>OX402071.1:535370-6315370 GCA_947859365.1 Archips crataeganus | reverse complement strand
GTATGAAATTCCATTATTGACCTCTCGTCTAGCCGCACCTGCAACGTGACAGTTCGTGGCGTATTTTAAGGAACATAACGTCAATATTTCATAGCATGTTTGAGAAAAATTATTTTTACTAACAGTCATTTCTGCAAGGGACGTACACTGGTCCACATAGAGTACGTGGCCAGCCAGCTTTCCAAGGAGAAGGTGACGGAGTACGTGGAGAAACAGAAACACGACCACCACACCTACAGCAACTATTACCAAGCCAAGGTAAATAAATAAAGAAATAAACATCACGGTTAATTAACACCAATTTGAAATGTTTTAAAAAAATTACCAATGGTTTTTACATTTTTTTACATAGAAAAGTCAATTATAAGAAACTAATTTCAATATTTTGTCACTAAGTTCACTACTTTTTTCATAATTATAATTTTATAATTGAGGGCACCCAACACAGCCAAATTTCTAAATATATCTAAATGAACTAAAACAATTACTTTGCTCACCCGCGACCTTACAATAGTTACGTCTATGCAAGAAATGTGCGTTGTGTACTATTTTAGGTATGTTGATGATTTGATCCTATGCTGGAGAGGGAGTGTGAGACAGCTTGACGTGTTTATTAATGGTTTGAATAACAAGCACGTAAAGATAAGGTTCAAAAAAGAATTGGAGGAAAATTGTTCGTTGAACTTTTTGGATTTAACGATTTAAAAATTAAATGGTAAACATCAATTTAAAATATACCGTAAGCCCACGTACACAGATGCTGTTATACCAGCATCTTCTAATCATCCGTGGCAGCATAAACTGGCTGCTTTCCATTGTTATGTTAATAGATTGTTGACTGTGCCTCTTTCTAAGGAACATTTTGATTTAGATTTGAGTACTATTTATCAGATAGCGATCTCAAATGGTTATACAAAATCAATGGTAGATAGTTTAGTTCAAAAGAAGCAGGCACGGTTAGTAAATAGCATGCTTTACGCTGCGTTACCTTCTCAGTCTACCAACAAATATAGATCTAGCATCTCTTACGTCGGGGGTTTGTCTGATAAGATTTATGGCATTTTAAAATCAAACAATATTAATGTTGCCTTTAAGACTAACAACTCTTTGTACTCTAGGCTATGTAACCACAAAGAACAGGTAGACAAGGGAACTAGATCGGGGGTATACAAGCTTACTTGTAATGACTGCAATGGGATATACGTAGGACAGACAGGCCGAAGTTTTAATACTAGATTTAAAGAGCATGTTTCGGCATATAGGAATGAGCATCCAGATAGATCGAATTTTGCAAAACATTTGTTGGAATCAAATCATTCATTGTTAGATTCAGATTCTTATGAAGTGTTACATTATTGCGGCAAGGGGTTGCGTCTGGATGCTCTGGAATGCATGGAAATAATTAGGTACAACACTATGGGGTCTATTATTAATGAACAGGTAAATTTAGTATCTTCTCCTTTACTGCGGCTTGGGTCGAATTTGAACAGTTAGTATTAATTAAATATGCCTTATAAATAAATAAACAAAAAATTCAAGGTAGTTTTAAATATGTCAATAAAAGTTAATTTTTGTGGGGTAGTTTGAGAATAAGAAAGATAAAGTGGGTACTTGAGAAGTTACAGTGACAAGTTAAAACATTTGTTTTGGTTTGTTAGTTTAACATTTGGTAGCATAGCATACGGTTGTGGTAACTCTGAAGATGAGCTCTGGTTGAGTTCGAAACGCGTCAGTGTAGCTTGGTGGTGGTGATGGTTGGGTTTATGTGATTTGTGTGTGTTCGTACAGTGTGGAGGTGGAGGAACTGCATGAACGCACATTTCTTGCATAGACGTAACTATTGTAAGGTCGCGGGTGAGCAAAGTAATTGTTTTAGTTCATTAATATGGACCTCCGCAAAGTAACGCCTGATTCAATAAATTATATCTAAATGCGCACGATAAGGCAACCCCTTTAATTATTTTTGCGTAGTGGTACACTGTAACTAGTGTCACTTTACTGGCGCTGTCAAAGTGCTAGATGTCAGACAGCGGGTCCAACTCAAACTTCGTAGTTTAATCCAAGCGTAAATTGTGAAGAATTCCAAATAATGCTATTTCACACTGATTTAAGTACAACTTGGACCGTCTACGAAATTTACTTCAATGTAAAATGATGGTCATTGCTTATTTGCTTTGTAATAAATGCATTACATTATTTTAAAATTAAATAACTACAGAAAACGATTTAAAAAGCATTTAAGTATCTCGAAATCGTTTTCGATTTACTATACCTACATTACAAAAATATAGACATCCCCAATTGACCTAGTCCCAAAAAGTGAGTAAGTTTTATTACTCCTAAATTGCAAAATGCCTTATTAACTAATATCACGAATTTTCAAATTACCCTGGTCTCTTGATACCTAAATATCAAATTGTCTTATTACCGAAACGCCTGAATATTGAAATGTACAATTCGTTCAGATACCGAATGACAGATAAGACAAAATATGTGAATAACTTAAACCCAAAATATCCTAATGGCAAAATGTCCCAGTCTCAAAATGCTCAAATTTTTTTTGTGTAGTCATGTTATTTCTTTTTTTTTACTTTTTTCTATTGTTTCAGATCATTGTAGGCCCCGGCCGAGCGGTTTTCGAGGGATCGATAAGGCATTTAATGAAAACAAATACTTACATATTTGGTGACGCCGAACTAGTAAGACTTGATCCGTGAGTAAAAAAAATACTGTATATTAAGCTAGCGTTTCGACAAATACAAATCGACCTAGTCCCACACTAAGCAAAGCTTGTACTATGGGTACTAGACGACGATAAACATACTTATATAGATAAATAAATACTTAAATACATAGAAAACTTAGGAACTAATAACTAAGGAACAATTATTCGTGCTCATCACACGAATAAATGCCCTTACCGGGATTTGAACCCAGGACCTCTTGCTTGCTTTGCTCGCATTAACCATTTAGATCTGGTAACTGCATTTAATGTACGCAATCTCAATTCCCAAAAAATACAATAGGGATTTCGTTACCGTCTCTAACCCTACCAGTATGCCTAATGACCTTTGGTATGGTGATAGATGGACGACTGGAACAATACATTAGCTATTTTTTATCCTGATATGCTCAACATTCCTAAATATCAACCGCTGGTTTTGGAGACATGAAATTTGGCATAGATTATGTTTTGATGTAACAAAAAAAACAAAAACAAAAATACAGCAATAGAAAAATAAACAAAGAAGAAAGAAAGTAAATAGCACGTCTTCTTTGCAGGAATTTTCGGGAGCCTTTGTTTACGCAAGCAAAGCCGATGTAGAAACTAATAATTGTACATGCTTTACAATCATCATCATCATCATCATCATCATCATCATCATCATCATCATCAGACTATAACAGTCCACTGCTGGACATAGGCCTCCCCCAATGAGCGCCAATGCGCCCTGTCCTCGGCTAGACGCATCCAGCTTCTACCAGCAGCCTTTCGCAGATCGTCACTCCACCTGGCCGGAGGGCGTCCTGCAACATCATCATCAAATCATGCTTTACAATAAGATTGTTTATTAACAGGTACACCAACGCCAAGGAATCCGAATGTATCAGAGAAGATTACCCGTTTTTAAATAAGTTCTGTTACTGTGTAAATTATACAGACACTAGTCCTAAACATATTAATAAAACAAATAAACATTGAAACTTTTTTGAACGCTCCATCATCTTAGGGCCCTCGCCCACGGCGATTTTATGTAGCGATGCTACGCGCGTAGCGTTAGTCGCATTTGTAACGCGCTATAGAAGCGATGCCAACGCGCTACTAACGCGCTACAGCATCGCGACTGTATCGATGCAAACGCGTGACCGTGTCGGACGACATCGGGGAGGGAACGGAGGGAGGGTGGCGCGTTAGTAGAGAACCGCGCGTTTGCATCGCGACACAAGCACGACGGTAACGCGTTTGCATCGCGTCAGAAGCGCGACGGTATCACGTTTGCATCGCGTCAGAAGCGCGACGGTATCGCGTTTGCATCGCGACTGAATCGCGTTATGTGGGCGAGGGCACACAGCTAGCGACCGCATCGCGACTGTATCGATGCGAACGCGCGACAGCATCGCTACTGCATCTCTACAAAAAGTCGCCGTGGGCGAGGGCCCTTAAGGTCGATTCTTATCTACAGACACCGAGCGTGTCAGACACATGCCGTATCAGAAGAGCGTGGCGATGATTTTCCGAAAATCGAATTTTACTGCAAGCAATTTTTCCATTCGCAAAATTTCCAATATGCAAATATGTATATACAGGGTGACACAAAAATGGTGATACAAAATTAGTGTTTCTTACTTAGTTAATGTTGTACAACATAATGCATAAACTAATTTTTTAAAATTAGTCTGATCAAATTATGATGTTCAACTTAGTTGAAATGAAACCACGAACTCAATGTATGGAAATGAGTTAGGTCATTATATTGTCCAGCATTAACTGAGTAAGAAGCACAAATTTTGTGTCGCCATTTTTGTGTATGGAAAATCGAGACTAATAATGCTCTATTTCATAACTATTGACATCGATGAAAAAAAATCGACACTGCGAATATTGCGACAGTATATTCTCCCGCAAAAAATCAGATCTCAGACTGAAGGAGAGCTACTCTCGTTGTAAATACTTCACGTCTGCTAGTGTTAACCAAACCGTCGTGTTTTCTATGGACCTTCCATTAAAATATCTGCCATGAAAGTCACTGTGTCATATTGCACGCTTGGCCGGGCAAAACGCCCATCGCTTCACTCCTGACTATTGTAGTGAAAATACCCTCAATATGGACCCAGACATTTTGGTAACGACCTTTTTTCCGATCCGATAGTTTTTTAAGCATTTCGAGGCACATTGAGCCCCGTGTTGCTCCGGAAAATTTATTCTTATGAGGTTTTTGTTGGGCTTTTGTGCTCGTATATATTTGAATTCGATTCAGTGCTGTTTTTTCTGGCGTGCGATGAAAATAAGTGCGTTTGTACAACTCTGTACAAACCATCTGAGAATGAGAAAAAAAAAGTCTTTAAGTACGCCATTTTGTGAATTTTCTTTAACTACTCGTGTGGACAATTAATAACACCAGTCCAGCCATTAAAGCGAACAGTTTTTTTTTTCTAAGGAATCTAGACTGCGAAATTACATTTGAAATGTACGGTGAAGGCAAACATCGAGAGGAAACCTGCGCACACCTGTGAAGAAATTCAATGATGTGTTTGAAGTTCCCGATTCACACTGGACCCGCTTGGGAACTACGGCCTAAACACTCTCATTCTGAGAGGTCTGTGCTTTGCATTGGAACGTATATGATGGGATGATAATGATGATGATGATGAATCGCGCTTTGACAAGTCCTAAAAATAATATTAATTCATTGACATTGATAGTGTCAACTCCCCTATAATATTAGGACGGCGCTTTGCAAGTTTTGCAACTGATATTTTATTTTTAACCTTTCTTTTTAATGGCATAAAATATAGTCTGTCGGTTGCTAGCTGCATAATTATCTTTACCAGCTAATACCTATTTTAAACACAGTTTCCTTTCTGTAATTGCGTATTTCCACGTAAAATACGCGAACTTTGTTCTTTGTACCTTCACAATGTTCTTATTAACGCCTTATTAAGAATTCATAAGCGTCATTTTGGAAAAGCTAAGCTTAAACGTTGGGAGTGAGCATCTTATTGAGAGTAAAATTTTATTTTCTTAACTGAAATCAGTAGCTCATGTATTTAAATACTTAACTATATACATTTATTTTGATAAATGACGGTGCGTATCTGCCGGCATTAAATTTTTAGTCATAATGTAATCATCATCATCATCATTTCAGCCGTAGGACGTCCACTGTTATGCTTGTAACATTAAAAAGCTTTTGAAGTGAAACTTCTAATGCGACTTCCAAAAGCGTTGCGTTAAATGCGTTGCGTTAAATACGCAACGCAACGCAACCTGACGTTTACGAGACGTTCGCATTGTAACGGATGTTAAAAACTTCGTCAGTGCGATCCAGAACAATTGCGTGGTTTAGTATGAAAACTTGTAAAAATCAAAACTATTTTAATGGTATATCGTAGAATAAAGTATTTTAAACGTATATAGTAAAAAAAAGTATTGAATATCTTTGAGAATTTTACGAAAAATCAAGAAAAATTATTGAAAATAACGTGCGCACGAGGAGTAACGCCATCTATCGACGAGTTATGTTACTTGTTTCACTAGCGCTGTAGTTAGTTGCTTTTCATTTCCACATTATGAAGTTTCACTTCTTCCGCACGGAGGAACTGCAGGCACTATCATTTTTTCTTTTTTTTTCTATTATAAAAAATAAACCAACCAACCAAGAAGACATACCTCCAAGAAGGGCCAAGAAAGAGATGGCGGGACTACTTGGACGTGTATACATAATAAAGGACTGGGCTGTGATTGCGTCAAACCGGTAGTTGAGGAGGTCAAGAGTAGGGCTTTGCCCAGCAGTGGGACCATTATATCAGGCTGAATAAGAATATAAAAAACAGTCTCCACACTCTCGTAGCACAAGCGAAAGCTTTCCTTTGATGTGGGAATTACCAAGTGCGTATTGTTGCTCGCTATCTTACTTTGAACTTCTAATAATTATTACTCTGCAAAAATATAATATGATAATGACCAAGGACGATAAAAGAGGACTCCCAATTTCTTCGAAATGTTCCATCTCTTTAAAATTCTATGACTATTGTAGCTAAATGTCTCTTCACCTCTTGTGAAGGAACTAGTCCGAGAAAAAAACGCAATAGCTCTTTCGAATGAACAGCCAAAGGAACTACCGCGAATAAGCAGCTTTCTAAAATATGCTAGAACTTATTCGCCCCAAGTTACAGATGTAGTGCAAACTACAAAAAGATTTTCCATCGGGAAAACTCTGATCTCAATCGGAATACGATGGCACCCGAACTGTCAATCAAGGATTGTTTTAAATGACAGACGTTTTCATATCCATTAATATGGAACATTATTGTTTAGTGTCAAATGTCAAAGTGAATAATATAAGATGGCTAAAGTTTCATTCAATGGAACTTTCTAACTAGGTATGTAAACAAAAGACGTAACTTTGCTTTGTCACTTTTTCTTCTTGAATTTTCACACCACCTCATCAAACATCATTGAAACCATACACTATTGAAACGGTCGTTACCGTAAAATACAAAACCATAAAATATATACTGTATCTTGGATATTTCACTAAAAGCTTAAAATGGTTTCATCATAAGTCAGGTTATTAGGACCTGATGGAATGACATTTGTGTTTCTTTTAAATTGTACATTAGGGATGTTGACACCACCAATCAACTGACGTACTTTTTATGAGCTGTCAAAACACAAGTCTCCCATAGAGTTTGAATGGCAATAGCAACTTATGACGTCACTTGTTCGCAAACTCAATCCACTAACTATTTATTTGTTTTAAAGCAACAAAAAATCTAATTTTGCAGTTAATCGAAAATTAATCTGAGTTTCAGGGCTCAAATAAAGCGTTTTTTTACTGGAGTCGTGTCTTCGAATTATTTTTAAATGGCGTCAACATCCCTACTGTCTATGATGGGTAGTGCTGTGCCTAAAGTTGGTGATCTCACGCTCTATACTAGTACCTGCCAACGCGGTTGTATACACGACGCGGTAGATTGACAATTTAAAATTTCAATAAATACGTGAATTCAGATTAATCGTTTTAATTCCCTTTTTCTCAAAACCTACTTGTTTTTTACTTTCGGTAGGTATTTTATTATTCGATATGGTTTGACATAAGTAAAGGAGTAAGTAAGAGTCTTGGCCATCACTAGTAAATTCATCATTCAGAGACAATTTCAATATGGCGGCTTGTTTACATAGTTAGCAAGTTCTATTAAATGACAGATTACACGGCTGTAAGACGGGCACTGTTGCTAATTGAGAGAGCACGATATATACGAACTTTTCCGATAAAGTACGATGGAAAATCATTTTGCACCCCGTTGTAACAGAACTTTACTATCTATTTAACTGTTATAGATGCGGCACTGTTAACTAATTGACTTACCCTGCCTTGCGATGCAAGCTGCATTGCAATCAGTTCAAGAATTTTCTTCTTAACAAGCATGAACCGTTGGATTTTCAGTATAAATAAGTTTTGACTTCAGTGAAAGAATATTTTTAAATATCGGAAACGTACTATCATCATCATTTCCGGCCTCATACATCCCAGGCACAGAAAATTACTTATTGTTCCTTCTTCTTGGAGTCACACGTCACGGCGGCTGCCAAACGCGCACAAACATGTCGAGTTAAACTCGTTTTAAGACGTGAGTGATCCGTTTATTTTCACTATATAGATGACCCTTTTTGGAGGCCAAGACCCATTTTGGGTCACTGCGTCCTGGTAGTTAGTTTTTAGTTTAGATGACCCTTCCCTCACATAATTTAAAAGAATGCATAAAACTATTCTTCTAGTTCTGGAATAGAAATAAAAAAATGTTTCATAGGCGTGTGCAAGTTTCTTCATGATGTTTGTCCTTTACCGAAAATCTCGTTGCAAATTCCAAATGCAATTGCGCACATAAATTCCAAAAAGCTCGAATGCGCAAGTCGGGTTCGAACTCAAGACCCTCTGCTTTAGAGGCGATAGGTTAAACCATTTGGCTACCACGCGGCTTGCAAATGCAAAATGAAATAACAAACTTTGTATGCTGAACATAATTTGGGGTAAAGGAGTCATACCCATACATCCCCTTCATGCGTGTAATAATGGCCAAAGCTTAATAATCCCAAAACCCCGCTAAACACGATTCCTGACTTTTTATGAGTCCGTATTAATTTCATGAGGGATCGCATAAATGATCTGTTTGATCCTGAAAAAGAAATAATTCTAAATTTGTTTCGTTTCAAACTTGAATCCAATTCGTTTTAGTTATAAGGTTGAATTTTGCAGTGTTACGAAATTGTAGATAAGACTTTTTGATAGATGTGTTTTCAAATGTACTTTAACTGGCTAATATGATGCGTGGCATGTTAAATATTTTCGAGGTTTTGTTTTTTTAGTACCTATACATTATAGGTATTAGGTACAAAACTTATTGCATAAAAGAAAAAACAAACTTCAAATATTAGGTACTCATGTAACTATTTTTCCGATTTTTTCTTAAATTTTTACGGTTCTGTGCCTAAATGTTACGCCTGGAAAGAAATTCAATAGTGTGTGAAAATTCCAATCCGCACTGAGCACGCGTGGAAACGACGGCCCAAACCCTCTCATTGTGAGAGAAGACCTGTGCCCTGCAGTAGGACATACAGGGTAATTCAGGAGTCATGAGCAGGAGTGAAAGGGGTGATACGGAGATTCACACTGAGCAACTTTTGCTATGGAACCGGTCCCGAAATCGCAAAGGAAACAGCTAATCAAAATTTAATTGAACGCTGATTTAATATCTAAAAAAAAAAAATTATTATTGAAACTATTTTGGCTGATGACGTAAGATTTATAATTGAGGGCTCCGATCCCACACAGCCAAATTTCTAAATTTTTACGATAAAAAAACAAAAAAAAATTTGTGTAGTGTTACATTGTAACTAGTGCCACTTTACTAGCGCTGTCAGTGCTAGATGACAGACAGCGGAGTCCAAATCAAACTCCGTAGTTTAATCCACGCGTAAATTGTGAAGAATTCTAATTAATGCTCTACACCGATTTAAGTACAACTTGGACCGTCTACAAAATTTACTTCAATGTCAAATGATTAAATAACTAAAGAAAACAATTTAAAAAGCACTACAGAAAACAATTTAAAATAGACATCCGCAATATTGATCGCTTACTATCAAAAATGTATGTAACAGCATATTTTTTTGCGATTTCGTGGCTAGTCCCGTAGTGAATGTTGCTCAGTGTGGCCCTCCTCCCTCCCTTCCCTCCTCCCTCCCTTTTACTCCTGCACATGACTCCTGAATCACCCATTATAAGCTGGATGGAATGAAAACGAAGAAAACAAAATGAAACCAAACGCGCTCTAAATATCATAGCAGCAGTATTTATCAATCGTAAATAGATACAGGGTGTCCAAACTTTCCACCGTATCCATCCAATTTACAACAAACTACACGAGCGCAGTTGCCGCGCGGACGGCTCGGGAAGTGAAGTTACAATGCGAGTTGTAACGGCGCTGGCCGGTGATGTGTCCGCAACACAGGGTAGGATTTAGACTTTAGGTGATAGATGGAATTATAGTTTCTTTACTCTAAAATTTAGGAATAAAAGTCGCATACAAGTTTGAAGCGTGAAGCGCGCATCTAATATTTATTTCCTGGCTCACTCTGTAATGAAGTGTCGCTGGAATTAATTGCTCAAAATAGTGGAAATGCAGAGTTTGTAACTCAGTTTCACTGATAATAGTATCGTAATTAAGTAAATTATTTGAAATTACAAAAAAAGTAGGTACCTATTTACCCACCCATTTGCATATACCCTTGTATTTGTTACATACAGTTTTGACGCGCGGATAAATAACACCGACGAGAACTTTATTTAAAATAAAAAGTACCTAATGACGTTTTGAAAAGCTTTAGCGTTCAATCAGTTAAGTACTTATGGCCCTTAGGTGGGCCATGGTATTGAATCCAATTTTTTTGCATCGACATTGTAGGTACATTAAGTTCTGATATAGTAATTACTTGTCTTGTGAGCTGTTGCCTGCAACTTCTTATGCAAACATTTCGTTTGTCACGATTCCGCAGGAATTATGCAATTTATCGGAATGAAAAGTATCCAACGCATTATTAAGTAACCTTTCAGAAATTTTTACGTGACTAAGTAGCAAACGACCAAACGTGGACATTTATAATGTTATATTAATGAGATATGACAAACCCAGTTCGTCCCTGTACTGCCGGTCAGGTAGTCCGCGGGCAAACTCGCGGCAAAACGAACCGCCGCAGCAATATTATTTCGTTTGTCACCGTTGTCGATGCCCGCCATTGTTCGTTATCGTTCGCCCAAACACGGAGGATGTGACACTATAAAACGAGGACATGCTGTATTAAATATAAGTAGAGACACCGTCAAAATGAGATGGAAAATTTTAGTATGCAGGAAATAGTCGGAAAAGTGTGAGGTGTCGTGGTGTGAGTAGGAACTTGAATCAAACGCCTAAGTTTGTAAAAAACGAGTCGGACTCGTGCATGAAAGGTTTCGTTACCTCCGTACAATGTTTTAAAAATAGTTCAGTAAAAAAAGTATTAAGATCTAAACAAAAACGCTAAAAAAACACATTTCTTTATTTTTTTCATCATCATTTCAGTGACAAGAAGTCCACTATTGAACATCTCATCGTCTCATCTCATCATCGAGGCTCGCCAAACAGATCGGTCCCGTGCCATTCGCATCCGACGCGATCCCGCAACCTTAACCAGGTCGTCGCTCCATATTGTTGGAGGCCTACCTACACTGCGTCTTCTGGTCCGTGGACGCCACTCGAGAACCTTTTTGCCCCATCGGCCATCAGTTCTACAGTTCTACGAGCGATGTGCCCTGCCCACTGCCACTTGAATGTGGCGATTCTTCGAGCTATGTCGGTGACTTTAGTTCTTGCGCGGATTTCATCATTTCTAATGCGATCCCGCAGAGAAACTCCAAGCATAGCCCTCTCCATAGCCCTCTGAGTGACTTTGAGCTTTCTTATGAGTCCCATCGTTAGTGGCCACGTCTCAGTGCCATAAGTCATCACTGGCTGGTTTATTTTTTTACTTTATTTTATTTTTAGTATATGTTGTTATAGCGACTACCTGTAATTCAATTCAATTCAATTATATTCAAATGTTTATTGCATACCGGGGTCCATAGGTTGTTAGTAAGTAATACATGCGTCTTAATTTCTAAGGATTAGTATTACATTATATTTTATCATTTCAAATCAAACATAATCATAATACTGCGTTTCTCTTGTCTGTTATTACTGCCACCTACATTAGTCTGTTGATATTTATTAATTTCTGAGTAATTGGTTGCCTGGAAGAGATCGCTTTTTAGCGAGAAGACCGCCTATTGTCTACCTGAATTTTTATTTTTGTAATGTCACTGTACTGTTTTTGGTGATCAATAAAGAATATTTGTATTGTATTGTATTGTATAAACATTAAACATAGTCAAATAATTCCAATAAATTAATCATAATTAAATGTCAAACTCATAAAATAACCATAATAAAACAAAATAACCAAACATTTAATACATAATCAGTGAAAATTTCGAGGGTCTCGCTATTATGGTTCAAGAGATAGAGCCCTGTGACAGACGGACGAATGGACAGACAGCAGAATCTCGGTACTAGGGTCACGTTGGCACACTTTGTAATGTACAGTCGAAAAAACTAAATCACGTACCAGAGTGAACCCTGTTCATTACAAATGTCATGTTGACATTCGATACATCTGCCAAAGAAATCATCGTGAAATTGGTTGTGAAAAGGTTCCATCCTCGTACACGATTCACTTTCCTTGACTGTACGCAACACTAAAAACAGTACGTTCGTAGGCATACTTACTGGCCAAATTAAAGGTGGAGACCAAAAAGTTGGATCACGTTTTAAATGGTAGGTACGAGTAGTTAAGCACACAAAACGACTAACTGGAAAAGTTCCACTTAATTCTGTGAAACGGTATTCAACTTTTTTGACTTCACACATATCCTTACCTAATAATAAAAATATAAATAAAAAAAGTATGTGTGTGTGTGTGTGTGTTTGGATTTTATCGTGTGTAGAGCATACGTCACGATCTGTTCGGTACTTGCTCCCTTTCTGCAGCTCCAACACCTCCTTTTAGAAACCCTTACTTTTTATACGTATTTTCCCCCTTTAGGAGTCTGTCTCCTTTTTTGACTCAAATCAATATGTCATCATCATCATCATATATCAGCCAAAAGAAGTCAACCGGCTGGACAAAAGTCTCCCCCAAAGAGCCCTACAACGATCGGTCCTACGCCACCCGCGTCCAAGTGGTTCCTGACTGCGATTTTTACAAGATCGTTCTTGTAAACCAACATGTAAACTAAAGGGAATGGATAAGACGCAGATTATCCTGAAGTCGTAAAATATCCTAAACGCAAAATGTCCCAAACGCAAAATACCCTAAACTTAAAACGACCTACACGCATAATGTCCTAAACGCAAAATACCCTAAACGTATATTGTAGCGAGGATGACCTGTGGATATTGCTTCATAGTATAGGATTAGGATCTATAGTCTACGATTGGAATGGTTACTCTCAAAATATAAATTCTTAAAATCCATACTAATATTATAAATGCTAAAGTGTGTCTGTCTGTTAGCTCTTCATACTTAAATCGCTGAGCCGATTTACATGAAATTTGATAAGGAGATAGTAAGTTAAGATATGACTCATAAGTTACAAGTAATACCGTGTATGATATGCTATGGGCATTTTGCGTTTAGGGCATTTTGCGTTTAGAGCATTTTGCGTTTAGGTCATTTTATGTTTAGGTCAATTTGCGTTTAGGTCATTTTGCGTTCATAAAATAGGTCATTGTGTGACGGCGGGAATTGAAGGATTTTAGAACATAGAATAATAGACTTAGTAATCTTGTGTGTGTGTGTACTGAGATACGAGCTTTCTTAGAAGTAGTGGCGATATGTTTTAGAGTACATAAAAATATGTATATGTTATTTGCACATGTAATTTATTTTCCCCTCTACTTTCTGAACATCGTGTAAGGAAATAATACTACCTACCTACAGCGAAAATTGTACGTCGAATGACATCTATATATTTTCCCTTACCTCATTATTTTTTACTTTTCCTTACGTTTTTTTCAACAATCTTCGTACATATTTTTTTTTATTCAATATAGGCTTGCATTTGACAATAATCATGCCTGATGGAAAGCGAAGATGAGTCCTACGATGGAGCACGCTTGCCTAGTAAATTCTCATTCACCGTAAACTTTAATTTAGGGGAATAAGCATAAAGAAGGCAGTTGAGCGCGGTTGCGCGTCTCCAAGCAGTGCAAACCGTACAGCAAATACGGGGCACTGTAACCGGTACGCACAACTGCTCAGTCCCTTCCTGCAGAATGGCTTCTATAGGCAACAGGCCGGAACAAGACGAGTCGCTTGGCGGCCTGGCTCAACCTATAGGGTGGTGACCAGCCGCGGCCGAAGCCTACCACCGGAGTTGTATCGCTCGTTTAGCAACACCCAGGGGTCACGTGTAGGGTTTCGAGGGTAAACCCACAGACGCGAGTGATTTCAACCCCCAAAGTATATTTTTCCCCATAGTCTACACCAACTTTACGCTATCAAAAACTTTATAAGTTATATCGTTACTTATACGTAAATTGCATAAATCGATACAATGCTGAGTGATTCGTCGAACTCTAATTGAAATGTTGGGCTACTGCTTCATAAATCATGGCGTTGCCGTGGATATTGAGTTTGAGGAAGGGTTGCGAGCGTGGTATTACGTGGAAGAGGAACGTAGTTGTATATAATAGTCTAAGTTCCGAGTATACACCGACCTTCACCGAACTATTTAATGGATGAAACGCATTTTATATTAAATTAAATATGTTAATAAATATATTGCAAGTGCGTTGACTAAAAACTTTCAGTCCTGTATGATTATTTTTTTTAAACATTTCACAGTTTCAGTTACCAGACAAATGACATACCAATCAAAAGTATGAAGCCTGTAGAATATGCAAACGTTAGGTTCACTAACCAGACCAGTGCAAATATTGATTTACCTGTTTATACCTGCCTACCCAAAAGTTATGAAGGGAAAAAAATATTCAACCTAACGTTTGCAAATTCTATTGGCTAAGTGCAAAGCGGGTGGTGGGGTTCAGAAAACGATCGCAGCGCACAACATGGCAAAAATTGGAAGTAAATGAGGAGGAAATGTTGTCAACGCTACGCGGCGCCACCGTCGTGTACGGTCCCAATAGGCTTCATACTTTTGATTTGGTACGTATGTCATTAGTAGTGTCCGACCGAAGTTTCGTTTTCGGTTTCGGTTTCGGCAGGTTTCGGCCTAAAAATCATCTTTCGGCCAAAGGTTCGGTTTTAGCCAAACAACAGCCACATACTGGCAAGCGTAGCGTGGGACGTGTCGTCCACCAACGAGATGGACGGACGATTTGCTTTCAATCGTAATGATTGGATACCAATGACGGAGGCCTAAGTCCAGCAGTGGACGTCCTACGGCTAAAATGATGACGATGAACATATTAAACATTTAAAAAATGTAAGCAACGTTCGATCTTAAATAAAAACTGAAACGTTTGACATTTCCAGCAACTTTACATAGTAACTCCGCGAACTTGCCTCGTGGAAGGTGAAAAATGCCTCAAGTTCCCGTAATTTTTCACAGCCTTCTTCGCGAGGCTTGTTTGTCTGCTATTGTACTTCAATGTAACATATTCTGTTGATGTATGAGTCGGGATTCCATACAATGGCTCCTCAAGGCTGCGTTCTGGGTCGCGGCCTTGAAATATAAGGGTGTAGAGGTTTTGATATTAATAGTGTGCTTTGAAAGGTTGTCCTATTGTTGTCGTTCCGCCGCATTTTCTTGCACGACGTGTGGTCAGTCATGCCATTCTAATATTGCTTTGCTGAACCAAAAATCAGTGGCTCTCCTTGAGGTGTTAATTATTGATCCACACCACCGCCCGGTGGTGATCATTTGCTATCAGAAGATACGCTTGCTCGTTTACCTCCCTCTCATAATAAAAACAACCATTGACTAACCATTTGGTGAACTTGCACACACCTGAGAAATACAATGTTTCAAGCTGCCAATCCACATTGGGCCCGCGTGAGAACTACGGCCCAAGCACTTTTATCCTCTGAGGAGGTCTGTATCCTGCTGTGGATAATGGTAATGATGAAACCATTATGTCCCCATGTGAAAAGTAAAGTTAAATTATAAATTTAAATTTTTAAAAACCCGCACGCAATTAAGAGTCACATAATATATGTTTGAAAATAAAGTAAATGCCCGCTATCCGTCTAAGATTCCATACACAGTTTATAAAAGGGCTGATAACTTTGAAACATGTCTAAGAACCGTTGCCATGAAACCTGCTTTCAAATAAAAAATCCGCGTCTAAATCTGGTCACCCGTTTCAGAGTTATGATGCCACATACAGACACACACACACACATAGCAGTCAAACGTATAAAACCCTTCTTTTGTGCCAGGGGTTAAAAAAAATTAAAACATTTGTGAGTGCCCGTTAGTTACGTAAATCTGTGGCCAGTCCAATTTTTTTTATTCACTACCACATGCTTGCCCCAGGGCTTGCTCGTCAATCTATATTATGTGAACTAACACCATAAATCCCTAGAATTTACCATAACACGGGCATAACAGTAAATCTTTGTAATTAATCTAGCACGATGACTGCTCTTGGACGGGTTCCAGGTTCGAAATCGGGATTACCTGGGAACTAAGCCTTATGGGCGGATATGGCAAGTTTCATGCGGGATTTCGGGATATACGTTACTTACGTGGGATGTTTGGAGGCGTGCCTGAATTAAGAATAAGTAAAACATACCTAGTTTGAACATGAAATGAAACTACCGTGGGACCCATAGAACTGAGCGGTGGCGCGTAATACGCGTTTGGCAGCAGCCACCGTGGCGTGTGCTCCAGGAAGAAGGGCTACGGATTAGCCCAAAACAAGTCAGCTAAACTCGATTAATGTCGTTATGGGTTATTCACATTTTTGAAGTGAAACTTCTAATGCGACTTCCAACAAGCGTTGCGTTAAATGCGTTGCGTAAAATACGCAACGCAACGCAACGCAAGTTGACGTTTACGTTTATCTCGCATTTTATATATACTAACGGATGTTAAAAACTTCGATAGTGCGATTCAAAACTCATACTGTCTGTGCAAAATGTATGAGACTTGATAAAAGCGCCATCTAGTGCGTAATTTAAACACATAGATGCATAAGTAAATTTAGTTCTTTAAGTTATTGCAATAAGGTTCATATTGATGTATTAGTGCCTTTTTCATTTCCACATTACAAAGTTTCACTTCTTCCGCGCGGAGGAACTGCACGCACTATCTTTTTTTGTTAGAGTCTCTCCTGTGGACATGGCAAAAGTTAAGGGTCTGTAGCCAATATTTTTTAGTCAATTCTACATCGGCGTGTGGGACGCTAACTTTCGGTCCATGAATAAATCTTAAGTTTGCTGATGCGGAGCCGCTATATCCACAGAGGAGACAACTTTTGTTTCTTACACTGTGTATGACCCTCATCTCTCGTGAAGGAACTAGTGCGATAAACCGGCCAAGTGCGAGTCGGACTCGCGCACGAAGGGTTCCGTACCATTATCTATAAAAACGGCAAAAAATCACGTTTTTTGTACGGGAGCCCCCTTAAATATTTATTTTATTCTATTTTTTAGTAATTGTTGTTATAGCGGCAACTAAAATACATCATCTGCGAAAAATTCAATTGTCTAGCTATCACGGTTAGACGACCAGATGGCCTAGTAGTTAGAGAACCTGACTACGAAGCTTGAGGTCCCGGGTTCGATTCCCGCGTCGGGGCAGATATTTGTATGAGTAATACGAATATTTGTTGTCGGGTCTTGGGTGTTTAATATGTATTTAAGTATGTATCTATCTATATAACGACCAGATGGCCTAGTGGTTAGAGAACCTGACTATGAAGCTTGAGGTCCCGGGTTCGATTCCCGTGTCGGGGCAGATATTTGTATGAAAAATACGAATGTTTGTTCTCGGGTCTTGGATGTTTAATATGTATTTAAGTATGTATCTATCTATATAAGTATGTTTATCCGTTGCCTAGTACCCATAACACAAGCTTTCCTAGCTTAGTTTGGGACTGGGTCAATTGGTGTGAATTGTCCCGTGATATTTATTTATTTATTTTTATTTATATAAGTATGTTTATCCGTTTCCTTGTACCCATAATACAAGCTATGCTTAGCTTACTTTGGGACTAGGTCAATTGGTGTGAATTGTCCCGTGATATTTATTATTTTTATTTATTTATTTTACGGTTCATGAGATACAGCCTGGTGACAGACGGACAAACAGACAGACTGACAGATAGACCAGACGGACGGTCAGCGAAGTCTCATTAAATAACGCAATAGTTCCTGCGAAGGAACAACCAAAGGAACTGCCGCGAATAATCCGAGGATGCGTGGTCAGGACCTCGGAGCGATTACACAACTTAGCATTAGTGAAAACGATCATATAGTTTGGTTGGTTGGTGGTTGGTTTGCTCTCACAACCTTGCAACATAACTACATAGCACATTTTTAGTGCAAAGACAGAGTAAAGGGTCGTGTGTGCCAGCCCGAGCTCGTACAGTCAAGGACTTTAATTCATGTGCCACCATGGAACCTTTTCAACGGAAAAGTCATTACGATTTGCCTTGTTAATTAATGCGATGCCACTATGACGTTAACTGTGAAATGGTTCCATGGTGGCTCATGAATTAAAGTCCTTGACCGTACCTCTGATGTTTTCAGAATTCATGTACTAAAATTAAAATATACTACTACGAGCTTTACGCTGAAGGAAAACATCGTGAGGAAACGTCAACGCAGAAATTCAGTGAAGCTCCCAAACCTCATTGGACCCACGCGGGAAATACAGCCCAAGCCTTCTCATGAGACGTCTGTGCCCAGTAGTGAGATGTATTTTAGCTCAAGATCATGCTGGTTTGGCATTGTAGAAGCTTTTTTTTATCACCACCACCTTTTTCAAAAATAATGTAACTTATCTATTCAACCTGAAGCTTCAATCGTATCCAACCGCATAAAATAATTCCATCAACATAATATAATTTTCAATACCGTATTCCGTAATACATAATATTATCGTAAAACACGGCTGACACGTGACAGTTGACATCCCCATGCGTGACGTCACACCTGAGCCGAATGAGAAATGACAGTGTCAAAAAATGATGTTTACTTTTTCTATTAGCGTAGTGGTTATGATTTGACTTGCGTTTGTTAGATTTGTTCTATTCATATTAGATATTCTATATACCTAACGATAACCTCTTGCTTAGAAATGAAGTTTTACAGTCACATGTTTTATATTAAACAAAAGAAACCTTCTCATCTTGTAGTAAATTATCAAAGTCTAACTTATTCTGTTATTTATTGGGACCAGGAAGTTAACGGAGTATAAAATAATAAGTTTATGATGGGTTAAGATATTATATTTGGTAAGTAAAACAAACAGATCAAATCATATTTCGAGAAATCGCTTATATTGAAACAAATATTATCTTCCAATGAAATAACAGCTTTTAATGATCACAAATAACAACCACACAAGATTTTCGACATATATAAATATTATTCAGTTACCAACATAATTCAAGTATTCATTGATTTATAGCTGTACACGTTAATATATAAGCTATACGATAATTATTAATATATTTACATATGAAAGATATAGAAACAAATTATAGCCATTTATTAATTATACAAACAAGTAAGTACTTAACTGTCAAGTGACCACGGCGACGGCTCGTAACAAAGTGCCCCCCACCTGGCCTAAGAAGGCCTTTTATAAGTTTGCCCTGCCGTCCGGGTGAGTCGCAAACAACTGACGTCACCAGAGTAAGACAATCGGAAAGTATCTTAATTATTCTATCGCTTGTCTTTAGAGCCAAGCATTACCCAAATTATCAATGCCGTAACCATATCTCATTTACTTACTTATTTTAACAATATATTTTATCACCTTACATATCTAATAATGTTATAACAGTTTCTATTACTTAGTATATCTAACACGTTCAACCTTTTTTTTTTAAACAAGAGAATAAAATAAGCCAAACAGATCATGTGATCATCATCATCATTTCAGCCGAAAGACGTCCACTGCTGAACATAGGCCTCCCCCAAGGCTCGCCAAACAGATCGGCCCTGCGCCATCCGCATCCAATGCGTTCCCGCCACCTTAACCAGCCCGCCACCTTTATCATGTGATAGTAACAAGTATTTCATCATCATCGTAATCCCAGCCTATATATGTCCCACTGCAGGGCACAGACCTCCTCTCAGAATGAGAGAGCTTGAAATACATCATTTCACTGAAAATTTCAACTGTCTAGCTATCACGTTTCGTCAGATGGACAGGACAGACGGACGGACGAACAGCCGGACAGCGAAGGCTCAGTAATAGGGTCCCGTTTTTACGCTTTGGGTACGGAACCCTAAAAATTTAAAGAAATTATTTTAAACTACTTACACCAGTATTACCTACCGTAAATAGCCATCAAATGCACAATAGACCACAGTAGCAGCTAATTCTGTTTCCTTCTCAGAGAATAAACTGATTCCAATTCCATTGAACATAGAAAAATATAAAAATAACAATTTAAGAGTACTACAGTAGTATGGCGCACATCGAACGCATAACCAATAGAGTAGATATGTCTCTTATTAGATAATTTCAAGACCTGATTATAGTAAAAATTCTTTGTTCTAACACTACATACTAGATTAATTTGCAATTATCTGCAAAGTTAGATATTTAGATACTTTGAAACAAATAAATAGTTAGTGGGTAGAGTTGGCATTTACTACGTCAAATATCATCTATTTTGTACGAGATTGACGGGAGAATCACATTTTGACAGCTCTTAAAAAGTACCTCAATTGATTGCTCTTTGGCCATGAAGGGTTAATTTAGCTAACTCAATTAAATCAGTCCAGGTTTTATTATAACAATGGATTTGTGGGTTATATGATTAAATTTAGCTTACTGCTCACATTTTTATGTACATTCGAGGGTATAAATAACTATGCAACCAACGCGTCAAATATATTTAAATACTAACCTTATGATTAGTGACATAGAGTTGTATGGATATTTTTGACGTCTTGGTAGCGTGCATATATTTATGACCTTGACTGTATGTGGTTATTACGCTCTTCTATGCGTCCTTTTAGTTTAGTTATTAGTTACTTTAATTTTATTTTTTATACAGTTTTAATTTACTTTAAGTTTTTAATGTTTTGTATGTATGTAAACCCTTTAGTGTACAATAAAAAGAATAAAATAAATACCAATGGCAACTTTTGAGTGGATGAGAGGAGCATTTAGCAAGAGACCGTAAAAGAGTACGATAAAGAATGTACCACACAGGATGCGTTGTATACCGCACGGACCGCACGGTCAGATCGCATATCTATACAAAATATATAGAGACCGACAATGTTGTTCATATCGCTGACCGCGATCGCAGAACGCATCCGTGTGGCAAATCCTTAAAATTATTGTGGCACATTTTTAATAGTCAACGCGGTTCTGTGATTACAACTCTATCGACTATTTCCTCTATGATTGCGCAGTACTTCAAAATTTATTTGTTTCCCCTTCAATACTGGAAGTTATTCCGTTCACGTTTTTCTATTTTCTAGACGTCGTGTGCAGATTATTTGTGATAATAGGATAGTAGATAATGATCTTAGTTTTCAGCTACATTATTATTTGGTTAAATACCGCCCAAGTGCGAGTCGGACTCGCGCACGAAGGGTTCCGTACAATTATCCATAAAAATCACGTTTGTTGTATGGGAGCCCCCCTTAAATATTTTTGTTATTTTAATTTAATGATTTATTTTTAAAGACAATACATGATTAAAATATTCTGTGAATATATTTCAAGCTTATACCTACCTGTTGCCGTTATCAATATCGAGCAAAAACGAGCAAAAAAATCACGTTTGTTGTATGGGAGCCCCCTTAAATATTTATTGTATTCCATTTTTTAGTATTTTTTGTTACAGCGGCAACCGAAATACATCATCTGTGAAAATTTCAACTCTCTAGCTATCACGGTTCCCGAGATACAACCTGGTGACAGACTGACGGACGGACAGCGGAGCCTCAGTAATAGGGTCCCGTTTTTAGGGTTCCGTAGTCAACTAGGAACCCTTATAGTTTCGCCATGTCTGTCCGTCTGTCTGTCTGTCCGCGGCTAAGCTCAGAGACTGTTAGTACTAGAAAGCTGTAATTTGGCATGAATATATATATCAGTCACGCCGACAAAGTGATTGAATAAAATAAAGTAAAAAAAAATTTTTTAGGGTACCTCCCTATAGACTTAAAGTGGGGGTGATTTTTTTTTCTCGGCTAACCCTATAGTGTGGGGTATCGTTGGATAGGTCTTTTAAAACCATTTCGGGGTTGCTAACATGATTTTTCTATTCAGTGATCTGTTTGCGAAATATTCAACTTTAAAGTGAAAATTTTCATTAAAATCGGCCGTCCCCCCCCCCTCTAAAATCTAAACTGTTGGGTGGAAAAATTTGAAAAAATTCAGAATGGTAGTAAATATATCAAATTTACTAGGAAAATTATAGCGGCTAAGATTGCTTGGAAATTATTTGTAGTTTAAGAGTAAATAGTAGCCTAAGGTATAAAACATACCTAAACTTGGATGATTCCGTACACATACGAAATCCTTAGAAAAATATTACTTGATTTTTTCGTAATCTTATCGTATCTTGGGCGTGTCCGACACGCTCTTGGCCGGTTTTTACCCTTTGGGTACGGAACCCTAAAAATCACATTTACTCAGAAACGAGAAGCATTTAATTTTATTTAACTCACATTTTTTTAATGTTTATGGGGTCAAATTTTGCAATTCATAAATTATCCACTTTTTGTGAAATTTTCTACTTTCATAACTATGTGACCATGTTTGTTTTTCTATTTTTTCTAGAACTGTATAATTATGGCCCTATCGCACAGTACCAGAGAGGTAGGCTAACGAGTAAGCGGGTCATCTGGTGGGAAATGATCACCACCACCCTATATCAACAATTGAAGGTGACTTACTGATATTTTGCCGGCCTTAACCTTTTCAACGCCAAGCCTAGCCAAAACGTAAAGCTACTTTAAACCTTATGCCATTGCGCGAAGATCACTTTGACGTTGTAGTTTGTGACGCATATGTACGACTTTGGCGTTGAAAAGGTAAAAAAGGTGTGCAAACCCTTTTCTTAAAAACCCTAACTTTTTAATATCATAATAAATGCAGACGAGGCCGCCAATGGTGTACTATTTATATATGATAGGGGAAAACGAGCAGGCGAGTCACCTGATGGAAAGTAATCACCGCAGCCTATGGACACCCACAACATAAGTCGAGCTACAGATGCATTATACTGTTTTAAACTTTCGTGATTTTCACTCATAATTACTATACTATACGAGACTTATCACGCAATTAATATTTACCTCGACGTTTCGGCCACATTGCAGCAGCCGTGGTCACGAGTTACTGTGGCCTCATCAAGGTAAATATTAATTGCGTGATAAATCCCGTTTAGTATAGTAAT
Organism: Archips crataeganus; assembly: GCA_947859365.1. Lineage (NCBI taxonomy): Eukaryota > Metazoa > Arthropoda > Insecta > Lepidoptera > Tortricidae > Archips > Archips crataeganus. Next base: position 6,291,949 of record OX402071.1, on the reverse strand, counting down.
TGCAGATGCATTGCCGGCCCAAATGGCATTTGAAGCTGTATTTGGGTCAATCAACTTTTTTTTGTAAACGATTTTCGGCTACTTTCTATGAAAACCGAAATAATTAAAAAAACTGATCATTTTTCTTTATTTAAAGTATACTTTTCAAAACCCTAGATTTTTGTAGTCAGTAATGGTGTAATTGCCAGATTTATTTTATTATGTCTAGCTTCTATTTCGTGGGTGACCCAGGGGACAATGTTGTCCCCGAAATTTGTATGAAAATAGTGGTATGTCCCCTGGGTGACCGGATTTTTTCATAGAAATACTTTTTTTTTTTGGTTTTCACATACGCACTATGATAAACAGTTTATCTAATTACTGCAAAATCATGGTTTCACTAACCAGAGATTACAGAGTTACTTGTAAAGGAGTAAATAGAAATTTACAAAAAAAAGTTGATTGGCCCACTTAAGCCGTATTATAGCTTATTTTTAAACTAAGCTGTACATTTAGGCAGCATAAATACAACAAAGAAGAGAATTACAACAGAATAAAAATGAAAGAAACTAACTGAACTAAAATATTTAACCACAGGAATTTCTGAACGTGAATAACAGATTATAATAGGTGAACTTATAGTGCCGATTAATATTTACTGTAAACTTGTGTGTCTTCCCCGGCAAAATATTCACGCGCCAACAGAATAACTAAGAATAACACAAGGAAATTATTATATATCGGCAAATAAGTATTAGTTTTTGAGGTTAGAATATCAAAATGTATTTTAAATAATGAATCTGAGAGCAAAGTCACGTTATTTTTGTTGGTTGTCATAAATACAAAGCTTTATTTCTTTCTTTTTTTTATTTAGTGTCTATAACCTCTGTAAAATAGAGGTGCTTCACTATGAAATAAACAATTTATATCTTTTAAAAGAGTATGCTAAATGCGCCAATGTATATGGAAAACGCACATGGCAGTGCATGTTACCAAATATACTCAATGAGGGGAACGTATCAAAATATATAAAGTTTAAAATGACGAAATACACAATGGTCACAATATATGTATACTAAAATTTTCCATGAAACTATTGATAAAACGAACTTTTTTAATCGTGTAATCTACAGATTGGCTTAGGTTAGGTTAGGTTTATTTTATGAAAATCCTGTAAAGTTGAGAATTTCCAAGAAAATTGCATTATATCAAATGACCATAATGTATTTCGTCCATTATTAATTTTAAACTTTATATATTTTGATACGTACCCCTCAATGAGTTACCGTCCAACACATATAATAGGATATGTGATAATCCTATTAGGTGTAAGAAAATTGACAAGTCTTTTTTTCTAGGTTGTTAAGTTTCTTAACAGCAACTTCTGGCTTCTTTTTTATTATGTTTAGTTTTTATTTTGTTAATGAGCAATTGACAGCGGCAGATAAATTCTGCTGAGTTTTTGCCCGCTGCTCTCAATATTCATTGTAAAAAATAATTTGCTTATAAATAAACAAATAAAAATATATATATTTCTTTATTTAAATTTTTAAATATGTTTTTATTTACTCGAAAATGGCGACCATTTCTTTAAAAAGCCCTAGGTGACGCATGCACCACATACACCAATCCGAGCTAATCTTAATGTGTTCACGAGTTCAAGCCTTAAACTTTTATGTCCAAGCTTTATGTTTAAATTCAATTACAGCATATCTGCGATCTCAAAGCACATTTTATTCGAGGGGGATAATACGTCACCCTTTGGCCGTTCGCCAGACTGCATTGTCTTTCAACGCGGAACCACAGAAGTGCACAAAAATGCCACTTTTAAGCTATACGGCACAAAGATCTGGCTCTGTTGCATTTGTATTCTAGAAACGTGGATATATGAAAATGAAATAATCCTGATCATCCAAATCTTTACAGGGTGGTATATTTAGATTAGCAGTTCTGTAACTTTAAGACATACAACTATGTCATCGATTTTGGTGACAAGAAAAACAGAGTTTATAATTAAAAATAAAAATAAAGTTTTTGAAAAATTTAATTTTAATGAAAAGTTTTTTCCTGACTGTACTTTTGTTAACTGTTTGTTTTATAGAGATAAATCTTATTTACATAATTGTATACCAAATTCAAAGTCAATCCGGAGTATACTCTTTCATTTTCACTAACGTGACATATTTCAAACTTCACACTTGATTATTGCGACAAAGTACAAAAATGTTCAACGGTTTCTGAGGCAGACTGTACATTCATGTTTTAAATTTCATGCGAAATGCTTGATCAATAGAACAATTGTCGGCAAAGGCATAGCTACCTACACAGTACACCTAAATACTACTCACTTCAATTCAAAGTGAACCTTCTGCAACTCTACGCTATGTAAGCGCTATAGAATGGTTATAGAATGCCACTGCCACTAGCAGTAAAGAGAAGAACCATAAAATGACCAATGGTTTTATTAGAGTCCATGTCGTGGCCCTAAAAAGTATGACCGTTGTTTAACCGAGTTATATCTTTTGTTTTATGTTGTAAAAAGCTACCTATTATTCGCCAACCATAGGTGGATTTGCTCAGTAGTAAGACACTTAATAATATATCATTTAAAAAAACTAAAAGGGTTCTGTTTTTGCCATTTGGGCTACGGAACCCTAAAAATTGGAAGTTTCATTATACATACAGTCGACTACAAAAAGATTGGTGCAGTCAAAGCTATGAAAATATGTATACACAACCTATACATATGTCGCGTATACATATTTTTAACTTTGGCTGCATCGATTTTTTGCGGTCGACTGTATACTAAGCAGTTGCATTAATGACAGTATTTTTTTGGAGGCCAGACATAAGGACACCAATAACACAGGTCAACGCGAATTTTGACTTTGATAAGAAAGTATGAAATTTCGATAAAACTATCGATAAGTTAAACGAGATATTATATATATGGCCTGAATAAGTTTGCTCTTGTATTTTGTATTTTTTTTAAGAAAAAGAGTATTTACCTATTATCTTTACATTCTTAACTACCACAAAAGTAAAAAGTAACTGTTATAGAGATTTGATACTTGGTAAATAGGTATCATCCTTTAGGATCTTAGAAATTTTATCTGTACGTGGACGAATATGCGGGCAAAAGCTATTCTTGTAATAAACTGCAGGTACTTAAGTACTAAACTTTTTATTTTTATATTAAATTTGCTCCGTCTTACAGCTCAAGCCATAAAGCATCTTAAATACCTTATTTCATTTTAATACACTCTGTGTCCTATACGTCTTTTATTGCGCCAATAGTCGTATAAAAAATAATACGGCTCTTACAGCGCCATTACCCGGCCTGTTTGACGTCAAAGTCGCAGTTGGTCACATTACCGTTTCGACAAGAACTGTTATCATATCAGAGGGTATGGTTCGACACAGAGATACAGCGTTGTGGCTTGCATTCTGCTGAGTAGGGCCCATTGGTGTCTTTTAGTGCCAAATGTGTTTTTTTTAATGGAATATATGTAAATCTCTCTCTCTCACATACACACACACTCTCTCTCTCTATCTGTCTCTCTCTCTCTCTCAAAATAAAATTAGCTAATAATGTCTATAAAAATATATAAAATTAAAAATTGGCTGACTCCAAAAATCACGAAAATAAGTTTCACCAACTCAATTGATAGATAATAAAGGTTTTCTTCCAATGAACAATTTTTGTTTATTTACCTTCTCATTTTCTCTGCAGTCGATTCGAAATAGTAAGCTGTAAGTATACTTAATGCGTAGGTAATTTACGTGTGTTTTCAAAATCCATACCGTTATTTCAACGTTAAAGTAAAAATATGGAAGAGTCTTGGTACTGTCTGATAGGTCAACTAAAACTGTTTACTTATCTCAAAAACTAAAACGAAAACCTAACACAAGAATAAAGCAAGGTACAATAGTTTAAAAAAATAGCCATCAAACGCAGGTCCAAATCCAAGCCCAGCCGTTGAATTTTACTATACACTAAAATGAATAAAAATGTCATATCGCGAAAGCACTGAGCGGGACTCGAACCCCAAATATAAGCCATACGGCCATAACAACATGGCCGTCGATGTAATACCATATTACAGCTCGTAAAACTGCTCCAAACAAAATATTTGTTCATGCCATACTTTGGAGCGTCTTTTTGGTTCGCTCCACTTTGCTATCAACATTTAGAATAGGGATGTTGACACCATTAAAAAATAATTCAAAGACACGACTCCAGTAAAAAAACGCTTTATTTTAGCCCTGAAAACCAGATTAATTGTCGATTAACTGCAAAATTAGATTTTTTGTTGCTTTAAAACAAAAAAATAGTTAGTTAATTGAGTATGCGAACAAGTGACGTCATATGTTGCTATTGTCATAGAAACTCTATGGGAGAAATGTGTTTTGACAGCTCATAAAAAGTACGTCAGTTGATTGGTGGTGTCAACATCCCTATTGGTGGTTACATTTAAAATGATCGCTGCATTCTGGCCGTGGTGAGCCAATAGCTTATTGGTCTGATAGCCTTCATGAGTTCAAATCCCGGACTCGCAGCTCGAGTTTTGCGACTTATCGTTACAACCACATTGCAGCGGCCGTGTAAAAATGCCGGGTGTAACAATAACTACATAATTGAAAATCCTGAAAGTTTATAACACTATTAATTTACATTGTTTCCTAACTAGTTAATAGGTGAAGCTAACAGAGGAGTGTTTAAAAATGATAATCTTGTGATAATGAATAAAGGTAAAGTATCACTGGAACCAAGAGGAGCACAGCTGTATACTCGCCTATAAAACCTAACCCAAGTGGACATAAACCGACCATGTGGACAGCGCCGTATAATTGTGCTTGGGGTGTTTATTTCATTACTTACGTATGTTTTCGGAAGTACAGTCGACTACAAAAAAATCGATACGGCCAAAGTTACAAAAATATGTATACACGACCTTAATGTTAAGTCAATAAAGGTGTGTATACATATCTTTGTAACTTTGGCGGTATCGATCTTTTTGTAGTCGACTGTACAATCGTCCAAGCCTAGTGGTGGCCTAGTGGTTTGACCTATCGCCGGCTCCGGAGAATAAAATGATAATCGCAAAAACGTAACTTTTCAGGAAAAATAAAAAACACATTTTTGCCAATTACTTCTAAACAAGTGGACGTATACTGATGATAGTCAGCGTTACGGAAAGCTAATTTTTTGAGAATTCTTCTTTTTTAGTGTGACTTATGTAATAAGTACATTATTATAAAGGAGTTATTTAAAAAATTAGAAGTTAGTGGAAATCGATCGTCATCTGAGATTAATAAAGTCGATTATCATTTTATTCCCGCTTTTTCAAGGGTTTAAAATACGTTTGTATGGTTGTTTTATCATTTTATTCTACTATTTTTACGATTCGATTAGTAAAAATAATAGTTACATATCATCTTATTCCCGTTAATATTGAGAAAATTGGTTTATGATAATGTAATTTATCTGGTATTGCAATGAAACAATAACATGGTAATCAACTTTGGCTTTATTTCAATTATTGGGATAAAATTAACAGAATCTTGAAAAAAACTAAAACAATAATGTTTTCTCAAACATACTATCTAATGTTTACGTTGTGTTCCTAAAACAGGCTTCAAAATACATCGTTGCAGGCCTAGGCCTGCAATGCGATCGTCTATTGTTTCATGTCACACAGCACCATGATGTTTAAAATAGGTCTATGCGGCATCATAGCATTTAGCCATTTAAAAAAAAACTATAAGCAATATTTGCGTTTTGGTTCATGACATTCTGCCACTACGCTTATTTAAGGTAAGGCAAGATGGTGATGGTGATGGTGATGGTAATGGTGATCTGCCTAGAGAAATATTTCACCATCAACATCATCATCATCACCATCATCATCATCACCATCATCACCATCATCATCATCATCATCATCATCATCACTATCATCATCGTTATCGTCATAATCATCATCATCATCACCATCATCACCATCATCATCATCACCATCATCATATTCATCATCATCATCACCATCATCATCATCTATCACCATCATCATCATCATCATCACCACAATCATCATCATCATCATCTATCACCATTATTATCACCACAATCATCATCATCACCATCATCATCATCATCATCATCATCATCATTATCATCATCACCACCACCACCATCATCATCATCATCATCATCATCACCATCATCATCATCATCACCACCACCATCATCATCATCATAATCATAATCATCACCATCATCATCATCATCATCATCATCATCATCATCATCATCATCACCATCACCATCGTCATCATCATCACCATCATCATATTCATCATCATCATCATCCTCACCACCATCATCATCACCACCATCATCATCATCACCATCACCATCACCACCACCATTATCATCACCACCATCATCATCATCACCATCATCATCATCACCATCATGATGACGACGACGATGATGATGATGATGATGATGATGGTGCATGTTTGAGAAAAGCACTATACAAGCCTCAGCCGGAACAGGGGTTGCCGGCCTCGTATCATGATAGATACTTAGATACTCGGCCGGCAACCCCTTAAGTCCCGGCCTCTGCAGTAATGTACTATTCTACTTTTAAGTAACCATTAATCTTTTGTGAAATATAAGGCATACCTGGTGATTTTTTTCAAGTGTTAATAATTTTTATACAAACTGAAACACCTAAATTTAATGTTTTAAAGCAATAAAACTTTAAATTCAAAGAAATTTTGTGGAAAAAATTGGTAACTCAGCGGAAAATACATCAATTTCCATACAAATGGCGGGGACATGCATGCCCACTGCGTTACCTACTTTATAGATAATAATGATTACTTTTTATACGTAGTGATAATTTTAAATGTAAGCTTAATTATGTGCCTATTTAAATCTTAAATGATTTAAACCGAGGACTTTACCGTTTTTGTAAAAAAAATATTTGAAGAGCACTGTACAAAAAATGACTGGTCAACGAAAAGTAGAATGGCCCTAATACTGGTAGTTCAGTTTCAAGGGCAGGGCTTGGGATGACGATAGATTTAGGTGTCTGTCTGGAACCTCGCATGCTTCTTAATTTTTGGATTGACTCTGTATTTATTCGGAAATATTCAGAATCGACGTCATATTTGTATTTTAAAATTGATGGTTCTGCACACAGAAATAATAATAAAGAGGATAGAAATGCCTTAGTTCCTATTTTCTTCCGGAACTCGTGTCGCTGCTTCATCCCCTCTACTTACTGTGTTAATGCACACATGCAAAAGACCGGAACCGTACTACGCAATCACGCACACAATTACTAATATTTTTGCTTACAAACAATTATGAACCTTACACCTTAGAGATAGCGTTGAATAACACTCAACGTAAGTCATACCCACATTTACACAACGGCGCCATTTATTGGCCGCGTCGGCATTTTGTCTGTACTAGTCGTAACCTGTTTTTTTGTCCGTACCACGAACTTTTGTGTAAGACGGAAGGGTTATCAAAAATTACTTTACATTGCTGCGTATAATTCAAAACGATCTGCGTTTTTATGGGCATGAGTAGCAATGGTATATGAAGTTTCGTGTTAATAACGTGTAAACCAATATTTCATAGTGAAATATTTTCTCAAGTTGTATTTTGATATAAACCGCATTATTACATTAAATTAATACATACCAATGAAATGTAATCCCCTTATTAGTGTAATTACACAGTGTGGACGAGTTTCCGCAATTGCTCATTAGCAAAACACCATTTTAAAGCACTTGTTGTCATACCCACGTTTCAAATAGCACTGAGCCACAAGTCGCGCGCTTGTGACCTGCGAGTCACAAGCGCGGCGCCAAGGTCACGCGTCTAAGGCACTTCTATCCTCTTTATTATTATTTATGTGGTTCTGCAGAAGAAACACTGACTTCCATTATTTTATTATTTATTATTATCGGTTGATTTTGAATCGTTGTTGTGCTTTCATTGCCGATCATCGATCCGTCCGTTAAGATACTTTCCATATTATTTTCTGGTTGTAGAGTTTCATCCAAATCAGTAGCATCAAGGGCCCTTGTTTGTTCTTCGTGCTTGTCACCTTCGTAAGCATCAAAGGTCGAGGGCTGGTTGCAGTTCTGGAATATTTGATTAAGACATCGTTTTGATGACGGCTGCAATGAAGATTCATTCAACGCATGCTTTGAAGTTGGTGTCAAATCAGAAGTACAAATCTTGTTATTTCCACCGACTGTCGGTGAAGGTGATGCTATGGAAACTGCTGCATTCAAAATAAGCGAAATATTTGAATTAGTTGACGGGGTTCTCAATATATTCTGAGTGGCATGTTCTAGGTAGTCTGAGTCTCCTCCTATACTTGATGAACTTTTGACTCTATCTAAGTTCTCAAGCGTTCAGGGCTTGGCATATACTCGGACACAACTGGCGAGAAATCTTCATTTGATAAATTATTGTTTTCTTCGCGATAAACTATGTTTTTTAAATCTCGTAAAGTGTAATCATGATTTTTAATAATCACCTCTTTATCTGTCGCAGTGGTCTTTTCGATACTTTCTCCTTGGTTTTCTTCTGAAAATAAAAATCGTTTTGATAAAAGATGCCTCAGTTTGGAAGGCTCAAAATCCAATCAAACCGCAATCAAAACATACCACATCGTGGAGGTTTCAAATATGTTTTTAATAGAAAACATAGTCATCTCATCCCGGCCTATATACGTCCCACTTAGGCACAAGCCTCCTCTCGGAATGAGAGGGCTAGGGCAGTAGTCCCCACACGGGCCCAGTGCGGATTCGGAACTTCACACACATTGAATTGCTTAACAGGTTTGTGCAGGTTTCCTCACGATGTTTTCCTTCACCGTAAAGCTCGTTGTAGATTTCAAATGTAATTTCCCACATGCATTTAGAAAAACTCAGAGGTGCGAGGCCGGATTTGAACCCAGGACCCTCTGCTTGAGAGGCCAATGTATATACATACTACACGCTACAATAGGGAATATAATAATAACTACAATATTATGACTACACATTAAACGTTAATATAAGGTAAATAACGTACAAAAATGATTAATAACTGAATATTATTGTTCTTAAGACCAGTTTAGACCAGCAAGAAAAAACGTGCAAGTTGCGTTACCTTGCGGCGTTCGGTTGACCACTTCAAACTCGTTCGCTTTAACGCCGCGCAATCTAATACAACTTGCAAGATTTTTCTTGCAGTTCTAAACTCGGCTTTACGTATAACTTGTACTTTTACACACACACATCAGACGCGTCAAAGTATTATAAAATAAAGTATTAAAAAATAGTATTAGGTACCTACCGTTATTTAAATAATCCTCATTAACTTTGTCAACATTATTCATAATAGAATTTAATCGTGCAGTCCTTCGTTTGTCCATTTTCACTAACTCCATTCATTAAACTTATACACAAAAAAAAACAATAACAATTTAATTATTGTTGAAAATATCAACAATAATTAAAACAAAAGCTCCACAACACTTCCGCAAAGACATTTGAGACGACATTGACGACTAGTATTATCAGTATAAACAAACATTGCCACATGCGCGGCACCCCCGATGTTGTTGTACTTGCCATTGCAATTTGTGATTGACAAACGTACGAGAAGCAAAAAGGATGACAATAATGTTTTGTTCGGCACCGAAAGAGTTGTTTTGCTAGGTGAACATTATACGAAGTTGTAGAACGGTTTTTTACGGGAATAAAATGATAACCTATCTTTATCGTTTCCTTGGGCAATTATTTTTACGAGAACATAATTTTATTACCGTTAATAATATTGAAAAACTTGAACACAATATGTTAATATTATGATACAGCTTTGTTCTTGTCTTTTTTCAAATAGGTAAAATTGTTGAATAATATTGTATATTTTTGTAACTCGGTAAGTAACAGTACAAAAATTGTGAAAAAAATTGTACACGTGTATTAGCATTCACTGATTTCAAATATGGCATAACACTAAAACTATGATAATAGCGATTATCATTTTGTTCTCCGGAGCCGGCGCTATGGTCTCTCAAGCAGACGGTCGTGGGTTCGAGTCCGAGCTCGCACCAATGAGTTTTTCGGAATTTATGTGCAAAATTACATTTGTAATTTACCATAGTGAGGAAACCTGCATCTGCATACATCTGAGAAGAAATGGTGTATGTTAAGTTCCCAATCCGCACTGGGGCATCAGCCGTCTCATTCTGAAAGGAGGCCTGTGCCCTGCAGTGGGACATAGGCTGGGATGATGATGATGATGAATCGTCCAAGAATATCTATTACTTTTAAACGAGTAATTTTTGGAAATTTATTTATTTCGGGGATTTCGGAAACGGCTCGAATAATTTCGATGATATTTTCTGTGTGAGGTTTTTCTGTTATAGCGGCCACAGTAATACGTAATCGGTAAAAGACTCAAGGGTCTATAGGTATTAAGGTTCAAGAGATAGAGCCCTGTGACAGACGGACCGACAGACAGACAGACATACAGCGGAGTCTCAGTAATAGGGTCCCAATGGCACCCTTCGGGTACGGAACCCTAAAAAAGGCACATAGACAAAAATAAATTAAGCAATCTAATGAAAAAGTTTTTTGACTGAATGTGACCCCGTGTCTCTTGGTTACCTGTGCCGACCATACAAACAGTTACACTACGCCCACAAACAAAAATATTCAAATCCCGTCAGTAACAACAGAATTTATTATTTCGTTGTGAACAATCTTAGATTTTTTTGAACCAATGCTGTGCTAATAGAAACCAAAATAAACAATGTCATCGTCAACACACTAAACGCTCTAAATTTCATGAGCAAAACATATTCTTTCATTTCAAATTCTCGTATTTTTCTACTAATAAAGGCGATTGCACATGCACACCGCCAATAAGCCAGCGATACACGTTGACTATAAAGCTGTGGATACACGACGCGGGTCTTAAGCGAGCGTTGCACTCTGTCTGCGGATTAGCGCAGAGGTTGACAGAGAGTTCATTTTGAGTTAGAAAACGCTCGTACAATTTATAAATCAGGGACAAGGAATTTGTATCAGCTTTTATTGATGTGTTGAAATCGGAACAGCTTATAAATTAGTTAATTAATTAATAAATAAAATAAATAAATATCACGGGATAATTCACACCAACTACTACCTACTAGCTACTGGTCCATGAAAGCACTAATGAAGGGTAAACTTCCCCTAGCCTTAAAACGCAAGCTCGTTGACATGTGTATTCTGCCCATCCTAACCTACGGTGCTCAGACCTGGTCTTTGACTGAGGCCCAGAAGTCCAAACTCAAGGTTTGCCAGCGGGCTATGGAGCGCAGTAGGTATCCTAGGTGTTCGAAGAGCTGATAGAATCAGAAACACTGAACTGCGCTCCAAAACCCGAATTGTTGATGTGGGGACAAAGACCGCCAAACTCAAGTGGGACTGGGCAGGTCATGTCTGCCGGATGCATCCGGATCTCTGGGCCAAAATCACTACTGATTGGGTTCCAAGCGACGGGCACCGGAGCAGAGGTAGGCCTAAAAGAAGGTGGCGGGACGATTTGGAGCGATTCCAGCCGGACTGGCAACACTTTGCCGAAGCCAGGGACGAGTGGAAGGAGAAAGGGGAGGCGTTTGCCCAGCAGTGGGACACTGTATAGGCTATTTAAGAAAAAAAAAATTCACACCAATTGAGCTAGCATCAAAGTAAGCAAAGCTTGTGTTACGGTTACGAGGCAACGGCTAAACATACTTAATCAGATGTTAAACATCCAAGACTCGATCACAAACATTCGTATTTTTTTCACACAAATATCTGCCCCGACCGGGAATCGAACCCGGGACCTCGAGCTTCGTAGTCAGGTTCTCTAACCATCCATCCATCCTGTTTGATGTTGATTTTAGCTTTAAGAATAAGCTCGTATAGGGTACAAAACGCATGAGAATCTATGTGATGCACGTAGTTGAGTCTATATATTTAAGCTTGCGTGCAGTTTGCGTGCAGTTTTTCCGACTGCAATGCAACTCTGCAATGAAAAATGTATGGGCATTTGGCAGTTGACAGTTATCTTGTAGTTGGAATACAGTTCATCTGTATCGGCTCTTACTTATACTTAAAATTGTTCAACGTGTTCACGATCACAATTTTATTACCACTTCCTTCTGTCACACGGTACAGAATGACGATAGAAAGAGATGAAAAGAAGAAATTGGGTTATACACATTTTTTTTCACGTCTCCTGTGGACATGACAGAATTTAAGGATCTGTGGCTAATATCTGTTAGTCAAGACTAGATCGGCGTGTGCGCCTGATCAGTTTTCAGCCGATTTAAATAAATCTTAAAGGATGATGGGCATATATGTATGGAACCCAGCCTGATCACCAATAGGATTGTAATGTATGTAGAATTATCGATCCTACCATTTGCTATAAGTAATAGTTATTAAGACGACTAGAATGTGTAGGCTGGGAGATATAGGACGAACGCAAAAAAACAAATAATTATTCATAATTACTTGTAAACTCACGTATTCGAGGGCTGATAACTCGCTTCTCCGGGGTTTTTGAAGTTTCTTTTCATTTTAGAAAATTAAAGTTAAATAACTAGCTTCACTTGGTATGCATGCGGATCGTATTAGGCATGCAGGCCAATGTGCCCATCATTCTTTGCTGATCCGGAGTCGCTTATTTTATGTCCACAGATGAGACATCTTTTGTTTCTTACGCTGAGTATCACATTGTATTTTGTTTGAGCGTTTGTTACTAAGTGACATTACATTTATAATCTACTATTTCTAAGAGTCGCACAGAAATGAGTCTGCTAGGACTCACAAATAACGTCGGTTGCGTAAACTGGTGGTAACTATTATGGCTTCCAGTGAGACGTCGCCTTATGTTCTTATTAGTTGTTCAACTTTATTTTATTGTATGGACATTTATAATTTAAAATGTACCATTACGCGCACAAAAACTTGCTATGGCTTGCTGTGGCTGTTGTATGGCCTAGTTATTAGAGAACCTGACTACGAAGCTTGAGGTCCCAGGTTCGATTCCCGTGTCGGGCAGATTGTATGAAAAATACGAATGTTTGTTCTCGGGTCTTGGGTGTTCTATATAAGTTTGTTTATCCGTGGCCTAGTACCCATAACACAAGTTTTGCTTAGTTTAAGTACTTTTGGACTCTATTGCTTCAAATTCAAATTCATATTCAAATTCAAAATTCTTTATTCACATAAATATGGTACAAGGTCAATATGGTGTAATGTTTGGTTTTGATGTTTAAAATTCTGATTTACATAATTACTTGGGTCTCAGGAGATTAAGCCTATATATTTTATATATACATATATAGCGTAGTTGGTAGGTAGTTAAGTAATAGACACAAAATGTAATGTCGAGAAGGAGGAGGAGCGGTGCCTCCTGACACAGGCTTTTTCAAGCTTAAAAGGAGGCTCCAGCCACTATTATGTAAAATCCTATTACCTAACAAATAAAACATTTTTCTTTTTTTTTTTTTGGACTAGGTCAAATTTTTTTTTTTCGGCTTTGTATTTTATTTTTTTGGAGTATTGTTTTATACGCATTACAAATATAGCTTTTTCTCTTGGATGGATTATTATTATTTTATTAAAATATGAGAGAATCTTATTTTGACACCTTAAAAAAAGTACGTCAGTTGATTATGATGTCAACGTCCCAATCAAACATACTTATTCAGAATTATTTGCATTATTCTATTCAATCAACCGACACATTCCAGAAGTCCATATAAATCAGTAATCAATAGGAATGTCAATACTCAAGTTACACTGCTTTGAACTCTTTCTAACCGCAAGATGCCGTTGCGGTTTTTCCATATTGGTATCACAGTTTTGTGGCTTACGAACGAAAAGGTTCTAACTGGAGAAGATTCCAAAAGAATATCAATTTAGTTAAGAATGGCATAAGGTTTAAATAGTAGCTGTTTCAACAAAAAATGTTGAAGTTAACGGTTACAAAAACGTTTCTTTCTGCCATTAAGTATGTTTGTAACGTTTAAAATGTTCATGAATTGATTTAGTTCCACGACAAATGAACATTTACTTGAGTAAAGATATCCTGACTGACGTCCACCAACGAGATGGACGGACGTTTTGGTGAAGGCCGCGGGTTCAGGGTGGATGCAAGTCGCTTCCAACCGTAATGATTGGGCGTTAATGAGGGAGCCCTATGCCCAGAAGTGGATCCTACGGCTGAAATGATGATGATGATGATGATCCTGACTGATTTACTGACTAACTCACTGACTAATTGACTCATTAACGCCCAGCCCAAAACCATTGGTCCTAGAAGGCGGAAATTTTGCATAGAATTTACTTTTATGACGTAGGCAAGGAATAAGGACAAATTAGTTAAAATTCTGACGGACCACGAGTAAAAACGGGATTTATATGTTTGATTCACAGTGACCCTATCTCCGTAACTATGGTTACTAGACTCTTCCAATTTGTCATACATGTAGGTTATCATAACAGTAAAAAAAATTCAAGGATTTTAGAAAAATCCTACAGGATTTACTTGCATTGTCATCCAACTTACAAAGACTTTCTAACTTACTTTTTTAAAGAAGTGGGGCGCCGTGGCGAAGTCGTCTTGTGAGATGTCTTGACCCTCGCTGTGGGTCGTTTCTGGTAGGTACAAACGTTGTCCATCGCGGTTCAACGCGGCAATGCAGCTAGTGTATTGGGCACCTTTGCGCCTGTTTGTTAGACTGACAGCATTTTTAGAATTGTATTTTGTTATTTCACTTCTTGTCATGTGTCTTTTAATAAATATTACTTACAAATGTAAAGCTTTCGATCCGATCACCGTTAAGATTCGATTTTAAAAAACAAGTTGAGAAGAAGTTCGTAATCTCATTTTTGTTTAACACGTTGGCTGCGTACCATACTTCACGTAAAGTGTTGCTTCCAATACAAATTTAGTGATCCCACCAGTGATGCTCGTGGCAAAGCCCAATTACTGAGGTGCTAGCTAGTATTAGCTAACTATCTAAAAATTCGAAATAGTTAAAGTATTTCGTAAATAACTGACGTCCGGATAGCCGCTAGTTGTTAGAGAACCTGAATACGAAGCTTGAGGGCCTAAGTTCGATTCCCGGTCGAGGCAGATATTTGTATGAATAATACGAATGTTTGTGCTCGAGCCTTGGGTGTTTTACATGTATTTAAGTACGTATTTATCTATATTAAATAAATAAATAAATATCACGGGACAATTCACACCAATTGACCTAGTCCCAAAGTAAGCTAGGAAAGCTTGTGTTATGGGTACTAGGCAACGGATAAACATACTTATATAGATAAATACATACTTAAATACATATTAAACACCCAAGACCCGAGAACAAACATTCGTATTTTTCATACAAATATCTGCCCCGACACGGGAATCGAACCCGGAACCTCAAGCTTCATAGTCAGGTTCTCTAACCACTAGGCCATCTGGTCGTCAAATTATAAGTACCTACTTAGTTATGTTTACCTGTTGTATAAGTACCCATAGTACCCATAGCTTTGCTTAGTTTGGGACTAGGTCGATTGGTGTGAATGGTCCCGTGATATTTATTTATTTAACTATAGAGTATCCTCTACAAAATAGCATTCACGCTTTTACTCTGGCCCCCAAAATAATCATCGAAACAATACCCTGAAAAATTAGCTTTTGATTCCACCCGTGATGCTCATGACCAAACGGAAAAGGTTACGTGATCCTACCGATGATGCTCATAGCAGCCAACGTGTTAAATGGTCCCATCTCAAATCCCTCCCTATTTAAACCTCTGATGACACTTCGAAAAACAATTTTCTCCGCAGATCGCTTCGGAATGCATCCTTCAAAGCACAACAATTATTGCAATCGTTAGCGCTCATCAAAAACACATTTCCTTGTTTTTACTCCATTTCTTGCAGAAACTACTTGTAATGGCACTACAAACTTATCCTTGCAGTTAATGATGTCGCTGTCGTCTAACGGTTAGCAGTTAACTGTGTGGAGAAACTATTGTTCTGATTTTAGCCATCCGCCAAGTTAAGTTGGTGATGAAGCTAGATGATATCGGGCTCCATTTTGTGTATTGACTTAATGGTTTTTTGATAAAGGCTGTTGGTAAAACTTGTAAAACACTCAAATATGAATCTAAGTACTTATCTTCTCACCACCACATCAGTCTGTGTTTAGGCACCACTATCACTGACGTCATAACCTAAGTTTTTTGACTGCCTTATTAAGTAGGTAGTCTCTACAATAACGTATTTTAAGCCTCCACTGTTAAATAAAAGCCTCCACCTAGAACCCCGCAATAAATAAATAGTAAATAAATCATGTGACAATTGACACAATTTGACCTAGTCCCAAACTAATCAAAGCTTGTTCTATGGGTACTAGACAATGGATAAACATACTTATATAGACAAATGCATACTTAAATACATATTTAACATCCAAGACTCCAGCTCAAACATTCATATTTTTCATACAAACTTTCTTTGGCGAACGTCCGTATTATCAGGTCATTTTACGTAGGAATGAAATAAAATATAATATTGTTGTAGTTAGAGATTTATTCTCGATACACGGAAATAATGGCAAATTAGCATGCAATTATAACAAAACACTGTGGCATGCAATATTTTTATACATTTTCATATTTTTTTAACAATTCAAGTAAATCTTATGTTTATAAAATTTACGAAATTTCAATTTTAAATAGGGCAAACCATCCAATTATAAATAAGTACATCTTTTAAATTTTAATCATTATCATAAATATGTAAAAGCACTTTTATCATGATGCCAGTTAATTTTAGAAACATAAATAACGGAGAAGTTTACCCTATTTATAAATAAAATTGTGTGATAAAACTTATTTAGTAAAAACACTGCTGTTTTTAACGTAGGGTACTAATTCAAAAATGCATACCTATTTCTCGACACTATATCACAGAAAATATTATTTTTCTCTACGTATTTTCACCGTTTATTTTCCTACAAATTTGATTTATCTACTTACCTTTAATAATATTTTCGGTCTGCTGATAAAATATATTTTATAAATGTAATTATTCTAATTTTTAAAAATGAAAAAGATCATATCAAAAAATTTGATAATATTCTCAGTCAGATTCATTTCTTAGCATCATATGAAATTTACAAATATAATAATAATGGAATAAAATTGGAATCTTAGATTGATTCTCATTATTTGAGCAACAGCGTATCTTTATAAATACAAATACTATTATAGATATTTTTCTAATGGGGCCAATATTTTAAACTCAGTTCATACTACTCATTTTTCCAATTTGATTACATAAAAGTCACTATTTTAATCTGTACACATAAATGGGTAGTTCCAACATTAATTTAACTATTTACATGCTGATAAATAATTAAGTGCGACAATGTTTCACTCAGAAAAGTTACCATTTATCGACATACGGCACAAATTAAAATTGGCAAAGCAGGATTCAAAACCTTTCAAAATTTTTTGAAAGTTCTATTCTATTTCCCACTTGTTTCGAAGTACAAACTTACGCTAAAATTATTTACATTCAGTCATACTTTTAAAATCTATTTTTAGGAACACATTTACAAAGTTTCTGCATATAGTCCCTTCACCACCTCTGGCTCCATCGATTTTGCGGGGGGCGCGGCTCTTTGTCGACCGCACTTTTCAGGTTAACAGTTCAAAGTCTTTACACAAAACGTGTTTCCTGCATTTGCTATACGTGCGTGCCTTGTGCTGGTTGATTGTTGGTACCTAAAACAAAACATTGTCATAAAAATAATTTGCAACATGAAAGCCATTTTGTGTGACTCACTTGGAATCAGAATGGCGTTCGCCACTTTATTTTTGTCACAGAGTATAGGATGAGTTGAGAAAACGATAATATGGTCTGGATGTTACAGTTTTGTATGAAGAGGGTAAAAGCAATGGACTGTAATAAAATTTCAAAGTAAAAAAGAATAGCAATTGCGTAAGTACTCATGTATGAAATCAATTAACTGAATTGAAAACAATTAACATGATTGTGTAAACTGGCAGTTGTCACCATGACTAGACGAATTGTGTTGTTTAATGAAATGGAAACACATTGCCAAGATAAGTACTGTACTGAACTCTATCAAAAACCATGACTTATGGAAAAAATAATTGACAGTGTCTAACTACTGATATTATGACACCAAAAAGTAATACAACATTGTTATTTTTACAAATCATTATAACACTGGTGGAAACGAACGGTAGCCTCAACACTAATTGAGTTTAGAAACTGAAGAAACTTAAAAATAAAATAATGACCATAAAATACTCCCAAAAAAAAACAATAAAAAGAAAATCACTGTGTAGGTAACAAATATTGCTAGTCTTTTGTTATCGAGCATGTCAAAAAAAAACAGTGCAAAATTTTAATTACAATTAATTATAAAAAAATGCTAGTACACACACACGCACACACACACACACACACACACACACGCATGCACTTGGAATCTAATCACTATTTATGCAAAAAAAAATAGTTTAATAGATGCAGCTTTAATGCAAACTGGTGTAATTAGGGAAAAAATTGTATTATTTGTTACATACGTTCTCGTAAAACACAAACTCAAGGCTCTGCTAATATTATAAAAATGCTGAAGCAACAAAATATAATAATGATAATGATGATGACACTATACCTTACTGACCTGAAGGCATGACCACTGAGCTGCGGACCGCGGAGTACGGTGGAGGCGCAGGAGTGGAGCCCGGCTTCGCTGTGTGCACCTGGTTTGGGTAGCCTGTGGGAAACAAAGGTGAAAATGATCAAATTGTTGATACTAGCAACGGTTAACGAAAAGAGCGATTTCAGTGAATAATTAATTACAGAATAACTTAGCAATGTCTTCAAAGTACAACCAGTACCACTGAAGGACTTTCGAATCACCAAATGTAGTGATTACTGCAATCCCCCCAAAAAGAGAATGAAAAACGCATTTTTGGGGAAGACCTTAAAGACAGAGAAGATACGAACTAACACACCCAAGTCATCATCGGCTCTCTGTTAAGTTTGAACTGAAGTGTTTGTAATAAATGTTATACTTCAGTTCATTAAATATCACGGGACAATTCACACCAATTGACCTAGTCCCAAAGTAAGCTTAGCAAAGCATTGAAAATAATAGCAGTTTGACATTACGCGAATAATTTCATCAATGTTATCTCGGGTCTATATACGTCCCACTGCAGGGCACAGGCCTTCTCACATTCTGAAAGGGCATGAGCCATAGTTCCCATGCGGGCCCATTGTGAAATGTGAACTTCGCATAGATTAATGAATCCGTTCACAGGTTTTCTCATAATATTTTCCTTAGCCAAAGCTCATGGTAAATTTCAAAAGTAATTTTGCACATAAATTACGAAAAACTTAGTAGGTGCGAGCCCAGGCTCGAACCAACGATCCTCTTTCTGAGAGGCCAAAGGTCAAACCAACACACATTCAGTTAGCTAGTTTAGTTTTTAAGAAATAGGTACAAATATATTTATATCTCTTTCCATCAGGAGACAATTTTTCCAGTTTTTAGTATATTTTGCCGTTTGTCTGAAAAAAGAAATTAAATATAAGAGGTAATGGTGGATAAAGAAAGATCTAAGTACTACGACTTCAATAAGCGGATAATTTACTGTCAAATAATTTTGTTGGGCTTTTTTTGTTCGTCTTCAGAGTATCCATCTGCAGCAGTAATGCTTCAAACAAATCTATTTTAAGTCTTGTAACATCGACGAGAAAATAAAACATCGTTCTATTACAAAGATAATACTCAATCTTAATACAGGTATTACTTGCTTGATCCCTTAAAAAGAAAAGTAGGAAAAATCCTAAATATATGCGAGACAGAAGCCTATTATATCTAAAATCAATCTTATCACAACTGGCTTAGTGACCATCGCTTGATCAAATTTGGCCAAAGTCGCTAAGCCAACATCGGATTGGGAGCTTAGAAAAAATAAATTTAAATCCTGTACTCAATCTTCGAAGGTCTCAGGCGGGTATTATTTCTGGAGAGGATGTTTTTCTTTTTGATAACGTTTTTGTTTTTATTGCAGATGCACCAAATATATGTATAACTAAAAGAAAAGGTGTACATGGGGATTCTAAACATTTAATCCAGACCAACACTACTTCCACGATTAAATAAATGATATTGATAATTAAATAGTTCACCATCATATTTAAGTATCCTTTTAAAATTATAAATGAGAAATAGAATGTTTAGATGTTCGGTTATTTGGATGTTTGCATGTTTGTCAGTCAATCACGCTATAACACCTGAATGGATTTAGATGCTCTTGCAACCGCGACCTTATGTTATTATAAGTGTAAGTATAAAAGTATATTTATATTGTAGCCTTTATTTAAGCAAGCATAATGTTTTTGCCAAAGAACAGCAAAGTGGCAAGCTGGGGTATACTTTTACCACAACGCATAACTCGTCTAGAAAACTTGACCACATGCATATTATTGCATGCATGCTGTAGCCTCATTAAGAAACTTTTAATGCGTTGAGCAAGTCTGCCTAAAGATGAATTTAGACTAAAAAAAAAAAAAAAGAATGAACAATTATTTAGGGTACGATTCCGTAGACTCCTTTTTCACCAACGTGACCATTCTCAGTGACATTTATATCGAGTATATTAATACTACATTCACGGAGAGCCACTTTGAAAATACGCGTACGCCCGTCTCGTCCAAATTTTCGCCAACTTTTTCGGAATTTATGTGTGAATTTAAAACATCGAGAGGAACCCTTCATACACCTGCGAAGTAATTCAACGGTGTTTGTGAAGCTCCTATTTCGCACTGGGCTCGCGTGGGAACTACGGCCCAAGACCCCTCATTCTGAGAGGGCTGTGCCCTACAGTGGAATGCATAATAAGCTGGGATGATGATGATGATGATGAAATAACGCTCCTGCCCCTTTTCTACCTAGATGTTCTTTCAACTAAAAGTCATCTATATCATACATACATTGACAAATCATACATTGACAACCATAATTTCTAGTGCTTAGAGAACCTGACTATGAAACTTAAGGTCCCGGGTTCGAGCCCAGCGCAGATATTTGTATGAAAAATATGAATGTTTATGCTTGAGTCTTGGCTGTTTAATATGTATTTATCTATATATGTATGTCTACCCTTAGCCTAGTGAAAGCTTTGCTTAGTTAGTACTATAGCTAAACCGTTTAAATGAGTACTCGCCCGCTCGGTACAGGGGCTGGGGGGTATGACGACAAAGGGGCTCCGAGAGCGCGCCTCGTGTGCCTGCCGCCCGCACCTCTCCCGGCCCCCTTTGTCGTCATACCCCCCAGCCCCTGTACCGCGCGGGCGAGGGCTCATTTAAACCATCTCGCTATAGGTCATTTGGTGTCGATCGTCCTATGATATATTTCAAACTAAATACAAACTGAAATATAGATGCACAGAAAAAACCCCAGAAAAAAGACCAATGCTGGGAATCGAACCCAGGTCCTCAGCGTTCCGTGCTGCGTGCTTACCCCTACACCATCACTGGTCTAGAAGTTAGCGACGAATCTTTCCCATACATCGTACACTTCAGTCTGTTATAATCACATTTAGGCAGTGATAAAGCGCATCTATGTTATGCCCTCTACCGAGAGACTTCAACACTCCTTCGGAGCTACCCGCTCACCTGGACCAAGAGATGGCGCTACTAGGCCAACTTTTTTTTTTGTAAAAGTTGGCCTAATAGCGCCATCTCTTGGTCCAGGTGAGCGTCAGTGTTGAAGTTTCTCGGTAGAGGGCATAACATAGATGCGCTTTATCACTGCCTAATGTGATTATAACAGACTGAAGTGTACGATGTATGGGAAAGATTCGTCGCTAACTTCTAGACCAGTGATGGTGTAGGGGTAAGCACGCAGCACGGAACGCTGAGGACCTGGGTTCGATTCCCAGCATTGGTCTTTTTTCTGGGGTTTTTTCTGTGCATCTATATTTCAGTTTGTATTTAGTTTGAAATATATGGTTTCACGGGATGACCGTAAAAGTAATAAAAAAAAATGAAGTTGAAGAAAATAAAAAAATAAATAGAAAAAGATACTTCATACTTAACTTGCTATGATATATTATTATTTACTATCGTAAAAACTTTTTAAACTTACCAAGTGAACTGTTCCTTAGATAGGGGTTCCCGTAGGTCGCGACGTACCTCAGATCTACCGGCGCACCTTTCTGCGCATACACCGGCGGAGCTGTGAAAATAATGCGATTTAAAGGTCGATTCATTTTCTACAGACGACCGAGTGAAAACTGTAGACATTTTCTGTAATCACTAATAATTAGTACTTTCTTGCTTCTGGAAATTTTCAACTATTGCAAAGTTCGATAAAATGTTTACCCAATATACTTAATGGTTTTGCAAGATAACAACCAAAGCTGTATCCGATTTCAATGATAAATATTTTATTTTGTTAAAATAAGCAATACACGTATGTCTACAGTAACCATAAAAATCCAATTTTACAAAGTTACTCATTGAATAACAGAAGCCACAGCAAAACGAAATAACTCCTAAAACACGAGTTTGTGGTTTAGAACAAGTTTTTGTTCTCGCTTTGCGTTAAACTTTGATTTTAAAAGTTAAAACCTACCTATATAAGGTTTTTACTTCGCAGTATGTATATTTCAGAAAGTTGTCTATATGGCTATTTTACTAGGTACTTATTGAATAATTATACTTGTCTTAATAAGTACCAATTTATAATAAGTTTGCAAAATTACACATTTTTATAACAAATAACACAATACCTATGAGGTGGATGACATCATAAAAATTAAATATGAATTAGAAGACAACTCTACGTAGTAAAAACACTTTATTCTTGTCCTGTAAATCAGACTGATTTTCTATTTACTTACTGCAAAATTAGATTTTTAGCTACTTCAAATACAAACTAGCTGTTGCCCGCGACTACATCTGCAAAGAATTCGTTTATCGCTATCCCGCGGGAACTATGCAATTTTCCGGGATAAAAAGTATCCTATATGGTTAATCCAAGTTATAAACTACCTACGTGCCAAATTTCATCGGAATCCGTCAAACCGTTTTAGCGTAAAAGAGTAACAAACATCCAGACATCCATCCATATAT
Organism: Archips crataeganus; assembly: GCA_947859365.1. Taxonomy (NCBI): domain Eukaryota; kingdom Metazoa; phylum Arthropoda; class Insecta; order Lepidoptera; family Tortricidae; genus Archips; species Archips crataeganus. The sequence goes on along the minus strand of OX402071.1, from coordinate 6,268,717 downwards.
CAATACAAACTTTTGCTTTTATAACATTAGTAAGAAGTAAGATAAATAGTTAAGCGAATGAGTAAGCGTAGAAGTGATGTCAAAATAGTGTTTTGACAACTCATAAAAAGCACGTCAGTTAATTGGTGGTGTCATCATACCTATTCCAATTTTTTTATTTTCCATAAATGATTTTGGTAGATACCATGTACCTATGGGAAAGCTCTAATTATATTCATATACTTTTGCATAAAATATATAGTACCAAATATAAACATAGAACTATTCAATTTTTTTCATTCTTCGGGACATTAATGTCTTCAAAAACCTTTGTTCCCTATTTCCTAGTGATGAAACTGTATTAACTGTCATACTTCAAATAACATGAAATTTATTGGTCCCTTACAGTCAGCTAATAAACGGTTCTCAGCGCAAATTAACTAAGATCCACTACCGTGTCTCTTAAAATAAACTGGCACATTATCAATTTCCTCGCACTAATTTGTTTAACAAAATTCTGTCTTTAATCAAAACAATAACGTTCCTACTTACTGTCGCCACCAACGGGCAAGCCTAAATTATTGATTGCATCTGTTTCGTCTTGGGGCTTCGTCGTTCGTTGCAGCGAGTTATTCTGCGATCCATTGCCAGCTGACAACGGTAACGTAGACGCTGTGTCGATGCTACGCGTCAATGAACCTTGCAGTGACCTGGGTGGGGCAATATCGCTTGTTAATGTAGTAGAAGTACACAAAAACATTGCAGAAATTTACTAGGCAACTTCTTGCCGGAATGTAGCTCGACCCAGCAGCACTTTAGCGAGTTTATTGGGGGCAGACACAATAAGTAGGCTTTGTGAAGACGTAAAAAGTAGTAAGTTGGGCGAGCAACGAAATAAATGCTTTAGGTAACCATGTATTTGAATTTGCGCTACAATTTTTCTATTTGAGATGAGAAACTATCATTTTCGTGTCCCCACTGCTATCTAACTTGAGACATTATGCATACATTCATTATCAATGAGACATAATTTGATATAGGATGTAGATTGTAATTAAATTTAATAAGGTTGAGGTATTTCGACCTATTTATGATCGTCATTACACAACATTAACGTCCAACCGTAAATTCTTAAGTACACTTGTGATCATTGACGCTGGTAGAACAACAACCCTAAATCTTATTAGTACAAACACATAGTACACCTACCTGTTCACAGCCGGAACATCAAGCTGTGTCGGTGATTGTACCCTCAAATTGTTGGGTGGCGTATAGCCGTGAGGGTAGTCATACACGTATCCACTGGGATTCTAAAGACAATTAACATTAATTAACACGGGATACTAGAAACTATTTAGTGTTAAGTTACTCAACTGAAAGCAAGAGTTCATGAATAAAATGGATAAGAAAAAGTAGAGAAAGTAAATGATACTGATGACGGTTTTAAAGATCATAATAATACTTGGTAAGCGATTGATATCGTGAATGATGCAGAGTTCAATAATAACATACTTTGTCAATAATTATACACATTCATAGATCTTTTAAGTACAAACTCTTCTAATGAAGACTTATCGTACGATACACATTAACGGCATATCACATAACACAAAATTACTAACAAGAAAGACAGCACTTTGACTTTGTTGAGGCAGTGTTTTGATTCTGAGACGTAAAATGGGTTGATATTAATTTGACCTGAATGGACAAGATGGCATCTTGAACTTGTTAGAAAATAAAAGTAAATTTCAGTAGTATTCTTTTAAAGGTAGAAGTACTAACATTTATAAGAAACAAAACCAATTGGCGGGACTTAATATCCCATAAAAAGTTAATCCTGCAGTGGATAAGCATAATTATTCTAAGAAACAGAAAAGAAGAAATTCTAGTACCTTATAATAGGAATCGTGATACGCCGGATCAGAATAGTCGTTGCTATATCTGAACTGCATGAGAGGATCGTCATGTCGTATACTGGGTAGCGTCACGGGTCCAGCTAAAGGCAGACCTGACTGCAGCTTGGAGTCCGAACGGTCTGAACTTGTGTAGTCCTGGAAGAAAATGCTGGTTAATTTTAGATTTGATCCAATAATCTCAATTTGATTTGATCTCAATGATTTGAGTCTATAAAGACTATACTATAGAGGATTAAGAAATTTTATGTAAAAAGATGGTCATTAGATTGTACATGGTAACAGTTGGTTTTTAAAACCAGCAACGTTCTCTGAATTTCTTTAGTTTACAAGATATTGTGACTGTCTTTTTTATTTTCCTGACAATCTTGCTATCCACGCCTGAACACAGATAGTCTAAGAACCGGTGTCAAGCGTTTCGGAAAAGTGGAAATCCGAGAAAGTCTGCTTCAAGGTTCAAGTTTCGGATTAAGGCCGCTCTTTGATTGATTTAATGATCCTAAATTTGACTTCTTAATTTCTAGTTGAATTACTGCTTACCAACTCATAACTCCCGTCTCCACGAGGTAGTTGTAACTTTAAATCGCTGATATTCGAGCTTCTATCACTCTCTTTGTTATACATATCGCAAGTTGTCACAGTGACATCTGGCTTCTCACTCATTTGTTGGCTCTTCTGTCTTCTTCTTCTATTGCAGATTACCAGGAGAATTATGAAGGCAGAGAATATGATGATGCCAGAAGTGACTCCGATTAGGATTATGAAGAGAGGTAGAGATTCTGTAAAGATAATACATCCTTAAATTTAATGCTATAACGGAAACTGAAAAGAATTAATTAAGAAGAAAGTGAGGTTCCTACAGTTGAAGAACCCATCACGCACCCATCGTGTAAGTAATAGTCTAGTCACTTTGATATTTTTCGAAAATCTTTCATGTAATAATAATGTTCTGATACTTACTTAAAGGCTTAAGAGAGATGGCAGCATTGGCATTCCCATATTCATTGGTGACGGTGCAGTTGTACAACCCGTAATGCTTGGACTGACTCGCTCTGATTACCAAAGTTGATTTGACAATACCATCAGGCATACTTTCTTCTAAGGTCGCATAATCCTGAAATGGAAAGAATACTGAAAAATGTGGATAAGACGCAATCGACTCAACTATAATTTGATTCGATATTTCTTGACTACATGCGAATACATTTACGAAGCAAACAAAAGTAGTCGAGGCAATACAGTAGATTTAATGCAAAATATATCTTTTTTTTTCTTAGTATCTAAAAGCTGCCGTAATTGCCCATTTTCGGTATTGTATTACAAAAAAATCTACTAATGTCACAATTAGCATTTTCACTGGATTAGCATTTGTTGTCAATTTATCAGCATACATTAAAACTTACCGGATTTTGTATGGAATTTATTTCGCGACCTTCAAAGAACCACCGGATATCGTCAGGTTTAGGAACAGAAAGAGATGCACACTCTATCCTTACTATATCCCCTTCGGATCCAAACTGTGTCCTATTTGACAAAATCGTCGGGCTTCCTGTTGACAAATTAACGATTTCATTTCATTCCACAATATAATCTTGTTTTTCTGTGTTACCTGACCATCCAAACATCTAAAAAGTCTGTACCTTTTATGAAGACAGTAGCTTCACTCTCAATTTCAGGGTATCCTTCGACGGTAGCTTTGCAGATATACCTCCCTGCCGTTTCGTTTTTCACTTGGATCTTCAAGTTTGGAGCCTTCCCCTTAACCTGCTGGAAAGTATTACACGTTCACATAAAATTGATAATAATCAACTCATAGCCAACATTAAAATAGACTGGATGGAAATGGTTTTAACTCAACTCAATGGTTAGCTCAACTTCCAATAAGAAATCCAAGAATCGGACAAGAAGATTGACTAAGTGAACGCAAATTTCTAACCAAAAAGTTATATCTTTCTCATGCAGTTTTACAAACGAAAAATTGTTCTATGAACGTTGATATTAATTTATTCACACTATCTTCGTTTGTAGCTATGGCCTTAAATTATCATCATCATAAATATTATCACAATTGAACACGGTTTTGAACAATAATCGTTTTTCGTTTTTTATTGCTCATTTATCATAATAGTGAGTTTTGATGTTCCTGTCTGGAATATAAACCACGATGCCCAAGAGGGAAGACTATTTTCTTCTCGGGCGTCCTTTATGCCTAAGATCACAAAGAATGGAAGCTATGCCCCGTTTTTATTCATGGGGATCTTGCCCCTGACTAGTCTAACAAAGGCTGTTTTGTCTAACACACAGAATAGATTAGAGATGGTAAAAGCAATTATGAATCCAAATGCATTAGACAATATGGCCTCTAACTTCAAATATCTTCGATGATCTTGAACAGCTCCATAAAATTTGTCTTATTTTTAACATCTGCGAATGCATCCTTAGCATGGTAGCCACTTACCCCGATACGACCAGGCTCGTGCAGGAGCCAGCGGATCTCCGGCTTAGGCTGTCCATCTACATCGCAGCTCAGGGTCACACTGGAGCCGAGTTCCGCCTCCACGTCGATCGGCTTCGTTCTGAAGATTGGGGGATCTGGTGGAGATTAGGAAGACAATTAAAGAAAAGTTAGGGTGGAGATTCTACTTTAATAATAGTGTTTTGAATTTGTTTTATGTTCACTCATCTCCGGTTTCTACATTATACGTCTACGAATAGACTCTGGCCCTTTTTCAGAATAAGAGAATTTTGGGTATAATTTTATTGCGCGATCCAGAGCCTTCAACACATTATTGAGCAACTTTGTAGATGCTATCCAGGTTTCCTGTGAATTATTTCCTTGTTTGAAAAGCGAAACATAATTTTAAAAACTCAGAAAGATACGAGCTTATGTCAAAACCCACGACCGTCAATTAAAGAGGGAAAACTGCTAGACCACCAAAGTTTTTTTTTACCCTTAACCAAGGACCACCAGCTTAACATTCATTAGCGACGATACCTACTGCAAGATTGGGATAGCAATCCGTATCCTACTTACATGTGACATCCAAAGTGATCGTTTCTTCACTTTTCCCCACCGAATTGCTAACTTCGCATTTCACCACGGCGTTGTGGTACTTCCGGGACACATTGAAGATTATCTACGGACAATAAAAGTATTATGAATTGCAATTCATAATACACTCAAAACCGAAGCAAATGCGTCGACTTTCATACTTAAGTTCGTCTTTGTACGATTGTAAATCTGTTTCTCTTGTTAACTGTTAATTTCATGTTTTTACGTACAATGAAGAATTTTTCATACATACTTCATGGTTTAAAATTGTTTTGTTTTGTTGTTTGGTTTTGTTATTGTTTTGTTGTGTTGTAAATTGTTTTTTGTTTATTGTTGATGTTGTTTGTTTAATGTTTTGTTTGCTGGGTTGTTTTATTGTATTGTACTGCCTCGAGTCATATTTTAATTTAAATTGTATGGTAATTAAATCATCTATCAAGACGTAAGAGGCCTTGTGTGTATGGTAATTAGGTTTTTATAGTTCAGGGCTGTTGGAACTGACATGTTCTTGTTCAAAGTTTCATCTTACTGATAATATAAACGCGAAATTTTTTATGTATGGATGTTTGTTGCCCTTTCACGCTAAATGGTTTGACGGATTCTGATAAAATTTAGTATGTATGTGAGATTCTTATTTCACTGAAACTTGAGAACATCATAACCTATTCTGTTGATTAGAGTATCAGTAGTTTAATCTCTCTAGTAGATATAGACATAGACATAGACATAACTTTATTCGACATCAAAAAAAAGAAAAATACACTGAGTAAGACACGAGAAAAATAATAATAAAAAAGAAAACAATAATAATAATTAAAACAAAAAACATAATTGAGATGTCGAAAAGGAATTTGACTCAGCATTAAGCTGCAGTAGGTGTCAGCACTGATTTTCAGTCAAACCCTTCATGTCATTGCATCAAACTTGTTGGACCGGAATCAGCACAAATAAGTTGGTAAATATATATATATATATATATATATATATATATAAAGAATAAACTACTCTAAAGTAAAATAAACTGCTCTATTTCATCTTTCTACCTTCACCACGAAATGAGAAGACCCTGACTTTGAATGCCGAATCCATTTAAAAATCTGGATCCGAAAGTTCCCCCAGAACATCGCGATCTCTAGAAAAATACCGCAGAGGTAATTTCGAGAGTAAAAACCACTTTAACTCATCCTTTACAGCATTAACTTTGCAAATTTTGCAATATCGCAATTTCACCGGATTCATAGTGGCCTCCATGCATAAACTATAAAAGGCGCTCTACTGAAAAATTAACATGTACCGCTCATAAAGAACAGTTAACCGCGTTATCTAGTGTAGCTTACTTTCCTTAAAGCGTTCTTTTAGCGTGTCGAATGGTTTTATATGACGCCTTCAAGGTTATGTTCTAACATAAAATCAAATCTCATTATTAATAACTACCTAGCTTTAGATGAACTGAAACAATTACTTTGCTCACTCGCGACCCGGATTCATTAATATGGACCTCCGCAAAGTAACACTTGATTCAATAGATTATTTGGAAATCCTTAAATTATTTTTGTACCTACTGTTATAATGACCTGCTTGTATGCCAAATTTGAAGTCTCCAATCATTTATTACAGTAACGGAGATAGGGTCACTTTTAAGCAAAAATATAGATACCATTTATTCCCTATCCCGTTGGAATTTCAACAAATTCCTTCTTTGCGGAAAATGGATTTTACGAGCTTCAGCCCCGGAAAGATCACATTTTGCACGAAATAAAAATCATGTGTGTTACCCCTTTATTAATTACATCACTATTTCGCAGGCTCGGAAATAATTAATGTGACGGAAATGCAAAATAATCATCATTGGATTCGTAATGACTTTGGTGCCGTAAATCATTAAAATTGTTGATGATGCAGCGGGTGAAACAATGAATACTTTTGTTTCAGTTTTTAATTTTTAATCCTACTAATATTTAAAACGTGATTTTTTGTGAACGTATAAGAGAGAGCGAAAAAGAGGTAGACAGAGAGAGAGACAGACAGAGAGAGAGAGAGGGAGATACAATTTCAATTCAACTCTACATGCCAAATTTCATCCAAATCCGTCTAGCCATTATAGCACGAAACAGTAACAAACACACAAAAGCACACATACATACATTATTAGGAACGTCCCATTCCAGACACAGGCCCTCTCATAGAATCAGAGGGCTTGGGCCGTAGTTCCCACGCGGGCCCAGTGCGGATTAGGACATTGTTGTTATTGTACAGTCAACGTTATAAATAAGTGATCACTTTTGAACCTTGTCGCTTTCAGTCGTTACGTAATTTCGTATGGCGTTTCAAACATGACGTTAAAGTGACACAGTACAAAAGTGATCACTTATTTATGACGTTGACCCTACTCACCATTTCATCAGTGTAGTCCCCAACGACAGGATTGTTGTTGATGTACCACCGGTACACTTGTGCCGTGGGGTTCGCGTCCACCTCGCACTTGACGCGGGCGTCGGAACCCTCGGGGAACCTCCCGTTGGTGTCCCCAGAGTTTATGGACACTTTCACTTTGGGCGCGTATCGGACCTGTGCGGGAGATGATAATAGATTTGTACCCATATTGCAACCATACTTATGCCTTAAAATGGATCGTTATTCTCAATGACGCAAGCTGATGGTCGGAAATTTTATTGCTTTATTTTTATAGTCGATGATTTTTATTGTTTCCAGACTGATCCATACTATTATTGCGTAGGTTATTGTTCGCTAAATAAATGGTCCATCGTTTCTTGTCATCGTAAAAATGGTCTGCACTGCTATACCTATAGCTTCAACATACTCTATTTTAAAAATTATCGGATCTATTTCATTTGAGCATGAAAGATGTAGCAGCACTTTTATTCCAATTAAACACTTAACTCGTCGCACGATCAGCAACTTTTTTGGGTATTTTTTTCTAAGTACCCTATGTTAAAAGGTGATTGAAACTATAGTAACAAAAATAAGCAAATTATGAACAGTTCGACGGTCCCCACGAACATAGTCGTATGGAAAAATAAGGCGAAATAGTTTATTGAATCAGGCGTTACTTTTGCATTTTGCAATTTTATAATTACATCTAGTATTGCCAAAACATATTTAGTTTTACATACGACCTGATATTTATACAAAGCTTCGATGAATAATGTCTTATATGCAAATAAGACTTCTATTTAATTTCGGTACTCCATTGAACAAAGTCGTTTATGAATATGCGACGCCTCACACACACACACACAATCCACAGAACAAAGTCGTAAAGTAATAAAAAACGCCATTTATCTACAAATATAAAAAAATAAAACAAACAATCTTGCATAAATTAGAATTATAACCATATTAAGAGGTAATTAATAAGTAGTTTTAGTGTTAGATTACTTATAACGAAAATATTGAGATTTTAACTTGAGCCCAACTTTAAACGGCAATTTCTCCAATAACTATAATTTTGCACTTAATACTTTGTTCTTGGGGACCGTCGAGTTACTTAGACGCCCACGTGTGCGCCTAAATCGTAATTCAACACAAGACACGGGCCGTGCCCGGACAGTATGCACGGTTCATGTCTGTACGTGTCTGTGGCTATCTGCCGGTCAGTGTGAATAGGGAATGAATAGGGCACCGGAATCGTGCAGACGACTTTTGTGTTTAACGACAGTGTCTGATGTCTGACACGGCTAGCGTTGCCAGGCATCCGGATAAAGCCGGACATAGTTAGGCTTTTTGATTGCGTGTCTGGCCAACATAAACGGTGTCCAGCTTTTGTTAGGCTTTTTACATTTCGCAAACGAGCGAACGCCGAGCGTGGCCGAGCGCAGGCGAGTCCGCAGTCCCGTTCGCCCCCTGCGCATTAACTGATTTGGCAATATTATTATTTATGGTGATCATCAAAAAAAGCTTGATTTTCAATTTTTTTTTGTCGTACTGAGACACAAAATCCTCAATAATGTAGGGTGTCCGGCCTTTTTACCCAAATGTTCGGCCAAACTGGCTGTCCTGTCCGGCTATTAGATAGGTTTGGCGACCTGGCACGCTATGCTAGATGCTAGATGTAAATAAAACGGAGTCTGTCCCGGCACATGTCTGTAGATATAAACAAACGGTGTCTGTCAGTGTCTGCCACGTCACGCGTCTAGCTCGCTCAATGTATATCGATAATGAATCTGGGAGCCCCTTTTCTCCCATAATCTTTTTTATCCGAATTTCGAAAGTCAGAAATCGATGTCCATAATATTCTTGCTCATAAATATCGATGGTCATATTTTTTTTAAAGCATATCGCTTAATAGTTCTAACTGCAATGATCCATAATCCTATTGATCATAACTTTAAAAAGTCATAATATTGATATCAATAACATTTAACGGAATATCGTTGATTATTCAGAAACATTGTAAGGCATATATCTTAAAGTAATAATTGTTTTCAGTCATAATTTTGCATTACCTAAAATGCATTAAGCATATACATCTAAATCTATAACATCTAAAGGAATATCGATAATTATTCAGAAACATTGTATTGTAAGGCATATCGCTGGCAGCGAGCGAGTGAAGCAAGACCTTTCAGGGCTGAAGCGACTCGGATAGGTTAGGTTCAGAAGGCTAAGGCGGGAGCGAAGCGTAGCATAGCTCCCGCCTTAGCCTTCGATGTTAGGTATTTTTTTTATGACAGCACAGAAAAGGATTATTACCTTTAATATTATGAAATGTCATACAACCATGACATTGAATGTTATTACAAAGTAACATTATGCCTAAACATAATTATGACCTGCGAAAAAAGACCTTGCGATAATTATTATGAGTGTCTTTATTACCCTTAACATTATGAAGAGTGATGCATTCATGACACAGAATGATATGAACAAGTTAGCTATGAAGTATCTTTTTTTTTTGTACTTATTTTTTCAACTTCATTTTTTTTTTTATTTTTATTACTTTTACGGTCATCCCGTGAAATCATACATTTCGTACTAAATACAAACTGAACTGCATAAGGTGATGATTTAGCAGATTGAAATGTATGATGTATAGGAAAGATTCGTGTCTAATCTCTAGACCAGTGGTGGTGTAGGGGTATGGCACGCGGCACGGAATGCTGAGGACCTGGGTTCGATTCCCAGCATTGGTCTTTTTTCTGGGGTTTTTTCTGTGCATCTATATTTCAGTTTGTATTTAGTACGAAATGTATGATTTCACGGGATGACCGTAAAAGTAATAAAAAAAATGAAGTTGAAAAAATAAGTACAAAAAAAAAAAAAAGATACTTCATAGCTAACTTGTTTAAAAAGTTGCACAGTAGCGCCATCTCTTGTCCAGGTGAGCGGTTAGTTCCGAAGGAGTGTTAAAATCTCTCGATGAGGGTGTAACATAGATGTGCGTTTGTCACTGCATAAGGTGATGATTTAGCAGATTGAAATGTATGATGTATAGGAAAGATTCGTGTCTAATCTCTAGACCAGTGGTGGTGTAGGGGTATGGCACGCGGCACGGAATGCTGAGGACCTGGGTTCGATTCCCAGCATTGGTCTTTTTTCTGGGGTTTTTTCTGTGCATCTATATTTCAGTTTGTATTTAGTACGAAATGTAGAATGATATGACTTTACTTATTGTTCCTTACAATAATTATGACTTAAGAAAGTCGTAACTCCAATTTATGTTGTTTAATATTATGACTTCCGATAATATGACGAAGAAAAATTATGACAGAACACGTTATGCGCTTGAAAATTCGGAACAAAAATTTTATGGGAGTCATTATAGACCCAATGAATCTACCTTTGTGGATGTGAAGATAAGATACCTACCTCAATATGGACGGTGGCCATTCGAGCGGCGCGGTCGGCCGTGTTCAGCGCTTGGCATGTGATAGTCTGCCTGTGGTGCTCCTTGCTCGGCGTCAACCGCAGAACTGACCTGTGACAGTTATAATGTTGCCTGATTATTTCGAGTAGGTACTTGGAAACTGTCAAAGGTGAAAAACTTAAGTAATGACCTGTTGTACGTAAATTTGAAAAATGACTTATACGCCGTAAACTCCATATCAATTCTGAGCACTACTACATAATACAGTTCCTTTACTTGAGTTTGCCACCTACATACTTGGTTTGTTTTAGCATTAGAAAAAGGGTAAACCATCTTGACGAGCCTTTTCATTGAAAAACGCTTTACAAAATAGTAACTCTTACTTATGAAACCAAAATAATGTAAATGACCATTATGTCCTTGCTAAAAATTTATTCTTTTTAAAGTATTTTTCAATAAAAAGACACTTGAATAAAATTAATGATATATAGGTGAAAAAAATATATGAAACGCAGACTTTTGAAGGAAACAGGTTCTTAAGTCAAACAAAAACAAAAAACTGGTCAAAAGCGTATCGGACACACCCAGGAAAAAGTTACGCAGCCATTATGACGTGTATTAGCTGCATTCAACAATTAATATTTTTGTATGGGTTTTGTACGGAACTTCCCAAGTAGGTATATTTCATAGGTCAGGCTATTATTTACTCTTAAACTTAATAATTCTCAAGCAAACTTAGCCGTAATAGTTTTCCTTGTTAATTTGATATATTTACTCCCATCAACATTTTTTTCAAAAATTTCAACCATTTGTTTATCTTTGCTTCTTCATACAAATAAAACTAATTAAAATATAAATATCACCTTGTTTTAAATCTTTGTCCATCTGGTAATAGCTCCACTGAGTTATCGACGTGTTTCCTGATAACTGCTTGGTTACCATCAACCCACGTAATCTAGACAACAAAACATTGATCACTTAAAAAAATAAAAAATATTACGCTGTGATATACAAAAGAAAAAAAAATCCATCGTGACACAAAAAATACGGTGTTAAATTTGCTTTTTAGCTGGGCCCTCTTGCTGACAGTCTGACAGTAAAGGAATCTTCAAGTTTAAGGTGTTTATGTTTATGGCGCTGCGATGATTTCCGAAACAGCCAACGAGTGTTTGATATCAACTGCAGGTCTTGCAGTTGGGTAGCTACTGCAAATATCCATTTCATCAACATTTTTTTAGTAGACATGGTGGGGTGGTACATTTAGATCGGTCAGTATGGCTAAGTCTGAAATTATGTGACTTACAAAGATCTGTTCCTAGGAACAATGTCGTCGATTTTAGTGACTAGAAAAATGGTGTTCATAAATTAAAAAAAAAAAGTTTTTTGAAAGAAAAAAGAATACAGGCTTTTTGGCTTTTGTTAACTGAATTTGTATAGATACATCAAATCTGCAATTTACGTTCACATTTGAAACCAATCAGACCACAAGAAAATTTAACTTTCTAGATTTGGTTACCGACAGACGGGTACTGGGACTGGAATGTAAATATTTATCTTCAATACGACCGGGTTAAATTCCCTAACCAAGAAAGTTTTTTTTTTAAATAAATAAATGCAGTTTTTCTTGTCACTAAAAAAAGCCGTGATGGTCCAGTGGTTTCACCTATCGCCTCTCAAGCAGAGGGTCGTGGGTTCAAATCCCGGCTCGCACCTCTGAGTTTTTCGGAATTTATGTGCGAAATTACACTTGAAATTTACCACGAGCTTTACGGTGAAGGAAAACATCGTGAGGAAACCTGCATGCAACTGCGAAGAAATTCAATGGTGTGTGTGAAAGTTCCCAATCCGCACTGGACCCGCGTGGGAACTAGGTACGGCCCAAGCCAGCATTTTGAGAGGAGGCCTGTGCCCTGCAGGTATAAAGGCCGGGATGATGATGTTGAAAATCGATGACATGGCTTCTTAGAACAGATCTTACTATGCGATATAGTTTCAAATTTGCCCATATCTAGTGACGGATCTATGTACATGTGCCACCCAGTATATTAGTGTATTTGTCATCAATCAAGTACCTCAGCAGCAGGCTTCCCGCCAACCGACACGCACTCGATGTCAACAGGCTGTTCCTCGGTGGCGTCGATGAACGCACCCTGTACAATGCGCGGTGGGTTCGGTGCCACCAGCACGCTCAGTTGCGCATACCGGGAACGTATGGGCGGTTCCCCTGAAACAAAGCAAATTGATGGTTGGAATTATTCGGCAAGACAGTAGGGCCAAACAAGCCGGGTGGCCTAGTGGTTTGACCTATGGTCTCTCAATCAGAGGGTCGAACCCACGAGGCCGGGCTTTAATGACATTGAGTTGTTTAGATTACTAAGTTATGGAATGGCGGCAAATGAGTAAATTCGCCACATAACGACTTACCTTTTGGTCCCGAGCTCACTTGGCACTGGTATTTCGCGTCGTCTTCAAGAGTCACGTCTCGTATATCCAAGGAGAAGTCCCCTGAAACAAGAAAATAGAACTTAGTGAAGTATAGCTAAACCGTTTAAATGATTCCTCGCGCACGGACACGCCCAAGATAAGGTTCCGTAGCAGGTACGAAAAAAACTTTGCATACTTTATTAATGTGGTTATTTTGGTCCCAACGTCGGCGGTACAGCGCCATCTATCGGCGAATTGGGTAACTAAGAACTAGTATGTATGTTGATTGTTTTTCAGATGTAATATATTTTTTTTATTTGAAAGAAGATACTGTTAGCGTGATCTTATAGGTACTTAAAGAAAAAAAATGCTTGCAATGGCGGTTAAATTACAATCTTAGTTAAGAAATATTTTTTAAAAAAACTTAAAAACTGCTCAACTGTAATAATTTTCCTAGAAAGTTTTTATTAAGTTTAACTAACGTGATTTTTTTCATATTTTTTAGACGGGCGGTTCTAAAGTTAGAGGGGGGGGGACGGGACACATTATTTTAAACTTTTGGAGTGAATATCTCCTAAAATATTCACCTTATCCAAAAATGGCTCTAGAAAACCCCTATTTATTTTCAAATACCTATCCAATGATAACCCACACAATAGGGTTAGTCGAGAAAAAAAAATCACCCCCACTTCACGTCTATGGGAGGTGCCCTAAAAAAATTTGTTTTAGTTTTTTTTTATGTAATCACTTTGTCGGCGTGGCTGATATATATATTCATGCCAAATTACAGCTTTCTAGTACTAACAGTCTCTGAGCTTAGCAGCCGCGGACAGACAGACAGACAGACAGACAGACAGACAGACGGACAGACATGGCGAAACTATAAGGGTTCCTAGTTGACCACGGAACCCTAAAAAGGGCACCTCTCGCGGCCCCTTTGTCGTGTATCCCCGTGCCTCTGTACCGCGCAGGCGAGGACTCATTTAAACGGTCTAGCTATAATCCAAGGTATCTTCCTTGGATTAAAGTACAAGTGAGTATTTAATTATTATTAAAGGTATCACCATAATGTTTGTTGACCGAATTGCCTAGTCGTTAGAGAACCTGACTGCAAAAGCTTGAGGCCCTAGGTTCGATCCCCAATCCGAAAATACGTTAAATTTGTCCCATGAATTATTATTAGTACTAAGCTGTTGCCCGCGACTACGTCTCGCGCGTATCCCGCGGGAACTATGCAATTTTCCGGGATAAAAAGTATCTATATTTTAATCCAGGTTAGAAACTATCTGCATGCATAATTTCATCAGAATCCGTCAAACCATTTTAGCGTGAAAGAGTACTTAACAAACATTCACGCATCCACTCATCCTTACAAACTTTCGCGTTTAAATATTAGGGTGATAAAGGAATATCTTGGTTCGCTATACCTAGTAACATCTAATCTTAAAACTTCACGCATTTCTATTTTAGTTGTCATAACGAGTGCTTTTAATGTTTTTAGAACACCTACGCCTGGAAGTAAAACGGCCTATTACGTATCTGCCCGAATATAACTAACACCTCAAAAATGTTTAGGTAAGAAAAATAATTAGTAATATTATGACAAATCTATAACTGTATTAACTATGGTACAAATACAATTTTATTCTAATAATATCACAGAATAAAATAAATAAATAAATATTAGGGGACAATCTTACACAAATCGACCTAGTCCCAAACTAAGCAAAGCTTGTACTATGGGTACTAGACGACGATAAACATACTTATATAGATAAATAAATACTTAAATACATAGAAAACATCCATAACTCAGGAACAAATATTCGTGCTCATCACACAAATAAATGCCCTTACCGGGATTTGAACCCAGGACCTCTTGCTTCGTAGGCAGGGTCACTACCAACTAGGCTAAAGCGGTCGTTAAATAAATAATAGTCACTATAAAACAGTTGCGACACTCCAATTCGCTAACAGCTGAATTCAGATTCACCTACCAGCAGTCTCACCGCAGACGGTAAAAGTAGCAGTTACAGAGCAAACATTAAAATGCCAACTGCCAAAGAGAATAGATTCACTAGATGTTAATGATAGCAGTGCTAATATTATAACTTCGAAAGTTTATGAAGTTGTTCAATGTATGGTTATTTTTTGTTTCTTCACACAACAATTACTCAATGGAATTTGTTGAAATAAATTTAGTGCACAGATAATTTGGATTAGACATGAATATTAGTATTAGCGAAGAAGGTCCCTATAAGAATGAGAGCTTCTGCTCAAACTTCTTATCGCCGTTTACAAGAAATCTCTTCAAAAACACAAAACTCGAGTTGTGCCAATTTTAAAATACAATTGCTTCCAAAACCTACTAAAAGGCATCAATCATCAATCTAGAAAGTGCGTACATATTATTTTTCGTCACGTTTTTGCGTGGTTTATTTTTAAGTTTCTTCAAACGTTCTTCAGTGCCATCGAGTATTTGGTACTATTAGATAGTTCCCAGTACCCGGACTCATTCATTTCTGATCGATGAAGTTAATATTTCAAGAAAGCTAAAAGATGAAATCGCACTCCTATACAAGAGTAAACTAACTTGAAATACTTAATCCACCATTTTAATTTAGACTGCCCTGAAAGTAATTGAAGTCTAAAGTAGAATGGGGTATTATTTTAAGTTAGTTGACTCAAGATAAAGATCTAGGAGTGCAACATCTTTAGTGTGATGAACGATCAAGGTAGATAATAAGGGAGATAATTTAAAAGATGACGTTAATCAAAGCTATCCGGTAATATTTATAACGTGTAATTTTTAATATAAAGTTTAGTTTAAATTTTCTTATATTTTATACATCAAAGTCGGGGTACTTTGATTCATATGGAAACCACATCTAGAAGGATCTAATACAAAACAAAAATTTGGGGATCAGCTAACACCAAACATATTATTATGACAATATGCCATAATTTCAATGCAATAAGAAAATCAGGGCCAAATAAATCCGTATGATCAAAGTTCTCTTTTAGGGTCAAATTAACCTAAACAAAAAAAATGTATATGAGGTTTAGATAACGATCTTCAAAAATAAGTTAATCAATGATAAGGTACAATAAGGTACAAAAATAAAAAACAGATTAACAATATTCTATGTCATCGCTATGTTATGTGTTGTAGTGACCCTGACCCTACGAAGCAAGAGGTCCTGGGTTCGAATCCCGGTAAGGGCATTCATTTGTGTGATGAGCACGAATTTTTGTTCCTGAGTCATGGATGTTTTCTATGTATTAAGTATTTATTTATCTATATAAGTGTATGTTTACCGTCGTCTAGTACCCATAGTACAAGCTTTGCTTAGTTTGGGACTAGGTCGATTTGTGTAAGATTGTCTCCTAATATTTATTTATTTATTTATTTCTTCTAGACAACCAAATAGATGAAAATCAATAAGAACAAGCTGAAGTGTAGATGACTGATTTGATGGCAGAAGACAAGAGAAAACAAGAGGAAGAAAGTGATACTAAGAAAATTTTATGTCAGTTCTAAAAAACGAAATCCTTAATGTATGCAAGGAAAATGGAAGACACTAGTGTATTCTGCATTATAAGTAGACATAGAGAGTAAATCGTTTATTAGCTCTGTAGTAACCGCAACATCAATCTCGTCCCACAGTATATCCCCCTGGCGCCATTCTCCACATGTACGTTATTTTCATACATTGCACATCATCTAAAAAATTTCAAACATCATATTATTATTAACCTCAGGTCAACCACCTCATGAGTACGGTCGTCATTGAAAATGCGAAACGTGCGTTCAAGGTTGGATGAATGTTTTATTTGGCAGCTTGGGAACAATTGAGGAAGCTGTAAAATATAAATAAACCAGTGGCAAGTGAAGGTAGGAAAGAAGGTAAAAAGTTGGGGTGGCGTAACAACTTAAAGTATGTAACAACCTAAAGTATGACTTCTTGAGAAAAGGATTCGAACCCAGGCTACACTTCCGAATTCACGTAAGAATTACACTTGAAATTTAGATAGACTTGGGTTCATTGAAAATTGAGCCCACCACTGAAACATTTTTTTTTTCAGTTTTCTTGTACTACCATGGTGGAGTTCAAAAATCTGGACATCTTAACGCCAGTAGTTAAAATAGGCATGAAAATGTTCCGTTGTGCCACGAAACTTAACCATACGAACTGTATACGTAATTTTAGTGTTAACTCAGCTGAACTTTTTCCAGTCAGTCGTTTGCATGGTTTACTAACACTTAACGAGGTTTAGTTTGTTTGTCTTCAATGAATAAAGGCTTGTATCGTTTCAACTATAGCTAAGCAGTTCCGAAAACTATATAAATGAGTCTAATATCTGCAGATTTTCGATGGGTCATTGATCATTACTACCGTGTATATATTCCTTGCTTGAATTATGTGAATACATCAACAAATTACCCATTACTTTACTCCACGACTTTTGCGTGATATAGTTCATGGATGTGGATCTCAGCATAGTAACGCCTTGTTTCATTGAAGTTTTCTGTGATTTCTTGAATTACTTGAATAAGTAAGTATGCAATGATTAAGCCTAAGTACGAGTACTTCCAAAGAACAATCGATGTCTTCCAGTTAATTATAATGATGAAAAATAGCTGCAATAAATTTAGTAGGTACACGTACCGTGTCAACGTACTCTTCTAATGAATGCTTAATGTATTTGCACATAATCTCTTCTTTAGCTTTGGTGTCAGTACTTTTTGTCTACATTTGCGTACCAGATGTAGTGACAATTTAACATTCAAGTTTTTCATTCATGAGAATTGAGAACGCTATTGCCAGTGTTATGAATATTTTGATCGTTTGATCTTTCTATTAATCTAGATGTTTTAATTCCGAAAGAAACGTGCATCTAGTACGTCTGATGTAAAAATAAATGTAAACGTAGGTAATTTACCCAAATATTTCTATACGTAACGATTTAGCTCGTGCCAAATCAACAAAAGCGGTCAAGATAGAAATTAGTTGAAAAAACTGGTTCTTTCCATATTCTTTGTACTTTTCATTGTTAGCGATAAACCAGACTGTTTATAAAAGTATTCGTAAAGTACACCCGACGAACCCTAAAGATATATTTATAACCATTTTCACGGCTAAGATAGTGTTATGTCAATGCCCATAACTTGTATAGTAATGCTATTGTGAAAAGTTGGCATGAAACAGACTATATAGTATCACGAGACTGTGCTCTTACCTATTTAGTAGTTATTAAAAGAAAATGTTACTCTGATAGCCAAAGAATTATTATAAATACAGCCATAGATAGCGGAATACAATGGAAATATGATTCTAAAGTTCTGTTAGGTAGTTTCATTGTGACAAGCTTTATTTTGACAGTAAAATTTAACAGGTAATTCACACTCGTTTTTAAGTAAAATTAAGATATCATTGAACTTTATGTTCTTACATTTAAAATATAATAACATAATACAGGTAAGTGTTGTTACAGCATTTTTTTTCACTTGGTTCTTCAAATTAAGTACCTACTGGAAACGTATGCAAGGTAAGCAATTTAAACTCTGATTCCAAAATATTACATTATTTCATCTTTAACTCTAGTTATTTAGGGTACACATTGTCTCTCAATAAATTAGACAGTAAGTTGTAGCGACTACGAACAAGATAGACTAATCGTTATGGAACTCTTTATGGGAAACCTTGGCCAGCAGTGGATGTCATTTGGTTGGATATGATGATGATGAAATTAGTCCAGTCACGGGGTACAGTTTTCTTACTCGTATTTGAAGAAGGTGTTATGCTCTTTCTCAGCCTTTATTCTATCGTGTTATTGTTATTTCTCCTTTTCCTGTTCCGATCGTTTTTTTTATCTATTTTATCAACTAACATTACGATACAATGTCTCTTTATTGAAGCCCAAAAATCTTTTCAAAGCAACGAGCGGCTTTATCTCTACAAAGCAATCTCTGATGGGTAAATTTTGGAAACTGAAATAAAAACAGATTTAAGCCAGGCTTACCTTCTTCATCGCTCCCAATCATGGTGTATCTGTCGTAACCACTCAGGTTCCTGTTTGTGCCAAGGCCGAAGTCATCTCTCGTCCATTGGAGTGTGCCAGCCTTGTTTTCCACCCGGCATGGCAGTGTCACTCTTGAACCGATGATGGCACTCTGTGGAAGTTGATAATTATTACTAACATGTCTAGCTACTGGCTGTGTACAATGGTCATTATTTTTGTATATCTCACTATCACTTTCAATAATATTATGGTCGCATGAATTGTGTTTCGTGGAAGTTTAAAGCTTTTTTTTTAATTATTTGTGTCGGAGTTTGAGGTGGACATTGTCAGACGTCCTGGATGGAGAACTGAGCGAGTGGTTTAATATAGCTCTGATAGAATGATGTAGAGGTCAAGAGGAGAGGCTTTTGCCCAGCAGTGCTGTACAGAAATAGGCTAATACAAATTTAATTCAAACTTTTCATTCTTCTGGATATAGATCGCAATTACCATCAACAAGCGTGATTAAGATGTTAATACATGTGTCAAAATATCAGGAGTTCATTAATGGTAATCATTATCTGCTAGTCTTACTATCCTCGCTGGACATAAACAGCGTGGTAGGCGGCAGGCTTAGCACGTAAAATGGTGGTATGAATCCGGATAAACCTTGCAAAAGGAATTGTTTGCAATCGTTTGAAAATAATTCAGATCCGCATGTGCTATCCCTAATCTCAAATAGCGTATCCTGCTGCATAAAAAAATTACTTGTGTTTAGTATTTTAGAACATTGTAGATTTGTTTAAAAAGAAAATAAACCTTGTTAAGTTTTTTGCCGGATTCTTCTCAACACAGTTTTTCCGAACCGGTGGTCCTTAGATTCTTGGACATTTATAAGCCCAAAAAATTAGTAAAGACATTTTGACTTTTAAGAAGGTTCTACCTACCATCCAGCGGCAAGGGGTAGGTAGAAAGTTTATACCAAGATAAGCTAAGCAGCAAAGCCAACTTTAATAATAATTGCTTAGTTTAGCATAATTTTGAGCTAAAATTAAATTGTACAATTTTTGATAAGACCCATTTGAGCTTCGCTCCTGCTTACAGCGAAATGGCGCATTACGATGTAACAAATACCTATGCAAATGTAAAAAGTAATTATAAATTCAAATTAAAACTGTTTTGAGGAATTGCGAGAGATAAGCGAGCAGCGGGTGATACATTGTTAGTATAATAAAGACTTGTATTCAGATTTAAAACAACTTTATGTTGAGTTGAGACAAGGTTTTTAGTAGTTTTTACTCATGTATTAATATAACTTTTATGGCTTCTAATTTACACTGTGTGATCCTGCGCATAATTTTGCCGTCGTGTCTTTTTTGCAAACGTGACTAAAGTAGAGGGTTTTTCCTACTATAATAGGTAAATAAATAAATAAATAAATATTAGGGGACAATCTTACACAAATCGACCTAGTCCCAAACTAAGAAAAGCTTGTACTATGCGTACTAGACGACGATAAACATACTTATATAGATAAATAAATACTTAAATACATAGAAAACATCCATAACTCAGGAACAGATATTCGTGCTCATCACAGAAATAAATGCCCTTACCGGGATTCGAACCCAGGACCTCTTGCTTCGTAGGCAGGGTCACTACCAACTAGGCTAAAGCGGTCGGCTAAGGTGGCCACGATAGAAAGATGTCGCTCCAGCTAAGCCTGGGGATCGAAATCCGAACAAAGATGATTGGTGGACTCATCATCATCATCAGTCTATGTTCTTCCACTGCAAAACATAGGCCTCTCCCATGGCACGCCACTGAGCACGATCCTCGGCCACTCTCATCCAGCTCTTGCCAGCCGCCTTGCGAAGATCATCACTCCACCGACGATTGGTGGACTGAATGCACCCTAATTGAGAATTTGATAGTGGCCCGCGAAATGGGTAGTTCCTCTATTTCATTACCAGGTAGCGCTAGCGTTGCTACACTACTAATCCTACTTATAATACAAATTAAAAAGGTTGTAAGCGTATCTTACTTTTGTTACGCAAACATGGCTGAACCATTTCGGATATAACACATAACCTACTTTGAATTCCAATATTTAGACGAAATCGGGATGAACGGACATTCGAAAGCATTTATTCCAAAGCTGCAATTTAGGCGCTTTGCTTGTGCTTAGCGCTTGCTCGCTTAGTGACATTATTTACTACGAGTAAATATATTTTATATCTATATCTATAGTTATGATGTTTAGTTTTAGTTTCTTAACTAAGGGACACCATAACGTCCCTGTACTTGTTTTATATAAGTAATTTCTTTTGAATTTTATATTGTTGTTTATCATGTATATTTTGTTTGTAATTATTTATTTTATTTTTGTTTGAAATGACAACTTTCTGCCAAGTTTCTTGCGGCGCATTCTTCTTGGCAAATATGGTCCTTACGAAAGCGCTGGTAGTTTCAAAAAAGTGACATGTTAAAGAGCCCTTGCAGAATAAACGTTTTGATTTTGATTTCGCGTATGTTTTACTGAGCTTAATTACACACAAGGGCAGGTAAATAAAAAATAAATAAATATCACGGGACAATTCACATAAATTGACCTAGTCTCAAACTAAGCAAAGCTTGTACTATGGGTACTAGACAACGGATAAACTTACTTATATAGATAAATACATACTTAGATACATATTAAACATCCAAGACTCGAGCACAAACATTCCTATTTTTCACACAAATATCTGCCCCGACCGGGAATCGAACCCAGGACCTCAAGCTTCGTAGTCAGGTTCTCTAACAACTAGGCTATCCGGTCGTCGACAAGTAATTAAGTAAGTGGCTCAACAACCCGTGATGCGTTTGTACAAACAAAATGTAACTTGTAAAATCGCTGACCTCTTATTATTTAAACACTACTGTGTCAGAAATATACCTTAAAAAATCGTGTTGATAGTACAACGTGAGATCCTTAACTCTTCAAATTTATGGCGTCGAATCTATACCGAGAATTAGACATGTATGTATATCACGGTAATCTACATGAATATTCAAAGCGCATAATTGTTAACCATTTCTTTGACGTGTCGTACAAAATGTTGAATATTTATTTTGATCGTATCTGCATGTATAGTTAGGGTTCCGTGACTAAATACTGCGCCATCTGTCTCTCTGCTTCACCTTGAAAAGGATTCTATCGTCTCGGTTTTTCATACAGTCGAGCTTGAACCTTAACTTAGTTGGATCATTTTTTTTTAAATCAAAATAGTTTTTCCGTTGCTGGGCTGTGAATTTCGGGTGGGTTGATCGATGGCCCCACCATGGTGCAGTTGGTAACACAGAAAAAGTGGGTTGGGATCCTGTCCTGAAACGTACAAGTGAAACTTTTTGTTTTTCAAAATTTTAGATTATCGATGAGTTAGGTAACGTACTGCTTATAAAAACAAACATTATTTGATGTGTAGTCAGTCAGTCAGCATAAACTTTCATTTTTTTTCCAATTGATGATTTATGTTTTAATCGCGAACTTATTTCGTAATTAGCTATACCTACAAAAGGTTAACGTGACTGACTTTTTTCAAATATAAAGCTCCATTCAGACAGTCAGTCAGTTGACTAAAAAGGAATTTTGCTTAATTCTCTCGGGATATAAAGCTATTTTATATTAAAAACGGCCTTTGTTTCACATCCTGTTGAAATATTCACTAAATAATAATTCAAAAACTAAATAAATTACGAGTCTTACAAGGTTTTGCATTGTTTACATTTGATTATTAGCGTGTAACAGTAATATTTATATAATAAAACAACAAGTAATAATAATGAATTCGGTTTTAAATGGTGTAACGTAAATCAAGCTCAGCTTTCAGTTCACGGAACCCTCAAAGCACGAAACCGAATCGTTCGTCACCTGTTTTTTTTAGTATCGCCTTTCTTATCGTAGTGTCATCATTGCGGTTTACGGATGTCTACTAACGATGCGAATTTGTTTAAATATCAGCTTGAGCCTTGAACATATTGCCCGTTTAGACTTTTCTGGATTTACGATATTTTAAACGAATCCTTTAACTATGCAAACATGATTTTAATAAAGATCCAATGTAAAACGTAGCCAAATACTACTTGGGCAAATTTGTATTTTTCACAGACCGGCATTCTTTTTATTTTAAATAAGTTTCTTCATCCAAGTTGCATAAGTGCCTATATACGTCCCACTGCAGGGCTCAGGCCTCCTCTCAGAATGAGAGGGCTTGGGCCGTAGTTCCCACGCGGGCCCAGTGTGGATTGGGAACTTCACATACACCATTGAATTTCTTCTCAGGTGTTTGCAGGTTTCCTCACGATGTTTTCCTTCACCGTAAAGCTCATGGTAAATTACAAATGTAATTAAGCACATAAATTCCGAAAAACTCAGAGGTGCGAGCCGAGATTTGAACCCACGACCCTCTGCTTGAGAGGCCATAGGTCAAACCACTAGGCCACCACGGCTTCAAGTATACCAAATTTCAAGTTAATCCGACCACTGGAAGTGGGTCAAATTCGACTTCCAAGATTTGACTCATACATACATAGATACATAATTTAGATACATTGCAAGTTAATAAAAAGCTTTTATCAAGGTACCTAGGTAAAAAAATATAACTATTGTCTCCTACAATCATACTTTCACATAATCAAAACATGAAATCTGGTTCATTCATTTTTCATAGAGAAACGTTTTGTAAATGTATTGTTTGGCAGACACTTAACTTTATAGGATTAATGTAGGTACCCTAATACATTTCATGACCGTAACGGGTGAACTATGGACCTTTTTAGGGTTCCGTACCTCAAAATGAAAAACGGAACCCTTATAGGATCACTTTGTTGTCCGTACGTCCGTCCGTCCGTCTGTCTGTCAAGACTCTTTTTCTCAGGAACGCGTGGAGGTATCAAGCTGAAATTTATATCAAATACTGAGGTCTACTGTTCCTTGGAGCTGTGAAAAAATCAAACTTCTAAGCCAACGCAATCAAAAGATACAGCCGTTTATGACTCAAATTTCCGCATATATTCTAAACTCGCAAGGGAATCAAAACCTACAGGGTACTTCCCGTGAAATTTTTTTTTGTCTGTCTGTCTATATCATAAACCAATCTACAATGATCCCAAACTGCGCACATTTTGCTTGGGAGCAGGGGTCTGCTAAGACTGGATGTTCATAGATACATATAAATTTGTACGGAACCCTCGGTGCGCGAGTCCGACTCGCACTTGGCCGGTTTTTTTTCTTTTGGTTATGTAAGAAAATTTACATGTATTGCCAAATGGAATAAAAAATACATTTGGCACAGTTTTGTCAGTGAAGTCTCAGCTCTGCACATTTTTACGGTTTTTATTTTATTTTGAAGACTCCCCCATGAGAGAGCCAACTCCTTGCTAAAGCTCCATAGTTTGTCCGTCCATTTTATTGTTGCTATATCTCTAGAACGGTGATGTAAGCAATCGAAATTGTCACAATGAGCACCAGATTTCAGTAATAATAAACAATATAAAAACTTAAGACGTAGTTTCCATCACAGGAGTAACGTCCTTTTTTGCCAGTTTTGTTCTAATACTATCAAAATTTACGGCATAAGTATATCCTGTCAAAGGTATTGTGTCACGGTGGTCTGATTTCTAACGCATTTCTTATTTGCCAGTGACAGATCAGTTCCTGACCACGTTTAGTAATTGTAGTTATCCCTTAAGTTGTCAATAGCATTGTTACTTTTTGCTACAGACGTAAAATAAAAAAGGGGTCTAAATTTTTTTTTCAAGCTTACAAAAATAAAAAGTGTAGAACGGAAAACGTCATTCAAAATTGATTATCAATAACTCATTACTAGTCGACGGATATAGTCAAATACAGAACATTGTAGTGCTACAAAAACTTTATTATAATGGGAAATAACTTCCCCATACAATATTAATTGGCAACAATAATAACAACACTATATTTTACCATCGGCTAAGCCAACACTGTTGCTCGATCGCGCACTTCCATTTTTATTTTTATCATCCCAATAATTCTGTCATAAAAATGATAGTTTCTAATCCAAGGAGCGTAAAAATATAAACAAGTTATTACTGCACTTTTACAGAAGGCTTATAGAGGATGATCGTAAAAAGAGTTGTAAAACAATAATTGGTCAAGTGCAAGCTGTTTAAAGCGAGGGTTCCTTCTTTAGCATAAAATATGTTTTTCTTCTACAAGAAAACAAGTTTGTTTATTAGGTATAGGTACTAATAGCGTAGCGTAGTAATTGATACATTTGATTTGGTGTGTTGGTTTAAACCTATTTACAATGCAATACTACACCAAATAGAAAACAATACGGAAAAACAAGTACATGAAAAAATATAATTATGAGGTAAGCAATAGGTCGATTCACAAGAGCTGGCGCGAATGGATTGAACGAAAGTAATGTCACTTTGACATTTTTGTAGGAACATGACTGATGCGTGTCATTTTCATATTTGGGTGAAGTGTGTGCCAGCTCTTGTGACTCGACCTGTAGTTACTTAATATTTTTTTTTCTAGTTTACGTAATAGGCATTTAATTTTATTGCTCTTTTTTGCTGGGTGACGACCTGTGAGTCAACATTAGCCGATCTTGTCTTTTTCTTTGATTTATGTTTAAAACGAAGATTTTTTTAGTACTTCTAATAATATTATTTTTAATTCTTAAACTGGTTTTTTTTCGAAAGCTGTACCCCAAAACAAACAAGTAAAACTAGATTAGAGGTTAAGGAACGTCGTCGTCGTAAAATTGATAGAGGCTACGTAAAAAAACGTCATAAAAAGCTAAATTAATACGGAATGATCAGGTCGTTAGCACAATTAATCGGGTAATAGTTAATTAAATGAGATTGAAGAACCGCTTTAGGACTAATTAGTCTGATTGTTGCGTTTAACTGCCTTAGTTTGTTTAAGATACAAAGTTAATCGCTGCGCCTGCGCTGCTGAAACGAAATGATAGGAAGGAAAACTAATGCAATCGTTCTTGTTAGTTCTTGTACTTGTACTGTGAGATCATTTTATATTGGTTAATTGACACCCCCCTTAATATTTAATACAATTATAAATTTATATATTTTTGTTGTACCGGCTACAGTAATAAATAAATAATAAATAATAAATATTAGAGGATAATCTTACACAAATCGACCTAGTCCCAAACTAAGCAAAGCTTGTACTATGGATGCTAGACGACGATAAATGTACTTATATAGATAAATAAATACTTAAATACATAGAAAACATCCATAATTCAGGAACTTATTCGTGCTTATCACACAAATAAATGCCCTTACCGGGATTCGAACCCAGGACCTCTTGCTTCGTAGGCAGGGTCACTACCAACTAGGCTAAAGCGGTCGTTAATACATAATCGGTGAAAATTTCAAGAGTCTAGTTAACGCCATTATAAAGATCGAGTTAAAAACGTCGAAAAAAACGTTTCTTGTATGACGACCCCTTATAATTTTTAACTTTGTTTTTATTTTTCGTATTTTTTGTTATAGCGGCAACAGAAATACATCATCTGTGAAAATTTCAACTGTCTAACTATCACGGTTCATGAGATACAGCCTGGTGACAGACGGACAGACAGGCTGACGGACGGACAGCGGAGTCTCAGTAATAGGTTCCCGTTTTTACCCTTTGGGCACGGAACGGAACCCTAAAAAGTAGCGAGTTTTTGTTAAAAAAAAAAAATTATTGACTTTGTTCTTTTCCAAATGTGTTTATGTAAGTAATAAGTGTTCATTCGATACCATTAATCGTGCAAGAGTTCTGTCTTATCAATCCTGGCCAGACCCCCAGAATTTCACAGTCAGATTATTTTATTGTCACCGGACTTTTTAAGCATGCCAAATTTTAGCTCGATTCGGATACCAAGAAGTATAGCTAGACCGTTTAGATGAGTCCTCGCTCGGGGTACAGAAGCACGGGGGAAGACGACAAAGGAGACCAAGAGAGGTGCGGGCGGCAGGCACACAAGGCGCGCTCGCCGCTCGCACCTCTCCCGGCCCCTTTGTCGTCATACCCCCCCAGCCCCTGTACCGGGCGGGTGAGGATTCATTGAAACGGTCTAGCTATAGTGGCGACGCAGGACCTAAATGTGGTGTGGTCTAAACCTATATATTTTGCGGGGCATGTCCACTAAGATCCATCGATCTATGGATTCTACTCTACTTCATAGCAACAATGGATCAAAGACAAAATCAAAATTCTACCACCGGTTCGGAAAAACCCTGTTGAGAAGAATCCGGCAAGAAACTCAACAAGGTATATTTTTTCAAACAGATCTACATTGTTATTGATTTATCCTAGTGTGTTATAAAATGACCTTAGTTTATGCTGATTTTCCGAGAGCCTATCATGACGCTCCACACATTAAATGACGGAAAAAATCAAGAAACTTTCGAGGTCGAGGCGCGAGACCCCTCAGACCGCGAGGCCGTAGGCCTACGTCGCCTACGACTACGACTAGCGCCACCTCTGCCAGGAAGTGATCAAAAAATGGTTTGCAAATTTTAAAACCTACATAAGAAAGTTGCAAGTTTAATAAAAAGTAAAAATACCTGATCTTGGGGCTCCATCGCGAACCTCTGTTCCGCGTATCCTCGGCACCCCAGGAGCAAAATGCAAATGGCGGCCGGCCACGCCCCGGCCGGGCTGGACAGTCGCACGCGCAGTGAGGAAGCCATGTCATTGACATGGTCTCGTCATGGCTAGTTGGGAGGTGGCATTTCTGGAACAAAAAAAAAGCATTTCAAGCAAAATTTTTGCTTGTTTACATGATAACGTTGGTTTGTACTTAGAGTAAGAGGTGTGTACGGTTGGAAAAAATACGGTCTACCACCTTACGGTTGAAATTCATTTGCACGCCATAATACAACTATTTCATACTAAATACAAACTGAAACATAGATGCACAGAAAAAAAACCCCAGAAAAAAGACCAATGCTGGGAATCGAACGCAGGTCCTCGGCATTCCGTGCCGCGTGCCATTCCCCTACACCACCTCTGGTCAGGAGTTTAGACACAAATTTTTGCTATGCATCATACATTCCAGCCTGCTATCATCACTTTTGCAGTGATACAGCGCCATCTATGTTCAGCTCTCATCGAGAAACATCAACACTCCTTCGGAACTAACCGCTCCCCCGGACTAAGAGATGTCGCTACTAGGTCGTACTTAACTTGTTGTACTTAATAATACAACTAGGGCGATTTTCCCTTGCAATAATATGATGACAGTGACTAATGACTTCACTCAGAAAAGTCAACCTTAGCGATATTTAGATCTCAAAGAAACTTTTGCCAAAACTGGTAGACCGCTTTCTTCGCTGACTGTACACTATAAAGCCCAGGAGGCCTTATGCTACTAAATTCAATTTTCAAGCTTCGTATCGTGCCATTCCATTCCGTTCTCGCTATCAGTATGAAACAGAAGAGTGAAAAGGGATGGATCGACACGAACTTCGAATTTCGAATTTCATAGTAGCCCCCCCCCCTATAATTATATAGAGCTTGAAAATTGCTATTTACTACTGAACCCTAAAAAGTTTCAACGACCACCCACATTCAAAAGTTTATATTTGCTATTTTACTATTTCCTTAATGTCCTTTAAATTACCAGTAAACAAAAAAACAGTAAGCAAGAAACAAAATCAAATCAACTGTGAAAGGCGCTACAGGTTCAAGGCATACCTCTTTTAAATGTTATGCAGAATACTTTCTGTCTGTAATTATTTCAGAATGAAATCCTTTAGGTACGGGTTCTGCGCTTCGTGGAGTTCCAAGCAAATACGCACACATAATGCTGTGTTGTTCATAGATTATTAGTTGTAATTGTGTCACCACATCATCATAGCACCCTTAGGACATCCACTGCTGCACATAGGTCTCCCTCATTGCTACCCAATCACTACGGTTGGAAACGGCTTGCATCCAACGAGAACCTACGGCCTTTACCGAAATCATCCGTCCATCTCGTTGGTGGACGTCCCACGCTGCGCTTGCCAGTCCGTGGTCTCCATTAGAGAACTTTCGGCCCAACGGCCGTCTGTTCTGCGTGCTACATGGCCTGCTCATTGCCATAATATCAAAGAGTTGATCCGTAATTGGTTTGGTCACTAAATAACGCCACTGCTCTTAGTAACGTCCGAGTACTCTTTTGAATTTTTCCCAATTAATTATGATTTACGAGGATAATTGCAGCTTGATTTATTAAATCTTTCACATTTGCGCTGGAGTACTAAAACGTTTATTACGTTGACTGCCCACACGCAGTTATGATTTATCATTTGCGCACATTCTTACTCATTCTGAGTTGAAATACCGTAAAAAACGCGTTGCACAGACCAAGGCCGTATTGTCAAATGCGCGGGCGCATGTGATCGTATTCATCATCACTTTCTGTCAGAAAGAAATAGTAAATAGTCTGGGCTCTACTGAAAACCAGCGTTGCTGCACTCTGTGTAGCAACACATGCTGAGTGGAGACCCTTTATTCGGTGACAATTGGGGTCACTGTCATGATGGACTTGTCATTAAGATGTATTAATGTTATTGTCTCATGTTTGGTGGTGTTACTTTTGAAACCGTAAATAAAAATATTTTTCTTTCGTTCTTTCTTTCTAAATCCAATAGCAAGCGCCCGCGTGTTAGACAATAAACTTCTTTTCAGTTCGGTATGTAAAATTGGTGGGAGTGATCAACCACATAATTAAAGTTTCAGCTTCTTATACTGCTTCTGCCTGCTATAAAGCTAGCGTGCCTACTGTTCTTTTGTCAACAACAAATTAGTATGTAAATTATTGTAAACGGATTACAATAACTTTACAACGTGTTTAGCATAATCCTTAGTTAAAGCGGTTAAATTGTGGTTTAAACGCAACACCCGCTGTTTTAAGGTAACTAGACCAGTTACAATTTATGGCACTTCCTCTTAATGGTCAAACGTAAATATTATTTAATTTTATCTTAAATTTAAGCTAGTTCTAATCCGACTTGAAAATGTCGTTAAAATGGAATCAAATGAGTGTTATTTAAAGCTTATTTTGGTCCATTATGTTTCACGTGACGTTTTGAACGGTTTAAAGTATCTTAATAGTTGAATTAAGATGGTAAGGGAACTTTCAATGTGTCAAAACATTATGAAATGACGTTATTTTTATAAGCTTTTATTTAATACTAGCTGTTACTCGCGACTCCGTCTGCGAAGAATTCGTTTATCGCTATCCCGCGGAAACTATGCAATTTTCCAGGATAAAAACTATGCTATGTCCTTTCCTGGGACTCAAACTATCTTTGTATCCATCAAAATTGGTTCAGCGTTTTAAGCGTGAAGAGGTAACATACAAACAGATAGACGGACAGACCGACAGAGTTACTTTCACAATTATAATATTACCTAGTAAAGATTATTTGTTTTTTGTCAACTATGTTAGTTACACAATAGTTTTTCAAGTGCGCCAAACGAGATTCAAACCCACATTTCCTAGTTATATAAGCCAAGCATGCTACCATCTGTACCACGTCGGTCCCGACCAATCCACCACAAATTTTGTTTCGAAGTACATCTTCGTTTGTATGTTCATCGTCACCACCATCACGTCATATTAGCCGAAAGATATCCACTGCTGAATATAGGACTTCTCCGAGGATCTCCACTACAATAGACTATTATCGTGTTTGTTCGTTAGTTTGGGACAAATGTCACAATTCGGATTTTACCACCATTTTTCGAGTAATTGAATTGACTGTAAAAATACACAATGGAGATTGGGTGACAATGCAACGAGACTACGACTAATTACAGTCAGCAATAAAGTTTGTGCTAAAAATATTGTTTCTTAGCAAAAAATAACTAACGGTTCTCACTTGATGTCAGTGGAAAAAATTAACAAAAAACGACATAAACAATCTGTAAAGACATCGCCAAAATACCACACAAGGAGCAACGCCTGCATTAAGGATGTTTACACCGCTTCAAGCTGCACAAACAGCCGCATTAGCGCTTGCTTTAAACAAAACAGTTGCACAAAAAGTGTTTATACGAAACCGTTCTAGGTAACGCACAATACCACATGTTGGGATTGTAGGGCCATGTGGTCTGTTATCTATAACCTACAACATACTGGATATGGCTTACTACGAAAGAGTGTTAAAATGTTGAAATCGCTTTTTAAGGTAATACTAGCCTATGGTGTTTCCCCCGATGTAGATTTTGCATAATTGGTCTTTACATCATTAAGGAAACTTCTACGAAAATTGTTAGCATTCTAAGCCCTTCTAAGCCATGGGTTTTCTCTCCGGGATTACATTAGAAATGATGAAATCCACACAAGAACTAAAGTCACCGACATAGACTCAAGTGGCAGTGGGCATGGCAACTCGCTCAAAGACCTGATGGCCGATGGGGTCTTAAGGTTCTCGAATGGTAATCATGGCGCATTGCAGGTAAGCCTCCAACGAGATGGAGCAACGACTTGGTTAAGGTTACGAGAACGCGTTGGATGCAGATTTCGCAAGACCGGTGTGTTTGTTGAATCTTGGGGGACGCCTATGTTTAACAGTGGACGTCTTTCGGCTGAAATGATGACGATGATGAGGTCACCACAGGTTTACGATAGGTTGCGGCAGTCAAAAAATTCTGATTAGGTACATACGTTTTAAGAAGGTGTATACCTGCTGAGCTGGCAACGTTGCATTTTTGTTAGTTTTTCTTGATTATTCCATAAAAATTGAATGAAAATTAAAAATGTTTTGTATACAAATTGTTCTAATATATAAGTTAATGTGTCTACTGCAATAATAATTCGTGATAGACTTTTATTTTCTTTAAAAACGAACAAATTATTACCTTACGGTTTTTAAAGAAAATAAAAGTCTTATCACGAATTATTATTGCAGAAGACACATTAACTTATATATTAGAACAATTTGTATACAAAACATTTTTAATTTTCATTCAATTTTTATGGAATAATCGAGAAAAACTAACAAAAATGCAACGTTGCCAGCTCAGCAGGTATAAACCCTCTTAAGATTGAACTTTATCTGATTTCTGTATACCTTAAAGTTGAGTAAAAACCTCAGCCGCCAGTCATCCAAATTTTGCATGTACCTATAGGGCAAGAAACTCTGTCTAAATCGCATAGTAGAGGAGTACCATCCGTCGCGGTGGTGTTGATTGATAACGAAACTACGCTGAAAGGCCAATGACACTTCAACAGTCTCTTACTCCACACAAACCACATGGTCGACCAACATTTCATCGCCTGTTTTTATAATTACAATTATACCCACTTTGCTTAATTACCGCTTAAAAAGGTGTCTGTTTCCCATGACTTTACACTTGCTTCTAAGGAAATGGCTGTTCTATATCTTTTTAATTAAGAGAGAATGCGAAAAATGGCAACACATTAACACGCAACGTCGGAATGTTGCTAATTATTCAATAAAGTTACAATCAAACGGTGTTGAAATCGATCGGCGGATTGATAAGCTTTTTTCTTTTCTTCACTACCATGGATCATGGTGCATCTACCTACAATTTTATTGATAGCTTTCGTATTTCTAAGACCGTAATTTGATTAGTTGTCTATATGTATATTCTGTTTAGCAAACGGAACACATGAACAGTTTAAGTGTTCTATCTATCTACAGCCATTGTCCGTCCACTCCTGGACGTAGGTCTCCTTCACATTGTGCTAAAACTCGCGATCCTGGGCCTCCCCTAATTCAGCCGCTGTCAGCTGTCCTCCTAAGGTCACCAATCCGTGTCGCAGGGCGTCCAACACTACGCTTTCCCAAACGTAATCTTTACTCTAGGACACGTCTGTTCCAACAATTGTCATTCTTTCTCTTTCTATAACTCAACGTATCAGTACCATTAATTTCATACCTAATCCAACATACAACATACAACAACAACAACAACATACAATAACTACTACACTACACTTCATTCAATAAAATACAACTCCTATAATTTTCATAAAATAGTTTTTCAGTCGTTCCTTCACACTAATTAATTCCCGTAACAAACACGTTCAAATTTAGTCTCTCCTTCCATAACGCACGGTACAAAACGGTAAAGCAGCAACAATTCTAAATCAATAGAAAAGGGGGTTATTAATGACCTCTAATTACTCGACAATCATTATCGTAATGCCGTTGACTCGATTGCCGATGCGTGTGGTCCGGTGATGAAAATATCGAATGTCAACCGAAGTCGGTCATGTGGTTGACAAGTTTGTATGCGATGAGAACACCGTTCTGTTTCTAGGCTTATTATAATGTTTTAACGTTATTAGTTTTTTTATCGCACTTTATAATCTTACTGATAATTATAAATGCGAGAGTTTATGTGGGTGCGTGCGTGTGTTTGTATATTTGTTACTCTTTCACGCTATTATGATTGAAACTTGTTAAAATCGGTACGCTTAGTATAAGTTTTACTTCACCATAATACTTCTCAATCGCGTTTACGTAAAAGTTTCAATTCTATGGAAACATGGACGCGCGGCCGCGGAGGCGCTGTCCATGTTTCCCTAGTAATTGATTTTTTTACGTAAACGCGATCGAGAAGTATTTTGGTGAAGTAAAACTTATACTAAGCGTATACTGTATTTTAAAGTGCGGATGTTTTTACTTTGCAATCATCACAACCTGTAATGTCGTGTCGATGTATGGGAGACAAGTAAAACAATTTGGTAGCTGGCTATGCACTGTCAAAACTCAAACTCTTTACTGTGTTAAATGTTGCGAGGCAAATCTTAAAAAGTATGTACAGATTTAACATTTACGAGCACTCTATATTATATAGTAATAGTAACCATATAATAATTATTATGATCCTTAAATAAACTCTTAAAATACGAACAATTGCTGTCGGCACACTTTTTTTATCGCTATTCCGCGGGAACTATGTGATTTTCCGGGACTGAAACAACTCTATGTCCTTTCTAGGGTTTTAAACTATCTCAATACTAAATTTCATCTAGATTGGTTCAGTTGTTAAAGCGTGAAGTGCTGACGAACAGACAGAGTTACTTTCACATTTACAATATTAGTAGGGAAGTAAATATAGTCACTTTCTTGAAACTTGCTGCAAAGGTGTGATGAAGATTTTAAATGAAACAGATACTTAATACTTAATATACAATAAAGTTGACGTTAAATAATAACATCCTTACAAAATCTAGGTTTCAAAATTTGCTTATTGAATCTGATGTACGCGTCGTGATGGGCGTAACCACACACGCGTGTATACACACATAATAAAGGTATTTTAGTGAGTAGTAATTTTTAAGGTCGGAATTTTATGAGATATTGTCTCTACTTAAGATAATTAGACGCAAGCAAGCGAAGACTATCACAGAAACTATTCAGATTATCGTGCGAGTTAAGAATAGGGTGGCTCCCGCATATGTTTTAGTTTTGTTCAGATCTAAATTCGTATCGAACGTTGAACCTAATGTCGAATGCCATTGTTTTTCGGAATAAGCCCCCGGCGCGTAAATGTCTTTTGTTCTTTAAATAGGCTGGACCGATAATGGTGGCTTCGATTTGTTGCATTTGGTAGACGACAAATTTCATTTTAAAAAAGCTTATTTTCCTCAAGATCTATTTTCTTAATTTGTAACAACGTCTTTTAAAATTGAACGCAAATCTTTCTGCATATAGTTCTTCTCTAATTATATTTAAGATTAAATGGGCACAGAAAACAGTAATTGTATTATTGTTTCACTATATAATTCTACCAATATTTTAAATGCATAATTTTTTGAATATGTGCGTGCTTTACTTGCGTGCATGTGTGTGTCGAAGTGTACTTGTTACCCCTTTACACTAAAACAGTTGGACAAATTAAACTTGGTCTGTAGATAGGCAAATAACCCAGTAATAAAAAGTTCCCATTCCACACTGGGCCCGCGTGGGAACTACGGCCCAAACCCTCTCATTCTGAGAGGAGGCCTGTGCCCTATAATGGGACGTATATCCAGCCTATATACGTCCCACTACAGGGCACAGGCCTCCTGATGATGATGTTAGGTAAATAATACTACAATTTTTTATCCCGATATTCTCACAGGATTAGGATTATTTGGGATGAAATCTCGAAAAATCTCAAACGCTGGATTTAAAGACATGAATTTTGGCTCGGGAGTTTATTTTATACAACGCTGATGAAGAATACACACGTAAGCATAAGGAAGGCGGCTATCAGGGAAGAATTCAATTCAATTCAATTCAATTCATTTATTTAAATAGTTTTAGTACATAGTAATAATTATTAGTAGGCACTTTACTGAATGGAGGCGTATTGTTAAGCTTGCCACCAGCACCTA
The DNA here is from genome assembly GCA_947859365.1 of Archips crataeganus. NCBI lineage: Eukaryota > Metazoa > Arthropoda > Insecta > Lepidoptera > Tortricidae > Archips > Archips crataeganus. The sequence goes on along the minus strand of OX402071.1, from coordinate 6,233,125 downwards.
GAAAATGACCACCACGACCACTCTGTCAAGAGTGAAACGACGAAGAAGAAGATGAAGCCGCCTATTGCTTACCTTGTAACTTACTCTCTGTGTACCTGTTTTCTGTATTGCTTACTATTCCTGGTGTACAATAAAGAGTCATTGTATTGTATTGTATTGTATGAAGAATACGGTGTATTTTTTGAGAATTCGACTGCTAGGTAGTACCAGTATAAACACGAACACTTTATATTTAAGTTATTGCCACACATAATCGTTTCTTGTGTTTAAAAGATCAAATTTCAAATTCATTAGGCCCTTTGCGATGGTTGCCAATAGGGTCAACCATTTAAGAACAATACATAGTAATAGAAAAGGAAACTTCTAAATACTATTAACTATCGAGGTGTTCTATTTACCTCGTTTTAAAATAACGTTGCACCCACGCTATTACATTCAACAAGTGTACTCTGTAAAATAGTTTTTATGCGATCAAGGTAAAAGGAATTCAATCAAGAACTTTTGATTTCAATTAAAAAAGCTTGTGTTAAGAAAGTGTAAGTTGAATGATTGTTTTTGAACTCGTGATAAAATACCCGGCAGTATACAGGATCACTAATTTCAAATAATTATTATTAATATCTAACCTAAGAAAAAAATATAAATAAGGAGAATAATAATAATAATAAATAAAATGGGACAATTCACACCAATTGACCTAGTCCCAAAGTAAGCTAGGCAAGCTTGTGTTATGGGTACTAGGCAACGGATAACCCAACCCATACTTAAATAGATAGATACATACTTAAATACATATTAAACACCCAAGACCCGAGAACAAACATTCGTATTATTCATACAAATATCTGCCCCGACACGGGAATCGAAAATGAATTAAGTAATTGATACTTTTAATTGTTAATTTAAATAGCCGTGGTGGCCTAGTGGTTTGACCTATTGCCTCTCAAGCAGAGGGTCGTTGGTTCAAATCCGGGCTCGTACCTCTGAGTTTTTCGGAATTTATGTGCGAAAATATATTTGAAATTTACCATGAGGTTTACGGTGATGAGAAAGCACGCAACCTTAATGGGTCAGTTTTCATTTTAACACCTGAAATAAATTTAGAATGCATATCAATTTAGGTGCGAACAAACCATTTTGAATTTAAATTGTTTTCTCCGTAACAATGTTCAGTGGTTAATGAAACATTTTAATAAAAATAGCAGTTGGGTTCGCTCTTGTGAAATAGAGATAAATCTGTCATCACACGTATAAAAAGCTTTGAAAGCTTCTGAAAGCTCTGCAACATTTAAATCAACGCCCGTATATAGAGTATCGATTCGAAAGCACTCGATAAATTGGCTAGGAATTAACGAGTGCTTTGAGAACGGCATCACTGTCATTAGCACATACAGCTTTTTCCTGAAATTTCATCCGCGCACTGATATAATTTATGGCCAAGTCCCGTTCTCTATCCCGTAGAAAATTCCTAAAGGATATTTGCCAAGTACCTAAACCTAGTCAGTTAGTTAAAAATAATTCTCTTCATGCCTGTCGCTTAGAAATTTTGGAAAATCCTCTTTTAATTTACTTATTTAAATGCCAAATTTTAAGTCCTATATTCATTACGGTTATGAAAATAAGACTATTAAAAAAAAAACGTGAAATCAACTTTCGCTGCTATAATCACCTACTTACATGCCAAATTTGAAGAGTCTAGTTATTATAGTTACGGAGTTAGATTCCCATTTAATTGAATATTATAACGACCATCATTCTTATCCCGTAGGAATTTCCAAACATTCGGAAATCACTTTTTACTGCTATCACCTACTTTTGTGCCGAATGTGCTCAAGATAAATTTCAAATGTAATTTTACACATAAATTCCGATAAACTCAAGAGGCGCGAGCCCGTGCTCGAACCCACTACCCTCTGCTAGAGAGATCATATCGAACCCCTAGACCATCTCGATCTTCCTCCGCTAAGGTCGTACTAACTCTATTTTCGTCCACCCCAAATCTCACCCCTATGCAAATCAATTAACACCAGATATGTTCGGCCATCAGGCATGTGAAAATTAATGTGATTAATTATTAATTAACACGTTTATATTCTACTGTTATTCAAACTTAACCGTTTCGTAAAGTTTCTCGTCTGAAGCTGTAAACTTTAAAGTTTTATTGCAAAAGGATGCTCGGTGTATTTCTGGGTCAGTCTGCCTGTCTGGCATTCTCAGAATCCTTAAGCCTGAACCTTTAGAGATGACGCCATGCTTCTAAACTTGGTTTGCAAGTTAACTTTATTTACATACTGTCTTATTACTAGTTCTTCGTGGTAAAGTCAAGCAACACTTCTAAAGTTTTCAAAATTTAAACATCTGCATAATTTGCGAAGAAATTCAATGGGTGTGTGTGAAGTTTCTAATCCTTTTCATTCTAAAAGGCGTCCTGTGCGCAGTGGGATGTATGTAGGCTGAGGTAAGGCTTATTAAAATGCTAAAATCAAGTAAATTAATACTGAACATTAAAGCTACAGACTGTTTTGAAGTTTGTCCCGCGTCATCCCTCTCCCTATACCCCACTTCTTATTTCCATACAATAGTTGCCCGTGTTAGAAGTTCATAAAAAAGTTTACGGTAACGCTTTTAAAGCACAGCGATCGGTTGGACGACGCCATCTACGGATAAAAGACAAGGTTAACACGGTACTTCATCTTGAAAGCCAAGGTGCTTTAATTTTCTTGGACAACTCCCTCTATTCTAATTGAAAATAAAAATATTATCCCGCAGGAACACATTACAGTGGAATTGAGTATCCTATGTCTCAAAACAGAGTTTTGTCTATCTTTATGCCAAGTTTCGTCCAAATCCGTCAAACCGTTACTGAGTTTGTGTGATTGACTAACAAACATGTAAACATACAAACAGCTTAACTTTCGTATTAGTAGGAGAACTGTAATCACTGAAATTTCTTAACGTTGCACAATATTCAGCGTCTTAGTCATAGCTCTAACTCGTTCTGACATGTTGTTATTTAAATTGATTGAAGACAACATGTGCCGAAACTAAATAAAAATGGCTCTTTAGCCGCAGAAATAAAAACAGAAATACATTAGTGAAGGAAGCAAGAAGACATGAAGAACTTGTACATTTATTTACATAGGTGTGATTTCTTACTAGTTCGGCATGGTCATTTAGAATCATACAAATAAAGTCAAAATCATTATAGAGAGAAATTTACCACCACCGGTTCGAAAAAACCCTGATTAGAAGAATCCGGCAAGAAATCCAACAAGCTATACTTTACAGAGGCACGTCGAGTAGCGGCTTAAAGATTGATTTAGAACCGCTACTTGCCTTGCAACAATAATTCTTTCATTGGAATTGGAAGATGGAACACACGACAAGATAGTTTTATACCTAGACTAGCTGACCCCGCAAACGTTGTTTTTCCATAGGTTTATCACCTTGGGGTATAAAAAATAGCCTACGACATATTCTCAAAACAGCTAAATATAGACAAAAAAGTTTCATAAAAATCGATCAAGCCGTTTCGGAGGAGTTCGATAACAAACATCGTGACACGAGATTTTTATATATTAGAAGGTAGAAGATATATCTTGCCTTCCTGGAGTGGAGTGGAGACCACGTTTAGGAAAGCGTAGTGTGGAACGCCCTGCAACACGTTGGACTGATGACCTTAGGAGGACAGCGGGCAGTGGATGGATGTGGGAAGCCCAGGATCGCGAATGTTGGCGCAATATGAGGGAGGCCTACGTCCAGCAGTGGACGGACAATGGCTGTAGATAGATAGAGATAGATATCTTGCCTTTGTAACCGACAAGGCATAGTCAAAAACAACCATAAAATATGAATCTCACAGGTTATGTATGAACATAATAATTATATTTTGAAACTATGATGATAACTATGAAGGAGTGAAACTTTATAGTCTTGAAATATTTCGCTCATCTAAGTATATTATCTACCGTTCATTTTTAAGACTGTTAATGACTAGCTGTTGCTTATGACTCCGTCTGCGAAAAATTCGTTTATCTCGCGGGAACTATCTATCAAATGTATTGAGATAAAAACTATCCTATTTAAGCTATGTCCTTCCCAAGGTTTAAACTATCTCCATAGGAAATTTCATCTAAATTGGCTAACCGATTTAAGCGCGAAGAGGTAACAGACAGACAGACAGAAACACTTTCGCATTTATAATATTTGTATGGATTATGGATTATTCTAGTAACTTTTTCGATCGGTCAAAAAAAATACTAGCCAAATAAAAAGTATTTTTTTTATGTTAGAACATAAAATCCATGCGTTTAAAGTAAAAGCACAAAACCGACTTTAAAAACCTCTTAAGGAGTAATTCAAATTATTTGTGAAATGTTTATGAAAAAAAAGAATATCCAAATCAAAACACAGGTAAAACTACGGAGTTGTAACTTAACAAAAGAGTACATCCAAATCGAGAACCTCCTTTTTTGAAGTCGGTTAAAACGGGAAAAATACTGCTAATTGTCTTACCTCATGTAGGAACCGCTCACATACAATCCAACGTTACACACTCCCCATTTCGGACCAAAGCCACAATATGTAAAATTCGGATTCGCGGATTCGAATCGTCCACCGCTGGTAGACGCGGGACGTGACTAAGCCGTGCGTTTAGTTTAGAATACTGTTGTATTTTTAGAATACGCCCCCTTAATGTCTGAGGGTATGACCACGTGGTTTCCGTTCGAAAAAAAGGGCCAAGTGTGAATCGGCGGATGTGTTCAGGACCAGTTCCGGTCGAAGATCCGACTGTCGTTATATTGTTTTTAAGTAAGACGTCTGGACCGGATAAATCGAGGGTATACACGCTGCTTAGGTAAATATTTGAATGTTTTGTTTCGACTGCTACAGTCGGTCGAATCCACTTTTACCAGTATAACGAGAAACTTCAATTGGCTACTTTCCTAACTAGTCAGTCTTTTACATTATCAAAAAATATTGGACACGTATTTTTTAAATTGTCAATTAAACCTAAAATTACGAAGATATGGCGCGTTGAAGTTTCGCGTGACGTCACTTGTTCCTACACTTTGTATGAGCGTTTTAGGAACAAGTGACGTCACGCCTCGTCACGCGGAACTTCAACGCGCCATATCTTCGTCATTTTTTGTTTAATTGTCAAAAGAAAAATTAAGTGTCTAATATTTTTTGATAATGTAAAATACGGACTAATATGAATTATTATTTTTTTACCTAGGAAACATCCCTATTGTAGGTAATAGTAGAGTTACGTTTTTTATTGACCATTTCAAAGGGTTGCAACAGGACTCTCATCATCATCCCAGCCTATATACGTCCAACTGCAGGCAACAGGCCTCCTCTCAGAATGAAATGCCTTCGGCTGTAGTTCCCACGCGGGCCCAGAGCGGATTGGGAACTTCACACACGTCATTGAATTTCTCCGTAGGTGTGTGTGGGTTTCCTCACGATGTGTTCCTTCACTGTAATGCTCATCCTGAATATCAAATTATTTTTATTATATTTTTTATGACATTCTTCACGTTTTATAAATTAATTTTCATTTGAAGTCCTCTTAGGTTAGGATCAGACGAAAATACTAATTTTTGAACAGCCAAGCTAATTCTTTTTGATTTTATATTTAACTAGCTGTTGCCGGCGACTACGTTTGCAAGGAATTCGTTTATCCCTATCCCGCGAGAACTATGCAATTTTCCGGGACAAAAACCGACCGGATTGAATTAGCTCGTTGAAATGGCAATGGGCAGGCCATATAGCACGCAGAACAGATGGCCGTTGACCACGACCAGACCACGGACTGGCAAGCGCAGCGTGCGACGTCCACCGACGAGATGGACGGATGATTTGGTGAAGGCCGCAGGTTCAGGATTGATGCAATTCGCTTGCAACCGTAATGATTGGGGGTCAATGATAGGCCTGTGTCCAGCAGTGGACGTCCTACGGCTGAAATGAAGATGATGAATAAGCTAGTTCACAGTAAGTAATTTATCCCTGTTGTTTTAATTACAATTGAATGAGACCCGTAGCACCCATATGTTAATATTTGTCCATTAAAAGCATGTGTTGTAGAATCCCATTCTCAAAGCAATGACTCATGCGCACATGTTAACTTGAGTATACCCATACAATTATCTATAAACAGTTATGACGAGAACCATTCATTCATTCGTTCACTTGACTGTTATCGTTAGAAAACGTCAATATGGTGGTTATCTCACGAATCGTATTTGGGACTGGGTCAATTGGTGTGAATTATTGTACCGTGATATTTTTTTTTTATTTTTATACCGAAGGGAACATTTCTCCTCTTAGAATAAAAGGGCTTAGGTGCAAGCCACACAGAAGAGACGTGGGACGGAGGTGCGTTCATGTCCGCGTCGTTTGTTCGCAGGCCGCGTCTCCGCCCCGTCTCTTCCGTCTGCTTTGGATCGCGACGCTTCTATACATTTAGTATGAAAACTAATACGAGGGGCGCCGCGACTACAACGCGCCCCCGTCACACGTCTTTTCCGTGTGGCTTACGCCTTAAGCCGTAATTCCCACGCGGACCCAGTGCAAATTGGAAACTTCACACACATCATTGAATTTCTTCGTGAATGTAGTTCCGTAAAGCGCATGGTAAATTTAAATGGGATTCTGCATATGAATTCCAAAAACTTCCAAACACTTTGCTTGGAAGGTCGTAAATGAACTGGGGGGTTACTACGAAATTCGAAGTTCGAAGTTCGGATCGTGCGGTCCCTCTCACTCTCGTAATAAATACCATTCGCGTGAGCGGAACGGCATGAAACGAAGTTTGAATTTCGCGCTTCGTAGTATAGGGCCTGAAACAATTACAGTCGAGTTCTCCAATATCTGTACAGCCAACCGTTCATAAATATCTGTACATAGACCTTATTACCGTAACATAAGGTTCATGTTTATAAATTTATGAACGGTTGGCTGTACAGATATTGGAGAACTCGACTGTACCTTGCTCAGCCGCGACCTTAAAGCTTTTGTACTCCTTACAAGATCGAAAAAGCTCGTGATTTTAAGCAGAAATCATCTAAAATTATACAAATAAAAGAAAACAATTCAAAATTGGCCCATGTAACGTTAAAATTTTAAAAATCTTTGTAACGACTTGTACCAGACAATGTTAACCTCATTTTAAACAACAAGATATAATTACAGCTAAAATATCATATTCAGTCAAGGGTTAATTGATCAAGTAGACTTAGATTACGGCGGCTAACCACGAAACAATTAAACCTAAATTAAGACTTTAATGGGGGTGAAACCGGAGATATACCTCGACATTGTAGGTCATATACCTATAAATTTAGCATATACCTATATTGCTACGAGATTAGTATAATTCTGAAGCAGCCGAGACGAGTTCAAAAAACCGGCCAAGTGCGAGTTGGACTCGCGCAACAAGGTTTCTGTAGAGATAAACTACGATAACATGGCCCGCCCCTCCACATTACTATTTCAATGTGTTTAGTCACATATTTACGAAATATTTTTTATTTAGTAGTATCTTCTTTTGTTTCACGGCTGTCTCAACACGCACACATGCGTTGAAAGTTTTGGTGTGCTATATAAATACTTTCATATTACATTGAAGACTTCTTGATTTGTGGAGGGGCGGACCATGTTATCGTAGATTATCTCTACACATTTTTATTTATGTCAAACTTGTTTATTTGTGTAAGAAGCCGTAATTATAATAATCCAGTGTTAGCAGAGCCCTGCTTCTACGTAAAATGTACGCCGTGTGGGATCATTTTATTGTTGGACTTTCTGAAACCCCCTAAAAGTTTATTTTAATTATATTTTTATTATTAGTTGCTGTAGCGGTCACATAGAGGCCTCCTCCATGTTTGCCAAAATTCGCGATCTTGGGCTTCCCTCGTCTAGCTCCTAAATTCATCAGTCCAACGTGTTGCTGGGTGTCCTACTAGCCCGAGATTTGAACCCACGATCGTCTGTTTGAGGAAGATAGATTAAACCACTAAGCTATCACGGCTGTATAGGTACGTTTGTTGAAGTCACCATGGTCGATCAAAATAGTGAATATTCCGGTCTACGAAAATAAAGAAACTCAGAATTTTCTTGATCCATACTTAAGATTTAAAATGATGACATACGCTCCAAGCAAAAACTAATAACCCATAAACTCAAAGAAATACAGCAAAGGGATAGTATTTAAAAACACGTTGAATTTAACTTATCCTTCTATTTAAGTATCAAAAGGAATTTAACTTAATACTTTGCTAAATAACGCAGTTAGAGAACCTAAAGTACTATAGATCTTATTGTCTTAGTGTTATGGTCGGTTCTCCTTTGTAACGCTTGGTTTCAGCGCAGACTGCAAAAATAAACGTTGGGTTGCAGTGCGGCTGAATTTAGCCAGTACACAGACTATGTAAAAAAAAAGCTGACTTTAGTTGCTGAAAGCATGCAGCAAAACTGGGGTTGATTCAACTCGTAATATTGCTTAGTGGTCCTTAGTTTGAGGTAGCGATGGATCGGCTACAATTTTAACGTTAACGCACTAGACCGTTTATATAAGTTCATCGACTAGTCCATGGACCATTGAATTCGTCGACTAGACTGCATTATCAAGATGTTGAAACTTACTCAAAAAATACTAACATTGGTCTATCATTTGGTTCAGACTCAAAAAACACTAACATTTGATCCAACATTTGGTAGCATAGCGTACGGTTGTGGTACTTACTCTGAAGATAAGCTCTGGTTGAGTTCGAAACGCATCAGTGTATTTTGGTGGTGGTGATAGTTGGGTTTGTGTGTGTTCGTACAGTGTGGAGGTGGAGGAACTGCATGAATACGCATTGCTTACATAAACGTAACTATAGTAAGGTCGCGGGTGAGCAAAGTAATTGTTTCAGTACATGTCTTGTATTAATATTAAGTGTATTTTCTGTAAAAAACTGCAGTTATACTCTGTGGCAGGAGGGTAAAGAGAGCAAAAAGTGCCAGACGTTTGCACCCTTTTTCGAGGTACATTTCCCAGCTGTATCAAGGATTAAAATTATTATTTTTTAGGGTCCGTACAGGAAAGGCGCCAACGAAACCCTTCAGTTGCCGTTCATCTATCCACTGCCCATTCGACACGGAGATATACCTATATATCCCACCAAAAACATTTTCATGTAAAATGTTGCCAAGACGAGATCTACTTCGCACTGTCTAAAACTTATCAGAGCTCATGTAGAGCCAAGCTTTCGTTTATTGCATAATCAAAATAATAATCATGTCGTACATAAGAGCTTAAATAACAAATAGTATTCAGACACGAACCCTGCCGGGCACAGCAATTGATAATACATCATTATATCACTATACACTAAGCTATTATATCTAATATATAAAAATCTCGTGTCACGGTGTTTGTTACCGAACTCCTCCGAAACGGCTTGGCCGATTTTTATGAAACTTTTTTCTCTACACTCGGTAAGTCTGAGAATAGGTCGTAGGCTATTTTTTATCCCCCCCCCCCCATTCTTCGCGGAAGGAGTCGCGGGCAACAGCTAGTAAATAAATAAATAAATGTTTCATATATTACATGCAAAGGATAACAAGAGTTCAATTTTTTTAAAGCGAAATACAATTAATATTCAATCAGGTCAATAATTTAATTTAAGTAAATCTCATATCATTCATAAATTCCTCTTCTAACTCTACACGCTCTAACGTCACAAACTCTATAATTTAGAGTCTACATATACCTTTGTCAAAATATCAGGCTTGGCCGTTTCTCTACTACAAGAACTATTATATATTATATATTATATTACACAAAAGTAATGAACGCCGATAAAAAATAAACACGTTAAAAGTGCCTATTTTACGATGGTACGAAACCCTACGTGTATTAGACCGACTCGCGCTTACCCGCCTTTTCAAGGTACATGTCTCAGCTGCATCAAAACTTAAAATTATCATCATTTTAAAGTGTTTTTACTGAAAGAGCTGGGAACTTTTGATGCTTTGTGTTGATGATATTTGTAAGGAAACTACTTTGTAGGAATAAGATGGTATCCTTTGTCTTTCCGCAAAGTTTTTCAAAGGTTTTTGATGACAATAATGTACTTATGTAAATCTTTCTAAAAACATCACCACAATACAAGAGTTAATAGTCAACGACGAAGGCGAAACGCTATCTCGTACTATGTAAGTATCATCACCATCATCATTTCAGCTGAACGACGTCCACTGCTGAATATAGGCCTCCCCCAAGGCTCGCCAAACAGATCGGTCCCATGGCATCAGCATCCAACGCGCTCCCGCAACCTTAACCAGGTCGACGCTCCATCTTGTTGGAGGCCTACCCTACACTGCGTCTTCCGGTCCGTGGACGCCACTCGAGAACCATTTGGCCCCATCGGCCATCAGTTCCACGAGCGATGTGCCCTGCCCACTGCCACTTTGAGGCTGGCGATTCTTCGAGCTATGTCGGTGACCTTAGTTCTTGCGCGGATTTCATCATTTCTAATGCGATTCCCCAGAAAAACTCCGAGCATAGCCCTCTCCATCGCGCTCTAAGTGACTTTAAGCTTTCTTATGAGGACGGACGAACTTTTATAATTTACATTTTTTAATAATCTCAGGTAGAAACGGACCGCGATGATAATTATGTTTCATAACCAGACTCTTGAAGAAAATAATTGGTGATCGCTGCACTAGGCTAACCGATCATTTGGTTTGATAATGCTTTCTATTAAGTACTGAAATAAAGTTGAAATGGCATTGGTTAGGCCATATAGCCGCAGAACAGATAGCCGTGGGGCCGAAAAGATCTTGAATGGAGACTACGGACTGGCAAGCGCAGCATGGGACGTCCACCAACAAGATGGATGGATGATTTGGTAAAGGCCGCAGGTTCAAGGTGGATGTAACTCGCTTCCAACTGTAGTGGTTTCCAACTGTAGGCCTATGTCTTGCAGTGGTCGTCCTAAGGCTGAAATTTTAATGATGATGGTGAATGTTTCAAAGCGATTCAGAAAAATCACGGATATTTAATTCCACTAATGATCAGACGAGCGAAGCCGCAGGCAAAAGGTAGTAAATAAAATAAACTTAATATTTATTATTAGCACCTGTAGACATCGCTATTACTCAAATATACATAGAGTAATAAATAAGACGCGCCATTAAGTATTCAAGAGGTCACAATCACTATCCATCATGTGAACCATCAACATCTAATTAAATATTAATATCTTAATTAAGTGCTTAGTCAATAAAAGGCATTTAGGTCAAAAGTGCAGAATTTATTGTTTTTACAACCTTTTAATTAACTAACAACGTAGTATTTATGTAACTTGCGGTTTAAAAATTTTGAAAATGTTTTTCAATAACTTCCTGGTATGCCATTGAGCTAAAATTTGGCATACTCACGCAAGGGTGTTACCACGTATTCAATCACCAATCTATATCAATTGATTGGTGTGGTATGTTTGGCTTATCGATCGATACTACTGTACGATCAATCGGTTGGTGTAGTAGAAACTGTCGATCGACGTCGGCCAATCCATTTTATTATCGATCGATTACAGTTTACTCTAAGTGTGGTGGCAATACAATAATCTTGCTTGAGGGCGCGCGCAACACCGCGCTCTACTGTATTCTACCTGCTTATTCTCCTAAATCCAGGTCTAGGTTGATTGGTCAGTATTTACTAAGCAAGCGTGCTCCATCGCAGGCCTCATCTTCGCTTTCCATCAGGCGTGATTGTAATCAAACGCAAGCCTATATAATATTGTATAAAAAAACTGGTAGTGAAATTCTTGTGGTCCAACCAGGATCGTCTCCGCGGGACGGGCTCTTCAACAGTTACAATTTATTTTATAAACACTGTTGCATTAATTGTATCTATTAATGTGTCAATCTTTCAACAAAACAGTACATTAAAAATACACAATATGTAATATCGTATTATCAACAATCAAAAATATAGACAGACAATCCTGATTGTTGCCATCTCTTTCGCCTTGCGAAGGACAAAGACACATATACTGAACAGACTGCCAACCTTCTAGTTTTGGGGAGGCACCATAAAAAAATAACCGCTCAAAATGGTAATCACAAAGCAAAATTTTATAAATATGCAAATACATGACATATTAAACTGTCTTTTTGTTAATTCTGACCCACTGATGTTTCTACGTCTAAAGGTCAATAAAAATGGTCAAACTAATTAAAAGTAATTGGAAAGCCGGTGATAATGTATGCAAGATTTTACGAGTCCAGTCGGTAAGGGGTTGGATTTATTGGGTAGGAAATAGCGGTTTTTTATAAGCGAATCCGTCGGATCCGGCCGTAAAAAATGTTTTTGCTCAATATGAGAGACATTGACATCGTTGTAGAGCAAAGCAACGCATATTTGATTGGGTAAACGTAAAACACAAAGAAACCACTTGAAAAGATTAAATTAAACTAAAATAATGATTTTTATTCAGTTGGATTTATTAGACTAAATTTCAAAGCTTAGTTCAAAAAAACCATATTACAAATTTACATTTCGATTATTTGATTGTATTATATGTTTTCTCTTTATGCCTATTACCTACCTACTTTTGCTCAATATACAATTTAATAAGTGCTAGTAATATATGAACAAATAGCAGTAATTTTGCTTCTTATTTCACTAATACGCCATGCCAATGTCAGTTTATAATGAAAACTATTAAAAATAAGAACTGACGGCCGATGGGGCCGAAAGGTTTGCGAGTGGCGTCCGCGGAACGGAAGACGCAGTGTGGGTAGGCCTCCAACAAGATGGAGCGACGACCTGTTGAAGGTGGCGGGAACGCATTAGATACGAATGGCGCAGGGCCATAGTAAAAATAAACGGATCACTCACGTCTTAAAACGAGTTTAACTCGACATGCACGTTTGGCAGCCGCCGTGACGTGCGACTCCGAGAGGAAGGGCTACGGATTAGCCCGGAACATGTCGAGTTAAACTCGTTTTAAGACGTGAGTGATCCGTTTATTTTTACTATGAGTGAGTCTCACGGTAGTTTCATGTTTAAAGGGCGCAGGGCCAATCTGTTTAGCGTGCCTTGGGGGATGCCTATATTCAGCAGTGGACATCTTTCGGCTGAAATGATGATGATGATTTTCTTATCACTAATTCTTATTAAAATTCAAAGGCTGTGTTTTTATTAGGTACAAAAAAGGTTTGATCATCTTTTTAACGCTTTCCGCTCCCGCGTTTCCTATCCAAATGGTGTCTACCTTAGTCCACTGATTAGTGGCCATCAAAATCAACATAATGCTGGCCGCATTGACTATTAAATGAGACATCGCGATAAAACGGACTTGGGACCATCGTGTTTTTAATTAGTTCTACTTTTACTACCGAATTTAATTGTGCTCAAATTTCCTAAAACCATATTTTTCCGAGAGACAAGTAAATTAAATCGGAATCAGTGTTGCGCAAGTGTAAAACCTGCTTAACACTAGTCTACCTGTCTTTACGGAATAGGGATGTTTCCTAGGTAAAAAAATAATAATTCTTATTACTCCGTATTTTACATTATCAAAAAATATTAGACACGTAATTTTTCTTTTGACAATTAAACAAAAAATGACGAAGATATGGCGCGTTGAACTTCCGCGTGACGAGGCGTGACGTCACTTGTTCCTAAAACGCTCATACAAAGTGTAGGAACAAGTGACGTCACGCGAAACTTCAACGCGCCATATCTTCGTAATTTTTTGTTTAATTGGTAAAATAAAAAATACGTGTCCAATATTTTTTGATAATCTAAAAGACTGACTAGTTAGGAAAGTAGCCTATTGCTTGCTAAAATCATTAACTATACCTACCTAGCCTCAAATAGCGTATCTACTGTGTTAAAAAATTTAGTTGTATTAAATACTTTAGAATCGAAACAAAGTTGAATATAAATTAGCACCATCATTTCAGCCGAAAGACGTCCACTGCTGAACATAGGCCTCCCCCAAGGCTCGCCAAAGAGTTCGGCCCGTGCCATCTGCATCCAATGCGTTTCTGCCACCTTAACTAGGTCGTCGCTCCATCTTGTTGGAGGGCTACCTACACTGCGTCGTCCGGCCCAGTTAATGTACATAAAAAAAAATATAAAAAATCTAAGGTTTATACACCGTGAAATTTTAGTGGTTTTTTTCCCAAAACGAGGTGATTTAGTTTCGATTGCACAGTCGATTTATAATTACTATTTTGACTAGAGTCAAAAATCCAATTGTGAAAAACGAAAGTCGAAAATGACCGCAAGCCAATAGTAACGCTTCGTTGGTACAAGTAGCGTACGATCGTACGATAGGTTAGGTACCAACGAAGCGTTACTATTGGTTTGCGGTCATTTTCGACTTTCGTTTTTCACAACTGGATTTTTGACTCTAGTCAAAATAGTAATTATAAAAAAAATGTATCTTGTTGAGTTTCTTGCCTGATTCTTCGTAACAGGATTTTTCCGAACCGGTGGTAGATTCTTCGACGTTCATAGGAGTTTCAATTGATGCCTAAATTGAATAAAGAATCTTGACTTTGACTTTTGCCTACCTGTCAATATAATCCTGTACGTGTATCACCTAAATTAAGTCTGCACTAACCATAAATTGTAAAATTGTAATATTGTGGAATAATATTATGATGAGTCTTCGTTACTCGAATAAATAAATAATAACTATTATTATTATAATTTAATGTTTTAATGTTTTAATGTTTTAATATTTATTTGGGTACAAACGGTATAATATAGCTAATTAAACAAGTTAGCTATGAAGTATCTTTTTTTTGTACTTATTTTTTCAACTTCATTTTTTTTTTTTTTTTTTTTTTTTTATTACTTTTACGGTCATCCCGTGAAATCATACATTTCGTACTAAATACAAACTGAAATATAGATGCACAGAAAAAACCCCAGAAAAAAGACCAATGCTGGGAATCGAACCCAGGTCCTCAGCATTCCGTGCCGCGTGCCATACCCCTACACCACCACTGGTCTAGAGATTAGACACGAATCTTTCCTATACATCATACATTTCAATCTGCTAAATCATCACCTTATGCAGTGACAATCGCACATCTATGTTACACCCTCATCGAGAGATTTTAACACTCCTTCGGAACTAACCGCTCACCTGGACAAGAGATGGCGCTACTGTGCAACTTTAAACAAGTTAGCTATGAAGTATCTTTTTTTTGTACTTATTTTTTCAACTTCATTTTTTTTTTTTTTTTTTTTTTATTACTATAGTGGTGGTGTAGGGGTATGGCACGCGGCACGGAATGCTGAGGACCTGGGTTCGATTCCCAGCATTGGTCTTTTTTCTGGGGTTTTTTCTGTGCATCTATATTTCAGTTTGTATTTAGTACGAAATGTATAGCTAATTACAATAGAAATCTTAGATTATACATCAACCAGTAAAGTTACCACAGGTTGCTTATACATGTTACTAACCAAGCAATATAAAATCGTGAAATCGTGACATTACTTTAAAAGACTATGGATACCTATAGAGGCAGGAAATGAACATCAACATGAAAACGTGTAACGTAAAGAAGAAAAATAATAACTAAGTAACAATTTGCTCCCTAACTAAAGCTGTAATAATAACAATTTGCTCCCTAACTAAAGCTGTAATAATAACAATTTGCTCCCTAACTAAAGCTGTAATAATAACAATTTGCTCCCTAACTAAAGCTGTAATAATAACTAAAAATAATAACTAAGTAACAATTTGCTCCCTAACTAAAGCTGTAATAATAACAATTTGCTCCCTAACTAAAGCTGTAATAATAACAATTTGCTCCCTAACTAAAGCTGTAATAATAACAATTTGCTCCCTAACTAAAGCTGTAATAATAACTAAAAATAATAACTAAGTAACAATTTGCTCCCTAACTAAAGCTGTAAACTCTCGGAGACATGTGTTAAATAAATCAACTTCAGAAAAACTGGAATTATAAATTTTACAAACTCTATTAACAAAAGAATTTCCAACATATTTAGGACGTGTAACGGGGATATGAAACAGATTATTAATATGTCGAGGATTGGGGCGTGGAACTCTATAACTTAATTTATTAAGAAGGTATGGGGAGTCAATTTTATTATAATCCCAAGGTTTTAATTTTTTTTTAATGGAAATTCCCAAAAAAATTAGACCATGATTTTCATTTACGTTGTATGAAACCGACGCAAAATTTCATAGCTCTAGACTCGGCAGTTGAAATTTGGGAATTTTAGTGCATCCCAATCCCATGGATTTACTCCTAAAATTCAGCAGAGCTATACAGATGAACTGACGATCTGATTGATAACTGTCACAGAAACCATTTGGATACGGGTAGGGAAACTCTTTGGGGAGGCCTTTGTGTCTTTTGGGTGATATGATGATAATGATGATGATGATGATGATGATGATGATGATGATAATGATGATGTTGATGATGATGATTTACATGCCAAATCTTTATTCTCACCCGCTAAGTCACAGACCAAGAGGCGAAATTTTGCATAAAGTGAAATTCCGAAATTTCGGAGCAATAAAAAAGAAAAGTATGCAAACTAACCCGTTTTTATTCTTCAATATATCAAGGACCATAATCATTGTGATACAGTGGTATTTTTTGCAATGGCAATTACCAAAATAGCAACACATTTAGCTATACGTTCAATAACAATTGATTAATGTAGTTAATGATATAAACTAACATCATGTCATAACAACGGCCATATTGGAATGCAATTCATTAGCGAAGGGATCAATGAACTTTTATGCAATCTCATTTGGCAGAGTGTAGTAAAAAAATACATACAAATATAAATAGAGTACCAACTTTATTGGCATCTACAAGTGTGCCAAATTATGGTTCTGGTGTTCATAATAATTATGAAATTATTATGTATGATTGTGAGACTGTAGCAATGTAAATACGCGTGTGTGCGTGCGTGCGTCCGTATTTACGAGAGTACGTGCGTGTGTGTTTATTTTTCTTTCACGCTAGCTAACAGGGCTAAAATAGTTTAAATTTCTGTCCCGATGGGGATCTATGGGTTGGGATTAAAGCATGTAAAATCCTGAAATTTCAGCCGCTAAGTTTAAAAACATTAAACTATTTAGAGTCACATCTTGGAGTTATTGTTTTATGGCACGAATTAACCGTATGTATTGTATAAATTGATGCGGAACTGCCCCGGAAGTTGTTGTCTTTCTAAAGTTAATTTTTTTATTTTTTTTATTTTATTTCAATTGCACCCTTGTTTTTCAAACAGAAAAAAATAATTTTGTAATCGCATCACCAATATGATTACCATCGAGACGAATACAGAACCACCTCCTTTTCCGTAGTTACTCGTAAAATTCTTTGACAATATTTATGACACCATGCATATAAAAAGATAGCAGGTATTCCCAGATCTCTAAGATAGCAAACCGGTGGGTTTCCTGTCAAAAGATTCATCGCTGTAAAACCTATTTGGATGCAAATCGATTTATTTTGGCCCCACAACTTTCTGATTAATGTCCGAAACATGTTAATTAGATATTTGTTGGTAAATTGAAATTTATTGACGTTACGAAACGTTAAACGTTTTCCGGGTATCAAATATTTGTTTCAATTGCCCTGGTCTTCATTTAATGCGGGAAATATCGTACCTATAAGTGTTTTTTCTCAAACATCCAAGGAAATGTGGTCCTTATAGTCGTGACAATAGAACACGAAGTATGCCATTGTATAGCAGTTGAGGAAGATTCGTTCTAATTTCAAATTAGACGACAATAATGGAATTTCATACAAACATTGCTGGCCAAGGCCAGCAAAGAGATTGTCTTTTGTTTTAGTGGGTCGTATTTTCTTTTATTGACTATCAATGACATACTGCCAATTAAGAAAAATTTAGTTTGTGAATTTACTTTTTAATATCTTACTTGGCTAGATTTAATAAAATAAATAAGGATTGGCGTTTATTGTTAACAATTTATTAAAATAACCAATTAATAAGGTCGTAATTTTTTAATAAATATAAATCATCTCAAGATTTTGCGTCAAAAACATTAACTGGAACAGCTTACAAATAAATTGCTGGAAAAAAAAATATTTTGGCGGGAATAAAAAAAAAAACAATTTGAATTAAATATGAATATATAAGTTGAACATTCGTGTCATTTCCTTGGATTTATTTGAGAAAAGCACTATACAAGCCTTGGCCACGAACAGGGATTGCCGGCCTCGTATCTCTAGATGGCCTCGTTAACACTCGGCCATCTATTACTACTCGGCCGGCAATCCCCTATTTCGCGGCCGCTGCAGTAATGTACTATATCTCTATGTAAAAAGTTCATCATCATCATCATCGTCAGTTCAGCTCGACAGATCGGCCCTGCGCCATCCGCATCCAACGCCCTTGACTTTAGTTTTTGTGCGGATTTCATCATTTCTAATGCGACCCCGCAGAGAAAGTCCGAGAATAGTTCTCTCCATCGCCCTCTGAGCTGGTACACTAATGTTATGTTAACGTTATAGTAAGTGCAGATAACGCTGAACACACTGATCTGTGAGTCTGGTCGTAACTCAAAACGTATCGTAATTCTACAGGGTGTAAATTAATCAACACTCCACTCATTCCAACGTATACAGCATGCTCCACACTCAGCAAACTGTTGCATACCGTAGAGCTGGCTGATTGCGCCCCGTTACTAAACGTGTGAGATATAAATAATACACGCGTGTATGTATGCTGGAGGGGAGTTTGCACTAAGGAAAGTAGTGGAGCGAGTTACTTGCCCATGAACTTGTTTTTGAAAACCTCGCTTTTTCTGTCATTACAGTACAATCAAGTACAATAATGACCAAGACCGAAGATTCAGGACCAAAACAATTGGATCGAGTCTCACAATCTCAAAATTATTTCCACTGAACGTCATTAAGTACTACTCCAGAATGGTGCGAGAAGCAGTTAGATTAAAAAGTACAGGAATTTTAACTGAGATTGGATATAAGCTTGGTGAATAATATTTGTTGTGTCGAAGTAATAAGTGTGAATATGAATAGTTGAAAAAACTCACGCGGTTAAACGAACCGATAAAAGATAAAAAATCCAACAAGGTACATTTTTTCGAAACATATCTTTCATACACTGCATTTTATTTCCTCTCATATTCATAATCATCATTATTTTCAGTCATAGGACGTCTACTGCTGGACATAGGCCTCCCCAATTGGGACCCAATCATTACGGTTGGAAGCGGCTTGTATCCACCTTGAACCTGCGGCCTTTACTAAATTGTCCGTGTATCTCGTTGCTGGACGTCCCACCCATATTACCAACCAAAAATTTAGAAAGAAACGGACTATAAATGCCAAATAAAATACGCACCTACGTTTTTAAATAATTTTAAACTTTTTTTACTTAGTAGAAGCCAAACACTTTCAACGGGCACTTGTCAAATAATTTCACTGTGATCCGCCATGACGATCAAGTAGCTTGCCCGTCAAGTAACTTACCATTCCAAACGCTCCTTAAAGCAGAGCCGCATCTTAGACAAATCTCCAGCAATTAGGTGTGCGCTCCAAGCGTGTTGTCGGATGCATTACAGACAAATAGACACTTTAAGGACATGCTACCGTTTAAACACAAGTACTTTGTATTGAACTGCGGAACCGGTAAAACCTGTAGAATCTACAAAAGGTCTCACTTCTCTCTCTCACCAAGCTGATAAGCTGACCTGCATACACCTGCGAAGAAATTCAATGGTGTGTGTGAAGTTCCCAATCTGCTATGGGCCCGCGTGGGAACTACGGCCCAAGCCCTCTCAATCTGAGAGGAGGCCTGTGCCCTGCAGTGGGACGTATATAGGCTGGGATGATGATGATGATACATTTAGTAAGAGATTAGTAGAAAGGTATTATTTTCCTTATTTTAAAAGACTATTTTATAAGCTTACTGATATTTAAGAAAACTGTTATTAACCTAACCAAGTAATAAAACAATATTTGAAGTGAATGGAATCAATGTTATTTATTTCTTAGTACTTTAATAATAATAATAATAATGTCTTTATTTCAGAACATGCTTTCCATAAAAATTGTTAGTATATTTCATTACAGCTACATGTTAGTACAGTCGAGTTCACCAATATCTGTACAGTCAAACTTTCATAAATATCTATACATAGACCTTATTACGGTAACATAAGGTCTATGTATAGATATTTATGAAAGGTTGGCTGTACAGATATTGGTGAACTCGACTGTACAATAAATAATTCTAAAACATAATAATTTAATTTAATTTAAGCACAAAAAGCTTTAAGCTTTAAGTAAGCACAAAATTTTGTATTCAATGCAGTTGTTTGAAGTAACGTCCTTGTTGTCTTTACTTAATAAAATAAATAATATTGATTTCATTCACTTAAAATATAGTTTTCTTATTTTAACGCGGCTATAATAAGTTATCATCAGGCAAACGCTCGCTAGTTTGCCACCATCGTTATACAAAACCATTTTTATAAAACCATTGTTATAAAACTACTTTTCAGAACTGCCTTACATTTATTTAAAAGCGAAATTGCGAATTGCGATGGATGTTACCACACGCCACTGTTGGCGTATGTAAGCGATTAAGAATTTCGGGGGAGTCGGTTGGATGCGACGTGGTTCTATTGGTAGAACACCCGTTGGGGCGCATACCCAGGAGACGTGGGTTCGAATCCCACCGGCGCACCCGAAAAACTTTTTCGCTTTTAAATAATCTTAGATTCGGTAAGCAGCCGTACTGCTAATAAAATAAATAATATGTGCCTTACATTTTACAAAGTTTTATGATCGTCGCATGACCTTTATTGAAACGGTTTAAAGCTCATTGTAAGCTGCAGCAGCCGCAAAATATTTTGCACGGAAATATTTTTCCAACTGGTCAGAAGCAACTTATTAGTGTCACATCATAATTGCACACTACAGTAGAATGCCTTTGCAGAAAACCGTATTCTGTACTCAATGCGCTAAAGTTTAATTTTAAATGACCATCGCACGTCATTAAAGTTTAAAAAACGGTTTTTTGATTTTTAAAGGGTCAAATACGGATAATGAGCTGTTTTATTTTCGCATTCAGACGTAAATTACCAATCATTAACAATATTATTTCTGGACATAAATATAAGTATTAACTTTTAATACAATATTTTTTGCTGGCTGTACTTTTTGTAGTCATATTTGAAATTTACCATGACCTTGACGGTGAAGGAAAACATCGTGAGGAAACCTGCATACACCTGCGAAGAAATTCAATGGTGTGTGTGAAGTTCCCAATCCGCACTGGGCCCGCGTGGGAACTATGGCCCAAGCCCTCGCATTCTGATAGCAGGCTAGTTGGGATGATGATGATGACTTTTGTAGTCTCAACTTGCCAAATTTCAAGTCAATCCACTCGTCTAAAAGTGGGCAAAGTTAACTTACATAACATACGAACATTGCACTAATCGTATTCATATTATAAATGCGAAAATTTGTGAGTATGTGCGTGTGTGCAGATACACACAGATATGTTCGTTGATCCTTCACGCTATAACGGCTGGACGGATTTTGGTGAAATTTGGTGTTCCCATGGGAAATTAGTTTGACTAAAAGAAAAATGGTGATTTAAGGATTTGAAAGTAAGGCCCCACTACTCACCACTTTGGTACTGCGAAAAAACTGCAATTAAAAAGAAAAAATATTTATTTAGTAAGTAGGTCAGGTCAGACTTAACAAAAAGTATAATTAAAAATTAAAATTTGGGCATTTTTTAGTCAATCAACAGTAAACTGCTGAAAGAAACATAGATAATATTTTAAAAACATACAGATCCACACGACTCATACTTCTTTTCTTTCCATAATTTACATAACTTCTTAATTTACATAATTGATTTGCAAGCAGACGAAGTCGCAGACAAAATAAAAAAATATTTACTACAAAAGTGTTTTAAAATGCAAAATAACGACACGATGTCGCCAGATCGTACAAAGTACCGTTACGGTGGCAAAGAAGGGTTATTCGTAACCTGAGCTTGCCTACTGTATAATTATGTATACTGCGATAAGTTATCGAGATCTTATTAACGATACTGGTTATGATTTGTACTTTGAATGGTCCGTAAATATACAAATATAGGCCTCACATTCTGAGAGGAGATCTGTATCCTGCGATAGAACAAATAAATATGCTGGAAAGATGATGATAGTTACTATCCGTTTGGTCCCATGTAAATTTGAAAAATCACTATCACTACTTTGAAGTCAGTTTTTTTTTGTTAAATAAATGACTAAAATCACACGTAAAACTGAGAATAAATCGGCCCCTATAATGGACTTCATAAAACTAAACTCAAACGAACTTAAACAAAACTTAAACCAAACAGCTAAAACATGATTCGTATCCGCAATTTCTCGCAGAAGATTAACTTGCAATAGGTACATAGAAAATCGATATTTAACTTAATTGACTCTGAGTAGGACTTCCATTGCATAATTAATGTTTCCCATTAATAAGATGATTCCTGCATCTACTGGTCTTACTCGTTGCGAAATGGACATTAAGACGGCGTTACCATGTGTTCTTGGAACGAGAGTATTGCGTGATAAACGATCGAGCTTAGGAAACATTTTGTTGGTCTGTGGCAAAGTTGCACGTGCAAACTTATCGTTTGTTTTGACTGGAATTTTTCCAACTCTGATTAATCCTTACTTCCTTACGA
Source organism: Archips crataeganus (assembly GCA_947859365.1). NCBI lineage: Eukaryota > Metazoa > Arthropoda > Insecta > Lepidoptera > Tortricidae > Archips > Archips crataeganus. The sequence continues at coordinate 6,210,363 of OX402071.1, read as the reverse complement.
ATATTATAAATGCGAAGGTAACTTTGTTTGTCTGTCTGTCTGTCTGTTATCTCTTTACGCTTAAAACACTGAAATGATTGAAATTAAATTTAGTATGGAGCCAAAGAGAAGGACATTAAATAGTTTTTATGCCGGAAAATTGCACAGTTCGCGAGCGATAAACCAAATCCTACGCAGACGAAGTCGCGGGAATCTGGTTGTTTGGTTATAGGTATTTTTATTTATTTTCTTTCTAGACATCTAAAAATTTAATACAATACAGTACAATTATTAAAGAGTCATTGTAATGTAAACATATGTACAATTAAGATTTTACACCACATCGAGGGGCGTTCAATATAAAGTGAGAATGAGATGCAAACTCTTTTAATATTACGAAATTAAATACTGGCCGGTAAAGCTAATCTATCTAGCTGATTGCTATGAAAAAAAAAACTAACTGTCTTTTGTTTAAAAAAATATACGGTAATTTCTTTGCAATGCTATTGAGTACGTTAGCGAAAATGGAGAAAATTGAACTGCGCGCCGTTATCAAATACTTGTATTTGAAAAAAATTTCTACGGACCAAGTCAATTTGGATTTGCGGGACACTTTAGGGTCTAATGCTCCTCCGTATTCGACAGTCGCACGTTGGTGCGCCGAATTTAGACGTGGAAGAACATCGACAATGGACGACCCCCGCTTTATTGCTGTAAAGATTTCAACGGGGAGCGTGCATAATATTTTACATGAACGCTTTGGTATGAAAAAGGTATCTGCGCGTTGGGTACCAAGAATGCTTACTGACACGCAAAAACAAACTAGACTAGAGATTTGTCAAGAAGCTTTGAACCTGATGCAGCAAGACCGGGAACTTTTTTTTGCGCGATTTATAACAATGGACGAAACATGGCTCCATCATTACGACCCTGAAACGAAACTGCAGTCTATGACATGGAAAAGGCCATCATCTCCAACTCCAAAGAAATTCAAGGTGAGCCCATCTGCCGGTAAGGTCATGGGCTCTGTTTTTTGGGATGGTAAAGGGGTATTAATGATTGAGTATCTCGAGCATGGAGCCACTATTACGGGCACTTTATACGCCTAACAAATAGCAACATTGCGCAATGAGTTCCGCGAAAAACGGCGAGGTAAACTCTCGAAAGTTGTGCTGTTCCACCAGGACAATGCCCCGGCACACAAGTCCGCCGTTGCAATGGCTGCAATTCGTGATGCTGGGTTCGATATCCTTAAGCATCCTCCGTATTCACCAGATCTTGCTCCCAGTGATTTCTACCTATTTCCGAGATTGAAACAATACCTGAGAGGCCAGAAATTTGAAGACGACGACGCGGTAGTCGCTGCAGTACAAGATTTTTAAGTACTCTAGATGAGACCTTTTTAAAAATGGAATTTTAAGTTTAGAAAAAAGATATACTAAGTGTATTATGCTAAAAGGTAACTATGTCGAAAAATAAAATGACATTTAGTAAAAATTGTTTATAACATACTCATTCTCACTTTTTATTGAACGCCCCTAGTAGAAATCAATTCAGAAAATCAAGTACATGGAGAAAATATATAAGGTAAACAATACACGGCCTTATGTATGTATGTATGTAAAACTCTTTATTGTACATAAAACATGAAAATAACTAGTTAACAAGAGATACAGATGTACAAAGGCGAACTTATCCCTTAAAGGGATCTCTTCCAGTTAACCTTAGAACGATTGACAGGACATTAGAGACAAGAGTAGGCATACAAACTGAGTAAAAAAAAAAAAAAGAGCCGAAATCAAAAATAAACCCAAACTAACAAAACATAAACAATACCCATACTTACAAAGAATACACACAAGTACACACATATATTATATAATGAATACAATAGACTAATACATATCATACCAACATAAATAGACTACATAAAAACTACAAATACTTACATTAATATACGCATATACACTAAACAAAGAACACAACAGAGGTAGTCTCAATTTAAGAGGAACTGTCAAGCCAGTACGCCCCTAAGCGATCGGTTTGGAAATTGCGAATAGTTTAAACTTTTAAAGAAACAATAATGTCGATGTCTATAAAAATCTACAGACTCAGTCTAGATTCCGTTACAAATATACTCGTATCTGTTTTAATTTATCGTGTAGGTACCTATCATTAAAAACTGTTTAATTTTTCGCGTACTTGTAGAGCGCTCCGAAGACTCCAATGGCTTGTTACGAGTATAACCAACTAGCTGTTACCTGCGACTTCCGGGATAATACATACCCTATGTCACTCTCGGAACTGAGACGAATCTAATGACATCTCACTTCAAAATCCATTGAGAAGTTTAGGCTGCAGGGCGTGCCAAAGAATAATACATACGTACATAAATACATACGCTCGAAAAACATAACCCTCCTTCGACAGTCGGGTGATAAACCAATGTGCCGTTACCGTCCACAGCTACGTCAATATTTGCGTCTCGTGATTCGAACGATTAATATAATTGCGACGATTTGTGGAAAAATGTGGTATTACGTGTGGGGCGAACTGTTGCTCTGCCAAGCGGAGATACTGCAGGTTCTCGATTGATTCTCACTTTACATCCATCCATATTCATACTAAAAATATCCATATTATAAATGGGAAAGTGTGTTTGTCTGTCTGCTACCTCTTCGTGCATATCCGCTGGACCGGTTTAGACTAAATTTGGTATGGAGATAGTTCGAGCCCTTGGAAAGGAAATAGGATAGTTTTAACCCCGGAAAATTGCATAGTTCCCACGGGACGACGATAAACGAATTCTTTGCAGACGGAGTCGCGGGCAACAGCTAGTGGTTAATATTTAGAAGCACCAAAAAATCTGGCCACTTGTACAGTTGACTCAAGTTACTGTAATGTTTCATGTAACGACGACCTAAAAAAAGCTTGTGACATTCTTAATAATACCTACTTAAAAAAGGCATCGTGTCACCAAGGTATCAGTGGGGCACGGTGCTAACCGACCACTTGTATGGGTTTACAGTGTACCACAGTGTAACAGTATGATAAGCAGGGCTCAAACTTTTAGTGCCGATGACGTTGTACCGCACATTATGATGATTTCAAATAGCCTTTTCGTAAACAATCACCACTTATCAACCTCTTTTACTAAATGATATTGCCACTTGAAATAAGCAGTACCATAATGTTTTGACTGATATTGTCATGCAGATGAACAATAAATTGCCATTGTGATAATACATAGATTGGACAATATATTATTGTCAATAATATTGTCAATTATATTTTACTATCACGCAATATCTACTTTCATTATAGTTACAAAGACAGTGTATAAACTAAACACAAAATTATTAAATAATCGTAGATTACGGTAGCAAATTTTATAAAACTTATTTTATTTAGGGACCACATCATTCTGTGTACAAAATGACGTCAATTTTACGTCATGCGCACCAAGAGTTCGAGCCCTGATGATAAGCAATGGAAGGATACACCATATTTCAGTGGTTCCCAAAGTTGTCTGGGCTACGACCCATCTAATACAAATTTACAAACTCGGGACCCACCTCTAGGAAATTTAACCGTTACCAATATTATGAATAAAGGACTTTTGAAATAAGAAACAAGCTCGGTCGGTTGGTGTGTCGTTCTACAGTCAGGGCCCACTCAATATTCGCTCGCGACCCACTAGTGGTTTATAGTTTGGGAAATTATGCCTTATAAATAAATAAACAAAAAATTCAAGGTAGTTTTATAATATGTCAATAAAAGTTAATTTTTGTGGGGTAGTTTGAGAATAAGAAAAATAAAGTGGGTACTTGAGAAGTTACAGTGACAAGTTAAAACATTTGTTTTGGTTTGTTAGTTTAACAGTTGGTAGCATAGCATACGGTTGTGGTAACTCTGAAGATGAGCTCTGGTTGAGTTCGAAACGCGTCAGTGTAGCTTGGTGGTGGTGATGGTTGGGTTTATGTGATTTGTGTGTGTTCGTACAGTGTGGAGGTGGAGGAACTGCATGAACGCACATTTCTTGCATAAACGTAACTATTGTAAGGTCGCGGGTGAGCAAAGTAATTGTTTTAGTTCAGTAATTAATTCTAATGTAACTAGAATAAGTTGTAAAATATATTGACATGGCATGGTATAAATGATGAATGTATAATTGTGTTAACATGTATAATTAATTTCCTTTATTTTGTTCAATTTAAATATGATAATTTTAATATTTTGCATGCTATTCAAAGCTGAATAAGGAGCACATATAATTTTATGACAACACCATGTAAATCAACCCTGTCCTAGCAAAATAAATTATTTCATTTCATTTCATTTCACACCATATCATTAAATGGCTCATCATTCGAGCGTTTGAACTGCCTCACTCTCGTAGCCACATTTTTAATCCCACTGCTTGGCAAAGGCTTTCCATTTTGACCTCTAGAACTCCCGGTCTGGCGCAATTTCAAGCCAATCCTTTGCGGATACGTACAAATCGTCCCGCCGCGCCGTCTTGGTCTGCGTCAAATAAACCCATACAAACTTTTAAGTTTATAATATTTGTAGAACTAAGAATGTATCTTTATTTACACAAGTATAATTATTTTTAATTTCTAAGGTGGCTACTGAAGAATTCATGGCACGTCATTAATAGGATGACGATTTGAAATCACTAAACTTGTATCTCCAGTTGGAAGCAATGATTTAGGTGATTTAATGGTAGGCGGTTAGAATGTTGGTGGTTTATTTTGCACTACTGTTGTTATTATATCTACTGCGGCTTCAGTATTTCTTAGTTAATAAGATTTCGACATTGCCGTGCGTTTTACAGGTTTCCCCGTTATATTACTTGAGTCGATCAAAGTTGGCGCAAACACTGAACGCCTTTGAAGACTTAGAAAGTTAAAATTGAATTCATTACTCATCATTGCTGTTTGGTTTTAGTTAGCCAATCTGTTTGACTGGTCGAATTGACGGACGAACCTGTGTTTACATTAGTAAACACACAAAGACAACTTGCAAAAGAGTTGTTTCGGCAACCAACTAATATATTTACCAAAATCTGTGCTAAATATGTAAGACATACTATACAGTTAGATAAATCTTTCGTAATAAAATAAGTCTCTACTTCCTTATAATTTCAGTACAGGCCATTAGTTTTAGAAATCACCTCTCCACATACAAACCAATACCCAAACATTTATATTTGTGTCTTTTTTTATTAACATACATATTTCGTGTTTGAGTACCAAACATCGAAACATACAAACTTTCTTATAATGGTCGTAGGTTTTATTAGTACAATTGTGTAGAGTTTAAATTTCGTAGAAATGTTATTAAGTACCTTGATTGATTATCAATCATAGAAAACAAGAAGATGGGATTTTCAGAATTTTCCAAGGGATAACTAGCTAAGTCATCATCATCATCATCATCATCATCATCATCATCAGCTGCTGGACATAGGCCTCTCCCATGGCACGCCACTGACCACGATCCTCGGCCACTCTCATCCAGCTCTTGCCAGCCGCCTTGCGAAGATCATCGCTCCACCGAGTCTGAGGACGTCCCACGCTACGTTTGCCGATCCGTGGGCTCCACTCAAGAACTCGTCTACCCCAACGGTTATCGGTTCTGCGGGTTATATGGCCTGCCCATTGCCACTTCAGCGTGCTAATGCGGTGGGTCTATAACTTTGGTTGGTTTGGTTTGGTATAGGTACACACCAGATCAGTAACTCTACTGAGTTGTTGATATTAATGGGCGATGGTGATCATTTTCCATAAGATGTCCAATTTGTTCGTATGCTCCCTCTCTTTAAAAAAATAACCTCAATGATGGTTCTATGGAACTTTAAAAAAATGCAAAAAGCAACGAACGAAACGCAAAGACAAGTAATCAAGGCAAATTGCTTCTTCCACGGCCTGTTAGTATACATTGTCGATGCAAAAACAGAACGTAGCCCAACCTGTCCGTAATTTGCATAGATACGCAGTGCCACCATGCCCCCAAGAAAAACATAACATGCCTACACACGGTGGAAGAAGATGGCGAGTATTGGATAGCAATTCTATTTTTACAACGAGATTCATGCTGTCGTCGTTCATCCACCATTACCACTCTTATTTTGTGTGGCCATAGTCCCCATGCGGGCCAAGTGCGGATTGAAAACTTCACACACATCATTTAATTTATAGCGACAAAATACGAATAACTTACGTCTATGATCTAGTTTAGCTGGACATCATCATCATCATCATCATTTCAGCCGTAGGACGTCCACTGCTGGACATAGGCCTCCCTCATTGACGCCCAATCATTACGATTGGAAGCGATTTGCATCCACCCTGAACCTACGGCCTTCACCAAATCGTCCGTCCATCTCGTTGGTGGACGTCCCACGCTGCGCTTGCCAGTCCGTGGTCTCCATTCCAGAACTTTTAGGCCCCAACGGCCATCTGTTAGGTGTGTTTGTTAGGTTTCGGTTGTACTTGAAAAACTGGCTTGCCCAAAATTCTGTCAGTATGTCTCCACACCAGCGTGTAAACTGCCACGTGCACTGCACAGTCTAACCCATATGTTTTACATATTAGCTCGATTCCCATACAACATTTGAGTGTGTGAGTTAGAGTACAGTTGACAAGACTACTTTAATAAATTGTAAATATGTTTTGAAAAAAAAAATCCGCCTGCGTAAAAATATTTTCTTATATAATTTCGTATGACTTTTCAAACATGACGTTAAAGTGACAACGTACAAAAGTGATCTGATAACTTATTTATGGAGGTCGATTTGTGGCATTCGAACATGGCGGATGTAGACAGTATATAATTTTGGTATTTCTGTTTCTTTGGCTAGTTGTGGTATAATTCTGATAGTGTTTTATGCGGCGATTAACCTTAACTGTTACAGTGATCTCAAAATTCTATATTGCTCTCGTGTCTGACATTTTTTAATGCGCAAGTTGTCTCCACGTGGTTTTTGGAATTTTACTATCAAGTTGCAAAAACTACAATTACCGTACAACGTGAGTCGCTCTCAGAGCAATTAACTGATATTGGCACAAGCCTAGTGGCCGCCATTAAGGAAGAAAAGAAAGAAACTTATTTATGACGTGGCCCTTACGTTAACAAAACACCTAAACTTTCATATCATAACTAACCTGCACCAGATTAACTGGAATGTTAAATTAACTGAATAATCGTTCTTCGAACCCTCGGATCCCTTGTCTTTAGCCGGCGAAGCGAGAAGACGGGCCGAAGAATCGATTCCACGCCCGTGAGAAGTATCAACTGATACCGCTTAATCGATTGTGTCGGTACATCACTAAAACAATCTGTAGGTACGCGTCGGGTAAGTACTGTTGGTTTTAGAGTTCCGTAGATGTTAGATGTTATTTCTTTTTTTAATTTATTGTGACATATTATTGAGTCATCATCTCGGGCTATATGTATACATCCCAATGCAGCATAGGCCTCCTATCGGAATCAGAAATGTTTATTATCATAAGCATACCTGGGATAACTCGGGGCAAGTTCTAGGGATTTCGATATAATAAATTAATACATGAACATTCTCGATTATTATAAAGAGGTTCGATGTCATATCTGATATCGAGCCTCTTAAGATAATAAAAGTATGCGGATGTCATTTCAATCAAAATGACAATTTACTGTCAGTACCATTCATATCTTAGAGTAAGAATAATATACGAGGTAATATTCTGCTACGTTTGTTACGAAGTCCAAAATAATCATGCCACCCAAGAAATATCCTCGCCCACGCGAATATTACATTAACTCATGGATTAGTGAATATACTGACATACAACTACGTGAGTCAAAATTATTTTGCTCTAAATGCAATGTCAGTTTTCTCCCGAAAAAATAGTTTTTATTATGAAAACTATTTTAAAATACACGTTTTAATTTGTTTATTTTTTATTTAAAAATGAGGAGATAATAAGTAATATTTATTTATGCCGAATAACATTTAGATGTTGGCAGTAACATCGATATTATTTTTTTGTCGATAAAATATTTTGCTATAATAATATCACTTTCGTATAGATGCCCCGAGTTATCCCAGGTATGATCATACGATAGCTGTTACCTAATTAACACTTTACAAAATATTATATAGATGCCAAAAAGGACAGGCGTGACTGGTCATTATGGATGTAAATTATCAAAATGTGTGAGCTTAGGCTGTAGTTCCAACGAGTGCCCAGTGCGAATTAGGAACTTCACACACCCCATTAAATTTCTTCGCAGGTATGTAGTAGCATCATGAATTCATGACGTTTTCCTTTACTGTAAATCTCATGGTAAATTACAAATTTGAACATAAGTTCCAAAAAATTCAAGAGTGCGATTCCGGACTTGTACCTATGACTTCTCAAGTAAAGGCTTGAAGAAGTCATTAGGGTCAATGTAAGGGTTTGAACTCGTCCCGTACTGACGAAGACCCGGGTTATCCCCAGCTTTTCTTTTCTAGTTTCTCAACGTTTTCTAGTTATAGTATTATTAAAATAGAAGAAATAAAACAATAGAATTCCTCATCATCAACACCCGACACCGACAATAGCACGGGTTTTTTGTCAAGCGACGATGTTGCTGGACCGGTGTGCCAACTTGTTTGACGACGAGTCGGTCTCCCGCTGGCTTGTGGCTTGATACAAGCACAGTAGGCTCGGTTTAAAAATAAATTGATTGTTTTATTCATACTATGTTGGAGGTCTGTACAACTCAAGTACTTTAGATACACATACAACTAATGCCTTCTTTAATACATACTAAAAGTTAAAAAACAGCTTTTAATGTTGAATCCTTATTTCCTTAATTTTTTTTTAAATGCGAAAATAACTCTGTCTGCCTGTGTACTCCTTCACGCTAAAAACGCTGAGCCGATTTAGATGAAATTTGGTACGGAAATAGTTTGAGAATCTGCGAAGGACATAGGATAGTTTTTATTTAATTATATTTGTACCTTACTGCTGGGCAAAGGCCTCTCGTCTTGACCTTCACATCTCCCTATCCAGAGCTGCATTCGAGCACTCGCTCAGTTGCAAATTTTGAGTTTTCACGCAACTGTCGAAGGAGGGTTAGGTTTTTCGAGCGTATGTATTTATGTATGTATCATTCTTTGGCACGCCCTGCAGCCGAAACGGCTCAATGGATTTTGAAGTGTGAGGTGTCATTAGATTCGTCTCAGTTCCGAGAGTGACATAGGGTAGGTATATATTTTCCTAGAATTCCCATGGGAACGGAAATCATACAGGCGGGTTTTTTCCATCTAGTATTGAAGTTATTTTAATTTCTTCTTTCGTTTCATTTTAATCTTTTTCGTTCGACCACATCGACCTACTGTAGAACGCTGTATCACTGTGTCGTACACCAAACATGGTTTAATTGATTGGTACCTTATAATAACGTATGATAATATACTGAAGTGAAATCTCTAATTAACAGCGTATACAAAATAATGAGGCCGTACTTTTGTGGATAAAGAATGTTGCTCGATATCTCGACAAATAGTAATTAAGCATAGCCAATTAATCATCGAAGTCGAGAGAAGAGATTGGCTTGTTTTAACTGTCTTAAAGAGATAATTTTTTTTTTTGAGCGCACTGTTACGATTTGCGAGCGAAATGACTCCGTTTCAGCCTAAAGAAAGGCTTTCACATATCTGTCTAGTGAATGGGACACTTACATAATATACTGAATCTTCTAATACATAAAAATCTCATGTCACGGTGTTCGTTATCGAACTCCTCCGAAACAGATTGACCGATTTTTATGAAACTTTTTTCTCTATATTTGGGAGGTCGTAGGCTATTTTTTATACCCCTAGGTGATATATGGAAAAACAGCGTTTGCTGGGTATTTTATTATAAAAGTCGGTCAAGCCGTTTCGGAAGAGTTCGATAGCAAACTCCGCGGTACGAGATTTTTATATATTAGACTAGCTTTTGCCCGCGACTCCGTCCGCGTGGAATTAGTAATTTGGGCAGCTTATTTTTTTATCCAATTTGCTTTTTCATCAATTATGGCTCTCCTTAGTTCCTCGATAATAAAAAAATTACCCCCCCCCGCACCCTCCAACCCGCTCCCTCCCGCACTCCCCCCGCACAGCAACCCCGCACACCCGCGTTCGTCCCATCCCAAGTCAAGCGTGCCCTATAGAAGTTTTACTTCAAGTATTACTTCAAGTTTTTTATTGTCAAATATCTTGAAAACGGTGCATCCTACGGCAAAATCAACTCAATCAATTTTCATCCCCCCTTTCAAACCCCCACACCCTCTCTCCCCCCCTCCCCCGCACCTCCCCCCCCCCTCAACCCCCTCCAACCCCTTGGTGTTTTTGTCAAATATCTCGAAAACGGTGCAAATCAATGAAATTTGAATCCCCCTCCGAAGCCCCCGCACCCTCACCTCCCCCCCTCAACCCACCCTCCCCCACCGCCTTGGTGTTTTTGTCATATATCTTGAAAACGGTGCATCCTACGGCAAAATCAATGAAATGTTCATCCCCCCTTAACCCCCCCGCGCCCCTCACCCCCCCAACACCCCCCCGCACCCTCACCCCCCCCTCAACCCCCCCTGGTGTTAACACTGAAAAAATTTCTCAAATCGGAGTAGTAGTTCCTGAGATTAGCGCCTATATAGAAGTTTTACTTCAAAACCCCCGATTTTGAAACATTCTTCCGCTCCGCTCCGCTCCTATTGGTGTTAGCGTGATGATATATAGCCTATAGCCTTCCTCGATAATTGGGCTATCCAACACTGAAAGAATTTTTCAAATCGGAGCAGTAGTTCCTGAGATTAGCGCCTATAGAAGTTTTACTTGAAAAACCCCCGATTTTAAAAACATTCTTCCGCTCCGCTCCGCTCCTATTGGAGTTAGCGTGATGATATATAGCCTATAGCCTTCCTCGATAAATGGGCTATCTAACACTGAAAGAATTTTTCAAATCGGAGCAGTAGTTCCTGAGATTAGCGCGTTCAAACAAACAAACAAACAAACAAACAAACAAACAAACAAACTCTTCAGCTTTATATATTAGTATAGATTCATCCCGTCCTGCCCATCATTCTTTGTCTACTTTTGATGAGTGTAGCTAGCTGCGTCTAAAGTTCTTTGAAATCCCACCAGCCGTTTCAGCATAAAAAGTAACAAATACGCACACACACATACAAGCTTTCGTATTTATAATAGTAGTAAGTCTATACCTTTTGTATAAAATGTGAAACAAGGTCATTTTAGATAATTTGTTTAACAGAAGTGGGCGGGTGCGAGAAGCAGATAACGTGTTATTGTTTTATTTTATGGTACATCACCGATTAGTCAAAATTGCGTAAGAGGCCGTTTGTATTGTTGGTATTGTGATGAAATAAGTCGACTATTTGCTGCCAAAAACTTTGGAACTAAACTAGGCTAAAATATAAATTAAAAAATTTGAAAACCCCCAACGCGTGTTAGTCACACATTATGTTTAAAAAAACATGTAATTTTTTTTTTTACATAAAACTGACCCGTGATTGACCACTATCTCACCTGATGAAAAGTGTAGATGAGGCCAAAGGTGTACCTCACTGGTTCAGTAACAGCCTATTCACTCTAGCCTTGAAGAGACCTAGGTTGTATTTATCAGGAAATACAGACGACGGGAGCGAATTCCATTCTTTAGCAGTTCGCATTAGGAAGGATGACGCGAAGCGCTTCGTACGGGCCACTGGAATACTAACCACATAAGGATGAAGACGCTCCCCCCGCCTGGATGTCCGTTGGTGAAATGAAGATGGAGGAATTAAATCATGTAATTCCTGCGCACACTCTCCAAAATTCACCATTTTATGGTGGCGGCCATCTTGGATTTGAAATTTATCCTAGTGTATAGTATTTTTCTAGTCAAGCCCTTTCATTTGATCCCCATATTGAGGGAGTTCTGGTACAATTTATGTAATCCTCCATTTTGTGGCGGCTGCCATCTTGGACCGATTTTCATCAAACATAGCTAAGAACACTCCCGACTAATTCAACTATCAAACAAAGAAAAACGCGAAATCAAAATCGGTTAATCCGTTCGGGAGCTACGATGCCACAGACAGACAGGCACACACACAGACACGTCGTTTTTGCGTCGGGGGTTAAAAAGGCTATACCACATCTCCCGATGAAATCGAAGTTACTGTCAGCCAATTTAATGACACACTCTGTTATCAAAATTAGACTAAAGTTTTAACTACGTAACGGTAGATACTTATATCTTTTATCCCTTCATTTTGCAATTACCAAAAATCCTAAAATTTGTTTTTATTGTTATAATCATTTACTTGTGTGCAAAACCAAATTAAAGAATTTAGTAATTATAGGCTACGGAGATAGGGTCCCGTCGAATTTAATACAAAGTCAGTGTCCGATTTACAACCGTTATGAGACACTTATATTTTTTATCCTTCGTGTTGTCTTATGTCTATTTGTAATAATATTGATGTGTCTTGATGTGTTATTATTGTAATAAAAACACTTGCATTTCAGAACTTGTGATTATTTTACATTCGTTTTTACACAAAATATTTTCAGTCGCACGGCCTAACCAAGAATGGCTACCCAGACCGTCTGATGTTCGTTTCTTGATTCGAATTCTAGAAGCTACAAATTGCTGTTGAGACGATTTAAGCTATAAATACTACCATAACAGTACACAGTTTGAATAATAAACTATTCTTATTCTTATTCAAATTTTCGAAACAGCAACACGGTATCTGTGGCCAGTGTCTACAGTACTTTGTACGATCGGCCCAAGCGCCGGCTTACCAGTTTCAAAACAAATTTGCTTGCAGCCGTTGAAGTTCATTGGTATGGATTGGTATGGACAGATGTCTAGCCACTGCACGCAAACTGGGCCTTTAAGGTGTCAAGCTGGCGTCTAGGCCGATTGTACATTCTTCTACACAATGTTTCTAACAAAATCGGTTTTTTCTCAAAACTATCATTGTGTGGATTTGTTCCGGTTTCAAACTACGTCCAATTTCAAATACCGTGAATTTCCCAAAAATTCAAAGACGTGAGCGCGGGGGCTTGCATCCACAACCACTCGAGAAGCCATAGGCGAAATGACTAGTCTTTTACGGCATTTTCACGCTTATTCTACATGACAGTAATAAGTAATAACAGCCATCTCAATTAAGCCTTATACGTATATTCGTCAAACCGACAGGCGTCATGAAATTCCGGGATATTAGAATTCGTCACAAATTGAGCGACCCTCGGCCGGTTGGCAATTACGTTTAATTAAAAAATATTATGCGTACCCTTTACGATGAGCATTCATATATAGCACATTCGCGTGGCATTCTGTAGCGCGTTACATTTGGAAGTATTAGTCGTTCAGGGTATTTTTAACTCCGCGAAAACGGGAGGGTTCAAATCAAAATTGATAAGTTGATAACCTACCTGTAGTATCTATATACCTTGTTTTCTTTGATGTCCGTTAATTTCGACAAAACTATCTGGTAAATAGCTTTTGGCCATATCGAAAAATGTTTTTTTTCTATTTTTTATACATACCTATAAACATTGAGATCCCAGTCATATTGAAGACTAGCTTGTTCCCTCGACTTCGTTCGCGAACAAATAAAATGTATGGTCAACTCCCAATCTCTATCCCGAAGGAAATTCCAAAAATCCCTTTTTACTGCACCTCTATGATCCTAAAGTTCCTTACTGAGATACGGTCCCATTGAATTTAATTCATAAATCCCGTTCTGTCCTTATTCCGTGGGATTTTCCGAAAATCCTGAAATGAGTTTTTTACTTTCACAATCACCAATAGTAAATAACTAAAGCCACTTTGAAGCGAAAGTATAGATCAAATTTACTCCCTATCCCCTGAGTTATTTCGAAAAATTCCTTCTTAGTCGATACCTACGTCATAAAAGCTATCTCTGTGCCAAGTTTCAGCACAATCCATTCAGTGGTTTAACCTGTTCGTTGATGGATCACTTAGATCAGTCAGTAATGGTTGCCTTTTATATAAATATACAGAAGATTATTTTGGTTTTCAGGGCTAAAGTAACTTTTAGTTATGACCGGGGCTTTCTACCTACTGGAGGAAATAGTACGATCGTAGTGAAATTGGTCGAACTCAAACCTTGTAAAAACCATCCTAATATTCTGTAGCATCCGGCCAGTCATAATCGAGGAATGCCAACGGATAGTCTCGTTGTGCCATTTAGTTGTCTGCTTTTTAATTGTGCCAATGAAATGTATTGTTTCATTTTGTCTGTAGTTCTCGGAAGTTTTGCTTTTGATGTGAATAATGTCCATGTTTATTGGTTTCGTGTTCTTTGAAACATTATTGAATTATACATGAAATTTTACACGACACAAGATTATAACTACTTATTTATTACCCATGTACACGAACATGGTTATAATAATGGTGACGAAAATAACTCTAATCCGTCATTCCGTCCACTATTCATACTGAAACTATTCAGAACTTGGCTATTTAAGCTTTCATAGATAGATAAGTTTAAACGTGCTATACCCTGTTATTTATGGAAATACTAGCTTCTAAACTTTAGTACAGTATTCAGTTGTACATTTGAAATTTACCACGAGCTTTACGGTGAAGGAAAACAACGTGGGTAAACCAGCCCATACCCGCGATGAATTCCAATGATGTGTGAAGTTCCCAATCCGCACTAAGCTCACGTGGGAACTACGGCTCAAGCCTTCTTATTCTGTATTCTGAGAGGTCGTGGCCTGCAGTGGGACGTATAATATACCCTGGAATGATGATCTTACTTAAAGGCTGGGAATGGCGATGGAACCTTTTATTTAAGCTACTACTACACTTCTATGCAGAAAATTTACGTTTTTATAAAGAACTGTTTATTACGTGGATATTTTACTCGGGAAGTTCTCGGGTTTCCACTGAGCGCATGAGGTATGATTTTGTTCTACACAAAGCTCAAAATCGCACCAAAAATGGCTGCCTCAAAAGGCGGCTCGGTCTGTAGAGGCCCGGCTAACGGTCAGATTTACCGAGTAAGAGCATACCATGTTTTAAAATTAATCCGTAATGTTTTATCATGTTAAGTTAGTTTAACTGAATACCCCTGTAAATGTTTTAAATGTTTGCGGTTTTTTAGTGACTCCACCCGTTGATCGTTATTCAAAGCGTACAGCGTCAAAAGGATGATATCATTTTGAATCAAAAATAACGCTGGAAAAGTTCTACGCTCATTCAAACCAGCTTAACCACCAACTAATTTCATAATTCCCTCTTATGTTCTTCCCACTGTAAGACACAGGCCTCCTCGCAGATTGAGAGGGCTTGGGCCGTAATTCCCACGCAGAACCAGTGCGGATTAGGAACTTCTCACACACCATTGAATTTCTTCACAGGTGTGTGAAGAACCTGCACCGTGCTCTTGGTAAATTTCAAATGTATAGTTTCGCATATAAATTCCATAAAACTCAAAAGTACGGTAACAGGACAGGGCATAAGTCATAACCAAACCAAGGCTTTTATTTTGACCTTAATTTTAAAACATCTTGTGTAAATGTGGCCAATGAATTCTCAATAGACAATACATTTTTTTTTGCGCAAGTATCGGGTTCGGTATTCATCATAAGCTCTCAATTTAAACTGGCCAGTTACAAACCTTGTTTATTACCAAACTAGTATGACAAGAGGAGGAATTCGCGTAGGTGAACTGGCAACATAGAACAGCCATAAACTATTTGAACGGAGCTAACGGCTTTTTAAAAGAATAAATTGAATGCGCGCGGCGACCGTCTTATGTTTAAAAGTTTAAGTTGAATTTCGCATGAGTTTGTGTATGGAATAAGTGTTTTGCATTTATGCGTAGTAAAGTATGTTTTGTATTGTTATTTGCGTGTAGTGGGTCAGAGAATATCGTATAAGGAAAGTTTAAACATTATGAGTTGTTTATTTAGCTTTATTCCGCGGATTCGTTCCCGTGTAGGAATAAAACGTGGGTAACTCTCTATTTTGTGAGAACTTCTAGAATCCTAGAGTTTTCAGTGCTTTATGCTGTGCATTGTCCGTCTGCTTACCAGTAGTCAGTAGTATTACTCTTAGGTAAAGTTAGGTATAGGTACTAAAGGAATTGTAGCAAGTCTAAAAAAGATATTATATTCGGGGTATTTTTGACCCAATGTGGGGTAACTTTATCCAATAAGAAAACCAGATTTAGAAGGTTCTAATGAAAAACATGAAAATCGTAGGCCAGCAGCTTAAACAACCATATATATGGCCAAAGTAACCGGATTTTAGGCACATGTTTATGTAAACTTTCGTCAGGAAAAAATATCTCCGATGATAGCTTTTATTAAATTTAATTTGACGGAACAAAAAACCGCATAGCAATGAATAGCGCAAAAACTATCAAGTTTTTGCGTGACTAAAGTACTTATAATTCCTTCTGGAAATTGATTTTAACTGACTTTTAATAATCAATTTGCATAATACTCTAAAATTGTTTTTATGAAAATTAAAACCCTGTTTTGTATTAAAGTGTGTATTGCGAGTCAGAACGATTAAGTATGTAAACAAATCAATTTTAATTTTCATAAAAACTATTTTAGGGTATTATGCGGTTTACTAATGTTTCGCAAATTACGTTTCCCAAACTGATTCACTTGGCAAATGTTTCATTTCCCAAATGTTTATTTTTTCTGAAACTGTAAACTTTTCAGGATTGTTATAAAACAACCCTAACCTAACCTAACCTAACCTTACCTACAAAATAGTCCTGAAATATATCCTGAATAGTTTACAGTTTCAGAAAAAATTAACATTTGGGAAATTAAACATTTGCCAAATGAATCAGTTTGAGAAACGTAATTTGCCAAACGAAAGTACACCACAAAACAGTCTCAAGTAAAATTTCTATGACTTGACTACCTACTACCTAATTTTAAGTACACAGCTAGCTTGTATCACATGTCCTTTTTTTCTTGGTCCAATAAAAAGAGACATCATTACTGTTGTCGAATCTTTGAAAACCAGACGTTATTTTCTTTAACATGGGAATGAAAATCCTTGTCATTAAGTAAAAATAGTCATTTTTTGAAAATTTCTAATACAGAGTGACTTTATTATTTGACTCTATTATCGCTTAAATAAGTGATATTTCTCGCCCGATACCGGGATATCGTTGATTCTTGAGACACTCTGTATACTCTGTATACAAACTAGCTATTTTCAACATCGCACGGGTGTGTGTACGATTGAAGAAAATGTCATCAAATTTTTCCTGCAAGCATCTTCTGTCTCATTCATCCAGAGATTCTTCTTCGGAGATTTTTTTAACCCATTTTTGTTTCACTTCTCCATGCTATTTCCCAAACATTTTCTTCCATACAAACCTAATCCTGACAATTACAAACATCAATGATGCGCTTGCGTACATTGGACATCGGTTTTTATTTATATAATTGTATATATAGATTATCCTCCCTCACCATAGAGACGAATAAAAATGGACAGCGAATCAAACTCGTCCTACATCCAGTTATAGAAAATAAAAATCTAGTACTTAAAACAACAAAAAACGCCGCCCTATCGTACACCTGCCCTAATTATGCTGCATGTATCAAAACCTGTTGGTCCACAAAAAATACCCAATCCCCAACTTATCTATACCACCGCATTTAAAACTCGCAACTCTATGCCCAGTGATATAAAGTTGATAATCGATCCTAGATCATTATTAGCTGTAAATAGAAGTTGGTGTTTCGATACTCATCTCTACTTCAAAGCATCGACTTGATACTTTTTTTTTGGACACCGACTACCTGGTAATGTCTTTTTTATTACAAATGCGTGTGGTTTTGTTTATTTTGCGTTTCGTTAGTGCTGGTAGCGTTGTTACGTTGTTTGAATTAATTAGCGTGCTTGTTGCAATTATTTCCTAGTGTTTATCATTTAATGAAGTTGCCATTTTGTTTATTGACTCGTTTTAATTATTTTTTTAATTAAAGAACTTTGTGTACGCTTATAAGGGTTTGAAGGAGTCTATTTTAGTTCTAGATTTGTACAAAGTAAATTTGATTTGACATATTCAACATTTAAGCGAAATAATAGATACAACTTAATCAAAATCAATATGTAAGGAAGACGTAAGTAGCTCTTCATCATTGCCAAGAAGAATACGCCGCAAAAAACTTAGCGCGCTTTTATTAATTAAAATTATGAATATCTTACAGTTCTGTTGAATAGAACAAGTTTGTACCTATAGATCTTGAATTATTTATTTACTAAACATAAATGAGTATTCGTTTCTCTACATTCAAATGCAATCGAAATATAACAAACTAGCCTTTCGTCCGCAGCTTCGCCCGCGATAAATTAATTTTCCCGTAGGAAAAGGTATTTTCCCGCGGTAAAAAGTAGCCTATATTACTCAGTGATAATGTAGCTTTCTAACGGCAAAAGAATTTTTGAAATCGGTCCTGTAGTTTCGGAGCCTATTCAATGTAAACAAACAAACAAACAATCAAATCTTTCCTCTTTATGCATAATATTAGTATAGATAGATAAGTAATTCTGTTAATTACATTTTCACGCTTTTGTCACACATGAACCGCTAAATTAATTTTTATATGTTTTGGTTTAGAGTTAGATGGTCCCTTGGAGCTGTTTTTTATATAGGATACTTTTTATCTTAAAATAATTTATATTAAATTCCCACGAGATAGCGATAACCGACTTTTACGTGAATGATCTCGCGGGAAACAACTAGCAAGAACAATAAAAAATTAAACTAAGTAGATATTATACGTATACTTAGTTTGCTAAAATAAAATAAAATAACCTTTGATGAACCTACCTTTATTAAATAGGTACAAATTTTTGATTTAATATTATTACGAAGTAACTTTTAAAGTCTATTTGTTTCTAGTAGCGCCACCTGTTAACATTTTCACGAAGTTTTTAACATGTTCAATAGTTATTTCTCGTTTCTCATTTTTTTTAATCAATGATATATCTAGTCTAGAGAGTTTTTATATGATATCATTTAGTGTCAAAAAACTTGTAAAGACAAATGAAAACAATTACCTCGAACAAAAACACACACAGAGGTTTTTTTTTATGAATCACAAAAAACCTCGTTAGCTTTCGTTCTTTAATTTGCCAGTTAAACTTTAGTCACGCAAAGACGATTAAAACGTACAATTACAGCGTGCTCGACGCAAGCAAAAACTTTTGCAAGCTTATACTTAAATCTCAATACAAAAACTTACCTCTCAAAATGCCACAATCCTGCTCGAAAATCCAACTAAAAAGTCACTACACAAAAGTCACTAAGCACAACACTTTTACGTATACAAAAAAACACTGTTTTTCCAAAAGCTCAACTCTAGTTTTTAAAAAACAAAAAAACGGTGCAATCCAATTCGATTTTTAAACCACGGCAATTCGCAGCCGTCAAAATTCAGGTGCGTTCGAAAACAAAACACGTTCGCACGGCGGCCACGTGACGCGACGTGCGTTTCTAGCGGCGTTTGGGAGCGCACTGTCAAATGCGTGCGACCTTTGCTGCAGCTGCATTAGTGATTAGTTGGCTGTTTGGGCGCTCTCTATAGCCTCCGTTTAAGACTGGCCACATATAATTTTATTTATCTCCAAAAGTACAGATTGCGTGATAGAAAAAAGTTTTGATTCAAACTTGGAAAAAGTTAGAATGGAACGGCAGTTGTTTTAAGTGTGCAGTTTTTACAGACTATCTGCTTTGTCGTAAATGTCCACTCTTGAATATATCGTGAAGACTAATTTTTACAGACTCTTAATTATTAACTTACCGTTATATTTAACGGCCGTTGCACTATGAAGTTTTTGATTTTTAACAATGTCAATACAATACAATACAATGACTCTTTATTGTACACCACAAATAATACAATACAGAAAAACAAGTACATGAAAAAAAAAGAAACCAAACCAAACAACCAAAGGAACTAAAGCTATACTTACTATACTACCACGCGCAACAAGTAGGTAAGTGTAGCATTATTTTTCTTTTGGTCACATTGCCTGTGTCCAGAAACTTCATGGTTGTGCATTGTGCCAGGATTAACTTGACTAATAGTTGGTTTAATAGTTTAAATCTCATGTCAAATGTTACTTATCTACTTCTTAGCTGTCGGATTGACTTGAAATTTAGTGTAAGTTTCAATAAAAAAACAAGTGACTGCATGCATTCGAAAAAAGCTAATATGAAAATTTTTATGAGAAAGTGTGTCTATCTCTCTGTCAGTTACCTCTTCACGCTTAAAAGTTTGAACCGATTTAGATAAAAAAAATATATATATATATTAGGGGACAATCTTACACAAATCGACCTAGTCCCAAACTAAGCAAAGCTTGTCCTATGGGTACTAGACGACGATAAACATACTTGTATAGATAAATAAATACTTAAATACATAGAAAACATCCATAACTCAGGTACAAATATGTATTCGTGCTCATCACACAAATAAATGCCCTTACCGGGATTCGAACCCAGGACCTCTTGCTTCGTAGGCAGGGTCACTACCAACTAGGCTAAAGCGGTCGTAGATGAAATTTGGTATGGAGTTATGGTAGTTTAGTTTGAGACACTGGGAACCTAGGACCTAGGATATTTTTTATCCCGGAAAATCGGGTAGGTAGTTCCCGCGGGATAGCGATAAACGAATTATTTGCAGACGGAGTCGCGGGAAACAGTCAGTTAACAATAATTATAATTTTTTTAATGAATGTTTACTTCAAAATTTCCAAATCGAAATCCACCACGTCCAGTAGTGACATTGGCCTAAAATTTGGTATGTCTAGATTGTAATGACAATGCTAGGCAGTCAACAATAAGTATCGTCCGCAAAAATCTTGTGTGAATTTTTTTTCATACTACATGTCTTAGTAGATGCATAAAAACATACCTATACATATGTATGTATGTCACGTTTATTTAATCAGGCGTTGCTTTGCGGAGGTCCATATAAATGAACTGAAAAAATTACTTGGCTCACCCGCGACCTTACGATAGCTACGTTTATGTAAAAAATGCGTGTTACTGTAAACGATTTAGATAAAGATGATAATGAGATAAAATGTGGTAGGTACGGAGACAGTTTAAGATTCTAGAAAGGTCGTAGGATATTTTTTTATCCCAGAAAATTATGATTATGATGCCCACGGGACAGCGATAAACGATTCTTCGCAGATGCAGTCGCGAGCAACACGAAACATAACGAAATTCATGAAAAATTCAAGGGAAATGACTATAAATTAAAAAATTTAAAACCCCCCTACGCAATTTGGTCACACATATGTTTGAAAATAAAATAAATGCCCATTATGCGTCTAAGATCCCTTCTGCAGCTGACAAAAGAGCTGATAACTTTAAAACGGCCCAACCGATTTTGATGAATCATGTCTAAGAACCATCACCAAGGAACCTGCTTTCAAATAAATCTACACTAATATTATAAAGAGGAAAGATTTGTACCTATGTTTGTATGTTTGTAATGAATAGGCTCAAAAAGTACTGGGCCGATTTAAAAAATTCTTTCACCAATAGAATGCTACATTCTTCCAATTTGACATAGGCTACATTTCATTTTGAAAAAAATTAGGGATCCTTGGTAAAATTTGAACAATGTAACCGAAGGTGTAGAAAAATGAGTCTTAAAATGTCTTTCGTCGAATGCGCTGCCGAAACTATTAGCGATAGAACAAAATAATGTACAACAATATTGAAGAACATCATAATGTCTACAAAAAACTCCGCGGTAGCATATGTCCAACTATTGTAGTTATGTCACTACAACAACTTTTTTCATTTTAAACATTAATGAAAATGCTAACCAAATTCAAACCATGCTATTTATGTGTTTATATTAATCCTTATCCAAATAAATTATTTTATGGTAAAGACCATTTAACTACCTATAAAATAGTTTTTAAATTATTTAAATTGGACTTTCCATTCAAAAGATATTACGAATTAAAAAATTCAAACAGTAAACAAAACCGCCATAGCGCCGTGGCCGTTGTTTGCGATGCAGTCTGAAAAGCGCGCCGGGCATCGCGGCGGGCGGGGTGGAGGGGGCACTGAAATACAGGAGTGGGGCGTGCACGTCTGTAATAATTAATAAATAATAAATAATATTTTTTTAATAAACAAAAATATTTGTGAAAAAAAGTGTTTCATATCCAAATTTCCAAAAATAAATAATTGTCTACCCCGTGCGAAGCCGGGACGGGCTGCTAGTAAATAAATAAAAATAAATATCATGGGACAATTCACACCAATTGACCTAGTCCCAAAGTAAGCTTAGCAAAGCTTGTGTTATGGGTACTAAGCAACGGATAAACATACTTATATAGATAAATAAATACTTAAATACATAGAAAACATCCATAACTCAGGAACAAATATTCGTGCTCATCACACATTAAATGCCCTTACCGGGATTTGAACCCAGGACCTCTTGCTTCGTAGGCAGGGTCACTACCAACTAGGCTAAAGCGGTCG
The DNA here is from genome assembly GCA_947859365.1 of Archips crataeganus. Lineage (NCBI taxonomy): Eukaryota > Metazoa > Arthropoda > Insecta > Lepidoptera > Tortricidae > Archips > Archips crataeganus. Next base: position 6,187,818 of record OX402071.1, on the reverse strand, counting down.
TTAACAAAACTGCTTCCAAATCGGTTCACCAGTTTAAGAGCTATGATGCCACAAACAGACAGACTGACACACACACATACACATAGCGCTCAAACTTAATTATAACACCCCTCTTTTTGTGTCGGGGGTTAAAAATAATTTAAAACATTATTTGCTAGAAACAGGCAAGCGCTTCTCATGACGGCAAGTAAACAACACTGCCACTGTAGTAAACTACAATGTCCGTAGAATCTTAAGCCAACTAAAATAACTACCTGACTAAAACACGTTTCACGTCGTACACTAGCAACACTAAGCAAACAAGCAAACGAACGGGACTAAATATTTGTTTAAAAAAAACGACCTTGTTAGGCCTCGAACCCATTCCACCCACTTAATAAACCACAGTTCACACAATTCCTTTGTTTCCTTACACAAAAGGCTTATGACTATTTCTCATCATCTGACTACTGTAACTCAGCCTTACTCTTTCACTCGCACAACACATCAATTCCAAAAGAAAATATCTCGAAATTTCCTCCAATCAATTTTAAACTCTATTTCGAAACGCTTAAAGTTCATTTTCATAATGATAAAGTTTTTTTATGACGTTTTGGATGGCTCAGTTGAAGTATAATAGTGTTTTCTATCCTTTGCTCGCACAATCTGAAATGGCATGACAATCAAACGGACGTAAACCCGGGTTATTAAAAACTGTGCTGACTCTGTTTTTTTGGCGTCGTGTAAGGTTTAAGTGAGTGCGATGATATCGGCTGCCATACAGTTTATCTACCAGGAAAATTATAAAAAGGTTAAATATTGTATTACATAAGAACTTCATCATCATGCCGGCCTCCTCTTAGAATGAGAGGACTTCGGTCGTAGTTCCCACGCGGCCCCAGAGTGAATTGGGAACTTCACAGATACCATAGAATTTCAATGCAGGTGTGTGCAGGTTTCCTCACGATATTTTTCTTCAACGTAAAGCTCATGGTAAATTTCAAATGTAATTTCGCACATAAATTCCGAAAAACTCAGAAGTGCGAGCCCAGGCTCAAAACCCACAACCCTTTGCTTGAGAGTCTACATATTATAGGTAAAACCTGTAGCTTACCACGACTTAAGACATAAGAACTTACAAATAAATAAGTATGAAGACGTGGAGGTCAATACAAACCTTTTTTTTTCTCAGTTTAGTAACCCACTGCTGATAAAAAGCGACTCTTTGTACATATAACTTAACCTCCTAAAGGCCACCACAAACCGAAGCGCGGGGCGCCGACGGATGTCCAGCGCGCTCTATAACACTGAATCAAATATACGGTGACACACACCGGCAGCTCGGCACACCGTATTTGATTCACTGTTCTAGAGCGCGTTCCGTCGCCGTCGAGCACATGCCCCGCGCTGCGGTCTGTGGAGGCCTTAAGTCCCAGCGTAATAATAATGTGAAATCAATTACGTATATATCAGAAATTACCTAATTCTTAAAATTGATTTGTACATTGCTAATGTACTAAACGCACGCACAAATTAGACAATGATACGCACGTTTTGTATGCAGTAAAAATTATTCAATGAAATTAGAACTTTAAATTAAGTTGATAATATTTCCAAAATCACCTAAACAGAAATTCTCGGCTCGTTCGAAACTATGTCTGTTGTGAAAAGTCAATTCTTCTAGGTTAAAAAAAAACTAAACTCTTCATTTCTATGGACAGCCTTAAAAGAGCAATATAATTTAAAAGCGCTCACTAGAATGACGATTAATGTTTTTAAGTAATGTAAAGAAAGTGAGACAAACCATTAAACTGTCGTTAAGTTCCAGAGCATTCTTTTGTGTTATTTGCATGTAAAAGTTTTACGTACTTTCATTTGTTAACGGACGTAGAATAAAAGTTTAACTATTTATAATAATCATTAGTGGCAACAATAGATCTTGAAGCTGTGTGGTGTGACCTATTGCCTCTCAAGCAGAGGGTCGTGGGTTCGAACCCGGGCTCCCACTTATGACTTTTTGGGTACGTGCGATATTATATTTGATATTTACCACGAGCTTAAGGAAAACATCACGAAGAAAGCTGCATACACATGCGAAAGAATTCAATTGTGTGTGAAGCTCCCAATCCACACCAGGCCCGCGTGGGAACTGCGCCTCAACCCCTCTCTTTCTGAGTAGTCTTTGCCCTGCAGTGGGATGTATACTAGTCTTCACCAGCGGCTTTGCTCGCAAAGATCATTAGGTAGCATTTGAATTGAAATAATAAGTTTGTATTAAAGTCGCAAAACTTGCCAACTTTCCTAAATTTCATGTGTCTATGTCTAACCTTCAGCCGTTGATATTTCAGGATTTTACATGCGTTAATCCTGATTTAGACGAAAAAAGGATAGCAAGTTACCTTTGTATAATTCATTACGTTTTAAATTTCATATAAATCTCCTCACACAAATTCATAAATTTTTGCATTCATAATATTACCTACAGCCTGTTGCCCGCGACTCCGTTTGCGAAGAATTTGTTTACCACTAACCCGCGGGCCTCCAACTTGATGGACCGACGACCTGGTTAAGGTTGCGGGATCGCGTTGGATGCGGATGACATGGGATCGATCTGTTTGGGGAGCCTTGGGGGAGGCCTATGTTCAGCAGTGGACGTCTTTCGGCTGAAATGATGATGATGATGATGATGATAGAAAATTTACAAAAAGGAATCTACAGCCGACATCTCTGGATCCTGGACTGGGAGTACCTGTCTCACAGAATCCAGGCAAGAAACAAGACCAAACAATATTATTATGTACTAGCTTTTGCCCGCGACTCCGTCCGCGTGGAATTAGTAATTTGGGCAGCTTATTTTTTTTTATCCAATTTGCTTTTTCATCAATTATGGCTCTCCTTAGTTCCTCGATATAAAAAAAAATACCCCCCCCCCCGAACCCCCCCGCACACCCGCGTTCACATTCACACCGTACTCCCAAGTCAAGCGTAATATAGAAGTTTTACTTCAAAAACCCCCGATTTTGAAACATTCTTCCGCTCCGCTCCGCTCCTATTGGTGTTAGCGGGATGATATATAGCCTATAGCCTTCCTCGATAAATGTGCTATCTATCACTGAAAGAATTTTTCAAATCGGAGCTGTAGTTCCTCAGATTAGCGCGCTCAAACAAAAAAAACCTGTTCGATAAATTGTTAAAATAGACGTACGAGGGGCGTTCAATATAAAGTGAGAATGAGATGCAAACTCTTTTAATATTACGAAATTAAATACTGGCCGGTAAAGCTAATCTATCTAGCTGATTGCTATGAAAAAAAAAACTAACTGTCTTTTGTTTAAAAAAATATACGGTAATTTCTTTGCAATGCTATTGAGTACGTTAGCGAAAATGGAGAAAATTTAACTGCGCGCCGTTATCAAATACTTGTATTTGAAATTTTTTTCTACGGACCAAGTCAATTTGGATTTGCGGGACACTTTAGGGTCTAATGCTCCTCCGTATTCGACAGTCGCACGTTGGTGCGCCGAATTTAGACGTGGAAGAACATCGACAATGGACGACCCCCGCTCCGGACGCCCTACTACAGCAGTAACTGAAGAAATTGTGAAAAAAGTCGAAAACTCAGTTTTGGCGGATCGTCGTGTCACAGTTCGTTTTATTGCTGAAAATGTAAAGATTTCAACGGGGAGCGTGCATAATATTTTACATGAACGCTTGGGTATGAAAAAGGTATCTGCGCGTTGGGTACCAAGAATGCTTACTGACACGCAAAAACAAACTAGACTAGAGATTTGTCAAGAAGCTTTGACCCTGATGCAGCAAGACCGGGAACTTATTTTGGCGCGATTTATAACAATGGACGAAACATGGCTCCATCATTACGACCCTGAAACGAAACTGCAGTCTATGACATGGAAAAGGCCATCATCTCCAACTGCGAAGAAATTCAAGGTGAGCCCATCTGCCGGTAAGGTCATGGGCTCTGTTTTTTGGGATGGTAAAGGGGTATTAATGATTGAGTATCTCGAGCACGGAGCCACTATTACGGGCACTTTATACGCCAAATAAATAGCAACATTGCGCAATGAGATCCGCGAAAAACGGCGAGGTAAACTCTCGAAAGTTGTGCTGTTCCACCAGGACAATGCCCCGGCACACAAGTCCGCCGTTGCAATGGCTGCAACTCGTGATGCTGGGTTCGATATCCTTAAGCATCCTCCGTATTCACCAGATCTCGCTCCCAGTGATTTCTACCTATTTCCGAGATTGAAACAATACCTGAGAGGCCAGAAATTTGAAGACGACGACGCGGTAGTCGCTGCAGTACAAGATTTTTTAAGTACTCAAGATGAGACCTTTTTTAAAATGAAATTTTATGTTTAGAAAAAAGATTTAATAAGTGTATTATGCTAAAAGGTGACTATGTCGAAAAATAAAATGACATTTAGTAAAAGTTGTTTATAACATACTCATTCTCACTTTTTATTGAACGCCCCTAGTATCTTTCTTATTTGTGAACCGATTCAAATGAAACAAACACTAAATGTTAATCCAAGAAACCGCATCCTTCTAGGTTAAGCCGTTTCTGAGATTAGCGCGCACAAACGCACAGACAAACAGACAAACAGACAAACAGACAATAATTCTAAAAAACATTGTTTTGGGTTCTATTGTGCTTATAAATAGCCCTAGTGACAGTTTTTCTCAAATATCTTCAATGTACAGACACCGACTTGTTACAGATTTATTATATGTATAGATTAATCGATTAGTATGGTATTAGTAGGACTCATACTAAATAATTAATAAAGGATGCGTTGACACCACCAATCAACTGACGTACTTTTAGTGAGCTGTCAAAACACAATAAAATTCTCCCATAGAGTTTGAATGGCAATAGCAACTTATGACGTCATCGTCACTTGTTCGCCAACTCAATCAACTAACTATATACCTATTTGTTTTAAAGCCACAAAAAATCTAATAAAGCGTTTTTTTACTGGAGTCTTCAAATTATTTTCTTTGGCTTTGACGACCAGGGGCCTGTTGTATAACAAAGTAGGTACATTTAATATTACAAGCGGAACTCTCTCTATAATATTAACTAGAAAGCCTGGCCTAGTGGCCTAGTGGTTAGAGAACCTGACTACGAAGCTTGAGGTTCGGGTTCGGGTTCGGGTTCGATTCCCGTGTCGGGGCAGATATTTGTATGAAAAATACGAATGTTTGTTCTGGTCTTGGGCGTTTAATATGTATTTAAGTTTGTATCTATCTATATACTATGTTTAGCCGTTGCCTTAACACAAGCTTTGCTTAGCTTACTTTGGGACTAGGTCAATTGGTGTGAATTGTCCCGTGATATTTTTTTTTTAATGGCGTCAACATCCATATTATGCTGAAGACCAAAACTTTGTTTGTTATTTGAGGTCTCTCTGTCTTTGTATTATTATTTTGCAGTGCATCATTAATGTCATGTCGAACGTTTGTATTTAGAGTCCATCGTCGCCTGCAGGGGAAGCCAATAGTGGCGGGGGGAAGGGAGTGATCATTCTGTACACAGCACTAAAAGTACTCTGTGCCAAAGTCAACGTTTCAAAGAGTCGTCGAGTCGTGACCCCAATGCAAAAGCGATTATGTAGGTACTCGACTTGCCGGAGTACCCTATCCGGCAACGATTTCCAAGTCTATGAAATGGCGGAGGTTTTTGGCTATAGATACCAAGAAAGTGTTTTGAATCACATAGATTTATGTCAGGAGTTGCCTCTATCTCTCTATACAGGGTGTAATCGTTTAGTGTAGCCAGGCGATTATTCCGTACGAACACACACAAATCCATCTATCACCACCACCAAACTACACCGATGCGTTTCGTACTCAACCAGAGCTCATCTTCAGAGTAGAGCCAGTTCGTAAAAAAATGCGATCACGAAACTGCGGAAGGCGGTTGAAACGCTCGAGTGAATCAAATATGACTCTTTGACAGAAAAGCAGTTTTTGGGGGATTAAAATTCTTTATGAAAATAGATAAGTGTCCTTAAATCTAAAACTGATTTTCCCGCGCTAACACAAACGATACAATCATTTCAACTCATTTATACTCGAAATCACATTTCACGCAAATCGCTGACTTTATAAATCAATCATCATCATCCCATACGTCCATATAAGTCCCACTGCAGTGCACAGGCCTCCTCTCAGAATAAGAAGGCTTGGGTCGTAGTTCCCACGCGGGCCCAGTGTTGATTGGGAACTACACACATCATTGAATTTCTTCTCAGGTGTATACAAGTTTCCTCGCGATGTTTTCCTTCACCATAAAGCTCTGGTAAATTACAAATGCAATTTCGCAGATTAATTTCGAAAAACTCAGAGGTGCGAGCCCGGATTCGAACCCATGACCATCTGTTTGATAGACCATAAGTCAAACCACTAGGCCATCACGGCTTCAGTTGGCATAATTATATCGTATTCATAAAGACGTGCAATAAAAAAAACTGTTAAATTCAATAAAAGAAACAAATTATTTTAACTATTTTAACGACCACTTTAGCCTAGTTGGTAGTGACCCTGCCTACGAAGCAAGAGGTCCTGGGTTCGAATCCCGGTAAGGGCATTTATTTGTGTGATGAGCACGAATATTTGTTCCTGAGTTATGGATGTTTTCTATGTATTAAGTATAATTTATCTATATAAGTATGTTTATCGTCGTCTAGTACCCATAGTACAAGCTTTGCTTAGTTTGGGACTAGGTCGATTTGTGTAAGATTGTCCCCTAATATTTATTTATTTATTTATTTAAATAACATTAAACAATGAAACTACCGTGAGACTCACTCATAGTGAAAATAAACGGATCTCTCATGTTTTAAAACGAGTTTAACTCGATATGTTTCGGGCTAATTCGTAGCCCTTCTTCTTAGAGTCGCATTGAGTGCGCGTTGGGCAGCCGCCGTGACGTGCGACTCTAAGAAGAAGGTCTACGAATTAGCCCGAAACATATCGAGTGAAATTTGTTTTAAGACGTGAGTGATCCGTTTATTTTCACTAAAAAACAAATAAATCAACAAAACAAACAGCTACAGAATCTCTAAATTTTAAGATTGTGGTTAGTTAGATTGGGGTGTAGACGGAGTCATAACGGACTTGTGTCGGGTCTTTGATTTCGAATTTGACTTTCCAAATAATCTGACCCTTTTTCATTTCTCCTGGCTATAATAATACAGTGACTACAGCCTCACTGCATATAACAAGCCGCGAAATCAAAAACACCCAAGATAACCCTTAACTTACCCAAGGCTTCAACATAACTGGATTACTGAATAAAACAAGCACCGACCATCCCTTTCCCCCGCCACGCGACCCTTCTCCATCCCACTCTACCCCACCAAAACGAATATTTCCCTCTCTGCTTAGCGGCACGCTTATACCTCCGTCTCTTTCGCTCTGGGTGAACGCACGCAACGTCCGCCCAAACTGGTCTACAGGTGCAAAAACAAGTCATCTCGGCTGACCAGAGAATGCCATAGCCGGTTGTTTTTTTTTTATAATGCGGTGCCAGATGGTGGCAATTGTGGTTATCCAGAATCTTGTGTTGCTTTTATGGGTGTGTTTTATTTTTAAACGGTGGGGGATACGCTTTAGATTGTGCTGTTATAATTTTATTAAAGGAGAGAATTAAGTTAATTTATTTAGCATCTATAGTGATAACCAAAGTCTAACCAGTCGTCTAACCTCGGGTTAAGTGAATTTCGGGGGTCCACATCGGATTGCATAATTGTTGAAGGTCATAAATGTAATGTTTTCTTTTTTACATACAATACAGGCTTGCGTTGGACCACAATCACGCCTCATAAAGGCAAAGATGAGGTCTACGATGGAGCCCGCCTTCTTTATCATAATGCAATGTTATTAATAACTTTTTTTTACTCATTAACTGGACAGAATTGTTATAAAGCAAACCTAACCTAACCTATAGAGTTCTACAAACAGGTGACAATTCAAAATTTCTGAAATTTTTTTAGGGTTCGACGGGAAAAAAATGACTAGTTAATTATGACTCCGGCGAGAAACTCAACAAGTTAAATTTTTCTAGCTAGATGGTTCATGAGATACAGCCTGTTGAGAGACAGACAGACGGACAGTGGAGTCTTAGTAATAGCTAGAAACATGATGACAGCAAGCAAAAGTCATATCAATCGTGATATTTGGTAACGTTAATGTATTGAATTTAATTTTTTACAGCCATCAATTTGTCAAGTCTTCATTAATATTCTAGATAGCCTTTATTAGTGATAAAAGAATAATTAATGACACAATGATTAATCCTGTCTTTAAAATATTAAATAATTTATATTGATGTGACATTGTTACATAAAAACAAGTTTACAAAAAATTTTCTATGACATTATCTATGTAGTAATAAGTACTGTCTAAAACTAAAACCGGCGCGATTTAACGATCGCTTTAGCCTAGTTGGTAGTGACCCTGCCTACGAAGCAAGAGGTCCTGGGTTTGAATCCCGGTAAGGGCATTTATTTGTGTGATGAGCACGAATATTTGTTCCTGAGTTATGGATGTTTTCTATGTATTTAAGTATTTATTTATCTATATAAGTATGTTTATCGTCGTCTAGTACCCATAGTACAAGCTTTATATACCTTACATTGTATTGATTAAAACTTGAAATGTACTTAAATCAAACTTTATAATTATCACTACGCAAGTACTTTATTACACCCACAAATATGATTCATATATACGCATACACACACACACTCTCGCACACAAACACACACACACACACACACACACACACACACCACAAAATCTCAACTCATTTAAAATTAGCATTAGATTAAGGTTAGCACAACCAGTGTCTCGAGCTCCGAACCACTGTCCTTCATAACACAGGGTATCCTAGAATGAAGGCCAGGGAACTATTAAATTGTATCGGTAATATCAGGCCTTGTATAATGTTAATTGCTTGATTTTATATTTTCTTTTATTTCCTTTGTAAGAGGCTTATGAAATAAACTATTATTATTATTATGTTGGTACGGATTTCCGATCACGGGCCCATGGGGACCCGGTCATTTGAAAGGCATTCATGGGGCCGAAGCCAACATGAAGAGGCCTTTGGCACCATATAATATAAATGAGATGGGCGCAACTATGGAGGTCTATCCCCTAATACACCATGAGGATGTGCTAGCGGACAGTCCTCCACAGTTGCCAATCTATTGCCAGGTAGGAAGCGACATGGAATTGGCTATGGGGTTGGGATGTTGTGGACAGGATTACCGGGCTATGGAGTGAGATAACGGACACCTACCATTTCAATATCTCATAAACTGAACTTTTGGTAGGCGGTGACTCGCCACTCACTAAATGGGCCCCTCAAACTATTGCCCGCTCGGGGCAACGAGGCGGCAACATTGGTGTGAACGGCTAAGGATGGAGAGGTGTTCCTGGACTTTAAACTTCAAAATGCCAACTCGCCACTTACGGCCAAGCACATCCATCCTTTGAGCATTTAGCTCTTGCGCTCCACTCTAGGCGGCCAATAAAGGCAAACTAGAGGCGGGATGGGTGTGTAACTGTGTGAGTGTGTGTATAAGCGCATGTGTGTATGTGTACCCCTGGAGGTCTCGGGTTCGTGGTGTCGCTACGCACCAACAGCTCGCCACAAGCCGCCCTGCGATGACTGACTGCACTGGTGACACGACAACACCAGCGGGCGATGAGGTCGTCACATCCCTACGCCTTTTGACTGACTGCGCTGGTGACAGACACCACAACACCAGCGGGCGATGGGGTCGTCACGTCCCTACGCCTTTATTATTATTATTATTATTATTATTATTATTTGCTTAGTTTGGGACTAGGTCGATTTGTGTAAGATTGTCCCCTAATATTTATTTATTTATTTATTTATTTAAAGATATCATTTCAATATTTCGATTTTCATACTATAGAATGTACTATTACGAATCATTTCATTTTCCATACCAATTAGGTTTTTAGGATTAAATACGTAGGCACTGGTTTAATCATCCATCAAAAACCATAGACAGTAAAAATACTCCATAAAGTTGTGCTATCTTGCACACCAATATTTAGGACCGTACTGTTTTAGGTTTTTTTTTAAATTTCATCTTATAGAATGCGCTCGCAACTCTGACGTTTTCGAATATGTGCGATATTTCAAATTTACGGTGAAGGAAAAGACCGTGAAATCTGCATACACCTACAAAAAATTCAACTGTGTATATGAATAATTTATTGAATCAGGCGTTTGTATATGAAGTTCCCAATCTGCACTGGACCAACATGGAAACTACAACCCAAGCCCTTTCATTCTGAGAGGAGGCCTGTGCCCTGCAGTGGGACGTATATAGCTGGGGATGATGATTATGATAAGTCTATACATTAATTGATGGTGTGGGGCCTTCTACACCCTAGGCCTATAAACAAATGTGTTGTTGATGATGATGACGATGATGATGATGATTATGATGATGATGATGATTATGATGATGATGATTATGATGATAATGATGATGATGATGATGATGATAGTGAGCAAACCGCACCACACAAAAAACAAGATACAAAAAACATGGAAGAAAATAAATAACGTAGATTATATGCAACAGGTAGGGTCTAGGACTATGCGATCTAGATTTCCAAAGGCTTTGCGGCCAGATGAAATGTTAATAGAAAAAGGGGCCTGTGAATGTTTACCCAGATTAGACTGGTTAGATCGAACCTTGATAAGGTTTTTATGTGGTCCTAAATAAAGGACGGTTGTTCTCCGACTTTTCTTACAGCGAGCAAAAATTTGTATATATTTTGGACAGCATTTTCCAAAGTTATGTTTTCTTTTTCTTTTTTTAAGATGGTTCTCTTGTTATTTTAAACACAAGTCGTTAGTGTTTCAAATTGTAGATAAACAAAGAATTAAAAAAACCCGCACAATATTTTTGTAAGCATACATTTATAAATAATAAATAATGTTCCGTATTGGATCGCATAAATGTTACGCATAATTCATCATTTGCGTCATCATTACTCAATCAGAATTGTTATAAAATAAACCTAAACTTACCTTTAGAGTTTTACAGGATACCTATTTCAAAATTCCTGAATTGTTAATGAATTCGGATAAAAAAAGGGTTATGCGAAATGATGAAATTATGTCAAATGAGATGATGAATTGTTCGTAAAAAAATTATGCCACCAGCATGGATTCCAATAAAATTAAGTAATAAAACTAACCACCAATTAACCTCTTACTTTATCTTAACATAGATGCCGCTAGTATCGCTGCAATAAGTGATTGATTAAGCAAGCTGAGATGTGTGATGCATAGGAAAAATTATAGTGTCTAAGTCCCGACCAGTTGTGGTGTAGGGGTTTAGCACGCAGCACAGAATGCTAAGGATCTGGGTTCGATTCCCAGAGCTGGTCTATTTTTTGGGTTTTTCTGTGCAACCATGTTTCAGTTTGTATTTAGTATGAAGTATCACGAGCCACCAATTAACCTCTTTATCTTTATTATTATTAATCTGGTTTTCAGTTCTGAAAATAAAGTGTTTTTGCTACAATCGCGTCTTCGAATTATTGTTTTAAAGTATCATCATTTATATTAGGGACTAATTAGGGAATTAGTCAAAATCAGTTACCTAACTTTCAGGTGAAAAACTTCGCCGACTGTGTAAGGCACTGGTCCCACCGTCAACGATGAGCAAGAAGCGATTATAGCTAGAAACTAGCAACAAGTCGGCGAGCAGCGAGAAGCTTGTGTGTAGTTCTGATAGTTTTGTCGCTCGGCTATAAGCGAGTGTTCAAATGCTATGGGCGATTACTCGCCAATTCGTCCGAAGTAGACAATAATGATAGTTCAAATGATGATTTTAAATTCATTGTAAATGCGAGCACTCAAATCCACGCTGTACAGTAGACCCTCTGGTTGGTCTCTCAGTATGAGTTCTGACCGCCAAGCGAGCATCGCTGAGCAAGTTTTATCAGAGACAGCTTTTATCGCTGCGATCAACTAGTGAATAGAGAGTCCTCGCCGGCAGTGTGAATAGCCAGTGATCGACTATAAATATAGCTCTCTCTTTTACCGACACGGGATCTGTATCTTTTTTTCGTTTCTTAAGCGAGTAAATAGTCGATAGCTATAGCTTCCTCTCCCTTGGTAGGACTTGTGCCTAAAAGCCACGACTGCACAATCCTCTTTCGTTACGTAGAATTCCATTAAGGTACCGAAAATGTGTCACAATTTTATTAGAAGCACTTAATCTCAAACTTTGAAGCCAATTAGTCGAAACCCCTAATTACCGGTTTTATCGAAGCCCACTCACGATGTTATTAATTTGCTTGTAAAAACTTTCGCGGCGGGTTTTCATTCGCGCTATTTTATTTGATTTAGACTTAATAGTCCTTTTTATAGTACCGAGTTGGGTCATTGTACTTTGTAAAGAACATTATAAATTATTAAGTTCTTTATTAAGAACTTAAACGATTTTACGGTGCTTTTTTGTCGTTTACGTCTTAGCAAATATTGTTAGAAGAAATAATATATGAAAATATTTTTTTTCGAAAACTAAGGAGCGTATCTATGTTGAATTAGCTTAGTTGGTTTGATCTAATAGCTTCTCAATCAGAAAGTCGTGGGTTCGAACCTTGACTCAAGGCCGGACTCGTATCTCTGAGTTTTTCGGAATGGATATGCGGAATTAAATTTGAAATTTACCATGAGAAGGAAAACGTAGTGAGAAATCTGCACACATCTGCGAAAAAATTCAATGGTGTGTGTTAAGTTCCTACTAGGGCCAAGCCCTCTCATTCTGGAAGGAGACCTCACACAGCAGTGTGACGTATATGGGTTGAAATGATGATGATGATGAAGAGTCAAAGTCAAGATCAAGATATCTTAAAACAAAAGGCTATAAACAAGTGCTTATGAATGGCGAGGAATCCACTACGCGTTCGGAAAAACCTCTGTGAAAAAGAATAAAAACTTACACAAGGCATTTTAATTATGTTCGAAGTATTTAACACTACTATATTTTATACAAGAATGTACCGATTGAGAGGACAAAAATTCTAAATATTCATCCTATTTTAGTTCATCGTACCGAAACATGTCGGACATACCTCGAGTACAAATTATCAAGTAATTTTATATCGGCAATGTTACTATTGCATTCCTCAACAGTGAACTCAACTTCCGTCGCAATAATCTACTATTATATCACAGCTATATCTAAAACCGAAATTCGGAGACAAACGGCGCATTGTTGGGCGTCGTTAGGAGCGTTAGTCGTCGTCGTGAAGGGAACACTTCACGAACTATGACAATAAAGACGCCCGCTATCCATTAAAGGAGGTTCAAACTTTACTGTAAATATGGTTAGGGTTACATCTCATAATCCATCCGCTACATCGTGTGATTTTAAAACATCTACGACATATGTGACATTGTGTACACACACACACACACACACACACACGCGCGCGCGCGCGCACGCACACACACACACATATACGCACACACACAACCAGTTTAATGACCATAATATTTATATTTCTTTTGTGTATTTACTTAAATTTTAGTTAAACTTTTGTATTACTTTTTGGAACTAAAATCACTTTGTTTACGGAGGGGGGCGTTGCTACCTGCGACACAGTTTTTAACTTCTGCGGGTGACATCGTTTTTCATATTTTGTAATGCACCTAAATGTTACTGTTCCAAATAAAGATTTATTATTATTATTATTATTATTATTTACTCCAAGCATTCAATTCAATTAGCATTGTCACGTGAGCATGTAGGTATCTTATTTTCTCTCGATTTGCATCTCTCGCTCGCTCCCGTACACCGGCCGGTAAAAGTGTTTGTGACGTAGTGAAAGTACAGTGGCATCAACCAGCTCAATCCTCGTTAAAGAAATCACCATCAGCTCATCTCCATCTCTCGCCGTACGTCTCCATCATCATCTCATGACGTAAGTCCTTTATTTTATCTTCCCTAACCTCAAACCTCATCTCATCGTCGAGTGTTATTTCAAAATTTATTTTTTTCCAAAAATTTCATTTTTGTGACAAGCTTTTATTTCCGACTGTTCGTTTCATTGTACAATTTTAAACAATACAATTTCATTGTACAATTTTAAATTACTTGTCAAGACAGATCAAACGAGCCCAAACACGATGGGATCATGCTGAGTTGTTCAGTAATTCCTATGGGCACCTTCCGTCTCCATCATCAGATCAGTACCATGGTACTACAATATTGTATTGTCACCTGACTTAATTATGTATGCAAAATTTTGTCTCAATCGGTTGAGAATAAATGCTTTCAAATTCAGTTGCAAGATTCCACCAGAATAAATATATATTGCAAGTTAAGTAAAATCTAGAGAAACTGATTATGGTTGGAAACACTGAAGGCAGAAGAGCGCGGTCGTTCACCAACGAGATGGACCGATCAAGTAAAAGACTTGCCATCCACTACTTTCTAGAGTGGACAAAAACCGGTGGAGGCAGATTATCCGCTCCAGATGCAACCCTGATACTGACCACGATCCTCAGACAAAAAGGACCGACCTAGGAGGATGCCTAAAAAATATGCTTGGTAAAAATCATTTGTTATCACGACATACTCGTAATTAGGTCCAGTCAAGGAACTTAATTCCCTACCCTTTTCGTAAAAAATGTCGTGTAATATTCGCAATGCATTAAGGTCGAAATGTCAATTGGAACACGTCAAAAGCTAGCTCTTATGGTGACAGTTTGCCGTACGATATTCAAACTTAGGTGGGTAGGAAATTAAATTCCTTGACTGTACGTACAGGAACAAATCAGGAGCAGGTTCATAATTAATGCATTCAGCTGAGACTCCAGACGCATAGTCTATTTTGCACATACAAAGTTGTGTGACAATGAAGCCATTTTCAAGATTGATGGAGTCCTTTGTATTTTTTATTTTTCAACTCCAAATTTTTTACTTTTACAGCCATCCCGTGAAATCCATATAGGTATATCATACTAAATACATACTGGAACATGGATGCACAGAAAAATCCAGAAAAAAGACCAGCTCTGGGAATCGAACCCCAGGTCCTCAGGATTCCGTGCTGCGTGCTAAACCCCTACAGCACCACTGGTCCACCAGTGACCAGACAGTGACAGTGACGATTCGATTCCGTGCTGCGTGCTAAACCCCTACAGCACCACTGGTCCACCAGTGACCAGACAGTGACAGTGACGATTCGATTCCGTGCTGCGTGCTAAACCCCTACAGCACCACTGGTCCACCAGTGACCAGACAGTGACAGTGACGATTCGATTCCGTGCTGCGTGCTAAACCCCTACAGCACCACTGGTCCACCAGTGACCAGACAGTGACAGTGACGATTCGATTCCGTGCTGCGTGCTAAACCCCTACAGCACCACTGGTCCACCAGTGACCAGACAGTGACAGTGACGATTCGATTCCCAGCGCTGGTCTTTTTTCTGGATTTTTCTGTGCATCCATGTTTCAGTTTGTATTTAGTATGATATATAAGCCATTTCCAGTTAAGTTGTGTGTCAAACAAGCTTTTTGTTTTTATAGTGACGTAGGAACTGTCATAAAAAAATAGTGAAGCTTATTTGGTCGACTGTACGCCAAGAAAAGTTTCGAAAGTTCCATGGAACAACGGGAACAAAGCCGCGGATGCAAGCTAGTGTATTAGCAATGTGAATAATTACAGGTTTTAGTCATGGTAACCCCTACCGCCCCAAAAATCGACGAGAGTAGCGACTCATGTATGTGACAGGGTCCCAGCGCGGCGTGCCACACTGTGTAAATACGGTGGCGCCCCAAGCGGGGTTAGGAGGCATTATCGTCGCATTGCACTGCCCGACTAAAACTTGCTGCGTACTTCTCTATTACATATTGTATATTAATAAATAAGAGGTTTGAGAGTAGCTACCAAAATACTATTTCTTTAAGCACTCATTAACCATAGAATTGGGGTGCACAGGCAGGCTACGAAAGCCTTCGTCATTTATCAAATTGTTCTTTATCGAGTCATTAGCTGCTTCCCTTTAACATGTGTTAATGCGATATTCTGTCTGTCTCGTTTTGAAATAAAATGTTGATATACTAGAAATTTTACCTTCTAAATTATTAGTATAGGTAGTCTGTTTTTGTATCCCTTGTTTGTATCTTTTTAATATGTGTTATGGAGGAAATAAAGTTTCAAAGTGTGTTTACATTTAGTTAAGTACCTAAACCTTTCTAGTATAAGACTGACAATTTCATTGCCTTGGTGCAAATGTCAACTTTAAGGTGACGAACCTTTTCTTACCCCAACTGTAGAAATGTACAATTGACAACCTTTCATTTTTTTAACACCTGAAAATTACTGCAGGAATCGAAAGAGTTTCGCCTCCTGAACACGGAAACATATTTATTATAATTTATTTCTCCATATTTAAAAAAATACAACAAAGTTAAAAACATATATGTACTTACAAATACTTCCACAGAATAGATATGTTTCCTTTACCCTTTTCACTAGAAAAAAGAGCTGTCATAATTTTAAATTTGATAACAACCTTAACGTCAAATTTACGTCATCACTTTTTTTTAATAGAGACTAGATAAAAGCAATGGATCTATTCTATCGTTACGCTCTTTTAGAATAAGCACATCTTTAAAAAATTGTAACAAATTAATTAATAATCCTAGTGAAAATTTAAAACCATCACTGTCTCTCTCTTTCCAAACAGAATACAGAGAACGAATCAAATTATAGTCTTAGAAATATGAAATGTTGTCAATTGTACATGCGTGAAATCCCAAGATCTTAACCGCTAAGTCCAAATAGATGAAATGTGGCAAGACATTTCATGTAATGCTCATACAGATCACGATGAAAATTTTGACTTGTATAAACATGAATAGAAAATAAACTAAAATGAAAACATAGATATCTGTCTCATAAAATAACAGGAACTTATCAAAGCACTTAATGCACCAACTGTAAGCTAATATAGAATCTTGCTACAGTGAATCTTTGTGTCACAGGTGCTCAATGTACTCTGCAAGCAGCGAGACTGGTTCAACTGGTGATGCAGCTACACTTACCGCAAAAACGCAGTCTCGTTTAAAAGTCTCATTAAAACTGTGTGAGAAATATCAAAAAATTGTGCGAGTCGCGTTATTTGATCACTTGTTCATTATTTTAGTGAACTTGTACACAGTTTAGGTTGGATGACCAGGCAATGTAACATGATGCTGAGTGGCGCCCAATTTATACTATTCGATGTTTTTTATTTGTATTTGCCACAAAAACGCTGTCATGTTAGGGACTTTTATTGAACTTGCCCTGTTTGTTTGGGTGAAATTTTGGACGTCGAATTTAACCTACTTCCGCTAATTGACTTGAAATTTGGTTTACTTATGTTGATTGGATGACAATCGTCATCACATCTATCGTCATCCCAGCCTATTAATGTCCCACTGGAGGACACAAGCCTTCTCTTAGAATGAGAGGGCTTGCTTTCACAAACACCAATGGATTTCTTCTCATGTGTGTGCAGGTTTCTTCTTAATGTACATATTTCTTACAAGTGTTTATTTGACTTGTAGCTTTCGTGCTGTGGTTTCAAAATATCCCAACCATTTTTCGACCACTTCCCACTTCCAAAGAAGGAAGGAAAGAACATAATTATATTTACTGACAACAACACAAGACACATTAATATTATAACAAATACAAATAGGCAACACAAAGGATAAAGACAGTGTGTCTTTGCGGTTGCAAATCAGACACTGGCTCCTATGAGACAGCTTGTGTTTAAATAAATAAATAAGTCCGGTCACAATATAATAATCTGGTAGTGGAATTCTGATGGTTTGGTCAGGCTCGTCTTCGCAGGAGTGAGCTCATCAACGATTATTAGCACCGGTTTGAAAATTGGTACATATTCACCAAAAAAACTTACATTAAAAATGATTATTTAAGCAAAAATTGATTTTTATGTGTTACTTGCGTTTGACCACAGTCACTTTGATAGTAAGGGAAGATAAGGCCTAAAAGCACGCTTGCCTAGTAAAATCTAATTCACCCTAAAGTAAAGTAACTGCCAAGCGTTTTTGCAACGTTTCGCAACCAGTTGTAGCCCCAGCGTTATCCAAGCGCCAAAGGTTGGCAATCTCTGCTCACGTAACTTGGCAATCGATATAAATTGTTAGCAAATCGTCGCGCAGGAATCGACAACAGTTGGCGCGTTCATTAAGCGTTTGCACGTAACGAATTCTTTCATAGTTCATGTAACTTTGAAGCGTTACGTTAAATAACAAACCCTACACTTCAGTCTACTTTTCAACCGACGAAAACAAAAGGAGGAGGTTCTGAAGTCGACGTGTATATATATATTTTTTTTTATGTATGATCACGCATAACTTTTTACAGTGTAGTCCGATTTTGATGATTCTTTTTTTATTGGAAAGCGTATACCCCGAGGGGGGTCCCATTTCAATTTCGAAATGATATACCTACCCTAAGGGTAGGAAATCAGGGGATGATTGATTGTTCAGTCACTGATTGTACTATATGACCACGCATAACTTGTTACAGAGTAGTCGGATTTTGATGATTCTTTTTTTATTGGAAAGAGTATACCCCAAGGATGGTCCCGTTTAAATTTGGAAATAATATTCCAACGCTAAGGGTAGGAAAACAGGGGATGATTGACTAACTTTTTACAGACTAGTCTGATTTTCATAATTCTTTTTTATTGGAGATGGGAAAAAAGTATAAAATAAAAACATTTAACAAAAAAATTAAATCGCCGAAAAAACTGAAAAGTAAAAAATAATACCTGGTACCTAGATTAAGGTCAAACAAAAAGGTATTATTTTTTACTTTTCAGTTTTTTCGGCGGTTTAATTTTTTTGTTAAAAAGTTTTTTATGATCACGGGCGCTGCAATACTACAAATGAAAAATACATACTCGTATGAGAGCTCGAAGATTAAACGCATTTTGATTTTGACGAGAAAAAGATAGATTGATAGGCGACCAGATGGCCTAGTGGTTAGAGACCCTGACTATGAAGCTTGAGGTCCCGGGTTCGATTCCCGTGTCGGGGCAGATATTTGTATGCAAAACACGAATGTTTGTTCTCGGGTCTTGGGTGTTTAATATATTTAAGCAGGTATCTATCTATATTTATTTATTTATTTATATAAGTATGTTAACTTGGATCTTAAGAAGATTTTGAAATTTAGCCAACGATTTGGCCTGATTGTTAACCCGACAAAGACCCAGGTCATTGTTATTGGTAGCTCCAAACTTGTCCCAAGGGTCGACTTTGCATCTCTGCCACCGGTGCTTTTCGACGGAGTACTAATACCGTTTGCGCATCAGGTCAAGAGCCTGGGTGTTATTTTAGACCGCACTCTCTCATGGTCTCCTCATGTGTGCGAGGTGAGCAGGAAGGTGTTTGCTGCGGTGGGATCTTTAAGACGGCTTCAGAATTTCCTACCTTTTGCTACCAAGGTTGCGCTTGCTCAAACTTTGCTGCACCCTATATTCGACTATGCTGACATTTGCTATCCCGATCTCCTAGAAGAGCAGCTTAATAAACTTGAGCGAATTCAAAATCTATGCATTCGGTTTATTTTTGGTCTGCGTAAGTTCGATCATGTCTCTAATTTTCGATCACAGCTCAAGTGGCTCCCAATCCGCCTTCGCCGTAACTCTCACGTTCTCCACCTTCTTTACGGCATTCTCTTTAACCCTGCAACTCCTCGCTACCTCAAAGAGCGGTTTAGCTACGTAACTTCTATTCGATGCTCTCAGAACTTTCTCCTTACCGTGCCTCTCTCTAACTCCAAATACTATGTCTATTCTTATACTGTCCAGGCTATTCGGTTGTGGAATGCCTTGCCGATTGACTTACGACGGGCAAAATCTCTGTCAATCTTTAAATCAATGCTTAAGGTGTATTATCTGTCTTCTTGTAATAATTAGCTTTGTTATAGTTTATTTATTTATATGTGGCTGTTTATCCCAATGCTTATATTTGTTTTAGACGTGTGCTTATTATATGTACGATATATGTATGAGTAGATGTACTATTTTTTGTTGCGTTTTAATTTTCTGATCCACTGTTGATGCGCCACCTGCTGTAAACTAGTCCTTCCTTCTTTCTGGTAAAGGGTTGCCTGGAAGAGATCGCTCTTAACCGATAAGGCCGCCTATTGCTTACCTTGTAACTTACTCTCTGTGTACCTGTTTTCTGTAATGCTTACTATTCCTGGTGTACAATAAAGAGTCATTGTATTGTATTGTATTGTATGTTTATCCATTGCCTAGTACCCATAACACAAGCTTTGCCTAGCTTGCTTTGGGACTAGGTCAATTGGTGTGAATTGTCCCGTGATATTTATTTTATTTTATATTTTATTTATTTAGAAAGAAAACGCATTACCTATTGAACCACAATAGCACAGGAGGTTTAATTTTATACTTGATTCGTAATCAAGTTTATAGAATAAAAAAGCAGCCGGAATGTGGGAGATGTACTTGTACGCTTACCACCTGCCACTGATCGGTCGGCGAACTGTGTGTACGGCGAAGGGAATAGTCCAAGAGCTGGTATACATTTTAGAGCAGGTATTTGAGACAAAGTACCTAAGGAAGTTTACGTCATAATCGCGGCTTATAACACTTCCGCTTATAATCGAATCGCCATGACAGATATCAGCTGCTTCAACTAATATTGATGGGCAAAATTCAGGGAAAACGGCGCTCTGGAAGGCGGAAGAAATCATGGTTGCGGAACATTAGGGAGTGGACCGGAATCAGAAATGCAGAGCTATTCCGGATGGCTCAAGACAGGGAGAAGTCTTCAGAGCTAACGGCCAACCTCCAGTAATGGAGTAGCACTTTCAGAAGAAGAAGAGATAACACATCCCACTGCAGGATACAAGCCTCTCAGAGTGAGAGGGCTTAGACCGTAGTTCTCACGCGGGTCCAGTGCGGACTAGGAACTTCACGCACCATTGAAATTTTTCGATTCTTCGCAGGGCTCCTTGCAATTTTTTCTTCACTGTAACTCTCGTGATAAATTTTATTTGGTTGTAATGTTGCAAATAAATTCCGAAAAATTTAACCCACGACGCTGCTTGAGAGACCATAGGCCAAACCACTTTGTTTGCACGATTTTAGAGTTCACCTAAGACGAATTCATTCGGATGATGAAATGTTCAAGCAAAACTCGCTCCCATGCGAATATATATAGAGAGAAATTTGCAAAAAAACATATGATTATAGAATAAAGAAAAGACAAAATTTTGCCCGTTTTCCTGCAAAATACCAATTAGTTTCAGAAAGAGCTTGTATGAAACTGTCCCCCGACACTGCGCTAAACGTACTTTTATTTCCTCCAACAATGACGTCACGTGGCAACTAACTTAATTAGTTAAAAACACACTCCTAACCACGAAACTGACTGCGTCTAATGTAAAAAATAGCTTTAACTGCGAGTAATTTTCCAGTGTAAAACGTACCGTATGTAGTAAAATTAAGGTTTAGATTTAAGTAGTGGATAAAAGCAATTGCATTTAAGTACAAAAAACAAGAAAAATATAATGAAAGTAATTACCTGTCAGAGCTACAGCCTTGCCTACACGCTCCATTTTTAAAAGTGCAAATTAAATTGATAATGCACCTAATAATTCTTCTAATATTATAAATATGAAAATTTGTGAACGATTGTGCTTTTATTCTTTCACTTGGACGGATTTGAGGCCCGATAGAGAGCTGAAAAAGGTATTGAAGAAGAAAAACACGTGCACTGTATTCGTGTATTCACAGACTGTCAACTACCTCCCCCCCCCCTTCTTATTGCGTATGGATTAAAGTATAACAATTCCAATAGGCTACTTTCCTAACTAGTCAGTCTTTTAGATTATCAAAAAATATTGGACACGTATTTTTTATTTTGTCAATTAAACAAAAAATTACGAAGATATGGCGCGTTGAAGTTTCGCGTGACGTCACTTGTTCCTACACTTTGTATGAGCGTTTTAGGAACAAGTGACGTCACGCCTCGTCACGCGGAACTTCAACGCGCCATATCTTCGTCATTTTTTGTTTAATTGTCAAAAGAAAAATTACGTGTCTAATATTTTTTGATAATGTAAAATACGGACTAATAAGAATTATTATTTTTTTACCTAGGAAACATCCCTATTGTTTCAAGTGGCATTTAATTTAAACAAAAAGGGTATAAAATTAAATTATAATTGTTTTGAGTTGAATTGTTGAAAGTTATGTTAAGTAATTGTAGTAAACTGATAATTTGTTATTGTTAGGTACATAGTATTATAATTAATATTGCATGAAATTTGAATTTATTATTACATAACATTATAATTGTTATCTTTTGTCATGTCTTTATAATTGCATTTTATTCTAGAAGAGCGGGATCTCCTGCCACAGGTATTGTTATATACCTACTAGGAGGTCTCTAACCTTCTTGCTTGTTACTATGGCTATTGAATAAATACATTTTCATTTTTTCATTTTTTCATTTTTTCATTTTTTCATTTAATATACCGGTAAACTGAACTCTAAGAAGTTTTGGGACTACTTTGATAGATTTAAAATGTTTATAAAAACGCAAATATTCATAGCTCGATTGAGCATTATGACGTAAAAAGTTAGGTAATTTATCAAGGTAGTTATATCACTGCCACAGATGGTATAAAAAAATAAGGACACGGCGTAAAAACTGTTTTCCAAAGTTAAAAAACTGCATTTTAAAGCAACCCCGTTTTACGGTAAGTTTAACTTAAACCTAACTTTGCAGGCGTGGTTCCAACAATAACCAAGGACGCGTTCATATTTCGTTCAAATTACTAACGTCTATAAAATGTGGGCGCGCATGAGTGAACACATCTATTAATAACTAAAAAATATTTTCCCCGTAATCTTTCATAACAAACGACTTCTTGAAACTTCTATAAACATCGCTTAAAAGGGAAAGAAAAACCTCATTGAAAATGAGTGATTACACGCGTAGGTAGAAACTTGGCGATATGCTAATTGTGTAGGTACTGGAAAAAATCTATTTAAGGCACCTTCAGTTATAATGACTTCGGAGAAGGCGGGGTTACGTTACGTTTCACGTTACGAGTTTCATACAAGAAGCAGTACATTGCGGCCTTAAAATAATCTATCACTGCACGACTAGCTCAGTAGCTCCGCAATCTATGGCTACTTTATTGTATTACTCGTATTGTGAAAATCCGGTTGAAAGGCTGGTTATAGAATAATCAATTTGACATAACGAGGTGTGTTCACAAAGCAAGTTTGGTAGAGTTACCTGCGCGTTTACGAAGGAATTTAGCAGTTGACACCACCAAATAAAATGATGTACTTTTTATGAGCTGTGCAAATGAGATTCTGCGTTAGACTTTGCATAACAATAATAAGCTGTGAGTTTACTTAATAGACCGACACTGACCCAATCCATAATACTAACATTATAAATGTAAAAGTGTGTGTGTGTGTTTGATTGTTTGTCCTTTTTTCACGTCGAAACTGTGCGACGAATAGCCGTGATTTTTGTATACTTATAGTTAAAGGACTGGAGAGTGAGATAGGCTACTTTTTGCCACGGGAAAATATCGCATTTCCATAGGAAAATACGTTTTAATCTACTTCAGTGGGGGCGATGCCGTGGGCATCAGCTAGTTGATTATAATGTTGATTGTAAAAAAGTTTGCAGAAAGGTATACCTATCCAAATTCAAATAAGAAAGGTAAGTGATTCCATTTAAATTTCGCTAATTCAAACTTTCTCTTAATAACAAACATTTATTATTTCCAGTTCCTGGCCGTTAAAACTTAACGATAACTTCAAATTTCGAATCACTTTGCTAGCCAGTTAGACATCGTAAAGCACCACTAACGGTTTCCAGATTGCAATTTGAATATAGAATAGAATCGCAGTTCGAACGTTGCCGGGTTCCTAATTCAAAGGCAAACGATTCGGTTAAAGGTAGTACTCAGCTTTCTTTTTAAGTCCAGACAACCAGGGTGTTCAAGTTTCCTCCATTTTCATTCATTACACTTAATATTTAAATAATGCTCCAGGCATTGATTGGTGCTTTTAGAGTGTTGGTTAAAAACTCGGGATGTTGCTGCTCTAATCTTGATACTTAGGTGTCTGTAATAGTCCCACCGTTGGACACAGGTTTTGTCTCAGAATGAGAGGACTTGGGCTGTACTTTTCACGGTATTTCAATGCTGATTACACACACCATTGAATTGCTTCGCAGGCGTGTTAAGGTTTCCCAACGATGTTTTCTTCACCGTGAAACTCAACATCACAAACTGGGTTGTTAATAAGGTACCTTTGTATAATTAATTTCGATGAAATATGATGATGTAGTTCGCCTTTGTACATGCATTTCAACGGTTGTCAATAATGTTTTTCTTTTTTTTTCCTTATTTTGTAAAATAAAGAGTTTACATACATACATAAATACATAATAAAGTATCAAAGTATAACAATATTTGAGTTCACTTGATGACTTGAAAATAGTTTGGGGGTAGTTGCAATAGAGAGATCTCTTTCCATGCAGATGTTATGCCTGGGGGCCGAAGTCCAATGGATGAAAGTTGGAAGTTGTATTTATGCTTATGAAACTTCGATAGAGCGATGCAGGATTGTAGTAATTAGTTTATTTTGTGATGACTAGATGGCGCTAGCAGTCGCTACAATAGTTTATTTCCAACTTTACATAAACATTAGTAAGAGTAAGGAAAGCCTAGCATGCCCTTAACCCTGTTTCTCTGAGCCTCGGCTCATCCTCCTCTCCGTAGATTTATGCTAGCCTTATCGTAATTTACTGCTGCGTGATAGTAGTTTTGTATATTTCGTATTTGAGAAGAAATAGTAAGGACTTCCGTACAGGGCCCCGCATGGTTTGCAATTGCAAGTAACAACAATTAAAATAATGGGAGGGTTAAACATTGGAACTGTGATAAAAACGCAAAGATTTAATGCATGGTCTATTTTTTTATCAGAATTAAATTATTTTCAGCTTTTTAGTTATTTTTGTTAACATCTAATTAATAAAAGCTTGCTTTTGAAAAAGTTTTTTTTTCTTTTATGTCTGGTCAATTTTCATCATCATCATCATCCCAGCCTATACACGTCCCACTGCAGGGCACAGGCCTCCTCTCAGAATGAGAGGGCTTGGGCCGTAGTTCCCACGCGGGCCCAGTGCGGATTGGGAACTTCACACACACCATTGAATTTCTTCGCAGTTGTACGCAGGTTTCCTCCACGATGTTTTCTTCCACCGTATCTCATTGTAAATTTCAAATGTAATTTCGCGCATAAATTCCGAAAAACTCAGAGGGCCGAGCCGGGATTTGAGCCCGCGACCCTCTGCTTGAGTGGCAATAGGTCAAACCGCTAGGCCACCACGGCGTCATCAATTTTATGTAAAAAAAAGTTTAAAAAACATCCTGTATCTATTAAGCGCAACCATAAAGATTAACATTATAAGCCCGCGACACACCGCCTTTCAGATAAGGGCGGTGCCACACATTATGATGTCTATAAAGGCTGTTCCACAACACTTCCGCTATCGCCGCCAGGAAATTGTGCTCGCGTGATTCAGCTAGGTGTTGCTTTGGGGTGGGAGCACACTAACCTTATGATTGAGTGGTAATTTGCTTTATACCGCGGTAAGGGGTAATGCATTGATTTTTTTGTATGATTACCGATGGGGCCAAATGGTTTTTAAGTGGCGTCTACGGACTGGTAGACGCAGTCTGGGTCTCCAACAAGACGGTGCAACTAGCAAACAATACATACGAACGCTAACGATACGATTCATAAGAAAGCTCAAGGTCTCTTTTAATATAAAACCACCGTGAGACTCACTCATGGTGAAAATAAACGGACCACTCACTCCGGGATGAAGGGCTACGGATTAGCCCGAAACATGTCGAGTTAACTCGTTTTAAGACGTGAGTGGTCCGTTTATTTTCACTAACAGCTCAAGGTCACTCAGAGAGGGATAGAGGGGGCTATGCTCGCAGTTTCTCTGCGGGATCGCATTTAGTACCTAAGTTTACATAACCTATAGAATTCATACTTTTGAAATGCTAAAAAAAAATTAAACATATTCTGGACTGCAATTTTTTAGTCAAACCACTTGCAATGTATTCATTAACATATTTAATTTACTTTTCATCTATTCAATAGATCGGTGAAGGTCGTTGTATAGGTACTCGGATCCTAATATGCTATTAGCTATTAAGAAACTTCGTATTGATTTTATGATTTGGTATGGCGATACTTGAACGGTTTCTTCGTAGACGAAGTCGTGGGCAAACGATTTAGGGACTTTCTCAAGTGTTTTAATTCCATAACTAAGTTGTGTGCGAGCAAAACTATTTTTATACTAGCTTTTGCCCGCGACTCCGTCCGCGTGGAATTAGTAATTTGGGCAGCTTATTTTTATCTAATTTGCTTTTTCATCAATTATGGCTCTCCTTAGATCCTTCCGGAAGAAGTGAAACTTCATAATAAACCAACCCGCTCCCAATCCGACCCCAAACAGCCCCCAACCCGCCCCAACCCGCTCCCAACCCGCCCCCAACCCGCCCTTAACTCGCTCTCACCCCGCCTCCAACCCGCCCCCAACCCACTCCCAACCCGCCCCCAACCCGCCCCAATTCGCTCTTAACCCGCCCCCAACCCGCTCCTAAACCGCCACCAACTCACTCTCAACCCGCCCCATACCGCTCCCAACCCGCCCCCAACCCGCCCCCAACCCGCTCCCAACTCGCTCCCCCACCCGCTCCCAACCCGCCCCCAACCCGCTCTCAAACCGCCCCCAACCTGCTCCCAACTCGCCCCCCACCCGCTCCCAACCCGCCCTATCTAACTGGGCTATCTGACACTGAAAGAATTTTTCAAATCGTATCAGTAGTTCCCGAGATATATAAGTTTCACTTCAAAAACCCCCAATTTGGAAACATTTTTCCGCTCCGCTCCGCTCCTATTGGTGTTAGCGTGATGATATATAGCCTATAACCTTCCTCGATAAATGGGCTATCTAACACTGAAAGAATTTTTCAAATCGGAGCAGTAGTTCCTGAGATTAGCGCGTTCATAATAACAACTCTTATAAAAACAGTTCGATAAATTCTTAAAATAAACGTATCTTTCTTATTTGTGAACCGATTCAAATGAAACAAACACTTAATGTTAATCCAAGAAAATACCAACATATAAGTGAAAACCGCATCCTTCTAGGTTAAGCCGTTTCTGAGATTAACGCGCACAAACGCACAGACAAACAGACAAACAGACAATAATTCTAAAAATCATTGTTTTGGGTTCTATTGCGCTAAAAAATAGCCCTAGTGTCAGTTTTTCTCAAATATCTTCAATGTACAGACACCGACTTGTTACAGATTTATTATACGTATAGATAGATAGATAGATAGATATAGATAAGCTAAGATAAGATAGCTGTTGCCCGTGACTCCGTCTGTGAAGAATAGGGGTATAAAAATAGCCAACGACCTATTGATAGACCTACA
The DNA here is from genome assembly GCA_947859365.1 of Archips crataeganus. NCBI lineage: Eukaryota > Metazoa > Arthropoda > Insecta > Lepidoptera > Tortricidae > Archips > Archips crataeganus. The sequence goes on along the minus strand of OX402071.1, from coordinate 6,160,197 downwards.
GGAAAATAAAATATAAAAACCGGTTGTCTGTAAAGTCGGTTTACGGACGATAGTTTAACGTGACAACGTCATAACAAAACATTGATTAAATGATTGCAAACTTTATGAACAAAATTGAATCATTTTTATTGAATTATCACTATTTTGTATGGATACAAAGAGGCGAACGCGGGGGAAGGGGTATCGGGAAGGGGGTGTGGGGCAAGAGAGAGCAGTGAACGCTAGGATGTCCAAGAGAGAAGCGAACGCCAGGATGTACGCGTAACGGGACAATGCGTTATGTACGTTACACCGAGTCATCCTTTTTCGTGCGTGCAGCCGGCGTTCATCGATTTATTAGACGTTGTCACGTCAAAATCGGTCAAGCCATTTCGGATGAGTTCGATAACAAACACACGACACGAGACACGAGACACGAGACACGTGTGACACGAGATTTTTATATTAGAAGAAGATTAATTTCATAACGATTTTAGACGAAGGGCGGCGTTTTAGACCGTGACTCGTAAATGGAATTAAAGTAAATGTTAAGCCATTTACCAAACAGTTAACATTTTAACTGGCCTTTGGAAAGCAACAGACAAACAGGTAATCCCACCGTTAAATTCGGCACCTTTCTGTTATTTTGTCTAATTGTGACTCAAGTAATGGGTTTTTTTGTTCTTCTTTGATCATCAGAATTCCGTTTCTCATGGACAACCTAAGTATTTTTCTATGAAACAGTATGAAGATGTCACTTGGGCAAATGGGGACTGAGTAAATAACACGAAAGATTTGATTCACCCCAATACACAAGAAACATACATATAAAAGTTATGTGAATTGTTTATTAAAGTGCCACAAAAAAGAGACGAATCTAAATAATTAAAATCTGCCACAACTTGATGACAGCCTGTTTTAACCCCCGACACAAAAAGAGGGGTGTTATAAGTTTGACCACTATGTGTGTGTGTTTCTATGTCTGTCTGTCTGTGGCATCATAGCTCTGAAACGAGTGAACCGATTTGGATGCGGCTTTTTTTTTAATAGAAAGCAGGTTTCTTGGCGATGGTTCCATATGTTTCATCAAAATGGGTTCAACTGTTTCAAAGTTATCAGCTTTGTTGCTAGCTGAGGAAGAGATTTTAGACGCATAATGGGCATTTACTTTATTTTTAAATTTTAAATTTTTAATTTATAGTTATTTATCTATTCCAAAATTCAAGCATTGAAAAATGAAGGATAAAAAAATAAAAAATAAAATATTTTTAAGAAAGTACAAGCTTCAATATAAACATTGCAATTATGGTTAAGTAAAAGTGGATAAATAAATATGTAAATAAATATTAAACATTACTTGTGTCAAGATTTGCGGTGCTGTGTAACCTCTTGTATAACACATGTTACAACATAATTAAATTACATTTTGATCAAAGAACAGCGTAGTATCTCACTGCGGAATCTATTATGGCTGGATTATTGTTTTAATTTGATCAAACCACTCACAACCTACCTCGCTCAATTTAATAGTAGGTACATCCTTGCGCGTACGAAATTGAATTTGTACTTCATTTTCCGTAATACGGGAACAGCGAATTTATTTTGGTCCATTAGCATATTAAAACGGCTCTTAGCAGTGTACGGATAGCAAAAGCGTCAAAAAGTCCCGATAAATATTGACGACCAAATAGCCTATAGTCCGACAAGCTCATACGCGACCCTCCGCGGAACCCTGTCGCAGTCAGCGTTTGCCGCACTTATTAAAAACAATCTTGTTAAGGACAGCAGAGGCTTCCTGAGACAGGGTTCCGCCGAGCGCCGCGCACGAGCTTGTCAAGGTATAGTTTGTTTGTTTGTTTGTTTATACTCTTTATTGTATAAAAGGAAAACAAAAAGGTTACAGAAAAAAAATGATAAGTACAAAGGCGGACTTATCCCTGAAGGGATCTCTGCCAGTCAACCTTAGTGGTTAGAGAACCTGACTTTGAAGCTTGAGGTGCGGGCTCGATCCCCGTCGGGACAGATATTTGTATGATGTGAATGTTTGTGCTCGAGTCTTGGATGTTTAATAATGTGTTTAAGCGTCTATTATGTATACAGGGTGGGCCCTGTAAGCCCTGGTCTACGGTGCTAAAGCCCTTTCGGAATCCGGCTTGTTCGGGAGGCTGGAAGTCGTCTAACCTGCGCGCGAGACGATTCGTGATGACTCTCGAAAACGGGTACGTATTACAATACCGAAGTACGAAAGACCGAATGTATTAAAACATCGAATGGGTCAAAAGACCGACACGATTTTTTTCTGAAACCGTAAACTTTTCAGAATTTATTAAAACGGCATCATACAGAACCCATTAGGTTAGGTTAGGTTTGTTTTATAACAATCTTAAAAAGTTGACGGTTTCAGAAAAAAATCGTGTCGGTCTTTTGACCCATTCGATGTTTTAATACATTCGGTCTTTCGTACTTCGGTATTGTAATACATACCCCTCGAAAACAGCTTGTAAACATGGCTCAGAAGTGAAATGGTTCTATAATTCATCAATAAGGTATTATCACCTTTTTTGAAGAATAGTACCACTACCCTTCTTTTCCATGCTTTTGGCATTTTCCCTTTACGGATGACGGAATCGAACAGTTTTTGAAGGGCTTTGAGGACCGGTTTACCACCGCCTTCAGAAGTTCAGCCGTTATTCCTTCATCACCAGGGGCGTTGCCGGTCCTGAGTTGCTTGAGAGCCATACTAACCTCGCACAGGCTGACGTCCGGGATATCTTCGGTATCTATAGTGTCATGTTAATCTAGCTCTCGGGTCTTTAACTAGATCCATGACGGGTGCCATCTAGCAACTTATTTTATAAATAAAGTATTGTCTCGCTAAAATTTTTGTTTTAACAGTGCCACATTTGCACCCTTTTGCACCCTTAAAATTGGGATTTAAAGACTAATCAATACTCAATGAAAAATGCATGTTTTCATAAAAACTTTTTTGCTAACCCTACCCGTCTTGAAAATCAATAAGATGATCCCCGTTTGGTCACGATAAGAAGTTATATTTTTACTCCAATTAGTTGGGACAACAGATTTATCGTTTAGACGACCGATGGCTTAGTGGTTAGAGAACCTGACTATGAAGCTTGAGGTCCCGGGTTCGATTCCCGTGTCTGGGCAGATATTTGTATGAAAAATATGAATGTTTTTTCTCGGGTCTTGGGTGTTTAATATGTATTTAAGTATGTATCTATCTATATATTTATATAGATAGATACATACTTATGTTTATCCGTTGCCTGGTACCCATAACACAAGCTTGCCTAGCTTACTTTGGGACTAGGTCAATTGGTGTGAATTGTCCCGTGATATTTATTTATTTATTAATGTATATTAAACGCTTTTTAAAAAGCGTTTCTCGTCACCAAGTTCAAGGTTCAGAGACAAAGTGTATTTTTAATGCAACAGCAGCGATAAAGAAATACTTAGCAATTATGGCAGTTTATAGACGCTTGAAACACAGGAAAGCTTAAAGTCCCTTCTTACAGACTGGGTAAAACCAAAAAGATTATATAACATAAACCGGCCAAGTGCGAGTTGGATTCGCGCACGAAGAGTTCCGTATTTTTTTTTTGCCTGTTAAAGTGTCCCACTGCTGGGCAAAGGCCTCCCCTTTTTTCCGCCATTCGTCCCTATCGAGAGCATGCTCCTGCCAACCTGCTTGATATGCGCCCAAGTCGTCCCGCCATCTTCTCTTCGGTCTTCTCCGTAATATTATCTATAAAAAATTGCGGTTTACGATTTATGACGTTTTAAAAAAACTACTTAAGTAGTACTAGATCTCGTTCAAACCAATTTTCGGTGGAAGTTTACATGGTAATGTACCTACGTCATATATTTTTTTTAGTTTTATCATTCTCTTATTTCAGAAGTTACAGGGGGGGACACACATTTTACCACTTTGGAAGTGTCTCTCGCGCAAACTATTCATTTTAGAAAAAAAATGATATTAGAAACCTCAAAATCATTTTTGAAGACCTATCCATAGATACCCCACACATGGGTTTGATGAAAAAAAAAATTTTTTTGAGTTTCAGTTCTAAGTATGGGGAACCCCCTAAATTTATTGTTTTTTTTTTCTATTTTTGTGTGAAAATCTTAATGCGGTTCACAGAATACATCTACTTACTAAGTTTCAACAGCATAGTTTTTATAGTTTCGGAAAAAAAAGGCTGTGACATACGGACGGACAGACAGACAGACATGACGAATCCATAAGGGTTCCGTTTTTTGCCATTTGGCTACGGAACCCTAAAAAGCGGTGGTGGCCTAGTGGTTTGACCTATGCCTGTCAAGCAGAAAGTTGTGGGTTAGAATCCGGGAATACCTCTGAGTTTTCGGAATGTATGCGCGAAATTATATTATTATTTGAAATTTACCATGAGCTGTGAAGGAAAACATCGTAAGGAAACCTGCACACATCTGAGCAGAAATTCAATGGTGTGTGTGAAGTTCCCAATCCGCACTGGGCCCGCGTGGGAACTACGGCCCAAGCCCTCTTAATCTGAGAGGGGGCCAGTGCCCTGCAGTGGGACGTATGTAGGGTGATGAATGATGATGATGATGATGTTCAGTAAATAGTCATTGTATTGTATTGTATATCTTCTCGTAACTCGTTGGTCTAAGACGTTTTATTCCTCAGCTTGAAATAAAAGAATAATGCACCTGTGAACTTTGCACGGAGTTTATTGAAGTAGTTAGTGCGACGAAGTACCCGTTTTCAGTTGTAAATGTGTGTTTGGAACTCTGTCGCTCTGGGCGCGACGTGTGAAACACAGGGGAACTTCTTTTGGCTTTCATTTTGGTGAGAGATTAATATTTTACAGACTGGTCAATCAACGATCAGAGAGTTTAAAGTTTTTTTTATGTTTGGCAAATTTTGTGAGGATGTGCGTGCGTGCAAGCGTGTGTGCGTGTGTGTGTGTGTATTACTCCATGCTGTAACTATGAATTAAAAATTTAAAAACCCCCAACGCAATTAGGTCTCATCTATTTATGTTTGAAAATAAAGTAAATGCCCATTATGCGTCTAAGATTTTGAACTTTGAAACGGCTGAACCGATTTTGGTGAAACATGTTAGCACCATCGCCAAGAAACCTGCTTTCAAATAAAAAAAACTGCGTGCAAAAAGGTTCACCCGTTTAAGAGCGATGATGCTACAGACAGACAGACACACACACGCACGCACGCACGCACACACACACGCACACACACACACACACACACACACCCTCCACCCTCTTTTTGTGTCGGGGGTTAAAAACGTGGAAACGGGTGGAGGAACTACACGAACACACATTTCTTGCATAAACGTTAGCGGGACGGGCGGTCGCAGGTGAGCAAAGTAATTGTTTCACTTCATTTATAAACTGTCTGCGGCCATCTAATCTTTATCATGTACTCACCTTATTTTGTTGCCCAAGTTCAAGACAGTTTTGTTAACAGTCTCGAGTCGCGACTTCAGTCTTAATGCCCCCGAGATTTCATATTAGACTTCGTAGAGTTGTGAAGTTGGAATTGTGTTTTTAATGTGCTTGCATTAAGTTGTAATTTCATTAACTTTTCTCTAGAACCTTGCTATTAGTTTGTCGAGTGATTACAAAACTGCGCAGGTACAGACAGGGAGGTGATTGTCGTAATCGTAATACATATATATACAGTAAAATTACATAAAGTTTACCACTGACAGATGGTTTGCCTTCATTTCATATTCAACTTTAACGACCTACAAATAAAGCCAATTTTAGAATACTGTTACCCACGTTTGCAGATTTTGTAATAGCTACTTTATTTTTATGGTGTTAAAGTTGGAAATGAAATGAAGGCAAGCAATCTGTCAGTGGTAAACTAAAAGCAAACGTATTTATTGTACGAGCTTTTAAGGCGATTTTTCTTTCTGCCGTGGTGGCCTAGTGGTTTGACTTATGGCCTCTCAAGCAGACTCGCATCTTTGAATTTTTCGGAATTTACGTGCGAATAGGGATGTTGGCACCACCAATCAACTGACGTACTTTTTATGAGCTGTCAAACCATAATGCTCCCATAGAGTTCGAACGGCAATAGCAACTTATGACGTCACTTGTTCGCCGACTCAATCAACTATTTTATCTATACTAATATTATAAAGAGGAAAGATTTGATTGTTTGTTTGTTTCTTTGTTTGTTTGTTTGTTTGCATTGAATAGGCTCCGAAACTACTGGACCGATTTCACAAATTCTTTTGCCGTTAGAAAGCATACATTATCACTGAGTGACATAGGCTACATTTTACCCCGGGAAAATACCTTATTCTACGGAAAAATTAATTTATCGCGGGCGAAGCTGCGGACGGAAGGCTAGTTTGTTATAAAGCAATAAAAAAATCTAATTTTGCAGTTAATCGAAAACTACTCGATTATTCTGGTTCTCAGGGCTAAAATCGAGCGTTTTTATACTGGAGTCGTTTCTTCGAATTGTTTTTAATGGCGTCGACATCCCTTTTGTATTTTGAAAACCATGAGCTTTACGGCTAAGGAAAACATCTGCGAAAATTCAATGATATGTATGAAGTTCCCAATCCGCACTGGGCCCGCGTGGGATCTACGTCCCAAGCCCTCTCATGCAGACGTATAAGATCCGGAATTCCATAAAGTACTAATTCACGACCAACCTCTTAACCAATTCCCCCTCTAATGTGTCGCCGACAAACGTATATTTTAGTGAAAAACATCGAGAAACGTTCCCGAGCTTCGCGGTCCCATTTATTCCCGTAGATTTGAATAAGGACAAATTTGAAATTTAAATCCCCGCGTTTACCCAAATTGATGGTGAATCCTGAGTGTTCAAAAGCTCTCTTAGGGGAGGGACACACGGGGCTGTAGTTGTGGCGGGCACGCTGCGGTTATTTTTTTTTAGAATACTGTCATAATGCGAGACACTCAAACTTTAAAAAAAATTATACTATTCGATATTTCTTATTTGTATATATCCTGTCAAATGTATTTTTTTTTCTTTGTATGTTAAAGCCGACAACGCACTGATATCGCGTAAAGCGCTGCGAGTGTCTATGGACAGTGGTGTTCATTTAACATCAGGTGACCCACTAGTTCGTTTGTCTGGCCTCTCTAACATAAAAAAAAATGTATCGAATATGAGTAAATAAACATCTGTCTCTCTCTCTCTCTTTACAAAAATACATATAGTCAAACATAGAATCTCCTCCTTTTTTGAAGCCGGTTTCAATAAGAAAAACTGGTCATTCGAGCTAAAACTCGAAAGCACACATTTTTCCAGGTGGATCCCAGGCCTGCCAGACATTGATATATACGGGATAAAATAGTGTTATAATTATGGTCAGGGAATTATTTCAATGCTTCCTGTAAGCAGCCAGAATAATCCTAGCGGCCAAACTACTACACTCAATCAAAGTGTGTAAGTTACAAATTTCTAACAATATTCTCTAATAGATACATAAAAATCAGCCTTGAGAAACGAAGAAAAGTGAGTAGTCTTTTCACGTACCTTTAGCACCTGGTATCGGAGATTGGCCGTCGGCCCAAAGTAGCAGGTATGCCTACATTTAAAGTACATACTAACCACTAACACTATTTTATCCCGTATATTTTACTCATGAGAAAATAAGTAACGTCTGGCAGCTCTGGGATCTTGCTCTAAGAGATGATAGATCGATTGTTCGCCCATGAAAACCCCTACATGCAAAACTAAACGAACGGTTGCGTTACGTTAAGTAAAATGGATTTTTCTCTTAAAATTTTCAGAACTGGTATAACTTGAACATCTCACCAGTACCAGGTTGTACCAGGTTATGATTGCGTTTTGGAATCTCTGAATAGTTAAGTTAAGAGCTCGTCAGGTTTGGTCCAGTATGCTTAATTTTTCAAGTGCGGGCGCTTGCTATCGCTTCCGCTATGACTTTCAGTCAAACTTCATAAGATGGTGACAGAAAGAGATGGTGAATGATATCGAAACCGCTTCGCCTGCGGCCTCTGGTCACGTTTCCAGAATCGCCCTGTAGTATAATGCAATGTATGCTTTATCAAGTACAATTTCGTAAATCACATAACCTTCCTTGCAAGTTTTAAAGAAAAAAAAATAAGTAAGTAAATATCTTAGCGGTCTTACCGATCGGTAAGCGGCCGGTTGGACGTCCCAGATATCGCTGGAGCGAGGTAGTCACAAAGGACGTTAACGCCCTAAGAAGAACCGACTGGCGTGAAGTAGTGCAGGACCGTGCTGAGTGGCGTCTTCTGGTGTCGGAGGCCAAGATCCTCTTTGGGCCCTTGAGCCAGCGTAGTAAGTAAGTAGTAAGTAAATATGAAACGCGACAGTTTCGGCAACGGAACGGCTTCGTGTGTTTCCGTCTACGGTCGTGATTCCAGGTGAAATAGATGCCGCTATTAGACCGGCTGATTGCTATTTTTATCCGACTGCGGCGAATAATGGTATTCAAATATTATTATTATTTATAGGATAACTAGCTGTTGCCCGCGACTCCGGCTGCGAAGAATAGGGGTGTAAAAATAGAATACGACCTGTTCTCAGACCTACCAAATATGGTCATAAAATTTCATAAAAATCGCTCATGCCCTTTCGGAGGAGTTTGTTAACAAACACCGTGACCCGAGATTTTCATGTAGTAGAAGACTAGCTGTTGCCCGCGACTCCGTCTATGAAGAATAGGGGTGTAAAAAATAGAATACGACCTGTTCTCAGACTTACTAAACATGGACAAAAAATTTAATAAAAATCGGTCAAGCCGTTTCGGAGAAGTTTGATAGCAAACACTGTGACACGAAATTTTTATATATTAGAAAGAAGAAGATGATTAGAAGACTAGCTTTATCCTAAGACTTTACCCGTGTTGGAAATCCACGAAAAAAGGTTACGGTAACATTTTTGAATTGAATTTCTTCGCAAGTGTTTGCAGGTTTTGCAGTGGGACGTATATAGGCTGGGATGGTGGATGTGAATATCCCATTCCGCACTGGGCCTGCGTGGGAACTACAGCCGAAGCCCTTTCAGAATGAACCCTAGGCCTATGCCCACCAGAGGAACATGTATGATGATCCTTTAAATATTCTACTATACTACACATTGTTAACAATCCTCGTACATTTTTGAACTAAAAATTTTACATAATACTCTTTAGCAAAATTCTGTTAATAATTATGAAATTCGGGGCGATGTACTGCTTCTCAGTTCCTTTGTAGTAGTGGCCACTGGAACGTGGAAGCCGTGGCTGGGCCAAGCACAACTTATACAGAGCCTGTGTTTCATTAAAGCCCTCATCATCATCATCATCATCATCATCATCATCATCATGATCAGCATATGTTCGTTCACTGCTGGACATAGGCCTCTCCCATGGCACGCCACTGAGCACGATCCTAGGCCACTCTCATCCAGCTCTTGCCAGCCGCCTTGCGAAGATCATCGCTCCACCGAGTCTGAGGACGTCCTACGCTACGTTTGCCGATCCGTGGTCTCCACTCAAGAACTCGTCTACCCCAACGGTTATCGGTTCTTCGGATTATATGGCCGGCCCATTGCTTCTAATGCGGTGGGTTATGTCGATAACTTTGGTTCTCTGTCGGATCACTTCGTTATGAATTCGATCTTTTAGAGAAACTCCGAGCATAGCCCTTTCCATAGCACGTTGAGCAACCTTAAATTTGTGGACCAGCCGTACAGTGAGTGTCCATGTTTTGGCACCGTATGTCATGACGGGTAGGAAGCACTGATTGAAGATTCAATCATCATCATCATATACATCGTGGCTACATACATACCACTGCAGGGCACGGCGCCTCCTTCACTTCACACCATTGAATTTCTTCGGCAGGTGGATGCAGGTTTCCTCACAATGTTTTCCTTCACCGTAAAGCTCATGGTAAATTACAAATGTAGTTTCACACATTAATCGCTGTTTGGTTGGTGAGCCTTGGGGAAGGCTTATGTTCAGCAGTGACCTTCTTCAGGCTGAAATGATGATGATTAGGCAGTCAGTCACCACGTTAAATATTATACAAAGACATAGAGTTTTCATCCCGAAAAATTGCACAGTTACTTAGGAATTTTTCGCAAACAAAGTTCCTGGCAACGAACCCAAGAATGCCAGTGTGAGAACTCCCTTAATATTAAAATTGCAAACTTCGCCGGCCGGCTTATGAAAAATTTGTTACGTGTTACGAAATACGGGCCGCGAACTCTTTGTTCAACTACGAGTTTCAGAACTCGGGTTCCGATTGATGTGTCGAGAGGCGTTTTGTTGTGTAAAAGCTTAAAAAGGGTCAAAAGTTGTAATAAGTTCGGATATTACCTAAAACAGACGCCGTATTGACCAACGCGCGGGCTCTTGCCTTCGCTTTCATAACTGATGGGCTGGATAGGCTACTTTTTACCACGGGAAAATATCTCATTCCCACAGAAAAACATGTTTTAATCTACTTCAGAGGGGCCGAAACCGCGGGTATCAGCTAGTCTATTACTAAAGTGATAATATGTTATGTATTGACTCTATTATCGCCTAACCGCACCGGACGGCGGTGTTTCGAGGGAGTTTTAGGTTTGCGGCGTCTAAGTGCTGGAATGACATCCCCCCTCCCATCCTACCTAGGTGTAACTAGCAGGTACACCTTTGGGCGAAAGCTTAAGGGATATTTGATGTCATTGCAAAAACCTTAATTTCCTCTCCTTTCCAGCACTATTTCACAAAACTTCTTTGATTTTTATTGTCTCGGTTATTTCATTTTTCGTTTTAGTCCGCTCAGGGTTGTATACTTGGCAAGTGAGATATACTAATTATTATGTTCAAGAAATTTTGTTATTATTATTTGCTTTTACAATTTACAAATTATTTATTTACGCATGTAGTCTTATGTATGTATGTAGCTATTAGTGTGTGTGCATTTTATTTATTTATCTATCTGGCTGAAAATCAGCGCTGGGGTGCTTTAAACGCCTCAGCATTATGCTGAGCCAGTGTCCGATTTGCAACCGCAATGACACATTCTATCTTTAGCTTTAGTGTTGCCTTTTGTTTTGTAAAATATTGATGATATGTCTTGTGATGTTGTAAATAATAGTACATTACTGCAGCGGCCGCGAAATAGGGGATTGCCGGCCGAGTAGTTATAGATGGCTAGAGACACGAGGCCGGCAATCCCTGTTCGTGGCCAAGGCTTGTATAGAGTTTTTCTCAAACATGCATCATCATCATCACCACCATCATCACCGCCATCATCATCACCATCACCATCACCATCACCAACAACATCATCAACATCCATCAACATCCATCAACATCCATCCATCCATCCATCCATCAACATCCATCAACATCCATCAACATCCATCAACATCCATCAACATCCATCAACATCCAACAACATCCATCAACATCCATCAACCAACATCCATCAACATCCATCAACATCCATCAACAACCATCAACCAACATCCATCAACATCCATCAACATCCATCAACATCCATTAACCAACATCCATCAACCAACATCCATCAACCAACATCCATCAACATCCATCAACATCCATCAACATCCATCAACCAACATCCATCAACATCCATCAACATCCATCAACCAACATCCATCAACATCCATCAACATACATCCATCAACATCCATCAACATCCAACAACATCCATCAACATCCATCAACATCCATCAACATCCATCCATCCATCCATCCATCCGTCCGTCCGTCCGTCCGTCCGTCCGTCCGTCCGTCCATCCATCCATCCATCCATCCATCCATCCACGTCGACCACGTCGACCTATTAAACGTCATGGTGCTAGGTCACATAAAACAATAGACGATCACTTTGCTGGCCTTGGCCAGCAATGTTGTATGAAATTCTCGTCTAGCCGCACCTGCAACGTGAGAGTTCGTGGCGTATTTTAAGGAACATAACGTCAATATTTCATAGCATGTTTGAGAAAATGTATTTTCTTTCTTTCTTCTTTCTTTCTAACTAGAATAATTGAATGACATGATATTTTTTCTTATATTTTCCACAACTGTTATAACTAGACCATTTAAATGAGTCCTCGCTCGCGCGGTACAGGGGCTGGGGGTATGACGACAAAGGGGCCGAGAGGGGTGCGGGCGGCAGGCACACCTCTCCCGTCCCCTTTGTCCTCATACCCCCCAGCGCCAGTACCGCGCTGGCGAGAACTCACTTAAACGGTTTAACTATACAACTGAGCCTCTCACCCGGTACTGGTACTGATAAGTTTTAGGACAAGGATTTTTGCCGCATAGGCGCCTCACGTTTGGCTTGCGTGACAATTATAGTCCTCTCTCTAATAGGCTAGACGACTAAAAAAAACTGTTTAGTCCGTCAGTTACATTAAAAAATATTGTACACGTAATTTTTCTTTTGTTTGACAAAAAAAAATTACGAGGATACAGTGCTTAGAAGTTTCAAGTGACGTCACTATATTGTACAATTTTTACCTAGGAGTGACGTCACAAGCCCCCATTCCGGAAGTTTGATGATTTATGGCATTGTCGATTTTTAATCTATACTAATGTATAAAGCTGAAGAGTTTGTTTGTTTGTTTGTTTGTTTGAACGCGCTAATCTCGGGAACTACTGCTCCGATTTGAAAAATTCTTTCAGTGTTAGTTAGCCCATTTATCGAGGAAGGCTATAGGCTATATAACATCACGCGAACACCAATAGGAGCAAAGCGGAGCGGAAGAATGTTTCAAAATCGGGGGTTTTTGAAGTAAAACTTCTATATCTCGGGAACTACTGCTCCGATTTGACAAATTCTTTCAGTGTTAGATAGCCTAGTTAGATAGGGCGGGTTGGGAGCGGGTGGGAGAGCGGGTTTGGGGCGGCTTGAGAGCGATTTGGGGGCGGGTTGAGAGCGGGTTGGGGGCGGGTTGGGGGCGAGTTGGGAGCGTGTTGAGGGCGGGTTGAGAGTGAGTTGGGGGCGGGTTGGGGACGGATTAGGAGCGGGTTGGGGGCGGATTGGAAGCGGGTTGGTTTATTATGAAGTTTCACATCCTCCGGAAGGATCTAAGGAGAGCCATAATTGATGAAAAAGCAAATTGGATAAAAAAATAAGCTGCCCACATTACTAATTCCACGCAGACGGAGTCGCGGGCAAAAGCTAGTAATTTAATAAACCAAAAAATACGTGTCCCATATTTTTCCATAATCTAACTGACGGACTAAATATAATGACATATTTTTAACCCAGTCGTCATCCCTATTGCTAGTTCTACGGTTCAAACCTTCAAGCTAAATAACAGCCCCATTTGCATCAATTACGTAACGATGTGATCATCATATCGGTGTGTCTGTACGTCACTGCATAACTCCGTAACTGCAGGTACTGCCGCATATTGACGGGCAGATGGCACTAATCTCGACAAATTGACTGCACTACGTGTAATGGCGGACAATTTTCAGAGTACAGCAATATATTAGTTATTAAAAAACAAAATTCACTTTAATTAATACCAGTATTGAATAATATGAAATTCCATTATTAAATTGAATCAACTCAATTCAATTCAATTAATTAACCCGATCCAAAATTTAAGGATGGAACTTTTGATCCTATTTGCAAATGTCATCAGAATTCTATTGCGGCTACCCCGCACCCGGCTCAGCAGGGATGCGATTCTCTTTCTTGTAACTATATAAAAATCGTCTGTATGTTCCTCGGCAAACATCCCCAAGGCACTGCAGTAGCGAAGTAGCCGAGACAGCATCTAGGGGCTAAATGCAGGAACGGCCCGACACGGTTTGCGAGCGGTATTCGAGCGGTTTGCGAGAGGATAGGGATGAACTGATATTCAGGAACGCCTATTATCACTGGTTTGCAAGAGGTTTGGGCTGAGCTTGGGATGCCCAACCCAAACCCAAAGCTCAGCCCAAACCTTTCACAAACCAGTGATTTTTGGCGTTCCTGAATAGCAGTTCATCCCTATCCTCTCGCAAGCGATCAAATTACCGCTCGCAAACCGTGTTGGGCCGTTCCTGAATTTATCCCCTGAAGGCATTATTATATTGGACACATAATACAATTTGGGTCTTGGTTGTTTAATATGTATTTAAGTATGTGTCTATCTATATTAAGTATGTTTATCCGTTGCCTAGTAGGTACCCACAACACAAGCTTTGTCTAGCTTACTTTGGGACTAGGTCAATTGGTGTGAATTGTACCGTGATATTTATGATAATTTATTATTTATTATATGTTTTTGTGTCCGCCACTGTACTCCAGAACAAAGCATCTGGGCTGACGTTGCGTTAGCGCACTGTAACGTGTCAATCATCCATCATATGATTAGTCGAGTGCTGTAACTAATTTACATTATTTTCGCTATTGTATGTTAAATTTTGTTATGTTACATGAACATGTAATTAGTTACATGATAGTTTATGTCAAATAAAAGAAGTGATTGATCATAAAAACTCCCAATAGTCATCTATGCCTATTTACGTCTTACTGCATGATTCAGGCCTCCTCTCAGAATGAGAGAGCTTGGGCCGTAATAGTTCCCACGTGGGTCCAGTGCTGATTTAGAACTTCACACACACCATTGAATTTCTTCGTATATGTATGCAGGTTTCCTCCACTGTTTTTCGTTCACTGAAAAGCTAGTGGTAAATTTCCCCAAAAACCCACTATTCTGTTTGACAGGCCAACAGGTCCAACCACTTGGTAGGTATAACATTTTTTTTTCAATAATTCGGCGCTTAAACAAACAATAATACGTACAACTAACGATCTTAAACAGCTACTTACTAGGGGCGTTCAATAAAAAGTGAGAATGAGTATGTTATAAACAACTTTTACTAAATGTCATTTTATTTTTCGACATAGTCACCTTTTAGCATAATACACTTAGTATATCTTTTTTCTAAACTTAAAATTCCATTTTTAAAAAGGTCTCATCTTGAGTACTTAAAAAATCTTGTACTGCAGCGACTACCGCGTCGTCGTCTTCAAATTTCTGGCCTCTCAGGTATTGTTTCAATCTCGGAAATAGGTAGAAATCACTGGGAGCGAGATCTGGTGAATACGGAGGATGCTTAAGGATATCGAACCCAGCATCACGAATTGCAGCCATTGCAACGGCGGACTTGTGTGCCGGGGCATTGTCCTGGTGGAACAGCACAACTTTCGAGAGTTTACCTCGCCGTTTTTCGCGGATCTCATTGCGCAATGTTGCTATTTGTTTGGCGTATAAAGTGCCCGTAATAGTGGCTCCATGCTTGAGATACTCAATCATTAATACCCCTTTACCATCCCAAAAAACAGAGCCCATGACCTTACCGGCAGATGGGCTCACCTTGAATTTCTTCGGAGTTGGAGATGATGGCTTTTTCCATGTCATAGACTGCAGTTTCGTTTCTGGGTCGTAATGATGGAGCCATGTTTCGTCCATTGTTATAAATCGCGCCAAAAAAAGTTCCCGGTCTTGCTGCATCAGGTTCAAAGCTTCTTGACAAATCTCTAGTCTAGTTTGTTTTTGCGTGTCAGTAAGCATTCTTGGTACCCAACGCGCAGATACCTTTTTCATACCCAAGCGTTCATGTAAAATATTATGCATGCTCCCCGTTGAAATCTTTACATTTTCAGCAATAAAACGAACCGTGACATGACGATCCGCCAAAACTGAGTTTTCGACTTTTTTCACAATTTCTTCAGTTACTGCTGTAGTAGGGCGTCCGGAGCGGGGGTCGTCCATTGTCGATGTTCTTCCACGTCTAAATTCGGCGCACCAACGTGCGACTGTCGAATACGGAGGAGCATTAGACCCTTAAGTGTCCCGCAAATCCAAATTGACTTGGTCCGTAGAAAAATTTTTCTAACACAAGTATTTGATAACGGCGCGCAGTTCAATTTTCTCCATTTTCGCTAACGTACTCAATAGCATTGCAAAGAAATTACCGTATATTTTTTTAAACAAAAGACAGTTAGTTTTTTTTTTCATAGCAATCAGCTAGATAGATTAGCTTTACCGACCAGTATTTAATTTTGTAATATTAAAAGAGTTTGCATCTCATTCTCACTTTATATTGAACGCCCCTCGTACATTATACTTAATAGATCAATAATTAATGAAAAAAAAAGAAATCATTTCAGTTTTTTTATTTATTTTACAAAATGATAATAATGTACCCATTACCTAACTATGAAATAAGTTCAGTCAAAAATTTGAACAAGGTTGTCATTTCAAAAAATTATAGTTCAAATATTTCTCGTGCCCTATTTTTATCCGCAAGTCAAAACTATGCACTATTTTCCTAGTTAGCATACTGTATTAGTATTAGTTGAATTTTGTGACACCTTGATAGCTTCGAAAGTCGTCAAAATTACGTCCAACTCGTACTAAATCAGAGCACAAAATATTCATACTTAGGTAAAACTTCAGAACTAAACAATCCGCACTGGGCCTGCGTGGGAACTACGGCCCAAGGCCTCTCATTCTGAGAGGAGGCCTGTGCCCCGCAGTGGGACGTATATAGGCTAGGATGGATTGATGGAGCCAAAACGGCAAAAACTGAACCCTTATAGTTTCGCCTTGTCTGTCTGTCCGTCCATCCGTGGCTTAGCTTCGAGGTAAAACTTACAGTTCCCTAATATAACAACTGTCTACTGTTCTATATTAACTGCATAAAAAAAGGAAACACCGGCCAAGAGCGTGTCGGACACGCCCAAGGTAGGGTTCCGTAGCCATTACGAAAAAATCAAGTAACATTTTCCTAAGGATTTCGTATGTGTACGGAATCATCCAAGTTTAGGTATGTTTTATACCTTAGGCTACTATTTACTCTTAAACTACAAATAATTTCCAAGCAATCTTAGCCGCTATAATTTTCCTAGTAAATTTGATATATTTACTACCCTTCTGAATTTTTTCAGATTTTTCCACCCAACAGTTTAATTTTAGAGGGGGGGGGGGCCGATTTTAATGAAAATTTTCACTTTAAAGTTGAATATTTCGCAAACAGATCACTGAATAGAAAAATCATGTTAGCAACCCCGCAATGATTTTAAAAGACCTATCCAACGATACCCCACACTATAGGGTTAGCCGAGAAAAAAAAAATCACCCCCACTTTACGTCTATGGGAGGTACCCTAAAAAAATTATTTTTACTTTTTTTTATTCAATCACTTTGTCGGCGTGACTGCTATATATATATTGATGCCAAATTACAGCTTTCTAGTACTAACAGTCTCTGAGCTTAGCCGCGGACAGACAGACAGACAGACAGACAGACGGACAGACATGGCGAAACTATAAGGGTTCCTAGTTGACTACGGAACCCTAAAAATGGATACTTAAGTCAGGTAACCAACCCTACGAGCAAGTTCGCGTAGGTACCTGTGGCTCGGTGAGCTTTTTCCCTCATGTGCCCTGAGTTCGCGAACTTGCTAGTACGTGTATCCGGCTCTAAACACTAGTCTTCTCTTACGAATAGATGATGCAGTAATTGCATCGGCAGACAACGGGTTACCTGGTCTAATTCGTGGGAGTGCTCATCGTACGTTGACAAAGACGCGGGAAATGGAAAATTGCAAACTCCGCACACCGGGAAATGTATCGTTCCACTTGCCACTTTTAATTTCATCAGTTAATCCTACTTTGTTAAGTTTTTATTGTTGTAAGTTGATCCTATTCTGTTAAGTCTGTAAGTTTGCACCGGGTAGGCAGCTGTTAAGGTACAAACTGTAATGTTAAATAAATAAATCACTAGCAATCTTGATGACTGGCAGTCTAGTACCGTGCGTTTTAAGCGAAACTTCTTTCCTCGCACGACGAAGATCTGGAATCAGCTTACTGCGGCAACATTCCCGGAGCGTTACAACTTAGGGATCTTTAAAAAACGAGCCTACCATTTCCTAAAAGGATCGACAGCGCACCTGTGATTCCCCTCGTGTTGCGGGTGTCCATGAGCGACGATGATCGCTCTCCATCAGGTGACCCGTCTGCTCGTTTACCCCCTCTTATATAAAAAAAATCAGCTTTATCCCACGGAAAGAGCAAAACCTGCATACCCTGAGAAAAAATTCAATGGTGTATGCGAAGTTTCCAATCCGCACTGGGCCCGCGTGGGAACTACGGCCCAAGCCCTCTCATTTTGATAGGAGGCCTGTGTCCTGCAGTGGGGCGTATATAGGCTGGGATGATGATGCTGATGATGAGGTGACGCTCCTGCTCGTTTCCCCCCTATCATTTATAAAAACATAGCTTTATCCCGCGGTTTCTCCCTTGTTAGGGGTCTATAATGACACCCATAAAATTTTAAGTCATAATGTATCATTAGTCATAATCAACGTTAATCATACAGTGATTTATTTCTGAAACAATTTATTTTGCGGAATTGTTATAAAACAAACCTAACCTAACTGCATTCTATAAGATGGCATTTAAAAAAGTCCTGAAAAAAATACCGTTTCAGAAATAAATCACTGTAGGACTAACGTTGATTATGACTAATGATACATTATGACTTAAAGTTTTATGGGAGAAAAGGGGCACCGCCCTTGCTAGATACCCCGGAGAAAAGGTTACGGAAACATTTTCAAAGCACAACATTAGCTCTGTTAGCGCCATCTGTGGATTTCAGACCAAGCAAGCACGTCATCTTAAAAGCCGAGATACTTCGACGCTTTTGAACAACGCCATCCAGTCTCGTTTTTTAATCCCTTTTGGCGACTAAGGTCTAAATATTATTTTTATTTTATTAGCAGTACGGCTGCTCACCGAATCTAAGATTATTTAAAAGCGAAAAAGTTTGGAACGTAGGAGTCGTAGCTTCTAATAGTTGCGATGGATGTTACCACACGCCACTGTTGGCGTATGTAAGCGATTAAGAATTTCGGGGGAGTCGGTTGGATGCGACGTGGTTCAATTGGTAGAACACCCGTTGGGGCGCATACCCAGGAGACGTGGGTTCTAATCCCACCGGCGCACCCGAAAAACTTTTTCGCTTTTAAATAATCTTAGATTCGGTGAGCAGCCGTACTGCTAATAAAATAAAAATAATATTTGAATAAAAAGATGTGGTACATCATTTCTTACGCATTTCCAATGTAATTTGGAACGTAGGAGTCGTAGCTTCTAATAGTTGCGATGGATGTTACCACACGCCACTGTTGGCGTATGTAAGCGATTAAGAATTTCGGGGGAGTCGGTTGGATGCGACGTGGTTCAATTGGTAGAACACCCGTTGGGGCGCATACCCAGGAGACGTGGGTTCGAATCCCACCGGCGCACCCGAAAAACTTTTTCGCTTTTAAATAGACTAAGGTCTAAAAGGAAAAATGACTGTATAGAAATGACGACATGGAAAAAATACCAAGTTTTTTCTCAACTTTAATCGACACAGAAACAGTGTCAACGGAGATCCGCTTTCTGTGTGTTTTGGCTCTACGGTAGCGTTGTGTAACTCTTGCTTTTTAAATGAGGATGAGGGAGTAACTCGTTTTGCCTCGCGAGGTACTCGCGAGGTACCCTTCATTTGAGGTGAGGTGAGGCGTGAGGAATTAAAACGATCGCAATTCGCAATGAATTGAATGAGTACATAAATGAGTAGCGAGGCGCGCGCATCGTTGCCGCTTCGTATAGTGAGTTATCTGTGCTCGCGCCTCGCGCCTCGTTATCTGTGCTCGCACCTCGCGCCTTGTACTCTGTGCTCGCGCCTCGTGATAGAAAATGAGGAGCTAAATGAGGTGGTTCAAAGTTGCAATTCGAGTACTCCCTCATTTTGTCGCGATGAGGAACTCAAATGAGGTACCTCACGAGTGAGGAACTCATCACTACTCTACGGGCCGATGCAAATTTAACATAATCTAAACCTACCTATGTTTCTGTGTCGATTAAAGTTGGGAAAAAACTTAGTGATTTTTCATGTTGCCATTTTTATACTCGCCAAAAGGAAATACTCATTGTCAATTGACAACCTTTCATTTTTTTAACACCTGAAAATTACTGCAGGAATCGAAAGAGTTTCGTCTCCTGAACACGGAAAAAATATTTATTATAATTTATTTCTCTATATTTAAAAAAATAGAACAAATTTAAAAACATTTATGTACTTACAAATACATCCACAGAATAGATATGTTTCCGTTACCCTTTTCACTAGAAAAAAGAGCTGTCATAGTTTTAAATTTGATAACAACCTTGACGTCAAATTTACGTCATCACTTTTTTTAATAGAGACTAGACAAAAGTAATGAATCTATTCTATCGTTACGCTCTTTTAGAATAAGCACATCTTTAAAAAATTGTAACAAGTTAATTAATAATCCTAGTGAAAATTTAAAACTATCAGCGTCTTTCTCTTTCCAAACAGAATACAGAGAACGAATCAAATTACAGTCTTAGAAATATGAAATGTTGTCAATTACACTGAAACTCCAAACTTATTCACCTGTCTATCTTACCTGCTAAGTAGCCTATATCCAAGTCAATCGCAGTGAGATAAAAAACTACAAGACTAAAAGGTAATGAGCAGGCGCAACGGGAGCACACCCGGTATGTAATCACGTGACTTGTTGCGACGTTCATTATGCCCGCTCTACATTGTCCGACCGTGTACTGGAGACCGAGGAGCTTATACAGGTTGACGCACACATTGTGTCATATTGCGCCTTCGCAAATTGTGTCAAATGTATGCATATAATGTCATAATAATTAATTATTAATTAACACAAGCTTTGCTAAGCTTACTTTGGGACTAGGTCAATTGGTGTGAATTGTCCCATGATATTTATTTATTTTATTTTTATTAAGTTAGCTATGAAGTATCTTTTTTTTTTTGTACTTATTTTTTCAACTTCATTTTTTTATTACTTTTACGGTCATCCCGTGAAATCATATATTTCGTACTAAATACAAACTGAAATATAGATGCACAGAAAAAACCCCAGAAAAAAGACCAATGCTGGGAATCGAACCCAGCATTGGTCTTTTTTCTGGGGTTTTTTCTGTGCATCTATATTTCAGTTTGTATTTAGTACGAAATATATGATTTCACGGGATGACCGTAAAAGTAATAAAAAAATGAAGTTGAAAAAATAAGTACAAAAAAAAAAGATACTTCATAGCTAACTTGTTTAAAGTTGCACAGTAGCGCCATCTCTTGTCCAGGTGAGCGGTTAGTTCCGAAGGAGTGTTAAAATCTCTCGATGAGGGTGTAACATAGATGTGCGCTTGTCACTGCATAAGGTGATGATTTAGCAGATTGAAATGTATGATGTATAGGAAAGATTCGTGTCTAATCTCTAGACCAGTGGTGGTGTAGGGGTATGGCACGCGGCACGGAATGCTGAGGACCTGGGTTCGATTCCCAGCATTGGTCTTTTTTCTGGGGTTTTTTCTGTGCATCTATATTTCAGTTTGTATTTAGTACGAAATATATTATTTTTATTAATTAATAATTTATGTGCAAAATTAGATTTGTAATTTACCATCAGCTTTACGGTGAAGGAAAACATCGTGAGGAAACCTGCATACACCTGAGAAGAAATTCAATGGTGTATGTGAAGTTCCCAATCCGCACTGGGCCCGCGTGGGAACTACGGCCCGAGCCCTCTCACTCTGAGAGGAGGCCTGTGGCCTGTATTGGGCTGGGATGATGATGAATGCTTTTATCGTCTGACATGATATGAAAGTGTAAATCCAGCTTAACAGCTTATAGGAGTGTTAACTTTACCGCGGTTTTAATGTCCCCATATAATCTGTGCGGTAACTCTATTATACAAACTGTCTCAAGATACCTTTATACGTATTAAAGGACGGTATGACGGAAATTAACGTTTAAACATTATTAATTTAACTAGTCGCTGTCCTGACTTTATCGGAAAAGATTTCATTTATTGTTATCCCGCGGGAACTATGCGATTTATTCGGGATAAAAAGTATTCTACGTTAGAAACTATTTATGTGCCTTTCATCCAAATCCGTTGAGCCGTTTACCCGCTAACATACGTGCCATTTTTCACTATACGGCGTAATACGTCGACTGTCCAAAAAAAAGAGTTTCCCAAACTTTCCAGCATCCAATAAAAAAAACATGGCCGGTGTTACAGCGTTAATATTTGCCAAAATTTTATAGGGCATTAGCTTTCGGCTAACGGACAGTTTAATTCGCGCAAGGGGCATAATTACCCTCTTTTTAACGGTTGTTTAGGAGTTCCGGGGCCAAACTTTTTGCTTTACCACTGGACTGGGATTTCTCGTCGTACGTAATTGTGGAGGCCATATTTTTTACATCAGTCCGAGTTGAATTATTAAGCTGGATGGTTTGGAAGGTGATTTCGGACGTTTCAAACGCTATGGCTATTAATATAAGGTATTGTTTTAGTTGTCATCTTAATCTCGATATAACATACAGTATTTCTAATAGAACATTCAGACTTCGTTCCACTCAAGAAGAAAAATGCATTATTAGTTCATTTTTAGTGTAGATACATCGGTACCTACATCGAGCGTTGAGCGATGTTAAAGGTATGTATGTATGTAAATACTTTATTGTACATAAAACACATAAAAAACAACCACCCCAACAAAAAGAAACCAGCTTTTATTACATAAATTTTACAGGCACTGCAATCAGGCATAAAACTATATTTCGTGAATATAACAGTCCTTTGAACTTTCTTCATGTTATTTGCTACCACATTACAATCACTGCTTCTTTGTCACTGTTTTTATAATGTCAAAAAAATCTTACTCGATGTACCTAACTTAATCAGAACATCATTGCCGCAACACTATCCCATCATCATCATCATCATCAGCCTATAACAGTCCACTGCTGGACATAGGCCTCCCCCAATGAGCGCCATTGCGCCCTGTCCTCGGCTAGACGCATCCAGCTTCTACCAGCAGCCTTTCGCAGATCGTCACTCCACCTGGCCGGAGGGCGTCCTACACTACGTTTGCCAAGACGCGGTCTCCACTCAAGAACTCGTTTACTCCAACGGTTGTCGGTTCTTCGACAAATATGACCAGCCCACTGCCACTTCAACTTGCTAATTCTCTGAGCTATGTCGATGACCTTAGTTCTGTGTCGGATATCCTCGAACACTAACACTATCCCAACAACTGGGTAATAGAAAAACGAAAAAGTTTGGAAACCACTGACCGATCAATTAACTTAACAAGTACAAAAATAAGTTTCCTACTAATACTATCAAATGAATGTAACTATCGACCTAAATGCATTGAGATAAAAAGTAACGAAAATAATATTTTTACATTGTAGCTGCAAAATTAAATTTGTGTAAAATATTCAGCAATAGATTGTTAAACACAATGAATACGCGAATCAGTTGAAAATGTCCCTTAGTGCCTGACAATAAGATCTAAAATTGTTCCAAGACGAGCTTTTCACGGCTGACCAATTTCTTACGCAAAAACTAATATTTGGATAACGAAATTGATTTATTTTTATAAGTTTCGCTTTCGTTATTATCTTTAACGTTTTTGTTACTTAGACGATTTTATTACAACGAAGGTAGGTACCTATTTAAATTCTAATAACCATTTTGACATACTTATTGTAATTTAAAAAGCCTTTTACTACGTGATCGTATTTGTTATAGAATGTTTTGAACAGTTCCATGTACCTACTCGTCGTTATTGGAACTTTAACAACCTCAGCTGTTCGAAAAACGTCTACATGCCACTTAATCGGAAAATATTTTTTGTCACAGTAAAATAGTACATTTTTTATGCGACATTCCTGATGAATCTACCTCTACGAAGTTCATTGACTTGTTTACCTTGCGATGCATGTAGGTGTTCAGCAAGTCGTGTGCCAAATGACTAGGGTGGGTGGGTAAGTAGTAAGCACTTGCAATGTAGCTAGACGTAGCTTTTTGATTTCAATTTAATTTTAAAATCGTAATTAATTACCTAGCTAAGAGAAAATAATAAAATTTTAGAATCGAAGTATAAGAAAAATGATGAAACAAATTTCCTTTCAAATGTTATTACGCAGATGAATTCCAAAAAACTCAAAAATACGAGTCCAGGTCGTCGTGGGACTCTCTGCTCGAGAGGCCTTAGGTCAAACCATAGCCTTGTGGTCTAGTCTGGTACGTCACTGGTCTGGTATATCTGAATTG
This sequence comes from Archips crataeganus, assembly GCA_947859365.1. NCBI lineage: Eukaryota > Metazoa > Arthropoda > Insecta > Lepidoptera > Tortricidae > Archips > Archips crataeganus. Next base: position 6,136,033 of record OX402071.1, on the reverse strand, counting down.
TAAAAAAATGGTCATAACTTCCGTATTTTTTTTACAATTTTAGATGAATTTTTCGGCTTTTGCAAGTTCGACTTATTCGTCATGAATATTTTATGCGACGCTGTTTTTTTGGCATTGTCCTTTTATGGAAATATCTTAGGAATTACAGGAACACTACATTAACCAGTGTCCGCCTCTACCGCATCGTTCGCAAGTTACACGTTTAAGCAGTTCTCAGCATACAGAGTTGTGTGAGGGCCACTAAACTAGCATACTTACACTAGCGTTTTTTTGCATATAGATCAGAATAAAATAACTATTCTACAAAAAGAAAAAAGTAAGAAGTAGGTCTCGTTAGGATAAATAACCATCGCTACCAGATGTATATGTTTTGAGGTGTATGTTGAGAATAAGTTGGATGCACAAAGTCACAAATGATGTTCTGTAGCGAACTAAGCAGAAACGGAGACTTTTGTCTGTCTGTCTGGCGAAACACTAGATATCTCGGTCACGTGCTTAGGCACAATATATATGACCTTTTGCAAGTTATAATGACGGGCAAGGTTGCGGGTAAACAGCGAGTTGGTGGGAGAAAGAAGTGGCTCCGCAACATCTGAGAATAGACTGGAATAGCGAGCGTATCCGAAGAAAGAAATTCCAGAAGTTGATAGCCGATATTCACTGGTTGGAGAGCCTCTCGCAGAAGAAGAAGACCAGATGGGTGTAAGTCGTGGTAGACTAATGGTTTGACCTCTGGCCTCTCAAGAAGGATCGCTGTTTCTCACTAGATGTTCAAGGAACAGTTCACTAAGTCCAAACCGTTCAGTTTGCTTCGGTTGGCACGTGGCTAGTCGGTCAATCGGAGCTATTCGGAGCACTTCGGAACGACTCATTTCGTATACTTGGTCTCGGGATATTGTACTACATGTACTAAGAGCAGAATGAAGAAGGAATAGTCCATTTTAGTACAGTGTCACGAAGTAGTCTTTTTTTCCACATCCTTTTCTGTTCTCCTTATCGCCCACATTATCACGCGGTCTTAGTGGCCTCATGCAAAGTTTATACAACGAGGATGTTACTCTGATTATATTACACAACTTTAGATTCAAAGAGCACTGCTAACAGAAAGTGACCAATAAAAAATATTACCTACAGGGGTCACTCTATTTGTAATTAATTGAATCAGGTGTTTCTTTTTTTATGGATCGCCGTATCAATGAACTTCTTTATACCTTGTTATTTCTAAACCTCGCATGTAAGACAGAGACATCATTTATTGAATCAGGCGTTACTTTGCGGAGGTCCATATTAATGAACTAAAACAATTACTTAATTACTTTAGTTCATTACAGAGACATCAGTACAATCTACATGTGTTTATTGCCCAAAAACCGCCCTCTCCTTACTACTTAAAACCTTACCTACCCTTCCTTATCGATCAATATCGATAGATTAGTGTGGTAGGTTTAACTGACGGATACCAGTCGATAAATAATCGTTCGACAGCCGATCGTCTACTGTTCAACGTCGATCGATTGGTGTCGTAGGTTTTGGTTTAATAAAATTTTCGATTGACGACCAATCGATTCTACCCTCGATCAATTCTTGCTCTTTTTTCTTTCTAAGGCTGCGTTTCCACCAGAGATGTGCGAGGATGCGTTGCGAGGGATGTGTCTGTCATGAACCAATAGAAACACTTCATTCACTTAGGACCTTTTAAATGAAGTGTTTCTATTGGTTCATGACAGACACATCCCTCGCAACGCATCCTCGCACATCTGCGGTGGATACGCAGCCTTAAGGTATTTTTGACGTGACATACGTTGTAAGTACATGAGCCGCGAAGGCCAGTTGCAAGATAGCGACGAACGCCAGGATGTACAATGCGGGGTGCGGAGGGGGGGGGGGGTACGAGGGGATGCGGGGGGTGCCTGGGGGGGGCAGCCGTAGGCTGCACCGTTTTCAAGATATTTGACAAAACACCGGTTCTCGTCCGATCACCGAGAGGTTAAGCAACGTCGGGCGCGGTCGATACTTGGATGGGTGACTGACTGGTTTCATTTTTGTTTTTGAATGTTTTGTTGTGACGTTGCCACGTTAAACTATCGTCCGTAAACTGACTTTACAGACAACCGGTTTTTGTTTCTGACGGTGTGTCTAAGACCCTTACCTTGTATAACTCATTATTGTATAACCAACTGGGACGTTCCAAGCCACTTTTAGTCCCGAACTAACTCAATGTGATCAAGTTATTCCAAATTCTGCGCCTGGCTGAATTAGTCGGAGCCGGTCCAGAAATATCGAGCGGTTTAATCCTCACTTCACTCCAACTTGTTACCGAAAGTACAGTCGCAGCACGAAACGGTTCACTTAAAATTTATTTCATCATCATCATCTCAGCCTCAAGTCCCACTGCAGGGCACAGGCCTCCTCACAGAATGAGAGGGGTTGGGCCGTAGTTCCATCGAATTTCTTAGCACGATATTTTCCTTCATTGCACCGTAAAAGCCCATGGTAAATTTCAAATGTGATTTCGCTCATAAATTCCGAAAAACTCAGAGGTGTGAGCCAGGTTTTGAACCCGCGACCCTCTGCTTGAGAGGCAATAGGTCAAACCACTAGGCCACCATGGCTTAATTAAATCAAGATAAAATTTATTTAAATGGGCCGAAAGTTATCCAGGCGTCCCACATGTCGACATAGTCTTTACCCACCCATAACTTTTTCCATGGTCACAGGAGAGACGCGAGCAAAAAAAATGTGGATTCACGACTCAGCTACTTCTTTTAATATAGATTTCAGAACAGTTATTGATTTAAATCTAGATCAACCGGCAGCCGGTATCAGCCACAGGTAATGAGATTTGAACTAGATTATTGGAAGAAATTTATTTACAAGCCTTAAGTCATAAGCGGTGGACAAAACCGCCATCTACTTTGATTAAAACAAGATGCTTGAGAGCCAGCTGGTAATCTAAAAATCGTATGTCTAATTATTTAGATACGGCTTTTTTTTTCGCACTCCATTTACTGGTTTTTCAAATATGTACTTTTCGGTATAATTTAATATTTTAATACCGTGAAAATAAAGACAGAAGTCTGATAATTAATTTTCGAGTTTGATGATAAACTTTAAAAAAAACGAATGCTGCTGTCAATAATCAAAATAAGAAAAATAATCAAGAAAAAAATTAGTGGCTAAATTTTTATCGTCAACTTTTATCGGAGTTATCAAAGTACATTACTCGGCTATCAACTGTCAAATTGAGTATGATCACTGCGTGTCCATGATGCTGGAGCAGTACTTCATTGTATGGACTGTCGATACACTGCCTTCGGAGACAATAGAATAAAATCTTTAGGGCATTTATTCGAGCATTTCAACCGTCTCATTTATCCGGCCACATTTTTTTAAAGAAATGGCTGTAGATTTTATTACTTACAAAAGTTACAAGTCTATGTGAAAATCAACGTCATTGTTTTTATTCTGATGTAGAAACTGTCATAACTATAAATTAAAAAATTTAAAAACCCCCAACGCAATTATGTCACTCGTACCTATGTTTGAACATTAAGTTAATGCCCGTTATGCGTCTAAGATCCCTTCCGCAGCTAACAAAAGAGCTGATAACTTTGAAACGGCTGAACCGATTTGGATGAAACATATCTAAGAACCATCGCCAAGAAACTTGCTTTCATTTAAAAAAAACCGCATCCAAATCGGTTCACCCGTTTAAGAGCTATGATGTCGTAGACAGACACACAGACAGACAGACACACACACATAGCGGTCAAACTTATAACACCCCTCTTTTTGTGTCGGGGGTTAAAAATGGAGCATCGGTTACTTGATCAACTTACTTAGCAAAAAAACGTTTGTGTTAAGAACGACATTTTTAAAAGAAAATTCATAACCCTCTGTAGCATACTGTAGAATGTAGGCAACATACCATTCGATCGTCTTTCAAATTCATAGAATCGGTTTTTCAACGTAATCATGCACCGTAGCCTGTCGTCTACACTCTAGCCAAGATAATTTAGTACCGAAGAACACAAATAGATGGCGTTATAAGTCTCAAATTGAAGTTGGTCACTCGCGAGTAGGTTACCTATGACAAATGTGAATAAAAATTTAAAAAAAAAAAAAAAAAAATTTTGTTTTACTTGTTTTTGGGATTTTGTTTTGAATCAGTGAAGAGGTATGTGTTTCTTATTCATTGTGTAATATTGATTTTGACCCAAGTTTACGTATTTAAAGGTTTTTATGGTAATTCGTGTTTGTTGCCTGTAGGCTACATTAGGCAAAAAGTGTAGTAATTTTGTTTGAGTACTCTAATATTTATCATTGGGTTTATTATGTTTTATGAACCCTCGTAAGCAACATCTGCGTGACTTGGACATGGTATATGTCCTACACGATGGTGCAGACAGTGAAGATGGCCTTGACTTTCATGACGATAGCCTTGCAGATACTGATTTCATGCCTGAATCAGAGACTTTCGAAGATGAGACCACAGAGGTGGATATTGAAGTAGATTCCATAATAGAATACCAAGGAGATAGTCAACAAAATCCTCCATCTAATACTACCTCAGAAATCGAAAGTATTGCTCAACTTTCAACAAGCCAAAAAAAAAATCAAAAAAAATAGGTACTAAAAATCCACCAAAGAAAAAGATTGCCAAACTGAATTTACGCTCAAAAAAAAAGAATCTTGAATTGAATGCTGAGCAGTCAGGGGCGTCGCTACCGCCGTATCAGCCGTATCAATGATACGGGGCCCCCGGGCTACGGAGACCCCTAACGTGTGTAAGCAAAAATTAGTAAAATGTTGTCCACAATGTCACTTAATGTCCTGGTTCCCAGGAAAGCCCCCCAACTAATTTTGATACAGAGCCCCTCCAAGGCACGCTACGCCATTGTGAGCAGTTCATATTTACTGGAAGCAAGTTCTTGGGTTCTGACCTTCTAGAGCTTGAAACACCCATACAGTTCTTTTTCATTTGTTTCCACAAGAACTGCTGAAGAAAATTTCTGAGGAGACCAATCTTTATCGTGTGCAAAAAGATCCTACCTAGTAGCACATTTCGAGTATTTGAAATGAAATGGACGTCAGGCAATTCACAGGTGCAGTATATGCAATGTCTCTCATACAATTGCCTAGAGTTACTAACCATTGGAATTCAGTTCTTGGAACTCCCCTAATATAGGAAACCATGCCGTTGAACAAATTTAAAATTTTAGCATTAGCAGATTTTCGTCTTGAGGATGCTGTGACCCTTTGCAAAATGGGTATAAAACCAAATTTGCTAAATCGGCGATCATTAGAGAGCGAAATTCAGGCTAAAAAGCACAAAGGTCCTGCTAAACACGTGCCTCCAAAAGCTGTCCGCCAAGACCAAATTGGGCACTGGTCGTAAATGGTTCAGACAATCAGACGCAAGTTTCCGAAGTGTCCTGGATTTACGCACAACGCGTGTGAAAAATGCGGGGTTGCCTTGTGTTACACAAAAGCCAAGAATTGCTTTAGAAACTTCCACCAATCGTAACATGAACTACAATGTAATTTTTGAAATGTTTATGCAGTGTTGCTTCCAGGCAACACTCCCTATTTTTGTTTATTTTTTCAAAATTAACGACACCAAAAAAAAATCCTGAAACACGTGTATTTTATTTTTACTTCATTATTACAAACCAATAAAAAGTACAAAAAAATCAAATCATGAGTTACAGAGGGTATTCGCTGCTACCGCTGCCTTGTACCTTTTCTGTCATGTGATTGCTCGGCGTGCACATACATTATAACCAATGCAGCCAATAGCAATCGACCTTGTTCAAGCTAATCAAAATGTCCACTTTGCGTACGTTTACATTATAAAAGACCAGTTTATAAGATACATGAGAAACAGAGCAGCGAGTAAGTAAAGTGTTATAATATAAATTATAAACCAAGGCTTCATTTTACTCCTTCGTAACCACCACCACCAATGCACCAGCGTACCTATCAATGAATCCGAAATATCAGTAGGTATGTATGTACAAAAGAACTTTGTTATAGTTTTTCAAGAGTTTTTGATTGAGATACGCTCGAAATATTCTGAATACATTTTTTGGTACTTACTGTCATTTGTTTTGTTTTGATGATGACGATGATGAAAAGGGATGAGTTATGGCGATGAGACATGGCCGCTAACGATGGGCCTAAGACAGGGCTATTCTCGGAGTTTCTTTGCGGAATCAAATTAGAAATCGTCGCGCCGTAAGTCTGCGTTCCACCGTCACCACCTTGATGAATATACATCTACAACTGTGCGTTTCCGTCGGCATTTTCTGCCACGCACAGTTAAATTGTGGAATCAACTCCCGTCTACGGTGTTTCCAACTAACTATGACATCGGGTCCTTCAAGAAAAGAATGTATTGTTCCCTTAAAGGCCGGCAACGGACTAGTGACCCTTCTGGGGTTTCTGGTTCTCATGGGTGGTGGTGATCGCTTACCAACAGGTGACCCACTTGCTCGTTTGCCTCCCTCTATCAATAAAAAAAAATAATAAAAAAAAAATTATAAATCACCGACATAGCTCGAAGAATCGCCACACTCAGGCTGTGGGCAGGGCGTAGTACTAGTAGAACTAATGGCCGATGCGGCCAAAAGGTTCTCTAGTGGCGTCGACGAACTGGAAAACGCAGTTTCAAATTCAAAATTCAAATTCAAATTCAAATTCATTTATTCAAGTGACAAGACTCGTAAAAATATTACATATTACAATAAATAAATAAAAAAGACTGGCCACCGCAAGACATTTTGAAAGAAAAAAGATTTTATCTGTGTCCCCTGCACTAGGCTAGGCCTGTGTCGCAGGTTGACGCTTGCATTATCTTTTCAGATTTTGGATTACCTGGCGCTAAAGTAATAACCGTATTTACTAAAATTAAGAAGCATGCAAAATAAAAAGACAAATTATACTAATAAAACATGTGATGCGCACTTAAGAATAGGGAACAGGACTGATTATAAGAAATAAACTAATTGCGTTTGCGAGCGTGCGCGTGCGTGTGCGTGTGTGTGTGTGTATGTGTGTATGTGTGTGTGTGTGTGTGTGTGTGTGTGTGTGTGTGTGTGCGTGTGTGTGTGTGTGTTTTGTATGGTTGTTTATTGTGATATAATCCTTTCCGTTTCCTGATAGTTCAAAGTGCTCAGCCATTTCTCGATTTTTGCTTTTAATTCTCTACTGGAACATGATTTTATGTCATAGATACTGTTTATTTTCTTGTGTATGTGTAGGTACATGTAAGACCCAAATCGTTTCGCGAACCTAGAGTTAACTTTTGGTAGTGGGATTATAAATTTACGTTTATGTAACCGATCTTCATAGTCAGGCAGATTTAGAACGATTTTGTGGGCAATATCAGCACACCTCAAGATGTACAGCTGCCGCACGCTAAGCACTCTGCTCTCTTGGTACAGCTTATACGTGTACTTTAGATGTGTGTGTAGTTTAGATGTAGCGATGACCGGTAGGTTACGGGAACGCGTTGGATACGGATAGCCTCTGTGGCGAATCTTGAGGGAGTCCTATGTTCAACACTGGACTCTTTCGGCTGAAATGCAAGATGGTAACTGCGAAATATCGTGCGTAAAATTCTCAATCTACACTGGGCAAGATTAGGCCCAAGCCCTCCCGTTCTGAGAGGCCCAGTGTCCAGCACAGGGACGTAAAGCGAGCTTTCCGCTCGTGCCTAAAATACCACGTTCCCAAAATACCAGAGGTTCAAAATAAGGCATTCCACCAAAAAAAACACTTCCTTGTACACCTTCGATTTTGTATCGTGGTGCAAATGCATTTTGAAAAATCTGGTACCTATTTTGGGGACGTTGTACTTAAGGCACGAGCGAAGCTTTTGTGGTATAAAGTTAATCAAGCATAGCGTGTAATGCGAGGTTTTCACCAGACTTAGAAAGTGTCGCAGTCGTTTTACAAATGCAAAAACAATTAGTGGTAGTAGACGCTTTATGCATTCAGCCACGGCATTGTAAGCCGCGCTGCATTTGCCTACACTAAGTAACGACAGAAAAAAAAGCGTTTTTCTCTTTAATGCTATGACATTTAATGTTTTTCTTAAAATAGATTTTGTACAGAATAGGTTTGTGGTTGTAGTAGGCTAACGGTTTGTCGTGTGGCTTCTTAAGCAGAGGTTCGTGGGTTCAAATCCTGGGCTAACAATTCTGAATTCATGTGCGAAATTAAATGTGAAAACCACGAGCTTTTTGTGAAGGACAAACATCGTGAAAGAGAGAGGGAGAAAGTTGGGGAGATTTATTGAAACACTGGTTCCCCAGTCGTTGTTGCCTCTTTAATTTTACGTCTTTAGCAATCGAGGTAACAGCAAAGCAGCAAAGTGTCGTCCATTAAACCACTAGGAAATTAACCTTTTAAATGGAGTGTATTTTCAGAACTTGCTGGTTGACCTCTATCCTGGATTTTTTTTTATTTATTTATTTATTTTTTTATATTAGGGGACAATCTTACACAAATCGACCTAGTCCCAAACTAAGCAAAGCTTGTACTATGGGTACTAGACGACGACAAACATACTTATATAGATAAATAAATACTTAAATACGAGGGGCGTTCAATATAAAGTGAGAATGAGACGCAAACTCTTTTAATATTACGAAATTAAATACTGGCCGGTAAAGCTAATCTATCTAGCTGAATGCTATGAAAAAAAAACTAACTGTCTTTTGTTTAAAAAAATATACGGTAATTTCTTTGCAATGCTATTGAGTACGTTAGCGAAAATGGAGAAAATTGAACTGCGCGCCGTTATCAAATACTTGTATTTGAAAAATTTTTCTACGGACCAAGTCAATTTGGATTTGCGGGACACTTTAGGGTCTAATGCTCCTCCGTATTCGACAGTCGCACGTTGGTGCGCCGAATTTAGACGTGGAAGAACATCGACAATGGACGACCCCCGCTCCGGACGCCCTGCTACAGCAGTAACTGAAGAAACTGTGAAAAAAGTCGAAAACTCAGTTTTGGCGGATCGTCGTGTCACAGTTCGTTTTATTGCTGAAAATGTAAAGATTTCAACGGGGAGCGTGCATAATATTTTACATGAACGCTTGGGTATGAAAAAGGTATCTGCGCGTTGGGTACCAAGAATGCTTACTGACACGCAAAAACAAACTAGACTAGAGATTTGTCAAGAAGCTTTGAACCTGATGCAGCAAGACCGGGAACTTTTTTTGGCGCGATTTATAATAATGGACGAAACATGGCTCCATCATTACGACCCTGAAACGAAACTGCAGTCTATGACATGGAAAAGGCCATCATCTCCAACTCCGAAGAAATTCAAGGTGAGCCCATCTGCCGGTAAGGTCATGGGCTCTGTTTTTTGGGATGGTAAAGGGGTATTAATGATTGAGTATCTCGAGCATGGAGCCACTATTACGGGCACTTTATACGCCAAACAAATAGCAACATTGCGCAATGAGATCCGCGAAAAACGGCGAGTTAAACTCTCGAAAGTTGTGCTGTTCCACCAGGACAATGCCCCGGCACACAAGTCCGCCGTTGCAATGGCTGCAATTCGTGATGCTGGGTTCGATATTCTTAAGCATCCTCCGTATTCACCAGATCTCACTCCCAGTGATTTCTACCTATTTCCGAGATTGAAACAATACCTGAGAGGCCAGAAATTTGAAGACGACGACGCGGTAGTCGCTGCAGTACAAGATTTATTAAGTACTCAAGATGAGACCTTTTTTAAAAATGGAATTTTAAGTTTAGAAAAAAGATATACTAAGTGTATTATGCTAAAAGGTGACTATGTCGAAAAATAAAATTACATTTAGTAAAAGTTGTTTATAACATACTCATTCTCACTTTTTATTGAACGCCCCTAGTACATAGAAAACATCCATAACTCAGGAACAAATATTCGTGCTCATCACACAAATAAATGCCCTTACCGGGATTCGAACCCAGGACCTCTTGCTTCGTAGGCAGGGTCACTACCAACTAGGCTAAAGCGGTCGTTAATTATGACAAGCAATCATCGTATCTGCCAAAAGACATCCACTATCTAATTGGATTAAATTAGATTTCATCATTTCTAATGCGATCCCGCAGAGAAACAGAACTCCGAGCATAGCCCTCACCATCGCCCTCTGGGGGGCTACTCCGAAATTCGAAAATCGAAGTTCGTATCGCATCGTCTTGCTCGCTCTTGTGTTAAATACTATTAGCGTGAGAGGAATGGCACGATACGAAGTTCGAATTTTGCACTTCGTAGTATAAGGCCTGAATACGTTTGGGCATTCGAGGCGAATCCGTTGCGCGTCCGCGGCGAATACGCCGCGCGTTCGCTCCGTTTCTAATGTGTTTACAAACCGCCAGCGTAATATGGCTCTAAGCTTTCTTATGGGGCCCACTGTGAACAACCATGTCTCAGCAATATATCATCATCATCATCCCAGCACGCACGTAAATTCCAAAAAACTACGAGGTGCGAGTCTCTCTCTGCTTGAGAGGCCATAGGTCATAAAACTAGGATGCCACGGCAATTTTAGTCGAAGATTTCTGAACCTAACTGTACCAAAAATGTTTAATTTACATGTTGACCGTACCGCGAATAAAAAGTGGAGCAAGGAAGAAAAGTGGGTGCTTTCCTGTATTTCCTCCAAGAAGTTTCTCGAGAGTTTAATCAGGCGCGAGAGTCGCCGGGGTTGTCGCGCAGTTCGCTTTAAGTTGCATCAAATTAATTGTTACAGTTTATGCTTACTGCGAAGCGTATATTTTTATAACACCTTCAGTGGTGCCAGATCTTTTAACCCCCGGGACAAAAAGAGGGGTGTTATAAGTTTGACCGCTATGTGTGTACGTGTTTGTTTCTTTGTCTGTCTGACTGTGTGTGTGTCTGTGGTATCATAGCTCTTAAAAGTGTAAAGCGATTTGGATGCGTTTTATTTTATTTGAAAGCAGGTTTCATAGGGATGGTTCTTAGACATGTGTCGTCAAAATTGTTCCAGTCGTTTCAAAGTTATTAGCTCTGTTAGCTGCGGAAGGGATCTTAGACGAAAAATGGGCATTTACTTTATTTTCAAAGATATACGATGTGACCTAATAATGCGTTGGGGTTTTTAATTTTTTAAATTTATAGTTATATTTGGTGAGCCTTCCTTCCTTCCATTATGGAACGAAGTTAGAGGAGAGGAAAGTCTTACATAACCTGCAAGTTGTCCCCACGGCGATGTCATATCATCATCATTATCATCATCGTCCCAGCCTGTATAGGTTCCATTGCAGGGCACAGGCCTCCTCTCAGAGGGCTTAAGATTATTAGGGAGTGTCTCAACTAACCGATATAGGCTCTGCTAAAGCTGGATTATTATAGTTACGGCTGTTTACGGCGTATATTTTGACATGCCTACAAATCTGTACGGAACGTACGGTTCACGAGTTTAGAAACAAAATAAAGAAACAAAACAAAACCGCCAAACGCGAGTCGGACGCGCGCACGAAGGATTCCGTACCATTATCTATAAAAAACCGGCCAAGAGCGTGTCGGACACGCCCAAGGTAGGGTTCCGTAGCCATTACGAAAAAAATCAAGTAATATTTTTCTAAGGATTTCGTATGTGTACGGAATCATCCAAGTTTAGGTATTTTTGATACCTAAGGCTACTATTTACTCTTAAACTACAAATAATTTCCAAGCAATCTTAGCCGCTATAATTTTCCTAGTAAATTTGATATATTTACTACCCTTCCGAATTTTTTCAAATTTTTCCACCCAACAGTTTAGATTTTAGAGGGGGGGGACGGCCGATTTTAATGAAAATTTTCACTTTAAAGTTGAATATTTCGCAAACAGATCACTGAATAGAAAAATCATGTTAGCAACCCCACAATGACTTTAAAATACCTATCCAACGATACCCCATACTATAAGGGTTAGCCGAGTAAAAAAAAATCACCCCCACTTTACGTCTATGGGAGGTACCCTAAAAAATTTTTTTTTACTTTTTTTTATTAAATCACTTTGTCGGCGTGACTGATATATATATTCATGCCAAATTACAGCTTTCTAGTACTAACAGTCTCTGAGCTTAGCCGCGGACAGACAGACAGACAGACAGACAGACGGACAGACATGGCGAAACTATAAGGGTTCCTAGTTGACTACGGAACCCTAAAAACGGCAAAAAATCACGTTTGTTGTATGGTAGCCCCCTTAAATATTTATTTTATTCTGTTTTTTTTTTGTATTTGTTGTTATAGCGGCAACCGAAATACATTATTTGTGAAAATTTCAACTGTCTACCCATCACAGTTCATGTGATACAGCCTGGTGACAGACGGACAGACAGACAGACGTACAGACAGACAGACGGACGGATAGCGGAGTCTCAGTTTTATAGGGTCCTGTTTTTACCTTTTCGGTACGGAACCCTATAAATGAACAATCCTGATTCTGTCACATATACGGAACTCTAAATGTATAGTTAGCGACAACCCCAGCCCCTATTTTTCGGCGTTCCCGACCTTTTGTCCCAACGCAATTCAATTTATTGATAAGGGACTGTACTTTTATCGATAAATAGAAAGGCAAATAAAACTATCGAATAACCGTAAGTTGGTTGGATTCTTTGGGCCGTGATTTAACCGATTGCGGCTGGGGAATGGTAGGTAGTTGAAGTTTTCGTAGGCGATTATAGGTAAAGTAGGTTAGCAAGAATCGACCAATCACAGCTGACATCTTCATCTCGTCCCACGCCGCCTGTAATAGGTACAATCTATCTGTTTTCTATATGTATAAATCATCATCATCATCCCAGCCTATATACGTCCCACTGCAGGGCACAGGCCTCCTCTCAGAATGAAAGGGCTTGGGCCGTAGTTCCCACGCGGGCCCAGTGCGTATTGGGAACTGCACAGCACACATACCATTGAATTTCTTCGCAGGCGTATGCAGGTTTCCTCGCGGTGTTTTCCTTCACCGTAAAGCTCATGGTATATTAGAAATGTAAATTCGCACATAAATTCCGAAAAACTCAGAGGTGCGAGCCGGGGATCCGGTGATTTGTTTTTTTTTTCATAGTACCTAATATGTGTGACAGGGGAGGGGGCTAAAAATAATCAAAATTGGTGTGACATAGTTGCATTTCTCAAAAAAACAAAGCCACTTTTTTATATTTTAATAATTTTATGTTATTCAATCTTAATATAATAATCTAATAACTAACTATAATAATAATAATCTTCTTATGTATGACGGATGATGTTTATGTACCTATTTAGATTTAAAAAATCAATTGATTTAGCTATACTATTTTGTAATTACTTCGAACAATTTGTTATTTTTCTTTATTGTGTCTGGATTCAACTTTATTTTATGTCTGTATATTTTTATAAAATATTTGCACTGTTAAGCTTAGCTGATTATTTCTTTATTTTAATTATTTATGATAGCTCGTTTAGCCTGCGATACAGAGTTCTCTAGTAACCCTAGTGCAGGCATACGTGTTACATAGACTTTTGTAAATAATAATAATAATAATAATAAGAGAAGGACAAAGCCAGCAAGTACCTTGACCTAGCTCACGAGATAACCGCCATGTGGGATGTTGATTCGACGATCATTGTCCCGATAGTCGTTTCTGCGAACGGGCTGATAGCGAAGAGTCTCGACCAACACCTCAAGAGACTCTCGCTAGATGGCTGGATCAAGGGTCAGATACAGAAGGCGGTACTCCTGGACACTGCGCGGATAGTCAGGAGGTTCCTCTCTCTGTCGCCCTAACCACCGATAGCTTAGGCCCCGCCTCGCTGCCGGTGGCACCCTAGGATAGGTTTTTATAATGATTTTATGATTTGTATGTATAGTTTTATATTTTACTTTTTGTATAATTATTGTAAAAATCTAACCTAAGAAAAAAATATAAATAAAGAGAATAATAATAATAATCATTTATTTCAGACATTAAATATCCATAATGTGTTAGCAACAATTGTAACCTTAAACCTATGTTAGTAAATACATCAAGCTAAGACACAAAGAAAAATAAAATTAAATGCTAATTAAACACTAAAACCCTACTCAGCTCTCGCTGAGAGATGCAAGGCATCCCATGCCTGCAGGAATGGGCCATCGGTCCTCTCTGCAACAGTGGCCAAGATGCTATTGGCGCTGCCGCGCACGCGCCGCAACAACGACGCTACACGCTTGCGCATGATGGCATGAAAACCATCTGTCCGCGCCTCAGCGAACATTCCCGACCCACTACAATGGCGCGGCAGCCCCAACAACATCCTAAACGCATTGTTGTACTGGACTCGCAAGGCGCTGTAAGCCGATCGAGCAAAGCTAATCCACAGGCTGCAAGTGTAAAATGATTGACAGTAAGCCCTGAAAAGGGTAATCTTTACGTTCTTGGTACACTTTGCAAACCTGCGAATCAACATATTACTCCTGACTGCCAGCGCCCTGCGCTCCCGCTCCAGATCCACATTATCCTTGAGAGATGCATTGACCCAGTGCCCCAGGTACTTAAATTCCATGACACGCTTCAGAGGAATGCCGTTGAGATTAATAGGTAAAACATTGCATTTCTTGTCATCTTGTACAGTCGACTACAAAAAGATCGATACCGCCAAAGTTACAAAGATATGTATACACACCTTTATTGACTTAACATTAAGGTCGTGTATACATATTTTTGTAACTTTGGCCGTATCGATTTTTTTGTAGTCGACTGTACTGCAAATTATTGAATAAATTATCTTATCTTATCTTATCTTATATGACAAAAATTTTCCCTAAGTTTTTTTTCCTTTTTTGTTAGGCACTATTCCATACATACACTGCATGGCGTAGGTAACGAAAAGGAAGAACATAAAAAATGTATGACATTTTGGGGACATTTTTCGCTCTGAAATGGGATGGAAAAAGCTCGTGATCCTGAGTAGGAATAACATAAAATTGTTGGGAATATAAAAAAAATCACCCCCACTTTTCGTCTATGGGAGGTACCATATAAAATTTTTTTTTTGTTTTTTTTATTGAACCACTTTGTCGGCGTGACTGATATATATATTCTTGCCAAATTACAGCTTTCTAGTACTAACAGTCTCTGAGCTTAGCCGCGGACAGACAGACGGACAGACATGGCGAAACTATAAGGGTTGCTAGTTGACTACGGAACCCTAAAAAAGTGGCTGGATTTCCCCCAAGTTGGTAACTGATTTCTAATGGTATAAACGAAGTAATGCCACGGGTAAACGCCAGTTACGCGTAATATTTTCTCAGTTCCGTTCAGTTACAAATCATATCGCTGTATGGGTTGCACATACGCTATATTTCCTCGAGAACGTTTAGCTACGCTCCGAGATATACTATATAGGTATTTAGTTTTGGTCCGTGTTCCTAGTAGAGGACTTATCTAGGACACGTAACTAAATATCGAAAATATATATATATATCGAATGGGTAATACCATCATAGGGTTTTGGCATCCAGGCTACTCAGTAGATGCACCAAAATCCGCATCTAAAATCCGCATCTGAGGCCTGGACCCTAATCCTGAGGTAGGAGCACAAACTTTTGGTTGCGGAGAGAAGGATCTTACGCAGGATTCTTGGCCGGACGCAGAGACCTGACGGCATTTGGAGGATCCGAAGAGTGTGTGTGTGTGTGTGTGTGTGTGTGTGTGTGTGTGTGTGTGTGGCATGTAGCTCCCGAACGGATCAACCGAATTGTATGAAACTTTTTTTTTTGTTTGAAAGGTGAATTAGTCTGGAGTGTTCTTAGCTATGTTTGATGAAAATCGGCCCAAAATGGCCGCCGCCACAAAATAGCGGATTACATATTTTTTCACAACTCCCTTAATATGGGTATCAAATGAAAGGGTTTGACTAGTAGAATACTATACACTATAATAAATTTCAAATCCAAGATGGCCGCCACCACAAAATGATGAATTACATATTTTCAAACATGCGCTGGCGGTTTTTAAATGTTTTAATTTTTAGGTTAGGTTTTTTTTCAAGAGAGATGGAGACCCAAAATTGCTCCCGATAGTCGCCATGTATGAACATCCTGGAAAGCACAGACTGCACGGCGTAAATTTTGATGTTCAATGAAGTGTGGCTCCGTGCCGCGACTGGCAATACCTGCTCCGTTCGTACAGTTAAATGTTTGTCTGTTTAATTTTAAAATATAATCATTATCATCAGCAGCCTATGCTCGTCCATTGCTGGACATAGGCCTCTCCCATGGCACGCCACTGAGTACGATGCTCGGCCACTCTCATCCAGCTCTTGCCAGCGGCCTTGCAAAGATCATCGCTCCACCGAGTCTGAGGACGTCCTACGCTACATTTATAAAAAAA
The DNA here is from genome assembly GCA_947859365.1 of Archips crataeganus. Lineage (NCBI taxonomy): Eukaryota > Metazoa > Arthropoda > Insecta > Lepidoptera > Tortricidae > Archips > Archips crataeganus. The sequence goes on along the minus strand of OX402071.1, from coordinate 6,119,654 downwards.
AAGTTTGTTTAAAAATATAATAACGGTTCTCAATTTTGCATTTTTAATTGAAAAGAGGTTTTCTATCATCCGTAGCCGTAGGACGTCCACTGCTGGGCATAGGCTTCCCTTAGTGACGCCTAATAATTACGGTTGGAAGCGACTTGCATCCATCCTGAACCTGCAGCCTTCACCAAATCGGCTGTCCATCTCGTTGGTGGACGTCCCACGCTGCACTTGCCAGTCCGTGGGCTCCTTCGAGAACTTTGGGGCTATATGGCCTGCCCATTGCCATTTCAACGAGCTAATCGGTTTGGCTATGTCGCTGACCCCTGTTCTTCTACGGATCTCCTCGTTCCTGATTCGATCCCGTAGAGAAATCCGAAAAGACCGGGAATCAAACCCGGAAAATTGCATAGTTCTCGCGGGCTAGTGATAAACGAATTCTTCGCAGACGGAGCCGCGGGCAACAGCTAGTAGTGAATAAAACTTGCTTGTTTTTCACTCACTCAAGCTCAAAATTAGTTCCACATCAGTCCCATTAAACTATACCACGTGCATGAAAAGCCTTTCTTAAGTTTTTTACTGTCTTCTACTAGGGTAAAATACCCAATAGTCAGCCAGCCAGGCACCGGTAGTCGGCTTCTGTCAATCTTTAGCACGAGTGGGAAGAGCACGAGAGATATTTTTGTACTCCTCGCACTCATATACAGCCGACTACCGGTGCTTAGCTGACTACCGGGTACTTTACCCTATACTTCGTTTTTTTAGCATTAGAAAGAAGGTAGACGGTCTTGACGTGTCTTTTTATTGAAAAACACTTTTGAAAAATAAGTCACAGCTAATATGTAACAAATAACAAGGACATAATAACATGGGCATTTACATTCTTTTAGTTTCATAAGTATACCTAGATATTTTCCTAGCACGAACGAAAATTTTTCTTCTAATACTTAGTTTATCGATACAATCCAATACAATACAATGACTCTTTATTGTACACCAGAAATAGTAAGCAATACAGAAAACAGATACACAGAGAGAAAGTTACAAGGTAAGCAATAGGCGGCCTTATCGCTTAAGAGCGATCTCTTCCAGGCAACCCTTTAACAGAAAGAAGGAAGGACTAGTTTACAGCAGCAAATCAGAAAATTAAACACAACAAAAAATAGTACATCTACTCATACATACATCGTAAATATAATAGACGTCAAAAATAAATATAGGCAGTGGGATAAACAGTCACATATAAATAAATAAATAAACTAGGTATAATAAAGTTAACTATTACAAGATGACAGACAGTGCTCCTTAAGCATAGATATCATCATATCATATCATGATATCGATGTCTTATAAGTAGCATTATATCAGTGAGACACGTTTGAAAATATAAAACAATAATACCAAACCAAATCGATGCTATTATTATATGAAAAACTAATCACAAGTTGTTCGTGCTAGAAAAATATCTAGGTATATTCATAAGTAATAGTTAATATTATTTTGAAAGCGTTTTTCAATAAAAAGGACTCGTCAAGATTGATTACCCTTTAAAAAAACGAATATTACGGGTCGCTGAAAACTATTCACATAACTTTCTCCAGAAATTACTAAGGTTGTTTGTTCGGCATTATCATGCGACATTGTATGTATGATTGTAGAACAGTTATATATTATAGCGTGCTGGATAATCGCCGGATGCCGAATCTCGATCGTTACTGAGATCATATACGGCTGCTTACTGTGGAGGAGGCTTCAATTTTATGAAGTTTAATTTTAAAAATAACATTGCTCTATCAATACTTTCGGTTATCTATATCGAGATTGTACAATCTCTTCATTGTACACCACAAATAATACAATACAGAAAAACAAGTACATGGAAAAACGTATAAAGTTAAGCAATAGGCGGCCTTATTGCTTCGAAGCGATCTCTTCCAGGCAGCCTTTGAAACAGAAAGAAAGGAGATTACAAGCAACCTTTAAAAACCTTTAAAAAAGAAAGTAAGCAGATCAGTTTTATTTTAATTTGTGCCCCGGTAATAGCTTTATTGCTGCGAAGAACAAATTGTAAGTACCTACTACTAAGTAAAGTAGTACTTTAAATAAAATATTTTTACTTTGACTTTGACTCTCCATGAACGTTTCTTTTGTACTTAAAGGAAAGGTATTTTTTTCATTTTGTCCTAGTGTACTTAAATATTTTTTAAGGGATTCCCGTTTGACATGTTTGTGGTGGTGGTGTGGTTTAACCTATGTTATGTTAAGTTAAAGTCAATAATTCTACTTTTTCATTTTATTTAATGACACACTATATACAAATATTATGTATGTACTTAATAAGTTTACAATAACACTACATTATAAATTTAAAATTTAAATAACTCCCAATGCAATTTGGTCGCACATATGTTTGAAAATAAAGTAAATGCCCATTATGCGCCTAAGATCCCTCCTGCAGCTAGCAAAAAAGCTTATAAATTTGAAATGGCTAAACCGATTTTGATGAAACATGTCTAAGAACAATCGCCAAGAACCTGCTTTCAAATAAAAAAATGCATCCAATATTAAAAGCTATGATGCCACAGACATACAGACAGACACACACTTGTATCGGGGTTAAAAACTATAGTTGAAAATAAAAATAACAAGAATAAATACAAATCTAAACAGTTTTTCATTGTTTTCGATACTATCTAGATTAATTAATTATCTAGATTAAAATAAAAATAACAAGAATAAATACAAATCTAAACAGTTTTTCATTGTTTTCGATACTATCTAGATTAATTAATTATCTAGATTAAAATAAAAATAACAAGAATAAATACAAATCTAAACAGTTTTTCATTGTTTTCGATACTATCTAGATTAATTAATTATCTAGATTAAAATAAAAATAACAAGAATAAATACAAATCTAAACAGTTTTTCATTGTTTTCGATACTATCTAGATTAATTAATTATCTAGATTAAAATAAAAATAACAAGAATAAATACAAATCTAAACAGTTTTTCATTGTTTTCGATACTATCTAGATTAATTAATTATCTAGATTAAAATAAAAATAACAAGAATAAATACAAATCTAAACAGTTTTTCATTGTTTTCGATACTATCTAGATTAATTAATTAACTAGATTAAAATAAAAATAACAAGAATAAATACAAATCTAAACAGTTTTTCATTGTTTTCGATACTATCTAGATTAATTAATTATCTAGATTAAAATAAAAATAACAAGAATAAATAAAAATCTAAACAGTTTTTCATTGTTTTCGATACTAGATTAAGGGGCTGTTTCACCACCCATTGATTAATTTTAACTGACGGATAAATGTGATGCCGTCCCCGTCTATTCAAATAAAACAAACACAGACGGCATGTCATTTATCCGTCAAATAAATTTGATCAATATATAGTGAAACTGGGGGTAAATGTTATAAAAGATAAAAAAATATCTTCACAGTTAAAAATCCTTCTCCGCACTAACCTAACAACATTACTATAGTACCACAGCGGGTCAAAAACAGTAGGGCAGCAAAAAAGCGAGTTAACAATTTCAAAATGGTAGGTTTGCTGTCTACGTCCGGTGGTTACGGCGTTACACGCATTTGGGAGCCGTGTGGGGCGCCCACGAGCTACATATTTTGGTGACTCTAAAAAAACATCATCATCCCATTCCCACTGATTCCGAATGAGAGGGCTTGGGCTGTAGTTCTCACACGGGCCCGGTGCGGATTGGGGACTTCGCACACGCCATTGGATTTATTCGTAGGTGTGTACAGGTTTCGAGAAGATCGCTCTAAAAATTTGTTTGACAAAAATTTCACTAGCCGTTTTCTCCGATTGATTTTTTTATTGATCTGTCATAGTTTCCCCGTAACTTTAGTGGTGAATAATTTTTTTGTGTTGTTTACTCTGCCCCGGTTGTCCAAGTGACATATTCAAGTTGCATAGAAAAATGCTTAGGTTGTCCAGGAGACAAAATTTGTGTAACCATAGCAACGGGCAAGAGGGTACGATGGCTGAGAGACTTTTGAGAAATAGGTATTTTAATGAAATGTCGCTGTCTCGCCCGAACACCTGCATGTCAGTACAGCGAGAGCGGGACAACTGCAGCTCAGACCGTTAATAGGCGCGTAAAATTGATCAAAACAGCATTTCGTAATCCCCTGTTTTCTTCTCGAAAACTGGACCAATAAAATTATTTTTTTCAAAAATAATTAGAGGACAGATTTAGCTATGCCCCTATGTTTTCCTTTTTTTGTTTATGTCAGGGATTCTCTTCTGATGAGTGTCTGAAAATGACGTTGAAATTGGGCAATTTTTTCAGTTTTGGAAAGGTCATATTTCTTATGTTAATTGAAATATGGAAAAAACGAAACATAGGGGCATATAGCTACGGTAGATACAGATTACACAGTAAAAAAAATTTGGCTCTAAATGCATTATCCATTATCCAGGGAGGAAACAGGGGATTACGTTTGTATGGAGAAATGGTGCGCATCGTATCCTCTTATACTATAGGAGCGTACTCCTACCTAAAAGGCCGGCAACGCACTTGTGACCACTTGTGATCCAACCCGGGTCTTCGTCGATTCGGGGCGCTGTGCTAAACTACTACACCACCCCCAGCCTTTAACTTCACTGGAACCCAATCTATTCTCGAGACAGTTGATATTAAATTAAATGAGAAAATTTTGACATCCCCGGTATGTTTTATTTGACAAAAAGTCACTAAAAATCTCATTTCAAAAAACGATAATTGCTTAGTTAACTTGTACCTACTGCCATCGGTACAACACAATTGTTTATTTTCATTGTATTACCCATGAAATAATCTCCATAGTTATATCATAATATAATAGTTTCAGTGTGTCATCTTTTCTATTTGTCACGTAACAATTATTTTATAAAATAAGTCTACTTCTAAAACCCACTTTCCTGAATGTGTACCCTAAAAATGCACTTTCCGCAATATGTACACTCCCGAAACGTACTAGGGGCGTTCAATAAAAAGTGAGAATGAGTATGTTATAAACAACTTTTACTAAATGTCATTTCATTTTTCGACATAGTCACCTTTTAGCATAATACACTTATTAAATCTTTTCTCTAAACTTAAAATTTCATTTTTAAAAAAGGTCTCATCTTGAGTACTGAAAAAATCTTGTACTGCAGCGACTACCGCGTCGTCGTCTTCAAATTTCTGGCCTCTCGGGTATTGTTTCAATCTCGGAAATAGGTAGAAATCACTGGGAGCGAGATCTGGTGAATACAGAGGATGCTTAAGGATATTGAACCCAGCATCACGAATTGCAGCCATTGCAACGATGGACTTGTGTGCCGGGGCATTGTCCTGGTGGAACAGCACAACTTTCGAGAGTTTACCTCGCCGTTTTTCGCGGATCTCATTGCGCAATGTTCCTATTTGTTTGGCGTATAATGTGCCCGTAATAGTGGCTCCATGCTCGAGATACTCAATCATTTATACCCCTTTACCATCCCAAAAACAGAGCCCATGACCTTACCGGCAGATGGGCCCACCTTGAATTTCTTCGGAGTTGGGGATGATGGCCTTTTCCATGTCATAGACTGCAGTTTCGTTTCAGGGTCGTAATGATGGAGCCATGTTTCGTCCATTGTTATAAATCGCGCCAAAAAAAGTTCCCGGTCTTGCTGTATCAGGTCCAAAGCTTCTTGACAAATCTCGACTCTAGTTTGTTTTTGCGTGTCAGTAAGCATTCTTGGTACCCAACGCGCAGATACCTTTTTCATACCCAAGCGTTCATGTAAAATATTATGCACGCTCCCCGTTGAAATCTTTACATTTTCAGCAATAAAACGAACCGTGACACGACGATCCGCCAAAACTGAGTTTTCAACTTTTTTCACAATTTCTTCAGTTATTGCTGTAGCAGGGCGTCCGGAGCGGGGGTCGTCCATGGTCGATGTTCTTCCATGTCTAAATTCGGCACACCAACGTGCGACTGTCGAATACGGAGGAGCATTAGACCCTAAAGTGTCCCGCAAATCTAAATTGACTTGGTCCGTAGAAAAATTTTTCAAACACAAGTATTTGATAACGGCGCGCAGTTAAATTTTCTCCATTTTCGCTATCGTACTCAATAGCATTGCAAAGAAATTACCGTATTTTTTTTTAAACAAAAGACAGTTACTTTTTTTTTTCATAGCAATCAGCTAGATAGATTAGCTTTACCGGCCAGTATTTAATTTCCTAATATTGAAAGAGTTTGCATCTCATTCTCACTTTATATTGAACGCCCCTCGTACATTTGTGCCATTAGGGCATTTTATCGAAATGCACACTTTACCATACATGCACTTGCCTTTACGGTTACTTACAGGAACCATACATTCGTGGGCATATATATCTAAATCTAGTTTACAAAACTCATTAATGTAAATAAAAACCGGCCAAGTGCGAGTCGGACTCGCGCACGAAGGGTTCCGTACCATTATCTATAAAACGGGCAAAAAACACGTTGCTTGTATGGGACCCCTTAAATATTTGTTTTATTTTTAATTTAATTATTTATTTTTGCCTACACTGCGTCTTCCGGTCCGTGGACGCCTCTCGAGAACCTTACGGCCCCATCGGCCGTCAGTTTTACGAGCGATCTGTTCGGCGAGCCTTGAGGAGGCGCTATGTTCAGCAGTGGACGTCTTTCGGCTGAAATGATGATGATGATGATGATTATTTATTTTTAAAGAGAATATATGTAAATATTCTGTGAATATTTCAATCGTCTACCTGTTGCCGTTATCAATATCGAGCAAAAACGAGCAAAAAAATCACGTTTGTTGTATGGGAGCCCCCTTAAACATTACGTTTATTCTGTTTTTAGGGTTCCGTAGTCAACTAGGAACCCTTCTAGTATGTCTGTCCGTCTGTCTGTCTGTCCGCGGCTATGCTCTGAGACTGTTAGTACTAGAAGGCTGTAATTTGGCATGAATACATATATCAGTCACGCCGACAAAGTGGTTAAATAAAAAAAACTAAAAAAAAAATTTTTTAGGGTACCTCCCATAGACGTAAAGTGGGGGTGATTTTTTTTTTCTCGACTAACCCTATAGTGTGGGGTATCATTGGATAGGTATTTGAAAATAAATAGGGGTTTGCTTAAACCATTTTTTGGTAAAGTGAATATTTTCGGAGGTATTCACTCCGAAAGTTCAAAATAATGTGTCCCCCCCCTCTAACTATTGAACCGCACGTCTAAAAATATATGAAAAAAATCACGTAAGTTAAACTTAATAAAAAAATTCTAGGAAAATTATTTTCATCTCAATCAGTTTAGCAGTTTTTAAGTTTTTGTAAAAAAATATTTCTAAACTAAGATTGTAATTTAACCGCCATTGTAAGCATTTTTTTTCTTTAAGTACCTATAAGATCAAGCTAACAGTATCTTCTTTCAAACAAAAAAAATATATTACATCTGGAAAACAATCAACTACTTCTAGTAGACTGCAGTTATCTAATCTTAGTTACCCAGTTCGCCGATAGATGGCGCTGTACCGCCGACGTTGGGACCAATAAAGTATGCAAAGATTTTTTCGTACCTACTACGGAACCCTATCTTGGGCGTGTCCGGCACGCTCTTGGCCGGTTTTTTTTATTATTTGTTGTTATAGCGGCAACTGAAATACATCATCCGTGAAAATTTCATTGTCTAGCTATCGCGGTTCGTGAGATACAGCCTGGTGACAGACGGACGGACAGCGAAGTCTCAGTAATTAATAGGGTCCCGTTTTTATCCTTTGGGTACGGAACTCTAAAAATAGAGTAGAGCCCTTTAACTCATACGTATGGACATAAAACAACAAAACGTGTAAGATACCTTGAAACCAAACAACGAAAAGCAAGAAGAGATCATAACAAGATTGTAAAAGCGAAAAGGATTTAGGCCAAACGGGGATGAAGAAGAGCTTTTATTTTAATCATAATTGGTGCTTATTATTTCAGAGCTTTTCGCATATTAATGTTGTATTACCGGGCTTTGTTCATTTAATACCGTTTCATTAATGCTGCTGATATATTTAATACCCACCTGGGAAGCTAACAATAACAGTTAGTGTGAATTGTAAAGACAGCATTTTCGTTATGTTTTATTATACAAAATCGGTGGTAAAATATCAAGGGGTTTGTTAATAAACGTGAAACTTAGTGTGGATTTATGGATGTATGTCTGGATGGATGTTTGTTACTCTTTCACGCTAAAACGGTGACGGCTTCTGATGAAAACATCGTAAGATAACCTGCACACAACTGGGAAGAAATCAAAGATGTGTGTGAAGTTCCCAATCCGCACCGAGCCCGCGAGGGAACTACGACCCAAGGCCTCTCAATCGGAGGGGTGACCTGTGCCCTGCACTGGGCCTTATATAGGCTGACATGATGATGATGATGATGAATTCTAAGGTTGTAAATGTTTTCGTAAAGGTATTCGTAACGCTTGGGAAGTCGCGAGGTAGAGCTGGTTCTGTCTTAAGAGTGTCTATACCTGCTGAGCTGGCAACGTTGCATTTTTGTTAGTTTTTCTCGATTATTCCATAAAACATGAATGAAAATTAAAAATGTGGTCAGTAAGAATTGTTCTAATATATAAGTAATTGACCCAATACATCCCTGTATTGTTTTTTTTATAATTATATTATAATTATTATGAGAAAAAACATATACAGGTGTAAATACAAGACCAAAACTACTATTAAATTAAAATAACTAAAACTAAACTTAATTAAAAAAAGAGAGGTGGGCCTCTTGGCATGGTGCCCATCACGCAGGCAGCATTCCCGCGCTGAACAGCGATTGCGATTCTTTGCGCGAGAAAGCTGCCGGCGCGAGGGTTGCCTGTTGCCTCTCTCAACCTATTGCTGAGCTCCCTGTGTAACTCCAGTGCACCCTTACCCCAAGGACCTAGAGTCTCGACGCCGAAAGGAAAAAAATGATATTGGGCGCCGAGACAGCTATATTTTGTGGCCTTGAGGCGTTCCCGGGCGTCCGCTGCCGCCCCCGCACGTTTGGTAGTTGCTGGTAGGTAGGACCCCGCCAGGGTGTCTGTACAGGTGGCGTCCCACACCAGCGCACGGCCAGTCTTCCAGGGTATCAACGACATTCCATCAGGGCGCTTGCCATCGCTCCGCACAATCTGGGGCTCCAGAGCAGCGGGAACGTTGGCACTAACGAGCGCCCTTCTGAGAATGTCGTTGAGAGCGGCGTGGCGGGACAGGCGGCCGGCGCCCGAGAAGCAGGAGAGGCCATGGTGGCCGAGTCGGTCCACTGGAGCCCCACAAGAAACACAGTTGTGACTTGCGCAGATCCCAACTCCCAGCCGGAGACTATATATAAGTTAATTTGTCTACTGCAATAATAATTATTCGTGATAGACTTTTATTTTCTTTAAAAACGAACAAATTTTTACATAACGGTTTTTAAAGAAAAATAAAAGTCTATCACGAATAATTATTGCAGTAGACACATTAACTTATATATTAGAACAATTCTTACTGACCACATTTTTAATTTTCATTCAATTTTTATGGAACAATCGAGAAAAACTAACAAAAATGCAACGTTGCCAGCTCAGCAGGTATAAACGCTCTTAAACGTGAAAGAGAAAGGGAGACTTTATTTATATACTCACTGTACCCGTTTAAGTACAAATAAGAGAAGTGCCGTAAACCTTTTATTACCTGCATTCGTGAATAATAATTCTCTGGAGCACATTAACGACTCGAGTTCGTAAGTCGACCGACAAAGGGAAAACTCTACTCGTGGCGAAAACTCACGAAAACTCACGAAAACTCGCGAAAACTCGGAAAGTTGTGAATTGGCCCGCCCGTGTTTCAGTATAGGCCGAGAGATGGCGGGTTTATTAGTCCAGTATTTTTTTTTTTAATCTCGCTTCACTACTTGGGAGTCATCAAATTTTATTCTAGGATTTGTTTCTTTTGAAATTGTGGCCAGGCGTAGTAGTAGTTGGTTTAATTTAGATTTATTGCATTGTTCCCATTCAACTGTCATTATTGTCTTTGACCAAATGGCCTAGTGGTTTGAAAACCTGACTGACTACGAAGCATGAGATAGATAGAGAAAATGCGAATGTTTCTTCTCGGGTCTTGGGTATTTAAGTGTGTATTTATCTATATTAGTATGTTTATCCGTTTCCTAGTATCCATAACACAAGCTTTGCTAACTTTGAAACTAGGTCAATTGGTGTGGAGTGTCCTGTAATATTAATTATTATTAGCATGAAAAAATTGATAAATTGAACCCGCAAGTGAATGCGCAAGCCGCGATAGAAATCTTCCGCTTAAAACTACTCAACTTATATTTTGTTAACTTTACTTGTATTTTCTTTTGATCTTAATACACATGCATAGAAACCATTAAGTCATTCCGACTAGTAGAAGTGGCTATGATTGACTTGCAAGATTTAACCCACACACCAAATAACAAGATAAGTCAAACTAAATTTTGTTTTAGCACATTCTTACATGATAATTATTCGCTTTATTTTTCGATACTACTGCTTAATTTTATAAATAAGGAAAGAGAAAAGAGTTTAGTCTACGTTACAGGAGACCGAAGAGCTGCTACCTCGGACAGTTTATTAACTCAACTATTCAAAGGGGAACGCTGCCAGTATCTTCGGAATCTTGCCTAAGGGGAATCCCTTTCATAATCATCATCATCATCCCAGCTTATATACACACGTCCCACTGTAGGGCACAGGCCACCTCAGAATAAGAGGGCTTGGGCCGTAGTTCCCACGCGGGCCCAGTGCGGATCGGGAATTTCACACACACCATTGAATTACTTCGCAAGTGTTTGCAGGTTTCTTCACTATGATTGTTTTCCTTTACCGTAAAGCTCATGGTAAATTTCAAATGTAATTTCGCACATAAAATGCGAAAAACTCAGAGTAACTCATTCGCAATTATGTTTTAGTTATTTTTAGAAAAATCATTTAAATATTTCACGGTTATTGCATTAAAAGAGTAAGATTCGAATCTAAGATGTTTTTGTAATAGTCTTTTGTGAAATAAACAGCTTAAATATTTTTTTTTTAAACATGCGTAAAAATTACTTCAGAAACTCAAACTTATCCTTTACTGCATTCGATTACTTTATGTTAATTTAAGTGTCGCAACTGACTTACTATGTTTAACTACCTATTGACATACACAACTTATGAATTGCCTACTTGTATAATTTAAGTATGTGACATGGCAATGGGCAGCGAAGTTGATCAGATGACTCACTGACTTGATTATTCACGTACTTAACAAAAAATTAATTATTCCCTCAATAAATAGGCATGGCTATTTATTTTTAGGGTTCCGTACCCAAAGGGTAACAACGGGACCCTGTTACTGAGACTTCGCTGTCCGCTCGTCCGTCCGTCTGTCACCAGGCTGTATCTCATGAACCGTGATAGCTAGACAATTGAAATTTTCACAGATGATGTATTTTGGTTGCCGCTATAACAACAAATACTAAAAAGCAGAATAAAATAAATGTTTAAGGGGGCTCCCATACAACAAACGTGATTTTTTCGCTCGTTTTTGCTCGATATTGATAACGGCAACAGCCTTTGATACCTTTGAAATATTCACAGAATATTTATTTATATATGAATATTAAAAATAAATAGTTGAATTAAAATAAAACAAATATTTAAGGGAGGCTCCTAGGGGGGCTTCGTGCGCGAGTCCGATTCGCACTTGGCCGGTTTTTTAGAAATATTTTTCTTGTGGGACTTACAGCGTAAGCCAATGCACCCAACAAGAAGTTATAACCTGAATTAACATAAATAATACTTTTTTCCGGAAATAATATTTTTAATAATATAATTATTAATTTAGTTTGTAATATTTAGTTTATAATTAAGTTTTATTCTTTGTTATTTTTTCATAAATAAATATATGTATTAAGTAATTATAGATATAACCCACAGATGTACCCACTATCACCTAATATCAAATTATTATTTTATTGAACCAATATTTTTTTAAGTTACTTTTAGACTGCTAGCTCCTGGACTATGTGGCGGAGTAACGATTTATACGTTGGACCTCACGTCGTTAGGAAACTTTACATGCAGCCCATTTGAGGTGATTTCTTGATTTAGGTCAACCACTAGTTGAAATGTTATTTTGCACTTTTTTACAAACTACGGCAAACGAACTTGATGTGTGTTTAGCTTTCGCCTGTCTTGTAAATCTATGGAAAAAGGTTACGACAATATTTGAAGGGTACAACGGAAAGAACAGATTAGAAAGAATAGATTTAAATCTCAAAATTTAGAGCTCGAAAAAGTAAGACTTTACCAATGGATTAAATATGGATAGCTGAAAATAATATCATTTTTTCACTTTTGAAGAAAATAGTTACCATAGTAAGTAATTTTTCGTGATGGATGACTAACTTTCAAATCTACCTACCAACTAAAACCATACGGATTCCCTCGTTGTCATTGTGAAAGCCACGGGAGTATGAAGAGACAACCCGACGCCCACTGACCGCCCCGGGATGGGGCTCCTCTGTCCTGTCGACACCGTGCAACGTGCGTCCAGCCAGCTCAAACTATAGAGTCCTACACCAAACTACAACATACCAAACTATTTTCATAATCATTTCAAAATTTCTGAATACTTAATGGTTTCTGAGAACAAAGAGTTATGCGAAATGAATTATATCAAATGATGAATTAGGTATTTCATCCCAGTCTGTATACGTCCCACTGCAGGGCACAGGCCTCTTCTCAGAATGAGAGGGCTTGGGCCGTAGTTCCCACGCAGGCCCAGTTGGGATTGGGCACTTCACACACACCATTGAATTTCTTCGCAGGTGAATGCAGGTTTCTTCACGATGTTTCCCTTCACCGTAAAACTCATGGTAAATTTTAAATGTAATTTCGCACATAAATTCCAAAAACTTAGATGTGAGAGCCGGGATTCGAACCTATGACCCTTCTGCTTGAGAAGTAATAAGTCAGACCACTAGGCCACCACGGCTTAATAATAATAATAGAATAGAATAGTTAATGGTATCTGATAAAAAAGAGTTATGCGAAATTAATTATGCCAAATGACGAATTATGCTTAAAAAGTTTATGCCACCACACTGGATCTCGTCGTCATAGCCAGGGCCGCCACATTAAGAAACCACTAGCGTCGTTATTTAGGTACCTAAAGATAAATGTAACAAATAAATTTGAGTTAAACATTAACCGTGCACGCAATTAATTTCATATAACGTCGTGCCCGAAAGCGAAGTAATTAAAACCTCAACAAAAGACGAGGAAATTGAAAATAGATCACAAGCGTTTAAAGGGTGAATAACAAAGTTGCCAGGGTTTACTCTCTAAACGAACCTCGCCAGCGGATTCAGCGCGAAGCTCGACTCAAAGTCAAACTCAAAATATAGGTGAAAAACTAAAGCACCTAAAGGACCTAACAAACTAACTTATTAAGTAATGGAGTAAAACGGTTGCGCCATTTAAAAACATAGTAAGGGACATTTAGCTAATTTTACAGGAGAGCGAGAAAACATGTTTTGTTTCAGCCGTACAAAGTTCTGCAATATTTGTTCAAAAAGTGATACTTTCTTGGTTAACTAGATTAACATTTCATGGTTTATCTGAAATTATGTACCATACTGGCTTCTGAAATGAGCGTATTGATTATCGTTTGTCCACATCAAACCTAATAAGCCTCTCTGACTTTTTCAAAACCTAGTAAGTTTTTAAAATAGTTTTGTGCCATACTAGGTTTTGAAATGGTTAAGCCAGTTTTTTTGTGTACTTACTAATTTTGGAGGTTCTCGTATCTGTGAAATTGAACGAGATAGGCCTCTAAATGTTTTTGTATCCTGTAGGCACTTACTAGAAACCACATTTTATGCATAAATCACAAAATTGTTTTGAAATGGGACAGCCGAAAAGTGCGAGCCCACCCACCGGGTTTGAACCCACGACCCTCGACCCCCCAAAGAGTGACAAGAGGTCAAACGGGTCAAAACACTAGGATATCACGGCTTTTTAAATTAAAAAGAATAATAATCAATTTTTTATCACTTTTTAACAGCGTTTACGTAATCAAATATGAAATTTCCATCCGCATATAACCATATACGTTTTACTCACAGTATATAATTAAGTTTGCGTTAATGATACACAAAACACTAGAGTTATAATTAAATACGAGTTTGCCATCGAAAGTCACAATGAGTGACCTTATTTGGTGTCGCCCACGCGAATTCTACTACGTATTTGTTGTACGACGGTCTTAGTATGGATCTAAATTATACAAGGTCAAAATCCCCGTTTCCTGGTGGTCATACTTATTTGTCATATCAGAATGACTACGAGAATACACATGTCATGTGTGTAGTCATAGTGTAACTCCACATTTTTAGAAACAAAGTTATAATAGGCTATAATTTTTTCTGTGAGTTGCCTTAATAATGTGACAGAATAGTCAGCGGAGTAATAACTTGATATAATTTTATCGATTTGAGACGGCTAATAAGAAAGAAAGAAAGAAAGAAAATACATTTATTTACAACAACACAATTAAGACACATCATCAATATTTTTACAAAACAAAATACAAAACGACAATATAAGGAAATAAATGCACATAGGTAAACCAGGGTCTCTACTCCGAAAAACGAAAGTGCCGTTACTGTCAGTCTATTCTTACAGTTCTGTTGTAGGAAAGGGATAGAAATATACGAACTTCAGATTTCGTGTTTCAAAGTGGGGCCCTCTGGTTTCAGTTGAATTAAATTTACGAAGAGACTTTTATTTAGTTATTTAAATATGGGCTGGCATTTGTTTTTCCTCTTACAGGAGGTTCAGAAAAGTGAGTATGACTAGGAGGACGTGTATATCCTCGTGGTCATACCGAAAAAGAAAGAAAAGGATACAATACAATCAGATCCGCAGAGTAGGCAACATAAAAAAAAAATTTGCTATCTGCAACAAGCTTCGCCATAGCAAGCGATTGAGATCCGCAACAGGCTTCGTCAGCTAACTAAAAATATAAAATCCGCTACAAGCTTCGTCATATAAACCTAAGCATTCAAACCTAATTCAAGCCTGAGCCAAACGTGCCATAAACACTTGCCGCATTACCCCGTAATTAATCGTTGCGTTGCGTTTGATTAAGTTGTTTATTTATAACCATCAACAAGATATTTTTAACTATTTATAAGCAATCTGATTTTAAAGAAGTCAAAAAATTTTAATATCTCAAAAGAGAAATTTTTCATGAAGCCAAAATATGTTTCATCTTATAATATAATAATAATTATAAGATGAAACATATTTTGGCTTCATGAAAAACGTTTAGTTTGAACAAACCTTGCATGTAATTTTTCACCCTCTTTTATTAATTAAATAACTTTTATTGTAAACTTTTAATTCAGGCTTATCCACACTATAGTAATCTATCAGCCGTCCGTCGCTGGCGCCTCGGCGGCGCGAGCGCCGCTGACACCGTTACCTTGTGCCTGTTGGTGGAAGGGAGGAGCGGAGGCGACAAGCGAATAACGTGCGGCGTGAATGGCAGCGGTACGAATAGTATATTGCACAAAAAATAACAAAACACTTTTGTCAACGCTATTGACTATTGGGAACGCGTTGGATGCGGATGGCACGGGACTGATCTATTTGGCAAGCCTTGGGGAGGTCTATGTTCAGCAGAGACGTCTTTCGGCTGAAATGATGATGATGACTATTGACAACCTATTCCTTCAGCCCTACGCCTACCACTACTTTACCTATTGACAGTAATAGGATTAAGGTAAATGTTCTAGGTAGCCGTGGTGGCCTAGTGGTTCGACCACTGGCCTCTTAAGCAGAGGGTCGTGGGTCGTGGGTGAAAAGTCGGGCTCGCATCGCTAAATTTTTCGGAATTTATATGCGAAATTATTGCATCACACAGCCTCTCTGTGCCTTTCTATCTCAGGATAGGAGGGCTTGGGTTGTAGTTCCCACGCGGCTCTAGTGCGGATTGGGAACTTCGTACACACCATTGAATTTCTTCTCAGGTGTTCGCAGGTTTCCTCGCGATGTTACCTTCACCTCAGCTCATGGTAAATTTCAAATTTAATGACTACATACATATAGAAGTATTTATGTTACCTAATAAAAGAAGGTAACACCTCTGTCTGTGTCCTCTGGACATGTCCCCGCCATTCATATGAAAATTGGTGCATTTACCGCTGAGTTACCAATTTTTTTCACACTGTCAATTTAAATTTAGTTATTCCAGTTTTCATATAAACTAAGTTACACTTGAAACGAATCACCAGATATGCCTTTTATTTCATAAAACATTATTAATTCTTAAAGGTAAAAGGACCCATGTGCAGGCATACCCTTTCCCCTCTCATCCTCTTCTAACTGCCAGCTGTATTCACCCACAAGGTGCAACACAGAATATCTCTAATACCTCTTTAGAACCTCATGCGAGTAGAAACTTTCCCGAAAGCCCAAAAGTTATAACATATTCCAGACAATAACCTATCTTTGTATAAAGGCGTAAGTTTATAACTTGAGCCGAAACTTGTCTAAACACTTTGGCTCGAACAGTTCGAGTTTAACGAGTCTTGCTAAAAAACGGTCAAGTGATTCTTAGAACGTGTTTTTGAATGTTTTGCTGTATAGTTTTGTTCCGCGGCTTTGTTTAGGCTTTGTTGATTACTAGGGATCGTTATCAACGTGCAGTTCTCGTAGCAAGGTATATTATTGGCAAAAAATCTACACATTTCTATCTATCTATCTACAGCCATTGTCCGTCCATTGCTGGACGTAGGCCAGTATATTGCGCCAACGTTCGCGATCCTGGGCTTCACTCATCCATCCACTGCCAGCTGTCCTCCTAAGGTCATCAGTCCAACGTGTCGCAAGGCGTCCCACACTACGCTTTCCTAAACGTGGTCTCCACTCCAGGACACGTCTGCTCCAACGATTATCAGCTGTACGGCAAACGTGACCAGCCCATTGCCACTTCAGCGTGCTAATCCTTCGGGCTATGTGAACGACTTTCGTCTTTTGTCTTATATGCTCGTTGTGGACACATTTGAAAATTCAATATTCATTTTTAATGTAGGTAAAACCAGGTGGTAGTATTGTTCATACATCGCTCATGTTGAAGAAACTGACACAATTGCAAATTATTGACATTTCAAAACTAAACTTTTATTTCTTCTTACATGTCACAATGTACTGTTTTAAACTTTCGTGATTTTTGCTCATAATTACTAAACTAAACGGGACTTATCACGCACTAAATATTTATTTATTTACCTCGACGTTTCGGCCACATTGCAGCAACCGTGGTCACGAGTCAACTGAAGTGTAGGGTGTCAAGTTCGTTTAGCCGCACGAGTCTTTCGAACTACCCGCACTTCATCCCGATTAGAATCAGCACCCGTATCTCGAACTACCCGCACTTGATCAAGATTTTTTAACGGCACCCCATCACACCGACACACAACACTCACAACATCCGACGACCTCTCCGAACACTCCTGCCGACGCCAACATTTGTTTATAACAGGATTCCACGCAGACGAAAGCTTATATCCATCCTCCCGATTAAAATTTTTGTGTTTTTTAATTTCAACCGCTTCACGCACCATTCTAGAGTAGAAATGACGTTCCGTTGACAGAATTCTGGGATTGTGCAGTTCAATCCAGTGGTTTGGTCCTGACTCCAACAAATGCCCGGCTATGGCTGACTTATTTACTTGGCGATTTTTAACAGCCGCGATATGTTCCTTGACCCTCTCAGCTATTGTTCTTTTTGTTTGTCCGATATAGGAACTACCACAACTACAGTCAACCTTATAAACACCCGGTGTTTGGAAGGGAACAACATCCTTGGGTGTCCGCATATGCCTCGCGACCTTGGACAAAGGCGTGTAGACAACCTTGATGGAATACTTGTCCAAAATAGCGCCAACCTTGTCAGTCACTCCCTTAACATAAGGCATATACGCAGGCTGTCTAGCCACGTCAGGATGTCTATCTCTACGTTTCCTTCTGGGTTGCCGTTTATTCACCACAAAACCGTTGCGCTTTAGCACCTCCTGAACATGTCTCAACTCATCCTCAACAAATTCAGGGTCACACAGATCCAATGCCCTATTTTGCAGCGAACTCACAACAGATTGGAGATGTCTGGGATGGTGGTGAGATGAAGCATTCAGATACTTATCCGTGTGCGTCGGCTTCCTATAGACAGTATGTGCTAAAGAACCATCCGTTCTCGCCATTACCTTAACATCAAGGAAAGCTAATGTACGTCCTACCTCCAATTCATAAGTGAACTGAATCTTGGTATGGATGGAATTGAGATATGCCAAAAACTGTTCCACTTCAGGTTTCCCACCTTTCATAACGCAGAAAATATCATCAGAAAATATCATCGCTTCCACAATTTGACATTGACGTCTCAAAATATTCCATCCAGATATTGGCCATCACCGGTGCCACAGGACTACCCATAGCAACGCCATCTATCTGTAGATAGTGCTGTCCACGATACAAAAAGTAACTCCCTTCCAAACAATTCCTAAGCAACACCATGTAAGACTCTGACATGTCATTAACAAATAGCTTTCCTCGAATTACCTCACAGCATTCTTTAAGCGGAACATTGGTGAAAAGCGACGCAACATCAAAACTCACCATGATGTCGTCCGGTTCCAGCTTAACAGTCTTGAGAATGTCCACAAAATAAATAAATAAATAAATAAATAAATATTTAGTGCGTGATAAGTCCCGTTTAGTTTAGTAATTATGTCACAATGTTTTTTTTATTTATCTCAACAAAACAATCACATTAAATTTATGACAAATACTTCCCAAACTGCGTAACAGTTCGTTAGCGAATACTACACTCCTTATTTTTAACTTTGTGTCTAGTCTATACCTACACTCATACCACCACTACACCCTATAATATTTAGCAATAGGTACCTATTATCAGTTCAGTTTATATAATGGCACTTATAACCTTTCAGACCCACAACCCCTAGCCATACCTCTGGGGGTAGGGTGGGACAGAACCATATCACCGTAGTGCTGTAGTTTAGTGCTTTCAGGTTTTGTTTTTACGTACCCGGTGTTAATAGCATCCCATATGACGAAGTAGAACTACTACTTATATCAGTCCAGAAAGTAGGTTAGGTTAGTTAGGTAGTTTCTTCTGCCCGAAGGGCAAACCGCCTAGAAATAGGAACACCGCAGAGCGGGGCTCCGTCGTATTAGTTTAAATTAAATATTTGTATTTGTTACCTATTTTTATTTTCAATTTTCCATCACACTACGGTGGTATGGTCCTGTCCTACCCTACCCTAGGGTATGGCTAGGGGTATGGTGGGTCTGAAGAGCACTTATAATAAGATATCGATAAAATAAGTACCAGAAGGAAGTCACTAGCATTGCATAGTTCGTGCCAGGAAAATCTCTAGGTATACATACAAAATATGTACCTACTTACATCTAATATATAAAATTCTCGTGTCGCGGTGTTTGTTACCAAACTCCTCCGAAATAGCTCGACCGATTCTCATGAAATTTTGTGTGCATATCGGGTAGGTCTGAGAATCGGTCAACATCTATTTTTCATACCCCTATTATTCTTCGCAGACGGAGTCGCGGGCAACAGCTAGTTATTATATATGTCAGGATATGTGGAAACAAATAGTCTCTGCCTACCTCTTTGCTGGGAAGAACGCCTGATGGTAAGTATATCTACTCGTAATACTAGGACTAAGAAAACTGCAGTGCTATTTGATTGTCAAATAAATGTTCTGTTTCAATTTTACCTCGGCCATTTTTAAATCCAACATGTCGGCGAGCTTTTCTTTTCCGCTCTGCTTTGCATTCAAAGTCTTGACAGGGACAAATCTAATATTGTAACAAAATATTGCCATGTACATACGTGCTCAAACAAAATTGTTTGCTAAACCTGTACAAGATAGGGTTACCTTCTCATAAAAACATTATTATTATTCGTCAATGGCAGCCTCTATAGGCTTGTGCTAATGCCAGTAGACGAAAAACTATGTGACCGTTTCTATTAACTCTAAGCTGACCATAAATTTTATTTGTGTTCGTACGAAGACGCGAGTAAAAGCAATATAGCTAGCTAATAGCAAAGTATAACATATATTGACCATACAAAAAAAATACTAAAAGTTAATAAAAAGTATGCCATTCCATCATACCATTTGCCATCAACCAGGTATACTTAAATAAGCTTTGCTCTTCGTTCAGTTAAAACTGTATCGGTATGAGGTCGAGTAGATCTTAGTGGATAAGCTTTTAGTAAGAACAACTTAAGGAGAAACAAACAAACACACGCAAGTACCACACGTACTGTCAGCCAATTTGATTCCTAGGCCACTATAGAAGCAATCATAATCATAATTAATCAATTTATTTATTTTCAACGACAGCGATTACTGCGTGATGTACTTATGTCATGATAAAATCTCAATCTTTCTGATAATGAATATAGGAAAGGAGTTTGAATGTATAATGTATATTAATACTTTTTTCTACTCGTTGATTTTAATCTGTCAATTATGTGTTTATAGACAAAATTGCAATCACATACTTTTTAATCTTGGATAGTCTATGGCACTTCGGACTCAACTATAATGATTATTATACAACGCTCTAGACGACTATAATAATTTCAAAATTAGAACTTAGTACTTCGATTGAGCGTCGTGAGCGCTTAGTGGAACGCACCCAATGTAAAGTTGGAAATATCTGGCAAATTTGCTTCCATTTGAACACACTAACTTTTTTCTTCTGTTACGTGATTGGTTAGTAATTGAAGTAATTGGCCAATCAGAAACAGTCTTATAACGACGTCTCATTAGTTCTTTTTTGTGCTACGAAAATTTAAAAGTTTTGTTTGTTATTTGACGCCAAATCGAAATCGATGGTGTCAAATAAATAATCCCTAATTCGAATTAAACATGAGTGACAGTGACGAGATTAGTTTCGCCGCTACTCCAGAGGAGATAACTACTATTGCAGAGGAAGCAACGCTTACCTTGTTGCCAGAAAAATCTAAAAAGCTATACAACAGGAGTTATGCTAACTTCATGGAATGGCGGACGAAAAAGGTTATGTATGTACCTTGATAGACGATGATGATGACTCATAGAAAAAGTATTGTATACAATAGTTACATAATTAGCTCTTAAAATCTCGTACCTTACTTAGGCCACTCGGCAAGCCTCATGGCCTAAACACGATACTCGACTTAAGGAGCCTTCATTATGCAACGATTGTATACCTAAAATACTATTACTTGCCAAAACTTCCTTTTCTTCTCATGTCACGGAGCGAAAACGTTTATAACATCTTCACGTTTAATGCATGTTGTGATCGGAAAGTTGATAATCCTTTGACCCGTACTGACGCTGTAATTATCTAATAGGTTAGTTAATGCGACAAGGTTCTATAGTGGCCTTATGAAATTGGTTGACTGTACAAATGTTTTTATTTATAATATTAGTAAGATTAGTGGGACTTGACAGCCCTATTGTAAAAGTATGGGGATAGATTTGCCGAAAGAGTACTCGGTCCTCAAATAGAGGCACGTATTTTCAGGACTCGACGAAAGTGTGTTCCGTAAATATGAGAAGGGGAATTAGTGTATACGGGTGAAGACCGAGAGTTTCAAGTTTGGATTGATAAAAGGTTTTATTTTATATACGAGTATACTAGTATAATAGCGACTTCGTTCGTGCAGAAATATTAAATATATATATAAATACACCGTGTTTTTTTTTTATTTCCGTTAAATTCGACATGTTGCTCGGTACATTGACAGAAACTACCTGGTACATATATTGATTTTTGTAAAATCGAAAAAAAAAATTGTTTTTATTACAGTTAGAGTTACACAAAAGTTAGTGTCGATTATGACATTGATGTGACACAAAGGAAGGTATGTAATGTCGAACGAACTCGCCTCAATTATCTTCTTGTAGCGAATAGCTATGAATTACAAACTTTTAACTGACGAAATTTAAAAGATAAATAATGATAGTACGTAATGAAGGACCTTTTACACTGGTTCAGCCATTAAATTATACTCTTGAATATATCTTAAAAAAGTAAGAGTTAAGACACTAGATTCATCGAGAAATTAACTCTATTTGACCTTAATAATCTTCCCTTAAAGTTAACCGAAATAAAAAAAAACTTGGTGTAGATATAGGTCAAAAACTTTAGTAAAGGACCTGTTAGAGCAAGATCCCATAGCTGCCAGACTTTACCTACTTATTTTCTCATGATTAAAATAATTTACGGGATAAAGTAGTGTTATTATGTACTCTAAGCGTAGGCATACCTGCTACCTTGGGCCGACGGCCAATCTAATGATACCAGGTGCTAAAGGTACGTGAAAAGACTACTCACTTTTCTTAATTTCTCATGGCTGATTTTTATGTATCTTTTAGAGAATATTGTTAGAAATTAGTATTTAATACTGCCAGACCTCTCCCACCGGCGGCAACTTTTGCCAGACGCTTTAAAGCTCTTAGAAAAATGATGGAGGTAATTTTACCAAGTTTGATAGAGATATTTGATGCTTATGATTGAACCTATCGGTCAATGAAATAAAAATACAGGGTGCTATTTTTTCAGATTTTAGCCGGCTTGCTTCCCTGGTGCGGCAAGCGAAGTTTCGAAAATCTTTGAATGGAGTTTTCTTTCTTTTCAAAAATTAAGTACCTATTTTCAGTATTTAGAGTACTTTCCGTGGGAGGTGGCATTACAAAATTCCTACCTGTACCTATATTAGAGATCCTTTGTGTCTACCATATAAATAAATAAATAAATAAATAAATATTAGGGGACAATCTTACACAAATCGACCTAGTCCCAAACTAAGCAAAGCTTAGTACTGAGGTACTGGACGACGATAAACATACTTATATAGATAAATAAATACTTAAATACATAGAAAACATCCATAACTCAAGAACAAATATTCGTGCTCATCACACAAATAAATGCCCGAATATAACTGGGAACTGTGTCAGAATCTACCGCCTTTTTAAAAAAAATGTGACCAGATGAATGAGGCAGTTGAAACGCTCGAATAAACGCCTTCGAATGATTTGCTTCTTTGCTTAGCTTTGCTGATTATTTGTTACAACTGGATGTCTTTAAAAGCCACTAAAACAGCAGTATAATCTCATTCCACCGTCTCGGCCGATAACGTTATTTATTATTCATGCTCAAACCCGTCGTGGTGGACGAAACATTCCTCCCGAGGATATTTAATAAATCATTGCCATCCCCCGCCCATAAATCTTTAGTGTCAGTGGGATATTTCCAATATGATTCTGTGATCTAATTTCCGTGTAAAAGGGTATGTAGTTCCGAAAAGTCGCTAAGTAAAAGCTTGTCCGATATTTTTGTATTTATTGTTTAGTTTCCCCCCGTGGTACCATCCATATTATTTCACTATTGAGTGAGTCACATCGTATTTTAATGTTGAAACCATAAATAACAACCAAATTTCATGTCTGTTTCACATGCTTGAAACAAGTTAGGTACTTTTACAAGGCACTTAGCTTTGATGCACATATTAAAAATGCATGTGCATCGGCATTGCAATATCTCAACGGAGAGACGGACGCAAGTCTAGACGTTTGTTTTGATTTATTTATACCCTTTGGATCTATTGTACATTTTATAGGTTAGGTAGCATATTCCATAGCTAAGTTTCTTTCTAATACTCGTACTTATCCTTACTGACTACTTAGTCCTTGCTAATAGTTGATTCATTGACAAAATAGAGTTCACATTACAAATACAAAAATAAACCAGGATAACAGCTAGAGCGATTGGATTTCGAAGTTGGTTTTCCTTGTAAAAATCAAATAACATATACCTATTCTCTTTTATTTATAATTGCAATGTAGACACGTTAATAAAAAAGTTGTCATTTGTTATACACAAGAGGTCCCAATGTTAAGTACAGTCTACCAATTTGATTTCTAGGCCACTGTAGAACCTTGTCGCATACTACTAGATAATTACAATGTCAGTGCGGGTCAAAACCTGCAAAAATTCAGGGGCCGCAATTTTGTTTTGCGCCAGGGTCCTATGTTACCTACCTTCTACGCCATTGGGCGTGACTAAGAAGTCGATCAAAAAAACTGCTAGTCTTGGTCAAAGAACTCCCTTCCAGCCTTAAAGGCCGGCCGCACCAGATGCGTGTACGTGTCATGCACCAATTGGCTAAGTAAAGTGTTTTGAAGAGGTGCTAATTATATTCTTTTTCGACAGTCGGCGTTCTCGAGATCGAGAAACTGCAGCTGTTTTATTTTTATCTCCTATTGTTTACTGGAAATATTTTTTTTAGTGTTCGAGATGACATTTGTGAGATTTTACGGCTGACAAGCGGTTCGTGCTCAGTACTAAGAAGAAATAGAAAAAAAAACGAAGTCAACTGTCACTTCTGTCAATGTCAAATCATTTGCGTTTCGTTTGCTTTGCGTTTTGGTGTGCTGAGTGTGATTTTTGGACTATTTTTATCGACCTTTGCATAAAATCCGGGCTTTCAATTTTACCGCATTTCTCCACAACTTATGCACAATAATTGGATCACGATTGAATACTTTCGATCACTATTTTGGAACTGCTTCTTGGACAACGCAAAGCAAACGAAACGCAAACGGTTAGAATTCATTTGACATTGACAGAAGCGACAGTTGACTTCGTTTTTTTTTCTATTGTTTCTTAGTACTGAGCACGAACCGCTTGTCAGCCGTAAAATCTCACAAATGTCATCTCGAACACTTAAAAAAATATTTCCAATAAATAAAAGGAGATAAAAATAAAACAGCTGCAGTTTCTTAGTGTTGAAGTCGACCACTGTAAAAAAAAAATATAATTAGCACCTCCTCAAAAAACTTTACTTAGCCAATTGTAATTAACGAAACTGTAAGAAAGACCAGCGCACGCATCTAGTGTGCCGTCCCTCCCACAGCTCCACTCACCACAACCGGTGCGTGTGCGTGTGATATAGATAGACACATACATAAACACCCAAGACCCGAGAGCAAACACTCGTATTTATCATACAAACATCTGCCCCGACGCGGGAATCGAACCCGGGACCTCAAGCTTCATAGTCAGGTTCTCTAAGCACTAGGGCACAGATATAGATACCTACACATAGATAACGCAATGCTCACGATTTGTGACGTCACAGCCGAAATTTAGTGATGGGAAATCCAAACCACAGACAATACCTGTGGCTCTAGTGAAAAAGGGGTTAAGTCTTCGGAAGTTGAACAGCTGATTGCGACTTAGCCTCCTTTACACAAAAAATAGAAAATAGCTGTTTAATTTCTGCAGACTTAACCCCTTTTTCAGTAGAGCCACAGCATCCAAATTGATTCAAATCACTTCAAATACATCGATGTCGCCGATTCCCCTCCGCCCCGCTACTATTCAAGTACTGTGTTTAGTCGGGAACCAGTCTTTCCGTCCGGTTGTCGCAATCCATTTTTCTTTTATGATTGGATCATGTGGGAAACTAAAAACATGAAAATTAGTGCACCTTTTCCATTTAACATCATAACTCTCTTTGCTACGCTGTAGTCGGGTAAAAAAGCCATTCGCGATGTCTTGACCTGTTCAGGGACCAAACTCAGAGTTGCCACAACTTTAGAAGACATCCATCTACGAAAGACCTTCCTCCCCCGCGAGCCCGAAAGCGAAAGGACGATTGCGGGGGAAATAATTAACCTATCGGAGCTCAAGTATCATTAGACGATCTACCTAACAACTTTACTAATACGCTCGGAGAATCTAATTTGACTTTTATGCCCGTGGAATTATGGGTGTTGATTTGGTTTTCGAGTTGTGAAAATAACGTGGCGATTGTAAGGGTTTCATTCATTACCTGCCATGACGTGGGGTAGTGAAAAATGATGTCTTTCTCGAACCTTGCTCAAATGGTGAAAGAACGGTATAATGCAAGATGTAGACAGTAATGGACGGTTTATACGAAAGTGTTAGATATTTTTTATTCTCGATAGAAAACGCGGCATTAAAAAAATATTTGACATGGATTTTTTGGGATCGTTTATTGAGTAAAATGACGGTCAATAAATTGTGTAAATTATAGTAATTGTTTCTTCTTTTATATTATTTTTATAAAAGTATTTTTTAATATTAAGACAGGTTTAAATATTATACATACATATTGCCAAAGAACGGAAATATAATTCCGTTGCGGAATCCGAAAATAAACCGAAAAACATTTGATATTTAATAGTTATTTCAGCCTAATGACATCCACTGCTAAACTGAACATATGCCTCCCCCAGGTTTGCCTAAGCAGACCGGTCCTGGCCATCTGAATCCAATTCGTTCCCGTAACCTTCACCAGGTTGCCGCTCCATCTTGTTGAAGGCCTACCAACACTGTATCTTCCGGTCCGTGGACGCTATTCGAGAACCTTTTGCCCCCATCAACCATAAGTTCTACGAGCAATATGCTCTGCCCACTGCAACTTGAGTCTGACGATTCTTCAAGCTATATCGGTGAATTTAGTTCTTGCGCGGATTTCATCATTTCTATGTAATGTATAGCTCTCGCCATCGCCCTCTGACTGACCTCTGATTGAGCTTTATTATGAGGCATCGCCATAAGTCATCGCTGACAACACATGCTGGTTAAAATCTTTTGACTTGAGACATTAGACATGATATTGCGGAGCTTCCCGAACGCTGCCCAGTAGCTGGAAGAAGGTCAATCGACGAATCCGACTCAGCTGCCGAGTCGGATTCTTCGATTGACCTCTTTCTCGAAGTTGCCCCAGGTAGATACAGTCGTCAACAACTTCGAGCAAAGAGTTAGTTACCGATTATTATTATTGGTCAAGTTATCCTCTTTTATGACAAAGAACCCTGGCTTTACAGTATTAGCGTAGGAACAACTGCAAATAATATATTCAGTGTCTGCGGGGAACGCTAAAAACGTTTTTCAAGTTATATTGAAAAACACTTACAATTTCCGCTGATATTTGAGCTTCGCGCGTAACCGATCGTGATGACAAAACGTGTGATTAAGGGGGTGATGGATGGTGGGGGGTGACAGACGGCCATTTTTCATCGCCGTTTTACATCTCAATTTGTAGGGGGTTTGCTTAGAATTTTTATAAAGAATGGGTTTTTAACAAACTCCAAATATGAAATTGCAACACAACAGTTATGCAAACCCTATATTATTAAGGCAAAGTTTTTTTTAAAGAAGGGATGAAGTGAAGAGGGGTCTTGACTCTCGCTCTGGGTCGTATCTGGTGCAAATGTTGTCCATCGCGGTTCGACGGGGCAATGCGGCTAGTTTACTGTGCATCTTTGCGCCATGTACGATCCGGGGCGGTTTATTTGACTGACTACATTTTTTAACTGTAGGTATTTTGTGTATATCTGACTAATAAAAAAATATTGAATTTCAACCAAAAGACGTCCACTGCTGGATATAGGCCTCTCCTCAAGGTTCGCCAAACAGATCGGTCCAGCGCCCTCCGCATCCAACATGTTCCCGCAACCTTAACCAAGTTATCGCTCCAACTTATTGGAGGCCTACCTACACTGCGTCTTTCGGTCCGTGGACGGCATTCGAGAACCTTTTGGCCCGATCGGCCATCAGTTCTACGAGCGATGTGTGTGCGTACAGTTTTTGCCAAAAAGCTGTATTTGCGCGTATAATATAAACGACCGTCTCATAAACGTGTATATTTTGAGAAAGTGTGCGTTTTGGAAAGTGTACTTTTGGAAAAAATCACTTATGGGGAAAATGCATATATGGTAAAGTGTGCACTTCGAGAAAATTCCTAATCGAAAGTGTTTGTTTCGAAATTGTATCTATTTTACTGCGTCTACCTATTTTACTTAGATTATTTATACACTAGATAGAGCGTCAGTAGCAAACATTGCGATACAAAACGTCCAAATTACGATCGCGTTACGTCATTCAAACTGAAGGGAGGCAAATGACATATAAGCCAACAGATGGCTTATATTTTTCGGGACGTTTTCATGCCGCCTAAGTTCTGTCTAGTGTATAAATAATCTTAAGCTATTTTATTGCGGAAAGTACACTTTTGGTGAAGGTGAGTTGTCAGGCTAAGTAAGTAATGCTACAATATCAACAAACAAAATCGTTCTAATGACTAACACATTACATTATTGCCATTATTATTTTGTTTTGTAAACAGGAAATTTCTCGAGAATGTTGTTACGATCACGGCTTAGTAGAATTAAATCAACTATCTGTTTAATATAACTAGCTAGTACTTATCATGCGATTTTGTTTGTTGATCCATTATAATTATTATCTATTATTTTTTGCATCCTCAGTTTTTTGCGTCAATTTACAAGTTTTTAATTAACCTGAGTATGTATCTACGTAAATTCACATTAAAGAGTTTAAGAATATACAACTATCCAAACTAAAAGTAGGTCATCGCCATCACCATTCCAGCCTATATTCTTCCCACTGCAGGGCACAGGCCTCCTCTCAGAATGAGAGGGGTTGAGCCGTAATTCCCACGCGGGCCCAGTGTGGATTGGGAACTTCACACACCATTTAATTTCTTGGCAGGTGTATGCAGGTTTCCTCACGATGTTTTCCTTCACCGTTAATAATTAAGCTCATGATAAATTTCAAATGAAATTTCGCACATAAATTCCGAAAAACTCAGAGGTGCGAGCCGGGATTTGAACCCACGACACTCCTGCTTGAGAGGCCAGGCCAAAGGTGAAACCACTAGGTCACCACGGCTAAAAGTAGGTAAATTATGAAAAAAAAAACTAAAACACATTATGAAAAGGATTCCCCTAAGGCAAGGTTCCAAACACACTGGCAGTCTGGCGAGGAAACCAGGCAGGGAACCCTCTTTAAATAAGCTAATTCTTCGTCCGCTAGCTGTTAGCTCTTCGGTCTTTTTGACACGTCGACTAACCTTTTTACTATTTCCTTATATTATAGCCTCATGCGCCAGGACCCGGGTCTCGACACCGAATGGGACAAAGTCGTATTCATAATTACGAGTTAACTCGTGACCACGGTTGCTGCAATGTGGCCGAAACGTCGAGGTAAATTTATAAATATTTATTTATTGCGTGATAAGTCCCGTTTAGTTTAGTAATTATGAGTGAGTTAACTCGTGACCACGGTTGCTGCAATGTGGCCGAAACGTCGAGTTAAATAAATAAATATTTATTGCGTGATAAGTCCCGTTTAAGTAGTTTAGTACCTAATTATGAGTGAAAATCACGAAAGTTTAAAACAGTATAAAGTCGTATTCGTTGCCTAGGCCCCCGTTGTGTGCTTTTGCTTTTTCACCCGCTTCAGAAGTTAATATTTAACTAGCCTTTAAATCTTGAAAATCGAATTTCGGAATGTCGGAAATATCGTTAGATAAAACACAGATTCTTAACTGTCAAAAATGGGTACTTTGTGAGTAACTACCATTTTTTAAATATCGCATCAACCAAACGAAAACTACGTCTTTGATTATGACTATGTATGTAAGGACAGAAATTGTTCCGTAATAGTTTATTGAAATGATATTGTTTACTACTTGAATTGTGTACAAAACAGTTCCGGTGACCACTGAGTTAGTGAAAACAACTGATGATATTATATAAAGCTGTGAGAGCGATAAGAAGTCAGTGTGGTTAAAACAATCTATTGGAGTGTTAGTGATTTGAAACGTATTGAAAATAAAATGAAGGTAAATCTGTAGTTAAAAAAATAATATTTACAAAAGTTGATACGATCATTAGGTAAATAATTTTAGGAAAATTTAATCATATACTGTTATAAAGGAGGAAACGCTGCCAGCCTTTCTCAGCACAGTCGCGCGGGGGTAATTTTTAGATTTAATTTAGTTTTAGCTACTTGATTTTATTTTAATATATTTAAGTTTTAATTTAAATTTAGTAAAGAAGTTCGTTTTCATTTCGTTTAAATTTATTTTAGCTTCAGAAATAAGGTGGTTTTTAAAAATGAATAGGTACCATAACAAGTTAAATGACAAACCACGTTGCCTCTTGCTGTTATTTTTATAAAAGCATTTTTCAATAAAAAGACAGTTTAACATTGTTTTACCTATTTTATATTTCTCATGCTCGAAAAAACGAAGTATAAAAGTAGGCAATTAAGTCAGTGTGTCAGGTGTAGGTACCTACTGTTACTAGAGATCTACTATTTTTAGCCAACGTCTACAGTTCTTTCTACTAATATTTAACGAAAATCTAGTGTAGGTACTTATTTGCCCAACTGCGTTAGGAGAAGGATTATAAATTTACATTTTCATTGGATCCTTGTTTTCAGTTTTCAACGTATAAATTACTAGCGACCCGCCCCGGCGACGCACGGGTGCAATTATGCATGTATTATGCATATAAACCTTCCTCTTGAATCACTCTATCTATAAAAAAAAAATCGCATCAAAATCCGTTGCGTAGTTTTAAAGATCTAAGAATACATAGGGAGGGACAGACAGACGGCGGGAAGCGACTTTGTTTTATACCTACTGAAGAGACGAATATACGACGCAGTAATACACCGTGAAATTTTAGTGGTTGTTTTCCCGAAACGAGGTGATTTAGTTTCGATTGTACAATCGATTTATAATTACTATTTTGACTAGAGTCAAAAATCCAATTGTGAAAAACGAAAGTCGAAAATGACCGCAAACCAACCAAAAGTAACGCTTCGTTGGTACAAGTAGCGTACGATCGTACGATAGGTTAGGTTCCAACGAAGCGTTACTATTGGTTTGCGGTCATTTTCGACTTTCGTTTTTCACAATTGGATTTTTGACTGTAGTCAAAATAGTAATTATAAATCGATTGTACAATCGATACCAAATCACCTCGTTTCGGGAAAACAACCACTAAAATTTCACGGTGTATAAAAGCGGAAATTAAGTTATTAGTTCACTTCTTCTTCTTCATTCTTTCTTATTCTTCTTTGTGTTCAGGTTTGTAAATTAAACTGTTCCTCACACAAAAATAATCTAAAGCAAAAGAAAGTTTTTTTGTTTGAAGGTAAATTTAGCATTAGTTTTTTTTTCTTAATACTAGATTAGCTGGAAGAGATCTCTTATTACGGATAAGTTCGCCTTTGTACCTCCTCTGTCCAACTGTAACTTTATTTTTAAATTTTCATGTGCAAATAAGAGTTTGCATACGTACTTTAACAAATTCGTCCTGGCATCTCTGATCAAAATTACCAATCATAATTTAGAAACTAGCTTTCAACTCATAGCTTTTTAATTTTTCAATATTTATATTAAGAACTAATTGGCTTCTATTGACTACTAATTGCAATATAATTTTGCATATAAATTCCGAAAAAACTCAGAAGTGGTACCGAGCTAGGTACTAATTTACTTTTTTTATAGGCTATACATGTCCCACTACTGGGCAAAGGCACCTTTCCTCTGCCGTTCTTCTCTATCCTGGGCATGCACCTGCCAATCGAGCTGAAAAGCGCTCAGGTCGTTCCGCCATCTCGTCTTGGGTCTGCCTCTGCTCCTTTGGGCATCCCTCGAAACCCATTCGGTAACGATACGAGCCCATCGGTCCGGTTGCATTCGGCAGACATGTCCGGCCCCACTAATATAATACTTACTTACATGTTTTTTTTTTTCAATATTTTCACAGATGGAGCGCTCACTGATGTTACTAACGACGTTACTACTGACAACGACCGCAGACCCAGTCATGACCCGCCAAAGCTTACTCAAACAGATGACACAGGAACAACTTTGTGCCAAATCATTCAAAGTCAATAACCTATATTACTCCCATACAGAAACTAGGAATGTTTCCGGGATACCAGCCGACATGAACGTGCATTGGAAGACAGGAAATGTATATTACACGTTAATAAGCGAAGAAATGAAGATGAGTTTACAAGTGTTACATAACAGCGGAGAAATAGAAGCAATAAAAGTAACAGGGTTGGGACAATCGACTGCAGTTGATAACCTAAATGACATCGTCTACATCGCTACAGATAACGGAGTATTCAAATACAAAGATGACGGTACTATAGAGCCGTATACAGCGCAAGGGGAAGATGTTATGTATGTAGCTGTAACAACAGATGGTAGTACGATGTACATAGCCACATGGCCGCAAAATCGAGTCCATGTGATCCTAAACGATGGTAAGAAGCAGGAGACTTTTCCCGCGATACCTAACGGTCATGGTTTGACTGTGGATATGAGGAACAACATATATTTCGTGGCGTCGAAAACATCGTATATCTTAAAGAGTGATACAACAGTTCCTATTAAAATTAAAGGGTTGCCAAGTGATAAAATGACTGGGATATTTGTTAGTCGATCTGATGAAGTTTTTGGGATGGATGAAGATAGCAATACGTTCTTGATTGACTCTGATAATGCCAATGCGAAGTTCGTTGGGACGTTCAGCGTGACAGGTGTCAATACGTTTGGAATGGACTCAGCTGATAATGTATTTATAGGAGTAAAAGAAGCGATAAAGAGGTTCAACGCTATGGAGAAGTCACCGTGCGATGAGTATGTTGTTAAGTCTTAGGTATGTTGTGATTAACTATTTATTAACCATGTATTTATAACGATCGCTTTAGCCTAGTTGGTAGTGACCCTGCCTACGAAGCAAGAGGTCCTGGGTTCGAATCCCGGTAAGGGCATTTATTTGTGTGATGAGCACGAATATTTGTTTCTGGGTTATGGATGTTTTCTATGTATTTAAGTATTTATTTATCTATATAAGTATGTTTATCGTCGTCTAGTACCCATAGTACAAGCTTTGCTTAGTTTGGGACTAGGTCAATTTGTGTAAGATTGTCCCCTAATATTTATTTATTTTTATTTATTTATTTGATATTATTATTATGACTGACCAATTATTAATATTTGTCTAGCTTTGGGCCGCGACTTTGTCTGCGCTAAGAACTTTATGGAAAATTCTCGTTCTCTATACGCGGGAAATCCGAAAATACCTTCTCACTGCACTTCTATGATTTTAAGGTTCCGCAGTCAACTAGGAACCCTTATAGTTTCGCCATGTCTGTCCGTCTGTCTGTCTGTCCGTCCGCGGCTAAGTTAGTACTAAAAAGCTGTAATTTGGCATGAATATATATATCAACTTCGCCGACAAAGTGATTAAATAAAAAATTAAAAACATTTTTTTTAGGGTACCTCCCATAGACGTAAAGTGGGGGTGATTTTTTTTTCTCGACTAATCCTATAGTGTGGGGTATCGTTGGATAGGTCTTTTATTTTTTTTTAAATTAAAATCATTGGGGGTTTGCTAACATGATTTTTCAATTCAGAGATCTGTTTGCCAAATATTCAACTTTAAAGTGAAAATTTTCATTAAAAAAAAAATTTAAAACTGTTTATTTCAGAAAAAAAATACACTTTATACATCATTAACTTAAATCCTTAAATTGTAGGATTGTTGCAGTTAATAATAATATTAATTACCTACTTAGTTACTTATTGTTTGTCAAATCATCACTATACCTGAAAGGCTTAAGCATTTACATTTCTGTATTAAAATACGTTAGTCTAGGTTGTATTACAATGATTGATAAATAAAATATTTTGGATCCATGAATGTGGCAAATTTGGACTTACTTACACCTAGCCAACTACCCAAACCCCTCAGGCCGTGGTCGCTTTCACCCGCCGCACGCGGCCGACAGCGGCCCGCCGCCCGCGGCGTCTGAATGGTGTGTTCGGGAATGCTCGGGAGTGGTCGTTTTCGCCCGCCGCGTTCGGGACGTCGCACGCGGCGGGCGAAAACGACCACTCCCGAGCATTCCCGAACACACCATTCAGACGCCGCGGGCGGCGGGCCGCTGTCGGCCGCGTGCGGCGGGTGAAAGCGACCACGGCCTAAAGCATACCTACCCATTAAAATCATAAACCTTTTTGTTAAGGATGTTGATCCTATGGGCTTTGTTATTAACAATTTCTTTAATAGTTTCTAGTGAAAATTCATTCAGTATGCAAGGCAGAATGGACGCCCATACTCTCCGGCCATATACATTATTAGATCTCGGTATATAGTTCGGCAAGTTAGATAGATTTCGTAAAAAAAATCGACCGTCCCCCCCCCCCCCCTCTAAAATCTAAACTGTTGGGTGGAAAAATTTGAAAAAATTCAGAATGGTAGTAAATATATTATATTTACAAGGAAAATTATAGCGGCCAAAATTGCTTGGGAATTATTTGCAGTTTAAGAGTAAACAGTAGCCTAAGGTATAAAACATACCTAAACTTGGAAGATTCCGTACACATACGAAATCCTTTGAAAAATATTACATGATTTTTTCGTAATGGCTACGGAACCCTATCTTGGGCGTGTCCGACACGCTCTTGGCCGGTTTTTATTTAGATTTGAAAGGACATAGGTACGATAGTTTTATGGGTCATTCTTCGGAGGGCCAAATTACAGCGTCCAGGCAGAAAAAGTACCCGCAATGTACAAATAATTGGCTAGAATATTTTTTATACATTACTTTAGCACTTAATCTAACTGGGGCACGATTCCTTTTTTGTTTAAAGTAAGTATAATTAACTGTAAATAATTATCAAACCTCTAAAACCTTATTCCCTTGGTGCGTCCATTGCCCATTTTGTGAACAAACTACCCCGAAAAGAACATGTTTTAGTTAAATAGTTACAATATAAGTCATTGGTTTAAAAGAAAAAATATGGTTTCTAAATTTATCGCAGTTTTTAAAAAAAAACGATCTTAAAGCTTTGTCCAGAGCTAAGCTATGATTCCCTTGGTGCCTCATTTAACATCCTGCTGTTCCTTACTTAAACGTCATATGACGCGTTGTGATCGCGGGGCTCGACAAACGTCAGTAACGCTTCCAGCATGGCCGGGAGAGGTCGTGACTCGACGCTGGAATTATTAGCTATGGAGGTAAATATATGATTACCTTGGCTTTGGTTCAGTGTGATTCTGATTCTCTTGGACTTACATATAAAATTTTGTGCATGCAATTGGTACATAGTGTTAAGTAAAAAGAAAACTACATTACTGCCTGCATATGTTGAATTAGTAGTCATTATTATAACAATAACAGTTTCGGCAGAATCAACAAGAAACATACATATTCTTATTCCCCTGGTTCTTATTCCCTTGGGTTTTGAACAAGGGAATCATAGTTTTCTTGCGTTTTCTTGTAAAGAAAAATAGTTTTCTTTTAATTCGCTGATTTATTCATTTACAAATGTATTCAATTGATAGCAGGTCTCAAATATTACATTCTCTACAATGTTCTACTTTTTTATTCCCCTGTCCTTTTGTATGATTCCCTTGGAGTTTTTCTTATTCCCTTGGCGTTTTATCTTATTCCCTTGGCGTTTTATCTTATTCACCTGTCATTTTTCTTATTCCCCTGGCACTGAAAACTTAAAGTAGTATATTTCAATACCAAACTGACCAAAATTAATGCCTATTCGATAAATCTGCTTATAATTAAATACAATTTCATATTTTATAGTAAATAGGTTTAAAAAAGTAAAAGTAAAAAACGCCAAGGGAATCAGACGGAGAATCCGATTCCGAAGAATGACCCTTATCCCAAAAAATGGCATAGTTCCCGCGGAATAAACGATATTCGCAGACAGAGTCGCGGGCAACAGGTAGGTAGTAAATTCTATATCATCTGGATTAACAGATATATGATATTTCTTAACCAGGGCCCAATTGCATAACAAATTACAAGCTAATAGTATTTATTAGCTATTTTGTATTGAAATTCACTAATACTATTAGCTTGTATTTTGTTATGCAATTGGGCCATTATATCCCCACGTAGAACCCCGTAGAACTGACGGCCGATTGGACCGAAAGGTTCTCGAGTGGCGTCCGCGGACCGGAAGACGCAGTGTAGGTAGGCCTCCAACAAGATGGAGCGACGACCTGGTGAAGGTAGCGGGAACGCATTGGATGCGGATGGCGCAGGGCCGATCTGTTTGGCGAGCCTTGGGGGAGGCCAATGTTCAAAAATCCTAAAATCTCAACCGCTGAATCACACATGATATTTTGTACGACTGGACTTATTACGAAGTTTTAAATCCAATCTTTGTGTCATGCCGTCCCGCTCACGAAAATAGTAGGTAGGTAGATAATTTAATACGAGAGTAGAGCGAGACGGTGGACTAACTTCGATTTTCGAATTTCAGAGTTTAGTCTTCCTGTTCTTCATACAAAGACCATGCAGTAAATTTTGGGAATTCAATAAAATCATCGAAATTTCAATTAAACTGGTGGTGGTCACACCTGGTGGAATTCCTAGTAGGATCTATAAAAGACCGATACTTACGTATTTGATGGTAAAGTACCGCAACCCGCACAAATTTCTCGCATCCTTTAAATGAGTCTACCTCGTAAAGCGCACGGCAAATTTTAACTATCGTAATTTTAAACTTATTGCCAATCAAGAAAAAAAAAGTACTTATTTGTTTTGACGTACCTATAACATGTGCTTACTAAATTTAATATGTTGGGCCTTAAAGTGATTAATGAAATGAAAACGCGTTCAGGAAAACTTTTTGTGTCAATCCTTTATCAAGTTTTTTGAGTTAATGAGGAACTAAGTAAGTACTTACCTACTTACCTTACTTTTTTTTCAGTACTACGCTAAAAGGCAAGCGGCATAGCAGACGACGGAAGAATAAGAAACGAACCACTACGACAACGGAAGCTAATGATGACGACGATGACAAATAGACAATGCCAAATGTATAAGATAACCTAAGCAATTTAAAAAACCCGACAGCGGAAAAAATAGACACTCGTGTTGCGAAGACAGATCAAAAATGACAACTTTCTCAACATTGTACAAGACATTTACTATGTATAAAGGACACATAAACTTGCATACTTGACGGTAGTAAAGTTAATAAATACCAAATAAATACCTATATAACCCTCCATTTGCTTTCTGTCGCAGTCGGGTAAAAAGATGGAGGTGAAATTGTTTGAAATGCATAATTATACGCTTATTACATGTAAACAATCTAAATTTAAAGCCAAATAGATTTGATACGAAATTGTAAAAGAATTTTTGTATAATAGTTTTTAAACTGGGTACAACGCCATCTAGTTGTTTACTGTCGAACATATTACCCAGTTACTTGACTAAAGCGACATCTGTGATAAATTGGACAAACTACAAGAAGTGCCTATGAATGAAAATGTAATTACCCATCATGAAATATAGATGGCAGTATAATTTTAAAACATCGAATTGTCTTTTATTTTCAATGTAAGTTTGGAATTATTTATACTTATTTTTAAATTTATTACAGTAAAGATTTAAAATTTCTTTCTTGATCGTTTTGATCTTGGTAAAGGGTTTATTCTGAGCAATAACTAAACGCAATAAATACTATGTTGCCAGTATTTAAATAAAATGTAATATTTGGGTACTTTATGACATATCAAAATTCGATTGTACGAATAGATAAAGCAAGCACGTTTAAAAAAAAATACCTACTTAAAATGGAAGATTTGGTCATTGCTTTTTATTCGTTTTGAAGATTACTAGCAATTATTTTCTACGGCTGTCTTCATATTGCAATTAAGCTTTAACGCTTAAATAGTACCTACTTAATACTTGGATTGTCACAATAGTCGTTTGAATTAATTATTATAATCGTAACGAGAACTAGGACAAAACATTTTTGTAGTAGGCAACTACAGTCCGCATTTTAAAGCAGAAAAGCTCGAGCCTATGATTCTTACTAAAAACTAGTTCATGCATTAAATCATTATAAAAAAAACCATCGCTAAATAAAATTATGATATCCGTACTAAACCCAAAGAGTATTGTAATATTATATGAACAAGAGTGGCAACTCTATGGTCAAATATGCATGTATGGAAGGTGCTGCTGCCCTACGTCCTGGTGAAGAACTAATGTGACGTATCTATAGATGTATACCTATCTATATGTATATGTTGGTAGTGATGTACAGCTATAATTACGCGTAATTTTAATTGATAGGCTAATTGCCACTATTCGTATTTTAGCCGTCTAATTCAAATCAGCATATACGAAGTATAAGCGGCTAAACCCGATTTGCACTATACGGCTAAAATACGAACATTGGCAAGTGGCCTATCAATTAAAGTCCTTGACCGTACAATTTGGTACGCCATGGCCATGGCCGATGAATGACAACTGACAAGTTTGACAAGTCAACCAAGATGGCCGCTAATTTAGTTCTTTAACAAACAACCAGAGATCGCTGTAGTCGCATGAAAAGTGTGATATATGTAAGTGTGCCCCCCCCTGACTAAACCTTTATCATCAGGGAAACATTTATTATTTTTATGGCAGCACCGATTTAACCTGCTTCATTGTAGTATGTTTTCCTTGCTCCTCTGAGGCTCATGCGTGCGTCATTGAACCAATCCAAACCCACACTCAAGAAGGCGGTCCTTTCTGTGATTGGCTAATAATACTAAAACCCGAACCGTGTCGCAGTAGAAAAGAAACTGGAGTTAATTCATAAATTTGTCAATTTGTCATACGCGTCGGAGATGTGTCAGTGGGCGATCGTTGTCGTGTATATAAATGTGTCGTAAATGTGGTGTGTTCATGTGATAATGAGAAAACCCATGCTGGACATTCTAATTATTAAGTGATGAATGCGTTTTGAGTTCAGTGTCTCGTTGTAATTGTTTTCATTTGTATGTCATCGGACTTTACAATATGGCGGCCCCCCGTCCGAAATCACAACAGAAAAACATCTCTTCATTAATTTCGAAGTTGCACGGCGCTTTTTCGGGTGCCGTGTGTCCGACGAGGTTGGCAACTGACAAGAGGACCTTGAACAAGACCTGGGAGCTGATGGACAAAGTTGTCAAGCTATGCCAGCATCACAAAATGAACCTGAAGAACAGCCCTCCGTTTATTCTAGATATTTTGCCTGATACATATCAACGTTTGCGAATTATTTATTCTAAATACGAGGACAATATGCAGGCACTGAATAGCAATGAACATTTTAATATATTCATTATAAATTTGATAAGAAAGTGCAAGCAAGCTATCAAATTGTTCAAGGAGGGCAAAGAGAAGATGTTTGATGAGAACTCTCATTACAGACGTAACCTGACGAAGCTGAGTTTGGTTTTTAGTCACATGCTGAGCGAGCTTAAGGCCATGTTTCCGAACGGAACATTTGCTGGCGACCAGTTCCGCATTACCAAGAGTGATGCTGCTGAATTCTGGAAGACTAACTTCGGGAACAGGTAGGTTGAAGTATAATTCAGTAGGTAATATTTAAGAGTTTATGAGCCTGTTTCAGTCCATTGTTGGCCAGACAATTTTTCAGAGAGATTTTCTTTAAGTATCCTATGGTGAAAAGTGAATCATCCCAGCCTATATACGTCTCCTCTCAGAATGAGAGGGATGGGGCCGTAGTTCCCACGCGGGCCCACACACTCCATTGAATTTATTCGCAGGTGTATGCAGGTTTCCTCCCAATGTTTTCCTTCACCGTAAAGCTCATAGTGAATTTCAAATGTAATTTTGCACAAATTCCGAAAAACTTAGAGGTGCGAGCCGGGATTTGAACCCACAATCCTCTGCATGAGAGGCCATTGGTCGAACCACTAGGCCACCACGACTTTTTTAGAAAACGAATGAAGAAAGTGAATGAAACTAGTAAAATAAATTGACAAATCACAAATGATTGATAACAAGCATAATGTTATGCGTGGGATATATACCTGGAGGTTATGTTCCTGTTATTTTATGTGACAAATATCATCACTACTTTGAAAAAATCTCGTATCTCAAATCAATATGTAAACCAAACTGAACTTTATTGCACAGTCAGTAAAGTTCAATTAGCCAGATTATCGATTTTAAGATACGAGCTTTATTCAGAGTAGTGACAATATTTGTGATGCCGTCTCCATTTAACTTAAACCCCTCATGTGCTTAGACACAGATCCATGTCAAATTTAATTTAATTTGTTTTCTCTTTGTATTTTTATTTTAATATGTAAAATTGGCTTTATGTGAAACAATTGAGACTAGATTGCACTTTTTTTCACTTCCCATATATGTGTGGTTAATCAAACAAAATGAAATGAAAAAAAAAAGACTTATTTTAATTATAAACCAGCTTTTATTTAGATGTTAATAAAAATAAATAAAAAGCTATATAAAAAAACTAAGCTAAAAATAATTTCATTTCTGATAAAAAATAGACCATGTATTAAATCTTTGCATTTAAATCACAAACCCTATTTTTTCTATAAAAGATTGTTAACCTTCATTATTTCTCTTGATGTCAAAATGTATAATAATAAAAGTAAACCATAAAGTACTATAGAAATCTCTATGTTCAAAGCCTCAACAAAAATCCTACTAATATTAATGCAAATGTTTGTATGTATGTGTGTGTTTATTAGGGCCATTACAGACAAACTGCATTCTAACTTCAAGGTAACTGCTGATCGGCCATACATTTTCCATTGCAGTTGTTTTGCAGTCGGCAAAACTGTATGCAACTGTACTCTAGCTGTGACTAGTTAAAATGCAGTCCGTCTGTATTGGCCCTAAGGCTGGAAATACACATGCCTGTAGCTTGCACATTTTCGAGCTAGTAGCTTGCATGTTTGTGTCAAATTTGTATGAAGTTTGACTTTCGCGTGCCAGCTACTTGCACAAAAATGTGCAAGCTACAGGCATGTGTAACCCAGCCTTTACTCCTTCTTGGTACAAATACTAGGCAGATTTGGATTTTTATTTAGATGCTTTAGATCAGGGATGGGGAACAAATGACACGCGTGCCAGTTATGGCATGTGACAATATAATTGGGGCATGTCACTAATCAAGCATCCAAGCAATCACTAAATTTAGTAGGTATCTTTGAAGGCCCGTCATAGCCAGACTATTGTTGTTTTCATAAAAAAACCGGCCAAGTGCGAGTCGGACTCGCGCACCGAGGGTTCCGTACAAATTTATATGTATCTACGAACATCCAGTCTTAGCAGACCCCTGCTCCTAAGCAAAATGTGCGCAGTGTGGGAAAATTGTAGATTGGTTACTGTATAGACAGACAGACAAAAAATTTATGCTTTTCGCAATTTTTCCTTTATCTGTGCTATAAGACCTTGCTTCATACCAAATTTCAAGATTCTGGGTTCATGGGAAGTACCCTGTAAGTTTTGATTCCCTTGCAAATGTCGAAAATTTGCGGCATAAATGGCTGTATCTTTTGATTGTGTTCGCTTTGAAGTTTGAATTTTTCACAGCTCCAAGGGACAGTAGACCTGAGTATTTTATATAAATTTCAGCTTGATACCTCCACGCATTCCTGACAAAAAGGGTCTTGACAGACGGACGGATGGACGGCTTTTTCCTTTTGAGGTGCGGAACCCTAAAAATGGCACATTCACCAATAAGTTTAGATGAATGCATGGATGGGTGGAAGGGTGATGAATGATGATGTAATAGCTGTCTGGAATAACACATAGGCTAGGTACTTTTTATTATAAATTCCGGATAAGTTTACAGAGATGAAATTTTGCATTGGTGTTTTTCATGCAATGTTAATGAAGGGCACAACAATGCAATATTTGGGAATTCCCATGGGAATTTTGTAAAATCCCTGAGTTTCAATTTGAC
The DNA here is from genome assembly GCA_947859365.1 of Archips crataeganus. Taxonomy (NCBI): domain Eukaryota; kingdom Metazoa; phylum Arthropoda; class Insecta; order Lepidoptera; family Tortricidae; genus Archips; species Archips crataeganus. The sequence continues at coordinate 6,077,882 of OX402071.1, read as the reverse complement.
TGCAATTCCTTTTTTTTTACATAAAACTGACCCGTGATTGGCAACTATCTTACCTGATGTAAAGAGCAGATGAGGCCAAAAGCTCTCATTGGTTCAGTAAGAGCCTATTCACTAATGATAGTAATGATAAATGCGTGCAAACCCATGGGACAAGCTAGTTATTCATATATAAAAAATTTTAAATAAAAAATTAAACCTCCTTCAAAAAACATCCAAAAAACTATGAAATAATAATTGAACCAAACCGACCACAATAAGCATGAAAATATCTTTCTTCTAATCTGTTCGAAGTCGGTGCCTCAGCACGAGCCAGCAGCAGGAGTGGACCTAGTAATCTAACTTACCTACATACCTACTATCTATAGGGCTTTCACACTCCTGCTGGCTTGTGCTGAGGCACCGACTTCGAACAGATTAGAAGAAAGATATTTTCATGCTTATTGTGGTCGGTTTGGTTCAATTATTATTTCATAGTTTTTTGGATGTTTTTTGAAGGAGGTTTAATTTTTTATTTAAAATTTTTTATTTTTTGCTTTTTAGTTGTTTCTGTTTAAAATAGATGCGTAGGTTAAAATCATCAGTTTGACTTCGAAATAAGTTTATGTTGAAAATTCTATTTTTAATGCTCGACGGGGTTGTGTCGTTTTATTACAGAGTTCCATGATACTTTCTGAATGTAAATGCTCGATTTGTCACCGAAAATACTAAAATCGCTATACGTTTCTCTTGAATTTTTGAGGAGTTTCTTCAATTCCTCATGGATCCCATCATCAGAACTGGATTTTGGTAACAATGGGACCAACCTTGAAGCATATGCTTTCAAACAACGAAAAAATTTTCCAAATCGGTTCATTAAGGACGGAGTTCTGAGGTAACACACGTTAAAAAAAAAAAAAAAAGAACATACAACCGAATTGAGAACCTCCTCCTTTTTTTGAAGTCGGTTAAAAAACTAGTGACAGGTGTGAATGTGTGCGCAGGTGTATTCTGTCAACAGTGAATGTTGACTCTTGACATTCTAAAGTTATTGACAGCACTTTGTTAATTGTTTAAGTGTCTTTTGTACCTCTGTGTGCCGCAGTTGTGGACTCAAAAGGTCTTTTGTGTTTCTTGGGTATACATATTTTAATTTAAAGGTCTAGGTCTAGGATAAATGCTTCAAATGTTAAAAGTTAGCCTGAAAACTATTTTTATTGCAATGAAATACCTTCTCTCTCTCTTGTTGAGTTCGAAACGCGTCAGTGTAGTTTGGTGGTGGTGATAGTTGACTTTGTGTGATTTGTGTGTGTTCGTACAGTGTGGAGGTGGAGGAACTGCTTGAACACACACTTCTCGCACAAACGTAGCTATCATAAGGTCGCGGGTGAGCGAAGTAATTGTTTCAGTACATTGATATGGACCTCCGCAAAGTAACGCGAGATTCAATAAATCAAACCCTCAAGTTAATGTCATAAGGGTTTTGAATTATCAGGTCGTGTATTACTCTCGTCCATTCAGGACCGACAAAAACGGGGACGTACACTAACCGCACCTCACAGTTAGTCATGTTGCTCTTTTATTTAGGTTACCATAAGCTAGTTTTAGTCGCGGTATAGCAAAGGAGGTCCTATACCTAAGATATTAAAAAAAAAATAAGGAGTATAAGACAATATTGACGTCACTAACCAACTCTAACCTAAGCTATGATACTATGAGTATTACTATTACTTACACACTTTGACGACTTCTTTTCTAAGTATCGGGAATTTAAGACCCCCCATATTTCCGCCATTTTTGGCCTCAGAGAAATATTTTCAGATAAAAGATGCTTGTATTTGCGTGCGCTATACGATGAACTAATTTAAAATACTGACCATAATATAATAGCATAATTTTGACGATTTTTTTTTATGGATCGGGATCCCCTTTGCTATACCTAGCCTAGCCATATTGCTAAGCCTTACTTTTTTACCTTGGAAAAGTGCAAAGTTCTCGCTACACTCAAGACCAAATTGCGGGCTTCACATGTCAGATCTTGTCTTGATTTGATATGTATGCCACCATTGATATTTATTGAAACTAAGAATACAAATATTAAGGAAAAATAATAATGAATAAAACTTACCATTTTCACAGTAAGATTTAAAAAATTAAGTAAGTAAATATTCATCACGCTCAAACATGATAATAAGCCATAATATTGATTGTTGTCTCACAATTGTTGAATGCTGCTGGTTTGTTTGCGAATGTTAGATTCCTACTGCATTCCCAGTGAGAATAAATACAAAAATACCTACAAGTCGCCAAGGATGAGCTTCACACCAGAATCAACCAAGATGTTTAATACGTACCAACTTTTTTTTGTACACCAATTTTTTATATATGTCCGTTAATTTTTCAAATGGCTTAGTCCATCGATACCAGCAGGCTTATTGTCTAACGTTTCTGGCGCTTGCCTTTGCAATCACTATTTCTTTCTTTCAAACGGTATAAAAAGGATGACAGAAAGAGACGGTGAAAGCGAAGACAGAAGCGTTAGACAATACGACCTTTGGTAATTAACTTTTAGGCCAAATCATTATTATAAGCTTTTGCCCGCGACTCGGTCTGCGAAGAATTCGTTTATCGCTATCCCGCGGGAACTAAGCAAATTTCCAAAATAAAAAGTATCCTATATTTTAATCCAAGTCATAAACTATCTGTGTGCCATTGTGCCATATTGTATCAGAACCCGTCTAACCGTTTTAGAGTGAATCCATCCACACAAACTTTTGCATTTATTTGTCCGAGCGACCGTTGTTGTACTGTAAAAGTACAACATCCAACGCGGCCAAAGTTGCAGGCTAATCCTAGTACTAGCCATATTATTAAAGATCTTTTACCTATTGTCTGAAATTATTAACTGATTATTATTAATATTATCATTTACCCAGGATTACGCGACTCTTTACTTGTAATTAAATTTCAATTAAGATTTTAATCGAGCGGCTGCTTTAGATAAAATCCGGTTAATAACTTGTTCCTTTCAGGCTATATTTGTTTCACCACATCTATTCTTTGTGGTTTACAGCCTTATATGCTCACGACGCATTTTTTACGCAGTCGACGCGCCGGTAACGTTGAGAACGCGCTTCAAACGAGATTCAGTCACCTATGCACTTGCTTTTTGGAAATTTACGGTACGTCTACGCGTAAAAATTACGCCGTGTGCAATAAATAGCCCTTAGAAATCATTTTTTTTTAATTTTCCAATATCATGTAACAATACAACGTTAGTCCTATATAAGCACACAAACAGGATTCTGACTTCGAATACGTCATGTTTAAATGTATTTTAATTTGTTTATTTGATTCCTTAAATAGAATAAAATTATTGTTTTACCTTAAGTTCAGTTTCATAACATTTATATGTTATATCATAGTACAAAATGAAAACAGTTAATTACAGTGACTTAATATAATACAGGAGGCTATTAATTGGTAATTAGGACTAACAAAATAATGAAAATGCTTTAATTAATAACACTCCTTAATTGCTCTATAATTTATTATTTCCTATTGGTAACACATTTAACAATATCTCTCCTAGGGGGTAAAATATTGCACAGGGCTAAGTGCGTTTACTTTGATGTTAAACTAAGACGTGCATAAATATTTACGTACTAAGCGGTATGTGTTGAGGATGACTGCTTTCTGTAGAAGTGTGTATGCGGATGGGGGTGTATGTCGAGAGTCCGGAGGTTTGCGTGGAGTGTTTTTGGAATGACGCCTGTTGTAGAGAGAATGATCGGATCTAATTTATTATTTATCGGAAATAATTTCCGATCACGGGCCAATGGGGACCCGGTTTTTTGAAAGCCATGGAGGTTCAGGTTTGTAGTGCCGCTACGTGCCAACAGCTCAATACAAAAAGCAGACTGCACTGGTGACACCACAATACCAGAAACTTGCCTTTTAAATACTTAAATCTCTGTTGTTTAGCTTAAAGTTAGTACAATTAATATTTTAGTTCTTCAACATATAATACAATTGGTTTTTATTGAAGAACACAAAATAAGCAAAAAAGAAAATGCATATAATCAAAATTACTTGTATCGCTTCAGATCTTTACAATCTTTTTAATCATAGAAATAAATTCAATAACAAAGCTGATATCTTATTCAAGACATCATTCAATTGATAATTACCTTTTTTTCTTATAAATCTTTCTATTTAACGAACGACCGCCTTAGCCTAGTTGGTAGTGACCCTGCCTACGAAGCAAGAGGTCCTGGGTTCGAATCCCGGTAAGGGCATTTATTTGTGTGATGAGCACGAATATTTGTTCCTGAGTTATGGATGTTTTCTATGTACTTAAGTATTTATTTATCTATATAAGTATGTTTATCGTCGTCTGGTACCCATAGTACAAGCTTTTGGGACTGGGTCGATTTGTGTAGGATTGTCCCCTAATATTTATTTATTTATTTATTTATTTATTTATTTATTTATTTATTTATTTATTTATTTCACGTAGTTCATTAGTTTCTCAGTGGAAAATAACTTCATATAAGTTCTCACGCAATCGCTTGTCATACCTAAAAGGCAATGTATTTATCACATTCTGAACATTTACATACTTTTATGAAGGAGTCACAGAAAACCTGAGACAATCTCCTTTCCCATGAGCTTCGTTGTATCATGGGAAACTGGAAAAAGCTGTAAATTTACTGACTACGGTATCATTGTTATAAGCTATAAATTGTCAGTGTATGTTTTTTGCGGAGGCATAATATATGAAACATAATAATACAGGAAATCTCCGTTTTTTCACTCCTAACCAAAATGCCAAGGTGTATTTTTAAGTCAAAACACCTAAAGCTTTTGAAACTTTTTTTTATTTTGGCGTATAAAATCTTGTGCCTTAGTCCGCGGTTTCGTCCGCGCAAAAGCTAAATTTGTAATAAAGCTTCTTCATCTCTTTCATTGAATAAAGCTAAAATACGGCAAAGCAATATCCTAGAATCCAACACCATTATCGACATCAGTTAGTGAATAGATTTGTACTGAGTTATCCTGTGGGAATTAAAAAAATATCCTGAAATCTGTTTTTTACTATTTTGATCACCTACTTACGCGTATGCCAAATTTGAAGAGTCTAATAATCAGTTACGGAGATAGATCACTCTGAATCGGAACATTATAAATCTCTGTTATTTCCTCTCCAGTGGGCAACAAATAAGTCTTTATTCCTTGTCTACATCATAAAGGTATCCAAAATTGCAGCCTTCTAGGGCCAAGAATTTGGGCTGGGCAGTCAGTTAGTGATTGAGTGAATCGGTCAGTTAGGACTTACTTTTCCATGCGACGGGCACCGGAGCAAGGGCAGGCTAAAACGGAGATAGCAGAATGACTTGGACCGTTTTGACCCAGTTTGGCGGAATTTTGCGTAGGAACGAGACGGGTAGAAAGAAAAAGGGAAGGCTTTTTCTCAACATTGGGGCGTCTAATATGCTATTAAGAAATATATAGATGCAATTGGGATTTGTGTGCAACATTGCTGGAGGGAGAGTTAGCGCAACAGCAATTTTTTTTATGGTTGGCCGCCATGCACTTCGCCTTCTGATATGTGGCGAACAATGACTTTTACGGACATTTCTGAGAAATATAATTTAGTACGAGTTCCAAGATGAACTTGCTCGATCCAGATTTCTTATATATCCGCGCAACCCACGTTAAACATTATTGTTCACGAGTTCGTATTTGTATTGCATAATCCCTTTTGCTGAGCGCTCCCGAAAATATACAAAACACCATTCAGAATTTTGCACAGTTATTTTCATTCATAACATGTAGAATAACATGTCTATCGTTAGCTCGTTTTATGAATGGAAAGATTACGTGCCTTTATTGGTCCGATGATAACCAACGATAGGTGGTGTTGAATAAAACCCTAATCAGGCGTTATCGCGACAGTTTCCTTTATACTGTGCCTACTAGGAAAATACATCGAAATTCGGACAAAACTAAACGTTTATTTATCTAAAAATGAGTCGTCTAGATTTGATTTTTTCCATGAAAGTGACCCGTGATTGACCCTATCTCACTTGGTGAAAAGTGCAGATGAGGCCAATGCATCTATCTGCATCTATCTGCAATACAGAGAGAGAAGATAAGTGTGTACATTTCTTGAAATAATAATAAATTTCTAGTTTGACCCAGTTCAAGGTCAACTTTTTTAAATATGTTTTAAAAAAAAACTAGGGCCTATTGTCACCTGGGTGTTTTAGTCTTACATAAATAATGAGTTAAACTTTGGATATTACTGATAAAAACAGAATGTCACTTTTTGGGGTCACAAAAAACACTGTGCAATGGTGTTAAGGAAAAAGTAAGGATAGCAGATTGAAGACTGACAATTGACAAGATCAAGTTCCTGGCACAACTGACTTCATTCACTTATTTTACAGCTTTTTTAATTAAAAAGAATAGCAAAGTTATAGAAGTTCGTAACAGTTGTATCTCACTGGTTCTATAACAGCCTATCAGCATTAGCAGTAGATAAAAGAATTAAAAAAAAACCTAAAGTCAAATGGTTCTTGAACAATGATTGGAGGTTTCAATATATTTTGAAATAGGAACAGCTGAGCAGTAATTCAGTAGAGTTTCTGGGCCTCTTGGTTTATAATACTTGGTTAATCAACTTATCGCCATTTTGTCTTCCAGATGATATACTAGGTTTCCAATGGGGTTTGGGGGCCTCTTATATCCATGGAGCCTCTGGTTGTAGCCTAAAAAGACCTAAGAGCATAAGTGATATTTATTCAAAATATCCCATATTTAGTTTTCTGTATAAATATTTATTTAAGTGAATGTCAATGAGAAACGTAGAAGACCTTGGAGAAAGACGAGCTGATACTCGAGTAAAGAACAAAAATTGAGTGTAGGTACTGTACTGTAGCTCTGATTAAAGCAACATTATATCTAAATTACAAAATCTAACTAACATCACGTTGTTGATATTTGATAGCAAATCAATTCTTAATTAATCGTTTCCTGTGTACAATCTTATCATTGCACTTGTCACCCTTTCTAAAGCCAAAGGAAGCGATTACGATCCATTCATATTCTAGCCCTACGTCACTGATAGATAATAATCGAATGTATCCGATCATCGATTTTCTTTCTTTTAGACTTTATTATAATTTCTACGATAAGTTAAGTCAAACACTCATCGTATCAAAGAAATGGCGTTTCCTGCGCAGCGATCAAATCAAGTATCATTTCCTTCTTAAGCACTTTTTTCTATAAATAGTTTAACTGGGATCGACGATAAAATTGTTGCCTAACTGTAGGTATGACATTAATAGAATGATAACGGAATGTGTAATAAGCGGAAATCGGTTTGCTTTAATTGTTGGTGCCGATCCAACCGCGTCCGACGCGTTTCCTATCTAATGGCATAACTTATGTAAAGGGTAATGTGTCAGTTGGACGTGATATTGATATCGTTACCAACTGATATCAACGGGACATATACCTACGTAGATGACTTAATTGAATTCACCACAGAATTTAAGAGAGTATACTTCGATAATAAACTCTCAAATTCGTTTTAGTTTCCTTTCCAAGTTTGTTGAAGAGTTGAAGAATCTTTTAATACGATCTAAAACTAAAAAGATACAAGACCCTTAAACTTACCTTTTGTGTATACCTCTCTCTTTATGATAAAATGTCTCCGTCACTTTCGAAGTTCTCGAAAACGTTACGTCTGCGTGCCAAGGGCTCCATAAGTGATCTTTTAACAAAGCGATTTGATTGCACCTTTGATTATCTTAACGTGTTTTAAATTTGCTATAATGCATCTCCAAATTGCCTTCAGGTGTTTTCGTGTTTGAATAACAATCGATTCTAAGCGTAAGGAATGCAGAAACACTTTACAGTGTTTAATGATGCATTGTCTGTGAGTAATAAGCAACGAGTCGTGTTACCTGTACAGTTAAACTGTTAAAACTTGTCATGACAGCTGCAGGAAGTAATATTGGCACCCTTTGTCATTTCCCGTTGAAATGTGTTGAGTTATTGGCGGTTAACTCGCGTGGAATTAATGCAACTTGGCGTGCTGTACAAAATTATGGAAGTTAAACAATGCTGCTTTACGCAAACGTGACTATATTTCGAGCTTTACGGCGATAACTGTGACGAATTTGTCCATCAATATTTTCATATCGTTATCCCAATGAAATATTGAAGGTCGCTTCAATGTAGAATTAGCCTAAATTTGGCTTGTTCAATAATTCATTAGAGCACTTTATTTTCATATCGGCACCTGAATGCTCCGACAAATGAACGTTTCGTTTAAAAATCCCGAACAGTTCGCTCCTCTCATGTTTTTAATATTGAGCTCTATTTATCCCGGCTTTATTAATTTCAACCTTTTTTTCTCTCCCTATAGATCTTTTAATGAATCGTCCAATAAAACGATGGCTCGCTGATTTCTGTCAATGGATGGATATTGATAAGTATTAATAGAATCGGTTTCTAAATGTACCTGACGTGAAATGTTCAAGTAAAATTAAACGGAAATTTCCACGAAAATATTTATCACCTTTAGAATGTCTGATGACTTGGGCACCTAAAAAAAAAAGGATTTTCTGCAGCATCCAAAATTCGTCTTCAAAGACTGAAGCAACTTGTGACTGGTCAGCAATTTAGCATCTAAAACAGCAGCTTCCCACATACCACCAAAAAAAACTACTCTATGGAAGAAAACGTCTTGTTTTTTTACCAAATCATCTCCAATTCCTGAGAGAAAAATTATAGTATTTGGCATAATACCATGCAAACTCCAGCTATAACAGTACTCTTCAGAGTAGTGACGTCACGCGTTGAATGGGGTCGTTAAGTCTGCCGGATGTTATGAGCGGCGGATGGTGCGCTCCCAATGGTATTCCGGGAGGAATCCGCTTTTAGACTTTCCGCTGGTGCCGTCTTGTCAATTGAAAGGGTAAAGGTCAGGTTTTTTTTTGACAGATTTAATCGTTGTTGTTGTGTTGTTGTGTTGCTTTTTAGCGAGAAGACCGCCTATTGTCTACCTGAATTTTTATTTTTGTAATGTCACTGTACTGTTTTTGGTGTTGTTAAAATTAGGTTCCCTAATACATGGAATTGTAGTGGATTTATACCTATAGTTTATATAGTTTCAGGTTTATACACGAACCAGCTTTGAAGATTCAGCTAAAAGAAGATGTTATCGCCCGTAGGTTGCTAAACAATTTTTCTGCCAAAACTCGCGGGGGAGGGTTTGGGGGTCACACACAAGCAATTTAACTACTTATGAAAGCAGAGCAATGTTTGTTTGTACACAAGCACACAAGTCGTCTACACATATCACATGTAAATCGCACATAGAAAACAATCTAGAAACAGCTAGAGCTTGGGCCATCTCGATAAGCATTCATTCGTTTATACATTCAGTCGTTCAATCAATCCCTAAATGTTAATAGAAAATTAGTTTTCTAAATAAATGTAATTGCTCTACATACAAGGTTTTAGTGAAGGATTTATTAAAATATTTACATATAGGAAGTCATAGTAATGTCAGATGTGCCAAATGTCTCTTTTACTTTGTGTCGGTTTGTAAAACGAAAATTGCTGTTTTCTTCAAAGTTTTTATCCAAAGATATTATGTACATAGGTATTACAGTCAGGATACGAAATTAATATCAATATTCCGCTGCATACGTGTGAGGACGTTAAGGGATAATTTCCAGAATAAGTCTTAATCCAGAACTCGAACTATTTCTGTACCCAATTTCGTTTAAATCGATTATTATTATAATTTTGTCAAAAAACAGACAACTGAATTTGTGTTCATAATGTAATATTAGTAAATAGGTACAGATTATTTTATTAGTAAGGATAGTACTTAAGATGATTTGGGTATCGCGTTATAATTGACGAACCTATTTGGAAATTATCTTTCATGTGCGATTTTTTGCACTTAGTGGGGAACTACATTCTGATAGGCCTGTGCCCAGCTGAGGGGCGTATACAGGTCTAGAATAACCATTTAAAACTTCCTTCTACGGATATTTATCTCCTATATTATATGGATATAGCTCCTATCCATAATGGGCTGAGTTTGTGCTCCCCAGTTTCCTCCGAACGGAAACGTAGTAAAGTTCCGAATTTAACCGCCACGCAAATGAAACTAACGTGCCTAGTCAAATATCATGCCAATGAGTTGTTACGGACAGTTAGTAAATGGGTAATGACTGACTAGTTAGTAGACTAGTACGAAATTTTAATAACATCCTAATCTTAGACCACAATGATGCTGGGATACTACGAATCTTGGCATTAACTGTATAAATTGAGCGTATAAGTGAAGCCATACCAGACAACAGTAAAACCTTAGAATTAGAATTACAACATAGCTAGGAACGTACGGCTTATTAAACTGCAAACTATACGAAACATCGGCAAAAATTGTGGCTTATGGCTTTGATCAATAAATATTGTACTTATTAAGTTTGTAGCTTTATTGCTTAATAGTTGCTTACCTAGTAATGTCATCTACGTTTGCTACTCCTAGTTGAGGAAGCTCTTACTTAAATCTGAAGCATAAAAACGTAATTTAACATTATTCTTAAACTTGACAGAATTCATAATGGTTCAGCTATAAAGTATGTATTCTGTTTTGGCAACAAATTTTGAAACTGCAAATCCATATAGATAGGACTAGAAATCGAAACGTTGATATACCTAATTATTATTATTAAAAAAAACAAGGAAATACTTTAAAGTGAGTAGTTACTCTTGCACGAACGTGTAAATATAGTGAAGGAAGAAGGTCAAACTTTCCGCCCCTAATGAAGAAACTAAACGTCGATGTGGTTACTTGCTCTTTCTAAATTTTAATCTCAAACAAATCAAACCAGTTTACAACGCACTACACCAAAATGTCGGCAGCGTCGCGTCGTGATCGACCAAATGCCAAGTCGCTCCCTGACATTTGATACGATGGACCAGTCATAAAACAAAGACTAGTTTACCTAAGCCTGAAATGGGTACGGTCTTTAGTAATAATAACCAGACCCTTACGAATGTATGATAAAAGCTGGTACCCTTTTCCCTTTATGGTGACGACAAAGGACAGAGAAAATGGCAGAGCTTTTGGTAAAATAAAGCTAAATTTACAAGATTTGTTAGTTAGTAATTAACGGGTTAAAAGCTTTCTGTATTACCTTTTTCTGGATAAAAGCAGTGTAATATGACAGGTGAAAGCCCGTTTGGTCGTTTGGCTCAGAAATAAACAACATTATTCAAGGGTCACTTTTATGTGATGTGCGTACGTGTTTGTCTGTATTAATTTTCGTCAGCGAATAACTGGCTATATTCAACCTTTTTTTTTTGTGCCAATGACGATTACCAGCGCTAAACGGATACAGATAGATAAAGTTTTAACATTAAATTATTTAATATTCGTAGTGTTCTATTATTTAGTAACTTCTGCCGATTCGACATTACTGTTGTAAATCTTGATTATCCTAAAATACGACGTCATAAAAACTCTTAGACGTGACACTTTTATAGCCGTGTCTTATAAGAAACGGCAGTTAAGCAATCCGAAATGTACGTTGTATTAAATTAATATAATAGGTAGCAACTGGGTGAAACTATTTACTCGTACCCTAGCTCAATTTTTGATTTTCGTCTATGAAGCAATTTAGTTCGTCTTTGCGATCTTGACCCGTTGCGAAATCGTAACGATCCGTTCCATACCCTGTTTCTTTCGCCACTCCAACCTCAGCTTTAATAGAATCACCGAAGTTGTATTTCACCGTGAATCTAGTGCGAAACTTGCCATCTCCATGCTTCAGAAATTCGTTACTTAAAACACACGGGACTTTAGACGTTATGAGCGTAACAGAATTAGGACAGATTTCGCTTTGAAGAGCTTTCAGCGTTAGCATCAATTGATTCTTATTTGCTACCTTTTTCTGAATGGACTATTTTTACTTTCGAGCGACGACTTGAATTCATATAAAATCGTAGGCCTTACCTGCCATTTAGACCCCTCTACTTTATTAATGCGGTGTATTGTCTCAGGTTCTTATTCATAATTAGTCAAATCTCCGACTGAATTGAAACTGTTTGCCTTTTTGTGAATGAAATCCGACGTCGCCAATTTCAGGCAGACGACCATGAAAAGAGAATGTTAGTGCCGTATTATGCTCGTCGCTCTGGGCTTTGAGCCAAAGGTTTTCTCCAACGGACGATTTGTCCCTTTATTATCGCCAATATCTATGGTGGATTCCATAGTTATGTGGAAAAAACGCAGAATATAATTAGAATAAACGAATCGCTGAAATATTTCTGCTCGTAAAATATCAATGCTATAATCTTATCAAAGTACTTCGGATGTAGCACCGGAAGCATAAAGTGTGTCTTTCGTTATGCCCTTGATACAAATCTGTTTGTGTGCTCAAGTACAGTAGACGTATCGTATGAATGGGACGCAGTTTCATTGATACGGGCGTGAATGGGCGGGACCGATGTATTAATACTTTGTACTGGACGTGTCTATTGACGGACGTGTGTGTTTTTGCTTGTGTGCGGGGTGTGATAGTTCGAATGTCATGCTCTATATGAATAAGATTGTATTTCGTACATAAGTCTCTCGTATACGTCAGATAATATCTTCTGCTGTGGTTACGTAATATTTCCGAAAATTCACTTTATATCGTTGAGGTCTATACAATAAAGATATATTGAACTTGTTTGTTTTAGTAGTAACGTTTGTTTTCCCAACATGCCCAAAGCGAGAATCAATCTCACGGTTGTTTTGTTAAGAACAAGGCCATAAACTGTAACGTTTCGTAAACAAAATTCTGGATGGTAAACAAGAAAATTTCCAAGTATCCGTTGAAGGTCGCAATTTGCATTGATAATAGTCAAAACACAAAGCCGTAGTAAAATTCATTAAAGTGAATAATTGACTTGATTCAGTCAGGTAAACGCTATTGTCTTTATAGAAGAGATGTTTGTTATGTAACCTGGAAGGTACGTAGATAGAAAATAATTTATTCGTTTCTACCTATCGTGTCATCGTAAATCGTCATACACATGATAATTTCATTGCTTTGTATACTTTTATCTTAAACGTTGACTAGGGTGTCCTTGAGTGGCACTGTAGTTGTAATTCATACTTCTGTTGCTGTGATATAAAGGAAAACATCACCAGTGTGCTTTATTTCGTTATTCGTCGTCCCATCATCATCATGGTAATACTAAAGAATGCCCGTGCAGCAAAACGAACCGCGCAAAGTCATCGACCCACATATTCCACGGAACACCAGCATTAATTCCGTTAAATTTTAATTCCCCACTTCCACGTACCTTCGGATGTTTTGAATTCATTCACAAACGCGATTATGCACGGCCAGGATGTTGCTACTGAAGGCGCACAAGTTTATAAGCGTGGGAGACGATTGTTTACGTCCTTCCTCCAAATGTTTATCCTCCAATGAATGAATTATTTAACTGGAAATCGAAATGAATGGCGTGCGTACCAAACTGCGCCGCAACCCTAGAGTTGCGGCAACTAAAGATTTTTTCTCAAACATGCTATGAAATATTGACGTTATGTTCCTTATAATACGCCACGAAGTGTCACGTTGAAGGTGCGGGCTAGACAAGAGGTCAATAATGGAATGTCATACTTACATTGCTGGCCTTGGCCAGCAAAGTGATCGTCTATTATTTCATGTGACACAGCACCATGACGTTTATAGGTCTATGGCATCTTAGCATTTAGCCATTAAAAAAAAACTATAAGCAATATTTACGTTTTGGTTCATTATGACATTCTGCCACTACGCTTATTAAGGTAAGGTAAGATGATGATGTTGATGTTGATGGTGATGGTGATGGTGATGATGACGGTTGTGATGATGGTGGTGATGATGATGGTGATGATGATCATGATGATAGTGATGGTGGTGGTGATGATGGTGTGATGATGATTATGATGGTGATGGTGGTGATGATGATGGTGATGGTAATGATGGTGATGGTGATGATGGTGGTGATGATGATGATGATGGTGGGTGATGGTGATGGTGGTGTGGTGATGATGATGATGATGGTGATGATGTGATGATGATGGTGACGATGATTTTATGATGATGTTGATGATGATGGTGATGGTGGTGATGATGATGATGATGGTGGGTGATGGTGATGATGGTGATGGTGGTGTGGTGATGATGATGATGATGATGATGATGGTGATGATGTGATGATGATGATGACGACGATAATTTTATGATGATGATGGTGATGATGGTGGTGATGATGATGATAGTGATGATGATGGTGGGTGATGGTGATGATGTTGATGGTGATTATGGTGATGATGATGACGACGGCGACGACGACGACGATGATGATAATGATGGTGATGGTGATGATGATGATGATGATGATGATGCATGTTTGAGAAAAACTCTATACAAGCCTTGGCCACGAACAGGGATTGCCGGCCTCGTATCTCTAGATGGCCTCGTTAACACTCGGCCATCTATAACTACTCGGCCGGCAATCCCCTATTTCGCGGCCGCTGCAGTAATGTACTATATCAATTCTGTACTTCCATACTTATTGTTAAAAATAACGTTGACATTGACTATGCGATAGCCATTGTAAAGAATATAATGTAGTGATATGTGAATAAGTTGAAAATGCTTCTTCCTTAATATCAGTTTGATTCTTTGCACGACATCGAAGTTTGTCCGACTAGCGTTAACTTTAACCTAAAGGTGTAGTTTTAATTTATTGAATCAGGCGTTACTTTGCGGAGGTCCATATTAATGAACTAAAACAATTACTTTGCTCACCCGCGACCTTACAATAGTTACGTTTATGCAAGAAATGTGCGTTCATGCAGTTCCTCCACCTCCACACTGTACGAACACACACAAATCACATAAACCCAACCATCACCACCACCAAGCTACACTGACGCGTTTCGAACTCAACCAGAGCTCATCTTCAGAGTTACCACAACCGTATGCTATGCTACCAAACGTTAAACTAACAAACCAAAACAAATGTTTTAACTTGTCACTGTAACTTCTCAAGTACCCACTTTATTTTTCTTATTCTCAAACTACCCCACAAAAATTAACTTTTATTGACATATTTAAAACTACCTTGAATTTTTTTTTTGTTTATTTATTTATAAGGCATATTTAATTAATACTAACTGTTCAAATTCGACCCAAGCCGCAGTAAAGGAGAAGATACTAAATTTACCTGTTCATTAATAATAGACCCCATAGTGTTGTACCTAATTATTTCCATGCATTCCAGAGCATCCAGACGCAACCCCTTGCCGCAATAATGTAACACTTCATAAGAATCTGAATCTAACAATGAATGATTTGATTCCAACAAATGTTTTGCAAAATTCGATCTATCTGGATGCTCATTCCTATATGCCGAAACATGCTCTTTAAATCTAGTATTAAAACTTCGGCCTGTCTGTCCTACGTATATCCCATTGCAGTCATTACAAGTAAGCTTGTATACCCCCGATCTAGTTCCCTTATCTACCTGTTCTTTGTGGTTACATAGCCTAGAGTACAAAGAGTTGTTAGTCTTAAAGGCAACATTAATATTGTTTGATTTTAAAATGCCATAAATCTTATCAGACAAACCCCCGACGTAAGAGATAATAAGATATAAGACGTAATAGATCTAGCATCTCTTACGTCGGGGGTTTGTCTGATAAGATTTATGGCATTTTAAAATCAAACAATATTAATGTTGCCTTTAAGACTAACAACTCTTTGTACTCTAGGCTATGTAACCACAAAGAACAGGTAGATAAGGGAACTAGATCGGGGGTATACAAGCTTACTTGTAATGACTGCAATGGGATATACGTAGGACAGACAGGCCGAAGTTTTAATACTAGATTTAAAGAGCATGTTTCGGCATATAGGAATGAGCATCCAGATAGATCGAATTTTGCAAAACATTTGTTGGAATCAAATCATTCATTGTTAGATTCAGATTCTTATGAAGTGTTACATTATTGCGGCAAGGGGTTGCGTCTGGATGCTCTGGAATGCATGGAAATAATTAGGTACAACACTATGGGGTCTATTATTAATGAACAGGTAAATTTAGTATCTTCTCCTTTACTGCGGCTTGGGTCGAATTTGAACAGTTAGTATTAATTAAATATGCCTTATAATAAATAAACAAAAAAAAAAATTCAAGGTAGTTTTAAATATGTCAATAAAAGTTAATTTTTGTGGGGTAGTTTGAGAATAAGAAAAAAAAAAAAAAAAATAAAGTGGGTACTTGAGAAGTTACAGTGACAAGTTAAAACATTTGTTTTGGTTTGTTAGTTTAACGTTTGGTAGCATAGCATACGGTTGTGGTAACTCTGAAGATGAGCTCTGGTTGAGTTCGAAACGCGTCAGTGTAGCTT
This sequence comes from Archips crataeganus, assembly GCA_947859365.1. Classification (NCBI taxonomy): domain Eukaryota; kingdom Metazoa; phylum Arthropoda; class Insecta; order Lepidoptera; family Tortricidae; genus Archips; species Archips crataeganus. The sequence goes on along the minus strand of OX402071.1, from coordinate 6,061,417 downwards.
GGTGGTGGTGATGGTTGGGTTTATGTGATTTGTGTGTGTTCGTACAGTGTGGAGGTGGAGGAACTGCATGAACGCACATTTCTTGCATAAACGTAACTATTGTAAGGTCGCGGGTGAGCAAAGTAATTGTTTTAGTTCATTGGTGTAGTTTTAGTTACGATCAATCTCATGCTATATTAATTTTGTTATGCTTTAAGTTGTGTTAATTCTTGATGTTATTCAGATATGATTTCGTTCTTTACCAGTGCCAAATGTCTAACGGTTGTCTGATTGTCGTCCAAATTCCACTACAGTCTGAGAGTCTTCTACGTATGGCCCTATGCCAACGGCCTCTATTTTACCAACGCATAACCTTGCCTGCGTCTGCCAATCGGATGTCGGTACTATTTTAGAACAGTAGGTCATCAAACGGATGTATACAAGTTATAAAAAGGTGTTCTAGGTAAGTTTAACATTTGTGTTGTGTCCTTTCCGGTCCGTTTGGAGTCATAAGGGGTAGATCATTGTTAAATTATTCCTTAAAACTTCAACTTTATTTTGAAACAGTTTGTATACTATACAAAAGAAAATAGAGGCCACGTGAGTTTTATTCGTAAAACGGAGATGCAAATAAATATGATTAAAATTCCTTGTCTAAAAAAGGGTTACAACAATACAACATACAAATATTTTTCGGTGAATTCAATGTATTCAGAGTAAAACGCAAATTTCAATTAATTTTACCAGCGATACTCAAACGTGGCCTTTGTTTTCTTTTCACTAGTACAACTAGTACCTACTGCTTGCAGTAGCCATTAAATGAAACAATCTACAAAGTGTGATTGCATTGTAAGATTCCTTTTCAATTTCTCTGTTTTCTTGAAGTTCCTTAACATTTTAACTAACTTTGTTATTTTTCGAAGTGAACTTAGAAACAGCACAGCTATTCTGGTTGAATTTCGATTCCAAATAAGGAATTGATTCAAGCTCCGGAACGCGGATATGTCTAAATGATTGATGTCCTTGGTCTTGCAAGTCTTTCCAAACATCTCAACGGTTTATCAGTTCATGTTTGCATTTAAGTTCGTTTTCTGTTAATTTCGATACAACGCTACGAGTGTAAATTCGTGAGCTAGCTAAATTTCGATATCTATTATGCAAAATTAGCTAATCGTTTTCAAAATCTCTCATTTTTGGGTACTAGTATTATAACAATTCTGACATTGCGTGAAGCGACGTCTTTTTTATTACAATTTTAGCGATGTCAAAAGGATGCTAAGGTCAATAACTCTACGTGAGTAATACTTAAATACAAATAAATTTAAACTCTCTGTCCCCTCCCGAGACAGATCTCACACGGTCAGTGGCATTGGGTTGTTTCTTTTACATGTTGACAGAGCCAACATGCAAAAGGACTGCTGAAGTTTGTTTTATCAATGCTATGGACGTGGACCTTGAGAGCTGGGTACTTAAACCTTTAATTGTTCAAGGTTCTACTGCACATCTTTAATTCGGTTTAATTTGTACAGTCGCCCAATTCATTGTTGAGATAATTGTTTACTTAGCACACATTGCTAGAGATCGGTCGGTACTGATATTGACAACATTCCATAGTGGCTCAAGGTTTTAACACAGTCCTTTCTAAAAACTTACCAACTGTCTAAATTCAGACTGACTGTTGCGTTGCTTAATGTCTACTAACTGTTTTTTTAATTTTTGTTGTAGTTATACAAAAGTACCACATTACATGAGAACGTAAAGTAAGAGGCACTGTCAAGTTCACTTTAGGTACTCAAGGCTTTTTCGTTCCCTTAACTATATGCGTCCACCAGTTGCATTCAGTGCATGTAGTCCTGCGCATTGCACATGCGTGCCTGCTAACCGCCAAAAGAGCAAAAAGGCAGCGACCGGTAATGATCGCGCGTCATCTGCGCTCCGCGAGCGGATCCGTTACAATTTCCGTTTCAGCCATCTTGGATTTGTCGCGGACATTGCATTGAACTTGAACGATAGTAGTGATAGTGATATCTCGATAAAAGTATTGTGTCCGATTCTAAAATTAAAATGAAACTCAACTGAATCTCAAAACACCAAAGTAACAAGCCCATCGAACAACCAAAATATATGAAATAGAACGCTTTTTACTTACTTTTTGATTACTTAGGTTGTAGTTTACTGACAATTTCACATCACCAGGATCAACAATTTTAATTCGTAGTCTTCCTATTTGAATTATTCATATGATGTGTACTCCCAACTATCGATGCAGTGAGTTTTTATTATTGATGACCCAAAATTAGGTTAAAGAATTACTGTCTAGGGATATATCCAAATGTGTGTTTCTTCGTATCGCATTTCTGAGTCCCGCTACTCGTAAAACCTGTCAATCGAACTCGAACGTGTGAGGCGCCTGTTACATAATATATGTCCCTAATGTGGCTAAAAGATTGTAAATTTCTCATCGGCTCGTGGTTTGAATTACAAATAAGTCTCCAGGGTGTGGTTAAGACTATACACGGGAAAGTATTTTGTATCTAATTTGCGACGTCTTCGAAAAAATAAATTCCAATTCCTCACATCGTCTCTTTGATATACTTTTCGATCTACCTCTGATCGGCTTTGACATTAACCGATCAGCACTGGTTTACGGTATTACCTGAATTTCGAGTAATAATTTAATCTTCAATCAATCAATCCGCTCCGTAAGTACTCCTCAAGGCGCTTAACGATTCATTACAGCCTCATTAAGTCGAGTCTACGCTACATTTAGCCCTTACCTTTAGTAGTCACTATATCTGCTTTATTACAGTATTAATCCGCAAATAGTCACACCAGTGCCTTTGAAAATAGCTTTTTAGTATTATTTTTTCGTTAACCATGCGAACAAAATCGCGTGCTATTAATGGCTTTGAAAACAACTTCTTTGTTCCCTCGTATTAAAGAATTATCGGAGTTCTAATTAGAGTCGTTTTGCCGACGAGCAGAACACAACGTTTCTAAGAATCATGATTTTAGAGCCCTACTGAGATTCTTTAAACACTTTTCTCCTTTTTAGAAAAGATTGAGGAAAATTTAGCAGACACATTTTGGCAGAATTAATTTTATAAAATTATGTGGCGATTACTATTTCGACTTTTTAGACGGTTAATGAAAGTCGCGGAAAAACTGAGTTGGTAGAACTCTTAGACTAGAGAACGTAGCAAAACTTTGTGTCTAAAACCACAGAAAAAGCAACCGACGCGTAGTTTTGAAGTATTTATAAATTGTATAAATAGTTAAAAATATTGAATCCTTGTTGGTTGATCAGACTATGTTGAACAGATAAGCAATTAAATTAAAAAATCGCCTATAAGACAAATGAAAATTCTTCTGGAAGCCCAATATCCCTAATGAGGTATAACAGGAACACATTATCACCATCAAGATTTTGAGTGCTTCACGCCCACACTGCATTCAAAAGTTCTGCACAAGCAAATGCAGTTGCATCAACCGTTGAACAATGCGGTCTTGTGCAATGAATAGGTGATTAGTGATCACCAATTACTGCGGTGCACCTACTCAACACTTTCGAAATATAGACCAGGTACTTAATTATGGAATTGGCGAACCAATGCCTTCATTCCCTTTCTATGTTAGCATAGCCATCGATTGGTTAGTCAGTTTTCAAACATCATCTCTACGTTATATACGAGTGTAACTTGTTTAGATATTAACTTTATTTGCTTCTGTGAAAATAAATGATAAACTGAACCCCGGTAGATTGCGTTGAATGTCAGTAAAACCATATTTTAATTGACTGGGTTCCATGCGATGAGCACAGGGGCAGAGGCAGAGCAAAAAAAAGGAGGACAATTAGGAGTGCATTGAGTCGGACTGGCAAGAAATGAGTGGTACACTAGGTATATAGGCTAAACAAAGTAGTGTCAGTAATTTATCTGTAGCATCCAAAATAACCTTAAAAATTTAAGGATTCACTTTAATTTTCCCTTATTATGTTTTAAGACACAATCTGAAAAGAAGTCTCTGAAAGTAATTAAACAAACTCTTATCTCGTTTATATTTCAAAATACAAAAGTTCATAAATAGGTCAACATATTTTTCATTTCGCGACCGTTCAATGTTTGAGAATAAAAAAATTAGAACATTGGTTTTGTAAAGATTGTTTCAAATGACAAAAAAATAATGAAATAAGACCGCTAAATAAATTAATGCTTTCACAATAATTGGTTTTCATGGCTGTTGTACGTTTTCCTTATTGGTCTCGTTAGCCAATGTCATGTTTCTATTTCTTTGGTTTGTCCAATTATTTTCTGGCTTCGGGTATCTAACAAATTTTACCCAAAAATCATTTAGATATTCTGACTGTTTCTAACATGAATTACTTTCGAGTTCAATCACTTGTGAAACCCAAATTTACTTACTTGCTTTGTAATATCAAGTTTAAAATATTGCCCTTATTTTAAATATAATGCTCGCGTTGCTAATCGTTTTAAATTCCCCGACGTTTTCTCCCTTTTAATCTGAAATGGTTCGGCTGTCAATATAAACGCCTCGATATAACAAAACTCATTCATCTCCAATTCGATCGCTCATCCCTTTTATCTAGCTCAGTCTTACCCCGACAACGCTTCCATCCAATATCTTATTGCTATTACTGTCAATGGAATCCTCAAACCGGCGGCCGGCGAATTGTTTCTCGTAGAATTAGTACCTCCTTTATATTTTATCTATTCTATTAATAACCGAGTGAATTCGCGTGATAAGATAAAATTTGTTTTTATCATAATAAACATTAAAAGCTAATTAAACACCAATTCTAGGTAACGTCGCGACGTATTACCTTGTAATAGTTTTAGTGTGGACTAAATTTTTTACGCGCGAGTTAAATCTGTAATAAAGTGTTATGTCTCCATTTAAGAAATAATTAATCCGGTGCTACTGTTGCGACTTGCCGTAAAAGTGGCGTTAAAGGTTTTATGTTGCTCGTGGGTGTCTTCAAAAGCTTGGTTTTGTCTGCCGATATTGTGTTGGTAGTGGCAGATAGATGTTCGGTGGTTGGTTGGCTGACGTGGGAAGAATCCAAATAACCTCCAATTTCGCAAGGCATTACGGAGACAGGAATTTGCTTGACGCGTGGCCTGTTTAAGAAATACACGGCAAAAACGGCAAAGTTGGTGCGTGGAAATATTAACATTGTCCGTGTTCTAGCTTAGACAAATAAAAAACCGGATTCTACAAATAGGTATCCAGTCTAGGTAGATAAATCCCCATTTCTGATCGGGTCTAGTTCTTTATTGTGATCACTGTCTATTTGCCGAAAAAATGGTCTTTGATCATTGTTATATTGAAGCGTCGCAATGCTTTTCTGTCGAACGACAAAAGGTTCTTCACTGATCCGAATAATCGTCTTGTCCATCAAACCAGTCGGATTAAAGACGGTAAAAAATATCCCTAATTGCGTGGCCTGTTAGCAATTTCTATTGCTTCATAATTGCATTTCAAGTATGTTAATTGCATCCGTTAGTTTAAATTCAATGGATGAGTCAGATTTGAACTCCTAATCTGACGAATTTCTGTATATATATTCGATTAATTAGCGATATTACTCACGCAGGATATTACCATACCAAGATTCGCTTTGTCCTTGCTTGCTGCCTGTGAACTCCTGTGATTGCAAACACCCTTAAGCTTATTTCTATATGATTAGGTTTATACACTAAATGTAGATGGAAGATACGAAAAGGAATCAAATACGATTAATTCTCACTATTGTGAATATTTGCAATATCGCAGGAAAAAGTACCTAGTTGTGATCCCTTTTTAAAACTAAAGCAATGTTTGTTCATGTACTCGTAGGTATCACAAGGAATTTGAAGGCACCAGCCGCGCAAAGACTTGACGTGACTAAATATGGCATATCTTGAATTGTTCATCCTTTGCACAACTGTCACTTATTTATTTACTTCTCCATACACAGGACCTCGTTAAACCCGTCCTTAACATACCTATTCTAGAAGTTACCTGTAGACTCCCTCATAATTAAATTTACGTTGTTAATTTCAATTACTCCTTGTACCTTGCGTATGTTCTTTATCAAAACATGTAGTGTAGGTAGCTTTAATTATAATTTGCTTTGTATTTGATGCAGAATATCTTGTGGAAAAGGGTACCTACTCTTAACATTGGTTATATTTTGCTATACGCGTGTAAGTACCTTGGGAGTTTTAAAATCTCGATCAGAAAAGATAATTTACAGTACGCAGATAGGATTTTAACATTTTTAATAATGAACTGTTAAAAGTTTCAAGGGACAACCTTATAAAGTTAATACCACGAAATCGTTACTTAGAATTTAGTGGAAAATCCAAAAAAAGTTGCGAATTGTTTTTATTCAACACAGAAAAAGGCTATTGAAGTAATGCCGTAAAGCATAACAGTTTTTGAACGTATGCGTTTATCTCTGCTTTGATAAAATTCATCATCATCATCATCAGCTTATGTTCGTCCACTGCTGGACATAGGCCTCTCCCATGGCACGCCACTGAGCACGATCCTCGGCCACTCTCATCCAGCTGTTGCCAGCCGCCTTGCGAAGATCATCGCTCCACCGAGTCTGAGGACGTCCCACGCTACGTTTGCCAATCCGTGGTCTCCACTCAAGAACTCGTCTACCCCAACGGTTATCGGTTCTTCGGGTTATATGGCTTGCCCATTGCCACTTCAGCGTGCTGATGCGGTGGGCTATGTCGATAACTTTGGTTCTCTATCGGATCACTTCGTTACGAATTCGATCTTTTAGAGAAAATTAGTGTGCTTCAATTTTGTTATTAAACTGGCACTTTATTTATGTTTTTTTTTGTGACGGACTTACTTACTTACTTTCATTTTTAGACTTAACAGCTCTAGAGTAAACTTCAATCTCTTTGTTCCACGCTTACATAACTAGTTAGTTAGTACACTCAATACTACACATAAAGATAATATGATAGAAGATAGAAGAAATCAAAGCAATGCTCAGAACCTTGAGAAACAATTTCTTGTACGCGTGTTTTATTTTTCTAAACGATGTAATAAATGCTCGTATTGGTTTGGGAATTGAAACCAATTTGAGGCCCAAGAGCAATTTAGTTTAACCTTTTGGTCTGTGTCGAAGAATAAATAACTTTTATTAATACTGTAGTATGTAAGGTATTCGCTGTGTATTTTTCTTCGTGTTATGCTTATTAATATTAACTGTAATTTAAATTTTGTTTCGGATTTGAATATCTTTATCACGCTTGTCGTACTTTGCAGACGTAAAGACATAATATTGAAACATGACACTAGAGTGCACTCTTTTTTTTCAATTTGTGATCGCTTAGAATGACTGAGGGGAAGGTGGCGCGCAGAGTGATGCATGGTGTATGAAAGATTAACTTGTTCTGGTACCAGGTATACAGCTAGATGGTATTCACTAAAGAGCGAAGAGTAAGGAAGAAAAAATAGATACTTAATTAAGAAGTCAATATAAAAGTGGTGTGACAGACGTTGAAGAAAGTCTTGATTTGGATGTTATAAGTAAGTTTATACAGGGTTATTTTTAATTCACTGACATCATCTTAACCCTGAATTCCTATCACTCAAACAAATGTTTTTTGTTTGACGACTTTTTAAAATGAAGCACTTTTTTTCCCATACAAATACACAGAGTATCGTAAAAATAAGACGAAAACTCAAATTTTTAAAACTTTATTACACCAAAAATATTAAAGTTATGACAAAAGCCGTAAAACAAAAAACGTTTGTTTAAGTGGTAGGAGTTTAGGGTTAAAAGGATGCTAGTGAATTACAAATAACCCTGTATATCCAAAACAATGACCAGAAGAGAAGATTTCAAAATGTCCGCATTTTGACAATGCTCATTAAGTAATATCATTTTCAGAGCGGCACAAAATAATTATGAAAGTCAAGATCCCCTCAAAATTATGCCAAACGAAATTTCGCATAGGGTTCGTAACATTAGTGAACAAGGGTGCCGCTTGAAAAATGAACCACTCTGCTTGATAACTACATATACCTCAACCGATTGTCACCTTTATTTCTTACCCGAGAAGTCGCATTTTGTACATAAAGCTCATCTAATAATTTAAAATACCTACCCCAATCTGAGTAAGCTCAGGCAATTTTACCAACAATATGTGATAAAATATAATAATAATGTTCCCTGATGCGTGAAATGTGTACATCACATAATGTGTTGACGTTACTAAGTGATCCTAATAAAGCTAAAGTTAGTACACACACTACACCTGCAGTACCAGTTGAAGCATATACATACGTAAAAATAGATGGAGCATGCGCCCTGCGGTTGTAGCTTGAGGCCCAGTTTATACCAAGAAAGTAATTTCGTGCAAGTAGCAATACATTGCGTCGCCGACGAGCTAATGAGCTATAAGTGACCGATCAACCACCGCAATGCATTGCTACTTTCATGGTGCAACCTGCCTGCGGTCGAGGGAAGCGTGTCCAGTATCATTACGGCGGTTATGGTGGCAATGAATTTTATTTTGTACCTTTTATTGGGTCGTGGTTTTGCTGAATTCTCTAGTAGTCGTTTTGTTTCTATTTTTTTTGTGGTTTTAAAAGTATCATTCAGTACGACGTGCGTGATTCAAGTTACAAAAAACGTTCAGTTACGACTGCGCGCAAGCGAGTATATTTTCCTTTTTAGTTGCGTAAAAACTCTGGGATTCTGGGCTAATCCCTAGGTATCTTAGCTAGCCAAAAATGCCACCTTTATTCTTCCTCTTCACTAGGAAATATTATGTCAATACATAACGTATAAGACGTCAACAGGACATTTAAATTTAATTTAATACATAGTCGGCTAAGAGATTTCTTTACTACCATAAGGTTCATTGTGAGTTGTTACGGCTTAAAATATTAAAGACTAACACAAGTCAGCTTTTTTTCTCGTATAGGAACTGTTTTAAAAAATGGCAACCACACGGTTGACAATAACTACAAGAAAATCTTAATGAGACTTGTCTATTTTAAGATTTTGATCTCTACATAATTTTAATTCATTTAGGACACTACTAAAACGCGTTTGATCTAACTGTGCCATCACATGCACCGTTACCTCACAGAGCGATATCACTTTTACCGTCTTCACTTTATGACAGCAATTTACCTGACACATCTCAACTTCATGGTGTAGAATTTTTCTGCATGCAAAGCTTAACCCAGAATGTTGACCTTTGGGTTGTGGTGGCATTTGTGTAGTACTTAAAATGATTGCAACAGGTCTTAACGCACTGCAATTGTTAGTTTTTCGTATCGGTTGTCAGGAAAATACCGTTGAAATTGGTTCCAACATTGTTATCTTACATCAAATTAATTATTTAAGCTACAGTTGGCGAACAAAACGTCTATCAACGTCGTTATCAGTGTAATTTTCCTATGGACTTGGGGCTTTCCGTTCATTCCCCAAATGTACTACAAAAGCTTTTTGAATATGTAATCCACCGCCATGTAGGTCGTTCTCGCATGGAACTTATGTAAACACTGTAGAAATTGAAAACGGCCTTTATATGCCATCAAATTATGCTTTGTCAGTACTTACATAGAAATTTAGACTCGAACCGTTTATCGTGTAGGTTCCGCTTACGCTCATTTTATAGTTACTTTATGATCATGTTTTACGTAACGTAATCTTATTTACTTAATAAGTGTTTTTAAAGCAATTTTACAGTAACTGTTAAAATTCACTGGTTATGGTCTTTCTATTGAGCTATTTCGGATTATACACAGCTTCACATTCACTACGCTTTTACAACCGTGGAACAGTAATTTTGATTAGTTTCATTCGTTAACGATTTTATACGTCTCAAATAGACCTTAAAACCCATCAGCAGTTTCTATTTCTTCATCAAATGCCCATTCATTCCCGTTTTACTATTCCACTTAGTTCTTTTTTGTATTCTTCACGCTGAGCATCATTGTGCTCTCGATCTGGTTTCCGCGAAAGTCTGAAAAGTAAATTAACAGCGCATTCATGTTCAGCATCGAGGACCAACTTTTGAAAGAAGCAAGTTAATTTAATTTTACCCAGTATAATTCGTTCCGAAACAGCTGTTGTGTTCCGAACTTTTCGAACGTTCGTCTTTGCATGTACGTTCTTTTGGGATAATGAGAAAACTTTGACTAATACCTACTAAAAGGTTTTGTGAAACGTAAACAATCGCTTTTGCTTTTTGAACTGAGCGTCCAAGTTTTCTCGAAACTTTTCATATTACTAAAAATTCGCTCGTTTACCCGACTTTAATATTTTTCTTGGAAGATATCGGTAATTAAAAACAAAAGCTTAACGATTTAATAGTAGCCTTTTATTTAATCTAACAAACGTTGTTTTCTGTACTTTTAATATAATTTACTCGGAAAAGTTCAATTGAAGCTGTCCTCACACTAAGTGCTTTTGCTTCTTTTTTCCTACTTTTTGCCTAACGGACACTCGGTCTGACCTAATTTCTACATAATCTTTTATACATTACTACTTCACAGAATATACTTAGCTCCGCATTATCGCTAAGAAAACAGGATCTCGAGATGCGCTTGCTACTAACGGTCCATTATTAATTGATCCGGCTAAACGGTGCCAACGTTTAACGGCATTTTGTACTGCAAGAAAACAATGTGGCACATCCATATTGGTAGTACCTACCTAGTTGTAAGGTTGTATTGTAACCTAATAGTTTATGTGGTTTTGGCGAACACTGTGGGAACTTTCTAACAGAGCAGGTTGTATTTGCGTCGCTAAATTGTTGTATTATATGTGACTTAAACTATTTCGTGTGTGAAATTTATAATAAATGCCTTGCGTACGTTTCGTAGTTCATTTTTCGTCTATTCTATAAACGCTACTACTACGCTTTAAAATCAACAGCTTAAAAGAAGACAAGTGTAAGAATTACGTCACTTTTGTACAGTGAAAAGTAAAAGAACAGAACTTAACATTAAAACATTAGCTGTACTAAAATGATGAAGATAATTCGGCAAGCATTCATCATACAGATTGGAAGATTAAGTTCGACCAAGACATAGTGCCTACCAAGATTGAGCGACTGAGTCTGTAGTCCCCGTAGTATTATATCAATTCAGAGATTATTTTATACTGTAGAGGATCTCGGCTTCCAGTTACCTAACGTCCAATTAATTTGAAGCGATATTTACTCATATATTAATTAGGCGAAGGCATTATAAGTACTTGGTTCTCCCGCCACTGGTATAATCAAAATCTTTCAAAAGCAGCTATATCCTAATATTCGCATCTCGTCATAGATAGCCTTAGAGGTTTAAGGCAATTAGTTACTCTCCCTTAAAAGAACTCAATGATTCTGAATTTCGAAGGTAAATAATAAATTATGCTTATTGCTTGCAAGGAATACAAATGTCTTGAGGCATTTTGAGTGGTTCATAGCTCGGATTTGTTCGGATTATGAATGCTTGTAATCGTTTGATGTGGAGGAGTGAAACACATCACATCAGTTTGACTCTGTTTCTGGTCTTTAAAATAGCGTTTGTCTAACATGTAATTTAACGTTGCTGTCTTAGAATACTTCTTGTCTCCGTTGTTTTTCCTTAGATACTATAATGAGAAAATGCAATCGAATGAGCACTTAAATGGGATAAATCTACAGTCCACGGCGCTTATACGTCCGGCACTGTCTAGTGCGCAATACACAATTGATATTGTCTTATTTTTTACGTTTTAGACGACCAGATGGCCTAGTGGTTAGAGACCCTGACTATGAAGCTTGAGGTCCCGGGTTCGATTCCCGTGTCGGGGCAGATATTTGTATGAAAAATACGAATGTTTGCTCTCGGGTCTTGGGTGTTTAATATGTATTTAAGTATGTATCTATCTATATAAGTACGTTTATCCGTTGCCTAGTACCCATAACACAAGCTTTGCTTAGCTTACTTTGGGACTAGGTCAATTGGTGTGAATTGTCCCGTGATATTTATTTATTTTATTTTATTTATTTACGTATTACTGATGAGCTGGGCGATTTCATTCTCCACTGTAGCCTGTAGGTCTATCTTTGTAGCAGTATTATTATGTATAGTCGACCAAGTCATTTCTTTACCACCCTAAGGTTCAATGTCAGTTGTACGACCTAAAACATCAAAGGCTATTTTCACTTACTTTTCACTGTGACAATGATTCTTCCGTAGAAACTGTCATATAAAATGGTAAAGCACTTACTTGGTCGAGTACACGTGCCAAAGAACCACTCCCTGAAAAATACTTCACATAGAAGCGGTGAAATCAAAGCTTTGCTCTACTGAATAATTATCTGGACCGTTATCTACCCACGAAACTAAGTCATCCTTTCCCCTACTGCCATTGTTTTTACAACTGCCGTACGAATTCCAACCCTTTCTACACCGAAACAAAGCTCACGTTAATAAACTTTACATATCATATTATCTCCCCTACTTTAGTATCTTGTTTTATACTGAAACGTAATACATATTTGGTTACATTTGATTTGACGCTGTGGAAAATTATTTTTTCCCTTCTCGCGCGTCGAATTTGTTTCTAATATTGCGAAATGTTTTGATTCGTTTTTCGCCGACGGCCGGATATTGTGTGCTCCTATCAATCTTTTTGTTATTAGATTAGTTTGCGTATTTCATGTCTACTGGCATCTGATATATTAGATAGAAGAGCGAATGTTGTTTCATGAAAATTACTTAATACTTTAATATTAATAATATAATTTCTCTTCTTTGGGTTACAAAATGTTATCTTTCTTCTCTTGATAGTTGCCGTAGTCTCCTCTTTGTTCCGCATCGAATGGTTTAAGTAGGTAAATCTTTTTTTAATTTAACTCACACACACATTACATCATGTTAGACAAACATATCATGTCTTTATTTTCCTGTAGGTTGATAAATTCTACTTACACCCTTTTTCACATTGTTTTTGCCACTTTTAAAAAAAAAATGAAATGTATGAAATATATTTATTCATAAAAAGTTACACTTTCATTTAAACCATGCCCCGCAAAACTGCTTACACAGCTTATTTTGATCTGACCTTTTTTAACTACTCTTACTTAAACACTTATATATGTATAAACTCTATTTGTCATATTTCTACGGTTTCCATAATTAAGTTATTCATAGGCATGTTTGTATGTATAATCCGTGGCTACAGCTTAAATGGTTTGGAGGGATTTGAAGAAGGAGGTATCATTGGATTCACGATTGTTATCACATTTTTTCCCGCCATTTCTTTTAACATCAAACCTTACAATTTTGCTATCAAAATTCTTCGGATGTATGTTTTTACTTCGTTGTAAGTAAAGACTTTGTGTCGCAGAGTATCTTCATAGAAGGTTTACTTTGCACCAAATTAGATTTGCAAATTGAGTTACCTTGCCTTCCCCGAGAAGGCTCGTTGGCTTTAAAACGTCAATTATTTTCGGTGACGCCAGATGAACAGCACTAATAATAGATAATTTAGAAAAGTTCTTCGCGTACTAATATTTCATCAGACCAGTCATGTCAAACATGCGGCCCGAATCAATTTTGAAAAACAACCTCAACAACAGAAATGTCAAATATCTGGCAACAGAAGTTAATCTTTGTACTTTCTTGTAACGTCCTTTTACTTGAAAATTCAGTTATAATATACATGTCCTATTATGGAACTTTTAGCGTTTAAGATTTTCAGTAGTTTGTCTTTTTATTTGAGAATAAGTTTTACGGTCCACCAGTACTGAGTTCGACATGGTTTAGACTTAAACTGATTTATTGTTTCGTCAGTGTACTTACTTATTTTTTTTGTTGCAGGTAATATTTAACAGCTCAACGTTCGATCAGCATACATTTCACAATGTTACGGTATGTCGTATATAACCTTTGACTGAAGACATAGTATTTAAATAGTCCGCGTTTCTTCAAAGATGATTTATGAAAATTCCTAATAGATTACAATCTAATCTTCAATCTTTTGAACACGCGACTCCTTTACAGCTTAAAATATTTTAGCGACCCCCTAAGGTCAAAATTGAAACAAAATGATAGTCATTTGAAAAACTGTATTATACCCGGTATCTAGAGCTACACTTTTAGAGCGGTTTCGCACTACGTCCGATCCGAATCCAATCCGAATCCGTGAAAATAAGTTTGGAACAATTTCTATGGTAAAATCGGATGAGGAAATCAGTATCACTATCATGAGTTTACAGTGACGGTACTCGATAGCGACATCTAGCGATAGTCGCTATCTAGTACGGTCATTGTAAACTCATGGTAGTGGTACGGATTCAGTGCGTAACATAGCGTAAACCTCCATACAAATTGTTTCGGAACTTATTTTCACGGATTCGGATCGGATTCGGATCGGATGTAGTGCGAAACCGCTCTTAGTATTATTAGTGCTCTTCGCCACTTCTTACCTGTGTGAATTGACATTATCTTCAATGGTCTACATTAAAACTGAAAAGATAAATAAATAGGCTGGAAGTTAAAAATTAAGCAAGCCCATCATTCGCATTGAAATATTATTTTTTTGTTGAAGCCTTATTTAGGGGGCCCTGGGTAAAAGAAAAATGACATGTGTATCTAGACATGTCATTTTTCTTTTACCCAGGGCCCCCTAAATAAGGCTTCAGGACCGACCCCCCTAGGGCTCGCGTCGCGACCCACATACATTTTGAAAAACACTGGATCACATAATCATCAAGATAAAAGTTTTTATAGTTTGTGTAGGTATTGTTGAGCTCGTCGCCCTTGTAGAAGTGTTTTGCTGGTGACGATCTTAATTAATTCCAGTTTTTTTTTAACCAAGTGTGCCTAACCTAATATGTTTGTTCTCTCAAACGTATCCGATATTAACATGTAACACATTAGCATAAATGTTTTGTTTGGAAACACGGGGCGTGCTCGGCGTTACGGAAAAAGGCTTACCTCTGACGTTTGTTTAGTTCGTCACACCCCGGACTTTTGGACGCGAAAACAAAAAGTCAAACACGCTGAACTAGCACAAACAGTTTCCAGTAAACAACTCTGGTTTTGGTGGGGAGGTTTAAAGGTTTATATTGAAATTGAAACGACTTATTGAACTGTCTAGTGTTCTGAGATTCGGTTGGACATTTTAGATTAGGTAGTTGGAAGACGAAATTAAGGCCTCTACTCTACTACAGAAGTAAAGTAGGAACAGACAATTTATGCGAGTTAAAGCACGAGGGACTTATCTGGCTAAAAAAGCGTGTTAAAAAGCAGAATATTTCCGGTTCAATTTGTGGAGTTTATTACTCAAAACCTGGGCTGTTGTAGGAAAATCATGAAAACACAAAGTAGGTACGTTTGCGATATAGTACCAGGAGAAATAAGGAAGTGGCGTCAAGTGGAACGACTACGAGGTCTAAGCTGAAATAGCTAAGTAATATATCTATCTCTAGAATTATGAAGCAACCTAGAATAAAAAATGCGCTCATAAATAAAATTATCCCTCCGTTTTTACGCGAACAGTTTATTTCTGAACTCAATTTGGTATTCAACTTGGCAGTTGGTTACGAACGTTGGCCAAATGTAATTGCCTTTTACGTTTAAATTCACATCTGCAGTAATAAATCAAAATAGGTAGT
Source organism: Archips crataeganus (assembly GCA_947859365.1). Classification (NCBI taxonomy): domain Eukaryota; kingdom Metazoa; phylum Arthropoda; class Insecta; order Lepidoptera; family Tortricidae; genus Archips; species Archips crataeganus. Next base: position 6,045,797 of record OX402071.1, on the reverse strand, counting down.
TTTTTTTTTACCTGACTACGGCAAAGCCAAAAGTAAGGCTAATGATTTTAGCAGTCTTGTATGTTTGTAATTACGTATGTTCCACTATACCGTTTAGACTACTTATCCGATTTTCAACCGTCTTCAAAAAAATTGAGGAGGTTCTCAGCCCGACTGTTACCGTCGAGTTGCGTATCTTCGCCTATGCTACCTATGTTCGCCTATTTTGACATAAGTTGACACTGACGAAATGTTTCTAGTGCTTGCCTTATATAAAACTGCTAAATACAAAGTATTTTTTACGGCTGTCAACATTCTTCGTACGATCTGCGGCTAACTTCACATAGTTGACGTTCAGTGAGGTTTTTTCGCGACACCGAACACAGAATTTTTTAAGCCAGTGTTTTAACTTCAGTTTTAAGCAGTGATACAACCCAGGTAATGTTAAACTTTTTACATGATTATACCCTAAAACTATTTCTTTTTCATATGGAACTGTTATTTAATGGCTAGCTTACGTTTAGAAGTCACAGTTGGATAAAACATTGGTGAGGGTATTTGGCGTCCACCTGGTTGCCGAATTTCGCCTACCTCTAGGGTTGTCAAATTTGTTGTACCACATTAATTGGCGGAAGACATTATTTGTTTCCAAATTTAAATATTTTCTTGTGTTTGTTTTGTCGAAAATGGCTTTAACGATTTGGAGGAAAGTTAATAAGTAGATTAAGCTATGCCTTAAAGATATGACATATGTAGGTACATTTATTTGATCCCAGTACATAGTATGAAACGTGGTACAATCAGTGGCGTAGCGTTTTGTTTAAATTAAAAACAATCTTTTTACTAATAAACCATTACTCACCTTTTTTGGCATGTTGGTTAATTTTAGGCAACCCTAGCATCATTATAGAAAATGTATGGAAACAGCTTCAGACTGTAGCCCATCTTCGCCTACTACACATTTTTTTTTTAAATATGTCTAGTGTGGTGAAGTTAAGGTTCATATTTTATTAGCACATTCCAAGGAGATAAGACTTAACATGTGTAAAGTCACAGAAAGTTTGTTATTGGCGGTAAAGCTTGCCATAGGCGAAGATAGGGGAAAATACCCATACTTCGCCTATTGCCTTTGGGGCCATTTATTACTAAGTTAACAAATGTAATTCAAAGCTTTAATGGTCTGTACTGATAGCCAGGAGTACTTAAAAACGTTTTTTTGCCACAACAGACTAAAATGATTTCAAATTTGAAAGATTTTTTGAGAAAGGTAAAACCCAGGCGAAGATACGCAACTCGACGGTACCTATGGTTTTTTTTTTAATAAATAAGGTGTTTTCAGTTTCTATGATAGCGGAGAAAAGTGCTAAATTATTCATAACTAGCTTTTGCCCGCGACTCCGTCCGCGTGGAATTAGCTTATTTTTTTATCCAATCTGCTTTTTCATCAATTATGGCTCTCCTTAGTTCCTCGATATTAAAAAAATTACCCCCCCCCGCAACCCCCCGCACCCTCCAACCCGCTCCCTCCCGCACTCCCCACTCACAGCAACCCCGAACCCCCCCGCACCCCTCCGCACCCCCTGCACGCCCTCCCACACAGCACCCCCCGCACTCCCGCGTTCGTCCCAATTCAAGCGTGCCCTATAAAAGTTTTACTTCAAGTTTTTTTTTGTCAAATATCTTGAAAACGGTGCATCCTACGGCAAAATCAATGAAATTTTCATCCCCCCTTTAATATCCCCACACCCTCTCGCCCGCACCCTCCCCCGCACATCCACCACCCTCACCCCCTCAACCCCCCCCACCCCCCCACCCGGTGTTTTGTCAAATATCTTGAAAACGGTGCATCCTACGGCAAAATCAATGAAATTTTAATCCTCCCTCCAAAGCCCCCCTCTCTTCCCCCTTCTCCCCCCCCCCTCAACCACCCCCCACCCCCTTGGTGTTTTTGTCAAATATCTTGAAAACGGTGCAAATCAATGAAATTTGTATCCCCCCTCCAAAGCCCCCCCTCTCCCTCCCCCCCCCCCCCTCAACCACCCCCCACCCCCTTGGTGTTTTTGTCAAATATCTTGAAAACGGTGCAAGTCAATGAAATTTTAATCCCCCCTCCGAAGCTCGCGCACCCCCTCCCCCGCACCCTCACCCCCCTCAACCCCCCCCCCCCCCCCCCCCCAACCCTCCTGGTGTTAACACTGAAAGAATTTTTCAAATCGGAGCAGTAGTTCCTATTATTTTTCTTTGTACACTACTAGTAGCACATTATCCGTGATTTGTCCAAATTTTATTGCAATCAGATCAATATTCACTGTTCTGTGGCTAATTAAAGAAAGCAAAAGTTTTTTGCGATTTCTGAAAAATAGGTGTTTTTTAGATACAGTGTTTTGTCATGACACGGCAGGATTCCATGTGGCACCTTTTCGCAGAAAAAGTCATAGTGACATCACAATCTACCGACCAATTTTATTTTAGTTGACATTGTACGTCAATATTAATCTTATATTGAATGAATAATTAAATAAACCAAACAAAACATTGCTTGACAAGGGAGTTCAAACTTATTACGAGAACATTCTGCGGTGAGCCAAGAATCAAACCGTACGCTTAGTATAAGTTTTCCTTCACTTCAATACCTCTCGATCGCGTTTACGTAAAAAATTCAATTACTAGGGAAACATGGACAGCGTCTCCGCGCGCGCGCGTCTATGTTTCCATAGAATTGATACGTAAACGCGATCGAGAAGTATTGAAGTGAAGGAAAACTTATACTAAGGGGGTGTTTCACCACCTTTTTGTCAAACTGCTAGTTACGTAACCAATGAATAAACTAAGTACTGGACAAATCTGTCAGCTAGTGTTTTTTCAGTTTCACCACTCCGGTCCTGTGCAAACTAAGTACCACTTAACTAATCGTGGGTTTAACAAAAAGTCGGAATGGCAACGTCGCATTTCACGACCACACGTTCCTGTTCGCACACTTTCGTTCAAAGAGTCACTCATTATTAAAGCAAAAGAAATGGTTAACTATATAATTTTTTAATACATCTATTTTTTTTGCATATACAAATATGTAACATTATAATTGATCCAAAAACGGTATTTATTTACAATACTTTGTTAACAATAACAAAGAAAAATAAAATCACGTAAAACGAATCGAAAAGTGGCGCCAAACCATTTGACAGATAAACTTTTTTTTAATGGCGACATACAAGTTCAGGTAGAACAAACGATTGAGCCGCTGAAAAAAAGTTTGTTATTAAAAAATATTACGAATTTTTGGATTTATTTTTACATACTAAAAGTGTATCTACATTTTTTTATTCAAATCTTGATATTTAAATTATTTTATGCAATTTAGCATGACCTCTTTCTTTAAAAAATAAAAAATACTTTGATTTATTTTTCTGAAACCGGCTGAAGGGCTCTCCAACCATGGCCACAAAAAAATAAACTAACTTTATGTGACGGATAAAAATGCTAAATGCCTCCTGATCTGATGGTCAAATTAAGAAACAGTTTGTCTGTCACTTAGCGCTAATCGAGACTGGTGAAACTGAAATTTTAATTCCATCTGTCAAATAAGGTTATGATTAAGCTAATCCGAACTTTAAGAAAAGTGGTGAAACAACCCCTAACTGTTCGATAGTACAAGCGAATACGATTAACTTGGAGCACATGTCATTTCATCTAATCAATTTATACTAACTCGAAACAATCCACTCCTATTATTCCGTAAACTATACATATAAACGAAACAAAGCCCGATCAATTTCTGTTGTATCAAATTATTACATCCGCTCTTGATTTCATAAGAAACCATAACTAATATCGGGACAGGTTTAGCGAAGTTGGGCAACTGTCGTCCCTCATAATTATGAGGGTTTGTATATACGCTTAGCTATATCTGATGAGAAATCAGTCATCCAAGTTGCGGTGAGCTGTCTGAGTTTGTAAAGTTACTGCAGTAGTGAGCGTGGACTTAATTAAATGCCTGTCCAAACTGTCCGGGAACTCGTCAAGTGTAAAATTGACAATTAATCGAGGTCATCCATTCAAAACTCTTCTTGCCAAATCTGAAATAGACTATACCATCAGTATTTCGATATCAGCATTTCTTTATCCTCATTTCAATGATTCATATGCTCGTATCCCAAAGGATTGAAAGTAATGAAAGGGAATACATTATAATCGTAATAAGAATGATGTAACTTGCGAGATACATTGTCGTATAGATACAGGTATATCCTCGCGACTGGGTCCAATTGAATGCGAAGCGAGATTCTCGAGGCATAACGCCTCGTGAGTTTAACAAAACTTTGTTTCTGTTCAAAATGAGTTTCAAATGACGATCGGATTGTATAAGTATTTACTTCGATAACTTTTCTGTAAATAAGGGATTCTGTTTGAAGTTTGGTTACTGTTTAATGATATATGCATAAAATATGATATGATAGCCTGGATCGTTTGGTTCACTGATGAATCGTTATGTATCCGCTCGAGGTACATAATATCATGTGACTCCATTTCCGTTTCACCGAAACTCAGTATTGTCCAGAGACTTATCTTTGGCTATCTTGGGCATATTCGTATGTGTACAATAAAATATTACTCAAAATGTGATAAAAGTCTTATCCATCTTTATGCTTTCGTCACCACATTGTATTTATCGGCCGCCCATTGATAATAACTTAATAAAACGGTTTTAAAAAACGTTTTTCAATCAAAATTGCAGGCAGGTCAAGATTTACCTTATTTCTAATTCTAAAATAAAGTATGGTAAATGATAAGATATCTGCTTATTATAGCGATTGTCAGTCGACCCGATGATATAGTTTCCCCAGTAAGTGATCAATTGCTCATAATATTTTTAGCTAATTTTCCACGAAAATGCCTCAAATGGATTCGTTTGTGTTTATTATTTTCCTAACCTTCAATGGTATTTACGGTCTACCATCGACCGGCCAGTAAATTATTATGTATAAAAGTCCTCCGTTGTTTATATTTATTTTGGCAGCACAATTTGGATGGTTTTCGTAACTACGAAACGGGCCACTTAATTTAAAAAAAAAAAACTTTTTTTCCCGCGGCTTGGTCTGGATTACCTCACAGTAAAAATTAACAAAAGAAATACCGGCCCAGTGAGAGTCGGACTCGCGCACTGAGGGTTCCGTACAGTCAAGGGCAAAATTGTCGGGTATCGAAGACTTTAGTAGTCTGGAGTGCGAAGCCTTATTGTTTGCAATACGTGAATTAATACACACTACAAAACTACATAATAAGGATGTTGACACCACCAATCAACTGACGTACTTTTTATGAGCTGTTAAACACATTTCTCCCATAGAGTTTGAATGGCAATAGCAACTTATGACGTCACTTGTTCACATACTCAATTAACTAACTATTTGTTTGTTTTAAAGCAACAAAAAATCTAATTTTGCAGTTAATCGAAAATTAATCTGGGTTTCAGAGCTAAAATAAAGCATTTTTTTACTGGAGTCGTGTCTTCGAATTATTTTTTAATGGTGTCAACATCCCTATTGTGGTAGCCTAGTGGTTTGACCTATGGTCTCTCAAGCAGAGGGTCGAGAGTTCGAGCCCGGACTCGCACCTCGATTTTACTGAATTTATTTGCGAAATACATTTAAAATTTACCATGAGCTTTACTTTGAAGGCTGGCCTTTGAGTCAGACAGTATTTAAACTAAATCATGATACTGTTTAGTGTGAACAGGTGCAGTTAGTGTAGGACCCCGTATTTATCGACGCGGAATGGACGAAATAATCTACGACGTCATAATTCAAGCCCTCATGTTATTGCTACTATTCAAATTCAAATCATTTTTTGTCAGAAAGTGAGTGATTATACACCGTGAAATTTTAGTGGTTGTTTTCCCGAAACGAGGTGATTTAGTATCGATTGTACAATCGATTTATAATTAGTATTTTGACTAGAGTCAAAAATCCAATTGTGAAAAACGAAAGTCGAAAATGACCGCAAACCAATAGTAACGCTTCGTTAAGTGGTACCTAACCTATCGTACGATCGTACGCCAAGTACCAACGAAGCGTTACAATTGGTTTGCGGTCATTTTCGACTTTCGTTTTTCACAATTGGATTTTTGACTCTAGTCAAAATAGTAATTATAAATCGATTGTACAATCGAAACTAAATCACCTCGTTCCGGGAAAACAACCACTATAATTTCACGGTGTATGGGATGGTAACAAAGATATTGAAGTTCGTCACAATCAGCCAGTATTTGGCGCACAATTATTTGGTAGATTACGCTCACCGCAATCCGCATGCCATTGAATCAATGTCTAAAAATAATAAAAATATAAATCATAACACTAACAATAATTAAAATAGAAAATGTCAATGTCATGCAATAAAAGTGCGGATGCAATGTCAATTGTATAAAACAAAACAAACACTAGATAAACCCACAATTATTGGTACAAGAATGGAGATGTCGAAAATGAAATGCCAATCAATACAATTTTCGGGTTTGAATTGTCAGGTCGTGTATTAAGGTCGTTCATTTCTGGTCGACATATAGAGGTCGTGTTTTGATCGCACCTGGGGGGCTACTCCGAAATTCGAAAATCGAAGTTCGCATCGTACCGTCTCGCTCGCTCTCGTATTAAATGCTATTAGCGTGAGCGGAACGGCACGATACGAAGTTCAAATTTTGCACTTCGTAGTATAAGGCCTGTTAACATCTTTGTATGTTAACGAACTCATCGCGTTAAATCTTAACGAATCCCAGTTCTCGAACATGCTCTCACTAACTTTCGTTGAATATAACGAGAGAACTCCGTGTATACTTATATATTTACCCTCAGCATACAATCATTATCGCGGGAGCAAGAATAAATCAGTTAAAGAACACATATAACAGAATGTCTGTTTAGTACACACTACTACTGATCGATCAAGGAAAATGCGGTTAACTTTAATGAAATTCAAATTTTTACTTTTTGTTTTTGTGCGAATGGAAAACCCGTGACGCTTCTCGCGTTTTACAGTAAGATGTATCTCTATTTGTAAGTTTCATTAGAAGCCGTCAAACCGTTTTAGCGTGAAAGTGTACCTAACAAACGTCCACACATCATCCCTCCACACAAACTTTCACGTTTATAATATTAGTGGATTTCCAATATTAGTGGAATGTAGCCTACTCACGAATAGCGAGAAATATCCATTACCTAAATTTGTGAATAAAATATTCTGAGGTTATGTTCTTGATATTCCTTCTGCGGGAATTCTCTTTTATTTTCCCTAACAACGGGCTCATTATTTATTATATACATAAATCGGAAGTTTTATTACTGTTGAGTAGAAATATCGTGTTTGACAACTTGCAAATCTTGCAATGTATGTACGAGTCAAATCTTGGAATTTGACCCACTTCCAGTAGTCGGATTTACTTGAAATTTGGTATACTTATGTAAGTTGGATGACAATGCAACAGTCAACAATAAGTAGGTACAGTAAGCGAAAAAGCTTCCATTGAAAATGACATTTTTAACAAAAACTTATTTCTCGTTTTGAAAGTACTAATAATAGTGAAGGGTTATCTTTTCTATTAATATACTAATGTTCTAAATGTGAAAGTGTATTTGTTTCTTTGTCCTTCTTTCACGTCGAAACTGAGCGACCGATAGATGTGATTTTTTGTATGGACATAGTTGAAGGGCTGGAGGCTAATTTTTACCACGGGAAAATATCTCATTCCCACGGGAAAACACTTTCTAATCTACTTCAGCGGGAGCGAAACCGCGGACATCAAAGAGTATGATATGATATCTATATCTGTGGTATTGATAGTATTGAAGCACGACTAAAAAAAAATATGGTTAGGCACCTACAGTGTTTAACTATACAAAGTAACATTTAGGACCTTTGGACCTTACCGGTCTCTGTTCTACGCATATTTATTTAATTTGTGAAACCGTACTGCATATAAAAACTTTCTCTGGTAGATAACTGTCAGCAACTGCTGAAAAGCAGACAAGCGTTGGGGCTGTATTTTAACATTATTTTGTAGGTACGTTACAATTGAACTGGGGCCACTAATGCACGTATTCTGAAGCAGGACTAAGCCACGGAGCAGGGTCTTATCTCACCGAGCCACCTACCGCGGTCTATAGCCTTTAATATAATGTAAATGACCTGGATCCGAGTTGTTGAAGCAAAATTAGAGCCTGAATGCTAAATTAGTTGTGTAACCTAATGTATTTCGTCGGGATAAACTTTAATGAGCCAGTCTCATCACCGTCTCGGCCCATATACGTCCCACTGTAGGGCACAAGCGTACTCTTTCAATGTGAGCCCAGTGAAGATTGCTGGGAACTTCACACACTATGTGTGTTTAACGACCGCCTTAGTCTAGTTGGTAGTGACCCTGCCTACGAAGCAAGAGGTCCTGGGTTCGAATCCCGGTAAGGGCATTTATTTGTGTGATGAGCACGAATATTTGTTCCTGAGTTATGGATGTTTTCTATGTATTTAAGTATTTATTTATCTATATAAGTATGTTTATCGTTCTCTAGTAGGTACCCATAGTACAAGCTTTGCTTAGTTTGGGACTAGGTCGATTTGTGTTAGATTGTCCCCTAATATTTATTTATTTATTTATTTATGTAATTTCTTCGCAGGTGTGTGCAGGTGATTTCAAATGAAATATAATTTCGCACATTAATTCTGAAATACTCGGAGGCTCGAGCGCGGGCTCGAATCCACCGTTTGAGAGGCCGTAGGTTTTTTTTTTTTTTTTTATGGTATAGGGGGCAAACGAGCAGACGGATCGCCTGATGGTAAACGATTACCGTCGCCCATGGACACCTGCGACACTAAAAGAGTCACAAGTGCGTTGACGGCCTTTTAGGTAGGAGTACGCTCTTTTTTTGAAAGCTTGAAGCATATCGGTCCGGGAATACCGCAGCAGGAACCTCATTCCAGAGCTTTGCTGTGCGAGGCAGAAAATTTCTGGAAAAACGCACAGTAGAAGACAACCAACCATCCAGATGGTGAGGATGGAAGTGTTGTCGCGTAGGGCGGTCGCGGAAGGATGCGGCAGGGATCAACCCGAATAACTCCTCGGAGCACTCTCCGTTGTACATGCGATAGAAGATGCACAGTGAAGCTACATCTCTACGCAGCGCCAAGGAATCCAGCCCATCAGAAGTTCGTTGGCAGCCGACTATTCGAGTCGCTCTCCGTTGTATGCGATCCAGAGGGAGAAGCTGGTACCGGGGAGCCCCCGCCCACAGATGAGAGCAGTATTCCATATGCGGGCGAACCTGCGCCTTATAAAGCTGAATGCGGTGGGCTGGAGTGAAATACCGTCTCGATCTGTTGAGCACGCCGAGCTTCTTCGAGGCTAATTTAGCCTTACTCTCCAAGTGGTCGCGGAACTGGACTTCACTCGAGATGTCAATACCAAGGATTCCGATACTGGCTGTGGTAGCAAGGGGAGTGCCTTCGAAAAGAGGTGACGCGACAAACGCAGACTTTTTTGCGGTAAACGCGCAAACCTGTGTCTTAGTGGGGTTAAAACGGACTAAATTAAGTCGACCCCATTCTGAAACTTCTTTTAGGGAAGTCTCAATTTCAGACACAAGTTTATTTCGGCACTCTATAACGTTTTCCCGAGAAATACCGGCGCGGCCGGTGTAAGAGGCATCAACCGTACTATCATCCGCATAACAGTGAATGCCGCCGGAGGGCAGCATATCATTGGCATGCAGAAGGAAGAGCGTAGGCGATAGCACACAGCCTTGAGGGACACCAGCATTCACAGACATGGAATCAGAGCATGCACCGTCAACTACAACCTTTATGCTTCTGTCCGTTAGGAAGCTGCTGATCTATCCGCATAATTTCTCGGGAAGCCCAAAGGACGGAAGTTTTGAGAGGAGCGCTTTGTGCCAAACCCGATCGAAGGCTTTCGCCACATCTAAACTAACAGCTTCACCCTTTGTCTCAATCGCCTGTGCCCAACGATGTGTCAGGTAAACCAGTAGATCGCCGGGCGAGCGGCCGCTACGGAAACCATATTGACGGTCACTGAGCAATTGTCGATCCTCAAGGTATCGAAGGAGCTGGCGGTTGATAACGGACTCCATTATCTTTGAGAACAGGGGAGTTATGGCTATTGGCCTATAGGTAGATGGATTAGAGCGGTCACCTTTTTTAGGGATCGGGTGGACCAGAGCAGACTTCCATGAGAACGGGACAACGCCAGAAGAGTAGGAGAGCCGAAAAAGACGCGTTAAAACCGGAGCCAACTCAGGAGCGCACATCTTCAACACTACCGGAGGGATTCCATCAGGCCCATGGGACTTATGGATATCGAGGGAGAGAAGTGCTTTACGCACTGAGCTTTGGTGGAACCGGATATCCGGCATACAGCTCTCACAACGCGGTATGGTCGGTGGAATGCGTCCCCCGTCATCCAAAGTCGAGTTGGACGCAAAGAATTTGCTTAGAAGATCGGCTTTTTCCTTTGCGTCGTGGGCCAAAGAATCGTTACCCGCGTGTAGAGGCGGAAAAGAAGGCGTGCAGAAATTCCCCTGGATAGCTTTGGCAAGAGACCAGAACGCACGAGTTCCCGAAGGGAGGCGCTCTAGTCTCTCGCCAATTCTACCAATGTGCAACGATTTAGCTCTGGCAATGTCTCTTGTAAGGGACCTGGAGGCAAAGTTAAACTCCTTTTTTAAAACACTGGTCTTTACATCCCGAACCTTCGCTGCATTTACCCAAGCTTGGTAACACTCCTGCTTTCGGCGAGAAGCCATTTTACAAGATCGACCAAACCAAGGTTGGGATCTGCCACCAACGGGGACCGCTGAGGAAGGAACAAAGAGTTCCATTCCTTGCAGCACCACGTCAGTAACAGAGTCAGCAGCGACGTTGGGATCATCCAGCTTGAAGCAAACCCGCCTCCAAGGGTAGGACGCAAAGAAGGACCGCATCCCATCCCAATCTGCTGACTTGTAATGCCACACACGACGGCTACAAGCAACTCGCCGACGCAGCGGGCACGTGAGTGGCACCTTACTCCGGATCAGGCAATGATCCGAGGAGCCGAGAGGGGCCCCAACGGAGATTTGGTAGCCTGCCGGATGAGAAGTCAGCAAAAGGTCAAGCAGAGAAGGCTCCTAAGTAGGTAGGTTTACCATTACCACCAACCATCATACCATCAACCATCACGGCATTTTTTTTTTTAATTTGGACGTTTATATAAATGTTTACCTGTGAACATTCCGCTTTCCGGAGCTACGCAATGAGCGATTAGCAAGAAACGTAGATTTTTCATTGGAAATTTTCATTAATATGTTATCACATTATTGACGTGAGTACACTTTGAACATAGACCTTATTTATTATAACATTTGTTAATCACAGTTAAGAAAATTTTAAAAAACTTTTACAACAATGTAAATAAATAAATCATGGGATGACTGACACCAATTGACCATGTCCCAAACTAAGCAAAGTTGGGTAAATAGATACCTATGAAAAAGAAAGAAAACATTTATACCTGACAACATGGAATCAAAAAACGTAAACGTCAATGACTTGACAACAAACATTCGTATTTTTCGTACAATACCTGACGAGACCATCGATCCCGTGGATCAAACCTGGGATTTCAAGCTTCGTAGTCAGGTTCTCTTACTTCTGCCACTAGCCTATCCGATATCATACGTATATCAATAACAATTACCCAATCACTAGCTGTAATATTCTAAATTATTTTTTTGATACCTTGTAGTTCTAGTATCACATTGAATCTCTAAAAATAATTAATAATTGAATCTATTATCTCGCCTCATTGGTTTTTCGTTTAATTCTTAATTCGTCTCATTCTGTATACGACACTCATTCTTTATTCGTCTTGTTTGCTGTCCGTCATTATCTTATTTGGTCAAATTCTGTAACTTCTCTCTCTCTTAATAAGTCTTATTCGTTTTTCGTAATGGTCTTCCTTAGACTCATTCATCGTTCTTCCCTTTCGTTTTATGTCTCATTTAATTACGAACATTTATTTGCCAGCATTTGGCGAATAAGTACCTAAATGAGACAGGGAAGACTGTGAGGAAAAACGAATAAGACGTATTAAGAGATAGACAAGTTGCAGAATTCGACCAAAAGAGATAGTGACGGATAGCGAACAAGATGAATACGGATACAGAATGAGGCGAAATAAGAATTAAACGAAAATTAATGAGGCGAGATAAATACCCATTAAATGTATAACCGTAAAACTACGGAAAATACCGGAAAACTACTAACTAACATATGAGCGCAACGCAACCCAGTTTTGGGCACGCCAAGTATGTGTAATAGCATGACAAACTCACGCGTAACAATACCTACGCACGCTTATCCTACGCATTGTATAACGACTGGTACGTGACAAACTGAACTTGCGTACTTTTTAATTCTTTACGACCAAAATTGTTTAAACACACGTGCTTGCTTACATAAAACGTTTGTGTCCCTTGCAGTGTGTCATTTAGCAGACCTTAACGTATGATTAAATTATCTATTTCAAACTAAATTGGGTGTAAAGACTTGGCGTGCCAGGCTGATTCAGTCTTTTTACTTAGTGCCTCCTTTATAAAATAATAAAAACCTTAAAACTGGAACACAACTGCTTGGCGGCAGTATTAACCAGTAATATGGTGTTAACGATCTGGTCCACCTTGCACAAGGCCCTACCTCGAGCAACAATGAAAAGCGCAAAAGAAATGCAGAGAAATACCTTCTGCAAGTTTGTGATCAAACAAATGAATATATGCCCTTCTTAGTTCTTTGGGACTCTGAAAATAGCATTTTCACGACACTGCTCGAAAATGTGGCCATAGATAACCTAAATCCAGTACTCAAAACTGCCTATATATGTACATTTAACAGCTGACTCATTTATGGCGCACAAACACGACAACAAAGTTACACTAATCGAAAACAGGACGTATCAGTATATGTATTTCATTATACGATACGACTTTTTGAAAGATAATTTCAGAATTTCATTCCTGGCGTGCTGAAACGACATTATTGGACCAATCAACAGTAATCGTCTGCTGCATGCGATGGATGGATGGACGGACGGACGGACGGACGGACGGACGGACGGACGGACGGACGGACGGACAGACGGACTGGATGGACGGATGGACGGGATGGACGGGATGGACGGGATGGACGGGATGGACGGGATGGACGGAATGGACGGATGGACAGATGGACGGGATGGTCAGGATAGACGGATGGACGGATGGACGGGATGGACGGGATGGACGGAATGGACGGATGGACGGGATGGATGGACGGATGGACGGATGGACGGAATGGACGGGATGGACGGGTTGGACGGGATAGACGGGTTGGACGGGATGGATGGGATGGACGGGATGGACGGGTTGGACGGGATGGACAGGATGGACGGGATGGACGGGACGGATGGACGGGATGGACGGAATGGACGGGATGGCCGGAATGGACGGGATGGACGGGATAGACGGGTTGGACGGGATGGACAGAATGGGCAGATGGACGGGATGGACAGGATGGACGGATGGACGGATGGACGGATGGACGGGATGGACGGGATGGACGGAATGGACGGATGGATGGACGGAATGGACGGGATGGACGGGATGGACGGGATGGACAGAATGGACGGATGGGCAGATGGACGGAATGGACAGGATGGACGGGATGGACAGGACGGATGGACGGATGGACGGGATGGACGGGATGGACGGGATGGACGGGATGGATGAATGGACTGGATAGACGGGATAGATGGACGGATGGACGGATGGTCGGATGGACGGGATGGACGGGATGGACAGGATGGACGGGATGGACGGGATGGATGGATGGATGATTATGATGATGATGATGATAATGATTTCCTCGCATTAGTCGTGAAAAGCACAATGTTTAGTCTCGGCCAAAAGTGCAATAGATGGACTCGTACTTTCGAGGGCCTCCGCTACGCGTCGGCCCTCAAACAAACTCGTCCATCTATTGCTACCTTTCCAGCCTCTACAACAATGTACTATAGTTGGCTTATGATATTTTTTCTAGACTTAAATGACGCTGCTTTTTAAGCTTTGCCGTAGTCGAGGTATGATAAAGATCTCGTCCGCACGGTATTATTAAGAGTTCGGATACCGCCCACTATACCACTCTTTCCTATTTACAATAGCACTCCATGTCAACACAACCTAATTAATTTTATGGACGGAAAAAAGGAAATTCCTAGTAAACTACGGTCGTTAAAGTTATTTTACCGACCTGCCTTTCCTTTTACGCACCAGCCCGCAGGATATAGTTCCTGTACAATTTACCTGTGTCTCTGAACATTTTATCGTTATAAAATACGTTGGGATATTAATTAAGTGGGTAGTTTTAAGATGGGCTTTCATATTTTGTTTGATTTCTTTCAGGTCAATGAAGACAACATAACAAATACATTATAATACAGGTCCAGGAGTTAGGTTATTTGCGGAGATCATTTTGATTGATTGGCCAATGTGGGACGCTGTCATATTAACACTACCAATCCATCCGCTAGCTACGTGTTTGTTTAAACACTGACCTGACAGCACTATGACAATGTTCCATGTATGCTCAACAATTTATGTCCTTGATGGTACGTGCCAAGCAAAAACTCACTCGTCTCACACGTCGTCCTTTCCCCATTTGATTAATAAAAAGCGTTTGTGCGGTAGAAAATGGACCGAAAGACAGCCGTGACCAGTTTTTTTTACCCCTCCCGACTCGAAATACTCTGACGGCTGACTACAAACTGGTATGGCTAGTTCTACAAATTGAGGAATTTTGGTTGGCTCAGGTCATAGAATAATATATCTATATCTATACATATAATAAATCTGTAACAAGTCGGTGTCTGTACATTGAAGATATTTGAGAAAAACTGTTAATTAAATTATTGTCTGTTTGTCTGTTTATCTGTTTGTCTGTGCGTTTGTGCGCGCTAATCTCAGAAACGGCTTAATCTAGAAGGATGCGGTTTTCACTGATATGTTGGTATTTTCTTGGATTAACATTTAGTGTTTGTTTCATTTGAATCGGTTCACAAATAAGAAAGATACGTCTATTTTAAGAATTTATCGAACTGTTTTTAGAAGAATTGGGAATGTCTAAAAAAAAATACCAGTGGTTTTTATATTTTTTTTGTATAGAAAAGTCAATTATAAGAAACTAATTTCAATATTTTGTCATTTAGTTCTCTACTTTTTTCAAAATTAATTATTGAAACTATTTTAGTTGATGACGTCAGATTATAATTGAGGGCTCCCACAATGCCAAATTTCTAAATGTATCTAAATGCATACGATAAGGCAACCCTTTTAATTATTTTTTGCGTAGTGGTACACTATACACTGTGTCACTTTACTGGCACTGTCAAAGTGCTAGATGTCAGACAGCGGGTCCAAATCAAACTTCGTAGTATAATCCACGCGTAAATTGTGAAGAATTCTAACCACACAGAATAAAGTACGACTTGAACCGGTCACGCAATTTACACCAATGTCAAATGAAGGTCATTGCTTATTTGTTATGTAATAAATTCGTTACATAATATTAAAATTAAATAACTACAGAAAACGATTTAAAAAGCGTTTATCTCGAAATGGTTTTCGATTTTCTATACATTGCAAAAAAATAGACATCCCCAATTGTTATTAATTTTGCGGAATCTTCGGTTAATATATTATAGGTTTTGTTAATTTTGTTAATTGTTAATTATAGTCTCTTAAATGATGATTTAAACTTTTGCGAATATAAATTTAAAAGAAAATGGATAGTGCAGTACATAGAATAAAAATCCAACATAAAATGAGCTGACAACAATACAGGGTTATTTTTAATTCACTGACATCCTCTTAACCCTGAATTCCTATCACTCAAACAAATGTTTTTTGTTCTACGACTTTTTAAAATGAAGCACTTTTTTTCCCATACAAATACACAGAGTATCGTAAAAATAAGAGGTAATCTCAAATTGTCAAAACGTAATTACACCAAAAATATTAAGTTATGACAAAAGCCGTAAAACAAAAAACAATTGTTTAAGTGGTAGGAGTTTAGGGTTAAAAGGATGCTAGTGAATTATAAATAACCCTGTATAGTAGACTATACCAAATAGGGTTCATCTTAAGTTGGACATCACACAAGCTTTGCAGGGCCTATATAAAGCTGAAGAGTTTGTTTGTTTGTTTGAACGCGCTAATCTCAGGAACTACTGCTCCGATTTGAAAAAATCTTTCAGTGTTAGATAGCTCATTTATCGAGGAAGGCTATCCTATAGGCTATATATCATCACGCTTACACCAATAGGAGCGGAGCGGAGCGGAAGAAAAAAAAAATCAAAATATATTTATTGCTCATAAGAAGCAATATTGGAAGAATGTTTCAAAATCGGGGGTTGGGAGTACGGAGGTGAATGTGAACGCGGGTGTGCGGGGGGTTCGGTGGGGGATGGGGTTGGGAGGGGGGGTTGCGGGGGGTGCGGGGGCGGGTAATTTTTTTTTTATATCGAGGAACTAAGGAGAGCCATAATTGATGAAAAAGCAAATTTAATAAAAAAAATAAGCTGCCAAATTACTAATTCCACGCGGACGGAGTCGCGGGCAAAAGCTAGTATTAAATATTTGTGTTATCTGACACTGTGAAATAATAGTTTGTATCGGTTTCTAATTGGACACTGAAAATCATCTCTCTCAAGCAAATATTTATACGACAAATTTGCCCAAAAAATGGTCAAAATTCTCACTTCCCTGTGGGGCGACATCCTCAAAATTCAAAATAAAAGTCCATGTAATAGGGTTAAAAAGGGGTTTATCAGATTAATTTTATAAAAAGATTGTAGCTATATGTACATGGTTTTCAAAAAAACTAAAACGGTTTTACAGTTACTTATTTTCTCCAAGATTTTGTTGATTTAATAAAGGCGACGCGAATTTAGTATCACTTCCCTGTCAACTAAAATTTTGTAAAAATCACCTTGAAATTGAATAGCAAGTAACGTTGTCACTTGGGCAATAGAAAGAGAGAGGTGAAGACAGCATGGCAACGAGAGCGTTTTGTTTCACTCTAGCCGCGATTACTCGTGTCCGTGGTTTTTGTGGAGACAGTTGCGTTCGGGTCAGTCAAATTCTCACTCACATGGTATTTTTTTAAATTTAAATTAACACATTTTATTTCATTTTAATATATTTTTAGTATTTCTTTTAGTTGCACGGTAAATTTATAGAAATTTCAATTGTAATTAAATAAAGCAATCTTCTACATTTAAGGAAAAACGTTCAAAATCTCACTTCCCTGTCTATCACTTCTCTGGAAATACATAGACAGGGAAGTGAGAACACTAACAGGAATGTGATAAAATGCATGTTCAGTGGCTGTTACCACTAACTTAACTGTGTACTGCGTCATTACAAGCTTTTATTGAACTTGCCGATGTGTTAGTTTGTTAATTAGTGAATTGCAAGTCAAATTGGGCCAATTTCTCAGAGTGAATTTCCAAGTGAGTTGAAATTTTATACAAAGAAGGTCCTCCCATTATTAACGCACGGTATAAGAATGATGATATGTTCAGTCGGACGGGAGATATTGTTTTTTGTTTGCTCGAAATTTCAATCAAACATAAAAAAAAACATAAAAGAAAGACAATTTAATGAAAATATGAGATTAGAAAGTAAAAAAATACCAAATAAAGCAATATGGATAAAAAAATACTTAATAAAACAACAAAGAAGGAATGTAAAAATAGAAAAAAAGGAAATCAACAAGAAAAACAGACGTCAGAATTAATCAAACGTTCATTCTTGTCGTGTAGAGCTTTTTATTAAGAAGCCAAGAGCAGTCAAGATTGCATTTAGTGCATAGTCACAAATCAACTGCATTAAAACTGATCCAGTTTCATTCACCAGTCCTGAATGTTTCATTCAGGCCTATGCGTCTGTTTTACATGAGTTTTGGCATACTGCATGTACACAAACACAACGCCTTTCGTAGCTGACTAAACTTGTAGTGTGAGTTGCGCCTCACATACACACTCTCCCAACGTACACTATAGTCATAGTGATAAAAACAATAAATCAAAATTCTTTATGCATACTGAGATAAATAAAGGCTATGTTTATGTTTTAATTATATTTTAATGGTCTTAAATACATGACTAAACGGTGCAGTAATTATTTTGTTTCCTATTTCTGAAGCATCTAGAGTAAAGTAGTTGTTGCTTTTTATAGCAGTCTGAAAAATGTTGTTTATTCTTAGATTTAAAAAGATTTAGGTTTTCTTAAAAATAGTTCAGTAAAGAAAACTTAACATTCTTTTTAATTATTATGTTTCTGACTGCTCTGTCAGCTGTCCCTTGTCTAAATTATCACTTCCCTGGTAAGTATTAAAGGACACACAAAGACACAGTAGTACCAGGTTAGTATTTTTTTTGCATATAAATGGTTCTAATGATTGTCTTATATACATACTACAATGTTCACTGTCAAGTCGATTTTAAGATCAAAAATCTTTTATTATCACTTCCCTGTGTCTACTCTCATTTCCCTGTCTTCTGTAAAGTAAAAAATGTCCATAACTTTTAAATTAATAAATATTTTGACTGGCCCTTTCAGTTCTAGAATACTTTATCATGTTTTATAATAACAGGTAACTTTAAAATTATGTACATTCAAAAAATATGATGGGCCAAAAATAGTGCCATTTTATTCCCTTGTTTGTAGAACTAGCCGTATACCTTAGCTCTATTGCTCATTTCGCGCATCCTGGTAGGTTCTCAATTAGTTCCAGGGACCGTTACAGTGCCCACAGGATTTGTCTTTACATCAGCTGATAAAGATTCATAACAGCCTGAATACATGAAAAATGTTCTCGAAATAAATTTCAAAGGTGGACGACCGTACCTTTTTTTCCGCTTTGGCGACACGCCAAACGCTTAAATGCACGTAAACTGCAGTATCAACAAGTATGTGACATCATGTGACCATTCATTGCTATTTTGATCACGACTGCATTGAATTAGCACATAGTTTATTTTAGGATATGCCTTATTTTGTTTTACATATTATATTTGACGTTTTTAGCTCGAAGAGCGAATTGATTTATCCCGTAGCTTTGCTCATGTGGAAAAATAAAAAAATTGTCGAATTCTATCCTACGGGAATTTTGAAAAATCACTTCATTTGTATATGAGAGTCATGGATTCTGCCAAATTTCCAGTGTCTAGTTCCAGTAGCTTAGGCTAAGCGTTGTCTCTCAGCAAATCACGTTACTCTAGTTAGACCCAACTACCTCTGACATACGTATTACGTAACACAAACTGTACCTTTATTAACACTCGTGTGTCGTCTCGTCATTAGACTGCCATGTGAGTAGGACTGATTTTTTTTTTTATAAGAATACGGAGTATCGGTCAGTTCCATTCCTAGTAACATCGCGATGTAATAATAGACTTAAGGTGCACTTTCATTTAGGTATAGCATCTACGTCTCGTCGTGCTCCCCTTATAATGTGATGTGATAATGTGACGTTGATACATTTTACGTGATTGGCTCCATTGATTTTACACGTTCCCGCTCCCTGCTATGAAAGCGCGCACCTTTACTGTCGGAATTCTCTGTAACTAAGGAAAATTTTATTTAGGTTACCAAACTCTTATCTTACCTCTTACTAATGCTTTTGAAATTTCCCTTGTGTGCCATTTTGCTATACATTCTTTCCGTATGACTGAATTGCGTTGTTTCCTCCTTCAATTTGTTTCCAAGAATGTTACTGTTATTTAAAAAAAATATCTTAATGTCCCAAATTGCAATATGCTTTCGTACGTTGTTTCTAGAATTCTTTTATGTCTCTTTTTCCTTGAAGAAAATATCAAATTTCGTCGGGTGACAAGCAAAAAGTCACTAAGTACCAAATACCTACTTAAAACAAAGCTCGTATCTCAGTATGAAATTACTAACTAGAATTAGATACGACTTTTTGAAGAGCAGTGACAGTAATTTTAGTGAGTTTTGCTTGTCATCCGGCGATTTATTGTAGCTTTATTAACAACAGTTCTTGAAGCATTTTTTGGTATTTAAATATCAAACAACGAAAAGAACTTACTTCTCGTACAATTTGTCAATTGTAGAAAGATGAATGAGAATGTTGAGCATATTTCAAAAAACTCTGTCACAATCTGCTCCACTCGGGGGTTCATTATGTGCACGGTCCGCTTTTCACTTAATTGAAGCGTAAGCCAATTTCCTTGTTGTAATAACGTCCTTTGACGTTAAAATCTTTTCAACATTTTCACAAACTGTAAGTTTATCACCAGATGTTTATTTAGTAATGTTATTATCACACTTAGACTATATGTTTAAGCAGCTCGGGATCCTGCCGTCTTGTTTACTGTGAGATCCTCTGTCAACACAGGATTTAGAGAATTAACTGTAACTAAACATTGAAGTTATTCAACGGTACCATTGTGTTTCTATTAAAATGTTGGGGATAAATCATTTTTAATTCAATTACTAGCTACATTCGAGCAGAAAAGATTACGTTAATTTTCTAGAAAATTTTGACTAACAGGCTATTTTGTACGATTATTTAATGCAGGTTGAGCATTCCAAATAAGTCAGTGAGTAGAAATCTGAAATTATTAAATAGAGTTTGTTGTATGTTTGTTGTTGTTGTGTGTTTGACGACCGCTTTAGCCTAGTTGGTAGTGACCCTGCCTACGAAGCAAGAGGTCCTGGGTTCGAATCCCGGTAAGGGCATTCATTTGTGTGATGAGCACGTATATTTGTTCCTGAGTCATGGATGTTTTCTATGTATTTAAGTATTTATTTATCTATATAAGTATGTTTATCGTCGTCTAGTACCCATAGTACAAGTTTTGCTTAGTTTGGGACTAGGTCGATTTGTGTAAGATTGTCCCCTAATATTTATATTTATAGCTATTTACATTTTTTTTGAAGATCGCTTTCCGATTTTTTCTAATCCATATAACCCTGAAGATGAAGTGACGATCGACTAGCGATTTTCTGCTTTGCAACTAGCAATCAATATTGCAGAAAATAATATCGACTAGTGTAGTTAATTGAGGCTGATATATCTTTATTCTAAAGCCAATAATCAATCTTACTGCCGTTTTTGTCGGGAACTGATTTTATCCAGGGACTCCCAATCATCAAATTTCTAAAACGTCTCGAAAATAAATCCAATTTCCCCGATTAAGGCCTTCTAATCCCCCTGAGGTGTCATCACAATTAGCCTTGCCTTCGTTTTGTCTCGATCAATGAAGCTTTACCAATTCGTTGGTTTTACTAATTTTACTTTGCTCCTTGATTTATCTATTTCTTTTTAATTTTCTTTATTTGAAAGGCTGTTGTTTCTATTTTCTCGGGTAAAATGTGATTACGTACCATTAGTATAATATAGACAAGGTAAATACAAATCAAAACAAGAAATTTAACGAAGTAATAAAGTAAAACAGACACAGTCTCCACGAAAAAATGGACGTTCCAAAAAACAAATCTCTTTTTTATTTTCCTACATATTTTCTTCAAAGCAGACGCCAAAATGACGTTTCTCTTAATTAAATTAATAATTCAGCTCAAAGCCACAGCAATAAATATAAATCTGTTACGTAAACAGAGTAACAAAGAGCCCGCGTTAAATTAGTCGTCAGAAGAAAGAACTCTCATTTACCCTCCGGTGGTGTCGTGTTGAATGGATATCTCGAGAGCAGGGAGGGGCGTCTATCGATATATGTTATTCTTCTGAATTATACAAAAAGTCTAAAAGAACTTGCTACCTTTTTATTTACAGCTTTACGCCTATTTTTACAATGCCCGGATTGGCATCTGAATTTTTAAAGTCTGACGATTTTACTCCTTTGCGGGACTTGAAGTCATGTTTGCGAGTATGGATTGCTAATTCATTACTGCTGGGATTTGCTTTCTTGATGTAATGAAGAAAAATAAAATGTTTTTAATCATAAAATGACAAAGATGTACCGTGAAAAGCTAAGTTACTTATTTGCCATTACTGTGACCTATATGTATACGGATTTAACTACACATTCCATCCCTGATCAAGTTTCCTTTTGAATATTCACACGTTATGGTAACCAGATTGATGCACCTCTTTTATTAATGGTACCTGGGACCGTAAGTAACATATGCTAGGGTTTTACTCGTTTAGATCCAAGGCTCTTTTGATCAATTCACACCTAGAAATCAGGTTGGCGCGAACCTTTTCTCGCTTGTTCTAATCGCTTGTGGCTTTGGCAGATGCTCACGTACTTACATCAGCGTGAAAGCCATTACCCTTCTTTTCGGCTTCGTCATTGTCAGGTAATTAGTACGACGACACTCTTCCCCCAATTTTACAAGCTCTTGTTACCAGATTGTCACGTACATTTTTGAAATAACGCGTAAACATTTTCGTAAATAATTTTTTTTCATAACTTTTTTGATCGTGATTTGAGTTATATTTAGGTTAAGCTATTGCACTGTTTATGATGTAAAATAATTTATTAAAGGACGTATGCCTTTCAAATTATAACCATCTGTTTTGTAATGCGAAACGCATCGTGGCAGATTGCAAAATCTTAGCATTGAGCCGCTTATCTATTGTTTGGCTTTATTATTCATACAATCATTTTGATCTTTAATGTCATTGTTCTAATAGTGTATGCAAAGTCTTTGAACCTCATGAATCGATGCCTATATTTTAAAAGATCATACACGTGATTAATATGTTTATGGATCGCACATTGTTCATGTGATGTTTCTATTCTAAATATTTCATAACTGCGATAAAGATCTATAGTGCCATCTAGATAAGTCTTTTCTAATGTGGTATTTAAGTAATGAGCAGTCTGAAGTTTTAATTTGTTCTTAAGCGCTCCGGCTTTATGTAGCGGATATGCGATTTAAAAAAAGAATAAAGTGAATGATAGTAGCTTTAATGGTTTCCAGTGCTGTTCAATTTAAACTTAAGAGGGAGAAGTACAAACAGTACAGATAAGAAAAGAAAGGAAAGTAAGTAAGTAGAGAGTATAGTACATATTGTGCATATTATTATTATTTAATTATTATTATTATGGTATATCTTTGGTCTCCGTAAATACGACCACGTATCTCACTTTCGCGCACAGCTGAGGTGGTTGCCCATCAGGGAGCGTAGGAACATCCACGTTCTGTCATTGCTTTTCAACACTCTTTTTAATCCTTCCGCCCCTTTATACCTTTCCGAGCGTTTCAGCTACTTGGCTGAAGGAAGCCAGCATCGTTTGCGGTCGAGTACCAATCTCCTTTTGGCCTGTCCTTCTACTTCTTCCAAAATTTACTCAAAATCATTTACTGTGCAATCTGCTAGACTGTGGAATCGATTACCCACCTCCATTAGGCAATCTCCCTCCGTGGTGTCGTTCAGGGAAGCTTTGAAGAAGATGTGGCTCACACCATCACTTTAATATATTGAGAACACTGCTTATTTATTGTATGTATTTTGCATATATATGTTGTATATGGTAGTATATTTTTATTAGGTTTCTTTATATTATGACTTTATGTATTGTATTTACTAAAAGTTGTATTGTAGCCTTTGCTTTGTCCGACTGTATTATTTTGACTTACTCTTTGTCGGTCCCTTACTAAATGCTCCTTTCATCCACTCAAGGGTTGACTGGTAGAGATCCCTTAAAGGGATAAGTTCGCCTTTGTACATGCATTTCAACGGTTGTCAATAATGTATTTCTTTTTTTCCTTATTTTTGTACAATAAAGAGTTTACATACATACATACATACATACATACATTATTATTTATTCTGATTATTGTTTGTTTGTGTGTTTATTAAAGAATGGTACTGTAGATTTCACTATTTCTGCTTATTAAACTTACTTTTTGTCAGCTCTACCTAACTAAATGCCCCTCTAGCCTCTATTCCCTCTTCTCTATTAAAGGGACGCGGATTTGTAATTTCATGTATTTCAACTGTTATCAATAGTGCTTTTCTTTTTCTTTGTTTTTGTACATTATAAGGTTTACATACATATTTGCTACGTCATCGATTTACTACTCGCGGCTTACTGCCGCTATATTCACCTACCAGCCGGCTCTCCGCCAACGGTGTTAGAAGCAATCACAGAGCATATTTTTGAGTGACAACTGCCAAAACTCTATCTTATTGCGTGACGGAGAACTGGAAGTTTTGGATACTTATCGATTTGACAATCTATATAAAACAGAGCTGGCGTTTTTATCAATATTAAAGTGCAATGTTCTAATGCATCAATCGAGCTTGCTTGTTTAGTATGAGGTAGATTTTATCGACCTACATCTCATCACTACGCTATTGGTATTAAGTGCTATAGATTAGTTCGCTTGTCCCGCTTTTCACGCTTTTCACGCTAGCACGATTAATACATAGTTGTTGTTTATGTTTATTAAGTTAGTTGTTCTTCGTCAATACTTTTAAGCACTTAATTATGTTTATGAGCTCGCATTCAACATGCCGCTAGATTCAATATTCTATTTGCGAGTCAATTTATGTACAATGTTTCGCTTTATAGTGTTTTTTCTTTGAGTAGGCGCCAAAGCAGTAAATTTTTATTTTCATCGTATTGTTGCTTAAAATGCTGTCTTTGAACATTCAATAAAAGCATACATTCTTACAATCTAAATCTCAATGAAAATCATTTCCTTCAAAAAGTACAGCTTAAACTAGTCTTGTTAACATTTCTGTGATCTGCTTTTACAAACATCTTGAGGGGTTTCTTTTTATCAGTGTTTCTCAGTGCTTACCGCAATAAAACTGTAGTACTGTTTCCGACTGAGTTGTAAATATCAGAAACTGGAACAGGATTTGCACTGTAAACCCACTAGAACATTTTAAAGTTAACTCGAAAGGCTCCTTGAAGAGAGTGTCACTCGATGAGCTATGGAAGTGGGTCAACAGCTCTATTCTGCACTATCAAGAACACTAGAGCGCGGGTCAGCATCTAATTCACGCTGTAGAATTTTATGCCCAGTTTAGACGGTAACAGATAATTTTGGGAGCCCTATTGAGCATTTTCGGATCTTGGACATTTATCTTCTGTTCGTTTTTCTATTATACAATTAGGCTCTTAGGTGTTTGTGGCATCTAATTCTTTTGTCTTTTGTTCAATATCATTTGTACATTTTGAACCATTGAATATTTAGACATTTGTACAAAAATTCCCTATTACCGTTTAGACCTGCAAAAATCACTCAAGTTATATAAAAGCATAATAAAACAAAGTTGCAATAAGTACATTGCGGCGCTCAATTGACCATTTCAATCTCGTTCGCTTTATGGTCTCGCGATGTAATGCACCTTGCACGATTTTCTGGCAGGTCCAAACTGGGCTTTAGTTTAACACATGTTGGTACGAGAAAAGAAAAGAAACCAGAGGGTTAAGGAAATCTCAATACAGTTTAGTCTAGTTTAGGCCTTATAACAGAGAGACAGATGATTAAAGCCTGACAGTTTGATTAAAGCCTGGTTTGACGGTAGCAAATGCACCTCGCACTAATTAAACGTCAGTACAGGTTTGCTCCCGTCAATCCGAGGTATGCAGATGATAAATAGCTAACACAGGGCTCAAGCTATAACTTCTTAACGATAGTGATAAGATTTTTTTATCGAAGTGCGGTAAAAGAGAACGTGTGATTGCTAAATCTCAAAATTGGTGTCAGCGACGAATTTTAAGACATTTTTTTTATTACTTAGTCTACCTATCTATCCATATAAATACAAATTAATTGCAGTAATCAATCGCCTAACTTCAGAACGGTTGCACCTATTTGTCTTGGTAATTCTTGAGAGAAGGTTTATATGAAAGAAAATGTTGTTTTTTTATTAATAGTACACCCGTGTGAAGCCGGGGCGGGCAGCTAGTTAGAAATAAATTTGGCAAGTTCAGTAGCAGTTCACGTGTATATTGTGTTTACTAGGTAAGTACTACATATATCGTGATCTAACAAGATAGTGATACATTTTCAATGGAAACCAGTTATAGCGAGCGTCGTAGTTCAGAATAGGGATTATCGAATGCAGCACTGCGCTTTGGCGATGCAAATCCCTTGGATTCGCTGTTAATAATTTGCAAATTCCGTCGTTAGTATATTTTATGTAAAATAGACGAAGTTCTGAATAGATTGCCAGTTTTGCTAGGAGCGTTCGCTAGATTTACGCAGGTAAGGTTACGTTTTAATGGTTAAAGTAGGTAGAAAGTGTTCTTCCACTACAAACATGTCGAGATATTATTTTAAGGAATCTGTACTTTTGCATCCACCGCAGTTACCACCATCGACCACGAACTGGATGCTAAGGCGTTGTCAGTCCTCCTACTAGATGGACTGACAACAAAGTGGATGCAAGTAGCGAGTTGCCATTCACTGTGGCGTTCCAAGGGGGACGGCTTTGTCTAACAATGGACCACTTCCGACTGACGATGTACACTTGCATCAATTTGAAATGGCTCAGTACATTATTCATATTTAAAAAGGCTAATCCTGATCAACAATTTAAGAAGCACTTGTAACTCCTTCAAAGACTTTAAAAAGTGAAAAAAATTCGCGTGAAATTCGCGAAACAACTTATCGTTTCACTGAAGATTTTATCTCTTTGAGGTATTTGAATTTTTTCCTCTGCAATTATGTAATACTCGTCAGGTTTTAAGAAGTTTGTACTAAGTTTTATCTTCCTTTAGCAGCTTTTTCTGGGAATGTTTTTAAGGTTCCGTACCCGAAGGGTGACAAATGGAACCCATATAAATAACAACAAACAATAAAATTTTAATGAAATTATAAATTAAGGAAGAAGCATGAAGACCTAGAACTCGGAATGATAATAGGACTGATAAGTTTGCACCAAGAGGACTGAGGATAGAGGAGGATTGTTGAGGAACAATTGTAAAGTCTCTGGAATTGGGAAAATGAATAAATCTATATATATAAAAGAAAGTCGTGTTAGTTACACTATTTATAACTCAAGAACGCCTGAACCGATTTGGCTGAAAATTGGTGGGGAGATAGCTTAGAACCAGGAGAAGGTCATAGGATACTTTTATCCCGTTCCCGTGGGTATGTCGAAAAATAAAATGACATTTAGTAAAAGTTGTTTATAACATACTCATTCTCACTTTTTATTGAACGCCCCTAGTAAGTTTTACTTTGTTATGCAATTGGGCCCTGGTCGACCATAATATTGTAACTTTGTGCAATTCACACTTAGTGATCTGATTGACTTGATAGTTGGTACGAATATGTTGTTTAAATGACAATGCAAGTGCGTGCAATCATCAATAAGAAAACTAAGCAAAAAGCTTTTTATATAATAACTCGTTTTCTTCCATTTCGAACTAAGTACTGTAAAATAATGTTGCATTTTTTTGTCGCTGACTGGCATTTTACATAATTTGAAATATGACCTGATACCGCGACGATTTCTACCAGTTTGATAACAAAAAAAAGCTTGATCCAAGTAAGTACAGTGAGGAAAATAAAACCGCCCTAAAAGCTTTTCTATTTCCGTCAACAAGTCCTTAATAGATATATTATTTAATAAATGATAAAAATAAGCTCGGTTTTATTCACGCGTTTCTTTCCCCGCAAATCATTGGTAAGAATAACGTTGCGAAGGATTTAAATATAAGTATAAAAGTTTTTACAAGCTTTCATTTATGTAGCTTCATGTCGTATATTTTGTTTGTCCTTTTTTTTTTCAAAACTTAGAAGTTAATTGTGATCAAGTTCCAATGGTCGGATATTGACTTGAAATTTGGTTTGTATGACAATGCAAGTTTTTTTTTCAACGAAAACTTCAAGCCTCCTCTTCCACTCCTGTCTGCCGCGACCACGTCTTTCTTGTCACATCTCTTTTGTGGTCTGCCTCTCTTTATCTTTCCATCTCTTGGGTGCACTCTGTGACTACTTTGCTCCACTTTTGCTTTCCTCTTATCATATATATGGCCTGCCCAACACCTCCCAAGTCTTTTTACTTACGTTTTAAATAAAGTCAATGACGTTTGTTTTGTTTCTATAACATTCTTTAACCCGGGGCTTTGCCCGTGTCAGAAATCCGTGAAAAAAGGTTATGACAATATTTTTAAAACAAAAGTCGCTCGTACAACTCCATCTATTAGTTGCAGACGAAGTTAGCATTAGCACGTCATCTTGAATGCTGAGCGATCAACGTTTTTGGATAGCGTCCTCTAGGTATTTCTTGTTAAAGTAAAAATAATATCCCATGGGAACCCTTTACTGGGATATTAAGTATCCTATGTATCAATCCAGATCTTTTATTGTGTAATTGTACGCCAAGTTTTATCTGAATTCGTTTCGCCGTTATCGCGTAATTGACTAACAAACATCTTAACATCTTCACAAACTTTCTCATTTATGATATTAATAGCATTAGATTAGAACGCAAGAACTATATCGTATTAAAAAAAACATGATTTTACGTTTTCGGAATTTCGTATTCTCAACTTGCTCCTCTCCACAGATCGTTTGTGTACCATCTCCCCAGACGCCAGATACCCATTTTCAAAACAAATTTGCTTCCAGCCGTTGATGTTTATTGCTATGGATTGTTATGGACAGATGTCTAGCTACTGCACGCAAACTGGGCCTTTAAGGTGGTTATGTGGCGCTTGGGGCGATAGTACCTATATCCCTGCTAGCTTATAAATAAGGCAACCGCACTAGCTCCGCTCAGGGCGTTCTTGAAATTAAATTTTCCTCTACAAACCTAGAAAATCACAGATCGAACTATCTCGGCTTTTCATACCCCGAGACTCGATTACGTACAATAATGGCTTTGAGTGAACGAAATTGGATTAGTTGGTTCTATTTACGGCGTGATAAAGCCTGAATGAACTAAACGAATGATATTGTAGATTGTCACGCTACCATTGCTCCAATATTGTATTGTTAATTTGTTATAATATATTGTGGTTCATTGGTTAGAACGATAATTACAGTAGGTAGGTATACAGGAGTTTGGAAACTTGATTAGCACTAAGCATAATCTCGCAATTTTTTGATACCATTAAACGATTTTGATTTGATTTTTTTGATTTTATTTTTATTTTGAGATAGTGGTGAGTTCGAGCATAGGCTCGTGCCCCTGAGATTTTCGTAAATGTATGTGAGAAATTACATTTAAAATTTACCATGTGCTTTACGTTGAAGGCAAACATCGTGACGTATTGTTTACACCTGCGAATGCACTCCGATATGAAGGGGTCGTATGTCCCTATACAGATTTAATGGTGTACCTATGTGAAGTTCCCAATCCGCACTGGGGCCGCGCGAGAATTACGAATCAAACCCCCTCGTTCTGAGTGGAGGCCTGTGCGCTGCAGTGGGACGTATAAATGTAGATTGGTATGATGTATATTATAGGGTTGATCCCCATCACGTCGCCAGCTTCACGCGTGTTGGCGGCCGATGATGATGATTTTTTGTACGACCAGCGGCATCCCGTCTTATCTTGAATAAAAGAAGCAGGAAACCTTTAATTAGCATTTCAAAATAATGAACATCCTGTTGATTTTTCTGCGGTCACACCTGGATTGCTTGCCAAGTTCTCGGTTCACCTTGAATTTAAATTCAACCATTCATCTATTTCCATTCAACTGTAGCGGTATGAATGAACGGTTTCATTGATGAATGTTGGTTTTTACGATTTGACTGTTCGAATAGTAAGCGTTTTTATTCATTTCATAACTGAAGCGGTTTTTTTTTCAAATGTGTTTGAATTTTGAACGCTTATCATGCATGATATAGGATGCGTTTCAAACTAACCATAAAATCTAAATCGCTGCTTAGCATGACTTAATGACAGTTCCTATATGGTGGATTGTCTTATTGAGTTGGAAGTGAAAATAGCCTTTGATATTTTAAGCCGTATATTGATGTTGAACCTTGGGTGATAAAAAATTCCTGGTTGACTAGGTAGGTATACTATTTAGGGGTGATTGTCATGATAATCGAATGATTCCTACGTGATGATAAAATTCTGCGAACGTGTTATAGGAAACGATAATTCGATACCGACATTTTCGGTAAAATGATGGATTAGGTACAGTGGTGGTTAACTAGATATTATATTTAACTAAATAGTGATTTAGTTAAATATAATATCTAGTTAAGTATTTCAATGAGTAATGCTGGAGTTTAATTAATTTTAAATAATGTATTAACGACATGAGTTGAATAATATACATATAATGTACATTTTAGAATGAATCAATCTGTAGATTAAACAGTGGGATCGGTTTGTCTACCCCATGGGACTACATTTACAAACGTTACATAATTTCGACTCTGATCCATTTTTTATTTATGATAATATTACTAACCCTCTTTGCCAGCGTTAGAATTAGCTTTACGAGATACATTTATAGATAAATTACCGAGAGCGTGGAAATTGCATATGTAGTGGTTTTGTGTATTGGAGAGAGAGATCTCTATATTGTTGTCTCTCTCTCACTAAAGTGGAACGCCTATAAACTCACAATACCTCTACATATGCAATTCCACGCTCTCGATAATTTATCCATACAACCTTAGAGTTTGACCAGAAAAAAGAAAGGTTATGGTAACTTTGAAAGCACAATGTTCGCTCGCACAACGACATCTATTGATCACAGATGAAGTTGACACATCATCTCGGATGCCGAGGTACCTCAATGCTTTTTGACACCGCTCTCTATTCTTGTTTGTAGTTGTTTAAAGTAAGTTACCAAAATTCTGGAATTTCAATTCACCTGCCAGCTCTCATCGTAAAGCCGCATGTAAAGACTACTCTGGGATATTTTTGAGTTTCGATCAGAGGTTTACCACCCCGGGGCGGTCAGTGGGCGTCGCGGTGTCTCTTCATGCTCCAGTGGCGTTCATAATGGCAACGAGGGAATCCGTGTGGTTTTTAGTGGGAGTACCCCACATACCCTCTGTTTCCCCGAACAGAGACGAATGAAAAAGTGAGCAAATATTTCCATTCCATGCAATAGTTGATGATCAAACTTTTCAAAGCGGTACGGCGTCCAAGGGGTGACTTAGTTTTGAATCAAAAGCTCCGACAAAAAATCCTTAAGACGGGTTTTCAGTCAAAGTTCCCCAACTATTTGCTGAACTATTTCACATTTATTTAAAAACATATTTGTATATGGATGGGGTTCATTGTTAGACACAGTCGCAGACGTCTTACGGTGACGTCTGAAGCCTTCTACATATTAGATGTTCTGTAGACGACAAGGCATGTGTCAAACTTGTTACATCAGACTTTGATTCAGTTCAAAGTTGAGGCGCAGAAGATTGACGTGTAGGGACTACAGAGAGCAATAAACACTCCAAATTTCAAACTGTTTTGGGATCAAACCGGTTGAACGGAAATTAAAAGATTAATCGTTGATTAGAAAAAACAAACTTGTTTTGGGTAATTTGTGTTTGCTGTAGTTTCCGTTTTATAAATTGTGCAATCATATGAGTTAGTCTGCGATAGAATACTATTGCAACCTCCACTCTAGGACCTTCGTTCCCTGTGTCATCATAAAATTAAACCGTAATATTTCTGCATATTTTTTTTTTTAATTATGTTGTCAGATTTCTCCATACATTGGTTGATGTTCAAATCGTACGACGTCGACGTCAAAAGAGTAACTACATCTTTTTATAAAAAAATTGATGGAACATCTTCATAGTAATGAAGTCAAGATAACTCAACCAGCTGCTGATATTATTCCGGATTAGGTAATTTTAGAACACTTTGTATAGATGTGGCCTTACTGCCACTGCATCTTACCGATTTAGGTACAATCTTTATTGTAGATCTCATCCTTGATTGTTTCAAACGTACTTCTTTCTAAAAGTTGCCAGTTTATTGGAACGTCGTGAATGATACACGACACTACGAGCTAGACATTATTATTTATTATAGGTTACCTAAGGGACCATTTTAGTACAGCAGTCGTCTGCTTTTGACATCTATGTATATGGGACACTATGGAGTCTTTCACAGCGAGCCGATAATATCTTCTGTATTAAAATTGTGTGGATGCACGTGACAAAAGCAGCATTAGACTGAAAAGAGTCTAAGTGAAGAGGTAATAAGCAAGTGGAGGACGCTAAACTTTCATTTTCCAACATATACACAACAAATGGACACTTCGCGTTTTAAGCGAAACTTCTTTCCTCGCACGACAAAGATCTGGAATCAGCTTTCTGCGGCAGCATTCCCGGAGCGTTACAACTTAGGGATCTTTAAAAAACGAGCCTACCAATTCCTAAAAGGGTCGGCAACACACCTGTGATGCCCCCCGTGTTACGGGTGTCCATGGGCGACGGTGATCGCTCTCCATCAGGTGTCCCGTCTGCTCGTTTGCCACCTCCTATATAAAAAAAAAACTTAATGTTAGTTGTTTTGCAAGCAAATGGTTTACGGAGCGGTTTATGGAGAGGTGGTCAGAACTTGGCGGACATTGTCGGACGATAATGTTTTTTCTAACTTACATGTTGTATAGCGTCAGCGAACAGGTTTAGTACAACACAACTGAATGTGACAGTAAACTTCGTTTGTCCAGTCCAGAGACTGTCTTATCCTTACTTTCCAATGCCTCAAGTACTAATTCTAACCCACGTCCTGCTTGATACAACATTGACCTCGCGAACAGAGCATTGTAATGCATTAAACGTGCGAACCCCCTTGTTTGGCTAAATCGCTACTGAGCACTGACTCATTCGCGAGAGAACAATGTGTTGAGTACTGTAAGGTGTTGTTGCGTCATTTGAAATTGCAATATGCATTTCGAATATACTATCGTTCTTACAAGTAACCCGCCATTTCGTATGAGCTATGACTATGAGGCTGAGAAGTGAACGCTTGCGTCTGTACTATCAAGCTTCCTTGTTTGATCACTTTAATTAGTTTTATATCTTACTAGCTTTAACTGGTTAGAACTCGATATTCTCACGGGATCGAAATAAATCCCTTAATCTCAACCCCTAGGTCTGGAGACGTTGAATTTAGCATGCGTGTTTTTTATAACTACAACGTTAATGAAGGGCACGATGTAATTTTAGGGAAATCCCGGAATTTCTATTCGAATGCCACACCTTTGGTGTGTAGACCTAGGCTACTTTTTATCCCGGAATTCCCACGGGAATATTTGGGAAATCCTGGAATTTCAATTCGACTGCGAGACCCTCGGGAATGTAGATAGCTAAGCTAATATTTGGGTAGGGAATTTTTGGGTAATTTCAATTTAATTTGCTGGACCAAATGGTTTACGCGAGCGAGGCGGCGGGGAAATGCTAGTATCAAATATATTACTATTTAAATTTCACAAACTAGTCTTACTCTTAGCTGCGGCACGGAATTGCATCTCAAACGCAGCTGAGTTAATTAATTCGCCTGCATTCATATATGAAATCAGTGTCTGCGTGCGAGCGCTGCATAATTCACACAATTGATATGTGAATAGAATTTATAAATTTGGGTACTAGACGACGATAAACATACTTATATAGATAAATAAATACTTAAAAAAAATACTTAAATACATAGAAAACATCCATAACTCAGGAACAAATATTCGTGCTCATCACACAAATAAATGCCCTTACCGGCATTCGAACTCGAACCCAGGACCTCTTGCTTCGTAGGCAGGGTCACTACCAACTAGGCTAAAGCGGTCGTTAAATTTCGTCGTTCGTTAATTTTCGGTCGTTATATTTGTTCCTGAATTATGGATGTTTTCTATGTATT
Source organism: Archips crataeganus (assembly GCA_947859365.1). Classification (NCBI taxonomy): domain Eukaryota; kingdom Metazoa; phylum Arthropoda; class Insecta; order Lepidoptera; family Tortricidae; genus Archips; species Archips crataeganus. Next base: position 6,011,951 of record OX402071.1, on the reverse strand, counting down.
TAAGTATTTATCTAATATATAAAAATCTCGTGTCACGGTGTTTGTTACCGAACTCCTCCGAAACGGCTTGGCCGATTTTTATGAAACTTTTTTTTCTCTACACTCGGTAGGTCTGAGAATAGGTCGTAGGCTATTTTTTATCCCCCCCCCCCCCCATTCTTCGCGGACGAAGTCGCGGGCAACAGCTACTTTATCTATATAAGTATGTTTAACGTCGTCTAGTACCCAAAGTACAAGCTTAGCTTAGTTTGGGACTAGGTCGATTTGTGTAAGATTGTCCCCTAATATTTATTTATTTATTTATTTATTTTATGTATGTATGTATGGTACACTTCGAAGACCAAAACGTTAATCGTTGCGCTGCGTGAGTGACGGAGACACCTAAAAACGAAACAACAACCTACTTACGCAATTTTGTAACGTTGTTCTTCCTTCGCATGTCACAGAGGCGCTGCTACGAAATTCGAAAATCGAAGTTCGTATCGTATTATCCCTCTCACTCTCGTGTCAAATCATATTAGCGTGAGCGGGACGGCACGAAACGAAGTTCGAATTATACACTTCGTGGTAGGGCCTCAGACCACAGTAAGGCCGGGGCCGCACCGCACTGGTAAGGCGACCGGCGACGCGACGCGACGGCGACTAAATCAAACATAGTTCGAGTTCGAGAACACCGGCGTGAAGCCTGCTGCGTTTCGTACGGTCAGTGAGAGCGCCGGGGGCCCAATACCTCTCCCCCTCCCCTATTCCCTCTCCTTTTCCCAGGGCCGACAACGCACTGGCATCGCGTAAAGCGCTGCGGGTGTCTATGGACAGTGGTGATCATTTAACATCAGGTGACCCACTAGTTCGTTTGTCTGGCCTCTTTAATATTAAAAAAAAAAAAAGTTATGTGAGCGGCCGCAGCGGCCGCAGCGGCGACGGCGACTAAATCAACTATGTTTGATTTAGTCGCCGTCGCGTCGCGTCGCCGGTCGCCTTACTAGTGCGGCCCCGGCCTTATACTTTTAGACGGCGGATCACTGTGATTTTTTCATCGTGACATTATTTTTCACCTATCTCGAGCTATAATTTTCCTTAAAAGTTATATTTCCCCCTGACAACATCATAATATCTGCAATGTAACTTCAGACGGACTGCGATGAATTTAATGTTCTTACGAAACAGAATCGTTTTGCGTAAACAGTTAGTACTCGTAAAAACGCGCTTTGGAGGCAAGCCGGATGTACCTCAACCACGTGTATCGATCCTCAGGGGTACAGCCAGTTAGGTCCTGAACTCAGAAGCATGTTTCCGTGCTGCTTAATTGGAGTGAAAATGTGTCAGATTTTTTTTAAAGATACACGACTCTGTGTACAATTCATGACTCAGAAAATATGTATAAACTGCGAGTCTCATGTCACATTTGATACTTAGCAATGAAAATGTGTCGTGATCTATGATTTACCTGATGTTAATGAAGATAGTCTATCAATTGGTGAGATTTTTTTTAAATCAGTTCAGTAACTCCAGAAACTATCCCCTCCATACAAACAATTTTTTTTCATTTGTGGGAAATTAGCCTTAATTGTCGCTAAATGTATGAAAAAGTACCAAAAAAGTCAATTAAACGTATGAAACGCTAGAAAAAAAATCTCTGACAAAAATCCCAAAAGTAGCTAGATCTATAGCGACTAAGTCATTAAGGTGGCACCACTGCAAATCCTACTGTTCTTTGAAACAATTAAATACGTGTTAACCAGATCCAACAACCTAACATATATATTTTTATTTTAACTGCGTTTCTTGTTAGACGCAGTCGAAGCACCCGTGCAGTACTTGACACACATTTCAACAATTATCCTAGTAAATTAGCATAAAATGCATAAACATGCAGTTTGCTCTTCTAATGACCGATCCAACAGTTGTAAAACATTCATCATTTATTAACCATTAGAGTTTATTCTTCGCTTTGTTTGTTAAGCTGCTTATCATGTAGGTAATCATGTTTCTATCATTTTACTTTGTGAGTAGGTACTTATTAAAGACTTTATACTCACGGCTTCGTTTCTTTGAGGCTGTTTTACAAATGCACCTATAAGAATCATTCATTATTATCATCAATTCAACATCAGTTTGTCATCAACGGTGATTTCATTTAATTTCTTTAAGATTTAATGTGTTTTTGATTAGTGAGCTTTGAATAAGATCCGAAGATATCCGGTGTTTGAGCCCTAGGTTCTTGATGGTGAATTTCTAGGGTTCTTCTTTAATAAAAATAATATTGAAACTCAATATATATAATTCCGAGGTAATGTACAGTACACAGTTAAAACTATAGTACCTACAAGCAAACAGTTCGAGGTGCGTTCGTTCCGGTGGTCTTATTTGAATTGAATCGGTTGGCGCGGCGACCGCCGCGATAAGATTTTGAAAGGCGCGGGAAACTCTAACCGCCGCCGCAGTTTGAATATTTGCCCGTTGGTGGCGTTATGGATGCGTTCGCAACATCCGGTTAGTAATTTGTCTTCAATATAGTTCATATTCATATCTCTTACGTCACATAAAATATTCATATATTGGGGTAATTTCAATTGAATGTCCTTTTGATGTCGTGATAGCCTAGTAGTTTGGCCTGGTCTCTCAAGCAGAGTGTCGTAGGTTCGAGCCCGAGCTCAAACCTCTGAGTTTTTCAGCATTTACGTGCGAAATTACATTTGAAATTTATCATAAATCTTCAGGAAAACTACCAGGAAACCTGCGAAGAAATTCAATGGTGTGTGCGCAATACCCAATCCGTACTGGGCCCGCGTTGGAATTATGGCCCACAGCCAAAGCCCTCTTATTGTAGGTGTCCCTTCAGTGGGACGTATATAGGCTGGGCCAGAACCTTGGAAAAGTTTTTCAAGAATATTTAATTAAGCTTCACAAAAGACTGCATCATTTTGGATTGAAAATTACCGATTAAAAATCCTGGAATAAGCTGGAATTCTTTTTTGATACCTTGTCATCTGATATCGCAGTGTCTCAAGTCAAAAGTCTTTGACCAGTGTGTGTTGCCAGTGATGACTTATGGCACTGAGACGTGGCCGCTAACGATGGGTCTTATAAGGAAGCTCAAAGTCACTCAGAGGGCGATGGAGAGGGCTATGCTTGGAGTTTCTCTGCGGGATCGCATTAGAAATAATGAAATCCGCGCAAGAACTAAAGTCACGGACATAGCTCGAAGAATCGCTAGACTTAAGTGGCAGTGGGCAGGGCACATCGCCCGTAGAACTGACGGCCGATGAGGCCGAAAGGTTCTCGAGTGGCGTCCGCGGACCGGAAGACGCAGTTTAGGTAGGCCTCCAACAAGATGGAGCGATGACCTGGTGAAGGTAGCGGGAATGCATTGGATACGGATGGCGCAGGGCCGATCTGTTTGGCGAGCCTTGGGGGAGGCCTATGTTCAGCAGTGGACGTCTTTCGGCTGAAATGATGATGATGATGATGCCCTTGTATTATAACATAATTAATAAGTAAAAATGGTATTTCAGGGTTGTATATTGGGATCCATAAATATTGAAAATCGTAAAGTTTTTGCCGTAATTATCAATTGCCATAAGTGCCATAACTCTTTTTATGTCTGAATCTATTAATTGTTCTGGATTGTTATAAAATAAACGTAATATAACCTATAGGGTAGATACAGGCGGACTGCATTCCGACTGCAACGTACCTGCAACTGTCGACTGCCGCCGGCATTGCAGTCTGCAAAACTGCAAGCAAACATCACGCTAGCTGCGACTGAAATGTATAGGCAGTCGGCAGTTGCAGTTACGATGCTGTGGGAATGCAGTCCGTCTGTATAGGTCTATAGAATTTACGGTTTCAGAGAAAAAGAGAGTTAAATGGCAAATGATCATCTTGATAAACGATACATTGTGACTTATAATGTTATGGAATATTTAAAATCCCGAATGCTTCATTTAATTTGCATCCGAATGCATTTTTTTCTGAAACTGCAAATATTTCAGGATTTTTATAAAACAACCCTAACCTAACCTAAAGGGTTCTACATCTACACGATGGTCCTGAAATAAATCCTGAAATATTTACAGTTTCAGAATAAAATGCTTTCGGACAAATGAAGTTTTCGTGATTCTAAACCTTCGGAAATAACATTTTCTAAACATCGATCGGATCCCGTTATGGATCGCGAATGGGACCCTATTTCGGTCAATATATCGTCACTACTTTGAAAAAATCTCGTATTTTAAAATCGAAAATCTGCTAAGTGAACTTTACTAAAAGTATGTCAAGGTTCAATTTGGTTTACGTATTGATTTGAGATACGAGGTTTTTTCAAAGTAGTGATATATGGGTGAATCAACTTTTTCATGTTGTTTACTCTGTCCCTAGTTGTCCAAGTGACATCTTCGTACTGTTTCATAGAAAAATGCTTAGGTTGGCCAAAAGACAAAATTTGTTTAACCATAGCAACGGGTAGCTAGAAAAAGTTGATTCACCCTTTGTAGCTAATATTATGAGACATTACCCAGTTACGAAGCATCAGCCGACCACGTTAGTAAAAACATACGAAAAATCTATAAGGCGTTTCTCACGTTTCGTGTCGAGTGTCCGTGATGACTGAATAAAGCGGGACAGTCCCTCTCGAGACGAGTGCGTCAAACATTTGTCTTGCCCGCGCTTGTAATACAATGCCTTCAAATTGGACGACAGATACGATCAGATTACAGAGGTCCTAGTCCGAGCGAACCAGTGATTTATGGTTCATCAGGATTTTCACCAAATGCGTAAATGCGTAGTCATCATCATTTCAGCCGAAAGACGTCCACTGCTGAACATAGGCCTCCCCCAAGGCTCGCCAAACAGATCGGCCCTGCGCCATCCGCATCCAACGCGTTCCCGTTACCTTAACCAGGTCGTCGCTCCATCTTGATGGAAGCCTACCTACACTGCGTCTTCCGGTCCGCGGACGCCATTCGAGAACCTTTCGGCCCCATCAGCCGTCAGTTCTACGAATGATGTGCCCTGCCCACTGCCACTTAAGTCTAGCGATTCTTCGAACTATGTCCGTGACTGCGTAGTGCTGCTAGGCATTTAAGGTTGGGTATTCATCAGAGCGCTGCGAGGTAGATAAGGTGTGCAAGGTAAAAATCCATCGATAGGAAAGTTATTGATCGCAGAAATCTAAATATAAATAGTGTTTTATGATTAATCTGGGATATTAAAGCAATTTTCAGCACCTTGAAACGCCTGAACAGATTTTCTTAAATTGTAGCTAAGAACCATCTCGATCACGTCAGCTTTCAAACAAGAACAAACCGCATCGTAATTGGTCCATTCGTTGAAGAGCTATGATGCCACAGATAGGCACACAGACACGACTAACTTATAACACCCCCTCTTTCCGTGCCGGGGGTTAAAATAAAGAGAGACAGAATTAAGAAAAAGTAGTGAAACAGGCCCTTATCCGGATATTTTTCATTGTAATATCCCTAGCTCTGGTTACGTATTTAATCTTCTGCACTCGAGCTTTGGCCTCGTTTATAAAAGGGACGGACGGATATGTAACGAGTTTTATTCATAGCAAGCTAGATTAAGTTAACGTAACCTGATTTTAAAACCTTTCTTTTATATTTCATCATAATATAGAACAATAAATATGTATTTAAATTTATTGAATCAGGCGTTACTTTGCGGAGGTCCATATTAATGAACTAAAACAATTACTTTGCTCACCCGCGACCTTACAATAGTTACGTTTATGCAAGAAATGTGCGTTCATGCAGTTCCTCCACCTCCACACTGTACGAACACACACAAATCACATAAACCCAACCATCACCACCACCAAGCTACACTGACGCGTTTCGAACTCAACCAGAGCTCATCTTCAGAGTTACCACAACCGCATGCTATGCTACCAAATGTTAAACTAACAAACCAAAACAAATGTTTTAACTTGTCACTGTAACTTCTCAAGTACCCACTTTATTTTTCTTATTCTCAAACTACCCCACAAAAATTAACTTTTATTGACATATTATTTATTTATTTATTTATTTATTCAATTAATTTACACGGCATTACAAAACTACCTTGAATTTTTGTTTATTTATTTATAAGGCATATTTAATTAATACGGCATATTTATTTATTTAATAATTTTTATTTAATTAAGTGGGTACTTGAGAAGTTACAGTGACAAGTTAAAACATTTGTTTTGGTTTGTTAGTTTAACATTTGGTAGCATAGCATACGGTTGTGGTAACTCTGAAGATGAGCTCTGGTTGAGTTCGAAACGCGTCAGTGTAGCTTGGTGGTGGTGATGGTTGGGTTTATGTGATTTGTGTGTGTTCGTACAGTGTGGAGGTGGAGGAACTGCCTGAACGCACATTTCTTGCATAAACGTAACTATTGTAAGGTCGCGGGTGAGCAAAGTAATTGTTTTAGTTCATGTATTTAAATCTCTAAAACATAAAGTATTTGGGATCAAAACATTCAAAACGTAGCTTCAGTAGAGATAGATACGCTCGAATGGATCTTTCTTGTTTGCAGCTTTTTCAATTGTAAATCGTGGCGTTTTAGGTGATTTTAAGCCACTGATAGTTTTAGATGCTGGTAAATGTTGGGGTTAAAGTACGACCTTTAATTGTGGACCGGGAATGAATGACAGTCATGTACGACCTAATAATTCAAAACCTCACGTTATTGTCATAAGGCTTTGAATTATCAGTACGTTTGTTCCGAGTCGAACACCAACTTCACCCGCTGGTAAGAATGAAGCAGTTCCAGTAATATTTTAGCACCGTTTTGAACATTGTTCCCAACAACATCGTACCTTGCAGACTAAACCCCTGTTCTACCAGCGCCACAGAGTGGTGAAATTCTCGTAACCACATAATTATGGCCCATAACATTTTCTCTCTAACTCTTCCTATGCCAATTTGAAATCGTTGAAGGAAAAATAGAAAAAGTATTTTCTTTCAAATTCTTCCCCTTCACCGAACCCGTTAACGTCATTAACTTCATATAAGCACTTAGCTAAGTGGAAAATCTAGTTAGCCTGCATGGCCATCGTTATAGCCGCTCAGTTCGATTGGCAACGGTCGTCCATCGCTTCCGGTGCCGCCATATTTACATGATCAATGTTGCCAACGTTTCCTATTTTTGGTGGAATATTACAAGACGCTTTTATTCCTGTGTAGGTACAGTGTTTAGACTTGGCTTAAAGAAGGCTTGAGATTTTCAAGTAAGGTAGGTCCTGTTTTCGACTTATCTTAATATACAAATTTTATTACCTAATATTATTTATTTTATTAGCAGTTACGTCTGCTCACCGAACCTAAGATTTAAAAGCGAAATAGTTTCCGGGTGCGCCGGTGGGACTTGAACCCACGTCTCCCGGGTGTGGTAACATCCATCACAACTATTAAGAATTTCGGGGAGGTCGGTTGGTTGCGACGTGGTTCAGTTGGTAGAACACCCGTTGGGGCGCATACCCGGGAGACGTGGGTTCAAGTCCCACCGGCGCACCCGGAAACTTTTTCGCTTTTAAATCTTTATTACCTAACCTAAATGTATCTGAAAACTAGTTCGATCCCGCGGGAATTTCGAAAAGTTCTATGCACATTCACATCTCTATGATTATCAAGGGATATGTCTGCTAAATTCCATTCCAAGTCTCTGTCTCCAATGATTTAAACTGCATTGTCTGTTTGTCAGTCATGTTTCTCTTTTTTACATATGGGTGGTAAAAAATATGACAAGTTGGAAAGGTTTAATTTATTGAATCAGGCGTTACTTTGCGGAAGTCCATATTAATGAAGTTGGAAAAGCACAATGTTTGTATTTACATATATGCAAGCCTTATCAGAATCATGTAAAGGTTTAAATAATATGCTAATTACAAGGTTTTATTTAACATGCAACGTTTGTTTTATTAGTCTGTATGTGATCGAGCTGAAATTCTGTATTCTTATGTAAGTTCAAAGCCAATACAATAAATAGTCTGCTTGTACGAAAAACGATTTTTCAACAAAAAAATCATTTATAATACAATTTAATATTCACCCTAACCTAACATACATAGGTGCATTTACTGACTCAGACTGAATTAGCAAGTTTGTCCGCAAAAAACAATACAATTTGATATCCCCTATTGAATCCCACGCGTGGTCACCCCAGACCAACACGCTTGTCAATTGCACGGCATCGTTCCCCTGTCGAGAGTAATCAATAGCTCTACGAACTGATAAATTATGTTTAGGTCTGCAAAGCTAGAGGATAAAAGCTTTTAGAAAGTATAAGAAAGGTGATATAGCAATAATCAGAGTAGTTTATACCCAGTGTTGGAAACATTGAGATTTTTTTAAATCCTGGATTCTCAAGAAGCTCAATTTCTGTAACATGATAGCACCATCGTCAGACAAAGTGCAAAACAACGTCACCGAACTTCGCTCTCCGTTATCTGCCCAATCCATAAAAAAAAAAAAAATCACGGGTCACAGCACACAGCTAACACCAAGGTAAGTAAAGTTTGTGTAATGGGAACTAGGCAATAGATAAATAAATACTTACTCGCACGTAAATACACGTTAAATATCTAAGACACGAGAACAAACATTTCAACGGGAATCAAATCCGGGACCTCAAGCTTGGTAGTCAGGTTCTCTAACCAGGCTATCCAGTCATCACCCTTAGGTATATGATGGTTATTTATATGACAGAAATGTCAAGCATAATACGTGCTAATGCGTGGCTACGTGATTGAATTGAAGTCGAACTGTCTCCGATAGAGTGAGGAGTTATAATATAACTTACCTTGCAATTCTGGTTGCTGAGTAGTACCAGTTTCATTGATAAGGACATCCTCAAAGTTACGCCTGAATAAGTTATTTGCCCTTTCCAAGAAGCATAAGCAGTTAGCCGAGAAAATGAATTCAACCCTTCGTTTGTGAAAAATAAACACAATAGATACAATGCGACTTCATCCGTTACGTTAACCCTTTTTGCCTCCCTTTTTATAAATTATGCGTACGTCCTTACAACCGATGACTCCCCCCATCGTTTTATTACATTTTAATGGCTACGCCAACCCGTTGAAGGGATTGGTTTCCTCTACGGATTTGAAAATTTTATCGTTTACCTGATTATTAATTGGATTTCTAAAATAGTCATTGGGAAGTCGGATATGCTCTTTTGTATCTTGCTGCTAGGTACCTCATGTGTTTATTTATTTATTTATTGTTATAATTTATATTTACAGGCTATCAGTAAATACCAAATTGCGTATAATGCGTTATAAAAAAATCTAAATGGCAGCAAATAAAAACAGAACAGGATATAATAAAAACATTACATTTACTAAGCATGCAGCAAGTGGTTGCATATTTTCTGCAATAAAGAATGCCAGCTATCGGCAAACACATCAGCATCTTGGATTTGTTGCATGCTCATATCTAACAGCTCCTTCAACGTACATATTTAGCTTCTGGAAGCAAGGTAGAAAAGGAAATAATGCGCAGTTTCTTTACTAAGGCGAACCGTTTTTTAGAGACCGTTTCATATTCTGCAAAGTAGTCACCGAAAGGTTTGATGCGATTTTTTACTTAAGTGATTTGATTACACTCAATAATGCAATGATTCCCTGTCGTGAGGTGATCAGGGCTACGAACGCTCAATAGTAAACAACAGTCCGTTTTCAAAAATAACTTTAATTTATGTAAGCGATAGAGTCGATAATCGTATTCGTTGTTGTCATCTCGACGTCTCGCTCGTCTGGTTCGTAATGCGACGATTACAGTTTATTAACTAAGCGCAACCATTTCATTCGACGAAACGAACGTCGACGAGATTTCGTTTAGGTTATTCAATTCTCGTGTTTATCGTTCATCCGCAGTGCCAGCGTCTCCAAAGCTCTTGCGATCGAGAACCGTTTCGAGGACTGGTTTTCGTTTTTGAGAAAACATTTGTTTCGTCGTTTAATATTTTGATAACGACTCATTTCTGTTATTCAGTTTCTGAGTAAGCGTGCTTCATCTGATGTCAAATGCTTGGTTGTGGTCAAACGTAAGCCAACATGAAAATGAACTTTCATATAAACGTATATATACTAGTTCAATATTCTGTATTTGGTGTATCTAAGACAGTTGGAAAATTATTACCACTTCCTTTGCTTTGTCATGTTGTCTGTTTGTAAGTATGGAGTGTGTGGTGATTTTAAGTGCTATAATTTCCAAATTAAGTGATACACTCCATATTCAAGCTCCCATTTAATATTTAATCACAAAGCTCCTCAAATCGATATGTTCATTAATTCCATTACTCTATAATTGAATGCACTCACTCGCCGAACCGACACATTAATGCTCTGGTTTGCCGTAATAACTATGGTAATTTGCTTCCTTGGTTATTCTCTTAATTCTCAATGAATAATTATCATTCCTTTGATGTACCGATTATTTTAATTTACTCGGAAACAGCAGCGTCAGTAAATGGTACGTCGTGTGACTTGTTTCTTTGACTTAACCTATTCAAGCAGGACTACCTTTTTGTTACAAAGAAAATAATTGACTTCAGCCCTTCGCTTGCGAAAAATAAATGTAAGCACAGTCAGCAATTAAGAGTTGATGAAAATCTCACAAATGGTTATACGATCCGGATTTTCGGTTTTATAATAATGTGAATTGATTAGGTTTCGAACGAATCCTGAATCGCGCTAGTGGCAGAATTCCGATTTCAAATTCAGATCATTTTCGAACGCGAATTGCGAGGGAGACGCGGGGGTATTTTGAGCTCCAAAACCACACGTCTACTTCTGGTACATGCGTAGTTACTAATGTTAACTTTTGGCGGAACCCACCAGGCAAACAGGAGCCTATTAGAGTAATAGCGGTTTAATGTATGTGTGAAGGGAGGGGCCTATTTGTTTAATATTATTAGTGTTTTAGAGTAGTGCTTTCATCATGATTAGGTACTTATCGTTAGGCGGTCTAACGATTGACGTTTTTAGGCTTCTAAATTTAACAATGCTATGGTTTTACTCTTGAAAATGACGGTTTTATGGTTTACTTATGTTTCGCAAATTACGTTTCACAAACTGATTCATTTGGCAAATGTTTCATTCCCCAAATGTTTATTTTTTCTAAAACTGTAAACTTTTCAGGATTGTTATAAAACAAACCTAACCTAACCTAACCTAACCTAACCTACAGAATAGTCCTGATATATATCCTGAATAGTTTACAGTTTCAGAAAAAATAAACATTTGGGAAATGAAACATTTGCCAAATGAATCAGTTTGGGAAACGTAATTTGCCAAACGAAAGTACACCGAGTTTTATTTCCTCATTTTATAGTTGGCCTTTAAATTACCACGAATTCTGGGGGCACTACAAAAATCGAAATTTGAAGTTACTATCGTGCCATCGCTTTCACTCTTCTGTTTAAAGCTAATAAGCCTGAACGGAACGGCATGATACGAAGTTTGATAATCGGATTTCGTAGTATATGGCCTGTTCCTCTTTTGTTATGCCAACTGTTGAGAGGAAATCTGCGCTTACGTCGGCTTTCACCAACAAAGAGTTTACTTACACCCACGAGTTCAAAGGAGTCCTTATAGTATAGAGCATTCGCTGTGGAAATAAAGCTTTAGTATGCGTTTTCAAAATAAATAAAAAACCGGTCAAGTGAGCATCTTGCCACGGGCAGTGTAAAGGTTCCGTACTAACATGCGACAAATATTCAATATTTTGTATTAATCACTTCTTAACTTGTAAAGTTTACTAAGCTATGATAGTTTTCCGTTTACATTTGTTATACGTACTACTATTATGATTTTTTTTTTCAAATCTTTAAAGCCAACGGTTTTGCTTGTAGTGTAGAGGGAAGGGGATGGGATGGGATACTGGACAATCAGGAACAAAAATTAGTACTTGAATGAAAGGTTAATATTTTGCAAATGTACCTACCCCTAAATCGAAAAGTGATATTAGCAAACCTATGTATGATATTTTTGATAGATCTATCCAACAATACCAGACAATTAAGAACAAAATTAAATTCATGTTCACGTAAAAAAAAACTTTTTTATGATTTTGTTTTACCACTTTGTCCGAGTGGTTAATATTTTATACTCATGCAAAATTACAGCTTCCTAGCACTAAAAGCCTAAGCTAAGCCACGGACGAAGATTCAGACGGATATAACAAAGCTATAAAGGTTTCTTGTATGACTCCGGAACCTTAAAAACGGAACATTCACAAATCTCAGAGTGTCCTTATTGTTCCGTTCCCGCATCCCTTCCACTGTCCTGATGGGTTCACTGGGTCCAGCGTGGCACATGTTTAACGAATACTGACAGTTTATCCGAACAAAATCTCGTAGAGTTTCAGTGTAGTCTGAAAATTTTCGAAATGTGAATGATCCCCTGTCCCATGTTGCGATAGGGTATTCTTATCTTCAAGTACTAAGCGCAACTAAATATTACTATGCGAATAAAAAAAAACATCTCATCTCGGCCTAATCGGTACGTCCCACTACAGTACGCAGGACTCTCAGAATGAGAGAGCTTAGGCCGTAATTCTCACGCGAGCCCAGGGCGGATCGGAAACTTCGCGCAAACCATTGAATTTCTTAGCAAACTTCCTCCACGATGCCTCACGATGTTTTTCTTCACCGTAGAGCTCATGATACATTTCAAATGTAATCAAATCACAGGATTCTCTGCTTGAGAAACCTGTATGTCAAATGACTGGGCTACCACGACTTACAAAAAAAACATGCAAAATAATTATAATGTAGGTAAGTAAGAGAAGAGGCTGCCCAAGAAATTGCTGCCACAAGAGGCATTGCATCATAACATTCATCATGTTGGCAACTTTGCTGCAATCTCTACAATTGCTGTTGTCTTGTCTCATTAACTACCGTTAAATGACCATCTTGCTGGCAATCGCCTTGTCCCATGAATAGTTAGCGATTTTCCGCCCTGAAAATAGGACACCTCATTACATTAGGTACAAATTTTGGACCTGACCTCGTTTTAAAATCGGTCCTTTGAGCAGGATTAACGTGTAACCATCTAACTTATGTAGGCATAAACTGAGTTGAATATCCTCCTAATATTTTTTCAAACAATATTGAAGGATTAAACCTCCCTTGTTACAACTATAACGTCCAGGTAATTATCCTTGCGGTTCGCGCTTCGGTCCCACCCCGCCCGAAACATGCGAAATTGTAGTTTGCGGTCCGTATAATCTATTTGCGTGTTAATGTTTGATGTTTTCGATACCCTATGCCAATCAAGTGGGGTTTCAAGTTTCGACCCGGGAAGTGATTTGGATAAAATTACCTTTATATTACAAAGTCGGTTAGGTACGGGTAATCCGTTGTGATTTATGTATATGAGTTAAAGTTTTAATTTTAACTCATTTCAAAAGGGTATGTTAGGGTATAAAGTTTAACTTTAAACACATCCGTAGAATATTAATGGACTAATAATGGAACATAACTTTTGTATATTAACGATTATAGGTTATGCCCACGTTTTTTCTTCCTTGGCAAAATGGGAGAGTTCGCTATATTGTACAAATTTGAAAACAATCTCTTAGATCACCTGTATGACCATAAAACGAGTCATTAAAGTGCTCTAAGCGTTTTAGTCACGTCATAGCTTAGTTTTTAAGGTTTCTTCGTCTTTTTGAACCTTTATCCATCCACGCCTTTAGGTCTATTCCAATTCCCACCATTTATACGGTCGCCTGCTATCTGCCTCCATTCTGTCTCCGCCATTCGTGACAAATAGTCAGTCCATCTCACGGGCTACCGTCCCTTATTTCTGCGCCCGGTCCGGTCCGGTTTTTAAGGTTTAGTGCTAAAATATAACGACTCAAATGTGTCTGAAGAGTTTTAGTCTACTGACTCAAAAAATTAAAAATGAGCATAGTTGTACACTGTACATATAACAAGTATGACAACATGTTTTTTTTTGCCCACAGCACGCTGGTACCGTGGAAGCTGTTCCGGGAGGAGCTGAACAACGTGCACCCCATATCCTCGGGGCTGGAGACGATGGCGCTGAAGACCACCATAGATCTCACCTGCAACGACTTCATATCTAATTTCGAGTTCGATGTTTTCACTAGGTGAGTGAGAATTGGTTTCAGTTAAAAATAAAGAAAACTTGACTGCGTACGGCTACGTTCTATGAGGCAAGGAGGACTGTTTGGTCAAAAAGGTAAAAGGTACCTACGTCAAGAATTGCCGAGTGTCAGAGCGGAAATAATCTTACTGTACCGGTCAAGTGCAAAAATATGTATTTTTTTTTATGTTAAAGAGGCCAGACAAACGAACTAGTGGGTCACCTGATGTTAAATGATCACCACTGTCCATAGACACCCGCAGCGCTTTACACGATGCCAGTGCGTTGTCGGCCCTGGGAAAAGGAGAGGGAATAGGGGAGGGGAGAGGTATTGGGCCCCCGGCGCTCTCACTGACCGTACGAAACGCAGCAGGAGTACTGCTGCTTCACGCCGGTGTTCTGTGAGAGGGTGGTACTGCCCCGGACGAGCCGGCCCATTTGTGATGCAGCGGCTAGCTACAACATGGCTCTACCACTACAAAATCCATTGATTTAATCTTTTCGTGATTATGAACCGATACATTAATTCGACGAAATAAGAGCCATGGGACATATTTATGAACAAGTTGTATGCACCCATATCTTTACACTACTGTACTGGCAAAGGGGTTACTGCGAAGAATCTGGAATTGCGTGGAAGAGATCCGCTGGCACCCGTTGGTCACACGTATGAAAAGAGATTCAAAAAGAGTACCAGAGCGAACTGCCAGAACATAGCTCTCGTAGACTAGCGAAACTTGGAAGGGTATGGTCGGACGAGGAAGAACAAAAAATGTTAGTGAATTTAACAGTAATAAATACCTACGGGTTGTGTTCTGTATCCAGTTACGTTAACACATTCACAGATGTTTGGTTTCACCGAGTCCGTAATGCGTGAAATGTGTCGATGTGTGTGATGAATATCAATTTCGGATTCACAGGGACAAACGTTTTATTATACAGTTGAATTCTAGCCTAAAATTTAACTTGACTCTTGTTTGTCAACAAAAGTAAAACTGTTAATCGCCTACATTTTGCCTTGAAATTGTTGTATTTTTGTTTTTGTATAAGTCTAAATAAACCACGATTGTTGAAATTATCGGTGAACAGATATAAAAATACATACAAACAAAAATTGAACCTCTTACTTAGATATCGGACAAAAACACTGAAGTGAAGAAATTGGTTTTGAAAGAAATAAGACATCTGAGGTTGATCAGGTTTTAAGTGTACCTATAAAAACGTTACCTGATATAACCGTATTCGTGGGTATATGAGATACGTAAATTATCCTCACTCCTTTGAGCAAAATAAATACCTCAATCTCATGGGGTATTTGTGTAATTATTACCTCAGACCCTCGAGCTAATGCTTGTGTTAACCTTACTATACAAACAATTAATTAACTAAACAAGCACTTTAGTGATGCATGTTGCTTATGGTAAATGTTATTGAGATGGAAATGATGTTGCTTTCATACTTGATTGGAATATATTAGGAAATATATTAGGCAGCGTACCAGTTACAGATTCAAGTTTCAAGCAACAGTTTTAGTTGTAGTTTTTTTTTGATACTGATATATTGTCAATCTTTAGCATTTTCGTCACGGCGTAGGTACAGTAAACATACAAGCAACATCTTTTGTACCTATTAAAGAGTAGCGTTATTGACTGAAGGTCACGTATTACGACTTGAAATTCGCTAAACATACCTTCCTTGTAACTTGAGTCCACTAATTCTAAGAAGAGTATATTTTAATTCTTCCCCGGGTGAGACTGCGGGCAAATAACATTCAAGCTCCAAACGCACAGACAGCGGAGGCGTGGCAATGCGGTGGCGGTGACGATTGTAATATTGTAACTTGTATGAACGAGTTCGCGGTACGGTACCTCACAACCGTTCATAAAAGTTAGAATATTACAACCGTCACCGCCACCGCAACGCCACGCCTCCGCTGTCTGTGCTTTTGTTTGGAGCTTCAGGGCTACTTGCTAGGCTTAAGTACCTGTAGTACATCGGCACGCTGTGCTAGTACGAACGAACCCAAGATAGGTTCAATGTTTTAGCGGCATCATGTCATGAATGTCTGTTTCTAAATTATCTAATGATCCTTTTTAGAAAGATAGAAAGAAAATACATTTATTTACAACAACACAAGACACTTCAATATTATTACAAATACACAACACAAAGGTAAAGATAGTGTGTCGTTGCGGTTGCAAATCGGACACCGGCTCAGCACAATGCTGAGGCGTTATAGCACCCCCAGTGTTAATCCTCTGATCGCTGTACAAATATACTACCTACACAATAATAACTACATACAATATACTTACATATTTTAGACGACCAGATGGCCTAGTGGTTAGAGAACCTGACTATGAAGCTTGAGGTCCCGGGTTCGATTCCCGTGTCGGGGCAGATATTTGTATGAAAAATACGAATGTTTGTTCTCGGGTCTTGGGTGTTTAATATGTATTTAAGTATGTATCTATCTATATAAGTATGTTTATCCGTTGCCTAGTACCCATAACACAAGCTTTCCTAGCTTACTTTGGGACTGGGTCAATTGGTGTGAATTGTCCCGTGATATTTATTTATTTATTTTTATTTAATAAGACTACATGAATAAATTATTTGTACATTATTAGACATGTTAAACTTACCAATATAATTTAAACATAATTATTATACTCACTTTTTTTTTTCCAGGTTATTTCAGCCTTGGAGCACATTGCTCAGGAACTGGCAGCTTCTCGCCGTGACACATCCGGGCTATGTGGCCTTTTTGACGTACGACGAGGTGAAAGCTCGCCTCCAAAAGTACATACACAAGGCTGGCAGTTATGTTTTTAGGTGAGACCAATTTATTTTTTCTTTAAAAGCATACACAGCGTAAGGCACTAAAGTTGTCTCTCTTGTGAACATAAAAATAACGACTCCGAGCTCCGAGTCAGCAAACTTACAATTTTTTAAATGGGCCAGGAGTCCCACACGCCGATGTAGACTTGAGTAAAAAATGAAACCAGGTACTGACCGCGCCCGACGTTGCTTAACCTCGGTGATCGGACGAGAACCGGTGTTTTGTCAAATATCTTGAAAACGGTGCATCCTACGGCAAAATCAATGAAATTTTCATCCCCCTTTAACTCCCCCCCCCCCCCATTAAAAATTACCCGAGCGCTAGTACTAAGATTATACATCCTGGCGCGCGCTGCTCTCTTGTAGGTACATCCTCACGTTTACTGCTCTGTACGGGACATGTGCGTTACATTGAGTCATCCTTTTTCGTGCGTGCAGCCGGCGTTCATCGATTTATTAGACGTTGTCACGTCAAAATATTGGCTATAGATTAGCTTTTGCCATGTCCACAGGAGAGACGCGAAAAAATAATAATTTTATGCCCTTTAAATGTTACTATGCTCTGCGAGATCGAATCAGAAATGAGGAAAACCGCAGAAGAACCAAAGTTGCTGGAGAATTGCCAATCTTCAGTGGCAAGAGGCGGGGCTTGTTCCTCGAAGAACTTATGGCCGGGGGTGCCAAGCGACTGATAATATGCATACTTAGTCAAATCAAAACTACAGTGTAACTTTATTTTTTTCAGGTTATCGTGCACAAGACTGGGCCAATGGGCAATAGGCTACGTGACGGTCGACGGAGAGATACTACAGACGATACCGCAGAACAAGAGTTTAGTGCAAGCGTTGCTTGACGGCTATAGAGAAGGATTGTAAGTTGTTTTACTATATTTCATACTAAATACAAACTGAAACATAGATGCACAGAAAAAACCCCAGAAAAAAGACCAATGCTGGGAATCGAACCCAGGTCCTCGGCATTCCGTGCCGCGTGCTTACCCCTACACCACCACTGGTCAGGAGTTTAAACGTAAATTTTTCCTATGCATCATACATTCCAGCCTGCCATCATCACTTTAAATAATTTATTGAATCAGGCGTTACTTTGCGGAGGTCCATATTAATGAACTAAAACAATTACTTTGCTCACCCGCGACCTTAAGGTCGCGGGTGAGCAAAGTAATTGTTTTAGTTCATCATCACTTTATGCAGTGATGGTATGATGCATAGGAAAAATTTGCGTGTAAACTCCTGACCAGTGGTGGTGTAGGGGTAAGTACGCGGCACGGAATGCCGAGGACCTGGGTTTCGAATCCGAGCATTGGTCTTTTTTCTGGGGTTTTTTCTGTGCATCTATGTTTCAGTTTGTATTTAGTATGAAATATATGGATTTCACGGGATGACCGTATAAAATTGAAGTTGAAAAGATAAAAAATACAGAAAGATACTTCAAATCAAACTTGTTAAAAGTCGTTTCACTGTCTACTATCTAAGTTTTACGTAAAACTAGAAGGGTTGACGAAGCCAGTGTTAGCAGAGCTGTTACTTGCATATCAGCTTTTAACTTTACATATGCAAGAAGGGCCTTTATTAATTACCTAATTTGACAAAAGGTATAGAATTATGTGTAATGCAGTTTAATCAGTAGCCGTAGACAAAATTAGGTAGATGGGAGGAGTTTAGAAGCGTTTCGGATTCCTTGTCGTGTGGTGGTGAAAGGGTGATTTCAAACTGATGCACATTTTTCAGCTACCTGTACCCAGATGGAAGGGACGTGAATCCTGACCTCAGCAGCGCCATAATATCGCCGGCGGAAGACCACATCACAGTCACACAGGAACAATACGAGCTGTATTGTGAAATGGGTCAGTATAAAGTGAACATGACAACACTTGTCTTATCTATCTACTTATCTATTCTAATACCTTTAACGAGCAATTCCTGTTTAAATGTATACATATTTATACGATGCTTAAGTTCCCGTGTTCGATTCCCGTGTCGGGGCAGATATTTGTATGAAAAATACGAATGTTTGTTCTCGTAAACCTGCTTTGAATCTTATGTCATTTTATCAAGATCACTTTGACACTGTACTTTGTGACAACTATATGTGTCGTTGGCGTTGAAAGGGTTAATATGTATTTAAGTATGTATCTATCTATATAAGTATGTTTATCCGTTGCCTAGTACCCATAACACAAGTTTTGCTTAGCTTACTTTGCGCCTGGGTCAATTGCTGTGAATTGTCCCGTGATATTTATTTATGTATCTGACTATTTTCAGGGAGCACTTTCCAACTGTGCAAAATCTGCGCGGAAAACGACAAAGACATCAGAATAGAACCCTGCGGGCATCTACTCTGCACGCCGTGTCTGACTGCTTGGCAAATCGTAAGTGCATTTTCGTCACTAGGGCCGTAAGTAGCCCCACCCGCTCTGAAGTACTCACTTCATAGCTAGATGAAGTGGCGGGGCGTGAAAATTTTTGGAACTAAAGCTGGAGCAAAAAAAAAACCCATTTATCCTCTTCTCTAAAGTGCAGTAGGTACCAAATGGAAAAGAAGCTTTTGGTAACTTTGAAAATTTAGTCAACCCGGGGAATCGGGTTGTTAGACACTTCGCCACTGAGATAAGGACAAATAACAATCATTGTGAAAATATAGGGATCACTCACGTCTTACAACGAGTTTAACTCGACATGTCTCGGGCTGATCCGTAGCCCTTCTTCCCGGAGCCACACGTCACGGCGCCTGGCAAACGTGCACTACGCGCTACCGGTCTGCTCGCGCGGCTGCTCGACGACACTGATACCGGCGCACAACTACCCGCGTTTTCATCGAAAAAGCACCCGAAACAAAACACAAATATGTTAACTCGTTTTAAGACGTGAGTGATCCTTATATTTTCACTATGAGTGAGTCTCACGGTAGTTTAATGTTTAAAATAACATATCGCGTGATAGAGTTAGGTACAAATGTGGTGGGTAATGTTTTGCTGACAGGAAAGCACGGAAATACGACTGATCCGATGCCCACCCCAGACTGGTCTAGTATCGACTCCGTTTCACACCCACGGCAATAGGATCTCAGGGGCCAGGTCCCCTCCTGGAAAATAGCGCTTCGCGGCAAAATGTACACCACACGCAAAATGTAACCAGTGACAAAATTTACATTACGCAAAATGTAGGTAGGTATCAAAAGCGAAAAGTACTAATTCGGAAATGAATAAATAAAAAATATGCGTCGTGACATTTTGCGTATTGTAGATTTTGCCATCAGGTGCAGTCGACAAAAGCGAGGCCTGCCCAGTTTCAAAACAAATTTGCTTGCAGCCGTTGAAGTTCATTGGTATGGATTGGTATGGACAGAAGTCTAGCCACTGCGAGCAAAATGGACATTTGAGGTGACAAGGCGACCTTTTTGTCGATGGTACATTTTGCTCCGAAGCTGAAAATAAGGCTCAGGACGACTTACTCTACAGTCCCATTTCGCTACCTTCTTCAATTGTCCTCATTGTTATAATGGTCTACTGTTCTGATTCGCCAACTTTCCTATATCGACACTTTCCTATCTTATCCGCATTCCTACGTAAGCCACAGTACCAACACGTCAACAGTCTTATTTCGACTACAGTGCTAGCTCGTCAACATTCCTGTTTATACCTAGCAGCACTGTGGGCGATAAAAGTGGACTAGTTGACACTGTGGTCGAAATAGGAATGTACAGTACCCGGCCATAAAGATTGCACATCGGTCTTTGGAACGAGACCCGGCAAAATGTCGTCTTCGTAGAGCGTTGTCACACATTACTTGTAAGTAGCGTGCGACAACGCTCAACGAAGCCGACATTCGCCGAGTCTTTTTCCAAAGACCGACGTGCAATCTTTATGGCCGGGTACTGTAGACAAAATGGAATATTGACGATATATCAGAAAGTGGACGAGTTAGGAAGGTGACGATTTAGAAATTGTAGGCTGACGACATAGCACTGTGGACGATTTAAAAAGGTGACGTAAGGGGATCTGAGCCGAAAATACACCACAGCTGACTGAATTGACTTTTACGAATATGAAGAACAACAGATTCGTGTTCTCACGCGCACCAGAAATATGAGGATCCGTTTTCGCCCGATTTCTAAAATGGAGAAGCAATGTACTAGAAGCCAGGCTGTTAAGTTGTTCAATAGACTTCCTGTAGAACTAAAAGGTATCGTACAATATAATATTTTCAAAGTTAAATTAAAACAATTTTTATTAAGAGACTGCTTTTATAGTGTTGACGAAATATTTGATGGATGTGGAATCTAATTATTGTATGGGTTTTTGTATTGTTAGCTGTAAGGAATTCAAGCACAATCTTGTATTGTTTATTGAATAAATATGTATATGTCTATGTCTATGTCTACGTTGACCAAAATTCGAATACTTTGCTAAACAGTTAATTATACCTCCACCTCGCCAGGAAAAATGTCACAAACGTTCTATATTTAAATAAATTTACCGATAGAATGCAATAATAATGTGTTTTTTTATACTTACCTAATAATGTAAACATCAATGCGGTTTCCTTTGACAGGGAATGCCCTATACCTACGTTAGGCATTCCCGAACGTAGTAGGTACCTAGTAGAATCATTGTATTGTGTATTTCCAAATTGAGAAAACGTTTGCTGTTTCCTTAATTGACACCAAATAAGGATAAAATAAGTTAATTCCGTGTGATACTATTCTTACAATTTCCTGTGTGGATGGATTTAAATCGTTACGGGAAAAATATTTGTGTACTGTTTTACTAAATTTAACTTCCTGAGTGTTGTGTTTAGTTTTACGGTTTTGGTTTTCCAATTACAAATAGAAAACGCATCACGGAATGATGAGAAACTTGGGTTCTTTTCCCAGACCCAGCTATACTTTTATGGTCTTTTTTAATATCTCAAACACATTAATTTAGTAAATACTTCCTGTATACGTTAAAATACAGCCGTTACAACCTATGGCCTCTCAAGCAGAGGATCATGGGTTCAAATCCGGGCTCGCTCGAGTTTATCATAATTCATGTTCATGAATTTCATACGTCATGTTATGTTATGTTCTCGAAATCTTCCCAACTCTTCCATGTTATATTACTGGGATATTACTGTAGCGATTACATATTTTATTCCAGGACTCCGAAGGCCAGGGTTGTCCCTTCTGCAGGGCAGAAATCAAAGGCACTGAGCAGGTTGTTGTGGACGCGTTCGTGCCTCCGCGACCGCCCAACACCTCCGGAGAAAAGTGAGTTTGCTTCTCTACGAGCTTGTGACTTTAAAATGTAATTAATCTTATTATACTGAAAGTACCTATTCGAACTATGTGAAAATGAAAAATTGATCAAGTTTTCTAATATTTTTCCTTGACCGGTGCGCACTATGAAATTGTATGGGGAATAATTATTGAGGTAAAGCCACAATTTTGAAAGGAAGAAACTCAGTAATTTCTCGGGTTTTCACGTATATTTTGGCATAGTATGTATCAGCGCTTGTGCTGCCTGGAAACCACTGTGCGACGCGAGTAATTTTTTGGGGTTTCACGTATATTTTGGCATAGAATGTGCCAGCGCTTGTGCTGCCTGGCAACCACTGTGCGACGCGCGTCTCTCTCTCTCTCTCTCTCTCTCTCTCTCTCTCTCTCTCTCTCTCTCTCTCTCTCTCTCTCTCTCTCTCTCGTCGTACAAAACGCTCGCCGCACTTGGAAAAAGCTTGAAGTATTTGGGCCATTCTACTTTTAAGTAACCATTAATCTTTCGTGAAATATAAGGCATACGTGGTGATTTTTTCAAGTGTAAATAACTTATATGAAAACTGAAATAACTAAATTTAATATTTTAAAGCAAAAAAACTTTAAATTCAAAGAAATTTTGTGAAAAAAATTGGTAACTCAGCGGAAAATACACCAATTTCCATAAATATGGCGGGGACACGCATGTCCACTGCGTTACCTACTTTATAGATAATAATGATTACTTTTTATGCGTAGTGATAATTTTAAATATAAGCTTAATTATGTGCCTATTTAAATCTTTAATGATAAAACCGAGCACTTTACCGTTTTTGTAAAAAAAAAATTTGAAGAGCACATTACTAAAAATGACTGGTCAACGAAAAGTAGAATGGCCCATTAACATGACGTGTTCAATCCTTTGAACGCCAATGTAGCATACAATAGTCATCCAGCACTTACATGTAGGGCTTGAAACTGGTACCAAAAATATCAGTATATACCGTTTTAGTACCGGTATTTTTGTTAACTGGCTTGTCATTAAAATGCCAAATGCTAATTTGAACTTTAAGAACGCCATCATCATCATCATCATGAAACTGCAATACCGCTTAACCAACAATTGCTAATGCGGCGTACCTGACTTGTGGCAGGTTTTTCAGAAGAGCGTTGACAATAAGCGTTCTCTATCTGTTTACAGACACACAAAGACTGCAGTCAAACAAGTATCATCAAATTCTTCCGGCTCGTCTGGATCATCTGGATGCAACGGATCAAGTTAGTATCAACTCCCCTTCAACCGTCTCAACCTCGTAATGCCCAGTGTACTGAATTTTGGACATGCGTCGAAGGAAATACCAACTTTTCTTCATTGTCATAAGGTTTCAAATTCTGGTAGTCAAAATTTTAATGCGAAATTATATATTTGAAATTTACTATGAACTTTACGGTGAAGGGAAACATAAGAAGAAATTCAATGGTGTGTGTGAAGTTCCCAATGGGCACTGGGTCCGCGTGGGAACTACGGCCTAAACTCTCTCATGCTGAGAGGATGCGTGTGCCCTGCAGTGGGATGTATGTAGTCTGCGATGACGATGATGATGAGATGTCCAAAAGCCGCGGTGATCACTTGGAGCGAACTATCGCCATTGATAACTAACTTCTGTTTCTAGGTGTCGACGTCACAATATCGAGCAACTCCAACGGTTGGTCGTCCAGGAACGCGTTCAACGGCCTCACTGATGACATTGACGACGCCGAGGTAAACTTTCTATCTTTATTGTCCAAGGTTATTATTGATCAGGGGTTAGCACAGTCGCCAACACTCGTGACCAGAGCTTAAATCCGGTACTAAAAACACCGGAGTGTACCGCTTTAGACCGGTATTTTCAGTACTAAAGAGGCATATAACGGTATTTTTGGTACCAGTCTCGTTTCAATCACTAGTATCAGAAATATCGGTATCACTGCAGAATGTTCGGTACTGATGCTGGCCACTTAACTACCGTTACCGGTACCATTTTGGTACCGGTATTCTTAGTACTGCTAGTGCTTGAACTAGGCCAAAAATTACCGATATTTTTTATTTACTACACAATAGAATTCACTAATGGTAGGTATGTGTATCTTGTTTTTACAAAGTATGGTAATTTTCCATTCAATTGGGACATTTTTTCAGCTCCTGAAATATGTTTAACGATTAGAAAAATGCTAAAATGAAATTGGGTTTAAATGTAGAAATTTCAACGGCCTATAAGTAAAGTAAATCTTTAGTTGTACCCATAAATCTGCACGAAGAATCAATAAAAGATTATTTCAGCATTACTCCATTCTTTTAATTAGGTAATTGTTTCTTTAAGAGCATGTAACATAAAATTACCGGGTTTTTAGCATGACTGTGTTTGGCTGCCAAAATGGACGTAAATTTCTTATGTTCTGTGCTTTTTTAAATTATTTTATTTGTGGGAATATACTTGGCGACAGAAAATCGAAATTTTAAAACGTTTTCGTTGATTTTTTTTTAAATTGTTATTTTGACTTTTTTTGCCGCTTAATGTTAATAATATCGTTAATGTCACTTTTGTGTTTGACCTGAAATTTGATCTTGATATGAAAATTACGCACGCATAAAATATGACTCTTATTTGACAAAAAAAATTGCTGTGTTATAATTTTTTCGTACAAGAACATTAATTTACATCGATTTTTGTAAGAAATTAAGTAAAATGGTCCGCGAAGTGTCTCTCTTTATGGCTGGAATGGTTGGAAAAGATAAGTATTCTTTATCTTTTATAGCAATAGCAACTTTCACAATGCAAAAATAGTACATTTTTAATTTTCATTAGCATGCTCACATTTCGGGTCAATTTGCCTCATGCTTTTCTTCCAGTTTTTTTATTTTTATTTTTTCCATTTTTTTTTCTATTCCAAATTGATATATGTGCACAAATCATTTACGACGAGAGTAGACTTATCAACATAATTATAAAATAACGCTACTCAGCGGCAATTTTATAAAAAAGTTTTGGTAACCGTACGTACATTTTGATCGTATTTTGTATACTAACTTTATTATAACGTTTAAAATGTCAATTTACCGGCAATAATAAAGTTAAAATTCTAAACGTTATTTTTTAACGTTAATAAACGTTATTTTTTGCTGATTTAATCTGTCGAGCAGCAAGCACTTAACAAAACTGACCAACTTGGTCAGATATAAATTGTTTGTTTGTCTGAGAAGTTTTGCTTTTGCATGATTGTTCGGTTATACACATCCAAGTACGAAAAATATGTATCATCTGTTCGAATTGCACATAAGATATGTACAACGAACAACTGCGCCAGAATAAGGCACTGTGGTTAATAAATTTGAAGCGCTGCACAATTACATACGTATTTTTACACTAAATTGTCATTCAAAGAAGCTTATTAGCATAGCAACTCTCATCATAAGTTATTTGCGCACATATGTGCCCATATTGGAACCATATTCAATTCAGATTTGCTTCATCAAATATACGAGATGAAATTTTAAACGTAATACAAAATTTTTCAATTGAGTTTGACATTCCCGTTTAAAATTTTACCTTGTATAATATTGTAGCGGACACCGTTGATTTCAAGAACAAAACTATGTAAGAAGCAACTGATAGTTACTCCGAAAACTGTAAAAATAGACTTTTAATGAGGGTTTTCTGGCAGGTGGAATATCGCTAGATGGCGTTAGTATCGTAAGGTCTATTTGACGTTACACCCATACAACAAATGTCAAAGTTGTCAAACGGACCTGACGATACTAGCGCCAAATAGCCTCTCATAGAAAAACCTCATTGCTTTGAAACCCATTAATACTTAGTTAGCCAATTGAGTTTGAAAATAAATGACTTTACTCGCTTTTGCCATATAAAATCAATGAGGAATCGCGTGTTGACGCCTCATTAAATGTACGTCGATTGATAAGTGGTGTCAAATAGCCTTATTACATTTTTAATTCATCATTCATTAGCATGGTTTTTAAAGTAAATGTTGTTTGTTTTTCCAGAGACACGAGAGAAAATCACCGCATGCTTAGTGTTTTGCACGTGTACGTTTGCATTTCGTTGTGTGACGTCAGCAATGTTACGTTATTTTACCGCCTGACCACGGCCACAGCGATGATTCTTTAGACTTGATCGGGATCAACCCAACTCAGTTTGATTAAAGTCTTTTACCACCGTATTTACTATGTGAAACATTCAACAACTTTTATTCTTTATGGAAATGTCACACATCTCACTTCACTAAAATACTAAAAACAAAAGAACATTAGTCTCACTTATTACTGCTGCGAAACGCTAGCTTGTTATTAACTGAGTTTGATAGGGTTGGTCCAGATGACATCTCCAGAATCGCCCAGTATGCGCGACTAACGGCACGTCGAGTTGATTCTCTGTTCATTTCATTACTCTGCGCTGTCGAGACTGACCGCACAATAGTTTGGGAATATACGCAATGTATTAGAAATACGCTCGCCGCATTGCTGATCGCGTATGACCGTGGTCAAGACGTCATAGCCCAACTTTGGCCAACAAAAGTCTTTTGAACAAAAGCTATTTTTTTCGAAATGTTGCTGATTATTAAGATTGCCTCGGTGTTATGAATGTCATTGCAAATTACGTATTTAGCTAAATGTACTCATGTGTATACAGGGTTATTTGTAATTCAGTAGCATCCTTTTAACCCTAAACTCCTACCACTTAAACAAATGTTTTTTTGTTAAACGGCTTTTGTCAAAACTTAATATTTTTGGTGTAATAACGTTTTAAAAATTTGAAATTACCTCTTATTTTTACGATACTCTGTGTATTTGTATGGGAAAAAAAGTGCTTCATTTTAAAAAGTCGTAAAACAAAAAACATTTGTTTGAGCGATAGGAATTCAGGGTTAAGAGGATGTCAGTGAATTACAAATAACCCTGTATAAAGGCTAGAAAGAGACCCGGAAATTAAGCACAGAGAGAACAGAAAAATAGATCTGGGGCTGGGATTCGAATCCAATTTCTGGTCATTATGGTCCGTGCTATACCAATACACTGCTCTCGGTTTTTTTTTTCATTACTTAATGAATTTTGGCCGTAATCGTCATCCGGTTGAGACAGTTGTCAGATTTTTGCTTCTAGTCCTGTATTTATTTGCTGATACGTTGAAATGAGACCGATGTTTTTTTTCGCGGTTGGCTGACGTTGGGCCGTGCGAGTTTTTTTAGTTTTAACATTCCATTAATTTGTATTTGGGGACATCATTCATTACACTGTGGTTTTTACGCTTTTTCTTTAAGCTTTTGTATGAACTTTATGATTATTAATGTCTGAAAAACGCTCCTTTGCGGCCGACCCAACCAAAAATGAAGTCAAAATGATTTTAAATAATTTATTGAATCAGGTGTTACTTTAAAATTATTTTAATTTTATTGAGAAAAAAAATTCAAGTTTTTATTTTTCATTTTTTAAGCGTAAAATCAACCACGGTGTACAAAAAGTTGTAACATGAAATCGTTTTATTATTTAGTTAGAGTTAATGTATTTATTAAATGCACAATTTTTAGGGGATAAGTATTTTTTTGTAAATACATGTTACAACTTAAATTTACATAAAATCACCTTAGTTTATTCGTTAATTTATGAAAAAAAGTACTGATAATCATTATTTTGTAGCTTTTCAATGAACGGGGCACAACTCCAAAAATTAAACGCAGTTTTTAAGTGTGAAGATAAATAATTTCGCGTTTACAATTTAGCAACGCACAACACAGTATTACAGCATTGTTCAACTATCTAAAATATAGATTCTCATATTCCCTTTAATCGCACCTGGTAAACATTGGAAACTTATTATAACGTTTCTAACAGTTACTTGGTCTACATACTGTTCGGAACAAAAACGAAACGAAAACGTTATTAACGTATTCAAAATAACTGTTTAAACCGCAGGACGCGGTTGCGCTTGTAGGCACTGGTGACAAGCATAAACTTCCGCACTGAACACCCCACGCTAATGAAAAAAAAAACGGTTCCACAAGTTTTTTTTTGCCGAAAACTATTTAAAATTACGTTCAAAAAACATTTTCTAAAACGCTTCGTTTGTAGGTTATTCGAAACGAATTATTCGTTTGGTGTTTTAAATTAAACCTGTTTGAAAAGTATACCGTTATTCGAGCTCACGTGCTTATTGCCGAGGACAGGACAAATAAACACAAAAAAGATAAAAAGAAAAAACAAAATAATATTTCCGATCACTTTTTGGGGTTGTGCCGCCGTTGCATTTTTGTTTCAAGTCATATTAAGTCTTGTTATTTAGAAATTAACATACTTACCCCCTGTTTCACCATCCATTGATCAAATTTATTTGACGGATAAATGTGATGCCGTCTCTGTTTGTTTTGTTCGAATAGACGGAGACGGTATCACATTTATCCATCAGTTAAAATTAATCAATGGGTGGTGAAACAGCCCCTTAATTTAGTTTTTTAGTGAAATATGATTTTACATATACTTACTTATAGAACAAAATAATGCAATCGTATTTTTTTTTTGGTTATGTGTTATTTTACAATTTCCATGGATTTAAATTATATTAAAATGACTGATTGAAATCTTATAATAAATAGAAATTTGATACGCGATAAATAAATAAAAAATCGAACGCATTTAAAGTGTTTACATGTAAAATAAAAAAAATAGTAAAGTATTAAATTTAGTAAAATAGCCAATTTTTAAGTGAATCAATAGTTTTTTCTCATTTATATTTCTTTCTAATACATTGGAAACAAACACAATTTAAATATAGTTTTGTTATAAATTGAATCGAAATATTAACATATTTGATTGAGGGGCTATTTCACAAGTCTTTAATGAGTACCTGATATAATTACCAATTAACCCATATTTGTGATACCGCCTCTGTTTATTATCATAAAAAAAGAGACGGTATCACGTCTATTTGTTAGATAAGTTATCAGAAACTTATCAGAGCGTAGTAAAACAGGCCCCGCTTGGACACAAAATTAAATTACAAACCTCCTCTACGTATGTGCGATTCAAGTGAAGCATTTGTGTTTACACTTTTTAGTATTGACATGACAATGTTAGTGTATGGAGTCTTCTAAAATAATTTAAACTGTTCTTGGACTAAAAGCTTATGTAGTGGTCGTACCGAAAAAACCTGAACATGTTTAAGATAAGCCTAGAATTGTAAAACACATGTTCCGCGCTTATCTAAGTTTTCGTGGTAACTGTTTGCGATTTCGTAAACAGTGTTAATAAACTAATAGAGCAGAATAAGTGTAATGTTTCAGCGATCTCTGATAAGTTGCTTAAATTTTATGTGACAAATAGCTGTAATGCCATCTCTGTATATTCGACCAAAATAAAAAGAGGCGGCATCACGGATATCTGTCACTTCATATATTAAGAACTTTAACAGAGATTGGTGAAATAGGCTCTTTTTTGTCTTTTCAAGTATTTATTTATTTTGTTTTGCTTGAAGAAATTTCAAATCGGAACATGCCAATATTATATTCGCTGTTAGAAACACTATTTCTGCGACTCAAAGGTTTGCTATTCTATTTTCTGATTTTATAATAGAATTAAATTCAAAAGCTCGATTAAGTTTTTTAGCCCAAGGTCACTTTAAAAATCATGTAATTTTATTTTATCGATTTAATGAATTGATTTTATCTATTTATAAGTTTTTGACGTTGAAAACTATACGCTTGGTGATGTGCTTTCTGTGTTTATTTCATTCCGCCTTTTTCGGCAAATATGTAATATGGCTTTTAAAATATAATTTGAGATGTGAAAATTGGAATGGTTTCTTTTTATTTTACCTGGATGTGCTTCTACGATTTGTGATGTAGCATGCAGTGGCATGGTGCTTGATAAAGTAAGTTGTTTTTCATTCTTTTTTGAGACGATATCTTTCGTTTGTAACTAAAATTACCTATATATTTGGTTCTTTGCAATTTTGGTAGAAATTCTGATAATTTGTAAGATTGGGAAGGGGGAACGGTGTTAGCAAAAATCTTATAGTTTATGGACATATTTGTCCAGTTTGGTAGGACAAAATTATGGGCGAATCGACTTTTTATTGCCACCCGTTACTATGGTTACACAAATTTTGTCTGCTGGACAACCTAAGCATTTTTCTATGATACATGAAGATGTCACTTGGACAACCGGGGGCAGAGTAAACAACACAAAATATTGATTCACCCATGTACGGCGGTTGAACTGGTTTGGGGTTAATCACCGTTGAGTTCATATCATTCAGTCGTTGGGTCAAAAAACCTAATAACCCTGTGGTTAGAGAAACTGACTACGAAGCTTGAGGCCCCGGGTTCGATTCCCGGTCGGGGCAGATATTAAAATACGAATGTTAGTTCCCGAGCCTCGGGTATAGGTGTCCGATACTTATTTATGAGACCGACAATTAAAGTTTAGCCTCCCCCATGTACAGTCAAGTGCAAAAATAAGTATCTATTCGAACCACTCAAAAATATGTTACTACGGCCTTATTGCGTCGGAATAAGAGTCTGTGGTAGGTACTTATTTTTAAAACTTTGAATAGGTTGATATTTTTACACCTGACTGTACCTGAAACAAATGCATAACCTCGTAAGGCCCAACGTCCTAAACTTAGGCCATAGCGACATTCATAGTTATATATACATAAAATCACGCCATTCCCAAAGGAGGGTGGTCACGAAACTTAACATTTGGGTGAATCAACTTTTTTGTGTTGTTTACTCTGTCCCCAGTTGTCCAAGTGACATCTGATACTGTTTCATAGAAAATTTTAGGTTGCCCAAGGGACGTAACCATAGCAACGGGTGTCACTAAAAAGTTGATTCACCCATTTACGTTACGTGGCCACTTTTAGCAATTTTAGGGTTAAATTTAAAAGTGTTGAAAAAGTGACAGGTTGCTAGCCTATCGCCCACCTACCATATTCCTTAACCCAAGTTCTTAGTCGCTTCTTACGACATCACGGAAGAAATGGAGAGGTGTAATTCTGATATCGAAATTTGAGATGATAAATAAATATCAAACTCCACATGTCCGCAATAAATGACATGGAGACATGATCCTCTTTTTCATTATTTTATTCTGTTGTCATTAAAAAATGTAGAATCACCATAGAGTGGACATATTGGAGTCTGATATTTATCAACTCATTTAATATGGGTCTTGAGTTTAAAACATAGACGACCAGACCAGATGGCCTAGTGGTTAGAGAACCTGACTGTAAAGCTTGAGAAGGGTTCGATTCCCGTGTCGGGGCAGATAGTTATTTGTATGTAAAATTCGAATATTTGTTCTCGGGTCTTGGGTGTTTAATATGTATTTAAGTATGTATCTATCTATACAAGTATGTTTATCCGTTGCCTAGTACCCATAACACAAGCTTTGCTTAGCTTTGGGACTAGGACTATTGGTGTGAATTGTCCCTTGATATTTATTTGTTTATTTTAGAGCGTTTATATGTACAGACCTGCTGAGCTGGCAACGTTGCATTTTTGCTAGTTTATCGCCATTATTCCATAAAAATTTAATGAAAATTAAAAATGTGGTGTATACGAATTGTTCTAATGTATATATTAATGTGTCTACCTACTGCAATAATTATTCGTGATAGACTTTTATTTTCTTTAAAAACGAACAAATTATTACCTAACGGTTTTGGTTGCCAGCTCAGCAGGTATAAACGCTCTTAAAACAACCTGAAAATTCCCTCTAAAGCTTCCAACCTCTTCGTAGGACTGGGCAGAGTTCAACGCCGCAGCGTCGACGATAGACGCGCTCCGGCCGTCCGTGCGTTCCCCCGCCGTGTCCCCCCGCCACAGCCCCCGCGCCGCGCGCCGCGCCCCCGCGCCCCACGAGAACGCTTATGGGGAGCTCCGGGCGCCCCCCCTACCTCCCCGCAAGAGCTTGTCCCCCGCCGAACCCACCATTGCTTGCGCGTGCAGCGTGCAGGACATCGCTACGGCTAGCGCTCAAGGTAAGTTTCATAGCGAAACCACAGTACATGATAGCTCATCATCATCATCATTTCAGCTGAAAGACGTCCACTGCTGAACATAGGCCTCCGCCAAGGCTCGCCAAACTCCAATGCGTTCCCGCCACCTTAACCAGGTTGTCGCTCCATCTTCCGGTCCGCGGACGCCACTCGAGAACCTTTCGGCCCCATCGGCCGTCAGTTCTACGAGCGAAGTGCCCTGCCCACTGCCACTTAAGTCTAGCGATTCTTCGAGCTATGTCCGTGACTTTAGTTCTTGCGCGGATTACATCATTTCTAATGTGATCCCGCAGAGAAATTACAGTTATTAATATTATACACTTTTAAAGAAATGGTTATCATAGTAATTGCTTGTTTGTCTGTTTTTTATCGGATACATTTTGGAGAGTGTGCGCAGGAATTACATGATTTAATTCCTCCATCTCCATTTCACCATCGGACATCCAGGCGGGGGGAGCGTCTTCATCCTTATGTGGTTAGTATTCCAGTGGCCCGTACGAAGCGCTTCGCGTCATCCTTCCTAATGCGAACTGCTAAAGAATGGAATTCGCTCCCGTCGTCTGTATTTCCTGATAAATACAACCTAGGTCTTTTCAAGGCTAGAGTGAATAGGCTGTTACTGAACCAGTGAGGTACACCTTTGGCCTCATCTACACTTTTCATCAGGTGAGATAGTGGTCAATCACGGGTCAGTTTTATGTAAAAAAAAAAAAAAAAAATTGTTTGTGATGACTTACTTTCAAATCGCCATAACTCAAAAAGTTGCTTAGATGACTAGACATGTTGGTTGACTCAATTTTTTTGTGTTGTTTACTCTGTCCCCGGTTGTCCAAGTGACACTTCATACGGCTTCATAGAAAAATGCTTAGGTTGTCCAAGGGACAAAATTTGTGTAGCCATAGCAACGGGTGGCACTAAAAAGTTGATTCATCCTGTTGCTTCCGTGGACCCTTCAACTGTAAACGCTTATATGCGTTTGAGGCACTGAGCGAAGTTCAGCAGCGCGGAAGCTCGAAAAGAAATGCCGGCAGTTATTAATTATTAACACGGACATGAAAAATAACCTGCGTGTAGTCTCGACTCCCTCAGAACCCAGGAGACGGTCGTCGTTGGAGCCAGAACCCGACTCCAGGCATCGGCTGACTTCGATCATCACCGGCTCTACTGAAACCATCACTGGCATCATTGACACGAGACATGAGGTAAGTTCTAACTTAGACTATATGCAAGGATAGACATTTTCCATTACGCGACAGCCTGACCGTGAAAAAATATTTCGTGACCGTTACCTCCCGCGGTTTTAACCTGTCAGCTAAAATTTAACTTATTAGTAATAAGTTATTACATTACAAATGTCAAATCTGTAAATTTTTCATTAATGTAATTCAGAATCATTGATATCTTTTTTATTTTCATTGATTTGTGTTAATTTACGGTACTTCTTTGATAAACGCTATATTTTTCAAGTTCTTTTTTTTCCTGTGTTAACTGAGATTTTGTGACCCCATTAGACTTTACGACCTGGAAAGCGTTGTAAATAAAGCTTTGAAATCATCAATATTTGTCTTTTACTTCTACGTTTGCCGTAACCACACTAAGCGAGCTGCCTTGTAAAGCAGGCTTCTATGATCAGATTTTGGATCCTGTCCAAAAATTTGTCTCATACGCCCGCCACGTCAAGGCTGCTCGCCTCGTAAACTGTTGCGTATTTATGTGTTTTTTCTCTTTTATCATGTGTGATCTACAGCTAGAATTTCAAGACAGCATTTAAATTTAATATTTCAGCAATCGCTTCTGTTTCATTTGATATATTTGTTCTCAGGTACCTCCAGATCCTAGGGCTTTTGAAAAGCCTCGGCGAGCCTGTACCCCCCAGTCTAACAGTCGCCCTCTCCCCGCGCCGCCCCCCTCCCACCCTGACGAAAGATCTGACAGAGAACGGCAGGACAGATCCGTTGACAGAACAGAACGAAATACTGAGAGAGAAAGGGCAGAGAGGGAAAGACCCATCGAAAGAGAAAGCAGGGTACCAGAACGTCCATTAGAGAGAGAAAATCGAGCACCAGAAAGGCCTGTAGAGAGAGATAATAGAACACAAGAAAGACTAGCAGAAAGAGAACACAGAGTGCCAGAAAGACCTGTTGAAAGGGAACTTAGAGCACCAGATAGACCTGTAGAAAGGGAGCGCAGTGTACCCGACAGACCTGTAGAAAGAGAACACAGGGTGCCAGAGAGACCTGTAGAAAGGGTACCAGAAAGACTAATTGAAAGGGAACACAGAGTACCAGAACGACCTGTGGAAAGAGAACACAGGGTACCAGAAAGACCCTTAGAGAGAGAAAATAGAGTACCAGAAAGGGAACACAGGGTTCCAGAAAGAGAAAATAGGATACCGGAACGACCGTTAGAGAGAGAAAACCGTGTACCAGAAAGGCTGACCGAGAGAGAGAATCGAGTACCAGATAGACATATAGAGAGAGATCGTGTAGATAGGCCGATAGAGAGAAATAACCACGTACCTGTACCAGAGAGAGACCGACACAATCACTTACATGCGGACAATAGGGACAAAATAAACGATAGAGTGCCTTTAGACAATAGACATTCGGAATTCCGTCATCCGCCTGAAAGACTGCCAGAGAAACCTGAACACAGAGTACCTGACCGTTTTGACAGGGTCGAGAATCGCGCGCCGCCGCGGCAACGGTCGTTGCCTTCAACCACTAGTGGTGGTGACCATCAGCCTACTAAATCGATCACGATGCCCAAATTCCCTTCTGAAGATATAAAGGATCCACCGTATGAGAACGTCGCGTCGGAGAAGAATGAGTTGGCTGTTGCACGTAAGTGCTTACAATACTTGTACATCTTATATTTATGTATGTTTTTAAACTTTCTAATAATCATCACTTTCTGTTAAGACCCTCATATTTTTTATGACAGATACTTGTTATGTTGTTGCTTTTCATTTAGGGAAAATTAACAGAGAAGGCATCTCAGGTACATTATATGTCATATTAATCATCAGAAATTTGACAGACACTGGTAAAACAGGTCTTAAATCAGTGATTTTGCTTTACATTGTTACAGTATTTTTAACCCATTGATAGTTTTTAAAATCAACTGTAATTTAGCGGCATCATTATTCTTAATAAAAGATGCAATAATCATCTTTTGAAGTCTCTTACTTACATTTTTTTTATTTCAGCAAAAAAATTCAACCCCCTCACTCACGACAAGCACGGCCGAAAATACGCAGACAATGTGTCGTACGAAAACATAAATTTAGATTACATCGCGCGTTTAGTAGGCGAGGGTTATCCCAAAGACATTGTAGTGCGGGCATTAGGCATCACACGGAACGATTTAGAAATGGCATGCGACATTCTACATGAGTTTGGATCGAAAGTATCGAATAAGTGTTAAAGATATAGCTAGAAGATAAGGCAAATTGAATTTTGCTGTTTAATGAAGTTTCGAAATCGTTAGTTACTGCTATTGTTGCAACTGGTACTGTTTGTGCACATTTATTTATTGATAAATGCTCGGAAACTTACTACACAACTGACTGGTTAACTTCCGAAAAGTTTTTGGGAATACTAAGAGTGAGACCATGCTTCGTAACCAACACGCTAACAATTTCTAAGCTTCCATTATTTTCATCTCATTAGGTTATAGCAGTTTTTTTTTAGTTTTAATTCGCATTTGCTCATAAAGTGACAGCTTTATTTGTACAGTCATCAACAAACTGATCCGAACAATGGTTCAACAAATGATTTGTTAAAAGTTTCAAGTAAACAGTTCGTATGCTGTACATATTTGTGATAGTGTCATCAACACCAATAATATAAGTATGTATACATCATTCAAACACAACCATAATGAGAAAACGCATGACAAAATTTTCATTCATAGACTTTTATAGTATATGTACCTATACACACATCATTTTGTCATGACAAGTTTTCTCATTTTGTGTAAACTGTACTCCAAAAGCAATAGAATCGTTCCTATACTTCAAGTTTTATAATGGCAATGCATTTGTATTTACTAATAGAATTTCAAGTATTGATGTCTGAAAAAATAATAGCACTTTAGTATTCCGGTAGTTAAGTATTGAATATTCTGTTTAACATCCATTGAGCCCGTTTAAGACATTTGTAGAAGAAGTCGTTTCATTATCTGACTTAAATTAAATTTGACATACAGAACCGATGTCATCACGTCAAGTGTAAATAATATTGTACTAACCGGTATGAAGTCAGTTGTACCTGAGTTCACTTTACTGACATCTGCCGGTATAAAACGTCTCGGTATCGTTAAGCAATTTACCGGAATATAGGTAATTCACTGGTACAAACTACGAGTACATCGTGCATAGATTGAACCCGGTACCAAGACGGTATACAGGGCGGAACACTTAGATCTGTCAGTATGGGCAAGTCTGTAACTAATTAACAAAGATTTGTTCTTAGGAACCATGTCATCCATTTTTTTTTAAATTTCATCTATCTATACATATAATAAATCTGTAACAAGTCGGTGTCTGTACATTGAAGATATTTGAGAAAAACTGACACTAGGGCTATTTATTAGCGCAATAGAACCCAAAACAATGATTTTTAGAATTATTGTCTGTTTGTCTGTTTGTCTGTGCGTTTGTGCGCGCTAATCTCAGAAACGGCTTAACCTAGAAGGATGCGGTTTTCACTGATATGTTGGTATTTTCTTGGATTAACATTTAGTGTTTGTTTCATTTGAATCGGTTCACAAATAAGAAAGATACGTTTATTTTAAGAATTTATCGAACTGTTTTTATAAGAATTGTTATTATGAACGCGCTAATCTCAGGAACTACTGCTCCGATTTGAAAAATTCTTTCAGTGTTAGATAGCCCATTTATCAAGGAAGGCTATATATCATCACGCTAACACCAATAGGAGCGGAGCGGTGCGGAAGAATGTTTCCAAATTGGGGGTTTTTGAAGTGAAACTTATATATCTCGGGAACTACTGATACGATTTGAAAAATTCTTTCAGTGTCAGATAGCCCAGTTAGATAGGGCGGGTTGGGAGCGGGTGGGGGGGCGAGTTGGGAGCGGGTTGGGGTGGTTTGAGAGCGGGTTGGGGGCGGGTTGGGAGCGGGTGGGGGAGCGGGTTGGGAGCGGGATGGGGCGGGTTGGTGATTGAGTTGGTGGCGGTTTAGGAGCGGGTTGGGGGCGGGTTAAGAGCGAGTTAGGGGCGGGTTGGGGGCGGGTTGGGAGTGGGTTGGAGGCGGGGTGAGAGCGAGTTGGGGGCGGGTTGGGAGCGGGTTGGGGCGGGTTGGGGGCTGTTTGGGGTCGGATTGGGAGCGGGTTGGTTTATTATGAAGTTTCACTTCTTCCGGAAGGATCTAAGGAGAGCCATAATTGATGAAAAAGCAAATTGGATAAAAAATAAGCTGCCCAAATTACTAATTCCAAGCAGACGGAGTCGCGGGCAAAAGCTAGTTTTTAATATAATTAAGGTTTTTTTTGCTGACTGTACTTTTGTTAACTGTATTTTTATAGATACATCCTATCTACATTTATACTTATTATTTATCCGACCGCGAGAACTGGGTAAAATTTGACTTTCTTGATTTGGTTTCCGATAGTCGGGTACAGGGACTTTAATATGACCGGGTGCGATTCCCGGTTTTTTGAAATCTATGATGTAGTTTTTTGAAATCTATGATGTAGTTTTTGCTGTCACTAAAATCGATGATGGTTCTTTAGAACAGATCTTTGTATGTCGTATAGTTACAGACTTGCTCATACTGACCGATCTAAATGTACCCCCCTGTATGCAAGGTATACCGGACACTGTTTACAGATATACGGATATTTTACCGGTACTACGGACTAACTTTAAAGTGGTAGGTACTAACAATTCCGGTATTAAAGAGTATATACCGTTATTTTTGGTGGCGGTTTAAAGCCCTAACGCTGTACCGGCAAAGTTTCATACAATTTGTTTGTACCCTTAATTAAAATAAAATGAGCAACACGTTAGCATGTTGTAGTGATCATTACATACCTTTGTGTTTTCAATCCTGATAAAGGATTTAAAAGGTTTCGTAAGTGATTATTTGATGTGATCAAAACATAGTAAGAATAATAAAAACAAGTTTACAGAAGTTTTTTTACCATCATTAATTTACGATCATTGCTCAGCGACGCAAATAACTTTTGTTTTATCCTAATATGTTTATCATCAATCACCATTATAATGAATTTCTTGGGTTTAATAGGATAATTAATTCATTGATAATAATTCAATCTAAAACTTGACATTATTAACAATCTCGATGTTTTTGTATTCAAATATGTAAATAGTCTTTTTAAAATGCCTTTTGAATCTGAAAGAGTTAAATTTTTGAAGCCGGATTATGTCAAACCAGTTTTTCACTAAATTACCAGTATGGTTTGATTTATAAAACGTGTGATAGTATTATAGGCTTATTAAAAAAACCATGGACCTAGACTGCATACCACATTTTTATATTACGATGTATTTATTTCGCGTGGACTGCAATCAGTTAAAATAGTCACATACTAGACAATTTTGAATTCCAATTTTTTTTTCATATCAGTATTCATCTTACTCATAAACTCTCTATTTTCAATAAGTAGCTGTGTAAATACATTGTATATTAAATATTACTTATATTTTCATATGAAAAATGCTGTCTTAAAATAACTTTAGTAGTCGTTCATATAGATTATATTTTTTAAAGAATGTGTATGTATAATGGTGTAATGAGATACAAATTTTGACACTCTAACTTATGACACTTGCAATATTAATATTTAGCATAACTATTCTAATTTAAAAACATTGTTGATGTAAATATATTTTTATTGTTTGGACTCCATGAGAGACGAACATCTTCCTTTATAAATTAAGAAAGTAGATTAATTTAAGTTGATTACCTACTTGTATGAGCTTATAACTGCACCAATGTTTTTTTATAAAATCTAAATTAAATTTTTGTCTTACATTTTCTACTGACTTTTTTATAAATTCAAGATCATATTAAATATTAAAAATAATTCTTCTATATTGTATTAA
Source organism: Archips crataeganus (assembly GCA_947859365.1). Classification (NCBI taxonomy): domain Eukaryota; kingdom Metazoa; phylum Arthropoda; class Insecta; order Lepidoptera; family Tortricidae; genus Archips; species Archips crataeganus. The sequence goes on along the minus strand of OX402071.1, from coordinate 5,972,592 downwards.
ACGGTTAAATGAAAATTGGATCTTTTTTGCATAGGTGCAGATTATACCCATACTTTCTTGCTTTGTGCGCTTGAAGTATAGCCTGACTGAATTTAGTTATTTAATAAAATGCCTAGTAAATAATCTTTTGCTAATTAATTTTCTTTATAAATAATTAATCCAATCCATTGTAATTGTAACCCTGTAATGTAATATTACCATTGTAATAATAGTATGTAGTTAAACAGAACCATAAGGTATTTATGAATAAACACATATCCACCAGTTCGCTAGTCAAATTATCTGCTTGGACAAAAATATATGGCAATATTAAAATCATTGGTAAATCATCATGAATACTTGACTACAAAGGATAAATGTGGTGATAATACTGATAATTCACACAACTTCATCACAGAAATCATTTTTATCTATTTATAAACATATGTAGTTGAGTTTCACGATGGCTTATTTGGTCTTTTTGACTTGGCAGACTTTGTTACTACAAGATGTTTACCTGAAGTGCCTAAAAGAATATTCAATAATATTGTTTTATATTTTTGCCGCAAGTTGTACTAATAGTATCTTATAATCTTAAGCTGTATACACTAACGCTTAGAAACGAAACTATACCTACAGTGGTAATTAGAAAGATCAGATTTATTCATAAGTGTATACACCCGTCACTACCAACATGGAAGTTATATTGGATTTTAACGTTTTTTTTTTATTCTCACTAAAAAGGAACAAACTGGAAATAATTTGTAAGTTTTTTTTATGTACGACTTATCTATACACATAGCATTCATCCCTTTTCCACAAACTTGCTATTTCTAAAGGAATATACTTTAGATTTCCTATTTATTTGAAGGTAACGAAGACAAGTAAGTGATGTAAGTCTTTTTCAAAAAGACGTACACAATTGAGAAAATTAATAAAACAAAACTTAATTGATTCCTTTGTGTTACGAAAGTTACCCATATATTTTGTATGACTAACTTTCGTTTCACAAAGGAAGCGATCGTAATTTTGTTTTTATCAAACCCTTAACTATGTACACATTTTTTGATAACGACTCATAATACTGAAGTAATGTACCAGCGTTTCTTAAATATTCACTGTTCACTGTCCGCATCTCTGATCAGACTTTTAGGTACCTCATTAAAATTAAACAACTTGCACGTTTTCTAATGTTTGTTGTTACATTACTAGCATTCGAACGGCGTTAAGAGTGTGGTTTGAAATTGGACGTAGTTTAACGAAAAGGATCCAACCCTCGACAAGTCGCTTTTTGATTTTGGATCTAGTTTCAGTACCAACAAAGATAAATTAAAGAAGAAAATGTCAGTGGTTTGGATGCTTTTCGCTAAGCTACGTCCAATTGGGAGGTTTAAAACACATCTGACATCTTATTTGTTGCTAAATTATTAAGTAGCTTAATGTAGGAGTTGATACCGAAGTACTTTGTAGGAGGGTGTTACAAAAAAAAACATAAAACTTAACGACTAAGTAACTAAGACCGTGTTTACAACTGATTGTTTGATTGTCTGTCAGTAATTTTAACGACCCGTGTTCAATGTCTAACCATTTAAACTCCACTCTTTTGTTTTTATACAAATGCGCAACTCATTTACCGTTACAAAATACCGGTAAATGAATAACGGTACAACTTTTTAAATCGGTAAATGAGTAACGGTATGAATTTTTATATCGGTAATCTTTATTTCTTGAGAAAACAGTGTCGAATGTAGGTACCTATTTGGTATTTTTTATTTTTATCGATCAAAGCAATTTGTCATGTTGAGTTTGTTTCGGTGGATCTGTATGCTTTATTGTGAACAAATAAATTAGTTATAAATTGTTCGAATATTATTTGGATATGGATACTGGATTGTTCGAGAGGCTGTATTGTTTTACGCTTTAGTAAGGATATGTTGCAAATATATTATAATTCAGTAAAATTATGTTGTGTTGTTTCACTTTCCTTTTCTAATGATCTGCGATAAACAGATCTTAAAAAAATGAAACTTAAATTAAACCAAAGCTGTTCTTGATGGATTTCATTAAGTTGGACCATATCACCATGCAAAATTACTGGAAAAAGTTTTAACTGTTGTGACATGAAAATTACTCGTACAACTGTTTGCTTAAGTAAGCATCAAAATGTCCAACTTTTTAGATTTCACCCACGTGTCGTTGCACTAGCTAGCATTCCCCGTCTTTGCCTCTAGCTGAATCTCTGGAATAACAGTCTTCTTTAATCCCGATATTTCAAAAATATTTAAAGTACAGTCAGCAACGAAAGTCGCCGAACAAAATAAGATTTTAAAAGTTACTAGACACATTCATTGTACATAAGTTACTGAACAGAAGTACAAACAAAAATACATTTACATCTTAAAATGCCAATAGTAGCTAAACAATATAATTTCAAAAGTTGCTGAACAGTAGGTATACTTTCAGAAGTAACTGGACAGTGTAAATCAAAAAGTGACTAGACATTATAATTTAAAAAGTGGCTGAACTTTCAAAAGTAGTTGGACATTATAATTACAAATGTCAAAGGAAATTATAATTCACAAAGTACTTGGTCAGATTTATTAATTTCACATCCAATTCAAACCAAAGAGGTTGCTACACATTTTACCTAAAATAAACAAGAAACACTGGCTGGTGTAAAAAAAAGACAACGACGATGTCATATACATACCCACAATGAAAGAAAGAGATGAAATGACGTGACAGGTTGGCACTCTTCTCGATGATTGTCAAAATTCAACTGAAGTTAAGAAGTTCGTAATCTAATAAACATGTTCAGCAACTTTTGAAAAAATAGTGTACACCGTTTTCTGTTATTTGCAAGTGTCCAATCGATATTTGTATTACATCATGTTCAGTAACATATGAAACTTTTCAGCGTGCAGGTGTTATGAAAATTTGGATGTGTTCATGGACATTCGTTGCTGACTGTACCTATTAAAATCTCAACCGCATATTGTAGAGGTAGAGACATTCATGATTAATGATTCATTCATGATGATGATGATTGTTCTCCATGCAAAGTATATAAAGATCACGATATTCACGGTGTAATATTTGATTTCCCATGGGAATTTAGGGAACTTCCGAAATTTCAACTAAGCTGCCAAATATCACGCGGGCGAAGTGTGGGCTTGTATTTCATATTAAATATGCAACACAAATTTCCGAATGGCGGATAAGTATAGAGTTTCACGATCTTTATTTCAAAAGGAGGATGGGCAGATTTGTATGGATTCTGGACTCGGGACCAATAACGACAAGCCATACTTAAGTATATCATTGGAAAGGTTTTTCTAATCTACAACTTTTTGTATGGCGGGTAATCTCGAATCGTTGTGTAAAAAAAACGATACCTATGGCAAGATAAAAAAACATATGAAAAGGCATAAAAAAAAACAAAATTATGTCACAAAATTGTCGACAGTCACAAAACCTTCATAATGTATTGTAATGCGATACAAGAACATAGTATCGAAATAACTTAGAATAGGTAACCTATTCAGTGAAATATCGCTTGTCCTTATTGGTCATTATATACGCCAATTTGTCTATCCTCCTTTGACCTTCTGAAACCCGCACTATTTTTCGTTCTCGTGTCCGAAAACAACTGAATATCAATGACCATGCGTCTATGAAATTAATTTACAAGTTTTATTAAATTCAGGCTGTATATATTCCACATACTTTTATTTTATCAAAGTTTATTACTCAACTTCATTGATCATCGTTAGCTAGAGTATTTTGTATGTATGTACAATGTGAACGATAGTTAGTACTTTTTAATTGAAATCGTTCAAGAATTGCGTCGTTCTTTTAAAGAGAAATATGCGCGCACTTTTCGTTGTTTGTACGTTGCATGTGAGTTGTACTGCTTTATATGTATTTTTTAATTTACAAAAACATTGATTGATTTCAAAATGTAAAATTATAATTAATTGATGAACGGAATTCGGTCAAATTCTGGATCCTCTATTACTTTCAATCAAAAACAGAATTCTCCTAATCGGACCACAAGTGTAAAAGTTATCGGTGAACATACATAAATAAATAATAGGTACATATAGACGAAAATAAAAGGTCCTCCTTTTTTTGAACTCTACTAAAGAGCAAATCTAATTAAAGCTGAATCTTAATTAAAATTAAATATTAGTGATAATAACCTTATAAAGTACCGTGTTACCGGAAAACTTTGAAAATCATTGAAAATGTGCTAAACACGTGCCAATTTTATAAAACTCCTGTCATTTTAAACATTTATGTACATACGTGCCTAAGACATACTTACACAAAAAACTTAATTTGGTAAGGTCACTAAAGTTTAAATTTTAATAAAATGATTTATGTCTGTTTTCAGTTCCACATAGCATTATCACAATTTCCGGACCATATCGACTTTCAAAGAGAAGGTGAGGTTTTTATAAAAGGCGAAAAATACAATATTTTGAAACTCAGCAAGCATGTTGTAAAAGACCATTTCCTAAACTTCATGCAACAAAGGGACGAAGACCCCACTAAAAGAGTGTTTCTGGATAAAAATGGACTAAGACATCTCTGGTCTGGGTTTAATGATGACAAAAACCTTAGAAAATCGGAAGGTAATCTGCCTCCTATGAAAGATGATGATTCAGAAGTAGCTGGAAATATAAGAGATAATATGGTCAATAATGAATCTAGTAAGGACGAGAATAAAAATGGTCAAGATAACCAAACAAAAGATGGAGATGAAGTGAATAATAAATCACTTGTTAAAAGACAACCTAAACGTAAACCAAAATCAGACGTGGTTGATAAAATAATCCTGAAGCCTGCGTTAAGGGCAGATGAGGCTGGTAAAACAATGGCTGTTACGTATTTTTACTGTCCATTTTTCGGGGTCATGTCACTGTCAGCGTATATTGATTGACCACATAGATTCAAGAAGGGAAATATTGACCACAATGGCTTTTCGGATATAAATATAATAGTAAAAAAATAAATTTCGTCTGCTACAAATTCTGCAAAATATTTGCGAAATATAATAATATTTCTGTTTTAATTACATTTACTAGGCTAAAATGATCTGGCCTTTCCTTGGTATGCTGATAAAGTCTATTCCTTTTAATAGCATCACCTATATCTTTACACACGTCCATATTTCGGCATCTGTTAAATTTAACGAGGATAAAATCATCTGGATTATCGAATACAGTGAAACCACATATTTCACTTACAAATTTATTCACAACACTTTCCTCTTCTTTTCCTTGCGGTCATCACCCATAAACCTCCTGTTAAATCTTCGTGTCATATAGGGATCGTCGATATCATCAACCGTTTTATATTTGTCAAAGGTACCCATGAAGCTATCAACAGCTCTGTCAAAGGCTCTCCTGTAGCTGGTCACTGGTATTTTTTCTCTTAAAGTGACCACTGGTTCAAAAGGGACTAACATACCTGCTGCGGAAGCTATAAGAGGGATCATAGGAGCTGGTAAATAGAATGTGATAAGATCCATAACACCATTGACTACACACGTGCCTATATTATGTAATACGAACATAACTTTTTCTGATGATAAAAAGTTTGTTATAGAAGTTTCTATAGCAGTATACACCCTTACAATGATGTTTGGTTCTTGGATTTCGTGAACTTCATGAACATGGTATATTTCGTGTTTTCTTGTATTGTTTTTGGTCGTGTTATGTTTGATTTCAGTGCCGTTATTATCATTGTTCTTAGGATTAGCAATGTCATCGTGCTCAGGATCTGAGACGTTAGTTATTTCTATCCCATTTGTAGTTGTTTCTGAAAATTGGTCATTTATCTCTGGATTTTGGGCCTGTGAATAAAAGATTTTAATTATTTCCTTAGTACCATTGCCATGTCATCACTGTCTTTAGGTATTGTGAATTGGTTTCACAGTGGTTCACGATTTGACTGTACCTACTTCATTTTGTTACAGTCCAAATTTCAGATTTAGCCTCTACCACTATATTGCATTTATCCATATTTGTCTAATTTAGTAAACAACTGTCTAACCTCAATGATCATTTTTAAATAAAACAGCTCTTTTCTCGTAAATAAAGCTATCAGAGTCAACATTTTGGATACCATGTTAACTTCCTGTCTGGAATTGCTTTATTTACGAAAGAAATAGCTATTTTTAGCTAAAAATAAGTGCATTTTGGGGTTAGAAAGTTGTTAACTAAATAAGACAAGTATGGATGAATGCAACAAAGTTACTTTTATTTTATAAATCTACTAGCTTTTGCCCGCGACTTCGTCCGCGTAGAATTCTAATTTGTGGTAAAGCTTCTTCATCTCTTTCATTGTATAAAACAAAAATCTGGCAACGGCAACATCCATTATGATTATCATTTCATCATCATCAGTATGAGTTAGTGAATATTATAAATCCCGTTTATTCACTATCCCGTGGGAATTTCAACAAATTTGTCCTTATTCTATGCAAATTTTCGCTTATATTTATCCCGCGGGAATTTTGCATTTTCCCCGAGAAAAAGTAGTCTATGTCCTTAAAGGTGTAGCTTTCTACCGGTAAAAGAAGTTTTAAAATCAGCCCCGTAGTTGAATTCACTTATTTTTTTCCCGTGTGAATTTTGCTTTTTCACGGAGAAAAGTAGTCTATGTAAATAATGGTTGGTGTAACTTCCTAATGGTGAAAGAAATTTTCAAATCAGCCCTCAAGTGATGTTCACTTCTTTCTATCCCACGGGAATTTTGCATTTTACCGAATAAATAGTAGGTAGCCTAGCCTATACCAATAAAGGATAGTGTAGCTTTCTATTGGTCTTTTTTTTTTAAACTCAGCCCCGAAGTTAAATTTACTATTTTCTATACCGCGGGAATTTTACATTTATCCGAAAAATAGCATCCTATGTTAATCAAGGACAGTGTATCTTTTCTATTGGTGAAAGACATTTTAAAATGAGCTCCGAAATTGAATTTTTTTTTCTATCCCTTGGGAATTTTGCATTTTCCCGGAAAAAGTAGCCTATGTCAATAAAGGATAGTGTAACTTTTTACTGGTAAAAGATTTTATTTTAATGGGCTCGGAAGTTTCAGAGATTATCTATCCCACAGGAATATCCAAAAATCCTGCAATAAGTTTTTTTGCTGTTATGTATGACCATTTACGTTTATACTGAATTTGAAAAGTTTAGTAATTGTAGTTACGGAGAGAGGATCCAGTTGATTTGAGTAAGGAAAAGGAATTTTCAAAATGATTGAAATTAGCTTTATACCTATTCTAATAGTCTACTTGCATGCCCAATTTGAACAGTTTAGTAATCTTCGTTATGGGGATAGGGTCACTCTTGATTGATGAAATATATACATCCTGTATATTCCTTATCCCGTGGGAATTCCGGAAAATTCTTTCTTATCGGATGCCTACGTCATACAAAGAATACATCCTCCAAGTTCCAGGTCTCTACATACAGCGGTTTAGGCTGTGCGTTAATCCGCCAGTCAATCATTTAGGACTTCAGGACAAAGCATTTTATATGTATTTGCATTGCACCAAGCTTTTATGCGAGTTCAACAATGATGTTTGAATACTCAATTCGATTTTATTCGAAAAAGGTTGAACTCACATAAAAGCTTCATCATCATCATCATCATTTCAGCCGTAGGACGTCCACTACTGGACATAGGCCTCCCTCATTGACGCCCAATCATTACGGTTGGAAGCGACCTGCATCCACCCTGAACCTGCGGCCTTCACCAAAACGTCCGTCCATCTCGTTGGTGGACGTCCCACGCTGCGCTTGTAAAAGCAAAAGCTTGGTGAAATGCAAATACTTATTATAAGTAATTAGTTATTATCAGAAATCTGATCAGGAAGTGGTTGACAAACGTAGACAAATGGTTTGCAAAATTTGAAGTTTCGTTTCGTTTACATTGTGTCAAAATAAAAAGTAATTTAAATCAAAAGCACTAAGGAGTATTGATATCAACTTCGAAGCAAATCACCCCCAAAATAACTTTCTACTCCTTTTTAACCCCGTCAAGGGATGAATTTCAATAAAATACGAAACACGTCTTCCATCAATTCTGTTATAGAATGTTTATGCAAAATTTGAAGTAGATTGGACCAAGGAATCACGTTGTCCCATACAAACTTTGCCCCCCTTTTTTACCCCTTTAGGAGTAGAACTACGAAAAATCCTTTCTTATCGGATGCCTACGTCATACAAAGAACACACCCTCCAAGTTTCATGTCTCTACGATCAGCGGTTTAGGCTGTGCGTTGATCCGTCAGTCAGGACAAAGGATTTTATATGTATAGACTAGAAGAAGGCGGCATCTTCGCCCTTAAAATTGTCAGCATTCCTAAAATTCGCACAAAGTTTCGAAGTCTAAGTCTGTGTCTGGATCTGGACATCCTCAAATAATGGGCGACGGGGCATCAGTAGTGTGAAGTGTATTGTTTTCGTTTGGTAACCCGGAGGGTCAGTCTAAGCCCTCTTATTCTGAAAGGAGACCAGTACCCAGCAGTAGGATGTACATAGCCCAGAGATGTGAACCCGGAAAATAAGAAAAGCGTGAGTTTAGTTTGTTTTCGGAAGGAAACGTCTCGCAGTTAATGTAGTCAAGGAAACTGAATCACGTACCTACCAGGGTGAACTCTTTTCATTGCAAATGTCATGTTGATATTCCATACATCTCCCAAAGAAATCATCGTGAAATTGGTTGTGAAAAGGTTCCACCCTGGTAAGCGATTCAATTTCCTAGACTGTACAATCGCCATCATAAACATCGGAGCTGTCTAGATGCTCAAAAATAAAATACCTGAAGAGGCGCTTACGCAATTGACAATTTGGTCCTGTTCAGATATTTGTGAGCAGCTAGACAGCTTCGTTGTTTATGATAGTGACTGTACTTAAACATTCTCATGCTTTTTTACATAAAAAAAATAGTTAACCTGGTGGAAATCATGTTGTTAGGGTGCAACGCCACTGCTGGGCGTTTACTAAACAAACGTGCTGCATCTTTGGCCATATCTTTATCTACCATCAGCCGTGATTATAGTCAAAAGCAAACTGGTACGCTTGAAAGAGTCTTACCTCAATTCCAAGGGCAATGAATATCAAACAAACTACCAGGTTATTCAATATCATTATGGTCCTTCGCCAGAATAAGGGCACATTGCAAACCTATAAAACATTGAAGGATTTACGATGCAAAAGAAATAGAATTACTATAAACTGATACGGTAAAAGTTGGATTTATTATATTTGAGCCACGGAGGACGTTTGGGGTGGAGACGGTTTTGTAGAATTGTATTCTTTTATAACTATAACCCCCGACGCAATCAGGTCACATACATGTTTGCAAATAAAGTAAATGCTCATTATGGGTCTAAGATCCCTTCCGCAGCTAACAAAAGAGCTGATATAACCTTGAAACGGCTGAACCAATTTTTGAAAAAACATGTCTAACAACCATCACCAACAAACCTGCTTTCAAATAAAATAACCGCATCCAAATTGGTTCACCCGTTTAAGAGCTATGATGCCACAGATAGACAGACAGACACAAACACACACGTAGCGGTCAAACTTATAACACCCCACTTTTAACAACCGAAATACATCTGTGAAAATTTCAACTGTCTAGCTATCACGGTTCACGAGATACATACAGCCTGGTGACAGACGGATGGACGGACAGCGGAGCCATAGTATTATAGGGTCCTTTTTTTACCCTTTGTGTACGGAACCCTAAAAATTACACAATATTACGGGATTTAATCAAAACAAAACTTAATTGATTCTTTTGTGTAACGAAAGTTACCCTTATAATTTGTATGAATAGCTTTCGTTACACAAAGGAAGCGATCGCGATTTTGTTTTAGCCCTTAACTAAATATATAGAATTTTTTTAAATGACCCTAAGTCCTGACATTTTTGAATGTACTTTTTTTAAGCGTTTTTTTCGACTGAGGAAGGAGCTTGAAAAATGCGTAAGTAAATGTTCTCCACGCGTTTCAATACCCTCTCCATCTAGAACATTCTCTCGCTCGATACAATAAATCCAGCTAAGCCAAATATACAGCATATTGAAGTATCAAACTATTGCTATTTTATTCATATTTCGAGATTATTTAAACGCTACTGAAATTGTTTTACCGATAAAAGTAACACAGTAAATTGGCTTGAAGCCGGATTTTTAATTAAGAAACATAGTATAAGTAACATAAGTTATATGATAGGTTTTCTTGATCTGGACAAAAATGCATTTTATTTTCTTTTGTATTTTGATTCTGATTGGGATAGTGAATGCGAAACCTCAGGTAAATTGTTTTTAATTGATATTTAAAAAACATGACAGTGACGCAGTTTAAATAATTCTTATTTTAACATATTATATGAGAAGGGAGGCCGCAAATAGATCGGACTGGAGAGATTTGCTGAACCAGGCTAAGACCCATCCGCGGCTGTAATGCCTTAGTTAGATCAAGGGTCTTCAACCGGCGGCCCGCGTTTACGTCCATTGCGGCCCGACATTGTATTGACAAAATTAAATTCACATGTCTACAAATCTTACTTCGATGGTTATATTATTACTTTTTAATTACTTTTAGTTTGAATGGAATGTTTTGCGGCCCACCGAACCAATATCAGAGTATACTAGGCGGTGCCCCTTTTCTCCCATATAATTTTAAGTCATAATGTATCATTAGTCATAATCAACGTTAGTCATACAGTGATTTATTTCTGAAACGGTATTTTTTTCAGGATTTTTTTAATGCCATCTTATAGAATGCAGTAGGTTAGGTTAGGTTTGTTTTATAACAATTACGAAAAAGAAATTGTTTCAGAAATAAATCACTGTATGACTAACGTTGATTATGACTAATGATACATTATGACTTAAAATTTTATGGGACTCTTATAGACCCGTGTACTAAGCCCTTGACTTCAAAAAGGTTAGACCTTAGATGATGATATGAGATGGAAGTAGATTACTCTTTTTTCCTGTCTTCAAAAACATTTAGCTTTAATATTTACTAGCTGTTGCCCGCGACCCCGTCTGCGAAGTTTTTAGGGTTCCGTACCCAAAGGGTAAAAACGGAACCCTATTGCTGAGGCTCCGCTGTCCGTCTGTCACCAGGCTGTGTCATGGATCGTAATAGCTAGATAGTTTAAATTTTCACAGATGATGTATTTCGGTTGCCGCTATAACAGCAAATACTAAAACGCAAATTAAAATAAATATTTAAGGGGGCTCCCATACAACAAACGTGATTTTTTTTTGCTCGATATTGATAACGGCAACAGGTAGACTCTTGAAATATACACAGAATATTTAGTTATTCACTTTAAAAATAAATTATTAAATAAAAATAAAACAATTATTTAAAGGGGGCCCCCATACAACAGACATGAGTTTTTGCCGTTTTTATAGATAATGGTACGGAACCTTTCGTGCGCGAGTCCGACTCGCACTTGGTCGGTTTTTTTTAAATCAATACAGCATTGCATATACACCGTGAAATTTTAGTGGTTGTTTTCCCGAAACGAGGTGCTTTAGTTTCGATTGTACAATCGATTTATAATTACTATTTTGACTAGAGTCAAAAATCCAATTGTGAAAAACGAAAGTCGAAAATGACCGCAAACCAATAGTAACGCTTCGTTGGTACAAGTAGCGTACGATCGTACGATAGGTTAGGTACCAACGAAGCGTTACTATTGGTTTGCGGTCATTTTCGACTTTCGTTTTTCACAATTGGATTTTTGACTCTAGTCAAAATAGTAATTATAAATCGATTGTACAATCGGTACTAAATCACCTCGTTTCGGGAAAACAACCACTAAAATTTCACGGTGTATAAAAAAAGTTAACGAGTCCGGGTTCTGAGCTCCAAAATCCGGGGATTGTACGCTTCTTGTCCTGTTTGCCGAATTTTAGAGATGGAAACCCTAGGTAGGTATATTGTTAGCGATAGGCTAGCAACCTGTCACTTTTGTACCACTTCTATCTAACATAAAAACTTAAATTAGCCAATAGTAGCCCCGAAACGTAAATATAGCACTTCGCGTGCTCTGCCCACCCCTTTGGAGTAACACACATCACGCATGTTTTTATAACAATAAAAACAACAACAACAAAACAAGAGAAGAGAAGAAGAGAGATTTTAGCAAATATTACAATTATTAGTTAATAAGCTTTGGTTAGAATTTTGTGTTTGTTTGAAATGGGAGGTGGTAAAAAACATTTAGAGGTGTTTAATATCATAATATTAGTAAATACCAGCTGAAAATAAAGTATCATGTATAGTGCGCAGCGTGCAGTTACAAGGTTGAGCTGAAAATTCCACCATCAGACTACCAAAGACGTAAGTGTGATCTAATCTATACTGACCTATAAGTATACCTGGATATTTTTCTGGCACCAACGACACGTGGTTAGTGTTTGACATAATAATAGCATAGTCAATCTTGTTATCGATAAGTACCACTTCAACGTCATAGAGGAATAAATATATGTAGTAGCTATTCGGAAATTTTCACTGTAGGAGTTGTAACTCATCGGTGTAATATTTATAAGAAGGCGGAAAAACCCCCGTTTAATTTCATTCCTCTAATTAATACCAACTTTTGTAAGTATTTGCATTGCTTAATGTGCAATGTGCAATGCGAAAGAATTGTCAGTGGTTTATGATTTTATTTTCTTTAGCGAATAAGGACAATGATTACTTTCTTTTATTATTTTATCTCTATTTACAACATTATCGGAGCCTAGTCTTGCTATTATGCCGTTCATTCTAGTTCTCACATTTTCTACAGCTCGTACTTGCATTCCACACACTTTTTCTTTCTCGCATAATTCGCCTGTTGTCCTTTTGGGTCGAGCCCATTTAACTATTCTAGCTATTTTCTTATTTTTTATTTAAATATTATAAATACCATTCATTCTGTCCTCTTTTGATTACTATTTAACGTTGGTATTAATTAAAGGAATGAAACAAAACGCGTGTTTTATTTTGCCTTATTACACCGATGATAGACAAAAGTCATTGTGAAAATTTCCGAATAGCTACTACAATGTATTCCTCTATGACATTGAAGTGGTACTTATCGATAACAGGATTGTCGATGATATTATGTCAAACCCTAACCTCATGTCGTTCGTGCCAGAAAAATATCTAGGTATACCTATAAGAGAGTAACGTTACTGAGTGACAGACAGCACACAACCTAAACCACTGGAGTTAGATACTTGAAATTTGTCATCATCATTCCAGCCTATATACGTCCCACTGCAGGGCTCAGACTTATCAGAATGAGAGGGATTGAGTCGGTTGTTCTTTCACGGGCCCAGTGCGGATTAGAAACTTCACACACATCATTTGGTCGCCTATACCAAGGATGATATAGACTGGATTGGCAGTCGCCATAGTACGGATCGGCCGCGGTTTTTGTAGTTCGATTATTAAATCTAGATGGCGCTGAAATATAGCCAGAGGCTTTGAAGGCAAAACAATAAGACTACAGATGTTTCATATTACTACAAATGTATTATTTTTCAAAAATATTGCATGATAATACATTTGCAGTGATATGAAATATCTGTAGTCTTATTGTTTTACCTTCAAAGCCTCTGGGTATATTTCAGCGCCATCTACATTTAATAATCGAACTACAAAAACCGCGGCCGATCCGTACTATGGCGACTGCCAATCCAGTCTATATCATCCTTGCCTATACCTAGCTGCGGTTGCGTGATCCAAGTCTTTGGCGGCAATTGTCGTCCATTTTGTTATTGAACTGCAATATCGTGATGTCTTTGCCAGGTTCCATACGACTACATCCCCATCGGCCGTAAGTCGCATCCAACGCACCACCCGTCAGACGTCGTCTTGAACTATGAGAAGCTTTTCCCCTCGCGCCGCAAGTTCCTCGATTAAACGCATGAACTCATACCAATAGATTTTAATTTAGTATACGAACGTTTACTAGTCTATTTCCTCACCTTCACCATAGAATAAGTAATAATAGTACTAACCCTTCACCTCATTTCGGGAACTTCAGAAATAGGATTAAATATATTTTTTTCTCAGATTTTAAAAATGTTTGCATGGATCTACTCAGAATCAGTAGCACTATCGATTCTTCATAGAGAAAAAAATGTCCCGAGGTTAGTTTTGTTACTTTTCTTTCATGCACTTGAAGGTAACAAAACCGACACTAATTTTTGTATTAAAAACGGGACTTTTTTTACTCCATTTAATCGATATGAGCAGATCTCTGTAAATATTTCTAAAATCGGAGAACAAAAACATAGTTATACCCTATTTCTGGAATTCCCCATTTATACTATTGCTGCACGATATGGTAGAGTAGGTGGAGAGCAACGGCCAGCACACTTTGAGTTGATATCATCCATTAAGTCTTACGAGACATGAAAATGTGTTCTTCATACAACGGAAATGTAGATCACGGTGTACGTTTCGGGAGTTAATAATAATAATAATAATAAAAATCATTTATTTCAGGACGAGGAGTCCCATATACAATGTGTTAGTTACATTCTTAATATCTATGTTAAATCCCAGTATCCCAGAATTTAAATCACTACTTAATTATTTTTTTAATGAGTCACGCGAGCACAGATGCGGGTAAAAGCTAGTATAGCATATAAGAGCCAATGTCCCCCAAACACAACATAAGCCCTTTTTACAATGAGCCATTAAAACACACAGGCATTTAAAACGCCTGCGTCCCCGCTGGGGTGCAACCACAGCAAACGAAGTTTCCCGAGGCACGTCTGTTATTTACCGAGTGTAGGGTCACCATATCCACAGAGGACATTTGAGACTGGATAATCCTATCCCACTAATATTATAAGACTCATACTGTATCATTCTTCATAATCAACGTTAGTCATAGTGATTTATTTCTGTAACAGTGTTTTTTAGGACTTTTTTAAATGCCATCTTAGAATGCACTAGGTTAGGTTAGGTTTGTTTTATAACAATGCTGAAAAAAAGCTGTTTCAGAAATAAATCACTTTATGACTAACGTTGATTATAATAATAATAATATATTTATTTCGGACAAAATCCATAGATGTTAGTTTACAGTAAGGAATAAAATGGGTCATAATGAATTATGAAGAATGATTCATTATGACTTGTTAAATTATGCGAAACCATAGAGACCCGTATAATGATGATGATGATACCTACCACTCTGCGATGACCATTTGTGTTTTTGCTATGTTGATGATTTTGTTGTAATGCATGGTCAATTGGTCACCCCAAGCGGACTACTTTGGTGTGGTCGCTGCCTTAGAAGGTATGTCAACACGCGAGTTTGTTCCAGTGCAAAAGCTTTTCTTGCCAATTTCCATTAAGTATTTAGTTTAAAACTTTTTAACAAAAAAATTAAACCGCCGAAAAAAATGAAAAGAAAAAAATAATACCTTTTTTGTTTGACCTTAATCTAGGTACCAGTTTGAAGTCGGTGCCTCAGCACAAGCCAGGAGGAGTGATAAAAAAATAAATAGAAAAAGATACTTCATACTTAACTTGTAAAAGTTGGCCTAGTAGCGCCATCTCTTGGTCCAGGTGAGCGGGTAGCTCCGAAGGAGTGTTGAAGTCTCTCGGTAGAGGGCATTAACATAGATGCGCTTTATCACTGCCTAATGTGATTATAACAGACTGAAGTGTACGATGTATGGGAAAGATTCGTCGCTAACTTCTAGACCAGTGATGGTGTATGGGGTAAGCACGCAGCACGGAACGCTGAGGACCTGGGTTCGATTCCCAGCATTGGTCTTTTTTCTGGGGTTTTTTCTGTGCATCTATTTTTCAGTTTGTATTTAGTTTGAAATATATGGTTTCACGGGATGACCGTAAAAGTAATCAAAAAAAAAAGTTGAAGAAAATAAAAAAATAAATAGAAAAAGATACTTCATACTTAACTTGATAGAAGCCAATCAGGTAGAAGATTATAGGTCCACTCCTCCTGGCCAGTGCTGAGGCACCGACTTCAAACTGGTACCTAGATTAAGGTCAAACAAAAAAGGTATTATTTTTTGCTTTTCAGTTTTTTCGGCGGTTTAATTTTTTTGTTAAAAAGTTTTTATTTTATACTTTTTTTCCATCCTTGGGGTACATTTTTTTTTCCAAATTTATATAATACCAACTTCAATAAATAAAAAATAATTATGAAAATCAGACTACTCTGTAAAAAGTTAGTCAATCATCCCCTGTTTTCCTACCCTTAGGGTAGGAATATTATTTCCAAATTTACATGGGACCACCCTTGGGGTATACGCTTTCCAATAAAAAAAAAATCATCAAAATCCGACTACTCTGTAAAAAGTTAGGCGTGATCATACATAAAAAAAAAAAATATACACGTCGACTTGAGAACCTCCTCCTTTTGTTTTCGTCGGTTGAAAACGGTTAAAATGTTTCATTAATTTAGTAGGTTATTAAATGATTTCAGTATTCATAAAGATCATTAGAAAACAGTACGTAATCTTTTTCATTTTACACCCTTGTGACGGTATTGAAACGGCCAAATCAAATCTTTTGAATAAGGCGTTGAGTTTGTGGAGTTAGGGCTTGTAGAGTTAGAGGCTTGAGATCTGAAAACTTTTTAACGGTACGAGGTATAATGGTATCGCCTTGACAATATTTCACATGAAAATATTTTTGGGGGATACTATATTTCCAGCAAGTGGACAAAACAAAAACAATACTTCTTAGACCTAAGCACGCTCATTTATTATTAAATACAAATACAAAATACCAAATCCATACCAATAAATATTACATATTATTTAAATTTTAAATTTCCAGTGGGACGATGCTGGAGAACTTCATGGAACTGGTTACGGGCCTGATTGGTCTCTGATCGGGCTGGCGTTGTGGATGGGGCTCGCTGAACGAAGATTTGCCACCAGGTCTTCGACGTTCACGTTGGCTGGCACAGGGGCGGCCAGTTCCGCGTAGCGGCCAGTGTAGTCTCTGTCACCCTGAAAGCAAGAGTTGAGATTAGTTTCTACCAGAGAGAGAGAGACAGAGAGAGATAGACAGAGATAATAATAATAATAATAATAAATCGTTTATTGGGTAAAACAAATTTTTTACAATGGTATGATGGTGTTTGAGACCACCTAGTAGGTATTAACATACCTGTATCAGGAGGCCTCGCTCTTCTATTTATAAGAAATAAAATCGGATCAAAGTCGGAGACATATTCACACTCTGCCACCTCAACACTGCAATTATTGTCAAAAATTAATAAGATTAATAGAAGCCGTACTTTGTCAAGGTGTCAGAGCGCAAAGACATCACCGACTCCGACCGATCGTGCCAGTTATGTTATCTTAGCATAGATTCATAAACGATTATTATAAAACAATTAACAAAAATTATCAGTAACTATACCTAAATTTATACTAAACCACAGGTATTAAATTTTGATGTTTACATGTGTGTGTGTGTGTGTGTGTGTGTGTGTGTGTGTGTGTGTGTGTGTGTGTGTGTGTGTGTGTGTATGTATGTGTGTGTGTGAGAGTATTAGTAGTATATTTATGCTACAAATATATCGCATATTATGAAAATTTAATTCATTTACAGAGATACAAGTATAAATATATGTATAACGTCTGTGTACTTGCTTGATTGAAAATTGAAGCAAATTACATTTACATTAAAATGAAATTAGCTTCATCTCACAATCAAACGATTACCAGTGCTTAAAACTATTTCAATAAGTCTTCCGTGTCATAGTAACTAAGTCCTGTTAACCACTTTATTAAGATTTCCTTACATTTATAGGATGTAAGAGAAAATATGTCTATTTCTTTGTTGATTTTATTATATAAACGGGCAGATTGTACAAGAAACTGTCTTTTTGCATAGCCTGATCTACTAGGGGGTACGGGTGCCACTACATTTGGTCTTCGTCGCTCAGTAGTAGGAGGTTTATAGGTGAGACCCTTATGTAATCAGAGATATGCTTCGGAACTGCACGACCTTATCCACATGTTCTTTCACAGGTCGGCCAGAATTCGGGGCCTAATGTTGTCAGTATTCCCTTAATCAGTACTAAGAGTTTTCGCTCTTCCTTCATCAACCGCACAGCTAAAGAGTGACATTTCCTACTTGCATCTATGTTCTCTGAACACCACAATCTGGCAGTTTCCAAGAAGAAGTGAATGAGCATTTACTAAGTCACTAAATCTAGTGTCAATTCATGACACACTTTCAGACGAAAGTAATAATATGAGCAGGGTGTATAATACCAAATTACATAAGACCGAATGTAATTAAAATGTCGCAAAGTTTATTTTTTCTGAAATTGTAATTCTCTCAGAATTTATTAAAACGGCATCGTATAGAATTCATTAGGTTAGGTTAGGTTAGTTTTATAAAAACCTTAAAAAGATTACGGCTTCAGAAAAAACTTTTCAGTCTTTTGACCCATTCGACATTTTAATACTCTGATCTTTTGTAGTTCAGTATTATAATACATGCCCAGGCATCGCCCACCCACACAACAAAATTCTACGAAAACTTCCTACACACGTCGTTTTCCCAAACGTCCCTAACCCCTGAGACAATAAGTGCCCAAAAGCTTTTAAAATATTGCCCTGCCCAGGTGCCTTGACCCCTTCTCGTCTGCTGGAACATATCTCCTCGCAATTGAGTTAGCAACCCTCTTCAAGTTTTGCGAAACGACAAGTGATTACTAAAAGGACAAAGTGTTCTTTACTAACCTAAATAAATTAAGTAGAAATTGGTTCAATAAAAAAAGGAAAATAATTAGCTACGGTTTACTTAAGATGAAAATAAAAATAAACTATCATGGGACACCAATCGCATTAAAAAAAAACCGGCCAAGAGCATGTCGGACATGCCCAAGATAGGGTTCCGTAGCCATTACGAAAAAATCAAGTAATATTTTTCTAAGGATTTCGTATGTGTACGGAATCATCCAAGTTTAGGTATGTTTTATACCTTAGGCTACTATTTACTCTTAAACTACACATAATTTCCAAGCAATCGTAGCCGCTATAATTTTCCTAGTAAATTTGATATATTTACTACCATTCTGATTTTTTTCAAATTTTTCCACCTAACAGTTTAGATTTTAGAGGGGGGGGGACGCTCGATTTTAATGAAAATTTTCACTTTAAAGTTGAATATTTCGCAAACAGATCACTGAATAGAAAAATCATGTTAGCGACCCCGCAATGGTTTTAAAAGTACTATCCAACGATACCCCACACTATAGGATTAGTCGAGAAAAAAAAAATCACCCCCCCTTTACGCCTGTGGGAGGTACACTAAAAAAAATTATTTTTTTATTTTTTATTTTACCACTTTGTTGGCGTGACTGATATGTATATTCATGTCAAATTACAGCTTTCTAGTACTAACGATCTCTGAGCTTAGCCGCGGACAGACAGACAGACGGACAGACATGGCGAAACTATAAGGGTTCCTAGTTGACTACGGAACCCTAAAAATCATGTTAGCTACCCCACAATTGTTTTAAAAGACCTATCCAACGATACCCCACACTATAGGGTTAGTCGAGAAAAAAAAATCACCCCCACTTTACGTCTATGGGAGGTACCCTAAAAAAAATTGTTTTAGTTTTTTTTATGTAATCACTTTGTCGGCGTGACTGATATATATATTCATGCCAAATTACAGCTTTCTAGTACTAACAGTCTCTGAGCTTAGCCGCGGACAGACAGACAGACAGACGGACAGACATGCCGAAACTATAAGGGTTCCTAGTTGACTACGGAACCCTAATGATAAAATCCGCGCAATAACTAAAGTCACCGACATAGCTATATATTAGCATATTCTAAGGAATCACCAGACTCAAATGGCAGTGGGCAGGGCACATCGCCTGTGGAACCTAACGGCCGATGGGGCCAAAAGGTTCTCGAGTGGCGTCCACGGACCGGAAGACGCATTGTAGGTAGATCGCCAACAAGGTGGAACGACGACGACGGTTGCGGGAACGCGTTGGATGCGGATGGCGCAGGACCGATCTGTTTGGAGAAACTTAGGGGAGACCTATGTTCAGCAGTGGACGTCTTTCGGCTGAAATGATGACGATTCCCTTCTGGAACCTCCGGGACGAGCTTTGATCACACGTACCGAGTAAACGGGCAAGACAGTGCTCTCGGCCGAGTACTCGGTGCGTATAAACAAGGCAGGCCTTGTACGCACTGCACTGCACTGTCACTGAGCACTGTCTCGCCCGTTAACTCGGTACGTGTGATCAAGGCATTAGACCGGTGCGCCCTGGCCATCGGTCAATGATGACCTGGCCAATTAGATATTCATTGGCCAATGACTGATGACATGGGAGCGGTGTATAGTATAGATAATAGATAGAGATAGTTAATTATTTCACCGAACAACGGCCGAAACGTTTCAAAACTGTGCTTGACATTGGCAAAATTATCCTCCAATGGGCAGTGCATTATTAGGAAAAAAAACTATCTAAATAAGATGAGATTCAACTTCTTCTAGGTGACCCTAAAAAGAATAATAAAAATGATGGGATCTAGCCTGGTGGCTTAAAGTTTTTAGATAATTACGTATAATTCATCAGTTCGTATATTTTTTTTCTCAGAGAACAATAATTATTATTATTATTAGGAATTTTGAAATAGTTATCCTGTAAATTTAGGACTCTATCTATAGGTTAGGTTAGGTCTATTTAACTATCACAATTCTGAATAATAAATGGCTGGAAAAAAGAGTTATGCGAAATGTTATGCGTTAAATTTTTTGCGATCCAATAGTGAACCAAAATAGTACATTGTGCATCAAGGGTCGTAAGAAGGGGATTACCAACTAAAGTCTACTAGAAGCCCGACGCCGAAGGAAAAAAAACAAAAATAAAATTATTTTGGCTCTATAAGCACTTAAATTGAATAAAATAACCACCGCCAATACAGATTGTCAATTTTTTCGAGTCATCTACCATACATAATGGTCATGCGGCCAGATTCTAAACTATAACTTTAATTATTGCAAAACTATTTGATAGAAATCTAATACATAAAAAATCTCGTGTCACGGTGTTTGTTACCGAACTCCCCCGAAACGGCTTGGCCGATTTTTATTAAACTGTTTGCTCTACACTCGGTAGGTCTGAGAATAGGTTGTAGGCTATTTTTTATCCCCCCCCCCCTATTCTTCGCGGACGGAGTCGCGGGTAACAGCTAGTTTAAAATATAAAAATAACGAAGTTTCATGAAGCGTAGATAAGTTTTGTGTTGTAAAATTGGGTTATAGCTAAGTTTTAAAGATATAAATAAAACGTTGGCTGACTCGAAACCTCCTTAGTCTGGAATGACATACCTACCTGCTAATTTGTTTGAAAATTTTAAAGTTCTAACTCCCTTGGGAGGAAAAACTGTACGTAAATCCATAACTCCCTTAAGAACAATGTAGGCCGTTGTCATTTGTGGAATAACACCATTGACGAACAAGTGCATATGCCTTATTTGATGAGTTAGGTAAGGTAATTTTATTTATTTTTCTCTGTACGATTTATAGCAATTAAAAATGTATCACTACGGAAGGGTCCTGTAACACAGGGTATCCTAGCGCAGGACACTAAGTTGTAATTTTTTTTTGTGAAAACTTACTGAAATATACGCTTTTTCATTTTCATTTTCATTTTAAGTGTGATGAAAATAATATTTACCAATGCTGGGTAGACCATGGCGACGAGCAACAACACCAAATGTAGCCACTTCATGGTGCCGCTGTAATGCCTCCACAACCAACTCCTGCGCATTTATACCCTGCGATTTAATTAAGTCCGCGTCGAGATTTACGGATTAAGCGTGAACCGTGGATTTTCTTCGGGTGTAATCAAACTGTATTTACGATTGTTAAAGCAATTTGACATGCGCTGTATACTCGAGGGTTGTCGTACCTGATAAGTAGGAATAATACATATTATAGGTAAACAAAAATCACATTTTCATCATCCCAGCCTATATACGTCCCACTGCAGGGCACAGGCCTCCTCACAGAATGAGAGGGCTTGGGCCGTAGTTCCAACGCGGGCCCAGTGCGGATTGGGAACTTCACACACACTATGAATCGCGTACCAGGGTGGAAACTTTTCACAACCAATTTCACGATGATTTCTTTGGCAGATGTAATGTATGGAATGTCAACATGACATTTGCAATTAAAAGGGTTCACCCTGGTAAAAGGGTACACCCAGGCAGAATCACGTGATTCAGTTTTCTTTGACTGTAGGTGGGCCATTCTACTTTTAAGTAACCATTAATCTTTTGTGAAATATAAGGCATACCTGGTGATTTTTTTCAAGTGTAAATAACTTATATACAAACTGAAACACCTAAATTTAAATAATTTATTGAATCAGGCGTTACTTTGCGGAGGTCCATATTAATGAACTAAAACAATTACTTTGCTCACCCGCGACCCGAAAGGTCGCGGGTGAGCAAAGTAATTGTTTTAGTTCATACCTAAATTTAATGTTTTAAAGCAATAAAACTTTAAATTCAAAGAAATTTTTTGGAAAAAATTGGTAACTCAGCGGAAAATACATCAATTTCAAAACAAATGGCGGGGACATGCATGCCCACTGCGTTACCTACTTTATAGATAATAATGATTAGGTACTTTTTATACGTAGTGATAATTTTAAATGTAAGCTTAATTATGTGCCTATTTAAGTCTTTAATGATTTAAACCGAGGACTTTAACCGTTTTTGTAAAAAAAAATATTTGAAGAGCACAGTACAAAAAATGACTGGTCAACGAAAAGTAGAAAGGCCCAGGTACATCAATCAATTTAGAAAGAAAAAGAAACAAAGAAAAATATTTTATTTAAGGTTACAAGAGTACCACCACCAAACAGAAGTCAACAACACTAATACACCTAATAAACAAGTTTGAATTTAGTACAAAAGAAATTGATAAGAAAAAAAATAATTAAAAAAATAAATTTAGAATTTAGAAATTTTTATTTGTCAGTATTTAGAATTGCTGAATTTGTATGTATAGTATATGTATGTAAACTCTTTATTGTACAAAAATAAGGAAAAAAAAAGAAAAACATTATTGACAACCGTTGAAATGCATGTACAAAGGCGAACTTATCCCTTTAAGGGATCTCTACCATTTGTTTGGCTTGTTATTTTTTGTTGCGCTTGAAAATTTTCAAGACAGCGTTTGTACAGTCACATCTAAAAATATGGGTGCATACGCATTTTTCACACTCCTAATGAAAAGTAGAAAAATCCAGAAGTTCTCATTCTGGTTTATAACTAGAATATATTTTTCACTATCCCGCGGGATCTATGGAATTTTCCGGGATAAAATAAGGATAGTTATCCCACTTCCTTGCTAGGGTCTCAAATTATCGACATACCAAATTTTGTCTTAGTAAATCGCCTTAAGAGGGTACGATGTCTAAGAGAATTTTGAGAAATAGGTATTTTAATTGAATGTCGCTGTCTCGCCCGAACCCCTCCGTGTCAGTACAGCGAGAGCGGGACAACTGCACCTCAGACCGTTAATAGGCGCGTAAAATTGATCAAAACAGCATTTCGTAGTCCCCTGTTTTCTTCTCGAAAACTGGACCAATAAATTTATTTTTTTCATATATAATTAGAGAACAGATTTAGCTATGCCCCTATGTTTTCCTTTTTTTGTTTATAGGAGGGATTCTTTTCTGATGAGTGCCTGAAAATGACGTTGAAATTGGGCAATTTTTTTAGTTTTTGAAAGCTCGTATTTCTTATGTTAATTGAAATATGGAAAAAAACGAAACATAGGGGCATCGCTGTGGTAGATATAGATTACACAGTAAAAAAAATTTGGCTCTAAAGCCATTATCCAGGGAGGAAACAGGGGACTACGTTTGTATGGAGAAATGGTGCGCATCGTACCCTCTTAACGGTTTATTTAAGCGCGCAGGAATAACAGATAGAGTTACTATCGCATTTAAAGCTCAGTTTCATTGGTCGATAATTCTGTCGATATACAGCATGCGGTGACTCCCCGCAGGTGGTGTAACGACTAGTGAAACTCATTATGTCGATAACTATTTCCCGATTGCGTAGTTCACACGGGAGCCCACTGCGGATTGGAAACTTCACACGCACCACTGAATTCCTTCTCATAATGTATCTGCAGACTTCCTCTAGCTTCTTTTCTTCACATTAACGCTCATGGTAAATTTCAAATTTAATTATGCACACATGAGTTCCGACTTAGAGGTGCGAGCCTGGGTTCAAACCCACGACCATTCCGCTTGAGAGGCCATTGGTCAAACCACTAGGTTACCACGAATTCACGAAATATTTTTAATTAAGTATTTAATTCCTATCTTTCGCTTATTAATTCTCGCAAACAAAAGCCCTTAGAAGCATACTAGACCGTACAATTCCTCTTCAGGATCAAATACGAACAATCTAGGACAGAGTCTCGTTAATTTCCAAGCTTCCAATAGTTAGGTATATTTTGAAGACCAGGTGTTCCTAAACTGTGCATCATTAGCACGTGGGACGTCAAGGCACCGTCTCAAAAGCGTCATGAATCGGTCGGCGTATTTTCATAACAGAATTGTCTATCCGTCCCTATGATTGCCGGTTACTACGAAATTCTAAGTTCGTAACGTGCCGTCTCGCTCACTCTTGTGTTTAATACTATTAGCGTAAACGGAACGGCACGATACGATGTTCGAAAATCGAATTTCAAAGTATAAAATGGCCTACTCGCGCACGCTCCAATATTTTTTGGGCGCTTATTCGAGCGTTTCAAGCGCCTCATTTAATTTAATCCTGGTCACATTTTTAAGAAATAGCAGAAAAATCTGATACAGTCTCCAGTTATATGGTAGACGTACAGGACCTCTAATATATACCTACCCGAAAACCCCATTAAAATATACAGCTATATCTTAAAAAAATTGTCCAGATTAATGAGACAGTTGAAATGCTCGAATAAACGCCCTTTTACTGTTTTTTTAGGGTTCCGTACCCAGAGGGTAAAAACGGGACCCTATTACTGAGGCTTCGCT
Organism: Archips crataeganus; assembly: GCA_947859365.1. NCBI lineage: Eukaryota > Metazoa > Arthropoda > Insecta > Lepidoptera > Tortricidae > Archips > Archips crataeganus. Next base: position 5,947,498 of record OX402071.1, on the reverse strand, counting down.
GTCCTGTCCGTCTGTCACCAGGCTGTGTCATGGACCGTGATAGCTAGACGATTTAAATTTTCACAGATGATGTATTTCGGTTGCCGCTATAACAACAAATACTAAAAACCAGAATAAAATAGAAAGAATGAAAGAAAGAAAGAAAGAAAATACATTTATTTACAACAACACAAGACACATATATATTTTTACAAAAATGACAATACAAAGGCTAAAAATAGAGTGTGTCATTGCGGTTGCAAATTGGACACTGGCTCAGCATAATGCTGAGGCGTTTATAACACCCCAGCGCTGACTTTCAGCCAGTACCGTCGGTAATACCCGGAACGCCACACAGATAGATAAAATGTACACTTATAAATATAAGCGATAAAGTACATAAACTACATGCGTAAATGGATAATTTGTAGATCATAAAAACGAATAATTTTAACAAAATTACTTAAATCATAAATTACTATACTATAACTCACTTGCCAAGTATACAACTCTGCGCGGATTAAAACAAGAAGTGAAATAACCGAAACAAAGAAAAATCAAAGAAGTTTTGTGAAATAGTGCTGGAAAGGAAAGGAATTAAGTTTTTTGAAATGACAACAAATAGCCTTTAAGCTTTCGCCCAAAGGTGTACCTGCTAGTCACTCCTAGGATGGGAGGGGGGATGTCATTCCAGCACTAAATGAATATTTAAGGGGGCTCCCATACACCAAACGTGATATTTTTGCTCGTTTTTTCTCGATATTGATAACGGCAAGAAACGGAAAGTAGGGTAAAAAGATTGTGTTGGGAACCAGTGCTTTAGACAATGCGTATTTCAGCGTATTTTGTGGACCGCTGTCACCTCCTGGCTTAAGTTGTCCCGACCTGTCACTACTGATTAGGGTGCTGTCTTATTTGCCGGGTTCCGTGACCTTGAAGTACCTAAAATGAACTAGACGACATTGCCGCATTTACATAGCTTATTTTACCTTGAGGAAGCTATTCTATTGGTTGATTTAGACAAGAAATCTGTGAGACAGCGATTTATAAGTGAAAGGCGAGCTACTACCCATAATGGTCATAATCCATATCCGCACTAATATTATAATTGCGAAAGTGTGTATGTCTACCTGGTACAGTCAGCATCAAAAGTAGCTGGACACTTTAGTACCTTGGCGCTCTACAGTTAGGTGTAAAACGTAATACTTGGGCCATTCTACTTTTAAGTAACCATTCATCTTTCGTGAAATATAAGGCATACCTGATGATTTTTTCAAGTGTAAATAACTTATATGAAAACTGAAATAACTAAATTTAATATTTTTAAAGCAAAAAAACTTTAAATTCAAAGAAATTTTATGGAAAAAATTGGTAACTCAGCGGAAAATACTAGGGGCGTTCAATAAAAAGTGAGAATGAGTATGTTATAAACAACTTTTACTAAATGTCATTTTATTTTTCGACATAGTCACCTTTTAGCATAATACCCTTCGTATATCTTTTTTCTAAACTTAAAATTCCATTTTTAAAAACGGTCTCATCTTGAGTACTTAAAAAATCTTGTACTGCAGCGACTACCGCGTCGTCGTCTTCAAATTTCTGGCCTCTCAGGTATTGTTTCAATCTCGGAAATAGGTAGAAATCACTGGGAGCAAGATCTGGTGAATACGGAGGATGCTTAAGGATATCGAACCCAGCATCACGAATTGCAGCCATTGCAACGGCGGACTTGTGTGCCGGGGCATTGTCCTGGTGGAACAGCACAACTTTCGAGAGTTTACCTCGCCGTTTTTCGCGGATCTCATTGCGCAATGTTGCTATTTGTTTGGCGTATAATGTGCCCGTAATAGTGGCTCCATGCTCGAGATACTCAATCATTAATACCCCTTTACCATCCCAAAAAACAGAGCCCATGACCTTACCGGCAGATGGGCTCACCTTGAATTTCTTCGGAGTTGGAGAAGATGGCCTTTTCCATGTCATAGACTGCAGTTTCGTTTCTGGGTCGTAATGATGGAGCCATGTTTCGTCCATTGTTATAAATCGCGCCAAAAAAAGTTCCCGGTCTTGCTGCATCAGGGTCAAAGCTTCTTGACAAATCTCTAGTCTAGTTTGTTTTTGCGTGTCAGTAAGCATTCTTGGTACCCAACGCGCAGATTCCTTTTTCATACCCAAGCGTTCATGTAAAATATTATGCACGCTCCCCGTTGAAATCTTTACATTTTCAGCAATAAAACGAACCGTGACACGACGATCCGCCGAAACTGAGTTTTCGACTTTTTTCACAATTTCTTCAGTTACTGCTGTAGTAGGGCGTCCGGAGCGGGGGTCGTCCATTGTCGATGTTCTTCCACGTCTAAATTCGGCGCACCAACGTGCGACTGTCGAATACGGAGGAGCATTAGACCCTAACCCTAAAATGTCCAAATTGACTTGGTCCGTAGAAAAATTTTTCAAACACAAGTATTTGATAACGGCGCGCAGTTCAATTTTCGCCATTTTCGCTAACGTACTCAATAGCATTGCAAAGAAATTACCGTATATTTTTTTAAACAAAAGACAATTAGTTTTTTTTTTTCATAGCAATCAGCTAGATAGATTAGCTTTACCGGCCAGTATTTAATTTCGTAATATTAAAAGAGTTTGCATCTCATTCTCACTTTATATTGAACGCCCCTCGTACACCAATTTCCATACAAATGGCCGGACACGCATGTCCACTGCGTTACCTACTTTATAGATAATAATGATTACTTTTTATGCGTAGTGATAATTTTAAATATAAGCTTAATTATGTGCCTATTTAAATCTTTAATGATAAAACCGAGCACTTTACCGTGTTTGTAAAAAAAATATTTGAAGAGCACATTACTAAAAATGACTGGTCAACGAAAAGTAGAATGGCCCACTTAATTGACTATTGTATTATTACGACATAGTACAAAAGTGACCAGTACCACTACCATGAGTTTACACTAGTTTACGTGACCGTAATTTTTTTTATATTGAGGAACTAAGGAGAGCCATAATTGAAAAAAGCAAATTGGATAAAAAAAAAATAAGCTTCCCAAATTACTAATTCCACGCGGACGGAGTCGCGGGCAAAAGCTAGTTTGTAATATATCACAAAATACAAAATGAATCCCAAAATATTTCGTCCAGTGTAGTTTTGCTAATTACGTACAAACATCATCATCATTTCAGCTGAATGACGTCCACTGCTGAACATAGGCTCAGCCCAGGGCTCGCCAAACAGATCGGTCCCGTGCCATCCGCATCCAACGCAATCCCGCAACCTTAACCATTAAAGTCACCGACATAGCTCGAACAATCGCCAGACTCAAGTGGCAGTGGGCAGGGCACATCGATATCGGTTCTCGGGATATTATATTGGCAGTCAAAATAAAATTCTGGGATTCTACGTTTCTAAAATTACTAAGAAAAATAACGTATTTTAAAAAATATAGAATTTATTAAACTTAAATAACCAATTTACATTATATCAGGCGTAATAAATCTCTACGACGTAGATGACGATTTCGACCACAGTGGAGAGGGCTAGCACGACGCCTGCGACTATGCGACTGTAGGTTTTAACCTGAAATGAGAATGAGAGGGCTTGGGCCGTAGTCCCCACGCGAGCCCAGTGCGGATTGGGAATTTCACACACACCATTGAATTTCTTCGCAGATGTGTGCAGGTTTCTTCACTATATTTTCCTTCACCGTAAAGCTCATGGTAAATTACAAATCAATTTCGCATATATATTCCGAAAACTCAGAGGTGCGAGCCGGGATTTGAACCCACGAGAGCTTGAGCTATGGCTAGAGAGGCCATTGGCCACCACGGCTTTATAAAATACTTTAACCATATCGCCTATAACTTCATTTAATTTAGAATTAGAAACCACAATAACATTATATTGCGTCTGGTCAACTATTTCTTACCTAGCAAATAGTACAGTACAATAGTCTGGGAGCCGCAAAATAAAATTGTTTTAATGTCACTTTATTTGCGTGCCGTCAATTGTTACTCTAGTACAAATTGTAAAGAGATTACAGTTCACGAGCCGCAATATAATGTTGTCGTGGTTTCTAATTCTAAATTAAATGAAGTATAATATACTTTAACCTAATACCTTAGTCGCTTCTTACGACATCAACGGAAGAAATGGAGATGCGTAATTGGGGATGTCTATTTTTTCGCAATGTATAGTAAATCGAAAACCATTTCGAGATAAATGCTTTTTAACTTGTTTTCGGTAGTTATTTAATTTTAATATTATGTAATGAATTTATAATATAACAAATAAGCAATGACCTTCATTTGACATTGGTGTAAATTGCGTGACCGGTTCAAGTCGTACTTTATTCTGTGTGGTTAGAATTCTTCACAATTTACGCGTGGATTATACTACGGAGTTTGATTTGGACCCGCTGTCTGACATTTAGCACTTTGACAGTGCCAGTAAAGTGACACAGTGTATAGTGTACCATTATTACGCAAAAAATAATTAAAGGGGTTGCCTTATCGTACGCATTTAGATAGATTTAGAAATTTGGCATTGTGGGAGCCCTCAATTATAATCTGACGTCATCAACTAAAATAGTTTCAATAATTAATTTTGAAAAAAGTAGAGAACTAAATGACAAAATATTGAAATTAGTTTCTTATAATTGACTTTTCTATACAAAAAAAAATATAAAAACCATGGGTATTTTTTTTAGACATCCCCAATTCTATACCAGACACCCCACGGGATTCTTTTTTAATTTAAAACTATTGTAAACTAGCAAGTATTTTAGTTTAAATTTAGTTGTTTTAATGGTTTTAATTTAGGTTTGTGTGTGATCTCAATAAAAAACAAGGGATTACAATGGAAATAAGAAACCTGCTGCATGGTGGTAGACTCTGGTATCTCCAAATCCAAATCTCGACGTAATCGCGGCAGTGGTAGTTCTGACCGCCATGGCTTTTCCTGTCGTTACAAACCATCATTAATGTTAGTGGGTCATACACATTTATTTGGTCATGTCTCTCCTGTGGACATGGCAAAGGTCAACGGTCTCTAGCAATTTTTCTGTCAATTCTACATCGGCATGTGGGATAGGTGAGACAACTTATGTTTCTTAAGCTGTATCAAGCAATCAAGGAATTTCTAGGTCTGATATACAGAGTGATTCTGGAAACGTGGTCACACAAATATTTCAAATAATGTCTAACACAAAAAAAGAACTGATCAATACTGATTCACGCAGTCAAATAACAAAATGCCGCTGTCTGCCCTGCCCGCATCGCACGGTTCGCTGACCGGTTTCCCTGCCCGGACCGCTGACCGATTGTCCTGACCGACAATGTTGTTCATACATAATGCGGGCTGCGTTCAATTTGACCTAACCGCGACCGCAGAACGCAGTCAGTGTGACAAATTGTTAAATAAAACATAGTTCGATATGCCGTATACGATTTTGTTGATCAAATTGTATCGGCGGAACTAGCGTTGATATAATTTGGGGTTCCTCGTCAATACTTACGTCATCTGGAACAAATACCGGGTTCAACTCTTGCGGTATAAGCGCTGACTGTATATCGGCATCGTTGACTAGTTGCTTAAAAAATACAATTATATTAGGCAAGTCTTAAACTAAAACAACATTCAGAAAACGATTAACAAAGTTGAAGGATCACCGACATTTTTATTTTTAATTCTCAAGCACAAACCTGGCTGACGGGTAGCGGGGCCAAATCAATTCTCATTTTTTTAAATTGGCAGATAGGTTGTCCATCCGAAATTGTATGTATTTGAAATATTTATTTTTAATTATATGTAATATTCTCTTAAAATTTCATCGTACCTCGCAAACACTTTTTTATTTTTTGAAAATTGTTTTGCAAGCATCTGGTAAAGTTTAAGCCCCGACTAAAATGATCTGATCTGGCTTATTTATTTTCTCGCTCTTTAGATGTCAAATTTTAAAGTAATAAAAATTACGCAATGCCTCAATGACATTTTCTTAAAAAAAAATTGTATCTGTAACTTCTATAAGAATTAAGAGGGTTGATTTAGCCCCCGCTCCGCCACCTGTCAGCCAGGTCCTGTGTATCTGTGCTTGGTATTGTAGAGGAAGAAGGAACCATTAGACAAGTTTTCAGCGTGACTCAAATACCTACCCAAAAATTTCCATCAGCTCTCGGACTATTAAACTTGTGAACTTAGACACAAAGGTGAAACGTGTGAAACCCTGGGGTTATAAATGTTCATGCTTGCCCTAAATTTATGGAAATTAGTTCCATAAGCGCGATATTTCAAATGAAAAAAGTTGCGTAACTTTAGCAATCAAGATACTTCGGTGTGTTTCTTTTTAAGAACCGATATCTTTTGCGGTAAAGGAAGTTTAAAAAAAGTAGGGTGAGATAAAGCAACGTTTGCTGTTTGCACATATTATACACACAGTTTATTTTATTTCTGTTAAGTACGATATTACTTACGACTTGGTACACTCACAGACACTACAGATAAATTACCGAGAGCGTGGAATCATAATCTAGGTGTATATGTGGTATTGTGTAAGTATTTATAGGCATTGGAGAAAGAGATCTCTATATTGTTGTCTCTCTCTCTCTCACTAAAGTGGAATGCCTATAAACACACAATACCACTATATAATTGCAATTCCACGCTCTCGGTAATTTATACCTGGGAAATCGTTTTTTATTCTAACCGATTTTTTATCGTTTTTCATACCATAGTCAAACTAAAGAAACGCTGACTACACTCCTTCCCTCTGTCTTAATATACAACAAGGGATACGTATAGAGATGAGATGAGAACAAAAAGGTATTAACTTCTTTAATCCCTCGCGTACTAAATTTAGTAGGTACATACGAGCTGTTTCCCGCGACTTCGTTTGTGAAGAAGTCGTTCAACGCTACCCCGAGGAATTATACAATTTTTCGGGATAAAAAGTATTCGTGTTAATCCAGGTATCTGTGTGCCTAATTTAGTCAGAATCCGTCAAACCATTTTTGAGTGAAAGAGCAACAAACATCCACACATCCACCCATAGAAACTTTAGGACATTAGTGGGATGTCAAAGCGAATGTCCATTTTTCTTGATTGGCAACGAGTTTCAAATTATGAACGTCAAAATTTGACGTGGGCTTTAGTTAAATGAAAATGTTCTCTTGCTGACTGTACCAGCCCTCGTAATGGATGCTAAATTATTGATGGCCCAAGGACAGCGGATATTGATCTATGAATGCATTATGGATGCAATATGGGTATTGATGCACCCTGCCCGGTATACACTCGTAGATAGAATAGTACAGCATCACGAAATACGAGTAGCACTTTGTTAATGAGAATTTTTGATGATATGCTTTGTGTACTGTGTATGGATAGTTTCAGAGACACTCAGCGAGCTATGGAGAAGGCTGTACTCGGGGTTTCTCTACGGGATCGAATCAGGAATGAGGAGACCCGTAGAAGAACAAGGGTCACTGACATTACCAAACGGATTAGCGCGTTGAAATGGCAATGGGCAGGCGATATAGCACGCAGGACATATGGCCGTTGGGGTCGAAAAGTTCTAGAATGGAGACCACGGACTGGCAAGTGCAGCGTGGGATGTCCACCAACAAGATCATTATCATCATCATCATCATCAATTCAATGTCCACTGCTGAACATAGGGCTCGCCAAGCAGATCGGTCCTGTGCCATCCACATCAAACGCCATATTTCAAATGAAAAAAGGCACAAGATGGACGGACGATTTGATAAAAGCCAGGTTATAGGTGGATGCAAGCCGCTTCCAACCGTAATGATTGGGTATCAATGAGGAAAGCGTAGATAGCCGTAGACGTCGTACAGCTGAAATTATGTTGCGTTTTATCCCTCTCGTCTGTCTTCAAACCCTTATAGGTCGTATATTATTATATTTTATTTCAGGTTGACTATTACAAGTCTTACTTAAACCGCATATAAAGTGTTTAATGATTAGATTACCTACTTGGTCCAGCAATACCTACTTACTTACATTATTGTGTCCTTTAGCAACAGTAAGCGCACAACAAAACAACAATATTTTCAGCATTTTTCACGCAACGTATGTTTGTTTATTTGTTTTCTGGACAGCGTAATCGAAATTTATACCAACGTCATAGCCATAAAATAGTAATATTTTCTAAGGGCCGCACCACACGTTATATTATATATAATGTAATCATCATCGTCATCATCATCATCACCATCATTGTCATAATCGTCATCATCGTCATCATTATCATCATCATCATAATCATCATCATCATCATCATCATCATCATCATCATCATCATCATCATCATCATCATCATCATCATCATCATCATCATCATCATCATCATCATTATCATTATTTCAGCTGAAAGACGTCCACTGATGAACATAGGCTTCCTCCAAAGTTCGCCAAACAGACCGGTCCTTCGCCATCCACAACTAACGCGTCCCCGGAAACTTAACCACGTCGTCGCTCCGTCTTGTTGGAAACCTATCGACGCTGCGTCTTCCGGTTAGTGGACGCCTTTCGAGAACCTTTTGGTCCCATCAGCCACCAGCTCTAAGATTTCCCTGGCCACAGCGTTTACTAAATGGGCCCCTCAAACTGTTGGCCGCTCGGAGGAACAATTTTACTATATTCTTATTAAGTATTATTAGAACTGTGAATTTCTCCAATAAGACGAAAACATCAAACCTCACAATACTAGGTTACTAGGCTTTTTATTCTGCGTACAGCCTTAGTCGAGCGAAATGTTTATGATGTACCTAGACCAAATAAAAATATTTTCCTGACGCTCGAAGCATGTTGTGAAACAATATGGAAACCTACGTTTTATTAACAGCGATATGCTGCCTCCTGCCGCTTTCAAATGGCCATGTAAGAATCCATTGTTAATAAATCTGTTCCTATATAAGATTACCTGGACACTGACCCCCAGGAAGTACACTACTATGTTATGGGCCTGAGAGCTGATAGCGCCCCTGGCTGGGATAATATACCAATCAAATTCCTTAAGCACGCTTGTACTGTTGTTGCTCCTGTGATTAGTCATCTAACAAACTTGTGTTTCCAAAAGGGAGTATTTCCAGCCCCACTAAAACAATCTACTGTGACACCGGTATTTAAGAGTGGAGAGAAAGATGACGTAAGCAATTATCGACCTATCTCAGTACTGACTGCCATCTCCAAAGTTATAGAGAAAATTATAAATAATAGACTTGTTTCTTACCTAAATAAATTTAATATTCTTTCAGACCACCAGTTTGGTTTTCGGCAATCCAGATCCACTGAAGATGCAATACTTTCCCTTACATCTTTAATTACTGTTAATATTGATAAAGGCAAGAAATGCATAGCCGTATTTCTAGATCTTAAAAAGGCGTTTGATACGGTCTCTCTCTCCACTCTTACTCAAAAAATGGAACGTGTTGGCATTAGGGGCTTACCTCTGCGATTGTTGAGTGACTACTTACAGGGGCGTACACAAAAAGTGAAAATAGGTGACTTCTTAAGCAAGGAACTAGATGTAACTTATGGCGTCCCGCAGGGTAGTGTTTTAGGGCCCACGTTGTTTCTTTTATATATAAATGACTTGACGAATCTCAAACTACAACGTGGGCACATCGGCTCTTACGCTGATGACACTGCAATAGTGTTTGATGGAGAATCCTGGGAATCAGTGTTCAGTAACGCAGAATCTGGCCTCAGTAGGGTCTCTGCATGGCTTAGGAATAACCTCCTTACGCTAAATGTCAGCAAAACTAATTATATCTGCTGTTCTAAATATGATAGTACGCAGCCCAGTATTAACTTAAAGCTTAAAATACATACCTGCAACCAGCATGACCCTCCCCCTTGTAAATGCAAAGAACTAGAAAAGGTTAAATTCACTAAATACCTAGGTGTGTTCCTGGACCAGCGCCTAACATGGTATAAGCAGATTGAAAGCGTGAATAACAGAATCAGAAAACTTAACTGGATTTTTAAGATGTTTAGATGTATCACTACTAAGGAACTAATTAATCAACTTTATATAACATTAGCTCAACCTGTCATGAGTTATTGTATCACTGTGTGGGGTGGAGCAGCCAAAACTAAATTCTTGGAGGTCGAGCGTGGGCAACGCTGCCTGCTCAAGGTGATGTACTCAAAACCATACAGGTTTCCTACCAAGGAACTTTATGAAATCAGTGGCCAAATAACAATGAGGAAGCTGTATGTTTTGAGTATAACACTCAGGCTACACAAAACCCTTTGTTTTACCCCTTCATCAGAAACACGACGGCGTAACAAACCTGTTGTCCCTGAACCTAGCTGTAACTCCATGTTTGCTAAAAGGCAGTTTAAGGCGCAATCGGCACATATCTACAATAACATACACAGAAAAGTCAGTATTCATCAACTATTACTAAACAAGTGTAAGACTGAACTAACTACATGGTTGAAACTTCTAAGCTATGATGACACTGAGTTGCTACTGTATCGTGCGAATTATTAACTGAACCTAAATGTGCACACACACACATACACCTAAAACACACACACACACACACACGCACACACACACACACACACACACACACACACACACACACACACACACACACACACACACACACACACCACACCACACTACACCACACCTACCGATAAATATAGTATTAAGTAAATTCATTGTTAAAAATTGTATTAGGTAAGCTAAGTTTAGTTAAAATAGAAACCTCTAGTTTTATATTTAGAATTTCCTACCTACTTACCAGTTACGGAAGAGCGGGGCATCCTAACACAGGTTTACTACCTAAAGGGAAGTCCCAATTTACAGCATGCATTGTATTGTGTAACAAAGGAAATAAACAATTTTTCATTTTCATTTTCATTTTTCATTAAAGTGACTGACTAACAAAAATCATCAATCATCATCGTCTCCACCTATACATATATATATCTACGTCCCGTCCCACTGTAAGGCACAGGCCTCCTTACACAATAATGTACTTGGGTTAAGTAGCTCACACGGGTACCTGTTGTAGCTTTTACTATTTCTGACTTTTAAACTTACTCTTTGTCGGTTCCTTGCTAAATGCTCTTCCTATTCACTCAAAGGTTGACTAGCAGAGTCCTTAAAGGGGTAAGTTCGCCTTTATACATCTGGTTCGTGCAACGGTATTCATTTTTGGTGCCATAAACATTTTGTACTTTTGACAATGTTACGTTTTATGCATTTTGCCATTTGTGCCAAAATTAACTGTTACCCTCGGAGCCGGGCTTGCGCAGTCCTGAGTTAACTATAACATAACTCCGGGTTAATTGCTAAAGCCAGGGATACAATAGAGGACAATTGCCTCGCGACACATGTAGCCAGCGACGTAGGTCGAAATGGCGCAACGTTGACGGTCTTCGCTCGAAATAATGTGCATGCAAATAATGTCGCCAGCCATGTCGTGCGAAGTTCGACAACGTTCTTACACTTCGCTCGAGGCCGGCTGGCGTCACTTGTCATGGGACATTTGTCCCCAAGAGGATCCCTGGCATAAACCAGGGTTAATTAGTGTCAAAATGTATGGTACGTACTGTCATAGTCATTGCTAACAATACAATACAATACAATACAATAATATTATTTATTAAACACCAAAAACAGTACAGTGACATTACAAAAATAAAAATTCAGGCAAACAATAGGCGTTTTATCGCTAAAAAGCGATCACTTCCAAAAAAACAATTATTCAGAACAGGCTAATGTAGGTGGCAGAAACAAAACAAAAGAGAAACGCAGTAGAACCCACCCAGGGTTATTAAATTGATTTCTTAAACCTGGACCGTACAGGTGACTTTAAGTGTAAAATATATTTTCTTCTCAAGCTAAGATTCAGGCGAGACGTCGCGGGGAGTCTGGATATTGTGACCAACAACGTGCAGCCCATCCATGCCGAAGTCAAGCCTGAAACTACCGCCGCCACTGAAAAGGTATGCTGAAGAATGACTAAACCCACTGTAGGAAACACGCATAATGATATAATACAGCCCCCTGTACTATAAACGTTGAAAGTGCTACAATTCCACATAATTGTCACTTACCAACTTCACAAATTTAACAATTACGTAGGATTGTAGCTGTTGTAATTTCTGTGTTATATGTGGTATAGGGACCAGGAGGTGGCCTAGTGGTTTGACCTATGGTCTCTCAAGCAGAGGACCGTGAGTTCGACCCCGAGCTTGCACCTCTAATTTTTTTACATTAGAAATTTACGGTGAAGGATTATTCCTTATCATCATCATATCATCGTGAGGCCTGCACACGCCTGCGAAGAAATTCAATGGTGTGTGTGAAGTTCCCAATCCGCACTGGGCCCGAGTGGGAACTGGGCTGTACCCTGCAGTGGGATCTATAAAGGCTGGGATGGGATGAATTCTTTCTAACTGACTAGGTACCCTGTAAGAAATACTAAAGTATACCATTGATCAAATATTGGTAATTGGTCATGACCGACAATCAGGACCCTAAGTATTTTACTATCGTGACAACTGTCAGTAACATATTAAGTCAAGTGATAACTGTCGAGAGACAGGTGACATGTGAAAATTTTGAAAATTATATTCTACAGAAATGCTTTTAAAAAGCCAATATAAAAAAATGCTTTACAAATGATAGGCATTTTGTTACAATTGTTAGTATCTAAATTAAATGACAATTATGTTGTGAAACAATTATTATTCTTCCTAGTCGATATTTGTAGATTTGTCGGTATGACATGAAATTAAACCGGTTTCAGGGTTGTGCTACAATAGGGATGTTGAAGCCATTAAAAATAATTCGTAGACACGACTCTAGTAAATAAACGCTTTATTTTAACCCTGAAAACCAGATTAATTTTCGATTAAGTAACTGCAAAATTTGATTTTTTGTTGCTTTAAAACAAATAAATTAGTTAGTTGATTGAGTTTGCGAACAAGTGACGTCATAAGTTGCTATTGCCACTCAAACTCTATGGAAGAATTGATTTTTGACAGCTCATAAAAAGTACGTCAGTTGATTGGTGGTGTCGACATCCCTATTGTAGTGTTTCGTGGTTAACGTACGTGTATTTTCAAAATGGCTATCCGTGAAAGTACACTGACGAGCAAAAATAAAGGGTCGGTTACAAAAATGAGGATAACTACAAAACCCGCTGTGATAGCTTCTTCGAGTAAAATGAGTTTATTAAAGAGTTTTATTCTCAATTAAACTTTTTCTTGTTAAGAATAAAACTCTTTACTAAACTCATTTTACTCGAAGAAGCTATCTCAGCGGGTTTTGTAGTTATCATCATTTTTGTAACCGACCCTTTATTTTTGCTCGTCAGTGTAGTAGTGACGATAGTGATAGTCACTGACAACAGAACTGTCATGTTGGTGTTGTTCGCGTGTGAGTAGCGTGTGCGGTACGGATTGATGGTAATTTTGCATGAACAAAAGCGTTCAAAATCTCCATACATAACAATGGAGTTTCTTTGTGCGCATCCCTTTGTTACGGAACCCTTTATTTAACACGTCACGGTTGATCGATCGCTACGGTACCCCACATAATGTATGGATGAGTTAACTAGCAGTATATTAGGTTCGTTCGTTCGACGTTATTGGAATTCAATAGTCATTGACGTTGTGGTTTATCTAATTAATCGTCAATTTTTGACGTACGGTCAAGTGCAAACATAAGTATCGATTTAATCCTCCCATCGTTACATACCTATACCTTAATTCGACGACATAAGATCTATGGGACATATTTATGAGCAAGTTGTGTGTACCCATATTTTTACACCTGACTGTACCTAAAGTTCGTGTGTTTTGTTTACCATTTAGGGTTCCGTAGCTGAAATGCAATGGAAGGAAATATTTTTAGGTACAGTTTACAAGTTATGAACTGTAAAAATTTTAACATTATACAATACAATACAATACAAATATTCTTTATTGATCACCAAAAACAGTACAGTGACATTACAAAAATAAAAATTCAGGTAGACAATAGGCGGTCTTATTGCTAAAAAGCGATCTCTTCCAGACAACCAATTACTCGGAAATTAATAAATATCAACAGACGAATGTAGGTGGCAGAAATAACAGACAAGAGAAACGCAGTATTACTTAATAGACAACAAACAATAAAAACAATACAAATATAATATAAATTATATAAATAAACAAATACATTCAATATAATACTTATACACTACATATACTTAATACAAAATATCAATGGAAAAAAAATGTCAAAAGGCCGCATGTGAGAAAAGGATTTAAAAAGGAAATTAAAGAAACAATATAAACAAAAAAGAAAAAGAATAAAGAAGGGTCAAAGAACGACCCATCCACTATGTGTTCTGATAATAATATCAGAACACATACTAAATAACATACTAATTTTACTTGAAAATTAAATGAGATCGAACGGCTGTAATCCATTTTAAGTAATTTATGAAATTAAACAATTACTTTGCTCACGCGCAACCTTGATTCAATAAATCACATCAAACACATTTTTTGTTCGCGGCTTTCCTGTAAACATGACAAAAGTTAAGGGTCTTTAGTCAATATTTTTTAGTCAAGTCTACATCGGCGTGTGGGACGCCTGCCCAACTGTCGGCCCATTCAAATAAATCTTAAGTTTCCTGACGAGTCACTAATTTTATGTCCACAGGAGAGACAACTTTTGTTTCTCACGCTGTGTATGACACATAATAATTACACACAATACTACACATAATACTAGATATATATAATAATAGATAATTATTATCTAGCAACAGTTATCAGTTTATAGAAATAAAATTGAGTGTTTTATTGTACTACGTTTGAAATTTACCTGGTGCTTTTCGATGAGGAACAATGGTGTGTGTGAACACACAGCACGCGCATTCACGCAGGCACGCGTGGTCATAAAAGAAAATGATAAAGAGTCATGTTAAAATTGCAACGTTTGCTTTCCAACCACCGAGGCTGCTAACCGCTTTCCCGTTTGCAGCCGTGCTCGGCCAGAAACAAGCCGGCGCGAGTAGAGCCCGGGATAGTATTCCAGGTAAATCGACTTACCTCACTTTACGCCCCAGTGGTTTTGCATTGAGTCCAATTTACGAAATTCTGGCGATAATACTTAGCTTGAATAAGATACGGTTCTCCTGCATTTGCGCCTCTCAGCCTCCTCTCAGAATAAGAGGGCTTCAACAGTAGCACCACTCAGGCTCAGTGAGGATTTTTTAATCAATCAACTTTAATTTCACATTTAAAGCCCAGGATTCAAAACCACGATCTGCCTGAAATGCCAAACCATTAGGCTAACATTTCATTACTAAATTTATTAATTTTAATTATACGCTGCAAGAATAGCCAGAACGAACTCTTAAAGTAAATAGGGGTCCGGCTTGTAAAGCTCAGTTTCCCAAAATGGGCACTTTCTCTAAAAGCGCACTTTATGCTAAATGTATGCCGAACTGGGGCACTTTATCGAAAGGAAACTATTTCGAAAAGTGCACTTTTTTTATAACGCAAATTTTTCCAAAACGTACACTTTCCCAATTCGGATACCATTCCCATCTTTACCACAAAGTCCACACGAATTTTTGGCAGTTGAAGATCTCTTGACGTATCATGATGGCAATGGTAAGAGCGTTTATACCTGCTGAGCTGGCAACGTTGCATTTTTTATTTACACGCTTTATATTAGCTTCACCTGTATGTTTGTATGTATGTTTGTATGTTTGTATGTTTGTAACCGACTCCTTAGGGCGCGATTTTGACCCACTTCCCGGTTTCCGATTGAGCTGAAATTTTGCACATATGTGTAAATTGGATGACAATGCAATATTATTGTAACATGGAGCTGATCTGATGATGGAGCTGGATGGTGGCCATAGGAACTATGTAATAAAACAACACAATCCCGTCGAGTTTGGGCTCGTTTGATTCGTCTTGACGAGCACTTTGATCTCAGATGGTAACCAGGGTCTGATGATGGAGCTGGAAGATGGCCAAAGGCACTCCACAATAAAACTACACAACCCCGTCGAGTTTGGGCTCGTTTGATTCGTCTTGACGAGCACTTTGATCCTAGATGGTAACCAGGGTCTGATGATGGAGCTGGAAGATGGCCAAAGACACTCCACAATAAAACGAAACAACCCCATCGAGTTTGGGCTCGTTTGATTCGTTTTGACGAGTACTTTGGTTCTAGATGGTAACAAGGGTCTGATGATGGAGCTGGAAGGGGGGTAGGTGGCGGGGTGGGGGGGGAATGGGGTAAGGGGGTCGGGGGTTTAGAGGGTTGGGGGTTAGGGTGTGGCGGTTGGGGTTAGGAGATGGGGGGGGGGTTTACGGGGAATAGGGTGGGGGTGTTGGGGGGTTCGGGGGTAAGTGATTTTGGGGGGTTGTGGGAAATGGGGAGGGGGTAAGAGGCCTAGATGGTAACAAGGGTTTGATGATGGAACTGGAAGGGGGGCGGTAGGTGGCAGGGTGGGGGGGGAGGGGTTGGGGGGGCAGGTGGTGGGGTGGGGGAAGGGGGGTTCCGGGGGATTGGGGGTTCGGTGTTAGGGGGGTTGGGTTTAGGTGGTTCGGGGGTTTGTAAAATGAGGAGGGGGGTAAGGGGGGTTTAGAGGATTGGGGGTAAGGGTGTGGGGTTTGGGGGGGGGGGGGTTTGGGGAAATGGGGTGGGGGATGTTGGGGGTTGGGTTTAGGGGGTTTGGGGGTTTTAGATGAGGGGGGTAAAGTTAGAAAGAAAAAAAATGCAACTAAAAAATAGAAAATAAATGATAGTTTAAAAAAACTAAAAAACACGCTTTAAAAAATAAAAAATAAATTTTAATAAATTTCAATTCACTATTCTTATAGTGCAGTAAAAAATCTTAATAAGCAATTATTATATTGTTATATCCAGATCAAAATTTGTAAACAATTCTAAATATTGATAAAATAAATAATAATAGTTTAAAATATTTTATTGTAAAAAAGCGTGGGGTGCTTTTTAAGATGTTATCAAAATGACAATCCTTGACAATTGACACCATGCACCCCAGTTAGTTTTTCTCGATTGTTCCATAAAAATTGAATGAAAATTAAAAATATTTTGTATACAAATTGTTCTAATATATAAGTTAATGTGTCTACTGCAATAATAATTCGTGACAGACTTTTATTTTCTTTAAAAACGAACAAATTATTACCTAACGGTTTTTAAAGAAAATAAAAGTCTTATCACGAATCATTATTGTAGTAGGCACAATCATTAACTTATATATTAGAACAATTTGTATAAGTACAAAAAAAAATAATTTTCATTAAATTTTTATGGAATAATCGAGAAAACTAACAAAAATGCAACGTTGCCAGCTCAGCAGGTATAAACCCTCTTAACGGTTTCTGACTGATGTCTAGAACCTTCGTGCTTATCTTGTGAACTTAACTCTCTGGCATGATACTGGCTCATTTTTTTAAAAATTTAGAGATTGCTTATAGTATAGAGATAATTTGAAAAAGTACACCTTCTGAGAAAATGTATCTTCTGATAATGTGTTCTAATTCTAACTGGGAAAATGTACCCATTGGGAAGTGCACTTTTAGAGACATCGAACCATCTGAGAAAGTGATCCTTCTGAAGGAGTGCACGTTTTAAAAAAGTGCACATTTCGGGAAAGTGAGCATTACAAGCCGGGACCCACAACCTACACAGCATATCGCATTCTCGCGGCTGCTTATGACTTTTTTTTTTCATTAGGGGACAATCTTACACAAATCGAACTAGTCCCAAATTAAGCAAAGCTTGTACTATGGGTACTAGACGAGGATAAACATACTTATATAGATAAATAAATACTTAAATACATAGAAAACATCCATAACTCAGGAACAAATATTCGTGCTCATCACACAAATAAATGCCCTTACCGGGATTCGAACCCAGGACCTCTTGCTTCGTAGGCAGGGTCACTACCAACTAGGCTAAAGTGGTCGTTACTTGCACCACTAGTTTAGATAGTTCGTCATCTTGCACGCATTCACCCGAAACTCCTCTGTCTACTGTTTTGCTGAAACTTGGGACAACAGCACACGTAAACAAGTCGACTGTACATCGATCTATACTACGTTTCAGATAAGGGAAGACATCATTCATCATCATCATTTTAGCCGAAAGCGTCCACTGTTGAACATAGGCCTCTCCCAAGGCTCGCCAAACAGATCGGTCCCGTGCCGTCCACATCCTACGCGGTTCCGCAACCTTAACCAGGTCGTCGCTACATCTTGTTGGAAGCCTACCTACACTGCAACATGCAGGGAAGACATACATACGCCATATATACTAGTAAAATGGTTAATTACACCATTATCACCAGCCTATACATATACGTCCCACTGTAGGGCACAGACCTCCTCACGGAATGAAAGGCCATGGATCATAGTTTCCAGGCCGGCCTGGTGCGGATTGGGAACTTCACACACACTATTGAATTTCTTCGCAAGTGTGACCAGGTTTCTTCAAAATGTTTTTCATCACACTTGCTCGTCAATGATGTTATTCCATGCCTGTATACTAAATGTCAAAGGCCTAATTTGTTCTTAAGGGAGTTATGGATTTACGTACAGTTTTTCTTCCCAAGGGAGTTCTAACTTTAGTTTTAAAATTTTCAAACAGACTAAGGAAGTTTCAAGTCAGCAACGTTTTATTTATATGTTTAAAATTTAGCTATACCTACTTAACCCAATTTTACTACACAAAACTTGTCTACGCTTCATGCAACTTCGTTATTTTTATGTTTTAAATTTATATCAAATAGTTTTGCAATAATTTTAGTAAGTATTTTTGTAACATGTTGGCAGAATGTGGCCGTATGGCCATTCGAATTCTAAACACAGTTTACATTATCTATGGTAGATGACTTGAAAAAAGTGACAATCTATATTGGCGGGTAGCCATTATTTATTTAATTTAAGTGCTAAAAGACAAAATAATTTCATTTTTGGATTTTTTTTTTCGCAGTGTGATGAAAATCATTGTGTGTATCACGGGCAGTAAGGGGATTACAAACTCGAGTCATTAAAAGCCCTCCGCCTCCAGCGTCGGGCTTCTAATAGGCTCTCGTTAGTAATCCCCTACTTACGGCCCTTGATGCACAATGTACTATTCCTCTACCTACCGTAAAGATCAAAAGAACCATGGGCAGAAATGTCCTCACCCACCAACAGAAACGAAACGTGTCTCATTTAATTGATCTTGGCAACCTGATGATCTTTTACTATGGCAAGGATCGCCCTATGTATGGGGTTTTCTTGTTTTCAAATAATAATAATTTCGCCCGGAAATTCTAAAAAACTCAGGTGTGAGCTTGGGCTCGAACCCACGACCTAGCTAGCGGTGGCGCTCAAACTTTTTTTATACAATCTAGACTTGCGTTTGACCACAATCACGCCTGATGGAAAGCGAAGATGAGGCCTACAATGAAGCACGCTTGCCTAGTAAATGCTCATTCAACCTAGAGTTGAATTTAGGGGAATAAGCAAATCCCCAAGCAGTACAAACCGTACAATAAATGTAACCGGTACGCGCGCGCTGCACAACTGCTCAGACCCTTCCTCCGGAATGAATGACTTCTATAGGCAACAGGCCGGAACACGACAAGTCGCTTGGCGGCCTGGCTCAACCTACAGGGTGGTGACCAGCCGCGGCCGAAGCCTACCACCGGAGTTGTATCGCTCGTTTAGCGCCACCCAGGGGTCACGTAGGGTCTCGAGAGTAAACCTACGGACGCGAGTGATTTCAACCCCCAAAAAACTACCACTCGCACTCGCGTCTACTCACATACCTATATAAAGTATAGGGAACACGGATAAGATGGATTTTTACCCCCTACCCTGTGTCTGAAGGATCCCAATCTTCCCGTGTCTCAATCCAAATTTTTGCTTATTTATAAGCCAAGTTTGAACTAAATCCACTCAACCGTTAATGCGTGAATAACCAACATTCAAACATCCAAACATCTTAATACGCTGGCTGCCCACCATACTTCACCTTAAAGTGTTGCTCCCACGCTCCACAAATTTAGTGATCCCACCGGTGATGCATCACCCTATTTCTGCATCATCTGCGAAGAAATTCAATGGTGAATGTGAAGTTCCCAATCCGCACTGGGCCCGCGTGAGAACTACGGCCCAAGCCCTCGCATTTTGAGAGGAGGCCTGTGCCCTGCAGTGGGACGTACGCAGTGGGCTGGGATGACGATGACGATGACGATAGAGTCCCTATCCTCTACAAAATATTTAGTTTGACTCTAGCCCCTAAAATAATGTCCAGAACAATACCCTGAAAAATGAGTTCTTGATCCCACCGGTGATGCTCATGGCATCATTAATAATATTACCCAGTTCAGTCTGTAACGAAATTAATTGCTCAGCAAATGAGTTATTGCTTAGATGAGCGTTGGTAGTTTAAAAAAGTCCTTTGTGGGATTTGTTCCTGATTCGTCATATTCCTAACTTGTCATATTCCTGATTCGTATTATTCGTAACTCGTCATTGCACAGTGATTTATGGGTCGATTTCAGAGCGTTTTGACAGCGTTTTTTAAATTTCATTAGTGTCACTCGATTATTGCTGTAAAATAATGATAAAATCGACCCTTATACATTGTACTTTGGTAATTAGACAACAATTCTTTATTGTACACCAGAAAATACAGATAAAAATAAAACAATTAAGAATACAGTGAATAAAACTTAACTATAAACTAAATATCTAACTATTACACACTAAATTAAATTAAAAACTAAACTAGATCTAAAAATGGCCCCTGCGGCATTGTGCCGAAGATGCTGGCAGCATTTCCTCGTTGAATCGCTAGGCTAATTCTTTGAGCGAGGTAGCTGCCAGCTCTTCGGTCACCGACAACAATTTACGTTGCGGAGCGGATGACGAAACAGGAATATGACCAATTAGGAATATGATGAATCAGGAACAAATCCTGTGTGTGTCAAATACTTGCAGAATAAACGTTTTGATTTTGGTTCAAAAGAGACATTTCAGTAGTAGTCATTATACCTGAGATTATTATGATGATGAGTAGTGATCTAGCTGTTTTGACTGCGGCGGTTGTAGCGAAAGCCTGTGAGCATCCAGGCGGTGTCAGCAAAACAGACAGCATACATATTAAAAGCAGTACGGCAAATTTAAATAAAATAATTAACACATCACACTATCACTATCGTCCTTAGATTCTTAGAATTTATTAATTATTTAGATACAGTTATGAAGTTAAAAAGGTGAAGGTGGTGGGAACGCATTGCATGCGGATGGCGCAGGGCCGATCTGTTTGGCGAGCCTTGGGGGAGGCCTATGTTCAGCAGTGGACGTCTTTCGGCTGAAATGATGATGATGATGTTGTTAAAGTTATTATTATTGCATTATCTGGTTACCTTCCTATTGGAATGTAATTTTAAAAAGTGTAGTGTCATATTTGGTGTTAGCTGCTCATCCTCTTACCTCTGACCTACCTACGATCTAGCCAGATGCATTAATATTTTGTTATAATATTAAAATAATAAACTGCGTAAAATATAGCACTGACAACCCAAGAAACTATATTTGATTATAACGTCAATACAACCAGAATTATCCATCAAGACTATTAAAATCAACAAGTTTGCTATGAAGTATATATTTTTGTATTTATTTTTTCAACTTCATTTTTTTTAATTACTTTTACGGTCATCCTGTGAAAACCATATATTTCATACTAAATACAAACTGAAATATGGATGCACAGACAAAACCCCAGAAAAAAGACCAATGCTGGGAATCGAACCCAGGTCCTCGGCATTCCGTGCCGTGTGCTACTACCCCTACAGTCCAGTCCAGTGGTGGTGTAGGGGTTGTAGCACACGGCACGGAATGCCGAGGACCTGGGTTCGATTCCCAGCATTGGTCTTTTTTCTGGGGTCTTTTTCTGTGCATCCATATTTCAGTTTGTATTTGTGTGTGTTGTGTTTGTGTTTGTAGACGACCAGATGGCGTAGTGGTTAGAGAACCTGACTACGAAGCTTGAGGTCCCGGGTTCGATTCCCGTGTCGGGGCAGATATTTGTATGAAAAATACGAATGTTTGTTCTCAGGTCTTGGGTGTTTAATATGTATTTAAGTATGTATCTATCTATATAAGTATGTTTATCCGTTGCTTAGTACCCATAACACAAGCTTTGCTAAGCTTACTTTGGGACTAGGCCAATTGGTGTGAATTGTCCCATGATATTTTTTTTTTATTGTTTTTTTTTAATTTAGTATGAAATATACTATTAAAATCATTAATCCAAGTCTTACATGTCGTACCGTCAGCGAAAAATTCTTTTATCCCGTTAGAACTACGCAATTCTCCGGGATATAAAGTATCCTATATGTTAATCCATGATAAAAACTATGTGTGCCAAATTGCATCAGAATACGTCAAATAGATTTAGCGTGAAAGAGTGACCAGTTTTCAAATGCGAGTGTTGTATTTGATACTTATGCATTGTTTCCATCTCTTTCGTATCAATTAATTAAGCAAAAAGAGGGAAGGTAAACATCATCATCATCATCATTTCAGCCGAAAGACGTCCACTGCAGAACATAGGCCTCCCCCAAGGATCGCCAAACAGATCGGCCCTGCGCCATCCTCATCCTATGCGTTCCCGCTACCTTCACCAGGTAAACATAATAACAGTTTACTGACTGTTGCCCGCGACTCCGTCTGCGAAGAATAGGGGTTAAAAAAATAGCCTACCGAATATTGTTTTTTTTTTTAATATCGGTCAAGCCGTTTCGGAAGAGTTCGATAAACAAACACCGTGACACGAGATTTTTATACATTAGAGATATAGGGGCTGTTTCACCACCCATTGATTTATTTTAACTGACGGATATATGTGATGCCGTCTCCGTCTATTCGAACAAAACAAACAGAGACGGCATCACATTTGTCCGTCAAATAAATAAATAAATAAAATAAAATAAATATCACGGGACAATTCACACCAATTTACCTAGTCCCAAAGTAAGCTTAGCAAAGCTTGTGTTATGGGTACTAAGCAACGGATAAACATACTTATATAGATAGATACATAGGTACTTAAATACATATTAAACACCCAAGACCCGAGAACAAACATTCGTATTTTTCATACAAATATCTGCCCCGACACGGGAATCGAACCCGGGACCTCAAGCTTCGTAGTCAGGTTCTCTAACCACTAGGCCACCTGGTTGTCTAAAATTTGATCAATGGATGGTGAAACAGGGTTAGGGGGTAAAACTACCTTTTTTACTATCCAGAAACTATTGACTGTGTAATATGTCAACAGCTTACATAACACAAAGCGGGCATGCTACATGTCATCGGCTTAAGCAGCTTTGAAGCCAGCTTTAGTTTATAGTTGCTGCACTAGAAGGGAATACGCTGTTATATTTATTCTGTGTTCTAGAATCAACCAAAAGAATATTTAGAAAAATTTCTGTTTCTAAGAGTGGAAGGAGCGATTTCTTAGAAATAGGGTCCCCCGTTTCCCGTTGTTTCCCTTTGTGTAGATAATCTTGAAACACGGCATCCACTTTCATACAAAATGAAAACGTACCAATGTTCGACACCACAAAGCCCAGTAGATGACACCCATCTGTCACCTCTCTTACTATGACATAAGATTGAAGGTGCCATATTGGGTCAGCGTCGAGGACAGGGACGTTTACCTTACTTATATTTAAGTGATGTACGTATATTTGAAAACATTAACCAAGGTTTAACGTTTAACGCTACCATGGAGGGGGTATGAAATCATTAGTATACTTATGTACTGCCGAAGCAAGTACACTTGGTATATATACGAACGGATGTTAAAAACTTCGATAGTGCGATGCAGAACTCATACTGTCTGTGCAAATGTATGAGCCTTGATAAAAGCGCCATCTAATGAGTAATTTAAACACATAGATGCATAAGTAAATTTAGTTCTTTAAGTTATTGCAATAAGGTTCATATTGATGTATAAGTGCCTTTTTCATTTCCACATTACGAAGTTTCACTTCTTCCGCGCGGAGGAACTGCGCGCACTGTTTTTTATTTTCCCTTGCGTTCGCCGAATCAAGATTTTGTAGAAGATTTACGACTGTCAGTCATAAAAAAGATATAGGTCTCAGACTAGATTAAACCTAAAAAACAGTCATGATAATGTTCATAACAGAACTGGAATAGGTACTTACTTTGCTCCTCCGCCAAGTAGTGAGGTTAATACACTTTTTCATACATATTCCCACCCTCCCAAAAAAGAAATTAAATTAACCAACGCAGGCGCAACTCCACTCACATTACTAAAAGAACCAGGCCACGTGTTTCACCTCTCTCCGAAGCATCATCAAAGAACGAGCTCTCTCAGAACGATTGGCCGTACTTATATCTTCCATACACAATACCTACTAAAGTCACTGACATAGCTTGAAGAATGGCCGGGGAGACTCAAGTGGCAGTGGGCAGGGCACATCGCTCGTAGAACTGATGGCCGATGGGGCAAAAAGGTTCTCGAGTGGCGTCCACGGACCGGAAGACGCAGTGTAGGTAGGCCTCCAACAAGATGGAGCGACGACCTGGTTAAGGTTGCGGGTTCGCGTTGGATGCGGAGGGCACCTAACCGATCTGTTTGGCGAGCCTTGGGGCAGGCCTATGTTCAGCAGTGGACGTCTTTCGGCTGAAATGATGATGATGATGATGACACAATAGTGCACACACAAACACACACACACACACACACACACACACACACACACACACACACACACACACACACACATACGCATTTGCATTTGTAATATTAGTAGCCAGGATTCCAATATTATACCTGAAATAATATATTTTGAACTTCTTGTCTTTATGATACCACCTCCCTTCACCCCCCTTCGCTCGTTATTGAGTACAGTCACGAGCAACGTTAAGTATCCCATTTGTCATTTTTTTATTATTAATCATACGAATTTATCACACCTTAATTACCTTAACGACAAGATCGATAGTCGTATCGCACGTAGCGACAATCTTCGGAATATGGTTATATTTTATCACAGAACTAGGAACATATCGACGGTTAAAAGGCAAAACGTATGAAGCGACACTTTTTGTCAAAATGAGTTATATACATATTTGAAATCAGCGAATTTTTCTCCGTCGTTTGAGCCGGGTTTCATGTATAGTTCGAAAAACGTCGCTTCATGCGTTTTGCCTTTTAACCGTCGTATAATTATGTAGTTTTTACTTAGTCCATTGACCTTGATATGTACTCGTATTAGTTTATTCTATTCATAATTACAAAGCATACGAGTGGATAGTTAACCAAGAAATTCCTTGATCACCCTAAGGTTCAATGTTGTTTGTACGACTTAAAACATCAAAGGCTATTCTACTCACAATTCATTGTGACAATCAGCCTTATTGTTTTAGAAAACAAACAACAGATAAATAGGTACAATTGAAATAGATAATAATAAAAAAACTAACCTAAAAATAACCTAGCTATATATACAATTCGCCTAAGTCCTGTCCCTGCGGAAGAGTGCCCATAAGGCAGCATTTCCGTGCTGGATTGTGATGCCAATACGTTGGGCGAGAAATTCACCAGCCTTATGGTCATTCTATTCATTATATTTATGTTATATGAATTTTCTATACACTATTTGTTCAGGTTAATTTAATATTTCGAGAAGGGGACCAAGAAGGACATTCCATGAATACATTGGAGATGTCTTTAAAAAAGGTCAGGTCAAGAGTACCCGAAACCGGCGAGCATGTATGAAAAGACATGCATGAGTGTTGTGGAGTGGAGGGCCGTAGCAGGTGGAAACAAAATAGTCTCAGCCTAGTTCTTTGCTGGAATGGGTATGATTGTATATATTGTGTTGTGTGATTGTGTATTGTATGATTGTAATAATCTATTTTTCGATCAATTGACTTCAAACTGAACTGAGAAAGAAATATGCTTTTTAGCTATTCATCATCATCATCATCATCATCAGCCCATAATAGTCCACTGCTGGACATAGGCCTCCCCCAATGAGCGCCATTGCGCCCTGTCCTCGGCTAGACGCATCCAGCTTCTACCAGCAGCCTTTCGCAGATCGTCACTCCACCTGGCCGGAGGGCGTCCTACACTACGTTTGCCAAGACGCGGTCTCCACTCAAGAACTCGTTTACTCCAAGGATTGTCGGTTCTTCGACAGATATGACCAGCCCACTGCCACTTCAACTTGCTAATTCTCTGAGCTATTAAATCATACCATACCATAACATACATACGTATTAGACGTGCGCGCCGATCGGCGTGGCGCACGCCGACGCCGCCGGTCATTGCAACGGTGTGAAATCGGCGCAATACATTTACAACAACTTTAAGGTTCGGCCAAACCGCCGCTTACGTCACCAGATGTCTGTAGTTAGTTTTATAACATTTTTACAATTTTACTGTCATTTTCAATAATAACTACTTTTGTTTTATTTAGTATTCAGTATTCAGTATTCAATCATTTATTACTTTAAAGAATTCCATGCAATAGAGGTACAATATAGTTCAATTCAGCTTAGAGAATTACCTACACTAATGCAAAGTTAGAAAAAAAACAAAAAAAAAAAAAAAACCGTCGCCGATTTACGCCGATTACGCGCCGCCGCCATCGGCGCACACCTCTAAACGTATACGACGATACGTGTACGTGTATATGTATACGCCGTCCCGTTTTTAGCTCGCGCGACATGTCTATTCCTCCTATTCTTGCCTTTTGTCTATCTGTATAAATCCTTATCTTCTGCAGGTGGTCCCTCCAACATCCGGCGCAGTGTTCCAGAAATCCCTCCGCAAGTCCTTGCCAGCCACCACCAAGCTGGATCTGATCCGCAGCGTCAACAGGATGCTGGCGCTGCTGGTGCTGCTCCTGACGGCCGCCGTCGAAGTCTACCCCATACTGGCGCAGCTGTTCACCACTGTATACTTCTACATGATGGAGTAAAGATAGTTTTAAATATTGTAGTTTTTTTATTATTCGCTAATTTTTGCCATATAGGGCACACAATTCTGCATTCTTAAAAAAAATAGTAGTTTTTGCCTTATAAATTATTATACACAATGCACAATATACTTCTTAATTCTGCTAGGAATCGATAACCTACCTGCCCAATTTACATTTTTTATTTATTCTGTACCTCGTTGTTTCTGTTTTCACGTTTTACGATTTGATTTTGATTATGCTTATTTATCTTTTACTATCATTAAGTTTCCCGAGATCTTACCCCAACCACTTCACGGGCCCGTTGTTTGATCAACAGTTAAATAAACTAATAGTTAAAATGTATGGCAAAGATAACAATAGTTAGCGCATTTCAAATGTAATTTGACTATTAGTTTGTTTAACTATTGATGAAACAACGGGCTCTTAGTGTTCAAAAAGTTTGCCGGCATTTGCACTGTATTGCCTCTCGTGCTGTCAAGCCTCTAAGGACCATTAAGTTATTTGCGACCAAATTGTTCGTCTTAACGAAAGTCACGAGTTTAATTTGCGGCTAATGCCAATCAAGGATGCTCAGTCTGAAGTCAGAAGGATGCCTTGAATAATTATTAATACCCTTGCCAGGGTCCTTGACTGGTGAATTTCGCTATTTCTGGTACCTACATAAAAAAATAGCTGCATTTTAAAGGCCGTGAAAGTATAAGATAACTGATTCCGCCCCCGTCGAGTTTGGGCTTCTAATTTTTATAGATGGTGTGGCTATCTACATTAGTAATTAATATTCAAAATGAACCGTCATGTTTTGAAAGCGCTTTATAAATCTTATAAATCGGTTTTATCCGGCCTCGATCTTGGAATTTGAACAATAATATGTATGTTTAAGAAATTACCTTTGATAATTGATTTTGTACATTTTTATAAACATTAGTTAAGAAATGTGATTACCATGAACTTCAATAGTGACATGACGCTTCCCAGTCATGGAGAGTTTAGCATTACTTTTATCTTTTTTGGCTATAATAGTGCAATTTAACGGTGTTTTAAGTGAAAATGATAGCGTAAGTTAAATATATAATTAACTGTAATGTTTTACCATAAAAATTAACTTGGTCATACCTAAATACCTAGTGCTTCATACACCGTGTTTTTTTATTTATCTCAATTATAAGAAAAGTTTCTTCAGGTCAAATGAAGCTAAATTTTTCTAAGACACTCGTATTATTTAAAAGATAATTAAATATTAATTTTAATGAGTTATGCGTATTGCTTCCTTATTTAACGAACAAGATTAAGAGGGTACGATGTCTGAGAGAATTTTGAGAAATAGGTATTTTAATTAAATGTTGCTGTCTCGCCCGAACCCCTCCGTGTCAGTACAGCGAGAGCGGGACAACTGCAGCTCAGACCGTTATTAGACGCGTAAAATTGATCAAAACAGCATTTCGTAGTCCCCTGTTTTCTTCTCGAAAACTGGACCAATAAATTTATTTTTTTCATATATAATTAGAGAACAGATTTAGCTATGCCCCTATGTTTTCTTTTTTTTGTGTATAGGAGGGATTCTTTTCTGATGAGTGTCTGAAAATGACGTTGAAATTGGGCAATTTTTTCAGTTTTTGAAAGCTCATATTTCTTATGTTAATTGAAATATGGAAAAAAACGAAACATAGGGGCTTCGCTGTGGTAGATACAGATAACACAGTAAAAAAAATTTGGCTCTAAAGCTATTATCCAGGGAGGAAACAGGGGACTACGTTTGTATGGAGAAATGGTGCGCATCGTACCCTCTTAAGCACGTGAGTTTGTTTAACATTAATCTCTGTGTCATTGACGTGTAGTTTAAATAATATATCATGACACTTAACTTATAGAATTAAACCTAGTGAGAAGTCATAGTTTTATTGTTGTTTAGAAATTAGTGCGCATGCTTCAACTAATGCTCTAAGTCAGCCTTAATAAATGACACTCACTTTAACAAACTTAAAAATTATTATGTATGGCAAAAGACAAAAAAAATTACGTTGAGAACAAAAAACGATTTACCGGGTAGTTTCTGTGATCGTACCAAGTAATATATCGAAGTTAAATGAAACAAAAAAAAACATGGTGTACCTATATATCCCATTTAGACTCTACACATTAATTTCGACAAATTCAAGAAGTAATAATTACTTAACGTTAGCAGAGCGTCTGGACGGCCTGTTCTATTACCACTGGAATCGCTTGCATATCGCGACCAATTCATAAGTTAGTATTGAAATAAGATCTTGCAACTAACAAACTTTGGATTTTGAATCTGAAATAAATGATATTATAAAACATTGTTTACAATTTTTTTAGATTGGCAATGAAATACACAAAATTCATCGATTTAAACGAAGCCACGAACATGATAAAGCTCTAAGCTCAACAAAAAATAAAGATCAAGGCAAGACTAACACCGAAAAATCCAAAATAGACGTCTCTAATGAAAACCGTGAACAAATACTTCAAAAAGGAAAACTTAAAGTTGGGAAAGATGAACCAAAAGAGGAAGAAAGCAAGATAATTAGCATTAAACAATCTGAAAAATTAGTTAATCCTAAAAACTTGCATCATTTTATAGAAGACGTAGACGAAGAATTACCCGTTCCTGTGAAACACATTCAAATTAATGAATATCGATTGCAAGAGCCTTTTAAAGCTGCATTACAAAATAAAACTTCAAACGATACTACGCCTCTACAGAAAAACAAAATCGAGAACATTCCAAAGAAACTGCTCCCAGAAAATACAACAAAAAAATCACCGCATGAATTGATCCCAAAATTAAAAACATCTGATTCGGAACATGATGAAAAGCCTACAGTTAAGTCATTGTTGAATGTAAATGGACAGTTTAGAGCACAATTAGTAAATACGACGAAAGGAGCGGAAGAGAAATCAAATGCAAGTGTTTGTAAATCACCAAAAAATAAAATGGATAGTAAGAAAATGGGACCAGAAAGTAAGTAGTACTAGAAATAAACAAAATCAAATACATATTACATAATACTTTAATATTGGATTGCTCGTTTTCAGTGTTTGCAACACCTATGTATTTAAGTACGACATGCAAACAAAATTCTACAGCTGATTTTCATGTTCCGACGTATTTGGTTAATATGATATCATAAGCGCCGAAATTATACGCAACCTAATTTCGGCGTGATTACCACTGCTCAGTGGCGAAACTAGATAATCTAAGGCCCCGGTGCAAAAAAGAAATTGGAACCCCAAATGTTTGCTTGTATTCGTTTTTAGGGTTCCGTAGTCAACTAGGAACCCTTATAGTTTCGCCATGTCTGTCCGTCTGTCTGTCTGTCCGCGGCTAAGCTCAGAGATTGTTAGTACTAGAAAGCTGTAATTTGGCATGAATAATCAGTGACGCCGACAAAGTGATTGAATAAAAAAAGTAAAAAAAATTTTTTTAGGGTACCTCCCATAGACGTAAAGTGGGGGTGATTTTTTTTTTCTCGGCTAACCCTATAGTGTGGGGTATCGTTGGATAGGTCTTTTAAAACAATTGTGGGGTTGCTAACATGATTTTTCTATTCAGTGATCTGTTTGCGAAATATTCAACTTTAAAGTGAAAATTTTCATTAATATCGGCCGTCCCCCCCCCTCTAAAATCTAAACTGTTTGGTGGAAAAATTTGAATAAATTCAGAATGGTAGTAAATATATCAAATTTGCTAGGAAAATTATAGCGGCTAAGATTGCTTGGAAATTATTTGTAGTTTAAGAGTAAATAGTAGCCTAAGGTATAAAACATACCTAAACTTGGATGATTCCGCACACATACGAAATCCTTAGAAAAATATTACTTGATTTTTTCGTAATGGCTACGGAACCCTACCTTGGGCGTATCCGACACGCTCTTGGCGGGTTTTTTTGAGCGTTGTTTGCGCTTAAAAATATGACAAAAATTATTTTTTATCCATAATTTTATTCGCATTGTCCAAGGGCCCCCCTGACCTGGAGGGCCCCGTCACCTTCCGATAGCTACACCACGGCGCCTGTGTTGTTCTAATTAATAGCAACCGGAATTACATCACGTTTTGGTGTTATCAGCCGCACAACTTCGGTTGATGCTCGATTGAAGTTCGGTTGTATGCTGAAACGTAGTGATTTCGGTAAATTTGTTGCTAGCAATTGAAGCTTTGCAGACGCGATCAATAAGTGTGTTTAGGACGAATAAAACCTTAAAACATACCTACGGTTGTTATAGAGCCTTACTTTCTTATTAAAATTGAAATAAGGCATATTTAACTGTTGAAGCACTACTGTTATACACATGTAGGTTACCGCCTAGAAGTCTGGCTCAGTAATAATAAATTTGGTCTAGACCAAAGCCGTATTTTAACTTTCAGTGTTATTTTTTTTCCAGACAGCGTAATAGAAATCAAAGAACATAAATACGAAGAAGAGATAGTGCGTTACTATCCAAGTAAATCTTGTCAGCCGAATATAAAAAGACATTGGGAGGCGAGCCAAAACTTCAATCCACAATTCGGTAACAATCCTTATATTCAAGCGATGAATCCAAACGGACTAACACAAGCAGATCCTTATCAAAGAGTAACATACAACAAGGACCAATATTTAGCAGCTTATACTTGTGCGAATGTTAAGGACGGCAGCAACGGGGACTATTTTTATGCTAACTTCGATGTTAAACCTTACGATCAAGCAAAAGAATGGAGATACCAAGGATACGGTAATTATGACAGAATCAGAAAAGTTTGGCTAGATAGAGACACCAAAATAAGGACAGCTAAACCTGATGAATATGTTTCAACAAATGTGAAAGATGTTAAGCAATGAATAATCCGTATATGATTAAACGTTAAGAATGTTATGAAGTAATGTCATGATTTTTTAAACAATGCCTTATCAAGTAATCCGTAGGCCGGCTATAATTCTTATCAGTAAATTGCACATAAATGCGAACTCTTAAATAAAATGTGAAGTTATTCAAATGCTTTAATTTACTGTCATGAAACCTATAAAACGTGTTTTAAAATAAATTCAAAATATCGTTGGGGATAGTACAGATCTGCTTAACTGTCATTGGATAATTCCGCGTATCTGACAAAAGCCAATTTCCAATTTATACTTACTCCAAATTCGTTAAATTAAAACAAATATGAAAATAAAACCATTCCCTGTAAAAACATTCCCCGACGATATGGAAAATGGCCGGGTTAGTTTGACTCCTTGTCGCTGTAAATGTTTTTCATCGTTTTTTTCTTCAAAATGTAGCCGGGCATTTTCAGAAAAAAGTGTACCCTGTACTTTTTTAAAAACCTAACAAATTTTGGGTTATTTCTATTGAGAATCACAAGCATTATCGATTTAAGAAATAAAAAAAGTGTCCCACTTTTAACTGTCAGTTTTGTGACGCAGTTAACCATACATGTTGTATGGACCGTCACAAAACTGACTAATAAATTTTGTATGGAAAATTAAGGATAATTAAGGCAAAACGGGTACATTGTTCTCTGAAAACCCCCAGCCACGCCTTTGACAAGGTATACTTTAAACAGCGATCAATGAATGGAAATATTTGTCAACCACATTTAAAAAACCTGATTAACATATACAGGGATGTTCAGTCAAGTATATTGCACGGCAAGCGTGCTCCACCGTAGACCTCATCTTCGTTTTCCAGCAGGCTTGATTGTAGTCAAACGCAAGCCTATATTGTATACAAAAAAGCTCATAAATATTATGGACGTTACCAAGGCGCCAAAAATATCTACACAACTCTATACCATTAACCATAAAGGTTGATGCTTACATAATATATATTTATCACGATGGCTGTATATGTATAAGTAAATACTTGTGCCTTCGACTGTTCGTTCAATCAAGCTAATCCAACGACTGAATTTTTTCAGATTAATTTAAAACATTTTGTATTGAAGAAGTATTGAAAAAATAAAAACTTTTTAACAAAAAATTAAACCGCCGAAAAAACTGAATAGCAAAAAATAATACCTTTTTTGTTTGACCTTAATCTAGGTACCAGTTTGAAGTCGGTGCCTCAGCACTAGCCACGAGGAGTGGGCCTATAATCGTCTACCTGATTGCCTTCTATCACTCCTCCTGGCTCGTGCTGAGGCACCGACTTCAAACTGGTACCTAGATTAAGGTCACACAAAAAAGGTATTATTTTTTGCTTTTCAGTTTTTTCGGCGGTTTAATTTTTTGTTAAAAAGTTTTTATTTTATACTTTTTTCTCATCTTTGGGGTATTTTTTTTCCAAATTTATACATATAATACCAACTTCAAGGTATACCCTATCCAATAAAAAAAAAGAATTATGAAAATCAGACTACTCTGTAAAAAGTTAGTCAATCATCCCCTGTTTCTTACCCTTAGGGTAGGAATATTATTTCCAAATTTAAATGGGGCCACCCTTAGGATATACGCTTTCCAATAAAAAAAGAATCATCAAAAGCCGACTACTCTGTAATAAGTTATGCTTGGTCATATAGTACAATCAGTGACTGAACAATCAATCATCCCCTGTTTTCGTACCCTTAGGGTAAGAATATTATTTCCAAATTTAAATGGGACCACCCTCGGTGTACCTATACGCTTTCCAACAAAAAAAGAATCATCAAGATCGGACTACTCTGTAAAAAGTTATGCGTGATCATACATAAAAAAAAAAAAAAAAAAAAAATATATATATACACGTCGAATTGAGAACCTCCTCCTTTTGTTTTCGTCGGTTGAAAATGGTTTGGCGCTCTGTGGATGTGGAATTATTGAGACCTTTTTGTAATTTTGTTTTCGTAGGTTTAAATGAAATTAGGTTGGTTTAAATAAAACACAAAATTGTATTATTATAGGCGAATATTAAATATTTTATTAACAAAATCCTACATTCCAGCAATTTACAGGATAAATCAGCTGAATAGAAAGACGTAGAGAAACAGATCATAAAATTAACTATAAGTCTTGAAATGGACGAACAAAGTGTTAAACAATATTTTAGAAAGTGTTATCAACACATGAATTTATATTATGAAACAAAGCAGAAGTTGTCTTGATACACTAAAACTATGCAAATATCTTATTTCTACGTTATTCTAAAATAAAATCTTATATCTTCAACAAACACTGAAAGAAGAAATGGAATGTTACAAAAAAAGCATAACGCAATCAATTATTTCGCGCGAAGTAGTGTTACCAAAATTTTTAGTAAGAAAAGACGGGACAGTTAGATAGGTCCTATTTATTCCATAATTTATTATAAATAGTTCAATCCATTCCGACATAACTCTACTCTTTGGTATTCATGAGACACGTCAACCCAATGCCAATAGAAGATAGTTTAAGGGTAAAAATTGACATAGTGATACATGAGTAACGAATTGACATATCATTCACAATTACTCATTACATAACTAGTAAACGGCTCCCTGACTTCGGCCACCCGAATAACAGAAACTAACGAGAAACCTCCATTCCACAAGCTTTTCCTCCACTACATCCATTAAAAATTAAAAGCGTCGTCGTTCTAGGTCCGCCCACCAAGTGCAACAAAAGCTTGTGAAGGTTTTCTTACAGTGGTATAGGAGAAAGTAAAGGTATGTTTCCGATGCGAAGTCAGAGACTGTCCTGCCTGCTCCATGGGCACCCTAGTTGGGGACATCCTTGCGGACTTTGTGGCCGCGGAAGGAGGCCTGTATTTTGGTCGCCGCTTTATTCAAGTCTGGATCGGCCAAGTCAATCTTCTCTATGTCCTCCTGCAACAGAAAGAATTCTTTATGTTTGTGTCATTGTGTATAATGCATTGTTTTATTGGTATTGCCGATGCCGGTGCGTGTGGTGCAGCGCACAGCGTAATTCCACCCTCATAATTAAGAATAGTAATCAATAACAAAGGGCCGCGGCGCGCTGTGCCTACGCAGCCGGCACCGGGTTTGAATTTTTAATAAAACCGGACAAGTGAGTGTCGGAATCCGTATTAATTTAAGTACCTAGTGAGAGGTATAAACTTTCTGCCAACAAACTGCTATGCAGTTTGGCAGATGTATTTTAACATAAGTATTTCTGTACTTCTTTTGTTTGTTTTTGTGTAAATAAATTAAAAAAAAAAAAAGAAAAAAAAAGGTTATTTACGTTAAACTAGTTGTGCCCCGCAGTTTCGCCCACAGTTTAGCGGAGAAGTCTATAAACTTTCTCAAGAATTGGGTATTCAAATGTAAAAAATACCAAATACGTAAAGCAGATATAAAAATTGAATAGTTAGTGTCTAACTCAACTGCTTTCTGCTTTCGAGAGAAGAAATAAATTTCCTAAATTTTTCAGACGCAGTTTGCAGTTTTTTTTCTATGACTCCTAAATGAGAAATACAAACCAATTTAAATTAAGTTTCGCTCGGTTAGGGAGACCTTCATTTCCAACTTCGCCAAGTATTTATACGGCTCGTTTCAAGTTTCATGCTCAGGATCGGTAGAAGTTTAGAGGTTTTGCAAGTTCTTTTATCTTCATTAAATTAAATGTGCTTTTTCAAACATAAATATTTTCAAACCAGGTTAACTTGTAATTTTTTACTTGGGAATTTCCAATTCAAAATGAATGATGCTTTTTCTTCAGAATTAGGCAGTTTTGGGGTGTGCTTATTAAGAATCAAGATTGATTTTGACGATTAAAAATAAAGACCCTAGCTTTCCATATATTTTTTTTGTGTTAGTATTGAGACGAGCCATAATAAATTATTATAACATTTATAACTGTAAAAAAGCTGTGGTGGCCTAGTGGTTTGACCTATAGTCTCTCAAGCAGAGGGTCGTGAGTTCGAGACCGGGGTCGCACCTCTGAGTTTTTCGGAATTTATGTGCGAAATTACATTTGTAATTTACCATGAGCTTTACAAGGAAAACATCGTGAGGAAACCTTCAAACACCTGAGAAAAAATTCAATGGTTTATGTGAAGTTCCCAATCCGCACTGGGCCCGCGTGGGAACTACTGCCCAAGCCCTCTCATTCTGAGAGGAGGCCCGTGCCCTGGAGTGGGACGTAGGCTGGGATAATTATGATAATGATGATGATGAATTTCTTCGCAGTTGTGTGCTGGTTTCCTTATCTATCGTTAACTGGTACGAAACATGATCGACTAAATAATTCAAGCCGATAGGCAGCCGCACAAATTACTTGTATCATCGTTAACGACAGAAATTAATCTTTTGATAAATCCCCAGACCGATTAGGGTCTCGAAAAATCATTAATCTTGTTCACTATAAAGTGGAATATTGTGTTACGAAACAATTCCGGATCCCGCGGGATTGGCCCGGGATGCGGGAATCCCGTTTAGACAGATTGTTTCGAAAATTTCGCGTGCGTTTTCGGGTTTTAGTTTGGAAGGTGAGAGGCCCGAGAAGGGATGGACAGGCCGAAATGGACTGTGAAAGGGTTGATATTTGGATTTATAATTTACTACCGTATCTGTATCATAAAGGTCACCACAAACCGAGAGCGCCAAGTTTCTTGCGGCGCATTCTTCTTGGCAATGATGGTCCTTCCGAAAGCGTTAGTAGTTTTAAAAAAGTCACATGTAGAGCCCTTTGCGGCCTACTTGCAGAATAAACGTTTTGATTTTTTTTTGTTGCCGGAGCGTGCCTAGCGCGGTCAATAACACTGAATCATATATACGGTGACCACACCGGCAGCGCGGCACAGCGTATATGATTCAGTGTTATTGACCGCGCTTGGCACGCTCCGTCGGCGCCCCGCGCTCCCGGTTTGTGGTGGCCTTTAGTGACTACATAAAGCCGTGGCAGCCCAGTGACTTGACCTATGCACTGAATGTCTAAAATCTAGTCTTCTCTTGTATCCTGACCTGACAATAACATGTGTTCTAAAAAAACCGACTGCGTAAACGTGTGTTTTTATTTACACCCAAAAGTGGCTCCTATGTTTAAAATTCATTTATTTACCTACGTGTCCTACGTTACACGTCGTAAATCGTTTTGGGTAGTAGGTATCGAAAATCCGTGTTTCCTTTGTAATTCCAGTTCTCATGGGAATTTCGGAAAAATATATAGAATCTCAGAGGGCGATGGAGAGGGCTATGCTCGGAGTTTCTCTGCGGGATCGCATTAGAAATGATGAAATCCGCGCAAGAACTAAAGTCACCGACATAGCTCGAAGGATCGCCCGACTCAAGTGGCAATGGGCACGGAACATCGCTCGTAGAACTGATGGCCGATGGGGTAAAAAGGTTCTCGAGTGGCGTCCACGGACCGGAAGACGCAGTGAAGGTAGGCCTCCAACAAGATGGAGCAACGACCTGGTTAAGGTTGCGGGATCGTTTTGGATGCGGATGGCACGGGACCGA
Organism: Archips crataeganus; assembly: GCA_947859365.1. Classification (NCBI taxonomy): domain Eukaryota; kingdom Metazoa; phylum Arthropoda; class Insecta; order Lepidoptera; family Tortricidae; genus Archips; species Archips crataeganus. The sequence goes on along the minus strand of OX402071.1, from coordinate 5,910,075 downwards.
TCTGTTCAGCGAGCCTTAGGGGAGGCTTATGTTCAGCAGTGGACGTCTTTCGGCTTAAATGGTGATGATATCGAATCTAATGGCACCTCACACTTTAAAATCCATCGAGTTTTGGCTTCAGGGTGTGCCAAAGAATGATACATACATAAATAGATACGTCCGAAAAACAAAACCCTCCTTTGGCAGTCGGATAAAAACAAAAAAATATACAAACGAAAGGTTTAATGGATTCCCTTTTCCAAAAGAAAGCAAGTGGCCCTCAAATATTAGATTTAATAATGCAATGGGATCCCAGAAGAAAGTTATCGCGCAGAATAACAAAACTCATTAATATCACAAGGGATTTGTTACTAAGCCGGATTTAATTATTAAACGCTGGTCCAGTTATCCCTTGACTTTTCGATGTTTATTAATATTTACAGAGATTCCTTCTTTTTTCACGACTTTTGACATTTGGTTAAGAAGACATACATAATCGAAAACAACGTTGAAACTGATGCACATACGAAGATATCGACAATCAATACGGGCATACAGTCAACCAATTTGATTCCTAGGCCACTATAGAACCTTGTCGCATTAACTACTAGACAATTACAATGTCAGTGCGGGTCAGAGGATTATCAGTTTTCCGATCACAACACGCAATAAACGTAAGAGTTTAAAAACGTGGTCGCTCCAAGACACGAGAACAAAAAGAAGTGTTGACAGACGGACAGTGATAATTTAAGGTATTAATACACGAGCAAACTCCTTTCCTATTCATCATCGTTGACACATGTTCCCAAAATTGAGGTGTCATCATATGTCATACAGTCAAGGAAACTGAATCGCATCCAGGGTGAAACCATTTCACAACCAATTTCACGATAATTTCTTTGGCAGATTTATGGAATATCAACATATCATTTGCAATTAATTAGCTATAGAACTGATAGCCCTTACGGCAGACTGGTTCGTAGGTGGAGACCGCGTGATGGCGTACGTTCGGTAGGGGGTAGGGGTGTAGTAAAGTGGGTCGATGATATTAGTAAGGCAGTGGGCAGGGATTGGACGAGCTCAGAGATCTGTGCCCAGCAGTGGACCAAAACAGGCTTGATGATTCCCCTTGCTTTCTACACATTTATTTGACTATCTATCAAACCGGGAACTGGTTTACCTTATCCTGCTGTTCCTTGTCCTTCTCAGCCTGGGTGACCTTGCGCGCCTGATGGCCGCGGAACGAAGCCTGAATCTTGGTTGCGGCGTTACAGAGGTCTGTGGACAAACAAACAAACGCTTAAGCTGGTTTTTTTAAAAGAGAGTTTCTTCGTAGAGCTCCACTCCAAATATAGAAATTTGGCGTTAAAAAGCGACATCTCTAAACAGTCTCTTTGTTAATTAAGCGGGAAAACTTCTTAAATTTTATTTATTAATCTTTTGGGATATTAAGATGAGACAAACAATCTTTCCATTATAGAATTTGTCACAATAGGTAGGTAACAAAGTACCTACTTAAACTAATTACTAGCAATTGCACGTTGCATTTTCAAACTCTCCTAAGCTTCATTTGACTGAAATGAGGCTTTAACATCTCAGCTGATAAACGTGGAAATAAGTCACGTTTTCAAAACAAGGATGGATTCATACGAGAAAAGAGGACGGATGGAGCTCGATCGATGGCCAAGCACACCTCTGTACACGACTACACGTACTCGTTTGTCATAGTGTATCATACACACAGTTAAACATGTCGCGGAAGAAATGAAAGAGAGTAAAATTAAGCAAAACTGAGATACATCCAGTGTGGCACAGGGGTAGCGTTTGCATGTACTCGTAAATGGACAAAAAAAGGAAATTTGCATATAATGGGTACAAATATGACAATGTCGTGATCCTTTTATTTTTCTGTACTCACAAACGTTTGTTAGGCTTAAATGAGGTCAAAATTAAAACGGGGTTCTCTTCGATACCTACAAGAAACATGTTTTTTTCTCAATTTTACAGTTTTACGCGAGCCAATCCGACTCGCTCTTGGCCGGTTAGGGGCTAGAGTTTATAAAGGGTGTTTTAAAATGAATATACAATATTTAGCATGGGTTAGCGTGTCCGACCGCTTCTGTGGGTATGTATTACAATACCGAAGTACGAAAGACCGAATGTATTAACACATTCAGTGCCGGGAACGCCACAGGGGAGTTCTCCGTTCGTAGGCAGTTTTCGCTACAAAGCGGAAAAACGCTGCTACGGGCTACGAGCGTAGCGCGTAGCAATACGTGGCAGAGAATGTGTTAAAACATCGAATGGGTCAAAAGACCGACACGATTTTTTTCTGAAACCGTTAACTTTTTAAGATTGTTATAAAGCAAACCTAACCTAACCTAATGGGTTCTGTATGATGCCGTTTTAATAAATTCTGAAAAGTTTACGGTTTCAGAAAAAAATCGTGTCGGTCTTTTGACCCATTCGATGTTTTAACACATTCGGTCTTTCGTACTTCGGTATTGTAATACATATCCGCTTCTGTAGGGGGGTTTTCTTCAGAGTTTTTGATTAAAAATGCATCTAGTCATGACTAAACTTTGTCGTACATTTTGAACATCGAAAAATGTAAATATTTGTCAAAAGCTATAAAAAAACCTGAGAATCTTTACAGAACTGTCCACTCAAACTAAAATAACTACCTGCTGAAAAATTACAGATTTATTTCCAAGCATGTTGTATGTTTAACTTAAAAATAAAATAAATAAATAAATAAATATTAGGGGACAATCTTACACAAATCGACCTAGTCCCAAACTAAGCAAAGCTTGTACTATGGGTACTAGACGACGGTAAACATACTTATATAGATAAATAAATACTTAAATACATAGAAAGCATCCATAACTCAGGAACAAATATTCGTGCTCATCACACAAATAAATGCCCTTACCGGGATTTGAACCCAGGACCTCTTGCTTCGTAGGCAGGGTCACTACCAACTAGGCTAAAGCGGTCGTTAAAAGTCAGAATTACGCTTCTTTTTCCTCAATAAGGTAGCTTCTTTCCCTTTTGTACAGATTCTTGAGCTGACAGAGTAAACATTCGCGCTTTTGGTCGCTGTGTGTAGTTACTGTGACCTATAATTGTGTTCCAACAAAACTAGTAGTAACCCGGAAGCAAAAAAAAATATTTTTCTCAAACATGCTATGAAATATTGACGTTATGTTCCTTATAATACGCCACGAAGTGTCACGTTGCAGGTGCGGCTAGACGAGAGGTCAATAATGGAATTTCATACAACATTGCTGGCCAAGGCCAGCAAAGTGATCGTCTATTGTTTTATGTGACACAGCACCATGACGTTTAATAGGTCGACGTGGTCGACGTGGATGGATGGATGTTGGTTGATGGATGTTGATGGATGTTGATGGATGGATGTTGATGGATGTTGATGATGTTGTTGGTGACGATGATGGTGATGATGATGGCGGTGATGATGGTGGTGATGATGATGATGATGCATGTTTGAGAAAAACTCTATACAAGCCTTGGCCACGAACAGGGATTGCCGGCCTCGTATCTCTAGATGGCCTCGTTCACACTCGGCCATCTATAACTACTCGGCCGGCAATCCCCCATTTCGCGGCCGCTGCAGTAATGTACTATAAAATCATCTCATTAAGACGACCAGATCGCCTAGTGGTTAGAGAACCTGACTACGAAGCTTGAGGTCCCGGGTTCGATTCCCGTGTCGGGGCAGATATTTGTATGAAAAATACGAATGTTTGTTCTCGGGTCTTGGGTGTTTAATATGTATTTAAGTATGTATTTATCTATATAAGTATGTTTATCCGTTGCTTAGTACCCATAACACAAGCTTTGTTAGCTTACTTTGGGACTAGGTCAATTAGTGTGAATTGTCCCCTGATATTTATTATTTTTATTTTTTTTATCTTACGAGAATCGTTTTGATTTACTTATTGCAAAAAAAAACTTAACTTTCTTTTAGTAGCCTGTTGGTTGTTCCACTGCTGGGAAAAGACCTCTCCTCGTTTTCTTCAACAACAAATCAATATAAAATTATTATAACATTATCCCACATGACCTACTGTAAGTTGAATTACTGTTATACTGCAACAGTATCGCGGTATAAATCCGTGAGACCGTATTTAATGACGTGTCACATATAATAATATGTGTACATATATCACTTTTTCTGACAATTGAAATTAGACCCTATTTGTTTTAATTGAAGGCTTAATTTTACCCATGTGGTAACTAGAGTACAGTCGAATTGTACGCAACAGGTGACTTATCCAAGTATCCAATGAAGTATCCACGAATCGTACCAGTTTTTACCCGACTGCGAAGAAGGAAGGGTTATGTGTTTGACCCGTATGTATGTATGTATGTATGTATGTATGTATGTATGTCCATTCCTATGTCCTCTCGTAACTACACAACGGTTGAACCGATTTTGATAAATGATACGTCATTGGATTCGTCTTGATAACGCGAGTAACACTGGATACATGAAATTCTTTAAAAATCAAAATGGCGGATTTTAGGCGCCAAAATGTGAGTCTTCAAAAAATTTTTTTTATTCAAACCTATCGAGTAGGGTGTCAAAATAAAGGGATTTTAAAAGAGATTACAAAAATATATACAAGTTACGTGCTTAAATTTAATTTGGAATAGTAAATTGGCAATCAATGCATTAAAACGACGACGTACCTACTTACTAAGATATCTTTGAGCAATAATTTTCTCTATGAAACCCATGTGGAAATTTAAGTACCTACATATTTCAAAATTGGTTTTGAACTTTAACTAAATAGCATAGGATTCCTCATTCAAATACTCAATAATTTATCTGGGTCTCAGGAGGTTACACTAAAAAGCAAGAAATAAAAAAATAATTAAAAAACTACAAACCCACCTGCGGTGTAAATAAACTAATAAGTTAAAAAAACAATAAAACCCGCCTGCAAAAATACTGAAAAGGTAGAAACGAGATAAAATATTCAATAACAATAAAACGAATTTAAAACACGTCGATGGCAGTCTTTCAAAATTTAATGCAACGATAAATTACAGTCTGAGGCATGGGAGTCAGTGGCTGCATGGGATTTAATGTCACTTTATGCATGCCTCCGACTGCATTTTATCGTTGCATTAAATTTTGAAAGACTGCCATCGACGTGTTTTAAATTCGTTTTATTGTTATTGAACATTTTATCTTGTTTCTACCTTTTCAGTATTTCTTTCTGCAGGCGGGTTTTATTGATTTTTTAATTTATTATTTTTTAGGGATTCTTTCTTTGTCTAGGGTTAAAAAATTTGAAGATAATTAAATTATAACAAATAAATCATGGGACAATTGACACCAATTGACCTAGTCCCAAACTAAGCAAAGCTTGTACTATGGGTACTAGATAACGGATATACATACTTATATAGATAAATACGTACTTAAATACCTACATATTGTTACGGAGATGGGTCCACGAGAAACCCGCAAAATCATTTTTATGAAATTAGTAGCACTTGCAGTCGTTTTCAGCAGGCTGAAATCTGATTTCAGGCCGTTCTGGAAGAAGTCCTAACACATAACGGTAAATCAGAAATTATCCCAAGTTAGCATTATTTTCAGCAGGCTGAAACATGTTTTCAGGCCGTTTCAGGACACTAACTGTCACATGGCACCATTTCCTGAAAACCCGTTTTCAGGCCGTTTCAGGCCAAGTTACAGTCTACCTGTCTCTGGAACATTCTAGAAGGTGTGTGACAAGGATAGCCTATATGTGTGAGAGAGACAGACGATCTTGTTTCCGGAACATTCTAGAAGGTGTGTGACAAGGATAGCCTATATGTGTGAGAGAGACAGACTATCTTGTTTCCGGAACATTCTAGAAAGTGTGTGAGCGAGATAGCATAGCGTACTCGTGAAAGAGACAGACAGATAATCCTGTTTCCGGAATATTCTAGACGTATGGGCCAGAGAGTTCTAGCTGGAATGTTCTCGAACTTTGTGGACCGTTTCACTGGACCTATATAAAGGCGGACAAGGTTCCGACACGGTCAGTTTTGGATACGATACCGAGAGATAAACATCGAAGAGAGATCAAAGTGATTACTAAGTGATTTAAGCGAATAAGTTTAGTGTTGCAAGTGATTCCCTTTTGTTCAATTAAATTAGTTTTACATTAAAGGCGTATTATCTATCTAACGAACCCTACGGCTCGTAACAATATTAAACATCCAAGACTCGTGCATGAACATTTACTATGTTTCACACAAGGCTATCCGGTCGTCCTATTCATCATCATAATCATCATCCCAGCCTATATATGTCCCACTGCAGGGCACAGGCCTCCTCTCAGAATAAGAGGGCATGGGCCGTAGTTCCCACGCGGACCCAGTGCGGATTGGGAACTTCACACACACTATTGAACTTCTTCGCAGTCGCAGGTGTATGCAGGTTTCCTCACGATGTTTTCTTTCACCGTAAAGCTCATGGTAAATTTCAAATGTGATTTCGCATATTAATTCCGAAAAACTCAGAGGTGCGAGCCGAGATTTGAACCCACGACCCTCTACTTGAGAGGCCATTGGTCAAACCGCTAGGCCACTACGGCCTTTTTAGGTTACCTAGTCCGATCACTGATGAGATGACACTGATAGTTATGTCATGGCCGTTTGAACGTAACACCGATTGCAAAAAGGTAGTAGGTAGATTGAATATGTTGTGGTCATATTATGTCCGATTGCGTATGCAATCTGTACAGGCAATCATTATCGACAAATAAATACACACAGAGTAACATCCTTTCATTTCCGAAAGCAAATTCAACCACATCTCAACAATGACAAAATCATATTAATACACGTCAAAACAAAACACTGAAAGCATTCTATTGTTTTATTAAATAAAGAAATAAATCTCGTTCGTTCCCAGAATGTGATTAGGCTGCTCCATTCGTTCAATTTTCCTTGCCTATTTCATTGCAAATAGAACCTTTAAAAAACAACACACAGTACAATTCTGAGTGCTGTAACAAAGGTACATAGAGCGTTGTATTATGAGAACGTAGATTTATGAATTTCATTATTGTTCCGTTGTCAATCAATGGAGGCTCCGGAAAATTAATTCAGAAAGAAATATTGATACATTTCCTTTAATTTCTTGGGACAAAATAATTGGTTTCACGTCTGTTATTTTGTGTCACTCTGTTTTCTTTACCAATATTTTAGGGAAAACATTTCTGTAGATACAAATAACAACATAACATTTGAAAAACAAGCGCATATAAATACCTACAGAGGTATCTCGAATACGACTGTGTCCCATTCGGTGTCGAGACCCTTGGTCCATGGGGTCCTAGCGCTATGATGCTCTGCAGATAAAGTAATAGCAAAGCGGTAAGTCAACGTCGCAGGAGACCAAAGAGCTGGCAGCTACCTCGGACAAAGAATTTTATTAGCTTAACTATTCAAACGGGGAATGCTACCAGTATCTTCGGAACTTTTCCTTAGGGACTGAAATGAATGAATTGCTATGGAGCAAGGATGTGTGTACAGATATCAACACGATAATTTCAAATGTGATTTCGCCTGCAAGCCTGAGTTTGAACCCACAATCCTCTGTTTAAGAGACCATAGGTCAAACCACTAGTCTATCACAGCTTTCATCATCATAATCATCAACCCGACATGACCCGACGGCACCCGGGCATGTCCTAAAACTGCCACTAATCAATAATACCAGAGGACGGGCAGCAGCGTCCTTGATGTCTTTCGGTATCCCACTGGCAATAACCCCCTAATGGCTAGTCCAACAAAAAGCGGCCCCTAGTCCCCGGCACGGGACCGATCTGTTTGGCGAGCCTTGGGAGCCCTATGTTCAGCAGTGGACGTCTTTCGGCTGAAATTATATCACAGCTTTATGGTCCACAAATGTTACCCCCGAGGAAGTAAACAGTCAGATTTTAAACCAATCCTGATCACACTGCAAAAGCAGCCTTAATAAATATAAACATAACTGCTACAGTCGACAGCTTAAAGAGCGAACAAATGCTAAGCGGAAGCATTCCCAATGACAAATAGTATGTTTCCGTGCGATACCATACCAAACAATACCCAGCTGCAGCGCGAGGAACATTGGGTTCAAAGTTGCATGGCACGAAACGTTATAGAAGTTGACGTTATACTGTGACAGTTCATTTTAACTGCACTTTGAGATTGCTGTTTGTGGCTCCGAGATTCCCTTGGGGAATTGGTTCAGATTTCCTTATGTTATAATCATAATTTAAATGATGTTTCGTTGTAGATTTTCATCATCATCACCCCAGCCTATATACGTCCCACTGCAGGGCACAGGCCTCCTCTCAGAATGAGAGGGGTTGGGCCGTAGTTCCCACGCGGGCCCAGTGCGGATTGGGAACTTCACACACACCATTGAATTTCTTCGCAGGTGTATACAGTTTTCCTTCACCGTAAAGCTCATGGTAAATTTCCAATGTAATTTCGCACGTAAATTCCAAAAAAATCAGAGGTGCGAGTCGGGATTTAAAAAAACATCCAATTATCTTCACAAGCTTTCGCAGATATAACAAAGTAAGATTCATTTATGATACCTTGACGATCTTTACGACATTTAAAAAGTTCTCAAATCATTTTGACTGAAATAAATTTCAACGTGGTACTGTAAAAATTATAGTTCGCTTTAAACCTCGCATTGCAACAGTCAATGAGGCTTACTCCAAATAGTTTTAACGACACATTCCCATAAAATAGGAGCGTTTCCGAACGATGAATCGGAATTCATGTCGTATTGGGGGTTTTATTCAATCGATGAGTATTTTTATGTATTCAGACGAATCTTTTATAGAAGCCATTTTGTTTTACCGATATTTCATTGCTTACCGTTTCTAAGGGACCGTAAAGTCAAGTTTTACTCTTGACTGTTAACGTTATGGCAATGGAACGCGGTGCAATTGTTTTTTTGGATGTCGTTAACCATTTTAAAATTTGAACGAATCTGTTCTTGTGATCATTTCAGCCGCAGGTCACTGCTGGACATAGGCCTCTCTCATCGATATCTACTTAATCGTTACGGTAGGAAGCGGCTTGATTTCACCGTGAACCTGAGGTCTTACCAGATCATCTGTCCATCTCGTAGGTAGACGTCCCACGCTGCACTTGCCAGTCCGTGGTGTCCGTCCATTCGAATACTTTTCGGCCCAAATGGCTATCTGCTCTGCGTGCGTGATTATGATGCTTTATTAAGCAAAATGGGTAAACTAAAATTAAATTAAAAATCGAAACTAGAATCGGGGAATATTTGTGTTTATTAGGTACCTACTTATACGTTTTGCTGCACTCTTAATGTGGACTTATTTGGATAAAGATATTTTAACTTTTTCTTTATAAAATATAGTCCTGACTAACAGACTCACAGAAATAATAATAAAGAGGATAGAAGTGCCTTAGACGCGTGAACTTGGCGCCGCGCTTGTGACTCGTAGGTCACAAGCGCGCGACTTGTGGCTCAGTGCTATTTGAAACGTGGGTAAGACAACAAGTGCTTTAAAATGGTGTTTTGCAGCATTAGCAATTGCGGAAACTCGTCCACACTGTGTAATTACACTAATAAGGGGATTACATTTAATTGGTATGTATTAATTTAATGTAATAATGCGGTTTATATCAAAATACAACTTGAGAAAATATTTCATTATGAAATATTGGTTTACACGTTATTAACACAAAACTTCATATACCATTGCTACTCATGCCCATAAAAACGCAGATCGTTATGAATTATACGCAGCAATGTAAAGTAATTTTTGATAACCCTTCCACGGACGGACGGGGTACGGACAAAAAAACAGGTTACGACTAGTACAGACATAATGCCGACGCGGCCAATAAATGGCGCCGTTGTGTAAATGTGGGTATGACTTACGTTGAGTGTTATTCAACGCTATCTCTAAGGTGTAAGGTTCATAATTGTTTGTAAGCAAAAATATTAGTAATTGTGTGCGTGATTGCGTAGTACGGTTCCGGTCTTTTGCATGTGTGCATTAACACAGTAAGTAGAGGGGATGAAACAGCGACACGAGTTCCGGAAGAAAATAGGAACTAAGGCATTTCTATCCTCTTTATTATTATTTCTGTGAACAGACTCATCAGCGTGCAGCCTAAACCCTTAACTGCAATATAGGCAAGGAATAAAGCCTTTTTCATTATTATTTTTTAGTTGGCACTGGATAGGAAATTCTTCAACGCAGGCGAAACCGGGGTACGAGCTAGATCATGACACTGTTTAAACGTCTACTGTTGAACGAAATTCCCATTTATTCACTGGGGATACTAAAGCCCGACCCTCATCTTTCCCAATTTTCCCTTCTATAGTGTTAAGTCATGGTCGTTTTATTGGCTTTATACTATTTTATATTGTTCGGTGCTGAATTTTATTTTCCAATTCGCCCGCCATTTTGTCCCCATCAAAAGATAGCCTCGTTTTAGCATTAGCCTGGATTGGTTTGTCATGGACGAAACTCATAAACCAATTTCAATGCAATGAGGGTTTTCTGACAGGTGGAATATCGCTAGATGGCGTTAGTGTCGTAAGGTCTATTTGACGTTACACCCATACAACGAATGTCAAAGTTTGTCAAACGGACCTGACGATACTAGCGCCAAATAGCTTCTCATAGAAAACCCTCATTACTTTCATTTCAAAGCTATTCTTTCCAAGCTTATTTGAAGATTTGCCTTTTGAAATCAGTCTTACTGTTTTGAAGATATAAAGTTTTGTAATATAAGTATTCTGTTTTAAGCCGTGATAGCTTAGTGATTTGACCTATAGCCTCTCAAGCAGAGGGTCGTGGGTTCTTGGGTAACCATGAGCTTTACGTTGAAGGAAAACATGGTGAGATAATTTGCACACTCCAACGAAGAAATTCAATGGTGTGTGTGAATTTTTTAATCCACTCTGGGCCCGCGTTGGAACTACGGTCCAAAATCTCTCTTATTCTGAGAGGAACCCTGTGCGCAGCAGTGGGACAATTGGCATATACATTACACACGCTAGGATAGGCTAGGTTTTAGGCTAGGATGATGATGTTTTAAAATGAATCTGGAATATTCCAGCTAGTATTTGAGTTATTTTGACTGTACAGGGGTACCTAAATGTTTTTTAGAACCTTTTAATTGTAGCTGACCATGTTCCTTTACCTTGATCAATGTTCATAGTACCGCATCAAACGTATGACTAGATTTTTAATCAAAATTACCCATGAAAAGGTATTACATTCAAATTTGTCCAATCATCTGCTATAAGTCTCAGAAAATTTCAAACTAAATACAAACTGAACTATAGATGCACAGAAAAAACCCCAGAAAAAAGACCAATGCTGGGAATCGAACCCAGGTCCTCAGCGTTCCGTGCTGCGTGCTTACCCCTACACCATCAGTACCATCACTGGTCTAGAAGTTAGCGACGAAATATATGGTTTCACGGGATGACCGTAAAAGTAATAAAAAATGAAGTTGAAAAAAAAAAAAAAAATAGAAAAAGATACTTCATACTTAACTTGTCTAAGAAAATTAAGACAACTTTTGTAAGATATATTATAGCAGGACTTCTGAAAAGTCTAAAACTATGATGGTATCGACGTGTCATGATAAAAGCTGTTTAATTCCCAGTTACCTATAAAAAAAAACTATTATAAAGCTGAAGAGTTTGTCTGTTTCTTTAGTAGAACGCGCTAATGTCAGGAATTACTTGTTCGAATGGTTGGTTGTGTTGAATAAGTAGTCCATTTATCGAGGAAGGCTACGACCAATAGGAGCGCAGAGATTAACGCAGATGAAATCGCGAGCACCAGCTAGTAACATTATAATATTATTTAAGCGATGACCTGTTTTGATAATGGATAAAACTTTCTGCTTCTTTTAAACACTCAAAACTCTTTCCGCTCCGATAAGGAAGCGTAAAATTTGGCTTCAATGTCAAAACAAGGAACAAGCAACCCCCTTTTTATCAAGAGTTAAAATTAAACATAATAAAAATGAAGGTCCCCGGTTCTTGAACAAATTGACGAAAACTTGGACAATGGTTGGAAGAGAGTATCAAAGACAGCGGTGTAATTGAAAAAGTTTCTGAAATGACGTCTTGAGGGCGACCTGTTCTTAGTGAAGAGTGAAGTCTGCGTACCTACTTGTTGCTAAGCTTTATTTTAAGTTTAAAGATATTGTTACTTAGTCCTGGAAATAGGAAATTGAGTGCTTTTCTCAAAAAGAAATAGGAAACAAACAAAATTAAATTAAAAAATATTTACAAAAAGTGTAGACACTCCACACTGGGCCCGCGTGGGAACTATGGTCTAAGCGCTCTCATTCAGAGAGGAGGCCTATGCCCTACAGTGGGACGTATATAGGCTGAGATGACGATGATTAAACAATCAGAAAACAATCAATCTCCTTTTTTATCAATGCCATTTGAATTTGAAAATCTTTTTATGCCAAAACACCTAAAACCACACATGAAAACGTCGTAAGTACCTACCTACTAAGTAGATTTATTTTTTAAATTGGTGAATTGGTGAATTTGTAGGAAATATTACTGGAAAGCTTAGCGCTCCAGCAATGTTTCTTTTAATTCTAGTTTGACCATGAACAGTGCACTTCGCCTTTTGATATCGTCGCTCTAGATGCGATAACGCACAACTGCAATATTTATTACTTAAGTATATCGCATAGGTATATCATAGACCCTATAACCTAGACGTAATAACACGTAACGGAATAACTAAACGTTGCAGATAGGTATAGTATAGTATAAATCTTCCCAGGTGAATTTTTCGCTTCGAGCCATTACATTGAATTTGAACCTTAATACTATGACGATACCGTTTGTTTTGAAAGATAAGGACACACACATGTTGTCTCATATAGGGCGACGATATGTATGTTTGAAGAAAAAAAATTTAGTTGAGATGCTTTTTGCAACAAAAAACTACTTATAAGTCTTATGATTATGACAATAACGCCTAATATTATTCTGTGATGGAATCTGTTGCAAACTCTTTTTCTATTTTTTTTAAATTATAATTATTTTATAGTTTTCGTCTGTCAGTTGTTGGAGTTTGGTGTGAATTAAACGAATTTTACCGGTATTCAATTCATATAATTTCCATCACAGTCCAGCCTTTCGCGCGTTCCAGAAACAATAAATGAAAATGAATGACCACTGGTTAGTTAACAGCCTATTCACTGTGTTGAATAGCCGTAAATTTTATAAAAGTACTATCTGTAATCAATATAAAAATAAATAAAAATAAAGAGAAGTCGTATGGCCTAGTGGTTTGACCTAATGGTCTTTCGAGCAGAGCTCGCACCTCTGGGTTTTTCGGAATTAATATGCGTTATTATTTATTGGTTTTAGATATACAACATAATATCGTTAAATAAATTAACACTATAATTATAAATAAAATAAAACTAAAACTAGATAAAATTAACAAAAGGTTCCCCCCGCGGCATGGACCCGAAGACACTGGCAGCATTACCTCGCTGTATAGTATAGCAATGTTGATATAATGTTTATGTGCGTAATTTACATTAAAATTTTAAATTTTCCATGATCTTTACGGCGAAGGAAAACATCGTAAAGAAATTCACACACCTGAGAAGAAATTCAATGATGTGTGTGAAGTTCCTACCCGCACTGGACCCGCGTGGGAACTACGGCTCAAGCTTCTGAGAGGACACCTGTGGCGTTCAGTGGGACGTATATAGGCTGAGATGATGATGATGATGACAAAGTGGTTGGAAACTGCTCAAGACCGGAACAGATGGCATGAACTGAAGGAGGCCTACACCTTAGAGGTTGAGAATGGCTAAAGAAGAAGAAGAAGAAGAAGAGATGGTGATGATGATGTAGATATAAAAATACAAAACAGAAAGAATCATTCCAACTATTCATTGTGTGTCATATTCATATAGCAGTAAAACTCCCTATCATTGTGACAGGAATCCACCGACAGGCACAGCGCGAAGTTCCATTTATATCGAATTTGTCACCATTAATATCTCCACCGACAATTTGACTTATCTCCAGTACCATTAGTTACATAACATATGGTACCCATTTATCACCCGTAAGACATTCGAACAAAGCGACTATCCAAGATGGCGGATTAGTTTTTTCCGCGAGTGACGCGTGAGAAAAAAATGTTTCGGGAAAAATATCAGTAACCTCATGAATTTTTTGCCAAGATTTTCTTGAATGCCTTTGTAGTGCTTAGGCTTTTTTTAGTAGTCCGCTTTTTTGTAGATAAAAATGTCCGGCCAAATGTGTACAATCATGTAGATACTTTTATTTGTTTTATCTTAAAATAATTGATGGATTTAGGTGTTCTTTGGGGAGATCATATCAATGTAAGTCGCAATCATAAACATCGGAGCATTGAAGGTGGTCAATTATGGTCATCACTCATAATTTACCTTTTCAAATCCTGAAGATAAGCTTGGGAACTATGCAATTTTCCGGGATAAAAAGTATCCTATATGTTAATCCAGGTTACAAACTATCGTTGTGCTAAATTTCATCAGAATCCGTCGAACAGTTTTTAATGTGAAAGTAAAATTAAATAGCCACACATCCATCCATCCATCCATACAAACTTTCACTTTTTTAAGTATTAGTGGGATTTAATTTTCATTATTGTTTACTAACCATCAAGGACCGAATGTTTCAAATCGTTTACGAGAATGTTGGCAAGGTATTCAAGTTATGATTACCTTGCCCATAAAGTCCCTAATTAATTTAACATAATTATCTCTTTACTTACTATGCATGTGTAATTCCTAATTCCATCTAATTCTCAAATGCACAAGTCTGTTTCCTATTTGATCTGTTTAAATTTGGGTTTTAAGCTTCAAAGATAAAGTGCAATTTCGCTTCTTCTCATGCAACAGCGAGCTAACGATATGTGTACCATCAAAGCAACGTGTTACTGCTTTGAATTTCGAATATCTACAACTACCCAAGTGTTCCTCGAGTAAAATAAAATGCACTTTGATTATGAAGCACTAAGGTTTGATTTTCAATACATGGTTTTATAGAGACATTTGAAATAGAGGTGATTTTGAAATAACAATGATTGATAACAGCCATTTGTAGAAAATGTTTTTATTTTATACTAGACGGTTTTCTCCTGACAATTTGCTATTTTGCAGGTAATCTAATAATATAAAATTCTCGTGTCGCGGTGTTTGTTACCAAACTCCTCCGAAATGGCTCGACCGATTCTCACGAAATTTTGTGTGCATATCGGGTAGGTCTGAGAATCGGTCAACATCTATTTTTCATACCCCTATTCTTCGTAGGCGAAGTCGCGGGCAACAGCTAGTTTTACTATAAATATTCCAAGCTAACATTATACCTAACACGCAAATATAAAATTCAAACAGGCCGCACGCAAAGAGGATCTATTTGGATATCCTTTTTAGGGTTTCATACCCTATCCATCTGCCTGTTTGCTATAGGGCTGTATCTCAAAAACCGTGATAGACAGACAGCTGAAATTCATGCAAAATAAAAATTAAATTTATATGTGTATTTCTCTTACCGCTACCAATATTTGATGGTGAAAAAGTAAACTCACTAACTGCAACTTCGATAATGTTACTTCTTCGGTGTTGCAAGCATTCATAAGCTGTCATGACTCACGACCATCAACAATCCACATCCATCCATCCATCTTTGTACATGTAACTCAAGGTTAATCATCATGTCCTTGTTTCTTTACTTTAGCTTTACAAACATACAATCTGACAAAGTTTAAGTCTATTTTTCCCAGAACATCGTACAACATAATAAAATTCCCTCAAAACATTTTTGAGTCGTGTTCAAAGTTCCCTAAAAATACAGTCCATTTGAACCAATGAAGCGCAAATTACTTTTCCAAGTTATTTCATTTTCAAGTGGATATCTGATATTGGAACGCGGATAATTCTATTAATTTCTCGTTTTCGATGGCATTTCCTATAAGAAGTCTATTTATGTCAGTAAAATGGACCTTTTGAGCATGATTATCTTATCTTGTCTTAATATTAGGGGTCCTTTCGTGATACACTTCGACACGTGAGTAACTTTCGTTTATTTACCCTACCCAGTTAGGTCAAAGTACCTACCTCAAATATGAGGGTATCAATTTGGGTGTATGTTTTTTGTGTTGGGTACTTTTGTTTATAAAATATAGGCTTGCGTTTGACCACAATCACGCCCGATGGAAAGCGAAGATGAGGCCTACGATGGAGCACGCTTGCCTAAAATTGCTCATTCACCCTGGACTTGAAAACGGCCAGATTGTAGTGTTCAGGGAACACAGTCGCAGGTAGGGAATAAACATTTTATAAGCCGATTTGAATTTTTTTGTTGGACAGGGAATATGTAGTTCCAATCTGATCTCAATTCCACCAAAGTCAGGATCTGATGAGAGGATCTCGAAGCAATCGAGAGATTTCTTCAAGTATTGTAATATTGATTTCTAAAAGTATTGGATACCTTTAGTAACAATTAGACTAATCCCATACGTGACACAAGTGTCAAAATTGATCAATGGATCTCAATATAAAAGCATCAACACCAAGTAATATGTCTCAGATATCTTTGATACCTTGAAAAGTTTGCAATAGACTAAAATACAACTATGATTACCATTTTGTCACGGAAATTCCCAACCAAGAAACGTCTCAAAGTGACATTTTAATGTCCCAGATTTTAATCCCTAAAGCACTAAAACTTTGAAACTACTTGACTAACTTACATCAAGACCAGGGCTTGGAACCGGTACCGAAAATACCTGTATAGGTAACCGGTAAAGGAAAAATACCGGCTCTCTATAATGGTTATTACACGTTGTATCGCGACGTTGCCGTTGCGGTGCGATGTGAGTGAGCGGTTTCTGTTTCCACGGAAAAATTCGCGATGTGAGTAGATAACTTATTTCGTTCTCATTCTTGCTCATTCACTCTACGCGCACTTTCGAGTCATTCATTAATTTCAGCCAAAGACGTCCACTGCTGAACAGATCGGTCCCGTGCCATCGGCATCCAACGCGATCCCGCAACTTTAACCAGGTCGTCGCTCCATTTTGTTGGAGTCCTATCTACACTGCGTCTTCCGTTCCGTGGACGCCACTCGAGAACCTTTTTGTCCCATCAGCCATCAGTTCAACGAGCGATGTGCCCTGCCCACTGCTACTTGAGTCTGGCGATCGAATACACTTTCGAGTATTTAATTAGTATATTTCGTCAATTTACCGGTTCTCAAGATATCGGTATCATGTAGGACCTATGCTTGATACCAGTACCCTGGTATGCAAAGGTACCGTACCAAAACTAATACCGGTTCCTGGTGTAAAGCCATGGTACAGGTTCCGAAAAATACCGGTATTTCAAACCCCGATCTAGACTCATCTACAATTTATTCCTTCACTTCTTATACTTGTTAATCCGAGTGCCCTGAAATAATTGCAAACTTACGATTCACGAACCATTTTCATTCCATTAATACGTTAGCCCCGTTAGGTTGGCAGTTTCATTAAATTCTTAGTAGCAGCTCTGTTGGTTTTGCACTTCATGTTGGCTGCATTGTTCGGTGGTATCATTTAGCTTGTCTCAATTTTGAACTGGGAATATGCCACAGAAATTATACTGAGTGAGAATACCATCTGAGAAGAAGCCTGTGCCCTGCTGCGTCACGTATATAAGGTGCTTACGATTTAAGAGAAAGGATTTGCCACACTGGATGCATTCTGCGGTCAGCGGTCAGGTCAAATTGAACGCAGCCCGCGTTATGTATGAACAACATTGTCGGTCTCTATATTATATACATATTTTGTATAGGTATGCGATGTGACCGTGCGTCACGTATACATAATGCGGGCTGCGTTCAATTTGACCTGACCGCAGACCGCAGAACGCATCCAGAGTGGCAAATCCTTTAACCTGCATCAAAATAATTTACTTTAAATAGGAATTAAAAAAATGTTTAAGTATACGAAATTTTTGTTTTCATTTTCCGAGCAAAATAATTAAATTAAAAATCTGCCCAAACAGGGTGTTATTACGTGGTATTTTCTCCAAGAACTAACATAAACTTTAAATGTTAAGTATGAAGTATCTTTTTCTATTTATTTTTTTATTTTCTTCAACTTCATTTTTTTATTACTTTTACGGTCATCCCGTGAAACCATATATTTCAAACTAAATACAAACTGAAATATAGATGCACAGAACAGAATAAAAAAATAAATAGAAAAAGATACTTCATACTTAACTTGTAAAAGTTGGCCTAGTAGCGCCATCTCTTGGTCCAGGTGAGCGGGTAGCTCCGAAGGAGTGTTGAAGTCTCTCGGTAGAGGGCATTAACATAGATGCGCTTTATCACTGCCTAATGTGATTATAACAGACTGAAGTGTACTATGTATGGGAAAGATTCGTCGCTAACTTCTAGACCAGTGATGGTGTAGGGGTAAGCACGCAGCACGGAACGCTGAGGACCTGGGTTCGATTCCCAGCATTGGTCTTTTTTCTGGGGTTTTTTCTGTGCATCTATATTTCAGTTTGTATTTAGTTTGAAATATAAACTTTAAATGTTATAGACTAAAGTCTACTTCTAAGGACGAGTACTAAACTAAAAGTATTTGCATCTAATTTATAAGCCCCTTGTAAAGTCTTGGCTAATGATGATGAGAACACCTAATGGCAAAAATAGATGAGAATAGGTTTAAATTTCGACTAGCGTGAAAACACTTTTTCATTTTGAAAAACTTTTAATTTGTTGACCATGAGTGGCTAATCCACCAGTTCAAGGTCGCTCAGCGAGCTATGGAACGAGCTGTGCTCGGAGTTTCTCTGAAAGATAGAATCCGCAACGAGGATATCCGACACAGAACTAAGGTCGATGGACATAGCTTAGAGAATTAGCAAGTTGAAGTGGCAGTGGGCTGGTCATATTTGTCGAAGAACCGACAACCGTTGGAGTAAACGAGTTCTTGAGTGGAGACCGCGTCTTGGCAAACGTAGTGTAGGACGCCCTCCGGCCAGGTGGAGTGACGATCTGCGAAAGGCTGCTGGTAGAAGCTGGATGCGTCTAGCCGAGGACAGGGCGCAATGGCGCTCATTGGGGGAGGCCTATGTCCAGCAGTGGACTGTTATAGGCTGATGATGATGATGATGATGATGACCATGAGTCCACAAGACGATTATGGAGACTTGCTAAAGTTCAACCTGGTGGTGGTGATGGTGGTGAAGTTCCCAATCCGCGTTGGGTTTCCGTATAAATATTGCTTGCATTGGCCAAAAAACAAAGAAACAACCAGCGAAAAAAGTATTTATTAAAAATGTCTTTTTGATAGCAATCTCTTGATTCTGCATATATACGGTAAAAGATGCTGCAGCAAGGGTGTTTTTTAAATAGCTGGGTAATACAGTTGTACTTAAACTAACTGTAGCACTTAAAAGTCTCAAGAGCTAGAACATTAACGATAACTTCGATAGTTTCGTTCGACATTCAAACGAGTAGGTACTATAGTTTCCCTTAGCATGCAGTTTGAGCTCAAACTATAGGCAACAAAGTACCGGTACGGTCAACGTATAAATTAAGTGATCAAAATGAAATGAAATGAAATGAAATGAAATGTTTATTTACAGAACATACGGTACTTATAAAAGATGTTACAAATACTCATTAGAGCTATCATATATTCGGCCTACACGGCATGTGCAAAATTTTCATGATTAATTAATAATAATTGTTAATCTCAAGTAGGTACTTAAAATTTTTAGGAGAAACTAGTGTAATAATATAAATACTTTATTATAAAGTCAAAGTCAAAAGTGTTTTATTTGTGAAACATAGCTAATTGGCTGCATAAATACAGAGATGTTTAATTTCCTTGTGTTGCACTATGTTTTGCCAATCGGGGTTACCTATCATATCCTCGAATATTTTTTTTCCGAATATTTAAAATCCCGAATGCTTCATTTATCCGAATGCATTTTTTTCTGAAACTGTAAATATTTCAGGATTTTTATAAAACAACCCTAACCTAACCTAAAGGGTTCTACACGATGGTCTTGAAATAAATCCTGAAATATTTACAGTTTCAGAAAAAAATGCTTTCGGACAAATGAAGTTTCCGGGATTTTAAACCTTCGGAAATAAAATTTTCTAAACATCGATAGGTTCCCTTAATAAGACTATTTTTACGCCACCATGCGCAAGAGAGCCGCATCCCTGGTGCGCCGGGTGCGCGACAGCTCCAACGCCATCATGTAGATGATAGGGGACAGGCTGGACGGCCCCTACTTGCTCCGCTGCAGTACTTGGCTAGTGCATAGTATAGTTAAGTAATCCTAGACATTAGGTATTAGTTAAGTATTGCAACTAACATTATTAGAAGTAAGCCTTACTAACGTTCTACCTTGTTCGTTCTACGGTGTACCTTACTTGAAATAAATGATTTATTATTATTATTATATCTCCAACTCTCCAGAGTACGAATGCTCCCTGTGCACAAATCCTACCTGCTCACGGATTTGACTATACGAAAACATTGTATTGTAACTGCCAGAATAAACCACTTTAGCTCTCTAAAACCCTAAACTATTCTTGCTGGCGGTACTTGGTACTAGCTTGAGCGTGCAAGTAATTGGAAGCCAACTTAGCTTTTGTTTACTCGTATGTTTGCGTTATATTACGTAGTATCGCATGCACTAATTAGCGTGTGGGAAACCCGGGTCAGGAATCATATGGCTTTGTTTATACACTAGTTTTTACCTGGAATTTCGTTGCCCCAACATAGTCGTGTTATGTGAAGTTTTCGCTAGATCCCAAAGCCTAACTATAAATTAAAAATTTTAATAAAAAACCGGTCAAGAGCGTGTCGGACACGCCCAAGATAGGGTTCCGTAGCAGGTACGAAAAAATCTTTGCATACTTTATTTAATGTGGTTGTTTTGGTCCCAACGTCGGCGGTACAGCGCCATCTATCGGCGAATTGGGTAACTAATCTAACTAGTATGTACTATGTATGCTGATTGTTTTTCAGATGTAATATATTTTTTTTATTTGAAAGAAGATACTGTTAGCGTGATCTTATAGGTACTTGAAGAAAAAAAAATGCTTGCAATGGCGGTTAAATTACAATCTTAGTTTAGAAATACTTTTATACAAAAACTTAAAAACTGCTCAACTGATCAAGTTGAAAATAATTTTCCTAAAAAGTTTTTATTAAGTTTAACTTACGTGATTTTTTTCATATTTTTTAGACGTGCGGTTCAAAAGTTAGAGGGGGGGGGGACACATTATTTTGAACTTTCGGAGTGAATATCGCCGAAAATATTATTTTTATTAAAAAATGGTTTTAAAAAACCCCTATTTATTTTCAAATACCTATCCAATGATACCCCACACTATAGGGTTAGTCGAGATAAAAAAAATCACCCCCACTTTACGTCTATGGGAGGTACCCTAAAAATATTTTTTTTAGTTCTTTTTATTTGACCACTTTGTCGGCGTGACTGATATATATATTCATGAACTAAAACAATTACTTTGCTCACCCGCGACCTTACAATAGTTACGTTTATGCAAGAAATGTGCGTTCATGCAGTTCCTCCACCTCCACACTGTACGAACACACACAAATCACATAAACCCAACCATCACCACCACCAAGCTACACTGACGCGTTTCGAACTCAACCAGAGCTCATCTTCAGAGTTACCACAACCGTATGCTATGCTACCAAACGTTAAACTAACAAACCAAAACAAATGTTTTAACTTGTCACTGTAACTTCTCAAGTACCCACTTTATTTTTCTTATTCTCAAACTACCCCACAAAAATTAACTTTTATTGACATATTTAAAACTACCTTGAATTTTTTTGTTTATTTATTTATAAGGCATATTTAATTAATACTAACTGTTCAAATTCGACCCAAGCCGCAGTAAAGGAGAAGATACTAAATTTACCTGTTCATTAATAATAGACCCCATAGTGTTGTACCTAATTATTTCCATGCATTCCAGAGCATCCAGACGCAACCCCTTGCCGCAATAATGTAACACTTCATAAGAATCTGAATCTAACAATGAATGATTTGATTCCAACAAATGTTTTGCAAAATTCGATCTATCTGGATGCTCATTCCTATATGCCGAAACATGCTCTTTAAATCTAGTATTAAAACTTCGGCCTGTCTGTCCTACGTATATCCCATTGCAGTCATTACAAGTAAGCTTGTATACCCCCGATCTAGTTCCCTTATCTACCTGTTCTTTGTGGTTACATAGCCTAGAGTACAAAGAGTTGTTAGTCTTAAAGGCAACATTAATATTGTTTGATTTTAAAATGCCATAAATCTTATCAGACAAACCCCCGACGTAAGAGATGCTAGATCTATATTTGTTAGTAGACTGAGAAGGTAACGCAGCGTAAAGCATGCTATTTACTAACCGTGCCTGCTTCTTTTGAACTAAACTATCTACCATTGATTTTGTATAACCATTTGAGATCGCTATCTGATAAATAGTACTCAACTCTAAATCATAATGTTCCTTAGAAAGAGGCACAGTCAACAATCTATTAACATAACAATGGAAAGCAGCCAGTTTATGCTGCCACGGATGATTAGAAGATGCTGGTATAACAGCATCTGTGTACGTGGGCTTACGGTATATTTTAAATTGATGTTTACCATTTAATTTTGAAATCGTTAAATCCAAAAAGTTCAACGAACAATTTTCCTCCAATTCTTTTTTGAACCTTATCTTTACGTGCTTGTTATTCAAACCATTAATAAACACGTCAAGCTGTCTCATACTCCCTCTCCAGCATAGGATCAAATCATCAACAAACCTAAAATAGTACACAATATTACTATTACCCACAATATACTGATTCTCAAAATGATCCATAAATATATCTGCCATTAAAGGACTTTTGAGAATCAGTATATTGTGGGTAATAGTAATATTGTGTACTATTTTAGGTTTGTTGATGATTTGATCCTATGCTGGAGAGGGAGTATGAGACAGCTTGACGTGTTTATTAATGGTTTGAATAACAAGCACGTAAAGATAAGGTTCAAAAAAGAATTGGAGGAAAATTGTTCGTTGAACTTTTTGGATTTAACGATTTCAAAATTAAATGGTAAACATCAATTTAAAATATACCGTAAGCCCACGTACACAGATGCTGTTATACCAGCATCTTCTAATCATCCGTGGCAGCATAAACTGGCTGCTTTCCATTGTTATGTTAATAGATTGTTGACTGTGCCTCTTTCTAAGGAACATTATGATTTAGAGTTGAGTACTATTTATCAGATAGCGATCTCAAATGGTTATACAAAATCAATGGTAGATAGTTTAGTTCAAAAGAAGCAGGCACGGTTAGTAAATAGCATGCTTTACGCTGCGTTACCTTCTCAGTCTACTAACAAATATAGATCTAGCATCTCTTACGTCGGGGGTTTGTCTGATAAGATTTATGGCATTTTAAAATCAAACAATATTAATGTTGCCTTTAAGACTAACAACTCTTTGTACTCTAGGCTATGTAACCACAAAGAACAGGTAGATAAGGGAACTAGATCGGGGGTATACAAGCTTACTTGTAATGACTGCAATGGGATATACGTAGGACAGACAGGCCGAAGTTTTAATACTAGATTTAAAGAGCATGTTTCGGCATATAGGAATGAGCATCCAGATAGATCGAATTTTGCAAAACATTTGTTGGAATCAAATCATTCATTGTTAGATTCAGATTCTTATGAAGTGTTACATTATTGCGGCAAGGGGTTGCGTCTGGATGCTCTGGAATGCATGGAAATAATTAGGTACAACACTATGGGGTCTATTATTAATGAACAGGTAAATTTAGTATCTTCTCCTTTACTGCGGCTTGGGTCGAATTTGAACAGTTAGTATTAATTAAATATGCCTTATAAATAAATAAACAAAAAAATTCAAGGTAGTTTTAAATATGTCAATAAAAGTTAATTTTTGTGGGGTAGTTTGAGAATAAGAAAAATAAAGTGGGTACTTGAGAAGTTACAGTGACAAGTTAAAACATTTGTTTTGGTTTGTTAGTTTAACGTTTGGTAGCATAGCATACGGTTGTGGTAACTCTGAAGATGAGCTCTGGTTGAGTTCGAAACGCGTCAGTGTAGCTTGGTGGTGGTGATGGTTGGGTTTATGTGATTTGTGTGTGTTCGTACAGTGTGGAGGTGGAGGAACTGCATGAACGCACATTTCTTGCATAAACGTAACTATTGTAAGGTCGCGGGTGAGCAAAGTAATTGTTTTAGTTCATTAATATGGACCTCCGCAAAGTAACGCCTGATTCAATAAATATATATTCATGCCAAATTACAGCTTTCTAGTACTAACAGTCTCTGAGCTTAGCCGCGGACAGACAGACAGACGGACAGACATGGCGAAACTATAAGGGTTCCTAGTTGACTACGGAACCCTAAAAATCCCCAACGCAAGTAGTTCATAAATATGTTTGAAAATAAAGTAAATGGTCATTATGCGTCTAAGAGCCCTTCCACAGCTAACAAAAGAGCTGATAAATTTGAAACGGCTGAAACAATTTTGATGAAACATGTCTAAGAATCATCGCCAGAATAATTTTTTTACGCATAATTACAACTAACTTTGCATAATTGTTTTTTCTTAGAGCCCATTAATTATTCAGAACTGTTATAAAATAAACCTAACCTAACTAAACGGCCCAAGCCCTCTCATTCTGAGAGGAGGAGGAGGAGGAGTGAAACGTCTAGGATGACTGATGAACCTGTAGAGTCCTACAGGATAACCATTTAAAAATTCCTGACTAATTAATGCTTTATGAGAAAAACGAGTTATGCGAAATAATGAATTATGCCAAATGATGAATCTTCCGACTCTATTGAACTGCTTCGCATGTCACGCAAGCTTCCTCACGGTTTGTTCCTTCACCTAAAAGCTCATAGTAAATTTCAAAAGTATATTCGCAAATGATTTATGAATAACTTTGAAGTGCGAAACTTGAACCCGCGACACTGCTTGAAAGTATGTCAAACCATTAGGCCGCCATTGTACTATTTCTTTTTTAGTGGCAATTTATTCTTACATTTTTATGGTAGTAGGTACAGAACCTTTCGTGTTGGTTAGAGTCCAACTCACACTTCCGAGTTTCCGATCACACTTAGAAGCTTTTTAAATGAACTGTAGCAGTGTTTTCGAGTATATGTATTCCTAAAGCGTAAGGCAAACGTACCAATGCTCGACACCTCAACGCCCAGTAGATGACACTCATCTGTCACTTCTGTTACTATGACATAAGATTGAAGGTGCCATGTATTGGGTCAGTGGCGAGCACAGGGACGTGTACCTTAAATGGCTGCTGTTTCATTATTTTTCTCTCATAACAAGATTATTGTGGTTATTGGGAATTGCGGAGCTGTAGAATACTTCTACTAAATTTTCATCATCATCATCATCATCATCATCATCATCATCATCATCATCATCATCATCATCATCATCATCATCATCATCATCATCATCATCATCATCATCATCATCATCATCATCATCATCATCATCATCATCATCATCATCATCATCATCATCATCATCATCATCATCATCATCATCATCATCATCATCATCATCATCATCATCATCATCATCATCATCATCATCATCATCATCATCATCATCATCATCATCATCATCATCATCATCATCATCATCATCATCATCATACAGGCTATATATGCGCCATTGCAGGACACAGGCCTGTCCTATCAGAATGAGAGGGCTTGGGTGGAAGTTACCGAACGGGCCTAGTGCAAATTGGGAACTTCACACACACACTATTAAATTTCTTCGCAGGTGTATGCAGGCAGATTCCTCAAGATGTTTCCCTTCGCCGTAAAGCTCATGGTAAATTGCAAATGTAATTTCACAAAAAAAAACTCTCGAGGGTTCGAACCCGGCCTCTATGTACAGTCGGTTCCCTAACATAAGTATCCACTTTTCTATGCAGTTAGTATGGAAAAATGGATACTTAAGTTAGGGAACCGACCTTACCTGGGAGACCATATAGCTCAAACCTACCCATATATAGCCTACCACGACTTAGAACGAAACATCGAGAGCTAAAAATGCAACCAAAACTACATCCACATGAATAATAATATTATTATAATTTTTTAACATAAACTAATCTTTAACTTAGTTATATTAATTATTATTGTGTGCCCTTACAGGGAGTCATGGACTGACATAAATATTTATTGTAACACCTAATTTTATACGTGCATGACTTTTAATAAATAAATAATGCAGTCTCTAATGGTCGTTTTAATAGCTTTACCCATTAGCTAAAGAACAACTTTGAGCAGTTATTGCTCGCTTTTGAACGCTCAATGACTAACCGAAAACAAACCGGTATATTGGCAAAGTTGGACTTCATGTCAGTCGTTGGACAACTTAAACCAAATAAAACTAAAACTTTCTATCGCAGTTTGAAAATATGAAGGTAGCTTTTTACAAGCTTTTTAGACTGTAGTATATTAATTTAGCATGACTGAATATCCATATTTGTATGCCCTTGGACGCAGCATAGTGATACAAGTTTACGATCATTGTACCATCTATTTACCTAACATATGTTTAACAAATAAATTATTATATTTGTTGTACAAATAGAGTTTTCAAATAGCTGAGCAGCTGAAAATACATCGAGGAAAATACTGCCTTCATATAGAGAAGACGCAGTGATTTTTTTTCCAAATTTAGATATAGTATAACAATACATCTGAATATGCAAGGTGTTTCTACTCACGATAACCTGGTACCTACCGGGCAAAAGGTCAAGGTAAACGAGTTATGAAAAACATAAGAAAAAAATCCATGTCACGCACCTATTATTATGTACCTATAATGAAATTCTGGCATGTCAATAATTATGCTAAACAACCATTCCATTTATGCCAAATAAAATTTCGGCAAGTTTAATTTTCGGTGTAAATAAATTATCCGAAACTTGTTATGCCTAATGCGTTTCGGACATTAAAAATTATACCAAATAGATGGCAGCTCGCTCAGTTAAGCGATAATCGATAAGTCACATAATAGAGTCACTTTTAGTATAAGATATTTTCAAAAAAATGCTCGCTTTACTAATTAACATAGTTTTTTTTTCTTATTTTTCCAGACTGGTATATTTGACCTGGTACCAGATTGTCATTGAGATTTGGACACTTTGTACACGTAACTGAGTTTTGAGGAAACAATTCAGATGCGTCGAAATAAAGGAAAAAATCTTGACCTGTGTATTTATTGAAAAATACTTTTACAAAATAAGTAAAAGCAAGTAATTGTTACACAACAGTGTGTGATAGTTATTTAAGTTGATAGGTATGGTTTCACATAATTATACCGATCATTATTTATCAAAAAGTGTTTTCCAATAAAAAGACCATTCGTTTAAAAAAACTGTAGATTTTAGTATATATAATTTTTGAAGTGAAACTTCTTATGCGACGTCCAACAAGGTCACGTTAAACGTTTAACGCTACCATGGAGGTGGTATGAAAGCATTAGTATATGTACTGCCGAAGCAAGTATTTATTTATTAAGGGCAACTCATAGCCTAGCAATTAGAAATCTTTAAAAATAAAGATTGGCTAGGTATGTCATTATTGTATAATTGTTATGAAATAAACAGATTTAATTTTTTTTTTTTACTAACGGATGTTATAAACTTCGGCAGTGCGATGCAGAACTCATACTGTCTGTGCAAATTTGTATGAGACTTGATAAAAGCGCCATCTAGTGAGTAATTTAAACACATAGATGCATAAGTAAGTAGCTTGCTAGTAAGATAAGTTCTTTAAGTTATTGCAATAAGGTTCATATTGATGTATAAGTGCCTTTTTCATTTCCACATTACGAAGTTTCACTTCTTCCGCGCGGAGGAACTGCATGCACGATTTTTTTTTCTGAGAACGATTGTGAATTTTGCATGGCTTGACTGCATTACGCGGCAAATTAAATCAAGTCTACCCATTTCATTCTGACACAGTCATAGTATTATCAGCTTTTCTAAACTATTTAAATTAAACTTGAGACAGAGGTGGATCAATCAATCACCGAGTTGCGGGTCGCAAATTACGTCGGAGCTAAAACCGCCGTTCTATTATTTAGGTACAAAATACAGACAGGCTTCAACATAAAATTGTCAGTAATTGCTTTAGAAATTAACTGCGGCTTCGTAAAGAGAAGTTATAAATTAATAATAGTTATACTCTCGTTCGGGCGATAAAAACTTGTTTTGAAATTTTTTTAATACTTCAATACTCATTACTAAATTTATTATTGATCTTCCACAATGTATGTTACAGGTGTTATTATTATAAGGATACAATTTTCATCATCATAGACCCTAATGGGCAGAGCAAACATGTGACGACTGACTTCTGTGATTTCTCAATGAAACATCATAATTGAAGGCGGAAAGTATGGCTAAATATGAAATAATATGGTGGATTATTTTAATGTATCTTTTAATTTATTACTGTTATTATTGTTATTTATTTATTTCATTAAGATAACAATAATCTCATTTTTGTTAGTATAAGCCTTAAAATATGTTAGTACTTAAAAGTTAAATTTGATTTTAAAATTTAGAATGATGATGATAATTTAGAATGATGTGATATTTTAAGGCTATGCATATAACTTGAACTGAGCTTTATTCAGGTAGGTACGCTATGTTTAAATTTTTATAAACGAGTCTTCTAAGAACCGTGCCGCGGGGGGTTCTTTGATCAAATGGGGGAGGGGGTAGAAAGTAGTAAACGGTGCCAAGGCAGACAGGGATCTAAAGGAGGCCAGATTTTCAGCCGCTTTAGAAGCTTCACCGCAAATATAACGTGTCTCTGGACACATACGACCATATTAGACGACCAGATGGCCTAGTGGTTAGAGAACCTGACTACGAAGCTTGAGGTCCCGGGTTCGACTCCCGTGTCGGGGCAGATATTTGTATGAAAAATACGAATATTTGTTTTCGGGTCTTGGGTGTTTAATATGTATTTAAATATATATCTATCTATACACCGTGAAATTTTAGTGGTTGTTTTCCCGAAACGAGGTGATTTAGTATCGATTGTACAATCGATTTATAATTGCTATTTTGACTAGAGTCAAAAATCCAATTGTGAAAAACGAAAGTCGAAAATGACCGCAAACCAATAGTAACGCTTCGTTGGTACCTAACCTATCGTACGATCGTACGCTACTTGTACCAACGAAGCGTTACTATTGGTTTGCGGTCATTTTCGACTTTCTTTTTTCACAATTGGATTTTTGACTCTAGTCAAAATAGTAATTATAAATCGATTGTACAATCGAAACTAAATCACCTCGTTTCGGGAAAACAACCACTAAAATTTCACGGTGTATAAGTATGTTTATCCGTACTAAACCCATACCCATAACACAAGCTTTGCTTAGCTTACTTTGGGACTGGGTCAATTGGTGTGAATTGTCCCGTGATATTTATTTTATTTATTTATTTAAGAACCGTACCGTGGGCGGTTCTTTGATCCAATGGGGGAGGGGGTAAAAAGTAGTAAACGGTGCCTAGATGGCTAGGGATCTAAAGGGGGATAGCTTTTTCAGCCGTTATAGAAGTTTCACCGCAAATATAACGTGTCTCTGGACACAGACTGAAATCCTGAGTAGAGTTCCTTCTCAGGAATGTTTTACTTTTGTAAAATTATTAGATAAGATAAAAAAATCCAAAATGCAATTTAATACATACCCACAAACAAATCAACATTTTAGTGCTTAGCAGTAACGCAATAGTTTATTGCTACATAAACGCATATTGCTTGTATCAGCGACAATCCACATGTATATAATCTAAGGTTCTGGTAATAAACGTCTCTCTTTCGCTCTTAATTGACATACAACCATCAACTAGAGTTTTGCTCTCTCTCCACTCCATTCCCGTAATATTACAGTATCAGTACAGTAGAGTTTTGCGGTTCAGAGGTTGATCAAGTTGAAATACTCTTTAATTACCATATATCTACATACAGGTTGTTCCAAAGTATTAAATCTTAAATCAGTAATTTCTCTGTTAATACGTTTGCGTTTGGTGCGAGGCTTTGTACGTAGCTTAGAAATACTCTAATCAACACGTCCTATTCGTCTACGTCCAGAGGGTAGAAACTATTGTATAATAAATACAGAAAAATAAACATTATACAGAAGAATTCACAAAACAGTATCGCTAGTTTGAGTTCGATAAATACCTTTGCATTAAAACAAATAACAAGAATACATTTTTTAATTGATTATCACGTCTGTAAAAGTACGTGAAATTCAGTGTATGGCTTCTTAATGATTTGATGGCTTAGTTAATTTCTAAGTTTATACAAACGGGTGATAATAAACAATGTAATCCTCTAGACAAATAAAGTTGCGAGATTGTAAAATGATTTTACCGCCCTACGATGATGTCATGGAGCTGTAAAGTAGAGATTGTAAACTAGACACATAACCTGAACCTAATAAAATCTCGTCTTTACACTTCAAATCGTTACTAGCGAATCGTAATGTTTATTCCCACTCTCGGTAGTTACCGTATTGATTCCCTAGACGACAATGTTAAAAGTGTTAAACGTCGTACAATTTCATTCCTGGGCGAATGTAGAACCTTGTAGATATATATAAGGCCTCGAGACATGTCGAGGGCACCGGTGTAGAAAAAAAATGTAGAACTTGTAAAATTGGCGTGAAAATGCGCAGGATCGGGCTAAGTGGCGTGTTCTCGTTTCGGAGGCCAAAACTCACTTTGGGTCACTGAGCCAAACTAGTTAGTTAGTTAGAACCTTGTATTAAGTAAACCATTTTATTTGCCAATACGGCAATGATACTATGGCCACTGAAACAGAGAGCCGTGGGTTACTAATATTTGTGTGAAATTACATTTCAAATTTACTTTGAACTACTTCAAAGCCCTACCCATTATATCTATCCACGTTTAACATATGTCGCCCCTCTGACTTGTATGAGCGAGGGGAAGAGTTCGACACTATCTCACCTGATGAAAAGTGCAGATGGAGCCAAAAATGTAGGTATCTCACTGGTTCATTAACAGCCTACTCACTCTCTTCTTGAAGAGTGCTATATTTCGTTGTTTAGAATTACAAAGGTAAGCGATCTTGCAGTGTCTTTTTATTGAAAAACACTTATGATAAATAATTCAGTCAGCTGTAAAAACTAAGTAAAGAGTCGGTCATTTACATTTATATTCTTCTGGTTTCATTTGTAATCATCATCACTTCAGGCGAAAGACATCCATTGCTGAACATAGTCCTCCCCAAGGCTTGCTAAACAGACCGGCCCTGCGCCATCCGCATCCAATGCGTTCCCGCCACCTTAACCAGGTTGTCGCTTCATCTTGTTGGAGGCCTCCCTACACTGCGTCTTCCGGCCCACGGATGCCACTCGAGAACCTTTCGGCCCCGACGGCCGTCAATACTAAGAGCGATGTGCCCTGCCCGCCCGCTGCCACTTTTTCTGGTGATTCTTCGAGCTATATCCGTGACTATAGTTCTTGCGCGGATTTCATAACTTCTAATGCGATCCCGCAGAGAAAAACCGAGCATAGCCCTCTACATGGCCCTCTGAGTGACTTTGAGCTTTCTTATGAGGCCCATCGTTAGTGGCCACGTCTCAGTGCCATAAGTCATCACTGGCTTTTATTGGTAATAGGTAGGTGCTATTGTTTTATAAGCTTTTTTCAATAAAAAGACTCGTCAAGATTGTTTAACCTTTTTCTAATGCTAAAAAAAACGAAATAGGTTGTATCTATCTGGAGATATAGGCGCTGATGATTGTGTTTGTAAGGGTGCAGACGCTCCTCCCGTCTGAATGTCCTGAACGTTCTCTACCTTTATCTTTACCCTTCCCACGGTATAACGGAAAAACTAACGTTTAAAGTAGCCGGGAAATCTTATCAATATAAATAATCTAATCGATGAAAAAGCCTCGGTCGCTAAATCCGAAGGTTTTCGAGCTGGCACTGAATTACAATTTATGGCCCCTAAAGAGTACTCTGGTCCCGGCTATCCCTAAGGATTGCTACTTTTATTGATTAATAGTAATGAGATTTTTAGATTATAGAAGTTACATTTTTATTCCGACGATCTTGCAAAGGTCACACGAACTAGTTGGATGCGGAGCGATGGACCGATCGTTTTGGAACTCTTTGGGGGAGGCCTGATGACTTCTTTTGGCTGATCATCATCATCATCATTTCAGCCAAAAGACGTCCCTGCTGAACATAGGCCTCCCCCAAGGCTCGCCAAACAGATCGGTCCCGTGCCATCCGCATGCAACGTAATTCCGCAACCTTAACCAGGTCGTCGCTCCATCTTGTTGGAGGCCTACCTACACTGCGTCGTCCGGTCCGTGGACGCCGCTCGAGAACCTTTTTGCCCCATCGGCCATCAGTTCTACGAGAGATGTGCTCTGCCCACTGACAATTGAGTCTGGCGATTCTTCGAGCTATGTCGGTGACTTTAGTTATTGCGCGGATTTCATCATTTC
Organism: Archips crataeganus; assembly: GCA_947859365.1. Classification (NCBI taxonomy): domain Eukaryota; kingdom Metazoa; phylum Arthropoda; class Insecta; order Lepidoptera; family Tortricidae; genus Archips; species Archips crataeganus. The sequence goes on along the minus strand of OX402071.1, from coordinate 5,877,395 downwards.
TAATGCGATCCCGCAGAGAAACTCAGAGCATGGCTGATATAGAGCATAGCGTCCGTTTTCTTTGCTCCCCAATCCGATTGTACTAGGTTATTAAAATTCTAAATGGTTTTTCTCTTTCTTTTGTGTACCTAAGTAATTGTAATTCTTTTTTTTTTCTTTCTTTTTTTTTTGCAACAGGTCACTGTTTTGTTTTGATTAACTTGTGCCTGTTTCTGTTTATATAATAGTATTGTGTAGTTTATGCAATTGTCTTTTCTGATATTTACTTATAGTATCTACTTTTAAAATAAAATAGCTGTTGGTTTTCCGAATAAAATAAAATAAAATAAAATAAAATAAAATAAAATGAAATAAAATAAAATAAAATAAAATAAAATAATATAATATAATATAATATAATATAAAATAAAATAAAATAAAAATAAAATAAAATAAAATAAAATAAAATAAAATAAAATAAAATAAAACAAAATAAAATAAAACAAAATAAATAATTAAATAATAAATCATGGGACGATTGGCATCAACTTTTACTATGGATACTAGACGATCACGATATCCCTGCTTACGAATTCGAAAGAATGCCAAAACTTCGCGTTATTTAAGTAAAATAAACTTGTTTTTTTTGTATTAAGACGAGCGTGACTAGAAAGAAAAGTTATTGGTAAATTTGGAGTAGCTTTTCTTTGATAAATAATCTTAAAGATAAGTTATATCAGCCCTGAAGACAAATTGTATACCTAAATAAAGCCAGGTCCCGAAGATATATCAGTTTGTGACTCAATCACGCCAAACGCCTGAAAGAAATTTACAAGCAATGTCTTTACTCGTCGATTTACGTGCGGAGATATTCACCAGGAGTGAAAATTTTAAATTCTGTGAATTTTTATACGCAAAGTGGATGCTGCAAGTTAAATTGTGCTGTCTATGTTTATAAAATATTGAATAGCAGCAAGTCGAAGACAATAGTTGGCCATATTAGACCCAAACAACAGTGCCTGCCTAAGTACCTACCTATACCTACTTACTAATCAAAGCGCGACATTTTTTGTCATATTCCACTAATTAAATGAAGTAATCATGAGACAATCGACGCCAGTTGATCTAGTCCCACAATAAACAAAGTTAGCGCTATGGGTCACTAGACAATGGAAAAACATACTTTTAAAGATAATATTATTAGATATTCAAGACTCTGAACATACCTACATAATTACATTCGTTTTTAACCGACTTCATTTCGTACAAGTATCTGCCTCAACCGGTGGTCTAAAACGGAATCTCAAACTTTGCATTCAGTTCTTTATCCGTTAGGCTTTCCGTTTATCCACAAGTAGCAATTCTCGTTTATTATTTTACATTTTAGTTCACACAATACGCTCACAATCTTTTGCATTTATGATATTAGTAGGATCATATCAACGGCGACAATATAAGCCAGCGTCACGTGTTTGTAAACAATACGAAACTCTCGTGTCGGCAGCGCGATTAAAATTTCACACTGTCGTCTGGCGTTCGTAGTGTAACGTTGCGTTTTTCGCATTTACACTTTAAATTTCGCGGCACTATGAAAAGTGTTCCACATTTAAACTTTCGCGCTTATCGCTTTAAACATTTTACATCGTCATTGGTTCGTTCCCGTGACGTGATTGGGCGAGCCACAGAGGCTCCTTATTCGTCCTTCGTCTTTTAACATCTGGTGTAGCCAGTGATATTAACTCTTCACAATGAGGTATTTCTGACAAGTCGAAAGTTTAATCACACAGGTTGTGCATTTTATTTTCCTTAAGTTTCGTTTCAGATTCAAAATAATATTCCATATTGCATTTCATATATCTTTGTAATTATAAACAATATTTCCAATTTTCTGTCAGAAACGTCTTGTTGGCCAAAACGGTTAGATTCCGGGCTGACAGAACGGAGCTGTCATTAGAAATGCTCCGGCGTGAGACGCTCTTTCCTATTTGCGAGCTGAAGCGACGCGGACGCAAGATCTAAATTTATACATTTAATTTAAAGTCGAAGTCCGAAGAAGACTTGAATGGCGATCGAAGATCGGCGGGTTGGCGGGTCCAGCATGTAATTTTTGTCACGATTCCGACGTGTTGCGGTAAGTGTTCTCGCATTGCTTTCCTATTTTTTTCCTTCCTTCCGAGTCTTTGATCGTATTTTTATGGTGTGAGCACGCCCTTTCATGCTCCACCTTTTCCATTCTGTGTCTAAGACTTTGTTTCCTTCGCTTTCAGGCTGGAGGGGATGATCTTCATTTACAAGAGATTATTTGATGATCTTCATTTACAAGAGATTATTTGATGATCTTCATTTACAAGAGATTATTTGATGATCTTCATTTACAAAAGATTATTTGATGATCTTCATTTGCAAGAGTTTGTTTCAAGAGATTTTCAAGACAATTGGCAATGATTGCTTTTCCATAACACCTTTCAAGAATAACAATTAATGCTACATTTGGGGAATTCACCACTTCATTCTTAAATCCTTTGCCTCATCTCAATATTTTCTCCCCGAGTGAGAGCATGAGCAAGGCATGAGAGCGGTGATACTGGTTGGCATGACCTCAACTGTGTAGCTGCGGGGCAACACTTCGTGGTAGCAGAGGCAGGACGACGAGGCTCCCGAGACCACGGCCGGAGGAAACCGCAGGGAGTTCCCGGCGTGGAGCCACGCCCTGTTTCCATGAGGTGGGCCCTAATTCCCACACATTCCGGTAACTGATTATATCTTTTAAAAGTAAGTTTCCAGTAATTTACACACTAATGGTGGTATAACATATTGTAGGGACTTTAGTATTAGCACATACATATGTAGTTATAATTCAGTCCTACCATAAGCACGAACCAACCCTGATTTTTTATGCTCTGGTTTTCAATGTTTTACATAAAGTGTATGTGTTCATGTGATTTAACTACGGAATAAACCCTAAATTATTTACCCATTTCTGCATTTTACTTTCTGATCCAAATTTCCCTACATTTCCCATTTTCATTTCGTTTTTCCAGTTTTCATAGTTTTCACTTCTTTTTTTTGTAGCGTGGGGATTTTACCTTTTTTCCAACACGTTACAGTAGATAATAAAGTTTTGTTTGTCTCGTTGTTATAAAGACTGCAGAAACAAAGTTTAATTAATTTCAATACTAGATGAAAAAAAACCCGCCCATATAATTCCCGTTCCCATGGGGATTCCGGGAAAATATTATCCTATGTCACTCGCGGAACTGAGACGAATCTAATGACATATTCTCACACTTCAAAATCCATTGAGCCGTTTAGGCTGCAGGGCGTGCCAAAGAATGATACATACACGTATGTATCATTGTTACGGCTCAATGGATTTTGAAGTGTGGTACATAAATAATACATACGCTCGAAAAACATAACCCTACTCTGACAGTCTGGTGAAAAGAGCACAGGATCCTCGAACAATACGCGGAATTCGCACTTATTTGGGGAGCGATTTTTCAAAGACGTCTCTCGAAAATATCAGAGGTTAAGATAGAAAGAATTTCGAATTTGGATTTAATTAGTAAATTGCCGCGCAAAAAATAGCAGACATTGGATAGATGTAAAATTGTGATTGTTACCTATTGTTACCGTTTAAATGAATCCCCGCACCTCTCCCGGCCCCCTTTGTCGTCATACCCCCCCCCCCAACTCCAGTACCGCGCGGGCGAGGACGCATTTAAACGGTCTAGCTATAGTTATACATATGAATATAACAACAATTAAAACTAACAAGTTAAGTATATGAAGTATCTTTTTCTATTTAAATAGAAAAACTTACTCATCATACTTAACTTGTTAAAGTTGGCTTAGTAGCGCCATCTCTTGGTCCAGGTGAGCGGTTAGCTCCGAAGGAGTGTTAAGTCTCTCGGTAGAGGGCATAACATAGATGCGCGCTTTATCACTGCCTAATGTGATTATAACAGACTGAAGTGTACGATGTATGGGAAAAATTCGTCGCTAACTTCTAGACCAGTGATGGTGTAGGGATAAGTACGCAGCACGGAACGCTGAGGACCTGGGTTCGATTCCCAGCATTGGTCTTTTTTCTGGGGTTTTTTCTGTGCATCTATATTTCAGTTTGTATTTAGTTTTAAATAAATTAAAACTAACCTTTGTGTTATAGAAACAGGCAGTAACTTTTACGTAAACACGGACCTGTTAAAATTTACTTTGAAGTACGACATTCGAAAAAATAGGACGACTTTGTTATCAAAGTCTCGTTAAAAGTTTTAACGTGAAATTCTGGAATTTAATAAAAGTTTTCTAATGTAGGTAGACTTTATGTTTACTTATCTCGAGCGTATCATATGGGTGTCAATGGGACTTTATTATTAAGACTCATTCGTCCGTCTGTTTAACACAGTAAGTACTGTACTTATTGTATCTACACGATCAGTGTAAATATTATGATTGAAAATAATAATAATTGGGTTTCCAAGTTTCGGGTGTAATATATATTTAAGTATGTTTATAACACTAGCTTTCCTACTTTGGAACTAGGCCAATTGGTCTTTAATTGTCCCGTGATATTTATTTATTAAATAATATTTTGTCATCATCGTCATTTTAATGTTTAATGTTTACTTGGGCAAAAAAAGGATACAATTATGATGAGTTGACTTAAAGTACAACTTACATTTTAAATAGACAAGTAAATATGCCACAGTTAATTTATACTAATGGAGTAACACGATAAAAATACAAAGAGCAAAAAATAAATAATACTATAAATTTAAATAACAAACAAAAAACTAGAGTTTTGACAGGGCACCTTTAAACCGAGGAGATCCGTAGAAGAACCGGGGTCACCGACATAACCAAACGTATTAGCTCGTTGAAATGGCAATGGGCAGGCCATATACTACTACTACTACTACTGCTCCTACTGCAGCTGCTGCTGCTACTTATGTATCCTAGTTTAGGCATTATTATATTTTGGTAGTAACCTGATAGTCTTCTTGTAGAAGGCGTAAAGGCGGTTAGACGCTTAAGTCGAGCCATTAGTATAGTACCTAGATATAATACCTAACATAGATTGAGTAAAGTGCCTACTAATAATTATTACTATGTCCTAAAACTATTTAAATAAATGAATTGAATTCGTTGGGGCCCAAAAGTTCTGGAATGGAGACCACGGACTGGCAATCCGTTTCAAAGGAGTAACAAACATTACGATAACAAACACAGTGACACGAGATTTTTATATATTAGATGAGATTTTTATATATTAGACGAGATTTTTATACATTACATAATTTAGTTAGGACTTTTTCAGTTTTGTTCAGAACATTTTCACAAAAATTCCCTCGGAAACCCAACAAAATAAACTAATAAACGAAAACAAAAAGGTCCTCAGAATTAGCATGAAAGTTGGGTCCACTAAATTAAGAGTGAGTGAGACAGTGAAATCTATATGTGGGAGAGAGACGAATTGCCTTGGAACTAGGGTTACTTAAGTAGGTAAAGGATGGTTTATCCGTAGGTAAGTAGTTTCAGTTCAGTTTTTGATTTAAACCTGGAAAATGGTTTTTTGCTTTTTCTTTTCGAACTCTAATTTCCAACAACCAACCTTCATACCATAATTGGCTTGTACCAGACTACTCCAAGCACCAACATAAAACCCCTAACACCAATTATAGGCGCGGCCATTTTGAGAACGCCGCCATTTTCTAACAAGCGGCCCCGCCACAAAGGGCTTAATTCAAATTTTCACCTCAAACCTCCCACAGTGTACCTACCCCCGTCAACAGTAAGAAAACATCTAGCTAGTGATATCGTGTTCGGAGGATTGTGTAGTCATGGCTTTTCATACAACCCCAAAATTAGGGTTTCTAGGTGAGTATTCTACATAGACCGTTCTAGGTATATGTGGTCAAAGTCAAAGTCAAAATTCTTATAGTGAAAATATACGGATCACTCACGTCTTAAAACGAGTTTAAATTGACTGTTTCGGGCTAATCCGTAGCCCTTCTTTACGGAGTCACACGTCACGGCGGCTACCAAACGCGCACTCCGGGAAAAAGGGCTACGGATTAGCCCGAAACATGTCGAGGTAAACTCGTTTTAAGATGTGAGTGATCCGTACATATTCACTATGAGTATCACGGTAGTTTCATGTTTAAAGTCAAAATTCTTAATACAATTTAGTTTGTTTGTGTCATGGTATAGTTTTCAAATGTAATTTTTCGCACCTTCTTCTTCAGAGTCACTCACTAGTCAATTGATACTCAAATGTAAAACCGCACTGTTTTTCTCGTGGTGGCTGTGTCCAAGCTGTCGTGCGGGCACAATGGGGCGAGGAGACCTTGGAATGACTGATATGCCCCGGTTTTGGGTTCGATCGCACCCAAGGTCAGGGCTATATGGGATTATCCGGTGTTCTTTTAAAAGGCGGCATTTTTGGTTTGTCAAATCCGTCTAGCAGTTTTAGCTTCACGTGAAAGAGTAAGACACACACATACTTATGAAAAATTCCCATTTATTATATTATTAAGATAGGGTTAATAGGATTTCAAGTTGTTGATGCTAAAAAATTTTACCAAACCTATTCAGCAGAATTGAATAGAGCGTTTATGTGCCTGCAGTATTTTGACAGAATCGAATCGCCTCGAGACATGAAAACACTTTTGCTGAAAGTTAATTTAGTATTTTTTAGAGAATATCAAGGCCAAAATAAGACGTGAGTGTTATAAATGTTTTAAATTCTAAGGCGGTTTTGGTAAAATTGGTGAAAGTCTGTTTTAAAATTGATATAGTTGACCTTATGGTTACTAACATGGAGTTGATGTTTACATATTTTGACGCGATGACTGGTGTAGGTATAGTCGACCAAGAAATTCCTTTACCACCCTAAGATCCAATGTCAGTTGTATGGTGTAAAACATCAAAGGCTTTATTTTCACTTAAAATTCAATGTGTCAATCAGCCTTATTGATTTTATTATGCTTTAGGAACTGTCACAAAAAATGGTAAAGCACTTACTTGGTCGACTATACATATTTATGCCTTCGACTGTACTTACGTCTTGGGTGGGTTTTTGAATGAAGATCAAAAAGAGGCCACGTACTAGTTAATCGCTTAAACGTCCCATTGGAAACAGTTACGTTAGGACACGAAAATTCACATAACACTATAATGGTGAAAAGCTTTCATAATAATTTTAATTACCCACGTTAAGATGTCCAAATTTTTAAAATTCTACCATTCTTCATTTTGTGACTTGAAATAGGCACGGAGTGCTATGAATTTTAGACACGTACGTGTATTACTAGAGCAGTGAAAACAAGACAGAATTTTAATGGCAACTCCATTAAATAATGTGACGCATTTTCATTCTAAGCGAAATTGGTGGCGACACACATTAAAAAAACCGAGAAATGATTTACTTATACAAATAACTAAATTAAATGTTCCAATTTCAGATATTTTATATATTTTTTTACTTTAGTGGCATGTGCAGAGAGATATCGATAACATTCCATAGGCTTTCAACCACAAGACAAAATACATTGGAAAACATACAAAGCCAAACTTTTCCTTTTATCTCAACGCACGGAAGGCAAGTTGCTCGTGACGCTAAGTAAGAGTGATGTGCGGTAAAGGTGTATATATATAAATGTGCTTTATATAATATATCCACGTAAATATACAGGGTCTCACAGTATAGACCCAGTATATCATCTACGTACAAGGCGCGGAATTTGCACTGACTGCGTTCACACACACACACGCACGCATGTAAATATCACGCACGCTAAAAGTGCGACAGTTGCATTTCATTGGTGAGTGTCATTTTTCTATTCCTCTTATTGAAAAAAAAAACATTTTTTTCTATATTTTCAGACGACCGAACCCATGATATTTGAGATAATTGTATAAAACAAAAACATTACAATTTCATTCAAAATTACATTAAATTTAAAATAGATACACATTAAAAAGTTAAAGCCAATTAAAAACATTGAAATGCAATAAAATTAAATTCTAAAACACTCCTCCAATTTTAATTTAGAATATTTTTTTAAATAAAAACATTGCAAAACAATGCAAAAGAAAATTAAATTAAAAATCATCTGCTTTTTTATTTCTAGATTATTTTAGCTGGATACAAGCAACTTTTCTGTTCTGGGGTTTTATATACTATGACTTTTGGTTCGATGCGGCAGTTTTACAGCATATATTTACGCTTCATATATTATAAAGGCGTGGGGGCTTCGAGCGCCGCCAAAGGTTCAGGCATAGACGAATCATGCCACGTGTTTAACGGTTCGTTGGTAGTTTTTGTGTTTCGTAACTTTTGTTACGCCGAGTTAAGTTTTCGATAAAAAGGGGCCTTGCGTCGGTATATCTTCCCATCGCACCGAATTATAATGTGTAGTCAGCTTGTAAAAGGTTTAGTTCTATTTAGGTATTCATTATTATTTATAACTAGCTGACCCGGCAAACGTTGTTTCGCCATATAAATTATTCCTTATCACCTAGGGGTATAAAAAATAGCCTACGACCTATTCTCAGACCTACCGAGTGTAGAGAAAAAAGTTTCATAAAAATCGGCCAAGCCGTTTCGGAGGAGTTCGATAACAAACACCGTGACACGAGATTTTTATATATTAGATATTGGTAGTTAGCCTTTGCCCGCGACTTCGTCCGTGCAAAACTGAAATTTGTGGTAAAGCTTCATTTCTTTCTAATAAAACAAACATCCAGCAACGGCAACATCCAAACATGCACCGTCTTCATCGGTATCAGTTAGTGAATAATATAAATTCTGTTTTTCCGTATCGGAGTGACGATATAGGAATGTTGGCGAATCAGAACAGTAGACCATATGACAATGAGGACGACTTAAGAAGGTGGCGAAATGGGACGTGGACGAAGTTGTCGTGAGCGCTTTTGCGCTGCGGCTGTCATGGTTTTAAGCTTGAAGACAAAAACAAACGGCGGACGTAAATAAATCTTCATCCGAATGAGTTTTTGATCCTAAACCCTTTTTAACGAACTCTCATTAATATATTAGTGATCCCTCATAACAAATACTCACGAAGCCCGAGTTTCAGAACAGTTTGGTCAGAAACTTAAACATCCTTCCAAAAGATACCAACATCCAATTGACTGTATTGAAATTTGGACTGAAACTGATATGTTGTAGGGTGTATTATTGGAAAGAGGGGATGGGGAATACAAAGTATGTGTATTAACTGGTCGTGTAGGAGTTAAATAGCTTTTTGTTACGATATAAAGCCGTGACAGCGCCGCGAAAGGTCAGCTGATGGAGGGGTAAATAATTAACGACCGGTTAATTCAATTCCAGGCGTCGATTCTTGTTTGGAGCTATAATTGGAAAAGATATTGAAACGAGTAAACTAAGTTAAACATTATTTTGATATTTTGACTTACTGTGCCAACTTACAAAAACTGGGCAAGTGCGAGACGACTTGGCATTGTACGGCTACATATTGATTAGATTTTTCTTAAAAAAAAATATTCTAATTTTTGTTAATTCTTTGAATACAGATGATTATGATTAAATATTTTTTTTAATTTTAAATTCATTTTAGCCTTTACAATACGAACAAACTGTACGAACACAGACAAATCACACAAACCCAACTATCACCACCCTCAACACACTTGACGCATTTCGTACTCAACCAGAGCTCATCCTCAGAGCAACATTACAGCCGTTCACCATGCTACCAGATGTTAGATAATGTGACAAATAAGGTCGCGGCTGAGCAAAGTAATTGTTTCAGTTCATCGGTGCAGTAAATTCAGAGCAAATTGACTGTTACAGCCGCACCCATGAGCGATCTTTCAAAGGTTTCCGTTCTTCCTATTGAGCTACAGAGCCCTAAAAAACGTTTTACTGCCATTTCTGTATACGATAATCTGATAACGGGGTCATAACACAATTCCTCACGATGGCAAGCCAATCTTTTGTGGGTGATACAATGTCCGCTCGTACACTTTGCAGATTAGATTTTGCTCGGCACAAAGGTTTATTTTTATAGCAAGTCACTGGATACCTGTTAGAGATGGGCTGTTACATCGATACTTATTGAAAACACTCATCGTCAACCCAGCCTATACAGGCTTCTTAGAATGAGAGCGCTTGGGCCGTAGTTCCCACGCGGGCCCAGTGCGGATTGGGAACTTCATACTCACCATTGAATTTCTTCACAGGTGTGTGCATGATGGTTTCCTTCATCGTCAAGCTCATGGTAAATTCCAAATTTAATTTCGCACATACATAATTATTTCGAAAAACTCAGAGGTGTGAGCCTGGGCTTAAATTCACGATCCTTTGCTTGAAAGGCCATAATATCAAAGTGCTAGGCTACCACAGCTTTTTCGGGTCAGAAATTTACTACTTGGTTGAAACTGAAAATTCAAAGTGTAGGTTTCCGCGTACACCTGTTAAGAAATTCAATGTTGTGTGTACTGTGTGTGAAGTTCCTAATCTACTGGGCCCATGTGGGAACTTAAGTGAGGGCTTGAAATACCGGTATTTTCTGGTTTTCGTGGCTTTACACCATGTACCCGTATTAGTCTAAATGATACCGATACCTTGAGAACCACTCGCAATCGACTTTCTTTCGACCCTCATCACCTCAATAGCTGGCAGTCCACTACAATCCGTTTCTCGAGGAACATTTTGCCTTGAACGGTGAAAGTTTGGAATAAGTTTGCAGCGGCAGTACTTTCGGCCCTGTGCAACTTGGGGAGCTTCAAAAAATGAGCCCACTCTTTTCTTAAAGGGCCGGCAACGCATCCATAATTCAACTTGTATTGTGAGTGTCCATGGGTGGTAGTGACTGCTTTCCGTCAGGTGACTCGCCTGCTCGTTTGCCCTCTATCAATGAGAAAAAAACAGTACATTGATGAAATTGACCGGTTTTAAGAAGTTAAAATACCGGTACTCGAAAGTCCACGTGAAGTGAAAGAGGTAGAAAAAGTATACAATAGATTATCTTACTCATATCGCGAGTTTTCCCTTAGAAACAGGAACCGCTGACTCGCATCGAACCACACCAAACGTCAAGGTCGCATACACATGTAAAAACCATTACAGAGAACTTGTGTTTTTCGGTGCTAATACCGGTATTTTTCCTGTACCGGTTCTCTGGAACCGAAACGGAAAAACCTGTAAATACCGGTATGTAACAGGTCTTTTTGGGGCTGGTTCTAAACATTGAACACGGTCCAAGCCCATTCTGAGAGGAGGCTTGTGCCCTATAGTAGAACGTAAATACGAGTAGGCTGGGATGAGTCTAGTTTTATCGATAAAGTTATCGATAAAATAGAGCACTTCACTAATACGGCCGTAAGTGTACATTCGACAACGCAGCTGTCTCGGCTTACCTCGGCGCCCAAGGACGGCAAATAATGATTTCTAGACATCGAAGGTAGTCTACTAGAATACTGGATTACGAAATAGGCGTAATGCTAAACTAATCATCATCATCATTTCAGCCGAAAGACGCCCACTGCTGATCATAGGCCTACCCCAAGGCTCGCCAAACAGATCGGTCCGTGCCACCCGCATCCAATGCGATCCCGCAACCTTAACCGGGTCGTCGCTCCATCTTGTTGGCCTAAATATACTGCGTCTTCCGGTCCGTGGACGCCACGCGAGAACCTTTTTGCCCCATCAGCCATCAGTTCTACGAGCGATGTGCCCTGCCCAATACCACTTGAGTCTGGCGACTGGCGAGTGATGGCTAAACTACTTAATACTTTTCAATTTTTCCATACCCATAAGGTGCCAACAGAACCCTATTACTGAGACTCCGCTGTTTGTCTGTCCGTCCATCTGTCCCAGGGCTTTATCTCTTGAACCGTAATAGCTAATTGAAATTTTCACTGAACATATTATGTTCATGTGGCCGCTATAACAACAAATACTAACAGTAAAATAACGTAAGAAATGTGTTTCGTGCTTTTTGTCCACATTCGGTAGGTCTGAGAATAGGTCGTAGGCTATTTTTATACCCGTATTCTTCGCGGACGGAGTCGCGGGCAACAGCTAGATAAGTAAATAATGATAGATCGCATCTTACTTTTGAATATTTGTACAGAACCCTACACTGCAATCATGGTCGGTTTATTTATATAGATAGATTCAGCTACTCAACTTGCAGACTGTACAGTTTACTTTAAAAAATAATACAGACACAATTGAGCGAAGCATTTCAATCTAAAATTCCTCAATGTCATTCCATTTGAGCGCTCAATAGAGAAACCATCTACAAATGAATACAGAGAAGCAATCGACTATACGAAGTGAATAAAGACAGGCAATTGGTGTGACAAAGACCCAATCTGAACGCGCAATGAAGAGAAAAGCAGGGCATTTGTCTACACGCATGTCACAGTACCTACGGGACAGTATGTAATCCAGAGAGAAAGCGTTGAATGGGCACTCCTATCATAATAATAATAATAATAATAAATTCATTTATTGCCACAACCAAACAAAATAAAAATAAATACAATGAACATAAAAAAGAAGCAAAAAAATATATACAGAAACATATAAAAAAAACTTCGTGGCAATAGGCTCAGGCTCAGCATAAATGCTGCCGGTTGAAGCTGGCGGCGCTGATTTTTAGCCTGCGCCCTCCTGCGGCGCGTTAAACACAGCAATACGGGAATATTACAAAATATTACGACCGCCTTAGCCTAGTTGGTAGTGACCCTGCCTACGAAGCAAGAGGTCCTGGGCTGGAATCCCGGTAAGGGCATTTATTTGTGTGATGAGCACGAATATTTGTTCCTGAGTTATGGATGTTTTCTATGTATTTATAAGTATGTTTATCGTAGTCTAGTACCCATAGTACAAGCTTTGCTTAGTTTGGGACTAGGTCGATTTGTGTTAGATTGTCCCCTAATATTTATTTTTATTTATTTATTTTTTTATTTACAACCAAAATTATAACAGAAATAAAAACAAAATAAGAGTAGAAGGGGGCAATCTGGCAGTTATTTTCTATGGAAATGGCAGTCATATTCATAGCCTTAGGTATTCTTGTGGTCTTTGGGGAAGTATCAATTTCCATCTACTTGAGTTCCAATTTGGACCTACTCCTATCACTCCTATCACGATGATTGATGATGATTAGGTTTGGAATTGACATTGTAATAGGTACTTTATCACATCATCATCATAACATCTCGGCCTCGGTACGTATCTGGTGGCATAACATTTTTAATCATAAGGTAATGTTTGTCATATGTGTATTTTGTTAGTCATAATTAGTCGAATAACTGTATTTAAAAGAAAAAATCGAAGAAATGTAATCAAAAATTATTCTTATTCAAATTAAATCCACCCTGTTGCAACGCCTATCAGTTTTAATTACCTCCCTTTTCCCCTTTTGACCCTTTGGTAGTGCCTGCTTTGTCATACCTTTCATCGAGTTTATACGATGCGGTCACACCTGACCGTCACAGATTAGCTTAAAGGTTCCGTCTGAAGGTTTGACCGCGGTCAGGTTCTAAAAATAAATCTCGACTTTTGTGAGCCGGGATTGGCTAATACAACTTTAGAACAAAACGAATAGAATAGGGTTGTTGGCACCATTATCAATCATCCCACTGTATACGTCCCACTGCAGGGCTCTCACAATGAGAGGGCTTGGACTGTAGTTCCCACGCTGGCCCAGTGTGGATTGGGAACTTCACAGACATGGTATGTGCAGCTTTCCTCGTGATGTTTTACTTGACCGTAAAGTGCGTGGTAAATTTAAAATGCAATAAAAAATTAATTGTAATGTTGATATCATAGAACAATAACTAAAAGACGCGACTTCAATAAAACATACAAGTTTATACGGAACCCGAGGGAGTCAGGCTCGCACTTAACCGGTTTTTTTTTAAATCTAATATTGAAGAAGTGAAATAAGAGATGAAATCTTGGCATAGCAGTTTTTTTTTATTATTCCTACGAGAACGAAGTCGCAGACAAAGCTATCTTTAGAATAAATCACTGTCTCGATATCATTTTATTTAAAGATACTATGTAGAAGTTACTAGAGGTCGTCACCTCCCACGCTTTTCCCCCTATTCATATTCGTAAATTCGTTTATGTTTATCTGCCATTACCAGACATACGCAAAACATATTTCTTCTCAAAACAACCCGGTAATTTATGTATAAAGGTTAATTTTCCAGTCAACGGCCTTCCACTATTTATTTTGCTACTAAACAAATAAAGCCTTCGGTTTCGTTTCGCGAAACCTAAAAAATTTGCATGTCCAAACAATCAAAGCTAACAAACAAAATTAACCCTGCAATAAAGCTTTATACTTTACGTATGGTATGCCCAAAGATATGGAAAAAACGATCAGTCACCACCGAAAAATACACGCGAGTTGCGCACAAATGAAAAGGTTATAAATATTCCTCGTCTAATGCCGCTATTCTTCAAATAAATGGAATGTATTTGTGAATAAAGGTAGGTAAAGTGGAGCACGGTTGGCATGACTAGTATTGTAAATTCAATGTCGCCTACCTCGCAATTTTGTATGGTACTGTCAGATGTGGCAATTTCACAGGTCAAGCAAACGTGATACCTAATCGTTGCTCAGAGTAACTTTTGACGTGACAACGTCTAATAAATCAATGAACGCCGGCTGCACGCACGAAAAAGGATGACGCAATGTAACGTACATGTTCGTACATGTCCCGTACAAGAGAGAGCAGTGAACGCCAGGATGTACAAGACAGCAGCGCGCCAAGATGTACAATCTTAGTACTAGCGCTCTGGTAATTTTTAATGGGGGGGTGTGCGGTGCGGGGTGTCCGGGGTTCGGGGGTAGAGGGGGGTGCGGGGAAGGGGGTGCGGAGGTATTAAAGGCGGATGAAAATTTCATTGATTTTGCCGTAGGATGCACCGTTTTCAAGATATTTGACTAAACTTCTCGTCCAATCACCGAGGTTAAGCAACGTCGGGCGCGGTGAGTACTTGGATGGGTGACCGCCAGGTTTCATTTTTGTTTTTTAAATGTTTTGTTATGACGTTGTCACGTTAAACTATCGTCCGTAAACTGACTTAATTTTATATAAAGAAGGATACAAGTTACTTTAAATAAACTATAGGTAGGTGGCACTATCAGCCAAGAGGTAGATTAGGCTAATTTGATCTTCTTCTTGTGGCTTTCTATAACTGGAGGTCTGCCATCAGCTCTGCGAACTGTTTCCGGTCTCTTGCCAAGCGAAATAGTTCTTCTACGCTGGCAATTTCTGTCCATTCGTGGATGTTGCGAAGCCAGGAATGTTTTATTCTCCCAGCACGCCTCTTTCCCTCCACTTTGCCCATCATTATTAGCAGCAGCAGTTGGTAACGGGCATTTCTAATTACGTGACCTAAGTAGCCAACTTTACGTGATTTGATGGACTTTATGTTCTCGAGTTTTTCCGGCGCGCTGTAATACAGTCTTGGTAACTTTCTGGGTCCAACTGATGCGAACTGTGCGTCGGTAGCACCACATTTCGAAGGCCTTAGAGCTAAGTTTTTATAGATAATGGCACGGAACCCTTCGTGCGTGAGTCCGACTCGCACTTGGCCGGTTTTAAATTATTTTTTCTAAATCGTGTCGAAAATAGAATGCCCAAAATTTTAGAAAAGTTTCGCTTTCCACCAGGCGTGATTGTGGTCAAACGCAAAGCTATATTGTAATTAAATTACAAATAGTTTTGTGACTACTACGGACCATACTTGAAACCGCTCTAAGTGTAAACAGAATATTTTGAGATAATTTCACGAGCCTCAAGTGTACCTGTAACGAATCTAAATTGCTGAGAAAATAATTGATTAGCTTTTAGGACTATAGGATCAAGGAATGCTATAATTTCGTACGTGCTCTCCAAAATCCAATATCGACAATGTTATCACGTAGCCGGATAATTCAAAATCAGGGGATGATGGCACTTACGTAATCGTAATAAGATTTCGAGTAATACTGGAAGCCAGGCATGTAAAATTGTCGTTGATAAATAGAGGAATCTTTTGGCATTTCCTCGATTTTTATTAAAAGCTTTTATTTAGGGTTCCGTAAGTTAAAAGGTACTTAATATTACGTTGCTTTGTGTGTCTGTTAGCCGTCTACCTTAGCCGTCTTAGAAAATATTTTTAGAAGCCGAGTATGGTGATGGTGAATATCATCTTTAATATCCAGAGGCCGTAACTAACGCTTCTGACGCTTGCCTTCGCTTTCAACATCTCTTTCTGTCATCATTTTATACCGTTTGTCAGAAAGAAATAGTGGTTGCGAAGGCAAGCGTCAGGAGCGTTAAGCAATAAGCCTGCACGTTATATCACATCACTAATTTTTGTTTAACAATTAATCGCATCTTCGTTTTAGTCGTTCTTGATTGAACGTTTCAAAACATGACACGTTAAGAGGGTACGATGCGCACCATTTCTCCATACAAACGTAATCCCCTGTGTCCTTCCTGGATAATGGCTTTAGTGCCAAATTTTTTTTACTGTGTAATCTGTATCTACCACAGCTATGCCCCTATGTTTCGTTTTTTTCCATATTTCAATTAACATATAAGAAATATGAGCTTTCAAAAACCGAAAAAATTGCCCAATTTCAACGTCATTTTCAGACACTCGTCAGAAAAGAATCCCTCCTAAAAACAAAAAAAGGAAAACATAGGGGCATAGCTAAATCTGTCCTCTAATTATTTATGAAAAAAATAAATTTATTGGCCCAGTATTCGAGAAGAAAACAGGGGATTACGAAATGCTGTTTTGATCAATTTTACGCGCCTATTAACGGTCTGAGGTGCAGTTGTCCCGCTCTCGCTGTACTGACACGGAGGGGTTCGGGCGAGACAGCGACATTTCATTAAAATACCTATTTCTCAAAATTCACCCAGCCATCGTACCCTCTTAATCTTCACTCGATCAGAAAATAACCGAAAATAAGTCAATCACAGTCTGTCAAATAAGCATTTTTCTTTAAATTTATCAGAACTTACTGGCAAATACTGGCATGGGTGAGTCATAGATGTTTTCTATGTATTTAAGTATTTATTTATCTATATAAGTATGTTTATCGTCGTCTAACGTACCTACCCATAGTACAAGCTTTGCTTATTTAGTTTGGGACTAGGTCGATTTATGTAAGATTGTCGCCCCTAATATTTATTTATTTTATTTAAAAAATTCTCAAATGTACCAAAAATGCTTGGTGGATTGACCCGCTGGATCACCAAGAAAATTTACTGGACAAGGCATAAGCTGGAGCGAGGATCGCAGCCTCTTTCCCTCACACGCCTTGACAAAGCGTTTCCCCCCGGACGGTGACAAAAGCATAACCTTTAAAAAAACTATTTGAAAGAAAGTTACGTTTCGTAATCTCAAAAGAAATTCCTTAATAGCTATTTATGCAACTGTATCGTAATAGGGGTCCTTAAAACACGAATGTGAACGGACTAGTGACCCTTCTGGGGTTTCTGGTTCTCATGGGTGGTGGTGATCGCTTACCAACAGGTGACCCCACTTGCTCGTTTTCCTCCCTCTATCAATAAAAAAAAAATGTGGTTTCATGAAACGAGGCGTAGCCGAGTTTCATAAAGGGTCACATGAGTGTTTTAAGGCCAAATTACGTACAGTTGCATAAAATATTTTATCTTCTCTCACACATTTTTCCGAAAACGAAGTAGCCTTTTTTGCATTTTTCATGCCATAAAATCTTGATAGCATTTATCGTATAATTTTCTGAACTTTGCTAGTAATAAATTATGAGTCAAATTTTCTTCGCATTCACTGATATCAGATATTTTTAAGCAAGAACAAAATTTTCTCACGAAAATTCGTACAACAAAACGACACGTATGAATGGAATGGCGCTAAAACCCAGTACATCACCACGCATGTGCGCGCATGCGCTAAAGCGGGCGCTGCCACAGACAAGTGAAAATTGGAATCAAAACTTGTGATATAAACTTTTTGGATTTGCCCTGTATCGTAATGATAAAAAAAATTGTATTATAACATTATTTCGTTAGAAGAAAAGTGTTATAATATGTTTTTTTTAATATTTCGGTATTGTGTTTAAAAAGTATGTCAATATAAACTCTTTTTGAATTTTATAATTCGAATTTTACGATATGAGAGTAGATAAAAATATATTTAAAAAAAATATGTATATATATTTTAAATCTCTGTCAACATCTTCTCGTGGGACAGACAAACTTAATTACACTACTTTTTACCAGAGATTCCACTGTATCGCAAGTTGTTTTTTAGTTCTGAAAAGATGACATAGAAAAGCTTATTGTGCGGGACCTTCCAGGCACAAGCTGAACATTACACTTCGCCTGTTTTTTTATAAAAGTTGTTCATAAATATGATCCTATGATAAATTAAATTCCTAAACTCAATTTCAAGACTTGTCTGAGTTTGTCTCATTTTCATGCTCTTGGGCTTCATTATTTACTACATTTTAAAGAACGAAGAAAGTATAAAAAATGTGTACTTAGTATATTTGTGGATTGACTCTTGTAATCGATCCGGAATAAATAAGAATAATGTACTAGGTACCTAATAATTCAAATCCTCATTTATTATTATTTATTTATTTATTAATTAATATAAAATTACAGCATTACAGTATAATACCAATGCGCCGTAAAATTCAAAAATAAACATATTTAGGTACATTATAATATAAAAACACAAGAAACTATTTAGGGATTCTTGAAAATAGTCTTCGTCGATTCCCTAAAACGACGGAACACCACACCCTCCGGCCAGAAGTCGGAGCGCAGGAACACTTGCTGGAACTTGGCAGGCACTTGGAGTTTAAAGGAGCTTAAGTTATTAGCCCTTTGAGACTCGAGCGGGCTGATGAGCAGCTGGGATCCCTGTAACCGACCCCGTGCCGCCTCGCGGACGCCTCATGTCCTGCCTTAAGAGTGTAGCAGCCAGGTAGAACCATTACCCCCTCGCTGCAGTCAGTTCCGCGCGTTGGCAAAAGTAATGAAACTCTGCACACGGCGCGTGGAACTGCGCGGCGGATTTGAAATGCCCAGAAGGCCAGTCATGAAGCAGAGCCACATTCCTTCAGGCGACACGGTCACGAGCAGAGCGCTCTTCAAAATCACTTCCGAGTACCCGTAACGTGTGATTCAATTGGGAATGTCTAAAAAAAATACCAGTGGTTTTTATATTTTTTTTGTATAGAAAAGTCAATTATAAGAAACTAATTTCAATATTTTGTCATTTAGTTCTCTACTTTTTTCAAAATTAATTATTGAAACTATTTTAGTTGATGACGTCAGATTATAATTGAGGGCTCCCACAATGCCAAATTTCTAAATGTATCTAAATGCATACGATAAGGCAACCCCTTTAATTATTTTTTGCGTAGTGGTACACTATACACTGTGTCACTTTACTGGCACTGTCAAAGTGCTAGATGTCAGACAGCGGGTCCAAATCAAACTTCGTAGTATAATCCACGCGTAAATTGTGAAGAATTCTAACCACACAGAATAAAGTACGACTTGAACCGGTCACGCAATTTACACCAATGTCAAATGAAGGTCATTGCTTATTTGTTATATAATAAATTCATTACATAATATTATAAATAAATATCATGGGACAATTCACACCAATTGACCTAGTCCCAAAGTAAGCTTAGCAAAGCTTGTGTTATGGGTACTAAGCAACGGATAAACATACTTATATAGATAAATAAATACTTAAATACATAGAAAACATCCATAACTCAGGAACAAATATTCGTGCTCATCACACAAATAAATATGCCCTTACCGGGATTTGAACCCAGGACCTCTTGCTTCGTAGGCAGGGTCACTACCAACTAGGCTAAAGCGGTCGTTAATATTAAAATTAAATAACTACAGAAAACGATTTAAAAAGCATTTATCTCGAAATGGTTTTCGATTTTCTATACATTGCAAAAAAAAATAGACATCCCCAATTCATAAGTCCATTTATTGTAAATACTTTTGATGTCCTTTTACTATACGTTTGTGTGCCTTCTAGTTTAGTTTATTATTTAGTCACATCTGTACTGAGCCCAAAAGGCGCACCTTCAAGGGTTTGAATTATTAGTTCGTACATATTACAAGTTAAGTATGAAGTATCTTTTTCTATTTTTTTTTTTATTTTCTTCAACTTCATTTTTTTATTACTTTTACTTTTTTTTTTGTGATGGTGTAGGGGTAAGCACGCAGCACGGAACGCTGAGGACCTGGGTTCGATTCCCAGCATTGGTCTTTTTTCTGGGGTTTTTTCTGTGCATCTATATTTCAGTTTGTATTTAGTTTGAAATATTTCGTACATATTATCGTTCATGACGGGTCGTACACTAACTGCACCCCCAAAAGCAATCCCTGTAATCCAGATTAATTTCCGCCTGCATTGTCTTGCGAATCACAGACTCATGCATATTCCAGCGGACAGTTCATTAACATGCAGCGCGGTTAGTTTAACTGGTAGTTTTGAATGGGCTTTATTGCGAAAGTTTTTAAGTCTGGCTGGATTAACCATAGGCGAATAAAGCAGCACCCAATCCAAGTCCGATGC
The DNA here is from genome assembly GCA_947859365.1 of Archips crataeganus. Lineage (NCBI taxonomy): Eukaryota > Metazoa > Arthropoda > Insecta > Lepidoptera > Tortricidae > Archips > Archips crataeganus. The sequence continues at coordinate 5,856,799 of OX402071.1, read as the reverse complement.
GAGGCCGCATTGTCTAACGCTTCTGCTGCTTGCCTTCGCTTTCACCATCTCTTTCTGTCATCATCTTATACCGTTTGACAGAATGAAATAGTGATTGCGAAGACAAGCGTCAGAAACGTTAGACAATAAGCTTGCAGCTCTGGGTCCCGATCATGATGTCGGATTATTCGCGGTAGTTCCTTTGGCTGTTCATAATCATCATTCCAGCCTATATACGTCCCACTGCAGGGCACAGGCCTCCTCTCAGAGTGAAAGGGCTTGGGCCGTAGTTCCCGCGCAGGCCCAATGCGGATTGGAAACTTCAAACACACCATTGAGAATTTCTTCTCAGGTATGTACGATGTTTTCCTTCACCGTAAAACTCATGGTAAATTTCAAATATAATTTCGCACATGAATTCCGAAAAACTCAGAGGTTCGAGCCCATGATCTGCTTGAGAGAGCATAGGTCAAACCACTAGGCCACCACGGCTAACCTGTACACACCTAAGAAGAAATTCAATGACGTGTGTGGCAACTACGGCCCAAGCCCTCTTATTCTGAGAGGAGGCCTGTGCTCTGCAGTGGGACGCATATAGGCTGGGATGATGATGATAATGACAGTATGTATAGTCGGGGTAAGAAAAGGTTCGTCACTTTTCGACTTTAACTCGTTGTCATAGAGTCGAAAAGTAACAAACCTTTTCTTACCCCGACTATACATCTAAACATCCTAATAAACCCTTAACAACAAAACAATACAAGGAACTACTTATCTCCAATTGAGGTCACGTGGCTACCTCGACCTACTTCCCGGAGCCATAACCTCACTCTCCGGGCTCGGTAACTTTACTGCTCTTCGTCGGTTCTTGGGGAAAATAAAATAAATCACGAAGTTATTCTGCGTCATGGACAGTTTGCCAGCGTCAAAATAAGGAAAGTCTTTCGAGGGCGCGCGTACCGTGCTACATTAACGAGTGATTGACACCGTGCTGCACCAGCCGCATGCTACAGAAAAATAAAATCGGCCAAAGTGTTAAAAAAAAAACTTTAGGTAAAGGGTGGTGGAAGTTTGTATGGGGAATCAATAACCCCTGCACCAATTTAGAGGAAATTTGGTAGGTATCGTTTGTCCGAAAAACTTTTCGTCTCATTCACTTGCTCTATGAAGTGTTACGCTTACCAGAGATACTTCTAGCGCTGCATACGTTTAATGATAAGTTCAGTAAAAAATTTAAAACAAAGGAAACAAAATTAAAATTTATATAATTATCAAAATATAATTATCAAATAGTTTTAGTCTAAAGAAAAATCGGACTAACATTTTTGGTGTTTCAGATACGTAACCGGTTTTGTAGCCCCAACACACAGTACGGCAATGAATGTCGCAAGCGACAAAAACACACAACAAGACAAGCTCTTAGCTACAAAACTTGCAGTACGTGCGTCAAAACTCGCTACGACCTTAACCGACATTGCCAACAGGGAAAATCATGTATTTTACGAACTCGATCGATGTTTTTATTTATTCGATCTTTGCTACAAAAAGGGATTGCCTAATTGACGTCTTTTTATGTGCTTACACGATAATTCCGAATGAGCAAAATTTCGTTTACACATTTTGGCTTTATTTGTAAGGGCTTTATGGAAAAATCTCAACTGAATTTCTTTGAGACTCCACGAAAATATACACTCATTTGAATATAATTTGACTTGTCTTGTTTATGTGAAATATTTTTATAATCTGAGTTTTCATCTAATATATACAGTTTTCAACAGGTTGACGAAACTAAATTATGACAAATGACTAATTAATTTCTGTTTCTCCTAATTTCTGTCGTACTTCTTTTGGACCCGTGCACCATGCAAACGACCGGTTAAGCGGCGAGTAAATTTTTAATACATTGCGCGTATTGCCAATGAATTGCTCCATAGTTAGTATGTCAAGCATGCAATGAACAGAGTACTTGCTCTACGCAACGATCGCGCATATTTGCGGCGGCTTTAGGATCCTAAAACTCTTTTCCAATATGTAACTTCTTGTCTTTCTACGTACTTAGAAGGACCACTCAAAGAAGCAATGTGCCAAAAAGTGCTATTCTCATTAGGTGCACTTTTCTAAATTTAAATTACACATTTTCATGCATGCCGATCTTTGTGTCACCATTTTCCATGCTATTTGTATTGTATGTTTTTATTTTTCTTAAAAATTCCGCGTTGAATATCTGTGATGTTGATTTTCGAGGCAAATATACGTTTTATCAGCCTTCTAGGGTCAAGGATTTGGGCTGGGCGTTGATGGGTCACTTAGTCAGCGAATGTCTCAGTCAGGATTTTTATCTTTATGTCTATAGATTTGTGCAAGTCTAAACTTGCGCAAGTGAATTGCTACGTCTGTAGCTACCTTTAGAGACTAAAATCGTCGGGTAACGAAGCTTTTCGTAGTGGTGTACGAAGAGCTAAAGACGACGTAGCTGGGCCGTAGCACTCCCCATTCCAGACGGACCGACGCCCGACAAATCAACCGGCGTTGGCACGACGTCAACTCGACAACTAAGAGAATAATAAATTACGCTAGACCTCTAATTTCGTCGTGCATTTGTACACGATTTGTCCGTAAAAAGGATTGAGGATTTGATATGCCCTTTGAATGTTTTTTAATCCGTCTTAATAAGGCATTGTACAAACCGACACCAACCCAACTCCAAAACCCTGAAACGTTCCAGTTCGAACTTCAACACCGTTTTGAATGTCTAGGAGGCGACGTGGACGATTAGAATGACAGGTTTGTGGAAGCTTTTCAAACGGTTGAGTCTAAGTTCTTAAAGATACGCCGTATAAACTGAACCAAAAAGATCACAGACTCTACTCTATAGCTTATGGAAGAGCATCATGAGATACCAATACTGGCAGCTCAACAGACGGAGCTATTAGTATTGAAAAGGCGATAAAGCGCAACAGAGACTTGAAAGTTTTTACGAGGAATCTGTCTGTTGACGGTAGCATCGTGACCTTTAAACCGGAGGTATTGATAGAAGTCAAGAAGTTCTATGGACAGCTATACACATGAACGGGAAAACCCATCATGGATCTAGCTAAAGATCCGAGATCTAGATTAACCTGACACTATACCGAAGATATCTCGAATGCCAGCCTATACGAGATTAGTATGAATAGAATAGAATAGAAACATTTATTTTGAGTAACACAACTCATACAATATGAATATATATTGTTAGTTAATTATTATTATTATTACTTATTAATAATGTTAGAGTACTAAATAAAATAAGGACTGTACGAGACATGCATCTCGCAATGCATGAGTATGGGTCTCAAACATCTCGGGAGCAGCGAACGAGGGGGTGATGACGGAATAACGGCCGAACTTCTAAAGATGGATGGTAAACCTTTAGAACCTGTTCCGCCTTCCGCGAAGGGAAAATGCCCAAAGCATGGAACAGAAGTGTGGTGGTGCTGTTCTTCAAAAAGGGTAGTACCTACTTCAAAAAGTAGGTACCTTATTGAAGAATTATAGACCCATTTAACTTCTGAGCAAGTCCCCTACTTACAAATACAAAATGATTCATATTCTGGTACACGTGTTACTTTCCCCTTAAGGTATTACCCAATATCCCACATTATTTCTTATATTATAAGCGAAGTCAGGTTTCCAAACTCCGCCAAAGTTCGTAAAAAAGTAACATTTATGAAAAAAGTATGCGAATTGTTGGCAAGTTTACGCGCTTTTAATATTCAAACCGCTTCAGAATATCTTTGAAATATGATATTTCTTTGTAACGAGAGTATGAAGTCGGGACATCAAAGAGCCGTAACAGGTTAACTTTATTATAATGAGCTTTATTATGATGAGCTTACGGTTCTAAGGAAAGAAATATAACCTATATAATTTGTGGTATAACTTAGTTTTTATTTTAGGCTTCATAAAGAAGTCAGAAGAAGTGATTTGGGCGAACCATCATCATCATCATCATTATCAGTCAAAAGACGTCCACTGCTGCAGGCTAATTGACGAACTCCCTCGCAATAGCTATCGCGTTCATTTTGACAGTTCTTGTATGGGCTGACAATTGGTATCGGAAACAGCCAGATCTCATAGCCATAAAAAACTCAAAAACCGTGCTGGAGAACACACAACACAACAATCGCTCCTTCGCTACTTACATCCAAGTGGTTACTTCGTATATTTAAAAATAATTAAAAAGATTTTAAGCTACAATTGCAATTTTTGACAAATGCTCTAATCTTTTTCTGTATCAAAATTTGTCAATGTCTTTGTTGAAACTCAAGGCCGGCGCAGACCAGATGCGTGTGCGTGTCACGCACCAGTTGTAATTAACGAAACTGTAAGAAATATGGCATACCTCAACTTCCATACTCATATGAAGACTCTAGCTTCTGATTGCTTCCGAAGGTTGGGTTTTGTTATTCGCAACGCCCGTGACTTTGACAATCCTAAGGTTATTAAGCTTGTTTACACTGCTCTTGTCAGGAGCAAACTTGAGGCAGCGTCTATCGTGTGGTATCCTCATGAGGTCTCTTACTCTTTACTCCTCGAGAAAGTCCAGAAGGCGTTTCTGCGATTTTTATATAAAAAAAGCTATGGGTACTATCCTTACCTTTACCCAACAAAGTTCCTACTGGGCACCTTGGGGTTTAGGTCTTTGGAAGCGAGACGAAATTATGGGCTCTTGTCCAGCGCGTGTCGTATATTGCGTGGGGATTCTGACTGCCCAGAGCTGGTAGCACAACTCGTGCGCCTTTTCGCGCCTCCACCGTCCCAATCTAGGTTCAATTTTCGGCCCCGCAACCGTGACCTACTGGCGGTTCCTAAGGCGCGCACGGTGTCGTACAAGAGTTCACCTCTTGTTCGCGCTTTGCACAACATTAATGAGCTTCTTGCATTAACACCTGTCTGTGACATTTTTGCGGGTGACTGGAGCATTGTATGTGATGAGTGTATGAGATTCTGTGAGGCGAAGGATGACCGTCCGTCTTCAGTAAACTATTTGTGAATTTTTAATATTATTTGTAATCTTATTGTTGTTGTTGTTGTATATTGCTGTTGTTATCTTATACTATGCTTATTACTATTGTTTGAATTTCACAGCGCCATGGTCTAACTGTCATGCTGTGTTATTATTTCAATAAATAAATAAATACCATGTGCACGCAACTAGTGCGCCATCTTTCATAAAGTTTCATTTATTTCATCTGGTCTGCGCCGGCCTTTAATGCCCATTTTCATTCGCAATGTTTATTAGCAATGATAATATAACTAAATAAATATTATCATTTCCAAGTGTTGGTATTTGTAATCGGATTTGGAGGTTAAAGGGATGAATAGGGAGCTATAATGCTGTTATTGTCTGCCTTTGTAGGTAATTCTGAGATAAGGCTGAATACGTAAATTGAGCGGAAGCGGATTAATTGAACGCGTTAAGAACCGCAATAAGACTTCCATATTTCAACAGGATATAGGATCGTTCAACATCTAATAAATCTAATAACACACTTTTTGTGTAGGTACGCGCCGATTTTATTCATTTCGATTAAATCAATACCTCTGTTACCACATTCCTGGGAATATATATCTCTCTATTTTCGTGTAAATGAGCGTATTAAAAGGTGTTAGATTGCGTTTGATAGATGATATACTTATCTTTTTTCGCCCTGAAAGTTGTTGTTGTTCTATGTTTTATATACGTTATTCAGTAAAAAGTTATGCATAAAACTGTATTTTACGCACTTATCGTGTCATGAGCAATTTTCCCCGTTTAATGTCATAGTCAAAAATATTGACCGCTAAAATTTTCCATCCGTATCAAAAAACTTTGTATACATGCATTTAAATCCTTGGTATTATTTCAATAATTAAAGTTAAAAAAAAAACCTATTTCATCAAAATTCTTGCATTAAAACATCGAATCAATAACACGTTTATCTATATTTCGTGTATGTCACTTTTTCCACCAAAATTCAGTTGATTTTGCGATAAACCAATTATGAGAGAGAGAGAGAGATGTTTATTTACACATATTTGATACACAGTTTATACAGATGGCAGAAAAAGATACAAATCAAAATCATCGAATAGTATAAATTGGGCCACACTCAGCATAATGTTGCGGCAAGCGTTATAGTTATACAGTATCCGCTGTTGCGGCAAGCCGCAACGCTGTCATTATGGTCTCCGCTCCCGCTTCCACTATCAATGCGCGCTGGCCCTAAAGCTTAGGCTGTTTACTTTGAAGTGGCGAGGGATCGAGAGACACTGGAGGACCTTGAGTACCACGTTTTATTCATGGACACATCCTATTTCTAGAACCGATTAAATGCCCGAAAATATAATACGAAAAATTTAACAAAGACCGTAATTAAATTACCAGAAAAATCGAGTTTAACCGATCGAAGCGAAGTTTTGTGCTGGTTCAAGTCCGACACGCTTGATACAATGATATGAAGGGTTCAACTGAAAATCAGCGCTGTAGCGGATATGTATTACAATACCGAAGTACGAAAGACCGAATGTATTAAAACATCGAATGGGTCAAAAGACCGACACGATTTTTTTCTGAAACCGTGAACTTTTCAGAATTTATTAAAACGGCATCATACAGAACCCATTAGGTTAGGTTAGGTTTGTTTTATAACAATCTTAAAAAGTTAACGGTTTCAGAAAAAAATCGTGTCGGTCTTTTGACCTATTCGATGTTTTAATACATTCGGTCTTTAGTACTTCGGTATTGTAATACATACCCGTTGTAGCTGATATCGGCTTTAGTGCTGAGGCGAAACCCTTATCGGGATTATTATTAACTAGGTAAGTTTTTTGTACGGGGCCGAAAGTTTCTCGGTAGGCCTCCAACAAGATGGAGCGACGACCTGGTGAGGGTGGCGGGAACGCATTGGATGCGGATGGCGCAGGGCCGATCTGTTTGGCGAGCCTTGTGGGAGGCCTATGTTCAGCAGTGGACGTCCTTCGGCTGAAATGATGATGATGAAGTTTTTTGTGGGTATATGTATTTTTATTTGTCAGCATATGTTTTTTTGATGTCGAATTAAGTTATGTCAAAGCCGTGATGGCCTAGTGAAGCCATCGTGGCCTAGTGATTGGACCTATGGCCTCCCAAGCAGAGGGTCGTGGGTTAAATCCCGGCGCGCACCATGAGTTTTTCGGAATTTATGTGCGAAATTACATTTGTAATTTACCATGAGCTTTACGGTGAAGGAAAACATCGTGAGGAAACCTGGATACACCTGCGAAGAAATTCAAAGTGTGTGTAAAGTTCCCAATCCGCACTGGGCCCGTGTGGGAACTACGACCCAAACCCTCTCATTCGGAGAGGAGGCCTGCGCCCTACAGTGGGACGTATATAGACATGCCCAAATAAATAAATAAAATATTCGACCAATTTTTAAATCAGCCAGGCATTTTTATACAAAAAAGCCCTTTTTTCGCAATTTTACGCAAAAAGAAGTCAGCCTGATTTATAAAGCCAAGCCAAGTCTTAATAAATCCGACCCAATCAATGCTCTCGGGATGAAAGATTCAGCGCATACATACCTAATGCCGCGGGCCTGCCCGGCACGACCTACGAAATTAATCAAATATTTACCGAGAGGACAGTACAGTTGTGTACAGCGTCGGATAAATATGGGAATCAAAACCTGGGTACCCGTTGACATGGAATTATGAACTTTGGGAAGAAGTAAGGCCTCGCAACAAGTACAAAGACAAGTAAAATGTTACACCTATTAGTAACAAACTAAGCAAGTTTGGATTTTTTTTCTATGCGCATAGGGCAATTATGCCATCTGTAAACATATTAGCTGAAGGTTTTTGCAAAAGTTTCACCTTTATCTTCTAAAAAACAAAGCTATTTTAGTTACTAATAAACACTTTAAAAAAAAAACCGTTTTAATCCCGGCTCGCACCTCCGAGTTATTCGGAATTTATGTGCGAATTTACATTTGTAATTTACCATGAGGTATACGGTGAATGAAAACATCGTGAGGAAACCTGCATACACCTGCGAAGAAATTCAATGGTGTCTGTGAAGTTCCCAATCCGCACTGGGCCCGCGTGGGAACGACGGTCCAAGCCCTCTCATTCTGAGAGGAGGCCTGTGCCCTGCAGTGGGACGTATATAGGCTGGGGATGATAGTCAAGCCGTTACGGAGGAGTTCGATAACAAACACCGTGACACGAGATTTTTATATATTAGACTAGAAGTTTTAGATTGCCTAACTCATTTGTGCCCGAGCGTACAGGCTCAAGAAGAATGTTTCGCCACTGAACAGTCATCAAATCCTTCCGAGCAAGCAGACAAAAGAAGACTCTTGAGGTAAGAAGTTGTTGACCATTGTCCTTGTTTCTAACGACGGTAGGTACCTATCGTAATAATATTATAAATGAAAAAGTTTGTGAAGATGTTTGGATGTTTGTTATTCAATCACGCAATAATGGCTTAACTGATTTAGATGGAACTTGGTGTACAAACAGACAAAGAACTGGATTGAACATAGGATGCTTAGATTGCTTAGCCGGAAAAATAATTAGCTTAGTTATTAGTTATACAAAGGGCATGCTGCCAGTATCTTTGGACCTTTGCATAAGAGGTCCTCCTTTTCGTAACCGACGGTTCTCTAGTGACAGACGGACAGACAGACGGACGGACAGCGGAGTCTCAATAAAAACGGGACCGTTTTTACCCTTTAGATACGGAACTCTAAAACTATGTCTACATTCTCTTTTCCATATGTTTACCGTGACACTGATACTCATTACTTAACATACAGGGTGTTCACAGATACACGCCTTAATTAAATACATAGCCCACGGGCGATCCGGCGGGCAATAACGACGCATCTGCCGCTTTGAGTGATGGCCGTGCCGCGCCCCATTAGGCAGAGTGCGGGCTAATTTAGGCCTGTTTACTTGGAAAAATGCCGCATTGCTTAAAATTGATGCGAAAATTGGAATATTTTGAAGAGCACTCACCAAGTTGGATTATAGCCAGACGACGTTTTTTGTTACTAGCTACTGAAAGCGATTGCGTCTACGAATAATTTGTTCATAATTACTATACTAAACGGGACTTATCACGCAATTAATATTTACCTCGACGTTTCGGCCACATTGCAGCAGCCGTGGTCACGAGTTAACTGAAGTGTAGGGTGTCAAGTTCACACACGTCACATATATGTTTGAAAATAAAGTAAATGTCCGTTATGCGTCTAAGATCACTTCCGCAGCTAAGAAAAGAGCTGATAACTTCGAAACGTCTAAACCAATTTTGATGAAACTTTTTCTAATAAAAAAACCGCATACAATTCGGTTCACCTGTTTCAGAGCTATGATGATATAGACACACACACAAACACTTAGCAGTCAAACTTCTAACTCCTCTCTCTTTGTATCGGGGTTAATAATAAATGACAAGAAACATTAACTATGTAGTGCCAAAGATATAACTATTAAGTAATGCTATAAAAAAAAAACTTTTTAACAAAAAATTGAACCGCCGAAAAAACTGAAAAGCAAAAAATAATACCTTTTATGTTTGACCTTAATCTAGGTACCAGTTTGAAGTCGGTGCCTCAGCACTTAGCCAGGAGGAGTGGACCTATAATCGTCTACCTGATTGGCTTCTATCACTCCTCCTGGCTCGTGCTGAGGCACCGACTTCAAACTGGTACCTAGATTAAGTTCAAACAAAAAAGGTATTATTTTTTGCTTTTCAGTTTTTTCGGCGGTTCAATTTTTTATTAAAAAGTTTTTATTTTATACTTTTTTTCCATCCTTGGGGTAATTTTTTTTCCAAATTTATAATACCAACTTCAAGGTATACCCTATCTATCCAATAAAAAAGAATTATGAAAATCAGACTACTCTGTAAAAAGTAAGTCAATTATCCCCTGTTTTCCTACCCTTAGGGTAGGAATATTATTTCCAAATTAAAATGGGACCACCCTTGTGGTATACGCTTTCCAATAAAAGAAGAATCATCAAAATGCGACTACTCTGTAATAAGTTATGCGTGGTCATATAGTACAATCAGTAACTGAACATTCAATCATCCCCTGTTTTTCGACCCTTAGGGTAGGAATATTGTTTCCAAATTTAAATGGGACCATCCTCGGGGTATACGCTTTCCAATAAAAAAAGAATCATCAAAATCGGACTACTCTGTAAAAAGTTATGCGTATAAAAAAATTGAAATTTACCATGAGCTTTAAGGTGAAGGAAACCTGCACACACCTGCGAAGCAATTCAGTGGTGTGTGTGAAGTTCCACATCAGCACTGGGCTGCATGGGAATTACGGTTTAAGTCGAGGCCTTGCAGTGGAACGTATATAAGCTGGGATGATGATGATGATGACGATGATGAGGTAAATATAGACTGAAAGCATAAAACAACACATCCGACATTAAATAGCTAATAGTTTACACTCTGCCATTGCCCTAAAGAAAATTCCTTTTATAGAAAATATATTACATTAGCTCACTTAAGTCGCCATCCAATGCCAGTTTCCTCGTAATTCTGTTGTCTTTTGCACGCCCTGGGAAACTATTTGCTGTTACAGTGAGAAAATGTTTTTCCTCCACGCCCGAAGGAAAGCGTAATGAAGTTAAATTTGAAGTTAATAAAACACCCTGTAGTCGAGCCATCTCTTAAACAATGGCCTATGATTAGAAAAAAAAACCGGCCAAGTGCGAGTCGGACTCGCGCACGAAGGGTTCCGTACAATTATCTATAAAAATCACGTTTGTTGTATGGGAGCCCCCTTAAATATTTTTTTTTATTTTAATTTTATGATTTTTTTTAAAGTCAATATACTTATAATTAAATATTCTGTGAATATTTCAAGTGTCTACATGTTGCCGTTATCAATATCGAGCAAAAACGAGCAAAAAAAATCATGTTTGTTGTATCGGAGCCCCCTTAAATATTTATTTAATTCCATTTTTTAGTATTTGTTGTTATAGCGGCAACCGAAATACATCATCTGTGAAAATTTCAACTCTCTAGCTATCACGGTTCCCGGTAGTGGTATTGTGTGTTTATGGCATTCCACGTTAGAGAGAGAGACAACAGTATCTCTCTCTCTCTCTCTCTCTCTCCAAAGCCTATAAACACACTATACCACTACATATGCAATTCCACGCTCTCGGTAATTTATCTATAATTGTTTCAGTTCATTACAATATTTTGGCTTGAAACGTCTTAAGGAATCTGTTTTAAATCTGTCGGTTTACTTGTGTATATTGATTTACTTAATATCGTTTCCATCGTGTATTTCCAATTCGGTTATTTAAAAAAAACTGTCATTGTTGTTGAATAAACAATAATATATAACGATTTGACTAAAATATCAGCGAAACATTCAGCGCTTAACAAATAAAACCCCTTACCTCTCACCGTCCCACGTCAATACAATTTACAGACTTAAGCTGTTCTCAGCTCCTTTGGCTGTGGATTTAAATCACACAAAGGAACGAAACACCTCCACGAAGCCAGTATTTATACTCAAAGAATTTCTGGATTCGCTATTTGCGGACAAAATTGAAGAAAATGGCGAGCAAAATTCTAGAAGCTTCGAAACTCGAATTTTACCGTCATCATTCTGGTCTATACACGTCTCACTGCACTCAGATTTTACTGTCATCATCCTAGCATATAATACGTATCACTGCAGGGTACAGGACTCTCAGAATGGGAGGGCTTGTAGCTACCACGCGGGCCCAGTGTGAATTGGGAACTTCACACACGCCTTTGAATTTCTTCTCAGGTGTGTGCAGGTTAGCCGTGGTGGCCTATTGGTTTGACCTATGGTCTCTCAAGCAGAGGGTCGTGGGTTGGCGATGCAAACGATGGACCAGCGCGTGTGGAGGGCGTAGTGGTGTCAGATGGCTTATGGCACGTGCGATGGTCGTGGGATGGCGTCGGTGTCGGTTTTTCGCCCAACACATCAAAAGAATCAAAAGATAGCAGCTGATCGGCGCCATCGTGTAGATGCTTTGCAGCCATCGTTGGGCCATCGCACCGACCATTTAATGGCCCTTCGTGTAGAGGAGAGCTATAAGAGTCTATTCTTCCCCACCCACCATCCAACCGCATTTATGTTTTAAAACAATGTTAGCAGAAATTACGGAGTTCCAAGCACGTTGCGACTGCGGTTTTGCAAGTTCTAATTCCGGGTTAAATTGTTTTAGAAGGTAATTTAATACAGTTAACCTTAATTAGTTTAACCGTAACTTTACGGTTACAGTTTTAGTTGGGGCCACGATCGATCCATAAATTACGTTACACTAATTTGAACAATTTTTGACCCCTGACCACCTTTGAAAATTGATATGTCAGGGCCTATTTCACCATCGTGACAACGTCTCACAAACGTGTAAATTTTGGGAATGCGTGCGTTTTGGAAAAGTGTATTTATAGGAAAAACGAACGACCTTATTCCGCCTGCTCCTTTCTTCCACAGATCGACCAGGAGTAGGCGGGGTCTCCACGCTTACGTTGTCAGTATTCCCAAATTCCGCACAAAGCGTTTTCGCTCTTCCTTCATCAACCGCACAGCTAAGGAGTGGAATTCCCTGCCTGCGACTGTGTTCCCTGAACACTACAATTTGGCCGCTTTCAAGTCTAGGGTGAATGAGCATTTACTAGGCAAGCGTGCTCCATCGTAGGCCTCATCTTCGCTTTCCATCAGGCGTGATTGTGGCCAAACGCAAGCCTATATAGTATCAAAAAAAAAAAATACTTATTGGGCTAGTACATACACATGTATGGTAAATTGTGCAGTTCGAGAAAATGCCCTAATTGAGATTTTTTTTACGAAAAGTGCACTTTTATTGTTAAAAGTAGGATATACAAGCCTAAACCATCAGCAAGGGGAATTTTTGTAGCAAAAATAAAACGTTAAGTGGGATTGACCATTGTGTTTTAGCAACTATCGGTTGACGACCGCTTTAGCCTAGTTGGTAGTGACCCTGCCTACGAAGCAAGAGGTCCTGGGTTCAAATCCCGGTAAGGGCATTTATTTGTGTGATGAGCACGAATATTTGTTCCTGAGTTATGGATGTTTTCTATGTATTTAAGTATTTATTTATCTATATAAGTATGTTTATCGTCGTCTAGTACCCATAGTACAAGCTTTGCTTAGTTTGGGACTAGGTCGATTTGTGTAAGATTGTCCCCTAATATATATATATATTAGGTTCGGCGGATCGGTGGTAGATTCTTCGACGTTCGAGCATCAATTGATACCTAAATTGAATAAAGAATTTTGACTTTGACTTTGACTTTGATTAATTGTCAATTAGCACGACACGTTTAAGTAATGAAATTATACCTGTAATTACTACGGAATCCTAATAGGGGAGGCCCTTGCCCTGCAGTGGGATGCTTTATAAACTACCAAAAAATAGACCTGTATGTATGAAGGACAACAAAATAATAAATGGAATAAAGTCGATAAAACATAATCGTCAATCTCTCTTGACGATAGATTTTCGCTTTGAAAATTTGCAGGTCTAATTTAATTTAATTACCTAAAAATATCGCGCTAATTGACAATTACTTAATTACCAATAGTCGATAAGACGCAATGGTCATCAATCCCTCTTGACAATTTATGTTTCTATGAAAATTCAGCCCTTTGGCCATCAGGTTCCCAGTGACTTGAGCAGCCAGCAATAACAAAACACTATCTGAAAATATTCGTCCAATGAATGAATTCAGCTATTTCTACGTTTCCACGGCTCAGTGCTTTAACGTCCTGTATTTCACTGTCAGATTAGTCAAAATTGAATCCTATGTTTCAGGCGTGAGGGTAATATTTCGTCCAATAATAGAAACTTGGCATCCACACTGGGCTTTCGTGTGTGTCCGATGAACCGTAAGGCTGTGTGGATAGCTTTCGGCAAATGCCTGGGGGGCAATTTTCGAGACTCAACCGTACGAGAATTTCGATCGAAAATGGAAATAGAACGGGGTTCAGAATAGCCGCTTTTCGACGGGTTAATGTGGTTTTAAAAGAGGTTTAGAAGTGTAGAAATTTGAATAGGTAATTGATCGATAAAATAATGCTAGAGACCCAAATAGATCTAATTTTTGCAAGTTTTTATTGAACCCGTGGTGTGTCCGATGGACACAATTTGACCCTCAATTTTTTGTTGACGTTTTGTGGTTAATTTAGTGGATACTACACAAAAATTTGAGGGACAATAAACAGTGTCCATCGGACACTCTACGGGTTAACTTGACGGGTTAACTTGAAATGTTCGTATACAAGACGATAATACAAATATTCTTTATTGATCACCAAAAACAGTACAGTGACATTACAAAAATAAAAATTCAGGTAGACAACAGGCGGTCTTATCGCTAAAAAGCGATATCTTCCAGACAACCAATTACTTAGAAATTAATAAATATCAACAGACTAATGTAGGTGGCAGAAATAACAGACAAGTGAAACGTATCGTATGTTGATTAACGCGCGCGAACACCGTGCACTTAATCGCTCGCTCAGCACTATCGTGTTCCTTCTTTTTCCTGATCTATATTGATCTAGACTTATATATGTATGCTAATGTGCAATATAATCCGGTTTAATTTTCCATGCCTTTCAATACGTCAATACGTAACCTAACCTAACCTAACCAAGATTGGCAGCCCTAAGTATTTTGATTATCTTAATTCCCCTCCTTCCAAGCACTATTTCACAAAAATTCTTTGTTTTTTATTGTGTCGGTTATTTCATCACTATTTTTAGTCCGCTCAGGGTTGTATCTATTTACGCCTGCAATCTTATAACTATGAATGTGCAGTTTATCCATTATAGCGATCGGTGCAGGCTGAAAATCAGCGCTGGGGTGCTATAAACGCCTCAGCATTATGCTGAGCCAGTGTCCAATTTACAATCGCAATGACACACTATTTTTAAACCTTCGTGTTGTCCTTTTTGTAAAAATATTTAATCATAATCATAATCATAATCATTTATCATTTGTAAAACATAGGTATGAAGGTGATACAATTTTTTTATAGATCGCTATGTTTTGCCGTGAGGCGTACAAATATATGAATAAATGAACTAAAACAATTTATTTTATTGAATCAGGCGTTACTTTGCGGAGGTCCATATTAATGAACTAAAACAATTACTTTGCTCACCCGCGACCTTACAATAGTTACGTTTATGCAAGAAATGTGCGTTCATGCAGTTCCTCCACCTCCACACTGTACGAACACACACAAATCACATAAACCCAACCATCACCACCACCAAGCTACACTGACGCGTTTCGAACTCAACCAGAGCTCATCTTCAGAGTTACCACAACCGTATGCTATGCTACCAACTGTTAAACTAACAAACCAAAACAAATGTTTTAACTTGTCACTGTAACTTCTCAAGTACCCACTTTATTTTTCTTATTCTCAAACTACCCCACAAAAATTAACTTTTATTGACATATTATAAAACTACCTTGAATTTTTTTGTTTATTTATTTATAAGGCATATTTAATTAATACTAACTGTTCAAAATCGACCCAAGCCGCAGTAAAGGAGAAGATTCTAAATTTACCTGTTCATTAATAATAGACCCCATAGTGTTGTACCTAATTATTTCCATGCATTCCAGAGCATCCAGACGCAACCCCTTGCCGCAATAATGTAACACTTCATAAGAATCTGAATCTAACAATGAATGATTTGATTCCAACAAATGTTTTGCAAAATTGCGATGAGCTCTGGTTGAGTTCGAAACGCGTCAGTGTAGCTTGGTGGTGGTGATGGTTGGGTTTATGTGATTTGTGTGTGTTCGTACAGTGTGGAGGTGGAGGAACTGTATGAACGCACATTTCTTGCATAAACGTAACTATTGTAAGGTCGCGGGTGAGCAAAGTAATTGTTTTAGTTCATTAATATGGACCTCCGCAAAGTAACGCCTGATTCAATAAATTATATGAATAAACTTAAAATTTAAAAACATGCAACATTCATTAAGACTAATCAAATTAAATTAAATTAAAATACATTAAATTAACAAGTTAAGTATGAAGTATCTTTTTCTATTTATTTTTTTATTTTCTTCAACTTCATTTTTTATTACTTTTACGGTCATCCCGTGAAACCATATATTTCAAACTAAATACAAACTGAAATATAGAAAGGTAGAGGGCATTAACATAGATGCGCTTTATCACTGCCTAATGTGATTATAACAGACTGAAGTGTACGATGTATGGGAAAGATTCGTCGCTAACTTCTAGACCAGTGATGGTGTAGGGGTAAGCACGCAGCACGGAACGCTGAGGACCTGGGTTCGATTCCCAGCATTGGTCTTTTTTCTGGGGTTTTTTCTGTGCATCTATATTTCAGTTTGTATTTAGTTTGAAATACATTAAATTAAATCAAATGAAATTACATCAAATAAAAGAAAATTAAACTACATTAAATCAAAATAAATCAAACAAATTACATTAAAATAAATAAATGAAATAAAATTACATCATATTAAATAAAATTAAATCAAATCAAATTAAACTCAGCTAAATCAAAACAAATTAAATCAAGTTAAATGAAATCATTAAAGCAAATTAAATTAAAATAAAACAAATTAAATTTAAATTAAATTTGTCTTGTGTTTTGTAAAAAAATGTAATTTCTTTCTTTCTAGATCGTACCTTTGTCGTCAGCCCGGAACTCTGCCTCCAGCTCAGCCTGGCTGGGCTCCGGCTCTGGCTGCTGCTGCGGTTTGCTGGTCTTCATGCTGATCGACTTTCTGGTCTGGTGCCCGCGAAACGCCGCCTGGATCTTCGTCGCTGCCTGTTCTTCAGAGGTGCCCTCTGGAGCAATAGAAAAGAATGGTCAGGAAAAGTGGCGGTTTTATGTGGTGTGATGCTATGGTGTTGAAACCCTTGGTCCGTGGGGTCCTAGCGCTATGAGGCTTTTAAGGAAATAGCAAAAAGGTTAATCGACGCATAGGTGACCGAAGAGTTGGCAGCTACCTCGGACAAAGAATTAGTTTAGCTATTCAAAGGGGGAATGCTGCCAGTATCTTTGGAACCTTGCCTAAAGGATCTCTTTTTCATATTAATTACGTTTTATTATGTTTCCTTTTCATATAAGTAAATGATTTGCGTAGCAGCTAGAAACGATAGGCCAGGCGAAACGGTTTCAACTAAATGTAAATTACCTTCAACATAATTTGTTATTTTGACAAGTGTAATTTATAATACTTAGGGGGTGTTTCACCACCTTATTGTCAAACTACTGGTTACGTAACCAATGAATAAACTAAGTACTGGACAAATCTGTCAGCTAGTGTTTTTTCAGTTTCACCACTCCGATCCTGTGCAAACTAAGTACCACTTAACTAATCGTGGGTTTAACAAAAAAGTCGGAATGGCAACGTCGCATTTCACGACCACGCGTTCCTGTTCGCACACTTTCGTTCTAAGAGTCACTCATTATTAAATCAAAAGAAATGGTTAACTATATAATTTTTGAATACATCTATTTTTTTTTGCATAAACAAATATGTAACATTATAATTGATCCAAAAACGGTATTTATTTACGATACTTTGTTAACAATAACAAAGAAAAATAAAATCACGTAAAACGAATCGAAAAGTGGCGCCAAACCATTTGACAGATAAACTTTTTTTTAATGGCGACATACAAGTTGACGTAGAACAA
The DNA here is from genome assembly GCA_947859365.1 of Archips crataeganus. NCBI lineage: Eukaryota > Metazoa > Arthropoda > Insecta > Lepidoptera > Tortricidae > Archips > Archips crataeganus. Next base: position 5,839,077 of record OX402071.1, on the reverse strand, counting down.
ACGATTAAGCCACTGAAAAAAAGTTTGTTATTAAAAAATATTACGAAATTTTGGATTTATTTTTACATACTAAAAGTGTATCTACATTTTTTTATTCAAATCTTGATATTTAAATTATTTTATGCAATTTAGCATGACCTCTTTCTTTAAAAAATAAAAAATACTTTGATTTATTTTTCTGAAACCGGCTGAAGGGCTCTCCAACCATGGCCACAAAAAAATAAACTAACTTTATGTGACGGATAAAAATGCTAAATGCCTCCTGATCTGATGGTCAAATTAAGAAACAGTTTGTCCATCACTTAGCGCTAATCGAGACTGGTGAAACAGAAATTTTAATTCCATCTGTCAAATAAGGTTATGATTAAGCTAATCCGAATCTTAAGAAAAGTGGTGAAACAGCCCCTTAGTGTAGCATATAAAGTAACATAGCACAAGTCATAAAGCACTTAGATGGGTTTTGCTTTAAGGCACTATTTACATTCATCCAGTAAAATCATTCGGCATAGGCAAAAAATATCTATACTTTCCCAAAATGTGTACTCTTTCTGATAAATGTACACTCCCAAAACGTACACCTTCCCGATTATGGTATTTTACTCAAATGTTACAATCTTTCAGCACACTCACTTTCTCAAAATGTACCTTCTAATAAACTGTACCAGCAAAGAAAGCGCACTTTTAAGATAGAGTCTCATCCGAGAAAGTGATTTATCTAATAAGTACAAAACTTAAATTTAAAATTTGTAAAACTCCGACGATATAAAAAAGCTGGTAACCTTGACGGCTTAATCAATTTTGATGAAACATGTCTAAAAGCCATCGCCAAAAATTTTTTGTTAAGTAATTTATTAATTAATTAATTTATTGCCGCAATTTGGCCGCTTTCAAGTCTTGGGTGAATGAGCATTTACTAGGCAAGCATGCTCCATCGTAGGCCTCATCTTCGCTTTCCATCAGGCGTGATTGTGGCCAAACTCAAGCCTATATAGTATAAAAAAAAAAAATGTTATTTGTTCATGCAAGCAAATTAAGCCGCTTGAAAGGACGTGTGTTAGCTATAATTAAGAGTTTGCGACGAAAGTAATACTAAGTGATTGAGGGACGTTCAGAAGTGACTCGATCTTTGGATTTGACCTTTTATACACATAAAAAGCATGGGTAAAAAGGCAATGAGAGTAAAATTATGAACGTAAAAGCTTAGCTGCTTAGAAATAAACTACACTCACGAGCAAAAATAAAGGGTCGGTTACAAAAATGACGATAACTACAAAACCCGCTGTGATAACTTCTTCGACTAAAATGAGTTTAGTAAAGAGTTTATTCTCAATTAAACTTTTTCTTGTTAAGAATAAAACTCTTTACTAAACTCATTTTACTCGAAGAAGCTATCAGAACGGGTTTTGTAGTTATCGTCATTTTTGTAACCGACCCTTTATTTTTGCTCGTCAGTGTAGTTACTTTCCGTTTTTTTTATGTCCCGCAAAAAACGTTTTTTTCTAAATCATACCGAAACTACGAGTAGACTAATACAACTAAACTTACAGCGTACAGCTGGGGCTGAGATTCGAACCCAGGTCTTCATCGTTTCACACTAACCCAGTGTAGGTACCTAGGACTTCTTTAAACGGTTATTTTCAAATTACTTCTGTATTCTGTACTTTGTTTTTTTTTCAATTACAAACTCAAGTGATAGATAAGTAGTTACATTAATGAGTTATGTACATAGTAAACCGGTGTACCTTTGATCAAGTTAGGGCAACTTTGATATTTTTAAAATCGGTATAAAGTCGACATTGTCTATACAAGATAAACGGTTGACATGTAGAAAACAAGAAGATCGATGAAGACATCGACCGACAGGCTAATTGTCTAACTCCCTCGCAATCGCCATCGCGTTCATATTGACAGTTCTTGTAATGGCTGAATTGGCTGACAATTAGTATCGGAAACAGCCAGCTGTATTTCACACTAAATAAAAACTGAAATATACATGCACAGAAAAAACCCCAGAAAAATTACCAATGCTGGGAATCGAACCCAGGTCCTCAGCATTCCGTGCCGCGTGCCATGCCACTACACCACCACTGGTCTAGAGTTTAGACACGAATTTTCCCCATACATCGTACATTTCAATCTGTTAAATAATCACCTTATGCAGTGATACAGCGCGCATCTATGTTATACCCTCATCGAGAGACTTCAACTCTCCTCCGGAACTACCCGCTCACCCGGACAGGAGATGGCGCTACTGAGTCAACTTTTAACAAGTTAGATATGAAGTATCTTTTTGTATTTATTTTTTCAACTTCATTTTTAGGGTTCCGTACCTCAAAAGGAAAAAACGGAACCCTTATAGGATCACTTTGTTGTCCGTCCGTCCGTCTGTCAAGACCCTTTTTCTCAGGAACGCGTGGAGGTATTAAGCTGAAAATTTTATCAAATACTCAGGTCTACTGTCCCTTGGAGCTGTGAAAAAATCAAACTTCTAAGCTAACGCAATGAAAAGATACCTACAGTCGATTATGCCGCGAATTTCCGCAAATTTTCGAAACTCGCAAGGGAATCAAAACCTACAGGGTACTTCCCGTAAACTCAGAATCTTCAAATTTGGTACGAAGCAACGTATTATAGCACAGATAAAGGAAAAATTGCGAAAAGCATACATTTTTAACGCAATCAAAAGATGACGCCTTTTATGCCGCAAATTTCCGCAAATTGTCGACACTCGCAAGGGAATCAAAACCTACAGGGTACTTCCCGTGAACTCAGAATCTTGAAATTTGGTACGAAGCAAGGTCTTATGCACAGATAAAAGAAAAATTGCGAAAAGCATAAATTTTTTTGTCTGTCCAGTCTATATCAGTTACCAATCTACAATGATCCCACACTGCGCACAGTTTGCTTAGGAGCAGGGGTGTGATAAGACTGGATATTCATAGATACATATAAATTTGTACGGAACCCTCGGTGCGCGAGTCCAACTCGCACATTGCCGGTTTTTTTTATTACTTGTACGGTCACCCCGTGAAACCGTATATTTCATACTAAATACAAACTGAAATATAAATATGGATGCCAGCTGTCACTGCCATACAAAACCGTCATTTTAATCCAATGCCAAGTGTCAAAAAAGTTACAAAATTACCCTGCAGATGATTTTAAATTTGTGCTTAATGATAAATAAATAAATAAATAAATATCACGGGACAATTCACACCAATTGAACTAGTCCCAAAGTAATGATAGTTTAAGTTATCTTCGAGAAAAGCCCTAAAGCCGGTATCATGTTAACAGATACAAAAAGCGGAAAGTAAAAATAAAAACTTGATAGATTTTCTAGCATTCCAGACGTGCTTCACAACGAACGGTACTCGAACGGAACGGTAAAAATTTAATTAACTCGAACAATCCTATGCATTTCGGAAACTTTTTTGCGGAGCGTATTTCTTATTTATAAAGAAAGTAGGTCACGGGCCAATCAGACTAAGCAGGGCGACGGGAAAATAGGGGAATCATGTTAATATATTAAGAGATGTTTATGTATGTGGGAAAAGGACTAAATATAGCGATCTCTCCAGACAGATGTTATGCCAGGGGACCAAAGTCCCAAAGTAGTTATTTATGTGACTGCTGCATAAAAAAAAGGTATTAGGTAAACGAGTGTGGTTTTATGAAACGAACCGAAGGTGAGTTTCTAAGATTATACGAGTGTTTTAATCCCAATTATTTACAGTCGCATCATCATTTCAGCCGAAAGACGTCCACTGCTGGACATAGGCCTCCCCGAAGGCTCGCCAAACAGATCGGCCTTGCGCCATCCGCATCCAACGCGTTCCCGCAACTTTAACCAGGTCGTCGCTCCATATTGTTGGAGGCCTATCTACACTGCGTCTTCCGGTCCGCGGACGCCACTCGAGAACCTTTCAGCCCCATCGGCCGTCAATTCTACGTGGGATGCCCACTGCCACTTAAGTCTGGTGATTCTTCGAGCTATGTCCGTGACTTTAGTTCTTGCGCGGATTTCATAATTTCTAATGCGATCCCGCAGAGAAACTTGAAAGTTATAACCTTCTCCTGTCCTGATGTCTGTGTGTCATCAAATCTTGCAAATTAAATTTAACCCTCTACCCGGTTTCCGATTAAGCTGAAAATTTTCATGCTTCTGTAAATCGGATAACAATGCAATATTATTATAACATGAGGCTGGTCTGATGATGGAAGTGGAAGGTGGCCATAGGAACTCTGTAATAAAACGAAAACGACACGACATCTAGTTTGAGCTCCTTTGATTCGTCTTAACGAATACTTTGGTCCATGATTGTAACCAGGGACCAAAAGTGCAGTCAGCAAACGAGCTTTAATTAAAAATGGATTTTTTAACAAAAACTTATTTTATTACTTATTTGCTTCATTTTCACTATTTAGCCCCCATAGACTTAATAGTCTACTGATAGTAAGTATGTATAGATACGATCGAGCATGAAACATGCCTTATCCAAATGAACCGAGAAGGTCCAAATACAGAGTATTAGAATTTCTTGTCTCTACGATACAGGGTTATTTGTAATTCACTAGCATCCTTTTAACCCTAAACTCCTACCACTTAAACAAATGTTTTTTTGTTTTATGGCTTTTGTCATAACTTAATATTTTTGGTGTAATAACGTTTTGAAAATTTGAGATTACCTCTTATTTTTACGATACTCTGTGTATTTGTATGGGAAAAAACGTGCTTCATTTTAAAAAGTCGTAAAACAAAAATCATTTGTTTGAGTGATACGAATTCAGGGTTAAGAGGATGTCAGTGAATTACAAATAACCCTGTATAATAGCCAGTACACTTATATATCAGAGTACGGAGTGAAGGCCAATTTTCCTGTTTGCCTATTTGCCATGGCTAAAGTTACTCGAAGTTAAGTGGGTAAGTAGATGTTCTTTTGTTCTAGAGAAACTTGAGCTGCGTTAACCTTTTTGCGATGGACGCTTAGTGTTTAATACAAAAGCGGTACGAGCGAGACGAGCTTATTACTATAACTTCGTACTTTTTATAATCCATATTCATACTAATATTATGAATGGGAAATGTATCTGTCTGTTACATATTCATGCTCAAACCGCTGAACCGATTTAGATGAAGACTATGGGCAACTTTGTATGGAGCTTGGCCCCAAAACCAAATATCTCCAAAACTTGACCAGTTATGGTTTTTAACAGTGGCTAATAATGTGAAAAATGTAGAAATCTATTATATGAGTAAATAAAGTAAAAAAAAAAAACTAAGCATGCTACTTGGGAACGCAATATGGCGAAAAGTGAGGTCCCCAGCAGGGGAACACAATCCGACATTAACAGTTGCAACGTGCCGCAGGAGTTAGTAGCAGGCTTCGTTTGTATTTCGAATACAAAAGTAAAAAAGTGAAATATTTATTATTATTAAACACATACAAATATTAAGAAAAAATAACAATAATAAATTAATACTATAACTATAAATAAAATAAAATGTACTTATGTACTTCGCTGCTGTCCATTCACTAAATTCAAAATTTCACTGTCACAAATGGATGACTTAATCAAAGCGAACCTGGAATCAATTCTGAACATTCAGCTAAGCGAAGAATCCTGGACTCAAGCATCCCTTCCCATTCGCTTTGGTGGGATAGGGATTCGCAAAATTTCTTCTATTTCCGCACCAGCTTTTTTGTCCTCCGCCCATAGCTCGGCAGATCTCATAGGTAAAATCCTGAGGGCTTACCCTTTAAACTATGAGACTGCGGGTTTAACGGAGGCTAAAAATGATTGGTCTATTGCCTGTCCGGGAAAGGATTTCCCAGAAAATTTAAAATTTCAATGGTCCTGGGACGACATTCAGTCAAATTTGACTTATGAATTCCTTCTGAGCCGTAGCACGGGCTCTCATCGTGCCAGACTATTGGCTTCAGGTACGAAGGAAGCCGGCTGCTGGTTGCACGCCTTTCCATCAGCCAACACTGGTACTTTTCTAGAGCCCGACACTCTCAGAATTTCCATCTGCCTGCGACTTGGAGTAGCATTTTGCGCACCGCATAAATGCCCCTGCGGCTTTGAGGTCGACGCGCTGGGACACAACGGCCTTTCGTGCCAGAAGAGCGCGGGCCGCTTCTCTAGACACTCTGCTCTCAATGACATTATCCGTCGCTCTCTTGCCACCGTCAATGTGCCTGCGTTACTGGAGCCATCGGGCATCGCCAGAGATGATGGCAAGAGACCAGACGGAATGTCATTGATTCCGTGGAAATTGGGTCGTGTGCTAGTGTGGGACGCTACTTGTGTAGACACACTGGCTCCGTCCCACATCCGCGGAACAGCAAATCAAGCTGGTGCAGCAGCAGAAGCGGCAGAAAAGCTTAAGAAAAATAAATACAAAGGTCTTGGCTCTGAATACAACTTTGTTCCATTCGGGGTTGAGACCTTTGGTCCGTGGGGCTCCAGCGCAAAAAGTCTTTACAAAGATATTTGTAAACGGCTTTGTGCCACTACAGGAGACCAAAGAGCTGGCAGCTACCTCGCACAACGTATCAGCATTGCTATACAGCGAGGTAATGCTGCCAGTGTCTTTGGGTCCATGCCGCGGGGGGAACCTTTTGTTAATTTTATTTAGTTTTAGTTTAAGTTAGTTTTATTTTATTTTATTTATAGTAAAAAGTTAAGTTTAGTATTTTTCTTCTAAAATTGCAAGAACAAATATCTCAGGCAACAGATAAGTATCATTAATTAGTAAATTTACTCATCTATTGTGTTTAAATACATAAATTAATGTAAGTATTACTCATTTTACTAAACTTCAACATTACTAAAAAGCGTGGCAAGGGGTTAATTGGTCAGTTTATTATGGGGCTAGTTGAGCAATGCTCAGTGCTTCAGATGTGATTGATTTGCTACTATTTTCTAATAAATTTTGTTATTGGTTGTTGAATGTAAAACTGATACATTTTAAGTGCTGATTCGATTATAATGTGAAGATTATATACTTTATCACGTACCTAATAACATACACCGAGACACCATCTAATAAAATGAGATTCGGAAGTGAAGAACTCCGTAAAAATGATTAATTAATTATAAGTCTGATTGTTGTGTCTTGGCAAAAATTGCAAAACTGAGATATTCATATTTTAGTCAGCGTGAATAGGATCTATCCAAAAACGGGTCTCTTAGATTATATTTTGAGTTCCGGGAAAGGACATCGGATAGTAAAGTTTGTACTCCGGAAAATTGTAATGTCTACTGAATAACGGTAAACGTATTATTTGCTTACGAAGTTTCGGGCAACAAAGCCGCCAGCCAGCCGTGTACCACAGCTACGTTTGGGCGATAGATATATATGTTAACATGCAGAAATGATGTATTTTAATTATACACGATGATTTTTAATCGGTGATCAGGAGTTGAAAAATATTAATCCTCGACCAAAACCGAATTTAATAGATGAGGTCTCAAGCAATACAGTCTCAGTTTAATTAAAAAAAATACGTTATTGTTATAACATCCTCCATCCACTGAATGCATGGTCAGGTCATCCTACATCTGTTGAAGTTAGGTAGTTTGGTTAAGTGTCATCGCTTTGGCGGGGAATTTGACAGGTCTTACGTCAAAGTTTGTTTAAGAAACTGACTTGTCAAAGAGGTTTAAGACTCATAGACTAAACTATGTGTAGGGTGACAATGATTTTAATCAACGAAAATATTTTCCAAATTGTCACTATTTAACAAAATAGAATAGAATAGAAAATATTTATTTTTGAACAACTACAATAAATACACCTAAAAAGTACACAACAGACCATAAACATGAATGTAGTTGCTACAAAAAAATGACACCCCTCAGCATGTGTCACGGCACGAGGTGCCACGACGCTGATTTTCAGTGGGTCCACGGGAACTTAAAACTAAACTACGTAAAATAAACGTTTTGTTTCACGTAAATGTGACCGCCACCGAATACTGATCTAAAATAATTGGTTCCTGATCACCAATTAAAAATCATCGTGTATATATGACACACAGACAAAGTAAGGTAAAAACATAGTAGTTTATTAATATGGACCAACACAAAGTAACGCCTGGATGTGTCAAGTTATTGAGTCTTCGTTTTAATTGTTTAAACGCTAAATGGAAGAAGACTTGACAAACTTAGATTTTATATAAACTAGAAATAATTTTTAGAAAGCGAACTTTAAATTCAATTTCCGTGGCATGCCTGTGAAATGCACTCATGCAGCTGAAATTAAAGAGGAAACAGATTTCCCGGGCAATCGATCAACTACAGAAAAAACGTTTCCATAGATTTGAAAACGTTTCACTCCGCTGCCACATCGCGCCGGCGGTACGTTCTAAAAAATTCAATTCATTCCATTTCGCTCTGAAGTCGGATTCTTAAAAACATTTTCAAAGAATGAAAAATTACACTTGGCCCCGTTTCAAATTAAAATAATCTGAGGAAACATTGAAAAATCAAGGCTTGCAGTTTTATGCTGAAAATTTCACGGGGTTTTGCGTTGGATGACGTCAGCGGCGACCTATTTTTGACGACAAATATTGATATGACCGAGCTTCGAAGTTGGGGCTTCGAGCTAGGGCATTATGCTGAGTTGGGACCATTTTGTGACGTAGATTTCAAAATTTAATTCAACTATGCTTCATTTAATTTAGGGGAACCTATCGATGTTTAGAAAATTTTATTTCCGAAGGTTTAGAATCCCGAAAATTTCATTTGTCCGAAAGCATTTTTTTCTGAAACTGTAAATATTTCAGGATTTATTTCAGGACCATCGTGTAGAACCCTTTAGGTTAGGTTAGGGTTGTTTTATAAAAATCCTGAAATATTTACAGTTTCAGAAAAAAATGCATTCGGATAAATGAAGCATTCGGGATTTTAAATATTCGGAAAAAAAAAATTCGAGAATATGATAGGTAACCTTAATTTAGATTTATAATGAGAAACCACAACAACATTATATTGCGGCTCGTGAACTGTAATCTCTTTACAATTTGTACTAGAGTAACAATTGACGACACGCAAATAAAGTGACATTAAATCAATTTTATTTTGCGGCTGAATACTGCTGACTACTACTGCTGACTGTACTGTACTATGTATTTGCTAGGTAAGAAATAGTTGATCAGATGCAATATATTTTATTGTATTTAAAAAAATATATTTTTTTGTGGTTTCTCATTCTAAATTAAATGAAATATAGCTGTTACCCGTGACCCCGTCTGTGAAGAATTCGTTTATCGCTATCCCGCGGGAACTGTACAATTTTCCGGGAAAGTATCCGATATATAAATCAAGGTAATAAAATGTGTGCTAAATTTTATCAGGATCGCTCAAACCGTTTTAGCGTGAAAGAGTAACAACAGATATCCACATATCAAGTCTCGAAAGGAAGACTTGAGATTTTTACAACACTAACACGAGGACACGAATCGGTAACACTTGTAGGCTAATGTGACTATGGACTTTAGCCTACAAGTGTTACCGATTAGTTGCTGCAAAAGATGCGGGGGATAATGTCGGTGCATTTTATGTAACTGCGTTTTAACGGCGCGCTACTAACTTACTAGCAAGTCGTGATATTCAGAGCTTCTTTTAAGTTTTTCACTTAAACAAAGAACTTGGAGCTAAACTCAGGAACGGGGTTTCACGGGTTTGGTAACGGTAATTCAATCGTTTGGGTTGGGTTTGGTTTGAACTGCTATTCAGGAACGCCAAAATCACTGGTTTGCGAGAGGTTTGAGCTGAGTTTGGGATGAGTCTTATTTATTTGTTTATTTATTTATTTACAAAGCGAATTAACAGGAAAGTATGGCTCATCCCAAGCTCAACCCATTCCTATTTAGCCCCTGTTGTATGTAGTACTAAACAAATTGACGTTCCAAATTAGAAAAATGACTTGAGCTCCACATCAATTCTGTGCACTACATGCAACTTTTTTTTGATAAGGTAATTTTTATTTCAACAAATAAAGTTTAAATAATTTATTGAAACAGGCGTTACTTTGCGGAGGTCTTATGCCTGCACCTGCGACCTTATGATAGTTACATTTATGCAAGTAAACAAATGTTTTAACATGTCACTATAACTCCTCACAAATTAAAACATTTGTTTTTGTTTGTTATTTAGTCTAATATTTGCATGGTCAACGGTTGCGATACTCCAAAGATGAGCTCTGGTTGAGTTCAAAACGCGTCAGTGTAGTTTGATGGTGGTGATAGTTGGGTTTGTGTGATTTGTCTGTGTTCGTACAGTGTGGAGGTGGAGGAACAGAACGCACACTTCTTGCATAAACTTACGTATCATAAGGTGCGGTTCAGCAAAGTAATTGTTTCAGTTCATGAAATGAAGTTTAATATACTAGTGGTGTTTTGAATCGTTAAATAATCAAGGACAGCCAAACAACAACATATTTGAACCAAAAATTGGCAGATATATTATAGATAACCTAACCCTAATTATACACCGTGAAATTTTAGTGGTTGTTTTCCCGAAACGAGGTGATTTAGTATCGATTGTACAATCGATTTATAATTACTATTTTGACTAGAGTCAAAAAGCCAATTGTGAAAAGCGAAAGTCGAAAATGACCGCAAACCAATAGTAACGCTTCGTTGGTACCTAACCTATCCTACGATCGTACGCTACTCGTACCAACGAAGCGTTACTATTGGTTTGCGGTCATTTTCGACTTTCGCTTTTCACAATTGGCTTTTTGACTCCAGTCAAAATAGTAATTATAAATCGATTGTACAATCGAAACTAAATCACCTCGTTTCGGGAAAACAACCACTAAAATTTCACGGTGTATATTCTGGCGTTACCTACTTTGCAGAAGGCATCGCCAAACCACAGCGTTTTTACCTTGCTCCTCCACTACTACTCGTGCATGGCAGCTAAGTCTGTGCTATACATATATTAACATGCAGAACTCGGCTCTTTTTCCAAATAAATACACATATACTGTTTTAAACTTTCGTGATTTTCACTCGTAATTACTATACTAAACGGGACTTATCACGCAATTAATACTAACTCAATAACTCTTTATTAACGCAATTAATATTAGAGTTAACTCGTGACCGCGGCTGCTGCAATGTGGCCGAAACGTCGAGGTACCTAAATATTAATTGCGTGATAAGTCCCGTTTAGTATAGTAAATACACATATGTCACACAGATCTAATTAGCACAAACACCACACAAAATTTAATGCGTTTCGAACTCTTTACGAGTTCATTCTCAGAGCTACAAACTATTGAAAGCAGAGAAGGGTGGGTTCTGCATGTTTACAGGTGTCTCAAAACTCATTGATAACTTGTTATACCGGGTGAGAGGCTTTGTAACAGTTCTGGTAAAAATTTGAAAAAAAGTCCACAGGTACTTAGTTTAAACAATAATAGATTGCCTCTTAAGCAGAGAGTCAACTATGCAGCCCCCGTAATACCCAAAACAGATTAAAAAATTAAGATTTCGTCGAGCAATCGTTCTGCTAAAAAAATCATATTTTATGTGTCACACAGTTGTATTGTCGTGCATGTGTAGTAGCGGAGGAGCTTAAAAACGTTGCAAATCTGGCCTTGAACTACGAAATTCGATTTTTGAACTTCGTAACGTGCTGTTCCATTCTCGCTAATAGTGTTAGACAGAAGAGTGAAAGAGACGGCATGATACGAACTTCGAATTTCGTAGCAGCCCCCTGGCCTTAATAAGCGCAGTAGTTGCCGGCTATAGCATAATATTGTGGCAAAATTACCTGCGAATACTTGGTTGAGTATTGCATTCACGACGGCGGTTACAGTCAGCATGCTGACCCCACACCTGGGAATATAGGCGTGTGTAAGTATGTTCTGCCATGTACTTGTATGTATGGATTATAATAGTGCAGGCATAGCGTAATAATATCTAATAGTAGGCGCTCTTTGTCTCAATGCGAACTGTGCGAGCGGCCGAGTTCCTACACATTGGAGGTAGGACGGACCTTTCGTATTTCAAAATTATCAACATAACTACTTTTGCCATAAAAATGTATGAAAATGCTGCTTTCAGAATTAAATAAAATGTCATATTATAGAATGCAGGAATTTTAGTTAGTAAATCGTGTCACAAACAAATCACTTTAGGACAAATTAAAATTATAGAAAACGATACATTATTAGATGTGAAATTCGGGCAAACGAAAAAAAATAAAAAGGAAATAAAAAGTATTCAGGGGAGGATGTGGATTATTTGCATTAGCTCCTTCGCCTGTGCTTTTAATGGGCCCATTGCGATTTATTCGCACATTTTTTAACGAAACTACTACGAAAAGAGTTATATTTCAGGTATAGTCGACCAAGTAAGTGCTTTTAACCATTTTTTATGACAGTTCCTACATTAGAATAAAAACAATAAGGCTAATTATCAAATTGAGTTAAAGGAATTTAGTGGTAAAGGAATTTCTTGGTTGACTAAACTGGCGAAGGAACTACTACGAATAATTCGAAGAAGCGGCCCTGCCCCGCCGCGCCCCGCGCTATGCCCCGTCGAGTTACCGCACCAGTTGCTATTATTATGCTATGGTACAGGTGTCGCAACTCACGAGCGCGCGTAGCCTTTGATGGTAAGTATATTAATATATGGTATATTTTAGCGTGTGCCAGCGATTATTTACAAGCGGGATCTAAGGCCGCGGACTGGAGCATGCAGCGCGGCGGGCAGCGGCGCGGTGAGTGTTTCATGTGTGCGTGTGCTATCAGTTAACCAATGTGCGGCGAGCGTCTCGGCCGCGCAATGAACAGATAACACGCACGCCGCTCCGCTGCCTGGCAGCGTCAAATCCGCGGTCTTAAGCGCAAGCCACACAGAAGAGACGTGGGACGACAGACTCTTCTGTGTGGCTTGCGCCTTACGCAATCGAAATCCTTCCGTCAAATGATATAGGATGAGGGTAGAAAAAGATGATGGATGCGACAGCGCCTGCGCATTAGGTGCACACAGCGATCCGTTTTACAGGTCTGTTTAGGTTAGCACTTGACTACTGCTATGTGTGTAAACTCGCTCATCTACAACTAGGAGTAAATACGCCATCACTGAATAAAATCTGATTAGCTAAAACCACAGCTAAAACAGACCGCTGTGTGAACGAATCCCTCAGACAATACAGACTCGCAGTTTCACTCACACACGTACACACACTCACACATGTAAGTATACCTACGTTATTATACCATAGTTAGACTGTTTTAAGTGACTTCTCGCCCGCGCGGTACAAGGACTGGGGTATGACGACAAAGGGGGGCGGGAGAGGTGCAGGCGGCAGGCACACGAGGCGCGCTCGCCGCCCGCACCTCTGCCGGTCCCCTTTGTCGTCATACCCCAGTCCTTGTACAGCGCGAGTGAGGACTCATTTAAACAGTTTAGCTATAAAAACAAGGACCACGAGTGTTCATAAATTACGAAAATAGTGTGAAATCAAGCGCAATTATACTGGTAGTACTTCTGGGGTATGTATTACAATACCGAAGTACGAAAGACCGAATGTATTAAAACATCGAATGGGTCAAAAGACCGACACGATTTTTTTCTGGAACCGTAAACTTCTCAGAATTTATTAAAACGGCATCATACAGAGCCCATTAGGTTAGGTTAGGTTTGTTTTATAACAATCTTAAAAAGTTAACGGTTTCAGAAAAAATCGTGTCGGTCTTTTGACCCATTCGATGTTTTAATACATTCGGTCTTTCGTACTTCGGTATTGTAATACATACCCTACTTCTGTGCGCGAGAAATATTAATTACCTATTGAGACCAAGTAATTTCTTACAATTAATAATTAATAAAAAATTTAAGTAGCATTTTTTTATAAGATAGATAGGGGAATATGAGTAGGTGAGTCACTTGATGGTAAGCAATCTGCTCATGGACACCCATAACATGAGTAGAGTAGTGTAGTGTAGAGCAGTATAGAAATTGTAACTTGTTTTTAGAAAACAAACGCGGCCAAATTTCTTAAAGCATGTTCATTTGGCAATCTCCGAGAGCGCCAATGAACTCAAAGAAGACATGCAAAATAAAGGTATCCATATTTGTAGACGGGATAACCTCAACCGCCAGTTTTCCAAATTTTGTATAAAAACTGACCTGTTTTCATTGCTCTCGAGTGTAGTTAAACAAACACTAAACCTTTCAGCCGCAAGACGACAGACCGAAAGCTGTTACACGAGTACTTCCAAATATGCTGTCACTTGAGCAGCAAAGTGCCGAACAAAATCCTTTGAGAGCCTGTTATAGTCACCCACTTTGTAACAGTAAAGAGGGAACATATGTAAAGAAAATGGAACTTGAAAAGAGGTCGTTCGCTGGACAATTTCAAGATCAGGTTGTCTATAAAACTCCCATTTTTTGATTCAATTTTATAATGAACTGAATCAATTACTTTGCTCACCGCCCGTGACCTTACGATTGTTAAGTTTATGTAAGAAATGCGTGTTCATGCAGTTCCTCTACCTCCACACTGTACCTATTTATAATATTACGGTGAAGCCAGACGAGCGTAATTTTTTTTGAGTCGTGATTTCTATTACATTCTGTTTTACAGAAAACTCCTGTTTCGTCCACACAGCGACACAAAATGAGTTTTAATCAAATAGGACTTTTGACTTAATTACATGAAACCAATGCAATGGGCCGGCCATAAACCCGGAGAACCGATAACCGTTGGGATAAACGAGTTGTTGAGTGGAGACCACGGATCGGCAAACGTAGCGTGGGACGTCCTCAGACTCGGTGGAGCGATGATCTTCGCAGGGCGGCTGGCAAGAGCTGGGTGAGAGTGGCCGAGGATCGTGCTCAGTGGCGTGCCATGGGAGAGGCCTATGTCCAGCAGTGGACGAACATAGGCTGATGATGATGATTAAACCAAAAATAGGCAACTACTCACAATTCAAAAAATTACGCTCGTTTGTCTTCACCCTTAAATTACCCAGCCCTATTCTAAGAAGCACTGTAACATTCGCCATGGGACTAGACTTAAATTAAAATACTAAGTAGTATAACAAAACTAAACTCGTCTGTGTTGCCAAATGCCCCCTGTGGACAAATTTAACACTACACTCCAATGAACTCAGACTGAGTTGATTAAGTTTTTATTGCTCTGCCCCTTAAAAAAACAATTTCCAAGTTGCCAAGTTGATTAAAATGAAAATGTGAACATTTACTTAATAAAAACGGACCTGAATAATAGCTATAAAGTAAAAAAATTAAAAACCCCCAACGCAATTTGGTCACACATATGATTGAAAATAAATTAAATGCCCATTATTTGTCTAAGATCTCTTCCGCAGCTAACAAAAGAGCTGATAACTTTGAAACGTCTGAATCAATTTTGATGAAACGTCGCAAAGAAACCCGCTTTCAAATAAAAAAAAACCGCATCCAAAGCGGTCTAACTTATAACTCTCCTCTTTTTGTTTCGAGGGTTAAAAGAAACATTGCTGGAGCGCTAAGCTTTCCAGTAGCACATAGTAGATAATGTTTCCTACAAATTCCATTGTCGAGTTAACAACTTTTAAAATGATTACTTAGTATAAACTGAAGACACAAGACTACCAAATTAAAAAAAGCTAGTATGTACATACATACGTCGTTTTTATGTGTGTGTGTGTGTGTGTGTGTGTGTGTGTGTGTGTGTGTGTGTGTGTAAGTGTGTGTGTGTGTGTGTGTGTGTGTGTGTGTGTGTGTGTGTGTGTGTGTGTGTGTGTGTGTGTGTGTGTGAGATAAATAATTTGAGTTTTCGTCCTTGTCTTTAAAGGAACCCTTTTTTCTTGGCCTGATTAAAAACCCGGTCAAGAACGAAACATCCGGTGGTCGGCCTTGGCTTGGAGGTCTATTATACGCTTAAATATGAAGGAAATGTTAGTCCCTTTGAGTATTCTATAAGATCTACAATGGGGAATGCTCTGAGGAACTCTTTGACCTCATTCCAGCTGCGGGGTTCCATTACAGATCCACCCGTCGTAAGCGTTAATTTCATCGACATCATGTCTTTTTTGCCACGAACTCGCAAAATCTGGAACGAGCTTCCTGCTGGGGTTTTCCCATCGAGTTACGACCTGGGTGCCTGTACGGCGAGTGTACAATTTTCTGCAGGGCCGACAACGCATTGGCATCGCGTAATGCGCTGCGGGTGTCTATGGACAGTGGTGATCATTTGACATCAGGTGACCCACTAGTTTGTTTGTCTGGCCTCTCTAACATAAAAAAAAAACTTAATCCAACGACCAGATAGACGATTGGTTGGTTGATTTCATCAGTAAAAAACCCTCAGCGCACAAGTTCGACGCTTTAGGTCGGTTTTTCAAAAATGCAAAGGTATAACAAAATAAAAAAAACCGGCCAAGAGCGTGTCGGGCACGGGCAAGATAGGGTTCCGTAGCCATTATGAAAAATCAAGTAATATTTTCGTATGTGTACGGAATCTTCCAAGTTTAGGTATGTTTTATACCTTAGGCTACTATTTACTCTTAAACTACAAATAATTCCCAAGCAATTTTAGCCGCTATAATTTTCCTTGATCACTGAATAGAAAATCATATTAGCAACCCCCCAATGGTTTTAAAAGACATATCCAACGATACCCCACACTATAGGGTTAGTCGAGAAAAAAAAAATCACCCCCACTTTACGTCTATGGGAGGTACCCTAAAAAAATTAATTTTAGTTTTTTTTATTTAATCACTTTGTCGGCGTGACTGATATATATATTCATGCCCAATTACAGCTTTCTAGTACTAACAGTCTCTGAGCTTAGCCGCGGACGGACAGACAGGCAGACAGACAGACG
Source organism: Archips crataeganus (assembly GCA_947859365.1). Taxonomy (NCBI): domain Eukaryota; kingdom Metazoa; phylum Arthropoda; class Insecta; order Lepidoptera; family Tortricidae; genus Archips; species Archips crataeganus. The sequence goes on along the minus strand of OX402071.1, from coordinate 5,822,217 downwards.
GACAGACATGGCGAAACTATAAGGGTTCCTAGTTGACTACGGAACCCTAAAAATAAAAAGTATTTCACCCAAACTGCTATATCACATTTTAGTCTCGGCTTCGTTCAAAGCCTTGTGCTATGAAATAATTAAGACACTCTCACGGAGCAAAGAAACTCAAATTGGAAGGGAAAAAATGTAAAACAGCGAGAAATATTTAAAAACCGGCCAAGTGCAACTCGCATTCACACAAGATTCCGTACAAATTAAATTATAAAAATATAGATCCATCGATAGTATCGATGATTCTGCCATGTCGAGGTTGATATAGACACTATTGATTGGCCATTATTCGGTAACTTTGGTGTGCAGTAAAAGTATTTCAAAATATACGTTAACTCGTTTTCTCTTTGTAGTCAGTTAGATATAAGTTAACTCCGGACACAATCAACCAGTTGTACTGAATTATTTAGTAGTATCGGCTCGGTAACTAACAAATAACGATTAACGAACAGCCACGCCATTAGCCGCCCCATCAAGCCAACTTCTGGACAAAACTTTTCCTTCTCAGGATTCCGTTTAAAAGGCAAAAATGAAACCCTTTAAACCTAAGTAAGTATTATTGCTTGAAATAATGGTACCAAAGGGTAGGTGCGAAGATGAGGCCAACGATGGAGCACGGTTATCAATAGGTACATTTTCTACGAGTTGAAATACTTTAATTAAGTAATGAAATTATTTAATAAAAATATCACGAAATTCTCTCTTTCTTTTGCTACAAGAGCATGAAGTTAGTTTAAGTTGGTTGGTAAGTTAAATTTTTCTGGAAGTAACTTTTAAAATTTTCGCAATTTATTTTAGCGATTTCGACAATTTCTCGAGATGTTCTAAATAAAATATTGTGTTCCAGTCTATTTAAATATGAACTTATTTGACAATAAAAAAACATGAATTAAATAAATATTAAATCATTTCAACAAAACACAATGCAGTAATGAATTCCAACATTCTTTTTTTTTAATATTTTGCAGTTCTTTATAAAGAACTTATATGAAAAATTTTTAAACAGTAGCCAGTATGATAGACAATAGACTTTTGAGTCAAACTAAGTTACAAAGAGCGCCTTTTTAATTTGGTTTATGAAATTATAATTCCTGGATTAAATAACACAAGAAGACAACCTTGTAAAAGTAACCATAAGGGATTATAATATAAATCCTTCGCAACTAAATCAATTCGCAATTTTGACCACATTATCCTCAAAACAAAATCTTTCTAACTTGGCCCATTATTCAGCAATTCAGGATGTTCGGAAGGTTCTTAATCCTTCAACTTACGCGGAACAGTAAGATTTGTTTTATTGCTGTTCTCGTAATCGCCGTTACGCCTATAAAGTGCCTATTTGGTGTAGGTAATGATGAACCACACGCAATAGTTGGAAACAGTTGGAGGTTGTTTAATGTACATGAGAGGGAAATAAATACAAAACGACTTGCCGTGATTTGAGGAGTTGAGATTAAAAAGGGCATTGCTTTTCTGACTGAAATAATCTATACTTAATTTTATTTAGAATTAGAAACCACAACAACATTATATTGCGTCTGGTCAACTATTTCTTACCTAACAAATACTACAGTACAATAGTCTGGGAGCCGCAAAATAAAATTGTTTTAATGTCACTTTATTTGCGTGTCGTCAATTGTTACTCTAGTACAAATTGTAAAGAGATTACAGTTCACGAGCCGCAATATAATGTTGTTGTGGTTTCTGATTCTAAATAAAATGAAGTATAGTACAGAACAGATTGAGCGACGAAATAGAAAAACACAAGTCTTTATCCACGGCTTTCTTATTCTGGAAGTCAAATAGAAATTCCCAAAAACTACATTAAGGTCGTCTTTACGTTGTAAGATAAACACGTGCCAGATTTTATTATTATTATTATTATGAGAGGGAGGCAAACGAGCAAGCGGGTCATCTGTTGTGTGTTTGTGTTGTTTGTGTGGTGCGGGTCTGTCTGTGTGTTCTGTGGGGGCCAAATGTTATTTTACTAGAGTTAGCGGTAAACAATTTAGGATTTTACATGGATCCCGAGCGAATATTAGGACAAAATGTAGCTTGTGTGTAATTCCAGGGTTTCAGCTATCTACTGACCAAATTTTGTTAGAATCCGTGCTTCTAACTTAGTGTGAAACAGTAACAAATAAACACAAACTTTCACATTTATAATATTAGTAGGATTAAATTCCAAACGCTTTGAAACAACATTCAATTCCTTTTAGTCGCAAGCAAAAAATTCAGAACGCAATTCATCAACTGCAAATTTAATTATTTCCCTGCCGACGGCCGGAACAAAACACAAATCCTAGGATTTGAATAAATCCGCGGAAAAATACTCCGATATAACCTTTTTTCACTTTTCGGCGCGCTGTTGTTTTGTCTGTGGTCCGCTGCTCGCATTCAAAATGGCGGGTTATGAATTTGTATAGTATAAAATCAATCTTCCAGAAAATAAGAGTTTGAGTTTCATTTACAACAAAATTTCGCTTGTTTTCGTTGGCGCCACATGAAAATTTAAGCCTTTTGTTTGACTACACGGTGATGTGATGTCACAAAAACGTCAGGAGGTGACGTCACTATCCATCCCCGAAGCGCAGCCGTTGACATACTGCACCGTACAGCCAAGACGGCAATACGTATTACTTGTGTCAAATCACTGTACACGAAAGACGTCCACTGCTGAACATAGGCCTCCCCTAAGGTTCGCCAAACAGACCGATCTTGCGCCATCCGCATCCAACGCGTTAACCAGGTCGTCGCTCCATCTTATTGGTGGCCTATCTACACTGGATATTCCGGTCCGTGGTTGCCATTTGAGAATATTTTGGCCCCATCAGCCATGTTCCCTGCCCACTGCCACTTGAGTCTGGTGATTTTTCGAGGTATGACGGTGACTATAGTTTTTATTTGATCCCGCAGAGAAACTCCGAGCATAGCCATCTCCATCGCCGTCCGACTGACTTAACTTTCTTATGAGACTCATCGTTGATGCATCACTGTACCTATTACGAAATTAAAGTTATTGTGCATCATCCCGAGTTATTCTAGCAACCTGCTACAACAGGCAGAACAAAACTACACCAAAAAAGAGTGCCCCCTACAACTCGAAACGCATAATTTGAAAAAGTGCATCGATAAGTAACATTATCCAGAGCCTAACTTTACTAGTCTTTACATGCGTCGTCACCCCAACTCCTCCTTCCGCGTTTTTATAATAACTTAACTAATTTCCCTAACTTAGCGAACCTACATCACGCATGTTTACACCACTTAATGAAACACAAACAATGTCATGTAACGCAAAATGTAAACAGAACTGTGTATTAAACACCTGCTGTGACCCCCGCCCGAGCCATGACTGGTTTTAGAATCATCATCAGCTGAATGAGATCCACTGATAAACAAACCCCTTCCAACGCCACAATGAATGATAGCGACAAGTACGCTTATTTAATTTATTGAATCAGGCGTTACTCTGCGGTGGTCCATATCAGTGAACTGAAATAATTACTTTGCTCACAGATTCGAACCCATGACCCTACATTATTTCATACTAAATACAAACTAAAACATAGATGCACAGAAAAAACCCCAGAAAAAAGACCAATGCTGAGAATCGAACCCAGGTCCAGCCTGCTATCATCACTTTTGCAGTGATACAGCGCCATCTATGTTCAGTTCTCATCGAGAAACATCAACACTCCTTCGGAACTAACCGCTCACCCGGACTAAGTGTACCAACTGTACCTGGGTTCGATTCCCAGCATTGGTATTTTTTCTGGGGTTTTTTCTGTGCATCAATGTTTCAGTTTGTATTTAGTATGAAATACATGGACTTAACGGGATGACCGTAAAAGTAAAAAAATTAAGTAGAAAAAAAATAAAAATAGAAAAAGATACTTCAAACCAAACTTGCCACGACCCTAGGTTTGACAGGTTATAAGTCAAAGCACTAAGCTACCACGATTTTTCATTGCCAAGAATCAAAAATTCCGATGAAAAACCTTTACCAGGCGTCAGTCCAACTAACCTAACCATCTTGCTGGACAACGCGTCATAATACGTGCTTTGTCTGTCACGGGCGGGTGTAGTGGGTTGCAATATTATAATTCAAAGCCCGACGAATCGCCAGACTCAAGTGGCAGTGGGAAGGGCACATCGCTCGTAGAACTGATGGCCGATGGGGCAAAAAGGTTCTCGAGTGGCGTCCACGGACCGGCAGACGCAGTGTAGGTAGGCCTCCAACAAGATAGAGCGACGACCTGGTTAAGGTTGCGGGATCGCGTTGGATGCGTATGGCACGGGACCGATCTGTTTGGCGAGCCTTGGGGGAGGCCTATGTTCAGCAGTGGACGTCTTTCGGCTGAAATGATGATGATGATGATGAATTCAATCAAAGGTCACGTAACCGCAATATGAATGTAAAATTCATCGTTCAATCTATTCCCTCCTATAATAAACAGAAAATAAACGAGATAAATAAACAAGCTATTAATATCCTTGGCATAAATAGCACGAACCAAGTTATTAATGCGGCCGGCCAAACTTTGAACTAAAGTTATTGCGCACAGTTTCTGAGGGACGTTTTGTCAGTGGCGCCGTTTCAGCGCTACGAGTAAGTTTGCGCTGGCCGTATTCAAATATTAAATAGCAGGAAGGGTTGGAAAATACATTCGTGGCGGTCAGGAGTGAATTTATTTAACAAATATTGTTCTGTGGTTCTGTATGGTAATTTTCTTATTTGATATTATTGCCATACCTTTTATTTACTTTACTTTACTATAAGTTTTCGCGCACTTAAACCTCTTTTTGGCTAAATATATAATTTTTGGTGGTGCGGGTGCTCTATGGCTCAAAAAGAAGAAAAGTTTTTTATCTGTCATCTTGACTTTTCATCATTCGCCCCATATTAAAATTTCAATAATCCATACTAATATTATAAATGCAAAAGTGTGTCTATCTGTCTGTTACCTCTTCACGCTCCAAACACTCTAACAACCGATGTACTTAATAAATAAATAAAAATAAAAATTATTTATTTCAGGACGAGGAGTCCCATAATGTGTTAGTTACATTCTTAATATCTATGTTAGTAAGAGCATAAAATAAAATATGAATTAAATAAAAAATAGAAGTCAAAAATAAATAAATAATTAAAATTCAAAATATTTTTTAGATGAAATTTGGTATGGTATGATGGTATGGCCATAGGATAAGTTTTATCCCGGATATTGTCACGGAATATCCCGCGAGAACTATGTGATTTTCTGGGATAAAAACTATCGTATGTCCATTCCCGGGACTTAAACTATCTCCATACCAAATTTCATCTAAATTGGTTCAGTGGTTTAAGCGTGAAGAGGTAACAGTCCGACAGACACACTTTCGCATTTATAGTATTATTATGGATATGGATAGTATGGATAGTATAGATTTATATTAAATGTTTGAATGGGTTTGATTTGACTGTTAACATTCTGGCTTATAGGAAAATAAAAACCAAAGAGCATTTCAATTCGCACGGAACCCTAAACCAGTACATTTTCATACGGAATCAAGTTGCCGTACTATAGGTACATAACAGTACAGTACTAGTACATTTCCCGCGGGGTATTGTTCGCTCAATGTAGGTTATGTTCAGAGGTAACCTGTGGTTTCAATGTCTTAGAGTTTGTAATGTACAAGGAGAATAAATGGATATAGACTAGATGTTGTTTGCGATATCGCCTGGGAAGAATTAGTTTATCATTCCGCGGTAACTATACAATTTATTGAGATAAAAAAACGATTTATTGAATCAGGCGTTACTTTGCGGAGGTCCACATTAATGAACTGAAACAATCACTTTGCTCACCCGCGACGTTATGATAGTTACGTTTATGCAAGAAATGCGTGTTCATGCAGCTCCATCACCTCCACACTGTACGAACACACACAAATCACACAAACCCAACTATCACCACCACCAAACTACGCTGACGCTGACATGTCTTGCATAAACGTAACTATCATAGGTCGCGGATGAACAAAGTAATTGTTTCAGTTCATTGATATAGACTTCCGCAAATATGTAAGTTATGTATTATAGTTAGGCATACCTGCTACCTTGGGCCGACGGCCAATCTACAGGTACCAGGTGCTAAAGGTACGTGAAAACACTTCTCACTTTTCTTAAATTGTATTGTAATTTTTATCAAAAACTTGTTTAATAAAAAGTTGAGCTAACATTTCAAAACAAGAACATAGCCTAAAAGCTTTGTTATTCAGATTCTCTAAAGCCTTGTTCGTAATTATGAAATTCTTGCTTACGTATCAAAGAGCGTTTCTTTTTTAGCGCATTTAGCTGAGAAAGCTAGAGTGGGGGGAACAGGGGGGCAAAAGAATGGGGACGCGTCAGTGCATATATGAAGGTAGTGCTGTTTATAAAATAAATTAATTTTAGTAATTTATTGAATTAGGCGTTACTTTGCTAAAAACTTGTAGATTTAAAAGGAATTATACTTATTATCTACTAAATATGATAGACCGATAGACCTAAGGCGAGCTAAATATTTTTTTATTTCAATGTATCTCCATCCCAGGCATCTCCTACCAAGCCCAATTACCAAAGGTTCTATCCACAACGTGCTACGTTTAGCGCACGTTTGAAGTGCAGCGTGCAGGCGTGAAATGCACGACATCCCTTCATGCCTCTGTGCGCAATGCACTCCAGTGCATTCATGAGAATACGCAGTTTCATTAGACTTTGAATTCTTGCTAAAAGCAATATATTAGTTGCTTTAGCATTTATTATTTTTATATTTCAAACTAAATACAAACTGAAATATAGATGCACAGAAAAAACCCCAGAAAAAAGTTCAATGCTGGGAATCGAACCCAGGTCCTCAGCGTTCCGTGCTGCGTGCTTACCCCTACACCATCACTGGTCTAGAAGTTAGCGACGAATCTTTCCCATACATCGTACACTTCAGTCTGTTATAATCACATTTAGGCAGTGATAAAGCGCATCTATGTTATGCCCTCTACCGAGAGACTTCAACACTCCTTCGGAGCTACCCGCTCACCTGGACCAAGAGATGGCGCTACGAGGCCAACTTTTACAAGTTAAGTATCAAGTTCACGGGATGACCGTAAAAGTAATAAAAAAAATGAAGTTGAAGAAAATAAAAAAATAAATAGAAAAAGATACTTCATACTTAACTTGTATTTATTATTTTTGTTATGTTCTGCACTTCGCGATTAAGGTTTTAGGATTTTTTAGTATCACGGGAAAATTCACACAATTGACCTTGTCCCAAAGTAAGCTAAGCAAAGCTTATGTTATGGGTACTAAGCAACGGATAAACATACATACATACCTAAATACATATTAAACACTTGAGAGCAAACATTCGTATTTTTCATACAAATATCTGGCCCGACACGGGAACCGTCGGAATCGCCTCAGGTCTCTAACCACTAGGCCATCTCTGGTCGTCATTTTATCCCGTGGGAATATCGGTATAAAAAGTCTTTGTGATATTTTAGACTAGCTGTTGCTCGCGACTCCGTCTGTGAAGACGCAAAACTATGCAATTTTCCAAGATAAAAACTACCCTATGTTATTCCTAAGGTCTCAAACTATCTCCATACCAAATTTCATACGCCCGTTCATCAGTTATTGCGTGATTGAATAACAAACATCTAAACATCTTCACAAACTTTCACATTTATAATATGAGTAGGATATCATACTATCTACCTACAGTAATTGTATTGTAGCTTTTACTATTTCTGGCTTTTAACTAGCTTATTGTCAGTCCCTTGCTAAATGCTCCTTTCATCCATTCTAACATTGTCTGGTTCACCTTTGTACATGTACATATCTCAACGTTGTCAACAGTGTTTTCTTTTCTTATTTTTGTACAATAAAAATAAAACATTGGTACATAAATATTTATAAATAAATATCACGGGACATTTCACACCAATTGACCTAGTCCCAAAGTAAGCTAAGCAAAGCTTGTGTTATGGGTACTAAGCAACGGATAAACATACTTATATAGATAGATACATACTTAAATACATATTAAACACCCAAGACCCGAGAACAAACATTCGTATTTTTCATACAAATATCTGCCCCGACACGGGAATCGAACCCGGGACCTCAAGCTTCGTAGTCAGGTTCTCTAACCACTAGGCCATCTGGTCGTCATTTATACTGACATAGCTCGAAGAATCGGCCGACTCAAGTGGGCAGGGCACATCGCTCGTAGAACTTGGGGGAGGCCTATGTTCAGCAGTGGACGTCTTTCTTTCTTTGATGATGAGATGAAATTTGCATACCCAATTTCAACCGAATCCGTTCAATCGTTTTAGCGTGAAATAGTAATAAATACACGAACGCACACAAACCAAACTTTACGAACCAAACGATAACAAATTTTTCGATGATGTTTCTGTAAAAAACCTCTGCCTCCAAAAACGCCCTGGCCACCCCAGTCCGCGAGGTACAGTCCGTGCCATATCTCTGTAAGCGCCACACGTGCTAACCCCTCTTAATTACTTCCGCGACCACTAATAGGGTACACCAGTGGCGTGGCACCACAACAACCCGATTCCCACCGGGTTGCCTGAATTTTTAACGTGACGCCTGTGGTGACAAATGGCAAAGATTACAGTGATGTAATGAATGTTAAATTTCTCATATTCGTTGCGACTTTGGTGCGAATATTCATATCCAATATTCGCGAATACTAATGCAAATGCGAATGTTGATTTTGGCGTAAACTAAAAATAACAGGCTTTGTTTTTTGTAGAAAAGAAATGATAACTTTATTTACAAATAAATCCGTACTTATTACTTATTTTATTGTTTTTGCTTGTTATTTAAATGGAGAAAGAAATAGTTGAAACCAAAGGTATTAATACGAATGTTTGTGCTCTGAAATAGTTATTTGTTATACAAGGGGGGAAAGTTGTATTTTACCTGCGAGTGTTCATTTGGAAACATGAGCTATCGAAAGGATTCTATGATTGACCACGAGCGAAGCGAGTGGTTCAAAAATAGAATCCTTTCGATAGCGAGTGTTTCAACACACGAGACGTAAAATAACTTTTCACCCGTGTATAACACAAAACTTTTCACCTCACTACAGCGAGGAATATAAGAAAAAGGGTTTGTACCTACTATGAATTATTATTTATTTACCTCTTTGTCAATACTTTAATTTTGAAGTATAGAAATATTGGCAAAATCAAAAATAAAGCAAAATAGCCCAAGCATATCCAGTCTTTATGGAACTACTCCAATACCGACATTCCGCAAGCTCAATTCCGCATTTTGCACGGTTTCCCGTAATTTCACAGGTGTTAATACGTCTTCTTCACTCGAATCACTCATTTTTAATAACAAAATAACTAGAAAAACAGGCGAATATTTAACGTTGACGGCTTAATTAATTGAAAAGTTTTGTTTGACTTAAGTTTTTTTTTATTATTTCGGATGCGTTTTGTTCGCACATCGACTTACTTGGACTGTCAGAACATTTTATCCGTTTTACAACAAGAATGAAGGTTAAAGTTGAATGCTAATATTTATGAATTAAAATAAAGTTGTAAGACTGTATTTAGTGTTTTTTACTCGATGCAATTCATTAATTGTGATGTTCAAAATTCAGAACTTTTAACGTTTTGCGTTTTGTTAGCTGTCAAATATCACTTAAGCTGCCTTCAAATGTCAAAACTCTTTCTTCGCAAGTGGATAAAAAGCGATTTTCTCAATAGATGTCAAACAAACAAAAAGGGCTTTCCGAGCTAGTGAGGTGAAAAATAATAATGTTTGTGCTCCAGTCATGGATGATTAATATTGTATTTAAGTATGTATTTAGCTATACAGGATAATTTTTTAATCAGTGCACAAATTTTGACATGTGATTCAGTATCGTTGATAGATCACCATTACTTATCTGTTCGAGAGTTTTTTTTACATTTTGTAATTTGGGTTGTTCACAGTTCATAGTAATTCATTGGTCGAGCGCTTTAGCCTAGTTGGTAGTGACCCTGCCTACGAAGCAAGAGGTCCTGGGTTCAAATCCCGGTAAGGGCATTTATTTGTGTGATGAGCACGAATATTTGTTCCTGAGTTATAGATGTTTTCTATGTATTTAAGTATTTATTTATCTATATAAGTATGTTTATCCGTTGCTTAGTACCCATAACACAAGCTCTGCTAAGCTTACTTTGGGACTAGGTTAATTGGTGTGAATTGTTCCATGATATTTATTTATTTATTTATTTATTTATAATGAAAAATACTGAAATTTGTTATTTTAACGATACTGAAACACATTAAAATTTGTGCACTTATTAAAAAATTACCCTGTATAAGTATGTTTATCCATTGTCTAGTACCCATAGTACCTACAAGCTTTGCTTAGTTTGGGACTAGGTCAATTTGGTGTCCATCGTTCCATGATTTCTATTTAGTTAAGATATTTTTACGTTCATTGCTACAAATCTATCGTCTCAATAATAAACTTATTTCTTTGTTTATTGGTTATTAATTATTGTGGCTATCAAAATGTTAATCAAAGGTTAGCCCATTTTGCTCCAAAACTAACAGAATTACGTTCACTGCAGTCATAAATAATTTATTCCAACTCATTTATTATTATAATGAACACGTGTTTGCCTTAGTTATGGCCGCTGCACGTTACACACTGTGTTTACGTAGGCACTTCATATACGTACAAACATACATAGGTAGAGTGGCCGTTCAAACAACTATCTATCTATACAGGGTGTCAAACCTTAAAGATAACCTAGTACCAGGCGAGAAGCCATTATAGAGTTACTAGCTGTTGCCCGTGACTCCGTCTGCGAAGAATAGGGGTAAGTATACAAAAAATAGCTTACGACCTATTCTCAGACCTACCGAGTACTGAGAAAAAAGTTTCATAAAAATCGGTTAAGCCGTTTCGGAGGAGTTCGATAACAAACACCGTGACACGAGATTTTTATATATTACACTAGCTGTTGCCCGCGACTCCATCTGCGAAGAGCAGGGGTATAAAAATAGCCTACGACCTATTCTCAGACCTACCGAATGTGAAGAAATTTTTATTGATGGCCATGTTTTTTTTTCGTTTTAACATATGATTTTGTATCGTTAATATAATATTATTATAATTATTAGGAAAAAAAAATCAATTTTTTTTATATTTGAGCATCTCGCGTCGTTACACACTGAGTTAGAAAAATAAGCATATGGCTTTTTAGCCATATACGCGTGGCTTTTCTATTCTTCTTTTTAAGTCTATGACTACAGCTGACGATGCCCCCCTCGACGGCTAACGAACACTCCACCGCGATGTTGGCTTTGTGGCACGTGCTTTGTGCCTTGTTAGCTGACTACAGCAAAAAGGGGAGTAATGTGTTGAAGAGCATGTACACTAAGCTTTTTATGTTCCTCCGAGAAATTCATAGATAGAATGCATTGACTTTTATATGTCGGTTGAATTTGGTGTCAACAAATCGCCACATAATTCGACACTTATTCTATAGTACACTGATTCATAAATCCAACTTCTCTGCCAGTACACAGCAACCAAGAAAGCATTTACACAAACACAACAATCTGCCACGACACGTGTAATACAAATACCGCACAAATAACATAAGTTACACAATGGTATTTAAGTGTCCATATTAAGGACAAAAACAGTCGACCTAATTGTCGAGATCAAAATTCCATGAGTTCAAAAAAACAGTAAATCATGCATGAGACGATTGACGCCATTCTTCCTGGAAAACCGAGCTAAAAATTGAGAGAAAGCCGTCATACACTTGCGAAGGAATTCAATGGCATGTGTGAAGTTCCTAATACGCTCGGTTCCCGCGTAGGAACTAAAAAAAAAAACAAAATAAAAGTGGGTAAGTATAGGTAACGCCACCAGAGTTGAGGTCACGCACACAAACACATATCATGTAATGACAGCGGGATTTTGACGTTTATTCGTACCGATAGCAAGATCAACAGACTCAACAGTGAATTACAAAATTGATTAAAAATTTCTTTAACCTATTTCGTTAAGAATTATTTAAGAAAATACATTTAGTTCAAACAAAAAAGAAAATAAAATATTTTGATCTATTTTATTATTTAATCAGATACCTAAGCATATTTTTCGCTTTTTATAAAAAACCGATTTTTTTGTTGCGGATATTTCTTATCAGTTTCAAATTCTTTTATTTCAAAAATAGGTTATATGTAAAAGAAAAATGATAATATGCGTAGAATTGCGTAGGTATTTCACCTTAAGATCATAATAATTCACATTTTCATTCACTCATTCATTTCATTCATTCGCTAATTTTTTGCAATCAGTAGTTTATGTAGCTGTGTGTGTAATCAATCATTCGCCTCAACTCAACTCTGATGGCGTTACCTATACTTGAGAAGTTACAGTGACAAATTAAAACATTTGTTTTGGTTTGTTAGTCTATCATTTGGTAGCATAGCATAAGGTTGTGGTACCTACTCTGCAGATGAGCTCTGGTTGAGTTCAAAAACCGTCAGTGTAGTTTGGTGGTAGAGATAGTTGGGTTTGTGTGATTTGTGTATGTTTGTACAGTGTGGAGGTGGAGGAACTGCATGAACACGCATTTCTTGCATAAACGTAACTATCGTAAGGTCGCGGGTGAGCAAAGTAATTGTTTCAGTTCATTAATATGGACCTCCGCAACGTAACGTCTGATTCAATAAATTACAACCCAAGTATTTTCAATTCGATAGGAAACCTTAACTCTCCAGTCACGCCTTTCCTCATCCCCTTGTCTGATAACTCTTCGTCTTATATTATAGAATAGAGCGTAATTACGCATCGAAATTTAATTCAAGTACCAAGTTCCCAAGGACTGAGGCAAGGCTGCGAGCTTTCAGTATCTCGCATCGCGATGGAACGCTTTGATAAGCTTGCGAACACGAAAGCTTTGGACAACTTACTGAACACAGAGTGTTCACTAAGCTTTTAAGCTAAAATTAATTAAAATATCACGGGACAATTCACACCAATTGACCTAGCCCCAAAGTAATCAAAGCTTGTGCTATGGGCACTAGCATCCTGAGTCCTGGCCTTTTCTAACCGATGTAGAACTTAAGACCTAGATAAGAGTCATATGTTTTGCAATTTTGGAACTTATTTAAGCGTCTTGAAGTTCTTTATTCCTTGAATAATTTGTACTTTATATAGTACATTCGGCCGTTATTCTTACTGATGATTTGTTCTTTATAAAGTACGCCAGGACTTACGAGGCTGGACAACAGATAAACATACTTTTAATAGATATTAAACATCCAACACTCGAACACAAAAATTCTTATTTTTCACACAAATATCTGCCCCGACCGAGAATCGAACCCGTTACCTCAAGCTTCGTAGTCAGGTCTGTAGTCAGTCTGTTTGGCGAACCTTAGGGGAGGTCTGTGTTCGCCAGTGGACGTCTTTCAGTTGAAATGGTGATGATGACTGCCAGTTATGGCTTGCCACCCACGCATCTGCAACTTTACTCTTCCTTCTATGCCGGGTGTAGGTCTTACGGTATTAAAAAAAATAAAAAATAATCTGTTTATTGCAATTAATGTTGTAACAATTTTCTTATACTTAGTTACAATCTTTAAATATTTAAGATTATTATAACTAAGGAAATAAACGAAATAAAATAAAACTATTACTATTACTTGTACTAGTACGGTCAGCGCCACAAACAAGCGACCACCTCTGCACCCCGCCACCATGTCATCCCATCATGTATAACGACTGAAAGCGACAAGGTACCAAGGCGCCTACTCCTTCATGACGCTGACCGTACTGTCAAGCTCACCAATATCCGCACCGCCAACATCCCACAAATATCTATACATAGACCCTATTATGGTAACATAAGGTCCATGTACAGACATCCATGAAAGGCCGGCGATACACATACCGGCGAACCAGACTGTACATTTATTACCTAGATTTAAGTAGCCTTATAATAAGTAAATACAGCATATGATGATGATGATGTTTTAATGTAACTCTCACGAGTTTCCTGACCTGGTCGGTGAAATACCCTTTTGTTTTGGCACATTGACCTATAACCGGCCAGGCACACGTGGCTGACATACATTTACGTGACAGAGGCGCGTGACGCGTGACATTTACGGCAAATGTCAAACTGTCATGACATTTAGCGAACTGGAGCATCGGCCTTCGCATGATTCAGAATCGTAATTATCAAAATTTTGTCGTTTTACACACAATTTGATCATTGTGTAGGAACTGCAGTGAAGTGTGTAGTGGTTTGACCAATAGTCTCTCAAGCAGAGAGACGTGGGTTCGGGTCCGGGGTCATACACCTTTGAGTTTTAGAAATTTATGAGCGATGATCTTCACGGTGAAGGAAAATGTGAAGAAACTTGTACTTACATGAAATGGAAAGAAATTATTTATCCCGCTTTAGACATGATATTGCAAAACATGTTGTACCTAGAGTCAAAGTGACTATGTCAAGACAAGAAAGTGTGACTTGTCTGTTTTTAGCTACTGTATCCAGTAACTCGCTCGCAAGTTACGAACATCATTAACAGACGTATTGTTGTCTTATCTGACTTAATAAAAAAGTTTCCTCCAGAAGATATTTTATGAGAGCAATTAACGATTATTACTCGAGCTTTTCTTATATCTTCCTGTGTATTACCATAAATAAGGAAAATTATCGGAAAAATCAGTGTCGATAACAAATTATGTTTTTGTGGGTCTTTTAGGGTTCTGTACCTTGAAAGAAGAAAGGAACTCGTAAGGATTCCATTGTCATCAGTCTGGCTGTTTCTCAAGACAACTTTTGTAACCGAATAACTGAAAATAAATCAAATAGTAGAGTCAATGTGGCAAAACAAACAAAAGCAAATCAATAGTTTAGAATTTAGAATTCTGTTTTTGTGTAAGCGGCCAGTTGCACACAATATAAGTTTCTCGTGTTACACTTTTCTCGGGAAATCGTGGCCATATCAAATTGAAAACATAATTATAAGTACTCCAATATGCAATCTCTTGAAGCTGTGAATAAATTATGTTTCTAATTCTTGCGATCAAAAGATACGATCTTTCCAAAGTGTATTTTCATACAAAGCTCTCGCAGGGTGCCCGGAAGAGATCGCTTGGAAGCGAAAAGGCCGGGTGGCTGGGTTATTGCTTACCGTGTACTTTTTCTTTATGCGCCATGTTTTCTGTATTTTTCACTATGTCATCATCATCATCATCATCATCATTGGAGCCTATATACGTGCCTCTCAGAATGAGAGGAATCCGCACTGGCTCCGTATGGGAACTATGGCTCAAACCTTCTTATTCTGTGTGGAGGCCTGTGCCCTGCAGTGGGACATATATAGATTGGGATGATGATGATGACTCATTCTGTATATTCTGCACCGTCAATATCGCTTTATTCAGTTATCGGGCACGATAGTTCCTGACTTCTGTTCCTCTCGAATTTGAGCATGAATAAGCCTTATCGATATTTCCAGTGAGATTGAAGAAGCCTTGTATAAATAGAGACGTGACAGTGACATAAAATATCGATATAATGACAGCGTGATCGGCAAAAGGGATTATTCTATTTTTAGAGCAGTTTGACTGTGATTCTGGCTCATGAATATTAGAATTTATATCGTAAAGTTGTAGTTTTCAGAAAATTAGTTTTTGAACTTCGTATCGTACTTACCGTTTGGTTTACACTTATAGTCTTAAACAGAAGAGCGAAAGAGATGGTACGATATGAACTTCGAATTTCGTAGTAGACCTCCTAAACGGCCTTGCTCTAAGAGGCTCTAATGTACTTGTAATTCCTGCCTTCTTGCGGGTGTCCACGGGGCGCTCAAGGCAGCGGTAAATGACCTATGAAGGAAACTAATTTTTAATTGTGTGTATTTTTAACCCCCGACACAAAAAGAGGGGTGTTATAAGTTTGACCGCTATGTGTGTGTGTCTGTCTGTGGCATTATAGCTCTCAAACGGGTGAACCGATTTGGATGCGGTTTTTTTTAATAGAAAGCAGGTTTCTTGGCGATGGTTCTTAGATATGTTTCATCAAAATCGGTTCAGCCGTTTCAAAGTTATCAGCTCTTTTGTTAGCTGCGGAAGGGATCATAGACGCATAATTTGCATTGACTTAACGCTTAAACATACGAGTGGCATAATTGCGTTGGGGGTTTTAAAATTTTCAATTTATAGTTATTCGTATTTGTGTTATAGTCTTGACTGTTATGAGTATGAGGAAGGTGCAAAATGATATCAGTTTATGCGTGTTTATGGCTCGCCATTAGTCTTCCCTCCCGCGAAAAAGCGGTAGAAAATTATGTGGTACGAAATTAATCTATGCACTACCTTCGAAGTTCTTTACATATACACCGTGAAATTTTAGTGGTTGTTTTCCCGAAACGAGGTGATTTAGTATCGATTGTACAATCGATTTATAATTACTATTTTGACTAGAGTCAAAAATCCAATTGTGAAAAACGAAAGTCGAAAATGACCGCAAACCAATAGTAACGCTTCGTTGGTACCTAACCTATCGTACGATCGTACGCTACTTGTACCAACGAAGCGTTACTATTGGTTTGCGGTCATTTTCGACTTTCGTTTTTCACAATTGGATTTTTGACTCTAGTCAAAATAGTAGTTCTCTCTCTCTCTCTCTCTCTCTCTCTAATTATAAATCGATTGTACAATCGAAACTAAATCACCTCGTTTCGGGAAAACAACCACTAATATTTCACGGTGTATTGTCACTGAAACATGTACACAATTAATAATACGGTCGTGTTTAGATGGCTCCCTAAACACGACCGCACTAAATATCGACGACAGATTTAAAGACTCCGTACTACCACAAGCACTGCTTATCTATCGATATCGGTATCACCGGTAACGATCGGCACATCCCTAGCCACCGCTCCCGGTAATATCCGGTATAGTTTCCACATTAATACCGGGAAATTACACGGCTTGCGGGTATTTTTAGAACGGTAGGTATCACTTGATTTGGTAGATAAAAATAGATGGAAATAAAAGTGAAGAAGGTGAGTACGTAGGTTTTTGTACCGTGAGAAAATAAATAACATTCTTCTATCTAAATAAATAAATAAAATAAATAAATATCACGGGACAATTCACACCAATTGACCTAGTCCCAAAGTAAGCTTAGCAAAGCTTGTGTTATGGGTACTAAGCAACGGATAAACATACTTATATAGATAAATAAATACTTAAATACATAGAAAACATCCATAACTCAGGAACAAATATTCGAGCTCATCACACAAATAAATGCCCTTACCGGGATTTGAACCCAGGACCTCTTGCTTCGTAGGCAGGGTCACTACCAACTAGGCTAAAGCGGTCGTTAAAAATCAATTTACGTGTGTATGTAGGTAACATTTGAAATTTACCATGAGCTTTACTGTGAAGGAAAGCATCATGAAGAAACCTGCACACGCCTAAAAAGAAATTCAATGGTGTGTGTGAAGTTTCTAATCCGCATTGGACCCGCGTGGGAACTACGGCCCAAGCATTCTCATTCGTGGTCCAGTGCCAAATAAACACACCAGTTTAATATTCAAACGTTCACATTTATTACAGCAAATTAATTGACGCCTCATTAATCTCATCATCATCATCATCAGCCTATGTTCGTCCACTGCTGGACATGATCCTCGGCCACTCTCATCCAGCTCTTGCCAGCCGCTCCACCGAGTCTGAGGACGTCCCACGCTACGTTTGCCGATCCGTGGTCTCCACTCAAGAACTCGTCTACCCCAACGGTTATCGGTTCTTCGGGTTATATGGCCGGCCCATTGCTTCTAATGCGGTGGGCTATGTCGATAACTTTGGTTCTCTGTCGGATCACTTCGTTACGAATTCGATCTTTTAGAGAAACTCCGAGCTTAGCCCTTTCCATGGCACGTTGAGCAACTTTAAATTTGTGGACCAGCCCTACAGTGAGTGTCCATGTTTCGGCACCGTATGTCATGACGGGTAGGACGCACTGATTGAACACTTTTGTTCTCATTAATCTAAATCGTCCGAAATTTGGGCACTACTGCGAAACAAAAACCTTTCTATTTTAACGACCGCTTTAGCCTAGTTGGTAGTGACCCTGCCTACGAAGCAAGAGGTCCTGGGTTCAAATCCCGGTAAGGGCATTTATTTGTGTGATGAGCACGAATATTTGTTCCTGAGCTGTGGATGTTTTCTATGTATTTAAGTATTTATTTATCTATATGCCGTCGCGCGCGTTATATTGGTAGCATTATAGTTGCTGATTTGACTACCTAGTACCGGATCTTATCTCTGATTGGTTGAATTAAATTGTAAAGTGCAGTGAACGCAGTGTGGTGGGGCGAGTATCGCTTTGGCGCCATTACACGAGGACAGAGTCGATGTTCACTTGATTGCCGACCGCCGTTGAGAACGGTCATTTCCTACTCCATCGAACCTGTCACATTCACAGTCACTCCTGCAAGTACCTACCTACTGTGATTCCAAATAATTACACGTTGCAAGGTAATCTGCGTTTCTCTGTATCGCCCACTAACATGGAAACTCCACCTACCGCTCCGTTTCGTCTCTCTCGCCGTCATCAGAAGTGGGATACGCTCAAGCCCTACCATCATCGTCGAATACCCTCCTGCAATTGCTGCTCGAACAACAGAATCAGAACATGGTACGCCTGATTGAAGCCATGCGGCCGCCATCCTCGTCTTCTGTGGCAATCAAGCTGCCTGAGTTTAATCCTGACCTATCGGACGCCAATCCACGGTCCTGGTGCTCGACTGTGGACATCTGTCTGACCGAACAACCATTGGAAGGAGGAGCCCTCATTATCGCACTGAGTAAGGCCCTTAAAGGATCATCATCAACTTGGCTTTCTCACGTTGCGCCCTCAGGTATGACATGGCATGATTTCAAAAACCTGTTCTTGGCCCGCTATGACTCAGCTGAAATATGTGCAGCCACTATTGTTAACATCAATAATAGCCGGCCTAAAGAAGGAGAAAATCTTGCCGCATATGCCAGTCGCTTAATTACATCGCTAATGGCTAAATGGCTTTCCATTTCACCTGAATTCTGAAGAAATCGCCATTTCATACGTGCTCGCACATCTCGCACAATTTGACGGTAGAATTAACCGTTTGGCGTTTACTAACCCCATTAAAACAAGAACGAAACTAATTCAAGAAGTGCAAGCATTTTCTTTAAAACGCAAGCAAGAACGAAGCATAGATACCTACACACACGAAACAAAATGAAATCGGATGAATTTTATTCCTCGAGATGTGAACAAACAGATCCAGTGTCACAATTGTCATAAATTTGGACACAAATCGGTCGATTGCTACTTCAGAAACAAGAAACCAGCCCTAAATACACACGCCTCTTCGTCTTCAAGCTTCACTCCAAACTCGAAGAAGTTTGTGACCTGTTATCGCTGCGGAGAAAAAGGCCACATTGCTCCTTACTGCATCAAGGAAGGAGGCAGCGGAGTCGGCACGCCTGGCAAGGGCGCGGGCGTCGGCGCCGGCGGCGGTGGTGCCAGCGGCGCTGCGCTCGAGCGTCGGGTCAATGTTTGCGAGGTCAGTGGTGTCCGTGGCGAACTTACACAATCTGGTGAGTCGTACCCTTTTTATTTCGATAGTGGCGCAGAATGTTCTCTTGTAAAGCAAAGTATAGCAAACCGGTTTTTGGGAGTGTTTGTGTAGTGCAACTAACGTGCACTTAGCCGGTGTTGGCAACGCTCACATTTACTGTACCGAACAGATTTCATGCGTGGTAATTATTGACGGGCATTGTTTAAATTTGTCGTTTCTTATCTTGCCAGATGATCGTATTCCGTATGATATTATGATATTTTAAACTTGGGACTGACTGTTAATTTATCGAAAGCGCGATTATCAATTACGAAACCGAGGTTGATATTAGCGAAACAAGAGAACGAGCTGTCCACAGTATTAAAAATAGTGCAACATACGAAAAATCTCGTTTTGACCGTAATAAGATAAAATTCGATAGGTTTGTTGTTGGTGATTTGGTTCTCATCCAAAATGAGGAGAGAAACTAGACAAAACTAGATCCTAAATACAAGGGACCCTTCAAAATTCTAGAAGTTGAGTCTCGAAGGTGATCGATACACGTTAAAATCTATGACTAATAACAGAATTTATAAAAACGCTCACGATCGCCTTCGAAGAATGCCTCAAAGTGTACCTGTACCTGTTGAACTTAATGTTTGTGACCTCGAGTCTAATTCTGATAGTAATTAGAGATTTTTTGCCTAAATAACTAATATACACACACATGGCTCATTTTGTTTTGGGTTGTGCGTGCTACAGTACCGGCGTAGTTGTAACTGCGGTCGTTTCAGAGGCCGAACAGGGCGCGATGTGCGACCGGTGCTGTGGCAGCGGCCAGTCTTGTAATGACAGTTGTTGTTGTCCATGAGGACAGTGTATCACTATGACTCCAGCGTAGTTGTAACTGCGATCTTATTAAAGGTCGATCAGAGCGCAATGTGCGACTGGAGGTGTGGTGTGATGAATGGCCCATGGGGGCTTATGGTTGGTCTATGGGGACCTTGTGTTTGGTCCGTGGGGACCTATTGGTTGGTCTATGAGGACCTGGTTATGATTGAAAGGCAAATGAATGCCAATATGTTGAGCCATGTTTGAGTAGCTGCGTGTGTGTGTTTGAGTAGTTGAGATATTGTTTTGACATTTTATAAGGTGCTCTGTTTACTTTTGAGGCTTTCTTTTTACTTCAATCTTTGCGTTGCAAATTACAATCTTTTAGTCAGGATAAGCCGAGTGAATGGATATTCCAAACTATGCCTTTGTTCCAGATATACACGAGGACGTGTAGCGGTCAGTCTGGCCGTGTCGTCGCGCGCGTTATATTGGTAGCATTATAGTTGCTGATTTGACTACCTAGTACCGGATCTTATCTCTGATTGGTTGAATTAAATTGTAAAGTGCAGTGAACGCAGTGTGGTGGGGCGAGTATCGCTTTGGCGCCATTACACGAGGACAGAGTCGATGTTCACTTGATTGCCGACCGCCGTTGAGAACGGTCATTTCCTACTCCATCGAACCTGTCACGTTCACAGTCACTCCTGCAAGTACCTACCTACTGTGATTCCAAATAATTACACGTTGCAAGGTAATCTGCGTTTCTCTGTATCGCCCACTAACATGGAAACTCCACCTACCGCTCCGTTTCGTCTCTCTCGCCGTCATATATAAGTATGTTTATCGTCGTCTAGTACCCATAGTACAAGCTTTGCTTAGTTTGGGACTAGGTCGATTTGTGTAAGATTGTCCCCTAATATTTTTTTTTTTTTTTTACCGTAGTTGAGAAAAGAATGACTCCAGAAGCATTTCAAAATGTTCGACAAGTTGTACAAATTTTAATGCATATAGACACACCGGGCAAAAAAAGAAATGACTCACAGTACAAATTCAAACAAGCGACGTTGAAAATAATGAATTTGCAAGCATTCCCCCGATTTCATGTCCTAAAGAGCCCACTGTGCCAAGAGTCCGCATTGCGTAGTGGTTTGTTTAGTAATAAAAAGGCTGGATGGGAATAAAAGTTTTTTTTTTGTCAATAAAAGTTATTGCTGCCCGCTTGTTCGTGCACAGTGGTTAAAAAGCACAATAAACAAGAATATTATTATTATTTTTATTTGAGGTGTCAAAAAATGTGTTGTACTTGTGGACTACAATCACAATAAATTTGATAGTTAAAACTTTCGTAATGAAACATAAATGCAATACCTCGTAATTACTGTGTAATAAGCTCTTCTGAAAAGCTAAAGCCGTTAACGGAATGAATGATAATTTATGTTTTTCGTTGCGATGAACAAATAAAAGAATATTTTGTAATAGTTAATTATGACTAGGTATACTATGGTTTATATCTTAAAGCCGTGGTGGCCTAGTGGTTTGACCTATGGCCTCTCAAGCAGAGGGTCGTGGGTTCAAATCCCGGCTCGCAGCTCTGAAATTTTCAGAATTTATATGCGAAACTAGCTTTTGCCCGCGGCTTCGCTCGCGTGTACCATGAGTATTCCAAAGAACCAAGATATCAAGCAAGCAAGCATACAGGCAAGCAAGCAAGCATGCAAGCAAGATTGCTTGCGTGACAATGGGAACATCTCAGGAGTATATTATATTCATTCGAATAAAAAAATAATTTTTAAAATCGGTCCACAATTGACCGAGAAATCGGTGAACATACCTACATAACAAAATACATAAAATGGAATGCATAACCTCCTCCTTTTTTGAAGTCGGTTAAAGAGCCCTTTGCGGTCTACTTACATTATAAACTTATGAATTTTGAAATTTTAGCTTACAACCAGTAAAACGAAAAATCCGGTTTTTTCCCGTTCCCGTGGGAATTTCGGAAAGTCCTCTCTCAATACTCCTCTACACTCCCCAAGCAACCTCATGCCGAATTTCAGCTTTCTACGACCAGTAAAACGAAAAATCCCGTTTTTTCCCGTTCTCGTGGGAATTTTGGAAAGTCTTCTCTCAATGCTCCTCTACTCTCCCCAAGCAACCTTATGCCGAATTTCAGCTTTCTACGACCAGTAAAACGAAAAATCCCGTTTTTTCCCGTTCCCGTAGGAATTTTGGATAGTCCTCTCTTAATGCTCTTCTACACTTCCCAAGCAACCTACATGCCGAATTTCAGCTTTCTACGACCAGTAAAACGAAAAATCCCGTTTTTTCACGTTCCCGTGGGAATTTTGGAAAGTCCTCTCTTAATGCTCTTCTACACTTCCCAAGCAACCTATATGCCGAATTTCAGCTTTCTACGACCAGTAAAACGATAAATCCCGTTTTTTCTTTATCCCGTGGGAATTTCTGAAAATCCTTAAAACTGTTATTCACTATTATAATTACCTACTTCTATGCCAAATTTGAAGTGTCTAGTAATTATAGTTCATAGGATTCCGTTGAACTGAATATATAAATCCCGTTTATTCCTTATCCCGTGGGAATTTTGGAAATTCCTCTCACAATGCTCCTCTCACAATGCTCCTCAACACTCCCCAAGCAACCTTCATGCCGAATTTCAGCTTTCTACGACCAGTAAAACGAAAAATCCCGTTTTTTCCTTATCCCGTAGGAATTTCCGAAAATCCTTAAAACTGTTTTTTACTATTATAATTGCCTACTTCTATGCCAAATTTCAAGAGTCTAGTAATTATAGTCGATAGGATTCCGTTGAACTGAATATATAAATCCCATTTATTCCTTATCCCGTGAGAATTTTGAAAAATCCTGAAATAGATGTTTTCATTATTGTAATACCTACTTGTGTATCAAATTTGAAGAGTCTAGTTATTATAGTTACTGAGATACGGTCACTCGGAATCGAATCTATAAATCCCGTTTTTTCCCGTTCCCGTGGGAATTCCCAAAAATCCTTCCTTAGTGGATGCCTACATTGGATAAGGTATCTATGTGCAAAATTTCAAGTCTCTAGGTCCAGTGGTTTGGGCTGTGCGTTGATATATCAACAGTCAGTCAGTCAGTTTAGAATTTTATATATATAGATTACATTTGAACCATGAGCTTTACGGTGAAGGAAAACATCGTGAGGAAACCTGCATACACCTGCGAAGAAATTCAACGGTGAGTTAAGTTCCCAATCCGCAATGGGCCCGCGTGGGAACTATAGCCCAATCCCTCTCATTCTGATAGAAGGCCTGTGCCTTGCAGTGGGACGTATATTAGCTGGAATGACATACGACTAAATCAAATCTAACTTTAATATTTCATGGTTTTTATTAATTTTGAAAATAAAAAAAATATGTATTAACATAGGTGGAGCTTGTTTTACTAACCATTGGTCCTTTTGAAGTATTGATTGTGAGTAAATAAATTAATAAAATAAATAAATTAATTAAAATTTTTTTTTTGTAAAATTCTAGTGTTCGTGGCTGTTAGCGTGTGATTTTCTTAGAAGATTTTACTTGGCACCAAAAAAGTACTTTTATGCAGAGTACATCTAGCACAAATTCGAACTTTATAGGCAAAAGAAATGAAAAATATTTCATACGAAATTGGGGTCATTCAATTAATTTTCATGTCAAAATGTAACCGTTAAAGAAAAAGGTACCCTCATTGTAATTCTACATTACCGTCTAGTAGCTCTTCAGACAGAAATATCATTTGCCCGAAGGTTTCCAGACTATTCTATTAGTTGACTAGCTTCAAACTTAATATGAAAGCAAGTGTGGTCAATTAATGCTGCTGTTTTTCTTATCAAAGTTCTATGTACAGTCAAGCAATTTGTTTTCTATGCCACCATAGAACCGTATCGTCGTAAATAATTTCGTCTATAACAATTTAAGGCCACAACAGACCGGGAGCGCGGGGCACCGACGGAGCGTGCCCAGCGCGCTCTATAACACTGAATTAAATATACGGTGACACACCGGCAGCGCGGCACACCGTATTTGATTCAGTGTTATTGATCGCGCAGGGCACGCTCCGTCGGCGCGCCGCGCTCCCTGTTTCACAATGACAAGGTTCTATAGTGGCCTAGGAATCAAATACAACCAACAGGGGCTAAATTTAGGAACGGCCCAACACGTTTTGCGAGCGGTAATTCGATCGTTTGCGAGAGGATAGGGATGAAATGCTATTCAGGAACGCCAAAAATCACTGGTTTGCGAGAGGTTTGAGCTGAGCTTGGGATGAGCCTTATTTATTTATGTATGTATGTATGTATGTATGTATGTAAAACTCTTTATTGTACATAAAACATGAAAATAACTAGTTAACAAGAGATACAGATTTATTTATTCATTCATTTATTTACAAAGTAATTACAAAGTAATTTAATTTATTTGTTGGCGGCAGAGGCTCGTATAGAGCTTTTCTCAAACATGCAATGAAATAAATAAAGAAAACTCTCCAAAAAAATCGCAGGTTTATTTCTAGAAAAATTATAAGTAAACTAGATAAAAAAATATAACTAAAACATTCATTCATAAATAATGTTTTTAATAAGCATAGTGGCAGAGTGTCATAATGAACCAAAAAGCAAGTATTGCTTATAGTTTTTTTTTAATGGCTGAATGCCATGATGCCGTGTGGAATAGAAATTAAAAAAGATCACTTTGCCGGCCTAGGTCGGCAATGTTGTATGAAATTAGGTACATTATTGACCTCTCGTCCAGGCACACCTGCAACGTGATAATTTGCGGCCTATTATAAGGAACATAACATCAATATTTCATTGCATGTTTGAGAAATAGTACATTACTGCAGCGGCCGCGAAATAGGGGATTGCCGGCCGAGTAGTTATAGATGGCCGAGTGTTAACGAGGCCATCTAGAGATACGAGGCCGGCAATCCCTGTTCGTGGCCAAGGCTTGTATAGAGTTTTTCTCAAACATGCATCATCATCATCACCACCATCATCACCGCCATCATCATCACCATCACCATCACCATCACCATCACCATCACCATCACCAACAACATCATCAACATCCATCAACATCCATCAACATCCATCAACATCCGTCAACATCCATGAACAAGAACATCCATCAACATCCATCCATCCATCCATCCATCAACATCCATCAACAACCATCAACATCCATCAACATCCATCAACATCCAACAACATCCATCAACATCCATCAACATACATCAACATCCATCAACCAACATCCATCAACATCCATCAACATCCATCAACATCCAACAACATCCATCAACATCCATCAACATACATCAACATCCATCAACCAACATCCATCAACATCCATCAACATCCATCAACAACCATCAACCAACATCCATCAACATCCATCAACATCCATCAACATCCATCAACATCCATCAACCAACATCCATCAACATCCATCAACATCCATCAACATCCATCAACATCCATCCATCCATCCATCCATCAACATCCATCCATCCCTCCGTCCGTCCGTCCGTCCGTCCGTCCATCCGTCCGTCCATCCATCCATCCACGTCGACCACCTCGACCTATTAAACGTCATGGTGCTGTGTCACATAAAACAATAGACGATCACTTTGCTGGCCTTGGCCAGCAATGTTGTATGAAATTCCATTATTGACCTCTCGTCTAGCCGCACCTGCAACGTGACAGTTCGTGGCGTATTTTAAGGAACATAACGTCAATATTTCATAGCATGTTTGAGAAAAAATATGTATGTCTCTTGTGATGTTGTAAATAAATGTATTTTCATTCTTTCTTTCTTCCAAAATTGGTTGATTGTACTTCAAGTGTTAATACGTTTAGTAGTAACAGTAATGAGTTCCATTTGGCTGTCGGAATCTGGTTTTATCCAGTAAAGTCCCGGCACGGTGCTAATTTGATCCAGCGAAATGAGAAGCAATGTGGCCGTAAACGGAACGTGTTTAAGTAAGAGGGCTACGTGCTTAATATATTCATAGTATTTTGTTAAAAGCTCACTGCTGTTCGTGACAAATGCCAGATTCTACAGCAAAAAAACTGACACACCTAAATAGAGAGAGAAAAAGATTTATTTACGCATATTCGATGCACAGAAAAAAATACATTTGGCAGGAAAAGATACAAATAAAAATATCCGGCCAAGTGTGAGTCGGACTCGCGCACGAAGGGTTCCGTACCATTATCTATAAAAAAACCGGCCAAGTTACAGGGGGTGGGACACACATTTTACCTCTTTGGAAGTGTCTCACGCGCAAACTATTGAGTTTAGAAAAAAATGATTTAAGAAACCTCAATATCATAGATACCCCAGGGTTTGATGAAAAAGAAATTTTTGAGTTTCAGTTCTAAGTATGGGGAACCCCCAAAATACATTGTTTTTTTTTATACTTTATACATGAAAACCATGAAACTACCGTGTGACTCACTCATAGTGAAAATAAACGGATCACTCACGTCTTAAAACGAGTTTAACTCGACATGTTTCGGGCTAATCCGTAGCCCTTCCTCTCGGAGTCAAAGTTATTTTTTCTATTTTTGTGTGAAAATCTTAATGCGATTTACAGAATACATGTACTTACCAAGTTTCAACAGCATAGTTCTTCGGAAAAAAGTGGCTGTGACATACGGACGGACAGACATACAGACAGAGATGACGAATCCATAAGGGTTCCGTTTTTTGCCATTTAGCTACGGAACCCTAAAAACGGCAAAACCACCCAAAACTCAGAGGTGCAAGCCCGGGCTCAATCCAACGACCCACTGCTTGAGAGGCCAGGGTCAAACCACTAGGTTACCACGGCGTTCACTTCCGTGTTTCTTTTAATAAGAACGAAGTAATTTTTCACGATCAGTAGTTTTCGGACTTTTTTCTTTACATGTGCTGTAAAATTTTGCTTTTTCTTAAACATAAGAACTTTTGAAACTCAAAACTTGAAGTTGAACTTTTAGGCTATGTAATACCTATAGTAGGCTAGGCTATATAAAATAGTGATCAATGTTACCATGTTTTTTTAAAATATCCACTTAAATAATGTTTCGCTTCAAACTTTATTATTTAACCACATTAAAACTATTTTTGTCCAGACAGCGCAGCGAAAAAACCTCTGTGTAAAATTTAGCCCAGCCGTCATAAAGTAATAACTTTATTCCTACAGACCGCCGCACTGGGATTATTCGTAGGAAATTCTTATTATACCAGGTCAGCGGAATTTTACAAAATGTGGCGTCGTGAGTTACTTAGGAGCTATTGTATTATGACAATGGACCTTTGGAAAGGCTCAGAGTCGCTCAACGAGCTATGGAGAGGGCTATGCTCGGAGTTCCTCTACGGGATCGAATCAGGAACGAGGAGACCCGTAGAAGAACAGGGGTCACCATACCATTGCGTGCTACCGTCCTGTTCGCGAGGCTACTCGACGCAACTGACAGCGACACACAACTACCCTCGTTTTCATCATCACTTTTATTGTCATTGTCAAATGTAGGATCGACCAGGGCGGTAGCACGCAGTGCGCGTTTGGCAGCCGCCGTGACGCGTGATTCCGAGAAGAAGGGCTACAGATTAGCCCGAAACATGTCGAATTAAACTCGTTTTAAGACGTGAGTGATCCCTTTATTTTCACTATAGTAAAGGGCGCTTGTCCAAGAACGCCTAATTTCAAATATGAAGCTATTACGATTCAAGAAATAGAGCTCTGTGGCAGACGGGCGGACAGACAGACAGATAGCGGAGTCTCATAGGGTCCCGTTGGCGTTGGTGGGTACGGAATGAGTTTCGCAACAGGCAGATAATCAGTCCGTTTTCTGTCCAGCTTTAAAACTAACTTAAGATAACTTGAAACAGAAAATTCTACACCACATTTGATTCTATTCCCGACATAACGTGTAGCAGAATATACCGCGATCACGACACATCGTTTAGACAATTTATATCGACAGCTTGTTGCATGCGACGCTGGCACGCCAATTTCCGCAAAGCTTTGAAAGTTTGAACAAAAATCGTAAAATGACAGCGAGAAAAAACCGTTTCAAAATAGCTGATGCTCGCGACTCCGCTGCGGGGAATTCGTTTATCGCTATCCCGCGGGAACTGTGCAATTATCCGGGATAAAATCTGTTCTATACCCTTCACAGTGTCTCAAACTATCTCCATACCGAATTTCATTTAAATTGATTCAGCGGTAAGCGTGAAGAGGTAACTACCAGACAGAGTTATTTTCACAATTACCTATATCATTTATAGGTATAGGTAGTAAGGAATTAAGCCAAATTAAAATTTGGTTGGTGACATATTCTGAAATATCATCATCATCATCATTTAAGCCGAAAGACGTCCACTTCTGAACATAGGCCTCCCCTAAGGTTCGCCAAACAGACCAGTCGTACGCCACGCATCCAATGCGTTCCCGTAATCTTAACTAGGGGCTAAATTCAGGAACGGCCCAACACGGTTTGCGAGCGGTAATTCGATCGTTTGCGAGAGGATAGGGATGGGCTGAGCTTGGGATGAGCCTTATTTTCCTGTTAATTTCCTGTAAATTTAAATAAATAAGGCTCATCCCAAGCTCAGCCAAAACCTCTCGCAACCCAGTGATTTTTGGCGTTCCTGAATAGTAGTTCATCCCTATCCTCTCGCAAACGATCGAATTACCGCTCGCAAACCGTGTTGGGCCGTTCCTGGATTTAGCCTCTGTTTGACGCTCTATCTTGTAGGAGGCCTACCTATAAACTACCTACTTAAATAAACATACTCTTAACAAGACAAAGCTACAGGATGTTTCTTTTGTGAATTCCCCGGGACTTCTAAAAGCCCAATAAAATTAATGCGATCCTGCCGCCACCTATTGTGACGGTTACGACACGGTAATAGCGTTGCGTGCTTAAATGTCAACGCCCGGCAATTCGGTACTTTTTAAAACTTTACTTAACACTTTTGTGTTTTTGTTAGGAGCTCGGCAAATTTAAAATTAGGAACCTTTTTTATACAATGTACCCAACTAGCAAAATTTAATCTTATAAGTATCCTAAGACCACATTTTCGATACTCTTTGTGTACACTTGTAGACGTTGGTAAGTGTCGAATTGAGCACATTTTATAAGAGCGATTGCTCTTACTGTTACTTTATTACGGTCTTGTGAACATCAATTTTCATCTTACAGTACTCTTTCAATTGCTGTTGTAAAACCAAATAGCCTTACAAGTATCTTACACAGGCACGATGTTAGGGGTAAATGGTTTTTGTGTAGCCTCAGTAGTGCCGTACTTTTTATACAATGTAGGCTTGCGATTGAGCACGCTTGCTTAGTAAATGCTCATTCATCCTACACTTGAAAACGGTTAAATTGTAGTGTTTAGGGAACACAGATGCAAGTAGGGAAATCTCCTTAGAAGTATCTATGGACGATGAAGGAAGAGCGAAAAGCTCCTTTTGAGCCTCGTTTGGATGTAATATTGCAAAATCTTTTTATTACTGCGCGTGCCCCAAACCTCATTGATAACCTGATACCGGGCGATCGGTCAAGTTGTAATAAACACAACCATACATCCACCCACACAAACTTTCACGTTTATTATATTAGTGGAATGGGGTGGCATTTTTTTTTACATAACAGCGCAATGATATAAATAGTAATGCTGTTTTTTTTTATTCTACATCTGAGTTCCAGTGAATTGAAATACTTATAACTATTTTCGGAGTAAGTTACATTCTATTAACGAAAGAACAAATACAGCCAAACTCAAGATAACAAGCTGTCCAATTGCGGCTCAGCGCCCTTGGAAATAATTGCGCAAACGTATGTTACCACGAGTATTTTTGGATGTCGGTAACAACCTCGACTTTATCTATACAGGGTGTAAATAAGGTACCAATATTTCTATGGCTTAATCTAATCATCAAAACAAGTCACTTTTATTCTAAGCACTTTTTTAGATTTAAAAAAAAAAAACAATTTTCCATCACTAAAGTAGTCAAAAGGATGGATAAAGTTTGCGTTTTTTTAAATTTTGAAAAGTTTTCTGAGTGAAAGTGACTTGTTTTGACGCCTTGGAAATTATATCAAATTATATAATTATTATTTAAAACTAGAACTGTCTTTCTTTTTACGCAAAGTTTATTTTGAAATTAGAATATTTTTGTAGTATTTTTAATCTCCTTATAAAGGTGCGAAATAAACAAAATTCTTAAATATACAAAGCAGGTAAGTACTCTGCGTTGAACAAAAAACGGTCGACAATATTCAGACTGTTCCAGCTGCTGGTATGTATACCAAATGCTATAACAAATGGTGGTAAAAGTAAATTTTACGCTCACATTTACAAAATAAACATATACAGAATACGTCGCCAATAAGATGCGAATCGCTGTACTTCGAAAGAACATGGAATAATTTATTCGATTCTTCATTTCCGAGTCACGTTTTGGCGATTCGTAGTGACCGGCGGGATCCTCCGATTTTACCATTCCGGATTTAATTTTGTTGGTTTCTTTGCAGATCTATGTCAAACAGGGCCGGATTTAAGGGTGAACTTCCGGAACTACAGTCTTACGGCTTCTACAAGGAAGGAGCCTCTACAATAGAGGTTTGAAATAACCCTCAATGGGTCAGCAACATTTCGGTTTTTTTCGCCTTAGAGCCTTTCACTCCTTCGTTTCCTTATAACCTCCAGAGCTCTTAATCTGGGCCTGATGTCAGTAAGCCTCAGACTCTCGAAGCCCTTATAAAGAGTATCCATCAAGAATGCGAAGACAAGATTTTTTTTCTAACAAAAGTAATGGTATTGCAATAAATAGGGTCATCATTGTGATGGAGGCCACTTAGCCGATATTATTTTATCGGCATTAGAGAAAAGAATCAAACATCACCATAGAGACATAGACATAATCCAAAAGCAGAACCAAAATTATTCATTCAAAAAAAATTAATTAAAATTAAAGTTGCACAGTAGCGCCATCTCTTGTCCAGGTGAGCGGTTAGTTCCGAAGGAGTGTTAAAATCTCTCGATGAGGGTGTAACATAGATGTGCGCTTGTCACTGCATAAGGTGATGATTTAGCAGATTGAAATGTATGATGTATAGGAAAGATTCGTGTCTAATCTCTAGACCAGTGGTGGTGTAGGGGTATGGCACGCGGCACGGAATGCTGAGGACCTGGGTTCGATTCCCAGCATTGGTCTTTTTTCTGGGGTTTTTTCTGTGCATCTATATTTCAGTTTGTATTTAGTACGAAATATAAAAAAAATTAGTGTCGAAGACTATTGGGGAACAATCTTAGCGCCGCCTTGTAGTTTTTTTTATTAACATTGTTAGCATGTAGAAGTGTCCCACTGTTGGGCAAAGGAGTTGTAGTTATGAGTGAAAAATTGCCGAATTTAATATGCCGTATCTATCTATCTATCTACAGCCATTGTCCGTCCACTGCTGGACGTAGGCCTCCCTCATATTGCGCCAACATTCGCGATCCTGGGCTTCCCTCATCCACCCACTGCCAGCTGTCCTAAGGTCATCAGTCCAACGTATCGCAGGGCGTCCCACATTACGCTTTCCCAAACGTGGTTTTCACTCCAGGACACGTCTGCTCCAATGATTGTCAGTTGTACGGCAATTGACTTCTGAATATGCCCTTACTATTTGTAAAATCTAAAGCTATTCTTACATCTATATTATGTGATACAAATGGCACGAAAAGTAAACACATGTGGAATGCGTTGTAACGACCAGCGCTATACGGCACCGTAATAAAAGGTAATTTGATATCGGAAGGTTCGATTTCACGGGTAATTGTGAAACTGGGAAAGGTCCTTTGAACAGATACTGTTGACCCAAACATTAAATAGAAAAGGTATTTTATTATTTTATTCGTTTTCTATGGCAGGTAGCGCGTTTGTTATCGAAGAGTTCTACATAGATCGCCCGAATTTCATGTGCAATTAAGTACAGGTTAGTTTTCCATATTTTCTATTGGCTAATAAGTGACGTCATTAGCTATTGCCATACAAAACATTATGGAATAATAATATAGGAGTACGTTCGCAAATCGCCAGTGTGATATAGCTCTATAGGGATGTTGACACCACCAATCAACTGACTTACTTTTTATGAGCTGTCAAAACACAATTCTCCCATAGAGTTTGAATGGCAATAGCAACTTATGACGTCACTTGTTCGCCAACTCAAACTAACTATTTATTTGTTTTAAAGCAACAAAAAAACCAATTTTGCAGATAATCGAAAATTAATCTGGTTTTCAGGGCTAAAATAAATCGTTATTTACTGGAGTCGTGTCTTCGAATATTTTTAATGGCGTCTACAATTTAATTGTGCAGGTATAGCTATCAGGATGGAAGAACCGCAAGGAGATAAGAGGTGCGAAGTGTAGCGGTTTCGTACATAACGTACAACCTGCAACTTGCGTAGGTTAGGTCAGTGGACGACCACAGAAGACTGCAACTGTAGATGCGGTTGTGTTCCATTTTTATAAGCTTTTATACAAATTGCGGTGTCCATAAATATATAGGCATGAAAGGTTTTTGACCACTCGTTGGTATCCGAATCAGCTGGAATTAGATAAAGAGGTAATAAATAATTGGATAAAGTGGAATTAGTTAAACGATACTACTAGACATTTATTCAAAAATATCAGAAATCAAAACCAAAAAGTTTATTCTGCAAGTACATAGGCCGCAAAGGGTTCTTTTACATGTCAGTTTTTTTTTTAAATTACACCAGCGCTTTCGTAAGAACCATCACTGCCAATAAGAATGCGCCGCGAGAAACTTGGCACATGATTTTCAAGCGAAAATATAATAATAATATCTAAGTTAAGTATGAAGTATCTTTTTCTATTTTTTTTTTTTTATTTTTTTCAACTTCATTTTTTTATTACTTTTACGGTCATCCCGTGAAACCATATATTTCAAACTAAATAAGTTATTTAGTTTGAAATATATGGTTTCACGGGATGACCGTAAAAGTAATAAAAAAATGAAGTTGAAGAAAATAAAAAAATAAATAGAAAAAGATACTTCATACTTAACTTGTAAAAGTTGGCCTAGTAGCGCCATCTCTTGGTCCAGGTGAGCGGGTAGCTCCGAAGGAGTGTTGAAGTCTCTCGGTAGAGGGCATAAACATAGATGCGCTTTATCACTGCCTAATGTGATTATAACAGACTGAAGTGTACGATGTATGGGAAAGATTCGTCGCTAACTTCTAGACCAGTGATGGTGTAGGGGTAAGCACGTAGCACGGAACGCTGAGGACCTGGGTTCGATTCCCAGCATTGGTCTTTTTTCTGGGGTTTTTTCTGTGCATCTATATTTCAGTTTGTATTTAGTTTGAAATATAATAATATCTAATAATTAATACTAAAAGTGATATTTTAATGTGACTTTATTATCGCTTCATTAAGTAAGTGACATTTTTTTTTTCTTATTTTCCAGAACTAGTATGACTTGGCTTTGATCATCATCATTTCAGCTGCCCGTCCACTGCTGGAAATAGGCCTCCTTCATTGATACCCAATTACGGTTGAAAGAGGCTTGCATTTGAACCTGCGGCCTTTACCAAATCATTCGTCCATCTCGTTAGAGGACGACCCACGCTGCATATTTTGTGGTCAGTGTATAATAAATGATAAAGGCCAGTGCAGAAGGTTGTGGTGAGTGGGCCTGTGGGAGGCATGGCACACTAGATGCGTGCACATACTGACGCATCTGGTCTGTGCCGGCCTTAATCATTGCTTTACAAAACAAATGCACCCTCAAAACCTATTAAACCCGACTCTACTCGATCCACTTGCTAAACCCGAACAAACTTAAACTTACTCGTTAAACATTCCCTATCCAAATCTTCCTTCGCCCGGGTACCAGGTGGGCTTATGACGTCATCCGGGTAAGCCGGATAACGCCTTTGTTCCACCCGACAATGGCCGAACGCTGGCACCCGGTTCGGCCGTTCCCGGGCGCCCAACAGTGCCGGGGCCCGTCGAAATGCGGTTTTGGAAGTTTTGGGGAATGAGGTCATGTTGGAACAAGTAAGGTACCGGAAGGTAATAAGGCCTACCCAAGATTATTTAAAAGCGAAAAAGCAGAAGCTACTTTTTCGGTGAGCAGCCGTATTGCTAATAAAAATAAATAATATTTGAAGGCCTACCTAATTTCGAATCACTTTATATCGTTATTGCTTGATAATAGTTATTTTTTGAGATCAGCCAGTAAAGCTTCTTGTAAATTCAAACATACATACAAATAAAATACATGAATTCATGCGTCATAATTTTTATTACAATTTAAACAATAATCACGTACAAGGCAGACTTATAAGGTTTATCCGTTACCTAGTACCCATAACACAAGCTTTCCTAGCTTACTTTGGGACTGGGTCAATTGGTGTGAATTGTCCCGTGATATTTATTTATTTATTTATTTATAAGGGCCTCGGATCTACCCGCTCACCCGAATAAGAAATATCGCTACTAAGCAAAAAAAGCCGAAGGAGTGTTGACGTCTCTCGATGAGGGTGTAACACAGATGTCGCTGTATCACTGCATAATGTGATTGATTAGCTAATGAATTGAGATGTGAGATATATGGAAAAAATTTGTGTCTAAACTCTTGACCAGTGGTGGTGTAGGGGAATGGCACGCGGCACGGAATGCTGAGGACCTGGGTTCGATTCCCAGCGCTGGACTTTTTTCTGGGGTTTTTTCTATGCATCCATGTTTCAGTTTGTATTTAGTTTGAAATATATGGATTTCACGGGATTACCGTAGAAGTAAAAAATGAAGTTGAAAAAATAAAAAGTACAAAAAGATACTTCATAGCAAACTTGTTCCTTTCTTTATTTAACTGTTTTTAATTACAGTTCCTACATCACATAAAGCTGACTGTCCCATTGAGTCGAAAATGAAACGTCTGATATTTTAAGCCTATCACACATCTAGATTATTTGTGTTCTAAAGCTAATTTATATCAATGAACTAAAACAATTACTTTGCTCACCCGCGACCTTACAATAGTTACGTTTATGCAAGAAATGTGCGTTCATGCAGTTCCTCCACCTCCACACTGTACGAACACACACAAATCACATAAACCCAACCATCACCACCACCAAGCTACACTGACGCGTTTCGAACTCAACCAGAGCTCATCTTCAGAGTTACCACAACCGTATGCTATGCTACCAAACGTTAAACTAGCATAACGTTAAAGTAGCATAGCATACGGTTGTGGTAACTCTGAAGATGAGCTCTGGTTGAGTTCGAAACGCGTCAGTGTAGCTTGGTGGTGGTGATGGTTGGGTTTATGTGATTTGTGTGTGTTCGTACAGTGTGGAGGTGGAGGAACTGCATGAACGCACATTTCTTGCATAAACGTAACTATTGTAAGGTCGCGGGTGAGCAAAGTAATTGTTTTAGTTCATTAATATGGACCTCCGCAAAGTAACGCCTGATTCAATAAATTATTTAATTTATATCAGTTATTATTGAAGTAGCCTCAAGGTAACTAAGGACTGAATTACGTTCCTCTATACCCAATAAACACCTGGTCACCTTGGAAATGGGGTCGCTTGCCTTGACCTACTTCGGACCCTGGATCGTGTAAAAAGACAAGAACATAATAATAGTATATCTCATATTTTTGACTTTACTCATATAATTCTGGTATGGAAATGTTATGAGGAAATAAATGGAATTAAGCGTTAACTCACATCTTCGCAGCTTCGAAGCGATAAGGCCGCCTATTGCTTACCTTGTATATATTTCCATGTACTTGTTTTTCTATATCTATTGTTTTTCTTTGTGGTGGACAATAAAGAGCCATTGTATTGTATTGTATTGTAAGAGGTCTAATACTTAGTCTGAAAGAGACTTAGATAAATCTATACTACTTAATATTATAAAGCTGAAGAGTTTGTTTGTTTGTTTGCTTGAACGCGCTAATCTCAGGAACTACTGGTCCGATTTGAAAAATTATTTCAGAGTTAGATAGCCCATTTATCGAGGAAGGCTAATAGGCTGTATAACATCACGATAGGAGCGGAGCATCAATGATTAATGCGGACGAAGTCGCGGGCAAAAACTAGTAGATAGATAAAAAAACTTTAATTTTATAAACTTGCCAGTGTTTTAAAGTCTATTAGGATAACTCGACTTTATTTAACGCCTTGCGATTACTAGTCTAATTGTTTTGCCCATTAGTCTTAAGTTACACGACTTCGCGTGACCGGCAGCAGCGCCAAGCGTTTTCTCCGTTCATTGCGCGGCCGAGACGTTCGCCGCACAGTGATTATCTGGCGGCACACGCAATGAACTAATAAAATTTCAGTATAAGTCTTTTAAACGAAAGCCCATAGGCCTCTCCTAGGCTTCGCCAAACAGACCGATCCTGCACTAACACATCCAACGCATTCCCGCCATCTTAACCAGGTTGTCACTTCATCCAGGTTGTCGCTTAGTTATAAGTTCAATGTAGAAAATAATACCTTACTTTTAATATTGTACCTTTTTTCTAAGTGTGTTAGTAAAATTCTATTCTATTCTATCTTTTTAGAGGTCTTCCGGTCCGTGGACCTTGGCCCCATCGGCCATCAGTTTCACGAGCGATGTGCCCTGTCCATTGCCACTAGTCCGCCGATTCTTCGAGCTAGTGACTTTAGTTCTTGCACGGATTTCGTCATTTCTAATGTGATCCCACAAAGAAACTCTTAGCATTACATAGCCCTCTCTATCGCCCATGACAAAATTGCTCAGATCCAAAATATATTAAATATAATCGAACGGTGAAAAAATACCTACATAAAATGTCCCTATAAGCTTTTTGATGGGAAAGCTTCTGACAAAGCTCGTGTCCGGAACCAATTAACTTTTAATAAAGTCCTTACTAGATCCCCCAATTAAGTATCGAGATCAAATTAATTCATTCTAATTAGTTAGACGACCAGCTTAGTGAGAACCTGACTATGAAGCTTGAAGCCCCGGGTTTGATTCCCGGTTGGAGCAGATATTTGTGTGAAAAATACAAATGTTTGTGCTCGAGTCTTGGATTATTATTATAGGGTCCCGTTGATACCCTTTGGATATGAAACTAAAAACGAATACAAAAACTGGGAAGTGTTTCTGAGTTTGATAGAGTTCTTCTAATAAGGTCAATTTAAAAAAAAATATTAGTTTTATGGTTTTACCCGTCTATAGCAACTCGGATCCCTTGGCTTCTCATAATTTAGTTTGTCATAATTTCATTTGTCATATCAACGTTTGTCATAAAACATTATAGAAGCGTACTGTTTTCAGGATTTTTTGAAATGCCATCTTTTAGAATGCAGTAGGTTAGGTTAGGTTAGTTTAATACCAATTTCAAAGAAAATACTGTTTCAGAAATAAATCACTTTTTCATCATCATCATCCCAGCCTATATTACGTCCCATTGCAGGGCACAGGCCTCCTCTCAGAATGAGAGGGTTTAGGCTGTAGTTCCCACGCAGATCCAATGCGTATTGGGTAAACTCATGGTAAATTTGAAATGTATTTTGGCACATAAATTCCGAAAAACTCAGGGGTGCGAGGCGGGATTTGAACCCACTACCCTCTGCCACCTAGTCCACCACGGCTTTTTCACATCAATCAATCAAGCAATCACTTTATGACTAGGTAATTAAATTTATGTAAAACGATAAATTACGGCATATTCCATCCATCCCATAGCAGCCCTTAGTTCGTCCGTCTTCGGTCATAGACCTCCTCTCCATTTCTCCACGCCTGACGATCGACAGCCATACGCATCCATCCTCCGCCCATCTGTCGGCAGATGTCGTCCTTCCACCTCATTGATGCACGGCATATTAAGTCAGACAAACTAGAGTCCCGTAGCCACCATTACATTGCGTTTACGATCTAGATTCTAGAATGTTCCGAAGTTTGTATTTCGCAAACTCTAAACATCCCCCAGCCCCGATATTATCCCTCGCGGATCCTTTGTGCACAATAGCGTGTTAGCACAAAAAGGGATGATGTTCTATTTTGCACTCCACCCGGAGTTAAGCCATTGTAAAACCAGTAGTTGATCTACATAATTTTAACAGCAATAACTATGAATTAAAAGAATTAATTCCGCGTCTGCGGACCGGAAGACGCAGTGTCG
Source organism: Archips crataeganus (assembly GCA_947859365.1). NCBI lineage: Eukaryota > Metazoa > Arthropoda > Insecta > Lepidoptera > Tortricidae > Archips > Archips crataeganus. The sequence continues at coordinate 5,783,480 of OX402071.1, read as the reverse complement.
GTAGGCCTCCAACAAGTGTCCCGTAATATTTATTTATATAAAACTAGCGACCCGCCCCGGCTTCGCACGGGTAGTAAAGCATGTTAAAAACCTTCCTTATAAATCACTTTATCTATTAAAAAAAACTGCATCAAAATCCGTTGCGCAGTTTTAAAGATCTAAACATACATAGGGACAGACAGACAGACAGCGGGAAGCGACTTTGTTTTGTACTATGTAGTGATTTCCTTAAGTAGTATGATATTTTTCTGTTCAATTTTAAAGCGTTCACTGCCAGGGACGCATGTATGCGTTTCGTGACTTTCGTCTTGTGCCGCTACCAAAGTTTGGCAGTCGTTTGAACGCAAGTGTGCGTTTGTGGCACCTGAATTGACTCCCATACAACAAACGTGTTTTTTAGAGTTCCGTACCCAAAGAGTAAAAACGGGACCCTATTACTGAGGCTCCGCTGTCCGTCCGTCCGTCTGTCCGTCTGTCCGTCTGTCACCAGGCTGTATCTCGGAAACCGTAATATCTAGAGAGTTGAAATTTTCACAGAAGATGTATTTCGATTGCCGCTATAACAAAAAATACTAAAAAATGGAATAAAATAAATATTTAAGGGGGCTCCCATACAACAAACGTGATTTTTTTGCTCGTTTTTGCTCGATATTGATAACGGCAACAGGTATTCACAGAATATTTAATTATATATTGACTTTAAAAATAAATCATTAAATTAAAATAAAAATAATATTTAAGGGGGCTCCCATACAACAAACGTGATTTTTATAGATAATTGTACGGAATCCTTCGTTGCGCGAGTCCGACTCGCACTTGGCCGGTTTTTTTTACCGTTTTTATAGACATGGTACGGCACCCTTCGTGCGCAAGTCCGACTCGCACTTGGCCGGTTTTTAATAGCACTTATTTGATTCTGAACATCGAGTGACTGCGACCTCGACAGGATAAACTAAGGACTCTTGACTCTTGAGAGTGCGTGAAATCGTAACCACTCACTGCACGCTTTGGAGCACATGCTTTGATTGCAAAGTCAACGCGTCGCTTGCAGATTACTTACTGTTTTTATACTGTAGCAAGGGACGGAGTTTACATAATAAAAAGTTGGAGCCATTTTCATGCAGAATATTTTTATTTGTTGGCTAAAAGACCGATGGAGGTCGGTTGAGTATTTTTTATTGTGCAGACGTTATATCAAGGGTCATACAAAAGCCTTTGTAGGTGTGTGGAGTCTAATTGTAAAACCAACGGATTAAAGTTTTAAGGCTACCACAGACCGCAGTGCGGGGAGTGCGCGCGACGTTGATAGAGCGGACCCAGCGCGTTGTATAACACTGAATCATGTATAAGATGACAAACACCAGCACCGCGGCGCAGCGTATATGATTCAGTGTTTTAGGCGGCCCCTAGACCTACAATAACATTGTACAATACTTTTTATTGTACAATAAGATTGAAAGGCGCTCTGAGTCCAAACGAGCAATTATATTGCTCAATAATACGAACTGCACAATGTTTTCGTGTTCAGTCGGATACTAAAATATTGCACAATACTGACCCCACACGATGCAATGGAAAAATATGGCGCAATAAAAATTAAACTCGCTCAAACTTTCGGTCAATCATTGCGCAATCTTCAATATTAACCCTAAACGGTCAATAATATTGCACAATTCGCAATATTGTGCAATATAATTGATCGTTTAGGGGCCGCCTTACAACGCGCTGGGCCCGCTCCCTCGGCGTCGCATGCCTCGAGCTGCGGTCTGTGGTAACCTTTAATCCCATCAGTCAGTAATTATAAATTTAGGCTGTAATATTTTTGTGGTAGCCTAGTGGTTTAACCTCATCATCATCATCATCAGAGCTTGAGAATGAGAGGGCTTGGGCCGTAATTCCCACGTAGGGGAGACCGGGTACAAAAGTAACAGCGGGTCGAAAGTAGCAAAGGCTCTGTAGTTTTATCCAATAGTCGAAACACCTCTTCACCTACAGTCATATGACAGTCGATTCCACCCCTCTTACTTGCATCCAGCCGCTGTCGGTGCTCCGCGCTGCTACTTTGAGCTAGAGGACAAAACGTGATTTCACGAACTAAAAATAACTTTCTTGACTTTCATTCATGTCACGTTTTCATATTATTAAAAGAATGATTTTTATATGAATATTTGTATAGTCATTCTTGATTAAATGGATTACACGGTGTTTGAGTTCGTTTGTGTCAATCACGTTCCACTTCCAGGCTAGCTTTAATTTTTTGACAAAAATGTGGCAGGGTACAAAAGTAACATAGACAGACATGATGATGAAAACTATGTGTGTCCGAAACAAATACTGTTACCAAATACTTAGTATGAATAGAAAAAAAAATTCTCACGCCAAAAAAACATGCCATTTCCTAGACTGACAATAAATGCTAACAAAATGTTATTTTTTTGATTATTTTCATAAAAAAATACTTTTTCAATATTTTCAGATACTTATAAAGTGCCAATATTTTTTTTTTGCTCATTCAATGTTTTCTGATACATAACTTATTAATTTAATACTTCATCTCATATTTAAAAATACTTCTTTATCCTGTTACTTTCGGCAACGTATCGGGGTCGAAAGTAACAACAGGCGATTTTTTTTAAGTCCCTATTTTTCACACAAAATAAGTAATAATTAGGTAAATAAAGACATCAATTTGAAGAGCATGAACGAAATTTATAGATAGCTATATTAATTTCATCAAAAATATTTACGCTTAACCAGATAATGAGGTAAAAGTGAAAAATGTTAGTTTTGTCCCCGGTCTTCCCTAGGCCCTGTGCGGATTGGGAACCTTAGACACGTAATTGAACTATTTTTGCAGATGTGACCAGGTTTCCTCAGGATGTTTTCCATCACCGTAAAGCTCATGGTAAATTCCAAATAAAATTTCGCACTTAAATTTCGAAGGACTCAGAGATGCGAGCCTGGGCTCGAACGACCCTCTGCTCGAAAGGCCATAGGCCAAACCAATAGGCTACCACGGCTTCACCGAGTTGTCGAACAAAAATGTTTGCTCCACGCCACTGGGCTCTACGTTCAGTCGAAGAAACTGAATCACGTATCAGGGTGAACCCTTTTAATTGCAAATGTCATGTTGACATTCCATACATCTGCCAAAGACCTACCGATGGCCGATGGGGCAAAAAGTAACTCTCGAATGGGGTCAACGGACCGTAAGACACAGTGTAAGCGCTTGGAATCTAGAAGGAAGGCCAGTATCTATCATTACAAGGCTAAGAGTGGTGAAGCATTATCAGGAAATTATTATTTTTAATAAATTACCGGTTGAAATGAAGATGCCCTCAAGTAGTGGGATGTTTAAAAATAAACTTAAAGCTCTTTTGCTGAAGAGGTGTTTTTATTCTCTCGAGGAATTTTTTAATGACATAAAATAAATGTTGCGTGTGTATTCAAAGTCAAAGTCAAAGTTCTTTATACAATTTAGGCATCAATTGATGCTCCCTCCTATGAACGTCGAAGAATCTACCTATCTATTATTGATGTATTTAGTATGGGACGAGTTTTGTGACATTAATGTAATTTGTTAGCAAGACGTAATTACGTAGTTATAATATGAACCAATTTTATTGACATGGTGTGAAATTTTAATTGTAAGTATTTTGTTTTAATTTGGGTTGTTTTTTTATTTAATTTAATGTGATTTTATGTGATCTGATTTGATTGAATTTAATTTGATTTTATGTAATTTAATTTAATTAGGTTGATTTCTGATTTAATTTAATATTTATGTTACTCATTATTGTGTGAAAATATTAATTAATCTATACATATGTATAATAAATCTGTAACAAGTCGGTGTCTGTACATTGAAGATATTTGAGAAAAACTGTCACTAGGGCTTTTTATTAGCGCAATAGAACCCAAAACAATGATTTTTAGAATTATTGTCTGTTTGTCTGTTTGTCTGTTTGTCTGTGCGTTTGTGCGCGCTAATCTCAGAAACGGCTTAACCTAGAAGGATGCGGTTTTCACTGATATGTTGGTATTTTCTTGGATTAACATTTAGTGTCTGTTTCATTTGAATCGGTTCACAAATAAGAAAGATACGTCTATTTTAAGAATTTATCGAACATGGACCGTACATAGAAAAAAATCCAACATAAAATGAGCTGACAACATTATAGTAAACTATACTAAATAGGGCTCATCTTAAGTTGGACATGCACACAGGTTTGTTGTTTGAACGCGCTAATCTTAGGAACTACTGCTCCGATTTGAAAAATTCTTACAGTGTTAGATAGCCCATTTATCGAGGAAGGCTATAATAGGTTATATATCATCACGCTAACCCCAATAGGAGCGGAGCGGAAGAATGTTTCAAAATCGGGGGTTTTTGAAGTAAAACTTCTATAGGCACGCCTGACTTGGGAGTACGGTGGTGAATGTGAACGCGGGTGTGCGGGGGTGGGGGTTGGGAGGGGAGGGGGTGCGCGGGGGGTGGAGGTTGGTTGCGGGGGGTATTTTTTTATATATCGGGGAACAAAGGAGAGCCCTAATTGATGAAAAAGCAAATTGGATAAAAAACATAAGCTGCCCAAATTACTAATTCCACGCGGACGGAGTCGCGGGCAAAAGCTAGTTGGTATTTAAAGCCCATGTATTTTCAAATGCAATGTATATTTTTTTTTTGAATAAATAACTATGAACTAACTATGAACTATGTAGGTAGACCTCCAACAAGATGGAGTGACGACCTGGTTAAGGTTGCGAAATCGCGTTTGATGTGGATGGCACGGGACCGATCCGATTGGCGAGCTTTGAGGGAGGCATAAATGTTCGGCAGTGGACGTCTTTCGGCTGAAATGTTGATGATGATGATGACATCTGCCAAAGAAATCCTCGTTAACATACGTATGTTGAATGAAATGACCTTCTTACGAAGCACAAGTCCTCACCGGGATTAATTCGGGTCAGACCAATTAAGGAAATGAGCTTTTTTAATTATCTAGGGACTGATTCTTCTGAATTGTACCTTTGGATTTATCGTAAAGCCTCGATACGTAGAGCGGTATCATTGATTTTTCTCTGAGTTTTTTATCTATATCTTCTATAATATAAAAATGAATCGCTGAATGTGTTGCTAAGCGCATAACCAAAATGGATAATTCTTTTTTTTGTTGCGTTTGTTATTGTCAGGAGAAGGTTTTTATGAAAGAAATTTAAAAAATACAACGGAGCGAAGCCGCGGGCATCAGCTAGTTTCAGATATTTTTTACAGAAATAAATATTAAATCCTTTCCTATCCTACTAAGTTAATATTATGAAGGAGAGAGAGTGAAAATGTCTGGGTATTTGGATGTTTGTTTGTATGTGTGACGACCAAATGGCCTAGTGGTTAGAGAACCTGACTACGAAGCATGAGGTCTCGGGTTCAATTCCCGCATCGGGGCTGATATTTGTATGAAAAATACGAATGTTTGTTCTTGCGTCTTGGATGTTTAATTTGTATTTAAGTATGTATCTATATCTATATAAGTATGTTTATCTGTTGCCTAGTACCCATACCCCAACTTTGCTTACTTTGGGACTAGGTAAATTGTCCCGAGATATTTATTTATTTATGTTTGTAATATTATAATAGTCAATCACGGAATAAAGCGGGATGGATTTAAATTAAACTTGATGATGATGATGATGATGTGTTCCTGTTATCCCTCATTAGGGACATAGGGCTCGTAGAAGAGTTTTCCATTTGGCTCGATCTTGCGCGGCTTCTTCCAGCTCTAAACTTAACTTTAATTAAACTTGGGGTAAGGTAAACGTCCCTGTGCTCGTCACTGACGCAATACATGGCACTTTCAATCTTATATCATAGTAAGAGAGGAGACCATGGGTGTCATCTACTGGGCGTTGAGGTGTCGAGCTTAATAAAAATCTTATAAAAAAGATAGGGAATTAGCCTATTTTTTATTCAATATAGGGTAAATCGCCATTAACTGGCCACCCATCAATAACTGGCCCCCTCATACTGAAAATGAACTCTGTTCCGCTACAAACAGGATTCAATTTAGTATAGCGTGGCCAGTTATTGAAGGGTTGCCAGTAATTAACACTTTATACTAAAAATTAATTCTATTATGTGTGAATAGAGTTCATTTGTTGACGACCAGATGGCCGAGTGGTTAGAGAACCTGACTACGAAGCTTGAGGTCCCGGGTTCGGTTCCCGTGTCGGGGCAGATATTTGTATAAAAAATACGATTGTTTGTTCTCGGGTCTTGGGTGTTTAATATGATACAAATATGTTTATCCGTTGTCTAGTACCCATAGTACAAGCTTTGCTTAGCTTGAGACTAGGTCAATTGGTGTGAATTGTCCCATGATATTTATTATTATTTAGTATTTGGGTGATTCTTCAAGGTCGTGATTTTTGTTTTATTCCTCTGTCGTATTTTTTTTTACTTAGTACAGAAAAAATCATGCTCCCATGAAAATAGATTTGTTCAGTAACATAAATTTATGGTACTGAACAAATCTATTTTCATGGGAGCATGATTTTTTCTATACTAAGTAAAAAAAAAATACGACAGAGGAATAAAACAAAAATCACGACCTTGAAGAATCACCCATTTATTATTTTTAGTATGAGGTGGCCAGTTATTGGCGATTTACTTACAACGTAGACAAAGCCATGCGCATAACATAGTACATTATACGGACTAATCTGTCATCTTTGTACATCCTTTCTATCTATTATTTACCTTATTCTTTATTTCGATATCTCCTACTTTGAACTAGACTAAAATAACTTTTAACTCGGATAATAAAGCTTTATTACAAACAAGACACCCTTTGAATCCTTTGATCCATCAAATCTGTTTGCACGATTCCACATTTTTGACGTAGCTCCTCATTTTTAACGAAGTTTACTTTCGTTTGTAGCTTGAACGGATTATTCGGGACGTGAAATGATTTTATGGAACAGGGAAGGAAAATTGAGACGGAACTATATTACAAACTATTATAAAGTCAGCAAAACAAATCTCGTGTTGAAAATAAAATAATTAAAAAAACTTTATTATTACCAGAGATGGACGGGTTGGCGTTATTGCTCGCAATAATAATAATATATTTTTCTTAGATAAATAAATAAATATTACGGGCGTGACTCCAAAATTAATCACTTCATTAATTTCTTACCTATGAATAGTTTTGATTCCCACTTAATACTACTTAAACTTTCTTACAATGTAAATTAATAAAGAAAATAATCAGTATTCTTTCCAAATTAATATCAATGTTAAAATATCTTTTTGACAAAAAGTAAATCCAAGGAGTTTTTATATTTATAGCTCGTATATAATTACTTAGAAAACTTGTTCATTATAAAAAAAACTATGAAAAGGACAACAATTGGCACTTTTCATCATCATCATCCCAGCCTATATACGTCCCACTGCAGGGCACAGGCCTCCTCTCAGAATGAGGGCTTGGGCCGTAGTTCCCACGCAGGCTGAGTGCGGATTGGGAACTTCACACACACCATTGAATTTCTTCGCAGGCGTATGAAGGTTTCCTCACGAGTTTATTTCACCGTAAAGCTCATGGTGAATTTCAAATTTTTCGGGTGTCCCTGGTCCATCCAAAGGTGGTTCGCAGCGTGCATTACTGCCCTACCACGCAGAAGGTCATGGAACGCAAATATACAGACCTGACATCCTTTGAGGCATTCCCGACAACAGCTATTTACCCTACTAAGGATGAGGATGGCAACCCACTTGAAACAGAGATTTCAAATGTATGTGTAGCGACTACTAGCGCCATCTAGTCATCACATAAGGAACTAATTGCTACAATCCTACATCACGCTATCGAAGTTTCTCAACTCGGCTGCATAAATACAACTTCCAACTTTCATCCATTGGACTTCGGTCCCCAGGCATAACATCTGCCTGGAGAGAGATCTCTCTATTGTAACTACCCCCAAATATGTATGCCACCTTTATTAACATTTTATTAATAATTGTATGCATGTGTAAAAAGCCGTGGTAGCCTAGAGGTTTGAACTATAGCCTCTCAAGCCGAGGGTCGTGGGTTCAAATCCGTGCGGAGCTCTGAGTTTTTCGGAATTTATGTGCGAAATTACATATGAAATTTACCATGAGTTTTACGGTGAACACCTGCGAAGAAATTCAATGGTGTGTGTGAAGTTCGCAATCCGCACTGGTCTCGCGGGGGAACTACGGCCCAAGCCCTCATTCTGAGAGGAGGCCTATGCCCTGCAGTAGGACTTATACAGGCTGGGGTGGTGATGATGGTGTAAATTGTTATCTACGAGAATTCAAATCTGATTTCAAGAAATAATTAATTAATTAATTTATCAAATGTTTTGGAGGCATGTCCACATTATTGCGATAAATGACGCCAGTCCGTCTAATCTCTCATTATAATTTACTGTCGTAGTTACTGGATCACTCAATATTTACCAAGTAGCATCATATATCGTACTTTGTCTATACCCCTCAACTTCTCTGGGGCAGGCTTGAGTGACAAACAGCTAATCTGCCCACATCAGCCACTGCCTCACGTTCTATGGTCTTGACACTTGACATATTACATAGTTAATTAATAATATCAACTTTGTTTTATGGAGACGGTCGTGTCAAAGTTCGCATGTGTTTAATTGTGTAGAATATACAAATGTTATTAGATAAAAAACAACGGATTAATTGTAAAAGAGAACTATAATGAATGTAATAAATATTCTTACTTATTACACATACGTAGTAATAGAAATCGAAAATAATTTAAGTACCTATGAACTTAAAATAATAAATAATTAAATAAATAAATATCACGGGACAATTCACACCAATTGACCTAGTCCCAAACTAAGCAAAGCTTGTATCTACTGTGGGTACTAAGTAGACAACGGATAAACATACTTATGTAGATAAATACATACTTAAATACATATTAAACATCCAAGACTCGAGCACAAACATTCGTATTTTTCACACAAATATCTGCCCCGACCGGGAATCGAACCCGGGACCTCAAGCTTCGTAGTCAGGTACTCTAACAACTAGGCTATCCGGCCGTCAAACATAATGAACAGAAACAATTATTTTGCTCACCGGCGACCTTCCGACAGTTACGTATATGTAAGAAATGCGTGTTCATGCAGTTCCTCCACCTCCACAGTCACACTGACTGTACGAACACACAAATCACACAAACCTAACACATCACACGTGCCTAACATTTGGTAGCATAGCGTACGGCTGTGGTACCTACTCAGAAGATGAGCTCTTGTTGAGTTCGAATCGTGTCAGTGTAGTTTAGTGGTGGTGATAGCTGGGTTTGTGTGATTACAGCCGTACGCTATGCTACCAAATGTTAGGCACGTGTGATGTGTTAGGTTTGTGTGATTTGTGTGTTCGTACAATCAGTGTGACTGTGGAGGTGGAGGAACTGCATGAACACGCATTTTTTACATAAACGTAACTGTCGATAGGTCGTGGGTGAGCAAAGTAATTGTTTTAGTACATTAATATGGACCTCCGATAACTTAAAATAATAACAATAAATATAGATAGAAGAAAATTACCTAAAACTACAAAGTAACTAGGAAAAATTAGAAAAAACTCCCCATGCTGGCAGCTTTTCCTCACATTTTGTGCGAAGGACTGCCAGCTCTTTATTGACTTTTCTAATTTTTTATTGAAAGTTATAATTTGAGAAGAAGAATGACAACGGTTGCCATAATAAAGTGAAATGTAAAATTTCTTTGAGAAATAACGTTCTTTAACCATATAATAAACTAAAACAAAGAATTTAATTAGGATTTGTAAAAATAATATTTTTATTACTTACATGTTTTTTCTTAAAATATTTTTTTTCTATTACACAACTATCGATATCAATAAAAAAAATATTTTTAACACTAGTCTAATTGCGACAGTCCTTTGTTTTGCCGTGTAAATTCCAACCTCTACATTTGTCAATGTGGCCTTATCCTTAGAAAATTAGACCGTAGCAAGCTTTATGTAATTGGGAAAAACAAAATGCATAGAGAATTCTACAGAATTTCTTTTTACTGTACTTAAGTTAAATTCTTTAATTTAATTTAAACTTCTTTGTGAATAAAATAGTGAAAGGATAAATACCCAGACTTGATGATGTTGCCTGTTCGGACTAGCTAGACTTTATTTCGTAAATTTAGTATAGTTTCTGAGAGAATAATTAAGTACATATAATTTATTAGTCAACTTAGTTCTGTTTCTCTATGAGTCAAGTACAGTCGCGGAATGAGGTTCGTCACTTTTCGACTTCTCGAACTCAAATCGACTCGACTTTTCATTCCGCTACTATACTATTATGAGTATTAGCAAAATGTGTCTGTATTTATTCGTGCTAAAAGAAAAGAGACGTCATCACTTATATCTGTCGTGTAGAATACTAAGAACCTACTAGGGAGTGATGCTACAAGCCCTAAATCACGTAACAAAATGGTTAATTACGCATCTGTTCGTTTGCGTCTCTCCTGTGGACATGCCAAACGTTAAGGGTCTTAACCCAATAGTTTTATACAAATCTACATCGGCGTGTACGCCTGGACAACTATCGGCACATTTAAGTTTGCTGACTCGGAGTCGTTAATATTACATCCACAGAAGAGACCACCTTTGTTTCTTATGCTATGGATGCCCCAAATACGTGCACATTTATTTTACCTTTCCGAATTTCAAAATAGGACAGTGTTTAAAAACATAAGGCAATTTATCTTTCTGTGAATAAAGATGCGCTTTAAAATGCTCCTTTTTATCATTCAACGGAAGTGGGGGAAGTCCTTCTGCTAAAATTTCCTGCGATAAACTTAATAGCGGGACCGCAAACAAGCCCGGGACTCTCGAATGTTTATGCTAGCGGCAAAATACCTCTTTGGAGAGCTGTCCTCCTGGTAGCTTACCTGAAACAAACATGTTAAATAATTCATATCATATTAGAAAAAAACCATGAAGGGTTAACATCCGAAATACGTCCACTGCTGAACGTAGGGCTCCCCCGAGGCTCGCCAAACAGATCGGTCCTGTGCCATCCGCATCCATCGCGTTCCTGCAACCTTAACCAGGTCGTCGCTCCATCGTGTTGGAGATCTACACCTGCACTGCGTCTTCCGGTCCGTGGACGCCACTCGTAAGGGCGGGCGCTCACTGACGGCATGGCACGGCATGGCATTTTATTACTATCAAGCTATTTTGAATCTTATTTCAATGAGTTTAAAATTCATGTTACTTTATTGGTTATGCGTTGCGTCATCCCTCGGCACGTCGCGGCATCGTGGTATCGAAATAAAGTAACATGAATTCTAAACTCATTGAAATAAGATTGCCATGCCGTCAGTGAGCGCCGGCCCTTACTCGACAACCTTTCGGCCCCATTGGCAATAAGTTCTAAGAGTTATCGTAGAACCTCCGTACAATGTTTTAAAAATAGTTCAGAAAATCCATACTTTATTAATATTTAAATGCGAAAGTGTGTCTATCTGTCTGTCTGTTACCTCTTTAGATAAAATTTGGTATGAACATAGATTGAGACCCTGGGAAGGACATAGGATAGTTGTTATCCCGGAAAATTGCATAGTTCCCGCGGGACTGCGATAAACGAATTCTTTGCAGACGGAGTCGCGGGCAACAGCTAGTTTTTTTATAAAGATCGAATTAACACCACGACCTCCTTTATTTTATTTTTAGTATTTGTTGTTATATCATCCACAATCATACATAATGGGTGAAAAATGCAAGTACATATCTAGATTTCGATATTACCTACAACGGTTCAAGAAATAGAGCTCTGTAACTGACGGACGGACGGACGGGGAGACAGCGGAGCCTTAGTAATAGGGTCCCGTGGCACCTTTTGGGTACGGAACCCTAAAAAGCCAAGGTAGCCTAACGATTTGACCAATTTTCTAACATGGGCAAGCAGGACCGATTGTTATGAAACACTTTGGGGAGGCCTTTGTCGAACAGTGGACGTCTTTTGGCTGATATGATGATGATGATGACCTCTACCCATTCCTGAGGAAACAGTCTTGGCACATAGATAGACACACGCACAATCGGACAGTGAAGGTGATATTCAAGGATTCCTTGTAAGGTACAGATCCCTTAAAACAACAATTCCCATCCCACTAATAATTATAAACGTGAAAGTTTGTATGGATGGATAAATGGATAAATGTGTGGATGTTTGTTACTCTTTCACGCTAAAACGGTTTGACGGCTCCTGATAAAATATGACACACAGATAGTTTATACCTGGATTAACATATAGGATGCTTTTGATATAGAATTCCTTGCAGACGAGTTCCGGGCAACAGCAACACCTAGTTGTTTATAAAACAATTCCTTTTAGCCAAAAAGCTTCCTGAAGATAAATTACTGCCTAACAAAGCGTTAATCGTTAACAAAGTTATTATCTTTTTCCGCCGTTACAGCCGCCATTTTGCTACATACAATTTGCTAAAATGGCGGATGAGTCGCAGTTTCTTCGCTGATTTATCGAGGTGTTTGCGCGATTTCCTTGTAATTTGGTATTGACAAAGTTGTATGTCTCATGTTTCTATTATCAGAGGGATTGGGTCACATTTTGGGGCAAGCTGTGAATGCTTGATCAATTACTTTATACGTATATCGTTAAGTCGCCTGTCAACCCTAAATATGTGAAGAGAACGACGATAAAGAGTGAAAAATCGGCGAAGTGCGGTGTAGGGTTCATTACGATGTATTCGGTTCTGATGGACTATTACTTCGTTAACTTGTAAAGTCTGCTTAGCTGTGCTAGTTTTCGTTTTAAAGTAATTGGGAATGAACTGAAACGATTACTTTGCTTACCCGCGACCTTCGCGGTCTTCAGGTCATTAATAAGGACCTCCTCAACGGTTTCAGTTCATTAATTAATATGGACCTCCGCAAAGTACGCCTGATTCAATAAATTATGTAATTGGGAACGTCTAAAAAAAATACCAATGGTGTTTTTTAGGGTTCCGTAGTCAACTAGGAACCCTTATAGTTTCGCCATGTCTGTCCGTCTGTCTGTCTGTCTGTCTGTCCGTCCGCGGCTAAGTTCAGAGACTGTTAGTACTAGAAAGCTGTAATTTGGCATCAATATATATATCAGTCACGCCGACAAAGTGATTGAATAAAAAAAAGTAAAAAAAATTTTTTTGGGGTACCTCCCATAGACGTAAAGTGGGGGTGATTTTTTTTTTCTCGGCTAACCCTATAGTGTGGGGTATCGTTGGATAGGTCTTTTAAAATCATTGTGGGGTTGCAAACATGATTTTTCTATTCAGTGATCTGTTTGCGAAATATTCAACTTTAAAGTGAAAATTTTCATTAAAATCGGCCGTCCCCCCCCCCTCTAAAATCTAAACTGTTGGGTGGAAAAATTTGAATAAATTCAGAAGGGTAGTAAATATATCAAATTTACTAGGAAAATTATAGCGGCTAAGATTGCTTGGAAATTATTTGTAGTTTAAGAGTAAATAGTAGCCTAAGGTATAAAACATACCTAAACTTGGATGATTCCGTACACATACGAAATCCTTAGAATAATATTACTTGATTTTTTCGTAATGGCTACGGAACCCTACCTTGGGCATGTCCGACACGCTCTTGGCCGGTTTTTTTTCTATAGAAAAGTATAACTATAAGAAACTAATTTCAACATTTTTTCATTTAGTTCACTACTTTTTTCAAAATTAATTTTTGAAACTATTTTGGTTGATGACGTCAAATTATAATTTGGATGCTTGGCTAACCTTGGGAGAGGCCTATGTTCAGTAGTGGACGCCTTTCTGCTGAAATGTACGATACGATGTTGCATTGTAGTCACATGCTCACTATAAAATTGTTTTCGCATACATGATGCGAATAATACAAACACATGATACTATTAATTTTCATGGTGTATGTGCAATAAAGAGTTTTACATACATACATGACCTATTAGCCTAAAAACCTGTACCAAAATAGAACACCTCCAATAAATCACCATTAAACCTTTAGATAATAGTCTAATTGGTATCAATTGTGCATTTGATAAGAGGTCACGGTGATAAACCGGAGGGTCATAACTCCTCATTGTCAGGCACGCGAAGGTCGTCTATACTTGGCTCGTCGTTAATATATAATGGAAGAGGATTTGCCCACGGCGACGTCAAGTTAACTATTAAAGTTGGCATCTGAATTGAAATTCTGGAATTTTCGCAAAACTATCGCGGGATTCCCAGAAATTGCATGGTCTTCATCAACGTTGCATAAAAACCACACTTGGTCATTTGGTGTCAAGTGTTCTGTGATATTTATTACTTGCCCGCGGAAACTATGCAATTTTCCTGGATAAAAGCTATCATACCTATGATCTTTCTTGGGACTCAATCTACCTCCATACCAAATCTCATCTAAATCGGTTCAACCCCTCGTATGCTTAAGACACGGATCCGTGCTCAATTAAAGGCATTATTTTTGTATTTTTTTTTAATCTAACCGTTGAGACTAGAATGCACGATTTTTTTCACTTCCCGCATACGAGGTTAAGCGTGGATAGGTAACAAACAGACTGACAGACAGATGTTTTAATTTGTCAGTGTAGTTTGGTGGTGGTGATAGTTGGCTTTGTGTGATTTGTGTGTGCTCGTACAGTGTGGAGGTGGAGGAACTGCATGAACACACATTTCTTACATAAACGTAACTATTGTGAGGTCGCGGGTGAGCAAAGTAATTGTTTCAGTTCATTAATATGGACCGGACCTCCGCAAAGTAACGCCTGCTTCAATAAATTATTTAAAATCAGTGACTACGAGTCAGCAAAATTAAGATTTATTTGAATGGGCCGAAAGTTGGCCAGGAGTCCCATACGCCGATGTAGACTTGACTAAAAAAATCATCATTCATGACTGCCCAAAGAGGAGATATGCTGGAAACACCCTGAACCTGTTCTCTCCTGATGCGAACGCAGCCCTATGGGCAAAGAACTTAGATATTCGTTTGTAGTATAGCTTTTTTAGTAGTATTAAGTAATTGTTGTTAAGCGACTCTGTATATCATAAATTGCTTGCCATACGATTAAATAAACTAAAAAATATTTGCTATAGATAGACACTTAACTTTTTCCATGTCCACAGGAGAGACGTGAACAAAAAAATGTCTATGACCCTTATACATATTTATTTAAACATTGATTTATTTAGCTTCTCATCCACATGATAGGTATCAAATTTCCGTTCTAAAATCTTTCAAATACACTGTAATCGCTGAACCGGTCACTCAATTAATTTTCGCTTTACAAAAGCCGTGAACATAGTACGGCCGCGGTTCCGGCCCATTACCGGATAGATAAAAACCGGACGGCCTCGCCCTACTGACAGCCTCAATCAATATATACGAATGTCATGTACAGAGTTACCCCCGTAAAACCTGTTATAAGTAAATAACGTTGTCTGTTTCTGCCAAAGGCAAATTTCAATGTGACAGAGAAAGAGAATAAATGTTGAGTTAAAAGGAGCTTAACAAGCTATTATGAGTAAGGGTCAATAAGTTTTTGGTAAAATTTCATTTTCAATGCAAGCTTTTTCGCTGACTTGTCTTTTTGTTGTCTGTACTTGCATTGTCATCCAACCTACATAATTATACCAAATTTCAAGTAAATCCGACTGGAAGTGGGTTAAATTTAACATCCAAGATTTGACCCGTACATACATACATACATACATACATTGCAAGTTAATAAAAAGCCTTTAACTTTTAAAAAGGGATCATTTCAGCCGTAGGACGTCCACTGCTAGGCATCTAGCGCCCTCTTGTACTTCTAGTGCCTCTTCAATTCTGAAGGTTGGCCATTAGCTTCCTATACTCCTCTTTATCAGTAGCCTTCCGGAACAACTCTTCGACGGAGGCGATGTCTGTCCACTCCCGGATGTTCCGCAGCCACGATTCCTCCTTCGCCCAGTGCGTCTCTTTCCCTCCACATTCCCCATCATTATCAATAGCAACAGCGAGTATCTATCGTTCCTGAGATACTTATCTTGCGCCTTTTGATAGACGGCATCATTACCGCCCTCATTGATACCCAATCATTACGGTTGGAAGCAGCTTGCATCCATCTTGGACCTGGGGCCTTTACCAAATTATCCATCCATCTCGTTGGTGGTCGTCCCACGCTGCGCTTGCCAGTCCGTGGTCTCCATTCGAGAACTTTTCGGCCCCAACGGCCATTTGAAATTTACCATGAGCTATTTGGTTCGAGATGTTTTTATTCACCGTAAAACTCATGATAAATCATCATAATCATCCCCGGCTATATACGTCTCAATGCAGGGCACAGGCCTTCTCTCAGAATAATAAATGCCAAATGTAATTTCGTACGTATAAATTCCGAAAAACTAAGAGGTCGGATCTTGAGCTCTACTAGCCACACTAGCCTCTAATTGAGAAGCTACCTATATAGGCTAACCACTAAGCCACCATGGCTTATAGCTAGTTTTTATGAAAATAACATTATGAAATTAAAATGAACTAAAAGTCCAAGTTCTTGTGTTTAGGAAATTTTCATCAAAGCTTTTCTTTTCTTTGTCACTCATTTTCTACGGTGGGAACGAAACAAATGTTTTCAATGGCTGTCGCTTTGTGCTCAACAACCAGACCATTAGCAGTCTAGTGGTAATTTATCAATATTTAATTCGATCGATTACGAAAACGTCCGTTCTTTCGACATTGTTTACTAAAAATACAAATGGATCACCCTCGATAAAGTCACTATTTTTAACCTCCTTAGTCCTGGCGTACTTTATAAAGAACAAATCATCAGTAATAATAACGGCTGGATGTACTTACTATATAAAGTACTAGCCTTCCGTCCGCAGCTTTACCGGCGATAAGTTAATTTATCAAAATCGATATTCCTACGAAATTAACTTTATTCTCTGTGTTCCATAGTTTAATTTGATTTTACGAATACGAGCTAGGCTCAGAGTTTCCCTTCATGACCGACTCAGAAATGAAAAGTTCTGCAGGAGATACAATGTTGCTGACATAGTTCGAACAGTCGCCAGACTTAAGGCTACCACAAACCGAGAGCGCGGGGCGTCGACGGAGCGTGCCCAGCGCACTCTATGACACTGAATCAAATATATGGTGACACACACCGGCAGTGCGGCGCACCGTATTTGATTCAGTGTTATTGACCGCGCTGGGCACGCTCCGCCGGCACCCTGCGCTCCTGGTTTGTGGTGGGCTTCAGTAACAGTGGACAGGAAACAGGAAAGTAAAGGACAGGAACCAAAGTAAAAAATGAAGTTGAAAAAAAAAATACAAATAGATACTTCAAACCAAACTTGTTAAAAGTATGGCTAGTAGCGACATCTCTTAGTCCGGGTGAGCGGTTAGTTCCGAAGGAGTGGTGATGTTTCTCGATGAGAACTGAACATAGATGGCGCTGTATCACTGCAAAAGTGATGATAACAGGCTGGAATGTATGATACATAGGAAAAAATTGTGTCTAAACTCCTGACCAGTGGTGGTGTAGGGAAATGGCACGTGGCACGGAATGCCGAGGACCTGGGTTCGATTCCCAGCATTGGTCTTTTTTCTGGGGTTTTTTTTTCTGTGCATCTATGTTTTAGTTTGTATTTAGTATGAAATATAGTGGACAGGGCACATTGCTCGTAGAACCGACGGTTGATGGGGCAGTAAAGTTCTAGATTGGCGACCGCAAACCGAAAGACGTGGCGTAGGAAGGACCAAAACAAGATGGACCGATGACCTGGTAACTTAGAGGTCCTACCGAGCTGTTGGCGCATTTATTGCATTCACTTAATCTCGTGCTGTATCATTACTAAGGATTCACTCTAATGGCCAGTGTTTATCGAAACACGATTACTTGTAGTTCGCTCGATAGAAAAAAAATCCTAAGCCGTCTCTAAAAAAAAAAAAAAAAATTCGTAGTACGACGTAAATGCTACGCGGCAGGTCATGACTTTTTGAATATTAATAAAACAAGATGTTTTCTAGGGCGTAGTGTTGCTACATTTTCAAAATATGTATTTGCTTTAGAACGATGAGAATACCTAAATACACGCGCAGTCTAAACAACCTATCTTGAGCCATCGTGCATCCCCCATGTCCGATAGTCAGTATCCGCTCTCACGCACACATACACGAGTGCATAGAATACCTAAAATTGATTAGCGCCAAAAGCTCGGTAGGGCTGTAAGCTTTGTAGCCAGGTTCTCTAACACTAAGATATCCAGTCGTCTATGAACTAATTAGTTTTGTATACGTGTTTTTTTCAAAGTAAGAATGATGAGATTATATGCCTAATGTGTGAGGACGATCATCGGATTTCTGTTTTGATTTATTTTCTGGGTGGATAATGTATAGGCCCAGGTGCATGTCAAGCTGTCAGATTGTGATAAAGGTAGCCCTTTATTATTGTACCCAAATTCAATTAAGTATTTCAATTGTTCATTCTATCTGTTTCATTTTTATTAAAGTGACATAACAATCTAAATTTATCTAATATTATAAATCCAAAAGCTTGTATCCATGTGTGTTTGATGCTCTTACGCTAAAACGGATGGTTATCATTACACTACCTCCAACTTTCCTCCTTCGGACTTCGGTCCTTATTTATTATAACGTCTGCCTGAAGAGAGATTGTATCCCCATAATTCTTTAAAATTCAGTAAAATCCTGGAATTTTAATTCAACTACCAGATCGAATAGTTAACGCGTGTAAAGCCGCGGTGAAAGACTAGTAAATAATAATAAAAAGGATGTTGAAGAATTGGTTTTTATTTTCCTTATCGGGACCAATCGGTCGATGGGGCCAAAGGGCTCTTGAATGGCGTCCACGGACCGGTAGACGCAGTTTAGGTAGGCCTCCAACAAGACGGAGCGACCGATCTGTTTGGCGAACCTTGGGGTAGGGCTATGTTTAGCAGTGGACGTCTTTCGGCTGAAATGATGATGATGACTCATAACCACTGTCACTGTAACGAAGCGGAAATGTCTAAATAATGGATTTTAAAGTGATTAAGTACAGAGAGTTTTAATAAGTGAAAAGCATGAAATGGAATATTTTGAACTGGCATGTTATATATAACATGCCGCCGGGTGCATAAAGGTGGAGCGGGGCAGCGACGTCCAGAATCTGAAGTTGTATCTTACGAGCACACTACCTACTCTTATCCACGCTATTCCGAAAAACCAAGTTTACTAACAATATCTTAACCATTTATTTTTCTCAAACATGCTATGTAATGTTTACGTTGTGTTCCTTAAAACAGGCTTCAAAATACACCGTTGCAGGCCTAGGCCGGCAATGCGATCGTCTATTGTTTCATGTCACACAGCACCATGATGTTTATAGGTCTATGGCATGGCATCATAGCATTAACCCATTTAAAAAAAAACTATAAGCAATATTTGCGTTTTGGTTCATTATGACATTCTGCCACTACGCTTATTTAAGGTAAGGTAAGATGGTGATGGTGATGGTAATGGTGATCTGCCTAGAGAAATATTTCACCATTTTCACCATCACCATCACCGTCACCGTCACCGTCACCGTCACCGTCACCGTCACCGTCACCGTCACCGTCACCGTCACCGTCACCGTCACCGTCACCGTCACCGTCACCGTCACCGTCACCGTCACCGTCACCGTCACCGTCACCGTCACCGTCACCGTCACCGTCACCGTCACCGTCACCGTCACCGTCACCGTCACCGTCACCGTCACCGTCACCGTCACCGTCACCGTCACCGTCACCGTCACCGTCACCGTCACCGTCATCGTCATCGTCATCGTCATCGTCATCGTCATCATCATCACCACCACCATCATCATCATCATCATCATCACCATCATCACCATCACCATCATGGTGACGAAGACGATGATGATGATGATGATGATGATGATGATGGTGATGGTGCATGTTTGAGAAAAGTACTATACAAGCCTCGGCCGGAACAGGGGTTGCCGGCCTCGTGTACCACTCTGCCGTCAACTGTCAACTTAGATACTCGGCCGGCAACCCCTTAAGACCGGCCTCTGCAGTAATATACTATTATCTGTCAACAAAATAAAATAGCCATCAAAAGGCCACCAACCAAATGTCACAATACAAGTTAATACAAGTAATAAACGTGTATAAATTTTAAGCGTGATACAAAATTAGTGTTTCCAACTCAATTAATGCTGAACAACAACGGCATTAACTCAATTATTTTAATTAGTCTTACATAATTTGAGTTGTCCATACATTGCGATTGTAATTTGATTTCAACAAAGTATGAACATTTTAAATTTTAGGTTAATTTGAACAATTCAGTTAATGTATCATGTTCTCTAGTATTGATTGAGGCAGAAATTTATACAAAAGTAAGTTCACAAGGTAGAGAGAGTAGTAGGAGATCTATCTATCGTTAATAAAATGTATCTGATCAGTATTGAAGCTTAAAGGTTAAGCTGACTTACTCAATCTTTTTTCCTTGACCACATCATTTGTAAAACAAGCAAATCCTCATAAAAACTCGAAATCCATTTCGAAACATCACGGAAAGCAACCCAATAAATAGTATGTCGAGCTAACTCTAAGCTTTTCTAAATGCACGATGGTCACGCTACATCGGACTGAAATAGTCGCAATTGTATTGAAATATTTTCGAGTGTCCTCCAGTTTAATTCTATTTAAGCATTTTAGTGGATTGGTTTTGGTTTGTTAAAGCCTTGCTTCAATATTTAGTAACTACGTACATATTTTAGTACGTCGTTAGTGATAAGCTTGCCCATTAGTGGAACAATCTCAAAACTTTGCTGGCGTGTTTAGACCGTAAGACTCTCCGGAGGTTAATACAGTTGAGCGTACTAATCGAACAATAAGGAAGACTATCAATCAAGATATAAACAGTTTCTAATAACCCTTCGGGTGTCCGAGCTACCTGCCAAACAGACCGTTAAGTGCCGCGGCCATTTTTCGCAATTTACCGTTGAGTGTCATGGCCGCTCACGGGCAGTTATCGCGAATCCGTATTTCAAGTCGATTTCTGCTCGCAGTCGCGACCGTTATCTAATGCTATCCTTGTCTATTAACGAACGCAGTTTGCAAGAATGAGCAAGCCAAATATAGTTTTAAAGTACGATGCCTACCAGAGACCGGGAGCCGGTAGCAAGACACTCAACGGAGTTTTGAGGTGGATCCGGGAGCCAGACTTTGGGCACTTTACGGGACGCCAGGAGTCGGCCGCCGGGCACCCGAAGAGTTAACACTGGAGAGGAGAAATTCAAGCTCTCAAAAGCATTGGAACACTCTTCCATTGGAGAGCTTTACAGATGGTGTTCAAAGTTATCAGAAATACGGAATTATGCCAATGAATTAGAGCTCTAAGAATTTGTGAGTTAAAGTGGCAATGGACAGGCCGCATTGCTATAAGAACAGAGAAGTAGCTGTTCGGGAGAAAGATTCTGGAGTCGCAACCACGAACTGGAAGACGCAGTGTTGCTAAAGCTTTCATTAGGTAGACAAACAATCGGTGGATGCAGGTGACACTGTTCATTGTGGCATCCAAAATAGGTGGCTTTTGTCCAATTAGTGGAACAATCTATAAACTTTGCTGGCGTGTTTAGACCGTAAGACTCTCCGGAGGTTAATATAGTTGAGCGTGCTAATCGAACAATAAGGAAGACTATCAATCAAGATGTAAAGCATAACTTAAGGTAAGAAACTCATAACCATCACCTATCTGAGAATAGATGGTTGTTGGGGCTGCAAAGTTCTCGAATGGAGACCAACGAGATGGGCGGACGATTTGGTAAAGGCCGCAGATTCAAGGTGGATGCATGCCGCTTCCTACCGTAGATTGAGTATCAATGAGGCAGGCCTATGTCCAGCAGTGGACGTCCTACGGCTGAAATGATGATAATAATGATGATCTATCTGAGTTGCTAGCCAAATTAGTCTTCAACAGCTTTTAAAGAAATACCTACTTCGGAAACCATAAAATAAAAGTTTGGGCGCATAATTTAACCAACTCACCCGTAACGCCTCCAAATCACTAGCCATAAACCGACTCAAGGAAACCCGTGGCACCTTAATTGTATACTTTCACCATTTTGGCAATAAATGGGTTATGTATTTTGGTTTATGCCCCATAAAAGAATACCTGTTTTACGGCGGAACACGTTAGGTAATCGTCAGTTACGACACAAGTGGGTTGTTTTTGAACCTTAAAGACATACGAATAGAGTTAGTGTTATTTTTGACGTTATCCACTTGTCTTTATCCATAAGTTAGTGATAAAATATTGGTTTTCTGCTGGACTACCTTTAGCTGAGTATAATAATAGATTATAATACTTAACTAACCATTAAAGATGGATTGCAGATAAACCGTTTATTTCGGAAAGAGATAGGATTGAAAATATCTTCATCATCATCATCTCAGCCTATATACGTCCCACTGCAGGGCACAGGCCTCCTCTCAGAATGAGGATGAGGGACTGGGGAGAGGGAATGGGAGGGAATATGCTAATATCTTACTAATATTATAAACGCGAAAGTTTGTATGGATGTATGTGTGGACGAATGTTACTCTTTCACGCTTAAATAGTTTGACGGATTGTGATGAAATTAACACAAATCAAACCCATTCATTTATTACATGAAACAATTTATATTATGAATAAAAACTTGTCGCAAGATTTATAATAACATTATCATTGTATCGTATACCTCTAAATGATGGATTTGGTTTAATTTAAAGATTACTTTTATTCATTTAAGAGAATATAAACAAAAGCTTGTTTTTATAAGTGTTCTTTTACTCTTAATTTTAATTTACTGATCTCAATACCGTTGTAAAAGTTTTACATTCAGTCGATATTCTAAATTTAAAACGTCAAAGATGTGACGTCATCTTGAATGAAAACTTCCAATACAAAATCTTTACGGCGTTGATTTTAACTTGCCCAACCACTGGAAAAAATATCCTGAATCCCTTTTACAGTATTTGCATATTCTACAAATACATGTCGTAAATTTAACTTTTCGCGTCCCATTTCTAACGCCATGGGCTTTAGGAGGTGAATATACCTTCCGGCCGTCACGTACCGCTGCATTGCGTATTAATTCTTGATTCCGACCGCATGTGAAATTTTAATGGGCTCCCAAACTCAGTCCACTCGCAAATAGAGAGGTATACGGAACAACATTGGGTGAAGTTTCAGATGAGTTTACAAGTTAGTGAGGAAATAAAAAAAAGTAAAATTTTGATTTTTAGTTTCAATGTTGACTGAGAGTCTTTCACAACTAGTAAGAACTAATAAGACCCCCTCAGTGAGTGGTAAAGAAAGTACTACAAAAATTTAAATAACAAATTAGGTATCATTCCGATTTTCGCGACCGCGACACACGACCGCGACTGTGTCTACTCAGTATAAAAATTAATAATATAAATCAAGGGACAATTGACACCAATTGACCTATTCCCAAACTATGGAAAGCTTGTACTATGGGTACCAGACAACGGATAAACATACTTATACAGACAAATCTATACTTAACTACATATTAAACAGCCAAGACTCGAGCACAATCATTCGTATTTTTCACACAAATATCTGCCCCGACCGGGAGTCAAACCCGGGACCTCAAGCTTCGTAGTTAATTTCTCTAACAACTAGGCTATCGGTGGTCAAAGTATGAACTTAGTCTTGCGATGCATCAGTCAGTGCTTCTAATTCATACTGTGGGTCGCGCGACCTGAGGCCACATTGTTTAACGCACGGGCGCCGCTTCCACCATCTCTTTCTGTCACCATGTTGTATCGTTTGGCAGAAAGAAATAGTGAAAGTGATGAAAAGCACCGTGCATTAGACATTAAGGTATCTGGTCGCGGTCGTGTTCTTTAAAATTCATCTTTTTTACGTTACGCGTCCGTCTTCGGGTCACCAACTCACATGTGAATAGCAAATTTCTATACAAATCCAATAGGAAGTTTTGAAATCGTGCGCCCAAAAGTATCGAAAATCCGTGTTTCCTGTGTAATTCCCGATCTTACAGGAATCTCCGCAAAATAAAGTGCGAATTGTCGCTAGATTTCTCTCACAATCAGTTGCGTGAAAAAATATTTTTTGGGAGACGAATCTAATGACAATTCACACTTTTTAAATCCATCATGCCGTTTAGGACGCAGGGAGTGCCAAAGAATGATACACATATACCCACATATCTAAATACATACGCTTTAAAACATAATCCTCCTTTGATAGTCGGGTGATGAAAAGTTTCCAAAATAAGTAAAAGCGCGGTATTTCGTTTGCAGCACTGTCATAAAAACTGCAGCACCCGTTTTCTGGCTATACCAAACAAAAATAGTTGAAACAAGACACCTCAACTAACCTCATTTGCTGCGCTCCAGTTCTTATAAGACCCGACGTCGTTTGTCCCAAGTTTCCAACACTAAAGTTGAGTTATTTTGCATTCTCTTCTCATAAGTTTGCGACGGGCAAGTTATTTTGCCAAGTTTTTATTTTTCCTCTGGGATAGCATGGAAACTATAATAGTTCTTGTTTATTCATTGTCATCATCATCTATCAGAATTTGTTTAGTCATTGTCATCATTATCTATCAGAATGAGAGGGATCGGGCCGTAATTCCCACGCGGGTCTAGTGCGGATTGGGAACTTCACACACACCGTTGAATTTCTTCGCAGGTTTGTGAAGAATTCCTCGCGGTGTTTTCCTTAACCGTAACGCTCTGACATGATAAATTTTAAGTGCGATCCCGGCCTCAAAACCAAATCAAAACCCCCAACCAAACCAAAACCAAACCAAATTTCATCGGAATACGTCAAACCGTTTTAGCGTGAAAGGGTAGCTAACCAACATCCACAAATCCATCCATATAAACTTTCACGTTTATAATATTAGTTCTAAAAACTTTCGAGATCTGTGTCATACACATTTTGCCTTTTTTCTGGAAAATACTTTGGTCACTTTGCCGCCTTCTTTGGTATGACGGCAGACTGTAGAAATGGCAAAAGTTAAGGGCCTATAGCCAAACTTTTGTCAAGTCTACATCAGCGCGTGGGACGCCTGGCCAACTTTCGGCCCATTTAAATGAACCTTAAGTTTGTCGCCTCAGAGTCGCTAATTGTATGTCTACAGGAGAGACAACTTTTGTTTCTTACGCTGTGTATTACATGACTAATGTGACCATACGTTCCGATTTGGATGGGACTAGTCCGTTCTCAGGTACTCTGTCTCGGTGTCCCGAAAAACAAGTTGGGGACGGGATAATGTCCCGTTTTCGTACAACGTTTAAAATAACGACACGTAAGCGGTAGGTAGTCTAACATGTATTTTTTTTGATAAACAAGTTATAAAAGAAAACTCGATTACATAGATGTCTACGTAGTTTGAACTATATAAATAGTAATTTTTATAAACAATATTTTTCTTGCCAAGAGTTGTACACATTTTGGAAGTTGTCACCCAGTACCTAAAGTGTGTTTGCGCATGGGAAAAAACTAAATAAGTACAAAATTGGGTGGTGAGACGTTTGATATTGTAAAAAATATTCTGCCCAAAATCTCCTTAAAAAATCGGTGTCCCAGTTTAAAGCGACAAAAAAATGGTCACGTTATACCTACACATGAGTATATAAAACCCATTTACAGATAATAGAGCCACTCGTTTTATAACAGTTAAATGCAACGAACCATTCCATAGAACTAGCGTATCGATCGGTTTCGTTAGTTAATGGGATTGTCAGAATCAAGTCAGGCTTGTAGGTAATTACGCCGTAATCTGGGCTTATGGTGCTCATGTGCCGTGAAGAATGACATACTATACCTATGTCAACTATGACCAACATACGCTTTTTAAATTCTGAAGTCCACGGCAAATGAAGGGTCCACGGAAAAACATGACTATTCATCTTTAAAAAAAAAATATATTTTAATCTCAAAAAGCAAAAGTACTATGACTCGTTCCACATGCGCTGCCTTCGAAGCATACTAGGCATCACGTGGAAGGATCGCGTGATAAATGAGACCATCCTAGGGATGGCACAGCTGAATAGCATAACAGCCACTCTTAAGCAGAGGCGACTTCGGTGGCTGGGGCATGTGCACCGCATGGAGCGGACTCGTTTGCCTAGGCAAATTCTACTAGGACAGGTCGCAGACGCAAAAAGGTCCATAGGCCGACCCATGTTGCGCTTTAAAGACTGCGTCAAGCGTGACATGGTTGCTTTTAATATCCCTAGCAACCAATGGGAAGAGCTAGCCGAAAATCGTGGCAAGTGGCGACAACTTGTTCACAAAGGCCAATCAAGGCATGACGATGCCTGGTTTGAGTCGCTGAGGGAAAAACGAACAAAGCGCCACAACCGGGCCACCAACCCTCGACCATCTGGGGCTGCGTACATTTGTCGCGAGTGCGGCCGAGGGATTTTATCCCGTATCGGTCTTTTTAGCCACGAGCGGAAGTGTCGCCAGGGTGCTACTTAAATCATCTGTCACAGATGTAAAGGCCTATTATTATTTATTATTATGACTTGCCATTAAATAATTGGGAATGTCTAAAAAAAATTACCAGTGGTTTTTATATTTTTTTTGTATAGAAAAGTCAATTATAAGAAACTAATTTCAATATTTTGTCACTTAGTCCACTACTTTTTTCAAAATTAATTATTGAAACTATTTTGGTTGATGACGTCAGATTGTAATTGAGGGCTCCCACACTGCCAAATTTCTAAATCTATCTAAATGCGTACGATAAGGCAACCCCTTTAATTATTTTTTGCGTGGTGGTACACTGTAACTAGTGTCACTTTACTGGCGCTGTCAAAGTGCTAGATGTCAGGCAGTGGGTCCAAATCAAACTCCGTAGTTATAATCCACGCGTAAATTTGTGAAGAATTCTAACCACACAGAATAAAGTACGACTAGGACCGGTCACGCAATTTACACCAAAGTCAAATGAAGGTCATTGCTTATTTGTTATGTAATAAATTCATTATATAATATTAAAATTAAATAACTACAGAAAACGAGTTAAAAAGCATTTATCTCGAAATGGTTTTCGATTTACTATACATTGCAAAAAAATAGACATCCCCAATTAACATGGATATCTGCAAACAATACATAATTTAACACTTTTAATGAAATTGTTACCATAGTAGTTTGTAGTGGTAGAGCCATGTTGTATCACGAATCATCCACGAATGGGTCGGCTCGTCCGGGGCAGTACCTACCACCCTCTCATAGAACACCGGCGTGAAGCAGCAGTACCTACTCCTGCTGCGTTTCGTAAGACACCTGACACTAGACACTCAGTGTATACATCGACAGTCTGTGTGTGTCCACTGCCGCGACACTTAGCTGCAGATGTAGTGGCGATATCGATGGCGATGTCGGACACTAGTGTCGACATTTGTGTTGAGTGTCAGTGTCGTCGTGTGTCCTGAGCAGTACGGTCAATGAGAGCACCGGTGGCCCAATACCTCACCCCCTCCTCATCCCCTATTCCCTCTCCTTTTTTAAAGGCTGGCAACAGATTAGTGATCATTTTCCATCAGATACTTGCTCGTTTGCCTCCATCTCATAATAAAAAAAATAGTAATTGTTCGTGATGCTTAACTTTCAAACCGCTTTAACTCAAAAATTTACTTAGGTGACTATCCATGTGCTCTCCGTTCCGTGCAAATACAAGGTGGTACGAAGTAGCCTTATGGTTTGACTTGTGGCCTCTCAAGCATGGGTGTGGGTTCGAGCCCGGGCCTTCACCTCTGAGTTTTTCGGAATTTACGTGCGGAATTACATTTGAAATATACCATGAGCTTTACCATAAAACCAGCACAATTCAATGGCGTGTGTGAAGTTTCCAGTTTGCACTGGGTCCGCGTGGGAGTTACAACCCAAGCCACCTCATTGTGAGAGGATACCTATGCCCTGCAGTGGGACGTATAGGCTGGGATGATGATGATTGAATCGATAATATAATTTAATTATTTTTAGATTGAGTGTGCCTTAGACACTAAGAATTTACTTATACATATATTTAAGACATTTTTGAATTATTACCATTTTTAAATTTAACAATCTTTGTAGTTCATTTATATTACCCAATTCCAAAAAATACTTTAAAAAAAGCGGTTCGTGATGGTTTACAACAAATTTTTGGACATACAATGGAGTCTCAGTAATAGGGCACCTCTTGGGTACGGAACCCTAAAAGGTGCAAATCCAGCTTTAGTCACCTTTCAAACGTGTTTCAAATTCAAACAATGCTCTTCACCCAACTACTAACTAACTCGTAGCCACACCGTAGCAGCTGTAGCACCGTAGAGCCTCTACGAATTTGCGTAGGCACTTCAATGTCCAAGTTTGGGATCAAGGGACACCCGGATTATAATTAGATAATCAAAGTATCCGTGAAGATTGGTAGGATTAATCTTGGCAATTTTCTCGTCGTTAGATTTTAGTTTTATCAAAGAGTTTGAAGCTACGAGAAAAGTCATCACAGTAGACATATTTTTACAAGATTTTTAGGGTTCCGTGCCCAAAGGGTAAAACGGGACCCTATTACTGAGGCTCCACTGTCCGCTGTCCGTCCGTCTATCACCAGGCTGTATCTCATAAACCGTGATAGCTAGACAGTTGAAATTTTCACAGTTATGATGTATTTCGGTTGCCGCTATAACAAAAAATACTAAAAACCAGAATAAAATAATTATTTAAACGTGATTTTTTTGCCGTTTTTATAGATAATGGTACGGAACCTTTCATGCGCGAGTCAGACTTGCGCTTTTCCGGTTTTTTATATTGCATATTGTTATCTCATAATATGTCGCTTCAAACTTATACTCGCACTTCGCCGATTTCTTTAAAAGATTCTTAAAATTAGTATCAAAACTTAAATTCATTAGCACAATTCGAGATGTAACCAAGAAATCGTTCCCTCAGTACCTACTACGAGTATCTCCAGAACAAAGGCCAACAAAAAGAACCAGTTGCGAAACAAAAGACAGTATACAAGACCGCGCCACGATTTAATTTCTTATGAAGTTATGAACCAGCAATAGAGCGAGATTGCATGTTTATTAAAACGCTTGGTTATTTTTGCATAAAATTGCTCTGTTGCAAATTAAAAAAGTGTCTTGGAGGAATGACTTGGAAAAAAGTGACATTGTAAATTATACAAGGTTTGAATTGAACTTCTTAAAATTGGTTTTTTGGAGTCTTTTTGTATTTTTTATTTTTTCAACTTCATGATAGAGCAGGTGCCTCGGAACAAGCGGGCCCAGTGCGCATTGAGAACTTCACACACAGCGTGAGCTTTCTTTGCATGAATGCGCTGGTTTCCTTACGATGTTTTCCTTCACAGTAAAGCTCATAATTTAAATTGAGTTAGGTATAAAATTACAAATGTTATACCTAACTCAATTTCAAGCCTCACCTCTGAAGCGTGTCGCACTCGCATCGCTTCATCTCTCCTCCATTATCTAAAGCACACACTGTCAAGGGTATCGGATGAACAGCACACAGTGTACTATGTTACAGACAGTATTGGGCATTTCTATTTTTCGTTGTACCCAATTAAGAAATTGTTAACAGGGAGTTAAAATAAGTCCGTTTTGCTACGCAACTTTTTCAAGTCTTTACAATAAAAAAAAACGTAACAAACCAGACAATTCTTCACTTCTTGTGTAGTACATTGTTGAACTTGTCCGATTTGTTACTTTTTTTATTTTAAAGGCTTGAAAAAGTGCGTAACCAAACGGACTAATTTTAACTCCCTGTTAACAATTTCTTAATTGGGTACGAATTCTTAGGAACGTTTCAGCCAGGTAATAATTGTGTAACTTTTTTGACACTTGGCATCGGATTGAAATGATAGTTTTAGTATGTCTGTGACAGCTGGCTATTTCCGATACCAATTATCAACCCATACAAGAACTGTCAAAATGAAAGGGAGTTAGACAATCTGCAGATATGACATTTTAAAAGTTCTTTCTTTAAACAGAGACCGACGCAAATGTGAATCCTACTAATTTCCTACTAATATTATATGTACCAGAAGTTTCTCCGGCATTTGACTAAATTGCCAAAGGAATCCCCAATACATCAAACGCGGGCGCGCTACATAAGTAGAGTATTATTTCAATTTGTTTTCTCGTATAATTACTCATTTATCAAATATACTTGAAATAATCAGTACCTACGAAATGTCTAACTGACATTTACAATCGCTCAACTAAATAACAGACACAACAAACAAAAATATTATTACAAAGCAAAGGTATTACAAACGTAGATCACGAAAATTTTCACTGCGTGGGATTTGAAACAAGACGGGTGGTAAGTAAGCTTCCAGTTAGAGACGAACACCGTGATTGGTGCTTAATCGTTGAAATGCGGTAGCAATTCTAAGCATTTAAATGGTAAAATATGTCGACATAGTCTAGTTTAGTTATAATTAATTTTAAGTATATTTTGTAACGATATGGTCTTAACTGTCATGTTACATGTAAACAGATAAATAAATAAATAAATAAATATCACGAGACAATTCACACCAATTGACCTAGTCCCAAGTAAGCTAGGAAAGCTTGTGTTATGGGTACTAGGCAACGGATAAACATACTTATATAGATAGATACATACTTAAATAGATATTAAACACCCAAGACCCGAGAACAAGCATTCGTATTTTTCATACAAATATCTGCCCCGACACGGGAATCGAACCCGGGACCTCAAGCTTCATAGTCAGGTTCTCTGACCACTAGGCCGTCTGGTCGTCTAAATGAAATACAAAACAAATTCTTTCATTAACGTTTTGTTTTTAATACAATATATGCTTCCGATTAACCACAATCACGCCTGATGGAAAGTGAAGATGAGGTCTACGATGGAGCACGCTTGCCTAGTAAATTCTCGATCACCCCAGACTTGAAAACAGTCAAATTGTAGTGTTCAGGGAGCGCAGACGCAAGAAGAGAATTTCACTCTTTAGCTGCACGGTTGATGAAGGACGAGCGTTATCGCTGTGTCCGTATTTATAGAATACTGACAACGTAAGGGTAGAGACCCCGCCTACTTCTGTTCGACGTTTTACGTATCATGTATTTATTATTCTACTTGTCAATAGTTAACTCGTTTGTTGTCAACCGACGAAAACAAAAGGAGGAGGTTCTCAATTCGACGTGTATATATTTTTTTTGATTTTTTTTTTATGTATGATCACGCATAACTTTTTACAGAGTAGTCCGATTTTGATGATTCTTTTTTTATTGGAAAGCGTATACCCCGAGGGTGGTCCCATTTAAATTTGGAAATAATATTCTTACCCTAAGGGTAGGAAAATAGGGGATGATTGACTAACTTTTTACAGAGTAGTCTGATTTTCATAATTCTTTTTTATTGGATAGATAGGGTATACCTTGAAGTTGGTATTATAAATTTGGAAAAAAATTACCCCAAGGATGGAAAAAAGTATAAAATAAAAACTTTTTAACAAAAAATTAAAAAGCCGAAAAAACTGAAAAGCAAAAAATAATACCTTTTTTGTTTGACCTTAATCTAGGTACCAGTTTGAAGTCGGTGCCTCAGCACGAGCCAGGAGGAGTGATAGAAGCCAATCAGGTAGACGATTATAGGTCCACTCCTCCTGGCTAACTTCGCACTGGCACCGACTTCAAACTGGTACCTAGATTAAGGTCAAACAAAAAAGGTATTATTTTTTTCTTTTCAGTTTTTTCGGCGGTTTAATTTTTTGTTAAAAAGTTTTTTATTATAAAGCAACTCCCTGTTTGTAAAATAATGCCATTTTCTCGTCACAGGTATCGAATGTACGGGCCCCGATGTTTACTGTTCTAGACTGTGCACTACGTTGAAGACACGATTACACATGCACCAATGCACAGTCTAAGCCAGTGCTCTTGAACACTATCGGAGCCTTGTTCAGCGGATTACAAACTCACAGCTCAATTAAGAAGATTGGAAACACTGGGAGTATGCTTGTGGAACTTATTCATATAAAAAAAATCATCATTATCGTCTCCACCCTTCATCATCATCTATATTTCAACCGAAAGCCGTCCACTGCTGAACATAGGCCTCTCCCAAGGCTTGCCAAGCGGATCGAACCTGCGCCAACCGCATTCAAATACTTATAAATTAATGCTAAATACTCAAATAATTGAGCCCGCGTGGGAACTACCTCTCAAGCCCTCTTATTCCGGAAGGAGACCTATGAACTCGAGTAGTATACGGTACTGAACGAAGGGCAAAGTTGATACCCAATTGATGCCAAAGTGGAGTACTTTCATCATGGAATGGCATACTTTTTAGCGTTCCGTACCAAAAGGGTAAAAATAGGACCCTATTAGTAAGACTCCATTGTCCGTCTGGCTTTCTGTCTGTCGGTCTGTGACCAGGCAGTGTCTCATGAACCATGATAGCTAGACAGTTGAAACTTTTAATACTTTTGTTTCTTTTGGTCAATCTAAAGTTATTTAATATTTGATCTAATTTTAAATTGTCAAAACGAAAAAAAAAGATAATAAAAAGTATGCCACCAACCAGGGTCCAATAGCATAACAAAGTACAACTAATATTACAAGCGGAACTCCCTTTCTAGTTAATGTAACTGAAGCGAGAGTTCCGCTTGTAATATTAGTTGTACTTTGTTATGCAATTGGGCCCAGGTATCAGCTTTGCCCTTTATTCAGTTACGTACTGTATTGTATAGACCCAGAGGTATGAAATAGCTATTTTAATTTACTATTCCTATCGTAGAAACACTTGGTATTTATCTACTAAAAGCAAAGGCAGTGATTGGTAAGTTAACTGACAGTTAACCGGCGCTCGTCAACTTTGAATGGTGATGGATTAATCGTAACGTTAACTAATAGACGTTTTATGTGTGTGCCGTCAACTAGACGAAGGTTAAACTTAATGGCTTGTAATAGCTAGTGATTTGGATACTATGTTAGTTAAGAACAGAGATTAAAGATTTATATCGTATCGTATTATGCCGCTATTATGGAAAAAGCTCGTATCTCGAAATCTATAATATTACAAAGTGAACTTTAAATGGTGCGGTTCAAGGTTCAGTTTAAATTACATAATTTATTGTAGCCCATAAAGGTGGGTTCACATAGTCACTTGGTGTTGCCGGAGAGCGGCCAGCGATGACAGACCAAGGAGATGGCGGGTCGATTTGGACGTGTAGTACGTAACCTGACATGGCGCCAGACCGGGAGTTGTGGAGACCAAGAGAATTATGCCTTTTCCCAACAATAGGATACTAAATAAAAACATATTATATAATATATTGTATACACCGTGAAATTTTAGTGGTTGTTTTCCCGAAACGAGGTGATTTAGTATCGATTGTACAATCGATTTATAATTACTGTTTTGACTAGAGTCAAAAATCCAATTGTGAAAAACGAAAGTCGAAAATGACCGCAAACCAATAGTAACGCTTCGTTGGTACCTAACCTATCGTACGATCGTACGCTACTTGTACCAACGAAGCGTTACTATTGGTTTGCGGTCATTATCGACTTTCGTTTTTCACAATTGGATTATTGACTCTAGTCAAAATAGTAATTATAAATCGATTGTACAATCGAAACTAAATCACCTCGTTTCGGGAAAGCAACCACTAAAATTTCACGGTGTATACGACCTTATTATCAAATTAGTGACAATAACTTTTTCAATATGGTCATGACTTCTTTTACAAAAAACAAATGTCTCTTTGTTACAAACACTTGATTGTATTTCCGCATATATACAGGTTGTCCCACCCATTATAACCTATCGGTGCCTTTTGGCACACAATTTTTTGTGTTTATATTTTTGAAATTAAACAATTATTTTGCTTAGCCGCGACCCTACGATAGTTACGTTATGTAATAAATGTGTGTTCATGCAGTTCCTCCACTTCCACACTGTACGAACTCACACAAATCACACAAACCCAACTATCACCACCACCACCAAACTACACTAACGCGTTCGAAACGCGATGCGGGATGTGTGTATGTAGGTAATAGACAGAGACACACTCTCGCATTTATAATACTTACTGCCGTATTGGTACAATAAGTAAAAGGCACAACTGATAACCCAAACAGAAAAAAGCATAAGTGCACTCTTGTTATTTGTAAAACTGTGCTTTTTAGGGTTCCGCACCTCGAAAGGAAAAAACGGAACCCTTAATAGGATCACTTTGTTGTCCGTCCGTCCGTCCGTCTGTCAAGACCCTTTTTCTCGGGAACGCGTGGAGGTATCAAGCTTAAATTTATATCAAATACTCAAGTATACTGTCCCTTGGAGCTGTGAAAAAATCAAACTTCTAAGCCAACGTAATCACAAGATACAGCCATTTATGCCGCAAATTTTCGACACTCGCAAGGGAATCAAAACCTACAGGGTACTTCCCGTGAACTCAGAATCTTGAAATTTGGTACGAAGCAAGGTCTTATAGCACAAATAAAGGAAAAATTGCGAAAAGCATAAATTTTTTTGTTTATCTGTCTATATTAGTAACCAAACTATAATGATCCCACACTGCGCACATTTTGCATACAAGCAGGGGTCTGCTAAGACTGGAGTACATAGATATATAAATTTGTACGGAACCCTCGGTGCGCGAGTCCAACTCGCAATTGGCCGGTTTTTCTTTTTGGAGTAAGTTTGGAGTCGTACCTTTTCATCATACGACTTGAATATTAAATGGATCAAGTTCTGTGTAACCTCCCTTCCAGTGCACAGTCGAGTGGAGAATTTAAAACGCAAACCAAGGCAGAGCGAGCGAGTCCTGACAGTTAATCAATACTATTCAATCGATTTCACCCACTTTACCTTTGACGAATGTTGCCTTACGATATAGCTGCACGATTATTTCCGTGATAGAGCGCCGCGTTGACAAGCTTTCATTGAGGTTAAAAAAGCGGAGCGGAGGCAGAATCGGCCCACGAATTGTCTATATACTCGTATCATAATGGGGTCTTAAGTGTTGTTTAGATTTTTATGACGTTACAACATCTAATAAATCGATGAACGCCGGCTGCACGCACGAAAAAGGATGACTCATTGTAACGTACATAACGCATTGTCATCCATCGATCGGTCATCGGTCGGTCGGTAAAGTGTCTAAACTCCGACCAGTGGTGGTGTAGGGGTTTAGCACGCAGCACGGAATGCTGAGGGCTTGAGTTCGATTCCCAGCGATGGTCTTTTTTCAAGGTTTTTCTGTGCATCTATGTTTCAGTTTGTATTTAGTATGGAACTCAAAGAGAGTCTCTAATCTATTGCCGGCCTTTAAAGAAAGTTTAAGCGCTCTTCTTGAAGGCCCCGATGTCATAGTATTTTGACTTATTGATAAGATAGATACGATTATGAACCTTCTAGAAAGAAAGTATCACGGATAAACAGAAAAATAGAGAGGATTTAGTGGCATAATTTGTTATTCTCTTAGGAAGTTGTTTATTCCGGGATCAAAAGATTCTTCCTCGCATACGATTCCGTAGAGGCCGACCGGTATATGAGGCGTGAAAGTGACTGACATACTTACAACCCGAACAAAATTTTGAAATCGGAAACGGTTGCTATTCATTGTGGTGTTCCAAGGAGGTATTTGTTTCACAGACATCATCCAGGTGATGTTGATGATGATTTTGATGGTGGTGGTGGGAATGATGGTAATGTTGATGGGGATGATGACGACAATAATGATGCTGGGTGTACTTCCGTTTGGTAAATTATTTTTCCCAAACTGACTCATTTGGCAAATGTTTAATTTCCCAAATGTTTATTTTTTCTGAAACTGTAAACTATTCAGGATATATTTCAGGACAATTCTGTAGGTTAGGTTAGGTTAGGTTTGTTTTATAACAATCTTGAAAAGTTTACAGTTTCAGAAAAATAAAACAGTTGGGAAATGAAACATTTGCCAAATTAATCAGTTTGGGAAAAATAATTTGCGAAACATTAGTAAACCCCTAAAACAACGGAACATCACACCCTCCAGCCAGAAGTCAGACGATGATTGATGATGATGATGATGATGAAGACTCTTTTGGGTACCTTAAAAACGGATACGTATCACATAAAGTTTGAAAACAATAACGGACGAAATACATAATGGTTTAATTAATTTTCTTAGAAATTCTCAACTTTACAGGATTTCTATAAAATAAACCTAACCTAACCTAGTCTAATAATATAGATTACACGATCAAACTGTTCGTCTAATTAATGGTTCCAGCAAAAATTATAATATGTCAAATGGCCATTATATATTTCGTCCATTATTCATTTTAAATTTGATATATTTTGACCTTCCCCTTCAAAACAGATCAAAGTATTGTATCCAATCCAATACTCCCACTAGCAACAATGTCGTCTACTGAACAATGTGGAGTAGCTCAATACCGCCATTAAACTATCACACTATCTGGCATTTGTCGCATTATTGTCGTTGTCGACGGAAAGGGACGGTTTCCATCGCTGTAACAATAATGCATTATTACTTGCTAGGCAGGCCATTTGTAAAGCAGCTCATTAAATAGTAGAGGAATGAGATTATGGAAAATCTATACCAATAAAAGAATAACATGTCTGACTGATAGGGGGCGATTTTTATTTTGTTGTATGTTTTGACTTTTTTAATTTGGTTAATTTTATGTGATTTCTGCTCAGAAGGACGAGCTTTTTCGATCCTAGTAGGAGAACAAAATTGCCCCAAGTTTTTTTTCGTAGAGTTGCCTTTTTAGGGTTTCGCAGTCAACTAGGAACCCTTATAGTTTCACCATGTCTGTCCGTCTGTCTGCCGTGTGGCTAAGCTCAGAGACTGTTAGTACTAAAAAGCTGTAATTTGGCATGAATATATATATCAATTACGCCGACAAAGTTATTAAATAAAAAATAAAAAACAATTTCGTTTTAGGGTACCTCCCATAGACGTAAAGTGGGGGTGATTTTTTTTTCTCGACTAACCCTATAGTGTGGGCTCTCGTTGGATAGGTATTTTAAAACCATTGTGGGTTGCTAACATAATTTTTCTATTCAGTGATCTGTTTGCGAAATATTCAACTAAAAAGTGAAAATTTTCATTAAAATCGACGGTCCCCTCGCCCCTTTAAAATCTAAACTGTTGGGTGGAAAAATTTGAAAAAAATCAAAATGGTAGTAAATATATTATATTTACAAGGAAAATTATAGCGGTTAAAATTTCTTGGGAATTATTTGTAGTTTAAGAGTAAATACGAGCCCCAATGCAAATGAGTTCGTCTAGCAGGAAAAAAATGTGTTACCCTAACTTCTACCTGAAAATTCAAGATGACTTAGATGTTAGTAGAACACGTAACATAAAAATAAATATAGATTATAAATAATATTTTATTTACCAAATGAAAAAAATTACAACTTTCTACGGATAATAAAAAAAAAGATCATTTCGCCAAATGTAACAAACGCAAAAAAGTTCGTCTTCTGATTAGCCGACGCAGAATAGAACGTCTACCACTTCGTGGTGTCACCTTTTGCATCCAAAACTGCTTTGATCCTGAAAGGCATTGAATTTACCAACTCTCTACACTCTTCTGGGGTTATTCCATTCCAGACACAGGTAAGTTTCTCCTGAAGGTCAGCTTTTGATCTAGAAGGGTCCTGTCTCAGTTTTTTCTTCATTTTCCACCACAAAGCTTCTATGGGAGACAAGTCCGGGCTGCTGGACGGCCATGACATGGTAGGGATTTTTTTGGAGCTCAGCCACGCCTTCGTTGCCTTTGCGGTATGGCATGCGGCACCGTCTTGTTGAAAAGTAAATGCATTTCTATATTTTAATTTCGGTATAGATGGCAGCAAACTCTCTTCCAAGATGTTTTTGTATTTCTCAGCATTGACGGTTCCATCTATAAATTGCAGACAGCCCACACCCTGTGCTGACATACAGCCCCAAATCATTAAAGATGCTGGAAACTTCACCTTTCGCTTAAGACAGTCTTTATGAAATGCCTCTCTTTTTTCTCGAATGATGGCTCATCGCCAACTGTGACCTCGAATTTGGATTCGTCACTCCATATTATTTTTCGCCACTGATTGACAGTCCAGTTTTTGTGTTCTTGAGCGAATTTCAATCTGTTCGTTTTCTGCTTTTGAGTAAGTAAGGGCTTTTCTTTAGCAGTGTAAAAACCGTAGCCCATTCTCTTCATTACTCTCTTGCAGGTATCGACTGAAATGTTCTTTTCAATCGCGTCACGCCATAATACGGAAAGTTCTCCTGCTCTTTCTTGCACGACGGTTTTTCTTTATGATTCATCTTAGAGTCCTGTTTTCTGCTTTGCTGGTTATTCGTCGACGCCCAGACTTCTTTAAACAGGAGACTGTTCCGTGTTTTCGGTGATGTTCGATGATCGTTTGGATTGTCGATCTTGGCAACGAAGGTCTTTAGATATTTGGTGCGTAGATTTTCCGCTGTCGTGACTGGAAATTATAATTTTCCGCACTTCTTCAGTCACTGGTTTACCTCGTGCCATTTCGATAGAATAATGATTATAAAGTAATGAAAATTTACTCGGAAATTGCCGTTTTATATAGCCCTCTGTCATTTTAAATGACAGAATATTCTATATTCAATTTAAAATATTAAATTATTATTAACAATTAGAAAAACAGTTTTGATATTAAATAGACGAACTGTTTGCTTCAAATATGAACTAGACGTAATTTTTTGCTTGCGAAATGTTAACTTTATTATAACTTTATATTAAATTAAATACCATTATTACACTTTGTACAACACAAGATTAAACTAGTTTTAAAGATTTCGTCTGTGGCGTATTCCATTAATCATCAAAGTCAATTTAGGTTCAAATACGAGTGTTTGAAATAAATATGGTATTTTGAAGTACGACTAGACGAACTTATTTGCATTGGGGCTCGTAGTAGCCTAAGGTATAAAACATACCTAAACTTTGAAGATTCCGTATACATACGAAATCCTTTGAAAAATATTACTTGATTTTTACGTAATGGCTACGGAACCCTATCTTGGGCGTGTCCGACACGCTCTTGGCCAGTTTTTTTCATAGACTTTATATGACCGTAACTAAATGGAAGAATCGAAAACTACTTATTATGGAAGTTTTCGGTCACTTTTTTTCCCCTAGTAGGATTCAAAGAGCTCGTGATTCTGAGCAGAAATCACATAGAACTTTCCAAATTTACAAAAAAAGTCCAAACATAGCCTAAATCACTGTAGCTAGAGACCAGATAGTATACTCCTTGAAGATCATGGAGTGCACCAGACTGGGGAGCTAAATAACGTCAGATACAGGGTTATTTGTAATTCTAGTGCATCCTTTTAACCCTAAACTCCTACCACTTAAACAAATGTTTTTTTGTTTTACGGCTTTTGTTATAACTTAATATTTTTGGTGTAATAACGATTTGAAAATTTGAGATTACCTCTTATTTTTACGATACTCTGTGCAAATAGAATGGGAAAAAACGTGCTTCATTTTAAAAAGTCGTAAAACAAAGAACATTTGTTTGAGTGATAGGAATTCAGGGTTAAGAGGGTGTCAGTGAATTACAAATAACCCTGTATAAGCAGAACATCTTCTGACGTGATTGACCACTATCTCACCTGATGAAAAGTGCAGATGAGGCCAAAGGTTCACTAACACTAACTCACTGGTTCAGTAACAGCCTATTCACTCTAGCCTTGAAGAACCCTAGGTTGCATTCATCTGGAAATACAGACGACCGGCGCGAATTCCATTCCATAGCAGCAGTATTTTTACTTGTAGAAAAAGTATTGTACTAACATACTTACCTATACGGTTTTCCATAAATATTATTTTGGTCTTAAATTCTCGTAGCTGCTGCAGAGAAAAGGTACACCTCTGTAACGGGGGCAACCACACTTAGAGAGGGTACCTTTTTTCTGCAGCTGACCGTACGAGAATTTAAGACTCGGCAAAGCCTCGTGATCTATGCACGGTACTCGCTTTAAGAAGCCCTACCATGTGACAATTGTATAAAATACTATTACATAGCCGGTGAACTCCTAGCTTTATTTCAATGGCAGCCAATCCCAGCGACTACATAGTTATGAATCGCAATTCCAGTCTCTCTCCGTAATGGAATTTACTGAACTATGCAGACCGGGTGAAACATTATGGATCAAAGTTCTATCAGATACAAAAGGGATTACATTTAATGAGCTCCGGGTTCCCGATATTACGACGCATCGACATTATCACAGAACTAAACAAAATTGGGACCGTGTAAACAAATAACTATAAATTAAAAAAAATAAAAACCCCCAACGCAATTATGTCACGCGTATGTTTGAACACAAAGTAAATGCCCAAGCGTCTAAGATACCTTCCGCAGCTATCTATTAAAAAAAACCGCATCCAAATCGGTTCACCCTTTTAAGAGTTATGATGCCACAGACAGACACACAGACACACACACACATATAGCAGTCAAACTTATAAGTCTTATAACACCCCTCTTTTTGTGTCGGGGGTTCATAAAATACCACCTTTTGTCTCTTACCCATACTCTTAGACAACTTATTAAATAATCGTATTGCTATTGGAAAACAGTTATTGCAAATCTTCTTCCAAGTTATGGAAATTTATCCACGTTTCGTTAAATTGTGTAAAGTTTCACGAACTCGCTCTTTCATATTATTGTCATGAAAGGTACATCCGTCATCCACTGTTGAACAAAGCGCGAGTCAAATGCTTATAAAGTAAGTAGAGTATAAGTATATGCCAATACACGTATACTAAGACAAGCCTGTATGCTACTTTTACTGCGGCTAAGAAATACGACACTTTCTGTTCTTATCTCAAAATAAAAATTAAATGTTAGGGTCACTTCGTTGTCTGCGAGTAAATGAAAACCTATGAACAAATTGAACAACCTAGGTCTCATAAGTCCCATGAAGTTACAATACTGAAAGGCAAGGAGCAAGTTCCCACTGATGCTATTTTTGTCTAATATATATTTTTAATTTACTTGTATTAATCTATACATATAATAAATCTGTAACAAGTCGGTGTTTGTACATTGAAGATATTTGAGAAAAACTGTCACTAGGGCTATTTATTAGCGCAATAGAATCCGAAACAATGATTTTTAGAATTATTGTCTGTTTGTCTGTTTGTCTGTTTGTCTGTGCGTTTGTGCGCGCTAATCTCAGAAACGACTTAACCTAGAAGGATGCGGTTTTCACTGATATGTTGGTATTTTCTTGGATTAACATTTAGTGTTTGTTTCATTTGAATCGGTTCACAAATAAGAAAGATACGTCTATTTTAAGAATTTATCGAACAGGTTTTTTTGTTTGAACGCGCTAATCTCAGGAACTACTGCTCCGATATGAAAAATTCTTTCAGGGTTAGATAGCACATTTATCGAGAAAGGCTATAGGCTATATATCATTACGCTAACACCAATAGGAGCGGAGCGGAGCGGAAGAATGTTTCAAAATCGGGGGTTTTTGAAGTAAAACTTCTATAGGCACGCTTGACTTGGGAGTACGGTGCACGGTGTTGAATGTGAACGCGGGTGTGCGGGGGGTGCGGGGGCGGGTAATTTTTTTTATATCAAGGAACTAAGGAGAGCCATAATTGATGAAAAAGTAAATTGGATAAAAAAAAATAAGCTGCCCAAATTACTAATTCCACGCGGACGGAGTCGCGAGCAAAAGCTAGTTATTAGTAAACTGAATTCTGTAAATACTTTTGGTTTTGAAAAATGATTTTTTGCCAGGTTTCTTGCGGCGCATTTCTCATGGCAATCATGGTCATTCCGAAAGCGCTCATGGTATAAAAGTGACATATGTAAAAGAGCCTTATGCGGCCTACTCACTGAGTAAAAGCTTAAATTTTGATCTGGATTTTGAGTTTAAGAAAAGAAAATACTCGTTCGCTGTAGGAATATCCAAATTCTATCACAATTTTGGATACT
Organism: Archips crataeganus; assembly: GCA_947859365.1. Lineage (NCBI taxonomy): Eukaryota > Metazoa > Arthropoda > Insecta > Lepidoptera > Tortricidae > Archips > Archips crataeganus. The sequence continues at coordinate 5,741,392 of OX402071.1, read as the reverse complement.
GTTTAGTTTCAACAAAATAAATACATTAAATTGTAAATTATTTTTTTTCAACCGACTTACTAAGAATGTAATTCAAGTGTAAGATTTTGTAATGTGTTTTACCTCCATGGGAATGTGGATAACTTGGGAATGTGGACGACACGGAAATGTGGAAAACATTGGAATGCGCACGAGATGGGAATGTAGACGACATAAGAAGTGGACGATTTGGGAATTGAATTTGAACGAAATGGGATTGTTGACGAGCTAGGAAGTTGATCAAATGGGAATATAGAGAAAATTAACCTAAACGCGGTGGTCGAAAATATTGTTATCAACAAACCTGATTAGCACTACACGGTCAAATTACGAGCAGTGGTAAAACTGTATTATTGTCTAATTTTGCGCACGCCAGTATTATAAAGCCATGATTCGAGCAATAAATTTCTCGATGTCGCCGAGTGGAGTTCGGCCTATATTTGTCTGAAATATCATTGGTCATGAATATGATATTAGCGCAACCTACTACATGAACAGGGAATATTCTGTAGCAATAGCCAGTACAAAATTACAGAAGGTTGATAATAACCTGAATGGCTTCGAGAAAAAGTAAGTACGGCCGTGCAGTAGTGCCCCCAGATTATTTTAAAATATCCATTGTCACACTCGTCGACGTGTGGATCCTGCCCATCCTAATCTACGAGGCACATTGTGGTCTCTAACCGAAAATGGAAAGTCCAGATCTATTCGAAATACCTCTTACTAGTACTCTTAGTAGTACTGTTGTCTGTTGTAGTCTGTATTGTGACCACAACATTATCATTATCCTGCTAATAAGTTTAGGTAACTATAATAATAATAACTATAAAATTTAATCATGAAAGAGGTCCACTTCGTATACTCAAAGATGCGGCTATCCCCGCATTTATATTATAAAAAATAACGTAGTATTGTTCAGGGGCTAAATTCAGGAACGGCCCTACACGGTTTGCGAGCGGTAATTCGATTGTTTGCGAGAGAATATTTAATTGAACAATGGTAGTCATCACCCAGCTGTCATTTAATATTATGATTTGCGTAAACTTTATCATTTTTGTCTCCGAAATAAGACTTACAAAATAATCCAAATTTACAAACAAAGCTGGGGGCGATTACTTTTATAAGGAAAAAGCGTCGATAATTGAGTTTATCGATAAAAGAACTCCCTACCTGTCATTAAATTTTGCCCCCTAAATTCGATTTACTAATGTTACTGCGAATTTTTTTTCGCAAAATGATTCATTTGGCAACTGTTTATTTTTTCTGAAACTGTAAACTTTTCAGGATTGTTATAAAGCAATCCTAAACTAACCTACAGGATAGTCTTGAAATATATCCTGAATAGTTTACAGTTTCAGAAAAATAAACAGTTGCCAAATTAAACATTTGCCAAATGAGTCATTTTTCGAAATAATTTTCGCCAAAACGGCAGTACCCGCCTAAATTCAAATGTCTGCTCATGGTTATTTCAAATGTAATTTCGCGCATAAATTCCTTGAAACTCAGAGGTGCGAGCTGAAGCTCCGAACTTTTCTCTCTGTCTCTCAAAATTAACTCTGTACCGTCTCCGGGACCATACAAAAAATCGCTTTTTAATGGACTCCACCGAGATAATCCTACAATTAACTTGACATTATAAAAACCATTTTTTGGGCAGATATAAAGTCCGCTAATTGATTTCCTTGTGACTCGCAAGCCTTTACGGGTTAATTAGGACATTAGCCGTCAAGGGTAATGGAACAAGGCCCTATCCTGGGCAATGCTGAAAAAGTTTCCCTTGTCAAAATAAGTATAAATAACTGTAAACTTTTCAGGATTGTTATAAAGCAAACCTAAACTAACCTACAAGATAGTCTTGAAATATATCCTGAATAGTTTACAGTTTCAGAAAAATAAACAGTTGCCAAATTAAACATTTTGCCAAATGAATCATTTTGCGAAATAATTTTCGCCAAAACGACAGTACCCGCCTAAATTCAAATGTCTGCTCATGGTTAATTTCAAATGTAATTTCGCGCATAAATTCCGTAAAACTCAGACTAGGTGCGAGCTGAAGCTCCGAATTTTTCTCTCTGTCTCTCAAAATTAACTCTGTACCGTCTCCGGGACCATACAAAAAATCGCTTTTTAATGGACTCGACCGAGATGGTCCTAAAATTAACTTGACATTATAAAAACCATTTTTTGGTCAGATATAAAGTCCGCTAATTGCTTTCCTTGTGACTCGCAAGCCTTTACGGGTTAATTAGGACATTAGCCGTCAAGGGTAATGGAACAAGGCCCTAATCTGGGCAATGAAAAAAAAGTTTCTCTTGTCAAAATAAGTATAAATAAGCGTAAGAATATTGTCATCTTTCTAATTTGCAGAAGATCTTTTAAAAAAATTCTGAATGCTTGAAGTTCACTTTACTAAAATATAATAAAAATCTGCGTCGTCCGTCTGTCAGGGGTGGAGACCAAATAGTTGGATTAGGTTAAATGGGTCCCATTCGCGATCCATAATATTGTAAATCATAATGTAATGTTTGCCATTGTGATCATTTGCCATAACTGATTTTTTTCTTCTTTGAAACCGTAAAAATTTCAGGGTCTTAGAAGTGGTCACCTGTAGAATTCTACAGGGTGTAATCGTTAATTGTGGCCAAACGATTATTCCCTAAATTTAACAGTTATCAGAAAACTTTAAATTGATATCGTAAGTACGTTACCTAAGGAGTAAAATGACATCAATAACTTGTTATAAATAAAATGAGAACTAGGTATCAAAACTTTTGACATTAAACACTTCCATACATTTAGTACAAGATTTAGTAAAAAGGTTTTAGTTTCCTTATTTTAAAAGGTTATTTTATAAGAAGCTTATTGATATTTAAGAAAACTATTATTAACCTAACTAAGAAATAAAACAATCTCTTAAGTGAATAAATTCAATATTATTTATTTCTAAGTACATGCTCATTTGTCGGTTTTCGTTTAAACTTTAAGGTGACGAACCTTTTCTTACCCCGACTGTCCATAAATTTTCTGCAATTGAGTTTTATTTATATAGATGTGTAAATTTATGAATGTTGGTGTGCGTGCGTGTGTCTGTGTGTGATTACTCTTTCACAGTATTTTTTGGGAATTCCCATGGGAATTCGAAAAAATCCCGGAACTTCAATCAGACGACCTGACTGATGGTTCATGTGAACAAAGCCGCAAATAAAAATAGTATCACGTAAAATAATTTCAGCCTACTTGCAGGTACTAATACTACTTTAATGAGACGAAATAATAAAAACAATTTTCATAACCTTCAGACCATAAAGCCTCCCACAAAACGTCATAACTCATGTCAAGAAATAAATGGTCTTGGGTCCCAACACAGAATCCCTTTTGAATAATTATACCCGCTTCAAGGTTGATTTAATAATATATTCTCAACGGGCCAGGTACGGTCCCACGTCAAGAATATACACCCCTCCATGTAAATATAACGAGAAACCTACCCCTACTAATTACTTCTAACCTAATTAGTACTGTCTTTCAACCTACATCCTTTCAACCTCACGCTTGACTAACCGCACAAACTATCTCATAGAGAACGTTTAAAATTAATTTAAAAAAAAACAAAAACGTAATCGAAAACTCACCTGTTTTCCCAGCGATCCTGATTTGTTCGAAATTTGAGCACTAATTGAATTCGGTTGGTTGCCGCATACGATAACGAAGCTGATTGGTTCAAAAAGGCGGTGGAATCGAAATTTTGAAATGCGAAGCGACGTGCGCTCGAATCGGCGGCCGCGGCAACTGTGGCGCGGCGGCGCGGTAAGGGTTGGCTGTATAGTGTATACAGTTGTTTAAGGTGGGTTGTGTATACCGAAAAAAAAATACAATTTGTTTTTTTTTTTCGAATTTGGAGACCTAGAATGTATTTGATAACAATTTATTAGTGTTCTTAAGTGGAAAGTGGCATGATTTTATAGATTTCTAATGGAATGAAATGCCGATGGTTTTTTTTGTACTTTTCATAAAGCAATTTAGTGAGGGTCACAGTGGCTATTGATACTAATACTATAGACGAGAAAATTGGCGAGTGTGTTACTAATTTGAAAGAAAAGAATGAAAAGAAAGAAAGATATTTATTTGCCACAGTAAAACAAAAAAACATAATACAAAAACAGGAAATAAAACCTAATAGTAAAAAATTAAATTTAGGCCAAAACGGCTGTGGATTTGAAAAAAACGTAATATATAATTTATTGAATCAGGCGTTAACTTTGCGGAGGTCCATATTAATGAACTGAAACAATTACTTTGCTCACCCGCGACCTTACGATAGTTACGTTTATGCAAGAAATGTGTGTCCATGCAGTTCCTCTACCTCCACACTGTACGAACACACACAAATCACACAAACCCAACCATCACCACCACCAAACTACACTGACGCGTTTCGAACTCAACACACATTTCTTGCATAAATCCATAAATGATTTCATGAAATGATTTTTATTTTATTATTTTATTATAAACGTAACAGTCGTAAGGTCGCGGGTGAGCAAAGTAATTGTTTCAGTTCAACATAATATATATCATCCATCAACATCCCAGACTTTATACGTCCTACTGTTTGAGAGCGCTTGGGTCGTAGTTCCCACGCGGACCCAGAACAGATTGGGAACTACACTCACACCATTCTATTATTTCTCAGATGTGATGATGATGTTCTCCGTCTTGTGTCCGACAAAGGCGAACGTTTAAGCTCATTTGTTACTTGTGTGCCCGAATATGGCTGGCAAAGCCAAACTTTGTTTTGAAGGTTCTATTACAGAGTGCGCAATGTAAAACCCCTTCTACACGGTTGGGACCAACCGCCGACCGTCGTGTCGCTCGCGTCGGCCGACAGCGTTCCATACGGTTGGGCCCGACCACGGACAATGCGCTCGCGACCAAGGCCGTTGACATCAATCAAATATCGGTCGGGTCAACCGATTTCTACACTGTCCATTTTTAAATCAACCCGACCAAGGACACGATGGTCGGCGCTTGGTCCCGACCGTGTAGAAGGCCTTTAATTGACCACTATCATTGTATGTGTAAATTAGGTAGGTCTAGAACATCATCATGGATCATTATCGTTTCGGCGGTTTACAACGTATATTTTGACATACCCAAAAATTCTCGCACTTGGCCGGTTTTTCTTACAAAGTTATTGGGAAACGAATATAAATCTCACCATGTCCCAATAACGGACCGACGCCTCATATTTTGCGAGCCAAGTTTTTATCAAAGCATTTTTCTAGCCCGTGATTTATATCCTCAAAACCTTTATGAAGTTATCTTGACGTTTTAATAAAAGAAACAAAAAGACACTCAAGCTTTTTGATCCTGTTTTTAATTAAAGTCGAGACGCTTTTGGAATTCAAAGAAAGACGGGTTAGTTTTTACCTATGTTTTTAAATAAAAAGCGAATTGTTTCTTATTGGATTCGTCATGGAAAGAAATGCCGTTTGATATTTTTTTATATATAAGAATTCAGTCGGGGCACAAATCAAATTATTAAAAGTAAATTTGAAAACCCGCGCAAGAACTCCAACTAACTCCAGATTCTATGTCTATTCTTATACTGTCCAGGCTATTCGGTTCTTTACAAGTTTTCAGCTCTATATCTTCCAAAAATATGCTCGTGACTGTCATTTTGTGGATCGATGTCATCCATCGACGCCATTTGGGCGGACACCCTGAACGATGACCCACTTACACGGAAGTCGGCCTGAGTGCTTAAAATCTTAATGCTCCCCCAAACTTTTGCCGTGAAACTAAAGGTAGGTACAGTTACATGTTCCAGGCAATTAAAAAACTAACGTTCTAATGTATACCTATAAAATAAAAATGTAACCGACTTACAAACAACGAACCACTAGAGCTGATATTATTTAATAGAACAAAATGACATCATGAATAAATATAAAACTCTATTTCTTTGTTTTCACTGCTGCAACAGTGCTTGATATTTAAAAATTTACATTCTTAAATTGAACTGTCCTATAATTTACACAAAGTAGATAACTTATGTTCAATTAAAAAATAAATAAATAAATAAATATTAGGGGACAATCTTATACAAATTGACCTAGTCCCAAACTAAGCAAAGCTTGTACTATGGGTACTAGACGACAATAAACATACTATTTTTTTTATTATTATTTTTTTTTAAATAGAAATTCACACCAATTGACCTAGTCCCAAAGTAAGCTAAGCAAAGCTTGTGTTATGGGTACTAAGCAACGGATAAACATACTTATATAGATAGATACATACTTAAAAACACAACTAACATAACTAACAAAGGCCCACATGCGATGTCTATAAGAATTTTTAATAAGATTCCTAAGTGTATATCGCAAGAAGAAAACTATACAAGTTTTGTAAATAAACTTAAAGCCTATCTCATAGACAAACCCCCATATTCTCTACAGGAGTTAATGGAATAGTGAATTTTTTGGGATTCACACTTATAGAATGACATGTAATACTGAAATATAAATGTGTTTAATACCAATAGATAACTACTTATAAATATATGAATATTGCTACGCCCTAGTAGGGTCCATGTTTTTACTGGCTAGAATTAAGAACATCTTGTAAATACCATGGTTGCAATGAATAAATGAGTATGAGTATGAGTATAAATACATATTAAACACCCGAGACCCGAGAACAAACATTCGTATTTTTCATACAAATATCTGCCCCGACACGGGAATCGAACCCGGGACCTCAAGCTTCGTAGTCAGGTTCTCTAACCACTAGGCCATCTGGTCGTCTAAATACACTTATACTTATATAGATAAATAAATACTTAAATACATAGAAAACATCCATAACTCAGGAACAAATATTCGTGCTCATCACACAAATAAATGCCCTTACCGGGATTCGAACCCAGGACCTCTTGCTTCGTAGGCAGGGTCACTACCAACTAGGCTAAAGCGGTCGTATTGAAGCTTACAATTTGACTTGGCTACTTTTAACGTACAATTCGGCTTATTATTATATTTGACTAATCAAATTATCTTCTGTATAATTATGATTTGCTGGTAAAAACTAGCAAAGTCAAATCTTGTATAAGTACAATAATAATGTTATATTTAGCGCAACCCAAATTAAATCCTCTAATATTATAAGTGTGAAATTTGTTTGCGAAGATTGAAGATGTATGGATGTTTATTACTCAATCATGCAATAACGGCTGAACGGATTTACATGAAATTGAGTATGGAGATAGTCTGAGACCTCAGGAATAAAATAGGATAGTTTTTATCCTGGAAAATTGGATAGTTCCCGCCCGCATAGCGATAAACAAATTCTTCACAGACGGAGTCGCGAGCAACAACTAGTTATTTATAGTTTTACATTACGTAAAACATTACGTAAAACTAGGTAATGTGTACCAATTTCGTAAATTCATAACTTTCGTGCTAGTAAAAATGTTATTATTATTTATACTAATACTAATAATAATTATTATAAAGAGGAAAGATTTGATTGTTTGTTTGTTTGCTAGTTAATTTTAACTAGCCTTCCGTCCGCAGCTTCGCCCGCGATAAAATTAATTTTCCCGTAGGAAAAGGTATATTCCCGCGTTATAAAGTAGCCTATGTCACTCTGTGGTAATGTAGCTTTCTAACGGCAAAACAATTTTTGAAATCGGTCCTGTATTTTCGGAGCCTATTCAATGCAAACAAACAAACATACAAACAAACAATCAAATCTTTCCTCTTTCTAATATTTGTATAGATGTCATATTTTCAGTTTATACACATACGTTTGTACCGCTATCGTAGGCTGGAACAGCGAGGCTGCCGGAGACTAGGGGTCGTTCTCTTTTGGACTCAGCCGTATTTGCCATAGTCGCCACGCTCGGCAGGCGGGTTGGTGACCGCAGTGGGATACCGAAAATATTGCGGACGCTGCTGCCCGTCCTCCGGTATTACTGGCCGCAGCTTTAGGACAAACCCGGGTCCGGCCGCACTTTTAGGACATACCTGGGTCCAAAAAAATAAAAGAAAGGTCGGGGAGAAAATTTGTCTTTTAAAGCTGGTATCGTCTGGTTTTATACTCCTCACGAGACACAATTGACCCCATTTAGTGGTAACCCCGGTAAACCAATAGGTCAAAGGCAATTAATCAGCGCTGTCAACTAGTCGCCGCATCACTGCGCAACCACCGCGTTGAAATAAAACACTTACCAATGGGAAAAAGCTATCGAATTAAATCAGCGGGTGAAGGACCACGGAATTAATTAATGGCTCATTCACAACGTAAGACACAAAAGTTGTCGCTTCTATGGATAAAAGGGCTCCCACACAATACTGCGATGCGATGCGATGCGACGCCGCATCGCAGGAAGTAACGATGCGAATTCAAGTGACCATAGTGAAGGTATGGTCACTTGAACCTTGCGCTTACCGCACGAAATCGCATCGCAGCAATTCGCGTCGTTAGTTCCTGCGATGCGGCGTCGCATCGCATCGCATCGCAGTATTGTGTGGGAGCCCTAAAATTAGCGACTCCGAGTCAGCAAACTTAAGATTTATTTAAATGGTCCGAAAGCTGGCCAGGCGTCCCACACGATGTAGATACGATGCCGAGATTATTTATTGTATAAGCTTTAAAATATCGCCTTGTGGTGTTTGTTTGTTTGTTTGTTTGTTTGAACGCGCTAATCTCAGGAACAACTGCTCCGATTTGAAAAATTCTTTCAGTGTTAGATAGCCCATTTATTGAGGAAGGCTATAGGCTATGGGTCATTCTCTGGTCTCGCGATTTTTCGTGTTCTCAACTTCAAGTAGTTGTTAAATTTTAATTTTAACAGATAACCTTATAATTAAAATACCTCATATAGTTAACACTTTGCTCTGCTTAAAAAACTTCTAACAGTTTTATATAAGCTATATCTAATGGGAGAAAAAAAATCTAAAGTCTCTGGAATCCCCATTTTGGCCTTGTCCCACCTCCAATTTTCACTATGTGTTACCGTTTATTTCAAAAACCAAGCAAGAAAACCAATAAATGTTACTGTTCACAGCAAGCCAACATCTTTAAGAATTAGATTAAATTATCTAAATATTCCACTTTACCTTATCTTTTTTTTTAAACCATATTACATAAATGTCCCGAGAAAAGCGTCTTATCCAATTTCGTTCATAAAACTCGTCATACTGTTTTTACGCACACTACAAGAGCATTTGACGATGGCTTGCCAGAAAGAACCATCCACGCTGCGTCGGCTGAACAGGGCGGACTTAAGGTTTTTTGCGTCACTGCCAAATTATGAGGGTAAGAATCACGTCTGAAATTTTTGGTACCTCTGAAAGTGATATCAGTGGCAATTTTTTCTCGCTTGATTTGTTGATAATTATAATTGAACTCAAATTAATTTGGCATATTAAGCAGTGTTATTCCTACTTCTAGAAAAAAAATCGAGTTTCTACTGTTAACCGTTTTGAAGTAATTCGTTAAAAACTAAATTGCTCATGTGAATTCGGTGGCGGTGAATTCGGTGATTTGAATGAATCCGGTGGTATTACAGTTAGTTATGGATTTTTGAAACTGTTAAGTTTATTTCCTGTACATATTTATGTAAGATAATCCGAGTCAGTTGATAATATTGGTAAATATTAATTAATGATTTTACGAAAAAAACATTGACTTTTGAAGGTGTTTTCAGCTTTTATTAAATAATTATTTAATTATGTATTGATGGTGGATTAATATTGGTGAAATATTTCTGAAATTTACAACTTTTTGTTTCATTATTTATTTGTTTCACAAAAAAAAATTTGTTTGTGTTTAGCCGATTTTTGATATCATAAATACTGTTGTTTTTAAGAGATTATTTGTTTTTATGAATGTTACTACGTGACGTTAAATAATTACCCCGTAATTATAATAATAACTACTATTTAAAGCATAATAGCTTATGAACGAGAGCAAAGTTATGTAATTACCTTGCAAGACTTAGATACTTATTTAACTAGTGAAACGTTCCAAAAAATATGGTGATAATTGTTTAATTATAGTTTTAGTCCATCATTGTAAGTTTGTACTTATTACACATTGTGAAAATTAAACAATAAATGTAATTTACTTCCACTATTCGCAGTTTTGTGATTTCGGTGGCATATGAAAATTTGAAATTAATTATCTCGATAACTGTGAGGACTAAAATGGTGCCTCCTTCCGCAAAACATTTCAAATAAACACTAGTTTTTGATGTAATTATAAAAAGTCGGATAATCATAAAAAAAAATCGTGCCACCGAAGGTCACGCAAAACTGCATTGGTCAGAGAACGATCCCTATATTATCATCACGCTAACACCAATAGGAGCGGAGCGGAGCGGAAGAATGTTTCAAAATCGGGGGTTTTGAAGTAAAACTTCTATATAGGCGCGGCGCTAATCTCAGGAACTACTACTCCGATTTGAAAAATTCTTTCAGTGTTAACACCAGGGGTGTGTGGGGGAGGGTGCGGGGGAGAGGGTGTGGGGGAATTAAAGGGGGATGACAGTTTCATTGATTTTATCGTAGGATGCACCGTTTTCAAGATATTTGACAAAAAAAAACTTGAAGTAAAACTTGAAGTAAAACTTCTATAGGCACGCTTGACGACGATGGGACGAACGCGGGTGTGCGGGGGTGCTGTGTGGGAGGGCGTGCAGGGGGTGCGGAGGGGTTGCGGGGGGGGGTAATTTTTTTATTATCGAGGAACTAAGGAGAGCCATTTTTTTTTTTATTAGCCTGTTTTGGTGTCCCACTGCTGGGCAAAGGCCTCCCCTCTCTTGCTCCATAATTGATGAAAAAGAAAATTGGATAAAAAAAATAAGCTGCCCAAATTACTAATTCCACGCGGACGGAGTCGCGTGCAAAAGCTAGTGGGATATATAATATTAATAAGTAAACATATAGTACCTCCTTTGTACAAACTTATCTAATGCAGAGTGAAGTGGAAGACGATAAATATAAGACAACTAAGTATAGGTAACGCCACCAGAGTTGAGGCCACGCACACAACCACATCTCATGTAATGACAGCGGGATTTTGACGTTTATTCGTACCGACAGCAAGATCAACAGACTTAACAGTGAATTACAAAATTGACTATAAATTTCTTCAACCTATTTCGTTAAGAATTATTTAAGAAAATACATTTAGTTCAAACAAAACAGAAAATAAAATATTTTGATCTATTTTATTTTCAGATAAGCATATTTTTAGCTTTTTATAAAATACCGATTTCTTGTTGCGAATATTTCTTATCAGTTTAAAATTGTTTTATTTCAAAAATAGGTTATATGATAAAAGAAAAATTATAATATGCATAGTAGCGTAGGTATTTCACCTTAAGATCATAATAATTCACATTTTCATTCACTCATTCATTTCATTCATTCGCTACTTTTTTTGCAATCAGTAGTTTATGTAGCTGTATGTGTAATCATTCGCCTCAACTCTGATGGCGTTACGTATACTTAAAAAGTGTTAGAATGTGAAATTAAAATACAGGAACACAACGTACCTAAGCAACGGTTAAATGGGACCACGAGGGAGACTTATTTCTCGTGGTCCCATTCTGTACAGTATGCATTTTATACAGGAGGTTCAAGATAACTCCAATTGGGTATGTATTACAATACCGAAGTACGAAAGACAGAATGTATTAAAACGGGTACGCCTCGATAGATATAACAACATTTGATATTATAATGCGATTTACTCAAAAATTAAACTTCGGAGGATTGATTATTAATTCTATTTGATATGCATTAGGTTAGGTTAGGTTGGTTTATTTTATAAAAGAATCGTAGAATGTTTACTTCTCGAGTACCTACTAGGGGCGTTCAATAAAAAGTGAGAATGAGTATGTTATAAACAACTTTTACTAAATGTCATTTTATTTTTCGACATAGTCACCTTTTAGCATAATACACTTAGTATATCTTTTTTCTAAACTTAAAATTCCATTTTTAAAAAAGGTCTCATCTTGAGTACTTAAAAAATCTTGTACTGCAGCGACTACCGCGTCGTCGTCTTCAAATTTCTGGCCTCTCAGGTATTGTTTCAATCTCGGAAATAGGTAGAAATCACTGGGAGCGAGATCTGGTGAATACAGAGGATGCTTAAGGATATTCAACCTAGCATCACAAATTGCAGCCATTGCAACGGCGGACTTGTGTGCCGGGGCATTGTCCTGGTGGAACAGCACAACTTTCGAGAGTTTACCCCGCCGTTTTTCGCGGATCTCATTGCGCAATGTTGCTATTTGTTTGGCGTATAATGTGCCCGTAATAGTGGCTTCATGCTCGAGATACTCAATCATTAATACCCCTTTACCATCCCAAAAAACAGAGCCCATGACCTTACCGGCAGATGGGCTCACCTTGAATTTCTTCGGAGTTGGAGATGATGGCCTTTTCCATGTCATAGACTGCAGTTTCGTTTCAGGGTCGTAATGATGGAGCCATGTTTCGTCCATTGTTATAAATCGAGCCAAAAAAAGTTCCCGGTCTTGCTGCATCAGGTTCAAAGCTTCTTGACAAATCTCTAGTCTAGTTTGTTTTTGCGTGTCAGTAAGCATTCTTGGTACCCAACGCGCAGATACCTTTTTCATACCCAAGCGTTCATGTAAAATATTATGCACGCTCCCCGTTGAAATCTTTACATTTTCAGCAATAAAACGAACCGTGACACGACGATCCGCCAAAACTGAGTTTTCGACTTTTTTCACAATTTCTTCAGTTACTGCTGTAGTAGGGCGTCCGGAGCGGGGGTTGTCCATTGTCGATGTTCTTCCACGTCTAAATTCGGCGCACCAACGTGCGACTGTCGAATACGGAGGAGCATTAGACCCTAAAGTGTCCCGCAAATCCAAATTGACTTGGTCCGTAGAAAAATTTTTCAAACACAAGTATTTGATAACGGCGCGCAGTTCAATTTTCTCCATTTTCGCTAACGTACTCAATAGCATTGCAAAGAAATTACCGTATATTTTTTTAGACAAAAGACAGTTAGTTTTTTTTTTCATAGCAATCAGCTAGATAGATTAGCTTTACCGTCCAGTATTTAATTTCGTAATATTAAAAGAGTTTGCATCTCATTCTCACTTTATATTGAACGCCCCTCGTAAATCGAATTATGTCAAATGTAGCATTATACCAAATGTTACAGTTATATCAATATAAATATTATAAATATTAATATATAAATGTTATAGTTAGTTACTATTTATCAGATAGCGATCTCAAATGGTTATACAAAATCAATGGTAGATAGTTTAGTTCAAAAGAAGCAGGCACGGTTAGTAAATAGCATGCTTTACGCTGCGTTACCTTCTCAGTCTACTAACAAATATAGATCTAGCATCTCTTACGTCGGGGGTTTGTCTGATAAGATTTATGGCATTTTAAAATCAAACAATATTAATGTTGCCTTTAAGACTAACAACTCTTTGTACTCTAGGCTATGTAACCACAAAGAACAGGTAGATAAGGGAACTAGATCGGGGGTATACAAGCTTACTTGTAATGACTGCAATGGGATATACGTAGGACAGACAGGCCGAAGTTTTAATACTAGATTTAAAGAGCATGTTTCGGCATATAGGAATGAGCATCCAGATAGATCGAATTTTGCAAAACATTTGTTGGAATCAAATCATTCATTGTTAGATTCAGATTCTTATGAAGTGTTGCATTATTGCGGCAAGGGGTTGCGTCTGGATGCTCTGGAATGCATGGAAATAATTAGGTACAACACTATGGGGTCTATTATTAATGAACAGGTAAATTTAGTATCTTCTCCTTTACTGCGGCTTGGGTCGAATTTGAACAGTTAGTATTAATTAAATATGCCTTATAAATAAATAAACAAAAAATTCAAGATAGTTTTATAATATGTCAATAAAAGTTAATTTTTGTGGGGTAGTTTGAGAATAAGAAAAATAAAGTGGGTACTTGAGAAGTTACAGTGACAAGTTAAAACATTTGTTTTGGTTTGTTAGTTTGACAGTTGGTAGCATAGCATACGGTGAAGATGAGCTCTGGTTGAGTTCGAAACGCGTCAGTGTAGCTTGGTGGTGGTGATGGTTGGGTTTATGTGATTTGTGTGTGTTCGTACAGTGTGGAGGTGGAGGAACTGCATGAACGCACATTTCTTGCATAAACGTAACTATTGTAAGGTCGCGGGTGAGCAAAGTAATTGTTTTAGTTCATTGTTATATCTATCATTACACACCCTGTTAAAACATCGAATGGGTCAAAAGACCGACAAGATTTTTTTCTGAAACCGTTAACTTTTTAAGATTGTTATAAAACAAACCTAACCTAACCTAATGGGTTCTGTATGATGCTGTTTTAATCAATTCTGAGAAGTTTACGGTTTCAGAAAACAATCGTGTCGGTCTTTTGACCCATTCGATGTTTTAATACATTCGGTCTTTCGTACTTCGGTATTGTAATACATACCCCTCCAATTGAACTGAATGGAACCACGAGAAAGTATTGATGGGATAAATCAATGGGACCACGAGAAAACGGGGGGTTAGATGGTTTTAGGTATGGCTACAATTGCGAAATCTCTTTTCAGGCATAAGCCTGGAATACGATGTAGATACCGGCACACAACTACCTACAATACGTTTACTTTTAGTTTACCACTGACAGATGGCTTGCCTTAATTTCATTTCCAATTTTAACACCATACAAATAAAGTAGCTATTACAAAATCTGCAAACGTGGGTAACAGTATTCTAAAATTGGCTTTATTTGTAGGTCGTTAAAGTTGAACATGAAATGAAGGCAAACCATCTGTCAGTGGTAAACTTTACGTAATTTTACTGTACGGAAAATGTAGAGTTAAACTCGTTTTGAAACGTGATTAATCCATATTATTTCAGTCTCACGGTAGTTTCATATTTATAGAACACGTGATTATCGACAGCGGGAGGAGGGCCGAAACATTGGAGTCATCAATTGTGATAAAAAATATACACAACATTTCTAACCCTCTTAGTAGTTCTATGCTTACGCAGAGGGGCATGTCACCTCTCGTCATGAGTACTTAAGAAGCCACTACGAAATTCGTAGAGCGTCTACGGTATTCGTAGCATTGCTACGGTTGCATGCCACATCAGTATGCGAATTATGTTTGCAGCGAATTATTCTGAATATTCATTTGTATAATGTTGCACAGAGATTTTGGATGAATTAACTGAAAGCATTATTAAAACGAATGATTCGGGTTCAATGGAATAGTAATGATTTTTTTTAACCGGTCTCTACCCTTATACTTTCCATTAGTTTTCTTTTTACAAGCTTTCATTTAGTTTCACCTGCCCCCATGTTTGTCTGTCTGTGTAATCAAATCTTGCAAGTTAAATTTGACCCACTTCCCTGTTACCGACTGAGTTGAAATTTTGCACGCATGTGTAAATCAGGTGACAATGCAATATTATTGTGACATGGAGCTGATCTGATGATGGAGATGGAAGGTGACCATAGGAACTTTGTAATAAAACGACACAACCCTGTCGAGTTTGACGTCAAGAGAAACAATGAAGGTGTAACGCGCTTTTATTGAAAAAATTGGGACTGTGATAATAAAACGCAAAGATTTAATGCAAGATCTATTTTTTTATCAGAATTAAATTATTTTCAGCTTTTTAGTTAAATAAATAAATAAATAAATATTAGGGGACAATCTTACACAAATCGACCTAGTCCCAAACTAAGCAAAGCTTGTACTATGGGTACTAGACGACGATAAATATACTTATATAGATAAATAAATACTTAAATACATACAAAACATCCATAACTCAGGAACAAATATTCGTGCTCATCACATAAATAATTGCCCTTACCGGGATTCGAACCCAGGACCTCTTGCTTCGTAGGCAGGGTCACTACCAACTAGGCTAAAGCGGTCGTTAGTTCTTACTTTACACATTACTTCTGTGAGACTCACTTAAATAAACGGATCTAGTGAAAATAAACGGATCACTCACGTCTTAAAACGAGTTTAACTCGACATGTTTCGGGCTAATCCGTAGCCCTTCCTCTCGGAGTCGCACGTCACGGCGGCTGCCAAACGCTCACTTTTTTAGTTCTTTTTATTAACATCTACTCAATAAAAGCATGTTTTAAAAAGTTTTTTTTTTTGCTAACGAAGGTAAATTCTTCATACCTAAATAAGAAAAGGGACCGTTTTAGAATCACTTTACTGTTTGTCTGTCATGACTCTTTTTCTTCGAAACGAGTGCCGTCAACGGAAACCTGCCCTAAAGCCAAATTTACACTTCTCTCTTCTTATTTATTTGAAACACCTACACCCACCTTCTTTCACAAACTAAGTATTACATTACTAGCTGTTGCTCGCGACTCCGTCCGCGAAGAATAGGGGTATAAAATATAACCAACAACGAGAATACTCAGACCTACAAAATATAGAGAAAAAAAATTATAAAAATCGGTCAAGCCGTTTCGGAGGAGTTCGGTAACAAACACCGTGACACGAGATTTTTATATAACACTAGCTGATCAGCGGCTTCGCCCCCATTCTATTTTTTCTAAAATTTCTTTCATAAGAACCTTCTGACAATAACCAACGCAACAAAAAAAGAATTATCCAATTTGGTGCAGTCAATCGGAAGCTATGCGCTTACAAACATTTCGTTGATTCATTTTTAGGGTTCCGTAGTCAACTAGGAACCCTTATAGTTTCGCCATGTCTGTCCGTCTGTCTGTCTGTCTGTCTGTCTGTCTGTCTGTCTGTCCGTCCGCGGCTAAGCTCAGAGACTGTTAGTACTAGAAAGCTGTAATTTGGCATGAATATATATATCAGTCACGTCAACAAAGTGATTAAATAAAAAAAACTAAAATATTTTTTTTAGGGTACCTCCCATAGACGTAAAGTGGGGGTGATTTTTTTTTCTGGACTGACCCTATAGTGTGGGCTATCGTTGGATATGTCATTTAAAACCATTGTGGGGTTGCTAACATGATTTTTTTATTCAGTGATCTGTTTGCGAAATATTCAACTTTGAAGTGAAAATTTTCATTACAATCGACCGTCCCCCCCCCCCTTTAAAATCTAAAAATTCAGAATGGTAGTAAATTATATTATATTTACAAGGAAAATTATGGCGGCTAAAATTGCTTGGGAATTATTTGTAGTTTAAGAGTAAATAGTAGCCTAAGGTATAAAAGTTAAGTATGAAGTATCTTTTTCTATTTATTTTTTTCCAACTTCATTTTTTATTACTTTTACGGTCATCCCGTGAAACTATATATTTCAAACTAAATACAAACTGAAATATAGATGCACAGAAAAAACCCCAGAAAAAAGACCAATGCTGGGAATCGAACCCAGGTCCTCAGCGTTCCGTGCTGCGTGCTTACCCCTACACCATCACTGGTCTAGAAGTTAGCGACGAATTTTTCCCATACATCATACACTTCAGTCTGTTATAATCACATTATGCAGTGATAAAGCGCGCATCTATGTTATGCCCTCTACCGAGAGACTTTAACACTCCTTCGGAGCTAACCACTCACCTGGACCAAGAGATGGCGCTACTAAGCCAACTTTTACAGTTAAGTATGAAGTATCTTTTTCTATTTATTTTTTTCAACTTCATTTTTTATTACTTTTACGGTCATCCCGTGAAACCATATATTTCAAACTAAATACAAACTGAAATATAGATGCACAGAAAAAACCCCAGAAAAAAGACCCAGAAAAGAGAAGAAGAAGGTATAAAACATACCTAAGCTTGGAAGATTCCGTACACATACGAAATCCTTTGAAAAATATTACTCTTGATTTTTTCGTGATGGCTACGGAACCCTATCTTGGGCGTCTCCGACACGCTCTTGGCCGGTTTTTATTTATATAGATAGACAGATAGATAGATTATAATACACACGGGGTCACAGTTATTTCAGTACAAGATTTATTTCCGTGCAGTCCATTCGTGAATCCACGAAGCAAACAGAAGTGTCCTTGCTGACTCACCGATGTGTTAAAACTGGCCAAGAGCGAGCCGGGCTTACACAGCAAGAGTTCCGTACCACTAAGTACAGTCACCATCTTAATCGGCGCAATGGGCATCTGTTCAAAACTGAAATAGCAAAATAAATTTGTTCCGCGGTTTTTTAAGTGATGCTTTAAATGCTTGCATATTTAATCAACAGATTCCAACTTGAAAACTATTTTAAAACTAATTGGAGTATGCATAATAAAATTACTTCATCCTTAATATAATTAAGTAGATTAATATTCGTAATCATTCATCGTGTTTCACGAAATTAAATCTTTTTTTTTATGTTTTTGTACAATTTTTATTTTGAGGTTATTCCACGCTCTAAAGGTTTCTCTCACACCGAAGCGCGGGGCGTGCGCGCGACATCACGGAGCGATCGCAGCGCGCTTCGGTCTGTAGAAGGCTTTAAAATTGTCTGTAGACCGTAATTAAATAAAATACTTTTGTCCCTAGAGCTTAAAAAGGAGCTTTAGTCCCGATATGCAGAGACTAAAATAACATTTTAAGACCATGAGAAATGAAAAAGAAGTTTTGACAGGCAAACTGTGACATTTCGCAAAGATCGAGATGTCATCATGATAAATATACATTACTCAATAATCACTGTCGTAGAAGATAAACAAATTGGTTCATGATGACATGGTTCTATCTACATATAGTGGCCTAGGAATCAAATTGGTTGGCTGTACTTATGTTTATATTACGGCTTAAAAGGCTCCTTGGAAAGAGAGACTAACGGATGGAAGGATGAGTGAGAACAACAGGGTTACTGCGGATCCCTAAAAAGAACCTCCCCTCTTACCCACCGGGGCCTCCTACCTGTCCAGAATAACAAACACAAAAACAGGAACACCCTCGAGGATTTTTGCGTTCGTGTTAAATTCATTTTTAGGTGATATCTGTTATTTATCTCAGATTGCAGGTTATTTTTAAGATAGGATTCTTCGAGGATTAGGATTTTTATACTTATAAACTATTTCGTACTTCTGCTAACATTATATACACGCAATACAGGTCTATGAAGGCAGACGGGTCGTAATTATGCCGCTAAATATAAGGAGCACGCACCTTCTTTTAACAGTATAGGCTTGCGTTTGACCACAATTACGCCTGATCGAAAGCAAAAATGACGTCAAAGGGTCTCCCCAAATCTATCGACGCGGAATCTGCTTCAGCCGATCGGAAACCTTTATGTCAACGCAATATGAGCAAAAAAGACGTCAATCAGCTCGGCTCCATTCGGCCCGCGTAGCCGAGCCGATCGACATAATTTTCGCTCTTATTGCGTTGACATAAAGGTTTTCCCGATCAGCTGAAGCCGATTCCGTATCGATAGATTTGGGGAGACCCGTAGATGGAGCACGCTCGCCTAGTAGACCGTAGCGTTTAGAGAACACAGCAAGTAGAGAATTGCACTCTTTAGCACTAACAAACGATCGCACCCACACACATTGAACAATTAAAGAGAATCACATCATCATCATCATTTCAGCCGAAAGACGTCTACTGCTGAACATAGGCCTCCCCCAAGGCTCGCCAAACAGTACCCACTACCATGAGTTACACTAGTTTACAGTGACCGTACTCGCTAGCGACGGCGTAAATGATTTGTATGGAGAATTGTACTTCTATAAGTGACCGCTAGAGGCGCTGTACAATTCTTCATACAAATAATTTACGCCGTCGCTAGCAAGTACGGTCACGTAAACTAGTGTAAACTCATGGTAGAGGTACAGACCGGTACTGCGCCATCCATCCAACCCACAATAAAGTCTGTGACCACATATTATTAATTGGGTCACAATAACCGCGGGAACAACCCAGAGTCGACCATTATAACTTGCGTAATATGCGGTGGCTACATCTGTAACAGGATGGTAATAGTGAAGTAGGAGAGCGCGTAATGCATCGACGTTTACACTGCGAACAAGGCATGAGCGTTGAGCGGATATACTTAACCCTTCGTATGACTTAGCACTGATCAGTGCCACCCCCGTCGCATGCCAAAGCACTGATCAGTGAATCATTGATTGAGTGATTTGGGTCATTTTCAAATTTTGAGCAGAATACTTACTTTTTGTATGGAGCTATTACCAAACTTTTTTTTTGATTCCGATAGTCAATAATTATATTGAAATAACCGCAGAAAATAGACATTGTATACGGAAACAACCTTTCTTAGGAAGGGACAAAGTTTACCTGCGCAAAATTTGAAAATGACCCAATTAATTAATAAAAATACAATAACATGTTGCTTTTATGATTTTGGCACTGATCAGTGCTTCGGCACACAGCAGGGGCAGCGTTTATCAGTGTTAAGTCATAATATGAAGTGTTAAGGATCGGCCAAACCGCTGCATAAAATACGGCGACGGTACGGTATGGCAGTGACGCATCGTATCCGCATCGTTTTTTTCGCACGCCCTCCACTCCAAATACGCTGACGGTGCGAAATCGCAGTGACGTGCCGTAAAGCATGCGATAAAATCTAACGTCAGCGTATTTTGAGCAGGAGGATTTTGGAGGGGTTGCGATAAGAACGGTGTGGATACGATTCCGTACCGTCGCCGTATTTTAAGCAGCGGTTTAGCCGAACCTTAAATTTAAGTAATAGTTAGTAGACCAAGTAAGTGCTTTACCATTTCTTATGACAGTTCCTAAAGTAGAATACAAACAATAAGGCTGATTATCAAATTGACTTATGAGTGAAAATAGCCTTGATGTTTTAAGCCATACAAATTATATCTTAGGGTGGTAAAGGAATTCTTTGGTTGACTATATAACTGGGCGAACGAGCTTCGCTTGCGATGAAACTCAAAATCGGGTTTTCCTAGAAATAAGAACAAGCCAAATCGATTGTTCGCCCCAAAAAACCCTATATACATGTGCCCCAAAAAATAACGATAACGAGGTACCGGGTCAAGTTATACCAGTTTTTGCCAACCATTTCTAACCACTTCCTGGTATCCGATTGAGCTGAAGTTTGGTATACTGTAAATCCGGTCACAATACAATAATCTGGTAGTGGAATTCTGGTGCGGCCACGATCGTCTCAGCAGAACGGAACTCTTCAACGATATCAACGGTGCATCGGCTTGAAACATAGTCATCATCATCATCCCAGCCTATATACGTCCCACTGCAGAGCACAGGCCTCCTCACAGAATGAAAGGGGTTGGGCCGTAGTTCCCACGCGAAACATAGTACAGATGTGTAATAGTGTAATTAGAAGAAAAACAAAAATTCAGCCAGCAAAAAAATAGTGCATCTTCAACGAAAACGAAGAACTATTCGCCTATGCCTTACACCACTTATCGGAGCTTATTAAGCTTTCAGCGATAGAGCTTTACACAGGAAATTGTGGGAGCTCTCATTAATTATAGCCTGTTTTTGCTGTTTTATTTAGTTACATTAAAATTGTGGATTTGTGTTAAGGTAAACGTACCAATGCTCGACACCTCAACGGCCAGTAGATGACACCCATCTGTCACCTCTCTAACAAAAGATTGAAGGTGCCAAGTATTATCAGCGTCGAGCACAGGAAAGATAACCTGAAGGCAGTTTCATTTAATCCTAGAACTAAATGTAGCTTGAAATAACTTTAACCTTTAATAAGGCCTCATTTATTGGAGCTTACTCCCACAGAATCAAAAGCAGCTATCAAATACATACCTTGCAAAAGATATTTTTAAAGCTAGTAGTATTTTCTATAATTAAAATGGATGTTGTAACTTATTTCTAAAACAATAAGGTTGAATTTTCAAGTCAATGCATTTGGTCGCTAAATCACCTCTACCTTATTAAGGGTTCATTTCAATACTAGATGAAAAAAACCCGCTGTATAATTCCCGTTCCCATGGGAATTCCGGGAAAATACATACCCTATGACACTAATGACACCTCACACTTCAAAATCCATTAAGCCATTCAGGCTGCAGGGTGTGATAAAGAATGATACATACAAACATACATAAATTAATAAATACGCTCAAAAACATAACCCTTTTTCGACAGCCGGGTAAAAACAAACAGTTCAATTGATTAAAAACTTTGTTCAATTGGTTTATACTATAATATTCGCGACCAAATAGCGAGTTCAACAAACGGAACCCATTTGTGGCGATTATTCTCGTAACTTATCCTATTACGCAAGGATAAACATAATAATTGTGTAATCATAAATAATAACATAAATTTAAATAATAATGTAATCAATATAATTATGTCATAATAATTGATTAATTAATAATTTATTTAATTTTATATTATTATTTATTATTACACAATTATTATGTTTATCCTTGCGTAATAGGATAAGTTACGAGAATAATCGCCACATATTACTAGGAATTTCTAAGCTGGCCCTAATTCTTAAGGTGCTGATACACTTGAGCATTCACTTGTAATGATTATTCTAGCGAATGTTATACATTACAGGTAAAAGCTCACAAAATAAAAGAAGCGTTTTAACGAGCATCCTAGCACCTTTAAAGTTCAATTCCAAATTAGCTTTACCCACTTTAACGGGTACACGTATTCTACTCTAGCTCTATATTTTAAGTTTACTGTAACGCAATAATACACTATTTCGCATTCAAAACAAGATAACACAGCAGCAATACATAGTTTATCGAACCGCTTGTGAACGCGCATTGAAGCGTAATTTGCCGATTACATTGAGCGAGCAGAAGCGTGGAGTGACGTACATTGCGCACTACCAATGTTTCCGGCTGGATGACTATCACGGGTACGAATCAATGTATTATTCAGTGGCTCTTAGCGACATCTACTCATCTCATTCTCATTTCAGCCGTAGGACATCTAAACCTGGACATGGTTCCTTCATTGATACCCAATCATTACGGTTGGAAGCAGCTTTAATCAACCTGCGGCCTTCACCAAATCGTCCTTCCATATCGTTGGTGGCCGTCCCACGCTGCTCTTGCCAGTCCGTGGTCTCCATTCGAGAACTTTTCGGCCCCAACGGCCATCTGTTCTGCGTGCTATCATCATCATCATCATTATCATCAGCCTATGTTCGTCCACTGCTGGACTTAGGCCTCTCCCATGGCACGCCATTGAGCACGATCCTCGGCCACTCGCATCCAGCTCTTGCCAGCCGCCTTGCGAAATAGCAGGGCGGCCGGGAACTGGGGGCCGTGGTTCGTGTTGACTTTCCATATGGTCGGGTTTGCTCTAATTGCCACGCTGAGCAGGCGGGTTGGCAATCGCAGTATATTCACACCGGTATCGATGTGTGCTTGGTCACAGAAGTCTCTTAGTCGCCTTTTACGATACCCGCGAGAAGAGTTGGGGGAGTGCTATTCTTAAGCCGGCACTCCACTGCTTCTCGTCTTCTCGTCACGGTCTTCTGCGTGCTATTTGGCCTGCCATTTGCCATTTCAACGAGTTTATCCGTTTGGCTATGTCGGTGACCCTTGTTCTTCTGCGGATCTCCTCATTCCTGATTCGATCCCGTAGAGAAACCCCGAGCATAGCCCTCTCCATAGCTCGTTGATCGACTCTGAGCCTACATTAGCGCCATCCAGTTTCGAATAATAGAACTATAGTGATCATGCTAGAAGCCGTGGTGGCCTAGTGGTTTGACCTATGGCCTCTCAAGCAGAGGGTCGTGGTTTCGAACCCGGCCACGCACTTCAGACTTTTTCAAAATTCATGTGCAAAATTACTTTTCAAATTTAGCATGACCTTTACGGTTAAGGAAAACATCGTGAGGAAACCTTCATACACCTGCGAATACATTCAGTGGTACACACCATTTTGAAGATACTAGATAATCCGCACTTAGCCCGCGTGGGAACTACTGCCGAAGCCACTCATTCTGAGAGGAGGCCTGTGCCCTGCACTGGGATATGTGTAGATTGTGTAGGCTGGAATGATGGTGATGGTGATGAAAAAAGTCTCTGGGTCACCCTACTACCAAACTTAACTAGGTTTAGTATGCATTGGCAATCAACAAAACATAGGGGCCGATAGTCATCTTTCTACGTCACCTCAAGAACCCCAAATCCAACTACAGTTTCATTCCAATTTGCACTTCTAGCTAATTCATTAAGGTCCAATTTTGTTTCACCTAAAACTAGAACATATGACCTATGTGTAACGCGATAAAGCCCGCACAGATCCGATCTGGTTTGAAATACAGATATGCAATCAAAAGTAACGAACAACCGTTAATTGCTTTTGCGATGAAGAAATCTAGGTGTTGTAATTTAACATACAAGGTGCTTCTAGGGTTCCGTACCTCAAAAGGAAAAAACGGAACCCTTATAGGATCACTTTGTTACGTTCGTGCCTAAAATAGCACGTTCCCAAAATGCCAGTTTTTTCACAAAATTCTACATGACTGATATTTAGAGTCTCTATGGTGTCGCATTATTTAACAAGTCATTCTTCATAATCAACGTCAGTCATAAAGTGATTTATTTCAAACAGTTTTTTTTTTCGGAATTTTTATAAAACAAATCTTTACATACTGCACTCTATAAGATGGCATTGTCCAGAAAAAAATACTGTTAAAGAAATAAACCACTGTATGTCAAAGCCAAAGTCAATAGTTATTTGTGCAACAAGAGAGCAAAGTTGGTTTTTACTGCGAGTGCTGATTTTAATTAGCGAGTGATTCTAAGTTAAAATCCTGAGTGCGCGAGTGATTCAAATACACGAGATGCAATAAAACTTTGGTCTCGTGTGACACATACAACTTTTCACCTCAGCAGCGAGAACATAATAAATTATTAAAGGTACCTATATGAACGTCGTCTTTTTGTCTTTGTTGTGGTTTTCAACATTGAGTAAATATCATATTATATATATATAACAATAGGTACAGTCTCCGAAAAAGTGTTTGCATTGTTTAAAAATATCATAAGCTTTTAAATATTTTTCGCGAGACTTTTCAAGTAAGAAACTTAACTCTGCATTATGTATTACTCCATTAATTCGTCTGGTGTTCAATTGTTGACTTCATTACTGGACTCACTCAATTCACTCATATCATATTCAAAAATGTATTAAATAAGTACTTTTACTATTCTAATAATTTCCAAATTGCCTCTGAACGTGTACCAAACTCATAGATATCGAACTCTGTAGCTAGAGAAACAGAAGAAAAGAATTAAAATTTGAATCGCGCTATTTTCTTAAAGATGCGTTCCGATACTACACCCGCTGCGTTCCGATGCTGCATCCGCTGTATTTACCACGATGTTCAAGATTGTTAAAATTATTAATAATTATATAGATACATGTTTAAACTTTGTTTTCAACAACATTTTTACTATTTGATTAATAAAAATATAATCCAATTATTAAAAAAATACCTACAATAATTTAATTTAAAACCTTAACAGACGAATTACAATTTTAAGGTTAAGAACTTATTATGAGTATCCGAACGTTCAATCGTTCGTTTATTTTTAGGTCTACTAGGATAGAATTTGAAATCGAAATTCGAATCGATTTGATCTTATCTCTCGCTCTTTTCGTATCGAAATGAAAGTGACAGATCAAACTGAAGTTCAAATCTTTCGAATTCAGTAAGCAGACTCATCATTGTCTTTAACTTTTAAAAAAAATAATTAAAAAGCTACTTTGTCTCACGCAGTGAGCAAAATCGGATTTTGCTCACTGTTTTTTAGTAGCAAAACCTGCCTGTTTGAGGTGCTGAGGTGAAAAATGATTTATTGCATATCACATTACAGGCATAAGATGGAATAATAGACTAGGTATACATGTGACGGCAATATCAGAGGGCTATTATATTTACAATTAAACATTTTACGCATTTTTTTAAGCATTATGATTATGACTTATTAAATTATGCGAGACCAAGGGATCCCCAATTTATTTTATTTACCGCGTTTCTAGCTTGCCAGATTCGAAGAAGAAGGAAAATCGAAGATTACAAGGAAGTGTTTTTTTTAGTGGGTTTTTTTGGAGGATTGTTTTTTTTTCTGAAAATATCCTTAGATCCTTTATAGTATAAATAAAAGAAATTTCATCTAAATCTGTCCAGCCGCTTATACTATCGAAGACTAACAAACAAACGGTCACAAACTTTCACATTTCTTATATTAGTAAGAGGCAAGTAGGATTTTTTGGTTACAATTAACAACCAGAGAAAGTTCTATGATACATATTATTAACATAATAACACTCCCTAATTATATTCCTTGCAACATTTTCCCCAAAAATATCCAATTCAGTTGTTGCCAACCCGTTCAATCCCATGTAAGGGACCGTAAACCTTTTCAATGGAACCCTTTCCGGTAAATAATAAATGGTTGACGACACCTGCCTCAAGATCGATCGCGATATTTAGCTGTGGATTAAAGGAGACAGATTGTTTGCTATCCCTGCCTTTATAGCATCCCAATAATATTAGAAATACATGAAAGTATTTTTCTTACTTTTTCACACCCATCATCGTCATCATCATCCCAGCCTATATACATCCCACTGCAGGGCACAAGCCTCTTAGAATGAGAGGGCTTGGAGCGTGGTTCCCGCGCGGGCTTAGTAAGGATTGGGAACTTCACACACATTATTCATTAGTAGGTATCTAAGCGACCGAGCTCCGCTGGGGCTGAAACTCGGTACCAAGCGTTTTCTCAGAGATAAGACCTTGCTAGATCAATTTTTCATCCCCAAAAACCCCCAAATACCAAATTTCATCGAAATCGTTGGAGCCGTTTCTGAGATTCTGATTATATATAATATAAGTACAAGAATTGCTCGTTTAAAGGTATTAGATAGATAGATAGATATCAGCGATATAAGGTAATAGACAGACAGAAAATTACTTTCGCATGTATAATATTAGTATGGATAAGTTATGCACCTCTGCTAAGGACTATAAAGATATGAAATTTCACGAAAACAAGCTAAAATGGATTGAACATTAATCATTAAAGATCATTAGTGATTAGTCAAAATAACGTTCGTTTGAATCGATGATTTATGGATTCCATTATTATAGTAATTTATCATGAAGCTTTCATTAGGTTCATAATGAAAAAATCGTCAAAAATTTGAATCATATGCCGTAGTACCTTAACTACGTTTGTTTGTTCGTATTTCAATATTTACACTGGGGTTCAAATTATTTCAAATAGCTTTTACTGGTCTTATGGTGATGGTGAAAAAAAATATCATAAGCTTACCGTCAAAAGAAGGTAACAGTAAATAAAAAAAAACTTACATCTGCCAAGATATTCAAAAAGTATTGGTGGTTTACAGAATAACTAGTAACATTCCATACACAATCATAAAACCTCTAATTGCGAGGGAAGCATCTCTGCCAGTGGAATATACTTATAGGCAATATACTTATATTATAAAAGTGAAGAAAATTCAATTATTCACAAAGAAAACCCGCCATAACCACGTATAACTCCATTGAACAACGTGAAGGAAAATCTTTACTTTTTCTCGCTTTTCCACCATTTCTGTTTACGACGCCATCTAGCCGCATGATACCAAACTGCGTAGCTACACTGCAAAGCGAACTTCACGAATGGCTCACATTGTTACCAACTAGTTCGTCAAAATTTCCACAGATGGCGCTGTTAGCAAGGAATTGGGAAAACTGTCGAGATGGAATAAAATATTTTCCATACCTATACGAAATTATGTAGATCAATAATTTTTATGAATGTTGATGTTTTTATTGCGACCATAAGAATTTCGCTGATACTACTAATGCTGACCGTAAAACGAATTTGTTTTATGAGTTTGCGGCGTTTGCTCTGTGCATATTTTTTCTGTATCAATTTTTAGCATTCTGACAAAGAGTTATCACAAAAACAAGTTTACGTAGACTTTTTGCTTTTGCTAGACTATTATGGGCTTATTACACGGTACGATTAACGGCTGAAGTCATATCACAACCCTTAAACTATAAATTATTTTATGTATAAATTATTTAATTAAAATTAGCTTAGAATCAATCCTAAATATGCAGCTGAACGAGTAATCTTGGACCCAAGCATCCCTGCCCATCCGTTACGGTGGGTTAGGGACTCGCAAAATTTCCAATGTCGCTTTGCCAGCCTTTCTATCTTCTGCCCATAGTTCAGCAAATCTCAGAAGTAACATTTTAAGGGCCAATCCTTTAAACTTTGAGATTGCTGGCTTGGAAGAACCTAGAAAGGCTTTCTTAATTGCATGCCCAGGTCAAAATTTTCCAGTTTCTACAAATTCACAAAGGAGCTGGGACGACATACACTGCAAAATTACCTACGACCATCTCTTGAGCTGTAGTACAGGTTTGGCACGAGGTAGGCTATTGGCTGTGGGAGCCCATGAGGCCGGCTACTGGCTTCACGCGTTTCCATCGTCTAATACTCGAACTTTTCTTGAGCCTGACACGCTCCGAATAGCAACCTGCCTACGGCTTGGGGTTCCGGTCTGCGCTCCTCACAAGTGTCCCTGTAGCAGTAACGTCGACCGGCTAGGACATCACGGACTGTCTGTCATGTCAAAAAAGCGCCGGCCGCTTCTCAAGACATGCTGCACTAAACGACATTATACGCCGGTCCCTTGCCACCGTCAACGTGCCAACGTTGCTTGAGCCCACAGGCATTGCAAGAGACGATGGCAAGGGACCGGACCGGATTTATGCCACTTATTCAGACACGCTGGCCCCTTCCCATCTCCGTGGTACTTGCAACAGACCTGGTGCAGCTTCAGAAGCGGCTGAAAAAGCGAAAGGACTGAAATACAGGGGTCTAGGCAGCGAATACGATTTTGTCCCATTCGGTGTCGAAACCCTTGGTCCGTGGGGTCCTAGCGCTTTAAAGCTTTTTAAGGAAATTTCAAAGAGTTTAATCGACGTCACAGGGGACCGAAGAGCTGGCAGCTTCCTCGGACAAAGAATTAGCTTAGCTATTCAAAGAGGAAACGCTGCCAGCATCTTCGGCACCTTGTCTAAGGGGAGGGGACTAGCTTTCAGAATATGTTTTAGTTATAATTATCTTTTTTTTATATTTTTGTTTTCTTTTTTCATATTCATATTCATATTCATATTCATATTCATATTCATATTCATTTATTAATAAAATTACAAATTTTACAAGTCAAATTATATTATGCATTATTATTATTATTATTATTAAACAAGTTAGCTATGAAGTATCTTTTTTTGTACTTATTTTTTCAACTTCATTTTTTTATTACTTTTACGGTCATCCCGTGAAATCATACATTTTGTACTAAATACAAACTGAAATATAGATGCACAGAAAAAACCCCAGAAAAAAGACCAATGCTGGGAATCGAACCCAGGTCCTCAGCATTCCGTGCCGCGTGCCATACCCCTACACCACCACTGGTCTAGAGATTAGACACGAATCTTTCCTATACATCATACATTTCAATCTGCTAAATCATCACCTTATGCAGTGACAAACGCACATCTATGTTACACCCTCATCGAGAGATTTTAACACTCCTTCGGAACTAACCGCTCACCTGGACAAGAGATGGCGCTACTGTGCAACTTTAAACAAGTTAGTTTAGTTAAGTTTAAAGTAATAAAAAAATGAAGTTGAAAAAAAAAAAAAATAAGTACAAAAAAAGATACTTCATAGCTAACTTGTTTAAAGTTGCACAGTAGCGCCATCTCTTGTCCAGGTGAGCGGTTAGTTCCGAAGGAGTGTTAAAATCTCTCGATGAGGGTGTAACATAGATGTGCGTTTGTCACTGCATAAGGTGATGATTTAGCAGATTGAAATGTATGATGTATAGGAAAGATTCGTGTCTAATCTCTAGACCAGTGGTGGTGTAGGGGTATGGCACGCGGCACGGAATGCTGAGGACCTGGGTTCGATTCCCAGCATTGGTCTTTTTTCTGGGGTTTTTTCTGTGCATCTATATTTCAGTTTGTATTTAGTACAAAATGTATGATTTCACGGGATGACCGTAAAAGTAATAAAAAAATGAAGTTGAAAAAATAAGTACAAAAAAAGATACTTCATAGCTAACTTGTTTAAAGTTGCACAGTAGCGCCATCTCTTGTCCAGGTGAGCGGTTAGTTCCGAAGGAGTGTTAAAATCTCTCGATGAGGGTGTAACATAGATGTGCGTTTGTCACTGCATAAGGTGATGATTTAGCAGATTGAAATGTATGATGTATAGGAAAGATTCGTGTCTAATCTCTAGACCAGTGGTGGTGTAGGGGTATGGCACGCGGCACGGAATGCTGAGGACCTGGGTTCGATTCCCAGCATTGGTCTTTTTTCTGGGGTTTTTTCTGTGCATCTATATTTCAGTTTGTATTTAGTACAAAATGTATTATTATTATTATTATATTCTGACATGTCATAAAAAGCGTTTTTTGTTAGCCATTTCTTTAGTCGGTTGGAGAATGTCAGGTCATTTTGAATATTTTTGATTTTTTTTCTTATTGTAAATACTTTTTTTTAGTCTAGGATAGTTGTACATAATATATAATTATTGTGTTGTAAATAAATATATTTTATGTTAAAAATAGGCCTATATTATCGTAAATACACTAATGAAACATAATCATCATCATCATCCCAGCCCATATAAGTCCCACTGGCAGGGCAGTGTTGCCCCGGTTGCCCTCCCCTAAATGCGGCCCTGGGATGAAATTAACCTTTTTTTTTAATTTATTCAAGAAAAAAGAAAATTAAGTATACATATTAATTATAAACAGCGAGCGAAAATCACGAACGATTTATCTGTCGCTGATTGTAGCACGCTTCCAGCGCATCATCAACATCATATGGCTAGATAGTAGGTACATACTTAAATTAAGGTGTTATTCTATGGTCTAAACGGCTTATACCTTACCTTTCGCAGCATTGGCAGCATTGGCGACGTTGGCGACATTGGCGACATTGCTGTCAGCTTTGTTCTCTTGCGCATCTTCTTTGGCCGCCTTCGCGTCCGCGCTCGTGTTGCAGCCCATTTCGACACGCTCACGCACACTAATGCCAACTAGCGTACTTAGCGTGCAAACAGCTGCGGAGACTGGCTATAACATTGTTCTTTTATCTGAAACAAAGGGGAATGATATTAAAATACCTTTGTACCTTTTTTATGTTAGAGAGGCCAGACAAACGAACTAGTGGGTCACCTGATGTTAAATGATCACTACTGTCCAAGACACCCGCAGCGCTTTACGCGATGCCAGTGCGTTGTCGGCCCTAAAGGAGAAGAAGGGGGAAGGGGGGGGGGAGAGGGAAGGGGTGAGGTATTGGGCCCCCGGCACTCTCACTGACCGTACGAAACGCAAGCAGGATTACTGCTACTTCACGCCGGTGTTCTGTGAGAGGGTGGTACTGCCCCGGACGAGCCGGCCCATTCGTGATGCAGCGGCTAGCTACAACATGGCTCTACCTACATAATTATAAAAATAAAATTTTATGGAATAAAAATTAAACCGACTGTAAAAAACCGACCAAGTGCGAGTCGGACACGCGCACGAAGGGTCCCGTACCACTATCTATAATAACAGCAAAAAAATAAGGTTTGCTGTATGGGCGCTCCTTTTTCTGAAGTCTGTTAAAAATGTCGACTTCACGTCACTGGTAGCTAAATTTAACTAACTCGAAAATGACAATAAACAGACAAATGTCACCCTAAATCTACATACCTACTATTTGCACAAATTCTACAATTCGCACTAATGTACTGTTCCCCTGCTCCCTCTTTTAAATATTCCCATTTCAGCCTACAGCCCTCGCAATCTCACATAACTCTTAACTGCTGCTGCAAAACTGAGCCTTGCTCGCTAGTTCCTAGGTGGTATTTCCGATGGCAAAAATGACGAAGATAGGAGATTGTGTAATTTAGCAGTTCATTCAAAGATGGCCGACAAAAGGGTGATAAGGGGCGCTAATGAATTTAATCCACGGATGTGACTTGAATGGATAAACGAGTATTTTGGAAACTGGAAATAAAGGTTTAGATACATGAAATAAGGTACGCATGACATTAAATACGACGTAATTTTTAAAAAATCCCATGGGAATTTTACGGGAAATCTCGAAATTTCTATTCGACTGGCAGACCTTTGGTACGTCCATAGTTCATCATCATCATCATTTCAGCCGAAAGACGTCCACTGCAGAACATAGGCCTCCCCAAATACTCGCCAAACAGATCGGCCCTGCGCCATCCGCATCCAACGCGTTCCCGCAACCTTAACCAGGTCGTCACTCCATCTTGTTCTCCATCGGCCGTCAATTCTACGAGCCTTCATAGTTGAACGTCTGGAATATCAAGTAGGCTACTATTTATCCCAAAATTCCCATTGGATCGATCGGGATAAAATCCCGGAGTCTCAACCGCTAGTTTCATAGGCATGAAATGTGACGCGGGTGTTTTTGGGCAACGTTAATGACAGACGATGACGTTGATATCAGAATCGTAGCAGGTGGAAACAAATTGTCTCTGCCTACCCCTTTGCTGAGAAGGAAGCGTGATTGTATGTATGTTAATTTTTAAAATTGAATTAAGCCACAGAAATAATAATAAAGAGGATAGAAGTGCCTTAGACGCGTGACCTTGGCGCCGCGCTTGTGACTCGTAGGTCACAAGCGCGCGACTTGTGGCTCAGTGCTATTTGAAACGTGGGTATGACAACAAGTGCTTTAAAATGGTGTTTTGCAGCAATAGCAATTACACTAATAAGGGGATTACATTTCATTGGTATGTATTAATTTAATGTAATAATGCGGTTTATATCAAAATACAACTTGAGAAAATATTTCATTATGAAATATTGGTTTACACGTTATTAACACGGAACTTCATATACCATTGCTACTCATGCCCATAAAACGCAGATCGTTTTGAATTATACGCAGCAATGTAAAGTAATTTTTGATAACCCTTCCGTCTTGCACAAAAGTTCGTGGTACGGACAAAAAAACAGGTTACGACTAGTACAGACATAATGCCGACGCGGCCAATAAATGGCGCCGTTGTGTAAATGTGGGTATGACTTACGTTGAGTGTTATTCAATGCTATCTCTAAGGTGTAAGGTTCATAATTGTTTGTAAGCAAAAATTTTAGTAATTGTGTGCGTGATTGCGTAGTACGGTTCCGGTCTTTTGCATGTGTGCATTAACACAGTAAGTAGAGGGGATGAAGTAGCGACACGAGTTCCGGAAGAAAATAGGAACTAAGGCATTTCTATCCTCTTTATTATTATTTCTGTGAATTAAGTCCAAAGCTACGTTATAAAAAGGCTTTCAAACAGCTAAAATAAGTTAGGAGCCATTGCCACGTAGCCAGAACAAATCCAATTTTAGAATCGGGTTGGGCGAAACTGCGCGAAGCACGCGATGTTCGGCCTAGCCAAATAACAATTGTCAGTTTTCCATGTCTGAGAACTAGAATTTTACTAGGGATTGTCACTATATCATAGTTACGGTTCAGAGTAAACTTTTTGCAGAGTGCGGTAGCTCCAACATCCTTCTGACACATTATATCAGGCCTTATACACGAAATTCGATTTTCGAACGTCGTATCAAACAGAAGAGTGAAAGGGATGGCACGATACGAACTTCGAATTTCGTGGTAGTCCCTCAAAGGTTGGCAAACTGCGGCTGCGGCTCTTTCGGTGCAGTTCCATGCGCAAATTTTATATATATCGAATGGTTAAAATATCGAAACGTTTGTTTTTCTGAAACAGACTAACCTAACCTAACTAACCACATAGTCCACAGAGTCAAAAGACGAAAGTCTTCAATCAGTGCGACCTACCCGTTATGACATACGGTGCCGAAACATGGACACTCACGGTAGGGCTGGTCCACAAATTTAAAGTTGTTCAACGTGCTATGGAAGGGGCTATGCTCGGAGTTTCTCTGAAAGATCGAATTCGTAACGAAGTGATCCGACAGAGAACCAAAGTTATCGATACAGCCCACCGCATTAGCACGCTGAAGTGGCAATAGGCCGGCCATATAACCCGAAGAACCGATAACCGTTGGGGTAGACGAGTTCTTGAGTGGAGACCACGGATCGACAAACGTAGCGTACGACGTCCTCAGACTCAGTGGAGCGATGATCTTCGCGAGGCGGCTGGCAAGAGCTGGATGAGAGTGGCCGAGGAATGCTCACTGGCGTGCCATGGAGAGACCTATGTCCAGCAGTGGACGAACATAGGCTGATGATGACGATGAACCTAACTAAACTGTTTAAAGTTCAGAAAAAAACATTGACGATATTATAACCACTCGATATATTAACAATCGTACCTATTCAGAAGCGTGCCTTATTTTGTCTACAGTTTTCGAAATACAAAGAAAGTAGTGCAAATTTTGCAAATACTTAACGGTACTACGTGAGATAGTTATTTTAAACCAAAGTGGGTCAAACTAAACAAGACGTTATCGAACAAACCGCCCGTTTATATGGAAACAACGCAACAGATGGGTGGTTAGGGTTAGCCCCGAACTCTCAAGGTTATAAACAAACATGACAACAGTGCATTACTTTCTACTAACGATGTCTTTGTTGATAGTCAAATTTAGAGAACGAAATTAGCTCCGCATTATCTTGTCATCATTATACTGCAGTGTGTGAAGTCAGAAGTCTTTGACCAGCGCGTGTTGCCGGTGATGACTTATGGCACTGAGACGTGGCCGCTAACGATGGTCCTCATAAGAAAGCTAAGTCACTCAGAGGGCGATAGAGAAGGCTATGCTTGAAGTTTCTCTGCGGGATCACATCAGAAATGATGAAATCCGCGCAAGAACTGTGAAGTAACCGACATAGCTCGAAGAATCGCTAGACTCAAGTGGCAGTGGGCAGCGCACATCGCTTGTAGAATTGATGGCCGACAGAGCCTAAAAGGTTCTCGAATGTCCTCCACGGACCGAAAGACTCAGACGCAGACGTGGTGTTCAGCTTGCGCCTTTATATAGCGCGAATAACCTGGATTAACTTATAGAATACTTTTATCCCGGAAAATAGCATAGTTCCAACGGGATAGTCATAAACGAATTCTTCGCAGACGGAGTCGCAGGCCACAGCTAGTACCTTCATGCTTTGTTTACTATTTCCTTTCGCTTTAAGAAAGCAACCCCTGCAGAATGAAAACTTTGTCTGTGTTTGACAGTTTGGGCCTGAAACTTGATGCTGCTTCAATCAATACTTGTAGAGTTTGAAAGTAAGATGAAATTCAACGCCCGAGCCAACGTGGAATCATTTCACAGTAAATGTTAGACTTGACATTAGACCTATGCAGATGAATGAAAGAAACATAATATTCGTGACAACATTTTTTTTAACTTAGGACAAAACTAGAATAAAAATAATAAAAAAATGCGAATATCACGTGTTTGAAATGGCAATGGGCAGGCCATATAGCACGCAGAACAGATGGCCGTTTGGGGCCAAAAGTTCTCGACTGGAGACCACGGACTGGCAAGCGCAGCGTAGGACGTCCAACAACGAGATAGACGGGCGATTTGGTGAAGGCCGCAGGTTCAGGGTAGACGCAAGTCGCTTCCAACAGTAATGATTGGGCGTCAATGAGGGAGGCCTATGTCCAGCAGTGAACGTCCTACGGCTGAAATGATGAAATGATGATGATGAATATCATGAAAAGGTCCCAAATCAGCGAAATGCCAGTCTTGCCAACGACGCTGATTTTCCTGATGATAGTTAGTATGTATTTTCCTATTATTAGAAGCTTGCTTTTGCCCGCAAATTCGTCCGCACAGATTTCAAATCTATGGTAAAGCTTCCACATCTCCTTCATTGAAAAAAATCGGTTTGTAAATATGTAAATATAGAAAGCCCGTTAGAATTTCAATTCTGCGCGGACGAAGTCGCGGGCAAAGGCTAGTAGCCTATTATAGATACTCCCCAAACACGTATTATAATAGAAACGACAAAAAATCTATTTTAAGAAAAATAATATCACACAAACGACGCCTTTGGACGAATGTTAAGGCAAAAGTTGCTTAGATACCGATCCGGATTATCGAAAGACTTGTATATAGAGGATCACGACAAAATAGGTTTTTTCGACGGCCGCCATTGTGTATAAACTCGTGTTTCTAGTTTGGATATGGCATTTACATAAAGACCGCTACATCACAGCGCCTGACAACTTGAGTAATCTATAAACATCTGTAGCTCTCAACCTTGACGCTGGCAAAATTGTCCCATAGGACAGACGCCATTTTAAAAAAAACGTTGAGCCTCATGAGAAAACTCAAGGTAACTCCGAAGGCGATGGAGAGGGCTATGCTCGAAGTTTATCTGCGGGATTGCATTAGAAATGATGAAATCCGCGCAAGAACTAAAGCCAGCGACATAGTTCGAAGAATCGTCAGACTCAAGTGGTAATGGTTAGGACGTAGAACTGATGACCGATGAGGTCAAACGATTCTCGAATGGCGTCCATTGACCGGAAGACAGACGACCTGGTTAAAGCTGCGGGAACGCGTTGGATGCGGATGGCGCCAGACCGATGTGTTTGGCGAACATTTATTTATTTATCGTATAGCGATTACACACTGTACCTCTACCATGAGTTTACACTAGTTTACGTGACCGTACTCGCTAGCGATGGCGTAAATTATTTGTATGGTGAATTGTACAGCGCCTCTAGCGGTCACTTACGGAAGTACAATTCTCCATACAAATCATTTACGCCGTCGCTAGCGAGTACGGTCACTGTGAACTAGTGTAAACTCATGGTAGAGGTACTGGTTAGCAAAACTGGTTAGGCCTATGTTCGGCAGTGGACGTATTTCGGCTGAAGTTATGATGATGATGATGTAAATCTATATGCATTGTAAATCTGTGCGAAAAAAATTACCTTGTTGAGTATCTTGCCGGATTCTTCTCAACAGCGTTTTGAATTATGTTCAAAACGCCAGAAGACTCACTCATAGTAAAAAAACCGGCCAAGAGCGTGTCGGACACGCCCAAGATAGGATTCCGTAGCAGGTACCAAAAAATCTCAGTTTAGAAATATTTTTTTTTACAAAAATTTAAAAACTGCTCAACTGATTAAGTTGAAAGTAATTTTTCTAGAAAGTTTTTATTAAGTTTAACTTACATGATTTTTTTCATATTTTTTAAACGTGCGGTTCAAAAGTTAGAGGGGGGACACATTATTTTGAACTTTCGGAGTGAATATCTCCGAAAATATTCACTTTATAAAAAAATGGTTTTAGCAAACCCCTATTTATTTTCAAATACCTATCCAATGATACCACACACTACAGGGTTAGTCGAGAAAAAAAATATCACCACCACTTTACGTCTAAGGGAAGGTAGGTACCCTAAAAAAATCTTTTTAAGTTATTTTTATTTAACTACTTTGTCGGCGTGACTGCAGATATATATATATTTATGCCAAATTACAGCTTTCTAGTACTAACAGTCTCTGAGCTTAGCCGCGGACAGACATACAGACGGACAGACATGGCGAAACTATAAGGGTTCCTAGTTGACTACGGAACCCTAAAAAATACGGATAACTCACTTCTATGAAAGAGGTTAGCTTAACATGTTTTGGACCAATCCAAAGTCCTTCATCATGGAGCACATGCCACGGCAGCTGCTGCAGTGCGTATTGTTGGCTACGGATTAGCCCGAAACAGATCATAGACGTGAGTTATCTGTATTTCTCACTATCAACAGCATTTTTCCTAACCGATGGTAGATTCTTTGTCATTCATAAGTGCTTGTTGCCTAAAATGAATCAGAAATCAGAAATCAGAAATGTTTATTTGCTTGAATACAGTCAATAAGATGTTAAAGCAATAATGTCCAATAATAATGTGCAATGTGTGTTTTTTTTACTTTGACTTTGGAATGCCTTCTCCATAGTTTCCCGCATGCACTACGCCCTTAGGGGATGACCCGTGTTACAGCGATATTGCTAAGGTCCGGGTCACTCGCCCCGATGTACTCGATGTTTTCGGCAGCACTAATGCGACAGAAGAGACACTATGCGGACAGTAAAAGAAACTTATCAGGGTAAAACATTCAAATTGTTGGCAGCACCGTCTAAGTGCACGTTCCCTATAGCTACATAAGGGGCGCACCTTGGTTTCCCATAATTTCATAGTCATAATGTATAGTTATCCATAATCAACGTTAGTCAGAAAGTGATTTATTTGTGAAACAGTATTAACTCAGACCACAGAGTACAGTTAAGTACAGAGTTAACTCGTGACCACGGTTGCTGCAATGTGGCCGAAACGTAGAGGTAAATAAATAAATATTTCAAACTAAATACAAACTGAAATATAGATGCACAGAAAAAACCCCAGAAATAAGACCAATGCTGGGAATCGAACCCAGGTCCTCAGCGTTCCGTGCTGCGGGCTTACCCCTACACCATC
This sequence comes from Archips crataeganus, assembly GCA_947859365.1. Taxonomy (NCBI): domain Eukaryota; kingdom Metazoa; phylum Arthropoda; class Insecta; order Lepidoptera; family Tortricidae; genus Archips; species Archips crataeganus. The sequence continues at coordinate 5,702,914 of OX402071.1, read as the reverse complement.
ACTGGTCTAGAAGTTAGCGACGAATCTTTCCCATACATCGTACACTTCAGTCTGTTATAATCACATTTAGGCATTTATAACAGACTGAAGTGTACGATGTATGGGAAAGATTCGTCGCTAACTTCTAGACCAGTGATGGTGTAGGGGTAAGCACGCAGCACGGAACGCTGAGGACCTGGGTTCGATTCCCAGCATTGGTCTTTTTTCTGGGGTTTTTTCTGTGCATCTATATTTCAGTTTGTATTTAGTTTGAAATATATGGTTTCACGGGATGACCGTAAAAGTAATAAAAAAAAATGAAGTTGAAGAAAATAAAAAAAATAAATAGAAAAAGATACTTCATACTTAACTTGTAAATAAATAAATATTTATTGCGTGATAAGTCCCGTTTAGTTTAGTAATTACGAGTGAAAATCACGATAGTTTAAAACATGATACATCATGGTTTATTAAATTATGGGAAATCATAGAGACCCCTAATAGAGACATAGACGCAGAATAAGTATGCGGCTTGGAGGATCAATTAGTAGAGGATCTGGCTTAATCTCAAAGCGTCTATTTCGAGATGCCGGAGCTGACCGTGTATACAGAATGAACGCTTTAGCTCAGTAACGTTCTATATTAACATTTTATATCATCGTTGTGTTAAAAAAAGTCGTGGTAGTGTAGGTAAGCCGTGACGGCCTAGTGGTTTGACCTATGGCCTCTCAAGCAGTGTGTCGTGGGTTCAAATCCTGGCTCGTACCTATGAGTTTTATGGAATTTATGTGCGAAATTAATTTGAACTACGAGTTTTACGGTGAAAGGAAACATCGTGAGGAAACCTGTATACACCTACGAAGAAATTTAATGGTGTGTGTGAAGTTCCCAATCCGCGCTGGGCCCGCGTGTGAACTACGGCCCGAACCCTCTCATTCTGAGAGGAGCCCTGTGCCCTGGAGTCGGACGTTTATAGGCTGGGATGGATGGAGGCATTAATGACATTGTAATAAGAAACATGGCACGCGTCATCATGACTGCATCTATGTATATTGTTTGTTTTATATAGGTAGAAGTCACAGAGCAATTATTCCATACTTTAATGTGAATTGTACGTGCAAAATGTTCCGCTGAATAATGTGACGGGCAAACTGACACTTGACATTAATTATGTAAATGTCCATTAGTGGACAATGTATTCGCGTGTTATATGACAGTTGGGTGACATCGTATCGACCTATATTTTGCGCTTATATTAAAATAAAGTGTCGACGAGACAGCTCTAGACGCCTTGCCGTCCCAAGGGAAGACCAATGTCGGACCCATTACCATTTTGTATTGGTTTTATGGTTCCCTTCTTGAAGTACGACTAACATAATCCTATTAATGTCGCTACGCTGTCGGTCTATCCATCTATTCGTTCACACACCATTGAATTTCTTCGCAAGGGTGTGTAGATTTCCTCGCGTTGTTTTCCTTCACTGGAAAGTTCATGACAGCCTCAAAAGTGCCACGAGAATTCCGGCCTCTAAAAACTCTCGTAGAACTGATGCCGATGGGAATAGGTTCTCAAATGGCGTCCGCGGACCGAAAGACGCAGTGTAGAGAGGCCTCTAACAAGATGGAGCGATGACCTGGTTAAGGTTGCAGGAACGCGTTTGATACGGATGGCGCAGGACCGATCTGTTTGACGAACCTTGGGGGCCTATAATAATAATAATCATTTATTTACGACCACTTTAGCCTAGTTGGTAGTGACCCTGCCTACGAAGCAAGAGGTCCTGGGTTCGAATCCCGGTAAGGGCATTTATTTGTGTGATGAGCACGAATATTTCGCATGCTGAATGCAATAAGGGCCGAAGTCAAAATTTTCTAGTTTTTGAGTTTAATCCGGAATCGGAATCGTGTGTGTGTGTAGTACATGATTCCGGATTAAACTCAAAAACCCAAAATTTTTGACTTCGGCCCTTATTGCATTCAGCAGGCGATTTGTTCCTGAGTTATGGATGTTTTCTAAGTATTTAAGTATTTATTTATCTATATAAGTATGTTTATCGTCGTCTAGTACCCATAGTACAAGCTTTGCTTAGTTTGGGACTAGGTCGATTTGTGTAAGATTGTCCCCTAATATTTATTATTATGTTGGTACGGATTTCCGATCACGGGCCCATGGGGACCCGGTCATTTGAAAGGCATTCATGGGGCCAAAGCCAACATGAAGAGGCCTTTGGTACCATATAATATAAATGAGATGGGCGCAACTATGGAGGTCTATCCCCTAATACACCATGAGGATGTGCTAGCGGACAGTCCTCCACATTTGCCAAACTATTGCCAGGTAGGAATCGACATGGAATTGGCTACGGAGTTATTATTATTATTATTTATTATTTATTATTATTATTTCGAACACATGTCCAGATGGTTGATAGTAATAAGTAACAACAGATGATGTCTTTCGGCTAAAATTATGATAAACATTCAAACAAAAAACATCCAAATATCCTGACGACCGGTAAATCTAGTAGAAGAACCTGACGAAGCTAGAGGTCCCGGGGTCGATCTCCAATCGGGGTTGGTATTTGTATAAAAAATACGAATGTTTGTGCTCGAGTCTTGGACGTTAAATATGTATTTAAGTATGTATTTATCTATCTAAGTCTGTTTGTCCATTATCTAGTACCCATAGCTTTGCTTAGTTTGAGACTAGTTCATTGCTGTCAATCGTCACTTTTTTTTATAAACATCCAAATATCTTCGCAAACTTTCTCCTTTTTAATAATAGTAGTGACGACCAGATGGCCTAGTGGTTAGAGAACTTGACTACGAAGCTTGAGGTCCCGGGTTCGATTCCCGTGTCGGGGCAGATATATTGTATGAAAAATACGAATGTTTGTTCTCGGGTCTTGGGTGTTTAATATGTATTTAAGTACGTATCTATCCTATATGTACGTTTATCCGTTGCCTAGTACCCATAACACAAGCTTTACTTAGCTTACTTTGGGACTAGGTCAATTGGTGTGAATTGTCCCGTGATATTTATTTATTTTTATTTTAGTAGTATTTTAACGTTATTACACACATTACATAATACATTATAATTATGTTCGCTGTGTACACAGAGTGGTATCAGATATCGCCACAGACTCTGAAGTGGTCTGTGGGTAGATCTACCTACACTTTGAAATATTATCCCCCTGACGGTATTTTGGGTCACAAGACATTTACTTTGCGAGTAAAACTGAGGCCGTTACTGTCAAACGCGCGAACGCTTGCTTTCGCAATCACTATTTCTGTCTGTCAAACGGTATAATATGGTGATAAAAAGAGATGGTTAAAGCGATGGCAAGCACCTGCGCGTTAGGCAATATGGCATGGTCTAAAAACCACACTTTAACACGTTTGCTGTGAGACAAATTTCATAGAACTTTCCTAGACACAATACAGTAAGTATTATAAAATCGTGACGCGGTAACGTGGAAGGTTTTTGAATTTATCGAACATGGTGGCGTCACTAAACGTCAGTACGGTAACGCCACCAGAGTTGAGGTCACGCACACAACCACATCTCATGTAATGACAGCGGGATTTTGACGTTTATTCGTACCGATAGCAAGTTCAACAGACTCAACAGTGAATTACTAAAAATTTCTTCAACCTATTTCGTTAAGAATTATTTAAGAAAATACATTTAGTTCAAACAAAACAGAAAATAAAATATTTTGATCTATTTTATTTAAATCAGATTCTGATAAGCATATTTTTCGCTTTTTATAAAATACCGATTTTTTTGTTGCGAATATTTCTTATCAGTTTCAAATTGTTTTATTTATAAAATAGGTTATATGTATTGCGTAGGTATTTCAGCTTCAGATCATAATATAATTCACATTTTCATTCACTCATTCATTTCATTCATTCACTACTTTTTTTGCAATCAGTAGTTTGGGTGCGCCAAAGTTGAACTAATTTTTTAACGTCGATTATCGGAAGTCCGAAAATGTTGTTCCTAAAAATTTACATCCTAATAATCACTACTCATAACTACTCTGTTCCTAACATTCTGAATCCCTAATCATTCAACTTCATAATGTCCGTTGCAATAAACATCTATCATACTACTATTTGTTTTCCTATATTTTCTCAACATTACCATCTTTTACACTATTATTCATCATCATATCTATTTTATGTAGATTTGTTTTTTTCATAAAATTTAACATTATATGCATTAAACTTCATAATGTCCGTTGCAATAAACATCTATCATACTACTATTTGTTTTCCGATATTTTCTCAACATAACCATCTTTTACACTAATATTTATCATCATATTTTTTTTATGGATATTTGTTTTTATTCATAAAATTGAACATTATTATACATTTAACTTCATAATGTTCGTTGCAATAAACATATCATACTACTATTTGTTTTCATGTATTTCCACAACATATCCATCTTTTACACTATTATTCATCAAGCGAGCGAGCGAAGCGAGCGAGCAAGACCTTTTAGGGCAGAAGCGACTCGGATAGGTTAGGTTCAGAAGGCTAAGGCGGGAGCGAAGCATAGCGTAGCTCCCGCTTAGCCTTCGGTGTTAGGTATTTTTTTTTGTAACAGCACAGAAAATGATTATTTCCATTAGGTAATCCATACAGTTGAAGTGCCGAAAATCATAAAATATAATGCATCAAAATATATAAAGTACCGTACCGGTACCGTAAGTAGGCATACCCTCAAATAAGAATCATAAATATCACAGATTGAATAACATTGAATGATTTTTAAAACGGCACTACCTACCTATTAATAACAGGAGTAATAATATTATAAAAAAAATACTTTATGATTAAGAATGTTATGAAAAAAAAATTGTAGGAGTAATACATAAAGTTTCAACAGTGAAGTTATTACTTAAAATTTTCGGAAACTGAGTGTTATGGACTACGTTAATAGTAAAATAAATTGTAGGAACGAAAACTTTAGGAAACAAAACATTAGGAACAGTGATCATTAGGAGTACAAATCGATAGGAAAATTATGTTTCGGAAAACTGAGTGTTATAGACTACGTTAATAGTAAAATAAATTGTAGGAAACAAAATTTAAGGAAACAAAACTTTAGGAACAGTGATCATTAGGAGTACAAATCGTTAGGAAAATCCATTTCGGGTGATGAACTTTAGCGAACCCAATATGGACCCCAGTAGTTTATGTAGCTGTGTGTGTAATCATTCGCCCATGGACTTAATACCTAACCCGGACTGAGTACTAACTTTTATTAGTCAATCAAAAGTGACCCATATTACCAAGCAATACAGTTTAGTAATGACAACTAGAGACAGCGGTCCGAGAGAGAAACCCAAACTAGTGCCTTGTGTCCCACTCGCACCATTTTCCAGTGGAAAAAAAGATAATGAAATAGTAGTAAAAATTAGTACTGAAAATAATAACCTTCTTTATAATAAATAGCTATATTTAGATACAAAATATTACCTTTTACCTAATTTGTAAATCATTAAGATTGCAACTAATATTTACTGATTAAAACACGGTAATGCATTAAATATTGTGATGATCAAGTGGTGATTGTAAATTTTAACTGGTATCACCGACGTTGACAAATTAGGGTGCCTATGATTTAGGCCGGTGTGAGTATGTCTACTAATGCAATTTCGTAGATAAGACTGAAAAGCAGGTTGGGGTATAGGAAAAGGGGCCCGATTTAAGGACTTAAAAAAATTTGGATCAGAAATTTTTTTCGGGTTTTTCGTAATTTAAAAAAAAAAAAAACTTTAAAGAATACATTAAAATAAACATCTTTTATATATATAAAGATGATCTACGACTGAAATTATTTGTCTTTTTAGGGTTCCGTACCCAAATTGTAAAAACGGAAACCCTATTACTGAGGCTCCGCTGTCCGTCCGTCTGTCCGTCTGTCACCAGGCTGTATCTCGGGAACCGTGATAGCTAGAGAGTTGAAATTTTCACAGATGATGTATTTCGGTTGCCGCTATAACAACAAATACTAAAAAATGGAATAAAATAAATATTTAAGGGGGCTTCCATACAACAAACATGAATTTTTTTTGCTCGTTTTTGCTCGATATTGATAACGGCAACAGGTAGACACTTGAAATATTCACAGAATCTATCTATCAAATACCTTTAAACGAGCAATTCTTGGTTATATATAATCAGGATCTCGGAAACGGCTCCAACGATTTCGATGAAATTTGGTATGTGGGGGTAAAAAAGATAAAAGTTTTTTTTTACACCTTGGGTTACACTTCTGAAGTTTTAGCAAGGATTCCGGATTCCTATTATTTTTAATAAGTGCACAAATTTTAATATGTGATTCAGTGTCGTTAAAATAACAAATTTCAGTATTTTTCGTTATAATATTAATCACTTTTTTTTGTTTTTCATAGTAACTCGACCAATTATTGGATGAATTACTATGAACAACCCAAATTTCAAAATTTAAAAAAAAATCTTGAACAGATAATCATGATCTGAATCACGTATCAAAATTTGTGCACTGATTAAAAATTACCCTGTATTACTCAGAAATAATGTCGCATTCTATTCGTGAAAGAATTTTTGAAATCGGTCTAGTAGTTTTGGAGTTAATTCGTTACAAACATACAAAAATACAAATCAATCCCCTGTATAACATTAATAGAAGTAAAACAATAATAAAAATAAAATAATTGTAATATAAATAGTGTAGGCTTACGCTATTTCTTTCTAATTCTGAATTGACTCTTTTATACTTTTTTAAGAAAAATCTTGATAATTATTCGCAGGTGTACTTGGTCACCCTAATTAGAACGAGATGCAAGGCACTAGTTTGGTTTCTCTGTCGGCCTCACTTTTATGTCGCAGTACTCAGTCCGGGTTAGGTATTAAGTCTATGCATTCGCCTCAACTCTAGTGGCGTTACCTTATACATAATTATAATAATTACGCCGACGAACGAAATGTTTAAGAAAAAACCTCACACATCTAGATACCCACATATAGAGTGCGGACGATTTTTTAAAATATCTCTTCAGTCTTGGAATTTTGTAATTTAAATATTTTAAAAAACAGTACAATATTTCGCATAAAACCCGGCGACTGGAAAAAAACTTTGCATGAAAAATAAGATTTATTATCCCGCCCCAGCCCACAAAGACCTGTGTTGCCCTTTATTAAATATTAACTTGCGAGGGTGAAACGTGTTTGAAATATTTCAAGCGAATATACCTTTTACCTTGAGGTCTATGCCGCTGTAGTAATCCAGCCAGAAGAAGTAAATTAGCGGAACTAAACCAGTGTTCTATCGCTCCATAAAACAGAGTACTATTCAACCGCTTTCGTTCACACGTACCTAGTGATTATTCTCTTTGAGAAAGAGATAGAGAGAGATTTATTTACACTATTTGATACACATTCTATTCTTCTTCTTAAATTTAAGAGCTATGCTCTTGTCGATGGAGTAACCGCCCCTCCGCCTATCTTCGGCCAATCTTCTTCTAATATATAAAAATCTCGTGTCACGGTGTTTGTTATCGAACTCCTCCGAAACGGCTTGATCGATTTTTTTTCCTCTATATTCGGTAGGTCTGAGAATAGGTCGTAAGCTATTTTTATACCCCTATTCTTCGCAGACGGAGTCGCTAAGAACTAGTACGACGTACTAACTATACTCCATTTAATTTAGAGTTAAATGAAGTATTAAACTACGTGATTGCACAACCTAATCCGATTTCTGATCATAAGTGCATAAAGACTTTGACTTCAACTGTGACATGTCGTAAAAGGTCTTAAATAAACATTCTAGAATATTTAGCTCCCATTCACGACCTTACTCTCCGCAAATTAGATTTTATTGGAGTTTCTCGTACTGAAATAAATATTACGTCTTCCACAAACACACCTAAATACCAATCCTTTGTATATACTTCTCAAGACGCAAATTAGAATGCAATGAATTTGCAGAAAAACAAATTTATAAATGCAGCTGGACGTGTCGCTGTGACGAAAAGCTTCTTAATGAATCCTAAGGAATCTTTTTAGTTCGCGATTTGTCCACCCGCACGAGTCTGGTGCGCAAATATGAGTAAGTATTTATTTTCGGTTTATTGAACGTCTGAAATGTTTCATGTTTGAATGTAAGCTGTCAGTCTCTTATGTAAACATTGCCTGGAGGGTGAAAAGAACGTTCTTGCTTTTGATGAATTCGTACTTATACAGTTTTTCTCGTATGATATATTATTTCGTATAAAAGAGGAGACAGGAAAATATTGATTAAGTAGTTATAATAAGGAACTAATTCAATCAAGTCAAATAATGTACTAAAACCTATGAAAACATGGAAAAACGTTGTTCATTTAGGGCTTTCCACAGGAAGGAAATACATACCACATCATTTCTATTCCTATAATTATTATTTCTGAAGCTGTGGTAGCCTAGTGGTCTGAGCTATGGCCTCTCAACCAGAGGGTCGTGGGTTCGAGCTCGGGCCTTCTCATTCTGTGCCTGCAGTGGGACGTATATAGGCTGGGGTGATGATGAAACAAGGATCTGAAAATCGGATCGGATATTCGGGTTCAAAATGAATTAAACTAAGTGTATCACTCTTGTTTTAATAATAAATAAAATAAATAAATATGAGGGGACAATCTTACACAAATCGACCTAGTCCCAAACTAAGCAAAGCTTGTACTATGGTACTAGACGACGATAAACATACTTATATAGATAAATAAATACTTAAATACATAGAAAACATCCATAACTCAGAAACAAATATTCAAGCTCATCACACAAATAAATGCCCTTACCGGGATTCGAACCCAAGACCTCTTGCTTCGTAGGCAGGGTCACTACCAACTAGGCTAAAGCGGTCGTTTTGTAAGTTGTCAACGAAAAAAACCCGTTGGCTGTAAAGTCGGTTTACGGACGACAGTTTAACGTGACAACGTCATAACAAAACTTTCAAAAATACCGCCGCACCTCCCCCCCCCGCCCCCGCATCACCCTCGCAACTCCGCCCGCACCCCCGCATTGTATAGTCGACCAAGAAACTCCTTTACCACCCTAAGGTTCAATGTCAGTTGTATGACTTAAGACGTCAAAGGCTATTTTCACTTACAAGTCAATGTGACAATCGGCCTTATTGGTTTTATTCTGATGGAGGAACTGTCACAAAAAATGGTAAAGCACTTTCATGGTCGACTATACATCCTGGCGTTCGCTGCTCTGTACGTACAAGTTCGTACGTAACGTTACATTGAGTCATCCTTTTTCGTGTATACAGCCGGCGTTCGTCGATTTATTAGACGTTGTCACGTCAAAAACACCTATCCACATATGCGGGAGACACATACACATATATGCGGAAATAGATAGCGGATAAAATGCTAGAACTACCCAACTGACATAACGGATGGCTAAGCCACAATCGGCTTAACGTGAGCTTAAAAAATAATCCCAAACATATTAATTAATTAAATTCCTAACTCCGCACTCGAGGGATACCTTTGCAAACAATAGAAAGTCCATAACGTATTTAATACTTTGCTAATCGTATTAAAACCTTGTATTTTATGCGGCTAGGGCAACCGAAACCGGTTTTTGTTGTATGAGGAAACCGGTTTTTTTTCTCCGTTCGATGAAAACCGTTTTGAATGGTTTAGCAACGTACGAGCGATTTTTCTGTTATTACAAGTGTTTATCTAATCTATTAATATATAAAAATCTCGTGTCACGGTGCGGTGTTTGATATCGAACTCCTCCGAAACGGCTTGACCGATTTTTATGAAACTTTTTGTCTGTATTTGGTAGGTCTGAGAATATGTCTTAGGCTATTTTTTATACCCCTATTCTTCGCGGACGGAGTCGCGGGCAACAGCTAGTCTTCTAATATACAAAAATCTCGTGTCAATGTGTTTGTTATCGAACTACTCCGAAACGGCTCTACCGATTATTATGATTTTTTTTTCTCTTTATTCGATAGGTCTGAGAATAGGTCGTAGGCTAATATTCTTCGCGGACGGAGTCGCGGGCAACAGCTTTATATGTTTATGTTATGAGCTACAAAGTACTAAAACATGACCCCTGCAACATCACGTAAACCTATCAGAAAAAATGCCAAATACGAGTCGCAATTGCCCAAAAAATAAGTTTATCAATACAATACAATGACTCTTTATTGTACGAAGAAAATAATACAGAATACAAAAACATGAAAAAATACACCGTGAAATTTTAGTGGTTGTTTTCCCGAAACGAGGTGATTTAGTTTCGATTCTACAATCGATTTATAATTACTATTTTGACTAGAGTCAAAAATCCAATTGTGAAAAACGAAAGTCGAAAATGACCGCGAACCAATAGTAACGCTTCGTTGGTACAAGTAGCGTACGATCGTACGATAGGTTAGGTACCAACGAAGCGTTACTCTTGGTTTGCGGTCATTTTCGACATTCGTTTTTCATAATTGGATTTTTGACTCTAGTCAAAATAGTAATTATAAATCGATTGTACAATCGATACTAAATCACCTCGTTTCGGGAAAACAACCACTAAAATTTCACGTTGTATACATAATTATAATGTAAGCAGTATTGATAGATCTAACCAATCGCTAAAGAATATTTAGGAACTCCTTGTCTTCTCCTTTACTGCGGCTTGGGTCTAATTTGAACAGTTAGTATTAATAAAATATGCCTTATAAATAAATAAACAAAAATTCAAGGTAGTTGTATAATATGTCAATAAAAGTTATTTTTGTGGGGTAGTTTGAGAATAAGAAAAATAAAGCGGGTACTTGAGAAGTTACAGTGACAAGTTAAAACATTTGTTTTGGTTTGTTAGTTTAACATTTGGTAGCATAGCATACGGTTGTGGTAACTCTGAAGATGAGCTCTGGTTGAGTTCGAAACGCGTCAGTGTAGCTTGGTGGTGGTGATGGTTGGGTTTATGTGATTTGTGTGTGTTCGTACAGTGTGGAGGTGGAGGAACTGCATGAACACACATTTCTTGCATAAACGTAACTATTGTAAGGTCGCGGGTGAGCAAAGTAATTGTTTTAGTTCATTAATATGGACCTCCGCAAAGTAACGCCTGATTCAATAAATTTAATATTTAGGATCCTACGGAAAGTTGGCTTATCGGGGAGTGGGCGAAAATAGTCATTATGTACGCAGTATTTATCTATACTATCTTAAATTCTATGACAATAACCATCGTAACTCATATAAGTCCTGACATTTATAAATTAGGTACGTGACTATTTTCATTAACTAAACGCTTTTAATTGTGGTTAATAACTATGGTAATTTAATGGTTGACGTTGGACATTGTGTTGACGGTAAGTTGATTATGTATCTACGAATAACTATAGTGTTTGTATGTATCTGTTAACTTGTTAACTTCGACAAACGTGCTTTCGCTACGAACCAAGTCCTCAAGATACTACCGTTCAAGTTACAACTAAGTTCTCAAGCGGCTATAGCTTTATTTGTAATGAAATGATACAGCACGAGATTAAATGAATGCAATAAATGCGCCAAAAACACGGTAGGCCCTTAAATGTATTATTCCGTGTTACGTTCTAATAGAACTAGGGACATGGGCATGTCCCGGATGTGTCAGTTAAGGAAAGCCCAACACAGCCTCGGCCTAACCTCGTGCGGACGTGCTCCATTCTTCAGAAGATATCCTTCGAGTTGCCCAACGGCCTTGTCAACGACCTGTGACTTGCCGGCAAAATTGCCACGCCTAAGTTGGCAATAGCTATGATACAACTATATTTAGACTTACAGTTCTATGGTGATATTTATTTATTTATTTATTTATTTATGGTTAAACACAACAACGGAATTAGTAAATGACAAATGGGAGGGGGGAGTTCTTTTTCAGTACAGAATTCCTCAGTACAGAAGATAGAGCGAGGACCTGGTTAAGGGCGGGAACGCATTGGATGCGGATGGCGCAGGGCCGATCTGTTTAGCGAGCCTATGTTCAGCAGTTGGCTGAAATGATGATGATGATGATGGCAAAATCCCTGCTCCGTTATCGCATTCAAAGGTCTTGTTATGTCTCATAATGCCTCTACCCTCATAGAGACTGCTCGTATTATTGAGACTTGAATATTTTATTAAAGAACTGACCTATGGTAAAAACTAGTTCACGTCATAAAAGTTCATGATCATGTGTGGGAATGATCACATCGGCTCACGGGTAATCATCTGATCAATAATGTGCATTGTGGTACATTCTATATTCCTAAAGGTCATGCGTACGGCCCTTATTGTATACTTACACTAGCTGGTGCCCGCGACTTCGTCCAGGAGAACTAACGCAACTAACTACGGACAAAGGGGAAGCACGACGACTCAAGATAGGTAGGTCAGTCCGCGCGTGTATTTAGGTATTTTCATCGTATTACTAAAAAAAATGCATATTTTAAAAATGTAGCACCATTAGGCTCTAGAAAAAATCTTGTTTTATTAACATTCAAAAAGTCATGAGCTGCCGTGCAGTATTTACGCTGTACTAAGGATTTATTTTATTTTTTAGAGACTAATTGGGATTTTTTTCTATCGAGCACACAACAAGTAATCGTGTTATGAAAAACAATGGTCACTAAAATTAATCCTCAAATATCTTACATAATGCTTTGCTAGTAATGATACAGCAAGGGATTAAATGAATTTAATAAATGCGCCAAAAGCTCGGTAGGGCCTTAGTCATTGATACTCCGCTCCTATTGGTTGTAGCGTGATATTATAATAGCCTATAGCCTTCCTCGATAAATGGACTATCCAACACAGAAAGAATTTCTCAAAAAAAAAATGTTTTGACGACCAGATGGCCTAGTGGTTAGAGAACCTGACTACTTGCATGAGGTCCCGGGTTCGATTCCCGTGTCGGGGCAGATATTTGTATGAAAAATACGAATATTTGTTATCGGGTCTTGGGTGTTTAATATGTATTTAAGTATGTATCGATCTATATAAGTATACAAGTTAAGTATGAAGTATCTTTTTCTATTTATTTTTTTATTTTCTTCAACTTCATTTTTTTATTACTTTTACGGTCATCCCGTGAAACCATATATTTCAAACTAAATACAAACTGAAATATAGATGCACAGAAAAAACCCCAGAAAAAAGACCAATGCTGGGAATCGAACCCAGGTCCTCAGCGTTCCGTGCTGCGTGCTTACCCCTACACCATCACTGGTCTAGAAGTTAGCGACGAATCTTTCCCATACATCGTACACTTCAGTCTGTTATAATCACACTTAGGCAGTGATACAATTTATCACTTATAGTTATTATAAATGTGAAAGATTGCACGATTGCGAGGATGTGTCTGTGTGTCCGCTAAATGGATTGATTTGGGTTAAATTTGAATGCAGATACCTTAATCCTTCTATATGAGTAGCCTGTGTAAAAGAAAGTACACTTCTGAAAACCTATATGGGAAAAAAGATCCGTATTACGCACAAGTGAAAAGGCCGGGTGTAAAATATGCGTTCGCGAGGGAGACATAAACCGAATCTGCGGAGAAATACGAGTACTGCGAAGAAGTTGAATTAGAGTATCGTAAAAACTTTTTAGGTTTTGGGTTTTATGTATTTATTTAGGACTAGCTTTTGTACGCGACTCCGACTTTTTTTTATGTTAGAGAGGCCAGACAAACGAACTAGTGGGTTGCCTGATGTTAAATGTGCACCACTGTCCATATACACCCGCAGCGCTTTACGCGATGCCAGTGCGTTGTCGGTCCTAAAGGAGAGGGAATAGGGGAGAGGGAGGGGGAGAGTAGAGGGGGGAGGTATTGGGCCCCCAGCGCTCTCACTGACCGTACGAAATGCAAGCAGGATTAGGTACTGCTGCTTCACGCCGGTGTTCTGTGAGAGGGTGGTACTGCCCCGGACGAGCCGGCACATTTGTGATGCAGCGGTTAGCTACAACATGGCTCTACCACTACAAAAACTGCCGAAAATTCATTTATCCCGCGGGTACTATTAGATTTTCTGGGATAAAAACTGAGAAACAGAATACTGAGTCTTTCCCAGGGTCTCAAACTATCTCTATATCAAATTTCTTCAAAATTAAGTTGTTTTTTTTGTTTTTGACACTCCTACTTTCAATGCTTTTGTGTCATGTATTTTCGAAGCGTATTTAAATTCCCTACCTCTTGTTTATTTTAACTTTGAGGTAACTGTAACCCGTTAATTGTTTGGCTTTCGTTTAAAAGCAGCGATATTTTTCCATTTGCTAACTTAGTGCAACTCATGCTAAATATTGAAGAAGCTAGTAAAGTATTGTAAGTGCTACGCACGCCATGACCTAGCATTACTCTATTTTATTATGACTACAAGTGTCCAAACGTCATAAACGTCATAAAACTGACGACCCACGTCAAGTGACCAGCCCACGCTATCGTGTTAGACAATAGTTATGATATGATATATGATATGCCGTTATGTATATTAGGTGCCTATTAACTAGAAAACGTCAGGGAAGATTTGGTCTCGGTTTTTCAAATCGATAAGCTTTTGCAATGAGTGGAATTTGTTAGCTATAACTAAGTATTCTGTAAGTAGGTCGCAAAAAGCTCTTTACACATGTCCACCATAATAAATAGTAACAAAATAGGAAAAAAACTTAGGGACATTTTTTTGCCATATTAAGGACTAGCTTTTGCCCGCAGCTTCGCTCGCGTGTACTATGAGTATTACAAAGAACCTAGATATCAAGAAAGCAAGCATACAGGCAAGCAAGCAAGCAGGTCCACAATTGACCGAAAAATCGGTGAACATACCTACATAAAAAAAAGTGGAATGCATAACCTCCTCCTTTTTTAGAAGTCGGTTAAAGAGCCCTTTGCGGCCTACTTACAGTATAAACTTATGAATTTTGAAATTTTAGCTTTCTACAACCAGTAAAACGCAAAATCCCGTTTTTTCCCGTTCCCGTAAGAATTTCGGGAAATGTTTTCTTAATGCTCCTTTGCACTCTCCAAGCAACCTACATGCCGAATTTCAGCTTTCTATGACCAGTAAAACGAAAAATCCCGTTTTTCCCGTTCCCGTGGGAATTTTGGAAAGTCCTCTCTCAATGCTCCTCTACACTCCCCAAACAACCTACATGCCGAATTTCAGCTTTCTACGACCAGTAAAACGAAAAATCCCGTTTTTTCCTAATCCCGTGGGAATTTCCGAAAATCCTTAAAACTGTTTTTTACTATTATAATTACCTACTTCTATGCCAAATTTGAAGAGCCTAGTAATTATAGTTCATAGGATCCCGTTGAACTGAATATATAAATCCCGTTTTTTCCCGTTCCCGAGGGAATTCCCAAAAATCCTTCCTTAGTGGATGCCTACATTGTATAAGGTATCTATGTGCAAAATTTCAAGTCTCTAGGTCCAGTGGTTTGGGCTGTGCGTTGATATATCAACAGTCATTTAGTTTATTTAGACATTTCAACCCCATCGCACCTCATCCAGGGAGATGGTATTTTACGTCTGCCACATCGGATTTTAAAACCGTTGTTGTTTTCATAACCAGCGACCCGATAAACCATAGAAACAATACCCATCTTGATTTTCAGACTTTGTTACCCCTTTCCCCCCATTTAGGGGTTGAATTCTCAAAAAACCTGAAACACGTGTTTACTCATTTATCATTAGGAGTACTTCTGTGAAGTTTCGAATAAAATAGTCGAACTAATCTTGTTTCCCCATACAAACTTTGGACCCCCGTT
The DNA here is from genome assembly GCA_947859365.1 of Archips crataeganus. NCBI lineage: Eukaryota > Metazoa > Arthropoda > Insecta > Lepidoptera > Tortricidae > Archips > Archips crataeganus. Next base: position 5,687,155 of record OX402071.1, on the reverse strand, counting down.
TCACCCACTTAGGGTGTGAATTTTGAAAAATCCTTTCTTAGTGCACCCTTAGACCTTATAAGGAACCTACATGCCAAATTTTGAATCTCTAGGCCCAGTGGTTTGGGCTGTGCGTTGATATGTCAGTCAGTCAGTCAGTCAGTCAGTCAGTCAGTTTCTTCTTTTATATATATAGATGAAAGAGGTCGTGATTCTGAGTAGGAACAACATAAAAATTATTAGAATATTTTAAAAAAGTCGCATTTTTTTGAGAAATGCTTACAAATGGCCTGAGACCGGAATTCCAACACTCCGGACGCCCCCGGACGCCAAGACCCGGAGAAACCCGGACACCATGACAGCCCTAACTACACGCGACATCGGCCTTAAACTTCCATGATTGGAAAACTTGGCAAAGCAACTTTGCAGCTATAAAACTATAGTAAACAACTACATAGTATAAAAGCTGGATGTACTTACAATGATTTGCATAACAACAATTTTGCGAAATTTCACATTACGTATACTTAAACGAAACGCATAATTGCAATCTGCATACCTGTTCAACAACTCCTCATCATATCAGCCAAAAGACATCCACAGTTGGACAAAGACCTCGGCCCCGCCTCGGCCCAGTTGCATAACAAAGTACAACTTATATTACAAGCGGAACTCCCTTTCTAGTTAATATAACTGAAGCGAGAGTTCCGCTTGTAATGTTAGTTGTACTTTGTTATGCAACTTGGCCCTGGCATAAAGAGAGATACGCTGGAACGCCCAAAGATGAGTTTCTTTTATGATTAAATGAGTGTTCATCATCATCATCAGTTCAGCCGTAGGACGTCCACTGCTGGACACAGGCCTCCCTCATTGACGCCCAATCATTATGGTTGGAAGCGACTTGCATCCACCCTGTATGCTTGGGTATGTATTACAATACAGAAGTACGAAAGACCGAATGTATTAAAACATCGAATGGGTCAAAAGACCGACACGATTTTTTTCTGAAACCGTTAACTTTTTAAGATTGTTATAAAACAAACCTAACCTAACCTATATAATGGGTTCTGTATGATGCCATTTTAATAAATTCTGAAAAGTTTACGGTTTCAGAAAAAAATCGTATCGGTCTTTTGACCCATTCGATGTTTAAAATACAATCGGTATTTCGTACTTCGGTATTGTAACACATACCCGTATGCTTAGTGTAAGTTTTACTTCACCAAATTACCAAATATTTCTCGATCGCGTTCACGTAAAAAAATCAATTACTATGGAAACATGGACAGCGCCTCTGCGCGCGCGCCTCCATGTTTCCATAGAATTGAAATTTTGAAAGAAATTTTGTTAGAGAATTTTTTTTTTTTTTTTTTAGTATCGATAGGATTATTATTCAGAGTCGACTATTTGTTTTTTTTTTAATTTTAGTTGTTTCGAGTCCCGGGTGAGGACAAGCGAGTTTTAGAAAATCTTTGAATGCAGTTTTGTTTCTTTTTAAAAATAAAGGAATATCTCCTTTAAGTAAAATTAGCCAACTCAAGGATTTAAGGTAGTTTCCCTCCAGGGCCCGACTTATTTTTCCACACTGTATATATCTTTGACCTCTACTGTACATAACTATAAATTAAAATTTTTAAAAACCCCCAACGCAATTATGTCACTGTCAATGCCCGTTATGCGTCTAAGATCTCTTCCGCAGCTAGCAAAAGAGCTGATAACTTTGAAACGTCTGCACCGATTTTTGATGAAACATATCTAAGAACCATCGCCAAGAAACCTGCTTTCTATTAAAAAAAACCGCATCCAAATCGGTGCACCCGCTTAAGAGCTATGATGCCACAGACAGACAGACAGACACACACACATAGCGGTCAAACTTATAACACCCCTCTTTTTGTGTCGGGGGTTAAAAAAGTTTTGTACTGATTGCCCGGTATCCATAAAGATTGCTTAAAATGCTATTTGTCTTTATTAAGTCTTATAACGGTGACCTTCTTCCCGACTGTTTGTGTTTTACCAAAGTTAAACAGTTTGTGAATCATGTGATGATAGGGGGGAGGGGGAAAGTAGTTTGGTCCGTGGCCTCTCAAGCAGAGGGTAGTGGGTTCGATTCCGAGTTCTGATCTCTGATTTTTTTTTTGGAATTTATGTGTGATACGCCGAGAAAATTTAATGATGCATATGAAGTTCCTAATCTGCACTAAACCCGGTGGGAACTACGGCCCAAGCCTTCTCATTCTGAGAGATCCCTGCTTTGTAGTGGAACTTAGAGGTATATAGGCTTAGAGGTGTATTGGCATTCGCTTGCACTGAGGCAATTGTCAGTCCCAACAACATTTGATTTCAAACGAAAAAATATCGCATTGATTTTTCCCATTTTCCAAAAGTTACTAAGAGTCTATGACTTGAAAATTAATAACTATAAATTTTAAAATTTAAAAACCTCCAACGAAATTAAATCTAAGATCCCTTCCGCAGCATTCAAAAGAGCTGATAACTTTGAAACGGCTGGACCAATTTTGATGAAACATATCTAAGAACCATCGCCAAGAAACCGGCTTTCAAATAAAAGAAACCGCATCCAAATCGGTTCACCTGTTTAAGAGTTATGATGCCACTAACAGACAAACACACACACACACATGTCTATAGCGGTCAAACGTATAACACCCCCTTTTTGTGTCGGGGGTTAATAAAGGAAGCAATTTAATAACTGACGAAGGTTTTTGTACCCCGACTGTAGGTACGGTTTTTTTCTCGAACTTTTTGTCTTTTTTTACGTGACATCTCCTAACTTTTTTAAATTCGAGCTGGCAACACTGCAGAACTAGTTCTTATCGTTGACAGAGCTCGACGTGAGCTTAAAAACTTTTGAAAGTGCTTTCAATGCACGCCAGTTCACTAAATGTCACATTTGAGAACGGATTTAGTGCTGAAACTTTTCAGTGAAAAGTGACTTTTAAGTATGAGCTTTTGTTTTTTGGGACAGAGTTTACCGGTAGTGGCTTTAATTAACTGAGTTAAAAAAAAAAGGTAAAAGTCGACATACGACAGGCAAACCTATCCCTTAATCTTATCGATAATGATATACACGCTCATAAAATAAATACGTGTTAGAGTAGAGGCACAGTGCGAATGTTCGAAAAAAATGGCGACAATGAAATCGTAATTGAAATGGAACGCACAGGTATCTACGTATCAAAACGTAATAAAATAAAGGTTAAAAATAAATAATAGTTTAAAAAAACTAAAAAACACGCTTTTAAAAAATTTAAAAATTAAAATGGTGTATTATTTCGAGAAGATACACTGTTGTACCGAAGGCGCGAATGTAGTTCGTTTTATTAATAGTTTCATCGAAAACTTTAGTGCATATACTTAATGACCATTTTAAATTTATGTCATCCATTTTTCGTTTCAAACTTTATACATTTTGATACGTTCCCGGAACGCACCCTTAGCTTCCAATTTCATGTCTATTCATCTCTAAAGTCTAAGCACAAACAGTACCATAGTACAGATAAAACCATAGACAAAGGCCCGTAAAGGCGCTTACAGACTGGTGTCATCACGTCCGCTCCTCCCATTGTGGACCCGCGTCAGTGTGTTCACGCCTTTACATCCCACGCTTGAACTGACAAGTGACAGACCAATTGTGGCGAATGTTGACGGCGAATTTTTTTAATGTGCATGGTTTTTTACGAACGCCTAAACTTTTTTGACATAACTAGCTTTAGATACTTTAGAATAGAATACTTGATAGATTGATGGATTTTTGCAAAATTATAATGAGCATTATAAAATGGTCAAAGTCACTCAGAGGGCGATGGAGAGGGCTGTGCTTGAAGTTTCTTTGCGGAATCGCATTAGAAATTATGAAATCCGCGCAAGAACTAAAGTCACCGCCATAGCTTGAAGAATCGCCAGACTCAAGTGTCAGTGGGCAGGACACATCGCTCGTAGAACTGATGGCCGATGGGGCAAAAAGGTTCACGAGTGGCGTCCACGGACCGGAATACGCAGTGTTGGTAGGCCTCCAACAAGATGGAGCGACGACCTAGTTAAGGTTGCAGGAACGCGTTGGATGCAGATGACGCTGGACCGATCTGTTTGGCGAGCCTCAAAGCAGACTGTTTGGTTCAGCAGTGGACGTCTTTCGGCTGAAATGATGATGATGATGAGCTTTACGTTGAAGGAAAACATCGTGAGGCAACCTGGATATACGAAGAAATCGAGCACACCAGTGCGTGAAGTTCCCTATCCCCACTGGGCCCGCGTGGGAACTACAGCCCAAGTCCTCTCATGGCAATGATGAAATTATAGACCTCCATTGACAAATTATTCCTACCTATCTGCTAGCGATAATAAATGGGGCAGACCATTTCATCAATAGCCCATTAAATTACCATAGGCACGACGCCTCTATAAATCCCTGCCCAGCCCTAGAGGCGACGTGTAATTAATTTATGGTTGTCTATGATAATTGAATCAAGTAACGAAGTCAAGTGCGATCAATTGGCTGGTGCAGTGTTAATTAGAGCATAGACTAGAAATACAACGTGTCTCTACCCACTGGGCCCTTTTCACCAACGTGACAATTGTCAGTGACATATGTCGAGAAATGATTATACCACTAGCTGGATCTTGGCACTAAATGATTATTGTTGTGAAACGAGAATATTTTTTTGTACTCGATATATTTATAAATTTTTCGCTAAATCTTGACATGAAATTAAAGCTGTGTCAGTCTTGCGTTACAATTGTAGTATTTCATGGTCAACATATGCGTATATTTTAGTATAATTTGCATGTAATAATAATATAATAGGTGTGACAATTTGGTCATGTTGGTGAAATAGGGTTCTGGACAAAGACGAATAGGCCGAGTTGATTAGGGTATTTCTAAGCTATGTACATTTGTACAAAGCCGTTGCAGTTGGCGTATAATCTTGCCGACTGCAATGCAACTGCACAGGAAAATATGGGCTGATGGCAGTTGGCAGTTGTAGTTAGAATGCAGTCCGTGTGTATCGGGCCTAAACTATTCAGGGTTGTTATAAAACTAACCTAATCTATACCTTTAGGGTTTTACAGGATAGTCCTGAAATACCTATATATCTTGAATATTCAGCTTCAGAAAAAAAAGATGTGTCGGGTCGTCGTCGGGAAAAATCCGTGTGGTGTCGGGTTTAGAGTCATAGCTAAACCGTTTAAATGAGTCGCGCCCGCGGGGTACAGAGGCGCGGGGGTAGTCAATAAAGGGGGCCGAGAGAGGTGCGGGGGGCGAGCAGGCAGGCAGGCCATATATCACGCAGAATAGATGGCCGTTGGGGCTGAAAAGTTCTCGAACGGAGACCACGGACGGGCAAGCGCAGGGTGGGACGTCCACCAACGAAATAGACGGACGATTGGGTAAAGGCCGCAGGTTGAAAATGGATGCAAGCCGCTTCCAACCGTAATGGCTGGGTATCAATGAGGGAGGCCTATGTCCAGCAGTGGGCGTCCTTAGGCTGAAATGATGATGATTATGGTCAGGCATTTTCTTTTGCAATGAGATACACCATACGAGTATCTTAGCAATGTCGTCAACGTACACCCCGTTTTTCAAACCACGCATTTTACGGAACACAATTTCCTAGCACTGCCACTGCCTGCTTTAAAGCATTTTATCACATCAAATAAGCTGTCACCTACCCCGAAGCATTAAGGAAGCGATAAGGAACGTTGTTATCGTCTGAATCACAAAGTATAGGTACATTATGACAGTAGCCTATAACTTTTCTTTGCACATTTTTTTGTCGTATTTGTGTACACCTCACCCGTACACGTTTAGCTGACGCTAGAGTCGCATAAACCGATTTAGATGGAATTGACTATAGTGAGCCGTGGTGGCCTAGTGGTTTGACCTATGGCCTCTCAAGCAGAGGGTCTTGGGTTCAAATCCCGGCTCGCGCCTCTGAGTTTTTTTATGTGCAAAATTACAACTGAAATTTACCATGAGCTTTACAGTGAAAGAAAACATCGCGAGGAAACCTATATACACTTGCGAAGAAATACAGTGGTGTGTGTGAAGTTCCCAATCCGCACTGGGCCCGCGTGGGAACTACGGCCCAAGCCCTCATTCGGAGAGGAGGCCTGTGCCCTGCAGTGGGACTTATAATAGGATGCGATGATGATGATGATGACATCCAAATCGGTTCAGCGGTTTAAGCGTGAAGAATTAACAGACATACAGACAAGTTATCTTAAAGCCAGTTCATAAGTAGCTACGACACAGTAGCATAACAGACATAGCAAGCGGACAAATACCAATGGTATTCCCTTCGCGATTTATGTTAATAGAATAGATAAACTAGACAGTCTAGACAAGATGCCAATTCCGTTGAAACATTCACCGAGACGTGATTTGGGACCCGAAAACAAATGTACGTTTATCTCACTCTTATAGTCTCGCCGCAGTATAAAACCAGTAAGTGATCTATTAATAAAATTAAACTACAATACCCTCATAAGTCAGATGATCTCGAAAAAAGTCACTACTTATTGAGTTATTAGCGTTTGCTCGCGACTCCGTCTGCGTAGAATTATTTTATAGCTACTAGGCTTAATTTTTGGTGGCATTGTCAGTTTTTCCGAGACCTGTAAACATATTTTTAGTGGCTGCATTTTTTATAAGAGGGAAGCACACGAGGACACAGGTTATCTAATGGGAAATGATCAGCACCGCCCATGAATATCAACTACTCAAGGAGAGTCACTGGCCACTTGGCCTTTAAAGGAAGTATAAAACCTTTTCTTGAAAGCCTCGACGTCAAAATTGTCTGGAAACACTGCTGCTGGAAGTTGATTGCAGTATCACATACGGACAACGCCTTTGTGCGACTCTTCATTATAGATTATTTACTGGGTTTATACTTTGGTCTCATCCCTTCAGTAAACAAGGGAGTATAGAATGCTGTTCTACCAATATTTGAAGAATCGCGGTCCAGTGGTTTTTAATATAACCTTAGTATTTACTATTTACTCTGACTATGTGTGTAGCCTGGTGATTTCATCTATGGCTTAAGAAGCAGAGGATCGTAGCAAAAATAAAAAAAATCCATGTTACTTACTTAAGCGATAATAGAGAAAGTTTTAGTATTAGCTATTTTCGAAAAAAGTTTAATATCGCATAATTAAGAGACGGGTTTATTTTTATCTTTTCCAAAACTGGTTACTTGGCCTCACGCCTGGTACCAGATTATTGTTGATTTTTAAGACACCCTGTATAACCTTAAAGGTAACGTCCTCCTACAGCACTATGTAAAGAGCGGTACACTTGTTGCGTTTTGTTCATGGATCTATCAGGTACCGATAAATTTGTTATGTTATGATATGACTGTACTAGCTGAGTGACAATGTATAAAAAAACATCACCTTTTACACTAATCATAATCACTACAGGAGATAGTCACGCTCTACTACTCTACTTTTACAAAAACAATAGAAACTTTTCAGACACAACCATACTGGCAACCGATAAAAAAAATACTCACTGGCAGAAAAAGACCAACGCCGGTGCCTCAAATCCCAAAAAAAACAACACCACAGACACGGCACAAACGTCACTTTGTTCGTTTTGGCGGGAACGCGACCGCTTCACTCGAGGGCTGTGGACACACTGAGGTGAACTATGGACTATGGCTATGGTTTAAAGATGGTGCGTTCGAATACGCGGTTTATTTGTGCGTTAAAGAAGCTAGTGGCATGGAACTTTAAACGGTATTCAATGTTGCGGTATTCCGTGTCAGCGCTTAGGGTGCTAGTGGAGATTAAACGTCCAGAATTCCGCAGCATCATGATGAATATGGATTTTTATTTCTGCCGCACTAAGCGTAAAAGCGGTATCTCAAAAAAGGTAGCACCGGATAGCAAAAAAAATAAGTATCAAATGAACTAAGCCAAATGGCGATATCTTTTTTAATAATGTGTGTAAAAGCTCTTTAAAAAGTTTTCCGATCTCAGTTCTACCTGAACTGAAATTACCTACTAAGAGAATTAGAGGTTTATCAATAATACATAGGCCAATAGCAGTATAATTTTGTACCACCAAAACTTTAAAACAGCAAGATATTAATTGAAAAAAAGAAAGAAAAACATTTATTTGTAACAACACGTACACAGGCTAAAATTAAAAGTACAAACATAGACATAGGTACATATTACAATAATAATAATAAAAAAAACATCATCATCATCATCATTTCAGCCGAAATACGTCCACTGCTGAACATAGGCCTCCCTCAAGGCTCGCCAAACAGAAACAAAAAAATCAGAAATAATAAATCTGTAAAGTAAAAAAAGCATTTTTTTTAATTTTCTCGAACTGAGATACCGCTTTTGCGCTTAGCACAGCAGGTTTGATATTTTCAGCACTTTAAAAAAATATTAGTTACACTAAATACATATATTGTTAATAGCTTTTACCCGCGGTATCGCATGCGTGAACCACCGAAAATCTGTGCCAAATTTAATATCGAGATCTCGTTACACTTTGAACAGCTCCCAAATGCACTGAAACCAGATGATGATGTATTTTTGTAAGCTTGTGAGCTCTACTAAATAAGAAAGCCCACTCATAAATCTCTCTACATTCAGAATTTCGGGTCTCTATTTTTCAAAACTAAATCAATACCGATAACGCTCGCTCCAAGAAAACCGTTGTTTTTTAGCGATAAAAGAATGTTAATGGTTGTTGTTGGAAGCGACGGTTGATGGATTAAAATTAGAAATTGTCTTGTCACAACGGCTGAGGGGCTGAGTGCCCCTTTTGCATCTCCTTTATCCATCCGCCATCTTGCTTTATTTTTAATATTTTAAGTTAAGTATTTTGTTCGAGCGATTGCGTAGGTTTTAGAAGTACACTTCTTACATACATTGTTGAATTAACTGCAATTTGTTTTGTTCGGAATATCATCGATATATTCTAGTCAGCGAGACGTGAGCAACAAAAAATGAGAACCTAGTGAGAGTTCACTAGCCGGAACTCAATGTCCACGCGAGAGTTGTGAAAAAGACAAAATAATTTATAGTTTATTTCAAACTAAATACAAACTGAAATACAGATGCACAGAAAAAACCCCAGAAAAAAGACCAATGCTGGAATGCTGCAATGTAAAAGTAATAAAAAAATGAAGTTGAAGAAAATAAAAAAATAAATAGAAAAAGATACTTCATACTTAACTTGTAAATTTATAGTTTACCAGTTAAAAGTGCAACCGTCATTCAGACCGCGCAATACGCTCGGTACGCCGTTAAATATTAAATTTTTAACTTCTTCTTTTTTTCTGACTATACAATCTGAATGTCAAGTCAATACGAACGCTAGAAATGAGTAAAATGTGACTAGCAAAACTAGTTATCTGAATCGTATACTCGTATCTACAGGGTGTTACAAAATAACCCCTAAAGCCTGAGACCCCATGAACAGTAAATAAAACTGTAATTTTGCGCGCTGTTCTTTTTTTTCTAAAAAAATATATACTAATGTAATTCTTTACTGGAGTACTTCCATACCCTTCAGTTATTATGGGTTATTTTGTAACACCCTGTACATTTTTACACATGCGTACCGATGTAGAGCAAGATGATTTTCCATCGGGAAAACTCGGATCTCAATCGGAATACTTACAATGGCACCCGAAAACTGTCAATCAATGATTGTACATATTAAATGAGTGACGTTTTCATATCCATTAATATGGAACTTTATTGTTTAGTGTCAAATGTCAAAGTGAAAAATGTAAGATGGCTACACGGCTGTAAGATGGGTACTGAAGCTAATTGAGAGAGCAAGATATATATACTAACTTTTCCGATAAAGTACGAAGGAAAGTCAGTTTGAACTACATCTGTACGAAGTATCCGCACGCATCACATCTCTAATGTAATGACATTTTCTACCCTCTATCTCAAACACCTCTAACGCGACGCTGATAGATTATTCACCTTATATCCAAAATACAAGACTCAAAATTAACTGGCCCGCTGCAGACTGTAAATGATTTGGCTCAGTTATCTTCAAGTGAGATGGGTTTTGAAAAAAATGGAGTATAATTTGTTGTTTTGTGTATGAGACAAGGTCCCAGTTGAACTTTTCATGTATCCTGTATGAAAAGGATTATCGTTCATAATCAAGCTTAGAAATGGTTCATCATCCATCAGACGCCAGGACGCCACCGTATTAACAAGAGAAACGACTGATTTACGATTTAATACTTTGAGATATAGGTAACGCCACGAAAGTTGAGGCGAATGATTGCACACACAGCTACATAAAGTACTGATTGCAAGAAAGGTGTTGATTGAATGAAACGATCGAGTGAGTGAATGAAAATGTGAGTTATGTGATCTTATGATGAAATACTTACGCAATACTATGCATATTATAATTTTTCTTTTTTCATATAACCTATTTTTGAAATAAAACAGTATGAAACTGATAAAAAATATCCGCAACAAAAAAATCGGTATTTTATAAATAGCGAAAAATATGCTCATCTGATTAAATAAAATGGATGAAAATATTTTAATTTCTGTTTTGTTTGAACTAGATGTATTTTCCTAAATTATTCTTAACGAAATAGGTTGAAGAAATTTTTAGTCAATCTTTTAATTCTATATCGAGTCTCTTGAACTTACTATCGGTACGAATAAATGTCAAAATCCCGCTGTCATTACATGACGTGTTGTTATGTGCATGACCTCAACTCGGATACGTATCAAAATATATAAAGTTTAAAATTAATAATGGACAAAATACATAATGGTCATTTGATATAATGCAATTTTCTTGGAAATTCTCAACTTTACAGGATTTTCATAAAATAATCCTAACCTAACCTAAACCAATCTGTAGATTACACGATTAAAAAAGTTCGTTTTATCAATAATTTCATAGAAAATTTTAGTATATATTATGACCATTATGTATTTCGTCCATTATTCGTTTTAAACTTTATATATTTTGATACGTTCCCCCTCAACTCTGATGGCGTTACTTATACATGGTAATTAAAGAGTATTTCAACTTGATCAACCTCGGAACCCATAAACTCATTGCCAACAACTGATACAGTATGTTCTTACTTATTCTTTATTTATTTGTGGATATTAATTGTATTTTTTATCTAATCTAATCTTCTTCTTCTCTCTTCTTTTTCAGGCTTTTTCTATCGACTGCTGGATGTAACCCTCTGCTAATCTCCTCCACTTCGTCCTATTCACTGTCTTCCTGAGCCAGTACGGTCCGGCGTAACTTTTAATGCCATCAGACCATCTCATCTGGGGTCTTCCCACACTTCTTCTTGTGGTATCTAATCTAATAATTTTACAAAAGTAGTAAGCATGTACATTGCCGAGAAGCAACTCTACTCCTACGAATTCCTGAATTCGGTCTGTGTCCAGAGAGTAGAGACACGTTGTGTATGGTATATTTTGACATACATACAAATTTACGCGTACCGCCTTTTCGGCGAATTATTTTTCGGTAAACTGATTAATTTGGCAAATGTTTCATTTCCCAGATGTTAATTTTTTTTCTGAAACTGTAAACTATTCAGGATATATTTCAGGGCTTGTAGGTTAGGTTAGGTTAGGTGAGGTTTGTTTTATAACAATCCTGAAAAGTTTACCGTTTCAGAAAAAATAAACATTTGGGAAATGAAACATTCGCCAAATGAATCATTTTGCGAAAACTTATTCGCCGAAACATTAGTAAAACACAAATTGGTGTATGTATAACTCTGATAATGGTTTAGTGGTTGTATTTGTACCTCATTTATACGGCTTTTACGGTTTTTACGACATAAAGAGTGAGTCACAGCGGCCAGACTCAGACTAGTTAGTCATTTAATGAGTCATTCATCCCCATTTTTAATCAATACTCAGAGACACGTTTGTTCAGTCGAAAGCAAATACTCAGAGACGTTTGTACGTACAGTCGAAAGCAAAAATATGTATACATTAATTGCGTCAAAATATGTAAACATCAATCTTATGGTTAATGACATAGAGTTGTATAGATATTTTTGACACCTCGTTAACGTATACATACAGAGTGTTACAAAATTACCGGTAATAACTGAAGGGTATGGAAGTACTCCAGTAAAGAATTAAATTAGTATATATTTTTTCTGGGATGGCGGGAGCTCGCCTTTGATAGGCAGGAGTGAAGCAAGAGAGGAGAGGCCTTTGCCCAGCAGTGGGACACAAATGTAGGCTAAATAAAAAAAATAAAAAAAATTTTTTACAAAAAAATGAGCAGCGCGCAAAATTACAGTTTTATTTACTGTTCATGGGGTTATTTTGTAACACCCTGTTATATTTTTGCACTTACCGTACTATATAAAAAACAAGACATTCTTTTACATTACATGTAGTACTAAATAACGTGTTCGTGTATAGGTACTTGTTTTTTTTAGCATTAGAAAGTAGGTAAGCGATTTTGAAAGGTTTTTTTCGAAGACACTTTTGAAAATTAAGTCACAGCAAATTTGTAACAATTAGCAAGGACAAATCCATCCTTCCGTTTTTTATATGAAAGGGGGAACACATGTGATGGGAAGCAATCACCGCCGTCCACGGATACCCGCAACACTAAGAGTGTCACAGGTGCGTTGCCGATCTTTTGAGAGATAGATAGGCTCGTTTTTTAAAGATCCCCAAGCAGTTTCGCTCCGGAAATGCTGTCCCAGGAAGCTGGTTCCATAACTTCGTCCTGCGTGGGAAAAAGTTCCTTTAGTTTTAGCGTGAGAGAGTAATAATAGTACATTACTGCAGCGGCCGCGAAATAGGGGATTGCCGGCCGAGTAGTTATAGATGGCCGAGTGTTAACGAGGCCATCTAGGGATACGAGGCCGGCAATCCCTGTTCGTGGCCAAGGCTTGTATAGAGTTTTTCTCAAACATGCATCATCATCATCATCATCATCATCATCATCATCATCATCATCATCACCATCACCATCACCATCGTCGTCGTCGTCATCATCACCATCATCACCACCATCAACATCATCATCACCATCATCATCATCATCACCACCACCATTACCATCATCACCATCACCATCACCATCTTACCTTACCTTAAATAAGCGTAGTAGCAGAATGTCATAATGAACCAAAACGCAAATATTGCTTATAGTTTTTTTTTAATGGCTAAATGCTATGATGCCATAGACCTACAAACGTCATGGTATGAAACAATAGACGATCACTTTGCTGGCCTTGGCCAGCAATGTTGTATGAAATTCCATTATTGACCTCTCGTCTAGCCGCACCTGCATTGTGACACTTCGTGGCGTATTATAAGGAACATAACGTCAATATTACATAGCATGTTTGAGAAAAATAAACATAACTAATAGAAATATTAGAGTACCTGCTACTTTAGAGATAAATGTACGAGGGCAGGTTCAAAAGTTTCAAGAAAAGAAGTACACATATTTACAAAACTTCTTTTATTTTTTTCGATATAGTCTTCCTCTAATTTCAATTCAATCTGAAAAGTGCATTGAAATAGAGGGAGACTATATCGAAAAATAAAAGAAGTTTTGTGAATATATGTACTTCTTTTCTTTTTTAGGCCGGAAACTTTTGGACCTGCCTTAGTATATATATGCAAATAAATTAATACTATATTATGGAACTAACGCGTCAACTTTCCAAAGAAACTTGAGCTCAATAAAAGCTCCTTAATTTCCCCAGTGGCTGTGGATTATTTTCAGACTCTAAAGTATAGCCGGTAACGATGGTTTCATTACAAGCATTCCATAATCATCTCTGGTCTGGGGCTAAATTCAGGAACGGCCCAACACGGTTTGCGAGCGGTAATTCAATCGTTTGCGTTAATTAATTTATTTATTACTTATTTATTTATTATTTTATTTATTTGCAAAGCGAATTAACAGGAAAATAAAGCTCATCCCAAGCTCAGCCCATTCCTATCCTCTCCCAAACGATTGAATTACCGCTCGCAAACCGTGTTGGGCCGTTCCTGAATTTAGCCCCTGTACCTACTTATCCCACTACTGGGAACAAGTCTCCTTTGTGTGGTCTAACTAAACATTTAGAACAGGAGAGTAACGTGCACTTTCCTTCTCACCCGACTGTCGAAGGAGGGTTATGTTTTTCGAGCGTATGTATGTATCATTCTTTTTTTATATACAGTAGTAGCTGTTGCCCGCGACTCCGTCTGCGAAGAATACGTCCATCGCTGTCCCGCGGGAAGTATGCAATATTCGGGGTAAAACAATGTTTCCTTCACCGTAAAGCTCATGGTAAATTACAAATGCAATTTCGCGCATAAATTCCGAAAAACTCAGAGGTGCGAGCCCGGACTCGAACCCACGACCCTCTGCTTGAGAGTCCATAGGCCAAACTACTAGGCCACCACGGCGGATGTACTTCATCTTAAATTAAAATAGCTTAAAAAATTATGAAAAACCTTTGTATGTTTAGTCAACCAGTCTTCGAAATAATGTGGAATTTTTTAAAGTTTAAACCCTAATATATCTCGAAGGGGTACAGAAGTGAAAGGGGCCAAGTTCTTAATTATAACGTTTGAATATAAATGGCTGCACAAAACATTTCGCTTAACGCTAAATCAGCGCTAAGTCCTAATGGGTTAGGTGTCCCACAGACTATACTGTACGACAAAAAAAAGTGTACCTACCCATTACTTTTTTTAAATGAGGCAATTTTAGAGTTTACTAGTTCAAAATCACGAGTACAATACATTTTCATAAAGAGAAGTGTCCTTATTTTTTGGGAGAGTTTCGTGCCGTTTTTCCATACATTATAGGGGGTCGTCACAAAACTGACACAAAAAATTGTATGGAAAATTAGAGACATTTTTAATAATCAAAATCGATAGAGCTCTCGATTCTGAGTAAGAAAAACCCAAATATTTCTCATCTTAATAAAGTGAGGGGTTCATTGAAAACGCCCCTGTACACTTTGCACAGTAAAGAGTTCCATATTTTTTTATCAAAAACATTAAACAGTATTACAGCTTAAAACTAATGCACTGCGCAATCATTTAAGTTACAATACCTGTACTAAGCGTTTTACCAGAGATAAGACCAAGCTAGATCAATTTTTCATCCCCGAAAACCCCCAAATACTAAATTTCATCGAAATCGTTGGAGCCGTTTCCGAGATCCTGATTATACAAGAATTGCTCGTTTAAAGGTATTAAGATTAGATATAACTGAAAACATAAATATACATAAAAACCAAAGAAAAACAGGTAAAAATAATAATAGCAATAAGTACACTCATACATCCGCTCACAGAACCTCAAACACTCAGCACTCACCAGCAGGGTAATTGTGTAACTTTTTTGACACTCGGCATCGAATTGTAATGACAGTTTTTGTATGGCTGTGACAGCTGGCTGTTCCCAATACCAATTGTCAGCCAAGAACTGTCAAAATGAACGCGATGGCGATTGCGAGGTAGTTACACAATTAGCTTGCGGATCCATCCACTTACAAACACATCACAGTCAGGGCGACTGCCTGCGAGACACAGAGCGCGCCGATGGCACTGCCAGGCGCAGGCGGTGATTAACGCGCGCGCGAGGTGATAAAACGTATTACGTCAGTGTAACAGACAATGAAGAAGAGTTACTTTTTAATGCTGCCAGCAACATATACGTTTACATACACAGTATGTATCATTACATGGTGAGGCGTTTTAACCGCCGTATCCTGTGTGTTAAAGTAAAACCGGTTGTCTGTAAAGTCGGTTTACGGACGATAGTTCAACGTGACAACGTCATCATAACAAAACATTCAAAAAACAAAAATGATGCGCATCCAAGTACTGACCGCGCCCGACGTTGCTTAACCTCGGTGATCGGACGAGAACCGGTGTTTTGTCAAATATCTTGGAAACGGTGCATCCTACGGCAAAATCAATTAAATTTTCATCCCCCTTTAATGCCCCCCTCCCCCCCCATTAAAAATTACCCGAGCGCTAGTACTAAGATTGTACATCCTGGCGTTCACTGCTCTCTCATGTACGGGACAATATGTACATGTACGTTACATTGCATCAACCTTTTTCGTACGTGCATCCGGCGTTCATCGTTTTATTAGACGTTGTCACGTCAAAAATAAAGAAAATACATGTTATTATTTTTTCAACTTCTGCACTTTTATCTGTTTTATCTGTTATTTTGTATTGTTATTATCTGTTTTTGTATTTAAACACATATATGACATCAGAAAAGTCTATAATCTATTCCCCATAACAGCATTTGTGTCGTGATGTCGATATAACGATACGCCTAGCTGCCACAGATTATTAAAAATGTAGGTTACACTCAACACTAAAGCCCAGTTTAGACCTGCAAGGATAACCGTGCAAGTTGCACTACACTTGCGCGATTTTTCTTTTACTCGGCTTAAAACATCGCGAGTACAGTTAGCAAATTATCTTGTTTTGAATACTTTTTTTTATTAACAAAACTTACTGCTTTCATATTTCGTTTACGGGAAGCCTAGAAACGCGACCGACTCGCCTTAATCGCCAAAGTTTTGCTAGACAGTGCCCTCCAGTGGCGCCCTCACAATTTGTTGCGGCCACTCGCAACACTACTTTTGACATCTGATTCTAAAACCATCATCATCAGCCGGAAGACGTCCATTGTTTTGAGTGTTACCACATCGATTGATACTTACCATCGATCGATAATAGTTTGGATTGATCGACATCGAACACTAGCATCGATCAGCCAAACCCTCCACACCAATCGATCGATGGCATCGATCGATCGATTGCTGCTGCGAGAATGTGAAAGCTACGAAACTATGTGATTATTTCTAATCGTATCGTATATATACATTTTGAACTGTTTTTAAAATTAAATTTTGTCAATTGAACCCGTTTCCATGCTATGTGGACTAATGGGTATGATTGGTGGGTATCAATCGCATCCATAGTAATGCGTAGTATAGCACATCCCTGGTGGAAAGGCTATTTACCTCATATTATGACATTGCCTCTTATTTTTCTAGTCCGTGGTTCTGTGGGCATTCATATTCCGTGACTGTTCCCAATTTGGACACGTGATGTCCTTCATCTTTGTGCTGACCCTGGAATCGATCCGACACTCCCCAAAGCGCGTATTTCTATTAATTATTACCATAGGCAGAATGCCATCTGGCAGGAAAGACGGGAGTTGCCTTTAGCATAAGTAGCAGTATCAAATATCAAATAATTTACTGTATGGTTATGAGTCAAACAGGTCTTATTAACAATCCTAATCCTTCATATCCCACCTCAATGAGGTGTAAAATATCAACTTAATATTAATTACAAATTATATAATACGACCATGGCCCAATTGCATAACAAAGTACAACTTATATTACTAGCCGAACTCCCTTTCTAGTTAATGTAACTGAAGCGAGAGTTCCGCTTGTACTTGTAATATTAGTTGTACTTTGTTATGCAATTGGGCCCATGTCCTACTTTATTATTAAATTACATTTCCAAATTAAATTATTAATTACAATTAAATTATTATTAATTTACGATTTTCCGAGAAAGTTAAGTAATCAATCAGCCATACTGTAAAAACACTTTTCCACTAACCAATTTAAAAAAAATATTTTTAATGGGTAAGGGTGGCATAACGTGTTGTGATACAATAATCTTGCAATATTCGATCTGTCGTCGTTTATCCAGCATTACCTCGTAGGCTCGTAATTTATATATTTCATTTTTAGATTTTTTTACCGATTTTTAATAAACTACCGACCGCTTTATTAGAGTTGCCAGTGCGAAAATTTAAATCTTCGTTAGTTAATTGGCTTATGGTTCATAATTTTTATAGCCACAATGATTTTTTTAATTTAAGGGAATAATTTTGATTAAGACATTTATTTTGATACTATTGTAATAATTCTTGTAATATTTATTTTGATTTAGAATATGGATTTTATTTTGTTGATTATGATTTATAATATTGTGCTGTGTTCATATTTGATCTTTATTAATAATTATAATGATGTAAGTAAACTAGATTTAAGTCAAAAGATTTGCATGCCTACTTTCATAGGGCAGCTAACACTATTGAAACTTATATAATCACTATAAGAAATTTCAACATCACATTTGTATACATAGTGTTATAGCAAATAAACATTTAATTTCATTTCAATGACAAAATACACTAGGCACTGGAAAACTGGTGCCCTGGTGGACATAGCCATATTTTTAAAAACTAAAGTAGTTAACTAGGTACTAGTAAATCTTGCAAGGCAAATTCCATCCACTTTTAGTGATTGGGTTGACTTCGAACTTAATATGGATATGTAGTTTTGGTATGCAAAGTGGGGGCCCAATTTATAATACCTACTATTCGATATTTTTTATTTGTATCTTTTCATGCCAAATGTATTTTTCCTGTGTATCCTCTCACTCTTTCATTATGCTCGCATTACTGAGTTCCGACATAGAGTAAGACAACTAATGAAATTACTGGCACTTCAGATATTCTATCTTAACCTTCTAGGCCTCCTAGAGGCTAGTGATTCATGAAATGAACCGCCACTTGTCAACGTATTCTAATTTTGGAAATTATTAAAGCGTCTTTAAAGTTTTTTATTCATTGAATAATTTGTATTTTATATATTACATTCGGGTTTTATTTTTACTGATGATTTGTTCTCTATTAAGTAGGCTGAGACTCACGAGGATATATATATCTACACTGATGTCATTTTTTGTTACAAAAATACGAACTTTTTAACATTAATTACCAAGACAAAACTGGCTCACAAAATGTGCATAATAGAACATTTTCCATGACGAATGTACCTAGTCAGTGCCATCTCCTGTGATAGGTGCTTCCGTAGAGTTCGATGTAACAATCGTAAATATAGAATAAGTTATAGAAAATGAACTAAGACCTATCAGACATGCGTGTATGTAATGTTAATGTACCTAAACATATTGTTTATACCACTCGTTCAAATTAATTTATAAAAATTATAGAGCAAAAAATCCTAAAATCTAAAAATATTTCATAGACTGGTTTGGAATGTGGAGCGCATAGTTTGCAAGTGGTATAATTTACATTTTTGTAGTTTGGTGTAATTAATATTTTTTTCAAAACGGTGGAACATTATAGCCATTTTCGAAAACTCGCGAGGTCTGCCACTCGCAGAGGCTCTATGTTGTAGATACTCTTATTAGTATTACTCACATAAACTTTTAAAAATAAATTTTTGGAAAATGTTATTTTCAGTCTGTATTTTCCCGAAATTCCCTTGGGAATAGGAATTATACAGGCGGGTTTTTCCATCTACTATTGAAAATTAAGTTGATTTTTAAGTTTAAGTTTTTTTAAGTTGATTGTCCTACTTTCACTGTCACTCAAACTACTTACATTACTATCTTTACCAAATTTTAAGTCTATTCGATTGCTACCGGAACGTATCAAAATATATAAAGTTTAAAACGAATAATGGACGAAATTAGTGTCCGACCGAAGTTTCAGTTTCGGTTTCGGTTTCGGCCAATTTCGGCCAAAAAAGTGATTTCGGCCGAGGTTTCGGTTTCGGCCAGAGTCCGGCCGAAACCTTCGGCCGGGCCGAAATTACTTCGCGGCCTCTCGCGGCTCTCGCATCGGGAGCGCTCGGCTTAATTCGGACACGCTCGGCCGGGTAGGTATAGGTAATGCATCGGCGGCCGGCCCAGCTGGGACCAGCGACAGTAGTATGTATGAGTGTTGTTTATTTATTAAATTATTATTTACTTTTTAGAATCTGTTTGGCGACCGCTTTAGCCTAGTTGGTAGTGACCCTGCCTACGAAGCAAGAGGTCCAGGGTTCGAATCCCGGTAAGGGCATTTATTTGTGTGATGAGCACGAATATTTGTTCCTGAGTTATGGATGTTTTCTATGTATTTAAGTATTTATTTATCTATATAAGTATGTTTATCGTCGTCTAGTACCCATAGTAGAAGCTTTGCTTAGTTTGGGACTAGGTCGATTTGTGTAAGATTGTCCCCTAATATTTATTTATTTTATTTGTTACTGCATTTTATGCTGTGATTAATGAACAATACGTTTGATATTAGGATTGTGAATTTAGTTTAAACGTGATAAGAATAGGTTGTTTGTTTTGAATAATATAATACCTATGCCAAGACATTTTTCATTAAAAATAAACGTTTTTTATTTTGTTTAACAAAAAAAGTAACTGTTCTCATATAAGAAATCCTTGCAATAACCTTTTCCTTACGATCTGTACAGTAATTTTGAATAAATTGTTTGATATGATACGTCTTCAAAAATTTCGGTTTCGGTTTCGGTTTCGGCCGAAATCAGAAAAAAACCGAATATTCGGTTTCGGTTTCGGTTTCGGCTAAAAATCGTGTTTCGGTCGGACACTAGACGAAATACATAATGGTCATAATATATATTAAAAATTTCTATGAATCTATTGATAAAACGAACTTTTTTCGTCGTGTAATCTACAGATTGGTTTAGGTTAGGTTAGGTTTATTTTGTGAAAATCCTGTAAAGTTGAGAATTTCAAAGAAAATTTCATTATATCAAATGACCGTTATGTATTTCGTACATTATTAATTTTAAACTTTATATTTTTATACGTACCCGGCCAACCAATCTCCTTGTAGCCATAAATTAAAAAAAAACTATTTGAAAAGAAATCCAGCTGAGTCAAACCTCAAACGGCTCGAGCCATCAAAAATATCCTTGCATTTAAAAACAATCCATTACCACAAAAAGCGTTTGAAAAAAAAACATGGCATTTCTTTTTAAACCTTGTTAAAAATTCAAACGGCTATGGAACGCTAAGCACTCGTCAGTTAACGGCCTGATACATACGTTCATTTAAAATTTGAAAAAGGAACGCATCAAATCAGCGCGCGTAGGTATTCGCAGTATTAGGATTGCTAGACGCTTGATAAAAAATTGAGCTTAGTGCGTATGTAACAGATTGATACTGCGGGCAATTTTTTTTTGTTGATAATTCCCCAGAGACTGGAAAAGGGAGCCGAAAAATAACTTATTATTCACTGAAATTATAGAATATCCCAATAATTTAATGGCAGATAAATATTTCATTTCCATTTTTTTCCTTCTTATCACTTCTTCAACACAAATCAAACATGTACTCGAACGTATAATCGAGTACAAAGACATTAATACATTTTGCACCTTATTACGACACAATTATAATAATATCTAATAATATTTTTCTTTCGACCAACATAGGATCATTAGGTTAGGTATTATTAGGTATGATAGCTTTTATGTATTAGTAATACATAAAAGCTAACATACGCAACATTACATAATATTATCTTTGTACACCATGTCTTAAGATATTTAAGGCACGCAGGTTTTTTTTTTCTTGTAATACCAACAATAATTCAGTATACAATAATTTGATGCCAAGTTATTTACTTAAGTTCCACAGCTCTATACATTTTGGCATTAATAAACCGAGCTTTCAAATAAAAACTAGATTTATTTTCATAAATTAATTTACGCTAATTTTCACCAAACATTTTTTCTACGGGATGTACACTACGATTTCCTGATGAACAGTCAACAGCAAAAGAAACTGATGAAATAGGGTCCCAAAATAATATATACAATAAATTAAGTCTAATGTTACTGACTATTGTAGTTTATTAGAAGTAAATGAATACATAATGTGTCAAAAGTAAGTGATCACATTTATTTTGAATCCTTGAAAACTGAGTAACATGCCAATCAAACAGTTAAAGTAATTGTTGAGTGTTTCAAATTAAAGTGATTATCTATATTAATAAAATACGGATTTATGGTACACCTCGGAGTACAAGTCAGATGTTCGGTTTATATCGGTTATATTCGTGAGACAAACATGCAAAGCGACTATAATACCTCTCGTGTCCGCCAAGGTTTGAAACAAGGTCTTATTACATCAGCTTGGTTTTTTGGTTATATTTAAAATACGTATATACGTATACGTATATATTTAAAACGAGCTTTCATTCAGACATTTCCGACAATTCGAAATTTGGTTTTTCTTTTGTTAATTACTTGACACATTCATTCCTGATTCGTTTTAATCAAGACTTCATTGTATATTCATAATTATGACGTCGTCTATTATTATTTTGATTTGAAACATTGATTTGTCACTATTTGTTTTGTTTCTATGTTGTTATGATCATTTTCTTTTGACTAATTAAAACATCAGTTAAAACTGACACCTTGGTATAACTGTTATATTTGGAGCGTCATGCTAGAAGTTGTTTTGAAATCTTGATTTTGTTCACTTACTTTTGACGTTGACTGAACACTCGATTTTTGGACGCATCTACCACCGTCATACACGTGAAATGCATGGAAATATTGGGAGCCTCCAAAGGTAAACGCAGTCTACATCCAGAAGAAAATATATCTACATTTATTTTTAATACATCGATCTTTAACACTAGCGATCCTCCCCGCATATCTGCATCGGCAAACGAGCGTTGCCTAGCAACCATCCCGCGCCACAGAGCAACCACTGGTTCAGATTCATTTAATTAAGCTATCGATTTGGCTGAAAGGTTGAAGACTCATGACTTGCGGTTTATGGACGATATTTGATTTACTTAGATTTTAAACTTAGTCTTTACCCGCGGATTTTCTCATTTGAACCAAAACGTCTATAATAAACTAGCTTTTGCCCGCGGCTTCGCTCGCGTGTACTATGAGTATTCCAAAGATGATGATGATGATCACTCCGCATCGAGGGTAAAAAAATGGATATACTCTGAGAAACTTAATTTTCAGTACTCTATAGTCTACGCAGACACCACGTCGCCAAAGCATTGAAACCCCTCCCCCTACCACGAGACCGCGATAAAAGCCGCCGCCTCCTTTCCACTAACAAAATATAACGATAAGTTTAACTTTGTCGCGGAAACGAGCGTCTCGTGGTACCGGCCAGACTGGCGTGCACGAGTACAAATTTTATTTGGCGAAGCGAAAGAAATATTTTATTGTTTTAGCTTTCGCTGCCGCTCTCAGAGACGACAATTAATGTTTAATGGGGGTTTAGACGACCAGATGGCCTAGTGGTTAGAGAACCTGACTACGAAGCTTGAGGTCCCGGGTCCGATTCCCGTGTCGGGGCAGATATTTGTATGAAAAATACGAATATTTGTTCTCGGGTCTTGGGTGTTTAATATGTATTTAAGTATGTATCTATCTAAATAAGTATGATTATCCGTTGCCTTGTACCCATAACACAAGCTATGCTTAGCTTTCTTTGGGACTGGGTCAATTGTCCCATGATATTTATTTATTTATTTATTTTATTTTATTTGTGTAATTTTTGCATCGATAAGACAGTAGACGAAATGTTGGACTTTTAGTCTGGAAGTCGTTCTTGGATAGCGCTCTCTATCCTTGTTTGAAGTAAAAATATCACGGGAACTCTTTACCGGGATATTAACTACTCTATGTCTTAATCCAGATCTTTATCCATCTGTACGCCAAGTTTCAGCTAAATCCGTTCAGCCGTTAATGCGTATTCGATTAACGAATATTCAAACATTCTTATATCTAAACATCTTTACAAACATTCTCATTTATAATATTCACTAATAAAAAAAAAATTAGTCCAGCCTTTTTCCAGATAATTTTTTGTTTTCTGGGAAAAAATTATAATAAAAAAATTGCCCCGTTTAAAATGAAAATGCCCTTTGGCGTGTAGGAGTAACAATCAAACACACATACAAACATTTTGCATTAATCATAAATAGAAGGGTTAGTTGGATTTTTGTGCGAAACATCGTCAATAATTAACGCATTAAATGCCAATTTGTGTTGAAGTGCGTACTAATTGATTAAATCTTAATTTACATTTAGTCAAAGTTATTGCGGATGTTGTCGTTTCAACTGAATTAAACTTTACAGCTATAAAAACTACTGTTTTTATTTTTAATAGCAAAAAATGTATGTCTTACCATTTCATCATCATCATCATTTGGCCTATATGCTAAGCACGGAACCTACAATGTTTTTAATGTTGCACGTTAGCATGTACAGGGTGAAAAGAAAATGTGAAAGAAAAAAGAATGTGGCGTTCAACATGGAGGCATAAATAAATAAATAAATATCACAGGACAATTCACACCAATAGACCTAGTCCCAAAGTAAGCTAAGTAAAGCTTGTGTTATGGGTACTAGGCAACGGATAAACATACTTATATAGATAGATACATACTTAAATACATATTAAACACCCAAGACCCGAGAACAAACATTCGTATTTTTCATACAAATATCTGCCCCGACATGGGAATCGAACCCGGGACCTCAAGCTTCGTAGTCAGGTTCTCTAACCACTAGGCCATCTGGTCGTCTAAAAAATTGAAAAAAAATTTGAAATCCGATCCTTAGGCGAGGATTTCTATGTACGAGTCCAGTATGGCACTTATTGGTCGAAGCTTGTATATTACTTTTCTCAGAAATAAAACAAAAAAACAACAAAGACAAAATAAATTATATGACAAAGAAATATTACCAAAATATTAAAATTTTCCCGCTGCTTTTGAAGTATGAACGCCGCTGCTCTTATGTTCACAAATAAATTAAAAACTTTAAAAACCCCCAACGCAATTATGTCACTGTCAATGCCCGTTATGCGTCTAAGATCTCTTCCGCAGCTAGCAAAAGAGCTGATAACTTTGAAACGTCTGCACCGATTTTGATGAAACATATCTAAGAACCATCGCCAAGAAACCTGCTTTCTATTAAAAAAAACCGCATCCAAATCGGTGCACCCGCTTAAGAGCTATGATGCCACAGACAGACAGACAGACACACACACATAGCGGTCAAACTTATAACACCCCTCTTTTTGTGTCGGGGATTAAAAATGATACGTAAAGTCGCCATTAAATCATTAAAAAGTTACCAGTAAGTTAATAATACCGGACAATCCAAATCGTACCTGTCCTGTGTCCGGTATGGCTTACTTACTGGTCTCTTCAGTAATGTACTATTGCAGGAATGTTCAGTCAAACTAACCCAAATATCTACTGAAATATTCCAAATGAATTTTAGGATACTTCGTACACTTACAAAGTTTCTTAATACCGAAAGAGGGCGTCGACCTCGAGTCGATGTAGCTACGTAGCCAAGTTCCTCGTAGACACTCTACGCACGTAGAGCCGCTACGACGAAGCGCTGAGGTCAAGTTTAAATAAATTAAATTTTATCGTATTCATATTTATTTTATGAAAAATCGGCCATGTTAAAGTCAAACTCGCGCACCGAGGCTTCCGTATTGTAAAAGGCCAAATAATACGAAAAAATTCAAAAAAAAAAATTGTAAATTAAAGTTTTTATTTTTTCCCCAAACGCTCACGCTTGACAGATTTTTATTATTTCTTGATATGCAATAATTATACCTATTATTTTATTATTCCCATTAGATGTATTGTACAGTCAAGTGTAAAAATATGGGTGCACACAACTTGCTCATAAATATGTCCCATAGCTCTTAATATCGTCGAATTAAGGTATAGGTATATATGGACGTGTCTGATTGGTCAGACTTGGCACAGAGCAGGAAGGAATGGCGCATTTTGATGTCGGAGGCCAAGATCCACTTCGGGTCGTTGAGCCAGCGAAAGTAAGTAAGTAGTAAGTATATATCGCCGGATGACAAGCAAAACTCACTAAAATTTCTGTCACTGCTCTTAAAAAAGTCGTGTCTAGTTAGTAATTTCATACTGAGATACGAGCTTTGTTTTAAGTAGGTATTTGGTACTTAGTGACTTTTGCTTGTCACCCGACGATATGACGATGGGAGGATTAAATCGATACTTATTTTTGCACTTGACCGTACGTATGCTTAAACGTTATAAAGATACGAGTACAACGAAAACATGTTTTTGTATGGAGACCCCTCTCCCCTTTGTTTTTACATAGCTGTTGCCCGCGACTCTGTCTGCGAAGAATTCGTTCAGTCCCAGAACAAGAGGACTTGAGCTTTAGTTCCCACGCGGGCCCAGTTCGATTTGAGAACTTCATACACACCATTGGATTTCTTCTCAGGTGTGTGCAGCTTTCCGCACGATGTTATCCTTCACCGTAAAGCTCGTGGTAAATTACAAATGAAATTTCGCACATAAATTCCGAAAAACTCAGAGGTGCGAGCCTGGACTTAAACCCACGACCAGGTCAAACCTCTAGGCCACCACCCACGGCCACATACATACATACATTGCAAGTTAAAAAATAAAAGCTTGTAAGAAATTTGGTTACAATTTTTAGTACAGTTAAATTTTGTCAAAATTAATTTGGAAATGTTTAATTTTTGGTCAAAATTCAAAACGGTCAGTTCAAGTGGACGAATTGTTTCGAATCGATACATTCATACGATGATAAGCAATGATCGGATTTCCCGGTGCAACACGCTGGAATTTCCAGTAGAAAACTTAATATGGATATGACCAAAAGTCCCGGATTTCGTTTGAAAAAAAAAATGATGTCGATATGATAGGTATACTTAAATAGGCAGTTCAAATTATAATTTATAACATATACGAAATATTTACTAATGCATTGAATATTTTTTACGTTAATGTGATTTCTAAATAGTTTTAGTAGTTAAACAGGTGGTTTAATAACGGCACCACAACGAAATCGAGAGATCTATTTTGCGAGCTATGCCTACACGACGCTTGGGGGATCGTGGTCAAACAACCCATCATCACAGATGGCGACGGTGGACTTCGTGGGGATCTCTGCTGCCGCGGCGTATGGCATGCACGAGGGAGGCGTTATTTGATATCCGTGTCGTAGACACCGACGTTCTCTCTTATATTCCACGTCCAGTAGCTTCCGTCCAAAAATCCGCCGAAGAAGAGAATTAAAGAGATTATACTCGAACGCCTGTGAAACGCGTCACGCAACATTCACTCCGTTTCGTCACATCCGTCGATGGAGTGTTTCCTCCGCAAATGTCCACTTTCATCAAACCAGGTGAAGCCATCGTCGACCAGTGGGACAGATCCCTTAGTGTAGTAATGGGCTGGCTAAGATCCAAAATTATGATTTAGATAATCAGAGGCACCAGCATGTGTATCCGTGGAACACGACACAGTTTCAAATCCATCCAACATTTCTTTGGCTTTAATGACGGTGCAGCCCTACCCAATCCGTCTCCCTCTACCATGCACTAGCAACTGCTCTTTGTTCTTGTTTATCTCTGTTTTATTTAAATAATTGTACATTTATTAATAAATAGTTTGATCCTATATTTATTATATTGTGTATTGTGAAAATATTTATTTTACATGTCAAAATCTTACTGAAATTTATTGAATGTAATATAATCTAATCAGAATCTTATTCAACGATATAAGTCGTGGCGTGGAATCCCGGGGCATATCCATATTAATATAATGTTTGAGGTCATTCACCCCGTGTTGCACCGGGAAATCCGATCATTGATGATAAGTAATCTTTTTATTAATTTTCAGGGAAACTCGACGGAATCAACTATTCTTTAGTAATTATCTCGAATCGTTGAACATAATCGAGTAAGATTGTAAAGATTTAATACGGCAACTTAGGGTTCTTTTTAACTTTTTTTGTCTTTGTTGTTAATTATAAGCGTAGGTATCTACTGCATTAAAAAAATAGTTATGTTAAATACTTTAGATATATTTAATTAAATTAGAAACATGGTGAATATTTTAAAAAAAATACCTAAATTAATTAATTATAAATTTTTAATAATCTTAAGGTCGTGAGTTCGTTCCTCACCCGGGGCACCAGTATGTTTGGTGCTGTACTAACTTAGTTTTTAAGAGTTTTGATTTTTTACCAACCAATTAAAAAAATAAAAGAAATACCTAGTTGAGTCAAAAGTCTTTGCGTGTGTTGCCAGTGATGACTTATGGCACTGAGACGTGGCCGCTAACAATGGGCCCCATGCCCCATAAGAAAGCTCAAAGTCACTCAAAGGGCGACGGAGAGGGCATGCTCGGAGTTTCTCTGCGGAATATCATTAGAAATGATGAAATCCGCGCAAGAACTAAAGTCACCGACATAGATCGGAGCATCGCCAGACTCAAGTGGCAGTGGGCAGGGCTCATCGCTCATAGAACTGATGGCCGATGGGGCAAAAAGGTTCTCGAGTGGCGTCCACGGATTGGAAGACGCGGTGAGGGTAGGCCTTCAACAAGATGGAGCGACGACCTGAATAATGCAGATGGCACGGGACCGATCTGTTTGGCGAGCCTTGAGGGAGTTTATGTTCAGCAGTGGACGTCTTCCGGCTGAAATGATGATGATGAATTAAAAATTATTGCATATCTTTTAAAAAAAATGCCTTGTTGAGTGTCTTGCCGGATTTCTCTTAACAGGGTTTTTCCGAACTGGTGGTAGATTCTACGACTTTTATAAGCGCTTGTTAGATTAGAGCTCAAATTGAATAAAGATACTTTGATTCTGACTTTGAAATGTTCAGTTTCTATTTCTGATGTTCCAAGGTAACTTTTTTTTGTTTGCGTTTTAATACACACAGCTAGAATATTTAAATATCAGCAAACAAATGAAAATTGAATACAATACAATACAATAACTCTTTATTGTACACCAGGAATAGTAAGCAATACAGAAAACAGGTACACAGAGAGTAAGTTACAAGGTTATCAATAGGCGGCCTTATCGCTTAAGAGCGATCTCTTCCAGGCAACCCTTTACCAGAATTGAAGTAAATTAAAAATAACTGTCTCGAGAACACACTGAGGAATTTCCTTCCTGTATGCTAAAGCTAACTTTGATGTACGCGTCAAGGAATGATGGAGAGGCGGGTTCGATTCCATGTCCCAGTACATCTTATCTGGTTTGTGCTACAATCAAGGTATGTTTAAGGAAGTCCTCCAAACAATCATAGACATAAACAAAAATAAAAAAGTTACCGAATGAGTCCGAAATGATTTCATGTCATCTGCCCCTACTAAGGTACGAACCCGGGACCTCTAGATTCATAGTTATTTAGTGTTACTAAACAATTATCCATTCGGCTATCAAAATTACATTTTCTATCTCTACAGGAGTTAAATCTGGGCCTATCTGAATCAAAAATCTTTCCAACAACTACAAAACTACCAAACAAATCAATTTTCTTGGTATCTCAATCTCTAACTAAAAGAACCTTCTCTCATTCACATCAATCACTCATTCCAATCTCATTCAATAATTAATGACATTTCGATTGAGCATATTCGATAATTTCACAGCTGATTAGATCGATTGGTCGCGCTGGGGATATATAAGCTGCGGTAACGCTAACTTCATATTCGGCTAATATGAAGTGTATTATCTTCTGCTTAGTGCTAGCTGTGGCGGCCGCTTCTCCTGTGGTGAGTTTAAAAAAAATCTTTCGGAAAGTGATTTAAATGCGAGTTTCGGACGGTTTTCCATCGTTTGTCTGAATCTTAATCTAAGGTCTGAATATATCCTTTTCCATATTTTTTCATTTAAAAAAAAATTCGTCACACAAACGTTCTGCTAATACAGGGTATTCTTTTTATCAGTGCACAAATTTTAATACGTGATTCAGTATCGTTGATAAATCACGGTTATCTGTTCGAGATTTTTTTTACATTTTGAAATTTGGCATGTTCATTTAATTCATTCAATAATTTTATTGCTCGAGTTAAGTACTATGAAAAACAAAAAAAAAGTGATAAACATTCAACGAATTTATTATTTTAACGACACTGTATCACATATTAAAAGTGCATTTTAAAAAATTACCTTGTATAAACAAAAATAATTTTAAAAAGTACCTACTAGATAATTAGTATAATAATGCAAGAACGTCAAGGATGGTGATTCGAGCGCATGAATTTATTTTAAGGGGTCTGTGGCAATCATCCCTCATGGTCCCCCTACGCGGACCACTACGGAAAAGGTTAGGAATTAAGACTCATCCTGCTTCTGGTTCCTTCGATCCTGTAACCACCATCTTTCTTCTTCAGAATGATGATCAGGACGCAAGACGGCGTCTGCAGGCCCTTCAACTTACGGTAATTAAATTATAATTTATTGAATCAGGCGTTACTTTGCGGAGGTCCATATTAATGAACTAAAACAATTACTTTGCTCACCCGCGACCTTACAATAGTTACGTTTATGCAAGAAAAATTCAAGGTAGTTTTATAATATGTCAATAAAAGTTAATTTTTGTGGGGTAGTTTGAGAATAAGAAAAATAAAGTGGGTACTTGAGAAGCTACAGTGACAAGTTAAAACATTTGTTTTGGTTTGTTAGTTTATCATTTGGTAGCATAGCATACGGTTGTGGTAACTCTGAAGATGAGCTCTGGTTGAGTTCGAAACGCGTCAGTGTAGCTTGGTGGTGGTGATGGTTGGGTTTATGTGATTTGTGTGTGTTCGTACAGTGTGGAGGTGGAGGAACTGCATGAACGCACATTTCTTGCATAAACGTAACTATTGTAAGGTCGCGGGTGAGCAAAATAAATGTTTTAGTTCATTAATTAAATTATACTAAAACTAGAAGAGTGGCTATAATCATTATCCTATGTAAAAACCGAAAACCTGCTGACTCTAGTAATCTAATCTCGTAATCTATTCAATTATTTAAGCCGTAGATACTTACTTTACTTATTTTATTCGAAGTTTAAATAACAGTTAAATATGTAATCTGGTTATTATGTAAACTTTAAGGGCCATTATTTTTTGCCTAAGATACAGGCTACTTATATATCCTAGTTTGGGCATTATATTATATTTTAGTAGTAACCTGTTAGTCTACTTGTAGAAGGCGTAAAGGCGGTTAGACGCTTAGTCGAGCCAGTAGTATAGTACCTAGATATAATACCTAACATAGATTAAGTAAAGTGCCTACTAATAATTATAACCAGGGTTCGGATTTTTCAACGCACGGTAAGATGAAAGAAAACTATGGAGTCGATATTAAAGTTAAAATTTAACTCATATTCATACTCATACTCATTCATGTAAATACCGAGAGTAAATTTTAAATGAAACAAACAATTTGAATTCAATTAAATAATATTTTAAATAAAAAAACGAACTGCCGCACAATAAAAAAATGGACATTTAGAATGCTTCTATTTCGTAATATCCACGGGGCATGGAGATACAGGAATGGGCGTCAAAATCTTGATAAGGTAAGTATGGCGTGTATATTCTCCATTTCAAAATTACAATCGTAAAATGAGTATAATGTCATGGCGACGTTTTTCATATTTTCTAGAATAAAAGAGGTTTTATATTGATTGGTAGTATATTCTAGATTTCTCGCATCGTACTACAAAAAATCATTTGAATTACATTAAGTAAGTAAGATTAACTTAAGAGACTAAGAAAATAAGTGAGTATGAGTATGAATATGAGTTAAATTTTAACTTTAATACCGACTCCATAGTTTTCTTTCATCATACCGTGCGATGAAAAATCCGAACCCTGATTATAACTATGTACTAAAACTATTTAAATACTAATAAATTTAGATCTGTCAGTATGGGAAAGTCTGAAACTATAAGACATACGAAGATCTGTTCTGAGGAACCATGCCTTAACCATGCCATTGATTTTAGTAACAAGAAAAACTGCATTCATACATTTTAAAAAACTCTTACTCAGCTCGGGAATCGAATCCGGACGTTTTGAAGAATAAAACTAACACTATTTCTAACTAAGAAACATGATGTCTAAATTAACAAAATGCATTGTTATCATATCCTTTCATTTATTTTAGTAGGTGTTCGAAATGACCCAATTTATTTTCAATTCAAGATTCTTATAGTTTCAAACTTTTCCATACTGACCGATTTAAATGTTACCCTGTATAATAACTAATAACTAAATGCTTTGCTAACTTGAGTAGGTTGAGTAGTTTTTCGTTCTGTCATCATCATAGGCCTCCCTCATTGGTACCCAATCATTACGGTTGGAAGCGACTTGCATCCACCTTGAACCTGCGGCCTTCACCAAATCGTCCGTCCATCTCGTTTGTGGACGTTTCGTTCTGTATGCTTAGTATAAGTTTTTACTTCACCAAATACTTCTCGATCGCGTTTACGTAAAAAATTCAATTACTAGGGAAACATGGACAGCGTCTCCGCGCGCGCGCTTCCATGTTTCCATAGATTTGAAATTTTTACGTAAACGCGATCGAGAAGTATTGAAGTGAAGGAAAACTTATACTAAGCGTACTGTATCAAACTTTTATTTATGGAGTGCTACTAGCGTTTCAATCGCCATCCATCAGTTTCTTGTCGCATAATTAAGTATATTGAAGAAACGAAAGGGTATTTCTACTAGCGTTAGACCTCTTAAGGCCTAACTTTTTATAACTGACATAGCACTTCAGACCCAGCCAAGAATTTCCAGTTTTGTGATTTTGGAATTTATTTACACATTATTATTATTTATTTATTTACAGGTCTATTTCATTTGAAAAATTGTACTCTACATTGTATATTGGGCATTTATCCTTAAAATTGATTTGTACATTATAGTGTACGCTGGGACTTACGAGGTCAAACCGCTATCACTAGCCTGTCTCTTTTTTTTTGTTATTGCACGTAGATATAAAAAGTAAGATTCGAATTTCTTGTATTTTCACAAATTAAATTTAATGTAATTTCCAAAAAATTTTTTGAGTATTGCTATGCATTATTTACCTACATTAGGTAGTGTTCACGATTTTGTGTTTCTTATAATTCAAATTTTTTTTTTACAGCTTCTAAACGACCTTGACGACAGCAAAGTACGTACCTATTAAAAAAAACTTAAAGAAAGAGAGAAAGAAAAAAAAGAAAGATATTTTATTTAAGGTTACAAGAGTACCACCACCAAACAGAAGAAAACAACTTTAATACACCTAATAAACAAGTTTGTTATGGTAGTGACACCAATTGTCACCGAAAAAGGGTCTCCACTCAGCATGTGTTGCTGCACAGTGAGTGCAGCAACGCTGGTTTTCTGTAGACACAGTAACAGTATTAACAGTATTTCTTTATACAGTATAAGCGTCGCAGTTTTTTTTTCAGTATTTTTTTTAGTATTTTCAGTTTTGTTAATAGTATTTCTTGTCCTAATTTAGTTTATGTTCATCCATAGTTTTTACATTTTACATTTTTTTATTTTTACAGCAATCCCCTAATAGTGGAAGTGGCAATAACAACAAACAATCACAGGTATTTTTTATATAATCAATTCATCATCCATCCATCCATCCATCCATCATTTTAGACGACCAGATGGCCTAGTGGTTAGAGAACTTGACTATGAAGCTTGAGGTCCCGGGTTCGATTCCCGTGTCGGGGCAGATATTTGTATGAAAAATACGAATGTTTGTTCTCGGTTCTTGGGTGTTTAATATGTACTTAAGTATGTATCTATCTATATAAGTATGTTTATCCGTTGCCTAGTACCCATAACACAAGCTTTGCCTAGCTTACTTTGGGACTAGGTCAATTGGTGTGAATTGTCCCGTGATATTTATTTATTTATTTATTTATCATCATCAGCCTATATACGTCCCATTTCAGGGCACAGACCTCCTCTCAGAATGAGAGGCTTGCGCGTAGATCCCACGCGAGCTCAGTGTGGATTAGGAAATTCACACGCAGCATTAAAATCCTTCGCAGGTGTATGTTCCTCGCAATGTTTTCCTTCAACGTAAAACTCGTGGAAGATTTCAATTATAATTTTGGACATTAACTCACAGGCCACGACTTCTGACTGATATTTAACACTTGGTCAATTGTAATAAAATAAAAAAACGCCTTCAAAAATACCCAGAATTTAAAAAAAAAACTAACCGTCTACAAAAAATCCATGAAAATATCTAGATTTTTACTAATCTGTCCGAAGTCGGTGTGTCAGCACGAACCAGCATCATTCAGTACAAGTATTGGTTTTGTTGTTATATCTAACGTTCATTAAGTACTTAATATCACATCACATTAGCACATGTTTTTAGTATTGACAATCAATACAGAATGGGACTTGTGACCGGGTTTTTTAGTCCGTGCAAATCGGACACTGTCTGGGCCCTCCATTCCCGGTTCGTCCGAAGGGATTTTTCCCGAACACAAGTCACCCTTCCTACCCTAAAGTAAAAAACAGCAAGGACTTCGCGTCTTTGGCTCCTCTGGCGACTCATTAAAAAAAAGTACTTATATCTTATGCATAAACGTTATTAACATGAAATTATATATTTCGTTTCCTCCTGAGTCCTGGCCTTTTCTAACCGATGTAGAACTTAAGACCTAGATAAAAGTCATGAGTTTTGTAATTTTGGAACTTATTAAAGCGTCTTTGAAGTTCTTTATTCATTGAATAATTTGTATTTTATATAGTACATTCGGCCGTTATTCTTACTGATGATTTGTTTTTTATAAAGTACGCCAGGACTATTTCATGAGACGGTCCCATCGCGAACGCCCACGCGTTAGACAATATGGTCTCAGGTCGTACATTACTGTCATTCATTCCCGGTCGACAACTACAGGTCGCTTTTAAGGCCAGCGCAGACCCGCAGACCAGATGCGTGAGCGTGACACGCACCAGTTGTAATCCATGAAATTGTAAGAAAGATGGCACACCATGTGCGCGCTTCTGCTGTGCCATCTTTCTTACAGTTTCAATTACAACAGAACTGGTGCGTCTGGTCCGCGCCGGCCTTTAAGTTCCAAACTCACAGACAGCGGAGGCGTGGCGGTGCGGTGGCGGTGACGGTTGTAATATTCTAACTTATATGAACGGTTGTGCGACTTGTGCGGTACCGTACCGGGAACTCGTTCAAACAAGTTAGAAAATTACAAGCGTCACCGCCACCGCACCGCCACGCCTCCGCTGTCTGTGCGTTTGGAGCTTTAAGCGCACCCACCGAAACAAGTTCTGACAATTAACTTTTTTTTCAGAAATCACAGCGATACGACGCGTCAGAAGTAGTAGTAGGTGGTCATGTAAGTCATTTTAGCTATTCATATTGTTATGATTTCATATATGTATATTTGTGGAAAGTACATAGGTATAAAGAAGTGGAAAAGAAAGTCGACTGCACAGGGCACCGAAGGCGCAAGCCACACAGAAGAGACGTGGGACGGGGGCGCGTCGCAGTCCACGCCATTTGTTCGCAGGCCGCGTCTCCACCTCGTCCCTTCTGTCTGCTTTGGATCGCGACGCTTAGGGTGAGGCCACACGAGCGTAATTTTGTGAGTTGTGAGCGGCAGAATTTCGGTTGCGCCATACATTGCGTCACGTGAGTGTCACGTGATGGCCCGCATATTGTATGGCGCGAACATTGACGTACAATAAAACAACTAGACTCCCAATCGCTTAACAAAAGTTCCTCAAAAAACGTCCGAGCGGCGTTCTGTGTACGTATACATCAATCTATACAGATAACATTAACAGCATTCATTCAAATTAACACCTTATTTCGTAGCAGTAATGTTTAATGTCAATTGAATACGATCGTTCGAAGTAGTGACATGACGTCACGCGCTGGAAACCGCCTAAAGAGTAAAGAATGCAGTGGAGTGGTCATGCGAAGCGGAAGCTAGACTGTCTGTCTCTTTTTTTCTCGTGAGTTTGATTACGGTGCGAAAGAGACATATACGAATACGGGGCGAGAAGTGACGTTGTAATCAACGCGCGGTAGAAACACAACTGAACCAAAACTCTGCACAATAGACGCGTGTGCAGACTTTTGCTTCGAACAATTTTTGAGCGTGATTGGGAGTCTAGTTGTTTTATTGTACGTCAATGGGCGCGAACCGAAATTCTGCCGCTCACGACTCACAAAATTACGCTCGTGTGGCCTCACCCTTATACATTTAGTATGAAAACTGATTCAAGGGACGCCGTGACTGCGACGCGCCCCCGTCCCACGTCTCTTCTGCATGTGTGGCTTGCACCGAAGAGTTGGCAGCTACTAGGGGCGTTCAATAAAAAGTGAGAATGAGTATGTTATAAACAACTTTTACTAAATGTCATTTTATTTTTCGACATAGTCACCTTTTAGCATAATACACTTAGTATATCTTTTTTCAAAACTTAAAATTCCATTTTTAAAAAAGGTCTCATCTTGAGTACTTAAAAAAATCTTGTACTGCAGCGACTACCGCGTCGTCGTCTTCAAATTTCTGGCCTCTCGGGTATTGTTTCAATCTCGGAAATAGGTAGAAATCACTGGGAGCAAGATCTGGTGAATACGGAGGATGCTTAAGGATATCGAACCCAGCATCACGAATTGCAGCCATTGCAACGGCGGACTTGTGTGCCGGGGCATTGTCCTGGTGGAACAGCACAACTTTCGAGAGTTTACCTCGCCGTTTTTCGCGGATCTCATTGCGCAATGTTGCTATTTGTTTGGCGTATAATGTGCCCGTAATAGTGGCTCCCTGCTCGAGATACTCAATCATTAATACCCCTTTACCATCCCAAAAAACAGAGCCCATGACCTTACCGGCAAGATGGGCTCACCTTGAATTTCTTCGGAGTTGGAGATGATGGCCTTTTCCATGTCATAGACGGCAGTTTTGTTTCTGGGTCGTAATGATGGAGCCATGTTTTGTCCATTGTTATAAATCGCGCCAAAAAAAGTTCCCGGTCTTGCTGCATCAGGTTCAAAGCTTCTTGACAAATCTCTAGTCTAGTTTGTTTTTGCGTGTCAGTAAGCATTCTTGGTACCCAACGCGCAGATTCCTTTTTCATACCCAAGCGTTCATGTAAAATATTATGCACGCTCCCCGTTGAAATCTTTACATTTTCAGCTATAAAACGAACCGTGACACGACGATCCGCCAAAACTGAGTTTTCGACTTTTTTTACAATTTCTTCAGTTACTGCTGCAGTAGGGCGTCCGGAGCGGGGGTCGTCCATTGTCGATGTTCTTCCACGTCTAAATTCGGCGCACCACGTGCGACTGTCGAATACGGAGGAGCATTAGACCCTAAAATGTCCCGCAAATCCAAATTGATAACGGCGCGCAGTTCAATTTTCTCCATTTTCGCTAACGTACTCAATAGCATTGCAAAGAAATTACCGTATATTTTTTTAAACAAAAGACAGTTAGTTTTTTTTTCATAGCAATCAGCTAGATAGATTAGCTTTACCGGCCAGTATTGCATCTCATTCTCACTTTATATTGAACGCCCCTCGTACCTCAGACAAAGAGTTAGCTGAGCTATTCAAAGGGGGAACGCTGCGCTGCTAGTATCTTCGGAACCTTGCCTAATAAGACTCCTTTTCATAATAATGTTTTAATTATTGATTTTTTATTTTTTTTAATGTACTTATTTTTAGTTTCTTCTCATAATAAATTATATTGACATTCTTTTTAGAACCGAGATGATACGAATACCTATTATAAGACTTTAACGAAGGTATTTATTAATTTGCTAAAATATTATATTATTATTTTTGGCACTTTAGTTAAGCAACTGCTGTAGTTCATTTTACTGGGAGCAAAATTTAAAAAGAAAAGCATTTAGTGCGTACCAAAACCGGTTTTATCGTATAAACGCAAAAATTTAACAGCCTATTGTGTTTATTGCATTCTTATCCACCTAATAGCCTACTTAGAGTAAAATGAACGTTTTTTTTAGGACCGAGATGATACGAATACCTATTATAATACTTTAACTAAGGTAAGTATTTATAATTTAATGAACTAAAACAATTACTTTGCTCACCCGCGACCTTACAATAGTTACGTTTATGCAAGAAATGTGCGTTCATGCAGTTCCTCCACCTCCACACTGTACGAACACACACAAATCACATAAACCCAACCATCACCACCACCAAGCTACACTGACGCGTTTCGAACTCAACCAGAGCTCATCTTCAGAGTTACCACAACCGTATGCTATGCTACCAAACGTTAAACTAACAAACCAAAACAAATGTTTTAACTTGTCACTGTAACTTCTCAAGTACCCACTTTATTTTTCTTATTCTCAAACTACCCCACAAAAATTAACTTTTATTGACATATTTAAAACTACCTTGAATTTTTTTTTTATTTATTTATAAGGCATATTTAATTAATACTAACTGTTCAAATTCGACCCAAGCCGCAGTAAAGGAGAAGATACTAAATTTACCTGTTCATTAATAATAGACCCCATAGTGTTGTACCTAATTATTTCCATGCATTCCAGAGCATCCAGACGCAACCCCTTGCCGCAATAATGTAACACTTCATAAGAATCTGAATCTAACAATGAATGATTTGATTCCAACAAATGTTTTGCAAAATTCGATCTATCTGGATGCTCATTCCTATATGCCGAAACATGCTCTTTAAATCTAGTATTAAATTATATGTCAATTAAAGTTAATTTTTGTGGGGTAGTTTGAGAATAAGAAAAATAAAGTGGGTACTTGAGAAGTTACAGTGACAAGTTAAAACATTTGTTTTGGTTTGTTAGTTTAACGTTTGGTAGCATAGCATACGGTTGTGGTAACTCTGAAGATGAGCTCTGGTTGAGTTCGAAACGCGTCAGTGTAGCTTGGTGGTGGTGATGGTTGGGTTTATGTGATTTGTGTGTGTTCGTACAGTGTGGAGGTGGAGGAACTGCATGAACGCACATTTCTTGCATAAACGTAACTATTGTAAGGTCGCGGGTGAGCAAAGTAATTGTTTTAGTTCATTAATATGGACCTCCGCAAAGTAACGCCTGATTCAATAAATTATTTATAATTTGTTACATTATTATTTCCTTGTTTTTTTTTCCTAGACAGTAGTCTATTTCAATGGGATCAAAATTTAAAAAGAAAAGCATTTAGTGCGTACCAAAACCGGTATTTATCGTAAAAAGCTAAAATGTAACTACTTATTGCGTTTACTACATTGTTATCTACCTAATAAACCACTTAATAAATTATAATTAACATTTTTATTAGGATCGAGATGATACAAAAACCTATTATAACACTTTAACGAAGGTATTTATAAATTTGATTCATTATCATTTTTTGGTTTTTTATTTGCATGCCGATGCGTGATCTATTTCACTGGGACCAAAAATTAAAAAGGAAAGCATTTAGTGCGTACTAAAACCAGTGTTTATCTATGTTTTAGACGACCAAATTTAATGGCCTAGTGGTTAGAGAACCTGACTACGAAGCTTGAGGTCCCGGGTTCGATTCCCGTGTCGGGGCAGATATTTGTATGAAAAATACGAATGTTTGTTCTCGGGTCTTGGGTGTTTAATAATGTATTTAAGTATGTAGCTATCCTATATAAGTATATTTATTCGTTGCCTAGTACCCATAATACAAGCTTTACTTAGCTTACTTTGGGACTAGGTCAATTGGTGTGAATTGTCCCGTGATATTTATTTATTTATTTTATTTATGTATTTAAACTCTTTATTGTACAGTCGGAGTAAAAAAAGTTCGTCACTTTTCAACTCTATGTCAACGAATTAAGGTCGAAAAGTGACGACCCTTTTTTGCCCCGACTATACAAAAAATAAGAAAAAGAACAAAACACTATTGACAACCGTTGACCGTTTGTTTATTATGTAAAACCTAAATTATAATGGCTAATTTGTGTCATTCATTTTTACAAGTTAAGTATGAAGTATCTTTTTCTATTTATTTTTTTATTTTCTTCAACTTCATTTTTTATTACTTTTACGGTCATCCCGTGAAACCATATATTTCAAACTAAATACAAACTGAAATATAGATGCACAGAAAAAACCCCAGAAAAAAGACCAATGCTGGGAATCGAACCCAGGTCCTCAGCGTTCCGTGCTGCGTGCTTACCCCTACACCATCACTGGTCTAGAAGTTAGCGACGAATCTTTCCCATACATCGTACACTTCAGTCTGTTATAATCACATTAGGCAGTGATAAAGCGCATCTATGTTATGCCCTCTACCGAGAGATTTCAACACTCCTTCGGAGCTACCCGCTCACCTGGACCAAGAGATGGCGCTACTAGGCCAACTTTTACAAGTTAAGTATGAAGTATCTTTTTCTATTTATTTTTTTATTTTCTTCAACTTCATTTTTTATTACTTTTACGGTCATCCCGTGAAACCATATATTTCAAACTAAATACAAACTGAAATATAGATGCACAGAAAAAACCCCAGAAAAGTATTAAAAAATGAAGTTGAAGAAAATAAAAAAAAAATAGAAAAAGATACTTCATACTTAACTTGTAAAAGTTGGCCTAGTAGCGCCATCTCTTGGTCCAGGTGAGCGGGTAGCTCCGAAGGAGTGTTGAAGTCTCTCGGTAGAGGGCATAACATAGATGCGCTTTATCACTGCCTAATGTGATTATAACAGACTGAAGTGTATGATGTATGGGAAAGATTCGTCGCTAACTTCTAGACCAGTGATGGTGTAGGGGTAAGCACGCAGCACGGAACGCTGAGGACCTGGGTTCGATTCCCAGCATTGGTCTTTTTTCTGGGGTTTTTTCTGTGCATCTATATTTCAGTTTGTATTTAGTTTTTCATTCATTTTTATCTACCTAATAACCTGTTGGTCAAACACAAGTGCAGACAGGCCGAGTTGGAAGTCCAGGGGAGAGGCCTTTGCCCAGCAGTGGGACACTGAAACAGGCTATTAAAAAAAATTAACCTACTGAATAAATTAAAATGATCATTCTTTTTAGGACCGAGATGATACGAATACCTATTACAACACTTTAACGAAGGTATTTATAAATTTGTTACGTTATTATTTCCTTGGTTCTATAATTGTATGCATTATTCTATTTCACTGGGATCAAAGTTTAAAAAGAAAAGCATTTAGTGCGTAAAAAAACCGGTGCTTATCATGTAAAACCAAAATTTTGATGGCTTATTTGTGTCAAACACTCTTACTTAATAACTTACTTAATAAATTATAACAAACATTTTTTTAGGACCGAGATGATACACATACCTATTATAACACTTTAACGAAGGTATTTATAAAAATTTTACATTATTTTTTGCTTAGTTATTTAGTTATATGCTGTATTCTATTTCACTGGGATACAAATTTAAAAACATATTAGCATTTAGTGCCTACAAAATGTAGTATTTATTATGTAAAACTTAAATTGTAATTGCTTATTTGTGGCATACATTTGTAAAAAATTAAAATTAACATTCCTTTTAGGACCGAGATGATACGGATAATTATTATTATAACACTTTGCAGAAGGTATTTATAAATTTGTTGCATTATCTATCACTTTCTTGGTTCTTTATTTGCACGCTGTAGTATATTCCACTGGGACCAAAATTTAAAAAGTCAAGCATTTAGTGCGTACGAAAACCGGTATTTATCGTGTAAAACCTAAATTGTAATGGCTTATTTGTGTAATATATTCGTATACCTAATAACATAATTCATAAAGTATAGTAAACATTTTTACTAGGACCGAGATGATGCGACTACCTATTATAACACTTTAACAAAGGTATTTATAAATTTGTTTCATTATCATTTTCTTTGTTCTTTAGTTGCATTCTATAGTCTGCTCCACTTGTACCAAAACTTAAAAAGAACGGCACTTAGTGCGTACCAAAACCTGTATTCATCGTGTAAAATCAGAAAAGTAATGGCTTGTGTGTATCTTGCATTCATATCTACCTAATAAATAACCTATTTCATAATGTATAATAAACATTTTTATTAGGATCGAGATGATACGACTACCTATCGTGACACTTCACCGCAGGTATTTATAAATTAACTAAAATATTATTTCCTTGGCTCTTTACTTGCATGCCGTAGTCTATTTCGTTGGGGTCAAAAATTAAAAAGAAACTGCATTTAGTGCGTACCGAAACCGGTATTCACCGCGTAAAACCAAAAGTGTAATGAATTATTTTATATCATAAATTCTTTGCGTACTTATATTTGTGCTTATAATGCTTTTATGCACATTGTTCACAGGGACAAAAACTAGACGAACTTGCTTCTGTATTGGATTATCTTACGAAGGTTAGAGTTGGACCACAGACCTCAGCGCGGGGCGTACGCGCGACGCCGACTGAGTGGGCTCAGCGCGTTGTATAACACTGAATTATGTATACGGTGACACACTGGCAGCGCGGCGCAGCGCGTACGTTTCAGTGTTACACAACGCGCTGGGCACGCTCCGCCTGTGGTACATTTGGCATTCGTGTCATATTTAGGATTGGTTTATAACTAAATGAGTAAATCACAAGCAAGACTGTACTGTATCGCTAAACTGACCTCGTGAATCTCGTGATATTAACACCATCTCCAGCGATATTCCACCCTTATTACTATATTTAACTGTGCAGTAATAAATAAAAGCAATAATACGCCACGGACGCAGCCAAACACGTCTGGCTTGTTGCTCCGAGAAGAAGAGTTACAGATTGATTAGTTCTGGGACGTGAGTTATCAGTATTATTTCCACCGCCATCGCGGGATCATAATATGTTTATTTTTTATGGCATGCTTAAGTAGGTAAGTATATTATTCTTATAAGTAGGATTTTTTTTTAATATCCTGAGTTCAAGTAACTTTTTTTTTCAGAGATACAAAGGCCGTGGTGTAAGTTTGAAATCATTCATGTTTTTATGTAATTTTTTGATAGCAAAACTAATAGTAGATTAATAATGTGTACAAATAACAATATTACATTGTGCAACAAGAGCTTAAAACGAGCCATTTTACAAGTTAAGTATGAAGTATCTTTTTCTATTTATTTTTTTATTTTCTTCAACTTCATTTTTTATTACTTTTACGGTCATCCCGTGAAACCATATATTTCAAACTAAATACAAACTGAAATATAGATGCAGAGAAAAAAACCCCAGAAAAAAGCTTGGTCCAGGTGAGCGGGTAGCTCCGAAGGAGTGTTGAAGTCTCTCGGTAGAGGGCATTAACATAGATGCGCTTTATCACTGCCTAATGTGATTATAACAGACTGAAGTGTACGATGTATGGGAAAGATTCGTCGCTAACTTCTAGACCAATGATGGTGTAGGGGTAAGCACGCAGCACGGAACGCTGAGGACCTGGGTTCGATTCCCAGCATTGGTCTTTTTTCTGGGGTTTTTTCTGTGCATCTATATTTCAGTTTGTATTTAGTTTGAAATATATGGTTTCACGGGATGACCGTAAAAGTAATAAAAAATGAAGTTGAAGAAAATAAAAAATAAATAGAAAAAGATACTTCATACTTAACTTGTAAAAGTTGGCCTAGTAGCGCCATCTCTTGGTCCAGGTGAGCGGGTAGCTCCGAAGGAGTGTTGAAGTCTCTCGGTAGAGGGCATTAACATAGATGCGCTTTATCACTGCCTAATGTGATTATAACAGACTGAAGTGTACGATGTATGGGAAAGATTCGTCGCTAACTTCTAGACCAGTGATGGTGTAGGGGTAAGCACGCAGCACGGAACGCTGAGGACCTGGGTTCGATTCCCAGCATTGGTCTTTTTTCTGGGGTTTTTTCTGTGCATCTATATTTCACTTTGTATTTAGTTTGAAATACGAGCCATTTTACTCGAGACGTTCATATAGTCACCCGAGCCAGTACGGCGAGGGTGGATATAATAGACACGTCGAGGGGAAAATGGGGTTAATGCTCGAGTTTTACACTCTGCTTTTTCACTTCGATTGCAAGGAAATTAAATAGCAGCATTAGAAATAAATTTACAAGCTTTTATTTTCATGCATCGCAATTTCTATAACAATGTACCAGATTTGCCCAGTTTTGTTAATTTCGTAACTGGTGTTTTATGACTAGTTAATTATATAAAGAAAAAAAAACTGTTTCTGGCTGTTTGCACCTGATTGCCTTGGTCTTAGACGAAGATTTAATTTTATACAGATGAGCATAAAAATCTATTTTATGCAGCATTCTCTAGACATAAAGAACTACTTTAAGAGCATGAACGTGAAAGTTTTTTTTTTGTTTAACACAGGTCTTAAAAGTAGCTTACGTGAGTACTTATAACTTTTTTAATATTTACTTTAAAATCGAACGGTACGGTACATCGCGGTTCATGTCCGAGATAATTATTTTTCAGTCATTATTTTAAATAATGCATAATTTTTTCTCGCTATTTTGTATTCAACATGACCAATAAATCACTACATAGTATAAATCAAAGTCACCTCCCGTCTGTCTGTCTGTCCCTATGTATGCTTAGATCTTTAAA
Source organism: Archips crataeganus (assembly GCA_947859365.1). Classification (NCBI taxonomy): domain Eukaryota; kingdom Metazoa; phylum Arthropoda; class Insecta; order Lepidoptera; family Tortricidae; genus Archips; species Archips crataeganus. The sequence goes on along the minus strand of OX402071.1, from coordinate 5,642,923 downwards.
ACTACGCAACGGATTTTGATGGGGTTTTGTTAATAGATAGAGTGATTCAAGAGGAAGTTTTATATGTATAATACATGCATAATTGCACCCGTGCGAAGCCGGGGCGGGTCGCTAGTAATTAATATTGTATTCTTTATTCAGAGCCCAGCCACTAAGTCAAGTGTAAGTTGAGAGTTATAAGTAGAAAATTTCTGCGATTCGTTAAAATGCTTGTCCAACTTTGCTTAATATTTGTTTGTTTTGTCAATTTGAGCTTTATATTCTTTATAAAATGCAAATTCCAATATTTTTGTTTACAGAGTAATCCTCGAGTTTATAAATTAGGTGTAAGTTATTTTATTACGCGTTGTATTCAGCTAGTTTAAGTTATTCTGTCTAAAATCTAACACAACTATTTTAATTTAAGGCTCTTCGGTTCACATACGTAAGTTAATACGATAAATAACATAACGTAATATAACTTTATCAGAAAGAAAAATATTTTATTTACGATCCCAAAAGTACCATCACCAAACAGAAGAAAACAATATTAGTGGGTGTATCAACTTTTTTTGTGTTGCTTACTCTATCGCCGGTTGTCCAAGTGGGTTACCTATCATATTCTCGAAAAGCTCATTTCCGAATATTCAAATTCCGAAAACGAACCTCCTTTTTTTCATTTTCCAAATTATTGTTGGTCCGAAATTTTATTTACCATATTTTAATTTGCCAAATGTTTTAAAATCCATTTTTTATTTGCCAAATGATTCAAAATCCAACTGCATGAAATTCCGTAGGATCATTTGCCAAATATATATATATATTCCGCATAGGTCAGGGGTACAAAAGGCGACTATACAATTATGTGTGGAGCGTAATATTCATTTTGTTGTTTAATGTTGCCCAAATATTTTATTGAGTTTGCTATGTGGGTTTTGTAGGTGGTTATAAAAAAAATAACTAACACCAAAGGCTAATGCGGGAGCGTAGCGGAGCGAGCGAACCTAATCTATCCGAGTCGCTTCCGCTCCGAACCGTCTTGCTCGCTCGCTTCGCTCGCTCGCTAAAAATTAAGCAATGTTATCTTACTCTGATGTCAGGTTTAGGTAGATAATAAAAACATACTTTCGGCTTTTCGTTACATTTAGATTATGAAAATATGGCAACTGATTAGGTTGGCAAATAAAAAAATGGATTAATGTAATTCGGGATTTTGAATTTGTTGGCAAATAAAACTGTGATTAATTGAATCCGTGGCATTGGGAAGTTGTGGAAAAACAATAAAATATGGATTTTAAAAAGTCGGTGATCCGTTTTCGGATAAATGAAATTCGAGTAAAGGAGTTTCTAAACATCGATAGGTTACCGTCCAAGTGACATCTTCATACTGTATCATAGAAAAATGCTTAGGTTGTCCAGGAGACATAATTTGTGTAACCATAGCAACTGATGGTAAAAAAAAATTAATTCACCCCAGTGAATAAAGGGTAAGGTAAAAGGTAGGGTAAGGTAGGGTAGGGTAGGGTCTAGGGTAACGGGGGTACTTTGACCGAATTTAGGATAACTTTGGCCTATATGAAAAAATTATAAAAACTTGGACAGTCAGCTAAAACTTACGATTTTGTATGTATGTATGTATGTAAAACTCTTTATTGTACGTAAAACATGAAAATTAACAGTTAACAAGAGAAACAGATGTACAAAGGCGAACTTATCCCTTAAAGGGATCTCTTCCAGTTAACCTTTGAACGATTGACAGGACACCAGAGACAAGAGTAGGCAGTAGGATTTTTTTATATTTATAAATTAATTACGACCTTTTCTTTTCAGGTTGCTCCCAAGGATTACGATAAATCAGTTGAGGTAACTTAGAAAAAATACAATTTAACGTTTATTTGACGACCGGATGGCCTAGTGGTTACAGAACTTGACTACGAAGCTTGAGGTCCCGGGTTCGATTCCCGGTCGGGGCAGACATTTGTGTGACAAGTACGAATGTTTGTGCTCGGTCTTGGATGTTTAATATGTATTTAAGTATGTATTTATCTATATAAATACGTTTATCCGTCGTCTAGTACCCATATTACAAGTTTTGCTTAGTTTTCGACTAGGCCAATTGGTGTCAATCGTCCCACGATTTATTTATTTATTATCTGTTCAAGAAATCATGTCTACAGAAATAAATTTCTGGAAAACGTGCGTTATAATAAAATACAAAAGAAATAAAGGCGCACGTGAACAATATAATATTAATGAACTGAAACAATTACTTTGCTCACCCGCGACCTTACGATACTTACGTTTATTTAAGAAATGCGTGCTCATGCAGTTCGAAACGCGTCAGTGTAGTTTGTTGGTGGTGGTGATGGTTGGGTTTATGTGATTTGTGTGTGTTCGTACAGTGTGGACGTGGAGGAACTGCATGAACACGCATTTCTTGCATAAACGTAACTATCGTAAGGTCGCGGGTGAGCAAAGTAATTGTTTCAGTTCATTAATATGGACCTCCGCAAAGTAACGCCTGATTCAATAAATTATTTTTAATTTCATTAGTTCAATGTTATCTTCATGTTTTTCTTATTACATTTTATTTATTTTAAAACTATTATTATTTAAATCCAATAATTTTAATAATATTTATCACGGTCTGTTTTAATTTTAGGACGAACGTTATAATAGTCCTTACTACACTTACAAATCAAAGGTACTTACACAAGACATATACATACATATAAGTCGATTCACAAGAGCTGGCACGAATGGATTGAAAAAGTAATGTCACTTTGACATTTTTGTAAGAAAATGACTGATGCATGACATTTTCATATTTACTCAAATACTTTAAACATGAAACTAGCGTGAGACTCACTCATAGTGAAAATTAACGGATCACTCACGTCTGGCAGCCGCCGTGACGTGCGACTTCGAGAGGAAGGGCTACGGATTAGCCCGAAACATGTCGAGTTAAACTCGTTTTAAGACGTGAGTGATCCGTTTATTTTCACTATGTATTCAAATAGATAACACATAAGTACTTAGAGTTAGACCAATATAAGTCTGCAACGATTTTGATAGCACACGCAGTGCATGTGTTATTTATACGTCATAAATTCATAGAAGTTTGACGTTTAATATAACACTTGCACTGCGTGTGCTGTCAAAATCGTTGCAGACTTATCTATCACGGTCAGACTCTACTTACTTTCATTCACTCATTCGATCCATGCGCGCCAGCTCTTGTGAATCGACCTGTTCAAAAAGTTTTATCTCTGATAGATTATCTTTCTTTCTTTATGGATGTGTATTTAATTTTGACGTTACTTAAATACAACAATCTATTTGTTAGGATGGAGAACGCTATTATAGTCCTTACTACACTTACAATGCAAAGGTAAGTTTAATAGGTATTTAGAAAGTTTTATCGATGATTTTCTTTCTATATTTCATCATCATTATCATTCAGCCGTAGGACGTCCACTGCTGGGCATAGGCCCTTCTCATTGATACCCAATCAATACGGTTGGAAGTAGTTTGCATCTACCTTTGAACCTGTAGCCTTTACCAAATCATCCGTCCATGTCGTTGGTGGTCCCACGCTGCACTTCCCAGTCCATGGACTCCATTAGAGTACTTTACGGCCCCGACGGCCATCTGTTCTGTGTGCTACATGGCCTGCCCTTTGCCATTTCAACGAGCTAATCCGTTCGTTTACCCTGGTTTTTGTACGGGTATGTATTACAATACCGAAGTACGAAAGACCGAATGTATTAAAACATCGAATGGGTCAAAAGACCGACACGTTTTTTTTTCTGAAACCGTTAACTTTTTAAGATTGTTATAAAACAAACCTAACCTAACCTAATGTGTTCTATATGATGCCGTTTTAATAAATTCTGAAAAGTTTACGATTTCAGAAAAAAATCGTGTCGGTCTTTTGATCCATTCGATGTTTTAATACATTCGGTCTTTCGTACTTCGGTATTGTAATACATACCCTTTTTGTACGGATCTCCTTATTCCTGATGCGATCCCGTAAAGGAACCCCGAGCATAGCTCTCCATAAGCTCTTTGAGCGACTCTGAGCTGAGCCTACCATTAGGCCTATATTTCATATGAATGAGAAATTAATTCTAACGATATTTAACACAATCTGTTTTTTAGGATGGAGATCGTTACTACAGTCCTTACTACACTTACAATGCAAATGTAAGTTTAAGAAATAGTTATTTAAAGAAGTATTTAGGTAGCTGCAACATAGTGGCGGGGCGTGAAAATTTTTGCAAGTAAAGCCGGAGCATAATAGTACATTACTGCAGCGGCCGCGAAATAGGGGATTGCCGGCCGAGTAGTTATAGATGGCCGAGTGTTAACGAGGCCATCTAGAGATACGAGGCCGGCAATCCCTGTTCGTGGCCAAGGCTTGTATAGAGTTTTTCTCAAACATGCATCATCATCATCATCACCATCATCATCGTCATCGTCGTCGTCGTCGTCATCATCACCATCACCATCACCACCACCATCATCATCATCATCATCATCAACATCATCATCATCATCACCAACATCACATTCATCGTAATCACCATCACCATCATCATCACATCACCATCATCATCAATCACTATCATCATCATCATCACCAACATCATCATCACCATCATCATCACCACCATCATCATCTTCACCACCATCATCATCATCAACATCATCATCAACATCGTCATCATCACCACCCATCATCACCATCATCATCATCATCAACATCATCATCTAATCATCATCATCACCATCATCATCATCATCTCATCATCACCATCATCACCACCATCATCATCATCACTATCATCATCATCATCAACACCATCAACATCATCATAATCATCATCATCACCATCAACATCATCATCATCATCATCTCATCATCACCATTATCATCATTATCATCATCATCATCATCATCAACATCATCATCATCAGCTCATCACTATCATCACCACCACCATCATCATCACCACCATCATCATCATCACCATCATCATCACCATCATCATCATCACCATCATCATCATCACCCTTCATCATCATCATTAACATAATCATCTCATCATCGCCATCATCCACATCATCATCTCATCATCACCATCATCATCACCATCATCATCATCATCATCACCATCATCATCATCCTCAGCACCACCATCACCATCATCATCACCGCCATCATCAACACCATCACCACCATCAACGTCACCTTCATCATCATCATCTTACCTTAAATAAGCGTAGTGGCAGAATGTCATAACATAATGAACCAAAACGCAAATATTGCTTATGGTTTTTTTTAATGGCTAAATGCTATGATGCCATAGACCTATAAACGTCATGGTATAAAACAATAGACAATCACTTTGCTGGCCAAGGCCAGCAATGTTGTATGAAATTCCATTACTGACCTCTCGTCTAGCCGCACACCACGCCGCGCCTGCATCGTGACACTTCGTGGCGTATTATAAGGAACATAACGTCAATATTTCATAGCATGTTTGAGAAAAAATATTAACCCTCTTTTTGAAAGTGCAGTAATGGAAGAGAAGCGATTGTTAACTTCAAAAGTTTAGTTATCCCGGGGGGAATCGGTTTGTTAGTACCCTTCGCCACTGATAACATGGCTTTACCACTGCATGGCTCTACCTTTGTTTCACTATGTTACCTGATTGAGAATTTAATATTAAGGCCGCACCGAGCTTCTTGCGCTAATCGATTGGGTATGTATTACAATACCGAAGTACGAAAGACCGAATGTATTAAAACATCGAATGGGTCAAAAGACCGACACGATTTTTTTCTGAAACCGTTTACTTTTTAAGATTGTTATAAAACAAACCTAACCTAACCTAATGGGTTCCGTATGATGCCGTTTTAATAAATTCTGAGAAGTTTACGGTTTCAGAAAAAAATCGTGTCGGTCTTTTGACTCATTCGATGTTTTAATACATTCGGTCTTTCGTACTTCGGTATTGCAATACATACCCAATCGATTTTAGGTATTCTATGAACTCGTGTATGTGTGCGTGAGAGCGGCTAGAATCAAAGCCGTCCGTAAGCGCAAGCGACACGAGTTCCCCGTCTAATGGCCGAAGGAGAACTAACGCAACTAACTATACCGACAAGGGGGAAGCACGACGGCACAAGTTAGGTTGGTCAGACCGTGCGTGTATTTAAGTATTTTCATCGTTTTACTAAAACAAAAACATATTTTAAAATGTAGCAACATTAGGCCCTAGAACACATCTTGTTTTATTAACATTCAAAAAGTCATGACCTGCCGTGCAGTATTTACGCCGTACTAAGGATTTATTTTATTTTTTAGAGATGACTTTGGATTATTTTTTAATCGAGCAAAGTACAAGTAATCGCGTTTCGCAAAACACTGGACACTAGAGTGAATCCTCAAATATCTTACACATGAATTGCAGAACTAAAGCTTTGCTGGTAATGAATGCAATAAATGCGCCAAAAGCTCGGGCCTTAACGATATTTACCAAAATCCTTTTTTTTAGGACGAACAACGCTATAATAGTCCTTACTACACTTACAATACAAAGGTAAGCTTAATGCGCAAGCCACGCAGAAGAGACGTGGGCCGGGGGCGCGTCACAGTCCGCGCCCTTTGTTCGCAGGCCGCGTCTCCGCCCCGTCTCTTCTGGCTGCTTTGGATCACTTTAAGAGGGTTTATACCTGCTGAACTGGCAACGTTGCATTTTTGTTAGTTTTTCTCGATTATTCCATAAAAATTGAATGAAAATTAAAAATGTTTTGTATACAAATTGTTCTAATATATAAGTTATTGTGCCTACTGCAATAATAATTCATGATGATAGACTTTTTTTTTCTTTAAAAACGAACAAATTATTACCCAACGGTTAGCCCGAAACATGTCGAGTTAAACTCGTTTTAAGACGTGAGTGATCCGTTTATTTTCACTATGAGTGAGTCTCACGGTAGTTTCATGTTTAAAGTATTATATTTATCTATATAAGTATGTTTATCCGTTAGGGCTGGTACCCATACCCATAGTAGGTACTTAGTTTACGATTATTTATTGTGTTGTGTTGTATGTGTTGATTTATTTATTTATTAATGCTGAAAAGAAATTTGGTTTCACCACACTTATATTTTATAGCGAAAAAATACGGATAACTCACGTATATGATAGAGTTTAGCTTTTAAGAAAGGCTATGGATTAGCCCGAAACAAGTCTAGCTAAACTAAATCATGGTTACCTATCAAAATTTAGAAATATTTTTTTCCGAATATTTAAAATCCCGAATGCTTCATTTATCCGAATGTTTTTTTCTGAAACTGTAAATATTTCAGGATTTTATAAAACAACCCTAACCTAAACTAAAGGGTTCTACACGATGGTCCTGAAATAAATCCTGAAATATTTACAGTTTCAGAAAAAAATGCTTTCGGACAAATGAAGTTTTCGGGATTCTGAACCTTCGGAAATAAAATTTTCTAAACATCGATAGGTTCCCCTAAATCATAGACGTGAGTTATCCGTATTTTTCGCTAAGAGCGAGTCTCACGGTAGTTTTATGTTCAAAGACACTTAGGTACATTTTGTCAAAATTAATTTTAAAGATAATTTTTTTTGTCAAAATTAAAAATGGTCAATTCAAGTAGACTTTTCCATTTGCACTTAATGGCAGTATTTTATAGGGATGAGTAATTTTGTTTACTTTAAGTTATTCCCTCGTCTAAAACTTTTGTTAACATTACAGACAAGCAAATACACCTCCAACAAAACACCGAGCAAAGTAAGTAAAGTAAACTATTTGAGATTTGAATAATGAGAAAACACCTTGAAAACACATAAAACAAAAACACACATGAAATAGGAAAATTAAAAATATATGTACCTATCTTTTTATTTACAGTATTATACGTACGATCATGTAAGTTATTAAACAAAATGTCATTTATGTTATTAAAATAAGAGGTCAATCGACGAATTAGACTCGGCTGGGCAGCGTTCGGGAAGCTCACAATATCTTTTGTCATCCAATATACCGCAGTGTCTCAAGTCAAAAGTATTTGACCAGTGTGTGTTGCCAGTGATGACTTATGGCACTGAGACGTGGCCGCTAACGATGGGCCTCATAAGAAAACTCAAAGTCACTCAGAGAGCGATGGAGAGGGCATGCTCGGAGTTTCTCTGCGGGATCGCATTTGAAATGATGAAATCCGCGCAAGAACTAAAGTCTCCGACATAGCTCGAAGAATCGCCAGACTCAAGTGGCAGTGGCAGTGGGCAGGGCACATCGCTCATAGAACTGATGGCCGATGAGACAAAAAGGTTTTCGAGTGGCGTCCACGGACCGGAAGACGCATTGTAGGTAGGCCTCCTACAAGATGGAGCGACGACCTGCTTAAGGTTGTGGGCCTTTGGGGAGGCCTATAATGATCAGCAGTGGACGTCTTTCGGCTGAAATGATGAATGATGATGACGATGATGATATCAATTTATTGTACTAAATAACTTTAATTCTACACTCGTGATTGAATAATCTATACTAATATTATAAAGAGGAAAGATTTGATTGTTTGTTTGTTTGTTTGTTTGCATTGAATAGGCTCCGAAACTACTGGACCGATTTCAAAAATTCTTTTTCATCTCTCATACTCGGAAAGTGAGGCAAATCATATCTGACATACGGGAGGATAACTATTATTTCTTCCCAAGGGTAGAAATGAATTAAAAAAAATAAAGGCATTGGCTGTCAATGGAACACATACGCATTCAGCCAAGCATTACGGCATATACATGGAATAATTAAGCATTGAGTTTTTTTTTCTTAATTAGTCATATTACAAATTTTATAATGCCAGTGAAATATTATTAAATTAAATTATTAATTTACATTAGTTCCTTATTTAGTGACTTAAACCAGAAAAGTTAGAAAATGTTAAAAAAAAACATGGTAAACGACAATGTTATTGTCCACACAGCCTATCTCTATACAGCTTAACTCCTTGGTTCAAATTGGTTACTTACATATTTTTTATAAATAAATTTACTAAAATACCTACTTTATCTACTGTTTTCATTGATTATTATATTGATCATTCTAAATTTTGTTAAATTAATTATTCCTTAACAAGAAACTCCATTGAAATATTTTACAATCATATTGACCAGTTTAGACATTTTTATTTATTTATACTTAAATTTTCTTACTTTCCTTGTAGTCGAAATGAAAAGCAGAGTGTTTAACTCGGGAAAAACACCAATATCACCCTCGGAATATTGGCATCCTCGCTGTGCTCGGGTGCCAAGTAACCTCGTGTGATATTGGTTATTTTCCTCCCTTGTTGAACAATCTACTATTTCATCTCTCATACTCGGAAAGTGAGGCAAATCATATCTGACATACGGGAGGATAACTATTATTTTCTTCCCAAGGGTAGAAATGAATTTAAAAAAATAAAGGCATTGGCTGTCAATGGAACACATACGCATTCAGCCAAGCATTACGGCATATACATGGAATAATTAAGTATTGAGTTTTTTTTTCATAATTAGTCATATTACAAATTTTATTTATAATGCCAGTGAAATATTATTAAATTAAATTATTAATTTACATTAGTTCCTTATTTAGTGACTTAAACCAGAAAAGTTAGAAAATGTTATGAGAAAAACACGGTAAACGACAATGTCCACACAGCCTATCTCTATACAGCTTAACTCCTTGGTTCAATTTGGTTACTTACATTTTTATAAATAAATTTACTAAAATACCTACTTTATCTACTGTTTTCATTGATTATTATATTGAAAATTCTAAATTTTGTTAAATTAATTATTCTTTAACAATAAACTCCATTGATATATTTTACAACGATCATATTGACCATATTTAGTTCATATTGACCAGTTTAGACATTTTTATTTATTTATACTTATATTTTCTTACTTTCCTTGTAGTCGAAATGAAAAGCAGAGTGTTTAACTCGGGAAAAACACCAATATCACCCTCGGAATATTGGCACCCTCGCTGTGCTCGGGTGCCAAGTAACCTCATGTGATATTGGTTATTTTCCTCCCTTGTTGAACAATCTACTATTGCCGTTAGAGAGCTACATTATCACTGAGTGACATATGCTACTTTTTACCGCGGGAAAATATCTTTTCCTACGGGAAAATTAATTTATCGCGGGCGAAGCTGCGGATGGAAGGCTACTGTAACATATATTGTTTTTGTAACTATTATTTAAGAGAAATTACACCCGTTTTTTTAGGATGACCAGCAAAGCTACTATAGCGGTTCTTATTCAACCAACTTAAAGGTAAAATATATTATTTTTTATATTTAGAAGCTTTTTACCCACTATATTTTTTTATGGCTATTAGTACTTGCATTGTCATCGTTTGTATATATCCATACCCAAGTCAATATAACTATTAGAAGTGGTGAAAATCTACTTACGGATCCTTAAGACAACTTACGTTCTTATCTGACACATAATATACAGGGTATGGTATCTGCTAATACTAGTAGATGTAAGAAAATTGTCAAAGCTTTACTTTTATATTGTAGGTAAACCTTGGTAATAATAACTTCAAGTTTTTTATAGATACAATAGGTAATAGCTGTTGCCCGCGACGCTGTGACTAGGGGGTATAAAAATAGCCTACGACCTATTCTCAGATCTACCGGATATGTAGAAAAAAGTTTCATAAAAATCGGTCAAGCCGTTTCGGAGGAGTTCGATAACAAACACCGTGACACGAGATTTTTATAGAAGACTAGCTTTTGCCCGCGACTTCGTCCGCGTAGAATTCCAATTTGTGGTAAAGCTTCTTCATCTCTTTCATTGTATAAAACAAAAAACCGGCAACGGCAACATCCATTATTATTATCATTTCATCATCATCAGTATCAGTTAGTGAATATTATAAATTCTGTTTATTCACTATCCCGTGGGAATTTCAACAAATTTGTCCTTATTCCATGCAAATTTTCGCTTATTTTTATCCCGCGGGAATTTTGCATTTTCCCCGAGAAAAAATAGCCTATGTCCTTAAAAGTGTAGCTTTCTACCGGTAAAAGAAGTTTTAAAATCAGCCCCGTAGTTTTGCTTTTTCACGGAGGAAAGTAGCCTATGTATATAATGGTTGGTGTAGCTTCCTATTGTTGAAAGAAATTTTCAAATCAGCCCTCAAGTGATATTCACTTCGTTCTATCCCACGGGAATTTTGCATTTTACCGAATAAATAGTAGGTAGCCTAGCCTATACCGCCGATAAAGGATAGTGTAGCTTTCTATTGGTCATTTTTTTTTTAAACTCAGCCCCGAAGTTAAATATACTATTTTTTATACCGCGGTAATTTTACATTTATCCGGAAAATAGCATCCTATGTTAATCAAGGACAGTGTATCTTTTCTATTGGTGAAAGACATTTTAAAATGAGCTCCGAAGTTGAATTTTTTTTTCTATCCCTTGGGAATTTTGCATTTTCCCGGAAAAAGTAGCCTATGTCAATAAAGGATAGTGTAACTTTGTACTGGTAAAAGATTTTTTTAATCGGCTCGGAAGTTTCAGAGATTAATCTATCCCACAGGAATTTCCAAAAATCCTGCATTAAGTTTTTTTGCTGTTATGTATGACCATTTACGTTTATACTGAATTTGAAAAGTTTAGTAATTGTAGTTACGGACTTACGGAGATAGAATCCAGTTGATTTGAGTATATAAATCCTGATTTATCCTTATCCCGTGGGAATTTTCAAAATTATTGAAATTAGCTTTATACCTATTCTAATAGTCTACTTGATGCCCAATTTGAACAGTTTAGTAAACGTCGTTCGTCGTTATGGGGATAGCGTCACTCTCGATTGATGAAATATATACATCCCGTATATTCCTTATCCCGTGGGAATTCCGGAAAATTCTTTCTTATCGGATGCCTACGTCATACAAAGGACGCCTCTACATACAGCGGTTTAGGCTGTGCGTTAATCCGCCAGTCAGTCATTTAGGACTTCAGGACAAAGCATTTTATATGTATTTGCATTGCACCAAGCTTTTATGCGAGTTCAACAATGATGTTTGAATACTCAATTCGATGTTATTCGAAAAAGGTTGAACTCACATAAAAGCTTCATCATCATCATCATCATTTCAGCCGTAGGACGTCCACTGCTGGACATAGGCCTCCCTCATTGACGCCCAATCATTACGGTTGGAAGCGACTTGCATCCACCTTGAACCTGCGGCCTTCACCAAAACGTCCGTCCATCTCGTTGGTGGACGTCCCACGCTGCGCTTGTAAAAGCAAAAGCTTGGTGAAATGCAAATACTACTTATTATAATTAGTTATTATCAGAGATCAGATCAGGAAGTGGTTGACAAACGTAGACAAATGGTTTGCAAAATTTGAAGTTTCGTTTCGTTTACATTGTGTCAAAATAAAAAGTAATTTAAATCAAAAGCACTAAGGAGTATTGATATCAACTTCGAAGCAAATCACCCCCAAAATAACTTTCTACTCCTTTTTAACCCCGTCAAGGGATGAATTTCAATAAAATACGAAACACGTCTTCCATCAATTCTGTTAAAGAATGTTTATGCAAAATTTGAAGTAGATTGGACCAAGGAATCACGTTGTCCCATACAAACTTTGCCCCCCTTTTTTACCCCCTTAGGAGTAGAACTACGAAAAATCCTTTCTTATCGGATGCCTACGTCATACAAAGAACACACCCTCCAAGTTTCAGGTCTCTACGATCAGCGGTTTAGGCTGTGCGTTGATCCGTCAGTCAGGACAAAGGATTTTATATGTATAGATTAGAAGTAAGATGAGCGATTGATAGCGGTAGATAAATTCTGTTGAATTTTCACCCGCTGTTTTGAATATTCACTGTAGTAAGAATCATTTTGTTTATAAATAAATAAATAAAAAACATACATCACAAACATACAAACAAACATTGCGAGTTAAATATTAGCTTATAAATGCAGATATTTAGAAAATTGTCGGTGATATTTTAAATTATTTCTATAATTATTCAATTATTTTAAATTAGTGTTGTCTTAAAAGTTTTGTAATATTTCAGTCGGGCAAACATTATACCGGTATAAAACCGACCAAAGTAAGTAAAAATGTGCCACCTAAGATAAATCACAAAATATACGGGTCGCGAACAGATACGCATACGGGGAGAGCAGGTAGGATTTGTACACTTTTTACTCTAGGCCTTGTAAAAATAAACCAGTAACTAATTTCAAAATAATTGAAATACTACCTACATTGAAGAATTGAAGAATTTTTATTTTTGTAGTGTCACTGTACTGTTTTTGGTGATCAATAAAGAATATTTGTATTGTATTGTATTGTATTGTATTGTATTGCCTATATATCTAGTTACCATAGTAGTATTCGTAAGAGTTGCCAAATAGCAACATTTCAAAGTTGTGACTGTTTTTCCAAAAAATGAGAAACGTACGAAAGCTCCCCACGCTCGTGGTAGCTTCGTACACGGTGTAAGGCACATTCGTTCGTACATAGTGGGGAGCCTCCGTACAGAGTAACAAAAAAGCAATTTATACAAGATACAAATATTTATTGAGATCAAAAACAACACAGAATCATATTATTATAATTCAGTCTTAATCAAAAACACAGTTTTTTTTATTAATTACTTAATCCAAATATCACTTTAGTTAATGTTTTCTTTTTGTATCCTTAAGGAAATAAATCAACAATATAAAATCAAAAATTAAATTAACAATTAGGATAACAGGCCACAATCTAACTCTATTGCACATTGTACGCAGTCAGATCTTTCACAAAGCTGATGATATCATTTTCGGCAACTGTTTTCTTGTGAAGCGAGTTTCAAGTGTTGTCGGTTTGATACCGTATTTTTGAGTAGATTTTCTAATAGACAAGGTTTTGTCTAAGACCTCCTGCATAGCAGATTTCATTGCTTCTTCGTCTATCTGCCCTGTTCGAATTCCCTTTTTTTATGTATATTCGAGGCATGACTCTGAAACGATAAAAAAACCATGAATACTTACACGGGGTACATTCGTGCAGTACGAATCTACCCCACTCATCAATGCACGAAGGCACCCCAACACAAAAAAGCAACAAATTAAATCAAAATAAAAATACCTGTTAAGATTATCTCAAAAATAACGTTAACACCAAAAACTAGAGCATTAACATATTACCCATGGATAATAACGTAAACGATTTGAGCAAAAGTTATTGCAGATAAACACATTCAAAACTGAACCCAAAAATTACTTACGCGGAGCGAAAACACGTTTCGACCTGGGGGGTTACTACGAAATTCGAAGTTCGAAGTTCGGATCGTGCGATTCCTCTCACTCTCGTAATAAATACCATTAGCGTGAGCGGAACGGCATGAAACGAAGTTCGAATTTCGCGCTTCGTAGTATAGGGCCTGTACCGACGAAGCTGGCTGCCGCACTGCCGCCCCGCTCCGTAGTTAGCCTATGCGTGTGAGTGGGTGTCACGCACACAAATACAATGGCGTCAACGTGTTTGGTAGTGGAGATATGACTACTGTACGAATGCTCCCTCTGTACGAAGCCTACCTGCTCTCAAAAACATAAGTAAAGGGCCTGTTCTATGTATAGCTAAACCGTTTAAATGAGTCCTCACTCGCGGGGTATAGAGGCGCGGGGGTAGGCGACAAAGGGGGCCGAGAGAGGTGCGGGCGGCAGGCATATGAGGCGCGCTCGCCGCCCGCACCTCTCCCGTTCCCCTTTGTCGTCATAGTCGCCCCTGTACCGCGTGGGCGAGGACATACCCCCCAGCCCCTGTACCGCGCTGGCGAGGACTCATTTAAACGGTTTAGCTATAGTAGTGCACAGAATTCATATGGAGCTTGTTACGAGGGGCGTTCAATATAAAGTGAGAATGAGATGCAAACTCTTTTAATATTACGAAATTAAATACTGGCCGGTAAAGCTAATCTATCTAGCTGATTGCTATGAAAAAAAAAACTAACTGTCTTTTGTTTAAAAAAATATACGGTAATTTCTTTGCAATGCTATTGAGTACGTTAGCGAAAATGGAGAAAATTGAACTGCGCGCCGTTATCAAATACTTGTATTTGAAAAACATTTCTACGGACCAAGTCAATTTGGATTTGCGGGACACTTTAGGGTCTAATGCTCCTCCGTATTCGACAGTCGCACGTTGGTGCGCCGAATTTAGACGTGGAAGAACATCGACAATGGACGACCCCCGCTCCGGACGCCCTACTACAGCAGTAACTGAAGAAATTGCGAAAAAAGTCGAAAACTCAGTTTTGGCGGATCGTCGTGTCACAGTTGGTTTTATTGCTGAAAATGTAAAGATTTCAACGGGGAGCGTGCATAATATTTTACATGAACGCTTGGGTATGAAAAAGGTATCTGCGCGTTGGGTACCAAGAATGCTTACTGACACGCAAAAACAAACTAGACTAGAGATTTGTCAAGAAGCTTTGAACCTGATGCAGCAAGGCCGGGAACTTTTTTTGGCGCGATTTATAACAATGGACGAAACATGGCTCCATCATTACGACCCTGAAACGAAACTGCAGTCTATGACATGGAAAAGGCCATCATCTCCAACTCCGAAGAAATTCAAGGTGAGCCCATCTGCCGGTAAGGTCATGGGCTCTGTTTTTTGGGATGGTAAAGGGGTATTAATGATTGAGTATCTCGAGCATGGAGCCACTATTACGGGCACTTTATATGCCAAACAAACAGCAACATTGCGTAATGAGATCCGCGAAAAACGGCGAGGTAAACTGTCGAAAGTTGTGCTGTTCCACCAGGACAATGCCCCGGCACACAAGTCCGCCGTTGCAATGGCTGCAATTCGTGATGCTGGGTTCGATATCCTTAAGCATCCTCCGTATTCACCAGATCTCGCTCCCAGTGATTTCTACCTATTTCCGAGATTGAAACAATACCTGAGAGGCCAGAAATTTGAAGACGACGACGTGGTAGTCGCTGCAGTACAAGATTTTTTAAGTACTCAAGATGAGACCTTTTTAAAAATGGAATTTTAAGTTTAGAAAAAAGATATACTAAGTGTATTATGCTAAAAGGTAACTATGTCGAAAAATAAAATGACATTTAGTAAAAGTTGTTTATAACATACTCATTCTCACTTTTTATTGAACGCCCCTAGTATTTTAGAAATTTGGAACGTTTTGTTTTTACGGACTAATTGCTGTATTTTCTTTCTGTAAATCTGTCAACGCTCATGCGCTAGGGATAATCGCACTGCAATCTGGTAACACCGGACTACATAAATACTAATAACTTCTATTTTAATAATAATTCAGGGCAAGCCGCATAAAGTAAGCAACTCGCACTCGCACAAACTAAGCAAACTCAGCAGCTATATTAAAACATTCGTACTTTACAATTTCAAATTCAAAGTGATTTTCCACGAATTTGATTCCTAACCTCCTGAGGTCCGATGTCCTATTATTAGGACTTATTCTAATGTGACATTGAACTCAACTCATTAGTGAAAAAGTTTAAATTTCATTCAACAAAATTAGACGTGGGCGGCAGGAGGCTAAATATCCCATTTTTATTCCAGAAAACTCACTCAGGCGTACATAAGGTGTACATGCCACAATTTATCGTGAGTATTGATGCTCATCAATATCATCTTCTATCTTAAAAACAAACTGTTGTAAAGTCTTTGCCCAGTGTGTGTTGCCAGTGATGAGTTATGTATGGCACTGAGACGTGGCCGCTAACGATGGGCCTCATAAGAAAGCTCAAAGTCACTCGGAGGGCGATGGAGAGGGCTATGCTTGGAGTTTATCTGCGGGATCGCATTAGAAATACGTGCTCGCAGAATCGCTAGACTTAAAGTGGCAGTGGGTGGCACATCGCTCGTAGAATTGACGGCCGATGGGGCCGAAAGGTTCTCGAGTGGCGTCCGCGGACCGGAAGACGCAGTGTAGGTAGGCCCCCAACAAGATGGAGCGACGACCTGGTTAAGGTGGCGGGAACGCGTTGGACGCGGATGGCGCAGGGCCAATCTGTTTGGCGAGCCTTGGGGGAGGCCTATGTTCAGCAGTGGACGTCTTTCGGCTGAAATGATGATCTTCTATCTTCTTCCTTTCTTTCTAATCTAATAAAATCTCGTGGCACGGTGTTCGTTATCGAACTCCTCTGAAACGGCTTGACCGATTTTTATTAATTTTTTTGCCTACATTTGTTAGGTCTGAGCATAATTCGTAGGCTACTTTTTATACCCCTATTCTTCGCAGACGGACTCGTGGGATCCGCTAGTTATTTAATAAAAACAATACACATTGCAAGCCCATTCTTGTTTCTGATGTCCTGTCAATCGTTCAAAGGTTGGAAGAGATCCGTTTAAGAGAAGTTTGCCTTTGTACATCTGTTTCTCTTGTTAACTGTTAATTTAATGTTTTTATGGACAATAAAGAGTTTTACATAACACAATCTTTTTCAGAGCTTTTGACATGAAATGTAAATTCAATTGACTTCAAACACAGAAATAATAATAAAGAGGATAGAAATGCCTTAGTTCCTATTTTCTTCCGGAACTCGTGTCGCTGTTACATCCCCTCTACTTACTGTGTTAATGCACACATGCAAAAGACCGGAACCGTACTACGCAATCACGCACACAATTACTAATAATTTTGCTTACAAACAATTATGAACCTTACACCTTAGAGATAGCGTTGAATAACACTCAACGTAAGTCATACCCACATTTACACAACGGCGCTCTTTATTGGCCGCGTCGGCATTATGTCTGTACTAGTCGTATCCTGTTTTTTTGTCCGTACCACCACGAACTTTTGTGCAAGACAGAAGGGTTATCAAAAATTACTTTACCTACGTTGCTGCGTATAATTCAAAACGATCTGCGTTTTTATGGGCATGAGTAGCAATGGTATATGAAGTTTCGAGTTAATAACGTGTAAACCAATATTTCATAATGAAATATTTTCTCAAGTTGTATTTTGATATAAACCGCATTATTACATTAAGAACATTAAATTAATACATACCAATGAAATGTAATCTCCTTATTAGTGTAATTACACAGTGTGGACGAGTTTCCGCAATTGCTAATGCTACAAAACACCATTTTAAAGCACTTGTTATCATACCCACGTTTCAAATAGCACTGAGCCGCAAGTCACGCGCTTGTAACCTACGAGTCACAAGCACGGCGCCAAGGTCACGCGTCTAAGGCACTTATATCCTCTTTATTATTATATCTGTGACTTCAAAAATGGCACAGTTACGTAGTTTGGATAGCAATTCAAATACAGTCAACAAAAAGTACAGTCAGCCAAAAAGCTGATTGAATCACTTTTCACTAAAAACAATTGACGATACTCTCTTCTCCATCTATCGTCGGCTCCAGACCTGAAATAAATAAAAAACCTGAGTTTTTCAGAATTTAAGTATATGCGAAATTACATTTGATAACTCCAGCCCAATCCCTCTCATTGTGAGAAGAGGCCTGTGCCTTGCAGTAGGACGTATATATAGACCGAGATGATGACTGCCATTGCATTCTTCTCAAATCAAGTTTTAATTATAGTCAAGAAAATTGGGGACGTCTATTTTTTTGCAATGTATAGTAAATCGAAAACCATTTCGAGATAAATGCTTTTTAACTCGTTTTCTGTAGTTATTTAATTTTGATATTATGTAATGAATTTTTGGGGGTAGGCTGCAATAGAGAGATCTCTCTCCAGGCAGATGTTATGCCTGGGGACCGAAGTCCGATGGATGAAAGTTGGAAGTTGTATTTATGCAGCCGAGTTGAGAAACTTCGATAGCGTTATGTAGGATTGTAGTGATTAGTTCCTTATGTGATGACTAGATGGCGCTAGTAGTCGCTACATCAGCCCCCCTTTTTAGACCGGAGGTCGATACGAATTGCAGTGGAGGGCAGTCTGTGCGTCATGTGGGCGCTTGCAAGGGCCAGTCGCTCAGAGCCTCGTCGGCGAGCATTGTTGTTCCTCTGCTACTTGTAGATGCCTGTTGCGTGATTGCTCGGAGCCTTGTTGGCGAGCGTTGGTTGATTGATTGGCAAGTGGAAGTAGTGGGAGGAGGATTTGCGAACTGTAGACACCAGGCAGATAATAGATACATGCTAATGGTGCACAGTCCGGTGAGTATGGCTTGCTGTGAGACTGCGTCATCGTCTTGTGTGTCTGAAGGTTGCGATTTTGCCCAATGTCGGGGTCACCAATTTGGGGGTAGGCTGCAATAGAGAGATCTCTCTCCAGGCAGATGTTATGCCTGGGGACCGAAGTCCGATGGTTGAAAGTTGGAAGTTGTATATATGCAGCTGAGTTGAGAAAATTCGATAGCGTTATGTAGTATTGTAGTGATTAGTTCCTTATGTGATGACTAGATGGCGCTAGTAGTCGCTATAAATTTATAATATAACAAATAAGCAATGACCTTCATTTGACATTGGTGTAAATTGCGTGACCGGTTCAAGTCGTACTTTATTCTGTGTGGTTAGAATTCTTCACAATTTACGCGTGGATTATACTACGGAGTTTGATTTGGACCCGCTGTCTGACAGCTAGCACTTTGACAGTGCCAGTAAAGTGGCACAGTGTACGCAAAAAATACTACGCAAAAAATAATTAAAGGGGTTGCCTTATTGTACGCATTTAGATACATTTAGAAATTTGGCATTGTGGAAGCCCTCAATTATAATCTGACGTCATCAACTAAATATAGTCTCAATAATTAATTTTGAAAAAAGTAGAGAACTAAATGACAAAATATTGAAATTAGTTTCTTATAATTGACTTTTCTATACAAAAAAATATATAAAAACCATGGGTATTTTTTTTTAGACATCCCCAATTGTTTTGAATGAAAATGATAGCTGTCAAATACGACATTCAAATAATCTAAATGAATTATTTTGACGAAAACTCGTAATTACCTTCGTATTTTACGCCTAGGAACTTTACAAAGTGGACGCGGGCAGCGCAGAACCAATCATCATCATCATCATTTCAGCCGAAAGACGTCCACTGCTGAACATAGGCCTCCCCCAAGGCTCGCTAAACAGATCGGTCCCGTGCCATCCGCATCCAACGCGAACCCGCAACCTTAACCAGGTCGTCGCTCTATCTTGTTAGAGGCCTACCTACAATGCGTCTTCCGGTCCGTGGACGCCACTCTGGAACCTTTTTGCCCCACCGGCCATCAGTTCTACGAGCGATGTGCCCTGCCCACTGCCACATGAGTCTGGCGATTCTTCGAGCTATGTCGAACCGATCATCGTGACGTAATTCGGAGGACCATTTTCAATAGTGCATGTCTTTCGCCTAACAATGACGCTTTATATATTCATTACAGACTAAGGACACTCGGTATGACAAGCACCAGGTAAGCAAAAGGGTCATACTCGTACAATACGTTTACTATTAGTTTACCACTGACAGATTGCTTGCTTTCATTTAATTTCCAACTTTAACAACCAACATACAAATAAAGTAGTTATTACAAAGTCTGCAAACGTGGGTAACAGTATTCTAAAATTGGCTTTATTTGTAGGACGTTAAAGTTGAATATGAAATGAAGGCAAACCATCTGTCAGTGGTAAAACTTTATGTAATTTAACTGTATTTTGGTTGCTGCTATAACAACAAATACTACAAAACAGAATAAAATAAATATGCAAGGGGCTCCCATACAACAAACGTGATTTTTTTACTCGTTTTTGCTCGAACATAACGGCAACAGGTAGACGCTTGAAATATTCACAGAATATTTAGTTATATATTCACTTTAAAATTAAATAATTAAATTAATATTAAACAAATATTTAAGGGGGGCTCCCATACAACAAACATGTTTTTTTTTGCCGTTTTTATAGATAATCTTTTTCTCTCTTATAAATCTGTATACTTAGTTAAGAACATCTCAATTGATTTTTTGGGTCAATCAACTTTTTTTTGTAAATTTCTATTTACTCCTTTACAAGTAACTCTGTAATCTCTGTTTAGTGAAACCATGATTTTGCAGTAATTAGATAAACTGTTTATCGTAGTGCGTATGTGAAAACCAAAAAAATAAGTATTTCTACCACTACCACCACCACTACCACCACCACCACTTCTAAATACCACTATTTTCATACAAATTTCGGGGACAACATTGTCCCCTGGGTCACCCACGAAATAGAAGCTAAACAAAATAAAATAAATATGACAATTACACCATTATTGACTACAAAAATCTAGGGTTTTGAAAAGTATACTTTAAATAAGGAAAAATAATCAGTTTTTTAATTATTTCGGTGTTCATAGTAAGTAGCAGAAAATCGTTTACAAAAAAAAAGTTGATTGACCCTTTTAATTATGTCAATTGTTTTTTAGCAGTTATTGTCTTCCCACAAGGTACTGCCCAGCAATAGACACGTAAGTTGAAATAAATACAAAATTATTTACTTTTCTCAATTGAAATAAACGAACATAAGTACAGTCAAGGAAACTGAATCGGGTACCAGGCCTTATACTACGAAGTGCAAAATTCGAACTTCGTATCATTCCATTCCTCACACGCTAATAGTATTTAAGAGGGTACGATGGCTGGGAGAATTTTGAGAAATAGGTATTTTAATGAAATGTCGCTGTCTCGCCCGAACCCCTCCGTGTCAGTACAGCGAGAGCGGGACAACTGCAGCTCAGACCGTTAATAGGCGCGTAAAATTGATCAAAACAGCATTTCGTAATCCCCTGTTTTCTTCTCGAAAACTGGACCAATACAATTATTTATTTCCAAAATAATTAGAAGACAGATTTAGCTATGCCCCTATGTTTTCCTTTTTTTGTTTATAGGAGGGATTCTTTTCTGACGAGTGTCTGAAAATGACGTTGAAATTGGGCAATTTTTTCGGTTTTTGAAAGCTCATATTTCTTATGTTAATTGAAATATGGAAAAAAACGAAACATAGGGGCATAGCTGTGGTAGATACAGATTACACAGTAAAAAAAAATTGGCTCTAAAGCTATTATCCAGGGAGGAAACAGGGGATTACGTTTGTATGGAGAAATGGTGCGCATCGTACCCTCTTAATACAAGAGCGAGCAAGACGATGCAATACGAACTTCGATTTTCGAATTTCGGAGTAGCCCCCCAGGGTGGAACCTTTTCACAAGTAATTTCACGATGATTTCCATGGCAGATGTATGGAATGTTAACATGACATTTACAATTAAAAGGGTTCACCCTACATGATTCAGTTTCTTCAACTGTACGGAAAATACGCTCACCGGCAAAAAGTTTGACCTAAATTAGATTAGAGGTACTTGCGTTTTTATCCTCTGGATTTTCATGGTGTTCAGTGAAGTCTCAATAATTTAATGTTTATCCCATGCTAATCATACTTCTTAAACATAAGACTATCAAAAACTATTGCTATAGACAAAAAAAATATCATGTGGGCCCAGTGCACTGGGTCTCAGGTGTGTGCCGGTTTCCTCACGATGTTTTACTTCACCGTAAAGCTTCGCGCTTTGCACATAAATTCCGAAAAACTCAGAGGTGCGTGCCTGGATTCGAACCCACGACCCTCTGCTTGAGAGGCAATAGGTCAAACCACTAGGCCACCAAGGATAGGTAGATTAGCGACGATAAAAAAATGCCACTTTCTAATTCTGGATTTCTTGCCGGTGAGTGTACGTACACTATTTTATGCACTATTTTAAAAAATGTACAATTTTTATTCGTTTCAACAGCCGGCCAGACAATCTCTGGTAAATTATTTAACTTATTACAATTATTCACGCTTTCACCGTCTCTTTCTGTCACCATAATTCTACCGTTTGACAGAATGAAATAGTGAATACGAAAGCAACCTTCTGCGCGTTAGAGGATACGGCCATAGATGTCACAGAGTAAAATAATAATGAACTAAGTATGCATGATATCATGATATGCATGTAGCGCGCCCTTAACGTTAATTTGCGAACGCAACCTACCGACCTCGCTCGCTCGGGACCTCTCGCTCGCTCTCTACGGCTACCATCCGACCGAGCCGCACGTACGCTCCGCGAAATCTTCAAGACTTTATTGTGTATAATTACTTTCCTGTGAAACCTACAAACTTTGGGGAACATTAAAACATCTTTTCCATACCAAGAAGGGTTTTCAATCGTCCTCCCCTACATGCATCTTATCTCACAACTGAACAGGGTAAAAGATACATTTCTAAACAGATGCATCTGTACACCGTATTTGATACACAGCAGAATAAATATCATTGCAAGGAAAAGATAGGAACAAAAAACATCGAAAAGTATAAACTGGCCCCACTCAGAGGGACTATTCGAGTTTCGAAGTTCGTGTCAGCCATCACTCTCATGTTTAATGTAATTATCGTGAACGGAACAATACTATACGAAGTTCGAAAATCGAATTTCGTAGTACGAGGCCAGTTCAGCAATTTTTGAAATCAAGTAAAATAACTTTCGAATCAGAAACGTGTGCCAATGAAATGTGTTTTTTTTTACAGAGACTCGATGACGACAGAGATAATGACGATCGACGAGATGATGATGATAGAGATGATGATGAAGATAGACGAGATGATGATGATGATAGACAAGACGATGATGATGATGACGATGATAGACGAGACGATGATGATGAAAATAATGATAGACGAGATGATGATGATGCTGATAGACGAGACGACGACAGAGACGACGATGACCAAGATAAGAAATAAGGAAGATACTATTGTTTAAAAAACCGACTGACAATTATATGAAGCGAAAATCGAAGAAGAAGAAGAATTAATTATAATAAATGAATTGCCGAAATGGCGCAGCTGCAGCATTTTATGTTGTTTTATTTATAAACCTTTAATTTAATGGCTCACGCATAATCGCGCGCGCGCATACTCGCACGCACGCACACAACGCGTCTTGTAGTTATGATGATTATGTCGACAATCCTACTTAAACGTAATGCGATATACTCACAGAAATAATAATAAAGAGGCTATCCTCTTTAAGTGCCTTAGACGCGTGACCTTGGCGCCGCGCTTGTGACTCGTAGGTCACAAGCGCGCGACTTGTGGCTCAGTGCTATTTGAAACGTGGGTATGACAACAAGTGCATTAAAATGGTGTTTTGCAGCATTAGCAATTGCGGAAACTCGTCCACACTGTGTAATTACACTAAAAAGGGGATTACATTTCATTGGTATGTATTAATTTAATGTAATAATGCGGTTTATATCAAAATACAACTTGAGAAAATATTTCATTATGAAATATTGGTTTACACGTTATTAACACGAAACTTCATATAACAACCTTATATATAACAACAACCAATTTGCAACCTCTACCTTTTCTATCTGCTATCAACACTGGCCCCGCGTAGTCGACGCTACAATGTAAAAAGGGAAACTCTAGTTCCGTTCGAGAGGCAGGTAACTGGCCCATGATGGGCTGAAAAGTTTCAGCTTTATGCCTGAAACATGTAACACATTTATGAACTATGTTTTTCGATAGATTTTTGCCACCTAAGGGCCAATATGTTTGCTTTATGTTACTTAACAGTAGCTGAGGTGGGGCATGTAAATATTTCACATGATAATGTGCGAAAATAATTTTAGTAAGATGATGTTTACTACATAAAATGATGGGATGCTTAGTGTCGTAGCAATAAGGGGAATTTACTAGCCTACCACCAACCCGAATTATATCTTCAGAATCGATAAAGACACTCAAAGAAATTAATCTATTTTTGTTAGGTAATCCCTTGCCGGCTTTCAGAATAGCATATTCTTCAGGAAACATTTCAGATTGAGCCTTTCGTATGATTAAATTTAATGAATTCTGAAGCTCTTGAACTGAAAGAAGACCATTTAATTTACTGGTAGGGTTACGACAATTGTAAATAAACCTTTGTAAATATGCTATTGTATTTTGTAAGTTAGTTAGTTTAGATTTATTTATTATTAAGTTAGATATTAAGTCATCTGCATTATTTTTGTTATCAAGCGCGAAAGAACAAGTAATCAACTCGGGTAGATCGTGTCTCTCGTTTGCGTTGGGCATTTTGGGCCAGGCGGATTCATTATCTGCCAAATAAGACGGCCCTGTCCACCACAATGACGAACAGCTGATGAGGTCAGCCTTCAGCCCTCGAGAAACGAGATCCGCCGGATTATCTTTCGACGGTACGTAGCTCCACGAGTGACTTTCAGTGCTTTCCTGAATTTCATGCACACGGTTGCGAACAAAACTTTTAAGATTAGTGGTTGGAGTATTCAACCAACCCAACACAATAGTAGAGTCACACCAAAATCTACATTTTGTGATCTGTAAGGTTAAAGAGGTTAATATTTTATTACACAGCCTTGCAGCCAGCAAAGCTCCGCAAAGCTCGAGACGTGGAATTGTCGTTGGTTTTATTGGCGCCACCCGACTTTTTGACGTCAAGAGGTGGACCGTGATAAGACCTGATTTGCTTACTGACCTAACGTATACACAAGCACCGTACGCTCGCTCCGATGAGTCTGAAAAAACGTGAAGTTCATGGGAAAAAGAGTCTTCACTAAGTACCCAACGAGGAATCTTTAGGTTGTTAAGAAGAGGCAGTGTATCGGTAAACGAAAACCATAATAATTTTATTTCGTGCGGAACCTCGGCATCCCACGAACATTGCTCAATCCACAATCTTTGCATTATGATTTTCGCCCCCACGACGCACGGGCTCACGAGACCAAGTGGGTCAAATATTTGACTAATTACAGATAAAATATGACGTTTTGTGACCTTTTCTGGAAGGTCAATGTTAATAGAATAACTTAACATGTCTAGATCGGAAATCCAATTCAAACCTAATGTTTTTGAAGACACCTGCGTTTCGGCCGTAGAAATATCTAAAACATTTTCAAATTGAGGGGAAGAAGAGGAAATTTTATCAAGAATTTTCTGACTATTGGACCGAAATTTTCTTAAATTAAATTTAGCTGATTTTAAAGTATTCATCACACCCGTACAAAGACTTATGGTACTGTCAATAGTTGAAGAGCCGCCTAAATAGTCGTCGACGTAGAAATCACTTTGAATTGATCGTTTAACGTCGCTATCAAGAGCGCTAGAGGCTAAACTAACCAAACACTTAGTGGCTAAGTATGGAGCTGATGCCGTTCCATACGTCACTGTATTAAGAGTGTAGGTTTTCAAGGGCTGTGATGAATCATATCGGAAGATAATTTGTTGAAGTGGACGTTGGATGGGATTCAGTTCAATCGCTCTATACATTTTCTCTATGTCGCCGGTTACGACGTATCTGTGCTGGCGAAAACGTAATAAGATTGAATAAAGATCTTCTTGTACAGTAGGACCGACCATCTGGATGTCATTAAGTGACACTCCAGAAGAAGAGGCGGCAGAAGCATCGAAGACTGCACGAAGTTTTGTGGTAAGACTCGATTCACGGATGACACCATGATGAGCTATAAAATAAGAGACCTGTTGAAGACAGCTTAGCGAAGGCTCCTTGTTTTCGGTCATGTGACCTAAGCGTTCATATTCACGCATGAACTCCATGTACCTGTCTTTGAAGACAGGATCTCTGGCAAACTTACGCTCCAACGATAAGAAACGGCACTTTGCCATTTGAAAGGAATCGCCTAAGACCGAAGGATCGTCCTTCAGCGGCATGGTGACTACGAAGCCACCGTCTTTGTTGCGCGTAGTATTTGCCAAGAAACTCTGCTCACATGCACGCTCTTCAGAAGACAAGGAGTGCTGGGCTGATACAGTGTCAAACTCCCAGAAACGAGACAAGTCTGGATTGGATTCCTCGTTTAAAAAATGACAAACGGGAGATGAAGACGGTGCTTTAAGACGGGCGACGTACCCGGACACCAACCAACCCAGTTTCGTTTCATACAACTTAGGTTGATTCTTACCTAAGTCAATGGAATTGTTACATAAGACGGACCAAAATACGTCGGCCCCTACTAAGATGTCTATGACTGACGGTATATTAAAGGAAGGGTCAGCTAGACTTATTCCCGTTGGAAGAGGAATATTTTCAATGTTTATGAATGAAGACGGTAAAGCTTTAGTGATCTGAGGTAAGATAAGACAGTCGACAATAAGACTATAGTCACTGTAAGACGACTTGATAGTAAGGCTGCAAGACTGTGTAATATAAGAAGTATTATTATTGATACCTGTCACCGTGGAGCTCGCACTACGTCGCGATAAACCCAGCTTACCGCACAGCGATTGAGTAACGAAGTTAGCCGTGCTGCCATTGTCAAGCAGCATACGAGCAGAGTGCGCGGCGCCCGTGCTGTCGATTACTTTCACGAGCGCTGTGGATAGCAAAACATGCGAAGGGGTAGTAGGCTGCTTTGATATGTTCGAACTAGCAAAGTTATTGATGTTACTAGTCGATGGTATAGGAAGTTCAGGCATAGATCGAGGCTCATGCAAATGTAGCAGAGTATTATGCCTTTTTTTGCAATATTTACATGGTACAAGATTACAATTGTTTTCTATGTGCCCTGGACGTAAACAATTAAGACAGACCTTCGTTTCCTTGGCCTTTTGAATACGATTTTCAATAGGAAGGGCTCTGAATGTTTCACAGCTAAATAGAAAATGATTTTGATTGCATAATGGGCATGTAAATACTTTTTTATAAGATTTGTTAAATTGGTGATTTGTATTATTTTTTTTATGACAATTATGTTGACTATTTGTAGCTATAAGTAAATTTGTATTAGTTTTATAAGTTTCTGATTTATTTTTACCTTTACTTTCTTGCAATGTCTCCAATAAAACTGCTCGGTTGCTAAGAAAAGAAGTAAACATTTCTAAAGAAGGTGGATCAGTGAGCGTATTTCTATATTCTTCCCATACCCTATGAGTGACACTATCAAGTTTTTCGGCCATCATGTGAATTATTAACGTGTCCCAATGTTCAGTAGGTTGATCTAAAGTGGACAAAGCACGAAGATTTTTATTCGTGACATCTATAAGGCGCCGAATAGACGAATAAGATTCACTGCGCATGGGCTCAACGTTGAAAAGTTCCCTGACATGATTGTTTACGAGCAACCTTTTGTTGTCGTACCTTTTGCACAATAATTGCCAAGCGGAATCATAATTCTCGGCTTTAAAATCTAAATTGTCAATAACAAGTAAGGCACTATCTTTTAAAGAAGCACGGAGATAATGCAATTTATTAATGCTATCGATATCTTGTCTGGAATGGATTAGAGAGGTAAATGTATCCCTAAACTCGAGCCAGTGTTGATAGTGACCATGAAAGACGGGTAAATCAATTTTTGGCAATCGAACACAATTGGTTTTAAAAGCTCTTGCCTGTGCATCCTCGTAGCCCGAGACGTCGAGGGCGTCGTGCACGTCGCGTCCCGGCGGGCGCGCGCCGAGCAGCGCACGCGCAGCCGCCACCAGTGAGTGATACTGGTCTTCAAATTGCTCACGCTCCATTGCCTCCTTGTCGGGTTCAACCGAAAGCATTTCGATATTGCTCTGTAATTTATCATATTCCTCGTATAAGGCATCGAATTTACTAAAACGGCTTTCTAAGTCTAGTAGTTGCAAGCTACTGGGTTCTTTGCAGGTTTGGAAGACTTTAATATAATTACTAAAGATAGTAAGCTTTGATTTCATACAGCTACGTTTTTTTAACATTTTTTCGTCAGCCATAATAGCAGTTAACAACAAGGTTTAAAGAAATGAACAAGAAAAATATTATTTATTATGAATGCAATAAAGTGCAATTGATTAGGTATGAGGTGAGAACAAAGAATTGGCTGCGTAAGCAACTCGGAGCGACCGGCCGGCTAGTTCGGTTAATGCTAGGATCGAGCGTTTAGCGTAAACAAGTTCCCGTTATTCGAGATTTATGCTTCGTGCAAGAATAGGCTTTATAAGCGTGACATATGAGTGATATTGCTATGAATAAGCTAGAAAGACAAATAAATTTCTATTAAATATGAAGCTTGCTAGAAGGTTGAAATATGGTTTAAATTAATTGAAATACGAAAGTGCTCACTAAAATAGATGCTGTAAAAAAATTTGGGTTCAGAAGAAATTATTAATAGGATAAAATTTGGTAGAAAAATGGGAAGGATAGACGGAAAAAAATGGAACGAACTCACGAAATTGTCCAAACCGTCCACTAGTGAGATTTTTCCTTCTAATTTCTTCTTATTTCTCGATGTTGTAAGTAGTATATAAGATGACTCGAACTTTCGATGGTTCCAAAGTCCGTCGCGGGTGACGTCCAAGCGACCTCCGTTGCGATGCTGTCCCTCGGCGTGTGTGGTTGCTACTCGAATAATCCTCGGCAGGCTGGATGTTGACTTGCTTGAGGTATTTTTCGACTGCTGAAGACCACAACTGAAGAGCTTCGAGACACGTCGACGCGTAGACCGATTTTAATCGCAAGATCAGACGGTGAGAATCCTAAAGGACCAATGTTAGGGTCCTACGGGACGTTAAATAAAATCGCGGACTGTATCTCTATAAGGCTGGTTTAATCGCCGTCTTTACAATAAAATTGGTATTTGCGTAACTAAATTCTAAAATTAATAGCGGAGGTTGACCGATGCCGGCGGTGAGTGAAAGGCGAGTCCGTGGCTGGGGCGATACGCCGTCCTCCCGCGCAGCTCGTCCTGCCCGTTGGTTGAGCCGGTTCTTAACAGTGGTACACTGTAACAAGTGTCACTTTACTGGCGCTGTCAAAGTGCTAGATATCAGGCAGTGGGTCCAAATCATACTCTGTAGTTATAATCCACGCGTAAATTTGTGAAGAATTCTAACCACACAGAATAAAGTACGACTTGGACCGGTCACGCAATTTACACCAAAGTCAAATGAAGGTCATTGCTTATTTGTTATGTAATAAATTCATTATATAATATTAAAATTAAATAACTACAGAAAACGAGTTAAAAACCATTTATCTCGAAATGGTTTTCGATTTACTATACATTGCAAAAAAATAGACATCCCCAATTAGGGGTAATGTTTAAGACTGGATTTTATCCGAACGAGGGCAATGCACAGAAATCTTCAGTGTCCAGAGTAGCGAATAGTCATATACAGGAAAAAGGTCACAGTTTCGTGCCAATGGCTCAGGGGTGCCTCAAGGAAGTAATCTAGAACCTTTATTGTTTTTGTTATATATTAATGACTTACCCCAGGCTACGTCACATAAATGTGTACTTTTTGCAGATGACACAATCTTAATAGTAAAAGGATTAGTAAAACCTCGTGTATGCAGTTTTTTTTTTGATATAAGTCAAAACCTATGGATCTGAATATAAACGTTGGTAACTCCCCTATTCATGAGACTCGTACCGTAAAAACACCTGAACTGGAAACATTGATTCAGTTTGTTTTAAATTTGCGAGGTTTGTTTTCACCCTACAAAAACTTAAAAATTCCGTTTCCACAGGGGCAGCATTAACCGCCTATTATGTTTACGTGTCATCGACCCTTGACTATGGTCTCTTGCTGTGGGGAAACTCTGTAGACATTCACAGGGCATTCTTAATCCAAAAGAAATGTTTACGTGCCGTGAGTGGTGCTCGGTTTGATGATAACTGTAGACCACTCTTCAAAAAGTTTTAAGTTCTTCCCTTGACCTGTATGTACATCTTAAAAGCGTGTCTATTTTACTAAGGACCGCCCAGAATACTTTAAAGCACGTGACAGAAATTTCGGAGGAGAGCTTCGCGTGCAATATAAAAATCTGTTGTATCAGCCTCCTTGCCATTTTGACATTTATAAGAGAATGGTGTAAAACTAAAAGTACAGTAGTACCCTTAATGAACCTTGAATGAACGATAAATACTAAGTCATATTGTAACCGCACCCATAAATGCTTGCTTTCGAATAAACAATTAAAATGGCAATTGGCTTTGCCGTAGTCGGGTTAAAAAGGGTACCTAGTGTAGAAGGCTTTAAAGCTATAAATAATGCACACTTGTATCGGTATTGGAGGTCTAGTAGACTGACGCACGGCACCTCTGCACTCGACCGCAGCCCGGAGCAGAATGGCGGCAGCGCCTGAATACTACATCCCTATTTTATTAAATGATTTTTTAATTTACAAATGTAACAGTGATTAATTATAATAAGTGATTTTCAATCAACAAATGTTACAGTAACTAAACCAATTTTCTAATGAAACAATAATTATTATCGGGTTAATCATTGACGGGTTGATTTTCATTACTCGTTAAATCATCGCCATTTTCATTCACAACTGTCCACGAACCGTTTATCTTTTTTAAATGTACCATATTTCGTCTATATTCTTTACCAGTTTCATCATTCCTAACTTGGACATCACTTCCATTAATTCTAGTCACAGTATGTTCGGTGGGATTGAAATTGGATGTCAACTTATTATCTTTTATTAAATTTTTTACGAATACTTTTTCTCCAACTTCAATATCACTTTCAGTTGCTTTTCTTTTTCTGTCACCGTATTCCTTTCCTTTTTCCTTTTTCTCTTTATCTCTATCTCTTACTTCCTCATCGAATAAGCTATTTCTAGTTGTGGTAGAATTTGGTATTTTGTCTCTGAATTGTCTCTTGTAGAACAGCTCCGAGGGTGACCTGCCTGTGACAGAGTGTGGAGTACTATTGTACATGATAAGGTATTTTAATAAATCCTCTTTCCAATCGTTTTTTTCTAGTTGACTTATTTTAAGCCTTTTGAGTACGTCTCTATTTTGACGCTCAACCTCACCATTCATTTGTGGCCAATAGGGAATGGTATTTAAAATTGTAATCCCACATTCATGACAATAATTTTTGAACCGATCACTAGTAAACTGATTCCCATTGTCACAAGTTAATGATGAGGGATAGCCTAGTCGGGAGAATATCTCATTCAGTGCCTTTATGGTTTCAACAGATGTTATACTGCGCATTATTTTTATCTCCTTATACCTACTGTAGTAATCTACTATAATGAGCAAATAATCATTGCTTGGTAGAGGCCCTAAAAAATCGATTGCTACGTCTACCCAAGGTTCAGCGGGGAGTTCGCGACGTTTCATAGGTTGAGGGGGATTTGGGGCAGACACGAGAGTGCAACCGCGGCAAGATTTTACTCTGTTTTCTGCATCTTTATCTATTCGCGGCCACCAAACTTTTGTTCTAAGGCGTGCTTTCATCGCTGCTATACCTGGATGTCCCTCGTGGGCTGCCTCAAGGACCCTTTGACGCAATGCTCTTGGAATGATCAGTTTGCTCCCACGTAAAGCAATATCGTCATCAAAACATATTTCTTGCTGAAAAATTTTGTAATTTTGAACTGACTCGTCCCATTCGTTATTGCAAACTCCTCGCTTGACCTTGATTAATTCGTCGTCAACAGCGGATGCAGCTTCTATCTCACTTTTAGAGACCGCAACTGGTCTGCTGTGTTCTATAATTTGATTAATGTAGTTCTCGTTATCAAAAGGCTTTGGTGACTCAGAAGAACATAACCTCGAGAGTGAATCCGCTATATTTGACTTACCCGGACGATAAATTATCTTATATTTATACGCTTGTAATCTCAGGACCCACCTTTCAATCCTTGCACAAGGCTTAGATTTCGGTCCGAAAATAATCTCTAACGGTTTATGATCACTTATAAGGTCGAATTCCTTTCCGAAAAGATAAACCCGAAAATGCTCTACGGCCCACACTAACGCTAAAGCCTCCTTCTCCGTTTGACAATAACGTTTCTCGCAGTTAGTGAGACTTTTGTTACCGTAAGCTATCACCCTAGGACCATGTTGATCGATCTGTACCAGGCACGCACCGAGTCCCACTGGGGAAGCGTCCGCGATGACCTGCGTTTTATCAGCTGGGTTGTAATACCCCAAAGTCTGGATATTGGACAAAGATTCTTTTAACTTCTTAAACGCTTCATCTTGTTGAAGAGTCCAATATTCATTGACGTTTGAAGTCTTACTCAACCCTAACCGTAACAATTGCCTCAACGGATCGGTCAACGTGGCTAAATTGGGAATCCACTTGCCCACGAAATTCACTAAACCTAAAAAACTCTGAATTTCGTCAATCGAAGAAGGTTTTCGGCTAGACTGTATAGTTTTGACATATTTGTCTAGTGGCTTAACACCTTTTTCTGAAAGTTCATGACCCAAGAATTCAATTTGATTCGTTTTGTATATGCATTTTGATTCGTTTAGTAGGACATGATTTTCTTTTAATACTGAAAGAACTTTATTGAGTCTCTGGTCATGCTCTTGTTCAGTAAGCCCGTAGACAATTATATCATCAATAAAGTTTGCTGTTCCTTCACAGCCAAGTAGCATTTTCTCTACTATTTTTTGGAACATTTCAGGTGCGCACGATACGCCAAATAATAACCTTTTATACCTAAAGAGCCCTTTACTTGTACTAAACGTAGTAATATATCTACAGTCAGCATCAATTTCGACCTGATGGAAAGCATTCTTTATGTCTAATTTAGAGAAAACCTTTGCATGTCTAAAATGTGGTAAAAGCTGGTCCATTGTTGGAAGAGGATGATTTTCCCTAACGATAGCTTGATTAGCCTGCCTCATATCCAAACAAATACGTACCTCGCCATTTTCTTTGAGTACAGGTACCATCGGTGAGACCCAGTGCGACGGTCCCTGCACTTCTTCAATAATGTCAGCTGCCTTTAATTCTTCCAATTTTGCATTTACCTTTTGTTCCAGTGGTATCGGGATGCGCCGATAAGGTTGAATTACGGACTTGACGCTTTTGTCAATGGGTATTTGTATCGTGACATCCTTAAATTTCGGAAAGGGCAGTTTGTTGTCAACGCTATTAACCTGCAGACCAATCTGAAGAACTCCCAATTCTATTGCAGTGCTTTTACCCAGTAAATTTCGAGTACCGTTATTAATCACGTAGAACGTAGCAATTTGCTCCTTTCCATTCACCTGTATGATGGCTTCAAATGAGCCTATTATGTGTAAGGGTTGTTTGCTTCCATAAGAGTAAAGCACTTTGTCTGGGTTTTTGGTTTGTCGAATAACCCGCACTTTTTTCTCTTTTAAATAACGCCATGTTTTGTCGTCAATAACATTGCACTTGCTTCCGGAATCGATCAACATCTTAATTTCTACGCCACCTACTTGACAGTCAACAGTGGAGTCGTCATCAATGTGAAAAATGTAATCCACTTCCTCTTTCTTCGACTGGTTATCTTCCCTTGGCTTCTTAGCTTTGATATTTGATTTTGTGCCCATAAGCTGTCTTTTCTGAGTCGTCCTACAAAAGTTTTGATAATGGCCAAAAAACCCGCATTTTAAACATTTTTTTGATGAAGCTGGGCATGATTTGTCATTTGAATAATGCGTGTTACTACCACACCTACAACACTTGGATTTTTGTGGAGCCCGTATTTGCGATTTTTTTGAAGTGAATATTTTGTTGACTTCTGTTTTATCTTTGTATTCATTTGACTTCCCTTCTAACACTTCTAACTGCCTACCCACGACTTCTAATGAATTTGCTAAAGTGACGATTCTGTCTAATGTGACATCATCACCAATCGCTAATATTTTCTTCTTGAGATCTGAAGAGCGACATTTTTCGGTGATTTGACCTACAAGGCTTTCCTCTTTATCAGCAAATTTACATTTCTCAGCCTGAGTGCGAAGCCGTAGTAGAAAGGCTTCGAAACGTTCATTTTCTTCTTGCTTTATAAGCCGGAAGACGTGACGCTCGTATATTTTGCTTTGTTTAGGGAGGAAAAAATCGTCTAACTTCGTTATGGCGGTTTCAAACACATCAACATTGTTGGTAGGTTCCACATTTGCGCCTGGGATATTATAATATACATCCTGCAGAGTTAATCCTCCAACATGTAATAATGTTGCTCTCTTTTTTATGGGGTCGGTGATATTAAGCGCTAAAAGATATATTTCTAAACCCCGTTTCCACCGTTCCCATCGTGTTCCAATGGAAGTTGGTTCACCTTCACAGTTGAAGCTTTCTAGGCTCGCCAGGCCTTGATTTTGAGCCATTAGGGCGACCTGTAAATACATTACCTATTATTATATTACCAGTGGCCTAGCTGTTCACTGTAAAGACAGTGGGTTATGCAGGGCCCTTTTTATTATTATTATTTTTTTTCCCGGTGGCCTAGCTATTCACTAAAAGACAGTGAGTTATGCATGGCCCTAGTTATCAATTATTTACATGTGGCCTAGCTATTCACAAAACGGCGTGTTGTGCATGGCCCTTGTGTTTTCCATGTAGTCAAGCTGTTTATTGTAAAACAGTGAGTTTTTGCCTGACTCTGAATAGTAGCAATCGTACTAAACATACATGCCTAGTATTAGTATTTTTTTTTTTTTTTTTTTTTTTTTTTTTTTTTTTTTTTTTTTTTTTTTTTTTTTTTTTTTTGCGTTTAATTATATCTCAGTTTGTGTTTCGGCCCTTCCTTATTGAACCGGCCTTATTATGGATGGACAGATGTTGGTAATACAATGTTCACAAACAAATGCACGTACATGTTTACTTCCGAACAAAATAAAAGTTAAATATAATAATAGTAATAGTTTTCAATACGTAAAAGGTCCTAGGCCCTCATGTGCTTTCAACTATGGCTGTCTTGTAAACATATTTTCGATCCAATTATTCTTTAAAACAATAACACTACCTACTGTTTAAAATCACTTGTCGATAAATGTCTATAAATTTGAAAAAGAATAGCTAAGTGGGTATTTACCCACTCGCACCAATAGGTTAGGTAGGTACCTGCGTGTATATACATTGATATAATTATTTAAATAAATTGGTGATTAAACACAATGTTAGAAGCAATAATGTGACCATCAAATAATTGTAACGCAGGTAAGTCATTGCTTACTTTCGTAGATATTCATTTATTATGTACTTATTTGTTCGTAACACAACAAATTAACGGCACACTTAATTAGTTAATCGCCGTATTTCAATGACATATCATTAAGTTAGCACATCCAAAGTTACGTCCCGCCTAGATACGCAATGATTTAATATGATTTAATGGTAATATAGTGGTTTAATATAAAGTTTTAAATATTATAAACAAACTAGTTAATTACTATCAGATAACATAAAACAAACACCGTCTTGTATCATTGCTTAATAAGTTGCTAGGTAGGTGATTTTAATCGTACGTTTTACATGATTGTTTACATTGCACTTCTGCGAACATTGAATTCCACTGCATTGCATTTACTGTTCACCATACTTTAACAAAAACGATTTCTCGCTATTTGGCAAACGGATATTTTTGAAGTTTTTATTATCTACCCTTGCCTTCCTTTCCAACAAAAATTAGTGGATAGTGATTTTCTACTTACGTTTTCCTCTGTCGCCACTTGTAGAAGGCTTTAAAGCTATAAATAATGCACACTTGTATCGGTATTGGAGGTCTAGTAGACTGACGCACGGCACCTCTGCACTCGACCGCAGCCCGGAGCAGAATGGCGGCAGCGCCTGAATACTACACCTAGCATATTTGACAGCCAGTGGTGAATTAATT
The DNA here is from genome assembly GCA_947859365.1 of Archips crataeganus. NCBI lineage: Eukaryota > Metazoa > Arthropoda > Insecta > Lepidoptera > Tortricidae > Archips > Archips crataeganus. The sequence goes on along the minus strand of OX402071.1, from coordinate 5,606,295 downwards.
TTAACCAGTAAGTACCTATTTATTTAACTTCCACATCACTACACACAGGAAGAAATTTCAAATTATGCCAACCAAGCCAAGTCTCCAAAAAAAAATCTATTTATGTCAAAAAAGGTAAGTTTATATTGTGATGTGTTCCCGCCAAAAAAATGTTGATAAAATATCCCTTAATAATTTTTCGTTTTGGTATTATTATGGAGTATATTCTGCAGCCTCCTCTCTCAAAATTATTGTAATGCGTAACATGGATCATACCATTATTTTCTCTAGTAATAGGCTTGGTTGTATTGTATGATGTAGAGTCGACCAAGTAAGTGGTTTACCATTTTTTGTGACAGTTCCTACATCAGAATAAAAACAATAAGGCTGATTGTCACATTGACTTGTTAGTGAAAATAGCCTTTGATGTCTTAAGTCATACAACTGACATTGAACTTTAGGGTGGCAAAGGAGTTTTTTGGTCGACTATACATACACAAGGAAGGTTGTATACATAGTAATTTCTTTGCCTTTATTAGAGTGGACAGAAAAAAAAGATAATGTCCGAGTCCGAATTGTCATTGTCAGACTAAAACAAAACGTCAAACTTTCGAAGTTGTAGCTTTGGCATAAAAACTGTGTATTCATAATTTTTTAATCACTATTTTGGTTACGAAATCTCGTCCAAATGGCTGCAAAGATAGACCAGAAGGCTTATTTACAGAAATATCTGACAGGATCATCAGGGGATAAGAAGAAGAAGAAGAAAAAAGTCGTAAAAGGCAAAGGGTAGGCAATCATCACAATAGCATTAATTTCTCACTTAATTTTAACTTGTTCGTAATTAAATTATGTCTAATTACGTGCCTTATAGTACGTTTAATATGTTATGTTTTATTTGATATATGGTATATGTTATATTTGATAAATTATATTTAGAGTTGATATTTAGCTGAAAAAGATAGATTTTTGTAGGTTATGTTGTTTAGTTGTATTTCGAACCACTAGCAATGGAGGTATCATCATTGCTTAGAGTTTTACTAAATTCAATCGCAAAACTACATTTCTATTGCAACACCAATACCTTTAATGGCCTGATTTAATTGTTGTGATCATACGTCGCACTCCAGCGGGTATTTTGCGTGCACGTCATTTGGTAAGGTTTACAAAAAAACCATTTTAGTATATGCACCTACTTAGTATTTGTAACATACCCGTTATCATGTATCAATCTTAAATTGTCTACATAATGTGTAATTTGTAAACCTTACCAACTGGGTGCCTGCGAAATGCCCCCTTGAGTGTGACGTATGGTTGTGATTAATTCATTCTCACTTCACTTATAAATCGTCGGTGCACATGCAATACCGCGTAACTAGCTTTTTCCATAAGACTTAACTTGAAATTAAATAACAGTGAAAGTTAGAGGCCATCCATAAATCTGCCGTCGTAAGAAAAAGGGGCACAACTAGTATTTTTTGTGAAACAGAAAGAGCTTAAGTGCACACTTGATCTTTGTAAACTTATGCTGTTTCTTTTTTGAGCAAGTTTGCAGTTGTGCCCTTTATAAATACAACGGCAGAAATTACGTCACACATTTAAGGGAACACTAGAACAAAATAATGGCGATTTTCATAGTAATAAGTGTGTGTGTGTGAGGGGGGGGAGGGGTCCAAATTGATCGAAATTGGTGTGACGTAATTTATGGATGGGCCCTTAGACAAAATATACCTCATGGAAAAAGCTAGTTACGCAGTATTGCACGCGCACCGACAAAATACCATGTAATATATAATTTTTTGACAGAATCAAGTTCATTGATGATGACATAGACCTGTCCAAGCTCCGTCCTTTAGATGGTGATGAGCTTGATATACTAGACCAGGGTGAGGATGGCCCGCAGATTGCCGGCATCATTGACGAGAGACCTGAGGAAGTCAGGAAGATGGAGCAGTACAACACAAGTTCCAAGTGGAAAGTCGTCAATCAGGTATGATGATAATACAAACTTTATGCAGGATTCAAAATGGTTTAACCTTAAGATTTACAGCATATCATCATCATCATCATCACCATGTCAGCCTATATACGTCCCACTGCAGGACTAAGACCTCTTCTCAGAATGTGAGAGCTTGGGCTGTAGTTCCCACGCGGGCCTAGTGCAGATTGGGAGCTGCACACACACCATTGGATTTCTTTTTGAGGTGTGTGCAGGTTTTCTCACTGTTTTCCTTCATGGTAAAGTTCATGGAAAATTTCTAATCTTAAAACTTCAAACTTCTCAAAAACTTAAACCATGTTGTGTGTGGATTGTAAACTTACCACATTTTGCGTTACTACCTTAATACAACATTCAGTTGATTAGTGTGTTTGCTTTTCAGGATGATGGCTTCAACAGTAAACTTCAGGTACAAGAAATAAAGAAAGCGGTAAAAGAGAAAGAAAAAGATAATCAACTAATATTCGGTAAAATGTACAGTGACTCTGAAGATGAGACACAAGAGCCAGACAAAGGAACAAATTCTAACTCCAAAAGTAAAGATAATGCTAAACAGAGACAAAACAATAGTGACAGTGACTTTAGCCCACCAAGAAGAAACAGAGAATCACCTCAAAGACAGAATGATAATGATGATAATGATTCTGACCAATCACCCCCAAGAAAAGGTCAATCTAAAGATAAGAGAAGCAAAGGTTATGATTCTGATGAATCACCACCAAGACAAAATCAAAGAGAACATAGAGCTAAGAAAGGTCATGATTCTGACCAATCACCTCCAAGGAAAAGCAGTCACAAGGAACAAAAAAGCAAAAGAAGTCATAATTCTGATCAATCACCTCCTAGAAAGAAAAGTCAGAAAGAACAAAGAAGTAAAAGGAGTTATGATTCTGATCAGTCACCTCCACAAAGACATAATCAGTCAAAGGATAAAAGAATCAAAGGGAATGACTCAGACCAGTCACCTCCGATGCAACTAGAAGGCCGCAAACCCAAAGAAAGAAGAAAACCCAGTCGTTGGGGTGAATGGGGCAACGAGATTCAAGTATCAGATGCTTCACCCCCCAGAAAATCACGAAAGCATTCCCAATCACCGCAAAGGAAGTCTAGAGCACAGACACCTAGGAAGTCTAGAATTTCACCAGAAAGAAAAAGAAACTCTGACTCTCCAAAACGACAGAAGAATAGAGGAGATATTAAAAGGAGGAAATCACCACAACACAATTCTGATTCTGACATGTCACCCCCTAGAAAACGGTCACCAAACAAAATTAAAAACAGTGACAAGAGAAGAAATAGGTCTCCCGATTCTGACTTATCACCACCTAGGAGAAATGGAGAAAGAAATAGAAGGAATAGTGATTCTGACATGTCACCACCAAGAAGGGATGATAGGAACAAGAATGAGAGTCCTCCACCGACACACAAGAAAATGGCTAAAACTCTAGATGGAAAATTAGCTGGCTTGCAAGATTCTGGGCAATTGAAGAAGGAAAACGAGGCGTTCCGAAGGAGGGAAGAAGAGGCATTCATCAGAATGAATGATGAAGTCTCTGGTAGAAATGCTAAAACAGTCTCTAGGAAAAGTAAGTTCTAAATAAGCTACAAGCAATTATAGACAGTTAGGTACGTCATCAAAAAAAGAATGAGTTTGATTGTCACATTGACGTGGAAGTGATTATAATCTTAAATTTGACATTGAACCTCAAAGATTTCTTGGTTGACTAGCCAAATTGTATTTTTTTTTATTAATTTTTTATTTTTAATTTCTGTGGCTACCCATGAAGCTGACATTAGAGTAGATAAGCCTCAATAAAATATTAGAAAAAAAATGGTTCACATAATTGTTTGCTTTTATTTTAGGTAAAAGAGACACCTCAGAAGACAGACAGAAACAACGGGAAAAGGCTGAGAAGCAAAAAGAACTAGACGATAAATACAAGAAATGGAGCAGAGGGTAAGTTTATTTTAATATGATTAAAGTATTAGACGTGGACACTCACAGTACGGCTAATCCACCAGTTCAAGGTCGCTCAGCGAGCTATGGAACGAGCTATGCTCGGAGTTTCTCTGAAAGATAGAATCCGCAACGAGGATATCCGACACAGAACTAAGGTCATCGACATAGCTCAGAGAATTAGCAAGTTGAAGTGGCAGTGGGCTGGTCATATTTGTCGAAGAACCGACAACCGTTTGAGTAAACGAGTTCTTGAGTGGAGACCGCGTCTTGGCAAACGTAGTGTAGGACGCCCTCCGGCCAGGTGGAGTGACGATCTGCGAAAGGCTGCTGGTAGAAGCTGGATGCGTCTAGCCGAGGACAGGGCGCAATGGCGCTCATTGGGGGAGGCCTATGTCCAGCAGTGGACTGTTATAGGCTGATGATGATGATGATGATGAAAGTATTAGACAGACAATAATAATAATAAAGCCTTTATTATTCCAAATACAGGAGTTACGAAACATCCATTACAAAAAGGAAAAGAATAATTAGTGTTGTTAGTAAATCTTAGTTTAGTTAATTGTGTTAGTATGTTAGTTTCCGCAGATTTGGACCCCTCTCTGGGTGTAGGCCTCCTCCGGCTTCATCCAAGTCGCCCTATCTTCCGCCTTCTTTAGCCAGTCTTCACCGGCTGTCTCCACTATGTCATCTTTCCATCTTTTATAGGGCCTGCCTACTCTTCTCCCAATTGGACCCATCCATTTAGTTGTGAGTATTGTCCACCTTTTGTCCTTGTATCGAGCTAAGTGTCCTGCCCACCGCCATTTTAGTTTCAGAGTTTGAGTGAGTGCATCTTGTATTTTGGATTTGTCCCTTATGACTTTGCTTCTAATTTTCTGTTTCCTTTTTATATTCAACATACTTCTTTCCATGGCTCTTTGCGTAGTTCTTATTTTTAAAAGCATTGTATGATTAAAATGCTTTATCTGTCTGTCTAATACTTTAATTATTATTATTATTATTAAAGTATTAGACAGACAGATAAAGCATTTTAATCATACAATGCTTTTAAAAATAAGATACGATTTTTTGACGGCCGGATAGCCTAGTTGTTATACCTTGACAAGCTCGTGCGCGGCGCTCGGCGGAACCCTGTCGCAGGGAGCCTCTGCTAATAATAAGTAGTAATTTTAATAAGTGCGGCAAACGCTGACTGCGACAGAGTTCCGCGGAGGGTCGCGCGCGCACGAGCTTGTCGGACTATAGAGAACCAGACTACGAAGCTTGAGGTCCCGGGTTTGATTCCCAGTTGGGGCAGATATTTGTGTAAAAAATACAAATGTTTGTGCTTGAGTCTTGGATGTTTAATATGTATTTAAGTATGTATTTATCTATATAAGTATGTTTATCCGTTGTCTAGTACCCATAGTACAAGCTTTGCTTAGTTTGGGACTAGGTCAATTGGTGTGAATTGTCCCGTGATATTTATTTATTTTATTATATATATATATATATATATATTATTATTTATTTATATTTATTATTTATTTATTTATTTATTATTTATAAATATAGCTAAATATGACTATAAATATTATTCCTTCTTCCAATAAAACCACAAACAGGAAAGGACGCTATTTATTATTTTCCTCCGTTCTCCACACCTCAACCCCTACATTGGACCGAGCTCAAACAATACCCTCATTGATTATAAGCTCCAAACGCACAGACAGCGGTGGCGTGGCAGTGCGGTGGCGGTGACGGTTGTAATATTGTACTTGTACACTTGTACTTGTTGTTGTTCACGGTAGTGCGGTACCGTGCCGCGAACTTGTTCATACAAGTTAGAAAATTACAACCGTCATCGCCACCGCACTGCCACGCCACCGCTGTCTGTGCGTTTGGATCTTGGCATGGCAACCACAGATAGAGATGCAATAGACGGAGGACATAGCAGGCACGATTCTCATGCCTAAACAATGTTTTTGTTTAAAAGTGATACAAATACAAATATTCTTTATTGATCACCAAAAACAGTACAGTGACATTACAAAAATAAAAATTCAGGTAGACAATAGGCGGTCTTATCGCTAAAAAGCGATCTCTTCCAGACAACCAATTACTCAGAAATTAATAAATATCAACAGACGAATGTAGGTGGCAGAAATAACAGACAAGAGAAACGCAGTATTACTTAATAGACAACAAACAATAAAAACAATACAAATATAATATAAATTATATAAATAAACAAATACATTCAATAAAATACTTATACACTACATATACTTAATACAAAATATCAATGGAAAAAAATGTCAAAAGGCCGCATGTGAGAAAAGGATTTAAAAAGGAAATTAAAGAAACAATATACTTAAACAAAAAAGAAAAAGAATAAAGAAGGGTCAAAGGGCGAGGATTACGTTAGTGACAAATAGTGAGCCTTTAGAAGGTACTTCTGTACTTGTACTATTCTATTATGTACCTTGCATTAGGAATGTCCTTTTTATGTATGTCAACCAAAATAGTTTCAATAATTAATTTTGAAAAAGTAGTAAGGATTGTTCTATAATGGCTGACCTCTCTATAATAAAATATAAGGTACCATATAACATTTTAAGAATGCTTTATGTTTCGCTGGCTGACTCAGTAATATGTTACGGAATAAGCAGTTACGGACGAACATACAGAACCTATTTGGAACGCATATACAAACTACAACTAGCATTACATAAAATAATTGTACCAAACAAAACTAAACTTGCATATCGCGAGGACTACTCCGGACTATTTAAACATTGTAAAACAGTGGACGTCTACAATAGGTTCTGTTTGTCGATTGTAACCGAACAATGCGACTGTATTGAACAGTTACAGCAAAAAACTCGTCCGGAACAGCTGCCCGTTTGAATTACCTATCTAAATATCTACTACCAAAAACCACTAACGTATATGCTAAGAGAACTGATAAATATGTACTGCCATCTATTTTGAATACCTTGCCAGAGGAAGTCTTAAACAAAATGTCAGATTGTAAATACGAAAGAGTCAAATGTAAAAAACTAATTAAGAGCTATTTTATAGGGTGCGGCGGGGTCGCGGATCTTTCCTAGCTGCGGGTAGGCCGGGCGGGGCTGGCCTGCGGCGCCGGCGCACCCTACATTTGTACATTTATACTTAATTTTAACATTTAATATTATTGTAAGCGCGGACCGAACCGCGCGATCTCGCCAACTGTTACATAAACCAGTTATGGTTTTTAACAGTGGCTAATAATGTTAAAAAATTTAAAATCTATTATATGAGGAAATAAACTAAAAAAAAAATTTACTGTTCGAAAACCCATTAATTTCAACCAGCGCTTAAAACCTCACTGTTCCAGATTAAAACAAATCCAGGACCAAGAGTCCAGAGTAGAAGAGTTCATGCACGAGGCCTCCAAGCCTTTGGCGAGGCACAAAGACGACGCAGACCTGGAAGGGAGGCTGAAGCAAATAGAAAGGGAGGGGGACCCCATGCTGCAGTACATCAGGGACAAGAAGAGAGAGCGCGGCGAGTTGGCGCCAGGTATGTATAAATCCTAACTAAAAAAAAGCCTTGGGGGCCTAGAGGTTTGACCTCTGGCCTCTCAAGCAGAGGTTCGTGGTTTCAAATCCCGGCTGGCACATCTGAGTTTTTCGGAATTTGGGCGTTTGTGCACTACAATGAATTTTACTGTCCGGCAGTCCGAGTTTTTACCGGTCCGATATGGCACGCCATTAAACGTATAGGGTGCTTGTGCACTACAATGAATTTTACTGCCCAGCAGTCCCATACATTTAAGACATGAAAAAAACGGACCATGAAAACTCAGACTTCCGGACAGTAATAGTACATTACTGCAGAGGCCGGGACTTAAGGGGTTGCCGGCCGAGTATCTAAGTTGACCCCTGTTCCGGCTGAGGCTTGTATAGTGCTTTTCTCAAACATGCACCATCACCATCATCATCATCATCATCATCATCATCATCATCATCATCATCATCATCATCATCATCATCATCATCATCATCGTCGTCGTCGTCGTCGTCGTCGTCGTCGTCGTCGTCATGATGGTGATGATGATGATGATGATGATGATGATGGTGATGGTGATGATGATAGTGATGATGATGATGATGATGATGATGATGATGATGGTGGTGGTGATGATTATGATGATGGTGATGATGATGATGATGATGATGATGATGATGGTGGTGGTGATGATGATGGTGATGATGATGTTGATGGTGAAATATTTCTCTAGGCAGATCACCATTACCATCACCATCACCATATTACCTTACCTTAAATAAGCGTAGTGGCAGAATGTCATAATGAGCCAAAACGCAAATATTGCTTATAGTTTTTTTTTAAATGGCTAAATGCTATGATGCCATAGACCTATTTTAAACATCATGGTGCTGTGTGACATGAAACTATAGACGATCGCATTGCAGGCCTAGGCCTGCAACGATGTATTTTGAAGCCTGTTTTAAGTAATACAACGTAAACATTACATAGCATGTTTGAGAAAAATTTATTGTAGTGCACAAACGCCCTTTATGTGCGTAATTTAATTACATTGGAAATTTACCACAAGCTTTACGGTGAAGGAAAACATCGTGAGGAAACCTGCATACCTGCAACAAAAAATTCAATGGTGTGTGTGAAGTTCCCAATCCGCACTGGGCCTGCGTAGAAACTACGGCCCAAGCCGTCTCATTCTGGGAGGAGGCCTGTGCCCTGCAGTGGGACATATATAGGATATGATGATGATTTTCTACATGCACTTGCAGAACGGCCATCCTACAAGGGCAGTTTCCCGCCCAACCGGTTCAGCATCCGGCCAGGGTACCGCTGGGACGGCGTGGACCGCTCCAATGGCTACGAAAAGTCCTTCTTTGACCACCAGAGCAAGCGAAAAGCGCAAGAGGAAGAGGCATACAAATGGAGCACCGAAGACCTGTAAAACCGAAGAGAGGTACGATTTAGTTTTTTGGAAGTACGATTTAGGGGCTGTTTCACCACTTTTCTTAAAGCTCGGATAAGCTTAACCTTATTTGACAGATGGAATTAAAATTTCTGTTTCACCAGTCTCGATTGACGTGACGTGCAAACTGTTTCTTAATTTGACCATCAGATCAGGAGGCATTTAGCATTTTTATCCGTCACATAAAGTTAGTTTATTTTTTTGTGGCCATGGTTGGAGAGCCCTTCAGCCGGTTTCAGAAAAATAAATCAGAGTATTTTTTATTTTTTAAAGAAAAAGGTCATAAGGTGCTAAATTGCATAAAATAATTTAAATATCAAGATTTGAATAAAAAAATGTAGGTACACTTTTAGTATGTAAAAATAAATCCAAAATTTCGTAATATTTTTTAAGAACAAACTTTTTTTCAGTGGCTCAATCGTTTGTTCTACCTGAACTTGTATGTCGCCATTAAAAAAAAGTTTATCTGGCAAATGGTTTGGCGCCACTTTTCGATTCGTTTTACGTGATTTTATTTTTCTTTGTTATTGTTAACAAAGTATCGTAAATAAATACCGTTTTTGGATCAGTTATAATGTTACATATTTGTTTATGCAAAAAAAAAGATGTATTCAAAAATTATATAGTTAACCATTTCTTTTGCTTTAATAATGAGTGACTCTTTGAACGAAAGTGTGCGAACAGGAACGCGTGATCGTGAAATGCGACGTTGCCATTCCGACTTTTTGTTAAACCCACGATTAGTTAAGTGGTACTTAGTTTGCACAGGACCGGAGTGGTGAAACTGAAAAAACACTAGCTGACAGATTTGTCCAGTACTTAGTTTATTCATTGGTTACGTAACCAGCAGTTTGACAATAAGGTGGTGAAACACCCCCTAAGAGTAAATAGTAGCCTAAGGTATAAAACATACCTAAACTTGGATGATTCCGTACACATACGAAATCCTTAGAAAAATATTACTTGATTTTTTTGTAATGGCTACGGAACCCTACCTTGTGCGTGTCCGACACGCTCTTGGCCGGTTTTTATTTATGTTGTTTATTCTGTCCCCGGTTGTCCAAGAGACATCTTCATAATTTTACATAGAAGAATGCTTAGGTTGTCCAAAGGACAAAATTTGTGTAACCCAATACCTACTTAGAGTTTGTTCCGGACACATTCATACAAACAAGTTTTTTATTTGGTGAAAATCAAGCCGTCACCACTGTGTGATTATTCTCAGAAGTGTGATGACTTGACCCATGTGTTGTTCGTCCGGAATTCAGACTTGAGGAGAAGAGTTCTTGGAGGATTGGGTTCCATGTATAGTCGACCAAGTAAGTGCTTTACCATTTTTTGTGACAGTTCCTACATCAGAATAAAAACAATAAGGCTGATTGTCACATTGACTTGTAAGTGAAAATAGCCTTTGATGTCTTAAGTCATTCAACTGACATTGAACTTTAGGGTGGTAAAGGAGTTTCTTGGTCGACTATACAATGGCCGGCTCAATTGACAACATTTCATTTTTTTAACACCTGAAAATTACTACAGGAATCGAAAGAGTTTCGCCTCCTGAACACGGAAAAATATTTATTATAATTTATTTCTTCATATTTAAAAAAATACAACATATTTAAAAAACATATGTGTACTTACCTGTACCTCCACAGAATAGATATGTTTCCTTTACCCTTTTCACTAGAAAAAAGAGCTGTCATAATTTTAAATTTGATAACAAGTTTGATAACAACCTTAATGTCAAATTTACGTCATCACTTTTTTTTAATAGATACTAGACAAAAGTAATGGATCTATTCTATCGTTACGCTCTTTTAGAATAAGCACATCTTTAAAAAATTGTAATAAATTAATTAATAATCCTAGTGAAAATTTAAAACTATCAGCGTCTTTCTCTTTCCAAACAGTATACAGAGAACGAATCAAATTATAGTCTTAGAAATATGAAATGTTGTCAATTGTTGGCTGATAGAGCTGGTATTGTGGGAGGCAGTTAGCATATACCATTTTATTGATCTGCCCCTTGAATAGGGAATTGAGTAAGCTCCCTTGAGGCTGACATGATCCCCTGGAGAGTTCAGCCTCGGCAAAAATTAGAAAAATTAACCATAGCTACAGGTGGCAAGAAGAAGTTGATTCACCGTTGTGCATTTTTTGGGAACCTATCGATGTTTAGAAAATTTTATTTCCGAAGGTTTAGAATCCCGAAAACTTCATTTGTCTGAAAACATTTTTTTCTGAAACTGTAAATATTCCAGGATTTATTTCAGGACCATCGTGTAGAAAACCCTTTAGGTTAGGTTAGGGTTGTTTTATAAAAATCCTGAAATATTTACAGTTTCAGAAAAAAATGCATTCGGATAAATGAAGCATTCGGGATTTTAAATATTCGGAAAAAAATATTTCTAAATTTTGATAGGTAACCGCATTTTTTTTATGGTTTTCAGAAAACCTTGGTAGCCTAGTGGTTTGGCATATGGCCTCAGACAGAGGGTCGTGGCTTTGAACCAGCAGGCTTATCGTCTAACGTTTCTGACGGTTGCCTTCGCTGTCACTATTTCTTACTGTCCAACGGTATAAGATGATGACAAAAAGAGATGGTGAAATCGAAGGCAAGCGTCCGCGCGTTAGAGAATACAGCCTCTGGTTCTTGTACATTTCACCGTAGTCATCTACTTCAATACAGGTCCGTTAAATGAATAAAAAAAGTGTTTATTGCAAATGAAAATTTCTTAATTACATTTTTATTCGCTTATTTTTGTATAAAGAAAGGCCTATGTGTAGAGAAAGGAGTGGTCACGAGGAATTAATTAAAAAAGAGATTTTACTATAATTAATGTTAAATATTAATTGCACCTAACTTTGCACAGTTAGTGCACGCTATTTAAGCAATTATTTAAAATATATTATATTTTATGATAAGATAATACACTTTTGTGATGTTTTATCATGTAGTTTAATAATTTCCGAAAGTCACCAATCAAGGTTTTATAGTAATCAAGGTTTAACAAGCGATCGAAAAGTGAACTGAAAATTGATAATATGGTCTAAGAGCCGTTGAAGATCGACCTTCACCGATCTGTTAACTCGATGAGACATATTTTTTATCAAACATAATTTATAAACAAATATGCCTATGATAACTTGCCTATCGAAAAGTGTTCATAGCTATTTTTTTTGTTTTATTGTTGAGTGCCTTTAGCCATCTTCCAGCTCCATCATCAGACCCTGGTTACCATCTGGGATCAAAGTACTCGTCAAGACGAATCAAACGAGTCCAAACTCGATGGGGTTGTGTCGTTTTATTGTGGGGAGTGCCTTTGGCCATACTGAATTAATGAAATTACGAATTACCCCATCGAGTTTGGACTCGTTTGATTCCAGACTACTTTACTTTGATCCCAGATGGTAACCAGGGTCTGATGATGGAGCTGGAAGATGGCTAAAGGCATTCCACAATAAAACAAAAAAAATCTATGAACACTTTTCGATAGGCAAGTTATCATAGGCATTTGTTTATAAATTATATTTGATAAAAAGTATGTCTCATCGAGTTAGCAGATCGGTGAAGGTCGATCTTCCACGTCTCCTCTACTAATAGAGTATTTGACACCGTGAAGCAATTATTCAAAACACACCTCTAATAAAATTACATTTAATATTAACCCGAACAATGGAACTAATATTCAATTAACTGTAAAATGTCATATTAAATCTTAATAATAATATTGCTACGCACCACCTGATCCATGTGTTGTAGTAAATGAATTAATAAATAATTGCTCAATTAAATCCACTAACATACTACGTCACCGTTCAGTATTAACGTACAAAATGTAAAGGTAAATTCCGTTTTAACAGCTCATTGAGGTGGTGTCAAATAGTCTATTCCAGAAAGGTTCACTGCGCGCATATGGTATGGATTTACAAATCCATTCTCCTATGTACAGTCAGCAACAAAAATATGAATACACCCAAAGTACCAAAAATATGTATCCACGACTCTATTACCAGGGCATAAAGATGTGTATTCACTGACTGTACCTATTTCATTGTGATGACTGTCAAAATATCATTGTTCAAAAAAAGAAGTAGGTATAAAACTTGTTTTCATTTAACGCTGTGAATTGAAAAAAAAGTAGTGTCTATGATAATCATGTGGCAAAATTTTCCGTTTACTTGTGACTTATCTGGTAGTTAGTGCTGTCTGGAATAAATTGGTGTTCGGTGTTATTGTTCGTGAAATGTAGACTGAGGAGTATCAGCAAAAGGACTTCCTGGGATGGTAAGAAATCGGTGGCGTAGACAAATACATAAAAAATAAAACTGGACTGACCTGGCTTGGCTGGCCTGGCGCTGATACGCTTACGCTGCTGGCTGTAGGTATATATCGTTGCTTATCTGAAACAACGGCCTAATCCAAAATACTACGGTGTGCAACTTAATACTTTAACTATTGCAAATAAGGTGTATAATTACACAGCGTATCATTTCGAATTAGGCCGTTCTTTTAGATAAGCAGCGATATGTTACTACTATTTAACTTAAACAACTGCTACTATAGTTGGAATTTTATAAGCTGGGGTTTAGGACTGCAGAACTCATCTGGTAAAGATAACATTGTTCTCGTTTGTTGAAGCATACTGCTAATAACAAATGGGCCATTCTACTTTTAAGTAACCATTAATCTTTCGTGAAATATAAGGCATACCTGGTGATTTTTTTCAAGTGTAAATAACTTATATGAAAACTGAAATAACTAAATTTAATATTTTAAAGCAAAAAAACTTTAAATTCAAAGAAATTTTGTGGAAAAAATTGGTAACTCAGCGGAAAATACACCAATGTCCATACAAATGGCGGGAACACGCATGTCCACTGCGTTACCTACTTTATAGATAATAATGATTACTTTTTATGCGTAGTGATAATTTTAAATATAAGCTTAATTATGTGCCTATTTAAATCTTTAATGATAAAACCGAGCACTTTACCGTTTTTGTAAAAAAAATATTTGAAGAGCACATTACTAATAATGACTGACTGGTCAACGAAAAGTAGAATGGCCCAAATCAGACAAGTAAAAAAAATGCTAACAAATTGCTACCGTCTTCTGTAAGTTACAAGGTTGAAATTGCAAAAGCTTAACTCATTAAGAAAGGCCTTTCGCCATTGTAAGCGGTACTCAGGTGGATCGTCGGCGTTGTATTGTAGTGCGTCCGTACATAATAGAACAAACGAGAACAATGTTATCTTTACCAGATGAGGTCTGCAGTCCTAAACCCCCAGCTTATAAAATTCCAACTATACCTTCGTTTGTGTTGGCAAGTTCATTCCATTTATTGTATACCTGTTAATTAATTCAGGAAGTCCTTTTAACTCTGTGTTTTTTAACCTGTTGGATTGCGTTAACTTCCATATCCATGCTAATATTATAAATACAAAATCAGGTACGCACTATCTGTCTGTCGGTTACCTCTTCACGCTTAAACGGCTGAACTGATTCAGATGAAATTTAATATGGAGATAGTTTGAGACCCTGGGAAGGACAGGATAGTTTTATCCCGGAAAAAGGCAGACACACTTTCGCATTTGTAATATTAAGTAAGGATTATACAATAATCAACTCTAACTACATTACAAGTTATAAAATGCGCTGCCTACGCTCATTATAAACCATTTGATATAGCAATTAAATTGAAATTGCGATATTTCACAAAATTCCCACGGGAATTCCCAAAAATTTCATTGTGGTCTTCATTTGCATTACTAATTTCATGCCTCTAGACTTAGCTATGGAGGTTATGGGATTTTACGTTCGTAAATCCCGATCCTGTGGGAATATCGGGATAGGAAGTATCCTATGTGTTATTCCAGAGATTTAGCTGTCTGCATGCTAAATTTCATTCAAATCCGTTCAGTTTTAGCGTGAAAAGATAACATACAAACATTTGCCAAATGTTTAGTCACTGAAGTGATATGTCCCATGAAAGAGGTCAAAAAACACTGCTTTAAATGATACTCAAATTAATCCGTTACTTGGTGTGATAGCCTTCTAAGCGACTGCTAATTTATCTGATAGTTAGCGTTTATCAGAAATAAGGTACATAATATATTTTGTCTGTTCAATGTTAGGGGATGTTCAAGATGGTAAACCTCTAACGGCTATACTCAGCTGAGTCAAAATTAAGTCTACCTATTTACATAAATTATTTTATTCATCATCATCATCTCAGCCGAAATACGTCCACTGCTGAACATAGGCCTCCCCCAAGGCTCGCCAAACAGATCGGTCCCGTGCCATCCGCATCCAACGCGATCCCGCAACCTTAACCAGGACGCCACTCTAGAACCTTTTTGCCCCATCATCATTTTTAAACCTATCCGCAATATATTTTATTTTACATTTTAACGACCGCTTTAGCCTAGTTGGTAGTGACCCTGCCTACGAAGCAAGAGGTCCTGGGTTCAAATCCCGGTAAGGGCATTTATTTGTGTGATGAGCACGGATATTTGTTCCTGAGTTATGGATGTTTTCTATGTATTTAAGTATTTATTTATCTATATAAGTATGTTTATCGTCGTCTAGTACCCATAGTACAAGCTTTGCTTAGTTTGGGACTAGGTCGATTTGTGTAAGATTGTCCCCTAATATATATTTATTTATTTATTTATTTAAAAAGAAAAGTACTGGCTGAATCATCAAAGCCTGGCCCAAACCCCTAGGCCCGAAGCTGAAATTTTACGAATGAAAAAAAAAATCGATGACAAGAACTATGCAAGCAAGTTGTATGAACCCATATTTTTACACTTTACCACGAAAATTCAGATTTTTGATCATGACTATTTTTAACCCCCAACACAAAAAGAGAGGTGTTGTAAGTTTGACAGCTACGTGTGTGTCTGCGATTTTTATTTGAAAGCGGGTTTCTTGGCAATGGTTCATGGACATGTTTCATCAAAATTGGTACAGACGTTTAAAAATTATCTGTTATTTTGTTGGCTGCGGAAGGGATTTTGGATGCATAATGTTTATTTTCAAACATATATGTGACCAAATTGCGTTGGGGTTTTTTTTATTTATTTTTTATAGTTATGAGTATAGCTTTTAGACGGTCACCACAATACCCTAGTTTAACTATTGCTAAAGACTGTCACGTTTTCCAATTGGTCAACCTCAGTTCCAAATTTTAATTGCACAAAAACATTTTTATCAATTTGAATTAAAAACTTGACAACGAATTTTCTCACGTAGACTTCCCACCTAAAAAATTGACTCAGCGTCACCATTTTTTAAAGCTCGTATCTCAATATCGTTGATCGTACAGAGTGAACTTTACGCAGTACACGTCAAGGTTCAGTTTAGTTTAAATGTTGATTAGCAATACGAGCTTTTCATAGTGACGTTATTCAATGCATTTATTATGAAACTATGACAATTTTGTAGAATTTTAAAACACTTTTTTTGCACCTATATTGTATAATCTGGCCAGAAATATACTGAGGAATTTGTGCGGCTGTTGTTTTGGTATGTGTTTCATCATCATCATCATCATCATTTCAGCCGAAATACGTTCACTCCTGAACATAGGCCTCCCCCAAGGTTCGGCAAACAATCGTGAGGGAATCTGCATACACTTGCTAAGAAATTCAATGGTGTGCGTGAATTACACGTTGCCATACATAAACTGGTACTTTGCCTCCGTAAAAAGCCACGTATAAAATATATAAAGGCAAGCTAAAGGCAACTCTTGTACTAAGTACTTTATGAGCAAAAACTGGGCGTAATTCTGGCCAATTGTTTTAATGTCACTTTATTTGCGTGTCGTCAATTGTTACTCTAGTACAAACTGTAAAGAGATTACAGTTCACGAGCCGCAATATAATGTTGTTGTGGTTTATAATTCTAAATTAAATGGAGCAAGTATATTATGTAACGAGGCTATCATTATAGCCGTCTTATGTTTCATACGAATATTGCATCGGCAATGTTCAGTATAATGTGTTATAATCTGATATATTTAATTGCAAATGGTGACAGACAAGTTTGACATGAACATGTTTTCATAATTCGACGTAATCATACACCTCTCTTAAGCTCCCAACGCGCTTACAGCGGAGGCGTGGAGGTGCGGTGGTGGTGATGGTTGTAATATTCTAACTTGTATGTACGGTTGTTGACAGATAGTATTTTTGCAAAATTTAATGCGTCGTAGACATGCAACCAAAACGAACAAAACAAAGTTTAATTTAAAATGAACTCTCTATACTGTAAATAATAAAGTCGTTATTACAATGAGCTATTTTATATTATGTTTCCGTTCATTTGAAACTAAAGGTGGGCTGTTAACGAGATCGGGACACCTCAAAAAAATCATACTATACTTGTCTTGATTGTTACCCCGGCGCCACACATATTACAAATGTTTCAACACATATTTGAACACATTTGATCTATGGTTGATTGTATGGATGTTCTATTGAACAAATAAGCAAATACCGGTGCTACACATGTGATCAAATAAATGTGTTCAAACATTTGTAATATGTGTGGCGCCGGGGTTAGAGAGATAACAGCGCTGGGAAGCGGGTGTAGCGAAAGTTGAGATCGACCTTCTGGACTGGAATCAAACCACAGCAACGTGATATACAAGTATGGTTTATTCACAAACACAATTCGAACGTCCTAATCCTAATTTTATATAATCGGAAAATATGATTCGTGAGTGTATACGGGGACGACACAAACAAACAGTGTATAAATATAAAAATAAAATAAATTTGGGATTCGTAAAATAATAGGTACTCACAATGGTACGGCCATGGCAGGGAAGAGGCACAGACAAGAGTTTAATTCTCTACCATAGACTACAAATAAATGGTGTAGACCATAGACATGCTAAATCCAACATTGATCTACTTATGTAAAAATATTAATAGCGATATTGACGCGGCGTCACTACCGCGTAGTCATTGTCGCTACATCACTGTTCGTACAGTAAGTACAGTCGACTACAAAAAAATCGATACGGCCAAAGTTACAAAAATATGTATACACGACCTTAATGTTAAATCATACATTTCGTACTAAATACAAACTGAAATATAGATGCACAGAAAAAACCCCAGAAAAAAGACCAATGCTGGGAATCGAACCCAGGTCCTCAGCATTCCGTGCCGCGTGCCATACCCCTACACCACCACTGGTCTAGAGATTAGACACGAATCTTTCCTATACATCATACATTTCAATCTGCTAAATCATCACCTTATGCAGTGACAAACGCACATCTATGTTACACCCTCATCGAGAGATTTTAACACTCCTTCGGAACTAACCGCTCACCTGGACAAGAGATGGCGCTACTGTGCAACTTTAAACAAGTTAGCTATGAAGTATCTTTTTTTTTGTACTAATACCCCCAGCATTATTCCCAGCATTGGTCTTTTTTCTGGGGTTTTTTCTGTGCATCTATATTTCAGTTTGTATTTAGTACGAAATGTATGATTTCACGGGATGACCGTAAAAGTAATAAAAAAATGAAGTTGAAAAAATAAGTACAAAAAAAAGATACTTCATAGCTAACTTGCTTAATGTTAAGTCAATAAAGGTGTGTATACATATCTTTGTAACTTTGGCGGTATCGATCTTTTTGTAGTCGACTGTACATGTCAGATTTTTATACAGATTGCAGATATACAAGTATTGCTTGATTGAGGAAGTCATAAGTCATTTTGAGAAAAACTGTTTTGGACAGATTCGCTAATCGTCAGATCTACGAACTAAATGCGTTCACGTTCAACCAGTTTATTTTATTATTTTTCATCAAATACTTACAACAAGAAACATTTAGAAGAAACAAAACGATATTATATTTAGACGACCAGATGGCCTAGTGGTTAGAGAACCTGACTACGAAGCTTGAGGTCCCGGGTTCGATTCCCGTGTCGGGGCAGATATTTGTATGAAAAATACGAATGTTTGTTCTCGGGTCTTGGGTGTTTAATGTGTATTTAAGTATGTTTATCCGTTGCCTAGTACCCATAACACAAACTTTACTTAGCTTACTTTGGGACTAGGTCAATTGGTGTGAATTGTCCCGTGATATTTATTTATTTATTTATTTATTTATTATTTATTTAAAACGAATAAAGGATTAAAAGAAAAAATCTGACAAACGAATCTTACGGAAAACGCATCTAGTAAATAAGTGATCTGACGATTAGCTAAACTGGTTAATAATGCTTAACTGACGATAAAGAATCGCAACTAAACCGCATCTGACCAAAAACGTACCTATCTGACATGAAAACCCAAGTTACAGATAATAAAAGTCTTATGAAAGCCTAAGTCCAATGATTTGAAATATTGAACCTTATACACGATAAATATAAGAATAGTTTTTGATTGGTATTGTTGGTATTTTTGAAATAATCACTTTTGGCGATGTAGCTTTGGCTAGCTCGTACGATGTTGTTGTAGAGTTGAGGTATTTAAACTTAAAATCCTTTGTGGTAAGTTGTTTTTGCAACTATATGATCGTACGAGATGCGAGCTTGCGAAAGTTAGTATTATATTGATGTGTCAATGTTTAGATTCACGATAAAACAGGGATTACTTTGTTGTATAAATGGAAAATAAATGTGAAAAAAAATATCTTGTTTCATTTTTACCTACATAGATGGTGATGGGAAATATCTCATTGTTGTGAAATAATTTAAAATAGACATAATAGTTCAGCAAAATCTTTTATTATACCTACCTACAGACTGTTGTTGTAATGTAACGCTAATTGAACAATTTACACCACAAAAATGTATGTCTATTATATCGACGCTTGAAAGGAGAAATTATATAAGCGACATTTTGGTTTAAATGTAGTTCGATCTCAATATGTATTTACATAGTGTATTTACTTTATTTACCGCAAAATGCTTAGATAATTTCGCCTTTCAAGCGTCGATATGTATTTATGTTTGTTTGAGCTGTTGCTCCTGCTTGACTGTCTGATGAAGAATAAAAAGCAGCTGGTTCGCATACAAAAACTATAATGACTTTAACAAATTAATTTACAAAGTGTTGACGCTAAGACGGTCTGAATGTCACTGGCGGCGCAGCGGCTCCGCTCCCCGCACCTCTGCCCTCCAAACTAGTTTTAACATAGTGATGTGACGGCGCAAGATGTTGCGATGCAACATACTGGCCCAGCTTGAAGTATTCAACAAGATTAGGAGATAGGTAGGGGGCATAGATTGTTGTAGGCTCGTTGTATAATGCCCTTTCTGGTCTTGACGTCTGCAACTCGATGGGTTCCATCTTGACCTGGATGCAGCTGTACGACTCTACCCAAGAGCCAGAGAAGAGGTGGCTGAGTCTTATCCTTGACAAGCACCAATGTTCCCAACTTCAGATCCTCGCCATGAGTCTTCCACTTGACCTTTTGCTGAAGTAGAGAAACATATTCCGATGAGAAACGTTGCCAAAAGTGCTGTCTCAGTTGTTCGATCCTCTGGAAGCGCTGAAGTCTTGAGATGTTCTTCTCTAGAAGCGGTGGTTGAGGTATACACATGAGTGAGCGTCCAATTTGGAAATGAGCTGGGGTGAGACAAGAGAGGTCAGTAGGATCAGTGGAAAGAGGAGTAAGTGGTCTGGAATTTAGCACAGCCTCTATTTGAATTAAGCAAGTAGACATCTCTTCGTACGTTAAGTGAGCCAAGGACAGTATACGCCTTAAATGATGTTTTACTGACTTAACGGCCGCCTCCCACAGGCCCCCGAAATGCGGCGAGTAAGGTGGTATATGTTTAAAGTTAATACCATGATTTTGAAGTTCAATTTCAATGTCGCCTGAACAGTCACTCAAAAGACGAGCTATCTCATTGCTAGCTCCGACGAAGGTGGTACCGTTATCAGAGTAGATAGTATGTGGTTTACCGCGTCGAGCGATAAACCGATGAAGAGCTGAAATAAATGTTTCCCTGCTTAGGTCCGAGACGAGCTCCAAGTGCACAGCTTTGACTGCGAAACACACAAAAACACAAATATATGACTTGATCAAAACACTGCCTCTACCTTTGCGGTTGACTATCGTCACTGGCCCAGCATAATCTACACCTGTCTTAAAAAATGGAAATTCTAACTCCGTCCTATCCTTAGGTAAGTCGCTCATGATTGGTTGCACCTGCTTAGGTTTAAACCTGTTGCAACGAACACAGCGATGAACAGTTGACCTGGCTAGATCCCTGCCATTTAATGGCCAGTAACTTTGTCTAATATGACTCAACAGCAACTGTGGACCCGCGTGCAAAAGAGTTATGTGTTTTTCGTTAAAAATAATTCGAGTGATGTGATGTTTACTGCACAAAAGAATTGGGTGTTTGATATCAAAGCTGTAATGTGAATTATTAAGGCGTCCACCGACCCGCAATATATTATTAGTATCAACAAAAGGCGACAAAGAATTTAACCTATTTTTCTTATAAAGTGGTTTTCCTGATTTTATTAGTTTATGTTCAGAAGAAAACATTTCTTGTTGTGCTGTTTGTAATACGATTATTTCTGATTGCTTTAATTCCGTAAGAGATAAATGAGATTTGTATTGATGACTTCTGTTTCGGCAATTATGAATAAATCTCATTACATAAGCTATTATTCTAATTAATTTAGAATAATTCGATATTTTGTGAATTGTTTTTTGAAATGTATTGTTTTGTGTTGTAATTACGTGTAGTGATAATTCTGGTAATTGTTGATTTAATGAAGTGTTTGGAACAACCGGGAACTGTATTTGTTCTGATTGTAACAGGCTTGGTCCGGACCACCACAAGTCTGAGCCGCTGACGTAAAGAAGTAATGATACTGATCCTTATCATTTATACACAACCGAAAAGTTAATTTTGTCAAAAATGGTATGAAATGTTGCCATTACGTCATCAAAAACGTCGTAAAAAGTAACGCATCCTGGAGACTAGCTGCTAGCGACCAGGAAGTAATCTCGAGCTGCCAGGGAGTAAGTATGAAATTCCATTACATATCAAGTGTTTAAATTTGGAACCTGTGCTCTACTCTCGAACTGTCCAGGAAGTATGAAATTCCATTACATATCAAGTGTTCAAATTTGGAACCCGTGCTTCTACGTCTGTGAAAAACTTAAACTATCAATAAAAAAGTTCACACTTAAGAGGATTTATGCAAATTTGATAGTTCTCTGATTAAATAACTAGAATATTTTTCACTAATTTATGTTGTTGTAATTACAATTTTCGTGTTTCAAATGTTTCAAAATTAAGAAAATTCTTATTAAAATGATGACGTTTGTAATTTAATGTTGGCAGATATCTTAGTGTTGCCAGACAATTGTTGGTGAATCGATTAATCGTCGATTATAATTGCGGCGCTCAAATAATCTAAATATCGATTATCCAATCGATGTATCGATTATATCGATATAATCGATACTAAGATTCATACAATTAATCGATTATAATCGATTACAATGGGTCAAGTACACGATATAATCGAATATATCGATTGTTAATATTTTACAATTTAATCGATTATATCGTGTACTTGAACGATTATAATCGATTAATTGATTATAATCGATATAATTGTAAGAATCTTAGTATCGATTATATCGAGATAATCGATTTAATCGATACATCGATTGGATAATCGACATCTAGATTATTTAGGGGAAAAATAATCGATTATCCGGCAACACTAAGATATCTAAACTTCGCCGCCCGGTACCTTTAAAAAAAACAATCATACCATAGACAGACATAAGTTAGCGAGTGATTAGCTAATGGCGGGTCGTAGATATTCTTTATTTTTTCAATGTGTACCTACTTTTATTTTATTTTTATCAACTCGTTTCATTTTTGAGAAAAGCACTATACAAGCTTAGCCCAGTAATCGCCATCCTGGCCTCGCTTGGTGGCCTCGTATCATTGCTGGCCTCACCTAGCGGTTCGGCCATCAAACTTCTACTCGTCCTGGATGGCTTACTTACTGGTCTCTGCAGTAATGTACTATTATTAAGTTCTTATATATATCCCTTCCTAAAGTGCCGCTGTAAATCATCGACCATCGCCGTCGTCACAACGTCTAAAGTCTGTGTAAATTTCACTTTTTAGCACAAGTAATCATTGAAAGATGGCCAACGAAAAGCATGACTGATTTTTAGCTGCACTTCATTTAATTTCAGAAATAAAATGCTATTTTAGAATAAAACCAACATGAGACTCATGCGTTTATTTATTTTAAATCAGAACACAATAAAATAATGAGCCATCATAGTGATTGGGGATGTCTATATTATTTTGTAATGTATAGTAGTGATGTGCCGAGTCGCTGTTTTGAAGGATCGAGTCGACTCGAGTCATTTTATGTGGTATTCGAATCCTGACTCGATTCCGCGAATTGAGTCCAGTGAAGACCTACTCGAGTCTATGTTTGGTATCTATTCGAATGTTTACTAGAGTCAAGAAATTCAAGTCCAGAAATCAAGTCCGTTACCAATTTTATAACAAAAAGGAAAAATCGAAAAGGAGTATCTTCAAACAGCATAGTATTCATTCATTGCTTAAGTAAAAAGAGATTGAATTCAAGCGAGTCAATCTGACTCGAATACTAGACTCGAGTCAGTTGTACTCGCATAATGGAATCGAGTCAGCGAGTACAAATCCGATTCTCCCTAACTCGAGTACCGAAACGAGACTGGCGTACTCGAATCAAAATATTTTTGTACTCGAGTAGGCGAGTCCTAAGCAGGAATCGAGTCTGACTCGAGTCAAGCCGTACTCGGCACATCGCTAAGTATAGTAAATCGAAAACCATTTCGAGATTAAATGCTTTTTAAATTTAATTTTAATATACCTAATGGAATAATAATAAATCTTTTATTGGGTAATAACAAATCAGTAAATTACATGGTGTTTGAGTCCTCCTAGTAGGTATTAATACCTGTGGTCTCGCTCTTCTATTCATAAGAAATAAAATCAAATCAAAGTCGGAGACATGTTCACACTCTGCCACCCCGTCGCTGCAAATGCATTTATTACATATCATAAAAAATGCATTTATTAATATTAAATATACATATATAATTAAATGCATTTATTACTTTCCAAATAAGCAATGACCTTCATTAGACATTGAAGTAAATTTCGTAGACGGTCCAAGTTGTACTTTAACACTTTCACAGTCCAGTGACCCACATAAGGGTCAAAGCGACTTAGCTCCACAGGTCTGTCCCCCACACATGGGACACTAAGAAACAACCAGACTTGCATTTAGATTAGTACAATAACTCGCTTAAACACACTGAGCAGAACGGTACAATGGTTATACTAATTTGTTGCGACTTACCAGAAACTTGAAATATTTAGAATTCTCCACAATTTACGCGTGTACTAAACTACGGAGTTTGATTTGGATCTGCTGTCTGACACCTAGCACTCTGACAGCGCCAGCAAAGTGACACTAGTTACAATGTAATGTAAGGGGTTGCCTTATCGTACGAATTTAGATAGATTTAGAAATTTGGCAGTGTTGGGAGCCCTTAATTATAATAAGGTACACTTGTTTAGAAGGATCACTTTCTCGGAAGGCGCACTGTCTCAAAAAGTGCACTTCCCAATTGGTACACTTTCTCAGATAGAGCACATTGTCAGAAGGTGCACTTTCCCAAAAAGTGCACTTTCTCAAATTGAGCGCTTTCTCAAATAGAGCACTAGATTTGGAAAAGTACGTACTATACACCTATATATAGACTATTCGATAAACGGTAAAAATGCACGTCCACGAAGGATTTATCTAGGTACATAGGTAGAATAGAATAGAATAGAATATGTTTATTTGTGGAACATAGGTGTACATAATCGGTCTTAAAAGTATAAAATAGGCTACTTTCCTAACTAGTCAGTCTTTTAGATTATCAAAAAATATTGGACACGTATTTTTTATTTTGTCAATTAAACAAAAAATCACGAAGATATGGCGCGTTGAAGTTTCGCGTGACGTCACTTGTTCCTACACTTTGTATGAGCGTTTTAGGAACAAGTGACGTCACGCCTCGTCACGCGGAACTTCAACGCGCCATATCTTCGTAGTTTATTGTTTAATTGACAAAAGAAAAATTACGTGTCTAATATTTTTTGATAATGTAAAATACGGACTAATAAGAATTACTATTTTTTTACCTAGGAAACATCCCTATTCAGGAATCTCTATGTTTTGCCAGTAGGCGTACAAATATTTCTGTTTTCCTTTAACAGGACATTAAGTCTAAACACAATTAATTTTCACAGCAGTAATAAAAACGAAAAATTAAAAAATATATAACTAAAGTGCGATAATTTATTCATTTCAAATAACTATTTTAGCAAGGATTTTTATAAAAATGTTATCATCGCCATCATAGCTTAGGATCTTCATCTAAGGAAAACTTTGTGGTGAAGATGACATTTTTGACTAGTGTACATTTTGGGAAAGTGTGCGTTTTGAGAAAATGTACATTATGGGAAAATGTGCCTTTTGAGAAAATGTACTTTTTGGGAAAATGCACTTAATGGGCAAGTGTACATTTTGCGGAAAGTGCACTTCTAGAGAAAGTGCACGTTTCGGGAAAGTGAGTTTTTTGAGCCTAAGCCATCACTTTTACATAGACAAATGTATAAAAACCATAGCTTTATTCTGCGGCTTTTTTTTTCAGGAGTCTATACGTCCACTATGGGTTCACAACTTCAAAGTAGAAGCAAATCAATTTGTATGTGGACAGTGAACGTGTTAAGTATTCCGTTTCAATCCAGATCTTTTTCCATCTGTACGCCAAGTTTCATCTAAATACGTTCAGCGGTTATTGCACAACTGATTGTTCAAACATCCAAACATTTTCACAAACTTCTTCATATATTAGCAGAATTTGCCAACCATAATTAAAATAATCTTGAAAAACATTCACAGGGGTTTTCAGTCAAACTAAACGATTTGTGAAATATTCCTGTTTAATTATAAGACATGTATAATTTACAATCCAGACATAGTTTTCAATTAGACTCAGTTCATACATATAAATGTATCTCTAACACATGATGAAATAAACGTATCACTCGCATACAAAGTCTAGTTAATGTTACAGTAACTTAGTGAGAAAAAAAAAGGTTAATACGAGTTTGACAGCTGGAATATCACTAGATGGCGTTGGTATCGTGAGGTCGGTTTGACGTTACAGTCTTGATTCCGATTGGCTCGTTTAGTGTCAAACCAATACCAAAAGTAACAAAAATGTCAAGTTACTTTTGGTAACTTTTGAAAATCTCTGAAATAGTCAACTCTACAGGATTACTATAACAAACCTTTCCTAAACTAAACCAATCTGTAGAGTATAAGATCGAAAAAGTTCGTCCACTTACAATATCGAAATATATATTTATGATACAAGTGCGGAAAGTAGGCAAATCCCAACGAATGGCGGAGATCGAAAAAACACGAGCGAAGCGAGTGGGTTTTAGCCGGCATGAGTTGGGAATTTCTTACTTTCGACACGTATATCATACCTACAACGTTTTACAATGCATTAAGCGAGGAAAAAAATCGGGACTAAACATTTTCGGAAAGAGATGTTGCTTTCTTATTTACCTTCCATTGAAGTAAACTCTCATAGTTATTTACGATACAAGCGCCGTCTAGCCTGTCAAAAAATCCCTAACTTTGATACTAAGAGTTGCGGAAGACTTTTCATTAACGCCTCCCCCTCCCGCCATAGCCGCCGCGCCCCCCTCCTCTCCGCTCCGTGCGGTCGTCATGCTCGTTCTGGTAACCCCTGTAGCCCTGACTTTGTCCTTGGTAATCCTGGCCCGAGGTCTGATAAGTCTTGTAGCCACCACCGCCTGAAATAAATGCTAGTCCGTTTAACCAATACAAAGCCAGCAATTGCAATTCCAGCCGAGACTAATATAAAGTTTTTCTTAAAAATGGTGAAGGAAAAAAATAGAATAAACTTTTACTAACTTAAATGGGTACAACGAATTGCAAATCACTTAAAATTAAATGTCATTTAAACCTTTCCTGCCTTTTTTCATTAAAAAAAAAACTGCAGGCGTATTTTTCCATCGAAAACACCACAAGCTGTTTCAAACACATTAAAAAAAGCAATGCAATGCAATGTTTTTAATTTTTTAATTTTTTACTGACCATAAACTATGCACTTTGTGTTCTGATATGTAAAGAATAATGTCAACTTTTACGGATATTTTGGAGAAAATAAATATTACGGGACAATTCACACCAAATGACCAAGTCCCGTATAGCCGTGATGGCCTAGTGGTTTGACCTATGGCCTCTCAAGCAGAGGGTCGTGGTTTCAAATCCCGGCTCGCACCTCTGAGTGTTTCGGAATTAATGTGCGAAATTACATTTAAAATTTACCATGAGCTTTACGGTGAAGGAAAACATCGTGAGGAAACCTGCATACACCTGCGAAGAAATTCAATGGTGTGTGTGAAGTTCCCAATCCGCACTGGGCCCGCGTGGGAACTACAGCCCAAGCCGTCTCATTTTAAGAGGCCTGTGCCCTGCTGTGGGACGTATAGAGGCTGCGATGATGATGGTGATGATTGGTAGAAGACAGTATGAGAAGACCTCTAGCAATATAATAATAATATAGCGCTAGGAGACAAGCGCAAAAAAACACACAGCATGCCAAAAAACCATCAGGCATAAAGGGTAGCCCCACCCAAAAGATGGCATCCAAAGACACACAATGGGCCCAAAAGATCTCCGACCCACCCTTCCATCGCAGGGCAAAAGAAAGGAAGCCCGTAGTTATAGATAAATGCATATGACAGGAAATCCCACCAACCCAACCAATAGCACTAAGTAATTGTACAGAAACGGGCGAGGGTCGGTCAAGGAATAAACCAACGGGTAAAAACATAAAAGACCAACCTAAGCACCCCCAGTGCCCAGCGGGAGAATGCATGCTCCTCTCCCGGCCTTCCAGCAAATGGCTGAGGCAGGACACTGTGGGTAGATTAAGTCCCCTCCCTACCCCTCCCTTCCTCAAAATATAAAGCACACGTTTTTTGTATTAATAATCAATAGAGAAGGGGACTTGTGACCGGGTTTTTTAGTCCGTGCAAGTCGGACACCGTCTGGACCCTCCATTCCCAGTTCGTCCGAAGGGATTTTTCCCGAGCACAAGTCACTCTTCCTACCCTAAAGTAAAAAATAGCAAAGACTTCTCGTCTTTGGCCCCTCTGCCGACTCATTCAAAAAAAAAATATATAATAATAATCAATAAAACATGGGACTATTGACACCCAATTGACCTAGTCCCAAACTAAGTAAAGCTTGTACTATGGCTACTAGTCAATGGATTAACGTACTTATACAAAATGTCCCAGAAGTCGACGCCGTCTATACTTCGTTTTTTATAAGGTAATCAATCTTGACGAATCTTTTTATTGAAAAACGCTTGTGTTGCGGCGTAGAACTGGATGTATAGGTTCGGCTTGCTGGCGGGATTAGCAGCGAAATAATTTAGGCGATTTCTTCAGCAAATGGTGATTTAATTAGAATACGTAAAAAATAATTATACAAGAATAAAATATGCGCATCGGCGCGGTAAGGTAGAAGGCGAATGCCGGACGGTGGTGCGCACCCCTCTCGCCGAGAGTCTCGACCAATCAGAGTAGCTGTAAATGACGTGATATCGATGCTGATTGGTTCTCGATGTCGTGATATGTATACGGTAGGCGACGTGTGTTGTACTATGCATTTTTGCGAATCATTGCGTACAGTCATCCACGCAAGTTGCATTGACACTTGTAAAAAAATAGTAACTATTACTTATGAAACCAAAAGAGTGTAAATGGGCATATTTCCTTTCAAATTGTTACATAGTCATATTACCTGTGACTTATTTTTGAAAAGTGTTTTTTTTTTCAATAAAAAGACTCGTCAAGTGCGCTTACCTTCTTTCTAATGCTAAAAAAAAAACGAAGTATACATAGATACGCCATTTGAAACTAGGGATCGCCAATGCGGATCGGAATTGTTTCCGAAAGAAAAAATTGACAAGAGACCTGTTTGCTGAGCTGACACAAAATACAAAAATCGGGAATATCCTAGTTTTATAGTGAAAATCAACATACCTTGATTCTGGTACCCTTGAGTCTGATAGCCGCCTCGGTTTTCATACCCCCTGTTGTTATCGTAACCTCTCTGGTTATCATACCCCCTCTGCTCATACCCCTGGTTATTCTGGTAGCCCTGGTTGCCATGGTTGCTTTGGTTACCGTGGTAACTTTGATTATTGTTGTGCTGGTAACCGCCCGGGGGGACTTCATACGTTTGGTAATTTCTATGGTTCTGGTTTTGGTTGAAAGCTGCTGGGCTCGTTTGTGGGCTGAAAAAAAAAGTTCTTTAAGTGCACTAAAATTGTTTGAAATGCGGCGTTGTCCAATTACACGAGGCCTTTAGAGGGAGAAGGGGGTAAAGATATTTGAAAGACCACTTTCACCCAGTCTTTTGTGGAAAGGGTGTTTTGGTGATTCTACGATAAGATGTTCTATCGACGTCCACTGTAAAAACACATACTTTCATCAAGAATTCGCCAGAAATGGAAATCCTTTTACATTATATTATATATAACTTGTACTTTCTTAGCAGTAAATTTCAGTTCTTCATTTCATTTAGTTTTGAAAATTACTGCACATCAATAATAATACTAGCGTCCCTTTCCCGTCTCATCAGCAAATCAGTTAATTTAAAACCACTTTCATTCATTTAAATATTTCAAACTAAATACAAACTGAAATATAGACGCACAGAAAAAACCCCAGAAAAAAGACCAATGCCGGGAATCGAACCCAGGTCCTCAGCATTCCGTGCTGCGTGCTGACCCCTACACCATCACTGGTCTAGAGGTTAGCGACGAATCTTTCCCATACATCGTACATTTCAGTCTGTTATAATCACCTTATGCAGTGATAAAGCGCGCATCTATGTTATGCCCTCTATCGAGAGACTTAACACTCCTTCGGAACTAACCGCTCACCTGGACCAAGAGATGGCGCTACTTTGCCAACTTTAACAAGTTAGGTATACAAAAAGATACTTCCTACCTAACTTGTTCATTTAAATAGTTTAGTATCATTTATTTATTTTTTAAAACGTCCGGTGGGTCGCCCTAGATACCGCTGGTTGGACGAAGTGCAGAAAGACATAACCGCCCTCGGCGCAGCCAATTGGCGCGAGATGGTGCAAGATAGGGAAGAGTGGCGCTCTCTGGTGTCGGAGGCCAAGATCCTCTTTGGGTCGTTGAGCCAGTGTAGTAGTAAGTACACTGGCTCAACGTATCATTTATTTTATAAATTTGGATAAGGGACGGACGACGCTCACACTTTTTAAACACTTGAAATTTTGGACGATAGATGGCAGGGGAGAGACAAAATATCACCTTTCTACCCGTTTCGGAAAATATAATGTAAAATTTTTCACAAGAAACGATGTACGGTCAAGTGCAAAAATAAGTATCGATTTAATCCTCCCATGGTTATATACCTATACCTTAATTCGACGACATAAGAGCTATGGGACATATTTATGAGCAAGTTGTGTGCACCCATATTTTTACACTTGACTGTACTTGCAATAATCTGGGTTAGATTATGTGAAACAAGTTTGTCCAATAAAGTATGGATAAATTTTACAAAGAATTCATTGAAGAATATATGGATATGGGCGAAGTTTAAAAAGTTGCATAATATACTGGAATAAATATAGCCAGAGCATCTGAACATTTCCATTAATAGCTGCCAAAGTAAAACAAAAAAAAAGTGTTGCTATCTTTGTTCAAAAAAAAATTATCAAAGAAGTTTTCAAAACGCTTTTATCATGACTACTTTTGTGTGATTAATAATTGGCCAATCAGAAGCAAGCAAAAGAATATTTTATCCAATCACAAACAAATATAAAATAGTCAATTGACAGTAGATAAAAACACTTTAAAAGAGTCATGCAAAATACTCCTTTGGCGATAAAATGATTCAAAACTCTTATCTCGAATACTTTTAAGGATAATACGCTCTATAATTAGAAAGATAAGGTTTGAAGTGCTATGACTCAGATTTTTATGATTAGCACCTTTTATAACAAACTAACTCTTAGAGATGTAGTGCAAAATGATTTTCCATCGGGAAAACTCGGATCTCAATCGGAATACGATGGCACCCGAACTGTCAATCAATGATTGTATTAAATAAGTGACGTTTTCATATCCATTAATATGGAACTTGATTCTGAATAATTCGTTTTTTTTTTATTGAATATTGAACTCGAAAACTCGAAAACACTTAGTTTTGGAATGCATCGACGTCTAAACAATAAATTATAGTATAAATCTTCCCAAGTTAATTTTTCGCTTCGAGCCCTTATCTTTCAAAACAAACGGTATCGTCATAGTATTAAGGTTCAAATTTAATGTAATGGCTCGAAGCGAAAAATTCACCTGGGAAGATTTATACTATAATAATGTAGGTATGGGGTAGTAACTTTTTTTAGAGGCACGAAAACGATTCACAAAATAAACTTAACATAAAAAAAAAATTAAAACATTTATTTATACAACTTTTAAATACACTTATTAATCTTTCATTTTAGCCCATTTTTACTACGAACTGTAACTTTTGGAAAAAATAAATTAACATTTCCATAAAGCCTGTGTAATGTAATATTAATATATCTCCAATTAGGAAACATGTATAAAAAACGCAGTACAACCTTTTCACAGTAAAAGCCCGTGATTTCCATGATAAATACAATGCTGGCTTACTGAGATACGAATGTACTGGTCGTCGAATTATTAAAGCTTTAACATAAACATAATGTACTATTCTTAATTCATATTGGCATAGCGTAAATTAAATGAACTAAAACAATTACTTTGCTCACCCGCGACCTTACAATAGTTACGTTTATGCAAGAAATGTGCGTTCATGCAGTTCCTCCACCTCCACACTGTGGAGTTTAACAGTTGGTAGCATAGCATACGGTTGTGGTAACTCTGAAGATGAGCTCTGGTTGAGTTCGAAACGCGTCAGTGTAGCTTGGTGGTGGTGATGGTTGGGTTTATGTGATTTGTGTGTGTTCGTACAGTGTGGAGGTGGAGGAACTGCATGAACGCACATTTCTTGCATAAACGTAACTATTGTAAGGTCGCGGGTGAGCAAAGTAATTGTTTTAGTTCATTAATATGGACCTCCGCAAAGTAACGCCTGATTCAATAAATTATAGCGTAAATTGTCATAATTTAAGTTATATTAGTAATGTTACGCATATTTCAATTACACGGTTTGATTATAATACTAAATAGTCATTATGCCAAATCTGTATGCGAATTCATATTATGATAATTGGGTAGATCAACTATTTCTTGTTGTTATTCTGTCCCGTCAGCGAGGGGACAAAAGTAGTACAGTTTAATTAGAAGAAATGTTGTGTCACATACTTATTAGATGACCAATTGTGGAAGGGGTTTAAAAGTACCACAAAAATGCATGTTTGGCAAATTTGAATTCGATAAACTTACAGTTTAAAGAGAGTGACCCAGGAGACCGTCACTATAGCAACGAGTGACAAAAAAAAGTTGATCGCCCAATAACGTTATGCGAAATAAGGGGCACTCATTTTGAACATGGAACGCTAGGCTCACCGCTGATCTCCGGAGCCCTGGTTGTATGCGCCCTGCACGCGACCCCCGCCGCGGCCGCCGCCGCGACCCCCGGCGGGGGCGCCGCGCCCGCTGAAACCCCCGCCCCCGCCACCGCCACCGCCGCTGCCACCACCGAAACCGCCGCGACCCCCACCACCGCCGCCCTGAAATAAGTTTTTATAAAAACTCTTATTAAAACACTGATCCAGAATACATTGGGAAATCTCACCGTGTCTACTTGGTGTATGGACAAGCACGCATCACAGAATGATGAGGTTCCAGGTTCGATCCCCGCCTTTAGCTTGTCTTTTTTTTCGATATACTCTAGTTAAATAATAATAATTGACAAATTTAGTTCCCAACAGGAAATTGTAAACATAAAAAAAAACCTGTTTGATAGTGGTCTATTTAATATCTGTCCTCCTGACCAGGGAGTCCAGGGATCAAAATCAGGAAGTCCAGGGATCAAAATCAGGAAGTCAAGCGAGTTTTTCGAAGTTTGGGTCGAAACCCCCTGGGGTCGTAAAGCCCTTTATAAGAGGGTCTTGGGGGTGTCCCGAAGCCAGAGTAATAATGAAAAAAAAAATAACTAAAGGCTATTCGTGCATACCTTTTGACCGCCAGCGTCAGCTATAGACGACAGTACGGTAATACAAAATTAAACCTACCCGCATCCGCATAAGAATCAATTTTGTTCCAAACAAAAACGATGCGTGGCGGTCAAAAGGTTAAAACCCCTCATATATTTGAGACACGGATCCGTGCCCAATTTTAGGTATAATTTTGTATTTTTTCTTTTAATCTGTGTCATTGGATTTATATGAAACAGTTGAAACTAGAATGCACGACTAGTGGTTTATATCGATCATCAGAAGTCAACGAATATCTGCGAGGGGTACGCGAAAAAAAACCACAATTGAAGTCGATTACCTAGCGTAAAAGCTCCAAGCGCACAGACAGCGGAGGCGTGGTGGCGCGGTGGCGGTGACGGATGTAATATTCTAACTTGTATTTACGAGTTCGCGGTACGGTACCACCGTTCATACAAGTTAGAATATTACATCCGTCACCGCCACCACGCCACCACGCCCCCGCTGTCTGTGCGCTTAGAGCTTAAATCAATATTAAGTAAGCAGCCGTATACCTAAAATTTAAAAATATGGCCAGGGTTGTGGTGATGTTTCGCAGGAAACAAAAGTCTGGAGATCACTGATTAAAGTATTTACCACAACTAAGTCAGGATGAATAGTATACCTGTGCTGGTGCAACCCGTTGCTGCCAGGAAGGCATCTCCGGAGGAGGAGGCTGTGCTTCGTTGGGCCTCCCTCCACGATCTGGCACCTGAAACAGTCAGGTCAGCAAACTATAGAATCGTACATAGTATAGACGACCAGATGGCTTAGTGGTTAGAGACCCTGACTATGAAGCTTGAGGTCCCGGGTTCGATCGATTCCCGTGTCGGGGCAGATATTTGTATGAAAAATACAAATGTTTGTTCTCGGGTCTTGGGTGTTTAATATG
The DNA here is from genome assembly GCA_947859365.1 of Archips crataeganus. Lineage (NCBI taxonomy): Eukaryota > Metazoa > Arthropoda > Insecta > Lepidoptera > Tortricidae > Archips > Archips crataeganus. The sequence goes on along the minus strand of OX402071.1, from coordinate 5,572,120 downwards.
TATTTAAGTATGTATCTATCTATATAAGTATGTTTATCCGTTGCCTAGTACCCATAACACAAGCTTTGCCTAGCTTACTTTGGGACTACGTCAATTGGTGTGAATTGTCCCGTGATATTTATTTATTTATTAAAACTAATGGGCGGAGCGGAGTTGAAACAGTGGGACCCGAGGCCGAATGTCTAACGTGTAATATTTTTTACTTGTTTGGGTTGTGGTGTGAATGTACACAAATAAATTGGTAAGTTAAATTAGTAATCACAAATAAAATTTCGGACGCCAGGCTATTTTTAAAGAAAACAAAACAGCCAAAACTCAGACAGTAGAACAAAATTTGGACTTTTTTTAATCCAGGCCGGGGACTCAGACGTGGCAATAAAAACTAAGTCTCACCTGATAGAGGTTCCCAGTTTCGTCTGATTGCGTCGTAAGCTTGGTTATCGGACTCTTATGCCAAAAATAACTTAACTAATTACTATGAGTTAGTTGTACAAATTTTACTCTTAAAATTTAACTACAAATGTAATAATTCGGCGTCAACATTCGCCTTCTATTTTCAAAAAAAGAATTGAACCAATATGCCAATTTACACTTCCATATTCAAAAAAAGCTAAAGTCCCAAAATTATTTGACGTTGGTGCATCTTGCGGTAAAATAAAGTTTTTCACTGACCGTTTATGGACGAAAAATAGTTAAAACACAAACGAAATGTATGGCGGGATCCACATGGCGGCCGGCACCGCGTGCCTTTACATTGGTTCCAGCATGCCGAAATGCGATGCGTAACGGTCGATAGTCATTCCCAAAGAAGGAATACAAATAATTATGTATTATATAAGGAAAAAAAAAACGCCTCGCGGCGTTTTTTCCGAAATCAATACATTTTATTTTGAATCACCATTTGGTGAATTGAAACACGGCTTTTTATGCCATTTTAACAAAGAGCACAATGAGATTTTCTCAGATTACATTAATTTTAAATTTCAAGCCATCGTGATGGATGGGATGACGAAAGGGAAGTGAAAAATGTTTTTTTAATTACTTTAACTAGATTCTTGGCCATGGAATCAAGCCTATTCAGCCTCTTAAGCCTCTGATAAACCAGTTAAAAATAATACCTACCTCAATTTTTTAACAATCTGTGACAGGTGTGGCTGAAACTACCCTAAAGTTAGAAATTTATTAAAGGAACTGTCAAAGCGATCCAATTTGTTTGTAGGGTTGGGAATACAACACTACAAACGCTTCTGACGCTCGCCTTCGCTTTCAATATCTCTTTATGTCATGATTTTATACCGTTTGACAGAAAGAAATAGGTGATTGCGAAAGCAAACGTCAGGAGCGTTAGACAAAATAAGCCTGCAGTTTAGATGTTAGTTAACCATAAGAAACGACTGACAGAAAAAAGTACAATTGTTACAAAAATTACTCATACAAATGTATGGTATAGCTTTAACCTGCGACTTCACCCATATTAGAAAGACTTAAAACAGTCCAAGTTTTTAATTTAAACTAAAATTTTACCTTTACTTTATGATTCATGACAATTATTGTCATCAGAAATAGAATCCATTATCAGTAGAAAAAAAAATATGGTTGCCATTTCCTTTTTGTTGTATCGAGTTGCAGGACTATTCATAAACGCTCTTGTGATAAACCTTTTCCATAGAGGAATACTGGCCACTTCTACTGATCACCTGTCCAATAATGACTTTGTTGACGTCACTGCATGTTCTTCCTCACGACGGCACTGGACGTCTTCTCCGCGTGGAGAAGCGACGTCCGCGAAGTAGTCCGACAACTTGACATCGGGCTTCAGTTTGCGCTGTTCCCGCATTTTATAGACAAAACCCGCAATTTAATCGCAAATTTACCGCAAATCTGTGTTGAGAAACTCCGATAGTGCGATGCAGGATGTAGTAGTCTCTCATTTGACGCCTAGATGCCGCTAGGAGTCGCTACAAAAGTTTGTGTGACGATTGAACGGCACTTCTCTCCACGTACCTGTCCAATAATGACTTTGTTGACGTCACTCTGCGTGTTCTTCCTCACATTGGCGCTGGACGTCTTCTCCACGTGGAGAAGCGACGTTCGCGCCGCGAGGAAGTCCGACAACTTGACATCGGGCTTCAGTTTGAGCTGCTCCCGCATCGGCCGGTACGCTGATTGGATGACGTCTTTCTTGGATTTGAGGCGATCAGACCACTATGACAAAAGTCAGTCAATTTTTAACCCCCGATACAAAAAGAGGGGTGTTATAAGTGTGTGTGTGTGTGTGTGTGTGAGAGTGTTTGTGTGTGCGTGTGTGTGTTTACCTATTATAAACTTTAGGGGCTGTTTCGACACTTTTCTTAAAGTTCGGATTAGCTTAATCACAACTTTATTTGACAGATGGAATTAAAATTTCTGTTTCACCAGTCTGGATTAGCGCTAAGAAACGGACATACTGTTTCTTAATTTGACCATCAGATCATGAGGCATTTAGCATTTTTATCCGTCACATAAAGTTAGTTTATTTTTTTGTGGCCATGGTTGGAGAGCCCTTCAGCCGGTTTCAGAAAAATAAATCAAAGTATTTTTTATTTTTTAAAGAAAGAGGTCATGCTAAATTGCATAAAATAATTTAAATATCAAGATTTGAATAAAAAAATGTGGGTACACTTTTAGTATGTAAAAATAAATCCAAAATTTCGTAATATTTTTTAATAACAAACTTTTTTTCAGTGGCTCAATCGTTTGTTCTACCTGAACTTGTATGTCGCCATTAAAAAAAAGTTTATCTGTCAAATGGTTTGGCGCCACTTTTCGATTCTTTTTACGTGATTTTATTTTTCTTTGTTATTGTTAACAAAGTATCGTAAATAAATACCGTTTTTGGATCAATTATAATGTTACATATTTGTTTATGCAAAAAAAAATAGATGTATTCAAAAATTATATAGTTAACCATTTCTTTTGCTTTAATAATGAGTGGACTCTTTGAACGAAAGTGTGCGAACAGGAACGCGTGGTCAGGCCTCATGCAAGCCATGTACTTACGCGCGATATTTACCTACCGCGGGGACCGTCTGCTACGATCGAAATTTCAGTAGGTTGTCACAAGCGCGCACCGACGCACGTTCATTCGTGTTCCACGGAAAAAATATGCCGCCTGGACTTTTTTAAGTGAAAATGGTGAAACAGGTGCAAACTTTAATATGACCATGCTAGAATTAATAGCTAATATAACAATTTGGAAGTTCGTATCGTGCTGTCCCTCTTACTCTTCTATAAAAAGCTATAAGCGTGAGCGGGATGGCACGATGCGAAGTTCAAAAGTTGACCGTCGTATCTAGTATATTAGTTAGGGTACTGTGAGCATGGCAATGTGTTCTGCGCATTACAATAAATATCCTTTTTTGTTAGGATTCCAGAGCTAAAATGGCAAAAACGGAACCTTTATAGTTTCGCCATGACCGTCTGTCCCTTTGTCCGTCCGTGGCTTAGCTTAGGGAATATTAGTGCTAGAAAGTTTGCATGGATATAATATATAGCAATTATCCCGACAAAATGGTAAAACAACATGTAGAGAAAAAAAAAAATCCAAACTGCCAGCCCTTGTCACTGTCGGCACGCACACATTCTTAAGGAGACTGAGTAGTATAATCTGTGGCTACAATCGCGGTAAGTACCAAGATTTTGTACGGGATGCAGTATCTGTTACGAAGTAACTATTAAGTAATCTGTGGCGTGGTCGTGAAATGCGACGTTGCCATTCCGACTTTTTGTTAAACCCACGATTAGTTAAGTGGTACTTAGTTTGCACAGGACCGGAGTGGTGAAACTGAAAAAACACTAGCTGACAGATTTGTCCAGTACTTAGTTTATTCATTGGTTACGTAACCAGCAGTTTGACAATAAGGTGGTGAAACACCCCCTTATTGTGCTAATTGCACAGTTAAAGAACATCAGGGTCTCCTGATACAGGTATCTCGCATACCTACTAGGTCTCTAACCTACTGATATGTATCAAGGATGATATAGACTGGATTGGCAGTCGTCATAGTACGGATCGGCCGCGGTTTTTGTAGTTCGATTATTAAATCTAGATGGCGCTGAAATATAGCCATAGGCTTTGAAGGCAAAACAATAAGACTAAAGATGTTTCATATTACTACAAATGTATTATTTTTCAAAAATATTGCATAATAATACATTTGCAGTGATATGAAATAACTGTAGTCTTATTGTTTTGCCTTCAAAGCCTCTGGCTATATTTCAGCGCCATCTAGATTTAATAATCGAACTTCAAAAACCGCGGCCAATCCGTATTATGGCGACTGCCAATCCAGTCTATATCATCCTTGTATGTATGTATATTTCATACTAAATACAATCTGAAACATGGATGCACAGAAAAAACCCCAGAAAAAAGACCAGCGCTGGGAATGGAACCCAGGTCCTCAGAATTCCGTGCCGCGTGCCATTCCCCTACCTACACCACCACTCTGGTCAGTAGTTTAGACACGAATTTTGCACATACATCCATATCTCAATCTGTTAGATAATCACTTAATTATATAACAGTGATACAGCGCCATCTATGTTTATACCCTCATCGAGAGACTTCAACACTCATTCGGAACTACCCGCTCACCCAGACAAGAGATGTCGCTACTAAGCCAAACTTTAAGAGGGTACGATGGCTGAGAGACTTTTGAGAAATAGGTATTTTAATGAAATATCGCTGTCTCGCCCGAACCCCTCCGTGTCAGTACAGCGAGAGCGGGACAACTGCAGCTCAGACCGTTATTAGGCGCGTAAAATTGATCAAAACAGCATTTCGTAATCCCCTGTTTTCTTCTCGAAAACTGGACCAATGAAATTATTTTTTTTTTTCAAAAATAATTAGAGTACAGATTTAGCTATGCCCCTATGTTTTCCTTTTTTTGTTTATATCAGGGATTCTTTTCTGATGAGTGTCTGAAAATGACGTTGAAATTGGGCAATTTTTTCAGTTTTTGAAAGCTCATATTTCTTATGTTAATTGAAATATGGAAAAAAACGAAACATAGGGGCATAGCTGTGGTAGATACAGATTACACAGTAAAAAAAAATTGGCTCTACTAAAGCCATTATCCAGGGAGGAAACATGGGATTACGTTTGTATGGAGAAATGGTGCGCATCGTACCCTCTTAACAAGTTTTATGTGAAGTATCTTTTTGTATTTTTTATTTTTTCAACTTCATTTTTTTTTAATTACTTTTACGGTCATCCCGTGAAATCCATATATTTCATACTAAATACAAACACTAATACTACTATGTATACTAATACTGATATGTTTTTAAAAATGATCAATAAATATATTTTCATTTTGATTTACCTCAAAACTCTGGACCGTGCATTCCAGCCGAGTAATGAGGGTCTCCCGTCTGAGTCTGTATTCCTCATACATGTCAGAGAACGCAGTCTCCAAGTTCTTCCAGTCCTTATCGGTCATCGCCTTGTTGTATAGAGGCTTACCTACAAGCTGGTCACCTAGAACATAGTAAATTATAATTTTAACAAAAACAATACAGGCTTTAGAGAACTCCCTTATAGCTTGTTTTTTTTAACAAGTTTTTATTTTTCAATATGGTACCGTATGTATGAGTGTTGTATAGTCGGGGCCATAATTCGAGAGACAAGCTTGACAATTAAAGGGTTACCAGGGTTAGACGAAATTAAATAGTGATGTGGCCGATATTGATAATCAGTGTCGACTGGACTATATGATTTGATATAAGACGGGTTTTTTTACTTCCTTTAATGATATCTTACATTAATTTAATCATATCACCGTAAGTAATGAATAAATACCACAGGTAGCCAAAGCCGTAATGTTTTTTTTATTATCGACACAAACACCACTACCCTGTCTGTGGCAACATTTGAGCAAAATGAATTGTCAAAGTTGTCTCTCGAATTATGGCCCCGACTATAGTTTATTCAGTGACAGTATAAAAAGCTGGTAGGGAAATTTTGGGGTTCCAGCTAAGATCGTCTATGCAGGATGGAACTTTTCGATGGTTAATAACTTGGAAAAAAAAGTTAAATAGAAAGTACAGTCAGCAAAAATTAAATTTCTGACAAAAACTAATTGCTATGTTTTTTGTTACATTGTTTTAATATCATGCACAAATAAATGTTTTCTATTTTTTTCTAGGTTATTTTTTTCATCAAATTTTAAATGGAACCAAGCGCAAAGAATCTCTCCTTCCCTCTCAGTTTTTTTTTCAAATCGGTCCATAAACGACGAAGTTCTAAAGTAGCAGAAGCAAAAAAAAAATACATCCGGATTTAGATCATCAATATAATCATGCTTTTCTGAAGTTTGTTAAAAATCATAATAATAAATTGTTTGCGTTTTTAGTATAAATAGAGTAGGGCTTTGCTTAGTTTGGGACTAGATCAATTGGTGTCAATTCTCTTTGCAATCTAATTGCCCTATTGTCGCTGCGATACACAGCATTTTGGCCGGACGTAATCAATTTACTGCTAAAAATTTCCCGCTGCTGGCGGAAATTTATGATGAATGGAAAGATTTAGATGTGTATCGCAGTGACAAATTAGAAATGTATTCTTTGGATACTTGGGTATCATCTGTTGACGCCAGGGCATATATAATGACGCGTGTGTTATGCGAACTGAACTCGTTGCTATTAAAGAAGCTTTAAATTACGCAAATAATCTAGCTGATAGTTTAGTAGTCGTAATATTGTCGGACTCAAGGAGCGCGCTCCAGCACCTTAGTCGGTGTGTGTCTGGACAAAGAGGGATGCCTGTTGCCTATGAAGCTCTTCAGGTGATGCACGAGATGAATTCTAGAGGCAGGGTCGTCAAATTACAGTCGATTCCTTCTCATGTAGGGTTGGCTGGGAATGAAGTAGTGGACAAGCTTGCCAAGGCGGCTGTAGTGGATGGTTCTGTAACAGATTCTGAACCCCTTTCTAGTGAATTGGTTCCCAGAATTAAAAGAAGGAGCCTACAGAAATGGGAATACCATTTTGGTGAGCAGGGTATATCTAGGGGTGTAGGAATCTTGTACAGAACTATCCATGACAGCCCCCGGTGGACGCCTTGGTTTGACTCAGCCGGCCTTGCTAGAAGAGTATTGGTGTCTGCTTTTAGAGTTCGTTCCGGACACATCCCTACAAATAAGTTTCTATATATGATGAGAATTAAATCATCACCACTATGTGATGATTGTCAGAAGTGTGATGACTTGACCCATGTGTTGTTGGAGTGTGTCCGGAATTCGGACTTGAGGAGAAGAGTTCTTGGGGATTTGGGTTCCATGCACAATGGCCAGGTGAATTGTTGGCTATCTGAGCCGTTGTCAGACAAAGCAATCGGCATTTACCATTTTATTGATAGGTCCCTTGAATAGGGAATTGTGTAAGCACCCATGAGGCTGACATGATCACCTGGAGTGTTCAAAGCTCCGACAAAAATCGGAAAAAAAAAAAAAAAAAATTGGTGTCAATCATCCCACAATTTATTTATTTATTTTATTTATTATTCAGGTTTTACAACGTTTCCCAGATACTTAGTATCTAATATATAAAAAATCTCGTGTCACGGTGTTTGTTATCAAACTCCTCCGAAACGGCTTGACCGATTTTTGTGAAACCTTTTTCTCTATATTCAGTAGGTCTGAGAATAGGTTGTAGGCTATTTTTTATACCCCTGGGAGATGTATGGCAAAACAACGTTTGCGGGGTCAGCTAGTAGTTATACATATATGTGTCTTAACAACCGCTTTAGCCTAGTTGGTAGTGACCCTGCCTACGAAGCAAGAGGTCCTGGGTTCAAATCCCGGTGTAGTATATTGGAAAAAGAGGGTACCCTCATATATCGTCAGTCTGGTTACTGCAGGTACGTACGAACGCGTGTGCTCCCGATTTTCCTCGCGATTTCCGTTACATAATAGTGGCGACGAGAATAAAACGTTAGTAAAGCGTGTAATAGGCCATATTTAGGGTATATTAGTGAAGTTGTTGTATTGTGAAAAGCGGAAATGGGTATTAAGTTTTGTGAATTTGATATGGTACATGGATGCTGGAAAAATTACATCACAAGATTTGAGTTTTGCTTACAGGCAAATGATATAGATGATGAAAACAAGAAAAAGGCGAATTTATTGGCGGTATGTGGCTCTGAATTATTTGATCTAATAATCTCCTTGGCATCTCCCACTAGTATTGAGGGTATAACCTATGAAGCAATATTACCAAGGCTTACCAGATACTTTAGTGAGTGATAATGGCAGAAGTTTCATATCTGAACAATTTAAAATGTTCCTATCTACAAATGGAATAAAACAAGTTTTAACACCTCCTTACCACCCGGCGTCTAATGGACAGGCAGAGAGAACTGTGCAAACTGTAAAAAATAAGCTTAGGAAGCAACAAACGTTGCCATGGCACATTAAATTACCTACCATATTGTATGGGTTACGTACCACACCTAATAGTACCAGTGACAAATCACCTGCAGAACTTTTGAATAATAGACGCTTCAGAACCAAGTTTGATCACTTGAATCCTCTCACATTTAAGGATCAGGGAAGAATCGATGTTTGTGATGAAAATGAGAACACTCGAGTACGCTCCTTTTCTACAGGACAATCAGTATTTTTCCGAAATTATGGTCCAGGGCCTCGTTGGTTGAAAGGAATAGTAGAAAAAAGACAAGGTGTATGCAGGTACATAATACAGTGGAATGGAAAATCATTCAAGAGACATATAAATCAGATGCAAAGCCACGGGGGAGAAGAGGTGGTTGCCCAAAACATTATGCAACCAGAACTTGTACACGCAAAAGAAAAGCCACAGGAAGAAGATGACGACGATGAAGACGATGTACAAGTGAGTGCTACTCCACCAGCCTCGCGGTGGGTGGATATCATAGGAGTGTCCGGTCCACAAGACTATACTTTTAATCAGAGCCCAGAACACATACCCCCGGTTAGTAAACGAATTAGTTCGCCTGCCTCACCACAAGACAAGGAGGCGAAGAGACGGATTTTAGATTGTGATAGGAATCTGTCAGAACCAGAAGATGGAGATACTGGTAGCTCAAATGAGTCGATTTAATAATAGTTCAGATTTTATAATAAGTAGGTAGTGTAAGGACTAAAAGGACAGAAAGAAGAGTAAATAGTGTTAGTGAACAATTAGTGATAAAGAAAACTTAGTGTTAGTGAACAATTAGTGATAATAGAAAACTTAGTGTTAGTGAACAATTAGTGATAATAGAAAACTTAGTATTAGTGAACAATTAGTGATTATTGGAAACTTAGTGTTGGTGAACTGTCTCGAGGGGAAGGCATGTAGTATATTGGAAAAAGAGGGTACCCTCATATATCGTCAGTCTGGTTACTGCAGGTACGTACGAACGCGTGTGCTCCCGATTTTCCTCGCGATTTCCGTTACATAATACCCGGTAAGGGCATTTATTTGTGTAATGAGCACGGATATTTGTTCCTGAGTTATGGATGTTTTCTATGTATTTAAGTATTTATTTATCTATATAAGTACGTTCATCGTCGTCTAGTACCCATAGTACAAGCTTTGCTATGGTCGATTTGTGTAAGATTGTCCCCTAATATTTATTTATTTTATTTATTATTATTTACCTTCCTTCTGTATGGTATCTTTGAGTTTGGACTCAAGTTTCGAGAACAGCATCTGAACCGTGATGTTGGGCGGAGGCTTGTTGAACTTGAGGGTGATCAAGACCTCCTTCAGATCCTTAGCGGTTGGAGATTCTTGCTGGAATTGAGTTAAAAAGCTATAAAGTAAACCAAGGAATACGAAAAAAATCAAAACGTTAAATTGAGAACAGAGGTTCTCAATTTAACGCCCCTTTCACCTTCAGCGGTGGACCTTCAAAAAAAGGGTTTTTTGAAGGTCCACCGCTGAAGGTGAAAGGGGCAAAGGTGGAGAGGTTAAAATAAGTAAAAATTAATATTTTTGGTTTTTCTTTAAACTTAGTCAAGTGCAAAAATAAGTATTGATTTAATCCTCCCATCGTTACATACCTATACCTTAATTCGACGACATAAGAGCTATGGGACATATTTATGAGCAAGTTGTGTGCACCCATATTTTAACACTTGACTGTACCAAATCTTACATCCGCATGTCGATTATTCTGCATCCGCAACATCCCTGATTTCGATCAGGCACATATTCCACGCTCCTATCCTACTCACCATCACAATTTCCATGCCAGGCTGCTTCACTTTGGGACGGTCCACATTGACAATCCTGGCTGCCATCAGCTCTGATATCATGTAGTCCAGGAGGAGGACGCGGTCCTCTTTGGTCTCCAGACGCGAAGACATGTGGCCTGTTTGAGGGAACAGAATTTTACCTTGTTTTTCCGCTACTAAAGTAGCGTGTACGACTGCTATGTGTGGGACACATCGCATACCTAGATCAAAGAGCGTCAACACAAAATAATTATCATTTCAGTCGTAGGACGTCTACTGCTGGACATAGGCCTCCCTCATTGATGCCCAATCATTACGATTGGAAGCGATTTGCATCCACCCTGAACCTGCGGCTCTCACCAAATCGTCCGTCCATCTTGTTGGTGGACGTCCCACGCTGCACTTGCCAGTCCATGGTCTCCATTCCAGAACTTTTGGGCCCCAACGGCCATCTGTTCTACGTGATATATGGCCTGCCCATTGCCATTTCAACAAGCTAATCTGTTTGTGCCTCTGACGTGGGCACTTTTGCACTTTTTTTTGGGCATAAATGCGAAAGTTTGCCAGTCTGTCTGTCTGTCCAATCTCATAAAAATAAATAAAAATAAAAATAAAATAAACTTTATTTGCATTTAACAAAGGTTAAATTCTTACATATAAGGTTGAGACCTCCCATTAAGTCGAAACTCGTGTTAGGAGGCCTCGCTCTTCCAAAAACTAAACATTGAGTATAATAATAATAATAGTAATAATAATAATGAAATTTATTCCGAATTACTTAACACTTTTACAAATATTTACAAAATGTCCCTAATATTGGTGTGCCTTCTGGCATAGGCCTCCTCCAACAGTCTCCACTGTGCTCTGTCATCCACAACTCTGGTCCATTGTGGCCCCAGGGTCAAGCGGATGTCATCCACCCATCTCCTTGTTGGTCTTCCTCTTTTCCTGGTGCCGTCCCTTGGGTACCACAGAGTGACCTGTTTGCTCCACTTATTTTCTTTGCATCTCAGCATGTGACCTGTCCAGCCCCATTTTAAATGGTCAATTCTAGTGAGTATGTCTGACACTTTAGTTTTCTTTCTTATTTCTGTATTTTTAATTTTGTCCCTTAACTTTAGTCCTAACATACTCCTCTCCATTGCCCGTTGACACTTTGCTAGTTTTTCACGGTGGTGCTCTGTAAGTGACCAAGTCTCACATCCATACGTTAAACAGGGCAGGATACAGGTGTTGAATGTTTTCTTTTTGATGTGTATGCTTAATTCTTTACTTTTCATAATCTCCTTTAAAGACCAATATTTCTTCCACCCGTTGGCTATTCTTTTATTTATTTCCTTAGACATTATGTCCCGAGGAGAGATGATCTGTCCTAAGTACACATACTCGCTTACATATTCAAACTTATTGCCATCCATTTCTATATCAACCTCCGTGGAGTTAGTCATCAGTTTGGATTTGCTATTATTTATTTCGAGTCCAACCACTTTACTTTTTTCTGCTAGAGTTTTTATCATATTGTCCAGTATTTTAGGGTCTTCTTCGAGCAAAATTATGTCATCAGCGAATCTCAAATGATTTAAGCGCCTGCCGTTGATGTTAAGTCCATAATTGACCCAATCCAGAGCTCTCTGAAAACACTTTCCAGTACTGCATTGAACAGTTTAGGTGATAAGGGATCACCTTGTCGGACACCTCTATTGATAGGGAACGGGACTCCTTTGTTTTCCAATTTTATGCAACTTTTACTCTTAGCATAGATGTTTCTGATTATTTCAACATAAGCTATTGGCTCTCACCAAATCGTCCGTCCATCTAGTTGGTGGACGTCCCACGCTGCACTTGCCAGTCCGTGGTCTCCATTCCAGAACTTTTGGGCCCCAACGGCCATCTGTTCTACGTGATATATGGCCTGCCCATTGCCATTTCAACAAGCTAATCTGTTTGTGCCTCTGACGTGGGCACTTTTGCACTTTTTTTTGGGCATAAATGCGAAAGTTTGTCAGTCTGTCTGTCTGTCCGATCTCATAAAAATAAATAAAAATAAAAATAAAATAAACTTTATTTGCATTTAACAAAGGTTAAATTCTTACATATAAGGTTGAGACCTCCCATTAAGTCGAAACTCGTGTTAGGAGGCCTCGCTCTTCCAAAAACTAAACATTGAGTATACAATTAATTAAAGAAGGTAGGTAAGTTATAATAAAGATTATTACTAAGACTATAACTAAGCATAACTAACTTAAACAAAGTGTGTGAGTGTGTGTGTGTGTGTGTGTGTGTGTGTATGTGATCTCATCACGCTCAAACCGCTGAACCAATTTAGATGAAATTATGTATGAAGATAGTATAACTCTGGGAACAACATAGGATAGTTTTTATCCAAGAAAATTGCATAATTCCCACAGGATAGTGATAAACAAATTCTTTGCAGACGGAGTCACAGGCAACAGCTAATAGTAATTAAATGTGAAAAATACCTGTAACCAATTTCTTGTAAGGACATCCCAACTCCTTCAGAAACGAGCTCAGCTCAAGCAAGAATGAACTGGATTCGTCAGGATCATTCATCATATTGACCGTCTCTTCGAGGTTGCATAGCTTCTTCAGGTCCTCCGCAAGAATGTGAACCAGTTTGGTGTACTCCAAGGACTTGGGGCCGCCTTCGAGTGCTTTAGTGAAGGCGGCTTCTTCGGACAGCGGGCCAGTGTACCTGGAACACGAAAGGAGGATTAACCCGATGTAAAATTAAAATCCTTGCAAAATGAAAGGCTTTCTTTTCCACTTTTATTTTTATGTGTAAAATTTTATTTATATTCATGAGACAGTTGAGACTAGAATAGAGATTTTTTTTTCACTTCCCACATACAAGGGAAAAAGGAAAGAAGGAAGGAAGGGGAGGAAGGAGGATCCTAGAGATGTGAAATTATGTGTTATTTGGGTGGATCAACTATTTCTTGTTGTTATTCTGACCCATCAGCGAGGGGACAAAAGTAGTAGTTTGATTAGAAGAAATGTTGTGTCACATTAACTAACATGCTTATTAGATGACCAATAGGCTAGACTACTAAAAAAAACTGTTTAGTCCGTCAGTTAGATTATTAAAAAATATTGTACACACATGTTTTCTTTTGTTAGACAAACAAAAAATTACGAGGATGCAGTGCTTAGAAGTTTTGAGTGATGTCACTATATGGTACAATTTTTACCTAAGAGTGACGTCACAAGCCCCCACTCCGGAAGTTTGATGATTTTTATGCCTTTGTTAATTTTTAATAATTTGATAACCAAAAAATATGTGTCCCATATTTTTTGCATAATCTAACTGACGGACTAAATAGAATGACATATTTATAACCCAGTCGTCATCCCTATTGTAGAAGGGGTTTAAAACTACCACAAACATGCATGTTTGGCAAATTTTGATCAGATAAACTTACGGTTTAAAGAGTGACCCAGGAGACCGTCACTATAGCAACGAGTGACAAAACATTTGAACTTAATTGGACAATCCAATATTTCTAGTAATCATTTTTACAAGATTTTAAAACTTGCAATGCTTGTTGTTTGTTTGGCTCAAATATCTTACAAGTTAGATTTCACCTACTTTTAATGATCAGATTTACTTTAAATTTGGTATGCGTGTGTAGTTTGAATGAGAATTCAAGTACAGTCAGCAGATATAATTTGAATATAAAAATATTATTTGTCAAAAGTATTATTATCTGATCCAATTGGGATCTACCTATTAACTTATGGACCTATCGCCTCTCAAGCAGAGGGTCGTGGGTTGAAATCCCGGCTCGCATCTCTGAGTTTTTCGGAATTTATGTGCAAAATTATAATAATAATAATAAAAAGTTCAGTTTATGAGATATTGAAATGGTAGGTGTCCGTTTTCTCACTCCATAGCCCGGTAATCCTGTCCACAACATCCCAACCCCATAGCCAATTCCATGTTGATTCCTACCTGGCAATAGATTGGCAACTGTGGAGGACTGTCCGCTAGCACATCCTCATGGTGTATTAGGGGATAGACCTCCATAGTTGCGCCCATCTCATTTATATTATATGGTACCAAAGGCCTCTTCATGTTGGCTTCGGCCCCATGAATGCCTTTCAAATGACCGGGTCCCCATGGGCCCGTGATCGGAAATCCGTACCAACATAATAATAATAATCATTTATTTTCTCCTCACAAAAGTACATAGGTAACAGCAATAGTTATAAATAATACAACATTATGGTAGTTCAGTTAGATACTAGTAACTTTTGCGAGGATTACATTTGAAATTTACCATCAGCTTTACGGTGAAGGAAAACATTGTGAGGAAACCTGCATACACCTGCAAAGTAATTCAATGGTGTGTGTGAAGTTCCCAATCTGCACTGAGAGGAGGCCTGTGCTCTGCAGTGGGAAGTATATAAGTAGGTTTTTTTTTTTTTTACACACTTTATATTCTATTTTTGTTTTCGAGGCTTTAGTGCACCTGTGTGACTATGCCAGCCTCATTGGGAGAATATAGGTAGGTTGCAAATTTAGTTTCAATTGATCAAACTAAATAACTTTGTGGTACATTTTAAAAACCTTTTATAGCAAAATGAATATTGATAACATATTAAAAAAATATGCACATCTTTATTCTTTGTATTCTAAATCGCCTTAGGTACCAATAACTGATTAATATGTAGTTAAATCAACAACTAAAAACTGTGGTGCCACATTAAAAACAGTAAATGGTTGGGGTATAGCAAAGGGTGGTCGGACTTAGAAAATTCGCGGTCCATTTTGTATGGAGCTGGCACATAGAAAATTATTAGAGTAAAATGGTGTAAGCGCATAGTCAAAAAGTCAGTTTGAGTAAAAAGACAATCTGGCAAAATTTTAGTATGAGGGGTAGGGGGGAGGGGAGGATCAGTTAATTTTTAATTTTTAGGTCACCAGCTATAATTCAGTCCAGAAAAAATAGGTTAGGTTAGCTAGGTAGTTATTTCTGCCCAAAGGGCAAATCGCCCAGAAATAGGAGCCCCACGAAGCGGGGATCCGTCGACTTAGCTGACTTAGAATTATGGATGAATAAATCCTGTGTGAATTAAATCCGACTCTGCCACAGAGCCCGGCCGAAAAAACAAACATAAATTTCATACGCCCACCCTTTGTATACTCTGACCGTTATTTTTAATTCACTAGCATCCTTTTAACCCTAAACTCCTACCACTTAAACAAATGTTTTTTGTTTTACAGCTTTTGTCATTTAACTTAATATTTTTGGTGTAATAACGTTTTGAAAATTTGAGATTTCCTCTTATTTTTACGATACTCTGTGTATTTGTATGGGAAAAAAACTGCTTCATTTTAAAAAGTCGTAAAACAAGAAACATTTGTTTGAGTGATAGGAATTCACGGTTAAGAGGATGCCAGTGAATTACAAATAACCCTGTATATTTATTGATTTATTCATATCCCACAAAGCGTCTAAACAAGAAATCGGCAGTAATGTTGGATGAAAGCTAACCTAACTCTAGATGTTTTACAATAAAAAAAAAAACTAAAATTAAATAACGCTCATTAAGTAAATCTTCGTAATTTTGCAAGTAGATATCCCTTTTTTTTAGTAAATAAGTTTTTATTACCCTTATTTTAGAACATAAGGTGTTCAACTCACCCGAGATCGTTTAACGAGTCCAATATGTCGTTATCCATGATTCTTGAGATTTACACTTCTTACTTAAAAACTAAGTATTGCTGTAGTATTTGTAAAATAGTATAAATAAGGCGATTTATTTAGCTTATGCAAGGAAATTCTTGGAAAATCTAGTTCTACAAGACAGACTCTATGTCAGAAAAAACAATTGTCGGCTAAGAAGAGCAATGTTGCCAGTATGCTTAGTATAAGTTTTACTTCACCAAAATACTTCTCGATCGCGTTTACGTAAAAATTTCAATTCTATGGAAACATGAACGCGCGGCCGCAGAGGCGCTGTCCATGTTTCCCTAGTAACTGATTTTTTTACGTAAACGCGATCGAGAAGTATTTTGGTGAAGTAAAACTTATACTAAGCGTCCTGCGCAGAATCTTGAATTACCTTATCGGGTAAATTAAATTGCCAAGTTTGTATAGAGAAGGAAGGTTTGTATAGGAAGGTTTCTGGTTAGAAACGGGACTCACTCAATGCGTTCTGCGTCCTGCTTGCGAATCAAATCAAACGAGGCCATAGAATAATTAATAGTACCAGTTAAGTGGAGTTATAATATGCCACCAGGCCAAGAATTATTATTTTTTCGAAACTGGCTACACCAACAAATACTTTGGTTTGAAAAAGCCCGCGATAATGTACGACCACCTGATAACTCCAAACCTTATTGTTTTAACATGATAATGGTCTGTATGGAGATAGTTTGAGACCCTAGGAAGGACATAGGTTAAATCTTATGCCGGAAAATTGCATAGTTCCTGCGTGATAACATTTGAAATTTACCATGAGCTTTACGATAAGGAAAACATCGTGAGGAAACCTGCACACACCTGCGAAGAAATTCTAAATTTAATGAGTTCCCAATCCGTACTAGGCCTTTGGAACTACGGCCCAAGCCTTCTCATTCATAGAGGAGGCCTGTGCACTGCAGTGGGACATTATAGCCTGGGATGACGAATTTGACAGCCGGGGTTCGTGCCCTAGATCCGATCCTGGCACCAAAGAATCACCTAAATAAACCCCCAATTACTCACATTAAAAATACATTATACTTACTTAAAATATAAGTATTTTTAAAGTGAGTAATTAAGTATAATAATCATACAGAACTTAAAACTATCGCTCGGGCCTTACGAGTCATGTTCAAGTATTCGAATCTAATTTAAAAATATAAATATTAATAATACGAATACATGTATAAATACCTGTTTGTGTACGTCAGTGACAGTAGTGTGTAAACATCCGCGCATGTGTGCGTTTATACCTGCGCACGGGCATACAGGTGTGCGTGAACGTTAAGTCAGCGGGCCTTTTCATTTTTGAGAAGTAGGTACCTTATCTGTTGCTGGAAGAAAAAAATAGCAGGAAGACGAGGCCGAGCAAGGGCAAGATTTACCTATTTTGACCAGGTTACGGGATCGAATCAGGAATGAGGGGATCCGTAGAAGAACAAGGGTCACCGACATAACCAAACAGATTAGGTCGTTGAAATGGCAATTTGCAGGCCAAATAGCTCGCAGAACAGATGGCCGTTGGAGCCGAAAAGTTCTCGAACGGAGACCACGGACTGGCAAGCGCGTGGGACGTCCACCAACGAGATAGACGGACGATTTGTTAAAGGCTACAGGTTCAAGGTGGATGCAAGCCGCTTCCAACCGTAATGATTGAGTAAAGTATGAATGAGGGAGGCCTATGTGCAGCAGTGGACTTCCTACGGCTGAAATGATGATGACCAGGTGAAGGAGAAAGTGTGTGTCGTATCGTATCAGGAAGTCAAATAGTAACATTTAGTTTACCCTTGAGTTTTAATAAATGTAACAATAGCGTTACATGTTGCTACATTTATAAAAACTTAAATTTAATGTAAAAATAGTTGTACATTTCATATAACCTCGTAAATCCCGACTATTACAAATTATTTGAGTACACTTACAAAGTGGTTAAGTTTTAAAAAAGCACCTTAACTAAAAAGATTTTGTTTATTTATTTCAAGTGCACGCAGATTGTTCGATTTATCAGATTAGATTTGGTTTTATCATAAATCTGTGACGAATTTTGTTAATTTAATGTTTGCACGTACTCGTAATGTACCAAACTGAAACAAAATCAGCTTTTGATGCTCCTTAATAAATTCCTAAGTAGGTAAATGGTGACAATAACCATCTGACTCAGTTCTGAACTAAACAAAGACTTGTTGTATGGCAATAAAACACTCATTTGAGTGAAGATACTCGTAGTTAACCATACAAGCAACTGGTCCTAAAAAGCCTCGGCTGTGCTTTAAAAAAATAAGGGTACAATAGAATAAAATCCTGGGTTAAAAAATAGTGTAATTTAATTAGTCCGACGGTTAAATTACATATCAAAATATAATTAGACAAGTATTTTTCTTTTATCAATCAAACATAAAATGACAAAGATAAAGCGCGTTTAAGTTGGGCAGAGGGGCACGTGACGTCACTTCTAAGTAAAAATGTACTTGGGCGTGACGTCACAGGAACTTAACTGGCTTTAAAATCGTGATGGTACCAACGGTATGACATCCACTGCATACAGAGATACGTCCTACTGCAGGGCACAGGCCTCCTCTCAGAATGAGAGGGCTTGGGCCGTAGTCCCCACGCGGGTCTAGTGCGGATTGGGAACTTCACAAGTTCACACACACCATTGAATTTCTTCGCAGGTGTATTCAAAATCAAAATCAAAAATCAAAATCAAAATGTATTTATTGACCATAAAATTTAAATTAAACGATACATGAGAAACAGTGATCCCCACACTAGGCACAGCCTGTATCGTGGAGATCCAAACGCAACAGAAATTACAAGAATGAGCGGCACTTAATTTTGTATTTGGTAGGCATCCTTAACTCAGGTTTCCTCACGAAGTTTTCCTTCACCGTAAAGCTCATGGTAAATTTCAAATGTGATTTCGCACATAAATTCCGAAAAACTCAGAGGTGCGAGCCGGGATTTGAACCCACGACCTTCTGCTTGAGAGGCCATAGGTCAAACCGCTAGGCCACCACGGCTTGCTTGCTATTTGAACGTAAACTTTTAATTCTAGCGGAAATATTTTTGTAGATTCAATATTTTTAAAAAAAGTGTACGCGGAAGACAAGCAAAAAGATAAAAATGTAAAACATCGATACTATTGTCATAGATAAGGATATAACAATTTTATCCGCTTCGGAACTATTTAATCTACCCTATCAGTTGACTGATTGTTTTCATTGCTTATCAGTAGTTGAATGAGGCAGTAGTGTTTGAATTTTTGAATAATAATATTGTTTTAAATACCGGTGTATTGTGATAAATGACGAGTGAACACGGCGCAGTACCACCACCCCCTCCTAGGGGGATCAAAAAAAGTCGTAAGCTATTATAAATTACATTTTTATTATAAGAACGTTCTACTCTTTTGTCGTACATTTGATCTCGATGAATCAATTGGTTTGACTGTATCTATAAATAGAACGTGAATATTAAAGAAATGGCAAGCAGATACTTCATTTACGTAAATTATTGAATCGATTTACCATCACAGAACAGTGTTTTTTTAGTGAAAATAAACGGATCACTCACGTCTTAAAACGAGTTTAACTCGACATGTTTCGGGCTAATCCGTAGCCCTTCCTCTCGGAAGTGATCCGTTTATTTTCACTATGAGTGAGTCTCACGGTAGTTTCATGTTTAAAGTGTTTTTTTGCTTAACTTTTTCATAATCCGGACCGTGTTTTAGAGTCCCAATAGTTTTTTTATTCGACAAGAAGTCTAGTATTGCTGTGATCAATGTTTGTTGGGGTTAATTAGTTCCTAAAGAGATGAGTCTTTTTTTTTTAATAATAAAATAAAAATGAACTAGGTACAGTTGAAGTTAGAGATATCTTTACATAGGTACTTATCACTGTGACTACGTGTTTGAACTTTTGTATAAAGTTGTCAGAAGGCTTACAGTGACTATAAAGTGTAAAGATATCAATGGCTTTGACTGTACAATTACAGTCCTTCGGCGGTCTGCACACTAGATTCATGACCTGTGTCGCGGATACCAATGACAATTCACAAAATACAACGTACTTATTTATTAGATTTTTTTTATTATGAGAGGGAGGCAAACGAGCAAGAGGGTCATCTGATGGAGAAAGATCACCACCGCTCGTAAATATTAACAACTCAAAGAGAGTCACTGATCTGATGCCGGCCTTTAAAAAGGAGAGGGAATAGGGGAGAGGGAGGGGGAGAGGTATTGCGCCCCCAGCGCTCTCACTGACCGTACGAAACGCAGCAGGAGTACTGGTGCTTCACGCCGGTGTTCTGTGAGAGGGTGGTACTTACATACTGCATCGGACGAGCCGGCCCATTCGTGATGCAGCGGCTAGCTACAACATGGCTCTACTAAAATATACTTTATTTTACTTTTCTCATGGGCCGTGGGGTCCCTATGCAACGCTAGACTAGACCCAATAGTATGAGTTGAAATCGGGTTTTGTCCCGCGTACCTAGATTTCAGAGAAGCCCGATATTTTTAAAATATTCTGTAGAACCAATAGGCACTTGCTTGCATTGCCTCTATTGATAATCCCATCGTAATAATAACGCCTGATAGTAAGCTTTAAGGGCTTTTTGGGCTTCAGCCTAGGGCCCCATGGACATAAAGGGCCCTCGACCCCCATCGGAGACCTAGGACATCATTACAGAATAGTTTCATGTTTAAAGTTTTTGAGAATTAGGTAGACCCCCAAGTAGTAGGTATTAACCCCATGCAGGCTTCACAAAACGACCCCACGGTCCACCCCTGTACTGTACTCGTATAGCACAAATGTTTTTTAATGTATTCAAATTACTTTGTTGAATACAGCTGACGAAGGATCTTCGGAGCTTCGAGGAAATGGACAGATCCCACCTGAGATGGGCAAGTTTTCAGCAATACATTGCTTGAATTCCCTACTTTTCTCTGATATTGTCGTACTTTTATTGTTTCTTCCACTCTTTCTAAGTTTCTTCAGTTAGCTCGTCGTTGGCTTGGGGATTTCTTTCCTGTTTACTATATTTGGTGTAACGTAACTATTTTTTAAAATGAATCCAAAATTTTCTGATGAAGATAATGTCATTCAGCCACCCTTCAATAGATGTATTGTTGATCGAAGCAGCCAGCCAATGGCCACTACTTTTTTTATAAAAAGGTTCACGAAGAAGAGACTTATATACATATAAATAATTAGAAATGGCGTAGTTTGTCGGCTTTTTTATGTTTAGCTGTTTATGAATCGTTAAATAATGTAGATCCCAATATTTTACGCTTAAGCTCTTTCACTTTTGTAAAATTATTAAACTACCTAATCATTAATAAATATTTAAGGACCGCCGCCTTAACGCGCACCATCCCGCTGTCCAAACAAGTTTTCTATACACGCTCTCTGTCCCACAATCACTGTCTATTCACTCCACACGGACACAGTTCCACTAACCTAACCAACCAACCACAATCACACTCGACCGCGCAGGCTGACGCGGCGCACACCTTCGTTCGTTCGCGCCACGCGGAATTTAAAAAATCAAAACGTCAAAACGTATTCCGGAATTGTTTAGTTTTAAATGTGACTGGTGTGGTGTACGTGGAAAAAATATTATGTGCCATAAATAGTGTAACTGTGTTTTTCGAAAATGGGTTTCGGAAAATTGTTAGTGGTGTTCGTTTTTGTGAAATGTGTATATGGGCAAGAGCCGGGGGTTTGTTACGGTGCTGGTAGCGTGGCCGGTGCTGCGATTGGTGCCTTCATTGGTGCACTTATTTTGGTCGCCGCGGCTTATTATCTGAGGAAGTTGTATTGGAAATCTCGCAAAGGTAAGTGTCAGACTTAATTTCAAAATCGAACAAACTAACAGCCAAGTCAAAGAAAAGAAAGTCTACGAACACACCAAGAAAGAGCTCACTCAAAAAAAAAAAACAAAACAATACTGGCTGGTTAGCTGGCGACA
Source organism: Archips crataeganus (assembly GCA_947859365.1). Classification (NCBI taxonomy): domain Eukaryota; kingdom Metazoa; phylum Arthropoda; class Insecta; order Lepidoptera; family Tortricidae; genus Archips; species Archips crataeganus. The sequence goes on along the minus strand of OX402071.1, from coordinate 5,550,201 downwards.
CATTTTTTTAATACCGCGTCCATAAACAACATCCTGTTTTTTGTCATGGGTTTCGCGCCAATCTTTCTTTCTACTGGAATTTTGAAAGCATTGACCTTCGGGTCGGGTTCGAGGAAAATATTCAAACGAGTCATCTTCGAGATGTATTTAAATATTAATGCGCGTTAAGTATAAACCTGCTTTCGAGATCGGAATAGAATGAATCGACAACACGCTTAAGAATGCTTATGAGGTAGATATAAAGCATGTTAACTTTTTAAATATGTAATTTTCTCCTTGGGTCTCACCTTTTCGCCAGTTTCGACAAAATAAAAAAAAATTGTAAAGTGAATATTAATTCAAACGTGATAAAATATACACGTTCGTTGTAATAAAATGTTAGTAGGTACGTGTTTATATGTATGTATTGATTTCTTTGACAATGTTTGTTTACTTAAAAGTTATTCCGCTCCAATTATGACGTAACAGGTACTTAAGTAGATTACTTAGGTGTGTTATTAGACAAGAAGGTAAATTGAAGTCAACTGCGAAGACTTTTTAACATTTAAAATATTTTTAATACCGCGTTTCATTCATTACTATGTCTATTTAACAAAGTACCTAACACCTGACGTCCAAAATTCCAAATACAGAATTTTATTACAGTAGTAAAAAGAAAACTTGCCTTAATCTTAAAAAAAACAGGCTGTATGAGCTCGCATACCCTTGTCCTTAATTCCCGTGAGAGTGAATAAAAAATAACACGATTAAGTAAGGTACCTACCTGCGTAGGTAATTCCCAACTCGACCCATCGGTAAACCCATTCAACTTCCGATAATTATCTTCCTCATCGAATGCCTGCACCACATACCACATTTTTATAACTCAAAGACATACAATGATGAAATCAGTGTGCAATCTTCCTGGAAAAAATACCTACTTGTAACAAAATGCGATAACAGTTATTATTATTACGTCTTTGACAGTAGAACATGTACCTAAAAAATACGCAATAATTTTTCTTCACTAAATGATTATACGTGATCTTTTAAAACATGCTTGTACTAGATGTTGCTCGCGACTCCGCGACTAAATAAAGAATTCGTTTGTCACACAGTTTGTCACTATTCCGCGGGAACTATGCAATTTTCCGGTATGAAAACTATCCTTTGTCTCAAATTATCTCCATTCAAAATATCATCTAAATCGGTTCAGCGCTTTAAACGTGAAAAGTAACAGACAGACAAGACAGACGGATAGACAGACAGACACACTTTCGCATTTATAATATTAATTTACTGACTGTTTTTTTGTTACTTTGCGGAGGTCCATATTAATGAACTGAAACAATTACTTTGCTCACCCGCGACCTTACGATAGTTACGTTTATGCAAGAAATGCGTATTCATGCAGTTCCTCCACATTCGACATTCCAGTTTCGACATTCTCTGTAAAGTCGTGCATAGTTATCCCGTGGGAATTGTCGATTTAGAAAATATCCTCTGTTAATCCAGGTTATAAACTATCTATGTTTCAAATAACATTTAAATCAATTTAGTAGTTTCACGTGAAATAATAACAAAAAAGTGGTCCTTAAAAACTATCGTGATTATAATATAAGTAGTATTTAGGATTATTGGACACAATCACAGGTCAAATGTGTGTATGTATATGCACGTTGTTCTATGTGTAATAAATACCTAATTGAAACTTAACTCTTGAAGTTAATTAATTACATGATAATAAATGCGTGACGTATTGCGCAAATGCATTCTACAACGGAACCAAATTAAAACTGTTCAAGTCCGTTGCGCCGTGAATAAAAAACATCCGAAACTTATTTTTATTCTGTTTTTAGAGCTGTCAGTTTAGCCTTTGCCTCTCAGCCTCTCACTCAAAAAGAATTCTCGAAAACCTTCGTGTCAAGAATTCTAAATGTTAATAAACGTTTAAAAGCAAGGAGGTATCGTTCTTGAAACATTTCAGATATTTAGAATTCTTTGACAGTCTCAAGTATTTTTTAATTTGATCGTCATTTCTGCCTAAATTACGAGGATGGCTACAGCTAACTTCAATGATATAATAATTAGTTATTAAAGTGCACGATTGTTACTGTACGAGTATGCAACTTTTCTGCTTCAATATGTCAATAAATTGCTGGGATATCAACGCGGTAAAATGAAACCCCTGCACTTCTGACTAAAAAGGTCTTCAAAAGAAACATTAGTCATATTTACCTATATTCGTATTCCCTTAGATGTCTAATAGTTATTTCACAACTACTTAAGATTACTACCTGTGTGTTGGCAGGTCTCCGGTTTTGGCAAGAGATCTACTATTTTTGCTTCTGCATCAGAAGGAAGAGTTATGTTAACAGAAATGACAGCCGATTTTATGAATCGTGTTTACATTTTAGCAAAATATAACGGAGGAATGTACGACGCTGTATTATGAACGCAAAAAATATGTAGATTTTTTTAGAGCACTTTTTTGTTAAAGTTTGTAAACTCTGTTCCTCAGACATGGCAATAAATCAAAAATGTTTTTTAGTTTCTTAAGGGAAGTTGAAGTTGAAAGTTGTTGAAGTTTCTCGACCTCCTGTTTATTGTACGTAACCACTGAATATTTCAAATTCAACCTAGCAACACTGACTACTACTCAACTGCTACCTAGTCTTAATCATAGTAAATCTATTAACTACGTTTAGTATCCTCGATGTAAAACGGCTAAGTACTAAAATGTGGTAACCGACATTATTTTCAAACGTCTTTAAGCCTTGAGTTTCTTGATATACGGTTAAAAGCGCGGTGAGAGAATACGTTTAAACAAGGTTGTCGCTTGTGCGTGCTTAGTAACTTCTATACCTAAGATAAGACATGTAAACTGACCTACTCTGGCGCAGTATTACGCTGTTCACATACCTGGGTAGAATATTGACTTGCTCAACGTGAGTTGCAGTAGTAAAACCCTAATAGATAAGTCACATTTTGTGCATTGTATGCGGTTACACAAAATAGGATTACATGTATTACTTAGTAATTATATATTTACAAATATCCCAGACGTTAAAAAAGAAAAAAATATTATTAATAAACCATATTATGAAAGGGAGCCCCCTTAGGCAAGGTTCCGAAGATACTGGCAGCGTTCCCCTTTCGAATAGCTGGGCCATTCTACTTTTCGTTGACCAGTCATATTTAGTAATGTGCTCTTCAAATATTTTTTTTACAAAAACGGTAAAGTGCTCGGTTTTATCATTAAAGATTTAAATAGGCACATAATTAAGCTTATATTTAAAATTATCACTACGCATAAAAAGTAATCATTATTATCTATAAAGTAGGTAACGCAGTGGACATGCGTGTTCCCGCCATTTGTATGGAAATTGGTGTATTTTCCGCTGAGTTACCAATTTTTTCCACAAAATTTCTTTCAAATTAAAGTTTTTTTGCTTTAAAATATTAAATTTAGTTATTTCAGTTTTCATATAAGTTATTTACACTTGAAAAAAATCACCAGGTATGCCTTATATAATATATTTCACGAAAGATTAATGGTTACTTAAAAGTAGAATGGCCCAGCTATGCTAATTCTTTGATATTTGTCCGAGTTAGCAGCCAGCTCTTCGGTCTCCTGTGACGTCGTATAACCTCTTTGCTATTTCCTTATATAGCCTCGAAGTGATAGGACCCCACGGACCAAGAGTCTCGACATTTTCGTCTTTATTTATTGACATTAATCTCATGGGTTCGTTGGCATTGCCACGCAATATTTTATATGGAGGCTGACAAACCTGAAATTGATGAACAACTGAATAAGGGTATCCTGGGATAAGATAGTTAACTAACAGACTTAAACAGATACAGATAAGTTTAGATTTCTTCTAACGGGAAATGTAACTAATCGATTTCTAATAGCAATTTCAATGTCTGATAACGGATTTGAAAAATATTAAAATCACTATTAATTACAGATTATTGTAGATTTCCGAAGGTAAGAAACCCGTGAACCGCTTAATTCATTTTACTTCTTTTTCCTTTAATTGCGGCCACTAGGCTTGTGTCAATGTCACTAAAAATTTGACAGCAGAAAAAATTGTCGGCAGACTAATGATGTGCTTACTCAAAAAGTCAAAAAGTCAAAACGTTTATTCTGCAAATAGGCCGCAAAGGGCTCTTTTACATGTCACTTTTTTAAACTACCAGCGCTTTCGTAAGGACCATCATTGCCAAGAAGAATGCGCCGCAAGAAACTTGGCAGGAAGTCATCTTTTCAAATTAAAATATAATAAATTACAAACTAAAAAACCATACAAATATAGAATTAAATAAAAAATAATAATTATTATATAAAAAAACAATACAGGGATGTATTGGGTCCCATAGTTAAAAAATATATATATATATATATATCAGAGATAGTCTTCCAATGTCACAATCATTAAAAATGAATGTGTTAAAACACATTTCAGGTCAAGTAACCATTAAACTTTTGGATTTCAAAGGCAAGCTTACGCCTGCCGCCCCCAAAGTTGGCTCACACGCACTCATGTCATGCTCTGAAAGCAGAGCGGTACCGAGGGCATGTATCGCTTCCGTTCCCATAAGCCTTATGGGATTGTCTTGGGAACTTCGGCGTCGCGGGCCTGTGACTAGTTAATAAAGTATTCATTAAAATATAAAAGTTTAAATCCATAAGCTTAACAATATACAGCCTTAAATATAGCAAAGGGATGTATAAAGTCCCTGAGTTAATAATAAATAAAAATACTTCATCTAAATAATTCAGAGATGTATATAGTCTCTAAATGTCAACGTAAACTAGTTACATAATCATTAGAGGTGTAAGAAGCCTCCAAGGTCAAAATTAATAATAATATTAATATAAAGAGCTGGAGATTTATAAGGTCTCCGAATATCAAACAAGTAGGTACCTACTTATTATAATTAAGTGGACAACGGCAACAGAACCAGAAACTAGCCGCGGATTGCGCCGTGACACTACAAGTCACACTTCACATCACTTCACATTACAAAGCACATCCACATAAACATAAACATACACACACAAACACACACACGCACACACAAACACGACTACATCATAAGTATCACATATCGACATACTAATTATCTTCGGCTTTCAGTCTTGGCCATGTCGCATTATCACATAAGTACTCCTCACTCTCGTCAGGATACTAGTCATCGGCCAATGAATATACTATAACTGGTTGACTGATACCCAGGGTGCATCGGTGCCAGCACTGGCCCTATACTACGAAGCGCGAAATTCGAACTTCGTTTCATGCCGTTCCGCTCACGCTAATGGTATTTATTACGAGAGTGAGAGGGACCGCACGATCCGAACTTCGAACTTCGAATTTCGTAGTAACCCCCCTGATCTTCACCCCGATCGGATCTAGAAATGAAACGCAGCTTTTGGGCAAACTTGGTTATGCGACACGCGCCCCGTTTGTTTTACAATTTATCTGTGTTTTTTGTATACGCCATAATAATATTGGAAATGCTTGGTTTATGTTGCGTATTTTTTCCATCTAAAATACCGTCTCAAGAATGTCGTTAACACCAAAAATGTGTTAGTAACGTAGTTAAGATGTTAATATGGTATGTTTTTATATTTCCGTCTGAAATAGAACCGTTAAATTAATCAGAAATGCTTGCGTAGGACGTAATTGCCAAGTTAGTTTTGGTTACTTTCCCTTATAAAGTAATGGCATGTGATGTCAGAATGTTGGTAGTGTTGGTAGGTTGGTACGTTCCGCGCTATCTGTCATTAGACATACGTGACTAGGGAAAGTGCGTACGTGAGGTAGAGTTGGAACAAGACCTTTTCGGAATTCTCATTTTAAATTTTAAATCTTTATGCCTGATATTGAACAAGTACTTAATTATCGGATGAGACGACGTAGAAAAAAATACATATTAGACATGAAATTAATAAAAATACAATTATACAATGAAGAAGTCTGTCCGAACGGAAAAATAAAAATAAAATCTTTGTACTTATACGGCTCCAGTTTTAAAATAGAAACAGTTATATGGATGGGTTATTTACAAAACAAAACTCAATTACTTAATGTTAGAATTCTATTTCAAATTAACCTGTGACTGTGTTAAAAAAAAATCTTAAGCACAAAAATACTTAGTCGTTATCTTTAGCCTTTATCTTCGCTTGAACTCTAAGAATCACCTCGTGTTGTAGGTTGTAGGCGATTCATTTATGGTCTCATAAAACGTAGCAAAAAGTGGTCGAGATTATTAAATTTATTGTTTTACAACCAATTAATTCAGACCGGTCACGTTCCTTATTAGAGAATGAACAATTTAATTACTTACTGTTACTGCCTTGTAAAGTTGTAATCAAAAACAAAAAAGTAACTTAGTATGTAACTTTATAACTTTAAAACGAATCCAATCTAAAAGCTAGCTATGTTGCCTATTTGTATGTTTGTACAGGTTAGGCTAAGCCCAGTTTAGATTTGCAAGAAAACTCGTGCAAGTTGCATTACATTGCGCAGCCGAAAAGCGAGCGAGTTTATAGTGGTGAATCAAGCGCCGCAATATAAGGGTGCGACCAAACCGCCGCTTAAAAACCGGTGACATTCAAAACTTTACTATGGAGAGCATGCGGTAAATTCTGACGTTTACGGTGCGTCACTGCGATTCCGTACCGTCACCGTTTTTTAAGCGACGGTTTGGTCGCACCTTAATGCAACTTGCACGTGTTTTCTTGCAGATAAACTCTGCTTAACTCTTAACTGAGTCTGTTCCTGACAGTGGCGAAAGGTTTTAACAACCCGATTGCCCCCGGGTTGACTAAACTTTCGAAGTAACCAAACCCTTCTCTTCCATTACTGCACTGGCTTTTCAAGAAGAGGATAAATGGGTATTTTAAAGAAAGAAAGAAAGAAAGAAAGAAAATACATTTATTTACAACAACACAAGACACATAAAAAATTTTACAAAAAGGACAATACAGAGGCTAAAAATAGAGTGTGTCATTGCGGTTGCAAATTGGACACTGGCTCAGCATAATGCTGAGGCGTTTATAACACCCCAGCGCTGATTTTCAGCCAGTACCGTCGGTAATACCCGGAACGCCACACAGATAGATAAAATGTACACTTATTTTGATCCCGCAGAGACACTCCCGAGCTTTTTTATAGGCATAAGCTCTCAATATAAGAGGGCTTGGGCTAGTTCACATGCGGGCATGCAAAGATGCTGGCAGTACAGGGTGAAATTTTGAACGTGATACAAAATTAAATAGTGTTTCTAGCTTGGTTTGGTTTGGTTGGCTTGGTTAATGCTGGACAACATGATGCATTTACCCATTTGTTAGAATTAGTATTGTTAAATTTGAGGTTTCCATACATTTAGTTCATAATTTAACTACAACAAAGTATGAAAATCCAAAATTTTATCAGACCAATTTCAACAATTGAGTAAATGCATTATGTTATCGAGCATTAACTAGAAGGAAAGACTAATTTAGTATCACGTTCAAAATTTCACCCTGTTGTCTCGCTGTATAGCAATGCTGATACATTACGAGAGTCTGCCAACCCTTTGGTTACCTGTAGTACCTAAACAAAATTACAGTATTAAGTAATGTAATCGACAAAATTAATCTGTTACGTATTCAAAAGCTAATTGGATTGTAACTGATGCTAATTTGTATGTAAGTATGTATATAAGATGGAAGTGATGATAAGTTTGATAATCGTACAGAATATGGTAATTATTACAAGCTTTTAGTTAGCTTGCAACGTTCATACTAGGCGTTCAATATAAAGTGAGAATGAGATGCAAACTCTTTTAATATTACGAAATTAAATACTGGCCGGTAAAGCTAATCTATCTAGCTAATTGCTATGAAAAAAAAAACTAACTGTCTTTTGTTTAAAAAAATAAACGGTAATTTCTTTGCAATGCTATTGAGTACGTTAGCGAAAATGGAGAAAATTGAACTGCGCGCCGTTATCAAATACTTGTATTTGAAAAATTTTTCTACGGACCAAGTCAATTTGGATTTGTGGGACACTTTAGGGTCTAATGCTCCTCCGTATTCGACAGTCGCACCGTTGGTGCGCCGAATTTAGACGTGGAAGAACATCGACAATGGACGACCCCCGCTCCGGACGCCCTACTACAGCAGTAACTGAAGAAATTGAAATTAGACCATAAACTCGTATGTAAATACGTAAGGTATGGTTTCATTTGCAAGCCATTTTCCGACCACGTCATGGTATCCGATTGAGGTGAAGTTTGGCATACTTATGTTTATGTAAGTTTGGGGACAAAACTGTAATTGGGCAGTGAAATTCTGGAGTTCCGGCCAGGATCGACTCTGCAGGACGGAACTCCTCAATCTAATATAAAAAAAATCTCGTGCCACGGTGTTTGTTATCGTCGAACTCCTCCGAAACGGCTTGACCGATCTTTATGAATCTTTTTTAATCTGTATTAGGTAGGTCTGAGAATAGGTCGTAGGCTATTTTTTATACCCCTATTCTTCGCGGACGTAGTCGCGGACAACAGCTAGTAATTATATACTTAATTGAAACTTGATACGAATGATATGTAGTTTGGATGGCAATGCAGTAAAGTCAACTTAAACTATTATTTTTTCAACAAAATCTTATTATATTATAAATTACAGCATAAAAAAAAGAAATTCTATAAGTTTCTTCTTTCTTTATTTGTTACAACGCCTTACACACTTTTGTTTTAATTAAATGAAACAGTGACCAAATAGAAAACAGCTAATTTCGCACAGAGTGTATAATTTTGTACGACCATAGACAATCTTTGAATCGCCATATGACTGTAGCTGACAAGTGAGTGAAAGGTGTAAATATAGCTAATGGAGAGTGGAAAGCAAATAGAAATTTACTGTTTTGCGGTATCACTAGTTGCCAGCTTTGCTAGATTACAAAACAATATTGTAAAATATTGAATACTGAAAAATCTGTGCACCGTATTTTTTATTTCCTTTCGACGAAAGAATCCCTTTTTTTGCTCAAAAGGTTTAAGAATCCCGATTTGCCCTAAAAAAAAATACAGCTACGCTGGTAATATGCAAAACATTTAAGTACTTATCTATAAGTCATTTAAAGTGCATTACTCTGTGTCCTTCAAAAATGGTTTCTCTCACTTTATTACCCATTAACACTGGTTTATCATGCATATTTTTATGTAGACTCATTGTGGCTGCGTTTAATGACTTTTATGACGAATTACATCATGGTGATGATGCTGTAACCAAGAATTTGTAGTCGGAAGTAGACTAAAAGGAAGTCTAGCTTCCGGTAACATGACCATAGAGCTATCGGTGCCAGTATTAATTTAATCCACCGAATAGGTCAACTAAAGTGGCCTGGAAAATTAATTGTATCGTATTAAAATTAAAAAACTGTGGTCTGTGATGTACATTTAACGCTGAACTGGATGTCATTACTTACGGCATTAATTACTTGAAATAAATTATTTGAATTTGAATTTAAAAATACAGGGTTATTTTTAATTCACTGACATCCTCTTAACCCTGAATTCCTATCACTCAAACAAATGTTTTTTGTTCTACGACTTTTTAAAATGAAGCACTTTTTTTCCCATACAAATACACAGAGTATCGTAAAAATAAGAGGTAATCTCAAAATTTCAAAACGTTATTACACCAAAAATATTAAGTTATGACAAAAGCCGTAAAACAAAAAACATTTGTTTAAGTGGTAGGAGTTTAGGGTTAAAAGGATGCTAGTGAATTACAAATAACCCTGTATAATTTTTATTTTCTTGGTTATTTGTAATTCACTAGCATCCTTTTAACCCTAAACTACTACCACTTAAATAAATGTTTTTTTTTGTTTTACGGCTTTTGTCATAACTTAATATTTTTGGTGTAATAACGTTTTGAAAATTTGAGATTACCTCTTATTTTTACGATACTCCGTGTATTTGTATGGGAAAAAAGTGCTTCATTTTAAAAAGTCGTAAAACAAAAACATTTTTTTGAGTGATAGGATTTCAGGGTTAAGAGGATACGATGCGCACCATTTCTCCATACAAACGTAATCCCCTGTTTCCTCCCTGGATAATGGCTTTAGAGCCAATTTTTTTTTACTGTGTAATCTGTATCTACCACAGCTATGCCCCATATGTTTCGTTTTTTTCCATATTTCAATTAACATAAGAAATATGAGCTTTCAAAAACTGAAAAAATTGCCCAATTTCAACGTCATTTTCAGACACTCATCAGAAAAGAATCCCTGATATAAACAAAAAAAGGAAAACATAGGGGCATAGCTAAATCTGTCCTCTAATTATTTTTGAAAAAAAAAATAATTTTATTGGTCCAGTTTTCGAGAAGAAAACAGGGGATTACGAAATGCTGTTTTGATCAATTTTACGCGCCTATTAACGGTCTGAGCTGCAGTTGTCCCGCTCTCGCTGTACTGACACGGAGGGGTTCGGGCGAAATACCTATTTCTCAAAAGTCTCTCAGCCATCGTACCCTCTAAAGAGGATGTCAGTGAATTACAAATAACCCTGTATAACAGTAATATTTTACGACTTTCGGAAAATCCCACGGGATAAGGAATAAAAGGGATTTATAAATTCATTTTAAAGGGACGCTATCCCCGAAATCATTCCTATAGGATCAATAGAGGTGCAGTAAAAAAGATTTTTGAAATTTGCCGCGGAATAGAGATCGGGACTTGAACAAAAATTTAATTTGTGCGCGGATTAAGTCGCGTAAAAAAGCTAGTAAATAGATATTTTCGAAAAATGTCTAATATCGCTTAACTTATTTGCTAATTGGCAGCAAAGCTAGCGGAAGCTACCAACTATAAAAATGTAAATCGTATGTTTTTAATAATCCACCGGCAGGAAATGCCTGGCCGCCGTTCGGTAAACAGCGATTGTTCACTTTCTGTTTGGTTTTCGTGAGTGGTTTCACTTGTAGTATCCGTCCGTTGTGTCAATATTCCGATTACATATTTATCTATAATATTTTTTTAATCTGTATTTTCTACGTGTAAGCATTTCAATTTTTTCAACGGGTATTAGGTAGGTAGGTTTTTATAAGAAACAACTACATAATACACACTGGGCCCACGTGGGAATTACGGCCCAAGCCCTCTCATTCTGAGAGGAGGCCTGTGCCATGCAGTGGAACGTAAAGGCTGGTATGATGATGATGACATAATTAGAAAACTGTGAACGTTTTCTCGTGAAATTGTGGTAGCCTAGTGGTTTGACCTATGGGCCATGGCCTCTCAAGCAGCGGGTCATCCCTCCCAGCATATACGTCCCATTGCACGGCACAGGCCTCGTCACGATGTCTGTTGATGATGGTGTGATGTGATTTATTTACTTCTATTTCATCATGAAACATGCATGAAACACTAGCTTTTAAAACAAATGAATTTGAATTTGCACGTCAAAAATTCAAAAGAAGAACAACTGCCAAATGCGACCGAAATGTTTTTAAAATAACTTGTCAGTGGCGGCCAGTTACCTTATACGGGGTGAGGTCTTTCATATGGCAAGCCGGTTGGTCAGTACAGTTATGCCTGCCTGCAATACCAGTTAATACCAATGATGGAAGTGGTCACTAAAAAACACCTTACGAGTAGGTACGTTTAAAAAACACGACATACATTTTACTTATAGTTGAAGAAGGAATGAAAGTCGTAAAATTACAACTTCATAAATTGAATTGTTCTTTATAATGTCATGTCATGAGCGTGATCAACAGTTAAGTAGTATTCTAATAAATGCATAAGTTTGAAATGTTTGTTTATCCATTACGTAAGAACGGCTCAACAGGTTCCAAAAACAGATAGTCAATCTAGAATTATAGATTAACACAGAAAACATTTTGTGCCTAATTCCCAGGGGATAAAGATAAAAGAATTCATCGCAGAAAAAGTCGTCAGCAACAGCTCGTGTACTATAAAAAGAAGGTCTCTTTCTCACCGTGATAAATAATGTTTGCCTATAAAACTCGATCAACTTTTAATTAGTAGTTAATATCGTTATTAGAGCAGGAAACTATTTTATAGACATCTTAAAGACCGCATAAAACTTTAAATACCGCATTCATACTTGAATTATTCACACGTAAAAACATTGTGAAGAGGCATTTAGCATAAATTTCCTTCAAATGGGTGTTTAATTAGTTTTATTTACTTTTAAAAAATAAAGATTTGTTTTAGTATAAATATTTTATACGACCTTCGTTAGTCGGGAATAATCTCAAAGTGACTTGAACTGTTTTTTTTTGTGATGTTCGATTTCTAAACGAGAAAATTAAAAACAAATAGATATTTAGGAAATACACTGGAAGAAAAAATAATTAAAAATATATTTTAAAGATTATCTAGGTACTTCAGCAGAAAGTTTCATTAAATTATACGAGAAGTTCCATTCTTGATTATAATATGGTATTTAGCACAGGTGTGTTCTAAAGATGAAATTTAAATCGAAATGAGTCCCACTATAATTTTTTAGTCTACTACGTAATTTTCCCAGCCAGTCGATAATTATTATGTATCGAAACAGTTTACTAACAGAGTGAAAGTTGTCGACTGATAAAAAATCTAGACCAAGATAAGACGTGGCTTCTTTGCATTTGAGATAAGTTCTTAATGTAGATTGTATTTTATTATTACCTTAACCACTCTCACTTCATTTACTTTGTATTGTTTGATAAAAAAAGCGTAACCAATTTTCGGTAGCAGAAACGAAATGTCATTTTAATACTGGCTGTATAAAATTAAAAAGTTAAACACGGCCAGTGTCATGCAGCGATCGCGAAATTTAAAAACAAAAGCGACATCAATCAAATTCGACTCATTTCAAATTCATAAGAGCGTTGATAATGTTGCCACAATAAAAAGAAAAGGAGCGCCTAATTGTTTCGGAGGGAGAAAAAATCCTTGGAATTCGAAGGACGAGTGCCTGGTGACGTCAGATGTTGCAGGTACTTGGGTGTAGTGGGGTTGTATAGAATTGGTACCTGACGTAGGGACTTATATTCGAATAAAAAAATACTATTTGTAACTTGGATTTTTACAAGAAAGTTTAATTTCCTTTGATATACAATTATTGAAAGTATTTTTAGAAATACAGGGTTATTTGTAATTCACAAGCATCCTTTTAACCCTATACTCTTACCACTTAAACAAATGTTTTTTTGTTTTACGGCTTTTGTAATAACTTAATATTTTTGGTGTAATAACGTTTTGAAAATTTGAGATTACCTCTTATTTTTACGATACTCTGTGTATTTGTATGGGAAAAAAGTGCTTCATTTTAAAAAGTCGTAGAACAAAAAACATTTGTTTGAGTGATAGGAATTCAGGGTTAAGAGGATGTCAGTGAATTAAAAATGACCCTGTATATGTACGAATATGTACATGTTCAACTACATCTACAAAACAATATACTATTTCGTAAACTCTGAAACCTAAATATGTATCTATTTGTAAATAAAAACCACGAATTTTAATACGTTAAGCCGAAAGGTTTTTTCACATCAACAAAATGTACGACTTGGTAGTGATACCGTGACGAAAACAACATAAGGTCATATACACATACGTCGCACACAACCGAAAGTGAACGTTTGGAATTTGCTAATATTTAAACAGCTTATCTGGCATAATTATGTCGTGACTCATTTAATTTAAGTCTCGTGAACGTTAATTGAAGAGGGCACTCAGTTTAATGCATATCGATTTTTAAATTATGATTCGTTTTCTTAATTTTCATATGTCATCAATAAAAGATTTGTAAGTATGTCAAGTGCTATACTTCGTTTTTTTAGCATTAGAAAGAAGGTAAGCGATCTTGACGTGTCTTTTTATTGAAATACACTTTTGAAAAATAAGTCACTGCTAATAAACAAGTTAGCTATGAAGTATCTTTTTGTATTTATTTTTTCAACTTCATTTTTTTATGATTTAGCAGATTGAAATGTATGATGTATAGGAAAGATTCGTGTTTAATCTCTAGACCAGTGGTGGTGTAGGGGTATGGCACACGGCACGGAATGCTGAGGACCTGGGTTCGATTCCCAGCATTGGTCTTTTTTCTGGGGTTTTTTCTGTGCATCTATATTTCAGTTTGTATTTAGTATGTTTAAAGTTGCACAGTAGCGCCATCTCTTGTCCAGGTGAGCGGTTAGTTCCGAAGGAGTGTTAAAATCTCTCGATAGAGGGTGTAACATAGATGTGCGCTTGTCACTGCATAAGGTGATGATTTAGCAGATTGAAATGTATGATGTATAGGAAAGATTCGTGTCTAATCTCTAGACCAGTGGTGGTGTAGGGGTATGGCACACGGCACGGAATGCTGAGGACCTGGGTTCGATTCCCAGCATTGGTCTTTTTTCTGGGGTTTTTTCTGTGCATCTATATTTCAGTTTGTATTTAGTACGAAATATCACAGCTAATATGTAACAATTTTGAAAGTCATTTACACTCTTTTGGTTTCATAAGTCATAAGTCATGCAAACAAACCTTCCCATAAACAGATTTTGATGCAGTGGCTTAAGCAGCAGGATTATCATGAGACTGAAATGCTTCTGACTGTAACACAGTGACAAAGATTGGCCGTACCTTGTTTTATCTTGTCCCCGGTATCCATCATGTTGGGTATCCATTATTTGCACACAAATTCACTCACACGAACATCCACTCATTCACCCTAAAATGTACACTCACACACGCGCAATGGAGAATTAGATAAATGTAATAATTTTAGGTTAGACATAAGTAGAACTAAATGATTAGCAAATAGATATTGTATCTTTGTATTCACTTTTTCTGTACGATGTGAAGTGCTCATTATTTGGTGTATTTTTTTTTTAGCTGGATCTTGTAACACAGGGGACCCCTGGCACAGGATCCAGTGTCAATGATTCTTCCTGTAAGCATTTCTCGTGCATTAAACTTTTATCATTTATCATAAGTTACTATTTTTTTTAAAAGCGTTTTTCAATAAAAAGACCCGTAACATTGTTTACCTTATTTCTAATGCTAAAAAAACGAAGTATATGTACTTAAATTATAATAGAGTTTAAGGGAAGCCTGAGCCCAGTAGTGGTACACAATAAAATACTATAAAAATTAAATATCTATTAATTGCTACATTAGCAATTATAGTGTTAAACATCGCATGATGTCATTTTAACTAAACATTTTTTAAGTTTTTTTTTTCAAACATATATTTTAATTAATTCCTGAAAGTTGCTTCGTATTATTATTAAGACTATTTCCGTCATTCCATGAATAGAAAGTGGTCGTGCATTAATATAATTAATATGCAAGAATGATATGCTTATTGGAGATGTCCTTTAATATTCATATTTTTTTAATAAATTAACTAATAAATGATCGAGCATAAGCGTCACTCCTTATTGCTAAACAAGTACAGTCGAATACAAAAAGATCGATACCGCCAAAGTTACAAAGATATGTATACACACCTTTATTGACTTAACATTAAGGTCGTGTATACATATTTTTGTAACTTTGGCCGTATCGATTTTTTTGTAGTCGACTGTACAAAGTTATAGTAAAACACCGCAAAATTTCCAAAAATTAAAAATTTGTCCAAGGAAGCCAAAGCGGGGTATACATAAGATAAGGTAAACAAACGGCGAGCCAACTCACGCCATCAGCACTAGCGTCACTCGATGTAGGTCACCCACGGAATGTGGTCCGGCCGGCCGCGCCTTCACCTGCGATGCTGCGGGGTATTCCGAGGGTTCTGGCAACACTGGGCTACTGTTTTGAATTTCGAATACCTTCATGGGAAGTATCGAATTCCCTTGGACGTGGCATTATGATTTTCTTTTTTGAGGACTACGGCATCCACGCCAACAGCCTCGGATTGAAAAATAATACGCATTCGCCGCTACTATGTTTATGGTAACATGTCCTAGCTAGATCTTTTTAAATAAGGAATTGTATTAAAAAAGAAGTGAAAGAGTTCAATAGAAACAAGTATTGTCCACTTTTTTTACTAACAAAAAATAGTTTTTTTTAAGTGTAAATGGGGAATCTTAAGGAGGAAAATAGTCCTTTACAAATATTTTTGATACTGATTTTATTTTCTTATGAGTATTTATACACTTAAAAAAATAAAAAATAAAAAAATATGAATGAAAAACGTATCAATTGAATTAGCAATTACAAATGTACCTACTTACGTTGAATGTACGGTATTATACGTCTGAAAGTGTTTTTTCATCGGTTTATTTGGTATTTAAACACTGAAGCTCGAAAAATTGTGATGTGACCGCGACACAAAAACCTAATTGAAGGTATCACACTTATCGAAATTAAATATCTCGAAACAAACTTACTAAACCTCAAATTTAACAAAAGTGAGGAAGTTTAACCTAGTCAAGATATGATTTACCCAGCCACGCTAAGATATCCCGTGATTACCTGAAAACTTGTATAAATAGCACGTGTAGCAACCCTATTTCAGACCACGTGACATAAGAAATCATATTTTTTTTATTAAACAGAGACAATCATAGAGAATCGGCGCAGTAGACCGCAGAATTTTAGTGTCACGACCGAATCTGAATGGAAAGCGTTATAATGACACGCAATCATGCAAACTTGAATTATTTAAGAGGGTACGATGGCTGAGAGAATTTTGAGAAATAGGTATTTTAATGAAATGTCGCTGTCTCGCCCGAAACCCTCCGTGTCAGTACAGCGAGAGCGGGACAACTGCACCTCAGACCGTTAATAGGCGCGTAAAATTGATCAAAACAGCATTTCGTAGTCCCCTGTTTTCTTCTCGAAAACTGGACCAATAAATTTATTTTTTTCATAAATAATTAGAGGACAGATTTAGCTATGCCCCTATGTTTTCCTTTTTTTGTTTATAGAAGGGATTCTTTTCTGATGAGTGTCTGAATAATACGTTGAAATTGGGAAATTTTTCAGTTTTTGATAGCTCATATTTCTTATGTTAATTGAAATATGGAAAAAAACGAAACATAGGGGCAAAGCTGTGGTAGATACAGATAACACAGTAAAAAAAATTTGGCTCTAAAGCCATTATCCAACGACCGCTTTAGCCTAGTTGGTAGTGACCATGCCTACGAAGCAAGAGGTCCTGGGTTCAAATCCCGGTAAGGGCATTTATTTGTGTGATGAGCACGAATATTTGTTCCTGAGTTATGGATGTTTTCTATGTATTTAAGTATTTATTTATCTATATAAGTATGTTTATCCGTTGCTTAGTACCCATAACACAAGCTTTGCTAAGCTTACTTTGGGACTAGGTCAATTGGTGTGAATTGTCCCATAATATTTATTTATTTATTTATTATATTTATTTATTTATCCAGGGAGGAAACAGGGGACTACGTTTATATGGAGAAATGGTGCGCATCTAATTACACAGTAGTGATGGGAATGGGAGATAGATAGATGGTGATCTGGAAGGAGTAAATAGTACCTTAGTGAGGTGCTTAAGCTTAGTTAAACCGTAGGTATGTACGATGGGCTGCAAAAGTGCATGAACATCTCGGGGCGATTATCGCCTGAGCTGTGTTTGATCGTTTGATGTTATTATCATACTCGCGCGCGCGCGCGCTCACGCGATTATCGCCCCGAGATGTCCATGCACTTTTGCAGTCCACCGTATGTCGGCCAAGAGGTCTACCAGTTTTGACAAAAGCTTCTGTGAGATCTACATAAATGTCGCTAAGGTTGACGTTTCTGACTGAGTGAAGTTACCAAAGAATAACTAATAGTACTAGCGTATTACAGAAGAATCACTCTCGAACAAAAGGATGCTGTTTTGCAATAGTGTGTTATCCCTGATTAATTCTGCAATAGGTACAATGTCAACCGTTAGAAAATATTTTTTACAGTTGACATTGTATTGCAAATTGACAGGGAGTTGACTCAGTATTGCAAAACAGCATCCAAAGTCAACTTTAGGTATAAAAATATGCCTACTCTTACGACCGTTGACTGCTTGCACGCGAAATTTAAATTTATCGTGTGATACGAGGGTTCATATTTCGTTGGGCACCGCTGAACCGAAACCAAGAGCACAGGGTTCCCACTCGCCGATATTAATTAGGTAGGTATATAAATGAAGAAAGATAACAGTGTGTATTAATTCAGTAAACTACTACCTTTAAACGCAACAGTATCTTTTATACGGATTATAAGATCGTTTAGAAGTCATTGTTTGTTGCAAAAATCACAAAAAAATAATTACGCGCGACGCGGCTAGCGTGCGAACCGAAGGCCGAGCGACAACCTACTGCCATACGCCTGCCCGGGAGGCGCGCCGGCCGAACATACCTAAACTGTGGAGTGAAACCCCCCTGCCAACACCTCTGATATTTGTGTGCTTTCGCTGTTTCAGCCGTTTCAGCGTTATATATTTAATATGAACATACATATATGCACATTAGGTATTCCACGTCTTCGTATCAAGGTTTAACGCTAACACGTCTAGTATAGAAACGAGGCCATTTTGCACTTTTAACGTTACTTGAAGAATCCTTTGACTTGAGGTCAATTCAATGTTCGGCGCTATTTTGTTTTTGGTGTTAGTCAATATTCGTCACGCATTGAAGGTCCCTGCATAGGTGGGGCCAGTGTGGCGTGTACTATACCTATTATTATTATACCCTATGTCTTCAAATTTATTTGCACTAATTCAGCAAATGATTGGGCGAGTTTAAAACCGGCTAAGGTTTTTAATAGTAAGTAAAATATGTAGAAATCTTATTTATGTATATCTCTGCTTTTTCAGCCTGTATACGTCCCCACTTCAGAGGACAGGGCTCCTCTCAGAATGAGAGAGCTTAGGCCGTAGTTCCATAATGTAGCGGGCTCAGTGCGGGTAGGGAAATCCAGACACAGGTCCTCACGATGCTCACGAAGAAAGAAAACTTCACCATGAAGCTCATGGCAAATTTTAAATGTAATTTCGCACATAAATTCCGAACGCTACGTTCCCGCTTTTACGTTACGGCTTTTTTTAAAAGAATATACAAAACGAAAAATTTAAAATTAAACTTCAAAAAACACTTAAACTCATCCTCATGTTAGCCTGCACTTAAATTTCAGTTATTTACGATTTCACAATAAGATAAGGCGAAAATTAGCGGCACAGTCATAACAAACAAAATGTTTAAGCAAGGCGGTACAATGCACACATGGATTATTTACCCTCTGCTATCAGATAAGCGTGTTTGCGGGGCCCGGGTTAAATGAAAAATGTACAATAAAAACCCCAGCCTAAGCAACACGTGTAGTAAAAAAAACCGGCCAAGTGCGAGTCGGACTCGCGCAAGAATGGTTCCGAGCCATTATATCTAAAAAAACGGCAAAAAAAATCACGTTTTTTTGTATGGGAGCCCCCTCAAATATTTGTTTTATTTTTATTTAATTATTTATTTTTAAAGTGAATATATAACTAAATATTCTGTGAATATTTCAAGCTTCTACCTGTTGCCGTTATCAATATCGATCAAAAACGAGCAAAACAATCACGTTTGTTGTATGGGAGGGAGCCCCTTAAATATTTCTTTTATTCTGGTTTTTAGTGTTTGTTGTTATAGCGGCAACCAAAATACATCATCTGTGAAAATTTTAACTGTCTAGCTATCACGGTTCGTGAGATACAGCCTGGTGGCAGACGGACAGACGGGCAGGCGGACGGACAGCAGAGCATCAGTAATAGGGTCCCGTTTTTACTCTTTAGGTACGGAACCCAGTCCCACTGCAGGGCACAGGCCTCTTCTCAGAATGAGAGGGCTTGGGCCGTAGTTCCCACGCGGGCCCAGTGCGGATTAGGAACGTCACACACACCATTCGATACTGTACTAGAATTAAATATTCTCATCTCATCTCCTTTAGTACAACACAGGGTTATTTGTAATTCACTGACATCCTCTTAACCCTGAATTCCTATCACTCAAACAAATGTTTTTTGTTTTACGACTTTTTAAAATGCAGCACTTTTTCCCCATACAAATACACAGAGTATCGTAAAAATAAGAGGTAATCTCAAATTTTCAAAACGTTATTACACCAAAAATATTAAGTTGTGACAAAAGCCGTAAAACAAAAAACATTTGTTTAAGTGGTAGGAGTTTAGGGTTAAAAGGATGCTAGTGAATTACAAATAACCCTGTATAGGTACTTAATATCTCGAGAGCGAGCAATCGAATTGAAACACTACGAAAGTTGTCGAAGTTGTCGTTCAAGGGGGTCCTTTATTCAACAGTGGATGTCATTGATGATATGATATTGATGAGTACCGGTGAAACAAAAGAATGGTAGAAACGATATTATATTCCGTGCCAGCGTAGGAATTAAGGCTAGATATTTCAATCCAAGCCCTCTCATTGAAGAAGTAAGTTGTGGGGTCGTTTATAGGCTGAAGAAAATAATAAACAATGGTGTTCTACCATTTAAATTTTCTGCACCTTCATTTGACAATATTTGCCGTACACAACGAGTTCGCATATGAGTTCATCCGTATAAAATTGCATTGAACCCAAGTGCACCAACATCACAAACATAAATCTTAATCAAGTAGACGTCAATGTTGGCTGTTGGCACATCATACCTTGACCCGAGCCTCCCACAGATAAAATTACTTTGTCACATCCTTTTAAGGTATTCTATGCACGTCAGGTACGTGCGCCGAATGTTTATTGTTTAAGTAGCCTGTGGCCGGCGCCATTTTTATGAGAATGCATTGTTTTGAAATTTTTAAATTTCGTTCGGTTTGTTTTCGACGCATATATTTGAATTTTGTCGTTTGTTTGATATTGTTTTCAATGCCAAAGTACAAGTAAGGTTGCTGAGGTTATTTATCCTCAGAAAACTTAGCAAAAATATATTTATAATTTCAAATATATTTATCAAAAATAATTTAGGTTCGTTCAACAGATATTATTGGGTGAATCAACTTTTTCTTTACACCCGTTGCTATGGTTACACAAATTTTGTCTCTTGGACATCCTAAGCATTTTTATATGAACCGGTATGAAGATGTCACTTGGTCAACTGGGGACAGAGGAAACAACACGAAAAAGTTAATTCACCCTTTCAACAATGCAACTAGTAACTTACTTCTTCTTGGAATTATCCGCCTAACTAAGCGCACAAGAAATTTCTGCTCGATTTTCTCAACCGTCATTCCTCCCGCCGCGCTTTTCATCCGGTAATAAATCGGATCGCCGGACTGCCGGATCCGCCGATACTACGGCCAAGCTAGTTCCGATGAAAAAAACTTTATAATTTCCTTCGAGGTTTAACTTCTATGTATACCTATATATATTTTTTATACCTACCTATATCTATCAATCTAGCTCTGGGCCTACCTAGGTTTTGTCTCTGTCATAAATATATGAAGCATAATAATATTTCTTTCTAACCAGTCGGATTCGGCGAACAGGGAGAATGATTTTTGTTCGCTATAAACACTAAGAACTATGGGTATAGAGCCCGGCACATTCTACACAAAAGTAAGCAAGAGGTAGATACTACATACTACACTAAACTGAAAGAATCGCTACAGTCGGTGCCGTAATATTATTTTTTAGCATGCCACGACATAGTGCTGCCAATACTTTTGCTAAACAAAACGGTACAAAATGTCAAGAATCTAGGAATACACAAAAAATTACCATTGGTTATAATACAAATCTAGTTTCCTTATTTTTTTTATTGCGTCCTATTGTAGAACGCGGCTTTTTGCGTCTCGGAACGAAGTCAAGGCTACGTTTTGTTAATGTGTAACGTCCATAAGGAAGTTCGAATAGCCTTATTGTAACTTTGGATCCGACGGGAGATGCCTTAAACTTTATCTTTGCGCTGAATTTTCCGCCACGTTTCGCGGGGGGCGAAGTATACACATACTTAGAGCACACATCTACATAATACTCATTACTAAATCCTACACATACGAAAACCAAACTCACACAAATGCGAGTCCGTACAAATTTATACCAAAACATAAGAAAACCAGAGAAGATTCAATGGTAATATTCTTGTTTTTGCAGCAGGTATTTTTCGTAACGTCTCTACAATAACATGTAATTCGATCGCTTTGTTGCGACGTTTCTGACACTTAGACTGGCGTAGGTACTCAAAGACGTCAATTAACTAACATTATTCGACAGCGTTTTATACAAAGACAACCGGAACCCAATTAGAAATTAATAATGGTCAGGTCAGGACAGGCAGAAAGACTACTATTTGGTGCAATTTATGACTCAAGCCATAAAGAAACAAAAAAAAACACGACCGTATATTTGTCGACCAGAAGGAACGACAATAAATGCAATATCTGACAATTCAAACGCTTGGCTTATGGTATTACTAATAATTACGACTTTTTTTGAGTTATACATATTTGTGCTTAGTAATTTTAAAATCCATATTATGATATGAAAAATTAAAAATTGACTTCAATTTGTTAAGAGGGCCTTAGATTACTTTCTATTAAACAAATACTCAAAATAAAACATGTTAATTAAGTAACTTTTATAATATCTAACGAAACCGGACGTTATGAAATTAATTATTCAAATAAATGCCATTAAAATACCGCGTGTCATAGTCATAGATATTTAACAGCGTGACTTGATCTCGAATATATTCGTATTTTAGAATGAAAATTAACGGAAGTTATACCCTGTCTATTTAACAGAGTTAGCAAGGCGTTCTCTCTGTTGCACTTTTGTATGCAAATGAAAGGGACAAGAAACTGTCAGTGGGCGTCAACAATCGCACATCGATGGCGGGCTCGGCTTACATTACAATGCCGTTTGTTGGAATATTCGTAATATTTCTCGTGATTTTTTGATTTTTCTCGTCGCACCTTAAATAATTACATGCCATGTTTATTCATCTATCAATCATAATTATGTAATTAAAAGTAGTAGATAATAATATTTAAATATGTGCCCTGCAGTGAGGGATATATATGCCGGTGCATCGTTGTTATCGCTGACCAATTACGTGCATTCTCTGTTTTCTAGTACTAACTCTGTTAAATAGACAGAGTATAGTTTTGTTATGTTGGCTACGGTTTGGTTACAACAGATTAAAAAAGTTTCACAGCTGTTAAATACGTGTGGTTGAGAAACGATCTATCATGTATTACTCACTTGGCTGCCAAGAATCCAGCCATATACGGAAAAAAAAATTAATCGAAATTCGATCTTCGCGCTGTGCCCTCATGCTAATAATATTTAATACGAGTGTGAGCGAGATGGTACGATACGAACTTCGATTTTTGAATTAGGTTAGGGTTGTTTTTTGGGAGCGGCTTGACCGTTGGATAAGGGCGACTTTAAACTTAACTTGGTAAGGATAATGTAGGTAATTGAGATGAATTGTAAATATAATCAACAAAAATTGTTCTTTATTGTCCACTGATATTCCAAAAAAAGTTACTCTACTGCAAGAACATGAATTTTCCGTGAACCCTTTTCTCCATTACTATGCACCGGTTAGACATTAACTAATAATGAATACTTAATGATGTACACTTTAATCCAGTCCACCGATTAATCAATAACCAATGTAAATAGTTTTTGAGAATTTTATGCTATTTAACTAATACTATTTAAATTGTTTGTGGTTACTTAACGTTCTACTCAAAAGTGGTTTTAAATTCCTTTATATGTCATTAATACTGTAAAAATAGCAACAGAATGATATAAACTGACGAATCAAGTTACTTACCTCAATATCTAAGACCAAAATCATTGTAAACAACACGACTTCCACAAGGTTGAATATTGACTCAATCGACGATGTCAGAAAAACTTGGTAATTATTTCGTGCATATTTTTTTGTATGTTTAATGACTTTATGTGTCATTGATTTGCTTTAAATGTTATTTTGACATTGATCTGCGTATTTGAGATGCTATTTCTGGATTTTCTGGCGTCAGAAGCTAAAACGCTGGTAATATTGTTTTACATTTAGCCGTATTTTTCGTACTTTTTACGTTTCTAGAGGATGTATTGATATTATGTATGATATTAAAGCTTAAATCACTCGGAGAACGATGGAGCGAGCTATGGCCGAATCAGAAATGAGGGGATCCACTAGGGGAGGGGAACTAAGAACCAAAACACGTCGTTGCTTATCTGAAACAACGGCCTAATCCAAAGTACTACGGTGTGCAACTTAATACTTTAATTATTGCTAATAAGGTGTATAATTACACAGCGTGTCATTTCGAATTGGGCCCTTCTTTTAGATAAGCAGCGACGTGTATAAGAATAGTTCATAGTTATTTATTCATAAAACAATATACCTACATTGCGTTTGAAAATACATGTGCTTTAAATATTAATTAATAATCTAATCTCTCTAATATATAAAAACTTTTTAACAAAAAAATTAAACCGCCGAAAACACTGAAAGGCAAAAAATAATACCTTTTTGTTTGACCTTAATCTAGGTACCAGTTACAGTTTGAAGTCGGTGCCTCAGCACGAGCCAAGAGGAGTGGACCTATAATCTTCTACCTGATTGGCTTCTATCACTCCTCCTGGCTAGTGCTGAGGCACCGACTTCAAACTAGTACCTAGATTAAGGTCAAACAAAAAGTTATTATTTTTTGCTTTTCAGTGTTTTCGGCGGTTTAATTTTTTTGTTAAAAAGTTTTTATTTCATACTTTTTTCCCATCCTTGGGGTAATTTTTTTTTTCCAAATTAATATAATACCAACTTCAATGTATACCCTATCCAATTAAAAAGAATTATGAAAATCAGACTACTCTGTAAAAAGTTAGTCAATCATCCCCTGTTTTCCTACCCTTAGGGTAGGAATATTATTTCCAAATTGACATGGGACCATCCTTGGAGTATACGCTTTCCAATAAAAAAAGAATCATCAAAATCCGACTCTACTCTGTAATAAGTTATGCGTGGTCATATAGTACAATCAGTAACTGAACAATCAATCATCCCCTGTTTTCCTACCCTTAGGGTAGGAATATTATTTCCAAATTTAAATGGGACCACCCTCGGGGTATACGCTTTCCAATAAAAAAAGAATCATCAAAATCGGACTACTCTGTAAAAAGTTATGCGTGATCATACATAAAAAAAAAAAAAAAAAACAAATATACACGTTGACTTGAGAACCTCCTCCTTTTGTTTTCGTCGGTTGAAAATCTCGTATCACGGTGTTTGTTATCGAACTCCTCCGAGACGGCTTGACCGATTGTTATGAAACTTTTTTCTCTATATTCGGTAGGTCTGAGAATAGGTCGTAGGCTATTTTTTATCTTTGCAGACGGAGTCGCGGGCAACAGCTAGTAGTATATAAAAATCTCGTGTCACGGTGTTTGTTATCGAACTTCTCTGAGACGGTTCGACCGATTTTTATGAAACTTTTTTCTCTGCAATCGGTAGGTCTGAGAATAGGTCGTACGTAGGCCATTCTTTATACCCATAATATGGTAAAACAAAGTTTGCTGGGTCAGCTAGTTTCATATAATAATGACTAATATAAATATTAAATTAAATCTAACTAAGACAAAAACGAGAGTGTCTAGCATACCTTTGTCACCCATAACGTCCATTGCCGTGCCATATCGGCCAACCATCACCTATAGAAAACCGCCATAAAACCATCGACTAACAGTGGAATTAAAATGAAATCATCCTCCTGCAAAGACGTCATTTGCACCTTATGCCTTTACAATAAAGTCTAACTCCGTACAGATAAACCAAGACGTGACAATGACACCATGACTTTTAATGGTATAGTTCTCACAAGCTTTATTATGTGGATACAAAGCGTTTATTGCAAAATGAACCTTGGTAACTTAAATTATAGTTAAGTTTACTAGGACGCGTTGATGACACATACGGCTTTTAAGTTATGGTTAGTTTTGTTGTGAATGTGCGGTCGTCACTCGTGTTCTCTTGTTTTACGTAATGTATGGTTAAATCGTGTGATAGTTTTGCAATTTTGTGGGCAGAGGTGCAATCATCACATCATCATTGTCCCAGCATATACAGGGTATCCCAAAAATCAACAATGACGTGGTACCGGGTGAGGCGAGAGGGGAAAGTTAGTTAAGGGCTCCCACACAATACTGCGAATTCGCATCGCATCGCAAATATCTGCGAGCTCGCACGAATGCACCGCAAGAACTTCCGATCTGATTCGCATCGCGCAAGGTTCAGGTGACCATACAAATTATATGGAAAAATGAAAATGAAAAAAAAAATGAAAAATCAAAAATGTTTTATTTGTTAGGTAATAGGATTTTACATAATAGTGGCTGGAGCCTCATATGGTCACCTGAACTTTGGTCTTACCGCACGAAATCGCATCGCAGCAATTCGCATCGCTAGTTCCTGCGATGCGGCGCCGCATCGCATCGCATCGCAGTATTGTGGAGGAGCCCTAAACCAGTTCTGGAAATAATAAGAAAAACAATCCTTGCCATTTACAGCATTCACTGTATACGTCCCAATGCACAAAAGCCTCTCAGGATGCGAGGGCTTGGGCCGTTGTTCCCACACAGACCCAGTGCGGATTTGGTACTTCACACATACCATTGAATTTCTTCGCTGGTGTGTACAGGCAACGTTGTTTTCGTTCACCGTGAAGCTTATGGTAAATTTCGAATGTAATTTCGCACATAAATTCCGACATACTCAGAGGCGATCCACGACCTAGGCTATAGGTCAAACCGCTAGGCCACCACGGCTTATAGGTACATATTATTTGTTCCTGAGTTATGGATGTTTTCTATGTATTTAAGTATTTATTTATCTATATAAGTATGTTTATCCGTTGCTTAGTACCCATAACACAAGCTTTGCTAAGCTTACTTTGGGACTAGGTCAATTGGTGTGAATTGTCCCATGATATTTATTTATTATTTATTTATTTATTTATTATAGGTATTCATCACATGATTATCAATTATCACTACTTATCTTTTCTAAATCCAGTGTTGGATCTAGGGGCGCGAATTCTAAAGAAAAAGAGCGTCCAAATTAACTTTTGTCGTTCGAAAATTTCGTAGATCCGACGCTGCTTAAATTTAACTTGAAGATTCTTATCTTCAAGCGATGTTTCTCTTCAAAATCGTGTATTAAGTATAATTTATTCTACCGTGCGACATGTAAAGATCGTGTTTATACCCACTCGTTAGCTGCTGACATTGAGGGATTACAACGCATAACCTTTTGTAAGCGTTGATGGGTAGATTAGCATACTCTTACGCAGCAAAAGAATCCCTGTCAAAGTCGGTATTACATGCACAACACGTGTCATTTTACTCTGGCCCGGGGATCTTCCGTTAGATCTCTAACTATTTATACATAATACCGACGTACGCGTTTTTAACTTAGTAAATTACTGTGTTGTATTGTGCATTTAATTATTCAAAAATGCATTCTCAGAAAACCTTCGCTTTGCTTTAATATTTACGGATTTTTTTTTTATTAGATTATTCTACTTCTACGTAGTACCTATAGATGGACCTGAGTTTAGAACTAAAGGAGTTGCGTCTGAAATAAATGAACAAAGTAACTTATAAACTGCTAAATTTGTAATAGTAGGATTGAGTTTTCAAATGGCAATGTCGGAGTTTTCATCTTTTCTTGTTTTAGAACACCATGAAAAAAAGTTACAGTAACTTTTTAAAGCAATTAATTGCTGACGATGTTAACACCGTGAAAGTCAAGGTACTTTCAACATTCTTGAACAGCGCCCTCTATTTTTGTTTAAAGTAAAAATACTATCTTGTGTTTTGACCAGGTTTTTTCCAGGGTAAGAAAATGCCCATTTTGTATCAACAATATTATGAAAACGGAGTCGTTTGCTGTTAATATACCTACTAGATACGATATCTAAGGTACATAGTTAAATATTTTATTGGCATATTTACGTGTAGGTACGTAAGCACGTTATAATATAGTATAAAGTAGTCAACCTTTACCTACTGACATTTAGCAACTGATATAAACCAGAAAAATATGTTTAGGTACTTGTTTCAAGTGTTACCGTAGGTAGGTACTTACTTTAGATATATCTCCATATTCTTCATTGAACCAACTTTAAACGACTTGAAATGTGAATGATATTTAATCACAGAACTGATTTTGATAATTGGGCTACCTACCTCTACAGGAGTACATCCTATCAAACCAAAAAAATACTTTACTAATTGTACCAAAACTGCCATAGATAAAGAACATGGGTAAAAAATAAGACCTACTCGTTTCCGAAGTCTGTTAAAACTTAAAATACATACTTAGACGTGAAGTGGCAATGGGCCGGCCATATAACCCGAATAACCGATAACCGTTGGGGTAGACGAGTTCTTGAGTGGAGACCACGGATCGGCAAACGTAGCGTGGGACGTCCTCAGACTCGGCGGAGCGATGGTCTTCGCAAGGCGGCCGGCAAGAGCTGGATGAGAGTGGCCGAGGATCGTGGTCAGTGGCGTGCCATGGGAGAGGCCTATGTCCAGCAGTGGACGAGCATAGGCTGATGATGATACTTAGACGAGATGGGCGACGATTTGGTGAAGGCCGCAGGTTCAAGGTAATGATTGGGTATCAATGAGGGAGGCCTATGCCCAGCAGTGGACGTCCTACGGCTGAAATGATGATGATGATACTTAAACGCATTTGCAAAGGCCAGAGGTAACCATATAACTCAGAGTTAAGTAGTGTCAAAATGTATGGAACTGTCATCCTTAACTCACCGTGGTCGACAGATTTACGATGGACCACATAAACTATTGCATTAGAATTAGAATATTACTACAACCATGATGCTTTAAATATGTATCTTTCACTGACGAGTTGTACCTTTAACAATTCAAGCATTACTACCATTACAGAATACAAATACCGTGCTGGTGCTGTGGGAACATCTTGATTATTTAATACCTCGTGTTTACGTAACACCGACACCTGTGCAAGCAAAATGACAAACGACACAACTATTCAGTAGTAACTGACATTGACAATGCATTGTGACAGTTTCTGTGCCACTTTCGAGCCTGTTTGCCGTATTCGCAAAATTTAACGCAATTGTTTTTGGTTTGACGTTTCAAAAGACCGTTTTATGTTTTAAGAAATGATTCACAGGTTGCCCCTTACCAACCCTTACAATACAATACAATACAATGACCCTTTATTGTACACCACAAATAATACAATACCGAAAAACAAGTACATGAAAAAAATATATAAGGTAAGCAATCGGCGGCCTTATCGCTTCGATGCGATCTCTTCCTGGCAACCTTTAAAAAAGAAAGAAAGCAAGAAATGGTGGTGCAAGCAATACAGGGTTATTTGTAATTCACTGACATCCTCTTAACCCTGAATTCCTATCACTCAAACAAATGTTTTTTGTTTTACGACTTTTTAAAATGAAGCACTTTTTTTCCCATACAAATACTTTTTTTCCAATACACAGAGTATCGTAAAAATAAGAGGTAATCTCAAATTTTCAAAACGTTATTAAGTACACCAAAAATATTAAGTTATGACAAAAGCCGTAAAACAAAAAACATTTGTTGAAGTGGTAGGAGTTTAGGGTTAAAAGGATGCTAGTGAATTACAAATAACCCTGTATAAAACCACCACACCAACCAAAATTTAGTTTCATTATCATCACCAAATCAGACAAAACCTCCACTGTTGCACAAAGTTCTCCCCCAAAGAGTTCCATAGCGATCGAAATTACGAAGATTAAAAAAAAAATAATATGTATATCAATCATTTCTAAAACCCTCTAGGTCTCTAGCTCATAGAGTCACTATTTTAGAAGTTGAGTTACATAGCGTCGGGGATAGTGCAATACCGCGTAACTAGCACTGGTAAATTCTCCGTATCTGCACAACACCGATAGGGAAAATCCGCGTAACTGGCATTGGTTAATACCGCGTATCTAACAAAAATGTAGCCAAATTAAGATTTCCCGCCAACGAAAGTAAAATCCCGATTATAAACGTTTTAAGCTTCTCCTGTAAAGTTGGGTGTTGTGTAGATACGCAGTATGTAATAGTGCTAGTTACGTGGTTTTGCACTATGGGTGTTGTGTAATACGCAGTATTTACGCTCTGGGTCAGAGACGCTCGCCAAATTTTATTAAAGCAGTGAAAGTCCAGTCAAGCGACGAAGTCAAGATAAAAATGAGAAGATGTAACTAAACACGAACTGCCAACCTACAAACAAACCCGCTAATGTCCGAGCAAGTTCAAGGTGCGTTATTATGTTGTAGAGGCAGAGTAAACTATTTGTCAATGTCGACCGTGATTAAACAATCGCCACTGTTAATTATAGACCATAGATTGTTTTGTTCTTTTTTGCATTTGTTTTTATTTAAATGTGGAAGGTCTGTCGGCCTTGCCAGCCAGGTACAATAGGTTGACTCGGGTTTTGAATGAATGATTCGTAGTAATTCAGAATCCACATCTTTAGGACTGTACGTGAAATTTAAGAATCCTTTGTATTCCATCCATCGGCCAACAGCGGATAGGACAAAGATAGACACGCTGTCGTAAATATGTATTTGAATTTGAATTGTGACAATGGAACAGTAAATTCGTAAAATATTACGTTTTAAATATGATATTTTTAAACGCACATACTTCTAATCAAACTAGTAGGTGAAGTGGGCTGAATAAAAAGGACATAATTATGAATACAATTAAAATTTGATAAGCTTGATGGGTGGGATTTGATAAGTTTGAAAACGCCAAAGGTTACGCGTGATCAAATGTTAACCGTTTAACGCATAAACCTTATTAAATCAATCGAGTAATAAAGTAACCATTAAGCTTAACTGTTCGTTAAGTAGGCTTTTGATACCATGTCTAACAGCCACGAAGCCAAGGCCGTCCGCTTTGGAGGTAAATTGTTTAACAATTACGTTGCATAACGATTTTAATTACGATTACTTAAATTCTAACGCCATGTTATAAAGATGACGCCACAGATAGAACATCTTTTTTTTGACTATTAGTTATTATTTATAAACACAGCAGATAAAAAATATGCTATTTAGTGTAGTGTGTAGTTGGTATTTTCCAAAGCAATACCTACGTACTGGGCATAGCTGCTATAAAACATACATAATATGATACAGCCATAATTTTTCTCTGAACTATTGAAATTTCAAGTAGGTAAACGATGAGATCACAAGAAAGAAGACTAGACTAAGTACTACGTAGAGCGCAAAACATCAGGAAATAAGTCATTCAGATTGTTGTCAGTGAAATTATCATTAATGTTTTTTGTTCATTTCAAGTTACCTCATAAATCTTTCAATTGCTTGCAACTTAAGTAATTAACGTATAGCAACCTTCGTTTGGCATTAATTGCCTCGCTCGAGTCCGTCCGAGTCCGAGCAAAGATCGAGCCAATTTACCACGACGACCCAGCCATGTCTTATTCTGGGTAAATTGACCATCTGCAGCGGCAGACTGATGCAAGCAGCATCATAATTCTGACAGTTCTTTTTATAGTTTTGGCTTTACGACAAGTTTTTTGAGGCTGTGCTTCGAGAACAGCTGTTTGAATGACAGATGGGAAGGGCGACCTTTAGAGCAAGGTTAGAGATGTATTTGTGCCCTTATTGGGAGGCTTACACTGGACAGGTCCTATTCATACACGACAGGTTCGAAAGCTGGCCTTACAGAAAAAAAAACATCGAAAATAAGCCAATTTAGTTGTGACTACTTTATCTTTATCTGTAACTATTTATTAAATTGTACTCAGGTACTGGCATGTCACGAAAATAAATGGCATTGAAACAATTTTGTTGTAACTGTAATTTAAACTAGTTTCGATTAGCTAATACATTTTAATGACTTTTTTATTTAAATGACTTCAGAGGCTGAATGAGATTAGGGCCGTGGCTTACTCAACCGCGACCATAGACAATTACTTAACGATCCCGCCATCGTGAGCTGTCAAAACTAACAAGATGGCGCGCGTGCGTGAGATAGGTACGCAACACCCGGTAGGGTTGTCTTCAGCTTTATAGCCTAACATTTAGAGAGGCCGTGAGATTTCTCGTTATAGGGTGGTTTGGTAACATCAGAATTATTGTGCCTTTTCTTAATCGATAAATAAAAATAAAAATAAATATTAGGGGACAATCTTACACAAATCGATCTAGTCCCAAACTAAGCAAAGCTTGTACTATGGGTACTAGAGACGATAAACATACTTATATAGATAAATAAATACTTAAATACATAGAAAACATCTATAACTCAGGAACAAATATTCGTGCTCATCACACAAATAAATGCCCTTACCGGGATTTGAACCCAGGACCTCTTGCTTCGTAGGCAGGGTCACTACCAACTAGGCTAAAGCGGTCGTCGATGCCAGTCGACTTCAGATTATCGTTACACACAAGCTCACACAGTCCCTTGCAAGAACCAGAATCAAAAGCGCAAGAATTCAACCTTGTTTCGTAGTAATGGTCACCTACCAGTAACCACTAAGCCTTTTTGTCACAGGGATGACAAAATATTTCAAAAATACGATAAAAAATTTATTGACATAATTCATAGAAGACAAATATTAAGAAACAATACTTAACAATAATAAAAAATGTATTCAGACAAATAAAATAACCCGTACTGGATTGTACCAGGCGCAAAGGTGACCAACATACTAGCCGCATTACCCCGTTGAACCGCCATGGACAACCTTTGCACCAAAAACGACCCAATGCGAGGGTCAAGACCTCAAACTTTCTTTATTTAAATTTTATTTGGCAACCCTACAGACCTGCGCGACCGGATTGCGATTGATTCTTGAATGCGCGCGCGCTCAATGGCCGTTGCCAAACCATTGCTTATTTAATTATAGTGACATTACGCTAGCAAATGGCTTTCACGTTAAATAGCAAATTGATTTCAAAATTTTTGAGACATTTCTTATTTCGAACTCTAAAATTCCGTCAAAGATTTGGTTGCGCATTATAAGCTTTACCTACACGTAGCTCGCAGTCGCCAGACTTAAGTGACAGTGGACAAGGCATACCTATTGCTCGTAGAACTGACGGACGACTTTCCAGTAGGTACGGTTCCAGTATGATGACCGCGGACCAGAAGACGACGTGGGAAGATCCCCAACAAGATAGGTACCTACCAGATCGTCGGTCGCAGGAACCTCTTCGATGGGAGTAGCCCAGGATCGACCGTTCTGGAACTCTTTGGGGGAACCCTTTGTCCAGCAATGTTATAAGCTCCGGATCTTTATCATCTTAGTTCACTTTTGTATTATTAAACAACAGTGTTTTCTCTGTTATGTTCTGGCATGGAGGGTTAACACAGCCGGGGAATAAGAACAAGACGCATTCTATTTTAACCCTCTAAGTTGGCCACGCATTAATAATCCCGACAGTTTCACTAGCAGCTAGCAGTTTCACTTCCTATCAAAAACCCACGTTTTCGTTAGTCTAAGTGTTGGCACAAAAAAAACTCTGTTATAGATTGTTTTCTGCATACCTAAATTAAAAGGTTACCTAATGTCAAAGTACTTAAAAACATTATTTTGTTCTACATTATAATATAAATGCAAACCTCCGCACAGTAACGGCATAGTTGAATTGACTAATCACATGTATCAAGACCTTAAAAAGAAACAGGCGAAGCTAATTACCATGTAATTGGAAGTCGGAACTTATTCAATATTTGCTTAGATACCGTCGCATGCGCCACTTAAAAGCGGCTTAACTAGTCGCAGCACAACAAATAAAAAAGGAATCGTGCGAAAACCGGCTTCGAACCGGAGCACCGTTTGTTTTCATTTCGCACACTTCCAAAAACAAGCGCAAAAAAGTGCTCATTTAATATGTGGGTCAATCTAAAATGGCGATTTTTTACGCATCTTAAAAACCAGTATCATTTAAATTAATGACGCTACCAAGCAGCATTAATCATTTATTTACTAACAGATCACAACGCACAACGAAGTTTAATATCGCGTTTGATTTTTTAATTGCATCTCCAAACGCCTACGCTTCAAAGTTAGTACCTAGCCGTGTATCAATAAACTTTTAAATAAAATTGGCTTTTCTATAAAACTATTTTAAAAAAGAAGTCCATGCCTCAGTGATCTATGGTCGACGTCATTTTTAAAAAGTGGTCTTTCGCGCCATTATCGCAAAGTACCAACATTTAAAACTCTAGGCCCGTGAGAAACAGGCAACTTTTTTTTCTCTACAATTACGTCAGTGATCTCAAGACATACAGCTAGTGGTTTACGCGATAATCTATCTCGGCCAGCATTCCGCTAAACATCACTTAATTGTGGCTAACAGTTTTCTAATTAACACTTGCTCGTATAAACTGAGGTAATTAAAAAGAGAGAATGTAAGCTGGGGTTGTTGACATTTTGAACCAGCTATTCGAGAAGGTTGCAATGATACGTTTATATTTGACGGTTGCAATAGTAGATTGTTGAACAAGGGGGAAAATAACCAATATCATACGAGGTTACTTGGCACCCGAGCATAGCTAGGGTGCCAATATTCCGAGGGTGATATTGGTGTTTTTCCCGAGTTAAACACTCTGCTTTTCATTTCGACTACAAGGAAAGTAAGAAAATATAAGTATAAATAAATAAAAATGTCTAAACTGGTCAATATGATCGATGTAAAATATTTCAATGGAGTTTTTTGAGGATTTGTTAAGGAATAATTAATTTAACAAAATTTAGAATGTTCAATATAACAAACAATGAAAACAGTAGATAAAGTAGGTATTTTAGTAAATTTATTTATAAAATATGTAAGTAACCAATTTGAACCAAGGAGTTAAGCTGTATAGAGATAGGCTGTGTGGACAATAACATTGTCGTTTACCGTGTTTTTTTCTTAACATTTTCTTACTTTTCTGGTTTAAGTCACTAAATAAGAAATTAATAATTTAATTTAATAATATTTCACTGGCATTATAAAATTTGTAATATGACTAATTAAGAAAAAAAAACTCAATACTTAAATATGCCATAATGCTTGGCTGAATGCGTATGTGTTCCATTGACAGCCAATGCCTCTATTTTTTTTAATTCATTTCAACCCTTGGGAAGAAAATAATAGTTATCCTACCGTATGTCAGATATGATTTGCCTCACTTTCCGAGTATGAGAGATGAAATATTATATTATTATTGGGTAAAGTAGATCAAGTAAGTGCTTTACAATTTTTTATGACAGTTTCTACGTCTAAAAAAGTTGATTGTCTCCTTCTCTTGTTGTATATTTTGATATTTTTAACTCTAGAAAAACTTTTACATATATGTAGAAAGCTATACCTATTGTCGGAACGTAAACGAAATTTCGAGCAACAGCTATTATCATATTTTTCATTGTGATTTATAATGTTCTCTTCCAGGACGAGTCACACTATTTAAAGTCTCACAAGGCCCAGTGCACGATAGCATTAAAAGGGATAGCCAAGCAGAGCACGCGAATCATACTGCTCAGCGGCACTCCCGCCCTCAGCCGAGAACTCTAGAAATGATATAGCACCTTAGGTGATAAGGTTTTTCTTGGTCGACTATACATCATTTCGTTAGTTACCCAATGTGAGTAAAAATAAGCTTTATTTAATTAAATAAGTCTTGTGTGTCCAATGACAAGGCATCTTTTGATGGTGCAGAAAAAACTTGAAGGCTATAAACCATAAAATATTTTTCACGTATTTTTTTTCAAAACTTTTTTTACTAAATCCTGTGGAATATAATGTGTAAGTTCAGCGATTTAAAAAATAATTTATTACATTTAGGTGATAAATGGCCAGTTTGGCATAAGACAAAGAATATAAAAAAAACACAAATTCAAGTATTTTTTTAAATCTCGAAAGCCTACCAAACTTTTACAACTTACATACCTACCACTCAGTTACTTTACATGTATGTAGTTACCTACTTATTTCACTGCATTAAAAAAAAGCTGCTAAGGCATGGTGGGCTTACAAAATTTAGACAGATTTTGTATATCGTTTGCACACTGGATGCGTTGCATTATTTTGTATATCGTTTGCACACTGGATGCGTTGCATTATTTTGTATATCGTTTGCACACTGGATGCGTTGCATTATTTTGTATAGATATGCGATCTGACCGTGCCTTCTGACCGTGCGGGCACGCAGGGTCAGATCGCATATCTATACAAAATATAAAGCGACCGACAGTGTTGTTTATACATAATGCGGGCTGCGTTCTATTTGACCTGACCGCAGACCGCAGAACGCATGTTGTAATGTGGCAAATCCTTTTCCCTCTTCTAAGTATTTCCCAAAAATGGCATTTTTAAATCATTAGACCATCAAGAAAAATCGTGCAATTTCCATTACGTTGGGACTACTTGGGACGCTCGATTGATTAATTCAATTTGGGAATCTTCTTTGTTATCTTACTAATATTATAAACGGGATCTTATCGATGTTTAGAAAATTTTATTTCCGAAGGTTTAGAATCCCGAAAACTTCATTTGTCCGAAAGCATTTTTTTCTGAAACTGTAAATATTTCAGGATTTATTTCAGGACCATCGTGTAGAACCCTTTAGGTTAGGTTAGGGTTGTTTTATAAAAATCCTGAAATATTTACAGTTTCAGAAAAAAATGCATTCGGATAAAAATAATTCTAAATTTTGATAGGTAACCATTTTAAACGCGAAAGTATGTATGGATGTATGGATGTTTGTTATTCTTTCACGCTCTAACGATTTGACGGATTCTGATGAAATTTGACACACAGATAGTTTATAACCTGGATTAACAAATAGGATACTTTATTCCTAGATAATTGCATAATTCCCGCGGGATAGCGATACACGAATTATTTGCAGACGGAGTCGCGGGCAGCAGCTAGTTGGATCTAAAGTACTTAGGCTTAAAGTTAGGTAACTTAAAAAATCGATTATGCATTTACTTACATTAAGTGTTTTCGATAGTTTAAAGCAAATTTAATACCAAAATAATACTTCGTAAACTATATTACTTAGGCTGGATTTTACCAACCAAACTTCAAGTTTTTATTAACACAGCTGTACTGTAGGTACTGTTTCGAAGATAATCGTTTCTTCGCTGCTGTCGATATTTCTGCTAACTGTACTTAGGATGTTTCTGTACACTGCTAAGATTGGAGATGCTAACAATGCAGTTCTAGTGAAAGCCTGACCTACGGGTTATCTCCGGATCGATGCCAAAGGTGGAATCTGAAACAGACGACTAGTTGGGACGGGACTACTCCTTAGCTGTTTTCGAGTTTTGGTGAGGTTTAGTATTGACTAGCTGTTGCCCATGACTCCGTCTGCGAAGAATTCGTTTAAATGTGTCTATCTCGTGAGAACTATGCAATTTTCCGGGATGAAAAAATCACTCCAAGCCAAAAGTACGCGTACTGGTTCGCCTGTCTATCGGGCCCTTTAAATTCGTACGGAACCCTCATTTCGCAAGGTTTTTTTTTTCTTTTCTAAAGTCAGTAAAGGCGCAAGATCACAAAGCAACTACGCTACTCCCACTCAGTTCATTGACTGTCAACCGTCTCGACAACCCAACGGGTTAAGGCTCCGTATGTTTTGAGTAGAAAATTATACGAAAATATTAAACATGGCTATATTTAGATAACCTTTTATAGTTATAGTAAGTTGTGTAAGTTGTTGTTGCCTGATTCAATAAATTATGTACAAGGTGTTTTGTAATAAATTTGGATTAAGGTAAACGTCCCTGTGCTCGGCACTGACCCAATATATGGCACCTTTAATTTTATGTCATAGTAAGAGAGGTGACAGATGGGTGTCATCTACTGGGCGTTGAAGTGACAAGCATTGGTACGTTTACCTTATTTCAGCATATTGTCAGGTTAGACTGAACATCCCTGTATAGGTTTTCCATCGGAGTTATTGCTTAAAACTTCACTGTGAAAAGCGACCAATTTTTAGTGCTGAATGAACGAAGCTAAAAGTTACTTATTGATGGCTGGAGTTATAATTTAGGTTAAGCAACCTGAAGAGTGAGAGAACCGTAAGTTAGGTATGTCATCGTCCCGAACTATAATAATATTTATGTATACGTCCCACTGCAGTAGATACTCAAGAAACCTATCTAGTGTCTTGAGTGTCAACTTTTTAATGATAAGAATGTCCAAATGCGAAAATCCATTTTAAGAAACGACGAATCTGGTAGGTATTGGTAAATGCGATTAAGCCGATCAAGTGTTGCCATACATATTTACTTCCGGCTTCTAATTTGGTTTTTGTTGCGAACTATTCGCTGGCGTTCGTGTCGTCACAGTGTGTATGTTTTTGTGTTTAGTTTTTAAATGGGTCCCACTGAAAAACAGCGTTGTGGCTTGCCACAACATTATGCTGAGTGGGGCCCAATTTATACTATTCGATATTTTTTTTTATTTGTAAATTTCCTGTCAAATGTATTTTTTTTTCTGTGTTTGTATCGAATATGTGTAAATAAACATCTCGCTCTCTCTCTCTCTCTCTCTCTCTCTCTCTCTCTCTCTCTCTCTCTCTCTCTCTCTATTGTATAAAAACGGCAATTTGGCAAGTGTACGATGCCCGAATCATAATAATTATGAGAATTTATCTCTAGTAGCTACGTTTCTGGTCTATTAATGATTAAATATTATCAAACAAATTATTGATTATATTACAAACGTTATTCTTCCATTATTCAGAATGCATAACTTATGTAAATATGATTACAGCCGTAACACTTAAGTGACTCACCACGAATGTGCAAGATCTAAGACAACCGATTATTCTCAAAGTATAATCTACTAGCTGAAGCAGCTGAAGTAGATTAAAACGTGTTTCCCGTGGGAATGTGAATTTTTTCCATAGTAAAAGGTAGCCTATGCCACTCTGCAGCCCTTCAACTATGTCCGTACAAAAAATCACGGCTATCCGTCGCTCAATTTCCACGTGCAAAAAGGACAAACAAACAACAACACTTTCACATATCATATTTTACTTATTTTACTTTAGACGACCAGATGGCCTAGTGGTTAGAGAACCTGACTACGAAGCTTGAGGTCCCGGGTTCGATTCCCGTGTCGGGGCAGATATTTGTATCAAAAATACGAATGTTTGTTCTCGGGTCTTGGGTGTTTAATATGTATTTAAGTATATATCTATCTATATAAGTATGTTTATCCGTTCCCTAGTACCCATAACACAAGCTATGCTTAGCTTACTTTGGGACTAGGTCAATTGGTGTGAATTGTCCCGTGATATTTATTTATTATTTATTTATTTATCTAATACTAGCATTTGCCCGCGACTCCGTCCGCGTGGAATTAGTAATTTGGGCAGCTTATTTTTTTACCCAATTTGCTTTTTCATCAATTATGGCTCTCCTTAGTTCCTCGATATAAAAAAATTACCCGCCCCCGCACCCCCCCGCATACCCGCGTTCACATTCGCCACCGTACTCCCAAGTCAAGCGTGCCTATAGAAGTTTTACTTCAAAAACCCCCGATTTTGAAACATTCTTCCGCTCCGCTCCGCTCCTATTGGTGTTAGCGTGATGATATATAGCCTATGTCCTTTCTCATACCTGGTTTACACTCGCGTACGAGTGGCGAGACGAACTGCGGGACGAGCCACGAGACGAGAGTATGAACAGGCGCGCCTCGCGCCTCGTCTCTTGATTTGCCTTGATTTTGAGGCTCGCGTCCAGAGCGAGACGACAAGGCGAGGCGCGAGGCGAGGTAACGAGGCGAGAGTGTAAATCAGGTATCCGGCTCTAGACTATATGTGTACCAAATTTCATTTAAATCGGTTCAGTAGTATTAGCGTGAAAGCGTGACACACAGACAGACAGACAGAGTTACTTTCGCATTTATAATATTAGTTAGGATAGGATTAGGAAGGAGGTTAGGATTAGGATTAGTATGAGTATGGATAGGCACCTGTAAAAGAATTACAAAATTGACTGACAGATAACGCGCACCTTACGAAAATCTACTTGAGTTAGAAACATAAAATTTGTCAGAAATGTCCACAGGGATTGTGGACTGTGGATTATGAGCCTGACGACCATGGTTAGGATGATTCATAGAGGAGACTAGCTGTTGCCCGCGACTCTGTCTAAGAAGAATACATTTATCGCTATCCCGCTAGAACTACGTAATTTCCCGGGATAAAAAGTATCCTATGTTAATCCAGGTTATAAACTGTGTGCCAAACATCAGAATCCGTAAAATCGTTTTAGCGTGAAAGGGTAACAAAGATCCTCACATCCATCCATCCATACAAAGTTTAGGGATTAGTGGATTCCCGTTTTCAATCTGCGGTAGCGAAGCCGCGGTATAAAAGTCGATTCATATTTACAGACACCGAGCGTGTCAGACACGTGTCAAAATAATAATTCTTCTATACCTAGATGACCGGATATCCTAGTTGTTAGAAAACCTGACTACGAAGCTTGAGGTCCCGGGCTTGATTCCCGGTCGGGGCAGACATTTGTGTGAATAATACGAATATTTGTGCTCGAGTCTTGGGTGTTTAATATGGATTTAAGTATGTATCTATCTGTATAAGTATGTTTATCCGTTGTCTAGTACCCATTTGGGACTAGGTCAATTGGTGTGAATTGTCCCGTGATATTTATTTTTTTATTTTTATTTTTTGTACAGTTTCTATTAACGAATTCATGTCTGCGTAACACGACCGCGCAGACACGGGCTGTGCCCGGCCAGTATGCGCAAAGAATATTTTGTCGGTGTCTGACACGCTCGGTGTCTGTAGGTAGATATGAATCGAACTTAAAGCGCGGTACAATATGTATAAATTTTAGACACACAAATAATTCTACACTTAACAACGTGTAATGATATTAATATTAAACAGGCATTGATTGTGTGCAAATCATTGTAAAGTTGCTCAACTATAGTCATTTGTATTGTGTGCGAATGATTGTGGGTTACTGTCACTAAGCTGCATATTGTATAACTTGCTTGCGGCATTTTACTTAAATACTATGTAATTTATTGAATCAGGCGTTACTTTGCGGAGGTCCATATTAATGAACTAAAACAATTACTTTGCTCACCCGCGACCTTACAATAGTTACGTTTATGCAAGAAAGGTGCGTTCATGCAGTTCCTCCACCTCCACACTGTACGAACACACACAAATCACATAAACCCAACCATCACCACCACCAAGCTACACTGACGCGTTTCGAACTCAACCAGAGCTCATCTTCAGAGTTACCACAACCGTATGCTATGCTACCAACATTTTACAACGTTTAACAGTTGGTAGCATAGCATACGGTTGTGGTAACTCTGAAGATGAGCTCTGGTTGAGTTCGAAACGCGTCAGTGTAGCTTGGTGGTGGTGATGGTTGGGTTTATGTGATTTGTGTGTGTTCGTACAGTGTGGAGGTGGAGGAACTGCATGAACGCACATTTCTTGCATAAACGTAACTATTGTAAGGTCGCGGGTGAGCAAAGTAATTGTTTTAGTTCATTAAATACTATGTATACATAGCATAGTTAACGTGACCATATATCCTGTTTTGAACGGGACCATCCCACTTTCAGGTACTCTGTCCCGGTGACACGATAAACAATTCGACGGCGCAAAAATGTCCCAATAGCGACGTAATTGGGGATGTCTTTTTTTTGCAATGTATAGTAAATCGTAAACCATTGCGAGATAAATGCTTTTTAACTCGTTTTCTGTAGTTATTTAATTTTAATATTATGTAATGAATTTATTATATAACAAATAAGCAATGACCTTCATTTGACATTGGTGTAAATTGCGTGACCGGTTCAAGTCGAACTTTATTATGTGTGGTTAGAATTCTTCACAATTTACGCGTGAATTATACTACGGAGTTTGATTTGGACCCGCTGTCTGACATCTAGCACTTTGACAGTGCCAGTAAAGTGACACAGTGTATAGTGTACCACTACGCAAAAAATAATTAAAGGGGTTGCCTTATCGTACGCATTTAGATAGATTTAGAAAATTTGGATTGTGGATGCCCTCAACTATAATCTGACGTCATCAACTAAAATAGTTTAAACAATTAATTTTGAAAAAGTAGAGAACTAAATGACAAAATATTGAAATTAGTTTCTTATAATTGACTTTTCTATACAAAAAAAATATAAAAACCACTGGTAATTTTTTTAGACATTCCCAATTGTAATATCAAAGATAATATTTCAAAAATGTTGCCAAGATTTTTACACAATTCTGAAGTTGCCAGCTACAGAAAGTATAAAACAATGTAGATGAATTATTACTAAGTATGGCTTTTTTTAGCTATATGTGCGTCGCGTTTTAGCTGACTCCTTCTTAATTTTAGTTCAGTGTTTCGCTTTCTCGTATCAAAAGTGCCTGTAATTTAATTGCAAGTTTCCTTAATCCATAATTTCTCCTGTTTAACCAATTAGTCATTAAGCCTCGCCCGTAATGTAATACTTTCGTTTTTATAGTCGAAAGTGAACGCGTTTCATTGCTGTTTCAGTTAGTGCTAACCCGTTAATTTTCAACCAATTAACTTGTACTGATATTGTTACCAATGCGCGAGAGAGACAGTTCCTCTATGGCTATTGAAATTCCGAACTTCTGTTCTAAGATGTTTGGGTTGTAGTCAATCATACAATAACGGCTGAAAGATAGGTGAAACCCAAATTCTAATGGCCACAACAAACCGGGAGCGCGGAGCGTGCCCAGCGCGGTCATTAACACTGTATCAAAGAATCAAATACGGTGTGCCGCGCTGCCGGTGTGTGTCAGAAGCTACGAGTTAAAAGCTTACTAGCTTCTACTACTTCTGTACATAGTCGATAAATACTGCAGTGCTGACGGTACTTCACTTTCCTGTTCTAATAGCGTTCAAATAAGGGTGTTAGCGCCCGATCGATGGTAGGATGCATTGGACGATGTCAATCGACTGTTTCTACTTCACCAAACCTACCGTACTATTCGATCGACTTAGAACAGTAGCATCGATCGGCTGTCGATCAATTGTATATCGACTAGTATCCGTCGATCAGCCAAACCAACCACACCAAAAGATCGATTTCGAATGGTAGGATCGATCGGTATCGAATCGAAGCATAGAAGATCGATCGATTGGTGATGTAACACGCTAATACTAATACCGTGGCCTTGCCGTAAGTGATATGCGTTTACGTCACGTTGTATAGTGTGATAAGTCACCCTGTCTCAGACTAATTGTCGTGACTATACCGTGTGAACCCGGTCAGGTTTCACTGCAGTGAAAACTACTTACTACCTGCGCTTTCCTATTGTATCGGCAGACATTTGCTGCGGCGAAAACTGCGAAGGGAATGTTCACAGTCAAAGTCAAAATATATTTACTTACTAGCTTTTGCCCGCGACTCCGTCCGCGTGGAATTAGTAATTTGGGCAGCTTACTTTTTTTATCAAATTTGCTTTTCATCAATTATGGCTCTCCTTAGTTCCTCGATATAAAAAAAATTACCCCCCTCCAACCCTCCTCATCCCCCCTCCCAACCCCACCCCCCACCAAACCCCTCGCCCACCCGCGTTCACATTCACCACCGTACCTACTCCCAAGTCAAGCGTGCCTATAGAAGTTTTACTTCAAAAACCCCTGATTTTGAAACATTCTTCCGCGACGCTCCGCTCCTATTGGTGTTAGCGTAATGATATATAGCCTTTAGCCTTCCTCGATAAATGGGCTATCTAACACTGAAAGAATTTTTAAAATCGGAGCAGTAGATCCTGAGATTAGCGCGTTCAAACAACTTACAAACAAACTCTTCAGCTTATTAATTCTACTAAAAACTGTTCGATTAATTTTTAAAATAGACGTATCTTTCTTATTTGTGAACTGATTGAAATGAAACAAACACTAAATGTTAATCCAAGAAAATACCAACATACCAGTAAAAACCGCATCCTTCTAGGTTAAGCCGTTTCTGAGATTAGCGCGCACAAACGCACAGACAAACAGACAAACAGACAATAATTCTAAAAATCATTGTTTCGGGTTCTATTGCGCTAATAAATAGCCCTAGTGACAGTTTTTCTCAAATATCTTCAATGTACAGACACCGACTTGTTACAGATTTATTATATGTATATAGATTACCATTACCCCTTCCCTGCTAATACCCCAGCTATTGCCCCCGACTATGCGCCGAATTCAAATTGGTGGTAAGCCTTTTACATCTCTTTCTTTGAATAAAACAAAAATCCGGCAACGGCAACATACAAACATCCATCATGATTATCAATCAATATCGGTTCCGATGAACACCATTTGGCCCTCAACTTTTTGTGCCGTTAAGTCTAAAGGATTTGTGACTCTGGATGCTTTCTGCGGTCGCGGTCAGGTCAAATTGAACGCAGCCCGCATTATATATATGAACAACATTGCCGGTCTCTATATATTGCGCGTGCGTGCGATCTATACAAAAATACGACATGAATTTTATACCTATTTTGTTGGTTTGTTGCTGGAATAATATAATTGAATGCATGATGCGTTGATACATGACATCTGGTAGATAATTTTGGATTTCGGTTTAATTTATAAGTAAAAACTTTGCATGTTTATCAAAGCAGAATGTAGTGGACATAAATTAAAAAAAAGCACCTTGTTTTGTAAAACTACATTCTTGCAAAGAAATAAATGATTTATGATTTATACAGGGTTATTTGTAATTCACTAGCATCCTTTTAACCCTAAACTCCTACCACTTAAACAAATGTTTTTTGTTTTACGGCTTTTGTCATAACTTAATATTTTTGGTGTAATAAAGTTTTGAAAAT
The DNA here is from genome assembly GCA_947859365.1 of Archips crataeganus. NCBI lineage: Eukaryota > Metazoa > Arthropoda > Insecta > Lepidoptera > Tortricidae > Archips > Archips crataeganus. Next base: position 5,505,350 of record OX402071.1, on the reverse strand, counting down.
TTGAGATTACCTCTTATTTTTACGATACTCTGTGTATTTGTATGGGAAAAAAGTGCTTCATTTTAAAAAGTCGTAAAACAAAAAAAACATTTGTTTGAGTGATAGGAATTCAGGGTTAAGAGGATGTCAGTGAATTACAAATAACCCTGTATAGAGACCGACAATGTTGTTCAATACCTACATAATGCGGGCTGCGTTCAATTTGACCTGACCGCGACGCCGAAATTTTCCAATTTTCTGCTCGATTTTCTTAACTTTTTTTCATAACAACCATCATCAAAGATAACGAAGAAACGGGATATATAACTATATTCGATTCAAAATAACCTTTACTCTGTAAGCTGTTAAAGGCTTTATACTCGGCAGATACTTTTAGGATCACAGAGGTGCAGTGAGAAGGAACTTTTGGAATTTCCCGCGCAATAGAGAGCAGGAGTGGTCCATAATTCAATTTATCTCTAAGCGGGTGAAGTAATTTCTAAGAAGTCAAATGTTGGAATAATCTGTCTCCTTGAATTCTGCTTCTGCATACCAACCAAGCACACATTTAAACGAAACCTAAACATATCGCCATTTGGCATGCCCACAGAAAACAATGGAAGTATATTTCTTTTGTTAACAAATATTTTAGAATCAAGGAATGCCCAAAAACTGTACTCATTTGCATATTATTCGCATAACAAATTGTTTTCAAGATTTAACGTTATTTTTTTACGACGAACGTACTTGCGGAATGCCGGCGATAAGCCAAGGTAATTTTTATTTCTAAACTTGAGGTGAAGTAATACAAGCGTTATGTTATTTATAAGCAAATAGTAGGTGCCTGAGCAGCCGGAGCTATTTTTTAAATAAACACTAAAATAAATATTCAAATCATTTGTTATGTCTGATTGGCGTTCGAACCCAAGACACCAATTAGTAAGTCCAACGCTCATACAGCCAGCCCACCGCATTCACATTGATGGAAGTCAAATTACCAGACTTAGGGTCTCCCCACATCTATCGATGCGGAATCTGCTTCAACCGATTGGAATATCCTTTATGTCATCGCAATAAAAGCGAAAGATGTCGATCAATCAGCTCGGCTTAGTTCGGCCCGCGTAGCCGAGCCGATCGACCTCTTTTTCGCTCTTATTGCGTTGACATAAAGGTTTTTCCGATCGGCTGAAGCAGATTCCGCGTCGATTGATATGGGGAGAGCCGCTTAAATAGCGCACGAAAGAATAACACATGAAGACTACCGTTAGATACCTTAAGTCATTTTTACATCAGACCCATAATATGCACAACATTCCTGAAGGATGAATAGTCTCCTTAAACATTCCAACTCTTCAAGAAAAACACTTAAAAATGCTAACATATTGAACAGCAATTAAGCGACCTTCACACGGCCTTACAAGTCGACATGGTCAGGTGACCACTGCAATTACCGCCCGGCCGCAAATTACCACCAAAACGAACTGTTTTAATATAGAACTTAATTCACAAATGGTCACTACAAAATTGCTATTGATTCATCGTCTTGAAGTGGCTTTTAACGCAGTTGTAAAGCACTGAGACCCTTCGCATCATACGACAAATCTTCGGTGCCCGACGATTTTAGTCTCTGAGCCAATGTTTCGAACTTTTCGAACAACCGACTTTCTTTCCTCCCTTATCACCTCAATAGCTGGCAGTCCACTTTGGGTTACCAGATGGTCAGGATTTAGCGGGATTCTCCCGATTTTTGTATGTCCTCACGCCTCCCGAAAAACCCTTTCATTTTATAAAACACTACTTAGCTGGTGCCCAAGACTTCGTCCGCGTTAATCATTGAGGCTCTGCTCCTACTGGTCGTAGCGTGATGTTATTATAGCTAGGGTTTGCAATCCGAATATTCGAATATTCAAATTATCCGAATATCCGCTACATATGAAATCCGAATTTGACAGCATTCATTATTCGGATAATACGAATATTTTGAATAGTACAAAAATAAGACGGAAATCATTAATCTTGAACAAAACCCTAAGGATAAAATATTATTCATATCAATTATTGCATTTATGTTAAGTTTTTGAAATAAATAAATAAATTATTTGATTTAAATTACCCAAGTACAGTAAGTACGCAGCTTGCATAGTAGTATAGTAGATCAAGGAAAGAATTGGGAAGGTCTAAAAAAAAATTACCAGTGGTTTTTATATTTTTTTGTATAGAAAAGTCAATTATAAGAAACTAATTTCAATATTTTGTCATTTAGTTCTCTACTTTTTTCAAAATCAATTATTGAAACTATTTTAGTTGATGACGTCAGATTATAATTGAGGGCTCGGAACAATGCCAAATTTCTAAATCTATCTAAATGCGTACGATAAGGCAACCCCTTTAATTATTTTTTGAGTAGTGGTACACTATACACTGTGTCACTTTACTGGCACTGTCAAAGTGCTAGATGTCAGACAGCGGGTCCAAATCAAACTCCGTAGTATAATCCATGCGTAAATTGTGAAGAATTCTAACCACACAGAATAAAGTACGACTTGAACCGGTCACGCAATTTACACCAATGTCAAATGAAGGTCATTGCTTATTTGTTATATATTAAATTCATTACATAATATTAAAATTAAATAACTACAGAAAACGAGTTAAAAAGCATTTATCTCGAAATGGTTTTCGATTTACTATACATTGCAAAAAAATAGACGTCCCCAATTGCACTGCAAAGATTACCAGAAGTAAGTGGCACATTAAATGTTTACATAATGCCACTAATTTCTACAGGGAGGGTTTGTTTCAATATCCGTTCGAGAACCTGACGAACGAACGTATTATAGAGATTATACACTGACGAGCAAAAATAAAGGGTCGGTTACAAAAATGACGATAACTTCAAAACCAGCTGTGATAGCTTCTTCGAATAAATTGAGTTTAGTAAAGAGTTTTATTCTTAACAAGAAAAAGTTTAATTGAGAATAAAACTCTTTACTAAACTTATTTTACTCGAAGAAGCTTTCACAGCGGGTTTTGAAGTTATCGTCATTTTTGTAACCGACCCTTTATTTTTGCTCGTCAGTGTAATAAAATTAAACACTCCTATTGAGCAGGTTCATGTTGATGAACCTATCCATTTACAGATACCGTAAAACGGGGTTACTTTTAAATGCAGGGGCTACTTTGGAAAACAGTTTTTACGCCGTGTCCTTATTATTTTAGACAATCTGTGGCAGTGAAATATGAAACTACCTTGATAAATTACCTAACTTTTTACGTCATTTGCTCAATTGAGCTATGAATATTTGCGTTTTTATAACCATTTTAAATCTATCAAAGCAGCCCCAAAATTTCCTAAAGTAACCCCAGTTTACCAGTACTGGATCGCGATCGCGATATTCGCGATAATCGATTTGACGGTAGTAGTAGTAGTACTATATCAATGAAGGAACAACTGCAAGATGAGATCAGAAAAGGTTTATCTGCTGGTTATAAATACTTCTACTGGTACTCAAGATTCTCAATAATCATCACGAGATTTGGACATAGAGACTCAAATCAACGTTGAAATGGCCTAATTACGTACAGTTGCATACAATATTTTTTCTACATCCATATAATAAATCCTCTTTTTTATTACTATATGGGTGTAGATAAAATATGTTAAATAGAAAGGCAGCAATAGTTTAAGTAGGTTTACGATCCCGGAACCAATGTTTCCATTACTTTTTTAAATGCCAAAGTATTCTATAATTCTACATTTGTTGATTATTATTTATCGTTTAAATTACGATATTTACGATTTATTCTATTGTGTTTTCCTGTTTTGTGTTGAAGCATAATTTTATGACTATATCTCCTATTTGGAAAAAAAAATATTTTTAATGCTAATTTTATAATTTTAATTAGTTTTTATAGTTTTATACTTTATTTTTAAGCGTTTTGTACACAACCATTTACAATGGCACGCCTTGGAATCATTATTTTGTTTAATTTTCTAAAATATTCAAATTATTCAAAAAATCCGAATAATTCGAATTTAATAAACAGAAGTATTCATATTATCCGAATTCTGAAAACGGACGGATATTGCAAACCCTAATTATAGCCTATGCCTTCCTCGATAAATGGACTAAGTACTTATTCATATACAACACAAAAAATATACTATTTTTCAATTCGAACCAGTAGTTCTTGAGATTAACAAACTCTTCAGCTTTATAATATTAGTATAGTTTATTTATTCATTTAATAGAGGTGTGTCGCACACATACATGTCGGCAATGCAAAATCGGAGATATGTGTAGCATTGTGGAAGCTATAGGAACGGACGTTTAGGGAAACGGATAGAACGACCTGAAAGTATTTTTTACACCATAATGACCTCTCCCTTGTCCACAGGAAAACACCTGGTGTTCTCGACGGACCCTGAGTCGGTGAAGGATGAGTTTGCCTTCGACAACCCTGGCTTCAGGCAGGACGAGCGGGCCTGGCAGCACGCGCCGACCTTGCCTCTCAAAGGCAGCTCGCTGCAAGCGGAGTTCACCAAGCCCGACCAGAGCAAGGACGACAACCATATACAGGTAACATTGCCAGCTTACACACTTACCAAAGATAATTGACGAGATTCCATTTTTTTGACACCTGAAAATTACTACAGGAATCGGAAGAGTTTTGCCTCCTAAAGACCCATATTTTAAAAAAATACAAGAAATTAAAAAAAAATCTGAATTTACCAATACCACCACAGAATAGAATGTTTCCTTTGCCTTTTTCACCAGAAAAAAGAGATGTAATAATTTTAAATTTGATACAACTTCAACGTCAGATTTACGTCATCACTTTTTTTTAATAGAGACTAGACAAAAGTAATGGATTTATTGTGTGGTAGTTTTGGAGTTACGCCATTTTAGAATAAGCACATCTTAAAAAAATTGTAACAAATTAATTAATAATCCTAGTGAAAATTTAAAACTATCAGCGTCTTTCTCTTTCCAAGCAGAATACAGAGAACGAATCAAATTATAGTCTTAAAAAACATACAAACATACAAACATACATACAGGTGAAGCTAAGCGTGTAAAATATGAAATGTTTGTTTGTTTGTTTGTTTGTTTATACTCTTTATTGTACAAAAGGAAAACAAAAAGGTTACAGAAAAAAAAATTATAAGTACAAAGGCGGACTTATCCCTGAAGGGATCTCTGCCAGTCAACCTTTCAATGTTGTCAATGTCAAATGTTGTCAATTGCCCACTGTTGAATTTGAATGTGATTTGAACGTTTATATCGGAATTTAGATACAAACGCCACCCCGGTAGATGGCGCTTACCCCTCTTTCGACGAGCTAAAGTTACAACGTTGTGTTCCCTTAATTTTCCAATATGCAACTGTTTTTTTACCCGACTGAAAAGTAAGGATTATTTGCATTCATTATGATACCTATTGACAAGTTATGATTTCGAACAATGTCAGTATTGTTTTATGGCATAGATTGGATTGGAACTAATATGTAGACCACCACGCATACGACTAGCTACGAGAAATACAGGGGGGCTACTCCGAAATTCGAAAATCGAAGTTCGTATCGCATCGTCTTGCTCGCTCTTGTATTAAATACTATTAGCGTGAGAGGAATGGCACGATACGAAGTTCGAATTTTGCACTTCGTAGTATAAGGTCAGGGCGAAATCTTAAGAGGGTTTATACCTGCTGAGCTGGCAACGTTGCATTTTTGTTAGTTTTTCTCGATTATTCCATAAAAATTGAATGAAAATTAAAAATGTTTTGTATACAAATTGTTCTAATATATAAGTTAATGTGTCTACTGCAATAATAATTCATGATAGACTTTTATTTTCTTTAAAAACGAACAAATTATTACCTAACGGTTTTTAAAGAAAATAAAAGTCTTATCGCGAATTATTATTGCAGTAGACACATTAACTTATATATTAGATCAATTTGTATACAAAACATTTTTAATTTTCATTCAATTTTTATGGAATAATCGAGAAAAACTAAGAAAAATGCAACGTTGCCAGCTCAGTAGGTATATAAACCCTCTTAATGGTGATACAAAATTAGTGTTTCCATCTCAGATAATACTGGGTAACATAATGCATGCATAATGTGGCAGTGGGCAGGGCACATCGCTCGTAGAACTGATGGCCGATGGGGCGAAAAGGTTCTCGAGTGGCGTCCACGGACCGGAAGACGCAGAGTAGATAGGCCTCCAACAAGATGGACCGACGACCTGGTTAAGATTGCGGGATCGCGTTGGATGCGGATGGCACGGGACCGATCTGTTTGGCGAGCCTTGGGGGAGGCCTATGTTCAGCAGTGGACGTCTTTCGGCTGAAATGATGATGATGGGAGTTTTCAGAAAAAAATGTACCCGTTTTCCTTAATTATCCTTAATTTTTCCATACAAAATTTATTACTCAGTTTTGTGACGGTCCATACAACATGTATGGTTAACTGCGTCTCAAAACTAACAATTAAAAGAGGGACACTTTTTTTATTGCTTAAATCGATAGTGCTTGTGAGTCTGAGTAGAAATAACCCAAAATTTGGTAGGTTTGTAAGAAAAAGTACAGGGTACACTTTTTTCTGAAAATGCCCTGATGATGAACATAATGCATTAACTCAATTGTTATTTTAGGAACTAAGTACGATCAACTATGACATTTAACATATGAGACATAAATAGACTCGATTAATTATACTGTAAGGTTTCTGCGCCGAAACCTTAATCTAGTACGAACCTCTCTTATAAATTACGTGTAACATATCAGGGGGCGGCCCGTTTAGATATCCGGTAGATAGCCAATTTGTGACAAGGGTTACATTTAAACCTTTTAAGTTATACGGTAGTTTATTAGGGCTCAGTACCGAAAGGGTAATACGGGACTCCGCACTCCAGACCTCTCTGTCTGTCTTTCTGTCCGTCTGTCACCAGGCTATCTCATGAACCGTGATAGTTAGACAGTTGAAATTTTCACAGATGATGTATTTCTGTTGCCGCTAAAACAACAAATTGAATATTAAAAAAACAGAATAAAATAAATATTTAAAGGAGCCCCCATACAACAAACGTGATTTTGTTTCTCGTTTTCGCTCGATATTGATAACGGCAACAGACGCTTGAAATATTCACAGAATATTTTGTTAAATATATTCACTTTAAAAATAAATAATTAAATTAAAATAAAACAAATATTTAAGGGGAGCTCCCATACAACAAACGTGATTTTTTTGCTGTTTTTATAGATAATGGTACGGAACCCTTCGTGCGCGAGTCCGACTTGGCCAGTTTTTATTTATATTAGCCTTTATCCGCTAAGCTCGCATAAACCGTCCAGTTGAATTGTTTATTTTTATCATTAGAGGGAGGAAAATGAGCAAGAGGGTAGAGGAACCTGCACACACCTGTGAGGAAATTCAATGGTGGGAAGTTCCCAATCCACCCACACTGAACGCCCGTGGAAACCGCAGCTCAAGCCCTCTCATACTGAGGGGAGGCTTGTGCGCTGTAGTGGGACGTATTAGGCTGAGATGATGATGATGTTGTAATAGTTTTAAGCATACTGTTTGCACGCAGCATCACTCGGTGTCCTAAACACGGGATGCGCAAGTATCGGCTTTCACTTGACGCATGACATGTAATTTCGTCAATTACAGACTTCATGTGAAAACATTTGATTTATTGACGTAACTACTACGTATTTTCCCAGCTTATACAGCAGGGCCAACAGGGTAATTGTGTAACTTGTTTGACACTAGGCATCGGATTGAAATGATAGTTTTTGTATGGCTGTGACAGCTGGCTGTTTCCGATACCAATTGTCAGCCCATACAACAACTGTCAAAATGAACGCGATGGCGATTGCGAGGGACTTAGACAATTAGCCTGCAGGTCACCCAAAACTTAACGATAAACTGGTACAGGGCGAGAGTGAAAAATAAAAAAGCCCATGTCACTTAATTTACTTAAGCGGTACCTAATATAGGTAGAGTCACACAACATAAACTCATTAAAAGTGGTTCGGGGCATTTTGTCTGTGTGGGTCAAATCTGCTAGTCAATTCTTCGATCCACAGATGACCATACTCATTTAACATGCCATGTTCATTTGGTATACTGTTCGTTCAGGTTAAATCTTGTAAATCAAATTAGATACACGCACAATTACTTAATGATAGTAGTTATTGTCCTGAAGTTTGGTACTGATCGGATATGGAGCTTGATGAGATGACAACCAACTACTCAACTTCACTTTTTACTTTACCTTTTTTGACTATAAAGATTATGCCACAAAGATTTATTACTTTCAAAATTATGCCAAAACAGGGTGAACCATCGAAACGTACTTACAGTTAGCGAAAAAGGTAGAGTTAGAAATGAAAATTAAAAACAAATATTTTTCCATATGTCGAAAAGGTAACTCAAAATTTAGAAATTGGACTCTTTTGAAATTTATATTCACCCTATAGTATCTGTTCTATTTGACATCAAAACTTCACAATCACCATTATTTCTACAGAAAACCAACGGACGCTATTTCACCGCAGAGAAACTCGAAATCAATCCGATTATTATGCGGTTAACCCCAGATTCGATGTCTCCTGTCCTTCTTCTACTGATACAGATAGAAAGGGAGCTCGGCTTGTATTAGCATCGTAATCGTCAATATAAGATTGGTGTTGGAATGCAGAACGGAATTGCATTACGATCTTGCGATAGTTGGAATGTAAAGGAGTCGAAGACCGGTCCTTTACGAGATTATTGTACCTACTTAATGCCGTAGAAATATTGCGTCTGTACTAACATGCCTAGTAGTGGTAACTTGGTAAGCAGAAGTTCGTGGGTTTGAGTTTCACCTCTGGAGTTTAACGAAATTTATGAGCGAAATTCAATGGTGTGTGTAAAATTCCCAATCCGCACTGGTCCCGCGTAGGAACTACGCTCTAAGCCCGTCGACCAGATGAATGAGAGCATTCTGAGAGGAGACCATTGCCCTGCAGTGGGACGTATATAGATCGAAATGAATTACGACCGAATGGCCTAGTGGTTACAGGATCCGATTACAAAGCTTGAGGTCCTAGGTTCGATTCCTGGTCGAGGCAGATATTTGTGTGACAAATACGAATGTTTGTGCTCGAGTCGTGGATGTTTAATATGTATTTAACTATGTATTTATCTATATACTTAAGTATGTTAATCCTTTGTCTACTACCCAAAGTACAAGCTTTGCTTGCTTAGTTTGGGACTAGGTCAATTGGTGTCAATCGTCCCACAAATTATTTATTATTTATTAATGCAGAAACACGCAGACAAAAATCTGTGCCCGATATTGGTCCAAATTTAACAAGGTGACAATTTGAACTGACCAAGCTCTTTGTAACGAAGGTCAGCGGAGGCAGTTCTCACGGATGCCGCCTCTTAGATGATGTCATGGCGCGATGATAATCGATAAGGATATGTTTTGCGCATTAAGAATGAGACTGGTAAGGTCAGTGATGGAATAAAACGGGTAGAACTGTGTTAAGTTGAAACAATGACATTCTGTCAAGTTTCTTGCGGCGCATTCTTGGTTTCTCTCAAAATCGCTGCTGGTACAATAACTTTTTGTCAAAAAAAACATTTGTAATATTAAATTTTTTGCTGACTGTACTTACGTTGTCATTATATCTGCATCATCCAAGCCTATATACGTCCCACTGCAGGGCACAGGCCTCCTCTCAGAACGAGAGGGGTTGGGCCGTAATACCCACGCGGGCCCAGTGCGGATTGGGAACTTCACACACATTATTGAATTTCTTCGCAGGTGTATGCTGGTTTTTGCACGATGTTTTCCTTGACCGTAAAGCTCATGGTAAATTTCAAATGTAATTTCGCACATAAATTCCGAAAAACTCAGCGATGCGAGCCAGGATTTGAACCCACGACCCACTCTCTGCTTGAGAGGCTATAGGTCAAACCGCTAGGCTACCACGGATTCATTTTTTTTTTCAGTTTAAAGCTTACTTAAGCAATATTATGAAGTCGGAGGAAAATTCCAAGGTGAGTGCTTTTAGTAGGTACTATACTTTGCTCGTATCTTGTTTGTGTTATAAGATTTAGGTTAACGTCATAAACTTAATAATTATCAAACAATCAAACTTAAGCGTGTTAATGCGAGAGCTAAATATTTGGAGCTCTGAATGACCTAATCATTTTGTTATTCAGTTGATCAATTAATAAAACCGGCCAAGTGCGAGTCGGACTCGCGCACTAAGGGTTCCGTACAATTATCTATAAAAATCACGTTTGTTGTATGGGAGCCCCCTTAAATATTTTTTTTATTTTAATTTAATGATTTATTTTTAAAGTCAATATATAATTAAATATTCTGTGAATATTTCAAGCGTCTACCTGTTGCCGTTATTAATATTGAGCAAATACGAGCAAAAAAATCACGTTTGTTGAATGGGAGCCCCCTTAAATATTTATTTTATTCCATATTTTAGTATTTGTTGTTATAGCGGCAACCAAAATACAACATCTGTGTAAATTTCAACTCTCTAGCTATCACGGTTCCGGAGATACAGCCTGGTGACAGACGGACAGACGGACGGACAGCGGAGCCTCAGTAATAGGGTCCCGTTTATACCCTTTGGGTACGGAACCCTAAAAAATTAGTAAGCCCACTATTCCAATTATGAATAGGCTATCTAGGTTAGATTGACTAAAGACGTAGAATCATTTAGCTATACAACGAAACCTGTGAAAGTAAAATTTGGTCGAAAAAAAACACTGTCAGCTTTTTGAGATCACTTTTACTTTCTACTAGCTTTTGCCCGCGACTTCTTCAGCGCATTATGGATAACTCTGGTTCTGTATCCCGCGGAAATTTTTTTTTTTTTTTTATGTTAGAAAGGCCAGACAAACGAACTAGTGGGTCACCTGATGTTAAATGATCACCACTGTCCATAGACACCCGCAGCGCTTTACACGGTGCCAGTGTGTTGTCCCATAAATCCCTTCTCTGTGCACCTATATGATCCTAAAAGATGATATCTATCAAGTATCATGTATGTATAACAGTTACAGTTACAGAGATAAGGTCACCTTAAATCGAGTGTATATCCCGTTTATTTCTTATCCCGTGGGATTTTTTTTCTGTAAGAACCAATGAATTTGAATTTTTTACTAAAAAGTAGAATCAAAACGGTAAAGTCTTTCTCGAGTTTTGTGATTAGAAATAGGTACATGCTTTAGGTGCACGTAACATTTGGGGATTCATTTTTATTTATAACTAACTGTTGCCCGCGACTTTGTCTGCAAATAATTCGTGTATTCAGATAGCGATATCCCTCAGGAACTATGTCATTTTCCGAGATTAAAACTATCCTATGTCCTTCCAAAGGTCGCAATACCAAATCATCTCAACTGAATTGGTTTAGCGGTTAAAGCGTGAAGGGATAACCGACAGACTTATTAACTTTCGCATTTATAATATTAGTAAGGATAGGCGGTTGACTGTTAATAGAAATATCGCGGTTTTATTTTTGCGTCTAATTGATTCCCTTGATTGATGAGAAGAGTGATGTAGTGACTGGTGGGTGTCCTAGGAGCTACCTAGTTATGTTTTTAGCATTTGGTACTTACATTATCTACAACATTCTTTTTTTTTCAATAAAACCGTTTAACTTAGATTTTTTTTGTGCAGCGAGCCAGGATACGGCGCGTCAAATTATGGGCGCGCGACTTTACCGGTCTGGGACTTCGCTGCAGTGGCGGCGCGCGCGAGGGTGTGCGGGTGCACTCCGTCCTGAGGAGTGGCCCGGCCGCCGCGGCTGACTTGCAGCCAGGTGAGTGTCATGGTCGGTGCTGTGACCAGGATACGACGTGTCAAGCTGTGGGAGCGCGAGGGTGTATAAGTGTGTTTCATGCTGAGGGACCTGCAGCCGGTTCAGTATCACAGTTGGTTCCTTGACTAGGATAGGGCGCGGTAAGCTTTAGGCGCCGCTGACTTACAGCCAGGTGAGTGTCAGTTGGTGCTGTGACCAGGATACGACGTGTCAAGCTGTAGGAGCGCGAGGGTGTGTAAGTGTGTTTCATGCTGAGGGACCTGCAGCCGGTTCAGTATCACAGTTGGTTCCGTGACTAGGATACGGCGCGGTAAGCTGTAGGCGCCGCTGACTTACAGCCAGGTGAGTGTCAGTTGGTGCTGTGACCAGGATACGACGTGCCAAGCTGCGAGAGCGCGAGAACGTGCAGGTGCACTTTATGTTGACAAGCGGCACGGTCGTCACGGCTGATTTGTGGCCAAGTGAGTGTCACAGTTGGTGCCGCGACTAGTATACGGTATAGCAAAGTTGTAGGCGCGCGATGGTGTACGGCTGCACCTTATCCTGAGGAGAGACTCGTTTCTTGCAGCTAGGTGAGTATCACAGTTGGTGCCGCAAACCAGGATACCACCTGCACCTAAACCGTATAGAAATATCTCAGTGGGGCGAAATTGATGTTTCTTCTCTATGTTCTAATTTCCTCTGTAATCTTCTGATCTTCTTATATTCTTATATCTTATATATCTTAATATATCTTAATATATTCCGGGTCTTGTCTTTTAGTTTTTCCACTTTTTCCCATTGTTACAGTTTGTTTGAGATTTTTATTTTCTGTTGTTTCCGTTGAGCTTTCACGAATGAAAAAGACTGAAAAGTAACGGAGCGCGCGTCGAGTCAATTTAAAGATCGATCGTCCACTAGAGCGGTTCGTAATATAAACAACCACTTGACATGTTACGCTACGCGACCTAACCTCTTCGTTGTAACTATGTTACGAGTAAAAAACCTATTATTTGAATAAGTCTTTTGATCAAATAGTACATTACTGCAGCGGCCGCGAAATAGGGGATTGCCGGCCGAGTAGTTATAGATGGCCGAGTGTTAACGAGGCCATCTAGAGATACGAGGCCGGCAATCCCTGTTCGTGGCCAAGGCTTGTATAGAGTTTTTCTCAAACATTCATCATCATCATCACCACCATCATCACCGCCATCATCATCACCATCACCATCACCATCGCCATCACCATCACCAACAACATCATCAACATCCATCAACATCCATCAACATCCATCAACATCCATCAACATCCATCAACATCCGTCAACATTCATGAACAAGAACATCCATCAACATCCATCCATCCATCCATCCATCAACATCCATCAACAACCATCAACATCCATCAACATCCATCAACGTCCATCAACATCCAACAACATCCATCAACATCCATCAACATACATCAACATCCATCAACCAACATCCATCAACATCCATCAACATCCATCAACAACCATCAACCAACATCCATCAACATCCATCAACATCCATCAACATCCATCAACATCCATCAACATCCATTATACAACATCCATCAACCAACATCCATCAACATCCATCAACATCCATCAACCAACATCCATCAACATCCATCAACATCCATCAACATCCATCAACATCCATCAACATCCATCCATCCATCCATCCATCAACATCCATCCATCCCTCCGTCCGTCCGTCCGTCCGTCCGTCCATCCGTCCGTCCATCCATCCATCCACGTCGACCACGTCGACCTATTAAACGTCATGGTGCTGTGTCACATAAAACAATAGACGATCACTTTGCTGGCCTTGGCCAGCAATGTTGTATGAAATTCCATTATTGACCTCTCGTCTAGCCGCACCTGCAACGTGACAGTTCGTGGCGTATTTTAAGGAACATAACGTCAATATTTCATAGCATGTTTGAGAAAATAATGTTGTTTTAGACGTAAATGTTTTGTTAATTTATGTATAATATGAAGTATGTGAGTCTGTCACTTACCCAGACTGTTATTTGTGCCGGATTTTCAAGTCGAATAAAAATGTTGTTTACATACCATTTCTTCGTCACATTCATGCTTTTCCACAATTATAAGACTTGGGTTCACCATAATTGATCTTTATAACACTTCTAAAAACTATATTTTTCCCTTTAACTCTCGTTTGTTGATTATTTTATTGCAAAACGAATGATAACGTTTGACACAAAATACCGTAATGAAGAACAAGCAGTGTTGCCATTGCCACCATGACGGCCGGAATACTGCGTTTCGTTTATTCTTGGAGCTTCAAAAATGTGATGACGTTTGTTGCAAGCAACGTAAACTACACTGTAAATGTCTCTGACAACGAGCGGAGTAAAATTGATTTGAGTATCATCGTGTAACACTATCTCATCCACATTCCAGGTGATAAAATCAAGAGTATCAAGATCGAGTTCTCCGGCACGCCACTAGAGGACGCTCTGGCTATCCTATCGCTCGCTTCCCCCTACCCTGTGGAGCTGGAAGTGGTGGAGGGTGGACGGACAAGCGGAGCGGGAAGGGGGGTGCGACATCCACTGCTAAAGAGAGCAGGATCCATGGGTGATGTTAACACGGTAAGTCCGTCATTATCTCTAGCCTACAAACGTCCCACTGTTAGGTAATGACCTGGAGAATTGAGAGGGCTTTGAACCCACGACCCTCTGCTTGAGAGGCCGTAGGTCAAACTACTAACTAGGTCACCACGGCTAGATTTATACTAATAAATATAATAAATTTATATATAATAAATTTATTTCTCTTAACTAGGTTAGCTGGAAGAGATCCCTTTTTAGGGATAAGTTCGCCTTTGTTCTCCTCTCTGTGTATTTGTATTTTTATTTTTATGTGCAATAAAGAGTTTACATACATACATACATACATACATACATATACTAATGACCCAATTAGGATAATTTTCTTAATTATTCTTTAAATTAATTATTCAAAGGGGTAACGCTACCAATATCTTCGGAACCCCGCCTCAGGGGACCACTTTTCGTAATATGTTTTAGTAATACAGGGTAATTTTTTAATAAGTGCACAAATTTTAATATGAAAACAGTACCGTTAAAATAACAAATTTCAGTGTTTTTCATTAAAACATTTATTACTCATTTTTTTGTTTTTCATAGTAACTCGACCAACTATTGGATGAATTACTATGAACAACCCAAATTCCAAAATTAAAAAAAAAAATCTCAAACAGATAATCGTGATCTATCGACGATACTGAATCACAATCAAAATTTGTGCACTGACTAATAAATTACCCTGAATATAGTATAAATATCATTATAATATTAATAAATACCTAATTGTAAATATACCATGATACCAACTCTTTCTAAACCCTTTTTCTTTCTTTCTTTATTTCTTATTAAATTAAGAACCATGCGATGATGTTGCGTTGACTCAGCATGTACTGCATAACCTCCAGTGCTGATATTCTGTCAGAAAGCAGAGGTGTCTTGTTGAGGTGTTACGTGGTAGAGAGTCGTGGAAACTTAGAGAAACGGCGATTTCGCCAGATTCCAGGTCGCCCCGGCCACAGGCTCCGAAAGCGAACGCTTGTCGAACACTGATTGAACACGTCGAGGAAAGTGCTAACCATTGTCTGTGACTTCGTCGTTATTGGGTTTTCTCTATTGTATAATGTATCCAGGAAATGTGCGCTTGAGCTTAAAAGTAGTTCAGAAATATAGTACCCAGTGGATGTAGTGTAATTAGGGTAAAAACATGTTTAAGGTATCTTTACCGGCTTTTTTTAAGTAGAAGTGATATATGTATATTACTTGGAAATCATAAATCAGATTGCTCAAATTTTAACTGCATATTAAAGTACAAATTTAGTATTTTCTTGGGGGTAGTCAGCATTTGTTAATAGTCAATAGATTCTTGGCAAATTGGCATGCACCCGCCATCCTGACAGTCAGTAGGTACGGCGTGTGTACCTCACATTGTAATAACTTTATGTAAGTACTGGGCGGTACAATTATTTTTAAAGTAGGTACTAAATAGTACACTTTAAGTAATTTTTTTTAGTATACCTAGTTGTTTTATATATTTGTGAAGGTACACCCGCCATTCTGACCCTCACCATTACTAAGCAATTTTACGAAGATTTTTGTAAAAACAAAATACATTACTTAAACTGATCAGTGTAGGTTAGGTAGGCCTCCAACAAATGGAGATCTTTCGGCTGAAATGATGATGACAACTGCGCAAAATAACGGAAACTTGCACATTCTCACACCGTCTAAATTAAATTAAGCTTAAATCACACATAGGTAATATAGAAAGAGTATTGCACACTTTCTAAATTCGTACCCATTTACTTATTACGTAACCCCGATGACATTTAAAACGCTATAAATATTCATATCACATTTCTATCGCTTTTCGGCGAGGCGCATCACTGCTCGCTATAACCAAAATATGCAGACCCGTAATACAAAAATACTGTCAAACATTTATTATGAAAAAATCAGTTATGAGAGTTCAAACTACGCTGGTTGCTTGGCACTAGTCAATATCAAAAAGTAACAAAGGTAACAAGTTTATTTTTATCAAAATTAGCTTTGATCCTTTATGATAAAGTTGATTTTATATTGAAGTTTGTTCGGTACGGCGGTTGTTATAGTATCACAATGACAATGGTTGTTTTCAATACGACAAACAATATAAAATTGTGTACGCTATGGAATGCGTGTCTATTGTCTGCAAGTATGTTAGTGTATGTTTGTTATTAGATATAATGGAATTGATAAAGTCACAACGTTTGTGCATTGTGTGACTTTGTTAAGTTAAACAAGCGTTAAACGCTAGGAGACGGTTTGTTACATACTAGCTTTGCTCGCGACGTCGTCCGCAAAGCTTAAAGTCCGGCGCAGACCAGATGCGTGTGTGTGTCACGCACCAGTTGTAATGAATGAAACTGTAAGAAAAACGGCACACCATGTGCTGTGCACGCATCTAGTGTGCCATCCCTCCCACAGCGCCACTCACCACAACCGGTGCGTGTTCGTGACGTGACACGCACACGCATCCGGTCTGCAGCGGCCTTTAGGCACTTGTCCCACCGTCATTGAATAAGCGATTAGTTTTTTTTTGTATATAAAACTGACTCGTGATTGACCATCTCACGTAATGGAAAGTGAAGATGATGCCAAAGGTGTATAGCACCCGTTTAGTAACAGCCTAGTCACTCTAGCCTATTACTAAAGCTAAAGCCGAACCAGTTGCTGAAATATTCCTGATCAGTAATCAGTAATCAGTAATCAGTAATCAGTCACTTTATTTGCTAGAACATAGGTAGGATCAATTAAAAGACCTGGTATAAAATTTATAATTGTTTGTTCGTATGTTATCCATATATATTTATCTAATTCCAATGAAAGTTCGCAAAGCTGTGATCCGCACGCCTTTACGTTTTATATCAGTTACTTATCTTCTATTTCTTTTCTTCCAGCTCGAGAAAGAAGGCAAGCTGCTGCATCCACCGCAGTCCCCCAACACGTCTCACTCGAACAATTCAACCTTAGAGACCAAACACGGCAAGGGCATAAAGAAGATCATATCTGACAAGATAGCTACCACGACCCTAGAGAGAAACAAGAAGGAGAAGCTCCCAACGACGCTAGAAAGAGAAAACGAGAAGAACACAAAGCTTAACAAGACCAGACATTCTGAAGTGCCTCAAACTACCAACAAACCAGAGAGAAATAAGGTCAGGCATTCAACAGGAGATATGATCATCCAAGCAGAGAATGGCTCTGCAAATATCGAACATGCTGAAGTCCAGAAGAGAGATTATGACCCCAAGAGAGGCATGAAATTCGGTATCAGAGTACTCCCGCCTAACGTACCTGATGACGGTGTGTTGAAACAAAAGAACGTAGAAAATGGCGTTGTTGCCGCTGAGAAGAAAACAGTCGATGAACCGGACAAGCCTGAACCCCGCCCAGCACCAGCCTCCCAAATTAAAGTTGAAAACGAAACAGAAACTAAAAAACCTGTAGTAGCTAAAAGGAGAGAAAAGATGGCACCGCCAATTCCCAATGCTAGAGTAAAACCTGAGGATTTAAATACGAGCGTGGAGTCTAAAACTTCAGATGTCTCGCTAAATACTTTTGCGAGAAGCGATCTTAATTCTAGCGGGATTAAGAGAGATGAAAACGGTATACCACAAGAGTTACCTCAGCATATGTTCGACGCCGCTAAAGCAGCAAGAAGCAACAGAAAGAGTTCTTCAGAAGTTCTGTATGAGAAAGAAAAATCAGATAAGAAGGAGGAAGCGACTAAACCAAGCAAGAAATCTAAAGGCAAAGCCCCGTCGCCGCCAGAGATTGAGAAAAACAAAACAGACGATAGCATTTTAGAACAAATGAAGAACGTCAACGACTTCCTCAAGAGTGAGAAGCAGTTTTCAAGTCTTTTGCATGAGTCTATAACCTTAGCTAATACTACCACTACATCATATAACACATCGACTCCTAAAGCAGTCAAAACCAGACCGGCTCCTCAACCGCATGTTGAAGATTCTATAAACTTCAGCCAAGATGACATCGACGATATTGTTACAAAACCTTTTAAAAGAGAGAGCGATTCCCTCAATAATTACTTCGAAGATTCTAAATCGAATCTGTCGTCAAACCAAGACGTTCATTCGGTTGTATCTTTAAATCATAGTGATAAAAGCGAGAAAGGATCTACAACTATTGAGCTTAATAATAGTGACGTAACCATCCACAGTTCCCCCCTTGATGACACTATCAACTCTGCTTCAGATAATACTTCCATCTTAGATGAAAATGAACGTAAAGCTGCTTCACTAGGAGACTTGTCAAGGTTTGAATTAAGAGTAAAGACGACCAAACCTTCCACAGGCACGCTAGAAAGAGCTCAAAGTCTAGACATTTCCGCCGAAGACGGAGAAATAAATGAGACATTGTCACCAAAAAAGAGGAAAGCCATGTCTGTTGTAGAAACTACTTTCTTTGATTCGACTGCAGAAGATACATTACCTGATATGGACGATGAAAAAGGTGTCACAATCAAACACAAAGAGCCGAGGCTCAGTTTGAATATAAACAAGACTTCTGCAATGGAAGGGCTTAATACTTTCCAAAGAAATCGTCTCAAGAAGGCTTCTGAATTTGGTAATTTGGAGGATGCTATTGTAAAAGGCTCCACAAGTTCAGTGGAATCAGAAAAAATTGAAGCACAAGGAACCCAAAAGAAACCGATAGAACTTGTTTCTACTGAAAACGAGCCTCACGAAACATCGGATCATTTGGCAAGAAGGATAATAGATGAAAACATGAAAGTGCATCTGAAGCTTGTATCAGAATTTGCTAAATCTACTTCAGATGGTAGCAATATAAGCTCTTTAGACGGCACACAGGAGATAAGCCCTAAAAAAGAATCACCAATCAAATTTGAAGAGAAACACATTTCCTACGACACTAACATTCCAGATGACTTGAAAGTAAGTCGGAATACCTACGCGAACAGTTTAGAAAGGCCTAAATCTGACATGATGAAGAAACTGTTGGCCAAAAATCCAATTTTGAATGTCCACATAGATCAAAGCGTAAAAAGTGATGCAACGACTAGTAAAGAGACTCCTACACCTATGACAGACGCGTCGAAATCAGCCATGCATCAACCAGACATCGTTAATTTCAATTTGAAAACAGCCGATCCCAAACTAAGAGAGTATGATGAATTTGTAAGCAACATTCGCGTGGGTTCAAACAACAGTATGAAATTCGACAAAAAACCTCATATGGAAACGTTTTCCCGCGAATGGTCTCAACCGGAACACAGCAATAACGTTGTCACAATAACTACGGAAAAGATACTGCCCGTGGAAGAGCAGAAAAAATCATACACAAAAAGCATAGAAATAGGAGAATCTAACGTAAGATTGATACCAGATATCGTGGAAGGTATTAATAGAAAAGCTGACGATAAGGACGGCAGGACATTGTACATGGAACCCCCGAACATGTCGTTAACAATGATTCAAGAACCAGTACAAAAAACTGTAACGGTCAATGTAGCTGAAGACGAATTAGGTAACAAAATCATCAGACAAAATGTAGAAACGGTTTCTACCCAATACATAACAACCAAAGGTGACGCTCCTTTGCAGGTTGAACAAGTAACATTCGGTATTACTAAAAATACTGATTTAAGTGAATTGAACTTAGAAGCAGGCGACGTTGGTGATATCGATAAGAAGATATTAGACGAAATAAAGCGACAAAATCCAAACATGCATTTTACAAGCGACGAACCTGCGTACACTAGAACCGAAACTATCATTCTAAATACGGAATTAGATGAGCAGCAGGCGAAAGCCTTGATGGACAAAATTACAAACGACCCTAGTTTTATGGCACAAAAAACTCCTGAAGAACTATCCAAATTAGGAATAAGAATAATCAGGGAATTGGATGACGTGCAAGACAAAACTGATGACGCGGTCGAAGTTACCAAAACACGGTACACCATCAATCCTGCAGCTATTTCCGACACGCAGAAACATAGACTGGAAAGTTCCAAAGAATCAGAATCAAAGAAAGATCACATAACGGAGATACAAGTTGTCACACCAAGAACAGAGAAACAGCTAAAGGAAAAGGATAAAATTTCGAGTAGGCAGAGAGTGCCTACGAACGAACCACCGTTGTCATACGAATTAGACACAGAACTCCTGAACGACTTCATAACGAATGAGCGACAATATTCAGCCAAACAACAAGACAAACGAACGAAAACGAACCAAGCAAACGAGCCAAAGAAACGACACTCCGATTTCGATCTACCACGGAACAGCCATATCAAGTTCAGAACTGCGACTTACGAATCACCAAAGGGTACAATTGTGACAAGCACTGATTTGGAAAACCGGAGACTATCACAACTAGATCAAATGCAGTTAAGAGCTGACCAAAAACCGGTGATTTCCGCTAAACCAAGCAGCATACCCGTGAAAGCTGAAAAGCCCAAGGTCGGTGTATCGTCTAAAATACCGGTATTCATGAGTCAGAAGTCGCTGAGTCAGGAGAATTTGACAGATAGAGCATTCTCCGTGCCGGGTTCTCCGCCCCCCAATCTGAGTAGTAGTTCTGGCAATATTTCGGTCACTTCCATCAAAACTAGCTCCCGAAGCCCCAGTGGGGGTAAGTATTTGTAAAATAGTACAGAGTTCTAATGCAGATTTGACATAGTCTTTACAAAGACCTAGTATAAAACAAATATTTTCTCCATTTTTAACAAAACTTAGAGTAACCTGTGTACCTCAACAAGATAAACCTTCACTGTCATGGTTTCGTAATGTTTTTAAATTGCAAAAGCTGTATTAGTTTTTAGATTTACGTAAGCTGTAAATGTTAGATGTAAGAGAAGTGTAAAAATCATCGAAGACAGATAACGTAAGTGCCTTAAATTCGGTCGAAATTATGAATCTTATTAATACTTTACGGATCGTAAGGGATGTGCCTTTCTAATTTTATTAAAATTTTACTAATATACTAAGATTTCTTTTGATATTTTTGTGAATTTAGAATGATAAGAAGCTTTCAGTTGAGAGTTTCAATAATCTAAACTTATAAAATAGTAAATACACAATGAATTCGGAACTTTTCAGTGAGCGGTTGGATTGAGTTTAATCGACGACGATAAACGTCTCAAGTGGTTTCAATGCGTTGTCCTAACTGTAACACTTCCAAGAAATAAATGAAAAAGAAAATTACTGTGGAAAATCTTTACAGGGATTTTCATTTGATTAACCAACCACTGGCTTATTATTCTGGATTCATTTTGCTACCTTGTATATCTGCAGCTATCATCGCAGTTGGGAGCTACATTTGATTTCGGTTGTGAGTGTAACATTGGTTATATTAGTTGTAAGTACTTGTCACAATATACACGATATATACAGTCTATACGAATGCATTCCAGTACCTAAATATCAGATTAATTGAGATTATAATTTATTATAAAAAATAGCCTAAAGTTTACATTTTGACATTCCGTCCTGAGTTTTACCATAAACTAGTTTTATTGTTTGAAGAGTGGAGTTTCGGGGCCATTTTATAGTATAGTTAGTGTATTTATTATTAAATATGTTTAATGTGGCAGCAAATTAGGCCATTTTTTTCATCGAAATGTATAAATCATAGTGAATGTATAATTTTCAATAATTGACCCAAAGCAAAATAAGAATGCAAAGATTTAATTTGTGAATGGTCTTTACCCACACATATAATTTGTAATATTAATGTTCAAATTAGCTTTCGATACGAAAGCTTAGTTTTCAATAAGTTTCTATAGATGGAGTTAGCAATATGACTTCAATTGGGAATGTCTAAAAAAAATTACCAGTGGTTTTTATATTTTTTTTGTATAGAAAAGTCAATTATAAGAAACTAAATTCAATGTTTTGTCACTTAGTCCACTACTTTTTTCAAAATTAATTATTGAAACTATTTTGGTTGATGACGTCAGATTGTAATTGAGGGCTCCCACAATGCCAAATTTCTAAATCTATCTAAATGCGTACGATAAGGCAACCCCTTTAATTATTTTTTGCGTGGTGGTACACTGTAACTAGTGTCACTTTACTGGCGCTGTCAAAGTGCTAGATGTCAGGCAAACTCCAAATCCAACTCCAAATCAAACTCCGTAGTTATAATCCACGCGTAAATTTGTGAAGGATTCTAACCACACAGAATAAAGTACGACTTGGACCGGTCACGCAATTTACACCAAAGTCAAATGAAGGTCATTGCTTATTTGTTATGTAATAAATTCATTATATAATATTAAAATTAAATAACTACAGAAAACGAGTTAAAAAGCATTTATCTCGAAATGGTTTTCGATTTACTATACATTGCAAAAAAATAGACATCCCCAATTTAACCATAAGCGGCGATAAGATGACGTTATATTCGAATGCTTCGAACGTTTTTCGAATGTATTTCAAAATTATAAATCAGGTTGCATTTTTGGGTAAAATATACTTAATTATAATATTGTGATTAATAAATAACAGTTACAAGAAATGTATTATTTTGTTATGGTAAAGCAATAGAAAGTTATTTGTTTTCGGTATAAGTCTTGTATGAACGCTTTCGCGGTTCTATTATTTAACCTGCAAATAACAAGTTATTATCACAGTTATACAATTTGTATTTTATTGATGTATTATAAATGAAATAAAGACAAGTTTAAAACGTTACCTTTTCATTTATTTACTTACAACTCTTACAAGCATTCATCGTAAGACAACTGCAAAATACCTCATTAAGTGCTTCCTTGAAAGATTTTGGTTACCTTACCTGCGAATTACCCCTCCAATTAGAACAACAACAGAATAGACAAAACAAACAGAATGCTTTGTGTATTACTAATGGACGACGACGACCCTCCCGCGTCGTTCTGACCTTCGTTATTTTATAAAGCCTGAAAGTTTCTCTGTGTATATGCCTAACTCAGGTAGGTATAAACAGTCCCTGAATATGAAGTATGGACAGGGGGGTTTCACTCGGCACTTTAGGTACCTAAGTATGTTAGGCCGGCGCGCCTCCCGGGCAGGCGTACCTATGGCAGTAGGTTGTCGCTCGGCATTCGGTTCGCAGTCGCACGCTAGCCGCGTGGCTCGTAATTATTTTTCTGTGATTTTTGCACCAAACAATGAGTTCTAAACGATCTTATAATCCGTATAAAAGATACTGTTGCGTTTAAAGGTAGTATACTGAATTAATAGACACTGTTATATTTCTTGATTTATATACCTACCTAAATATCGGCGAGCGGGAACCCTGTGCTCTTGGTTTCGGTTCAGCGGTGTCCAACGGAATATGAACGCTCGTATCACTCGATAAGTTTCAATTTCGCGTACAAGCAGTTAACGGTCGTATGAATAGACAAATGTTTATACCTAAAGTCCTACAGTTGACTTTTGTTCGAGAGTGATCCTTCTGTACGTTAGTACTATTAGTTATTCTGTGGTATGGATCTTGGTAACAGGTACCAAAGGTGTATAAAATTGCAACTCAAATTTGTCAAAGTATAAAGTTCGGTTTTTATCTATCCATTGTCAGACACTTAGTACGGTTGCAACCCCCTGTCAGATGCACTTATAAATTATACTTACGTTATAGTATAAAAGCTGAATTTTACGAGTAAGTATATATGTTACTGAGTCATGAAATTTGCTTCCGTCGTTTGTTTTTCCGGGAAAGCACGATTTAGGGCTACTTCAGACCAGAGTAAAGGCTGTTAATGGACCACTGAGCTACATCTTTAGGCTCTAGATTAGACTTATCATCAGATGGCATAAAGGTTAATTGCTGGCCAGTCATAAATAAAAAAAAACTTTTTCTTTTTTATTCGAATTCTTCAAAAGTATTGCCAGAGTTAAATTGAATTCGAACATTTCATTTGATAAATTAAAATTCCCAGTCTTCCCCTGAAGTATATACGGAAGAGCCCCCGTCATACCTATCTTTCTTGAACTCCTCCTTACACGATTTCTTACATTGTTTGTTGAACTTTCTCTTCATCTTATGCTTGCACGTGTAAACGGAACACACTTCGTTTTTAGCCTTTTTACAGGCTCTCTTGCATCTCTTTATTGTTTTGCTGGTACACGACCGCAGACTATCACGTAGTTCATCATCAGTCAATTTATTTTTATCCTTCGTTGGTTTTTCGTCCTTAAGAGAAAACTGGCTAGGTTTCTCAGTGTGATTTGCTTTGGGAACCTTCTTCGTTTCGGCTTCTTCAGGTCTATGAGATGCACGGAGACTTGGTGCTTCTGCCTGGAGCAACAAGGAAGGTTCGTTTCAACAGAAGAACACTTGTGGAAGTCACGTGTCTACCTACACCTATTAAGGAAGCTCAAGCACAGTGGCGTAACTATTGGAGGGCTATGATAACGGTTTCAGGCGGAGAGCTCAGGGGGGCCTTATGCTCAGGGGGCTTTCACGTTTAAGGGGCACTCATGAACATGGGGCCCTTCTGCTCAGGAGGCCATCGCGCTCAGGGTGCTCTCACGTTCAGGGGGCACTCATGAACATGGGGCCATGACGCTCAGGGGGCTTTCATGTTCAAGGGGCACTCATGAACATGGGGCCCTTATGCGCAGGGGGCCATCGCGCCCAGGGTGCTCTTACGTTCAGGGCCACTCATGAACATGGGGCCATGACGCTCAGGGGGCTTTCATGTTCAAGGGGCACTCATGAACATGGGGCCCTTATGCTCAGGGGCCCATAGCGCTCAGGGTGCTCTCACGTTCAGGGGGCACTCATGAACATGGGGCCATGACGCTCAGGGGGCTTTCACGTTCAGGGGGCACTCATGAACATGGGGCCCTTGTGCTCAGAGGGTCCTCAAGCTCAGGGGGCACTCATGCTAAAGGGGCCCTTATGCTCAGGGTGCTTTCACGTTCAGGGGGCCCTCACGCTCAGGGGCCGTCAGGTTCAGGGATTGCTTACACTCAGGGGTTCCTCACGTTCAGGGGGCTCTCCTGCTCATGGGTCCCCTTACGCTCAGGGGACTCTCACGCTAAGGGGCTCTAAATTATAGCGTTTAAGTCCCAGTTGTAATACCTAATGCAGTAATGACTAAGTACTTATAAGTAGTAAAAATCGCAAAAGTTTAAAACTAGCTATTTTGCAGGTATTTTGTATTAGAGAATCGTATCATCGTTAGTATATTTATAAGCGTCTCGATTTTTTTGGCTATCCTAATTGTCCACACATTGCGCTGCTGCTTTGCTCGCACTGCGAACGACAGAGAAAAAAGATTCGAGTAAGCAAGCACTGCGAACAAGGTGGTGCCCAGTGGTTGGCCCAGTCCCAGTAAAAGGGGTCCTTCTACTGGCCACTGGTACAGCTCGCGCGATAAGAGTTTGGCTTTGACCTTCGGGTGGAGGGGATTACTGCGCATACCCCGCACCCCCGTTGATACCCAATGCGCAATAACGGTCAAAGCCAAACTCTTATCGCGCGAGCTGTAATAATCTGATCTTACAAGCTTTTGTTTTAGATATACCTACAGGGTGTAATCGTTAAGTGTATAATCGTTAAGTGTATCGTTAAGGGTGTAATCGTTATAGCAAACGAACCGCATTGGCGATCCCTAGTCTCAAATAGCGTATCTAATGTGTTAAAAAAATTAATTGCATTAAATACTTTAGATGTATGTAAATAACAATGCAGATCTGTTTGAAAAAAATATACCTTGTTGAGTTTCTTGCCAGTTTCTTCTCAACAGGGTTTTCCAAACCGGTGGTAGATTCTTCGACGTTCATAGGAGCATCAATTGATGTCTAAATTGAATAAAGGATTTTGACTTTGACTTTGAAAAACGATCGTCAGATATTGCAAGGCACAAAGGCTAAAATGGGGAGACTAGGTACTTATTTGAAAATAGTGGACCATATTGCTGTTAAAACTACGAGTGGACCCTAAGAAATGGCAAAAAGAAGTCAGAAGGCGGTGGAAAGACTGTGTAGGAGGATCATGCATAGGCAGGAAACATACATCATAGAATACTTATTCATATTTTTTGTTATACTACCGATTTGTGTTCATAATAATCACTCTTCATAATTTTTATCTTCGTACTTTTTTTTCAGAATTTTTTAGTCCTTCCAACAGACTAACAGACAGTTATTAATATGATTAGTGATATTATGAGTTTCGATCGTTAATATTATTTTTTTATGAAGAGTGCAATGATCATTACGATGTACAATGGTATGATAAACATTTTCGGTCTTCCGATAATAGGACTTGAAAAGTTATGTGAAAAAATGCGCACCCACATCAAAGATATATAGCTATAAATCGTTTAATTGAGTCCTCGTAAGCGGGGTATAGAGGCGCGGAGGTTGACGACAAAGGGGGCCGAGAGAGCGCGCCTCGTGTGCCCGCCGCCCTCACCTCTCCCGGTCCCCTTTGTCGTCATACCCCCAGCAGGGGGGTTCACTCCGCAGTTTAGGTATGTTCGGCCGGCGCTCCGCCCGGGCGGAGTATGGCAGTAGGTTGTCAATTGGCCTTCAGTTCGCACGCTAGCCGCGTCGCGCGTATTTAAGAATCTTTTTTTTTGTGATTTTTGCAACAAACAATGACTTCTAAACGATCTTATAAATAACTTACTTACTTACTAAAGGTGGTTTACTGAATTAATACACACTGTTATCTTTCTTGATTTTTATACCCAAACATCGGCGAGTCGGAACCCTGTGCCCTTGGTTTCGGATCAGCGGTGCCCAACGGAATATGAACGCTCGGATCACACGATAAGTTTCAATTTCGCATGCAAGCAGTAAGAATAGACAAGTTTTTATACCTAAAGTTGACTTTTGTACGAGAGTGATCCTTCTGTACGTTAGTACTATTACTTATTCTGTGCCCCCAGCCCCTGTACCGCGCGAGCGAGGACTCATTTAAACGGTTTATTAGCTATAGGTGAAGAGGCATCGGTATGTCTAGGGTTTTTATTCAGGGGGCTGACCACTGAGTTGCTATACTTGCCATTACCGAATTTCTGTTGAACAGAGTGGGGGCTTGACCGTAGACGCAAAGAGAGACAATTCGATTTTAATTTCAAAGTACTCTTTATTTCATAAACCCTTGATTAGCGCCGTAGTTCTTCACGTCCGCAGTCGTCCTTTTATTCGAACTCGTCCTCGCAAGATGTTTGGCATGCCTCTTTGAACAAACGTGTCAAAGTTTTGGAACATTCGTAATTGTTGCATATTTTTTTCTGCACATTTTTACAAGCTTTAAAACATCTTTTCAATTCCCGACTAACTTTTAGGGCATCATTGTTCAAGGTTCCATTCTCGATCATTTTTACTGGTCGATTAATCATTTGACCTTTTAGATTACCCCGTGTCTTTCTTTTGACCTTTCTCGATTTCGGTCTCGATCGAGGATACGTTCCAGCTTCGATGTCTTCTGAGCTGGAGTCTGATGCACGAAGATTTGGGTCTTGCTCCTAAAGTGACAAGAAGGCTAAGCTTTCATTTCTTAAAAAAATACTTAAACACTCGCTGCTTGTGGTGCCATAAGTCATGGGACGCTAGGGACAACGCGTGAAGTGCGTCGCTCACATAACCGCTGATGGATTCTTGAAATAAATAAAAAATAAAATAAATATCATGGGACAATAAATGATGAAGACAAATGAATAGCGTGCGCTAAAGTTGCTAATTGCGGCTTTTCGAAATCGGAGTCTAATATCCGTGACATATTAGTTTAATGTAAGGGAATTCTTGGTTAGTAGGTAGTAACGGACCGAAATTTCGGTTTCGGTGAGTCTTGGTAAATTGACGTTTCAGTACGCTTAGTATAAGTTTTACTTCACCAAAATACTTCTCGATCGCGTTTACGTAAAAATTTCAATTCTATGGAAACATAGACGCGCGGCCGCGGAGCGCTGTCCATGTTTCCCTAGTAATTGATTTTTTTACGTAAACGCGACCGAGAAGTATTTGGTGGCGTACAGTTTGATCTGAAAGTATATTACGAATATCATCGCCTTCCTACCAACGCTTAAGTATAATTAAAAATAATGCAGTTTCGTGCCGATAATAGGCAGTAACATTACAATTATAAATTACAAATATTACAATGCAAAAAAATGCGTGAGGTCGCGGTGATTTTACGCAAAATTCAAGACGTTATTGAAGTGCTTAAAGGAAAGTGGAGAATTATGTACGAGTTCCTTTCCCAAAATGTTAATATAGGCATTTAGGTATAGGTAAGGTAAATACACAATACGGGTAATATAATAATTATTTTCGGGTAAATGAATATAATATCTAACTTTCGGGCCGCCTTTAAAACAAGTTGACTTATGTACAAACTTTATTGAACAAAGTAAAGAAAAAAATTCCACTGACAACCCTAGAAATACATGTAAAAAAATCTACCATTCTACCATCTCTACCAGTCAACCTTAAACGGAAATACTAAGAGTGATATTTCAATGTCACTCTATTCTACTTAAGTGCCATAGATTTTTTTCCTCGACAGGTAACTTGAACTTTCGCCCGGTACCCGGTTGTCGTTGACTTACGACACCCTGTATACCTATTATATCGACGCTTGAAAGGAGAAATTAAAAATTATCTAAGCGACATTTTGGTTTAAATGTAGTTCGAACTCAATTATGTATTTACATAGTGTATTTATATGCTCTATTTACCGCAAGATGTCGCTTAGATAATTTCGCCTTTCAAGTGGAATAGGATTTTTACAATTTTACCTATTTTGCGTTTCCAGATAAGTATCTGGTATTAAAGGGTGTCTCGAGTGTTATGTCTGCTTTTCTGTATGTTTGGATGAATAAATTAGAAATATAAATGAGTGTAGCAGT
This sequence comes from Archips crataeganus, assembly GCA_947859365.1. Lineage (NCBI taxonomy): Eukaryota > Metazoa > Arthropoda > Insecta > Lepidoptera > Tortricidae > Archips > Archips crataeganus. Next base: position 5,476,064 of record OX402071.1, on the reverse strand, counting down.
GAAGATGATTATGAAATAAATATACTTCGAGTAATATTAATAACAACGGCCACTGTTCACTTGTGTCATCACTGTGCGCCTCTGGTGCGTCCAGTGAACCTCCAAGGAAAAATTATGGTAAGTCGAAGAAGTCTAAAAGAAGGCCATATTTAGTTAAATACGTCGACAAATCGAGTGTGTATCAACTACATCATTTTCCCCTCACTAATAAGATAAACTGTTTGTGCGTTGCCAGGTTTCTTAAGCCTGGTATTTTATTTTATAAGTGCGGTACTAGGTCAGATGAACATGGTATTTCTTTTTTAAAAATTAACACTTAATTTCATTTTGATCCCAAAGCTGAGCTAGGGTTCAATGGACACATTCTCGAATTATATAAATAAGGAATGAAATTTTGTTTTCTTTTGGTTTTCGTGATTTTGTACAAGTATTTGTACCAGTGGATGTAACCAGGCTAAAAATACCTAGCTCGCACTAGGGGGAAACCTGCCACCGTGCTGAAAGCACCTAGTGACGCACGTTCTGAATGTACCTAAAAATCAGCCTCGCAACCAACGTGTTAAATGAGAAAGGCCACTTAAAAGTAATGTACCATAATACTGTTAAAACTACGAGTGGACTTTAAGAAATGTTGACATTTCTCTTTGAAGAGACGCTAAGAAGAAAACATCTAAGTGAAGGTGGGCCAGATAGAGGAGATACAAGTACATCAAAGATGGGTGAAGAGGCCCACATATCAGCCTATCTAGGGTTTTTCCAGGGGGGCTGGGTTGACCCCTGAGTTGTTATAATGTAATTGCTATGGCCGAAATTCTTTGAAGGGCCGGTCAACTTCCCTCTCCCACTTTCGTATACGCTTTAAACCCATAGAAGAGGGAGAGACATATAATTCGATTATAATTTTAAAATATTATTTAATTAATTCACATCCTTCGGCGGTCGCTGGTCGCCGTAGTTCCTTCTTTTCGTACTGTTTCAAGCAGCCTGTTTTACATTCCTCCTTGAACAAACTTTTCAAACTTTTGGCACACACGTAAGTTTCGCATATTTTTCTCCGCACTCTTAAACAAGCTTTTAAACATTTTTTCAATCCCTTACATTTCAAGGCATCGTTTTTCAAGGTTGCATTCCCATAATTTTTTACTAGCCGTCAAATAATCATTTGATCGTTCTGAGCGACCCGTGTCTTTCTTATGCCCTTTCTCGATTTCGATCTCGATCGAGGATAGGTTCTAGGTTCGAGGTCTTCTGAGCTGGAGTCATCTGATGCACGAAGAATTGAGTCTTGCTCCTAAAGTAACAAGAAGGCTAAGCTTTAATTTCTTCCTAAACTTCCTATTCTAACCTCCGATTTAAAAGTGCCGGAATCTGAGTCGAAATCAGAGGTCTAAATTAATTGGAAGTTTCGACTTTTCGGAATCGTAGTCGAATCTCCGTAACATTTTTAGTATTCCGTACCCAAAGGGTAAAACGGGACGCTATTACTAAGATTCCGCTGTCCGTCCGTCTGTCTGTCTGTCCGTCTGTTACCAGACTGTATCTCATGAGTCGTGATAGTTAGTATTGGAAATTGAGTAGCACCCTTTATTGTACAATGTGTGGGCGCCTTATTTTAAGCATAGACAAAATGTCTTTGTGTTTGGATCCTTCCTGTTCCTGGAACCCTGAAAATGTAACTACGTGTTTAGGCTGGCTTATGCTAATTAAATATTAATTACAGTGTCCACTTGTTTTACTTTCGTTAGTTAGTTGAAATTTTCACAAATGATGTATTTCTGTTGCCGCTATAACAACAAATACTAAAAAACGGAATAAAATAAATATTTAAGGGGCGCGAGTCCAACTTGGCCGGTTATTTTTTAGTTTAAAGTAAGGGTGTGTAAATTGGCGTTTCAGTTTGGTCTCAAAGTCGACTTATCTTTGCCTTCCTACGTCCAGTCAAAAATTCAAAATAATCCATCCAGTCACTTAGCGTGTTAATAATAAAGTAGTGACATCGATATTTACAGCACCAGCTAAATTGCAATTATAAATTACAATGCAAAAAAATGCGTGAAATCGCGGCGATTTTACGCAAAATTCAAGGCGTTGTTATTGTAGTGGGTGGCTTAATAGAAAGTAGAATTAGGTATGTACGAGTTTCTGTGTCCAGAAATGTTAATATAGGCATGTAGATATAGGTAAGGTAAATACACAATACAGGTTAAATGTTAATTACTTTCGTGTAAAGGAATATAATATCTAATTCAATCACTACGTGCCTCTGGTGCGTCCAGTGATTCTCCAAGGACAAGTTATGGTGTGGAGTGCGTATCAAATACATCATTTTACCATCACTAATAAAATAAGATGTTTGTGCGTTACCAGGCTTCTTAAACCTGGTAGTTTATCTTATAAGTGCGGTACTCTAGGCCTGATGAACATGGTATTTATTTTTTCAAAATTAAATTTCCGTGGGGGAATTCTGACCCCTGAGTTGCTACACTTGCTATGGCCGATTTTCTGTGAAGGACACGGTCAATCCCCCCTGCGTATATACTCATGGACCTATAGAAGAAAGAGAGACATAATTCGATTTAAATTTCAAAATATTCTTTATTTCGTGAACTCTCATTGATTGGCGCTGGTCGCCGTAGTTCCTTCTATTCATACTCGTCCTCGCAAGCAGATTTACATTCCTTATTGAACAAACGTTTCAAAGTTTTGCCACACCGTATTCTTCGCATATTTTTTTCTGCACATTTTTACAAGCTTTCAAACATTTTTCATTCCCTTACCAGTCAAGGGATCGTTTTGCAAGGTTCCGTTCCCAATCATTTTTACTGGTCGATTAATCATTTGATCTTTTAGAGTACCCCGTGTCGTTTTGACCTTTCTCGATTTCGATCTCGATCGAAGATACGTTCCAGCTTCGATGTCTTCTGAGCTGGAGTCTGATGCACGAAGATTTGAGTCTTGCTCCTAAAGTGACAAGAAGGCTAAGCTTTCATTTCTTAAAAATGCCTGTGGTGCCATAAGTCTTCGTGCCGCTACGGACAACGTGTGAAGTGTGTCGCTTGCCGCTGATGGACTCTTAAAATAATTAAATTAATAAGTAGTGTGCGCTTAAGCTATGCACAAATGAGATGACTAAATAAAAGAGATTTCTTTGGTACCTAATCCATACTATCCATGCTTCCTAAACCTAAACCGTGTTTCTTCAAAAGAGAAGTATATAAGTATGTGTAAAAAGTGTAAATGATGACTTAAATTAAATTTTTCTTATAAAATAAGTGTTTTATTCAATTTTTTGTCAAAAATCCCTTTTTTAGCATCCAGCTTTGGAATACAAAAGTTCGGATTTTAAATTTTTTTATTAGATATTTTTGTCAAAAATCCTTGTTTTCTTAATATTTGGCTTTGGGACCCAAAAGTCCGGCTTTTTTGACGGTAAAGTTTGGTTTCTGATTTTAAGAGATGGCAACGCAATCTGGGGGCTTCTACGAAATTCAAAATTAATATCGTTGGCTATCGTCGGCTGAGATTGTATCTATATAGCTCGGAATATGGAATCGCTCACCGTGCTGTGGTATGGGAAGTGGTGAGGAAAGAAGACAGATACTTAGGGTGGTTACGTTACGTGACGCGGGCTGGGACACATGCACCCCCATCCCATGTCTCTTCTGTGTGGCTGCGCCTCACTCGTCATGTCGCATCTCATCTCATACTACCCATCATGTACCTACACGCTCTCTCTTTTATAGATTTTCAAGCGGATTATTAAACTTAATTGAAGGTCGAACGAGTGGACAAGCTAGAAATATTATAAAAAGACACATATTTAAAATAAGAGGGCAAACTACCGACAAAAAACTTACTTAATAATTGTATACCTACACAACCCTGACTAGCAATGTCAATTATAATTGTTATTACTTTGTAGAAATAGATTACTTTGTATAATTAAAACGTACCTACAGTCGAGGGCATAAGCATATGAACGGCTCAGAATCGGATATAAAGAGGGGTACAGATATTTTTGACTTCTGGGTAACGTGCGTGTGTTTGTGACCTTGACTGTATGTACAAAAATACTTCTTAACTCAAAAAATCTTTTTAAATTAAGATTAGTAGTTAAGATAATACATGTAACATTGAATTAACTGAAATAAACAGTTTAATTTTTTTTTGTGGGCTATTTCCAGTTGTTCGCACGCTAACTCAGTATACATAAGTCTGCACTGACTATATTATCAATAACTCGCACCCGCATCAATAAGTGAAATGGAAAAGTATATCACGCAGAAAACATGGCCGTTCAGGAGTGGAGACCACGGACTGGCAAGCGCAGCGTGGGACGTCCATCAACGAGATGGACGGACGATTTGGTGAAGGCCGCAGGGTCAGGGGGCGGATGCAAGTCGCTTCCAACCGTAATGATTAGGCGTCAATGAGGGGGCCTATGTCCAGCAGAGCACGTCCTATACGGCTGAAATGATGATAATGATGTGATGATGACACATCTGTTACGGACCGATCTGTTTGGCGAGCCTTGGGGAGTCCTATGTTCAGCAGTGGACGTCTTTCGGCTGAAATGATGATGATGATGAGATGACACAGTAGGTATATAACAGTGTGAACAACATGCGGAACTGAAAATAGCTCTTTTGTCTGTTTTTATGGGCAACTCAAAGGATACCTAGGGCACTAGAACCAGTGGATCAGGGTATGAGGAGTTGAAGGAGCACAGTCTGGCCTTGGAGTGTCATGGTCGTGTCTTCGATGCTTCGTTGCAAAACAGGCCGCATCCCTGACGCAACTACCATTACCAAATCTCTAAATTTCTAAGGCCCTTCGTACGCAAGTCTACGCAAATCTCCGATTCCTGTCAATTTTTGGCTCTAAACGACTACCGCAATACCGCAATACAAATTCATATAGCCCGCGAGGTAGCAACAGATTGTCATGACCAAGTTCCTTTCGTAAAATGATTCAGAGAGTTGTATCATGAAGCTCTATCTAATAGATGCAGGTACACAGGCAGGCGTCGCCGAATTGTATGAATTTGTATTTGGGGTGTCGCTTAGAGACCAAAATTTAAAAGATTTGCGTAGCCATGGGTACGAAGTGCCAAACAGAGGGCAACTTGGTTGAAACAGGTCAAAAATATTTAATTTCCTTATACGTTTAGATATATGCGCATGAGTCGTTGGAACTCCCACTCTTTACAAGCGATCTCGAAGATGTGAAGACAAATCATGACGTCTCCAGAGACGGTACTATAGCTAACAGATACATCACTGGGAAACCAACCGTATTTTCTAAATGGCTAAAGATTTTTATTCATTTTTTTTTTTTTTTTTTTTAATCACGGGAAAATTCACACCAATTGACCCAGTCCCAAAGTAAGCTAGGAAAGCTTGTGTTATGGGTACTAGGCAACGGATAAACATACTTATATAGATAGATACATACTTAAACACATATTAAACACCCAAGACCCGAGAACAAACATTCGTATTTCTACAGAATAAAACCAATTTAAAATGCAGCATTAATTTATTTCTTCGGTCACCACTCATCAGAGCTGGAGTCGGAACCGTCTCGGCCTAAACTTCTGCAGGATCGTTTGCATTCCCTCTTGAACTTCTTCTTAAAACGGCTATGGCACACATATTCGTTGCATCCTTCTCTTAAAGCATTTTTACAGGCACGTTTACATTTTTTATATCCTCTTCTACGACAAGATCTTAAAGTGTTGTCATTGTCATCGGTTTTCAACGTTTTGTCATCTTCATCTGATATTGGGGTATTCGTTATTCTCTTTGCTGCAAGCGGTCCTATTCTAAGTTCATCGTCTTTATTGTCAGATCCATCGGATTCTACTGGTCCTTGTTGCTATGGCAATACGTTAAGATTTTATTTCTTAAAAATATATCACTCACAAGTCATGGTCATGTCTAAAAATCGCGCTGAACTTCTTTTAAATTTAAGAAAGTACCTTCAGATCTTTTGAAAGAGTTTTGTAATCACTTGTTTTTATGTTGTTTAATAAGTGGTCATGTTGGATAACTAAAGACGAATTTACTGAATCACGTGTTTACTTATTAGTAGGTATATCCGCTACAGATGATTGTAAATGCCAGTCTAAAACGGGCCACGCAAATACCTTTCCTAAATTGTTTGTGCCCATTCGTACCGATAGCGTTTAAGCTTACTCGCCATGCACTTTGATATAGTTAGTGCCGTGAATGAGAGGCATGAATTTGTCAAAATTAGACATTATTGACATTGCAATAAGAACTATAGCACGCGTTATCATCAATGTGCAACGGCTCGATCAAGACAATTCTGACAGAAAATGGACAAGCTAAGCGGGCCGTGCGTATAGTTTCTAAGACTATAGATAGAGCGCTTGATTTCGAAAGAAACTAAATGTACTAACACCCTAGCTGAGAAGTATAGAGGCCGTATTATCTAATGCTGGCACTACACGATGGGCCATTGCTGTGGTCCACTACGATGGGCTAACCTATGGAGGGCGCAGTGGTGTCGGATGGGTTAATGGCGCGTGGATGGTCGTGGGATGGCGTCGGTGTCGGTTTTTGGCCGCGCATCAAAGAGATTATTAAGATCACAACTAAAAGTCGCCATCGTGTAGAAGAGTTGCAGCCATCCCTGGCCATTGCACCGACCATTTAACGGAAGCACTCGCGACCGTTCCCCATCTCTTTTTACCCTCATCCTATACCGTGTGACAGAAAGAAATGGTGAAAACGATTGTGATCCCGAGTGCGATAGACAATAAGGCCTCCAGGTTCTTTCAAGTCACGAATTCGAGAGGGCTTTACTTGGGGTAAACACGTATCTGTATACGTGTCAATGTGCGTGAGAGCGAAATCGGGGCGTGGTTAGCGTAAAAAAATAAAAGAAATGCTCAACAAGTTTACTACTACATACGTCTACGCACTAACTACCACAATGTGCCTATGTATACACAATCAATCACGAGTAAAACCAGCTAGCCTTTGTGACTTGCAAGGACTATCATTATCATCATCATTTCAGCCGCAGGACGTCCACTACTGGACATAGGCCTCCATCACTGATACCCATTCATTACGGTTGAAAGCGGCTTGCATTCACCTTGAACCTGCGGCCTTTACTAAATCGTCCGTCCATCTTAACAAACAACAAAGGCAAGGCAAGGACTATAGTAAAGTTTAAATCACCTATCCACCTATCTTATTTTATAATATAACGCCTCTTGTAAATACTTAGGTATAGTCTAGAGATGTTACGGAAGTGGTTCTATCTTAACCGAAGTCGGCGTCAGACTTTTGAGTTGTCGGAGACAGAACCAGAATCAGAAAGTCAGAGGCGATGGTGGAGGCGGAGGCAGAAGAGAGATATACTAAGGAAGCTTTAAGAAAATAAATGAATACCTACAAAACAAACAATGTTTTAGCCTCTTTAATTTCAGTGAGAACGTTTACCCGCGCTAAAAGTAGGTGTATCTAAACTTGTTCGTACGCGCTGGCTGATCATGACCGCCACCGCCACAGTACTTTAACCTCCGATTAAAGTTTCGAACCGAAATCGGACGTCTAATATCAATCGGAAGTTCTGACATTACGGAATCAGAGTCGAACCTCCGTAACATCTTTAGTACAGGCCTTATACAACGAAATGCGATTTCCGCAATTCGAACACCGTATCGTCCCGTTCCGTTCACGCTAAAAATATTAAACAGTATGTAGGTACGCTTAGTATAAGTTTTACTTCACCAAAATACTTACTTCTCGATCGCGTTTATGTAAAAATTTCAATTCTATGGAAACACGGACGCGCGGCCGCGGAGGCGCTGTCCATGTTTCCCTAGTAATTGATTTTTTTACGTAAACGCGATCGAGAAGTATTTTGGTGAAGTAAAACTTATACTAAGCGTACAGAAGAGATGGCAAGATACGAAGTTCGAAAAGCGAATTTCCTAGAGCCCCCAGTAAGTAATCTAGACTAGAGCCAACAGCCTTTAAGCAAAGAATCTGTTATTTACTGACTTGAAAAAATCTTACCGGTAAAACTAAATACGCCACAATCTCAGGTCCACTGTCATCATCATCATCGTCTTCTGAACTGTCTTCCGGCTCCCCAGCTCTTAAGGCTTCTCTCGGAGGGTACGGAGGGAACTGCTGGAGTCTAGTCATCCTCTTTAAAGTGTCGTAGCGTTCCTTGTTGACGTTAACTATCGAGTTTAGGAGGGTGCTGAACTCTTTGGCATGCTTGGCGTCGTTTATTTGGACCTCCAGGGCTTGGTGATCGGTATCGTTGAACGCTGTAGCCTGGAGAAGTTATAGAAGTGTATAAACTGTTGGTAAATCTAAAAGCTCGTTTCAAGTACCTACTTGCCTATACTTCGTTTTTTTAGCATTAGAAAGAAGATAAGCGACCTTGACGTATCTTTTTTTGAAAAACATGTAACAATTAGAAAGGACTAATGGCCATTTACAATCTTTTGGTTTCATAAGGAATAGTTACTTACTATTTTTTAAAAGCGTTTTTCAATAAAAAGACTCGTCGACATTGTTTACCTTATTAGAAATTTGTGGTCCAATGTAACTACGGGCAGTGGCGAAGGATACTAATCCGCCAGCTGCACTACGGGGCTCACGGCAAACCCGCCAAGATAGTTTACATACGCCAATAGTGGTGGTGTTTCTTTGAGGCGGAAGCTGCACAGAAGAGACGTGGGACGGGGGCACGTCGTTTGTTCGCAGGCCGCGTCTCCGCCCCGTCTCTTCTGTCTGCTTTGAATCGCGACGCTTTTTACATTTAGTATGACAAATGAATCAAGGGGCGACGCGCCCCCGTCCCGCGTCTCTTCTCTGTGGTTTGCACCTAAAAATCTCAGATTTCGTTCATCTAACGTACTACTACTACTAATAAAAACAAACTTACTATTTGTACATAAATTGTCGCAGTTAAAACTGCAACGTGAAAAACAGTCATTTCTTCAATCACTCAACCCCTTATCTTTCCATTTGGCTTGCCAACATTTGGTGTTCGGTAAAACAAGGAAGCTAATTGAAATGTTGTTTAATTAAACATTGATTGGGTGACTTTATAGTATTTTCTACGTCACCTTTACACAAGTATAAACAGCACAAGTGTTTTAAAATTAAAATTTGATGAAAATTTCGTCGGTCACTTTACGAGTAGTTCTTACTTACTGAGAGACGTGGTTCTGTTTAAAATTAAGATTAGATTAGTGGCGAGCGCGAACTGCAGGCTTATTGTCTAACGCTTCTGACGCTTGCCTTCGCAATCACTATTTCTTTCTGTCAAAAGGTGTAAGATGATGACAGAAAGAGATCGATGGAGAAAGCGAAGGCTAGCGTCAGAAGCGTTAGACAATATGACCTCTGAACGTGCCGTAGGAACACCCCAACAAGATGTCACTTCGCGTCCAAAGTCCGAGGTCGGCTCAATCGGAGCACCAGTGGCAGCGTAAAGGGGCGGAGGGGGCGGGCCGCCCCGGGTGCCACGCACCAAGGGGTGACAACGACAACTTTACTCCACTAATACATCCAAAGAAACGACATTCAAGGGACAGCAATATTTGCTCGTTAAACACGGTTGGTCATTGTAACCAGTGTTACTTTGGTATAATAAGATTGGGTTTTTTTCTTGGTCGTTACATCCAATATGTCGTTGTAATTGGTGTGCTATAAACGGTTTTGACTGTATTAATAAATGTCAATAATAATTGAAGTTAAAGAAGCTTTTCAAAATTATAATTAATGAAATCCAACTTGAGGTCCACAATGAGCCGTGCTTGACTAATCAATCTTTCGATTTTGACATAGTAATACCACATGCATTGACTTGGAAATTCAACCTTATTGTTTGAGTTATAAGTTATAATATCCATTGTAATTATTGAAAATACTACTACTTGGCTTTAAAAATATCCTTTGTCAGTTATGTATTCTATAGCTAGCTGCTTTTGATTCTGTGGTAGTATGCTCCATTGAATGGGATCTTCTTAAGGGTTAAGCGTGAAGAGGTAACAGACAGACACATTTTAACATTTATAATATTACTATGGATGGCATCTGTAACCCAATCTCCACATGCATGAATAAATCATTTCATTTTATTTCATTTCATGGCCACAGGTGGTCTGGCCTTCAGCTGGTCGCGTTTAGCGTCTAGTTCGCTACGGCAACTAGCCTCAAAGTCACACAGTCTGCTAGAATCTTCCACTTGGATAGTTCAATGTTGGTAGAGCCTATTGGTGCCTTTCCACCAGAGATGTGCTATGCAGCTATGCTGTGAAGATGTGAAAGCTACGCTACGAAACTGTGTGACCGTTTCCACCAATACTAAGCTATGTAGCTGTGCGAAGAAGATGCGCAGCTCGAGCAATGCGATGTGTCGACAGGGGCGCGCGGAGCGGCAGCGCGGTGAGGGGGGGAGACGCTCGCGACCATAGCACGCATCCATAGCACGCATCCGTAGCACGCATCCAGGGCACGCATCTTTCCATATAAAAATCATAGCTTAGTTGAACCCGTTTCCACCAGTGCTATGCTATGTGGACCAATGAACATGATTGGTGGATATCAGACACATCCATAGCAACGTAGCGTAGCACATCTCTAGTGGAAAGGTACCCTATAGAACACATAAAGATAACCCATGACCCTTTGCATAGACAAGATTCGTATGCTCCCTTCGTTCGGAGTATCGTCGTATTTGTAGCATCCCCCAGACACTATTTATCTTTACCATCTCGATTGCATATAGGTAGTAAACTCACACCAAAAGTGAGCACTCAGAATTGCCAGTTAACAATAATGTTAGATGTATTTCATCAATCTCAATTTCATCTATCAAAAAGCAATCCTATATAATATAAGATATAATAAATAAATAAATAATAATAATGAGCATATGATTAAATCATTAAATTTTAACTGCCATCTCAAAGTGTGGCATTAAGTTTACTGGAATGATTTAAATTTAAACTGTCATTTTATCATGTTATCAAGTTGTTTATTGCCACAGACTTTTAACTAAACATAATTCTATTATGTACATGCCATAAAGGTAAAAACCCTAAGAAAAATAAGAGTTTAAATTTATTTTAGTAAAAAAAAATGATTACAAGCTTTTTTGCTCACTGTACTTTTTGTTGACCTTACTTAATAGAATTTAAATTTACCACAAGCTTTATGGTGAAGGTAAACATCGTGAGAAATCCTGCACACACCTGGGAAACAATCAATGATGTGTGTGAATTTTCCAAACCCCACTGGGCCCACATGGGACCGGTCCAAGTCCTCTCAATGTGAGAAGCCTGTGCCCTACAGTGGCGTATCGGCCAAGATGATGACTATTAAACCACCCAGTCGCTCTTGAGGCTGATTGTATAACCGCAAGTAAACTACGTAGAGCTCTGCCTGTAGTTTTTTGTGTCTAGTATTTTCTTGCCGCACATTGCACAGATCCCTTTCTTGTATGCGCAAGCCTGGCAGTAGTGGGAGCCCACTTGATGCACTTTTGTTCGGCAGATTCTGGAAAGGTAAATTTATTAAGGTTAAATTAATGTTATTATTTATCTAAGTAAGCCGTGATGGCCTAGTGGTTTGACCTATGGCCTCTCAAGTAGAGGGTTTTGGGTTCGAATCCCATCTCGCACTGCTGAGTTTTCAGAATTTATGTGCATAATTACATTTGTAATTTACCATTAGCTTTACGGTGAAGGAAAACATTGTGAGGAAACCTGGATACACCTGCGAAGAAATTCATTGGTGTGTGAAGTTCCCAATCCGCACTGGGCCCGCGTGGGAACTACGGCCCAAGCCCTCTCATTCTGAGAGGAGGCCTGTGCCCTACAGTGGGACGTATATAAGCTGGGATGATGATTTATCTAAGTAAAACATTTAAACAAGGCTGTCTATTTATTTATATGGGTAGTTCTACAAGCATTTTAACTCCTGTCAGTAAGCTTGTGCTAGACATCAGATAAACATAGGTACTTGTATAGATAAACAAATATTTAAAATACATATTTAACACCCAAGACTTGAGAACAAACATTTGTATTTTTCATACAAATATCTGCCCCAACCAGGAATCGAACCCGAGACATCAAGCTTCAAAGTCAGATTCTGTAACCACTAGGCCATCCAGTTAAATAAATCTCTCTCTCTCTAAGTTGGTATACTCACTTGCACTCTTGAAACTTCGCAGTGTACGGATTGTAGCGTCCCTTCTTGGCGGTCAAAGCCTTGTTTTCTCCCACTTTCCTGCCTCCGGACTCGACGGTGTTGCGAGCCCCCGTCTTCCACGGGTCCGGGGTGATCACGCGTCCAAGCTTCTTTTCACATTTTTCACAAACCATCTTGTATTTTGTTTTGGTTACCAATGAACAACAAACATAACCTTAAACGTGCTCATGAGTGTTCGTTAAGGCGGCGAAAATGTAAATGAGGTGGGGTTTTATTACAATAAATTAGTGATTTTAGCTTTACGGTAATTAGTGGCTTTCATTTACTGTTAATTAAATAATTGATTGCATTTCGTCACTAACTAAAGTACAAATTACAGTATTATTATGAAATGAAACGTCACCACAGGCACAATCACAATGACAGTGTCACTCACGCACGCTCACGTCTCACGTCACGCACGATAAAAACATTGATATGTTGCCAACTTCATAAGTCGAAATTACCGTTTTGACAGCAAAACTATCGAACGACTTGTTTTCGCACAGGAATATCCTACTTATAATATTACTAGCTGACCCCGCAAACGTTGTTTTGCCATATCACCTAGGGGTATAAAAAATAGCCTACGACCTATTCTCAGACCTACCGAATATAGAGAAAAAAGTTTCATGAAAATCGGCCAAGCCGTTTCGGAGGAGTTCGGTAACAAACACCGTGACACGAGATTTTTATATATTAGATAAACGCGAAAGTTTGTAAGTATGGATGGTTGGATGAATGGATGTTACTCTTTCACGCTAAAACGGTTTGACGGATTTTGATGAAATTTGGCACACAGATAGTTTATAAATAAATAAATAAATAAATATCACGGGACAATTCACACCAATTGACCTTGTGTTATGGGTACAGGCAACGGATAAAAATACTTATATAGATAGATACATACTTAAATACATATTAAATACCCAAGACCCGAGAACAAACATTCGTATTTTTCATACATATATCTGCCCAGACACGGGATTCGAACCCGGGACCTCAAGCTTCATAGTAAGGTTCTCTAACCACTAGGCCATCTGGTCGTCTATAACCTGGATTAACATATAGGATACTTCTTATCCCGGAAGATTGCATAGTTCCCGCGGGATAACGATGAAAGGATTCTTTGCAGACGCAGTCGCGGGCAGCAGCTAGTAGTAGGTATACAACGAAGTTCAAAATTTGAACTACGTATCATGCTGTCCCACTCACACTAATGGTATTTAATAGATTGAGGGAAATGATACGAGAAATGGTATGATACGATCTTCGATTTTGGAATTTAGTGGTAGGGATTTTATGATTTTAATATTGGCACAGACTTTTTTTACTTTCGTCCAGATGGCATTAGTTTCTTTGCATTTTTCTTCCGTCCGTCTATTTAGGTTTATGAGATATTATTTTTCCGAGGCACACCAACTAATGACCACGGTACACCCCAGTGTGCCGCAGCACACCCTTTGCGGAACATTCATTTAGATAATTGAGATCGTACATCGTATTGAGGACTAAATTATCGTAAGCCCCGTAATTATTGTACGAGTTGGCAACACTGCAAGATACAAGATGTCAAAGCTTGCTTTACTCGTCTATAAAAGAAGTCAAAGGCGACTGAATCATACAACCCACTCATATTTTTTTTCATTTTGTTGGAAACTTAATAATTAAATAAATAATAAAAACAAACTTTTCGAAACCAAAACTGTTCGCACTCATTAATTTATAAAATTAAAGCAGGAGATTGTCAAAACCAGGATTTACTTTATGTACAAATTACAGTTTATAGACTATTTACATACTTTAAACATTACTAAGTAATAATAAAAAACACAATACAAACTAATTTTTCCTGAATTCGGGAGACGTTCATGTTGTGAAATCTGAAAGTCAATAAAAAACTTTAGTAAAGCGAGATAGCGGAGCGGAGCGAGTGCGGACTGTAGGCACTGGCCACCGAGACCGTGTTGCTGTTTCAAATTTTTAAATCTTACGGATTCTGGAATTCGAATCCCGAAACAAACAGCGAACAGCGGACGGTCTTCGGAGCCATTCGGGGTTAGGCCGTACCACGCGAGTGTTCTGTACCTCTACCATGAGTTTACACTAGTTCACAGTGACCGTACTCGCTAGCGACGGCGTAAATGATTTGTATGGAGAATTGTACTTCCGTAAGTGACCGCTAGAGGCACTGTACAATTCACCATACAAATAATTTACGCCGTCGCTAGCGAGTACGGTCACGTAAACTAGTGTAAACTCATGGTAGAGGTACTGTGTTCCATACGCGGAGCTAGCCCGCGCTTGTTTCTCCGCCCGCGTCCACGCTCCTCTTCTCCGATCCGCTTTTGTAGTATACATTTTTAGGGTTCCGTACCCAAAGGGTAAAAACAGGACTATATTACTAAGAGTCCACTGTCCGTCTGTCTTTCTACATTACATTTTACTTAGAAGCAAGGTTCAGCTAACACTGGATTTTTATAGTTACGGCTGTTTACGGCGTATATTTTGACATACGCAAAAATTTGTACGGAACCCTTAGTTTGCGAGTCCGACTCGCACTTGGCCGTTTTTTAAAGTACTTTTGCAACTCCCTGTCCACTGAAGAAAAGCGAAGACTTTATGGAATTATATTAGTGGATTGTTATCTCGCTCACCGCTCCGCTGTCTCGCTCAGCTCCAGTGGACAGGCAGCCTTACTCACCTCTTTCATTCTCCGGCAGTTAATTCCTGTTTTGACGATTTAGCGGACTCTTTCTTCGATTGCTGTACTTTAGTTTCTTTATCGGGGAATTATTCCATTGTATTAAGCCCTCTCTGCCCATATTACCCAACCGAGGTATCGGTTTTTCCATAATAATATCATCCACTTCTGCAGACTTTGCACTATCGAAATATACTTCTCCGGATCCAGAGTCATTACGTTGAATTGAGAAATTATTATTTTTCGAAGTGTCTACAGTGTCTTCTGTTTTAACGTCTGTAGATTGAAATTCAGTGGTTTCTTTCAAACTTACCATAGGAGGTACTGTACTAATAGTAGGATGAAATTCGTCATTTACTGCAGGTGATATTGATTTTAAAACTTTTTTAATCGATCTTTTAATATTGTCGTAATTTTCATGTGCTTTCTTTGCAGAGGAAGAATTTTTATCGTTATGTTTAGTTGGATTATAAAACTGATCATATAACTTTAACAAAGCCAATTTGTTACTAACCTCGATGGTTGCATTTGGTACGTCAGTTTCATAAAAAACTTGACTGTCATTGCCTTCCTTTTTGATGACTCTCACTAATTGTATTCGATTACCAGTTGAAAGTAAATCTTTGTCGTAAATATTTTTAATATTTTTTAAATACTGATCATAACCTATGTTGTATTTTACGAAAAATTTTGGTTTATAATGTATTACAGGTTGATGATTAAACACGTAAGTTAATTCTACAACTGGTTGATCGTTTTGTTCAATGCTAGATGATAGTTCTATATATGGTAATGTATCCAATTGTGATGGTCCAGGTTTTCCTTGTAATTGTGTATTGGGGTTGTTTTTCTTATTATCCGCATGTTCATTGACACTTTGCACAATGTCCCTTAATCTGGTTTTGTCTTGGAACTTCCCAGACGACAGCTTTCCAACTTTCTTTGATTTTTCACGTTTGTACTTATCTTCCATCATTTTCAATAGATCCTTCCCTTTACCTTTTAAAAATGCTTCCATGAGTAAAGACGGTATTTTCTTAATACTAAAATTTTTATCTTCTATCATTTTCGTTGCGCCTGTTTTCAAAACTTTCAAAACCATTTGCAACTGTGGTGGTAATTTATTGTGAATTATTTTAAGCAGTTTTTCGACGACAGGCACATTTTCCATTAACTTTTTGTAGTCGTTAATATTTAGATCCTTCAGTTTTTGTTTTATTACTTTTAAACTGTTGATTTTATCAAATCCGAAAATATTCCTTAACTTGTCGTTTTGTAGGTGCGTGGGATCACGGAAACGCTTATTTATTTTCGAATTTGGAATAACAACTCGATTAAATTTCAATGGAACTGCATCGTAGTTAGAGTAAGAGTCGTCATTATTTTGGCCACTTTTTTCAAATTCTGTGTTATGTGTGACGCTGCTTTCATCGCTTAAATTCGAAATATCATTAAAATAACGCGTATCATATTCTGATGACTCTTCGAAAGAGTTAGCATCTGGCGGCTTTTGTTTTATCTGATGATTAGTAATGTGCAAGGGTTTTATCACATTTACATGAAGATTTTCATCTTTCGAAGCATTTCCAAGTTCGCATACTCTGTTTTCCAACAATCTCCAAATAATAGCTTTTAATGAGTGCAAAAATTGTTCTGATGCAATTTTTTCACATATCAAGCGGATGGAATTTAATAACATATTAGCATTTTCTCGTTTTGCGAATAATTTCTTAATTTTCCTGTAATAACGATGTGGCCTATGAAATATGGTCGAATGCAATGGTCTTATTTGGCGTGATTTAATATATAAGTCTAGCAATTCTTTATTGGGATCTTGATGATCTCCGTCTGACTCCAATTCTTCACTATCATCACTGGGCCACGACCTTTTTACGTGTTCACTTTTCTTTTTTCGTCTATTTTCAAAACTACCTGGCGTTCTAACTTCACCTGAAGTATAATCAGAAGAACTATGATATCTATAATTATTTGAATCATTATTGGCTTCATTTTCATCACCTTCATTGGAGGATAACTCTCTTTTAACTTTTATGTGTTTTTTATTTGACGATATCCACCCAATTAATTTTAGACCTTTATCAAGATATTCACCTTCACACTGGGCATTCCTCAAATATTTCTGGTAGACTATATTGAGACTATGGATCAAATAGTTTATTTTGGCTTCTTCACAAGCTTGGTTGGGATGAGAGATTAAAAAATCTTGTTTTTTTGTAATAATGTCTAATATTCTGCTGACATACAATTTAGATTTATCTTTGTGCGTTGTCAACAACAGTTTTATTTCTGATATTATACGATTTACAAGATCTTTGCCTATTTCGGCTTTTAATATTACGTTTTGCTTTGACTTATTTGCTTTTTTATTAATTGTAACTATGTTTGAATCGACTAAGTTTTTATCGTTTTCATACATTTTAGAATATTGAAGATACTTTGTCAGTGCCATAGCCATATTGTTTAATCCTTCGTTGACATTTTCACTATTTTTATCATATTTTTTCAGTATTTTTGAGAATTCATTAATATTATCTTTGGAAGAATGAAAGTTATTATATTTTTCCTGGTCAGCTTGTCTGGATACTCCTTTGGATCTCCACGGTACCTGAATGCGGTAAAATACCACTGTAAAGTATATTTTGGCAGTTTAAGACCCATTTGTTCTAGAGTTACACGAATTATATCCAGTTTTAACTTACATGGTGTCCTCGATATGTTTTCTGCCGTATTCGTGGCCTCGGAAGTATTGACTGAAAAATATTTTTGAGTCTATGTACATATAATGAGATTGGGGGATTTTTGACAAGTGAAATATCGCTAAACGGCGTTAGTATCGTAGGGTGAGTTTGACGTTACAGGGATTGGTTCCTGATTCGTCATATTCCTAACTAGCTTTTGCCCGCGGCTTCGCTCGCGTGTACCATGAGTATTCCAAAGAACCAAGATATCAAGCAAGCAAGCATACAGGCAAGCAAGCATAAAGGCAAGCAAGAAAGCATGCAAGCATGCAAGCAATATGCAAGCAAGCATGCATGCACGCAAGCAAGCAAGCGTGCAAGAAAGCGTGCAAGTAAGCGTGCAAGCAAGCGTGCAAGCAAGCACGACTAAACTTCAGGTAGATACGATCCTTTACAGTATTTCTTTGTGTACAATGTTTTTCACTAATTCGGAAGCGAGCACTAAAAATCTGAACAACCAGAAAGAATACAACTAAAGGTCTATACATGCATATGATATTTAAAGAAACTTCCTATAACTCCTAACCGTTAAGGCGTTTTACCTTCCATCATCAGCTCATCAACATGAGATGATGTCTACCAGACGCAAACACTTAAATAGCTTGAGAAAATATATGAAAAACGTAATGCGTGCCTACAAAATTTGAAGGTTGCCCTCGATTTCCCTGAGATCCCGTCATCAGATCCTGATTTGGTGACAATGGGACCATCTCAGGAGTATATTATAAAAAAAGAACTTTTAATATCTGTCCACAATTGACCGAAAAATCGGTGAACATACCTACATAAAAAAATACATACAGTGCAATGCATGATCTTCTCCTTTTTTGAAGTCGGTTAAAGAGCCCTTTGTGGCCTATTTACAGTATTAACTTTTAAATTTAGAAATTTTACCTTTCTACAACCAGTAAAACGCAAAATCCCGTTTTTTCTCGTTCCCGTAAGAATTTCGGGAAATGCTTTATTAATGCTCCCCTATACTCCCCAAGGAACCCACTTGCCTAATTTCAGCTTTCTACGACCAGTAAAACGAAAAATCCCGTTTTTTCTCGTTCCCGTGGGAATTTCAGAAAGTTCTCTCTCAATGCTCCTCTGCACTCCCCAAGCAACCTACATGCCGAATTTCAGCTTTCTACGACCAGTAAAACGAAAAATCCCGTTTTTTCCTTATCCCGTGGGAATTTCTGAAAATCCTTAAAACTGTTTTTTACTATTATAATTACCTACTTCTATGCCAAATTTGAAGAGTCTAGTAATTATAGTTCATAGGATTCCGTTGAATTGAATATATAAATCCCGTTTTTTCCTTATCCCGTGAGAATTTTGAAAAATCCTGAAATTAATGTTTTAACTAATGTACTTAATACCTATTTGTGTATCAAATTTGAAGAGTCTAGTTATTATAGTTACTGAGATAGGGTCACTCGGAATCCAATATATAAATCCCGTTTTTTCCCGTTCCCGTGGGAATTCCCAAAAATCCTTCCTTAGTGGATACCTACATTGTATAAGGTATCTATGTGCAAAATTTCAAGTTTCTAGGTCCAGTGGTTTGGGCAAAACATTAAAAACGACACCCATATTGATATTTAGACATTTCAACCCCATCGCACCCCATCCAGGGAGATGGTATTTTACGTCCGCCACGTCGGATTTTAAAACCGTTGTTGTTTTCGTAACCAGCGACCTGAAACCCGATAAACCATAGAAACAATACCCATGTTGATTTGTCACCCCATTTCCCCCTTTTAGGGGTTGAATTCTCAAAAAACCTGAAACACGTGTTTACTCATTTATCATTAGGAGTACTTCTGTGAAGTTTCGAATAAAATAGTCGAACTATAATCCGACAAGCTCGTGTGCGGCGCTCGGCGGAACCCTGTCGCAGGGAGCCTCTGCTGTCCTTAACAAGATTGTTTTCAATAAGTGCGGCAAATGCTGACTGCGACAAGGTTCCGCGGAGAGCCGCGCACGAGCTTGTCGGACTATAATCTTGTTTCCCCATACAAACTTTGGATTCCCGTTTCACCCCCTTTGGGAGTGAATTTTGAAAAATCCTTTCTTAGTGCACCCCTAGACCTTATAAGGAACCTACGTGCCAAATTTGGAATCTCTAGGCCCAGTGGTTTGGGCTGTGCGTTGATATGTCAGTCAGTCAGTTTCTTCTTTTATATATATAGATAGATTGGTCACATTCACATTTCTAATTAGGCACTTTCCTAGCTGGTCATATACCTAACTTATCATATTCCTTATTGGTCATAATATATTCCTAATTCGACACTTTCCTAACTAGTCATATACCTAACTCGTCATATTCATGATTCGTGATATTCCTTACTCGTACATTTGCCTGCACAAACTTCACAATATTTCCTATTTCTTTTGGACTCCGCCTTAATAACCGTGGTCGTTATCTAATATTATAACCGTAGTACAAAGTATTCGCGACACGCGCAACGCGCACACACACGCACGTGTTCACCATTTAATTTAGACTGTATAATCAGTACAGTGACGAGTTATGAATATGACGAGTCAGGAATATGACCAGTTAGGAAAGTGTCGAATTAAGGAATATGACCAATTAGGAATAAGTATGACAAAACAAGAACAAATCGCTGGAAATTGCTTTTGAAGCCAATTACCAAACTCATTGACTGTCGAAATCGATTAGCTGGTGTCAGTTTCACCACTTTTTATTTTATGTTTCAGGCCAAACGATAGTGTCTTTCTCGACCCCGACATTGGCAGAATCATAAATATTTAGCCTCGATGGAGGTATATTTTTAAAAATTGAATTGAACTGTCTTATATATCAACACCATTTTACGGAGATTTTGCAATAGACTTACCCTCACCCCATCATATGTTGGTTCTTCACTGACTGAATCTACTGGTACCTGCAATTAGTTAATGAAATTCAACAGTGCAGTCCCTGTAAAAAGTTAAGTACTTTTCTATCAAAATTTTCAAACTGTTCCCAGATATGGGTTAGGAATGTTGTTGTTTATTTATCTTGTATGCAGTGGTCTTTGGATGTATAAGGCAGTGATCAGTGATGTTTATTTCTACAACAATACTTACTACAATTAGTCTGATTTTTTTCTCGTCTACTATCTTAAATTTCGTATCCTACTTACTATTTAGTCTAAGGTTTTATGATAATCGTGAAATTTACCTTTTCATGAGTAGCACTCGCCGATTCATTTTCATTATATCCTATTTGAATACCAAAATGCAAACTCTTATTTCTGGCATTACTATCTCTTAACACAAGACGTTTAGATTTGTCGTAAGACAAAATTTCTTTTATCACATTCTTCAGAAAATCTTTGTCAGTTTCTCTTTCTCGTGTCGGTTTTTCAATTATTTCTTCAGACGTGACATGAAGTTGTGTTTTTGGAATTTCATCATTCGGTAGGTGTATCTGATGATTGTTTAGTATTTCTTGCTGAGGTTCAGTTTTTTCATTTTGACTTCTATTATTGAATGGTGTTATACTTTCTGTTTCTGTTTTTCCTGCTTTTGATGAAACTTTTGAACCCTAAGTTTGAATGAAAATAATCTTGAAATTAAATAAAATGAAATGATAAATAATAAGTACTCATTTAGTAATATGTCTCGATTCACGGATTCCTGATCAAAGGGTAATCACAAGCAAGAGTGTAACTTCAAACAGACCTCACGATACTAACGCCATCTATTCCACCTATCAGAAAACCCTTGTTGGAATATTAATTTCATGCACGTTCAGCTCCCTCCCATCGTTCCAACATTGCGATACAGTGAGGAAATACTGCTAGAATATTTGGGTTTAAGCCGTGGTGGCCTAGTGGTTTGACTAATGGTCTCTCAAGCAGAGGGTCGTGGGTTCGAGTCCGGGCTCGCACCTCTGAGTTTTTAGGAATTCATGTGCGAATAATTTAAATTGAATCAGGAGTTACTTTGCGGTCGGTTAGAGGTCGCGGGTGAGCAAAGTAATTGTTTCAGTTCATTCATGTGTGAAATTACATTTGTAATTTGCCATGAGATTTACGGTAATTACTCCGAAAACATCGTGAGAGAACCTGTATACACTTGCGAAAAAATTCAATGGTGTGTGTGAAGTTCTCAATCCGCACTGGGCCCTTGTGGGAACTACGACCCAAGCCTTCTCATTCTGAGAGGAGGCCTGTGGCCTGCAGTGGGACGTATGTACCTAGGCGGGGATGATGATATTGATGATTTGGATTTATACCACGGGGAAGCTTTAGCATACTCCAGCATATTCCAGTGTTAGTTTAGTTTTTAGCTAGTTTTTTAATTTTATTTTCTTTAAACTTTTAATCTAGTTCTAGCTTTTATTCATTGTCAATATACTACATCAATTTCTAATATTTTACTAATAATTGATAATTTAATTTAATACTTACTCCCGATACTTCATGACCCACCAGTATAAGGATCACCAACAGTTTCATGTCGCTCAGCCGTTGGTTTTTCAGCGTTTCTTTTATCTGCGATCGTTCTAACCGTGACTCATTGTGATTGAACACTAATTATTGTTTCCTTATCGGGCACTAAATTGATATAATAAAGTGCTACCAAGTTTTTCAAGTAACTTGTAAAAACATGGATGGAATTTGTTTCAATAATTGTCATGTTGTAAGTGGTTTGCTAAAGAACGTTTTATTATTGGGGCTTTAAGTATTTGTTATTTTCTAGGTCCTTAAAACTCAATAGGAATTGTTTGTTTGGATATAACGTTTTCTTTCAAGTATTTTTAAATAGCTATCAATTTAAAAAGCACTACGGTATAATATACATACTTATATTAACAACGCATATTATCAAATTCATCATCATCATCATCATTTCAGCCGAAAGACACCCACTGCTGAACATAGGCCTCCCCCAAGGCTCGCCAAACAGATCGGTCCTACGCCATCCGCATCCGACGCATTATCAAATTATGTTGATATATTTGTTGTTGTGGGTGGCAGATAAATTTTAACCAACCGCTTAAATCGGTACTGGTAAGGGATTCTTAAATTGGACTAAGACGTCAAATAAAAAATTAGGGGGTGAGTATGCGAAATAAGAAAAAACCATTAAGTTCATTCCATGTATTGAGCAAAATATCATGTCCCTATACATTCTAAAGGAACTAACATCAAAAGCGAACTACATAATTCAAACTATCACTAACACATCATAAAATAAAAAACGAAACAAATTGATTGCACATAAACTAAGGTTATTAACTCTGGCCTTTTTCCGGAGAATTACTCCTTTTGCTATCCGTGGGTGCTGTATCTTGTCCAACTGGTGCGCTTTGTGCTTCGTATTGTGTCTGAGGCTCCGCAAATGTAGGATCATACTCTTGTTGGTAAGTACCGTCTGTTGCATAGTTATCATACTGCCCTTCGGTATACTGTGCATTTGGATCTGTGTATTGCTGCTGTGGATACTGTTCATAATTTTCGAATTGGCCCTCCTGATAATTCTGTTGATAATTAGGATCGTAACCTTCGTTTTGTAATTCCTGTCCTTCGTAATACGGCTCTGTTTTCTCTACATAATTCTGATCTGTATTTTCGTATTCTTGTCCTGTATGTTCATAGTCTTGACTATGTGCCACTGGTTGTTCTACAGTTTCATGTTCGTAAGGCTCTTGACTGTGTTGTACGGGTTCTTTCTCTACGTATTCCTCATTTTTAACATGTGCATCACTAACTATGTCGTCATGTTCTATTGCATTGTCATTAGCTTGTGGTATATCATCGTGTCTAGCTTCTACAATTGGTACTATAGGGTCTGGATGTTTGAGTGACGTCCTTGAGGCTTGTTTACTTAGTCTTCCTTGTTCTCGGAGCTCAGGCTGGTTGGTGTGTCCGGGGGAGTCAGCTCGGGGATGGTCTGGTCTGCCACCGGCTGTTGTTGGTACATTTCGGTCTGCTGCGGGTAGGTGCGAGGCTGGTGCTGTAAAATTTTTTTTTTTTAATGTGCTAATTAAGCGGAAACCTAACCTATGTAGCCAAAAATGGTTATGGTTTTGCTAACTGAGTATAGTAGTGTTAATGATTGTCCTGATTCATGAAATTAAATATCGAAGAAAGTAGCATTATATCATTTAAATTGAGCTATATTTAGAGGTGTTTAAAATATAGAGAAGTGTAGGTGCTGATGCCCTGTTGATGAAAAAGCGCGTGATTAAAAGTACTTCTTGATTTTCATCATACATAGCGTAAGAAACAAAACAAAAATTAGCGACTCCGCGTCAGCAAACTTAAGATTTATTTAAATGGGCTGAAAGTTGGTCAGGCATCCCATACGCCGATGTAGACTTGACTAAAAAATATTGGCTATAGACCCGTAACTTTTGCCATGCCCACAGAATGGAAGCAAATAAAATATGGGTATGGCCCAGAAAAGTTATTTACTTAAAGAATTCAATATTAAGACACTAACTATTTAGTTCTTATATTTGATCGTAGCAGTTGAACATAAAATAATAATGATGATTATATGATGATCATGAAATAATAAAAACTGGAATGGTCGATGCCAATTCTATTGACCTAATGGAGCTTTGGAAGGCTTCTCACAGCTAACAGATGACTTGATCGAATTTGCAGGGACCGTTAATTGTGGCATTGTTTGAGAAGGATGCTTTACGGCTAATGATAATGTTAATGATGATAATGATAATGATGATAATGATAATGATGACGCTGATTGTATTAAGAAGGATAGTTACAAAGATGATGAACAAGTCGTTGATAACGATGACACTTACCTTGGCGTGCGCTAGGCGGTGCGGACTGCAGCGAGCGCCCAAGATTGTCTACTTGACGCTGCAGAGTTGCCAGTTCCGTCCTGAATCAAAACCCGTGATGCACACAACACACCAGTGCAAAACTATACTAATTCAAAGGGAAATTTACGAAAAATAGAAGATCCATAAGAATTTTTGCATAATAATCTTTCATTCATTTCAGAAAGGGGTAATCAATAGTTTAATTCTTAAGATCAATTTGAAATTTAAGAATGTTCATATTCATACAATCTCTCGATAAATGCTCAGAAATTAGTCCCTAATTAGCCTTTTCTTTCTTTTTTCCTAATTATATGTTTTTCATCAACTGATTTCTGTTCGTCTGAATAAAATGAATTATGATTTTAAATTTTGACAAATGGTTTGCAAAACAGTTTAGATACATTTTATCAACAATCAATCCAATACATTCTAAGGCATAATGCATGCCACTACCATGCAAAACCTCTACACAGTAATTTATATTGGCAACAACTCCATCATCTACATACACAAAATCAATCTCCAAACCTTTTACCTTCTCGGGGTCATCATCAGAATCAATTCTATCGATCGATAAATCGCTAAAATCCTTGCTTAGCAAATCTTCTTTGTCGTCTCGTCTAAGTCTACTCCTATAGGGTGTCGAAGTATAATAAGTGCGATCTAAGTCATAAGAGCTATTGGGATAGCCACTGAGTGGTGTGTAGCTTCGTGCGATGGTAGTGGTGCAGTATTTCTTATGGGAACACCACAAATTTCGCAGTTTTCGCATAAGCTCTGCGTTCCTGCAAAGCAAGTGTGTTTTTTCCGCTCTGAAAAATGAAGGATGGTGAAAACTATGAAGCTAAATGAACTGGACAAGTTATTTCTATAAAAATAATAACATATCATTGGTTGTTTTGTTCAGTATGCCAAAGTTTCCGATATCTCTTTTATTTGGATGATATACTTAAAAAGATTTTTGAAGATTTTTTTATAGTATCGTGCGTCTTCCGTGCATATCCAAAAGAAGCGGAATAGTTCAGTTCCTTGTCACTTTGAATAATTTGGAATATGGCAAACTGTTCTGGTAGTGCTATTCACTACGATACTAAATGTTCTGCTATGACAAGACTGAACAAAAACATAATTGTAAGGCAAAAACAAATCAGGACTATTTAATATTAAATTGCTAGATTGTTTTAATTACGGAAAAGCGTATCTACCTATCCGACAAGTCCAGCTCAAAAGACTCGAAAATAAAAATATAAAAAGTACAGTAAAAACTAAAGTAATTGCATTTTAAATTGCACTCTTTATTAAATTATCATTGCCTATTAAATATTCTAGAAACGATTTTAAAAGTTTGCAACACTTCACAATTAGCCTAACGATAATTTTTAACATTTGAAATAGTTTAAAAAGTTCTAATATTACACATCAAATAATTCATTACGACAAATGTAAAAATAACAAAATTGCAACCATGTTAAACTGTTTCGAAACTGTCATGAAAAAACTTTAACTCTAATATTTGATAACTATCTTAAACGTCTAAAATTGCACAAACTCTACCAAAATCTTTCGCGTTTACATTCAGTCGCGGATAGTATACGTGTCGTTTATTTCAGAAATACTTTAATTTTCATCATTCACTTCTGGTTTCATATCATCGTTTTCAGATTTTATCGTTTCTTCAATCGGTGGTGTCGTTTCCTCGTTTTCAATATTATCCTCTGGTTTTCCATCCACTTGCTCCACCTCACTTTTTGCTGTTTCTGGTATTTCGTTCAGAGCTATAGACTCTTCTTTCCTTTCCTCATGTAATTTTGGCGAAATAGGTGCAGTATCGACTTTGCTAGCTTCGCTAACTACCTCGGCAGTATCTTCCTTCTTATCGTGTAAATCTGACGGGCTAGGTGCAACATCAAATTGGTTCGTGTCAGTTACTACTTTAGAAGGATCATGCTTGTCTTCAGTTTTAAGCTCACTATCGCTACTCTCTACCTTACTTTCGATAACTTCTGCAGTCTCCTTTAAAACCTGAATATCACTTTCAGTGACCTCCATGCTGAAAGTATTCTTAACACCTTTAGCATCTGGCTGTATTTCTTCAACAACTGCTTCCCGTCTTTTCCTATCTTTCTTTCTTGGCTTAGGTATTAATTTAACGCTGATATCAACTTTGATTGGCTCCTTTTTCTCTCGTAAAAAGGGTTGTTGAATCATAAGCGGTAAGTTGTATATTTTTTCTCCTCTCTCGTTTTCGAGATCCTGATTGGTCGTTAACGGGCCTATGGTAATTGGCGCGTAATTATTCGACGAATCGGACTCTTTTCCTGAGCGGCGCTTGGAACGGCGGCTCGCGATAGGTCGGTCGCGGGAGCTTGAGCGGTCGCGCTGTGTTCTGATTGGTTCGTCTGCACGGCTGCGACACTGCGCTCTGCCTGCCACCAATAAAAACACAGCACGACGTTAGAAACATTTCTAATTTAATGGGTAATGATAATGTGGAAAAGTTTAAAGTGCATTGAATCTACAACTAATCCAAACTGAAAAGTAGACCATAGACAATAATTACTTGTTTACACCTAAACCTTCTCTAACGATTTGCTATGAAACCATTACCACTGGTCATGACTACACGCGAGCGTTGGTACGGCGAGCGATTTTTCCATTCATTGCTCGGTTGACGCGCTCACCGTCCTGTGGAACTGACATCACACGCAATGTATTGCAAAAGCGCTCGCCGCTTGTAGTCGACCGTGAACAACTGAAATGACTTCCAGGACCGCCATTTTGGCAGTTGGCATACTTCTTAAATATGACTGGAGGCACTATCAGTTTGGATCAGCCAAGATTTTTAAATTTAAAGTGATAATGTTCATGCATTTAGATTTTAAAATAGTTCGTACTTGTGCCTACGGTTTGCGTCGTCTAGCTTGTCAGTGAGCGAACGACATTCTCCGGTGAGTTTCTCCATCAGACTGTTTTGTGAATGAATCATGGACTCCAACTCGGCTACCGTTTTAGCTGCGGGACCAAATGTTCCAACTTAACTTTGAAATTTATTTTACAAAGGTGCCAACGCAAACTATTATGGTGTCAAATAGAACTTTGTCGCTTCAGATGTGAATAAGGAAATAGCTGTACAGGGGGAAGAACATGAATTTGGTTTTATAGAACAATCTGATGAATAAACTATTGAAGTCAAGCCCTTTCATGATACAATAAACATGCATAAAGATGAAAGGGTAAAATATGAATGTTTTGAACTTATGATAATAAAAAAATTAAATTCCAGATCAGTTTCATTTCAAAACATCAATAGTTTACCCATTAGATGAATACCTAACGGTATAAGAGAGAGATTTGGAAAAGGCAAAGGTGCCTAATGGTGGAGTAACTTACCATGCTTATTATCTATGGATTCCAACATGGAAGACATCTCTTTCTCCTTTTTGTTTTTCTCAGGAGAATTCGGAGTCAGGCTCTTCATATTTAACTGTGAAATTAAGGGTTTGTATTATATTACACCAGTAGACACAAAGGATGAAGTTGTCAAGGCAATGGCTGTATAATACCAACAGATTAAAATAAACGCTTAATATCAAAAATCCAAAATTAACGTTGCCTATATTTAACCAAACTACTTATAATCAAGGGAGTGTGATAAAGTTTGCTGTTTTTTGAAGTCATTATGTTTGTTTTCTCCAGTAGTTCTATCAGTCATTCCAGGTTATTAATTACCTGGGGCCTTATCATCATTATTACCATCTATATGTGACATGTGATAGAAGTGTGACTTCACTTGTTAGACGTCTCGTGGGTGTCTCGTGAACGTCTGTATTTCTATTTACTTAATTAAGCTTAATGTTTGTTTTTGGTACATACGTTACAGAAACTTTTTGAATCATCAGTGCCCGCAGTTGCCGACGTTTGATCATTTTTAGAAGCAATATCTACTTTAACTAATATACCTCCTTCTCCAAAGTGGCGATTTGCTCGGTGAGACGCAAGTTCTCCCGGCGGGAGTGCACCAGGTCAGCGTCTGCGCGATCCAGGCGCTGACGCAGCGATTGGATCTGGAATATTAGTGTCAATCTAAAAAATGGAAAGGTCGTACTGACCGACCATCAAAGCCCAGCTCAATGCCTTGACCGTAGAAAGCTGAAATTTGGCATATTTCTGATGTCGACAAGAAATAAGGAGTTAATCTTATTCGATCATCTAACAAAGTCTTGCAAAAGGCAGTTACGCACGCAGATTATGAAAACAATCATTTTGGTCATGATTGCGAAGAATGTAATGATGATGGTGATAGCGTTAATGATACAACAATGATACAAGTTCAAAAAATGTATAGAAATGTTAATGGTGATGACGAGTACCTCAGAGTTAAGGCGATTAGTCTCATGCTTGGCCTGACGCTGATGACGTTCGATGGTGAGGCGCGCACTAGCCAACTCCTCTTCGAGAGAAGCTTTCTCAGCATGGCCTTGGTTTAAGTCTGCTTGTAACGACGCTGTCCACACAAAACCATTATATTATAATATGTATAGTCGAGATTCCTTAGAGACTTCTAATTATTTTTAATTGCTAATAAATGTGGTTCGTAGACCAATAGCAGCGAGTAACTGCAAGATGTAGAAAGATAAGAAATACAAATTGACACTAGGCAAGAAATCAAAGTATTTTGATTTTATTCGTCTTTGTTTACCGCAATATTTCTTTAGGTAAAGGTTTGAGCTCTGAACGCCCTGAAGTACTTTTGACATCGACAAAGTTATTTTTGAAATACATTATGCAGGTGGAAACTGCACAATAGCTACTTTACTTCGTTAAAACGATCTTACAACTTGTTTCTATAAAAATCTAGTCTTTGGTCTTAGTGATTTAAAGCTAAAATCCAGAAAAACTTATTCAAACCGCCGACATATGTTGACGACATGGTCGGCAGTATTGATGTAGAGCAAATTAAAGCTAGTCGACCATGTCAGCAACATGACGAAAGTATAATTATCAATAATTGGTGTACTTCTTTAATTGCAACGTGGTTCACCGATACCTATCTTGCTTTTCAGTTCCATCTTCAGTTCCTCAATGGCCGAGTTCTTCATGGACAGTTCGCGCTTGAGGTCGTTCTCCTCGCGTCTCTGCCGTTCCAGGTCCAACTGATGGATAGACATTCAAATAATCTTAAACTATACCTATAAAATATACAACGCACGGCCTAAACCATTCGAGCTGAAGACTTGAAATTTGGCAGACATATTTCTTCAGTAACGTAGATCATCTAAGAATGGATTTTTCGGAATTCACCCATAACAACAACGGTTCTGATTTTACCTTTTTAGGTACGGAAGTCTGAAGATAAGTCCCGACTGCCTGATTGACCTGCCTGCCTGCCTGGTTTATCTGTCGTGTCGCAAGTGTGATTGTAATCACACTTGCGACTTGATTATTTCTACTTACATAAACCCAACTATCACCAAAACCAGACACAACTCTCACAAGGCACTATCGCTAATACTTACTGACCTGCAGTTTCTGCACGCTGTCATACTGTGCGGCCAGCTCGTGTTGCAGCGAGTCGCAGTGTGCGTTGTACCGCTGCTCGGCGTTGCTGCGCTCCTGTATGGCGCGGCGAGAACCCTCGCCTACCAGCTCGCGTATTTTAGTGCGCTCTGATGCCAAGTCCTCCTACAATTGGCGAAGACATCATTATCATTATCACTCATTATCACTCTGGCAAGCTAAGGATGTCGTTTAGGGTACAATTTACACCCCCTACCAGCGCGTCTTTCCTCGACATCCACCATCAAAATAGTTTTTCGCTCCCTTAGAGGTTTAGATGCCTCTCGATAGGTAGTGCCTAGAGCAGTCGCTCCACTTTTTCTACCCTTGGGCTGGCTCTGACTCTAAACTTAGGATAACGAGGAAGTATATGTTTCAGAATTGGATTGGCTGGAGTTGGGGATTGAACCCCTTTTTTTGTCATGCGTGCCAGTCAGTACAGCACTCCTTTAGTTAGGGCATACATTGTCCCGTCAAGACAAGAAATGGCGCTAATGCCAATCGATGATGTAAAGAAGATTCCTACCTTGAGTCTGCGCACTTCATTCTCCAAGGTATTCCTCTCTTCTCTTAGCTGCTGCTCGATGACATCTCCTCGCTTGTAGCGCCCTTCCAAGTCTCCGTCCTTCTGCTCTAAGCTGTTCTTCAGCTTGGATATCTGAGACTCCAGGGAAGATTTGTCTCTGTCACGAAGAAGGTAAGTATGAAAGAACACTGCTCTAACGCAGTGATTCCCAAAGGTTAATGGGTTCACCTAAAAAAAGCTTATAAATGGGGGATCTGACATACTACTTCAATGGCTGTATCAGAAGAAAAGGCGGTATGGCGAAGAAAAAACTTGGACTGACTAAAAACAGCAGCAGTATTGCAGTTGAAAAAATCTATTCACACATACATCGATCTAAGTCTGGTTGATTCTAAATTTATAAAGCTACAAATGTAAGTTTGTAATTACAAAAAATACTTTTACTTAATTAAGAAACCTGTTTTTTTTTCGTTACTTGAATTATGAAGCTCATGCGTCCTTAGCAATGGAGTTTGATGACTTGCTCTAATAAGGTACACCGAAGCATTCGTGATCGGAATTGGATTTATATCTATATTTAGTAGTAAAGTAGTAGATTGCTAGGGATCATATTTAAATTGATCGCCGTACCTTTGCAAATTGTCGATCTGTCGCTTGAAGCCATCAAGGCAAGTTGAATCAACGAGCCCAGAGGCCAACTTGCGTTTATTCTCATTGTTTTCTTCCTGTAAAAAAAAACAAAATTCTGAAAAACTATCTGCAGGACTAAATTATTTGTAAGCATTATAATAATCCTGCAAGAAAAATTGTTTTAGAAAGACTATGTAATGTACCCCCTTTCGCACTTCATTTTGGTGGAATTTGGGAAGCAAATGTAAAATGATCTAAATTTTCCTAAACAATGTTTGCAAAGCCATAACTTGCATTGCAGCAGTTTAGTACATTACAAAAGTAGATCTTCAATTACTAAGAATTTAGATAAGAAGACATTACAGTACCTATCATAATATGTGGTCATAAAGGCGCCGGCTAGCTCATCCAAAATATAATCAGCGGGAACTGCATATACAAACGTTGACTATGAATCATGCCAAATGTGTTTCTAATATCACGATGGTATACGGTGTGCAGGTATACCCGTATATTTGCATATTTATGACATCGAAAACAATGTAAATATGACTACACCTATTTTTCGATGTTCATTGTTCAAATACACTCATAATCTTACCTGAATCTTCTTTAGGTCGATATTAGCCTGTGTCAACTGCGCCTCGAGCTCGGCTATGCGTGACTCGAAGACTATATTAGGCCCTTCAAGCCTGGGACCCCGAGCTCTGGCCTTGCGTGTCTTGGTTACAGTGGCCTGAAAATGATGCTCATTTGAATTTGGTAAATTTATGAGCCTAACTTGGAAGGGTTTCTAAACTTTGGTGAATATTTTATGCTGTTTGTGCGTAAGGTTTGTTAGGGTTGTCATTGACTTTATTGTCATGATCTACTTCAGGTTCTCATTCAACTTGAAACGTCATTTTGTTTTTATAAATACAAAATATTATTACTTTTATTGCCAGAACATAGTAAACATCTACAGGTCTTAGTGGTACAGGATGTAATTATGTTCTACGTTATACCCCAATTTATTTATGGTCGGTTCAATGCCTGGTAAATTATGCGTGTCGCTTTCTTACTCTGTCGAATCGTGTTGGAAACCTTTTGAAACAAGTTCAGATCCAAAAACTCTGTAAGCCAATTGTTATTTTTCAGTAGGTACACACATATCCTCAGGCCGCACAAAACACCTCTTTAAGATCTGTCCGTCATGCGAATCTTAAGAGACCTCAGCAGTGAACGTCAAGGGCTCAAATGACGAACATCATCCTCATCATCAATAAGACATTTTACTGTTGAACAAAGGTCTCCCTTAAAGTGCCATAATAAAGAAGAACTTGCCACCGGCACCCCAGTACTCTCTCAATGTCTTCAGTCCATCTAGTGGGATACAAATGATGATATAGACAGGACTTTACCTTATGGTCGCTATCCAGGCCAGTGCTGTCGCCTACGTCGTCAAGATCGTCTGTTTCCGAGCCATGGGAGTGGAACATCCTTGAGATCAATTTGTTCTTCTGTGCTTCATGGAGATGTTCGTTCTCTGAGATTACCTCTTTGACCTTTCCAAGGAGGTTGTTGAGCTCGTCCTGAAAAGTGTACAATTAATTAAGCTGTGCAAAGTAACGCCGGAATCAATTAATTAGAAAATAAGGGCTCTGATTTAAATAATGATAGCCTGTTTATGGGCGTCTAAGTATTAAATGATATAAAGTTTAGAAAAGATTAATGGACAAAGTACGTATAGTACTTTGATTTAATACGATTTTCTCAGAAATTTTCAGTTTCGCGCAAAAAGCACAGAATTGTTATAAAATAAATGTAATCTAATCTAACTCAGCCTGTAAATTATGAATAAAAAGTTCGTCTAGCTAAAAGTTTAATCGGAAATTATATACATATCTAATGGCCATTTGTATTTCGTCTGTTTCTTTTCAAACGTTGTTTAGGTATTTGGACCCAATCCAAAAAAAATTTTGAAATTTAGATTTTTTGGTCATATTCGGAAAAAATTACAGATGTGTTTTTCCGTATGAGGACAGTATTGTATTATACCCTGCAGTACTGGCTCTCCCGTTCCAACTGCTCGATATACTCCTCCTGCTTCTGGATGAAGTGGACCACATCAGGGTTGGTGCCGCCGGTCAGGTCTGCTGGAGCCGTGGTGGGGGGAGGCACTGGAACTAAGCAGTAACAATGGATAGATCCTCGAATCATAGGGAGGCTTTTCTATTTATAGCTAAACCAGAATATCGGACAGGTTGTCGAAGTTTGGCGAGCGCGTAGAAGTAGCATAATGACCGTTGACACGGATAGGTAACCAGGGCCCGATTGCATAACAAAGTACAACTTATATTACAAGCGGAACTCCCTTTCTAGTTAATATAACTGAAGCGAGAGTTCCGCTTGTAATATTACTTGTACTTTGTTATGCAATTGGGCTCTCTCTGGTGGAAAATGAATTG
Source organism: Archips crataeganus (assembly GCA_947859365.1). Classification (NCBI taxonomy): domain Eukaryota; kingdom Metazoa; phylum Arthropoda; class Insecta; order Lepidoptera; family Tortricidae; genus Archips; species Archips crataeganus. The sequence goes on along the minus strand of OX402071.1, from coordinate 5,442,383 downwards.
TCAAAATGAACAGCTACAGGCAGCTACCCTCACCTGTGTTGATATGTGGCGAGCTGTAGTTGTTCAGACTATCAGCATACAGCGAAGCGTATTTGGCGGTGAGGCGGGGCCGCGGCTTTTCCAGGTATTTCTTGTCCAAGTCCTGGTCAGACTCGTCCAGGTTCTTGATGGACGGAGAACCGCCGTAGCTACGGATCTGTACGTTAGAATAATAGTTACCTATAGTGGGCATTGAAATTCGAGCGTAACTTCATACAGCCGAAAGACGTCTACTGCTGAACATAGGCCTCCCCCAAGGTACGCCAAACAAATACATCCTGCGCCATTTGCATCCGCACCCACGTTCTCGCAACCTTAACCAGTTCGTCGCTCCATCTTGTTGGAGGCCTACATACATTGCGTCTTCCGGTCCGTGGACGCCACTCACACATAAACACAAACACATACATTTCGCACATAAATTTATAAAAACTCAGAAGTGCGAGCTCGAGCTCGATTCCACGATTTCCAATCCGCACTGTAGCCGCGCGGTAACTACGGTCCAAGCCCTCTCTTTCTGAGAGGACGCCTGTGCTCTACTATGTGTATAGGCTGAATGATGACCTATATAAATATATTTTTGGCAGCTTTCTTAAATTTGTGTAGATTGTTATTAATTAGGTAAATACCAATAATTGAAATTTTACTTACGCTGGGAACATAATTTCCAGATAAAAAGTATCTCAGTTTCGATACAGCCTCCTTGTAAGCGAGCTCAGTGTAATCAGGCACTCTCTTCAATCCATAATCCAACTTGGGCCTTCTGTACGAAAAATACGGATAACTCATTGCTACCAACAAAACATTTCAAATCTTAACACCTAATTACTAAAGTAGAACAAACTCATTATTAAAAAGAAAAGAAAATAATTTTGAAATTGGAACGCGTAGGGTTGCGCATTGCGCTAGGATTTTGTGTGCAATGGTTTTTGGTTTCGGATTCGGTATTGATTACACGGCGCCATGGTAACCGAACCGTTGTTAGGGTAAACAAGTTATTAGATACCGGCAATATCTGTAGTGGAATGGATGAATTAATTAACTTTAAAGGCGTTTTTTCATGTGTTACTAATTACGGTTTAAGTAGTTTGGCACTAATAGATAAGTTACGAGTAGGTACCTCGCCGCGCGCGCCGGCTTGTATGTAGAGCCGATATTTTATCATGTTTTTTTTTGACGAGAAGTGATTTATAATGTCAAATTATTCAAATTTATTAAATAAAGCATGTAAAGTCTATAGAAATAAAGTATGTACTTGGTTTTAAAACAATAATAAAACAAAATATTTCAATATGTAAATGAACATTTTAGTGACACCAACGATTTTTTATTCACAAAAAGTTACTTGCCTAACTTTGTTTCGTCTCAGTTTCCCGTTGATTTCCTTGTCGGAGCCAACACTAGAACCGCTTTTAGCTCTATACGCAGTCATCTTAGGTTTCGTCAAATAACTCGTAGACCCCATCACAATTAATTACAACCGAGCTACAATCGAAATAGAATTTAAAATTACTGAAAGCTAAATCAGTTCTCTTCACTCAAATTCAAATGTAATTTTTTAATTTATACAATCTAACGGCGTAAAAAAATTTGACGGCCAGTGGTATATTTATGAGCCCGCGAATTTTCGAATCAAGTTTTAATTTTAAAATTTGAATGGATTTCAAACACGCGTCGTTGACGCGCTGCCGTAGAAAAAGGAATGATTTTGAAAGAAGTTTCTATGCTTCCTGTGTTTTGTCTCGTTCGCGCTAATTTGGATTGTCGATATAGCCATCTCGGTCGAACGGAAAAGTTGTCTTCAGGATGAGCTAGGCCAAGAGTTAGGGTGAGTTTTATGAACTTTTTGTTATTTGTTTTTAATACTGTTGAATCTAATAAAAAAAAATAGTTGAGGCATGTAGCTATTTTGTAAACATTATTAAGTAAAATGTTAGTAATTTATCCGTAAGGCGTGTTAACCTAGTGGTTTGATCTATGGCGTCTCAAACAGAGGTTCGTGGGCTCGCGGTTTTTGGAGCTTATAGTGTAATAAAGCATGTGAAATTTATCACGAGCTTTACGGTTTAGGAAAACTTCGTATTGAAATTTGCATAACTGGAAGTGTTTCAACGGTGTGTGTGAAGTTCCCAATCGGCACTGGGCCAGAGTGGTATATATATATATTTATGTATGGAGGGCTTGGACTATAGAGTTCAAGCCCTCTCATTCTGAGAGGATGCCTGTACCCTGCAGTGGAATGTATAGGCTGAGATGATGACAATTAAATAAGAAAAACAGAAAGTAAACCTAACACTAAAAATTTACTAATAAAAATCAAGATTGGTTTTTTGGAGTCTTTTTGTATTTTTGTTTTATTTCTAACACCAAATTTTTTTTTTACTCTTACGGTCATCCCGTAAAATCTTAATATTTTTATACTAAATACAAACTGAAACATGGATTGGTACACAGAAAAAAAAAACAGAAAAAGAGACCAGCGCTGCGAATCGAACCCAGGTCCTCAGCATTCTGTGCTGCGTGCTTATACCCCTACACCACCACTGGTCAATTGACCAGATTGCAATCGTTCAAGAAAAAGTCACCCGACGACATAGTTCCAAGGAGGCAGGCAGAAGAATGGCCAGGCTCAATCGTTTTTAACACGCTTTTATTAGCTTCATACGTATGTTATAGTAACGGAAACTTTGAACATGATTTTGACCCCCTTGAAGACGTCGGATTAACTCGAAATTTGGTCTCGAATGAGATGCTTATTAATTTTTTTTTTCATCAATAAAAATTACAGCATTACAATATAACACCAATGCGCTGTAAAATTCAAAAATACAAATAAAACTTAAATAAATATTTAGGGATTTTTGGTAAAAACGTCTTCGTCGCTTCCCTAAAACGACGGAACACCACACCCTCCGGCCAAAAGTCGGAGCGCAGGAACACCTGCTGGTGCTTGGCAGGCACTTGGAGCTTAAGTGAGCTGAAGTTATATATATAACGACGACCAGACGACCAGATGGCCTAGTGGTTAGAGAACCTGACTATGAAGCTTGAGGTCCCGGGTTTGATTCCCGTGTCGGGGCAGATATTTGTATGAAAAATACGAATGTTTGTTCTCGGGTCTTGGGTGTTTAATATGTATTTAAGTATGTATCTATCTATATAAGTATGTTTATCCGTTGCCTAGTACCCATAACACAAGCTTTCCTAGCTTACTTTGGGACTGGGGTGGTGTGAATTGTCCCGTGATATTTATTTATTTATTTATTCAGCAGTGGACATCTTTCGGTTGAAATGATGAAAAAAATAATATTTTCTCGGCGGTACAACTCCTGGAGTCGGCGACAGGCAGTGTCTCGCGTGCCGGAGACGGTTTCGGAGCACGCGACCCGCCAATAACTTATTATCAGATTATTTTCGTCTTTACACAAACCTTCGTTTTATCCATTCATATAGGTAGAATGATAATTCTTCAAGGATATACATTTTTACAAGCTTTTATTTATTTACCTTCACCTATCCCGTAGCCTGTGTGTCATCTCATCATCATCAAATGGGCCATTCTACTTTTAAGTAACCATTAATCTTTTGTGAAATATAAGGGATACCTGGTGATTTTTTCAAGTGTAAATAACTTAGGTACCTATATAAAAACTGAAATAACTAAATTTAATGTTTTAAAGCAAAAAACTTTAAATTCAAAGAAATTTTGTGGAAAAAATTGGTAACTCAGCGGAAAATACATCAATTTAAATTTCCATACAAATGGCGGAGACATGCATGTCCACTGCGTTACCTACTTTATAGATAATAATGACTATTTTTTATACGTAGTGATAATTTTAAATGTAAGGAAGCTTAATTATGTGCCTATTTAAATCTTTAATGATAAATAAAACCGAGCACTTTACCTACCGTTTTTGTAAAAAAAATATTTGAAAAGCACGTTACAAAAAATTACTGGTCAACGAAAAGTAGAATGACCCAAATCTTGCAAGTTAAATTTGATCCGTTTCTCGATTACTGATTGGGCTGAAATTTTGCATACATGTATAAATCGTATGACAATGCAATTTTATTATGACATGGAGCTGATCTAATAATTTTAACTCGGAAGGCGGCCATATAGGATCTTTGTAATGAAACGACATAACCCCATCGAGTTTGGACTCGTTTGATTCGTCTTAAAGAGTAGTTACTTTGGTCCTAGATGGTAACCAGAGGCAAAAAGTACAGTCAGCAAAAAAGCTCGTATTAAAAATAAGAATAGCAGCTTTTTGTTTCTTGGAAAAAGTTCAGTGGTGGTCAAGGTACGGTTTACGGTAATACAATACAATACAATGAAGCTTTTTGTACACCACAAAATAAACAATCTAGAAAAACAAGAACATGGAAAAAATATGTAAGGTAAGCAATAGGCGGCCTTATAGCTTCGAAGCAATCTCATCCAGGCAACCTAGACTAAAATAAGGTAAGTTTTTGTTAAACTCTCGGAAACATCTGGGGGGCTACTCCGAAATTCGAAAATCGAAGTTCGTATCGTACGTACCGTCTCGCTCGCTCTCGTATTAAATACTATTAGCGTGAGCGGGGCAGCACGAAACGAAGTTCGAATTATACACTTCGTAGTATAAGGCCTGACACAGGTTTTGTGTGCAAGTAATCATTATCATCACTCCAGCCCATATACGTCCCACTGCAGGGCACAGATCTCTTAGAACAGTACGGGTTGGGAACTTCACACGCACCATTGAATTTCTTGTCAGGTATGTGCAGGGTTTCTCACGATCATCATCATCATCATCATCATTTCAGCCGTAGGACGTCCACTGCTGGTCATAGGCCTCCCTCATTGATGCCCAATCATTACTATTGGAAGCGATTTGCATCCACCCTGAACCTGCGGCTTCACCAAATCGTCCGTCCATCTCGTTGGTGGACGTCCCACGATGCATTCCTTTAAGTTTTATAGGGTGCGGCGGGGTCGCGGATCTTTCCTAGCTGCGGGTAGGCCAGGCGGGGCTGGCCTGCGGCGCCGGCGCACCCTACATTTGTACATATATACTTAATTTTAACATTTAATATTATTGTAAGCGCGGACCGAACCGCGCGATCTCGCCAACTGTTACATAAACCAGTTATGGTTTTTAACAGTGGCTAATAATGTGAAAAATGTAGAAATCTATTATATCTACACTAATATTATAAAGAGGAAAGATTTGTATCTATGTTTGTATGTTTGTAATGAATAGGCTCAAAAAGTACTGGGCCGATTTAAAAAATTCTTTCACCAATAGAATGCTACATTCTTCCAATTTGACATAGGCTACATTTCATTTTGAAAAAAATTAGGGATCCTTGGTAAAATTTGAACAATGTAACCGAAGGTGTAGAAAAATGAGTCTTAAAATGTCTTTCGTCGAATGCGCTGCCGAAACTATTAGCGATAGAACAAAATAATGTACAACAATATTGAAGAACATCATAATGTCTACAAAAAACTCCGCGGTAGCATATGTCCAACTATTGTAGTTATGTCACTACAACAACTTTTTTCATTTTAAACATTAATGAAAATGCTAACCAAATTCAAACCATGCTATTTATGTGTTTATATTAATCCTTATCCAAATAAATTATTTAATGGTAAAGACCATTTAACTACCTATAAAATAGTTTTTAAATTATTTAAATTGGACTTTCCATTCAAAAGATATTACGAATTAAAAAATTCAAACAGTAAACAAAACCGCCATAGCGCCGTGGCCGTTGTTTGCGATGCAGTCTGAAAAGCGCGCCGGGCATCGCGGCGGGCGGGGTGGAGGGGGCACTGAAATACAGGAGTGGGGCGTGCACGTCTGTAATAATTAATAAATAATAATTTTTTAATAAATAAAAATATTTGTGAAAAAAAGTGTTTTATATCCAAATTTCCAAAAATAAATAATTGTCTACCCCGTGCGAAGCCGGGACGGGCTGCTAGTGAGTAAATAAACTAAAAAAAAAAAAGTAATTTCAAATGTAATTTCGTACATGAAATTACGCGGCCCGGAAGACGTAGTGTAGGTGGCCTCCAACAAGATGGATGGATGGAGGTACGGTCTGGTTAAGGTGGCGGGAATGCATTGGATGCGGATGGCGCAGGCGGCAGGGCCGATCTATTTGGCGAGCCTTGGGGGAGGCCCATGTTCAGCAGTGGGCGTCTTTCGGCTGAAATGATGATGATGATAATGACATGAAATTCCAAAAAATTCAGAGAAATAAATTCATTTATTGTGATAAAGGCATGTTTAGACAGGGTCAGTATAGTATAATAAATCTTCCCAGGTGAATTTTTCGCTTCGAGCCATTACATTAAATTTGAACCTTAATACTATGATGATACCGTTTGTTTTAAAAGATAAGGGCTCGATGCGAAAAGTTCACCTGGGAAGATTTATACTTTACTATAACTGACTTCGAATTCGAGACAATTAGTCAGCGCTTACCAGAGAAATACCCAATGTAAATTGAAAGTCAGCGCTGACCTCCCACCGCTGTACTGACTTCAAATCAATTTACATTGGGTATTTCTCGGGTCAGCGCTGACTTGTCTCGAATTCGAAGTCAGTTACTGACCCTGTCTAAACCTGCCTAAGGTTCTATGGTGTGGTGGTATAGGAATCAAATAGATTACTACGTCGTACTTGGATTTAGATCACCGCGTAATCCACGCCGGTGCCAGGGCGTACCACCGCCTCGCGTGTCTTACCCCCATTGTCCGAACCTTTGACATGCCATTTCACGGTTAGCCGTACAGTCAGCAGAAGCTAAATCAGAGAATCCGAAAAAGCCATGGTAGCTGTATGTGCCCTAGGTTCTAAAAGTAAGTAGGTACCTAACTCGTTTTTAAAGGTCCCATCAAGCAGCAATGTACAACGAACAATTTTTATTTTTATTTTAAATTTTTATTTGACACTTGAGATTGTTCTTCTATAATGGCAAGATTTATGTCAATCGAACTGATAGTGCGCGATACATTGCGTTGAGTGCTGAATTTTCTTATAAGTATAAAAGAAATCCGTGGTCTCTGCCAGCTCCTCCGGGAAACAGGCGTAACTGTATCCCGACGTAAGTATGTTAGTTTTAATCGCTCAATAACAAATTACAAGTTTTGCTTACAGGTACATAAGGAACTGCGTCTGGTTTTAGTTTGAAATATTTCTTTCCCCGGCATAGGGCCTATAATATCCTCCACGACGGTCGGTGACGGTATGGCTCCAAGAGCATAGTTTTTAAGTATAGTGTCAAGGAATATTTGGATTTTTCTAAGCGATGTAATCGGTCATAATAAATTAATTTATAATGTTAATTTGATTAGTAATTAATTATATTTTGTCATCCTTGTAAATTCTATTTTTGTTATTATGATTATTATTGTTTAGTTTGTAGTTCGACATTTTAATACCTATATTTTTTTTTGTTCATATGATAATTTATAATATTATTTTTGATGAATTGATATTTTTATTTTTATTTTGTTATTGTATAAAATAATTTGCATGCTGGTGTGCCGTCTGAATACTGTTACCTTTTTTACTTAAATCACCTTTTGATACGTATTCTAAGCAAATAAACATTTCTTTCTTTCTTTCTTGCTTTCTTTCTCCGTTTTAAAATGGCATTGAACAAATAATTGTCCACGCCGTGGGCAGCCATCCAGGTTCGGTTCGCAATGAAGATGTTTCGTATCCACTTTCTCCATCGAAATTCATCTTTTGGAATTCTAAAAAAGAATAAATATAAATATAATATGCATGAGCTGAGACCAGAATTTTACAAAGACAACGCAAAATTCAAAGGTATTAATCGTAGTATTATTAAAGTCACGGTAAAATATGTAAATAAAGCAATTTTACATTCGCACAATAGGTAATGTAATGATCGCCGAAAATGTAAATATAGTGTAAATAAATTGTATATTAGTCTTAAAACGTGTAAAATAAAGCATGTAAAACATTTCGACGGTCCCCACGAACATAGTCGTATGGAAAAATAAGACGAAATAGCTTTTTTTACAGATTTAAACTAAGCATCAAACGAACTACATGACTACATTTTTAGGGTTCCGTAGTCAACTAGGAACCATTATAGTTTCGCCATGTCTGTCCGTCTGTCTGTCTGTCCGCGGCAAAGCTCAGAGATCGTTAGTACTAGAAAGCTGTAATTTGGCATGAATATACATATCAGTCACGCCAACAAAGTGGTAAAATAAAAAATAAAAAAATAATTTTTTTTAGGGTACCTCCCATAGACGTAAAGGGGGGTGATTTTTTTATTCTCGACTAATCCTATAGTGTGGGGTATCGTTGGATAGGTATTTTAAAACCATTGCGGGGTTGCTAACATGATATTTCTATTCAGTGATCTGTTTGCGAAATATTCAACTTTAAAGTGAAAAATTTCATTAAAATCGAGCGTCCCCCCCCCCCTCTAAAATCTAAACTGTTAGGTGGAAAAATTTGAAAAAATTCAGAATGGTAGTAAATATATCAAATTTACTAGGAAAATTATAGCGGCTAAGATTGCTTGGAAATTATTTGTAGTTTAAGAGTAAATAGTAGCCTAAGGTATAAAACATACCTAAACTTGGATGATTCCGTACACATACGAAATCCTTAGAAAAATATTACTTGATTTTTTTGTAATGGCTACGGAACCCTACCTTGTGCGTGTCCGACACGCTCTTGGCCGGTTTTATTTATTTATTTTGTGTTATATTTCTTACGATCTTGTTCAAAACAAGATGTACCGGCCGCGTCGCGGTGCAACGTCTCATTTGCGCCGTTGTTCTGCGGAAATCGTACGAGTTAGAATCGAACATTGTTTTTTGTCGATTGCTTGTAAATTATTTGGAAGTTTTTATGCCGGAAGATTGCATAGTTCCTGCGGGATAGCGATAAACGAAGTCTTTGCAGACGGAGTCGCGCGCGGGCAAGGCCTAGAAATGCAAATGTTAATAAGTATGTGAGTATGTGCGTGCGTATGTGTGTTTATTACTCCTTCACGCTAAAACGGCTGGACGGATTTGAATGAAATTTGGTATGTAGACAGCTGGACGTTGGCTATACTTTTAATCCAAATGTGTCCAAATGTATGTATACCTATGTGTAATGTATATGTGTTCATATTTATTAATTTCTGAGTAATTGGTTGTCTGGAAGAGATCGCTTTTTAGCGATAATATCGCCTACCTATTGACTGCCTGAATTTTTATTTTTGTAATGTCACTGTACTGCGTTTGGTGACCAATAAAGAATATTTCGCACGCTTAATAAAAAACTGCATCAATTTTAATTATTCTTATTTCAAAACTAAACCTTATTTTTTCTACGTAAAGTTTAGTTTTGAAATAAGAATAATTAAAATTGATGCAGTTTTTTATTAAGCGTGCGATTTGTATTTGTATCCCGAGCGTAGCCTTTGTTATTCCAGACGTCCAGTTAACTAACTACAATACCAAATTTCATCCAAATCCGTCCAGCCATTTTAACGTAAAGAAAAACCAAACACATGCACGCCCACACATAGATACAATAGTGTCTAATTTACAATAGGGCCACTTGCAAGGTTTAGAGTTAAAATGTAAAATTAAGTACCGTAAAACTACATAACTATAGTCCTAGCCTGCAACAATAGTCCAATTTTCGTCCTTACATTATCCTTAAAATATGATAGCTATATGGCTAGACTTTAAAGCAAATTATTTTAGGCCTAACAACATAATTATATACCCAGAAATAATAGCAGTAAGCTATAATATTTTAAGGATAATATAAAGACGAAAATTGGACTATTGTTGCAGGCTAGGACTATAGTTGTGTAGTTTTACGGTAGGTATCTAATGGGTTAAAATTACTTCAAAGGTAGAATAGACAAGAGGTAGGAAATTAAAATACCTACGCGTCGAAGGCCGCCGCTAACGATGGCCTCATAAGAAAGCTCAAGGGCGATGGAGAAGGCATGCTCGGAGTTTCTCTGCGGGATCGCATGACAAATGGTGAAATCCGCGCAAGAATTAAAGTCACCAACATAGCTCGAAGAATCGCTAGACTCAAGTGGCAGTGGGCGGCACATCGCTCGTAGAACTGATGGCCGGTGAGGCCAAAAGGTTCGCGAGTGGCGTACACTCATCTAAGAATGAAAGACCTTGGGCAGTAGTTCCCAGCGGATTGAGGACTTCACACGCACCATTGAATGTTTTCTCACGTGATTTTCTTTCAACGTAAAGCTCGTGGTAACCTACAATAATTCACGCTTGAATTCCGAAAAAGGTGCGAGCCATGGTTTGACTTTGAACCTAAGATACTCTGCTTGAGAGGCCATAGGTCATAGGCCATTACCATTCACGAAGAAAAATAAATTTGAAATAAAGTATATTTAGCGGAACATAGTGGCATATAGAATTAAAGCCAATAGGGGTAAGTAATAACAGGTAATATAATATAATAATGTATGGTATAATTGTCATAATTTTATACGCTCACTTTGTATAACGTTGAACCTGGCGGTTGTGATGATCAGAAATTTTGTATTTTAAGATCTTTGTGCCTACTCACTTCCTTGCAATAAACGATTTGAATATGAACGTTCACTCGATATAATTAACGAAAGATATAATTCCAAAGTATCTAATTTTGTCCTAAGGTATACCTAAGTTAAAACGTTACCTAACGTTATAACGTTATTTTATGTGTTATGATAATTATGAACGTTACTAATATGAAATTACTAGCTGTTTCCCGCGACTCCGTCCGCGAAGAATGGGGGGGATAAAAAATAGCCTACGACCTATTCTCAGACCTACCGAGTGTAGAGAAAAAAGTTTCATAAAAATCGGCCAAGCCGTTTCCGAGGAGTTCGGTAACAAACACCGTGACACGAGATTTTTATATATTAGACTAGCTGTTGCCCGCGACTCCGTCCGCGAAGAATAGGGGTAAGGAAAATAGCCTACGACCTATTCTCAGACTTACCGAGTATAGAGAATTTTTTTTATAAAAATCGGTCAAGCCGGTTCGGAGAAGTTCGGTAACAAACACCGTGACACGAGATTTTTATATATTAGATGTATTTTGTTGTTACCTATATCTTGTGAGACGCCCTCGACCGACTAATAGTATGTAGAGGTGATTCGCTAAATTTCTGTGTGTAGGTATAATTGATAAGACATTTGAAAATTAAAACAAGACATTAAGAAAAAGTTTTTTATTGTTATCAAAGGCTACGATAATGTAGAGTTCATTAGTAATACTTAACTACGAAACGTTGCTATGGACTTTAACTCCCTGTTTCACCGTTCTATGTCAAGTTCCTAGTATCTTATGAGATATCTATGATCCAGTCTCTGTTTGTTCGATTAAACAGATCAAACAAAATATTAAAAATATAAGACTACTAGATTGATAGAATACTAGACTAGTGGGTTACTACTGTTTCGCCATTAGAAATATCAAGAGAAACATTTATAATCACACGTTACATTTACAATAATAGTTTGGCCTGGATTAGGTAACATTTTAAAATCCAACGTTCGCCGTCAACAACGCCATCTACGGATTGCAGACGAAGTTAACGCGTGTTCTCGAAAAGCAAGGTACTACAGCGTTCTTGGATGTTTTTATTTAAAGTTAAAATACTCTCTCACGGCAACATATTATCCTATGATACATAATATCCCGGTAATATGTTGCCCTGGAACCTGGATTTCATTGAGACATTTCAGGTTTTTGTCTTTTGCCAAGTTTCATGCAAAACCTTTCGGCGTTATTACGTGATTGAATAAAAATATCCAAACGTCCGAACATCTTCACAAGCTTTCTCATGTATAATATTAAAAGGATTGTAATAAATGTTGCAATTTAATAAATAATGAGACGTCACAGATATCTGTCATTTAAAATAACAGAAACTGAACAGAGTGGGTGAACTAGGCCCTAAATATAATAAAATTATGTACTCTAACAATTTACAGAACTGCGACACAACCTTCTGTACCACTTTTGAACTGTAGATTCACTGTAACAATGGTTTTTTATTTAATTATGTATAACCGTAAAAATGTTTTTTAATTTTGTATATACGAAGGTGGATTGAAAAGTTTTGAGTCTAAAATGGCAAGTAAAAAGTAAATCTTTATGAAATTAATGGAAGTATGGAGTTAGAAGAAATGTACACCGAAATGCATTGATCAAAGACTATGAAAGAAAGATATTGTTATAAAAACCAAACCTTTTTTAGGCGCAGGTCAGAGCTTTTTAATCCAGGTTCGTATTAGGAATCAATACAAAATTAAGTATAAATTTAAAACTTTAAATTGTGCTTAACATCGCCACCACTATTTTAAGTTCAAACAGGTTTGTGGTACTTAATATTACAGTTTAAAAATATTGCTAACTGTGATTAGCCAGTAACACAAAAAGATCAAATTCGATACAAAAATATTGCTTAATTCCATTGGAAAAAAAAACCATTTCAACGTTACTGGCTTATGGACTATGTCTTGATACAAATACAGTTCATCGATTAATTTTATTGCAATATCAAATACTTAGCGCTTTTCATCTACATTTACCAAAAATATACTTGAGATTTTAGATACGACCAGCATTTTTTTTTACATTTTTCGATTATATTTATTAATTAAATGTCATTATTGCATTTGTAATAAAAAAACAAACTTAACTTCCTAACAGTCTCCACAAATTAAGTATACTTATTCGGAAAATGTCTTAATAATACTCGTATTTTATTTAATCAAAATGAAATGACAAATGACACATGAAAATTATTTCATTGTGAGGTGGAACTACCGCCAAATGTACTTAAAAATAAATCGCAACGTAATGTATAAAATTAGTAAAAATAATACTAGAAACAAAATCTACTTTTTGGTGTTAGTAGCTACAACAAAGGCTAAATCTATAAAAATAAATACTTTAAGTAGTTCGTTAATCAATTGCACGAAAAATATTGTTTTTTTTTTAATCTAATGAGATAATACGCGATGGCACTTTCGAATAAATAGGTAGCAAAATAAGCATTTAAATTAACATCTTTATACATAGTGAGTGATATATATCTGATTGCTAAGGCTGCCGAAAATTAAAAAAAGTATATATTAATTTTCTGACCCTTAACTCTTAGCGTATGTCCATTAATTTTGTGCATTGCATAATATCATACAGACAAAATATATACTTATTATCTTGTCTATGGCACAAGATATCAAAGCTCGAGGAGATTTGATAGTTAAAAATATTTACAATCAACAAATTATTTTTATAATTTTATTATGTATGTACTACTAAGTGTAAAATTGATGATAAAAACTGAGTAAAAAACCAGACGGATCATTTAAATGCATTACGTTATAAAAAAGGAATATTCAAATTTTTTTGGTGACAAAATAGTATTTCAATACTGTTAGTTTTAAAAATATTCGAATCTCCTTTTTGAATTGGAATTAAGCTCATTGGAATTTATTAACAACCTGCTTCACCCAACTAGCTTTTGGGTCTTCGCAATTTTCTACTTTCGCATCTTCGCGATTTTCGTCGTTCGAAATGGCAACACTCGTTTCAACGCTGACACTAGATTTCAATTCCTTTTTGCCGCTGTCACAGACGCTAACGCTTCTTTCGAAACTGGCAACTTTCGTCGAAATGGACTTGGGTCTCGAAACAGGCTTTTTAGCGGACTGAATTTGACTCGGCTTAGTCAAACTTTTGGACATCATTTCAATTTCCATTCGCCTCTCCATCACGCTTTTCGATGTTTTCTGCGGTTCCCCCGATGTTCTTTTCGTATCATGTACCTTAGTTTTCCTTGTCGCAGAGTCCAAACTTGCTCTTTCAAAGCTTAGTCTTTTTATCTGTATATTTCCTGCCGGTTTGATTTTGCTAGAATCTGTTTCGTCATTAACATTTTCTTGTACTTTCACCTCAGATTTCTGGTCTACTGACTCGGATCTCACTGCCTTATAGCTTGTGTTACGTTTAATCGTCTTCATATTGACTGATTCACATGACGATGACTGCTCCTTTGTTTTTGCTAAAGTGACTTTAGAAGCAACACTTTTAACATTGGATGCAGTCGGAATATTAGTAATTTTAGGTTTAATTGGAACTGGAGGCGCTTTTGGTTTATCTTTGTCAACAGACTTATGTTCTACTTTAGGATCAACATGACTTTCAATGCTTTTATTTGCTATTGAAGCTTTAGTATGAAAACTAGATGTAACTGTTACGCTCTGTGCTCTAAAAGATGCATTATGTTTCATACTTTCAATTCTAGAGACAGTTTTACTGACAGTTTTAACTTCTGCCTCTGTCTTTTCTTCAGTTTCTTCCTGATCTGAATATACTGCCGAATCTCTGAATATTTCTTCATCAATAACTTGCTCTATCTTTTCAAATGACTTTTCATAATAACTCTCATCGGAATTGGCTTGTACTTTTGAATCAATTTGTTCCTCTTTACAGTCTTCTTTTTTATGATGCTGTTTACTACTTTCCTGGTACGCGCTTTCACTAGAAGATGTAACGAATGAAGAATTTGAGAATAAACTGTCTGGTCTTACAGAGTTCTTGTTTATAAGAATATTAACGTTTTTAAATGTCGATTTTTCTTTAGCCAAAGTAGTGGGGTCAAGATAGTCGGACTGAGCTATTCTGGCTCCTAAATGTTTACTACCTTGCATATAAATAGGTAGTTTATTCAAACTTTGATATGAGTTACTATTAGATCTCGATGGAGATGAAGTATTTGACACATTTGTTACCATGCTTACACTTTTCTCGTAAGTTGGTCTAATTACTTTATGATTTTGTGGTATATTGTCACAGCTATGAGATAGTGGTTCGAGGTTATTTTTCTCACTTTGACTTTCTGTTAATGTTGTCTTTTCGTACACACTTTTACTCAAAGCGTCGTTATTACTAGAATAAACTATAGTAGATGTCGTTGGACTGTTATCAGTGGAAGTAATCACTACTTTTATATCACTTTTAACTGTGTTATCTTCAGATGTTTTTCTAGTTTCTGTTCTATTTTGATTATCATCAGAATGTTCGTCTCCAATTATACTTCTAAACCTTTGAAGTAAGTTCTTGGAATAACTTCTAGGGTTTAGACCGGGTCGTTTCTCTGTGGTAGGACTTTTCGCATCTGATTTTCCACTATCAGGACTATTTTGATCGTTCGCGTTAATTTCTTCTTCGTTGTTTTTAGGAGGCGTTCTGTTCTTGAATCGGCTTAAAACATTTTTAAGGGAAAGCATGTTACTTGCTGGTTTGTAAATTTTATGTTCCGGGTGTATATTTGCCTCTTTTTTGTCGTCGTTATTCTCTAACGGGAAAACTTCACATGACGACGTCGTTGATGTGTTTAAGTTTGGTTGTGATACAGCGAGATGTTCATTTTTATTTGCATCCAAATCTTTTTCGAAGTTATTTTTGTAACACTTGTCAATCTCTTGCTCGAGTTCTAACGTAGATTGACTGATATTCTGCAAGTAATCAGTGTCGTTCGAGTTTCCACTTTTATTAAATTTAAGTATATCTCCTTCACTCATGTAATTCTCGACATCATCATAACTTATTTCACTTTTGTCTGATGCGATAGTGAAGGGTCTGTCTGAGCTCATTACTTTGCCATCTCTATTCAAATAAGTTTTACTATTGCTATTGGGTTTACATTGGGTTTTAAAAGAGCTCAAAGTATTATCTTCTTGATTATTTGTAACTACTTGAAAACTTCTGGGCAGTGAACCGGATTTTCTGTCTCTGGATACATTAAAGTGTTCTTTTTGCCGACTCAGCCATATCTCAGGCGTATTAGGACTCTGTTGATCAGGGCTCATGGGCAAGTAATCACCCGGCAAAGTATTAGGCGTCTCTTTCTTTCTTCTACATACTTCCATGAGACTGTCGTAAAGGTTTTCGGTGCTGTTATCAACAGGTGGTCCTTGATGTTCCATTATTTCATAGAAATCGTCGGTTTCGAGTTTAACTTTTTCCGGTGATTTGATAGGTACCTCATATACACCTTCGGTATCTTGTAGTTTGTTAAGTTTATCAAAAGATAGATATACATAATCAGACTCGGTGGTAGGTTTAGCTTCAGTTTGCGCAGGGTTCGGTGGAGAAGGAAGTCTTTTCGGTCTCGGAACGCGCGATACGTGTTGAATAGATTTGCTTTTTGTGTTTAAGGTGTGTAAGGTTTCGTCTGCTCTATTATCTACTCTTAAAGTCTCATAAATATGATCGTCGTCTGATGCATCATTTACTTCGTTGGGAGGACTCAATATTTGTACATCAGTTTCATCTTTACTTATTTGTAGATTTTCTGAAGTTTGTCTACCATATTTGGGTTTACTTAGTGCCTGTTCAGGGTTAGAATGCGACTTTAAAAGTCTCTGATGTCTCCGTTGTGCGCTGTTTCTTAGCTGCTGTTTCTTTAGTAACTTCTGGAACTCTCTATTTTGCAGCAACAATTGTGATATAATCTGCTCCAATGGTTGTTCTGCTTCTTCACCACTCGGGGCATCTTCTCTCGTTTCGACTTCTAGCTTATCCTCATTCTCTGATCCTTCGTTTATCACTTTCTGTTTATTTAAGTACTTGCCTTTTTCTAGTTCGTTCTTTTTAAACGAATCCGTTTTTTCTATCAGTTTTTTGTAAGTTTCCTCGTCAATGTCTTCATCTTTACTTATAGTTTCTGGCACTACAGAACTAGGTGCGTCATCTTTAGTCTTATCTACATTGAGGCTGTCGTTTGATTCAGATATATGTAATATATTTTCAGTAGATACATCAGTCGAGAAGTCAGCATAAAACTTTGCTGTAGTATCTGTGCCGAGACGTAAGCCATTTGCTCTGTTTTTCTTTAATTTCGATATTTTCTTTGGTAGCTTCTTTGTGTTGTACATTTTGATTTCTATGTTTGTCTTCAAGCCAGTGTTAGTGAGCTTTCTAGCATCCAGTTCTGGATCTGATATAATATTGCTTTCACTATTCTTTGTTTTTCTGGATATTTTATTGGACCCACAGTTACGGCATTCAAACTCGATCTTCTCTGTTCCTCTAGAGTCTTGTCTATCACTATCACTATCTATGCTCTTTTTAGCGATCATTGCTGTATTCTGCTGCAAGCCAGGTTCAGATTTCCGTCTCCAAGTGCCAATTTTAGACAATTTTGATCTCTGCGGATCCTCTTTAGATTTAGATCTTAAAGTATCTGTCTTTTGCTTTTCATTTTCATTACAGCGGGATTTTCTAGAATGTATAGTGCTAGTTGACTCTGTCACTATGTTCTCTTTTATTTTAGCACATTTCAGACAAGATTTCGGTATGTTCCTCACGTTAACTAGCGAGTTGTTAGTGTCACTCAAATCTTCTTTACTTTTAGTGTCAGTGTACCCTACAATGTTATCCGAGGAATGATATCCTCTGATTTTATTTAAAGAGCTGTAATCTTTAGCAAAGCTTTCCTGCGAAGATTTGAAATCAGAGCATTTGCAAACGGATTGTTTTCGTTCCAAATGTTCCGCGCTACCCGAATCAATATACTGCATCGCTCTATCACACTCTACACATTTATCTCTATCATGCTTACAACTACATTCTTTGTCCTTTTTATTAATTTCTGTCTCACAATCAGAGCAGAGATCTATGTAACAATTGTCGCAAGTATAATCTGTACCTTTTTCAATAGATACCTGCGCACAGTCGCAGTCTTGGCTGGTAGATCTACTGACAGGTACTGTGTATTTCCTGTTTACTTTCTTGAGTCGTCCTCTGATGCCGTTTTCAAATGATTTTCTTCTTTCTCGCTCTAGCTTCCGTTTCTCGAGATATTCTGGCGCTGACAGCTGTTTCCTCATCGACGCTTGGGTTATGAGGTTGTGAGACTTCTCTGCTAACATGTCGTCTGTAAAAGAAATATAATGTATGTTAATAATATGAGACATGTATTAAAAAACATTATCTAAATGGAAGACAGATTTATGGTTTACGAAAATTAGCTATTCGTTTACATGGCAGGCATTAAGGCCACATGTTGTATATTTCTATAAAGGTTGAATTTTACAATCTTTAATAGTAGGTTTCACAAAAATTCCACCGGAAAACATTTGAGTTAAAAACGCAATTTAAATGTTGCCTAATTCATTTTCTATAATGTTGTTTAAGATTGCAAATATACGAAGTGATTAGGGAATCAGAACATCTCTCTCAACAGCAGTTCCGTCATATCTTAAATTGGAGGGTACCGACTTAAATATAATTTATAGCGTGTGTGTGCGAGATGATGACATGGTTTCTGCCAAGCTGCCTCCTTAGGGCTAACCGAGGTAGACCAAGGGCGGATCCAGGGGGGGGGTCATGGGGGTCATGACCCCCCCCTGGGCTGGGTCCAGGACCTAGGTGGACCACTAATTAAAATTATTAAACAATGTTTTTATATATTTTTGTCACAATATAGATTTTATGTAAGTAGGTACCTTCAATATTTAATTTATTTAATATAGTAAGTACTTTGTATTGTATAATGGCAAACGCATTAATTCGGGAACACACCGATAATTTGAATTTTACGGCGCCACCGCTACCTTTCATCTGATGACACTGACACCTGCGCGCGCATTGTTTCGACCAAGTCACTAATGTCTAGCTAGACCTAACCTCAATCGGAACGACTAATCTACTAATCTTCCTTCAATCAACTGTTATTCTCAAAATAGTTAATAAAGTACTACGTTAAAAAACGTTTATAACTGAAGAGTATTTCCGCAGAGTCATATACAGGATTTTTGGCAGTCGAGTTAGGGGTTTTAAGGGGTGATAGTTAGGGTCATTCTGGACATTTCTGACCACATGTACTATTATTCCAAGTTGCACGGTTTTTGGGATATATGTACAGGGTGTTTGGTAGTTATGTGCAAAGTTTTAAGGGGGTGATAAGCCGAGGTATTTTTGAACATTTTTAGCCATATGTCTTAGCCGAAATTTGTTTTTTTTTTAAATTGAAGACTTAGAAATTTTAGGAAAATACCCAGAGTTTGATAGTCACGAGTCAATATTGCCCCAATGAGCGTTAATTTGGAAATTTTAAATATGGCACAGAAAAATGACGTAGACTTGTCTTTTTCACATGTTATTTAGTAGTAAAATTTCAAGACTAGTGCATTCTTAGCGAGTGCTCCATGAGTTTGGTTTTCACTTTTTATCTCAGATTTAGCAAGCAATGCCAATGAGTGATACCTTAAAAGAAAGAACAATAAACAGGCATGTTTCTAAAAATGTTTAATCATTTCAAGGATTTTTTTTTATTTTTTTTTATGGCACAGAAAAATTACTCTGTTCTAACCTAAGACATTTTTAGTCATTTCGAATGCCTCCATTTTGTTTTTGTGGCAAGAAAGACACTTCCAATATACATTAAACTATCCGAAATAAAAGATTTGGTTTCCAAATTAACGCTCATTGGGGCAATGTTGACTCGTGACTATCAAATTCTGGGTATTTTCCTAAAATTTCTGTCTTCAATTTAAAAAAAATATCAAATTTCGGCTAAGACATATATGGCTAAAAATATTCAAAAATACCACGGCTATCACCCCATTAAAGCTTTGCACGTAGCAACCAAACATCCTGTAAGTATAGCAATTTTTTTTTGTTAAAAAAATCACTTATTTTGCCAGATTTTTTAAATTTTTTCTTCCTGTATAGCCTGTATTGAATTAATTTTAAGTGTTTTGCCTTCGCAATACTCTGGTTCTTCAAAATAAATTCAAATAATTGCCTATTACTGCTAGAGTTATTAAAAAAACTTCTTTAGAAATAACGAGAAAAAAAATCTAAATATTTTGTAACTTGCGTGTCTACTAAAAAAAAAAGTAACAGTGATTTGCGCGTACAAATTACTTAATAAACTTCTTTGATTTACGGGCTTTTCAAACATGTGCCACTTAAGAAAAGAAAAGTAAAAAAAAAAACAAAAAATAAAGTATTTCCAAATACCCCTGGGGCAAACACTAAAAAAAAATTCAATACAGGCTATACAGAATGTTTGGCAAAAAGAGTGATTTTTCAAAAAAAATATATAAAATATAAAATAAAAATAAAATAAACTTTATTTGCATTTAACACAGGTTACATTTTTACATATAAGGTTGAGACCTCCCATTAAGTCGGAACTTGTGTTATGTATATCTCAAAAACCGTGCAACTTGGCATAATAGTAAATGTGGTCATAAATGTTCAGAATGACCTGTTTATCAGCCCTTACAACCCCTACACTCGACTGCCAAATATCCTGTACATCTTTCTTCTAGATTCAATAATACTCTTAAGAGTCGTAAGTGACCTACAGGAACGACTGTCTCCTGAAGTACTTAATTTGTTGCAGCTAAACGTTTTTATGCCAAAAAGCGAATACTTACAGTAATCAAGATATTGAAATTGAAACAACTAGCAACCGATTATACATACATTGTTACTAGATAATAGTAGTAATACTAGTTTCTGTCATCATCATCATCATCATTTCAGCCGAAAGACGTCCATTGCTAAACATAGGTCTCCCCCAAGGCTCGCCAAACAGATCGGTCCCGTGCCATCCGCATCTAACGCGATCCCGCAACCTTAACCAGCCCCCTGTACCACAAAAGTTACAAGTGCTACAATTTGACAAAATTGTAACTTTTTACTATGAGAAACTTGACAATTTTGTCGAATTGTAACACTTTTATTTTTTATAATTTATTGAATCAGGCGTTACTTTGCGGAGGTCCATATTAATGAGTGTAGCTTGGTGGTGGTGATGGTTGGGTTTATGTGATTTGTGTGTGTTCGTACAGTGTGGAGGTGGAGGAACTGCATGAACGCACATTTCTTGCATAAACGTAACTATTGTAAGGTCGCGGGTGAGCAAAGTAATTGTTTTAGTTCACTTTTATTTTTTGTGGTACAGGGCCCAGGTCGTTGCTCCATCTTGTTGGAGGCCTACCTACACTGTGTTAGTGTAGTGACAGCGGAAAGATCTTCCTCTACGTTACGAAGAATGAAATCGTGGCTAAGGGCTTCAATGGTTGAAGAATGTCTAACTGGACTGGCACTTCTCCACGTCCATATTAACGTACCCATTGAAGTAGATGAAGGTGATAACGCATTTCGGAAGATGTAAAAGAAAAATTGATTTCGTTATTTAAATATAGGTATTTTTAAGTAAAGTACCTACTTACATAGATTAATAGAATACATACTTTTTACCTGCATCTAATATTATTATTAAGTTAAATTATAACTTCTTGTGACTTGACCACGAGTATGTGACCCTCCCCTGGCCCCACCCAGAGCTGGATCCGCCCTTGAGGTAGACCCCCAGCTCGCTTCCTACCGGACTGAGCCGCAGGTCTATAATGGTTGGTCACATGCACGCGCGCCATGTTGGCAGTCCCCGCATGGATGAAAGTTAAGGTGATATGAGACTGGTCATTTTGCTTTCATTTTCTTGTTACATTTTGCATCTTTCACTCAAAGTGAAACAAAAGTGCCGATTGAGTTCATTAGTGTACCGAACCAAAGATGTTGGATATTTATTTCACTAGGCATTATTCATTCCACTCCGAATGAACGAATAATTAACAGTCTGAAGAGAACGTTCATACGGCCATTTAAACTTGTTTCAAGACGCACGACTTCATTCGGCGCCATATTGAAACAAACTATGGATGAATGTTCATTGCTGCGTGCAGACATTTGTACAATACAATACAATACAATACAATGACTCTTTATTGTACACCAGGAATAATAAGCAATACAGAAAACAGGTACACAGAGAGTAAGTTACAAGGTAAGCAATAGGCGGCCTTATCGCTTAAGAGCGATCTCTTCCAGGCAACCCTTTACCAGAAAGAAGGAAGGACTAGTTTACAGCAGGTGGTGCATCAACAGTGGATCAGAAAATTAAAACGCAACAAAAAATAGTACATCTACTCATACATATATCGTACATATAATAAGTACACGTCTAAAACAAATATAAGCATTGGGATAAACAGCCACATATAAATAAATAAACTATAACAAAGCTAATAATTACAAGAAGACAGATAGTACACCTTAAGCATTGATTTAAAGATTGACAGAGATTTTGCCCGTCGTAAGTCAATCGGCAAGGCATTCCACAACCGAATAGCCTGGACAGTATAAGAATAGACATAGAATTTGGAGTTAGAGAGAGGCACGGTAAGGAGAAAGTTCTGAGAGCATCGAATAGAAGTTACGTAGCTAAACCGCTCTTTGAGGTAGCGAGGAGTTGCAGGGTTAAAGAGAATGCCGTAAAGAAGGTGGAGAACGTGAGAGTTACGGCGAAGGCGGATTGGGAGCCACTTGAGCTGTGATCGAAAATTAGAGACATGATCGAACTTACGCAGACCAAAGATAAACCGAATGCATAGATTTTGAATTCGCTCAAGTTTATTAAGCTGCTCTTCTAGGAGATCGGGATAGCAAATGTCAGCATAGTCGAATGTACGCTTTCCCAATATGCCTTAATTTATGGGCCACACTCCTGTCGCTACATATTTTAAATATTAGTTTAGTACAGACCGTCAGTTTTATTCTGCCCAAGCTCCATGACCAGTTGTCTAGCGTGTGAAGGTATCACCGCATTGTAGTTCTCCAATATTACCTGCCGACAAAGAAAACAATTCTCCATTTTAGTTTGCCGTTACTGGATTTAAAAAAAATGTTACTTATAGTAACTGCTAAATTCTACATCGTGTTATGCATAAATACAAGTTCCAACATTCTTCTTTTGGACTTCGGTCCCCAAGCTTTATATCTGCCTGGAGAAAAATCTATTGTGGTCTATCCCCATAATGGCAGTTAGATCTTACTTCTTAGTGCGTGTAAAGTGTAATGTTACGCTCCTTCAGTCTAAAACGCCTTATAAACGACACTTTACACCAAACAACATTGAACTCACCATCTTAAGCAGCAAAGTCCAATTTCTATGTGCAATCTTACGCTTCAACCTCCAATTTAAAACGTATAAACCACCACATGTCGCCAACCAACTCTCAACTCACCCGCTTTAGGAGCAGAGTCCACTCTCGCTTGGTCCGCTGTGACGCTAGCAGCTTTTGTTACTGCAGTCTAAAACGGCGTATAAACCAGACTTGATTCCGATCAACTCTTAACTCACCCGCTTGAGCAGCAGAGTCCACTCTCGCTTGGTCCGCTGGGACGCTAGCAGCTTTAGTTACTGCAGTCTAAAACGGCGTATAAACCAGACTTGATACCGATCAACTGTCAACTCACCCGCTTCAGCAACAGAGTCCACTCCCGCTTGTGCCGCTGCGAGCGCGCCTGCAGGGTAAGTTGCGCGCGCGGCGCGTCCCACGGTATCACGTGGAACGAGAGCGGTGCGCCGGCGATCGCCTCCACCAGCATCATATTGTTGCACTGGAACAGTTTTAGTACATTATTGAGGCGAGAATCGTCAATTGGGGATGTCTATTTTTTTGCAATGTATAGTAAATCGAAAACCATTTCGAGATAAATACTTTTTAACTCGTCTTTTGTAGTTATTTAATTTTAATATTATGTAATGAATTTATAATATAACAAATAAGCAGTGACTTTCATTTGACATTGGTGTAAATTGCGTGACCGGTTCATTCAAGTCGTACTTTATTCTGTGTGGTTAGAATTCTTCACAATTTACGCGTGGATTATTACTACGGAGTTTGATTTGAACCCGCTGTCTGACATCTAGCACTTTGACAGTGCCAGTAAAGTGACACAGTGTATAGTGTACCACTACGCAAAAAATAATTAAAGGGGTTGCCTTATCGTACGCATTTAGATAGATTTAGAAATTTGGCAGTGTGGGGAGCCCTCAATTATAATCTGACGTCATCAATTAAAATAGTTTCAATAATTAATTTTGAAAAAAGTAGAGAATTAAATGATAAAATATTGAAATTAGTTTCTTATAATGGACTTTTCTATACAAAAAAAATATAAAAACCACTGGTATTTTTTTTTAGAGATTCCCAATTGTAATAACACTAGCTGTTGCCAGCGAATCCGTCTGCAAAGACTTTCATCGCATGTAATTTTCTAGGATCCCGGAATTAGGTATAGAGATAGTTTAAGCGCCGAGAAAGGGCATAGAATACCTAGTTTTTATCCCAAAAATCCCCAAGACGGGTGAATAGGGGTGTGGACGATTGTAAGGAGAATCAATGGGCGCTTAACCGATTTAGATTAAATTTGGTATGGATGGAGATAGTTTGAAACCCTAGGAAGGACATAAGATAGCTTTTATCCCGGAAAATTGCATGGTTCCCGAGGGATAGTGCTAAACGAATTGTTCGCAGACGGAGTCGCGGGCAACAGCTAATATTAGAAGTAATAATAATAATAATAATAATAATAATAATGGATGTGTTTCCGTAAGTGGCGAGTTGGCATTCTGAAGTTTAAAGTCCAGGAACACCTCTCCATCCTTAGCCGTTCACACCAATGTTGCCGCCTCGTTGCCCCGAGTGGGCAATAGTTTGAGGGGCCCATTTAGTGAATGGCGAGTCACCGCCTACCAAAAGTTCAGTTTATGAGATATTGAAATGGTAGGTGTCCGTTATCTCACTCCATAGCCCGGTAATCCTGTCCACAACATCCCAACCCCATAGCCAATTCCATGTCGCTTCCTACCTGGCAATAGTTTGGCAACTGTGGGGGACTGTCCGCTAGCACATCCTCATGGTGTATTAGGGGATAGACCCCCATAGTTGCGCCCATCTCATTTATATTATATGGTACCAAAGGCCTCTTCATGTTGGCTTCGGCCCCATGTATGCCTTTCAAATGACCGGGTCCCCATGGGCCCGTGATCGGAAATCCGTACCAACATAATAATAATAGGCGTAGGGATGTGACGACCCCATCGCCCGCTGGTGTTGTGGTGTCTGTCACCAGCGCAGTCAGTCAAAAGGCGTAGGGATATGACGACCTCATCGCCCGCTGGTGTTGTCGTGTCACCAGTGCAGTCAGTCATCGCAGGGCGGCTTGTGGCGAGCTGTTGGTGCGTAGCGACACCACGAACCCGAGACCTCCAGGGGTACACATACACACATGCGCTTATACACACACTCACACACAGTTACACACCCACCCCGCCTCTAGTTTGCCTTTGTTGGCCGCCTAGAGTGGAGCGCAAGAGCTAATGCTCGAAGGATGGATGTGTTTCATAATCATGTTTCCGTAAGTGGCGAGTTGGCATTTTGAAGTTTAAAGTCCAGGAACACCTCTCTATCCTTAGCCGTTTACACCAATGTTGCCGCCTCGTTGCCCCGAGTGGGCAATAGTTTGAGGGGCCCATTTAGTGAATGGCGAGTCACCGCCTACCAAAAGTTCAGTTTATGAGATATTGAAATGGTAGGTGTCCGTTATCTCACTCCATAGCCCGGTAATCCCGTCCACAACATCCCAACCCCATAGCCAATTCCATGTCGATTCCTACCTGGCAATAGATTGGCAACTGTGAAGGACTGTCCGCTAGCACATCCTCATGGTGTATTAGGGGATAGACCTCCATAGTTGCGCCCATCTCATTTATATTATATGGTACCAAAGGCCTCTTCATGTTGGCTTTGACCCCATGAATGCCTTTCAAATGACCGGGTCCCCATGGGCCCGTGATCGGAAATCCGTACCAACATAATAATAATAATAATCTTTATTAACTTTTACGTATTTGACAAAAATAACTAAAAGGATAAACAAACACAGTAAAAATGAAAATAATACACACCCTGAACTAGGATAAAATAAAATCCTGTGATTCAGGTATAATAGGACTTAAAATGCTACTATAAATAATCAAATGCAAATGCAAATGTATACTTAGGTACTACTAACCACTTGGACAGTGGTGAAAAAAATGATGAAAAAAAATATTGTTTCACTCTTGTCCTCTGTTGCCTCTTCAGATTTAGATGAAATATGGTGTGGAGACAGTTTGATACACTGGGCAGGATATATGCTAGTTTTCGCGGGATAGAGGCAAATGTGGATACTTTGGCCTCATCTGCACCTTCCATCAGGCGAGATAGGGGTCAATCCCGAGTCAGTCTTATTAAATAAAATGTATTTAGACGACCAGATGGCCTAGTGGTTAGAGAACCTGACTATGAAGCTTGAGGTCCCGGGTTCGATTCCCGTGTCGGGGCAAATATTTGTATGAAAAATACGAATGTTTGTTCTCGGGTCTTGGGTGTTTAATATGTATTTAAGTATGTATCTATCTATATAAGTATGTTTTGTTTATGTTTATCCGTTGCCTGGTACCCATAACACAAGCTTGCCTAGCTTACTTTGGGACTAGGTCAATTGGTGTGAATTGTCCCGTGATATTTATTTATTTATTTATTTATTTATTTATTTATTCTACGCAGACGGAGTCGCAGCAACAGCTAGTTTGTTATATGGAGTTAAATTTTACGACAAAAGAACGTACCATGATGTGCGACTTGTAAGCCAGAATGCCGTCTTCCCGGTTCTTGGTCACAAGCAACATCTTGTCGAAGAGAAAGGCGTGCCGCATTGCCTTAGCACCGAATACTCTGCAATAAATAAGTATATTTTAAATTGCGATAAATAAATTAAAATAATTAATTTTAATACGCTTTTTTAAATGATTGAAAATTAACACATACTAACAATCTATAAAAATTTAAACTACCTATATTAAATTAAAATAAACTAAAACTACCTACATTAAATCTAAAAATGGCAACAGGAGAGCCGAGAATAAAAAATGTGTACAACTTTTGTTTCTCACGTTGTATAGGTACATATGATCCATACCTGAATGTCCCTTCGGCACACAACTCTCCGTAGGTGGTTAAGTCGGGTCCGGTCCAGCCGTACAGGAGCGATTGGATCTCCTGGAACATATAAACGTATCTATATAGACGACCAGATGGCCTAGTGGTTAGAGAACCTGACCATGAAGCTTGAGGTCCCGGGTTCGATTCCCGTGTCGGGGCAGATATTTGTATGAAAAATGCGTATGTTTGTTCTCGGGTCTTGGGTGTTTAATATGTATTTAAGTATGTATCTATCTATATAAGTATGTTTATCCGTTGCCTAGTACCCATAACACAAGCTTTCCTAGCTTACTTTGGGACTGGGTCAATTGGTGTGAATTGTCCCGTGATATTTATTTATTTTATTTATTTATACTAATATATAAAGCTAAGAGTTTGTTTGTTTGTTTGTTTGAACGCGCTAATCTCAGGAACTACTGCTCCGATTTGAAAAATTATTTCAGTGTTAGTTAGCCCATTTATCGAGGAAGGCTATATAACATCACGCTAACACCAATAGGAGCGGAGCGGAGAGGATGAATGTTTCAAAATCGGGGGTTTTAGAAGTAAAACTTCTATATCTCGGGAACTACTGCTCCGATTTGAAAAATTCTTTCAGTGTTAGATAGCCCAGTTAGATAGGGCGGGTTGGGAGCGGTTGGGGGGGCGGCTTGAGAGCGGGTTGGGGGCGGGTTGGGAGCGGGTGGGTGGGCGAGTAGGGAGCGGGTTTGGGGCGAGTTGAGAGCGAGTTGGGGGCGGCTTGAGAGTGGGTTGGGTGTGGGTTGGGGGCAGGTTGGGGGCGAGTTGGGAGCGGGTTGGGGGCGGGTTGGGAGCGAGTTGGGGGCGGGTTGGGGGCGGGTTAGGAGCGGGTTGGGGGCGGATTGGGAGCGGGTTGGTTTATTATGAAGTTTCACTTCTTCCGGAAGGATCTAAGGAGAGCCATAATTGATGAAAAAGCAAATTGGATAAAAAAATAAGCTGCCCAAATTACTAATTCCACGCGGACGGAGTCGCGGGCAAAAGCTAGTCATAAATAAAATGATCACTGAGAATTATTGACGTCTAGGGATTTGAAGTTCCCAATCCGCACTGGGCCCGTGCGGAACTTTTTATACTGTATGGTGACTACGAGGTGTGGTATGGCGTAGCTCCTAGCGATAGTCCGTAAGATCCAGTTCTGGAATAGTCCCAGAACAGGTTTATTAGCAGATATGCGGCAAGTTTTAATCACAACACTCCTCACCTGTACTCTGACAGCGTGTTCGTGGCGGCGCTTCATATCGTCGATGTGTTGTGCGATGCCTGTCATCTGCAGTAAGGCGTATTCCGTCTCGGGGGTCGCACACTGCTTCACCACATTCTGGAAGGACCAGGACAGATGTCAATGAAACCAGACCTTACAGGCGTTCATCACTGTTGGGATTTGCTCCGTATGTCTCGGAGCTGCGGTGCACCGTCTTGTGTTCATTTCACATTCAATTCGGTATCAACCAGAACAAACAAACACACCACAACACAATCAAAACCCATCGGGCCCATTGGCCATACACGTTACGGTTGGTTACCTACGTTACCTATCAAAATTTAGAATTATTTTTTTCCGAATATTTAAAACCCCGAATGCTTCATTTATCCGAAAGCGTTTTTTTCTGAAACTGTACATATTTCAGGATTTTTATAAAACAACCCTAACCTAACCTAAAGGGTTCTACACGATGGTCCTGAAATAAATCCTGAAATATTTACAGTTTCAGAAAAAAATGCTTTCGGACAAATGAAGTTTTCGGGATTCTAAAACTTCGGAAATAAAATTTTCTAAACATCGATAGAATCCCGTTACGGTTTGCCGGAGAGGTTACCTGCGCAGGTGCAGATGCTGCACAGGTCAACCAGCGTGTGTAGGGACGTTTCGGTGTACAAGTTTACCGTACCGTACCGTACCGTACCGTTTTTGGTCTTGCCCCGGTCACCTGCACAGGTCGGTTCCCACACACGCTCCGGTCGACCTGCACAGGTATACCTCCACAGGTAGACCTCTCCGGCAGACCATAACGTGTATGGCCCTCAATAGACCTAGAACCATGAGGCAATTAGCAAGGTCTTACAGCACATGTTAAGGAAAAAATCCGAAAATCGTTAAATTATTGGTCATTCAAAAAAAAAGAAAAATTGCGATTTATCTTTCACTACGAACTATTTACGTAAAAGGTTGCAAGGTACCCTCGGTGCGCGAGTTCGACACCCACTTTAAAAATAATAGTAATATTAATTAATTCAATTTTTCTAAATTTTACTCAATTATTTAAAATTTTTTTTTTTGCCTCTCTTTTTAATATAAACACTGTCTACGAGCATTAATTTTAAGATCTGATTTTGTTAGTCTTATTACTCTTTAGTTACTAAGCCATGTCTTTGTTTTGAAGAATAAAGATTATATCTATCTATCACTTTGACTACCTACCTTTTTTATTCTTTCAGGAGCAAAGCCGTGTGATAAAGTCAGCAGTCAATCAAATAAAGAAACATAAACATCATCCTTACCTGCAGCAACAAATGGTACTTCAATATCCTCTGCACTGGCTTCAGCAGGTAGCTCGCGAGTGGCAGCGGATGTCCCAACGCCAACTGCCTTTCTCTGAACTCCCTGGCACTATGGGGCTTGCTGGCGAGGGCAGCCAAGCACGCCATGGTGCGGGGATAGCCGGTGCAGTAGGACGTGTAGACGGAGAAGCCGGTGGTGTTGTTGACGAAGCAACGGGCGATGCAGGAGGCGTCGAGGCGGCAGGAGTTAAGTTCTTCACAAAGGGATCTGAAAAGTAGAATGGTGATTTTGGTTAGTTCTTCTTAGTTTGTGACGACGTAAGCTGCCAAAGGATTCTATCCAGAACACGTCTGTGGACGCCAATCGAGTAGCTTTTGGCCCCACTGGCCATCAGTTCTACGAGCGATATGCCCTGCCTACTGCAACTTGAGTCAAAACTTGGGTTATTAATCCCTCACTATGTCGCTAATAGCCCCCACAAACATCCCGTTTAACAATCGTAAAGTAATCATACGGCAACCTCTGTTTACGTTCGCGGTACCATATGACGAGTGTTGTAATAACAAGCCGTTTACGTGCATGATGGTGCAACGTTAAGCTTAAAGGTTTACGATGTTTAGGTAGACTGTCTTGTTTGTTGTTTTAGGAAATCAAGTCTGGTCAAACTGGTTAATCTGGTCTGCCACTGGGTATGCCAAAGCTTGAAATAATTATTTACAAATGCCCTAAAGTATAAAAAGTCGTAGTAGCCCAGTGCATACTCACTTACACAGACTCACACACTCACACATACACATACACACACACACACACACACACACTCACTCACACACACATACATACACACACATAATCTCATGCGTACGCATGCACTCATACTCTCATACGCACTATAAGTCTTGTTTAATCTTGTTAATTGTTATTATTGTAATTAACTAGTTGCGGACAACAGAGGGTTGGAGACCTGGTGACCTGAAGCACAGGTTCTACCTAGTTCAGGCACCAGCCTCCCCCACTCAAGTCAGTTAATTTGAACTACGTTGTATTTGTCCGATTTTTACTTTTACTTAGTAACTTGGTGGTGGAGAAAATAAATATATCTTATTATTATTATTATTATTAGTGCTTTGACTTATGGCCTCTCAAACAGAAGGTTTCGCGCCTTTAATTATTTCGGAATGAATGTACTAAATTACATTTGAAATTTACCTTGAGCTTTACGGTGATGAAAAACATCCTAAGAAACCTGTGGAGGGAGGTGTGAGTGCACATCTGCGAAGAAATTTAACGGTGAGCGTGAAGTTACCAATGCACACTGGGCCAACATGTGACGTACAACAGGCCGAGATGTTGAGACCTAAAGTACAAATACCCGAACATTAAAAATTTCGACATATTTTATTTTACGTAACATAGACTAGGTTTACTGATTATACTTTAATACCATTACAAACATATTCTGCCTCATTTTAGATTCAGGGAAATTGGTACGACGACGAGCGGAGCGAGGAGTGTCAGGTACAACTTCGGCGTTTTAATATTCGTACTTCCGTTCATATGCCTTGTGAAATTCGGTCTTTTGAACTTCGGAATTATGAAACGCACCCCCAAACCACTAGGCTAACACGCTACAACGACTCAAATCAATAACTACGGTTAAGTAAACAAACCCTAGTAAGAACAACATTCGATATTTATCGTGCCATACGCAAGAAGGAATATATCTTAGTCAATTGTCATGGCTGTTCGAAGTGAGAGGTGCTAAGTCAAGCATATACATAGTCTATACGCAAATCTGCGACCTAAATACTGAATAGCTTACGCAATCACGGTTTATACTGGCCACCATCAAAACAATCGCTTAGTTCGTGATTCATTAGAATAAGTTATCAAACCTAGAGTAGGGTAAGCCTGATCATCTAGCAATCCATACTAATATTATAAATGCGAATCTGTGTCTGCCTGTCTATACAATACAATACAATACAATACAATACAATACAATACAATACAATACAAATATTCTTTATTGATCACCAAAAACAGTACAGTGACATTACAAAAATAAAAATTCAGGTAGACAATAGGTCTATCTGTTACTTCTTCGCATATAAATAAACCGCTGAACCGATTTGAATGATATTTAAATGATATTTTGAGTCCCGGGAAAGGACATAAGATACACGTAGTTATATTCCGGAAAATTACAAAGTTTCCCGCGATATAGAATATTCATTCAGTAGTACGAAAAACTCGATGACAAGCATGACCAATGCAGTTTTTCCGGTATAAGGAACCCTAAACGAGACAGCTGTCCGGGAAACCCTCCTTCCCGACATTAAAAGGGGGAATGAACAATAAGAATATTTTGTGTCGAGGAAACGCTTGCGATATATTTTGCTATACGTAAATGCATCGCTGCAAATGTTTTTTAAGGTCTCAGAATAGTTTTTACAGTTGAGTCAATAGCGAGAGTTGAGCGTTTCACCCGTTTTATGTCGTGTTAATGTTTTAAACTTTGGCGATTCTCACTCATAACCAATTTTTTCAGGACTTAGGCGCAAGCCACATAGAAGAGACGTGGGACGGGGGCGCGTCGCAGTCCGCGTCGTTTATTCGCAGGCCGCGTCTCCGCCCCGTCTCTTCTGTCGGCTTTGGATCGCGACGCTTCTATACATTTAGTATGAAAACTGATACAAGGGGCGCCGCGACTGCAACACGCCCCCGTCCCACGTCTCTTCTGTGTGACTTGCGCCTTAATCACGAATCATTATTTAATTGCTGTAATTATCTCGTCGTTCGATATCATTGCAGGAGAGTTGACTCGTGACCATAGCCGCTGCAATGCGATCGAAACGTCAAGGTAATTTCAGCAGTCAAACAGTTCGTGATTAAGTCTCACTTTCGTGGCACCCAGTAGGCTACCACGGCTAGGCTAGATGGCTCCTGTTACGGTATATTTTATCCACGGAACCCACAGTGTAGTATGTCCGACACGCATTTTGCGAGCGCTGCCGCCCCTGACGTGCCCTCGCTATCGCACCCCCTCAGGAGGGGTGCATGCGGACGCATTTATATGTTGACGGTATTTTGGCTAATTTGGCACTTCAAAGGAATACATTTTATTTGATTTTTTTATTATTAAATGAAGTAGTCAAGGGCATAAATATATGTACGTTACCAAGGTGTCAAAAATATATATACACCTATATATATAAGTACCTGTACCTATATAAGATTGGTCATCATCATCATCATCATTTCAGCCGAAAGATGTCCACTGCTGAACATAGGCCTCCCTCAAGGCTCACCAAACAGATCGGTCCCGTGCTATCCGCATCTAACGTGATCCCGCAACCTTAACCAAGTTGTCGCTCCATCTTGTTGGAGACCTACATACACTGCGTCTTCCAGTCCGTGGACGCCACTCGAGAACCTTTTTGCCCCATCGGCCATCAGTTCTACGAGCAATGTGGCCTGCCCACTGCCACTTGAGTGTGGCGATTCTTCGAGCTATATTGGTGACTTTAGTTCTTGCGCGGATTTCATAATTTCTAATGCGATCCCGCAGAGAAACTCCGAGCATAGCCCTCTCCATCGCCCTCTGAGTGACTTACATTCATGAGGCCCATCATTAGCGGCCGCCTCAGTGCCATAAGTCATTACTGGCAACACACACTGGTCAAAGACTTGGTAACTAAGGTTGGTGTTTACATATAGACGTCATGGCTGTATAGATATTTATGTCCTCGACTGTACCTATAATATAAAACAAATGATGACTCCGGCTATTCTGTTCCGTAACATACATTAGGAATTGGAATGTGTGCGAGTTTTAAATTATGAATAAATACAAAATTTGGTTGAGAAAAACTCAAATTGCGTTGTCGAGCTCTAAAGTCAACGACCGTTATGTATGAAGTAAATCCTGACACAGTGACAGAATAGTAAGTAAGTATTACATTTTCCCTATGGTATATTGATTGTAATTGCTGGAGATGAAGGGATGATTTATATTATTTACCTGTTAAACTCGTAGATGTTTTCAATGTTGTTGAACAATTCCGACAGCTCGTTTTCGGAGAATGCCGCATCGCGTCGCCACTCGTGCAGGTAGCCCTGAAATTAAATAGATATATTATACGGCTGTTGACTCCACCAATCAACTGACGTTGGATGCGGATGGCACGGGACCGATCTGTTTGGCGAGCCTTGGGGGAGCCCTATGTTCAGCAGTGGACGTCTTTCGGCTGAAATGATGATGATGATGATGATTTTTAGGGCCGGCGCTCACTGACGGCATGGCACGGCAGGTTACATACGAATTTTACCGCAGCATCCCTCGGCACGCCGCGGCATCGTGGTATCGAAATAAAGTAACATGAATTCTAAACTAGTTGAAATAAGATTCAAAATAACTTAATAGTAATAAAATCCTTCGCCGTGCCATGCCGTGCCATGCCGTCAGTGAGCGCCGGCCCTTATGAGCTGTCAAAACACAATTCTCCCATAGAGTTTCAATGGCAATAGCAACTTATGACGTCACTTGTTCGCATACTCAATCAACTAACTATTTATTTGTTGTAAAGCAACAAAAAATCTAATTTTGCAGTTACGTTAATCGAAAATTGATCTGGTTTTCAGGGCTAAAATTAAGCGGTTTTTTACTGGAGTCATGCGATCGAATTATTTTTTAATGGCGTCAACGTCCCTATGGTTGAGATCTGCAAAATTAATAGACGACGATACTCGTATACCACTAAAAGGCTTCAATTAGAAGTATTTTTTTGAAGCGTACTTTAATTGATGATTGGTTCAAAGGTTTATTTTGAAAACATGTAATTTTCTGAGATTTACTAAGCAGATGATTATCTTTATACGGTATTAGTTAGAGCAAGCTCTCTCTTAGTTTGATATTCCGTGTTGTATTTAAAAATACCCATTACTTTCTGAACATACAGTACTGTACTTGTAGAGAACATTCTACAAGGTAAGTAATAGACGGCCTTATCGCTTCACAATGATTTTTTTCCAGGCAAATTTTTACTACAAAAAGAAGTAAGGAAGTGGCGCTATTCACAATAAATTAAAGCAATGACAAAAAAACACTTGTTTAGGTAAATATAATTTGTTTGTTTTAAATAACAAACGCATAAATCACAAATCTATATGAGAATTCTAGAATTAAACCAAGTTCTTCGAAACACTAGAATTCCCACAATACTCAATTTCACGCAACAAACTAGAATCATCACCCTCAAGAAATAAAATGCGTACAGGTTTAGTTTAAAACGTAATTTCTCCCCACACCATAAAGCGCATATTTCGTTCAGAACAGGAGCGAATAACGCCTGCTTTAGCGTAAAAGCATAAACCACAGAACTGGGGTTACTACACTTTGACAATGCATCACAAAATCGTACTGCCTAACACATAACCCTAACTCACAAATGTACGTAAGCCTAATTCAACCCTAACCCATTCAAAATATGGTTTATTTTCTTTTGAACAGCTCGGTAAGATTATAAGGAAGAATTGTCATGGTCAGTAAAACGGAGAAATTGTACGTACTTACTTTACTTACACGGTTTTAGTACGCGGTTAGGCGCAAAACGGTATGATTCAGAAAATTATATGAACTGTATTAACACTTGTATGCATTTCGCTAGCTATCAACGAAAAGACGTAGGTACACTGCTGGACAAAGGATTCCCCTTGGCTTCCCACAAAAAGTTGCATAATACAGGTATTTACGCAGCAATTGGGATTGCCTAAAAAAACCTAACAATGGTTTTATTATATATTTTTTTTGTATAGTAAAGTACTATGGATCATGTGCCTCAATGTGTCATTTATCCGAAATAAATATTTTTGAATTTGAATTTGAATTTGAAAGTCAATTATAAGAAACCAATTTCATAAATAAATTGCGAAGAATCCTAAATAATGCTATTCCATAATCCACACAGAATAAGGTACGACTTAGGCCATCTACATCATGTCAAAAGAATATTACTTTTATTTGTTACTATACTAGCCTTCCGTCCGCAGCTTCGCCCGCGATAAATTAATTTTCCCGTAGTAAAAGATATTTTCCCGCGGTAAAAAGTAGCCCATGACACTGAGTGATAATGTAGCTTACTAACGGCAAAAGATTTTTTGAAATCGGTCCAGTAGTTTTTAAGTTTATTCGTCGCATCCTTGTCGCATCGCATACAAAAATACAAATCTTTCCTCTTTATAATATTAGTATACGTAGATGTAAAAAATTAATTACACTATATTTATTAAAATTAAATCTCGAAATGGTTTTCGATTTACTATATGTATATTTCAAAAAATAGACAACCCCATTTGTGCTACTGTACCACAGGAACTACAAATGTTCAACAAAGTAGTGCCAATTAACTTCCATATCATACTGATACGCGGCACGCTCCGAACAAAGCAATAGGGATGTTTCCTAGGTAAAAAAATAATAATTCTTATTAGTCCGTATTTTACATTATCAAAAAATATTAGACACGTAATTTTTCTTTTGACAATCAAACATAAAATGACGAAGATATGGCGCGTTGAAGTTCCGCGTGACGAGGCGTGACGTCACTTGTTCCTAAAACGCTCATACAAAGTGTAGGAACAAGTGACGTCACGCGAAACTTCAACGCGCCATATCTTCGTAATTTTTTGTTTAATTGACAAAATAAAAAATACGTGTCCAATATTTTTTGATAATCTAAAAGACTGACTAGTTAGGAAAATAGCCTATTAGCTAACACGAACTAATTAATGCTACCTGCACGGCTAACCCAATTGCCCCCTCGGTCCCTTTCACGGGTCTCTTTCGAAAGAGAAACTAAGGTCTTAGCGTATAAAGCACGGACCATGTACTTATCTAGGTTAGTTTTACTTAGTGCTAACGAATTTCACTGTTTTCAATTGGATGCCGTACTACACACCGTGAAATTTTAGTGGTTGTTTTCCCGAAACGAGGTGATTTAGTTTCGATTGTACAATCGATTTATAATTACTATTTTGACTAGAGTCAAAAATCCAATTGTGAAAAACGAAAGTCGAAAATGACCGCAAACCAATAGTAACGCTTCGTTGGTACAAGTAGCGTACGATCGTACGATAGGTTAGGTACCAACGAAGCGTTACTATTGGTTTGCGGTCATTTTCGACTTTCGTTTTTCACAATTGGATTTTTGACTCTAGTCAAAATAGTAATTATAAATCGATTGTACAATCGAAACTAAATCACCTCGTTTCGGGAAAACAACCACTAAAATTTCACGGTGTATAGCAGAAGTTATTTGAAAAAAATTAAAGTTCGATTATCTCGAAAACCATGGCACTTTTACTAAGCCTATAAGTTTATTTTAGGGACCAGTCTAAGGTGCTCTGTCGGTGGTTAGAAGCTAACCCGACCCGATATAAGTCACCGACATAGTTTAGACGACCCGAGTCGGTGTCTATTCCCGTGTCGGGGCAGATATTTGTATGAAAAATACGAATGTTTGCTCTCGGGTCTAGGGTGTTTAATATGTATTTAAGTATGGCATCAAGATGGCATCTATCTATATAAGTATGTTTATCCGTTGCCTAGTACCCATAACACAAGCTTTGCTTAGCTTGCTTTGGGACTAGGTCAATGAGGGTTTTCTGACAGGTGGAATATCGCTAGATGGCGTTAGTATCGTAAGGTCTATTTGACGTTACACCCATACAACAAATGTCAAAGTTGTCAAACGGACCTGACGATACTAGCGCCAAATAGCCTCTCATAGAAAACCCTCATTGGTGTGAATTGTCCCGTGATATTTATTTATTTATTTACTTGGGTATTAGCTCGAAAAATCGTCACACTCTAGTGGCAGTGGGCAGGGCACATAGCTCGTAGAACTGATGGCCGATGGTCAAAAGGTTCTCGATGGAGGAAGGTGCCAGCTCTCCGGTTTCCTGTGGCGTCGACTAACCTCTTTGAAATTCTATATATTATACATATCTTATAGGTAATTAATTCCTATTTAATTGCTAATTGATAACCCTAACCCAAGTTTAACGATTTAAATTCTTAACGCGCGTACATTCAGCTGGTTTTAATTTCAACCGCATAGTTTGCATGGTCGTAATCCCTTTGCCGCAATTTCCTGTCACTGTCCACAGCCATCTCGATGTGGACCAAACCACGCTTAGTAGAAAATAGAAACTAGACCGGAAGAATCGTATTCGTCTACCCACTGCCTGTTTATTACAATTGTGGATATCAATGTAGGCCGTGCGTTATGAGTAAGGTAATTTAGTGCGCCACCTGCCATCTAGGGGCTATCGGATTAAACATTACAGCCCTATATTACACGGCGCGATAATATCGTAAGAGTTGTGTTAAAGTAAATTCCCGTTAGAATAATGATGTAACGGTAAATCCCACAAAAAAAAACACTTTAATACCTTAAAAACTACAAACAATTTGCGTACTGAAGAAAGGTCTCAAATACCGAATATTTAGGACTTCGTGCCATTCGGTGTCGGGACCTTGGTCCGTGGGGTCTTGAGCTTTGAGGCTGTAGGGTCATTGGAGACCAAAGAGCTGGCAGCCGCCTTGGACAAAGAATTAGCTTAGTTATTCGAAGGAGGAACGCTGCCAGTATCTTCGGAGCTTTGCCTAAAGGGACCCCTTTTCATAATATGTTTTAGTTTTTTTTTTACACGCTTTATATTAGCTTCACCTGTATGTTTGTATGTTTGTAACCGACTCCTTAGGGCGCGATTTTGACTCACTTCCCGGTTTCCGATTGAGCTGAAATTTTGCACATATGTGTAAATTGGATGACAATGCAATATTATTGTAACATGGAGCTGATCTGATGATGGAGCTGGATGGTGGCCATAGGAACTATGTAATAAAACAACACAATCCCGTCGAGTTTGGGCTCGTTTGATTCGTCTTGACGAGCACTTTGATCTCAGATGGTAACCAGGGTCTGATGATGGAGCTGGAAGATGGCCAAAGGCACTCCACAATAAAACTACACAACCCCGTCGAGTTTGGGCTCGTTTGATTCGTCTTGACGAGCACTTTGATCCTAGATGGTAACCAGGGTCTGATGATGGAGCTGGAAGATGGCCAAAGGCACTCCACAATAAAACGAAACAACCCCATCGAGTTTGGGCTCGTTTGATTCGTTTTGACGAGTACTTTGGTCCTAGATGGTAACAAGGGTCTGATGATGGAGCTGGAAGGGGGGTAGGTGGCGGGGTGGGGGGGGAATGGGGTATGGGGTAAGGGGGTCGGGGTTTAGAGGGTTGGGGGTTAGGGTGTGGCGGTTGGGGTTAGGAGATGGGGGGGGGGTTTACGGGGAATAGGGTGGGGGTATTGGGGGGTTCGGGGGTAAGTGATTTTGGGGGGTTGTGGGAAATGTGGAGGGGGTAAGAGGCCTAGATGGTAACAAGGGTTTGATGATGGAACTGGAAGGGGGGGCGGTAGGTGGCGGGGTGGGGGGGAGGGGTTGGGGGGCAGGTGGTGGGTTGGGGGAGGGGGGGTGGTTCCGGGGGTTCGGAGGGTTCGGTGTTAGGGGGGTTGGGTTTAGGTGGTTCGGGGGTTTGTAAAATGAGGAGGGGGGTAAGGGGGGTTTAGGGGATTGGGGGTAAGGGTGTGGGGTTTGGGGGGGTTTGGGGAAATGGAGTGGGGGATGTTGGGGGGTTGGGTTTAGGGGGTTTGGGGGTTGTAGGTGAGGGGGGTAAAGTTAGAAAGAAAAAATGCAACCAAAAAATAGAAAATAAATAATAGTTTAAAAAAACTAAAAAACACGCTTTAAAAAATAAAAAATAATTTTTAATAAATTACAATTCACTATTCTTATAGTGCAGTAAAAAATCTTAATAAGCAATTATTATATTGTTATATCCAGATCAAAATTTGTAAACAATTCTAAATATTGATAAAATAAATAATAATAGTTTAAAATATTTTATTGTAAAAAAAGCGTGGGGTGCTTTTTAAGGTGTTATCAAAATGATAATCCTTGACGATTGACACCATGCACCCCACGCTTTTTTTACAATAAAATATTTTAAACTATTATTATTTATTTTATCAATATTTAGAATTGTTTACAAATTTTGATCTGGATATAACAATATAATAATTGCTTATTAAGATTTTTTACTGCACTATAAGAATAGTGAATTGTAATTTATTAAAAATTATTTTTTATTTTTTAAAGCGTGTTTTTTAGTTTTTTTAAACTATTATTTATTTTCTATTTTTTTCTTATTTATGGTTGTATAAGCACTTATATAAAATGTTATAATTATAATCTAGCAATAATAGCCATCTAATATATAAAAATCTCATGTCACAGTGTTTGTTATCGATCTCCTCCGAAATGGCTTGACCGATTTTTATCAAATTTTTTCCTTGTATTTGCAGTATTTGGTTATAGTCTGAGAATAGGTCGTAGGTTATAATTTATACGCACAGAACAACGTTTGCCGGGTCAGCTAGTAGGTACTTATATAGACACTACATACTTAAATGCATATTTACTGAAGGCTAACTATTACAACAGTTAGGAGCTCGATACGATACACGATTTGATAAACTGATGTTGAGGTTGCGCGATCGCGTTAGATGCGGATGGCGTAGCGGATGCTGTGGTGTCTATCTACGCTCCCATGGCATCCGCAAATGGCAAGAGACGGAAAACCGGCGGGTTTTTAGTGGGTAGGCCTCCCCCTTCCTCCCACTAGGGAAGAAGGATGCAACTTGCACTTTTCGCGCAGGTGCAGGTTGACACTCGGCTTACCAGTAAGAACTAACATAAGAATAAAGTCGTGCATGTTTACTCAAATGTGGGTCGCCGGAGAAAGCGCGTTGATAACGCTATCAACCGGCGATTCTTTTCGGAGATAACAGAAGGTACCTGCACGTCGGGCACATTAGTTTTTATTCTTAACTGGGGATAGGTTACAATAGAAAGATCTCTCTCCAGGCAGATGTTATGCCAGGGGAGCGAAGTCCGAAGGAGAAAAGTTGGAAGTTGTATTTATGCAGGCGAATTGATAAAATTCGATAGCGCGATGCATGATGAAACGGTTTCTCTATTTGATGACTAGACGTTGCTAGGAGTCGCTACAACTTCAATACAGCCTGACTCTATATCCTGTCTATTTAACAGAGTTAGCAAGGCGAATTCTCTCTGTTGCACTTTTGTATGCAAATGAAAGGGACAAGAAACTGTCAGTGGGCGTCAACAATCGCACTTCGATGGCGGGCTCGGCTTACATGCCGTTTGTTGGAATATTCGTAATATTTCTCGTGATTTTTTGATTTTTCTCGTGGCACCTCTAATAATTACATGTCATGTTTATTCATCTATTAATCATAATTATGTAATTTAAAGTAGTTGATAATATATAAAATGTGCCCTGCAGTGGGACGTATGTGCCGGTGCATCGTCCTTATCGCTGACCAATTACGTGCATTCTCTGTTTTCTAGTACTAACGCTGTTAAATAGACAGAGACAGAGTTTAGAAACTTGATCGAAACCGCTCGTTCCCTAAATATCAGAATTGCAAAATGCTAGTTTGCCAACTTACCATATTTGTAAAATACACAATTCCCAGAATACCAGACTTTCCTGTCACCGAGTTTTTCTTAAGAGCGTTTATACCTGCTGAGCTGGCAACGTTGCATTTTTGTTAGTTTTTCTCGATTATTCCATAGAAAATGAAGGAAAATTAAAAATGTGGTTTGAAATCACCAGGTTCGTAAAACACAATGTATGAAATGTAGAATTTCAAGTACATTGTGTTTTACGAGCCTGGTGATTTCACTATCTGGTATTATGGGAATTCGGTTTTGAATGGAACATAGTATAATGAAAACTAGCTGTTTTGGCAATCCGATATAGAGAAAAACACGGTGACCTGACAGGAAAGTCTGGTATTCTGGGAATTTGATATTTTAGAAATAGGGTAAGTCAGCAATCTAGTATTTTGCAATTCAGATATTTAGGGAACGAGCGATCGAAACCATCACTACACAAAACTACAAATCCCCAGTGAATGTACACAGATCGTTTACTTACGTCGGAGTTTCTGCAGTAAGCCAGCGACCACTGCCGACCACGTCCAGACAATCAAGTAATTAAGGAATGATTACATATTTGCGGGACTTGCGTTAGAAACTTTTGGATCGTGGTCGTCCGACACCAAAAAGTTTGTTTGCTAGATGTCGCATAAATTAGTCGGCGTCGCTAACGACCGCCGAGTCTTTTTTCAGCAGCGAGGGAATGTCACAAGCATGCAAGTTTTTTATAGAACAACTAGCTGTTGCCCGCGACTCCGTCCACGAAGAATAGGGGAATAAAAAATAGCCTACGACCTATTCTCAGACCTACCGAATACAGACAAACACCGTGACACAAGATTTTTATACAGGCTGTTACAAAATTACCCGTAATAACTGAAGGGTATGGAAGTACTCCAGTAAAGAATTAAATTAGTATACGAGGGGCGTTCAATATAAAGTGAGAATGAGATGCAAACTCTTTTAATATTACGAAATTAAATACTGGCCGGTAAAGCTAATCTATCTAGCTGATTGCTTTGAAAAAAAAAAACTAACTGTCTTTTGTTTAAAAAAATATACGGTAATTTCTTTGCAATGCTATTGAGTACGTTAGCGAAAATGGAGAAAATTGAACTGCGCGCCGTTATCAAATACTTGTATTTGAAAAATTTTTCTACGGACCAAGTCAATTTGGATTTGCGGGACACTTTAGGGTCTAATGCTCCTCCGTATTCGACAGTCGCACGTTGGTGCGCCGAATTTAGACGTGGAAGAACATCGACAATGGACGACCCCCGCTCCGGACGCCCTACTACAGCAGTAACTGAAGAAATTGTGAAAAAAGTCGAAAACTCAGTTTTGGCGGATCGACGTATCACAGTTCGTTTTATTGCTGAAAATGTAAAGATTTCAACGGGGAGCGTGCATAATATTTTACATGAACGCTTGGGTATGAAAAAGGTATCTGCGCGTTGGGTACCAAGAATGCTTACTGACACGCAAAAACAAACTAGACTAGAGATTTGTCAAGAAGCTTTGAACCTGATGCAGCAAGACCGGGAACTATTTTTGGCGCGATTTATAACAATGGACGAAACATGGCTCCATCATTACGACCCTGAAACGAAACTGCAGTCTATGACATGGAAAAGACCATCATCTCCAACTCCGAAGAAATTCAAGGTGAGCCCATCTGCCGGTAAGGTCATGGGCTCTGTTTTTTGGGATGGTAAAGGGGTATTAATGATTGAGTATCTCGAGCATGGAGCCACTATTACGGGCACTTTATACGCCAAACAAATAGCAACATTGCGTAATGAGATCCGCGAAAAACGGCGAGGTAAACTCTCGAAAGTTGTGCTGTTCCACCAGGACAATGCCCCGGCACACAAGTCCGCCGTTGGAATGGCTGCAATTCGTGATGCTGGGTTCGATATCCTTAAGCATCCTCCGTATTCACCAGATCTCGCTCCCAGTGATTTCTACCTATTTCCGAGATTGAAACAATACCTGAGAGGCCAGAAATTTGAAGACGACGACGCGGTAGTCGCTGCAGTACAAGATTTTTTAAGTACTCAAGATGAGACCTTTTT
Organism: Archips crataeganus; assembly: GCA_947859365.1. Taxonomy (NCBI): domain Eukaryota; kingdom Metazoa; phylum Arthropoda; class Insecta; order Lepidoptera; family Tortricidae; genus Archips; species Archips crataeganus. The sequence goes on along the minus strand of OX402071.1, from coordinate 5,399,210 downwards.
TAAAAATGGAATTTTAAGTTTAGAAAAAAGATATACTAAGTGTATTATGCTAAAAGGTGACTATGTCGAAAAATAAAATGACATTTAGTAAAAGTTGTTTATAACATACTCATTCTCACTTTTTATTGAACGCCCCTAGTATATTTTTTTACAAAAAAAGAACAGCGCGCAAAATTACAGTTTTATTTACTGTGCATGGGGTTTCGGTTTCAGGCTTTAGGGGTTATTTTGTAACACCCTGTATATTAGACTAGCTGTTGCCGGTGACTCCATCTGCGAAGATAAAAGATAGCCTACGACCTATTCTCAGACCTATACCAAATACAGAGAGAAAAGTTTCATAAAAATCGGTCAAGCCGTTTCGGAGGAGTTCGATAACAAACACCGTGACCGTGACACGAGATTTTTATATATTAGACTAAGCTGTTGCCCGCGACTCCGTCTGCGAAGAATAGGGGTAAGTATAAAAAATAGCCTACGACCTATTCTCAGACCTTCCGATTATAGAGAATAAAATTGCATAAAATTCGGTCAAGCCGTTTCGGAGGAGTTCGATGACAAACACCATGACACGAGATTTTTTAGTAGATAAGAAAGTTAGTCGTTTTCCACCGTATATACGAGTAGCATTCACATTTTTGTTTTTCAATGAACATTAATAGAGAAAAGAACATTAAACTCACCAATTACTGCAACGAGATACAACCAGAACTAGTACAATCTACTGCCACAAGTGCTTTGCCAGTTTGGGGTAAGCTAGAGGCAGTTCTTATACATATCTCCCTTCGTTTATAGGAAAGGCTACGACCGATTGACAGAACAGACATGCAGAATATATAGAAAAATCTTAACAATCAGTACATTACCTCTTACAAGAATCTACATACCGAGCGGAAGTCGGATTATCTTGAGTGATATCAACATACAAGACATACATGATGATGTTATATGCGTGGGAGTGTTTACACGGGGAATGACAACTAAAATAAGCGGAGCGTTGGCCGCGGGCGAGTACTGGAAGCTAGTTGTAGGGCGAGTACTGGAAGATATTCATGAGGAGAGTGAAAGTTACAAAGTGAATAATGGCTTTGATAGAAGTGGGAAATATTTTTAGGAAACAAACCGCACCTTCAGGACGATACTGACCCAATAGGAATTATTCTCATTTTAAAAGTAAACCTGTTGTTCTTTGAGCATTAAGTTCAATTTTGAAACGAGAATTGAAATTGAAATTGGAAATTGGGTCAGTATCGTCCTGAAGGTGCGAAACGTACTCTGGCAGCTGTACTAGCGTTTTAACCGCTATGGCTTTCCTGTCGCATATATTGAAGAAAGGAGTTACATTGAGCATGAAATTAAAGTCACCGGCATAACTCGTAGAATCGCCAGACTCATGTGGCAGTGGGTAGAGCACATCGCTCGTAGAACTGATGGCCGATCGGGCAAAAAGGTTTTCGAGTGGCTACCTACAAGACGGAGTGTAGGTAGGCCTCCTACGACGACATGGTTAAGGTTGCGGGAACGTGTTGAATGCGTATGGCGCAGGAATGATCTATTTGGCAAACCTTAGGGGAGGCCTATGTTCAGCAGTGGAGGTCTTTCAACTGAAATGATGATGATGAACTGTCTTCTGCGCAAACGCATATACTTAACTGCGCAAACGCAGCACTAGCAGACAATAGCGCGGTGTCGCAACCCGCAACCCGCGCCACCGGTTGTGGCACACGACCCGGCCACTGCCACGGACCGTGACAATGACATGTTATGCCCAAAGAAATCATCATCATCATTTCGGCCGAAACCCGTCCTGCTAAACATACGCCTCCTTCGTTTTATTTTTTGAAAGAAAGAAAGAATTTTAATTTATTTACAACAACACAAGACACATCACTGAATATACAAAAAAAAATTCTTGTTATCCAGAAAGCTAAACACAGTGTGTCATTGCTGTTGTCAATCGGACACTGGTTCAGCATAATGGTGAGGCATTTATAGCACCCCAGCGCTGATTTTCAGCCAGCAAGCTAGCATTTAGAACCAGGGTAAACAATCTTGACGAAACCTCTTATTGAAAAACGTTTTTAAAAAATAGTAACTATTAGGTACTTATGAAACCACAATAATGCAAATAACCATTACGGGTATGTCCTTGCTAATGAGGGTTTTCTGACAGGTGGAATATCGCTAGATGGCGTTAGTATCGTAAGATCTATTTGACGTTACACCCATACAACAAATGTCAAAGTTGACAAACGGACCTGACGATACTATAGTCCGACAAGCTCGTATGCGCGACCCTCCGCGGAACTCTGTCGCAGTCAGCGTTTGCCGCACTTATTAAAATTACTACATTGACCTATAATAACAACAAGACACCCAATCGCTTAACAAAAGTTCCTCAAAAAACGTCCGAGCGGCGTTGTGTATACGTATACATCAATTTATACAGATAACATTAACAGCATTCATTCAAATTAACACCTTGTTTCGTAGCAGTAATGTTTAATGTCAATTGAATACGATCGTTCGAAGTAGTGACATGACGTCACGCGCTGGAAACCGCCTAAAGAGTAAAGAATGCAGTGGAGTGGTCATGCGAAGCGGAAGCTAGACTGTCTGTCTCTTTTTTTCTCGTGAGTTTGATTACGGTGCGAAAGAGACATATACGAATACGGGGCGAGAAGTGACGTTGTAATCAACGCGCGGTCGAAACACAACTGAACCAAAAGCCTGCACAATAGACGCGTGTGTAGGCTTTTGCTTCCGACAATTTTTGAGCGTGATTGGGAGTCTAGTTGTTATTATAGGTCAATGAATTACTACTTATTATTAGCAGAGGCTCCCTGCGACAGGGTTCCGCCGAGCGCCGCGCACGAGCTTGTCGGACTATAGCGCCAAATAGCCTCTCATAGAAAACCCTCATTGTTACATATTTGCTGCGACCTATTTTTCAAAAGTGTTTTCCAATAAAAAGACACTACAAGATCGCTTCCTTCTTTCTAATGCTAAAAAACGAAGTATAAGACTCGCCAAACCGAATTATAGGATGGATTTAAGAAAAGTCTACTTCTTTAGGCTTCTAAAAAAGCTCTAACGTTCTGAAAGCTAATAAGATGGTACTAGGGGCGTTCAATAAAAAGTGAGAATGAGTATGTTATAAACAACTTTTACTAAATGTCATTTTATTTTTCGACATAGTCACCTTTTAGCATAATACACTTAGTATATCTTTTTTCTAAACTTAAAATTCCATTTTTAAAAAAGGTCTCATCTTGAGTACTTAAAAAATCTTGTACTGCAGCGACTACCGCGTCGTCGTCTTCAAATTTCTGGCCTCTCAGGTATTGTTTCAATCTCGGAAATAGGTAGAAATCACTGGGAGCGAGATCTGGTGAATACGGAGGATGCTTAAGGATATCGAACCCAGCATCACGAATTGCAGCCATTGCAACGGCGGACTTGTGTGCCGGGGCATTGTCCTGGTGGAACAGCACAACTTTCGAGCGTTTACCTAGCCGTTTTTCGCGGATCTCATTGCGCAATGTTGCTATTTGTTTGGCGTATAAAGTGCCCGTAATAGTGGCTCCATGCTCGAGATACTCAATCATTAATACCCCTTTACCATCCCAAAAAACAGAGCCCATGACCTTACCGGCAGATGGGCTCACCTTGAATTTCTTCGGAGTTGGAGATGATGGCCTTTTCCATGTCATAGACTGCAGTTTCGTTTCAGGGTCGTAATGATGGAGCCATGTTTCGTCCATTGTTATAAATCGCGCCAAAAAAAGTTCCCGGTCTTGCTGCATCAGGTTCAAAGCTTCTTGACAAATCTCTAGTCTAGTTTGTTTTTGCGTGTCAGTAAGCATTCTTGGTACCCAACGCGCAGATACCTTTTTCATACCCAAGCGTTCATGTAAAATATTATGCACGCTCCCCGTTGAAATCTTTACATTTTCAGCAATAAAACGAACTGTGACACGACGATCCGCCAAAACTGAGTTTTCGACTTTTTTCACAATTTCTTCAGTTACTGCTGTAGTAGGGCTTCCGGAGCGGGGGTCGTCCATTGTCGATATTCTTCCACGTCTAAATTCGGCGCACCAACGTGCGACTGTCGAATACGGAGGAGCATTAGACCCTAAAGTGTCCCGCAAATCCAAATTGACTTGGTCCGTAGAAAAATTTTTCAAATACAAGTATTTGATAACGGCGCGCAGTTCAACTTTCTCCATTTTCGCTAACGTACTCAATAGCATTGCAAAGAATTTACCGTATATTTTTATAAACAAAAGACAGTTAGTTTTTTTTTTTCATATCAATCAGCTAGATAGATTAGCTTTACCGGCCAGTATTTAATTTCATAATATTAAAAGAGTTTGCATCTCATTCTCACTTTATATTGAACGCCCCTCGTATTTATAAGATAAATTATCCAATAAGCCAAGTAATTGGGTACCTATTAACTCGAGGGTACACGCAGGTTAATTAACTGATAAACAAATCGTTGTGGGAAGCGGCCAGAAGACACACAGACAGATGACTTAGGGCAAAGGCAATCCTACCAATCCAACTAATCTTACTAATATTATAATCAAGAAAGTTTGTATGGATGGATGTATGGGCGTTCCTTACTCATTCACGCTAAAACGGTTTACAACCTCGATTAACATATTGGATACTTTTTATACAAAAATTGGAACACCTATTATGCCCAAAGTCTCATATTTTATGTAAAACATTATGGAAAATTGCATAGTTCCCGCGGTATAGCGATAATCGAATTGTTCGCAGACAGAGTCGCGGGCAACCAACATATAAAAACCCGAAATTTCAAGCGTTAAATTCGGGGACATGAAATTGTGCTCCGGTATTCATCATACAACTTAAATAAAAACCACCAGTTTGGGAATTCCCGTGGGAATTTCGTAAAAACCCTGAAATTTTTAATGATACGCCGAAAATGTAATGACATGCGAGCGTAGCCACGGTTAAATTATTGTAATATCGTCACTAATTTAAAAAAAGCTGGTGTCTCAATATTGATTGATAGTCTTCTTGAGTGAACTTTACATGCTAAACTTTAAGGTTCATCTTAGTTTTAGCTTTTAAGTAACTCATTTAAAGTGGCTCATTTATTCCCCATCGAAATAAATTGGATGTATTTACAAAATTAATTAAACAGATTTGTAATGCTGTAATATTTGTCGCATAAAATTAACGTAAAGTTCTGAATACTTCACATACTAACAAACTAACAGTATACCGCCTACTAAGGTTTTAATTTATCGACAGTCGATATAAAAGTAATTTGAGTTCGTGTCGCCCACTGCAGACCACCAGTGAACTAGTGGTGGGAAAGGGAAACATCGATAACGATAAATTAAAATTTAAATATAAAATTGCAAACGAAATTATCCGAGTTGAATTAGTAAAAAGTCTATCAAATGCCTTCCATTTACTAGTCGAACTCAAAGCAGAAGAAGCATTGCACCGAGCAGAAGGTTCCAAATTAGAGAAACCCTATTAAAGCATTAAAGGTGGAATAAAAATTGGGCATTTGGTTCCCGCCCCAAAGACCATAATATTCTGTATTAGACACATTATAAGCTAGACCGTGATTTGTGGCATACGACTAGTTTAGAAACAGCAACTAGTTTTCTGAGTGCGCCAATTGAGGGAGCCAGAAGAGCCATGTCGTCCGCATAACTGATGTTATTGACACACACATCGTCAATAAATAAAACAGCCGACATGCGTATTTCTGAGTTCCCCAATTAGCGCATTGACATATATAAGTTGAAAAGCAGCGGTGAGTGGATAAGGGCAGATGTTAGTAATTTAAATTTAGCAAGCAACGAGAACATTTACAAAAACCAGCATAAAAACAAAAAAAACGGCTAGCAACGTTATATTAAGTAAAAAACGATTTCTTTAGTTCCGAAGTTTCTGCAGTTCCTAATTAAAACAAATCATTTCTTAGGTACAGCCGAAGAAACTGATTTGCGTACCCGATCGGAACCTTATCCCTACAGATGTCATGTTGGCATTTTGTACATCTGGTCAAGAAATAATCATGAAATTAATTATAAAGAGACTCCACGCTGGTGCGCATTTCAGTTTCCTTGACTGTACTATAATCATCATCATCTCAGCCTATATACGTCCCACTGCAAGTCACAGGCCTCCTCTCAGAATGAGAGCGTTTGGGCCGTAGTTCCCACGCAGGCCCAGTTCGGATTGGGAACTTCACACACACATTGAATTTCTTCGCAGGTGTATGCAGGTTTGTTCACGATGTTTTCCTTCACCGTAAAGCTCATGGTAAATTTCAAATGTAATTTCGCACATATCAGTGTTTTGCTCCTATGAGCAATGTTGACCACTGAGCCACGGCCCTTATGCACTACTGCAGCGCATACAGACAATATAAAATGTTTTACTTTTAAGTTTATACTGATTTCTGTATTTTTTTTGTTAATCTTGATTGTGTGTACTTGCAGTACCAAATAAACGTCTTTATCTATCTATCTATCTATCTAAATTGCGAAAAACTCAAAAGTGCGAGCCGGGATTTGAACCCACGACCCTCTGCTTCAGAGGCCATAGGTCAAAACCGTTAGGCCACCACGGCTCTGGTCAAGAAATTATCATAAAATTAATTATGAAGAGGTTCCACCCTAATACGCATTTCAGTTTCCTTGACTGTTACTATACGAGACTAAGGAGCTGTTTCACCACCCATTGATTAATTTTAACTGACGGATAAATGTGATGCCGTCTCCGTCTATTCGAACAAAACAAACAGAGACGACATCACATTTAACCGTCAAATAAATTTGGTCAATGGATGGTGAAACAGGGGGTAAATTGTTTCGATAAAATATGCCGATATCCGAGGGATCGATACCGCGTCACTAGCCGGCCCACGTGCGCGCGCATTTAAATAACCCGCTCGGCGCCGGCGCATCGCTTTATGATTGCTGACGTTACGGCCATTAGTGCAGTAACGATACTATTGATTGAGTCCACGGCAAAGGTGTCATAACTGGAAGTTTGTTACTCTAATGAAAATAATTATTTTCAAGACCAGCTGTATTGTCTAACTCGCGGACGCTTGCCTTTGCTTTCACCATCTCTTTCTGTCACCATATTATACCGTTTGACAGAAAGAAATAGTGAATGCGAAAGCAGGCGTCAGTGCGATAGACAATAAGCCTGTTGATTGCCATCGCATTCCTCATGTCTTTCCGTCACCATTTTATAATGTTTGACAAAAGAAATAGTGAATGTTTTCGGATCTTTTTGAAGTAGGTAAATAACGACGATTGACACTAATTGAAGGCAAATGTTCGATCAAAAATAATAATATAGTATACACTCTAACGTGAAGTGTTGTAAGTGTGTCAGTAAACCTAACATATGCTAATCGAAACATAGTATACTTTGTCAAAACTATTTATAAGCTACGGACCCACGCATATACAAGCATGCGTCTATAAATATGCTTGACATGGCCGTACAATAAAACATGTGACAAGAGAGAAATTGGTCAAGTTCGATTCGACTTTAAAAAAAAATAACGTCGTGTTTTTTTAAATCCGTTCACTTCGAAAAATGGCTTAGTAGGTAGGTACATCAATAAAAACTACCAAAAAAATATATAAAAAAAACAACGGCTTGCTCTCCGGGAGTGCCGGCAGAAGTGAAAACTTGAACAAACGATGTGCCGTCTTACGAACCCCCCTCACCCATTCTTCTTCTTTCTTCTTCTTACAGTGCCACTCCAACTAGTGAAGGTTGGCCGTTAGCTCCGTATACTTTTTCTTGTCCTTGGCGAGGCGGAAAAGCTCGGCAGCGCTCGCGATCCCCGTCCACTCCCTGATGTTACGGAGCCAGGATTTCTTTCTTCGCCCAACTTTCCTCTTTCCAGCGACTTTGCCCATCATTATGAGTTGCAACAGCCCTTACCTATCATGCCGAAACACATGGCCTAAGTATTAATGGAATTTAATTTTTGATTTCCTTTTATACAATAAGAGTAAGCACTTAGGTACACTAGAGAAGGGTGAATTTTCGAAGCGACTTTTTTGGACGTCCCAAGTCAATTAAAAAAAAAACATACAAAAAATGATTACCACACAGTTTTATATACATTGTACACAATACAATACAATGAGTTTTAACATTACAAACATTGTTGACTTCAATTAAGACTGCATAAAAAATGTCCAAATCTTAGAAACACTAACTGCAGTAAGTCTGTGAGGCCTGTCCCACACGCGGTTTTGTTGAATCAATTGAGCATAACTTTGTGTCTAGGAGCCATTTTTCGACTAAATATATATCAAAATGAAGCTAATTACATAACGCATTCGATTATACCTTTTTTATACTAAATACAATGTTATTTAAAAATAGGTTGGCCATTTTGTGTTTGTCCCACCTCTAGCTACCAATATTACCTTGCGCAAATACCTGCTAATATCTCATTGGTGAAGGATCATATCGCCATGTTCACATTTTTGTGGAAGAGTATGTTAGTTGTGCTCCAGTTGTCACGTGGAGTGGACGTCCTACTACTGAGTTTTGTGTGCCTACACCAAGGTGATTCTTTCGCGCGATGTATTTTGGTTCGCTTAAAAGTAATTTCCGTGGATTCCTGTTATGCGATATATAGTGGTTTTAATTAAATGGTTATATTTTTATTTACTAGTTTACTTAGTCCTTATTTCACAGTAAAGAGCTTATATTAATCATGTGTATAGTTTAGCAGTAATCGCAAAAATACCTAATTGTCGTAATCCTCGGTGGCTTAATTTCGCTGGCATTTTTGTCCAGCGAAATTACAGATATGGCAGCGAAATTACTAACTATATTCACTACATAGCTAAAATACCATAAACATGACTTATCTCGCAAAACACACGAATACACCGCGACGTTGCGACCACATTACAGTGGCCGTGGTCACGAGTAGACCTCTAGTCTATCTACTCGTGACCACAGCCACTTTAATGTAGTCGGAACGTCGAAGTAAATATTATTCGTGTGTTTTGCGTGATAAGTCTTTTTTATGGTATTTTAGCTATGAGTGAAAATCACGAAAGTTTAAAACAGTATATATTCACTACGATTGACTCTGACGGTAGTTTCATGTTAAATTAAAAAAACTAAAAAACACGCTTTAAAAAATAAAAAATAAATTTTAATAAATTTCAATTCACTATTCTTATAGTGCAGTAAAAAATCTTAATAAGCAATTATTATATTGTTATATCCAGATCAAAATTTGTAAACAATTCTAAATATTGATAAAATAAATAATAATAGTTTAAAATATTTTATTGTAAAAAAAGCGTGGGGTGCATGGTGTCAATTGTCAAGAATTATCATTTTGATAACATCTTAAAAAGCACCCCACGCTTTTTTTACAATAAAATATTTTAAACTATTATTATTTATTTTATCAATATTTAGAATTGTTTACAAATTTTGATCTGGATATAACAATATAATAATTGCTTATTAAGATTTTTTACTGCACTATAAGAATAGTGAATTGAAATTTATTAAAATTTATTTTTTATTTTTTAAAGCGTGTTTTTTAGTTTTTTTAAACTATTATTTATTTTCTATTTTTTAGTTGCATTTTTTTTCTTTCTAACTTTACCCCCCTCACCTACAACCCCCAAACCCCCTAAACCCAACCCCCAACATCCCCCACTCCATTTCCCCAAACCCCCCCCCAAACCCCACACCCTTACCCCCATCCCCTAAACCCCCCTTACCCCCCTCCTCATTTTACAAACCCCCGAACCACCTAAACCCAACCCCCCTAACACCGAACCCCCCAAACCCCCGGAACCCCCCCTCCCCCACCCCACCACCTGCCCCCCAACCCCTCCCCCCCCCACCCCGCCACCTACCGCCCCCCCTTCCAGTTCCATCATCAAACCCTTGTTACCATCTAGGCCTCTTACCCCCTCCCCATTTCCCACAATCCCCCAAAATCACTTACCCCCGAACCCCCCAACACCCCCACCCCATTCCCCGTAAACCCCCCCCATCTCCTAACCCCAACCGCCACACCCTAACCCCCAACCCTCTAAACCCCCGACCCCCTTACCCCATACCCCATTCCCCCCCACCCCGCCACCTACTCCCCTTCCAGCTCCATCATCAGACCCTTGTTACCATCTAGGACCAAAGTACTCGTCAAAACTAATCAAACGAGCCCAAACTCGATGGGGTTGTTTCGTTTTATTGTGGAGTGCCTTTGGCCATCTTCCAGCTCCATCATCAGACCCTGGTTACCATTTAGGATCAAAGTGCTCGTCAAGACGAATCAAACGAGCCCAAACTCGACGGGGTTGTGTAGTTTTATTGTGGAGTGCCTTTGGCCATCTTCCAGCTCCATCATCAGACCCTGGTTACCATCTGAGATCAAAGTGCTCGTCAAGACGAATCAAACGAGCCCAAACTCGACGGGATTGTGTTGTTTTATTACATAGTTCCTATGGCCACCATCCAGCTCCATCATCAGATCAGCTCCATGTTACAATAATATTGCATTGTCATCCAATTTACACATATGTGCAAAATTTCAGCTCAATCGGAAACCGGGAAGTGGGTCAAAATCGCGCCCTAAGGAGTCGGTTACAAACATACATACAGGTGAAGCTAATATAAAGCGTGTAAAAAAATAGGTACTAATAACTAGAATGTTACCCGCTGCGTCGTTTGCATAATGTACCTATACTTATATAGTTACAGATAGACATCTTCATTACCTATTAGCACAAAATCATGCTATTAATGAGCGATTGCTACCTGAAATGACCATACCTAATTTAAGAACATGCTTAAAACGAACATGCGTTTCTCAAGCCAATGTTTCTCAGCTAAATAGCATGCTCGTTTTAAGGATGATTTATACTAGCATATTATTTATGTCTATCTGTATCTTAAGCATTTTAAGGAAGCAATTACTAGCAACGATGTTGATTATGATATTTTATATTAATCATGACACATTCGACATGAGTCTTTAGAATTTTCTACTAGTTTATTTTTATTTGTGAAGGCAAATACATACTTTTTATATAATATTTGTTACGTTTTGACAACGTACCTATTGTTCCTAAGAAAAACTTAAACAAATAGTTTAAAACTTTAATTTATTGTTTTATTAATCTAACTATACACGAATATGTACACCTACATGAATTTAATTAAAGTTACATACATAAATCATAGTAATGGTTTATAATTTTGAACTTATTTCCTATGAAATTAATAAAGACGTAATTTCGCTGTCACTATCGTAATTTCGGTGGTGCTTTTTTTCAATGTTGAATAACTACTAACTTATTGACTTTAAATTGGGGCCTTTTGTAGCATTGAAATCCTAATCCAAAGGAGTATCTCAACGAGTGATCAATTTCACCAAAAGTAAAAAAAAAAATTTGCCCAGCGAAATTACGTAAAAAAAATATTTCAAAAATTCACCCAGAAATTAACTTCATAATTCACCTGTTGAACGCTTAAAAATAAAATTAAAAATAACACTATGCATAGGTATACAATAAAATTTGGAAAAGAAATCGAATTCACTTTTAAATCTGTAAACCTTTGATCAATCTGTAAACGGTTATTTCATGAGTTTTTTTATTACTTTAAGTTTTTTTTAGCTCAAATAACGTGTTTTATTTTTGCAATCATTGGACTTAGATAAAAAAAGGTAGATATTATAATTTTGACTCTCTGAAAATGACCCAGAATGCACTTTGAAGAAAAAACGAACATCACATAATATTTATAATATTTTTTAATAGGTAGGTTTTCGTATTTATTGGTTATCAATTGTCGTGAAGCGACAGTCAAAATTGAAGTAATCTAACCTAAATTCTAAAAAATGTCACGAAGTGACAATTTTAAATGAAATAAACCTAACCTATGAAATGAAAAATAAAAATTAACTGAAAACCATTTATTTACAATAAAAATAAAACAAATATTTACAACAGATAAGATGGGTGTAAAGTGGTGATTCTTATATTATTGTAAATAAATGGTTTTCAGTTAATTTTTATTTTTCATTTCATAGGTTAGGTTTATTTCATTTAAAATTGTCACTTCGTGACATTTTTTAGAATTTAGGTTAGATTACTTCAATTTTGACTGTCGCTTCACGACACAATACGGATCCCTAAAATATTTTAAGTCACTATTTATATTTCGTTGTCACGAACGTTGTTTCTAAGATTTGTGGCTAAGAGAGCAAAGTATATATTTTTTATTTTATTATGAGCTATTAACATTTTTTCACATTAAGTAAAGTTCTTAACAAACTTGTGTTGTTACGTTATTCCGACGCATATTTGATGAAAGTGCCATATTTTTAATATCATCATCATCATCATTTCAGCCGTAGGACGACCACTGCTGGAGATAGGCCTCCCTCATTGATGCCTAATCATTACGGTTGGAAGCGACTTGCATCCATCCTGAACCTGCGGCCTTCACCAAATCGTCGTATTTTTAATATGTTAAGACTTAATTCAAGGAACATATATTATTAAGTGGTGACTATTACTACAAGACAAGTATATTTCTGTGCCCTTATAGGGTAAATGTTGACGCTGTATATTGTTTTTAAGATGTTCATATGATATGATATGCGTATGATGATAACCAATGCTCAGTCACTAATGAAGAACCATAACCGAACTTGACAATCAAAACATAAAATTCCTCAAGACTTGGTCCAACCACAGTAAACTCTACCTACTGTCTAAATGACGAGGATTTGACAGGTCACATACTGAGCACGCCAGCATTAGCAACAACCAACATACTGCTGAATGTCCCAGACAGATTGTAGTAGCTCAAAAATACAAAAAAAAATGTTCATCACAACATTGAATTCAACATAGAGTTTGAGTTCGAGATGTGTTATTCCATTACGTCAAACCATTAGACTTTTTTATGTTTAACAAATAAACATTCATATCATAGGTGGTACAATTTCGTACTGTTAGATGCTTTGTGTCCTACCTAAAAGCAGGCTAGAGGATGTACCGTAAAATACACCGTCCTTAACGAGCAATAGATATCCTGTTAGCTACTGACTAACAGACAAGTTACTGACGGACTGATGGACCACAAACGGTCACCCGTCTAGGAAGACCTCATTATCTTTACCATGAACGTAAACTATATTAACTTATTTGGTTCCGTTATTTTCCGTGACAGATGCCCATGATGCCGTGTCTGTTTAATTTGTACGAATAATAAGAGACAAGATAATAAAGCAGGAGCTTAACAGAAACTAGTGAAACAGGCCTTAAATAGTACATTACTGCAGCGGCCGCGAAATAGGGGATTGCCGGCCGAGTAGTTATAGATGGCCGAGTGTTAACGAGGCCATCTAGGGATACGAGGCCGGCAATCCCTGTTCGTGGCCAAGGCTTGTATAGAGTTTTTCTCAAACATGCATCATCATCATCATCATCATCATCATCATCATCATCACCATCACCATCACCATCGTCGTCGTCTTCATCATCACCATCATCACCACCATCAACATCATCATCACCATCATCATCATCATCACCACCACCATTACCATCATCACCATCACCATCACCATCTTACCTTACCTTAAATAAGCGTAGTAGCAGAATGTCATAATGAACCAAAACGCAAATATTGCTTATAGTTTTTTTTTAATGGCTAAATGCTATGATGCCATAGACCTACAAACGTCATGGTATGAAACAATAGACGATCACTTTGCTGGCCTTGGCCAGCAATGTTGTATGAAATTCCATTATTGACCTCTCGTCTAGCCGCACCTGCATTGTGACACTTCGTGGCGTATTATAAGGAACATAACGTCAATATTACATAGCATGTTTGAGAAATAGTACATTACTGCAGCGGCCGCGAAATAGGGGATTGCCGGCCGAGTAGTTATAGATGGCCGAGTGTTAACGAGGCCATCTAGAGATACGAGGCCGGCAATCCCTGTTCGTGGCCAAGGCTTGTATAGAGTTTTTCTCAAACATGCATCATCATCATCACCACCATCATCACCGCCATCATCATCACCATCACCATCACCATCACCATCACCATCACCAACAACATCATCAACATCCATCAACATCCATCAACATCCGTCAACATCCATGAACAAGAACATCCATCAACATCCATCCATCCATCCATCCATCAACATCCATCAACAACCATCAACATCCATCAACATCCATCAACATCCATCAACATCCAACAACATCCATCAACATCCATCAACATACATCAACATCCATCAACCAACATCCATCAACATCCATCAACATCCATCAACAACCATCAACCAACATCCATCAACATCCATCAACATCCATCAACATCCATTAACCAACATCCATCAACCAACATCCATCAACATCCATCAACCAACATCCATCAACATCCATCAACATCCATCAACCAACATCCATCAACATCCATCAACCAACATCCATCAACATCCATCAACATCCATCAACATCCATCAACATCCATCAACATCCATCCATCCATCCATCCATCAACATCCATCCATCCCTCCGTCCGTCCGTCCGTCCGTCCATCCGTCCGTCCATCCATCCATCCACGTCGACCACGTCGACCTATTAAACGTCATGGTGCTGTGTCACATAAAACAATAGACGATCACTTTGCTGGCCTTGGCCAGCAATGTTGTATGAAATTCCATTATTGACCTCTCGTCTAGCCGCACCTGCAACGTGACAGTTCGTGGCGTATTTTAAGGAACATAACGTCAATATTTCATAGCATGATTGAGAAAAGTATTTTTCTCAAAAATATCCGTAAAAGTTGACATTATTCTTTACATATCAGAACGTGAAGTGCACAGTTTATGGTCAGTAAAAAAATTAAAAAGTTAAAAACATTGCAGGCTCGATAAACTCGACAACAATGTCGCATACAAATTCCATTATTGTCGAGTCACAAACTTTTTAAAAAGTTAAAACGGCCATGGCAATAAGTTGGCACTATTCGTATACAGCCAATTCAAATGACCGGTATCTGTTGTTTTGTTGGAACTCCAGACCTTTTTTATTGTGTTTGAAACAGCTTGTGGTGTTTTCGGTAGAAAAATACACCTGCAGGTTTTTTTTAAGGAAAAAGGCGGGAAAGGGTTTAATGACATTTAATTTTAAGTGATTTGCAATTATTTGTACCTATTTAAGTTAATAAAAGTTTATTCTATTTTTTTCCTTCATAATTTTTGAGAATAGCTTTATATTAGTCTCGGCTGGAATAGCAATTGCTGGCTTCGTATTAGTTAAACGGATTCGCAAGCTCGTCCGTTTAATACTCATACTCAGCCAGCAATTGCCTACTTCCAGGCCACGACAATAATGTACTATTATTTGCAAGCTTTTATTTAACTTGCAACGTTTGTATTATGATGAAATCCGCGCAAGAACTAAAGTCATCGACATAGCTCGAAGAATCGACAGACTCAGGTGGCAGTGGGCAGGGCACATCGCTCATAGAATGATGGCCGATGGGGCTAAAAAGTTCTCGAGTGGCGTCCACGGATCGGATGACGGCAAACGCAGACGAAGAGGCCTCCAACGAGATGGGGCGACGAACTGGTTAAGGATGCGGGAACGCGATGGATGCGGATGGCGCGGGACAAATCTGTTTGACGAGCCTTGGGGGAGGCCTATGTTCAGCAGTGGACGTCTTTCGGCTGAAATGATGATGATGATGATGTTTGTATATAAGTGTGTAAAGCCCAGTATAGACTTGCAAGAAAAATTGTGCAAGTTGCATTACATTGCGACCTTGACCACTTGAAACTCGTGCGCATACGACATCGCAATAAAATAAGTAAATAAATAAATATCACAATTATCAATTCAAATCAATTGACCTAGTCTCGAAGTAAGCAAAGCTTATGTTATGGGTACTAGACAACGGATAAACATACTTATAATGGGTATGTATTACAATATCGAAGTACGAAAGACCGAATGTATTAAAACATCGAATGGGTCAAAAGACCGATACGATTTTTTTCTGAAACCGTAAACTTTTCAGAATTTATTAAAACGGCATCATACAGAACCCATTAGGTTAGGTTAGGTTTGTTTTATAACAATCTTAAAAAGTTAACAGTTTCAGAAAAAAATCGTGTCGGTCTTTTGACCCATTCGATGTTTTAATACAATCGGTCTTTCGTACCTCGGTATCGTAATACATACCCCTTATAATGCAACTTATTACTTGTTGATGTAATGCTTGCACAATTTTTCTTGCTGGTCGAAGTAAGCTAGTAGTAAATTCTGGTTTCAAATTTTTCCACTTCCCGGTATCTGATCTGATTGAGCTGAAATTTAGCATACTTATGTATGTCCACGAGCGATACAACTCCGGTGATAGGCTTCGGCCATGGCTGGTCACCACCCTATAGGTTAAGCCAGGCCGCCAAGCGACTCTCGTCGTGTTCCAGCCTGTTGCCTATAGAAGCTATTCTGGAGGAAGGGTCTGAGCAGTTGTACCGGTTACAGTGCCCCGTATTTGTTGTACGCAACACCGCGCTCAACTGCCTTCTTTCTGCTTATTCCCTTAAATTCAAGTCTAGGGTGAACAAGCATTTACTAGACAAGCGTGCTCCATCGCAGGCCTCATCTTCGCTTTCCATCAGGCGTGATTGTGGTCAAACGCAAGCCTATACTGTATAAAAAAAACGGTGATATCTAGTTACAAAAGGAGTCCTCGAGGAAGCAGATATTGGACCGTCTTGGACGGAAGTCCTCCATTAGTGGGGCCGGAGTTCACTGGCACGCGGGACACCTCTAGAGATGATACAACCACTTAAAAATATATATAAAATGCATATGTTCCTTATTTTAACATCGTAAAGCCCAACGTCCTATTTTTAGGGCTGTAAAATATAATTCTTTCAGCCCAAGTAAATGTTAAAATTCATCAAATATCGTCCCAATGGCCTAAAATAAGGGCACGCACTAATTTGCAGCTACAAGTGGGCTACCAGTACAAGTACTGGTAGTGTATTCTAGTGGTCTGGCCAGGAGCGTCTCCGCAAGAAGGAACTCTTCTTTCAACGATCAATGGCATGAAACCACTCGACTTGAAACTTGGTACGGATAAAAATTACACCGCCTTTCTTTAAAGCAACAATTATGTAAATATATTATTTATCAATTTGTCAGTTGGCTTTTTGCAATTTCTTGTTAATCCTTAGTTCTTGAAGACTCCAAGTATTTCGAATTAAAGTAGTACAAAGATTCACACACTACTATTGAGACCTAGGTATCTAATAATACTGGTCATCCTAGCGAATTATGCTGCGTACAAACAAATAAATTTCGACTTTACCTCAACCTAATAAAGCCCAAAAGGATATGCTTGGATGTTGAGACAGCGTACCCTAACGGGACACCCAAATATGGCGCTGATAGGGTGACAGTTACTGTCAAGTGTCTTAGGATTGCGGAACAACTATATATAGAAGTGTATTTTTAAACCGCTTTTTTAACCAGTCGGAATGAAAAGTACAAACACAGCATATACCGACGCCGCCAGTGACTAGTAAATATATCAACCTGCGCTTGGATATTCGCCAATCACAATAATCGGAACTGCTTAGGTGTTCAAAAATATACAGGGTGTCAAAAATTCAACGATAACTTAGTACGGGGTGAGAGGCCAAGTTAAAAAACAGTTTCTGGAAAAAACCAGCCAAGTGCGAGTCGGACTCGCGCACGATGGGTTCCGTACCATTATCTACAGGGTGACATCGGAGACGTAATCCAAAATTATATTTTCTGGATTCACTCATGATTACGATCAACTTTTAATATGGGACCAACTTCGAAAACGTAAACACAAAATCGACGTCTCCATACAAATTACGAAACCAGTTGATTGCTTTTTTGCTCAATTTTCCCCCTTAAATATTTGTTTTCTTTTAATTTAATTATTTATTTTTAAAGTGAATATATAACTAAATATTCTGTAAATATTTCAATCGTCTACCTGTTGCCGTTATCAATATCGAACAAAAACGAATAAAAAAATCACGTTTGTTGTATGGGAGCCCCCTTAAATATTAAATTTTATTCTGTTTTTAGGGTTCCGTATCCAAATGGTAAAAACGGGACCCCATTACTGAGACTTCGCTGTCCGTCCGTCCGTCTGTCACCATAAGAAACGGGTTTCTTTCCATTTTATTTGCACGATTTTTCTAGCATACGTATGGATATATGTATACTGAACCGAACACCTCGCACATCGCTCTTAATTACTAGTTAATTGTAACTTTTTAGTTAGAAAGTTATCAGCGAGTAACGGTGAAAGCCAGTGGCAGATAAACACCGTCTAAACTAGGTTTAGTGCTGCACTTAATTGACGGTTAAGAGCTCGATTGAGTCATTAAGGATTGATGACTTGAGATGAAAAAGGCAGTAGCACCGCTAGATGTCGCTAGGTCGTAAAATGGGAGTGTTTTGCGTTCGTGTGATAGCTTAACGACCGAGCGAGCGTGAAGTGCGAGCGAAGCGTCTCCGTTGCGGCTCGGCCACGACTTCGCGCGTTAAACAGCGCGGCGAGTGTTTTCTGTGTTCATTGCGCGGCCGAGACGCTCGCCGTACAGTGGTTACCTGGCGGCACACGCAATGAACTGATAAAACGCTCGCCGCGCCGCCAAACGCGCGAAGTCGTGGCCGAGCCGTTACAGCTTGGGCAAAAACAAAATGCTTTCGTATGTCTCTCCGTAGATAATCTGTGGTAGCTTATAGCTAGACCTTTTATTTCAAACTAAATACAAACTGAAATATAGATGCACAGAAAAAACCCCAGAAAAAAGACCAATGCTGGGAATCGAACCCAGGTCCTCAGCGTTCCGTGCTGCGTGCTTACCCCTACACCATCACTGGTCTAGAAGTTAGCGACGAATCTTTCCCATACATCGTACACTTCAGTCTGTTATAATCACATTTAGGCAGTGATAAAGCGCATCTATGTTATGCCCTCTACCGAGAGACTTCAACACTCCTTCGGAGCTACCCGCTCACCTGGACCAAGAGATGGCGCTACTAGGCCAACTTTTACAAGTTAAGTATGAAGTATCTTTTTCTATTTATTTTTTTATTTTCTTCAACTTCATTTTTTTATTACTTTTACGGTCATCCCGTGAAACCATATATTTCAAACTAAATACAAACTGAAACATAGATGCACAGAAAAAACCCCAGAAAAAAGACCAATGCTGGGAATCGAACCCAGGTCCTCAGCGTTCCGTGCTGCGTGCTTACCCCTACACCATCACTGGTCTAGAAGTTAGCGACGAATCTTTCCCATACATCGTACACTTCAGTCTGTTATAATCACATTTAGGAAGAAAATAAAAAATAAATAGAAAAAGATACTTCATACTTAACTTGTAGACCTTTTAAATGAGTCCTTGCTCGCGCGGTACAGGGGCTGGGGGTATGACGACAAAGGGGGCGGGAGAGGTGCGGGCGGCGAGCGCGCCTCGTGTGCCTGCCGCCCGCACTTCTCTCCACCCCTTTGTCGTCATACCACTCAACCCCTGTACCGCGCGGGCGAGGTCTTATTGGTGCGAAATTAATTTGAAATTTACCCCGGCTACGACTTCGCGCGTTTAGCGACGCGGCGAGCGTTTTCTGTGTTCATTGCGCGGCCGAGACGCTCGCCGCACAGTAGTTACCTGGCGGCACACGCAATGAACTGATAAAACGCTTGCCGCGCCGCCAAACGCGCGAAGTCGTGGCCGGTCGGTGAGCGTTAAGGCCTTGGTCGTTCTGACCCGCCACCCGCGGCGGGCGACGAGCCGCTGCCCGCCGCGGGTGGTGGGTCAGAACGACCAAGGCCTAAGGTGAAGGCAAACATCGTGAGAAACTTGAACACACCTGAGAATAAATTAAAGTGTGTGCGAAGTTCCGAATCCGCACTGGGCCCGCGAGGGAACTACAGCCTAAGCACTCTCATTCTGTGCCCTGCAGCGTCAAACCGTTTCCATTTGCATTAGATGCTGACCAGATAATGCCGCTACGTCATCGACCCAAGTGTTACTAAATCTTATTGGTATCGGCTAGAAACAAGGTGACAATCAAACAAACATTAATATTTACTTGTTTTAATAGGTATTCATTATATGTACGAGTATACACCGTGAAATTTTAGTGGTTGTTTTCCCGAAACGAGGTGATTTAGTATCGATTGTACAATCGATTTATAATTACTATTTTGACTAGAGTCAAAAATCCAATTGTGAAAAACGAAAGTCGAAAATGACCGCAAACCAATAGTAACGCTTCGTTGGTACCTAACCTATCGTACGATCGTACGCTACTTGTACCAACGAAGCGTTACTATTGGTTTGCTGTCATTTTCGACTTTCGTTTTCCACAATTGGATTTTTGACTCTAGTCAAAATAGTAATTATAAAACGATTGTACAATCGAAACTAAATCACCTCGTTTCGGGAAAACAACCACTAAAATTTCACGGTGTATGTACGAGTATATACACTTGTCTGGAAAAGTTCGCTTTTGAGCGATAAGAGCGCCTACCTATTTTTGCATAGTCAAGTTTTTGGTGTTCAATAAAAAATATTTGTATTAACTAATAATAATAAAATCATATTAATAATAATAAATCTATTTATTCAGATAACTCGGATCCATTATTCGTTCATTAATCGTTAGTTACAATAGGTGCTTAATAACTATATTGTATTTTTTTTATATGATGGGGGGCAAACGAGCAAGCGACCTGGTGGAAAACATACATCCCATATTTCTACTGCTAAATAGAATAATTCTAACTAACTTGCACATAGGGACTATATCTGCCTTTCCTGCGTAAATATTTCAAACCGCGAAACCGCTTCTAAAAATGTCCACAACCGGAAGCAGGCGGGCTGTCAAAAGCTGAGTGTCAAACTGTCAAGCTGTCAGTGGTAATTAGTCGCGAATGGGACTTCATTCATCACGCCTGAAAAAGGGTAAAAATACCCTAATCACGTCCATAGTGTTGAAAATGGGGTATTTTTATGTAACCCGATTAGCGAAAGGAGGGTTATGTGATTGTCCCGTGTGTGACATAAATAACATACTTAAATACATATTAAACACCCAAGACTCGAGAGCAAACATTCGTAATTTTCCTACAAATATCTGCCCCGACCGGGGAACGAACCTAGGACCTCAAGCTTCGTAGTTAACTTCGCTAACCACTAAGCTATCCAGTGTGAGATTATAAGACAAGTCCTATAATAAACCCCCAATATTCCCATTTGCGTCACTTTGAAAATTGTAAAGTTTAGACAAAATTACGTTTGAAATCTAGTTTTGCGTTTGCGCCTTAAATACTTCATTAAGCGCTGTTCTAAGGATTTCGACAGACGCGGCATCGCGTGTGACCTAGGGCAGGTGTTTGACCTGGATTCTAGAACTGACTGCAACTACATGCAAAATGAAATCCATTGTTAGAGTTTCATAGTCCCGACAACGAACCCTTATAGTTTCGCCTTGGCCGTCCGTGGCTTAGCTTAGAGTGTTAACTTTAACTTAGTAGCTGAAATCTTGCATGGATCTATGTACAGGATGAAAAGAACGAAGGCTTCATGGGGCGTAGCTGAGAAGCGTAGCTGACTCTAACTATTTAAATAAAAACTTGCTTTTCAAGACTGGGTTTTGTTATACAGGGTTATTTGTAATTCACTAGCATCCTTTTAACCCTAAACTCCTACCACTTAAACAAATGTTTTTTGTTTTACGGCTTTTGTCATAACTTAATATAGGTATTTGATGTAATAACGTTTTGAAAATTTGAGATTACCTCTTATTTTTACGATACTCTGTGTATTTGTATGGGAAAAAGTGCTTCATTTTAAAAAGTCGTAAAACAAAAAACATTTGTTTGAGTGATTGGAATTCAGGGTTAAGAGGATGTCAGTGAATTACAAATAACCCTGTACATATCACTGTAAATTACAACCACACATTGTCACAGCCTATCGAAGAATGGCTCCCCCAGCTGTCCGCTGTCCGCTGTTCGTTTCTAGATTCAAATTCTAGAAGACACAAATTCAAATTTACGAAACAGCGACACGGTCTCGGTGGCCAGTGTCTACAATAACTACCTTAAATATTAGAAATAGCACATTGTATGTAAAGGAGACTTTCCTTTAAAAAAATACTGCATTTAGGGATTTTTAAAAAATCACTTATCTTTATCGCGACCGTCAAATGCGACAAACAATAACATGTTATTGTATTTTATGGTGCGGATCGAAAGAGTTACTGATAAGGTTCATTTATCTCTAAATAACATACACAATCAGTGTTTTTTGTCTGTCCGTACGCCGTGTTTCGTTTAAATCCGTTCAGCCATTATTTTGTACTTGACTGTCAAGCATTCAAACATCCAAAAATCTCAAAAACTTTCTCATTTATAATATTAGTACCCTAGGATAGAATGTGTATTTACATTTTCTTATTAAAACGAGTAACAGGATTTGTGACTAATTTCACAAACTGAAACACGCACATTCCTACTTAAATATAAACCATTAGCGCGCGTAATGATCCGAGTTATTCCACACAGGAAGTTGATCCATCATAAGGCAAACAATCTAAATAGACCGCTGAAGCCACAGAAATAACAATACGGATAGAAATGTCACGCAGGACTTTTCAGTCAACTTTTCTATTGGTACAGAAATGCTTCTACTCTATCAAGGAATATTTTGATAGATTATTTACTTCCAAATTAACGTATGTCAGTGCACGATGGAAAAATGTATGATTTTTCAAGTCATATAACATAATTTTTGGCATCTACAATATTTATTGCATAAGATATTTCACGTGGATTAAATTGTGAGGCAAAAAGCCATATCTTTATTTTCCTAGCTCGGCGTATCCCAACAAAAATTTTTTATGTAAAATGTTGCCAAGGCGAGTCCTTGGGCTCGCACTGTCAAAAAGTTAGCAGACCCCATGTAGGTAGAGTCAAGCTTCTAACTCTACACGCCCTAACTTTACGAGCCCTAACTTGATAAACTCTACCTTTGTCAAAAAATTCAGCTTGGCCGTTTCGTTACTGCAAAACTATTTGTACCTATGACTATTTGAATAAAATCACTCATGTTGACGGTAGCCTTTTTCTCATCGGCGACCTTGGGCAAAATTCAGGAACGGCCCAATACGGTTTGCGAGCGGTAATTCGATCGTTTGCGAGAGGATAGGGATGAACTGCTATTCAGGAACGCCAAAAATCACTGGTTTGCGAGAGGTTTGGGCTGAGCTTGGAATGAGCCTTATTTTCCTAGGGCTGAATTAAAATATCCTCTCGCAAACGATCGAATTACCGCTCGCAAACCGTGTTGGGCCGTTCCTGAATTTAGCCCCTGGATTCTAGAGGACACACGATAAGATGTCTATTCTTCTCATTATTAAGCCTATGGTTAAACATTCTCAAAATAATCTAACAGAGATATTTGAGTTCCGATACATTTATAGTAGGTATTTTAGAGACATTTTTGTGAACCTTTGAAACTTTAGTCCGACCTACTTTGGCACGGAAACGGTTAACTCTTTTAGTTTAAAATTGAAACGCGATGGACTGCATCGGAAATTCTATTAGACACTGTTATTTTTAATTCTGTTATAACTCAGTTTAAGTTACAGTTGACGCAATGCAAATACATGCTTTTTATTTCTCTGCAGCGATTTATCACTCACTTGGTTTCAAAATGTTTTTTTAAGTAAACTTAAACACGTAATTAATCATAGGATATTTCAATAGGAAAAAAACTGTGCTAGAACTATAAACCCCCAACCTCACCTCACCCTCACCCTCTATTGTTTAAGCTACAATAGAGAAATATTTATCTAGGCAGATGTTATATAAATAGGCACTACATTATGAAATACTAAAACAGAATTCATAGTATTTAACCTATTACTAGTAGTCAGACTGTCTTGGATATTGGTCCGGTTATGTAGATTGGATAAAATAAATAAAATAAATAAATATCACGGGACAATTCACACCAATTGACCTAGCCTCAAAGTAAGCTAAGCAAAGCTTGTGTTATGGGTGCTAGACAACGGATAAACATACTTATATAGATAGATACATACTTAAATACATATTAAACACCCAAGACCCGAGAACAAACATTCGTATTTTTGATACAAATATCTGCCCCGACACGGGAATCGAACCCGGGACCTTAAGCTTCATAGTCAGGTGCTCTAACCACTAGGCCATCTGGTCGTGGTGGTAGATAGCTAGCAATAAGTTGTCGCTAATGCCTGATCTCTAAGCAGAAGAAGGTAAGCAGTAAAGTCCATTTCAATAGAATTTTACAATTCAGTAAGTAATTATGATCAACTGGCGTTAACATTCAATGAAATATGTCAATAAAAATAAACGAATGATTGATTGATTAAATCCCACTAGTGGAGACTAGGTAAGTACACAATTTCCTTTATTCCATCCAGTCCTACCAGTAGTATGATAGTCGAACTGTTTGGAATTTATTTTTCCAAACTGTTATACTGCTGACAGTGAAAATAAACGGATCACTCACGTCTTAAAACGAGTTTAACTCGAAATGTTTCAGGCTAATCCGTAGCCCTTCCTCTCGGAGTCGCACGTCACGGCGGCTGCCAAACGTGCACTGCGTGCTAACGCCCTGGTCGCGCGGCTACTCGACGCAACTGACAGCGACACACAACTACCCCCGCTTTCATCATCACTTTTATTGTCATTGTCAAATGTATGTCGAGTTAAACTCGTTTTAAGACGTGAGTGATCCGTTTATTTTCACTATGAGTGAGTCTCACGGTAGTTTCATGTTTAAAGTGTTATACTGCTGACTGACGGATCGAGTTATTTGGAAACGCGGATTTCATTCCAAGGTGTTAGTATCAGTAGACCATCCTTGTTGCCACGAATGTTAGATTCTATCGAAATGGACTTTAAAAAGTTTACGGGAGTTTGTATCCATGTAAATTTCTCTAAATACATATAAAAAGTTTTCAATATGTTCTCGTTTATTTAGAAAATATATTTTGTATCAGGAAAATCGTAGATATAAATACAAAAATCGGGAAGTAAAATCCGAGTTTGATAGCGATCTGATATATCCAAGGTTATTCCGAGGGTTAATTTAACATTTTAAGGGCGCTCTTGGCACTTATGCCCGATAACTAAGTAATGGGCGGCTGAAGCGGCGAGCAAGGGTCGCCCCACTGACCGCTGCATATTAAACAGCGCCCTACTTAATCCAGACTTATTTATTAGACAGAGCTAACCTACGTGGTCGGAATATCTTAAAACATGTAGGTAACGGTGTCTTTCGAGTAATCCTACTGTTATAATTATAATATATCAAAGTTCGGCGTGTGTATGAAATTGAAATTGGAGACTTTTATTCTATCTTTGTATCTTGCATAATCATCAGAATACCTCTATAAAGTTTAGTCACTTCGAACTTTTATCGATGAAATGATAGTGAACCGTATATGTCATATAGTTTAAAAAAATCTTTCTAACGCAAATTAAATCAAACAGGACGAAAAAACAGACTGACACTTAAACGCTATTATTAATATTTCAGCCACATACTTCAACTGGATGACCATGATTACGATTTACAATGAGAGGAAGGAAGTCCAATGTTAGCTTAATAAGATGACACATTAATAAATACACTAGACATATCTGTTACGCGATGTAGACCCTGATCACCTTTAATATAAGTATCAGAAGCGGGGCGTGAAAATTTTTGCAAGTAAAGCTGGAGCAAAAAACCTAAAAACCCCATTTATCTTCTTCTTGAAAGTGTAGTAATGGAAGAGAAGCCAAAGTATCTTCGAAAGTTT
Organism: Archips crataeganus; assembly: GCA_947859365.1. NCBI lineage: Eukaryota > Metazoa > Arthropoda > Insecta > Lepidoptera > Tortricidae > Archips > Archips crataeganus. The sequence goes on along the minus strand of OX402071.1, from coordinate 5,373,234 downwards.
GGTCAACCCGGGGGGAATCCGGTGGTTAGTACCCTTCACCACTGATAAGCATTAATAATCGATTGTAAAAACTTGTTACTTTTAACTGTATGAATCGCCCCGGACAGTAAAATATGCAGATCATTACGGTTATCTTTGCGGACATCTCAGAAATCGAACTAATAAAATCCGTAAAATCAATGTCCGGTGGCAGATGTTCCCGGTTTGCTTTATAGATCGATAGCCCCAGAGGGATACTTATATCCGATAGCAGTTTTTCCTGGTGGTTCTATAGACTTACAGGCCTAGAGGTAGACTTAACGTTTAAATAACAGATGAAGAAGCTAACATGGACTTACCTCTACAACTTGCCGCAGGTCTTCCACGTAAACGTTCTCCGTCTGGACAATTTCCGCACAGACCCGCTCCAGCTGAGATGGTCCTGATGGCTCGTTCCAAGACTGACCTGGAAAGGACAATTGTGTACTTACAGAATCTCGACATGTACTAACCGCACTCTTTTGATGTCTTGTCAACACAACACACAACTGTCACACTAGCATATTAATAAATATATGAAACTGATAGCCTTATAAAGATCGATCCATATCTACAGACACCGAGCGTGTCAGACTCGGGCCGTATCAGACACCCACAAAATATTCTTTCTGCGCATACTGGACGGGCATGGCCCGTACCTGTCGTTAATAGAAACTGTATAGAAGAATATTATTTTGTCTGGCATGGCACGTGTCCGACACGCTCGGTGTCTACAGATATGAATCAACCTTGAAACATCATGATAGCGACAAAGAATTGGCTTATTGCTAGAACGCTGCCAGTATCTTTGGAATCATGCCTGACACTTTTAACAAAATGTTCCCTTTTTCAAATGCAATTGAAGTTGGGGATAATTATTTACTTGTAGAAAACTTTAATGAATATTGTATACTAATAATCATATTTACGGAGACAGTGATCAACAAATCCACCCTTATTCCTTGTCTATGTTATAAAGGCAATATCTATAAAAAAATTCAACCTTCTAGGGCCATGGGTTTGGGTTGGGCGTTGATAAGTCCAGTCAGTCAATTGGTCAGTGCCGTAAAATGGGGTGAGTAGGGTTCGCGGGGGGAGTTGGGTTGCGAATCCAGAATTTCTTTTTTCAGTAGCTACTTTAATTTTCGGGCTCAGGATGCTCTCAAAGTAATTTGATTATATTTTTAGACATATATTTTCTTCTTTTCGCAATACTAAGCTGCCAAATCATACAATTTTGAAACACAAATTCACTGTTAAAGTTGATGCTCGAAAGCGGCGGATTTTTAGTTGAAATTAACTTTGTTTTTACGTGATGCTTGCCAAAGTAAGTGTTCATCTACCTTTCGGATATCGTTTATATACTTACATGGCTTATTGGAAACAGAAAAACATAAGTTATTTTTTCTTTATTTTTAATGGTTTTAACATAGAAAACGATTTAACCGCATTTGAGGATTTTTATGGGGAGAGCAGGGATGTACTGAGGGGTGAGTTGGGTCGACAACGGGGACAGTTGGGTCATGAATGGGGAGAGTTGGTGTTACGAACGGGGTATACCGAGATGATAGAGGGGGGAGTTGGTGTTAGTAGTTCAGGGTTGTCGATTTACATAAGTAGTCAAAAGTGTTTATGAAAAAATTGTAAATATTATTTTAAAAAATATTGAAGTAGCGGAAGAATTAAAGAAATTGCAAATTAAATAAATATGTTATATTAAAATGTGCATTTTATTTATTTCATAGTTTGTCATGCAGGTCATTAATTTCATATTAATGTTTTTGATGGGATTCACCTAAAAAACTATTTATACGTCATAAAAATAAGGGTCACAACTTACAGAAAGCATTAAACCGGTTTAAGTAGGAGCATAAATAAAACATTAATTTTGCTACGTTAATAAAAATTATCTTGACAAAGTCAAGCTATTATTTTAATCCGAAAGTGTCAACCCTAGCAATTTTCCCATCTCACTCCATTGCTAGCCCTTATAACCCCAACTACGGGGTGAGCTGGGGTTGCCTACTATTATGTATTTTTCGTTGAAACTATGCAATAAAGCAACAAATTATCATTGACAAACTAAAATAAAATTCATACCTCCGGAACACTTTTTTTGTATATAAATCAATGTGCCACATATAAAAATAAAGTTTTATCCATGTTTGAACTTCGACTTCGACCCAACTCACCCCATTTTACGGTACCTTTCTTTCTATATGTAGTATAGATCTCAAACAAATGGCCTAGGTAGGTAATATAATAAGTTAATAACTTACGTGGTATAGTGTCAGTGTGCCCCTCTTTCGATGTGCCGCTGTTCAAAATGCCGGCGTTATTCACGAAATTATTACTTCCATTCGCAGATACCATATCGGCGTCACTATGATCGTCCAAGCTCTCGATGGAAGCCAAGTACGCAGAGTTCACTCCTCCTTTATTTTGAACACCGCTACTCGAAGTTGAACTAGACGACGCAATGGAACTCATTGACAGCGGTCGAATGACTTCAGGTGGAGGATGCAGAGATTCTTTCACAGGTACTTTTAAATTACCCGTAGATGATACTACTTCAGGATATGGGGCAGTTTTAACTAACTTTGACGGACTGTCATTTTTATTAACAAAATCTTTTCTATGTAAACTATTAGTTCCATTAGGGAATGTATCTGAAGGCACTTCTTTCTTCGATTCTGATTTTTGAGGTGAGTTATCTTTAGATGATAGTTTGATATCGAACTCTCTATCATTCGAGGATATAGAGAGCTCAATAGATTGGTCTATGTAAGGTAAAGATAGGGATTCGAAGGCAGTTTTGTTTGTACTTGGAACGTCGTATATCGCAGGTCTATTATTCGTTGGGACATCGTAAGTTGTCTGTTCATCTATTCTAAAGTCAGGTTTTAAATGTATTGACTTTGACGGAGATTCTTCATCACCCTTTTTAAAACCTTTTAGGCTACATGGCTGGTCGTAGATTTCGACGGAGGGTAAGATATCAACGCCTGACTGTGAAATTTTCGACGTAGCTCCGACTAAAGGTATATTAGACCTATGCCTCGTAGAGGACCTGACACTACCAATGCTTTTTTTCTGGAATTTAACTGTTGTCGTATCCGTGGCACTTGAAATCATCCTCTTCACGTTCGGCGACAGATTATCAAATGTAGACGTCTCCGATACTTTTTCTTTAAACGTCCTTTGTAGTCTATGATTATCACTGGTAAGGTCACTTTCGTTAGCACCATTGCAATTAGTTCGTATCGTATACAAAGAACTCTTATTAACAGTTGCTACTGGCAGTTTCACGCTGCCTACCATTTTGGAGGGATCCTTCTTCGCGTTGTTTTCTGTGTCTTCAGTTATTTGTTTTTGGTTAACCGGTGGATCGTTTCTAGCATCTTTAGCTGTTTCCAAAGCGCTTGTTTCAGGTCTTAGACTCTTCGCTGGTTCTAGGAAAGAGTCGTAAATACCTATAAGTGTTGGTGTGAGATCTGTCGTGCTACCTGCAACAAAGAAAGTGACTTTAGTATTAAGAATTAAAGGTTTTATCTTAACTATTAGAATAATTAACAATAAGTGTTTCTAATTTGAACCATCTGTTGTTAGTGACTAAAGTTGAAGATTCAACTAGCGATGCGTCTGTGCGTGGTGACATTCAATTAGTACTAACAGTATTTTAATGGATCTGCATTCTTGGGGCGATTTCGTTTAAAAGGTTTACAACTAGTAGGTTTTTCTTTATTTGGATGTAGAATAAAACTGGATCTGTTATTAAGATGTAATTATTTTGGTTCTGCATTGGATTAAAGATTAAAACCTGTACTGCACTTGACATTTGGAGGAGCCGAATAAAGAACTTGGATAAAATAAAAACAACTGCAGAGCATACTCAATAAAACGCCTTTATTACGTCGAAAAATTACAGAATAAAGAGTTTTAGATAAGCGAAAAACTGATAAACTAATGCTGTCACCACATCTTACTTGAATAAACGACTTGTTTACGCCAGTCCGATTCTATAAATATCCCACTGCAAGGCACAGGCCTCCTTCCACAAGGAGACAGCTTGGGCCGTAATTCCCGCGCGAGCCCAATGCGGATTGCGAATTTCACACACAACATTGAATTTCTTCGCAAGCGTGTGCGTGCAAGGTTTCCTCACGACGTCTTCTTTCACCGTAGAGCTCATGGTAAATTAAAAATTTAATTTCACAATTAACTGCGAGAAACATAGAGGAGCGAACCCGGGTTCGAACCCACGACCTTCTGCTTGAAAGACCATAGGTTAAACCACTAGACTACTACGGCTTTGTGTAATTATTTTCATAGGAGACATTTATTATTTTTTAGACGACCGGATAGCCTAGTTGTTAGAGAACCTGACTAAAAAGCTTGAGGTCCTGGGTTCGATTCCCGGTCGGGGCAGATATTTGTGCGAAAAATACGAATGTTTGTGCTCGAGTCTTGGGTGTTTAATATGTATTTAAGTATGCATTTATCTATAAATATAAGTAAGGTCTAGTACCCATAGAACAAGCTTTGCTTAGTTTGGGTCTAGGTCAATTGGTGTGAATTGTCCCGTGATATTTATTTATTTATTTAGAAAAAGTTTTACAATGACCTTTTATTCAAACACAACAATAAATATGGGCACACTAAATTGGAAAAATCAACTACACACTTAAAAAAGTCTTGGGATACCAACACATTATTCCTAGACAAATTTGATTCTTTGCCTCAGTTCAGTAGTAATATGCCTAAGTACCTATATTGAAATGTTCCTGTCTAGAGATTACAAATATCCCTTGGCACATTCAAGAGTACAGATACATTTGAATTCATACTGCTAAAAATGTCATATTTCTTTATGTGTAATAAAAATTTTCATTTCATTTTTCAAATTTTCATTTCATTTCATTTCATTTCATTTCATTTCATACACCACCCACCATTTTACATTACTTTAACCAGTTCGTATTTCGATTTACTCCTTTTTGCTTCTGCATTTAAAACATCAAGGGTTGCCACACAAAAAAAATCCTTTTACAGGATCATTTCATTTGTAAATGGGCTGGCAACAAAAGAGCTTTTAAATTAAACGTTTTGATAAAGGGGGCGTGACGGAGCTTTTTTGGCATCAAACGATTTGTCGTGTTCCAGATAACCGTTTTAGGACAAAAGGCTGTATGTCGTTAATGTCAATGATAACCTGATTTGTTCACGATTAGGGGTCCTCAACCTTTTCATTTCTTATACACGCTGTTTTCTTTGATGGGTGAAGTTCGAAAAATTAGACTCCTTAACGATCATAGTTAAAAGTTGTACGAAAATTAACCATACACTTGGGGTTTTCGAACATATTAAAAGCAAGGCGAGCGCGTAGAGTTCGCCGCGCGCGCGCAACGATTTCGCTGCGAATGCGTAAAGATTTCCTCGCGAGCGGGCAGCGAGTTTTGTCGCGCCTATAGACGTGGGACGCCATGATGAACAAAAACTGAAGTGGGTAAAATAGATGTTAGACGATCCATAGACGGACTGCTTAGGGCATCTGTGTCTAACATTAGTTAGCACAGGGTACGGTGGTACCTACTCTGAAGATGAGCTCTGGTTGAGTTCGATACGCGTCAGGGTAGTTTGGTGGTAGTGACAGTTAGGTTTGTGTGATTTGTGTGTGTAACGCATTCGTGGCGAAATCATTTCGAATTCGCCTCGCTTTTAATATTTTTGCAAATTGCCAGTGTGATAGGTAGATAAGGCTCTAATAATTTTTGTGTCACTTGTTCAGGTGGCAAGTTGTCATGCATTGAAGCGTTCCAAGGCCTTTAACCAACAGTGGACGCCTGCGGACTGATGATGATGACAATTACAACTCGAAATTTAAAGTGTCCTAGTGAAATAAAGTTCGTCGTCTGACGAAGAATGAAGAAGAATAATCTGGAATGTGTTATTAATAAACAATCGTCCATAAAACACTCCATAGCAATCTAAATTGAGATCCTGCGCCGTAAACGGAATTTACATGATAATAAAACGGGAACGACTTATTTAGAGATAGAGATAGAGTCATCTAGCGGCCGCTCGTAAAACTAGTTTTTATTGTTATACAAACATAAACATGATTCATACATCAAGACATTGAGATATCTTGAGAAGTCAGTGGGACAGTGGTGTGTGTGTAGTTTCCAATCCGCAATGAGCCAGCGTGGGAACTACGGACGGACCTAGCCCTCTCTTTCTAAGAGGAGGCCTGTGCCCTGCAGTGAGACGTATGTAGGCTGGATGATAAACTGGTGTTGAACTTAAGTTGAACCCCACTTGAACCGTAACGGTGAGTTACCTGCGCACGCGGCGGACTTCGCCCGCGTTACGGGCAGATATAAATACTGAGTCATCATGAAGCGGTACTCCTTGCAGATCTATAGAGGACTGTTATTACCACACATACTATTGTTACAGCACTAAATTCAATACATAAATGAATTACCACTTTATTATAGTGCTTGCTGCATGCTTTTAGACGACCGGATAGCCCAGTGGCCAGTTATGGTTTTTAACAGTGGCTAGGAATGTAAAAATGTAGAAATCTATTATATGAGTAAATGAGTAAATAAACTAAAAAAAAAAAAAAGATACGGGTTCGATCACCGGTGGGGGCAGATATTTGTATAGAAAATACGAATAAATTGCGAGTGTGATAGGTAGATAAGGCTCTAATAATTTTTGTGTCACTGTGTGGGGCTATTAGAGTTTTAAGGAGCTGTAATAATGGTACATCAATTAACTTAGTAAAGCTCGAACTAATTTTAGGACGTTTGTAATAATGACCCAGTGTCCTATTTAGGGCCTACGCTAGCTGACGCGGACGCCCGCCGCGTGCCCCGCTCGCGGGTCTAAAATGTACCGAAAATCCGTCGCACGCGCCCGCACTACTTAGCGCTGTTCATACAAATTCTTATTAGACGCGCGCACGACGGGCGTCCGTTCCGGGTAATCCGCGTCAGCTAGCGTAGGCCCTTTTAGGCACTTGTACTGGTAGCCCACTTGTAGCTGCAAATTAGTGCGTGCCCTTATTTTAGGCCATTGGGACGATATTTGATGAATTTTAACATTTACTTGGGCTGAAAGGATTATATTTTACAGCCCTAAAAATAGGACGTTGGGCTTTACGATGTTAAAATAAGGAACATATGCATTTTATATATATTTTTAAGTGGTTGTATCATCTCTAGAGGTGTCCGGCGTGCCAGTGAACTCCGGCCCCACTAATGGAGGACTTCCGTCCAAGACGGTCCAATATCTGCTTCCTCGAGGACTCCTTTTGTAACTAGACATCACCGTTTTTTTTATACAGTATAGGCTTGCGTTTGATCTCAATCACGCCTGATGGAAAGCGAAGATGAGGCCTACGGTGGAGCACGTTTGCCTAGTAAATGCTCATTCACCCTAGACTTGTACGTACACTTTTATGTACAGTAGGTATCCATCATGGCCGAACCGATGGGACGAATCCTTACTGGGTTCCGAGGGATGGCCAAACGAGCAGAGGCAGACCCAAGAGGAGATCGCGGGACGACCTGAACGCCTTTCAGCGCGATTAGCAGGTGCATGCCCAGGATAGGGAAAAATGGCGGAGGAAAAGGGAGACCTTTGCCTAGAAGTGGGACATATTATACAGTATTTTAAAAAACCATCATGAACATCGGAGCGGGGTGCTCATAAATATCTGAATTCGACCGAAGTGGCTGTCACAGGAGTGTTCAAATATTTTTGGGCAGCGATGTTCATGATAACGAAAGTAAGTAGTGTTTATCCATACTAATCCATTAAAATATTATAATGCAAAAATTTGTGAAAATTCTTGGGAGACGGACTCGCGGGCAACAGCAAGTTTAGTACATCCATCGCAAGCGCTGACACATACCCTTGATCCAATGACCTTTCCCGATATACTGGAACGAATCATGAAAGCTACAGTTGTCATGACAATGATGCTAAGGTATTTAAACGACACAATGACTGGCTTGAAGGCAACTAGTCGAGCTAATATTGTAATGCGAGTTTGGTCACGTCTTCATGGTTACACTGAAAAATGTTGCCAGTCTTTGGCTAACGAGAAGATTTTGGCGAATTTTCGGCACCATGTAAATTGGACGTATTTTAACGAAATGGATCCAAACTACTGACATTTTCTTCTTTAATTTCTCTTTTTTTTTTGAATGAGTCGCCAGAGGGGCCAAAGACGCGAAGTCTTTGCTGTTTTTTACTTTAAGGATTGGAAGGGTGACTTGTGCTCGGGAAAAATCCCTTCGGACGAACTGGGAATGGAGGGCCCAGACAGTGTCCGACTTGCACGGACTAAAAAACCCGGTCACAAGTCCCCTTCTCTATTGGTTATCAAAACAAAAACGTGTGCTTTAAATTTTGAGGAGGGGAGGGGTAGGGAGGGGACTTAATCTACCCACAGTGACCTGCCTCAGCCATTTGCTGGAAGGCCGGGAGAGGAGCATGCATTCTCCCGCTGGGCACTGGGGGTGCTTAGGTCGGTCTTTTATGTTTTTACCCGTTGGTTACTTCCTTGACCGACCCTCGCCCGTTTCTGTACAATTACTTAGTCTTATTGGTTGGGTTGGTGGGATTTCCTGTCATATGCATTTTTAATTTCTCTTTTGTTGGTACTGAAACTAGATCCAAAATCAAAAAGTGACTTGTTGAGGGTTGGATCATTTTCGTTAAACTACGTCCAATTGGAATATGTGGTTTTTGGTATATTTTCTACCCCGCAACCTTTTGTTGGAGATCTACCTACACTGCGTCTTTAGAAACAAGAAGATAATCAGAACAAAACTATTCAAAATTGGTAAAAAAGTATACAAACATAAAGTCTTATAAAAAAATATTGTGCTGGCGGCATAGCTGTCTTTATCTTCATTCTTTCGGTAATTACATTAGTTATTAAGAAAATTGAGGATTTGCAGGGATTTTTTTTTGACAATTTTTATGGACGCGTGTTAACAGTAGGTCTGGTGAAAGAAGACATAAATTTGAAGAATTTGTCTCTAACCTTGTGTACATGTATAGGTACACTACTTTTGTACTATTATATGTAGGTATGTATGGCACATACCAACCTTCTAATATCATAAAATGCGAAAGTCTACGAGCAAGTGTGTGTGCACGTAAGTATCTCCGTAGTATTTCGTTACTCCTTCACGCTAAAACTGCTAGACGGATTTGGATGAATTTTGCTATGTAGATAGCTGGAATCACACATTGTCTACTTTTTATCCCGATATTCCCACGGGATCCATGTATAATCCTAAATTCTTAACCGCTAAGTATAGAGACATCAACTTTTGCACTTGGTTCGTCATACGACGACGTAATATGTAAATAAAAACCACGAAATTATTTTGAAGAATTCCCTTGGGAATTTCAATTCCATTGCCAAGGTAAAACCTAGCTGTTGCCCGCGACTCCGTCTGCGAAGAACAGGGGTATAAAAAATAGCCTACGACCTATTCACAGACCTACAGAATACAGAGAAAAAATTTCATAAATATCGGTCGAGCCGTTTCGGAGAAGATCGATAGCAAACACTGTGACACGAGATTTTTATATATTAGAAGATATAGTTATGCTATTATTTCGCACGCACAGTACCAACTATTAAAATACCCACAATTTCTAGATCCTCAAACCATCTTTCCTTATGCTCTTTGACGAATCAGTTTCACAGGCACCTCGTTAAGAGGCAAAGTAAATCTGGCCCTAACACCTGGTTCTACGTTCCTCTATATCTGCCTGCATTCTAAACTAAACCTTCACACTGAAGTTTAGAGTTACTATTAGACCAGCATCTGAATCTGAATGTGGATGCTGAAGAATAGGTTGACGAGAGAGCGATATATTACGCGACAAGTGATGGATATATGGTCTCTTTGATTTTAGAAAGACATAATAAGTATTTTAACTAAATAAAGCAATTTAATTATAAAAAAGATAGTCGTTAGGAAAATTAGTCTGTTATTTTAAAATGTTCCGTGGTTAAAACTTTCTTAATATAAAAATTGAAAACTTTCCGTTTTCCCTTTCTGTTTTGGTAATTAGATAAAAGTTCCATAGTCCACGTGAGTTTTTTTGTTAACTATTTTGGTTATTTTTATAGTTCCTTTTTCATATTAAGTTTAATTGGCTTTAACTATATATTTGTTTTATTTTGGAGTTGCTAAAGATTGGAAATTAGTTAAAATAGCCAGATACGCGGTAATATACAATGCCAGTTAAGCGGATTTGCATTATCCCTGACGATATGCAAAATCGCCAATGTTGCCAGACGCATATTTAATTTATAGCTAATCGAGTGAAGAATGCGATTCACGCAGAACAAAACAATTCCACGCGCTGCGGTCTGACTCATTGGTGATCCCTGCGCTTGAGTATTTCTTATAATAATTGGTATAATCCTACTAATATCATAAAAGCGAAAGTTTGCAGAAATGTCCATGTGCGCGCATGTGTAATTTATTTTTCACGCTAAAACGGTTGGACGGATTTGGATGAATTTTGGTATGTAGAGAACTAGAAGTCTTGAATAACACATGCTATTTTTTATCCCGATATTCCTATGAGGATCCATATAAAATCCCAAAATGTTAATTTGTTGAATCAGGTGTTACCTACTTTACGGAGGTATCAATGACACAATTACTATGCTCACCCGCGAACTTATGATAGCTACGTTTATGCAAGAAATGGTGTATTCATGCAGTTCCTCCACCTCCACACTGTACGATACGAACACACACAAATCACACAACACACACCCAACTATCACCACCACGAAACTACACACAGAAAAAAAAAATCTTTGAAATACTCGAGTGCATCAGATTTTTAAGATATTACTAGCAGAACAGAACAGTGTACTTTTCACTTCCAAATTATCAAACTTTGGAATTAATATCCCATATGAAAATCTGACGCGCGCCCTTCTGTATGGCCACCCCCACCATGCAAAGCGGCAGATTATCATAAGTACCTTTATTATCAGTGTCACGCTGGAGGATCAAATTATCAAAATCTGACGCGCTCGAGTATTTCAATGAATCAATTTTTTTACTAAGTATTCTGACGGGGTGCTCCAGGCAAACCCCTCCCACATGAAGTGCTCATAATCCCCCCATATATTAATCTGCCGCGCTCGAGTGACTCCCCAAATCCCCTCTTGGCCTCTACTACCTACTACTTAATTCATTGGCTTATTCCTCTTCACCGTAATAGTATTATGAAACCCTCGGAACTCCTTGAATACTATAAATAGAGATAACTGGGCATGCGTGGTATTGACGCCTTAGTATGATGCAGTACAAGTAGGGTTGCCTAATAAGAAATCGGCCACATTTAGGGACTTTTCAGGGTTTTTCATCAACTGTCTTGAGAGGCCTTACTTCTTGCCAAATTTCATATAAGTATAGTATAAATCTTCCCAGGTGAATTTTTCGCTTCGAGCCCTTATCTTTCAAAACAAACGGTATCGTCATAGTATTAAGACTCAAATTTAATGTAATGGCTCGAAGCGAAAAATTCACCTGGGAAGATTTATACTATACCTACCAGCGGAAATGGGTCTACAAACTTTGATTCTACTATTATTATATGAAAATACACTTTAAAAAAGGGTTACTGTATCTTTTGATTGCTTGAACATAATGTAGAACCTTAACATTTTCACGGACAGAAAATACAGTAACTTTACCTAATTAGATCGAATTTAGGTATGTGAATAATGCGGAATTACATTAGAAATTTACCATGAGCTTAGCGACGGTGGAAAACATCGCGAGGAAAGCTGCACACACCTGCGAAAAATTTCAATGGTGTGTGAAGTTTCCAATCCGCACTGAGCCCGCGTGGGAACTACGACCCAAGCATTCTCAGTATGAGAGGCCTATGCCCTACTCTACTCCATTAACTCTCATATTTCGTTTTGTAGATATGTTTTACTGAATAATGACAAAATATATTAGACAGTGGCAAATTTACATATTTTTTAAAAACTTAACTTATTTTATTATTGTCCGATTACATAAATTACTTCCAATCTTAAATTGGGCAAGCGATCTTATAAAGTATGTTTAAATTTACAAACATAAATATAGCCTAATTATTTTTAAGTTGTCAGCCCTGGGACCAGCTGGGATCAAAGGCGCGTTTCGGTTCCGTATTTAGCAGCACTAGAACAACGCTTCCCGCGCGTTTTCCACAGACTCCATCCAAACATCTAACATTATTGTCTTCGCGTACGAAGTCGCGGGCAAAAGCTAGTATTATAAAAAATATCACACGTGTACGAGTAATATCTAAAACCGACTCCCAGTGCTGCCTTCTTTTTAAGTTTTTCCAAACTAATATGCGAGTTTTTTTTACCAAACTCTTGACTTCCACATCTATCATCCAGAGCTTTATTTGGCCACTCCCTGAGTTCCGCATCTAGGTCGTCTCGCCATCTAGTTTTAATTTAAAAAAAAGTAACGCGAGAGGTCGACTGCTTAAAATTTGGGTCTGCAAGAAAGCACACGTGTGTCGCACAGATGCAGCTGTTCTACACGTGTGATTGCGGAGTACCAAGGTAAAGGGTTTATACTTTCAAAAAGTGTGAAGTTGCCCAAGCTCGTACCCTCTTAGAAACTAAAGCACCAAACATTATAAAATTGAACTAAGAATGCGTACCAACGTGTCGCACCTCTGACTTTTTCGGAATTTATGTGCGAAGTTACCTCGTATATGAAATTTTACTAAATTGGAATAACCACTTTATTTAGACACACGGCTTAAGCCGTACTTTAAAGTGGTTATTTCAAATTCATAAAATCTCATATACGAGGTTGAGTCAGAGTACCTACCGTCGATTTGTAATTTACCATGAGTTTTACGGTGAAGGAAAACATCGTGAGGAAACCTGCATACACCTGAGAAGAAATTCAATGGTATATGTGAAGTTCCCGATCCGCACAGGGCCCGAGTGGGAACTACAGCTCAAGCCCTCTATTCTGAGAGGAGGCCTGTGCCCTGCAGTGGGGCGTATATAGGCTGGGATCAGTGCCGTAGCGCGCCTTGGAGGGGCCCTGTATCAAAATTAGTTGGGGGGCCCAAACGAAGGGTAAAGATACACCCTCTGTAGCCCGGGGGCCCCGTATCATTGATACGGCTGATACGGCGGTAGCTACGCCCCTAGCTGGGTTGATGATGATGATGCGTACCATCAACATTTTCACATTCATTTCGTCCCACCAATGACAATGGCAATCGATTACGCGAGTGAAAGCCGAACCCATGTGCAATTGCATGCCGGTAATGCACCGCCATTACTATACCATAGAGTCAGACCATAGGCAAGTAATCAAATGTCATTCACGAAGGCGTACAGGGAAGTCCGACAATTGAGACTGTTCCGAGTGGTTGGCCGATCGTGAATCGTGTTTCGAATAACTCGTCGTTTAGTACTTTCGATTTTAAACGTAATGTTGTGTAAATGTGGCAAAGACATTCGGAAACACGTGTTATTCAATGCTCTAAAGTTGTTACGCCTTTAAATGACTTCAACTGACTAACTATATTTTTTAGACGAGGTTATCTTTATAAAGTTTTTTATACTTTTTCGTCAGTTTAATTTGTTCTTAGAGGTATAGGTAGGCACTAAAATTGTACTATTTTCTTTAGTTATAGCCTAAATTGCTTTTAATTAAATGATGAAATAAATGTTTAAGTGTACTACTAAAAATCAAATTGTACCTACAGTTTAGATGTTCGGGTTAAAGTGATCGGTTTTGTTTTGTTATTAGATCGGTGTCATGGGATTGTTGCTTTTCAGGAAAAATATTAACTATGTAATTAATAAATCGCACAGGCGTATTGGTAGTTAGTAAACACTGAACAGTAGATCGGTATTTTTGAAGTAGGCTACCCCTGCAGTATTTGATCATAGAATTGGCTGACCATAGACAATTTCCCATAGTTTGGTATCGGACGGTGATCGCTTAATCTGTGCAGCTGTTTCCCGCGCCGCGTCGGCGCCTGCGCGTGGCGCCGCGCGCCATCTTGAAAGATACGGTGCCTACGCTGATATGAGGAGTAGGATATTTTCCACTTAATTAAATTATTCAGTACATAGCCCTGTTGATACTATGATTCCGCCAGTATCGAGGTCAAAGATACCATCAGTTTTAATTAGGTGTTCTTCGATAGCTTAGGTAGGTTATTCGAATTAGAGTATTTTTCATTGCATCATGAAAACGTTATGGCAATGTTAGCTAACCGAATTGTAAAACTCTATTGTGCTTTACATTTTTAACTGTTACCCCCTGCCTCTAGTAACTTTCTTCCATTGACTACGATTCTAAGCGGTTTGGGCTTCAACTCTTCTCAACGCATTTCCAACTCGGCCATCTTTTGTTCTACTGAATTAACTCGTACGGAACTAGCTCCTTTGTCTGATTCACTTCTGTTTTGGTTGTCTTTAGCCTTGTTTTAGCGCGATAGGCTTGTTAAAAATTGTTGTTGCAAATGGCATGTTGACATTCCATACAAATCATCGTGGGATTGGTTGTGAAGGGGATCCGCGCCGGTGCGCGGTTCGATTTCCTTGACTGTACATTACCTACCTAATTTTAAATAAATAAAATAAAAATAAATAAGTAAATATTAGGGGACAACTTTACACAAATCGACCTAGTCCCAAACTAAGCAAAGCTTGTACTATGGGTACTAGACGACGATAGACATACTTATATAGATAAATAAATACTTAAATACATAGAAAACATCCATAGCTCAGGAACAAATGTTCGTGCTCATCACACAAATAAGTGCCCTTACCGGGATTCGAACCCAGGACCTCTAGCTTCGTAGGCAGGGTCAGTACCAACAAGGCTAAAGCGGTCGTTATTTTACATTGGGTTTGTGTCTCCTAGGTTAAGTTTTATACTCATATATTTATTGTTTTTGTTTTGTATATTGGATCCACTGAAAATCAGCGTCGTTGCACCCTGTGCGCCGACACTTGCTGAGTGGAATCCTATTTTGAGATAACTCCTAACATAATAATTATGCACCTATCTTGTTTGTAATTATTAGGATTTAACCTGTAAATCCTGTAATGTGTTAGGTTTTGATCAAAATAAACCATTCTTTCTCTCTTAATGCGAAAAAGTTCTAACTGTAGTACATCCAGATTATAATACCTGCTTTACACTCGCGTACAAGTGGCGAGACGAACTGCGGGACGAGCCACGAGACGAGAGTGTGAACAGGCGCGCCTCGCGCCTGGTCTCGTGATTTGTCTTGATTTTTAAGCTCGCGTCCGGAGCGAGACGACGAGGCGAGGCGCGAGGCGAGGTGACGAGGTGAGAGTGTAAATCAGGTATAAGGGTTTGTGGCAGAATATGGTTACTCGTGTTATAAAGGAATAAATGGTACAGTAAAAATGATTTTCACTCATGATTTAGACCACTGGGTACTTCTCGGCCATGGCTCTTGCAATTTTTCGAGGTAATTTTAGCAATATTAAAGTCGTGATTGCGCCGTGGTGGCCTAGTAGTTTGACCTATTGTCTCTCAAGCACAGAGTCGTGGCTTCGATTCCGAGCTCGCAATTAAATTATTCGGAATTAATGTGCGAAATTATATTTTAAATTTACCATGAGCTTTACGGTGAAGGAAAGAATCGTGAGGAAACCTGCACACACCTGAGAAGACATTCAATGGTATGAGTGTAGTTCCCAATCCGTAATAGGTTACGTAAGGTTTATTTTATAATACAGTCCTAGAATATTTCCTTCACGAGTAAATTAAGTATATCAAATGTAACAGTTATATTATATCAAACGTTGTTATATCTATCGTGTGTGTGTGTGTGTGTGTTACACACTCAGGTAATTAATGAACCTATTTAATTGATCTTTTACGGCTACAGGTGTTCTTAGACAGATAGAAAATTCAAAAGAAAGTCGAACAGTGAATAGAAAACGGTAGTTTCTAGCTTAATCGGTAAAAATTGCCCTATTAGTACTAGTTAGTTACGGTTCTCCTCGAAGTTTTCTACTTCGCTATCGGTTAGGTCGCTTCACTACTTTTGCAGGACAGCTCTACGACTCGACCTCATATTTTTAAACCCCGACACAAAAAGAGGGGTGTTATAAAGTTTGACCGCTATGTGTGTGTGTGTGTGTCTGTCTGTCTGTGGCATCATAGCTCTTAAGCGGGTACACCGATTTGGATGCGGTTTTCAACCGACGAAAACAAAAGGAGGAGGTTCTCAAGTCGACGAGTATATTTGTTTTTTTTTTTGTATGATCACGCATAACTTTTTACAGAGTAGTCCGATTTTGATGATTCTTTTTTATTGGAAAGCGTATACCCCGAGGGTGGTCCCATTTAAATTTGGAAATAATATTCCTACCCTAAGGGTAGGAAAACAGGGGATGATTAATCAATCATGTTCTGTTACTGATTGTACTATATGACCACGCATAACTTATTACAGAGTAGTCGGATTTTGATGATTCTTTTTCTATTGGAAAGCGTATACCCCAAGGGTGGTCCCATGTAAATTTGAAAATAATATTCCTACCCTAAGGGTAGGAAACAGTGGATGATTGACTAACTTTGTACAGAGTAGTCTGATTTTCATAATTCTTTTTTATTCTTTTTTTAGGGTATACGTTAAAGTTGGTATTATATAAATTTGGAAAAAAAAATTACCCCAAGGATGGGAAAAAAGTATAAAATAAAAACTTTTTAACAAAAAAATTAAACCGCCGAAAAACTGAAAAGCAAAAAATAATACCTTTTTTGTTTGACCTTAATCTAGGTACCAGTTTGAAGTCGGTGCCTCAGCACTTAGCCAGGAGGAGTGGACCTATAATCTTCTACCTGATTGGCTTCTATCACTCCTCCTGGCTCGTGCTGAGGCACCGACTTCAAACTGGTACCTAGATTAAGGTCAAACAAAAAAGGTATTATTTTTTGCTTTTCAGTTTTTACGGCGGTTTATTCTTTTTTAATAGAAAGCAGGTTTCTTGGCGATGGTTCTTAGATATGTTTCATCAAAATCGGTGCAGCCGTTTCAAAGTTATCAGCTCTTTTGCTAGCTGCGGAAGAGATCTTAGACGCATAACGGGCATTGACAGTGACATAATTGGGATGTCCCAATTTTTAATAACGTATAATAAATCGGAAACCGTTTGGAGAAATAGGCTTTGTGAAGCGTTTTCAGAAATCAGATTCCAAAAATATGATAAACTGAATTAAATAAAGAAAATTTAAGTAATGACTTTCATTTGACCCCTGCAGTGAATCATCACAAAGGCAGATATAAAGCCGGTCTACACTCTAAAGCAAATTGATTTTGCTTATAATAGCAAAGAGTGACAAAAACAGAACTTTAATCACATGATACGCACCTGGCTTTAAACAGTTGTCATTTATCGTAAAGTCCGAAACGTATTCTTAAAAAAATTACAATAAATTAAATACTCAACCAAATTCAAAATCGATGAAAATGGTATCTTAAAATATCCTATTCTTTCCAAAAAAAATATAAAACTATAGGTATTTTTTTTGGTGCATCCCCCTTTGTGGATGTCTATTTTTTTGCAATGTATAGAAAATCGAAAACAATTTCGAGATAAATGCTTTTTAAATCGTTTTCTGTAGTTATTTAATTTTAATATTATGTAATGAATTTATTATATAACAAATAAGCAATGACCTTCATTTGACATTGGTGTAAATTGTGTGACCGGTTCAAGTCGTACTTTATTCTGTGTGGTTAGAATTCTTCACAATTTACGCGTGGATTATACTACGGAGTTTGATTTGGACCCGCTGTCTGACATCTAGCACTTTGATAGCGCCAGTAAAGTGACGCAGTGTATAGTGTACCACTACGCAAAAAATAATTAAAGGGGTTGCCTTATCGTACGCATTTAGATAGATTTAGAAATTTGGCATTGTGGGAGCCCTCAATTATAATCTGACGTCATCAACTAAAATAGTTTCAATAATTAATTTTGAAAAAAGTAGAGAACTAAATGACAAAGTATTGAAATTAGTTTCTTATAATTGACTTTTCTATACAAAAAAAAATATAAAAACCACTGGTAATTTTTTTTAGACATTCCCAATTTTTAATTTTTTTTAATTTATAGTTATTAATACACATAATACGCACGAGGTTTTCAAGTGCATCAGCCTATGCTCGTCCACTGCTGGACATAGGCCTCTCCCATAGCACGTCACTGAGCACGATCCTCGGCCACTCTCATCCAGCTCTTGCCAGCCGCCTTGCGAAGATCATCGCTCCACCGAGCCTGAGGACGTCCTACGCTACGCTTGCCGATCCGTGGTCTCCACTCTAGAATTCGTCTACCCCAACGGTTATCGGTTCTTCGGGTTATATGGCCGGCCTATTGCCACTTCAGCGTGCTAAATGCGGTATGGGCTATGTCGATAACTTTGGTTCTCTGTCGGATCATCTCGTTACCAATTCGATCTTTCAGAGAAACTCCGAGTGTAGCCCTTTCCATAGCACGTTAAGCGACTTTAAATTTGTGGACCAGCCCTACCGTGAGTGTCCATATTTCGGCACCGTATGTCATGAGGCTGGCGACACTTGTCGTGGGACATTTATCCCCAAGTGAATCCCTGGAAGAGGGTAAGATGCGCACCATTTCTCCATACAAACGTAGTCCCCTGTTTCCTCCCTGGATAATGGCTTTAGAGCCAAATTTTTTTTACTGTGTAATCTGTATCTACCACAGCTATGCCCCTATGTTTCGTTTTTTTCCATATTTCTTAACATAAGAAATATGAGCTTTCAAAAACTGAAAAAATTGCCCAATTTCAACGTCATTTTCAGACACTCATCAGAAAAGAATCCCTTCTATAAACAAAAAAAGGAAAACATAGGGACATAGCTAAATCTGTTCTCTAATTATATATGAAAAAAAAAAATTATTGGTCCAGTTTTCGAGATTAAAACAGGGGACTACGAAATGCTGTTTTGATCAATTTTACGCGCCTATTAACGTTCTGAGCTGCAGTTGTCCCGCTCTCGCTGTACTGACACGGAGGGGTTCGGGCGAGACAGCGACATTTCATTAAAATACCTATTTCTCAAAATTCTCTCAGCCATCGTACCCTCTTAAGCGCCTATACTATGTAAACCTTAGTTAGAACATTGATGGATAATAGTGATCATTTTAATTAGTGCTAAAGCAAAAATTTAAACTAACAACGTATGTTTAAGAAGTTCCGAACCGTTCCACCAACCGAAATTAAAGTAATTTAAATACTCTGACATCGTATTGTCACGTTTCAGATTAACCTCAAAGACAAAGAAGCTTCTCTTGTTAACTCGAATCTTTATTATTGTTACGAAATAATAATGAGCCGAAATGGCGGTTGAAAATAATAATCATTTGCATTTTAACGTCTTGTGATATCACATCTCGGGTATAGTTTCTCAAATTGACGTATAAATTGTGTTTTTCAATTTTCGAGTAACGGTACGGTACTGACACAGTTTTAAAAATTAAACACAAATATAAACGATTTATTTGCTTGTGACTTAAAAGTGTTATAAAACTTTAATTCTTATCCAGAGGCCCCATAAATTAAGATACACTACCACTAAAAATTAGTTATATATATGTATATAGTTTTATACTGTTTACCTATGCTGCTTTAAATTAAAAGCAATGCATATTTTAACCAAATTCAATTGATTTTCTTAAGGTAAAGGTAGCAAGGTCGAATTTTTGCATAGATTTATTATGGGCGCTATACGTTATTACTTTGTCGTCACGAAAATTACAAAAAAAGTATACAAGATGTCATAAAATAAATCCTATAAGTCCTTAAAATAGAGTGGTTGGGTTACTTTTATTTATTACCCAGTAAAGATTTTTCATCGGATTTTTTTGTTGCAAAATGGAGCCCACGCGCATATTCGACCATTTTATGGAAGCATTTGTCAACTCAAATAAAAAAATCCTGCAAAACATTTACGAGGGCTTTTAGTCACGCTAACCTAACCATCAGATGCAATATTTGGGATTCATTTTGTAACAGCTTTTATACAAAATTATAATACTTAAGTACCTACACAAATGCGAGTGAAATCGCGAACACAAGACTTAAATCTATTTGTACATATATGTCTACTTAATACAGACAGATATCGAACATGAAATAAATAAGACCGATACTCATCAAGGCTAATAAACATTTAAAAGCCTTGAAAATTTAAAAAAATAAAAAAACAGTGGAACTTAGTAAAATCAAAGTCGTAACTCGTAATAAACATTTAATCTTATTATCGTGACTAATCGTGATGTCATTTAATATCATTAACACTTCCTTATTATTGAAGAAAAAACATTTACAACCAAACAAGGTCTATTAAATTTAAAACAGCTATGTACATTGATTGCAAAGATAAATTTGAATCCTTCCTGATATTTAATATGTCAGTTTTATGTAATTTACTCATTTATATCTCTACGTCACTAAGGCCGAAACAGCAAAATGCAAATTAGGCTGACAACTACATTTGCGGCTTTTGCAGTTGATACCTCGGGCCGTGGGGACATGAAGCTCAAAAGCTTTTTATTTTTTTTAAAGTAAACTTGGTGGATCCACTAGTGTCCATAAGGCTGGCTCTTTCCTCGGTCAACGTATACGTATCGGTCATACAAAGAGGAAACGCAGCCAGCCTCATGGGAACCCTGTCCATTAGGCGATCTGGGGGATATTTGTAAATTATAGGTTAGAGTAAGTTAATTCAAGTACGTTTTTAACTTTTTTTTATTTTCCGTACTGATATCTTTTTTATTATTTTTTATTTCTCCAATTAATAAAGTTACGTACTACCAACTTACGAGTACGGGAATAAAAATCAGAAATCAGAAAAAAGGGCGCCACTTTCTTGAAGTTGTCACGTTTTTAAGAAGTATGCATAAAAAATATGAATGTTTGTACTCGAGTTGTATCTATTTAAGTATGTTTACCCGTTGCCTAGCACTCATGCCACAAGCTTTGCTTACTTTGAAATAATCTGGCAACATTCATCTCATGACCAACTAGTGATGTGCTATCGCATCATCTCGTAACTCGTTATCGGTCAATCGGCCCGCTCTATCGCGCCATTCGAGTGACGCAAGGCTGCGCGCCATTTTCACATGCAGAAACATTTTGACGTATTGATTTTTTAAAGGTTAGTTTATTTTTGACATATTATTATGCAATAATAAATAGAAGATGACCGGATAAAGAAGCAACTGATTTATCTATTGATCAGCACACTTGTTTCAAAACAATGTTTCGAATTATTGTGTAAAGAAGTTACATTCGCATTTATATTGGAGATAGATAGTTCGATTTCATTATTATGCCCGTAAGTGATGTGAATTGTGCTGTATAGCTCTGCTATCGTTTTCAATTGTTCTTTGTCCAATAAATAACGTAGTCCATAAAGTAAAATCATCGTCTAAGACCAAGGCAGACAGGCATCAACAGCCACGAACGATAGTTTAGAGTAAAAAGTTTCTTTAGATGATACTTTTGTTTTTACTTTCCAAGTTTTATATTACTAAAATAACTACCTAGTGACTCTTTGAGGTGCAGACCTTACTAGTTTTTAAATGGCTGAAATATAATATAATTTTTACTTTTACAATCCCCTGGCTCCGCTATTTTGAAAAATTTCCAGAAACTGAGTCGAAAAAAAAAACAAATAATTATCCAACGTGATCACAAAATTTCACGATATAGCTATATGTAGAGAAAAACAAAGCGTTTATATAACACGATCAGAAACCTATTTAACAAATTTAATGCGTTTGTTGTTCAATGTATTATTTGTTTTGAATGGCCGAGCTTGACTTTTTTTTTTATTTATTTAAACGTGAAATTAGATTTTTAATTACTGTGATCTTTCTATTTTAAATGGGTCATAACCAGCGTAAGAAACAAAAGTTGTCTCTCCTGTGGACATAAAATTAGCGACTCGAAGTAAGCAAACTTAAGATAGCCATGCGCCACACGCTGATGTAGATTTGACTTTTGATATGTCCACAGGAGAGACACGAAAAACAAAATTTATATAACCCAAATTGAAGCCTGTTTTTACTCAACAACTTCCGACATCTAGAAAGGATCTTATATCACCAAATGAGATGCATGCAACCTTTCTGAATCATGTTTTCCTGTCTAAACCTAAGTCAACATAATAAACAATCGTGTTCAGTGCTTTACTCTTGTACTTCTTAACGTATGTTTAACTTAATGTGACTCACGACATCATGTAGGATGTGAGATTTACTCTACAACAACTAGGATCATTTTGAACTGAGCACTGTCCAGTTAGAGTTCAAAATCAAAGACCTAAGTTTTATCGCTTGCAGCGGATAGAGATAGTGCAGTTCTGAGATTTTGATGTCATCGTACGATAACTTGGGCTGCATGGTTACGCCCTTCTCAGGGTTGCTACCTAGAGGCAGTGCTGCCAACTTTTTAGAAGCGCTAGAAAATATGCCAAAAGTCGCCAGTTTGTAGGAAAAAAGATAAAAATGTCGCTAAATTTACGGAATGGTGGAAACTTTTGTTTTCAAAAGTCCCGACTTGGCAACCTTACAGATGTTTAAATAGTTGGTGTATGTACGAGTGCTGGTAACTTAGGTATAGTCGACTAAGTAAGAGCTTTACCATTTTTTATGACAGTTCCTAACATCTGAGGAAAAACCACATCGATTGTCAGAATGACATTTGAGTGAAAATAGCCTTTGATGTTTTAAGCCTTACAGTTAACATTAAACCTTGGGGTGATAAAGGATTTTTTTGTCGACTATACCTAAGTTACTAGACAATAACAAGGCAACAAACACAAAATTATTCTTGTCCTGTTGTTCCAAATAGACAATGTATTGTCTTTTTCAAGGAAATTTGTGACAATGGTTTTGTGTTGTAAATATTAAACGGTATCCACGATTTAAAGCAAAGGTCGTCCGTGAGGGAAATACCACCATTACTCGTGTACAGTCGACTACAAAAAGATCGATACCGCCAAAGTTACAAAGATATGTATACACACCTTTATTGACTTAACATTAAGGTCGTGTATACATATTTTTGTAACTTTGGCCGTATCGATTTTTTTGTAGTCGACTGTACATTAATTTTCCTTGAAGCCCAGTTACATGGGAAAATTAGAGTGGGTACTGTGCGAAATTAAAGAGTACCTAAAACTTCAATTCATCATCATCACTATCGTCACCCTAAAGACGTCCACCGCTGGCTTCCCCTAAAAAATGACACAATGACCGGTCCTGGCCTAGTGGCCTTCTACTACGAAATTCAACTTTCGAATTTTGTATAAAACAATATCCTAATAAATGAGTTTTTGATCCCACCGGTGATGCTTATGGCCACACAGAGAAGATTACGTGATCCCACCGGTGATGCTCATGGCAGCCAACGTGTTAAGTGACGGAATTCGTCGTCAAATCCGCAATTGGATAAGATTGGTAAACGCTATGGTATAGTATAGAGTAACAGTTTATCTGTATTTGACGTAACCTAATCAAACATTACAAAATTGGCGGCCACCCAGGCGCTCCTCGGGGCTCTGTGACGCAACGCCATAGACAATGCGCTCGCCATAAGGAAGACACGCTTCCTAGAGAGTGTTGCCAGCGCCAATTAAAGGTAATGTAAGTAATGTTGCTATTTTATTTGTACCTAATTTTTTAATTGACTAGCGATTGTCCTATAAGTACATTATATTTCTCTTTTAGGTTTGAAAGGATTGTAATATTAATGATTTGTTTATAAAAAAACTAGTTGTTGCCCGCATCTTCGTCTGCCTCCCGAGGAACAATGCATTTTTCCGGGATAATAGTAACCTATGTTACTTGCCGATAATACAGCTTTGTGGACGAATTTTTAAGTCGTTTAAATAGTTCTTGATTTTTTCCATTCATTACAAACAAACACAATCAAGTCTATTCTCGTAATAATATTACATATTAGTTTATATCGAATCCATACTAATATTATACATGCGACAGTGTGTCTGTGTCTGTCCGTCTGTGAGAAATACCTGCCAGCCTTTTGGTATCCAGTTATGTTGACCTACATTAGATAATAAGTTTAAATAATAAACTGACCAGTAAGTAACCCATATTTCACATATGATAGTATTCATTAGGTCATTTAATTATGGCAATTGAAAAGGATTAACCCGCAGCTAATTAAAAAAGTTCATATACACACACATACACATTTCATATACAACATTACAAAACTGTTTAATCCATACCAATCACTAGATAGAGCTTAGGCGGCATGAAAACGTCCCGAAAAATATAAGCCAACAGTTGGCTTATATGTCATTTGCCTCCCTTCAGTTTGAATGACGTAACGCGATCGTAATATGAAGCTGTCAAATGGATTTTTGGACGTTTTGTATCGCAATGTTTGCTACTGACACTCTATCTAGTGTATAAATAATCTAAGATACCAATATTATAAATGCGAAAATAACTCTGTCTGTTCCTCCTTTTCACCCTTAAAGGCCGCTAGCGATTTATTGTTCATTACTTTTCTATCATACATAGTTCTTGTAGTAGGGTTCAAAAAAACGACGAAGCGCTTCGAGAAAAGGTAGTAGTGCCCTTGCGTTTCGCTTGGATCGTCTTGGCAGATAATTTATGTTTTATTTGGCCGAAAAGTTTATGTATGAGCATCCGGGCTCCACGAACCTAATGTTTCTACAGCAAAAGCCGCAAATACGTAGTCTCTTGAGAGCCCTGTTTAATTAAAACAAACAAGCATCCAACATTTATGGTTCGATCATGACACATAATAACCACAACAATGCTGACACAAAAAAAACATGGCGCAAAAAAACTTCCACACTATTGTTGTCTATGAGATATCCGCGCAGTTTTTTTCTGGCAATTCTGTCATTAGAAGAATCTACAAAGCTCTGTACTGTTTTAGCAAGGCGTATTTTGCCAATGTCTACGTAAAGACATGACTAACATGAGGAGACTGTTCGGTTTAAGAAATTTTGCTTTTGAGGGAAGAAGGACTAGACAAGAGACCAACAAATAAGATGTGTTATATGGGCAGTACGCTGACAACATAAAACGAATGACAGGTAGTTAAGCATACTTACACGAAAAAACCGGCCAAGAGCGTGTCGGACACGCCCAAGGTAGGGTTCCGTAGCCATTACGAAAAAATGAAGTAATATTTTTCTAAGGATTTCGTATGTGTACGGAATCATCCAAGTTTAGGTATGTTTTATACCTTAGGCTACTATTTACTCTTAAACTACAAATAATTTCCAAGCAATCTTAGCCGCTATAATTTTCCTAGTAAATTTGATATATTTACTACCCTACTGAATTTTTTCTAATTTTTTCACCCAACAGTTTAGATTTTAGATGGGGGGGGGACGGCCGATTTTAATGAAAATTTTCACTTTAAAGTTGAATATTTCGCAAACAGATCACGGAATAGAAAAATCATGTTAGCAACTCCGCAATGATTTTAAAAGACCTATCCAACGATACCCCACACTATAGGGTTAGCCGAGAAAAAAAAAATCACCCCCTCTTTACGTCTATGGGAGGTACCCTAAAAAATTTTTTTTTACTTTTTTTTATTCAATCACTTTGTCGGCGTGACTGATATATATATTCATGCCAAATTACAGCTTTCTAGTACTAACAGTCTCTGAGCTTAGCCGCGGACAGACAGACAGACGGACAGACATGGCGAAACTATAAGGGTTCTTAGTTGACTACGGAACCCTAAAAAATAGAGAAGGAAGCAAAATAAATATAGTGTTACTTACTATAACTTAATATTGTGGCACTCTACGAATTTTAACTTGTTTACAATATTTTTTTCTAATACTACGATGTCAAAATTACGTTACGTTCTATAACAATCGTACCTATTTCACGCAGGAGAGCGTCTCGGGTAACCTCATGTGCCCAAGAGCTGAGGTCCCCTTCTGGCCCTGTCGATAGCGTAACTTCCGTTCCTTCCATGGTTATGCCAACTGTTCCTTTAAACATGACACCTGAACATCAGAGGCTGAGGTAAGTTTAAGAATACCGCTGATGAGGGTGAGCGTGCTATTAAAGGAAGACAGAAAGGCAGGGAGTGCCAGGCTACTGGTTGACCGGATTCCTAGGCCTCCAATTTTCCTGCATGTAGTTTGTTTGTTTACTAAGATACCACTGTTAGTTTGCTTTAGATTAACATGATTTGCTGATTGCTACCGCTTGGGATGTGTCACTTCACTAGCTAGATTAAGAGGGCTACAAACCATCAGTTTTAACTGTACAGTCGAACTGTGTAGGTTAATGAAATTTTGATTAGATCGTCAGTTCAACTGCACAGTTCCCAGTTTTGCCTACACACATACGTTTTAACTGCACAGTTCAACTGTACAGTTAAAAGTGATGGTTTGTAGCCCGCTTTATTCTATACTCCTAAATCAAGAGTCTACCAACTCAAAATAATACAACATTTTGATTGAAACCATTTAAACCCTCCTAAAAGTAAATGAAGTCTAAATTAGAATGGGGTATTATTTTGAATTAGTTGAATCTTGAGGAGTGCGACATGTCAAATTACTTAAACTTTATAATGAATAATGGACAAAATATGTAATGATAATTTGATATATTTTTTTTTTTTATAATGTTTTTTTTTAGGATTGCCAACCTTTAAAGTATGTCTATTTTATAAAAATAAACCTAACCTAACTTAAACCAATCTGTAGATTTAGCGTTCAAAAAGTTAGTCTTAATGATAGTTTAGCCGAAAAATATATAAAATCACATCACCATTGTCATTTCGATCATCACTCTTTTTAAAATTATGTATTTTGACGCGTTGACATTACTTACGTTCGATGGCGAAATCTAATCAGACTTATTTATACGATCGCTGTTCGATATACTGCCTTTTTCACTCTAGTTTTAATTTGCAAAAGCGCTGCGCTAAGTCTGGCTGAAACGAAACGCGGCCTACAGAGTTATTGGCTATGGTCTGCGCGCGCAATTAGTGTCAATTTGAACTCGCCACAAAAGACGGCACATTATTTTTCAACATTTTCTAATAATTAATTTAAACCTACTATCTCAAGAGAAGATGTTATGTGTTATGTGCTACAGAACATTTTATTTAATGTGATGCGTGCGTACGTGTGACTTTTAAGACTTTTGGATTCTGACCTGAGCCTGGACAGCAGAAAACTTTACTGGGTTCGCTATCGCAAGGAAAGGCAAGGTGAGTGCTTTGTAATTAATCTGGAATGCTAAAGACAGTATAAACCGCAAGCCCATCCTTTTAAGTCCAGTTGCTTAAGTCGTTTCTAAACTGAGCCAGTTTTTCTCCTATATACAGTCCATTGTTTCAAACTTCTTTTACGTGGTTCCGTGACGCCACATTTTTTGGTCCTTCGAGCCGGATTTCCTCCTAAAAAGTTACTTTATTTAGTCATTCATTTTACCGTGAATCGTATTCACGTTATATTTCTGAAAAATAAACATTTAAAATCATTTATTTCACGTGTGATATTGCACACGGGCGAGTTCATTTTTTTGTTTCAAGTTGGGCAAGTCCATTCTGTCCGTGACAGAAATTAAATATGGCTCCAATAATAGAGAGTGAAGATTGTGAATTACGATTTAAAACTTTAAATTTGAAAAAAGAATATCTGTTCAATAAGGTTCAAAAGGCTTATGATTTATCCAAAACACTTAGAATGGATAGCTTAGATTCGGTGCAGAGATTTTTGGTACAGTATTCAGAACTCGACGACGCTCGTAGCGACTTCGAAAAAATTGTTATGGATATTGTAGTACTTGAGTTACAACAGTCACCAGATTCTAGGCCCTCGACAAGCGCACTAGATAGTTTTGACGATTTATTTTATGCGTGCAAACGAGTAGCTTTGAACTGTGAAAAGTTAGACCAGGAGCGGTCGGCAAATTTACGTCAAACAAATAATGATAGCAATTTAGGTAGGCCGTCATTGCCTAAGCTTACTTTAATCGAATTTGATGGTCAGATAGAAAATTGGACGACGTTCTACGATACTTTCGTGTCATTGGTACATAATCGTAGCTTCGACGATATCGACAAATTCCACTATCTGTTGTCATGTGTGAAGGGTCCCGCACTAAATATGGTGAAAAATCTTCCGATTACTGCTAATAATTATGCCGTAGTGTGGCAAAGTTTATTAGAAAAATATCAAGATCAAAGGGCATTGACCGGGAGGTATTTAGACCGAATGCTGGGTTTCACTCCGCTGACAAAGGATAGTGTCGCGAGTTTGACTTCGTTTATTGAAACTTTTGACCATTCATTGAGAGCTATTAAAGCGTTGAAAATTCGAGACTTAGATGACTACCTATTTTGTCATATTGCCTTACGCGGGCTCGATAGCCACACACGAAAGTTATTCGAAGAAAGCCGGGATCAAAATGAGTTGCCGACGTTCAAAGAACTAATTGATTTCATAAATAAACAAATTAAAGTACTAGAACATACTTTTCCGAGTACAAGCTCCTCGACCGCTTCTACGTCAACTCAAAACAAAACAAAATCTGGTTTTATTCCACACAAATTTAGTACACCGCAACCGAGTTATAAGCCTACTCAATCAAATAATATGTATTATAAACAATCGCGATCTCCCCCAGTTCCGCCTAAACTTGGCTTGACTACGACTCGAAACGACACTCATAACTTAAATAAGCTGATATGCGTGCATTGTAATTTAAATCACATGATTTACCGGTGCGAACAGTTTCGTAAACTGTTAGTTCAGGATAGGATTGACCGTGTCAACGCCTTGAAATTATGCACGAACTGCTTAAAATCTGGTCATGATTCTTCTCAGTGCAGAAGCAACATGAATTGTGGAGTATGTTCTTTGCCTCACCATTATTTGCTACATCGCGACGCGAGTGCGCCGTCAGCCGTGCTGACGCCGCAGCCGCCCCGTTCTGACGCAGGCGTGTCGTCAGCCGTGCTGACGCCGCAGCCATCTTGCTCTAACGTGTGCGTAGCCAGGATAAATCCATCACACTCCGTGAGTGTCGATGCAGATACTGACGTCGCGGTAAAAGAATCGCTTCATTCCGTGAATGAAGAAGCAAACTATGGTGTCGTGTTAGGTACTACTCGCATACACATTACTGATATCGCGGGTCAACCGCAGAATTGCCGTGCAGTTCTAGATTCAGGTGCTCAAAGCTCGTTTATTACGTTAGATTGTGCTCAACGTTTGGGCCTACGTCGTAGCAAATGTCCGTTTACCGTGTCCGGACTAGGCGGCGAAGTAGTTAAAAACTATGGTATTATTACTTGCGACATAAAACCGTGTAAGTCGGACGTTCCGAGTTTTACAGTGGATATGGTAGTGGTAGCAAAAGTTTCGTCTGAAATGCCAAATATTTCATTCCCGCGCGAGGTTGTGGAAGAGTATAAGCGTTTTGACTTAGCTGACCCGTTGTTCTACGAGAAGTCAGCTGTTGATATTTTGCTAGGCAACGATGTCGTGTCAGAGTTAATTAAAGACAAGCCGGTTATCATTAAGTTAAATATACCGAATGTTATTGAGACAGTATTTGGATACGTGGTAAGTGGAAAACTATACTATGATTCTCAATCAACGTCACAAAATTTCCATTTGTCGGTCTGTGAAGAAAAGAGTTTAGACAAAACGTTGCGTGATTTTTGGGAAGTAGAGGAATTGCCGTGCAAACCTGTACTTAGTCCGCTAGATCAGCTGGCAGAGGATATTTACGCGAATGAGCATACCCGCGACGAGAGCGGTAGATACGTTGTTCCTCTACCATTTGTGCCTGACACCCCGCCGCTCGGGGCATCTCGCGCTGCGGCCGAACGCAGGCTTCTAGCGACCGAGCGAAAACTCGCACGCTCGCCAGTATTACAACAAGCGTACAATGATTTCATGCTAGATTATGAGAAGCTAGATCACATGGAATTGTATACTGGTAGTGAGCCTAGTAGGTATTTAATTCCGCATCACAGTATACTCAGACCGAGCAGTACGACAACACCTTTACGCGTAGTCTTCGATGCTAGTGCGAAAACAAGTACCAACGTCTCTATCAATGACACTCAGTTATCTGGGCCTAACCTATACCGTGATATAGGGTCCATATTAACCAACTTTCGGTTATTCGAATACTGCTTTGCTAGTGATATTTGTAAAATGTACCGCGCGATATTAATACGTGAGAATGATAGGAAATATCAACACATATTATATAGATCGTCCGTTGACGAACCTATTAAGATTTACGAGCTAAAAACTATAACATACGGTGTAAGTAGCTCTCCGTTTCTCGCTATACGGACTTTGCTGCAGTTAGCTAGCGACGAAGGTGAACGTTTCCCTTCTGCCGCTGCCGTCATAAGGCAAGGTATTTACATGGACGACGCCTTGTGGTCATGTGAGACGTTCTCACAAGCATGCGCACTACAAGACGAGCTGGTAAATATGTTCCAATCTGCGGGACTTATTCTTAAAAAATGGTCCAGTAATAGCAAGGAGTTACTCGAGCGCTTACCTGTAGAACATCGCGAAACTAGCATCTCTTTTGAAAAGGATAAAAATGACGCCTCTTTAAAGCTTCTAGGTCTGAAGTGGGCGCCATTAGTTGACGCATTTAGTTTTTCCGTAAATAAACAAGACTCAGTAATGACCAAGAGATCTGTTTTAAAAATATTAGCTTCGATATATGACCCCGTGGGTTTTATATCTCCATGTACTTTCGTCGCGAAGTGCATAATGCAGGATCTCTGGAAGTTAGGCATCGGTTGGGATGAACAGTTACCTAGCGATGTTTGTCAGCAATGGTTAGAATTTATATCTGAGCTGCCTAGATTATCAGAATTACAAATTGAGCGCCATGCCCTTCTTCCAGGGGTAACTGAATGCGAGTTAGTAGGGTGCTGTGACGCATCTTCACGAGGTTACGCTGCGTCGATTTACGTTATTTCACGGCGCGACCGGCAGGTTAAGTGTAGGTTACTTATAGCTAAATCTAAAGTTGCTCCAGTGAAGCCGGTGACCATTCCCAGGCTCGAGCTCATGGCAGCAGCGCTTCTTAGCAAACTAATAAAGTATATCTTGGGATCACTATCGCGTGTTAACGTCACTCGCATTACTGCTTTAACTGACTCGTCAATAGTCCTGTCTTGGATTCAAACTGACGCGTATAAACTTAAAACTTTTGTGTGTAACCGTGTTACTCAAATTATAGAGGTGCTTCCACCTCACGTCTGGCGTCATGTTAATAGTGAAAATAACATGGCAGACATTAACTCGCGTGGTGTTTCTCCCGCGCAGTTCATAGCTTGTAGTTCGCAGTGGTTTGAAGGTCCGACTTGGATGTATGAAGATAGGGAGAATTGGCCTATCTCGAGCCATTTCACTAAGAAAGAATCAGAAATTCCGGAAATGAAAGCTAATTGCAACTCATTTAATTTGTTAACTCAACAAGATGTCGAAGAGAGTAAGATGGAATTTTTTGAAAGAGTTTGCAATCAATTTTCATCATATTCAAAATTACAAAGAACAATAGCTCGAATTTTGAAACTATTCCGTAAATTTCGTAAAGATGCTTCTATTGAAAGTCAGGACGTTCTAACCACTAACGATTTAAACCAGGCGCATGATTGCTTAATTAAAGTAATACAAAGTGCTTACTTTAATCAAGACATTATTGATTTATTAAAGGGCAAAACGTATATTCCTTCGTTAAGGAAACTTGCACCTTTCTGTGATTCCCATGGATTCCTAAGGGTGGGGGGTAGAATTCCTCACTCAGATTTACCATGTAATGCAAAGCATCCGTCGTTGCTTCCAAAGCGTTGTATGTGGGTGTGTTAATTTACTTATTCAAAGAAGAATAATATGTAGTTATTTTATCTTTGTTTTTTATTTTTAATCTCTAATATTTGCATGTCAGGCCACGAACGTTACAAATATTATTTCACAAAGGTACTGGATTTTATCTGCTCGTAGCATAATTCAGTCGATTCTTTCAATATTATCTAGTGCGCGCGGTAGGTAAATAAGTTCTCATTTTTAAAGAGTTTTCGACAGTTTTTTTTATGAAATTAAGGCTATAATGAATTCGCGTCAATTGTACGCACTACCGGCTAGTGACAGTCCTAGTGAGTTCAATGTTCTAACTGCAGGCCATTTTTTGATAGGCAAGAGTCTGACTGCTGTACCAGAATATAGTCTCGCGGACGTTCCCGTTAGTCATTTGTCACGTTGGCAATATTTACAAAACTGTTCTCAACTGTTTTGGAAAAAGTGGAGCCAGGACTATTTAAATACTTTACAACAAAGACCAAAGTGGTTCACATCTCCACCTAATCTAAAAATTGATGACATAGTTCTTGTCAAAGATGATCAAGTCAATTCATGTCATTGGCCTCTTGCCAAAATTGAAGTTGTTCATCCTGGCTTGGATGGAGTTGTCCGAAAGGTAACTCTTCGGTCCAAAGGAAGGCTCTTCCAAAGACCTGTAAATAAACTTAGTTTTCTTCCATATGCTAACTGATACTTCAGTAATTACGTTAATTTATTTAGTTATCAGGGGTAGAAAACCTTTTTTCTTTATATTTATTTCCTTTTTCATTGAATGAAGCCCTCTTATTTTAGTGGGAAAGCTCCATGGTGCTTTCGGTGGGGGGTGTTCGATATACTGCCTTTTTCACTCTAGTTTTAATTTGCAAAAGCGCTGCGCTAAGTCTGGCTGAAACGAAACGCGGCCTACAGAGTTATTGGCTATGGTCTGCGCGCGCAATTAGTGTCAATTTGAACTCGCCACAAAAGACGGCACATTATTTTTCAACATTTTCTAATAATTAATTTAAACCTACTATCTCAAGAGAAGATGTTATGTGTTATGTGCTACAGAACATTTTATTTAATGTGATGCGTGCGTACGTGTGACTTTTAAGACTTTTGGATTCTGACCTGAGCCTGGACAGCAGAAAACTTTACTGGGTTCGCTATCGCAAGGAAAGGCAAGGTGAGTGCTTTGTAATTAATCTGGAATGCTAAAGACAGTATAAACCGCAAGCCCATCCTTTTAAGTCCAGTTGCTTAAGTCGTTTCTAAACTGAGCCAGTTTTTCTCCTATATACAGTCCATTGTTTCAAACTTCTTTTACGTGGTTCCGTGACGCCACAATCGCTTTAATGCATTTATCATACTGTCTAGCATTAGTTAACTTAAACTTAGCTAGAAAAACAATTTTTGTATCACGTAAAAATCGTATGGGTGCCTACTCGATTTTAAAACGGTATCAATTAAACACAGGCACTCGGAGGATCCAGTTTTCAATATTTTAACTGAAAGTTATTTTATCGTAAAATAAATTAAAAAAAATTACTACCTTCACATAGCAAGTGAATTTAAACATTAAGTAAGTATATTCATCATCATCATCATCATCTCACCCTGTACACAGCCCACTATAGGGCATAGGCCTCCTGAGTGAGGGGATTTGGACTGTAGTTCCCACGCGGACCCATGGCGGATTGGGAACTTCACACACCATTGAATTTCTTTTCAAGTGTGTGCAGGTTTCTTCACGATGTTTATTTTCACTGTAAATCTCATGATAAATTTAAAATGTAACGCACATAAATTTCGAAAAACTGAGAAGTGTGAGTCGGGACTTGAACCCACGACCCTCTGCTTCAGAGACCATAGGTCAAACCACGGCTACCACAACTTTTTAATATTTCTTAAACATTATATTCATTTCAGTTTAATTAAAAGCATATTTATTAAAATTATTTACTGAAATATGACGTAATGTATAAAATAAACAAATATACGTTTCGTGACTAGTTTGATATCAAACATGGAAGAAGAACACGGTAGAACTACCTTAAGTCATGAAGTAAATTGGGTCACTATGCCAAAGCTAAATAAAAGGACATTTAAAACTGTGTTAAAACTGTAAACAAAATAACCAAATCTTCCTACAATGATTCATAAGAGAACTACCATAATTACTTACTCACCGTTAAGTTACGAGTACTCTCGAGTAATAACTACAAAAACACTTAATCCCACTTTAAACTTAATTTTCAAACACACGTTGAACACTTGTCACTCTTTCCCACTGAATGCACATGCCACATTTGAAATTAAAAAGAAACAAATAAAAAACAAATACACTTTTCGAATAACGAACGCTAGAGATGCGACACGGTCGTCAGTCCAAACACAACTGACTCGATGAATCACGAACAAAATACTACCAATTAACCAAACAAGTCTATTTGCGGTGAAGGATTAATATTTGCACGCGATTCTAAACTTAGAAACGTTCGAATAGGAAAAAGAGGACACACGCCGAGCCGCAGCGTAAAATAGCCGATTGTGTGACGCGATTTGTGAATGAATTATAAGTTATAGGAATTCATGGTTAACCGCTTACAGGTAAACTTGCTCAAAAAACCGTTAGAATAAGTACGTTAAATAATTACTTAGTTTTGAAAGGTACACTGCCTGCATTGCGGCATTTTACGATTATTTTGACTGACGCGCTTCAAAAATCGCGAAGGCATTGTGTTTATATCGCCGTTGGTATTCTTCTCAGTAACAGACAGTAAATTATAACTACATAGTAATAAACCTAACACGTTTGTAAAACATAAATTAAGTTTAAAAGTCATAGTCGAAGGCTAAACAAATAATTAATAAATAGTGATGCTATCGTCTAGTTAACCTCGGTGAATAATTATTGGCTAATCGATGATTGAACTTAAGGTCGCGCGAAGAATGGGAGACCTTTCATCCTACACTAGTGATTTCTCATTGGTGATTTGAAAGGATGAGATCTGTCATGACAAACCTGACATATTGCCTGGCATTGATTTTTTTTTCTTATGATTAGGCAAATTAAATTTTGAGGTTAGAGACCAGTAATTTATTGACCAGGCGTTACTTTGCGGAGGACCATATATGGACTCCATAATAATGAACTGAAACAATTACTTTGCTCACCCGCGACCTTACGATAGATAGTTACGTTTATGTAAGAAATGCGTGTTCATGCAACTCCTCCACCTCCACACTGTACCAACACACACAAAGTACACAAACCCAACTAGGTATCACCACCACCAAACTACACTGACGCGTCTCGAACTCAACCAGAGCTCATCTTCAGAACGCGTCAGTGTAGTTTGGTGGTCGTGATCGTACAGTGTGGAGGTGGAGGAACTGCATGAACACACATTTCATACATAAAAATAACTATCATAATGTCGCGGACGAGCAAAGTAATTGTTTCAGTTCAAGGCGGCGACAATGATATAATGAATGCATGTTACGACTATCTCGGCTAAGTCTAACAGTAGGTAATTTTATATTAAATACTGTTTTTCTTTACCATGTGGTAAAAAAACTCAAAATGTTCTTGAATAATTTAGATTTTTTGTTTCCATTAGCACGTTTGCTCAACGAATTGCTAGATTATTTTAAAAATTATGTTTTTCAGGTGTGGCCTGGATGGTGTAATTGGATTGATCACACTCGGTACAGTCAACCAAGAGGTGTTCAACTTCAATCCTGAGAACTTTCACTTTAAAAAAAATCGGCCAAGTGCGAGTCGCACTCGCGTACCGAGGGTTCCGTAGAAATTTTAAGTACATATGTCAAAATATACAAAATAAAATTAACAGCCGTAACTATAATAATACAGTGTTAGCAGAACCCTGCTTCTAAGTAAAATGTACGCAGTGTGAGATCATTTTATATTGATTAGTCGGGACCCCCTTTAATGTTTGATATAATTAATAATAATTATATTATTATTATTATTTGTTATTGTACCGTCCACAGTATTACATAATCGGTGAAAATTTCAAGTGTCTAGTTAACGCCATTATAAAGATCGAATTTAAACGCTGAAAAAAAACACGTTTCTTGTATGACGATCCCCTTTAATATTTAACTTTTTCTTCATTTTTAGTATTGTTGTTACAGCGGCAACAAAAATACATCATCTGTGAAAATTTCATCTCTCTAGCTATCACGGTCATGAGATACAGCCTGGTGACCGACAGACAGACAAATCAAATCAAATCAAATCAAATCAATCATTTATTTGCCACAAAAGTACACAAGTATACATGCAAATATGTGTACAATATTAAATCGGTTACAAATACATGTACAATGCAATAGTTTTACATTAAATACTTAAATACATGAAGTTACTGTTTACAGCCGCACTTGATCATTAAATTTTTTATTAATGAATTAAATTAAATAATGTAAAAAAAAAAAAAAAAAATCATGTCATATACTGAATGTCAATTTAAATAAAAATAAATAAGTAAATCTAATATGTCTGATCTAGTGCGTTTGCAAAATATTCGTCGATTGTATAATAAGGTCTGCTTAAAAAATATTGCTTAAGTTTCCTGTCAAATGTACTTGCATCACTACAGTACAGACGGACGGACATACAGACAGACGGACGGACATACAGACAGACGGACAGACAGTGAAGTCTTAGTAATAGGGTCCCGTTTTTACCCTTAGGGTACGGAACCTTAAAAACTTCGTTTTAAATTATAGTTTTTAAGTAGTCTTCATGTTACTGTTTCGAAAGAATTTTCTTCAAAATTCGCTACATCGTAACGGTTTTAAAATGACGCGCAAAAATCTTAAACTAATGACGTACCCCAAAGCCAAGCCCATAGACAAGAATAAAGCACCATAGATCAAAGATAACGAACAACCAATGATACTGGCCGCAACGCGGTCTAAATTACAACTAGTCCCCGTCACGAACTACATGACCACGATAAATAGCTCGATTTGCTTCTCTTTTGTCGATAGTTCGGTCACTTTCACTCGGTTTAGTAAGAAAGAGAAATGTATAGTGATACAGAGAGTAGCGCTTACTTTTGTAGCCTATTCAAGATAGAATTCGAAAATTGCAGTCATATCCATATCGTAACACTACGAGTATACATATATGTATATCGCTCGAACTTAGGTACCTATACATGTATATTTTGAATCATCCGGAAAGCATATTGTTAAATCACCTAACTCCAAAGCTTGAGGTCCCAGGCTCGATACCCGGTCGAGGCAAATACTTGTATCAAAAATATACATATTTTATTTTGTGTCTTGGATGTTTAAAAATTACGTTCTTTAAATAACCTATTAAACGTCCCACTGCAGTGCACAGGCCTCCTCTCAAAATGAGAGGGCTTGAGCCGTAGTTCATACGGGGGCCCATTGCGGATTGGAAACTTCACACCATTGAATTTCTTCGCAGGTTTGCTTTCATCGTAAAACTCTAGAGGCGCGAACCCAGGCTCGAACCCACGACCCTCTTCTTGAGATGCCATAGGTCAAACCACTATGCTAATACGACTTAATAACTGCTGGCTCACACCAACAAAAACGGATACGCATCTTTCCTTTCCAACAAAACAAACTTAACTACTTACATCTCAACTGAATTAAAAAGTGAACTTAATTACGTTTGTGTTGTTAACACATATTAGTGTTATTCCTATTGATGTGTGCGTGCGAGCGTTGACCCTGAGCTCATATTGCACGCAGCCATACGTCTGCGGCGATTTATCGATAAAATTTTGTAGGTCGATAACGGTCTACGTCACTACTCGACGTCAATTGTTCTTCAAACGTCAAATTAGCCAGGAAGATTGTATGTCAAAACAATGGGACAGAAAAAAGGCGGGAAACTATAAAACTTGGTGGACGCGTTTTTTGAAAATCTATTTTAAAATTTAATTTTTTTATGTAAATATAGGATCAATTAAGCTGTAAAGTGTAAATATTTAGAACTTGTGTATATATTTCTCATATTGTGTAGTTTTAGCGGTCAATTCGGTAAGTAGGTAGAATTTTTTTGTAAATATGAACAAAGAGGAGCCCCCAGATCCTGGGGGTTCATTTTCATCTCAACCACCATCACCTGCGAGTTATGTAACAGTCTCTAATAGTAGCGAAGCTAATAGCGATTTTAATTACAAAGATAAGGACTCTGATGTAGGCTTTGATACTGATACGTCGCTTGCATCATCATCAACCGGAAAGACCAAAAAGTCGAATCTCAAACGTTCTTTCGTTATTCACACATGCTCATCATGCAACAAAAAAACAAGACATAGTGACAAGAATGGTTCTAGCTCAATTAAAGTTTGCAACTGCAAGAGTGAGCTTCAAACTCAAACAATTGAAACACCAAAAAATACAGAGGATATGACAATAGATACTCCAGCCAAGATCCCCATTGGTAGAAAGACCTACCAATCATCAGACGCTTCTCCATACCTTATTCATGTGCAGCGCATTGTGTCATCTCCTTCAGACAATGCTACATTACACCCGGTTACATTTGGAAACTTCTTATTGAAACAAAAATACAATAACATTGTAAACGGCAGTGTAAAACGAATTGGGAGAAATAGAGTGGCTGTTTCTTTTTCCAACTTTTCAGATGCTAATACCTTTATTTCTGATGCAAACCTGACTGCGCATAAGCTGAGTGCTTTTATTCCCACTTTCAATGTTACCAGAATGGGTCTTATACGTGGGGTGCCTGAGGATTGGAGCCCTGAGGAGGTCAAAGACAATGTTAAAGTCCCTATGGGATGTGGCGAGATTCTAAAAGTAAGACGCCTGAATTACAAAGTAATGGTTTCAGGAACACCAGTATGGAAACCCTCTCAAACCGTTGTACTCACTTTCGATGGCCAATCACTTCCCAAAAAAGTATTTATGTGTTACAATGCCTTACCAGTGGAGTTATACATTTTTCCGACCATACAATGCTACAACTGTTGTCGCTTTGGCCATACTAAAATGCAATGTAGGTCAAAACCTTGTTGCTTTAAGTGTGGTCAAGGCCACACTGGTTCTTCTTGCGAGATTTCTCCAGAGGATGCTTCCTGTTCTCTTTGTGCTGGGCATCACTATGCAAATAGTAAGTCCTGCCCTGAACTTGACAGGCAAAAAAAAATTAAACACAGCATGGCAACATCTTCAATCTCTTATGCTGAAGCTACAAAATTGCATCCCGCAATTTCAAAATCTTTTGCTGATGTATTATCCCATGGCCAAAATAACCCTGGGAATCTATCAGGCAACATGAAAATAAATACAAGTAGTTCCCCTTCAAAATCATATAAGAAAACCATTCCACAAAAGTCAAGACCTCCCATTATCTTAAGTAAAGGTTATGATCAGGAGGCTCATAAAGCGTTAATAAAAGATTATGACATTCCCCTTCCAACTAAGGGCTGTGCTCTCAATAACACTTCAGTCAGTATGAATAAAAACAACAACACATCTTTCTCAGAAATTTTAATTGCATTGTTAAATTATTTAACACAATCTCAACTTAATAATAATTCACCGTCCAACGTTGCCCCTTTGTTTGAAATTTTGACCCAGTTCTTGAACTTCCATAATGGACAATCTCTTAAAGATTGTTCAGTGGAACTGCCGCAGCATAATCAATAAGAAAAGCGATCTGCTTTTCTTATTGAACAAATACAACCCATTAGCAGTAGCCTTACAAGAAACATGGCTAAAACCAGAATTTTTCTTTAAAATCTCTGGTTTTTCTACTTTGCGTGAAGATAGATCTGATGGGTATGGTGGTGTTGCTTTACTCATCAACAATTCTTTCAATTTTACTCCTTTTTCCCTTCCTCCTCATAGCAATGAATTCTCTATTGTTGCTGCTCATTTAAATAAAATCCTAGTTGTATCTATATATATTTCTTGTCCATCCTTTAGTATATTCAATGAAATAAACTCAATTTTATCCACTCTCCCCAAACCCTTTATCCTTCTTGGAGATCTCAATTGTCACCATCAATCATGGGGTAGTGCCAATTCTAATCATTTTGGTAAGGTCCTATTAGATATTCTAGATAGCCACAATCTTTGCTTCATAAACAATGGCAGCCCAACGCGTCGAACCGCACCTAATGTTGCTGTAAGTGCAGTGGATTTGTCCATTACAACCCCATCTTTAGCTTCATCTCTTTCCTGGGACATTCTCACATCGACTTATGGTAGCGACCATTTTCCCATAGTCATATCTATTCCAAACAACTCCTCCTTCAACACACAAAAACGTTGTCCGCGTACTCCTCGTTTAAAACATATTCTAACACATGCTGACTGGGGCCAATATAGCACAGAAGTGGATCAAAGGATTGCCTCTCTACCAAATGTTTTTCCGGGAAATGAGGTTATGTGTGCCGAGAATTTTGCTAAATCATTGATCGATTCTGCGGATAATGTTTTTCCAATTAAAAGCATTAGATCAGAAAAATTCCCTTCTCCGCCCTGGTGGGATAAGGATTGTACGGCAGCAATAAAATCCCGAAAAAAAGCTGAAATAATTTATGCTAAAGATATGACATTTGAGAATCTGTCAAATCTTTCTAAAGTTGTTGCCAGTACTAAGAAACTTCTTAAAAAGAAAAAAGTTCAGGGCTGGAGGAACTTTTGTACTTCCATCTCGCCTCAAACGAATTCCTCTGAGGTTTGGCAAAAGGTCAAACGATTTAGATCAGCCTTTAATGACAATAATATCTCATCGCTGTCACCGTCTTTAGCGGATCAATTTTTAGATCAACTAGCACCAGCTTCAGCTCCTCAGGAAATTCTTTTACACCAATTTACCTTTAGCCGTTCAATTGACGATAGTCCATCTGTTCCAAGTATTGATTCTCCTTTTTCTCTAATAGAACTTAAAGGTGTATTACGTGGTCTTAAAGACTCTTCTCCTGGGAAAGATGGTATTCCTTATTCTTTCTTGTGCAATCTTAGCGATAGTTCATTAACATATTTTTTAAACATTATTAATACTATTCTTCTCACTGGTAATGTTCCTTCGACATGGAAAACGCAAATTATTATACCTATATTGAAAACAAATAAATCCGCCGCAGATGCTTCTTCATATCGTCCTATAGCCTTATCTTCCGTGCTCCTTAAAGTGGCGGAACATTTAGTAAAGAATCGTTTAGAGTGGTATTTGGAATCTAACGGTCTATTAGCTAGTATTCAATTTGGTTTTCGAAGAGGTAAAAGCACGTTGGATAGTTTAAGTATATTTACAACAGACATAAGATCAGCACTATCATTTAATCATCACACTATTTCAGTTTTCCTTGATATTTCTGCGGCATACGATAATGTTCTCTTAACTATTCTGCTTGAAAAATTGAACAAGCTGAAGGTCCCTGCATGCTTGTCTAATTTTATTATTAACGTCTTAGCTGAAAGGTTCATTATCGTTTCTGAAGGCTCCTTGGAACAAACCAGAGTTGTTTGGAAGGGATTGCCTCAAGGATCGGTTTTAAGCCCTATCCTTTATAATATTTACACATACG
Source organism: Archips crataeganus (assembly GCA_947859365.1). Lineage (NCBI taxonomy): Eukaryota > Metazoa > Arthropoda > Insecta > Lepidoptera > Tortricidae > Archips > Archips crataeganus. The sequence goes on along the minus strand of OX402071.1, from coordinate 5,331,655 downwards.
ATCTAGAATTATCCCTTAATAGCCCTGTTAATGTTTTACAGTATGCCGACGATCTTCTAATTTACTATTCTGATATTGATGTAGCTAAATCTACTGAAATTGTTAATTCTTCATTAAACAGTTTACACATTTGGCTTTGCTCAAATGGCTTGGAGCTATCAACAAATAAGAGTTCTGTATTGGTTTTTAGCAGAATGAGAGCAAACCCTGAAGTTTCCATACTCTACAATAATAATCAAATTTCTCAGGTAAACCAGGCTAAATTTTTAGGAGTTATATTTGACTCTAAGCTGTCAGGACTTCCGCACTGCGAGTATATTGCTGCTAAGTGCGAAAGACTCCTAAATATCCTCAGATGTTTATCGGGTGTTTGGTGGGGTTCCCATCCTTTTTCATTAAAATTAATTTACAATGCCTTAATTAGAAGCAAGATTGACTACGGATCGTTTTTATTGGAACCAAGCAACCTCACTGGGTTAAAGAAATTAGATCTGATTCAATCTAAATGTCTTAGATTAATTACGGGTGCTATGAAGTCAAGCCCGATAAATGCTTTACAGGTAGAATGTTGCGATCCCCCACTCAAACTAAGACGGCAGTTTCTATCAGATAAATATTTATTCCGTTCCGTTCAGTTCTCTCAGCATCCAATTCTAAACAAATTGGAAAGTTTATCTTCTCATATCAGGTCATCGCGTTACTGGTCTCACAAGTCTCCTCCCTGTTTAGTTAAAAGTCTGGAAAAATTCCATTCTTTGCATGCTCCTACTCATAGATCTCACAATCTTCCTTTATTTACGTGTGACTATCAGGCTCTAATACTGTCCCCCAACATTAAATACAATTTAAACATTGATAAAAGCAATCTGAATGCTAATTCTTATTTTATTTGCAAAGTTGCTAACATTTGGCCGAGATGGAATTACATCTACACTGATGCATCAAAAAGATCTCCTTCCGGGTGTACTGGAGTCGGAATTTATCATAGCCAATACAAAATAACACAGCATGTTAAATTTCCACCTGAGACTTCAGTTTTTACTGGGGAAGCATTTGGCCTGCTAAAGGCTGTGGAATATATACTTATCATGAAACTGAAGGAAGCCGTTATTTTCTCTGATTCTCTTAGTGCTTTGCAGGCTCTTGAAAAGTATCCATTTTGTAGATCTGCTCCGTCATACCCTGTAATAATTGAAACTAGGAATAAATTGTACCAGTGTTTTCTCAAAGGTTTCTCAATAGCTTTTGCCTGGGTACCAAGTCATTGCGGCATCAGAGGTAATGAAAGGGCTGACAGAATTGCCAATGAAGCTGTTGAGGATGGGGATCTGTTCCCTTACAAAAACTATACTCACGACCTAATTAATCTTCCGCGAACATATCTCCATCATTCTTGGCAAGATTGTTGGTCTCAAAGTTGTATTCTGAAGGGTAAAAGTTACAGTCTTATTCAGCCCTCCATTCCTAATAAACCCTGGTTTTTTAAGCATAAATTTTGCAAAAGAAGTACAAGTGTCTTAATAAGAATGCGCTTAGGTCATGTTTGTACTCCGGAACATCTGGCGAAAATTAACATCATAGACAGCCCTGCCTGTGAATGTGGTTTGGAAGTGGGTGATCTGAACCATATAATACTGTCATGTCCTCTTTATGACCATGTTTCTTTATACAATAGTATTATATTACAAAGTCTTCCATTACCAACATCCGTTCTATGCTTACTTTCATCAAATAATCCATCTATTTATTCTTCCATTGCCTCCTTTATCGTTACTAATGATATTAAGTTATAAATATGTATATGTTATTATAGTCGTCACGTCACATATAACTATCCTGATCCTATATTTCCCTACCTAAATCCAAAATTCCGTGCTATTTTGATCAAATTCCACCTGTTTCCTCACTTTGTCATTGGCACAATCGTTTGTTCTATCCGAACTTGTATATTGCCATTAAAAAAAAAAAAAAAAAAAAAAAAAAAAAAACAATGGGACAGTTTTATGAGTCGATTTAACTTTTATTGTTAAATTTAAAGAGAAATAAGATCATCTACCATACCTACTTAGAAAATTGACTTAAATTGGCATTAAATTGAACCTTTCTCCAATGTACATATATAATTAATGGGAATTAAAAAACGACAAAGTGAGGCTGGCTGAGTGAGTGAGGGTGAGTGGGGTGGTAGGAACATTAGGTGTACTGTTCAAGCCTTGTTAAAAAATTAGATTAATAAAAACGACACACGTGATGTGCGAAAAAGGGTTGCGAAGATATTGTCAATTCTCATGCGGTTTTCTCTGTATCTCCAATTTAGTAGATATTTAAAATCATCACCGTTACCCATTGCTTAATGCTTGTTTGTTTTAAAACAATTCTGAAGAAAATACTGTTACAGGAATAAATTAAATTATGTCATATGAAAATCGGGCAAACGATAATGAACCGTGGTAATGGGCAGACCACATCGATTGAAAAACGAAGAATCGTTGGGGGAGAAAGGTTCTCGAGTAGCGACCACCAACCGTAATGCCTTGATCACACGTACCGACCGAGTAAACAGGCGAGACAGTGCTCTCGGCCGAGTACTCGGTGCGTATAAACATAGCGCCGAGTGCTGGGCCGAGCGCTCGGCCGAACGAAGCGGCGAGACAGTAGCTCAGCCCCCGTTCTATCTACTAGGCCGAGCACGTATTAGGCACTGTCTCGCTCGCTCACTCGGCAGGTCTGAACGTTCACTGTCTCGCCACTCGGCCACATGAGAACTGAACTGACTGTGCTAATTTCAAAACACGTGTGAACAGTGCTACTAGCTTACATCACTGTCTCGGACGAGAAACATTTTACTGTCTCGCCCGTTTGCTCGGTACGTGTGATCAAGGCAGAAGACGCTGAGTTGCCAGGCTTCTCAGTAAGTGAACCCACGACTTCGTGAGAGTTTCTGGCAATTGTTCATGGAAATGGCATGTTGTCATTCATTATGGCGTTCTAAGGGGGAAACCATTGTTCAACAATGGACATCTTCCAAAGTAAGGGCCCTACCACACCAGCGATTTTCTTCGGCGATTTCACAGCGGAGCCAGCAGGGTAATTGAGTAACTTTTTTGACACTCGGCATCGGATTGAAATGACAGTTTTTGTATGGCTGTGACAGCTGGCTGTTTCCGATACCAATTGTCAGCCCAATACAAGAACTATCAAAATGAACGCGATGGCGATTGCGAGGGAGTTAGACAATTAGCCTGCAATATCGCGGCAATATCGCGAAGAAAATCGCTTGTGTCGTAGAAAAAAAAAAAAAAACTTTTGGACCCCAAATTAGTCTCCGATATTTAAAAAATGGATAGTTATTGCACCCTGCACGTCGTAATAGTCATTATTGACATTACCTCCGTTGATTTATTTAGACAAGAAGTCCGGTAAGCTTGCAAATTGGTGTAATATAAGCAATTTTCCTTGGCTCAGTTAACTGCGCTGCAGTCCAGTTTCTGAACGTGTTTTTCTGCAATCTTATAATATATTATGAATCAACAGTAGCCACATCTAAATACCGTAAGTCTGGTTACTTTGGCCCTTAAGGATAACTTTAGCCTTTGGGATTAACCTTTGATTAACTCGGGTCAGATTGCCATATTACACAGTTACACGGGTACATTGCCATTGCATACATCGGAATTTAGGGGGAAAAATTTAATAACAGGCAGGGAGTTCCTTTATCGGTTCCCATATACTAGTGATCGCCCTTAGCTTTGTTTGCAAGTGTGTATTTTTTATATAAGTATTATTTTGGAGACGATGATAAAGTTTACACAAAACATCTTTTATATGATAGCTGGATAATGAGTACCTTTTGCACTTTAAGATAATTACAATAAAGAAGAAGAGAATTGAATTATTATTTTTTTTAATTTTTATGATTTCTATAAAATTTTATTTTTCCATACAACTTGTAGTGATCACAAGTATATGGCCAAAACATCTATAGTTGAGTTTATCGATATAGGAAGTCCCTAACTGTCAGTAAATTTTGCCCCCTAAATACCGATGTCTGGCCAAAATGGTTAGTTTTAGCTGACGTAGGTGTTATATCTTTCATTAGATTCTTCTAGATGTGGCTTTCATATGGCTCAAATGCTACTCTCCATTAGGACAAAGTACTCCGACTTTACGGTATGTGTTGGCAGGTATAATATTCAGGTATATGGGTGAGGCCAAACGAATGTAATTTTTTCGAGTTGTGACTCGCGTATTTTCGGTCGCATAATTTCTGCTGCCTTTTATACAATAGTCCAGTCTGTCTGAGCTTTTGAGCCTTAAGATTTTATAACTTTACTGTCACTTAATAATTCATAAACAATAACTTTTGAGTTATTTTTCCTTCACTGTTTAATCGGTGCTGTACTTTTAACCAGGCGTCTGGCTTTATAATGAATAACTTACTAGCCCTCGTCCGCAATTATGTTCCGCTAAATATCTCCAATGAGCATTATTGGTATTTAAAATTTTAATCACTTATCGCCGTGACATAAAATCATATTAATTAATAAACAGGTTTTTTAATTTAATTTCTAATAGAAGTTTTTTTGTGGACTTTACTTTTTATTGATTGTATTTGCATTGTCATCCAAACTACGTAACCGTATCAAATTTCAAGTCAATCCGATCGTTAGAAGTAGATTAAATTTAACTTAAAAGTTAAATTAATGATTGTAAAATAAAATTTATACATCGAATTTTGGAATAGCATTGTGAACTTTTATCGATAGTTGTGTACATCACTAGCAAGCGCAAGGAGCACAATGAGAGCGCAGTCATAATATCCTGCACACGTGGCGCCGCGCCGTGACGTAGCACGACCAAGAATAAATTATCTATCAAAATTTGATATTTAATATGGCTTAGGCTCGAAAACCTCACTTTCCTGAAGTTTGTACTTCATCTTAAGATGCACCTTTTGATCCTTCTCACTTTCTGGAAAGGACACTATCTCAAAATATTTACTTCTCAATGGGCACACTTTCCAAAAAAGTGCACTTTTTCAGATGGTAATTTCCCAGAAGGTACACTTTTTCCATGTAGTTAGTAAGCTGTATTAGTAGATGTTATAAAAACGGCAGTCTCACAAACGTGTACATTTTGAATGTGTGCGTTTTGGAAAAGTTTACTTTTTGGAAAATGCACTTATTGGCCAAGTGCATGTATGGAAAATGCCTTAATTGAAAAAGTGTACATTTTGGAAGTGTACATTTTGCAAAAGCGAGTATTACGAACCTAAGCTTCAATATTCATACTAATTTTAACGGTAACAACTGAAAATAAGTATAACTTCAACTTTTTTTGGCAACCGATCGCTTTAGTTTAGTTAGCAAGCAATGCCAATGACTCCTAACAGCAGCATCAAAGTGAGAATAAAAACCTACTTAGTTCATTTATAAACGCTGCATTAAATTTCATACTGAATTTCTGTTCCTGTTAGCATTAGCACCACACGACTCAATTTACGCAACTTACAACTCTAAAAGTAGCCTTGATTGGTTTGTCTTGGATTTAGACATGGTACTACCGTGAGACTCACTCACAGTGAAATAATACGGATTACTCACGTCTCAAAACGAGTCTAACTCGACATGTTTCGGGCTAATGTTTCTTCTTTTTTTTTGGATTGACTGGAGCTACTTATACATTTTATAGATGTATCTTTTTTCTGTACTTATTATTTATTCTTTTGTGATCTAAAAGAGAGTCGTCTTATATTGTATACTTACGGTTATTGAAATAGGTCCGTCCTTCAGAAAATATGTATTAACTTGTGCATTAAGTCTTCTTTTTAACAAAAGCCACCGCTTGTCCACCGACCAAATTCATGTTTGAGAATTGTTGATATTTTCTATGGTTTTTTTTGTATGTGAAGCTGAGAATCCGCAAGGGGTGTAACTACAGTCCAAGCCCTCTAATTCTGAGAGGAGGCCTGGGCTTTGCAGTAGTACGTATACCTATAGGCTGATATGGTGACGATTAAGATGATGATTTATTTTGTATGTAACTCTTATACGCACTTGTACAGTAGATGATATTTTTATCTAGGTGAAGTATGGTATGTTTAATACCTTGTCATTCGTTTTTAAAATACCGTTGCTTTAAAACTTCCACTGTTCGAGTTCCAATTTTAAAGTAGTCAAATACTTGAGCTATGACTGTTTTGTTTCGAGAAGTGCTCGTAAAATACTTATCGAAACCAATTGCAAAGCAATGAGTACTTTTTAGACATTCTCAACTGTATTCTACATAAATAATACTGCCACTTTTGACAGATGTCATCACCAGTACAATTTAATTAAAGCTAAAGCTGTTCAGAAAAGGTAAGTACTTAGTTAGTTTTCAAGTATACGTAACCATCTAAAAACACTTAAGATTTTTTTTTGGAGATTATGGCTTGGTTGCAAAACACTTTAGATTAACTATCTAAATAATAGAGTTGTAAAAATTGAGGTGTAGGTAGTTTTGAAACGGTAAAAATTACAAAGACCGGAAATTATCGATAATATCCCAGCACTAAATTGAAACTGTAATCAGAGTCTTGGTAACTGGGCCGCGGCTTAACAAAACAAAGATCGTATTTTCTTTCACTACAGGACATATGTTTTATGTAAACTCTTCTACATTTACGATCTTAATAATATTAATATAGCATAAATGTATAATCTGGGCCGTCACGTCTGTATAAAGAACAAAGTAATGCAAACATTACAAACAGTCAAACTTTTTTTGTGTATTCCCGTATTTTTTTAGGAAACTTTTTAGTCATACATAAGGATAAGACTCTATGAACGACTGTTTAAGATGATAACAAAAAGGTATGCAAATACTTAGGTAGTTATACTTTAAGTTTATAAATTTCAAATAAGTATTCCTATTTCCTAGGTACTGTTAAATGTGAACTAAATAAACTTGTGTACTTACTGGTAAACACGGAATTAAAACTTTTTAACACACAAGCAAAATTAAAAGCCATCGCCACTTAAAACAACACTCATTTATAAGATGAATGAAAACTTTTTAAACACACCCAGCACCCAGCCAGACACTTAATGAATTAAAAAAACAAACTGTCAATCTTGGCGCGCTTTTGCGTCTTATTTCAAACGGAGAATTCAAAAGACAAAGTTAGAATATGGCCGCTGGTGGGGTATCATCCCAAAATTACGGCTATGCCAACTTTTCTCTTCCGGTGGCATAAATTTGAACTACAATCGTTTCATACTAAATTTCTGAAGTGACGTAGACGGTAGCGCCGCGCAGTTGGCTGTATAAATAAATTTGCGCCGCCATGCTCAATCCGTCCCGTTGGTCGAAGTTGTATTTTCGGTAATTACAGGAATTATAGTGTCGGGGAAGTGTTAAATCGTTTAAAAGCGTGCCGAAGACAAATGAGTGAACTTGAAAAATGAATAGCTCGCAAGGGAAGTGTACGATTTACTATTATTAAACACTTAAATAAGTTTAAAACGACGGATGAAGATAAAGGAGTTGGAGTTAGTTAAATGATGCCGCTAGCTGACAGCTAGCTGTTACTAACAAATCTCTATTAGGTACCAAACACTAAAGTAATCCTTATAGTTACACGCAACGGCTCTCTGCTGCGCAAAAAAGCCCTAAGCTCATGTCTTGTGGTCAATCCAATTCGTAAGTTGTATGATATGACAATCGCAAATAAGTTTAAATAGTTATATGTATTATAGTGTTGTCCTTTATTAGGAACTAGCTTTTGCCCGCGATTCCGTCCGCGTGGAATTAGTAATTTAGGCAGCTTATTTTTTTATCCAATTTGCTTTTTCATCAATTATGGCTCTCCTTAGATCCTTCCGGAAGAAGTGAAACTTCATAATAAACCAACCCGCTCCCAACTCGCTCTCAACTCACCCCCCACCCGCCCCCAGCCCGCTCTCAACCCGCCCCCAACCCGCTCCCAACCCACCCCCAACCCGCTCCTAACCCGCCCCCAACCCTCTCCCAAACCGCCCCCAACTCGCTCTCAACCCGCCCCCAACCCGCTCCTAACCCGCTCCCAACCCGCTCCCAACCCGCTCCTAACCCGCCCCAAACCCGCTCCCTACTCGCCCACCCACCCGCTCCCAACCCGCCCCCAACCCGCTCTCAAGCCGCCCCCAACCCGCTCTCAACCCGCCCCCCCAACCGCTCCCAACCCGCCCTATCTAACTGGGCTATCTAACACTGAAAGAATTTTCCAAATCGGAGCAGTAGTTCCCGAGATATAGACGTTTTATTTCCAAAACCCCCGATTTCGAAACATTCTTCCGCTCCGCTCCGCTCCTATTGGTGTTAGCGTGATGATATATAGCCTATAGCCTTCCTCGATAAATGTGCTATCTAACACTGAAAGAATTATTCAAATCGGAGCAGTAGTTCCTGAGATTAGCGCGTTCAAAGTTCAAACCTGTTCGATAAATTCTTAAAATAGACGTATCTTTCTTATTTGTGAACCGATTCAAATGAAACAAACACTAAATGTTAATCCAAGAAAATACCAACATATCAGTGAAAACCGCATCCTTCTAGGTTAAGCCGTTTCTGAGATTAGCGCGCACAAACGCACAGACAAACAGACAAACAGACAATAATTCTAGAAATCATTGTTTTGGGTTCTATTGCGCTAATAAATAGCCCTAGTGACAATTTTTCTCAAATATCTTCAATGTACAGACACCGACTTGTTACAGATTTATTATATGTATAGATTAAGTATAAAGATAAAAAACTTATGTGTTAAAATTCATGGACAATTTAACAGGTCTCTCCTATATACCTTTTCAAAGCCTTAAACTTGACCTCGATATATTCTGCGCTACTTTCATATTCCTCCTTCCTTATTAGACGTGACTTTAAGCACATTCCTGTGCAATGCGCTTGCGACGCCTCTCGCCCCAGGTACGATAGACCTACAGGTCGATTATAGAAACGTGATCAGATCAGGATAGGACCAACCCAAATCAATTCAGTTATTGTGTGTTCTATAGAATTTCATAGCAGTATTATTACATTAGTAACGCGTTGGATGCGGATGGCACGGGACCGATCTGTTTGGCGAGCCTTGGGCCTATGCTCAGCAATGGACGTCTTTCGGCTGAAATGTTGTTGCATGATGATTACATTAGTAAGATTAGTCTCCTTTTCACACTCCTAGATTAAGAGTGCATCAACTCAAAAACTGTGGAATCAACTTCCGGTAGCAGTGTTTCCAGACAACTACTTAAGTATGACACCAAATAATATTTACACCACTTAATTGAGTTTCTTGAAAACCCATTGGTGGGGGCTTTAAAGAAAAAGGTTTATACTTCCTTTATGAGAGGTCATTCTAACAAGAGTCTTGTGCCCTTCTTTGTTTCTTCGTTTACGAATCCGACTCGCACTTGGTCGGTTTTTAACAAATCGCCATTGGCCCGCGCAATGCATTCACAACTACTCGATTTATCAAACTGGCTATGAATATTATAAAGGGGATCGCTAAATCGATTCCGCTGTGAAATGTGAAACACGCGCTAAGCTAGTATTATGTGGCGTGTTTCTATGAATAATATATTTATGCTTTTCATAATGTTATGTTATGAGGATAACGGTTGGTAGATGAATGAGTTTTGTTTAAAGCTCGCTATGAGATGCTATGCTTATTATATTTCTAACATTATAAACGTGAAAGTTTGTATGGATGGATGTGTGGATGTTTGTTACTTACTCGGTTTAACGGATTCTGATGAAATTTAGCACACTGATAGTTTATAACCTGGATTAATATACAGGTTAATTATATCCTGGGAAATTGCGTAGATAGCGATAAAATTTGCAGACGAAGTTGTGGACAACAGCTAGCTCGAAATATTTGTAAACATAAAAATAAAATAGGTAACTATAGTTGGTTTAGTGAAGGGGCACGTATGTGAATCTCGAAAGTTAATATAGGTACCAATCTACCTATTATTAAATATCGAATACAATTAATGGGTTTTCTTTGTGTAATACATTCGTAGTTGTGTATTGTAAGTGAAATTTAAATATATTTATTTTAGAAAAAAATGCCTTTGTGACCACCACCACGCGAGGTGCAGAATTGCAATTGGTTTTAGTTTATGCACATTATCCATTCAACAGATCAAATAAAAAATCCTATACTTCATTTAATTTAGAATTGAAAACCACAACATCATTATACTGCGGCTCGTCAACTATTTCTTACCTAGCAAATAGTACAGTAAAATAGTCTGGGAGCCGCAAACTAAAATTGTTTTAATGTCACTTTATTTGCGTGTCGTCAATTGTTACTCTAGTACAAATTGTAAAGAGATTACAGTTCACGAGCCGCAATATAATGTTGTTGTGGTTTATAATTCTAAATTAAATGGATTATACGTATAGAGAATTGATGGAAACAATTACCAGCGCCGATCTTCTCAGTAAATCGATATTTTGGAGGAATGTGAACAATGGCGGCCGTTATCTGCGATCTAATTACCTGTGGACAAACAAGAGCGAGAGTTAGTTGATTCAAAAGCTAAGAGAATAACAATTGGGTTACAGAAGCGACAACTTTTAACAATTCGTTATTCGGACGAGTTACTGTAGGTATAGTCGGGGTAAAAAAAGGTTCGTCACTTTTCGACCTTAATTCAAATCGAATCAAATATCACGGGACAATTCACACCAATTGACCTAGTCCCAAACTAAGCAAAGCTTGTACTATGGGTACTAGACAACGGATATTAAACATACTTAGATACTTATATAGATAGATGCATACTTAAATACATATTAAACACCCAAGACTCGAGCCGAGCACAAACATTCGTATTATTCACACAAATGTCTGCCCCGATCGGGAATCGAACCCGGGACCTCAAGCTTCGTAGTCAGGTTCTCTAACAACTAGGCTATCCGGTCGTCTCAATTCCTTGACATAGAGTCGAAAAGTGACGAACCCTTTTCTTACCCCGACTATACCTACTGATGTGCGACAAAAATATTACGAATCTTGACACCAGCAACAACAAACAAATGACAATTCATCATTGCGATGGATGGCCTTCATTTAATTTTTACTATTTAATTAAGGACTCTACCCAAAATTTTTTGCGGATGGTCGCATTTCTATCTACATTATCCCGCAAATTAAATCAGACAAACGATGTATGAGTTTGAGGATGAATAAGTATTTGCCCGTTAATACTAGTTAGTTAGTTAAAAAAAACCATGGTAGCTTATAGTCCGACAACTCGTGCGCGACCCTCCGCGGAACTCTGTCGCAGTCAGCGTTTGCCGCACTTATTAAAATTACTACTTATTATAAGCAGAGGCTCCCTGCGACAGGGTTCCGCCGAGCGCCGCGCACGAGCTTGTCAAGGTATAGTGGTTTGACCTAGGCCTCTCAAGCAAAGGATCGTGGGTTCGAGCCCCAGCTCTCACCACCGAGTTTTTCGAAATGTTCATACATACAATTACATATATTTGAAATTTACCATGAGCTTTAATGTGAAGGAAAACATCGTGAGGAAACCCGCACACACCTACGAAGAAATTGAATTGTGCGGGTTAAGTTCCTATTCCGCATTTGACCCGCGTGGGAGCTACGTACCAACCAAGCCCTCTCGTTCTGTGAGGAAGTCTGTGCTCTACAGAGGGACAAGTACAGACGTTGATGATGATAAATACTACCAATTTGAGCAAATGTACTAAGTTTTGCCACAGTAACAAGCTGTAATGACCAACTACAGTAAATGCAGTTTAATTTCACAAGCTAGCGTTGCTTATCATGTAAATTTTCTTAATGTACTGTATAATAAAATAAATATGTAGTCATTTTAATGTATTGTTAACACTGCACTCTCCACCACCCAACTCTTCGTCAAATAAAACTTTTTGTTTTTATATGACTTTGTTCAATTGTCGCTTCTGTGTATTTATTTTTATTCTAAGGTGATCTAACGCCATCACATCATAAAAGGACTTGGCCCTGCTATGTAATATGATAGTGACCAAAAAACGATGTTATCCGAGTGCGTGATAGTGGCGCTCTCGTCACAAGGTCAGTATGAAATAGTATGAAGCCGTTTTAGTTCCATATTCGACCACCGGTATTTAATAACTTTGTGATATGAACGCAAACAGTGGGGTGCCCAATTTGATCGTTTATTATGTTTATGGTTCGTTTAATGGGTTAAGTTACTATATCTAGATCCCTAAGTAATGTATGTTTAGACATAATAAAAACAGTGTATAGTAAAGGCTCCAATTTTTACATTTATAATTCATCGTTTGACATTCATCATTTGGCATACCTAACTCTTTATTTTATCAGAAAACATTAATTATTCAGGAATTTTAGAATAGTTATCCTGTAGGGATCCTTAGGTTAGACGACCGGATAGCCCAGCGGTTGGCATAGCTGGGCACCGTTAATCAAAAACTTAACTTCGTTAATCGCTAATCCTTTAATTATAAGGTTAACTTTGGTTGGTTAGAGAACCTGACTACGACTGTCTACGACGCTTGAGGTCCTGGGTTCGATTCCCGGTCGGAGCAGATATTTGTGTGAAAAATACAAATGCTCGAGTCTTGGATGTTTATATGTATTTAAGTATGTATTTATCTATATAAACATAATATGTTTATCCGTGGTTTAGTAGCTACCCATAGTAAAAGCTTTGGCTTAGTTTGGGACTATAGGTCAATTGGTCCCATGGTTATTATTATTATAGGTTAGGTTAGGTTAGGTTTATTTTATTATAATTCTGAATAATTAATGGTTTCTGAAAAAAAAGAGTTATACGGAATGATGTATTATGCGAAATGATGAGATTATGCATCAAATTTTATGCTATCCGAGTCGTTTTCAAAATAAGTGTACACACAATTATGGGACTTGATAAAAACAAAACTTAATTGATTCCTTTGTGTGACGAAAGTTACCCATATACTATTTTGTATGACTAACTTTCGTAACACAAAGGAAGGGATCGTGATTTTGTTTTGATTAAGCCCTTAACTATGTACCTACAATTTTTTTGAAAACGACTCATCCAACATTGAGCCCATAGTAAATGAGACTGTATTTTTTTTTTCTAAAAAATCTATTTTTGTCCCCATTTTTCTCAATTCTCATACACCAACGCGAACCCGACACTATTTCATACATGATTTCCTATTCACAGTAGGTATCTACATTTTCAATAAAGGTGAACATCTTTCATAGTAAGGTAAACGTACCAATGTTCGACACCTCAACGCCCAGTAGATGACACCCATCTGTCACCTCTCTTACTATTACATAAGATTGAAGGTGCCATGTATTGGGTCAGTGCCGAGCACAGGGACGTTTACCTTAACTATAGTGAGAAGGTTTGCATGAAAGAAAACGTTTTTTTTAGGGTTCCGTAGTCAACTAGGAACCCTTATAGTTTCGCCATCTCTGTCCGTCTGTCTGTCTGTCTGTCTGTCTGTCCGCGGCTAAGCTCAGAGATCGTTAGTACTAGAAAGCTGTAATTTGGCATGAATATACATATCAGTCACGCCAACAAAGTGGTAAAATAAAAAATAAAAAAATAATTTTTTTAGGGTACCTCCCATAGACGTAAAGGGGGGGGGTGATTTTTTTTTCTTGACTTATCCTATAGTGTGGGGTATCGTTGGATAGGTCTTTTAAAACCATTGCGGGGTTGCTAACATGGTTTTTCTATTCAGTGATCTGTTTGCGAAATATTCAACTTTAAAGTGAAAATTTTCATTAAAATCGAGCGTCCCCCCCCCTCTAAAATCTAAACTGTTAGGTGGAAAAATTTGAAAAAATTCAGAATGGTAGTAAATATATCAAATTTACTAGGAAAATTATAGCGGCTAAGATTGCTTGGAAATTATTTGTAGTTTAAGAGTAAATAGTAGCCTAAGGTATAAAACATACCTAAACTTGGATGATTCCGTACACATACGAAATCCTTAGAAAAATATTACTTGATTTTTTTGTAATGGCTACGGAACCCTACCTTGTGCGTGTCCGACACGCTCTTGGCCGGTTTTTATTTTAGTAGTAGGTACGATCGGCCCAAGCGCCAGCTTGACAGTTTCAAAACAAATTTGCTTGCAGCCGTTGAAGTTCATTGGTATGTATTGGTATGGACAGATGTCTAGCCAAAGCACGCAAACTGGGCCTTTAAGGAGTCAAGCTGGCGTCTGGGCCGATTGTACTTACAGCGTCCGAAGCCGCGGCGGGCAGCTACTGGAAAATAAATATCTAAAACACTCGTAATAAAAGGAACACTCATAAACAAAGCGTTAAATGAGACAAGGTATTCAAGTTTTTTTTCATACAGCTTCCGCGTGCCGTAACTTTATCCCAGCTATTCTAACAATACTCTTTGTTTTACTCCTGTTAGTGGTTTTCGCCTTAAACAGAGTAACTGCGTATATTTATCAAGACGGGTTTTCACACAAGAGGTAATCATCGGACTAGGTACTTATACATTGCGGGGCGGTTTGAAGCAGTCTCAGTAAAGTCGCGCGCAGACAGAGAGCGGTCTGGAGTTCCGAGTTCCGCGTTCAGAGTTCTGTGTTTTGACCGCTCGACGCTCGAGAGTTCCAGTCGCTTGTACCTCTACCATGAGTTTACACTAGTTTACGTGACCGTACTCGCTAGCGACGGCGTAAATTGTTTGTATGGAGAATTGTACAGCGCCTCTAGCGGTCACTTACGGAAGTACAATTCTCCATACAAATCATTTACGCCGTCGCTAGCGAGTACGGTCATTGTAAACTAGTGTAATCTCAAGGTAGAGGTACTGTTGAGTGCGTTATCGTAAGAGACTCAGTCAGTACATTCGTAAGAACGCAGAACTCCGAACGCGGAACTCAGAACTCCAGATCGCTCTCTGTCTGCGCGCGCTCTAAAGATTGCACACGGTCTTTAAAAAAGACTCGACAAATGTCGGACATTTGCAGTCTTTTTCCAAAGACCGATGAGTTTTTTGTGTTTTTTTTTGTGTGTGTACAAGTCAAGGAGAGTCACTGATGTGTTGCCGGCCTTTAAATTAAGTATAAACCCTTTTCTTAAAGCCCCGATGTCATAATTGTCTGGAACACTGCTGCCGGAAGTTGATTCTAAAATTTCACTGATCGTGGCAGGAAGTGCCGAAGAAAATGTACAGTGGTAGACCGCCATTCATCGAGATGGTGACGATAGAACTTTGTCTTTCAGCCGGAGGTGCGATGGTGGAATTTTGCAGCAGGCAACAAATTAAACAATTCTTTAGAGGGCTCGCCGTGGTAGAACCTATAGAACACACAAAGAGTCTACGTCTCTTCGCATGGATAAGGAATCCAAATCTCAAGATCATGATCCACAAATACCGCAATGTATGCTGCTCTTATACTTTATACTCGCACTGCGGAAACACACTTTGCGCAGAATGAAATGGTATTTAACTTTTTATGGAAATAATGCGACAAATCTAGCTTTGCGGTCCGATATCATTGAAGTTCTACAAAGCATTGGTATATCGAAGTGTAAAGGATATGATTGTGATTTAGTGAGGAACATGCAAGGGAAGGGGGGTAGATAAGTGTTGTAATTTATTACAAATGAGTGATTTGTATATACTTTATTGTGTAGTTTATAGTCTAAGCTATGACTTTGTCTTCGAAAATAGGAAATTTTATTATTAAGATAGTTATTGGGGTAGAAGTAAGTAGGCAAACACAATGTTACGTAGACACCTTTATAATAAACAGGTCAATTTTTAATTTAAATTGACTGCAGACTCCAAGATCGCAGTTTTGCTTTTAATTTAAAATACTTATCTTTTTTAACTTTTCTATATTTATGAGGTACATATATCATAAAGACAATTTTTATTTTATTTTATTGACACGTTTGCCTCCCAAAAGTGTAATTCAAAATTTATTTATTCGGGTGCGTATGTCGAATTCCAAACAAATTACTAACTTTCAATCATATACTTACATGTCGGTCCAGTACATTCAGAGCCAGACAGACAGACGTACGAGTGATCCTATAAAGAGTTCCGTTTTGTTACCTAGTCGGACGTACGGAACCCAAAAAATAAAAAAATACCTACATGTTATCTATGATTTTGTATTGACCAATATTATTATGTAATAAATAAATAAATAAATATTAGGGACAATCTTACACAAATCGACTTAGTCCCAAACTAAGCAAAGCTAATTTCTCTATTCTTTATTAGGGCCTAAAATGTAAGTACTGTTCAAATAACCTTGCGACACAGATTACTTAATACTTACTTCGTCTTGGGGCTTTAAATAAACACATAATTTAACTTAATTTAATTTATTTTGAATGCAATTTTCCAGGATATAAATTACAGTAAGTACTATCGCCCCAGACGTCAGCTTGCCATTTTCAAAACAAATTTGCTTGCAGCCGTTGATGTTTATTGCTATGGATTGGTATGGACAGATGTCTAGCCACTGCACACAAACTGGGCCTTTAAGGTGCCAAGCTGGCGTGTGGGCCGATAGTACAATTCACACCACATCACTGTATAGAAGCCATCTAACTCGCACACGCTCGTAGAACTGATGGCTGATGGGGCCAAAAGGTTCTCGAGTGGTGTCCACGGACCGGAAGACGCAGTGTAGGTAGAGCTTCCAACAAGATGCAGCGGCGACCTGGTTAAGGTTGCGGGAACGCGTTGGATTGGCGAGCCTTGGAAGAGGTCTATGTTCAGCAGTGGACGTCTTTCGGACGAAATGATGATGACTAGTATACAGACTATACAGGGTTATTTGTAATTCACTAGCATCCTTTTAACCCTAAACTCCTACCACTTAAACAAATGTTTTTTGTTTTACGGCTTTTGTCATAACTTAATATTTTTGGTGTAATAACGTTTTGAAAATTTGAGATTACCTCTTATTTTTTTTATACAATATAGGCTTGTGTTTGGCCACAATCACGCCTGATGGAAAGCGAAGATGAGGCCTACGATGGAGCACGCTTGCCTAGTAAATGCTCATTCACCCTAGACTTGAAAGCGGCCAAATTGTAGTGTTCAGGGAACACAGTCACAGGCAGGGAATTCCACTCCTTAGCTGTGCGGTTGATGAAGGAAGAGCGAAAACGCTTTGTGGGGAATTTGGGAATACTGACAACGTAAGGGTGGAGACCCCGCCTACTCCTGGTCGACCTGTGGAAGAAAGGAGCAGGCGGAATAAGGTCGTGCAGTACCGAAGCACATTCACCGAAATGCAGCCTGTAGAATACCGACAGAGAAGCCACTCTTCTGCGATGACGAAGGCTCTGGCAACAAAAATCCGCATCGCAAGCGACGCCGACGAGCCTCTTCGCTCGCTGTTCTACCGAATCCAAAGCAGCTAGCTGATATTCAGCAGAACCGTCCCAAAGGTGGCAGCAATACTCCATGCAGGATCGAACTTGGGCTCGGTAATGACCAATGAGCTGGTCCGCAGTGAAGTATCGCCTAAGTATTTTTACGATACTCTGTGTATTTGTATGGGGAAAAAAGTGCTTCATTTTAAAAAGTCGTAAAACAAAAAACATTTGTTTGAATGATAGGAATTCAGGGTTAAGAGGATGTCAGTGAATTACAAATAACCCTGTAGAGTGAGTATATCCAATAGACAAATAGACCCTTTTCATTTCTTTTAATATCAAAAGCATGAGCTCATGACTTTGTTTTCATTTATACTTCGCACTTTCGTTGAATAAAAGTGAAAACATCCAGTTCCTGTGGGATCATAATGCACGCTATTTGCATACAACGCTTCATACATACAAATTACGCCGCATACATACGAAGACGTACCAAGTACTCATACTGATGCGGTTTTAGCATACTAAACACTGGGGATTTTCTGTCTTATAATTATTGTTGTGGTTGGATTATAATCAGTGATCGGTTATTTGGATTCTCCCTCGCGGGATAACAAGTAAAAAAGTTAATATAGAAGAAAACCGAATAGAATAGCGAACAAAACGTACAAAAATAAAACAATTTAAATTATCTCTAAGGAATTTTAACTATCTATATTAACTTTTCTACTTGATATCCCGCGAGGGAGAATCCAAATAACCGATCACTGATAATAGTACCGTAAGAACTTACAACTTTGCCTTTTCATTATAGCTTTGCCCACCGCGTCACATTTCAGTAAAAGCGAAATGTACCAAAAATAGTTACAAATACACTTTCATTCTAATCTGTGGCTTATAGCTAAACATACTGCAGGCAACACTGGCCTATCGGTTGACGCGTATCTATCTTCTGTCACGCGTGAGCTGGCTTGGAGCGCGGACGTGTTTTTTGGCGGGCCAATTAGGACGAAAAAACTTCGAGTGTATTTTAAGCCAGGAAAGTCCTACAAGTATTTAATTTTAACTGTAACTAATATTCAGTTTAAAAACGATGTAGACAAAATCTCAACACCTTATCTCTATTAATTTTGTAATTATGGTAGTGGGCAATGTCATGAACGTTTTTCGTATTACTTTTTTTCAACTTTGCCCAGCAAAATTTTACCCTTAGGGTTGTCACTAGTATGTTATATAAAATCATCATCATCATCATCCCAGCTTATATTACGTCCCACTGCAGGGCACAGGCCTCCTCTCAGAATGAGAGGGGTTGGGCCGTGGTTCCCACGCGGGCCCAGTGCGAATTGGGAACTTCACACACACTATTGGATTTCACCGCAGGTTATATAAAATAAAATCCGTTTATTTCAGACAGATGAATGTGGTCCATAAAGTTTAGATTATTGTTTAATTTTACACTATTGAATCTTAATCTTAAAACATCTAGTATTATCTATTATTTTTTTTTATTATTATTTTTTTTTTTTATTAAGCTATTATTATTAAAATATTAATATCATACTGCACCTAATTTAGTCGTAGTCGGGTAAAGGCAATAAGTAAAAATTGACAACCCTAGCATATCCAGGATTTTGTATGAAGGATTTCAATTTTTTTTTACGACTTTGCCCACACGAGTTTGGAGGTTAAATACGAGGGGCGTTCAATATAAAGTGAGAATGAGATGCAAATTCTTTCAATATTAGGAAATTAAATACTGGCCGGTAAAGCTTATCTATCTAGCTGATTGCTATGAAAAAAAAAAGTAACTGTCTTTTGTTTAAAAAAAATACGGTAATTTCTTTGCAATGCTATTGAGTACGTTAGCGAAAATGGAGAAAATTTAACTGCGCGCCGTTATCAAATACTTGTGTTTGAAAAATTTTTCTACGGACCAAGTCAATTTAGATTTGCGGGACACTTTAGGGTCTAATGCTCCTCCGTATTCGACAGTCGCACGTTGGTGCGCCGAATTTAGACATGGAAGAACATCGACCATGGACGACCCCCGCTCCGGACGCCCTACTACTGCAATAACTGAAGAAATTGTGAAAAAAGTTGAAAACTCAGTTTTGGCAGATCGTCGTGTCACGGTTCGTTTTATTGCTGAAAATGTAAAGATTTCAACGGGGAGCGTGCATAATATTTTACAAACGCTTGGGTATGGAAAAGGTATCTGCGCGTTGGGTACCAAGAATGCTTACTGACACGCAAAAACAAACTAGAGTCGAGATTTGTCAAGAAGCTTTGGACCTGATATAGCAAGACCGGGAACTTTTTTTGGCGTGATTTATAACAATGGGCGAAACATGGCTCCATCATTACGACCCTGAAACGAAACTGCAGTCTATGACATGGAAAACGCCATCATCTCCAACTCCGAACAAATTCAAGGTGGGCCCATCTGCCGGTAAGGTCATGGCTCTGTTTTTTGGGATGGTAAAGGGGTATTAATGATTGAGTATCTCAAACATGGAGCCACTATTACGGGCACCTTATACGCCAAACAAATACCAACATTGCGCAATGAGATCCGCGAAAAACGGCGAGGTAAACTCTCGAAAGTTGTGCTGTTCCACCAGGACAATGCCCCGGCACACAAGTCCATCGTTGCAATGGCTGCAATTCGTGATGCTGGGTTCAATATCCTTAAGCATCCTCTGTATTCACCAGATCTCGCTCCCAGTGATTTCTACCTATTTCCGAGATTTAAACAATACCCGAGAGGCCAGAAATTTGAAGACGACGACGCGGTAGTCGCTGCAGTACAAGATTTTTTAAGTACTCAAGATAAGACCTTTTTTAAAAATGAAATTTTAAGTTTAGAAAAAAGATATAACAAGTGTATTATGCTAACAGGAGACTATGTCGAAAAATAAAATGACATTTAGTAAAAGTTGTTTATAACATACTCATTCTCACTTTTTATTGAACACCCCTAGTATATCACTTAAAGGACTTATAATACGACACAACGTTGCTATGCCTATTCTACATTATTAGACTTTAAGAGTCATGACCATAAAATTGATAATCCCGAAGTTATGAAAGTGTAAACAAATGTGGGCAATCTCGAAATTTTTTCAATATTTTGGCCCGCCGGTTTGAGGCCCGTTTTCTAGAGTACGGAAACTCATTTTAAATGTAGTGTTCTCATCTGCACAAAGAAAAGTATGTCAATATGTGAGTGCCACAGATAAAGTTGCACAATACCGACCAATTGACTCTAAAAAAAGCAAAAGACCGCAAAAAGCGGGCAAAGTTGTACGTTTTTACGGTACATCCTAGAGGGGAAGGAGTCGTAGAACGAGCTTTATCGGTTCTAACGCGCAATTTAACACTAATTTCTTATTCCGGCTTGCTTATCATGTAAAAAATAAGTTTAAAATAAGCTAGTTCACGATCTCGTGGATATTTCTAAAACTTATGAGACTTTATCTTGATTTATTTTTTCAAATGAAACATTTTTAGACATCACTGGCTACTTGGCTAGGTATGCGTGTAACACGACCATTTGAAGCGGCGGTTAGCTGTAACTGTAACCGTTTGTTATTGTCCTGACTATTGTACATACTATGGACGACAATTAAACCTAAGTGGTCAGGGTTGCTACTTGCTCAAATTGTATTTTTAATTTTTATTTATTGGTTAAAAATAAGCTCAAATAGTTATTTTATTGGAAAACAAGCAAAGCTTTCTTTTTGGTTATGGGCGTTTTTCCTCCAAGAAAGTGACCGAGTGAGTTAGTGAGTCGTAGGTGAGTGAAGTGGCGTCCACGGACCGGAAGACGCAGTGTAGGTACGCAAGATGGAGCGACGACCTGGTTAAGGTTGCGGGATCGCGCTGGATGCGGATGGCACGGGACCGATCTGTTTGGCGAGCCTTGGGGGAGGCCTATGTTCAGCAGTGGACGTCTTTCGGCTGAAATGATGAACCAATGGTCTAAGTTATCTGCAATAAATCATTATTATTAAAGAAAATAATGTTTCCTTTTATGGCAGTGACAGCCCTGACATAAATATGCGACAGTGGCGCCCCGCAGCGTAATGTGTGTAAAGCTCACGTAACTTAAGTCATTCACGATATAAAACTGCCCTGTCTTTAGTTATGGGATGCCACGACATTACGTAAACAGTCGCATTCACAGAAATAATAATAAAGAGTATAGAAGTGCCTTAGACGCGTGACCTTGGCGCCGCGCTTGTGACTCGTAGGTCACAAGCACGCGATTTGTGGCTCAGTGCTATTTGAAGCGTGGGTATGATAACAAGTGCTTTAAAATGGTGTTTTGCAGCATTAGCAATTGCGGAAACTCGTCCACACTGTGTAATTACACTAATAAGGGGATTACATTTCATTGGTATGTATTAATTTAATGTAATAATGCGGTTTATATCAAAATACAACTTGAGAAAATATTTCATTATGAAATATTGGTTTACACGTTATTAACACGAAACTTCAGGTACCATTGCTGCTCATATCCTTAAAAACGCAGATTGCTTTGAAGTATACGCAGCAATGTAATATAATTTTTGATAAACCTTCTGCCTCGCACAAATGTTCATGGTACGAACACAAGACAGGTTACGACTAGTCCCGAGCTAGTGATGCCCGTTGACTTGCGTAGACTTTTTATCGATATCCTAGTTTCCAATCATCCTAAACACGGTATAAAGGTGGTGTAATTAGTATAATAGTGTACAAATAATAAAGTTACAATTCCATTGTAAAAAAAATTACTGATTGTTTCTTTTGTTTATTTAATCCCGAAACTCTCACCAAAACTACAAAATTCCTAAATTGTATAAAGAATAAAGAATTTTGACTTTGACTTTATATTAAAAATGATAATTCAGTATTAAACAGCGTATTATTTAAAAACATATCTATACATATAATAAATCTGTAACAAGTCGGTGTCTGTACATTGAAGATATTTGAGAAAAACTGTCACTAGGGCTATTTATTAGCACAATAGAACCCAAAAAAATAATTTTTAGAATTATTGTCTGTTTGTCTGTTTGTCTGTGCGTTTGTGCGCGCTAATCTCAGAAACGGCTTAACCGAGAAGGATGCGGTTTTCACTGATATGTTGGTATTTTCTTGGATTAACATTTAGTGTTTGTTTCATTAGAGGTTCACAAATAAGAAAGATACGTCTATTTTAAGAATTTATCGAACAGGTTTTTTGTTTGAACGCGCTAATCTCAGGAAGTACTGCTCCGATTTGAATAATTCTTTCAGTGTTAGATAGCACATTTATCGAGGAAGGCTATAGGCTATATATCATCACGCTAACACTAATAGGAGCGGAGCGGAGCGGAAGAAAGTTTCCAAATCGGGGGTTTTGGAAGTAAAACGTCTATATCTCGGGAACTACTGCTCCGATTTGGAAAATTCTTTCAGTGTTAGATAGCCCAGTTAGATAGGGCGGGTTGGGAGCGGTTGGGGGGGCGGGTTGAGAGCGGGTTGGGGGCGGCTTGAGAGCGGGTTGGGAGCGGGTGGGGGGGCGAGTAGGGAGCGGGTTGGGGGCGGGTTAGGAGCGGGTTGGGGGTGGGTTGAGAGCGAGTTGGGGGCGGGTTGGGAGTGGGTTGGGGGCGGGTTAGGAGCGGGTTGGGGGTGGGTTGGGAGCGGGTTGGGGGCGGGTTGAGGGTGGGTTGGGGGCGGGTGGGGGGCGAGTTGAGAGCGGGTTGGGAGCGGGTTGGGGGCGGGTTGAGAGCGGGTTGGGGCGGATTGGGAGCGGGTTGGTTTATTATGAAGTTTCACTTCTTCCGGAAGGATCTAAGGAGAGCCATAATTGATGAAAAAGCAAATTGGATAAAAAAATAAGCTGCGCAAATTACTAATTCCACGCGGACGGAGTCGCGGGCAAAAGCTAGTTTCAAATATGTATGACAAAACGAATACACCCTACAGTTAATTGGTACTTAGTACACATTTTCATCATCACTTTTATTGTCATCGTCAAATGTAGGGTAGCACACAACACTAACAACATCACTTTGACAACCCTACATTTACCCCCCTATCCTACATTTGACAATGACAATAAAAAGTGATGATGAAAACGGGGGTAGTTGTGTGTCGCTGTCAGTTGCGTCGAGTAGCCGCACGACCAGGGCAGTAGCGCGCAGTGCGCGTTTGGGAGCCACCGTGACGTGTGACTCCGAGAAGAAGGGCTCGGATTAGCCCGAAACATGTCGAGTTTAACTCGTTTTAAGACGTGAGTGATCCGTTTATTTTCACTATGAGTGAGTCTCACGATAGTTTTATGTTTAAACTCACATCTCTCACTTACACAGAGTCGGTGGTAGGGTCAACCAACGTCATAAATAAGTGATCACTTTTGTACCTTGTCGCTTTAACGTCATGTTTGAAAAGCCATACGAAATTATGTAACGATTGAAAGTGACAAGGTACTACAAAAGTGGTCACTTATTTATGACGTTGGTATGACAGACACATGCAGCCAAACATTATACATTTCACATTCACATACCTAGGTCAAATTCACGTAATTAGCTACAAATTATTTATACTAATGTCCATACCCACGAATTAATTTTAAATTTGATCATTTAACCAATAATTTCCTGTAAAGTTTACTGCAAATTGTAACAGTCGATAAAATTGTCGATGAATCGAGGCCTAGCGTAAATGTGAAATAAATTGCTTTTGTACACTACAACCATACTGCCGACGAGGCCAATGAAGAACGCCGTGTTGTAAGTGTGGGTATGACTTACGGTGAGTGTTATTCAACGCTGTCTCTAAGTAGTTAGGTTCATAATTGGCTACTTTCCTAACTAGTCAGTCTTTTAGATTATCAAAAAACATTGGACACGTATTTTTTATTTTGTCAATTAAACAAAAAATTACGAAGATATGGCGCGTTGAAGTTTCGCGTGACGTCACTTGTTCCTACACTGTGTATGAGCGTTTTAGGAACAAGTGACGTCACGCCTCGTCACGCGGAACTTCAACGCGCCATATCTTCGTCATTTTTTGTTTAATTGTCAAAAGAAAAATTACGTGTCTAATATTTTTTGATAATGTAAAATACGGACTAATAAGAATTATTATTTTTTTACCTAGGAAACATCCCTATTGTTTGTAAGCAAAATATTAGTAATTGTGTGCGTGATTGCGTAGTACGGTAAGTAGAGGGGACAAACTAGCGCCACTGGTCCCGGAACAAAATAGGAACTAAGGCATTACTATCCTCTTTATTATTATTTCTGTGGTCGCATTGCATTGTACAGTCGATACGAGTATGTGCATCATTTTCTAAATGTAGAGGAGTACACCTATTTATAGTATGACTGGCTGTTGCCTGCGACTGCGCCTGCAAAGAATTCGTTTATTGCTATCCCGCGGGAAATTTTCAGTAATAAAAGCTATCCTATCCTATGTCCCTCGCAGGGTCTCAATCTATCTCCATGCCGAATTTCATATAAATCGGTTCAGCGTTTTAAGCGCGAAGAGCTAAAAACCAGAGTTACTTTGGCAATCAATTAATACACAAATTTTTGTACGAGAAATAATTGTTTTTATTTCACCGACAAAAAATATTTTGATGAAAGTGAAGGTCAAATTAGACACTTAACTTGTTAAGACAATTACCGTCTTACCATTAAACCCTAGGTAGGTTAGGTAGGTTAAATGTGTGTGTGTGTGTGTGTGTGTGTGTGTGTGTGTGTGTATGTGTTTAACATAATGTCAGTTTCAAAAAAACTATTATTTTAGGCAAGATCATTAAAAGGTGGTCATAAAATCAATATAGTCATGGATATTTATCAATTCACCTTCACATTAAGTAACAAAACATAATCAAAACAAAACTAACACAACCAACATAAAACACCATTTCGTCATAAACTGGCAATGAAAATGCAAATGCGGCGCCTCGATGTTGCCAGTCGTGAAAATTAGCACCGGTGTTGCCAGGGCGGTCCCTTTGACTTATGGATGTGACGGTGAATTTATTTGACCCGGCCTGATTTTATCGCCTGCGGGGAAACGCGAGCCGCGTTTATTATTGTCTGTGGTTCACCATAGATAAGTTTTATGTCGCGTTCTTGGTTTGAACTTTGCCGCAAAACTTATTGCGAGCAACAAGAAACGGTCTCGATATTATTCAGTTCTACAGTAAGTTTTACCTGAAACTGTACTAATAAATTAACGAACAATAGAGTTGTTAAGCCAGTAGCTTCAGTGCAAGTTTTTGTTGCAACTAACGTCTCGAACGCTTTGCGTTAAAAGTGTTGAATACCGACCACGACAAGATGTGGTAACCGAGTGTACCTACTGACCTATATGGCCTCAGAACCAGAGGACCTTAGAGTTTTTTGGAATTCAGCGCGAATTTACATTTTAAATTTACCACGAGTTTTAGGGTGAAGGAAGATATCCCGAGTGAATCTGCACAAACTGCAAAAAATACACCTAAATCAGTCCAGCTCAGCGGTTAAAGCGTGAAGAGGTAACAGACAGACATACTTTCGCATTTATAATATTAAGTTTGGACTTCGACGTTAGCAGTTGACGATAGAGAACGCTTTTTCGCTTTTTCTCGACGCCCACAGGAAGCAGGGTCTGTTTTATTATAAAACCAGGCTAGGTAATTTATTATGTTGCTTTCTTCCAATTCTTTGACCCTTTCTACATCGGCTTGCGTGAAAGCGTACTGTTCTGTCGTATCAACTCGATCAGTCATCACGAAGTGTGAATTGACATTAACCCCGATTTCCGAACGTCCGCTCGACTCGTATCTTGGACTATATCTAAACTACCCACGCTAATGCAGACGTATCAACATGCATATCAGTTGCCAAACATGGTAATCAAAAGATCTCCGCTGTACAATTTTAAAGTCAAGTTCGGTATCAAATTCAAAGTACGCATCATCACATCATCACCATCATCAGCCGGAAGACGGCCACTGTTGAACAATATGGCACGTAAGGCGCAATCCACACAGAAGAGACGTGAGACGGGGGCGCGTCGCAGTCCACGTCGTTTGTTCGCAGGCCGCGTCTCCGCCCCGTCTCTTCTGTCTGCTTTGGATCACGACGTTTCTATACATTTAGTATAGTTGGAATTTTATAAGCTGGGGGTTTAGGACTGCAGAACTCATCTGGATCAAAGATAACATTGTTCTCGTTTGTTGAAGCATACCGCTAATAACAAATCAGAACAAGTAACAAAAAATTCAAACAAATAGCTACCGTCTTCTCTAAGGTACAAGGTTGAAATTGCAAAAGCTTAATTCATTAAGAAAGGCCTTTCGTCATTGTAAGCGGTACTCAGGTGGATCGTCGGCGTTGTAGTGCGTCCCTAATAGAACAAACGAGAACAATGTTATCTTTACCAGATGAGGTCTGCAGTCCTAAACCACCAGCTTATAAAATTCCAACTATATGAAAACTGATTCAAGGAGCGCCGCGCCTGCGTCGCGCCCCCGTCCCACGTCTCTTCTGTGCCGCTTGCGCCTAAGTAAGACTCGCACGAACACAATATAAATTCTGAATCGACAATTACAAATACGCCGGGTGCGTTCGCTTTACGGCCTCGCTATGTACCTAATGCGACTTGCACTTTTCTTGCAGATCAGCCCCCTGTACCACAAAAGTTACAAGTGCTACAATTCGACAAAATTGTAACATTTTACTATGAGAAACTTGACAATTTTGTTGAATTGTAGCACTTGTATTTTTTGTGGTACAGGGCCCTGGGCTTAAGGATCCTTAGTTCATTAAGAAACTAGTGCTAGCCACGAGTAGGTACAAGTCTTTTTTGATTTCCTAAACCGAGTTAGAGACAATTATAGGCCAATCAGGAACGTTATCGATCGTCGCATAAGGTCTTGAAGAATTACTGTTAATTACTCAAAGGTACTCGTACTCGTAGTACAGTTAGTTAACACGAAGTGGACGTACAAGGAACATGTCACGTTTGAGTACACTTGCATACAGGAAGTCCCAAATCTCAACTATAACCTGCACTCTGCAGGTACCGGACCAGAGGTCAACTTAAAACAGTTTTGGTAAAAAAAAAACTATGTCTTTTATTTAACCGATTCTAAGGTGATGTTATAAAACATATAGGATACTTTTTATCCCGAAAAATTGCATAGTTCCCGCGGGATAGCGTTATAAACGGAGTCACGGGCAGCACCTAGTTTTAAATATCTTTGTGTTTCCCAAATAACAAATTAAATACACGTTCACTACTTACTGTATTTGGTTTGAGTCATTGATTAAGATTATCGTATGATTCGTATGGTATTGGCTGTTGGATTTGGTACTGATACGTCTTTGCATTCATATTTATGCAAGTGTTATTATAGTCTTCGCATATAAAACTCAGTAATGTTAATTTTATATTTACATAGGTATACATGTACGTGTGTAGTTATTATTTATCGAAACGAACGGTTCGAGAGTCGAGAGGAACGATTTAGCTCATTAAATCATATAAATGACATTTCATTGATTTTGCGGTAGGATGCACCGTTTTCAAGATATTTGACAAAAAAAAACTTGAAGTAAAACTTCTATGTAGGCACGCCTGACTTGGGACGAAGGCGGGTGTGTGGGGGGGTGCTGTGTGGGATGGCGTGTCGGGGTGCGGGGGGTGGGGGGGTGCGGAAGGGAGCGGGTTGGAGGGTGCGAGGGGGTAATTTTTTTTTTATATCGAGGAACTAAGGAGACCCATAATTGATGAAAAAGCAAATTTGATAAAAAAATAAGCTGCCCAAATTACTAATTCCACGCGGACGGAGTCGCGGGCAAAAGCTAGTAAAATAAATATTTAGGGGGCACCCATACAACAAACGTGATTTTTTGCCATTTTTATAGATAACGGAACGGAACCCTTCGAGCGCGAGCACGACTCGCACTTGGCCGGTTTTTTTTCTAGCCGCAAATTATTAATTGAAATTATTGTTTTTTTTAACTAACTAAATTTTTGTAGTTAACTTTTTCCAACATTTATAGACATTTACGGCTATATTTCCACAACCTAGCAAATTGCAAATATTCTAGTGACTTCGAAAGAAATAGTTATCAACACTGAATCGTTTTCCCTTACTTCTGGCTGAAGGGCTCGGCTGCCATGGCCAGAAATAAATAAAAAAAATCTTCAGTGAAGGATTGCTGACTACAGCCTTTATTTACGACGTTTGTTGTTGAGTATGTGGGATAATACCCTCAATGTGCGTTATCGTGTTTGCATGATCGCGATAGCGGCAGTTAGCGCTGTAATTAAAGGCCAAATCTTCAAATCAAAGAAGGCTTTATTAAAATTAACAGATTCCCTGTCCTATAAGGCACATTCGGCTTATGTGTGACCTTACTACGTCCATCTCCATGAGGCACATGTGCCTCATGACTCTATGAGCGTTTAATTAATGTCATTGTTACTATGGGGATGTGTCGAAAGAACGCCGCACATTGCTTCGGGACGGGGAATCTGTTAATACTTACGGCTAAACGGCTAGTATTCGCGGTTTTTGCTCTTATAAGTACAGAAACTAAAATAGTGTACTTAAATAGTTTAAATAGCATTTTGTGAGAAAAAGATCATTCATATGGTTCAATGGTTCTAAACTCAAACTCTTTATTGCATTTAAATGTTGTGGGTAAAGATCTTAAGCTTCAACATTTACCCTGTAAGGGCACAGCAATATGTATACATAATGGCGGTAGTAACCACTTAACAATATGTTCCTTAGTAAAAATTTACAGTTATAGTTTACCTATTAACTATATGGCACTAAAAATAAAAAAAAATCTATCCTAATAATAAAAAAAATAAGAGAGAAAGTTTGTAAAGATGTTGTATGTTTGTCAGGTAATTCACGCCATAACGGCTGACAGATTTGGATATAACTTGGCGTACATATAGAGAAATATCCCGATACTGCGAGTGTTATCACGAGGTCTCCACTCGAGTGTTCGCCTCGCCCAACGATCGTGATTCATCCTGGCAATGTGCCCTGCCCATCTCCACTTATTCCTCTCGATCTCTTCCACCACGTTTCGAACTTTTGTGACTCGTCTGATCCACTCATTCCTTTTTCAATGCATGACAGTTATCCCGAGCATTGACCTCTCCATTGCTCTCTGTGCAACACAGAGTTTCTCTGCAGACTTCTATCGCAGTAGAGGGAGACCACCAATGAGGTGGAAGGACGACATCTGCCGACAGGCGGGTAGAGGATGGATGCATGTGGCTGTCGATCGCCAGGCGTGGAGAAATGGAGAGGAGGCCTATGACCGAAGACGGACGAACTAAGGGCTGATATGGATGGATGGATGGAATATCCCGATAATGAGTTCCCATGCGATAATATTTTAACTTTAAACAAGAAAAGAAGGTGCTGTTAAAAGGCGTTGAAGTACGGTCGGCCTAGAAAACGGTCTAGCAGTTTTGACAAAAGTTTCTGTCAGATCTAGATCTAAGGTTGACTTTTCTAACTGAGTGCAGTCATTAGTCACTATCATCATTATTACCTATTGCAAGGGAAAATCGACCTCGTTGTATCATGACGTGCAAATGAACTTCAACCGTGGAGTGGTAGACCATATTTTTGGCCGACTGTACCTCACCTTTTAACATTTACTGACTTCGTCTGCAATCAGTAGATGGCGTTGTCTAAGCGGCCGTTGAATCTTTTTATCACTGATTCCTAAGTAACACGGCGAAGCCAGTTTAAAGCTAGTAATAGTACATAATAGTCTGCTAAAATCATAACCCCTCCATCTGGCTTTCTCGTAGTCGGGTAGAAAATAAGTGAAGTGTCAATCAATGAATGCAAATGAGGCGAGGATTAGCGTGACATAGTGGGCGGTGGTCAGTGACACCGCTCAATGTCGCACTCACAGTCACACAATTAAGTAGACCGTTAATGAATTACATGACAAAAGAAAGTTATCCAAACTTATGTTATAACATCCATCATCCAGAAGTAATTTTAAAAGTGTTTGATCCAAATCAAATATACTCGTACGTAGGCAATAACACGCACTTATGAACGTTGAACCCGTGTGGTGTTTGGTTTAGAATTACACCTCTCCATTTTTTCCGTGGATGTCGTAATAAGCGAGTAAGGAAATAGGTTTACGGTTTACTGTAGACGATAGGCTAGCAACATGTAAATTTTTATCTAACATTAAAACTAAAATTGCTAAAAGTAGCCCCGAAACCTAAATGTAGCTTGTGTTGTGCTCTGCCTAACCCCTGTGGGATACAGGTGTGTTTGTATGTATGTATGAACGTCGAAGAATCTACCACAGGTTCGGAAAAAACCCATGTTGAGAAAAAAGTCAAAAAATATCTGCAATGTTATAATAATTACATCCAAAGTATTTAATTTATTAGAAGCCAGGGATCGCATGGAACGGAATTATTTCCATATGTGCGAAATGCCAAAAATTGAGTACACGCTAAGTCTAGGTAGGTAGAGAGACGAAATTTTGCAATTTTTTTTTTAATATAGTTAAGTCCCGGGATTTCAATTCAACTGCCAAAAATAAAGGAAAATAATGAATCAATTAATATTTTAATTGCATTAATGTTCTAACTTCCCCTTTAGTTCGTTACTCTTTACCACAGTAATTAGATATGTAGCTAAATACCAAATAGGCTTAAATGGCGACCTAGTTTTTTGCTCCGGGTACTGAGCTTAGCCGAAATAACTGCTGTGTTATGCAAATTGTGTGCTAAATTGCCAATTAATTTTAAATACTTCTGTGACAAACAGGCGTGCAGTTCAGCCGTTTTTTTGGCACTGATACTAACGAACTATGTAGCGGACGAATGCTGACTTTCAAGATAACTTCAAGATGAAATGGAAATTTGATGATATTTAATTGATAAAACACAAACATTGATCTGTAGGCCTATTATGTCCGTAGACTCATATGGAGTTGAAAAATACTAAAATATTTAAATATTTTTTTTAGAAATATTGTACAAACGACATAATCCTAAATTTAACCAAATTATAATTCCCTGAGCACCCACGTAAAAATATTTTTATTCTAATAGAAAAATACTCCCCCACTTTGTCATCTTTGACCGTGACAGGTGAAAGTGTGTTGCCATTAAATAAATAGAAATGCCAATAAAAATACAGAAGACTTATTTTTAATTGCTAACGACGCAGTACTGGTGTTTAATAACTTTATTTTCGTTAGGCACTTAAGAATAATTAGTGTGTTATAAATGGTGAAAGTTTATTAGTTCGTCAAGGGTACTTAAAAATTTCAGTTTACATTGTTGCACACTTCAGGAGTTAGTAAGAATTTTAAGGAGGTTAGAATAGATAAGGTCGAGTGTTTAGTATGGTTACAAATTCATTAAATAATAGCAATTTAGTAGCTCATTTTTGACTTCAAACTAAGGAAGTGGTTCGCAATTAGACCACATTTTTTGTGTACGTTTACAATTTTACTAACATTTGCAGTTGAAAACATCTTTTTTATGCAAAATCTAGCATCACTATGATGTTTTTGGGCCTATCTTGTTATGTGCAACGCATGTTATATGCTTTTGCAAGTTCTTCAAAATAGTTCATATAAATTACCATAATAAGTTCGATAGCAACTTTATTATGTAAGACTTAAATTGAAATTCCGATTAAGATTCGGTAAATATAATTAGCATGTCTTAATTTGTACATATTTTAAACAAACAGGTGTAGTTACTCCAAAAAAATATTTTAGGTATGATTTCACACACTCATCTCGCCTTGATTTTTATTATCATTATTATGTTTACCATTTAAAATCACTCAAGCCGATTGCAGTGTTGTCATACCATAAAATTTGAGTGAAAGTAATTAGTTTTTAAAACGAACCGAGTGATGAAAGCGCATACGAAAATGGTCACGACATCTTTTTACAACGAAAAAAGAGCTGTCACTTTTACCGCCATTACATCATATCTGTCATTGAACTTGAATTTGGAATGTATTTCGAAACGAAAGTTCGATTTTCAAATATGGTGGTACTTACATCATTATGGCGGGAGAAAGTTAGGCTCAACAATAAAATTAAGGTGAATTGATGGTCTAATATGGACTCTTTGTTAACATTGAGCGGCGATTATAGTTGTACAAACTGAATGCTATCGTAAGTGGCGCTGTGGTCGTTTAGAGAGCTTAAAATTAGTAAAGGAAAATAGTTAGTTCCCGTTTTGGCCGCTTTGTAGGTTATGTTTGATGTTTTAGGCGTGAATAGATAGGCGTGGAGCATTGATATGCTTCGAGCAGTTCGAGCGTAGTAAACTTACTCGAATGAGCGTGTGAAATACTTTGGAACGCTCTTTAGATAAATATTTTGTTGTAATTTTATTTAGATAAAATTTAATGCTCAAAGATCTTTTTTCTAGTCGTAAACCTCCTTAATTCATTCAAATAACGATTGACTACGCGTTCAATAGCGTAGGTATTTAATATTTGAAGGTGCACACAAAAAACTGACTTCGGCGTGCTTAAAAGCTTCACATCCCATACCTAAACTTTCATGAGGACTTATCCTGTGACCTGACTGATTAACTGACTCATCAACTCCCAGCCAGCCCAAACCCTTGGGCATGAAATTTTGGATACCTAATATAGGCAAGGAATAAGGACGGGTCTGTTGAAATTCCCACAGGATAGGGAATAAACAGGATTTATTTGTTCGATTCAGAGTGACCTCATCTCTGTAACTATAATTGCCAGAGCCCTTCAAATTTAGCATGCATGTAGGTTATCATAACAGTAAAAACTCATTTTAACACAGGATAGGGAAGAAACGGGATTTAATATTCTCTAAGCAACAGATACTGATGATGATGATGATGAATTTCTGGATGTTGCTATGCCAAGTTTTTGATGAAGAAGCTTTACCACTGATTTGGATTCTGCACGGACGCGAGGGCCAAAGCTAATGTTTAATTTTTCACTTCGAGCTTATTTTGAATATGACTTTTTTTGTTTGTTACGCTTTCGTAAGAGTGCCTATTTGGCAATTTTTTACACTTCTAAGTCGGCAAAAAATCATACGGCCATAATAGGCCCATTTTTTGATCTATTCTTCAGTCGAAATATTCCGAAAGTTTCAGAATACTTCTTAATGTTTCGTAAGTATTCCGAGGGAATTATTCGGAATCTTTCCCGCCAGCAACACTAGTTATCATACATACATCGTCCTATCCTAGCCGCGCAATATCTAACGAACCTACCGAGAAACCTAGTCTTTTACTTATTTATAATTGAACCCCGCAATTATACGATTCCTGTAAAAATCATCTCGAACAAATTGCTATTGCATTAACCGTGTCATTCTTGTAATTTATCTTCTCACGGATTCTGCAATTTATTACTGCAAACCTCTAATTTCGCGCCAATCTAAGAGACATGGCCATTTTCTCGATCGGTTCTACATTTGCCATTCCAAAACCTAAAGCCAATCCAAAGTAGGTACTATTTCCTACGTTGTAAGGAACTAAGAATAGTTTACTGGTCGTTAAGTCAAGTTGGTATCTGTGCTAGGAAAGGATGCGTTCAGAAACTCGGAAATATCTGACAGTGACATTGCTCGAAGGTGTTCTTATTTTTTTTTCATTGATATAATTAATATGAATAGCTTTGTGCCTGTATTATTTTTATTTAAGTTTAATACTTCTTGGTCACTTGATTGATTGTGCAAGTAGATTTGTTTTGCAATTTTATTTATATTTGGCGTCGTTTTAAGTAAATGACTTTACTATAAAAGTTTAATCTAGGAAACTTTAAATAATTTTATTTAGTGTTAGTAACTGTGGACTGAAAAATGTACGTGACTCAGACCAGTTCACCCACACGAAGGCAAACAGTGGGACCAACATTAGTTTTGAATAAAAGAGAAACTTCAAATGAGTACAAAGATATCGTATCGGCCTATGGGATAGTGTATCTTTGTGACTTGATGTCAAAGCAGGTCGCACTTCCTAGTTTTTCGGAATATAAGTGTGTGTGTCACGTCACGCACAAGCACCAATAGTAATAAATGAAACTGTAAGAAAGATGGCGCAATAGACGTACACAAGGCGTGCCATCTTTCTTACAGTTTCATTCATTACAACTAGGTCCGTGATGAAGATGCGAATTGGAAACTTCACACACGCCATCGAATTACTTCGCAAGGTGTGTGCAAGTTTCCTTTACCGAAAATCTCGTGCTGAAATTTCCAATGTAATTTCGGAAAACTCAGGCGCAAGCCACACAGAAGAGACGTGGGACTTGAACCAGTACCTCTACCACGAGTTACACTAGTTTACAGTGACCGTACTCGCTAGCGACGGCGTAAATGATTTGTATGGAGAACTGAACAGCGCCTCTAGCGGTTACTTACGGAAGTACAATTCTCCATACAAATCATTTACGCCGTCGCTAGCGAGTACGGTCACTGTAAACTAGTGTAAACTCATGGTAGTGGTAGGTTTTTCATACTAAATGTATAGAAGCGCCGCGATTCAAAGCAGACAGAAGAGACGGGGCGGAGACGCGGCCTGCAAACAAACGACGCAGACTGCGACGCGCCCCCGTCCCACGTCTCTTCTGTGCGGCTTGCGCCTCAGACACGAGCCCGGGATTAAACCTACGATCCTCTGCTTGAGAGACCATAGGTCAAACCACTGGAAAAACACGGCTTTCTTTATTCACGTACTAAAGTGTCGGTTCGACTTTGATGTCACAGGTTCATAGATATCTTTTTATTAGCTACAAGTTACGTAATACTTAGCAAAAAAGCAATCAAGTGTGAAATGTGGGCGGTATTGTTAAAATTGTTCGCCATTGTCTAGCTTTTTTATCGTGCATCTACGCGGGCCTCATTTTTATTGGTTAAGTAACACAAATCACATGATTACGAAATAAGGAAGCCTCTTGAACTCTGCCCGACTGTACTCGTAGGGTTATTGCGAAACGGTACGAATCAAAAAAAAATAATAATTTCATCATCATAATTTATAGAATCGGGCAATACTTTGCGGAGGTCCATATCAAAGAACTGCAACAATTACTTTGCTCACCCGCGACCTTATGATAGCTACGTTTATACAAGAAATGTGTGTTCATGCAGTTCTTTTACCTCCACACTGCACGAACACGCACAAATCACACAAACCCACCTAAGTATCACCACCACCAAACTACACTGACGCGTTTCGAACTCAAACAGAGATAACATCTCCTCAGTCCTCACCCATTGTCAGCAAAATTAAGAAGAAAGCGCTTACCCTCCCCTTTTCATTTCATATCTAATCCTATCAATTAATCGTTCGGTTTGTAACATAAGTATGACTACCATACTACACTCCTGTAATTTTTCCAACAGAGCGTGTATAACTTAAAATATAAACATATTCCATGCCGTGTTATTATCTGAGAAAACAAATAAATAAGTATCCCCGCAGGATGTAGGTAATGAATGACTGTTGCAAATAAATATTGCTCCAGCATTTAAGGACCAATTTTTATTTTGTTTTGTTTTTTTTTATTTTGTAGAATTTTATGTGATTTAATAAATAATAAATAATAAATTCTGCTCAAAATCACGTGCTTTTTCGATCATATTAGGAGAACAAAAGCAAAAGTGTCCCAAGTTTTTTTTCCGGTGAGTTACCTAACATTTTCCACACTATTTTCCACCGATGTGACAATCAGCCTTATTGTTTTTCCTGTCATAAATAACTAACTATAAATTAAAAAATTTAAAAGCCCTCAACGCAATTATGTCATACGTATGTTTGAACATAAAGTAGTGGCCATTGTACCCTGTGAAGTGAATCCAATACACTGTATCTTCAGTACATTGTCTATGGGAGTTACAGTGTATTGGATTCACAGGGTACCATTATGCGTCTAAGATCCCCTCCGCAGCTAACGAAAGAGCTAATAACTTCGGAACGGCTGAACCGATTTTGATGAAACATATCTAAGAACCATTGCCAAGAAACCTGCTTTCTAATAAAAAACGCATTCAAATCGGTTCACCCGTTTAAGAGCTATGATGCCACAGACAAACACACACACATAGCGGTCAAACTTATGACACCCCTCTTTTTGTGTCGGGGGTTAAAAAAGGTAAAGCACTTACTTGGTTGACCATACATCCTAGGCCCGTTTAGTTCCCACATACTCTCTTGGCATACCTGATAGCATACCTAAGTTCGTTGCATAATGCAGCCAGCGAATGCGTTAATGTGCATCGATTTACTGGTGACATTTACTGGTTTAAAGTGTCATAGATTCTGCGGTACGTGAAAAACATAATACTCGTAATAGGGATGTTGACACCACCAATCAACTGACGTACTTTTTATGAGCTGTCAAAACACATTTCTCCCATAGAGTTTGAATGGCAATAGCAACATATGACGTCACTTGTTCGCATACTCAATTAACTAACTATTTATTTGTTTTAAAGCAACAAAAAATCTAATTTTGCAGTTAATCCAAAATGAATCTGGTTCATAAAGCGTTTTTTTACTGGAGTCGTGTCTTTGAATTATTTTTTAATGGTGTCAACATCCCTATTATGAAGAAAAAGCCTTTGGTTTTAATTAGCTATATGTGAAGAGATAACAGGCAGATAGACACACTTTCGCATTTATTTGGATGAAAACGTGGAAATAATGATAATAAAGTGAAATAAATATACACTCTATTTTATAATAGTATTCCAAGGAGCTATGAACCGGTTACGCTCAAAGAAACCAAACTCTACCATAACGTCCCAGCACTGTAAAACAAATGAAAATCACATGCTTTAACAAATCTATTCTTTGTTCTTTTTTCGAAATTTACATTCGGCCAGCATTCGAACCATCTCTTCGAGCCTAACAAGCCAGTGTTAAGTCAACCCACAAACAACACCTACATTGTTTGATCAACGATGTGCAGTGACGAAATACCTTTACCGAACTCCGAAGGCTGGCTACAGAGTCTATACTTCTATCATCATCATCATCTCGACCTAAGTATATACATCCTACTGCAGGTCACTGTGACATGGAGTCATGGATTTTTTTTCTAATTTTTTAGAGCTGCAATAACTGGCCTCTCGTCTGATACCAAGTTATCGTCGAGTTTTGGTACCCACACCCTGTATAGGTGATTAGTCTTTTTTTGACGTGATAACGTCTAATAAATCGATGAACGCCGGCTGCACGCACGAAAAAGGATGACGCAATGTCCCGTACAAGAGAGAGCAGTGAACTCCAGGATGTACAAGGGAGCAGCGCGCGCCAGGATGTACAATCTTAGTACTAGCGCTCGGGTAATTTATAATGGGGGTGCGGGGGTTGAGGGGGGTGCGGGGTTATTAAAGGGGATGAAAATTTAATTGTTTTTGCCGTAGGATGCACCGTTTTCAAGATATTTGACAAAACACCGGTTCTCATCCGATCACCGAGGTTAAGCAACGTCGGCCGCGGTCAGTACTTGGATGGGTGACCGCCTGGTTTCATTTTTGTTTTTTGAATGTTTTGTTATGACTTTGTCACGTTAAACTATCGTCCGTAAACCGACTTTACAGACAACCGGTTTTTATTATTATGGTGCGGAAAATGCGTCTTATGCATTCGTCTATTCGGGGAAACAGAGGGTATGTGATCAGGAGTGGCCAACTTGATTAGACCCAAGATCTACTATTCACTGACGAATCCCTGGGCGATCTACCAATGACATAAACGCAGCAGTTGTGATTTAAGACGTTGCGCAGTCTGTTCTGTGTATTCATATTTTTTGCCTTCCCACGATCGGCGGGACTAATAGCTGCGATCGACCGATTGGCCACCCCTGTACCTCTACCATGAGTTTACACTAGTTTACGTGACCGTACTCTACTCGCTAGCGACGGCGTAAATTACAATACAATACAATACAAATATTCTTTATTAATCACCAAAAACAGCACAGTGACATTAAGTTATTTGTATGGAGAATTGTACAGCGTCTCTAGCGGTCACTTACGGAAGTACAATTCTCCATACAAATCATTTACGCCGTCGCTAGCGAGTACGGTCACTGTAAACTAGTGTAACTCATGGTAGAGGTACTGATCTAAATGATAACTCCCAAGGTATCATCTGACAAGTACACGGTACAAGCCGTAATGGACTATTGGTTTTACTTTTGCCTCTCACGCAGGGGTCGTGAGTTCGGCCCGAGCCGATTCGGAATCGTTTGAAGTTTTCGGAATCTATGCGACCTGCGAAATTACATTTGAAAATGGCCTGCGTGGAAACTACATCCCAATCTCTCGTATTCTGAGAGGAGGCCTGTGAGTCGTATATGTATAAGCTAGGATGACGACGATGATCATCTGACACACGATCGTGCGTGCGTGTTGTGAAGTGCACAAACCGTGCATGTGATTAATGCCTGTTAATAATCAGTTGGGTCTGGTTGTTTGATTAATTGATTAATGATTAAATACTTTCCTTTTTAACCGTGGCTTATCCAATGTAAATAGTGGTTTAAGGTTGCGTACCTGAAAAATAAGATATTTTTATAAGATAAAGATAACAACCACACAAAATACTTGCGTTGTGAAATATCAAATAGCAAAACGCATTTAATGGCAACGAAAACGTAAAATCGGCAACAATCCAACTAGATAAGCAATAAAAGGAAAAAAAACTTTTTTAAATACAAGCTTTTATTAAGAAGAACTTTGTATTATGTTAGATGTTAGATGGAACAATATATCTAACATAATACTAAGACATG
Source organism: Archips crataeganus (assembly GCA_947859365.1). NCBI lineage: Eukaryota > Metazoa > Arthropoda > Insecta > Lepidoptera > Tortricidae > Archips > Archips crataeganus. The sequence goes on along the minus strand of OX402071.1, from coordinate 5,292,470 downwards.
TAACTAACCCTTATTCTGCATATAAAGATTATCTTATCTTATCTTAAGAAGATGTTAATAAAAAGAACTAAAAAGCTGAAAATAATTTAATTCTGATAAAAAAATAGATCTTGCATTAAATCTTTGCGTTTTATTATCACAGTCCCAATTGTTTCAATAAAATCGTGTTATTTCTCTTGACGTCAAAATGTAACGCGCTTTTATTGAAAAAAATTGGGACAATGATAAAAACGCAAAGATTTAATGCAATGGTCTTACTAATAAAATAATATAAATGCCAAAATTTGTATACGCAGGTGTATATGCAATATGCATGTGTGTATTTAAAAATAAATAAATAAAAAACCATTTATTGCCCATAAAAAAGAAAAAGAATAAATACACAAAATTATGTGGCAAAAGGCTCAGGCTCAGCATGTGCGGTGAGGATTACCCGCGTATTTGTTACTCCTTCATCCTTCATGCTAAAACGGCTGGACGAATTTGTATGCTATTTTATACGTCCATTGGAATAACACGTATGTATATACATAGGCTATTTTTTATCCCGAGATTCCCACGGGATCCATCTAAAAACCCAAAATTTTACCCGTTAGAGGGTACGATGCGCAACATTTCTCCATACAAACGTAATCCCCTGTTTCCTCCCTGGATAATGGCTTTAGAGCCAATTTTTTTTACTGTGTAATCTGTATCTACCACAGCTATGCCCCTATGTTTCGTTTTTTTCCATATTTCAATTAACATAAGAAATATGAGCTTTCAAAAACCGAAAAAATTGCCCTATTTCAACGTCATTTTCAGACACTCATCAGAAAAGAATCCCTGATATAAACAAAAAAAGGAAAACATATGGGCATAGCTAAAACTGTCCTCTAATTATTTTTGAAAAAAATAATTTTATTGGTCCAGTTTTCGAGAAGAAAACAGGGGATTACGAAATGCTGTTTTGATCAATTTTACGCGCCTATTAACGGTCTGGTCTGCAGTTGTCCCGCTCTCGCTGTACTGACACGGAGGGGTTCGGGCGAGACAGCGATATTTCATTAAAATACCTATTTCTCAAAAGTCTCTCAGCCATCGTACCCTCTTAAGTCTCGAAACATGACATTTTCATACGACGTAAACGAAGAATATGATTGTAATTTTCTGGAATTCCCAGAGGCATTTAGTAGAACCCTGGAATTTAAATTCGACTGCCAGATCTAAGTGCCGATACAGACGGACTGCATTTCAACTGCAACGTAACTGCCATCAGTACCTCTACCATGAGTTTACACTAGTTTACGTGACCGTACTCGCTAGCGACGGCGTAAATTATTTGTATGGAGAATTGTACAGCGCCTCTAGCGGTCACTTACGGAAGTACAATTCTCCATACAAAATCATTTACGCCGTCGCTAGCGAGTACGGCCACTGTAAACTAGTGTAACTCATGGTAGAGGTACAGTACCACTACCATGAGTTTACACTAGTTTCGTGACCGTACAGAGGCGCTGTACAATTCTCCATACAAATAATTTACGCCGTTGCTAGCGAGTACGGTCACGTAAACTAGTGTAAGTAAACTCATGGTAGTGGTACTGCCCACTCATTTCGGTCACGCTAGCGAGCAGATTGCGCGCAGTTTTCTGCAATTAAAAATGTATATGTGGGCAGTATGCAGTTACTTTGCAGTTGGAATGCAGTCCGACTGTATCGGCCCTAATGGTTTCAGAGAGCGAAGCCGCGAATTAAGGCTAGTATTAGATAAGCATAAGAAGCCTAGCGACGGTATGTCGGGACACGTGTGTTCAGGACATGAGTCATTCTCAACACAATAGTTTGTTTACATGACCGACTTGATAGCGATAAGTCAGATGTTTCTTTTGTAAAGTAGGTAAGGATATTCTCGGTGTACTTAAGTCGAACAAGTAAGTGCTTTACAGTTTTTAGAGTTCCGTATACAAAGAGTGCCAACGGGACCCTATCACTGAGACTCCGCTGTCTGTCCGACCGTCCGTCTGTCACATGGCTCTATCCCCCGTAATATCTACCCACGCGGGCTTAGTGCGTATTGGGAACTTCACACTCACCATTAAAGTTCTTCCCGGTGTGTTTCTTTCTTTAAAAACTCAGAGGTCCGAGCCCAGATTCGAACCCACGACACTGCTTGAGAGGCAATAGGTCAAACAACTAGGCCTCCACGGCTATATGCTTAAATAAAATATATATAGTTACTAGCCGGTGCCCGCGACTTCGTCCGCGTTAATCATTGATGCTGCGCTCCTATTGGTCGTAGCGTGATGATATTTTATTTATGTTATTTTATTTTATTTTATTTTATTTTATTCGGAAAACCAACAGCTATTTTATTTTAAAAGTAGATACTATAAGTAAATATCAGAAAAGCAAATTACAGGTCCTCACAGATAATATATAGCCTATAGCCTTCCTCGATAAATGGGCTATCTAAAACTTAAAGAATTTTTCAAATAATATTAGTATAGATAGTAAATTCAAATAAAACTAATATAAAGCGTGTAAAAAAAACAACATAAAGATCCAATTATTAACGGTCAATTGCAAAAAAAACTTAAACTAATACGACAGCCAATGTCTGTTCTTACTCACAAAAAGTGCATAACTTACAACAGACTGGCCGACTCGTGACTGCATTAAATAATTAAGCAATCCCTAATTGAGCCGTGACACCAAGTCGTGGGAGCCGTCACAACATAATGACAGATTCATTCGTTGCACGATACGAGTTTAATTTAATTAAATCAAGATTACAATGTATACATTCTGTTTTAGAAAATAGACAGTGTAGACTATTATATATCTTAGGCGGGGTTGTCTGTCTATTTAGTAGCTTTAACCCACGGATTCGCCTCCTTTAGAAACACCTACACAAAGGACAAAGAAATGTATCAATCCAGATCTACTTTGTCTATGTGTACACCAAGTCTGATCTAAAACCGTTCAGCCGTTATTGCGTGACATCCAAACATCTTCGCAAACTTTTTTTATGTAATTTAATATTAAGTAGGATAGTATAATAAATATAATAATCGTCTAATCATCATCATTATTCCAGCTAAAAGACATGCACTGCTCAACATAATCCTTCCACAAGGTTCGCCAAACAGACCGGTTCACACCATTCGCAGCCAACGCGTTCCCGCAACCTTAACCAGGTCGTCGCTCCATATTCTTGGAGGTCTACCTACACAGCGTCTATTCCGTTCCGTGGACGCCTTTTGGCCCCATCGGCCATAGTTCTAACAGCGATGTGCCCTGCCCACTGCCACTTCAGGCTGGCGATTGTTCAAGCTATGTCGGTGACTTTTATTCTTCACCATCTAATACTACTTCGTAATCTATCTATGTATATGAGTAGCAACGAACTGAAACAATTACTTTGCTCACCCGCGACCTTACGATAGTTAAGTTGTAAGAAATGCGTGTTCATGCAGTTCCTCCACCTCCATACTGTACTAACACACACAAATCACACAAACCCACCTATCACCACCACCAAACTACACTGACGCGTTGCGAACTCAACCAGTACCTCTACCATGAGTTTGCACTAGTTCACAGTGACCGTACTCGCTAGCGACGGCGTAAATGATTTGTATGGAGAATTGTACTTCCGTAAGTGACCGCTAGAGGCGCTGTACAATTCTCCATACAAATAATTTACGCCGTCGCTAGCGAGTACGGTCACGTAGACTAGTGTAAACTCATGGTAGAGGAACAGAGCTCAACTCCACAGTAGGTACCACAACCGTACGTAAGCGCTATGCTACCAAATGTTAAACCCGTTAATCCTAATCCTAATCCTAACTAATATTATAAATGCGAAGGTAACTCTGTCTGTCTGTCTGTCTCGCTTTCATTCTAAAAGTACTGAACCGATTTAAATGAAATTTGGTACACAGATAGTCTAGAGCCTGAGAAAGGACATAGGCTATATATAATTACGATAACACCAATAGGAGCGGAGTGGAAGAATGTTTCAAAATCGGGGGTTTTTGAAGTAAAACTTCTATAGGCACGCTTGACTTGGGAGTACGGTGGTGAATGTGAACGCGGGTGTGCGGGGGGGTTCGGGGGCGGGGGCGGGGGTTCTGTGGTGGGGGGTCTGGGGGTGGGGGTGCGGGGGCGGGTTTTTTTGTATCGAGGAACTAAGGAGAGCCATAATTGATGAAAAAGCAAAGCTGCCCAAATTACTAATTCCACGCGGACGGAGTCGCGGGCAAAAGCTAGTGTTGTATATGAGTCGGATATCATCTCTGCTACCTACTTCCTTCCCAAACGTAAACATCCATGATTAGCGAACTAAACAGGATATAAGCAAACAACGATAGTCGCCTGCGGCTCAAGGGCGCGTCGCACCCTAATTACGATTCAAGTTCAATGACATATCGATTGCGCCCCCGCCTCGCCCGCTTATAGCCGCCGAGCCGGCTCTGGCTATTTGTGCATCATCTGTTTTATGTGTAAGTTATGTCTTGGTGCGAGTTGGATATTGAATTATTTTAGGCCTGTGAAGGAGATGTAAAGTTTTTATTTAAGAACAAACCTAATATTGGTATATTTCATACTAAATACAAACTGAAGCATCGCACAGAAAAAAACCCCAGAAAAAAGACCAGCGCTGGGAATCGAACCCAGGTCCTCAGCATTCTGTGCCAATAATCATCCATCACTGCAGAATGTGATTATTTAACAGACTGAGGTGTGCGATGTACTTATGGGAAAAATTTGTGTCTAAACTCCTGATCAGTGGTGGTGTAGGGGAATAGCACGCGGCACGGAATGCTGAGGACCTGGGTTCGATTCCCAGCGCTGGTCTTTTTTCTGGGGTTTTTTTCTGTGCATCCATGTTTCAGTTTGTATTTAGTATGAAATATATGGATTTCACGGGATGACCGTAAGAGTAATAAAAAAAAAAGTTGAAAAAATAAAAATACAAAAGATACTTCATACCAAACTTGCTAATATTGGTATCATTCATCATCGACATTTCAGCCGAAAGACGTCCACTGCTGAATATAGGCCTCTCCCAAGTCTCGCCAAGCAGATCAGCCCTGCGCCATCCGCATCCAATGCGTTCCCGCCACCTTAAGGTCGTTGCTCCATCTTGTTGGAGGCCTACCTACACTGCGTCGTCCGGTCCGCGAATGCCACACGATAACCTTTCGGCCCCATCGGCCGTCAGTTCTACGAGCGAATATTGGTATACAAATAAATAAAGAACCCTGAATTTCGCCTACCCGGGGCAGCGTGCCAAGCATGCTTGCGGCATTCCCTCGCTGTACGGCTAAGCTCAGCCTCTGGGCGAAAAAAGACCCGGCCCTGAGGTCGCCAGAGACGCTAACAAGTTTATCCGACACCTCGCGAACAAATTTAAGTAACGGCACTTTCACACTGGCAACGTCCCGTTTTTTGCGGGTTCGGTTTTTGCAGGATCCCGTTTAGTAGCATACGTGCTACTATGGTAACATTCACACGAGCATTCGGTTTGCAGGATACCGCAAACCGAACCGCAGAGCAGGTGCTCGTGTGACCACAGTAGCACGTATGCTACTAAACGGGATCCTGCAAAAACCGAACCCGCAAAAAACGGGACGTTGCCCGTGTGAAAGTGCCGTAAAGTGAACTGTCGATAATATAGACTAAGGGTGGCTTCCCACCAGAGATGTGCTATGCAGCTTTGCTGCGAGGATGTGAAAGCTACGCTACGAAACTATGAGACCGTATCCACTAATGCTAAGCTGTGTAGCCGTGACTAGACTTAAAAATATTGGCTTTAGAGCCTTAACTCTTGCCAGGACAGGAGAGATGTAAACAAAAAATGTGTATGACCCTAATATACAGGGTTATTTGTAATTCACTGACATCCTCTTTACCCTGAATTCCTATCACTCAAACAAATGTTTTTTGTTTCACGACTTTTTAAAATGAAGCACTTTTTTCCCATACAAATACACAGAGTATCGTAAAAATAAGAGGTAATCTCAAATTTTCAAAACGTTATTACACCAAAAATATTAAGTTATGACAAAAGCCGTAAAACAAAAAACATTTGTTTAAGTGGTAGGAGTTTAGGGTTAAAAGGATGCTAGTGAATTACAAATAACCCTGTATACAGTGCGTACGAGGGAGTGAGATCAAATCCCTTTTTAGTCAGTCTTGGTTAGTTTCAAATCTGTTGTATTTGTAATTGGTACGGAAGTATCGAGCAGGTAAGCTATTTGTTGGCGGGCGATAACCTCGCTATTCGCGGCGTTGTCTAAACTAAAGGCTGGTGATGTAGCTCAATCGGTAAATATCGATACTCATCATCAGCCAGAAAACGTTCCCTGTTGAACAAAGGCCATTAGAACGCCATAATGGTCGACAAATCCACCGGTTGCTCGCAACTTTCGTAAAGACCGAAATAAATATAAGTACATATATAATACATATACAATAAGTAAACAACAAATAAGTACATATTGCGCGATTGTGAAATCCGCGCAAGAACTAAAGTCACGGACATAGCTCGAAGAATCGGCTAGACTTAAGTGGCAGTGGGCAGGGCACATCGCCCGTAGAACTGACGGCCGATGGGACCGAAAGGTTCTCGAGTGGCGTCCGCGGACCGGAAGACGCAGTGTAGGTAGGCCTCCAACAAGATGGGGCGACGACCTGGTGAAGGTGGCGGGAACGCATTGGATGCGGATGGCGCAAGGCCGATCTGTTTGGCGAGCCTTGGGGGAGGCCTATGTTCAGCAGTGGACGTCTTTCGGCTGAAATGATGATGGTGATGATGACATATACAGGGTTATTTGTAATTCACTGACATCCTCTTAACCCTGAATTCCTATCACTCAAACAAATATTATTTGTTTTACGACTTTTTAAAATGAAGCACTTTTTTTCCCATACAAATACACAGAGTATCGTAAAAATAAGAGGTAATCTCTAATTTTCAAAACGTTATTACACCAAAAATATTAAGTTATGACAAAAGCCGTAAAACAAAAAAAACATTTGTTTAAGTGGAAGGAGTTTAGGGTTAAAAGCATGCTAGTGAATTACAAATAACCCTGTATAATACAGTATGCAACAAAACAAAGAGCAAAGCCCACCCACCACCACGCGGATTGCCAGTGCGGATTGGGAACTTCACACAGACCATTGAATTTCTTCGCAGGTGACCGCAGGTTTCCTCACCATGTTTTCCTTCAACGTAAAGCTCATGGCAAATTACAAATTTAATTTCGCACATAAATTTAGAAAAACTAAAAGGTGCGAGCCAGGATTTGAACCCACGACCCTCTGCTTGAGAGGCCATAGGTCAAACCACTAGGCCACCACGGCTTCGTAAAGCTCACGGTAAACATAAATTCCGAAAAACTCAGAGGTGTGAGCTTTTTACATGGGATACAGCGGCTGTGACCGCGGTTGAAACGCTTCAGGGTCTCACCCTAGACCGTCCTTCCTTTATCGTCGACTACGTGGCCAGAACGCTCGGTACGCTTAGTATAAGTTTTCCTTCACTTCAATACTCTCGATCGCGTTTACGTAAAAAAATCAATTACTAGGGAAACATGGACAGCACATCCGCGGCCGCGCGTCTATGTTTCCATAGAATTGAAATTTTTACGTAAACGCGATCGAGAAGTATTGAAGTGAAGGAAAACTTATACTAAGCGTACAGTACCTCTACCATGAGTTTACACTAGTTTACAGTGACCGTACTCGCTAGCGACGGCGTAAATGATTTGTATGGAGAATTGTACTTCCGTAAGTGACCGCTAGAGGCGCTGTACAATTCTCCATACAAATAATTTACGCCGTCGCTAGCGAGTACGGTCACGTAAACTAGTGTAAACTCATGGTAGAGGTACTGTACGCTTAGTATAAATTTTACTTCACCAAAATACTTCTCGATCGCGTTTACGTAAAAAATTAAATTCTATGGAATCATGGACGCGCGGCCGCGGAGGCGCTGTCCATGTTTCCCTAGTAATTGTTTTTTTTACGTAAACGCGATCGAGAAGTATTTTGGTGAGGTAAAACTTATACTAAGTATAAAGTACGCTTAGTATAAGTTTTACTTCACCAAAATACTTCTCGATCGCGTTTACGTAAAAAAATCAATTACTATGGAAACATGGGCGGCGCTCCGCTGCCACGCGTCCATGTTTCCATAGAATTTAAATTTTTACGTAAACGCGATCGAGAAGTATTTTGGTGAAGTAAAACTTATACTAAGCGTACAGTGTGTCGATATTATCGATAGTTTTAGCTTTCACTAAGGTGCCCGCGCAGATCGTACATCTCTAATGCTTTGTTTTGCTACTAATTTGTTTGATTAGCCGAGATTAGTGCGTGAAGCGTAAACAAAGAATACACATTAATATTTCCGATAGTCTCCGTTTAGTTGTTTTTCTCTAAATTTAGATTTGGAAGAAGTATAAAAGACGTAATAATTTTGTCATATCCTTCTGTCCATCTTTGCGCAGCATATTTCAGAGACTCGTGCTGAAAAGTAGTTATTTTTTTATTTTTGGATATTTCTTTTTTCTCGTTTTTTTTAAAAGATAGGGGCATATGAGCAGGCGAGTTACCTGATGGAAAGCAATCACCGCCGCACATGGACACCCATAACACAAGTTGAGTTACGGATGCGTTGTCGGCCTTTTGAGAAAAGAGTAGACTCGTGTTTTGAAGATTCCCAATTTGAACTGGTGATGTTTTTTACAGCTTTTATTTAACTGCGATGTTCTTTTGTACTCTACATGTTTGTTAAGATTAAATCTTGTAAGCTGTACTTATTTCACCAAGTTCTAGCGTTACGTATATTTAGTTTGGATGACAATCAAGTACAGGAATCATAAATGTTTTTTACAAAACTTTTTTGATGTTCAGAGCTCTAAAAATACAAACGAATGTGATTAAACAAGGTATTTAAGTACCTAAGTGTGAAGCTAATCGCCTGCAACATCAACACACGGTTATTTTCCATTCACGAACAGCGTTCACTTATTTTTTCAACGAGGGACTCTTTTAATGAAGGAATTTTCCCCCAACGCTCTGTACAAAGACATAAATCTAAATACCATAGCCAAATAAACTTATTAAACCACCCCTTTCCCACGCGATCGAAAGCACTTTGGCGCGAAAAATCGATGTTGCATTCTCACGGACCACAGACAACAAAGAGTTGTTAACTTTTTGAACCGAAAAGAATTGTGCGCCATTTTACAGTAAAAAGTTGTTGCTGGCCGATATTCCGATTTCACTATTTTAAAAATAAAAAGCCTATTCGATTGTTTTTGAAATTAAACTTCATCGTTATTTATGTATCGTATTTACACTTGTATTCAATTTTGAGTTTTATGCGTTCAATATTATGGACGCGGTATAGTACAGCAATTGCACAGTGAAGTTTGTAAATACATATTGCGTTTAGTTTCCCCAAGTAAAGTAATAGAGTATAGGGCGTTTAGCAATAAATCAGTCAATAGTACGAATGCCGCCATGGAAAAACCACGAAGTTACGGGACATATTTAAGTTCTAATGCCATTGTAATACAGTAGATTTCTGCTTATTTTGTGGGATTTCTTAGCGTGGTTTTCTGTAATTTCGTTTGGTTTGTTCACTGTGAGTAAATATTAAAACGGGGGTTCTCATACTAATTAAAACTACTATTAGTTGGCTATTATAATATATTATTATCTAGATAGTACCTCCATTTTTATGGAGGCCTATCTACACTGCGTCTTCCGGTCCGTGGACGCCATTCGAGAACCTTTTGGCCCCATCGGCCATCAGTTCTACGAGCTATGAATGTGCCCTGCGCTGCGTGCCACTTGAGTCTGGCGATTCTTTGAGCTATGTTGGTAATTTTAGTTCTTGTGCGGATTTCAAAACCTAATAAACAATTATTAAGAGGGTACGATGCGCACCATTTCTCCATACAAACGTAATCCCCTGTTTCCTCCCTGGATAATGGCTTTAGAGCCAATTTTTTTTTACTGTGTAATCTGTATCTCTTTCTAAGGAACATTATGATTTAGAGTTGAGTACTATTTATCAGATAGCGATCTCAAATGGTTATACAAAATCAATGGTAGATAGTTTAGTTCAAAAGAAGCAGGCACGGTTAGTAAATAGCATGCTTTACGCTGCGTTACCTTCTCAGTCTACTAACAAATATAGATCTAGCATCTCTTACGTCGGGGGTTTGTCTGATAAGATTTATGGCATTTTAAAATCAAACAATATTAATGTTGCCTTTAAGACTAACAACTCTTTGTACTCTAGGCTATGTAACCACAAAGAACAGGTAGATAAGGGAACTAGATCGGGGGTATACAAGCTTACTTGTAATGACTGCAATGGGATATACGTAGGACAGACAGGCCGAAGTTTTAATACTAGATTTAAAGAGCATGTTTCGGCATATAGGAATGAGCATCCAGATAGATCGAATTTTGCAAAACATTTGTTGGAATCAAATCATTCATTGTTAGATTCAGATTCTTATGAAGTGTTACATTATTGCGGCAAGGGGTTGCGTCTGGATGCTCTGGAATGCATGGAAATAATTAGGTACAACACTATGGGGTCTATTATTAATGAACAGGTAAATTTAGTATCTTCTCCTTTACTGCGGCTTGGGTCGAATTTGAACAGTTAGTATTAATTAAATATGCCTTATAAATAAATAAACAAAAAAATTCAAGGTAGTTTTAAATATGTCAATAAAAGTTAATTTTTGTGGGGTAGTTTGAGAATAAGAAAAATAAAGTGGGTACTTGAGAAGTTACAGTGACAAGTTAAAACATTTGTTTTGGTTTGTTAGTTTAACGTTTGGTAGCATAGCATACGGTTGTGGTAACTCTGAAGATGAGCTCTGGTTGAGTTCGAAACGCGTCAGTGTAGCTTGGTGGTGGTGATGGTTGGGTTTATGTGATTTGTGTGTGTTCGTACAGTGTGGAGGTGGAGGAACTGCATGAACGCACATTTCTTGCATAAACGTAACTATTGTAAGGTCGCGGGTGAGCAAAGTAATTGTTTTAGTTCATTAATCTGTATCTACCACAGCTATGCCCCTATGTTTCGTTTTTTTCCATATTTCAATTAACATAAGAAATATGAGCTTTCAAAAACTGAAAAAATTGCCCAATTTCAACGTCATTTTCAGACACTCATCAGAAAAGAATCCCTGATATAAACAAAAAAAGGAAAACATAGGGGCATAGCTAAATCTGTCCTCTAATTATTTTTGAAAAAAAAAATTTTATTGGTCCAGTTTTCGAGAAGAAAACAGGGGATTACGAAATGCTGTTTTGATCAATTTTACGCGCCTAATAATGGTCTGTGCTGCAGTTGTCCCGCTCTCGCTGTACTGACACGGAGGGGTTCGGGCGAGACAGCGACATTTCATTAAAATACATATTTCTCAAAAGTCTCTCAGCCATCGTACCCTCTTAATCCATTTAAGTAACATATTTGTTTTAAAACAATATTTTCACACACCACTGTGAAAGTTTTCCAGGATTTGTTTCCATCCATTCATTGCTCGATAAACTAAAATATGACTACCTTGCTTCTCCGCTACTTACCGTGTACCGCAGCTACGTCTGTGCGACACATAATATCTCAACACCCAGACCCGCTCTCTACTCTTATACACAACAACTAGCTGTTGGCCGCGACTCCGTCTGCAAATGATTCGTTTATTTATTGATATTAATGATTCCTTTTTCATCTTAAAGCTCATGGTGAATTTCAAATATAATTCGCACATAAATTCCGAGAAACTCAGAGGTGCGGACACGGCCTCGAAACCACAACCCTCTGCTTGAGACCTCTAAAAACACTAAGTAGATTACTTACCACGAATTTTTGTAATAAATAATAAACTGAAACTACACACTTATGGCGAATAAATCATAATACTGTAACTGGTGCACAGTTCACAGATTTTCCCCACAGGTTAAAATTCTCCCCGATTTCAGGGTAATTTGTAGCATGTCTTTAACGTCTCGTCTTATTGGATAAGAAGAAATAACAGCCGTATTACACGTAAACTGCGTGTTGGCGTAATGGTGAGCGGTATCGACCGCCGACCTATCCCAAACTGCAGAGGGTTGCTAGGGTTGTCACCGCTTCACACTCCAATCGGAAAAGCCTGGCTGACAAGCTGAGTGCGAAAGACACTTAAAATAAAAAAAAATAAAGCTGGCACCTCACCTACACAACACAAGGCAATAAAAAAGAAAACAAAACTGTAGATCAAAGACTCCTTTTCCAAAAATCCTAATGATACCTCTTCTATACTATAATACTATAATATTATAAAGAGGAAAGATTTGGTTGTGTTTTTGTTTGTTTGTTTGCATTGAATAGGCTCCGAAACTACTGGACCGATTTCAAAAATTTTTTGTCATTAGAAAGATACATTATCACTGATTGACATAGGCTACTTTTTATTGCGGGAAAATACCTTTTCCTACGGGAAAATTAATTTATCGCGGGCGAAGCTGCTGACGGAAGGCTAGTATCTTATAAGTGAGAAACGTGTGCGTGCAGTAAGTATAAGTGTAGATATAATATAAAACTGATAGTTCATTTAAAAGTAACTAAATTTAAAAACGAAAGTGCTAGTTGCCGGTATTTTAATGTAATAACTTAATGAATGCGAATTTACCACGACATAAAAGAGTAACAACTTCGCTGATAATAACATCGTTTACATAAAAATATTCTCACGTAACGTAGATTAAAAATGTCGACAATGTTCTTTTCTTCGTTTAATTAGTTTTTTTTTTAATTCCACTGCATTCCAGCTTAACCTATTCTACTCTAAAAAAAAAAAAAAAAAAAATGAAAGTGAAAAATGTTGAACAAATTTTTCCTTTTACAAAAGCATGTCAATTGTTCGATAGTAGCGACACTATGGACGGTAAATATAAGTTGGTCGTGCGTGGCTTGGCACAACTCAATTTTACTGAGGCGCCGATATAATAAACTGTACAAAAAAACAATCACCAACATGAAGCAAGAACAACGAAGTCTTTCGGAGAATATCTTACAGGCTATGCATCAATACCAAAGCAATTATCGACCAGATTCGCTGGAACTTAAACTTTATGTAGTGAGTGACAGGGTTGAAGTTGGTATTTCAAATTTTCTCGCCATTAGTTACCGTTTATTAGTTTGACAGCTCAACAACCCTTGGACGAATTAATTTTTAAATTTGGAACTTGTCGTTTACAGCGGTCTTTGAGGCCAGTAATAAAATTGTGAGTTATTTATTGTATTTTGATTCGATTCGGTCATGCTCTCATGAAAACATCTTTTATTGCAAATTGATCTTTTCATTTAACTACTTATTCATGTCAGTGTTATCCTATGTTATAGCTTTAATATTTTAGAAATTAATGTCTCTACATAAAATTAACAACTAAAATTTTGAGTACAAATTCAACAACGTTTCTATAACAAAGGCTCCAGTTTGCGGCAAAGACTATAAAAAATCCTACGCTAACGAACTCTTTGAGACGAATAAAAAATAACCTTGACATTTTTTTATTTTGTCAGCCCTGGAATGAATCTATCCACACCCGAGGCAATAAAATCGCCCCTGCTCTATGGCAATGGCAAGACGTCTGCTTTATCTATGGCCTTATCACCCGCATGAGACTGGCGACAGATATTAGGCATTTAGCCGGAAAGAAAAAAAAACTGGTACCTAATACTTTTTTGCAGCCAGTAACTTGAAAATAAGCAAAAAAAATGAGTTGTTTATAGTCTGTCTGTTGGATCTTAAAAACCGGCCAAGAGCGTGTCGGACACGCCCAAGGTAGGGTTCCGTAGCCATTACGAAAAATTCAAGTAATATTTTTCTAAGGATTTCGTATGTGTACGGAATCATCCAAGTTTAGGTATGTTTTATACCTTAGGCTACTATTTACTCTTAAACTACAAATAATTTCCAAGCAATCTTAGCCGCTATAATTTTCCTAGTAAATTTGATATATTTACTACCCTTCTGAATTTTTTCGAATTTTTCCACACAACAGTTTAGATTTTAGAGGGGGGGGGGACGGCCGATTTTAATGAAAATTTTCACTTTAAAGTTGAATATTTCGCAAACAGATCACTGAATAGAAAAATCATGTTAGCAACCCCACAATGATTTTAAAAGACCTATCCAACGATACCCCACACTATAGGATAAGTCGAGGAAAAAAAAAATCACCCCCCCTTTACGTCTATGGGAGGTACCCTAAAAAAAAATATTTTTTTATTTTTTATTTTACCACTTTGTTGGCGTGACTGATATGTATATTCATGCCAAATTACAGCTTTCTAGTACTAACGATCTCTGAGCTTAGCCGCGGACAGACAGGCAGACAGACAGACAGACGGACAGACATGGCGAAACTATAAGGGTTCCTAGTTGACTACGGAACCCTAAAAAGGCAGAGGGGCTGGTTTTCGTCGTTGTTTTAAACCCCTTCTACACGGTCGGGACCAACCGCCGACCGTCGTGTCGCTCGCGTCGGCCGACAGCGTTCCATACGGTTGGGGCCGACCACGGACAATGCGCTCGCGACAAAGGCCGTTGACATCAACCAAATATCGGTCGAGTCAACCGACTTCTACACTGTCCATTTTTAAATCAACCCGACCAAGGACACGATGGTTGGCGGTTGGTCCCGACCGTGTAGAAGGCCTTTTACTTCCACTTTCAACACAAAATTATCGCTTTTACATTTACTGTTTTTTTTTTAAATATTTTTAAAGGGAGGAAAACGAGTACTTATGTGAGCAAGTCTGTGTTTCCTGAACACTACAATCTGGCCGTTGTCAAGTCTAGGGTGAATGAGCATTTACTAGGCAAGCTTTCTCCATCGTAGACCTCGTCTTCGCTTTCTATCAGGCGTGATTGTGGTCAAACTCAAGCCTTGTATTTAAAAAAAAAAACAGGTCATCTGATGGGACATGATCACTACCGCACGTGAACACCAACAATTCGAAAAACTTCGCTACGAAAGTACACAGTTTGGAAACAGTAGGTAAGAGAAGCGACTCTATACTCTCATTTTGCTTATCTTTAGAAACGTAACGGCGTGACACGTGTTGTGCTTACCTATAATAAAAAATAATAAAATAAAAAATCGTTTATTCATTCAACTTATGGATACATAGTAACAAAGGTTGGTGCCTCTTTTTAAGTATACGTGATACCTGTGCTAAGAGACACTGCTCTTCCAATACACCTATACATACTAAAAAATATTTTTTCTTAACGGTTTTGTCATCTCGGCCTATGCACATTGCATGTTGGGTACAGGCCTCCTCTCAGAATGATCTCATTAGGGGACATGCAAAAAAAATTCCGACGAACCGAAAACCTTCGCTATTTTTTGAAGTGGTTTCCAAAGTATCTAAATCCAAAGTATTTAAAAAAGGTATTTCAGCCAACAAAGTAAGCAAATACAAAGCGCTATCAAACTGGGAAGCTACCATCTTGGCGCTCCGCCAATACCAACTGCATTTCTGACATTTTCGATACAACCACTCCAACCGGACCCTTCATATTCGAGTAATTCTTTATTTACTTACTTATTTAAAATATTCAACAATAGACTTTCTTAGGTTACCTACTACTCGTGATGATACAGACAAGATAGCCGTATCTGTAGCTCTTACAGGGTCCGTAGGGTGAACGTGCAAGGCGTCACTATCACTATTAGGTATTTTTTAACTTTTTGTTATTAATTCTGCAATTAGGTACTAGAAAACTTCGGTCGACCTCAAAAGTCGCTGAAAATTTTAGTACTTTGTCACTGTCACTAACTAACGTGACATATTTCAAACTTCACAGTGTAACTTAACTAGTTTTCCGACGAAATACTATAGTGTTCAGTGACTTCTGAAGCTGGACTACTTCTTCATTGAACCCCGGCGCCACACATAGCACAAATGTTTCAACACATATTTGATTGAACACATATTTGATCACATGTGAAGCACCGGTATTTGCTTATTTGTTCTATTGAACAACAATTGCTTCACATGTGATCAAATATGTGTTGAAACATTTGTGCTATGTGTGGCGCCGGCTTAGTATATAGTGACAAGGTTTGGCAACTGAAGTAAGTCTACCGATATCGTGGTTAGTCGGTTTGGCAATTAAAAGTCAATGGAACCAAATGATTCCGAAAATTAATCGGACCATTTTTTGTGTCTGTGGTTCATCTCAATTATCTGAGTCACGTGGATAATTGTTTAAACCGATGTCTGGTGGTGTTTAAACTTGGGTTACGGGCAAATCAAGGTCACATAAATTGCTACCTATCTTGATGACTGGTTTACTAAAACGGCTGTGGTTTGAATTCTGAACCTTCGGAGCTAGGAGCTTTAGAAGAAATCAATAATTTATAGATAAACATAAGTAGGCGTGATATATTTGATTTTTCATCAGGACATGACATACCGATAGGTTGATTATAAATGTTCTTCAGATGCCAGTAAGTGCTAGATAATTTTTGGTCTCTTTAACTACTTACAAGTCATAAAAAGTTGATCAACTGGCAGAAGCTGCTTGACTAAGTATGGCTACGATTTTTGTTAATCCTAAATTCTTAATGTCTCTTAAAGCAAAGGTCATCACTGCTTTCTTCCACTCGTCACTAACTTTATTTCATCGATATTTGCTCTACAAATTGCATAAACCGTGAGGTCACATAGTAACTGTGGTTGCAACACTTGCAACTAACTACCGTCGAATTCAATTTCGGAAGCCAATAGTTCAGAGTAACTGGTCGTATGTATAATAATTATTATTATGTTGGCACAATGCGGAGTGATAAAAGACCTCCCCGTCTAGACACCGTCTGTAGCGCGCGCAAGCGCGGTGGCTCACATTTCGATCGCTCATACATACCCCACTTTGTATTGTTACAAAACGAACTCTAACGCTTAAGTCTAAGGTTGGTTTTGGAACGATATGAAGCGTTAAGATACGAGGTTGATTAAGTAATTAAATTTTTTGAAAAGCGAAATTGAACGCTTAGTGTTTTGTTTCTGTTTCTTGAAGTGAAGTTGAATGGATGAATTGAAATGAAAGTCTTATCCACAACGAAATTACAGGGGGTCAAAAATGCCGTGAGTCGCTTAGAGTAAAGGATGTTTCGGCTGCGCTCGATATGGCGGGGACAATGCCATGCCGCCTAATATTGGATAAAATAATCTTCAGAAATACTTTTTCATTCATAAGGATGAAAGCATTTGAAACCAAACCACTGAACTAGAACAAACGGTCACAGTCTTGATCGTCAGGAGTTAAATTTATTACTACGGACGGCCCTAAAACAGTAGTAACAGTAAACAGTAAACATACCTAGCCAGTAGGAGTAGTAAGACTGCAAAATGAAAACACATGTCAGTGCTGCCAATCTAAGCAAGTCACATTGGCGCCAAACGGACCGGACTCAACCTTGATCTGTCAATAGACAGTCTATCTAGCACAACGGACGCAGTCTCGAGCTATTCAGCCGCGTTAAGCCGGGATCACACACTCAGTGGATTGCACAAACGCGTGATGCTCGCTTAGATGCACATTGAATTAGGGTTGTATCAATCAAGTACTTAAACGGCATATTTAATATAAGCTTCACCCATGATAGATGTACGCTAGGTACTTATGTGAAAGTTTATTATATTATGAAATAATAAAAAATAAAACAAGTCATTGCTGTTGCTGTGGCGTGTGTACTCTACTACTATTTATGTAGTAGGTACTCTCTCGTCGTATTTTAAATCCATAAAAACAAAATCGGAACAGTAGTATCTATTTCCTGATTCCACGTTATATATTACACAAATGTTTACTATAACAAAATAGGAATAGCGTATTTATAAGTCATTGAATCTTTCACTTCACCCCTCGAGGCAGAAAACGAGGTTAAATAACCACTGATGTAGATTTAACTGATGTGTAAAAGCGATAGCTTGCTTTCCGGCATTGCAGGGAAATGAGCTACTTACGATCCTGTGCAATTTCTCACAATTCTTACACAATCTACCAGTTTCTCGAGTATTAAACACGACAAACATAAAAAGTTAAATTATCATTACAAGTAAAATACGCTACTTATTTTTAAACCGCGCTTCACTCGCAAATTTAATTCCAGTCAATCCATGAGGTTTTTTTTTCCAGCCAGTTAAATTCACTGTTATGTTTTGCATGTTGGCCAACCTGATAATTGCCATTATTTTGTTGAAAACCGGATTGTCGCATTCTTTGCATTGTTAAGACGCACCTCATCTTAAAATTTAAAGCTTGTTTTCAATTAGCCAATTGGTCGGTTAATAATGGCGTAATTAAGAAATTTCCTCCGTCTCGGGACGCAGGTGGACCGTAAATAAGAGTTAACTTCCTAGAAGTTGAACGTATTTCCTATAGTAAAAACCTAGATAGAAACGGTATTATAGTTATACGATAGCCATGGTTTCTTAAGACCAGATTCAAGGCAATCCAGCTAGCCCAGCGGATATAGTTTTAAACATAGTTGGGACGCTTTAATCGATGCCCAATGCGAGCGTAAACAAGTCTAAAGCTACTAGGAGACTCATACATATTGAAATAAACGGGTCACCCACGTATTCGCACTCGAGCTTGGCCGCCTTGCCCCGGCATGTTTCAACACTATTATAGTACGAATTTTTTGAGGTGTCCCGATCTCGTTAAAAGCTAACCTTTCGAACAAAGCCATTGTATTCTATTATGTCCTCAAGTGAATAATCCTCAGTTTAAAATGAAAGTAAATATACGATAAAACAGCTCATTGTAATAAAGACTTTATTATTTACAGTAGAGAGTTCATTTTAATTGAAACTTTGTTTGTTTGTTTGTTTTGGCTGCATGTCTACGACGCATTCAATGTTGAAAAATATTATCTGCCGGTAGTAGTCTTTGAAAATCATAATTTACTAAGTTGTTTGGGGGCTGTTTCACCACCCATTGATTAATTTTAACTGACGGATAAATGTGATGCCGTCTCCGTCTATTCGAACAAAACAAACAGAGACGGCATCACATTTATCAATCAAATAAATTTGATCAATGGATGGTGAAACAGGGGGTTAGTAAAGCAAATGTACGGCCGGCCAAGAAAGTGGTCTACCGGTTTTGACAAAAGTTTCTGTGTGATCTTAATATCGCTAAGGTTGACATTTCTAACTGAGTGAAGTCATTAGTCACTGTCATCATATTATTGCAAGGGAAAATCGACCTCGTTGTATCATGACGTGCAAATGAACTTGGGCGGTAGACCATATTTTTGGCCGACTGTACACAGCTGTAAGCCAGTTCACTGGAAAATTCAATTTAATATTGTTTTGTTATATTAACTAATACAAATACAAATACAAATAATTTATTTCCAAAAAATAACAATAAAACACAGTTACATTTTTACTGAACCCCACACTAGGCATGGCCTGAGGCGCTACCACGAAATTCGAAAATCGAAGTTCGTATCGCATTATCCCTCTCACTCTCGTGTCAAATCATATTAGCGTGAGCGGGACGGCACGAAACGAAGTTCGAATTATGCACTTCGTGGTAGGGCCTCTGTCCCGTGGGGTAAATGTTACGGTTTACAAAAATAATACATAACATTAGCGGTTATTTGCCAGAACAGAAAGAATAAAATAAAACAAAGAGGACATAATCCAATATAACTGAAATAAATTCTTAAAGCCTATTAAGGTATTTTAGGCTTTTTAGCGATAAGACCGCCTATTGTCTACCTGAATTTTTATTTTTGTAATGTCACTGTACTGTTTTTGGTGATCAATAAAGAATATTTGTATTGTATTGTATTGTATTGTAGGGCGAAAAGCTTTGTTAGAGATTTACCTGAGAAAATAAATAAGTACTTACCTAGTACCTACTAGCTTTTTAGCCCTATATCCTATATGAGAGTCTCGCGCTTTTAGTTCCGTTGGCATCTCAATTCCTCTATTCCTCTTATAACACAGCTCTGTGACCATACCTAGCCGTCCCTCAAGGACGTTCTAAGGAATTTTAGTAGGTTTCTCTACAACTTTTCCTTTTCGAAAAAATACATCCATCACAACAAGACACAAGTCTCCTCTCAGAATGAGAAGCGGCCGTAGTTCCCACGCGAGGCCAGTGCGGATTGGGAACTTCACACACCATTGAATGTCTACGCAGGTTTTTTTTTTTTTTAATTACAATCTAGCTCATAAAGGCTAATAAGCAATATTCATTTCACTTAATCTACTATTTTGTTTAAAGTCTCTAAGAATAACGTCCAATGACTTTTCTTAGTGTCTATTAAGGCGAAGCACTTTGTTCATGTGTTCTTCATTTACGTCACTATCACTGTAACACTATTTCGAGTATGATTAACACTACACTAACTCAACTAGACATTACCTCGTGGACGAACTCATCATTAAGGTCCCGATGGAGATCGTCGTTTCTTATGTACCAGGGCGCGTTTACTATGTCCCTGAGTACCTTATTTTGAAAACGTATTATTCGTTGTTGTATTCGCAGGTGATTGCAATTTTCCTTGCGTTATTTTTCATCACTACTCGTGAACACGTGTGTATTCAGTACGCTTAGTATAAGTTTTCCTTCACTTCAATACTTCTCGATCGCGTTTACGTAAAAATTTCAATTCAATGGAGATATGGAAGCGCGCGCGCGGAGACGCTGTCCATGTTTCCCTAGTAATTGAATTTTTTACGTAAACGCGATCGAGAAGTATTGAAGTGAAGGAAAACTTATACTAAGCATACAGATGTCAGTTGTTCGGCGCCTCACAAGTAGCAACCACCCCAACTTTCACTATTATTTATATCTTGAACTGTCATAGAGAATTTCAAAACTGCATTTTTCTAACATTTTTTTTAAACTCGTTTTTCTCCTAATCTGTATGAGCTAAATTAATGAAACATAATCACAGCTAAAGCTTACATAGATTGAGTGGGAGTGAACACTACGATTTTATTATACACCGTGAAATTTTAGTGGTTGTTTTCCCGAAACGAGGTGATTTAGTTTCGATTGTACAATCGATTTATAATTACTATTTTGACTAGAGTCAAAAATCCAATTGTGAAAAACGAAAGTCGAAAATGACCGCAAACCAATAGTAACGCTTCGTTGGTACAAGTAGCGTACGATCGTACGATAGGTTAGGTACCAACGAAGCGTTACTATTGGTTTGCGGTCATTTTCGACTTTCGTTTTTCACAATTGGATTTGTGACTCTAGTCAAAATAGTAATTATAAATCGATTGTACAATCGATACTAAATCACCTCGTTTCGGGAAAACAACCACTAAAATTTCACGGTGTATTTTATACCTACATGAAAAAAAAACATAGTAACCACATCTTCCTTAGCCTGCTAAACTCTTTTTTATCTAAATCGATTGTTTAATTGTATGTACCAGTTAATGTAGGTGTCAGTGTTTTATTTTTCAACCGACGAAAACAAAAGGAGGAGGTTTTCAATTCGACGTGTATATATATATATTTTTTTTTTTTTTATGGAATATTATCGTGATCTGCAGGCTTATTGTCTAACGCTTCTGACGATTGCCTTCGCAATCACTATTTCTTTCTGTCAAACGGTATAAAATGATAACAGAAAGAGACGGTGAAAGCGCTCTGTTCCGTTTTCCGCATTTAACGTTTAATTGAGACGACTACAGTCAGTATTCTTTACTTACAGAGATATACAGGGTTATTTGTAATTCACTAGCATCCTTTTAACCCTAAACTCCTACCACTTAAACAAATGTTTCTTGTTTTACGGCTTTTGTCATAACTTAATATTTTTGGTGTAATAACGTTTTGAGAATTTGAGTTTACCTATTATTTTTACGATACTCTGTGTATTTGTATGGGAAAAAAAGTGTTTCATTTTAAAAAGTCGTAGAACAAAAAACATTTGAAACTAAATACAAACTGAAACATAGATGCACAGAAAAAAGACCAATGCCCAATGGACCTGGGTTCGATTCCCAGCATTGGTCTTTTTTCTGGGGTTTTTTTCTGTGCATCTATGTTTCAGTTTGTATTTAGTTTGAAATATATGGTTTCACGGGATGACCGTAAAAGTAATAAAAAAATGAAGTTGAAGAAAATAAAAAAATAAATAGAAAAAGATACTTCATACTTAACTTGTAAAAGTTGGCCTAGTAGCGCCATCTCTTGGTACAGGTGAGCGGGTAGCTCCGAAGGAGTGTTGAAGTCTCTCGGTAGAGGGCATAACATAGATGCGCTTTATCACTGCCTAAATGTGATTATAACAGACTGAAGTGTACGATGTATGGGAAAGATTCGTCGCTAACTTCTAGACCAGTGATGGTGTAGGGGTAAGCACGCAGCACGGAACGCTGAGGACCTGGGTTCGATTCCCAGCATTGGTCTTTTTTCTGGGGTTTTTTCTGTGCATCTATGTTTCAGTTTGTATTTAGTTTGAAATATATGGTTTCACGGGATGACCGTAAAAGTAATAAAAAAATGAAGTTGAAGAAAATAAAAAAATAAATAGAAAAAGATACTTCATACTTAACTTGTAAAAAACATTTGTTTGAGTGATAGGAATTCAGGGTTAAGAGGATGTCAATGAATTAAAAATAACCCTGTATAATAGTACTCATTACGCGATCAAACAGTGTATCTTATTATCCGAGACGCGCGCTGGAAGTTTAAGTTGTCTGACGGAAATATTTAGAATGGCATGATACTAAATGTAAACGTACCAATGCTCGACCTCCTCCTCCTCTCTTACTATGACATAAGGTTGGAGATGCCATGTATTGGGTCAGTGTCGAGCACAGCTTTACCTTACTTATTACAATCCTACAAAAAATAACATTCTCTCATTATTTTCTTTCAATATGTCGTTTCATGAAGTTCATTAGGTAGCAGTCGGAGTGCTGAATGAAAAAATATCTATCACGATTGGACGCAATACGCAATATACTCGTAAGTATAATATACAACTGCCGTAAATAATTAGTTCTATATAAAAAGAGTACCTATGTAAAAGCTATTAGTGTTTTTAACAATCTCCCAGTTGATTTAAAGGTTATGGAAGGGGATTATTTTAGCGAAAGCTCTAAAACTGGCTTTTGGATAAAGCATTTTATAACATAAGAGAGTATTATAGAACTAGTTCATTATAATAATTAGCCATTAAGTATTAAAATTAGACTTAACTTTAAAAGTACCTAATTATACTCTTAACAAAATTAACAATATTGTACGCCCGGAACGGGTAACTGTTGAAACTACCTTAAGTATAAGTAGTTAACTGTAAGTTATACCATAAATTATTCTGATTCTGATCAGTTCACTAATTAATTCATTCGACAATTTTGTCTTACTTGGTGTTCAGATGTTTTACTTTGAGTGAAAGATGCAAAATTAAACATTATAGAACAATATAAATATCACCTCTACTAAGTACAGTCGCCATTTAAACATCGAAACTGTGGTGCGTGTTCGGATATTTTTGAGCAGCCAGACAGCTTCGATGTTTATGATGATGATTGATGGCTGTCTCTACTCCATTTAATTTCTCATTTTTAGGGTTCCGTAGTCAACTAGGAACCCTTATAGTTTCGCCATGTCTGTCCGTCTGTCTGTCTGTCTGTCTGTCCGCGGCTAAGCTCAGAGACTGTTAGTACTAGAAAGCTGTAATTTGGCATGAATATATATATCAGTCACGCCGACAAAGTGATTGAATAAAAAAAAGTAAAAACCTCCCATAGACGTAAAGTGGGGGTGATTTTTTTTTCTCGGCTAACCCTATAGTGTGGGGTATCGTTGGATAGGTCTTTTAAAATCATTGCGGGGTTGCTAACATGATTTTTCTATTCAGTGATCTGTTTGCGAAATATTCAACTTTAAAGTGAAAATTTTCATTAAAAGCGAGCGTCCCCCCCCCCCTCTAAAATCTAAACTGTCGGGTGGAAAAATTTGAAAAAATTCAGAATGGTAGTAAATATATCAAATTTACTAGGAAAATTATAGCGGCTAAGATTGCTTGGAAATTATTTGTAGTTTAAGAGTAAATAGTAGCCTAAGGTATAAAACATACCTAAACTTGGATGATTCCGTACACATACGAAATCCTTAGAAAAATATTACTTGATTTTTTCGTAATGGCTACGGAACCCTACCTTGGGCGTGTCCGACACGCTCTTGGCCGGTTTTTATCGTTTTAAAACCTCATCGGGTCTTTCTTCGCAAACTGTCGCAAATATTGTGGCAATTTTTTTTTTTTTTATTTATTTAAATAAATCGCATTTTTAATTAAACACGTTCCATTTAAGTAAATCGTTGAAATATACCGAAGTTTGTTTGCCATTTAAAATTAATCGATAAGCTTTATACGAGCCGCAATAAAATCGATTACCGCGCAATCGAGCCGTAAGTAGGTATGTGTGTCAGGAGGAGCTGCGGCGCCAGGTTGTACCTGTCAGTCTTGCTGCAGAACGCCTAAATATGATTATTTTTAGGGTTCCGTACCCAAAGGGTAACAACGGAACCCTATTACTGAGGCTCCGCTGTCCGTCTGTCTGTCACCAGGCTGTATCTCATGAACCGTGATAGACAGTTAACAAATACTAAAAACCAGAATAAAATATATATTCAAGGGGGTTCCCATACAAAAAACGTGGTGTTCATTTTGACAGTTCTTGTATGGGCTGACAATCGGTATCGGTAACAGCCAGCTGTCACAGCCATACAAAAACTGTCATTTCAATCCGATGCCAAGTATCAAAAAAGTTAAGTATTGAGTTTGGATTTCGTTCTACTGCACCACCAACCACAGTATCTTCGGAAGCAAACGTCTAAGTAAAAGCTTCGTATTCGTAACCCAAGGCGCATGCGCGATTAATGACAGCTGCGGTTGCGCCAGAGTGGCGCGCAATACGAGACGCGTGCTGTGGCAATAGTACTGCGGCGCGATTATACCATCTACTAAGAAACCTGGGCTTTAGCGTAGATACTTAATTATAGGTGAAAAAACTTAGTAAAGGACCTGGGTTACATACACCGTAAGTTGCAGCTGCAGTCTGCTGCAGGATAATTGTGTAACTTTTTTGACACTCGGCATCGGATTGAAATTACAGTTTTTGTAATGGCTGTGCTGTGAGAGCTGGCTATTTCCTATACCAATTGTCAGCCCGTACAGGGACTGTCAAAATTAACGCGATGGCGATTGCGAGGGAGTTAGACAATTAGCCACTGTACTGTGAAGGAAATTAACCTATGATTATTTAAAAGGGAAGAATTTCGGGGAAGTCGGTTGGGAGCGATGTGGTTCAATTGGTAGAGCACCCAGGTTGGGGCGCATACCCGGGAGACGTGAGTTCGAATCCCGCCGGCGCACCCGAAAAACTTTCTCGCTTTTAAGAGGGTACGATGGCTGAGAGACTTTTGAGAAATAGGTATTTTAATTAAATTTCGCTGTCTCGCCCGAACCCCTCCGTGTCAGTACAGCGAGAGCGGGACAACTGCAGCTAAGCTCAGACCGTTATTAGGCGCGTAAAATTGATCAAAACAGCATTTCGTAATCCCCTGTTTTCTTCTCGAAAACTGGACCAATAAAATTATTTTTTTCAAAAATAATTAGAGGACAGATTTAGCTATGCCCCTATGTTTTCCTTTTTTTGTTTATATCAGGGATTCTTTTCTGATGAGTGTCTGAAAATAACGTTGAAATTGGGCAATTTTTTTAGTTTTTGAAAGCTCATATTTCTTATGTTAATTGAAATATGGAAAAAAACGAAACATAGGGGCATAGCTGTGGTAGATACAGATAACGCAGTAAAAAAAATTGGCTCTAAAGCCATTATCCAGGAAGGAAACAGGGGATTACGTTTGTATGGAGAAATGGTGCCCATCGTACCCTCTTAAATAATCTTAGACTCGGTGAGCAGCCGTATTGCTAATAAAAATAAATAATATTTGAAATTAACCTATTCCGTGAGTTTAACGGTGTGCGTGTGAAGTTCCCAATCCGCGCTGGGCCTGGGGGGTTACTACGAAATTCGAAGTTCGAAGTTCGGATCGTGCGGTCCCTCTCACTCTCGTAATAAATACCATTAGCGTGAGCGGAACGGCATGAAACGAAGTTCGAATTTCGCGCTTCGTAGTATAGGGCCTGACTAACGCTTATTCTGAGAGGAGGCCTGTATGCTGTATCGGGACGAATATCATCATCATCATCATCCCAGCCTATATTACGTCCCACTGCAGGGCACAGGCGTCCTCTTAGAATGAGAGGGGTAGGGTAGGGCCGTTCACACACAGCATTGAATTTCTTCGCAGGTGTATGCAGGTTTCCTCACGATGTTTTCTTTCACTGAAAAACTCATGGTAAATTTCAAATGTAATTAAAAAAATTGGACGTATAGTATATAGGTTGATATTACAGGGTTATTTTTAATTCACTGACATCCTCTTAACCCTGAATTCCTATCACTCAAACAAATGTTTTTTGTTCTACGACTTTTTAAAATGAAGCACTTTTTTTCCCATACAAATACACAGAGTATCGTAAAAATAAGAGGTAATCTCAAATTTTCAAAACGTAATTACACCAAAAATATTAAGTTATGACAAAAGCCGTAAAACAAAAAAAAACAATTTTTTAAGTGGTAGGAGTTTAGGGTTAAAAGGATACTAGTGAATTATAAATAACCCTGTATAAGTAGTATAGCTACGTCTGCGACGGCCCTAATGTAGGTACGCCTATAATGGACAACTGTATATATTTAAGTGTAAGGTTAATTAGTTGACTGACGCAGCTGATAAGGGGTGACAAACTAGCTCATCAACATGTTCGAGATGCCAGGCTGTCTGCCCTGCTCAAGGTTAACCAAAAAATAGTTGTCACAATCAATATCTGTCTAATATACCAAACATACCGTGAGAAACAAAAGTAGTCTCCTGTGGACATTAAAGGTGGCCTAGGCGACACGCCGAGACTAAAAAATATTGGCTATATACTTTTGCCATGTCTCCACAGGAGAGACGAGAACAAAAAATATGTCATCATCATAATTTCAACCGAAAGACGTCCACTGCTGAACATAGGCCTCCCCCAAGGCTCGCCAAACGGATCGCTCCCGTGCCCTCCGCATCCAACGCGATCCCGCAACCTTAACCAGGTCGTCGCTCCATCTTGTTGGAGGCCTACACTGCGTCTTCCGGTCCGTGGACGCCACTCGAGAACCTTTTTGCCCCATCGGCCATCAGTTCTACGAGCGATGTGCCGCCCACTGCCACTTGAGTCTGGCGATTCTTCGAGCTATGTCGGTGACTTTAGTTCTTGCGCCTGACCTTAATTCAAACGATCAATTCCTGGGTAAATATTCCGCGTTTTTATGGCGGATTTTTATTGTCATTACCATTTGAGCAGAAATTATTAAAATGGATGATGCTTAGGGTTAACTTTTTATGAAAACTTAAGACAGTACCGATGCTGAATCTAGTTTGATGAAATTTCGCGCGATTCGTCCTTCGGTTGTGGTAATAATCGTCGAATGGTAATAACGTTTAACCGCGCGGTCAAAACGCTCGAATATTCACCTGCGTATTTATTTATTTCGAAGTTTGCTGTGGTTTTCGGGGGCGAACAATGGAAGATTAAAGGATTTGCCACACTGGATGCGTTCTGCGCAGAATGTATCCAGTGTTGCAAATCCTATAACTTTGTGTTACATAAATAACTAAACCAAAACTAGAAAAAAATATATAAAAGGTTTTCCCGCAGCATGGAGCCAAAGATGCCGGCGGCATTTCTCGCATAACAATGCTGATACGATGTGCGAGGAAACTACCAGCTCTTCCGTACCATGTGGTATTATTTGGAAATAAATATGACTTGGCAACTTGCTATAGCCATTCAAAATCTACGAAGAATTGCATTATGATGGCTCATAAGTATGATAATTGATTGGTAGTGTCAACTACCCAATTTTTCACTTCGGTAGCTACTTGGCGGATAAAAGCGGTCTTTAAAATCAAATTGAAATACTCAAACGTATTACTACAGAAATCATACACATTAAAAGCACATAAAATCAGTTCGTACTGAGTTTTTTCACCATAACTTGTTATTGGTTTTTTATGAGATCGCTGTTATTTAATAACGTGAACACGCAACGTTGTAAAAAGTGAACGAAAAACCTCTTAAATTAACGACCACCTACATTATATGGCTCTATGTTATAACTAATAGGTTATATTCGTAGATTTGATTTGATAACGTCTGTTTAGTATTTAAGGATGTCTGGAAACCAAAAAGTAGAGTTAATTGTTAGGGCCAGCCTATCGACACTTCATATAAAAAACACAATGTATGGAATTATGAACGTACTTTGTACCAACATTGAAAACTAAGACACTCTTGCCAAATAAAAGAGTTAGTTAATGTTCTGTCCTAATATACCAACCCCGACACCCTAATTTAGCCGCATTATACTTCACCTCATGTTGGCCAGCATGTGACGTACGCCATTGCCGCCATCAAGTCAAATCTGTCGCGTGGTGTTCTTATTTTCACTAAATTTATTAAAAAACTGCAATTAACTCCATAAACAGACATTATGGGTGGCAAATCTTTGCGAAAGTGTGAAATTTGTGGTGTCCGGAGAGTGAGAAGGTTAAGTAAAGACATAATTTTGGCTAGATTTCCGCTTGACCCGAACAAGTAATTTTTAAGCTATTGCATAGTTTTGTATGTTTTTTTAGTTGTATAGGTAATTTGAGTAGAAACAGCTTAAAACAGTGTTAATGATAGTCGCATTAACAGTAAATATTTTGAGCCTATGTAATATTTAGCATTACCATATTTTCATATAACCATTACATAGTGCTGTGCTAAAGTTATCGATATTTTTTTATTTTATTTAAATTAATTAATTGTAATTACTTTCTGTTTCAGATTTCAACTGACTTCTGCCACGAGCTGGACATTTTATTATGGACCTGAGTTCTCAAGATTGTTGTTAATTTGTTGTTAATAACGCTATACATACATATTTGTTGCAAATTGTGTGGTTATCGTGGCATATTCAACTTATTCATAAATCACTAGATTTTCAATAAAATTTTATTGATGTGCTATTTGTAATTATTTACCTGGTTTAATGCAAAAAATATTACAAAGATCGATAAATATTAAGTAGTACCAAGTAGTACCTATTTAGGTAGGTATACCTAGGTACTACTTAATATTTATCGATATCGATGGCATAGTGCTACATCTCTAATGCCTTGACATTGACACTTTATGTTGGTACCTCTGACTGTCACTTTCAAGTTGGTAGAAACTACGTTCATAATTCAGTTTATGGCTTTGAAGGAAGTGCCGTCTCTTAAAACGTAGTGATTACTTGCTCAGTGGTTAGGGCTTTTTATATTTCACAGCCAACGACCGCGCGTGACGTCTAGGATTACAATAAAATTGAGTCCCGACATATCCGGACTTCTGGACTTTCGTCTAGACTTTGTCCGTTTTAACCACACCAAATTCAAATGACCATAGTTATTCTTTCAAACACCACAAAATTGTGCATGGCCAGTTATTAACAGCTGTTGGAATGACTAACGCTAAAATTCCAGGGTTGCCAACTTAGCAAAACAATAGTTTTAGTAGGTACCATTTATATACATACATACACGTATGGAATAGCAATGATGTGCAACGGATATTGATTCATCTGTGGGCCATTCGTCGTTATTTATACTCTGTGGCACGTGTGGGACTGCGTTTAACGTTCGAAATTCGAAATGTTTTTAAGACGTTTCAGACGAAAGAATATGAGCCCCTCATACCTAGGCTGCCACGAAAGTTTTTAGCTGTATGAAAACTATAAATATTTTATTCCTAAATTGCATGATAAATTAAAGATAATTTATCTATTAACCTCTTTGTATAGTGACATTGCAAACTGGCCAGTAACATTTTCTTTTTTTAATTTTTTTGTTGACAATGTCAGTCCAGTTTTGTTTTTGCAATGGAGCTCTCGCGAGAAGCATTTCGTGCTATGATATTCTATGACTATAAAAGAAACTTAACATTCAAGGAATCTCACAAAAATTTAAACGTTGCATTTGTGACGTCCGCTCCATCGTTAGCCACAGTTTCGTATTGGTACCGCGGGTTTAAACGGGGACGAGAGTGCATCAAAGATGAGCCGAGACCAGGACGGCCGTCAAGTGCAGTAACGCCAGAAAACGTGATCAGAGCCGAGTGGTTGATTAAGGAACGAAGGAATATTACGCTTCGGGAAATCGAACATGAACTAGGCATTGGATCACCCGCAGTTTTAAGCATTTTACATGATCATCTTCGCGTCAGGAAGGTCGCGTTGCGTTGGATACCACATTTGCTGACCGCAGAGCAAAAAACCCAGCGTGTAGATTGGTGTCAGTTTATGCTCAGCAAATTTGACGGAGGCCATTCCCAGCAGGTTTCTAACATCCTTACTACTGATGAGTCTTGGATATACTGCTATGACCCCCTGACAAAGCAGCAATCTATGCAGTGGGTGTTTGAAGAAGACGGACCCGCCTTTAAAAATTGCTCGAGGCCGAAGTGTCAACAAAAAAATGATCGCCGTTTTCTTTCGTCGCAGTGGATCAGTGGCTGTAATTCCACTTGAAGATCAAAGAACAGTTACTAGCCAGTGGTACACCGAAGTTTGTCTACCCCAAGCGTTCGAAAAACTGGGTGAGGAACGCCCAAAGAGCGGCATTCGGGGATTTTTTTTCCACCAAGATAATGCACCAGCACACACTGCAGCAAAAACAATGGACTTTTTGAACAGCACAGGTGTTCAGATGGTGTCGCATCCACCCTACAGCCCTGACCTGGCCCCGTGTGACTTTTTCTTATTCCCCACTGTAAAGAAAATGATGCGTGGCCGGACTTTCATGAATTCGGACGAGGCAGTACAAGAATTTGAGCGGCTTTTCTTCGACCTACCGCAGAACGCGTTTTTTAAGTGTTTTGAGGATTGGTTTTTTAGAATGAGGCGATGTGTAGACCTTGGAGAGGTATATTTTGAAAAATATTAAAGTAATTTACAAAATAAAAAGAATGGTTTTGATACAGCTAAAAACTTTCGTAGCAACCCTCGTATCATGCAGACTTCATTATAGGTAGCTGAACGAAGGTATAGAGATAGGGAAAGAGCATGCGTCGCGGGACGAAACAGAACACTTTCTTTGATCGGTGGTTTTTGTGACAATCCTTAGCATTTTTTAGGGATACGTCAAGGATAGATAGTGTTTAGGCAGGCCACCTATTAGGCGGACGAAACGCGAGAATTGTCGGCAACTTAAAATTGTCGTTCACTGTGCTGTGGCGTTCTAACAGGGAGCCCTTTGTTCAATAGTGGAAGTCTACCAGTCGGAAGACGTAGTAGTTTGATTTATCCTTGACACCGTCATTCATTAGTCGATGACGGTGATATCAAGGATACGTCAAACTACTTCGAGCTACTAGAAAATGTGTCTGAGAATGCCCCCGTTGTCTCTGGCTCATTTCAGCGCTGTTGGTCGTACACACTGTAAAAAACAAAAGTCGTCTTTCCTGTGGACATATAATTAGCGATCAAGTCAGCAAATGCCGAAAGTTGGTCAGGCCTAACACACAGCGATGTAGACATCATCATCATCATCATCATCATTTCAGCCGAAAGCCTTCTTAAACATAAGCCTTCCCAAAGGCTCGCCAAACTGATCGGTCCTGCGCCATCCGCATCCAACGCGTTTCCGCAACCTTAACCAGGTCGTCACTGCATCTTGTTGGAAGCCTACCTACACTGCGTCTTCCGTTCCGTGGACGCCACTCGAGAACCTTTCGGCCCCATCGGCCGTCAATTCTACGAGCGATGTGCCGCCCACTGCCACTTGAGTCTGGCGATTCTTCGAGCTATGTCTGTGACTTTAGTTCTTGCGCGGAAAGCTAATAAATGTGTGTAGCCCTATTCTGTTAGTCGACGTTATGTTGTGCTGAGTTGTGATATTGGTTTGTATCGCTACCGTTACTAAATAGGCCTGGGAAGGTCGGTTCGGTGACTCACAAATAATACGTGATTCCGTGACTCGGTGAGACACAGTTGCTAGGTAGGTAGGTACGCTCGAAGTTAGGATAGTGATACTGCACAACGTGAGACCTTCTCGCATTGAATGTCATGACGAACTGCCTCTGCTTCATCATCATCATCATATGTCCCACTGCAGGGCACAGGCCTCCTCTCAGAATGAAAGGGCTTGGGCCGTACCTAGTTCCCACGCGAGCCCAGTGCGGATTGAGAACTTCACACACACCATTAAATTTCTTCGCAGGCGTATGCAGGTTTCCTCACGATGTTTTCCTTCACCGTAAAGCTCATGGTAAAATTCAAATGTAATTTCGCACATAAATTCAGAAAAACTTAGAGGGCTACCACACAAATAAAAAAATCATCGAAGTACTGGCGAAGGAAGAAGCGTATTCTTTATTCTTGCACTCAGCCTCATTCACATTAATCTGACGTGTTGTGTCGTCGTGACGCGTCAGAAAAGTTTCAGTTTCATATCTATCTATCTATATCTATACATATAATAAATCTGTAACAAGTCGGTGTCTGTACATTGAAGATATTTGAGAAAAACTGTCACTAGGGCTATTTATTAGCGCAATAGAACCCAAAACAATGATTTTTAGAATTATTGTCTGTTTGTCTGTGCGTTTGTGCGCGCTAATCTCAGAAACGGCTTAACCTAGAAGGATGCGGTTTTCACTGATATGTTGGTATTTTCTTGGATTAACATTTAGTGTTTGTTTCATTTGAATCGGTTCACAAATAAGAAAGATACATCTATTTTAAGAATTTATCGAATTGTTTTTAGAAGAATTGTTATTAATTTTGCGGAATCTTCGGTTAATATATTATAGGTTTTGTTAATTTTGTTAATTGTTAGTTATAGTCTCTTAAATGATGATTTAAAACTTTTGCGAATATAAATTTAAAAGAAAATGGATAGTACAGTACATAGAAAAAAAATCCAACATAAAATGAGCTGACAACAATATAGTAGACTATACTAAATAGGGTTCATCTTAAGTTGGACATCACACAGGCGTGGCAGGGCCTATATAAAGCTGAAGAGTTTGTTTGTTTGTTGTTTGAACGCGCTAATCTCAGGAACTACTGCTCCGATTTGAAAAATTCTTTCAGTGTTAGATAGCCCATTTGTCGAGGAAGGCTATCCTATAGGCTATATATCATCACGCTTACACCAATAGGAGCGGAGCGGAGCGGAAGAATGTTTCAAAATCGGGGGTTGGGAGTACGGAGGTGAATGTGAACGCGGGTGTGCGGGGGGTTCGGTGGGGGGTGGGGTGGGGTTGGGAGTGGGGTTTGCGGGGGGGGGGGTAATTTTTTTTATATCGAGGAACTAAGGAGAGCCATAATTGATGAAAAAGCAAATTGGATAAAAAAAATAAGCTGCCCAAATTACTAATTCCACGCGGACGGAGTCGCGGGCAAAAGCTAGTATTTAATATGATTGCGTTCATATTTCTCTGATGCAGCGTGTTGTGACGGCTTGTCTTAAATGTATGAAACCGATACTGTTCTGTTGCGTCACAACACAACACGTCAGATAAAGATAAATGTGAATGCGGCTTTAGAAGCGAGCATAAGCTAATTTTAAGGTTTAGTTTTTAGTTTGGTTTTGCGCTAATTATCGTTCAAAGGTTAACAGAGATCCTTTTAAGGTGTAAGTTCGAGTTTGTACGGTCAAGTGCAAAAATATGTATCGATTTAATCCTCTCGCATAATTATTCAGCTATATACCTTCATTCGACGACATAAGAGCTATGGGACATATACACTGACGAGCAAAAATAAAGGGTCGGTTACAAAAATGACGATAACTACAAAACCTGCTGTGATAGCTTCTTCGAGTAAAATGAGTTTAGTAAAGAGTTTTATTCTTAACAAGAAAAAGTTTAAATTGAGAATAAAACTCTTTACTAAACACATTTTACTCGAAGAAGCTATCACAGCGGGTTTTGTAGTTATCGTCATTTTTATAACCGACCCTTTATTTTTGCTCGTCAGTGTATTTTAAGAGCAAGTTCGTGCACCTATATTTTTACACTTGACTGTGTCATCTGTTGATTTTTTATGTGTTATTTTTTTATACAATATAGGCTTGCATTTGACCACAATCACGCCTGATGGGAAGCTAAGGTGAGGCCTACGATGGAGCACGCTTGCCTAGTAAATGCTCATTCATCCTAGACTTGAAAGCGACCAAATTGTAGTGTTCAGGGAACACAGTCGCAGGCAGGGAATTCCACTCCTAATTTCATGATAAAGAGTTTAACGTACAGTATTTTTAAAATATGTACACTTTTTCAAGACGGCGCGTTACGTGGTGGACATGAGTCTCCTAATAATACTAAATTTGGGCACCACCAATGACGTGATGTGAATCGAACTTGATCAATATTACGCGGGTTCCAAATTAATGAAGTATGCTTCCGGCCTTCCTCTGAACGCGCCCGTTCGTCCGGAAGCGCGTTTCGTTTGTTTTTTAAATTTATATTGCCGCCTTGTGCTACTATAAAAAAAAAAACAATAAAAAACAAGTGCTAGTCGGAATCGCGCACCGCGGGCTCCGTAAAAATTTGTACGTACGAGGGGCGTTCAATATAAAGTGAGAATGAGATGCAAACTCTTTTAATATTACGAAATTAAATACTGGCCGGTAAAGCTAATCTATCTAGCTGATTGCTATGAAAAAAAAAAACTAACTGTCTTATGTTTAAAAAAATATACGGTAATTTCTTTGCAATGCTATTGAGTACGTTAGCGAAAATGGAGAAAATTGAACTGCGCGCCGTTACCAAATACTTGTGTTTGTAAAATTTTTCTACGGACCAAGTCAATTTGGATTTGCGGGACACTTTAGGGTCTAATGCTCCTCCGTATTCGACAGTCGCACGTTGGTGCGCCGAATTTAGACGTGGAAGAACATCGACAATGGACGACCCCCGCTCCGGACGCCCTACTACAGCAGTAACTGAAGAAATTGTGAAAAAGTCGAAAACTCAGTTTTGGCGGATCGTCGTGTCACGGTTCGTTTTATTGCTGAAAATGTAAAGATTTCAACGGGGAGCGTGCATAATATTTTACATGAACGCTTGGGTATGAAAAAGGTATCTGCGCGTTGGGTACCAAGAATGCTTACTGACACGCAAAAACAAACTAGACTAGAGATTTGTCAAGAAGCTTTGAACCTGATGCAGCAAGACCGGGAACTTTTTTTGGCGCGATTTATAACAATGGACGAAACATGGCTCCATCATTACGACCCAGAAACGAAACTGCAGTCTATGACATGGAAAAGACCATCATCTCCAACTCCGAAGAAATTCAAGGTGAGCCCATCTGCCGGTAAGGTCATGGGCTCTGTTTTTTGGGATGGTAAAGGGGTATTAATGATTGAGTATCTCGAGCATGGAGCCACTATTACGGGCACATTATACGCCAAACAAATAGCAACATTGCGCAATGAGATCCGCGAAAAACGGCGAGGTAAACTCTCGAAAGTTGTGCTGTTCCACTAGGACAAAGCCCCAGCACACAAGTCCGCCGTTGCAATGGCTGCAATTCGTGATGCTGGGTTCGATATCCTTAAGCATCCTCCGTATTCACCAGATCTCGCTCCCAGTGATTTCTACCTATTTCCGAGATTGAAACAATACCTGAGAGGCCAGAAATTTGAAGACGACGACGCGGTAGTCGCTGCAGTACAAGATTTTTTAAGTACTCAAATTGAGACCTTTTTAAAAATGGAATTTTAAGTTTAGAAAAAAGATATACTAAGTGTATTATGCTAAAAGGTGACTATGTCGAAAAATAAAATGACATTTAGTAAAAGTTGTTTATAACATACTCATTCTCACTTTTTATTGAACGCCCCTAGTATGTCAAAATATACGCCATAAACAGCCGTATTTATTAAAATCCGGTTATTCCGCAATTTTGTACTTTAATTACCTGTTACTGAAGAAAGGTTATGGTATTTAACATTTTCTAAAGCACTAGGTATATGTGTGTCTTGTGCTTTTAGCTGACATTTCTATTAATTCTATTTATCTCATTAGTTCTACCTTCAAGCAGACTGGGACGATGTTACTCAAGGGGTACTCAAATAAAGCTAATGCCAGCAGGTTGTAGTAGGTCATTGACGTTTTCGACGGTTATTTCACTAATATGGGCATACGAGACTTCCACACCTCTTGTTCGGCGAAGCAAAGCATAAAGTACCTTGTCTTTTAACATAATGGTTATGATAACTAGTCTGGTTAGCTCAGTGGTAACAATGTAGCCAACTCTACAATTTTAACTGTAGATTTACAGTTTTTTGGAAATGTCCCAGTTTTTAGTTTAGGCCTCCGAATATACAGTTTTTTGAAATAAGACTGACTTGCACAGACCAGAGTTAACTTATAACCTTGAGTTAAGTGCTAACCCAGGGTTAAGAAGTGTCAAAATGTATGGAACTGTCATCCTTAACCCAGTATTTCCCTAGTCTGTGAAAGTGGCCCTAAATTCTTACATGGGTCTTGTTGCCCGAAAAAAATGTTTTTTTTTTTAAGTTCTTGCACTTTATTCATCTAATACGTCTTCCAGACACTAATTCGGCCTCCGCAAAACCTACTCCCTCTATGATACTAATTCTTCTCTCAGGTCGCGGAACCACCACCTCATTATTTCAGAAATGGCTATAATTTTAGATTTTGGGAATTATAATATTTAATAGGTTTAGTGTTGTAACATGTCATCATGTCATAATTATTATTTTTTATTTCCTTTTTTGAATAATTTGATTAAAAATTAATATTTACAGTTTTTGCTAAGCATAATATTATGTATCTGGTTTTTCACTGAGTTGGTTGGGGTGGGCAGGGCAACACTGAGTGGCTATACAGGGTGTTACAAAATAACCCCTAAAGCCTGAAACCCCATGAGCAGTAAATAAAACTGTAATTTTGCGCGCTGTTATTTATTTCTAAAAAAAATATATACTAATTTAATTCTTTACTGGAGTACTTCCATACCCTTCAGTTATTACGGGTAATTTTGTAACACCCTGTATTTTTCGACTGGACTTTTCTTTTCACCGTGTCCCTCGAACCAACGATAAAACTAGGACTCTATAGGTTAGGTTTATTTTATAACAATAGGGATGTTGACACCACCAATCAACTGACGTACTTTTTATGAGCTGTCAAAACACATTTCTCCCATAGAGTTTGAATGGCAATAGCAACATATGACGTCACTTGTTCGCATACCCAATTAACAAACTAATTATTTGTTTTAAAGCAACAAAAAATCTAATTTTGCAGTTAATCGAAAATTAATCTTGGTTTCAGAGCTAAAATAAAGCGTTTTCTTACTGGAGTCGTGTCTCCGAATTATTTTTTAATGGTGTCAACATCCCTATTCTGAATAATAATTAATGGTTTCTGAGAAAAAAGATGTATGTGAAATGTTGGATTATTTATGCCGAATGATGATTATGCACAAGGCGAATTAACCATTAGTCAGGGTAGGCAACTGCCTAGCAGCCCCGCATCGCCAAAGGGCCCCGCGCGCAACATAATAAGTACCTAATTAAAAAGGTTTAGGAGTGAAAATTGAATTGGAAAATTAGTGTCCTCAATGACAATAATTATTCCTGCTATTTTTCGTTCTATGCTACCAGTTGATTTGATTTGATTTCTTGACATATTTAGCTAAATGGGAGCCCCGAAAATTTCATTGCGGTGGCGGTGACGGTTGTAATATTCTAACTTGTATGAACGGTTGTGCGGTACCGTACCGCGAACTCGTTCATACAAGTTAGAATATTACAACCGTCCCGCCACCGCACCGCCACACCTCCGCTGTCTGTGCATTCGGAGCTTAATCCGGCACTGAATATGCGTGAAAAAATTATGCGATCCAACAGTGAACCTTTCAAAGCACTCGCGTCGGTTTTTACTCGCTCATAGATAACGAACCTGCAGGCGTTTGTGCTAAATAATAGCTTTAAGTTCTCACGTGCAAACTTAATTAGCATCGATTGGCTGCGGGAATGTACGGCATTTCCTACGGCTATGGCATAACCGAGTTTTAGATCGAAATTAGTAGGTATCGAGAAACCATTTTGTTTTTTAGGAAACCGCCGTTGGCAGAGTTTAAATAGTTTTGGTTAGAATAAGGGTGTTACCACAGCAATCAATTGATCTACCTACTGTTTTACACTTTCGTGATTTGAGATTTTCTCTCATAATTACTAAATATACTATACTAAACGGGACTTAACCCGCAATTAATATTTACCTCGACGTTTCGACTGAGAGTCAACTCGTGACCACGGCTGCTGCAATGTGGCCGAAACGTCGAGGTAAATATTAAGTGCGTGATAAGTCCCGTTTAGTATAGTAATTAATTATGAATCAATTGATCACCGATCGATTGATAGGTAGTAGGTTTTATAGCTCCTTTATACGATGGGCCATTAAATGGTCGGTGCGATGGCCCAGGGATGACTGCAACGCATCTACACGATGGCGACGCTCAGTTGTGATCTTTTGATTATTTTGGTGTGCGGCCAAAAACCGATACCGACGCCATCCCACGACCATCGCACGCGCCATAAGCCATGCGACACCACTACGCCCGCCACACGTTAATGTAAGTAGTCAGTTGATCAAAGTCGACTAATCCATTCTACCATCGATCAATAGCATCGATCGACGATAAATCGATCGATTTTAATGAATTTTCACTTTAAAGCTGAATATTTCGCAAACAGATCACTGAATAGAAAAATCATGTTAGCAAGCCGCCCAATGGTTTTAAAAGACCTATCCAACCATACCCCACACTATAGGGTTAGCCGAGAAAAAAAAAATCACCCCCACTTTACGTCTATGGGAGGTACCCTAAAAAAAATTATTTTTTTTATTTTTTTATTTAACCACTTTGTCGGCTTGACTGATATATGTATTCATGCCAAATTACAGCTTTCTAGTACTAACAGTCTCTGAGCTTAGCCGCGGACGGATAGACAGACAGACAGACAGACAGACAGACGGACAGACATGGTGAAACTATAAGGGTTGCTTGTTGACTACGGCACCCTAAAAAGGGAACGCGGCCAGCATCTTTGCAACCTTGCCTAAGGGGACTCGTTTTCAGATGTTTTAGTTATTTTTTCGTTCCTTCCTACCTACTTTTATGTAGTTTAAAATTGGTAAATACTTTATGGTGAATTTATATTTGGTGTGTAGTAGATACTTAATCAAAATTCCTAGTTATCTAGATAGATAGTTTTTACAGTTTAGTTTTAAAGATAATTTCGGTAAACCTCAGCAATGTTATTGGTTAGACACAGTTGTACAGACTTGATTAACTTAAAAATGGTTGATAGCCTAAATAACTGTCCTGATCCTCCTTTCTGGACGAAGGTAGTTCGGAGTATTATTATATATTCTATTGTCTATATAATTTAATCACATTTTAATCTTAATGGCATGGTTAAATAGGTACTTAAATAATAAATCCTCACACCGTACAAAAATAAGTCGCTAACTTGCATTACTTATTGTTCAATACAAACAATTAAAGTTTCAATATTCAAGTGCATGTTATAAATAGAAATACCTATCGAGTACGAAGACGTAACATAAAAGAACTTAGTGATTAAACACGTTCGTAATCATAAAGTACCTACTCGCCGAGGCAGGGGCAACGCAACCATACAGCCAAAAGGGGAAATGCTGCACAAACCTGATCTACGTAGAAATTCGCGACCGTGGCTTTGATTATTCAAACTTTTTAAACTCATTACAAAGTTCGAATAGAAGGAAGTATAACGTAACTTGGTACATGTTTAATTTATAATATGTTTTATAACTAGTGCAAAAACTTAACAGGTAAGTACTTAATTAACTTGACTAGTACCAACTAGTACGTACCGAAAAAATCCTCCCAAGTCATAGAATGGTCGGAGTCGTTCGCACCGTCCATCTTCCAACACTATAACATTTTCTACGCTCAAACAAAACACTCAGTTTATGTCACCAAACACTGAACTACATGTTTCGTTTATTTTGTTGACAAACAAAACAAATAACGAACGCTGCGCGCGAACGGAACGCGCGGCCTCCCCGCCGGCCGACGACTCGTGAATGAGAAAAATAAACTAAAATAAAACTACGTACGATGCAGTTGCGTTGATGTGTGCGTGAGGAGTGAGATGCATTTATCACCGTCTCTTTTACGACGTGTAGTGAGTGCGGATGCACCAGGAAATGTGTATTTTTTAAAATAGAATGCGTGCCGGTTTGTTTGTCTTCTCGTCGACAAATCTGAAGCCTTGATGTGCCTTGATTCAATGACGCATTTTCGTTATGTGGATATTTTAAAAAAGATATTCTGTCCGTTTGACTCCACTTTCAATGTCACTATATTTATACTAGCTTTTGCCCGCGACTCCGTCCGCGTGGAATTAGTAATTTGGGCAGCTTATTTTTTTTATCCAATTTGCTTTTTCATCAATTATGGCTCTCCTTAGTTCCTCGATAATAAAAAAATTACCCCCCCCCCCGCAACCCCCAACCCGCTCCCTCCCGCACTCCCCCCGCACAGCAACCCCGAACCCCCCCGCACCCCTCCGCACCCCCTGCACGCCCCCCCACACAGCACCCCCGTACACCCGCGTTCGTCCCATCCCAAGTCAAGCGTGCCCTATATAACTTATTTTTGAAATAAAACAATTTGAAACTGATAAGAAATATTCGCAACACAAAAATCGGTAATTTATAAAAATCTAAAAATATTCTTATCTGATTTAAATAAAATAGATCAAAATATTTTATTTTCTGTTTTCATTAATAATTCTTAACGGAATAGGTTGAAGAAATTTTTAGTCAATCTTGTAATTCGCTTTTGAGTCTGTTGAACTTGCTATTGATACGATTAAACGTCAAAATCCCACTGTCATTACATGAGATGTTGCCGTGTGCGTGACCTCAAACCTCAACTCTGGTGGCGTTAGGCTGCGGCTCCACTGAGGCGGAGACGAGCGGAGCTGAGAGGAGACGTGTGGGGATCGACCAATCATATTAC
This sequence comes from Archips crataeganus, assembly GCA_947859365.1. Classification (NCBI taxonomy): domain Eukaryota; kingdom Metazoa; phylum Arthropoda; class Insecta; order Lepidoptera; family Tortricidae; genus Archips; species Archips crataeganus. Next base: position 5,251,201 of record OX402071.1, on the reverse strand, counting down.
ATGAACGGAGACGAGATGTGGATTTCATGTAATATGATTGGTCGATCCCCACACGTCTCCTCTCAGCTCCGCTCGTCTCCGCCTCAGTGGAGCCGCAGCCTTACCTATAATATTCAATTCAATTTTTAAAAATATAGCTCCATCGATACTATCGATGATTCTGCCAATTTCGAGGTTGAGAAAGACACTATCGATTGGCCGTTGTTCGGTGACTTTTACCTATAATAAAGTGCGACTTTCTTCGAAACTCATATTTTTTGACGTAAATTCTTTGAGGGTGGCATTAAATTCACATGAAAAATTGTAGCTCCTTTTTCAGTCTGCTTGTTTGTGATTGTGCGTCACGCTAATCATATTTCGTTAAATAACGGGTTTTTGGTTTTTGAACGGAGTTTTATTCTTATCGGTGCGACTGAAACAAACGAGTCAACTGACAGGTTGGTTGTGTCCCATTACAAAATGCACTTTATGATACTGTATTACGTCGTATTCTGGCTTTAGTGTTAGTCATAAAATAGTCTGTAACTTTTGATATTTTGCTTTTCCATTCAAAAGACGTGTGACGTCACATCATTGATCGGACTACACGACCGTCAACGGACGATTTCTAACAACATGGCGGATTTTTAATCAGTTGTTGTTTCGCGTATTGCATTTCGTCAGTTAGTAAAAATAAGTAAACATTGACCTCTTTCGCTCGTAAATTGAAATTCCAATGTTAATAAAACTTGAGACAGTTTAAGTTCGTAGGAATTGTTTTTAGGATATGTGATTTGAGGTGGATACCGTGTATTCGTATGTTGAATAACAATTTAAGCCGATTTAATTGCATTTCGTTGTCACATTGCAGTTCACGTTGCTTTTTATTCAATTAAGCAAGAACCTTTTACATGTTTTTATTGAAGTAGTACTTTTCTTTCTATTTGTTGGAGTAAAGCATCGGAGACGAGCCGTGGTTGATCTAGTAGTCTTTTACTCGGTAACCGTGTGTTGTTGCGATGCCAAGGCGCGGTCCAGAAGCCGTGCAGGCGCTTGAGCCCCCTAAGAAGAAGCTAAAAGCAGTTTCAGAGCAGCTTTCATTATTATGTCCGAGTTTGGATGCGAGTTTCACAGACGACGAAGCTCTGCCGCCCGGGATCGTCTTTTCAGACGTTCAACAGAAGAAATGGCGCATTGGAAAGCCTATTGGTAAGATTTTGAAGCAGTCGAGGCTCAGTGGGCGCAATTTGTTTGTTATGGTCCCAGAAGCAATCTCAAATTGTAATCAAACTCTTGGGTGGCTGGTCTTCATTGTTATCTATAAAGTAGGGCTTTTGTGTTGTTATCAGATCTAGATACTTACTATGTAATATTTAACAGTCTTAAACACTTAAATAGGTAATTATAATAGAAGTATCCTTGAAGTTGCTATGGAAAATTGCAGAATACAAACTGTATTTGTTCCTTTTCTAGAATAATTAAATATCTATTTACATACCTACATTTAAACTGGAAACACTACATTGAAAGATTTATGTTTTTATTCTATATACATTATTTTTAACAAACCCTTCACATTCCAAAGTATCTGGATGACCATTGCCATTGCATGGTTTACAACAGTCCTTCAAGCAAGTGGATCATCTGATGGGAAATTATCACCACTGCCCATGAATGTCAACAACTCGAGGAGAGTCCCCGATCGTTTGCCACCCTTGAAAGGAAGCATAAACCTTTTTCTTGAAAGCCCCAATGTCACAATTGTCTGGAACTACTGGTGCCGGAAGTGGATTCCACAATTTCACTGTATGTGGCAGTGCAGAAGAAATCATTCAGTGGTACCATGATAGTGGTAATGGTATAAAAATCTTGCAACAAACAAATTATAGATATAGAAAACATTAGAACATATTTATAAAGCAAAAGAAAGAGTGTTAGTATACACATATTTTAGGATGTGATAGAGAGACTAGACCATTTTTTTCATGTGCTATCCTAATGAAAGGCCCTAATGACACTTAAACATAAGGAATAAAGCTATTTTTCTTGCACACACACAAACAGTTAAAAAAATTTAGGTATAGTCTCATCTCAATTACTACAGTCAGAGGTAATGTAACAATTGTACTAAATATATATGCAGCAAACTGAATAACACAACTATCAAACTTTTGTTTTTAATCTTAAGCAGCAAACTAGAGACTAGCTAGACCAAAAATTAAAACTTATTCTAATTAAAACTATGTATATTTCCAGGTAGAGGCAGCTTCGGTAGGATATATCTTGCCTCTGATAATGTCGAGAAGGATGTCACAAAGTTGAATGCCAATTATGTGGTCAAGATCGAGCCCCACAGCAACGGGCCCCTGTTTGTTGAAGTACACTGCCTCATACGCACATCGCAGGTGTCCAAAAGTAAGGATATACATAGGACAGACAGCCGAAATTTGGTTTTATTGTAAAGAGAAAAGCCGTTTTTTGGTTTCTCTTGATCAGGATAAATTATTATGCTCAAATTAATTACACCGGGATTATGAGGTGATACGGTAGAAAATTGTGACTCATACAATGCAATGACATAATGAAACTTTGAATAATAGCACACGTTAGAGTTACACATACTTAGTTTATCACTTAGTTACTTTAAATTATGCTATGACTGGTAATGGATAGAAGTTTCTTGAAGAAATAATGATGTAAGTATTTTCTTTCCTAACAAAAACTACCCATAGAAGAATAATTTGAACTAAAATTTAAAAACCGGTGCAGGTAATAATATATTTGTGTTTAAAACTGCTAGTAATATGGCTACAATAAAACAGATGCATTTATAGCACTGTTGAATAACCTTGTCCTTAATTATTTACCACTAATTTTAATTATTTAATTGCCACTGTAACCTTGCTTGTGGCACTTGAGTAAATGATAATCATTTTGAAAATAAAAATGTGACTGTAGTCATTTGGTTCACTTAAGTTTAGTTATAAAAAAACTTTGTCTACATCCCACTGGAACTTAGCTCTTTTGTAGGTCAAAAAGTAGCCCATATTATTCTTGGATAGCGTATCGTAGTATCTCTTGAGATTATCTATACAAACAAACAATAATAAAACTTCTAAATTTTAATTATTTTTTTTGTTTTCTTTACAGTCAAAGAATGGCGACAAGAAAACAAACAAAAACGTATTGGCATGCCAGTCTACATTGCAAGCGGATCATTCACTGATGAGAAAACTGGCACTAAATACAGGTTCCTAGTCCTGCCCCGTTATGACATAGACTTGCAGAAAATTATCGCCCGTACTAAAGTACTTGATCTAAAAAATGTACTGGTTCTCGCTATGCAGATACTAGATGTACTCGAGTATCTGCACAACCAGGGGTACACGCACTCGGATATAAAAAGTTCGAATCTCATGCTTGGTTTTGAAAGTGGCAAGATAAATAAATACCCAATGGTTAAACCCTCTTCATCGTTTGAAAAGGATACAAAAGAAGTTGCAGTGCTGTCAGGAAAGTACAGGAGGGTCAAAAGTGGGAAGGCAAGGGCTTCCAACTACTATGATGATGAAGACTTCGTTATAAAAGACTCTAAAACTGATTCTGCAGAAACATGTGATAGTGAGAAAAGACTGGACAGTGTGAAAAACAAACTGCGAAAGATACTGTCTGACAAGGACAGCAGAACTTTGCACAGACACCATGCATTTAACCTCCGACAACTGTCAAGCTATGTCAACTATGAAGACATGACTAGTTCCGTATGCTCTGATCAGTCCTATCAAAAGCTATTAGATGACTTTGGTAATAAAAGCATCATAAGAACTACTGCTGAATTCTATCAGGACTCCAAAAGGAAGAAACCAAGTGTAGATGATGCAAACCTTGACGAAATTCGTAAAGAAGCTATTCTGTCCCAGTCCAATAAACAGATTTACTTGCTGGACTATGGTTTGGCATCAAAGTTCCTAGATTCAGAAGGGAAACACAAGGATTTCGGTATGGACGCGAGGAAAGCTCATGATGGTACATTAGAGTATAGCTCCCGAGACTCGCATATTGGGGCTCATTCAAGAAGGTCAGACCTTGAAACTCTTGGATACAACCTCATTGATTGGCTTACGGGGTCCTTGCCATGGAAAACCACAGAAGTCCTTGCCGAACCTGACCTAGTACATGCTTTAAAGAAAAATTACATGAGTGATATAAAATCGTTCCTGAAAACCAGCTTCAAGACTGAGTTCTACCCTCAATTCATGGAGAAATACTTAGAATATATTACTAGGTTGGATTTCACACAGAAACCAGACTATGACTATTGCCGCAGCTTGTTCAAAAGTGAACTCATGAAAAATGCAGATAAAGAAGTTTCATTGAAACTCGCTGAGCCTCCAAGCTCTCCCATGGGTCGCAAATTGTGTTATTCAAGAAGGTTTGGAAGGAAGAATACGCCAGCAGACTTTTTGGCCAGAAATGGTATAAAGAAAGCTTATGAAAGAGAGAATGTGTGCTCTCTAGAGAATGACTTGAAGCTAGAGCTGTTAAAACAGACCATCAACATATCCAGTGAGGGTATTAGGAAGCCATGTACATCCAGAAACTTCTTTGTTTCTGATGCAGACTTAGTTGCTCGACTCAAGAAATCACTAATGCCACATGATATCCTAGGCAAGAAGTTATCACCGAAAAACTTGCGATCAAACAAGAAAGTACAAAAACGCAAAGGTAAAAGGACTCATAGGAACAGCATCGGTAAATTTGGAAACTTTATGGGCTCTGCAAAACAGTTTACTTGGGCTGAAATATTAGCTCAAAATCCAGAGAACATTCTCAGAAGAGAGCGTAATGTAGCTAACAATGACGAGGAAGATGAGGACGACGACAGCTGTAAATATAGGATCAGGAAACTGTCCAACGCGTCGTCAGAATGCAGTGATTCGAACCTTCAATCGCCTCTGCTGCAAAAAGACTTCTTACAAGATGTTAAGCTTACATATGCTATGAAAGAAGTAATATCACACTTCAAAAAGAAGGTAACAAACAAAGGGGGAAAGGAGTCCGAAGAGATTCCAGAAGAATTGAAAGGTTATACGCCAGCTATGATTAAGATTTACAGAATTAAAGAAAAAAGGGAGGCAAGGGAGAAAGAGGCACAGAAAACACAGACTGATAGCAAAGTGACACCATCAGAACCTAGGTGCACTAGGTCAATGAGAAACAAAAAGGTGGGAAAGACAATTCAAGAACCTGTTACTACTAGAACTACTAGAAATAAAATTAGCGTGGACAGCATCAAAGTGAAAGAGGTGACAGTTAGCATTGAAAAAATGAAAATTGATGTTAAACCTAAGGCTAGACACGTTAAAAAGCAGGAGCTGAAATTCGCCGAGCCTCCTAAGTCGCCTGCAGCTAATAAGACTAAAAGTAAGTACCGCTTCCGGCATCAAAGAACTTGGCACGCTAGCAATTATAGCAGACAGAAAGAATGAAGGCAAAACAATAAGACTACAGATATTTCATATCACTGCAAATGTATTATTATGCAATATTTTTGAAAAATAATACATTTGTAGTAATATGAAACATCTGTAGTCTTATTGTTTTGTCTTCAAAGCCTCTGGCTATATTTCAGCGCCATCTAGATTTAATAATCGAACTACAAAAACCGCGGCCGATCGTACCTATGGCGACTGCCAATCCAGTCTATATCATCCTTGCCCAAAATCCACCTAAAAATTCTGCACCTATGTTTTTTGATCTAACGCCGCAAATTCGTGTTGCAAGTAGGTACTTCTTTTTCTTTCTAATTTTTTTTAAATGCACCCATAGGTAATGTAGTGTTTTAAAAAATATAGTATTTTGCAAATGTGGTATTTTAGGCGCAAGCGCAATATAAGCGCTGACAAGGCAATGATGGACTTGTCTCAAAACTATCAATGACATTTGTTCTTTGGTTCTAGAATCGCCTACCAGAACTCGCGCGGCTACTGTACCGACCAACAGACGTCGATTGAGAAGCAGCAGACGTAAAGCATGAGCTACTCCATCCACTTGATGGACTGGACAAAAAATTTGACATTATTATTGATTTATTATAAATTGTAATATTGTAAGGTCAGGTAAGACTACAGGGCATCTTGTCTCCCGTAAAACAAAGAACGCAAGAAGGGTTTCACATTTTCGTCACACAGTTTGCGGCGTCTTCCCCTAAACATGCAAATTTCAAAGATTTCAACGGCGTATTTTTATTTGCTAAGTTTTTTTTCTTAAGGCCACCACAAACCGAAGCGCGGAGCGCCGACGGAGCGTGCCAAGCGCGGTCAATAACACTGTATCATATATACGGAGACAAACGCCGGCAGCGCGGCACAGCGTATATGATTCAGTGTTATTGACCACGCTGGGCACGCTTCGTCGGCGCCCCGCGCTTCCGGTTTGTGGTGGCCTTAAATCTATTTGTTTGTACATCTGTTAAGAATCTTTTACTCCACCTTACCAAGCTAAAGCCCGTTCCAAATCCGCCGCCTTTAAATATCAATTATTTTCGCATTGCAAAATCTTTGCGTGTTTTTAATGACAAAGTTGAAAACTGATTGAAATATTTTATAATTTTAATTATAGATCAAAATTGAAACTGTATTGCCGCGTGCCGGCATGAAAGTTGTCTGTGATTTTTTTATCATTGCATTGATATTCAAATTTACCTACGCGTAACTAGAAGTTTCGATTTACACGTAGATTAATTATATTAAGTATAATATGCGAACGGTTTTAAACGCTTTTTGTAATTTCGAGTAGAATTATAATAAATCTGTTGAATAAGATTTTGTGTTTCATTACTCCTACAATATAGAAAAAACCGGCCAAGTCCGAGTCGGACTCGCGCACCGAGGGTTTCGTACAAATTTATATCAAGGAACTAAGGAGAGCCATAATTGATGAAAAAGCAAATTGGATAAAAAAAAATAAGCTGCCCAAATTACTAATTCCACGCGGACGGAGTCGCGGGCAAAAGCTAGTATTTAATATAATTAGATTTTTATTATATGTCGTTGTACTTGGCCACAATCTATACTAATATTATAAAGAGGAAAGATTTCATTGTTTGTTTGTTTGTTTCATTGAATTGGCTCCGAAACTACTGGACCGATTTCAAAAATTCTTTTGCCGTTAGAAAGCTACATTATCACTGAGTGACATAGGCTACTTTTTACCGCGGGAAAATGCCTTTTCCTACGGGAAAATTAATTTATCACGGGCGAAGCTGCGGACGGAAGGCTAGTATTACATAATCGGTGAAAATTTCAAGTGTCTTGTTAACGCCATTATAAAGATCGAGTTAAAAATGCTGAAAAAAACTTTTTTTGTATGACGACCGCCTAAGTTTCAAATTTTTATATCTAGGTAGTACCTATTTGTTATTATAGCGGCAACAGAAATACATCATCTGTGAAAATTTAGCTATTCAACTGTAGCTATCATAGTTCATGAGATACAGCCTGGTAACAGAGTACCTGGTAGAGAGACAGACGGACAGTGAAGTCTTATTAAGGTTCCATACATTTTGACATTTGTTAACCCTGGGTTAGCAGTTAACTCGGAGTTAAGGCTTGATTTCCTCCTACGCTGACGTCGGTCGCGTATGACAAATGCGCGGCCATCAGCGTCGCTGTGCGGTGCCCCATAGAGTATTGTGTATATTCGTACGCGCGACCGATGTCGGTCAGTTTCGCACTGAGCGCGCGATAGTGGTGTATAGCGCGTCAGCGCACCGACGCCCGCGCGCTGTCGAGCGAGACCGACGCGCGCCATCAGCGGCGCGTAGCAATAAATCTGCCGCGGACGTCAGCGTCGCTGTGCGGTGGCCCATAGAGTATTGTGTATATTCGTACGCGTGACCGACGTCAGCGAAGGCTTGATTTCCTCCTACGCTGACGTCGGTCGAGCGTACCGTCGGTCGCGTATGACAAATGCGCGGCCATCAGCGTCGCTGTGCGGTGGCCCATAGAGTATTGTGTTTATTCGTACGCTCGACCGACGTCAGCGACCGATGTCGGTCAGCTTCGCACTGAGCGCGCGATAGTGGTGTATAGCGCGTCAGCGCACACACGCGCGCGCGCTGACGAGGGAGACCGACGCGCGCCATCAGCGGCGCGTAGCAATTAATCTGCCGCGGACATCAGCGTCGCTGTGCGGTGCCCCATAGAGTATTGTGTATATTCGTACGCGCGACCGACGTCAGCGAAGGCTTGATTTCCTCCTACGCTGACGTCGGTCGAGCGTACCGTCGGTCGCGTATGACAAATGCGCGGCCATCAGCATCGCTGTGCGGTGGCCCATAGAGTATTGTGTATATTCGTACGCGCGACCGATGTCAGCGTAGGAGGAAATCAAGAGGAAATCAAGCCTTAGTTTGCTTTACATTGCTTGTGCTAGGACTCTGTTAAGGCTACCACAGACCGTAACTGAATCAGATATGCTGGCACACACTGCAGTGCGTCGCGGTTTCACACGCGTTTGCGTCCCGTGCTGCAGTCTGTGGTGGTCTTTACCAAATTGCATAGAAATGGTATTTTATAAATTTGCATAATTACTAACAAGCTTAAACAGATCAAATGTGAATACTGTCTAAAATTGGTCTTTTTTGTATATTTTGGATGATTTGTATTTTTAAAATACCGGTATAATTAATGTAATGTAGTGCAACACTAGTCTAATCGTGGCCGATGGCCGATATGTGGCCGATTGACAACTTGACAAGCGGAATGAATGACAGTTGCACAATCACCTTACGAAAGAGATGTTTTGATTGAACTTTGATTTTAAATTATGTGCCTAATTAGCTTGTCCACTACAGTGTTGGTGACAAGTAACTTAGGACCTCTAGTTAGTTAATTTGTTAATACAATAAGTGTGATATTGGGTATTATGTGGTATTATACATGACTTAACCTAAAAGGTACAAACTTCCTGCTAGAAATTTAACTTAGTTTTTTAGTTAATTGGTATTGGAAGTAATTGAAAATGGAAAACGAAGTGAAAACCGTTATCCGCGTGGGTTCAAGGAAGAGCGAAGTAAGTTTTTTTTCTGTATTATAAATGTCGGCTTATTTAGCATTAAGTTTTACTCCTCATGATGATAAGGAAAATAGTAAAGATAAAGTGCAATTACTTATTAACAAGCATGACCCTTACTTTTTCCCATTTATGAAAGTACTTTTAAAAGTGCCAATAATCAGATTAAAGTATGAATTAAATTACATCTAAGTACTTGGTTGGTAGGTATATTAAATTTGTTTTTTTCCACACTGTTTAATGATTGTTTTGGTTTCAGCTTGCACTTATACAAACCAATTTTGTGATAGACTGCTTGAAAAAAGAAAACCCTGAAAAAGAATTTAATATAGGTATGGTAAATTTAAATCTGTTACACTTAAAATTTAAACATAATCTTAAATGAAATTTGTGGGGCTCTGAAATATTTCAACCACCATATCGAAACATTGACTAATGACATGTCCGTCAACTACACCACCACTCGTTGTATGGTGTGTGGTTGTATAATCCCAAATAGTGTCTCCTCATGTGTTATTGTCTTTATGTTAACATTGCAATTGGCAAAATTTGCCTTGCTAAAATAGCAAGGGTGAAAGCCAAAGAAAAAAAAAATCCCAAATAGTTTTGGTACATAGACATTATTCTTAAATTTTCATAACTCATGGAATAAGGCCATTAAAATGCTTCAAAGCCCCACCCATTTAATTTAATGAAATTTTGTATGAGTGTTTATCACACAACATAAATGAAGACCACAGTGTAATTTTTGAGAATTTCCATAGGAATTTAGTAATATCCTGAAATTTCATGCAACTGCCAGATCTGATATGGCAGTTCATTCGTAAGCCATAAGGTTTAGATGAGCAAAATCGCAGGTAAAGGCTGATCTATCTATATAAGTATATTTATACATTGCCTAGCATCTGTAACACAAACTGCTTACTTTGGGATTAAGAGATTGATATTTATTGTGAGATTAAATGGTAGATTTATTTACTTTGCTTATGAAACTAAATTTGATTGAAACATTTCCAGTTACCATGACAACGCTAGGTGACCGTATCCTAGACGTATCCCTGCCCAAAATAGGCGAGAAGTCTCTCTTCACTAAAGACCTCGAGGATGCTTTGCGGAACGATACTGTGGACTTTGTGGTGCACTCACTGAAAGACCTGCCAACGTCACTGCCTGATGGATTAGCCATTGGGGCTGTTTTTGAGAGGTAAATCTACTGATGTTATAAATATTGATGACCGGATAGCCTAGTTGTTAGAGAACCTGACAATGAAGCTCGAGGTGAGGTCCCGGGTTTGTACCCGGTTGGGGCAGATATTTGTGTGAATAATTCAAATTTTTGTGCTTGAGTCTTGGATGTACTGATCTACCCAAAGGGGGTAGGCAGAGCACACAAAACGCCACATTTACGTTTCAGGGCTACTCTTAGAAATTTTCATTTGTTTAATTTTTAATGGACTGAGGATCCCATATACACCGTGAAATTTTAGTGGTTGTTTTCCCGAAACGAGGTGATTTAGTATCGATTGTACAATCGATTTATAATTACTATTTTGACTAGAGTCAAAAATCCAATTGTGAAAAGCGATAGTCGAAAATGACCGCAAACCAATAGTAACGCTTCGTTGGTACAAGTAGCGTACGATCGTACGACAGGTTAAGTACCAACGAAGCGTTACTATTGGTTTGCGGTCATTTTCGACTTTCGTTTTTCACAATTGTATTTTTGACTCTAGTCAAAATAGTAATTATAAATCGATTGTACAATCGATACTAAATCACCTCGCTTCGGGAAAACAACCACTAAAATTTCATTGATTCATATCAAACTGTACAGTATCAAAGGCATGACTACACTTCTAATTAAAAAAATCTGATGAAATGTCCAGAAACAGTTTCAAGACATACCTAACTTACATTTTTATCTGATAAAAAAAAGGTTTTTTTTTTCTAGGGAAGATCCCAGAGATGCTTTAGTCCTGAGGGAAGACCTGAAGGACCATACTTTAGATACATTGCCCGACGGCTCAGTCATCGGTTAGTATGATTATTTCAATAATAGCGTAATTTCTACTAGTCTCCGCACTTTGTTGCGCATTTCGTCGTAGCCGATGCTTAAACATAGGGTCGAGTCGGTCAAAACTAGAACTGAAAAGGATGAATTCCCATCACGGGCTGAAAGGAACTAGTTCCTCGTTAACAATCTCGGTCTTGGTCCCCGCTCGTTTAGATCCGTAGCAATTGGTCGGTTAACGTATGAGCAAAACGGAGTGAACGAAGGAACGAATAAAGACCGCCGTTAACGACCGCTTTAGCCTAGTTGGTAGTGACCCTGCCTACGAAGCAAGAGGTCCTGGGTTCAAATCCCGGTAAGGGCATTTATTTGTGTGATGAGCACGAATATTTGTTCCTGAGTTATGGATGTTTTCTATGTATTTAAGTATTTATTTATCTATATAAGTATGTTTATTGTCGTCTAGTACCCATAGTACAAGCTTTGCTTAGTTTGGGACTAGGTTGATTTGTGTAAGATTGTCCCCTAATATTTATTTATTTATTTTAAAGAGCGGAGCAGGATGGTAAGGCGCGGCGCTTGTACTAAACCAAATGCGATCTCCGGACCACAGAAACAGAATCAAGCTATTCATCTTTGTAGTTCTTAGTTTAAGACCGACTTTAGCCTATACTCGTTCTTTGCTGAAGGAACTAAAAGACTGAACTAGTTCATTTGACCGATTGGTTGAGATTGGAATTCCTTTAGAGAAACGGCAGACAACACAACACATTAACTTTGAATAGAAACAATAGGCCAGCAATATGCAGGATGTCCCAAAACTTAACGATAATGGGGTACCGGGCGATAAGTCAATTTACACCTGTTCGGAAAAAATAAGAAATAAGTTTTTGTCAAAAATTTCATTTTGAATACAAGCTTTTTCGCTGACTGTACTTTTTGTTGACTGTACTTGCATTGTCATCCAACCTACATAAGAATACCAAATTTCAAGTAAATCCGACAACTGGAAGTGGGTCAAAATCGACTTCTAAGATTTGACCCAAGAATAATAAAAAAATAATAATCTATACATATAAAATCCTTTGTCCTGACTGACGGATCAACGCACAGCCTAAACCGCTGATCGTAGTGAACTGAAACATGGAGGGTGTGTTCTTTGTATGACGTAGGCATCCGATAAGAAAGGATTTTTCGTAGTTCTACTCCTAAGGGGGTAAAAAAGGGGGGCAAAGTTTGTATGGGACAACGTGATTCCTTGGTCCAATCTACTTCAAATTTTGCATAAACATTCTATAACAGAATTGATGGAAGACGTGTTTCGTATTTTATTGAAATTCATCCCTTGACGGGGTTAAAAAGGAGTAGAAGGTTATTTTGGGGGTGATTTGCTTCGAAGTTGATATCAATACTCCTTAGTGCTTTTGATTTAAATTACTTTTTATTTTGACACAATGTAAACCAAATGTAAACTAAACGAAACTTCAAATTTTGCAAACCATTTGTCTACGTTTGTCCTGAGCGTTTGTCAACCACTTCCTGATCTGATCTCTGATAATAACTAATTATAATAAGTATTTGCATTTCACCAAGCTTTTGCTTTTACAAGCGCAGCGTGGGACGTCCACCAACGAGATGGACGGACGTTTTGGTGAAGGCCGCAGGTTCAGGGTGGATGCAAGTCGCTTCCAACCGTAATGATTGGGCGTCAATGAGGGAGGCCTATGTCCAGCAGTGGACGTCCTACGGCTGAAATGATGATGATGATGAAGCTTTTATGTGAGTTCAACCTTTTTCGAATAAAATCGAATTGAGTATTCAAACATCATTGTTGAACTCGCATAAAAGCTTGGTGCAATGCAAATACATATAAAATCCTTTGTCCTGGAAGTCCTAAATGACTGACTGGCGGATTAACACACAGCCTAAACCGCTGTATGTAGAGACCTGAAACTTGGAGGATGTGTTCTTTGTATGACGTAGGCATCCGATAAGAAAGAATTTTCCGGAATTCCCACGGGATAAGGAATATACAGGATGTATCTATTTCATCAATCGAGAGTGACCCTATCCCCATAACGAAGATTACTAAACTGTTCAAATTGGGCATGCCAGTAGACTATTACAATAGGTATAATGCTAATTTCAATAATTTTGAAAATTCCCACGGGGATATATTGAGTATATAAATCAGGATTTATATACTCAAATCAACTGGATCCTATCTCCGTAACTACAATTACTAAACTTTTCAAATTCAGTATAAACATAAATGGTAATACATAACAGCATAAAAACTTATTGCAGGATTTTTGGAAATTCCTGTGGGATAGATAATCTCTGAAACTTCCGAGCCGATTAAAAAAAATCTTTTACCAGTAAAAAGTTACACTATCCTTTATTGACATAGACTACTTTTTCCGGGAAAATGTAAAATTCCCAAGGGATATAAATAAAAATTCAACTTCGAAGCTCATTTTAAAATGTCTTTCACCAATTGAAAAGATACACTGTCCTTCATTAACATAGGATGCTATTTTCCGGATAAATGCAAAATTCCCGCGGTATAGAAAATAGTAAATTTAACTTCGGGGCTGAGTTTAAAAAAAATTACCAATAGAAAGCTACACTATCCTTGGTTGGTATAGGCTAAGCTACCTACTATTTATTCGGTAAAATGCAAAATTACCGTGGGATAGAAAGAAGTGAACATCACTTGAAGGCTGATTTGAAAATTTCTTTCACCAATAGGAAGTTACACCAACCATTATTTACATAGACTACTTTTCTCCGTGAAAAAGCAAAATTCACACGGGAAAAAAATAAGTGAATTCAACTACGGGGCTGATTTTAAAACTTCTTTTACCGGTAGAAAGCTACACCTTTAAGGACATAGACTACTTTTTCTCGGCGAAAATGCAAAATTCCCGCGGGATAAATATAAGCGAAAATTTGCATAGAATAAGGACAAATTTGTTGAAATTCCCACGGGATAGTGATTCACTAACTGATACTGATGATGATGAAATGATAATAATAACGGATGTTGCCGTTGCCGGTTTTTTGTTTTATACAATGAAAGAGATGAAGAAGCTTTATCACAAATTGGAATTCTACGCGGACGAAGTCGCGGGCAAAAGCTAGTAAATAATAAAACAAACGGGGTGAGCTCAATAAAAGCTTGTAAAAAAGCCTTGTCACTTATTTAAGCGTCGATGGAATTACGTAACTTATAATTTTTTGGTATTAGGTATTTTTTCTAATTTTTATTTCTTGTTGAGTTTTAGGTCACCCTGTATGAAATCTGTTTCTTGCCTTTATTACATTATGCTTAGGTGACTAAGCAAGTACAACCTCGACATTATTCTGGATAAAAGATTTTCTAGCATTTTATCGTGACTTGACATGTCTTATCAATTTGAAATGTTGTTATTGCGGAAGAAAACGCCCACCATTTCTCTGTAACATGTTTTGTGTTGCAAGCTTTTTCGATACATTCATTTTTTTGCGTGCTATTTAAATTTAAAGTACACATTCTTGTCAAATTCGAGCGTAGTCCCCCTCTCTAAATGCTAAACTGTTACATTGAAAATTTTGAAAAAAATCATGATGAGAGTAAATATATAAAATTAACTAGGCAAACTATATCGGTTAAGTTTGCTTGAGAATTATTAGTAGGTAGTTTAAGAATAAATGCACCTAAGTTATAAAATATAACTACTTGGAAAATTCCATTCAAAAACAATAGTGTGTGTGGAGCACCCAATCCGCACTGAAGTCTATCTATTTAGGGGGACACGAGAATAAAATAATCGCGATTTTTCATAGTAATAAGTGTGACAATGAAGGGGGGGGGGATCTAAAATGATCGAAATCGGTGTGTCGTAATTTAAAGGCCTTCTACACGGTCGGGACCAACCGCCGACCGTCGTGTCGCTCGCGTCGGCCGACAGCGTTCCATACGGTTGGGGCCGACCACGGACAATGCGCTCGCGACCAAGGCCGTTGACATCAACCAAATATCGGTCGGGTCAACCGATTTCTACACTGTCCATTTTTAGGGTTCCGTAGTCAACTAGGAACCCTTATAGTTTCGCCATGTCTGTCCGTCTGTCTGTCTGTCTGTCTGTCCGCGGCTAAGCTCAGAGATCGTTAGTACTAGAAAGCTGTAATTTGGCATGAATATACATATCAGTCACGCCAACAAAGTGGTAAAATAGAAAATAAAAAAATAATTTTTTTTAGGGTACCTCCCATAGACGTAAAGGGGGGGGTGATTTTTTTTTTCTCGACTAACCTATAGTGTGGGGTATCGTTGGATAGGTCTTTTAAAACCATTGCGGGGTTGCTAACATGATTTTTCTATTCAGTAATCTGTTTGCGAAATATTCAACTTTAAAGTGAAAATTTTCATTAAAATCGAGCGTCCCCCCCCCTCTAAAATCTAAACTGTTAGGTGGAAAAATTTGAAAAAATTCAGAATGGTAGTAAATATATCAAATTTACTAGGAAAATTATAGCGGCTAAGATTGCTTGGAAATTATTTGTAGTTTTAAAGTAAATAGTAGCCTAAGGTATAAAACATACCTAAACTTGGATGATTCCGTACCCATACGAAATCCTTAGAAAAATATTACTTGATTTTTTTGTAATGGCTACGGAACCCTACCTTGGGCGTGTCCGACACGTTCTTGGCCGATTTTTTAAATCAACCCGACCAAGGACACGGTGGTTGGCGGTTGGTCCCGACCGTGTAGAAGGCCTTTTATTGATGACACACACCCGCGTGGGAATTACGGCCCAAGCCCTCTCATCCTTAGACGCAAACCGTGGGACGTGGGACGGGGGCGCGTCGCAGTCGCACAGCCCCTTGGATCAGTTTTCATACTAAATGTAGGTATAGAAGCGTTTCGATCCAAAGCAGACAGAAGAGACGGGGCGGAGACGCGGCCTGCGAACAAGCGACGCGCACCGCGACGCGCCCCCGTCCCACAATGTCCCACATCTCTTCTGTATAGCTTGCGTCTTAGAGGCCTGTGTCCTGCACGTACCTAGAGATAATCTACGATAGCATGGCCCGCCACTCCACAATTTCAAGAAGTCTTCAATGTATTGTGAAAATATTTATAAAGCACACCAAAACTTTCAAAGCATGTGTGCGTGTTGACTGTTGAGACAGCCGTCAAACAAAAGAAGATACTACTAAATAAAAATTTCTCTTTCTCTATACATGGATGCTGACGATGATGATGTTTCACAAGGTACTTCGTCCCTTCGGCGCACTGCGCAGCTTAACATGCGGCACCCGCGGCTCTGCGTGCGCGACGTGCGCGGCAACCTCAACACGCGCCTGCGCAAGCTGGACGCCGGCGGATACGCGGCCCTAATGCTGGCCGCCGCCGGACTGCAGCGCATGGGATGGGGCGACCGCGTCTCCAAGGTAACACTGCACAAAACACATCCCTGTTGCACAAGACACATCCATGTGGTGCACAAGACACATCCCTGTGGTGCACAAGACATCCCTGTGGTGTACAAGACACACCCCTGTGGTGCACAAGACACATCCCTGTAGTGCACAAGACACATCCCTGTGGTGTAGAAGACACATCCCTGTGGTGCACAAGACACATCCCTGTGGTGCACAATGCACAAGACACATCCCTGTGGTGTAGAACACATCCCTGTGGTGCACAAAACATACCTATCTTAGCTGACGATATCCGCGGCTGTACATGCGTAACGTGCGTGGTAACCTTAACAGGAGCCTGCGCAAGTTAGACGCCGGAGGATATGCGGCCGTATTGCTGGTTACAACGCATGGGCTGGGGGGACCGCGTCTTCAAGTTAACACTGCACAAGACACATCCCTATGGTGGACAAGACACATCCCTGTGGTGCACAAGACACATCCCTGTGGTCATCCAGTACAATGTTCTACTTCAAATGAGGCGAGGCTTACTGAAGCTCGGCCATACGTTTGAAGTTAAAAGTGCAAGTATGACATTTGATGTTATTGTCGGTCGTACGGAAAGCGAGTAACGGGACTGGCACTGTGACATAAAATTTGAAGTAGTACACTTTTAAATGTTCAGCACCTCTTACATTTTAATGTCATGCACAGGGCAAATCTAGCGCCTCTTGTATGTCCTACTACAAGTTCTATCCTATGTCATACAATCGTGTTGGGTGTTGCATTGTTACGCGGAAATCTGCACAATCGTGCTCAGTTTGCCGCAGAGGCATGTGGGAAACGGTTGAACGAACTACCACTATGGGTGATGTTTTTGGTGCGGCTATATCAGTTTTGAACTCCAAATTATAACAATAAGGGATATTTTATTACTCGTCATTTTTTTATTGGAGACCAAACTACCATACCCACCTTAGGCAACCTTCTAAAACAAGTTAAGTAGGTATATCTAAAACTACACTCATTGGCAAAAAATTTGGTCCAAATAAAAAAAGTTGCACTTTTGTTTTCCCTCGATTTCCTTGTATTCTTAAATAACTTGAGTCTCAATAATTTTGCGTTTATCCTATACTAATCATACCTCTTAAACGTTAGACTATCGAAAATTATTGCTTATAGAGAATAAAAAATAAAAATGCTACTTTCTGATTTGAGCCAACTTTTTGCCTGTGAGTGTATTTTCAAATATTTATACGAATCTTTATACCTATAAAAACAGTAATAAATTTAAGTTAGACATGACTCTTAAAATGTGGCATTATTTTCCACTAAACTGTAATATTGGCTATGAACCGTGACTTCGCAAGAGGAGGAGGTATACATTCTCAAAGATAATTATGACTTTTCAAATACACGACAACATTCAGAAACTACTAATTAAAACCTAACGGGGTTAGCAATTAGGCCTCAATTTCAGTGTCTGGACAAGTTAATCCTTGTAACTTGGGACTTACAAATTCAGTGTGAGAGTTCATGTAGTTAGTTACCGAAGCGTGAAAAATAACGTTGCGATAGCATAACTTAGTAACCTGACTAAGTGAAACCAAATATGTTTAAATTTTAGCGTGAAAATTAGGATTTGTTCCTGATTCTTCAATTCCTAATTGGTCATTTATTCCTAATTCGACACTTTCCTAACTGGTCATATTCCTAACTCGTCATTGTACAGTCAAATGAAATCAAGGGTGAACTCCACGTGCGTATGTGTGTGCAAGTCATGAATAGGTACTTTGTTAATACAATGTACCTATATATTCATGACACGGTCATTACTCATTAGACAACAACTTACTCAAGGCGGATATCAAAAGAAATCCTACTAATATTATAAACGCGAGTTAGTAAGTATGGATGGATGGATGTTTGTTACTCTTTCACGCTAAAACGGTTTGACGGATTTTGATGAAATTTGGCACACAGATAGTTTATAACCTGGATTAACATATAGGTAACTACTTTTTATCCCGGAATATTGCATAGTTCCCGCGGGATAACGATAAAAGGATTCTTTGCAGACGGAGTCGCGGGCAGCTGCTAGTGACAAATAATGTAAATTTTGTGCAGGCAAATGTACATGATATGACGAGTACCTAAGGAATATGACTGAATATGAAGTGGTTTATTAGGTATTTTTCAGATCATGAGATTTCTTGGTTTCCCATAATCCTATAATCGAGTGTTTCGAATTTCGATAATCAGAAAAGGTTATTCTTAAAATGTATAGGCATAAACATTATGTTTAGGATTGTACCCTTGTTTTTCTTAATAATTTCGCCTGGCAACATTTTGAATCGAATTTGAAATTAAAAAAAAAAGTAAATCGCTTGTCATTCTCTCTTTTCGAAGTTTGAATAACTGTCGTGTCGTTTGTCGGCGTGTTACCGCGCAAATTATATAGCAAGTAAATTGTCGTATCGTTTCTCGGCTATATTATATCTATTTTTGCCTCAACTACGTGTAAAAGTGTGAGGAAGGCTGATCCACTGGAGGAAGCACTGTCCTAGCTGTATCCTAGTAGTTGTGCTGGTTAACGGTAACCTTGTCGGAGGTAAGTTCGGACGAGCCGAAGATCGAGGAAACCTGCGCCAGCCACTACGGCTAGGATCTGCACCACCATCTGCAGACGTCGAGGTGAGTGCTTCCAACCAAAAGTCTCAGCCTTTATCCCAAATCAGTTGCCGTATGTATTATATTTATTAATTATCGTTTCTCGTCTACAGTCCACTTAAAACCCCAAACACATTAATAGTCATAATTTTTATTAAGTATAACGCTTGATAGTTCTAACATTAATGATAATGACCTATAATATTAAATACTTACTATAAACCACAAATGTCATAAAATTGATACCCATAACGTTCTGAGGTCTATCGATAATTATTTAGAAATGTTTTAAGGCATATATTTCAACGTACCTACTAATGGTTGCTAAAGTCAAACCACGCTACTTAACTCTGCAGAGAATTATAATGGTAACACTGTATTTTAACGTCAGATCACGTACATAATGTGCGTAGATGTACAGTGTTACCATTATTATTCTCTGCAGAATTGGGGATGTCTAAAAAAAATACCCATGGTTTTTATATTTTTTTTGTATAGAAAAGTCAATTATAAGAAACTAATTTCAATATTTTGTCATTTAGTTCTCTACTTTTTTCAAAATTAATTATTGAAACTATTTTAGTTGATGACGTCAGATTATAATTGAGGGCTTCCACAGTGCCAAATTTCTAAATCTATCTAAATGCGTACAATAAGGCAACCCCTTTAATTATTTTTTGCGTAGTGGTACACTATACACCGTGTCACTTTACTGGCGCTGTCAATGTGTTAGATGTCAGACAGCGGGTCCAAATCAAACTCCGTAGTATAATCCACGCGTAAATTGTGAAGAATTCTAACCACACAGAATAAAGTACGACTTGAACCGGTCACGCAATTTACACCAATGTCAAATGAAGGTCATTGCTTATTTGTTATATTATAAATTCATTACATAATATTAAAATTGAATAACTACAGAAAACGAGTTAAAAAGCATTTATCTCGAAATGGTTTTCGATTTATTATACATTGCAAAAAAATAGACATCCCCAATTAGCTTGGTTTGACTCTATTCATATTGTTTTAATGCCTACACTGAATTAAGTATAATAAACTATTTCTATAAAGCGAGCGAGCAAGCCCGAACGGAGTGTAAGCGAATCAGAATTACGCTACGCTCTCGCTTTAGCCTTTGATGTTAGCAAGGATGATTTATAGACAGGGGGGCTAGTTCGAAATTCGAAAATCGAAGTTCGTATCGCATAGTCTTGCTCGCTCTTGTATTGAATACTATTAGCGTGAGAGGAATGGCACGATACGAAGTTCGAATTTTGCACTTCGTAGTATAAGGCCTGGATTGGCAGTCGCCATACTACGGATCGGCCGCGGTTTTTGTAGTTTCGATTATTAAATCTAGATGGCGCTGAAATATAGCCAGAGGCTTTGAAGGCAAAACAATAAGACTACAGATGTTTCATATTACTACAAATGTATTATTTTTCAAAAACATTGCATAATAATAATACATTTGCAGTGATATGAAATATATGTAGCCTTATTGTTTTGCCTTAAATTGGAAAATTGGATATTATTAAAAGCGTCTGGCTATATTTCAGCGCCATCTAGATTTAATAATCGAAACTACAAAAACCGCGGCCGATCCGTAGTATGGCGACTGCCAATCCAGTCTATATCATCCTTGATGTTAGTTATTTTTGATATGGCCACCTGGAAAATTTTATTTGTTTGATAAAATTTGGTAATAAACAAAACAACAATAACAATAACAATAATAGTTTATTTTCATAAACAAAAGTACATAGCAAACAACAAGGTTGAGACCTCCTATTAAGTTATAATGAAGTCTGACACCACCACAACATTGAATGTTATGACTAACTATAACTAATCACATTACTACCAACCAATCATTATGACCAATGAAAAAAGACCTTAAGAAAATTATTAAACGCTTATTGCCTTTAACATTATGAAATGGCATACCATCGGAACATTGAATGTTATGACTAACCAATTTTATGACTAGCAATAATGATGTGATGACCTATAAAAATCGGAAGTTCAATTTATATTTTTTAATTTTGTGTTTTGACAATATGACTTATAAAAATTATGACGAAAAACGTTAAGGACTGTAAAAATCGGAACTTAGCCCCACCGTGTTTTTGGCGCATTTATTGCATTCATTTAAACTCGTGCTGTATCGTTACTAGCATTGCTATAGTTCTGAAATTCATATGTAAGATATTTGAGGATGGACTCTAGCGACCAGTTTTTTTCGAAACACGATTACTTATAGTTCGCTCGATAGAAAAAAAAATCCAAAGTAGTCTCTAAAAAATAAAATAAACTCGTAGTACGACGCTAATACTGCACGGAAAGGTCATGACTTTTTGAATAAAACAAGATGTTTTCTAGGGCGTAGTTTTGCTACATTTTTTAAATATGTATTTGTTTTAGTAATAAGATGAAATTACCCAAAAACACGCGCAGTCCAACCAACCTATCTTGAGCCATCGTGCCTCCCCCACGCGGCCCCACGCCCGAAATCGCCAACCCAAAATCGATTAGTGCAAAAAACAGGGTGGGGCCTTAAATTTTATGGAAAACCATAGAGACCCCACAGGTCATCAATGTTTTTGTTTCAGATCTTACCGTGCGCGGAGATGAAATACGCCGTGGGGCAGGGCGCTTTGGCGGTGGAGTGCCGCGCGGACGACGCCGCCATCTTGTCTATGCTGGCGCCCTTCAACCACGCCGAGACTTATTGCCGCGTGCTGGCAGAGCGGAGCTTCCTCAAGACACTGGGTGAGTCAGTGGGGCTTAAATTCCTGCCAGTAGTGGTGCCACAGATAAATTATTTGGAGCCATATCACACTGGCAGTTTGCGAACGTATTAGAAGCGGAGCTATAGGGCTGGGATGCCATGATGTACAGTCAAGGAATTTAATTTCCTACCCACCTAAGTTTGAATATCGTACAGCAAACTGTCCCCATAACGGCACTTTCACACGGGCAACGTCCCGTTTTTTGCGGGTTCGGTTTTTTGCAGGATCCCGTTTAGTAGCATACGTGCTACTGTGGTAACATTCACACGAGCATTCGGTTTGCAGGCTACCGCAAACCGAATGCTCGTGTGAATGTTACCACAGTAGCACGTATGCTACTAAACGGGATCCTGCAAAAAACCGAACCCGCAAAAAACGGGACGTTGCCCGTGTGAAAGTGCCGTAAGAGCTAATTACGATGTTGCTTTGACGTGTTGCGTTTGATATTTCGACCTTAAAGCATTGCGAATGCTTAACGATCTTTTTACGAAATGGGTAGGGAATTAAATTCCTTGACTGTACAAAAACTGAAGTGGATAAAGTAGATGCAGCTTTAACAAGTTCCTTTGGTTTGAAGTATCTTTTTGTATTTATATTTTTCCAACTTCATTTTTTTACTTTTACGGTCATCCCGTGAAATCCATATATTTCATTACTAAATACAAACTCAAAGATAGATGCACAGAAAAACACATAGATGGCGCTGTATCACTGCAAAAGTGATGATGCAGGCTGGAATGTATGATGCATAGGAAAAATTTGTGTCTAAACTCCTGACCAGTGGTGGTGTAGGGGTTAAGCACGTGGCACGGAATGCCAAGGACCTGGGTTCGATTCCCAGCATTGGTCTTTTTTATGGTTTCTTTCTGTGCATCTATGTTTCAGTTTGTATTTAGTATGAAATATATAGATGGTAGTTGCCGTACGCGAGTGTACATCATGGCGTCCCAGCCCTATAGACGCGACGAATTCGATTCGTGTTCGCGGCGAACGTTGCGCGCCTGCGGCGAACACGCCGCGCGTTCGCTCCGCTTTTAATCTAATACGTTCGCAAATCGCCTGTGATATCTGCATAACATAGCGTGTTATAGCTCGAGAAGTCTCCAGACTTAGTGACAGTGGGCAGGGCAGTAAGGTTCAAGAGTGGCGACCGCGGACCGGGAGACGCGGTGTAAATAGGCCTCCAACAAGATGGAGCGACGACCTAGTTAAGGGTGCAGGAACGCGTTGGATGCGGAGGGCGCAAAACCTGTCCCTTTGGCGAATGTTGGCGAAAGCCTATGTTCAGCAGTGGACGTCTGGCTGAAATGATGATGATGATGAATTTGTTATTACATATTTATTTACGTTATGCTGAGTGGGGCGCAATTTATACTGTTCGATGTTTTTTTTATTTGTGTCTTTTCCTTCTAAATGTTTTTTTTTACTGTGTATCGAATATATGTAAACAAATGTCTATCTCTCTCACTCTATGTTTTATCCTGGAAAAATATAAAAGTCACCCATACAGGCAGCTAATTGTTTTCTTTTATTCACGCCAGGTGGCGGTTGCAGCGCCCCCGTGGGCGTGTCCACAAGACTGAAGCCGTTTGACGCACAATTTAAACTGTTCATCACCGGTGCCGTATGGAGCATGGACGGCGCCACCACCATAGACCACAGCCTCGAACAAACCTTCGCACAAATAAAAAAGCCCACCAAACACAAACTCAGCCCTACAGAAGACAATGACAGCAAAAAAACAAAAACAGACCACTCAAACGGCCCAAACCCAATAGAAGAACTGAACAGAAGGATATCAGAAAAAGCTGGCAACCTTAATTGTGAGGACACAAGGTCTTTAGAAGATATAAAGTCTTTGAAAAATCCGAAAATTTTCTGCGGTTTAACGGAAAACTCGAACATGCCTGTGGATGTTATACAGAAGTGCGACGACTTGGGGAGGGATCTAGCTGAATCTCTTATTGCCAAAGGAGCTTTAGAAGTTATGAAGGTCACTCAGGATTACATAAGGAGTTCTACTGTCGCTAAAACGGTAGCCTCTTGATTATTATTCGAATTAGTAGTACACTTTGCTGTACAAGTGCCTGGTCTTATACTACAAAATTCGATTTTCGAACTTCGCATCATGCCTTTTCCTTCACACGTTCAACTTTTGAACGCCACATATCGTTTTTAATATGAACAAAATTGATTCTTATTGCGGATGCGGGTAGGTTCATTTTTGTATTACCGTAATGTCGTCTAATAGACCTGGCGTTCAAAAAGTACACAAGAGTGAAAGGGACTTCGATTTTCGTAGTAGCCCCCCTGTTTTGCTATTCATCTTTTTACAAGATTGTACAGTCGGCGTCAAATAGTTCGTGACACCCAAAGTGGTCAAATAGCTCGCAACACATCTTTATTAAAGTTGGAATAAGGCCGTGTTGCTAACTTGTTGGCCACTGTGGGTGTCACGAAGTATTTGACGCTGACTGTATATTATTTAATTAGGAATTCAAAGTGCAGCCATGAGGAAAAATACCATTACAACGAGAAACGCCGAACACGCTGTAGTAGTTTATTGTCAATTTTGTAGACACTTATCTTCTGGGGAACTGACAGGTCCTTAGTGATATGTTTTTTTTTTCGATTATAACTTTAGGAACCTAGATAATCAGGTGTGCATGTCAATAAGCTATCAAAGAGATTGTCAAAATGTGTTGAAATGAACATCAGTAGTTTGACCTCTTCCCTTCTCAAGCTCTCAATCAATATAATATCTTGCACTTCTGAATTTTTCAAAATGAATGTGAGAAATTACATTTCAAATTCCTTTTTTATAATTCCATATGTTTCAACTTCCAACACCAACAATCTTAATCGCCAATGTCTCGTAAATAAGACAATTGACACAGTGTAATGGCGACTCAAGTCGAAGCCCTCTCATTTTGAGAGGAGACCTGTGTATAAGAAGCATCCAAAGAGTTACAATTATTATGGTATTTATTCTTATTCATGAGCAAAGCGGTTGATACTCAAATTTGAGTATATTAAGCTTGTGTGACCACCATTCAAAAAGTAGCTTCTAAAGTTAAACTTGTTATTATTGTATAGCTAAATATAAAAAGATAGGACACTATTATGTTGGTGCAGTGGTTGTATATTTTATTTTACGGGATGCTAGGCGATTGATTGAATTTTATAAAAAACTTATATTTTGGTCATCATTTGAGCGTTTCTTTGGAATTACTTTTGTGCATACATTTTTGTAGAAATGGCAGAAGACTCTGATACAGATTCCAGTTATCTGGTAGAAGTACATGATCTCTCATAAATAACTGAAAACGCCATCAAAATCTACAGCCAATTCTTAGAAAATGTGGCTATGAAATTGAGGCCGTTGAAACGCTCTGATAATGACCCATTTGTAAATAACCCAGTTTATTTTAGAAAAAGTGTAAAATTATAATATATGTATAGCTTACAGACTACAGGCCACCACAGACCGCAGCGCGGGGCGTGCGCGCGACGCCGGAGTGTGTCACCTTATATAATTCAGTGTTACACAACGCGCTGGGCACGCTCCGTCTCGGCGTCGCGCGCACGCCCCGCGCTGTGGTCTGTGGTGACTTTACTTATAGGCACATTTGCTAAAATAAAATGGATAGTCTTATTAGTAATTGAAAGATAATCCAGATTATTCTAGCAAGTCGGGTTAGGTTTACTGCATACCCTTGTAAATATGTTCCTGTTTTTTTGTGCTTGATAAATGTTTGCTTACATTGGTTAGTGTTCAGAATATGAGCATTTTCAATAAAATGTTTTTTTTTGTAATGATGAAATTTTCGGGTTTTCTCATTCAAAATCAAGAGTACTACCTATTCATTTTCGTAAAGAAATATAGTGTATTTGTTTTTTGGGTCAGTTTTGTTACTTTTTTCCATACAGTTTATATAAATCGTCGTAAAACTACACAAAAAATTGTATGGAAACTGAGGGACGTATTTTTTAAAGCATCAAAATCAATAGCGCTCGTTTCAGAATAAGAAAGCTCCAAAATATTTTATAGTATACTTTTATTGAAAATGCTCATATACGGCGCCAACAGGAATACTCAGACAACCTAACCCAAATTACCCAAATATTTAAAATAAAATTGGCCGTTTCGTCCATAATTTAACTTCATATAAAATCAAGACTGTTCATCAATATCTAGCAGACTGTATATTGTTATCATTTTTATGAACAATTAAGTTTAGTTTACTACTTAATTTATGTACGAACATTGTGTTCGCGAGTACTTATCATGGTGACATATATTTTGTTAAATTTAAGTTATTATTTGTTGAATATATTGGTGAGTGATATGGGGTTCATTGTTTTATTTTTAGTCATAAATAAATCATAAATTGCGCTCAACTTCCAACATCTAAACCCTCTTGATTTATGGG
Organism: Archips crataeganus; assembly: GCA_947859365.1. Taxonomy (NCBI): domain Eukaryota; kingdom Metazoa; phylum Arthropoda; class Insecta; order Lepidoptera; family Tortricidae; genus Archips; species Archips crataeganus. Next base: position 5,224,831 of record OX402071.1, on the reverse strand, counting down.
ACCTACTATGATATGATATTTAAATGATAAATAGATTAGTACAGTCAACGGAAAATAACTAAAAGTAAGTATCGACGTAAAGACGGAAAATATCGACAAGACTAGTGACTAAAATAATTATGTAAATAGTTATTCCATTTTTAATGGCAATAGAACGTGTTGCTATATTATTCAGTATAGTCGGCCAAGTAAGTGCTACCTACCTACCTACCTTTTTTAGGGTTCCGTAGTCAACTAGGAACCCTTATAGTTTCGCCATGTCTGTCTGTCTGTCTGTCCGCGGTTAAGCTCAGAGACTGTTAGTACTAGAAAGCTGTAACTTGGCATCAATATATATGTCAGTCACGCCGACAAAGTGATTGAATAAAACAAAGTAAAAAAAATTTTTTTAGGGTACCTCCCATAGACGTAAAGTGGGGGTGATTTTTTTTCTCGGCTAACCCTATAGTGTGGGGTATCGTTGGATAGGTCTTTTAAAATCATTGCGGGGTTGCTAACATGATTTTTCTATTCAGTGATCTGTTTGCGAAATATTCAACTTTAAAGTGAAAATTTTCATTAAAATCGGCCGTCCCCCCCCTCTAAAATCTAAACTGTTGGGTGGAAAAATTTTAAAAAATTCAGAAGGGTAGTAAATATATCAAATTTACTAGGAAAATTATAGCGGCTAAGATTGCTTGGAAATTATTTGTAGTTTTAGAGTAAATAGTAGCCTAAGGTATAAAACATACCTAAACTTGGATGATTCCGTACACATACGAAATCCTTAGAAAAATATTACTTGATTTTTTCGTAATGGCTACGGAACCCTACCTTGGGCGTGTCCGACACGCTCTTGGCCCGTTTTTTATTTTTCTATGTCAATCAATCAAATCCATAAAAACCATAAGGCTGATTGTCATATTGGCTTGTGAGTCAAAATAGCCTTTGATATTTTAAGCCGTACAACTGATATTGAATCTAAGGGTGGTAAAGGAATCTTGGTCGACTATACTTGCTTTTGCCTGTGACTTCGACCGTGCAGATTCAAAATTTATGGACAACTCCCTAGTGCACAAAATCGTTTTTTGCATCAAGCACGTAGGCGCGTAATATAAAGACCTCGCCACGGAGAAGCGAAGCCCCTCAATCAGTGGTAGTAGGGGAGCTGATTTGCATTTTTGGAGAGGTATTTGAGGCACCCGATGCTTCTAAAATACAATACCCAAGCACAGAACCACAAACCTGGCTGACGGGTAGCGGGGCTAATTTTTCCAAATTGGCAGATCGGTTGTCCATTCGAAATTATCTGTATTTTATTTGAAATATTTATTTTATTTATAAATCATCATAAATAAAAAAAATTAAACGACAATGTTCTGGCGGGTGCGTATCAAAATAGGTATATAAAGTAACAAATAGCGGAGAAAATACATAATGGTCATAATATATTCTAAAATATCTTTGAAACTATTGATTAAACGAGCTTTTATCTACAGATTGGTATAGGTTAGGTTAGATTTATTTTATGAAAATCCTGTAAAGTTGAGAATTTCCAAGAAAATTGCATTAAGTATATGAAAATGAACAATGTTATGTATTTCGTCCATTATTATTTTTCATTTATTTTTAAACTTTATATATTGCGATACGTACCCGTTCGGGCTTATTTTCTTTTTAAATATCAAATTTTAAAATATTAAAATTCAGATATGCCTCTGACATTTTCTTAAAAAAAATGTAGGTATCTGTAAAAATATGAGGGTTGATTTAGCCTCCACCCTGCCATCTGTCAGACAGGTCTGCGGTTCTGTGCTTTGCTTGGGTATCATAAGGGAAGCATTAGAAAAGTTGTCAGCGTGCCTCAAATACCTACTCAAAAATGCTCATCCGCTCTCGAACTATGGCGGCGCAGGACATAATAGTATTAGTTGCTTTTGAATAAAACCCAAACTCAGTACAATACTTTTATTTCACAATAAAATCTCAATCAAAACTCACAAGCATCCTTAACCAGTTGTGAACAAAACAAAACCTAAAATAATTAACAAATAGGTACCTACGTAACGTATTACCTGCGCGGCGAAGTTTGCAAGATGGCGAATCTAACATTTGTATTCAAGCTCTATCACAGCCAATTTCTACTTTAACGATTTCAACAGAAAAATACCAGTATGTCTCTAAAACCATAAGCCCATCTTTACAAAAACAAATAGTTTTTTTTTGTATTAAACTGACAGGGCAGAACCGGACGTGAATTATAACACAAAAATATTAGCATGATTTGGATATAAATTAAAAAAGAATAAGACAGTGTATTGTAACCACTAAAATTAAGACTACACACTAACATTCAACTTAATTCTTTTAATCGTCACTATAAAGAAAAAGTTACACAATGCAACGTATTTAAAATACTCTACCCTTCGCAAGTCTCTTCTGTATTAAAATGAATGCATTGACAAAGTTCTAACCACGATGGGGCAAGTAACATGGTAGGACTATGTCACATTTGTGAGCCAAGTGAACAGCGGTAGGTCCTATGAAGCACAGGGTTCAACATTCCACAGAACTCTGTTCACTTGACACTTAGTACAAAGAAGTGGGGAATAAGGATTGAGAAAATAATCAGTCATTCAAAATGTTAGTTCTAAGAATAGCACTTGGGGGTATAATCCTCTCTCAATTCGTAATTTTCTATTAGATGTACAACTACAATTAGTATTTACCTCAATAATTCTCTAAATTTTCATCCGAAAAACATATGTATTTGCTATAATGGCATCTTTAAATAGAAAACTACCCTCAGATATAATATAATTAACCCTTTTAAGCTGTATCGACCACATTAGTCTCCCTTTATGATATGGTATAAAATTATTCATAGTTAAACAATATGATTAATTTTGTAGCAAATTCGCGGGTCTAAAGGCTTATGCACACCAGACTAGACGTGTATTCATATATCGGATAATCTTGACTGTTTGCAATCTACATATCGTCGCTCTAGATGTGACAACACAACTGCAATATTTATTACATATATCATAGACCCTATAACCTAGACGTAATAAGTAATAACACGTAACGGCATAACTAAACGTTGCAGTTAAGTGTTGTCTCATATAGGGCGACGATATATTATTATGTTTATTGGAAACTGTCTACGAAAATCTTGTATATATACTATACGAGGTTTTAGTCTTGGAGCGGGTCACTATGGCGTCTATGATTCTACATGTATACCATCACAAAAATATAAACATCTTGTTTTTAGTTTCGTAAATGGTATAAACAAGAAAAAATAAAAGAATGTTAAATAAATAATTTGTTTAATTTATAGAAGAAAATATGTCAGTCATTGTATATTATACATTATTATTATTAAAAAATATCTGTAAATAAAATAAATGAGATTACATAGATCGATTGGTATATGCTACCAAGCCGGTAGCTAGATTAAAATTAATAAAACTCTAAGAAAATAGCGAAAATTTTGGGTTTTTAAAGAGGCACGTCTTCTCAATCATCTGAGTCAGTATCTTCATCGTCTTCTTCAACAACTGGCTCATCTTGCGCGATTAGCACATGATCTGCAAATAAATCTCTGTCGTCTGCCGCGCCGCGTCCTTGAGGTACGCCAGGAGGATACAAACGGACTGCCTCACGTAGGATATCTATATGCGGATAGCCATCTATTTCAATTATATTACGATCTGCGCGTACCGGTACATGTACCATACGCAGGCGTGCATTCATTTCCATTTCATGAATCAGAAATACGTCATCTTCCGGATATATGTCATCGTCTGTATCGAACCCATTTACTTCTAGTTGTGCTGGATGTACTTCATATTCGTCTGAATCAGTGTCATTTTCTGGATTAGGGTCATTTTCTAGATCAGCGTCATTTTCTGAATCAGAGTCATTTTCTTGATCAGCGCCATTTACTGCATCACCGTCATCTCCCATGTAGCCATTTGGTACTAGTATGTTTCCCCCATGATGGATAGCCATCGCGCGAAGTATGTTACGCGCAGGGTCAAAATTTAATGCAGGGTCTCTGATTTCTTCCTCAGGAATATCAAGTCTTAAGTCATCTTCAGCACGCCTTTCGATTGGCAGATATCGGTCGTCTTCCACGCGTATAGCGTTTTCTTCGCGTAAGACATTTTCTGCGCGTACTGCATCTTCCGCACGTATAACGTCTTCAGCGTCGATGAAAGCTTCCAGATGTATGTTATTGTCCACATGCATAACTTCTTCCACATGTACATCATCTTCCACTCGCATGTCATCTTCTCCACGCATGTCATGTTCCGCACCTATAGCGTCTTCTCTGCCCATTTCATCATCATCACCATCATTTTCTGCTTGGATCGCATCGTCCGCACGTATGGCATCTTCAGCATGCATGGCATTATCCGCCAGTGCATCACCTTCCGCATCCGAGTCAAATTCCATACGAATGTCATCTTCTACATATATGTCGGGCAAGTCGATTGCAATTGCATGTTCAAGCACCACATATTCAGCATCTGTGCTATAGCTAACGTAACGCACCTGTAACGGATTGTAAAGTTCTGGAGGCAAGTCCCAACGTAAAGTGAGACCTTCGTAAATTCTATTACTTTCTAATATCCTTGTGCCGTGGAGTCTGACAACAAGCGGACGCGAGTTTGGTCGTGAAATGTGCGTGAGAAGGTTACGCGTCAGTCTGGTACACCAAGAGGCATCAAGGAGTTCCAGATCTCTGCAATATCCAACGCAAGCCTCCAGATCCGCATCAGTTACTCTTAGTTTCGACACCACTAGCTCCGTGAGCTCGCGTCGCTTTTGGCACAGCGCCACGACAGCTCTTATTCTGACTTCGAAGCAGGTACCCACGTTGAAGACTCGTAGTGATTCACAGTTCGTCGCTGCCTCTACCCAACTGTCCGTCACGAACTCGTTTCCCCAAAGATGGAGCTCCCGTAAGCGAGAAAGGCGGTCGAAGCATGGGGGGTCAATACCCGACTCCCGGCCTCGTTCATACTCCATCAGAGACAGGTGTTCTAAAAGTGGCATCTGCTCGAGCAGCGAGCTCACACTTTGCAGAGTCTCTACAGGAATAGAATTCAGATCCAACCTCGTTAAATGGGTCAAGCGGTGGACAGCAGACTGTAAATACTCTACTTTTAATAGTTTGAAAAAACTAAGGCCGAGGATCTTTAAATTCGTTCTAAGATTCTTGAGAAATACACCGGTAAGCTTCCTTTTTTGCCTTTCCTCGTCAGTTTCGTCGAAAATAAGTTTGATATGAGTTCCGCTCAGCAACAAGTATTCTAAATGTGGACAGTGAACGGAAAGGGCTTTCGAGTCTTCCTCGTCTACACAATCTGAATAGATTCTCACAAAATATTTACCCATTTTGTGGATCATTTTAATGATCTCCCCTTTACGCATGGAAACTGTTATCGGTCGGAAGGAGAGATGTCTGTCAGGAACCTTGCAGAGGCCATCATTGCAATATGATATTCGATAATTTTGGACCAAAGGCAAGTATTGCAGCACAAATTCTCGCCAGGCTTGGCAAACTCGCTCCGTTCGGACAAGGCCGCTAATGGTGAGAAAGGTGAAAATGGGTTGTAAGCAGTTCGGCGTTACATTCTCGGTTATTTCGTGTCTCGACTCGTCATGTTCATCTTCCAGCGTTTCCTGGTCAGACTGCTCAATATCGTCCTGCTGTATTTCGGGTTCTAAATCATTTTTGTCATCTTGCTGCGTTTTCTGCGCCGACTCCAGAATGTCATCTGGCTTTATTATCGGTTCAAAGTCTTTATTGTCGTCTTGCTGATTATCCATGTCACAAAATTAAAATTGTTCTTTTTTAAAGGTCCCGACGTTTAAACGTTACTATTTGAAATGACTGTAGTAAACAAACGTCAGTACATCCTGTTAAATATCTACCCTCATCTGTCTTATCACAGGCCCCAAAACTACCCACATTTATAATAGATTAGCTCTAAAGATGCCACAAGACTATCAATACATGCAAAAAATTACGCGAAATCAAAATTCGATAAATCCGCCAGGGAATTGTAGTCATTGATAAATTAAGTTTCACATTGTAATTGTGTTATCACAGATTGTACAATTTTGTAATAATAAAGTACAATATGCGGGCAGTTTCATGCGTATCATTGAGAATTACGTGACATCTGAGGGTAGTTATAAATTAAAATACGAGGACACAGTGACAGCTTGTTTATTTCGATCGGTGGGAACATCGTACACTGGACAAAGGTATATTTTACCAGTTTAAAAATCATCTTATACAATTAATACGTGTCCAAACAAGGAAACTGTACCATAGTAGGTACATATTACAAAACCAACTCAAAGGAATAAACGCCCGATCATAATGCGTATTCTGATGAAAAAATAAACTGTAGTTGTTTTTTTAATTGAGCAATGTCTAAATCAGTCAGTAGCCAAAAGACTTAGTTTGATTGTTTAAAAGGGAACAAGTGAATCTTTTCAAAATGCAATTGGATATCGGATTCCCCATGAATATTTTAGATGTAAATGTTGGCATAGCCCGTTTACTTGGGACTAAAATATAAGCGAGCAATCCAATTAAATTCAATTCAATTTTTGAAAATATAGCTCCATCGATACTATCGATGATTCTGTCAATGTCGAGGTTGAGAAAGACTATCGGTTGGCTGTTGTTCGGTGACTTTGGTGTGCATTAATCGGATGAGAACCTAAAATAGGAGCAATCCAGTATCGTTAATCTCAGGGTAGTTCTATAAAAACATTGCCATTGGATGTCTGAGGATTCAATAAAGGTGGGGATCTGAAGCGTTACAAACGCCGTATCCCATGTGTTACGAAAGTGTAAGGATGTTCGTGAACTATGGCAAAAGAGTGTGGTCAAATTACTTGCCACATATCCTAAACAGCTTCCCTAACAATACCATAAATTGTATACTTAATAAGCCAACACAGCAGACTAAGAGTATTGTAAAAAAGTATCTATTAACAAATATTAACTAATTATAATAAGTTAATGTAGTGTTAATGAAAGTAAGTTGTTAGTATATAATCTTAAAATTTAAAAGATTGTACTAATAATATTAATAATTAATTTGTATTTCTTATGAAAGTAATAAACAGTTGAAATTTTAATTTTTTTTTTTTAACTAAAGCAACTGTAATTCTGCGACCACGCACCACACCAGGCGCGGTGGTGGCCATTGCGATTTTAAGTTGACGGATACATTTTATTAGTCGATTTTTGTAACACACAGCACAGCATACGGCGGTAGAAATGCTTCAAGACCCTACCCAAAAATTTCCGCACATACACGCTACTAAGATTGGGCAATAGCCAATGTCAAATATGGAAAACGTCAGGTTTTATTTAGCGCTTGTACATTACTCTAAATCAAGGGTCTTCAACCTTTTTGAAGTCAAGGGCCTAGTATACTCTGATATTGGTTCGGTGGGCCGCAACATAATAAAAACATTCCATTCTAAACTCTATTCTATATCTTTTTAATTTCAATTCTTTTTAATCTGTAAATAGGTATAATTTGTAGACTTGTGAATTTAATTTTGTCAATACAATGTCAGGCCGCCATGGACGCAACCGCGGGCCGCGCGGGCCGCCGGTTGAAGACCCTTGCTCTAAATGTACTGATGAAATAACAGAACTTTTATCATGTCAACTATTTGATTCAACAACCTAGATTTGTCCTATAGTTACGCAACTAGATAACATTTGAGACACTAATACCCCCGAATGTGCTAAAACCTAGAACCGCTCCCCACTCCGTTGGATCTGTGCTGGTTTATTCAACGTCTTCCTCCTGGAGCACGCTGCCACCAGTTGCCTTTATGGAGGCTCGGATCCTCTCCGACACTTCTGGCAGCTTCTTGAGAAGCATGTGGAAGATCGGGGCCGGCATTGTTTGTTGGAGTACCTGTCAGTAAATAATAACCATGAGACATTATCAACTGCATAGCAACTAGATTGACAATCTTAAGAAGGCAGTAAATACAGAAATAAGTATAGCATAGTCTATTAGTCAGTAAACAGTAGGTCTTGGATATCACTATACTGTAGATAGAACTTTTATATTTTAAGTGTTGTACACTTTCTTTAATGGTTTATTGCAGTAAACAACAATACTAGAACTGTTTAACATGTTTAAAATTAATGACTGAACTGAAAATGACGAGACACTAAAATATTAAACTGTTCAGCTATGATCCAGGGGTCATGTGGATTAATAAACACTTTCATTTTCTTTCTGTCAAACAGCATAGGATTAGGGTAGAAGGTAGGGTTGTCCCGTTTTTGTAGCCCTAGAGTATGCGTCCCGTAAAAGATCCGAGCGGGACGCCGATTGTCCCGTTTTCAGACTAGTTTAGATGCACCGAAATTAACGTTATTTTGAATATACTGCGATTCATCGTGCGCTCAAACGCTCGCTCAGTACTATACTCTCCATATTGAACTAGATTTTTAATGTTTGCGTCGTAAAACTTAATCTAATTTAATGTGCACAAAAACTTAATCTGGTTTAATTTTTCATGCCTTTCAAATACATTGACGGCCAATATACCTTAATAAGTTAAGCCAGAAGAAGGGGTCCCGCATTTTGCAGCCAAGTCCCGCAATTTGATCGCTAATGTACCGCAAATCAGTGCTCTAAGGTTGGAAACCCTAGTAGAAAGAGATGGTGAATGTGACAATAGTTTTAAGTTTATACCCATGCCAATCCTATTTACACCACCCCAAACTTTTATGTCTCATAGGGGTCCCTAGCCAGCCATATTTTAGGTAGACCCCCTGCAGATCTCCGTTGACCCCGTGAGGATCGATATATATGTATGATGTATGGGGATGGGTATTACTGATTTACAAACAACTTTATTGCAAAAATTTTAAGCAAATATGAGCTAAAAAAAACAAGATTCAGCAGGTCAAATAAATTTCACAATAACGCGTGGCATTGGCACTACTTTTAATTTACGGTGGTACAGCTGAGCAAATAAGATAAGGAAAAGGAACACCATCCATTCAATTTTGATAAACCTATGCTACCAAAGTTTACATACAAATAGGTCTTGTATAGGTATTGTATGTTATTTCATCACATATTTAATTGTGTACGCTTTTAAATTAATCCTGCATAGGTAAACAATATAACACAATGATTAATTTTGGGATCCTATCGATGTTTAGAAAATTTTATTTCCGAAGGTTTAGAATCCCGAAAACTTCATTTGTCCAAAAGCATTTTTTTCTGAAACTGTAAATATTTCAGAATTTATTTCAGGACCATCGTGTAGAACCCTTTAGGTTAGGTTAGGATTGTTTTATAAAAATCCTGAAATATTTACAGTTTCAGAAAAAAATGCATTCAGATAAATGAAGCATTCGGGATTTTAAATATTCGGAAAAAAATAATTCTAAATTTTGATAGGTAACCATTAATTTTATAGTAGCATGTCATCATCATCATCAGTAGCATGTCTAAGTAAATAAATAAAAAAGCCGTGGTGGCCTAGCAGTTTGACCTAAGGCCTCTCAAGCAGAGGGCTGTGGGTTCAAATCCTGGCTCGCAAACAAACTTATAACACCCCTATTTTTGTGTCGGGGGTTAAAAATAGGATATCAATAGCAGGTTGCATTTTTGTTACTTTTTCTCGATTATTCCATAAAATTGCATGAAAATTAAAAATGTGGTCTATAAGAATTGTTCTAATATATAAGTTAATGTGCCTACTGCAATAATTATTCGTGATAGTCTTTTATTTAAACAAACAAACAAATTATTACCTAACGGTTTTTAAAGAAAATAACAGTCTATCACAAATAATTATTGCAGTAGACACATTGAATTATATATTAGAACAATTCTTATAGACTACGTTTTTAATTTTCATTCAATTTTTATGGAATAATCGAGAAAAACTAACAAAAATGCAATGTTGCCAGCTCAGCAGGTATAAACGCTCTTAACCAGTTTGGTGAAGGTTGTTGTATAGTCAGTTCTTAAGACGTGGTGATACTATCGATAGTCTATACACATTGGGCTACATGGGCAACACTACTCTAGAGCCATGAGGTCTGTACAGTAGTGTTGGGCTGGTGGTGGTTGTCGCTCAGGTAGTCAGGTACTCACGCTGAGCAGCTGCGTGGTCTGCCCGCACACGGCCACGGCCTGGCCCAGGTGCTCCACGCCGGCCTCCAGGTCGCCGGCCGCCAGCAGCTCCTCGCCCAGTTGGATCTGACAACAATTATGTATAATTACTTACAGAGACTACTCACAACAACACCAACTTACAGGTATTAAACGATCCAATATGAACGACCGCTTTAGCCTAGTTGGTAGTGACCCTGCCTACGAAGCAAGAGGTCCTGGGTTCGAATCCCGGTAAGGGCATTTATTTGTGTGATGAGCACGAATATCTGTTCCTGAGTTATGGATGTTTTCTATGTATTTAAGTATTTATTTATCTATATAAGTACCTATGTTTATCGTCGTCTAGTACCCATAGTACAAGCTTTGCTTAGTTTGGGACTAGGTAGATTTATGTAAGATTGTCCCCTAATATTTATTTATTTAATATGGAACCCTACTGTGGGGCCTGATGCGAGACCGAGCAGCATCACTCTGTTGCCAATTTTATCCATGCTCAAAAGCCGCGTACTGACTGAGCGAACAGCCTCGGCGAGGCAGCCTCGCGAAGCAAATGCTCGGGCAGTCAGGACGTGCCTCGCAAATTTTATACCTTTTTTTACTACACGAGGCTGCCTCGCCGCGGCAAACGTGGCGCGGCAAACGCCCGAGGCTGCCTCGCGAGGCTGCTCGCTCAGTCAGTACGCGGCTAATTTCAAACACTAGACTCGAGGACTGCAGTGTGGAAGCCGAGGGGAAGGTATAGGAAGGAAATAGCAGGCTTTTTTCCGTAACTCGATGTCTTGTGCGCCTACTTTGCGTAATTAGCTGTGGGGACTGTTCACGCCAGCCTAGCTCCTGGAGGAAGCCTTTGGGCCTATTTAATAAACGTGACAGGTTACAAGTGATATTGACAATTTGGTCTAAATTGCGCAGCGAATATAAAGCCCGGTGGAACACGGAACTTTTAAAGCAGCGATGTATTACGAATTGTCATAGTCACGCCGACGGCTTCCTCGAGCGACCCCGATGGCCCGAGGTGTAGTGCCCTGCGGCTCGCCACACTAGTGCATTCCAGTGTGTGGCTGTCTAAGCCACAAACCACCACAATATCCAAGAACATTGCTAAGAAGGTTCCCTACTGATTAACTGATGATCACAGTAATGTAGCAACTTAATAGAATGTTACCTGTTGCAGGAAGAACCTCTGCAAGGCTTCATGGTCGCTCATGTCGGGTAGTGGACCACCCAGCGTGTGACCTTGTGATGAATTCTTACTTGCATTCTGTCTACCTGCAACGCAAAAAATAAGTTTATCAATACTTTTTCTGGCATTACCGTAAGGGGTAACCGTCACGCCACTTTGTTGCCAAATGGTTGGTGTTTACAATTATTTAGTACAGAGATGTGCCAATTATGACTTTGGCTGACTAGCCGATTAGTTGGTTGTAGTACAGAAGGCCGACTAGTCGGCCAAGCCGATCACGGTTTCGGGGATTTCCGTACCTAACGCTTTGTTTACATTTGATTCGCGCGAAAGTTGCAAAAGCTGGCGCGGCGCCGCCTGCGAGCATGTCGGAACCAGAAGAATATTGCAATCGCTTACATACGCCACTGTTGGCGTATGTAAGCGATTAAGAATTTCGGGGAGGTCGGTTGGATGCGACGTGGTTCAGTTGGTAGAACACCCGTTGGGGCGCATACCCGGGAGACGTGGGTTCAAGTCCCACCGGCGCACCCGGAAACTTATTCGCTTTTAAATCTTAGGTTCAGAAGAATATTAATAAACAATCAAGGTTTTGTTTTAATGTCATTCCCCCTACATACATATTACTGAGAAATACATACAAAGTAAGAAGCCGGATAGTCGGCGCTCTTTGCCGAATAGTCGCCGACTATGATAGTGGCCGGATAGTCGGTTTTACAGACTAGTCGGCACATCTCTAATTTAGTATTTATTTCCAAATTTAATAAATGAATATATATTTCATGTCCTGAATAGTGTATTTATGATATCAGACTATTTTAAATACAAATAATTTAAAGTATAAGAGTAACAAGTCCGGCCATCCTTCAGCCCATAAAGCATTGCGTCGCTGAAACCGCAATACCGCGTAATTAGCTTTTTCCATAAGGCTCAACTTGAAATGAAATAACAGTGAAAATTAGACAAATTAGTCATTATGGAAGAAGCTATGTAATGCGGTATTGCAGTTTCACCAACAATTGATGATTTAAAAGTACCTTAGAGCTGCTTTAGATTGGTTGGAAAAATGATGCAACAATTATTTTTATTATAGCAAGACATTACAGTTTACAATAATTATGTGTGGAACTCCACCTAATGATGTAAAAATTAACTTGATTGTAAACTAAAAACTGTGTGAGCTAAGTAACTTTTAATGGAGAGAATGGACAGGTGTTGCCAACATTCAACAGGCAAATACACTGTTTTTAAGCATGTTTAAACAAAATCCTTTTCTTCTAATTTGATTTGTTCTCTGTATTCTGTATGGAAGGTGAGAGACACTGATAGTTTTTAATTTTCACTAGGATCATTAATTAATTTATTACAATGTTTTTCAAGATGTGCTTATTTTAAAAGAGTGTAACTCCAGGACCACGATACAATGGATCCATTTACTTTTGTTGAGTCTCTATTAAAAAGTGATGATGTAAATTTGATGTTAAGGTTGTTATCAAATTTAAAATTATTCCGTTTTTTTTTCTGGTGAAAGGGTAAAGGAGACATATCTATTCTGTTGTGGTACTGGTAAATTTAGATATGTTTTTTAAATTTGTTGTATTTTTTTCTTTTTAAAGTACTTACCTATGGAGAAATAAATTATAATAAATATTTTTCCGTGTTCAGGTGGCGAAACTCTTTTGTTGCCTGTATTAATTTTCAGGTGTCAAAAAATTAAATCTCGTCAATTTTTGTAAGTGTTAATGATGCTTAGCACTGTTTGTTTTGTAGTTTAATCTTTTGTTGTATTTTATTTCTTTTGTGTAATTAGTAAGTAATATTTTGTTCTCGATCCTCTGGGTTGTGGCAGAATATCAGTGTTTTGCTCCTATGAGCAATGTTGACCACTGAGCTACGGCCCTTTTGCACTACTGCACAGACAATATAAAATGTTTTACTTTTAAGTTTATACTGATTTCTGTATTTTTTTTGTTAATCTTGATTGTGTGTGCTTGCAGTACCAAATAAACGTCTTTATCTATCTATCTAATGCATATTTTTCAAACAGCCATTTGAATAAATATTTTCATAATCAATTTCAAGAGGTACTTGTTTATTACTTTTGCAAATTAAGTTTGTTAATTGAATAAGAATTCTTTATTTCACATAAGTAACATACATATACATACTACAAAGCATTTATGCTGAGGCGGGTCCTTTTTCACACACAATTTAATGTTTTATTTTTTTATCTCTTTTTATACATATTTTTTTTTTCTTTTGTAATTTAATGTGTTTTGTGTGTGAAATAAACTTTTTCAAACTTTCAAACAAAGAAACATAAAAACAATAATTAAAAATAGAAATAACACTGCACTCATTGGGTCACTGAAGATGGCTTGACACTGATATTAATTGTTTAATAATTGCATTGTTTACTGGTGCAAGAAAAGTGTAACAATACACATAACATTAAATTCACTTTCTTTAATAATTGCGTGTTTGTGTTTCAACTTGTGTAATATTTCTTGAGTACGAGTCACAGCATTCATTATACCTCAACATAAAAAGAAAATATTATTTCATAGCATGTGTCAACTAAATAATATTCCAACTAAAATATAATAAATTAAAATAATAATTATAATAAAATATAATAATTTACAACCCATTGTAACTAACAAATAATGGATCCAAGTTATCTGAATAAATATTTAAAATAAGCAATGTTCATATTGCATTCAAAAAATAATTTTAAATTGACATGCTAATTAGAATGGTGCATGGCAAAATACTCTAAACATTATAAATTAGGAACCACCATATAACCGTTAACCATACATAAGTGAGACTTTGACCCTATCTCCAGTGAGCCGTGAGGCAAGCCCTGTTACCAGAAGGGGCCAGTATTTAGGCTAGATTACTAATATAAATCATCACTTTAAAGGCCGATCGTGAAATCGGTTTCCAATGAACTTCGATCCAAGCTACAATGTCACTGATGCCATGTTACACAATATTTGCTCTAATTATACCACACGAATACACAGCTGTTATTGCAAGAGACAGAACATGCACTTGCATGATTATTGAAGCGAAAATGATACAAGTGCGTAACCATCAATCAGTTTGTAGGTTATTCTGAAATAACTCCGCCACTGACAATGAAAAGAACGATGTGTGAAAGTACGTGCTAGTAACATAGAATACATTATCAATTATATATTTATACACAGTAGGACACAAAGTACAATTTTTATGCTGAATATACTGAGTACTCACGTTCCCTGAGCTTTTTTTTGAAAAGAGGATCCTTACGACGTTGCTGGTCAAAGTATACACAATATCCCAGGAACAGAGTGCCGGCTATACCCACTGCAATTCCGAGTGTAGTACGAGTTATCTCCATTATAATATTTAAGTTCCTAACGATTTATTCACAGAAATATCGGCTCGCTTTTGTTACAAAATTTCGTGATCCGCCATTTATTAGCAAAAGGGACAAATGTTGGCAGTACTGACAGTTAAAAAAGCGTTCATGACATGAAAAGCTTAATTTTGTGATATGGAACTTGACCTAATAATATTAAAATTAGTTATAGATAGTAACACCTGCTGTAAATATATAAAAATTACAACACAGTAATATAAATAATTTTTAATAATTTCTTTGTACCCAGTTTTTAATTGCATTATTTTTGAACACAGTTTTTTTTATTTCTAAGGTTGCCATTGCAAAATTGACAATTGGACACATGATAAAATTTCCGATTTTCTGTTATTCTTTCCTGTAAATACTTATTATTATCATATATGCCGGTCGACCCTTGTAAGAAATTTGCTTGTGAGATACAGAGATGTCTTGTTGGTAAGTTTTTACAAATTATTTCATTTAACAACCTCTCGGCCGACAGCCGACATGAATTCAGTCGCCATCTTTGCTTCAACCTTCAATCGCCTCTACGGATTCGCGGGCGTTTCATCGCCGTTTTTCAATGTTTCTCTCAAATAAAACGTGATTGTTCTTATTGATAATAGCGTAAAAACTTTCCTCAAGCACGCGTAACAGTTCAGTGTGAAAATGAGTTTTTTCGGATTTGGACAAACCGCCGATATCGAAATCGTTTTCGACGATGCTGACAAGCGGAAGGTAGCGGAGGTGAAAACCGATGACGGCAAAAAGGAGAAATTACTGCTGTACTACGATGGCGAAACTGTCTCAGGACGGGTGAATGTGACGCTCCGGAAACCGGGATCGAAACTCGAGCATCAAGGAATCAAGGTCGAACTAATAGGACAGATCGAACTTTTCTACGACAGAGGTAACCATCATGAATTCATATCTCTGGTTAAAGAGCTTGCGCGGCCAGGCGATCTTCTGCAGCACACGTCGTATCCATTCGAGTTTGCGAACGTGGAGAAGCCCTATGAGGTGTACACAGGAGCTAACGTTAGACTGAGGTACTTCCTCCGCGCGACCATCGTCCGCCGCCTCACAGACATCGTGAAGGAAGTTGACATCGCTGTCCACACGCTCTGTAGCTACCCAGATGTCCTTAACTCCATTAAAATGGAGGTAGGCATAGAGGACTGCCTACACATAGAGTTTGAATACAACAAATCAAAGTATCACCTCAAAGACGTCATAGTTGGTAAAATCTACTTCCTGTTAGTCCGTATAAAGATTAAACATATGGAAATATCCATAATAAAGAGGGAAACAACTGGGTCAGGGCCTAACACATTTACTGAGAATGAAACTGTTGCAAAATATGAGATCATGGATGGAGCTCCGGTCAGAGGAGAGAGCATACCAATTAGAGTGTTTTTGGCTGGATATGATTTAACACCTACCATGAGAGATATTAATAACAAATTTTCAGTGAGGTACTATTTGAATTTAGTGCTGATGGACACAGAAGACCGTCGCTACTTCAAGCAGCAAGAAGTGACTCTGTGGAGGAAGAGTGACAAGTCTAGATTGCTCTTACACAACCCTCATCATCCACAGACTCTTTCACATCCATCCGAGCCTCCGGCTCAAAGGCAGCAAACTATAGTGAATGAAGACAACACCGGAAGTGCCATTTCCCCCTTGCACCAAGAGAACTCTCATCAACAAGGCCCTCTTCATGTGGATGTAGAGAACCACAAACCTACTGAAATGGAGCAAGACAAATCTGAAGAAATAACTAACAAAATGTCAAATGCACACATTGAAAACAACCAAGCTGATAAGTCAAATGAGAAACCTGTAGAAAAGCCTGCATCTCAGAAACCTATTCCAGCTGAAAAGCCTGTTGTGGCTGAGAAGCCAGTTGTGGAGAAACCTCAAGTTGCTGAAAAGCCTCAAGTGGCAGAGAAGCCGCAGATTGCAGAAAAACCAGTGACCGTAAGCCGATCAGAGAGTGCAGAAGCTGAACCAAGTCAATAGCCGAAATGCACGTGCGCCGTCGACATATCTGTCGCCGACGACATGAACTGTATGTTTTCATATCTGAAAACAATTGTGTAGAGGTTCAAAACCAGAGTAGTAATTGAATGACTATTACAATATTCCATCATTGTCGGCAGTGTTTAAACCTGTGAGCAATTTACATTAGGCTAGTATTTGATTTTCAAACCATGCTAATCCATATCCATCTGCTGACCTTGTGAAAGTATGCCTGTACTGGCCAAATGTAAATTTTGCATTGATGTTGCCTTGCTCTAAGTGGTTATGGAGTGAGAGATGTAGCTTTTACAATTGTTCCACACAAAATAATGCTTATGTTAGTTGTTAAAACAAAATGTTTTATGCAAATTCAATGATCAAGATATAGTATAACTAGTTTCAGAGAAACTTGTGGTAGAAACATGAACCACACCAGGGTTCAAATTACAGTCCACATAGCGATGTGGAAACAGCTCATTTGCAATATTTATTTGAGTATATCTTATCAGGAGTCAACACCTATATTAAAAGGAAAAAGACTGGTATAAGAAAGTTAGAAATAATTTAAAATCAGGAGTGGGATTATTAATAGAATGTCATTTTAATAATATGAAGGATTTCTTATTACTGTATATTTACAAACGAAATCAAGTAATTATAACATTGAACAATTGCTACAATGAATTTATAAAATCAAATGAAATGTAGAGTAGGATAATTTTGTTGAATGAGAAGTAGTAATACATTGCACGATTAATGCCACTGATTGCACTATCAAAAATTATCAAACAGTTCTGTTGTTTGTTCAGTATGCCATTCTACAGAAAACTGTTATCTAAAAAGCTGTTTGCTGTAGTGGTCATTGTTATATTTTTAAGTTTGTATGTATTTACAACTGAAAAAATACCTTATGCAACTAATGACAACGTAATTAGTGTATCGTCATCGTAAGTCATGTTACATGATGATTCACAGGCAAACCATATCTTTTTTATCGCATTTTAACAGCTACAAATTCCGCGTAGTTAGAACCATGTATGGATCAAGATCATATGCCATATTCTAAGATGTGTGAATGAGATGAAATCTCATTAGCTGTAACATTTAATTCAAGTATTATTTTTATCAAATCATAATGTAGCATCACATAGCGTTTGATTGTCTGTTAAAAAAACATTTTTTACTGAAAGTTCACAAGTCATTTTGTGATTAATCTATCCCAACATTGCAATTTGTTTAGTGTGTGTGCAGACTAACGTAAAAATATCTCGCACATATACAGGGTTATTTTTAATTCACTGACATCCTCTTAAGCCTGAATTCCTACCACTCAAACAAATGTTTTTTGATTTACGACTTTTTAAAATGAAGCACTTTTTTCCCATACAAATACACAGAGTATCGTAAAAATAAGAGGTAATCTCAAATTTTCAAAACGTTATTACACCAAAAATATTAAGTTTTGACAAAAGCCGTAAAACAAAAAACATTTGTTTAAGTGGTAGGAGTTTAGAGTTAAAAGGATGCTAGTGAATTACAAATAACCCTGTATATTTTTACTTTGTGTTTTACAAAATTATATTTTCCATCAATACGCACGATTGCTTTGTTAAGAGACTGCACTCGGAACCTTACCAATTTATATCAATCAACTGCGTACGTAGCACCAATTGACAGTCGAAAATCATTTAATTTGTGTATATTTATTGGTGCCCTTTCCGTTTGTGACTGTGCTGCTCCACAACGAAACTTAAAACTACCGTCAGCTAAAATGTGACAAAATCCACCTATAAAGAGTAGAAGAAAAGAGCGTGAGAGCTTGTTTGGAGTCTGTCACATCGATCAATGTGTTATCCTGGAATGTGGCAACAATTTTGTATGGAAAATTCTACTAGCGGGATTACCATGGCCAGGAATAAATTAAAAAAAAAACTACTACTGTTTACAAACTGAACGGAGGAGATGATATATTTTAGCGTTTGACGGAAGGTTTGAGCAAACGATTATTTGACCTTGTATCAGCATAGAAGTGAATCTAAAGACTAATCGTCTGTAAAAAGTATACTAAAATTGTATAATTATGGTGATAAATATTATTATTAGTATTTAGGTTTTAAAGAGAGTTCGCGGGCCGCGGGCGACGATGCCAACAAAATTGTATATTGTTTTAAAATAAGGGTCCACTTTTATTGTATTCTGCTTTGCTTTCAGACGTTACGTATAACATTGACTTTGCAAAATTTTTTGTTGTCCTGGATTATTGCTAAGTCTGACGCCCGTGGTTCGCTATAGTTATTCATTATAATGTAAATTAGGGGAAAGTCCATGTTATGTAAAACATTATTCTGTTATAATGTATATCTTATTGTTTGGTTTTAGTGTCTTATTGTATAAAAGGATTATCTTTTTTTCTAATGAGATTAAGAGCGCATGTCGATTATATCATATTGTTAATAAAATGTAATATATATACTAAGGTATTAATTTATTTCAATCACCTTGAATTTCCTCCCACATCTTAAAATTAAACACTTGCGCTATTGATTGGGAAATAATTAGGTACTAGTAATTTTCGGCATCAAGTACCTACCGTGCCAAAGGACAGCGGGTAGAAACACGATAATATCAACCCAAACACGATAATTAGTATTGGGTCATTGATTGCATTTGTTGTACCACATGCGAACTGGATTAACCTACAGATCAGGCCTTGCCTAGTGTAATATCTGTAATAGTAGGAACATTTTGGAAATAAATTAGAGCTACAATTGGATCGTGACCTACCGTGGCGTAGAGCCTATTCAAACCAAAAATCATTAATTATTGTAGTTACTTGGCGGTAATAATTATCCAAAATCATAGCCCAATTCGTACCTACCATGTTCCCAGATTTGCACTTTTATCGGGCCTTTATCGTTTTTATCAGCAGCGTGTAACATTGCTACAGATATTTCGCCGACCCGCCCACCAAACGCGTGCCAAATTATATTTAAATTAAATTGAAATCTAGCAATAAATAAAATCCTCAAATACTTTATTGAACCTCAAATTGTGTTGATTAACTCCATTTGAACTTCGTTTCGTAACAAGTCATGATGGTATTGAATATTACGGTGTTGAAGACTGGGTATCAATTATTCAATTGTTACAAAGTTTAGTTCGGTGGCAAATGACGGGACGTGTCCTGAAAGACTGCTGAAATTTGGCGTATTGGTTCTCTTTACAACGTAGACCAGGCATTTCGTTCTCTTACTAGAGTCTCTTCTTGAAATTTTTGTTTTAGGTGTCATCGTCATAATCTCTTTCTCTATTCTAATATGCTTAACAATAAATTTAAATTAAAAAAAAAACCCCAACGCGATTTGGACACATATTTTTGAAAATAAAGTAAATGCCCATTATGCGTCTAAGATCCGTTCCGCAGCTAACAAAATAGCTGATAGCTTTGAAACGACTAAATAAATTTATAAGAACCATCCCCAAGAAACCCGCTTCACCCGTATGATGCCACAGACGCACACAACACAGCGGTCAAACTTATAACACCCCTCTTATTTTGTGTCGGAGGTTAAATAAGTTTTTGTTAAAAATTTAATTTTCAATGCAAGATTTTCGCTGACCGTACTTTTTGTTGGCTGTACTTGCATTGTCATCCAACCTACATAAGTAAGTGTACCAAATTTCAAGTAAAACCGGCCACTGGCAGTGGGTCAAACTTAACTTCCAAGATTTGACCCGTGCATACATACATACTTACTTACATACATTGCAAGTTAATAAAAAGCTTTTAAAATGAGGGCTTCAAAGTCAAAGACAAAATTCTTTATTAAATTTAGGCATCAATTGATGCTCCTATGAACGTCGAAGAATCTACCACCGGTTCGGAAAAAACCCTGTTGAGAAGAAACCGGCAGGAAACTCAACAAGGTATATTTTTTTCAATCAGATCTACATTGTTATTAAATTCATCTAAAGTATTTAATACAATTAAATTTTTTAACACAGTAGATACGCTATTTGAGACTAGGGATCGCCAATGCGGATCGGAATTATTTCCAAACAGGGGATGATTGACTAACTTTTTACAGAGTACCTAGTCTGAATTTCATAATTCTTTTTTATTGGATAGATAGGGTGGGTATACCTTGAAGTTGGTATTATAAATTTGGAAAAAAAATTACCCCAAGGATGGAAAAAAGTATAAAATAAAAACTTTTTAACAAAAAGTTAAACCGCCGAAAAAACTGAAAAGCAAAAAATAATACCTTTTTTGTTTGACCTTAATCTAGGTACCAGTTTGAAGTCTGTGCCTCAGCACGAGCCAGGAGGAGTGATAGAAGCCAATCAGGTAGACGATTATAGGTCCACTCCTCCTGGCTAAGTGCTGAGGCACCGACTTCAAACTGGTACCTAGATTAAGGTCAAACAAAAAAGGTATTATTTTTGCTTTTCAGTTTTTTCGGCGGTCTAATTTTTTTCGAACGTCGTATTGTGCCGTTCCATTTACGCTTATTTATAGTATTAAATACAAGAGTGTAAGGGACGGCATCACAGAAATAATAATAAAGAGGATAGAAATGCCTTACTTCCTATTTTCTTCCGGAACTCGTGTCGCTACTTCATCCCCTCTACTTACTGTGTTAATGCACACATGCAAAAGACCGGAACCGTACTACGCAATCACGCACACAATTCCTAAAATTTTTGCTTACAAACAATTATGAACCTTACACCTTAGAGATAGCGTTGAATAACACTCAACGTAAGTCATACCCACATTTACACAACGGCGCCATTTATTGGCCGCGTCGGCATTATGTCTGTACTAGTCGTAACCTGTTTTTTTGTCCGTACCACGAACTTTTGTGCAAGACGGAAGGGTTATCAAAAATTACTTTACATTGCTGCGTATAATTCAAAACGATCTGCGTTTTTATGGGCATGAGTAGCAATGGTATATGAAGTTCCGTGTTAATAACGTGTAAACCAATATTTCATAATGAAATATTTTCTCAAGTTGTATTTTGATATAAACCGCATTATTACATTAAATTAATACATACCAATGAAATGTAATCCCCTTATTAGTGTAATTACACAGTGTGGACGAGTTTCCGCAATTGCTAATGCTGCAAAACACCATTTTAAAGCACTTGTTGTCATACCCACGTTTCAAATAGCACTGAGCCACAAGTCTCGCGCTTGTGACCTACGAGTCACAAGCGCGGCGCCAAGGTCACGCGTCTAAGGCACTTCTATCCTCTTTATTATTATTTCTGTGGACGGCATGATACGAGTTTGGTAGTAGCGCCCCAGATGTCCATGACCGGCGAAGACTCCTCATCGTGAGATCCACTTCCACGCTCACCAATTAGAGGCATCGCAAATCCACTTAAAAGCTGCTAACAGGTTCGCGATAATTACGGATATTTGTATGACTAACGGGTAAATATGTTAATTATCTTTATTAGTGCCGTTGCGGTTTTTACTCCCACTCGAAAAAGGCGACTGACACCAAAAAAACATTGCAATTGTATTTATTTATTTAGGTATTAAACTTATTTTAATGTAATGTGTTGAGAAACCAATAGGCACTTCTATATATCGTCATGAAAATACACGGTTTGTCGGTCGCATCTCATGCATTTCTATAGCACTTTTGTAGGAAATACCACACTTTCCCTATGATAATGATTACGGTCAATTAAAACGCGATTAGCCGTGGTAGCCTAGTGATTTGACCTAAAGCTTTTTAAGGAGAGGAGTGGTGGGGGGTTTCAAGCCAGGACTCGCACCTCTTGAGTTTTTCGTAATTTATGTGCAAAACTAAGTACATTTGAAATTTACCATGAGCTTTACGATCAAGGAAAACATCGCGGGGAACCTTGCACACACCTGCGAAAAATTCAATGGTGTGTGTGTGAAGTTCGCAATCCACCCACATAGGGCCTGCTTGGAAACTACGGGCCAAGACCTCTAATTCTGTAAGCCCTGTGCCCTACACTACAGTGGGACGTATATAGGCCCTTAGAAAGCTCTGTGTTTATGTTCGCGATTCCTTTTTACCTAGCTATGACAAATGTGTAAAGAACAAACATTGTTATACAGTAGAAGCATTACAGAGAACACAAAGTGATTAATGTCACAGGACAATTCACACCAATTGACCAAGTCCCAAAGTAAGCAAAGATTGTGTTATGGGTTCTAGGTACTAGACAACGGATAAACGTAGGTACTTATAAAGATACACACACACTTGAATAAATATTAAACCTTGGGTGTTTAATATTTATTCAAGTGTGTGTGTATCTTTATAAGTACCTACGTTTATCCGTTGTCTAGTACCTAGAACAAACATTTGTATTTTTCATACAAATATCTGCCCCAACGCGGGAATCGGACCCGGGACCTCAAGCTACGTAGTTAGGTTCTACCCACTAGGCGTTTTGGTCGACTAAAGTGATCAACGTAGCCTTTAATTTATTCCACTATTCTATTATTAATGTTGGGGCCCCCTTTCATCCAAATACCTTCTATCAACTGCACTTTTCAAGAATTCAAATCAAATAGACTGGTAGCATGCATCGCAAAATAACAAGAATACCTACTTATTTCCATCGAGGATACAAATTTTCCAGTTAAATTTTCACTCCGAAACCTTTATTTAATTTATTTGTTGCGCGCGCGGGGCCCTTTGGCGATGCGATGCGATGCGGGAATCCGATCTGCTACTTAATAGTAACTTGTTAATTAAGATGTAAACCATACATATAATAAACTAGCAGCCCGTCTCGGCTTCGCACGGGGTAGACAATTATTTATTTTTGGAAATTTGGATATAAAACACTTTTTTTCACAAATATTTTTATTTATTAAAAAAATATTTATTATTTATTAATTATTACAGACGTGCACGCCCCACTCCTGTATTTCAGTGCCCCCTCCACCCCGCCCGCCGCGATGCCCGGCGCGCTTTTCAGACTGCATCGCAAACAACGGCCACGGCGCTATGGCGGTTTTGTTTACTGTTTGAATTTTTTAATTCGTAATATCTTTTGAATGGAAAGTCCAATTTAAATAATTTAAAAACTATTTTATAGGTAGTTAAATGGTCTTTACCATTAAATAATTTATTTGGATAAGGATTAATATAAACACATAAATAGCATGGTTTGAATTTGGTTAGCATTTTCATTAATGTTTAAAATGAAAAAAGTTGTTGTAGTGACATAACTACAATAGTTGGACATATGCTACCGCGGAGTTTTTTGTAGACATTATGATGTTCTTCAATATTGTTGTACATTATTTTGTTCTATCGCTAATAGTTTCGGCAGCGCATTCGACGAAAGACATTTTAAGACTCATTTTTCTACACCTTCGGTTACATTGTTCAAATTTTACCAAGGATCCCTGATTTTTTTCAAAATGAAATGTAGCCTATGTCAAATTGGAAGAATGTAGCATTCTATTGGTGAAAGAATTTTTTAAATCGGCCCAGTACTTTTTGAGCCTATTCATTACAAACATACAAACATAGGTACAAATCTTTCCTCTTTATAATATTAGTGTAGATAATTTACAGTAACTGTCTAAACACATCAAGACGTTCAAGAACTGTCTCGCGTTGCTTCCAGAGAATAATTTTCAAGAGGTGCGCTGCGAGCGCGTATTTGAGTCGATGCGCTTGTGCTGCATCAAGTTCAAGCCGCAGTCGCTCGTTTGTTCGGGATACGACCTGGAGCCCCGCCAGTTCGCGCCCGACACCGAGAAACGCGACCAGTCTAAGGTAAGGTGCCGCAGCCAACCACAGCGCATCAATAGTCTGCAGCACAGGTACCCAAAGGGGCCGGCGCCGCCCCTAAAGGCCCGGCCACGACTTAGACCCCGCTATCAGAGGTGCAATTTGGTAGCTAGACTTTCTTAGGGATGGGTAAAAATTTATTTTTGAATCGGCTCATTAGTTTTAGAGATTCCCCTATAAACAAAAAAACCGGCCGAGAGCGTGTCGGACACGCACAAGGTAGGGTTCCGTAGCCATTACAAAAAAAATCAAGTAATATTCTTCTAAGGATTTCGTATGTGTACGGAATCATCCAAGTTTAGGTATGTTTTATACCTTAGGCTACTATTTACTCTTAAACTACAAATAATTTCCAAGCAATCTTAGCCGCTATAATTTTCCTAGTAAATTTGATATATTAAGAATTTTTGCTAATTTTTCCACCTAACAGTTTAGATTTTAGAGGGGGGGGGACGCTCGATTTTAATGAAAATTTTCACTTTAAAGTTGAATATTTCGCAAACAGATCGCTGAATAGAAAAATCATGTTAGCAACCCCGCAATGGTTTTAAAAGACCTATCCAACGATACCCCACACTATAGGATTAGTCGAGAAAAAAAAAATCACCCCCCCTTTACGTCTATGGGAGGTACCCTAAAAAAATTTTTTTTTTTTCTTTTTTATTTTACCACTTTGTTGGTGTGACTGATGTGTATATTCATGCCAAATTACAGCTTTCTAGTACTAACGATCTCTGAGCTTAGCCGCGGACAGACAGACAGACGGACAGACATGGCGAAACTATAAGGGTTCCTAGTTACCTACGGAACCCTAAAAAGAAACTAAAAAAGTTTAGATATTTCCCTATCCCGTGGGAATTTCGGAAAATCCGTCCTTAGTGCACCTTTACGTTAGTTCAGGAACCTGTATGCCAAATTTCAATTCTCTAGCACCAGTAGTTTAGGCTGTGTGTCAGTCAGTCAGTTAGTCAGTCAGTCAGTCAATAGGTAAAAAATCATACAAATATCATAGATATTGTTAAACTATATAAATAATTCCGTCCCCGCTCCAAAAGGTTTCTGATTGTGAATAATTAAAAAAAAAAACATTAAAACGGAGCTGTTCTTGAGGACTTTCGACCAAAAGGCTTCGTTGACATGTCTACTAGCCGCACCCGCAATTGCAATTACAAAAAAGAGGTCACATTGATTTGAAACAAGGTCGAAGCTTGTAATTGTAACCCGACTGCTGCGAAACGCAAAATAATATATATTCTTTAATTTATATTTGCATCAATGTAAACTGCCACTACAATAGGCAATAAGCCACTGGAAGAGTTAATAAACCGTGTTTTTCCTTTCAGTAAATAATGGACAAGCGTCGACGCATCCAACCTCTAGGAAAAAGGAGTTGGATTTTCAAGTACCCAAGGACTTTTCAGCTGACTTTTACCGTGCTGGCACTAGGCATTTTCTTCTCGAAACCAATATACGATATCTTCTTGAGACCGCGCGAGCCTTTTGACTATTCCGAACCACCGACAACTTTTACCAAAAGACAATCCAAAGTCAGAGATCCAGAGGCTTCATAATTTGTATAGTCTTGTTTAATATTTATTATGGAATCAGTTTCCAAAGCAAGAGAGAGACTCGCAAAATATCCACTAATTTTCGCGAAGTGCGCCAAACAAAGCACGTTGTACGCACGGTGTGTGTTACTTTTAGAAGACCAGGTGAAAAAGGACAGTTGTGCTAAGGAGTTCCAGGAATTCAAAGCTTGCCTGCAATCCGCTGCCAAGGATATGAAAACAAGGATCTAACATGAAGGTTAAAGAGTTTATAGACTTGCCGTTAAAATACCATCTTTTTATAGGAACGGTTATACGACTGGCTCTGATCGTGTATGGAGACATACATGATAATCTTTACGATGTCCCATACACAGATGTTGACTATAAAGTATTCACGGACGCGGCTCGGCATGTTGTTAATGGAAACTCACCATACAAACGCCATACATACAGATACAGTCCTCTGATAGCTTACCTTTTGGTACCGAACATTGTCCTCGGAAGAAACTTCGGCAAAATACTATTCTCCATCTTTGATATCTTAGTAACTATCGCCGTGAAATCTTTGGTGCAGTACCAACTGGGATCTAGAAAGGAAAACGTAACAAAGATTTCTACTTATTGCTCTTTATTTTGGCTTTATAATCCTCTCAGCATAGGCATCTCCACGAGAGGCAATGCAGATTCTGTTCCGTGCTTTTTCATTATATTATCAATACTGTTTTTACAAACTGATGTGGTTAAATCCTCATTTAAATACGCCCTTTCTGGTATTCTACTAGGCGTTTCCATTCACCTGCGGTTATACCCTTTGGCATTTAGCTTTCCAATGTATTTGTCTTTGGGCGAATATAAGATCAGCAGGAAAACAAATCTGAAAGAGGGCATCGTCGCCCTCCTGCCCAACGCGAAGCAATTGACTTTAGCATCAAGTTGCATTGTAAGTTTGTTCTTGCTGACCTACGGAATGTACTTGTTATACGGCTATGAATTTTTATTCGAGACCTACATCTACCATTTATTCAGGAAGGATACGAGGCATAATTTCTCCGTGCTCTTCTACTATTCTTACTTGACGATGGATCAATTAGCATTTGATATTGTAAAGGCGCTGTCGCAAATATTTGAATGTGTAATTTTGTTTGTTGCTAGTTTGACGTTCGGTTGTGACCCCAAGACTTTACCGTTTGCGTTATTTTTCCAAGCGGTCGTTTTAGTTGCGTTCAACAGCGTGATGACGTCACAGTATTTTGTGTGGTTCTTGTCTTTACTACCATTAGTAGTGCACAATTTTAAAGTGAAACCAGCAAACGCTTTATTTTTGACTCTGATCTGGGTTTTCGCTCAAGGAGCTTGGTTATTTTATGCTTATTTGTTAGAATTTAAATGTAGAGAGGTGTTTATACTTATTTGGCTGAAGAGTATTGTGTTTTTCTGCGCCAACATTTTTGTGTTAGGCCAACTCGTAAGGAGCTGTACGCCAGAATATGGCTTCGGCCAAATTCGTGGTTTGAAAGAAAAACACAAGTAGCTAGTATTGTGTGCAAATAATTTGTTAATAGCATAGAATGTTGTAGATATAGTTAATGGATTTTGTCATTAAATAAATAATAAAATTAAATCCTAATATTTTATTTTCCAACAACAGTTTACTAACATACAATCACTAACTCATATTATATTAATTAGCTAATTAGAAATGCATTGGCAAATAACTTTTGTGTCCATAGCCAACAAATTCATACATACGAAAATTTAATAATAAAACTAAACTTGCAATGAATCTATTTAAAAAAGTCCCTATTTGGTTTAAGCATAAAATTTGAATCCGTTTATATTAAAAAAACCAGTTGCATCTATTGATTACAATCACTTTGTGACACCTGCAACTTTTAGATTGCTTTTATCTCAGAAACACAAGTTCTCTTGCGCGCACATAAAATATAATTAGCCCTTGTAACGAAATTATACTCCAGATACAATTAAACAAGTACAAAAAGGCTTTAAGAAGTATGATTCATTGCAAGTCCTGGGAACTATTTCTTCTCAGGCATATTGACCTTGGTGAGGTCTTCGGTCTCTCCTTGCGACATGTTGGAGAGCTTTTTGCCGATACGCTCGTGGACGTCCAGATATTTGGCAACGCAGCGATCCAGGCATACTGACTCGCCTTTCCCTGAAACAATAGAGATATTTAGAAACTGATTTAATAATACTTAAGTAACAGTATCGCATTCGCTGCGGGGAACGGCTATATGCGTTTTTGTGACATTCGCCTAGTGCCGCTGTTATAGTTTGGCAGTCATTTGAACACACATGTGCGTTTGTGGCACCTGAAGAAGTCTCGAGTCTGACAGCCGGCAGCGAATGCGTTAATAATAATGTAATTAATACAAGCAATCTGCCTTTAATAACTGGCTATAATAGTTCCAGTAACCAACCGGTATTCTAAGATAGCAGGCAGGGATTGGTGGAGAGCTTAAGGCCCTACAGAGTTTTTGGCGCAAATCGATTTTAGGTATTCTATGCAATCGTGTATGTGTGCGTGAGAGCGGCTAGAATCAAAACCGTGCGTAAGCGCAAGCGGCACAAGTTCCCGTCCGATGGCCGAAGGAGAACTAACGCAACTTACTATCGGACAAGGGGGAAGCACGATGGCTCAAGATAGATTGGCAGACTGCCCGTGTGTTTAGGTATTTTCATCATATTACTAAAACAAATACATTTTAAAAATGTAGCAACACTACGCCCTAGAAAACATCTTGTTTTGTTAACCTGCCGTGCAGTATTTACGTCGTACTAAGAATTTATTTTATTTTTAAGAGACGACTTTGGTTTTTTTTCTATTGAGCGAATTACAAGTAATCTTCTTTCGATAAACACTGGTCATTAGAGTGAATTCTCAAATATCTTACACATGAATTTCAGGACTAAAGCTTTGCTAGTGATTAAATTAATGCAATAAATGCGCCAAAAACTCGGTAGGGCTTTAAAATCGTGCTCAGAGACGAGCCATGGGAGAGGCTTGTCTGGCAGTGGACTGATACATGCTCATGACGATGACGAACTAACTAGTAGTATTTTGATGAAGTATAGTTACCAGCTAAATATCGACACTACTTTGAAAGAGCTTGTATCTTAACAGGTTCCCAGTCCCAAAGAAATGTGTCTTTTGACACATCCCTTGGTAGTAATGACACTAATAGCTTATAAACCGCTAGCCGCTGCATCACGAATGGACCGGCTCGTCCGGGGCAGTACCACCGTCTCACAGAACACCGGCGTGAAGTAGCAGTACTACTGCGTTTTGTTTGTTCAGTGAGAGCGCCGGGGGCCCAATACCTCTCCCCCTCCCCTATTCCCTCTCCTTTTCCTCTCCCTTTTGGGCCGACAACGCACTGACATCGCGTAAAGCGCTGCGGTGTCTATGGACAGTGGTGATCATTTAACATCAGGTGACCCACAAGTTTGTTTGTCTGGCCTCTCTAACATAAAAAAAATAAATAAAGTCGTGAGGCACCTGCACCTCATGGACCACCAGTACTCACCCTGTTAAATCAAGATGTAAACCAAACTGAACCTTAGTAAACTTAGACAGATTATCGATTTTGCGATACAAGCTTTTTTCTAAGTAGTGACAATATATTGTTTTTTTTTTAAGACACACTGTCAAAGTACAGTCCAATTGGGACGTATTGGTTCAGTTGCTCAACTAACCAAGTTCAGGCTCGTGGTACTTGACAGGTATGCACTTGTGGTGGCATGCGGACACAAGGCGGTTGTACATGTCTGACATCATCTCGATCTCCAGCTCCTGCACCAGCTGCAGCTTCGCGGGGTCCAGCTGAGGCATCGCCATCTTATTATTTTATATCACGCTTGTAAGTTCTGGAACGAAAAAAGCTCTATTTTTATACCCTTGTAAAACCCAAAATTCTAAATTTAGGGCATAATTTCTAAGCAAATGTCAACTTTTCCTGATTGACATTAAATTCTGTTAACCTAACATAATTTTTCTGATAAGCCAGCAAGGGTGAAAAGCCAACTTTTTACAACTCACTTCTGACGGAGCTTTGTGATTTTGGAATTTATTATCACATGTTTAGTTCTTATTTCATTTAAAAAATTATACTCCACATATACATCATGATATGATCATCTTTCCAAAAGGTGTCTTCTTGTTGGAGGCCTACCCATGCTGCATCTTCCGGTCCGTGGATGCCATTTCAAAACCTTTTGGCCCAATAGCCCATCAGTTCTACGAGTAATGTGACCTGCCCCATGCCGTTTGAGTCCGGCGATTTTTAGAGCTAGTCAGTGACTTTAGTTCTTGGGCCATTCTACTTTTAAGTAACAATTAATCTTTCGTGAAATATAAGGCATACCTGGTGATTTTTTTCAAGTGTAAATAACTTATATGAAAACTGAAATAACTAAATTTAATATTTTAAAGCAAAAAAACTTTAAAATCAAAGAAATTTTGTGGAAAAAATTGGTAACTCAGCCCAAAATACACCAATTTCCATACAAATGGCGGGGACACGCATGTCCACTGCGTTACCTACTTTATAGATAATAATGATTACTTTTGATGCATAGTGATAATTTTAAATATAAGCTTAATTATGTGCCTATTTCAATCTTTAATGATAAAACCGAGCACTTTACAGTTTTTGTAAAAAAACTATTTGAAGAGCACATTACTAAAAATGACTGGTTAACGAAAAGTAGAATGGCACTCTTGCGCAGATTTCATCATTTCTGATGGGATCCCACAGAGAAACTACATATCATTGGCCATTTAGACAAATTTATTTGTGCATTATGGACTTTCCACTGAGGCTCACAAGGTCAATCAAAATTTAGTGTAGGCCTTATGAGGAAATTACATGTTTAATACCTTTAAATGATCAATTATCGCATGTTTATTAATTAAGAGTGATATAAGTATAGATCTAGACAGAACATACAGTACATACTTACAAATTCAAAGTTTCCTGTAAGTGTCAGGGTACTCTCCTTCGTTGGCTCTGCGCATGCGTTCTCGTGCTCTCATGTTCTCCAAACGGCGTGCATTGATAGTGTTCCGGGATACCACGAATAAGGACAAACTTGTTACCGTTATTGCAACCCTGAAATTTCACAGTGAGTCAGATTGGCAGAAAATTTAAGATTTTCAAGTATGAGATTGCTCTATTTACACTCCAGAATCCTGCAAATCAAAAACGTGGAACTTATTCAACATCCTTTCATTAAAAAAAAATCGTAGATTGTAAGTTCCTTATCTTTTGACAATAAGACCTCAGGAATGAAATTTAGTTTTTGATTTTCATCTGTTTTGCTTGGTAACAAATTTATCGCTTTTATCAATTATTGTTTTTGCGATATTCGTATTTAACTTCCATAGAATACTCAACTTTTTCGAATCTACATGAATTAATTTTCTGAATAATGAATAAAGTGAAACGAGGTCGTTCCCATTATTATACTTAACATATTCTTCTTTTTCACAAGGGACATAAAACTTAAGAACTTAATAATTTGTATAAAAAAATATTAAATTATCGGGGCTCACCACAAAATACTTTTTAAACACTTTTAAGATTTTTATTATTGAAGTAATTACCACGACAATGTTATTTTTCCAAATTTTCCGAGCGGCATACTATAAAATCTCATGAAAATTCTATTCTATAGACATAAATGTGAGGTTAGGTTTTAGTACCTAGTAAGTACCGCGTTATGTCATACATTGGTGGCGCTGGCGCTGCTGTATGTAGACTTCCCCAAACGGGCGTTTTGGGCTAGCTACCCTGGGGGGTTACTACGAAATTCGAAGTTCAAAGTTCGGATAGTGCGGTCCCTCTCAGTCTCGTAATAAATGCCATGACCACACGATCCGAACTTCGAACTTCGAATTTCGTAGTAACCCCCCTGACATTAGTCACCCGTGCTCGCCTAGCCTTAAAAAATACTTGCAGTTCCAAGTACCAGTATGTGAAACTACATGGTATAATACTCTCGGTAATTAACGATTTCAATCACTATAAGAAGAGAAATAAAAAAAAAAACAATGTAATTTTGACCTCAGATAATTTGGTGGATGATAAAATGACAGCGTTTTACCTACCAATAAAACGCTTATTAAATACTTACCTTATTCGAAACCTTACAATAAAATGAGAGCAGCGCTCGTTTTCGTGCCGGAGGCGGTCATACTCGTATCTATTTCCTTTAAATCAACGTACTTTTTATTTCCTAGCAACACCAGGCAGCGTAGACAAGTTTATATATACATGTTCTACCTTCGTTCCCTCATTGCGTCTCGTACAAGCTATGATTTTTATAAACAAAATTATAACCAGGCAGAGCTTGTATGTGAGCATATCTTTTTTTTTTGTCCACAGCACTTTGCTCAGTGTCCCACAAGTTTGAATTTCAATAAAAAATATTTAATCTATAAAAAACGATGAACTACAATTTTTTGAAGAAAGTTCATTTAATTAGTAAACACACGAAATTTCATTTTTGGTGAAATACCTTGTAATTTATTAAATATAAAGTTTAAACCAAAACATTATAATTTCAAATGTATGAAAACCGGCGTGTCCCATCCAACATTTCGCTAATTCAAACTCATTTTTATTAATAACGGTCAAAGACACTATATGAATCTTTTGATTTTAAACTCTGCACTGTTGAAAGAAGATTCATATTACAGTGTATTTTTTATTATTTAGCATCGCTTTATAGTAGAAAATATTTTATAAAGTTTGTCCCAGGAAATATTCCATACAAAAATTCTTTTTTTGTTACTCATTTTGGTTATCAAATTATAAGAAATTCTACCAAACTTCTTTGTTTTTACCATCGGGCAACACTAAAATATGTGCTAACATACGCCGCCATGTTATTACGTCAGCCATCGTCGAAATATTGCCACGTAAACACATTGCTACTTTTCGTACCAAAGTAAAGTTCTGTTTTTGATACCACGGTTTGAAGGTTAGTTCATACAAAAACATAATTTGCTAAAATTTCTTGTATAGTTCATACTATTAGTTGTTAGAAAATGTAAATTAATCTGTTATTTAGTTAAATTTGAGCCATCCACAATTTTTCAAAGTAGTTGAAGTAGTGTTCGTTACTTCTTTTTTTGTTACTTTCACGTGGGTTCGTATCTAAGGAAAATTGAGTAACAAAGGAGGAAAAAATATAAGGGAGTGTTTTATTGTCGTACAGGGTTAGAAAATGCCATTAACCGGCTGAAAAGATGAGGCGCTATTCTTTATATTCGATCTCTTGGTACCCAAAAAATAAGTAAATAATTTTAAATTATCGTTTATCTTTATTTTATTTTCACCTTACATCATCTAACCCCTTTTTAGTTTGAATACGGTTTTCATGCTTTATGATGAACTTAGCTTAACATTATTTATTTTGTTACCAGTGTCTTTCTTTGTTACTGTCCCAAGATTTCAACAGCCGTATTTTGGATTTTTTCGCTTTTTTAACATATCTAAATTAATGAAATAGGCGTAGAAAGTTAATTGTAATTCATATTTTCCATATAGGATACTATAAAGCTAAAATTCTGGGTTACTTGTTCGTTAAATTTAAATATTATACATGATTCTTGACCCGAGTAACAAAATAAATATATAGCATCGAATAAAGTAAGAAATAATCTTCTTTGCAAATGTTTAATTCAGTTGATTAAATTGTTTACATTGTGTTGTTCAATAGAAAACCATAAATTAATGATTTTAGCCCACTATTTATTATTTTAAGTTTTTAATAAAAAGTAACAAAATTGGAAAGACAGTTGTACCTTTCGTGGAAATTTTAAGTTTTAATCGAATTAAACCTAATTAAATGAAGTGACTATATCATAATAACTAAATTTATTAAGTATTCTACCAAATAGTCTCAATAAAATATCAATATAAGCGTATTTATTTATTTTGACAATTATCAGAACCGTGGACAAAAAAAAAGAAATGCTCATGTAAGGTTTCGAATAAGGTAAGTATTTAATATGCGTTTTATTGGTAGGTAAAACGCTGTCATTAAATTCTGTACCGTTATTCGAAACCTTACAATAAAATGAGACATGTTTGTTATCGCCTGGTGTATTTAGATGCCAATGTGATTCCAGGTATTATCATGATAAATTCAAATAACTCTATAACTTAGGTATACTATAAATTAATATGTGTTAAGGAGTTTCTCATTAAAAAATAATAATGTTTATAATACAGTATAATTTATTTAACACATAGTACATAGTTACCACATTTATTGTAGCCTTATGATAGTTATGATTATATGTAGTTTTTAAGTTTTACATTTAATTTAGGTAGTACATATATGTAATGAGATAGAATGAAGTGATTAACAAGTAGAAAATAATTTAGTCACGGAATTTTCTTGCATTGGATTTCCACTAATAATTCTCTTATAATATTTTGTAAATGTGTTTGAAGATCGCCAGTTACCGTTTCTTAAAATTTCATCCAGTGTGCAGTTTAGTACCCACTTTTTTGATGCCACTGCTGATCTGATGCTCCCTGGACTAGCAGTAATCCCAGCTTCTTGTAACAAGGACTTAATCCAGTTTGCGATTGTAGTCTTCGATGCCGGTTTTGGCTCTCCACACACGCTGATGAAAAGATTTTTTCACGACACTGCTCGAAAATGTGGCCATAGATAACCTAAATCCAGTACTCAAAACTGCCTATATATGTACATTTAACAGCTGACTCATTTATGGCGCACAAACACGACAACAAAGTTACACTAATCGAAAACAGGACGTATCAGTATATGTATTTCATTATACGATACGACTTTTTGAAAGATAATTTCTGAATTTCATTCCTGGCGTGCTGAAACGACATTATTGGACCAATCAACAGTAATCGTCTGCTGCATGCGATGGATGGATGGATGAATGGATGGACGGACGGACGGACGGACGGACGGACGGACGGACGGACGGACGGACGGACGGACGGACGGACGGACGGACAGACGGACTGGATGGACGGATGGACGGGATGGACGGGATGGACGGGATGGACGGGATGGACAGATGGACGGACAGACGGACTGGATGGACGGATGGACGGGATGGACGGGATGGACAGAATGGACGGATGGGCAGATGGACGGGATGGTCAGGATGGACGGATGGACGGGATGGACGGGATGGACAGAATGGACGGATGGACGGGATGGATGGACGGATGGACGGATGGACGGAATGGACGGGATGGACGGGATAGACGGGTTGGACGGGATGGACGGGATGGACGGGATGGACGGGATGGACAGGATGGACGGAATGGACGGGACGGGATGGACAGGATGGACGGAATGGACGGGACGGATGGACGGGATGGACGGAATGGACGGGATGGCCGGAATGGACGGGATGGACGGGATGGACGGGTTGGACGGGATGGACAGAATGGACGGATGGGCAGATGGACGGGATGGACAGGATGGACGGATGGTCGGATGGACGGGATGGACGGAATGGACGGATGGACGGAATGGACGGGATGGACGGGATGGACAGAATGGACGGATGGGCAGATGGACGGGATGGACAGGATGGACGGGATGGACGGGATGGACGGGACGGATGGACGGATGGACGGGATGGATGGATGGATGATTATGATGATGATGATGATAATGATTTCCTCGCATTAGTCGTGAAAAGCACAATGTTTAGTCTCGGCCAAAAGTGCAATAGATGGACTCGTACTTTCGAGGGCCTCCGCTACGCGTCGGCCCTCAAACAAACTCGTCCATCTATTGCTTACTTTCCAGCCTCTACAACAATGTACTATTAATCAATTTCTCTTCTCTTCGTTGTTTGGATAATTCAATTAACTGCTTTACCCAATGAACAGGGTCTAAAGCTTGTGATTCTTGATTACTTATAAAACACCAGCCTTGTTGGCGATAGTCTGGCCCGTCGGTTTTTGAACCATATTCGGGCCAAAAAATGACCGAATTATCTTTAATTTCACAGTTCTCTTTTCCTATTGTGAGTAATGTTAAGTCGTGTACCCTCCTACCTGAGCATAGTAGGAATAAACAGGCTGTTCTTCTGGAGCACTCATAAAGGCTTTTGTTTATATTAGCAATTGTAGTCTTGCTTAGCCAGTTTGATAAGATGTCAATGTCCCAGATAGGAGATTTTTCATTTTTTGGTTTTCTGATTGCTATCGATTTCATGACTTGCCGAACAAGTGGGTGAGAACTCAGCTGTCTAGATTTATTTGGGTCGCACAAAGTTGACACAACGGATTTATGCAAAGCCATTGTACTGTATGAAAAATCGTGTTTTTGAAAAATATCTGTTAAGAATCTAGCTAGGTCTGTGCCGTGTGGGTTGTTGGAATTAACACTGATATCTTGGGACCATTGACACCAACGTCGCCAAACGGGTTTATATGTTTTCATAGTAGATTCTCACCAACTAGACTTCAAAAATCTCTTCTGTTCCGGGGTCCAGTTTTTTAATGCTGAATCTCACCCCCACATTTCCAAATCTCCATGGACATGTTCCGAACTTTGGATGGGGGATGCCCTATCGCTGTGTCGATTAGAACTTCGTTCAAATTTTGAATGGGGGTGCTATTGCCCGTTGTTTGAGGTCCGGACGCCAAAAAGCTTTTTCCCACTTGGGTACTACTTACTATTATGTAACGACCCCTTGCGTGATTCAAGTGATTTAGAACCCGTGGTATTAAGAAGGGGGGTGGAAACACCCATGCCAGAGGATAATTCCATGTTCGACTCAGAGCATCGTGAAACTCTGCGTTGTGGTCTCTTGCGTTCAAGCTCACGTAACGTGGGACCACGTGAGCCTGATAAGAGGCAAATAAATCTATCACCGGAGTTCCGAATTTTTTGAAAAACATCAGAGTAAACTGGGGGAGTAGATGCCACTCTGGCATCTTCTTTTGGCGTGATAGATGATCTGCTTCTACATTGTATAGACCGGGTAGGTGATGTAATGACAGTAGTATAATGTCCAGTGTCGTTAAAATTTTGTAAAGTTTGGCCGTCAGATCGGAAAGTTGTCGAGATTTCGTTCCCCCTTGATTCTTGAGATATGCTAACACAGTTCGGTTGTCTGACTGTACTGATACTGTCGTACGAGAAAAGTCTGTTTGTGTTTGAAAAACCTTGTAAATCGCAAGCATTTCCTTTACATTCGAATGTAGTAACATTTCTCGCGGCGACCAATATCCCTGTATCGCCAGGGGGGTTACTACGAAATTCGAAGTTCGAAGTTCGGATCGTGCGGTCCCTCTCACTCTCGTAATAAATACCATTAGCGTGAGCGGGACGGCACGAAACGAAGTTCGAATTATGCACTTCGTGGTAGGGCCTCAGGTTGTTCAGTTGGGCGCCCCAACCCAGAGCGGACGCGTCTGTGGTCAGATGATGTGACACCGGATATTGGTGAATGACAGATGCGTTCATATGATTTTGCAACCACCACTGGAGCTCCTTTTGAGCTTGGAGGGCTATTAGGAATTGCTTTTTGTGATCGGTTTTGAGAAGATGTAGGCAGAAACGTTGTAAAGACCGGTGATTTAGGCGTCCGTTCGGAACGCAGAAGCTTGCGAAATTTAGAGATCCTACTAGACTCTGCATTTGATTCAAATTTGCTGTCTTTCTTATTATTAAATATTCTAATTTCTTTCGGAGGGTCTGACATTTGTCTGACGGTAACCACTTTAAGTTCGTAAGGGGGCTCCACATTATGCCCAAAAATTGAAGGGTCCTTTGCGGTGTTAGAATGGATTTTTCGGTGTTTATGTGCCACCCGAGAGAAGTCAGTATATTTAATGCCAAATTTATATGGGATTCTAATTCTTTTCTGTCCTGGGACACTATCAGATAATCGTCCAGGTAGACAATTACTCTGACGTTTTTCTCGCGTAATAACTGAGCTATCCAGTTGCTGAGCATGGCAAAGACTTTGGGAGCTGACGAGAGGCCGAAAGGCAAACAGGTCATTTGCCACAATGTTCCCCTGTAAATTAGCCTTAAGAAGCACCGGTGGGCCTGGGCTATCGGGAGATGGAAGTAAGCGTTTGACAGATCGATTTTGACCATCCAATCTGAAGTCTGAATAAAGCTTGGAATTGTTTGTAAATTTATTAGTTTGAATTTTCCTACGTATACGAATTGGTTTAGTTTTCTTAGGTTGAATATCGGACGGTGTGTGCCGTCTGATTTCTTGACGAGAAACATTCGAGAAATAAAACTGGGGGCCAATGGGATTGGTTCTAAGACCCCCATTTTTATCAAGCGATCCATTACTAGGTCCATTTCGTCCGATGGCAGTGTAGTCTGAGGATGGTTGGACAAGCACGGCATTCGAAGTATCGGTTTTGTATAAAAGGGGATGCGGTACCCTTGTATTATTTTTAATAGTACTGGACTTACTCCGTATGCTTCCCATATATTTAAGCGTCGCGATATTTGACCCGCTTGGAAGATCGAGTCAGAATTTTTTCTTTCCTCGAGAGTCTTTTCTGGAGTCATTGTATGATTGCTTAGTTGAAGCACTGAAAAATCCTGATTTATGAGCGAAAATTACGATTTCCCTGCGCGGGTGGTTTTGTAAGAGATTGTTCATATCCGTATCCAACTTGCGCAGTGGGTACAGGTGGACCAGGAGGTACAGGTACGGTGTGATAGTATGGAACCTGCGCGGTTCCTGCATGTGGGGGGTAAAAATAATTATTTAAGGCCGGTTGTGTAGGCGTGGAAAAGGTTAGTTGATTGCCCTGCGCGGGCAATAAGTACCTGGATTTTATACCCTGATTTGAAATAGTCTGCGTGACTTTCTTATTAAATCGTGATTCGCTTTTTAACGGCCAAAAGACCTTGCTCGTACCGCCTTTCTTTTCCAATGTGGTCGAGAACGTGTCACCTTGAAAAAGACTGTCGCATGACGGTGGTATTTTTCGGAGAGTTTCTTTTATGAATTTATCTTTTACTGACCGTAAAATACTATCACGCCTTTATTGTACTAAATCAGCTCGGTGGCCGCAAGCCATTTGTAATAAATCTGACGAGATTTTCTTGTAATCGCCCTCCAAGAAAATGTCGTTTATTTTATTTTGTATTGTTAGGGTATCTACAACCTCGGCTGAGCCTATCCAAGACATAAAGATACGAATGCCTTGTTCCATAGCATCGCGTTGTTTTAACAAACCTGAGGAGATAGCTGCGAATCCCCGTTCGGTGTGACTAAGGTTGTTAAAAACGTCATAAGGTTGTATTTCTTCGTTAGACTCTAATTCTATGAAACCGGGGGTAGACACATAATTCTTTTGAACCTCGGAATACCGAATTTCCGCCCAATCTGACGATTCAAATCGTTGAAATTGTTTTAAGGAAGCTAAATGATTTAGTGCTGACTTTGGAACGGATGGTTCTTTGGCAATTGTTTCTAATGTCATTGAAAAAGGTTGTTCAGGAATTTTCGCAACATTATTTATTTCTTCCTGTTTGCGCGGGCCTGACTCAAGATCTGAAAATAATTCCCCGCTTACATTTAGATCTACACTGTCGTCCCCATGGATTTCTACAGTTTCACTTGGTGATGGCGGGTTTTCTGTTGATGGAAAGCGACTCGACAGGAAATTTTGTATATTTGTGACCTGTAGTGCTAAGTTACTTAAAGCATCTTCGTAACGCGTGCGCTTATTACTTTCAACAGAATTATCGAATTGTGCTTTCCGTTTATTTGAAGGTAGTTCTGCATTACGATCTTGATCTCCCATTTTAATGCTATAATGGAAGAAATAAATTCGGAAAGCATTTAAGAAAGTCAATCAAGAAACAGAAAGTGATATTCTATCTATAATTATTGTAAAAATAACTCACCAGTTAGTATGACCGCTCCTAGCGAAAATCAAGACGCCAATGAGGGAACGAAGGTAGAACATGTATATATAAACTTGTCTACGCTGCCTGGTGTTGCTAGGAAATAAAAAGTACGTTGATTTAAAGGAAATAGATACGAGTATGACCGCCTCCGGCACGAAAACGAGCGCTGCTCTCATTTTATTGTAAGGTTTCGAATAACGGTACAGAATTTAATATCTATCTACTTCAACATTTACAAAATAATTTTACAAAGAGAACCTGCTTCACGTTTCCCAATTTATCTGTTTACGAATCAGCCCTGTTATAAAAGTTTTTTTAAACACACTTTTATGACTTGACTACGTTAAAAGCATGTTAAGTTATTTTTTGTTTTGACGCTTTGGCAACACTGAAGTGTATGTACGTTTGTTTCTGCCTGCTCTGCTGTGGAATTGATTGATTAAAAAAAAAAACAAAGAAAACAAACGTGACGTGCGTGAGGTTAAACTGTGTATTGAAAGTTCATATTTAATATAATTAAATTATAATGCCGAAACCTACAAAGTTACATGCCAAAAAGAAACCTAATTCCATACAGAAGCCAGTCAATGTCGATAAAGAGGGTTCAGACAGCGTAGACCCCGAGGAATCCCTTCGGCAGTTCCAATTAGAACTCTGTTGGTGCATCCAGCAGTTGGAGAAAATTTTAGGAGAAAAGAAAGGGAGCGAAAAACAATGTAATAACAATGAAAAAAAATTGACTGTTGTAGTTCATGTAGTCGTTTAATTATATATTGAAGATAATAAATGTGTGATAGACTAAGGTTTTACAAACACTTGTTTTTTCCAGTAACTGAAGCATGGAAGGTTTTAACGGTATTAAAAAACAACAGCCAGCCGATAATACGCAAGAGACAATTAATGAGAACACACTTTGGAGACTACAGGGCGAAAATGGCAGCAGAAGAGAAGAAATTGGTTAAAAGTTAGTACATATTCCTTTGCCTTATGCATTCAGATATAGCTTAGAGCAGTATATTTCTTACTGTGAGGTTTACATATAGATTATCTTAATGCCTTAATGTGGCGACTAATGTATGGGTATAAATGTTACCTGAATAAAAAATAATGGTCACCCTCAATAAATAACGCATTCACTGCCACTTGACTTCCACAGGTGCCACCGACGCACATGTGCGTTCAAAATGTATGAATAATTATGACAGTGGCACTGGGCGAAGTCCCGAAAACGCATATATGCGTCGGTGGCAGTGAATGCGATAAACAAGTTATGTTAATGTCCAATTTCATCACTATCATTTGTAACATAGACTAATTTAATAAATACTTACTTATCCAAGTGTACACACAAAAACACATTTGTTACATTGTCCTTTTATTTTTTGTTAACTCTTGATTTTATCTCTTTCATCATCATTTCAGCCATAGGATGTCCAATGGTGAACATAGGCCTCCCTCATTGATATCCAATCTTTTCAGTTGGAAGCTGTTTGCATCCAGTGTGTGTTTATTTCTTTAACCTCTTTTTTTATTTATTTCAGTGACAAGTAAAATCAAGATTGTAGACACACCTGTTCAGCCTAAAGCTACATTTCTAAGAAAATCCGCATTTCTGACGACCGGCGACAACTCCTTTAGGTTCGACTTCAATCTAGCACCCGATCAGCTAGACACTGGCAACACTACCAGCAGCACAGCACAGCAAGACAACACTATTGCTGATAAAAACAATACCGAAACTAGCAACACTGCTAGTAATGCAGGAGCAGACAATAGTACTAAAAAGTTCAAATTCACATTTACTGATTCAGAATTTAAGTTTAATTTTGATGTAAATGATTCAAAATCATAACATTTATGATTTCTATGTGAACTGTAAATTAAGAATTTTACAAAGTTAATAAATGGAATGTTTTTCTCAACACGCAAGCCTAAGATATATGACTAAATTTAGACATGATAACACTTGAAATGCTGCAGTTTCAATTACCAGCAACCATTTGCCGAAATCTCATTACAGTTTGCTTTACACATTGTATATGGGACTCCTCGTCCTGAAATAAATGATTTTTATTTATTTATTTATTTACATATAACCAAACTTTGGTTGAGCGTAACTGAAGTTCCGCGGCTAATCAGGTGACGTCATTCCAGCAAATGTGTCACTAGTAGCATTAAATTAATCACGCTAACTTTCTGTAGCATATCATGTCATATCACTTGAATATGTTGGAACGTAAAATCAGCCACAGAACAGCAACATAACATTCACACAGGAATTAGGGGCAAAATTTAATGACAGGTAGGGAGTTCCTTTATCGATATACTCTATCGACGCTTTTGCCATATGGTAGTGATAGCCCCCAGCTTTGTTTGTAAGTTTTTATTTTATTGTAAGTCTTATTTCGGAGACAAATATGATAAAGTTTACACAAAGCATATTTTAAATGATAGCTGGGTAATGAGCACCATTAGACTATAAAATATTTACAGTAAACTCGTAAGGCCCAATTTGCTAAATTTAATACATATGTCAAAGCAAATGTCCACTTGCTTTGATTGACAATAAGTTTCAAATTATGATAGTCAAAATTTGACGTGGGTTTTACGATGATAAAGAAGAAGAGAATTGGTTTATTATTTAGTTTCATTTTTATAGTTTTAATAAAATTATATTTTTACATAAAAAACTTGGAGCTATCACTAGTATATGGGAAAAGTGTCGATAGATAAGTTTATCGATAAAGGAACTCCCTAGCTGTCATTAAATTTTGCCCCCTAAATTCCTATGTCTGGTCATGTGTCTTCAGTACAATGTGTTTAGACATACACTATGTGTATTATTTAATACATACTTTACTTTTGCCTGTACCCAACTATTTTCCAGACTTATGTATGTGCAAGCTACATGCATGTGTATTCCAGGCCATAGGTTAGTACTGTATAGCAAAAAGGGATTTAGTGTGATGAAGAAGTTTCTTGGTCGACTATACAACTCCATTTATCGTTCACACAAACTCTGATAACCGACGTTAGCTTCTAGTTTTTCACTGTCCCTAATAGTCAAAGCACACTCCCAATCTTTATAGTAATTTTCAGAATTCAGAACCGAAAATCCAACGGGCAGCGGGCAATCATTCCCGTCGTCGTATCCTCCCCACGTCGCGATACCAATAAGCGTTTTATTTGCCTTGTCAAACACAGCGCCTCCTTCTACGCCGTGGTAGGGCTGGCAAATCTCGTCGGTTTGGTTGCTCTCGGCACTGCAAGAGTGGTAGCAAGGCACCCAAAAGTCTGTGGCGAAGTCATTGCTGTCCATAGACGTCAACTCGTTGCATAGCGCCATGTCGATGATAATCTTTATTTCTGTCAGTTCGTAGATCGTGTCAGGTGCTTGGTATTTTGTCGTCTGGAAAAGATTTGATTTAAGCTTTAACACGCGGTTTCGGTTCGGAACAATGAAAATTTGGCTGACTCTATAGCCCGTGAGAATTTCTAAAAATCCCTTCTTAGTGTATCTCTATGAACCTCTGAGTATAAGCCACCACTGAGAGATCCCTCTCCCTTGATATTACCACAAACGATTTAGCTGTATTGATAAAGCGCCCAGCAATTTCATAAAATAAATCACATTTCATTTCATTTTTATATAAAAGGGTGACATGACTGACAGACAACGCACAGCCTAACTAAACCACTAAGAGCTACAGGCTTGAAGTTTTGTAGACCTATTTCTTATATTCCTTTAGGATCATAGGGGTACACTGAGGATTTAGCGACTCCTAGCACCATCTAGTCATCAAATATAGAAACTGCTTCTCCTCTCCACTCGGCTACATAAATACAACTTCCAACTTTCTTCCGCTCGTGCCTAAAATACCACACTTTTAAAAACACCTACTACTACATTACCGATTTATTGCATCCCCATTATACCAGATGTTCAAAATAAGACATTCCCCAAAAAAAATCTCTTGTCTAATCTTCGGTTTTATAATGTGGTGCTACAAGAATCTAGCAAGCTAAAAATATGGTAAATAGGTAATGCAGTATTTTGAGAACGCGGTCTTAGGCACGAGCGCTATCTTCCTTCGGACTTCGGTCCCTAGGTGAGGTGTATAGTCTGCCTGGAGAAAGATCTGTATTATATTGCATCTCCCCACGACCTAAAGAAAGGCTTACACTATCATCCGCAGCGTATCCAACAACGTATTGCTCCTGTGGAGTATTCTGCCAGTTCAAGTCTTGCAGCCACATAAACTCTCCATCAGTCCGATTGACCGTGTCAAAGGACTTGATCGTTGGCCAACGGGGAAGCGTCGGTTTATCTTCAACGATGATGAATCCGACATCATCGAACATCTGCTTGGTAGGCTTCGAAGGTATGACCAAGGCTCGGACGGACAAGACCTGGC
The DNA here is from genome assembly GCA_947859365.1 of Archips crataeganus. Classification (NCBI taxonomy): domain Eukaryota; kingdom Metazoa; phylum Arthropoda; class Insecta; order Lepidoptera; family Tortricidae; genus Archips; species Archips crataeganus. The sequence goes on along the minus strand of OX402071.1, from coordinate 5,180,353 downwards.
TTTGGTAGTGGACTGTTGTGAATTCCACTTTTAGACTGAAAAAAATGTCTTACCGATTATTTTCATGTTTGGTAAGCTATCTATGTAGACGATGTCGCGATGTGATGTTCTAGTCGCATAACTTTTATATCATACTAACTTTTACCAGTGGTTTAGTTCAGGATTTTTACTGAATTGCCGTGGGAGTTTGCAAGGACTGCATTGAAACTCCCAAAAATAACAAGTCTTCATTTACGTTGGATGAAGAACATCTTGAAAATTTCACGGGAATGAGTATAGGGAATTAAACTAAAGTAACCCGATTTTAAGATACTTCGCCCGTTTGATTGGATCCACATTTTAAGATACTTCGCCCGTTTGATTGGATCCACATTTTGAAGAAAAAAAGCATCCTAACATTTCGTGCATAAAATAGGTACCACGTTCCCAAAATACCAGTTTTCTTTCAAAATACTACATTACCCATTTACCACATTTCTAGCTTACCCGATTCTCGTTGCACCAATCGAAGATTCTCGTTACGAAATCGAAGATTAGTACTCAAGGATGTGATTTTTTTGGCGGAATGCCTTTATTTTGTACATCGGTATACTTTTTTTTTTTTTAAATCTTTATTTTAAGGAACTTTGATCAAGTGGATTGAACATGTCAGTTCCAATAGGCCTTAACTAGATAAAAAACTACCAACCTTACAATTAAAACACATGGCTCAAGCCAAGAGGGGATACGACACGACCCCCAAATCACAACGCCGAAGCCCCTGACACAGACCACCAAACCCGTACACGGATTCTCTGTTAAATAAACGCAACACAGTCCATTTACTTACTTTCTAAAAATCCGTATACAAATCTAGCAGCCTGCGACAAGGGCTCCGACAGTATAGCTTGGAAAACACCAATATTTAAGAGGGTAAGGTCCCAGACTCTACAGAACGTATCCCTCTTGACTCGAGTCCTTGCACACTCCATCAATAAGTGATGCACATCCTCAACCATACCACACTCATCACAATTTGGCGACTCCGTCTTCTTCATTAAATGCGCAAACTTATTTAGAGGAACATGGCCAGACCGAAGCCTATGCGCACAAACCAGTTTTGCTCTGGAGAGCCTAGCAGAGTCAAACCAAGGCACATGAGGAGGCTCAGCCTGCATAGTTCTGTACCAAATGCCCTTTAACTGAGACCGATCACTAAAATGTTCTTTCCAAAGATCATAACATTTGCTCTTATACCGCAAAATTACCTCTGAGAACTCAGGAGCAATAACGGCCTCGGTTCCCTCAGTCACAGATGACGCGGCTAGCCGGTCAGCCTCCTCATTGCCCAGTAAGCCAATGTGTGACGGAATCCACTGTATTTTTATACGTCTGCCTGAATGTTGGAATAAAGAAATCAGTTCCAAAATTCTGTAAGCCGTAGAAAAACAACGCTTGCCCGATACACCGAGCTATGTGCTGAACAGAACTTTTGCTGTTAGTTAATATCACAATATCACTATAATCTAACACATGGACGTATGATAAAGCCTCAGCAATTGCATAAAGTTCTGCAGACATAATCGATAGGCCGCCCAAAATTTTAAATTGTGCCTTTTCATTATTAACAGGGTCGTAAAATGCTGCCCCTAACTTATCGCCACACTTGGAACCATCAGTAAATATTTTATGATAACTGGAATACTTTTTCTCCAACTCTAAGATTACCTCAAGACGAAGAACGTGCCCGTTGTATTCACGTTTAGCCCCACGAATACAATCCAGACTACCGAACAAAACATCACCTAAATGGAATTTTGACACCCAGGCATCTAATTTAAACATAGGCAATGGACACGACGAGGAGATATGCTCATCAGAAACCTCCAGAATTACATCAGCTAGCAACGATCGGTATAATGGGAATGTAATAGATAGGTAATGTACCTAGTATTTTGAGAAGTGGTCCTATTTTAGGCACGAGCTCTAAAAATATTTAGGTATGTCTTGTCCAGACTTACTGATAAATACATCGTGCGGCGGTGACAAATATTCTCTTCTCAATGCAAGAGGCGGTGCAGATGTGAGGCAGATTCTCGGTACGCGAATGGATGACGCGGGCGATCCACGGGTAATCCTGTTCCGTCACAGGCTGGCCTCGTATGTGGAGGTTGTCGAGGGCAGGGAATGCTGGAGGCAAGTTACGGCTTCAGATACGTCAGCACAGTCGGCGGCAGAAGTGGAAAAGTTGTTGCCAAGGTGATAATGAGTAGGTAATAAGATTACTAGCTTTTGCCCGGACTCCGACCGCGTGGAATTAGTAATTTGGGCAGCTTATTTTTTTTATCCAATTTGCTTTTTCGTCATTCTGGCTCTCCTTAGTTCCTCGATATAAAAAAAAATTACCCCCTCACCCCGCACACCCGCGTTCACATTCACCACCGTACTCCCAAGTCATGCGTGCCTATAGAAGTTTTACTTCAAAAACCCCCGATTTTGAAACATTCTTCCGCTCCGCTCCACTCCTATTGGTGTTAGTGTGATGATATATAGCCTTCCTCGATAAATGGGCTATCTAACACTGAAAGAATTTTTCAAATCGGATCAGTAGTTCCTGAGATTACCGCGTTCAAGCAAACAAACAAACTCTTCAGCTTTATAATATTAAGTATAGATTGTGAGCACTGTAATCGCTTATCTACGTACTTCTGCCGCTGACTGTAAAATCGTAAATTACATTTTCGACATGGCTTTGCAAAAAAAATGCAGGTTAGGATAAGGGAAACTGAGCTTTACACGTCTCGAACTAAGAAATTTTGGTAAGAAGAAACTAAATTGTCATACAAATGATTGATTGCTTGATAGAAAGTTCGGGTGCGAGCAAGGAGCAAAAAATTATAGAGTCGTTGGAACGTGTTTAGGCGGGAGCTGTTCAATCGTCATTAGTGTCCGACCGAAGTTTCGGTTTCGGCTTCGGCCAATTTCAGTCAAAAAAGTGATTTCGGCTGAAGTTACGGTTTCGGCCAAAATCCGGCCGAAACCTTCGGCCGGGCCGAAATTACTTCGCGGCCTCTCGCGGCTCTCGCATCGGGAGCGCTCGGCTTAATTCGGGCACGCTCGGCCGGGTAAGTATAGGTAATGCATCGGCGGCCGGCCCAGCTGGGACCAGCGACAGTAGTATGCATGCAGTTTGTGACGTTTGTTTGTGAACCACGTGGCGCGCGACAAAATATGGTAATCTAATTATATCTATTTTCATTAAAAATAAACGTTTTTTTATTTTGGTTAACAAAAAAAGTAACTGTTCTCATATAAGAAATCCTTGCAATAACCTTTTCCTTACGAATTGTACAGTAATTTTGAATATTTTGTTTGATATGATACGTCTTAAAAAATTTCGGTTTCGGTTTCGGCCGAAATCAGAAAAAAACCGAATATTCGGTTTCGGTTTCGGTTTCGGCTAAAAATCGTGTTTCGCTCGGACACTAATCGTCATACAAACTTTTGCATAATTGACCATTTGTCCGAAATTATCATTTTACATAGGTAATCCCTTTTTACTCTGAATCTATTAATTATTCAGGAATTTTGAAATGGTTATCCTGTAGGACTCTATAGGTTAGGTTAGGTTTGTTTTATAACAATTCTGAATAATTAATGGATTCAGAGTAAAAAGCGATTATGCAAAATGATCATTTCGGACAAATGATAAATTCGGAAAAAAACGATTATGACGATCATTATTCATTACACACCCATCCGTCAGTTAAAATTAATCAATGGGTAGTGAAGCAGCCCCTTAGTGTAGGCAATCCACTTCCATCCAAGTTTTGTGGTAAACATTAGTTATTAGTGGAAAGTATTAGCAAAAAAGCCAGTAGTAAGAAAAAGTTAAATTTAACGCGGCATGAAGTCCAATTACGTTTTTTCTATTTTTTTTGTAAGTAGAAGTGTTTTGGCTTTGTCAGCCAAACTACATATCCGTACCAAGTTTCATTTCAAGTCGATGCCATTTTAAACCGTTGAAGAGTTCCGTCATGCGTAGACGATTCGGTACGGACCACCAAAATTCCACTACCAGATTATTATACCACAAATTTGCATACCCATACCGAATTTCAAGTTAATCCGACTACAGGAAGTGGGAAAAATTTTGCTTTGATCCGAACACCACACATTGTAAGTTAAATAAAATGTAGTTAAATGAACTAACTGGTATTAATAAAATCGGAGCGACCCGACCTCGCCTGACGCGCCCACAGCTTTTTCAAATGAATCAAAAACTCGTCGGCTGAACACAGCACCAACACAAAACATAAAGATAGCCAATACATCTCGTAGGCAGAATAAAACACCAGAGTTTATTACCATATTTTATTACATTTTATAATACAGAATCGTATTGGTATGTTTTACATAAATTCTAGTTAAAAATAAAGTTTGAAAACAATTTGACCGTGAATTTTTGGACAAAGTGTTGTCAGGTTTAAATAATAATTTGACTTAATACTAAAAAGTAACAGGAATAAATGACATAATTACTATTTCAGATAACCCTACCACAGTTAACCCAACGATCGCCCATAGGTTATTTGACAGCATCAATCATTTGACATTTTTATGAGCTGTCAAGACAGGATTCTAATAGATTTTGCATGGCAATACTGAACTGTGACGTCACTTATTAGTCAACTCAATTGACTATTTATTTATTTCAAAATTACTAATAATAGAAACTATTAAACTAAGGTTTTTTTTTAATAGAGCCGTGCCTTGGCATTATTGTTCAATGATGTTGATGTCAAATACCCTATTCTATTATGATAAAAATGTTCTAAACCAGTAGTTCCCAAACTGTCCAGAGGGCAGGGGCGTCGCAAGACTGTAAGAACTCATAGGTACGCATGCGTATCTAGAGCTTCATAGTACATTATATTTTCTTTTTTAAAGGCGTCGCAAAACTATTACATCCAGTAAAATGAGTCTTACTTAGTATTGAAAAGATTGGGAACCCTGTTCTAAACAGTGCACAATAACGATAATATTGCACGATATTTTACATTTTATTTTTATTTATGGTCACGGAACTGTATTTAAGTGGATGACACTGGTTGACTACGCTCGTGCCCAAAATACCAGATTTTTAAAATACTACATTACCTATTTACATTCCCATTATAATGTATGTAAGCGCGTATGCTGAAACAACCATAACTATATACGCGCAGAAAAAATGCTAATCTGAAACTGCCCTAAACTAGTTGGTCTAGCATGTTTCCACACGGCAAAAATATAAGCGGTTGGCAGTTAGTAAATTGTTTACTACTACAACGATACTACAATGTGCTGATGACTTTTCAAAAATTGGGGATGTCTAAAAAAAAATACCCATGGTTTTTATATTTTTTTTGTATAGAAAAGTCAGTTATAAGAAACTAATTTCAATATTTTGTCATTTAGTTCTCTACTTTTTCAAAATGAATTATTGAAACTATTTTAGTTGATGACGTCAGATTATAATTGAGGGCTTCCAAAGTGCCAAATTTCTAAATCTATCTAAATGCGTACAATAAGGCAACCCCTTTAATTATTTTTTGCGTAGTGGTACAGTCGACTGCAAAAAGATCGATACCGCCAAAGTTACAAAGATATGTATACACACCTTTATTGACTTAACATTAAGGTCGTGTATACATATTTTTGTAACTTTGGCCGTATCGATTTTTTGTAGTCGACTGTACACTATACACTGTGTCACTTTACTGGCGCTGTCAAAGTGCTAGATGTCAGACAGCGGGTCCAAATCAAACTCCGTAGTATAATCCACGCGTAAATTGTGAAGAATTCTAACCACACAGAATAAAGTACGACTTGAACCGGTCACGCAATTTACACCAATGTCAAATGAAGGTCATTGCTTATTTGTTTTATTATAAATTCATTACATAATATTAAAATTAAATAACTACAGAAAACGAGTTAAAAAGCATTTATCTCGAAATGGTTTTCGATTTATTATAAATTGCAAAAAAATAGACATCCCCAGTTGCAGAGTTCTCATACATCCACCTAAATACAAGCCCATGGTGGCACTCGCTCTCGACAATAGGCGTCGTTGGCGTTAATTAGACTCCAATTAAACGATCTCATACTTGTCAGGGTGGAAGGTGACGTCTTGCGAGTAGTCGACGAGCGAGCCGTCGTCCGCCTGCGCGACCTTCGTAGCCGTCAGTAGGGCCAGGGTGGTGTCCGAAATCCACGACACCGTCAGCGGGAAGAAATCGTTGGGAATTGCTGGCGTGACCCTGGAAAAATATTTTTTTTTGTATAGAAAAATCAATTATATAAAACTCATTTCAATATTTTTTCATTTAGTTCACTACTTTTTCAAAATTACTTATTGAACCTATTTTGGTTGATGACGTCAGATTATAATTGAGGGCTCCCATACAGCCAAATACCTAAATGCGTACGATAAGGCGACCCCTTTTAATTATTTTTTGCGTAGTGGTACGCTGTAACTAGTGTCACTTTACTGGCGCTGTCAAAGTGCTAGATGTCCGGCAGCGGGTCCAAATCAAACTCCGTAGTATAATCCACGCGTAAATTGTGAAGAATTCTAACCACACCGAATAAAGCACGACTTGGACCGGTCACGCAATTTACACCAATGTCAAATGAAGGTCATTGCTTATTTGTTATGTAATAAATTCATTACATTATATTTAAATTAAATAACTACAGAAAACGAGTTAAAAATAAATAGCCTACTTCCAGGCCACGACAATAATGTACTATTAAAAATTTCTTGGTTGACTATACCAGTAGGGAAAACTATTCAGTTACTGCCGATGCACCAGTGAATGACCATAGCACAATGATTAATTTTGTACTAGCGTATCTAAATAGACGGGGCGTGGAAAAGGGTTTAGTAGATTGTTAAACAAGGGAGGAAAATAACCAATATCACACGAGGTTACTTAAACATCCCAAGACTCGAGCACAGACATTCGTATTTTTCACACAAATGTCTACCCCGACCGGGAATCGAAACCGGGATCTCAAGCTTCGTAGTCAGGTTCTCTAACCACCAGGCCATCTGGTCGTCATGAATGATGATGTACTCACGTGAACTCCAAGCTGCCGGAGCGCTGCTCCTTGTTGATGACGGGGATGCTCCAGACGAGGGTGCGGCCCTTCTGCGTGTAGCTGCCCTCCCATTGGTGGACCACCACTGAACTGTTCCCGGCACTGCGAATACGGCGAGCGGTTAGAGATAATCTACGATGGGTTAGGCTCGTAAAACACACTTTCCCGAAATGTGCACTTTCTCTAAAGGGGCACTTTCCGCAAAATGTACACTTTCCCATTAAGGGCACTTTCCTCGTAAGTGCATTTTCCCAAAAAGTACATTTTCTCAAATCGCACGCATTCCCATAATGTACATTTTCTCAAAACGCACACTTTCCCAAAATGTACACTAGTCAAAAATGTCATCTTCACCACAAAGTTTTCCTTAGATGAAGATCCTAAGCTATGATGGCGATATTAACATTTTTACCTGTGTACCTAGATAAATCCTTCGTGGACGTGCATTTTTACCGTTTATCGAATAGTCTATATACATATAGGTATATAGTACGTACTAGGGGCGTTCAATAAAAAGTGAGAATGAGTATGTTATAAACAACTTTTACTTTAATTTTATTTTTCGACATAGTCACCTTTTAGCATAATACACTTAGTATATCTTTTTTCTAAACTTAAAATTTCATTTTTAAAAAAGGTCTCATCTTGAGTACTTAAAAAATCTTGTACTGCAGCGACTACCGCGTCGTCGTCTTCAAATTTCTGGCCTCTCAGGTATTGTTTCAATCTCGGAAATAGGTAGAAATCACTGGGAGCGAGATCTGGTGAATACGGAGGATGCTTAAGGATATCGAACCCAGCATCACGAATTGCAGCCATTGCAACGGCGGACTTGTGTGCCGGGGCATTGTCCTGGTGGAACAGCACAACTTTCGAGAGTTTACCTCGCCGTTTTTCGCGGATCTCATTGCGCAATGTTGCTATTTGTTTGGCGTATAAAGTGCCCGTAATAGTGGCTCCATGCTCGAGATACTCAATCATTAATACCCCTTTACCATCCCAAAAAACAGAGCCCATGACCTTAACGGCAGATGGGCTCACCTTGAATTTCTTCGGAGTTGGAGATGATGGCCTTTTCCATGTCATAGACTGCAGTTTCGTTTCTGGGTCGTAATGATGGAGCCATGTTTCGTCCATTGTTATAAATTGCGCCAAAAAAAGTTCCCGGTCTTGCTGCATCAGGTTCAAAGCTTCTTGACAAATCTCTAGTCTAGTTTGTTTTTGCGTCTCAGTAAGCATTCTTGGTACCCAACGCGCAGATACCTTTTTCATACCCAAGCGTTCATGTAAAATATTATGCACGCTCCCCGTTGAAATCTTTACATTTTCAGCAATAAAACGAACCGTGACACGACGATCCGCCAAAACTGAGTTTTCGACTTTTTTCACAATTTCTTCAGTTACTGCTGTAGTAGGGCGTCCGGAGCGGGAATCGTCCATTGTCGATGTTCTTCCACGTCTAAATTCGGCGCACCAACGTGCGACTGTCGAATACGGAGGAGCATTAGACCCTAAAGTGTCCCGCAAATCCAAATTGACTTGGTCCGTAGAAAATTTTTTCAATCACAAGTATTTGATAACGGCGCGCAGTTCAATTTTCTCCATTTTCGCTAACGTACTCAATAGCATTGCAAAGAAATTACCGTATATTTTTTTTAAACAAAAGACAGTTAGTTTTTTTTTTTCATAGCAATCAGCTAGATAGATTAGCTTTACCGGCCAGTATTTAATTTCCTAATATTGAAAGAGTTTGCATCTCATTCTCACTTTCTATTGAACGCCCCTCGTACTTTTCCAAATCTAGTGCACTTTTTGGGAAAGTGCACTTTCCGAGAAAGTGATCCATTTAAACCAGTGCACCTTTAGAGAAAGTGTGTTTTACGTGCCTAACCCTCTACGATAACATGGCCCGCCCCTCCACAATTCAAGAAGTCTTCAATATATTGTGAAAGTATTTATAAAGCACACCAAAACTTTCAACGCATGTGTGCCTGTTGAGACAGCCGTCAAACAAAAGCAGATACTACTAAATAATAGTACATTACTGCAGCGGCCGCGAAATAGGGGATTGCCGGCCGAGTAGTTATAGATGGCCGAGTGTTAACGAGGCCATCTAGAGATACGAGGCCGGCAATCCCTGCTCGTGGCCAAGGCTTGTATAGAGTTTTTCTCAAACATGCATCATCATCATCATCATCACCATCACCATCGTCATTGTCGTCGTCATCATCACCATCATCATCACCATCACCACCATCATCACTATCATCATCATCATCATCACCATCACAATCATCATCACCACCATAATCATCATCATCATCCACCATCATCATCATCATCATCACCCATCATCACCATCATCATCATATCATCATCATCATCATCATCAACATCATCTCATCATCACCATCATCATCACCGCCATCATCAACACCATCACCACCATCAACATCACCATCGTCATCTCATCATCACCATCATCATCACCATCACCACCATCAACATCACCATCGTCATCTCATCATCACCATCATCAACACCATCACCACCATCAACATCACCATCGTCATCTCATCATCACCATCATCATCTCATTACCATCATCATCATCACCATCAGCATCATCATCACCATCATCATCATCACCATCATCATCATCACCATCATCATCATTATCACCCATCATCACCATCATCATCATCATCTCATCATCACCATCATCATCATCACCATCATCATCATCATCATCATTATAATCACCCATCATCACCATCATCATCATCATCTCATCATCACCATCATAATCATCACCATCACCATCATCATCATCATCATCTCATCATCACCATCACCATCATCATCATCACCATCATCATCATCATCATATCATCATCATCATCATCATCATCATCATCTTACCTTACCTTAAATAAGCGTAGTGGCAGAATGTCATAATGAACCAAAACGCAAATATTGCTTATAGTTTTTTTTAATGGCTAAATGCCATGATGCCATAGTTATGGTATGAAACAATAGACGATCACTTTGCTGGCCTTGGCCTGCAATGTTGTATGAAATTCCATTATTGACCTCTCGTCTAGCCGCACACCACGCCGCGCCTGCATTGTGACACTTCGTGGCGTATTATAAGGAACATAACGTCAACATTTCATAGCATGTTTGAGAAAAAATTATTTCGTAATTGAAATAGTAATGTGCAGGGGCGGGCCATGTTATCGTAGTTTATCTCTACACACGTTGATTTTTAATCGGTGGGCTAAGGGCTCTTTTACATGTAATTTTTTGGTAGGTCTGAGAATAGGTCGTAGGCTATTTTTAATCTTCGCAGAAAGCGGCGCGAGCAACAGCTAGTTACGATATAAAACTAAACAAAAATTACATAATAATAAAAAAAAATACAGAGACGTATCCTCAACCCGTCGAGCGTCCTGTGCGCACGGGTGTGCGCACAACGGCGCTTAAGATTTTTAGAGCCGGACGCTCCACGGGATAACTAAATCTAAACAAAAACATCTTAACTTATCATGCAGTTAGAGACATTTGCATTGTGTATACTCACGGCAGCGGAATATTGATGTGCACGTCAGAGAGTGTGAGGTGTTCCTGTTCCAACTCGTACTCGATGTTGACGTCGCACCCGCCAGCGCCCTCGGACGGCCAGCAGTTCACTGGAAGAAAATACACGCTGTCACCAAATCGCATTTTTATACATGTTTTTCGATGAAATAGTTAAATTAAAATTAGTTCCGGTCCAATTTGCGATCTCTATTTTCAAATAGCGTATCTCATCCCATCCCAGCCTATATACAGTCAAGGAATTTAATCCCTACCCATTTCGTAAAAATGTCGTGTAATATTCGCAATGCATTAAGGTCGAAATGTCAATTGGGATGTCCCAATTTTTGACAACGTATAATAAATCGAAAACCGTTTGGAGAAATAGGCTTTGTGAAGCGTTTTCAGAAATCAGATTCCAAAAATGTGATAAACTGAATTAAATAAAGAAAATTTAAGTAATGACCTTCATTTGACCCCTGCAGTGAATCATCACAAAAGCAGATATAAGCAGGTCTGCACTCTAAAGCAATTTGACAGTTTGAAATGTTGCTGTCCTGCTTATAATAGCAAAGAGTGACAAAGACAGAACTTTAATCACATGATGCGCACCTGGCTTTAAACAGTTGTCATTTATCGTAAAGTCCGAAATGTATAAGAGTATTTCCAATGTATTTTTACAAATTTAATTATTAAATTACTACGTTACAAGTAAATAAATATAAAAGAATTGATATATCAGATTTTAATAAAAAATATTTATTTACTATCATCACACCATTAAACAAAAAGGACTAATCAAAGCTAAAAGAAGAGAAATAAATAAAACTATTTTGTCATGGTTCATTTAGGACCCTAAGCCGTGCTTGTATTATTGACAGTGACAAGACAAACCAGTAGTGCCACAGATTATGTTATGTACGACTTGAATTTTTCCAGGCAATGGAACGTGGCTCTCTCACTGTGACGTCATCCAACGTATTTCTTAAAAAAATATAAAGAATAAATACTCAACCAAATTCAAAATCGATGAAAACGGTATCTTAAAATAACCTATTCTTTCCAAAAAAATATAAAAACTATAGGTTATTTTTTTTTGGTGCATCCCAATTGCAACACGTCAAAACAACATCGTTGCTAGCTCTTATGGTGACAGTTTGCCGTATGATATTCAAACTTAAGCGGGCTCGAACCCCGCTTTCGGTGGGTAGCAAATTAAATTCCTTGACTGTACGTCCCACTGCAGGGCACAGGTCTCCTCTCAGAATGAGAGGGCTTGGACCGTAGTTCCCACCCAGTGCCGATTGCAAACTTTACACACATCATTGACTTACAGGTGTTCAGGTTTCCTCACGATGTTTTCCTTCACCGTAAAGTTCATGGTAAATTTCAAATGTAAATTCGCACATAAGTTCCGAAAAATTTAGAGGTGCGAGCCGGGATTTGAACCCACTACCCTCTGCTTGAGAGGCCATAGGTCAAACCGCTAAGTTACCGCTTTTTAGCGTATCTACTGTGTTAAAATACAGTAGATTGTTCTAGAGGCTAGAAAGTAAGCAATAGATGGAGATGGACGAGTTAGTTTGAGGGCCGACGTATAGCGGAGGCCCTCGATAGTACGAGTCCATCTATTGTACAGTCGACTACAAAAAAATCGATACGGCCAAAGTTACAAAAATATGTATACACGACCTTAATGTTAAGTCAATAAAGGTGTGTATACATATCTTTGTAACTTTGGCGGTATCGATCTTTTTGTAGTCGACTGTACTTTTGGCCGAGACTAAACATTGTGCTTTTCACGACTAATGCGAGGAAATAACAATTACACAATCGAAACATCACCACCATCACCATCACCATCACCATCCGTCCGTCCGTCCGTCCGTGCGTCCGTCCGTCCGTCCGTCCGTCCGTCCATCCATCCATCCATCCATACATCCATCCATCCATCCATCGATCCATCCATCACATGCTGCAGACGATTACTTTTAATTGGTCCTATAATGTCGTTTCAGCACGCCGGGAATGAAATTCAGAAATTATCTTTCAAAAAGTCGTATCGTATTATGAAATACATATACTGTTACGTCCTGTTTTCGTAATGTGTTACATTGTTGTCGTGTTTTGCGCGCCATAAATGAGTCAGCTGTTAAATGTACATATATAGGCAGGCAGTTTTGAGTACTGGATTTAGGTTATCCATGGCCACATATTCGAGCAGTGTCGTGAAAAATCACTTCACATGCTCGTATAAATGGCTAAGTAAAGTTTTTTGAAGAGATGCTAATTATATTTTTTTTCGACAGTGGTCGACTTCAACACCAAGAAACTGCAGCTGTTTTATTTTTATCTGCTTTTATTTATTGGAAATATTTTTTTAAGTGTTCGAGATGACATTTGTGAGATTTTATGGCTGACAAGCGGTTCGTGCTCAGTACTAAGAAGAAATAGAAAAAAAAACGAATTCAACTGTCGCTTCTGTCAATGTCAAATGAAATCTAACCTTTTGTGTTTCGTTTGCTTTGCGTTGTCCAAGAAGCAGTTCCAAAATAGTGATCGAAAGTATCCAATCGTGATCCAATTATTGTGCATAGGTCGTGGAGAAATGCGGTAAAATTGAAAGTCCGGATTTTATGCGGAGGTCGATAAAAATAGTCAAAAAATCACACTGAGCACACCAAAACGCAAAGCAAACGAAACGCATACGATTTGACTTTGACAGCAGTGACAGTTCACTTCGGTTTTTTTCTGTTTCTACTAAGTTCTGAGCACGGACGGCTTGTCAACCATAAAATCTCACAAATGTCATCTCAAACACTCAAAAAAATATTTCCAGTAAACAATAGGAGATAAAAATAAAACAGCGGCAGTTTCTCGATCTCCAGAACGCCGACTGTCGTAAAAAAATATAATTAGCACCTCTTCAAAAAACTTTACTTAGCCAATTGGGAATGTCTAAAAAAATGACCAGTGGTTTTTATATTGTACCTGAGATGGGCGCCACCTTGTCGTCAGTGGTGGCGAGCCGCCACTTGAGCACGCCCACGTCGCTGTGCAGCGGGAACGGCCGCTGCGCCTGCTTCAGCCCGATCACCCCCACGGAGCGGAACGCCTCCTTGTCCACGTTCGGATGTGTCTTAGGGAAACAATAGTAAATAAATAAAATAAATAAATATCACGGGACAATTCACACCAATTGACCTAGTCCCAAAGTAAGCTAAGCATAGCTTGTGTTATGGGTACAAGGCAACGGATAAACATACTTATATAGATAGATGCATACTTAAATACATATTAAACACCCAAGACCCGAGAACAAATATTCGTATTATTCATACAAATATCTGCCCCGACGCGGGAATCGAACCCGGGACCTCAAGCTTCGTAGTCAGGTTCTCTACCTACTAGGCCATCTGGTCGTCTAAATAGTACATCAATATACTTCGTTTTTGACGTGACAACGTTTAATAAATCGATGAACGCCGACTGCACGCACGAAAAAAGATGACGCGATGTAACAGAGCAGCGAAGGCCAGTATGTACAAGAGAGCAGCGAAAGCCAGAGCATGTATTTAATAGGGGGTGCGGGTGGGGGGGGGGGGGCGCCCCCACATACCAAATTTCATCGAAATCGTTGGAGCCATTTCCGAGATTCTGATTATAAATGTGAATTGCTCGCTTAAAGGTATTAGATTGGGGATTGGGGGTTTCAAAGGGGGGATGAAAATTTCATTGATTTTGCCGTAGGATGCACCGTTTTCAAGATATTTGACAAAACACCGGTCTTAATCCTACCCACTGTTGTGTGCACACCCGTGCGCACAGGACGCTCGACGGGCCAACGTCGGGCGCGGTCAGTACTTGGATGGGTGACCGCCTGGTTTCATTTCTGTTTTTTGAATGTTTGTCACGTTAAACTATCCGCCGTAAGCCGACTTTATAGACAACCGGTTTTAGTATTAGAAAGAAGATTAAGCTATCTTGAAGTGTCTTTTTATTGAAAAACACTTTTGAAAAATAAGTCACAGCTAAATACGTAACAATAGGAAAGGAAATATCGATACCTCCTACGTATACTGGTATAACTGCATAATGGTGATTTTACAGTAAAGACAGTATCGTTAAACAATACGGTCTTTACTGTAAAATCACCATTATGCAGTTATACCAGTATACGTAGGAGGTATCGATATGGACATTTACACTCATTTAGTTTCACAAGTATATATATACTATTTTATTAAAGCGTTTTTCAATAAAAAGACTTTTCAAGATCGTTTACCTTATTTCTAATGCAAAAAAAAAACAAGTATACAGACGTCGGGATGCAAGGGGTTGCCGGCCGAATACTTATTAGCGGCCGGCTAGTTGCGAGGCTGGCAACTCCGTTTAAAAAATACAAAAAGATACTTCAACGCATTATGAACGGTTAACTGTGCGGTACCGTGCCACGAACCGTTTATACAAGTTAGAATATTACAAACGTCACCGCCACCGCACCGCCACGCCTCCGCTGTCTGTTCTTTAGAAATGAAATGAATGTTTATTCACAAAACATATTTTATACCATATTATGGTATAAAATAAGTTACAAAAATACAAGTTTGCTATGTATCTTTTTGTATTTTTTTATTTTTACAAACTTCATTTTTTTTTAACTTGTTAAAGTGGGCTTAGTAGCGACATCTCTTGTCCGGGCGAGCGGGTAGTTCCGAAGGAGTGTTGACGTCTCTCGATGAGGGTGTGGTGTAACATAGATGGCGCTGTATCACGGCTTAATGCGATTAGATTAGTTAACGAACTCAGATGTGCGATGTATGGGAAAAATTTGTGTCTATACTCCTGATCAGTGGTGGTGTAGGGGAATAGCACGCGGAACGGAATGCTGAGGACCTGGGTTCGATTCCCAGCGGTGGTGTTTTTTCTGGGGGTTTTTTCTATGCATCCATGTTTCAGTTTGTATTTAGTATGAAATTTACAAAAATAAATTAGATCCATAACATGTTCGGCCTGCGAATTTTTTTATGATTAATTAGACCCTAACCCTTAAAATGGAGCCTTACCTGCAGCTGCAGCGGTCTCGTATCCTTATTGTCGACGTGCACTTGGATGCGGCCGAACTGCTCGTTACTGATGCGCAGCGTTAGGAGACCTGCTCAGAAAAGACACTTTAAAGGCAAAAGAAACACATTTGAAGCCGAAATTAAATTAAATTATTTATTCTGCTTTAGACATGGTATGTATTACAAAATGTGTTGTTACTGTGCCGTGATATGTCTAGCCAGATACATTGGCATGCAAAAATTATATTCTTTAATCTACAGTGAATCAGATAATCTGACAAATTGTTACTCAAAATTATAATGATTAAAATTACTATTAAATTATTAAATAAATTATACAGAATTAAATTACTCGCAATATATTCAGCTTTATTATTTAGCCGCTAGAATTAATCAAACTTCACAGAAATCAACACAGGCTTCTTTTCATCCCGATATTCCCACGCATGTATGTTTAGTTTTTAAATAAAGCTGGGTACAACTGATGTTACTGCGAGCGCACTATTAGCCAATACACATCGTAGTTTGGCTAAATTATCTAAAACTATGTATCTTTTTGAGAATAAATAAATAATAAATTTTTGGGGGTAGTTCCAATAGAGAGATCTCTCTCCAGGCAGATGTTATGCCTGGGGACCTAAGTCAAATGGATGAAAGTTGGAAGTTATATTTATGCAGCCGAGTTGACAAACTTCTATAGCGTGCTGTAGGATTGTAGTAATTAGTTCCTTATGTGATGACTAGATGGCGCTAGTAGTCCCTACAAATTAAAAAAAAATACTTATATGGATAACCAAAACAACATTGATACATTTCGTACTAAATACAAACCGAAATATAGATGCACAGAAAAAACCCCAGAAAAAAGACCAATGCTGGGAATCGAACCCAGGTCCTCAGCATTCCGTGCCGCGTGCCATACCCCTACACCACCACTGGTCTAGAGATTAGACACGAATCTTTCCTATACATCATACATTTCAATCTGCTAAATCATCACCTTATGCAGTGACAAACGCACATCTATGTTACACCCTCATCGAGAGATTTTAACACTCCTTCGGAACTAACCGCTCACCTGGACAAGAGATGGCGCTACTGTGCAACTTTAAACAAGTTAGCTATGAAGTATCTTTTTTGTACTTATTTTTTCAACTTCATTTTTTATTACTTTTACGGTCATCCCGTGAAATCATACATTTCGTACTAAATACAAACCGAAATATAGATGCACAGAAAAAACCCCAGAAAAAAGACCAATGCTGGGAATCGAACCCAGGTCCTCAGCATTCCGTGCCGCGTGCCATACCCCTACACCACCACTGGTCTAGAGATTAGACACGAATCTTTCCTATACATCATACATTTCAATCTGCTAAATCATCACCTTATGCAGTGACAAACGCACATCTATGTTACACCCTCATCGAGAGATTTTAACACTCCTTCGGAACTAACCGCTCACCTGGACAAGAGATGGCGCTACTGTGCAACTTTAAACAAGTTAGCTATGAAGTATCTTTTTTGTACTTATTTTTTCAACTTCATTTTTTATTACTTTTACGGTCATCCCGTGAAATCATACATTTCGTACTAAATACAAACCGAAATATAGATGCACAGAAAAAACCCCAGAAAAAAGACCAATGCTGGGAATCGAACCCAGGTCCTCAGCATTCCGTGCCGCGTGCCATACCCCTACACCACCACTGGTCTAGAGATTAGACACGAATCTTTCCTATACATCATACATTTCAATCTGCTAAATCATCACCTTATGCAGTGACAAACGCACATCTATGTTACACCCTCATCGAGAGATTTTAACACTCCTTCGGAACTAACCGCTCACCTGGACAAGAGATGGCGCTACTGTGCAACTTTAAACAAGTTAGCTATGAAGTATCTTTTTTGTACTTATTTTTTCAACTTCATTTTTTATTACTTTTACGGTCATCCCGTGAAATCATACATTTCGTACTAAATACAAACCGAAATATAGATGCACAGAATACTACGTAATATTTAGTACGAAATGTATGATTTCACGGGATGACCGTAAAAGTAATAAAAAATGAAGTTGAAAAAATAAGTACAAAAAAGATACTTCATAGCTAACAACATTGATAGTTAATATCGAGATAAAAGTAGCCAGTGCTGTTTCGGTTATCTACATAAATCGTATTGATTTTTTATTTATTATTATTTACTTATTCTCAAAGAGGTGCACGCAAAATTAAAATATATGTATAGCAAAACGTAGACATATGACATTTTACACATACGGTCGGCCAAGAAAGAAGTCTAGACCAGTTTTGACTTTTTTAAGTGAGTAAAGTCATTACTCATTACTCTCATTAATATCTGACATCATATTATTGCAAGGGAAAATTGACTTTGCTGTATCATTTCGTGCAAATGAACTTCAACCGTAGGGTGGTAGACCATATTTTTGGTCACTGTACAACGAAAGCTAATTCCAATTAAAGTGCCAGACCTAACGGTTTTAACGAGGGAAACCGGGGGTAAAAGCTAGTAGAACAATGAATGTCTCACCGGACAGCTCGAAATTTTGTATGTCTCCGTCGCGACCGGCCACCAGGCTCAGCCTCTCCTCAAACCTCAAGTGGACACTACAACAAAAGACATTATATAGTTTTCATCACACTTGCTCGTCAATGGTGTTATTCCATGCCTGTATACTAAATGACAAAGGCCTAATTTGTTCTTAAGGGAGTTATGGATTTACGTACAGTTTTTCTTCCCAAGGGAGTTCTAACTTTAGTTTTAAAATTTGCAAACAGACTAAGGAGGTTTCAAGTCAGCCAACGTTTTATTTATATGTTTAAAATTTAGCTATACTTAACCCAATTTTACTACACAAAACTTGTCTACGCTTCATGAAACTTCGCTATTTTTATGTTTTAAATTTATATCAAATAGTTTTGCAATAATTTTAGTAAGTATTTTTGTAACATGTTGGCAGAATGTGGCCGTATGGCCATTCGAATTCTAAACACAGTTTACATTATCTATGGTAGATGACTTGAAAAAAGTGACAATCTACATTGGCGGGTAGCCATTATTTATTTAATTTAAGTGCTTAAAGACAAAATAATTTCATTTTTGGATTTTTTTTCCTCGCAGTGTGATAAAAATCATTGTGTGTATCACGGGCAGTAAGGGGATTACAAACTCGAGTCATTAAAAGCCCTCCGCCATCGGCGTCGGGCTTCTAATAGGCTCTCGTTAGTAATCCCCTACTTACGGCCCTTGATGCACAATGTACTATTTCTTTCAACAAGTATTTACAGAACTAGACAAAAAACTAACTAGACAAGAACTAGAATTAGACTCGGCTGGGCAGCGATCGGAAAGCTCCGCAATATCTTGTCAACCAATATACCACAGCGTCTCAAGTCAAAAGTCTTTGACCAGTGTGTGTTGCCAGTGATGACTACATACGGTTCGACAGATTCTGATGAAATTTGGCACATATATAGTTTTTAACCTAGATTAACACATAGGATACTTTTTATTCCCGAAAATTGCATAGATCCCGAGGGATAGCGATAAACAAATTCTTCGCAGACGGAGTCGCGGGCAACAGCTAGTGAATAAATATTTTATGACCAGCTGCTGCCCGCGACTCCGTCTGCAAAGAATTCGTTTATCGCTATCCCGCGGAAACTATGCAATTTTCCGGGATAAAAAGTATCCTATATGTTAACCCAGGTTATAAACTATCTGTGTGCCAAATTTCATCAGAATCCGACAAACCGTTTTAGCGTGAAAGAGTAACGAACATCCATCCATCCATACTTACAAACTTTCGCGTTTATAATATTAGTAGGATGGTGGATGTAGTGGTAGAGCCATGTTGTAGCTAGCCGCTGCATCACGAATGGGCCGGCTCGTCCGGGGCAGTACCACCCTCTCACAGAACACCGGCGTGAAGCAGCAGTACTCCATGCTGCGTTTCGTACGGTCAGTGAGAGCGCCGGGGGCCCAATACCTCTCCCCCTCTCCTATTCCCTCTCCTTTTTCCTTAGGGACGAAAACGCACTGGCATCGCGTCAAGCGCTGCGGGTGTCTATGGACAGTGGTGATCATTTAACATCAGGTGACCCACTAGTTCGTTTGTCTGGCCTCTCTAACATAAAAACAAAAGCTAAGCGTGTGGTGAACGATTGCTTGCTAACACTGTCATATGACGAAACTGAACAACTAGTCGGTACTCCTTATTAACTGAAACTTTAACATGGGCGTGAAACTTCGGTACTGAACACACACCACACACACATACGCACACAAACACAAACACACACACACACGTGCGCTTATTAATTCTGCATGTTACTAATAGTTTATTATCACTATCTTTTTATTTTTTTTATCGATGTAAAACAAATCTACCTATCTTTTTAACTACACGACATTCGTAAATCGCACTCGCGGACTTCCAAGATACAGGCTCAGCCTAGTTTGGAGTCTGATAGAATAATTCAATGTATGTAAAATTCTGTTTTTGTAAAATAAACATTTATTATTATTATTATTCTCTTTATTTATATTTTTCTCTTAGGTTAGATTTTTACAATAATTATACAAAAAGTAAAATCATTATAAAAACCTAACCTAGGGTGCCACCGGCAGCGAGGCGGGGCCTAAGCTATCGGTGGTTAGGGCGACAGAGAGAGGAACCTCCTGACTATCCGCGCAGTGTCCAGGAGTACCGCCTTCTGTATCTGACCCTTGATCCAGCCGTCTAGCGAGAGTCTCTTGAGGTGTTGGTCGAGATTCTTCGCTATCAGACCGTTCGCAGAAACGACTATCGGGACAATGATCGTCGAATCAACATCCCACATGGCGGTTATCTCGTGAGCTAGGTAAAGGCACTTGCTGGCTTTGTCCTTCTCACATTTTAATATTATTATTAAAAAAAAATGGACTTACTCCTTCTGGTTGGGCGCGGGCGGCTTGGCGTCGGCCTTGGCAGCGGGCGAAGCGGCGGGCGCCACGGCGTCGCCCTCGCTGCGCAGCTTGGACACGAACGACTCCGTGTCCGCGCCGCGGGACCCCAGCTTCATCGCCGAGCGGGTCGCGGGACGCCTGCCGACAAACAACACACACGATATACAGGGTTATTTGTAATTGGGGATATCTATTTTTTTGCAATGTATAGAAAAGCGAAAACCATTTCGAGATAAATGCTTTTTAAATCGTTTTCTGTAGTTATTTAATTTTAATATTATGTAATGAATTTATTATATAACAAATAAGCAATGACCTTTATTTGACATTGGTGTAAATTGCGTGACCGGTTCAAGTCGTACTTTATTCTGTGTGGTAAAATTCTTAACAATTTACGCGTGGATTATAACTACGGAGTTTGATTTGGACCCGCTGTCTGACATCTAGCACTTTGTCAGTGCCAGTAAAGTGACACAGTGTATAGTGTACCACTACGCAAAAAATAAATAAAGGGGTTGCCTTATCGTACGCATTTAGATAGATTTAGAAATTTGGCATTGTGGGAGCCCTCAATTATAATCTTACGTCATCAACTAAAATAGTTTCAATAATTAATTTTGAAAAAAGTAGAGACCTAAATGACAAAATATTGAAATTAGTTTCTTATAATTGCCTTTTCTATACAATAAAAATATAAAAACCACTGGTAATTTTTTTTAGACATTCCCAATTCACTAGCATCCTTTTAACCCTAAACTCCTACCACTTAAACAAATGTTTTATGTTTTACGGCTTTTGTCATAACTTAATATTTTTGGTGTAACAACGTTTTGAAAATTTGAGACTAACTCTTACTTTTTACGATACTCTGTGCCGTGTAAGTCATTCATTCATTGCCCGCCACGACCGCGGCGCGTGGCCCCGCCCTCGAATTTCATAGAGTACGAAGTTATGTTAGAAGTATTTATTTATTAATATTTATTTGTATGGAAAACAAGTGCTCCATTTTAAAAAGTCGTAAATCAAAAAACATTTGTTTAAGTGATAGGAATTCCGGGTTAAGAGGATGTCAGTGAATTACAAATAACGGGTGCCCCTTTTCTTCCATAATCTTTTTTAGCCGAATTTTGAAAGTCATAAATTGATATCCATAATATTCTTGCTCATAAATATCGATCGTCATAATTTTTGTAAAGCATATCGCTTAATAGTTCTAACTGCAATGAGCCATAATCCCATTGATCATAACTTTAAAAAGTCATAATATTGATATCAATAACATTTAAGGGAATATCGTTGATTATTCAGAAACGTTATAGGGCATATATCTTAAAGTAATAATTGTTTTTAGTCATAATTTTTCATTACCTAAAATGCACTAACCATCTACATTGAAATCTATAACATCCAAAGGAATATTGATAATTATTCAGAAACATTGTAAGACATATCGCTGGCAGCGAGCGAGCGAAGCGAGCGAGCAAGACTTTCAGGGCAGAAGCGACTCGGACAGGTTAGGTTCACGTATTTTTTTTATGACAGCACAGAAAAGGATTATTACCTTTAATATTATGAAATGTCATACAACCATGACATTGAATGTTATTACAAAGTAATATTGTGCCTTAAAATAATTATGACCTGCGAAAAAAGACCTTTCAATGATTATTATGAGTGACTTTAGTACCTTTAATATTATGAAGTGCGATGCTTCTTGACACTGAATGATATGAGTTTACTTATTAGTCCTTACAATAAATATGACTTAAGAAAATCGTAGCTCCAATTTATGTTGTTTAATATTATGACTTCCGATAATATGACAAAGAAAAATTATGACAGAAAACGTTATGGTCTTGAAAATTCGGAACAAAAATTTTATGGGAGTCATTATAGACCCACAAATAACCCTGTAGATATAGTATAGGTAGACAGGGTGTCCCAAACACCAACGATAACCTGGGGACTGTTGCATAACAAAGCACAACTAAATTACAAGCGGAAATCTCGCTTCAGTTATATTAACTAGAAAGGGAGTTCTGCTTGTAATATAAGTTGTACTTTGTTATGCAACAGGCCCCTGGTAACGGGAGAAAGGTCAATCTCAAATCAAATCAAATCTATCAAGTATGTGTATGAGCAGACAAGAGGTCGTACATTAATGGTCCTTCGAACAACTGAAGAGAAAGTGTTTAATTTTTTTTTGTGGCACTATATTGTTTTTTCTCTTTCTTTCAAATGGTACTTACGTATCGCGAGCGGGCGTGGTGGGTATCTTCTCAGCGATGGGCTCCGTGTTGGATGCTGAAGACACAGACTGACTGCCGAACCCGCTGCCTGCACACAAAATGTCCATTTTTAATAAATAATAAACAAATACCGACGACCGGATGACCTAGTTGTTAGAGAACCTGACTACGAAGCTTGAGGTCCCGGGTTTGATTCCCGGTCTTGGCAGACATTTGTGTGAATAATACAAATGTTTGTGCTCGAGTCTTGGGTATTTAATATGTATTTAAGTAAGTATGTATCTATCTATATAAGTATGTTTATCCATTGTCTAAGTACCCATAGTGCAAGCTTTGCTTAGTTTGGGACTAGGTCAATTGGAGTGAATTGACCCGTGATATTTATTATTTTTATTATTATTAAATCATGGGACGATTGACTCAAACTAAGTAAAGCTTGTACTATGGGTACTAGATAATGGATAAACATACATATTTTATATAGATAAATAGTTACTTAAATACATATTAAATATCCGAGACTCAAGCACAAACATTCGTAAACAGAGTAACTATCCACGAGTTTGACATGATCATTTGGAGTGTCAAAGCCTCAACAAGAATTACATATAAAACAAATCATAAACGCTATTATTCTATAAGTTTGTCCAAGGAAATAGAGCCAATAATTCAATACAAACCAAGGTATCCACTTTTTCCAAGTATTTACAGTTGAACCAATTGATGTCTAACTCATCATAGAACGTTTTCACAGGAAGCGTCGTAATGATTTTCCTTGTCATGCACACAGACCTGGAATATATTAGCAGACTTGACATAACGAGTCCAAATAATGGCAAAAACGCACACATCAGTCTGCTATTATATTCTAAGTCCGTGGTCATGCAATGTCACTGTGACATTTTCCGTGAAAGTTTCCACAGTAAGCCACGATTCAGTGGGTTTGACTGTACACTATTCAGTCAGCTTAAAATAAAATAAAAGCAGATAACAATATTGTATTAAACCCAACTAAAAAATAAAATTAAAAAAAAAACTTGTAATGTAAAAACGTCTTATGTTGTCTGTGTACCGTCCATAACATGTGTTATTTGTTTTAGGTATCCTGTCTATTCCTTCCCCAAAATCAAAATTTCTTAAACCGAACAGTCTCCTCATGTGTGTTATGTCTCTACTTCGACATTGGCAAAATACGCCTTGCTACAATAGCAAGGGTGAAAGCCAAGATAAAAAAAAAAAAAATATTGTATTGACACAAAAAAAAATATATTGTATTGACGCAATGGCTTTGTCTTGGATAAGCTGAGTTCAAAAAATAAAGACTATACTCTTTTGGGGGTAGTTACAATAGAGAGATCTCTCTCCAGGCAGATGTTATGCCTGGGGACCAAAGTCCGATGGATAAAAGTTGGAAGTTGTATTTATGCAGCCGAGTTGAGAAACTTTGATAGCGTGATGTAGGATTGTAGTAATTAGTTCCTTATGTGATGACTAGATGGCGCTAGTAGTCGCTACACTCTGTACTTTGTTCGATA
This sequence comes from Archips crataeganus, assembly GCA_947859365.1. Classification (NCBI taxonomy): domain Eukaryota; kingdom Metazoa; phylum Arthropoda; class Insecta; order Lepidoptera; family Tortricidae; genus Archips; species Archips crataeganus. The sequence goes on along the minus strand of OX402071.1, from coordinate 5,155,822 downwards.
TCCAGCCAGTATCAGGTAACGCCCGGGCTCGTTTTCTTCCTGCTAATAAAAAAAACTTACCAAAAGACATGTGAGACCGCGGCGCGCCACCCCGTTTGGCAGCCTCGAGCCTCTCTCTCTGTAATTCTTTGGCTCTTTCCCGCATACGATTCGCCGCCTCTCGCTCTTGCGTCTAACGACGGATAGAGATAAAATACAATTTAATTAATGATTCTTCATTTAAAACTACAAAATATAAATCATAATAGAAAAACATGTTTTACCTGTCTCACAGCTTGGTAGATCTTTTCTTCATGGGAGTCCATCTCAACGAAGGAACGGACCTTTAAAGAAAACACATTCATTTTGTGTACAATTTTATGGTCATAAATATATCTAAGTATGCTACCAAGACGTCAAAAATATCTCAACACCTCTATCCCACTAACCATAAGGGTGGTGTTTGCATGTATTTGACGCAATGACAGTATAGATATTTATGCCATTAACTGTACAAAGCTGTAAAGAATATTGACGAAAATTGTAACTAAATTTTAGTGACCTAAAACTAAATATTTGTATTCCTGCTTGCTGAATAGATGTGCTAAACTAATTTTAAGATTACTTATATTCATACAAATAAATATTTGAATTTGAAGTCTACAATTGGGTATGGGGTAAGCTAGTCACTGATACATACCTGTGCCAAATTGACACTCTCCCTGTACCCGAGTGCCACAATCTCATCAAAAGCAAACAGCAGGTTGAAAGCCTGGTTTAGGACTTCAGTTTCTGTCAGCTGAGTGCAGTACTCAGGGACCTGGGAAGTAAACAATTATACAAATACAAATGCGTTTATTGCCAGAACATAGTAAATACAAAAGGTTTTAGTGGTACAGAATGTTCTTATGTTCTACCCTATCTAGGCGTAAAAAAATAAATCACAATCAAATCAGTATCTTCTACCATTTCTTAAAAAATGTAACCAGAAAAATAAGGAGTTTGAAATGCTTGAATAAGTAAATTTTTATTTGTATATGCAGTTGCATATTTAGCCCATTTTCATCTATCATTGCATATTTTACCTAGAATCTTGTAATGAAATGATGCATATTTGCACTAGGTATACATAATAGGCCTTAACATCTGTGACAGATGATTTAAGTAGCACCCTGGTGACACTTCCGCTCGTGGCTAAAAAGACCGCACTAGGTAATATACCATTACCAATAGGTAGCTTATGCTAACCCTGCCAAATATTGTCACTAAACAGAAACAATAGGTGCTAACATAGAACCCAAATATAAATACTGCTTGGTAGCCTCAGTAGATGTGAAACAGTCATTTTCCATTTGTAAAAATATTTCGAGTGAATATAGTCTAGTTATTACAAAGAAAGTGTTACCGTATGAAGACCTACATGAAAGTAGAGTACGTACCACACGACTGAAGAGACGCAACGTCTCCAGGTCCTCCAGGATGTTGCTGGCCTTCGTGGTGATCAGCAGCATGTACAGCTTGTCCAGAGGCTGGTACACATATCTGTCAAGACAAAATAAAAATTACTTTTTAATAGCGGCTGTTTATAATTGAAAATGATATCAATTAAGTAATAATTTTCCATTGCATCCCATTACATTTTTCCATGTTGTTTTGTGTCACTATACAGTTATTGTTATTGGCACTGTTGGAATTTAAATTAATTGCATCCTCCTACATCTAAGTAGGTACAAAATAGTATTGACTTGCACATCAATTTCAAATTACAAAATTTACCTGACAGATTCTGTCTCCACGAAGGTATGCTGTCGGCCTCCAGTCATGAGCTTTGGGAAGGCAGCCAGAAGTCCCTCTATACGTGCCTTCGTCATTTCGACGAATTGTCTGGACACCAAAGCTGAAAACAAACATAATTGTTCTCATAGATTTCCCTTTTAAACTGCTGTAGAATTGTATGATATTAAAGTACAACAAATATATTTACCTTTTCCTGCTTTTGTGCATACTGTCGCTGCTATAAGCACCTGAAATAAGCGAAACACTAAGTAATAAAATTATAAACATACGCCGGAAACATGGCAAAAGTTTTAATGTCATTCCAAGCAGAATTGGAAACATTAACTTGTCAAACGCCACTGCTGGGTCAAATAATAATGATTAAATATTAATTACCATTTTGTATTAGTTGAAAATAACACTATTTTCATTAAAAAATTGGTAATTTCTTCACGTATCTGTTTGACATTCGCCAGATGACGTGTAGAAATACTTTTTAATTTTCGTTGGAGTTTGGGCTGTCAACATTGTAAATACTACGTATTCTACGTACGCCCTTTAAATACTTTTACGATAGACTTAGGTATACTACACAACACTAGCGAAACCGGTAAAAAAAAATTAAATGACATATTCGAGTTCATAAAATTTATTTCTATCTGTGGCGGGTCAAATTTGTCAGAACAGTAGGCAAATTGAAATAGCGTTTAATTTTTGTATTTTATTAGTTTTATTATTCCACTTGCATTATTTAAATCGAGTAATTAGCTGCTTGGTCAGTGAGTGCTGCTTCGACAATGGCGCTATTTGTTTGAAAGAGCCGATATATTCTATGGAATACGCTTGCATACAAAAGAGACCAACTAACAGTTGTAAGTAAAAAAGCTAACATATTTTCATAATTTGTATTAGTTTTAGAGTTAGAATTGTAGGCCACATATCTACCACGTGCCTTGTAAGACAATTCAGTCGACATTTTAGGTAATGGTTGAGCTGTTGATTTGCATACAATGATTTTCTTTAGCCGCCTATTCTTAGTTTAATAGCTTTTCGAACTCCGAATAAGAGTAAGGCTTACTTAACGACGTACCAGTAACTACAATGGCCGGTGATTGTTTTCGTCCAGTGCCTAATGTTTAGCGTTTAGAAGTTGTTATGCGTGTGATATTTCTATTATTTTGAATGATTTAAGTGCTATGGAACATGCTTCTCTTCTCGACGAGAATACTATCGAGGTACCTCATATAATAATAAAAATAATCACTCTCAAAGTGGGTAGTTTAACAGTTTTTATTCTATGTATGTCCAACTTTGGAAACATTATGGTTACTCTATTTTTTAACTATTTACCCTACCTACCTATAGGATGAAATTAACTGTCACGGTTAAGAAGTATGTATAGACATGAAGAGATGTGACGCATGCACCCGTATCCGAACGGAACGGGACACGGTCAGGCCACAGGACGAGGATAGTGACCCGCTGATTGTCTCGTCAACCGTCTCGGAGGAGCCACATTTAGTAAGGATCGAGTAACGTAGATAGTCTCGCTTCTAGGCCTGGCACTTGATTTGGTTCACTTATTTGACATTATTCCTTTTGTTTTTATGGTCCATGAATAGTCAGTTACAAATACAAAACTTAATGTGTGTGGAAGTTTGTTTACAGTCAAATATCTCAATTGCTACATACATAGTTTAGAACTTTGGAACAATTCTGTAACTAAAAAGCAGAGATGAGTATGCATTGTAAAATATTGCCTTGGATCTTCACTGTCCATGTCCATTTATGTATAGTAACTAACATTCAATTCAATTCAATTTTTGGGATAATAATGGCCCCATTGAACGGTAGTAACTAACATAATAGGTGTTTTGTTGCTACTGTAGCCCTGTTATTGTGTTGAATAAATAGACAATTTGCCTGGAGATATAAAATCTTTTTCAATAAAAAATAACAACCAGGATGTTATAAATAAAATTAGAATCTAACATGATGTGAAAACATTGCCTCATTTATTACCAGGTAATTTGATTGTATTCATATTTTAGCTGTGACTGAAGTAAATATTGTCAAAACAACAGTAACATACTCCTCTTGGCCTAATACTAATTGCCATAAAACATAAGTTAGTAAGGCACATAAACCTGACAGTAAAAATAACCATAATAATAAAATATCTTTTCTATATTTTACTGCTTATTAGCCCACCTTGGCTACAAAAGATGTTTTAATGGCTCTCCGCACAGCCTGATTGTCGGTAGAATCCATATAATATTTGTGAGATTATTGAGTGTATCCACATTTGTAATACAAACTTCCATCCATGTATTTAAAGGGGCACATAGCTGAATATTGGAAGATAAAATACCAAAAAGTTTTTTTTTCTGAAACCACTAGCTTTTTAGGGTTCCATACCCCTAGACCCTATTACGAAGACTCCACTATCCTTCCATCTGTCTGTCTGTCTGTCACCAGGCTGGCTGTATCTCATTGACCATGATAGTTAGACAGTTGAAATTTTCAAAGATGATGTATTTCTGTTGCTGCTATATCAGAAAATACTAAAAAACAATAAAAAGGGGGCTCCCATACAACAAACGTGATTGTTTTGGCGTTTTTATAGATAATGGTACAAAACCTTTTGTTTGCGAGTCCGCCTCGCGCTTGGCCGGAGTTGGCTTGGACTATAAAACTAATCTAACTGAACCTAATAGGTTCTACAAGATGATGTTTTAATAAATACTGAGAAGTTTACGGTTTCAGAAAAAAAACTTTTCTATAATTTTAACCATTCTATGATTTTTATGCATTTGGTATATTAACTTTCAATATTAAAAACCATGCCCATTTGAAGCACTACAACTCAATAATTAATAATATAAAAATTAAGGAAATATTTAATTGTGCTCTCACTGGCTTACGCTACTTGTAAATATTTGACAGAGGTGCTCCACATTCCTTTTCATTTATTTAATCCTATTGCACATAAACATGGTGTACGGAAAGTAGAATTTTGCCTTCAGGAATTGCGACATTATTTTTATTTTATCTTAGGTTTTAGTTTTTTCTTTCAGGAAAGTAGATAGTTATTGAGATAATGTTGAAAAGCACTGTACACAATTGCACATTTATTGTAGATAAAATTGTGTGTAGCCAGTGTATCTATTGATATGAATGTGTGATTCATCAATTAAAACATTCAATAATTGTTTGATAAGGTAGATTAGGTAAACTGTGCAATAAAATAAAGAAGATAGTACAACTGGTAGACTAGTAGAATTTGTAAAGTATTACTGAAAATTATAATTATATGAAACTAGCTGTTGCCCGCGACTCCGTCTGCAAAGAATTCGTTTATCGCAGTCCCGCGGGAATCATGCAATTTTCCGGGGTAAAAACTATCCTATGTCCTTCCCAGGGTCTCAAACTACCTCCATGCCAAATTTCATCTAAATCGGTTGAGCGGTTTAAGCGTGAAGAGGTAACAGACAGACAGACAGACACACTTTCACATTTATAATATTTCGATATTGATGATCAGGTGGTAATTAAGATTATTTAAAAGCGAAAAAACACTGTTGGCGTATGTAAGCGATTAAGAATTACGGGGAAGTCGGTTGGGAGCGACGTGGTTCAATTGGTAGAACACCCAGGTTGGGGCGCATACCCGGGAGACGTGGGTTCGAATCCCGCCGGCGCACCCGAATAACTTTTTCGCTTTTAAATAATCTTAGATTCGGTGAGCAGCCGTATTTGGGTCAATCAACTTTTTCTTGTAAATTTCTATTTACCCCTTTACAAGTAACTCTGTAATCTCTGGTTAGTGAAACCATGATTTTGTAGTAATTAGATAAACTGTTTATCATAGTGCGTATGTGAAAACCAAAAAAAATAAGTATTTCTATGAAAAAATCCGGTCGTCCAGGGGACATACCACTATTTTCATACAAATCTCGGGGACATCATTGTCCCCTGGGTCACCCACGAAATAGAAGCTAAACAAAATAAAATAAATATGGCAATTATACCATTATTGACTACAAAAATCTAGGGTTTTGAAAAGTATACTTTAAATAAGGAAAAATAATTAGTTTTTTAATTATTTCGGTTTTCATAGAAAGTAGCAGAAAATCGTTAACAAAAAAAAGTTGATTGACCCATTTATTGCTAATAAAAATAAATAATATTTGGATCAGATGGTAGTCTAATAGTTTGACCTTTCACCTATTAAGCAAAGAGGGTCGTGACTTCGAGCGCGGGTTCGCACCTCTGAATTTTCCAGAATGTATGTGTGAAATTCCCAATCAGCACTGGGTCCGCGTGGGAACTACTGCCCCAAGCTCTCATTCTGAGAGGAGGCCTAGCCTATGCCCTACAGCAGGACGTATATACTCGGCGTCAAAAATATCGCCCCTCCGCGGAAATCAGATTCAAGCTAATCTAGACCTAGCGAAATTATGTTACCTAATTAATATTATGTAGTATCAATTAAAAACACGTTTAATGTGTTTTAAATTAACAAATTTTTAATTTAAACGAAACATTTTTTTTTATTAAGCGTAACATCCTTCGACTGCCGCACGCATAATCCCTCTATCTCCAGCAAACAGACAATAACTGCTCATATAACTCATTAACTTGATAAAAATGCCGTTACAAAGATTATTAAGGATTTAAAAAGTGCCAGATAACTTTACGTCCATTTAATTGAGAGCTGTGTTGAAACCCCGAGCCTTACCAATTGCAATTCAACTGAAGGTCTAACACAATGGTTACTGATGTATCTACATTATTAAGATGTTTTGTCGTCTTGCTTAGTCTTTTTCACGTTACTGGACGACAAAGTCGTGTGGAGTTGCGGTGTTTTCGCGGAAACGCGTTATTTATTACTTATTGCATAGCATCATTAGATGCGTGGCTAAGGCCGGTATATCAGTGATGCAAACTGTCATGAGAAGGCTGGAAAAATAAACAGTTTTATACAAACTTTTTGCACGAAGCGGTTTGGTAGAGGATTAAGCGGTCCTTGAAGGGAGTAAACAACACGACAGCTTTTAATTAAAACAGCGACAAGGGTTTTTTAATGAACGCGCGGAAACATTGAAAGCAAAAATGAAGAAGCTTTATAAACACCTCTCGTGCTTCTAAAACATGAAGGGGTCACATGCCTAGGTCTTGAAACTGAACTGGAGACAGACGTGTTAGTGTAGAAAAACTATCAGTGGTTTATTTTCGAAATGAAGAGAAAAATCTATATAACTGTACAACCAAAGAAAGTTCGGAAGGTATGTACTATTATTTATTTATGTCATTTCGTTGTATTAATTCCAAGTTTTAATCTAAGTTCCGAGTTGCAGGGAAAATCGCGACGGTCGCTATTTCACGGAAGTTTCTTTGCGTTGTCAATCAATCTTTACGCGCAATGCATATTTAGATACACTCGTTATCTCACGTTACGATTTACACGGACTTAAAGAAAGGAACTATCTAACTACTCTATTCGAATGGAGTTCTAAAGCGTGTGTTACGAAAATCCAAGGATAACGCCCATTAGCTAATACCAAAAATTGCTAAAAGTGGCCTCGAATCGTAAATGTAACGTTTCGCGTGCTCTGCCTACCCCTTTGGGAATACAGGCGTGATTTTATGTATGTATGTGTGTGTAACTAAAACCAATTGCAATTCTGCAACCACCCACTACACCACGCGTGGTGTTGGTCATTGGGATTTATGGTTGGCGGACATAGTATAGTCGATTTTCATACATACTATTAGGCGGACTTATTATTAAGCGGTTGAAATGCTTCCAAGCCCTACCCACCCACCCATTCATCTTTTTGTTATGAGAAAGAAAGAACATGTCTGTTTTTTTTTAGTTCCTCGTCCGCTTACATATCATCATCCCAACCTATATAAGTCCCACTGCAGGGCACAGGCCTCTCAGAATGAGAGGGCTATACATATATACTTACCGCTTACATATATTTCCTATCAATTGAACACACTCCTCGTATGCCGGAACTAAATTGCCGCGTACAAGCAAGGCGTAATAGCGTCTAATATCATTTTTTTCAATCGTATCAAGTCTTTGTCTTCAATAATTGCTCCGCCAAGGACACACGCCATCGCCTCTGAATTATTAACTTGAGAACTCTCCAATGTCACATTATTTGCCTTGAAACTAAGTATTACTTTTAAGTTAAATGCCTTGATACACAAACCCGGGATTGTGGAGCCTTGCCGTTTGAAATAAGGTCCGAATTTTATTGGAGGTTACTGAATTTATTCAATTTTGTTTGGATGTCGTAGCTTATTGTTGGCTGGCGCGTAAAAGTTTAAGATTAAATATTAATACAATGTTTTAGAGAACTGCGAATACTCATTCGCACTTCGATGGGGATTGATTTCATTAAAAGTTTCTTTGCGAATCAATCACGCACATGTCACAAAGTATTGCAACATCTAATAGTATTTTAAATGGTGACAAGGGAATTATTTCCATTCCTCCTGCTCTACCCAGCAGAAAAACATACAGAGATATAAGACTTTTTTAAGCGAAACATTTCGGGTGCGCGGGACGGGATTCGGACGCGCCGAGTATGCTACCAACTGCACCACGTTGCCCCCAACCAACGCAGCCGAAAACATTCATCGCTTGGATACGCCATTAGAGGCGTCTTCAAACAATTAAATTTCGTTGAGCTAACGTTCTTCTAACAAAAATAATAGCGAAATTTATTTTGAAATATGAAATAAAAAACAGCGTCGATTAAAACAAATCATGTCCAACGAAAGGCGAGTATAAATATCTGAGGCCTTATTGTCTAACGCAATCGGAATTACAATCGCATTTACCGTTTCTTTCTGTCACACGGTATGGGATGAGCCTGGAAAGAGATGGTGAATTAGAAGGTCTATGAGCATGAATGGAACGGCACGACGATACGAAGTTCGAAAAATCGAATTTCTTAGTAAATGGCCTGTTTCGAAGCTTTTTGCAAGAAGTTACAAGTTACCTTTTCAAATTATATAACAAATTCAAACCTCGACTTTACGAATAACATAATTGGCATTGCAACCATTATAAATACGATAATTCAAACCTCGACTTTACGAATAACATAATTGGCATTGCAACCATTATAAATACGATAATTCAAACCTCGACTTTACGAATAACATAATTGGCATTGCAACCATTATAAATACGATAATTATCATCATCATCATCATCATTTCAGCCGAAACACGTCCACTGCTGAACATAGGCCTCCTCCAAGTTACGCCAAATAGATCCGCATCAAACTTATTCTCACTCGCTCCATCTTGTTGGAGGCCTATCTGCACTGCGCGTTCCGGTCCGCGGACGCCATTCGAGAACGATAATTATAATAGTTCTAAACATTTCAAAACCTATTACATCGAGTTTAATTTTTTTAATACTTGGTGATTGGTTTCTCGGAAACAAATGAGAAATTATATATTTATGATCCACTAGCTGTTGCGCGCGGCTCCGTCTGATAAGAATTCGTTAATCGCTATCCCGCGGGAACTATACAATTTCCCGGCATAAAAAGTACCCTATGTCCTTCCCAAAACATTATCATACCAATTTTCACCTAAATCCTTTCAGTGGTTTAAGCGTGTAGAGCTAACAGACAGACAGGCACACTTTCGCATTTATATTATTAGTTTAGTATGGATTACAAATTCCCTACCTAACCATAATCGCACCTTCAGAACGAGACTGACCCAGTTTATTCTCATTTCAAAACTAAACCTGTTGTTCTAATAACATTAAGTTTAATTTTGAAATGAGAATAATTCCTATTGGGTCAGTCTCGTTCTGAAGGTGCGCATATGATTATTTTAATTAATTCTGGGTATTTTGTATACATTCTTGGAATTCTCCTTTCTATCTACCTACCTAGACGACCAGATGAACTAGTGGTTAGAGAACCTGACTATGAAGCTTGAGGTCCCGGGTTCGATTCCCGAGTCGGGGCAGATATTTGTATGAAAAATACGAATGTTTGTTCTCGGCTCGTGGGTGTTTAATATGTATTTAAGTATGTATCTATCTATATAAGTATGTTTATCCGTTGCCTAGTACCCATAACACAAGCTTTGCCTAGCTTACTTTGGGACTAGATCAATTGGTGTGAATTGTCCCGTGATATTTATTTATTATTTATTTTATTATCTATCTATCTACAGCCATTGTCCGTCCACTGCTGGACGTAGGCCTCCCTCATATCTCCTTTATTTTTAGCAAATACAGTGAAACTTGGTTAAGTGGGACTTCACGGGACCTGCATATTTGTCTCACTTAAAGAGGTTGTTGGCTCAAATAAACAGGTATAAAAAAATATCTGTCCCATTTACAGAGGGTTCCATTTCCATTGATAGAGGTCAGAATAGAGGTTAATTCAGTTATAGAGGTGCGGTTAGGAAATAAAATAACGTATCAAGCAGAGGGTCGTGGGTCCAATTCCCGGCTCGCACCTCTGAGTTTTTCGCAATTTATGTGCGAAATTACATTTACAGTGAAGGAAAACATCGTGAGGAAACCTACATACACATGCGAAGAAATTCAATTGTGTGTGTGAAGCTCCCAATCCGCACTGGGCCCGCGTGGGAACTACGGCCCAAGCCCTCTAATTCTGAGAGGAGGCCTGTGCTCTGCAGTGGGACGTATATAGTGGGATGATGATGATGATCATGTAAAATGTGCAGATCATCGTAGGTGTGTATAAACCAGACTGACGTCTATTCACTATATCGTATTATAGTAGGTATAGCCTATTATTGACCGGTTTAACGACATACCGCTGGTTGTTATCAAATCCCCTTATGGGCTGAGATTATGGCGTTACGTTATAATCGTGATTCGTGAGGCTAAAACTTGCAACTTCTTGAAGAGATCTTTTAAGATTTATCTACAGGACTTAGGTTTGTTACCGCACTATTAATTTTTGACCTTGCTTTTACGTCACCCACTTCTTAAATTTAAGAGCTATGCTCTTGTCGGTGGAGTAACCGCTTCCGCGCGGTCTTCGGCCAGCCGTTCGACTTCCTGATACGACACCAACTGTGCGCCACAATGTTTACATGACCAACCCACCTCTTATGTTCTTTCTGCCAAGTTTCTTGCGGCACATTATTTGTGGCAGTGATGGTCTTTCCAAAAGCGCTGGCAGACATGTAAAAGAGCGCTTTGCGGTCTACTTGCATAATAAACATTTTTAATTTTCTTTATAAATCTATAACCGCGCAGCTGGGCATTTTAAAAACATATGGAACTCCTAACTTTTTTTAAATAAGGTAATTTTGGGAGTTTTCTTATGCATGATTAAGACTACTATTCATTTTCATAAAGAAAAAAGTGTGCTTATTTTTCTGGCCGGGACGTTTTTTTCATACATTTTATATGGATCGTCACAAGACTGACAGCAAAAAAATTTTATTTAATGGAAAATTAGGGTAATTTTTTATTCACCAAAATCAATAGCGCTCTTGATTCTGAGTAACAAAAATCCAAAATTTACTCATTTAAAAAACTGGCCAAGAGCGTGTTGGACACGCCCAGGATAGGGTTCTGCAGCTGTTACGAAAAAAATCCTTGAAAATGTTATTAATTTTACTATTAATTATCAGGCTGCTATTTACTACTAATAATTCTCAAGCAAACTTAGCCGTTATAGTTTTCCTTGTTAATTTGAGATATTTCCTAACATCCTGATAGTTTTCAAAATGTTTATACCAACTTTAGCTTTTAGAGGGGGTGGGGGGGAGGGTCGCTCGACTTTAACAAAAAAAAACACTTTAAAGTTGAATATTTCGCAAACGAATCACTGTATCGAAAAATCGTCTTCACAACCCTGTAATAATTTTAAAAGACATCCAACGATACCCCACACTATAAAGTTAGATGAGAAAAAAAAAACATCCCCACTTTACGTGTAATTTTTTTTTTATATATTGTTTTATCACTTTGCCGGGGTAATTGCTATATAAAGTGAGGGGTACATTTTTTTATTGAAAACGGCCAGCTCCACAATGTAATGAAACTCGTACGGTAAACGGTCTATCTATATTAAGGTTTAAGGAAAAAAATAACAGTGTAGCAACTAATAAAAGTTTATTAGTAACGTTTAACCCCTGGGTCATCGTCTCATCGTTATCGGCTAAAGTTAAACGTGAGTGCTACGAGTTGGTGACGTGTCTGTTTGCCTGACGCGCTGAGAATCGCGGAACGCGCGGAAATCTGTTATCATTATCAAATAATTGAAATAACGCAGACACGTGGAACTTTTCTGTTATAATAAATAACTGTAGACCTGATTGAAAAAAAGAACTGGACCACTTAAACATATTTTCTTATGTATTTTGCCCCAAAAATGGCCCTCATGTTTAAAATTCATTTATTTACGCGTCCGTCTCTAGGTCGCCCGGCTTACATAATTATGAGTACCAAATTTCAACTCATATTCAATAGGAAGTTTTGAAATCGTTTAAGTATAGTCGACCATGTAAGTGCTTTACCATTTTTTGTGACAGTTCCTCCATCAGAATAAAACCAATAAGGCCGATTGTCACATTGACTTGTAAGTGAAAATAGCCTTTGACGTCTTAAGTTATACAACTGACATTGAACCTTAGGGTGGTAAAGGAGTTTCTTGGTCGACTATACCTAGTATCGGAAATCCGTGTTTCCTGATTAATTCCCTTTCCCCGGGGAATTCCGGGAAAATATATACCCTATGTCACTCTCGCAACTGAGACGAATCTCATAGTGAAAATAAACGGATCACTCACGTCTCAAAACGAGTTTAACTCGACATGTTTCGGGCTAATCCGTAGCCCTTCCTCTCGGAGTCGCACGTCACGGCGGCTGCCAAACGTGCACATTAATATATTGTGTGTACGTTTGGCAGCCGCCGTGACGTGCGACTCCGAGAGGAAGGGCTACGGATTAGCCCGAAACATGTCAAGTTAAACTCGTTTTGAGACGTGAGTGATCCGTTTATTTTCACTATGAGTGAGTCTCACGGTAGTTTCATGTTTAAAATGAGACGAATCTAATGACACCTCATAACTTAAAATCTAATGAGCCGTTTACTTAGGGTGCAAGATGTTCCCGACCCACACTGGGCCCGCCTGGGAACAACGGCCGAAGCACTTTCATTCTGTGAGGAGACCTGTGCCCTGCAGTGGGACATATATAGGCTGATGATATATTTGCAAATATTCTAAATTATGTATAAGGTCACCGACATAGCTCGCAGAATATGCAAGTTGAAGTGGCAATGGGCGGGCAACATCGCTCGAAGAACGGATAACCGTTGGGGGAACTTAACGAAAAAAGTCAAATAAATAAAAAAAAACATATAGTTTTAGTTGTGTTTAAAATTAAACTTGCGACTTTGAAACCTGTAGAATCTTATAGTATGCCCTTTACCGCTTTTCTCCTGCTATTAACTTTATTAGCGCTATTTTGTAGAACTGGTTACAACAATGCCTTCTTGTCCGCGCTTTTAGCTTGTTTATAAAAGAGCTTTTGTTCTCTGCTCGTCTTTATGGTTCTGAAGAACGATTGTGTAAATGCAAGGTTAGGTAAGTTTGCTTGGATGATATCCCTAATGTAAGGGCCTTATTGAAATTTATACAAAGCAGATGGTACGGTCTAATTTGACTGCTCACGCTAGTAGTATTTAATAGGGGAGAGAGCGACGGTATCAATAGCATTTTCATATAAAAAAAAATATGTGTGACGTATGTATTTATGATACGCGGTACAACATGGATCGCTACGCATCAGACACGTCGCGTTGCACAAATACGTATGTTTTCATGTCTAACCAAAGTAACGATCATTATGCCGCAGACAGAACCTTTTTAGGGTTCTATACGTCTTTTAATTTTTTCCTTCGATGGCTTAAGACTACACAAAATGAGTAACAAAACAAGATAATAAGAATTCTTAAAAAAAAAATCAAAAACGTACATAGTTTAAAAATAAAAATTGTTGAAAAAAGCAAAATTAAATGATGCAAATGTGAATCGAAACTAAGTAAGCAAAGTTTAGGAAATTAAGTGAAACAATTACTTTGCTCACCCGCGACCTTATGATAGCTACGTAGCAAGAAATGTGTATTCATGTAGTTCCACCTCACACTGTACGAACACACAAAAATCACACAAACCCAAATATCACCGTCACCACACTGACTGACGCGTTTCGAACTCAACCAGAGCTCATCATCATCAAGTCAGGGGCGTAGCTACCACCGTATCAGCCTTATCAATGATACCGGACCCCCGGGCTACAGAGGCCCCTAACGTGAGAATAAATAAATAAATATCACGGGACAATTTACACCAATTTACCTAGTCCCAAACTAAGCAAAGCTTATACTATGGGTACTAGACAACGGATAAACTTACTTATATAGATAAATAAAATACATACTTAAATACATATTAAACATCCAAGACCCGAGCACAAACATTCGTATTTTTCACACAAATATCTGCCCCGACTGGGAATCGAACCCAGGACCTCAAGCTTCGTAGTCAGGTTCTCTAACAACTAGGCTATCCGGTCGTCAGAAATCTTTAGCCAAACCCCAACCCCAACTAATTTTGATACAGGGCCCCTCCAAGGCACGCTACGCCACTGCGTCAAGTTTAGGGTTCAAGTAACACATGTGTCGCTTTCCAGCTGTGCGGTCTGTGCGCGATGTTCCCGTCGTGCATGTCGCTGCTGTCGCGGCGCGCGGAGGCGCACGCGCCGCGGCCCGGCCAGGCCGCCGTCGTTCTCAATGTGTACGACATGTACTGGACCAACTGGTGAGCACACCTACCCTCGCCCGACAAACTGGTCTACCGGTTTTGACAAAAATTTCTGTGGCATCTAAATATCGTTAAGGGCCTACGCTAGCTGACGCGGACGCCCGCCGCGTGCGCACGCTCGCGAGTATCGCTCCGTAAAAAAATTACGTAATTCCGTCGCACGCGCCCGCACCACTTAGCGCTCGCACGACGGGCGTCCGTTCCGGGTAATCCGAGTCAGCTAGCGTAGGCCCTAAGGGCGCTTGTGCACTGCATGTAATTTTACCGTCCGAAATTTTACTTTTCCGCTTTCCAGGCCGTTTTTAGGGTTCCATACCCAAAGGGTAAAAACGGGACCCTATTACTGAGACTTGGTGGTGGATTCTTCGACGTTCATAGGAGCATCAATTGATGCCTAAATTTAATAAAGAATTTTGACTTTGACTTCGCTGTTCGTCCGTCTGTCCGGTTGATACGTGGGAAACGTGATAGCTAGACAGTTGAAATTTTCACAGATGATGTATTTCGGTTGCCGCTATAACAACATATATTAAAAAACAGAATAAATTAAATATTTAAGGGGGCTCCCATACAACAAACGTGATTTTTTGCTCGATATTGACGGCAACAGGAGACGCTTGAAACATTTACAGAATATTTAGTTAAAGCTGAATGAGGCCCCCAAATACTATAGGTTCTTAGCATATTTTTAAAGCCTTGTATTAGGATTTCATCAGGGAGTCATAGAAGCGTTTGGGGACCGGATTACAATGCGCGTCCGCAAAGCAAATATGATTGAAGTGCTCAATCGAGGGCCACAATGTAAAGCAACTCGCACTTTTTTTCTTGCAGGTCTAAACCCGGCTTTAAATTTTTAAAATGACGGGCGTATTTTCGACCCTTGGTTATAAACGACATGTGTGGTAAATTGTTATTACTAGTGATTGTTAAGGGGTGTTTCCGTGCAGGTACACGGCGGGCGCGGGCGTGGGCGTGTTCCACAGCGGCGTGCAGGTGCACGGGTCGGAGTGGGCGTACGGCGGCCACCCGTACGCCTTCACGGGCGTGTTCGAGATCACGCCGCGCGACGAGCGCGAGCTCGGCGAACAGTTCCGGTTCAGGTCAGCATACGCACACACACACGCACACGCACTCGACCGTGCTGTGTCACAATTGATAGGGATTCTGTAACTAGCCGGTATCTGTTTGAGATATTGTAGCCCGAAAAAAAATAATCCTATTTTCAGTAACACTAAAATCAAAAAGCTGATTTTTATTTTCCTATTTTTCACCCGATTGTCGAAGGAGGGTTATGTGTTTCGAGCGTATGTATTTATGTATGTATGTATTCTTTGGTGCGCCCTGCAGCCTGAACGGCTCAATGTATTTTGAAGTGTGAGGTGTCATTAGATTCGTCTCAGTTCCGAGAGTGACATAAGATATATATATTTCGTGGAATTCCCATGGGAACGAGAATTATACAGGCGGGTTTTTTCATCTAGTATTGAAATGAAAGTTTAGTTTATTTCGAATTTACATTTTTGCCTAATTTCACTAGCCCTAACATCAAAAAGCCGAAAACGCGTACACGCGCAGCAAAAAATTAACTCGTGCGCGTTCAGATCAGGAGGCGGTCTGTTGTCTGTCCATCAGTGGTCAGTTAGTAAAGTTATTATAAAACATTTTATTGATGCGTGATGTATTCTCGTTTGCAGGCAAAGCGTACACATAGGATACACGAGTTTCAGCGAAGAGGAAGTGAGGCGGCTCGTGACAGAATTAGGAAAACAATTTCGAGGTGACAGGTACGTAGAGGAACTATCCATTATCATTTATCCAATTTTTAAGTGTCAGTTGTAGTAAATACGCTTTTTTTTCCAGATACCATCTCATGAACAACAATTGTAATCATTTTACATCGGCATTTTGTCTGGTGAGTGTTATTGGTTAATACAATCTCGGGTCTTAGTCGGCATTTCGGCGTAATTACGTCTGCAATGTTGTTTCAATTATACCTTGACTTGATTTGCCGCACTTATCAAAAAAATATTGATAAGGACAGCATGCGCTCCCTGCGACGGGGTTCTACCGTGTGTCACACATGAACTTGTCAAGGTATACTAGCAACACATTTAGCGAAATTACGTCGCGGTTTGGCGTTCAGCCGAAGAAACGCGGGTGATCACGCCAAAACGTGACGTAATTTCGACGTATATGTTGCTAGTAGGTAATTGAAATAGCGTTGCAGGCGTAATAACACCGAATTTCTATACTATACGTCGGTAATGCGACAAGGGGGGTTTCACTCCGCCTACGAGCATATAACCCCTAGAGACGTAGTGAAAGGCGACACTAATCTGTCGACTAGTCAGTGATTTATCAATGATGTATTTCCCGACTCCTTGGTTTACCGTCAGTTTCAACCATAAAGTATGACCGATGAGACAGCTGACATTTACGACGTAAAACAGCTTCAATATACGGCATCATGTCTTGTTGTGCAGTTAAATGGTGCGGAAACAACAGTAAAAAATGTAATGAAACAAAAAACAATGTTACTTTTCATCGGTAAGTCCATTTGTTTATTTTATCAAAATATTTACGAAAATTTGATTAGTTGCAACGCGGGTCAAGTTGGATTGGACTGGTCCGTCCCCCATCTTTTTCTTTCTCACTGCAATCGTGTATATCTATCTCTTATTATCGTAATTAGTCTCGTGTCGCCAATGACTAGTGTGGTGCGATGCATTTATTTTGTATTGTCGATAATTATCCACTAAATGATTATTGTATCTATTGATATCGGATTTTATTTCGTGGATGCTATTTATTACTATTAGACTTCGTGATATTAATTATAATTCTTATTTTCGTGTACGGTCGAACAAATTGAATCATGACACAGGGTAGAACCTTTTAATAATCAATTTCACTATGATTTCCATGACAAAAGTATGAGATGTCAACATAACATTAGTAGCACAAAGGTCCACCCTGGGTCATGATTCAATTTGTTCGACTGTACCTGTATTGGATAGGTATAACGTAATTTTATTTGAACTATACCTATTATGATAATATTTTAGTACTTACTTAAGTTCAATAAACCATTAAAAGTACTTTTCAACATGTTTAGTTTAAGCTTAAAATAAATTCAAAGTTGGCGTTTAAATTTTACCAGAGTGTACTGCTTGAAAAACCTTTTTGCACAACCTTTTATCGATATCGATAGAAAGCATAGTCATTACGATGCACGCCCTAGCGATCGGGTTCGGAATACTTCGGAACACTTCGAACCGATCGCAACTCCCCCCGCACCTCAGCTAGTTGACAGAATCGTTTCCTTTTAAATTCGCAGGCATTACGTCTCCAGGGGGTGCTCGTAGCACTCCGCAGTTTAGGTATGTTCGGCCGGCGCGCCTCCCGGGGAGGCGTATGGCAGTAGGTTGTCGCTCGGCATACGGTTCGCACGCTAGCCGCGTCGCGCGTAATTAAGCATCTTTTATTTCTGTGATTTTTGCAAGTTTTCCTTTTGTACAATAAAGAGTATAAACAAACAAACAAACAAACAAACAATGACTTCTAAACGATCTTTTAATCCGTATACAAAGATACTGTTGCGTTTAAAGATAGTTTATTACTGAATTAATACACAGTGTTATCTTTCTTGATTTATATACCTACCTAAATGTCGGCGAGTGGGAACCCTGTGCTCTTGGTTTCGGTTCAGCGGTGCCCAACGGAATATGAACGCTCGTATCACGCGATAAGTTTCAATTTCGCTTGTAAGCAGTTAACGGTCGTAAGAGTATTATACCTAAAGTTGACATTTGTTCGAGAGTGATCCTTCTGTACGTTAGTACTATTAAGTAGTTATTCTGTGATGCGACACGTGAAAGTCAATTGCAAATATTGCATTTGGCTGGTTAACCCGACGCCATAACATACCTAATTCCTAAAATATATAATAAGTACCCCTTTTTGCTGGAGGAGGAAAAATTAAAAATAGGGAGTTTAAAAATTAAATTGAAAAAGATTCTAAATGATAATGATAACTAAATTTATCTACTTGTTCAATTTATTTGGTTTTGCATCTTAAAAAATATCATTGTGCACCTGTAATATTAAGATTAGTAATAGGGTTGTACCAGGGAAGACTTCAGTCACTATCGAATGTAAACAGATATCTATATGGTATACAGATAGCCCTGTAATAAAAGCTGCATGGGTATGGTGACTGAGTCTTCGTTTGTATATTTTATCTTTTTATTTTTAGTAAAGTTATGTACCTTTAGTAAGCATCACTTGTCACAATAATCTTATTGTCAGAACGTGACGCCAACAAACTGTTTCACAGTTTGGCGTACTAAATAGTATATTTCATTACGAGTGCGGAAAGCCTGTAATTGCAATGAGTTCCGACAAATGTCTACCCGAGCCGAGGCGTAGCCGAAGGTGAGGGTTGACAGTCGGAACAAGTTGCAATGACGGTTCCGCACGTGTACTGAACAACTATTTTTAATACAGTTGCGAAAAAATGTAGCAATTTAATAAAATAATGAAAACACAATAAACTCAACTAACCAATCATTTATTTCTTATAAAAGTTATAATTCACATATATAACATATGTATCTTTTAAAGTAATATTGGCTTGTGCGGCAAGCTCCAACAACGCCAAAAATCAGCGCAACCTACAAAAAAAGGGATTTGATTAATATTTTTTTAAATAATATATTGACTGTATTTTGCGATTTCGTAAACTGAATACTAAAGAAAAATATAAGTATTTATTAATAAATTACCTTTGTGGCTAAATAACGATCATCGGGAGCTTCGTTCAATAACCTTTCCACTTCATTCGATGTTAATATTTTCGACTTTTTAGTTGTAAAACCGTCTGATTGTCGTTTTAAGGAAGCATTTAGTTTTGGGTATTCACTTATATCCACGTTGTTCCTTATTTTCAGTATACTTTTTATCATCGAAAACCTCGACCATAACGTAGCAGGTTTTAATTTTGATGAGAGTTCGGAGAAGTATGCCAACTTGCCAACATAACATTTCCTGAAAAACTATTTGCTTTTTTCTTTTCTCTCCACGCAATAAATTCGTCGTATGTAGATATGTAGCGACTTTTTGACTTTTCCGGTAAAATGTTCTCCGAAGCATTTTGTGCAATTATACTGAGTTCCGGTGGTGTTAATTCAAATAAAATATCGTTGAAATTACTCATTTTGTGCAACAAACAACTAAACTCGCAAAGAACATTTTTGGAAAATGGCGCCAACCGTAAAAGAATATAAGCAGAGATTTTTTTTGTTTTCTTCACCCATTCTGGGTAGGCAAAGGGAACTATGCCCATACAGCCAAGTCTTCAGTAGAATTTTTTTATTGATATGAAATGAAAATGAAATTTAATAAGATGAAATGAAATGAAACCTAACTAACTCATTGAATCAAATCATTAAATCTGATATTGACACAAATTAGTAGCTTCTTTTTAGAAATATTTGCATGAATCATAAAAACTTCGATGATTTTTTTTTAGTAAAAACTTCGTGGTTGGTTTTTTTCTTTTTAATAGACATTATTTTGACAGTTGGGAAAGAGAACACACGAGTTCGGAAAAGGTAAAGAAAAAGCTCGAGTATGTAATAGCCCACATCCCGAACGCTATACCTCCCTGCAACACGCCACTTTTTGAGCAACTGTATTAAAAATATATTGTTATGTATGTGCTAATATTAAAAATAAATCAAAAAAACAAAAAAAAAAAAAAACTGTTGGTTGTTCATGTTGGCACCTAAAGGTCAGTAAGCAATGGTTTATTTTTGCAGGCGCTGTGCTCGCAGGACATCCCGGCTTGGGTCAACCGGCTCGCTTACGTCAGCTCATGCGTACCCTTCCTACAACGCTGCCTGCCCAAGTGCGTATCTATATCCATACTAGCTGTTGCCCGCGACTCCGTCCGCGAAGAATAGTAGCCTACGACCTATTCTCAGACCTACCGAATACAGAGAAAAAAGTTTCATAAAAATCGGTCAAGCCGTTTTGGAGGAGTTCGGTAACAAACACCGTGACACGAGATTTTTATATAATAGATGTTATATAGATGTAGTGTATGTGTGCGAGAGAGTTTTTGTTTGAAATGGTTAAATTTAGTTATTTTAGTCTTTATACACGATGATTTTTAATGAGTGATTGACCAGGAACCAATTTTTCTAGATCAGTATTCCGTGGCGACCACGCTTAAGTCGCATTTAGGTACATGAAACAAAACGTCTATTTTAGACGGTTATTTTTAATCGGTGATCAGGAGTTGTAAAATATTGCTCCCTAGCCAAAACGGAATTTAACAGTCGAGTTCTAAAAGCAATGAAGTCTCTGTTTAATTAATAAAAAAACGTTATTGTTAAAACTTCCTCCGTATACCGAATGTATGGTCATCCTACATTTGTAGAAGTTAACTAGTATCGTCAAGTGTCATCGCTTTGGCGGGGAATTTGACAGGTCTCGCGTCAAAACTTGTTAAGGAAACAGACTTGTCGGAGGTTTTTAGCTCATAGACTAGATTTAGACATGATTATGTGTAGGGTGACAAAGATATTAATTAAAAAGTGATTTTCCAAACAATCATTATCTTTTGAACGCCAGCGTCGGCTATAGAAGACAATACGGTAATACAAAAATCAACTTACTCGCATCTGCATAAGAATCAATTTTGTTCGTAACAAAAACGATGTGTGGCGTTCAAAAGGTTAAAAATTAGACGTTATGTTCATGTAACTGCGACTCAGACGTGGTCGACACGGAATACTGATCTAGAAAAATTGGCTCCTGGCACAAAATAAAAAGGTACAGAAGTCAATCAAGTGTATGTACTTCACTTTTCATACCTACGCTCGGCGGTCGCTCTAGGGTTGTCAATTATGGCATATGCATATAAAACTTATCGTGATAGTGGCACTCGTATCTAGTTGTTTGATTTATTGTTGATATTCAAACGGGAAGAATGGTAATATAAAATAATAATAATAATAATAATAATTGGTGTTGTCGTGTCACCAGTGCAGTCAGTCATCGCAGGGCGGCTTGTGGCGAGCTGTTGGTGCGTAGCGACACCACGAACCCGAGACCTCCAGGGGTACACATACACACATGCGCTTATACACACACTCACACACAGCTACACACCCACCCCGCCTCTAGTTTGCCTTTGTTGGTCGCCTAGAGTGGAGCGCAAGAGCTAATGCTCGAAGGATGGATGTGTTTCCGTAAGTGGCGAGTTGGCATTTTGAAGTTTAAAGTCCAGGAACACCTCTCCATCCTTAGCCGTTCACACCAATGTTGCCGCCTCGTTGCCCCGAGTGGGCAATAGTTTGAGGGGCCCATTTAGTGAATGGCGAGTCACCGCCTACCAAAAGTTCAGTTTATGAGATATTGAAATGGTAGGTGTCCGTTATCTCACTCCATAGCCCGGTAATCCTGTCCACAACATCCCAACCCCATAGCCAATTCCATGTCGATTCCTACCTGGCAATAGATTGGCAACTGTGGAGGACTGTCCGCTAGCACATCCTCATGGTGTATTAGGGGATAGACCTCCATAGTTGCGCTCATCTCATTTATATTATATGGTACCAAAGGCCTCTTCATGTTGGCTTCGGCCCCATGAATGCCTTTCAAATGACCGGGTCCCCATGGGCCCGTGATCGGAAATCCGTACCAACATAATAATTAAAATACCTACCTACAAAATTTAGCGTTTGTCAATTTTCACTATAGAAAATCCCTAATAACTTCTAAACGGATTATCCTAGTTACACAATTTCCATTGTCCTATCGGTTTTAGACCTAAATCTATCTAATGACACTAAAAACAACACAATATCTATACAAACAAAAAAACATGTTTTCAACTTACGTAATATTAGTGGCGTGAATTTACCTTACAAAAATGTAGTTAGGTACTTACTTCGTTTATACTGATTCAAAATAGGAAACTATTATTACTTTGGGAGTCGGGGCGAGGTGCTTACCTATTTACCTAACTATTCTATGTAACGTTAAAATGAACCATCGAATTACAAGCAGATACCTACTAAACTTACCTCTCTGAAACCACTGGTAGCTTAAAAAACGACCATTCACCGTTTAGGGTTGAATTTAAACAACCGTCCACTGAACAGTTATAATAACCTTTTTTTTGTTGCTCCATTATTGCACTCGAAAAATTCCACAGACGCGCGACACTAAATAAATAGGTACGCGCGACCACAGCGCGCGCCTCGAAAAATTCTACAGACGCGCGACCACAGCGCGCGCCTCACGCGGATGACAATCGCGCTCGGACTGATCCGAACTGATCCGAGATATCGTGTCTGTGAACAGTGTCTATGTGTGCGTTGCTCGAGCGCACTTTGTATGTAGATTTACTTCTGTACCTTTCTATTTTATGCTCCTGGTCACCGGTTAAAAGTTGTCGTGTGGATTCGCTAAATGCATGCGTCGGTAGGGAGTGGCTGATGCCGGCCGCGCTGCAGCAGTCGCTGGCGGCGCACTCGCGCTCGTCGTCGCCGCACACGCCGCAATAGCACGTACGTACGGTACACTGACCCGCTGTTTCACCATCCATTGCAATAGCACGTACGTACGGTACACTGACCCGCTGTTTCACCATCCATTGCAATAGCACGTACGTACGGTACACTGACCCGCTGTTTCACCATCCATTGCAATAGCACGTACGTACGGTACACTGACCCGCTGTTTCACCATCCATTGCAATAGCACGTACGTACGGTACACTGACCCGCTGTTTCACCATCCATTGCAATAGCACGTACGTACGGTACACTGACCCGCTGTTTCACCATCCATTGCAATAGCACGTACGTACGGTACACTGACCCGCTGTTTCACCATCCATTGCAATAGCACGTACGTACGGTACACTGACCCGCTGTTTCACCATCCATTGCAATAGCACGTACGTACGGTACACTGACCCGCTGTTTCACCATCCATTGCAATAGCACGTACGTACGGTACACTGACCCGCTGTTTCACCATCCATTGCAATAGCACGTACGTACGGTACACTGACCCGCTGTTTCACCATCCATTGCAATAGCACGTACGTACGGTACACTGACCCGCTGTTTCACCATCCATTGCAATAGCACGTACGTACGGTACACTGACCCGCTGTTTCACCATCCATTGCAATAGCACGTACGTACGGTACACTGACCCGCTGTTTCACCATCCATTGCAATAGCACGTACGTACGGTACACTGACCCCCTGTTTCACCATCCATTGCAATAGCACGTACGTACGGTACACTGACCCGCTGTTTCACCATCCATTGCAATAGCACGTACGTACGGTACACTGACCCGCTGTTTCACCATCCATTGCAATAGCACGTACGTACGGTACACTGACCCGCTGTTTCACCATCCATTGCAATAGCACGTACGTACGGTACACTGACCCGCTGTTTCACCATCCATTGCAATAGCACGTACGTACGGTACACTGACCCGCTGTTTCACCATCCATTGCAATAGCACGTACGTACGGTACACTGACCCGCTGTTTCACCATCCATTGCAATAGCACGTACGTACGGTACACTGACCCGCTGTTTCACCATCCATTGCAATAGCACGTACGTACGGTACACTGACCCGCTGTTTCACCATCCATTGCAATAGCACGTACGTACGGTACACTGACCCGCTGTTTCACCATCCATTGCAATAGCACGTACGTACGGTACACTGACCCGCTGTTTCACCATCCATTGCAATAGCACGTACGTACGGTACACTGACCCGCTGTTTCACCATCCATTGCAATAGCACGTACGTACGGTACACTGACCCGCTGTTTCACCATCCATTGCAATAGCACGTACGTACGGTACACTGACCCGCTGTTTCACCATCCATTGCAATAGCACGTACGTACGGTACACTGACCCGCTGTTTCACCATCCATTGCAATAGCACGTACGTACGGTACACTGACCCGCTGTTTCACCATCCATTGCAATAGCACGTACGTACGGTACACTGACCCGCTGTTTCACCATCCATTGCAATAGCACGTACGTACGGTACACTGACCCGCTGTTTCACCATCCATTGCAATAGCACGTACGTACGGTACACTGACCCGCTGTTTCACCATCCATTGCAATAGCACGTACGTACGGTACACTGACCCGCTGTTTCACCATCCATTGCAATAGCACGTACGTACGGTACACTGACCCGCTGTTTCACCATCCATTGCAATAGCACGTACGTACGGTACACTGACCCGCTGTTTCACCATCCATTGCAATAGCACGTACGTACGGTACACTGACCCCCTGTTTCACCATCCATTGCAATAGCACGTACGTACGGTACACTGACCCGCTGTTTCACCATCCATTGCAATAGCACGTACGTACGGTACACTGACCCGCTGTTTCACCATCCATTGCAATAGCACGTACGTACGGTACACTGACCCGCTGTTTCACCATCCATTGCAATAGCACGTACGTACGGTACACTGACCCGCTGTTTCACCATCCATTGCAATAGCACGTACGTACGGTACACTGACCCGCTGTTTCACCATCCATTGCAATAGCACGTACGTACGGTACACTGACCCGCTGTTTCACCATCCATTGCAATAGCACGTACGTACGGTACACTGACCCGCTGTTTCACCATCCATTGCAATAGCACGTACGTACGGTACACTGACCCGCTGTTTCACCATCCATTGCAATAGCACGTACGTACGGTACACTGACCCGCTGTTTCACCATCCATTGCAATAGCACGTACGTACGGTACACTGACCCCCTGTTTCACCATCCATTGCAATAGCACGTACGTACGGTACACTGACCCCCTGTTTCACCATCCATTGCAATAGCACGTACGTACGGTACACTGACCCCCTGTTTCACCATCCATTGCAATAGCACGTACGTACGGTACACTGACCCCCTGTTTCACCATCCATTGCAATAGCACGTACGTACGGTACACTGACCCCCTGTTTCACCATCCATTGCAATAGCACGTACGTACGGTACACTGACCCCCTGTTTCACCATCCATTGCAATAGCACGTACGTACGGTACACTGACCCCCTGTTTCACCATCCATTGCAATAGCACGTACGTACGGTACACTGACCCCCTGTTTCACCATCCATTGCAATAGCACGTACGTACGGTACACTGACCCCCTGTTTCACCATCCATTGCAATAGCACGTACGTACGGTACACTGACCCCCTGTTTCACCATCCATTGCAATAGCACGTACGTACGGTACACTGACCCCCTGTTTCACCATCCATTGCAATAGCACGTACGTACGGTACACTGACCCCCTGTTTCACCATCCATTGCAATAGCACGTACGTACGGTACACTGACCCCCTGTTTCACCATCCATTGCAATAGCACGTACGTACGGTACACTGACCCCCTGTTTCACCATCCATTGCAATAGCACGTACGTACGGTACACTGACCCCCTGTTTCACCATCCATTGCAATAGCACGTACGTACGGTACACTGACCCCCTGTTTCACCATCCATCGCAATAGCACGTACGTACGGTACACTGACCCCCTGTTTCACCACCCATTAATCAAATTTATTTGACGGCTAAATGTGTTGCCGTCTCTGTTTGTTTTGTTCGAATAGACGAAGACGGCATCACATTTATCCGTCGGTTAAAATTAATCAATGGGTGGTGAAACAGCCCCTCACTATCAATCAACTGAAACGATTACTTGTGATAGCCCCTATGATAGTTACGTTTATTTAAAAGATGTGTGTTCATGCAGTTCCTCCACCTCCACACTGTACGAACACACACAAATCACACAAACCCAACTATCTTCTTTGTATGTTAATGTATTGATTATGTTAAGTTTATTGGTTTGGGTTTACTTTTGATTTCGACTCTTTTTACTCTGCATTGTATGCCTACTCTTGTCTCTGGTGTCCTGTCAATCGTTCAAAGGTTAACTGGAAGAGATCCCTTTAAGGGATAAGTTCGCCTTTGTACATCTGTTTCTCTTGTTAACTGTTAATTTTCATGTTTTACGTACAATAAAGAGTTTTACATACATACATACATCACCACCACCAAACTACGCTGACGCGTTTCGAACTCGAGCAGAGCTCGTCCTTCGAGTATCGCAACCGTTCACTATGCTAGCAAGTGTTATTGGCTAACAATTTTAGTGAGACTAATTATTTTAATAAAATAGAACTACTGGAAAAAATCATTCACAGTAGTTCTATTATTTGAAGTCCTTTAAATAATGGAACTAGTGGGAATAGACCCAAAAGAAAAGACCGAAAGGTGTTTTTTTCTGAAACCTTAAACTTTTTAAGATTATTATAAAACGAACCTAACCTAACATAATGGGTTCT
This sequence comes from Archips crataeganus, assembly GCA_947859365.1. NCBI lineage: Eukaryota > Metazoa > Arthropoda > Insecta > Lepidoptera > Tortricidae > Archips > Archips crataeganus. The sequence continues at coordinate 5,128,757 of OX402071.1, read as the reverse complement.
ATACGATGCCTTTTTAATAAATTCTGAGTAGTTTACGGTTTCAGAAAAAAACTTGTCGGTCGATATTTTAATACATTCAATCTTTCATACTTCGGTATTATTATAATTCATACCCATATAAGCATCGCATACAAATTGTCCAATCGATCCGATCATGACTGGACATGGGTTAAATTCGACTTGCAAGATTTGAACACAACTTATATGCATGCATCTCGTCGAGGATAAGGCAAATTCGCTTAACTAGCATTGTATAATTCCGCGTATCTGACAAATTTAGCCAACTACCAATTTTTACTCCCAAATTCGTTAAAGTAAAACAAATATGAAGTTAAAACCATCCCCTGTAAAACTACATGTAGCGCAGATACGCGATATTTCTGTCTGGTAGATAAGCGGATTTGCGCTACCCCCGACGATATACGTAAAATTATGGCAACAATACTTACTCCTTACACTTTTTTTCTCTAATTTGTGTTAATTTTGGTCACAGATGGCGTACCGCGATGCGATGAAAGCGGGGAACGTTGTGCCCTAGACTAGACCTATCTGATGTTGGCGCATTGTCGAATGCTGTACTGTTATATTAATATTAATACATAGGTTATGTACGCGTGCTCTGAAATTAAGCATTAAAAGAGGGTTGTGGAGTTACGACTTTTCGCAAGTGCCGAGAATGGTTTCCAACCACTATGATTTTGACCACACCACAGAACTCCCAGTAAAAAGTAGAAATGTCACCAAAGTAAAAAATGGCCACAGTTTTCCAGCTCAGTCTGTAAATGATCGTCTTAATACACGTCCGAGCAGAGCTGGATTTAGGGGAGGGCATCCGGGATCTCCACAATAGAAGGCCCCCCAAATTAGAGACTTCGAATTTTTTTTAATTAAATCTTGACTGAAAAAAAATGGTCATTTTATTAGGAAAATAATTTGTGACCAAGGGGCCTCCACTTATTTTATGCCCCGATGCCTCCAGACCTCTAAATCCGTCCAAGAAAAAGGTTTATATTTCCTTTGAAGGCCGGTAACAGATCAGTGACTCTCCTCGAGTTGTTGGTATTCATGGGCGATGGTTAATCGTTTGGGGGATGGAAACCGTTATCACCGTTTCTAATTTTTACTTTTACTTCACAACCTTCTTAAGGCTCTATTACATTGGTCAGCTAGCCAGTCTTAAATCCGGCTGAGCAATGTAATCACCCCCTAAGTTATACTTTTTTAACAGCAAAGAATAGCTAAATCAACTAAGGGAACAGTGAGTGCCAAATTATCTGATTTAGCTATTCTGTCCCTTGATGGTAAAGAATTTGAAGCCCAATATACTGTACTAAATGCCAATTCAAATTATTTGGCTCCTGCCCGCCACCAATTTATTTTGACGTTTGTAGTCGGCCCTAAATGCGGATAAATCTGTATGAAAAGACAACTATCTGTGATTGAGAATAAAATGCAACTTTGATACACGTTATTGGGTTTTTCAAGAAAAATTGTACCATTTACTTTTTTCAATGCGGAGTTTTTAGATTCTTTTTTTTACTCAAAATGAAGAGCGCTAGTAATTTTAACGAATAAAAAAGTGCTTTATTTTCCATACAAAATTTTGTGTCAGTTTTCTGACCAGCCACATAAACTGTACGAAAAAAGCCACAAAACCGAGTCAAAAAATAAGGACACTTTTTTACCTATGAAAATAAAATAGCACTCGAGATTTTGAATAAGAAAACCCCAAAATTTTCAGCATTTAAAGACTAAAAGGGTGTACTTTTTATTGAAAATGTCCTAGAAATACTTGATTTTCTAATCAACGCCCAAACCCTTGGATCTAGAAAGCTGAAATTGCATAGAGGTTCTATTTATGATGTAGACAAAAAGAACGGATAGGGGATACACCGGGGGCGAAACCGCGTGCGCAAAGTAATTATAATTAAAATCTAATAACCAGATAGCTAACTAATAAATTAAACGTAACTTATGACACTTATCTGCCTCACTTCATAAAAAAAGTAAAGTGTTTCCATTCGTTGCTTCGTTTCGACGTAAGAAGGTGACAAATATATAGCGGCTATAGGCCACCACAGACCGCAGCGCGGGACGTTACGAAGCGGGCCCAGCGCGTTGTATAACACTGAATCATATACTTATGTCAAATGTCACTAGTGAAATTCTCCCTTCTGTTAGGGTGTGCTTCCAATGACGCGGAGCGAAGCAGAGATGTGCAGAAGCTACCAATAATCTTGTAAAATCATGGCAAGGGCATCTCATCGGTTGATTTATTTGTATACTTAAAGTAAAATAACACCTTATAAAAATACACTTAAAGCATTATGAATTAGATAGGCTCAGTTTCATTCGGTACCGTGCCACTGAATATCGTGTTATCGTGGACAGAAATAAATAACCAATAAATAAATTAAAATTATTAAAAGTTTGATATAGTGAATAAAATACGTAGTTTTAGTGGTCCGTCCGTTGAGAATTCTTATTAGACGTATTTAAAGTGGTTTCAGGTCACAAGTACCAACAAACGAAATGTAATTTGATAAAATAAGGATGTTGAAATACTTGAATTTGTTATTTACGATTAAAAATTAATGCGTGCTTGTGACCTGCGTGCCACTACTAATTTAAAGGATTCCTGTACATAAAAATGTACAAGTATAAAATTTAAATATTTCAAAGTGCCATCAGTATTTCATGTAAACGTGGGGAATTCTAGTTGTTAATTGTAAAATAATTCAAAAATTGGAGTTGCTGTGCGGTCGAAATTATCTTCTGTTTAGTCATGTTCATACATGGATGTATGATATATTTTTATAAGATTAAGTGATCCTAGTGTGTTTCAAAAATCTCACTGGACGCACAGTGACTTTTAGAAATAGTTAATTCTTTACTTACTTTTGTAATATTCGGCTTGTAGTTGGAGATGAATTTTCTATAATGATAATGTTTACATTGAACTTGTATTATTTGACAATGCGCCAAATTACGCATTAATAAATCCGCCATAAATACAGAGAATGAAGTGTGGATTGCACCAAGCTACTCTATCGGTTCGGCCACGACATCCTATGGGGCAGAAAGAAGTGGTGTAAACGATTTTGATCCCAAGTGCGTTAGAAAATAAGGCCTCTAGTTTGAAATTGGTTATCGTTAAAGTAATTTTATGCAATTCGCTCTAATATTTATGTTCAAAGTCTTGTCGCCTTGAAGCACTACTGGTAAAATAGTTACCTAATCGAGCCTTCTTAACCAGTATGACGGATTTATTAAATGCTCTATAAGTGTCATACACAGAGCTAAACAAGATTAAAGACTCAAAATCATGACTATTTAGGCCGTAATATGAGTAGAGTCCAAAAATCGAGATCATGTTAACAATACTTACCGGAAAAAGCTCCGTTATAAGATGAGTTATGGCCCAGCACGGAAAAAGTTTCGTAATAGTTCTCCAACTTTTTGAACCCTACCCATATCCAAACTTGAGCATAAAAATCTTCATTTTTTTGACGCGATGTCATTACAAGATACGGGTCCCTAAAAAAATACATCACATGTAGAAACGTTTAAGCCTAACTCTGCGTATGACATTTTCGTACTGAGACTGCTGTACATTCCCCCTATCCACTCATTGTTTTTGCCAAATTTAAATTGTACAGACTTGGCCTTTATTGCATTGACTGGGGCGCCGTTTATGGTGTGAATTGGAACGAAGTGGAAGAGGGGTCAGTTCAAAATGCACCAAATCTTTTATATTAATTTAGGCTAGATATCTATATTATTCACACGGTAAATCTCTGGCCATTCATGCTTGTACCCAGCAGAGACGACATGAGATGAAACTTGCAATTTTTTCCCGCGTATACGGCCCGTGAACGAGCGGGATATTTTTTTTTTGTTTCTTCAACTAGAAACTTTTTAATGCTTGGTTTGTTATAGAGACCTTACATTGCAGTGAACACAGCTTTCATTATTTAATTTATATAAAATGTTTATCGTTGATAAAGGACCAATTACTTGAAGCAATTTACAAACCTACTTACATACGAGTAAATTAGGAACAAGCTTCGTTTCTTTGAGCTTTCATGCTTATTTTATAGCAAACAGACGAGGTGTCTTTGATAAAAACAGAGAATATCCTAGAGCTACAGGCTCATGTTTCACCTCGCTTTGGAGCAATATGCAATTGCAAAATGTACACAACGCGTATTGTGAAACACGCGGAACGTACAAAAAGCTAAAAAGTACATTCGCAAAATGTACAAATCGGATAATTTGTTTATTTATTATTTTACCGATTTGTACCTACATTTTGCGAATATAAGTACATTTTGGTTTTGGTACGTTCCGCGTTTTTCACGATATGCTTTGTGTACATTTCGCGTATTGTAGATTTTATACAGATTTTAGATACATTGTGTGTGTGTGTAGTATACATTTTGCGTTACAGTAAAATTGCATAAAGTTTGCCACTAACAAATAAATGGATTGCCTTCATTTCATATTCAACTTTAACGACCTACAAATAAAGCCATGTTTAGAATACTGTTACCCACGTTTGCAGATTTTGTAATAACTACTTTATTTGTATGGTGTTAAAGTTGGAAATGAAATGAAGGCAAGCAATCTGTCAGTGGTAAATTAAAAGTAAACGTATTGTATGTGCATTTTGCTCCGAAGCGTCTCACCTGACATCACAATTTATCACCTTAAACAATTACAATGTCGAAATATCGTAATTTACACGCTAATTAAATCGCATGTTTAAAAATGTATGAGAGTGTGACTTAACTGGATGACACGTTTGAATGTTCCATTTCCAATGCGAATCGTTTTTATTAATTTTTAATGTTGTGAACATCTTCATTTATTTGTAGTTAATTTTTTACACCTAACGCGTAGCTTGTAAAGTGTTTTAAATTTTATCCATCGCTCTTTTAATCATGACAATAAAATAACATTTCTCTGATAAACTAGGCATTGTCATTAATTGTAGCTTCCCTATCGTTTTAGATTTGCATGCATTTACACTAGGGACGGAATATTAGGCTTAGCAGTCATAATTTATTATGGTTTAGTATTTCGTAATTTGATTTTTATTTTTTCAATTGTTTTATTTTATTTTGCCGTACATTAGGCCACGATGGTGGCGTACAGTGGGCGCTACAAGTTTCGGACGGATTGTAACTACAGTTATTATGGTTTCGACGCAAATGTATTCGAACTACAAGATGTAGGAATCGGCAGAAGCGCTATCTATAGGGAAACCGTCGTATGATTGTCCCGCAGTACAACTTTATCTCAATAAGCCATAGTTGTACTCATCAAGCAAGTCACTTAAGCATCTATTGTGATAAAGTTGTACAACGGAACTAGCTTACGATTACCTATTAATCGAGTCCACTTGCCATCGCAATCTGTGGCCTTATGCAATGGAGGCTGTATTGTCAAACGTGCGGGCGCTCGCGAACGCATTCACCGTCGCATTCTACCGCCATCTACCGTGTGACAGAAAGAAGTAGTGGAAACGATTGCTATTCCGACAAATTAGCGTTAGACAATAAGACCTCAGCTCCTAGTTTAGTCCTTTTACAGACTGGTTAGATCAATTTACCAAAATCGTTTTCTAGTAGCAAAATTTCCATTCATATTTTTTCCCAATAAAATTTTGAATTGACAGAGAAACAGTGTCAACGGAGCTCCGCTCATTCTTCTGTGTGCTTTTGGCCCTTCGGGCCGATGCAAACTTAACATAACCTAAACCTACCTATGTTTCTGTGTCGATTAGTTTAGAAAAAACGCGATTGTGAAAATAAGCTTCAGTAAAAAACCATTTCGAGAAAAAAAGCATTTGGGGAAAAATGCGAAAGGAAATTTCGCTACTAGGAAATTACGATTTTGGTAAATTGATCAACAAGTCCTTTTACAATATTATTCTAAACAATTTGAAACTAGTAATGAGGCAAAATAAAAGTGTAACTATAGTTCTGGACTAAGATAATTTGATTTAGTGTCTACTGTGAGTAACAAACTTCCATAGCAGAAAATAAACTAAACGTAAAAGTTAAGTCGATATAAATAGATATGATGCATTATTGGACAAGTGTGCTTAGTAATACGGCTTCTGGGCGTTCTAACTTGGTTTGGACTAAAAAAAAAAATTCGACAGTCCCCTTCCAAACACAATTTAAATATTCTACTTAGGAGCGTTTATACCTGCTGAGCTGGCAACGTTGCATTAATGTTAGTTTTTCTCGATTATTCCATAAAAATGAAAATTAAAAATGTGGTCTATAAGAATTGTTCTAATATATAAGTTAATGTGTCTACTGCAATAATTATTCGTGATAAGACTTTTATTTTCTTTAAAAACGAACAAATTATTACCTAACGGTTTTTAAAGAAAATGAAAAAAGTCTATCGCGAATAATGCAGTAGACACATTAATTTAATATTAGAACAATTCTTATAGACCACATTTTTAATTTTCATTCAATTTTTATGGAATAATCGAGAAAAACTAACAAAAATGCAACGTTGCAGCTCAGCAGGTATAAACGCTCCCATAAACAATACACGACAAGCTAAATTCGCGCAAGAGAGGGATAGCACTTCGCTAGTAGCGTGCAGTGTATACGTGTGTATGCGTCATTTTCATGTCCAGATACAGATACACTGAAATTGCGGCTGTCAAAACACTAAAAAATCAAAGGCGAAAGGTAAAACAAGCTTCAATAATGATTTTAAGCCCAAACTAAGTTCGAACTCCCAGCTAATAGCCTATTTAATTATTATTTAAATGTTCTACCTATATTGACATCAGGTTATTTTTTAAAACTTAGTAGACTTGATTTTTGCATTTATGTGAAAGGCGTCTACAACATGGCATAAGTATACAGGTAAACGCGCTAAACAACCAAAAAATGTTCATAGTTTGGCAAGTTATATGGCAACATTGGCACTTCGCCAGTTGCGGAAAATCACTGGAATTTATTTCCTCTGTGGTTGCACGAGTGTATATTTCTCGTCACCTCTTTACTGATGACGAGGCGATATGGTCCCGGACCTTAGCCTGTCCGAACGGACGAATCAAGAAAAAAAAAATTCTGGTCATGCTTGACTGAGCATGAGCCTCTGTGAAGGTGTGTTTTTTTTCATTATGCAGTCTCTGTTCATTGTGCTCGATTAGAACAGCATCTTAGATATCGATCACGATCTCATAAAATAACAGGAACTTAACAGAGCAGACTGGTGAAACAGGGAAAAATTTATCAAATCTGTACTGAATTTGTTGTTAATTTGTGCCATGTCGTCGAAGTATGTCTGTATTTATGTGCAAGGGCATTACCGCCACATTTTGCATTTTCTCTTGATAATGTACTTCATGATTTTTAACGAATGCATACAATGTTTTTGTAGTTAAGAAATTATGTAGTGTATTGAAGTTTTTTCGATTTCATGTTGAAGTAGATTTGGGTGCAAACTAAAAAATCTATTTTTATTAAAATAATACGGTAACTATAAATATTTAACTCATGAGAACGTTGTAACGAACTATTTTAGAATAATTACTAACTTGTTACATGTATATTCTAATTGGAGGTTGAAATATTGTCATACATACATTAGATAGAACGGGATGTCGCGGAAGCGCGCTCACTCGGCATTTAACGTTTTTCACAAGTTGTCATAATGAAAAGAATATTGGCAATAGTACAAGTTTGGACGAAATAAACCATGTAAAAAGTTTGCAACATTGTCTTTTTTACCTTCCTTTTCTATGTGAAATTAGTGCTAGAGAAAACTAGAAATTTTATATACTCAGCTCAATTTTATAGAACTCTTGTGTGCTCGAAAATCGGGAGTTCAGAGTCCAAACGAGGACTTACCGCAAGTTGTGAATTTAATTTCCTTGCAATCGAAGTGAAAAGCAGTGTGTAAACCTCGAGCATTAAACCCATTGACCCCTCGCGTGTCTATCCACCCTCGTTGTACCAGCTCCGGTGGCTTATGAACGTCTCGGATTTTAAATAGCTCGTTTTATGTTCTTATTGTGCAATCTACTATTTTGTAAATTTAACATGAATCTTGAGCCAAATGTCAAGCACACAAGAAAACTCTAGCACCTAATTGCGAACACGAGCATATTCGGAAACTCGTTAGCTCTGAACGGGTTAATGTTTCCATACGAATTCTTCACAATCAGTAGGAATACACCTATAGAGCCTGTCTTTGTATGTAGTTATTGCAAGAATGCTCTAACTCGAGTGCAGGCTCGAGGACTCTAGTTTTCTTCAACACTAGGTTAAGTAGGCACGTCAGTTTTCCTTTTGAAAATAAAAGCACAGGGGACCTTATTGCAGTATTTTAATACAATATAATCATTTACATCCGTATGATGACATCAAACTAAATAACCCACCGACAGCTCTTAGACTAAATAGTTTGTACAGCTGATACGTTTTACCGACCACCACGCATACACAAACACACACACATTCACACAGCTGTAGCTTAAGTCAATTAAAATCTTAAGATTTACTTAACCTTAAAAATTGCAACTTTTAAAATTTATATCCTTATAAAAACACTGGCAGGTCAAAGCTATCTCTTTGAGTAGACTGTATACGAGTGTACATTTCATCGTGATTTTTGCTTTTTCCTTTGGTTAGTGTAGAGAAATTTAGTAAAAACGTGCCAGAACAATTATATCTATTATCCTAAAGTAACTGTTGAAAAAATCTACAAATATGAACTAAACTTTTACTTCATTTTCATGGTAAGATCTCCATTATACCTATACCTTATGTAACTATAGGGTGTGTGGAACTGCAAACAGTTATAGTGCTACACACAATCGTCTATAAAAATACTTTTCAGTTGATTTTTTCGAATAACAGATTGGTTTCAAATCCTATCTAAAAAACAGATATTCTGCATTTGAGTGAATTACTTTTCTAATATAAGCGGAACTCATAGTAAGCGACGTCAAACCAATATTTTTTTGAGAAATAAACATGCAGAAACTTTCGATGTGCATAAAACTAAGTGCTATAAATTATGATAGTTGCTACGCTAAATGATGTATATTGGTGTAAATCCAGGCACTCTGGTTTAGTTCTTTGGAACCAGAAGCTAAACAGATGCACCTAGTGTAGTAGACTTAATGCACCTAGAGTTAATTCACCCAGCCATAATTCAGACCATAAAATAGGTAGGTTAGGTTAGTTAGGTAGCTTCTCCTGCCCGAAGGGCAAACCGCTTCAGGGCCGACAACGCACTGTCATCGCGCTGCGGGTGTCTATGGACAGTGGTGATCGTTTAACATCAGGTGACCCACTAGTTCGTTTGTCTGGCCACTCTAACAAAAAAAATAGAAATAAAAAATATAAATTTGCAGGCTTTCACTGAATTACGGATGAATAAATCCTGGGTGAATTAACTCTAGGTGCATTAAGTCTACCGCCCGATGCATCTTGATTTGTGAATAAATCACACATTCTGTGGAAAAATACAATCTCAAAACATAGGAGTTGCGAACGGTGTTTCCAGAATGGTGTTTCTAATCGGATGTGATATAATTCGCAAAGGATACGAGTGGCAATTATAAATCATAGTTGTGTTTGCAATGGATCATGGACTTCATGATATAAATGCAGAGTATGATTGATGATGTTCTCTGATACTGGCCTAGTACATGGATCTTACATTACCAGATGGTTCTGCTTGGAAACGTGTATGAAACGCGCTATTGTGTAAAAGCTGATCCATTTAACTTAGCTGGTAGAATTTTTTACCGCGCAACTTTTCGAGTGTTAAATATACACATGGCATATGTAATGGGCCAGATAAACATACGAACAAGTCCACGTACTTCTAACTGCGCGAGCTTTCTCGTTCGTGTGTCACCTTTCGCAAACCAAAAAGCTCGCCGATCTACAAGTACGTGAACTTAAATTTATCTGATAATTAGATAGATTGGTCTTGCCCGCGACTAAGTTTAGTTAAATTAGCCGGTGTATATCTTTGGATGGTGGTTCATTGGATGCCGCTAACTACGAGTCCGCATGTTCGCGGCGCGCGCCGCGTCACTTCTTGACAGCCGCTGCGTTCCCGGCGGCCGCGTTAGCGTTGTAGTTCTGGAAACATTGGAAAAACACACGTTAACGGTATTTATAATATTTGAGCCTGTGTCTACGCACATTACGTATCGGAAAGTGTATCAATTCAAACCGATTCTGCCACACGGCTAAGCAAATTTGGCTGTATGCTGTCACTAATATCGATTGCGTAGTGAAGTTTGACGACAGGATCTGTGACAAATGCAATGTATTTTGGCCGGCAAAGTACGCGCACACCAATTGCGTTCAAGGTTACATTTGTAGAGGATGTAAGCAATCAGTTTGCAGTACGCAAGTTACGCTTGTACGGTTTTCACATCTGGACGCATTTCAATAGTTTGTAAAATTTCCAATCCACACTGGGCCCGCATGCTAGAGGCAGCCCAAACACTCATTCTGAGGGAGCGCCTAGTAATAGGACTTATTTAAAGTATAGGGTCGCAACTAAGCGATGAAGTGTGTCGCCATCAGTCCATGATTATTTGGAAATATATGAGAATACTTTCAAAATACAGATAACTCGTACAGCCAAATTATCCCTTTATAAGTTTGACCTTACAATAACAGATCTTTCTAGAAATTTATCGCTTTGTCGTTGTGACAATACTGATAATGATAACAAATGCTAGTGTAATTTGTCAAGCCGCAATACTGCAACAGCCGTGGTGCCCTAGTGCTTTGGCCTATGCTCTCTCAGCTCAATCAGAGGGTCATGGATTCGAACCAAAGTTTCGTTAAACAAAAACTTACGAGTTGCGGAAACCTGTATTTATCTGAACCAACTTTTTCTTGCCACCCGTTGCTACGGTTAAACAAATTTTGTCTCCTGGACAACCTAAGCATTTCTCTATGAGACAGTATGAAATGTCAATTGGACAACTAGGGACCGAGTAAACCACACGAAAAGTTTCACCCATACACCTGTGAAACAGTTTGACGTGTATTTAAGTTTCCAACTGGGCCAGCGTTGAAACTACAGCCCAGGACAGAGAGAGGTCTTGAGATTGAGAGCAATCTGAGAGGCTCGGCCTGGCAGCGAGACGTGTAATACGTGCATAATCAATAGAGAAGGGGACTTGTGACCGGGTTTTTTAGTCCGTGCAAGTCAGACACTGTCTGGGCCCTCCATGCCCAGTTCGTCCGAAGGGATTTTTCCCGAGCACAAGTCACTCTTCCTACCCTAAAGTAAAAAACAGCAAAGACTTCGCGTCTTTGGCTCCTCTGGCGACTCATTCAAAAAAAATACGTGCATAGGCTGGAGATGATGATGATGATGATGTTTACCTGGTAGTACTGCGCCCACTGCGCCTGCTGGTCGGCGGTGGCGGTCCCGGCGCCGGCGCCGGCCCCCGCGGCGTTACCTTGTTGCTGTCCGTACTGTGCAAACAACATTCACAATTACCATTAAAAGGTCATACTCCATCGGTGTATAAACTTTGGGTCAAATATTGGCAGACAAATTGAATTGGAATAATGAAGACGGATAATTTAAGTCTTTAATCGAGTTTATCCCAACTATTCCAATCCGGTGGTCGGATTGATTTGAAATTTGGTATACTTATGAAGGTTGGATGACAAAACAAGTATGGTCAACAAAAAGTAGTCAGCAAAAAAGCTTCCATAATAATTAAACTTTTAACAGCTTATTTGTAAGTAGTAGCCATCTACAGCTGATATTGATAAATTAACATGTCCAATAACACCCTCCATCACGAGACTTCTTACTGGCCGTCGATCCCAGACGCTTTCGAGAACCAAATGCGCCAGCATTTGTAGAGTTGTAGCTACAGACGGACAAACCGTCCTCCTTACTAAATCTACACTATTACTGTCACGCACCAAAAAAACATACAGCACCTGGATGCCAAACGTCTCATTATAAAGACCCGTCCGAGACCTACCTACTCTTAAGGCTGGTTTACAAAGTGCTAGTTGCTGCCTGGTCAGTAGACAGCTACTCGGTTTATCTACTCGTACGCCAGTAGCTCGGCTCGCCTTTGCTGTCTGCACGACACCTAGCTACTGCCCAGTCCGAGTCGAGTCGCCGAGGCGAGTCTGTCCGGCTGGCACTGGCGAGCTAGTGCCGAACGCGTCCAAACGATGCGAGCGCTGTCAAGTGCGAGTTGCTGCCGGGCGAGCAGGCGAGTGAAAACAAAAAATGTTGAAGTAACTCGGATGTGAGCTACTGACCAACTCGCACGTACGAGTCACTCGTAAGTTACGTCCAAACAGTGCGAGTTACTGCAGTGCAGCTACTCGGAAGGCTGACTCGTACGCTAGCTCGCACTGTGTAAACCAGCCATTACACCATTATTATGACAGTAATAACATTGCGCGCCTTCTAATAGGACCTTTGAAAGAACGTTTGGCTATGCCAGCAATATTGGAGCACATAAATAACAAATGAGATTAAAGGTTCGCCTTTGTCGGAGGTGGCATAGAGGACATCATCATTATTGTCACATGAGCGAGATGAGATGAGATTGAAAAAGAATAGATAGTGCTCGCGATTTTAAATAAGAAAACCCCAAAATGTCCTCATTTTAAGAAAAGTGAATTGCGCACTGCGCAAGCCACAGAAGAGACGTGAGACAGGGCGCGTCGCGGTGCTCGTCGTTTGTTCGCAGCCGCGTCTCCGCCCCGTCTCTTCTGTCTGCTTTGGATCACGTCACGACGCTTCTATACATTTAGGGGGTGTTTCACCACCTTATTGTCAAACTGCTGGTTACGTAACCAATGAATAAACTACCGGTCCTGTGCGAACTAAGTACCACTTAACTAATCGTGGGTTAAACAAAAAGTCGGAATGGCAACGTCGCATTTCACGACCACGCGTTCCTGTTCGCACACTTTCGTTCAAAGAGTCACTCATTATTAAAGCAAAAGAAATGGTTAACTATATAATTTTTGAATACATCTATTTTTTTTTGCATAAACAAATATGTAACATTATAATTGATCCAAAAACGGTATTTATTTACGATACTTTGTTAACAATAACAAAGAAAAATAAAATCACGTAAAACGAGTCGAAAAGTGGCGCCAAACCATTTGACAGATAAACTTTTTTTTAATGGCGACATACAAGTTCAGGTAGAACAAACGATTGAGCCACTGAAAAAAAGTTTGTTATTAAAAAATATTACGAAATTTTGGATTTATTTTTACATACTAAAAGTGTAACTACATTTTTTTATTCAAATCTTGATATTTAAATTATTTTATGCAATTTAGCATGATTTATTTTTCTGAAACCGGCTGAAGGGCTCTCCAACCATGGCCACAAAAAAATAAACTAACTTTATGTGACGGATAAAAATGCTTAATGCCTCCTGATCTGATGGTCAAATTAAGAAACAGTTTGTCCGTCACTTAGCGCTAATCGAGGCTGGTGAAACAGAAATTTTAATTCAATCTGTCAAATAAGGTTATGATTAAGCTAATCCGAACTTTAAGAAAAGTGGTGAAACAGCCCCTTAGTATGAAAACTGATTCAAGGGGCGCCGCGACTAGATCTCTCTTCTGTGTCTTGCGCGTAAGGATTTTTTTTTCCCAACCTACCCCCGACATAGGTCGAGGCCTATTCTAGTCTAGTTCTCATTCACGCCAGTTCTCGCATTTACTACTTCTCGTACTTTCTTGCGCGTAAGGATTAGCTGTAAACGTCAACATTAAAGTAGAGTGCACTGACCCCAGGCCACCCCTGTTGCTGTTGCCACTGCTGCCACTGGTACCACTGCTGCCACTGCTGCTGCGTGGCCTGCTGCTGCCCCTGCCCCTGTCCTCCCTGTCCCCCCTGTCCCTGTCCCTGTCCCTGTCCCTGTCCCTGTCCCTGTCCCTGTCCCTGCCCCTTGCCGGCCGCGGCGCCGCCCGCGCCTCCCGCCGACTGCTGCGCGTTGTTCCAATTATTCCAATTGCCCCAGTTGCCCCAATTAGCTGGCGAAAAGACAATGTTATTAAAAAATCGGCCAAGTAACGAGCCGGAATCGCGCCCTATACATTGTTTTAGTATGTCAAAATAAGTAGACGCTATATACAACAGCCGTATCGTGTTAGCAGAGCCCTGCTTTTAACCCTTACTAAGGTAGAGGCGATTTAGCGACCACATGCATTGAGTTTGAAATTCAACTTTATAGATTTCACTATACGTCACAATTTGTCATTTTAATTATTGAAAATACGACTAGCTATAAAAATATCCTTTGTCATGTATACCTCTACATTAGCGGAATTATAGACAGAATCTATGGAGGTCTGTTCTCAAAATTTTAATTGAATAATACTCAAGACATGTGAGTAGACTGTATTTTAATTAATATTAATGAACTAAAACAATTACTTTGCTCACCCGCGACCTTAAGGACCTTAAGGTCGCGGGTGAGCAAAGTAATTGTTTTAGTTCATTAATATGGACCTCCGCAAAGTAACGCCTGATTCAATAAATTATTTAATTAATATTAGCTGTTGCCCACAAATTCTTCTGCAAATAATTCGAGAACTATGACATTTTCCAGGACACATTATATCTTATGGCTAATCCGAGATATACACTAACTGCGTCTTAATTTCACTCATGAGCTATCTCTACAAAAAAATAACGTCAATCCCATTGATCACTGTCGTATGAAAAACAAAATATAAAATGTAACCGCATTTTCGCATTAATGATTATGATACTATCTAGTACCCATTCAAGATATCGAAGCCGAAAAAATTTGTTTTCTCAAACATGCTATGAAATATTGACGTTATGTTCCTTATAATACGCCACGAAGTGTCACGTTGAAGGTGCGGCTAGCCGTGCGGGCGGCCGTGCGGTCAATAATGGAATTTCATACAACATTGCATGCCAAGGCCAGCAAAGTGATAGTCTATTGTTTCATGTGACACAGCACCATGACGGTTATTTATAGTACTATGGCATCATAGCATTTAGCCATTAAAAAAAAACTATAAGCAATATTTGCGTTTTGGTTCATTATGACATTCTGCCACTACGTTTATTTAAGGTGAGATGATGATGATGGTGGTAATGGTGATGATGATGGTGGTAATGGTGGTGATGATGATGGTGGTGATGATGATGGTGGTGATGATGATGGTGATGGTGATGGTGGTGATGATGATGATTATGGTGATGACGATGATGATGGTGGGTGATGGTGATGATGGTAATGATGATGATGATGATGGTAATTGGTAATGGTGATGATGGTGATGGTGATGATGATGATGATGATGATTGTGGTAATGGTGATGATGATGATGATGATGATGATGATGGTGATGATGTTGATGATGATGATGGTAATGGTGGTGGTGATGACGGTGATGGTGGTGGTGATGATGGTGATAGTGATGATGATGATGACGATGATTTTATTATGATGATGATGATGATGGAGGTGATGGTGATGACGATGGTGATGGTGGGTGATGATGATGATGGTGATATTGATGATGATGGTGGTGATGATGATGGTGATGGTGATGATGATGATGATGGTGGTAATGGTGATATGATGTGATGATGATGATGATGATGATGATGATGATGATGATGATGATGATGCAAGTTTGAGAAAAACTCTATACAAGCCTTGGCCACGAACAGGGATTGCCGGCCTCGTATCGCTAGATGGCCTCGTTACCACTCGGCCATCTATAACTACTCGGCCGGCAATCCCCTATTTCGCGGCCGCTGCAGTAATGTACTATTTTGGTCTCGGTTACGGCCATATTGCAGCAATTGTAGTCATACAAACAGTAATGTAATTACCTTGGTTCTGGTTCCAGTTCCCCCAGCCGCCCCAGCCCGAGTTGGCCCACTGGTTCCAGCCCTGCTGCTGGTTCTGGCCCTGGCCCTGACCCTGGCCCTGAGGACCGTCCTGAAATTAAATATTTACATTAATTCAACCATCGTTACCTAGTTGACCTATGGCCTCTCAAGCAGAGGATCGTGGGTTCAAATCCGGGCTCTCACTGCTGAGTTTTCGGAATCCATGTGCGAAATTTGCGAGACACATGGCACTCTGGAACAGCAGCCCAAGCAATGCTGCCTGGTGGTACGATAGTAAATGGTGACAGCGTGACCTTATGCAATGTCCTATCACCCGTATTTATGTATATGCTAAGACCACATTTTCTATTTAAATATTTATTCGACAATTATTTTCTAGCAACGGAATCTCATAGAATGCATTAAAATAAGCAAAAAAACATCAAATAAACTTTTATCTAAAAGTAATAGTTGCAGAGCTATTGTGGTCCAAAGTTCAACTTTGTCGTTAGGTTAGGTTAAAAAAGTTGTGTCCAGACGAGAAAGGCCATAACTAGGCGGAGTAGGAGCTCCGCGTGGAGCTCTGTCGACTTTGTCTTTATAGTTCAAGGATTGGAACGTCCTTTGCTAAGTCACGACTTGCCCCGCGAAGTGACACCTGAATCGTATACAGTACAATTAAATTACTTGGGTCAATCAACTTTTTTTTGTAAATTTCTATTTACTCCTTTACAAGTAACTCAGTAATCTCTGGTTAGTGAAACCATGATTTTGCAGTAATTAGATAAACTGTTTATCATAGTGCGTATGTGAAAACCAAAAAAAATAAGTATTTCTATGAAAAAATCCGGTCACCCAGGGGAAATACCACTATTTTCATAAAAATTTCGGGGACAACATTGTCCCCTGGGTCACCCACGAAATAGAAGCTAAACAAAATGAAATATATATGGCAATTACACCATTATTGACTACAAAAATCTAGGGGTTTGAAAAGTTTACTTTAAATAAGGAAAAATAATCAGTTTTTTAATTATTTCGGTTTTCATAGAATGTAGCAGAAAATCGTTTACAAAAAAAAGTTGATTGACCCACTTCCACTTTGACACTCGGGACTTCTCGGTTTTAAGAGGTACAGTATTTTTGGCGCATTTTTGCATTAATTTAAACTCGTGCTATATCATTACCAGCAATGCTATAGTTCTGAAATTCATATGTAAGATATTTGAGGATGGACTCTAGCGACCAGTTTTTTTCGAAACACAATTTCTTGTAGTTCGCTAGATAGAAAAAAAATCCAAAGTCGTCTCTAAATAATAAATTAAACTCGTAGTACGACGCTACTACTGCACGGAAGGTCATGACTTTTTGAATGTTAATAAAACAAGATGTTTTCTAGGGCGTAGTTTTGCTACATTTTTAAAATATGTATTTGTTTTAGTAATATGATGAAAATACCCAAAAACACGCGCAGTCCAACCAACCTATCTTGAGCCATCGTGCATCGTGCCTCCCCCAAGCGGCTCACGCCCGAAATCGCCCACCCAAAATCGATTAGCGCGAAAAACTCGGTACGCCCTTCATCATAAACGTTCGTGTTTGGACCTCCGATCTCTCCCGATGAATGTCGAGAATAGGGATGTTGACAGCATTAAAAAATAATTCGAAGACACGACTCCAGTAAAAAAACGCTTTATTTTAGCCCTAAAAAACCCAGATTAATTTTCGATTAACTGCAAAATTAGATTTTTTGTTGCTTTAAAACAAATAAATAGTTAGTTAATTGAGTATGCGAACAAGTGACGTCATATGTTGCTATTGCCATTCAAACTCTATGGGAGAAATGTGTTTTGACAGCTTATAAAAAGTACGTCAGTTGATTGGAGGTGTCAACATCCCTATTGTCGAGTGTCAAAGTGGAAGTAATTGTATTTGAGTGTTTGTTACCTTGCCGGGCGGCGCGCGCTGCATCTGCTGCGCGGGCGGCGCGTGGTGGCCGCGCCCGCCCCGCCCCCCGCCGCCGCCGCCGCGCTGCCACCCGCCGCCGCCGCCGCCGCCTACGCTGCCGCCGTCTGTTGAATAACAATACATTGTGCATCTTTACCAACTAGGTAGGGGATTACTAACGAGAGTTAGATTAGAAGCCCGACGCCGAAGGCGGACGGCTTTTAATGACTCGAGTTTGTAATTCCCTTACTGCACGTGATACACACAATGATTTTCATCACATTGCGAGGCAAAAATTGTACATTACATTAGTAATCAATCAATTTTGTTCGTAACAAAAACGTAGTGTGGCGTTCAAAAGAAAATGAATGACTAAAACAAAGGAAAGTTGCGATGGGTATAATAGCCGGAAAACGTAAGGTCGGGAGACGCAAAATGTTATGATTCCGTAATGGACCGACATCAAGACTGTTAATGACTGATAGTAGGTATTTCATCGTAAGATCATATAACTCACATTTCCATTTACTCATTTCATTCATTCACTACTTTTTTTACAATCAGTACTTTATGTAGCTGTGTGTGTGCGTAATCTTTCGCCTCAACTCTCATGGCGTTACCTACATCATGTGGTGTGCAAGCATACCTTGGTGAGGCGGGGGCCGCTTGTCCTGCTGCGGCGGGGGCGGGCGCGCACTGCGCTCGGGGCGCCCGAAGCGCTGCTCGGGGCGCGGCGGCGGCCCGGCGCGCTCGCGGCTGAAGCCGCCTCCGCCTCCGCCTCCGCCACCGCCGCCGCCTCCGCCTCCGCGGCCGCCGCGAAAGCCGTCGCGGTCGCGGCTGAACCCGCCGCCGCGGCCGCCGACATCGTTATCACTGTAAAACGCAATTATATTGTCTAGTTCATTATATCCGTGGGGGGGGTGGTGTGGCGTGTTGCCACAGCACAAAACTCGGCGTCCGCGCTCTCCCATTTGGGCGCGTTTTGGAGCGACAGCCAATGAGAGGCCGCGAGCGCCAGAAAGAAAAAAATGGCGATTCTAATAAACCGTAGTAAGTAACTCTGTGCATTTTATTCAATAAACCTCTCCATAAATAGGTAGTGTCCTAACACACCGATTTATCATAAAATTTGTCAAGTCTATCGGCTTTTCACGCATGCTTGAAACTCTAAGACCGAGTTATAATAAATCGCCCAGATCGCCAATGTATCATGTGCTTTTCGATTTAGGTATTGGACACGTTCATTAATTTGTGATCTCCGGTTTTTAGGAATTGGTCTGAGAAAATCTAGGCAGTTTCAAGGGTATATTTAGATACGCGAGACTAACGCAGTTCTATAGTCGTGCAATTTCCTTCTCGTAAGGAAAAGTTTGGTCGTTGTCCGTACAGAAGCTTATGACTAGAAAACTGTAGAAATTCCCGATGGGCGCGTAAGTGAAAGATTAGTTACAACATAGACTACAAGTGTCTAAATTATTGATACAAGTGAACTGTCCAATGCAAAAGTCAACATTAACAGTTTAAAAAGTAATATCGTTGCGCTTGGCAGTCCGTGGTCTCCATTCAAGACCTATTCGGACCCAACTACCATCAGTTCTGCGTGCTATATGACCTGCCCATTGCCATTTCAACAAGCTAATCCGTCTGGCTACGTCGGTGACCCTTGTTCTTTTCCGGAATCCTTCATTTCTGATTCGATCTCGTAGAGAATCCTCTTCATAGCTCAATGAGCGACTCCAAGCCTATTCATTAATATAATAATAATAATAAAAAGCATTTATTCAATCCACCACAGTTCCAGTAAGTACAATCAACAATTTTTCACTAATACAAATTACAATTAACTAAGTACAAGACATGTGTGGTGGAGACTGGTGCCTGAACTAGGGGAAACCTGTATTTCAGGTCACCAGGCCTCCAAAACCCAGATGTCAGCAACCACAGAGGTCATGCCGTGAAAACTGAACCTAACTAGAAAACATGTGGAGTACAAAAGCTATAAAAAGAAAAGATTTATCTTAATATAAATTTAAAAGAGTGTGCGTGTGTGTGTGTGTGTGTGTGTGTGTGTTAGTGTTTGCATGGGCGCGTGTATATTATACATTATACAATTGGAACCAAAAGTTTTTCAGTTGTACTGTAATCAAGAGTGAGGAGCCAGTTTTTGACAGTATTTTTGCAGGATATTTTAGCCAAGGGATATATATTCAAAGCAGCATTTATATCTTATTATACAGAAAACTCCCAAGGTAACAGAAAAATCTGTGTGTAAAACGTGTGTTAAATTTTTGAGATGGACAGGTTAAGAAGCACTTGCTGCGCTTGCTTGAGACAAGGCCTGAATCATAGGGTAGTAACGAGTGTTTTCTGAGGATAATATGTAAAATGAACAATTGCCGGACCGTTAGTACTTTACAATATTTGTAGAGGTTGGTAGATGGAAAAAGAAAAGGTAGGAAAGAACTAACTTTGAGGATAGCTCTTTGGGCTCTTTCCAGTTGCAATATGTGAGTTTTATGTGCCCCACCCCAAGAATCGATACAATACGACAGGATAGATTGGACTAAGGCAAAGTAAACAATTCTTAACACATTTTTATCTGCTACATGTCGGAGATTTTTGAAAATGTATATTAATTTTCGTGTTCTTGCTGTGAGTTGTTTAATATGATTCATTAGACCAAGAGTGCGCACCACGTCTCGGATCTGTAAGTCAGTGTTTTGTAACTTTGTAGAAATGAGAAAGCCTTTTGGGTACTCACCGTCCTCCCCATGGGCGGTCGAAGCGGCCCTGGGGTGGTGGGGGGCGTTCCCGCGGTCCCCAGCGGCCACCACCGCCGCCTCCGCCTCCGCCTCCGCCTCCGCCACCGCCGCCGCCGCCGCCGCCGCCTCTGTTCGCGGGACCCCAGCGACTATTGCCGCCGCTCCACCGGTCCTCTGCAATAACATATTATAATCATCATCCCAGCCTATATACTTCCCACTGCAGGGATATGGCTGAGAATAAAGTAGTTCCCACGCGGGCTCATTGTGTACACATCAGTCATCACAAATTATGAAAAATTCCTAATTTTTTAACTTGTTCTAGGCTGTTTTTTTGTAAAGAAATGATATATGTTTATTCACCACCTCAACATGGACGTCGAAGGCTTGTACCCGGCAGTGGCTTTAGAACATCTCAGTTGCTGAGATGATACATACCACTGCAGGAACAAAGGCTGGTGTATGCAGTTTCTTCACACCATATAGCACTACACATGCAGTCTGTGGGTGGGCTTTTCGCAGCGTGCGTACAACGATCTGCGTATTCAGTACAATAACGCATTCAGGGTGCTGATGGGGCTGCCGCGTCATTGCAGTGCCTCGGCGATGTTTGCGGAGGCGCAGGTTGACGGCTTCGCGGCTATTATGCGAAAGAGGTGCGCCTCCCTACTGAGCCGATGGCGCGGCAGCCCGAACGGCATCCTGGCGGCGCTATCCGACAGATGGGATTCGTCTTTGCTCCAGCGATGGACGAAGCTACACGCACCCAGTTAATGTATAAATGTTTTTAGTAGGTGTAAGCACTAACACTAGGTATTAAGTTCTTTCCTTTGTACACTAACCCCTATGGACACCGTCCGAAATAAAATGCTTATTATTATTATTATTATAGCTCATGGAAGGCTCATGGTAAATTTCAAATGTAATTTAGCACGTAAATTCCGAAAGAGGTGCGAGCCCAGGTTTGAGGCCACCACGGCTTTGGCAGGCAGTAGCATTCTCAAGCAAGCAAGCTAATACCAATAATAGGGTAAGAATTCTATAATGCTTTTTATTGAATATACTTAACTGGTAGTTCTACTTGACATGACATACCTGACAGACAACTGAAAAATCTTCTAAAACTAGCCATAGACGAAACTAAATAATGTAAACCTCTTTGATGTAAAATCAAATCCTAACAGTTTAACAGGGTATGTATTACAATACCGAAGTACGAAAGACCGAATGTATTAAAACATTGAATGGGTCAAAAGACCGACACGATTTTTTTCTGAAACCGTTAACTTTTTAAGATTGTTATAAAACTAACCTAACCTAACCTAATGGGTTCTGTATGATGCCGTTTGAATAAATTCTGAGAAGTTTACGGTTTCAGAAAAAAATCGTGTCGGTCTTTTGACCCATTCGATGTTTTAATACATTCGGTCTTGTAATACATACCCGTTTAACATCTGCCCTAACAGGATGCCTTCATGGGGTCATGAAGCTTTTTTTTCAGGAGTGCATCTTTCCACTATGGTTTTACAACTTCAAAGTGGAAGCTTGGACGTGTGAGTTTGTCAAATCATTTTGAGTGGGGACAATGAAGTCATTAAGTCTTTATTGCTTGAAATGAAAATAACTATAAATTCAAAATTTTAAAAACCACCAACGCTTTTATGTGACACGAATGTTTTACATAAAGTAAATGCCCAATTTGAGTCTAAGATACCTTCCGCAGCTAACAAAAAAGCTTATAACTTTGAAACCGCTGAACCGATTTTGATGAATCATATCTAAGAACCATCGCCAAGAAACTTGCATTCTAATAAAAAAAAACCGCATCCAAATCAGCTCACCCGTTTAAGAGCTATGATGCCACAGACAGACAGACGCACACATACCGGTCAAACTTACAACACCCCTCCCTCTTTTTGTGTCGGGGGTTAATAAAATAAATAATTTGAGTATTTTATTTTTGAAGGTGGTTAACATACCGGGTCGATCTCTCCCTGCGTCCTTCCTGCGGTCGTCGCGGTTGTGGTTGTGCCGGCGGTCGTCGGAGCGCGGCCGCTTGGGCGGCGGCGCGTCGCGGCCGGCGGAGCGCTCGCGCTTCTCGCGTTCCTTCACGACGCCGGCCGCCTTCGCCTCCTTGAGGAACCCTTCCAGCACCTTGCGGGCCTCCTCCGAGCTCAGCTCGGGGTAAATGACCTCGTCGATCCAGGAGCACTTCTCGGGGAGCGTGAAGTTGGCTACAACAGAGAGCGGGGCGTGAGTGTGGGCCGGGGCGGGCGCGGAGGGCGGTGCGGCGCGCGCGAGGTGGCTACGAACCTTTCATGTCCACGACGGCCCCGTCGGGGATCTCTTTGCCGTCGGCCTGCTCGCGGCTGGCCTGCCTGGCGAGGTACGTGTCTTGTTCGGGCACGATCACGACTGCGACGCGCCGGTACCCGTCGAACTCGCGCAGTTTTCGCCTCTGCGCCGACGGGTATACGTTCGTCTGTTACCGCGATATCGAAACCGCGTACCGTTAATTCGTCGTTGGTGTGGTGTCGGCGTGATGTGAAGCAAAACATTTTCTCATTATAGACAAATCCAGAGCCTCGCGGGCAGTTATCCACCTAGAACAAGCTCAATAGAGATCCGCTTTTTGCGTTCAGTAAGGCCGTTTGGCAAAGTTAACACCGCTCCCTTCTACTCACCTCTACGCCCTGTTCGAACACATTATAACCTGACCATAACAAAGGGAGGCAGCGTTTACGCTAGAGCTTATCGCTAGCTTAGAATAGGACGTACCTTAAGCGGTGGAGGCGTCGAAGCTACAAGTAACATACGCTCGTATAAACAAATCCGTCGTCATACATAATCATCATTTACAACGGGTAATGCTTGGCCAAACTTGGGATCGGGTAATAAGATCTCGATTGTTCCTGATTTAGATGTGCTGCCGAAACAATGTATATGACAAGATATTGCGGGTGGGTTCTCACCTGATCGAGGATGTAATTGCGCCTGCGTCCGTGCGCGAATTCCAACAATTTAAGCACGCACTTAGCGCCCTTGGAGAGCATGGCGTCCCAGCGGCCCTCGCAGGTCGCGCGGAACGGTTTACAGTCCACCTACGCACACAAGTCTAGTATAGCGACCGTCGCGCCGCCGACGCACTTACGCTAGCCTTAACCTATAGAGTAAACTTGTTTGATACCAGGGACGTCCGCTGACTCGGGAAACGGTTACTTGTTCCTCTTCGCCGCGACCCACTGGTATCAATATCGAATATTATCTTCCTGGAGACGTATCCGTCGGTCGTAACACGGCATATGCCTATTTTCTAAACGAACAGAGCGACCTCTAGAGGTCTAGTTTTTTTTTTGTGATATTTGTTTTAAATGTTGCGCTTTTTGCACCCTGTTGAAAATACAGACGGTCATTAGTATCAGTGTGTAAAGTGCTTCACTTCACTCGTCATACGATCGAGTCAAACCTCAAGACGCTGCAAAGGAAAATCTCATTAGTTCTGCTACTGTTGTGTTCGTGTACAAATCAAAAACAAAATGTATAATTTCGAAGATGTTTTGGAATAGTTTCTACCAAGTGCGCTTCAACATAAAATGCACCAGCGAAACCAACTTCGTCAGAGGTCAACTTCGACTAATGAATTTCACAGCTGTTGTCAACATTTTTAAAATAGTTTATACTCCCCGAATGAGAAATTAACATCCAAAACACCTTCCAGAGTGTGTGCCGTGTGTGGTGTGCGTGTGCGTGTGTGTGTGCGTACCTGCATCCGTTCGAAGAGAGCGCCGGTGGAGAGGATGTTATATCTCTTCTCGGGGTGCGCCGCGATGTGCTGGCGCGTCCAGTAGGTTTTGCCTGAGCCGGGCATGCCCACCATCAGGATGACCTAACGAACAATGAACACTATAAACCTGTTGTCCGCGTATTAAGGCAATAAGTGCTAATTAGGAAAAAGTAGTAAGACAAAGAGGTTGCTGCATGTTATTTACTACACTGTAAAAGAACCGCTTTTTGGACTGGCTTTTTTTTGTAGGGCGACCACCGAGCATCCCACTAATATTATAAACGTGAAAGTTTGTACGGAAAGATGGATGTGTGGATTTTCGTTACTCTTTCACGCCAAAACGGTTAGACGGATTCACCTGAAATTTGGCACACAGATAGTTTATATCCTGGATTAACACAGCTAGTAACTTTAAAAAATAAAGTCTTATGTAACTATTTTTTTCGTAATTTTTTTTTATTTATTTATTTTTATTTATTGAGAAGAGAAACAAACGGTCATATACAAGAATGTGTACAGAAATACTTATGATTAACATAAGACCTACAGTTTCCTTAAATTGTAAAAGTGCTAAATACAATATAAAAAGGATTATAATTAAAATTATTTTAAAGTTAAAATTATTTTATGATAATTTTATGATGTAATACTACTTTATATAATTTATTGAATCAGGCGTTACTTTGCGGAGGTCCATATTAATGAACTAAAACAATTACTTTGCTCACCCGCGACCTTCTTTTAAGGTCGCGGGTGAGCAAAGTAATTGTTTTAGTTCAGTAATACTACTTGTTTGTATCAGCAGTAAGTAAATTTGCTCAACTTTGCAATTTTTTTTGTTTTTATATATCTTAGATTTCGTTGAGCATACATACTGCTGATAAAAAATAATGGTAAGTATTAAAAAAAAACTTTTATTTGGTCACCCTTCCATACCATTATTAACCCTTTTTATGGCCCCATTTATTGGAGCATACTACCACAGAATCAAAATCAGCTATCAAATGCGTACCTGACAAAGGATTTTTTTAAAGCTAGTCGCATTTTCAATAATTACAATGGAAATTGTGACGTATAATGTAATCAATAAGGATGAAATTTCAACTCAATGCATGTGGTCGCTAAATCGCCTCTGCTTTATACTAGGGGCGTTCAATAAAAAATGAGAATGAGTATGTTATAAACAACTTTTACTAAATGTCATTTTATTTTTCGACATAGTCACCTTTTAGCATAATACACTTAGTATATCTTTTTTCTAAACTTAAAATTCCATTTTTAAAAAAGGTCTCATCTTGAGTACTTAAAAAATCTTGTACTGCAGCGACTACCGCGTCGTCGTCTTCAAATTTCTGGCCTCTCAGGTATTGTTTCAATCTCGGAAATAGGTAGAAATCACTGGGAGCGAGATCTGGTGAATACGGAGGATGCTTAAGGATATCGAACCCAGCATCACGAATTGCAGCCATTGCAACGGCGGACTTGTGTGCCGGGGCAGTGTCCTGGTGGAACAGCACAACTTTCGAGAGTTTACCTCGCCGTTTTTCGCGGATCTTATTGCGCAATGTTGCTATTTGTTTGGCGTATAAAGTGCCCGTAATAGTGGCTCCATGCTCGAGATACTCAATCATTAATACCCCTTTACCATCCCAAAAAACAGAGCCCATGACCTTACCGGCAGATGGGCTCACCTTGAATTTCTTCGGAGTTGGAGATGATGGCCTTTTCCATGACATAGACTACAGTTTCGTTTCAGGGTCGTAATGATGGAGCCATGTTTCGTCCATTGTTATAAATCGCGCCAAAAAAAGTTCCCGGTCTTGCTGCATCAGGTTCAAAGCTTTTTGACAAATCTCTAGTCTAGTTTGTTTTTGCGTGTCAGTAAGCATTCTTGGTACCCAACGCGCAGATACCTTTTTCATACCCAAGCGTTCATGTAAAATATTATGCACGCTCCCCGTTGAAATCTTTACATTTTCAGCAATAAAACGAACTGTGACACGACGATCCGCCAAAACTGAGTTTTCGACTTTTTTCACAATTTCTTCAGTTACTGCTGTAGTAGGGCGTCCGGAGCGGGGGTCGTCCATTGTCGATGTTCTTCCACGTCTAAATTCGGCGCACCAACGTGCGACTGTCGAATACGGAGGAGCATTAGACCCTAAAGTGTCCCGCAAACCCAAATTGACTTGGTCCGTAGAAAAATTTTTCAAATACAAGTATTTGATAACGGCGCGCAGTTCAATTTTCTCCATTTTCGCCAACGTACTCAATAGCATTGCAAAGAAATTACCGGATATTTTTTTAAACAAAAGACAGTTAGTTTTTTTTTTCATAGCAATCAGCTAGATAGATTAGCTTTACCGGCCAGTATTTAATTTCGTAATATTAAAAGAGTTTGCATCTCATTCTCACTTTATATTGAACGCCCCTCGTAAAGGGTTACCATTATTAAACGGTAGGTTACCTCGCAGTCGGCGAGCGAGTCGGGGCGGCGCGGGCCGGGCGCGAGGTCGGCCTGCGCGACGAACACGAAGCCCGGCACCAGGCACGCCTCCGGCCCGTCGATCTCCTGCTCCACCGTGAACCTGCACCGCACACCCAACAATACACAAACAATACTAAAATAAACACCCCAGCAGCTAAAGAGACCACTCTTTCTAGATGATAGCCAGCGAGTTATCTACCTGCGTACTGCGCTGCGTAGGAAGCGATTTTGAGTCCAAATCTGAAGTAGAAGCGAGGCGCGTCGGGGAAATGCTCTATGTCATCATCATCATCCCAGCCTATAGATATACATCCCACTGCAGGGCACAAGCCTCTCTCGTACCTGATTTACACTCTCGCCTCGTACCTCGCCTGTCTCGGTTCGGCGTCGCGAACGTTGCGAAGTACGAGACTAGGCGCGAGGCGAGCCGCGAGCGTCTATTCACACTCCCGTCTCGTTGCTCGCCTCGCAGTTCGTCTCGCCACTCGTACGCGGGTGTAAATGAGCTATCAGAATGAGACTTGGGCCGTGGTTCTCACGCGGGCGCTCAGTGCTCTTATACTCTATGCGCCTGCGCTAATGGTTCACCCCCTCCACACCACTTTTACCTAGCGCTCTTTTTAGTGGCCGGGACCCATACTTCTTTCTTTTTCAAAGTCGCTTTATTCGTGTGAAATTACTACTAGGTATAAGTAAATGAATGATGCATGTGATAGTGTCATTCCGCTTGCGACCTTCCACGCGCCAGCGTGCAAGAGTAAATACGGAATAAATTATAATATACCTGCTCAGTCGTTCGTATTTCAACTGTGAAACACAAATAACAATACATTACAGGCTGTAACATGATCAGCCAATATTTAAACCATTCTTTAAAGAGCACAAAATTAGGTGTCGATGTCTCCAGTAATGAGGCTGGAACTTGGATTTAATTGTTTTAATTGAGAGCACCATGAATATTTACCATATTTATTCGCCGCCATTACTGAAAGGAGAGACAGTGGTGCAACTTAATAAATTTGTGTTGCAGTTGTAACATCATCATCATCATTTCAGCCGAAAGACGTCCACTGCTGAACATAGGCCTCTCCCAAGGCTCGCCAAACAGATCGGTCCCGTGCCATCCGCATCCAACGCGATCCCGCAACCTTAAACAGGTCGTCGCTCCATTTTGTTGGAGGCCTACCTACACTGCGTCTTCCGGTCCGTGCGGTTGTAACATTAGGTCAAAATTAAAATGTTTATTTTGCAAGTAGGCCGCAAAGGGCCCATTTAAAGGTCTTTTTTACACTATCAGCACCTTTGGTAAGACCATCATTTCCAAGAAGAATTATCCGCATAAAACTTGGCAAACCATTTTTTTTTTTCAAAGCAAAAAGGTGTATACAGATGCACATCAAAATAAAAGCAATATTCGTAGTTAGAAATTGACAAATAGCTGAAAAACAAATATTTGGTGTGCAATGATTTTTTTGGAGAATACTCAAACAAAAACAGCGAAGTAAAACGCCAACATAAAATGAATGAGTAGCTTACCGGATGACGAATTTGATCCTCTTGTCCAGAGTATGCCCCTTGAGGACCTGTTCTTCTGTCATTTCTGGAACTTCGCCCTCTGTAAACAAGAAATGTCGAACTAAAACATGAATTCTAGGTTTTAATCAGGTAAAATCCGGTAAGAAAATTAACTTAGTTTTTAGTGTTCCCAAGGCGGGGTCTACAATTAATCTAAATTGTCATTCAAGAGACGGCATTTATGGACAGCGCTTAAGCTTAAATGTATTTGATAGACCAAGTAATGAGATATTCTAAACAGACTGTCGACCAATACATTCGTCAACTAAAAATTCTAATGACCACCATTACGCGTGGTGTGGTGTGTGGTCGTAGAATTACAATAATTAAAATTCATGGACATTATCCTTAGATTTTCTTAATGCACGGGATACGGCGGTTGAAACGCTTGGCGGCCCCACCCGTTTACTCAACCCAACTTTTAAAACGAGGCATCCGAAAATATTCCAACTAGCTCCCTCCATACAATTCGCCCAACAAAATCCAAAATCGTATGAAGCATAGGACCCAAAGTATAAGACGAATCATAAAAAATAAACAAGCGACTGAATCAACTGATTTATCCCAAATCCCAGAATAACATTACAATGGTGTATTATGTATTCTTATAGTTTCGGATTAACTTGCAAAATAAAATATGGGTGTGTAATGAACGATATAACAACATTTGATATATTTTCAAATGGTATAATCACTCATTTGATATAATATAAATAACGTTGGGTATAATTTTAAAATATATAATTTTACATGGTATGGTATAACGTTATTATATATTTTGTTGTTACATCTCGTGAGACGCAACCATTTGTTTTGTGTAGGGGGTTGCAGTTCTAACCTAACCTAACCTACTTTTCTGGCATTAAATACAACCATTATTATATCTTATGAACGTTATATGAAAAGTTGATTATATCAAATGATAATATATTAAGGGGGTGTTTCACCACCTTATTGTCAAACTACTGGTCACGTAACCAATGAATAAACTAAGTACTGGACAAATCTGTCAGCTAGTTTTTTTTCAGTTTCACCACTCCGGTCCTGTGCAAACTAAGTACCACTTAACTAATCGTCGATTTAACATAGAGGGGGAATGGCAACGTCACATTTCACGATCACGCGTTCCTGTTCGCACACTTTCGTTCAAAGAGTCGCTCATTGTTAAAGCAAAAGAAATCGTAAACTATGTAATTTTTAAATACATCTATTTTTTTGCATAAACAAATGTGTAACATTATAATTGATCCAAAAACGGTATTTATTTACGATACTTTGTTAACAATAACAAAGAAAAATAAAATCACGTAAAACGAATCGAAAAGTGGCGCCAAACCATTTGACAGATAAACTTTTTTTTAATGGCGACATACAAGTTCAGAGGCCCTACCACGAAGTGCATAATTCGAACTTCGTTTCGTGCCATCCCGCTCACGCTAATATGATTTGACACGAGAGTGAGAGGGATAGTACGATACGAACTTCGATTTTCGAATTTCGTAGTAGCGCCTCAGGTAGAACAAATGATTGAGCCGCTGAAAAAAAGTTTGTTATTAAAAAATATTACGAAATTTTGGATTTATTTTTAAATACTAAAAGTGTACCTACATTTTTTTATTCAAATCTTGATATTTAAATTATTTTAGGCAATTTAGCATGACCTCTTTCTTTAAAAAATAAAAAATAATTAATTTATTTTTCTGAAACCGGCTGAAGGGCTCTCCAACCATGGCCACAAAAAAATAAACTAACTTTATGTGACGGATAAAAATGCTAAATGCCTCCTGATCTGATGGTCAAATTAAGAAACAGTTTGTCCGTCACTTAGCGCTAATCGAGACTGGTGAAACGGAAATTTTAATTCCATCTGTCAAATAAGGTTATGATTAAGCTAATCCGAACTTTAAGAAAAGTGGTGAAACAACCCCTAAGTGTTGTTATAAGATTCAACAATTATATCAAATGAGCGTTATAGCGACTGAAGTTATATCAAAAGTTTTTATAGCGATCGTTGCGCACCCCTTGCGAAGATCATCGCTCCACCGAGTCTGAGGACGTCCCACGCTGCCACGCTACGTTTGTCAATCCGTGGTCTCCACTCAAGAATTCGTCTACCCCAACGGTTATCGGAAAAATCTAATAACTCTTCTTAATTACGCCGACTTACCTGGCGCGAGTTCTTCCTTGACCTTCTCTGCGTCTTTCTCGGCCTCCTTGTCGGCCTCCGGAGCCGCCTTTTCTTTCTCCGCGTCCTTCTCGGCCTCCGACGCGGGCTTGTCGGCCTCCGCCTGCAAGCTGTCGGCTTCCGGAACCACTTCGACCGGTTCCTGCTTCACTTCGACGGGCTCTTCGGCTTTGTCGCCGTTCTCCTTCAGAAATAAACGACTTGATAAAAACCGGCCAAGTGCGAGTCGGACTCGCGCAACGAGGGTTCCGTACAAAATTATATTTATCGATGAACATCCAGTCTTAGCAGACCCCTGCTCCTAAGCATAATGTGCGCAGTGTGGGATCATTGTAGATTGGTTACTGATATAGACAGACAGACAAAAAAATTATGCTTTTCGCAATTTTCCCTTTATCTGTGCTATAAGACCTTGCTTCGTACCAAATTTCAAGATTCTGAGTTCACGGGAAGTACCCTGTAGGTTTTGATTCCCTTGCGAGTGTCGAAAATTTGCGGCATAATAAATGGCTGTACCTTTTGATTGCGTTGGCTTAGACGTTTGATTTTTTCACAGCTCCAAAGGACAGTAGACCTGAGTATTTGATATAAATTTTAGCTTGACACCTCTACGCGTTCCTGAGAAAAAGGGTCTTGACAGACGGACGGACGGACAATAAAGTGATCCTATAAGGGTTCCGTTTTTTCCTTTTGAGGTACGGAACCCTAAAAATGAATCTTATTTAGTTATAAATGAAAAACGGGGACAGAGTTGGATGAAATTTAGTATGTAGATATCTAAATCTCTAGAATAACACATAGGCTACTTTTTATCTAGATATTCCCACGAGATCGGGATTTACGAACGTTAAAGCTAAGACATGAAATTTTGCAAGGTTGTTCTTCATACAATGAAAATGAATACCCACGGGAATTTTGAAAAATGCCGAAATTTTAATTCAACTGCTACATGATGACAATGGTCGACGTGTGGGTAGACGTGGATTAAGATAAGCTAAAGAAGGTTCAAAATTTCCGCGAAGTCGCGGACAATGGAGAGCTTGTAATTTCGCTTGCGACCTCAAACGCTACAGAGCGTGGGAGAGTAAATACGAAATAATGATATGCCTGCGCCGTCCATCGTGTTTCGCATAAAGAAACACAACTACAAGGAATTTGCAGGAAATTATGCATTTGACCTTCCTAATAAATAAATAAATAAATAAATAAATAAATATCACTGGACAATCACACCAATTGACCTAGTCCCAAAGTAAGCTAGGCAAAGCTTGTGTTATGGGTACTAGGCAACGGATAAACATACTTATATAGATAGATACATACTTAAATACATATTTAACACCCAAGACCCGAGAACAAACATTCGTATTGTTCATACAAATATCTGCCCCGACACGGGAATCGAATCCGGGACCTCAAGCTTCGTAGTCAGGTTCTCTAACCACTAAGCCATCTGGTCGTCTAATATAAATGCGAAACTTTGCGAGTATGTGCGTGCGTTTGTTCCTTCACGTTAAAATGGGTGACGGTTTTGGATATACAAAGCTGGCTAACTTTTTATGCCGATATTTCCAGGTTATGATAAAATCCCGAAATCACAACCGCTAGGTATACATAATAAATAAATAAATATCACGGGACAATTCACACCAGTTGACCTAGTCCCAAAGTAAGCTAGACAAGCTTGTGTTATGGGTACAGTCGAGTTCACCAATATCTGTACAGCCAACATTTCATAAATATCTATACATAGACCTTATTACGGTAACATAAGCTGTATGTATAGATATTTATGAAAGGTTGGCGGTGCATATATTGGTGAACTCGACTGTACTAAATAGGCAACGGATAAACATACTTATATAGACAAATACATATTTAAATACATATTAAACACCCAAGAACAAACATTCGTATTTTTCATACAAATATCTGCCCCGACACGAGAATCGAACCCGGGACCTCAAGCTTCATAGTCAGGTTCTTTAACCACTAGGCCATCTGGTCGTCAATTTTGGGAATAACCGCGGGAATTTTCGAAAAATCCGGGAATTTTAATTCGACTGTCTTATGTAAAGGTTTACGCGAGCAAACCCGCGGGTATAAAAGCTAGTAAGGTATGATTATAAAGCGTACTTGAGGGCCGGCCTCCGCGTCGGTCGCTGGCACTTCGGCCATCTCTTGGTCGCCGTCGGCATTCTTCTCCTTCTCCTTGTCTCGCTCCTCTTGCTCTTTGTTCATCTTCTCTTGAGCTTCTTTCTCTTTCCGCTCTCGCTCTTGTTTTTCGCGCTCCTGTACAAAATAAGTTGACGATTGACGTGACGTAATTGATGACAAATATGGCAAAGGTTATGTATACTGTGTATACAACTGCGAGATGTTGCACTGAAAGATATACCAAGACTGCCTGTCTGGCGTCGCGGCGAGCGTTTTCTCTGTTCATTCGCCGCACAGCTGGCGACACACGCAATTAACTGATAAAATGCTCGCCGCGCCGCCGGTCGCCGGTCGCGCGAAGTCGTGGCCGGGCTATAAAGGTCACATCTCATTCCATCCAACCAGCACCCGACCCGCATTGCCTCTTCTTTCGGCGTCCACTCGCTGTCGACAAGTAGACTAGTGAACCTCGCGTAGTCAACGAGTGGATCTCACGTGGTCAACGAGAGGACCTCGCGTGGACCACTCGTTACGAATGAATTCGGAATGAAGGGTTGATCCGGTGATGCTACGGAGTTGATGTAATGAGCGCATTCACATACAAATTCATACGAAGAATACTAACCGCTCGAAGCGAGGCAGTACGGGTCGGCTGCCGGGTGGCTGTAGCTGTGACCTTAATGGAGCAGAGCGAGGCAGCGGAGCGGTGACAGAGGTAAAAATTCACCAATAGAATTGCATAAAATCACCGCTCCTCGTCAATGGACAGGGACTTGCAATAATAGTAGTTTAAAAATTCATACAAAACTGGGAAGCGGAGCTAGGAAGAGGACTTAGAACTGCGGGGTGACACTAAAAAGTTGTTTGCCGACCAACTCACGCATTTTTATTAGCATTTGCTATTCCTTGTCAATGTCTTCTTTGTGTACATGTCAACCATTTTACCTCAAATGGACAATGTCGACTTTATAGCGATTTTAAAACAATTTGATCAAGGGCACCACGATTTACGGTACCCTTCGCTCCCCTCCGCTCCAGTGGACAGGCAAACCAACTCGCGCCTCTCACTCGGAGTTACATACCTCTCTCTTTTTCCTCTGTCGCTCCTCGCGCTCTTTCCTATCCCGGTCGCGGCGTTCCTTTTCCTTCCTAGCGATTTCTTCTTTCTCCCGCTGGATCTCTTCTTCTCTCAGTCTCTTCTCTTCGAGCACCTGCTCGATGGGTATCTCGATGCGTTTGCGTACGATCTTGGTCTTTGTTAGCATGTTGTACCTGAAAATAAAGTATCTCAATGTTAATGTGCTTAAAAATAAGGGAACGATTGATTCAGGCGTTGCGGAGTTTCATATGAATTAACTTTCTTCCTCGTTTCTCTGCCGTCACACGTATGAAACAGCTGCATCTCTGCATGGACATGTGTCAAACACACAAAGCTATTTTGGACGTGTGATAGCGGAGAAGCAAGGCACTAAACAGATTGTAGTTAATTTCAAATCAGAGTAATACTTTTGGCAAGAGGTGTAATTTGGTAAAATAAATTATATTTCGTTCTTCGTGACTGCTGCGCCATGCATGACCATGAATATAGATTGCTGTAAACTTCTAACAGACTGAAAAAATACCGGTCAAGTGCGAGTCGGATTCGTACAAGAATGATTCCGTACATCCGTACAATGTTTTAAAAATAGTTGAGTAAAAAAATTTATGAAGGTCCGAGTTATAAAAGCTGCAATTACACGTTTCTTGTATAACGACCCCTTTAATTTCTATTTTTATTTTATTTTTAGTATTTGTTATTATAGCGGCCACAGTAATACATATTCGGTTTTACCTATTACGGTTCAAGAGCTAGAGCCCTATGATAGACGGACGGACGGACAAATGGCGGAGTCTCAGTAATAGGGTAGGGTAGCATTGAAGCCGAGCCTGGTACGGCGTCGCCGAGTGTACTGAGGGTACTTCTCGCACCCGTGGCCATAAGTTGGTTTTTAGTTGGTATGCTAACCCCTTGTAGGAGTCCCGAATGTCTTGTTTCCCTGAATGAAAGGCTGCATACATAAGTCGCATTTTCCACAAGATAAAAAACCGGCCAAGTGCGAGTCGGACTCGCGCACGAAGGGTTCCGTACAATTATCTATAAACATGTCATGTCATGTCATGTCATGTGTGTGTCTATCATGTTTGTTGTATGGGAGCCCCCTTAAATATTTTTTATTTTAATTTAATGATTTATTTTTAAAGTCAATATATAATTAAATATTCTGTGAATATTTCAAGCGTCTACCTGTTGCCGTTATCAATATCGAGCAAAAACAAGCAAAAAAAATCACGTTTGTTGTATGGGAACCCCCTTAAATATTTATTGTATTCCATTTTTTAGTATTTGTTGTTATAGCGGCAACCGAAATACATCATCTGTGAAAATTTCAACTCTCTAGCTATCACGGATCCTGAGATACAGCCAGATATGGTGACAGACGGACGGACGGACAACGGAGCCTCAGTAATAGGGTCCCGCTTTAACCCTTTGGGTATGGAACCCTAAAAACGATCAAGTAACAAACTTACTGGTCGTTGCCGAAGTTGACCCGATAGCACGTGTTCTTGGTGAGCACGTGGGGAAACAGCGCCTTATCTCCGAGGGCGGAGCGCTCAAATTCGTGCGCCACGCCGAGCTCCACGCCGTTAAGCGTGTACGAGATCTTGCACGGGTTCGATTCCAAATCCTAAAGGAAAAGAAAGACGACAACAATAACATATATGTTTTTGTTTAGTTACTTCAGTTATTTTATCTCCACAAGTCGTTTACTATTTCTGTTTCTAATGAACATGTTACTCGCGTGACAAAAAACTAAAAACAAGTACACTAATTTCACTAATTGGGGATGTCTATTTTTTTGCAATGTATAGTAATTCGAAAACCATTTCGAGATAAACGCTTTTAAACTCGTTTTCTGTAGTTATTTAATTTTAATATTATGTAATGAATTTATGAATGTATGAATTTTTAACGACCGCTTTAGCCTAGTTGGTAGTGACCCTGCCTACGAAGCAAGAGGTCCTGGGTTCGAATCCCAGTAAGGGCATTTATTTGTGTGATGAGCACGAATATTTGTTCCTGAGCTATGGATGTTTTCTATGTATTTAAGTATTTATTTATCTATATAAGTATGTTTATCGTCGTCTAGTACCCATAGTACAAGCTTTGCTTAGTTTGGGACTAGGTCGATTTGTGTAAGATTGTCCCCTAATATTTATTTATTTATTTATTTTATTACATAATAAATAAGCAATGACCTTCATTTGACATTGGTGTAAATTGCGTGACCGGTCCAAGTCGTACTTTATTATGTGTGGTTAGAATTACTCACAATTTACGCGTGGATTATACTACGGAGTTTGATTTGGACCCGCTGTCTGACATCTAACACTTTGACAGCGCCAGTAAAGTGATACTAGTTACAGCGTACCACTACGCAAAAAATAATTAAAAGGGGTCGCCTTATCGTACGCGGGTCATTCTAAAATTTTAGGCAGAACACTCTGTTACTATTTGTATGGAGCTACCACTCTGTTACCACGCATTATTACATATATTACAGAAATACTAAGCATCTTTTTTTGATTCCGATAGTCAATAATTATCTGTGATATATTGCTGATTGCAATCATCAATCATTTCACTTAAATAACCGCAGAAAATAGACAGTGTAACCGGAAACAACTTTTTTTAGGGTGGGACAAGTTTACCTGCGCAAAATTTTAGAATGACCCACGCATTTAGATAGATTTAGAAATTTGGCAGTGTGGGAGCCCTCAATTATAATCTGACGTCATCAACCAAAATAGTTTCAATAATTAATTTTGAAAAAAGTAGTGAACTAAATGACAAAAAATTGAAATTAGTTTCTTATAATTGACTTTTCTATACAAAAAAAATATAAAAACCACTGTTAATTTTTTTTAGACATTCCCAATTACAGCTACAGCCTATAGTCACCCGACTGTCGAAGGAGGGTTATTAACTGAATAGGTTAGAGGGTTCACAATCACCGCTTCTTTTTGTCGAACAGTACAGGACGAGGGTAGAAAGACATGGTCAATACGATTGCGAGCGTGCGTCTGTGTGTGTTAGACAATACGGCCTCTGAGGCTGAACACATCTTCAGACTCTCCTGTAGTACAACGTTAGATACATAAAACTTGCCGCAGGCACAGCTAATTTATTTGTTGAACTCACTAAGTAAGCACCAACGACGTCCTTCTCGGTGAAAGTTTTCCCGTACTCCTTGAACTCGCCGTTGTTCACGAAGCGGCCCGTATTTTCGTAGCCGAAGCTCAGCTCGCCCTCGCCTGGTTAAACAACATTATTCTTTGTAGTCCACCTCTTCGTCAAAATAAAGTCTACGCCACCTGAATAAAGCTAAATCTTCCAAGCGCTTTTAACTATTAAATCACCTTAGAAAAATGGTAATTTTTAACATTCATTCATTAACTTTCTTTATCTGCAGCTTATTAAGACTTCTAATAGTCTCCTATTCGTAACTAACTACGGTTACGAAGAGAAAATAAAAAGAGTTCCATTAAAGCTAAAAGTTCCCGTGAATTTTACTAATATTTGGGGTACCGTTAATGTACTAGGTTACTGTCGACCTGAAATGTACGTCAATATTCTAATTAGTAATTACTAACTACATAAGGATGGATTACATGATAAATATACAAATTACATAAGGGCACGAATTGTCAGATCGTGCACTATTGCCGTACATTCCGAGTCGACCATTATAGATCGTACATTAATCGCTCCCTGTAGGTAATCGAACACAAGTGAACAAACTAACGCGATTCAGATAGAATATTTTTTGCCGCCACATAAACAATAGTAAATATTGTAATGGTCTACAGTCACACGCCGTTATGAAGTAAATACTGACACATCACACAGCTATGAAGTTTCTAAATATGGACAACTTGAATCATAGTAAAATAAAGCTACACTTGTGGCGTGTGGTAGAATACAAAGTACCAATAGCATTTTGTTCTTACGGTTCACATTGTCAAAAATCAAAAACTTCATAGTTGTTCAATAGGTATGTCAGAATAACCGTTATAACGACTACTATATTGGACTAAAGCTTACCAAGATGCAGCGTAGAGTCATCGGTAGACCAGCCGACTCGAAGCCCGTTGTTGACAGCGTCTTTCTCGGTAGTTTCCGTTGTGGTGACAGCCGACCCCACTCGTACCTAGTCAATACATAACATTTTAAATATCTGGTCTTTTACAGCATACCGGACTGCTCAGCCAAGGGAATTATTTTTGGAAAGCAGGCTTAGATGACGGCCCGCTTGCCTAAAGAGTATAAACTTTTCTCTATTCCCTATTTTATTCTTGTGCCGGTAATTTCATCGGCTGTCTTACTCTTCACGCCAGAACACAGCAACGCAAGCACTGCCGCTTGGCAGCAGGATAAGCGAATCAGACGGTTGTAGCGATCCACAATAGAATTTTACCAACGTACATACGTCTTTTTGGTTTAGGAGTGCCCCACTACCGTTCGCACCGTCTACGTATCTCCAGCCTATTTACCCACTGCTGGCCGCAGGCTAAGACCTAGGCCGTAGTTCGCACGCGGGCCCAGTTTATAAAGTTTCCTCGCGATGTTTCCCTTCACCGAAAACCCCATGGTAAATTTCAAACGTAATTTCGCACATAATTTCCGAAAATCTCACGATGTGCGAACCCGGGCTCGAAACCGCACCCACGACCCTCTGAGCCCATGGGTTAAACTACTAGACTACCACGACTTTGGGCATTTACGCGTAGAGGTGGCAAAGAAAGCTCCATGAGATATGCTTACTGTTTGGTGAGTTTGTCGTGGAGTGTCGGCTTAAGAATAGCACTCCCCCAACTCTTCTCGCGGGTGTCGTAAAAGGCTACTAAGAGACTTCTGTGACCAAGCACACATCGGTCCCACTGGTGTCGGGCAGCAGCGATACCGGTGTAAATATACTGCGATTGCCAACCCGCCTGCTCAGCGTGGCAATTAGAGCAAACCCGCCCAAATGGCAAGTCGACACCAACCACGGCCCCCAGTTCCAGCGATGATCTTCGCAAGGCGGCTGGCAAGAGCTGGATGAGAGTGGGCGAGGATCGTGCTCAGTGGCGTGCCACGGGAGAGGCCTATGTCCAGCAGTGGACGGACATAGGCTGATGATGATGAGTTACCTCGTAGCAGACGCGCTTGGCTTGCGCGTCGGGCGCGACGGCGTGCGTGGCGCGCGCGCCGGCCCACGCGTGGGCGAACGCGCCCTCGCTCAGCGGCACCACCGACACCAAGTCCGGCAGCTCCAAGTACTGGTTCAGGTCGCTGTCGTCTGCACACAAACATTGATAACATTCATTTAATCAAACTGGCAATTCGCCGCGGTGTCGCGTAATTTTTTAGATTTCATTTTGCAAGAAAAAAAATATTTAAGTATCTCTAAACTTTAGCTTATAAAAAATTTAATAATTATTTTTTTTCTACTTACAGTCAAGATCACATCATAGATGTATGTATTCACGTTACCAAGACGTGAAAAATACCTATAAAAGTCTATGCCACTGACTATAAATTTGGTGTTTACATATATTTAACGCGATGGCTATATAAATGCATGTATGTAAAACTCTTTATTATGTATTTCTCAGGTTATTTCAAGGCAAAATACACAGTCTGTAACTAGTTTGGTTTGAAGTTATTACAAGAAAAAATAAAAACACTTAAAATTAACTAAAACGGGCTTCCTCTTCCAAAGGTAGGGCAGCGCGGGGCATTGTACCTAAGACGCTAGCCGCGTTGCCCCGCTGCACTGCGAGGCTCAGTTTTTGGGCGAAGAAAAAGCCTGCTCTTCGGTCGCCAGAGACGCCAATTACTTTGTCCGACACTTCTTTCATAAACTTTTTTGTGTCGGACGACCAAGGCCCAAAGGTTTCGTCAAAAAAAAAACTCTTTATTGTACATGAAAAATTATGCCTTAAATTTATTACTTATTTATTTATGCCTTCGACTGTACATAGAAACTTAATTAGATTTTTAATATGTATAAGCTTTCCATGAAAAAATGCAAGTTGATGGTGAAAACTGCATCAAAATTAGTTACGTGATTTAGTAGGAGTACGCAGATATACAGACAAGACACACGCACAGACGCTTCCACGAGGCGACTTTTTTTTCTTTTTTTTTTCCTCTTTTTTTTTCGAGGCTTAAGTGCACCTATGTGACTATGCCAGCCTCATTGGGAGACTCAACGCGAGGCGACTTTGTTTTACACTAGAGTAGAGAATTTCTCAACCTTCCTCACCACTGTTGAAACTTTTTCCTAAAGCTCTCCCTTTTATTTACCAAGAAACACCTAATTTTCTCTGAGCATTCTACTGCCACAGTTGCTCTGAAAGCCTTTGACTCCCACGAGGAGGCGTTATCGCTCACTCCCAACATATTATTCAACACTGTCACAGTCCAGTGACCCATGTGTAGGACACGATAGCTCTTATTCCATTGTAATAAGGTTCTACTTTAAGGCACGGACAGGGAATGTGTTGAATGGACACCAAGTGTGGCCAAATCTCTAGATTAACCCCGTGTTTCACCAATCATTGATTTGACGGATGAAATAAATGTGATGCCGTCCCTGTTTGTTTTGTTCGAATAGACGGAGACAGCATCACATTTATCCGTCAGTTAAAATTAATCAATGGGTGGTGAAACAGCCCCTTAGGGAAGTAAACTGGAGTGCCTGCCCCAGGCGACATTCTCTCTTATTCAAATATCTATAAGTTGAAAAGTTACGTGCTAATACATACACCAGGACAGAGTCATCTTGCTGTCGTCAATTTCCGGCTCCATGGCTTTAGGATCCACCACCTCCTTCTTTCCTTTCTGACTGCGGTGCGGATCCTAAACAATAAATATTTTTTTGTTATAAATTTCATTTTTAATACATCACAATTAAGTTTAACAAACGTATATGTAAATGGGGATACCCCCTTATGAATGAATGAATGAATTTATTTCAGACTAAAACATTGGTCCATTTTGTACAAAAACTGAAATCTATAAAAAAATCGCTGACAGACTCGTCAACGCCTAGCTCAAACTCCTTAGAGGTAGCTGAAATTTTGCATATAACTTCCTTTAATGATGGATATACATATAGATTTAGGACGTATTTTGACGCTTTTCTACGCATAGTGCATATAGCAACCACATAAATTAAATATACAAAAAACCTCGGCCTTTGCTCCCTTTACAATATGGTAGAAAATCAATTGAATGTTACAAATATGCTTTTGTTCTTAAATTAATCCTGCATAGGTAAATAAAATAACACAATGATTGATTTTGCAGTGGAGTATCCATATAGAAGGGCCTGGTAAAGGCTTAATGATAAAGCCGCTGGAAGGCGATGGGCGGGGAACGTCGGCTTTTGCCCTCATTGATGTATTAACGGCGTGACAACCCTACACGTGGCGCGATCGAATCAATACGAGCAATAAGATCGACTGAGAAACATAAGGAAGTGAAACTTCTGTACTTGTACTGTAGGGATGTTGACACCACCAATCAACTGACATACTTTTTATG
This sequence comes from Archips crataeganus, assembly GCA_947859365.1. NCBI lineage: Eukaryota > Metazoa > Arthropoda > Insecta > Lepidoptera > Tortricidae > Archips > Archips crataeganus. The sequence continues at coordinate 5,087,327 of OX402071.1, read as the reverse complement.
AGCTATCAAAACACAATTCTCCCATAGAGTTTGAATGACAATAGCAACTTATGACGTCACTTGTTCGCCAACTCAGTCAACTAACTATTTATTTGGTTTAAAGCAACAAAAAATCAAATTTTGCAGTTAGTCGAAAATTAATGAATGAATGAATGAATGAATGATTTATTTTGAAATACACCGCAACAATATTAAACAATGTTTAAAGTCTAAGAAAAGTAGGCACAAAAAATTTATTGCTGGGGTGATTCCAAAAAAGGATTTCACTCAGCATTAATCTGGTTTTCAGGGCTAAAATAAAGCCTTTTTTTACTGGAGTCGTGTCTTCGAATTATTTTTTAATGGCGTCAACATCCCTATTACTTATTCTGTGGATAAGGCGCGAGTTACCTCTGCAGGCGGCGTGAGGACCTCATTAGTTATTTCCACAGCCTTGTAGAAGTTGCTCCAGCGAGCTTTCTTCTCGTGCTTTCGCTTCAGACGCTGCAGCTTGATCGGATCCTATTAAATGATCAACTTGTCAAATTACTTCTGTTTAAACGTGAAACTACCGCGATACTCACTCATAGTGAAAATAAATGGATCACTCTTGAAAACGAGTTTCTGTTCGTTTGAAACGAGGCGAGTGTTCGTCTCGTTGTTGTTGTTGTTTTAAGACGTGAGTGATCCGTTTGTTTTCACTATGAAATTACTTCTGTGTCCAACTAAAGGCAGTTCAGTAGTAGCACATTTCATGGGTCGGACAAACGCCCGGCATTTTCAATCGACGAAAACAAACGGAGGACGTTCTCAAGTCGACGCATATATATGTTTTTTATGTATGACCATGCATAAGTTTTTACAGAGTAGTCAGAATTTGACAATTCTTTTTTTATTGGAAAGGGTATACCTCGAGGGTGGTCCCATATAAATTTGATATAAAAAATCTTACCCTAAGGGTAGGAAAACAGCTAATTGTAATGCATGACCAGGCATAACTTTTTAGAGTTGTCCGATTTTGACAATTCTTTTTTATTGGATAGGGTATACCTTAAAATTGGTCCCATATCAATTTGGAATAAAAAATCCTACCCGAAGGCGACCCTTCCCACGAAAATAGCGGTGATTATTGTTCACTTACAGATTTTAATGCTGAGTAGCTGTTGGTTCTTAAATAAATAGAGGTTAATGGGTGCACTCACATTGCTGAGCTCTTCCAGCTTCTTGGCGTCCTCCTCTTTCTGCAAGCGCTCTCGCTCCAGCCGCTCCTTCTCGCGCAGTTTGAGCCGCTCGTTCAGCTGCTCCCACTCTTCCTCCTCCGTCAGCTCCCGCTGTCGCTTCTACAACACCAATATAATTATTTTAAGTTACCTATATATCTGAAACACTAAAAATATTAGTCCGATTTTAGTTTCGACCAAAAATCGTATTTTTTTATTGTTTTCCAAAAATTTACATCCGATTCTTACGATTAAGCATTAATTATTTTGATTTTTTAATCAATCGATAAATTATATTTTTCCCATTTGTCCATAATATCAGTTCTCGATGAAACATAACCAGTGATAGGAACTCTGGGTGCAAAACTTTAACAAAACTTGTAAAGCTGACATTAAGGAGAATTTACAACCAAGAAAAATAAGAATATTATTGGCAGATTAGTGTTCAATTTAATTCTATATCGAAATCTCAGATTTTCAGTAGTTTATTAATATTTTCTTGTCTGTAAGCACTGTTTCATGCCCGCTTGGCAAGTTTTGTTAAAGTTTTGCACCCAGAGTTCCGATCACTGAATATAACATTAGTTTATTAAATTAAATCAGTGTCAATCAAAAAAAGAAGAATGATTAATATAATAAGCCCTCCATTTGGATAAAAGACTAATGTGACAGATTGACGAACACACCCATAACCACTGGAACTAGACTTGAAATTTGTCAAATACATTCCTCGAGGAAGAATTATCATTTTTGTACCCAAACAGGGTGTTGTGTACCTACTACTGCATAATATGTCACCTATTGTAATGAACATGACTTATAAATGAAATAAATAAATAAATGATAAAGGCGCAAAACTTCCGTATTTTCATAATACATAATTGATGGTTTTTGACATACCTCAGTCTCGGTTTCTTCACCGTCATGTTTCTTTTCACCAGAAGCATCTGGGGTCTTTTCATCATCTTTGTTTGTCTCTTTGTCATTGTTGGATGTTTTTTCCGCTTCAGCACCATCTGCGTCCACTACCATAGGTTCTGGGAAGGAAAACGTTTTTTGCTAAACAATTTTGAATCACAGATTTCTCAATATTCAAGCATTGGACTTTCAATAGCCAAAATAAGTTTGTACACAATTGATTTCTTCGCACATTTTCCTCCAGCGTCATTAATAAAATGTAGTCAAGAAACACTCGCTATTAAAACTGGTTGACAAATATAACCTCGGTTTTTTTCAAGTCTCTGAGAAAACTATAAAATGATTCTTTCTTACCTTCGTCAACATCTTTCTTCACCACAGGCGGGGGCGACTGGCTTCTATGAATAAAATTAGAGAATATATCAGTCATTTTAAAACAATTCTAGTGCAAAGAAATTCAATCGTAATATGCGAAAATCACGCAGACTCTTCGCCTTCTACGCAAGCGAGCGTTACACTGATAAGCCTTTTGACTAAACCATTTTAATGCAATTCGAAACGGCATTTTGTCGTTAGAATTCGGAATGTGTTATCAGCAGTTACTAGTTGCCAAGTAATTCGCAAATGAAAAAAAATAAGCTAGGTAATGGCTAACTTTGAAATTTTATGCGGACTATAGTTTCTTAGATAGATTCTGCAATTATTTGAGAGCTGTTACTCAAGTGAAGTGGCTATATCAAGTGGGGTGGCTATTTCTGCGAAGAATTTATTTATCGCCATTCAGCGGGAATTGTGGAATTCTCCTGGATAAAAACTATTCAATGTCCTTCCTAGGGTTTCAAAGTATCTCCATACCAAATTTTACCTAAATTATTTAAGCGTGAAGAAGTAACAGTCAGACAGACACACTTTCGTGTTTATATTATTAGTATGGATCCACATCCACATATGGATATGGATATACTTTGTGTTGCTTGCATTAATAGTTGAGTGAATTGTAATATCATTTTCGATTGGAAAAAGATGACTTTATGGCAAGTTTCTTGCGGCGCATTCTTCTTGGCAATGTTGATCTCTCCGATAGCGCTGGTAGTATAACATAAAGTCACTTTTCTCTGAGGTCAAAATATACTCAGGGAGTCAACTGTGTCGCGACGCGCCGCGCCGCGCCGCTATAGTGCGTTTTATTTCATAACAAACAGTAACAAAAATATTTTCCTTGCCGCGCCGCTCCTCCGCTGCAATGCCGCGCTAATGCTCTTCAGGGTATTTATTATGTATTTGATCAAGTCCACTTCAATATTTATTGTATTATGTTTATTGGATATTGTATCCCTTTGGATACATGGACTTGTAGGTAATACAGTTTTTGTATCCAAGTGAATAATGTGTTAAATATGTATTCTTACTTGTCATCATCAATGGTATACATTTCCGAGTCCTGGATTTGGGGCTTGACGTCAGGCTCAGGCTCCTGCTCGGGCTCGGGCGCCGGAGCGGGCACGGGCAGCGGCTGCGCCACGGGCTCGGCCGTCGGTTCTGGAGAGGGTTCCCTCACCAGTTCAGGTGAAGAATCCTTGACCAGTTCTGGTTTTGGCTCTTCTTCTATAGGTTCTGCCGATTCTACCCGAGATACCTGTTGATTTTAAATGCATTGTTAACTGTTTTCAAGGGAAATTAAAGCCTGTCAAGTGCAAGTTGAATTTGTACATGAAGGGTTTTCCATACCTCCATACAATGTTTTTACAATAGTTCAGTAAAAAATTACAAAAGGAGCGTGCGCGAGCTTGGAATAAGTCTCAATGTTTGCAAGTTGTGTTTGTATGTTGTATGTATGTAAAACTCTTTATTATACATAAATGAAATGAAATCAATTTACATATTTCAAATTTTGCTTGCGCAGGCAAGGAGTCATGTCGTAAACACGTTCAGTTATGCCTGCACAGTGCAAATTTTTGATAAAGTGGGGTATTCTTATTTGGTTTTCAAAGATTTTAGCTAATAGATTCATAACACTTTGAAGAAGCTGTTCTAGGGTGAATCAACATTTTTGTGTTGTTTACTCTGTCCCCAGTTGTCCAAGTGACACTTCATACTATTTCATAGAAAATTCTTGGTTGTCCAAGGGACATAACCATAGCAACAGGTGTCACTAAAAACTTGATTCACCCTCTAATGTTCTAAAGTTTTGAACAAGGTCATTAGAATTTTTGTTTTGTAAAAAATTACAAACCTTTGCTGGTGTAGAAGCCATCCGGGTTGATGAGGATCGCCTTCGGGTCCTGGCAGCAGGCCCAGCGCGTCTTGGAGTTGCAGGTTCGTCTGCATCTTCCGTTGATGTATCCAATATTGTTGTATCGGCAATCACTATTTAAAAAAAAAACGAGAAAAGTGAATCTAAGTTATTTCAATGAGAAATAGCTTGCTTAGTGTCAAATTGCACTGAGAAGCAATGTGACGCTGCACATTCCATAGAGAGAATTAAGTCAAAAAACACTCATTTGATGAATAAAACTTTTCAATGAAAAATGTGTGAACTGACCTTAGCTTGAACTTGTTCAATTCAATAGTTTTTTTCTCATCACATAAAATTTAATATAGACTAATATTTGCGAGTGTGACAGTAAATTATGGGACAAGCTAATCAAAAGCTATTATCTTTTGCATCAAGGTTAACATTATTACCTTATACTATAGCTGTCCTTGGTAAATTAATATTTTTTTCTAGTTTTGACATGGTTAAAATTCAACCAAGGAGTGTTATCATATGTATAACTTGGTTCACAAGTAGTACTTTGAAGTACTTAGTCAATTTGATGACTGGATAGCTGAGTGGTTAGAGTACCTGACTACAAAGCTTGAAGTCCCAGGCTTTATTACATGAAAAATATTAATATCTGTTTTTAAGTCTGAAGTGTTTAATATATATTATACACCGTGAAATTTTAGTGGTTGTTTTCCCGAAACAAGGTGATTTAGTATTGATTGTACAATCGATTTATAATTACTATTTTGACTAGAGTCAAAAATCCAATTGTGAAAAACGAAAGTCGAAAATGACCGCAAACCAATAGTAACGCTTCGTTGGTACCTAACCTATCGTACGATCGTACGCTACTTGTACCAACGAAGCGTTACTATTGGTTTGCGGTCATTTTCGACTTTCGTTTTTCACAATTGGATTTTTGACTCTAGTCAAAATAGTAATTATAAATCGATTGTACAATCGATACTAAATCACCTCGTTTCGGGAAAACAACCACTAAAATTTCACGGTGTATATGCAGAAGTAGGTATGTTTATCCATTGCCTAGTACCCATAACCCAAGGTTTGCCTTCTTTGCTTACTTGAACTAGTCCTACCTACTTCAATTGGTTTCCCATGACATTTGATTTTATTTGAATACACTAATAAATAATAAAATAAATATCACGGGACAATTCACACCAATAGACCTAATCCTAAAGTAAGCTAGGAAAGCTTGTGTTATGGGTACTAGGCAACGGATAATCATACTTATATAGATAGATACATACTTAAATACATATTAAACACCCAAGACCCGAGAACAAACATTCATATTTTTCATACAAATATCTGCCCCAACACGGGAATCGAACCCGGGACCTCAAGCTTCATAGTCAGGTTCTCTAACCACTAGGCCATCTGGTTGTCTACACTGGAACCAAATTGTTGATAACAGATGCTTATGTTATGGTGCAAATCCATTAGCACAGGGTGATAACAAAATTATGTTAACTCTGTAATAAAGTGTGACAATCAACACCGGCATTAAGGTTGTTTATTTTTAGAAAGTAAAAGCCAATAAAATAAATACATAGACTATCAGAAATCTTTATTTTTTAAAAGATATTTTAATATTAAAGGCATGAATGGAATGTTGAATACTCATGAGTCCTGATACTGTGAATGCAATCCTCGAACAAACTAACCCTTATTAGACTCACCCAGTCGCCACACATGCACAAATGTTTCAACACATATTTGAACACATATTTGATCTATGGTTGATTGTATGCTTGTTTTATTGAACAAATAAGCAAATACCGGTGCTTGACATGTGATCAAATATGTGTTCAAATATGTGTTGAAACATTTGTGCTATGTGTGGCGCCAGGCAGGGTTATAAACACACAAGCAATAACAATAGCCTCAATAAAAAGGTTGTAGGATAATGTAATTACATGAACCCCTTAGAACTACTTAGTTCGTGTACGTTTTGGTCATCATTTTACAAACATAAATATTCAGCCAACTATGTATGTAGTTAAACATGCAAATATTTCATCAGTTGGTAATTTTAATTCCAAGTAATTAACCAAACCAACTACACAAACAACTTTCTCTGTAGCTTCCCAATGTCAGCTCATTAAAATAATTACTTTATTCATTTGCAATTTAGAAAAGCAAAGTATCTATAGATGTTACACTTATAACATCACGATAATATTATAATTGTTAGCAGTTTCGAGTGTTCATATTTAGGCCCTGACGTCATACGTTACAAAACAAGGGACGCTCGCTTCGTGTTGCAAAACTGATGCCGAATAGCAGACACGTGCTGGTTAAAACTGCGAGTTGAAATGCTGATAAGATTCCCCGTAGGTCCGCCTCAATGTCTAAAGATGTAAATTAGTAGAGTTATTTATTTCATTTTCAACACAATCACTCACCTTTGCCTGTCTTGGCTTCTAACGCCTTTTTAAGCCTTTCAACCAAAGCCGGCTTATTTCCTTTGGTGTCCAAACCCAAGGCGCCAAGCTCGGATCGGAGATCCACGACCTTCATCTTGGCGGGATCCATATTTACTCCTTAAATTTAAACTAACACTAAGCACAAAATGTATCTGGTTCTCACTTTAAAATCAAAATGTAAGTCTTAACATTCCTATCCTAAAATCACAATTCTCACAGAACGAAAAGCGCCAAGCTATCCGAAACCAATATGGCGCCTAGCCTAGCATAAGTGGCGGTGGCGGTGGCGACGGAACGGTATTGGCTTGGCAAAAAGTGTGGCCAGTGTAGCGCCGCGAAGCGAGCGAGAGGCGCTCAGTGTTGTCAAGTTACACGAAAAAAAATAGCTAACATCCATTTATTCTTATCTTATGTATCTAGAAGTGGTAAAATAAGCCTAAATATTTTTGATATGTGCAGCATATTTAGGGGGGTTTCTGTGTACCAGTTTGCGGATGATACATGCATAGTTTCCGCCCACAAAGATTTAGAGCGCGCGCAGACAGAGAGCGGTCTGGAGTTTCGCGTTCCGCGTTCAGAGTTCTGTGTTTTGACCGCTCGAGAGTTCCGACCGCCTGCTGTGTGCGTTATCGTAAGGGACCGAGTACATTCGAAAGAACGCAGAACTCGGAACTCGGAACGCGGAACGCCAGACCGCTCTCTGTCTGCGCGTGCTCTTAATTCACGCACAAGAAGCCATGCAACACAACTTCGATCAGTTGTGCAAGTGGGCTCACGATGTGGGGCTAGTGATAAATGCATCCAAGACTAAAATGGTCCATATAAGATCCCCTTATAAACAAGAAACACGAATCCCCAGCATCGTGGCTCACGAGCACCGTTGCTTGCATAATCCATTAAATAATAATAATAATAATAATCTCATTTATATTATATGGTACCAAAGGCCTCTTCATGTTGGCTTTGGCCCCATGAATGCCTTTCAAATGACCGGGTCCCCATGGGCCCGTGATCGGAAATCCGTACCAACATAATAATAATAATAATAGATGTAAATGCCGAGCTATTGAACTTGTATCGCACCACACCTACCTCGGTCTGATTGTGGATAGTAAATTGAATTGGAGACCACACATAGACCATGTATGTTCCAAACTACGGTCTATTGCAGCTAAACTGTCTATACTGAAGTATAAACTCCCTTATAAAATCCTGCGGACTCTATACCTTGCTATGGCAGACTCTGTAATTGAGTATGGGCTAAGCAGTTATCGTAGGACATATAAAACACATATAGAACGAATATATAAACTTCAAATTTCATTACTTAAGACGATAGTTCCTAACCATGTGAGAGTTCGCTGCGTAGATAACTACAGTGGCTTATTTAATCACTGCAGAATAATCAATGTGTTTAATAAGGCTAACATATCCCTGATCACAGAGGAATGTGCTGCTATACCCACATTCGAACAAAAGACCCGTTCGCAACAACTGCGCTGTCTGCATTACCAGCCGGCTTATAACTTGCCATGTAATAGTAATTCCTATGGAAGAAGAACCAACTCTTATCTAATACCCGCGACATTGAACACCCTCCCAAAGGAATTGCTAAACAAAGTTGTAAACGCTGCCACCAACCCCATTGAATGTAAAAAAGTTCTCAAAAAATTCTACCTAGAGAGTGACAATAAAGTACTTACCTAGTGGTACTTTACTTTAATTAGTTAAAACTTGTACTGAACCGCTCTGACTCGCCTACTATTACATAAACCTCTAGTGGGTTTTCCAATAGTGGCATAATAATTCCTACCTTATTTATATGTACTCTTGATTACATTAAATAAATTAAAAAAAAATTGAATTATTACAAAATTAATAAAAGATATTTAAAAGTCTAAACGCCTTAGCCAAATATATCAGTTTCATAACACTTGTGTGTTGATAAAGTGACCCAAATCAGTTACTCACTAGCTTGGCAACACTTTACCTTTTCTTCATAACGGATGCGTTCAGACTTCACTTAATTATAACTACATGTACTTGTTTTTCATATAATTTATTCTAGAAATCGTATATTAAGTGAAACAGAGTTAATTTTTCAATATTGTAGAAGAAATCGAAATAAAGAGTTGTACGAATGATCGTTTTAATCTTTTTAATCAATACATTTATATTAGTCTAAAGACCACCACAGACCGCAGCGTGCGCGCGAAGCCATGCCATAATATTTTTGGTGTAATAACGTTTTGAAAATTTGAGACTACCTCTTATTTTTACGATACTCTGTGTATTTGTATGGGAAAAAAAAGTGCTTCATTTTAAAAAGTCGTAAAACACAAAACATTTGTTTGTGTGATAGGAATTCAGGGTTATGAGGATGTCAGTGAATTACAAATAACCCGAATAACCCTGTATATGCTCTGAGTCGGTTTACCGGTGTGTGTCACCGTAGTAGTGTCATACAACGCGCTGGTCCCGCTCCGTCGAGGCCGCGCACACGCCCCGCGCTGCGGTCTGTGGTAACCTTTACGAAACGAAATTATATAGATCAATAATTTTGGCGGCGCAGTTGCCTGGATACAAATTTATGTTTGATATTATACAATTTTGACTCGTTTATTTTAATTTATATAAATTTATTTCGAATCTCAACATAATATTTTAAAATGGCAAGGAGGGAAGAACCTAAAAGTTCAGAACTTAAAAGAAATACTTTTTCACGTTTAAATTTTTTTACTTTCTAACTTTGAAACTTTGTTTTAGTTCAACCAAACAATGACTTGGAAAAGAAAATCATGGAAGCGTTTGAAGTTTTCGATCATTCAGGGAAACAAGTAGTAGATGTCCGAGAAATAGGCACGATACTCCGATCTTTAGGTTTGTGTATTTTCTTACTGTTGTGATTAAAGTAAAACTTTAATTTTGTACTTGTTTTGTAATCATAAGGCTTTGTTTACGTCTATGTCCTGTCATGTCATGAATCATAACAATTACGAAGTCTTGACAATTCAATTCAATTCAATTCAATTTATTTCCATAACAATTTACATTGTGTCGGATATTAAAGACTATGGAATATAGTCTCGACACCACTGCAATAAATAAAAAGAAAAACCCAGCCAAGTGCGAGTCGGACTCGCGCAACGAGGGTTCCGTACAAATTTTTAGGTACGTCAAATATATGCCGTAAACAGCCGTAACTATAATAATCCCGTGTTAGCAGAACCCTGCTTCTAATTAAAATGTACGCAGTGAGAGATCATTTTGTATTGGTTAGACAAAACCTTCCATAATATAATATAATTATATTTTTATAATTAGGTCAGATTCTGTTTACGACAGATTCGGTTTAAGACAGATTCTTCTAGATCTGTGAAAATTTCAACTGTCTAGCAATAACGGTCCGTAATAACGGTTCATGAGATACAGCCTGACAGACAGACAGACGGACAGTGGAGTCTTAGTAATAGGGTCCCGTTTTTACCCTTTGGGTACGGAACCCTAAAAAGCATTTAGTGCATATAATTTACAGATAACGAACTAAAATTCAGGTTGCTGCCCAACGGAGGCTGAAATCCAGGAAGTGATTCTGGCGACGGAAAATAAAGAGGCAACTGGTAACGTGCCGCTCGTCAAATTCCTGCCGTTCATGTGTAAAGTCATGATAGAACACAGGTCAGGTCTAATTCAATCCAATAATATCATCTTTAGATGGTTTGAAGTATTTGTTCTAGCGTGGAGGGTATTCGTACTCGGAGGGAATCCCCACGCGACTATAAAGGCCACAACAAACCGGGAGCGCGGGTCGCCGACGGAGCGTGCCCAGCGCGGTCAATAACACTGAATCAAATACGGTGTGCCACGCTGCCGGTGTGTGTCACCGTTAATTTGATACATTTTTATAGAGCACGCTGGGCACGCTCCGTCGGCGCTCCGCGCTCCTGGTTTGTGTTAGCCTTTATCATAATCAGTAGTTACGATTGTCGTAGGTTCTACCCCGCGAGCGCAGAAATGCTGCTTGCCGCGTTCCGTTACTTCGACAAGGAAGGTCGCGGGTTTCTCACCAAGGAGAAATTCACTCAGCTTATGCTTGAAGAGGGAGAGCCGTTCACCCAGGTAATTCGGCCAAGAAAGTGCTGTAACGGTTTTGTAACTTCTACACTCCAGAGATAAGCTAAGGAAATGGTATCCATACAACTATGTGTTCTTCTCAATGAAAAATTACCCGAAAGCCGAACGTCATATCGACTTGTACGTAGTTAGATGAGAGATAACTGATGAAATATTTTGATAGTCAGGGTAGCTATAGCTAACACCAGTGGCCGAAGCGGTTTGTCGCGCAGTGCATCCACTTCTTGCTGATCCAAGAGGAAAAAAAGACTTTTAGCTACTGTTACACATGCTCTAAAATAGCATGCTAAAAAGCGTGCTATGAGTAAAATGCTTAGTATGAGCATTCTTATGAACTTGCTTACATTTGCTAGCAATAAGCATGCTAGTCTAGTTTTAATCCATTATAGACGATAAGTAATTGGAATATTAAAATTTATCCTTTTGCTGGCGATGCAATGCATCCAAACAAAACTTCTTTCAGCTAGAAAGCTTTTCTTTCGTTTAAGATCGTTTTTTCGGGGTTTAAATGTTTAACCCGACATATAAGGAGTACAATCTAAATAACTCCCCATGTATACTTATATGTCAGCATTTTTTTGACGTGACAACGTCTTATAAACCGATGAACGCCGGCTGCACGCACGAAAAAGGATGACGCAATGTTCCGTACATGTCCCGTACAAGAGAGAGCAGTGAACGCCAGGATGTACGAGAGAGCAGCGCGCGCCAGGATGTACAATCATAGTACTAGTGCTCGGGTAATTTTTAATGAGGGGGTGCGGGGGGGGAGTATTAAAGAGGGGATAAAAATTTCATTGATTTTGCCGTAGGATGCACCGTTTTCAATATATTTGACAAAACACCGGTTCTCGTCCGATCACCGAGGTTAAGCAACGTCGGGCGCGGTCAGTACTTGGATGGGTGACCGCCTGGTTTCATTTTTGTTTTTTGAATGTTTTTGTTTTGTGTAACGAAACTGTGTGCCAAATGTCACCCACACAATGCTATAGTGAAAATACCTACTATAGCATGCTCACTAAGCAAACGCGTTAACACTTGCTATTTACATTTCCCACTTCCACCCCCGCTTCAACTAGCGTGAGCGTGCTCGAAGATAGCAAGGCGTGCTACTAGCCAGCATGCCAGCCACTAAAAAGCATTCCCAATAGTAGCATGACCTAAGTATACACACACTCTGGTAGGTAGCATTTGCTCGTCAGTAGCTTGGTTTCATGCTAGTAACGAGCATGTGTAACAATAGTGAAAATATACGGATCACTCACGTCTTAATATTAGTTTAACTCGACAGTGCGCATGTGGCAGCCGCTTTGACGTGTGACTCCGGGAAGAAGGGCTACGGATTAGCCTAAAACATGTCCAGTTAAACTCTTTTTAAGACTTGAGTGATCCGTATATTTTCACTATGAGTGAATCTGACGGTAGTTTCATGTTTAATGTATAATACCTGGTTTACACTCGCGTACGAGTGGCGAGACGAACTGCGGGACGAGCCACGAGACGAGAGTGTGAATAGGCGCGCCTCGCGCCTCGTCTCGTGATTTCCCTTGATTTTGAGGCTCGCGTCCGAAGCGAGACGACGAGGCGAGGCGCGAGGCGAGGTGACGAGGCGAGAGTGTAAATCAGGTATAACAATAGCTTGAGAGGCAAGCGAGAGCTGATTCGAACCACGTATTAAGCAAGTGTCCATGACGAATGATCTCATAAAATTCCTTTTAGGTAAAAATACCGTCAATTATTTTTAAAATAAATACTTCATCGATAGTTTGTTAATCTATGCTACTTAATTCGAATTAATGTTTGTTGTATTCTAGGAAGAATTTGACGAGATGATACAAATAGCTGTGGACCCTGTGAGCGATACTGTCACCTACGAATATTACATCAATCAACTCATGGTATGTGAATATACAAATTCAATTACTTATTATGTCATCTGTAAAACAAACGCGTATTTACTTACTAGGTATGTATGTTTTAGTTCACTGAAGTAAGTATTGATAATCAATTTATTTAACGCTTAGAAAAAAAGCAACGTCGTTTTGTGCAAGTTGATTGGATACACTCCGAAATTCAAAAATCGAAATTCGTTACATAACATCTCGCTTGCTATCGCATTAATACTATTAGTGTGATGTACAGTCAAGTGTAAAAATATGGGTGCACGCAACTTGCTCATAAATATGTCCCATAGCTCTTATGTCATTGAATTAAGGTATAGAGGTATATAACGATGGGAGGATTAAATCGATACTTATTTTTGCACTTGACCGTACGTTACGAAGTTCGAATTTCGACCTAAGATTTTTTTTTGGCCTGGTGCGAATTAGCAGGCGTCACAGACACGGGCACGGGCTGCATGCTCGCTCTTCAAAGGACCCACGCCATCACTCTCCGGCTCATCATCAGCTTCAACAACCACATTTTATGCATCAACTTTAACTTGCACTATTGATCCTTTTCCCCATCAGGTAGCTTCAAAAGAAGTATATGATTTGGCAGACTTTTTGGAAGCGGAGAGGAAAAGATTGGAAGCTGCTGCCCCGAAGAAACGACGCGCATCAGATCTGCTTCGCGCTGCACAGAACTGATAACTGTTTGCATGTTTACGTCTATGTTAAACTCTAACCTTTAGATATATTCAGTTAGTTAATTAACGTGCTTTACTATATAATATTTGTATAATTAGTTAGGTAGCAGTGGCGTGGCGTCGTAACAACACGAATGGCACGGATTAATACTGTTAATGACAATGTTATCGCGGATTTCAAAACATCCAGAAATTTCACTTCAGATTTTTTACGATATTGCGATACTAGTCAATAATGTTGTGATACAGATCGTGATAGCGTGTACAGAGGCATCTCTAGCTTATGTAGCGCCCGTGTGCAATCATTAGGTACTTGTAACTCGGGCCGGGCGCAGTTTATTGAAAGTTCCGCCCAAGACTGGATTAGGTAACCATTAGGCAGAGAGGCCCCGCACAAAAAAAATAATTAAAAAGGTTTCCGAGTGAAAATTGAATTGGAAAATTGGTATCCTCGATGACAATAACTATTCTTGCTATTTTTCGATGCATGCTAAAAGTTGATTTGATTTGACTTCTTGAAAAGTGCGGTTGATATTTGGCTGAAAGGGGCTCCGAAAATTGCGTTGCCTGGGGGGGCCTTACATTGTTAAATCCGGTCCTGGTGTCGGTGCCCCTAACACCGCTGCGCCCTGTGCAACGCATTACCATAGGTAAAGCAGCTTCTGAGCGTGAATCGTGTGATAACATTGATAGTCTATCTAATGCGTGTGCCATTTCCATGGAGCTACGCTGAATGAAAATCTTTACTCCACAGTCCGCACCACTGCTTCTTAGCATAGATCTAAGTAGGTAAGTAGATATGTCCATCGTTTTCTAGGCACAAAGGTTAGAAAACCATTGCTCAGAAATGTGTGTTCAGTTCATATTGATAAGTTAGGTAAACTATTTTAACGATAAAACTTGTTGACAAAAAATGTCGCGGGGGCGTCTTTGATATTATGGGTAATTTTGTCATTTATTATATTATTATACTCGTAGTTTGGTCATCCCTCATCAGTCTCATCAGACTGTCTTGTACATTTCCTTCAAGTGGTATTTTGTTTCAGGTTGAGGACGAAATCACGGACACAACAGAAGCGACAAAATAAATTATTGTAAATGATTAATTGATACTCATGATTGATCAAGAAATACTCTTTACAGAATCTCAAGTGCGTAATATTTTAGGATTATAACTCAATGTTTATGTTTTTTTTTATTTTATTTTAAATTAGCTGCCGAAAGACATTACAGCAATGGCTTTTACTTTATTGTTTTATTAATCGCCCACCCACATTACCTTGGTTGAAGGAGGATTTAAGACCACCACAAATCGGGAGCGCGGGGTGCCGACAGAGCGTGCCCAGCGTGGTCAATAACACCGAATAATATATACAGTGACACACATCGGCAGCGCGGCACAGCGTATATGATTCCACATATGATTCATTGTTATTGACCGCGCTGGGCACGCTCCGTCGGTGCCCCGCGTTCCCGGTTTGTGGTGGCCTTTAAGCCTTCCGCACACGGAAGCTTCGGGTGGCTTCGGTCTGTAGAAGGCTAAATTCTAATAAAATAAAAAAGAACTATGAACGCAGCCAAAAGGTTTTTTTTCATTCATTCTTTATTTGTTTTGTTCATGTTTTGTTTGCTCGTTCGTTTCTCTGTGGTTTCACTTGTCACGTCACTATAATCAATCACTTCATGAAAAAAAAGGGCGGGAACGACAAATTATAAAGGCGCTTTTTTCAATATAATTTTAATTTATTTGGTTTTAGCCCTTTTTTACGCCATTGTTTCCTAATTTTTCATTGCTTTTGAGTTTAAAATTACATTCTATAAGTGTGTTCCGTAATAATGGACGATGACGCCGGGGGTGAGGGCTTTAGCTCCGCCCCTGCGTCCGCTCCCATAATAAAAGGAAAAAGAAGATTGACCTCACCTGAATACGACGAAAGCCGCAAAATAAGAATGACTTTTATCAAAAATAAGCGCAGTCTTTTTAAAGACCACCATGCTCTCTATGAAGACCTTACAAAAAAAGAATACCCAGTGCTTATTCAATCAAGCCTCTCACAACCAAATAACAGAGTCCCAATGGACCTGTTAAGAATAAACAAAGCATTAAAAGATGTTCAAGGGGTCCAGTATGTCAAAGCTGCTGGGAACTTTTTTGCTAAAGTTTACTTTGGCTGTGCTCGGGATGCCAACGCTTTCTTACTAGACAAAAGCTTTATGGAGTTAAACAATTGGACATCAAAAATAACTTATGACAGTATTGAGAGTCAAGGAATTATTCGAGCTCCTGTGGAATTGGATGAAGAATCTCTTTTAGTGAATTTAAAAGCTTCATGCACAATACTCGGAGTCAAAAGATTTTTCAAAAAACAAGAAAATGGAAGTGACAAACCACTGCAAACTGTTCTGGTTACTTTTTTGGCGTCTACCCATCCAGATCATGTCACATACGAGCATATTTGGATGCCTGTTTCTGAATATATTAGACCTGTGTTACAGTGCTTTAAATGCTACAAATTTGGACACGGTAGTGGTGCCTGCAAAGCCACTCAAGTTTGCTCTACTTGTTCAGGAAGTCATTTTTACAAGGAGTGCGGCACTCCCAACATCTTCAAGTGCTCCAACTGCAGCGGGCCACATTCTGCAGTTTCTTACTCCTGCTCAGTAAAGGCGGCCAAGGTCGCTGAAGTAAAGAATAAGATTATCGGCAAGCAAACATCATATGCAGCCATGCTAAAGACTCCCGCTATTAAGAACCCCAAGATCTCTTCTAACATACCTATGTCTGCCAAGACACCTCAAGGTAGGGCCTTAATATCAGACATTATCAATTCAGAAATTGTCATCAGTACCATTACAAAAACTTTAATAGAATTGTTAAAGAAAAAGGATACAAAATCCCCTTCTGGACCTATATCCACTCAATTAATTAAAGAAATGCTAGTAACAAATTTTACATTGTAAACTATGGATAGTTCTACTCAATCTTATATGCATGATTCTGTTGGTCAGTTTAATATCATTCATTGGAACTCTAGAAGTTTATTCCCTAAATTAGATCAACTTAAAGATTTCCTCAGTAAACTTGACAAGTATGTTGATATGATTTTATTCAATGAAACCTGGTTAACTTCATGTAAAATCATCAAATTGCCTGGATTTACTGTTATAAGAAGAGATTCCGACCACCCACATGGTGGGGTTGCTATTGCATTACGCTCCAAGTATAAATTCAAAATAATAGACACAATTTCTCAATATCATTTTCAAAATATTTTAATTACAGTTAACATTAATAGTTTTTCTTTTGACATCTTATGTGTTTACATTCCTCCACCACCAAATGGTAAGTTCACTATTAATTTATTGAAAGATTCATGTTCCAAATTTGTTTCAAATAATTATTTAATAATTGGTGACTTCAATGCACATCATGCTTCCTGGAGTTCGAGATTCAATGATGGAAGAGGTAAAGCCCTTCATGATTATGTGGAAAGTTCCGAGTTAGTTTGTTTAAATGATGACACAATCACAACCTTTGCTCCATTTGGTCAACAAGGTAATGTATTGGATCTAGTATTCGCATCCCGTGCTATTAGCTCTAGTTGCACAGTTTCTGTCCTCGATGATTTGCTCAGTAGTAATCATTTCCCACTGCTCATTGAAGTATTTAACGATGCTTTTCTTCCTTCCTTCGGCCTGACCACCTCTTTAATAAATAAAGGTGATACACTGGATAATGCCTCTCTAGCTAGCGTAAACTTAAAAAAGATTGACTGGTCAAAATTTAATAAGTTATGTGAAGTTGAGTTTTCAAGTTTTGGCTTTGCTGATAACCCTCTTGAAAATTATAATAAGTTTTTGAGTATTTTACATGACATATTAATGACTTTTGCCAAAAAGTGTTACTCGCACAAAAAACGGAATTGTTCCAAATCTGTTCCTTGGTGGAATGCTGATTGTGATCGCGTAGTTTTACAAGCCAAAGTTGCTTTATTATCGTACAAGCATTATCCAAATATGGAAAACTATATTATTTTTAAAAAACTAGACGCTTTGAAAAAAAGAACTTTATATGAAATAAAACGTTCAAGCTGGATGAATCTCTGTTCATCATTCAATCGAATGACTTCGAGTAAAATTATTTGGGATCACATTCGTAGATTTAAACACGCCAAACTCAATAATATGTCTTCATCTTCAAGTTTTCTTCAGAATCCCGCTAATGCATCTTTGTTTTTAGATTCAATAGCTGGTTCTGATAATCAAATTTCCGAACCTAAGTTGCAAGATTTTTTTAACAGCCGTGGAAAACCGGAGGCTCAATGGATGGTAGACCCATTTTCTATGGGCGAATTTGCGACTGCGTTAGAGAATAAAAAGGAAACCTCCCCTGGTCCTGATTTTATCTCTTATAAAGTGATCAAAAATCTTCCCCAATATGCCAAGGAAGTCTTATGTCAAATATTTAATGATCTTTGGCAAAACAACTGTATTCCTCTGATTTGGAAAACTCAATATGTAGTACCGATTTTAAAGCTTTACAAAGATCCCAACTGTATAAATTCCCACAGACCCATTTCTTTAACTTCTTGTTTTTCGAAAATTTTCGAAACTATGTTAAAAAATAGATTAGAGTGGTTTACTGAAAATAACAACTTAATACCAAGTACTCAATACGGATTTCGAAAAGGTAAAAGTACAATAGATAACTTAAGCTGTTTGATTGGCGATATTAAAAATAACTTCCATAATAATCAATTTACATTAGCGGTATTTCTGGACATTAAAGGGGCTTTTGATAATATAGATCATTCCTACCTTATTGAAAGTCTGCATTCTTTAGGCTTTCCAGGTCATGTTCTGTTCTGGCTGTTCAATTTTCTGAACAAGCGCTCTTTGTTTTTGAAAATTAAATCTAGTTTATTTGGTCCTAAAATTTCTACTAAAGGTACTCCTCAAGGTTGCGTTTTATCACCTCTTATATTCATACTTAGTTCTTATGTTTCATTAAGAAAATTCCAAATTCTGTTAAACATTTATTTTTTGCTGATGATCTTGTTCTCTATGTAAACTGTAATGATATCAAAAGTGGTGAATCGGTTATGAATAGTTGTTTGCGTAATATTTACGATTTACTTACAAATTCCCTAAAACTTGAGGTTAATATTTCCAAAAGTTCTGCAATTTTATTTTCCCAAAATGGATTGCATTACCCTAAAGTTTTTTACAATTCTGACATTATTCCTGCTCAATCTTTCGTAAAATATGTTGGTCTTTCTCTAGATTTTGATCTTTCGTGGAAAACTCATATTGATGTTATTTGTAAAAGAGCTGAATTAGGTTTGAATATATTAAAATCGCTAACTGGAGTAAAATGGGGAGCTGATCCCAAAGTTTTAAAAACGATTTACATTGCAACAATCCGAAGCCATTTCGATTATGGCTGTATGTTCTTTTCGGACGCGAATTTTTCTATTCTTAGGAAATTAGATATTGTGCAAAATAGAGCATTACGAATAATTACAGGTGCTATGATGTCGTCTCCAATTAATTCCTTGGAAGTTGAAGCTGGTATTGTTCCACTATTCATACGAAGAAGTTTTATTATAGATAATTATTGCCTTAAGCTTATTAGCCGTGATAATCTAGTAACTTTCAGGTATTTGAAGCATGCAAATATTCCAAACTATAATTTAATTCCGCTTCCTAATTCTTCATCCATATCCAGTGCCTTAACGTACTTGAATTTCGAATTCCAGGATGTGGTGTTTTGGTCTACACTATTGCCTTGTTTCGAATATAAATTTCATGACATGTTGAGAGATGTGGCTGTTGATCTAATTAAGTTTAAATCTAAATATGATTTTCTGGAGTTCCTTGAAGATAAGACTGATTTTGTTAAAGTGTATACAGATGGCTCTAAAACTAAAGATAGAACTAGTTTTGCATTTTTTGATTCGTCCATGAACATAGGGACAGTTTATAAATGTAGCAATTTTTTCTCTGTTTTTTCGGCTGAAGTACTAGGTATTATATATGCTTTAGAGCATATTCGAGTCAATTACTCTGCAGGGGACAAAATTTTAATTCTATCTGATTCAATGAGCGCCTTGCAAGCCCTTAAAAATAAATGTATTAGTGCATCTGTAAATTATTTAATTTATAAGTTACGAAGTTGTTTGAGTTTTTTGTATCATAGAAATATTTTTATTGAATTTTGCTGGGTGCCAAGTCACTCTGGTATTATGGGCAACGAACTTGTCGATAAATTAGCCAAATCTACAAAAGACATAAATATTTCCGATTTTAAAGTTCCGTATTCTGATTTAGTTTATTCAATTAAACAAAATATGATAAAACGTTGGACTTATTCCTTGTCTAAGTCCAGAGATACAAAAGGTAAATGGTTAGCTGAAATAGTCCCAGTACCTAGTACTAAATCTTGGTTTGAACATTTTAGAAATTTCCCGGGAAGATCCTTTATTGCGATTGTTTGTAGATTACGTATAGGCCACGGCCATTTTCCTGCGCATCTTTTTAGATTAAAGTTAAGTGAATCAGCTTCTTGTGCATATTGTAACTCTGGCATGTGTGATCTAGATCATATTTTTTTTAATTGTCCTAAATTCAATCTACAAAGATTATTGTTTATTGCTCTATGTAAAGATACAGGCTTAAAAACTATCCCTAATTCCATTCAAGGTATTTTGAAACTTCCACAACTATACTCAATAGTGTATAATTTTGTACTTCATACTATAGGACGACTATGAATGAATAATTCATGAGTCGTTTGTACATACATTGGGGGCTTGATGGGAACGAAATCTCTGTCGCGTCCCTTGTTTAGCGAAAGTTAGTCATAGAAACTTTATGGGTAATTTTCGTAGCACGGGGGAGTCGATTGGGTTTCGTTTTAGTTAGGTCCCCCGTTTGTGTACAAGTTTTTTAAGCTAATGCTAAGCTTCTTTTTTTTTTAGTTTTAAACAACCCATGTTGAAAACTTGTTAATTTGTTTTTTTTTCACTTGTTTCTTTTGTCTTAGATAATTTAAGAACTTTTGTACTGTAAAGTTGGTTTAAGCTGATGGCCGTGTTGCCAATGCTTTGAATAAATAAAAAAAAAAAAAAAAAAAAAAAAAATCAATCACTTCACTTCATTCATTCATTCATTTGACGTTTGGTTTGTGATTTGTGGCGCAGCGAGTTCAACGTTATCTCTTTTTTTTATTGTATTGTGTGGAGGCCATTACGACTTACATCGAGGTGTACTGCAAAATTGGCATAACTTTCTTCATTGCAATCTGACTACTGTGAACTGTGAACTATGAGACGCAACAACAACAACATGGGATTGGGAGGCCGAGGTGGCGGCGGCGGCGGTGGACCGCTAATGACCGATCACTTACAAGTAAGAAAATGTTAATTGTAATTGTTTGCGTAAACTTTCCAAAATAAATTTAGACTAGCCGAGTGTTAACTTAAATTTGGTACTGTTGACGGGAAATACCACGTGGATATTAATAATAATGTTCTCTTTGTTTTTACGAAGCATCATTTTGGCATAAAACAATGGCCGACTGCACAAGAGCGTCGACGTATTCTTAAATTATGACTTTGGCGAGTTATTATAAGAAACAGTTAATGTTTACCACATAAATTCATGTCTTTTGAGTATGTTAGTTGTTAGGTCTAAAGGTCAAGGTATTTACAGGTACACAATTTTGCGTGTGTTCTCTAATTATGCATTATGTATACTATTCCTAGGACTTGGAACTGGAGTTGGAGTTACTGAAGCGCAAGAGACAATTGATCCAACATCAGCAAAATGAAATGCTCTACCGACCGAGTGGGGGGCAAACGGTATGCTACTACTTATCCTGAGATGAGCTGGTTGCTGCTCTATTACAAAATTAACATTCAGTACTTACAGTTATTTATTAAATTATTAATGCATAATTTTTAGAGATGTGCCGATCATGACTTTGGCTGACTAGCCGACTAGCCGATTAGTCGGTTGTATTGTAGCCGACTAATCGGCCAAACCTATCACGGTTTCGGGGATTTCCATGATGCTTCGTTTACAGCTGATTCACGCGCAAGTCGCCACCACCGCCCTACGAGCATGTCAGAACCTGTTTTTTCTCATCATCATCATCGTCATCCCAACTTATACATGTACTTAGGCCATAGTTGGGTTGGGAGTTCCCACCATTTGATTTCTTCGCAGGTTTCCTCATGATGTTTTCCTTCACCGTAAAACTCATGGTAAATTTAAAATGAAATTTTGCACATAAATTTTTAAAACTCAAAGGTGGGAGCCCGTGCTTGAACCCACACATGTGAGAGGCCGTAAGTTGAACCACTAGTTCACTGTTAGTTAATTTTTGCTTTTATATGGATCAGTGGTGTTTTTGAATAAGTTTAAAAATATAAATGGGTAGTTCTACTAGCGTTTCAACCGCTATCACTCTCCTGTTGCATATATTATGAGCGACACCTAGCGGAATGTTTTTATTAAAAGATGCTGCAAATACTCGCTATTATTCGGTATTTAGTATTAACTATGCCGAATGCCGAATAATAGCGAGTATTCGCGGCATCTCTAGTTTTTATATAACAATACAGTGTGCTTGTGGTATAATTTCAATTTGTTGAAATTTCACTCTTGCTGTAGCTTATTGCTTACGTATATGCGACAGGAGAGTGATAGCGGTTGAAACGCCAGTAGAACTACCCAAATATAAATATGTATATAGTATGTTCATTAATGTGAAAGAGCTCAATTCAAATTTAATCATGTCAAAAAGTTTTTATGAACATTTGGACGATGATTCCCGTAAAGTCAGGACAACCACAACAACAACCAGATGACCAGATGGGCTAGTGGTTAGAGAACCTGACTACGAAGCTTGAGGTCCCGGGTTCGATTCCCGTGTCGGGGCAGATATTTGTATGAAAAAATATGAATGTTTGTTCTCGGGTCTTGGGTGTTTAATATGTATTTAAGTATGTATCTATCTGTATAAGTATGTTTATCCGTTGCTTAGTACCCATAACACAAGCTTTGCTTAGCTTACTTTGGGACTAAGTGAATTGGTGTGAATTGCCCCGTGATATTTTATTTTTATTTTTTTTATTAACCAATGCCAAATGACAATTTCTCATGATGGGCAGGGAAAAACGGCAAATACTTACTACAAATATGACCATATTAAATACTGACACACAACCCTGATACTTCAGTTAGAATGTAAATGTTTGAACACAGACAATTCCTCAAAGCTTTTATTTAATGTAATTCCTCCTACATGTATTTTATTGAGGAATACATACAAAGTAAGAAGCCGGATAGTCGGCGCTATTTGCCGACTAATCGCCGTCTAGTCGCCGACTACGAATGTGGCCGGATAGTCGGCACATCTCTAATGATTTTGGGTTGGTTATGTAGTCTAAACCTTCCTGTGTGATGCCAGGAGTTGTTAAGCATTTACTAGACCTCAGTTTCAGTTGTAATTTTTGGCCCTCCATCGACCCTTGCTTTCCCTTCCTTTGCATCCCTTGCTTGCTTTTTGTGCAATTAAAAACATAGACTTGGACTGAGTGATGACAAGCTTCAAGGCTAAGAGGATGTGGTAAAAGGTGTGTGTGTTATGTGACACACACACACATATTGTCATATGTTAAACTGTAATAAAGATGGTCCACTAGATGGGTGCACACCTTTCTTACAGTTTCATTCATTACAACATGCATCTAGTGTGCGCCAGGCGTAAAACATGACCTGTATTTGTCAGCCCTAACCTAATAATTCAAACCTTCATGCTATTGCTGTAAGGGTTTGAACTATCAGGTTGTGCTTTAAACATGAAACTACCGTGAGACTCACTCATAGTGAAAATAAACGGATCACTCACGTCTTAAAGCACGCACGTCTTAGTGCACGTTTGGCAGCCGCCGTGACGTGCGATTCCGAGAGGAAGGGCTACGGATTAGCCCGAAACATGTAGAGTTAAACTCGTTTTAAGACGTGAGTGATCCGTTTATTTTCACTATCAGGTTGTGCATTATTGTTATTCATTCCAGGCCGACAAATATGGGGTTGTACACTAACTGATGCACCTGAAAAAGTTCCACTGTAATGTCTAAATTCCCCATGCAATTGTATGGGTATGAGAATCAAGAAAATCGTGTGTCATAAAATGTGCCACCATTTCTTGTGATCTGTGTTACTTAATTAATTATGTAATTTATCAATAATGCATTGTGTATGCACATTAATAATGTCATTGCTTAATGTTGTGGTTATGGAGTAACCAATAATACAACCTTAAAAGCCTTTGGACATTATATTTACCAAATTTTGTTCAATAGAAGTGTGTTTTTTCATGGTGGTGTAAATATGATTATCACTAAGCAATAATTGTCAGATGATGCAATACTGATCTATAAATTCATTAGACATGCTTTTGTATATAGAGATTCCATCTCTGGGCAAGGCAGCGTCTAGTGTGTTGTAGTTTTCTATGGTTTCCCATGAGGCTGACATAGTCACATTAGATGTACTCAAACCTCGTTAAAATATTAGTTTAAAAAATATTCATGATATTGATAATATGATAATATTATATTGTACAAAATTATTGGGCCATATTATTCTGTAAGGGAATTATATTACACGTGTCTGTATGCCTTTTGATGGGTGGAAGAACTGCTGCAGTATTCAATTCAATAATCAACTTCATTGTGATCATGTTTCAGGCATACAACCCGCCTCGTCAAATGTTTGAGGATCGGTTCGATGCGCCTGCGCGTCGGACCTTCTCTCATTTGTACGAGGAGTCCCCTCGGAACGCGCGTCCTCTCGCGCCCAAGCGGCGGGCCGTGTCCGTTTGGGAAAACGCGCCCGACCATAGGTTCAGTGGCTCTGTGGTGCCCAACAAGAGACCTAGGCCGAGCCCATTCCCCCCCACTCGTCTCATGGACAATGAATTATCATTCCAACCAACCAGGCCCGCCCATAGGCAGGCCCCTATGCAATCGCTATTTGGACCAAAACCTCTTATGAATTTTTCTCACATACCAAAGGGTCAGGCCCCGAGGCCCTTTCAAACTAAATTCAAGCAGAATGTGAAGTTTTCTGGCCCAAATAAACCTAATTCGTCCCCCAAAAAACCACCCACTAGTAAATCAACCCCGAACAAACCCTCTAGCGCCCAAGCAGCACCGAAACCTGATAAAGAAAGTTTCATTCTAACACCGGAAGCATCCGGTTTAATAAAACCGCGATCTAAAATCAGCGGTCGCCTTGAGTTTGCGTTGGGGATCATCTTGAAAGAGATGAAGTCAGCTTACAACGACACCGACGAGCGCATAGCTCTGTTCGCCACGCCGTCGCTCGCGCGCATCATCAAACAGGCCATTCGAGAGCGCTTGCGCGCCCTCATGCTTGGGAAGTTTGTCGGCGCTGGGCCGACGATCGTCGCGGAATACCGCAAAGCGTATCCGCCGAGCACAGACGCTGACATTGTGAAGCTTGCCGAGGTCGAGAAAGCGGACCAAGAACAAAAGGGCGAGCTTGCGATCAAATTGCTTGAAGAAGGTAGCAACATATTTTCTATTCATTCCTGCTCTCGTTCAAATGTTTTGAATGAGACTGCCGGCACACTGTTTCGAAGCTCGATTAAACTGGATTAGAAATGTCACTCTTGGCTAATCTGTAGATCAAATTCTAAATAACATGACTGTGGAGCATAGTGAGCGATGGAGCTAAGCTCACTTTCAGCATTTTCTTTATATGCTATAGTGGGTGACAACTCTGCGGACTATTGACTCTGTCAGGCGAGCTCATAGTTTTATTTTATCACTATCGAGCAAAGCCGTTGTCAAAGTTAGCTGAGTTTGCTATGCCTTCTGTTATCTCGGCGATAGCTTTAAGATCTTTTAAACAATATGATCACAGATGTTAACTATGTCCTTTTGTTACAAACAATGGACTAAGTGCAGCTGAAGTGAAATTGCTGGTCTATTTTAATCAGAACTGTTTCTCAACACCTTTTTTACAACCAATATGAATAATTTGAAATCAGATTAATCTTCAGTCAAGATTTCTTCCATATTTACTCATGGTCCTGTGTAAGTGTGTATTATTTTTGATAATTGTTTCTATAACATACAACATACTGTATGAAATAATTATGTAATAAAACTTGATTAAAACTGTATTTTCAGGTGATCCTGAACTGTATTTTAAGAAAAACATGACAAAACTGTTAGAAGTCAAGTTGACTGAAATGTTCCAAAAGGTAAAAATTACTCAAGTAAAGTTAAGTATGAAGTATCTTTTTCTATTTATTTTTTTTATTTTCTTCAACTTCATTTTTTTATTACTTTTACGGTCATCCCGTGAAACCATATATTTCAAACTAAATACAAACTGAAATATAGATGCACAGAAAAAACCCCAGAAAAAAGACCAATGCTGGGAATCGAACCCAGGTCCTCAGCGTTCCGTGCTGCGTGCTTACCCCTACACCATCACTGGTCTACCAGGGTGAGACCAGTGATGGTGTAGGGGTAAGCACGCAGCACGGAACGCTGAGGACCTGGGTTCGATTCCCAGCATTGGTCTTTTTTCTGGGGTTTTTTCTGTGCATCTATATTTCAGTTTGTATTTAGTTTGAAATATACTCAAGTAAACCTATCAAATGATTATAAATATTAAAAACTTCAAATTGATCATTTACAGTGTAACTTTTATTTTATTTTTAGATTGAAAAGTCGTTCGAAAAAGAAGTTGAGGTGTCTGAAATTGTAGAGAATTTGCCTGAAGTGAAAAAAGCGGCCGCAGAAGAGTCCCCTGTGGCCCAAGCTGAACCAGCTACTGGCGAAACTACTACTAAGCAGTCAAAAGAAGAAGAATATTACAAGTGGATGTCGCTGTTTGTGGGGCGCAAACTGCCGGGGCTACTCAACAAGCATAAACAAGTCAGTAGAAGTTACGCCAGTCTTTTACTTTCTTAGGTGTTGAATTTTTATTACTCTGTTTTTATCCTACTACAGTTAGGTGAAACTCGAGTCCATAGATTGCTACCTCTCGGTTTGTTGCAATCTTAGCATTCAACCCAAGAGTTGCTAAGCCAGATAGCAACAGGCAATCCCCACCCTAAAAACTTAAAAAATTACAGTAATGAATATAATGCCTGTTTCACTATTTCGTTAAGTTCCTGTTATTTAATACAACAGCATCAGGCCGTGCATTATTAGGCGGGTATGCACTGAGCGAGTCGCCTCGCGAGGCAAGCGCATGAGGCATGATTTTGGTTTACACAAAGCTCAAAATCGCACCGAAAATGGCTGCCTCGCGAGGCAGCTCGCTCACTGGAGAGGGGCCATCCATAAATTACGTCACACCAATTTCGATCAATTTGGACCCCTCCCCCCCCCTTGTGACACTTATTACTATGAAAGTCGCCATTATTTTGTTCTAGTGTCACAGATCGCTTGACCCCCCCTCCCCCTAAATGTGTGACGTAATTTATGGATGGCCCCAGACCCGGCTATTGTCGTTCACTCTCGAAAAAGATAAGTCGTATCTTAACTCCACCCAAAGGAAAGGCAAAATTCTGTGTATGACACTTGCATGTTTATCCCTCGCAGGATGTTATCAAGGTGTTGGATCTCGACGAGTCGTTCCGCGCCACGAAGGCTGCCATCATCATGAACGCCAACAACAAAAGCTTGCACATCGCCAAGACGGAACACAATTTCTCCAAGATCCCCGAATCTAGCAAGGACGACCCGATTCTACCACGGAACTTGTCCTTCTTTGCCAAGGTAAAGTACCTGGGCGACCTCGGGCTGAAACTCAGTACCTAGCGTTTTCCCAGAGTTCAGACCAAGCTAGATCAATTTTTCATCCCCGAAAACCCCCACATACCAAATTTCATTGAAATCGCTGGAGCCGTTTCTGAGATTCTGATTATATCTATACAAGAATTGCTTGTTTAATGCCTTTAGCGCTGCTTGACTATCAGAGTAAATCACCACTGTTCCTACACCTCGATAGTCGCTCAGTTTTGCTTGTATAATCTGAGCGCACTTCAAAACTGCGCACACTTCAGCCTGAAACACACTGGCATATCTGCCTAATGGTATAGCCTCTCGAACATTCATCTTGGGTATTATTATGCCTGCTCCCGCAAGTTGGGACGTTTTCTTCCTTGATCCATCCGTAAAACAAATTGTAGTCGGATACTCAAGGTCTACCTTCCAACCATCTCTCTCTCCTATATGGATTCTGTATTTCTTATCGAAAACCCTCTGTTTCTTAATTAAGTCGTTATTCTGTGCTAGCATTCCTAGCTTTAATATCCTTTTGTATAAGTGCATGTTTCTTGTCTGTGAAGTTCCCCCTCCACTCCTCACATGCCCTCATTCTAAACCATTGTTCCATGGCCCTCTTCTCTATTTCCAAATGAAGTGTCTTTAGTCCTAACATAACTTCCATTGCATGCGTTGGGGTTGTTCTCATTGCCCCTGTTATCATCCAGGCATGCCAATCTTTGAACTTTATTCAGCTCCTTTTGATACTCCCTAATACGGGCCCTATGCCACCATATCACAGCACCATACAGCAGCCTTGGTAATATGACCACCTTATACATCCAGTTTATCATCCGGGGTTTTAGTCCCCACTTCTTTCCAACCGCCCTTCTGCATTGACACAGTGTTCTTATTGCCTTTGCAGCCTGCTCCTTTATGTGTGTCTTGTATCTGAGGTTTGTATCCATTGTCACTCCCAGATACTTAATTTCTTTCACCAATTCAAGATTCTCACCTTTTACGCTTATTGGCCTCATATCGCCTATCTTCCTTTTGTTGGTAAATAATATCAACTTCGTCTTTGTAGGATTTAGATCTAGTCCTCTCTCCCTGCACCACTCTAGCGTCTGTGACAGTCCTTTTACCATTGTCTCTGACGATGTTAAGAACCATGCCTTGTACCAATAGCACACCATCATCAGAGTATGCTTGCATATAGAGTCCTCCTTTGTTTAGCTTTTTAATCAGCGAGTCCAGCAGTAGACACCACATAAGGGGGGACAGACATCCCCCCTGTGGGAATCCCCTACGAGGTCTGATTCTTTTCGTAGATCCGCCCAGTTGGGCCAAGTTCCTGAGATTAGCGCCTATAGAAGTTTTACTTGAAAAACCCTTGATTTTGAAACATTCTCCGCTCCTATTGGAGTTAGCGTGATGATATATAGCCTATAGCCTTCCTTGATAAATGGGTTATCTAACACTGAAACAATTTTTCAAATCGGAGCAGTAGTTTCTGAGATTAGCGTGTTCATACAAACAAACAAACAAACTCTTCAGCTTTATGTATTAGTATAGATGGTTTCTATAGCAATCATGTCTAAAATGTCAAGAACAGTTATTCAGATTTTAAAAAAAGTACATTTACATGTACATTTGTGAAGCAGATCTGGGGTTTTAAAGAAATGGACTGTATCTAATAACTAATATTTCCGAAAATTTAGCCCTGTGAGGTCCAGGAAAACACTCACCTTCTTACTGTTGTGTCGGAGCTTGGTATCAGCCAGGTACAGGGCCACTGGACTTTATCGCGCTGGCCAGGCTTACCTTACGGTCCTTGGGTTACCTGCTACCTAGGCTAAACCACACGCGAAGAAATCGAAGCAGGTGTGTTTTCGTGAAATCCACAAGGCACGACACGACACGAGAGGCGAAACTACCTTGTACGGTACGAGAGGCGAAGCTATACTTTTTACGAGAGAGAGGCGAAACTTGACGGTCTCAACGAACTGTTTAAACTCTACAGTTAGATACGAAAAAAGAAAAAAAAAAAAAGAGTGACAGTTACTTGACAGTTTTTGAATGTTGCTATGTCAATGAACTTGTAACTCTAGAGAAAACGGAACATTCCGCCCACCAAAATACAGGGTATTTTCGAAATTACAACTAACTAAACTTAATTAAAATAGTTTGATAGTTCGAACTCAACCGAAAACGACAATGTGTTAAGTTCGAACTAAGAAACTAACGAGATACGATAACGACACGATACTTACACAACTAATTTGCCAGTGGTAGGCAACAGAGCTTTACCACTGGTCGCTTGTATTCTCCGGTTGCAGTGCGGACGGTTACTACGCGACAAATGCCATCGGCACCCGGATGCAATTGAACTATTCTTCCTAAACTCCATTTTAAAGGACTACATTGTTCATTTATAATGAGAACCATGGTTCCTACAACGAGATTGTTCTCTCGGTTGGTCCATTTCTTTCGCTGGTGAAGCGTGTGCAGGTACTCGAGATGCCATTTACGCCAGAAATCTTGGTGCATTTTCTGCAAAAGCTCCCAACGATGAAGAGGACCAACGTTGACGTCAGTTAAGTTTGGTTCAGGGAGAATAGTCAATGGCTCTAATGTTAAAAAATGACCCGGAGTCAACACAGAAAAATCATTAGGATCTGAGCTCAAAGGCGATAGCGGGCGCGAGTTAAGTAGCGCCTCTATTTGGGTTAACAGAGTATAGAATTCTTCAAATGTGAGACGTTGCAAACCAATAACTCGCGACAAGTGAGTCTTCACCGACTTAACTCCCGATTCAACCAGGCCCGAAAAGTGAGGACTGCCAGGGGGGTTGAATACGAACTCAACATGCTCTGCCTGTGAAGCTTCAGACATGAGATCCTTGAGAATATTGCTTGCACCAACAAAGTTTCTACCTTGGTCAGATATCAATCTAGAACAACGACCTCGACGAGCAATGAAACGCCTAAGCGCTGCGAGATAGGCTTCAGACGTTAGCTCCGAAACAAGCTCTAAGTGTATTGCCTTTGTGGCAGTACACACGAAAACGTATACGTAAGCCTTATATGATTTACTACCTCTAGCACGCCCCAAGGAGACGTTGAAAGGTCCAGCATAATCGACAGCGGCTGATGAAAATGGCTTTAACTGACTAATACGAAACGAGGGTAAATCTCCCATGAGAGGTGGTGGAGTCACTCGTGGACAGACACGAAAACATTTGATACACGAAGATATCACCGAACGAATAGCCCGTTTTGACGATAAAATCCAGAACTCTTGGGCGATAAGATTTTGCAAGGTTTGCAGACCAGGATGCAGGAACCGATGATGATATTCTTCGATGATCAATGAAGTTAGTCTATGGTCACGAGGTAGCAACAAGGGATGTTTCTTTTCATAACTCATATTGAGACTATGAGAGAGCCGACCGCCCACCCTCAGTAAACCATCTTTATCAACGAACGGACACAATTTACGGAGAGGTTTAGGGAGCGAGTTAGTTAAACCCTTTTCTATAATTCGGATTTCAGTCGAGAAAACACATTCTTGGACGTTTTTTACTAGAAATCGAATAATGGAATTGGTCTCGTCAGACGATAGTGCTACACCAATTCTCTTTTGGTTAGGATTCTTCAGATTATGAAGATAACGACAACAATACGACAAGATATTAACGATACGACGAAAAGACGAAAAACGAGATAAAATTTGGTTAACGAAATCAGAGTTCATGGCGCTAAACAAGGTCAAAATCTTTTCCTCTTCGAGAGCAGATTCATCAATTCCAGTTAGATGCTTTGGCCAATAACTTTCAGGATGCGACAACCACGAGGGACCCGCCCACCATGACTCACACCGCACTAAATCAGCTGGAAGCAAACCGCGAGAGCCATGGTCTGCTGGGTTCTCCGTAGTGGAAACATGGTGCCAAGAATCAGGAGCGATCTTTTCCTGAATGGAAGTTGTGTTGCCGGTTGGCAACAAAAGTTTTCCACCGTGAAGGACAGGATTTGATCCATGTGAGAGCGACAGTAGAGTCTGACCAGGCGTACGTCATGACCATCTGGTGGAGATCCTCCAAGGCATGAGATACTGACACCACAAGTTCCGATAACAGAACTGCTGCTTGCAATTCCAAGCGAGGAATTGAGAGCTTACGGAGCGGTGCTACTTTTGACTTTGCACAACAAAGACGAACGACAATTTCATCGTTGTTTGTTACAACACGACAGTACAATACAGCGCAAAAACCACGCTCCGAAGCATCACAAAATCCATGAAATTGGATTTCTTTAAACGAATCTAACATTCTGCGAGGAACAGACAGCGAACCTAATGATGGCAACTGAGATTTAAATTTAAGCCACTCTTCAGCGATAAATTTAGGTACGTCATCATCCCAGCCGACACCTGATAACCACAGAAGTTGCATCAGGTATTTTGCGAGAAATACAACAGGCGAGAGAAGACCCAGTGGATCGAAGATCCGTGCGATATCTGAGAGGATGGATCGTTTCGTGTATCGACCATCCAACGACGTAGTCTTAAACGAGAATGTGTCAGATTTAGGTAACCATAAAAGACCTAAAATCTTCAACGAGACGTCATGAACGTCCTCGAAGTTACGAAATTGTTCTGAATACAAATCAGAGTCCGACAAACCACTTAAGAATAGTTGACTGTTCGATGTCCACTTCGGCAGATGACGATGCGCCGACGATAAAATTTGCACTAATTCTTGCCTAATACGTATAGCGTCCTCCACTGTGTCGGCGCCTGACACGATGTCATCTACGTACGTATCTCTATCCAGAACTGCAGAACCAAGAGAAGCAGTTGAAGAAAACTCTTTTGCCAATTTTGAGATACACCATAAGGCTTGGTATGGGGCACAGGACACGCCATATGTGACTGTGAGCAAACGAAAGTCCTTCACAGGTTCTTCTGGAGATGATCGCCACAAGATGCGTTGATAGTTGCAATCTTCAAGGTCAACGAGAAACTGGCGATACATTTGCTTAATGTCCCCAGTAAACACGACAGTGTGCCAGCGGAAACGGATCAACAAATCGAAAATATTCCTTTGTAATTTGGGGCCTGGTAATAGCGCATCATTCAAAGAGTTTCCTCTAGCGTCCTTAGCACTTGCATCGAAAACGGTACGCAGAGGAGTGGAGATAGAGTCAGGTCGCAATACTCCATGATGTGTGGCACATAGTAGAAATTACCTTCAGTCGACAAAGGAGGCTCTACTTCTTCCATATGACCACACTTTAGGTAGTCATCCATAAAGTTGACATAAGCTGTCCGAAATTGAGGATTTATACGAAATTTCCTCTCTACACTTTGAAGTCGCTTCAGAGCGATTTCACGAGAATTCAAGAACCGAGGCTTCTCCTGAGGATCAACAAAGGTTAATGGAACGACCATCCTTCCTTCAGGATTTCGACAATAAGACGCCTCCATATGGCTTTCACACGACAAATCATTTTTGGACAAACTGACCGATTTAGGAGCTTCGACAATATTTTCTATCTCCCAAAACCGTTTAATATTGTTGTCCAGAGACAAACTAGAGACGAGAAAACAATCCTTGGTAACGACATTGACACAAGGGTCGCTTTCAGAACGACAACGAGAAGAATTAATGCCAGGAGCGCATTCACCCATCACTATCCAGCCGAAAATGGTGCTGACAGCAATAGGCTGACCTGGCTCGCCTTTGACAAGACCTGGCTGAAGCGCTGACGCGAGAAAGCTGACATTAACTAACATATCGACAGGTCCTGGTTCATAGAAATGAGGATCAGCAAGATCCAAATTCCTTATGTGATTCCAGGTCGAAATATCAAATTGCCCAGATGGCATATCTGAACAAATACGAGCCAAAACGAAAGCTTCCAACGAAAATTTATACGAGCCATGTCCATCAGGTGGAAAGATTTCACAAACAACAGACCCAAGTGTCACTGCTGATGTCTGACCAATGCCATTCACTGATTGCTGACCGTTATTTATAGGCAATCCGAGGCGGTTTGCAGCCTTTTTTGTAATAAAGTTGCATGCGCTACCAGAATCTAGAAGAACACGGATCGGAACCAATTTCCCTCGACTGTTTTTAATGTGAATGACAGCAGTTGAAAACAAAACCTGAGTAGTACAAGTCTGAGCCGATAAAGTTGTCAACTGAGGATTTGATTGTGAATTATTTGTAGCTTCCATATTTTTTGGGAAGTGTAGCAATGTGTGGTGACGATAGTTGCATTGACTACAGCGAGCTATTGATTTGCAATTCCTCACAATATGAGATGAACACAGACATAACAGGCACAATCCTTTGTCCTTTACTATTGAAAACCTTTCACCTGGAGATAAATTTATAAAACTAGGACACCTGTCCAACTCATGACCTGTGGCAGCGCACATGGGACAAATGCACACAGGTGCCGAAGGCACCACAAATGAAGTCTTTTTCCTTACAATGGGTTTGCTTTTATCCACATTTAACCTAACATTTGAGTTCTCTAATGCCCTACTTCTCTTTTCAATAAAATCTTGTAAATCCTCAAATTTAGGAATGTCAATCTCAGAGCCAAGCTGCAATTCAAACGCTTCACGTGTTGCGATATCCAACTTTGACCACAACAAGTAAAACAGCATGAAATTCTTATCGGGCAAATCAAACTTCGACAATATACTTAAGTTTTCACTAAATATCCGAAAAACTCTATCCAAATCACCTTTACTTTTAACCGACTCACAATATAACAACTTTTCATAATAAGTAATTGCAATTTGTCTCTTTTTATTATAGTACTTAGACAAGGTTTCATATGCACTAATATAACTATCACCCGACAATGGAAAAGTTTTTATTAGATCATAAGCAGAACCCTGAACACAAATCAACAAATAATGTAATTTTTCGACATTAGGTATATTCCTACTATGAATTAAAGAATCAAATAATTCCTTGAAAGGTACCCAGTTCTCAAGTTTGCCATCGAAAGGCTTAATCGAAATTTTAGGCAACTTAGCTAAGTTCGAGGAATCATTTGAAACCACAATTTTTGTGTCAGTTTTACTCTCTTGTCTAAGTCTACCTTTAACAGATTTCATCCGCATTTCAAACAACTTAGTCACTTCGTACTCCGCGGAACGTTGTTCAAGACTTAGAGGACGCAAAATTCTAAGTTGAGCACAGTGAAAATCTTTCTCAATATCTTTAAAATCCTGTTCATTATAACCAACTAAATCCGAACTTTCAATGTGCTCCAACCGCATAATTGCGTAGTCCCGATCTATTCTATAAACATCAACAGTTGCGGGCTCAAATGTTTCATCATCGTGGATACTCATTTTCGACAATTAACGAGCTAAAAACCAAAAAACATACGACAATTATGATTAAGTACCACAATGTTATTAAAATATCTTTCTTTCTTTCTTTTCTTCCTTAATGGCGGCCACTAGGCTTGTGCCAATATCAGTTAATTGCTCTGAGAGCGACTCACGTTGTACGGTAATTGTAGTTTTTGCAACTTGATAGTAAAATTCCAAAAACCACGTGGAGACAACTTGCGCATTAAAAAATGTCAGACACGAGAGCAATATAGAATTTTGAGATCACTGTAACAGTTAAGGTTAATCGCCGCATAAAACACTATCAGAATTATACCACAACTAGCCAAAGAAACAGAAATACCAAAATTATATACTGTCTACATCCGCCATGTTCGAATGCCACAAATCGATACCTTATTAAAATATCTAAGTCAATTGACGTTTGATGTATGACGTTTCACAGATTCGATAATACAGATTAACAGATGCGTTTCGTTACACGGCTGGTTTACAACAATGTTTCCGTTCTATCGATAAATTGCCGATCACGAAAATAAATTTATATTTAATAAATTTATTATTAAACAACAATAATAATTAATTCAATTACAAAATTTAACTACCATTTATTAAATTACACAATTTTTCGATACAAATTAATTCCGCGCACAAGGTCTGGAACTTTCGAACAAAGGATTCTAGGCATACCCTACAATTTGGTGGACGAAAAAAGTTAAAACGAAAAACGACAAATTTTACACCAAAATGAACGGAATCTACTAGAAAACAACGAATTTAACGCGAAATCAACAAAATTACCATAGATCGCCTCTTCAAGATACGGATCGATGGACCAAAAATGAAGCAGATCTGGGGTTTTAAAGAAATGGACTGTATCTAATAACTAATATTTCCGAAAATTTAGCCCTGTGAGGTCCAGGAAAACACTCACCTTCTTACTGTTGTGTCGGAGCTTGGTATCAGCCAGGTACAGGGCCACTGGACTTTATCGCGCTGGCCAGGCTTACCTTACGGTCCTTGGGTTACCTGCTACCTAGGCTAAACCACACGCGAAGAAATCGAAGCAGGTGTGTTTTCGTGAAATCCACAAGGCACGACACGACACGAGAGGCGAAACTACCTTGTACGGTACGAGAGGCGAAGCTATACTTTTTACGAGAGAGAGGCGAAACTTGACGGTCTCAACGAACTGTTTAAACTCTACAGTTAGATACGAAAAAAGAAAAAAAAAAAAAAGAGTGACAGTTACTTGACAGTTTTTGAATGTTGCTATGTCAATGAACTTGTAACTCTAGAGAAAACGGAACAATTTGATTGTGAGCAGTCTTTATGTTACTCAGCATTAACTGAGTTAGGAACACTAATTTTGTATCACCAGTTAGATTTCACCCTGTATAGATAAATACGTACATACATATTAACCATTCAAGATTCGAGCACAAACATCCCTATTTTTCACACAAACTGCCCCAACTCTTAAAAAAAATTCTTTATGTTTGTGTCATTGTGTATAATGCATTGTTTTATTGGTATTGCCGATGCCGGTGCGTGTGGCGCAGCGCACAGCGTAATTCCACCCTCATAATTAAGAATAGTACCTAATCAATAACAAAGGGCCGCGGCGCGCTGTGCCTATGCAGCTGGCACCTCATTAATTTAAGTACCTAGTGAGAGTTATAAACTTTCTGCCAACAAACTGCTATGCAGTTTGGCAGATGTATTTTAACATAAGTATTTCTGTACTTCTTTTGTTTGTTTTTGTGTAAATAAATTAAAAAAAAAAAAAAAAAAAACTGGGAATCAAACCCGGGACCTCAAGCTTCGTAGTCAGGTTCTATAACCACTGGACTATCCGGTCGTCAAATAATAATAATGTTTTCCAGGTACACGCCAGCCCTTCGATGCCGAAGCGTAAGTTGATGCAAGAGTTCCTCAACCAGTTCAACCCGAAGACCATCAAGAGGCACAAGAAAAACTTCAACCTGCTGTTTGTTGGGTTCAACGACAAGGAGGATTACGACAAGATATTGAAGGCCGATCAAACTAAAATAGGTCTGGTATTTTATGTTATGTCTAACCAGGGGCCTGTTGCATAACAAAGTACAACTAATATTACAAGCGGAACTCTCGCTTCAGTTATATTATCTATATTTAGAAAGGGAGTTCCGCTTGTAATATAAGTTGTACTTTGTTATGCAACAGGCCCCAGCTTTTGCCTAAGTGGATCACACTACTGGCGATATCTTTAATATTAAAAATGACGAAGCACTCTCTGTTAACGCCGATGTTTCCCGAACGTTGCCGAACGGTCATGAGCGCGCGCGCCGACGACACCGATTTTTGACTGATAGCACGTCTCACGTAATTAAATATTTTGTACTTAACGCAATTTTGTATTGTGCTTCGTAATAAATTCATAAAAAACATAGTCAGATTCATTACTACGAAACACTCTCAGTAGTTTTAACAATGTTTTAATTTTACATAATTTACAATGGTTAAAATCCTCTAAATATGGTAGAACATTCGAATTTACTTTCTATAATTATAATGTTCAGTCAATTTTTAAATAACTTGTTCCGTCCGTCTTCATCATCCGTACAGCTAAGGAATGGAATTCGCTACCTGCGTCTGTCTACAATCTGGCCGTTTTTAAGGGCCCGTTGTTTGATCAATAGTTAAATAAACTAATAGTTAAAATGTATAATAATAAATATCATGGGACAATTCACACCAATTGACCTAGCCCCAAAGTAAGCTTAGCAAAGCTTGTGTTATGGGTACTAAGCAATGTATGGCAAAGATGACAATAGTTGACGCATTTCAAAGGAAATTTGACTATTAGTAACTTTAACTATTGATCAAACAACGGGCCGTTAGCCTAGGGTGAATGAGCATTTACTAGGCAAGCGTACTCCATCGTAGACCTCGTCTGCGCTTTCCATCACGCGTGATTGTGGTCAAACGCAAAAGTATATTGCCTAAAAAAATATCAATTTTAATGAACAACAATCATTTTACCTGTTTCCCACCAGTACTATAATGATGCTTAATTGTTTCTCTATTAATTATGAATAAATTACGTATGTTACAGGTAACGCGACAATCACCATTTTGGGCAACAATCCCAAGACTGAGCAGTCGGCCGTGATCGAGATCAAAGACGAAGACAATATAAGTCTAGACAAAGTGTTGACGCCGCAGTTGGACGATCAGATCAACGACCTCCTGTCTTCCATCAGAAAAGCCGACGAAGAAGCCAAAGAGCCCGAGGACACGAACGGTAACAACACTGAGGACGTTTCAGTGGAGAATGGAACTGCTGAGAAAGAAGAGACAAACGGTAACGATAGTGATGTGCAGGAAGTTAATGCTGATGCAGAAGTTGTTGCTATCGAGGATGACGATGTGGCTCCATTGAAGAGTGACGCGGCCGAGCCCGCGCCAGCGACGCCCGCCAAGTCCAAAGCGGCCGCCACGCCGAGCACTATTCGCACCAGACGCGCCAGCCGATTGGCGCAAAACAATTAAACTCAGTCGCCTACACTATACAATCCATGAAATAGTGAAAACGGCGCCTATTATAGTGATCTAACGACACTCATACGACCATGAACACAGGATACAGAGGCTTGTGTTTAGTACGGTCTCTGTGTGTAAGTCTCAATTTATTAGAGTAAGGATAGAAGACGTACTGACGTCTCCCGTATAAAATTTCTTTTTGGCAATCCTTTGTAATGATTTTTCACCAAGTCTGTGAATAATGGACATCAGGTATAATATGTAATTTGTAAAGAAAATGCATTTGCATTCAATTAAAAAATATAGATGAATACCATTTTTTTAAATGTTAAAAGGTCCCAATAAAAAATAAAATAATTAGATAAGAAATTCACGTTTAGTTGCGATTATTTATAATTTACTTCTGTAAGTGTTTCAAACTCTTGTTTTGCTTTCTAAATTTGATGGGAAATACTAAAGTATACATTACTTTAGTTTTATTTCGGAATGCGATATGGACATTTTTATGCACTACTTTTTTTTTTTTTTTTTTTTTTTTTTTTTTATGATATATGGGGCAAACGAGCAGACGGATCGCCTGAAGGTAAACGATTACCGTCGCCCATGGACACCTGCGACACCAAAAGAGTCACAAGTGCGTTGCCGGCCTTTTAGGTAGGAGTACGCTCTTTTTTCTGGGATGGCTATATTTATGAATATACTAATATAGTTCTAGTTTAGACACCTATCTTTGACTAAGATATTAATTTTGTTCTGTTCTTAGGAATAACTGATTATGTAATAAATAAAGTATAGCAATGAGCATTATGTTTTCTTTCTATATAACATCATCACTTTTTTGCGCCAAATGCAAGTTTAATCAGCCTATGGCACAATAGTCTACATTTAGGCTGCGTTTCCACCAGAGATGTGCGAGGATGCGTTGCGAGGGATGTGTGTGTCATGAACCAATAGAAACACTTCATTTAAAAGGTCCTAAGTGAATAGTGTTTCTATTGGTTCATGACACACATCCCTCGCAACGCATCCTCGCACATCTCTGGTGGAAACGCAGCCTTAAAAGGTTTAAATAAAAAACGTATTTCAATTTATGAACTTTTATTTCTAATTAACTTGTGGAGAAAACGAAAACAAAACTTTTCCTTATAAACTTGGTATCACACACATTTATTACTCTTCAACATTTTGCATTTTACCTTATTTCTCATCATCAGACCCGCTACACTCATCTAGAACTATACCACCAGACATTAAAGCTAGGATATCGTGATCGGTCATTCCCCCTTCGTCATTATCTATGTGTTCATCAACCACCATCATTTCTTCGATACTTTTGTCTTTCATATCTTTAGCCTTGAGTTCATTGTTTTGATTGGTAACTTTGTTGTTGACTTCAGGTTTCGGAGTTTCTTTCTTTGCTTCTGATTTTGGTATTTCTGTAGAAGCATTCTTTCCCTCATCTGATTTAGAGTGTGCTTCTATGGTTATATTTACTTTCACAGGGTTGGAAGCTACTTTTCTATTTTTATCAGGCGTTTCTGTTATAGTTTCTTTTGTCTGATCTTGTGTTTCATTTCTTCCAGTTTCATTAACATCTTTGTTTGCATCGTCTTCAGGCTTAGTTTTATTATTTAGTTCTGCATTTTTAGCTTCACTATTATCTGATTTTTCAACATTATGTTGTTTCTGCGGACTAGAATTGTTGGAATCTGGTTTTGCTTTAGCTTCCTCCTTCGTGACTTCGTATATGGTCTTGACTGTTGATGGACACACGAGGAACTTGTAGCATGGTGTCACGGTCACCTTCGCGCTACCTGTAACCAAATAATTCAGTTTTATAGATGAAAATGTTACTTAATTTACTCATTTTTTTTTATTCCTTCGATTATGATAGTCTATTTTTAAAGGGCAACTATTCGTTGGGAATAAGCAGGCGCATCGTGTAGCTCGCAATTACAGATCGTTCGAAAACGTTTGCATGCCACCCACTACACTACCAATATAACCTAACACCGCTACGCAACAACTTGTATTTTGAAGGAAGGATTTAAATTTGAAGAAAAAATATTCTCCTTAAGAAAGGTAAGATTCTTTGAATGATTAATTAAAAACTATTGGTATATTTGTACGTACCGCAAGTGACCTCCTTGGCTTGGCACAGTGCGTCGAAATCGGCCATAGTTTCGAGCCGCGCCGCGAACGTGTCGCCCGGCGACGCGATACGCTTGAATGCGCAGATGCGGCGCGACGCTATGAAGGCTTGCAGGCAGCCCGCTTCCGGTTTGCCGGAGAACACCAGCTGCCAATAAAGAACACGAAACTTTACTAAGTGTCAGTCGGTGTAGAGAAAGATAGCAGTGTCCGACTGAACTTTCGATTTCATTGCTGAAAAGGCTTCATGAAAGGTTTAGACTAAATTGGGTTTTGTTTTAATTCTGACAGAAAACCTAAGGAAAGTTGGATCGCAACTAAAACCAAGGATGATATAGACTGGATTAGCAGTCGCCATAGTACAGATCGGCCGCGGAAAAATAGTTCGATTTATTAAATCTAGATGGCGCTGAGATATAGCCAGGTGGTTTGAAAGCAAAACAATAAGACTACAGATGTTTCATATTACTACAAATGCATTATTTTTCAAATATATTGCATAATAGTACATTTGCAATAATATAAAATATCTGTAGTCTTATTGTTTTGCTTTCAAACCTATATGTCAGTGCCATCTAGATTTAATAAATCGAACTATTTTTCCGCGGCCGATCTGTACTATGGCGACTGCTAATCCAGTCTATATCATCCTTGCTAAAACTGAAGGATACACGGAAAGAACTTGTCCGCTTTTTGAAAAAAAATGAGATTTTAATCTCAAAATGTAGAGCTCGCTAAGTACTACTTACCATTGGATTAGGACATCTGAAATTATCATATATTTTTTTCACTTTTAAAGAAATGGTTACCATAATAATTGTTCGTGATCGATCACCTGATGACTAACTTTCAAACCGCTCTAACTCACAAAATGTTGCTTAGATGACTAGACATGTCATTGTTCTTTCCGTGTACCTTTCAACTACGAGCGTCGTGGGATTCGTGCGACCGAGCGAAACGTTGACGAATGAAAAAAAATGACGAAGACAGTGTTCAATAACTTCGTTTGTAAACTTTCTTTCTAAATCTGTGTATCTTTCCTAAGCTACTCTACGAGTAATCAATTTCTCGTAGGTTCAATTGTCAGTTAGCTATGTGTTTTAATGTACAACGCTTCTACATTTTGTATTAACATTAAACAATTAAATGATCAGAAATACCCCTGCACTCTTCAAAAAAAAAGTCAAATGAATTAACAGACCTTAACGTAAAGCGGGTTGTGTTGATTCAGTAGTCTCTTCGTAACGTTCAATCCCAGTACCTGCAACAAATAAAATATGTATTATCTATGAACTAATCTTCTTCTTAGTTGTTCACTCTTGACAGAGTGGTCGTGGTCATGAGGGGTCGCACTCCGCTGCGGTCGCTGCCTTCGCGATCCTTCCTATCCTATGTCCTATGAACTAATACCAAAATGGTTTTGCGTGAAGAATTTGGACTGGCGTAAAATCCACTTTCCCAAAACGTACACGTTTGCGAGACGGCCGTTTACATATAATTTGGATAAAGTGTACCTTATGGAAAACTGTACCATCTGAGAATGTGTACTTTTTGGGAAAATATCCATAAGTATTTATTTTGGGAGTGCACCTTCCAAGATAGTGATCCTTCTAAAGAAGTGCACATTTCGGGAATGGTTTTACGAGCTCTCGGGGCGATTTCAGACTAGCTTTTTATACGTGCGTAAAAGCTCGTTTTTGGAAGCGCCTGTAGGCGCGTATGCCGAAACGACCGTATACGCGCAGAAAAAACTCTAGTCTGAAACGCCCTAAACCTTCGGACTTACCAGAAATAAAATGTTTTGTGCGAGCGAAAACTAAAAGCTAGTCCATACTAATACAAAATGTGAAAGTGTGTTTTTTTTTGTTTATTTGTTTGTTTGTACTTCTTTCACGTCGAAATTGAGCGACAGATTGACGGAATTTTTTGTATGGACATAGTTGAAAATCTGGAAAGTGACATAGGCTACTATTTCTACCACGGGAAAACACGTTTTAATCAACTTCAGCGGGGGCGAAGTCGCGGGCATCAGCTAGTGAGTAATAAATGAGTTACGTTTTTGATGTCGTCTCCGGCGACGCCGTGGATCTTGGCGACGACGAGCCGGTCCGCGACCGACGCTGGCTCCCTGGGCAACGCTTGCGACACCTGGCAGGAAGCATTTCGTCATTAGTAATCAGTAATTAGTCATAAGTTAGAGGTTTGACCTATGGCCACTAAAGCAGCCCCGGCTCGCACCTCTGAGTTTTTCGGAATTTATGTACGAAATTATATTTGAAATTTACCATGAGCTTTACGGTGAAGGAAAACCAAATCAAATGTAATTTCGCTCATAAATTCCGAAAAACTCAGAAGTGCTAGGCGGGACTTGAACCCACGACCCTCTGTTTGAGAGGCTATAGATCAAACCGCTAGGCCACCACGGCTTCTTTAGTAATTATATTATTATTTAAATTATGTATTACCTTGGCCATTATCTGGTATAGTTCATCCTCTAGCGCGTGAGAAGTGGGCGAGTCCAGTTGGTAATAGCCCTCAGGTGTTGGTTCCACGGGAGGGATGGTTTCTGGCTTTGATGCTGAAACAAACAAACAGATACGTCTGAAACATCTGTGCATCTCGCTCTTTGCAATACGGCTCCCACAATATACCCCGTGTTCGTACAGGTAGAAGAGATTTTTCTAGAATTCCCGACTTACTTTTATTCTCAGCAGGTTTGACTTCCTTCTTGTCTGCACCTGACTTCGTTTTCGGTATTTGAGCCTCAAGTTGCTTCTGTGCAGGTTTAGCTTCTTGTTTCTGTACAACCGTTGGTTTTTGAGCACTTTTCACAGGTTCTATCTTTTGTGGGAGAGTTTTCACTGGTTCCACTTTTTGCGCACCAGTTTTCGCAGTTTCTACCTTTTGTGGGACAGTTTTCAAAGGTTCTACGATTTGTGGAACAGTTTTTGCGGCCTGTACCTTGTGTGGAACAGTCTTCGCGGGTTCTGGCTTTTGTGGAACAGTTTTCGCGGGTTCTGTCTTTTGTGGAACAATTTTAACGGGTTCTGGTTTTCGCGGAACGGTTTTAGCGGGCTCTGGTTTTTGTGGAACCGGTTTTGGTGGCTGCTTCTGCACTGGGTTCCTTTGAGGGAGTGGTGGGTAGTCTGAAACTGTAGGCAATATTAAGTAGTATAACGTATGTCGTAAGCACATAAATGCAAGTGCCCATGCCATCTAAATTAGCACTGCGTCCTGCGTCAGGCATGGAATAACACCATTGACAAGCAAGTGTGATGAAAAATAACTTTATCTTCAATTCTAAATGAAAAATAACCCTCCTAT
Source organism: Archips crataeganus (assembly GCA_947859365.1). Taxonomy (NCBI): domain Eukaryota; kingdom Metazoa; phylum Arthropoda; class Insecta; order Lepidoptera; family Tortricidae; genus Archips; species Archips crataeganus. The sequence continues at coordinate 5,043,561 of OX402071.1, read as the reverse complement.
ATAATTCCCGTTCGCAAGGGAATTCCAGGAAAATATACCTTATGTCACTCTCGGAACTGAGACGAATCTTATGATACCTCACACTTCAAAATCCATTGAGCCGATCAGGCTACAGGGCGTGCCAAAGAATGATACATACAATATATGTACATAAATATATACGCTCGAAAAACATAACCAACCCTCCTTCGACAGTCGGGTGAAAATAAGGAATAAAATCCATGTCTACTATTAGTTAAGCGATAATCGACAATTTTTCAAAAAAATCTAAAATTATACCTTGACAAGCTCGTGCGCGGCTTTCCGCGGAACCCTGTCACAGTCAGCATTTGCCGAACTTATTAAAAACAACCTTGTTATGGATAGCAGAGGCTCCCTGCGACAGGGTTCCGCCGAGCGTCGCGCACGAGCTTGTCAAGGTATAGAAGTGATATTTTATGTGACTCTATTATGGTATAACAAGTCAAATCAATCAGTCAATCAAAGTATCTCGCTCGGTATCAGATCATAGTTGCGTTTTGTTTGGGACACTATATCTATATAATTAGTATTTAATAAATAAGTCTATTCTATACTTGGAATTTTTTAGTATAAGAAATATGGTAAAGAATGATGACCTGTATTTTTATAGATTTGTTTCTTGAATAAATATATTTAAAAAAAAATTATGGATGGATGTGTGGACGTTTGTTAACTCTTTCACGCTAAAACTGTTTGACGGATTATGATGAAATTTGGCACATAGATAGTTTATAACCTGGATTAACATATAGGATATTAGCCTACTGTCCGCAGCTTCGCCCGCGATAAATTAATTTTCCCGTAGGAAAAGGCATTTTCCCGCGGTAAAAAGTAGCCTATGTCACTCAGTGATAATGTAGCTTTCTAACGGCAAAAGAATTTTTGAAATCGGTTCAGTAGTTTCGGAGCCTATTCAATGCAAACAAACAAACAAACAAACAATCAAATCCTTCCTCTTTATAATATTAGTATAGATTTTTATCCCGGAAAATTGGATAGTTCCCGCGGGGTAGCGATAAACGAATTCTTCGCAGACGGAGTCGCGGGCAACAGCTAGTACTTTTATATTATAAAACAATAACATTATGATGTGGGCATTTTTAAAGAGCTTTTGAATAAAATACATGTCAATATCTTTTACCTCATTTCCATTCCTAAAAAAACCGAGATGTACCTATTGTAAAATCAAGTTCAGCTTACCACTTCCTGGCGAAGATTTAAAAAGAACCGGTTTCATTTCAATGATGGCAGCATTAGTCGCTTTTATTTCTAAAGAAAGATAGTGAATGGTTATTTGTGATACGAAGTTGGTAAGTAAGGTGTTACAAACGAGTTGAAGAGTGATAAACCCGAGCCGCAAGGCGGGGGTTTTCATCGTCACGGTCACGAGTTTGTAAAACCTTGCCAACCGCGTATAATACGACGTTTTTCAATACATTTGTGAGAAAATAGGCAATTAATAACACAAAATTGAAAAGTAATGTACATATACTATAGTCAACAACACAAAACAATGCAAAGTTTTACAAAAAATGGCGCGTCCGTAATGCGCATGCGTAAGTTTTGTTTTTAATTAGGTTAACTAAAATTATCAGGCAAAGGTTCGACGCGTTCAGCCACTGCGATTTTTTCGAATAAATAAAAGGTGGAAATCATTAAAATCTGAGGTAATTAAATTACAGTTTATAATAAATTACAATTAATTTTGCAAATTCATTACTTAGTTTTGTATATTTATACATTTTTCTACGTATAAGTCGATATTTTTTATTTTTGTCATTTAAAAAACTCTTTGCTTGTAAACTTTTAAAATGGAGAATTAAAAAAACTGTAAAAAAATCGCACTAGTGCGGTAAAATGAACTTACGAGCCATGTATACATCCTTTGAAAGTGAATTTTTCGAGCAAATGTATTGAAAATACATATTAAAATAACTTTTTATAACTCTAAAGCTCTAAACGCACAGACAGCGGAGGCGTGGCGGTGCGGTGGCGGTGACGGTTGTAATATTCTAACTTGTATTGAACGAGTTCGCGGTACGGTACCGCACAACCGTTCATACAAGTTAGAATATTACAACCGCCACCGCACCGCCACGCCTCCGCTGTCTGTGCATTTGGAGCTTTAAGGTCTCCCTACATTCATCTAAAAGCTTTAAGTTCATGCAATAAGCTCGGCTGACTTAATAGAACCGACCAATCGACGTATTTTTCGCTCTTATTGCGTCAACATACACCTTTTTAGGGTTCCGTAGTCAACTAGGAACCCTTATAGTTTTGCCATATCTGTCTGTCTGTCTGTCCGTCCGCGGCTAAGCTCAGAGAGCGTTAGTACTAGAAAGATGTAATTTGGCATGAATATACAGTCACGCCAACAGAGTGGTAAAATAAAAAATAGTTTTTTTTTAGGGTACCTCCCATAGACGTAAAGGGGGGGGGGGGGTGATTTTTATTTCTCGACTAACCCTATACTTAGTGTGGGCTATCGTTGGATAGGTCTTTTAAAACCATTGCTTTGATTTTTCTATTCAGTGATCTATTCAGTTGAATAACTTTAAAGTGAAAATTTTCATTAAAATCGACCGTCCCCTAAAATCTAAACTTTTAGGTGGAAAAATTTGAAAAAATTCAGAGTGGTAGTAAATATATCAAATTTACTAGGAAAATTATAGCGGCTAAGATTGCTTGGAAATTATTTGTAGTTTAAGAGTAAATAGTAGCCTAAGGTATAAAACATACCTAAACTTGGATGATTCCGTACACATACGTAATCCTTAGAAAAATATTAAGCATACTTGTTTTTTTTCGTAATGGCTACGGAACCCTACCTTGGGCGTGTCCGACACGCTATTGGCCGGTTTTTCTCACTATGGTTTTTTGATTTAGACTCCGAGTAGATAGAAGTGGGAAGCCCCTTACTCTCCGGGGCATCAAAATATCCACTTACCAGGCGCTACTCTGTCGGCTGGCTTCCCCATGGGCCTTCGCTCTGGCTCTTGGTACGAGTGGGTTTCCATTCTAGGCTTCCTGACAGGACTCGGAATGGTTCTCCTTTCTGTGAAAAGTAATAATATAATAAGTTAATAAGTCGAGGTAGCTTAGTGGTTTGACCTATGGCCTTTCAAGCAGAAGGACGCGGGTTCGAGCCTGAGCTCGCACCTCTGAGTTTTACGGAATTTACGTGCAAAATTACATTTGAAAATTGCCATGAAAAAATTGCTGAAGGAGAACATCGTGATGAATCTGCACACACCTGCGAAGGAATTCGATGGTGTGTGTGAAGTTCCCAATCCGCACTGGGCCCGCGTGGGAGCTACAGCTCAAGCCCTCTCATTCTGAGAAGCCTGTGTCTTGCAATGGGACGTTATACGCTGGGAGGATCGCTTCTAACCCTAATGATTGGGTATCAATGAGGGAGTGGACGTTCTGCGGCTAAAATGATGATGATGAGATTAAAGCAGGAGGCGAAAAAAGGCGACATTGATTCTGTAACACAATAATATTTCCTTTCCTTTTGTTATTCGGTTTGCGATTAGATTGTCATAATTTTCAGTAGCGTGCAGTGCTCCTGAACGTAAGACCGGCTGAAGAACATAGCTAAAGTTCAGCAGTTTTTTTAATAGGGTGTTTCTTTCTTCTTCTTTGTTAATTGGGAGTTTCTTAAGTCGACATAACCCGTGTCATTCGAAACATTTACAAAATTTCCGAATAAAATGCACGAAAAACAATACAAACGCTCTGTGTGTACCTACACAGCCTGTAAGCCAGCTAAAAGTTTCATAATATTTCGCATGAAATTGACGAGTTATGTTTCCTCTGGTTTGACTTAGTTTTAACTCGGGAACACACCAACCTTTTTTAACTACTGCAAACGATAATAACTACTGAACGAAAACTTACTAAATGCGCCTTTAATCAACTTTCGCAAACATACGAGGTCAACACATTTTCCACAATTAAAACACATATTTTTTAATCAATTTAAGCTCAACTTCACCAAAAACACTATTTAAATCCTTATCCGGTGAAATCCCACGACAATCTAAGTTAATAACAAAAGAAAATCACTATAAAACCAATAATTCTACAAATAATGACCCGGTCTCTCGCAATAAAAACAAACATGACGCTAGTTGCATACCGAGTTCAAATAATAGACCAAAATAAAAACCTGACAAATTTAAAAGTGCGAGCGTTTGTGATAAATATGCAAAATCGAGACACTTATTTATAATTTGTCCGGGTTGTGGGCTGCATGCGTGAACGCCATGTCGGGCTATCTCGCTCACGCTAACAATATTTAATACAAGAGAGAGAGAGAGAGATACCGCGATCGCGCGATGTTAGCAGTGAATGTAGCCATTAGCACGAAGCGAAATTTTCTGGATATTAACTATTTTGATTCTCTACAAAATATTTTACGCAAACTATCGAACATTTGATGGAAAATCGGTTATCAACTATGTTCAATATTATGTTTACTTACAATTTTCAAACAAATATTTATCTCCAAAATACTCCAAATGAAAAGCGTAAACAATTCTATAATACAAGTTTAGCGCCCAAGTCGCCCAATCTGGACAGAAATGGCAACACTTCCCGGTCCGGCCGCCGTTCCTGAGAACCTATACAAAAATAAATTGATGGCTATGCTTGTGTGTGTGAATGTAAGTGTAGTGGCCTGAAGTCTATCAGTACGTAGTTCACGGATGCTTTTTACACAGGCGTAGCGTATATCATTGTGTGCTCACATAAGCAGCCATGAGCTGTGCTTACCTGCGCTTATTATTAAACCGTAAGCCATGAAGGGAGGAAATTCATACGCTCAGCGCGCTCTTTTTGAAAGTTGGTAGCGGAACGGTACAATACGAACTGAACGAGTAACATTAATAAATATGAAGTAAAATAAAAAGTAACTTAATTAATTTAATATAAATAATTTTATGTTAATATGATAAGGTAGGCACTGCTTTTATGCTTGTTCATTAAGACCGCCCCTGATAATTTTTAAATGAAATTGGCAACGACGAGTTCTCAAATTTCAGAAGAGCCAATCAATTTATTGTATACTAGCTGTTGCCCGCGACTCCGTCCACGAAGAATAGGGGTAGATATAAAAAATAGCCTACAACCTATTCTCAGACCTACCGAATAAGGCTGCGTTTCCACCAGAGATGTGCGAGGATGCGTTGCGAGGGATGTATGTGTCATGAACCAATAGAAACACTTCATTTAAAAGGTCCTAAGTGAATGATATGTTTCTATTGGTTAATGACACACACATCCCTCGCAACGCATCCTCGCACATCTCTGGTGGAAACGCAGCCTAAAGAGAAAAAAAGTTTCATAAAAATCGGTCAAACCGTTTCGGAGGAGTTCGACAACAAACACCGTGGACACGAGATTTTTATATATTAGATGAAAATGAAAATTCAATACTGAAATTACCTATATAGCCGTCGGTTGTCATGGGCCTCTGTCGCGCGCCCGGCGAATAGACCCTCCTGCCTGCAACCAAACCATTTGTCTCGCTTAAATATTTATTACCTAATCCTACTAGTATTAGGTAACCCCAACAAGGAGAAAACCAAATCAACGCGTTCATATCCGTTGATTTACCAATAATAGAGATGTTGACACCAATAAAAAAGAATTATAAGACACGACTCTAATAAAAAAAACGTTTTACTTCAGCTCTGAAAGTCTGATTAATTTTCAATTAAATGCAAAATTAGATTTTTTGTTGCTTTAAAACAAATAAATAGTTAGTTGATTGAGTATGCGAACAATGACGTCATATGTCGCTATTGTCATTTAAACTCTATGGGAAATTGTGTTTTGACAGCTCATAAAAAGAACGTCAGTTGATTGGTGGTGTCAACATCCCCATTGTCGCTAAATATCGACAGTTAAGATTTAGAATGCACAAAAATTTATCGCTGATCGCGCAGAGCGTACCTTTGTTGCTGCTCGGCCATTATTATATTATTTATTTATTAATTCATATGTTATATGATTATATAAATAACAGTAGAAGTGTCATACAGTCGCATCGAGTGTGGCACTGTTATGCGGAATTGGGAATGTCTAAAAAAAATTACCAGTGGTTTTTATATTTTTTTTTGTATAGGAAAGTCAATTATAAGAAACTAATTTCAATATTTTGTCACTTAGTTCACTACTTTTTTCAAAATTAATTATTGAAACTATTTTGGTTGAACACGTCAGATTGTAATTGAGGGCTCCCACACTGCCAAATTTCTAAATCTATCTAAATGCGTACGATAAGGCAACCCCTTTAATTATTTTTTGCGTGGTGGTACACTGTAACTAGTGTCACTTTACTGGCGCTGTCAAAGTGCTAGATGTCAGGCAGTGGGTCCAAATCAAACTCCGTAGTTATAATCCACGCGTAAATTTGTGAAGAATTCTAACCACACAGAATAAAGTACGACTTGGACCGGTCACGCAATTTACACCAAAGTCAAATGAAGGTCATTGCTTATTTGTTATGTAATAAATTCATTATATAATATTAAAATTAAATAACTACAGAAAACGAGTTAAAAACCATTTATCTCGAAATGGCACATTGCAAAAAAATAGACATCCCCAATTCAGCGCAAACCTCCTCGGTTTGCCGCACCGCACCGCAGAGGCATGTTTTTCCGTTTATGGTAATGTCCGTTGAAAGGTGTGGGAGACCGTGATCTGAACTACGAAATACAGCTACGAGTGCTATTTTTGATGCGGCTATCACTTTTGCACTCCAAAATGGAACATTAAGGCGTATTTCCAAAGGGTATATATACATCATAATACCGAAGATCGAAAGACCAAATGTAATAAAATATCGAATGGGTCAAAACATCGAAAGGTTTTTTCTGAAACCGTAAACTAACGTAACTTAATGGGTTCTATACGATGCCGTTTTAATAAATTGAGAAGTATACTGTTTGAGAAAAAAACTATGACGGACTTTGGACTCATTATCGATATTTTAAAAAAAATTCGGTCTTTCGTACTTCGGTATTTAATACAAACTCATTTTTATTTGTGACGAGCCCTATAAAGTATATGAACAAAAAGTCACAAAACGGACTCAAAAATAAGGACATTTTTTTATTTATAAAACTGAATAGTGCTCGTGATTTTGAATAAGAAAATCCCAAAATTTCCTGTCTAAAATGAAAATGCCCACGTACACAGTACTATTTCAGCAAGTCACATCCTGCCTCTGCGTTTTACTCTGATACTGTAATACTTCTTGTAACTTTACAACCTGTGATAATCATCGAATGATATCTGATATCAAATTATTCTCGAGCTCTCAAACAGGCCACTAGATAGTTGTTACAAATACACAACAAATATTTTAATAACAAGAAACCTCGTCTCCACGTCCAACTGGAAATTTAAATATTTTAAACTATATTTTAGCATGCTTCCTTCTTTTTCTCGCAACAGCTACAGCAATCTGTTGCAAAGTTTTTTCTTTTACTTCAGTCAACATCAAAAACATACTTTACCGTTTAGTTTCGTTGAGTGACGTCGGCAGATAAGCTTTTTGTACGAATTAATGCCTTGATCACACGTACCGAGTAAACGGGCGAGACAGTGCTCTCGGCCGAGTACTCGGTACGCACAGAAATAATAATAAAGAGGATAGAAATGCCTTAGTTCCTATTTTCTACCGGAACTCGTGTCGCTGCTTCATCCCCTCTACTTACTGTGTTAATGCGCACATGCAAAAGACCGGAACCGTACTACGCAATCACGCACACAATTACTAATATTTTTGCTTACAAACAATTATGAACCTTATACCTTAGAGATAGCGTTGAATAACACTCAACGTAAGTCATACCCACATTTACACAACGGCGCCATTTATTGGCCGCGTCGGCATTATGTCTGTACTAGTCGTAACCTGTTTTTTTGTCCGTACCACGAACTTTTGTGCAAGACGGAAGGGTTATCAAAAATTACTTTACATTGCTGCGTATAATTCAAAACGATCTGCGTTTTTATGGGCATGAGTAGCAATGGTATATGAAGTTTCGTGTTAATAACGTGTAAACCAATATTTCATAATGAAATATTTTCTCAAGTTGTATTTTGATATAAACCGCATTATAACATTAAATTAATACGTACCAATGAAATGTAATCCCCTTATTAGTGTAATTACACAGTGTGGACGAGTTTCCGCAATTGCTAATGCTGCAAAACACCATTTTAAAGCACTTGTTGTCATACCCACGTTTCAAATAGCACTGAGCCACAAGTCGCGCGCTTGTGACCTACGAGTCACAAGCGCGGCGCCAAGGTCACGCGTCTAAGGCACTTCTATCCTCTTTATTATTATTTCTGTGTCGGTACGTGTGATCAAGGCACAAGTGCCAAAAAAGACACAATCTTGAATAAATTAAGAAGCTTGAAGGTACTTACAAAAATCAAATACTGCTTAGTGACGACTGGAAATGTTGAAACGTGTCCCACTGTTGTCCAGGTAAATTAGTTATTTATAGTAAATCTAATAATATTTTGAAGACAATACCGGTCTTAGAATAAATCGAAACCTAAAAGAAACACTTGAGTGACTAGTGATACCCTGGAATGGGTGACTGTGAAATACTGAAATATAAATGACAAACATCTAGAGATTTGTGGAATGATACCTTGATAAGGATATAAAAACACCCCATGCTCATTTATGAGCTCTGTTTTTCTTGATCGGATGGAGTCCGTCATCTAATCAATATGAAAAAAAGAAAGGCTAACAATGATGAAAATTCAGACATTCTGTGCAATGAAGTAGGTATATTTCAATCCAAGCCAGCTCGCTGTTAGGTAAAAGACAAAGGTACAGGAGAAACCTAGAAGCTAAATCAGCTAACTCTTTTATAATTACATTACACAGTAACAAAGCCAAGTCACTTTCCACGGCATCTTCTTTGTATGAAAACAACTTGATCCCTTTTTGAGTTCTCGAGGACCTATTGTTATTGTGGACAGGATAAAATAGCATTTTTTCCAGGACAGATCCAAATTGAACATTTCAGCTCAGCTCGAACAATGTCGATGAAAAACGGAATCTGGATTCTTCCTTTGTGAACAAGCATTATCCATCAACATGTTATAACGCTTTTCGAAGAATATGTGGCCTAATATGGTCCCCTGTGGAACACTTGCAAGTTATTGTTTTAATTTACCTTGTAAAACGGGTTTGCCTAGAAACAAATTCCGTAGCGAAGTCGTTGTAACTTGCTGATTTTTCGCGAGGCGACAACTGTGTATAAATTAATCAATTAAAACTTACGAACGATTCACGCTTTTCACCACCTCTGAAGTCTGGTTTGCTCTACTCTGCTGTCTTCGCTTTTTTGAAACTGTGAATTTGAATTTACCAGATCATCGAAATTCTTACCTGACAGTTGGGATTCTTTAGATCGAAACTTCACATATCTTCCATCCAGTATTTCGCTGGCAAGATCCGTGTCTGCACAGGTCATCTTTCGTGGCCGAAGGGAAACTGGCCTCGCAGTTTGCACCTTGTCTGCTTCACCTTAAACTCCTTAACAGAATTACACATCGTCGAGACAAATAAAAATAATAAATTCGAAAGTTCAAACATTAGTCGAGTATTTAAGAAAGTCTATGTAATACAATAGTACATATTAATAAATGGCTTAAAATGAACTTACCCAAACTTACTTATGTTAAATTATTTAGTACTATACGTATTATACCGATATTTGCTTGTCATGATTCTTCAGCTACTGAGCATCACCTCATGAATCAAATTACAAACATTTGGCCTTCCATAGTCAATGTTTTCCGATAGTTACGCCCCTTTTCAGAGCCATTACAGATTACACATAAAAAACATGATTTGATCTTGTTGAACTTTATTTTAAGGAAAAAAATTAAATACCTTGCAAAACTTGCACAAATCAAAATTAATTCTAAATCCTCTCAACATAATACGAGCCCATCTTAATAAACTCTAAGCATCTCCGTCACACAAATCAATATTAAATTTATACAGTTAGCCAAGATAAACGATTTCTTCATTTTCAGAGTCAGACGAAGCCAAGTCCATGTTTGTTTCGTCATAAGTATCATGGAACTCCATCTTGTATTTTTTTATTGTTTCCAGCAAATGCCTCTCAGATTTCTCGTACTTGACATACACGCACTTAGAACTTTTCTCATCAACATAATCAAGCATATACTTCATCGAAACAATAGTTTCCACCGATTCGATGTCGATGTCTACCTCGAAACTGTATTTGGTTTTGATATGGATCAACTTCTTCGGCTTCCATTTGCTAAAGTTCAATCCCTTAACACCTTGATTACTCTGTTTGAGGCGTTCGAAAACTATACCAGACTTCACTTTGGGGTCGTAAGGAACGACAATGGACATGTCTATATAGCGGGTGTTGGACTCATCAGCCCCAAGAATGATTATCGACTGTTTGTTCAGCTTGCCGATGTTCACGCCCGTCAACCACCGCTTCGATTCAGCGTTTTCTGGTAGAACGCCCAGATATCCTGGACTCACAAAGCCGTATTTTAAAAAATCGGTACTACTTTTACCATCTTCCTGATGGTATTTGAAGATCTGGTGGATCAGCATCTCTCTGACTTTCCGCGCCATTAAGATGGTTAAAGGTTTGTTGCCCGCAAGACCTATTTTAACAATCTTCGGGTCTTTCCCGAGCGACGGCATAGGGGCGTTCATGACAGCATTCTTGATTTCAGACTCGTCCGTAACAGACGGGTCTTTTAACCCTATATCGAACGCATCTTTATCGATCGCTACGGCCTTTAAAAATACGCTGACTTTCTGCAATTCGTAACTTAAAGTCATTTTGTGCTTTTCGAGTGCGCGCGCAGCAGACGGCGGCATGTCGACGTATACTCTGGTGCCTTTGGAGGTGACAATCTTCTTCACAAACTTCCACTTACCTACGTTGGCCCCTTCTAGCTTCTTGTTCTGCAACTTGAGCTTGGTGAGCGGTTCGACGTTACGATACCTGGAATGGCCAGGCAACCAGATGGCCGCGCGCTCGTACCACAACTCCTCGTTAGTATACACGAGGATACTAAAGAAATTGAAGATGCTAAAATCAAAATTGACGAGCCAGTCTTTGGACATCTCATCGCGAGTGTGCAGCTCGAATCGACACGAACTCTGCAAGCCTTTGAAAGTGAAATCGGGCGCCCACCCCTGCGACACTTCGGTGACGCCTACTATCTGATTGATGAGGAACCGCCTCAGATAATCAGCTTGCAGTTCCGAGAAGGGTTCGAAGTCGTCTTTGCAAAGATAAAGATTGTATCCTTGAGCTTTGGATTCCTGTTGGTACTGGGGTTCCTGTTGGTACTGGGGTTCCTGTTGGTACTGGGGTTCCTGGAATGACGAGTACATGGGCGCGGGCACCATCATCGGCGCGCCCATCATCATGGGATGCATCGACTGAGGATACATCCCATACGACGGTGCTGGCTCGGGCGGCACTCGAGTCATATCCCATTCTGGAACTGTTTAAACACTTACATAGTACTGGGGAAGACGCTTCAACAATAAACAAATAAATATTTATACTCAAAAATAAATGAAAAATTGCTCTTTTGTCGTACTCACCGTGTTGTTTGCTTATAGTATTAGCGTCTGTAAAGAAGGAAAGGGCTATATGACTGAGAGGAAATACTAAAAAATTATCAGAATGAAATGGAGATGGAAATGTTGGGTTTACCTTTGTTCAATTCAGGCTCAGGAGTCCGTCTAGACCTCTTTGCGGGGACTTCAGTGTACTCTGGAAAAGAGTGGCAATATTAAATGACCTATTTTTTTTTACCGAATTCACCTTATTCTCTTATTTTGACAATATTTTACAGAGATAATTCAATTTAAATATTCTAGAGGTGTGAAATGTTGTATTTTACCTGGAGCCGATCGTTTCAGCTTAAACTGACTCGGGAAGCTGGACATCACATCTCTTAAGATCTTGTCCTCGCCGGCTCCGCTGTATTTAGCGTTAAACTTGATCACGAGTTCGATGAACGAAACGTCGTCGTCTCCAAACATTTCATTTATAATCTTGCCGACAGAAACCCTCAATTCTTGGTAGATGCGAATATTCTGCGGGGCTTCGGCATCGATGTTGTGTTTGTCGAGAATTTTCTGCGCAATTTCTTTGGTGGCTTTATCCTTCTTCGCTTTGATCGCGGCTATTATAATGGCCTTGGTTTTCAAATGTTCGTCTGTGTTCCAGTCTTCTTTTCTGCGTTCTTCGATGCGGAAGTCGCGGCGGTCGTCGTCGCGATGCCTGTCTTCGTAGGGCTTGGGTGGTGGCGGCCCACGCTCGAATTCCCTCTTGCGGTCGTCCCGGCGGTACTCCTCAGCCCTCTTGTGGAAGTCTTGAGCCCTCTTGTGTACATCTTCGAACTGTTTGTCGAGCTCTTCCGACATTTTCCGAAGCACATCCCTACGTAATTCGATCCGCGATGTTTCGTCCCGCTTCGGGAAGTCGCTTCTATAAACTTCCCTCTCTGGCGGTTTCAATGGTACCTCCCGCGGCTTCCAATCGGATAAGTCGTGCTTCCTGAATTCATCGCGTCTATCTTCATAGTCGTCTCTAGGACTGAATTTAGGTCTCTCGAAATCGTGACCAAATTTGGGGTCTTTTCTCATTAAGTCATCACGACTAAATTTGGGTTCTTGGTAGTCGTCCCGAGGACTGAATTTGGGTACTTTAATGAAGTCTTCGCGTGGGGAGAATTTAGGTCTCTTGTCGAAGTCATCTCTGGGACTAAATTTGGGTCCTTTCTTCTCAAACTCATCTCTGGGACTAAACTTGGGTCCTTTCTTGTCAAAGTCGTCTCTGGGACTGAACTTGGGTCCTTTCTTGTCAAATTCGTCTCTGGGACTAAATTTGGGACCTTTTTTCTCAAAGTCATCTCTAGGACTAAACTTAGGTCCTTTATTTTCGAAGTCATCTCTGGGGCTAAACTTGGGGCCGACTTTCTTGTCAAAGTCATCCCTAGGGCCAAATTTCGGAACTTTTTTGTCGAAGTCATCCCGAGGACTGAACTTGGGCCCTTCTCTCTGGAATCTATCGTGGGGTTTGAATTCCAGGTCTTCCCTGCGTTCCGGAGGCGCGGTCGGCACTAGATCCCTCCTCACACGAATGCCTTCAGGAGCAGGGAAGCGTCTGTCGTCGTCCGGCCTTCTGGTGTCGATAATGTCCTTCTTGTATTCCCAGACTGGTTTCCTCTTGGTTTCTACGTCGTCAAAATCGGGTCTCTTTTCTTCTCTGGTGGCCTGGCCGGGCCAGCTGGGGGGCGGCGGGGCGTCGCCCAGGTCGGGGCTGCGGCGCTTCTCGAGCGCCCAGGAGCGGCGCGGCGAGCGAGGCGACGGCGAGTGTCGCTTGTAGTGATCTCTGCTCGGAGACTTGTCTCTACGAAGCGGCGATCGGGACTTTCGTGGCGAGTGAGACCTTTGATCTTTGTCCGAGCGAAGTCCCGGCCTCTCGAACGGCATTCGCGTGTTCCTCTCCTCCTCTCTCTTCTTGAGAACCTCGTTAAACATAGCTTTGTCTCGCTCTTGCTGCCACGGCAAGTCCCTGGTTTCGACGGGCCGCTGCCCCGGGATCGGATATTGAACTTTTTCGTGGACGTTCGGCCTGTATCCACCTGGGTACTTAGCCTGATTTGCCGCCTGAAAATTGAAATTTTATTTGCAAAACGAACACAAATTTGTAAAAAAATATAGAGATCTTTTAATTTTAAATGTAAACAAGACACAACACTGATTGGGACTCTTCAGATTCTTCGTAGGAACAAACTAAATAATTCGCTTTACGTGCAAATATCTAACGGGTCCGAGGTTAATATATAATTTAGCCATTTAAAAAAGGCCTTACCTATTGAATTAATTTATATTCTACGCACCACGTTTTAAATTTTGCACGATATTTGCTCGCTACGTATGATATTTGCGCTTTCGTGTCGAGGTTATTCAAACAGTTATGTGAAACAGCTGCGATATCCAAGCATATCAAACTCACATACGTTTAAATAGTCTCGGAGCGTTTGATATCACCGCGAGACCTATCTATATACCAGTGTATTAACAGAATTTGTGTGAATTATTTTGACTGGGTTAGCACACACCCACCAGGTACTAAATTTATGTATTGTTCTATGATGCTTTGATTTTTTAATAACTGAAATATAATTTCAAAGTGGAACTTATCGGTGACGCGACTTTCTGTCCACAGTAGGTACATTATGTTAAAAAATGTGTTCATTGTCCGATGATCTATCCTAGATTTATCAAGTGTATTTTCCGTATCTCCGGTTACTGTACACTTAATTATATTTTAAGCTTTAGTGCATTTCATCTCCTTCATTCACCATCTGATACATCTACGTATAGAAGTGGTCGAATCATAACTGCTTTTGTTTGTGACAGTAGTCAGTAACTTTTCTACAGCTTTTACTAGTACTTGGCTTTCGTACTCGTCACAAACCCGTAGGAGTAAAGCAATAACATATCAGAAATGAGGCGCGGCAAATATGATGTATTTCTAACAGTAAACAGAGAAGTAATTAGTACAATGAATGAACCAGTTGCATGTTACAGGCTTCTGTGTTCAATTTAAACATCTCCAAGTGTTGATGGCTTTAGTTAAATATTTCATATTAATTTGCCGTGAAAAGTATCCAATGACGCCCACAACATGTTTATTTCAAAATCAGATTGTTTTATTTCTTAGATTGGAATACCTGTTTCTTTCGGCTACTATTCGAAATAATACAAATGCACTCTCAATTTCTGAATACTTCCGAATGCTGCTTAGCGATTTTTTCGACATCACCACCGTTGATATTCTTATTAAATGAAATTGGATTACCGTGTCAGCACAAACACTCGCATAATTGCTGAACATGTGTTTATTACATGTCAGTTCATAGAAAACTGTAATTCTAGGCATATCTGAGACGTTGCAGGAGAAAATTCTGGCTACAGGTGTTACTTAGATTAATCGTTCAGTTTCACATATTAACGTCATACTCTTTGGATTCTTGGTGCCGTCTGGGACTTTAAGCTGGAAGCAAATGATGTTTAATCATGTTTTTATTCTTCACAGGCTCGCCGCTTCCAACCCCAATCTTGACGATAAGTGTAGACGTGGTTTAAAATAGAGGTCACTTGAGTAGCAACTATCCGTTCACAGTTGGTTTGAACACTACCAGACTATAACATGCAGGAAAGACAAAGGTACGTAAGCGATCCTTCGCCTTCTTTTACATTGTCAACATAATTATGTCCATAGTAAAATGAACCCAACCTTTTTAGGAATCTTCCCTTATTAGGTTTGTCTAAACATATCAGGTTTAGCAGAGCATCTATCTGTGGCTTTAATGGCGTAACGAAATAATCTGTGTTACCCTCTTAAAAAGGCTTGCTAAGCTTCTGTTAACTCAACCTTTGCCAGTATTTATCCGTCAATTTGAGATTCTCCTTTGTTAGATACAGGTCAAACATACATTTTGCTATAACCAGGTCTGTAACTTTTTATAAATATGGAGGGTAACTCTTTGCGCGTCTGTGTAAGGTTGTCCTCTAGAATATATATTAATTTCGTTCGTTTTATTTATAGAAATCGTATTTTGAAGAGTATCGCGCACAATTTTCTTTTTAGTAATGCGCATTGCGCATCGCTTTTTTACTTTCCCGACGTTTCTTTTTAATTTTCATTTAGTATTTCGACAGCTTCAGGATTAGAACTTTGGGATGACAGTAAGTTACCTTCAGACGCACTTTTCCCGATACGCTAATTGTCAGCATCAAAAATATCTTTTGTCGAAATCAATAATATTAGTTATTCTCCATTAGATATTTTGTATAGTTCAAGATTTTTAGGTGACTTTTTGCAATACTTATTCCCTTCTACCAGTGATGCAATTGCATTTTGCTAACTTCGGTGCTCTAGGCCGGTACCTCGCCATTTTTAGGGGTCCGTAGTCCTGACAAGGAACCCGTATTTTGTTTGTTTTAGTTCTTTTCAATGTTAATAGGCTTGGTCAGCCACAACAAGAAAATCCAGGACAAAACTTTTGCATTTTTATTACAGAATTGCACATTTACACTGCTGGCAATTCTAAAATAGACAGGTGCGAGTGAAATTGTCAGCAAATCCGTTATTTGGTTTGTTAGACGTGTGCTGTAAGTATACACGTCGCTCGCTCGAAGACTTGCAGAAGAAATATAGATCAAAGCTAAGTTAAAGGGAATAAATCGGGGTAAGAAAAGGTTCGTCACCTTAAAGCTGAAATTTGCTTGCACCAAGGCAATTGACAGTCCTGTCAACATTTCATTTCAAACGAAACAATACCGCACTGACGTTTCCTATTTTTCAAAAGGTACTAAGAGTCTGTGACATGATAAAGGAATCAATTTAATGACTGACGAAGGCTTTCGTACCCTGACTGTACGCGTCAGAAAAACAAACACTATGCGATTTAATAGCATTAGCATTTAGCATCAGGGTTGGGCTTTCCTGACAGCTTCATTAGCTACCTGTCAATATTAAAATTGCCATCTGTGTAAATGTGTAATTTTATTTCAGAATTTCGAATTATTTTAACCGGTTTAAAAAAAAGTTTAGTTTAACATTAGGTGTACGGAGATTAGTTTTGTTTGGCAACGGACGTGTGCACGGGTGTTGGTAGCTTTGAGGATGGACTCTTACAGTCTCAAAACGCGTTAGCATTTTGTGTGGTTTGGATAGTTGGGCCTGTAGGACATATGTATTGTTTTATGTGGAATAGCTGGTTGGCTGCATGTTATGGGCTGGTTCTGCATGTTAACATATCATATGCATCGCACAGACGTAGGTGTGGGGCATGTATATTAGCGGGGAAGTAAGGTAAAGGTTATTCGTCTGTACGTTTTTTGCCAATAAACAATACATATGCATTTGTCAAGCCAACAACATATTATAGTTATAAGCTGTCAATATTCGACGTTGGTAGCAAATGAATTTGTCGGCAAGCGTCACTTACTTGTGAGGGCGGTTCGTACGCAGGCCGCACGGACTTGCTGCCCGGGCGGTCCAAGAAGTCGTCTGGTTTACCGGCGTGGCGGCGGGACGGGGAATATCTGGAGCAAAAGGCGAGGGGTTCTATTCATGTTTCGAAGTTATTGTACATCCAACATCAGAATGGGTATTACTAAGGGATCCAGTTTGATGTACAATTTTAAAGTTTTCTCAGAAGCTATTAATTGTGTAGTCAACAAATGCTTTTTTTGGTCAAAACTTTTTCTCATTCTCCGAAAAACAAATGATCGAGGACGAATGATGGAGGAGGTTCTATTCGGAATAGCATAGATAGATGATTTTTGAAATAAATTAAGTGGCGCTCGCAAAAATTGCAAAAGTTATAAACAATTAACTGAAAAAAATAACATATGGTTTGGTTTTTCGCAAATATCTCAAAAACTATGAGATTTTTGAAATTTGAAAAGAGATTCAAAAAGAGGAGGAAATTTACAAAGATAACAGTAAAGATTACGCACGTGAAAATTTAGGACCCATTCATAGTCGAAAATGTTAGTTCATATGAAATTCGCAGTTTAGCGATGTCATTGGGGCATAAAGTAAGTAAGTCTGCTATACGAAACAAGGTCAGATTTTTGAAATATCGGGAGTTTGTCCCACCGTTGAATTTATCATTTACAGAAGATAAGAAAAAACATATTTATGTATTTATGTTAAATTTTGGCAATGCCAGTTATTTGGAAATCCGGTGAGGTCGACCGTTCGTATGCTAACGGCAGTACCAAGAAACGAGAATACCTCAAGCTGGCCGGGTCCGGGCGGCGATCCGGCGACCGCTTGCCGGGCGAGGGCCGGCGCCCCGACCACGAGCGTCCCGGACCTTCAAACAAAGATATATTACAGTAAATATGAAGCTATAGGTGTAAAATCGCTAATGCCTTGATCACTCACACGTACCGAGTAAACGGGCGAGACAGTGCTCTCGGCCGAGTACTCGGTGCGTATAAACAAGCGCTGCCTTCCGATTTGGAACTTCACACAGACCATAGAATTTTTTCGCAGGTTTCCTCACGATGTTTTCCTTCACCGTAAAGCTCATGGTAAATTTCAAATATAATTTCGCACATAAATTCCGAAAAACTCAAGAGGTACGAACCGGGATTTGAACCCACGACCCTCTGCTTGAGAGGCCATAGGTCAAACCGCTAAGCCGCCATGGCTTATACACGATTGCAAGTGCGTTATTGTTCCGTTATAGCTTCCTTTGATCTGTGTTCAAAAACCGACACTGGCTCGGATCGGCCACAAGCTCACGCAAGTTAAGCCAAACGCCGCTGTTCACACGCTTGTGCTTGTGAAAGGTTGTCAAAGCTTGGCAAGCGGGTAAATGCACATAATGAATTTTATCTTCCGAATGTAAAATGTCTCAAAAGTTTGCTTTCAAACAAATCCTGAATAACAAGAACAAACTCAAAAGGATTTTTTTAATATTACTAGTTTTTATAAACAGTACGTATGCTCAACGAAGAACGTAAGCAACGAAAAACATCGTGAGGAAACCGGCGTACACCTGAGAAGAAATTCAATGGTGTGTGTGAAGTTCCCAATCCGCACTGGGCCCGCGGGGGAACTACGGCCCAAGCTCTCTCATTCTGGGAGGAGGCCTTGTGCCCTGCAGTGGGAACGTATATAGGCTGGGATGATGCTCAACGAAATCAAGATTTATATTTATTATAGACTAGCCTTCCGTCGGCAGCTTCGCCCGCGATAAATTAATTTTCCCGTAGGAAAAGGTATTTTCCCGCGGTAAAAAGTAGCTTATGTCACTCAGTGACAATGTAGCTTTCTAACGGTAAAACATTTTTTGAAATCGGTCCAGTAGTTTTTAAGTTTATTCGTTACATAGAAAAATACAAATCTTTCCTCTTTATAATATTAGTGTAGAAGATAGAAAATAGATGGGTAAAATAAAAATAATACTTACTTCCTGGACCCATGCGTCCCGGCGACCTTCTGTCATGCTCAAGGGGCCTAGGCCCGGGAGATCCCCGCCGCCCAGGCGACCTCCTTCCCGGGGGCGACATCCTCCTCCCAGGGGACCTCCTACTGGGAGACATCCGCCTCCCAGGGGACCGTCTGAGCGGCGACCCCCTCCTGCCAGGAGAATGCCTCCTGGGCGAGCCGCGGCCGGGGGAAACATTCCGGAATGGTGACTTCCGCATCTCGCGGTCCGGAGATAGAGGCTCGAAGTCTTTGTCATAGTCCTTGAATCTGTCGGGGTCCTGGAGCTTGACGGGCGGCCGCTTGGGGTCGGTGAAGGCGGGAGGCTTCTGCTGTTGCTGCTGACAAAGGAAACGAGAGTTCAAAATTGCAGCCTCAGCTGGCACTTTTTGACCAATCACCACTACCTACTTACTTACTAGATACCAGGGCCGGATTCAGGGGGGGCCACGGCCCCGGGGCTTCCACAATAGCCCCCACAATAGACTTCGAAAAATAGTAGATTGTACAACAAGAGCATAAAACAACCCATTTTACCTGAGACATTCATATTTATTTGAAATCAAATTTAAACCTCTTATTATTCATGCATTGCAATGTCTATAATAATGTACTGATTTGTCAATATGATCGTTGTAAAATATTTCAATGGAGTTTATTGTTAAGGAATAATTAATTTAACAAAATTTAGAATGTTCAATATATTAATCAATGAAAACAGTTGATATAGTAGGTATTTTAGTAAATTTATTTATAAAATATGTACTTAAGTAACCAATTTGAACCAAGGAGTTAAGCTGTATAGAGATAGGCTGTGTGGACAATAACATTGTCGTTTACCGTGTTTTTTTCTTAACATTTTCTAACTTTTCTGGTTTAAGTCACTAAATAAGAAACTAATGTAAATATAATAATAATATATACCAATTTAAACTATCTACTGAACGATCTTACAATAATCCTCGCAGACATTTCTTGTGTAACAGAGTGGTGAAGACATGGAACAAACTACCAGAACATGTAGTTTCAGCACTGAATGTTAATCAATTTAAAAACCGATTAGACCTACACATTAGCAGTACAAAGAATAGTTGACTAAGGAACAGCTAGATACAGGCACCTATCAGTTGTCCTCAACTGCCTGCCTGATAGTATAAATAATAATAATAATAATATATTGTAAGCAATATTAAATATATTTTTTTATTATTTTATTAATTATTTTGTGTTATAAAAAAATATTTATTTCCATAACATACAAAACATCAATAAAATTAAAAATAAATATTTAAGGGGGCTCCCATACAACAAATTTTTTACCGTTTTTATAGATAATGGTAGTGGTACGGAAACCTTCGTGCGTGAGACAGACTCGCACTTGGGCGGTTTTTTTTCTTTCAAATATGTACGTTAGCGTTCAGTGTCCACCACATCGTTGACGAGTAAGGGCCACTTGCACAGTCCAGGGTTAAAAAATTAAATCGCTAACCCCGGGTTAAGCATGACATTTCCATACATTTTGACACTTGTTAGCCTGGGGTTAGCAGTTAACTCGGAGTTAAGTAGCTAACCCAGGTCCGCGCAAGCCCGCCTAAGAGGCTTGACCTCATTTGGTGGTTCCCCAGTTACCTGCTGCCAGGGCTGAGCGGGCCCTTGCGACGCCGGTCCCTGCCCCGGGTTGTATTGACTCGGACCTTGGAAGTTGTCTTTCATAATTGTCATCTGGAAACAATAATTTGTTGCCAATGAGCAAACATTAGGCACCTGTTTACCAAAAGGTACGCAATGTTTCAACAAGTGTTTTCAACAGTGAAAGGTTTTGTACTATTTTGATGAATGGATGATGATTCAGTGGAAAATAGGCCTAAAATAGGTTAAACGGTATTTATGAGTCATTATTGAATTGATGAGCAAAAGAATTTAAAAATAATCTAGTCAACAGTATTTTTATTTATTGCTGATAATCTTTACTTAAAAGTAATAGAGTATGTATTATGTAGGGATACCATTATTACGAGCTGTGTCGCTTGATTTGTTTTAATATCTATACAAATAACTAGCTGTTGCCCGCGACTCCATCTGCGCAGAATATTGGTATAAAAAATAGCCTACAACCTACTCTCAGACCTACCAAATATAGACAAAAATTTTCATAAAAATCGCTCAAGCCGTTTTGGAGGAGTTTGATAGATAACAAATACTGTGATACAAGATTTTTATATATTAGAAAGACATTACCAAGGCGTCAAAAATATTAACCATAACATTGATGTTTAAATATATTTGACGCGTTGATGGTATAAGTAAATATTTATGTGTTCAACCAATGATAATAATGAAATAGTTTTATTTCTGTTTTAAGAGTTATTATACGGTGCTTATTTTGTGTCTTATCACCCAACTGTCGAAGGAGGGTTATTTTTTTCGAGCATATGTATTTATGTATGTACATATGTATGCATAATTCTTTGGTACGCCCTGCAGCTTAAACAGTTCAATGAATTTTGAAGTGTGAGGTGTCATTAGATCCGTCTCAGTTCTGAGAGTGACATAGTATATATATTTTCCCAGAATTCCCACGGGAACAACAATTGTACAGGCGGACTTTTTTTTCATCTAGTATTGAAATTAAAGTTATTCTAGCACTACAATTTCCATAGAACTGTTAAGATAATCGTACCGGTTTATCCTGCGGCGGGTAACCTTGCCCCGGATATCTGTTGGGTTGCACTGCAGGCCGGTTCATTGGAGTGTCCACAATCTCCACCGACCGGAGGACGTGAGACCGTTGCGGCGGCTGAAAACAAAAATGCTCTAAGAAAGAGGAAACTAAATAGGAGGAATAGAAATACTCCAGCCCAGCTCCACGGTGAGCTCCAACTAGGCATAACGAAGTTTCACGCTATCCTTTAGGAACAACAACTTTCCAAGATAAAAAGTATCCTTCGGTCTGTGGAAGCCTTCAATGTTTGAATGTTTGGAATGTCCCGTTTAGTATAATAATTACATAATTTGTGTCTGTTTTGTGTGGTATTCCGTGATTTTACTGTGCTGTGGCCCGTGGAAGACCAGTGCTGGTTTTTAACTAGCGACACGCTGAGCCGGGACCCTTTTGTAACAGCATCAATATGTACCTATGTCTATGTCTTGTTCTCTTACTTTTAGCCTGTGTATGTGTTATTGTTGTTATAAATAAATGTTTTTTTTTTCTTTCCTATATTTTAATCCAGGTTATAAACTGTATGTGTGCCGAATTTCATCAGAATCCTTGAAACCATTATAGTGTCAAAAAGTAACATACATACTTACTAAGTGTTGCATTTATAATATTAGTAACATGTGACTTCATGATATATACTTACTGGTTCTGGCATGACGTTTTTAGGCTGGAACCCATAGCCCTGGTCCTGTGGACCTCTATTCCCCTGGAACTGGTCCCGCTGGGGATAAGGCTTCATGTCTGGCCGCTGCATCTGCGGAGGACCCTGCATGTTCTGGTGGTTCTGGAGATGGCCCTGGTGGTTGGGGTGTAAGTTTTGGGGCTGGTTGTGGTGTGACATTTGATTTTGATGCTGGTGAACAAAAGTTTTTTTTAATTTGATATTTGATGAGGCTCAAGTACAGCCACAGAAAACTACATTCAAATGTATGATTTAATTTTAATTCCTCAGGCTTTATAATCTAACACACTTGGAATTACCATTTCTTTCTATCATACTGTATAGGATGAGCGTAGAAAGAGATGGTGCCTCAGACAACACCCACCCATTTATGACAAGTTTATTGGGATAGGCATGTTACAATAGTTATTATTCACAACTCTGTTTAATTACATTAAGGACCTCTAGAGATTGGTGTTATACTCAGTACATCATTCTAACCTGAAAAGCTATAAAAGGTTTTGACTAATTCAGCATAGGGGTGGCTAGGCAAGCACAATAAATCAATTTAATTGATTGTTGAAAAAATAACACTATGTAAAATATATAATTAAAATCAAGATTCCCACAAAAAAATTAGATCAACAACTTATCATTATTCACCAAGGAAGGTGTCTAGGTAGGTACCTATATCAAAATATTCGAATTTTTTTATTTTTATTTTTAATTCTAGTTTTAAACCTGAATTATATTTTTTTCTTTCAATCATGCTATAAAATATTAAACATAGTATTGCAAGAAAAACATTGGTTGTATAAAAAAAAAAGTACCTGCTGTGGAGGTATATATTGGTTATTTTGAATTGATGGGCCTTGTGGTTGATAACCAAAATTATTCTGGGGCCCTTGTCCCATGGGGTTGGGTGCCCACTGTTGCTGGGGCTGGTGGGGCTGCTGCTGTCCCCATGGGGATGGACGAGAATCATTGTAGTCATTGCCTCGGAAATCATTATGTGATTGGTTAAAATTTTGGTTTTGTTGAGGACCAGGCCCCGGCATTGGCTGAAAAAGGGTAAATTATAGTTGATTGTAGAATTCAAACAACAAAACTAAAAGAATACAAGAATAGAAATAGCAGATCATCTTACCGTCTTCCCGACTGGAGTTACGCTCAACACGCATCCTGCCATCCGATATCCAGCCAGACATTTCATTAAATGGGCACCTTCGTTGGCATCCGCCAAACCTATCCGGACCTTCTTCAACCCATTGTTATCGCCCATCAAATCATCCAAAATAAAGTCGTTTAGATTACACCGTGTTTTAATTAACACTTTCAAGTCCTTGTACTTCGTCTGAAACAAGTATTTTCACGATTAAATGTGCAAAACACCATAATTTTTTTATTCTTGATTTCGACCACTTACCGTGGGCGGAAGGCCAAGGATTGTTAACATCATCTTGGAGAATATTACTTATCAATAACGCGACTTAATACTTATTAACTCATCCTTAAGACTAAAAAAATGTGTAAATTTTGTTTCAAATTGTAATAGCGATGCGAATGCCTGCTTGCTTGCGCTCGCCTAGCTACAGATTACAAGAATAGTAGCATTAGTATTAGCACAGATAATAAAACTGATTGAACTGTAGTAAAGGTCACCACAGACCGCAGCGTTAATATTTAATTGTTGTTGTTTATTTTTATTATTTATTGTTGTACCGGCCACAGTAGTATGTATGTGTATGTGTGTGTGTGTGTGTCGTTTTCACCGATTATGTAATCGGTGAAAATTTCAAGTAATTAGTTAACGCCACTATAAAGATCGAGTTAAAAACGCTGAAAATAACACGTTTCTTGTATGACGATTGACGACCCCCCCTTAATGCAGCCTTATGCCTGCCTGCTGTGGGCTGTGGCTTCATGAAAATCATCAATTATTTTCATGGAGGTCAATGACATATCTTGTATTCAATAATACATTGTCAACTTAAAAGATTAATGAACGAGAATACGAGATTAATCAATCGAAATTACATTATTTACCCCTGTTTTCAACCAATGCCATCTTTCTGTTTTTTTTTTATAAATGCCATTCAATCCCTTTGCCTACTGATATATTTCTACTGTGCTGTGCCCCATGGCTGTGCCTACGAATAAAAAAAACGTATGACCAGAGTTGCCACCCGTCCCGATTTTGTCGGGACCGTCCCGATTTCGAAGACATTGTCCCGGCTACCTATCGATTTTGTCCCGATTTTTGCAATAAAAAATAATAAAAAAAGTAATAAAAACACAAAATAAAGTTTCATTTTCCTTAGACTCCGAACGTCTCTGGTGGATGCTCGATTTGTCCCGATTTTTTTTCCCCTAAAGGTGGCAACCCTGCGTATGACAGACAGAAATTCAGAAATTGTCAGAATTGACAAACAACAACTGCGGTCGCCACCACTACCACTGATTGATTTTTATTTCAACAATTTCAACTTACTGCTAATCTTGGACGAAATTGTGAAGGATCTCAATCAAAATGTTACTAACAATACATAACTTGCCGTCCAACGTAAGTACAAAGTGCCCTTTATAAAATTATAGCCAAATAAACACTTCAGCATCACAATAAATATCACGTATAAAGTAAGAGTACAAAATAAATGAATATATTAGTCTATTACAGTCTCAAACAGAGCGAAACTTGTGTAGTAGGTGATGGGTGATAAATTTAAGACCACAGACCGTAATGTCTAACGCGCAGGATCGCATTACCGTCTTTTTCTACCCTCATTCTACAAGTCGTGAGAGAAAAAAAGCGGTAATAAAAACGATTGTGATTTCAAGTGCGTTGGACAATAAGGACTTTGGGTACACATACATTCGTAATAAGTGATACAAGCATTTGGGATTCGAACCTGGGGGTCTTAGGTAGGACTTCTAACTTGATAAATTTAAGGTCATATACATCATACCATCAGTTTGTCAAGAACTGAGGCGGTATTGTCTAACGCGCGGACGAAATAGCATTTACCGTCATTCTATCCTCATTCCATACTATTTGACACAAAGAAATCGCGAATATGATTGCGATTCCGAGTGTGTTAGATAGCCTCTGTTTTGACAGATCTGGGTAGAAACATTTGTTATTTAAAATAAATCAGTACCTGCGCTACCCAGCTTCACTCAGGCTAAAACTAAAAATACATGTTATGCCAGAGATAGGACCAAGTTAGATTGATTGTTTGCCCCCCAAAACCCCCCAAAGCAAATTAATCAAAATTGTTAAAGCTGTTTCCCATATCCAGAATGAAATATAATTCGCACCCCCAACTGAATAAAGCGGTAATATGAAATGCCTTAGTTTACAAACTAAGCCATAAAGCAACCGGATAAAGCTTAATTTACAAACTAAGGCATTTCATATTACCGCTTTATTTGGTTGGGGATGCAAATTATGTATGTACATATATTTCGTACTAAATACAAACTGAAATATAGATGCACAGAAAAAACCCCAGAAAAAAGACCAATGCTGGGAATCGAACCCAGGTCCTCAGCATTCCGTGCCGCGTGCCATACCCCTACACCACCACTGGTCTAGAGATTAGACACGAATCTTTCCTATACATCATACATTTCAATCTGCTAAATCATCACCTTATGCAGTGACAAGCGCACATCTATGTTACACCCTCATCGAGAGATTTTAACACTCCTTCGCTTGTCACTGCATAAGGTGATGATTTAGCAGATTGAAATGTATGATGTATAGGAAAGATTTGTGTCTAATCTCTAGACCAGTGGTGGTGTAGGGGTATGGCACGCGGCACGGAATGCTGAGGACCTGGGTTCGATTCCCAGCATTGGTCTTTTTTCTGGGGTTTTTTCTGTGCATCTATATTTCAGTTTGTATTTAGTACGAAATATATGATTTCACGGGATGACCGTAAAAGTAATAAAAAAAATGAAGTTGAAAAAATAAGTACAAAAAAAAAAAAAGATACTTCATAGCTAACTTGTTTAAAGTTGCACAGTAGCGCCATCTCTTGTCCAGGTGAGCGGTTAGTTCCGAAGGAGTGTTAAAATCTCTCGATGAGGGTGTAACATAGATGTGCGCTTGTCACTGCATAAGGTGATGATTTAGCAGATTGAAATGTATGATGTATAGGAAAGATTCGTGTCTAATCTCTAGACCAGTGGTGGTGTAGGGGTATGGCACGCGGCACGGAATGCTGAGGACCTGGGTTCGATTCCCAGCATTGGTCTTTTTTCTGGGGTTTTTTCTGTGCATCTATATTTCAGTTTGTATTTAGTACGAAATATATGATTTCACGGGATGACCGTAAAAGTAATAAAAAAATGAAGTTGAATAAATAAGTACAAAAAAAAAAAAGATACTTCATAGCTAACTTGTTTATGTATGTACAGTTAAGGTCATAAATATATGTATGTTGCCAAGGTGTCAAAGATCAACTCTATACCCCTAAACATAAGGTTGGTGTTTTCATAATATTTGATGCTATGGCTGTATAGATATTTATGCCTTTGACTGCACAAAAGTTCGTTATTTAAAGGTATAAATTAGATTTAACTTATATTCCAGACTCGCTATGTCGATGTGAAGTCAATGCTCCAAGAAAAATGCGGTCTCGCTGAATTGATACTTGACAATCTGGTCCCGGAGGGTAATACGAAACAGGTGACTGTTGGCTTAGCAGATGAAGGAGATGCTGGCATACTGGTACGCAAGATTAATGGACTCTACATCAACGGGTTGCAGCTTTATGTTGAAGACAAGAGGAACAAAAGGGTATGTCTTACTAATAAACGGATGTTGACGCTTTACTGACATCATTAATTATTTAGTCATCTTTTGATGAAGTTCATGGTAAAGTTAGTTCTAGGGAAATATTTTCTACTTAATTCCTAGAAAAGTTCAGGATTTTTTTATACCTCTATGTAATGAACATTATCATTTTTTATAAGGTTAAGTTTTTTATAAGTTTATGAATGAAATACATAAAATAAAACAAACTACATTTTCCAAACAAGAAGATTTGTAATTTGTAAGAAAGATTTGTAATTATTATTCCATTTAGACGCTGGCAATAAGTAAACCTGGATAAAACTAAATTGAAATATACTGCAAAGGCAAAACAGGCCCATTCTATCTACTGAAAAATACTTTTCAGAAAAAATAAATTTACAAATGCAAAATCATTTTGTATTGTGTGATGGGCGTTTGTTCAAGCGTGTCAACCGCATCATTTATCTGGACACATTTTTTAAGAAATGGCAGAAGATTCTGATACAGTTTCCAGTTATATGGTAGATGTGCAGGACCTTTAATAGGTAATAGGGCGTTTGTGCACTACAATGAATTACACTGTCCGGCAGTCCGAGTTTTTACCTGTCCGATATGGCACGCCATTAAATGTATAGGGCGCGGTAGTCCTATACATTTAAGGCATGAAAAAAACGGACCATGAAAACTCAGACTTCCGGACAGTAAAATTCATTGTAGTGCACAAACGTCCATAGTGGGCTATTTTCCGCAACTCAACGTCTTTGTGCGCTGTTATCGTAATTGGCTGTAGGGTAGGTACTATTTTGTGCCAGCCTCTCCCATATCCGCGAAGTTTGTGGGACAAACTGTAGTTCACTGTCGGAGCTTCTCTGATCTGCCTGCAGGTATCGAGGATTGTTCAGTATTGTTGGTGCATTACCTTGGTATTGTGGCGCAGTTTGCCGCGCAACCATCCGAAAGGCAGAGGCAGAATGGGTTCGGGTCCGAAAAACCTTCATCACCAATCCTTCCCTCTCCAATCGATCGGCCGCGTCGTTGCCTCGCGATCTACTGAGACCTTTTATCCATTGAAGAGTAATGTTTTTTGCCTCACTTACCCAAAGAGCTCGATGGCACTCGTATATTAGCCCTGATCTCATTGTGTTGCTCTGAGCTTGCATACAGGACCTCTGTAACCGACAACACCATCAATCTACAGCCATTTCTTAAAAAATGTCACCAGTTAAATGAGGCGGTTGAAACACTTGAATAAACACCCTGCCCTGACATGGTGGGAGTAAGTTTGTACATGCACCTACTGTAGTAACAAAGATATTGTTTAAGAGGTGGACACTGCTAATTAGCAGCAGCCCCAGATCTACGATTTTTTCGAACCGGGGCAAAAACTTGATAGTGGCGCCCCCTCCCTTCACTTGTGCGATATTTCGAATTTTTGCCTCAAGGATTTGGCGCCCACTTGAAACTACCGCCAGGGGCCAGTGCCCCGGTTTGCCCCCATTAGATCCGGGGCTGGTTAGCAGTGTCAAACCCAGAAAAAAATTGTGTGACCCTTAACGTTTCGGGGTTGGAGGGCAATGTGTCAACACGCAAGTTATTGTCTCTCATGAAAATAATTCGATTTTTGTGCATAAAGTGACAATCTAGTGTACTACTACAGATAATTCGTTCATAAACCAGTAAATAATCACCCTAGGAGTAAAAGCCAAGTGTGATCTTTAAGTTACATGTGTAAAAGTGGAATTAAATTTTAACAGAATTAGTGAACCTAACCTAAAAAGAAGACGCCATTATTCATGCTACCCTCATTTCAAGATAATTAGTGCCATCTTTACGAAACCAAGAAATAACTAGTGCTGTCAATTATTCAAAACAAGCGTCAAGCGAAATTGACAGTCAGAGGGTTGCCAGTATAGGAAACTAAAAGTCCCAAAAATAAACATGGATAAAAACATGGAGATATTATTATCAAAACTTGAGGAAAAACTGAATCATCAAACTTTAACAATAACAAAATCTGTAACTGCAAATGTACTGGAAGCATTGGACGAGAAAATGAAACTTATAGTAGAGGAAAACAATTTACTAAAAAACAAAGTAACAGAACTTGAACAAAGAATTGATTTCATGGATAAGGAAAGGCGTAAAAATAACCTAATCTTTTTTGGAACAGAGGAATCAGGAAAAACTGAATGTGAACTAGTCGATTATATAAAAGATATCATTACAGACTTAGGAATACACATAGATAGTAATGAAATAAAAAATGTATATTGAGTTGGACAGCGGACTCCCAACCATAAAAAGCGTCCAGTGGTAGTTTCATTTACAACCATATGGAAGAAACACCTAATAATGAAAAACAGGGCTAGCTTCCCCTCGGGCATCTATATAAAAGAAGATTTCCCAAAAGCTATAATTGAAAAACGCAAGCAACTTCAGTTACAAGTTGAGGAAGAGAAAAAGAAAGGGAACATAGCTTTTCTGAAATATGATAAAATAATAATAAAACAACAATCGCAACAAGACAAGAACAAGAGAAGACGAGAGGAGTCGGGTTCGCCCGATAAGTCAACACAGAAAAAAAGCAACTCCCTGAGTAGTCCAGAACTAATGGCGGCTAAAACAACAACAAAAGAAGTTATTAAACCTAGTATATTCAAGTTCGTCGAACGCGGGAGACCCGCTACACTGTCAGAACAGTCAAAAAACTAACAACCCCTACCGACACCCGGAACCAAAATAAACAACTAAAGGCAACTGATTTGCAACATACAACAGAACCGAATCGTCTCCCAGCACGGCTGGTCCCCGCGGGAGAACTAGACCAAAACACTCCAACAACAGGAAAAAGAAGAAGTGAATCATTCAAAATTGCAACGCTGAATACAAGAACATTAAGAACGCAAGAAAGCTTGCTCGAACTACAAAAATCGCTTGATAACATCAATCATGATATAGTAGGCATTAGCGAAATGAGAAGACAGGGCGAAAAAATAGTAGAGATCAATAACTACATACTCTATCAAAAAGGCGAGACAGCAGGCCAAAGAGGAGTCGGCTTTCTGATCAAAAAATCATTAAAAAACTACATACAAGAGCTGACAGGAGTCTCTGACAGATTTGCAATACTCAACATTTGTTTTCCTAATTACAAGAAGCCTTGGACAATTGTACAAGTATATTCACCCACCGAGGCCGCATCCCAGCAAAATATTGAGGATTTCTACATTAATCTATCGGATATTGTAAAGAAATACCAAGACAACTACCTCGTAGTGATGGGAGATTTCAATGCCCAGGTGGGCATCAGAGAAACGGGCGAAGAATTGGTAATGGGTAAATATGGCCATGGAAAGAGAAGTAAAAATGGACACAAACTTATCGATTTTGTACTACAAAACAATCTAGCACTTCTCAACTCTGCCTTCAAGAAAAAACATAATACAAAATGGACTTGGTTATCACCTGATGGAAAATACAAAAATTAAATTGATTACATATTAACCAACAAGCCAAAATTCTTTGATGATGCACATGTTGTTCAAAACTTAAATTTCAATACAAATCATCGCATGGTACGTTGCCACTTAAAATCATATGCTACAAAACATTCAAGAAATAACATTAAAAACGCATTTATGTCATCAGAGCTATATAGTAACAAAATAGAATCAACCTGTATAAAGCCATTGCAAGAAATAGTAAACTCTAATGTAACAATATTAGAAAAAACAATCACATAGAAAAATATCTATCATCATCATCTATGAGGATAGAAAAAGTGGCTAGAGATACAAAATTTAGCGAAAAGACAACAGAACTCCTAGAAAAAAAGAAAAGCACTAATAGCCGATAAAGTAAACAGTAAGGTTGACCAAAACGTGATATCAAGCTTAAGCAAACAAATAAGAGAAAATATAAGAAAGGATAGGAAAGTAAGAAGATTGAAAAAATTGGAAGATGTAATTCAAAAAACGGGTGGAACTAAATAAGCCTTTAAAGAACTTAAAGAGCAGGGTATGGAATGGATTCCCAAACTAAAAAAAAAAGATAAAAACAGAAGATCAAAACAAGTGTCAAAACGTACAGAAGTTCAGAAGCTTGCTACAGACTATTACAGAACCCTATAATCTAACAAAAAAGTGAACCAAGACAACTGTGTACATATGAATTCAACCTCTAGCTTTGAAGAGATCCCACCAATACTTACACGGGAAGTGGAGCAAGCCATCATGTCTCAAAAAATGGATAAAGCTCCAGGACCAGACAAAATATCCAATGAGCTGATGAGAGGCACAATAGATGAAATATGCCCAATCCTAACAAATTTATTTAACAACATCCTAACCACAGGAATAATCCCAGAACAATGGGGAGACTCTCACATTATTCTTCTCCATAAGAAAGGTGACAAGGATGATATTGGCAACTATAGACCAATAAGCCTCATTTCGAACATCTACAAGGTCTTTGCCAAAGTAATTCTAGAAAGAATCACTGCAACGTTGGATGAAAATCAACCGATTGAACAGGCGGGATTCAGGAAAGGCTTCAGTACCATCGATCATATTCACACAATCAAACAAGTCATGGAAAAATATAATGAATATCAGAAACCCCTATATGTTGCCTTTATCGACTATTCTAAAGCATTCGACAGTCTGAACCACCAATACATATGGTCTAGTCTAAGCAAACAAGGGGTGAACAGTATTTACATCGAGTTAATCAAAACTATTTACAAAAAGAGCAAAAGTCGAATTAAACTGGAATCGAAAGGAGACCCTTTTCCAATAAACAGAGGTGTCAGACAAGGTGACCCATTGTCACCTAAATTATTTAATGCTGTACTGGAACATACTTTAGACAACTAGACTGGGACAACTATGGTCTTAAGATCAACGGTAATCATCTAAACCATCTAAGATTTGCGGACGATATAATTCTATTAGAAGAATGCCCTAACAAATTAAAATATATGATTGATACACTAGCGGACATGAGCAGACAAGTGGGGCTGGAAATGAATGCGAGTAAAACCAAGCTGATGACCAACTCCACAGAGATAAGCATAGAAGCAAATGGGAACAAGTATGATTATGTGAGCGAATATGTAATGTATACCTGGGGCAAATTATCTCACCTCAAGACTCAATGTCTAAGGAAGTGGATAAAAGAATAGCTTGTGGATGGAAAAAATATTGGTCCTTAAAGGAAATAATGAAAAATAAAGATCTAAGTATGTTTTTAAAAAGGAAGACTTTCAACATTTGCATTCTCCCATGCATGATATATGGATGCGAGACTTGGTCACTGACCAACAATGATAGAGAAAAATTGGCGAAATGTCAAAGAGCAATGGAGAGAAGCATGTTGGGAGTTAAACTAAAGGAAAAAATTTTAAATTCAGAGATAAGAAGGAAAACCAAGGTTATGGACATAATAAATCGAATAGACCATCTAAAATGGGGTTGGACAGGACATATGCTACGTTGCAAAACCAACAAATGGAGTTAACAAGTCACCCTATGGTACCCAAGAGATGGAATTAGAAAACAAGGCCGTCCAAAAACAAGATGGGAAGATGACATCCATTTAACCTTGGGGCCTTACTGGTCTAGAGTTGCAGAAGACAGATTGCAATGGAGAAAGTTGGAGGAGGCCTATGCCAAAAGGCACACCGAACTGCGGGACATCCTATAGTTTATTTTATTTTTTATTCTATTATAATTTTTTTATCATTGCATGTTATTGTATCCTAGTTTCGGAATAAAAGGCTATATAATTATTTATATTATTAACATTTACTTGAAAAATCTGGATTCTGCAGGACTCTGATCAGCCTTACCGCTCCTCGGCCAGTCTAGTTCAGGATGCTAAATACCAGGAGTCAGTGGCCCTTCAAAAGCCAATGGGTGACATGTCTGTGAACATGAACCCGGCAATGATGATGAATTATAACATGTCAGGCATGTACATGCCGATGCAGATGATGCCCATGGATCAAGTAAGTGGAGATAAACATTACATTCTATTTTAAAATACGGTTGTTTTATATACCTGTGTATGAATGAACTAAGCAATTTACAATACCATACTTCTGGTCTGGTACATCAATTCAATAGCCACCATCAATCCTCATGTTTCAATTGTCTGCATTTCTATACTAACGAATTGTTACACTTTCACTGTGGAAGAACTAGCTAACTAGTCTCTATTTTACATGAAGTACAAATGGTAGATTTTGGATGGTTATTGGTAAAACCAAAGCACTATATTTTATTATCATGATGTGATTTAATCCCCAATGAATCTAGTATGAGCGAAATCCTTATTTGTAAGGAAATAGCACCCTAATTTCATGGCACGGAAAATTAAATTTTGACAATGGTTGATTTAGGACATTACAAATATGAACAAATAATGTAACGGACAATGGTGTACATAATTTTTTGTCCGATTGGGATCTATGCCTCTATAGGCATACAGATGCCTCAAAAAGACATTGGAAGGTAATCCAAAAAAGAAGTGGATTAATTTAGATACGGAATTAAAAAAACGGGATAAATCTGGAGCTGTTCTAGTTCCATATATAGGATTTCTTTGTTATGAATCTTATGGTTGATCACTGAGAGATTCCAGACTAAAAGTTTGGCTGCTCCTCTAGTGGTGTTATTGAGGTGTAGCTGTCAGAATTCTGTTTCAAACATTTTTACACTTCATAAAGCTAGCTACTGGTAAGTATTTGCCTCACAAATACAGCTATGGGATAAACAGCTGCTGCTCATTAGGCCACCAGTGGCAGCGACTTAGCCGCCACAAGTCGCAAGCAAGTTTATTGAACCAGTTTCTATTACGATTCACGTCACGTAAAAATAACGCTGAAAGTCGGAGGAGACACCCATCTTATAGCGCGGAAAGACTGACGAACGAATAACCACACTGACATACCAGTGGAAGGTTCCTCCGTCAGGCCCAAAGTCGATTAATCGCGTACTGCTGGTATATTGCTAGCGTTGTTTAAAGCTTTATATCCTCTTGAGTAGCTTCAGACCGAGCAGTCTCGACTTGTGATAGATTGACTTGCTCACTTTGACGCAGTGAGGCCGAGCCATTCGTCTCCACTGAATACACGGCTCAGACTGATGTGGTTTTGAGCGTGCCAGAAAACCAACAAGTTTTAGCTCGGTCCGCGACGAATTTGCCTCATGGCGCGGCGTGTCTCAGGTAGAGGGAACGTCTCCACTTGCTATGCGAGTCGAGACAACTCGCTAGGCCTGAGGTTCCTCAAATAAATACGTGGTTTTACATAACAATAACTGTAGCAACGACGCACGCGGTGTTAGATGCGTCGCAATACTGCGTCCGATCCACAAGATGCGAGACTCATACTCGCCACACTGCAGCTAGAGTACTAGCGGCAGCTACTCTTAGTGGCTTCCGATGGATTTTTGTTACAGTTCTACCTTCTGTTACTTCTCATAGTTTCTTGGTAAAGAACAAACGCAACTGTACAGCTTGTGGCATGCACTATTATGGTAGCTACCAAACCATTGTGTCTGGAATCTTTTTAGTGGGATACATAATGAACCTGTTGAGGAAATCGCAATTTCTATATTTTATTGTGAAAACAAATTAGAACAGATATCCTGAATAATAAGGCCCAGAAAAACGCAAGGCAATGGAGGGTGTAATGGTTCGCATTGGTTACAAAAGCTACTTGAATGTTGGCTGACATGCTGGAAGTGGAATTGTTTTGCCACTTTCAGACCTAAGATATTAAGGATAAACTTAAAAAACTTCACTCTCTTGTAACTGAAAATTTTGATACATTTATGTCGTGGATAAATTGTCTTCTCTGGTGGTTTAGAATTCACATTTCAGCAGAAATGATTGTCATATTTTTCCAATTAACGACTTTTATTTCGTTGAGCAACAAATAACCTTCTTTCATCCTCTTCTTAACTTCTTCTCTTCTTTTCTTTCTCTTTCCAAGAGTGCTTAACGGGGCGGCGGAAAACATTACGACACAACACGTCAGACAAATGTGAATGCGGCTTACAGTGAAATTAATGCGCATCATGCAAAAATGCTTCTAAAATTAGACATCCAAATAAACAGCAACAGTCAACCAGCCAAGTAAAATGTTTTCCATTACACTCTCTACTATTGCCAAAAATGGTAGGTACACTTCGAATTCACTTCACTAAGTGGGTGTTTTGCTCACTTAGGTACTATTGCTTCTAACGAATTTTGTCCACAGAGTATGACTTACATGGGCTACAGCGGTTTTATGCAAATGCCTGCCGCGGAGCCCCGGCCTCCGGCCCTGGTTAACAATCGAGGGTTCGGGGGCTATCAGGGGGAGTATGGAGCCAAAGGAGGGCGGCCGCACGAGCCGGCCCGTGAGGTACCACGGCCATACGAGCCGTCCCGTGACATGCCACGGCCACACGAGCCGGCCCGCGACGCGCAAAGGCCACGAGACCGGAAACGTCGCGCTTCGCCCGAGAGACCCGCTGAGGTCTTTAATAGACCTTCCCAGTGGAACGACTCGAGGGACGTTCCGGCGCGAAGGGAGCCTTCCCCGCCGCGACAACCGTGGCCGGCTCGCGAGGCGCCGCCTGAGCGAGCCCGCAACTTCGACGAGTTCCAACCGCGGCCGGAGTACCGCCAAACCGACCCCGAGTGGCAGCCTCGGGCTTCGCGCTGGGAGCACGACCGTCGCCCCCCGCGCGCACTGCCCGAGCCCGTGCCCGCGCCGCGCTGGGAGCCGGAACCCAAGCCGCACTGGGAGCCCGAACCCGAACGGCGTTGGGAGCCTGAACCCGAACGCACGTGGAACGAACCCGCCCACGCCGTGGAAAATGATAATCAACGGTTCGACAACTGGGAGGGAGACTCGAGAATGGAGGGTAACTATTCCCGTCCGGAACGGTTCGAGTCGTACAACCCGTTCGACGAGGGTTATCCGCAGGCAGAACGCGAACCGGAGTTCCACGACCGCCCGCGGGACCGCTCCGGCGGCCGCGACCATAGACCCCGGCACGGCGAGGATTGGAACGCGGGCAACGATCAAAGGGATAAAAACATACGAAACAACCCGAGCCGCGACGAGCAAGCCTGGAGCCGTCACGACGAGCCCCACCGGCCCTCTCGTCCCAGCCGACCCGCCAACCGCGAACCAAAACCTTCCGGTTCTAACCGCAAAGAGAGGCGCGAAGACCAGCGACCGAACCCTCCGAAGAGACCTCTTCCGGACCACAAGCGGGGCCCTGCCGACTGGAAACAGGTAGTCAACGATTACCCACCTTCTAAAATACCTAAAGTTAACTCTGTGAAGCGTCCCGTCGAACCGAAACGTAACTATCTGGCACCCAGAATGCCAAACGTCCACCCGAAACTGATCCAAAAGCCCAAAGAACGCCAACCGCTTACTCAGAGCACCGTAATGGATTACAAGCCTAATAGAGTGACTCGCATAATAAACAAGGACCAGACGTGTCGTGGCCAAGCCACTGCCAGAATCTACAAATATATTTTGGGTAAGATCACCCAGACGAAATTAAAAAAAATACATCCCGGTGTCGTCAAGGAGTTGAGGACGTGCATCAGGTCCCGTATCGACGTGATACTCGGTGAAGAATTGACCACCCAGCACGAAGATATTGTACAGAGGTATAGGAAGAAATATCCTGTTAAGGGCGATAAGGAGCTGTACCAGTGTATGGAGGAGAAAGTTCTGAAAGCCGAGAAAGATATGGAAACGGCGTCAGGTTAGTTCGTTATTTATATTTATAATATTTCGATCCGAAAGACTTAACTTGATTCTTCGGCTTAGATGGAAGGCTGCTCCGCCTTACTAAGATTATGAGTAGGTATAGGTACGCTTCCTCAGAAGCGGAGACGTGCAGAATTGGCTAGTCACATTAATTGGGTATGTATTACAATACCGAAGTACGAAAGACCGAATGTATTAAAATATCGAATGGGTCAAAAGACCGACACAATTTTTTTCTGAAACCGTAAACTTCTCAGAATTTATTAAAACGGCATCATACAGAACCCATTAGGTTAGGTTAGGTTTGTTTTATAACAATCTTAAAAATAACTTTTTAACACACGTTAACACGGTTTCAGAAAAAAATCGTGTCGGTCTTTTGACCCATTCGATGTTTTAATACATTCGGTCTTTCGTACTTCGGTATTGTAATACATACCCCATTTAATTGCAATCCACGCCGCATTGTCACGGTTTAGCACGCATGACAATATGTTTTTGGTGTGCGCTAGCTTTTCGGCTGGCCATGTGGCCATGTATGTACATACGGAATTTTTCTTCGGTTTCCGTATGTATGTAGCCGGCCTTAGAATGGCACAAGGGGATTTTGACTAATGTTGTTGGTCGCATTTAGCATGTCTTTGCTCCGCTCTAAGGGTGCGGCCACACGAGCGTAATTTTGTGAGTTGTGAGCGGCAGAATTTCGGTTGCGCCATACATTGTGTCACGTGAGTGTCACGTCATGGCCCGCATATTGTATGGCGCGAACCGAAATTCTGCCGCTCACAACTCACAAAATTACGCTCGTGTGGCCTCACCCTAAAGCATGCACATGTCATCAACAACGTCTAGGTCTTGAGGCAAAGTATCGATTAGTATACACTGGCCTTAAGGATGCGTATCACAGTATCAAGACACGCGGCAGTGTCAGGGTATATTTACGCGAAATGTAGATACGAGAATTGGCATCGTACCCACCCTAATACAAATAATACTATGGCTACTTCGGTCAACCATCGCAACCTCCGCAAACTTCTCTTGTCTGGCCTGTGGACGAACATGTCGCTCTGGCATCGGTCTAGTCAGCCACGAAATACGCCAAAACTCGTCTGAAACAGAGCATAGGCCTGAATGATGATGGAGGACTTCGTTCCGTCATTAATCTTCTCCGGAATGGAGACTCACAGATTCTAATCGGGCGTAGTGCGGACCGCTTTCAGTGAGACATCACGTTGCGACGAGAGGGGGGAGGGCTTAGTCAGCTCCAATCAGCTCGGACGTTCTTTGGATGAGATCACGGAGTAGACAGTGGAGAGTGTAGTGGTAATTTTGTATTAAAGGAAGCTTACCATCTTTGCGGTGGGATAAGCAGCAGCGAACGCTGTCATTGGCTTACGTTATGTTAACGTAACTTAGCTGATACAGTGCAGGATTAGATAAAATTCAACCAACATACGCTCTTACGTGCGTATGTTTGGTGAGCGAGGTAGTCCCTCGCATTTGCTCTCCACTGCCAACTCCGTGGTTTAGCTCCCCGTCCTACTACGCTGGGGACAGGCTTCCTCTCAGAATTAGAGAGCTTGGGCTGTCATTCTCACGCGGACCCAGTGTAAATTGGAAACTTCAAACACACCATTGATTTGCTTCATAGGTGTGTGCTGGTTTCCTACGATGTTTTCCTTCACCAAAAATTCTCATGGAAAACTTCCGTAATTTCGCACATGAATTTTGAGAAACTAAGAGTGAACTTGAACCAACTCAAGAGGCCAAAGGTCAAATCTAGCCTACCACTACCACGCTAATTTACGATGCATATGTACGCTTCGTTTCGCAAAGGACATGCATAAAATTTACGCGAAATGTTCTTTCAACCTAAGGCAATATGTGGTTGGATTTGAGAGAAGGCTATTAGCTTAGCTCGAAGTAGCCTCATATCGAAGCTACTAGAGAACAAAGTCCTTCTTTTAAACCCGATGATGTCTACTAATTTGACTAATACCAATGGACGGCCGTACGCTTACTGAGACTTAGCAGCTTTTGGGCACGAAAGTCAAAAAATGTGTCAAAATATCAGTGGCGAAGGGTGCTAACAACTCGATTCCCAGCGGGTTGCCTAAAATTTTGAAGTAACCAAACGCTTCTCTTAGTAACCGATTGTTTGTATAGAGACTTACTCTTCCATAATAAACTTTTAAGTATTTTTCAAAATGGTGCAGTAACAAAACGCATCAAAATATCCACAAGACCAATCAGTCATTCATAAATTCAGTATTCCGGCAGGAATTGTACACTCACACATGTAAATATTCATTCAGAAAACCATAGATTCACTACAAGCGTCTACCGTAAGAATAGGCATGGAATAGGCTGAAGATAACCCGGTCTCTATCGGCTTATGCCATTAAAAAATAGACTTTCTACATTGTGCATAAGGCTTAATTTCACTTTGACAGAAGCTTTTTTTTAAATTAATTTATCCCACTTGGAATAGCCGACGGAATTGACATTCATGCAGCCATTCGTAGACTTATTTAAAATTACTGGAGCGAAATTTAATTTTAAAATATCGAGTTTTAGTGTAAAACAGAAAGTACGATATTTTATCTATTTTTATAATAAGATTTATAAACAGACAAAATTAAACCGCCACGGGCTGTGCTCAGCGCGCTGCACAACACCAAATCGTATACGCTGTGCCGCGCTGCCGGAATGTGTCACTGCATGTACGATTCGGAGCCATAGAACGTGCCGGACGTGATCCGCTAGCGCGGTCGATTTGTTTGTGGTGTGGTATTTATTGAAATGACAACATTAGGTAATGTCATGTCAATCGCTCAGTGTTTTGTAGTTTGTTTATTTATATTATAATAAAGTTATGTGAAATAATTTTAATAAAACACAATATTAGATCAGTGTTGATACGCAATATCGGTGAAATTTAATCGTACATATTATCGTCTGTCAGGTTGTAAATCTGATTATAATTCAGTGTCTAATTCATGTATAAGTAACATATTGTTTTGATACTGATATCAGTGAAAGGATAAATATGCTGCAGTCTTATGGACCGAATTACTGCACGTAAGTACTAGTTTTCAAGAATATAACCTAGTATAACTACTAAGAAATGTGGTATGATTTTTGTTTGCTTTTTTTCGTCCGGCTTTACCTGGAAAAAAATTCACGCCTCGCCACTGCAAAATATTGTTACGAGCCGTAGGGTTCGTTAGATAGATAATACGCCTTTCTCGTAAAACTAATTTAATTGAACAAAATGGAATCACTTGCAACACTAAACTTATTCGCTTAAATCACTTAGTAATCACTTTGATCTCTCTTCGATGTTTATCTCTCGGTATCGTATCCAAAACTCTCCGTGTCGGAACCTTGTCCGCCTTTATATAGGTCCAGTGAAACGGTCCACAAAGTTCGAGAACATTCCAGCTAGAACTCTGGCCCATACGTCTAGAATATTCCGGAAACAGGATTATCTGTCTGTCTCTTTCACGAGTACGCTATGCTATCTCGCTCACACACTTTCTAGAATGTTCCGGAAACAAGATCGTCTGTCTCTCTCACACATATAGGCTATCCTTGTCACACACCTTCTAGAATGTTCCGGAAACAAGATCGTCTGTCTCTCTCACACATATAGGCTATCCTTGTCACACACCTTCTAGAATGTTCCAGAGACAGGTGGACTGTAACTTGGCCTGAAACGGCCTGAAAACGGGTTTTCAGGAAATGGTGCCATGTGACAGTTAGTGTCCTGAAACGGCCTGAAAACATGTTTCAGCCTGCTGAAAATAATGCTAACTTGGGATAATTTCTGATTTACCGTTATGTGTTAGGACTTCTTCCAGAACGGCCTGAAATCAGATTTCAGCCTGCTGAAAACGACTGCAAGTGCTACTAATTTCATAAAAATGTTTTTGCGGGTTTCTCGTGGACCCATCTCCGTAACACTGCCCCCTCCTTAGACATGCTCGTCCCGAGCATCATTAGATCCATTGAAACGTGCCAAACGATTCACATGCACAATCTTGGGCAGGTTCCTGGCATTACCCGTTTTCTTTATGCGATAAGTTACATCATTAATCTTCGTAATTATTGTGTAAGGACCGTCCCAATCAGCTTGCAGTTTGGGAGATTTTCCTTTACGTCTTACAGGATTATGAAGCCAGACGAGTGAGCCTTCTTCGAAGTTCACGTGATGCATCTTCCTGTCATATCGAGTTTTTGTCTTTTCACTCATTTTGCTTTCTGACATCCTGACATGTTCATGGATTTCGTGCAGTTTTTCTCGTAATGCCGCGATCCTTTCCCAAGGAGCACCAACGTTATATTGCTTCATCCCAGCTCTACTTCTGGTCTGCGGTCCTTTTACAGCTGCACAAGCTGTACATTTCCGACACCAATCTTCTACATCCTCGCGGTAGTGTATCCAATAGAATCTTTCTTTTATTTTCGTTAGTGTCCTTTTTATCCCTAAATGTCCACCCGATGAACCATCATGACATCTTTCTAAGATTTCACGGATCTTGGATCTTGGTATAACTAGCTGTAAATGGGATGCATCTCCACGAACATTTTCCCATTTTCGGCATAATACATCGTTGTGCAAAACCAGGCTATCCCATTGAGCCCAATAACTCTTAGTTGTGGTGCTGGTGTTGACGATGTCATTCCACCGTGGCTTAGTATCAGAATATTTCATCCAATCCAAAATTGGCTTAATGTTGCTATCTTCTCGTTGTGCCTTCTGTATCGCTTCCCCACACCAATCCGGACTAATGGTGTCTGTCCTGAGTAGCCTCACGTGAGCGAGTTCTTTTCCCTCGTAAACGCCTTCCGACATTGCACCTTTTAGGACGATTTCCTCTAAGCCACATTTGAAGATACCGCTTTCTAAGTCAATTTTGCAATTATGGTTTTTCATAAAATCTAAACCAATGATGCAGTCATCTGCTATGTCTGCAACCACAACTTTGTGCCGGTAAAAGTTTCGACCAATTTTGAAAGTAGCAACACCCTCTCCTCGAACGGTTATGTGCTGGCCAGTAGCTGTCAGGAGCTGAATATTGCCACGTGAGGTTGGGTATGGCTTCAGAAGCTGGTACCTGATTACCGTGCGCGATGCTCCGGTATCTAAAGATAACTCACATTTAGTCCCATTGACTTCGCCTTCAATGACTAAAGTGTTCCCATCTTGAATCTGAGAGATCATGATTTCTGGGGCCGTCCTCACATTATCGGCCAGCACCGGCCCCGCGGTCCTGGCGTTTATTCGTTTCCCTGCCGCGTTTCTGCGGCAGCGCCTGTTACCGCATCTGCAGCTCTTAAAATCACTGTGATGGATTTCCACATCACCTCTGGGGTCTTTTTTAGGGCATGAAAATCTCATATGCCCTACCTCCCCGCACGCATAACACGTAGGCCCGCTTCGCGGTTTCGCTTTGTCCGTCACACCTCGGACGCGATAAGACCGATAATCCCTGCGAACTGCCTCTACTTCTAATGCGTGAGTGAGTGCATCTTTTAAGGTCTTGTGATGACCGAGACTCACAGTTGTCTTCACTTCACGGTCTCTAATGCCATCTATAAATGCCTGCACTAGCATGCTGTCCACTAGAGACGGTGAAGACCGGTACGCTTTTCTAACCAACTTCTCGATTTCCAGGCACCATTGCTGCAGGCTCTCATTACCTAGCTGCATTCTGTCCTTCAACTGTGCTCGGTAAACGTGTTCCAGGTGGGAGTCACCATAACGCGACTCTAGGGCATCCTTCAGGCGTTCTAAAGTCACTTCTCCAGTCATAGTGTCTAATACTGTCAAGGCTTGATCCCGCAGCCCTAACATAAGGGCGGTTACCGCTTGTTTATCGGTCCAACCGTTCGAATCGGCTACGGTCTCAAACTGGAGCTTGTAGGCCCCCCAAGAAGAAGTACCGTCGAACGGGGGCGCTTTTAGTTTGCCTGCAGGCGCACCAGAGGTCACAACTCCGTTAGACTTTAAACATTTTAGCTCCTTTTCCATACTTAAAATTTGCTTGTCGTGCTTTAAAAGTCTGTCGTCGTGCTCTTCTACCTCTGTTTTTAACTTCTCTATTTTCTCCTTGAATTGCACGCCGATTGCCTTCAAGTGCTCTTCTAAGAAAGCCCGAGTGTTCTTCTCTTGACGGTTAGCCTGCTCCTCTTGACGTCGAGCCTGCTCCTCCATCAAGCTACGAGTTTCCTCTTGACGGCGAGCTTGCTCCTCCATCAAATTCCGAGTTTGCTCCTCTTGACGTCGAGCCTGCTCCTCTTGACGTCGAGTCTGTTCCTCCATTAAGCTACGAGTTTCCTCTTTTTGACGGCGAGCTTGCTCCTCCATCATGCGTTGCATGGCCAGTAGCAGACTGGACTGGTCTGTATTTTCGCTTATGGCGCGGTTGTTGTCAAAACTTTGACGACGAGCGGCGTCACGTGCTGCTTGTGCCCGTGTCTGCATCGCTGGCGCTTCTCCGCCGGACTCCTCCTGTTCGTCCCTCGGTGTTATAGGCATTTCTCTATCCCACTTCTGACACCAAATGTTACGAGCCGTAGGGTTCGTTAGATAGATAATACGCCTTTCTCGTAAAACTAATTTAATTGAACAAAATGGAATCACTTGCAACACTAAACTTATTCGCTTAAATCACTTAGTAATCACTTTGATCTCTCTTCGATGTTTATCTCTCGGTATCGTATCCAAAACTCTCCGTGTCGGAACCTTGTCCGCCTTTATATAGGTCCAGTGAAACGGTCCACAAAGTTCGAGAACATTCCAGCTAGAACTCTGGCCCATACGTCTAGAATATTCCGGAAACAGGATTATCTGTCTGTCTCTTTCACGAGTACGCTATGCTATCTCGCTCACACACTTTCTAGAATGTTCCGGAAACAAGATCGTCTGTCTCTCTCACACATATAGGCTATCCTTGTCACACACCTTCTAGAATGTTCCGGAAACAAGATCGTCTGTCTCTCTCACACATATAGGCTATCCTTGTCACACACCTTCTAGAATGTTCCAGAGACAGGTGGACTGTAACTTGGCCTGAAACGGCCTGAAAACGGGTTTTCAGGAAATGGTGCCATGTGACAGTTAGTGTCCTGAAACGGCCTGAAAACATGTTTCAGCCTGCTGAAAATAATGCTAACTTGGGATAATTTCTGATTTACCGTTATGTGTTAGGACTTCTTCCAGAACGGCCTGAAATCAGATTTCAGCCTGCTGAAAACGACTGCAAGTGCTACTAATTTCATAAAAATGTTTTTGCGGGTTTCTCGTGGACCCATCTCCGTAACAATATCATCATTACGATACGACAAAATATTGAACTAAGGTAAACCACCATTAACAAATGACACCAAATGTTTCTCACAATGGGATTTTCGTGGTACTCTTGAGCTGTCATGGTGATTTCTCATTTATCGCCAACTGATATTGAAATATCGATATAATAAAAAAAAAAAAAAAAGTTTATTGTTCAACATAAGACAGGTTAACAATGATTAAATCAAAAAAATCAAAATAAAAAACTTTATTACTAATACATATATTTCAAACTAAATACAAACTGAAATATAGATGCACAGAAAAAACCCCAGAAAAAAGACCAATGCTGGGAATCGAACCCAGGTCCTCAGCGTTCCGTGCTGCGTGCTTACCCCTACACCATCACTGGTCTAGAAGTTAGCGACGAATCTTTCCCATACATCGTACACTTCAGTCTGTTATAATCACATTAGGCAGTGATAAAGCGCATCTATGTAAAATGAAGTTTTAGAAAATAAAAAAATAAATGTAAAAAAAATAAATAGTAAAAA
Source organism: Archips crataeganus (assembly GCA_947859365.1). Taxonomy (NCBI): domain Eukaryota; kingdom Metazoa; phylum Arthropoda; class Insecta; order Lepidoptera; family Tortricidae; genus Archips; species Archips crataeganus. The sequence continues at coordinate 4,998,645 of OX402071.1, read as the reverse complement.
AAAAAAAAAATAGAAAAAGATACTTCATACTTAACTTGTAAAAGTTGGCCTAGTAGCGCCATCTCTTGGTCCAGGTGAGCGGGTAGCTCCGAAGGAGTGTTGAAGTCTCTCGGTAGAGGGCATTAACATAGATGCGCTTTATCACTGCCTAATGTGATTATAACAGACTGAAGTGTACGATGTATGGGAAAGATTCGTCGCTAACTTCTAGACCAGTGATGGTGTAGGGGTAAGCACGCAGCACGGAACGCTGAGGACCTGGGTTCGATTCCCAGCATTGGTCTTTTTTCTGGGGTTTTTTCTGTGCATCTATATTTCAGTTTGTATTTAGTTTGAAATATATGGTTTCACGGGATGACCGTAAAAGTAATAAAAAATGAAGTTGAAAAAAATAAAAAAATAAATAGAAAAAGATACTTCATACTTAACTTGTACTAATACATAGTTAAATCTGGTAAACAGCGGATGCCAATATTAAAAACCAAATACCAAAAGTAAGGTAGTCTAACGAGTACATTTTAGGTTAAAAATGAACTAACCTTCTATTTAATTTTAGGAGAAAATAAAGTGGCTGTAAAAACTGAAAAGGCTGATGAAGTGGTGGTAAAAACTGAGGATGAAAATAAAAGTTCTAAGAAGCCGCAAGAAGACAAGGAGAAAGCTAATAAGGAGAAGCCAAAACTAGACAGGAATGACATGACAGGTTTGCATTTTGTTTTATTCATTGGTTTGGGTTATGTTATGTATACGTATCGTCAGGGTACGAAAAACTTCGTCAGTTATTAAATGTATTCCTTTATCAAGTCATGACCTAATTTTGAAAAATGGGAAATGTCAATGCGATAAGTATTCTGTTTCATTTGGCTTGATGCAAATGTCAACTATAAGTCGACGGATCTTTTCTTACCCCGACTGTATAGTAAGAATTTTTTGAGGTGTCCCGATCTCGTTAACAGTCCACCTTTCGAACAAACCCATTGTATTCTATTATGTCCTCAAGTGCATAATCCTCAGTTTAAAATGAACGGAAATATAAGATAAAATAGCTCATTGAAATAACGACTTTATTATTTACAGTAGAGAGTTCATTTTAAATGAAACTTTGTTGGAAGATAGGTTTTTTTTTTAAAATTGAATGCGTCGTAAACAAACAAAGTTTCATTTAAAATGAACTCTTTACTGTAAATAATAAAGTTGTTATTTCAATAAGATATTGTATCTTATATTTCCGTTCATTTTAAACTGAGGATTATGCACTTGAAGACGTAATAGAATACAATAGCTTTGTTCGAAAGATTGTCTGGTAACGAGATCGGTACATCCAAAAAATTCGTACTATTCCACCGAGTATTTGTTGACCCAAAATGTACGACGTGATAACTGACCTGTCACCTGAATATTACTGTCGTTCATTCCGGGTCTACAATTACAGGCAAAACACGACCAGACACTTCAAACACTCAGAATGTAAAGAAAGAAAGAAAGAAAGAAAATACATTTATTTACAACAACACAAGACACATAAATATTTTAACAAAAAGGACAATACAAAGGCTAAAAATAGAGTGTGTCATTGCGGTAGCAAATTGGACACTGGCTCAGCATAATGCTGAGGCGTTTATAACACCCCAGCGCTGATTTTCAGCCAGTACCGTCGGTAATACCCGGAACGCCACACAGATAGATAAAATGTACACTTATAAATATAAGCGATGAACTACATAAACTACATGCGTAAATGGATAATTTGTAGATCATAAAAACGAATAATTTTAACAAAATTACTTAATCATAAATTACTATACTATAATATAACTCACTTGCCAAGTATACAACTCTGCGCGGATTAAAACAAGAAGTGAAATAACCGAGACAAAGAAAAATCAAAGAAGTTTTGTGAAATAGGAAAGGAAAGGAATTCAGTTTTCTGAAATGACAACAAATAGCCTTTAAGCTTTCGCCCAAAGGTGTACCTGCTAGTCACTCCTAAGATGGGAGGGGGGATGTCATTCCAGCACTTAGACGCCGCAAACCTGAAACTGCCTCGAAACGCCACTGTCCGGTGCGGCGGAACAATAGCCTTAAATCTGCGCACACTTTTCGACCATGTGATTTTTTCAAAAAGGTACGAAGGCGTCTTGTGCCGCGCTACACCGAACAAAAGGGTTGCAAGATGCAAGTGCCTGCGATTGTGCATCTTAAGCAAATCAGCAGCGTTCAAGTACGGAGTGACATGGGACCGAGGAGGGATTCTGAAGCAAAAACGAGCACATGCGTTTTGAACTCGCTGGAGCAATCTCTTAGAACGACCAAGTGTGCAACCATCATAGACGACATCACAATAATTTAATCTAGACAATACGAGTGATTCACACAGTCGGACACGCAAATCCACACTGAGGTAATCACGAATATTGTAAAGAATCCGAAGGCGATAGAAGCAGCTGCTAACTAACTGAGTTATATGGCTCTCGAAGCGTAGCTCGCCGTCCATAGTTAGCCCAAGATTTCTTGCTACATCTACCCTCTCTATTGGTTCGCCCATGACAGCAACATTCTCGGTAGCCAGATTTTTCAAAGTATTACGAATTTGATGCTTAGATCCAAATATAAGATACTTAGATTTTCTAGGATTAAGAGCCAGACAGCTCCTCCCCGACCAGGAAAAAACGCGATCAAGGTCCGCGTTTATGCTCTTCACGACGGTGACTGCATCTGAAGGCACACTGGATGCATACAGTTGCAAGTCGTCGGCGTAAAGATGGTATTTACAGTTCTCCATACAGGAAACGATATCAGCGCTGTAAATTATAAAAAGCAGCGGACCCAAAATCGAACCCTGCGGCACTCCTCTGTTAACAGGACTAAGAGAAGACCGCAAAACACCACCATGCATTCCGCGTAACTCAACTGTTTGCGCCCGGCCGGACAAGTAACTGTCAAACCACCTAATCGCCATAGCATCAAATCCGTAATATGACATCTTAGATAATAGCAAGGACAAATTGATGCAATCAAAAGCCCTGGAGATAATTGCCGTTAAAAGTTTGAATTGTCGGGTCGTGCATTATTGTCATTAATTCAGGGTCAACCAATACGAGGTCGTGTTACCACACTTAAATTAAAACTGTCGTTCGGACTAATAGCTGATTCCAGTACCTCTACCATGAGTTTATACTAGTTTACGTGACCGTACTCGCTAGCGACGGAGTAAATTATTTGTATGGAGAATTGTACAGCGCCTCTAGCGGTCACTTACGGAAGTACAATTCTCCATTCAAATCATTTACGCCATCGCTAGCGAGTACGGTCACTGTAAATTAGTGTAAACTCATGGTAGAGGTACTGATACTTATGTTTTATTTTGCAGAACATCCTTAAAACTAACTATACAGGGTGACATCTAAGACGTAATACAATAGTACATTACTGCAGCGACCGCGAAATAGGGGATTGCCGGCCGAGTAGTTATAGATGGCCGAGTGTTAACGAGGCCATCTAGAGATACGATACGAGGCCGGCAATCCCTGTTCGTGGCCAAGGCTTGTATAGAGTTTTTCTCAAACATGCATCATCATCATCATCACCACCATCATCACCGCCATCATCATCACCATCACCATCACCATCACCATCACCAACAACATCATCAACATCCATCAACATCCATCAACATCCATCAACATCCGTCAACATCCATGAACAAGAACATCCATCAACATCCATCCATCTATCCATCCATCAACATCCATCAACAACCATCAACATCCATCAACATCCATCAACATCCAACAACATCCATCAACATCCATCAACATCCATCAACATCCATTAACCAACATCCATCAACCAACATCCATCAACCAACATCCATCAACATCCATCAACCAACTTCCATCAACATCCATCAACCAACATCCATCAACATCCATCAACCAACATCCATCAACATCCATCAACATCCATCAACATCCATCAACATCCATTAACCAACATCCATCAACCAACATCCATCAACATCCATCAACCAACATCCATCAACATCCATCAACCAACATCCATCAACATCCATCAACATCCATCAACATCCATCAACATCCATCCATCCATCCATCCATCCATCCCTCCGTCCATCCGTCCGTCCATCCATCTATCCACGTCGACCACGTCGACCTATTAAACGTCATGGTGCTGTGTCACATAAAACAATAGACAATCACTTTGCTGGCCTTGGCCAGCAATGTTGTATGAAATTCCATTATTGACCTCTCGTCTAGCCGCACCTGCAACGTGACAGTTCGTGGCGTATTTTAAGGAACATAACGTCAATATTTCATAGCATGTTTGAGAAAAATTATATTTTCTAGATCCACTCATGATTACGATCAAGTTTTATTATGGGACCAACTTCAAAAACGTAAACACAAAATCGACGTCTCCATACAAATTTTGAAACCAGTTGATTGCTTTTAATATGGGAGGCTCAATTTTTTTCTACCGATTTCGATATTACTTCCATAATAAAAGTTGATCGTAATCATGAGTGGATCCAGAAAATACACCGTGAAATTTTAGTGGTTGTTTTCCCGAAACGAGGTGATTTAGTATCGATTGTACAATCGATTTATAATTACTATTTTGACTAGAGTCAAAAATCCAATTGTGAAAAACGAAAGTCGAAAATGACCGCAAACCAATAGTAACGCTTCGTTGGTACCTAACCTATCGTACGATCGTACGCTACTTGTACCAACGAAGCGTTACTATTGGTTTGCGGTCATTTTCGACTTTCGTTTTTCACAATTGGATTTTTGACTCTAGTCAAAATAGTAATTATAAATCGATTGTACAATCGATACTAAATCACCTCGTTTCGGGAAAACAACCACTAAAATTTCACGGTGTATAATTTTGTATTACGTCTTAGATGCCACCCTGTATTATAAAGCCGTGATGGATTAGGAATGAGACTGATAGATAGTTATTCCGTGTACTTACTACTTACGTCAAAATGTATATTTAATTTAATATCTTTTCGTCCTACTCACATCGCCTATTAATACCTACTTATGGGCCTGCCACGACTTCGCGCGACCGGCAGCAGCGGCAAGTGTTTTCTCCATTCATTGCGCGGCCGAGACGCTCGCCGCACAGTGATTATCTGGCGGCACACGCAATGAACTGATGAATCGCTCGCCGCTGCCGCCGGTCGCGCGACGTCGCGGCCGGGCGGATAGTGTCGTACATGTAGCGCGACTTAGCCCTAGACTTAGTTTATAACAATATACTTATTATAATGAAAAAAAATTCCTTTACAGATAAGCAGATCATCTTTGGTAAGTAAAAACACGCCAAGTGCAAATCGAACTCACATACGAAGGGTTTCGTACCACCGTGAAACGTAAAACCCTACCCCCTTTCATTTTTCAACATTATTTTATACAACACACTGAAAATTGCAAGAGTCTACATAATTATGGTTCAAAGGGCCCTGTGACAGACAGACAGACAGACGGGTCGACAGCGGAATCTCAGTATTACTTACGACTCTTGTTGGCACCTTTTGGATACGGAACCCTAAAAATGGAAATTGTTTAGTCGACCTAGAAATTACTTTACCACCCTAAGGTTCAATGTCAGTACGGCTTAAAACATCAAAGGTTATTTTCACTAACAAATCAATGTGACAATAAGCCTGATTATTTTTATTCTGATGAAGGAACTGTCATCCAATATGGTATAGTACGAATTTTTTGAGGTGTCCCGATCTCGTTAACAGCCCACCTTTCGCACAAAGCCATTGTGTTCTATATGTCCTCAAGTGCATAATCCTCAGTTTAAAATGAACGGAAATATAAAATAAAATAGCTCATTAAAATAACGACTCTATTATTTACAGCAGAGAGTTCATTTTAAATGGAACTTTGTTGTCAGATAACCAAAACAAACAAACAAAGTTTTATTTAAAATGAACTCTCTTCTATAAATAATAGAGTCGTTATTTTAATGAGCTATTTTATCTTATATTTCCGTTCATTTTAAACTGAGGATTATGCACTTGAGTACAATGAGTACATTGGGTATGTCCGAAAGGTGGACTGTTAACGAGTTCGGGACACCTCAAAAAAATTCATACTATAAAGTACTTGGTCGACTATCTACATTTCAACAAAAAATAGTTCTCGACAAAATCCTTCACAGCGTCGGACTGGTCATATAGTCGAGGTGGCATTTGCCAGCCGGGCCCCAGCCTGCGCGGGCCCCTCACGGGCCTGGTTTGCGGGGGGGGGGGGGGCAGTATTTTCCGATAGTATCCCATCTACCATCATCTAGTCTCGGCCCCGGGCTTGTGGTCAGCCACCCGGGCCCTTCCGGCCAAGTCCGACCCTGATCCTTCATATTTAGTTCTGCCCCTCCCATGCTACATGTTATGTTACTACAGAGGCAAAGCAGCAGCGCAAAGTGGAGTTTTCAAAGGCAGATCATTACAAAATGGATCCACTCACAGACAAAATTGTAGACGAGGAGCTGGCTAAAATAAGTGAAATAGTAAGTTATTGACACTTTTTACGAGCTTTTATTTGTAAAAAAAGCCGTTAAGGAAGTTTCTTAAGGTCGTTTTTTTTTGCTAATTTTCTGACTTTTTCCAGTTCACCTATGAATGTGCGGATCCCGTCGACGACATAGATAGAACCATCTGCGGTCGTATAACCAAACAGAGCTTGAACGAGTTTGTACAGGTAAATGACCAAAGCAATTATTATATTACTTAAACGGTACGCCAATACGAGGGTGAATTAACTTTTTAGTGCCACACGTTGCTATGGTTACACAAATTTTGGCCCTTGGCATTTTTCTATGAAGTGTCACTTGGACAACCGGGGACAGAGTAAACAACACAAAAAAAGTTGATTCACCCATGATCATGTGTATATTGCCGTGATCCATAAATCACTACATCAACACATACACTACACATATATACGTTCTCGCAATTAGGGCCGTTTGCCCACTCAAAACTACTAGAAACTTCGGTAGTAGTTATGATGCGTTCAAGTGACGGGCGTGCAGTGGACAGGCGGCCATAGTAAATATATTTATGTATCGCTAATTTAAATAAATAAATAATACGTACTTAATAATAATAATAATGTATGCATGTATAAACTAACATAGTCTAGTAAATTTATGTATATGTAACTACTAACAATTATATGGGTCCGATGGCCTGAAATAAAAGATTTTTAATTTTTAATTTAATTTAAGCCCTCGACAGACCGCAGCGCGTTGCATAACACTGAATGATATTAGCTGTGCCGCGCTGCCGGAGTGTGTCACCGTATATATGATTCAGTGTTATAAAACGCGCTGGGCACGCTTCGTCGGCGTCGCCGCGCGCCCCGCGCTGCGGTATGTGGTGGCCTTTAGAATCAAAAGTTCGGTGACAGCATTAGGCGAACGAAGTAGTGTAATTGTCGCATAATGCGTCACAGTTTTGGTTGTATGGGTACTCTTTCCTTTGTCTCTAAGCGATAAAAAAAATGACTTTCTGCCACTTTTCTTGCGACGCATTCTTTATGTGAATAGTCTTTCTGAAGAAAGCGCTGGTAGACTAAAAGAGAATGTATAAGTACACTCTACGGCGTATTTTCAATATATTATGTAAACTAACGAAAGCCGTTCCCGAAAACAGGTTATAGTGTTGCTTAAACTGAACAACTTTCTCCAAGGAACATAGGTCGAAAAACGAAAAAAAAAATCATACTCCCATACAAAATGTATTGGTTAGCTGACCGACTTACTATGGAAAGGCGAAAAAAAAAACGACCTATGTATGTTCCTTGGAGAAAGTTGTTCAGTTTAAGCAACACTATAACCTGTTTTCGGGAACGGCTTTCGTTAGTTTACATAATATATTGAAAATACGCCGTAGAGTGTACTTATACATTCTCTTTTAGTCTACCAGCGCTTTCTTCAGAAAGACTATTCACATAAAGAATGCGTTGCAAGAAAAGTGGCAGAAAGTCATTTTTTTTATTGCTTAGAGACAAAGGCGTGCTCAATGTGCTCATCACACAAATAATTGCCCTTACCGGGATTCGAACCCAGGACCTCTTGCTTCGTAGGCAGGGTCACTTCACTGCCAACTAGGCTAAAGCGGCCGTTAATTAATTGTTGTTAATTGCCGCATTATGCTCTAAAATGCCTATTATAATTCCAGACAGCCCGCCTCCACCTAGCAAAACGCATCCTGGACATTCGCACCGGCCTGGCCGTCCGCATCTTCGCCGCCGGCAAGCTGCCGCGGCGCGTCTTCATCCAGGAGTACCTGAAGCCCTACAGGATCGAGAGGCTGGTGCTCAAGAAGAATAAGAAGGGCACCATGTACGTCGCCAACGTCGGCAACTTTGACCAATATGATCATCTTTGTAATTTGCAGAACGATGTTATCGGTAAGTTTTATCTATTATTACTAGCTGACCTAGCGAACTTTGTTCCGCCTTAGAGTACCCTCCCCCCCGCACCCCGCATTGTACATCCTGGCGTTCACCGCACTCTTGCAACTGGCCCTCGCCGCTCTCTTGCAACTGGCCATCGCGGCTCTTGTACTTACATTGCGTCATCCTTTTTCGTGTATGCAGCCGGAGTTCATCGATTTATTAGACGTTGTCACGTCAAAACTTAAGGGGTAAACCACTCTTAACATTTAGGGGTATAAAAAATAGATGTTGGCCGATTCTCAGACCTACTCGATATGCACACAAAATTTCATGAGAATCGGTCGAGCCATTTCGGAGGAGTTTGGTAACAAACACCGCGCCACGAGAATTTTATATATAAGACTAGCTTTTACCCGCGACTCCGTCCGCGTGGAATTAGTAATTTGGGCAGCTTATTTTATTATCCAATTTGCTTTTTCATCAATTATGGCTCTCCTTAGATCCTTCCGGAAGAAGTGAAACTTCATAATAAACCAACCCGCTCCCAATCCGCCCCAACCCGCTCTCAACCCGCCCCCAACCCGCTCCCAACCCGCTCTCAACTCACCCCCCCCACCCGCCCCCAACCCGCTCTCAACCCGCCCCCAACCCACCCCCAACCCGCTCCTAACCCGCCCCCAACCCACTACCAACCCGCCCCCAACTCGCTCTCAACCCGCTCCTAACCCGCTCCCAACTCGCCCCCAACCCGCTCCCAACTCGCCCCCAACCCGCTCCTAACCCGCCCCTAACCCGTTCCCTACTCGCCCCCCCCCACCCGCTCCCAACCCGCCCCCAACCCGCTCTCAAGCCTAGCTCTAACTGGGCTATCTAACACTGAAAGAATTTTCCAAATCGGAGCAGTAGTTCCCGAGATATAAACGTTTTATTTCCAAAACCCCCGATTTGGAAACATTCTTCCGCTCCGCTCCGCTCCTATTGGTGTTAGCGTGATGATATATAACCTATAGCCTTCCTCGATAAATGTGCTATCTAACTTTTTCAAATTTTAAAATTTTTCAATTCGGAGCAGTAGTTCCTGAGATTAGCGCGTTCAAACAAAAAACCTGTTCGATAAATTCTTAAAATAGACGTATCTTTCTTATTTGTGAACCGATTCAAATGAAACAAACACTAAATGTTAATCCAAGAAAATACCAACATATCAGTGAAAACCGCATCCTTCTAGGTTAAGCCGTTTCTGAGATTAGCGCGCACAAACGCACAGACAATCAGACAAACAGACAATAATTCTAAAAAACATTGTTTTGGGTTCTATTGCGCTAGTGACAATTTTTCTCAAATATCTTCAATGTACAGACACCGACTTGTTACAGATTTATTATATGTATAGATGTGTACACAAGTACACAGGCTTTATTTCAGAATGAAGGGCTTGGGCCATTGAATATCTTCTCAGGTGTGTGCAGGTTTCCTCACGATGTTTTCCTTCACCGCATAGCTCATGGCAAATTTGAAATATAAATTTCGTACGTAAATTCCGAATAACTCAGAGGTGCGAGCCCGGGCTCGAACCCTAGACCCCTAATAGGTCACATCACTAGGCCTCCATGGTTTCAAATCTATCAAAATAAATAACTTTATTGGTCTATAATAAATAACAATGATTATCGAATGACGTAAAATGATACAATGACAAGGTTCTTTAGTGTCCTAGAAATTATATTGCTTAGATTATTTATACACTAGATAGAGCTTAGGCGGCATGAAAACGTCCCGAAAAATATAAGCCAACTGTTGGCTTATATGTCATTTGCCTCCCTTCTTTCTCTTCTTCTTCTTTTGCTTCGTAATATGAAGCTGTCAAATGGATTTTTGGACGTTTTGTATCGCAATGTTTGCTACTGACACTATCTAGTGTATAAATAATCTAAGTTAAATTGGTTGACTACACTATTTATACTTATTGCTTGTACTGATAATGATGATGATGAATATGATTATGATGTGAGTCTGTTATTTGAAAGTCATTCATTTCAAAGAGCCGAAATCAATATGAAGATACCTAATACTCGTATAAATAGGTGCAAGTAAGTCTGGCCCAATATACCATGAAGATGTGTGTCGTTTTGTTGGAGTGTTTCAAGTGTTTCAACTCCGAACTAGTGCAGTTTTGTCATTGGATAAGGAATCTTCTTTTTTTCCCCTTAAGAGTCTATGAAAAAAACTTTGTAAAAATGATTTTATGATAATGACATTTTCAAAGTTCTTCACACATGAATACATCTACATATTTGCCAATTGCGTTAAATTATAAGGACACAAAATATAAAACTAAAGGAAAAAAACAAAAACGAGTGTCGACCGTGACAGGACTCGAACCTGCAATCTTCGGATCCGAAGTCCGACGCCTTATCCATTAGGCCACACGGTCGCTTGAATAAGCGCGCGAATCTTTCAACTGCTTTAGTGAGAGCTTTCAAGCCTTACATTTTGTTTCGAGAAGTTTCATTAAAACTTACAACCAACCAACCACAACCTTAACCCTTTTCCAGGCCCCGTATATTTAAATACGCTACAGCATAATTAATCACTGTGTTGTATTATTTACCTATACAGGATTAATTTAAAAGTGAATCATACTTTAAACAAATTGGGATGTCCCAATATTTGACAACGTATAATAAATCGAAAACTGTTTGGAGAAATAGGCTTTGTGAAGCGTTTTCAGAAATCAGATTCCAAAAATATGATAAACTGAATTAAATAAAGAAAATTTAAGTAATGACCTTCATTTGACCCCTGCAGTGAATTGTCACAAAGGCAGATATAAAAATAAAAACCGGCCAAGAGCGTGTCGGACACGCACAAGGTAGGGTTCCGTAGCCATTACAAAAAAATCAAGTAATATTTTTCTAAGGATTTCGGATGTGTACGGAATCATCCAAGTTTAGGTATGTTTTATACCTTAGGCTACTATTTACTCTTAAACTACAAATAATTTCCAAGCAATCTTAGCCGCTATAATTTTCCTAGTAAATTTGATATATTTACTACCATTCTGAATTTTTTCAAATTTTTCCACCTAACAGTTTAGATTTTAGAGGGGGGGGGACGCTCGATTTTAATGAAAATTTTCACTTTAAAGTTGAATATTTCGCAAACAGATCACTGAATAGAAAAATCATGTTAGCAACCCCGCAATGATTTTAAAAGACCTATCCAACGATACCCCACACTATAGGATTAGTCGAGAAAAAAAAATCACCCACCCTTTACGTCTATGGGAGGTACCCTAAAAAAAGTTATTTTTTTATTTTTTATTTTACCACTTTGTTGACGTGACTGATATGTATATTCATGCCAAATTACAGCTTTCTAGTACTAACGATCTCTGAGCTTAGCCGCGGACAGACAGACAGACAGACAGACAGACAGACAGACGGACAGACATGGCGAAACTATAAGGGTTCCTATTTGACTACGGAACCCTAAAAATTAAATACTCAACCAAAGAATTAAATGTCAAACATGGTACCTTTATAGAAAGCTTATGAACTGAGGAAATTATTTATTTAATTTTTTAGTTATGCCTTAAAATGTTACAAGATTAGGGAAAAAAAACAAAAATTTCTGACTTCAAATCCTCTTATTTGCCAAATTTTGGGATTTACTGTCAAGTTAGCTATGAAGTTTTTTTTTTTTTTTTTTTTTTTTTTTTTTTTTTTTTTTTTTCCAACTTCATTTTTTTATTACTTTTACGGTCATCCCGTGAAATCATATATTTCGTACTAAATACAAACTGAAAAAAACTAAAAAAAAAAAAAAAAAAAAAAAAAAAAAAAGATACTTCATAGCTAACTTGTTTAAAGTTGCACAGTAGCGCCATCTCTTGTCCAGGTGAGCGGTTAGTTCCGAAGGAGTGTTAAAATCTCTCGATGAGGGTGTAACATAGATGTGCGCTTGTCACTGCATAAGGTGATGATTTAGCAGATTGAAATGTATGATGTATAGGAAAAGATTCGTGTCTAATCTCTAGACCAGTGGTGGTGTAGGGGTATGGCACGCGGCACGGAATGCTGAGGACCTGGGTTCGATTCCCAGCATTGGTCTTTTTTCTGGGGTTTTTTCTGTGCATCTATATTTCAGTTTGTATTTAGTACGAAATATTTACTGTCATTTTTTTTGATTTTACGTAATCAGTTGGTTCATTGGCTATTCAGCATACTTTTTTTTATTTAAAAATCACGTAGTTTTACAAAATCAGTAGTTTTAGGTTGAAAGGCGGGAAAATCTAAAAACTTGAATAACTTGAAAACCAATGAGTTTTGACCCCTGGTTGACTGGACTTAAATCATTGCAAATAAGCTGTAGAATACCCCCCTTGAAGGAATACGTCGAATTTCGGATCATCCTGTATAGTCCTGCATCGCACTATCGAAGTTTCTCAACTCTGCTGCATAAATACAACTTCCAACTTTCATCCTTTGGACTTTGGTCCCCAGGCACAACATCCGCCTGGAGAGAGATTTCTCTATTGCAACTACCCCCAAACCCAAAGCCCCTAAGTTTGTCATGCAACTTACAGGACATCCTGTGTATTAATGCTTTTTACAAATAATATTCCTTATTAATTCCCTCTCCTATTTTATACTTACCACCTCTCAGGGGCGAAGCTACCGCCGTATCAATGATACAGACATACCGGGCTACAGAGGCCCCTAACGTGTGTAAGCAAAAATTAGTAAAATGTTATCCACAATGTCAATCTCGTGCTTCCCGGGAAAGCCCCTCCAAGGCACGCTAGGCCACTGCCACCTCTCAATAAGCTGTTTGTTGTTGTTCGAGCAGAAGGTCGTGCGTTCGAGCCTAGGCTCGCAACTCTGAGATTTTCGGAATTTATGTGCGAAATTAGAATTACGTTTGACTTTGAGCTTTACCGTCAAGGGAGGAAACCTGCACATACCTCAGAAAGAAATTAAATTGTGTGTGAAGTTCCCAATCCGGCCTACCTACGGCCCAAGCCCTCTCTGTGGCCTGTGCTCTGCAGTGGGACGTATTATAGGCTGGGATGATGATGATGATGAGTATGATGATTTTTAACTCTTCATGTTGTGGTCTCTTCTATATCTTGTAACACCTTTTTTTTCAGACGGCACTCCCGTGTCCATCAGAAGCATGTACCTAGTGGGTCCTCCTCCGAAACTTTCCAAAAATCAGATCAAAGCGAGGCGTCAGCAGTTTATAAACAGCCAAATTGAACCAAGAGATGGCTACATTGTGCCACCAGATAATGATGAGACGAAAAAGAATGAAGCTGAACCAAATACTGCTTCAGCTAAATCAGACGCTGGAGACACCACGCTTGATATGAATGCGGAGAGCATGGCAGACTTTGTGGCTGATGAATTCGCTAAAGCGGAGTTTGCTACGGAGGAATTGGCAGATGACAATTTTGCAGAGGATCCTAATTTGGATAATTTTGAGGATAATTCGGCGGAGGATCCTACTGTTCAGGATGACCCTGAGGCACTTAATATTGATGACATCAAAGATGAGGATTTGGAAGACTTTTAGTTCCATGAACGAGTTGTAGCAACGTCTACGAGAATCGTTAAAGACTTGGAAGTGTCATAACTACTCAGTGGCAGAAGCTTTAATGATCCTCTAATATCGTGTATTTAAGTTTTATGTAAGATATGTGTTTCTTTTCGTGCCTAGAGTTTGTCAAGCGAGTCGTGTCCCTTGAAAAAGGCGGCATTTTCAAAAATCGTTTATACACCGTGAAATTTTAGTGGCTGTTTTCCCGAAACGAGGTGATTTAGTTTCGATTGTACAATCGATTTATAATTACTATTTTGACTAGACTCAAAAATCCAATTGTGAAAAACGAACGTCGAAAATGACCGCAAACCAATAGTAACGCTTCGTTGGTACCTAACCTATCGTACGATCGTACGCTACTTGTACCAACGAAGCGTTACTATTGGTTTGCGGTCATTTTCGACTTTCGTTTTTCACAATTGGATTTTTGACTCTAGTCAAAATAGTAATTATAAATCGATTGTACAATCGATACTAAATCACCTCGTTTCGGGAAAACGACCACCAAAAATTCACGGTGTATATCAACACTAATAACACTGAAAACTATGATTTATACTTGTATTTATGTAGCACTTACTGCTACATTAATTCGAGTATCAATCATAGTTTTCAGTATTACTAGTGTTGAAATATAAAGATTTTAGAAAATGCCGCCTTTTTCAAGGGCCACGACTCGCTTGACAAACTCTAGCTCTAAGTTTTTCTGAAATTCTCATGAAATGATGATGTTCAACTGTCATCGAGGATCAACCGGTACCTTTTTACATTATTTAATGATATTAAAAAGGTATGTTATGAAATGATGTTATTAGAAAGATAACAGGCAGAAATATTTTAATTGATAATGCTGTAAAATGTTCCGTTTTTCACCCTTTAGGTACGGAAACCTAAAGATGAAAATTATTCTTTTGAATAGTGCCCTAGTAGCAGTAGTCCGGTTGACCGAACTACCGATACTCTTTACTATTTAGTAGCAACAGTTTGGTTCATAATATTTAGAATAAAATTGTACTTACAATATATTTCTTGCATTATTGTTATTTTTAAATTAACACGTAAAGGGAGCCATTTTGTAAAAAGAATAAAGTAAGAAAGTATACTGTACAATTTTATTCTTAATATTACAAGCCGAACTGTTGCTACTAAAGAGTATTGGTAGTTCAGTACTATATTTCAACCGAACTACTGCTAGGTACTGAAAAGTTGCACTAGTTCGGTCAACCGGACTAACAACCTGACTACTGTTACTAGGGGGAACAGTCGGCCTCAAAGTAGCTGAACACTTTATTACTTTGTCGCAATATCCAGTTATACTGTGAAGTTTGAAATAATGTCACGTTATTGAAAGTGACAAAGTACTAAAGTGTTCAACGACTGAGGCCGCCGAACTATAAGATTGCCTGTCCACTGCAGCGGAGCGAGGCAGCACAGCAGTGAGCGAGATAAAAATCCACCAATGAATCGCATAAAATATCTGCTTAACTTCAGTGGACACTTGGACAGGGACTTGCAAGAAGTTTAAAAATTCACACAAAACCGGGAAGCAGAGCGGGAAAGCGGGGAGGAGAATCGAGCGCGGACTATAGGTAACGCCACGAAAGTTGAGGTCACGCACACAACACGTCATGTGATGACAGCGGGATTTTGACATTTATTCATACCGATAGCAAGTTCAACAAACTCAAAATAGAATTACAAGATTGACTAAAAATTTCTTCAACCAATTTTGTTAAGAATTATTTGGGAAAATACATCTAGTTCAAACAAAACAGAACATAAAATATTATGATCTATTTTATTTATCAGATAAGCATATTTTACGTTATTTATAAAAGACCGATTTTTTTTGTTGCGAATATTTCTTATCAGTTTTTACAAGCTTTTATTTTAATTCAAAAATAGGTTATATGAAAAAAGAAAAATTATAATATGCCGTTTTTTTTTGCGTAACTATTTCATCATAAGATCATATAACTCACAAATACATTCACTCACTCATTTCATTCATTCATCATTCACTACTTTTTATTGCAATCAGTACAGGTCGATTCACAAGAGCTGGCACAAATGGATTGAACAAAAGTAATGTCACTTTGACATTTTTGTAGGAAAATGACTGATGCATGACATTTTCATATTTGTGTGAAATGTATTCAAATAGGTAACACATAGATACTTTCATTCGCTCATTCGATCCATTCGTGCCAGCTCTTCTGAATCGACCTGTACTTTACGTAGCTGTGTGTGTAATCATTCGCCGCAAATCTCGTGGCGTTACCTATAGCTACGCGTATGGAAAACAGTCCGCAACTCCGCTCCGCGTCTATGGACAGACAGTCCGCAATCGACATCTTTCCCTCGCTCCGCTTTAGGTACAGGCAGCCTTACCACCATCAAAGTAGAGATTTATCGAGCACATATATTTACTCTTGTAATGAACCTTTATCAACATTATACAAATATAAGTATCTTATGAAAATTCGAAATGTTCAATAATAATTCGTCGCTGGGTAACCTATTTATTTTTTGCTTTAACCCTTTTCCAGGCCCCGTCTATTTAGATGTGCTACTACAAATCTAATCATTGCGTTATATTTTTTACCTATGCAGGATTAATTCAACTGATTTTCCACCATACTGTAAAGGGAGCAAGGTCGAATCTTTGTGTAGATTTATGAGGTCGCTTCGCTATATGCGCTATGCCTGGAAAATGGTTAATTTGGCCTGTTTTGGGGATAATTTCCCTGCCTAGCAAACCTGTCAAATTGATGATAGTACATGTGATGCATTTTCGTGAGGTATAAGTTTAGTATAAAAATAAAAGGTTTAAATCATTTCGTATTTTTATTTTACTTATAAAACTATGATATGGTCAGCTGCAGAGAACCCCCCGGTATGGTTACCGCCGTTATAAGTCGACGCAAGTAAAAGGAGCGGGCGATGTACCTGCGCAGTGAGCGAAATACGGACCAAATTAGCGGTACGCGGGAGGGGGCGGGGCGCGCGCGCCCGTCGCGCCTTTGGAGTTAGTGATGTGCCAACTCGGGAAAAAAAGAACTCGATTTAACTCGTGTTAAAATTCACGTAACTCTGGTTGAACTCGAGTTAACTGGATGAAACAGAGAGATTTTTCAAAGTTTTTACCAATTTATTCCGTCACATTCGCATTAATAGTTTTAAAAAAATGGAGCAGGCAAACAAATGATATTTTTATGTTTGAATTCTTTCATTTTTTATATTATTTATTTATAGTGTATTGGGAGAGTTATACTAACTAAAGTAAAAAAGGAAATTATTGGTTGAGATCGAATGATTTTTCGAATCATTTTTCATTGCTTTCAAACTCGAGTTGGAGCGAATTCAACTCGAGTTGATTCGAGTTAAGCTCAACTCGAGTTGACCATCACTAATTGGAGTAATCTGTGCCATTGGTTTGTTAGTTGACATCTAGCATTCACGCACTGTCCACGTTTCGATCGCTTTCAAACTACTGACACTGTGTACTGTTAATTTTCACAAGAAAATAAAAGAACTCTAGAAGTCCTAAATATAAATTTAAATAGTAATATTTTGTATCGTCTATCTAAATCGTTACATTTAATTGTGCTATAATCAAGGATGCGAAAAAAAATGTTGCTTACATTATCTTCTTCCAATATAAAAAATCTTGTGTCACAATGTTTGTTATCGAACTCCTCTGAAAGACTTGATCTATTTTTATATATTTTTTTGTCTATATTTGGTAGCTCTGAGAGCTATTTTTATACTCCTAATCTTCGCAAACGGAGTCGCGGGCAACAGCTAGTTATTTAATAATATAATACGCAAGTACTTTTGTGCGCGACTATGCCAGATGCGCAAACGTATCCCCTCCACTAGCCGCCCAGAGCTCTTTTTACGTGCGTTGAATTGTACAGGGGGGGTCCCTTTTCTCTATAGCTGACTGTACATTACAAGTAACCCTTCCTATCTACGATTGCACAGGAGTGTTTGCAGCTTCACCTGTAAACAAAAAGTTCTATTAAGAAATAAAGCAATGAGCCAATGAGAAAAGTTTTATTTGTATGGCGTGAGAAATATTTCGAAAGGTCAAACGAACATAATTTTTTGAGTTGCGAGTTGCGTAATTTCTGCTGCATTCGGTTTTATACAAAAGTGCAGTTTGTGCCACACGACGACGCAAAAAGTTTTACACAAATAGGACTTCAGTATGAAACCAAAATTACGCGACTCGCATGCAATTTAAAAAAAATACGTTCATTTGGCTTCTCCCTAAAGCTACCAGTATTGTAGATCCTGGAGAAAACGATGGAACTCTTGTTGTGTTATGTCTATAATCTCCTACTCGTAAACTAAGTCTTTGAGCCTCCCCAAGACGAAAAAAAAACAACTGGAGTTATGTCAGGACTGCGAACGAGTTGTGTAGCCAGTAATGTTGTAGTCGTACTTGTGTACTTGCACTGTATGGAAATGAGCTCTTTTTTTGGAAATACTTTATTTTTTGTTATTTTTTTAGTTTCTTTTCATAAGTGGCACATGTTTAGAAAGCCCGTAAATCAAAGAAGTTTATTAAGTAATTTGTAAGCGTTAATCGCTGTTACTTTTTTTTTGTAGACATGCAAAGTTACAAAAGTATTTCAGATTTTCTTTTCTCGTCATGTCTAAAGAAGTTTTTTTAATCAATCTAGGAGTAATAGGCAATTATTTGAATTTATTTTGAAGAAACAAGGTATTGCAAAAGCAGAACACTAAAAACTAATTCAATACAGGCTATACAGGATGTTAAATTTAATAAAAACTGGCAATAAGTGATTTTTCAAAAAAAAAATGTTTACTTATATCTCAAAAACCGTGCAACTTGGCATAATAGTAAATGTGGTCAAAAATGTCCAGGGGCCTGTTGCATAACAAAGTACAACTAATATTACAAGCGGAACTCTCGCTTCAGTTATATTAAATAGAAAGTGAGTTCCGCTTGTAATATAAGTAGTACTTTGTTATGCAACAGGCCCCAGAATGACCCTAACTATCACCCCTTAAAACCCCTACACTCGACTGTCAAATACTCTGCAGAGACACGCTAGTGATTTAAATAGGCATATTTTGCAGTAACTCGTGAGTTTGCTTTTGGGAATCATCGTCAGTGGAACTAATGAAGTCCATAGGGCCTACGCTAGCTGACGCGGACGCCCGCCGCGTGCGCACGCTCGCGGGTCTCGCTTCGTAAAAAATTTACGTAATTCCGTCGCACGCGCCCGCATCACTTAGCGCTCGCACGACGGGCGTCCGTTCCGGGTAATCCGCGTCAGCTAGCGTAGGCCCATAGTTGGCTTTCCGGAACTACTCGATAGCAAGTATTTCGTGGGTAGCGATTCTATTACTTTAACACAGTCCAGCTAAAGCTATGATTAATTTTATAGTATTGTCTAAACTGGCGTGGCCTGACCTGGAAAGGTGTTAATCATCCTGCTGAAGTCAAATATTACACATACCATCTGCATTCTTCTGCAATTCGGCATTTTCCTCAGATTTTGATGGCTCATCTTCAGTAGCACCACCCTTAGCTTCTGCCGATTCAGCATCAGTGTTAGGTTCATCTGTTGTAACCTCATCCTTAGCTTCCGGCAACTCTTCTACATTGGTAACCTCATCCATAGCTTCCGGCAAGTCTTCTGCGTTGGTAACCTCATCCTTAGCTTCCGGCAAGTCTTCTCCGTTGGTAACCTCACCCTTAGCTTCCGGCAAGTCTTCTCCGTTGGCTACCTCAAGCTTATCATTGTCATTTGTTTTTTGTGAGGTATCAGTGTTCACGTCAACACTAAAATCCGTCTGATCTGCATCTAACAAAGAATGAATTATAATAAAAAATTACTTCCACTTACTACAGAATGTTCATACTGTGATACAATCGCCAATCATAAAGGTACTAACTAACTAGTACAGTCGAAACTACATTTGTTAGAAGAAAAAAAAACTAAGCTTCTGGCCACATTAGCGACCAACAACATCAGTCATATTGTAACCTGAGATCACTAGTACCTACATTTGACGACCAGATGGCCTAGTGGTTAGAGAACCTGACTATGAAGCTTGAGGTCCCGGGTTTGATTTCCGTGTCGGAGCAGATATTTGTATGAAAAATACGAATGTTTGTTCTCGGGTCTTGGGTGTTTAATATGTATGTAGCTATCTATATAAGTATGTTTATCCGTTGCCTAGTACCCATAACACAAGCTTTACCTAGCTTACTTTGGGACTAGGTCAATTGGTGTGAATTGTCCTGTGATATTTATTTATTATTATTTATTATATCAGGCAGGAGTCACACTGCAGTATACATATTTTGCTAATGGATCACCACTCGGAGCTTTGTCTATGGATCATTGCTCAGAATTAACTTGTTTCACACAGATATTACATTTTTTTTAATACAATTTTTCTTTGTTTATGGTACTTTATAATTTGCATTGTCATTTCATTAGAGTTCTACACAATTATCATGTACAGCCAGCTGTTGAGAAAAGGTACCCCCCTGTAATGGTGGTGACCACACCAGGGGGTACCTTTTCTCTGTAGCTGGTTGTACCAAATTTTAAGTAAAATGTTAACCAAAATAGTCTAAAAGGGTGCAGTTAAAACACGACCAGTAATTGTCGACGCGGACTGAATGACAATAATATACGGCCTGATACCTTATTCAAACTCTCATGTTATTGCCATAGGGTTTGAATTACCTATCAGGTCATGCATAATTGTCGTCCATTTAGGGGCGATAAATACGGAATCGTGGTTTAACCACACCCTGTTAAAATTCACTTGTAAGATTTGAAGCAAACAAATATAAAAAGTAAAATTAATAATAACAAAAGCTTGCGAAAAAACGAGATGAAATTGTGCATCATTCAATAAAAAAAAGGCACAAAAACTCAGGGTAATACCACACACGCTAAAACAAAAGAAAAACTCACTGACTGGTCTTAACATGTTGGTCAAGAGTGGACTTTTTTAAACATTGTCCATTATTTGTATATTTGAAAAACGTACCATCTACGTGCGCATTACCATTTTTGGCATAAAGAGTGACAAATAACACCAACCATCTCGATACTTCTCTGAACAAAAGGATTGCAAGGACAGAACCAGTGTGAACAAGAACACATTTTTCAAAAGATGGAGTCCAGAGCAATACCATAATTCCTGCTATGCATATCTTACAACAGCATCTATGTCAGTTTTGCTGACACATACATTTAGATTAGCAGAGCAGTATTATGATATGTCAAACTTACAGTCACATGATCTATGCTGTTCCTACATACAATACATATTTATTTCCACAGTTGCCACTGTGTAAATTGTTTATGTATAACAACAGCTGATCATGACTGCATTTCAAGTACCTGTTTTATTCTCTTCATTTGCCTTGTCCTGTGATTCTGCCTGGCTAACCTCCTGTTTCACTTCATTTTCCCCAACTTTATTATCATCCGAAGAACTCTGGAGGCTTTTTTCATCGTTATCAACTTCCTTTTGAACAGATTGACTCTCGTCATCTGATACCTTGGGTTCTTTTTTGACGCTGGCAAGTTTCCTTTCCAGCTCATCAGGTAGATAACTAGCCCTGATATTTGCTAAAATTTTCTTAACAAAAGCTTCATCTTCCGTCTTGGGATGCAGTTCCCGGTAAAGCTTGTTTACTTCTACCGCGCGCATGTACCCTTTGCCTTCGAGAGCAATAGCCAGGTTCTTCCGTAGTGCTGCTCTTATAAGCTTTATCAAGATTTCTTTCTCTTCAGGAGTTGTGTCCTGTTCGATGTACTCTTTCATTTCAGTTATAAGTTTTTTGCATGGCTGGAAGAATGTTGGCAAAGTGTTTGTATTTCTCGGGCCATTAGGCCTGGGAGGGGGAGATTGATTGCGTGGCTTCTTTACCTCTGTAGCGGCAGATGGCATACGCCTCTTGCGAGGTGCTTCCAAATCCTCAAACTCCATAAAATCTTGTGTAGCACTTGATCCATATTCCTGTAGAATAAAGAGAAAAAAGACTTGTGCTACATCAAAATAGTTAAATACTTTATGCTGTTAGGTAAGTATGTATTGTTTTTGATTTGAGTAAAATTACACAAAGTAAGTAAGTTTTCTTTTAGTAAGTAGCTCATTCTTAAATACACATGTCAAAAATGCCTGTATTGACACCCAAGAAATTCCTTTACCGCCCTTAGGTTCAATGTCAGTCGTACAGCTAAAAACGTTTTGGACTATTGTAATTTGACAATGTCAACCAAACCTTACGACCAAACCTTGTTTTTCTAAATATTGGACAGCCAGCAAGCATGCTACTTCCATGGTTATTTAGTTGCGCCTGGGCCACATGGCCGATGGTAATGGCCATGGCATGGCGATGGGGGTGCATACATACGCACCCCCCTTCTTTTTTGGCTAAGATCCACATGCGTGACCATTCTTTGTGTGAGTGTGGCCTTGAGGAGGGTACACCGGAGCACATATTCTTCAACTGCCCCAATATCCCTATTTCCTTGTGCAACCATCTCCCTGACTTTATTCCCAGCCTAGCAAGTTTTAGGACCTCGCTTTCCTTTGTGAACACTAACTTTGTTGATGTTTCAACAAGATTTATTACGCATTTTAACATCAAGCTCTAACCCCTTTTATTATCCTACTAAATATATTTTATGTGCTTTTTGTCCTAACTGGTATATATATGTATGTATAATAAAATTGTTAATTTTTGTTGTTGTTGTAGGTATTCGAGAACTAACCCTACCAGTCATTTGACATCACAGCGCCTGACAACTTGAGTAATCCATGTAGTAATCTATAAACATCTGTAGCTCTCAACCTTGACGCTGGCAAAATTGTCCAGTTGGACAGGCGCCATTTAAAAAAAAATAAAAAACATCTGTAGCTCTCAAACTTGACGCTGGCAAAATTGTCCCATTGGACAGACGCCATTAAGAAAAAAATTACTATGATCTTAATTGTTAGGGTTCCGTACCCAAAGGGTAAAAACGGGACCCTATTACTGAGGCTCCGCTGTCTGTCCGTCTGTCACCAGGCTGTATCTCATGAACCGTGTTAGCTAGAGAGTTTAAAATTTTTCACATGATGTATTTTGGTTGCCGCTACAACAACAAAATACTAAAAAACAGAATAAAATAAATATTTAGGGGGCTCCCATACAGCAAACATGATTTTTTTTCTTGTTTTTGCTTGATATTGATAACGGCAACAGGTAGACGCTTGAAATATTCACAGAATATTTAGTAATATATTCACTTTAAAAATAAATAATTAAGTTAAAATAAAACAATAGAACAAATGTTCCCATACAATAAACGTGATTTTTTTGCTGTTTTTAGAGATAATGGTACAAAACCCTTCATGCGCGATTCAGACTCGCACTTGGCTGGTTTTTTCTGATGTAGGTAATGTCAAAAAAGCACTATAGCCAGGCCTCCTGCATGCCATATACTTACGCGCGATAGTTACCTGCCGCGGGGCCGAATGGCTACAGATCTCCTGCGATCGAAATTTCAGTAGGTTGTCACAAGCGCGCGCCGACGCATGTTCATTCGTGTTCCACGGAAAAAATATGCCGGCTGGACTTTTATAAGTGAATGGTGAAACAGGGGGCAAATTATAATATGACTATGACTGGAAGAGATCCCTTTAAGGGATAAGTTCGCCTTTGTACATCTGTTTCTCTTGTTAACTGCTTATTTTCATGTTTTACGTACAATAAAGAGTTTTACATAAATACATACATACATACTATGCTAGAATTAATAGCTAATATAACAATTTGGGAGTTTGTATTGTGTGTCCCTTCTATAAAAAGCTGTAAGCGTGAGCGGGATGGCACGATGTGAAGTTCGAAAGTTGACCTTTGTATCTAGTATAACGCTAGGGTACTGTGAGCATGGCAATGTGTTCCGCGCATTAAAATAAATATCTTTTTTTTGTTAGGATTCCAGAGTTAAAATGGCAAGAACGGAAACCTTATAATTTTGCCATGACCGTCTGTCACTTTGTACGTCCGTGGCTTAGCTTAGGGAATATTAGTGCTAGAAAGTTTGCATGGATATAATATATAGCAATTATTCCGACAAAATGGTAAAACATGTAGAAAAAAAAATTTTTTATCCAAACTGCCAGCCCTTGTCACTGACAGCACGCACACATGCTTAAGGAGACGGAGTAGGCTAATCTGTGGCTATAATCGCGGTAAATACCAAGATTTTGTATGGGATGCAGTATCTGTTATGAAGTAACTATTAAGTAATCTAGGCTATGTTACACACACACACACACACACATAAAGGTTGATATGCAGTTGACCCATTTTGGGAATGCATTTGCAATAGAAGCTATTAATTAAAATTCAAACCCTGATCATGTCCAGTTTCTTCCTCTCAACAAGCAATCTTCTTTCTTCCTCAATCACCTGCCTCTGCTTTCTGAGCAGTTCAATCTCCAACTAAAATAAGAAAAGTTGAGTAATAAAATAGTGTTTAATTCTGTTGTAGAATAATTTAGGGCAATTATTAAAACATACATCAAGTTTTGATGCCTCGCTTCTGTACCCTGGACTAGGGGGCCTATGTAGAGCCGATTCCCGTTCTCTTCTAGGCTGTCTCTGGCGGCGACCGCCTTCCCAACGTCTCTCTTCATGGTATTCCACAGTTTCAGTTGGACTTTTGTCAATATGAGCCGATAACACATATTTTTGCTTGGTCAGATGGTGCAGAAAGGGATAATTATGTAAATAATTACGCGCCTTCCGAGCATCTGAGTCGCTATCGAAGTCAATCGTCATCTGTTTCTCGTTATCGTAGGTTTCCGAGAGATCGCGTATCCAAAATTTCTTGATTTGTATCTTTTTAAACATTGCCTTAAAGGTGTACATGAGTCTCCGAAATTGGCTCTGTGGATTCATAAGAAAATATTTTAAGTAGTATATTTTACTGTGCATATAAATAAATAACATCTGCAGAAAAAATCGATTTCAGCGAGGACTTACGTCGCCGGGTAAGCCAGTTACTATTATGTTCGCAGCCATGTCGATAAAATGAAGTAAGTTTACAGTATCTAAAGAAATTGTTATTATTATGAAGGCAAGTCAACATTCAATAATCAAACCGCTGCTTCAATAAGCAAAATAAATAAAACAGCACTCAAACTCGAAGACTGGCACTTGCTTGCACTACAAGTACAAACCGTACAAAGCGTACAAACACAAACGTAACTACTGGTGACTACGTTTACGTTTACCTAAAGACAAGACATGACAAAGACAAAGTACATGACATGACATTTAAGCAGTGCATAGTGCATTTAAGTTTTCTTGTTTAGTATGACGAGAAAGGTAAAGGCAAAAAGCCATAAAAGCGGGATGGCACGATGCGAAGTTCGAAAGTTGACCTTCGTATCTAGTATAACGCTAGGGTACTGTGAGCATGGAAATGTGTTCAGCGCATTACAATAAATATCCTTTTTTTGTTAGGATTCCAGAGCTAAAATGGCAAAAACGGAACCCTTATAGTTTCGCCATGACCGTCTGTCCCTTGGTCCGTCCGTGGCTTAGCTTAGGAAATATTAGTGGTAGAAAGTTTGCATGGATATAATATATAGCAATTGGGATTGTTCATTTTTTCTAACCCCCACTTTTTATTTTTTTTATCGAAAATATAAAGCATTTTAAGAAACTAATTTGAATATTTCAGCTATTCATCACTCCAATATTTTTTTATAATTTATTGAAAATATGAGATACGACTTCTCGTAAATTACATGCCGCGGCTGAATCTGTGTGTAAACCACAGACATAATGACAAAAAAATGTGTCACAATCGATGGTTAGTTGTCATCTGACAATGCCACTTTACATTACAATAACAATAACACTAAAGTTGCCGATTCTTCCAAGAGAATAGGTATAAAAAACGATTTACGGCTATTTACGGCTATTACGGGGGGGGGGGGTATTTTTTGTACGTATAAAATAAAATGGTCAGGAGTGTTCCCTTGAAAGTTCTTTGGCGGATTTAATCCATACTTACATTAAAATGATCCTCGCAACAATAAGTAAATCGTGTAAACTTTGAATTAACTACGCGGCACCACTTCTCTCGTAAATCTTCTCTAATGCGAACAATTAATTTGTTTGGGCTATTGACAGAATCATTTTCACAAGTAGGAATGAAACACTTCCTGTATAAATCTATTTTAAAATATGAAAAACTCGAAGAATGTTTTTCAAAATAGTATCCTTAAACTGACATATGATAACTACGTCGAAGTGACAGAGAATAGTATAGAGAAACTAGACGGACGGCTTTTTTTTTCTTGTTGCAAAGAATTTCAAAGTTAATGCCCACCAGAAAGGTCAAACAAAGGTCAAACATTATTTTGCAAAAATACGCACGATCATTTAATATTTTTTTACTACAATGTTATAAAATGATTTAAGAAACCTATTCCTCGAAATGGTTTTGGAATTAGACCGCATTGTAAAAAAGTGATCAATGCCAATTATCCCGACAAAATGGTAAAACAACATGTAGAAATAGTACATTGTTATAGAGGCTAGAAAGTAAGCAATAGATGGACGAGTTAGTTTGAGTGCCGACGCGTAGCGCGTATTCAACTAAGTAAATTCGCTAAAAATGGTGAAAATGGGCTGTGTTAAGGGGTGTAAGAGTGAAACTTAAACGTGAGTGTGACTTAAAAAAATTTGGAACAGACAATTTTTTTCGCGTTTTTCGTAATTTATTTTTAAAAAACTTTAAAGAATACATTAAAATAATCATCTTTTATATATATAAAGATTTTAATAAATGCACACATTTTAATGTGTGATTCAGTGTCGTTAAAATAACAAATTTCTCTATTTTAATGAAATGTCGCTGTCTCGGCCGAACTCCTCCGTGTCAGTACAGCGAGAGCGGGACAAGTGCAGCTCTGACCGTTAATAGGCGCGTAAAATTGATCAAAACAGCATTTCGTAATCCCCTGTTTTCTTCTCGAAAACTGGACCAATAAAATTATTTTTCTCAAAAATAATTAGAGGACAGATTTAGCTACGCCCCTATGTTTTCCTTTTTTGTTTATGTGAGGGATTCTTTTCTGACGAGTGTCTGAAAATGACGTTGAAATTGGGCAATTTTTTCAGTTTTGGAAAGCTCATATTTCTTATGTTAATTGAAATATGGAAAAAAACGAAACATAGGGGCATAGCTATGGTAGATACAGATTAGACAGTAAAAAAAATTGGCTCTAAATCCATTATCCAGGGAGGAAACAGAGGATTACATTTGTATGGAGAAATGGTGCGCATCGTACCCTCTTAATCACTTTCGGTCTAGTAGTTTTGGAGTTCATTCGTTACAAACATACAAAAATACAAATCAATCCTCTGTATAACATTAATAAAAGTAAAACAATAATAAAAATAAATAAAATAATTGTAATATAAATATAAGATCAGTGTAGCCTTACATTATTTCTTTCTAATTCTGAATTGACTTCATCATTAATTTAAGAGCTTAGCTCTTGTCGGTGGAGTAATCGCCACTCTTTTCTTAAATTGAATTGACTTATTTATACTTTTTAATGAAAAATCTTGATAATTATCCGCAGGTGTACTTGGTCACCCTAATTAGAACGAGATGCGATTCTCTAGTTTGGTTTCTCTGTCGGCCTCACTGTTTTGTCGTAGTACTCAGGCCTTATACTACGAAGTGCAAAATTCGAACTTCGTATCGTGCCGTTACGCTCATGCTAATAGCATTTAATACGAGAGCGAGAGACGGTACGATGCGAACTTCGATTTTCGAATTTCGGAGTAGCCCCCCAGTCCAGGCCTTATACTACGAAGTGCAAACTTCGAACTTCGTATCGTGCCGTTCCGCTCACGCTAACAGCATTTAATACGAGAGCGAGCGAGACGGTACGATGCGAACTTCTATTTTCGAATTTTGGAGTAGCCCCCCAGGCCCTATTCTACGAAGCGCGAAATTCGAACTTCGTTTCATGCCGTTCCGCTCACAGTAATGGTATTTATTAAGAGAGTGAGAGGGACCGCACGATCCGAACCTCGAATTTCGTAGTAACCCCCCAGGTTAGGTATTAAGTATTAAGTCTATGTAAACGAACGATTAAACGTTCGGATACTCATATAAGTAGTTAACCTTAAAATAGTAAATCGTCTGTTAAGGTTTTAAATTTAATTATTGTATTTTTTTAATAACTGATTTCCTATAGTTTTATATACTTAATCAAATAGTAAAAATGTTGTTCAAAAATACAAAGTTTAACACGTACCTATATAATTATTAATAATTTTAACAATCTTGAACATCGTGATAAATACAGCGGGTAGAGTATCGGAACACATCTTTAAAAATAGCGAGACTCAAATTTTAATTCTATTCTTCCGTTTCGCTAGCTACAGTTCGATATGAGTTTGATACATGATCAAAGGCAATTTGGAATACTTGTATTTATGTATATAGATGCCTTTTTAACTACTTACTGCCACATAAATTCGAGTATCAATCATAGTTTTCAGTATTATTAGTGTTGAAATATAAACGATTTTTGATTTGGAAATTATAAGAATTAGTAATAAGTAGGTACTTACTTAATAATAAATATATTATCCATAGTTCAGCAAATCTCATAAGTCAAATTTTAAGGGCATTCCCTTCAAACTTTGAGATTGCTGGCTTGGAAGAAGCTAGAAACGCTTTCTTAATTGCATGCCCAGGTCAAAATTTTCCAGTTTCTCCAAAACAGAGGAGCTGGGACGACATAAACTGCAAATTGACTTATGACAATCTTTTGAGCTGTAGTACAGGTTCGGCGCGTGCTAGGCTTTTGGCCGTGGGAACGCATGAGGCCGGCTACTGGCTTCACGCGTACCCATCGTCAAATACAGGAACATTTCTTGTGCCTGACACGCTCCGAATAGCAACCTGTCTACGGCTTGGGGTTCCGGTCTGCGCTCCTCACAAGTGTCCCTGTAGCAGTGTCGTCGACCGGCTAGGACATCACGGACTGTCACGTCAAAAAAGCGCCGGCCGCTTCTCAAGACAAGCTGCACTAAACGACATTATACGCCGGTCCCTTGCCACCATCGATATATATGTACTAACGTACTAGATATCGCGATCCGAACACTCATTCTGTTACACTGCTTTGACCCGTTGAAGGTGCAACGAACTTCAGTGCGACTTTGACATTCTGTCACAGTATAGGTATTGGTCTTGCGGAGAGGAATTAAACCATAAACAACAAGTACAGACGTTTATTAGGAACGCTAAACTGTGAGCAAGCAAGAGACTAGAGGGTCGTAGGTTCTAAGCACTTGAGTGGGATTCGCTTTCTCCGGACAGACACTGCCCTGGATTCAGGAGACCGTAGGACGCGCTGCGGGCGTTGCAGGTGGATCTCCAGAGACGCTGCTGACTTGCAGGGCTGAGACCAGGGTGCTTCAGGGCTCAGAGTGTGCTGGTGGTGTAGAGCCAAGTGGTGGAGACTGCAGTTCCGTTCGGCGGTTTAACCCCGACTTGGTTGCCGAATAAACGGGCAGAGTATCCACAGGATTATTATATGGTAGATGTACTGTTTTTAGATAGCTGTGTTCAGATTCAAAATGTGCCGAATTTTTGGCGGCACTGGGTTTTAAAGGCTTAATTAAGTCACGCCCCTCGAGATAACGCTAACCGTAATTTGTGTTATGTGGTTTGACAGTTCGTGCCACAGAGAAGACACTGCGCAACAAAACGATGTACTTAATTTATTTAGCTTTCCTCATTATTTAATTAATTAAATATTAAGGAAAGACAAGAGCTCAGATTTTGTCCGTATTTACTTAATTATATTAAATAGATACGCCCAAAAATCATAGCAGCGGTAAGTTTGATAATAGCGCCATCTAGTGCTCGCGGGGTGAGGCTCGTTGCATTGAATCGAACTAACTTCGCTAAGGATATCGGTAATTACGTCCAAAAAACACCAAAAAATTATATTGTCCCAATTGCATTGTGACAGTACCTCCCTCTCCGCGGAGGATTTTTTCGTCTTAGCGAAAAAATCCGCCTGAGAAAAATCCCTAACGTAACACATTCAAAATAACCTATCAATCCTATCATACTTCCTAACATACTTTATTCATTCAACCTAACACAGGCAGGTCTGCCGTTTAAGACACTGCAAGACCCTACGCTACGAGAAAATGGCGAGATGGTAAAGAGGTAGTTATTAGGAGACACAGCCGCCAATCTAGACAAGGGTTGCCAACCGCCCTTATAAGATTATCCAGCACTACGCGCAAGGTTTAGCTGCCTAGCCGCGCAACGCTAGGTATAGCTTTCATTAGGCATTTTTAAGGAGTTGAAATTAGTAAAGACCGCTCCGGCAAAGGCTTTGGATTAAGACTAGCATTGGAAGTGAAGTAATTGTGTCGACCTAAGAAACTAGTGTACGTAAACAAAGCAACTAGAATTTTTATAACTTAGAGATAAATAGAATTAAGCACGGAAACCATGTGTATAGTTTATTCCTAACACGCGGCTAGTATTTGTTAAATTTAAGTAGTTAACTATAATTAGTGCGTCTCACTCTGACTAGGAAGACGCTAAGGTAGTCACAACGATCACGAACGAGTCGATGCGTTTTTATTTTAAAACTAGATTTAATCATACAGAAGAGTATTTTACGAGTAGGCGCAAAATATTTATAAGTAACGTTAAGTCGTTGACCTTGCTATGCAGTAGCGTTGTTTAAGGTAAACAAACTTGACGATACGATTGAGAACATAAAACAGGGTAGTTAGCGCAGCGCGACAATTACTGCCACCCTCTTTTTTAACTTAAGGTATCATGGACCGAGCCCACGACATTAACGTAATAAGAGTGCAACGTTGTTACAATAATAGAAGTACATTTTATAATTATGATGAAAATTAAGTCTTCTGTTTAGGAATAGTACTAATTGTTGCTAAATCGTTCTTAACGAGGTTAATTATTCGTACGTTATTTAAAGGTTATGTTGAAGTTTATTACTATTTATTGCCTGGAGTTAATTTCAGATCCTTTATGTGTCATACGCCTAAATCCTTGCCAGACATATCTTGTAGTTCAAATATTAACGGTGACCTTTTCTTGGAAATACGGCATTTCATAAATTTAGGTGCAAGTTTTTTACTGAAATACTGCGATTTATCACTTAAATAAAAGGTTCGCTTCCATACAATGTCTCCTACTTCAAAGTTTGCAGGCTTACGTCGTAAGTTATAACGACGCACATTTCTTTGGTGCGCGTAGTATAATGAATGTTGCACTTTGTCGAATAAATTCGTGAGGAAACCTGTATTCTGCGCGTAAACATCGCGTGGAAGGCAAATTAATAAATAGAATAATAATAAGAAATAGTAACAATAGGAAATTTCGAGACCTGATTCTAGAATATCGCTTGCGAGCATAGATGGCGGTAGCTTTAATATTTGTTTGCGTAATTCTTGCACAGAGTCTGCGGGTGTAGAACCACGAATTAAGACTTCATAAGTTAGCTCACTCTTTTGAAGTGACAAATACTTGATTTCGTACATATTTGATATTTAGATTAAGTGATCGCGTTGAAGTTAATAATTAGCTGATAATGAAATTTAGAAAAATAACAAATTATAAGGCGCGTGCCAAGCGACAGCTTATAAAAAGGATGTAGAACTGTACTGAAGTTAAATTTACTAAAAAACAGTCTTAACGATACTTTGTGATAGTGATCGTTAAAATGTAAGGTATGGTTTTAGGTGATTAAGTAAAATGCCTACTGGGGTAGTCTCCAATAGCAAATATCAAGTAATTTGACTATTCCGTACGTTACAAACAAGGAGTAATCTAAGTATGTACCTTCCCACTCAATTATATCCTCGCAGTAGATAGAAGTTAAAAAAAAAATAAGTAGAGTAGTGTTGCCTGTATTTTAGAACGATTTGGATGAAATTTAGCATGCAGTGGTTGTAGGTTAAATAACCGTTGGTTATTAACTTCCGATTTTGTATGAAATTTACCGTTGTAGAATAACGGTTGGCAGTTAAGTTTAAAAATTAGGTAGGTAGTTCAATTTAAATTGGGTAGTGAAATTTGAAAAAACGTTACAAATTTAAAAAAAAAACCGTTAAGATGACAACCACTGGGCAACGTAATGCCCTTTATTCGCCTCTTACGAAACCTAGGTGCAAAAGGGTGGCACTATTCTTAACCGGAACCACACGGTGATTAGAAAAGTGATAAAAAGAATATTACTTACTGCGAGACACAAGTAGTAGGAAAGTGCACAAAATACCAACACAAACACAACGAATAAAACCAGAAAAAAACGTTTCCCAACTCAAGACCACGTTAAGAGGCGCCACTTGTCACAGTATAGGTATTGGTCTTGCGGAGAGGAATTAAACCATAAACAACAAGTACAGACGTTTATTAGGAACGCTAAACTGTGAGCAAGCAAGAGACTAGAGGGTCGTAGGTTCTAAGCACTTGAGTGGGATTCGCTTTCTCCGGACAGACACTGCCCTGGATTCAGGAGACCGTAGGACGCGCTGCGGGCGTTGCAGGTGGATCTCCAGAGACGCTGCTGACTTGCAGGGCTGAGACCAGGGTGCTTCAGGGCTCAGAGTGTGCTGGTGGTGTAGAGCCAAGTGGTGGAGACTGCAGTTCCGTTCGGCGGTTTAACCCCGACTTGGTTGCCGAATAAACGGGCAGAGTATCCACAGGATTATTATATGGTAGATGTACTGTTTTTAGATAGCTGTGTTCAGATTCAAAATGTGCCGAATTTTTGGCGGCACTGGGTTTTAAAGGCTTAATTAAGTCACGCCCCTCGAGATAACGCTAACCGTAATTTGTGTTATGTGGTTTGACAGTTCGTGCCACAGAGAAGACACTGCGCAACAAAACGATGTACTTAATTTATTTAGCTTTCCTCATTATTTAATTAATTAAATATTAAGGAAAGACAAGAGCTCAGATTTTGTCCGTATTTACTTAATTATATTAAATAGATACGCCCAAAAATCATAGCAGCGGTAAGTTTGATAATAGCGCCATCTAGTGCTCGCGGGGTGAGGCTCGTTGCATTGAATCGAACTAACTTCGCTAAGGATATCGGTAATTACGTCCAAAAAACACCAAAAAATTATATTGTCCCAATTGCATTGTGACAATTCATGAGCAGCGAACGTACTAATTTTTGATTGAGACTCCGAATGTAAGCGTGAACCTGCACGTAAGTAACAATTCACTACTCAAGTAAGTAAAATTACATGTTGTTCAAGTGACTAAGCGGCTAATAATATTGTAATACCACAATAAAAACATTATTTTAAATAAAACGACACGCCATCCTACAATCATAGACTAAAACATGCAGACGTTCTCATTCAAAATTAGTTGTAAGTAAAAAATTGTGACTGACTGAACTTGAATGACAATTTGTTTAATTGCTTTATAGGTAGTTTGATATTTTTGAATATTTATTTTATGTTCTTTCTTTTTAGTCCTTAGTCCTTTAGATCCTACTAGGAGAAAAAAAGTGTCCCAAAACTTTCATATAATTTTTGATTCTTCCATTCCGTTACGGTCACATAAAGTCTATGAAAAATGGTAACTGAACGGGAAAAAAAACTTGGGAAACTTTTTTTCTCCTAGTAGGATCGAAAGAGCTCGTGATTCTGAGCAGAAATCACATAAAACTTTCCGAATTTAAAAAAAGTCAAAAGGTACAACAAAAAATAAAATTGCCCAGGTAAAATAGCTGTGTCACTTCTGCGGTGTATAATTTATATCGCGATGACGTCTTGTGACAATCCGGTATTTGAACATATTGTTGACATGAAAAGTCTTGTCTATCGGTAGAATATATGTCAATGCTTGCCACCGTCAACGTGCCAACGTTGCTTGAGCCCACAGGGATTGCAAGAGACGATGGCAAGAGACCGGATGGTATGAGTCTGATTCCATGGAAGATGGGTCGGGTGCTGGTTTGGGATTCCACTTGTTCAGACACGCTGGCCCCTTCCCATCTCCATGGTACTTGCAACAGACCTGGTGCAGCTTCAGAAGCGGCTGAAAAGGCGAAAGGACTGAAATACAGGGGTCTAGGCAGCGAATACGATTTTGTCCCATTCGGTGTCGAGACCCTTGGTCCGTGGGGTCCTAGCGCTTTAAAGCTCTTTAAGGAAATTTTTAAGAGGTTAATCGATGTCACAGGGGACCGAAGAGCTGGCAGCTTCCTCGTGTGCGTGTGGACTGAGGGACCACTTGGTTTTTAATGGTTTTAGACAGTTTTAGTAAGTGTAAAATTTAGTAGTAGTAGCGAATTACTTTGTACAAAAAAAAATGCATTTTTCTTGGCAAACATTAGTAAAAATCGCAAGGAAGATTATAAAAGTTAAACAAAAGCACAACTATTAATAAATTTCGTCAAATTTATATTTTTTTGTGGTCCCTCAGTTCACACACTACGAATTAATAAAATAATTAAAATATCCTAAAATATAAACATTATGGAAAGGTTTGTCGTACTGAGGTTTAGTTAAAAAGTTTGACTACATTTATATATATTTTTTAACGTGGATTGATGGCGTATAATATAAGATAAATTGCTTTTTAATATTTCCTTAGCAGTGTTTATTAGGGTGTCCACACAATGAAAAGCATTTACTAACGTGAATCATTTTTAAATTCAACTTTTTATATTTGCTTAATAATAACATTAAATGGACCAAGGAAAAACTGCATACAGCCAAAACTACATTTTAGATTCTGTAAGCAAAATTATGCATGCCAAGGTCTTCCTGCTCTTTTTCAAGCATTTCAATGACACTGTTGAATGGCTAAAATGTCCAACTATTTTCCTACAAGTTGTAATGACTTTCTTCACATATTCGCGTACAAACAAACCATGCTCTAAAACCAACTGCAATGTGTGCGCATTACAACATATATGAACAAACTGACTCCCTGTCATTAAATTATCACATAGTTCATTCACTGCATATATCATATTCCGTGCGTTATCAGTAACAATTGCTATTACTCTTTGTAGTATTTCCCAGTTCAATATAGCCATTTTTATGTTCTCAGCAATATTCACACCCGAATGATTCTCTCCTTGGAAAGGCATGCCTTCTAAACAGTAGGACTTCGGATTGAAGGATTTATCTAGCCCATGCGCAGTAAAGCTAATAAAATCATTCAAATGGGATGATGCACTACTCGTCCAGATATCGCTTGTCAATGTGATGTAGGTAAATGGTTTTCATTGTGTGGACACCCTAATAAACACTCTGCTAAGGAAATATTAAAAAGCAATTTATCTTATATTATACGCCATCAATCCACGTTCAAAAAATATATATATGTAGTCAAACTTTTTAAATAAATCTCAGTACGACAAACCTTTCCATAATGTTTATATTTTAGGATATTTTAATTATTTTATTAATTCATAGTGTGTGAACTGAGGGACCACAAACAAATATTAATTTGCCTATTACACAGCAATAACAAACCAAACACATCAATTCAAGTTAATTTGCCGCCTTTTTATTCTTTAAACATAATACGCAGGGCAAGTATATTCGAGCTACATGTTTTACCGCACCAAATCTGATACCATATACTTAGTTTGTTTTTAATTTCGTAATTTTGCTTACAGAATCTAAAATGTAGTTTTGGCTGTATGCAGTTTTTCCTTGGTCCATTTAATGTTAGTAAGCAAATATAAAAAGTTGAATTTAAAAATGATTCACGTTAGTAAATGCTTTTCATTGTGTGGACACCCTAATAAACACTGCTAAGGAAATATTAAAAAGCAATTTATCTTATATTATACGCCATCAATCCACGTTAAAAAAATATATAAATGTAGTCAAACTTTTTAACTAAACCTCAGTACGACAAACCTTTCCATAATGTTTATATTTTAGGATATTTTAATTATTTTATTAATTCATAGTGTGTGAACTGAGGGACCACAAAAAAATATAAATTTGACGAAATTTATTAATAGTTGTGCTTTTGTTTAACTTTTATAATCTTCCTTGCGATTTTTACTAATGTTTGCAAAGAAAAATGCATTTTCTTTTTGTACAAATGTGCCGATTTATTAGTTATTTTATGTGGTCTCTCAGGGACCAAAGAAGGAAGACTGCTTTAGTGTATAATCATTGCCAAATTACGTTTCGGTCATTACGAATGCGTTTAGACATGTTTATACTAAATCTGTAACATCAAAATAAGCCAGCAAATTAAACACTTGCCCAGAAGTGGAAGGTTCAGTGTGTGAACTGAGGGACCACACCTTTGGCTGTATAACTTTTTAGTGAATTCTTTACGAATTCCAGGATTTATTTACAAAGTAATTCGCTACTACTACTAAATTTTACACTTACTAAAACTGTCTAAAACCATTAAAAACCAAGTGGTCCCTCAGTCCACACGCACACGCTTCCTCGGACAAAGAATTAGCTTAGCTATTCAAAGAGGAAACGCTGCCAGCATCTTCGGCACCTTGCCTAAGGGGACTAGCTTTCAGAATATGTTTTAGTTGTAATTATCATTATTTTATATTTTTGTTTTCTTTTTTCTTATTGTACATATTTTTTTTAGTCTAGGATAGTTGTACATAGGTATATAATATAAGTATTGTGGTATTAAAATTACATACTTATAAATATATAAATATGATATGAGCGAGTCCAATGACGAAGTCAACAATTGAACACCAGACGAAGTAATACAAAATGCAGAGTTAAGTTTCTTAAATAAATAAATAAATATTAGGGGACAATCTTACACAAATCGACCTAGTCCCAAACTAAGCAAAGCTTGTACTATGGGTACTAGACGACGATAAACATACTTATATAGATAAATAAATACTTAAATACATAGAAAACATCCATAACTCAGGAACAAATATTCGTGCTCATCACACAAATAAATGCCCTTACCGGGATTTGAACCCAGGACCTCTTGCTTCGTAGGCAGGGTCACTACCAACTAGGCCTGCTGCCTGAAAAGTCTCGAGAAAAATGCAATGGAGACCAGTTAGCAAAGGGTGCAAACACTTTTTCGGAGACTGTACTGTTATTTACAATATGGAGTATTTACTCAATGTTGAAAGCCACAATAAAGACAAAAAGACGACGTGCATATAGGTACCTTTAATAATTAATATGTTCTCGCTGCTTGAGGTGAAAAGTTGTATGTGTCACGCGCGACCATGTGGACGAAATGAACCTAAACGCCCTCGCGGCACTCAGGATTCTAACTTAGAATTACTTGCTTAATAGAATCTTTCGCTTACTGGTGATTTTAAAAAAATCACTCGCAGAAAAAAAAACAACTTTGCTCTCTTGTCGCACAAATAACTATTTCCTAGTAGCGAAAATTGCCATTCGCATTTTTGCCCACAATGGTTTTTTACTGAAAGCCTATTATCATAATCGCGTTTTTTCCCAATTCTAATCGACACAGAAACATAGGTTTAGTTTATCCTGGGCCAAAAGCACACAGAAGATGGAGCTCCGCGTGAGCGTAGCTCCGTCGACACTGTTTCTGTGTCAATCAGAATTGGGAAAAACGCTACTGTGAAAATAAGCTACAGTAAAAACCGGTGTGCGAAAAAAAGCATATGCGAATAATGCGAATTTTGCTACTAGAAATGCCGAACGGTATAAAATGGTGACGGAAAGCGATGGCAAGCGCCCGCACGTTAGACAAAATGGCCTCAGGTTTTAAGGACTACCAAACCCTATTTTTTTCCAGCAAGGTTGTCCAAGTATTAAAAAAATTGCAAAACATGACACTGTTAAATTAAAGCCAAGTTTAGACCATTAAGAAAAATTGTGCAAGTTGCCTTTCATTGCGGGGTCGTAAAGCGCACTAATTTAAATTAGTCAGTTGGGCGCCGAAATGTAATGCAACTTGCACGATCTTTCTTGCAGGTGTAAGCTAGGCTTAAAAGATTTTGAAAACCTCAATGGCCTTATCACATAAAACAAAGTCTTCTAAGACAACTTCAACGACAGTTTTCTGTAAACAGTGCAAAACGACATTTAGACGTACATAAAATGGTTTCGCTAAAAACATTTGAATAACTAAAACTTAAAACTAGAGTTAAAATAAATAAAAAATTCTCTGGTAAAATAAGTCTATTCTCCGACAAATAACACTTACTTACTTACTGCCAGGGCGCAGTGACCCAAAGTATTATAAGTTATTTGAATAACTAGAACTTAAAACTAGAGTTAAAATAAATTAAAAATACTCTGGTAAAATAAGTCTATTCTCCGACAAATAATGGACCAATTTATTATTTAAATACTTGGCTCAGGCTCGTTCGGTCCGTTTCCTATCATGTCTGCTTCTCAAACTGGTCTTCTTCCAAGAAATGACTCTTTCCTATAATGTCAGCAAATGGTTTCCTATCATGCCACTGTCCTAGAATGATCGTTTCCTATTATGTCCGTTTTGAAAATTGATCTGCTTCATATAATGTCCGTTCCTTGTGATGTCCTATTCCTACGATGTATGCTTCGTATAATGCCCACTATTTGTGTTCTGAAGCCCGTTTCCTACAATGTCTGCTTTTCAAAATGTTTTCTTTTTTGTCCGTGAGTTCAAGAAGTAGTTTCCGGAAGTACTTGAAATAAGCATGCCTGGGATACTTCGGGGCATCTATACGAAAGTGATGTAGCAAAATATTATCGACAAAAAAATATATCGCTTCCGGTACATTAGCAACTAAGCTCAAATTACCCTTATACTTACTCAGTACAACCCAATGTCAAAAACTCATATTGTCACATAAACATAAATTTAAAATAGCCTAATCTCTAAACACCAGAGTCCCTAAAAACACCAAAACCAAACTAAACTGATCGTGTAGAAACCTTTGTTTAACCAATGGAGATTCTTATTTTGTTTCACTTTTTCATGTTTTTTTTTCAAAGTTACTTTATTAAGTGATTGTTGTTATTAAATAAATATTGTAGAGTTGTAGTATAAATAAATTTAGGGTATTTTGAGAATCAGACATTTTGAGAAGTAGACAACATAGGAAACTGACACTGGGAAGAAGGTTATTTTGAGAAGCAGACATTTTAGCAAAGAGCATTGTAATATTTGTAATATTATATGAACAAGAGTGGCAACTCTATGGTCAAATATGCATGTATGGAAGGTGCTGCCGCCCTACGGCTGGTCAAGTACTAATGTGACGTATGTATAGATGTATACCTGTCTATATGTACATGTTGGTAGTGATGTACAGCTATAATTACGCGTAATTTTAATTGATAGGCTAATTGCCACTATTCGTATTTTAGCCGTCTAATTCAAATCAGCATATACGAAGTATAAGCAGCTAAACCCGATTTGCACTATACGGCTAAAATACGAACATTGGCAAGTGGCCTATCAATTAAATTCCTTGACCCTACAATTTGGTACGCCATGGCCATGGCCGATGAATGACAACTGACAAGTTTGACAAGCCAACCAAGATGGCCGCTAATTTAGATCTTCAAAAAACACCAGAGATCGCTGTAGTCTCATGAAAAGTGATGATATTATGTAAGTGTGCCCGGCCTCATTTTAGGAAACAGACATTTTCAAAAGTAGACATCATAGGAAACGGTCAATGTGGGAAGAAGGCCACTGTAGGAAGCAGACATGTTAGGAAACGGACCGAACGAGCCTGAGCCAGATACTTATCTACTTTAGACAAATACATTTAGAACACAGATATAGATACACATAGATAACGCATAGATGCCGTGGAGTGCCGGCTTAACAATAGCACTCCCCCAACTCTTCTCGCGGGTGTCGTAAAAGGCGACTAAGAGACTTCTGTGACAAAGTACACAAAGGTCCCACCGGTGTCGGGCAGCAGCGATACGCCTGCTCAGCGTGGCAATTAGAGCAAACCCGACCATATGGAAAGTCAACACGAACCACGGCCCCCAGTTCCCGGCCGCCCTGCTATTCCTGATCAAGGCGGCGGTCACGGTAACGGCAGGGCAGGGGGTGCGAAGAATCCCCGGGTTACGGAATGCCGCCGAAAACAATTAACCTTGGCAGCATACAATACAACGGACGCACGTTACGGCTCGACGAGCATCTGGCACAACTTGAAGTCGAACTCGAGAAAATAAGGTGGCACATTCTTGGGTTAAGCGAAGTCCGAAGAGAGGGGAGGACACGCTAACTCTTGAATCAGGCCACCTTCTATAGCTAAAGATTTTTTTTACACGCTTTATATTTGCTTTTTATAAGGGTTTTTTCAGTTTGTTCGAGATTTTGTGGGTGGACACGTTATTGCCTATCGGCACGGCATCGTATTAAAAGTGTCCTTATCGACAATATGCACAATTGCTATTTTTCGACGCATCCTGTCGGTTTGATTGAACTTGAATTTGAAAAGTTCTGATGATATTCGGCTGAAAAGGGGCTCCGACGTTGTTAATCAAGCCCTGCTTGACAAGGTAAATCATTATGACGCTTACTGTGATAACGTTCTACGACGGATCAGAAATTAAATGGTTCGATTCAAGTGTCCTACTGTCTGAGAGAGCATTTTCCCCTCATAACATTTATGCCATTATTTTTGTACATAAAACAATTTAAAATCGTGTTAACTTCTACTTTCAACATTTAAAACATGATGTATAGTTGGAATTTTATAAGCTGGAAGTTTAGGACTGCAGACCTCATCTGGTAAAGATAACATTGTTCTCGTTTGTTCTATTATGGACGCACTACAACGCCGACGCTCCACCCGAGTACCGCTTACAATGACGAAAGGCCTTTCTTAATGAGTTAAGCTTTTGCAATTTCAACCTTGTAACTTAGAGAAGACGGTAGCTATTTGTTTGCATTTTTTGTTACTTGTTCTGATTCGTTATTAGCAATAGGCTTCAACAAACGAGAACAATGTTATCATTACCAGATGAGTTCTGCAGTCCTAAACCCCCAGCTTATAAAATTCCAACTATACCAGTAACAAGACCAGTATTAAATAAACATGTTTACTTTTGACATAGGATTATTAAGAAAAAAGCGCGAATATGAAAATTTTAACCAAAAAAAATAGATAAAACTTCAAATCTCAGAAGGTAGCAATCCCGTCACTAAGTACATTATCTGCTTGGCGAATAAATTATATTAGATACAGTTGTAAACTGAACATAACATCTCTTATATTAACTTAACTATGTAACAATTTACAGTCGGGATTAGAATAGATTTCGTTACCTTAAGGTAACTTTAAAAGTTAAAATTTGCTTGCACCAAAGCAATTGTCAGTCCTGTCAACATTTTATTTCAAACGAAACAGTATATCGCATTGAAGTTTCCCATTTTTCAGAAAGTAATCAGGGCTCGAACTTTTAGTGCGGTTAACGTCAGGCAGTTCGTGGTCGTCGTGTGGAGGCCAGGGGGCAGTGTTTTACGAGCCTGGTGATTTCAATATCTGGTATCATGGGAATTCGGTTTTGAATGGAACATGGTGTACCTATTGAAATTATTGAAAACAAGCTTTTTTTGGCAAACCGATATAGAGAAAAACACGGTGACAGGAAAGTTTGGTATGCTGGGAATTTGGTATTTTAGAAATAGGGTAAGTCGGCAATCTAGTATTTTGCAATTCTGATATTTAGGGAACGAGAGGTAAAAATTACGTCATTTTATACTCAGCATGATGCGGTACCGAAATAAAATAAGATTCACAAAACTTGCTACCGTAGCGTAATGCATTATCATTTAATGATTTTGTGGTTAGTATACACCGTGAAATTTTAGTGGTTGTTTTCCCGAAACGAGGTGATTTAGTATCGATTGTACAATCGATTTATAAATACTATTTTGACTAGAGTCAAAAATCCAATTGTGAAAAACGAAAGTCGAAAATGACCGCAAACCAATAGTAACGCTTCGTTGGTACCTAACCTATCGTACGATCGTACGCTACTTGTACCAACGAAGCGTTACTATTGGTTTGCGGTCATTTTCGACTTTCGTTTTTCACAATTGGATTTTTGACTCTACAAGTTAAGTAAGAAGTATCTTTTTCTATTTATTTTTTTATTTTCTTCAACTTCATTTTTTTTTAATTACTTTTACGGTCATCCCGTGAAACCATATATTTCAAACTAAATACAAACTGAAATCGGAGCTACCCGCTCTCCTGGACCAAGAGATGGCGCTACTAGGCCAACTTTTACATTTTCAACTTCATTTTTTTTTATTACTTTTACGGTCATCCCGTGAAACCATATATTTCAAACTAAATACAAACTGAAAATATAGATGCACAGAAAAAAGACCAATGCTGGGAATCGAACCCAGGTCCTCAGCGTTCCGTGCTGCGTGCTTACCCCTACACCATCACTGGTCTAGAAGTTAGCGACGAATCTTTCCCATACATCGTACACTTCAGTCTGTTATAATCACATTTAGGCAGTGATAAAGCGCATCTATGTTATGCCCTCTACCGAGAGACTTCAACAAAAGTTTGCCTAGTAGCGCCATCTCTTGGTCCAGGAGAGCGGGTAGCTCCGAAGGAGTGTTGAAGTCTCTCGGTAGAGGGCATAACATAGATGCGCTTTATCACTGCCTAAATGTGATTATAACAGACTGAAGTGTACGATGTATGGGAAAGATTCGTCGCTAACTTCTAGACCAGTGATGGTGTAGGGGTAAGCACGCAGCACGGAACGCTGAGGACCTGGGTTCGATTCCCAGCATTGGTCTTTTTTCTGGGGTTTTTTCTGTGCATCTATATTTCAGTTTGTATTTAGTTTCAAATTTTTGACTCTAGTCAAAATAGTAATTATAAATCGATTGTACAATCGATACTAAATCACCTCGTTTCGGGAAAACAACCACTAAAATTTCACGGTGTATAAACTGTCTTTGTGACCACAGTCAAAACCGTTTATAGGGACACCAATTACAACGACATATTGGATGTAACGACCAAGAAAAAAACCCAATACGATCTTATATAAGTACCCAAAGTAACACTGGTTACAATGACCAACCGTGTTTAACGACCAAATATTGTTGTCCCTTGAATGTCGTTATAAACGGTTTTGACTGTATAATAAAAGTAGATGTGATAGTAATATACGTTTTACAATATCAGTAGGTAGGTATATTGTCAAATTTATTATCACAACGTCCATTTATTGTTAATCTGAATGACAATTTCAGTCCAAGACATTATGGTACTGCTCATTTCGAGTGGCCATATCGTTTAATGAAAGAGTTAATAAGTGGTAATTGTTTACGAAAAGACTATTTGAAATCATCCCATGTGTGGTTCAACGTCATAAACACTAAAAGCTCGAGCCGTTATACTTAGATTCTATGACTTGATAAAGGAATAACTGACCAAGGTTTTCGTACCCTGACTGTAAATAAAAATCCATTATTAAAACAAGTTAGGAACTAAAATCTCTGCTGCAACAGCCTTTCTTTGCATCCTATTACATAATATTAAACTACAATTCATCACAGAGAGACTCAACCAATTTGCATATGGACTCTATAGTTTCTTCTTCATTGTCTATTATTCTTTTATTTTGAGACTCTGGACGTATAATTTCAAAATTTGTACTATTACCAACACTTTCATTTATATCATAAAGTGCTTTACTCTCTACATATTCATCACTTTGGACCTGTACAGCTGTTGCACTATCGACATCATCGCTTTCTACTTTGAGTTCAGGCACTTCTTTAACTCTATCTCCGTTAGCATCCATCTTTAATGACAATAATTCGGATGCTGAAGTCATTATTGTTATCGCCGTAACTTGAGGAGTTTCTTTTTCACAAGCTTCACTCGTATTATATCCATCAATGTTCATATCTAATTTGAAGTCTTCTAAACTAAGTATTTTATCTATATCTGTATCTGTGAATTCAGGCTCTATTTCTTCCTTGAGTTGTTTAGGGCTTTCATCCCCATTTTCCAGTGCATGAGCTATTGAATGCAGTTCACTCTCCGACGTTACTATTGTAATAGCTGTAACTTTTAAGGATTCTTCTCTCCTATCATCATTTATATGACTGCATTCAATTTCTGTTCGTTGTACTTCTTTATTGACCGAAGTGTCTGCATTCTTGGGTTCTAGATTTCTACTATTCGCATAAATATTTGCAGTTTTCTGATCTGAAACAGGGATATTGATTTTTGTCTTTCATAAAGTAACGTGAATATGATTAAACAACCAATTTTGACTTGCTAAGCTTAGAGGCATGATAAGATAATCGAAAATAGACAATTGTAAAATTTAAAATTTTGAAATGAAATCCAAAAACTGGCCAACTGCAAATTCCACCACTAAGTAGATAAAAAGAGCAAAAATATTCCATATAAAATTGTCATAGCGGACATAGCGTCAAAAACATAATAAGTAATTGCGATGAAATTAAGTGGCGCCCAAAAAGGACTATGCATAAAGTAACAAAAAATAGTGACTAATTGTTATAATTACTCTTTACGGTTTCGCCGAGCTGGTGTTTTTCCTGTTTGACGATCTGAAAATAATTAAATTATAATAGTTGCTTTAGAGTTCTTCAAGTATAGTGTTGCGGGCTGACCAGCGATATATGTATGTGTAGAAAAGGTACATGAAAGGAAAACAAAGTACGAACCGTATTACAAATTTCTGTCGGTTCAATATTACTGTTCTTTTCGGCCTCGTTTATTTTTTCGCTTTTTATTAAATCAAATGTGTTAACAATCTCGTTTGTTTTGTCACTTCTTGTTCTAAATATATTATGATATTCTTCTTTT
This sequence comes from Archips crataeganus, assembly GCA_947859365.1. Lineage (NCBI taxonomy): Eukaryota > Metazoa > Arthropoda > Insecta > Lepidoptera > Tortricidae > Archips > Archips crataeganus. The sequence goes on along the minus strand of OX402071.1, from coordinate 4,953,700 downwards.
TTATCACTTTTACTATTAACAGCCTCGTCTACAATATTTTTTTCTGATAAATAATTACACGCTTCATTTGTCTTCTGATTATCAGTCGATTCATCAAGACTTAATATAACGGCCATTATCTCTTTTCTAATCTCATCGGGTTCATCTGAAAAGAAACAAACATTTAATTTACTACTTGTATAAATTGATAGAACACAACAATAAAATTATAGCCATGTATAATAATTGTATATCGTCACTAATAAAAAAACTCATCACAAAATAGATAATCTTACGAAATTAACTTTACTGCGTGTGCTTTAAGGTTCCTTTTATGTTTTCATATCATGGATTTGAGCTGAGCTACGAGCTTTTTCAAAGAAATGTCGATATGTGCTTGTATTGTTGTTTAGATTTTAAGGAGGCTATTTCGTAGTTTTTAATATCCGATACAATATATATACAATATATATTCAAACTAAATACAAACTGAAATATAGATGCACAGAAAAAACCCCAGAAAAAAGACCAATGCTGGGAATCGAACCCAGGTCCTCAGCGTTCCGTGCTGCGTGCTTACCCCTACACCATCACTGGTCTAGAAGTTAGCGACGAATCTTTCCCATACATCGTACACTTCAGTCTGTTATAATCACATTTAGGCAGTGATAAAGCGCATCTATGTTATGCCCTCTACCGAGAGACTTCAACACTCCTTCGGAGCTACCCGCTCACCTGGACCAAGAGATGGCGCTACTAGGCCAACTTTTACAAGTTAAGTATGAAGTATCTTTTTCTATTTTTTTTTTTATTTTCTTCAACTTCATTTTTTTATTACTTTTACGGTCATCCCGTGAAACCATATATTTCAAACTAAATACAATCTGAACTATAGATGCTGGGAATCGAACCCAGGTCCTCAGCGTTCCGTGCTGCGTGCTTACCCCTACACCATCACTGGTCTAGAAGTTAGCGACGAATCTTCGAACCTGGGTTCGATTCCCAGCATTGGTCTTTTTTCTGGGGTTTTTTTCTGTGCATCTATATTTCAGTTTGTATTTAGTTTGAAATATATGGTTTCACGGGATGACCGTAAAAGTAATAAAAAAAAAAAAAAATGAAGTTGAAGAAAATAAAAAAATAAATAGAAAAAGATACTTCATACTTAACTTGTACAATATATATAGTTATGGAAATAAATTGAATTAAATTGAGGTAGGTAGTCTTTAAAGCTAACTGTATAGCTCGTGAAAACCCCCCTTATTCTTAAAATGGGTTACCCACCTTTTGGCGAAGTTTCGACATATTTTCACAGACAGACAATGTAGACAGAATAATGTTACCAGGTAAAATTAAGGTGCTTCAGAATTTATTTAAAAGAAAATTCAAACTACTAGTGATTTTGAATTTGATTGTTTCTTTAGAGAGTTTCAAATGATTGATTGATTTGGGCATTACTTTGGGGAGGTCCGTACATAATCGTATATCAATGAACTGCAAACTTTTACATTACTCCTAGCGGAACAAGTTGAAAGGTTGTAGTTCATAAAAAATGGTTTCACTTACTGTCACTGTCTTCTATTGTAACTATCTCTGGATTAGTTTCAATAAGTATCACGTCACCATTATCTGAAAAAAAAAAAAATTTTTTTTTAATAAAAAACCAATATATATTCCTTTAACACCCTAAGGATCAATGTCAAATAGTTGCATGGCTTAAAACACCAAAAGCTATTTTTAGTTAGGGTATGTGCGTACGAGCAACTTAATCGCAAGGCGATTTTTTTTGTGTTATGTATATAAATAAAATAAATAAATATCACGGGACAATTCACACCAATTGACCTAGTCCCAAACTAAGCAAAGCTTGTACTATGGGTACTAGACAACGGATAAACATACTTATATAGATAGATACATACTTAAATACATATTAAACACCCAAGACTCAAGCACAAACATTCGTATTATTCACACAAATGTCTGCCCCGACCGGGAATCGAACCCGGGACCTCAAGCTTCGTAGTCAGGTTCTCTAACAACTAGACTATCCGGTCGTCAAAAATTATTTGTATCCCGGGAGTCGCGGCTCTACCTGTGCGCACTTCTATACTAACCCATAGACTTGATAAAATAGTCGCGGAGACAAAAGTTGCTCGTGCGCGCATACCCTATATATACAGGCTGTTAGGTAATGAGTGGATAATCCTGAAACTACGGATAGAGGGCACTTAGGACGTTATAATAAAGCTAATATAGGTTTAGTAAAAGTGGCACGGTTTTCGAGATATTTGGACTTTTAGGTTTTTTTCGAAAATTAACACCCTTGTTCAATGTTTTGATCATAGCACCATTTTAAGTAAATTTTTTTTAATTTTTATTTTTGCTCAATATTCTTGAATACTCGTGTTATTAGATAGGCATCACTATTTTTGTGAGACTACATTGGATTTTTAATAAAAAAATCGCAAACTTAATTTTTGCGTTTTCAATCGTACATTGATCGAACTTTCAGCTCTCATGGTGAAAAAAAAATACACTACCGTCTAGTTGCCAATAAGCTTAAAAACATTTCAATTTGTTGACAATTTAAAAATAGTAATTACCTTTTGAATTTAAAATCAAAATGCCAAGATAATAAAAAAAAGACACGCTCACCCACATTTTTGCCAGTGTACTTTTTGTATCCCGGGCGTAGAATCTGGCCACTAATTTAAATGCCATTTATTCCAAATTTAAAAAACATGCCGACTGCTCTTTGTTTTTTTTTTAATTTGATTTTGAATATCGGTATCATTGCGTAATTAATGGTGAATTGAGTGTTTAGATGTGTTAAGGTTGTTGTGTTGTTTTTTTTTAGTTTAATATTGTTTCGAACACAATACACACCGACAGGATATGCTCAAATGCATTACATTTATGGTGAGTGCCAAGGCAACGCTAGTGCTGCTACAATGTTGTACGCTGAACGCTACCCAAACAGACGCCATCCCGATTACCGGATTTTTCCTCGGATCCATAACGCGTACAGTGCAGGCAGAGTTCTTGGCCAGGGTGTAGGAGGAAATAGCGAGGGCAGACCGACGGAGCGAGACCATGAAAATGTTCTGGATTAAATTTAATAGCGGCAAATCCTTCTTTGTCCATACGGGACATAGCAAATATTCTCGGACTGACAACGTGGAAAGGGCATGCAACTCTTAAAATTGCACACTTTTCATTTCCAACGTGTGCAAGTCCTATGTTTGTGTAGCATTCAGCGTACAAAATTGCAGCAGCACTAGCGTACTACCTAACGTAGTACAGTAACAGTAACGTAAAAATAGCCTACGACCTATTCTCAGACCTACCGAATACGGAGAAAAAAGTTTCATACAAATCGGTCGAGCCGTTTCGGAGGAGTTCGGTAACAAACACCGTGACACGAGATTTTTATATATTAGATTTAACTAGTTTGTGTTAATGAATGTTAAGCCTTATAGCATTGTGGATTAACATGGCAATACTTGAGTATTTCATAGTTTATAATTTTGTTGAATTTAAGCTATGGCAATACTGTAACAGTTGTCAAATTGTCTGTTTCCTCTTTCCGTGATGTAAGCATATAAAACTGATTTTACTTTGTTCATAAGTGTTTTGTGGAACTCTATCAACCCATATCAGATGTAATCCTGCCGCTAATGTTCAATTTCATTGTACTGTGAATACAAGAAGCTATATCGCGATATCTTGGCCTTGTTATTTCTCGCCTGCTGACGCTCCTCGCTCATCTATACACCACATAATAATATAGTACTCTGCTACAGTTTGATAGCCATGGTATACGTTGCCGGATTTCGCTGACAACACTAGAGGGAGACTCCCGCGCCCCTCACATCTTCACTGGGCTGGCTTGCGCGCACGGCTCGTCCTCTTCAATACTTTTCACTGATACTTTTTTGTATAACTACTAGCCAGCTTTTTTTGTATAACCACTAAGCCACACATAGTTCACCATTTTATTCGAACTCTTCATTAGGGCTGGAACCTATAGATCAGCAATCTATAGCTACGCGGATCATTTTAACCGTATTGTGAAAACCCAGCCTTACCTTGACGTTCCTTGTCCACGCCCTCAAAGTCATACTTTTTCGTGTTGATATCTTCTGCAACTTTTTCCACGAATTCCACATCGTTGTCTCTTGGATATTTCTGTCTAAAGAACTTAATTATTTCCTTAGTTGATTTGTATCCTGTAATTTAAGAATAGCTGCTGCCAAATTAACAAACCAGAGACCGTATTGTCTAACGTGCGGACACTTGCCATCGCTTTCTCCATCTCAGTCTCATACCGTTAGAAAGAAATAAATAGTTGAGTGCAATAGCAAGTGTCAACGCAGGCCATGTTCAGATGACAAGCGCTCAACGCGCGTTTTGATAACGCGCGTTTACAACTAGGTACATACATTTTGTTCTGGCTGTATACATGACTAGCTTGTGCCCGCGACTTCGTCCGCGTAGAATTCCAATTTGTGGTAAAGCTTCTTCATCTCTTTCATTGTATAAAACAAAAAACCGGCAACGGCAACATCCATTATTATTATCATTTCATCATCATCAGTATCAGTTAGTGAATATTATAAATCCCGTTTATTCACTATCCCGTGCGTGGGAATTTCAACAAATTTGTCCTTATTCTATGCAAATTTTCGCTTATATTTATCCCGCGGGAATTTTGCATTTTCCCCGAGTAAAAGTAGTCTATGTCCTTAAAGGTGTAGCTTTCTACCTGTAAAAGAAGTTTTAAAATCAGCCCCGTAGTTGAATTCACTTATTTTTTACCCGTGTGAATTTTGCTTTTTCACGGAGAAAAGTAGTCTATGTAAATAATGGTTGGTGTAACTTCCTATTGGTGAAAGAAATTTTCAAATCAGCCCTCAAGTGATGTTCACTTCTTTCTATCCCACGGGAATTTTGCATTTTACCGAATAAATAGTAGGTAGCCTAGCCTATACCAACAAAGGATAGTGTAGTTTTCTATTGGTAATTTTTTTTTAAACTCGGCCCCGAAGTTAAATTTACTATTTTCTATACCGCGGGAATTTTGCATTTATCCGGAAAATAGCATCCTATGTTAATCAAGGACAGTGTATCTTTTCTAATTGGTGAAAGACATTTTCAAATGAGCTCCGAAGTTGAATTTGTATTTCTATCCCTTGGGAATTTTGTATTTTTCCGGAAAAAAGTAGCCTATGTCAATAAAGGATAGTGTAACTTTTTACTGGTAAAAGATTTTTTTTTAAATCGGCTCGGAAGTTTCAGAGATTATCTATCCCACAGGAATTTCCAAAAATCCTGCAATAAGTTTTTTTGCTGTTATGTATGACCATTTACGTTTATACTGAAACTGAAAAGTTTAGTACTTAATTGTAGTTACGGAGATAGGATCCAATTGATTTGAGTATATAAATCCTGATTTATCCTTATCCCGTGGATATTTTAAAAATTATTGAAATTAGCTTTATACCTGTTCTAATAGTCTACTTGCATGCCCAATTGGAACAGTTTAGTAATCTTGGTTATGGGGATAGGGTCACTCTCGATTGATGAAATATATACATCCCGTATATTCTTTATCCCGTGGGAATTCCGGAAAATTCTTTCTTATCGGATGCCTACGTCATACAAAGGACACATCCTCCAAGTTTCAGGTCTCTACATACAGCGGCTTAGGCTGTGCCTTAATCCGCCAGTCAGTCATTTAGGACTTCAGGACAAAGCATTTTATATGTATTTACATTGCACCAAGCTTTTATGCGAGTTCAACAATGATGTTTGAATACTCAATTCGATTTTATTCGAAAAAGGTTGAACTCAAATAAAAGCTTCATCATCATCATCATCATTTCAGCCGTAGGACGTCCACTGCTGGACATAGGCCTCCCTCATTGACGCCCAATCATTACGGTTGGAAGCGACTTGCATCCACCCTGAACCTGCGGCCTTCACCAAAACGTCCGTCCATCTCGTTGGTGGACGTCCCACGCTGCGCTTGTAAAAGCAAAAGCTTGGTGAAATGCAAATACTTATCATAATTAGTTATTATTAGAGGTACACCTCTACCATGAGTTTACACTAGTTCACAGTGACCGTACTCGCTAGCGACGGCGTAAATGATTTGTATGGAGAATTGTACTTCCGTAAGTGACCGCTAGAGGCGCTGTACAATTCTCCATACAAATAATTTACGCCGTCGCTAGCGAGTACGGTCACGTAAACTAGTGTAAACTCATGGTAGAGGTCCAGAGATCAGATCAGGAAGTGGTTGACAAACGTAGACAAATGGTTTGCAAAATTTGAAGTTTCGTTTCGTTTACGTTGTGTCAAAATAAAAAGTAATTTAAATCAAAAGCACTAAGGAGTATTGATATCAACTTCGAAGCAAATCTCCCCCAAAAGAACTTTCTACTCCTTTTTAACCCCCGTCAAGGGATGAATTTCAATAAAATACGAAACACGTCTTCCATCAATTCTGTTATAGAATGTTTATGCAAAATTTGAAGTAGATTGGACCAAGGAATCACAAAGGAAGGAGTCCCATACAAACTTTGCCCCCCTTTTTTACCCCCTTAGGAGTAGAACTACGAAAAATCCTTTCTTATCGGATGCCTACGTCATACAAAGAACACACCCTCCAAGTTTCAGGTCTCTTAAGATCAGCGGTTTAGGCTGTGCGTTGATCCGTCAGTCAGTCAGGACAAAGGATTTTATATGTATAGAAGATAACGCGCGTTGGCCAGGACAAAATGTAACGCGCGTTGAGTTGAGCGCTTGTCATCTGAACATGGCCTTAGACAATTAAGCGTGCTAATGAGATTGCATCAGAAGGATTGCATTATCAGAATGGGTTAGAACCGATTGCACTTGTGCAGACCAATGATGTATCGTGATACGGAGCTTAGGCACCACGGGCCTCACAATATGTCAGTTTTTACCCACAATGTCACCAACTCTTAGGTTTTATCCTTTCCTTATTAAAAATAAGCGAGTGCCCTAAGTTGGCAACACTGAACGTCCCAGATTTACCATAACGTTTTAACATCAGTTCGAGAAACTTATATTCAACGTGGAATGTGCATGGAAGTTTAGGGATGTTTGGTTGTGATAAATTAGACTCCCTAATAGATTTGTATAAGTGAAGAATAGGTGAAGAAGAATATGTGAAGAATGTTTATTAAAAAATATTTACAGGTATATAAAAATAATTATGGCACAAATAGTGCGAAGTGCGCGGATCACGCAAGAGGGCGTCGGCGTTGCGTTCTCTCGCTCGCGTCTATAAAATACGGCGCGGCAAAGCTTGCGATCTTTTTCATCGCGCGGCCGTCGAGGAAGGAACATGTCGTCGTTGCTCCGATGTACTTCGCTCCGATGCAGCGTGTGTCTCCGCTGCACTCTACGATCTGAAGCACGACGACGAAGATGAAGATTCCTCGAGGCTTGAAAACTGAACAATAATGCGATCGACGAAACAAACAAAACTGTTCTTCTGAGAACATTCGACCTTATGGTCGCGTCTCTATAGACAACGTCACTTTTTCTCCTTTAACGACGTCAATCACCTACAGAAGTTTCAAATTATTGGGAAACTCGCTTATACATAAGTCATCGGCCGGCACCCGAATTTGACCTTTTCCAAATCGACGGCCTGAAATTCTGAGGTGATTGATGGTTATTTATTTATTTATTTATTTATTTATTTCAGAAACAATATACATTGTGTTTGAACACTAGAATTAATTAAATATGTACTACATTGTTAAAAACGAATGTTACAGATACTGCTATACTAATATACATGTCAATTAAAATTTTATTCTACTAATTATTATTATTGTTAATTTCATTAATTACTATATTATACATAACCGTTTTATATTGCACAAAAGTAAAGTTCACTCTTCCTAAAATTTATGAAATTTTTACGTTATATTTTCCTTTAAATTACTTTGTGGCGATTGACCCTAATCAATGACAGTGTTTCTTCCTTCTATTATCCTTCTAAGGCAACTTTCTGGAGATGGTATAACTCCTTATTGAATGTCATCCTATGTGCTCTGAGGAGCCCTCTAGCGCCGCGGCACAAAACTCTCCGTTAGCAACCGCCGCCGCGTGCGCGTCTATCCTTTCCTTTTTTCGCTACCGTACTTTGGAGTGAATCTAAAGTGACTTTCAGACTTTCTGTGCTGTCCATTCGTTACCGTGCCTTGGTGTGAATACTGTGAATGTAGACCCTCTGAATCATCATATCTACCATCTGCTGTGCTTTGGTGTGGACCGTTATATCTTAGACATTTGTGATCTTGGTGTGGTCTTCAAAGACCTAGGCAACGCCTGTGCTGCAAGGAGCTGACTCTGCCACCCCTGAGGAAACCAGGCCATTGGACGTCATTGGGTAAGCGAGTTAACCTTCTTTTGATTGTTGCCTTTGAGGTCCCTTTCCTTCTACTTTCTTTTCATTTCTCCACTTTCCACTGAGCTACCGAACCCCTTTCTCATACAGACAGAGACAAACAGCTCTCGCGAAGCTATCTCATTCGGACTGCGTATCTAATGGCCGCGCGCGCAAATCCACGTTGGATATAACCTAGCCTAGATATAAATTGATGAATCTCTCATTTCATTACGGGGTTTCCCATTTAGGCGATTAAGCGAATGAGAAACGCGCTCTTTGGCGCATTTCAAGATTAACCAGTATTACCATAATGGTATTAGTCTACTATTTAGTAGTAATTTCATTTAAATTCTTACCAATTACTTAGTAGAAATACTGGGAATGTAGAGAAAAATTAACGAGAAAAACTTTTCTAAAATATTCAACGAGTCAAAACGTCAGAAAAGTATTAGTGAATGAAAATAAACAGAAGTACTTGGAGCAAACGTTTGAATTTCTAAATAGCGATGCGGCTCTACCACAACACAAGAGACACAGGTGGTAGATTCTAGTTTTGACTGCGCGTTACATTTTATTGAGTCGAAGAATAATAATTGATAAAATAAATAAATCCATGTTTTGTTCTCGTCCTTCACTTATTGTGTATGTGGCTAAGGCCGCACCGAGCTTTTGGCGCATTTAATGCATTCATTTAATTAATTAACTAATTGATTTATTTAACACTTTCACAGTCCAGTGCCCATAGGGCATGTATTACAATACCGAAGCACGAAAGACCGAATGTATTAAAACATCGAATGGGTCAGAAGACCGACACAATTTTTTTCTGAAACCGTAAACTTTTCAGAATTGATTAAAACGGCATCATACAGAACCCATTAGGTTAGGTTAGGTTTGTTTTATAACAATCTTAAAAAGTTAACGGTTAAGTTAAGTTGTCATATTATATCAACAAAAAATCCTAAAGTGTTACTTTCGAAGTTACTCTTTTCACATTTGGTCAGAGTATTATGAAACTCGTGTCGCGACATGATTAGCGACAGTTTGTATAGCGAGCGACAGAGAACGTACATTTTGAACGTACATTTTGTGTGAAACGTGGTAGAAGTCGGGTCAGTGAACTTTTTTCCAGGTTTATCTCGCGCAAAGTATAGAGATTTTTCTAGCACAAACAACTTGTGATTAGTGTTTGACATAATAATAACATCGATTCGATTTGGTATTCTTGTTTTATATTTTCAAACGTGTCTCATTGATATAATGCCACTTATAAGATATCGATAAACTAAGTATTACAAGGAAAAAAAAATATTCGTGCTAGGAAAATATCTAGGTATATTCATCACACAGCGGCTGCGCGATGAGCATGAGAAATGTATTCTTCTTACCTTCTCCTTTTAGAATGTCAGGCAGAAGTAGCTTCAATACTTGTTTCATGTAAAAAAAAATTACAATTACGCCTTTTTCTCTACACTTCTTCATGGCTGGTTTCATCTGTTTCATGAGTCTCTTTACAACAAGCACAAATTGAGGACATGCCGGTACATTTTTGTTGTTCTTTGATGCTTGAATAGAATAAAAAATAAATTAACTACGATAATGAAATAATAGACCTGTAGTGTAGTATAGGTTTTCACCTTATTTAAAAAATCGCCCCTTTGTGAATATATTTTTCTAAAATTCCCCCTTTTCTTTTACTTACTAATTTGCCTCCGAATTTGCTCTCAGTGTTCTACTGCATCCCTCCCTTGAAAGCCTTCTACGCTCACAAGGGGGGGGCGGGGTTATCGCCCGCTATGATTATGACTTAGACTAACCCCGGCGCCACACATATTACAAATGTTTGGTTGAATACAGTTATTTGATCACATGTGTAGCACCGGTATTTGCTTATTTGTTCAATAGAACATCCATACAATCAACCATAGATCAAATATGTGTTGAAACATTTGTAATATGTGTGGCGCCGGGGTTAGAAGAATGCTAAAAGCAAAAGTAGTGTCAATATTGGTATGTCTTGTTTTACAGGACAAGGATCCCTGACTTTTGGAGGCACGCGAGGAGCCTAAACCAACACGAAACGTAGAATCCCTTTACATATGAAGGTTCAGTAAAGTGTGAGGAGCAGTATTCGCATAGGATCACACATTGCCCAAGGCCAGACCTCATCGGGGCCCCTATAGTAAGATAGAATAGAATAGATAGATAGAAGGAGACCCCACGTTGGCGCCCAAGGGCCACGGAGTTCCCTAATATGTTGGGTCACCGAACGGACCCTGGTTCTATCAGTGAGACGCACTCAGATACAACCCCGATGAGTATTGTTTGTATTGTGAACCGATGAGATAGTCAATTACATTTGTCAGTATGATTTTCTTTCCCATAGCTCTGTGTCTCATGCGTGACTAATAGGTACGTTGAACATCATGTGGCTATGCAAAGGAAAATAATGTATTAACTACTAGGCTACTGATTGATACCACTGGATATCTAGTAATAAAGATCTGATCGCTGAATGTCTCTTCAACAAAAAGTCCTATTTTTGAATTATTACATCATCTGAACTTACAGAAGATCGTGTTTAACTTAGACAAAACCATTAGGTACCTGTAATCACAGACTCATTTGGACAATAAGCATCTACATCAATTACTTCCGTAACTTCTGCCGTCTTGTTTCCTTTATCTATTTCTAGATTTGTTTGTTCTAGGATTTGTTCTTTATTTCTAAGTTCGTACTCTTCTGTACCGTCATTCTGTAACAATTTATTTTCATATGGAGGATTTATATATCGCACAATCCCAGTCGGAAATCTTTACGTAATACTGTGCAAAATTAATTATTATCAAGCTGCTATGCGATAAACAACTGCCTAGCCATAGTTCTACCAAACAAAAGAATGGTGTATTAAAAATCTGCTTACCATAACAGCATCCAGCTTAACATTCAAACTTGTAGCTAAATCATTACCATTGGCATCTTTTTCCAAAGCTGAAGAATGAAGAATGTCATCAAAGATCTAAACATAATGAGCAACAAATTTAAACAAAAATATTTTAAATATTTTGCCATTAACGTGAGGACTAGCTAAAACGAACGTACTATTTTGAGTCCCGGTTTCCTCTGTACCTGTTTCTTGAGTTTTGATCTCATTTAACATTCTTTTGAGAAGTAGGATGTCGTCTGCCTCGGTGCATATTTTTCTATAAATATCCAATGCATTATATATCGATAATTTTTCATCGGCGTATAGAATTTTTACCCTTTCATGGATAAGTATATTCAATTTATCTGTCAATAGTTTTTCTATACTATCCGATATTATAATATTCTCTTTTATAGATATTTTCAGAAGTAAAGATTTCATAACAAACATGATATCGTTGCAAATTAATCGTATCATTGTTTCATCACTTTTCACCCCTTTTCTATGAGCACTTTCCTCTTTCACCTTCATTGGATTATGTTTAAAACCTTCCTTTTTATCAGCAGAGTCAACCTTTTTAGATGTATCTTTTTTTATTTTTTTTTCATTATTCTTAATGCTACGGCTTCCCATATTTTTATTATCTTCCAATTTACTAGTGTTTCTGTAATTATGAACGTTGATATTAGTAGCAGGTTGTATTAATCTTATTTTCTTATCTTTATTGGTATTTGTGTTGAATATGACATTGTTGTCAATTGTAGTACTTGTAACACTGGTTATATTACAATTCTTTTTAAGTAAGGCTGTTTCAGTTTTTTTATTGGTAGAACGACCCAGTGCTATGCTTTCATGTTTAGGAGAGTAATTATCATATCTAGTTCTCTTTTTCGTTATTATAATTTCAATATCGGAATTTTCGACTTCAGAACGATTGGCTCTTGATCTGAAATACGTGCGATACTTACTTGATATTTTCAAGGCAGATGGATGACTGATTTAAGGTCTGGGCAATGTAATATTCTAATAAGTACAATGAGTACAATGTTTACATGTGAAATTTTTCATACAAATGATAGAGAGTAGTCTAAAATAACAGATCCATATTTTCTTTTTTGCTGCCCCCAAAGGTTTGTTGTATGGGATCCCCCCTTAAATATTCGTTTTATTTTAATTTAATAATTTATTTTTAAAGTGAATATATTATGTATAACTAAATATTCTGTGAATATTTCAAGCGTCTACCTGTTGCCGTTATCAATATCGAGGAAAAACGAGAAAAAAATCACGTTTGTTGTATGGTAGCCCCTTAAATAAAATAAATATCACGGGACAATGTCCTAGTCCCAAATTAAGCAGATGCTTGTACTATGCGTACTAGACAACGGATAAACTTACTTATATAGATAAATACATACTTAATTACATATTAAACATCCAAGACTCGACAACAAACATTCGTATTTTTCACACAAATATCTGCCCCGACCGGGAATCGAACCCGGGACCTCAAGCTTCGTAGTCAGGTTCTCTAACAACTAGGCTGGGTCGTCTAAACTTAAATATTTATTTAATTTTGTTTTTTAGTATTTGTTGTTATAGCGACCAAAAGCAACCAAAATACATCATCTGTGAAAATTTCAACTGTCTAGCTATCACGGTTCGTGATATACAGCCTGGTGACAGACGGACGGACAGCGAAGTCTCAGTAATTGGGTCCCGTTTTTACCCTTTGGGGACGGATCCCTTATAATGAGCACGTGTTTTGTTATATCGGCTTAAAATCGAGTTTTCTTTAAAAAAAGCACCCTTCAAAGTTTTATATTTGTCATTGGTGCTTTTTTTAAGAAAATATAATCTTCTAATTCTAATACTATATAAAAATCTCATGTCACGGTGTTTGTTATCGAACTACACCGAACCGAATAATTTCATAATCTATACAAGTTATAGGGTTTAGTCACTTTTCAGTACTTAAGACAATCTCTCTAATTAGGTTGAGATTGGGCAGCTATAAAAATACGGGTTCGTTTATTTTAGATTACTCTCTAACATATATCAAAATCAATTAAATCGGAGCCGGACAGTTGAGTACCTTTCCTTGTCAGTTGCATTCACACCAGTTACTTCCCTGTAAATTGGGGTTGTCTATTTTTATGTAATGTATAAGTAAATCGAGAACCATTTCGAGATAAATGTTTTTTAAATCGTTTTCTGTAGTTATTTAATTTTAATATACATAATGTATTACGTTTATTACATATCAAATAAGCAATGACCTTCATTTGACATAGAAATAGATGTAGACGGTCCAAGTTGTACTTTATTCTGTGTGGAATAGCATTATTTAGAATTCTTCACAATTTACGCGTGGATTATACTACGGAGTTTGATTTGGACCCGCTGTCTGACGTCTAGCACTTTGACAGCGCCAGTAAAGTGAAACTTGTGACAGTATACCACTACACAAAAAATAATTAACAGGTTCCCTGTTATGACTATGAGGCACATGCGCCTTATGTGTGTCATTGCTACAGTCGAGTTCTCCAATATCTGTACAGCCAACCGTTCATAAATATATAAACATGAACCTTATGTTACGGTAATAAGGTCTATGTACAGATATTTATGAACGGTTGGCTGTACAGATATCGGAGAACTCGACTGTACTATGGGGACGTGTCGAAACCCCACGTCGACACCGCACATTGCTTCGGGACAGGGAATCTGTTAAAGGGGTTGCCTTATCGTACGCATTTAGATAGATTTAGAAATGTAGCTGTGTGGGAGCCCTCAATGAAAATCAATTCTCAAAATAGTTTCAATAATTCATTTGGACAAAAGTAGTAAACTAAATGAAAAATATTGAAATTAGTTTGTTATAATTGGGATGCACCAAAAAAAATAACAATACAATACAATACAATACAATGACTCTTTATTGTACACCAGGAATAGTAAGCAATACAGAAAACAGTTACACAGAGAGTAAGTTACAAGGTAAGCAATAGGCGGCCTTATCGCTTAAGAGCGATCTCTTCCAGGCAACCCTTTAACAGAAAGAAGGAAGGACTAGTTTACAGCAGGTGGTGCATCAACAGTGGATCAGAAAATTAAAACTCAACAAAAATAGTACATCTACTCATACATATATCGTACATATAATAAGTACACGTCTAAAACAAATATAAGCATTGGGATAAACAGCCACATATAAATAAATAAACTATAACATAGCTAATTATTACAAGAAGACAGATAGTACACCTTAAGCATAGATTTAAAGATTGACAGAGATTTTGCCCGTCGTAAGTCAATCGGCAAGGCATTCCACAACCGAATAGCCTATGGACAGTATAAGAATAGACATAGAATTTGGAGTTAGAGAGAGGCAAGGTAAGGAGAAAGTTCTGAGAGCATCGAATAGAAGTTACGTAGTTAAATCGCTCTTTGAGGTAGCGAGGAGTTGCAGGGTTAAAGAGAATGCCGTAAAGAAGATGGAGAACGTGAGAGTTACGGCGAAGGCGGATTGGGAGCCACTTGAGCTGTGATCGAAAATTAGAGACATGATCGAACTTACGCAGACCAAAAATAAACCGAATGCATAGATTTTGAATTCGCTCAAGTTTATTAAGCTGCTCTTCTAGGAGATCGGGATAGCAAATGTCAGCATAGTCGAATACAGGGTGCAGCAAAGTTTGAGCAAGCGCAACCTTGGTAGCAAATGGTAGGAAATTCTGAAGCCGTCTTAAAGATCCCACCGCAGCAAACACCTTCCTGCTCACCTCGCACACATGAGGAGACCATGAGAGAGTGCGGTCTAAAATACCACCCAGGCTCTTGACCTGATGCGCAAACGTATAATAACCTATAGTTTTTATATTTTTTTTGGAAAGAATAGGATATTTTAAGATACCGTTTTCATCAATTTTGAATTTGGTTGAGTATTTAATTTTTTATAATTTTTTTAAGAAATACGTTAGATGACGTCACAGTGATAGAGCCACGTTCCATTGCCTAGAAAAATTCAAGTCGTACATAACATAATCTGTGGCACTACTGATTTGTCTATGCCAGGCCTCATGCATGCCATGTACTTACGCGCGATATTTACCTACCGCGGGGACGATCTGCTGCGATCGAAATTTCAGTAGGTTGTCACAAGCGCGCGCCGACGCACGTTCATTCGTGTTCCACGGAAAAAATATGCTGCCTGGACTTTTATAAGTGAAAATGGTGAAACAGGGGGCAAACTTTAATATGACTATGCTACAATTAATAACTAATATAACAATTTGGAAGTTCGTATTGTGCTGTCCCTCTTACTCTTCTATAAAAAGCTATAAGCATGAGCGGGATGGCACGATGCGAAGTTCGAAAGTTGACCGTCGTATCTAGTATAACGTTAGGGTACTGTGAGCATGGCAATGTGTTCTGCGCATTACAATAAATATCCTTTTTTGTTAGGATTCCTGAGCTAAAATGGCAAAAACGGAACCTTTATAGTTTCGCCATGACCGTCTGTCCCTTTGTCCGTCCGTGGCTTAGCTTAGGGAATATTAGTGCTAGAAAGTTAGCATGGATATAATATATAGCAATTATCCCGACAAAATGGTAAAACAACATGTAGAGAAAAAAAATTTAATCCAAACTGCCAGCCCTTGTCACTGTCGGCACGCACACATTCTTAAGGAGACGGAGTAGTATAATCTGTGGCTACAATCGCGGTAAGTACCTACCAAGATTTTGTACGGGATGCAGAGGCCCTACCACGAAGTGCATAATTCGAACTTCGTTTCGTGCCGTCCCGCTCACGCTAATATGATATCGTAGTAGCGCCTCAGTATCTGTTACGAAGTAACTATTAAGTAATCTGTGTCTATGCTTTGTCTTGTCACTGTCAATAATACAAGCACGGCTTAGGGTCCTAAATGAACCATGACACAATAGTTTTATTTATTTCTCATCTTTTAGCTTTGATTATTCCTGTTTGTTTAATGGTGTGATAGTAAATAGATATTTTTTATTAAAATCTGATATTTAAATTATTTTATATTTACTTGTAACGTAGTAATTTAATAATTAAATTTGTAAAAATACATTGGAAATACTCGTATACATTTCGGACTTTACGATATATGACAACTGTTTAAAGCCAGGTGCGCATCATGTGATTAAAGTTCTGTCTTTGTCACTCTTTGCTATTATAAGCAGGACAGCAACATTCAACTGTCAATATGATCTAGAGTGTAGACCTGCTTTATATCTGCCTTTGTGATGATTCACTGCAGGGGTCAAATGAAGGTCATTACTTAAATTTTCTTTATTCAATTCAGTTTATCATATTTTTGGAATCTGATTTCTGAAAACGCTTCACAAAGCCTATTCCTCCAAACGGTTTTCGATTTATTATACGTTGTCAAAAATTGGGACATCCCAATTGAGTTTTCTATACAAAAAAAATATATAAAAAAATATATTCGTATTTTTTTTTAGACAATCCCAATTCGGAAATGGACAAAGTTTTGGAGAAATGCTCTTTTTCGTGGGTTAAGCCAAAGAGTATTGTAATATTATATGAACAAGAGTGGCAACTCTATGGTCAAATATGCATGTATGGAAGGTGCTGCTGCCCTACGCCCTGGTGAAGAACTAATGTGACGTATCTATAGATGTATACCTATCTATATGTATATGTTGGTAGTGATGTACAGCTATAATTACGCGTAATTTTAATTGATAGGCTATTTGCCACTATTCGTATTTTAGCCGTCTAATTCAAATCAGCATATACGAAGTATAAGCGGCTAAACCCGATTTGCACTATACGGCTAAAATACGAACATTGGCAAGTGGCCTATCAATTAAAGTCCTTGACCGTACAATTTGGTACGCCATGGCCATGGCCGATGAATGACAACTGACAAGTTTGACAAATCAACCAAGATGGCCGCTAATTTAGTTCTTTACCAAACAACCAGAGATCGCTGTAGTCGCATGAAAAGTGTGATATATGTAAGTGTGCCCCCCCTGGGTTAGGCTAATATTTAAATATAAAGGCAAGTAATTTTGTACTCGATTCGAGATAGAATGTGGTGAAACATTTAAAATTCATATTTTATGTGACCTGTACCGACCGTGTGGCTATAATTTGAACAATTACCTTGAAATTGAAGGCTCCCTTTTTACAGGGCTTTTGGGCATGATAGCTAGTAGTCGAGGCCTGTTTCGTGGCCTCGATGTTCTGCTTCTAGAGCCGCTCATAGGTGACCTCAACCTTTTGCTCTGCCGTCTTTTCTTCGAGACTCTCTTACAGGTTCTGTCTCTAGATTCTGTATCGCGCGAACACGACCTGTAGTGGCGGGACCGCCGCGTCCGTGTCCATCGAGTTTCGGGGCTTGGGGTCAGTGACCTTGACCTTCGAGATTTGGTGCTTGAAGTCTGTGACCTTGACCTTCGAGTTTTGGAGCTTGAAGTCCGTGACCTTGACCGTCGGGTTTTGGGGCTTGAATTCCGTGACCTTGAATTGCTTTTACGAGAGGTCCGTGACAGTGACCTCGATCTTACAGCTCTGGAGCGCACTCTTGACTTGGACCTGCATTTCCTCAAGCTTCGTTCTCGGGAATTGGGTTTAGGCTGGATCTGGCTCGATGGTCCTGGTTGGATTTCGGCATCTTTATCCCACTGAGGTGACCTTAGCTTAGAAATTGAAGCAGATTCTTTGGCATGGGACTCAACTGCCTTCAATTCTTGTATTTTAGCAGCTCGTCTTATTCTATACAACTCTAATTCTTGCAAAAACGATTTTCTCTCTCTGGACGTTGACCTTGACCTTGGTTTACTTGAAATATGTGTTGGTTCGTCGTCAGAGTCGAAGAGGCCCTAAAAAAATCAAGTTATTTTAGCAGGCGACATTTTTCAGCTAGCCAGGCGATCTACTCCCAAATTCAAAATATTACCATATTGTTCTTCTCAATCTCCTATTAAATAGGTACTATAAGTGTGAGCGAGGCGGTATGATACGTAAGTACCGTATAATAGAAAAAAAGTCGTGAGCTCCGTTTTGAATTGAAACCATTTTCGCCGAAAATGATCACATGCACGTTCTTAGTTCTTACACAGTTTGACATCTCTGCTTTGAAATATTGGCTTGGTCGTAGATTCTATTCAAAAAAGTAATAAATTCTGAATCGGTAACATAATTTAGAACTTTACTTTAAAGGTGTTTGTACTATGTATTAATTGGTCATTCTACTGGCGACATAATCCGCCGTATACACCGATACCACCGTATTGACGTAAAATATTGACATTTCTGTTTTACAGTAAACATTACTGGAATGTTACTAACCACCATCTCATACGACGAAAAAATAATAATAAAAGTATACTAATTTGACAAATTAAACGAACGAACAAAACATTCGAACGTTGTCGGTCGCGGACACGCGTCGGTCACCGGTCGCCGGCGGCGGATGGTCAGAGAAACCAGGGCCTTACTTCTGTGACGTCAGGAACTCCTTAACTGAGCCCAGACTAATCCTTAAACATTTTAAGTTAATACTCCAATATCATAGGGCATTCGAATCACAAATAATGACGACTTATCGCTTTGGCACGGTTTGAAAGTGGATTCGAGTTTTGATTTGAAGTGCACAGAGTCAAAATATTTTGGTAAGTACTTACCTATTGATATTTGTTACTCTTGCTTCTAAATGAATATTATTTTCTATCTATACTATATTAGAAAAGAAAATAACTTGCCCATCTAATTTTATTTATTTACTACTTCTACTAAAGAATCGATACCCTTTGCCTATTCGCGAGAAAGAAAAAAAATGACTTATTTTATTATTGACAGGTCGAAAGACGCGTCTAGGGCTACCAGATGCAAATTTTAAAAATCATCGCAAAAAGCGAGATTTCTAAGGATGTTTTCCTTTTCCCTAAAAACAAAATTTTTTTTCATGTTATTGCATGTACCACATTCAGTAGGTATGTTCACTTCAGTGAAGAACCTAAGTTTTATTTCTTGTTCCCAGAATTTTCCATAAAGTTACCCGTTATTTTAATCGTCAGTATATGTAGCAGTATGGACTAATGGGTTACGTTAGTATAGTATAGTCCAGAGGCCGTATTGTCTAACGCTTCTGTCGGTTGCCTTCGCTTTCACCGTGTCTTTCTGTCATCCTTTTATACCGTTCAACGGAAAGAAATAGTAATTGCAGAGGCAAGCGGCAGAAACGTTAGACAATAAGCCTGCAGGTATAGGCTGTATAGTAGTGTGCGTGTGTGTGCGCGCAGACACAAAGATACAGTACAGATAACTTGTTCCGACGACGTCTGCACCGAAAGGAAACGAGAGTAGACTCGTATAGGATTCCGTACTCTAAAGCAGGGGTTCCCAATTTTTTTGTGTCAAGGAACCCTAATTGATTACATTTTTCCTAGCGGAACCCTTCTTTGATAACACCTTAAAATAGGTATAAATGAAAAACAATTAAATGTGCTCACCGCACATGAAAATATTTTTTACGGAACCCTTATTGCCCTTCCACGGAACCCCAGGGTTCCGCGGACCACCTTTCGGGAACCGCTGCTCTAAAGGATGCTAACGGATAATCGTGTCATGCACCGATTGATATAATTATTTGACTTACTCATAATATTCCTATGTAAAATCGATCGAGCGTCAGTCGAGCAGGCGTTATGATACAAACCTTCGTTAAGAAAGTTCAATTAGCACCTGCCTGTTTTTTTTTACTCATTAGTTTGGTAAATTATACATACCTCGTGCAAATATTCTCTTCGTAGTTTTCTTCTCTCTCTTATAAGTTCCATCTCTGTCTCCACAATCAACTTCTGCTTTTTCAGCAATTTGTATTTGGCCTAGAGCAAGAATTAATAAACGAATTAATACGCTATTGAATCAGACGTTAGGTACTTTATTAGTGGTCCAAATTACCGATACCAATATCGCGGTGGGTCGTAGTGTACTTAACAAGTTAGCCTTTTCAACGCTCTGTCAAATACAACAGCTCTCACTCATACGCCGTGACATCGGAATGTCAAACGCGAAGTTGAACCCTACAGAAGTGCATGACAGTAGATATCGCTCTGCATGCCATGACTGATATATGAGTCGTTGGCGTAGAACCTGCGGTGCTGATATATGTGTCGTTGGCGTCGAAAAGGTTAAATAGGTTTCAGATCACTAATCTAATTTACTTAGTCAATTAGCAATTTTATCATCAAGAAAAAGGTCAGACTCAAACCAAACCAAATACCTACCTACCTAGGCAGGAACATACAGAAATATGGAATAATTTTTCTAAAGCCGGATTTTAGGTATTTGGCCTGTTGTGTGTCGATCGAAAAACTATACTAACTGGACGACTTATTATACATCTCAACAGACAATTATACATCTACTTACGTACCTATCTACTTACTTAAGTAAATCGAAATTTATGAGCATGCGGCATGATGTGGTGCCAGACAAGATATGTAGCATGCAAATACAAGTCGTAGGTAAAGGTTTTACAAAGCTATGACAGGCGCAATTTCTTTATTGCTAAGTTTATCTCCCCTAGTGTGACAATTAGTTAAATGTGGCCCCACAACATATCTGTACACACATACATACGTACCTACCTGTACCTATATATAAAAAGCTTGGAAAGGAACGCTTTAAGCGACATAACTAGTGACAAAGGCGCTGGTAACGGATACCTTTTGTGTTGGCCCTGATGATGAATCTACCTACAAGTTTGCGTCTCTGAAGCTACAATTACAAGCCTGCCGAGACTTGGCAAACGTCTACAAGCTCCAAGCCTATACAAAGGCTTGAATGCCATTTACACGCTTGCAAGTGCATTATTGTTCCGTTATACTTGGCTTTCTTTGATCTGTGTTCAAAAACCGACACCGGCTCGGATCGGCCACAAGGTCACGCAAACCAAGCCAAACGCCGCTGTTCACACGCTTGTGAAAGGTTGTCGAAGCTTGGCAAGCGTGTAAATGTTGCATGGAGTTAGCCAAACGTGCCCCGCGCACGCGCGCACTCTACACTACAAGTAGGTATTAACTTTGGAGACGCAAACTTACTTGGTTGGTGCGAATTGTACAGTCAACGTCATAAATAAGTGATCACTTTTGCACCTTGTCGCTTTCAGTCGTTACATAATATCGTATGGCTTTTCAAACATGACGTCCAAGTGACAAAGTACAAAAGTGATCACTGATTTATGACGTAGACCCTATATGCCTTTATACTTACATCTAGCATAGCGTTGGCTCGGAATATCGCACCGCTTGATATGGTAGGCAGCGCCAACGCCGAAAAAGCCTCGTTTTCCATGCTAGAGCTCCTCGACTGCCTCCGAGACCACTCCGGGCTCGAGTCACCCCTCAAATACTTCTTATTCTTAGTTATTTTGGCATGCAAGATGTACTCTGTCCCATCTTGCATCTCGTATCGATAACCATCGAGCTGCTCTTGAGCTGCGATGGCGTCGAAGCCTGAACGAAAATCTAAAGCTACCAGTGGCTTATTATTCTCTTGCGGCAAATTGCGGACCTCAAATGTACCTATCTCTGGATTTGTTGTGAATAAACATTCCAAATAGTAACCTAAATCGACGATAGTGACCTAAAAGCGAAGTGATGTTTTATGAAGTTTGTTAAAAACGTGATTTATATACATACATAATATGCGTTCTTCGGTAGTTACCAGCATTTTGCATGGTGCGGCGTGCATGTGTTAGAGAGCAAACCGCATTGCATCGCATGGCAATTATGATACCTACTGGATGAAAAATTCCGCATATATCCAATCTTTAGGTACTGTGGTGATCGTACCAGCCTGCCAGCTAACAGTACCTACCAAAGCAACGACTTGCACGTGATTTTGGGTGTTTTACAACAAAATGGCGTTAGATACATGTTCATGACAGTGTGTGAAATGAAAGAAACCACGACCGTTTACGGGCAAAATCTTTCAAATAAAGGAATTTACTGTAATATTTTGGTACGGAGATGTACCTACGTAGTTAGCAAGTCATTGATGCCCAATCCAAATCTTGTTTTAGGTTCAGAACGCGCCATTGCTACAGATGGAAATTTTCAAATATATGCCATAAAAGTGGAATTATGTTATTACTCACATATGTAGGCACACCGGAGAGCAGTAGAGTCACACAGCCCATTTCGTTACAAAGAAAGAAAATCTTCTTGTCTAAAAAATTTATCTGTTTTCACAAGTAACTTCAAGTAAGATGCCGGTTGCATTGTATGAAAGAAAAGAAAAACAAATGAAAAATAGAAACGTAGTGTGCGTTTAAATACTAGTGCTTGCTCTTATTTAATTAATTGTATTCAAATTAATATTATTATTATTTTATTTGCCGTAATCGGCATGGACGAAAGTGATTTATATTGTTTTCTTAGTTTCTGGTATAAAAGGACACCTAATTTAATATATAAAGGCTCGTTCATTATTTTTTTAGTGGTAATGGCTGAATAACTTGTAAATTTTGATTTGGTTTTAAAACGTCAAAACGAGAATTTTTTTTCTTCTCTGTGAATAACCACGGCGACGAGAGCCGGCAGTGCTGCCATATTTGGCAATTTTCCGCTATTTAGGCTATCTCTAACGGCACTTTCACACGGGCAACGTCCCCCTGCAAACCGAATGCTCGTGTGAATATTACCACAGTAGCACGTATGCTACTAAACGGGATCCTGCAAAAAACCGAACCCCAAAAAACGGGACGTTGCCCGTGTGAAAGTGCCGTAATCGATCGGGATGCCAAAAATTGCGTTTGGTACCCAAATCAATCGCCACATGGAGATTTAGATTTTTTCTCGGTGTTTTTTTTTTAAACATCGCCTAGCAAGTCATTGACGTGGCCTTTTTTATAGCACAACAATTATTAAAACAGATTTTTTTACCCAATTTTCTTTGCAATTTAAATCGAATTTAAGAGTATGAGTACACAGAAAAGAAACCTTTCATATTATTTCTACGTTTTTTTTTTACTTTAGTACGGCATATGTATCTACATTTTTGATTTATTAAGTATTAAGTACCTACTTAGTTTGAATTAGTTCTAATTAATTTTGTTGTTTTAATTAATGTTAAAGTAAATTGTCAGTTGACGGTTTTATAAAGAGAAAATATTTTCCTACAGAATTCCTGACGTTCGATTGGTGAATTTCAAAGTATTTTAAACCATATTGGTCAGGGCTCGCACTAGTTGTAATTTATAAAGAATGAGGCAATATTTATTATAGGCTTCATTAAACAAAATATTGCATGACATTAATTTAGTTAATAATAGAAGACTAGACGTTTATTTAAGATTTTAGTGCCAAATTTCCTCTAGATATGGATGTCTCGTAGATAACCGAATGTTTACGGGACCACTTAGAAAGCAGGCTCATGAGAGTTTATTGTTCTGGCGATAACTCCTTAATTAACGGCCATCATCTTCTGATTGTAGTTTCCATAAACATTTGCTTCAAATCAGCTTCTATTCCCTACTATGAGCGAGATAACGGTTTGATTTCCTTATGGCTGTCAATTAACAACCGTAACAAACTACAAAATTGATTCAGTTCCGAAATATGGATCACGTTTGATATTAAGATTGTTTTTAAGTTATTATTTTGCAGAGTACTCACATCAAGTTGACAATGTCGGCCGATAGGCTCATGGACGTAGATGAAACATATACTTATAATATAATAAAGCCTAGTGTTCTTTGTATTAGCAATGGAATTCCGTGAAGTTCATTACTTTTTCCTTAAAGTAGAAGATAATTTTTTTTCTCGAGCTAACGAATAGATTGCCTAAGATGCTGCTATGTCTACAAACTTAGCCGTAACTCTGTGCACTATATGGGTATGATTGTCTGAGTGACGCCCTTAGAATGTAAGAAAACCACTAAATTATTTCGACATAAAAGTAGCGCTTTGATCCATTGTTGTTAACAGGTTGTACCAAACGGGATATGATGACGTTTTTTTGAAAAAGATAGTGCAAAAGTGGACTTATTTGCTACACTTCACGTCGCTCTTGAGCACAGTTATCGAGATAAGCCACGATTACTATAAAAAGAGCGTATAAATATCTTGAAGGGAGTTGAGGTAGGATGGCGATTACCGGTTGCCTTGTTTAGGTTATGTTGAATACCTACTACTAATGATTGCGGTAAGTTAAATCTTTCAGTTCTTTTCAGACGTACCTACATACAAGCTGTAGCAGATTTCGTAGTACTACTTTGTCTGTTAAAATTTTCTGACATTCTTTTCTTAATGATTGGTAAAGCGAGGCCAGAAAAGAACTATTCTCTTTTGGGGGTAGTTACAATAAAGATATCTCTCTCCAGGCAGATGGTATGCCTGGGGACCGAAGTCCGATGTTATGACTGGGGACCGAAGTCCCCAGGCATAACATCTGCCTGGAGAGAGATCTCTTTATTGTAACTACCCCCAAATTGGTGACCCCGACGTGATTCCCCCCTGGTAAGGTTGCGTGTTCAGATCACGTCGGGGTCACCAATTTGGGGGTAGTTACAATAGAGAGATCTCTCTCCAGGCAGATGTTATGCCTGGGGACCGAAGTCCAATGGATGAAAGTTGGAAGATGTATTTATGCAGCCGAGTTGAGAAACTTCGATAGCGTGATGTAGGATTGTAGCAATTAGTTCCTTATGTGACGACTAGATGGCGCTAGTAGTCGCTACACTCTTATAAAGTCCTTTCCATTTTGTTTTGTCGGGAATGTGCTTGATGATCGTTAGTTTCTTCTATTCATGTGCTCTCGTAAAGTTTGTGACGAAAAATTATTTCAGTTTTTGGTTTAATGCAAAAACGATTTAAAACTTCAACCGCTTATTCAATGTTTAAGCCTAACTAGAGACTCGTAGTTTACAAGTAGCTTTAATTTTACCTCCATCTGTTACCTACATAGAGACAGGATTTTCCTAAAAAAAAATATTTTCTTCCTAATAAATGTGGTGCCAATTTTGCTGCCAGATTTGGCTATTTTCCGTTATTTGAAGCTGTCCCTATAAGGATCGAGCCTGTGACCGGGGGCACCAAACACAATCAATAGGTACTTTAAAAAAAAACATTTGCTTGCTGAAACAAACTTTTGCGAGATGATCTAAAGCGTTTTAAATATACAATGAAACTTTCTTAAAATCAGGGCATTTTCAGCCAATTTTCTTACCAATTCCCGTTCTCAGAACACGATATGTAGAATTTAAAGATAGCAAGTATAAGCACACAAAGCATAAATTAGCCTACTATCTTAGCTAATTTATGCTTTAATAAATAAATAGCTGCTTGGGATTTCTGATACTTAGTCGACCAGCTATTACTTTTTTAAATCGATTTTGGGAAAGCTTATCTGTTTGCAAATTTATTATATTTATTTATGCCTGCTGCATTCGCACAGTTGGACTGTACCTCGACTACCTACTTCACCGGATAAAATTTACGTCTGTATCTGCTTCATGTTAAATAAATTACGCCTTTTTTGACACATGGACAAGGGTTCAAAGACTACCGCCGCAGAGGGCTAAACCATAGGGTTGTCGCGTTCCTTTTCATTCTCTTCGACGATAAATTAATTGGTTGATTTTATATTATTGAGAATATTGTTTCAGACATTTTTAAAGACCCGAATGAAAAACTTTTTAGTGTTATTCAGATAGCATTTGAATATTATTAGTTATTTTCTACTTCTGGGAGGCGTGCGCGCTGCTGAATCCAACGTGTATTTAATGAACTTTGATGGATACACCGAGCGAACACTGTCCTGTTTGTGCCGTAGGAATAGTCACAAAAACTGCCAGGTGTACAAAATAAAATTTAATGCGACTTTAAGAATACTGGGCTACGACAAGGACTAAATTTGAGATAAGAAATATCTCAAAAGAAAATGATATTTGGTAGGCTGTGGTTCACTTTTTGCTAGATGGAGCCAACTTCAGAAAATAAATGTACACAAATGAAACAGCAGCAATGATAAAGAATGACAGAAAGAATAATATATTACTGTATAGGCGACCAAGAAATTTCTTTACCTACCACCCTTTAAAACATACAAAATCAAAGGCTATTTTCACCTACAAGTCAATGTTTCAATCAGCCTTGTTTTTCTTCTGATATACCTAGTAACTGTCTTTAAAATGGTCAAGCACTTACTTAATCGACTATATTTAACTCATATATCAGTTTCTACATACAAATATAAAAGAAATAATACCGACGATTTTATTAATGATAAAAAACCCATTCTTATTTATTTTTGTTTTCATCTCTGGCGTTGGCGTCCTATTAGCATACACAAAATCTTGTAAATGTAGTCAATTTTGACACCCCTGGGGCAAGCAACCAACCAAACATCAAACACAAGCGCTGGTCATCCAACGTACACAGAAGAAAACCGCTCGCTAGCTGGTTTCCTAGAATTCTCGGTTTTCCTGGAATTCCAGGTACATCGTTTCTAAATATACGTACACTAACATAAGTATGAGTATAGCTAACATATCCGATCAGTCTGATTTACCTATTAAAAAAAATTTTAAGCAAGCGAAATTGTTATTTTTTTTAGAATAAAAATATTTAAATCTGAATATTATTACTATATTTAAGGATCAAAAAAGCCAAATAAAGTAGATTGAGCATAGAGAGATATAATGAAAGGTATACATTCAAGGTCTGATTTTAGGCTACTTAGCACCAAATTATTGGCGTGTGGACCGGGCTTTAACTGGCAACACTGTCGGTTGCTTGCTTCTGTCAGACCAGACTGTCATTACTGTCAAATAACATGTTTGTTGATACTTGACTGGGCGATTTGGATTTAAATTACTATAATATTTTGTAATTTTAGACTAACATAACTATAATAAGCGGTAACATGTCTATAATCGCTGTTGAAGGTATACCAACAAAGGTAAGGAAGAAAATCGTCATAAATAAAGCGTTTTGATAAAAGGCAATTGTAAGGAGAATCTCTCTTAATTTCTCTTATATTATTTTACAGTGGTCTCTCACGCAAGTCGTCAAGTCGTCTGCGCGTGTCATTTCTGGTCAGTTTGAGGCTCTAAACTTTGTCAATGGGCCCGGAAAGTTCCAAAAAACTTGCTATTTGCGCCTTTCGGAGATGTTGGATCCACTACAAGTTGTTGAGAGGTTGAACAGTAACGGCATACCTAAATTGAAAATAAGGGCGCTCATACCCGATGAAGTACCAGATGTAAGTAAAAGATTTAACTACATTTAATTCACTGCATTTAATGGAACTAAATGTAGCTTGAAAATAAGTCAAAGCTCAATTCATTAAAAATTTTATTCCAATGTCACTAGGTACTAGGAGAAAAATTACACAATTTACTTTGACTTTGAAATTTACTGCGATACTCCAATAATCAAACCAACTTTAAGTAATCTCTCTATCAACATGTTCCCTGTCCATGCCTTATTTGGAAAATTTTATGTGATTTCTGTTCAGAATCACAAGCTCTTTCGATCCTACTAGGAGAAAAAAAGTGTCCCAAAACTTTCATATAATTTTCGATTCTTCCATTCCGTTATGATCATAAAAGTCTATGAAAAATGATAACCATACATCGGGGTTTTCGGTGCGGGAATGTTTGACATAAGCCAAAGAGTAGGTATTGACTTAAAAAACAGAATTGACTCTAGCAGGTTTCTACCTAATGAACTGAAGTTGGTTTTAAATAAGAATCCTGGCTATTATGTAGGTAGATTTAAGGACTGATCACGTGACAGGTTGTACTTCTACCCATATATTTTAGTCGGATTTTGTAACATGGTGAATAAACAACTACAATTGATACAGAGCTTGTTATTTATTGAAAACATAACACTGGCTATAGCATACTAAAAACTATGAACAAATTATTACAAAGCAAAGAAATAGAACTGTGATCGCAAACTTTTCGTGCAACAAATGATTCCTTCAACAAAATTAAATATGCACCTATTACAACTACCGACATGGAAAGATCGTTCAGTTTGTTGAAATGGATATTTACAGCAAGACGCCGCAGATTAACTGTTCCAAATATAGAAAAATATTAATAAATTATTTTGAAAATCGTGTCAGCTACTAATTTACTGCATGTAATTAATTAAAGTTATTTTTATTATTATCTCATAAGACTTGGTAGTAAAGGTTAAGTACTACATGAATTAAAATACAATTCGCAGAGCAGTAGTTATTCATTAGGCATAATATGATACTATGATGACTAACCTATCTGTTTATTTCTACTCTTTCTCAAATCATTCCCGCTCCGAAAACCCCAATGTCTGATGATAACAGAACAGAAAAAAGTATGAACGAAAGAGCTTGTGATTCTGAGCAGAAATCGCAAAAAAATTTCTGAATTAAAAAAAAAGTCAAAAGGTACAACAAATTAAAAAATGGCCCAATTATTCTATTTATATGACTGTTACAGATACCCTTGGCTTCAAAGCCAAAGCAGATACCTCAAAAGCTAGCCAGGGCTTTGAGGATACCACAGGAAGGAAGCCCCTACAAGGTAAGGTTTTTAGGTTCAATACCTCACAAAAAATCTGCCTGTCTGTCTATTACACCCATTTTGCTTTGAATCTAATAAATTAATTAGTTTAATGATCAGAATTTTACATGACAGAAAAGTGTGTGTGTGTGTGTGTATGTTGTTGCATGTATGAAAAACTAATTTGTGTTGGGGAAGTGAAAGATGTATATCAGGATTGTATTGCAGCAGGTGGACACAAATAGTCTGTGCCTAGCCCTTTTCTGGGAAGGAAGTGTGACTGTATGTATGTACAAGGATGATATAGACTGGATTGGCAGTTGCCATAGTACAAATCGGCCGCGGTGTTTGTAGTTTGATTATTAAATCTAGATGGCGCTGAAATATAGCCAGAGGCTTTGAAGGCAAAACAATAAGACTACAGATGTTTCATATTACTACAAATGTATTATTTTTCAAAAATATTGCATAATAATACATTTGCAGTGAATTGAAATATCTGTAGTCTTATTGTTTTGCCTTCAAAGCCTCTGGCTATATTTCAGCACCATCTAGATTTAATAATCAAACTACAAACACCGCGGCCGATCTGTACTATGGCGACTACCAATCCAGTCTATATCATCCTTGGTATGTATCAGAATAACACACACTTGCCCACACCTACATACACAAACACACAGTCAATCACATACTTTCACACAACACAACACACCTTACCAAAATCATGCATGCTTTATTTTAATAACACTTTTATATTACTTCTATAAGCATCATATTACTTATAATCTTTACTTTCTCATTGTCATACGTTCCTACTCAGACCTTAAGAATCACTCTGTAAATTAGGATAAACACAATAGGGATGTTGACACCATTAAAAAAGAATTTGAAGACACGACTCCATTAAAAAAACGCTTTATTTCAGCCCTGAAAGTCAGATTAATTTTCGATTAAATGCAAAATTAGATTTTTTGTTGCTTTAAAACAAATAAATAGTTAGTTGATTGAGTATGCGAACAATGACGTCATATGTCGCTATTGTCATTCAAACTCTATGGGAGATTGTGTTTTGACAGCTCATAAAAAGAACGTCAGTTGATTGGTGGTGTCAACATCCCTATTCTGATGATTTGCAGGTTCTAATAGTGACCCACAGCGAGCTGATGATGGAGCTGCAGTACAAGATGACGGGCTTGTTCAACCTCAGCCGCAAGACTCCGGGCCACAGCCTGCTGTACACCATCGCCCGGGCAAGTACACTTGGATGTTCAATATGTGTGAATCCTAGCACCATATCATTTATTGTCAAGTCCAGAATTGGCTACTTTCCTAACTAGTCAGTCTTTTAGATTATCAAAAAATATTGGACACGTATTTTTTATTTTGTCAATTAAACAAAAAAATACGAAGATATGGCGCGTTGAAGTTTCGCGTGACGTCACTTGTTCCTACACTTTGTATGAGCGTTTTAGGAACAAGTGACGTCACGCCTCGTCACGCGGAAGTTCAACGCGCCGTATCTTCGTCATTTTTTGTTTAATTGTCAAAAGAAAAATTACGTGTCTAATATTTTTTGATAATGTAAAATACGGACTTATAAGAATTATTATTTTTTTACCTAGGAAACATCCCTATTAGACGAACTAGACCATTAGTTCCCAAACTTTTTTTTCCCTTAGGCCACTTTCAAAGTTTAGCTGGTTCCGGTGGACCCCTTGCAGCTACATTTGTACCATATTCCCAAAAGTCGGCAAAAATGTGAAGATTGGATCTAAATCTAAATCCCGTCGAGTCTCCCGTGGACCCCTGGGGGTCCACGTGGCCCACAGGGAATCAATGAACTAGACTGACAGCTGAAAATGTTATCTCACATAGCAAAAAAATAATAGGCATAGGATTATGTCGATATAACCTAGTGTAGACGCGGAATTAAAATGTTTGTCACTTTTGGACTTTATTTCCTTAACTTTAGGCCTAAAAAACGACGAACTTAATATAATCTGGTCACAGGACACATCCTTACCGGTGTTGAAACAGGTTATTACGATTTAAATTTAGGCTATCGAATTGCAGAGATTAGTAGGGGCGGCAAAAATTGAATAATAATTATACCTAGAGATTTTCCTAGCACAAATGAATATTTTTCCTTCTAATACTTAGTTTATCGATGTCTTATAAGTGGCATTATATCAATGAGACACGTTTGAAAATATAAAACAATAATACCAAACCAAATCGATGTTATTATTATGTCAAACACTAATCACAAGTTGTTAGTGCTAGAAAAATCTCTAGGTAGGTATAATAATAATAATAAATTTATTCAAAAACACACTTTACATCAGAAATAGCTAAGAACTAAAACTTACTACAAGATAAAATATAACAAGTGCCTTAACTAATTGAATTGATTGATTTTTGTTATTTAGTGACATAATTTAATAATTGACATGGTATTTTTTTTGTTTAATTAGCTTGAATTGATTATGTCTATTAATAAGTTAAGTATGAAGTATCTTTTTCTATTTATTTTTTTATTTTCTTCAACTTCGTTTTTTATTACTTTTACGGTCATCCCGTGAAACCATATATTTCAAACTAAATACAAACTGAAATATAGATGCACAGAAAAAACCCCAGAAAAAAGACCAATGCTGCGTGCTTACCCCTACACCATCACTGGTCTCACCCTGGTAGACCAGTGATGGTGTAGGGGTAAGCACGCAGCACGGAACGCTGAGGACCTGGGTTCGATTCCCAGCATTGGTCTTTTTTCTGGGGTTTTTTCTGTGCATCTATATTTCAGTTTGTATTTAGTTTGAAATATATAGTTTCACGGGATGACCGTAAAAGTAATAAAAAATGAAGTTGAAGAAAATAAAAAAATAAATAGAAAAAGATACTTCATACTTAACTTGTAAAAGTTGGCCTAGTAGCGCCATCTCTTGGTCCAGGTGAGCGGGTAGCTCCGAAGGAGTGTTGAAGTCTCTCGGTAGAGGGCATTAACATAGATGCGCTTTATCACTGCCTAATGTGATTATAACAGACTGAAGTGTACGATGTATGGGAAAGATTCGTCGCTAACTTCTAGACCAGTGATGGTGTAGGGGTAAGCACGTAGCACGGAACGCTGAGGACCTGGGTTCGATTCCCAGCATTGGTCTTTTTTCTGGGGTTTTTTCTGTGCATCTATATTTCAGTTTGTATTTAGTTTGAAATATATGTCTATTAATATTGTAGTATGTGTTATGTCATTTTGTCAAGTATACATTATGTATGATTTCAAATTCAATGTATGTATATGAGTGAATCAACTCTTTTGTGTTGTATACTCTGTCCCCAGTTGTCCAAGTGACATCTTCATACTGTGTCATAGAAAAATGCTTATAGGTT
The DNA here is from genome assembly GCA_947859365.1 of Archips crataeganus. Taxonomy (NCBI): domain Eukaryota; kingdom Metazoa; phylum Arthropoda; class Insecta; order Lepidoptera; family Tortricidae; genus Archips; species Archips crataeganus. Next base: position 4,921,401 of record OX402071.1, on the reverse strand, counting down.
GCCCAGGAGACAAAAAATTGTGTAACCATAGCAACGGGTGGCAAGAAATAGTTGATTTAAGGCGCAGCAGGAAGCTTAACGTTTACTATCAGAATGTTAGAGGACTTCGGACAAAAAAATCAGCGACGTTCCGAAGAAACGTTGAAACTTGTTGCCCTGACGTGATAGCTCTAACTGAAACTTTTCTGAATAGTTCTGTCAGTGACGGCGAGCTGTTTCCACCTGATTACTGTGTCTTGCGCAAGGATCGTATCGGTGATGTCGGCTGGGGTGGGGTATTGCTTGCTGTTAGGGACACTTATTCAGTGCGTCTTGTCAATGATATTGATGGCTTATCGGATGACAAAGAGGTATTGTTTGCGTGTTTAAAGTCAAAAAATGTAAAATTTTTAGTATGTGTAGTATATTTGCCACCAAACTATACTGAAGGGCAATACTTAGATGTTTTGGATTGTATTGAGAACGCTGTATGTAAATTTTCTTCTTTGAATATTGTAATTTTAGGAGACTTTAATTTGAACTCATTTAATTCGCACGTTGTTAGCCAATTCCACTGTTTCACTCAAGCTTGTAGGTTGGATCAATGTAATAACGTTAATAATACGCATGGTGGCATCTTGGATTTGGTACTAACCAATATGAGCGCCGATGGTGTATGTATCCGGAATTGTGGGTTTTCTTTGGTACCTATGGACGCTTACCATCCTCCACTTGATATTGCCCTCAATTTCCCCAGGAGTGGCAGGGTTACGGACCAATCATCTCAGTCACTGAGTCCGTCCGTTCCACAAAGTTTCCGGTGGAATTTTGATAAGGCTGACTTATTTGCACTATATAGTGATATATCTACAATAGATTGGTCTTGCTTGTATAGCCAAAAGAAAGTTGATGCAGCTGTAGATATTTTTTATGGGGTCCTCAATGGTGTTTTGGACCACAATGTTCCGCTCCGAAAGTGCTCTACTGGTAGATCGCGTCGCTACAACTATCCTTCCTGGTACACTCCGGAAGTGATTGAGCATATAAAGCTAAAGTACTTTCATCTGGTGAAATTCAAGCGTAGCGGGTTGGCTTTCTATAGGGAGTTATTTAAGTATTACAGGGCTCGTGTTAAAGATCTCATTGATTCTGCTTATAAGGAGCATTTGAAGTCAGTTGAGCATAGTATTTATATGGATCCTAAACAGTTTTGGAAGCATGTTAAGGATAAGCGTTTTAGTCGGCAGCCGAAGAACTCTTTTATGTATAACAATGTAAATGTGGCCAACCAGGCCGCTGTGGACGCATTTGCCGAGCACTTCAGTTCAGTTTTTCACGCTAGTACACCTTTACTGGATGCGGACGAGGTTGAAAGAACTGCTGGCGGAGAAGTGAATGCCGCTTGTGTCAGTTTGAGTATCTCTCTTGATGAGCTTCGTCGCGTAGTACGTAAATTGAAGGTTAACTCTTCGCCTGGCCCCGATGGTATACCGGCATTTTTGCTTAAAGACTGTCTTTCTGCGTTGGAGCAGCCCTTGATTTTTATTTTTAATTTGTCTTTACGGGAGGGTGTTTATCCGTCTATTTGGAAAGTGTCCAGAGTTACCCCGGTCCCGAAGGATGCTTCATCGATGGACATTGATACTTTCAGACCCATCGCCATTATGTCTGTCTTTGCTAAAGTGTTTGAAGGAGTCATTAACCGGCACATTTCTCCTCTTATATCAAGGCGTCTGGCAGATGCACAGCATGGTTTTCGCGCTGGTAGATCTACAGTTACAAATAACATAAACTTTGTTGATTACGTTCTTCGGCGCATGGACGATGCTCGTCAGGTTGACGCTGCTTATTTCGACTTCAGGAAGGCCTTTGATCTGGTGGATAATGACGTCTTGTTACGCAAATTATCTGAGTTTGGTTTTTCAAGGGGGTTATTAAAGCTCTTTGCAAGCTATCTCAGGGACCGAAAGCAGTTCGTTCAGATGTCTGGTTACCAGTCCAAGGAATATTTCACTAGATCTGGGGTCAGTCAGGGTAGCACGCTTGGACCCACCCAATTTTTAATCATGATAAATGATCTTCCGGCTGTCATCAGTTGTGCTAAGTGCTTGTTGTTCGCGGATGACCTGAAGATATTTTTTGCCGTAAATTCGACTTCTGACTGTGAATATTTACAGAGCGATATAAATGCCGTGATTGATTGGAGTCGTGATAATAAACTTATGTTTAATATCAATAAATGTAAGATTATCACATTTAGCAGATCTAAGAATCCTATTGAAGGTGTTTATTTTTTGGGTGATCAATCAATTGATCGCGTGTACACTATCCGCGACTTGGGATTGATTATGGACACTAGACTTGACTTTCATGACCACATCAGTGCAGTGGTCAAAAGTGCAAATAAGACGCTCGGATTTATTATGCGCACGGCATCTCAATTTAATGGTATTACTGTTCCTGTAATTTTATTTAATTCTTTTGTACGAAGCAAATTGGAGTTTAGCTCGATCGTCTGGGATCCTTCGGAATCGAAGTATCAGCTATTACTGGAGAGAGTTCAGAAAAAGTTTGGCAGATATTTGTACAAGCGGGTATTTGGATATTACCCATACTTATACCCGTCTTTGTTTGTGTCTGGTATGGTAGGGCTAGAAACATTGAACTTTCGGCGGAAAATGCACTTGCTAGTGCATTACTGTCTTCTTTTGCAGAGCAAGGTCGACAACCCAGATGCTCTGGAGCGCATGCGTCTCTTTGTCCCTGAGCAGTACACGCGCGCGGGGCGCCGCCGTCGGCAGCTGTTCGCGGCGCCGGCGGTGGCGCGCACCCGCCGCGCTAGCAACGCTCCTGGTACACGCGCCGTGTCGCTTCTCAATGATTTTATTGCACAAATCCAAGATGCTGACGTGTTTGCCTATAGCTGGCATTCTTTATTGCAAAAAATATGTAATTATTGCAACATGCATGCTTAGTTAGTATGTAATGTTCCTCTTGTATCCCGTTCTGTTTTGTTTTATTTGCTGTTCATTTAGATTTTTCTTTTTCTTTTTTTTTGTATACTACCCTGGCTTTATAGGCGATTTGGTTTTTACTGTAAGCCTGTAAATGTAAATTATATCAATAAATAAATAAATAAATAAATAAATAAATTTACCCATAAGGCTTCACTGGTCCGTTGCGTTACGCCGCGTCATCGCAACGAATCAACGCGTTGTTTGCCACACCTGCGCTGCGACGACGCACGACAACAATGTACTGTTAGAGACGGCGCAGCGGCATCACCCTCCCTCCGCTTCGTCTCTTGTCCGTCGATCCGTTGAGACGTCGCGTGCGACGACGGAACGCGTCAATGTGACATGTCATAAAAATATGTGTAAAACGTCGCAGCATCCACTTTGCGACGTCGCAGCGCGTCAGTGGAGCCTCTAAGGGTGCCTTTCCACTAGAGATGTGCTATGCAGTCATGCTGCGAAGATGTGAAAGCTACGCTACGAAAGAGTGTGACCGTTTCTACCAATGCTAAGCTATGTAGCTGTGCGAGGAAAATGCGCTATGTAGATGAGCAGCCGCGAGGCAGCTGTGCGAAGAAGATGCGCAGCTCGAGCTATGCGATGTGTCGACAGGGGCGCGCGGAGCGGCCGCGCGGTGAGGGGGGAGACGCTCGTGACCATCCATAGCACGCATCCATAGCACGCATCTTTCCATATAAAAGTCATAGCTTAGTTGAACCCGTTTCCACCAGTGCTATGCTATGTGGACCAATGAACATGATTGGTGGATATCTGACACATCCATAGCAGCGTAGCGTAGCACATCTCTGGTGGAAAGGCACCCTAAATACGCCACTTTCTTTGACTCGGAATGTTCGCGTCTCCAGACACTGTTCGAGCGTCTCCACGTCATAATGAAGAGCAACGCCGACGCCGCGACGTCGTGCTTCAAGCTAAGCCGCGCGTACCGCCGCCTGCACCCCCACTTCGGAGATTTCCAGCTGGTACTGTCGACCCTCCACGGGCTGCAGGACGCCAAGGGAGTCCCGCGGACGCATGTCACCGAGGAAGAGTTGACGGTTGTCAACATGGCGCCTTTTGGTAAGTGCTGTCGTCGTCTCAGCCTATATACGCCCCACTGCAGGGCACAGACGTTCTGAGAGGGTTTCGTGCCGTAGTTCCCACGCGGGCCCAGGGTTGATTGGGAACTACACACCATTGAATTTATTCGCAAGCTTGCAAGTTTCCTCAAGATATTTTCCTACACTGTAAAGCTCATGGTAAATTTTAAATGTTATGTCGCACGTAAATTCCGAAAAACTCAAGAGGTGCGAGCAGGGTTTGAACTAGCATTGCATAACTATCGATTGTTTGACTATCGATAGTCGACCTTGAAAAATAATCACAATATCGATAGGCCTATCAATAGTATCGATAGTAATTTCAGACCAATACTATTGATAGACATCAATACTATCGATACTATCGATAGTATTGCTTTTTATTTTTCGATACTATTGCTCTTTATCAATATATTGTGACTATTTTTCGAGGTCACGATAGTATTGCCGATACTATCGATAGTTCGATCTATTGTTGGCAACGCTAGTTTGAACCCACTACCCTCTGCTTGAGAGTATAGAATCTATAGTATAGATCAAACTACTAGGCTGCCACGGCTTTCGTCCGGGTCTAAAAACCTTCTTTAATGTCGATAGCTTTGCCAAAAAACAATAATAAGTGTGCAGAGGGTCAGCCTAAAACCGAAAAACATGACTAGGGAATTCTCTAATACAAAAGTTCAGGGCAATAGGATTTAAGGCCAACACAAAAACATTAAAACATTAAACATTAAAACAAACCGAGAGCGCGGGGCGCCGACGGATCGTGCCCAGCGCGGTCAATAACACTGAATCAAATATACGGTGACACACCGGCAGCGCAGCACACCGTATTTGATTCAGTGTTATTGCCCGCGCTGGGCACGCTCCCGTTTTGTTGTGGCCTTTAACCAACACGTTGATTATTTTTTTTATGTTGCAGCAATTGACAGCATCCCTTATGACAGAATACAGTCGGCGTCGTCCAAATACTCACTTAGTATTACCAAAAAGGTATGCAACCAATAATCTATAGTAAAAGAAAGAAATGAAATCAAGCCTAACTTAGGGCACGTCCCATTTTACGCAAAAATATATTTGTTGTTATAAAAAAAAATCACTGAATTTGGATTTTTTTTGCAAAAAATTGTGATTTTTGCAACGCTGAGGTTAAAGGACCGTGCGATGTGCACGGTCAGATCGCATATCTATACAAAATATATAGAGACCGACAATGTTGTTCATAGATAATGCGGGCTGCGTTCAATTTGACCTGATACGCAGAACGTATCCAGTGTGGCAAATCCTTAAGTTAACATAAGCTTTAAGTGATATAACAATTGTTTGTGAATAGGTGAATAGGACTTAAGCATGTATTTTAACCCTTATCAAGACAGGCGACTTATCGACCACACGGGTTTACTGTTATAATGATCCTTAGGTATTTGGAACATATTACAAATTTCATTTCACTGTGTCCTGTGAAAATTCGATTTGTTAAAAAACTATTCATCACTGGGTATTAGCAAGGATGATATAGACTGGATTGGCAGTCGCCATAGTACGGATCGGCCGCGGTTTTTGTAGTTCGATTATTAAATCTAGATGGCGCTGAAATATAGCCAGAAGCTTTGAAGGCAAAACAATAAGACTACAGGTATTTCATATCACTGCAAATGCATTATTATGCAATATTTTTGAAAAATAATACATTTTAGTAATATGAAACACCTGTAGTCTTATTGTTTTGTCTTCAAAGCCTCTGGCTATATTTCAGCACCATCTAGATTTAATAATCGAACTACAAAAACCGCGGCCGATCCGTACTATGGCGACTGCCAAGTCCAGTCTATATTCAGTCCAGTCTATATCATCCTTGGTATTAGACATTTTGCTAAGATTATGTTTAAGTATTATTTATTTTGGTTCGTTTTGTTAAGGTGTTGGACCACATTAGAAATCTGAATGTGGATGAAGGAGGCGACTCCGAGGAGGACGTGGCAAGAAGGAGAGTGCGGAAGGAGCTGCAGAACTTGGCACAACATTTGCCCTCGGTAAAGTTTGCGAATGAATATGTGCTAGTTTTTACTTTAAAAATGAACTAGAATTAAGCACATTGCCGAAATTATACGATCGAATTTTTAATTTTTTTCGGACGTTAATCGAAGTTCCGCGGCTGAGTACTCCAAAACGTGGCGTAATTCTGTAGTAACTCCTGTAGTCAAAATGCTAACTTCTTAAATTCTTCTTCTTAAATTTTTTTATACAATGAAGGCATGCGTTTGGCCACAATCACGCCTGATGGAAAGTGAAGGTGAGGTCTGCAGTGGAGCACGCTTGCCTAGTAACTGCTCATTCAATAGTGCATGGTAAAAAGGTTGTGATTAACTGAAATTAGATTGACCTAGGCAATTCTATTCCAGGTCATCAGACAGGTGATACAGAAAAATTTGAATCCCGAAAAGGCGCCGTTTTATTTGATGAGGGTAAGTGTACCCAATAACCCATAGATAGCCTTTCTATGTGATTAATGATAATCTTTTATCAAAGATCCTTCCTTAGGGACGGTAAAAGGTTGAGGTTCTAAAGCGATTCAACCGCCGTGTCCCGTGAGTTATTCTATTTGAATATAACCATGCAAAATAGCTGTTGGCAAATTGTAGCAACTTGCATTAATCGCGACGGGCTGACGAATAAATATTTCCTTTGGTTCCGCATGGTAACCAAAACTTCGTAACTGCCTACAGCTGGTGTACTGGGTGGTTACGAAATTTTGGTTACCAAACTGTACCTACTAAAGGAAAAACTTAACCAAATCCGTTTAGAAACTCTTGGATTGTGGCGAAATAAATACATTTATGTATTTGTACTATAAAAATAATTAACTGACTCCACGGAAACCATGAAAATATTTTTTACAGATCTTTTTGAGGTTGGTGCCTCAGCACGACCCAGTAGAAGTGATAGAAGGCCAATGGATAGTATGTAGATCAGCTGATGACTAGGTTCACTCCCACTGTCTCGTGCTCAGGCACCGACCTCAAACAGATCGTTTAGGTTCATTTCGTCCACATTCCCACTTCGTCAGCAATCCCATTTCGTCCGCAATCAATTCCCGATTCGTTCACTTCCCATTTCGTCCACATTCCCACTTCGTCAACATTCCCGTTTTGTCCACATTCCCATTTCGTCCACATTCCCATTTCGTCCGCATTCCCATTTCGTAACAAAATAGTAATGAAATTGGTAGTGTACCTGAATAGTATTGGCCCGCACCGTGCTTAGCAAGTAATTTTTCTTAACATGAATACCTTAATCACAAAAATAATTAAAATCTTCCCTGAGAATTAAGCTAAGTGATATCGAAAACGATTTTTCTTTTTAAATAGTAAATTCATACAAGAATATATCCGAGCATTAAGATGTTAAAAATTAGCTATAAGTGGAAACTGCTTTGGCTGATGTGTTAATAGAAATCTTTTTATAATTTATGTATTAACTTAAGCTGTTTGTTTCCCAATAAATAAATAAAAAATGAAAATAAAATAAAACCGCATTAAAATCGGCTAGGAATGTTGACTAAGTGGGAATGTGGACGAAATGGGAATGTTGACTAAGGGGGAATGTTGACTAAGTGGGAATGTTGGCGAAATGGGAATGTGGACGAAATAGGAATGTGGACGTAGTGGGAATGTGGACGAAATGAACCTAAACGAAACAGATCAGCAAAGAATATTTTCATGGTTTTTTGGATTCAGTTCAATTTTTATTTTACACTAGCTTTTACCCGCGACGTCGTCCGCGTGAAATTAGTAATTTGGGCAGTTTATTTTTATATCCTTCCTCACAACTCAAACTATTTCCTTACCATAATCCATCTAAATCAGTTCAGTGTTAATTGTTTCTCCATACAAACTTTCACCTCCTTAAAGGGTGATTTCTGGAATCAAAACTATCCTATGTCCTTTCCCGGGACTCAAACTATATTTATATCAAATTTGATTTAAATCGGTTGAGCGGTTTAAGCGTGAAGAGGTAACAGACAGACAGACAGACACACTTTCGCGTTTATAATAATATAATATATCTAATCTATTTAAAAATCTCGTGTCACGGTGTGTGTTATCGAACTCCTCCGAAACGGCCTGACCGATTTTTATTATGAAAATTTTTCTCTACAGGGTATTTTTTTAATAAGTGCACAAATTTTAATATGTGATAGTGTCGTTAAAATAACAAATTTCAGTATTTTTCGTTATAATATTTATAACTTATTTTTTTTGTTTTTCATAGTAACTCTACCAATTATTGGATGAATTACTATGAAATGAACATCCCAAATTTCAAAATGTAAAAAAACCTCGAACTGATAATCGTGATCTATCAACGATACTGAATCATATATCGAAATTTGTGCACTGATTAAAAAGTTACCCTGTATATTGGGTAGGTCTGAGAATAGGTCGTAGGCTGTTTTTATAGCCCTAGGTGATATGGCAAAACGTTTACCGGGCCATTAGTATGTATTTCTTGATTGATCAATGTGATCGTTTCGTGGCAGTTGTACGGCGAGCCCGTGATGCCGGGCAAGGAGCAGATGGGCCCGTTCCGGCGGCGCTTCCGCGGCCTGAAGGTCACGCGCTCCGACCGCATGTTCAACCTGCTGCAGGTGACCGTGCCGCCCGACCAGTTCGCGCTGCTCATGCAGCAGGACGGCACCGTCATAGGTATACTATAATATAAATACTACAACATGAACCGAAACAACCTTTCATTTTTTTAACACCTGAAAATTACTACAGGAATCGAAAGAGTTTCGCCTCCTGAACACGGAAAAATATTTATTATAATTTATTTCTCCATATTTAAAAAAATGCAACAAATTTAAAAACATTTGTGCCTTACAAATACTGCCACAGAATAGATGTTTCCTTTACCCCCCTTTCACTAGAAAAAAAGAGCTGTCGTAATTTTAAATTTGATAACAGCCTTAACGTCAAATTTACGTCATCACTTTTTTTTAATAGAGACTAGACAAAAGTAATGGATCTATTCTATCGTGGTTTTGGAGTTACGCTCTTTTAGAATATGCACATCTTTAAAAAATTGTAATAAATTAAAACTATCAGCGTCTTTCTCTTTCCAAACAGAATACAGAGAACGAATCAAATTATTGTCCTAGAAATATGAAATGTTGTCAATTGGGAATGTCTAAAAAAAATACCAATTTATTTTTATATATTTTTTGTACTAATAGAAAAGTCGATTATAAGAAACTAATTTCAATATTTTTTCATTTCAAAATTAATTATCGAAACTATTTTGGTTGATGACGTCAGATTATAATTGAGGGATCCCACACAACCAAATTTCTAAATCTATCTAAATTCGTACGATAAGGCAACCCCTTTAATTATTTTTTGTGTAGTGGTACATTGTAACCAGTGTCACTTTACTGGCGCTGTCAGAGTGCTAGATGTCAGACAGCGGGTCCAAATCAAACTCCGTAGTTTAATCCACGCGTAAATTGTGAAGTATTCTAAATAATGCCACACCGATTAAAGTACAACTTGGACCTTCTACGAAATTTACTTCAATGTCAAATGAAGGTCATTGCTTATTTGGTATGTAATAAATGCATTACATTATAATTATTAAAATTAAACAACTACAGAAAACAATTTAAAAAGCATTTATCTCGAAATGGTTTTTAATTTACTATACATTACAAAAAAATACACATCCCCAATGAGGGTTTTCTATGAGAGGCTATTTGGCGCTAGTATCGTCAGGTCCGTTTGTCAACTTTGACATTTGTTGTATGGGTGTAACGTCAAATAGACCTTACGATACTAACGCCATCTAGCGATATTCCACCTGTCAGAAAACCCTCATTACTTTGCTCACCCGCAACCTTACTTACGACAGCTACCGTTTATGTAAAAAATGCGTGTTCATGCAGTTCCACCACCTCCACACTGTACGAATACGAACACACAAATTACACAAAACCACCACCAAACTACACTGACGCGTTTTGAACTCAACCAGAGCTCATCTTCAGAGTACCGGAACCGTTCACTGTGCTACTAAATGTTAGACTAACAAACCAAAACAAAAGTTTCAATTTGTCATTGTAACTTTTCAAGTACCCACTTTATTTTTCTCAAACAAACTACCCCACAAAAATTAATGAACTTTATTTGAGGAATAACAGTTAGTATTAATAAAATATGCCTTATTATCAAATAAACAAAAATTCAACATAGTTTTATGTGATTATGAGAGTTCATTCATTTTTGTGGGGTAGTTTGTTTGAAAAAAATGAAGTGGGTACTTGAGAAGTTACAGTGACAAAATAAAACATAGGGTTGGAGGAACTGCATGAACAAGCATTTTTTTTATATAAACGTAGCTATCGTAAGGTCGCGGGTGAGCAAAGTAATTGCTTCAGTTCAGACTATAAATAATCATACTAGACCATGTTTTTATTTATTTCCTTTAACTTTAAGGGAAGCTTCTTCACGTCAAATGAAGCTAATTTCTCTAAGATACTAGGCTCATACAGTCGAAGGCATAAATACACAGTTATCGCGTCAAAATATGTACCTAAACGTCAACTCTATGTCAATATTCTTAGTGGCTGAAACCCATAAATCTTTCCCAGATGGAGCGAAGCTAATAATCCGTGCGTCGGACATGCCGATCTACAACGTGCCTCCCAAACTTCACCGGGAAATGGCCGCCCTATTCGGTGTCGAGGCGGAACCTGAACAGCACCCGGAAGACGAGGAAATGGACTCGGAGCCTGAAGAATAGTCCCAATGGCTACAGCCTTCTCGAGAATCGGGATGACATCATAATGGTGCCGTTCCACCCGAGATGTGCTATGCTACGTTGTAGTGGCGTAACTATAAAAAAATAAATAAATACAATGCATTTATTTCAGACCAACTATTGTCCATGTTTAGTTAGTAAAAACTTATATTATAACTAAGGTTAATTTAAATAACTATCACATGCTAAACATAAATGCAGAGTGGCCACTGCCCCATCTGTCAGCCACGACGGTCAGGAGACTGTCGCGTGGAAACCATCCACGTGAGTGTTCGCGAACATGCTCGACGCACTGCAGCCCGAGGCAGCCGCAACAGTACACTATACCAATCTAAGGCCCGTGGCTAATTCTTTGGCTGAGACCCTTCCAGTAAAAATCATCACGTATTATCTTCAATGTTAATTTGGAACTCGCGGCCTCTTGGGCCGGGGCCCTCTAGGGTCGAGCGAGAGCCCGTGGCATTTTGCCAGCCCTCCCGCCCTATAGTTTCGCCACTGCTACGTTGCCACTTGTTGATGCGTTTGATATCCACCAATCATATCATTGTTCCCCATAGCAAAGGGAACGGGTTCAAATAAGACTTATGTTTATATATGAAAAGATGTGTGATCTGGATCTTCCTTGAGCGGCTACGTAGCTTAGTGGAAACGATCACATTGGTTTCGTAGCGAAGCTTAACATCCTCGCAATATAGCTGCATAACATAGGACATCTCTGATGAAAAGGCACCTAAAACAATAACTCCTAGATGTGATTGACCACTTGGACCATTGATTGTGGAACATTGTGTCACAGAAAAAGTCATAAATTCACTCTATCTTCAAAGTAAAAATAAACTGACTATAATCGACGGAATAACTTCGTTTTTAAGACAGTGGTTGATCTTAACTGTGTGTGTAATAAATATAATACAAAAATACGTGATTTGTTTTTTCTTGCACATCCCAATGTGTAGTGTTTATATTAAAGCATTCGCTGCCGACTGTCAGACTCAAAATTTCTTCAGGTGCCACAAACGCACATGTGAGGGATGTCCATTGAGATCCATCGACCTATGGCTAGGATCCACCAGCAGGGCCAGATTAACCATTAGGCAGAGTCTAGGCAGAGTAGGCAACTGCCTAGCGGCCCCGCCGCGTAAAAATTTAATTGGAAAATTTATATCCTCGATGACAATAAGCATTGCTATTTTTGATGCATGCTGCCAGTTGACTTGACTTCTTGAAAAGTGCAGTTGATATTTGGCTGATAGGGGGCTCTGAAAATTGCTTTGCCTGGGGGCCCCAATGTTAAAGGCCCCATTTATTGGACTAAACTACCACAGAATCAAAAGCAGCTATCGAATACATACCTAACAAAGGATATTTTTAAAGCTATTAATTAGTATTCTTAATAATTACATTGAAACTTAATGCTAAAACGATAAGGTTGAATTTCCAAGTCAATGCATGTGGTCGCTGCACCGCCTCTTCCTTATTAAGGGTTAATCCGGCCCTGTCCACTAGACTTCATATAAGTTATAGCAACAATGGACCCTAGTGGACATGCCGCACATGCCACTCGCTTAACATTAAACTCTGATAAATCCAATTGGGAATGTCTAAAAAAAATTAGCAGTGGTTTTTATATATTTTTTGTATACAAAAGTCAATTATAAGAAACTAATTTCAATATTTTGTCATTTAGTTCTCTACTTTTTTCAAAATTAATTACTGAAACTATTTTGGTTGATGACGTCAGATTATAATTGAGTGCTCCCACACTGCCAAATTTGTAAATCTATCTAAATGCGTACGATAAGGCAAACCCTTTAATTATTTTTTGCGTAGTGGTACACTGTAACTAGTGTAACTTTACTGGCACTGTCAAAGTGCTAGATGTCAGACAGCGGGTCCAAATCAAACTAAAATCAAATCAAAGTATAAATAATCCACGCGTAAATTGTGAAGAATTCTAACCACACAGAATAAAATACGACTTGGACCGGTCACGCAATTTACACCAATGTCAAATGAAGGTCATTGCTCATTTGCTATATAATAAATTAATTACATAATATTACAATTAAATAACTACAGAAAACGAGTTAAAAAGCATTTATCTTGAAATGGTTTTCGATTTACTATACATTGCAAAAAAATAGACATCCCCAATTGGCTAAGTAAAGTTTTTTGAAGAGGTGCTAAATATATATTTTTTCGACAGTAGTCGTCTTCTAGACCGAGAAACTGCAGCTGTTTTATTTTTATCTCCTATCGTTTACTGGAAATATTTTTTTAAGTGTTCGAGATGACATTTGTGAGATTTAATGGCTGACAAGCGGTTCGTGCTCAGTACTTAGTAGAAATAGAAAAAAAAACGAAGTCAATTGTCAATGTCAAATGAAATCTAACCGTTTGCGTTTCGTTTACTTGGCATTGTCCAAAAAGTAGTTCCAAAATAATGATCGAAAATATTCAATCGTTATTCAATTATCGTGCATAAGTCGTGGAGAAATGCGGTAAAATTGAAAATCCGGATTTTGTGCGGAGGTCGTTAAAAATAGTCCAAAAATCACACCAAAACGCAAAGCAAACGAAACGCAAACGGTTTGACATGGACAAAAGTGACTTATGACTTCGTTTTTTTTCTGTTTCTACTAAGTACTGAGCACGAACGGCTTGTCAGCCATTAAATCTCACAAATGTCAACTCGAACACTTAAAAAAATATTTCCAGTAAACAATAGGAGATAAAAATAAAACAGCTGCAGTTTCTCGATCTTCAGAACGCCGACTGTCGAAAAAAATATAATTAGCACCTCTTAAAAAAACTTTACATAGCCAATTAGAGACGTAAGATTTTGATATGAAAAGAAAAAAGGAAAAGGTAAATAAGAAAGATAATCTCCTAAAAGGGTAGGTATAGTGGATTTATCTGGGCTTGAAGTTGTTAATTCGTTACCAGCAATATATTTGGCGTCAAGCAGAAATCAAACCCGATTTAAATTGGCAACATTTACGGTCCAAAATCGAATGTCTTGCCATGGTTGTCAAATGGTTAAGGGTTAAGCGACTCATGTGCGTTAAAATGACTGCCAAACTATGACGGAAGCAAGCGAAAGTCCCGGCAGTGAATACGTTAACTTTAATTCAGGCAGAGGTAATTTACGGAGCACATGGGTCTACTATATTATAATGAACTTTACTTATTTAGCAACGCAGCACATATTTCATTGCAATATCTTATGAAAATTCGGCTCTAATCAAAAACTATTTGTGACTCACATTTTGCTATCTTAGTAGGACCTTTTTATGGGTTAAAGTTTCAATAATGAAATACAGAATATCAATAAATAAAACAAAATAAGTAGCGAATAAAAAACATACTTTATTCAGATCTGAAGTTATACATTCAAAATAAAAATTACCATAAATAAAAAATACGTACGAACAGTAAAATGCATTGAAAATGTCATATGAGTGCAACAATTATAAATATGAAACAAAAATAAACTATGAAAAATATGGCTGACCGCACAGCAGTTTGATGATGTAAAAATGGAAAAATACACCTAATTCTCTGGAATGGATCTCGGTGGATAAAGAAATACTGATTGCCTATTTTAATAATTATTAAATATTTAGTTTATAGTTACAAAACTTTTTTATAACTCTTCAATGGCGACGGATACATGGTTATCTTACTTAAGTTTTAGACCATAGTATTTACAGAAATTTAAGTAAACGGTGGAATCAGCTTTGCTGAAATGCATTTAAAATGCAGAAATTAGAAAATCCTCCGAGTTTTTCCTCAGGATTTTTATCCGCGTGTAATAAAAAAAAATTTCAAGTATAGTTGAAAATGTTGAAATGCATTCTATGTAATTATAGTGTACGCAATTAAAATCATGACATAATTCTAAACTATGCCACATTTTACATACGAACACAACATTTACAAATATTATTCATAATTTTGTGGGTATCCGTTTCATAAATTCAAATTAGACAATAACAAGTTATATTTTTTTTTATAAAAACGTGAAGAATTATAAAGTAAGTAAAACATCAAGATTACAAAATTTGTGACTTAGATATCATCAATTAAAGCTTAAAGTAATCGTATTTTTCAATTACATATATTTATATCTGAGGTATTGGAAGAATTTCTATACATAGAAAATGGATATACTTTTAGGAGTAGATAGTTATTTTCATTTACCAAACTAAAGCATTGCTAAAAATGTTATAATGGGGATATTTTGTAATCAATATTAGGGCTACCAATTAGATACCCGTATTTCAGTTGTCAGAATTATGAAAATGAAGATAAAATTTCGGAAAAAAAAAAACAAAAAATGTTAACTTAACCGTTCTGATTATTTTGCGCTTTAGCATAGTAAATGCAAATGAGTATAACTCTAAGGCTCCGCTGTATTTAGGCCCTTAAGTCGTATAAATAAGGCATATTTTCCTACGAATACACTGTGCGATTCAGCCAGTCGTCGAGGGAGAACGTGGCATAGTCGCCGCCAGACGATCTTCCCTGGAAAGTTTCTGAAAAATTTAAATACAAAGTTATTTTTGTTCAAAACTGAAATCCAGACAGTTAGAAAGCGTGTTAGTGAGGACTTGACAGCAAAAAAATAAACTGAAAGTAATTATAGTATGTAAATAAAATTAACTTTTTTTGCTATTGTCGTCCATAAAGTGTACAGATAGTGTTTGCAAACAGTTCATTTGGTATTTTATTTTTAGTTGTTTTGTTTAATTAATTTGTCTGTGAATATCTTATTACATTGTTTTTTCTCTACCCGTCACTGCTGCAAACATTATTTCAAATCAAAAAGCTGCAAGGAATTTAATAAAAACAAATTGATATCATTTAATTTTTGTCAAGTTTTTCATAAACCATAATAGACAAAGGAATGGCGTTATGCAGAAAAACATCAACACAATCAAAATTAAAGTCATACTAGTAGCAAACAATTTAAAACACTTTATTCATAAAATCTGGTACAAAATCTAGAATTTTGATTTGTGGTCGCGTATTTTTGCATATGTATTATTATCGAGGCTTCCTTACAGCGTTCATCGTGTGAATAAAGACATACATGTAGCATGATATACTTGTGATTTCCTCAAAATCCGGGATCCGTAGCTGTTCACGGGTACCCTTGCAACTCTCGTTCGAGGTTCTCTACCGGTTCGTTGTTTGCTGTTTATTTATTATAATTATTATTTTATGTAAACTGTATTGTAATAATACGTATCATGAAATTCCTAGTAATAAGCAAAGTCCTTTGGATTGAGCTCTAAGCATCGAGTTAGACTCGAGTTATATTTGAGTGATCCCCTTAAGTCAGTATATTTTCAGTACCATCCTTTATCGGATCTTGACAAAATTTTAGCATTATCTTGCAATTAAAGTATGTAACTTCAGTAGTGACGTAGTATAAGACATATATAATCCAAATGCTAAGACTAATAAATCAGTATTAACTTATCATTCGGCAGTTCAGTGTACTAATTGGTTCACAGTATCTCTACTTTTTAAAATCATAAATTTACTTGCATTAACTATCTTATTTTAGACACGTGATATTCGAAGGTTTACTGGAAGAGTTTGCCTTCGCACAAGTACATATTTTGTACAATAATAAATTCACATACATTTACCGATCTAACAGGGAAATTAACAAACATGACTTATTTTAAAGCTTACCGATCATCGTCTTGAGTCGCACGGAACACATTATGAAGTCGTCGAATTGTATGTAACCATCGCTACCGCCGTATCTGTTCACAAATGACACATTTTAACATTTGGCCTGTCATATACTATACTTCGTTATTTTTAGCATTAGGAAGAAGGGTAAACGATCTTGACGTGTCTTTTTATTGAAAAAACACTTTTGAAAAATAAGTCACAGCTAATATGTAACTTTTTGATCGAAAATATGGTAATTTACACTTTTTTGGTTTCATAAATAATAGTTACTATTTTTTTAAAGCGTTTTTCAATAAAAATACTCGTCAAGATTGCTTTCCTTATTTCTAATGCTAAATAAAACGAAGTTCAAAACTAGTCAAGCACGAAGAAATTTATCTCAATTTGGCAACTGGTTGCCAAAAAAGAATGATCTTTTCGTTTTGGCAACTCTCACAATTATTATTCACAGTCATGAAACAAGATCTGGTAAGTTGTTCTGCTTGTAACTGTAGATTTCACAACGGGAAAATATTATCTAGCATTCAGTTACCAAATAGAAACAAAACCGTACATTGTTGATGCCGTACGTTGCGATGGGGGCACCAATCATATTCAATGATCTACATAGCAAGCACTGTTGGAAACGGGTTATACTAAGCTATGTTTTTAGGGTTCCGCACCTCGAAAGGAAAAAGCGGAACCGTTATAGGATCACTTTGTTGTCCGTCCGTCTGTCTGTCAAGACCCTTTTTCTCAGGAACGCGTGGAGGTATCAAGCTGAAATTTATATCAAATACTCAGGTCTACGGTCCCTTGGAGCTGTAAAAAAATCAAACTTCTAAGCCAACGCAATCAAAAGATACAGCCGTTTATGCCGCAAATTTCCACAAATTTTCGAAACTCGCAAGGGAATCAAAACCTACAGGGTACTTACCGTGATCTCAGAATCTTGAAATTTGGCACGAAGCAAGTTCTTATAGGACAGATAAAGGAAAAATTGCGAAAAGCATAAATTTTTTTGTCTGTCTGTCTATATCAGTACCCAATCTACAATGATCCCACACTGCGCACAATTTGCTTAGGAGCAGGGGTCTGCTAAGACTGGATGTTCATAGATACATATAAATTTGTACGGAACCCTCGGTGCGCGAGTCCGACTCGCACTTGGCCGGTTTTTTATATGTAAAGATGCGTGTTCTGGATCTTCCTCGAACGGTTACATAGCTTAGCATTAGCGGAAACGGTCACATAGTTTCGTAGCGTAGCTTTCACATCCACGCTTAGCACATCTCTGGCAGCAAAGCACCCGTTAGAATTTGGGAGTTGACGAGCCTACGAGGGGCGTTCAATATAAAGTGAGAATGAGATGCAAACTCTTTTAATATTACGAAATTAAATACTGGCCGGTAAAGCTAATCTATCTAGCTGATTGCTATGAAAAAAAAAACTGTCTTTTGTTTAAAAAAAATATACGGTAATTTCTTTGCAATGCTATTGAGTACGTTAGCGAAAATGGAGAAAATTGAACTGCGCGCCGTTATCAAATACTTGTGTTTGAAAAATTTTTCTACGGACCAAGTCAATTTGGATTTGCGGGACACTTTAGGGTCTAATGCTCCTCCGTATTCGACAGTCGCACGTTGGTGCGCCGAATTTAGACGTGGAAGAACATCGACAATGGACGACCCCCGCTCCGGACGCCCTACTACAGCAGTAACTGAAGAAATTGTGAAAAAAGTCGAAAACTCAGTTTTGGCGGATCGTCGTGTCACGGTTCGTTTTATTGCTGAAAATGTAAAGATTTCAACGGGGAGCGTGCATAATATTTTACATGAACGCTTGGGTATGAAAAAGGTATCTGCGCGTTGGGTACCAAGAATGCTTACTGACACGCAAAAACAAACTAGACTAGAGATTTGTCAAGAAGCTTTGAACCTGATGCAGCAAGACCGGGAACTTTTTTTGCCGCGATTTATAACAATGGACGAAACATGGCTCCATCATTACGACCCAGAAACGAAACTGCAGTCTATGACATGGAAAAACCCATCATCTCCAACTCCGAAGAAATTCAAGGTGAGCCCATCTGCCGGTAAGGTCATGGGCTCTGTTTTTTGGGATGGTAAAGGGGTATTAATGATTGAGTATCTCGAGCATGGAGCCACTATTACGGGCACATTATACGCCAAACAAATAGCAACATTGCGCAATGAGATCCGCGAAAAACGGCGAGGTAAACTCTCGAAAGTTGTGCTGTTCCACCAGGACAATGCCCCGGCACACAAGTCCGCCGTTGCAATGGCTGCAATTCGTGATGCTGGGTTCGATATCCTTAAGCATCCTCCGTATTCACCAGATCTCGCTCCCAGTGATTTCTACCTATTTCCGAGATTGAAACAATACCTGAGAGGCCAGAAATTTGAAGACGACGACGCGGTAGTCGCTGCAGTACAAGATTTTTACAGTACTCAAGATGGGACCTTTTTTAAAAATGGAATTTTAAGTTTAGAAAAAAGATATACTAAGTGTATTATGCTAAAAGGTGACTATATCGAAAAATAAAATGACATTTAGTAAAAGTTGTTTATGACATACTCATTCTCACTTTTTATTGAACGCCCCTAGTATTGGCGTAGCTGTTCATTTGATACCAGTTTGTGCTGCAATTGTCTCACCTGTGTGCAAGTACGTTGAGAGTGTGTGCGTTGACGGTGTAACCGGCGGAGTGGATGGCGTCGCGGAGGTGGTAAGAGGGGATCGCGCCGCGGCCCTCCGTGTCGTACAGGCGGAAGACAGCCTGTGAATAAAACATATTATTATCACACTAATTACTAATGAATAGAATGGAATTCGCTCCCGTCGTCTGTATTTCCTGATACATACAACCTAGGTCTCTTCAAGGCTAGAGTGAATAGGCTGTTACTGAACCAGTGAGGTACACCTTTGGCCTCATCTGCACTTTTCATCAGGTGAGATAGTGGTCAATCACGGGTCAGTTTTATGTAAAAAAAAAAATTACAATCTTGTGAGTCGTAGCGTATACAAGTCATTTGTAAGATTAACTGCCGAATGCACTACATAAAGTACAAATTATTCAGCGAATAAAGAACTTTAAATATGCTTAAATAAATTCCTAAGTTACAAAACTTATGACTCTTAGGTCTTATGGACTACACCAGTTAGAAAAAGTCAAGGCTCAGAAAGCTATAACGGGAAAATTTATGAATATTCGTTTCCCTTTCACGCAAAAACTGCTACATGGAATTTAATGAAATCTGGGACTGAATTATAACTTTTAATCATCATCATCATCATCATTTCAGCCGTAGGACGTCCACTGCTAGACATAGGCCTCCCTCATTATCATTGCGATTGGAAGCGATTTGCATCCACCCTGAACCTACGGCCCTCACCAAATCGTCCGTCCATCTCGTTGGTGGACGTCCCACGCTGCGCTTGCCAGTCCGTGGTCTCCATTCCAGAACTTTTGGGCCCCAACGGCCATCTGTTCTACGTGCTATATGGCCTGCCCATTGCCATTTCAACGAGCTAATCCGTTTGGCTATGTCGGTGACCCCGGTTCTTCTACGGATTTTAACTTTTAATTATACATTTTTTTTCTAAAAATAGAACTCTAGTTCTGTTCCTAAAAGGTGCCTATTACAAAAGGCTTCGTAAAATAACAAAACAAAATACCCGAAATTACATTAATTAGGGAAAAAAAGGTTTCGCTCAGAAGAAGCAGCGCGTCGTGGACAGTCTAAATTCGATTATTCTGCCATACGTAAATACCATGTATCTGCATTACATAAAGTTTTACAGGTGACGATTTTAACTTCATATTTGTTTTATTATAACGAGATTGGAGTAAGAATTGGAAATTAGCTAAATTTGTCAGATACCTACGCCGATTTGCACTATCCTCGACGCGGCTATATTTGAATAGGACGTCGTAATACAATGGTCTGTACTTACTCTCCAGTTACGTAGGTCGATCCAGAGCGACTTGAACTCATCAAAACCGAGCCCACCCGAGTTGTCCTTGTCTAGCATGGCTATCATACTTCTGCACACGTCCTTTGAGAACCCTTGCCCTTTCAATTCTGAAAACATTCGCACAGTTACGAACAGGTTTTAAAGTAACATATTTTGAGACTTATTTGATAAATATGGTTGTGCAAACCCTGGACAGAAACAAATAGTACCAATGACTTGTTTCTTGTATGTAAAAATTTGGTAACTGGTTTCCAATGAGGAATATTGTTTATCTGTACTCGAGCAACTGAGACATGCAATGAAAAGGTTTTGTATGAAACTCTTTCTGACCAGGGACCGCACTAAATAATGGTTCAATTTATTACAGCGAATTTAAAACTTAAAGATTGGACCGTTGCATTTACGATCCGTTTCTAATATATGTTTTAATTTCGCGGTGGTTCAATAATTACGTATGTCGCTTATTACATACGCGTAATATTTTTAATGTTTGGAAAATGTAAGATAAAATCTCACTTTTTCAAATTTAAACACTTAAAACTATTTTTTATGGAAATGGAGGTGATGATAATCTAATCTTACGAAATATTTTAAAATGCCCATTTTTATATCAGATTGCGAAATAGTCCATGCTAGTGAAGCAAGTAAATGCAAACATTTTCAATTAAATTGAAAATGTCTACTTTTTGTTGTGTTAGTTGCAACATTAAGCAGATATTAAAAATGATGCCTTATTTCCAAAAGGTGGTAAACAAAGATTTCTGAACGGTACTAACGATGTAATAAAGCATTATTCCAAATAACGTAACATTTTTGTACAGACAGGGGGAACATAAGTAAAATAAAATTCCGTGAAAAACCTGAAAAGAAAAATGTAACACAAAATTATATATGTACATAGAAATATAAAAAAAAACAGACATTTTAAAACGACTGTGCCTCCATTTCTATAAAAATATGTCGTGGTGTGGTAAAGCATGCAGCAACACAACCGGATTCCTGTAAAATAAACTAGTAAAATTAGTACAAGTAAACCGAATTAGTAACTATTATAATTTTCATGGGTTGGAAACCCTAAGAAAAAACTAGTAGATACTGCATTTTGAAAGTAAATTTTCTCGGATAGCTAATGTGATCAAAAAATCAAATCTTTCTTGGTTTTCATGTTTACATAATAAAAAAAATTTGAAAAGTAAACACTAAGACTTTCAAACGAGCCTTGTATCATTTTAGCGTTTCCTATCTTTGCTGTTAGACTTGTTTTCCATCAACGTGGTAAAAATAAAAAAAAGATGTATACATTTTTCACTTTCATTGCAATGCAACACAGTGAAAAAACGGACACATATTTTTGTGTAGTTGATTACACAAAAAAAATCTATGACATGCCAAGACGATACAAGTCGGTAGGTTAAGGTTTTACAAAGTAATATCCTTTTACACTTTTACTTTTTTTTATAGTAGGTATGTGAAATAGCACGGTTCGACCGAAGCGGCACGACGGGAGAGTCAAATACCATGACCATGAGATAGCTTTTCTCTTATCTTCGGAAATATACGGCAGTATAAAAGTAGCTTTATTTCGCTTTTTTATGATATAGGGCGACAAACGAATGAGTCGTTGCCTGATGGTACGTGAGCACCACCGTCTATGGATGTCCAACACCAGACGATTGCAGATCTGATGCCAGCCGAATGAGCTAAGATAGAATTCCTCATGAGCCAGCAATTTCACCAGTCGTTTTGCTTTCAATGGTGCCGCGATCGAACCGTACAGTTCTCCGGTGAGGTACGAAGGCCGGGGGATGCGTGGTATACCTTGTCCGTTGGCGTGGGGCTGGGTCAGATGCACTTGTTCCTGGTTTTGGGCCTGCATTTGTTGCAAGTCGACGCCGACCTCCTTGCAGATGGGGGCGCAGAGGGCGCACAGGAGTTGCTCGAGGCAGCTCTGTTCGGCCGCGGGGGCCGCGCCGCCCGCCCCCGCCCCCGCCCCTCCGCCGCCGTCGTACGCCGCGCCTTGCCGCATCGCCAGCTCTGTTGGTATGGCGCGAGTGACAGCTCCATTGGCTATGGCTTTTGACGGGTAAGAGCTGGCCAAGTTTATGCGGCGTTTGTAGATCACATATTGGTTTATACTGTAGCTCGGACATGCAGGACTCGACTAAGTTGTATCCATAACGAACAATATTCACACGCGTGAGACGCGACGTGTACATATTTTCTTAATATGTGTGAGATACGGATAAGTGAGAATGTTACTATCTCTGTTTTTTCCTACTCGTTAAGGGAGGAGTTAACTTGTGTTATTAATTAAATTTAACATGCTATTATTTGAAGCAAAACAACATGAAACACAAATCAAAAACGCGGTTGTGACTATTTCTTTCTATAAATGATTTTGTAGTGCCTTATATATTTATAATAATCTGATGCGAAATGTAAATAAAACGATATAGAATAAAGCTGTATTTAAGCACTAGTTAGGATAATAAAATCTGAATTTATAATTTTAACTAAACTTTGTTAACTATAGTATTAATAAATAAACTAACCTAGACCAAAGTACGGGCGTCTTAATAGAAAAAAAAGGATTAAAGGCAGTTTCTAGGCAATAAATTAAATAATTCGCTTTCACTTGGAGGTGACATATGTCCTAGCTAGTGAATCAGGTGGTAGTAAATGCGTCACTAGAAACGGTGAATATTTTCTAGCAACCGCAATGCCATCTCATTCTACTACCATATTATACTGATTGATAAAAAGAGATGGCTTAGAGAAAAGCCCTGGTATTTTAACCGTGTCTCAAAGCGCCCGTTCATTGATCCTCGCACTAAAAATAGAATTAATGTTCTAGTTTCTTAATTATAATACTTACATATATTTACCACGGCGTGCAACAGAACAAGTAAGCGGCGTTTAACTCGACACAGAAGCGATATATTAAAACAACGAAAGCTCGAAAATGGGCATTTTAAATAAACCATTAATTCAATTAATCAAAATAAACTCTGTCATATTATTAAAAAGTATGGTATCATGGAATACTCTAACTAAATAAATCGAAGCGTCACTTAGTGCTAAATTTCTTGTGCGTCAATTATACGCTCAGCAGTAATAAAGATGTTTTGTCTTTTTTCGCAACTGGCTATCCAAAAACGATTAAGTAGCTATTATGTAGCAATAATTAATATTATTTTAATCATTACTTTTCCTTTGATCCCATAAAATATGCAATTTCAAAATATCCACTCAAAACTCGCACTCGACATCCACATAAATAAATACAACTTAAAATTGATGAAAAAAGTACGATTTAGTAATGTTTAATCGACACAATATTTAAGCATATATATATTAGAATCACACAGTCGTAGTTGTGCGTTATTTCTGTTAAAACAATAATTGGCGGCTTTTCGATTTAATCATATTTTAAGTTAAAATATTTTTAACGTCAGTGAGCTTAGGTTACTAAACATTATTTGACTTAAGAAAAACTTAAGGCACTGCAGTAGAACCTCTAATTTATGAGTTGGGAATATGCACACGATCACTTTCACTATTTAAGGCCCTCCCTCACCTACCCACAATAAAGATATAACCATTCTCCATCGTAGTAAGTAAACCAAGTTTGGCAACTGGTTGTCTATTGGGGAAAATAATTTTTGGTAAGAATTTTTACCGACTGTATTCAACGTTTACTTTAGTAAATCGAGGGTAAACTAGAAAGTTTGTATGAAATACAAATAACGCTTATGTTTCAACTATGGAAAATTCCACAATTTTCCAGTGTTGCCTTTGTTAAATTCTACAATGCGCACAA
The DNA here is from genome assembly GCA_947859365.1 of Archips crataeganus. Lineage (NCBI taxonomy): Eukaryota > Metazoa > Arthropoda > Insecta > Lepidoptera > Tortricidae > Archips > Archips crataeganus. Next base: position 4,896,982 of record OX402071.1, on the reverse strand, counting down.
ATGTGATAATTAAGTCTCTCATTTCGCTTAGACAGTTGGTAGCAGGCCGTGGTTCTAGAATTCATGGAGTATCTATATTTTTAAAGTAAAAGTCGAAAGTATTAGTGTTAAGTCAAATATTACAAATATTAGTAAAAATACCAATAAAAATACATGACTTTCGTTACGTAAATTCTGAATTTCAGAACTACTTTAAACAAATAATTACTCCATGGATTTCAGAACGGCGGGGTGCTTTCAAATGTCCTAACTGTGCTCTCATATTAAAAATTAAGGGATCTTTAAAAAATATAACAACAATGATAAGTTGACTTACCTTCCCTCATGGCGTAGTCCAAGATTTCCTTCAACTCTAGCCAGTCTACTTCTCCGTCGGCGCCGGCGAGGCGGTTGAAGAAGTCGCGGATCGGATCCGTGGGCTCGGGGTTCGGAGCTATCTCCTTCACCTGAACGGAACCACATTATATTTAGTTTACACTGAGTTAGTATGGCAGGTAGTGGGTATGTGGAGGCACAAAATAAAAAGGTACATGTCAATCAAGTGTATGTACTTCACTTTTCATACCTACGCTCGGCGGTCGCTCGAGGGTTGTCAATTATGGCATATGCACATAAAACTTATCGTGATAGTGGCACTCGTATCTAGTTGTTTGATTTATTGTTGATATTCAAACGGGAAGAATGGTAATATAAAATAATAATAATAATAATTAAAATACCTACCTACAAAATTTAGCGTTTGTCAATTTTCACTATCGAAAATCCCTAATAACTTCTAAACGGATTATCCTAGTTACACAATTTCCATTGTCCTATCGGTTTTAGACCTAAACCTATCTAATGACACTAAAAACAACACAATATCAATAACAAACAAAATACAAACAAATACAAACAAACAATACAAACAAAAAAACATGTTTTCAACTTACGTAATATTAGTGGCGTGAATTTACCTTACAAAAATGTAGTTAGGTACTTACTTCGTTTATACTGATTCAAAATAGGAAACTATTATTACTTTGGGAGTCGGGGCGAGGTGATTACTTATCTACCTAACTATTCTATGTAACGTTAAAATGAACCATCGAAATACAAGCAGATACCTACTAAACTTACCTCTCTGAAACCACTGGTAGCTTAAAAAACGACCATTCACCGTTTAGGGTTGAATTTAAACAACCGTCCACTGAACAGTTATAATAACCTTTTTTTTGTTGCTCCATTATTGCACTCGAAAAATTACACAGACGCGCGACACAAAATAAATAGGTACGCGCGACCACAGCGCGCGCCTTGAAAAATTCTACAGACGCGCGACCACAGCGCGCGCCTCACGCGGATGACAATCGCGCTCGGACTGATCCGAACTGATCCGAGATATCGTGTCTGTGAACAGTGTCTATGTGTGCGTTGCTCGAGCGCACTTTGTATGTAGATTTACTTCTGTACCTTTTTATTTTGTGGTGGAGGGTTTTGTATTTGGCTTGTTTTGGTCGGAATTTTATAGGCACAGATCGGAGCTTTTCCAAATTGTGGCCAGTGATTCGAAAATATACACTTACATCGAACGCGTAACAACTTAAAATAATAACCATTTTGATACGCTTTCTAACTAGATGCGCGACAGATTTCTATTGTATTTTGAGCTTTGTATTCTGTTATGAATAAAGTTTCTATCTATCTATATAATATGTGCAGTATAATGATACAAAATGATATGTGATAATTTACTTGAACTTGATGTCTGATTTAAGTTTTATATTGTAGAGATCAACAATTTAAGCCATTCATTAATGAACGAGTTGACTTTGTTGTTCGAAGGACTTACTCTGTCGTCAACGTCTCCCATTCCAATGTCTTCATCATTTTCACTGCAACAAATAAAGCAAATCAACCAATCGATCTTGATAAGTAATAACTGAACCAAAAAAAATACAATCAAATTTATGAAATGTCAAAGGGACTTAAACAAATAAGGTACCTTATTATTGTCACAAGTTGCATAACCAGTTGCGATCGAGGAATAATTTATTACTATTGGCAACTAGTCGGACAACTCTTTCTAATATCGTAACAAGATGAATTTCCTAACTAATGGTAAATTACTTTTTTTTTTGCGAAAATCTAGTTGTGAATTAGGATAAATTCTACCTCAATCGCAACTGGTTACTGGTAAGTATGATATTGTTCGAAAGGAGACTAATAAAGGATCACATCAATACTCACGCCATGTTATTGCATTTCTCAGAGAACACACGGACTAAGAACTCGCCCTCCTCATTGGGCTCGAAAGTCGAAGGCACTATGACGTAACTGCCAGGCGGTAGCTTGAATCTGGAACAACGTGATATAATTATAAAATTTAATTCATACTGATATTTACAGCATATTTCGCAAATTAATCAACTTCCTTGACATAAACAATATGGTCAAACAGAGCAATATAACATTTTGAAACATATTTTATTCAATCCAAGATAATATCACAGTATGAGTGTGCTACTTTGCATATGATTATATTACAAGCTTTATTTAACTTACAATGTACCTATGTATGTACGGGTCAAATCTTGGAAGTCGAATTTGACTCACTTCCAGTGGTCGGATTCACTTGAAATTTGGTATATTACTTACGTAGGTTGGATGACAATGCAAGTACAGCCAACAAAAAGTAAAGTCAGCTAAAAAGCTTGCTTTAAATTGTTTTTTTTTTAACAGAAACTTACTTATATTGTTAATTACTAATAGTTCTTTACACACAATGACAGTGACGGCTAGGATAACACACTGGCAACTACGATGAGACCATAATAAGACACTGTACCCATAGAAACTCTGTCTGACTACCGGGTCAACCCACTGACAGTTAGTCGACACTGACCTGACGCTGACTTTGCTCAGGTTAATGAACGCCTGTGAGTGTCCCACACTCGCGTTGTACTGTATTTCAAGAAGTTAACGTCCAACAGAACGGGCATATGCCCGTAGTCCGAGACACTATAGCCCTGAAGACTGTGACTGATAACTAAGTCAACACACTGACAACTGGTCCAACACAAGATGAGACCATAATGAGACACTGTACCTATGGAAACTGAGACTGACAACTGGGTTAACCCACTGACAGCTAAGTCACCACTGACACCGATTTGGCACTGACTTTCTCAGATTGTGAACGATTGTGAGCGTCCCAAACTCACGTTTTATTTGAAGAAGTTGACGTCTGACGGAATGGACACATGCCCGTTGGAGACTGTGACTGATAATTGGTCCAACACACTGATAGCTAGGACAAGGCACTGGCAACTACTATGAGACACTATATCCCTGGAGACTGTGACTGACAACTGAGTCAACACACTGACAGCTAGCTTAACCATACTGACAACTGGTCCAACATACTGATAGCTAGGACAACGCACTGGCAACTACTAAGAGACACTATAGCCCTGAAAACTGTGACTGATAACTGAGTCAACACACTGACAACTGGTCCAACTCACTGATAGCTACGTCAGCACGCTGCCGACTACGATGAGACCGTGATGAGATACCGTACCCAAGGAAACTGAGACTGACAACCGGGTCAACCCACTGACTGCTACGTCAACAGTGACACTGACCTGGCGCTGACTTCCCTCAGGTTAATGAACGCCTGCGAGCGTCCCACGCTGGCGTTGTACTTGAAGAAGTTGACGTCCAACGGTTTGGGCACGTGCCCGTAGTCCGGCAGGCGGTAGATCGCGAACCCTATGGTGAGGCACTCGAGCCCCTGGTGCCGCTGCGACCGGCGGTTCTTCTGCATGAGTGCCACGATTATCTGGAATAGGGATGTTGACACCATTAAAAAATAATTCGAAGACACAACTCCAGTAAAAAAACGCTTTATTTTAGCCCTGAAACCCAGATTAATTTTCGATTAACTGCAAAATTAGATTTTTTGTTGCTTTAAAACAAATAAATAGTTAGTTAATTGAGTATGCGAACAAGTGACGTCATATGTTGCTATTGCCATTCAAACTCTATGGGAGAAATGTGTTTACACAGCTCATAAAAAGTACGTCAGTTGATTGGTGGTGTCAACATCCCTATTAACGGGACTCAATTAACCATTTGAACGCCACGAATCGTTTTTGTTAGGGACAAAATTGTTTCTTATGAGGATGCGGGTAGATTTAATTTTGTATTACCGTACTGTCATCTATAGCCGACGCTGGCGTTCAAAAGGTAACCCCTCGTATGACTTAGCACTGATAAGTGACACCCCCGTCGCATGCCGAAGCACTGATCAGTGATAAAACGACTAAATATATTAAATTAAATGACTTAATAAATCAAAATTCAATTCACAGTTTTTTCAAAATTTCACAATTTTTTTTCACTTTTAAAGAAATGGTTACCATCATAGTAATTAATTCCTTCTAATACAAGTGCTTAACTTAAAAGGAGGATTCGACACCACCTGTAAAAACCTTTGTTGAAAATAAATAATTATGAATTTTGAATTGTTTATGATGACTAACTTTCAAACCGCTTCAACTCAAAAACTTGCTTAGGTGACTAGACATGTTCTTCACATATACCCTTCATAATGCACTATTACTGGAAAAAATAGTGATACTATTGTATGATATGATGATTTCCGATTTAAAAACCGGTTGTCTGTAAAGTCGGTTTATGGACGATAGTTTAACGTGACAACGTCATAACAAAACAATGGTGAAATGATTGCATACTTTTGCCGATTGTGCCTTTCGCTCGCTCGTGCCGCGCTCTCGCTCCGATCGTTCATCGGCTCGAGCGTAACGGGACAATGCGTTATGTACGTTACACTACACGGAGTCATCCTTTTTCGTGCATGCAGCCGGCGTTCATCGATTTATTAGACGTTGTCATGTCAAAAAAGGTTAAAAGAAATCAAAGTTTGTAAATTTCACAGCGTGCATGCATGTATGTTGGCTATACTCACTGTACATTTATTGTCGTCGTCATCTTCGTCTACGTCTTTGAGTGTTACGGTGTACTGCGGATTGCGCCAGAACGACTCTAAGTAGTTACGGCAGCCGCCCGCCGTCACGCCTGAGAAAACAAACATAATTAGAATTAATTTATTGGATTAGGCGTTACTTTGCGGAGGTCCATATTAATGAACTGAAACAATTACTTGGCTCACCCGCGACCTTACGATAGTTACGTTTATGCAAGAAATGTGTTCATGCAGTTCCTCCACCTCCACACTGTACGAACACACACAAATCATACAAACCCAACCATCACCACCACCAAACTACACTGACGCGTTTCGAACTCAACCAGAGCTCATCTTCAGAGTAGGTACCACATCCGTATGCTATGCTACCAAATGTTAGTGCTTGTGTTGTGTTTAGTCTAACATTTGTTAGCATATAACACACTGTGCATCGGGACAGGTAAAGGTAAATAAAAGCTTGCAAAAAATAAATATGTATTCACCTCGCACCCATTCTCCCTCGAAGACGGACATCTCCCATTTCTTGGTGCACCCCTCGGGACACTCCTCCGGGTCCAGAGAATCGGGATTCAAGTTGCAAATCTCCACTCTGGAACAATCAGATTAAAATATTAACAAACAAGTCGTGGTAACCTAGTGGTTTGGGCTCTTAAGCAGAGGGCCGTGGGTTCAAAGCCTCGACAGTTTTCAGAATTTATGAAAATTACAATTCGAAATTTACCATGAGCTTTTCGGTGAAGGAAATCATGCGTTATGTGAAAAAGCGAAGCAATTTTAAGGTGGGCGTGAAGTTCCCAATCCGCATTACAGCCACCCTCTCATTCTAAGACCTCCTGTGGACGTATGTATACAGGGTGTCAAATAACCTAGTATCGAGCGAGAGATCAAGTTGTAATAGTTCTGGAAAAAATAAGAAATAAAAATCCATATCACTTTAAGCGATAAAATGCATTTTTTCGAAAATCATCATCCATCATCATCATTTCAGCCGAAAGACGTCCAATGCTTCCGCCAAACAGAAAGGTCCTGCGCCATCCGCATCCAACGCGTTCCCGCAACTTAACCAGATCGTCGCTTCATCTTCGAAAAAATCTAATACTAAAACAGAAATTTTATCGCTTGTTCAAGTCTTGGTGGCTTAGTGGTTTGACCTACGGTCTCTCAAGCAGAGGGTCGTGGGTCGAGTCCGGGCTCGCCCTCATGAGTTTTTCGGAATTAATGAGCGAAATTACATTTGTAATTTACCATGAGCTTTACGGTGAAGACATACACAAGAAAGGAAAAATATTCCACAATCTCTATCAGGGGGATACGGCGGTAGGAAGGCGGTAGGGATAGATGGAACAGCGGGGCTTGCCATGGACCCCCAGCTTTCATTTCACGGACCCCTAGGACTCCATGGAACACAGGTTAAGGAACCCTGCTGTATAGGTTGGCGATGTTAACGAACTAACCTGGAGAAATGCGTGCAGAAGTCCTTGAAGGACATCCAGAATTCGCCGTCATCGTCGAACGTCAGACCCAACTCGTCCTTCTCCGACTGTGGTATGAAACGCCACTCCGGTGATCTGTCGAAAATATACATATAATATATCCATACTTAATGTTATAAAAAAACTAGTTTATATTATAAAAAAACTACTAGTAGTAGTTCAACAGAACGCGACTCCGTCTGCGAAGCATTTGTGTATCGCTATATCTCTGGATCTATGCAATTTTCCGGGATAAAAATTATCGTATATGTTAAGAGGGTACGATGCGCACCATTTCTAAATACAAACGTAGTCCCCTGTTTCCTCCCTGGATAATGGCTTTAGAGCCAAATTTTTTTTACCGTGTAATCTATATGTACCACAGCTATGCCCCTATGTTTCGTTTTTTTCCATATTTCAATTAACATAAGAAATATGAGCTTTCAAAAACTGAAAAAATTGCCCAATTTCAACGTCATTTTCAGACACTCATCAGAAAAGAATCCCTCCTATAAACAAAAAAAGGAAACCATAGTGGGCATAGCTAAATCTGTCCTCTAATTATTTATGAAAAAAATAAATTTATTGGTCCAGTTTTCGAGAAGAAAACAGGGGACTACGAAATGCTGTTTTGATCAATTTCACGCGCCTATTAACGGTCTGAGGTGCATTTTTCCCACTCTCGCTGTACTGACACGAAGGGGTTCGGGCGTTCTCTCGCGAAAATTCTCTCAGCCATCGTACCCTCTTAATCCAGGTATACTATCTATACAACGTGAAATTTTAGTGGTTGTTTTCCCGAAACGAGGTGATTTAGTTTCGATTGTACAATCGATTTATAATTACTATTTTGACTAGAGTCAAAAATCCAATTGTGAAAAACGAAAGTCGAAAATGACCGCAAACCAATAGTAACGCTTCGTTGATACAAGTAGCGTACGATCGTACGATAGGTTAGGTACCAACGAAGCGTTACTATTGGTTTGCGGTCATTTTCGACGTTCGTTTTTCACAATTGGATTTTTGACTCTAGTCAAAATAGTAATTATAAATCGATTGTACAATCGAAACTAAATCACCTCGTTTCGGGAAACCAACCACTAAAATTTCACGTGTATATGTGCCAAGTTTCATCAGAATCCGTCGAACCGTTTTGGCGTGAAAGAGTAACAAACATTCAGACATTCATCCATCCATACAAACTTTTGCATTTATATTATAACAAGCTGTTGCCCGCGACTCCGTCTGCGAAGAATGGGGTAGGTATAGAAAATAGCCTACGACCTATTCTCAGACCTACCGAATATGGAGAAAAGTTTCATAAAAAACGGTTAAGCCGTCTCGGAGGAGTTCGATAACAAACACCGTGATACGAGATTTTTAGATATTAGATATCCATACCCATAGTACAAGCTTTTCTGTTATTACAAGTGTTTATCTAATCATCTAATAAACAAAAATCTCGTGTCACGGTGTTTGTTATCGAACTCCTTCGAAACGGCTTGACCGATTTTTATGAAACTTTTTGTCTACATTCGGTAGGTCTGAGAATAAGTCGTGGGCTATTTTTTATACCTACCCTATTCTTCGCGGACGGAGTCGCAGGCAACAGCTAGTATTAGATATTAGCAAGATTGGGTATAGAAATAATTCGAGTCCCAGGAAAGGACATAGTATAGATTTATCCCAATAATTGCATAGTTTCTGCGGGATAGTGATAAACGAATTAGGTATAAACGCAAAAGTCTGTTACAATTACTCTTAGTTTACCACTGACAGATTGCTTGCCTTCATTTCTTTTCCAACTTTAACACCATACAAATAAAGTAGTTATTACAAAATCTGCAAACGTGGGTTACAGTATTCTAAAATTGTCTTTATTTGTAGGTCGTTAAAGTTGAATATGAAATGAAGGCAAACCATCTGTCAGTGGTAAACTTTATGTAATTTCGCTTGTTGAAAACAAAAGTGGCACTTTACCAAAACTACTACTTTTCAGTATGGCCATTTAAAGTTGACAATATACTTCTGTAATACATAACTCATCAAAATTTGTATACATCATGTTTTTTACTATTTCGTGCAATAGAAAGACTATTTAAGCTTCTAGTTTGAAATATTTTTCAAAATAATAAAAATTTTGAAGTCTAATAAAAAGGTTTTTAAAAAATAGTTCGGTATAGTGTCACTTTTGTGTCTATTATTGCTTATATTTGGGACACTATTCAAAATATGACGGTTTATAAATCAGTTATAACCTATATTTTCTTAAATTGTTATTTAAAGAACGACACTAAACGGAACATGTCACTTTCAAATTTAACATTTTAGCAAATTTTAATAGAAGAACTTGATTTGAACCGTCACTAAACAAAAAGTGACACTTTTTCATTTACCACAGCGACAGCCCCACGCGGTGTCTGGTTTCAAACTGACATAGTGACGTTTTTAAACTTACGGTACCAACGCTTGAGCAGTAAGTTTAAAGTGACACTACCGCCATCCCTTGGCGGCTAAGGTAACTACTAACGTAGGAGTCTTTGCATTTTGTGCGTTGCATTTTGAAATTAAAAGTGGCGTTGAAACTAAAAAATGGCGGTTTTTGTTTAGTGCCACTTTTGTTTTCAACAAGCGATTTTACTTTACACACTTTGACAGTACGTAACTTTGTTTACTATATTTCCGTGACAAGTTAGGTATGAAGTATCTTTTTGTATTTATTTTTTCAACTTCATTTTTAGGGTTCCGTAGTCAACTAGGAACCCTTATAGTTTCGCCATGTCTGTCCGTCTGTCTGTCTGTCTGTCTGTCCGCGGCTAAGCTCAGAGATCGTTAGTACTAGAAAGCTGTAATTTAGCATGAATATACATATCAGTCACGCCAACAAAGTGGTATAATAAAAAATAAAAAAATAATTTTTTTTAGGGTACCTCCCATAGACGTAAAGGGGGGGTGATTTTTTTCCTCGACTAATCCTACAGTGTGGGGTATCGTTGGATAGGTCTTTTAAAACCATTGCGGGGTTGCTAACATGATTTTTCTATTCAGTGATCTGTTTGCGAAATATTCAACTTTAAAGTGAAAATTTTCATTAAAATCGAGCGTCCCCCCCCCTCTAAAATCTAAACTGTTGGGTGGAAAAATTTGAAAAAATTCAGAATGGTAGTAAATATATCAAATTTACTAGGAAAATTATAGCGCCTAAGATTGCTTGGAAATTATTTGTAGTTTAAGAGTAAATAGTAGCCTAAGGTATAAAACATACCTAAACTTGGATGATTCCGTACACATACGAAATCCTTAGAAAAATATTACTTGATTTTTTTGTAATGGCTACGGAACCCTACCTTGTGCGTGTCCGACACGCTCTTGGCCGGTTTTTTATTACTTTTAAAGCATGCATTCCGTGCGCAGCACGCAGCACGGAATGCCGAGGAAATGGATTCGATCCGAGCATTGCCAGCATTTGGATTCCCAGCATTGGTCTTTTTTCTGGGTTTTTTTTTATGTGCATCTATATTTCAGTTTGTATTTAGTTTGAAATATATTTCCGTGAGTATCTTAATGGCGTGCATACTTGTCGCTCCAGGGCCCGTTCCACTCGGCCTCGTTGCCCCAGGGGTTGCGCATGCGCAGCAGCGGGATCTTGCCCTGGCGGCCGGGCGTCTCGATGTCCACGTACTTGACGCGGGTCACGGAGTACGCGTGCCCGCGGATGAGGCCCTGCGGCGTCTCCGCTTCCAGGATGTGGGGGTCCGGCTGGAAACGACATTAAAATAAAAATAAAAAAAATATTACGGGACAATCTTACACAAATCGACCTAACCCCAAACTACGCAAAGCTTGTACTATGGGTACTAGACGACGATAAACATACTTATATAGATAAATAAATACTTAAATACACAGAAAACATCCATAACTCAGGAACAAATATTCGTGCTCATCACACAAATAAATGCCCTTACCGGGATTCGAACCCAGGACTGCTTCGTAGGCAGGGTCACTACCAACTAGGCTATGCGGTCGTTAAACACAACACAACATTTTAACAAAACACAACATTGCACAGCGTTTAACATTGTATCTGTTATTGTAGTTCAGGGATGGGGAAATTGCGGCCCGCGAAGGCTTGAAATCCGGCCCGCGACCATCAAACAAAAATCAAGAGAAGATTTCTTATTGTTAGAAATTTCAGTCTCATTGGCATATCAGTAAATAACATAGCCAAAAATGCAACAACTTGGCCCGCCATATATTTCGTTAGTATAATATTGGCACACGAAGGAAATAGTTTTCCCATCCCTGTTGTAGTCAAAGATATTTTCTTGCAAAAGCGAAAGATGTATGTCAGGACTGTAGCAGGTGGAAACATAAGTCTCCTCCCCTTTGCTGGGAAGGAGGCGTGATTTTATTATTTTATTTCGGCATTTTAAGTTCAAAATGTACCTGTTAGGTACTTTATTTTAAGAATTAGGTACTTTTGGGGCTTTCTAACCCATAATCAAGAGTGCTATTGATTTTGATGATTAAAAATATGCTCCTAATTTTCCATAAAAGGTAAGATTAAGTTCAATCACGGGTTAGTTTTATGTAAAATAACTATAAATTAAAAATTATAATAACCCCCAACGCAATTAGGTCACACAATGTTTGATAATAAAGTAAATGCCCATTATGCGTCTAAGATCCCTTTCGTAGCCAACAAAAAGAGCTGATAACTTTGAAACGGCTGAATCAAATTTGATGAAACATGTCTATAAGAACCATCGTCAAGGAACCTGCTTTCAAATAAATCTGCATCCAAATCGGTTGACTCGTTTAAGAGTTATGAATGCCACAGACATACAGATAGACACACACACACACACACACATATAGCGGTCAAACTTTTAGCTTTTTGTGTTGGGGGTTAAAAAAATACCTTACCTCAATACTGCACCCCATGAGAGAGTTCCGCTCGTAAGCCTTCAGCAGTATAGTATAAAAGTCGGGCGGCAGTTCCTCCATGTCGTACATTTCCGTCACGCCGCCCGTGAAGTCCTCCATGGCTTCGCATGTCGAACCACCCTTCAGAGCTTCGTAGGAACCGTGCAGTCTGAAATATTTAAAATACAATTGAACCACGAAGTATTAACGCGTCGTGAATATAGACTGACTAGTTTTTGCTAGTGTGCTCGGTTTAGATTTAAAAAAAAAAACCGGCCAAGTGCTAGTCGGACTCGCACACCGAGGGTTCCGTACAAATTTATATGTATCTATGAACAGTCTTAGCAGATCCCTGCTCCTAAGCCAAATGTGCGCAGTGTGGGATCATTGTAGATTGGTTACTGATATAGACAAACAAACAAAAAACATTTTTTTCTTCATCTGTGCTATAAGACCTTGCTTCGTACCAAATTTCAAGATTCTGAGTTCACGGGAAGTACCCTGTAGGTTTTGATTCCCTTGCGAGTGTCGAAAATTTGCGGCATAAATAGATTGGTTACTGATATAGACAGACTGACATAATTTATGCTTTTCGCAATTTTTCCTTTATCTGTGCTATAATACCTTGCTTCTTACCAAATTTCAAGATTCTGAGTTCACGGGAAGTACCCTGTGGGTTTTGATTCCTTTGCGAGTGTCGAAAATTTGCGGCATAAATGGCTGTATCTTTTGATTGCGTTGGCTTAGAAGTTTGATTTTTCGCAGCTCCAAGGGACAGTAGACCTGAGTATTTGATATAAATTTCAGCTTGATACCTTCCACGCGTTCCTGAGAAAAAGGGTATTGACAGACGGACGGACGGACAACAAAGTGATCCTATAAGGTTTCCGTTTTTTCCTTTTGAGGTACGGACCCCTAAAAATATAAAATGTAAGCCGGTCGTCTAAGAAGCCTCGTGTGGTGTGCACTCACTTGGCATAAGCCTTCTCCAGCAGCGCGCTCCAGAATTCATTGGTCTCGTTGGAGTGCAGGAACACCAGTTTGCCGCGGTACGTGGGAAGCCGGTCGTCTATCACCACGTCTACCCAGCGCCCGTACTGCCAGAACCTGACATCCAACATGACTCATTAATAAATCAATAGGCTACTTTCCTAACTAGTCAGTCTTTTAGATTATCAAAAAATATTGGACACGTATTTTTTATTTTGTCAATTAAACAAAACATTACGAAGATATGGCGCGTTGAAGTTTCGCGTGACGTCACTTGTTCCTACACTTTGTATGAGCGTTTTAGGAACAAGTGACGTCACGCCTCGTCACGCGGAACTTCAACGCGCCATATCTTCGTAATTTTTTGTTTAATTGTCAAAAGAAAAATTACGTGTCCAATATTTTTTGATAATGTAAAATACGGACTAATAAGAATTATTTTTTTTTTACCTAGGAAACATCCCTATTGTAGATTGTACAACAGCACAAAACTAGCCATTTTGCCCGAGGCGTTCATAGGTGGATAGACACGTAGAGGGGAAAATGGGTTTAAAGCTCGAGTTTTACGCTTATCACTTCGATTACAAGGAAATTAAACAGCAACATTTGAAATTAAATTTAAAAGCTCTTATTTTTCATGCATTGCACAATTTATATACTAATAAAGGGCCGGCGCCCACTGACGGCATGGCACGGCGTGGCATTTTATTACTATCAAGTTATTTTGAATCTTATTTCAATGAGTTTAGAATTCATGTTACTTTATTGGTTATGCGTGGCATCGGCCCTCAGGACGTCGCGGTATCGTGGTATCGAAATAAATTAAGATGAATTCTAAACTCATTGAAATAAGATTCAAAATAACTTGATAGTAATAAAATGCCACGCCGTGCCACGCCGTCAGTGGGCGCCGGCCTTAATGCACTATATTTGTCTAGTTTTATTAATTTCGTAATATAAAACACCGTTTTATTTAAAAAAAAAAGCATTCAACTCATAAATTTAACGTCTAAAAATTTAATTTCTACTATTTGTGGCTGTTTGCGGCTGATTGCCTTAATTTAGACGAAGATTTTACTTTATGTACAAGAGCATAAAAAGCAGCAGCATTCTCGTTCTCGGCATTCTCTCTACATAAAGAACAACTTTAGTGATAAATATTTGTAGTGTTAAGTGATAGAAGCCTACTAGGCTGTATGTAAGTCGGTAAATGTCTAGGTCCACTCCTGCTGGCTCGTGCTGAGGCACCGACTTCAAATACATCAGAAAAAAAAATAGCGTGGTTTTTTTGGAGTCGGTTAAACTTTTATCACTTGGAAAACTTCAAGGAAAAACGGCTCTCTCAATAACCTCTTTGTAAGTCTATCATTTAAAGTAATATTTACCGGAAATGGAAGACTCCAGCGTACTCCTCATCGAAGCTCTGGTCATCCGGCACCACTTGGAAGAACAATCTGGTACAATAAAATACTTGTAAAATAAAGTTAAACAACATATTAAATCCAAAATTGTTGTCGTTATGTATCACAAGTGAAATGACGAGCGTTGTCCCAACCATTGCATATCAGTGTAGTGCACAATTGTCAATTTTTAACCTCCGACACAAAAAGAGGGGTGTTATAAGTTTGACCGCGATGTGTGTGTGTCTGTCTGTCTGTGGCATCATAGCTCTTAAACGGGTGAACTGATTCGGATGCGATTTTTTTTATTTGAAAGCTGGTTTCTTGGCGATGAGTCTTAGACATGTTTCATCAAAATTGGTTCAGCCGTTTCAAAGTTATCAGCTCTTTTGTTAGCTGCGGAAAGGATCTTAGACGCATAATAGGCATTTAGTTTATTTTCAAAATATGTTTGACCAAATTGCGTCGGGGGTTATAATTTTTTTTAATTTATAGTTATAGGGTTTGTAAAAAAGAATTATAGAGTATATTAGCTGTCGCCCGCGACTCCGTCTGCAAAGAATTCGTTTATCGCTATCCCGTAGGAACTACCCAATTTTCCCTTCTATATCTTTCCCAGGGTCTCAAACTATTTCCATACTAAATTACATCTAAATAGGTTTTTTTTATGGTATAGGGGGCGAACGAGCAAACGGATCGCCTGATGGTAAACGATTACCGTCGCCCATGGACACCTGCGACACCAGAAGAGTCACAAGCACGTTGCCGGCCTTTTAAATAGGTTTAGCGGTTTAAGCGTGATGAGGTAACAGACAGACAGGTATACTTTCGTTTTATAATATTGGTAGGGATATGTTACATATAGGTACTCACTTCCTGTGCAGAGTAAGATTGGCTACAGCCGCTAGCAGCCAGCAATCGCCGAGTTCGCCTTGTTGCACGTCGAACCGACTGTACCCTTCCACAAACAGCTGCGGGTCGTCGCATATTTCCTGGAATATAACAGTAAGGATAAGGAGCGGTAAGGATTAATTTCTTTCATTGAATAAAACAGAAATTCGGCAAAGGCAACATCCAAACATACATCGTCATCATCTGTATCAGTCGTTAAGTTCGCTCGTTCCCTAAATATCAGAATTGCCAAATACTAGATTACCGACTTACCCTATTTCTAAAATACCAAATTCCCAGAATACCAGACTTCCCTGTCACCGTGTTTTTCTCTATATCGGATTGCCAAAAAAGCTTGTTTTCAATACACCATGTTCCATTCAAAACTTGATCAAGGGAAATAGGGATCTATTTATGTATTTATATTTGTTTTATTTTATGATCCAACTTACCCCAGGTCTCAGCCAAGTGATGGGTCGGTCCAAGCTCTCCTTGTAGTACAAACTGCGGTCGATAGCCGGGAACTCTGGGTCTTCAAAGAGCCTGCCCTCGGAAAGGCAGCGCGAGCGGATATCCTTGAAATCCTGATACGTCGCTGGCCCGAAGGAGGACGGACGGGTTTCGCCAAGCTGAAGAAGGAAAAGATAAAAATATAGCTCGAGGGATTAAGTAAGTTTTTTTGTGACTTTTTTTTATAAAAAGAGATAGAAACGAAATCGCTGGTTTTCCGTTGGAACCATTTTAACCACATTTAACATAACAGCAACAGTAAACTTGACAGTTAAAATTTATCATTATACAATAGAAAAATATACATATTAAGTACAAAAGAAAAACATCAGTGTCTGCGTTGCCTTTGCCACTTAAAAGGTAAAAAAGAAAAAATAGAAAAATTATAATAACGTGGTGTGGGTGGGGTATTATTCAATAGAGGGGCGCGTCATTTTAGCTTAGACAAGCTCTACCTCCCGGTTACAGAAAAGTATTGCCTATTCTATAGGTGATTCTTGATCGACATCGAAAGTTGATTCCGTCTGCACTGTACTTAAAGTGAGTAAGAGGGGTTACGGTCGCCTCACTTTCGTAGTCACACTTTTTACGAATTGGTCGTAAATTTTGATGGCATTTTCGGTTATTTATTAGAGATTTCTGTACTTCTACCATTTAACTGGAAACTGTATCAAAATCTTCTGCCATTTCATCAAAGCTGTGTCCACGTAGGTGATTCAGAACAAACGCTCGGACAGTAACCCTTTCGTACTACATTCGATCCGAATTCGTGAAAATACGAACCGGAGTAGTCGTAGAACCATTTGTACGGTATTTTCCGCACTAGATCCGAGATAAATCGGATTTAGCGCATAAACTATCCTGATCGAACGTAGAGCGAAATCGCTATAAGAGTGGACTTATGAAAATTGCAATTTGATCCCTGGATTAGAAATCTTATACCGATTTAAAACAGTTCAAAGAAATACTCTGGACATTAATTAAAGTTGCATACGAATCCTAACTTTAGGTAAGTTTTAATTAATCAATTTTCCGTATCAGTGCACGAGTTTACGAAATAATTGTCCTGCAGTAAATCGAATAATGATATTAACGGTTGCGTTTTAAGGATATCAATCCCATAATCACGAGCACCAGCCAGCCAGCCAGTCAGGCCAGTTTCCTGTTGATACCAGATGTATGCAAATTTGAAGCTGCCGACATTTAGGCTATGTAACCGAAATGGTTGCTAGCAGGATAAGATTCTTGTTGCACTTTATTGGATATGGGCTGTGCTTTTAAGGGCCTACCGAGCTTTCCGCGCTAATCGATTTTGGGTGGGCGATTTCGGGCGTGGGGGAGGCACGATGGCTCAAGATAGGTTGGTTGGACAGCGCGTGTTTTTGGGTATTTTCATCTTATTACTAAAACAAACCCATATTTTAAAATGTAGCAACACTACGTCCTTTCTAGAAAACATCTTGTTTTATTAACATTCAAAAAGTCATGACCTGCCGTGCAGTATTTACGTCGTAATACGAATTCATTTTATTTTTTAGAGACGACTTTGGATTTTTTTTCTATCGCGCGAACTATAAGTAATCGTGTTTCGATAAAAACTTGTCATTAGAGTGAATCCTCAAATATCTTACACATGAATTTCAGGACTATAGCTTTACTTGTAATGATACAGCACGAGATTAAATGAATGCAATAAATGCGCCAAAAGCACGGTAGGCCCTTAACCTTTTGAACGCCACACATCGTTTTTGTTACGAACAAAATTGATTCTTATGCGGATGCGGGTAAGTTAATTTTTATTTTACCATATTGTCGCCTATAGCCGACACTGGCGTTCAAATGGCGTGATTAAAAACGTCTAGGGCTAAATGTTGCGTCTGAGCCACACGCCATAGGAGTGGCAGAGCGACGAAAACGGCATGTGAAGAATTTTGCCAGCAGTGAAATAACAGGCTACTAACATACCTCTAAAGCTGAAAGGAGATTAAATTGGCTCTTGGAAAGAAGCAAATGAAAAACGATTCTATGATCTACCGGAAAAAATACATTTTCAAAATTATCATTGAAATGCAACCCTGTTTTATTAAAAACAAAGAGGAAACCACACAGAAACTCCGTTTACATTCTTACCAAATAACCCCGGAGAGCCCCGGAGTGACAAATGTCAAGAATCATAGAAACAACTTAATAGAAAGGTCTGTTTAGAAGTTTTTGCCACTTCAGATTGACCAACATGACCTACTAGGTCTCACTATTTTTGGCATTAATGAAAAATTTAAATTGTATTCTTGTAACACGTTGTACATCACCATTTTTGAAATCAAGCACGTTCACATCAGATACCATTCCGGGCAAATCAAAAAATAGATGAGCAGAACAGAACAAATTGATATTATTTATTACTAGCTGTTGTCCGCGACTCCGTCTGCAAAGCATTCGTTTATCGCTATCCCGCGGGAATTACGCAATTTTCCGGGATAAAAAGTACCCTATATGTTAATCCAGGTTATAAACTATCTGTGTGCCAAATTTCATCAGAATCCGTCAAGCCATTTTAGCGTGAAGAATTAACAAACATACACACTCACACACTTTCGCCTTTATAATATTAGTGTGATGATATTAAACTAGGTAATCGATTTATAAAGTACACAAGTTCGATTTAATTAATACCATGTCTTTGAAATCCAATTTAAATAGATTACATTGTATATAGAGCATTAGTGCTGAAATTATTCATTGTTTTCACAAAGTTATCGTAATATCAAAGAATTAATCAACTGGAGGAAATAATTGTAAGCTATTTTTATTTCCTCAATGTATATTTCCGACACGGTAAGATTTTTCCGTGATATGCAAATCGCAAAACAAGTTTCAAAATGTATAATGCGTAAGTACAAAGATTTGCGAAGGAGTTTGTATGTAAAAATGAAAAGGTACATTGAAATCACAAACCCAAAACAACTGCTCTCCCGTTGGCATACGCATTTTACTTCCATTATACGACGGAGGCATCCTTAGCAAGTTTTGTTTACTAGTTTCGACTGTGGACAACCTTTTCACTAACGGACTCTCCTTTATCTTCTCTGGTTCTTTGGTAAGTATAACTTTAGGCGACCCCAAAACTGCCTTTTCAAAGACTAAAGTCTTATTGCGGACCACGTTGCTAGCTTCCACAACCACAGTTGTAGTTTGGATTACTTCATCTTCAGTTGTTTTTTGATTTTCATTGGGTTGAACCTTAGTCGCCCAAAACGGTTTGTAAGAACTATTCTTCCTCACACTCGACTGTTGGTACGTAAAATCGGATACTTTGACTTTCTTGAAATCGTCAAAAATCCTCGAAAAGAAGCCTGCATTGCTACCTTTCTCTTTGTCTTTTTGAGGCCTTTTTGCCCAAATTCTTCCTGATTTCGGGGACTTTATGGACACTGATTTTTGCTTCCAAACGCCGGCAACATTAGAAACCGCTGCGTTAGCGTAAAAAGTTTTAAGCTGTCCCACTTCCTGTCTGTCAAGCTTCACAAAATCCGTTTCTCGTATCTCGGAACTCATTTTAACGTCTTTTTAGCTAAGAGTGTTTAAAACAACTGCTTTTGTTAATGTATTTGGAATCATTAGACAACCTGTATGCTGGACAAGGACTGATGATTAATGCGAATGCAATAAGTTATCACGGAAACGGTCTAAGTAGATAACGTTTGGAACTGCCCTTTTTAAATACCTATGAGTATTTGAATCAAGAAGATCAGAAGATCAGAATCGCCATGATGTTGTCCAACCTCCGATAGGAGAGGAATGGGAAGAAGAGAATAAGAAGAAGAGTATTTGAAAGAAAATAGGCACAAAACGGCAGGAAAACCAAGAAACTATCATTAAATCAATTTAGAAAACTGTCCTACGCGGCAAATCACTATCGATTCGTATATTAATAGCGTTCACTTTACATGAACAGAATTAAATACAAAATGTTTCTTCAAGTACGATATTTTCATTGTTACTCTAAAACCACACTTATTTTTTACACCACATGAGCTCCCAAGGACATTTCACACGCGTTCTTTCGTAGAACTAGTTAGTAAAAGTCCAATTTACTTGAAACTCGGACTAAAATGCGACATGTATGTTACAGTTGACCATTCAGAGTTAACTGAAAATATTGACTGCCTGTTAAGTTGATAAGTCTGTTATTAAATGTGGTGTCATATACGCTTTGGATGTATGTGTGAAGTGAAGGAAACCCATGGGGAATTGTGTGATAAGGCCCGTCGCATAGAGGAAGCTTGCAAAAAATAAATGTTTTACCTTGAATTTATTATTCCAGTATTTTCTATTAAAATAGGTGGCTTTATTGCAGTTTTTTCCAAACATTATACATATTACTAGGGCCAGGTAATTTTAACGATTTTTTGAAAGCACGTACAGTCAAGTGTAAACATATGGGTGCATACAACTTGCTCACAAATCTGTCCCATAGCTCTTATATCGTGGAATTCAGTTATAGCTGAATAATTATGAATGAATTATATATACATATTATATGTATATGCACTCGGCCGTCCGTTCACCGTCACATAACAATACAATACAACGACTCTTTATTAATTTTCATTTGATACCGCAAAGCATTCGATTCTTGAGATAAATTATCTTGATAGACGGACAGATAACAAGGTGATCCTATAAGGGTTCCATTTATTTTATTCTTTCGAGTCGCGGAACCCTAAAAATGAAAAGTAAAAAAGTTTCCGCTCTATTCAATTTAAGATAATAATCACTAATGAAAGTCAAAAAATCTACCACAGGCTCGAAAAAACCCTGTTAACAAGAATCCGACAAGAATCTCAACAAGGTAAATATTTTCAAACTGATCTCTATGTACTTATTTAATCCAGTACTTTTTTAACACAGTAGATCTTTGAAACTAGGGATCGCCAAAAGATAATTCTCTTTATCTTTATCATTCTCTTTTCATCCTCACATATTCTGATATTGTCAATTTTATGGTATAACTCTTAGCTTTTTAAATGGTTATAGCTTCTAGTGGATACCTTAATACCCATGTCCCGCGGGCCCAACGCGTTAGTATAACAGGGCGCGACTACCATTATACATCGATGACTTAATTACCACCCGGGACGTTCGACAGAAGCTTTTAAGCTAATTCCACTGGAAAGCATTGCGTTTTCAGTTTTATGTGTGCTAGTTGTAGTGTTAAAGTGATCCAATACGTGTGCAGTTTGAAAAAAGACAAAAAGTGAGCTAAAATTTATACATATTCATATAAACATACTAAGTAGCTGTTGCCCGCGACTCCGTCTGCGAAGAATAGCGGTATAAAAAATTAAAAAATAGCCTACGGCCTATTCTCAGACCTGCCAAATGTAGAGAAATATTTTGATAAAAATCGATCAAGCCGTTTCGGAGGAGTTCGATAGCAAACACCGTGACACGAGATTTTTAGGGTAGGGTCATGATCGCCTTACTTGCATTTAGCCTTGGTATTCCAAACGTCTCAGTTGTACACTGGCCAAGTATGCAAAATGACTTGTTTATCTAATCCCATGATTACAAAATGGTCCAAGTTTCAAGAAGACTTAGGGAGCAAAACGCCTAGGTCGTGAAATGCACAAGTAGGCAGAATGTCTCAATTGTGTAAGGTCTTGATTGTATTAAATAGATTTTCAAGACCAGACCAGACCATTTACCTACTAAAACATTATGACATTAAGTCGTTTTACAACCAAGTCATTCCGTCTACTATGACTTATAGCAATGAGGGCGTTTTACAGACCAAGGCATTTTGCTACCCGGACAAAAATACAACTAAGGTGCTCTGCTCTCTAAGGCTAAATGCAAGTAAGGCGTTCAGGACCCAACCCGATTTTTATATATTAGATTTCTATTGCCGCTATACAAGTAATAAAAATCAAGTTCAATTAAAACTTAAGGGGTCCCCAAGAAACGTATTATTTTTGTTTTCGTTGTGTATAACGTTAAACATATGTAGGTACCTACAAACCTGTAAGCGCGCCAAAGCGGTTGTACTTTATGAACTTAAGACAGTTAGCCAGTTTATTGTTTTGATATTTCGTGTGACTGTACGGAGCTCTCGATGCGCGAGTTCAAATCTCACTTTCCCAGTTTTTTGTAAGCTCAGTAGTACTCTGCTCTGCTCTATTTCTTATAAGGCCCAAATTAATACGCATTTGAACGACTATTGTACGCTATACATGCCTAAAAGTAGACAGGTCATGAAAGGCATGCTTCCATCTCATTCACAAAAGTTTCTAGTGTATGCAGCTGTCGCGCGGTTTCCAGTCCAGACACACTTGAGGCTATCTTCTCAGTTCTCACTGCTGAGCACAGGAGGCCTCCTCTAAGAATGAGAGTGCACGGGTTGTAGTTACTTCGTAGACCCAGTGCTGATTTGCAACTTCACACACACCATTGATGTGCTTCGCTGGTGTATGCAAAACCGCGAAGTTTTCCTCCATCGAAAAGCCCACGATAATTTTAAACTGTAACATTGCTCATACATGCCGAAAATTTAGAAATACGAACTTGGGTTTGAACCAGCTATCTTTTACTTAAAGCTATAGTCAACTACTAATCTACCACGGCTCATTTCGCATCGCATAGGCTTCTAGACGTCGCCAATTTATTTAGTGCGAACTTTAAAAGTAAAGATTATGTAGACGCCAAGGCCCAGGTTGACTCTAAGTTATTGGAAAAGCTCTGTTTACATTGATACGCTATCAATTGGATATTAGCACTAGGAACTGATAACATGCAACGGTCTCGGCCAATAGTTGAGGGATTCCCAAGGTCCTATGATAAACGTAATAATATATAGAATACGAACATGGTAAATCTATTACAAAAAATCAACTTCATGTGCAGAACGGGTATATTTGTCTATTTAATTTTTGCTTGTAAGTAATTGTAATTATTGAAAGAAGGTTTGTAAGAAACTTTTCTTTTTAAATTAGTAGTACACCCCCGTGCGAAGCCGAGGCGGGCAGTTAGTAAGATTTGACTCAATTTTAGTTGCTCGGTCAAACATCATCATCATGATCATCTCAGCTTATAAATGTCCCACTGCAGGCCATATGCCTCTCAGAACGAGAGGGCTTGGGCCGCAGTTCCCACGCGGGCCCATTGCGGATTGAGAACTCTACAACTTACACTACTGAATTTCTTCGCTGGTCGTTTCTATGATAATTTAATTCTTAAGAAACAAAATAAGTCGGAAAATCAACAGTTTGCATTGATTTTTCATAAGATGCGAGATGCTGAGGTCATTTCCCTTTTGGCGTCTAGACGGCTTCAGGTACTGATGTTGTCTAGACTAATAATAGTTTCGGGAAATGCCTCGGTAAGGTTTAAATAGTAGTTCTAGGTATTTAGTCTTTATCCAAACTGTAGTCGTAGAAAAGCGCTTTCGATATATCGTAAACAGAACTGTGTTCGAAACGCTGGACAGTTTCAATGGGGCATTTCTCCACTAACTGGGCCAATTCGAACAGTTTCCTTACAAATTAACACGAATAAAAAGATGCAAGTAAAATACCTTTATAATATTTATAATTTCACAATTATCTTTGCTAGGTGCACATTATTCTCAAATTCACTGCAGGCTTTTTTTAAACTAAAGCACATTTTTGAATCTAATTAGTATGCAATCTGAACTCTTCCAATGTGGTACAGCAAATAGCTAATAATTTATCTTATATCTTGAATTATGGGTTCAAAATACGCTAAGGAGTGTTTGAAGGCCTTTCAAATTTGTTAATATACAAATGAGATTACATTTGAAAAAAAAAAAATTAAACATACTACATACTTAATTCATTTCATTTCATTTAAATAAATAAAATTTCTGTAAATGTAAATTATATCAATAAATAAATAAATTTAATTTATACTTGTGGGTTTTCTGTATGATTTTACCTATATTAGTAAGTATAGAAACACCCTAATACGCGACTGTATTAGTACATGTGTATGTATTAACGCATTCACTGCCACCCGACTTCCACAGGTGCCACCGACGCACATGTGCGTTCAAAATGTATGAATAATTATGACAGCGGCACTGGGCGAAGTCCCGAAAACGCATATATGCGTCGGTGGCAATGAACGCGTTAAGGGCGGTAAGTAAGGTATGATAGAGGCTCTAGTAGAAGCCCGAAGTCGAAGACTGAGGGCTTTCTGAGTCGGGGTTCGTAATTCCTGTACCACCCGTGAAACATACAATGTTTTTCATCACATTTGCGGGTAAATAAATTTACTTACCGACCTTGGGTTTCCCGACAAGAAAAAAGCTCGAGGGTTTTATATGGGGCATTACGGCCAAGTTAACCTGTTTGTTTTAATACTGTTTACGTGCAAGTGTGATGAAAAATAATATGATAGATAACAGATAGAGATACGTCAGCCACGTGGCCTACTAAAATCATGACTTGTCTTATACATTACGTACAACGAGATATTTATACATTAATGTCAGTCGTAATCGCAAGAGCATTGTGTCAGTGCCAACCATGCCAACTGATATGCATTTGCCAGGAAACAGTTCAAGCCACGAACTTAAGCGAATTATAATTCTATTTATTTTGGGTGCGGTTGATGCACGACCCGTATTTGTCGGCCCCGAATGAACGACAATAATGTACGACATGATAATTCAAACAATTATAACAATCACATGCGGATTTGGCGTTGCCATTGCCATACGAGAGTTTAACGTCTCTACTCTTTTTCATCGAGACAAATAAAGACTGAGGCAATGGATCTATCCTAACGTACATAGAATTGAAAGTTACATAGTTTATTTAGAAGTTCTTTTTAATGAATTAAAATTTACAACTTGTTGTATTCCTCTTTCCAAACTGAATACAGAATAGATAACTAATCAAATTAAATTACTAATACAGGGTATTTTTTTAATCAGTGCACAAATTTTGATACGTGATTCAGTATCGTTGATAGATCACGATTATCTGTTCAAGATTTTTTTTTACAATTTGAAATTTGGGTTGTTCATAGTATAATTCATCCAATAATTGGTCGAGTTACTATGAAAAACAAAAAAATAAGTGATAAATATTATAACGAAAAATACTGAAATTTGTCATTTTAACGTCACTGAATCACATATTAAAATTTGTACACTTATTAAAAAATAACGGACGGATAAAACAAAACAAACGGATAGTATGAAATTTGAGTTGGGAAACAGAGGATCGATCTAATTAAATATCTAAACAATTCCGTAAAAACTAAAAACTTTTGCCCTGACCTAAATATATACCTATCACGGTATTATTTAAGTAGCTTCACGCTAGGCGCTTATGCCTTGATATGTTTATGAAACTTGCAAGTTTCGGACAGTTAACTTTTCATCTCCTAAACTAAAACAACTTGACCAATAAAATTGGCATCGGTATAGAAATTTATTTACACAGCTATTAAGTCAATATAATTTTGCTATACATAATATTGGCAGGAAATGGAGGAAGGCTGATCGAGCTCAAAGATGCTACTAAATAATGATTAATGAAGCTACAAAGATGAACATATCCCTACT
The DNA here is from genome assembly GCA_947859365.1 of Archips crataeganus. Lineage (NCBI taxonomy): Eukaryota > Metazoa > Arthropoda > Insecta > Lepidoptera > Tortricidae > Archips > Archips crataeganus. Next base: position 4,872,205 of record OX402071.1, on the reverse strand, counting down.
ATTCTCATTGATAAAGATTAATACACAGTGGATGTTATTCCAGCTATCCTAAGCAAAGCAACTGTAATAAACTACATAATGTAAGTGGTATACTAATACAGAACACCAGACGGAATTACAAGGAAACGTAAATTTACGTTGGCAGGCGTAATTAAATAGCAAAAGCTCATTTACATCTCACGGTGCGAGTTCAGTTTTATAAATAACTGCTTTAAATTACGTCTTTTGTTTGCGATGCATAGGTAGGTACTTAAGGTCGACCGATGGGTGAACATTTTGTCAACCTAAAAAAATACTATATACTTTTACAGGTGTTTCAGAATTGGTGTAATAAACATGTGGGGAGAGGCCGCAATTAGAGAGATCTCTCTCCAGGCTGATCTTATGCCTGGGGGCTGATTAGATCAATGCACCAGAATCTTTATATTCCTAGTAGCAAAATTTCCATTCGCATTTTTTCCTACTATAAAATAAGCTAGAAAACCTGCCTGGGGGGAGAGGGACCAAACTCCGAAGGAAGAGAGTTTAAAGTTGTATGGATCAAGTTGAGAAAATAGTGCGATGTAGATTCTAGCGGTTTCTCTAACTAAATAGACTAAATGGCGCTAAAGACTAGATGGCGCTCGAAGTCGCTATAAACATTATTACGGAAAAAAAAAGATTTTTTGTAACTTATAAGAAAAATAAGAATACGACAACGAATAACGAATACTTTGTATCATATCATTATGTCCAGTTTAAGCAGGACTTATAATAAACCCCAAATGATGTAGCGAGGTCGTGAGGTGTAAACGCACTCTAACTGCGAGTAGAATCGCTAACCTAAACAACGCAAACCAAAATAACTTACGTTGATTTGCAATGCGTCGCACATTAATGTCCTAGCGTACAATCTTTACGATATTTTTCGTAAAATCTGCGGCTTTTCTACATACCAGTGGCACGAGTTTAATATGTCTTTAGAAGCAACACCTCGCAGTTAGTGTAAATAAAATACATATCTTTTGCCATACTTATCATCATGTAAAAAATAAGTTTTTGTCAGAAATTTCATTTTTAATGCAAGATTTATCGCTGACTGTAGTTGTATTGTCATCCAACCTATATGCCAAATTTCAAGCCAATCCGACCATTGGAAGTGAGTTAAATTTGATGTCCAAGATTTGATCATAACAAACAGGGTAAGTTAAATACAAAAGCTTGTACAGTCCAGTCAGCAGGAGGTGGATGAGTGGTTATGGTGCTCGACTAAAAATCCCTAACAATCAATCCCCTTATACCCCTATAGTTTCCTTCCCCACAGTCCCCACAGATGTTTCGTTTAGCGTGCCCAGTGAGTGAATAATCTAACCATGTACTAAATGACAATATCCTGTGACTAAAGTGCGGTTTCGACTATCAATTGTCTTCAATTGAGTGTTATATTATTTGGCCAGACTATAATGCTGCCAATTGTTTGGTTCAGCGTCAGGAAGCACACTAACAATGGGTTTTTGGAATATGCCAGCAATGTCAAGGTTTGCGTGCCCCATAAATAGCTTAAGAAAAAAACAAAGATAAGCTTAAGCTCGTAAAACCCCCTTTCTCGAAATGTGCAATTTCTCTGAAGTTAATTCTTTAGGAGGATCACAATCACGGAAGATGCGCTGTCTCAAAAAGTGCACTTTCCCCCAATGCCGAGGCACCGACATCAAACAGAACAGAAGAAAAATATTTTATTTACTGGTTTTTTGAAGTCGGTTAAATATTTTTTTATGTGCCACCGGCTTAGCGATTGCTGTCGTAATCGACTTCGATTTCATTACGACTACGGAACTCTGCGTTATGCGTGGTCTGAAATGCATTAGGCCGGTTTATAACCTTCTATTTCGATTGGTTTTTGATATCAACAACCTTATTATTCCTGACAATAACCTAACAATAACATATCTATCTATTAGTTGTGACTTGATGTTTGTGTCAATAGTACCTAATGCAGTTAGTAAGCATTGCCCACAATGCTGTTTTCCTTATTCACTAGGTATTGTTTACTAATATGCAATAGTATTATTTTATTTCACAGTAGCACCTTTTTAACGTGCTTGTATTAGCTTCACTTGTAACTGTTTGTGTATGTAACGGAATTTTTGAACTTGATTTCCATCCACTTCTTATTGTCGTATTGACACGAAAATTGGCAATTATGCGTAGCTCTGATGACAATAAAATAATATGGTACCGTCGAACTGACCTGATGATAAGAGCCGGAAGTTAGGACTGGAAGTCCAAGACAGAACATCATAATCTAACAGTGTTTGGGCTTGTTAGAATAGTAGGGTTTACTTTGACCAAGAATGCCGCCATAAGGTCCATTCTTCAAAATCAATCGACAATTACTTTTCTACTCGCGGGTTGTTAGGTACCCCGGGGGTTGCGGAACCTCCGTAGGGGTCACAGTAACTTCAAAATACGGTTATTATAACAGCAGCAGCAGCAGCAGGCTTATTCAATATTTGTATTATAACATAAAAAATACAAAATAATAATGAAGGTAAGAAGGGGGTCTCCAAACAAGTTTTCACACCGAAGGGGGTCGCAAAAAGATTGAAAAACACTATAAGAACGACAACGCTGCAACTGATACATATGACGGGAATTTACGATTCCAGCTTTAGTATTTCGTGGCACTGGCCCTGTACTATGAAACAGGTAGCGAAATAAATACGTCACAGATTATATGTGGACGATAAATAGTCGCCGACGAAACGATAGTAAACACTATACACAGTGAGTACATTTACATTATTTCTATAATCCGGGTGGGATTTAAAAATTCCACCTGAATCTACACATATCTAGTTTTATTTACGAAGACTTGGCCGAGTGACAACGTATATTTAGAAGCGCTCTAATGAGTGTTAGGCGCAACAACAATGTATGGACAATTAACAAAGGACGGTTTAAATTTATTTAGGTATTTAAGTGAGTAAGTTACAATAAATCTATTTTATTTTTTCTGTACGTTTTTTTTATGACCGGGTGGGACAGAATGGACGTTAAATTTCAACATCTAGATCTCGAGAAGTTGTAGATTATTGTAGGTAAGTAGATGCAGATCAGAGATCCCCAAACTTTTTGTTTTATAAACCCCTACCCATACTTTTCGGTTTTAAGTAGACCGCTTGCTTACGTAATATTGAGTCTTTGGTTGATTTTAACTGTGGTTTTTGTCGCGTACGTAGACCCCTCACAGGTCGTCATCAACCCCCAGGGGTCGATACCACTTTCGGTATCACTGATGTTGAATTTAATTTGTATGTCATGCTTTACATTTTAAATTAATTACTAAAACGCACTCATTAACTCTGGGGCACTATCACACCAATCCACATCCACCCACTGCAGGGTAAATGCCTTTTCATTTTCACGTCACTTCTCCCAGTATCCAGTGTCATCCACAGCTTTCCAGCCGAGTTCTAGACGTCGTCTCTCGCCGCCAGTGAGCATAAATGACAGTTCAACTTCAAAGTGAATGACAGAATTAATATAAAGAGCCACAAAAACTGGCCGGGAATAGAGACGTATTCCAATTGAAAGAATCCGCTTGTCCGCTGTTGTCCGCCCGCAACTTGGTCTGTGTTACGTCTGTATGACGTAGGTAAACAGTAACACAGCGTAACTATTTATCACTGAAAGGCTTTTTTGAAATGGTTCAGTAGAGCCAGAAGTTATTCTCCTTTATTATATTACAATAAACCACGGCCCTACCCCTAGCATGCATTTGGTACTTATTTAATCCCGCCTATGCTCGTTACCAAGCGTTTAGGCTCAAATAGCAGCAATTGAGCGACCGGTGGATAATATTGCAAGGTCAGGTCATATGACATGGCTAAGCGGAATTCGTGCTACGGTATCACGATGCACGTCATAAAAAAGTATATGATCATCTTTGATTGTTATAAGCGCATATTACATTACTCTGTTACATAGAAGTAATATTGTACTTTTGTTATTTTTCGGAAAAGTGGAGGATTCTACATTACAACTTTGATGCATATTCATCGATAACGTCACTTCATGTAACTGATTTTGATCATTTTATTTTGTTCGACAATGTACATTAGTATTTGTTCGCGACCTCGTTCGTGCAGAAATATAGTTACCTACATAAAATTTTACCCCTCCTCCGAAATCTTCGAAACTACTGCGCCAATATTTCATCCTTAAAGGCCCATTTACATTATACAACTTTCTTGTACTTTCCATACAATAAAATTGAGGCAACAAAACATTGCTCAGTCTAAACCTAACGTGATATTCTTGAACATTGAACGCAACTTAAATACAATACTGGCGCAGGTGTAAACGGAGACCAATAGTTAATTGCATGCCAGAATTGCCGTCCAATTTATTATTTCAAAGATGGATTCCGTGCGTGAAGGTGTGTTCATTGTTGCTGCATAATGTAAATGGGTCTTTAAAAATGAATCAATCAAATTGTACCAGGCAAGTTTTGGTTTATAAACATCTTTACTTCCGGATCCTGTACCCATCGAATTTTTCACCTTCTTCTTTTCAGCATGATACTGTGTTCTTATGTTCATAATTTTGTTGATAATTTCTTTTTGACCAAAATCTTCAAACCCAAATTCGATGGAAAATGATTTTAGTGCAGCATCGCAGGCCTCTAGATTTTTATAATGAGTGTTTTCCGTGTCCCACAAACATTCGTGATTTCTGTATATTTCTATAAATTTTATCATATCCGAAGAACCAAAACACGTTTTTGCTCATATTCACAACTCACTACAGAAAATTACAAAAAATCACAAACACAACCAACGTTCAATATTGAGTGAAAATTTGCGGTGGCAAAAAAATGCAATAATTGCAGCAATACGTCATTTAAAAGGTTTAGACTTGTCAAGACTCGCATGCAATTATTTTCGTGCAATAATGTCATGAATGTAAACAAAGTAGGGTAGCAATTATTTCCAGGCAATGATTGCATTCAATAATTGTATGCAAGTATTTGATAATTGCTCATGTGTAAACACTATGGTTCAATTATTGAATACAATTTTTGAAAGGCAAGGATTGTATGCAACAATTGTCGTTTCTTGTACAAGAAAGTTGTATAATGTAAATGGGCCTTTAGTACCTATGCTTAGCTCAGGCAAAATCTCGAAACCACGCGTTTTCCTACAAATAAGATCAAGTACGAGGGGCGTTCAATATAAAGTGAGAATGAGATGCAAACTCTTTTAATATTACGAAATTAAATACTGGCCGGTAAAGCTAATCTATCTAGCTGATTGCTATGAAAAAAAAAACTAACTGTCTTTTGTTTAAAAAAATATACGGTAATTTCTTTGCAATGCTATTGAGTACGTTAGCGAAAATGGAGAAAATTGAACTGCGCGCCGTTACCAAATACTTGTGTTTGAAATTTTTTTCTACGGACCAAGTCAATTTGGTTTTGCGGGACACTTTAGGGTCTAATGCTCCTCCGTATTCGACAGTCGCACGTTGGTGCGCCGAATTTAGACGTGGATGAACATCGACAATGGACGACCCCCGCTCCGGACGCCCTACTACAGCAGTAACTGAAGAAATTGTGAAAAAGTCGAAAACTCAGTTTTGGCGGATCGTCGTGTCACGGTTCGTTTTATTGCTGAAAATGTAAAGATTTCAACGGGGAGCGTGCATAATATTTTACATGGACGCTTGGGTATGAAAAAGGTATCTGCGTGTTGGGTACCAAGAATGCTTACTGACACGCAAAAACAAACTAGACTAGAGATTTGTCAAGAAGCTTTGAACCTGATGCAGCAAGACCGGGAACTTTTTTTGGCGCGATTTATTACAATGGACAAAACATGGCTCCATCATTACGACCCAGAAACGAAACTGCAGTCTATGTCATGGAAAAGACCATCATCTCCAACTCCGAAGAAATTCAAGGTGAGCCCATCTGCCGGTAAGGTCATGGGCTCTGTTTTTTGGGATGGTAAAGGGGTATTAATGATTGAGTATCTCGAGCATGGAGCCACTATTACGGGCACATTATACGCCAAACAAATAGCAACATTGCGCAATGAGATCCGCGAAAAACGGCGAGGTAAACTCTCGAAAGTTGTGCTGTTCCACTAGGACAATGCCCCAGCACACAAGTCCGCCGTTGCAATGGCTGCAATTCGTGATGCTGGGTTCGATATCCTGAAGCATCCTCCGTATTCACCAGATCTCGCTCCCAGTGATTTCTACCTATTTCCGAGATTGAAACAATACCTGAGAGGCCAGAAATTTGAAGACGACGACGCGGTAGTCGCTGCAGTACAAGATTTTTTAAGTACTCAAATTGAGACCTTTTTAAAAATGGAATTTTAAGTTTAGAAAAAAGATATACTAAGTGTATTATGCTAAAAGGTGACTATGTCGAAAAATAAAATGACATTTAGTAAAAGTTGTTTATAACATACTCATTCTCACTTTTTATTGAACGCCCCTAGTATTTTCGGGGTCGATTGTTCGACCCCGAAAACCACTACATAGGTAATTCTATTAAAGCCATTTCCGAGATCCCCATTCATCCCAGCCTATATACGTCCCACTGCAGGGATCCCCATTACAAAAAAATAAATATATACACGAATTGATCGTTTAAAGGTGTTAGATAATTTGAAATATGACATCTATAGATAGCTTCAGCGGTTTCGATACTCAACACGAAATTTCGGATGCAACATTCGTACATTTTACAAGCGCTGATCTTGTAACGGCTTCCGACACCGAATCGATATCGAATCGATTATATAGGTATGAAAACACTCCAAGAATCATAGATAATACCACAATTACACATTCTACCTTTTAATTTTCGTGTTGTCTTTTGTTTTGTAAAAATATTGATGATGTGTCTTGTGTTGTTGTAAATAAATGTACTTTCTTTATTTATGTCGCAATTTAGGTTTTTTTTTTATTTAAAACTGACCAGCAATTTTCCTATTGCTAAATTACCAATGTTATCGTATACCTACCGTTTACATCACAATTTTTGCTTCGGTAAGAAGACTTTAATAGATGACTCAACACCTCTAGACGTTGCTATTAGTTATGCTAATTCTCGTGTGATAAAGTAAAATCCTTATAATTATGTGTGACTCACTTTAAATTAGGGCTCTTTACATTCATATTATAAATAAGGCCTATATAAATAGTGATGAACTAATATTGAATAATATTTACGTTACAATGGAATGTCAGCCATGTTGATTAATCATTTTAGAATTGACAGCTGTTTGTGCTCCTTTCATTTCGCAACGGTTTATATACCGAAAAATGGTGACCATTACCAAGTAGACGAAGTCGCGGATACGGGCAAAAGCTAGTAGAAAAATAATTTAAAGTAGATTATTAAAATGTTGCTAATCTGGTAAACATTTTAGTTGGGAGCAGATTTAAAATTAAGACAAAACATATCTATCTAATAATAATAAGTGGATATAATAATCAAAAATAAATAATAATAGTTTCTAAAATATTCCCTTCCATTTTATGACGGTTAATAAGTATTGTTGCGTCGGAGTGGATATAGTTTTGTTGAATAATGTAAGAATTAAAAAAATGGATGTGGTGACGCAGAATAACACCAGAATACACATAACTTATTGACACAGGAAACTATATAAATATTAAAACACAACACATAACACTTGAAAACGAAACCAAAGTGCCGTCTAAAAATGAACTGGCGATCGTATTTGTGGCTGTTCAGTTTAAATAATGTATCAATCTGTATCGATAAAAACAATGAAACAATGGAGAGATAAAAGACAATTCAAGGGAAAAGGAGAAAAGATCAGTTCTGTTAGTGATAAAAATAACTACTGTCGCCCTTAAAAATATACAAGGTACAGGTTACAGCAGATGGTTGGACAAGTTTGACGGAACAACGCTGTCAAAGTTTGTCGGGAATGTTCAATTGAGAACAATAGTACATTACTGCAGCGGCCGCGAAATAGGGGATTGCCGGCCGAGTAGTTATACAGGGTTATTTTTAATTCACTGACATCCTCTTAACCCTGAATTCCTATCACTCAAACAAATGATTTTTGTTCTACGACTTTAAATTAAGCACTTTTTTTCCCATACAAATACACAGAGTATCGTAAAAATAAGAGGTAATCTCAAATTGTCAAAACGTAATTACACCAAAAATATTAAGTTATGACAAAAGCCGTAAAACAAAAAACAATTGTTTAAGTGGTAGGAGTTTAGGGTTAAAAGGATGCTAGTGAATTATAAATAACCCTGTAGATGGCCGAGTGTTAACGAGGCCATCTAGAGATACGAGGCCGGCAATCCCTGTTCGTGGCCAAGGCTTGTATAGAGTTTTTCTCAAACATGCATCATCATCATCGTCATCGTCGTCGTCGTCGTCACCATCATCATCACCATCACCATCACCACCATCATCACCATCATCATCACCATCATCATCATCATCACCATCACCCATCATCACCATCATCTCATCATCACCATCATCATCATCATCACCCATCATCACCATCATCATCATCATCACCATCACTATCACCACCATCATCATCTTATCATCACCATCATCACCATCACCCATCATCACCATCATCATCATCATCATCATCATCAACATCATCATCTCATCATCACCATCACATCACCATCATCATCATCTCGTTATCACCATCATCATCACCATCATCATCATCTCGTTATCACCATCATCATCACCATCATCACCCATCATCACCATCATCATCACCGCCATCATCGACACCATCAACATCACCATCATCATCACCATCACCATCATCATCTTACCTTACCTTAAATAAACGTAGTGGCAGAATGTCTCAATTAACCAAAACGCAAAATATTGCTTATAGTTTTTTTTTAATGGCTAAATGCTATGATGCCATAGACCTATAAACGTCATAGTAGAGGCCAAGGCCAGCAATGTTGTATGAAATTCCATTATTGACCTCTCGTCTAGCCCGCACCTTCAACGTGACACTTCGTGGCGTATTATAAGGAACATAACGTCAATATTTCATAGCATGTTTGAGAAAAGAATGTTTCCATGCATTTGGTCGATGTAAGTGTCTAAGCCGTGACCTATATTTTGAATTAAAAAATCCTTATACGAAGTGGTATCTAATTAAACTTGCCCAAACATTCACTGAAATATTCTAGATTTATTTTATGATCATGCTAGTGATCAGCTGCAGAGAAAAGGTACCCCCCTTGAACCGCCGTTTACCTCACCAGGGGGTACCTTTTCTCTAGAGCTAACCGTACATAGGAGTATTAGTATTGATATCGGATGGATAGACAGCAAGATCTCAATTTTATTCTTATACCTTGACAAGCTCGTGCGCGGCGCTCGGCGGAACCCTGTCGCAGGGAGCCTCTGCTGTCCTTAACAAGATTGTTTTTAATAAGTGCGGCAAACGCTGACTGCGACAGGGTTTCGCGGAGGGTCGCGCACGAGCTTGTCGGACTATAAAGACGAGTAGATGATTATCATCATCTGCACCATCCCTGGTAAACGAATATTAGGTGCGATCAAGAGATTAGCAGTAATTTCATTTCTTCCCAAACTTGTAACCTCTAAGGTAGTCCCTGTGTTCGACACTGACCCAATATATGGCACCTTCAATCTTAATTATGTTATAGTAAGAGAGGTGACAGATGGGCGTCATCTACTGGGCGTTGAGGTGTCGAGCGAGTGGACGTTTACCTTACATGCGGAAAATAATGCTATGTACTAGGGGTGTTCAATAAAAAGTGAGAATGAGTATGTTATAAACAACTTTTACTAAATGTAATTTTATTTTTCGACATAGTCACCTTTTAGCATAATACACTTATTATATCTTTTTTCTAAACTTAAGATTTCAGTTTTAAAAAAGGTCTCATCTTGAGTACTTAAAAAATCTTGTACTGCAGCGACTACCGCGTCGTCGTCTTCAAATTTCTGGCCTCTCGGGTATTGTTTCAATCTCGGAAATAGGTAGAAATCACTGGGAGCGAGATCTGGTGAATACAGAGGATGCTTAAGGATATTGAACCCAGCATCACGAATTGCAGCCATTGCAACGATGGACTTGTGTGCCGGGGCACTGTCCTGGTGGAACAGCACAACTTTCGAGAGTTTACCTCGCCGTTTTTCGCGGATCTCATTGCGCAATGTTGCTATTTGTTTGGCGTATAAAGTGCCCGTAATAGTGGCTCTATGTTTGAGATACTCAATCATTAATACCCCTTTACCATCCCAAAAAACAGAGCCCATGACCTTACCGGCAGATGGGCCCACCTTGAATTTCTTCGGAGTTGGAGATGATGGCCTTTTCCATGTCATAGACTGCAGTTTCGTTTCAGGGTCGTAATGATGGAGCCATGTTTCGTCCATTGTTATAAATCGCGCCAAAAAAAGTTCCCGGTCTTGCTGTATCAGGTCAAAGCTTCTTGACAAATCTCGACTATAGTTTGTTTTTGCGTGTCAGTAAGCATTCTTGGTACCCAACGCGCAGATACCTTTTTCATACCCAAGCGTTCATGTAAAATATTATGCACGCTCTCCGTTGAAATCTTTACATTTTCAGCAATAAAACGAACCGTGACACGACGATCCGCCAAAACTGAGTTTTCAACTTTTTTCACAATTTCTTCAGTTATTGCTGTAGTTACGTCCGGAACGGGGGTCGTCCATGGTCGATGTTCTTCCACGTCTAAATTCGGCGCACCAACGTGCGACTGTCGAATACGGAGGAGCATTAGACCCTAAAGTGTCCCGCAAATCTAAATTGACTTGGTCCGTAGAAAAAATTTTCAAACACAAGTATTTGACAACGGCGCGCAGTTAAATTTTCTCCATTTTCGCTAACGTACTCAATAGCATTACAAAGAAATTACCGTATTTTTTTTTTAAACAAAAGGTAGTTAGTTTTTTTTTTCATAGCAATCAGCTAGATAGATTAGCTTTACCGGCCAGTATTTAATTTTCTAATATTGAAAGAGTTTGCATCTCATTCTCACTTTATATTGAACGCCCCTCGTATGTGCGTATCATTGAACTCCATGACTATAGGTAGGTACGCGTAAGGCATCAAACGTGACTAGAACACTAAAGGAAACTAGCTGTCATAGTAACTAATACAATTGTTATATTTTTTCTCGAGTGAGCGGTATTTTTGTGGAATTTTGCCATTTTGTTTTGTTAATCCACACAAATATCTTAGTAAAATTTATAGTGCTACATCCTATATAAACTGCAGCAGTGTGTAAAATAGAACTTAGCAGCAGAGGAAAACGAGAAAGCGCGTATTGGAAAAACCTCAATTTATTGTGGAAGCAAGCTAATTTACCAACATAGCGCGGTATTGTCTGATTGATTCTTTGCGTGGGTAGCGTTGCTACTCGTAACTAGACAGAGACGTTATAAGATTCTTAGGCATATATTTGGAATGATTCTTTGAACCACAATGTGGCAATAACATTCGTGTTTATCGCTCATTAGTTGTGTCATAAAGAATAGTAGAACACATGTACACAAAGTTGCTGACGTATTGGATATTGAGCGTTCCATTGAGCTATAGCTACTTCGAGCGATCTACTACCATGACCTTACTTCTTCGTTCTCGCGATCCATGCGTTCCAGCCGTAATCTCAGCTCCACTTCATCAGATGCTATAAGTGTGGTGTCGTCAGCATTTAGCAAGTTGGTGAACCATTCGCCACCGATAGAAGCTCCATCCTCCCAATCCTCCAGGGCAGTGATACCCAAAGTGGACTATATCGACCCCCAGGGGTCGACGAAAACCTACGAGGTATCTACGTACGCGTAAAAACCACATTTGAAGTAGATTACTTCGCGATAAATTAATATCTGATAAGCAGGGAATCTACCTAAATTTTAAAAATATGGCTACGGGTCACCGAGACAAAAAAGTTTGGGGATGTCTGCTCTAGGGTACGGTGCATAATGTATTCCCCGTGTGAGCGTTAAAGGACTAGGTGGCACTGGGTTCGCTGTGCTCGGGTGCCAAGTAACCTCGTGTGATATTGGTTATTTTCCTCCCTTGTTGAACAATCTACTATAGGACTATAAGGACCCATTTATTAGTCGAAAAAGTTCGTTTACTGTCTACGAATGCCGAGCGAATTGTAACATTGTGAAGTAATCTATTAAGTTCCCAATCCGCACTGGGCCCGTGTGGGAACTACGACCCAAGCACTCTCATTCTGAGAGGAGGCCTGTGCCCTTCAGTGCGACGTATATAGGCTGGGATGATGAAGTAATCTGTACTGGACCAAACGAGGCTAGGTTATTAAAACAATGAGCTTTATTTATTCTTAGTCATGTCCTTAAACGATTGCCCTCTGAACCCTCAAGAATGACAGGAATGGACAACCTGGCAGGAGACCTCTGCCTAATACTAAAACGTCAACCCAAGCTAGCTAACTATATACATTATAAACTTAAGTAAAACATACCGCCATTTTGAAATGGACCAACCCTTTTTCACGCAAACTAACAGGGTCAGCGTCCACAATTCCCAAAAGGCCAATTCGTAACGTTTTATCTTTTAATTTAATTAATCAAATAATATTTCATATTTTGTTGTACTATTTTCGACAAGCCAGTGGCAGCTTTAATGGCTTTTCGCGCTACAATGTGAATAGACGCCGCGTGTTTTAGTTCTTATCTGAGTTGTAAGGACGCGATCTTGAAGGTATGTAAGGCTGTTTGATGGCGAGGTCTGGCTATCGAATTTTGTTCTGGCTGACTCTGAATTAGTTAAGACGAATAAAGTATATTCTAAGGCAGTGATTTCTAACTTGTCCCACCATGTTTCATGAAGGGTACCTAATTAATAAGATGCAATCAGACATAGTGGGTAGAAGAAACGCGATGGAAAAGTACCACTCGACTTGTTTTAAAAGGACACTAACTACTAAGTTTCCACCATTTCCGGGGGTAAATTCCAAAGGTTTAAGAGCTACTGTTCTAAGGGAACGCGCGCGCAGACAGAGAGCGGTCCGAAGTTCCGAGTTTGGCGTTCAGAGTTCTGTGTTTTGACCGCTCGAGAGTTCCAGTCGCCTGCTGTGTGCGTTTTCGTAAGAGACTCAGTACATTCGAAAGAACGAAGAACTCTGAAAGCGGAACTCGGAACTCCAGAACGCTCTCTGTCTGCGCGGGCTCTTAGAAAATGATAATTTGGATTGCTAGAGGATAAAAAAATAAGGACATACTTTTATTGGTTTAGTATTTTGGGACATAAGCTTATTCAGAATTTTAATACTTTTTTACAGAAGAGTTTCTTAATCAGTTTAATTTGTAGTTTTAACTTAAATATCAAATATTTGAAACATACTTACTCATATTTAAGTATACATTTAATTATTAAAGTGTATATTCTATTCCCTCCTCGGTTTGATAATATTTTGATAGAACAATAGATTTTCACGATGCATACATTTTTATTTAGATTCATTTTGACAAGACTAGAAGACAGATCATCAAGTCAATAAACTGAGTGGGAGTGTTCCTAATAAAACTAAGGTTGAAGACATTAACCACCTCCTTATATAGTGTGTTTGATTGCATAAAAACTAGCTACCCACTAAGTACTTACACCTAACTGTAAGGTTTGGTATTTCTGAGATCCCATAATTTAACAAATATAAAACAACTGACTGGTAAATGTTTTCTTGCAACATGGAAATTACTAATCCACTAAATAGTAAATATGGCAGTGTTTCACGGTGGGCCGATTTTGTAAAGATGGAGAAAGACCACAATAGAGATCTTTAATCCTAATTTCAAATTAGGATGGATTACTGACTCTCTTTGAGTTGTTGATATTTATGGGTGGTGGTGATCATTTCCCATCAGATTACCTGCTTGCTCGTTTGCTTCACTCCCATAATAAAAAAATACTCATGGAATTATTATGGTTATTTATCTATCACTCAATGGTATTCTTCATAATATTTTGAAAAATTGATGATTTTAAATATGCACCTTTAAGCACATATTGTGTTCTAATTAGCAAATAAATGAGAATGTAACAGTAAAATTTATCATTGTTTTAACAAGTGAAACACCAACAAAAGATGTCTTAGAGATAAAAAAGTTCAATGCTGAGCCTGGTTGAGGGTAGAGCAAGTGGAGCAGCGCTTTAGGCGCTCAGGTGGCCAAGCCAATTTTTAGGGCTGATACAGGACAGTATTATGGTTTTGTTTGCTAGAAAATATGTGGAATTATAACACAAGCATTCAGACATATCAATGTGATGTGATAACCATTAACACTTGTGCCTGTCAAGTTTAAAAACAAATAATAACAATCACATACCACTTTGTAATTCTTGATGCTCGGCAAAAACCTCTTCTGTTCAACCTCCTTTTTTTGAAACACTTCATTGATGATGTTCCCAATAGCTTGAGCCCCATATTGGAGCAAAGCCTGGCCCCCTTGGTTAAAAAGTTGCCTTCCCGCGCCTTGTAAAAGCGCGCCAAAATCGCCGCCGCCATTTTGAACTGCCATGGCGAGGTCTTTTTATAGACGCACTTCACTTCATAAACGTTTTGTTTATGCTAGGGCATTTTTGCTGTTGGACTGGACAATTTTAAACAAAAAAATAAGACATTTTTTTAAGAGAATTTTCCTACTGTGCTTGTTTTAAAATCAAAGTAATGTTAGTCATTGTTAACAACACAATCACTTGCTTCCAATGTGAACTGGGCACTGTGAGAAACTTGGAAGTGATGTATGTATGATTACACTTTGCCTATGACATCATGATTCAGAGTCATGCTAATTGTATTGGTGCAAATTGTTTTAAGGTTTTCTATGGTTTTTAGTAGCTTGATATGAACATTATACAGTCAACCAATATTTCCTGGGCTACCATGGAATCTTTTCTTAGAAAATTTTGTCTATGACAAACATGCTAGCCAAAACATACTTTTGATTAAGACAAGTCCACCGCTTAACCCCTCAAATGCTTAAGACACGGATCCGTGCCCAATTTAAAGCATTCTTTTTGTATTTTTTTTAATCTTTATCATTTAGTATAAATGCACATCTTATGAGGTAATGGACAAAATGGAGTGGAAACAAATGCAAACAAAGTTTAAAAAAATCTATAACTAACAGTTTATTAATGATAAGTACCTACTGCAGGTTCAAAGCATTAATAAAAGCAGGGTGGGACTTTTTATGTAAATTGGATGTTCTAATTTTATGCTAGCATGTCAAAGCCATATAAGTTAAGTTGATATCAACTAGGCCAATTAGAAACTAATTAGCTAATTCTTAATAGAAAATTATCATTTTGAACAACTATGAAGCAAATAACAATGCATGACACAAGGCTGAATACAATAAATGATCATGCAGAGCGAACTACAAAAAAAAAACTATTTCAATTATTTCTTAGACAACTTTCTGTTTTCATGTCTTAACATTTTCTATCAGTGAATCATGGAAGATTAACTATTTTAACGTCGTAAATAGACTCAAGAATGTTGAGGCATGTATGGGTGGAGAGCACGTCACGAAAAACCATGAAAATTAACTACTACGGTTTTAACTAGGTCAATAGTACATTCTGCAGAATAATACGTCTCAATAGCATGTATAACGCCATCCTTGATATTCTACATCTAGATAAATACTTTATACTGCTTCTGTACTATTAGATTACTTAGTGAGGTCATCAATTTGTGAAAAATACAAGCGGCAAACAAAATTAGAAGAAGGAATGCTGCACAGTACGCTTAGTTTTTTTTTTATACACAACACGCACGGTAACACAAGCACAACAGGGAAATTCCCTAACTTTTAGTTTATTTTTATACAGCTAAACTATTTTAATATACGCAGAAATACCGCAGTTTCGTTTAAAACGACACAATCACAGCACGCACCGAAAAATCTCCGTAGGAAATGACATGACAGCAGATTACCCGTTTAAATTGAGAAGCTCTGTGAAGTTGCCACGGTTCAGTGAGAATAAGGTCATCTGTGTTTAGTTGGATTATTCGACTAATTCTTGCCAGTACCAAGAATGACGTAACCTACCGGTTGGGAATTCGCGGTGTCATTAAAACTTCACTAAACTAAAATGTTTAGTTGAGTTTTTAGACTACCGGTTTTAATTAAAATTATCTAGTCGCATGTGATAATGATAATTTCCCAAAAACAAAACAACCATAGCATGTAAAAAATACGGTAGTTATCATTAACGTAGAATCTGTAAGACCCATGGTGTGACCATGACATCGAATGAATGACCTTGAAAATTGGCGGCAATTGGTTTAATGGAAAAACTGTATAACTAAGTTACTATCGAAATCATTTCAATGCGGTTTGTATAAATCGATGGCGGTTTGAGATTGAGACGTGTAAGTACTGAGGAAGCGGTCAACGAATGTTTAGAAAAACAATGATTAATGACAAAAAAAACAAGAGTTAGTTCTTTAGTTATAAATAAGTGCAAAGTATCTTTTGTATTTAGGTATATTCATTCATTTCGATTTGTTATACAGGGTGTCCCAGAAAGTACAGTCAACGTAGAGCAATTCAAGGGGCATCCGAATCACCCCCATGTATGTTCCGCGATTTTTCGTAGTTTAGGAGTTAGTTTAGCAGTGGGACATATTATAGGATATATATAAAAAAAAGGAGTTATGGCCTTTTTTCACATTTTCTATTAATCTGCGACCACGGAGACAGTTTTGCTCACTCTGACTGCAATAATTGAGATAATTGGCTGTTTGTTTTTTTAACGAGTAGCTGAATAGTACGTGCATGTATTTCATGTTTAAAAAAACAACATCGTTGACCGTTTTGGCAAAAAAAAATATCGAATCACAAAAAGTGACTAAATTTTGACTGTAGTTCAAACTTTGAAGGCCGATTACAAAAAAAACTAGCATAACTTTTTTTCTTCAAACAATGTTTAAAGACTGCCTTATTTTATTGTCTTTCTACTAGGGCTTGCAATCCGGATAACCGGATAACCGTATTATCCGGATATCCGGACATTTTCAAGTCCGGATAGGAGGCACTTCATTATCCGGATAATTTGGATAATTCGAATATCAGTTAATAATGCACAGGTGTGGTGTGGAGTATGCATATTCAAACAATTTTTATCTGTATTAGGTGGGTTTACATACAACAGTACTAAAGTTCATTCTTGCTATACAGTTTGATTTAATGGTGGTGATGAATTTTTGGTAAATGTGTTAAATTTAGAGTCATTGATTGCATGTAAGGAAAATCTCATAACTGTGAAGAACAAGGTTTATTAGCTTTTAAGTACCTACCTAACGTATTTTTATTGTTTTCGATTATTTGATTTGTATGTAAACTAATAAGGATCTCATTCTGGTTAATATTTTAAAAAACTATACACGCTTACATTGAAAAGCCCCTGGAGAAGACGGTTTACGACTAAGCTTCTGAGATCTGGTGGTAAACCTATAATGAAGGAGCTCCAGAACATTTTTAATACTGTTCTTTTTGATGGGAGAACTCCAGAGGCGTGGAGTAAGAGTGTTGTCGTGTTGTTTTTCAAAAAGGGTGATAAAACTCTTTTGAAGAAGTACCGACCGATCTCACTCTTAAGCCACGTCTATAAGCTTTACAACGCCTTAGTCTTTACAACGCCGCTACTATGGCCGTCCAAGTCCAGAACCGGCAGTCTGAACCTATCCCCTTGCATCGTGGTGTGAGACAAGGGGACGTTACATCCCCCAAATTGTTCAAAAATGCATTGGAGGATATATTCAAGACGCTGGACTGGAAGGGGTGTGGCATTAACATAAATGGCGAGTACCTCTCACACTTGCGATTTGCAGATGATAATATCGTCATCGTGGCGGAAACGCTGCAAGATTTGCAACATATGTTGAATTGAATGGCCTAGTTGATTCTTCTCAACGCGTGGGTCTTCGGATGAACCTGGATAAACCCAAGGTTATGTTCAAAGAACATGTACATCCGGAACCAATTTCAGTTCAAGGCAATATTCTCGAGGTGGTTAAGAAGTATGTTTACCTCGGGCAAACTATGCAGTTAGGTAAAAACAACTTCGAGAAGGAGACCAACAGAAGAATACAGCTGGGATGGGCAGCTGAGTATGGGAAACTGCGTCAAGTCTTCACATCGCCAATTGCACAGAGTCTAAAGACGAAAGTCTTCAATCAGTGCGTCCTACCCGTCATGACATACGGTGCCGAAACATGGACACTCACTTTAGGGCTGGTCCACAAATTTAAAGTTGCTCAACGTGCTATGGAAAGGGCTATACTCGGAGTTTCTCTGAAAGATCGAATTCGTAACGAAGTGATCCGACAGAGAACCAAAGTTGTCGACATAGCCCACCGCATTACCACGTTGAAGTGGCAATGGGCCGGCCATATAACCCGAAGAACTGATAATCGTTGGGGTAGATGAGTTCTTAAGTGGAGACCACGGATCGGCAAACGTAGCGTGGGACGTCCTCAGACTCGGTGGAGCGATGATCTTCGCAAGGCGGCTGGCAAAAGCTAGATGAGAGTGGCTGAGGATCGTGCTCAGTGGCGTGTCATGGGAGAGGCCTATGTCCAGCAGTGGATGAACATAGGCTGATGATGATGATGATCAATTAATACAATTTTTTTAAATTAACTTCACTTATTAAAGTGACAAATAATTATTATTAAGTCCTTATCAGACAATTTTGGTTAAATTAAAAAAATCAAATTAAATCGTTTAATGGTATCAAAAGTACAGAATGTTGATAGTGGTTGGCACCTCTTTTTAAGTATGAAATACCTGTATTAAGAGGCACCTTTCTTCTGTTAGTTAATTGATTAAAAACACTCATCGTTCAGTTAATTAAACAATTTATAAATTATTATTAGCGTATTTTTTTAATATTTGGAAAATTATTCAAATTATCCGAAAAAACCGGATATCCGGATACAGAGATTTGAAATATCCGAAATATCCGGATAGTAAAAAGTTACCGGATAGTGCAAGCCCTATTCTACCCTATTAATTTTATTGATCTATCATTAAAGGATCATGCCAAAAAAAAATATCAAAACGTACTTCATCCGCAATTTTCACTTTTTCTAGTAAGGCCAAGTACAAATCTGAAATTAGGTTTGTGCTCCGGATTTAGCATGAAAACCTTCTTGGTGCAAAACAATAATACTTGCCACTGATTTTCTGATGTCATTAAATGAAAATTAAAATAGTATTCGTTCCTCGTTTGTTTTTTTTTCTCATACGATTGCGATTCTTACGTGTTTTTACGATGACGTGTGAATTTACGACGATTTGGGTGTTTCTGGAACTTGGATTTGATTTGCTTTGTGATTTGGACATCTTATTAGTGATTTTAATACGACCTGGCTACGTCCTGGATTTTTGATTTGCTTCTGATTGGATTTGTTTTCTTTTTATCTTTTTTGTCGGACTTTGTCTGCATATTAATTGTAAATTATTCTCAAAACCAGAAAAACAAAACCAATCAGAAGCAAATTCTAAAATCCAGGATGTAGCCAGGTCGTATTAAAATCACTAATAAGATGTCCAAATCACAAAGCAAATCAAATCCAAGTTCCAGAAACACCACATCGTCGTAAATTCACACGTCATCGTAAAAACACGTAAGAATCGCAATCGAATGAGAAAAAAAACAAACGAGGAACGAATACTTTTTTAATTTTCATTTAATGGCATCAGAAAATCAGTGGCAAGTATTATTGTTTTGCACCAAGAAGGTTTTCATACTAAATCCGGAGCACAAACCTAATTTCAGATTTGTACTTGGCCTTACTAGAAAAAGTAAAAATTACGGATGAAGTACGTTTTGATATTTTTTTTGGCATGATCTAATGATAGATCAATAAAATCAATAGGGTAGAAAGTCAATAAAATAGGGCAGTTTTTAAACATAGTTTGAAAAAAAAAAAGTTATGCTAGTTTTTTTTGTAATCGGCCTTCAAAGTTTGAACTACAGTCAAAATTTAGTCACTTTTTGTGATTCGATATTTTTTTTTGCCAAAACGGTCAACGATGTTGTTTTTTTTAAACATGAAATACATGCACGTACTATTCAGCTACTCGTTAAAAAAACAAACAGCCAATTATCTCAATTATTGCAGTCAGAGTGAGCAAAACTGTCTCCGTGGTCGCAGATTAATAGAAAATGTGAAAAAAGGCTATAACTCCTAAACTACGAAAAATCGCGGAACATACATGGGGGTGATTCGGATGCCCCTTGAGTTGCTCTACGTCAGGACTTTCGCTTGACTGTACTTTCTGGGACACCCTGTGTAATGTCTATTTCAACGTTTAACTTAACTCCAACTAGGTACAATATAAAACACTTAACGAACACTAAAATGGAAATATTTAATGCAAGTCCATTTGAAACGAGGCAATTTATTTTTGAAGATATTTTTAAGAACAGGTTTTGTACTCTTGACAATCGGCACAAGGTCAGTTTTCGATTTGTCGTTGAGATACAATTTTAGAGAAGTTGTAAGTTTAACTAGACAGTATATTTCTTCATTACAAATTATGATATTATGGGTCTTCTCATATTTTCTTATACGCAGAATTGACTTAGGCCGAACAAAACAACATACTACAACAAATAAATTAATAAATTAATTAATAAAAAAATTATAGCCACGCAAAGAGTGACAAAGACCTCAATCGGCTTGGCTCTGTTTGACCAGCCATCAGTGGAAGAGTTGAGAGAAGTTTTGACTTACCTACTAGTATTGAAGTAGGATACAAACTATCGTAATCAATCAATCCTTTGTTTCCCACTGACGCAGAACCAGATCAGATTTCTGTTATTTTATCTTGAAATCTTTTGGATGAGAGCGGAGTTAATCATATTTCTATCACACTACTGAGATTTCTTTAACTAACTTGAAAATGTTGAAGCCTGAATCTATTTAGTATAGCATCTGCATCTCTATTTCCATTTCATTCCATATAACTGTGTGAACGGGTGTAAATTACGGTGGAAGTCTCCCCACAATTTTATGAAGAAAAGTTAAAAATACATCGACGCTTGACTCCCGTCCCTTTGCTAGGCGGAACATCGCGCATTTTTCAACCATGATGTCAACTTTTAGGGATAGCACAGCAGATGTTTGATATACGCATGCCACCTAATTCACTAATAACAGTAAAGTTGATGGATTTACATTTCATTGATTCAATTTTAATCGAATACAAAACTTTCAATTCCTTAGGCGATATTAATGCATAACGCTGTAATTAAATTCTTACAGACATTCAGATCCATCATATATTCTAGTAGCACACACCGAAGCCACCGATAATGTCTTCTTCAACCTTGACACTGACGGAATCATCGATGGTATCGATAGTGCTATATTTTCAACAATTGAATTGAAATAGGCGTAATATTTTATGAGGATGTTATGTCAAGGTTCAAGCAATATAAAAATGAAGTGTAGATGAATGAAATAGTTCAGGATAGTGTCCGACCGAACATTAGGTCTCTGTTTTGGCGAATTTCGGAGTTAAACTTCAGTTACGGTTTCGATAGTAAAAACTCCCGAAACTAAGATCGAAATGGAAACTGAAACTAGGTTCGCGGGCTTTCGTGCAGAACTCGGGAGAAATTGGCGTGGAGTGGAGTGGCTACATCACCCATGCATCTGCTGATTTTTCGTGGCTATGATGTTATTCCAGATCAAATAACATAGATACTCGCTTTTTTAGAGTTACCGAACTATCAATCTATTGAATAATCTCTTATAGGAACACAAATACGCGCCGTGAAAAGGTTGCCTGGAAGAGATCGCTTCGAAGGGATGAGGCCGCCTATTGCTTACTTTGTATATTTTTCCATGTACTTGTTTTTCTGTATTGTTTTCTTTGTGGTGTACAATAAAGACATTGTATTGTATTGTAAATAGTAGTAAATACATATAAAACCTAAAAAGAACGATATTTTTAAACCTTTGAGTTTTAAACTTGCTAAATTTCAACTAAGTCGATCCAGTAGATTCTGGTCATTTCTGGTAGAGTAAATTGGTTATGACAGACGGACAGACAGACGAGTTAACTATAACGGTTCCATTTTGTCGCTTGGATGTAGGTACAAAACATATACATACACTAGAAAAGTATAGCTCTCGAATACATTTCCGCTTTACTTTCGGCTGAAATTGATATACAAATCGAAATTCTTTTTCGATTGCAAATACCAGTTTCGGTGATCTTGCTAGAATTGCTGACTAATAGTAAAGTTTCCCGAAAAAATAGAGAACTGGGCTCTAGTTACAGGAAAAATATAACTATGTTTATAAGTAAAAAAATACGCGCCACGGCGCCACGTAAGATTTCTTGATCACTACGTCACAATGTGACTCAGTTTAATGTTGGGTATAAACGCCTGAATCATGGAAACATGTGAGTAAGTATAATAATGTAAACGTTCATTCCGTTTACTTATAATGAACACAGATAGATGTACAATCAAAAGCAGTATTAATAAACTTATATTCAACTTTTATAAGAACTTCATTAATGAGTGAAGGAATAAGGAAAACTTTTTTATTCTAGTGATTTTACCGAGGTAGAGTTTTTTTTTCAACGAAATCTATTAAAAGCAAAAACCCGCTTTATGTCATGCCACGATCGATTTATTCCGAGGGGTTTGTTGGAAACGCTATGGTGTAATTAGATTGAAACGCTCGGGATGGTAAACCAAGAGCTGCGGCTTTGACGCTTTTCAAGTGGCTTAATTTGTTCGATTTTGTAGCTTTCACACAAATTAATTAATTATCTCTATAACTGAAATTTCAGTTTTAGACTTTGAAACGGGTCTTGTGTGGTGCTACTTATAGTAGAGTCTATGTTACGTTTGTTGATTAATGTGGACATGGAGGAGGGCAAGTTTTAGATGAATACAATATATATATATTCCATCCCAAAGACGTAGTTATCTTTCACGTTAGTAGACATATACATGACATGACATGAGATGAGTGTGAGACTACCCAGAACGTTTTTATAGTTATTCAAGATCCGGATCTAGTGTTTTAATAAAAAAAACTTACTAAAAAAATTTGAGGTTAACGAGTTAACCTTTTGTTTATGCATTAATGAATATATATTTATTTTTAGTTCATTACTGTTTAGTGATCAAACTTGGAAACCAGTAAAGTTTATTGGAATCGCCCAGTACCTATCAAATGAACTGGGAAAACAACGATTGAATTTGATGCCAAGTACTTATCGAAGAAATTTACGATGCGATTTCCATTTCGATTTGAGCATTTGTTCGAAAGCGCTAAAATTTATATTTTCAGTCAACACAAAACAAAAATCTACTTTCTTGATCTTTTTCATACACGCGTTGACACGTTGCATGATTTAAAAAAATTAGTAATTATGCTTAAGTATGAAACAAATTGGACTTTTGTTTGATTTTTTGTATTTCCCTCTGATAATTAGCTCTTGCTCGCAATTTCGTCTGCGTCCCATGGAAAGTTGTCACATTCCCGCCAAAAACCATAGTCTATGTTATTCGCTAACAATATTATTTCTAAAGGAGAAAGAAGGGAAAGTTTTTGAGTTTATCCATTACAAATAAAAAACACACAATTTTTTTGTTTTATAATATTAGTTGATTTGTGTATGTTGATATTTCCAATAAAAACATCGATCGCCTTGGTTGTCTGTCTGAGACAGTCATTGACCGATCTTTAAACGGCCTTTAAAGACACCTGACTAATGCGTGTCTACGGTGGCGGTGCTTGAGAATATTCTTTTTTTAGATTTCTTTTAGGAGGAAAAACTCAATAAACTTGAAGTACTTATTCCGCAAGTGAATAAACACCTAAAAAAATATAGTGTAAATTACACAATGTAGTAAGAATTGTCACTTACCACCATGTGTACGTTGACAGACGCACAAGATTCTTCAACGACTTCCGCAACAGCTCCACTCTCATACTCCTCAGCTGGAAGGCTGGGGTACAGCTTGGAGCCTCCAAGATTGTAAAGCGTCTCATCTTCAAGAGGAAGCTTGGGATACAGCCCCCCATTTCCAATCAGATGCTCAGTGCTGCCTTCAGCTTCACCAGGAGATCCACCTCTGGCCTCTTTTAGGAATCCTCTCACAGCTGAAGCTGCACTGGAGCCCCTATGCCAACCCCAGCCGTTGGCCCGGAAATTCTTCGGATAGTATGTAATCAAAGACATTTTAACTTCACTCACGTCGATATTACACCATATGTTTCACCAAATGTATTTTCAGTTAATGTTCCTCTCAAAATAAACCCGTTCAGTAAGACTCGCGGACGCCGAATGGAGTCGATGGCGTCTGTTTATTTATGATACGATTCTGCAAACAAAGAGATTTATTTCTTCAAACGGATGAGTGAATTAAAATTAAAAGAAAGCAACACTGATGCTATTGCTAGTCCATCACTTCACCGTATCAAAATGCGTCACCGGCTGCATTTGCAGGAAAACTTTTTTTTTTGATTGACGCTAAATTTACACTCGAGAGGCTGCGAAATTATAGCAACCAAATTTAGTAAAAGTGATTCAAAGCCAAGGTGATTGTACTGAACTGAAGTGTTCCATTAGTCATTCCTTTGTCAACAAATAATTACGAATTAACTAACGGTAAAGCTGAAGTATTGGCCTTGGTTCATTTAAACTGTTACAAACTTATTTGAGCAGATAGCGACGTCGCTGCTATCGAATAGTGGAGACAATGATTGTATGTAGTGATATTAGTTTTGGTTTTAGCCACCAGGTCAGTTAAGTTTGTAGTGCATTATCTGAGATGGGCATTTGTCACATGCCATGACGCTCTATGCAAATCCATGCTGATAGTGCGTTGAGACCGTGAGTAATATTGTATGTAATAAGGTGTGCAGTATGTATTTATACAACGTTCAGGTGCGAATAAATTACTGGGATTCCAGTCATACGTTGACAATGACGTTCTTAGTTAATAATTCTAGAAACACAGGCACCTATTAAAGAACATCGTTTTCAAAATTTGTGAAATAAACTGATCAAATTTAGTTTATACATTTTATTCGGGAACCTATCGATGTTTAGAAAATTTTACTTCCGAAGGTTCAGAATCCCGAAAACTTCATTTGTCCGAAAGCATTTTTTTCTGAAACTGTAAATATTTCAGGATTTATTTCAGGACCATCGTGTAGAACCCTTTAGGTTAGGTTAGGGTTGTTTTATAAAAATCCTGAAATATTTAGTTTCAGAAAAAAATGCATTCGGATAAATGAAGCATTCGGGATTTTGAATATTCGGAAAAAAATACCAAGCCACCAAGCCATTTACCAAGTTAACCATTCTATTCATGATCGTGATCCAATTTAATTTGATTGCCGAAATGCACTTAATTCAAAATTAGCATACAGATTTTTATGCTTATGGTTTTTGTTTTTTATACTGTAGCTCCAGATACGCTGCTTTACGACATAATTACAAGTACACATACCTACGTAGGTGTACGCAATTTAGGCACTCCCTGGGGTGTGTACCTACTGTGTCGTCAAATGACCTCGACCGGCATAGACTAATATTACTCAGGACTAATTAACTTTAGCCTTTCAGTTCACTTTATGGGAGTGTTTAGATATGGGAATAATGACACTACTTAAATAATTATCAGTAGGTATTTTTTAGGCAAATGCTCTACACTTCTGTTACCTAGTTACTTACTTAAAGTTCAATTTGTAATATTCATTTTTCAATTAGTTACGATGCGCGAACCAAAAATATGTAAGCTTTTGAATTGGTTGACATTGTATTTAAGAAGAACTATAATGAGGAAAAAGCTTATGATATTTTGTGGGAAATTCACAAAACGTGGGAGTAACTAAATGGCAATAGTTAGTCAAGCGATACCATTAACCAGGTAAACCCAATAAAATATGCAAATTTCGGTTTCTGTGATCATTTTAGTCGATCGGGTCGAAATTAGAGCCAGACATTAAATAAGCATCATATCATAATCGTTAAATGATCATACAAGCGCTGTATTTCATCTAAGAGGCATCACTAATTATTAGCACCTTCTTATTTCCTGCTTTGTTTCTGATCATTTGCTTTATCTAAGTCTATAATCAATGTTAAATCCTGTTTGCTAATAGCAAAAAGTCAAAGGAACATTATGACGTAGAATTCAAGTCTTATAAGACTTATTTTGTTTAACCATTGTACCAAAAAGTTGCAAGTAGCGCGCCGGTCACATGACCTTCAGCACAATTAAAGCCAAACATACCATAAACGGAGAACAGGTAGGTATAATACTGTATAATATAAATAATTGTGGTGGACAGTCAAGATGAGGTCAGTAAGCATTACTTGATGGCTACTTTATTTTACCGCCAAGGCTTACACCGGATCGGTAAAAATATTATAAAGCTAGGATTTAGGAATCGAATAGGATTTTTGTTAAGTATGTACTTAAGTACTTGTTAAAAATTGTTTAGTTTTCTCAAACCAACAAAACATTGGTTTGCAAGTTTACGATAAAAATGCACTTTATCTAAGTAAGTAACTGTTTTTTGTGTACGTACTTGCCGTATTTATGACTGATAGGAAAGATAATGTAAATTTTTCAAACATTAATTGACATGCTTAATTCCTTAAAATTGTTATGAAGGAGCATCCAAACTTCATTTTCAGAGCTACAACCGGTTACTATAAACAAGTAGTTTTTGTCACGTGGTATGAGTTCACTTGTTTATCACATTACGTACTCAAACAAAACAGATGTGCACTCGACAGAAAATAAACAGCCTTTATTATGATTCACAAGCAGACAGCAGACAGTTTGTAAGTATTTGGAACTGAGTTTGTGCCACGATAATGTACAAGGGGCACAATTTGCGAAAAAGTTTGCAAAAATAACTTACCACTTTCTCTCACTACAGCTGATACCTCAGAAGGTGAATGGGACTGATTTGATTTTATCCATCGTCTTTTCTTGTCTTCTCATTCACTCATTTCATTGACATGAAGTTAGTAACGCGAAACATGTTTCGCTCGGAAATCGATTCAGAAAGGTTTATGCATTATGATTTCAAAATTATTTAGGTATATGTTTTTGCAAATGAAATGATGTTTTGATTCATGTATACTTTGTATAGATTGACAGATTTTGTCAAATATAAAAAGCAGTTTGTTTTTCAGAAGTTACATTTTATTGACGTTATTTTTTTATTATTCCAGAACGAGTACAAAATGTCACTGTCACATGTCAAACTCACATTGACGTGATTGACGTTACGCTCGCTCGGCCCAGCGGCGTTTCACGAAAAACACGTGTGGTATTCCGATCTGTACTCTTTATAATAGTACAAAAATACAAAAATGAAGGTTTTATCTGAAGAGAGAATGCGGATTTTATTCGAAAAGCTGACTAAATAGTAAGTACCACTGAACCTCACCTTAACACATTCAAAGTTAGATAAGTAAGTAAACATCGCAACATATTTACGATAGAGCGTAAGGTTTCCTGCATTTAAGGTCTTATTTATCTTATTTACAGTATCGGCGTGAACGTGAAGCTCCTCATTGATAGGCCTGATGGTACTTACTGCTTCAGAGAAAAGAAAGACAGAGTGTATTACATATCAGAAAGGCTTTTGCAATTAGCGCAAACTGTTAAGCCAGACTTCCTCATATCCGCTGGCACATGTTTCGGCAAGTTCACAAAGACGAATAAATTCAGATTGCATATAACTGCCTTGACTTACATAGCTCCTTATGCACCATACAAGATTTGGGTCAAACCTTCAGCGGAACAACAGTTTTTGTATGGACATCATGTGATGAAAAGTGGTGAGTTATATAAATTCGCATTTTTTTTTCTGGTATGTTTGGTGTCCTATGGCTGTGCTGAGGCCTTGCTAGTCCCTTATATTTTGCTAATTTGCATTTTTTTTATATTAAATTGACCCATGATTTCCGCTGAAGGAACACATAGTGAGGAAACCTTCATACACCTGCAAAGAAATTCAATGGTGTGTGTGAAGTTGCCAATCTGAACTTGCATGGGAACTATGGCCCAAGGCCTCTCATTCTGAGAGGAGCCCTGTGCCCTGCAGTGGGACGTATATAGGCTGGGATGATGACCCATGATTGATTCCTATTTCATCTGATGAATAATGAGCGGGATACTCCACGGGTCAAACTGTATAGTTGACCAAGAAATTCCTTAACCACTAAGGGTCACTATCGTTTGAAGGGTCCATGGAAAGAACAATGTCTGTCTAGTCACATAAGCAACTTTTCGAGTTATAGCGGTTTGAAAGTTAGTCATTACAAACAATTACTATGGTAACTATGACTTTAACACATTCAGTGCCGGGAACGCCCTAGTTCTCCGTTTGTAGGCAGTTTTCGCTACAAAGCAGAAAAACGCTGCTACAGGCTACAAGCATAGCGCATAGCAATATGTGGCAGCGAATGTGTTAAAAATGAAAAATATACATATATATATATATATATAGTTTTCAGATATTAATCCAATCGTAAGTCATAGTATGTTGCGAGTTCTATATTTTGAGATTCAAATCTCAATTTTCAAAAAGGTTACTAGACATGTTCTTTCCATGGACCCTTCATTTGTAGAGTATAAAAAATCAGTCTAATTTCAATTACAAGTCAATGCGACAATCAGCCTTATTGTTTTTTTCTGATGCAGAAACTCATAAAAAATGGCAAAGCACTTGGTAGACTAGAATACCAATATTCGAGAACAAGTCACTAAAACTACGTAAAACTTCTTTCAGGTCTTGGCAGAATAACAGAGAACACTCCAAAGCATCAAGGTGTGGTGATATACTCCATGTCTGACATGCCCCTTGGTTTCGGAGTAGCTGCCCGCACAACAATGGAATGCAGGCATGCTGATCCACTCGCCACCATTGCCTTCCATCAAGCTGATGTTGGAGAATACATACGCTCGGAAGATACTTTGACATAGTAATAAACATGTATTTTATTTAGATTTTGCTTTCATTTATGTTTTGAAGTTCCCAATCAACACTGGACCCGCATCGGACCAGTCCGATCTAATTTGATGCCAAAAATCTATGGAAGTCTGCTCAAATGGAGTCAAACTAAACTAGATCTACTTACATGGAAATTTTTTATAGGCGCACAAATTTTAATATTTGCTTTTATTTGCTATTGTTAATCAATAACATATTTTTTTTAAACAATTTAGGCTTTCGTTTGACCACAATCACGCCTGATGGAAAGCGAAGATGAGGCCTACGATGGAGCATGCTTGCCTAGTAAATGCTGATTCACCCTAGACTTAAATTTAGGGTAATAAGTAGAATGAAGGCAGTTGAGCGCGATGTTGTGTTATTTTATACTATTCGATGATTTTTATTTGTATCTTTTCCTGTCAACTGTATTTCCTGTGTATCGAATATGTGTAAATAAACATCTCTCACTCTCTCTCTCTCTCTCATTTTTACTGTAGTTACCTTTTGAACGCCACACGTCATTTTTGTTACAAACAAAATTGATTCTTAAGCGTATGCGGGTAGGTTAATTTTTGTATCACCGTATTGTCGTCTATTGCCGGTACTGGCTGGCGTTCAAAAGGTTAAAAATATAAGAGATATAAGGGAACGTGCATAAACTATAGGCGGTAGTACTAATGCGACAGAAGAGACACTACTATGCGGACAGTAAAATAAACTTATCACTTATCATTATCAGGGTAAAACATTCAAATTGATGGCAGGCAGCTCATAAAAAGTACGTCATCAGAGTTGATTAGTGGTGCGATCATCCCTATTCGGCTGCATTTCGTTCCTATCGAACACTGCCATCTGTTGCTAGATTTTTGAACTTGCAAACTACCTTCGTCTCACTTACACCCAACATCGGTGCAGAGCGATTCGTACAAATTATACAATGCCACCACAGAAGTGTAGCAGTTTATAAATTCTCCGTTAGATGGCGCTGAAATAAAAACTAGCAACTAGACTGTTTCCTCCGAATATTCACCAGAGGCAGCACTAGTTATTGGGATGTGAGGGGGCTTATTTGTTGTTTTTTTTAACGCCCGACACAAAAGCCGTTGTTTCATTTGCACCATTGACTAGCACCATTACGGTACTGCTATGTATTTGACCGCTATGTGTGTGTGTGTCTGTCTGTCTGCCTGTCTGTGGCATCATAGCTCTTGAACGGGTGAACCGATTTGGATGCAATTTTTTTATTCAAACATATTTATATGCGACCTAAGTAATTGAGTTGGGAGTTTTAAAATTATTAATTAGGTATTAATACGTCTAGTTTAATTATTAATACATAAAACAATAATTCCATGACGAGACTTTAATAAAAAAACATAGTATTTTAGTCCTAAAAACAGAATTAGATAGTTGCTTTGCTTTGAAACAAATAAATAGTTACTATAGTTAGTCGATTGAGTTGGTAGGTACCTAAATCAAATCATGAGTTGGAGAACGGTGCTTTGACAGCCCTTAAAAAGTAGGTACGCCAGTTGATTAGAGATGAGTCACCGAACAACGGCCAACCGATAAGTGTCTTTCTCAACCTCGACATTGGCAGAATCATCGATAGTATCGATGGAGCTATATTTAAAAAAATTGAATTGAATTGATTAGAGGTGTCATTTAGTATCTTATTCGAAATATACCTACGTAAGAATAACAAAAAATTGGTATACCTACCAATGATTTATTAAGTAAATATACGTTGTACTCGTATGTTCACAAAACAACCGAAAACACGCTCAGCTTTAAGTTCTCTCCGCTCCCATTATGACAGGCATTTGGTTGTCTTTTTTTCTTTATTTATTTATTAACGACCGCTTTAGCCTAGTTGGTAGTGACCCTGCCTACGAAGCAAGAGGTCCTGGGTTCGAATCCCGGTAAGGCCATTTATTTGTGTGATGAGCACGAATATTTGTTCCTGAGTTATGGATGTTTTCTATGTATTTAAGTATTTATTTATCTATATAAGTATGTTTATCGTCGTCTAGTACCCATAGTACAAGCTTTGCTTAGTTTGGGACTAGGTCGATTTGTGTAAGATTGTTCCCTAATATTTATTTAGGTATTTATTTATTTATTAAATTCACAGTTACGGGCTTACAGTAAGAACCAATACTTAAATACATAGAAAACAAACATCCACCCATAATGCTAGAAAACAATAAAATTACAAAACATCACACATCAGATACCTACTACAATTTTATTGTCGCCTGTTATACGCTTAATTTTTGTTGCGCTAATATATAGGTAGCTACATAACTCTTTTAATAAATATGTACCTAATACCATTGAAGTTTACCTACATAAAGTTATAGAGTCCTCTTTAAAAAAATTGTACATACATTAAAGATTTAATACAACAAAATCACGATCACGTCCTTTATGTAACGAAAGTTAGTCATACAAACTATATGGGTAACTTTCGTTACTCAAAGGAATCAATTAAGTTTTGTTTTAAGTAAAACCCTTCATTGTTTACAATTTTTTTGTAAACGACTCTTTACAAACAACTAGTTCTTACCTAAATGCAAAACAAGTTACGATCACACTAACAAATAATTATTGTATGTAGGTGCCGAACAGTTTCATTCAACGTTGTGCAGTAGCAAGACAAACATACATATTATTTTCTAACAATTAGAATTTAGAATCTGTCCGCCTAAATCCATCCGTAAATTGTTTTTTCGTACCTATGTCGTGTGAAATAGCTTAATCCGTAACTTTACCTATAGTAAGGGCTATAGTAAGAGGGGAGGCCTTTGACCAGCAGTGGGACACAAATATAGGCTAGTAAATATTTTTATTAAACCTTACTTGCTACTTAACTTTACTATTCATCGCGGACGGAGTCGCGGCCAACAGCTAGTCTAATATATAAAAATCTCGTGTCACGGTGTTTGTTATCGAACTCCTCCGGAACGGCTTGACCGATTTTTATGAAACTTTTTTCTCTATACTCGGCAGGTCTGAGAATAGGTCGTAGGCTATTTTTTGTATACCTACCCCATCCTTCGCAGACATAGTCGCGGGCAACAGCTAGTCTAATAGGTATATAAAAATCTCGTGTCACGGTGTTTGTTATCGAACTCCTCCGAAACGGCTTGACCGATTTTTTACTGGCTTAACGAGATTTGTAGGTTACTTAATGATTTGTATGGAGATTTTTTTTTCCTGTAAATATTAATTAAAAAGTTTTTTATAATTTTTGAATGTCCATTAAATGGAAATGTTTTTAAGCTAGTAAGCTAAGCAGTTTTCATGTATTTTTTTTTCACTGTGATAGATCAAAACTTGACAAAAGTTTAGGGGAAGAGGCAAAATATAAATTGAAATAAAAATAAATAAAAAAATGCAATAGTTTTTTAAAAATGGTTTTTTTGCATCTGATAACACAACTATTCAAGATTATTTTCCAATAAAAATAAATGCAAAAAATAATTAATTCCGAATATCACAAATCAAAATCTTAGTGCGGGTGTACATTTTTCAAAAAATCAGAAAAATCGAAATTTCTCGAATACGGTGTCTCGACTTTTACTGAGATCATTTATTTTTTTGATATTTGGTCGATGATCTGCCCATCTATCTCCAATTTCTATTTGTCGTACTACTTACGGGACACCCTGTAGATGTAATAAGTGTAACGTCACGCGATGACAATGTGCATGGCCGGCTGAAGCGTCTACTAGTACTTGTATTTGTCATTGACAAGTATTACTGGTAATGGATTTTTATGGATAAAGTATGAAATAAAAGTATTGTTGTGTTGGCAATTGGGAAAACCGCTAATCTATGTGAATACCGGTATTGATTACACCGCTAATTCTAGTTAAGTAAAGCTCTGGCTACCTTATTTAAAACCGGTAGTAAGAATACCGGTATCGACCCCTGCTTCTTAGACGTAACGATTGTTTATGTAATCTGTTCTTCCACCCGTAAACATGCATTTTTTAAACTCTGAAGTTCAAAATTCGAACTTCGATTCGAGTGAGTGAGATAGTACTTCGATTTTCGAATTTCGGTGTAGCATCCCAGGACAGCACGAAGAGGACGCCTTTCAGCAAGCGAGGGTGCAGATACATCATTGGAGTTATGCTTCTAGTAGTCTTATTCATACCTATAACACGACAAGCTAATATCTTATACATTTTTCGCGTGAGATTCGTGGTATCAGTTATTTATGCCGGCTCTAATCGAGTTTCGTCGAGTTTCTTCCGCTTTTTCCTCATTTTTGTGCTAAAACGGCGTGAAAATGTTCACGCAGACTATGCATGTAATCGGCTGTAAGAGTTTTAACAAGAAAAGTGCGGAAAAACGCGGTCTGTAGCGAAGTTGGCGCGGTTTTTGCTACAGACTTTTGTGTTAGTTATTTAGGCTTTGCGCAAGGCCAACGTTTGTTCGCGAACTAAAAAAAGTTGGTGGTGACTTGTCATCTTTGGGCGTTACGTCTCAATGAAAAGAAGTACCTACACTAAGCACTTTTGACGCAATAGGTCTCAGTCTCAGCATGTGCTGGACGAATAATCCAACCATTAATACCTATTACTGATTGATTAGCCTTACTTATTATTAAACTTGCACGCAAGCTGTTTATTACATAAATCCGTGTTTAGACCTGCAAGAAAAACCGTGCAATTTGAATTACATTGCGGCGCTTGATTGACCACCTTAATCTCGTTCGCCTTACTGCCTCGCAATGTAATCCAACTTGTACGTTTTTTCTTGCAGGTCTAAACTCGGATCAAGGTTTATTGTACCGTTTGTGTCCGAATAAATATTTAAGTAACCAACTTCAAAAGTACCCTCACTCGGACTAAAAAGGATCTCTGCACGTTCATACGCACGGCGGCCTAATACGGTTGCCCTTATGGGAAAAGCGGGTCGGAACAAGTGGGCAAGTTACTCTCAAGTTTCGATGGATATCGAACTGTGGACACGGCAAGGAATAAAACTGACGGTACACAAATTTTATTTTCAATACTTTTTAATACCAAAATTAAATTACATTAAATTACAATAAATTAACTAAAGTCACCGACATAGCTCGAAGAATCGCTAGACTCAAGTGGTAGTGGGCAGGGCACATGGCGTCCACGGACCGAAAGACGCAGTGTAGGTAGGCCTCCAAGCGACGATGTAGCGACGACCTGATTAAGGTTGCGGGAGCGTTGGATGCGGATGGCACAGTGTACTTGCAGCGTGATACTTCGCGGCCTATTATAAGGAACATAACATCAATATTTCATTGTATGTTTGAGAAAAATAAATAATCAAAGAGCCAATGCCTATTGGTAAAATTGAAGAATTATACCGACGGCGGAAAGTATATACGCTGTGAGAGCAAACTTGGGCAACACTGAATAGATTCATTTAAGTTTACGCTCGGTAATCTCGACAGGTTTCGAGCTGGCAATACCAACATAAGTATCTACAGGTAGGGTTGCCGGAGTGAAACAAAATATTGCTTGGAATGTTTTCTCAATTATTCTCGCGCGCTATGATGATGTCATATAATCGACGTAGTAAGAAACGAGCTGTGAAGAGGGCTATGCGCGGGGTTTCTCTACGGGATCGAATCAGGGCAAGGCAATCGAAAGGGCAAAAGTCACCGACATAGCCTAATGGATTAGCTCGTTGAAATGGCAATGGGCAGGCCATATAGCTCGCAGTACAAATGGACGTCGGGATCAAAAAGTCCTCGAATAGACATCACGAAATTCACGAACTAGTAAGCGCGGCGTGGGACGTCCACCAACGAGATGGACGGATGATCTGTTAAAGGCCGCAGATTCAGGGTGGATGCAAGCCGCTTCCAACCGTAATGATTGGGTATCAATGAGGGAGGAAATTGTATATGCCTGCGCCTATGTCCAGCAGTTACTACGGCTAAAATGATTATGATGATGAAAATTATGTTAAATTTTGATCAAAACTTTGAGATATCTACGCAAATTAGTATTATGCTGAGCCAGTGTCCAATTTGCAACCCCAATGACACATTATATCTTTAGCTTTCGTGTTGTCTTTTGTTTTGTAAAATATTGATGATGTGTCTTGTGTTGTTAATTGTGTTGATAAATGTATTTCTTTCTTTTCTTTCAAATTTTATTTGATAAGTATATTGTCCATTTATGTCTACTTTATAATTTTTATGTCGGACATTCTATTCAAGTTATTTCCGAGATTTACGTATGAAAGGGGAATGCCTATCTCCCCTACATTAAAATGCCTGAGGTGTCCAAATACCAATTATACACCAAAATATGCTACGAAATTGCAAGTTTCAAAAACACTTGATTATAAGTACAAATGGTTAGGCCGCGAGGCCGCCACTTACCGTTTGTGGTGCTATCCACTCCTGTATTAGTTGACGCACTTCATTATTTCGCAACAATAAATGATGACGCGATAATTTCGTACTCGTAACATTAATATTGCAATAAAATAAAATAAATAAATATTAGGGGACAATCTCACACAAATCGACCTAGTCCCAAACTAAGCAAAGCTTGTACTATGGGTACTAGACGACGATAAACATACTTATATAGATAAATAAATACTTAAATACATAGAAAACATCCATAACTCAGGAACAAATATTCGTGCTCATCACACAAATAAATGCCCTTACCGGGATTTGAACCCAGGATCTCTTGCTTCGTAGGCAGGGTCACTACCAACTAGGCTAAAGCGGTCGTTCAATGCAATGCTGGCCACTGCTCATTACCAGCTTTTATTTTTAACTTGCAATGTATGTACGTACGGGGGGGTCCTATGTATGTACGGGTCAAATGGTGGAAGTCGAATTTGACCCACTTCCAGTGGTCGGATGCACTTGAAATTTGGTATACTTAGGTAGGTTGGATGACAATGCAAGTACAGTCAACGAAAAGTAGAGTCAGCTGTAAAGCTTGCTTTAAAATTTTTAACAAAAACTTATTTTTGAAATCCAACGAAAGCAATATAACGTCTACCCGCACCTTCGTGTCATAGTGTTATAGAAAGAAATGACGTAAAGATGATAGATAACTAGCTGTTGCCCGCGACTCCGTCTGCAAAGAATTCGTTTATTTGCTATCCCGCGGGAACTATGCCATTTTCCAGGATAAAAACTATCCTATGTCCTTCCCAGGGTCTCAAACTATCTCCATACCAAATTTCATCTAAATCGCTTCAGCGGTTTAAGCGTGAAAAAGTAACAGACAGACAGACAGACACACTTTCGCATTTCTAATATTAGTATAGATGTCGTGTGAGCGACGGATGTTCAAGTAAAAGTATAATAAATAATGTGCATATTACTACCATCATTACCAGACTACAATTTCGTCGGTATACTTATATTTAATTATTTTATGGGTAGGTATTCACCTTTCATTTAAATACGTTCAGCCGTTTAAATGTGAAAGCTTAATAAATAACTGCTAATTTTCGTTTTCTTCGCATAAATTTACAACAATATTCCCCAGTTTATACTGAATATTAAAATTTAATTCGTCTTCAAGGCAATACATACAGACAAGATATCCAGCCATCCCAAGGGAGTCTCTTGCATACATTGATACTATTCGCACACAGAACTAACAATACAGGGCGTATCTTAAGTTCTGAACAGAAATTATTGTTTCTAACTCAGTTGATGTTGGATAATTTCTTTTCTAATATATAAAAATCTCGTGTCACACACCTCCGAGACCGTATCGAACACCTCCGAGACGGCTTAACCGATTTTTATGAAACTTTTTTCTCTGCTATCGGTAGGTCTGAGAATAGGTCGTAGGCTATTTTTTATACCCCTGTTCTTCGCGGACGGAGTCGCAGGCAACAGCTAGTATAATATATTATTGAAATGTTGACGAATGTTGAAACGGTTTTATTTTACTTATAAATTAGACGTATTAATTTTTAGTAAGCGTAATCATCGAGTTTTAAGGTTCCACTTCATTTCATGCAAATGTGCCCCGACGCGGGAATCGAATCCGGGACCTCAAGCTTTTTTGTTATGTAATGCATTCTGCGAGGAGGCCTGTGCCTTGCGGTGTTGATGATGATGATGTATTGCAGACACACACGTATGCATAATAAATACAAATGCTTAAAAATATTCGCATTTGCAATATTAGTAGGATAATGAATTGAGCTTCGCCTGAATCTTGCCAGTTTTATTTTAGGCTAAAAAACTCTTACTTTACTATCGGTAGAGTTCGTATAGTGGATGCCAAACTTCTCTGCCATGACCAGGGAGAGGCGGAGAGAAATAAAAGCGAAGAATGACTAACTTAACATTAACAGTAAAGTAAAAATTAAGTTAAAAAGTGCAGAACAAAAATCCATTTATTTGTACCGGGTGACAAATGGGAAGTTGCCTAAAGTAATCACTTATAATTTTGAGAAGGGTTCAGGAAAAAAAAAATAAAAACGTACATTGAATCACTGAAGTAGTCATTTTTATTTGAAATAGGTTTCAGTTTAATTTAACGTTTTCAACAGGCAAAAATAAGTTTTTAAAAAAAATGACAAAATCTGGCTAGGGAATGACTATTAATGGTAAATATTTTCGAAATGATTCCCATCTGAACTTGCACAATAATCAAGTCGTTTTTGAAAGCTATAAAAAATTTGTTCAATTGTAGATGAAGAAATATTAGAAATTCCTTTTCTAATAGCTTCTCTCAAATCATCTTTAGTCTTGGGTTTTTCTGCATAACAGTAATCTTTCAGGAAGCCCCATAAGAAGAAATCACACGGGTTTAAGTCCGGTGAATACGGGGGCCATTCTATACCTGCGTGTGCAAACTTGGGATATCCTAAACCGATGACGCGTTCACCATAAACTTCGTAAATGGCTTCAAATACCTCTCGAGTTCTATGCGGCGTAGCACCATCTTGCATAAAATAATAGTTCTTGACTAATCCACGTTTCTTAGCGAAAGGAAAAAATTTTGTTTGTAGCATTTCTCGATATCTACTGCTCGTTATTGTCCCTTCGAAGAATTCTAAGTGTACTCCTTTAATTGAAATAGCTGCCCAAACAGTCACCTTAACAGGATGTAAGGACTTTGCCTCAGTTAAATGTGGATTTTCAGTACCCCAAAAACGGTAATTTTGTTTATTGACATATCCGTTCAAATAAAAGTGAGCCTCGTCTGAGAAGATTATGTGATTAATATTGATCTCGTTGTTTTCAAATTTATTTGTCATAACTTTACTAAACTCAATTCTTTTTTCTTTACAATCTACGGTGAGCAATTGATGAGTTGTGATTTTGTAAAGGTGCTTCTAAACGGGCTATATTTTCCTGCAATATGTGGCTGCAACACAGTGGCCGGAAACATTGCGAGCAATTCCAGCCATACTACGCAATATTGCAGCAATGTCCCGGACATATAGCCACACATGTTTGATATTGCAGCGAATGGCCGATATTGTTTTGATAGGTTGCCGGACGATCGCTGAGCTATCCATTTAACTGCAATGTTGCCCAGCCAGTTTTATTGTTGTTTCAGTCGCTCTCTATTGTTATGATATAGTGCATCCTTTTCTACACGACGTGAAGTTGGCTGTGAGTGCGGCTGTGTGAGTGTGACGCCGTGCCGTGACTAATTGCTATATTCTGTGCAGTTATCACGTTGTTTTGTTTTGGTTTTCGGGTTAAGTGAATTAATAATAAACAAAAATGACTAATACGTGGACTAACGAGACGGTGGTTGATTTTATCAATGAAATTCATTTACATCCTGAGTTATGGGATACGAAAAGCGGAATTTACAAAGATAGAATCGCAAAAAAAGATGGATGGAATGAAGTCGCTGAAAAATTCGGCATAACCAGCGACGAAGCCTATAAAAAATTTAGAAGCCTGAGAACATACGCTCTTAATGAGCAGAAAAAAAATAAAAGTGGTAGCGCTGGTGGTAAAACCGTGAAATGGTTTGCTTATGATGCAATATCGTTTGTTTATACTCAAAACACCGCGAATACAGGATTAGACAGTGAAAATGCAACACCTAATGTAAGTATCTATTTAATTAAGTATTTTTGACATTAATAATGTAGGAAAATATTTTACTATATGTAAGTAGGTACGTATCATAGTAACTTGATAACGTGAACTAGTTCCTTCTAAATATTTTTATCTTGATCTTCTACTAGTTAAATATTTATCTTGCCATGCTACTCGCCCCTGCCGTGTCATAAAATAGTGCATAAATTCGTCTCTCACTGCTTTTGCCCTTGTGGTTGCATTCCTTCCCAATATTCTTAAATCTGTTAATCTTTGTTCATCATCTCTCCACGAGCCTGGTATTACTCCACCAACATCAATATCTTCACAATCAAAGGTCCCAGGTGGTGAATATACAGATCGTGATCTTGTATTTCGTCGCAAAAAATTATGTAAATATGCACAGGCCATAACTATATCTTGTACATATTTTAACTCAACATCAATAGTTGTATGTAAAATCCGGAAAACTGAAGCCAAGATACCAAAAGAGTTTTCAACTATACGGCGTGCTCTAGATATTCTATAGTTACATACACGTTTAGGAGAACCTATGTTCAAATCTAACGTATAGGGCTTGC
Source organism: Archips crataeganus (assembly GCA_947859365.1). Classification (NCBI taxonomy): domain Eukaryota; kingdom Metazoa; phylum Arthropoda; class Insecta; order Lepidoptera; family Tortricidae; genus Archips; species Archips crataeganus. Next base: position 4,832,494 of record OX402071.1, on the reverse strand, counting down.
AAATATTCTCTGTTAGTGGAAATGCATCATCTGCCAGGAAAACATATGGTGTTAACATTTCACGGCCTGGGAGGGATTCAGGATGTGGTATGTTAAGAGTTTGACTCAGGAGTGCTTTCCCAAAAGCTGTATGTCTAAAAACTCCCCCATCAGATATACTTCCCTGAACACCAGCATGTACATACAAAAAATTGTAACGTGCATCTGTTACAGCAAATAGCACTATACTAAAAAACTGCTTATAATTATAATATTGACTCCCACTGTTCGGTGGACAGATAATTCGGATATGTTTGCCATCCATTGCACCCAAACAGTGAGGAAAATTCCAACGATCCTCGAAATCTTTCGCAACTTGCTTCCACTCTTCTGTTCCTGACGGCATCTGAAAAAAGTTTAAAATTATATTCACAATTTTATGTATTTTCAGGTGGAAACTGCAAACACTGACAACAGTGCTGGCCCAGAAGAAGTCGTGGATTCAGAAACAACTGACTCTGTAGAAATCTTAGATACTACTCCAAAAACACGTGCTAAGAGATCTAAGACTACAGATCCACTATTAGAAAAGGCTCAAAACATTATACGTGGTGCTGGTGAAACAAAAAGAAATGAATGTGCTGGTTTCGGAGAGCATATAGCAAACAAGCTAAGCAAATATGATGATTACACCCGTGCTCAAGCAGAATTAAAAATTATGCAAATTCTGTTCGACTGTGATATGTCTTTGCACAGAAGTCGATCTTCGTCTCGGTTTACACCAAGTCCTCATAACAGTAGTAGAGGTGGAGCTAGCACATCACAAAGCCAATATTCTGACTTTCCCACACTACCACTTCAAAATAATATCCAGTATGTTATTGTTCCTGATACTTCAATTCAAACTCAGTCAGAGCAAACTACTTCGCAGCATGTTTTGGATAATCAGTCAGTTCCTCAGTCGATTATGAATTCTGCTTATGAAGAACTTGTGTCATATACTGTCGAATATGATGAATCACAAAAGTAAAAATTATTACTACCTAATAATACTATGTACCTTGGTAACATAACTTGTTATAATACCTATCTAGTTCTTACACGTTAATTAAAAGTTAAGTAGGTACCTACTTATAATTACACCTTATGATTAAAATAACATACTTAACCTACATAATAAACCAATGTCAACTTACCTTGATGTATTCTTTTAATCCTTCTATCAAAGCTGCACAAACCTCTGGAACTATAACAGAAATCGAAGCATCTGACACTCTGAATAGATACATCAAGCTTTTAAATGAATCTCCAGTTGCCAAATAACGTAGAGTTATCGCTAATCTTGTGGTAACCGGTATTGCGTTCCTCATGTTTGTATCATTTCTTTTTATTTTCGGTCCAATTTTATTTAGAATATACTCGAAGTCACTCTTTGACATTCTAGAAAAGTTGTCAAATAATTTTTTATCAAGCATTAATTCTTGGCTTAAATTGTCTAATGTTTCACGCCTATTGAAGTAAGGTCGAATCCACATTCTCTGCTTTTTCCTTTTTGATTTTTCTCGTAAAACAATATAGGCTGCTGCGACGAGTGTGATTTCGTCAGCCATTGTTGCCGGTTTGTGTGGCTCGTTTAGGAGTCTGCATCATGCGCCATACTATTGCAGACATATTGCAACACATGGCTCGGCCATAGATTGCTCGGCCATCGTGGCAATAAAAATATTTTTGTGATGGCCGGGCAATAAGTTGCCAATAGTGCAGCTACAAATTGCAGAAAAATGTTGCCCGTTTAGATCCACCTTAAGGATGTAACTTGATGAACTTTTTCATTATTAATCTTAGTGTCTCTCGATTCAGTTTTAAAGCTGCTGCAGCTTTAAAACTGAAAAATTTAAAATGATCTTCTACCACAGCAACCTTATCTTCTGTGGTAACTGTGTATGAAGGACCAGGAAGATCATGACGACGATCGTCAAGAGTATAATAATTGATGAAGTTATCAATTACTCTGAGAAAGAAGTAAAAAAAATTAATACTTTATTAAAGTATGACCGCATTCTTTAATAAAGTATTAATTTTTAAGAGCGGGTTGGGAGCGGGTTGAGGGCGGGTTGAGAGCGGGTTGCGGCGGATTGGGAGCAGGTTGGTTTATTATGAAGTTTCACTTCTTCCGGAAGGATCTAAGGAGAGCCATAATTGATGAAAAAGCAAATTGGATAAAAAAATAAGCTGCCCAAATTACTAATTCCACGCGGACGGAGTCGCGGGCAAAAGCTAGTATCCGAATATATACGTTCACTCGTTTTAGCGTAAAAGAATAACAAATACACACACACACACACACACACACACACACACACACACACACACACACACACACACACACACACATACACACACACACACACACACACGACAAACAAAAAGCATGTGAACTGCTAGTTGGTGTTCAAACGCAGTTTGCACCGAGCCTTAAGGCACCAGTTGTAATAAATTAAACTGTAAGAAAGATGGCGCACTAAATGCGTGCCCATGATTTGCCATCTTCATTACAGTGTCTGTCATTACAATTGGTGCATGTCACGCACACGGTCTGTGCCGGCCTTTAATCGGTTCATCGCTGCAGTGATTTGAGCGTGGAAGCGTAACTAACAAACAAACACGTTCGCATTTATAATGTACATATATTAATAGGTACTCGTACCAGGATAAAAATAACCCTCTCAACGTCTATCTCTATCCACATTTGCATATTTTATGAACTCGGTGTCAACTTTCGAAGTTTGAACTTTGCTTTTATTGCCTGCCATGCTGCGCTAAGTGAGCTTTAAAATTCAAAATTAAAAAGTTGGTAATCTTTTGTTGATAGTATGGATTTAGGTCAAATTATTAGTGAGTTGACCTGGCCGATCATGTCTGCCGAAAGCACTGATATGGTACAAACAATGATAGGCCCAAATCGGGTCTGTATTTGAGATCCAAGAGGCGAAATAATTAAGGCCTACCGAGCTTTTGGCGCTAATCGATTTTAGGTATTCTATGCACTTGTGTATGTGTGCGTGAGAGCGGCTAGAATCAATGCCGTGCGTAAGCGCAAGTGACAGGAGTTCCCCGTCCGATGGCCGAAGGAGAACTAACGCAACTAACTATCGGACAAGGGGGAAGCACGATGGCTCAAGATAGGTTGGTTAGACTGCGCGTGTATTTATTTAGGTATTTTCATCGTGTTACTAAAACAAATACTAGGGGCGTTCAATAAAAAGTGAGAATGAGTATGTTATAAACAACTTTTACTAAATGTCATTTTATTTTTCGACATAGTCACCTTTTAGCATAATACACTTTTTTCTAAACTTAAAATTCCATTTTTAAAAAAGGTCTAATCTTGAGTACTTAAAAAATCTTGTACTGCAGCGACTACCGCGTCGTCGTCTTCAAATTTCTGGCCTCTCAGGTATTGTTTCAATCTCGGAAATAGGTAGAAATCACTGGGAGCGAGATCTGGTAAATACGGAGGATGCTTAAGGATATCGAACCCAGCATCACGAATTGCAGCCATTGCAACGGCGGACTTGTGTGCCGGGGCATTGTCCTGGTGGAACAGCACAACTTTCGAGAGTTTACCTCGCCGTTTTTCGCGGATCTCATTGCCCAATGTTGCTATTTGTTTGGCGTATAAAGTGCCCGTAGTAGTGGCTCCATGCTCGAGATACTCAATCATTAATACCCCTTTACCATCCCAAAAAACAGAGCCCATGACCTTACCGGCAGATGGGCTCACCTTGAATTTCTTCGGAGTTAGAGATGATGGCCTTTTCCATATCATAGACTGCAGTTTCGTTTCAGGGTCGTAATGATGGAGCCATGTTTCGTCCATTGTTATAAATCGCGCCAAAAAAAGTTCCCGGTCTTGCTGCATCAGGTTCAAAGCTTCTTGACAAATCTCTAGTCTAGTTTGTTTTTGCGTGTCAGTAAGCATTCTTGGTACCCAACGCGCAGATACCTTTTTCATACCCAAGCGTTCATGTAAAATATTATGCGCCCTCCCCGTTGAAATCTTTACATTTTCAGCAATAAAACGAACTGTGACACGACGATCCGCCAAAACTGAGTTTTCGACTTTTTTCACAATTTCTTCAGTTACTGCTGTAGTAGGGCGTCCGGAGCGGGGGTCGTCCATTGTCGATGTTTTTCCACGTCTAAATTCGGCGCACCAACGTGCGACTGTCGAATACGGAGGAGCATTAGACCCTTAAGTGTCCCGCAAATCCAAATTGACTTGGTCTGTAGAAAAATTTTTCAAATACAAGTATTTGATAACGGCGCGCAGTTCAATTTTCTCCATTTTCGCTAACGTACTCAATAGCATTGCAAAGAAATTACCGTATATTTTTTTAAACAAAAGACAGTTAGTTTTTTTTTCATAGCAATCAGCTCGATAGATTAGCTTTACCGGCCAGTATTTAATTTCGTAATATTAAAAGAGTTTGCATCTCATTCTCGCTTTATATTGAACGCCCCTCGTACATTATTAGGTATATAGGGGTTACCTATCAAAATTTAGAAATATTTTTTTCCGAATATTTAAAATCCCGAATGCTTCATTTATCCGAATGCATTTTTTTCTGAAACTGTAAATATTTCAGGATTTTTATAAAACAACCCTAACCTAACCTAAAGGGTTCTACACGATGGTCCTGAAATAAATCCTGAAATATTTACAGTTTCAGAAAAAAATGCTTTCGGACAAATGAAGTTTTCGGGATTCTAAACCTTCGGAAATAAAATTTTCTAAACATCGATAGGTTCCCGATATGAGACGACCAGATAGCCTAGTTGTTAGAGAACCTGACTACGAAGCTTGAGGTCCTGGGTTCGATTCCCGGTCGAGGCAGATATTTGTGTGAAAAATACAAATGTTTGTGGTCGAGTCTTGGATGTTTCATAATATTTAAGTTGGTTTATCCGTTGTCTAGTACCCATAGTACAAGCTTTGCTTAGTTTGGGACTAGGTCAATTGGTGTCAGTCGTCCCATGATTTATTATATTGTATTCATCTGGAAAAAAGGTTAGGTTTGTGTGAAAGCTTCGTTCACTCACAGTAATATTTTTATCTACATATATGTAAGTAGGTACGAGGACCTTTCGCGTCTGCCTTAGACAAGTCAGCCTATCTCAATAAAAAACCTATAACCAACGACTCCAAAGGGCATCACATTCTCCTATAGAACTGGCGTCTCGGACGCTTTACCAACCTCAATGACCAAGCGTTTATACCACGTGCCACGACCATTCGTCTTGTGAAAAAATGACCCCGTATAATCGGAAGATCTTTATAAATTATCTTGAAGGATCCAGCCTCCAGCTGCATTGCTTAGTCAGTGGCTGACTCCTCTAGAATCAGACTGACATACTGATGTTACTACGCAGATAGATATATCGGCAAAGCTCGCAGGCCATCGCAAAACAATTGCAACACGGTAATAGAACAAGATTAATAGAGTTGTATTATGTACAGTCAACCAATTTGATTCCTAGGCCACTATAGAACCATGTCATAATGTGTTAAATTATTTATCTTCTACGACAGTGACCATTGCGTGATGTATGTCATGATGACATCTCGATCTTTGCGAACATGTGTCAACAATAATGAATAAGAAAGGAGTTTGCTTGTGTATTAATAACTTGAATTGTCACTGGCCGTCTGTCAAAACTTCTTTTTCTTCTCATGTCATGGAGCGAAAACGTTTATAAACTCTTTACGTTTATTGCATGTTGCGATCGGAAAGTTGATAATCCTTTGACCCGCACTGACGTTGTAATTATCTTGTGTTAATACGACAAGGATCTATAGTGGCCTAGGAATAAATTGGTTAACTGTACAATATATTTAGTTATATATTTCAATCACATTCATTTAGTTTCTGGTGGTAGTATTTTCCCTTTGTGATTTTTTGAGGTAACATATTTGCAATATGTACTGTACCTACATTATATTTAACGGACATTTTCATCATAAGAAAGCTCGGGATAATTCTTAATTCACATATTAACTAATTTAAATTTAACGAAATTACTTATGGTTTAGATATAACCATAAGTAATTTGGTAAATTTCATCATCATTATCATCATCATCATCATCATCATCATCCTTTACCGTAAAACTCAAGGTAAATTCCAAATGTAATTTCGAAAAGTCAAGAGGGTGTGAGCCTGGCTTAAACCCACGATTCTCTACTTGAGACTCTACTCTACTTAATGTCAAACCACAAGGTTACTACGCACGGCTTTTGTTGATCTACGGCAGTGTTTTTCAAACTTTTTGGCGTCACGGCCCTTAATGACCATCAAAATTCCTTCGCGACCCCCCAAAACCCAATTTGTACGATTAACCCTAAAACCCATCTACACCCTTAAAAAAAAATCATTCTCGGAGCTGAGCCTCGCGACCCACTTGGATAGGTCTCGCGACCCCCCGGGGGGTCGCGACCCACGCTTTGAAAAACACTGATCTACGGGCATGCAAAAAAAAAAACAGTAAGTAATACATTTCATCCTTCAAAATATTTTATTCTCAAGACGTTCCACTCAAAAATGTAAAATTTAAGATGGCTTCCGAGACCGCTTCATTAGTACTATTATCTTCTACGCCTTCAAGCGTTCCATATCAGAAATTTCCCCGAAAATAAATGTAATTTGTAGAATCTCAAACACGACAATTTAGCCCCTGGTGTTATTAAGGTTCAAAGATAATTCGGCGAAGAATGTTTCAACGTAAAAATACAAAAAGGTACGGACGGAAAGCTAGAGTATCGAAGCAGAAAATTCAGACAATTGAGCGCTTTGTGTATTCTAGTATTTTGAAAAATGTCTCTTAGTTACTGCCAATTGACAACATTTCATATTTCTAAGACTATAATTTGATTCGTTCTCTGTATTCTGTTCGGAAAGAGAAAGACGCTGATAGTTTTAAATTTTCACTAGGATTATTAATTAATTTGTTACAATTTTTTAAAGATGTGCTGATTCTAAAAGGGCGTAACGATAGATTAGATCCTTTACTTTTGTCTAGTCTCTATTAAAAAAAAGTGATGACGTAAATTTGACGTTAAGGTTGTTATCATTGCTATCAAATTTAAAATTATGACAGCTCTTTTTTCTAGTGCAAAGGGTAAAGGAAACATATCTATTGTGTGGAGGTATTTGTAAGTACATATATGTTTTTAAATTTGTTGTATTTTTTTAAATATGGAGAAATAAATTATAATAAATATTTTTCCGTGTTCAGGAGGCGAAACTCTTTCGATTCCTGCAGTAATTTTCAGGTGTTAAAAAAATTAAAGGTTGTCAATTAGACTGCGTATCCACCGGAGCTGTGCGAGGATGCGTTGCGAGGGATTGCGAGGGAGGTCCTTGTAAATGAAGTGTTTCTATTGGTTCATGACAAACACATCCCTCGCAACGCATCCTCGCACATCTCTCGTGGAAACGCAGCCTTAGTATTATGTTAGCAGTCAAAGAAGAGTTCGTTTAGCATATTAAGTTAAAGTTACTTAGTAAAGGTGAAAAAGTTACGTAAAGGACATGTTGTAAGTATGTAGTAGTGCACAGAATTGATATGGAGCTTAAGTCATTTTTAGGGTTCCGTACCCAAAGGGTGAAAACGGGACCCTATTACTGAGACTTCGCTGTCCGTCCATCCGTCTGTCACCAGGCTTTATCTCACGAACCGTGATAGCTAGACAGTCGAAATTTTTACAGATGATGTATTTCGGTTGCTAGTCTAACAACAAATACTAAACAATAGAATAAAATATAATATTTAAGGGGGCTCCCATTCAACAAACGTGATTTTTTTTGCTCGTTTTTGCTCGATATTGATAACGGCAACAGGTAGACGCTTGAAATATTACCAGAATATTCAGTTATGTATTCACTTTAAAAATTAATAATTAAATTATAATATTATTAAATTGATTAAATTTGATTTTAGTTGTCGGTTTCACTGAACAGTTTATGTTTGAATTGTGGGTAAAATGGTTCCAACGGAAGACCAGCGTCAGCTTCACGGCCGACATCATGCTGAGTTGGGACCATTTCGTGATAATGTTGTGTCTGTTACCGTTTTTATTTGTTAATTTAAGATTAAGTATGTCACGCTTCGATCAACATGTCACGAATAAATATTTTTCTTTCTTTCTTTCTTTCTAATAAAACAAATATTTAAGGGGGGCTCCCTCCCATACAACAAACGTGTTTTTTGCCGTTTTTATTGATAATGGTGAGCTGCGTACGGACTGCGCGCACATTACGCGTACCCTACGCGAGCCCGGGCACGCGTGTCCTGGAACGCCATGTCCGTACGCTATGTACGCGTACACTGTACGTGTAGCTGCAAGTACGGACATGGCGTGCAGTACGGAACCCTTCGTGCGCGAGTCCGACTCGCACTTGGCCGGTATTTTTCAAATATGGAACTTCAATTTGTTTATACGGATACGTTACTACTACATACAACGGGTCATTTTCTTATGTTTTTCACCTATAGGACTTGTGATGTGCTTTTACCGAAGTCCGCCGGAGACCGTATTGTCTAAGGCACTGGTCCCACCGCCGGCGAGTAAGCGATGAGCTATCGGCGATTTTTTCGCCCAAGAAACGAACAAAAGATAATTACTCGCGTGTAAATAAAAGAGAGAGATATATATTTAAAGTTCATCGCTGGCTGTTCACACTGCCGGCGAGGACTCTCTCTTCACTAGTTGATTGCAGCGATAAAAGCTGTCAACGATAAAACTCGCTCAGCGGTACTCGGCGATGAACACTTGGCGATCAGAGCGATCATTGCACCGCACAATCGCCCGTCGCTCTCGAACACTCGCTTAGGTATAGCCGAGCGACAAAACTATCGAAAGTATCGAAACTGCACACTCGCTTCTCGCCACTCGCCCATTCGTTTCTAGTTCTACTCGTTTATCGCTCGTCGCCGGCGGTGGGACCAGTGCCTAACGTTCACTTTCACCATCTGATACCATGCGCCCGCGCGCTAGACAATAAGCGGCGCTCGCGATCGCATTTACTAAGTTATGTTTTTAGGGTTCCGGAGCCAAAATGGCAATAGTTTCGACATGTCTATCTGTCCGTCCATGCGTGGCTCAGCGTAGAGACTATTAGTGCTAGAAAGCTGTAATTTTGCATGGATATATTTGGCAATTAAAGAAAAATGAAGATAATTTTTTTGTAATACATACATAGACGTTAAGTGGGGGTGATTTTTTTCTCATCTCATATTTAATCTTGTATGACTATGCTGCGAACAAGGGCATACAAATATGGGTATTCAGTCATGCACTGAACAGTCTAAAAAGTTGTTAAACTATCACGCATATATTCATCCAATGAATAGTATAGAATGAATAGAATAGAATAGCTTTATCCGTCAAAAAGTTAAAAAGTTTTTTAAAATCATGAACATCTTCGGTCATCATCCATCAGTCACAATACTAATGGCTATGCGAAACAGTACTGTACATTTGAAGGTCGTTACACTTGGAGGTGTACTTGGGTCAATCAACTTTTTTTTGTAAATTTCTATTTACTCCTTTACAAGTAACTCTGTAATCTCTGGTTAGTGAAACCATGATTTTGCAGTAATTAGATAAACTGTTTATCATAGTGCGTATGTGAAAACCAAAAAAAATCAGTATTTCTATGAAAAAATCCGGTCACCCAGGGGAAATACCACTATTTTCATACAAATTTCGGGGACAACATTGTCCCCTGGGTCACCCACGAAATAGAAGCTAAACAAAATAAAATAAATATGGCAATTACACCATTATTGACTACAAAAATCTAGGGTTTTGAAAAGTATACTTTAAATAAGGAAAAATAATCAGTTCTTTAATTATTTCGGTTTTCATAGAAAGTAGCAGAAAATCGTTTACAAAAAAAAGTTGATTGACCCACTTACACCTCCGCAAAAACCAAACGGGCAGACATTATGCCCAAAACGACTGTTTCTAACAACACTTAGAACCGATCGCAACTGTTGTTTCTACCCTTGTTTGGCATCGGTAAAGATCGGATAGGATTTGTGTCACGGCCGTCACAAATTGTTATTGTGTTTTTCATACGAAATCTTACGATATAGCAGAAGAAACATAAGCTTATTACATTATTATAAAAAATATTTTTTGGGAACAACTTCAGTTGATGGCCGTGGTGGCCTAGTGGTTTGACCTATGGCCTCTCAAGCAGAGGGTCGTGGGTTCGAGCCCGGGCTCGCAAGTCTGAGAAATTTACGTGCGAAATTACATTTGAAATTTACCATGAGCTTTATGGTGAAGGAAAACATCGTAAGGAAACCGGCACACACCGGAGAAGAAAGACTTGACTAAAAAATATTGGCCGTAGACTTTTGTCATGTTCACAGGAGAGAAAGAAGCGAACAAACAATGTGTATGACGCTTATTCAGCTTAATAATTTATATAAATGTGAATGTATAAATAAGGTATAGTAAATAATTTCAAAAATACTTGTTTATATTTCAGAGAGTACTTGTGTATTTTGTTATAAATTAAGAATAGTATTTTGCTTCTTGTTACAAGATTTCGTCTTACGTACAATTTATAAACAGTTTAGCATCCTGCTCTGGTTTCCGGAACCTGTCAATTTGTACACAAGAAGTCCATTTTCATTAGCTCTAAAGATTCAACCACTGCAAGGGTCCATTGCCCTTCGTTACACCATTCCAGACTCTATGCCAACGAGATAAGCTTTACTTGAGATGCCAATGGGTTGGTCCCGCGTTTGTAGGTGAATTAGAGTGTCACTTAGGCTGTCGATTTCGGTAATTTTGTCGGTTAGCTATTGTTCTGAAGTTATTGTTATTTTACGTTTTTTGACTATTTCTGTTACGTTACTACGTAGGTATATTCTAAAAACAAACCTCATCTTTCTCGATCTAATCGTCATGCCAAATTAGACACGAGTTGACCCCTTATTATCAACGACCGCTTTAGCCTAGTTGGTAGTGACCCTGCCTACGAAGCAAGAGGTCCTGGGTTCAAATCCCGGTAAGGGCATTTATTTGTGTGATGAGCACGAATATTTGGTCCTGAGTTATGGATGTTTTCTATGTATTTAAGTATTTATTTATCTATATAAGTATGTTTATCGTCGTCTAGTACCCATAGTACAAGCTTTGCTTAGTTTGGGACTAGGTCGATTTGTGTAAGATTGTCCCCTAATATTTATTTATTTATTTATTTATTATTATTAAGTACTTATTGTACAGCGTATTACAAAAACCCAGTTGCGTCCGACGTTGAGTCCGACTCGCACTTGGCCGGTTTTTTTTTAATAAACTCAAGTAGAAATGATTCGGGATGGTTATTTTATCTTATAAACCGGACCCCTGAAGAACCTTGGTCATCCTTGCCCTAGTGAATTATCGTACAGGGATTTTGTTACACGTTGTTAGGGTTCCGTAGTCAACTAGGGACCCTTAAAGTTTCGCCATGTCTGTCCGTCTGTCTGACCGTCCGCGGCTAAGCTCAGAGACTGTTGGTACTAGAAAGCTGTAATTTGGCATGAATATATATATAAGTCACGCCGACAAAGTGATTACATAAAAAAAACTAAAAAAATTTTTTTTAGGGTACCTCCCATAGACGTAAAGTGGGGATGATTTTTTTTTCTCGAGTAACCCTATAGTGTGGGGTATCATTGGATAGGTATTTGAAAATAAATAGGGGTTTTTTAAAACAATTTTTTGATAAAGTGAATATTTTAGGAGCTATTCACTCCGAAATTTCAAAATAATGTGTCCCCCCTCTAACTTTTGAACCGCACGTCTTAAAAATACGAAAAAAATCACGTAAGTTAAACTTAATAAAAATTTTGTAGGAAAATTATTTTCAACTTGATCAGTTTTTATTTATTTATTTATTTATTGATATAATTTACATTTACAGGCTTACAGTAAAAACCAAATCGCCTATAAAGCCAGGGTAGTATACAAAAAAAAAGAAAAAGAAAAATCTAAATGAACAGCAAATAAAACAAAACAGAACGGGATACAAGAGGAACATTACATGCTAACTAAGCATGCATGTTGCAATAATTACATATTTTTTGCAATAAAGAATGCCAGCTATCGGCAAACACGTCAGCATCTTGGATTTGTGCAATAAAATCATTGAGAAGCGACACGGCGCGTGTAACAGGAGCGTTGCTAGCGCGGCGGGTGCGCGCCACCGCCGGCGCCGCGAACAGCTGCCGACGGCGGCGCCCCGCGCGCGTGTACTGCTCAGGGACAAAGAGACGCATGCGCTCCAGAGCATCTGGGTTGTCGACCTTGCTCTGCAAAAGAAGACAGTAATGCACTAGCAAGTGCATTTTCCGCCGAAAGTTCAATGTTTCTAGCCCTACCATACCAGACACAAACAAAGATGGTTTAAGTTTTTGTAAAAAAATATTTCTAAACAAAGATTGTAATTTAACCGCCATTGCAAGCATTTTTTTCTTTAAGTACTTACCTATAAGATCACGCTAACAGTATCTTCTTTCAAATAAAAAAAATAGATTACATCTGAAAAACAATCAACATAGTTACATCCTTAGTTCTCATACTAGTTTCAATTCACCGATAGATGTCGCTGTACCGCCGACGTTGGGACCAAAACAACCACATTAATAAAGCATGCAAAGATTTTTTCGTACCTGCTACGGAACCGTATCTTGGGCGTGTCCGACACGCTCTTGGCCGGTTTTTATTAGTCGTTTGTGTACTGTCACGTCTCTTGTTGGTATTACTCGCCGCACCTCACCTTCGTCACGCACGCAGCAGACTGTGAGGGCCGATACCGTTACGGTACCGGTTTACTGCGCCCTTATTATTAAACCGGTATAGTAGACTCGTGTGGTCTGAGAGGGTCATGGGACCCATGAGTCTTGATTCATTCACAATTGGGTGAGTCAACTTTTTATTGCCACCCGTTGCTTAAAGCCGTGGTGTCCTAGTGGTTTGACCTATGGCCTTTCAAGCAGAGGGTCGTAGGTTCCAATCCCGGCTCGCACCTCTGAGTTTTTCAGAATTTATGTACGAAATTACATTGGTAATTTACCACGAGCTTTACGATGAAGGAAAACATCGTGAGGAAACCTGTATACACCTGCGAAGAACTTCAATGGTGTGTGTGAAGTTCCCAATCCGCACTGGGCCCGCGTGGGAGCTACGACCCAAGCCCTCTCATTCTGAGAGGAGGCCTGTGCCCTTCAGTGGGACGTGTATGGGGCTGGGGATGATGAACCTTATTCTCATTTGCCATCTGGTGACCGATTTGTTCATTTTCCACCTTTTTTCAAAATACTCAATTCTCTTTCACACCAAACAAACGCTTAATATGGTAGCATATAAATACACACACGAGCCCAACTGGCTAAGAGGAAAAATAGACGGAAAATAACTGTCAGTAATGTTCATTTTTCTGCCTTTGTGCAGTAAAATATAATTTATAGCCCCGTCTCAACTCCGTGAGGGACTAAGCTCTAAAGGCCTCTTGAGAGACAGTTATAAATAAACTTACAATCTCTTTTGATTTGTCTATTAATAATTTTGTTTTTGTGTTACTTTTCGTGATTGGCTACAGTTTAAGATACTTAATATCAGTTTAATTTTATCGGGTAGTTTCTGGTGCAAAGGTTCAACGTGGAAACACGGCTTACGTGGCTTACTGAAGATTGGGAACTTCACATACACCACACTGTTTTAAACTTTCGTAATTTTCACTCAAAATGCAATTTTAGACGACCAGATGGCCTAGTGGTTAGAGAACCTGACTACAAAGCTTGAGGTCCCGGGTTCGATTCCCGTGTCGGGGCAGATATTTGTATGAAAAATACGAATGTTTGTTCTCGGGTCTTGGGTGTTTAATATGTATTTAAGTATGTATCTATCTATATAAGTATGTTTGTTTATCCGTTGCTTAGTACCCATAACACAAGCTTTGCTAAGCTTACTTTGGGACTAGGTCAATTGGTGTGAATTGTCCCATGATATTTATATATTTATTTATTTATATATTACTATACTAAATGTCGAGGTAAATATTGATTGCGTGATAAGTCCCGTTTAGTATAGTAATTATGTGTTCACACACCATTAAATGCGATGAAATTTAATGGTGTAAGCTCGAAGAATCGCTAGACTTAAGTGGCAGTGGGCAGAGCACATCGCTCGTAGAACTGACGGCCGATGGGGCCGAAAGGCCGAGTGACATCCGCGGACCAGAAGCCGCAGTGTAGGTAGGCCTCCAACACGATCAGGGTGGCAAGAAGGGAGGCAACGCAGGCGTGTCACGAGTGCGGTGCCGGCGAAGACACGGCGCAGCACACCTTCGAGGTGTGCCCAGCCTGGTTGGACCTGCGCCGCACTCTCGTGGTGGAAATCGGAGGTGACCTCTCGCTCCCCAGCGTTATAACTGCAATGCTGAGGAGCGAGAGCTCCTGGGAGGCCGTCTCCACCTTCTGTGAAATAATAATCTCGCAGAAGGAGGAGAAGGAGCGGGAGCGCGAGAGCGACCCTCTGGCGCACCCGCTCCGACGAAGACGGACGGGGAGAAGACAGCGGCAATTTGCCGCCGCTCTTCTACCCTAAGGTGGAGCCGACTGGCGGGGACAGGGGAGTCACCGCTAGTCAAACGGCCCACAAGAGTTAGGGGGGATCATGTATATCATGTATTCCCGATCCCCCCTCTCGGAGAGGAGGACCCGGTTAGACCGGGCTAGCCAGCGGATGTTGTGGTGACACAATTCGCTCCCACGACGTCCGCACAAGGGAATACCGGTGGGTTTTTAATGGGTAGGCCTCCACCCTTCCTTCCTTCCCAGATATGGAAGGAAGGAAGGTGTGAGGAGAGTCCCATACACCCCCTGCGCCGTCCCCCAACGGCGCGGGGATAGTGCGTAATGCATTTTCCCACCGAAAAAAAAAAAAAAAAAGGCCTCCAGCACGATGAAGCGACGACCTGGTGAAGGTGGCGGGAACGCATTGGATGCGGATGGCGCAGGGCCGATCTGTTTGGCGAGCCTTGGGGGAGGCCTATGTTCAGCAGTGGACGTCTTTCGGCTGAAATGATGATGATACAAACATACGGGTCAAATACCCCTTCCTTCTTCGCAGTCGGGTAAAAAGTTAATTCATCGAAATACCACAGGTAAAATTTAACAAACGTGCCCAGACCTTAGACACACTAGAACACTTCTATTACTGGACAAGGTTTATCAAACTGAGTTTATTTCTTGATCTAATATATAAAAATCTCGTGTCACGGTGTTTGTTATCGAACTCCTCCGAAACGGCTTGACCGATTTTTATGAAACTTTTTTCTCTCTATTCGGTAGGTCTGAGAATAGGTCGTAGGCTATTTTTATACCCCTATTCTTCGCGGACGGAGTCGCGGGCAATAGCTATTTTTTGTATAATAAAGGATTTATATGTATAAACATACATATATTTTAAAGACGGGACCTATATTTATAGTGCCCTTGATCAAGCTTCTCTATTCTCGATACTCGATAGCTATTTCAACTAAGTAAGTTTACCAACTAAATTGTATCAACTGTAGACATACAGGATGCTTCAGAAACCTCACAAGCGTAGTAGATCGCTAATAAATTAATCTACAATGTGAGTGAGATACATTACATTAAATTTGAAATTTACCATGTGCTTTACGGTGAAAGAAAACATCTTAAGAAAACCTACATAGACTTGCGGAGAAACTCAATGGCGTGTGTGAAGTTCCCAATCCGCACTGGGCCCGCGTGGGAACTACGGCCCAAGCCATCTCACTCTGAGTGCCCTGCAGTGGGACGCATATAGCCTTTTTTTTTTTTTTTTTGGTGTGGAAAATGCACCTTATGCATCGTCTCCGTTCGGGGAAACGGAGGTATGTGGGGCTCTCCCCAAGGGGCCTACCCACTAAAAACCACACGGATTCCCTCGTTGCCATTGTGAACGCCGCGGGAGCACAAGGAGTCACCGCAACGCCCACTGGCCGCCCCGGGATGGGGCTCCTCCGTCGACACCGTGCAATGCGGGATCGGCACTCCCCGGCCTCCCCCGCTGGTGAAGGATTGTTTAAAGAGGTTTACTCCTCGTGGCTTCCGCAGATGCCCACGTTCCCGGAAAGCCGGGGTTACGTGCCCTCACGTTAGCTCCCGCGCCCTCATGTCCTGCTCTGAAAGCAGAGCGGTACCGAGGGCACGGTCGCTTCCGCCCACTAGGCTCCCCCTCGCCTTTCCCTGTCCGCCGTGGCAGAGCAGGTACTTAGTTCTGGTTCGCCTCCGTCAAAGGCGTCCGCCCAAGGGCGAGACGCCGTCCTCTCTGCGGACCCACGAATGGGCCCGCTGGTTCGGATCCCCCGCAACTAGTTGCGGGATCACCTCACCACCCCTACCCCCCGTATGTCAGTCAATTGCCTGCCACAGGTCATGGACCCATCCGCTACTCTTCTCCCCCTTAACCACCAGGGTTAACAGGGGAGAACCGTAACGGTCGTGCAGCCCAGGTCGTGTATTCCCGTACCGACCCAGGCGGGACGTATATAGCCTGGGATGATGATAATGATGACTCACAAGCGTAGTAGAGCGGAGCGCTATTAAATTAATCTACAAATCTGGGGATCTAGTGAAAAAGGGGTTAAGTCTGCAGAAATTAAACAGCTGTTTTATGTGTAAAGGGGGTTAAGTCGAAATCAGATGTTCAACTTCTGCAGAATTAACGCCTTTCTCACTAGGACCCCATAATGAGTGAGATAGTAAGCCGTGATAATCTAGTGGTCTGACCTATGGCCTTTCGAGCAGGGACTCGTGGGTTTGACGCCGGGCGCGCACTGTAAGTTTTTCGTCTATGTGCGAAATAACTTTTGACAACCATGAGCTTAAGAGCCATATCACACTGGCGATTTAACGTACGTACGTAACGTATTTGCCGCGACCACGCGGCGAGTTCGTCGCATCTATAGGGCTGGAACACCCGCCATGCTGTAGGTAAGTATACTACTCGTATACTCATGTCTCATGTATAGTCGCGGAATGAAAAGGTTCGTCACTTTTCGATCTTAACTCGTTGATATAGAGTCGAAAAGTGACCTTTTCATTCCGCGACTGTACGTCAGCTGACATCTATTTTACCCACCTCAGTTTTTGTACGTCATGGCGTTCCAGTTATATTTCAAATTTACCATGATCTTCACGGTGAAAGAAAACACCGTGTGGAAATCTGCACACACCAGAGAAGAAATTCAATGGTGTGTGTGAAGTTCCCAATCCACACTGGGCCCGCGTGGGAACTACGGCCCAAAGCCTCTCATTCTGCGAGGAGGCCTGGGCCCTGCAGTGGGACGTATATAAGTTGGGATGATGATGATAAAAATATGAGTGCAGTTGTTGCAGTTTGGTTTTGCCAGTAGTATCCAGTACAGTAGATGCATCTATTGTACGATTCAAGTACAATTGACAACCTTTCATTTTTTTAACACCTGAAAATTACTACAGGAATCGAAAGAGTTTCGCCTCCTGAACACGGAAAAATATTTATTATAATTTATTTCTCCATATTTAAAAAATACAACCAATTTAAAAAACATACCGGGTGACAAATGGGAAGTTGCCTAAAGTAATCACTTATAATTTTGAGAAGGGTTCAGGAAAAAAAAATAAAAACGTACATTGAATCACTGAAGTAGTCATTTTTATTTGAAATAGGTTTCAGTTTAATTGAACGTTTTCAACAGGCACAATTCAGTTTTTTTAAAAAATGACAAAATCTGGCTAGGGAATGACTATTAATGGTAAATATTTTCGAAATGATTCCCATCTGAACTTGCACAATAATCAAGTCGTTTTTGAAAGCTATAAAAAATTTGTTCAATTGTAGATGAAGAAATATTAGAAATTCCTTTTCTAATAGCTTCTCTCAAATCATCTTTAGTCTTGGGTTTTTCTGCATAACAGTAATCATTCAGGAAGCCCCATAAGAAGAAATCACACGGGTTTAAGTCCGGTGAATACGGGGGCCATTCTATACCTGCGTGTGCAAACTTGGGATATCCTAAACCGATGACGCGTTCACCATAAACTTCGTAAATGGCTTCAAATACCTCTCGAGTTCTATGCGGCGTAGCACCATCTTGCATAAAATAATAGTTCTTGACTAATCCACGTTTCTTAGCGAAAGGAAAAAATTTTGTTTGTAGCATTTCTCGATATCTACTGCTCGTTATTGTCCGTCCGTAGAATTCTAAGTGTACTCCTTTAATTGAAATAGCTGCCCAAATAGTCACCTTAACAGGATGTAAGGACTTTGCCTCAGTTAAATGTGGATTTTCAGTACCCCAAAAACGGTAATTTTGTTTATTGACATATCCGTTCAAATAAAAGTGAGCCTCGTCTGAGAAGATTATGTGATTAATATTGATCTCGTTGTTTTCAAATTTATTTGTCATAACTTTACTAAACTCAATTCTTTTTTCTTTACAATCTACGGTGAGCAATTGATGAGTTGTGATTTTGTAAGGATGTAACTTGATGAACTTTTTCATTATTAATCTTAGTGTATAATTATAATAATGTATAGT
This sequence comes from Archips crataeganus, assembly GCA_947859365.1. Classification (NCBI taxonomy): domain Eukaryota; kingdom Metazoa; phylum Arthropoda; class Insecta; order Lepidoptera; family Tortricidae; genus Archips; species Archips crataeganus. Next base: position 4,813,859 of record OX402071.1, on the reverse strand, counting down.
ATACGGTAGAGTAAAGGAGGAAAGAGATGCATATACTTTAGGCAACTTCCCATTTGTCACCCAGCATATATGTATATGTAGGTATGTACTTAAAAATATTGCCACAGAATAGATATGTTTCCTTTACCCTTTTCACTAGAAAAAAAGCTGTCATAATTTTAAATTTGATAACACCACTGATTGATAACCAAACTTAACGTCAAATTTACGTCATCACTTTTTTTTAATAGAGACTAGACAAAAGTAATGGATCTATTCTATCGTTACACTCTTTTAGAATAAGCACATCTTTAAAAAATTGTAATAAATTAATTAATAATCCTAGTGAAAATTTAAAACTATCAGCGTCTTTCTCTTTCCAAACAGTATACAGAGAACGAATCAAATTATAGTCTTAGAAATATGAAATGTTGTCAATTATATAGTATCTTTCCTGTAGATTTCTTGATATTTTGTCAGAGGCAGACCGAAAAGAAAGATGACAGAACGATTTAGTTATATTTCACTATTGGCAGCGAGCCATTACCGGATGAGAGTTGATGAAAGCACTCAAAAAAACCTGTAGACGTCGTGTTTATGTATTTTCCTCTGTGGTACCGAATCCTTATTCCAACAAACCCATATAGGATTAACGTGGATTTTGAGAACACGCTGTGTTGATAGAGTATATAGGGAAGATTCGGTGCTGACATAACGCCTACCTCATTGAAGATATAATCCTGAGTAGGGTGTCCATAGTTTATATGTTACCGAGGACTTCGAATTCGAATGGTTGAGCTATTTGTTGGATCATATTCAAAATGCATTCGGGCCGCTCTGTTACTTTTTACATGCGATTGCAAATCTGTTATTGCCCATCATTTCCGAAAAAAAATAATGGTAGTTTGGTGGTTTTTTTGGTTGGTTGTTAAGGCCGCCTATTGCTTACCTTATATTTTTTCCATGTACATACTTGTTTTTCTGTATTGATTTCTTTGTGGTGGACAATAAAGAGTCATTGTCACAGGAACATCCTAGTTCAGCCATAAGTGTTTCTTTTACCTTTTGTATGTTTAGACTATAGATGTTATCTTGTAAAAGTATTTTTGAATAAAGATTTATTTTATTTTATTTTATTTTATTTTATTTTATTTTATTTTATTTTATTTTATTTTATTTTATTTTATTTATTTTATTTTATTTTATTTTATTTTATTTTATTTTATTTTATTTCATTTTATTTTATTGTATTGTATTGTATTGTATTGTATTGTAGTTTTTCGAAATGTGAAAGTTAGTTAGTCCATTATTAGACGACTTGACTGAAAGCGTATCACGTTTGCTTTGCTTAGCCGCGCGAGTCTTTCAAACTACCCGCACTTGATACTCGTTTTGTTTAGCGTATTAAGACTAATAAGTCTCGTGTGTGGTAATAGTTATGAACGAAAACTACGAAAGTTTAAAACATTACAAAGGAATGGTGTTCCGGAAAACGATAAATATAAACCGCACAAGTTTATTTACACATAATCGTAATTTGCTATGCCCTTTATTTTAACCATGAAAATAAGTTTTTTATTTCAATTTACTGTAACATTCCCTCTCCTTTTTTCAAAGGCCGGCAACCACAGAAATAATAATAAAGAGGATAGAAATGCCTTAGTTCCTATTTTCTTCCGGAACTCGTGTCGCTACTTCATCCCCTCTACTTACTGTGTTAATCACACATGCAAAAGACCGGAACCGTACTACGCAATCACGCACACAATTACTAAAATTTTTGCTTACAAACAATTATGAACCATACACCTTAGAGATAGCGTTGAATAACACTCAACTTAAGTCATACCCACATTTACACAACGGCGCCATTTATTGGCCGCGTCGGCATTATGTCTGTACTAGTCGTAACCTGTTTTTTTGTCCGTACCACGAACTTTTGTGCAAGACGGAAGGGTTATCAAAAATTACTTTACATTGCTGCGTATAATTCAAAACGATCTGCGTTTTTATGGGCATGAGTAGCAATGGTATATGAAGTTCCGTGTTAATAACGTGTAAACCAATATTTCATAATGAAATATTTTCTCAAGTTGTATTTTGATATAAACCGCATTATTACATTAAATTAATACATACCAATGAAATGTAATCCCCTTATTAGTGTAATTACACAGTGTGGACGAGTTTCCGCAATTGCTAATGCTGCAAAACACCATTTTAAAGCACTTGTTGTCATACCCACGTTTCAAATAGCACTGAGCCACAAGTCGCGCGCTTGTGACCTACGAGTCACAAGCGCGGCGCCAAGGTCACGCGTCTAAGGCACTTCTATCCTCTTTATTATTATTTCTGTGCCGGCAACACTCGACTCTCTTTGAGTTGTTGATATTTATGGGGTGTTGATTATTTTTCATCAGATACGCGCCACCACTATTTTGTAAATAAAATAAATCATCATCATTATTTTAGCCGAAAGACGTCCACTGCTGAACATAGGGAGGCTTGCCAAAGACGTCCACTGCTGAACATAGGGAGGCTTGCCAAAGACGTCCACTGCTGAACATAGGGAGGCTTGCCAAAGACGTCCACTGCTTAACATAGGGAGGCTTGCCAAAGACGTCCACTGCTGAACATAGGGAGGCTTGCCAAAGACGTCCACTGCTGAACATAGGGAGGCTTGCCAAAGGTCGTCGTTCCATCTTCACTCAAGTCACTCAGAGGGCCAAGGAGAGGGCTATGTTCGGAGCTTTTCTGCGGGATCGCATTAGAAATGATGATATCCGCGCAAGAACTAAAGTCACGGACATAGCTCGAAGAATGGCCAGACTCAAGTGGCAGTGGGCAGGGCATATCGCTCGTAGAACTGATGGCCGATGGGGCTAAAAGAATCTCGAGTGGCGTCCACGGATCGGAAGACGCAGAGTAGGTAGGCCTCCAACAAGATGGATTAAAATAAATACAACAATACAGGGTTATTTTTAATTCACTGACATCCTCTTAACCCTGAATTCCTATTACTCAAATAAATGTTTTTTGTTTTACGACTTTTTAAAATGAAGCACTTTTTTTCACATACAAATACACAGAGTATCGTAAAAATAAGAGGTAATCTCAAATTTTCAAAACGTTATTACACCAAAAATATTAAGTTATGACAAAAGCCGTAAAACAAAAGACATTTGTTTAAGTGGTAGGAGTTTAGGGTTAAAAGGATGCTAGTGAATTACAAATAACCCTGTATAAATAGTTTGTATTTGAGAGTGTCCTGCAGTTCCCAAACGGCACGCCACCCTAGTAGTTGCTCCGGCGCCTGAACCGTGCCGCTATCGCGTTACGCGCCGCCACTATTTTCGCTGTGGATTTTTATCAGAATCTCGTTTGCGAAACGTTCAAGACGCTTGTCTTGAGCTTACGCGATCTTCACTCTTACTTAGAGGCACAGATAAGATACCTACTGTACAAGTATTTAGATAAACGTGTAGAATTTTTGGAATTCCAGTTAACTTCCGTCCATCCGTCCACATCTGTTTGTGTTTGTGATAAGATTTTCGTTTTTAACCGAATCCAAGAACATATAAAAACGTACCAATGCTCGACACCTCAACGCCCAGTAGATCACATCCATCTGTCACCAGTGTTCATCTTATAGAATGAAGTAAGTCAGGTTAGTTTGACAAATAACAATTCTGCAGAAACACATTCATACGAAATTCGGGCGAATGACAGAGAACCCTTATATTTAGGGGCTGTTTCACCACTTTTCTTAAAGTTCGGATTAGCTTAATCATAACCTTATTTGACAGATGGAATTAAAATTTCTGTTTCACCAGTCTCGATTAGCGCTAAGTGACGGACCAACTGTTTCTTAATTTGACCATCAGATCAGGAGGCATTTAGCATTTTTATCCGTCACATAAAGTTAGTTTATTTTTTTGTGGCCATGGTTGGAGAGCCCTTCAGCCGGTTTCAGAAAAATAAATAAAAGTATTTTTTATTTTTAAGGAAAGAGGTCATGCTAAATTGCATAAAATAATTTAAATATCAAGATTTGAATAAAAAAATGTAGGTTCACTTTTAGTATGTAAAAATAAATCCAAAATTTCGTAATATTTTTTGATAACAAACTTTTTTTCAGTGGCTCAATCGTTTGTTCCACCTGAACTTGTATGTCGCCATTAAAAAAAAGTTTATCTGTCAAATGGTTTGGCGCCACTTTTCGATTCGTTTTACGTGATTTTATTTTTCTTTGTTATTGTTAACAAAGTATCGTAAATAAATACCGTTTTTGGATCAATTATAATTTTACATATTTGTTTATGCAAAAAAAAATAGATGTATTCAAAAATTATATAGTTAACCATTTCTTTTGCTTTAATAATGAGTGACTCTTTGAACGAAAGTGTGCGAACAGGAACGCGTGGTCGTGAAATGCGACGATGCCATTCCGACTTTTTGTTAAACCCACGATTAGTTAAGTGGTACTTAGTTTGCACAGGACCGGAGTGGTGAAACTGAAAAAACACTAGCTGACAGATTTGTCCAGTACTTAGTTTATTAATTGGTTACGTAACCAGCAGTTTGACAATAAGGTGGTGAAACACCCCCTTAATATCCAACTTTCTATTTGGTCCTTGCTCATCCGCGACATTATGATAGCTACGTATATGCAAGAAATGTGTGTTCATGCAGTTCCTCCACCTCCACACTGTACGAACACACACAAATCACATATACCCAACTATCACCACCACCGCACTAACTGATGCGTTTCGAACTCCACCAGAGCTCATCTTCAGAGCAACACAGCCGTTCACCATGCTAACCATTCACCATGCAAACATGCTTTGTTTAGCATAGTTGCTGCATGGTATCCCAGCCCTATAGAAGCAACGAATTCGCTGCGCGATCGCAACTAATACGTTACGAATTTGCGGCGAAAACATTGCGCGTTCTTTCCGCTTCTAATACGTTCGCAAATCGCCAGTGTGATATTGCTCTAAGGCTGTTTCTTGCCGACCTATAGACCTAGGCTTTCGATTAGGTTTGTTTAAGAACACTAAGCCTTTACTCTAGGAGATACCGATTAAAAATTTAGAGGACCGGATAGCTTAGTGGTTGGTGGAACCTGACTCATCATCATCATCATCATCGTCATCATCGTTTCAGCCAAAAGACGTGCACTGCTGAACATAGGCCTCCCCCAAGGCTCGCCAAATAGATCGGTCCCGCGCCATCCGCATCCAACGCGATCCCGCAACCTTAACCAGGTCGTCGCTCCACCCTCCGGTCCGTCCGATTCTTCCGGTCCGTGGACGCCACTCGAGAACCTTTTTGCCCCATTGGCCATCAGTATAATATATTCGACATAGCTCGAAGAATCGCCAGACTCAAGTGGCAGTGGGGAGGGCACATCGCTCGTAGAACTGATGGCCGAATACCTGACTTGAAGCTTAAAATCTTAGAGATCGAGATAAGAAGCTTGTGACGTCTGAAAAGAGGCTATGGAAGCTTTTTGATGTAGGATGTTCTCATACAAACATGGGCTATAATGATTTTACACTTACTACGTGGTTTGAAGTATAAACGCTAAACTGCGGTAGTCTGCAAGTTTTAATTAAAAGCAGAACATCGTACACTGCCTTGATTGCTTTAAGGAGGCCCGGGTAGCGTACGAGTACAAACTGTCGGCACACAAAGCACACCGTTATAGCAACGCAGACCTCGCACAAATTTAGCCTCTGGATATACGGAACTTTGTTTTGCTCCGTAACACAATAAGTGTACGAAAATCCACGCGAGGAAAAATTTTGCTGAGCTCGAACTAAAGAAATAAAGAAAGTAATTTCCAACAATACAAGACATATCATCAATATTTTTATAAAAAAAAAAGACAACACGAAAGCTAAACATAGAATGTGTCATTGCGGTTGCAAATCGTACTGGCTCAGAGAAACCAGAGCCTTACCTCATATGGAAAATGTCGACTTTATGCTTTATAGTGATTTAAAAATATCAAAGTTGTCCCATTTGATCAAAGGGGACTCGTTTACGGTACAGATAATAAAAGATGTGGATTGAAACAGGATACTTAATATTTTGGTAATGCGTTCCCGCGGGATAATATTTTAACTTTAAACAAGAATAGATGGTGTTGTCCGAGTGATTGCTTGGCTTTAAAAATGTTAACGCAACATTTTTTCACGTCAAAATGGCCGTATGGCCGTATCTTTGGATTGAAAGAAAGAAAGAAACATTTTATTTGTGACAAAATAGTTAACATAAATAAAAAAACAAAGTAAAATTAAAACAACGATAAAATATCATGCGTGTGTCACAAAATGGTCCCAAATCAACAAAAGATTGCCAACCCAAAACTGTAAAAAATCAAAGTGAGACCGACAAGTTGAGACGCAGAAAAATAAAATGAAAACACAAATGTAACACTAACTTTACATTACATTACATTACCCATATAGGTTATTGATATAGGCCAGTCTCCTTACCCTTTCGGGCCAGAACAAAAAAATAAAAATTAAGAAAAACCAAAGACAATAAAATAACCTAAATCTAAATATAGCTGGCCACGCCAACTACCGATAGAATACTACAATTTTATTCAAACTAATAATGGAATATAGGATGTTTATTTTACATTAACAAATATTAAGAAAAAATAACAATAATAAATTAATACTATAACTATAAATAAAATAAAATAAAACTAACTTAAACTAAAACTAAATAAAATTAACAAAAGGTTCCCCCCGCGGCATGGACCCAAAGACACTGGCAGCGTTACCTCGCTGTATAGCAATGCTGATACGTTGTGCGAGGTAGCTGCCAGCTCTTTGGTCTCCTGTAGTGTCACAAAGACACTGGCAGCATTACCTCGCTGTATAGCAATGCTGATACGTTGTGCGAGGTAGCTGCCAGCTCTTTGGTCTCCTGTAGTGTCACAAAGACACTGGCAGCATTACCTCGCTGTATAGCAATGCTGATACGTTGTGCGAGGTAGCTGCCAGCTCTTTGGTCTCCTGTAGTGTCACAAAGACACTGGCAGCATTACCTCGCTGTATAGCAATGCTGATACGTTGTGCGAGGTAGCTGCCAGCTCTTTGGTCTCCTGTAGTGTCACAAAGACACTGGCAGCATTACCTCGCTGTATAGCAATGCTGATACGTTGTGCGAGGTAGCTGCCAGCTCTTTGGTCTCCTGTAGTGTCACAAAGACACTGGCAGCATTACCTCGCTGTATAGCAATGCTGATACGTTGTGCGAGGTAGCTGCCAGCTCTTTGGTCTCCTGTAGTGTCACAAAGCCGTTTACAAATATCTTTGTAAAGACTTTTTGCGCTGGAGCCCCACGGACCAAAGGTCTCAACCCCGAATGGAACAAAGTTGTATTCAGAGCCAAGACCTTTGTATTTATTTTTCTTAAGCTTTTCTGCCGCTTCTGCTGCTGCACCAGCTTGATTTGCTGTTCCGCGGATGTGGGACGGAGCCAGTGTGTCTACACAAGTAGCGTCCCACACTAGCACACGACCCAATTTCCACGGAATCAATGACATTCCGTCTGGTCTCTTGCCATCATCTCTGGCGATGCCCGATGGCTCCAGTAACGCAGGCACATTGACGGTGGCAAGAGAGCGACGGATAATGTCATTGAGAGCAGAGTGTCTAGAGAAGCGGCCCGCGCTCTTCTGGCACGAAAGGCCGTGGTGTCCCAGCGCGTCGACCTCAAAGCCGCAGGGGCATTTATGCGGTGCGCAAACTGCTACTCCAAGTCGCAGGCAGATGGAAATTCTGAGAGTGTCGGGCTCTAGAAAAGTACCAGTGTTGGCTGATGGAAAGGCGTGCAACCAGCAGCCGGCTTCCTTCGTACCTGAAGCCAATAGTCTGGCACGATGAGAGCCCGTGCTGCGGCTCAGAAGGAATTCATAAGTCAAATTTGACTGAATGTCGTCCCAGGACCTTTGAAATTTTAAATTTTCTGGGAAATCCTTTCCCGGACAGGCAATAGACCAATCATTTTTAGCCTCCGTTAAACCCGCAGTCTCATAGTTTAAAGGGCAAGCCCTCAGGATTTTACCTATGAGATCTGCCGAGCTATGGGCGGAGGACAAAAAAGCTGGTGCGGAAATAGAAGAAATTTTGCGAATCCCTATCCCACCAAAGCGAATGGGAAGGGATGCTTGAGTCCAGGATTCTTCGCTTAGCTGAATGTTCAGAATTGATTCCAGGTTCGCTTTGATTAAGTCATCCATTTGTGACAGTGAAATTTTGAATTTAGTGAATGGACAGCAGCGAAGTACATAAGTAAATTTTGGAACGAAAAGACAGAATTTTAAAATTGTCAATGCGAAATGAGGACTAATTTCAAGCAAACGACTTTCATACCTTTTGAATTTAGAAATAGAATCTAAAATGTAATTCGGAAAGGATTCTTCGAAAATAGGAGACCCAAGGAGGCTGAGAGAAAATCTGTCTACTATCTTAATGTCTGGCGTCAGTGCATCAAATTTTGTTTTTAAATCTAGTAAATTTAAGTCAGGATTTTGCACATAAAGTTCACACTTGCTAAAATTTAACTCAAGGCCAATTGCTTGGAATTTGGATCTGATTGTTGAAAGGTCAGACAGTAAGGTATCCAGATCACCTCCTAAGGTTCCGTCGTCTAGATACCAGACATTGAATTTGGATTTTAAATTTTGAATAACAGGGTTAATAGCCAAACTGAAGATTGCCGGCCCGAGAGGATCGCCTTGCTGACAGCCCACTTCTGAAGATAAAACATTGTCACGGTATACAAGACTAGTGGGATCTGCATAACAATGGAGAAGGTAATTGTATAACTCAGGGACATTGTTTTTGACTTCTGTCAGCAAGGTGTCTCTATTTATAGAGTTGAAAGCATTTTTGACATCAATTTTGACCAGTGCATCACATGGTTCGTTGGAGAGATATGTACGCAAGGCGTGGACGGCTGCCTCGCATCCTCCTTTTATGCCGAAACCGAGTTGTATAGGTTCGAAAAGTGACTGTAATTTAAAGGTAATATATCTAACTGCAATTTTGGAGGCGAGACGTCTAAGTGTGGAACCAACGGCAATCGGTCTCACCCCTCCGTCCTTTTTGGTAAGGGCAATGAGGTTTGCGCCATATAAAATTGGAACAATGTTTGGGTTGATATTACCCGAGTACATATGGTTGATTAGTTTTACAATTGAATCAACTAGACGCTCGCCTGCATCGCCCACTAAATGACTGGTTAAGTCCTTCAAATGTTGGGGTGAGAGTCCGTCCAGGCCTGCAGCAGAACCAGTTTTGAATGATAAAATTGCATCGTATACGTCTCTTTTTTTTATTTGTAGGCAGGCCTGGTTTGCCATGGGAGGGTCGAAAAAGTAGGGAATGGAAGGACCTGGAGGATGTTTCGTCTGTAGAGCCGAGAGGGTGTCAGGGGTATCCGGTGATAGCACGTCGCTTGAGAAAAGGAGACGAGCGGCGCCTTTCAGATCGCCGTCGCTGATTTTCGATTCCACGGTTTTACTGCGGTTAAAAGACGAAGCGGTGTGTTTTGGTACTATGGATGGAAGAGTACAGTTATTACAACAGTTGTTTTTTTTATTTTTTGGGTGAGTGAAATGTTGGAACCATCTTCCTGTGCGTGAAGCGACATGTAAGAAAAAAGCAAAAGATCATGCCAGTCTTTGATAGTATTGCTATCCACACATCTATTCATTAAATGGGCCAGATGTGAAGCAGCGATAGTCCGGGCCCCCCGGGGTATTCTTTTAACTATAGGGACTTTTTTTTTAAGTTCACTTAGTTGAAGATAGAACGGAGTAGCAGATTGATCGGTAAGCGGAGTAATTGGGATGTTATTAAGAGGTTATTGAATTAGATGTTATTGAATTCCATAATTATTGATAATTATAATAATTATACAATTTGCGTTGCATTTAATTGGGTTGATTTAGATTAGAAGTTTGTTTTTTTTCCAGCTTCAATTTGATACCGCCACGCGTACTGAAAGAAAGGGCCTTGACGACAGACAGACGGACAACAAAGTGATTTTATAGGTAAGGGTTTCGTTTTTCCTTTAGAAGAACGGAAAACCCTAAGAAATTGTTTTGTACACAATGTGGTGCCTGTCATTGTGCTTTCAATGCATTCTAATTTAGATTAACCTAATAGGAAGACTAGAATGCACACAACGCGCAACAGCACCTCCGGTTACTTCCCAAAAACGTAAACTTCTCTAAGTTTTTCCTCGCAAGTTTCAAAAACATATAAATCTCAATATAGGAGTTGTCATAACTTTCCGTAACAGCGGCGAACGACTCAGCCGGGACAGATAAGGCATGTATCACTGTCTCACTCCCGCCGAGGGAATATTTGTCAACATTTGCAAAAGAAAAGTTTCCGGTTTTATTAACAAAAATTGGGGTTCAATGGACTTACGGCGGCAGGTTAAGGTTCCGTAGCATAAGTCGGACTTGCATAGACCAGAGTCTATGCAAAGTGTCTCTACTCTCTGGACAAAGACCGAAATCCTGAGTAAAGTTCATTCACAAGAATGTTCTACTTCTGTAAGATTCGTAGATTAGATTTTTTTTTTCAAAATAAAATCAATACTCACAAGCAAAACAACAATAAGTAGGAACATATTGCAATATAACACCACCGGAATATTAAAACTCACTTGCCATTCCAGATCTATTGCGAACGAAAACGTGGGGAAAAGCTAGCAACTATATAAATGAGACTGTATGTTTCGCCGCCAACGTCATACGGTAATCTAATGCTTGGGAAAGCAGCTAATGGTTTGATTCATTACTCCGTAAATGATCGCCTAATGGGCTATTCGAATATAATGCTATTCGAATGTTGCTATTCGTTAATAGCGCGTGATGTCAGATTAGGTCACTGATTATTAATATTATTGCTAGACGAATGGAATAATGTATCTTTATTGGTAGTAAAATTGCTGTTAGAGGGTAATGACACTATTACTAATTTTATGTGACCGTGGTTTTATCGTCGTGAAGAATAATAAACGGAGTAGGTTCTTATCCCTTGGGGATTTCTGGAAATCCCATTTTAGTGCACCTTTCTATCATTCCAGCCACAGAAATAATAATAAAGAGGATAGAAATGCCTTAGTTCCTATTTTCTTCCGGAACTCGTGTCGCTGCTTCATCCCCTCTACTTACTGTGTTAATGCACACACGCAAAAGACCGGGACCGTACTACGCAATCACGCACACAATTACTAATAATTTTGCTTACAAACAATTATGAACTTTACACCTTAGAGATAGCGTTGAATAACACTCAACGTAATTCATATCCACATTTACACAACGGCGCTCTTTATTAGCCGCGTCGGCATTATGTCTGTACTAGTCGTAACCTGTTTTTTGTCCGTACCACGAACTTTTGTGCAAGACAGAAGGGTTATCAAAAATTACTTTATATTGCTGCGTATAATTCAAAACGATCTGAGTTTTTATGGGCATGAGTAGCAATGGTATATGAAGTTTCGTGTTAATAACGTGTAAACCAATATTTCATAATGAAATATTTTCTCAAGTTGTATTTTGATATAAACCGCATTATTACATTAAATTAATACATACCAATGAAATGTAATCCCCTTATTAGTGTAATTACACAGTGTGGACGAGTTTCCGCAATTGCTAATGCTGCAAAACACCATTTAAAGCACTTGTTATCATACCCACGTTTGAAATAGCACTGAGCCACAAGTCGCGCGCTTGTGACCTACGAGTCACAAGCGCGGCGCCAAGGTCACGTGTCTAAGGCACTTCTATCCTCTTTATTATTATTTCTGTGATTCCAGCCTATGTACAGTCACGGCAACTGAATCATGTACCAAATGCCAAGGTGAACCCTTTTCATTGGAAATGTCACGTTGACATTCCATACATATGCCAAAGACATCATCGTGAAATTGGTTGTGAAAAGTTGCCACCCTGCTACATGATTCAGTTTCTTTCACTGTACGTCCCACTGCAGGCAGGGCACATTTCTCCTCTCATAATGAAAGGGCTTGGGCCGTAGTTCCCACGGGGCCTAGTGCGGTTCGGGAACTACACACACACCATTGAAGTTCTTCGCATGGTCCTCACGATGTTTTCTTTCAATTTAAAGCTTATGGTAAACTTTAAATGTAATTTCGCACGTTAATAACGAAAAAATCAGAGGTGCGAGCCTGGACTCGAACCAACGACCCTATTTTTGAGAGTCTGACTACAAAGTTTGAGAACCAGTCCGATCCCCGTTCGTAGAGACATTTGCATGAAAAATACGACTGTTTGGTCTTGAGTATTGAGTGTTTAATATGTATTTATGTATGTAGGCATTTTCTATTTAAGTATGTTTATCCGTTGCCTAGTACCCATAACACAAGCTTTGCTTACTTTGGGACTAGGACATACATACTTAAATACATTTTAAACACCCAAGACCCCAGAACAAACATTTGTATTTTTCATACAAATATCTGCCCCGACACGGGAATCGAACCCGGGACCTCAAGCTTCATAGTCAGGTTCTCTAACCACTAGGCCATCTGGTCGTCTAAAACTACTGTCGACGACTAAACTGTTGTTGCTCTATTGATATTTGCTACTTTTAACATCTATTCTTTATCGTCGTCTAACAAACAAGATTGCAAGTGAAAAAAGTAAAAGTAGAAAAAAATCTAGATCTAGATCCTTATTTCGCGTGTGAGGAGAAGGACGAAATAAAGGTCCCTCGTAAAGTTGATATTCCCAGGGCCGGACTAACCATACCTAGGCAATACCTGCGTTACCTAAGAGCCTGCTTTTATAAGATATTTAGATTTTGACTTTGAACGTCGAGTCATCGTTTTAGGGGGAGGAATAAAAAGATTTTACAATACAATACAATACAATACAATACAAATATTCTTTATTGATCACCAGAAACAGTACAGTGACATTACAAAAATAAAAATTCAGGTAGACAATAGGCGGTCTTATCGCTAAAAAGCGATCTCTTCCAGACAACCAATTACTCACAAAAATTAATAAATATCAACAGACGAATGTAGGTGGCAGAAATAACAGACAAGAGAAACGCAGTATTGCTTAATAGACAACAAACAATAAAAACAATACAAATATAATATAAATTATATAAATAAACAAATACATTCAATATAATACTTATACACTACATATACTTAATACAAAATATCAATGGAAAAAAAAAAAAATGTCAAAAGGCCGCATGTGAGAAAAGGATTTAAAAAGGAAATTAAGGAAACAATATAAACAAAAAAGAAAAAGAATAAAGAAGGGTCAAAGAGCGAGGATTACGTTAGTGACAAATAGTGAGCCTTTAGAAGGTTTTTAAAAATGGGAAGGGATTTTCTCAAACATACTCGGAAAAGTATGCGTTAATATCTCGAAATGAAGACATGAAGGTCTCTTGTTTATGGCTCCCTACATTACTTCTTGGCCTAGGCCAAAAAAAGCAAGTATGAAAAACCATTATTGTCCGTAGTAGTCATTTTATTTTTAATATTTCTTCACATTGTTTGGGAAAAGCACTTTACAATCCTCGGCCGGAACAGGGATTGCAGGACTCGTTTTATCCGGTCTCGTCTACGACTCGGCCATCTACCCCAGTCTCGTCCAGAAATCCCTTACTTCACGGCCTCTGCAGTAATGTACCTACTATTATTTAAGTATCCTCTAAAGCTGGCCCTGGGCATTAGGAGCGTTCGTCAACCGACGTAACAGAACCTCACTTCACCACCTCCCAGAGTTTCAAGTGTGATTGATTATAGTCGCAACTTATAGTTACTTTTTCTCATCAAGTAAAGGTCTAGTCGGCAAGTTCACCGCGAGCCCAACTTTGCTCATGAAGCTGTCGGCGATCAAAGTTCGATATTGATCCTCTAACTTTGATCAGCTGGATGCAATAGAAAGATAGATTGCTTAGGAAGCAATGTCGATGTGTTTTTTGTGTAGGTACTATACTAATTTATTAAAGGAATGCCCTCTTTTACGGCTCGGCCACAACTTCGCGCGTTTAGCGGCGCGGCGAGTGTTTTATCAGTTCATTGCGTATGCCGCCAGGTAACCACTGTACGGCGAGCGTCTCGGCCGCGCAATGAACACAGAAAACGCTCGCCGCGCCGCTAAACGCGTGAAGTCGTGGCCGAGCCGTTATAACATTATTAGAGCGGCTCAACCGCCTTACTTCCGTGGTAACATTTTTAATGCATTGGTTGTAGATTTTGATGGTGTTCTTGGCTATTTATAAGGCGCAAGTCGTAAAGACGTGGCACGGGGGCGCGTTGCAGCCGCGGCGCTTCTTGAGCCAGTTTTCATCCTAAATGTATAGAAGTGTCGCGATCCAAAGCAGACAGAAGAGACGGAGCGGAGACGCGGCCAGCGAACAAACGACGCGGAATGCAACGCGTCCCCGTCCCACGTCTCTTCTGTGTGGCTCCTGTACTTCTATCAGATAACTGTAGACCGTATCAAAATGTAATGCCATTTCTACAAAAGTGTGCCCGCAAAAGTGATTTGGGAAAAAAGCTCGAATAATGTCACTTTCGTGCCAAAGCAACTCTAAGTTTTTCTAATGCGGACTGCTAAGGATACTGCGATAGTGTCTTTTTACCCGACTGCGAAGAAGGAAGGGTTATGTGTTTGACCCGTATGTATGTATGTATGTATGTAAGTATGTAAGTATGTATGTATGCCCATTCCTATGTCCTCTCGTAACTACACAACGGCTGAACCGATTTTGATAAACGATACGTCATTGGATTCGTCTTGATAACGCGAGTAACACTGGATACATGAAATTCTTGAAAAGTCAAAATGGCGGATTTTTGGCGCCAAGTGTTGAGTCATCAAAAACATTTTTTTATTCAAACCTATCGAGTAGGGTATCAAAATAAAGGGATTTTAAAAGAGATTACAACAATATATGCAAGTCATGTGTTTAAATTTAATATGGGATAGTAAATTGGCAATCAATGCATTAAAACGACGACGTACCTACTTACTAAGACATCTTTGAGCAATAATTTTCTCTATGAAACCCATGTGGAAAATTAAGTACCTACATATTTCAGAATTGGTTTTGAACTTTAACTAAATAGCAACGGATTCCTAATTCAAATTCTCAATAATTTATCTGGGTCTCAGGAGGTTACACTAAAAAGCAAGAAATAAAAAAGTAGTTAAAAAAACTAAAAAACCGCCTGCGGGTTAATTAAATAATAAATTAAAAAACAAAAAAACCCGCCTGCAGAAATACTGAAAAGGTGGAAACAAGATAAAATGTTAATAACAATAAAAAGCTAACTCAACTCAACGAAAGAAATCGAAAAAAAAAACTCAACATTGAATCGAATTTAAAACACTTCGATGGCAGTCTTTCATAATTGAATGCAACGATAAAATGCAGACATGGCGAAACTATAAGGGTTCCTAGTTGACTACGGAAACCTAAAAATATCGTCTAAATTTTCCGCCACAGGCATAGACCCCAAGATGCTGGCCGCGTTACCTCTCTGAATTGCTATTCATAATCTTTGTGAGAGGCAAGTGCCAGCCCTAGGGTCGCCTGAGGCCAAAATCAAAAACTCCTTATTTCTGTTTATTTTCTTTCGTAGGGGAATAAGTCATATGATGAAATGCCGCTGATGAAACATCGTTCATCATCATCATCATCATTATTTCAGCCGTAAGATGTCCACTGCTGAACATAGACCTCCCCCAAGGCTCGCCAAACAGATCGGCCCCGTGCTATCCGTATCCAACGCGATCCCGCAACCTTAATCAGGTCGTCGCTCCATCTTGTTGCAGGCCTACCTATACTGCGTCTTCCGGACCATGGACGCCACTCGAGAACCTTTTTTCCCCATCAGCCATCAGTTCTACAAGCGATGTGCCCTGCCATTGCCATGAGTCTGGCGATTCTTCGAGCTATGTCGGTGACTTTAGTTCTCGCGCGAATTTCATCATTTCTAATGCGATCCTGCAGAGAAACTCCGAGCATAGCCCTCTCCATCCCCCTCTGAGTGACTTTGAGCTTTCTTATGAGGCCCATCGTTAGCAGCCACGTGTCAGTGCCACAAGAACAATAAAATTGTGTAACGAAATGTAAATACAGGTAATATCAGCCAAGTCCACAACCAAGCATATAGCATTTAACTTGGTTAACATTTTTCTCCTTTATGTTTTTAGTGGCATTAGCATTTATTTCGACTTTAGAGAAATTCACGTTTCTGTTCGTATTCTGACATGACAAAAGCAGCTCCATACAAACTGCATGAGTATATCATATGATAATGCATCCATTTACATATGATTATGTATTCATTGCATCTAACCGAGCAAGTTACCTATTGTAGAATTCACGGAGTCCGTTTTAAGTGAACTTGGGTGAAGTTGAAGGTGGAGTTAAGCCTTTATTCACAAACGTTTGATAAGCTTTTGTTAACTGCTTGTCTTTATCTTACACTTGGAGTTTGCCTTTGTAAGAAACAGAGAACAGATTTGTGACTTCTACGCATAACTCCGTAATTCATAATTATAAATAATAAGTAATTTTTTAAAATCTTGGGACAATGTCACTAATTAATCTATTCTTAAACTAAGCAAAGGTTGTACTAAGGGTACTAGAAAGCGCTTAAACACTCGTGTATATTTAGATATATAAATACATACTAAAATAAATATTAAACATCCAAGACTCGAGCACAAAAATTCGTATTTTTCACTCAAATATCTGCCCCGACTGCACCATTAGCATGTATCTATTATCTGCCTGGTGTCTACAGTTCGCAAAAATCCTCCTCCCACTACTTCCACTTGCCAATCAATCAACCAACGCTCGCCAACAAGGCTCTGAGCAATCATGCAACAGGCATGCATCTACAAGTAGCAGAGGAACAACAATGCTCGCCGACGAGGCTCTGAGCGACTGGCCCTTGCAAGCGCCCACATGACGCACAGACTGCACTCCACTGCAATTCGTATCGACCTCCGGTCTAAAAGGGGGGCTGATGTAGCGACTACTAGCGCCATCTAGTCATCACATAGGGAACTAATCACTACAATCCTACATCACGCTATCGAAGTTTCTCAACTTGGCTGCATAAATACGACTTCCAACTTTCATCCATCGGACTTCGGTCCCCAGGCATAACATCTGCCTGGAGAGAGATCTCTCTATTGTAACTACCCCCAAATTGGTAGTCCTTTTTAAATAAAACAAGCTTTTTGAAAATAAATCCTTTATTCATTTAAAACAATAATCACCTATCTATCGCAAGATGCAAGCTTTGCTTACTTTGGGACTAGGTCAACGTCCACTGCTGAACATACGCCTCCCCAAGGCTCGCCAAACAGATCAGCCCTGGGCCATCCGAATCGGACGCGTTCCAGCAACCTTAATTAGGTCGTCACTTCATCTTGTTGGAGGCCTACCTACACTGCGTCTCTCGAAAACCTTTTGGCCCCACTGCCACTTGAGTTTGGCGATTCTTCGAGCTTGTCGGTGATTTAGTTCTTGCGCATTCGTTAAACAATTCTGAATAGTCCATAATCGAAGCCACGGACAGACAGATGGACATGTCGAAACTAGGTTCCTACCAAATAACCCTAAAAAGAGCCTTCCATCCACTCTAATTCATTTTGTGAAATCGGTACATATTCCACCTTAATAGAGTTAACCTATTCTGTTTGTGTTGGAGTTTGCTCACTTGATTAGGCTTACTCCGCTTGACAGGGATAATTAAGGAGGTTCTACGTATAACTTTAAAGCTTAAGCGTATTTCTTGGAATATTGTAGTACTTAAACCGGATACTTAAAAGCAATTCGTTCGTATTCGTACTATTTTCCAAAACGCCTATTGCCTCTCAAGCAGAGGGTCGTGGGTTCAAATCCGGGCTACGTGCGAAACTCGTAATACATAATCGGTGAAAATATAAAGTGTCTTATTACTTATTATTGCGGTTTGAGAGATAGAGCCCTGTGATAGACGGACAGACAGACAGCGGAGTCTCAGTAATAGGGTCCCGTTGGAACCCTTTGGGTACGGAACCCTAAAAAGTTTTGTCAGTAAACGAAGCTTGTGATAAAAAATATTGAAAACAGATCATATAAATCTAAACATTGCGCAATAAGTTCATTATGATAGTCGATAACTTACCCATATATATACCAAACGTAACACTCTCTCTCTTTCTATCTTCACTAACTTAAGTATATCTCCCTCTCAACTTCTGTTAACCTGGCCCGATCAAACTTTTCGTAACGCATTCACCAGCTTACTCCCCAAGTCAAGCGTGCCTAAAGAAGTTTTACTTCAAAAATTTAAATCTACTTCTTGTTAACTAGCTCGCAAGGGAAACAACACAAATATAAAAATTTAGAAACTTCGAACGTGGTCAATCACGCCAAATTAACATGGCAGTGGGCAGAGCACATCGCTCGTAGAACTGATGGCCGATGGGGCCAAAAGGTTCTCGAGTGGCGTCCTCGTGTAGGTAGGCCTCCAACAA
Source organism: Archips crataeganus (assembly GCA_947859365.1). Lineage (NCBI taxonomy): Eukaryota > Metazoa > Arthropoda > Insecta > Lepidoptera > Tortricidae > Archips > Archips crataeganus. Next base: position 4,795,295 of record OX402071.1, on the reverse strand, counting down.
GAACGATGGCTTTTAAGGTTGCGGGAACGCGTTGGATGCGGATGGCGCAGCACCGGTCTGCTTAAAACCGAGCCCGCATTTCACGGTGTCGACAGAGGAGCCCCATCCCGGGGCGGCCAGTGGGCATCGCAGTGTCTCTACATGCTCCCGAGGCGTTCACAATGGCAACGAGGGAATCCGTGTGGTTTTTAGTGGGTAGGCCCCTTGTGGGAGAGCCCCACATACCCTCTGTTTCCCCGAATAGAGACGAGGCGCATTTTCCGCACCATAAAAAAAGGACCGGTCTGTTTGGCGAGCCCTGGGGAAGGCCAATGTTCAGCAGTGGACGTCTTTCGGCTGAAATGATGATGATGACGTAACAATTCATCATTTTACTCACGGAACCCGAGCCGATGTAAATATTACATCAATAGGGTTGTTGCTTTGTAAAAATTTTGAATGGGAACCCTATTAGTGAATTGTACGCCCCGTTAAGCGACCGGTTGCTAGCATTTATTAAAGTATAGATAGGTCTGGATAAATGAGTATTAGATGTATTCTTGTTTAAATAAAATATGTAACTTTAATTTCAATGCTAGATGAAAAAACCGCCTGTATTATTCCCGTTCCCATTGGAATTCCGGGAAAATATATATCCTTTGTCACTCGTGGAACTGAGACGAATCTAATGACACCTCACACTTCAAATTCCATTGAGCCGTTAAGGCTGCAGGGCGTGCCAAAGAATGATACATACATACATACGCTCGAAAGACATAACCCTCCTTCGACAGTCAGGTGATAAATAAATATCACGGGACAATTCACATGAGCCAGTCCCGAAGTAAGCAAAGCTTTTGTTATGGGTACCTATTGGCAACGGATAAACAAAAACATACTTATATCTAATATGTAAAAATCTCGTGTCACGGTGTTTGTTACCGAACTCCTCCGAAACGGCTTGGCCGATTTTTATGAAACTTTATCTCTACACTCGGTAGGTCTGAGAATAGGTAGTAGGCTATTTTTTATCCCCCCTCATTATTCGCAGACGGAGTCGCGGGCAACAGCTAGTAGATATATACATACGTAAATATGTATGGTATGAGAATAGGTCGTGGGCTATTTTTTATCTTCGCAGACGGAGTCGCGGGCAACAGCTAATAGGTATAATATAGTTTTTTTAAATAAAACTCGTAGAACTGACGGCCGATGGGACCGAATGGTTCTCGAGTAGCGACCACGGACCGGAAGACGCGGTGTGGGTTGGGTAGGCCTCCAATAACATGGGGCGACGACCTGGTTAAGGTTGCGGGAACACGTTGGATGCGGATGGCGCAGGACCGATCTGTTTGGTGAGCCTTGGGGAGGCCTATGTTCAGCAGTGGTCTTTCGGTTGAAAATGATGATTGATGAAGCTTTCTTAAAAATAATCCTTTAGTCATTTATAAGCAATAATAACCTGTCTATCCTGTCATTAATCTTTCGCCGCAAGTACCTACAGTGTGATCCATTTACGGCGCGTACAGGGTGAATTTGAATTGAGTCGCCACAAATGGATGATTCCGTTGCGATTCGACGCACGGAATCACCGTTAAGAGGATACGATGCGCACCATTTCTCCATACAAACGTAGTCCCCTGTTTCCTCCCTGGATAATGGCTTTAGAGCCAAATTTTTTTTACTGTGTAATCTGTATCTACCACAGCTATGCCCCTATGTTTCGTTTTTTTTCCATATTTCAATTAATATAAGAAATATGAGCTTTCAAAAACTGAAAAAATTGCCTTTTTCAACGTCATTTTTAGACACTCATCAGAAAAGAATTCCGCCTATAAACAAAAAAAGGAAAACATAGGGGCATAGCTAAATCTGTCTTCTAATTATTTATGAAAAAAATAAATTTATTGGTCCAGTTTTCGAGAAGAAAACAGGGGATTACGAAATGCTGTTTTGATCAATTTCACGCGCCTATTAACGGTCTGAGCTGCAGTTGTCCCGCTCTCGCTGTACTAACACGGAGGGGTTCGGGCGAGATAGCGACATTTCATTAAAATACCTATTTCTCAAAATTCTCTGAGCCATTGTACCCTCTTAAAAGAGGACCCACCGTATTAAGGTTCCGTAGTTAAATCGTAGTAAGACCATTTTAGAAGGAAAGATCGCGGGAAAGAGAGGAAGAGGTCGGCCTAGGCACAGCTATATGGATCGAGTAAAGGAAAAAGCCGGTCTCGTGTCGTATCAGGAGGTCAAAGAGATGGCTCAATAGGTAAGGTACTAACATAGTCGTAACGATTTTTACTAACCAATAATGGATCATTCGTAACGAAGTGATCCGACAGAGAACCAAAGTTATCAACAAAGCCCACCGCATTAGCACGCTGAAGTGGCAATGGGCAGGCCATATAACCCGGAGAACCGATAACCGTTGGGGTAGACGAGTTCTTGAGTGGACACCACGGATCGGCAAACGTAGCGTGGGACGTCCTCAGACTCGGAGGAGGGATGATCTTCGCAGGGCGGCTGGCAAGAGCTGGATGAGAGTGGCCGAGGATCGTGCTCAGTGGCGTGCCATGGGAGAGGCCTATGTCCAGCAGTGGACAAACATAGGCTGATGATGATGATGATGATGAATAATGGATCAACGTTATCTTAAATAAACAATTTTATTTTTTTATAGGGGGAATACATAATACACGCACGCACACACACACACACACACACACACACACACACACACACACACACACACACACACACACACACACACACACACACACACACACACACACACACACACACACACACACACAGAAACGCGCGCGCGCATGCACGGACGCACGCCACGCACTCACACACGCACGCTCTCACACACGCACGCTCTCACTAACAAGTAGGATTGTCTAGTAGCATATTGTTAAAAGTAGGTAATAATAATTTAAAAAATTAAAAAGAAGGAAAGAATATTTTTTCGTCAAAGCTCTTCTGTTTTTATTTTACTTAGGGCCGATTTCTCTTTCCCCAGATAAAAGTACTCGTCAGTTAAAATTATCGCTTGCCTTTTCTCAAGTCATAGGAAAAAAAAGGACGGGATTAAATTTATCTGACAGATACTTTTATCTGGGGATTGAAAAGTCGGCCCTTAGTATAATTATAGTGTATAGACTAAATTTAAACAACAAATAATCAAAATCGGTTAAGCTTAAGTGGTACAGAACCCTCAGTGAGCGAGTGCCACTCGAACTTTGCCTTTGTAGGGTCGGGTATTGATGAATTCGTAAAATGGATTGGGCCGAAAATAGACTTACGTGATGTGCTTCGAATGTTTTAAATTTTAATGGCTTGATATCCCTTTTTAGCAGATAGTCCTTGTGATTGTAGAATTAAAAAAAATAAGAACCTTTATCGCAATTAGGTTACTCATATGTTTGGAAATAAAGTAAATGCTCATTTTGCTTATAAGTCCCTTCCGCAGCTAACAAAAGTGCTGATAACTCTGAAACGAGTGAACCAATTTTGAAGAAACATAATTTAAGAACCATCGCCTGGTCCCATTCCAGATTCTGATACCCTGTTAAAAATATTTACTAAAATTATTGCAAATCAAATTGACATAAATTTAAAATATAAAAATAACGAAGTTTCATGAAGTGTAGATAAGTTTTGTGTTGTAAAATTGGGATTTAGCTAAGTTTTAAACATATATATAAAACGCTGGCTGACTTGAAACCTCCTTAATCTGAAATGACGTAACTTGTTTGCAAATTTTAAAACTAAAGTCATAACTTCCTTGGGAGGAAAAACTATTCGTTTAGGCCATTGTCATTTAGTATACCGGCATGGAATAACACCATTGACAAGCAAGTAAGTGTGATGAAAAGGTAATTTACAGAAATCGTCCAGGTACTATTGAACAAAATACGGGTTCCATTTTTGTTTTGAGGTGCATTAAAAATTTAGTACCTATAAAAAGCCTTAGGCATAAAAAAGAAAGTCTAGCGAGCAGAAGTTTCTAGAATGGTCTAGTCGTTACTAAATCTTTGGGCGCAGGTGTCAGCCCAACTTAAAAAATAGCGCGTAAAATTTGATACCACAGGCGGTGTAAAGAGGCTTTAGGAATATCGCTCACTGGACTAACATAACTGTCGCCTTAAACCAAATAAAAAATCGGCCAAGTGTGTTGGATTCACGCACAGAGGGTTTCGTACAGCGTGAGACGGTCCTTCGAAAAAAATCATCATCATCATCTGGGATGAATACGTCCCACTGCAGGGCGCAGGCCTCCTCTTAGAATTATAGGGCTTGGACTGTAGTTCCCACGCGGGCCTATTGCAAATTGGGAACAACTTGGGAAAAAATTAAAACTTCGTAGTTCTATACAATACAATACAACACAGTGACTCTTTATTGTACACCACAAAAAAAACAATACAGAAAAACAAGTAAATGGAAAAAATATATAGGGTAAGCAACAGGCGGCCTTATCGCCTACTACACAACAAATAAAACAAACAGTTCTTAAACTAAATTTGATTTTTGAGATTTTCTTGTGTACTTATACATACAGGGTGCTAACCAATTAGGTAACAATATTTCTATGGTTTAATCTATTCATCAAAACACTAAAAAAAAAATCATTCTTAAAATTTGAAAAAAAATTCTCAATTTTCCATTATTAATAAAGCAGTAATCCGTTTGGATGGATTTATGAAGCGTTAGCGTTTTTTTTTTAAATTTTGAAAAGTTGTCTGAGTGAAAGTGACTTGCTTTGATGAGTAAGTTACGCCTTGGAAATATTGGTACCAAATTTATTAGCACCTTATATATAAATATTGATAAGTATACCTATTTATATCTATTATCGTTCCGAGTTTCAAGTTTGTACGTTTAAACATACAAAGAAAAACAAAAATGAATTTTAGCATATCTTTAATAATGTTCAATGTCTAGTTTAATTATTGTTTATTATAAATAAAATTGTCATCATTTAAAAAAACCGGCCAAGTGCGAGTCGGACTCGTGCACGAAGGGCTCCGTACCATTATCAATAAAAACGGCAAAAAAATCACGTTTGTTGAATGGGAGCCGCCTTAAATATTTGTTTTATTTTAATTTAATATTTTTTTTCAAGTGATTATATAACTAAATATTCTGTGAATATTTTAAGCGTCTAACTGTTGCTGTTATCAATATCGAGCAAAAATGAGCAAAAAATCACGTTTGTTATATGGGAGCCCCCCTATATATTTATTTTATTCTGTTTTTTAGTATGTTTTGTTATAGCGGCAACCAAAATGCACCATCTGTGAAAATTTCAACTTTCCAGCTATCACGGTTCATGAGATACAGCCTGGTGACAGACGGACAGACGGACAGCGGAGCCTGAGTAATAGGGTCCCGTTTTTACCCTTTGGGTACGGAATCCTAAAAATAATAGTAATACATTTCTTATATGCGGCCCCTTTACGGTGTTTTGGGTCTCCCTGTCTGCAGGGGCCCTTAACTTACCTGCAATTTTAATATCACTTAGCACCACCTCGTGTGAACTGCCCTACGCGGGCCCATTAACACAGGGTGTGCCGTTTACGATGACGTTGCGATGAAACGTAAAACACTCCGTATATCGAGGACGTCAGTCGTGATGGTATAACTGTAATGCATGATTAGAGTTAGCGACAATATAATAACAACCATTTACCTATTGTCAGACAATTACATCCATAGAAGTGTTAGTAGTATTACTTATGGCTACGTTAGTAATTAAATATAATAAAACTAAAAAAACAATTTAATAAATAAATAATAATAATAACCGACCTACACAACACAGCTGTGAAGCCGTGGTGGCCTAGCGGTTTGACCTACAGCCTTTCGAGCAGAGGGTCGTGGGTCAAATCCCGGCTCGCTTTGAGTTTTTCGGAATTTATGTGCGAAATTACATTTGAAATTTACCATGAGCTTTACGGTAAAGGAAAACATCGTGAAGAAACCTGCATACACCTGAGAAGGAATTCAATGGTGTGTGTACAGTTCCCAATCCGCACGGGCCCGCGTGAGAACTGCGGCCCAAGCCCTCTCCTTCTAAAAGCAACCAAAAGAGAGAATCATCCCAGCCTATACACAGGATGAGAGGGTTTGGGCCATGGTACCAGAGGGATACTTTTTCTCTGTAGCTGACCGTACCTTCCATAATGTTAGAATTTTTGTGACAACCTGTATAATAATAAAGATGCCTCACCAAACTATTCAGCTAACTTTCTAAAATGTTACTTATTTTTATGACAACTTGTATGTATACTAAGAAAGGTGCCTCACCATAAACTTTACTATTCAACTAACTTTCTAAAATGTTACTTATTTTTGTGACATGTAGGTATTAAATAAAGGTGCCACCAGAAACTATTCACCTAACTTTCTAAAACGTTACTTATTTCAGTGACAACCGGTATACCAGTAAAGGTGCTTCACCATAACCTATTCAGCTCTCTTCCAAAATGTTAAATATTTTATTACACTCTGTATACCTGTAATAAAGGTGCTTCACCATAAACTACTTAGCAACGCGATAAAAACCCGCATAATATCTGGGTCAGCCATTCCCGCTATCGCCGATGTTATTACGGTATTGTTCGACAACAACCATTTTCCTTTGTAGTGTTGGGGCACGATTTGCTTGTAGAAATGAAGACACAAATACAAATAGGTTTATTTCGGGTAAATTTTATATTTATAACTAAGCGGCAGGAAGGTCTGTTAAAGAGCTGTGGAGAGCAACATTTAGTATGAAATATATGGATTTCAAGGGATGACCGTAAAAGTAATAAGTAAGTTGAAAAATAAAAATACAAAAAGATACTTTATATCAAACTTGTTAAAGTTCGGCTTAGTAGCGACACCTCTTGTCCGGGTGAGCGGGTAGTTCCGAAGGAGTGTTGAAATCTCTCGATAAGGGTGTAACATAGATGGCGCTGTATCACTGCAAGTGATGATCTAACTAACAGATTGAGGTATAGGAAAAATTCATGTCTAAACTCCTGACCAGTGGTGGTGTAAATTTATAATAAGCTACCTATTGGGCTTAAAAACGCAAAATTAAATAATTTTAAGAGATTATTATCGAAACTATTGATACACAAATGTTATTATAGTGTTAAAGAGTACTTTAGCGATCCTGACTTATGATTATGAATTTCAGCTTTTGTTTACTTTTATTGATTTGTGATTTTAGTACTATTATATTTATGACATAAAAGTGTATTAATTTGAATACTTAGATGGAATACGTAAAATGTTTGTTTTCTTATTTTATATATTTTGATTTGTTTTATTTTTACTTATTATTAATGTTTATTTTTACTTATTATTAATGAATTGTATTTAAATTGTAATAATTCTTAAAATGATGTAATTTTATAATACTTGTAATAATTCGTATGCCCGTTCGGGTACGACATAGCTGATCATGACTAATCATTGTAATTAAACCTGCAGTGTATATCCTATGTTCGACGAATAAATATATTGATTGATTGATATTGATTGTAGGGGAATGGCACGCGGCACGGAATGCTGAGGACCTGGGTTCGATTCCCAGCGCTGGTCTTTTGTCTGGGTTTTTTTCTGTGCATCCATATTTCAGTTTGCAATTAGTATGAAATATAGCAGCAATGAAATATAGTCGCGAAAAAGATCAAAAGAGTCCGCAACACTACACTGGGCTCCAAAACTTGCATCGTATATATAGCCAAAGCAAAATAAGACTGGGCTGGCCACGTCAGCCAGCCAGCCAGAGGTGGGCCCGTTACCACACAATGGATGCTCTAAGATGGTTGCCGATAACCACGCCCCGGCGCCGACGCCGCGGGAGACCAAGGCGGAGATGGGGACGGGAGAAGGACATTTACAGGAAATAAGTCTGCACAAAGCATTAACACTACAAAAATAAAAATAAAACACAGAAATCGAAATTTCTCGAAAACGGTGAGACTTTACTAAGGATCTAATCTAATCTAATACCTTTAAACGAGCAATTCTTGTATATACTTATATATACAGGGTTATTTGTAATTCACTAGCATCCTTTTAACCCTAAACTCCTACCACTTAAACAAATGTTTTTTTGTTTTACGGCTTTTGTCATAACTTAATATTTTTGGTGTAATAACGTTTTGAAAATTTGAGTTTACCTATTATTTTTACGATACTCTGTGTATTTGTATGGGAAAAAAAGTGTTTCATTTTAAAAAGTCGTAGAACAAAAAACATTTGTCTGAGTGATAGGAATTCAGGGTTAAGAGGATGTCAGTGAATTAAAAATAACCCTGTATAATCAGAATCTCAGAAACGGCTCCAACGATTTTGATGAAATTTGGTATGTGGGAGTTTTCGGGGATGAAAAATTGATCTAGCTTTGTCTTATCTCTGGGAAAACGCTTGGTACCGAGTTTCAGCCCGAGCGGAGCTCGGCCGCCCAGGTACTTTTTTTAAATTTGGCAGATGACCTGCCCACCTACCTCCTCTTTAAGTTTGTCGACTTCGACATTTTCTTAAACTTGGCTCTTTTTCACTTGTCTCATTCTTAACTTGCCATTTTCTTGCTTGGTCTCTTTCCTAAACTTGTCTCCTTCCTAACTCGTCTCTTTTTTAACTCGCCATTTTCTTCCTTAGTAGGTATATTTTTTGTTTAGTTGCTAGTTTCTTCACTCCAATGCGATACTTTAAACACAGTCAGAAAATGGCTAGTTAAAAAAGAGATGAGCTAGGAAAGTGCCAAGTTTAAGAAAATGCCGAGTCGTCCAGAGGGTGGATGAGTTAGGAAAAGACAAGCTTAGGAAAGAGACCAAGTAAGAAAATGGCAAGTTATGAAATAGACACGTTAGGATAGTGCCAACTTTGTCGTACGTATAATTAAAAATCGACCCATTTCCCACAAATACTCGCGAGTATTTCCAAAGTCCTGCTTAGTATGCCGCGGGCGCGTACCTGACCGAGTAACTTTAATCAGCGGATTAAAACTAAAATGAAACGCGAGACAAAATGAGTTTTGTTGAGCGCTAGTTATTTTATTAGGGTTCGTTATTATTTTAGTGGATATCGTTTGAAAGTAGCGGTTGGTGCCGATGCTATAAGGATTTTGTTCTTTTTTAGACGATCCAATAGCCTAGTTGCTAGAGAACTTGAATACGAAACTTCAGGACCCAGGTTCGATTCTTGGTCGGGGCAGATATTTGTGTGAAAAATACGAATGTTTGTACTCAAGTCTTGGATCTTTGATCACACACAACGGCAGCTAGTGCCAAACGCGTGCTGATATTACTAGCGTGTACTGGCAGTACTGGCGTGTACTCCGGGGAGAAGGGCCGTGGATTGGCTCGAAACATGTAGGATGTTAGTAGCCGTGTCAAGCAGAGGATCGTGGGTTCAAATCCCGGCTCGCACCTCTGAGTTTGTTTAGAATTTACCATGAGCTTTACAATGGAAACCTACATACACCTGCGAAGAAGTCCAATGATGTGTGTCAAGTTCCCAATTCGCACTGGGCCCGCGTGGGAGCTACAGCACGAGCCCTTTCTGAGAGGAGGTATGTGCCCTGCAGTGGGACGTATGCAGGCTGGGATGATGATGATGATGATAGAGAAAATTGTGGGCAATTAGCTAGTAATCCTAACAATCTAAGGAAGTAGTATGTATGACAATCAGGACGTACCATTTTTCTTGGCTAATCGGCGTAGAGGGTCTACGACGTAGCAAGTCCGTAGCACCGTAGCATATCGTAGCGATTCCGCTCGCTGTATATTAATTGCATGTATTAAATATGCTTTTCCCACAGGGATCGTGTAATTTTCCGGAATGAAAATTACGCTATATGTCAGGGCAAGAATGGAACATGTACAGTTGGGGTAAAAAAGGTTCGTCACCTTAAAGTTGACATTTGCTTGCATCAAAGCAATTGTCAACCCACACACACACACGCACGCACACACACACACACACACACACACACAGACACACACAATATTCGCCCTCACATAGACAACTTGTTGACTCACAATTAAGAATATAATTATAATTTTGTTTTTTATTTCTTTATGTTTTTCGCCTTAATAGGCTTTAAGAATTTATTTCAGTTATGTTGGTTTATGTCCGTTTTGTTTTATTTTATTCTTTTATTCTTTCTGTTCCTTATTGCAAATAGCCGCTAATGTAATCTATTATTTTGTAAACCGTAACATTTACCCCACGGGACAGGCCATGCCTAGTGTGGGTTCAGTAAAAATGTAACTGTGTTTTATTGTTATTTTTTGGAAATAAATTATTTGTATTGTATTGTATTGTATTATACTAAGCCCGACCAGGAGAATAAAAACACTCGCCATATTGCGGAAAACTAATGGAACTAATTTCTTCAACTGGTAACGGTAACTTTGAAGACGTCATTAATGTCATCTGCCAATTGCTGTCTAAGTGTGGTGCGTTTCTTGAATATTGTAGATTATTTGTGCGTTAAAATGCCGAAAACTATTAAAAGACATTTACAAAAAGTTATATTCAATATGACGAAGTGTTTGTCGGAGAGAAAGTCTGAAGTGTTGCTATAATTATTGCTAACTAGCTGTCCCGGCGAACTTTGTTCGGCCATATAAATTATTTCTTATCACCTACACCTACATACTTCTACAATGTCTAGCTGCCACGCATTGCTACGCGGTACGCTCGTAGCCAGTAGCAGCGTTTTTCCGCTTTGTAGCGAAAACTGCCTACGAACGCAGAAGGCGATATCGGGTTCTTGGCACTCAATGTGTTAAATAAGTGAAAAAATTAAATAGGCACAATATTATTACAAGATAAACTATAAACCAGATCCTGGAATTTCTATTGTAAAGCTGAATGTATGTATGTTCATATTAAATACAAACTTAAACCTTGAAAAAAGACCAGCGCTAAATAAAAAACTCTAAACTTGAGTTGTAAAAATAAAAAATACAAAAAGGTTCCAAAAAACCAAGGAAAGCTGCAGGTAAAAACAATCATCAATCAACAATTTTCTACAATTGACTCGGTATCACAATAATAGACTCTGAACTCGTGCTTCACTTGTTTTAAAAGTACCCTCGTCTTAAGCACTTTCTGGTGAATGCAGTCGAGTGGGACTGCAATTTTAGCTCTTAGTTTTCAGGCGGTACTTAGTTCTGCCAGACGTTACGAGAGTTTTAGACAGAATGCTTTATTGGTGCTTTTAAAAGCTTACTTCAAACAGACGGTTACGGCTGGTTGGTACTGACGCTTTATTTGCTTACCTTAGCTATATTGTTATGCTTTGGTAGAAAATTCGACGTGTGTTTAGTCGAGAGAGAGGGAGTAAGAGCGGGGGAGAGTGAGAGGGGGAAATAGTTAGAGAGAGACAGAGAGAGTCGCCGTAAACATAGCTCGAATAATATGTTATAATACTAGCTTTTGCCTGCGACTTAACTCGAGCAGAATTGAAATTTGTAGTAAATTTTCTTCATATCCTGATCTTTCATTGAATGAAGCAAAAAAATCGGGCAAAAAGCAATTACCGCAGTAAGCTGAAACCAGATCTTCCTCGTGCTAGGAAAGAAGTATCGCTTAAAACGCACGGTACTAGATTGCCATTTATCAAGATGGTGAGGATGGAAAGACAGACGGTTCCTCGAAGTCTCGAAGTGTATATAATAATCGTGATATACCGGAAATTCAACTTTGCGACGTTCGAATTGACATTGAGTGGAATCGTTATTAAAACTTTGGGAACTCCGAAAAGCAGGTGCACGGGCTTTTGTGAAGGAAAATGTTTACGAGGATAATAGAATATACATACATATTTAAAGAATACGTCTCAAGCCATGGTAGTATGGTAGTCAAGAGCTTTGATCTAAGACTTCTCAAACAAAGGATCGTGTATTCATCATTTCAGCCGTAGGACGTCCACTGCTGGACATAGCCCTCGCTCATTGATACCCAATCATTACGGTTGGAAGCGGCTTGCAGCCACCTTGAACCTGCAGCCTTTACCAAATCGCCCGTCCATCTCGTTGGTGGACGTCCCGTCCCACTCTGCGATTGCCAGTCTGTGGTCTCCATTCGAAAACTTTCGGCCCCAACGGCCATCTGTTCTGCGTTCTGCTATAAGTACTTATTAAGTACCTGCCAATTTTGTATCCTTGATTACAAATTGAAATGGTAATGGAAAAAATGTAAACGATATAACAAGATATTGAATATCGAAGACTAGAAATATAATTGAACAAGTATTGGGTTACTAGTAAACAAAACTAAATAATATTATAAAAACGAAGAATAACGAAGACAAAATAAATAAAATACACATAATCCACACAACTAAACAAAAATCACAAACATGAATAAACATAATAATAGTTATTTGTTATACAAGGGGGGAAGTTGTATTTTAACTGCGAGTGTTCATTTTGAAACACGAGCTATTGAAAGCATTCTATGATTGACCACGAGCGAAGCGAGTGGTTCAAAAATAGAATTCTTTCGATAGCGAGTGCTTCAACACACGAGACGTAAAATAACTTTTCACCCGTGTATAACACAAAACTTTTCACCTCACTACAGCGAGGAAAATAAGAAAAAGGGTTTGTACTATCAATTATTATTTATTTACCTCTTTGTCAATACAATAATTTTGAAGTACTTATAGAAATATTGGTAAAATCAAAAATAATGCAAAATAGCCTAAGCAAATCCAGTCTTTATGGAACTATTCCAATACCGACATATCGTCACTACTTTGAAAAAACTCGTATCTCCAATCAATGAATAAACCAAACTGAACTTTATTGCACATCGGGTAAAGTTCAATTAGCCAGATTATCGATTTTGAGATACGAGCAAACTGTATTACTGTTAAATTGTATACCGTTTTGACTTAAGTTTTTTTTTATTATTTCGGATGCGTTTTGATCGCACATCGACTTACTTGGACTGTCAGAACATTTTATCCGTTTTTACAACAAGAATGAAGGTTAATGTTGAATGCTGATATTTATGAATTAAAATAAAGTTGTAAGACTGTATTTAGTGTTTTTTACTCGATGCAATTCATTAATTGTGATGTTAAAAATTCAGCACTTTTAACGTTTTACGTTTTGTTAGCTGTCAAATATCACTTAAGCTGCCTTCAAATGTCAAAACTCTTTCTTCACTTGTGGATAAAAATTAAAAATTTCTCAATAGATGTCAAACAAACAAAAAGGGCTTTCCGAGCTAGTGAGGTGAAAAGAAATATACAATTCTGCATGTCCACGCAAAAGTGAATGAATGTTTGGAAATAATTCCGATCCGCATTGGCGATCCCTAGTCTCAAATAGCGTATCTACTGTGTTAAAAAAAATGTATTAAATAGTTCAGACGTATGTAATTGAATAAAATTGTATACTTATCTGCTTAAAAAAATATACCTTGTAGAGATTCTTCTCGGATTCTTCCCAACAGTGTTTTTCCGAACCAGTGGTATATTCTTTGCCATTCATAAGAGCTTCAATTGAAGCCGAAACTGATAATAAAAATTACTTTGACTTTGACTTTGAAAGTGAAACGGTCGCAGACTTTGACTTTGAAAGTAAAGCGGTTGCTGACATTATGCTGAGGTGTTAGACGCCTGCAGTGCTGATTTGAACAGCTGTCCATCTCCTACGGTTTTACTTCGGTCACGGAACCCTAAAAACGTCTCAAGATACAACAGGAGGTAATAAAATCGCCGGTATGAGTATTTTCTAATATCCCGATCTTACATATACATAGTACATTTTACGACTCTCCGCAAGCCATATAATAGTCGTATTATGACTGTCCTTAATTTTACGCCGCCGTTAAATTTGTGGTGTGTTATATGCGTTTTCTTTGCCGTTTTATAACTTTAAGCTGTAAAATTACCATTTTTATGTCTGCAGTTGAGAAATCGTTTGATTTTTAACATTTTAAAAATTTGCCGAATTTGGAATTTGGGTAGAATTAGCACATAGGTTCCCAACAGGGTACCGCCCTCTAGTGGGCGCTGGAGATTTTCGTGAATTTTTAATTTACAAAATACAAAATTCTTTATATAAAAAATTTGAACGTACGTTTATAGTAAGAGATGGAGCTGCCCGGTAAGCAAAAATGCCTGTATTGGGAAGCCCCGCTCTTCCATATATGTATTATAATAAGTAGTACTATAATATCTAAAATAACTAAGTTTGTTTCATCACCCCAGCCTATATACATACGTCTCACTGCAGGGTACAGGCCTCCTTTCAGAATTAGTGGGCTTGGGCCGTAGTTTCCCACTCGGATCGTATGCGGATAAGGAACTTCACACACACTATTGAATTTCTCTGCGGGTATGTTCATGTTTCCTAACAATGATTTCGTTACTGTAAACTTTATGGTAAATTTCAAATATGTATATATGCACATAAATTCCGTAAAACTCAGAAGTGCGAGCCCGGGCTCGAACCCACGACCCTCTGCCTGAGACGCCATAGGGCAAACCACTAAATCAAACCGCTAGGCTTATTAGGTATCGAATCATATTTCGTTATTGTACCTAGTATTTACATACCTACCTACCTATTAAAAGCTTGTCAATATAGCAACACTGATCCGCTAAAACCCTTCTTATTTTGTTGTTAAGATAACACATTTTCAGCCAATACAAATCCAGAAAGATGAGGTACCTAAACATGTTAAACAAATTTGCCTGAAAAACAACAAATTCCGAAAACAATACTAATAATGACCACATTTACCAACTTACCTTTTCACCCACGAAACAACCGTCTACTATGAAACTGTGGTGTATTCGAATTTTCCCGCACGCAAATACTAACCATGTCAAACACGCCCTCGAGTGACACCATTTCATTATGGCCGACATAAAATGGCGACCAAATGTATTTATTACCCAATCCCGTTAGAGCGGTGATTGAATTTCGTGTATAATGTAAGATTATCGTTTTGTTAGGGAATGTTTTTGCGTGGATTTTTAGGAAGAAACAAGTTATTTTCCATATTCTTTTACGAGTTAGGTTCCATGTTTTTTTTAAGTAGGCATTTCTATTATAAAATCCGCAGAAAACTTTTTAAATGAGGACTTTTTTGGTGTTTTCTTACTCAGAATCAGGAGCACTATTAATTTTGATGATAAAAAACCGGCCAAGTGCGAGTCGGACTCGCGCACGAAGGGTTCCGGTACCATATCTATAAAAACGGCAAAAAAATCACGTTTGTTGTATGGGAGCCCCCTTACATATTTATTTTATTATTTTTAGTATTTGCTGCTATAGCGGCAACAGAAATACATCATCTGTGAAAATTTCAACTGTCTAGCTATCACGGTTCATGAGATACAGCCTGGTGACAGACGGACAGACGGACAGATGGACGGACAGCGGAGCCTCAGTAATAGGGTCCCGTTTTTACCCTTTGGGCACGGAACCCTAAAAATCATCACTATTATACGCGTAAGGGAGCTACAGGAAAATAAATAGCTTTCAACATTTTATTTTACCACTTTGTCCGGGTAGATAATATGGGATTAGTAAGTTTTTTATCTACCTACAATCTCTAATACATAAAAATATTTCTTGAACTTAACTATCGCTTTGATATTAGTCTATTTACTTAAGTAACACACAAATAAATACTATGTAAATATAATGAATATTGTATACGTTAATATTGAAAAGAGTTAATTTGGTTAAAAAGGTATTCTAAAGGACCCTTCGATATCGGTGATTTGGGTTGCCACAGAGTAGATGTCATCAAGAAAGTGTTTTTAATAATTGGCATATTTATTTAGACATATATATTTAGATAGCGTAGACTTATATGTTTGTAACCTTACATAATTTGTTTTGTTAAACATTTTATTTTTTATACCGTATACATAAATAAATAAATAAAATAAATATTAGGAGACAATTTTACACAAATCAACCTAGTCGCAAACTAAGCAAAGCTTGTACTATGGGTACTAGACGACGATAAACATACTTATATAGATAAATAAATACTTAAATACATAGAAAACATCCATAACCCAGGAACAAATATTCGTGCTCATCACACAAATAAATGCCCTTACCGGGATTTGAACCCAGGACCTCTTGCTTCGTAGGCAGGGTCACTACCAACTAGGCTAAAGCGGTCGTTAAACATTACATTACACTTACATTTATAGTATTTCCAATCATTTATTTTCTCGATGACAGCTCCCGTAGAATGTAACTGCGTTCTTTACGCAAAAATTAACTTTTAAATGCGAGGTATAAAAAATACGACAACTGCCTAATTTTGTTCCTTGATCCCATATAATATTCATCTAAGACGAATTGAGTCCATATATGCAGTATTTTTTTTTAAAAGTACGATAAATAATAAACGTTTTAATAAAGTTACATTCTATGGCAATACAAATAGTGATGTTATGATTGAAATATCGATATTGTATCGGTATTGTATATTATGTTGAACTAGATGTCTTCCCGCGACTTTGTATAGTCAACGTCATAAATAAGTGATCCCTTTTGTACCTTGTCGCTTTCATTCGTTACGTAATTTCGTATGGCTTTTCAAACATGACGTTTAAGTGACAAGGTACAAAAGTGATCACTTATTTATGACGTTGACCCTACGCGTTGTATTTTTTTTCCCGGGATATAAAATAGCCTATGTTACTCAAGTGAAATATTTTTTATTTGTCCAGTAGTTTTTAGCTTATTCATTACAAACATTGTTGTGAATTGTCCTGTGATATCTATTTATTTTATTTTTATTTATTTCAACATACAAATCTTTCCTCTTTATACTAGGGGCGTTCAATAAAAAGTGAGAATGAGTATGTTATAAACAACTTTTACTAAATGTCATTTTATTTTTCGACATAGTCACCTTTTAGCATAATATACTTAGTATATCTTTTTTCTAAACTTAAAATTCCATTTTTAAAAAAGGTATCATCTTGAGTACTTAAAAAATCTTGTACTGCAGCGACTAACGCGTCGTCGTCTTCAAATTTCTGGCCTCTCAGGTATTGTTTCAATCTCGGAAATAAGTAGAAATCACTGGGAGCGAGATCTAGTGAATACGGAGGATGCTTAAGGATATCGAACCCAGCATCACGAATTGCAGCCATTGCAACGGCGGACTTGTGTGCCGGGGCATTGTCCTGATGGAACAGCACAACTTTCGAGAGTTTACCTCGCCGTTTTTCGCGGATTTCATTGCGCAATGTTGCTATTTGTTTGGCGTATAATGTGCCCGTAATAGTGGCTCCATGCTCGAGCTACTCAATCATTAATACCACTTTACCATCCCAAAAAACAGAGCCCATGACCTTACCGACAGATGGGCTCGCCTTGAATTTCTTCGGAGTTGGAGATGATGGCCTTTTCCATGTCATAGACTGCAGTTTCGTTTGTGGGCGTAATGATGGAGCCATGTTTCGTCCATTGTTATAAATCGCGCCAAAAAAAGTTCCCGGTCTTGCTGCATCAGGTTCAAAGCTTCTTGACAAATCTCTAGTCTAGTTTGTTTTTGCGTGTCAGTAAGCATTCTTGGTACCCAACGCGCAGATACCTTTTTCATACCCAAGCGTTCATGTAAAATATTATGCACGCTCCCCGTTGAAATCTTTACATTTTCAGCAATAAAACGAACTGTGACACGACGATCCGCCAAAACTGAGTTTTCGACTTTTTTCACAATTTCTTCAGTTACTGCTGTAGTAGGGCGTCCGGAGCGGGGGTCGTCCGTTGTCGATGTTCTTCCACGTCTAAATTCGGCGCACCAACGTGCGACTGTCGAATACGGAGGAGCATTAGACCCTTAAGTGTCGCGCAAATCCAAATTGACTTGGTCCGTAGAAAAATTTTTCAAACACAAGTATTTGATAACGGCGCGCAGTTCAATTTTCTCCATTTTCGCTAACGTACTCAATAGGATTGCAAAGAAATTACCGTATATTTTTTTAAACCAAAGACAGTTAGTTTTTTTTTCATAGCAATCAGCTAGATAGATTAGCTTTACCGGCCAGTATTTAATTTCGTAATATTAAAAGAGTTTGCATCTCATTCTCACTTTATATTGAACGCATCTCGTAATATAAGTAATATAAGTATAGATAGGTAATCGACAATGAAATGAAATAATTGTAATAACAGGTATTTTTTTTCATTAATTTTAAAATTGGATCTATATTGTATCTACTGATCACTTATTTGGTCACAACACTATAACTTTCAAACTAGACTGTCATCGAGAAAATAAATGATTGGAACTACTATAACACAAGAACCCCGGTTATGTATGATTTAGATAAAGAAATGATGTCTGGCAGTATTGTATACTAATTTCTAACAATATTCTCTAAAATATACACCGTGAAATTTTAGTGGTTGTTTTCCCGAAACGAGGTGATTTAGTATTGATTGTACAATCGATTTATAATTACTATTTTGACTAGAGTCAAAAATTCAATTGTGAAAAACGAAAGTCGAAAATGACCGCAAACCAATAGTAACGCTTCGTTGGTACCTAACCTATCGTACGATCGTACGCTACTTGTACCAACGAAGCGTTACTATTGGTTTGCGGTCATTTTCGACTTTCGTTTTTCACAATTGGATTTTTGACTCTAGTCAAAATAGTAATTATAAATCGCTTGTACAATCGAAACTAAATCACCTCGTTTCGGGAAAACAACCACTAAAATTTCACGGTGTATATAAAATTCAGCCATGATAAATTAAGAAAACTGAGTAGTCTTCTCATGAACCTTTATCACCTGGTACCTGTAGATTGGCCGTCGGCCCAAGGTAGCATGTATGCCTACGTTTAAAGTAAGTACATATCAACACTATTTTTTCCCGTAATTTCACTCATGAGAAAATAAGTAACGCCGGCAGCTCTGGGATCTTGGACCAACACATCGAGTGAAAGTTTTTATTGAGTCGATCAACTTTTAGTTGTCACTCGTTGCTATAGTGACGGTCTCCTAGGTCACTCTTTAAACCGTAAGTTTATCTGATTAAAATTTGCCAAACATGCATTTTTGTGGTAGTTTTAAACGCCTTCTACAATTGGTCATCTAAGCATGTTAGGTAATGTGACACAACATTTCATTTAATTAAACTGTACTACTTTTGTCCCCTCGCTGACGGGACAGAATAACAACAAGAAATAGTTGATCCACCCAATTACGTCTGTCTATTACCGCTTAAAAGACACACTCCTATAACAGACAAACACACAGCCGAGCCTTAGTTATAGAGTTTCGTGGGCGCCCTTTGAAAACGGAAGCCTAACAATGTAAAAAAACGTGCCCAAAATGAAATCGACAGCTTTCTGTGCATATTTGCTCTGTTTTATTGGGTACGTAAATTTTAAGGCCACTTTACCAGCTCCCGCCGATATAGAAAGGATTGTATTCTTAGAAAAATATATTGAAAACATAAAGAAGAATAAAGAAATATATTAGCTCATCGGTTTTTAGTCCATGCTTACTCATATATTTAAATAAAAATAATAAAAAAAACTAACCTAAAATTTTAGTCAAACCCAAAACCATTCGCTCGGTCACGCTTACCTCTAAACAACAACAGATAGAGGTGTATACATTTTAGGTGAGGTTTATACATTTTATTTTATCACCTTGTCTGGGTAATTGCTACATATATCCATGCAAAATTACAGCTTTTTAGCACTAATAGTCTTTGAGCTAAACCGGGGACGGACGGACGGAGAGACATGGCGAAATTATAAAGTTCCCGTTTTTGCCACTTTGACTCCGGAACCCTAAAAATCATAATGTACCTACTACTAGGTATCTTCAAAGTTCTTCAAAGTTTTAGACTATATGCTAATGCAAAAGGAGACCTATCAAAGCTTAGTAGGTTCTACAATTAAACGAGTAACAGTCGATCAAAACTTAAATGGAATATTTGTCGTACAGAACCCTACATTGGACTTGGCCGGTTTTGTATCACAAGAAGCTCGTTGAGGCCTTAACCCGTATAAAGCTTATATATTAATTATTACTTATAGCTGATGCCCGCGACTTCGCCCCCACTGAAGTAGTTTGAAACGTGTTTTCCCGTGGGAATGAGATATTTTCCCGCAGTATGTTCTGCAGCTCTTCAACTATATCCATACAAATAAATCACGGCACTATATCGTTCAGTTTCGACGTGAAAGAAGGACAAACAAACAAACACACATTCACATTTATAATATTAGTATGGATTATACAGCTAATTTAGCCAACTCGCGGCATAATTGTAGACGCAGCCTTACCGCCCGGCCACGACTACGAGCGTTTGGCGGCGCGGCAAGCGTTTTCTGTGTTCATTGCGTGGCCGAGACTCTCGCCGTACAGTGGTTAACTGGCGGTACACGCAATGAACTGATAAAACGCTTGCTGCGCCGCCAAACGCGCCAAGTCGTTACGGCGTGACGACATTAATTCCATTACCGCCCTGCAATACATATTGTATTATCTTGCATGGACCAATAAAGTGAATTGTTATTATTTTATGGGGCCGGACGCGCCCTGGCGCGAATGACATACTTATGGATTGTTATACTTAGCTACGTGTTTGACAGCCACACTAGCTCTTGCTTACGACTTTGAGCGTGTAGAAATAAAATTACACTCGCGTGAAATTCCAAAAATCCCTTTTTACTGTATAATATACATGGCTATTTGTAATTCACTGACATCCTCTTAACCCTGAATTCCTGCCACTTAAACAAACGTTTTTTGTTTTACGACTTTTTAAAATGAAGCAGTTTTATCCCATACAAATACACAGAGTATCGTAAAAATAAGAGGTAATCTCAAATTTTCAAAACGTTATTACACCAAAAATATCAAGTTATGACAAAAGCCGTAAAACAAAAAACATTTGTTTAAGGAGTTTAGGGTTAAAAGGATGCTAGTGAATTACAAATAACCCTGTATAACCTAGAATCCGAGTACACAATGACCTTCACCGATCTGGTTCATGGATGAAAGTATTTTATTTAATATGTCAATAAATAAGTGGGTTACTAAAAATTTCAGTGCAGAATATGATTTTTTTTAACATTTTACCGTTTCGGTTAATAGACAAATGACATACCAATCAAAAGTATAAAGCCTATAGAATATGCAAACGTTAGGTTGACTAACCAGACCAGTGCAAATATCGATTTACCTGTTTTTACATGTTTAGGTATACCTGCCTACCCAAAAGTTATGACCGGAAAAAAAGTCAACCTAACGTTAGCATATTCTATAGGCTTCATACTTTTCATCCATTAACCAGTTCGGTGAAGGTTGTTGTATACTCGGATCTTAGACTAGTAGATAACCTCTATGATCTTAAAGGAACGGTTCCGGAGACAGGGTTCAATTGAATTGAATATATTAAACCCATTTCTTCCTTACCGTATTGTCTAACGCGCGGACGCTTGCCTTCGCTTTCACCATCTCTTTCTGTCACCATCTTATACCGTTTGACAGAAAGAGATAGTGAATGCGAAAGCAAGCATCAGCGCGTTAGACAATAAGCCTACACTTGGAAACGTCATTTCAACCAAGATGGCGACGTCATCCAGTGTTGCCAGTGGTCAGACAACGGCCATAAAGCTGTCGGTGAATATAGTTCTTCTTAGTTATTAGCCCTTTGAACGCCCCATTTCGAGTACAAATGT
This sequence comes from Archips crataeganus, assembly GCA_947859365.1. Lineage (NCBI taxonomy): Eukaryota > Metazoa > Arthropoda > Insecta > Lepidoptera > Tortricidae > Archips > Archips crataeganus. The sequence continues at coordinate 4,773,593 of OX402071.1, read as the reverse complement.
GTCACCAACACGCCGAGTGTAGACGAAAAGTATTTATTTTTCCCTTAATGGCGGCCTTAAGGCTAGACGAAAAGTAACGCAAATATCAATCGTAATGTCGCGCGTCAAAGTTTCTTTGACAATAAACGTCATGACCACTATATAAGCGTCGGTGGCACAGAAATAATAATAAAGAGGATAGAAATGCCTTAGTTCCTATTTTCTTCCGGAACTCGTGTCGCTGCTTCATCCCCTCCACTTACTGTGTTAATGCACACATGCAAAAGACCGGAACCGTACTACGCAATCACGCACACAATTACAAATATTTTTGCTTACAAACAATTATGAACCTTACACCTTAGAGATAGCGTTGTATAACACTCAACGTAAGTCATACCCACATTTACACAACGGCGCCATTTATTGGCCGCGTCGGCATTATGTCTGTACTAGTCGTAACCTGTTTTTTTGTCCGTACCACGAACTTTTGTGCAAGGCGGAAGGGTTATCAAAAATTACTTTACATTGCTGCGTATAATTCAAAACGATCTGCGTTTTTATGGGCATGAGTAGCAATGGTGTATGAAGTTTCGTGTTAATAACGTGTAAACCAATATTTCATAATGAAATATTTTCTCAAGTTGTATTTTGATATAAACCGCATTATTACATTAAATTAATACATACCAATGAAATGTAATCCCCTTATTAGTGTAATTACACAGTGTGGACGAGTTTCCGCAATTGCTAATGCTGCAAAACACCATTTTAAAGCACTTGTTGTCATACCCATGTTTCAAATAGCACTGAGCCACAAGTCGCGCGCTTGTGACCTACGAGTCACAAGCGCGGCGCCAAGGTCACGCGTCTAAGGCACTTCTATCCTCTTTATTATTATTTCTGTGGTCGGTGGCGTGGTAGGCACGGCAGTACACGACCTCTTTAGGCGTTCTTGGCGTTCGAAGGGTTAATACTACGTCAAAACAAGGGCTCAGAGACTTTCATAACAACAACAATGTTCCTGTAAATTGTTGCTAACCCTTCATTAACTCCGCTAAGACAAAATTACACTGAAACTTGAAGGATATTAAGTCTTGAATTTAATGACATTCCTAGTTTATTATTAGTGTTTACTTTTATACTATGTTAACAGAGCTTCAGTTAAATAATGCGTGTAATTGCCCTAGGAACTAATAACAAAGCATAAGCACTTACAAAACTTCTCTCTGTGCTGTTTGGTGTATAAGGGTCATGTGGGGCGGGAACGTGTCAGAATACATAAAGTTTAAAAAGAATAACGGGTGAAATACATAATGGTCATTTGATAAAATATAACAGAGGGAGGGAGGCAAACGAGCAAGCGGGTCATCTGATGGAAAATGATCACCACCGCCCATAGATATCAACAACTCGAAGAGAGTCACCAATCTGTTGCCAGCCTTTAAAGTAAGTATAAACCCTTTTCTTGAAAGCCCCGATGTCATAGTTGTCTGGAAACACTGCTGCCGGAAGCTGGTTCCACAGTTTCACCGTAAGTGAACGAGAACTTTTCTACCCATGTAATCTACAGATTGGTTTAGATTATGTTTATTTTATAAAAATCCTATACGAGTATATACTTAATTAAGAATTTCAAATGACCATTATGTATTTTGTCTATTATTCCTTTCAAACTTTATGTAATTTAATACGTAGCCTGTGGGGATCTCCCACAAGGTAGGTATATATGCTTACTATCAACCGCAAGAGCTTCCTCACGATCACAGATGCACTTTGAACGTTATAGGTGGTTAAAGTGACTACCACAATGCCCACTAGCCACTCGGGTAGGTATGGGGCTCGCAACCGGCTCATTTCTCTTACTAAAGAGCCATTAAACGTCCAATTCACATAGGTATATCAACAAAAAACCTATTCACAAACATACATCAATTAAATTAACTACATTATTAAAATCATCACCTCATTATTAGCGAGTGTTTTTTATGCAAACAAGTAACGACTAGTGCTGTGCAAGATTGCACAACTTTTTGGAGTGTTTTAGTCTATAAAGTCTTTTTACTGTCTAAGGTTTTTTGACTGATGAATTAGATTATACTTTTTTTTTTTTTTTTTTTTTTTTTTTTTTTTTTTTTTTTTTTTTTTTTTTTTTTTTTTTTTTTTTTTATATATGAGGTGGCAAACGAGCAGACGGGTCACCTGATGGAAAGCGATCACCGTCGCCCATGGACACCCGCAACACGGGGGGCATCACAGGTGCGTTGCCGACCCTTAGACTTTTGTTTTTAACTGTATACCAGTGCCTACTTATTTGATTCTTAATAAGTACAGTCAACCAATTGATTGCTAGGCCACTATGTGACCTTATCTTTCTTCTAATATATAAAAATCTCGTGTCACGGCGTTTGTTATCGTATACTCCTCCGAAACGGCTAGACTGACTTTCAAAAATTTTTTGTCTATGTTTGGTAGGTCTGAGAATAATATTTACATCCCTATTCTTCTTCAGTCGCGGGAAAAAGCAGGATATATGTATAAAATTTCATTTATATTGTTAGTACGATTTTTCCAGATGGCAATAAATCCTATCTAAACAATTTCGTGATCTAGCCCTTTTTTTTTTTTTTTATTTTTTTTTATCTTGGCTTTCACCCTTGCTATTTTAGCAAGGCGTATTTTGCCAATGTCGAATCTAGCCCTTTATTGGACTTTGTGTTTGAGATGTGACTATACGACAGAAAACCACTCAATATGTTCCCAACTTGCGGTGAGCACGTATGTGCCGAACTTATGCTACTTCTGACACGTACTTGATTTGGACCCTCGGCCGCCTCCTGGGGTTCCAATACATATATGATGGCGGGTTTCTTAGTATTTATTTAAGTTCGGACTGACCCCAAATGACGGGATGACTATTAACTACGTGCATTCGATTGAATGTTTTGCACGCTTTCGACCATTTCATCAAGCATTCCCTGCTTTTTGCTTAAGCTTTGAAACGTGTGAGCAAAAGTCGAATCTACATGCTTCAAACCATAGAAATCTATTGATCTAAGGTACAGTCGACTGCAAAAAGATCGATACGGCCAAAGTTAAAAAAATATGTATGTAGGTACGCCTGTATTCACTTTACATTTAAGGTCGCGTAGATATATTTATGTAAACTTTGTGTAAACACGCTGTCAGTCTGTGGAATCGGTTGCCAATTGACATCAGGCGGTCGCAGTCGGTGGCCATCTTGCAGAAACGCTTAAGGGCGTACCTACTGGCTTGACAGTTCATTTTAAAGAGATGTTCTCTGTTTCTATCATAGATTATTTATGCACTAGATAGAGAGTCAGTAGCAAACACTGCGATACAAAACGTCCAAAAACCCATTTGACAGCTTCCATCTTACGACCGCGTTACGTTATTCAAGTTGAAGGGGGCAAATGACATATAATATAAGCCAACAATTGGTTTACATCACTGGTATACATTTTTCGGGACATTTTCATGCCGCCTAAGCTCTATCTAGTGTATAAATAATCTAAGGTTTCTATGTAGTAGTTTTTGTGCAGTCTATTAACCTTGATATGTATTAATTAATTGTATTTATTATTATATTAATGTGTACTTACATGTATTCATAATACGTATGCTTATTTCTAATGCAGTATTGATTAATTCATTCTTGATTTCAGCTCCCTTCGCTACCGCAAAACGGGCTGCCTTTTATCAAATTGGGGCAACTTTGATAGTTTTGAAATCGCTATAGGGAACGTGCAGTATCCTATAAGCAGCAGCACTAATGCGACAGAAGAGACACTATGCGAACAGTAAAAGAAACTTATCAGGGTAAAACATTCAAATTGATGGCACCAGTTGGTAGCACCGTCAATGTACACGTTCCCTATAGGCAGCAGCACTAATGCGACAGAAGAGATACTATGCGGACAGTAAAAGAAACTTATCAGGGTAAAACATTCAAATTGATGGCACCAGTTGGTAGCACCGTCTATGTACACGTTCCCTATAGGCAGCAGCACTAATGCGACAGAAGAGATACTATGCGGACAGTAAAAGAAACTTATCAGGGTAAAACATTCAAATTGATGGCACCAGTTGGTAGCACCGTCTATGTACACGTTCCCTATAGGCAGCAGCACTAATGCGACAGAAGAGATACTATGCGGACAGTAAAAGAAACTTATCAGGGTAAAACAGTCAAATTCATGGAACCAGTTGGCAGCACCGTCGATGTGCACGTTCCCTATAAAGTCGACATTGTCCAAATAAGGCAAATGGTTGACATGTAGACAAGAAGATCAATGAAGGCATCGACAAGGAATAGCAAATGCTAACAGAAATGCAGCTCGCCGTTCAAAGGTTTACGGTATTTAAGATAAAAGTCCCTGTATTCGACACTGACCCAATACATGGCACCTTCAATCTTATGCCATAGCATGCCATAGTAAGAGTGGTGATAGATGGGTGTCATCTACTGGGCGTTGAGGTGTCGAGCATTGTTGGTACGTTGACCTTATTGCAAGTCTACCCTTGTTTTTTTTATATCCTGTTATCGTTTTAAGACTAACTGAAAGAGGTTCTTTTAAGGGACTAGTTCACCTTTGTACCTACATCTGTTTCTCTTGTTTCCTATTCATTTCACATGTTTTATGTGCAATAAAGAATTTTATATCTATACTAATATTATAAAGAGGAAAGATTTGATTGTTTGTTTGTTTGTTTGCATTGAATAGGCTCCGAAACTACTGGACCGATTTCAGAAATTCTTTTGCTGTTAGAAAGCTACATTTTCACTGAGTGACATAGGCTACTTTTTACCGCGGGAAAATACCTTTTCCTGCGGGAAAATTAATTTATCGCGGGCGAAGCTGCGAACGGAAGGCTAGTACCTACATAAGTTTTCAATAAAATGTAAACTTCAATATAATTTAGGTCTTAATTAGTAAAATAATTTAATAATAGTATTTTGCAGGATCGATTGAATACTACTTAGTTAAATAATTAATTAGTTACGGCTTAAAATTTGGGTAACTAACTAATTTAATTTATACAATTCTCAAAGGTGCTTTGTGCTCTGATGATGGATTTAATCTTATTAGCTAGGTATAGTCGCAATCATAATACGTTCAGGCTAATGGGCGTATTTAAGTCGTAGAAGCCCAGTGGTTTGACTTACCTCTCCAGCAGAGGAGTTTGAAATTTACCATGAGCTACGGTTTAGGGTGCTTTTACACCATAGATGTGCTGTGTCTGATATCCACCAATCATGTTCATTGGTCCACATAGCATAGCACTGGTGGAAACGGGTTCAACTAAGCTATGATTTTTATTCGCTCCCGTCGTCTGTATTTCTGGATAAATACAACCTATGGCTCTTCAAGGCTAGAGTGAATAGGCTGTTACTGAACCAGTGAGGTACACCTTTGGCCTCATCTACCCTTTTCATCAAAGAAAGAAAGAAAGAAAGAAAGAAGACATTTATTCACTTTTACAAGACACACAAATACAAGAAAGTACACACAAATTCATACAAATAAACAAGGTTCACAAAACAACGAAGTAATAAATACACAGATCTGCATGTGTGTCCATGCAAAAGTGAAACGGTCGCTGACTCAGCATTATGCTGAGGCGTTAGACGCCTGCAGCGCTGATTTTCTGCCAGAACCGTCTGTGACACACGGAACGATACACAAATATACTATTTTTTTTTGAGCATCAGGTGAGATAGTGGTCAAACACGGGTCAATTTTATGTAAAAAAAAAAAAAAAATATGGAAAGATGCGTCCCCTGGATGCGTGTTATGGATGCGTCGTGCTATACGGATGCGTGCTATGAATGGTCTCCCTCCTCCCCGCGCTGCCGCTCCGCGCGCCGCTGTCGATGCATCGCATAGCTCGAGCTGCGCATTCTCTTCGCACATTTCTTTGCTGCTTCGCGGCTGCTCATCTACATAGCGCATCTTCCTCGCACAGCTACATAGCTCAGCATTGGTGGAAACGGTCACACAGCTTCGTAGCGTAGCTTTCACATCTTCGCAGCACAGCTGCACAGCATATCTTTGGTGGGAAAGCACCCTTACGGTGAAGGAAAACAGGACACCTGCACACACTTGAAAAGAATTTCAATGGCGCGTGTGAAGTTCCTAATCTGCATTGGGACCTAGTGAGAACTGCGGTCCAAGCCCTCTCATTCTGAGAGGTCTGTGCCCTGCAGTGGGACGTATATAGGCTGGGATGATGATGATAACCTAGAGCTCTTGAAGGCTATAGTGAATGGCTGTTACTGAATCAGTGAGATAAAAAAAAATATCACTGGACAATTCACACCAATTGACCTACATAGTCCCAAAGTAGGTAAGCTAGCCAAAGCTTGTGTTATGGGTACTAGGCAACGGATAAACATACTTATATAAATAGATACATACTTAAATACATATTAAACACCCAAGACCCGAGAACAAACATTCGTATTTTTCATACAAATATCTGCCCCGACACGGGAATCGAACCCGGGACCTCAAGCTTCATAGTCAGGTAAGGAGATATACTTACCTTTGGCTTAATCTGCACCTTTTATGAGGTGAGATACAATCGAGGGTCAGTTTTATGTAAATAAACACGTTTTAATACTTTTTGAGAGTGCAGTGGTTTGAGTGTGGAGCAGCGACTGCAACTATCTGCCGGACGGAACCGTTAACGAACCCAATTAAGCCGTACGACCACAACCGGCTGCCGTAACGAACCGGTTCCTGGATTTTTACAAGCTTTTATTTAACTTATAATTAGACCCCGGATATTTGTCGCAATGACGTCACAATAAGGTTGTTTGGGGAGTAAATGGAACGGTGTTAATGAATACGAAAAACTAAGTTAGGACAGTTGGTTACTTTTCCTTGTAAGTGACTTGGATTTGTTTATTTTTTATCCCGGAGCTGGTGTACCTTGATCATGCGCCCGGTACAATCACTATTGTAATCATCTTGGGGGTTCTTGTAGATCTTTGAAGGTTGCGATTTTGTCCAATGTCCTGGGTCACCAATTTTGGGGGTATTCAAAATTAATGGTAAAATATGTGTGGTGGTCAAAAATGTCTGAACACTATCGTATTGTCTATTTAATTGCGGACGTGCGTGTTCAGATGTTTTTGAGATACTGCTCCGATGCTTACGATGGCGACCGTACCATTCTCGTTGTGTGTTAGGACACCTGCATATTTAAAGCATTTTTCATCAGCAAGTCTGTAAGGGCAATAATGAAACGATTTAGTTTTAATTACATTTCTTTATTCAGTTACAATGAACCTAAAATGATGAAATTCGCCATGGTCCTTAATTTCATACAAAATCCATTCACCCTCAAACAATAAAGCACAGAAATCACAATGAATATATAAACATGTTTATGTATGAACACAACACAAATTAAGTGCATATTTTTATACAAAAAAGACATCTACGTAATTATCTATTTTTACATGATTACACATTTTAAATACATATAAAACGTGTTTATGTAAATTTAAATGATTGTATTTACAACAGTAAATATCTTATGCACATCAATATTTTACAATAAATTAGGTTTTCGTTACTTTTTTTAAATGGGGGCTCGCCATTTAAGGGCCTTGGGGTCAGCTGATCAGATATAAATGAATAAAAATCAAGATAAGTATATATCATTTAGATCAGGTGACGGCCGTGGCCACGAAAAAGTAACGAGAATAATATAAAATAGATTTACAACATCTAATAAAATTTATGCACTACAATTTAATAATCTTCGTAAAAAACAATATGAAGGCCGTGTGAAACAAATTTTTGAATAACCGCCTACATTTGTAACTTCATATATCATTATGATATGTCTATATAACTATATAAAATAGACTAGTAATTCCCAACACAATTTTCTCGAGTACGCCACTCAAAGACATACTACGTACTGGCGTACCTAACATAAATGATAGATAATTTTACTAATTGAATTACTAAAGCAAGACTTTTTAAGTAAGCTTATGAAGGTACTATCAAACCTACTGAATCGTGATCCACTGAAGAAAATTTCTGCAGAGTAAAAATAGTGGCATCCAATTGTTAGCCGTATAAAACTTACAGTGAGAACGTTCCGCGGTGAGTTAGAAATCAAAAGGGTCAATAGTACCTCGGGAACCACAAATAGACAAACATAAACTACTATCTATTTATCAGTGAAAATAGCACAGTTTATTTACAATTCGCTTATCTAAAGTACGGTTTCGTTTGTGCACGTTCTCGGCCCGTTAACTAGAGAATATCTACTGGACCCGCCATTTTTCCTACTAGTAACAGCACCCCTAATAAACAATTCCTTGAAAGTCTCCCTAAATTGTCGTGACATACCACAGTAGATAGCGAAATTGATGGGATAGGAGACGATGATAAAAAAGTTAGTGATAAGAATGAGCGTGTTGGCAATATGGTAGTCCAAAATCTCGACAATAGTACTAGATATAATGTGGAGCACAGTGACCACCGCAACTGGTATTTCCACCAACAGAAAGACGGTGACGACTACTATCAGCATCAAAGTGGTGCAGTTGGAGTCTCTAAGCCTTTTGCACTCCGACTTGCGATTTTCCTTAAAGAGCTTCTGCCGGTTCAGCTGGGCAGTTCTCATGGCTCTGAAGAGGAGGACGTTGAGGACTACTAGGGAGGTGCAGGGGATGAGGTGGACGAAGAGGACACGGAAACCGAAGTACGTGATGAAGTAGGCGTCCATGGTCAGCGTTTGCAGCCACGGAGCCATTTCCATCTGTAAAAATAGAATTGGGTTATTTTTTTATAATAAAATTTAGATCTATATTTATATTTATGGCTTATGGCTGTGTAACTTGACTGACTGGTCAGTTAGCAGACAACGCACAGCCTAAACCACTGAAGCTAGACAGACTTTTGTGGCAGACATATTTCTTGCGGATCATAGTGGTACTAAGAAGGGATTTTTGCACAACTCTTAAAGAAGTGAAATCAGAGATGCAATATTTGTAAGTAAAATCGAAACTGATGAAGCTACTAATGCCTTTAATAGCTACTCGTACCTCATAAAGTTTATGGTTAGTGGCATTGAGTCGTACAGATATTTTTGACGCCTCGTTGACGTATATATCATCGGGTGACAAGCAAAAGTCACTAAGTACCAATTACCTACTTAAAACAAAGCTCGTATTTCAGTATGAAATTACTAACTAGATACGACTTTTTGAAGAGCAGCGACAGAAATTTATGAGTTTGAGTTGCTGTTTGTTTGAGTTTGTGAGTTTTGCTTGTCATCCGGCGATATATTTATGACCTTACTAATGTTGCACCCTTATGGTTACGTATTATGCTTATAGTTACGTTTATGCAAGAAATGCGTGTTCTTGCAGTTCCTCCACCTCCACACTGTACGAAAACACACAAATCATATAAACCCAAATATCACCATTATCAAACTACACTGACGCGTTTCGAACTCAACCAGAGCCCATCCTCGGAGTATCGCAACCGTTCACTATGCTACAAAATGTTAGAACGGATGAATGTGGTGTTGTGAATGTGTGTGTTGTGTGCGTGTGTGTGGTAGTGATAGTTAGGTTTTTGTGATTTGTGTGTATTCGTACAGTGTGGAGGTGGAGGAACTGCATGAACACGCATTGCTTGCATAAAGGTAAATATCATAAGGTCGTGGCAAATTAATTGTTTCAGTTCATTGATTTGGACCTCAGCAAAGTAACGCCTGATTCAATAAATTAAATAAAAGTTAATAAAAGTGCTAGTTTGTGGAAGCTACTTACCCTGCAGACCTCTTCGAAGTGCCCGCGCCACACGGTCACGTGCGGGACGAACTGACGGTCAAAGAAGCGCGGCAACTGATGCAGGAAAGCCGCCACGCCGATGTAGATCAAGCATTTGGTTACTCGTGGCATGGTGCACCTGAAAAACCAAATGCATTGAAACTAATCGATCAACTCAGAGAGTTAGAACACCGTGGTAACCTAGTTTTACCTAGAGGCTCTTAAGCAGGACATCATGGCTTCGAGCTTATGCTCGCGTTTCTGAGTTTCTCGTATATGTGCGAAATTACATTTGAAGTTTACCACGAGCTTTACGGTGAAGGAAAAATCTGCACACACCTACCGCGTCCGCGTGGCAAGGTCGGGCAATTGCGGCCCAAGACCTCTCATTTTGAGAGGAGGCCTGTGCTCTGAACTAGGACGTATACACGCTGGGATGACATAATCAGAAGTATGAGACAAGATGGACAGTATTCCAATAATTCTCTTAAAAAGCTTGCTTTTTGACATTTACAGGTAAACCTAACCTAGTCACTTGACATTTAAATTCAATTCAATGATGTCCTAGTGAAAAAGGGGTTAATTCTGCAGAAGTTGAACAGCTGATTTCGACTTAAACCCCATTACACATAAAATAGAAAATAGCTGTTTAATTTCTGCAGACTTAACCCCTTTTTCACTAGATCCCAAATGTCAAAGTATGTTCTCACTTTCTGGCATGAGGCAGGCAGAAGACATTTTAGTATAAAACAAGAGCGCCATTTTATTGAAAATGTTAAAATAACGAAGTTCTTAAAATAGATTGTTTTGTCGCGTAAACCAGTCGGTGATTATTTTATTTCATTTTGTCGGAATGACCCTGACTGGTATCGACGTTCTTGATTGACATTGTGTGCCGGTTCTCTTTTTACTTTTTGTGGAACTCTTTGTGGGAGTCCTTTGCCCAGCAGTGGACGTCTTTTGGCTATGATGGTTATACTCAGAGATTAAGTTTTTAGGATTTTGCGTGCAAAAATCCCGATCTCGAGAGAATATCGAAGTAAAGTATGGGGAATGCGGCTTTGCGCGGTGTAAAGTGTTTTACTGCTGGCCAGCGAATGAAGCGTCGTGGGAAGTCGTGAAGTCGTCGTCGTTGTCAATCAAATCTGTTGTCTTCCAAGTACTGGATACGACGACAAGGTGACCTAGAACCTGACTACGAAGCTTGAGGTGCGAACCTGACTACGAAGCTTGAGGTCCCGGGTTCGATTCCTTTGTCGGGGTAGACATTTGTATGAAAAATACGAATGTTTGTTCTCGGGTCACGGTGTTTCATATATATTTAAATATGTATCTATATATAAGTATGTTTATCCGTTGCTTAGTACACAAGCTTTGCTTAGCTTACTTTGGGACTAGGTCAATTGCTGTGAGTTGTCCCGTGATATTTACTTATTTAAAAGTAACCTTCCAGAGACAGCTGTCTACATATCAAATTACATTTAAGCCCACCCAACCGTTTTAGTGGGAAAAAGTAACACACAAATTTACGTATTTTAATATTAGTAACATCCTCTTAACAGTCTTTGATGCTCAAAAGACGCGTCTCTCACTTTGACACGTATGACGTAAACTGTAGACACTCAAAAGGATTTACGTCTGCCGAAAACGACTGGAATAGGTATTAAAAACAAATAAAAAGAGCTGCGCGGGCGGCTTACATCAAATATTTAACGTCTCAAGTAGGTTTTAGCACTCGGATACCACTAAAACAAGAAAATTTCACTTATAAACGCTGTTTGAACGTAAAATGTAAATGTTTTAATCAATAAAGCTCGAGGCTGTATTTTTTATTACGAGTATTTAGGTTAGTATTTTTTGGAGCAAATTGAATGGCTTGGCTTGAGATTGGGGTTTGAAACGGATACCGAAAATGGGCATTTTCAGAAAAAAGTGTACCCTGTAGGTACTTTTTAGGGTTCCGTACCTCAAAAGGAAAAAACGGAACCCTTATAAGATCACTTTGTTGTCCGTCCGTCCGTCTGTCAAGACCCTTTTTCTCAGGAACGTCTACACGTGTCAAGCTAAAATTTATATCAAATACTCAAGTCTACTGTCCCTTAGAGCTGTGAAAAAATTAAATTTCTAAGCTAACGCAATCAAAAGATAGAGCCGTTTCTGCCGCAGCCGCAAATTTTCGAAACTCGCAAGGGAATCAAAACCTACAGGGTACTTCCCGTGAACTCAGAATCTTGAAATTTGGTACGAAGCAAGGTCTTATATATAGCACAGATAAAGGAAAAATTGCGAAAAGCGTAATTTTTTTTGTCTGGTTGTCTATATCAGTAACCAATCTATTTATGCCGCAAATTTTCGACACTCGCAAGGGAATCAAAACCTACAGGGTACTTCATGTGAACTCAGAATCTTGAAATTTGGTACGAAACAAGGTCTTATAACACAGATAAAGGAAAAAATGCGAAAAGCATAATTTTTTTGTCTATCTATCTATATCAATAACCAATCTACAATGATCCCACACTGCGCACATTTTGCTTAGGAGCAGGGGTCTGCTAAGACTGGATATTCATAGATACATATAAATTTGTACTGAACCCTCGGTTCGCGAGCCCAACTCGCACTTGGCCGGTTTTTTCAGCATTGGACGTTTAAGCTGATATTATGAAGATTATGATTATGAAGTTTCATTTGAAATTATGGCACACATGTTTGGTTTAGCCGTGGTGGCCTAGTGGTTTGACCTATGGCCTCTCAAGCAGAGAGTCGTGGGTTCAAATCCCGGCTCGCACCTCTGAGTTTATCGGAATTCATGTGCGAAATTACTTCTGAAATTTACCATGAGCTTTACGGCGAAGGAAAACATCGTGAGGACCGGCGAAGAAATTCATTGGTGTGTGTGAAGTTCCCTATCCGCATTGATTTACGTAAGCAAAGCGGCAGATATAGGTTAGTACATACAGTAATAGTTTTTTTTGTAATTAAGCGTTGTTAAGCCCAAAGCATTGACGCGAGAACAAAGGGCTGGCTTTTAATTAATAATCGCTGGCGCCGATAAATCGCGAGATCAAAGGACTTGAGGCTATGGTTCATGTCGTTATTGTATTAAACAAGGTGTATAGGTTTATTGTGTAATTCACATAATGCAAATTGATAGTGAAAATATCCGCGTGCGTGCGGAGTGCGCGTTTGGCAGCCGCCGTGGCGTGTGACTCCGGGAAGAAGGGCTACGGATTAGCCCGAAACATGTCGAGTTAAACTCGTTTTAAGACGTGAGTGATCCGTATATTTTCACTATGAGTGAGTCTCACGGTAGTTTCATGTTTAATGAAAATTGCATAATTTCAGAAAGAAAAAAGAAAATAAATTAAGTACAAATAGACAAAAAGGATAAAGATAGAATGCGATAGATTTGCAGAAATAAAAAAGAAAAAACAAAAGATTTAAACGAAATTCCTTGCTGTCATTCTTTTGTTAAAAGGTTGCCTGTAGGAGAACGCTTCGAAGCGATAAGGCCACCTATTGCTTGCCTTATATATTTTTTTTCATTTACTTGTTTTTCTGTATTGTTTTCTTTGTGGTGGACAATAAAGAGTTATTGTATTGTATTGAAATTCATAATTAAAAAAAAATGTGGTAGGTATAGTATTCTGGCCTAACCTATTTTTAATACAATTATTTCAGTATTTGAAATGATTATTATACAACATGATAATTATTTTAAATGATGTTATAAGTTTTAATAACTATTCGAGTGAATGCCATACCAAGTGACATTAAAACTAATCAACATTATGACAAATGTTATTATAATTTTATTATTAAAAGTTCTGTTGTTTTAAATATTATGCTTAAAAAATTATGAATTTGGTTTTTATGCGATACGTTTATTATGAATTGTACTTCCACCAATGAAAATATGCCAAAAGTTTAACCAGTGTCGTCGGATAGTTGAGTTGAAATTCCGGGATTTTACCAAAGTCCCACGGGAGTTCCCAAAAAATACATAGCGGTCTTCAGTTACGTTGTATGACGAACACATAAGAAAATTTTTATATCTCTACACACTTAGCGGTTAAGACTTTGGTATTTTGCATGAATCCCGTGGGACAATCGAGATAAAATTTAGCCTATTGTTATTCCAAACGTCCAGCTATAAACATAGTAAATTCTATCCAAATCCATTTTGGTTGTCAATAAGTCAGGACATAAGTAGTCCTGGCTACATAGGTTATAGACAATATATTTATCAATTCCAATAACTTTTAGTTTAACATCATACTAGATAAAACCTATAATGGACATGGATAAGGGCAATTTAATACTATAATGATAAATGAACACATTCCTATGTATTAGTGACAACCCTAGTACTACAATAAATTTTGCTCGCATTTTACGATCACTGCACCCAACACTTGAAAGACAGCAGATTTGATTGACAATTACTTAATAAATTAACTTAAAACAGTTCCACCTCCCACGACGCTTCATTCGCTGGCCAGCAGTAAAACACTTTACACCGCGCAAAGCCGCATTCCCCAAATTAACTCCACATCCTTACTATTGAAACTCACGAAAACTCATTACAGTACCCGGCCATACCTATGTTTTTTTATGTGTGCGTGTGTAACACACAAAAAAAAAACACAATAAACACATCGGTCTTTGGAAAAACACTGCAAATGTCCGACATTTGCAGTCTTTTTTCAAAGACCGTGCGCAATCTTTATCGCCGGGTAGGTACTCTAAATAGTGTCACATCGAGTTTACGATTATTTTTACGAGTATTTTTCGCCTAATTTCACTCCCCAACCAACTTATTGTAAGTACTTTTAGTTAGCAAATCAATGTTTGTGATCCGTTTTACCGAGATTCATTTAGAGAAATGGTTACTTGGCAAATTTTCTTACTTAAAGCATAACGTGCTACCAAGGTACTAAATCCGCAAGCAGTGAACGAGTGAAGCGAGCGAGCAGAGCCAGTTGACCGGAGCAGAAGCGACTCGACATGGTTGGTTTGGTTCAAAGTCTAAGCCATTAGTGTTAGTTTTTAAGGTTCCATACCCAAATGGTGACAACAGGACCTTATTACTGAGGCTCCGCTATCTGTCCGTCCGTCCGTCTGTTACAGGAATCTATCTCTTGAACTATACTCAGCGGCAAATCTAACCGCCCACTTTACTTACATGTTTCTAAGGAAGGAGGGCGATTAGATTTGCCGCTGAGGATATAATAGCTAAACACTTGAAATTTTCATCCGTTTGTCGTATTACTAAATCATCATCGTCATCATCATCCCAGTTTAAGGCTCATGCTAAAATTCGAATTTAATTTCGCACCCTCTGCTTGCGAGGCCATGGGTCAAACCTATAGGCCACCACGGCTAGCAACAAATACTAAAAATAAAATAAATTTAAAAGTTAAAGGAGATCATACAAGGAACGTGTTTTTTCAGCGTTTTTAACTCGATCTTCATAATGACATTAACTAGATACTTGAAATTTTCATCGATTAGGTACGTATATCTGTGACTGCTATAACAACAAAAACCTACGAGTTAAAGATCCGTACACAACTGGCCGAAACACAGGAGTAAGTGATACAGAAATGCAGAACCCCCAACTCTACCTACTTATTCTCTTCTCTACCGATTCCGATCACTGATCATGATACCTAATGGGACTAGAGATAAACTACGATAACATGGCCCGCCCCTCCACATTACTATTTCAATGTGTTTAGTCACATATTTACGAAATATTTTTTATTTAGCCCATAAATGCCCAGAGCTATTTTAGTCTCCGATTTCTTTCATTCGGATAAGCGTTTTCGTTTACAAATCCGCGGGTTTTTTGCACGGGTCAAAAACGACCCTCTGGGCATATATGGGTTAGTAGTATCTGCTTTTATTTGACGGCTGCCTCAACCAACACGCACACGTGCGTTGAAAGTTTTGGTGTGCTTTATAAATACTTTCACAATACATATTGAAGACTTCTTGATTTGTGGAGGAGCGGGCCATGTTATCGTAGATTATCTCTACGCGACGGGGATACAGTACGCTAAAATTATACAAATGTGATGATGGACTCAAGATAGAGTTCAACTTCATTAATATTTTAAAATTTTACTGTGTTTAATGGAAAAAGCTGCTTCATTCAAAATAATTTAGAGTACTAAAAGCCCGTACTGTTTCCGCTGCCAGAGAGTTTGTCTTCCTGGGCACTAATCGAGAGCCTGTATAAATCAAGTCCTAACAGAAATCGGATGTCAGGCGTTAGGTCCTTGAATTACAAGTAGGTTGTCTGGGAGTAATGTTATACTAAGACTTTCAGCTGTTTTTAAATGGGATTTGAGAGTAGAAAAGTTTTTGTTAAAAATTATATTTTTAATACAAGCTTTTTTTGCTGGATGTACAGTCAAGTGCAAAAATAAGTATCTATTCGAACCACTCAAAAATATGTTAATACGGCCTTATTGCGTCGGAATAAGAGTCTGTGGTACTTATTTTTGAACCTTTGAATAAGTTCATATTTTTACACTTGACTGTACTCTTTGCCCCTGGTTACCAAAATTAAGCACTCCAAGACAAATCAAACAAGCTCTTATTACAGAGTTCATATGGCCACCCTCCAGCTTCATCATCAGATCAGCTCCATGTCATCATAATGGTATACTTCCGTTTGGCAAATTATTTTTTCCAAACTGATTCATTTGACAAATGTTTCATTTCCCAAATGTTCATTTTTTCTGAAACTGTAAAATATTCAGGATATATTTCAGGACTATTCTGTAGGTTAGGTTAGGGTGGGTTAGGTTTGTTTTATAACAATCCTGAAAAGTTTACAGTTTCAGAAAAAATAAACAGTTGGGAAATGAAACATTTGCCAAATGAATCAATTTGGGAAAAATAATTTGCGAAACATTAGTAAACCACCTTGCACACATGTGAAGAAATTTAATGGTGTGTGTAAAGTCCCACTCTGCAACGGGTCTGCGTGGAACTACAGCCCAAGCCTTCTGATTTTAGGCTTGTGTTTTGCAATGAGATTTAAGTGTACAGGCTTGGATGATGATGATAATGACAAAAAAAGTTGAATCTACGTAAGACGTACGAAGGAGCTTTGTTAATAATATCACAGAGTACATAATATATATGATTAAATGTACCCGAATTGTTGTTTTGCTCCACATATTAGAATGATTGAATGACTTGTCAACGCCCAGCACAAACCCTTGAACCAAGAAATATGAAATCTCGCAAAGAGGTTTCCATTATGTGGTTTTGGCCAAGTTTCTTGCGTCACTTTTTTCTTAGAAATGATGGTCTCTGCGAAAAAGCTGATAGACTAAAAAAATACATATCCATACATATCCATGGTTTCACATAATTTAACAAGTCATAATGTATCATTCTTCATAATCAACGTTAGCAGTCATAAAGTGATTTATTTTTGAAAATAAATCATCTTTATAACACAACTATTTTTTTTACTTAATACAGTAGTACGCTATTCGAGACTATTCCAGCGTCGCTATCATCTGGGCTCTGGGTTCCATAAAACCCTGTTTACGGACCTCTCGTTCGCTCTTGGGAGATTATTGGATCTCTCACTCGCACTCTGGAATACACATCGCACAAGCCAACGCAGATCGGAATTATAACATCACTGTCCACTTGTGTCTGGCGATTCTTCGAGCTATGTTGGTGACTTTAGTTCTTGCGCGGATTTCTTTTTCTAATGCGATCCCGAAGAGAAACTCCGAGCATAGCTCTCTCCATCGCCCTCTGAGTAACTTTGAGCTTTCTTGTGATGACAGTGGGCAAGGCACATCGCTCGTAGAACTGCTGGCCGGTGGAGCCAAAAGGTTCTCCTCAAGTGGTGTCCACGGACCGGAAGACGCGGTGTAGGTAGGTCTTCAACAAGACGTAGTGATGACCTGGTTAAGGTTGCGGGATCGCGTTGGATGCGAATGGCGCTGGACCGATCTGTTTGGCGAACCTTGGGGGAGGGCTATGTTCAGCAGTGGACGTCTTTCGGCTGACCATGTTCCCTGTCCATTTTTAGAATCATTATCTTATCTTTGTGGTGTGGGATCATAAGAATTTTGCAGAAACTACTAGTAGAGTACTCGTATTTGTAACCTGTGTGAACCATCATAGTAGGGGTTCTTTTACGGACTGAAATCCTTTATGACCGTAATAAAAATTTGGCCAAATAAAATATCAGTGTAACATCCTGTTTACTGTGGCTTTTATTGCGTGACGCAGGCGCCGACTCCGCTTCTAATCACGCTGTATATTTACGGAGTGGTGGTGGTGACTAACAGATGGCGGTGTTAGATGCGGTTGTAAATTCTAAATCGCGAAGACTAATGGTTCCTTGAGATAACGTTAAACGGAGGCAGGGCTTGAAATACCGATATTTTCCAGAAGCGGTATCGTGGTCTTACTCCAGGAACCGGTAGTCTCGGCACCCGAACCTGGGTCTGTACCAAGCATAGGTACGACGTGATACCGCTATCTTGGGAATCGGTAAATTTATGTAATTTAACGGTTTTAAGAATTCAAAATACCGGTACTCGTGGAGTGAATGTGAGAGAAAGAGAACACAATAACTCGCATCGCACCGCTCTAAACGGCAACGTCGCATACACGTCTAAGGCCGGCTTGCGCGGACCCGGGTTAGCAACTTAACTTCGAGTTAACTGCTAACCCAGGGTTAACAAGTGTCAAAATGTATGGAACTGTCATTCTTAACCCAGGGTTACCGATTTAATTTTTTAACCCTGAACTGTGCAAGTGGCGTACTTTTTATGAGCTGTCAAAACACAATTCTCACTTATAGTTTGAATGGAAATAACAACTTATGACGTCACTTGTTGGCCAACTCAATCAACTAACTATTTATTTGTTTAAAAGCAACAAAAGCACCAAAGTTATCGACATAGCCCACCGCATTAGCACGCTGAAGTGGCAATGGGCAGGCCATATAACCCGAAGAACCGATAACCGTTGGGGTATTAGACGAGTTCTTGAGTGGAGACTGCGGATCGGCAAACGTAGCGTGGGACGTCCTCAGACTCGGTGGAGCGATGATCTTCGCAAGGCGGCTGGTAGAGCTGGATGAGAGTGGCCGAGGATCGTGCTCAGTGGCGTGCCATGGGAGAGGCCTATGTCCAGCAGTGGACGAACCTAGGCTGATGATGATGATGATGAACAAAAAATCTAATTTTGCAGTTAATCGAAAATTAATCTGGTTTTCAGGGCTAAAATAAAGCGTTTTCTTACTGGAGTCGTGTCATCGAATTATTTTTTAGTGGTGTCAATTATAGGACCGGTATTTTTCTTTACCCGTTCTCTGGAACGGAAACGATGAAACCTATAAATACCGGTATGTTACAGCTATTTTCGGTATCGGTTCCATGCTCTGACCATCGGACCCCGGCGAGACGGGAGTACCTCGCATACATCTAATATGTAGCGAGATTTCAGAAATAGCCACATCGTGGTCAGCATTCCTTTGAACATTCCCCAAATGTACAGCAGCAACGTTACTGTTCTGCTCCTGCATAGTTCAAATACTTCGTCGGCTGACATAGTATTTGTCATGTCCTAGTTACAGCTTAAAATCCTACCGCTACGCGCTAATATGCACCTATCTTTTCTTTCACAAAAACGTGACATAACTTTTTCTTAAAAAATGTGAAACTTTTTTGGTGATGGTTTTTTGCTATCTTATCTTATCTTATCTTACTAATAGGGGTCCTAGCGGATACACTTCGACCCGTAAGGATCTTTTGTGTAATTACCCCTCATGGTTTTTTGCTAACTATACTTGCATTGTCATCTTATTTCCGTAACATCGGTACCAAATTTCAAGTCATTTCAATCACAAGAAGAAGGTGAAATTTAAAAGCAAAATACACAACAATCACAACAGTGGCAGTATTGTAATTCATAATTGCCATCCCAGTCTATATGTATATGTATGTATGTATACGTTCCACGTAACAGGGCACAGGCTTCTCAAAATGGGAGGGGTTGGGCCGTAAATCTCACGCGGGTCTAGCGCGGATTGGGAATTTCACACGTATCATTGAATTTTTTCGCAGGTGTGCAGGTTTCCTCACGATGTTTGCTTTCACCGTAAAGCTCATGGTAAGTAAACTTCAAATGTAATTTCGCACGTATTTTCCAGAAAACTGTACATGTATTACAGATACATATTTTTTCAATTGAATTTATTCCTTAAAACAATAATTACTTTGTTTAAAATAACATATTAAAAAAATGCTCTGATCTGCGCCGGCCTTAAATGTTAATAAAATGCAAAATGAACAGCTGAGTGGCTGAACTTTAAAAGCTCAATAATTCATCATTATAATCCCAGCCTATATACATCCCACTGCAGGGCACAGGCCTTCTCTCAGAATGAGAGGGGTTAATTGGGCCGTAGTTCCCACGCGGGCCCAGTGCAGATTGGGAGCTTCACACACACCATCGAATTTCTAGCCGATGTTTGCAGGTTTCCTCACGATGTTTTCCTTCACCGTAAAGCTCATGGTTAAATTTCAAATGTGATTTCGCACATATAGATTCCAACAAGACAGGCCTCCAACAAGATGGAGCGACAACCTGGTTAAGGTTGCGGGATCGCGTTGGATGCGGATGGCACGAGACCGATCTCTTTGGCGATCAAAATTGGGTGGTAAGACGTTTGTTATTGTAAAAAAAAACTTTATATCTGCCTAAAATCTCCTTAAAAAGTCCTTGTCCCATTTTAAAGTGACAAAAAAATGGTATTACTAGATCTAGGTGCTAAGTGGCTAAAACGGCAACAGTGGCAAGCGTTGCGACCTCAATGAACAGTAGACTCACCAGGTCCTGGCGACGGGCGCGTGGCAGACGTAGATGTATCGCTGGACGGCCAGCGCCAGCGTCAGCCAGATGCTGGCCGTGTGGAACATCGCCGGGATCACCTGCAGACAACAAGGGTAAACTATAATTATTTATTTATTTATTTATTGTAAAAAAGTTTACACGGCATTACATTGAAACCAATACACCGAGAAACTTAAACTACTTAGATAATAACATTTATAATCTACAGACAAATACATTATTTATAAATACTAGACAGTCTAGCATCAATCCTTTCGCAAAATCTCAAGCATTCTGAACACACAGTCAGCCATCGACTTGCAAGCAGGTCACACTCTGGTGCCGATGCCAGGAGCGCATTCAGAGACGCCAGTGCGCGGGGCAGCGGCGAGTTCCTGCGAGACACGGTGCGCGCCGCCGGGACCGCAAGCAGCCCGCGCGCCCTAGGGCGGAGAGTTATACGACCAACTTCTGGGACGTAAAGCCTCACCACACGACCCACCAGTTCAGGACAGTCAGACTCGATAATGGACCACGCTCGGCCATTGAGCACCATTAGTCTAAGATTCCTACTAGAGGCGACCATCGACTATTTGTTTAATAGAATATGAAAAATACAATAAAATAAAAATAAAAAGTCAGTCAGTAATAAACTGCCCCGGATCGTCCCAGGCGCAAAGGTGCCCAGCACACTAATCACATTTCCCCACTGAGCCGCGATGGACAACCTTTGCACCAGAAACGGCCCAGAGCGATGGTAAAGACCTCTCCCACGAAGACGGCGCCCAGCTTCTTAAAAAAAAAGTATTGTCTCGGAACCCCAACAACCAGTCGTCTCCGCCGCAAGAGGAACAAACAAACAATTCGCGAGTGCTGAGTACTTCTCGGGCTTTTTAAGGGCTGCCATTTTAGAAGCCCCATCCTCGAGGTGCGACCAAGATGTGAAAAGGCATAAGTACTGACGCACGTGGCGTCCCAAAGCAGACATCTTAGCCGAAACCAAAGCACTGCGGACTATATCGTTCAGGGCGTAATGGCGCGAATCTATAAAATATCTATCTAAACAACGATCCGGGTGTCACCAACGGTACTGGCTGAAAATCAGCGCTGGGGTGCTTTAAACGCCTCAGCATTATGCTGAGCCAGTGTCCGATTTGCAACCGCAATGACACATTCTATGTTTAGCTTTAGTGTTGTCTTTTGTTTTGTAAAAATATTGATGATGTGTCTTGTGATGTTGTAAATAAATGTATTGTCTTTTTTTCTTCTTTCTTAAAAATCTCCCCGCACAGCGGCAACAACTCAATGCGTAGTGGCCGTTGCTCTCTACCATAGTGCCGCAGAATAGATGTATAAATGATATGAAAATAATTTTATATCATAGTAGCTATTGCCCGCGTTTATCCCGCAGGAACTACTCAACTTTCTCAAATAAAAACTATCCTATGGTCTTCCCAGGGTCTCACACTATATTCATACCAAATTTCATCTAAATCGGTTGAACCAGTTATTGATTCCTCACAAACTTACAACCCCCTTTTCACCCCCTTAAAGGTGAATTCTGGGGTATAAACTACCTATCTTATGTCCTTTCCTAGGACTCAAACTATCTATATACCAAACTTCATCTAAATAGGTGCAGCGGTTTAAGCGTAAAGAGGTAATAGACAGACAGACACTTTTGAATTTATAATATTAAGTATGGCTATGGATTTAATACATTGCAAAACAAAAACATGACCATCGCTCTGGGTCGTTTCTGACGCAAAGGTTGTCCATCGCGGTTCAGCGGGGCAATGCGGCTAGTGTGTTGGGCACATTTGCGCCTGGTACAATCCGGGGCTGTTTATTTGACTGACTTTTTATTTTTTGTTTTATTGTATTTGTGTGTCTAGAGAACTTGTAAAAATAAAACAATAAAATAAACAATGTAACAGCTGCACAACTGTATTCTAAGCAAATAAATTCTTTGAATAAAATTTTTCCATAATCCAGGAACATAAATATTGCAAAACATATCTCCAGAGAGTTGGCTAAAAAATTCCTGACCGGACGGACAATGATTAATTAATAATAAATAAAAATCCAGGGAGTGTTAGCAAATATGGCCTCTTCTTATTCTGTCCACGACCCACCAACCAAGTTTTGTAAGTTCTTCACAAAAAATCAAGTGTAAGTCCAATGCGTACCAATTTTAACATAATGAGGATTTATCACAGACTATAAAAGTTAGCGCTCCAAAGTACAGCTTTAAGCTCAATTGCCTGGAAGTTATCTCAAGTCTTTAACTCAAAAATGTGTTTAAATTAGAACCATTCCGCTAACGTCGTTCGTGAAAGCAAGATGGTGATTTCAAATTAGATTCGAGTGATTTCATTTTACCTACTTATAAGGATATTATGAGTAGAGTCCTTATTGTCTAGTGCATACGGAATTGCAATCGTTTTTACCAGTTCTTCTTATCACACGGTATAAGATGAGAGAAATTAGTCGGGACGAAATTTCTTTGCATACTCCTTGCATACTCTATCATTGTCATTATCATGTTAAATTGTATTAATGTTTTGTTATCACCGTAAGACTCATTGGAGCGTACTAAATTTAGTTCTCACATAAAAGCGTCTACTTAGTTTCAAAACTTTAATTTCGTCAAGTGTATTTTTTTCTTATTTCCCTAAATTATTTACGTCTTTTTTAGAATTAGCAATTAGAAAACACAACTATTTGAAGATTTGGACTCGTTTTAAATTATTTGCCGATTCCGAATTCGAATAGGACGCCGTCTGTCAACTGTCAATATCCGTTGAAGAGGGTAGTCGCTGACAAGCTGAAGTGAAGCCTGTGGCGTTCGCGATAAAATCGAAGATTGATTGATTTAGTGTTTTTTTTCTTTTGTGCAAAGTGTATGTCAGACTGACGAAGGACGTTATGCTAGGTTTGATGGGAGTTTGGTTTAAGACAGCTATAATACTGAACCTGTGACCCTCCAAACTTGTACGAGTGGCCCACCAGGCCTCTGTTTCACAGACGTTTCAAGTGCTATATAATCTTCTGTATATACAAAAAGAAAAGACCTGACTGATTGACTGACTTACTCTCTCACCCTAGAAGCCCAGCCCTAGAAGGCCCTAGAAGGCTAAAATGTTACCTACAGGTTCCCTTGATCATGTAGGCAAGGAATAAGGGCGAATTTGTTGGAATTACCGCGGATAGGGAATAATCGAGAATTATAATGTTTGATTCAGAGTGGCCCTGTCCCTGTAATTAAGTACTAGACTCTTTAAATTTCGCATACAACACAAAAGTAAAAAACCGATTTCAGGATTTTTGGAAAATCCCACAGGATAAGGAAAAAATGAAATACTAACTGATACCGAAGATGATGATGATGGATTTTGGATTTCTGCTTTATTCAATGAAAGATATGAAGAAGCTTTACCACAAATTTGAATTCTGCGAAGGCGAAAGCTAGTTGTACGTAATTGTCATTTTTTGTATGAGGAAGTTAATAATTATATCAATTTGTATTTTGGATGGCTGATGATTGGCGGACGATCTGATCAAGGCCGTAGGAACGACTTGGATGCATTGTGGAACCCTTTGGGGGAGGCCTCTGTCCAGCAGTAGATGTCTTTTGTCTGATAAATGATCATCATCATCATCATCCCAGCATATATACGTCCCACTGCAGGTCACAGGCCTCTTCTCAGAATGAGAAGGCTTGGGCCGTAGTTCCCACGCGGGCCCAGTGCAGATTGGGAACTTCACACAAACCATTGAATTTCTTCGCAGGTGTATGCAGGTTTCCTCACGATATTTTCCTTCACCCTTAAAGCTCATGGTAAATTACAAATCTAATTTCGCACATAAATTCTGAAAAACTCAAGGTGCGAGCCGGGATTTGAACCCACGACCCTCTGCTTGAGAGGCCATAGTCCAACCACTAGGCCACCACGGCTATATGATAAATGATGACGAATTTAATTTTTCACAGGGCCAAAGCCGCGAGCATACGCTATAGCGAGGACTATAGTCTTCAATAAAATTGTCTCCAGTTCTAAATTATTAAAAGTCCAGTAAGCCCTGGCCGTTAACAAAGGACATTGTCTCAGCAAATAACACGATTTAAAATAAAAATGCCGTTTTCAAACAAAAGTAAATTGACTTTTTCAATTTCATCGGACAAATTGATTTAGAAAGATACAATTGAATGTTAAAGAATATCGTTGAATTTTACGGAAAGTTATTAAATAAGTTTGTTAAATAGAGATGGGACTGTTCGCTGAGATATTTTTGGAATGTTTTATTCTTTTTTCTGTAAGAGGCTTACTTTTAGTATTAAAATGAATCACGAAATTACAGTGAAACTACTTAAAGGGTTCTAGGTACCTACAAGCGTTTCAACCGTTATCTGTTTTCTGTCGTACCCAATCTATATATTGAAGAAATGAGCGATAGTCAGGTACTCATAACATAAAATTTAATGAATACGCACTCGATTTTTATGTGTTCTAACAGTGTGGAGGTGGAGGAACTGCATGAACACGCATTTCTTACAAAAACGTCGCGGGTGAGCAAAGTAGCCTAAGTGTTTTAGTTCATTAATATGGACCTCCGCAAAGTAACGCCTGTTACAATAAATTATGTAATATCATATCCGTTTTAGTAATAAAAGTAAGTGATGCACTTTCATTTAATAAATTAAATCATTAAAGGTGAATTCGCGGCCAACATAAATATTTATTTCTTAATGACGAAGAAATACTTATCTATTACAAAGAAATACGAAAAAAATGCACACATTCGGCGCGTACAGCCAAGGCATGTGTAATTGAATACTTTTCATTTAGAGTAAAAAATTTTAATTTAAATTTAAATCTATACATATAATAAATCTGTAACAAGTCGGTGTCTGTACATTGAAGATATTTGAGAAAAACTGTCACTAGGGCTATTTATTAGCACAATAGAACCCAAAACAATGATTTTTAGAATTATTGTCTGTTTGTCTGTTTGTCTGTCTGTTTGTCTGTGCGTTTGTGCGCGCTAATCTCAGAAACGGCTGAACCTAGAAGGATGCGGTTTTCACTGATATGTTGGTATTTTCTTGGATTAACATTTAGTGTTTGTTTCATTTGAATCGGTTCACAAATAAGAAAGATACGTCTATTTTAAGAATCTATCGAACAGGTTTTTTTGTTTGAACGCGCTAATCTCAGGAACTACTGCTGCGATTTGAAAAATTCTTTCAGTGTTAGATAGCACATTTATCGAGGAAGGCTATAGGCTATATATCATCACGCTAACACCAATAGGAGCGGAGCGGAGCGGAAGAATGTTTCAAAATCGGGGGTTTTTGAAGTAAAACTTCTATAGGCACGCTTGACTCGGGAGTACGGTGCACGGTGTTGAATGTGAACGCGGGTGTGCGGGGGGGGTGCGGGGGCGGGTAATTTTTTTTATATCAAGGAACTAAGGAGAGCCATAATTGATGAAAAAGCAAATTGGATAAAAAAAAATAAGCTGCCCAAATTACTAATTCCACGCGGACGGAGTCGCGGGCAAAAGCTAGTTGAACATAAAACAACCGTAAGACTCACGTCTATGATCAAGTGTAGCTCGTCATATTTCGGATTAATTCGTAGCCCTTTTAGGGTTCCGGAGCCAAAATGGCAAAACGGAACCCTTATAGTTTCGTCTGTCTGTCCGTCCGTCTGTCTGTTTGTCTGTCTGTCTGTCTGTCTGTCCGCGGCTTATCGCAGTGACTATTAGTGCTAGAAAGCTGTAATTTTGCATGAATATTTATATAGCAATGACCCCGAAAAAGTGATAAAATAAAATGTAAAAAAAATACCTTATTTATTTTATTACCATTGATATAACCTAAACCTAAATTAAAACTATGATACTGGAGATTCGGCGAAATAGACGCGTCACCATCTCGGAGTAATAGATATTGCCACAGTCGTCTGTCTGCATTGTTTAAATTTCATTACGATTTTTCATAAATTCTCAAATATTTTCTAGAGAAATATTTACTGTCACGACATTGATAAATTGATTTAGAATTTATCTTAGTTTGGTGACTGAAAATATTTGTTTAAATCTATCTAAACGAGCAATTCTTGTATATATATATATATATATATATATATATATACATATATAATTAAGTAACTTTTATTTATTTTCTGAAGCTGTTAAATAGTTTATCACTAATATTTTAAATTTAATATTTTAATATATTTTTTAATATTTTTATATATATACAGGAAGTGCAGTTTATTTTTTAGATAAAGTTGAGACTTTTACTCATCAGTCGGGAATACTCATAAGTAATTTAATTATTTGCAATATTGTGACTGTGTGTGTATTACAAAAGAAAATATACCTATAATCATGTAAGACATATTTTGATGTTTTATTTCTAGTTTTCCTTAAAAAAAATATGTACAAAAACAGTATAAAGAACCAAAAGTCATTATTTTTTATTTCCCTCAGTGTTAGGTTCCAAATTGGGAATGTCTAAAAAAATTACCAGTGGTTTTTATATTTTTTTTGTATAGAAAAGTCAATTATAAGAAACTAATTTCAATATTTTGTCATTTAATTCTCTACTTTTTTCAAAATTAATTATTGAAACTATTTTAGTTGATGACGTCAGATTGTAATTGAAGGCTCCCACAATGCCAAATTTCTAAATCTATCTAAATGCGTACGATAAGGCAACCCACACACTATACACTGTGTCACTTTACTGGCACTGTCAAAGTGCTAGATGTCAGACAGCGGGTCCAAATCAAACTCCGTAGTATAATCCACGCGTAAATTGTGAAGAATTCTAACCACACAGAATAAAGTACGACTTGAACCGGTCACGCAATTTACACCAATGTCAAATAAAGGTCATTGCTTATTTGTTATATAATAAATTCATTACATAATATTAAAATTAAATAACTACAGAAAACGAGTTAAAAAGCATTTATCTCGAAATGGTTTTCGATTTACTATACATTGCAAAAATTCCTATTACCGATGGTAGAAAGTTGTTGCTTTTTATACACTCGGTAATGGAAGCTCAATTCGCGGTAATAGAATCATAACCTGTCCATTGCCACGGTAGTAGAAGACTTTGGTATTTTGGCTTCAATAATCCACTCGTACTCGCAACCTTAGAATGGACCCGGGAACTTTAGGTCATACAGCCATATAATATAATCAGAATCTCAGAAACGGCTCCAAAGATTTCGATGAAATTTGGTATGTGGGGGTTATCGGGGATGAAAAATTGATCTAGCTTGGTCTTATCTCTGGGAAAACGCTTGGTACCGAGTTTCGGCCCGAGCGGAGCTCGGTCGCCCGGATACTATATCATGGAGTACTAAAGACAAAAACACGCCAGAATTTTAAGCCTATCCAACAAAATACAATGAGGAAATAAGGCCCCAACTTATCTTATCATCCCAGACTATTTAAGTCCCACCACTGCAGGGTACAGGCCTCCTCTCAGAATGAGAGGGCTTGGGCCGTAGTTCCTACGCAGTCCTAGTGCGCATTGGGAACTTCACACACACTATTGAATTTCTTCTCAGGTGTGGACAGATTTCCTTTCGATGTTTTCCTTCAACGTAAAAAAATCCGAAAAACTCAGGGGTGCGAGCTCGGGCTCGAACCCTCGACCCTCTGCTTGAGAGGCAAAACTCAAAGGTCAAACTGCTAGGCCACCACGGGTGAGTTATCTAAAATCCACCAATTTATTACTATTGTTATTATTGTTTAATTAATTAATTACTAATATAGCTATGTACATACCAGTTTATTGCAGACCGTCTTAAAAGTACGTACTTTTAAGAGGGTACGATGGCTGAGAGACTTTTGAGAAATAGGTATTTTAATGAAATGTCGCTGTCTCGCCCGAACCCCTCCGTGTCAGTACAGCGAGAGCGGAACAACTGCAGCTCAAACCGTTAATAGGCGCGTAAAATTGATCAAAACAGCATTTCGTAATCCCCTGTTTTCTTCTCGAAAACTGGACCAATAAAATTATTTTTTTTTAAAAATAATTAGAGGACAGATTTAGCTATGCCCCTATGTTTTCCTTTTTTTTTATGTCAGGGACTCTTTTCTGATGAGTGTCTGAAAATGACCTTGAAATTGGGCAATTTTTTCAGTTTTTAAAAGCTCATATTTCTTATGTTAATTGAAATATGGAAAAAAACGAAACATAGGGGCATAGCTGTGGTAGATACAGATTACACAGTAAAAAAAATTGGCTCTAAAGCCATTATCCAGGGAGGAAACAGGGGATTACGTTTGTATGGAGAAATGGTGCGCATCGTACCCTCTTAAGACGGTCTGCAATAAACTGGTTTGGTTTTTAATATGGTTTAGGGTGAAGCCAGACGAGCGTAATTTTGTGAGTCGTGAGCGGCAGAATTTCGGTCACGCTATACAATATGCCACAATGTATGGCGCAACCGAAATTTTCGTCTGGCTTCACCAATAAAGTCCTATTTATGTAAAACTCATTTTGCTTCGCCGTGTGAACGAAACACGAGTTTTGTATGAAACCGAATGCGGAAGAAATTACGCGACCGAAATTACGCTGCTCACGACTCAAAAAATTAAATAAATATATTACGTAGGTAAATGGGGAGTTACCTTGAACTACTAGTTTGTGTTTATTAATCAAAGCTACAACACTAAAGTCTTTCACCGCTGCAGTATGAAATCGCAATGCAGAAAATCTTGGTTAGTCTTTCTCCTAAATAGCATCATCTTCTAATATACGCCGTGAAATTTTAGTGGTTGTTTTCCCGAAACGAGGTGATTTAGTTTCGATTGTACAATGACCGCAAACCAATAGTAACGCTTCGTTGGTACCTAACCTATCGTACGATCGTACGCTACTTGTACCAACGAAGCGTTACTATTGGTTTGCGGTCATTTTCGACTTTCGTTTTTCACAATTGGATTTTTGTCTCTAGTCAAAATAGTAATTATAAATCGATTGTACAATCGATACTAAATCACCTCGTTTCGGGAAAACAACCACTAAAATTTCACGGTGTATAAAAATCTCGTGTCACGGTGTTTGTTATCGAACTCCTCCGAAACGGCTTAACCGATTTCTATGAAATATTTGTCTATATTTGGTAGATTTCATACTAAATACGAACGGAAACATGGATGCACAGAAAAAAAACACAAAAAAAACTAGCTCCGGGAATCGAATCCTTTCTTCTGTGTAGGTATCGAATATCGTCGGGGATAGAGCAATACCGCGTAACTAGCTTTTTCCATAAGGCTTAACTTGAAATTAAATAACAGGAAAAATTAGATAAAATAGACCTTATGGGTAAAGCTAGTTATGGGGTATTGCAGTATCCCCGACGATTGTGTGTAAATAAAAATCTCTCTCTAGTGTGGGTAGGCCACCAACAGGATGGAGCGACGACCTGGTTAAGGTTGCGGGAACACGTTACATGCGGATGTCGCAGGACCGGTTTGTTTGGCGAGCATTATGTTCAGCAGCGGACGTCTTTCGGCTGAAGTGATGATAATGATGATTCTGGAAAACTCATAGCTTGAGAGCCATTGGTCAATTCACTAGTATATTGAGCTGTGATCTTGTATATCAGGTGAAGAATTTTATGGTTGGATTTTAGACTAAGCGTGGAACGCTATTGCATTCCTTCCCGGACTAATAACGGACACACAAACACTTATTGCGTTCAATAGAATGTTGTAGAGCGGAAGGGAGGGGAAAATAGCGATGTTGGTTCATTTGCTACTCGCATTATTTGAAACAGGCATACCGTAATGTTAATGAGGGTTTTCTATGAGAGGCTATTTGGCGCTAGTATCGTCAGGTCCGTTTGACAACTTTGACATTTGTTTTATGGGTGTAACGTCAAATAGACCTTACGATACTAACGCCATCTAGCGATATTCCACCTGTCAGAAAACCCTCATTAAACGTACAAGACAGTGGAGTCGGCATAATCTTGGCGGCTTTACCGTGTCAACTTAATTTATGTCATCATCATCATCATCATCATCATCGTTTCAGTAGAAAGACTCTACTGCTGAACATAAGGTTTGCCAGACAGGCCGGTCCTTCGCCACCCGCATCAAACGCGTTCCCGCAACTTTAACAAGGTCGTCGCTCCATCTTGTCGGAGGCCTCTTGCTGGGCGGCATATTGTTGGGTGGATCATCAACTCGACCTATATACGTTAATGAGAGGGCTATCCGTTATAGGGTAGTTTCTCAAGAATTGTTATGGTTAGACAGCTTTATTTATACATAATGTGTATTTTTCTTGCCGCTACAACAACAAATAATAAAAATTTAAATCAATTGAAAATTAAGGAAAGTCCCGATTAACAATATACATAGAATGTAAAACAATATACCTAATAATAATAACATAAAAACACTGCGTACTGCTTAGAAACAAGAGAGCTCTGATAACACTGGATTTTTATACATTCGGCAGTTTATAGCGTATATTTTGACGTAGGTACCTTAAAATTTGTACGGAACCTTCGGTGCGCGACTCCGATTCGTCCTTAGCCGGTTTTTATCTATACAAGCTTGTGATAGACGGACGGACAGACAGAACCTTACTAACAGGGTCCAAACGGTCAAAACAACTAGATCATCAATAGATCTTGGCAGAACACACGTACCTACTGTTGATAGATATATTATTTTCCACTTGTATTCGCGATATCGAACAAAATTCCGTTTCATCGGACAGACTGAAGAGAGCACTTCGACTTCAATTCCTGTCTTTGAAAGCTGACTTTCACCAACTTAACTTTACTACTTCGAATACTATAAATCAAAACGATCCCCACGACTATATCAGCTGACCAACAGCAAACGTATGTTTGCTATCTTGAAGATTGAAGATAAGTATTTTCAGACTGTAGAGTGAAGCAGTTAAAACAGTTAAGGTAGTCGCTGTGGAAGTAGTGGTTGGGATTTTAGTGCAAAATAAGTGATTTGATACTGCAACTTGTAGATAAAGCTTTAAGTCCAGTTTATCTGAAATATACCAAGTTTTGATCCGACTTAAGGCACTTTCCTACCGTCGACGATGAACGAGATACGCAGCGAGAAGTGAGTGTGTAGTTCGGATAGTTTTCTTACAGTGCTATAAGTGAGTGTAGGTACTTAAGTACCTAGGTACTGTACGGGCGCGACGGGCGAATCACATTGTTGAGTAAAATGGCCGGTTGTTTGTTTTCTCGGCGCCAGTTTTGACCACCAAGTGAGTAGGGTTGCCACCTATCACTTCTTGAATTGAGGGTTACCAGAATTAAAAATACAAGATTCAGAGTCTTCGATGTTTAATATGTATTTAAGCTCGTGAATGCTCGGCATTTTCTGGCGAAGGATTGATTGTTTGGCACGGACTCAAAATTACCTAGGTATACTTACTTAAATTAGTTTTAAGAACTTAGTTATTTAAGTATGTATATCTATCTTTATAAGTATGTTTATCCGTTGTCTAGTACCCATAGTACAAGCTTTGCTACACTCTTTATTGTACACCAGAAAATACAGATAAAAATAAAACAATTAAGAACACAGTGAATAAAACTTAACTATAAACTAAATACACTGAGAGAAAAATACTGTCAATCTAACAGGAAAACTTTAACGGCACACAGCCCACATTGTAACTTTGCTAATAAGTACACGTTTTTATTGTGGCCATTTCACATTGTCAATTTCACAACCTATATAAAATGTTTTGTTGAATACACAAATTTTAATTTCTAATAACAACGTTGCCAATTCCACAATAACTAAACGTTTTGTTAAATACACAAAATTTACATTTCTAACGACAAGTTGTCAATTTCACAATAATTAACCGTTTTGTTAAATACACAAAGTTTACATTTCTAACGACAAGTTGTTAATTTCACAATAATTAACCGTTTTATTATTATATATATCTAACTATTACAAACTAAATTAAATTAAAAACTAAACTAGATCGAAAAATGGCCCCTGCTTTGTTTAGTTTGGGACAAAGTCAATTGGTGTCAATCGTCCCACGATTTATTTATTTATTCAAATCTTAAAAATTTCTTAAATTTTTAAAGTTGTGTTTTTTTATTAAAGGAAAGAGCTTTTAAAATATTTTATTTTTGTGCAGCAAATACATTGAAATCTGTACACGATAGTTCGAAGTTACATTTTATTTGAATTTTCGCTTTGACAGTATCGAAATTAAGTCTGTTTCGGCTATCTGTCATGCATTGCCGCACAAGACATACTTAGAATAACGTTAGAGTTTACTATATTTTAGCAAGAAAGTTGCATTTTAAAACAAAAACAAATAAAACTATCACGTAAACTTACCAGAACTCCTCAGGTAACCGGAAATTTCAGTTCGCCACTTTATTTATCCTCTCATTCAAAAACAATCCTTCACTCCATCGTTACAAAGTCGTGATTCCGTCGTTTAAAGACTCAAGTTTTCTATCATTTAGCCATTGGAAATTGAACTTTAAAGTAAGGGCAATAAAGTTGTTTTGGAATAGGGAACGTGCGGATGAAATGCAATAGCCAAGACAGCAATTTCCCGGTAGAGGATGTTGAGCGGGGATATATGAACCACCACAGGATGTATTACTTAATAACTGCACTATGCGATTGCAATAAAATTGCGAAGTTTGATATTAAAATGCACTTAATTATGAATTACGTTCTCAAGTCATTTTTGTTACTAACACTCTATGGACCTAAAAGTTGCCTGAAAATAAAGATATTTTTTTTTTATTATTTATTTTTTACTGGTTAGATGGTTTATTGGCTATTCTTTGGATCGAGTTAAAAAAGGAAGCAGGTTTTAATCAGTTTTTTTTCATGTAACAATACAATACTTAAGAACTGCGTGATTTATGAACCGATTTGGTTTTATTTTTAACCCCCGACACAAAAAGAGGGATGTTATAAGTTAACCGCTATATATATATATATATATAAATATATATATGTGTGTGTGTGTGTGTGTGTGTGTGTGTGTGTGTGTGTGTGTGTGTGTGGCATCATAACTCTTAAATGGGTGAACCGATTTGAATGTGGTTTGTTTTTTATTGAAAGCAGGTTTCTTGGTGATGGATCTTAAACATGTTTCATCAAAATTGGTCCAGCCGTTTCAAAGTTATCAGCTTTTTTGTATGCTGCGGAAGGATTTTAGATTGAATTGCGTTGGGGGTTTTTAAAATTTTTAATTTATAGGCATTGTTTATTTGGACCGGTATGGTTTCATATCGGTTGCATATTTAAAGTCGGAATTCATAATTTTTCAGAATTCATTATTTCGCCGAACTCTTTTTACTCTGAATCCATTCTACAGAATTGTTATAAAACAAACCTAAACTAACCTATCGAGTCCTACATTTCACCATTTTAAAATTCCTGAATAAATTATTTAATGGTTTCTGAGAAAAAATAATTCGGCGAAATGATGAATTCTGACAAAATAAATGATGAATTCAGACTTTAAATTTTATGCCAATAGAGGAGGTGCAGTAAGAAGAGATGTTTGGAAATTAGCCAAATAGCCAACGGGAGTTATCCAAAAATTTTGTCTCTCGCTAAAGAAGTCACGGGCAAAAGCTACTTTCCAATTTTCGCAGTTGTTATAAACCTATAACTAAAGCTCTGAAGATGAGCTCTGGTTGAGTTCGAAACGCGTCAGTGTAGCTTGGTGGTGGTGATGGTTGGGTTTATGTGATTTGTGTGTGTTCGTACAGTGTGGAGGTGGAGGAACTGCATGAACGCACATTTCTTGCATAAACGTAACTATTGTAAGGTCGCGGGTGAGCAAAGTAATTGTTTTAGTTCATTAAACCTATAACTGTAATGTTTAATTTACGAAAGCTTTTGTTAAAATACCCCTCAGGGATGTGGGATAGATACAGATTATCACAGATCGCTAAGAGCCATTGTACTGTTTCTTTGTTCCGCTTTGCTCTGTATTACGTGAATACCATACCAAAGCGAGTACGGTAACCAAAGCTTTGTTGTGCTTTGCTAGCGATAAATATTTTTCGGAAACGTGAGAATATTTTAGAAAATGCATAACGTGTTGTAAAGTGGTTCGGTAAGCCCGACCCCAGTACCCCTACACTCCAGACTCCGTTACGGATTTTTCACCGTAAGTTCTATATGACGTCATGTGTTTCCTGCGCCAATATAGGTAAC
Source organism: Archips crataeganus (assembly GCA_947859365.1). Classification (NCBI taxonomy): domain Eukaryota; kingdom Metazoa; phylum Arthropoda; class Insecta; order Lepidoptera; family Tortricidae; genus Archips; species Archips crataeganus. The sequence goes on along the minus strand of OX402071.1, from coordinate 4,738,666 downwards.
GCCACGAGAGTTGAGGCGAATGATTACACACACAGCTACAAAAAGTACTAATTGCAAAAAAAAGTACTTATAAGTATATTTATTTTTAACGACCGCTTTAGCCTAGTTGGTAGTGACCCTGCCTACGAAGCAAGAGGTCCTGGGTTCAAATCCCGGTAAGGGCATTTATTTGTGTGATGGGCACGAATATTTGCTCCTGAGTTATGGATGTTTTCTATGTATTTAAGTATTTATTTATCTATATAAGTATGTTTATCCGTTGCTTAGTACCCATAACACAAGCTTTGCTAAGCTTACTTTGGGACTAGGTCAATTGGTGTGAAATGTCCCATGATATTTATTTATTATTATTATTTATTTATATTGTATAGGTATAGTTAGGTATTTGAGATTAACATATGCATTTATATTTATTCAAATCTTTTGCTCTATTTGTCGATCCTTGTTTTTGATTGCTCTTCTCTACCACTCAAAGGTTGACTGGCAGAGATCCCTTCAGGGATAAGTCCGCCTTTGTACTTATCATTTTTTTTTCTGTAACCTTTTTGTTTTCCTTTTGTACAATAAAGAGTATAAACAAACAAACAAACAAAAAGTAGCGAATGAATGAAATTAATGAGTGAATGAAAATGTGAGTTATATGATCTTATTATACCTACGTAATACTATGCATATTATAATTTTTAATTTTTCATATAACCTATTTTTGAAATGAAACAATTTGAAACTGATAAGAAATATATTTGTAACAAAAAAATTGGTATTTTATAAACAGCGAAAAATATGCTTATCTGATTTAAATAAAATAGATCAATTATTTTATTTTCTGTTTTGTTTGAACTATGTAGATGTATTTTCCTAAATAATACCAAGGATGATATAGACTGGATTGGCAGTCGCCATAGTACGGATCGGCCGCGGTTTTTGTAGTTCGATTATTAAATCTAGATGGCGCTGAAATATAGCCAGAGGCTTTGAAGGCAAAACAAAAAGACTACAGATATTTCATATCACAGCAAATGTATTATTATGAAATATTTTTTAAAAATAATACATTTGTAGTAATATGAAACATCTGTAGTCTTATTGTTTTGCCTTCAAAGCCTCTGACTATATTTCAGCGCCATCTAGATTTAATAATCGAACTACAAAAACCGCGGCCGATCCGTACTATGGCAACTGCCAATCCAGTCTATATCATCCTTGATAATACTTAACGAAATAGGTTGATGAAATTTTTAGTCAATCTTGTAATTCACCGCTGAGTCTGTTGGACTTGCTATCGGGTACGAATAAATGTCAAAATCCCGCTGTCATTAAATGACGTGTTGTTGTGTGCGTGACCTCAACTCTCCTGGCGTTACCTATACTAGATAAGACCAGACATCGACCTATGAGTTTGAAAGCTGTATTTCTTCTCTTCTGTGTTTATATAAAGTTTATAATAAAGGGCAACCGTTACTGATTGATCCCTCAACGCACAGGTCAAACCACTGAACTGATTGTGCTGAAATTTGGTACACAGATAGATACGAGGGGCGTTCAATATAAAGTGAGAATGAGATGCAAACTCTTTTAATATTACGAAATTAAATACTGGCCGGTAAAGCTAATCTATCTAGCTGATTGCTATGAAAAAAAAAACTAACTGTCTTTTGTTTAAAAAAAATAAACGGTAATTTCTTTGCAATGCTATTGAGTACGTTAGCGAAAATGGAGAAAATTGAACTGCGCGCCGTTATCAAATACTTGTATTTGAAAATTTTTTCTACGGACCAAAGCAATTTGGGTTTGCGGGACACTTTAGGGTCTAATGCTCCTCCGTATTCGACAGTCGCACGTTGGTGCGCCGAATTTAGACGTGGAAGAACATCGACAATGGACGACCCCCGCTCCGGACGCCCTACTACAGCAGTAACTGAAGAAATTGTGAAAAAAGTCGAAAACTCAGTTTTGGCGGATCGTCGTGTCACAGTTCGTTTTATTGCTGAAAATGTAAAGATTTCAACGGGGAGCGTGCATAATATTTTACATGAACGCTTGGGTATGAAAAAGGTATCTGCGCGTTGGGTACCAAGAATGCTTACTGACACGCAAAAACAAACTAGACTAGAGATTTGTCAAGAAGCTTAGAACCTGATGCAGCAAGACCGGGAAAATTTTTTTGGCGCGATTTATAACAATGGACAAATCATGGCTCCATCATTACGACCCTGAAACGAAACTGCAGTCTATGACATGGAAAAGGCCATCATCTCCAACTCCGAAGAAATTCAAGGTGAGCCCATCTGCCGGTAAGGTCATGAGCTCTGTTTTTTGGGATAGTAAAGGGGTATTAATGATTGAGTATCTCGAGCATGGAGCCACTATTACGGGCACTTTATACGCCAAACAAATAGCAACATTGCGCAATGAGATCCGCGAAAAACGGCGAGGTTAACTCTCGAAAGTTGTGCTGTTCCACCAGGACAATGCCCCGGCACACAAGTCCGCCGTTGCAATGGCTGCAATTCGTGATGCTGGGTTCGATATCCTTAAGCATCCTCCGTATTCACCAGATCTCGCTCCCAGTGATTTCTACCTATTTCCGAGATTGAAACAATACCTGAGAGGCCAGAAATTTGAAGTCGACGACGCGGTAGTCGCTGCAGTACAAGATTTTTTAAGTAGTCAAGATGAGACCTTTTTTAAAAATGGAATTTTAAGTTTAGAAAAAAGTGTATTATGCTAAAAGGTGACTATGTCGAAAAATAAAATGACATTTAGTAAAAGTTGTTTATAACATACTTATTCTCACTTTTTATTGAACGCCCCTAGTATTATGACGTAGCCATCCGCTAAGAAAGGATTATTCGAAATTTCCGCTTTATAGGGATTAAATGGGATTGATACTTTCGCTTCGTGGTAGACAACAAAGCAAAAAGCAAAGCGAACCATTGATAATGTTATTTAGTTACTTATCTCCGAAGTACTTTCCTAACACAGCATTTTTTAACATAGTAGTTAATCTGTTTGAAGCTAGGAATCGCCAATATGAAATGGAATTATTTCCATTGAAATAATTGAGTCCCTATGAGTCTTCTTCATAAAATAATATTCCATTCTCACAAATCAACTTAGTAGTTTTTTATTTATAATAATGTAAACAAACCTATTATTTTTACTGTGGAACTTGCCTTGTCAAAAACAAATGAATACCCGAGGTGTTCCTTGCGAGCGTGTGTATTTTTCCGTAGTTTGAATGGTAAATTAATTAAATAAATGTCTCAGAGTGCGCCCGTTAATGATATTCGACAGCTCATTGACCTTTTCAACCCGCTTATATCCATTTCAACACCTATGTAACTTTAACCTTGCTTACAAATGTCAATGATCCTAAATTTAAAGGACATTTTCGTTAAATACCCAGGGGAAAGCAGTTAAGGCAACAAACTTGGATTAGGAATTTAAGTTGTACATTTCAACCGAAACGGTTTCGAGGGGCCACTTCACTGGTCGTATTAATATAAAATGCCTTGACGTTTTGTCAAGGCGTGCAGAGCGCACGAGAATGAATTAGTGCCATCAAGAACATGACATATAATAAGTTTTAGTTAAAAAAATCATTTTTTCTTTTTGTAGACTGCATTGTCATCCAACTTTCATAATTATACCAAATTTCAAGTGATTCCGACCACTGGAAGTGGGTCAAATTAGACTTCCAAGATTTGACCCGTACATAATGTACATAGATAAATAAAAGCTAGTAAAACGCAAGTAGCAAGACATTCTTATACTGCAAAAAGTTTTGAGATGGAATGTTAAACCAACTAGGTTATTTTGATCAGTAATGCTGCCAAATTTTATAGTTCCCAAATAAACAATTAACTGTCCATGGGAACATGTAACTAAAAACTTTGCCATAAATTGTTACCTAATAACAATTAATTAACTACTGTATAGTTTCAGGCGTTACTTTGCTGAGGTCCATCTATACTAATATATAAAGCTGAAGAGTTTGTTTGTTTGTTTGTTTGAACGCGCTAATCTCAGGAACTACTGATCCGATTTAAAAAATTCTTTCAGTTTTAGATAGCCCATTTATCGAGGAAGGCTATAGGCTATATATTATCACGCTAACACCAATAGGAGCGGAGCGGAGCGGAAGAATGTTTCCAAATCGGGGGTTTTTTAAGTAAAACTTCTATATCTCGGGATCTACTGCTCCGATTTGAAAAATTCTTTCAGTGTTAGATAGCCCAGTTAGATAGGGCGGGTTGGGAGCGGGTGGGGGGGCCACTTGGGAGCGGATTGGGGGCGAGTTGAGAGCGGGTTGGGGGCGGTTAGAGAGCGGGTTGGGGGCGGGTTGGGAGCGGGTGGGGGGGCGAGTTGGGAGCGGATTGAGAGCGAGTTGGGGTCGGGTTGGGAGCGGGTTGAGGGCGGGTTAGGAGCGGGTTGGGGGCGGGTTGAGAGCGAGTTGGGGGCGGGTTGAGGGCGGGTTGTGAGTGGGTTGGGGGTGGGTTAGGAGCGGTTTGGGGGCGGGGTGAGAGCGAGTGGGGAGCGGGTTGGGGGCGGGTTGGGGGCGGGCTGGGGGCGGTTTGGGGGCGGGTTGAGAGCGAGTTGGGGGCGGGTTAGGGGCGGTTTGGGGGCGGGTTAGGAGCGGGTTTGGGGGCGGATTGGGAGCGGGTTGGTTTATTATGAAGTTTCACTTCTTCTGGAAGGATCTAAGAAGAGCCATAATTGATGAAAAAGCAAATTGGATAAAAAAATAAGCTGCCCAAATTACTAATTCCACGTGGACGGAGTCGCGGGCAAAAGCTAGTGTTAAAATAAATGGAACACCTATCTTGCTCGTCCGCTAAGTAAAAGTAGAGTAAGTAAGTTAAGTACTTATTCCATTTAATTTAATTATTTAACTATCAACATGTTATAGTGACCGCAGCAATATTAGATGTCATCATTTTTAGGGTTCCGTACCCAAAAGGATGCCAACTGAACCCAATTAATGAGTGTCCGCTCTCTGTCTGTTCGAGTAAGTATTTCTATTTGTGAGTATAAGACAACCAATAATACTCATTCTACGTGTACTCCAGAAGCATAACATACAAACATTTATTAGGTATATTGTTTTATGTAAATATATGCCGATCCCGTGTACACGTGCGTAAACACTTGATAAAGCATATATTAAAATATTTATTGAGTTATGATAATTCGTGTTCCTGCCTGTCATCGAATTTATTTATTAAGTTATGTACGTATAAAATCAAGTTGTTAAAATATTCAGCAGGCTTATTGTCTAACGTTTCTGACGCTTGCCTTCGCAATCACTATTTCTTTCTGTCAAACGGTATAAGATGATGACTGAAAGAGATGGTGAAAGCGAAGGCAAGTGTCAGAAGTGTTAGGACAATACGGCCTCAGATCAGTCCATGACGCCCTGTACGGGCACACAATAATAATTAGATCTAATGAAACAAATAAAAAACCGGCCAAGAGCGTGTCGGACACGCCCAAGATAGGGTTCCGTAGCCATTACGAAAAAATCAAGTAATATTTTTCTAAGGATTTCGTATGTGTACGGAATCTTTCAAGTTTCGGTATGTTTTATACCTTAGGCTACTATTTACTCTTAAACTACAAATAATTCCCAAGCAATCTTAGCCGCTATAATTTTCCTTGTAAATTTAATATATTTACTTCCATTCTGAATTTTTTCAAATTTTTCCACCCAACAGTTTAGATTTTAGAGGGGGGGGGGGGGACGGTCGATTTTAATGAAAATTTTCACTTTAAGGTTGAATATTTCGCAAACAGATCACTGAATAGAAAAATCATGTTAGCAAGCCCGTAATGGTTTTAAAAGATCTCTATCCAACGATACCCCGCACTATAGGGTTAGTCGAGAAAAAAAAATCACCCCCACTTTACGTCTATGGGAGGTACCCAAAAAAAAAAAATTTTTTTAAATTTTTTATTTTACCACTTTGTTGGCGTAACTGATTTGTATATTCATGCCAAATTACAGCTTTTTAGTACTAACAGTCTCTGAGCTTAGCCGCGGACAGACAGACAGACAGACGGACAGACATGGCGAAACTATAAGGGTTCCTAGTTGACTACGGAACCCTAAAAACGGGACCCTATCAGTGAGACTTCGCTGTCCGTCCGTCCGTCCGTCTGTCACCGGGCTCTATGACATGAACCGTGATAGCGAGACATTTGAAATTTTCACAGATGATGTATTTCGGTTGCCCACAACAAATACTAAAAATGGCAATAAAACGCGGCAAAACAAATGGCGGCTTGAAATGTTCACAGAATATTTAGTTAAGTATATATACACTTTAAATATAAATAATTAAATTAAACTAAACAAATATACAACAAAAGTGTTTTTTTTTGCCGTTTTATAGATAATAGCACGGAACCCTTCGTGCGCGAGTCCGACTCGCACTCGGCCGGTTTTGTCAGATCTGTTATGATTTGGCCTCGAGAGGCGAGGGACACCCTGTATACCGCTAAAATTACTATCGTAAGTCGGATAAAAATGATCTCGTTTTGTTTAATACGAGGATTAAGGAAAACGTATTTGTTTTCCTAAAAAAGGCAGCATGTCTTTTTGTTACTACATTTCCCTATTAGCGTGTGGGCATGTAGGTTCATTACCGAGAATTCGTATTCGTATATTTGGCTAAGACCAAATAAAAAGTAAATACAGGGAGACGGTGAAACTACGCCTCAACTACTAAACATACTTACCTAATTTTTAACGACCGCTTTAGCCTAGTTGGTAGTGACCCTGCCTACAAAGCAAGAGATCCTGGGTTCGAATCCCGGTAAGGGCATTTATTTGTGTGATGAGCACGAATATTTGTTCCTGAGTTATGGATGTTTTCTATGTATTTAAGTATTTATTTATCTATATAAGTATGCGTATCGTCGTCTAGTACCCATAGTACAAGCTTTGCTTAGTTTGGGACTAGGTCGATTTGTGTAAGATTGTCCCCTAATAAATAAATAAATAAAATAAAATAAATAAATAAATTGTCGCACAACAAATAAAGCAGGTACAGTCGAAAGCATAAATATGTATACAGTCATCGCGTCAAAATATGTACCATCAACCTTATGGTTAATGACATAGAGTTGTATAGATATTTTTGACACCTTGTTAACGTATATATATTTTGCACGTGACCGTACTACCCGACTGCTATTGCCTATTATTAGTGATCGTTATTAACGTGCAGTTTACGTAGCAGAGTACGTATAGTCCGACAAGCTCGTGCGCGGCTCTCCGCGGAACCTTGTCGCAGTCAGCATTTGCCGCACTTATTAAAAACAATCTTGTTAAGGACAGCAGAGGCTCCCTGCGACAGGGTTCCGCCGAGCGCCGCGCACGAGCTTGTCAAGGTATAGCAAAGTTTCGTAGCAAAGCAATACCTGGCGGGTAGGTGGTGAACTAATAAGTGTAGCCACTCGCACTCAAGAGTTTTAAAGCACTGATTACCCGTTCCCTGATGAAGTTTGCACAGAGATAACACTTGTACGACACAATCAGACTGCAATATTTCCTTTAGGACATTCCTCGTCTCGTATTTGCGCAAATATACCAACATTGGTCTTTGTTTAATGAGGGTTTGCGTTGCTGAAGGTAAGTAGTAGTTTCTAATATACTATATTTACTTCTTCTTCCTTAATGGCGGCCAATAGGCTTGTGCCAATGTCAGTTAATTGCTCTCTTTGGGAGCGACGTTGTACGGTGATTGTAGTTTTTGCAACTTGATAGTAAAATTCCAGAAACCACGTGGAGACAACTTGCGCATTAAAAAATGACAGACACGAGAGCAATATAGAATTTTGTGATTTTTTTTTTTTTTTTTTAATCTTTATTTTAAGGAACTTTGATCAAGTGGATTGAACATGTCAGTTCCAATAGGCCTTAACTAGATAAAAAAACTACCAACCTTACAATTAAAACACATGGCTCAAGCCAAGAGGGGATACGACACGACCCCCAAATCACAACGCCGAAGCCCCTGACACAGACCACCAAACCCGTACACGGATTCTCTGTTAAATAAACGCAACACAGTCCATTTACTTACTTTCTAAAAATCCGTATACAAATCTAGCAGCCTGCGACAAGGGCTCCGACAGTATAGCTTGGAAAACACCAATATTTAAGAGGGTAAGGTCCCAGACTCTACAGAACGTATCCCTCTTGACTCGAGTCCTTGCACACTCCATCAATAAGTGATGCACATCCTCAACCATACCACACTCATCACAATTTGGCGACTCCGTCTTCTTCATTAAATGCGCAAACTTATTTAGAGGAACATGGCCAGACCGAAGCCTATGCGCACAAACCAGTTTTGCTCTGGAGAGCCTAGCAGAGTCAAACCAAGGCACATGAGGAGGCTCAGCCTGCATAGTTCTGTACCAAATGCCCTTTAACTGAGACCGATCACTAAAATGTTCTTTCCAAAGATCATAACATTTGCTCTTATACCGCAAAATTACCTCTGAGAACTCAGGAGCAATAACGGCCTCGGTTCCCTCAGTCACAGATGACGCGGCTAGCCGGTCAGCCTCCTCATTGCCCAGTAAGCCAATGTGTGACGGAATCCACTGTATTTTTATACGTCTGCCTGAATGTTGGAATAAAGAAATCAGTTCCAAAATTCTGTAAGCCGTAGAAAAACAACGCTTGCCCGATGTACACCGAGCTATGTGCTGAACAGAACTTTTGCTGTCAGTTAATATCACAATATCACTATAATCTAACACATGGACGTATGATAAAGCCTCAGCAATTGCATAAAGTTCCGCAGACATAATCGATAGGCCGCCCAAAATTTTAAATTGTGCCTTTTCATTATTAACAGGGTCGTAAAATGCTGCCCCTAACTTATCGCCACACTTGGAACCATCAGTAAATATTTTATGATAACTGGAATACTTTTTCTCCAACTCTAAGATTACCTCAAGACGAAGAACGTGCCCGTTGTATTCACGTTTAGCCCCACGAATACAATCCAGACTACCGAACAAAACATCACCTAAATGGAATTTTGACACCCAGGCATCTAATTTAAACATAGGCAATGGACACGACGAGGAGATATGCTCATCAGAAACCTCCACAATTACATCAGCTAGCAACGGCTTCCTCTTGCCATTCCAATAACCACTTTGGCATACATTGCCTAACTCACGAATCATGTCAACAGTAACATTATTTGAATAAGTCAAAGCTTTTAAACTAAACCTAATCGCTAAATATCGTCTTCTGACATGTAAAGGAACTATACAGAGTTCACTCTCCATGACATGAATAGGCGTTGACCTAATGAAACCTCCAATCACCCTTAGAGCCTGATTTTGGATTTTTTCAAGCTTATACACATGCGTCTTGGCACTGTTATTATACAAAAAACATGCGTAGTCCATCCTACTACGAATCAATGAAATGTATAATCTACGAAGATGCTTAGGATGAACACCCCAAGAAGAACCAGCTAAAGTTTTTAAGATACCAAGAAATCTTTGAGTTTTTTCAACAACATAACCAATATGCTTTCCCCAACGCAACGATCGATCTAACCACATCCCTAAATACTTGGCTGTAATGTCAGAGCTCAATTGTATACCACAAATATTAAGACTGACATGCTGAACCTTATGACCCTTGCTAAATACACAGAATTTTGACTTACTGGCAGAAACATCTAGCCCTAAACTATCTAGCACATCTATCATTATACTTAAAGAATCTTGCATACTACTAGCACCATCTTGCAAAGACTTGGACCTAATATACAACACAAAATCATCGGCATACTGTGCAATATGAACTTTGTCTATCTCATGACAAATCTGATATGTAGCAATATTAAACAAAAGAGGGGAAAGTGGATCTCCTTGAGCCAAACCTCTATCAGTCCATCGAATAACAGAAGAATCATCATTATGATCTCGTAAAATGAGATGCCTCTCACTCAAGAAAGCCCATAAATATTTACAAAATTTTGCACCAACACCTACACAATCTAAAATATTAACAACTTTTCCAACCGACACATTGTTATATGCTCCTTCAATGTCCAAAAAACATGCCAAGGTAGACATATTCTTCGAAAAGCCCGCTTGTATATAAGACACAAGGCGAGCTAAACAATCCATACAAGATTGACCTCTTCTGAAGCCTATTGTATCACGTGAAAAAACTTCATTTTTCTCTATAAACCACTCTAAACGTTTCATCAACATCACATGGAAAATTTTGCACACACAAGAGATTAAAGAAATGGGTCTCAACTTCACTAACTGATCCTGTACATGAGTTGACTTCGGAATAGGAACGACCTGAATCATCCGCCACTGCTTAGGCACAACACCGGACGCAAAGATCAAGTTGTATATCTTGAGCAGAAACAATTTAGCAACAAGTGGCAAGTTAAAAATCACTTCATACGTTATCCCATCGACACCTGGCGCAGAATTTTTCTTATGCAAACAACTATTAAATTCTTCTAACGAAAATTCACCCTCGAGAAAAGGATTGGCCGAGCTAAACGCAGGTATTTCGGATTGCACATAGTCAGGCGTAAGAGAACACAATAACTCTAGTCTGCTTTCCTTAGACGCAATAATTCTAGATCGAGAATAACCCTTCATCCATCTCATACGATTCCACATATCCGACGCAGTCGTAGTGTGATCAATACTTTGACAAAACTTCTGCCAACTGCGAGATTTGGCGTTTCGAATAAGCCGCTGTGCCTCCGCAACCTTTTTCTGCATAAAACTCAAATTATCTGGAGTCGGATTGCGCCTGAAATGACGCAACGCAAGCCGCCTCTCCGCAACAACCCTGGAGAGTAGGGGACTCCAGTAACTCTTGGGCTTAAAAATGCGCGTAGGATCTGTACAAGTTTTAGTTATAGGGACATTCTTGGTTAAAGCCTCCTTAACACGGGCTTCAAAAATATTATATAATAGATGAACATCATTTTGCACAAAAGAGGAATTATCCATAAAAAAATCTCTCAAAGAGTCTCGATAACCTGGCCAGTCTGCATATTTGAAATTAAATTTTTGTATAAAATGACGAAAATCCCTGTAATTTAAACTTAATTTGATAATAAGATGATCACTACCCAAATGCTCATTGGACACATCCCAAGTAAAATCCACAGCAATGTCTGAAGTGCAAAAGCTAACATCAGGAGAGCTTTCTCGCAGAATGCCATCCACAAATTTAACCGTTGTAGGCTTTCCATTATTAAGAGATACAAAATCATGCTCGAGCGCCGAATCAAACAACTGACCACCTCTTGAGTCACACTTATAAGACCAATTTGTATGATGAGCATTAAAGTCGCCCGCGACTAAGGCTTTCTCAGAAAATAAAGAGAAAATTGAATCCCAATCATATTGCGACGTCCGTACTGAAGATGGACAATATAGAGACACAATATACTTTAACGAGGCACAATTTAAAATTTTAACACAAAGAACTTCAATACCAGAATTATTTAAAGCAATATGAGATACCTGAGCTTTTACAGAATCATGGACAATAATAGCCACTCCTCCATACGAATCTAATCTATCTTTTCTGAATACATTATAAGAGCTTATACGAAGAACGTTACTGTTATCTAACCATGTCTCATTAATTATCGCAATGTGAACTTTTTCTCTGTTTAAAAAAAGTTCAAGCTCAGTTATCTTAGGCCTCATACTTTGAGAGTTCCACTGAATTATATTCAAATAGGAATCTAAATTATGTCTAGCCATTATTTACATTACTAAAAAAAAACTGAAATAACTCAAAATCCTTAAAATACTTCTTACACATTTCCAAGCATTCTTCCACAATAAACTTACAAACACACTTAAACTTCTCCTGCCAACTCTCGTTTGATAATAAAATATCCTTCACTTTCTCAATAAACCGCTCAAAACAGCTACGTTTCCTTCTTTTCCTTCTCTGATCTCGATCCTCAGTGAAAATGTTTTGGGGCTGCTCATAAGTAGGATCTTCATCTTCATTCACTACGGGGACTCTCTTTGGCTTCTTTCTCTTTCTGACCTCTTGATGACTTTCAACCTCTGTACAACCTTGGCTTCTAGGCTTCTGAACTATAGGCTTCTGACTGCTGACCCGCTCCGACGCGTTTCCGTTCACGAGCTTGGTCAGAATGGCATCCCTATATGACTTGCCAGCTCTCTCCTTTCCAGCATTGCCAATATCTAATCCGTCCTTCATTGGCCGATGCGATGATGATGGCGCACCCTGCTGATCTCTACTCTCCTGCATATATAGCGACAGAGTTCTTTTATAAGCACAGCCTTCATTCGACATGATTCCTCTTATCTTCTTTTCTCTGAGAAATGCCGGACAAGCTTTATTTAGAGCCATGTGAGGCCCTTTGCAATTAAGGCATTTAAAATTAGTTGTCTCACAATTGGCATGTGTTCCTCCACACTTCGGGCATATTATTTTACCTGATGGACAAAACCTGATAAGGTGCCCAAACTTCCAACATTTTGAACACTGGGTAACCGGAGAACTATACGGGTTTACCTTAAATCGACAGCCATAGGCATAAACATAGGGGGGCAAACAGGAGCCTTTGAAGCACAGACGTATAGCTTCTGACTTCACCCATTGACCATCACTACTCAAACGATTCAACCTTTTTACCGACATGATTTCTTCCGAGCTATCAATATTCTTTAAAAACTCTTCCTCATTAACATCTAACTCCACATTCTTTATGATGCCATAAATGTAATTCAATTGATTTGCCCAGTACACACGTTTGTCATCATTGTTAAATTCTACCGCCGATAAAAGCTTCTCTGCCTCTTCCTTCGTGTTGAATTGTATGCGCACCTTACAGGGGCCCGAGAACTTAATTCTTAAAATGCCTTGTATACCCTTGGCTTGAAGTAACTTGGCCAAACCTATCTGTTTTGGCAGATCCGTCGTCGAAATTAGGTATACTTCAAAAATCTCATCATATGGTACTGAAGTTGTAGCCGCTGTACCCCGTAAACGCTTGGGTCTCCTTCCTACGGTAATGAAACTGGCATCAGAGGCCCAACTATCATCACTCGGGCCACCAAATCTCTTCTCTGACGCCGCGCGCACTTCTGACATGGCATCTTCACCGCACAAGGCATCCATTGGAGTCACCGGCGCCAACCCCAGCACATTCAAGCTGTCCAACGACGTCGACTTGGTTCGCTGCCCACACTCAAACATTGAAGACGACGCACTGACTCCTTCACCCGGGTCACAAGACCCTATGCTCGTTTCACTCATATTTAACGCAAAACGCTCCCTAAATGAAAATTTATTTAATTAAAACGAATAGATGAAAATTTGGCAACCGCCGCCTTTGACAGCCCAACGTCAACACGAATTTTGTGATCACTGTAACGGTTAAGGTTAATCGCCGCATAAAACACTATCAAAATTATACTACAACTAGCCAAAGAAACAGAAATACCAAAATTAGATACTGTCTACATCCGCCATGTTCGAATGCCACAAATCGAATCCACGATTCTCCCATAGAGTTTGAATGGCAATAGCAACTTATGACGTCACTTGTTCGCCAACTCAAACAACTAACTATTTATTGGTTTTAAAGCAACAAAAAATCTAATTTTGCAGTTAATCGAAAATTAATCTGGCTTTTAGGGCTAAAATGAAGCGGTTTTTTACTGGAGATGTGTCTTCGAATTATGTTTTAATAATCCCTATTATTTCGTATTTGTATTTCGTATTCGTATGAAATTATCGTTTGTTCTGGATATTTCTGGAACTCTGTTCAACCAAATGTTTTCCCGAAGCTCCTTGTTTTTACATTTTCCTCAATCTGCGGCTTCACACAAGAATAATCAGGAAATGGATTGTGTTTTAATCTCGGGGGAGGATTTGCCCTGTTCAAGCCAATACGATTGAAGCCGGTGTTTCGACACTCATTCTAACTAGGAAAGTAAGTGATTTGGGTGATTCTTCAAGGTCGTGATTTTTGTTTTATTCCTCTGTCGTATTTTTTTTACTTAGTACAGAAAAAATCATGCTCCCATGAAAATAGATTTGTTCAGTAACATAAATTTATGGTACTGAACAACTTGAAGAATCACCCATTTACTTTGTTTGTAACAGTTTTTAATTCTACAGGGTTCATCATCCCTGCAACTTTGGGCCGCCGTTCCCACGCGGGCCCAGTGCGGATTGGGAACTTCACACACACCATTGAATTTAACAGCTTAAGCTACAGGTTTTTTTTTTTTTACAAATCGACCTAGTCCCAAACTAGGCAAAGCTTGTACTATGGGTACTTATGATTACTTATATCTAATCTTAATATATATAAATTACGTGTCACGTTGTTTGTCCGCGATGGACTCCTAAACTACTTAACCGATTTTAATAAAATTTGCACACCGTGTGCAGTTTGGTCCAACTTGAGAGATAGGATAGCTTACATCTCAATTTTTATAGTCGCAATATTACTTTATTGCAAATTTTGGGTGCGGGGGTATTAAAGGGGGTATATACTACATGCATAATATAGTTGCACCCGTGCGAAGTCGGGGCGGATCGTTTTATATAAAAATCTCGTGTCACAGTGTTTGTTAAATTCTACTCCGAAACGGCTTGACCGATTTCTATGAAACTTTTCGTCTATATTTTGTAGGTCCGATAAGGTCGTAGGTTATTTTTTATTAATAAGTACTCTACGATTATGACGCTGGTAGATGTAATCAAATCACGGCCCTAAGTAAGTAAATTCTGTAGAAAACATGTTCAATTCAAATCATTTGTTTTGTATATTTATAGAAAAGTTTTGTTGTTCTTTTGATTTTAACAGATTAATAACATTTATTCTAGTTGATTATTTTATTTCGTTCTAGTCGGTATGTTGTAAGTTAAATAAAATTTACTTATGTTATTTAGCTTTAGGACTAGATGAATTGTAATATGATCTAATTGAATTTGTTATTGTTTTTTGAATCTATATCTATACATATAATAAATCTGTAACAAGTCGGTGTCTGTACATTGAAGATATTTGAGAAAAATTGTCACTAGGGCTATTTATTAGCGCAATAGAACCCAAAACAATGATTTTTAGAATTATTGTCTGTTTGTCTGTTTGTCTGTGCGTTTGTGCGCGCTAATCTCAGAAACGGCTTAACCTAGAAGGATGCGGTTTTCACTGATATGTTGGTATTTTCTTGGATTAACATTTAGTGTTTGTTTCATTTGAATCGGTTCACAAATAAGAAAGATACGTCTATTTTAAGAATTTATCGAACAGGTTTTTTGTTTGAACGCGCTAATCTCAAGAACTGCTGCTCCGATTTGAATAATTCTTTCAGTGTTAGATAGCACATTTATCGAGAAAGGCTATAGGCTATATATCATCACGCTCACACCAATAGCAGCGGAGCGGAGCGGAAGAATGTTTCCAAATCGGGGGTTTTGAAAATAAAACGTCTATATCTCGGGAACTACTGCTCCGATTTGGAAAATTCTTTCAGTGTTAGATAGCCCAGTTAGATAGGGCGGCTTGGGAGCGGTTGGGGGGCGGGTTGAGAGCGGGTTGGGGGCGGCTTGAGAGCGGGTTGGGGCGGGTTGGGAGCGGGTGGGTGGACGAGTAGGGAGCGGGTTTGGGGCGGGTTGGTAGCGGGTTGGGGGCGGGTTGGGGGCGGGTTGGGAGTGGGTTGGGGCGGGTTAGGAGCAGGTTGGAAGCGGGTTGGGGGCGAGTTGGGAGCGGGTTGGGGGCGGGTTAGGAGCGGGTTGGGGGCGGGTTGAGAGCGAGTTGGGGGCGGGTTGGGAGTGGGTTGGGGGCGGGTTAGGAGCGGGTTGGGGGTGGGTTGTGAGCGGGTTGGGAGCGGGTTGGGGGCGAGAGCGGGTTGGGGGTGAGTTGAGAGCGGGTTGGGAGCGGGTTGGGGGTGGGTTGAGAGCGGGTTGGGGCGGATTGGGAGCGGGTTGGTTTATTATGAAGTTTCACTTCTTCCGGAAGGATCTAAGGAGACCCATAATTGATGAAAAAGCAAATTGGATAAAAAAATAAGCTGCCCAAATTACTAATTCCACGCGGACAGAGTCGCGGGCAAAAGCTAGTATTTAATAAAGATTGTTTTTATTATGTTATAGTACTTGCTGCAACTAACTTACTAACTAGATCGTCATCATCACAGTTCATTACACGAATACAGGTATTGTACTGTATTCTAAAGTTCGCTGATACCGTGACTAATATCAAACGATCAGGTCAAACCGCAGACGTATTTGTTTGAACAATAATATTTTTTATGGAAATGGTGCTCACGCGTTACCATGCAGATGTTCAAGGAATATAGATTATTGGTTTTTTTATTAAGTATTTTGGAACTCTTTATCTGAACACAACGGTATGAAAAATGTTTACAAAAACCATTGGGGTTTTATATATTTTTTGGAATTTATGTAATTTAACTAAAAGTTCTGTGTGGAATAGCATTATTTTGAATTCTTTACAATTTACGCGTGGATTATACTAAGGAATTTGATTTGGACCCGCTGTCTGACGTCTAGCACTTTAACAACGCCGGTAAAGTGACACTTGTGACAGTATACCACTACAAAAAAAAAAATTAAGATAGACTTCGAAGTATGTAGTTGTGTGGAGCCCTCAATTAAAATCTGACGTCATCAACCAAAATAGTTTCAATAACGGTTTTTCTTTATTTCCTCGCATTTGTGATGAAAAGTAGTGTTCAACTCGAATGTAAATAATTACACCCGCGAGCTATAAGCACCTTCGCTCACTTTGCTCGCTCGTGCGCCTAAATATCTTGGGTGTGATTGATCACTTACGACCCTTGTTTATCAATCTACTATTTCATTAATATCGCACGTAAATAACAATAAACTCAGAGGTGCAAACCCACGACCTTCTGCTTGAGAGGCAATAGGTCAAACCACTAGGTCACCACGGCTAAGATCCTCTTACTCGTAATATGGTGTTATTCCCATTTACACTCTGTTTTCGATAAGATAAAGGGCTTTCAGCCAACCAGCCATCTACGTGGTGTCAGGCTGTCAGGCAATTAGGGGATAATCTTGATAATCCGGAAACTGCTGATACGGATCTAAGCGTCTTAGGAAGAGAAAAAGCCTTCTTTAAGTGCTTGTTCTGGTAGTTTATATAGGGATCCGTACCCGAAGGGTTAAATAAAAACGGGACCCTATTACTGAGACTCCGCTGTCTGTCTGTCTGTCACCAGGCTGTATCTCAAGAACCGTGATAGCTATACAGTTGAAATTTTAACAACAAAAACTAAAAAATAGAATAAAATAAATATTTAAGGGGGCTCCTATACAACAAACGTGATTTTTTTACTCGTTTTTGCTCGATATTGATAACGGTAACAGACAGACGCTTGAAACATTCACAGAATATTTAGTTATATATTCACTTTACAAATAAATAATTAATTAAAAATAAACAAATATTTAAGGGGGGCTCCCATACAAAAATCGTGATTTTTTGCCGTTTTTATAGATAATGGTACGGAACCCTTCGTGCGCGAGTCCGACTCGCACTTGTCCTGTTTTTTGTATTAATGGCTATCATAAATGAAACTGAAACGAAACTATATGACTGCGATCTGGAGGATATAGTGAAGCGCAATCTTTACCTCATATTTTGCATGAAATTATGAATTAGGAGTACAAGTATTGCGGCGAGGAAAATCCCTGTGGGAAAATCTGCACAAAGCGTTCCTATAATCCTACCTAACACGAGTTACACTTTTCTATAACAGTTGCTGACTGAGTACAGGATAAGCATTTTCCGGAGTAAAAACTAATAATAGTTTTACCCTGACAACGCCAGACAATGCAAGTTAACGCACAAACTACAGTTAAGTACAAGTGAAGGGACAGTCTAGTGTTGTTGCGATAGCGATGGTCTATACCGTACCGTGATACTATCGTGGCTTTGAAAATCAGTCATCAAAATCAAGTGTCTTGATAAGGTTGTCAAATTGTTTAAGGGTTAAATAAATGTAATCTCCACTAACCTCATTCATGTAGTTCCACGCCTTGCAAGCAGCGACGGGGCTGAGTGGTTTGTAGTGGTTTCCGAAAGTGTACATGTAGAACAGCCAGGGGGCAGGGAAGAGCATGGTGAACATATCGCAGAGAGCCATTGCCATCAGGACCACGTTCGTGGGGGTCCGCATGTGGCGGCGGGAGAGGACCACCACTATGAGGGTGTTGGCGACGGTGGTCGTGGCTAGGAGAAAGGGGGCGATGTATCTGAAATGAATTTAGCATTTGTGGAATATGACGAGGTTCGGTGGAGGAGTATCAAATGGGTAGTTGCCGTGTTACTTTATAATGCTGGGGGGCTGAATCAACCTTCATATTTTTACAAATACAATGTAGAAAATGTCATTGAAGCATTTCGAAATATTTATACTTGAAAATTCGACATTTAAAGAGTGAGAACATAAATAGGCCAGATCAACTTAAACTTTGCCAGATGCTTGCAAGACAATTTGGCAAAAAATAAAAAAAATGTTTTCGAGGTAAGTACGCAGAAATTTTAAGAGAATATTACATATTTATAATTAAAAATAAATATTTCAAATAAAATACAGATAATTTCGGATGGACAATCGATCTGCCAATTAAAAAAAAATGAGGGTTGACTTAGCCCCCCTACCCGTCAGCCAGAGGCCGTATTGCCTAACGCGTGGAGGCTTGCCTTAGTTTTCACCATCTCTTTCTATCACCATCTTATACCAAATATTATTTATTTTATTAGCAGTTACGTCTGCTCACTGAACCTAAGATTTAAAAGCGAAAAACTGTTGGCGTATGTAAGCGATTAAGAATTTCGGGGAGGTCGGTTGGATGCGACGTGGTTCAGTTGGTAGAACACCCGTTGGGGCGCATACCCAGGAGACGTGGGTTCAAGTCCTACCATCTTATACCGTTTGACAGAAAGAAATAGTGAATGCGAAAGCAAGCGTCAGAACAATACGCGTACAGGTCTGTGTTTGGGTATTATAGGACTTATAGGAGAAGCATTAGACAAGTTTTCAGGGTGCCTCAAATACCTCCCCAAAAAATGGCTATCAGCTCTCTTACTATTCTGAGACCTGTGCCCTGTAGTGAGATGTGTATGTATAGGTTGAGACGAGTAGGTCGCGCGACCCCGTGGCGGTCGCAGGTCAATGTTGCCAACATCTGGATATTCATCATCATCATCATTTCAGTCGGACGTCAACTGCTGAACACAGGCCTCCCCAAGGCTCGCCGAACAGATCGGTCCTGCGCCGTCCGTATACAATGCGTTCCCGCAACCTCATCTTGATGGAGGCCTACCTACACTGCGTCTTCCGGTCCGTGGACGCCACTCGAGAACCTTTCGGGCCCATCGGGCGTCAATTCTACGAGCAATGTGCCCTGCCTTCTGCCACTTGAGTCTGGCGACTCTTCGAACCGTGTCCGTGACTTTAGTTCTTGCACGGATTTCATCATTTCTAATGGTAGCAGAGAAATGCTAATTTTAGAAGAACTGAACACTTACCCATACATAGGCTCCGCATAGTTGATAGGGATCTCACAAGTCACATTCAAGTAAAAATGACTATAGTTTGACGTGCAATAATCATCTGTCGTGAAATTAGAGTATTCAGGATACGAAGTCTGGTTGTCGAAGTAACTGAAGTTGACTTTGGAGGCTACGTCGATGACGTCATTTGCTCCATAGGCGGGCTCCTCGAACGTTGCAGATTTGTAGTTTTTCGTGTTATTGTAGGGGAAGTAGTCGGCCCATTCATTATCAGCCATGGTGTTATCTAGATGTCATGATGTTCTGGAATTTGATCTGTGGACAATGGAAAATGGGACGTTACAAAAACGAAAATACTCTTCTTTTCTCTGGTCATAATTATGAAGTTAGCAGCTTAAGTAATTAACTTGAGTTAATTAAACTAAAAAAATTAAAAGCTTTACTTTAAGTATTCCTAAGTTATAAAAGACAGATCGAATTTATTTTTAATCAACTACAATAGCGTTGTCTGTAAAAATGCCATTATTTTTGGGGTCTTTTAATCTTCATGCCAGTTAAATTATTTTTAAATTACATATTTACGTTTACTTTAATTGCGATGACTATTAAAGAGCATATGCGGATTTGAAAAAAAAATATAACGTGAACGGTTCTGGAAAAAAGTAACGTGGTTCTTTACTGAAATTAATTTAGTAACTATTTTTAATAAGTACTTATATTTCTCATAAAAACTGTTATTTTATATTCCTTTTAGTAGAAATGAAAAGCAGAGTAACTAGCTGTAGCTCGGGAAAAATACCATTATTACACTCAGTTTATCGGCACCCTCGCAGGTACTTTAATTGATGATTTTAATTGATAGGCCACTTACCACTGTTCATAATTTAGCCGTGTAATGCAAATCGGGTTTAGTCGCTTATACTCGTATAATGCTGATTTGCATTACGCGGCTAAATTACGAACAGCAAGTGGCCTATCAATTAAAATCCTTGACTGACTTGTGTGTGTCAAAAATTATCGCATCACTTCCCGAACACCAGTATACAACGAAGTTGTAGATAAAACGTTTTAACAGCGTTCCCTGCAGCCGAAACGCTTGACCCCCCCTTTTCAAAAGTCGGCAAAGTTAATTACATAAACGGGCTAAAGTGAATTCTCCTTGTCCTACAAACAGACGGTGTTGTGTTTAACTTTCCTCGAAATTTAATTTAATCATTTGCTGCGACGTAATACTGTTGTTATTGTTAGCAGCCGGGTTCTAAGTTCCGTAGAATATCTAATAAGCATGGCCCGTACATTTGATGCCGATGTCGTCACGCCACGTACAGGCTGATTGCAATTTGATTAGTTGAGATAGTCAATAATTAAAAATTAACCAAATGTACGACACAAAAAACAAAATAAGATTACAAAACAAAATTATTTTTATGAATATTGCATTAGGTACGTATGAACACGAAGATGAATTAGATTTTCTTTGCGTAGGAATTAATGCAAGAAGGATGGCGTACTTCAAGTTAGAGAGGAATTCTATGTTCTACGCAATTACTGAAATCTCAAACATGCTATGAAATATTGACGTTATGTTCCTTATAATACGCCACGAAGTGTCACGTTGAAGGTGCGGGCTAGACGAGAGGTCAATAATGGAATTTCATACAACATTGCTGGCCTTGGCCAGCAAAGTGATCGTCTATTGTTTCATACTATGACGTTTATAGGTCTATGGCATCATAGCATTTAGCCATTAAAAAAAAACTATAAGCAATATTTTGCGTTTTGGTTCATTAAGACATTCTGCCACTACGTTTATTTAAGGTAAGGTAAGATGATGATGATGTTGGTGATGATGATGGTGATGTTGATGGTGTCGATGATGGCAGTGATGATGATGGTGATGGTGGTGGTGATGGTGATGATGGGTGATGGTGATGATGATGGTGATAACGAGATGATGATGATGGTGATGATGAGATGATGATGTTGATGATGATGATGATGATGATGATGATGATGATGATGATGATGATGATGGTGATGATGGGTGATGATGATGATGATGATGATGGTGATGATGAGATGATGGTGATGATGGGTGATGGTGATGATGATGATGATGGTGATGATGATGGTGATGATGATAAATATCATGGGACAATTCACACCAATTGACCTAGTCCCAAAGTAAGCTTAGCAAAGCTTGTGTTATGGGTACTAAGCAACGGATAAACATACTTATATAGATAAATAAATACTTAAATACATAGAAAACATCCATAACTCAGGAACAAATATTCGTGCTCATCACACAAATAAATGCCCTTACCGGGATTTGAACCCAGGACCTCTTGCTTCGTAGGCAGGGTCACTACCAACTAGGCTAAAGCGGTCGTTAAATGTTGTCGATGATGATGGTGATGATGATGATGATGATGATGGTGATGATGATGATGATGATGGTGATGATGATGGTGATGATGATGATGGTGATGATGATGGTGATGATAAGATGATGATGGTGGTGATGGTGATGGTGATGATGATGGTGACGACGACGACGACGACGACGATGATGATGATGATGATGATGATGATGCATGTTTGAGAAAAACTCTATACAAGCCTTGGCCACGAACAGGGATTGCCGGCTTCGTATCTCTAGATGGCCTCGTTAACACTCGGCCATCTATAACTACTCGGCCGGTAATCCCCTATTTCGCGGCCGCTGCAGTAATGTACTATTAATAAAATGTATGTATAAAAACAAAACAACTAGTTTCATTTACGTTTCACTTATCAAGTAGGTATTAATTATTCCACGTGTGAATAAATTACTTTTGAATTCATTTGTAGGTACATGATTAAAATGATTGACGACTAATGATTAATAATTACAATAAAACTATTTGGGATCATCCTATATGCAGCGTGACGTCAAATTGATGTCATCGCCATGAAAAGTACGGGCTCTGCTAATAGGTTTTTGTGGACAAAAATTTCGAGTAGGAAGATTTGATTACAGACATCACTGCAGACATACACAGACAAACAAGTTGACGAAAATTTCATAAGAAATGTCAATCAAAAATCAGTTCCTTGATTCAATTACTTAGATTTTAATCACGACGGTGAATCACATACCATGAATGAATAATTAAACTGACACACGTTAATTGACAGTTAGGTGCCGGAAGTGGATTTCGAAGAATCAGAACAAAAAGGTCTTTGAAGGCGCTTCGAGGAACGAAATTTCCGTGTCAGATTCGTCTGACACGGAAATTTCGAGTTCTTTTGTTCATCTCGTTCTAAAGCGCTCATTGTGATTTTGATTATGATTTTCGCTTAACCGAGTGAAATAAGTTTTTGTAAAAACATTTTCAATACGAGATTTTAGGTGACTTTACTCTTTTGGGTGTAGTTGTGATGACATCCAAACGATATATTTCAGTATCTACCAAATTTCAAATCGATTTGGGTTCGGACTAACTAGGTCACCCATTATTAGTTTAGCGACTCAAATACGGTCAAAATATGCTTGCTAAGCATGTCAAATTGCTTGTCAATATGTATAAAGACGTTGGGGTATTCGGAATACTAAAATATTGTATTTTTTGTTAAACTTTCGAGACCTCTTTTCTCCGTATTTAATCTTCCAAAAAAATATTAGGCTAGGCTCCAGCCTACTCCGCCTTTGGTAAAATTACCACTGTTTAGTTCAATAATGGGAGAGGCCTATGTCCAGCACTGGACGAGCATAGGCTGATGATGATGATGATGATGATGACGATGATAGGTCAAGGTCAATATACCGCAGTGTCTTAAGTCAAAAGTCTTTGACCAGTGAGTGTTGCCAGTGATGACTTATGGCACTGAGACCTGGCCGCTAACGATGGGCCTCATAAGAAAGCTCAAGGTCACTCAGAGGGCGATGGAGAGGGCTATGCACGGAGTTTCTCTGCGGGATCGCATTAGAAATGATGAAATCCGCGCAAGAACTGAAGTTACGGACATAGCTCGAAGAATTGCCAGTCTCAAGTGGCAGTGGGCAGGGCACATCGCTCGTAGAATTGACTACCGATGGGGCCGAGTGTTGTCCACGGACCGGAAGACGCAAAATGGAGCGACGACCTGGTTAAGGTTGCGGGAACGCGTTAAATATGATGGAGCCTTGAGGGAGGCCTATGTTCAGCTCAGCAGAGGACGTCTTTCGGCAGAAATGATGATGATGAATGATGATAGGCTTGGAGATTATAAATGATTGCCAAGTATCAGCAGGCGTGTTAATGTAGCATTAAGATTACAGACGGCCAACGATAAAACCGTAGTATTCTTGCATTTTCGCGACGCAATCAAACTTCCACTTCTGCCGCCCGAAACTTGTCTTGAATTATTCATACGGCTAATCGCCGGACGGGATGCAGTCGGCTCCATTTTGAATAATTTGTCATACAGTTAATAGTTAGAGTTAATAGTTGAGATGGATGGGAAAGTGGTGCCATAAGACTAGCCTGTAGGGTCAACGACATAAATAAGTGATCACTTTTGTACCTTATCACTTTTACGTCATGTTTGAAAAGCCGTACTATTTAAAATATGTAACGACTGAAAGCTACAAGGTACAAAAGTAATCACTTCTTTATGACGTTGACTGTAAACGTGTTTTTCATCTCAGACTATATACTTCGCACCGCAGGGCACAGGCCTCCTCTCAGTGGCCCGTGGTGCTAACCTGGCCCAGTGCGGATTAGGAACTACACACGCACTATTGTATGTCTTTGCTGGAGTGTGCAGGTTTCCCAAGATGTTTTCCTTTCACTGTAAAGCCATATGGTAAATTTAAAATGTAAATTCGCGCATAAATTCTGAAAAACTCAGATGTGCAAGCTCGAGCTCGAAGCCTTAAACCCACGACTCATAGGTTTAATCAATAGGCATAATATGTTTTCATTCAGTCATTATTCGACATTACATAATATACTATATACCGCCCCGGATCGTAACAGGCGCAAAGGTGCCCAACTATCCACATTGCCCCGCTGAACTGCGATGGACAACCTTTGCACCAGAAACGACCAAGAGCGATGGTCAAGACCTTATAATTTTTGATTATCACTATCAGAATCCAAAAAAATGCTTAGCTTACTATAATTATGTAATACTATAAATAAATAATGCATGGTAAAAGTGTTACGAGTATAATTCCATACAAATAGTAAAAGAGTATTCTGCGCAAAAATTTATAGTGACCTATGTGCAGCGAAGGCATCAAGGCTTAGAAGCAAATAAGTATCTAGTCATCTTTCACCCAAAACATCAGCGGGTTCAAATGTGTTAGCTTAAATAGAGGAACTGTCCACCATTTTGCACAGGCCTGTCTCGTTGGTACGTGTGTTGGGGATAGCTTGCAATGTAATCTAGTATGCTTATGAGTATAATCCTGAAGGTATTCAGATTTATAGCCTGCGCTGTGTCAGATGTGCCATTAATTGGTTTGTAGTTCACGTGTACCGTAAACAAGGGGACCTTGACCTGCGGGGCGACTTTAAAAAGTAGTTTGCTGACCAAGTCACGCATTTTTGTTAGCATTTGCTATTCCTTGCCGATGTCTTCATCGATCTTCGTTTTGTCTACATGCCAACCATTTACCTTATTTGGATTTGGACAATATCGACTTTATAGCGATTTTAAAACTATCAAAGTTGGCCCAATTTGATAAAAGGCATCTTGTTTACGGTACTGTTAAAACTTGTCACCGCAAGTTTGACATGGGAAAGTTTGTTAGGGCTTTTTAGTCAAAATTGTAAAAATAAAACTCTATAAATTCGCCATTTTTGTCTACCCGTGGTAGACGTGGTATACGTGGTGGTAGTATTGTAAATGTGATATTTGTGTGTGTGTTGAAAAATAATAATATATCAAAATCCGTTTTTTAACTATGTATCTTGCTCACAATATTAAAAGAAAATTAAAAAAAATTAGAATAAAATCGTAATTATGACGTCGTGGCTTTATAGTGATAAACGAAACAATCTACTCCTAAATAATGTCAAGAAATTAATGATTATCTACTCCTATCACTATTGCAAACCAAATAAAATGTCAGCTGCTGTGTGTACTGACGTGGATTTCGAAAATGAAATTGCATTCTGTCTCTACATAATTTTCTAGAAACCTTACGTAAAATAATGTATTATTTTTATTTTATTTGTTGGACCGTTTTTTTCTTCTATTACACAACTATCGATATCGATACAAAAATGTTTCTAACACTTAGTTTGATTGCGACAGTCTTTTGTTTTGCCGTAAAAATTCCGACCTATTATAGAGATAAGTCCCGCGTGTAGTAATAGTTATGAACAGACATAGGAATTTAGGGGACAAAATTCAAAGACAAGAAGAGAGTTCCTCTATCGATAAACTCAACTATCGACGCTTTTCCATACACTAGAGATCACTCCAAGTTTTTTGTAAAAAATAAATTTTATAGAAAGTATAAAAATGAAACAAATAAATCAATTCTATTTTTCTTTATCCTCGTAAAGCCCACGATAAATTTTGACAATCATAATTTGAAACTTATTGTCAAACAAGAAAAGTTGACATTTGCTTTGACATAAGTAGTAAATTTAGCATGTTGGGCCTTACGAGGTTAAGTATTGTAAATATTTTACAGTGCATTAGTATTAAATAGTACCTACCCAGCAGCTATCGTTTAAAATACGCTTTGTATAAACTTTAACATATTTGTCTCCGTAATAAGACTTACAAAATAATACAAACTTACAAACAAAGCTGGGGGCGATTGCTAGTATATAGGAAAAGCGTCGATAGTTGAGTTTATCGATAAAGGAACTCCCTACCTGTCATTAAATCTTGCCCCCTAAATTCCTATGACATGTCTGGTTATGAATTGAGTTTGTACCATGTATGAAGGTACCATCTCTATTTCTCTCATTCTTACGTCTATGGGGTACGCACATTACATCTTAACACGGTTTAATACTTAACCCGCCATCCATCTTCCCATCTCGTACAGACGCAAATACCCTGACCATTCGTTGGGGCTCTAACCGCTAGTTAGCTAAATCGTGCTAATGAATGGCCGCCATCTTAACTCCGTAATTCATTACTTACAGCTAGTTTGCAGTTGGTCAGCGGAGTAAAGGTTAAGAAACAGTGGGTTAACAATTAATACCGTTTTTCGTGTACCGGAATTCAGGGACGAGGGTAGCTTGAACATTCTGAATTTACGTTATACCTGATTTCACTAGCCCTATCATCAAAAAGCCGAAATGGCGGTTCCCCGGCTGCTACCGCGGAACACTCGCTTCCGTTTCACTCGCTCTGCTCGCGCGCTGTAACTATAACCTAACCTACTCGTACTTACGTCCTCCCTGTACCACTGTAGGACTCATTTAAACGATTTAGCCATAGTTAGGAAAGTAAAATAGTAGGCTTGTTGATTTTAAGGCTAGTGAAAGGAGTAATAGTAAAAATAGAATTAAGATTTCGGGCTACAGTAGGAGAACCGTAAAACCCTTAAACCGTAGCGCTTACGTAATTTATTGAATCAGGCGTTACTTTGCGGAGGTCCATATTAATGAACTGAAACAATTACTTTGCTCACCCGCGACCTTACGATAGTTACGTTTATGCAAGAAATGGTGTGTTCATGCAGTTCCTCCACCTCCACACTGTACGAACACACACAAATCATACAAACCCAACCATCACCACCACCAAACTACACTATTTAGGTGCGCGCGATCGTTCGCGGTCGTGCAACTCACTGGCGACGTATTAAAATAGTGTAGTTTGGTGGTGGTGATGGTTGGGTTCATGTGATTTGTGTGTGTTCGTACAGTGTGGAGGTGGAGGATCTGCATGAACACACATTTCTTGCATAAACGTAACTATCGTAAGGTCGCGGGTGAGCAAAGTAATTGTTTCAGTTTAATGGCAGTTTGTCCTGGGTTCAAATCCCGGTAAGGGCATTTATTTGTGTGATGAGCACGAATATTTGTTCCTGAGTTATGGATGTTTTCTATGTATTTAAGTATTTATTTATCTATATAAGTATGTTTATCGTCGTCTAGTACCCATAGTACAAGCTTTGCTTCGTTTGGGACTAGGTCGATTTGTGTAAGATTGTCCCCTAATATTATATTATATTATTAATGCTAAAACTTACCCTGATTCTACTGATTTGTATCTACTACACTGAATACAAAATTTGTCCAGTTAGCGCGGTCGGGTTTATGCAATCATTAATTATAGTTAGTCAATCGGATTAAGTCAGACTTTGGATTGTTAGTTAACAAAACATATTTAAACTTTGATCAACACTGCGATGTAATCTAAAAAAGGGTTGGTAATTTAGAGTTTTAATAACTAAACTTTATCCTGGGTTTTGTTCATGTAAACCATTTATCATCATCATCATCCCAGCCTATATACGTCCCACCGCAGAGCACAGGCCTCCTCTGAGAATGAAAGGGCTTGGACCGTAGGGTTTACTAATGTTTCAGCGAAAAATTTTTCGCAAAATGATTCATTTGGCAACTGTTTATTTTTTCTAAAACTGTAAACTTTTCAGGATTGTTATAAAACAAAGTAAACCTAACCCCCTCTACAGTATAGTCCTGAAATATATCCTGAATAGTTTACAGTTTCAGAAAAAATAAACAGTTGCCAAATTAATCATTTTGCGAAATAATTTTCGCCGAAACGGCAGTCAGTACCCGGGACCGTAGTTCCTTAGCGGGCCCAGTGCGGATTAAGAACTTCACACACACCATTGAATTTCTTCTCAGGTGTATAGAGGTTTCCTCACGATGTTTTTCTTCACCGTAAAGCTCATGCATGGTTCATTTCAGTTATAACTTCGCACTTAAATTCCGAACAACTCAGAGGTGCAAGCCCGGATTCGAACCCACAACCCTCTGCTTGAGAGGCCATATGTCAAACCACTAGGCCACTACGGCTTTACGTAAACCATCAGATTTTATCAATTTCCCATGGAAATTCCCAAAAAATAGTGGTTTTCATTTACTTTGTGTAACATACACCTGTACAGCGAATGACAATGATGATGATGATTTAATATTTAGTATTGGTACGGAGCCCTTCGTGTGATCGTCCGCTGCACACTTGGCGGATCTTTTGACCTCATGACTCGATCCTTAGGGTTCTCTGAAGCTAGATCTCGTTATCTACCAGGGCTTAAACTTATTACTTAGCACTTAGTAAAACAAGTATAGTAACATAGGTAACTTGGTAGTTCTGTGGTTACGCGGTCCCGGTACACTCGAAGTTGTACCAGGGGGGTTTCACTCCGCAGTTTAGGTATGTTCGGCCGGCGCTCCTCCCAGGGAGGAGTATGGCAGTAGGTTGTCGCTCGGCCTTCAGTTCGCACGCTAGCCGCGTCGCGCGTATTTAAACATCTTTTTTTCTGTGATTTTTGCAACAAACAATGAGTTCTAAACGATCTTATAAATAACTTACTTACTTACTAAAGGTAGTTTACTGAATTAATACACACTGTTATCTTTCTTGATTTATATACCTACCAAATATTGGCGAGTGGAAACCCTGTGCCCTTGGTTTCGGATCAGCGGTGCCCAACGGAATATGAACGCTCGTATCAAACGATACGAGGGGCGTTCAATATAAAGTGAGAATGAGATGCAAACTCTTTTAATATTACGAAATTAAATACTGGCCGGTAAAGCTAATCTATCTAGCTGATTGCTATGAAAATAAAAACTAACTGTCTTTTGTTTAAAAAAATATACGGTAATTTCTTTGCAATGCTATTGAGTACGTTAGCGAAAATGGAGAAAATTGAACTGCGCGCTGTTATCAAATACTTGTATTTGAAAAATTTTTCTACGGACCAAGTCAATTTGGATTTGCGGGACACTTTAGGGTCTAATGCTCCTCCGTATTCGACAGTCGCACGTTGGTGCGCCGAATTTAGACGTGGAAGAACATCGACAATGGACGACCCCCGCTCCGGACGCCCTACTACAGCAGTAACTGAAGAAATTGTGAAAAAAGTCGAAAACTCAGTTTTGGCGGATCGTCGTGTCACAGTTCGTTTTATTGCTGAAAATGTAAAGATTTCAACGGGGAGCGTGCATAATATTTTACATGAACGCTTAGGTATGAAAAAGGTATCTGCGCGTTGGCTACCAAGAATGCTTACTGACACGCAAAAACAAACTAGACTAGAGATTTGTCAAGAAGCTTTGAACCTGATGCAGCAAGACCGGGAACTTTTTTTGGCGCAATTTATAACAATGGACGAAACATGGCTCCATCATTACGACCCTGAAACGAAACTGCAGTCTATGACATGGAAAAGGCCATCATCTCCAACTCCGAAGAAATTCAAGGTGAGCCCATCTGCCGGTAAGGTCATGGGCTCTGTTTTTTGGGATGGTAAAGGGGTATTAATGATTGAGTATCTCGAGCATGGAGCCACTATTACGGGCACTTTATACGCCAAACAAATAGCAACATTGCGCAATGAGATCCGCGAAAAACGGCGAGGTAAACTCTCGAAAGTTGTGCTGTTTCAGCAGGACAATGCCCCGGCACACAAGTCCGCCGTTGCAATGGCTGCAATTCGTGATGCTGGGTTCGATATCCTTAAGCATCCTCCGTATTCACCAGATCTCGCTCCCAGTGATTTCTACCTATTTCCGAGATTGAAACAATACCTGAGAGGCCAGAAATTTGAAGACGACGACGCGGTAGTCGCTGCAGTACAAGATTTTTTAAGTACTCAAGATGAGACCTTTTTTAAAAATGGAATTTTAAGTTTAGAAAAAAGATATACTAATTGTATTATGCTAAAAGGTGACATTGTCGAAAAATAAAATTACATTTAGTAAAAGTTGTTTATAACATACTCATTCTCACTTTTTATTGAACGCCCCTAGTAAGTTTCAATTTCGCGTGCAAGCAGTAAGAGTACGCAAGTTTTTATACCTAAAGTTGACTTTTGTTTGAGAGTGATCCTTCTGTACGTTAGTAGGTACTATTACTTATTCTGTGGTTGTACATCGCAAAGAGAAACCA
Organism: Archips crataeganus; assembly: GCA_947859365.1. Taxonomy (NCBI): domain Eukaryota; kingdom Metazoa; phylum Arthropoda; class Insecta; order Lepidoptera; family Tortricidae; genus Archips; species Archips crataeganus. Next base: position 4,707,992 of record OX402071.1, on the reverse strand, counting down.
GCTTTAACCATACACCAAACCATCTTTTAGGTACTTTTAAACAAAAGGTGACATGTAAAAGTGCCCTTTACGACCGACTTGCAGAATAAACGTTTTGATTTTGATTTTTAAATTAATGATTGGGCGTCAATGAGGGAGGCCTATGTCCAGCAGTGGGACGTCTTACGGCTGAAATGATGATGATGATTTTGATTTTTGATTTTGATAACTGTCTGTTGAAGATACCAAGATTTACACGTGTTTTTGTTTATCAACATCATCTCGTAACTAATATTTTTGGGACTTAATTAAAAATTATATAATAGCCAAATTCACCTTGACGCAGCGGTCGTGGTCATAAGTTGACTCAATTTAGTGGTTTGTGACTAACTCCCGAAAAATATTAGTTACTAATATTTTCCCGTGACTTTATCCGCGCAAAAATAATATTTATGGTAAACTCCCGATCTCTATCCTGCAAGAAATTCCAGGTCCTAAAGGAATAGTTACTGAGATAGGGTCCTATTGAATCGAAAATATAAATCTCATTTTCTACTTATCCTGTGCGATTGTCCGAAAATCCTAAAATTAGTTTTTTGCTTTTATAATCACCTACTTGCGTGCCAAATTTGAAGTCTCTAATAATTATAGTTACAGAGATATAGCTACTTTGAAGCGAAAATATAAATCCCATTCCCTATCCCGTGGGAATTTTATAAATTAAAATAATTTCTTAGCGGATCCATACGCCTAAACAACTATCTGTGTGCCAAATTTCAGCACAATCCGTTGCTAATAGTTGTAGTAGTGGCTGGAAAATGAGATAGGCTACATTTTGCGCCGGGACCGATTTGGATGCAGTTTTTTATTCGAAAGCTGGTTGGTTCAGACGTTTAAAATTTATCAGCTTTTTTGTTAGCTGCGGAATGGGTCTTATACGCATAATGGGCATTTACTTTATTTTCTAATTATGTGTGGCCAAATTGCGTTAGGGGTTTTTTTAATTTTTAATTTATTGTTTGTGATGATCAAGACAAGGTTTTTATAAAAAAAAAACTTCACCGAGGGAGAAGCCGCGGGCATCAGCTAGTTATAAAAAATAAAGATTGTAAAGCTATTTGAATGTTTGAATTTTTGTTAGTCAATGACACAAAAATAGCGAAATGGATTTACATGAAACTTGGCGTACCGATGAAAATATCTAAATAGCGACGGCGTAAGTTATTTGTATGGAGAATTGTACAGCGCCTCTAGCGGTCACTTACGGAAGTACAATTCAATCGTTCTAAGGTTAACTGGAAGAGATCCCTTTAAGGGATAAGTTCGCCTTTGTACATCTGTATCTCTTGTTAACTAGTTATTTTCATGTTTTATGTACAATAAAGAGTTTTACATACATACATACATACATACATACAATTCTCCATACAAATCATTTACGCCGTCGCGAGCGAGTACGGTCACTGTAAACTAGTGTAAACTCATGGTAGAGGTACTGACTGTTGCGATAACGCAGTAGTAAAAGGAAACGTGTGATACTCGTTTTAGTTGGACGACGTGACTATTTAAATGCTTTACTGTTACTATACCGAGTATCCCAAAACTCAACTAACTTGGTACTGGACGAAGTTATGACATCATCATCATCATCATCGTCTCTGCCTTATAAGTATGTACGTCCCACTGCAGGGCACAGTCTTCCTCTCAGAATGAGAGGGCTTGAGCCGTAGTTTCCACGTGGGCCCGGTGCGGACTGGGAACTTCACACACACCATTGAATTTCTTCGCAGGTGTATGCAATGCAGGTTTCCTCACGATGTTTTCCTTCACCGTAAAGCTCATGGTAAATTTAAAATGTAATTTCGCACTAAATTCCGACATCATCGTCTCTGCCTTATAAGTATGTACGTCCCACTGCAGGGCACAGTCTTCCTCTCAGAATGAGAGGGCTTGAGCCGTAGTTTCCACGTGGGCCCGGTGCGGACTGGGAACTTCACACACACCATTGAATTTCTTCGCAGGTGTATGCAATACAGGTTTCCTCACGATGTTTTCCTTCACCGTAAAGCTCATGGTAAATTTAAAATGTAATTTCGCACTAAATTCCAACAAAGTCAGAGTTGCGGGCCGGGATTTGAACCCACGACCCTCTGCTTGAGAGGCTATAGGTCGAACCGGTAGGCCACCGCGGCTTCCACGGTTTTGGAAATTATGACAGTTCTGGAAAAATAAAAAATAAATCCAATTCACATCATCCCAGCCTATATTCCTCAAGCTTATATTCGTCGTTTTTCCCGTCGTCGTTATTTTTATTTTATTTTATTTTATTTTTTATTTATTTGGGGCATCAACAGCAATACAATACATTATAATGAGACTTAAATACTAGACAAAAAGCCAATAACAGATGTCCACAGGAATACAGCTAAGCGAAACATACTTTATACTAACACAGATACAACAAGTTTACAAATCAAGCTATCAAGCTAAAATATATATAAAGTATATTAATGAGTATGAGTATGGTATGGATATGTGTAAGGTAAGTGTGTTAGAGTGTGAGTGCACTTGTCCGCACGCATGTGTGTGTGTGTGTGTGTGTGTGTGTGTGTGTGTGTGTGTGTGTGTGTGTGTGTGTGTGTGTGTGTGTGTGAGTTTGTGTGTGTGAGAGAGAGGTAGAGAGTGTGCGTGTAAATTTATTTTACTCCAGAAATTATGTATTTCCATCATCTGTATGTCCAGATAAATACAACCTAGGGCTCTTCAAGGCTAGATTGAGGCTGTTACTGAACCAGTAAGATACACCTTTGGCCTCGTCTGCACTTCTCATCAGGGGCCAATTTTTTGTAATATAAATATTCCACTGCAGAGCATAGGTCTTATCTCAGAATGAGAGGACTTGGGCCGTAGTTTTCACATCACCGATCGATAATAGACATTTATTCGAAAATATCTAATCTACATCTACACTAATATTACCTACTAGCTTTTGCCCGCGACTCCGTCCGCGTGGAAGTAGTAATTTGGGCAGCTAATTTTTTTTTTTATCCAATTTGCTTTTTCATCAATTATGGCTCTCCTTAGTTCCTTGATATAAAAAAAAATACCCGCCCCCGCACCCCCCCGCACACCCGCGTTCACATTCAACACCGTGCACCGTACTCCCAAGTCAAGCGTGCCTATAGAAGTTTTACTTCAAAAACCCCCGATTTTGAAACATTCTTCCGCTCCGCTCCTATTGGTGTTAGCGTGATGATATATAGCCTATAGCCTTCCTCGATAAATGTGCTGTCTAACACTGAAAGAATTTTTCAAATCGGAGCAGTAGTTCCTGAGATTAGCCCGTTCAAACAAAAAAACCTGTTCGATAAATTCTTAAAATAGACGTATCTTTCTTATTTGTGAACCGATTCAAATGAAACAAACACTAAATGTTAATCCAAGAAAATACCAACATATCAGTGAAAACCGCATCCTTCTAGGTTAAGCCGTTTCTGAGATTAGTTTCTGAGATTTCTAAAAATCATTGTTTTGGGTTCTATTGCGCTAATAAATAGCCCTAGTGACAGTTTTTCTCAAATATCTTCAATGTACAGACACCGACTTGTTACAGATTTATTATATGTATAGATAGATAAAGACGAAAGATTTGTATTTTTGTATGTAACGAATAAACTTAAAACTACTGGACCGATTTAAAAAATTCTTTTGCCGTTAGAAAGCTACATCATCACTGAGTGACATAGGCTACCTACGGGAAAATTAATTTATCGCGGGCGAAGCTGCGGACGTAAGGCTAGTAGGTACTAAGTGATTGTTATGTGATTCTATTATCTAAAATCTGTAAGTGAATGTTTGAATTCTTTTGAGAAAATAATATCTTAAACCAAACCATATAAAATCTAAAGTTTTAGTGGAAACAGGACAAACAAAACAAGATAAAACCACTAGCTATTGTGACAACTTCAAATGTCTTTTCTCAAACGCAGATGCTTAAAGTTTGGCATAGCGATCGTGTATGTGTAGAATATGTGATACTAAACAAAATTTGCAAAGTTTTCCTGCTAAATCTACCGATGTCGACATTTGAAATGAAAATAAATAAAATTGAAATTGTGACCGTTACAAATTAAAAAACCAGCCAAGAGCGTGTCGGACATGCCCAAGGTAGGGTTCCGTAGCCATTACGAAAAAATCAAGTAATATTATTCTAAGGATTTCGTATGTGTACGGAATCATCCAAGTTTAGGTATGTTTTATACCTTAGGCTACTATTTACTCTTAAACTACAAATAATTTCCAAGCAATCTTAGCCGCTATAATTTTCCTAGTAAATTTGATATATTTACTACCATTCTGAATTTTTTCAAATTTTTCCACCCAACAGTTTAGATTTTAGAGGGGGGGGGACGGCCGATTTTAATGAAAATTTTCACTTTAAAGTTGAATATTTCGCAAACAGATCACTGAATAGAAAAATCATGTTAACAACCCCGCAATGGTTTTAAAAGACCTATCCAACGATACCCCACACTATAGGGTTAGCCGAGAAAAAAAAATCACCCCCACTTTACGAATATGGGAGGTACCCTAAAAAAATTTTTTTTACTTTTTTTTATTCAATCACTTTGTCGGCGTGACTGATATATACTAGGGGTGTTCAATAAAAAGTGAGAATGAGTATGTTATAAACAACTTTTACTAAATGTAATTTTATTTTTCGACATAGTCACCTTTTAGCATAATACACTTATTATATCTTTTTTCTAAGCTTAAAATTTCATTTTTAAAAAAGGTCTCATCTTGAGTACTTAAAAAATCTTGTACTGCAGCGACTACCGCGTCGTCGTCTTCAAATTTCTGGCCTCTCGGGTATTGTTTCGATCTCGGAAATAGGAAGAAATCACTGGGAGCGAGATCTGGTGAATACAGAGGATGCTTAAGGATATTGAACCCAGCATCACGAATTGCAGCCATTGCAACGATGGACTTGTGTGCCGGGGCATTGTTCTGGTGGAACAGCACAACTTTCGAGAGTTTACCTCGCCGTTTTTCGTGGATCTCATTGCGCAATGTTGCTATTTGTTTGGCGTATAAAGTGCCCGTAATAGTGGCTCCATGCTCGAGATACTCAATCATTAATACCCCTTTACCATCCCAAAAAACAGAGCCCATGACCTTACCGGCAGATGAGCCCACCTTGAATTTCTTCGGAGTTGGAGATGATGACCTTTTTCATGTCATAGACTGCAGTTTCGTTTCAGGGTCGTAATGATGGAGCCATGTTTCATCCATTGTTATAAATCGCGCCAAAAAAAGGTCCCAGTCTTGCTGTATCAGGTCCAAAGCTTCTTGACAAATCTCGACTCTAGTTTGTTTTTGCGTGTCAGTAAGCATTCTTGGTACCCAACGCGCAGATACCTTTTTCATACCCAAGCGTTCATGTAAAATATTATGCACGCTCCCCGTTGAAATCTTTACATTTTCAGCAATAAAACGAACCATGACACGACGATCCGCCAAAACTGAGTTTTCGACTTTTTTCACAATTTATTCAGTTACTGCTGTAGTAGGGCGTCCAGAGCGGGGGTCGTCCATTGTCGATGTTCTTCCACGTCTAAATTCGGCGCACCAACGTGCGACTGTCGAATACGGAGGAGCATTAGACCCTAAAGTGTCCCGCAAATCTAAATTGACTTGGTCCGTAGAAAAATTTTTCAAACACAAGTATTTGATAACGGCGCGCAGTTAAATTTTCTCCATTTTCGCTAACGTACTCAATAGCATTGCAAAGAAATTACCGTATTTTTTTTTAAACAAAAGACAGTTACTTTTTTTTTCATAACAATCAGCTAGATAGATTAGCTTTACCGGCCAGTATTTAATTTCCTAATATTGAAAGAGTTTGCATCTCATTCTCACTTTATATTGAACGCCCCTCGTACATTCATGCCAAATAACAGCTTTCTAGTACTAACAGTCTCTGAGCTTAGCCGCGGACAGACAGACAGACAGACAGACAGACGGACAGACATGGCGAAACTATAAGGGTTCCTAGTTGACTACGGAACCCTTAAAACGTGAGTACAAGTACCATTTGACCGCTTTCAATTAAGGGACTCCGATAATTAGGAGTCGAAGTGGTCGCCATGGTGGAAATCGGTCGGATCGATCATCATCATCATCAGCCTAATACAGTGGGCGGACTCGTTTGTCTCGATGCTAACTGCCTATGTTCGGGCATGCCCCCATAATATTGCATCATTTTTTGACAAAAGGTAAAGGTAGGTACTAGGGTTCCGTACCCAAAGGGTAAAAACGGGACCCTATTACTGAGACTTCATTGTCCGTCCGTCTGTCCGTCTGACACCAGGCTATATCTTACGAACCGTGATAGCTAGACTGTTGAAATTTTCACAGATGATGTATTTTGGTTGCCGCTATAACAACAACAAAAAGAAAAGAAGTACAAAAAGAAGCTAAATACTGCCTCTAGGTCGTTTAAGAGAAGCATTGCTAAAGCGAAGTCAACATTCATAGGCAGAATTGGCGAGAAGCTACTGCGTCTTCCCTCGGGTACTCGAGCGTTCTGGTCTCTCGCCAAAGCTGTCCTTGGAAATTTCTGCCAGCCGACCTTTCCACCTCTGAGCGCTAATGGTGGTTCCCTGGCCCACTCTGCGAAAGAGAAAGCCGATCTTCTGGGCTCTCTTTTTGCGTCTAACTCGACTTTGGATGACGGGGGTAATACACCGCCGACCATAGCGCGGTGTGCTCACTTTATGCAGAGCATTCGGTTCTTGCAAAAAACTGTGCGCAAGGCCCTTTTTTTTCCCTAGACATCCATAAGTCGAGTGGACCAGATGGAATCTCACCAATTGTGCTTAAAATGTGTGCTCCCGAGTTGGCACCGGTCCTTACGCGTCTTTTCCGGCTTTCCTACTCTACTGGCGTTGTCCCGTGTGGATGGAAGACAGCTCTCGTGCATCCGATCCCTAAAAAGGGCGATCGCTCAGACCCGTCCAACTACAGACCGATAGCTATCACCTCTTTGCTCTCCAAGGTAATGGAGTCGATTATTAACCGCCAGCTCTTAGGTTATCTGGAGGAGCATCAGCTGATTAGTGACCACCAATACGGTTTTCGTCGTGGTCGCTCAGCTGGTGATCTTTTGGCTTATCTAACACACCGTTGGGCTATGGCGATTGAGAGCAAAGGGGAAGCCTTGGCAGTTAGTTTGGACATAGCGAAAGCCTTTGATAGGGTTTGGCACGGAGCTCTGTTGTCTAAGCTTCCGGCGTACGGAATACCTGGAAAGTTGTGTTCTTGGGTTGCAAGTTTTCTTTCGGGTCGGAGCATCAAAGTTGTAGTCGACGGCTCATGTTCTGACTTAAAACCTGTAAACTCTGGTGTCCCGCAAGGTTGCGTTTTATCCCCCACGTTATTTCTTCTGCATATCAATGATATGTTGCATGATACCAATATTCATTGCTATGCGGATGACAGTACTGGGGACACGTATTATACCGGTCGCGCTAATTTATCCAGGGAACACGTCATTGAAAGCCGGAATATACTTGAGTCTCAAATTGAGATCATGCTGAAGCATGTCGCAGATTGGGGTAGACTAAACTTAGTTCAGTTTAATCCCCAAAAGACTCAAGTATGCGCGTTCTCCACTAAAAAGGATAAAGGGAAAAGAAGAAGAAGAAAGGGGAAAGGAAGGAGGAAAGGAAAGGAGGAGGAAGGAGGAAGGAGGAAGGAAGGAAGGAAGGTACGAAATATATGATTTCACGGGATGACCGTAAAAGTAATAAAAAAATGAAGTTGAAAAAATAAGTACAAAAAAAAAAAGATACTTCATAGCTAACTTGTAAAAAGGATCCCTTTGTTGTTTCGCCTTGTTTTGATGGTACTCCCCTTGATGCCAAATCGTCTATTGGGATCCTGGGTGTCGACATTTCGAGTGATGTTCAGTTTCGTGGTCATTTGGAAGGCAAAGCTAAGTTAGCTTCAAAAAATTGGGGGTGCTTAATAGAGCGGGACGGTACTTCTCGCCAGCCCATCGCTTACAACTTTATAAGGCGCAGGTTAGGCCGCACATGGAGTACTGCTCTCATCTCTGGGCTGGGGCACCCAAGTACCAAATTCTTCCATTTGACCGCATCCAACGTAGAGCTGCTCGATTTGTCGGTAATCAGGCACTCTCTGGCCTACTCGATCCTTTGGCTTTGCGGAGGGATGTGGCGTCTCTCTGTATATTATACCGTATCTATCATGGGGAGTGTTCTGACGAACTGTTCGAATTGCTGCCTGCGGCTAAATTCCACTACCGCACTTCGAGGAACCGTTTGTCTTTCCATCCTCACCATCTTGATGATTGGCATTCTAGTACCGTGCGTTTTAAGCGAAACTTCTTTCCTCGCACGACAAAGATCTGGAATCAGCTTTCTGCGGCAGCATTCCCGGAGCGTTACAACTTAGGGATCTTTAAAAAACGAGCCTACCAATTCCTAAAAGGGTCGGCAACGCACCTGTGATGCCCCCCGTGTTACGGGTGTCCATGGGCGACGGTGATCGCTTTCCATCAGGTGACCCGTCTGCTCGTTTGCCATCCTTATATATAAAAAAAAAAAAAAAACAAATACTAAAAAACAGAATAAAATAAATATTTAAGTGGGCTCCCATACAACAAACATGATTTTTTTGCTCGTTTTTGCTCGATATTGATAACGGCAACAGGTAGACGCTTGAAATATTCACAGAATATTTAGTTATATATTCACTTTAAAAATAAGTAATTAAATTAAAATAAAACAAATATTTAAGGGGGGCTCCCATACAACAAACGTGTTTTTTTTGCCGTTTTTTTAGATAATGTTACAGAACCCTTCGTGCGCGAGTCCGACTCGCACTTGGCCGATTTTTTTAAATGCCCCGACGCTGCCCTTCGGACCGCGCTCGGTTTTCCCACTGTTATAATACGCTGTGGCTCTCTACATAATTTTTAATCTATCTGCATTCCCTGATTCACTTTTAAAAAGCATTAACCATTCGCCTTCTAACTTTCAAATGAGGTATGGCTTGTAATCCTTTATCCAGCAAAATTTAATATAAAAGCATGGAACCGCACATAAATTTGAACAAGTTGAAACTACAAAGTAGAATAAAACCATCCAAGTCCGCTATCTCTGTTTATCTAACTTCAGTCTGAGTAAACTGGGTGTTCTCGCGTTCTAGAGTTTAGAACTAGGGGTGCCAAATTTGTTTTTACCCGGAGAAAAATAACTTTTTAAAAATTTAATTTTTAGTATGTACAAGGTTTTTCAATCCGTACTGGGCTCGCGTAGGAAATACGGCCCAAGCCCGCTTAATCTGAGCAGAGGCCTGTGCCCTGCACTGGGTTGTTATTATGATGGGATGATGACATAAAATAACAAGAACTTAAGTATCACAACAATGGTTAATCACAAGTACTTAAATCACAACAATCCAGCCATATCCATACTAATATTATAAATGTGAAAGTGGCTGTCTGTTTATTTGTCTGTATGACTGGTAAAACTTCACGCTTGAATCGCTGAACTGATTCAGATTAGGTAGATAGTGTTAGAATAGAATTTTATTAACACACTTAGAAAAAAGGTACAATATTAAAAGTAAGGTATTATTAAAGGTGCAATATTTAAAGTAAGGGCCCAGTGCGGATTGGGAACTTCACATACACCATTAAATTTCTTCTCAGGTGTACACACACCTGAAAAGAAATTTAATGGTAACGTGAGGAAACCTACACAGGTTTCCTCACGTTGTTTTCCTGCACCGTAAAGCTCATGGTAAATTACAAATGTAATTTCGCAAATAAATTCCGAAAAACTCAGAGGATAGGTTTCTGTTATTGGACAATGCGAATTTGAAACAAATGGACATTTATATATTTCTTAAATTCATAAACATCTAGACTTGATATTCCGATTTTGAGGTCATTTGCTCACCTGATTCTGAACATATCATAGGGAAGTTACAGTATGAATGCAGGTAAAAGTTTTTAAGAGTATGTATCTGAATTGTACCAAATGACAACTGTCAAATCAGGCCTTGCCACCATGTCTAATCCGCCGTTCCACACCCCTGGTTCGTAGCGCAGCTGAGCTTCAAAGTTTGTGCAAGTTATCTTATTTATTGTATTCTTCGTTTCAAATTGAGTTTGTTGCATAACTTGTGTAGATTATACCCATACGTTATCAAGTTATATTACGGCGGCCATGCCATGTCTAAAGTATGTACAGTGCTGTGTGGCAGGGATCTGATTTTAAAAATCACGACACTTGATATTACTTTGTATTTTGCTACAAAAGTGAAAGTTAATTAGGTTTTTGAATAAGTTATACTAATTAGTATAAATATACATCGTACTACGACCTCTCATTCTGAGAGGAGGGCTATGCCCTGCAATAGGACGTGCATAAGCTGGAATGATGATAATGATGATCATTTCACGACCATAGACCATAGACGACCAGATGGCCTAGTGGTTAGAGAACCTGACTATGAAGCTTGAGGTCCCGGGTTCGATTCACGTGTCTGAGCAGATATTTTTATGAAAAATACGAATGTTTGATTTCGGGTCTTGGGTGTTTAATATGTATTTAAGTATATATCTATCTATATAAGTATGTTTATCCGTTGCCTAGTACCCATAACACAAGCTTTACCTAGCTTACTTTGGGACTAGATCAATTGGTGTGAATTGACCCGTGATTTTTTTTTTATTTCGGGTAAGGTTGTAGCTCAGTGTATTAAGATGGATCGCATTATTTAAGTTGTCGCGTTGTTTTCATTCGTCAAAAAACCTATAGTAAATTTTAAATTTAATTGGCATATAAAATCAGACAATCTTTCGAAGTGCGATCACGGGCTCGAATCCTCGGCTAACATAAACAACATATAATAACAATAAAAAAAACTTCTTGTGATGAGATGCCATCAGGTAAACCAGTAGAATATCACGTATTTTTAACTTTAGTACTAAAAACCTACAGCTACGCTCTGAAGGAAGTTATTAAACTTTACAGTATTAAAAAATAAGCAACAAAAACATTTTACGCCCTCCATTCAGAGGCTCGTAACCGAAAAAAACCCTTTTTAAATGACAAAGGAAATCGTAAACAGGCCCTAACCCGAGGTAATGTAAGCCAAAACTTCGTTGGTAATTGAAAAGCTTTAACAAAAAAGAATCGAAACTTTGTATAGAAAATTAAATTTGTATTGTTTCAAAAGAATTTTTATTTGTACCTATTTGTATTTTTTAAAAAAAATTGAATGGCGAAGACGCTCAGCAACAATATTTTCGGCAGGTTTTTCTCTTAGCTGTAGATAAATATACATATAATGGATGGATGATGGATATTATGGATGGAGATGTCACGAGTTAACTCGTGAGCACGGCTGTTGCAATGTGGCCGAAAAGTCCCGTTTAGTATAGTAATTATGAGTGAATCACGAAAGTTTAAAACAGTATATAGACGAATAATTTTATGAACTAATATTTTAGCTTGATTCTCCGCAGTCACGGTAAGTAAAATATGGTGGTTCATAATAAACCTCCTCCTCCTCATTATGATTTTTGAACCTTCGCAAAGTAACGCCAGAATCAGTCAATTGAATATTTTTAACGACCGCTTTAGCCTAGTTGGTAGTGACCCTGCCTACGAAGCAAGAGGTCCTGGGTTCGAATCCCGGTATGGGCATTTATTTGTGTGATGAGCACGAATATATGTTCCTGAGTTATGGATGTTTTCTATGTGTTTAAGTATTTATTTATCTCTATAAGTATGGTTATCGTCGTCTAGTACCCACAGTACAAGCTTTGCTTAGTTTGGGACTAGGTCGATTTGTGTAAGATTGTCCCCTAATATTTATTTATTTATTTATATATTATTTTTTATCACAAAGCGCCTGGATTAAATTTAGTTCTTTCGTATCTTTACTTTATTTTAGTACTAGGGCATCAGAAAAACTAAAAACTAAAACTACTAAAACTACGTATTATCATGTATAAAAACGGCAAAAAAATCACGTTTGTTGTATGGGAGCCCCCTTTGAATGTTTGTTTTATTTTAATTTAATTATTTACTTTTAAAGTGGATAATATCGCATACTTAGTAATAAACGGGCTTAACTCAAAAATCTAAAGTACTTTAAAATCGATTTACCATAATTCACGATTTTTGAGTTAAGTCCGTTTATTACTAAGCATGCGATATATATAAACCTGTTGCCGTTATCAATATCGAGCAAAAAAATCACCTTTGTTATATGGGAGCCCGGAGCCCCCTTAAATATTTATTTAATCCTGTTTTTTAGTATTTGTTATTATAGCAGCAACAGAAATACATCATCTGTGAAAATTTCAACTGTCTAACTGTCACGGTGCATGAGATACAGCCTGGTGACAGATGGACAGACGGACGGACAGCGGAGTCTTAGTAATAGGGTCCCGTTTTGCCATTTGGGTACGGAACCCCCCTTTGGGTTTGGGTAGTGGTTGATGGATAAGGTTTTTTACAATTTGAATGAGTTCTATAGGGATCATTAATTATTATGTTATTATTGTTTTTGTAATTATTATTGTCCCTACAAGTTATAGTCATGTTTGTAGTTTAGGTTAGTTTAGTTTAGTGTAGTTTCGCAGTGCAGTGGGGCAACGCGGCTAGCGTCTTAGGGACAATGCCCCGCGCTGCCCTACCTTTGGAAGAGGAAGCCCCGTTTTAGTTAATTTTATGTGTTTTTTTATTTTTTCTTGTAATAATAAAAGTAAGTAGTATGTATAAGTTTAGGTTATAAGTATATCTGAACATATATTGTATGCCCGTAACGGGTAGCTGTTGATACTTTGTACTACATGTCGACTTTGTACATTTCCTCACAGTTTATGCAATAAATATTTCTATTTTTATTTCTATTTCCCTAAAAACGTCCACTAACGGAACAGTATTAATAGTCTTTATTCTGCTGCTAGCTTGATTCCCACAATTTCTTATTATTCGCGGCTCATCTGTTATTCTTGAAGCGCTTCGGCCCAAATTGATTGGGTCCATAAAATATGGCGGGCGTCACATCACGTCACCCGAAGAGCGGTGATTGTGTTGCTAGCGCTGAATTTTCGTTGCCTTTTTCCGTAGAAAATTGTAATCCAACAAATTATTTCGCTAGTCCTCGCGTACTTTAGGGGAGACCGAGGACAGTTGTGACAGAGGAGAGTACTGAAAACGTCGATTTTTTAGAATTTTATTAATTTTAGACATCATGTTTCATAGTAACACTAGCTTTTGCCCGCGGCTTCGCTCGCGTGTACCATGAGTATTCCAAAGAACCAAGATATCAAGCAAGCAAGCATACAGGCAAGCAAGCAAGCAGGTCCACAATTGACCGAGAAATCGGTGAACATACCTACATAAAAAAATACATAAAGTGGAGTGCATAACCTCCTCCTTTTTTAGTAGTCGGTTAAAGAGCCCTTTGCGGCCTACTTACAGTATAAACTTATGCATTTTGAAATTTTAGCTTTTTACAACCAGTAAAACGCAAAATCCCGTTTTTTCCCGTTCCCGTAAGAATTTCGGGAAATGTTTTCTTAATGCTCCCCTACACTCCCCAAGGAACCCACATGCCAAATTTCAGCATTCTATGACCAGTTAAACGAAAGATCCCGTTTTTCCCGTTCCCGTGGGAATTTTGGAAAGTCCTCTCTCAATGCTCCTCTACACTCCCCAAACAACCTACATGCCGAATTTCAGCTTTCTACGACCAGTAAAACGAAAAATCCTGTTTATCCCGTTCCCGTGGGAATTTTGGAAAGTCCTCTCTCAATCCTGCTCTACACTCCCCAAGCAACCTACATGCCGAATTACAGCTTTCTACGACCAGTAAAACGGAAAATCCCGTTTTTTCCTTATCCCGTGGGAATTTCCGAAAATCCTTAAAACTGTTTTTTACTATTATAATTACCTACTTCTATGCCAAATTTGAAGAGTCTAGTAATTATAGTTCATAGGATCCCGTAGAACTGAATATATAAATCTCGTTTTTTCCTTATCCCGTGCGAATTTTGAAAAATCCTGAAATTAATGTTTTAACTAATGTAATATCTACTTGTGTATCAAATTTGAAGAGTCTAGTTATTATAGTTACTGAGATAGGGTCACTCGGAATCTAATATATAAATCCCGTTTTTTCCCGTTCCCGTGGGAATTCCCAAAAATCCTTCCTTAATGGATGCCTACATTGTATAATGTATCTTTGTGCAAAATTTCAAGTCTCTAGGTCCAGTGGTTTGGGCTGTGCGTTGATATATCAACAGTCATTTAGTTTATTTAGACATTTCAACCCCATCGCACCCCATCCAGGGAGATGGTATTTTACGTCTGCCACGTCGGATTTTAAAACCGTTGTTGTTTTCATAACCAGCGACCCGATAAACCATAGAAACAACACCCATGTTGATTTTCAGACTTTGTTACCCCTTTCCCCCCTTTTAGGGGTTGAATTCTCAAAAAACCTGAAACACGTGTTTACTCATTTATTATTAGGAGTACTTCTGTGAAGTTTCGAATAAAATAGTCGAACTAATCTTGTTTCCCCATACAAACTTTGGACCCCCGTTTCACCCCCTTAGGGAGTGAATTTTGAAAAATCGTTTCTTAGTGCACCCCTAGACCTTATAAGGAACCTACATGCCAAATTTGGAATCTCTAGGCCCAGTGGTTTGGGCTGTGCGTTGATATGTCAGTCAGTCAGTCAGTCAGTCAGTCAGTCAGTTTCTTCTTTTATATATATAGATTTACTGCTTAACATCTACACAATCGATATCTAAATAGAGTTCCCGATCAGAGTATAAGTTTCTTTTAAATGTATGAATGCAGTTTTTCTTGTTACTAAAATCGGTGACTTGGTTCCTAAGAACAGATCTTCGCATGTCTTATAGTTTCAGACTTTCCCATGCTGCCCGATTTAAATGAGACATTCTGTATAATAAGGCATTGTCAGGGGGGTTTCACTCCGCAGTTTAGGTATGTTCGGCGGGCGCTCCTCCCGGGAGGAGTATGGCAGTAGGTTGTCGCGCGGCCTTCAGTTCGCACGCTAGCCGCGTCGCGCGTAATTAAGCATCTTTTTTTTCTGTGATTTTTGCAACAAACAATGACTTCTAAACGATATTATAAATAACTTACTTACATACTAAAGGTAGTTTACTGAATTAATACACACTGTTATCTTTCTTGATTTATATACCTACCAAACATGGGCGAGTGGGAACCCTGTGCCCTTGGTTTCGGATCAGCGGTGCCCAACGGAATATGAACTCTCGTATCACACGATAAGTTTTAATTTCGCGTGCACGCAGCAGGAGTAGGAAAGTTTTTATACCTAAAGTTGACCTTTGTTCGAGAGTGATCCTTCTGTACGTTAGTACTATTACTTATTCTGTGGCATTGTCGACCAAGTGGTGTGAAAAGAATTTTTGACTTTTGACAGTGGGACGCAATTATAGTAAGGGGGTGTTTCACCACCTTATTGTCAAACTACTGGTCACGTAACCAATGAAAAACTAAGTACGGGACAAATCTGTCGGCTAGTTTTTTTTCAGTTTCACCACTCCGGTCCTGTGAAAACTAAGTACCACTTAACTAATCGTCGGTTTAACATAGAGGGGGAATGGCAACGTCACATTTCACGATCACGCGTTCCTGTTCGCACACTTTCGTTCAAAGAGTCGCTCATTGTTAAAGCAAAAGAAATCGTAAACTATGTATTTTTAGATACATCTATTTTTTTGCATAAACAAATGTGTAACATTATAATTAATCCAAAAACGGTATTTATTTACGATACTTTGTTAACAATAACAAAGAAAAATAAAATCACGTAAAACGAATCGAAAAGTGGCGCCAAACCATTTGACAGATTAACTTTTTTTTAATGGCGATGTACAAGTTCACGTAGAACATACGATTGTGCCACTGAAAAAAAGTCTGTAATTAAAAAATATTACGAACATTTGGATTTATTTTTACATACTAAAAGCGTACCTATATTTTTTTATTCAAATCTTGATATTTGAATCCTCGTTTGCAATTTAGCATGACTTCTTTCTTTAAAAAATAAAAAATACTTTGATTTATTTTTCTGAAACCGGCTGAAGGGCTCTCCAACCATGACCACAAAAAAATTAACTGACCAATTAAAAAGTTATGTGACGGATAAAAATGCTAAATGCCACCCGATCTGATGGTCAAATTAAAAAACAGTTTGTCCGTCACTTAGTGCTAATCAAGACTGGTGAAACAGAAATTTTAAGTTCATCTGTCAAATAAGGTTATGATTAAGCTAATTCGAACTTTAAAAAAAAGTGGTGAAACAGCCCCTAAGTATAGTAAAAAAAAATCTTTACTATGGACCACGGTATTTGCCATAGCAACGGCAACATTGTTCGGTGTTCGGCGGAGACTCGCAATGAGTCCTTTAAGCTCTTGTGCCGCAGCGATTAAGTTTACTGTATAAATGTAAATTAGGGCAATAGAGGCAGTGAGGTCGGGAAGCGATCGAAATGTTAATGGCACCTGATTAAGTCTTTCAGTTTTAATGGGAGCTTATCTAGAACTTTGTCTTCATTTTAACGAGATCAAACGACCGGAACTGTGTCATCGTCATCACCATCATCATTTTTGCCGCAAGACGTCCGCTGCTGAACATAGGCCTTCCTCTCTCCTGTAGACATTGTAAAAGCCAATATTTTTAATTAAGTCTACATTCAGCGTGTGGGACACCAGGCCAACTGTCGGGCCATTTAAATAAATCTTATACTTGCTGAATCGGAGTCGCTAATTGTATACATGTCTACAGGAGAGATCACTTTTGTTTCTTACGCTGTGTATGACACATCTACACTGATTTAATCATCATCATCATCATCATTTCAGCCGAAAGACGTCCACTGCTGAACATAGGCCTCCCCAAGGCTCGGCAAACAGATCGGTCCTGCGCCATCCACATCCAACGCGTTCCTGCAGCCAAAGGGGATGTTTTTTTCTGGACTCAGCCATCGGGGGGTACTTGTCATAGTCGCCACGCTTGGCAGGCGGGTTGGCGACCGCAGTGGGATACCGAAAATATCGAGGACGCTGCTGCCCGACCTTAAGTATTACTCGTACTGGCCGCAATTTTAGGACATACTTGCCCGGGAATGTGTAAGACTGTTTTAAGGAGGGAGGTAGAAACTGTTTCCGCCCACTAACAGAAATGATACAAAATATCTCATACGCATATATTAGATCTTTGCAACTTATTGTTTTTTTAAGAGTACTGTTAAAAAAATCACCAAGTGCATCATCATGCTAGTGCGTACACTTAACGTACTAGCGTAAAATGTAGATATGTTTTCGTGTTCTCCGATTGAATTCACTAGGTCTGTAATGTTTTCCATATTTTTTTTTATTATGAGTGGGGGAGGCAAACGAGCAAGCGGGTTGATTTGATTGTCGTTATTTAAAAGGTATAATTTAATTTCCTGAAATTGTAGATTCAGTTACACTCTTGTTTTAGGCTAAGATCCTGTAAAGATAAGATAAGATAAGAGTGTAGTTATAAAATAAAATTTAAATAAAATATTATATAAAAAAAACCTTTAAGAAATATTTAATATAATATGCTCGCCACTATTACTACCATACCATCACCATCATACCATTTTACCACGCATACTAAGCGAGCATTGTACTATACATGGTAATTTTTTAATAAGTGCACAAATTTTAATATGTCATTCAGTATCGTTAAAATAACAAATTTCAGAATTTTTCATTATAATATTTATTACTTAATTTTTTTGTTTTTCATAGTAACTCGAACAATTATTAGATGAATTACTACCCAAACCCAAATTTCAAAATGTAAAAAAATAAATTCTCGAACAGATAATCGTGATCTATCAACGACACTGAATCAGATATCAAAATTTGTGCACTGACTAAAAAATTACCCTGTATAATTTATAATTCGTGTTATGGAATAAAGTAAAATTTAAATAAAAAATAAATTCACCTTCGTTACCCTCACGGGACGAAACAATGGGAAAAAATGAAGGAAAAACCTCATCAAATGCTCTCAGGTTTAAAATGCCTTTTACCTTCCTAATTACCTCTTAATCCCCCTAAATCCCCGGATCCCCAGATTTATTTCGTTTCTAAATGAAATCACAACAAGTATCATAAATAAGTGAAATGAGAAATCTCTCAGAAAAACTGGAAATAAATTTTTCCTCTGCTAATAATCTGGTTGAAGCAAGAACTCTCGAGTTCCGCGCTAAAATGGGGCTTAGTTACCGAATGGTTATATTTAGAACAAGGAAAACCCTTATGGTCAGGTTTTTACTACGAAGTTCAAAGTTCGTACAACGTTTACTTTTAGTTTACCACTGACAGATGGCTTGCCTTCATTTCATTTCCAACTTTAACACCATACAAATAAAGTAGCTATTACAAAATCTGCAAACGTGGGTTACAGTATTCTAAAATTGGCTTTATTTGTAGGTCGTTAAAGTTGAATATGAAATGAAGGCAAACCATCTGTCAGTGGTAAACTTTATGCCCTTTCCTTCCTCTGTTTAATGCTGTTAGCGTGAACGGGACGGCACAATACGAAGTTTGAAAATTGAATACACCGGACAGCGACATCTAGTGGGATATAAAATTAAGAAACTAGAACAATAGTTTTATACACCAGATTGTTTACACTACAATTTTAGAATTAAAACGTATGAAGATAGAGTTGAGTAATTCAAACACATCAGTGTACCCACTATATACTACGGCTGAAGCCCTCTCATTCTGAGAGGAGGCCTGCGTCCTGTAGTGGGACGTATATAGGCTGGGATGATGATGATGCACCCAAATGAACAAGATGGAGCGACGACCTGGGGAAGGTGGCGGGAACGCATTGGATGCGGATGGCGCAGGGCCGATCTGTTTGGCGAGCCTTGGGGGAGGCCTATGTTCAGCAGTGGACGTCTTTCGGCTGAAATGATGATGATGATGATGAAATCAGTGTAGATGTGTCATACGCAGCGTAAGAAACAAAAGTGGTCTCTCCTGTGGACATAAAATTAGCGACTCCGATTCAGCAAATTTAAGATTTTTTTAAATGGCCCGAAAGTTGGCCTGATGCCCCGCACGCTGAATGTAGACTTAATTAAAAATATTGGCTTTTACAATGTCCACAGGAGAGACGCCAACCAAAAAAAAGTGTCTGACTTAGATAACGATGTAGAATCGTCTACCCAAAATACTAATACTATCTATCAAATAGCTCAAATATATTTTTTTTAAAGAAAATTGGCAAACCTCCGAAGATAAAAACCGAGTCACAATATAATTGATTTACGAGCATTGCCCAATGTTTCGGATGAAACTATAATATCCCCAATTTTCCGAATAAAAAACACAATAAGCACTAAACAATGTATGGCGCTGTTCGAGACATTTTAACAACCGGTTCTTTCGCTCCATTTGCCGTGGACGACGGACAATAGCGTTTTTTTCTCGGAGATGTCGGCGGCAGTCGTAATATTGTGGTTGTTGTACTTCAGGAGTAGGTATAGTACATTTCGTACTAAATACAAACTGAAATATAGATGCACAGAAAAAACCCCAGAAAAAAGACCAATGCTGGGAATCGAACCCAGGTCCTCAGCATTCCGTGCCGCGTGCCATACCCCTACACCACCACTGGTCTAGAGATTAGACACAAATCTTTCCTATACATCATACATTTCAATCTGCTAAATCATCACCTTATGCAGTGACAAGCGCACATCTATGTTACACCCTCATCGAGAGATTTTAACACTCCTTCGGAACTAACCGCTCACCTGGACAAGAGATGGCGCTACTGTGCAACTTTAAACAAGTTAGCTATGAAGTATCTTTTTTTTTTTTTTTTTTTTGTACTTATTTTTTCAACTTCATTTTTTTTATTACTTTTACGGTCATCCCGTGAAATCATATATTTCGTACTAAATACAAACTGAAATATAGATGCACAGAAAAAACCCCAGAAAAAAGACCAATGCTGGGAATCGAACCCAGGTCCTCAGCCGACCGTAAAAGTAATAAAAAAAAAATGAAGTTGAAAAAAAAAAAAAAAAAAAAAAAAAAAAAAAAAAAAAAAAAGGTACTTCATAGCTAACTTGTTTAGGTATAGTACATTCGAAGACTTCTGTCTGTACTTGTACCTTCAAGTATACCTAATTTTATTTATCGAAGTAAATTAAACTGCATTCCTTTGAAGTCCGAAACTTGATATTAATAAATACATACAGTCATCATAATTCTCATCATGATTCCAGCCTACACATACGTCCCACTGCCACAGGCCTCTTCTCACAATGAGATAGATTGAGCTGTAGTTCTGATGTGGGTCCAGTGCGGATCGGGAACTTAACACACACCATTGAATTTCTTCGCAAATGTGTGCTCCTCGCGATGTTTGCCTTCACCCGAAAGCTCACGGTAAATTTCAAATGTAATTTCGCACAGTTGCGAAAAACTCAGAGGTGCGAGCTGGGGTCAAACCACTTGGCTACCACGGCTTAGCCTAGAACACTTCAAGGGTAGTTTTCATTTATTCTATGGAACATGACGTCATCGGACAGAATAAGATATTTTTTCTTATTCTGTACCATGGAACATTGTAATACTTTTATTTCTCATTTTGTTCTATAGGGCAATGTAAATAAAACATCTTTCCATTATTTATATTTCTAGAATTATTTTTTTGGCTTACCTAATTTATCCAGCCAGGCCGATGTTTGATCAATGGTATGATAACTAGAATGACCATAATATACCTATTGCAAGCTTTTCGATTATTTTTTGATCATACGACGGAGATATCTTTACTTAGAAAATCATTGCTGTAGAAGTACGTACATTTTCTATGTCCAAAGAAATACTTAATTGATTTCAGTCTTAAAACAAATAAGTGACATGTCCATTAAGAATCATTTACAGAATTAAAAGATCCAATGTTGATTTTTACAATACAGAAAAACCCTTTCCTTTTGATCGTAAGGTTCAAATTTAAAAATAAAATTTGAGCCAAGCCATGCTTGCAAATCCTCTCCCGTACAATTCGAAACCCTTCTTTTCTCCGAAAATCCAATCTTTATTATTATTTACACAGCAAAAGGTTCACGGGAACCTTTTTAGCGTTCGTGTCAAATATTAAACTGGTTATGAATAGGGATGTCCGTCTAACATCCTCATTCTCGGAGCATTCTCATCCTCAATGATCGGTGGTTACTTACTTTGCAATCCGTAGATGAGTGGGATTTAACCGCTGTATCCTGTGTGTTACTAGTTTATTAAATCAGGCGTTCCTTTGCGGAGGTCCATTATAAATGAACTGAAACAATTAATTACTTTGCTCCAAGGATGAGCTCTGGTTGAGTTCGAAACGCGGGTTTGTGTGATTTTTGTGTGTTCGTACAGTGAGGAGGTGGAGGAACTGCATAAACACACATTTCTTGTATAAACTTAACCATCATAAGGGTCGCGGGTGAGCAAAGCAAAGTAATTGTTTCAGTTCATTTATTAGGACTACTTAGGTCAATAAGGGTCCAGTGTCGCGTGATATTTATTTGTTTATTTACGTTAATTTATATAAAACTCTTTAATAAATATAATTTAAGGAAAAAACAGGTTTGAGCTCAAAATAGAGGAAATATCGTAGTATGTTTTCATTACCTAGTAGACGTTTAAATTGTGTTAATTAATTCTTCAACGTTTATTTTGTGAATTATGTACTTGTCAATTATCTGTGACCTATTAATTCTTTATATGTATACGAGTATATAATTCCACTGTACGTGTGTTTGTCACTGAACTCCTCCTAAACGGCTGGACCGATTTGGAATGAATTTTTTTGTATGCGTTTGGGTGGCGCCCTGGATGGTTTAGATTCACAAATCAGCCCGGCAGATGGCACTGCAGTCGGTATCTAGGTTCATGCAGGACAACGTCTGTCGGGTCCGCTAATATAAAGCATAATCCAAAAGAATTAAATATAATTATCTAAAAGCAAGACAAATTTCTTGCGGCACATTATATTGGCAATGATGGTCTTTCCGAAAGCGCTAGTAGTATAAAAAATATACACGTAAAACGGACCTTAGCGACCTACTTGCAAAATAAACGTTTTGATTTCTGCAAAGTTCCTTTAGGGATTTTTTTGAAGAAACTCGATTAAAAATTCGCGTATTCATACTTACACATCCTCATCCTCATTGCCCAACTGTTACCAACCCTAGTCATCCGGTTTGTTCGGCTAAAAGGTTTAGCTAATATCCTTTATAATGTCGTTTCCCGAAGAATGATGTATGGGTACCTGAGTTCTACAAAATTTGAGCGCTTGCGGCATATACGTTAAGACATATTTATTTTACGTTTGGAACCCAGACCACAGATGAGATACTTAAAAGCAAGGTAGATACTTAGAAGTTGTTTTTAGGGTTCCGTACCTCAAAAGGAAAAAACGGAACCCTTATAGGATCATTTTGTTGTCCGTCCGTCCGTCCGTCCGTCCGTCCGTCAGTCCGTCTGTCTATCAAGACCCTTTTTCTCAGGAAGGCGTGGAGGTATCAAAGTGAAATTTATATCAAATTCTCAAGTCTACTGTACCATGGAGCTGTGAAAAAATCAAACTTCTAAGCCAACGCAATCAAAAGATACAGCCGTTTATGCCGCAAATTTCCGCATATTTTCGAAACTTGCAAGGGAATCAAAACCTACAGGGTACTTCCCGTGAACTCAGAATCTTGAAATTTGGTACGAAGCAAGGTGTCACAGCACAGATAAAGGAAAAATTGCGAAAACCGTAAATTTTTAGTCACATCATATAAAAAAATATATTTTTAATATTTTTAAAGTTACTACCCTTTTCCTCATGAACGCGTAAAGGTACTTTCTTTCTTTCTTTACTAAGATACAATTCACATATATGCCAAAAAGCTTTAAAAAGCCCCGTTTGCTTTGTTCGCCCACTTCAAGTGTCGGATAAACAATAAACCTCTAGGGACAAAACCTTTGGTAATCACTTGATCATCTGACATGGGCGATATTCCTAATTTTATTCGACAAAGGGTCCTGAAATGCTCCAAAAATGGTTAAGAGAACAATCCGGTTCGAAGGACCACTTTAAATATTACAAAGCCACAAATTTGATAAGTTTAATTTATTGAATCAGGCGTTACTTTATGGAGGTGCATGATATGAACTGAAACAATTACTTTGCTCACCCGCGACCTTAAGATAGTTACGTTTATGTAAGAAATGCGTGTTCATGCAGTTCCTCCACCTCACCTGTACGAACACACACAAATCACACAAACCCAACTATCACCACCACCAAACTACACTGACGCGTTTCGAACTCAACCAGAGCTCATCTTCAGATTAGGTACCACAATCGTTGCTATTCATAGTGCGGGTGAGCAAAGTAATTGTTTCAGTTCATTGACAAGTTTACTTGGAAGTATTTGGGTCCCATCTAAGAATGGGTATGTATTACAATACCGAAGTACGAAAGACCGAATGTATTAAAACGTCGAATGGGTCAAAAGACCGACACGATTTTTTTCTGAAACCGTTAACTTTTTAAGATTGTTATAAAACAAACCTAACCTAACCTAATGGGTTCTGTATGATGCCGTTTTAATAAATTCTGAAAAGTATACGGTTTCAGAAAAAAATCGTGTCGGTCTTTTGACCCATTCGATGTTTTAATACATTCGGTCTTTCGTACTTCGGTATTGTAATACATACCCCTAAGAATCCTACTAATATTATAAAAGTGAAAGATTGCATGGATGGACGGATGTGTTCGTTACTCTTTTATGCTAAAATTTGGCACACACGTAATGTAGTTCATTAACCTGGACTATCATATAGAATACTTATTATCTCAGAAAATTAAAAAGTAGAGTTAATCGTGTTCTTCGCAGACGGAGTCGTGGGCTAGTGCTTTAATTAAACATATTTGTATTGATATTTGGATACAGAAAACTTCAAAGCAAATTCTCCCTCCGGCTTGACAGAAATTTGATACATACTCGTAAATGGAATTTAAACGGTGACAAACGGACCACTATAATATTAATAATAATAATAATAATACTTTATTTCGACCAACATAGGATCATAGTGTTAGTAATACAATACATGAAAGCTTAGATTCTAATTGTTGGTGACGCTACACTTTAGTCAGTTTTAATGTCACTAAACTGTCCGTTTGTCCATGTGTCTGTCTGTTACAGGGCTGTATCTGAAGAACCGTAATTCACATAAAATTGCGTTAAACATGCAAAATTGCTTGGGCTTTACTAACACTGGATTTTTACAAAAACGATCCTGTAGTTCATAGCGTTTCTTTTGACGTACACCTATAAATTTGTACGGAACTCTCTGTCCGTGAGTCCAACTCGTACTTGGGCGGGTTTTTAGATGCCATTAAAAATAATACTTTTAAGGGTTCTGCAGTCAACTAGGAACCCTTATAGTTTCGCCATGTCTGTCCGTCTGCGGCTAAGCTCGTTAGTACTAAAAAGCTGTAATTTGGCAAAATAAATAAAAAATATTTTTTTTTAGGGTACCTCCCATAGACGTAAAAAGTGGGGGTGATTTTTTTTCTCGACTAACCCTATAGTGTGGGGTATCGTTGGATAGGTCTTTTAAAACCATTGGGGGGCTGCTAACATGATTTTTCTATTAAGTGATCTGTTTGCGAAATATTCAACTTAATTTTCATTACAATCGACCGTCCCCCCCCCCCTCTAAAATCTAAACTGTTGGGTACAAAAATTTGAAAAAATTCAGAATGGTAGTAATATATTATATTTACAAGGAAAATTATAGCGGCTAAAATTGCTTGGGAATTATTTGTAGTTTAAGAGTAAATAGTAGCCTAAGGTATTAAACATACCTAAACTTGGAAGATTCCGTACACATACGAAATCCTTTGAAAAATATTACTTGATTTTTTCGTATTTATAAGAAGTAATAACTTGGAAAGAAAACTAATAAACCAGATAGATTAAATAATAAACGAATTTCCTATACACCGTGAAATTTTAGTGGTTGTTTTCCCGAAACGAGGTGATTTAGTTTCGATTGTACAATCGATTTATAATTACTATTTTGACTAGAGTCAAAAATCCAATTGTGAAAAACGAAAGTCGAAAATGACCGCAAACCAATAGTAACGCTTCGTTGGTACAAGTAGCGTACGATCGTACGATAGGTTAGGTACCAACGAAGCGTTACTATTGGTTTGCGGTCATTTTCGACTTTCGTTTTTCACAATTGGATTTTTGACTCTAGTCAAAATAGTAATTATAAATCGATTGTACAATCGATACTAAATCACTTCGTTTCGGGAAAACAACCACTAAAATTTCACGGTGTATAGGAAGCTTCCTAAATTTGAATTGTTCCTATCAATACGTGTCCTTTTCATGGCACCTCTCCTCTCCCCTACTTTATAGTTTTTGTTTCTATAGTTAAGGCCTGTTGAAACTGACATGTTCACATCTCCATCAATGTTCCATAATAACAAAGATAAAAAAAAACGTTTTAATTGACTGCACAAGTTTCCCACATATTTTGTATTCATAGGGAAAGTCTAGAAAAGTGTTGGCAGAAACTTCGCTTTATTAGTTGAGTGTGTACTTTTATGAGACTCATACTTGTTTCATAACTTCTCGTATATTTTACCGTTCAGGCGGAAGTTTCCGATGTTTATTCAAGCTTCATTACGTGTGATAGCGATTAGGGTTTCATAGCAATTGTTCACGGCCATCAATCAGAGGGTGTTGCTAGTGATGACATACCTATGAATCCGAGACGTGGTGCTTCACTATGGGCCTGATGAATAGGGTCAGAGTCGCTCAACGAGCTATGGTGAGGGCCATCTACGGGATCGAATCAGGAACGACGAGATCCGTAGGGGTCACCGACATAGCCATAGTACGCAGTACAGATGGCCGTTGGGGCCCAAAAGTTCTTGAATAGAGACCACAGACTGGCAAGTGCAGCGTGGGACGTCCATCAACGAGATTTGGTGAAGGCCGCAGGTTCAGGGTGGATGCAAGTCGCTTCCAACCGTAATGATTGGGCGTCAATGAGGGAAGCCTAAGCTATGTCCAGCAGTGGACGTCCTACGGCTGAAATGATAATGACGATGATCTTAGCCCATAGGGTAGTCTTGGGGACCTTTTGGAAATTCAAGAAAGTGAATGACAATAAATTCTCGACAATTTTCTGGTTCCGCAGACTATAGACAATATAGATTGTTCATAATGCAAGCTTGACTATGAGATTTGTATCGGTGAACTAGTTCTTACTTGCAAATTTGTCTGCGAAGAATCTGGGATAAAGTCTATCAAATATCCTTTACAAAGTCTCTAACTATCTCCACACCAAATACAATCTAAATCAATTCAGTTCAGAGGCTTAAGCGTGAAGAGGTAAGAGACAGAGACAGTTACTTTCACATTTATAATAGTAGTCATATTCGAGCGTTTGTTCGGAATCACTTTCGTGGACACATTTTTGTAAAAACGGCAGAAGTTTCCAGTTATCTGGTAGAAGTGCAAGACCACTAATAAATAACCGTAAATGCTATTAGCCCCTTAACTTTTGACGGTTAAACGGTGCTTAATTAACCATTCATTATAAATAATAGTAATAATAATTAATTCTATACTCCAAATTGTTTGCTATTCTTTGATCCCATTAAATATGAAAACTCATTTGATGACGAGATTTGGATGAGTTTATCACGTTGGTCGGCGTCCTTACTCGGTATGGGTACTGGTATAATACCAGCACTGCGGCTTACCGCAGCATAATGCTGAGCACTGGCCTATGCTTGTTCTTCGGTGCATCACATGGCTTTCTCATTTACGTGTTTGTTTTGTATTATTTTTTGTGTTTTATGTACAATAAAGTATTTAAATACATACATAAATACATACACACTTTCTAAGCACCCACATTCTTAAATCTCTATGACACGCAATACGACCGCATGTGATTGATGAGCTCGGCAACGTTTTAATATTGTAAAACTACCAGGTGTAGCGTTATCGACCCGAGCTCGCATCCTGCGGAGGCGATGTTGAGAATTGAGAAATCGGAAAAGATTACAGAACCATACCACGTCCCACCCACACTAGTGTTATCCATCGAGGGTCATATCCAGACACAGGAATTTAGGGGGCAAAATTTAATGACAGGGGTAAGGAGTTCCTTTATGGATAAACTCAACTATCGCCACTTTTCCCGTATGGTAGAGATCGCCCCCAGCTTTGTTTGAAGTTTGTATTATTTTGTAAGTCTTTATTACGGAAAAAAATATGATAAAGTTTACACTAATCATATTACAAGTTAAGTATGAAGTATCTTTTTCTATTTATTTTTTTATTTTCTTCAACTTCATTTTTTTTTTTTTTTTTTTTTTATTACTTTTACGGTCATCCCGTGAAACCATATATTTCAAACTAAATACAAACTGAAATATAGATGCACAGAAAAAACCCCAGAAAAAAGACCAATGCTGGGAATCGAACCCAGGATGACCCATTAGACCAGTGATGGTGTAGGGGTAAGCACGCAGCACGGAACGCTGAGGACCTGGGTTCGATTCCCAGCATTGGTCTTTTTTCTGGGGTTTTTTCTGTGCATCTATATTTCAGTTTGTATTTAGTTTGAAATACTAAGCATATTTTAAATTATAGCTGGGTAATGAGTACCATTGCACTATAAAATATTCACAATAAACTCGTAAGGCCCAATTTGCTAAATTTAATACATATGTAAAAGCAAATGTCAACTTGTATTGATTGACAATAAGTTTCAAATTATGATAGTCGAAATTTGACGTGGGCTTTACGAGGATAAAGAAGAAGATAATTGATTTATTATTTTGTTTCATTTTATTCTTTCTGTAAAATTATACGTTTGCAAAAAAAACTTGGAGCGATCACTAGTACATGGGAAAAGCGTCGATAGTTGAGTTTATCGATTTAGGAACTCCCTAGCTGTCTTTAAATTTTGCCCCCTAAATTCCTATGTCTGGTCATATCGATAGCATCAATATTATCGATAACTCTATCGATGGTGCGGACGAAAGTAAAACTGTCAATGAAGTACATGAAGTCGATGTACTTCATAGAGGTGCATTAAGCAGGCATTTTGCGAAATTCCCTCGGGATAGAGACTTTGCTACATTTTTTGTTTAAGGACCGATCTTTTTGGCGAGTCTTGGGGGAGACCTATGTTCGGCAGTGGACGTCTTCCGGCTGAAATGATGATGATGATGGAGACTTAGTCATTTTTTTGTTCTTCTATGGCAAAGCGTGACGAAGTTAGTTTTTTTTTACACAAAACTGACCCGTGAATCCCGTGATTGACATCTATCTCAACTGATTTAAAAGTGCAGAAAGGTTTAGTAACATCCTATAATTCACTCTAGTTTTGTAGAGCTCTAAGGCTTTATATACCTGGAATTATAGACGACGAAGGCGAATTCCATTTCTAATAATAATAAAAAGCCAACAAGTAACCTAATTAATTGCTCAACATTCGTGATGCTCCATTACCACGTTTGACTTATTCAGTTGTCAAACTTAACAAACTTCGAGTCATGCCTACGCCAAAATGCCAAATGGCCAAGTTGACTAACAGAAACAGAATTAAACTGAGCACCTTAACTCAGTTGCCCTTTAAATAAATACTTTGGTAACTTTAAACAATTGACTGCTGTTTCTGGTAATTTGGTGCCCCTAAAGCTCCAAACGCACAGACAGCGGAGGCGTGGCGTTGCGGTGGCGCGCGGTGACGGTTGTAATATTCTAACTTGTATGAACGAGTTCGCGGTACGGTACCGCACAACCGTTCATACAAGTTAGAATATTACAACTTTAACCGCCACCGCACCGCCACGCCTCCGCTGCCTGTACGTTTGGAGCTTAAGGGCCGTGACTAAGGTTGCCAACCTTATGTGTTCAGATTTGCGGTACATTTGCGATCGAATTGTGGGATTTGTCTATAAAATGCGGACTCCTTCACCTAGCATAACTTGGTTAGGTATATTGACCGTCAACGTATTGAAAGGCATGAAAAATTAAATCTGATTACACGATCGGAAAAACATTCTTTTGAAAGATGTAGATTTTGAACAGAAAAACTCTTTATTTTATAATAACGTAGGTATAATCACTGATTAATAATTTGAGTAAAAAAATTATATCATTTTTATTAGGGTTCCAGTTTCAAATCCTGACTAAAAATTTAAAGACGAGAGTTAGCTTTATATTATCTTTACACGGTATTAATGTATTCTTTTAAATAGCGACCAATTCATTCCCGAAACGAACGATTTCAACTATTTTTAATGAAAATCCGTTCGAACGTGGCGTTCAGTGAAACGTGAATGAACAAATTTAAAGAATATTCACATATTACTAGGTAGTGGACATGCTTTTCTTTTTATGTAGGTACGTATTAACGTTATCCTGCGGTTTCACTCCCATGGAATAAGGCTTATTTGTACTGATTCCGGTCCAACAAGTTTGTTTTGATATGAATGGTTTGACTGAAAATCAGTGCTGTAGCAGGCACCTACTTTTGGACATCATTAACTATGTTTTCACTTCTCATGCTCTTAAAATGTTACTTTAGTCTCTGCATATCGGGACTAAAGCTCTTTTTAGGGTTCCGTAGTCAACTAGGAACCCTTATAGTTTCGCCATGTCTTTCCGTCTGTGTGTCTGTCTGTCTGTCTGTCCGCGGCTAAGCTCAGAGACTGTTAGTACTAGAAATCTGTAATTTGGCATGAATATATATATCAGTCACGCCGACAAAAAGATTGAATAAAAAAAAGTAAAAAAAATTTTTTTAGGGTACCTCCCATGGACGTAAAGTGGGGGTGATTTTTTTTTTCTCGGCTAACCCTATAGTGTGGGGTATCGTTGGATAAGTCTTTTAAAACCATTGCGGGGTTCCTAACATGATTTTTCTATTCAGTGATCTGTTTGCGAAATATTCGACTAAAAGTGAAAATTTTCATTAAAATCGGCCGTCCCCCCCTCTAAAATGTAAACTGTTGGGTGGAAAAATATGGAAAAATTCAGAATGGTAGTAAATATATCAAATTTACTAGGAAAATTATAGCGGCTAAGATTGTTTGGAAATTATTTGTAGTTTAAGAGTAAATAGTAGCCTAAGGTATAAAACATACCTAAACTTGGATGATTCCGTACACATACGAAATCCTTAGAAAAATATTACTTGATTTTTTCGTAATGGCTACGGAACCCTACCTTGGGCGTGTCCGACACGCTCTTGGACAGTTTTTTAATTTGTTTTTTTAAAAGCGCTGTCGGTAAAGCAGTTCCCTGCTCTGTCGATAAAATAGCAATCCGCACTGTCGGCAAAGCAGTGCTGGAGTGTACGGTAGATAGAGCAGTTACGTTTGAAAATTAATATGGCGTGACTTCAAAATGATGCGATGTCAGTTCTTGCGCATTTAATAGTAAATAGAAAGTATAAGTAATTAGATATAATTTAACAAAGAATTGGCATATAGAAAATAAACTTAAAATTTCGTTTCTTTATTACAGGTAAGTGTTTCAGTTAACAATACTAGGGGCGTTCGATAAAAAGTGAGAATGAGTATGTTATAAACAACTTTTACTAAATGTAATTTTATTTTTCGACATAGTCACCTTTTAGCATAATACACTTATTAAATCTTTTTTCTAAACTTAAAATTTCATTTTTAAAAAAGGTCTCATCTGGAGTACTTAATAAAAATTTTAAATAAAAAATATAACCTCCTTCAAAAAACATCCAAAAAACTATGAAATAATAATTGAACCAAACCGACCACAATAAGCATGAAAATATCTTTCTTCTAATCTGTTCGAAGTCGGTGCCTCAGCTCGAGCCAGCAGGAGTGGACCTAGTAATCTAACTTACCTACATACCTACTATCTATAGGGCTTCTACACTCCTGCTGGCTCGTGCTGAGGCACCGACTTCGAACAGATTAGAAGAAAGATATTTTCATGCTTATTGTGGTCGGTTTGGTTCAATTATTATTTCATAGTTTTTTGGATGTTTTTTGAAGGAGGTTATATTTTTTATTTAAAATTTTTATTTTTTGCTTTTTAGTTATTTCTGTTAAAATAGATGCGTAGGATAAAATCATCAGTTTGACTTCGAAATAAGTTTATGTTGAAAATTCTATTTTTAATGCTCGACGGGGTTGCGTCGTTTTATTACAGAGTTCCATGATACTTTCTGAATGCAAATGCTCGACTTGTCACCGAAAATACTAAAGTCGCTATACTTTTTTCTTGAATTTTTGAGGAGTTTCTTCAATTCCTCATGGATCCCATCATCAGAACTGGATTCTGGTAATAACGGGACCAACCTTGAAGCCTGTGCTTTCACACAACGAAAAAATCTTCCAAATCGGATCATAAATGACGGAGTTCTGAGGTAACACACGTTAAAAAAAAAAAAAGAACATACAATCGAATTGAGAACCTCCTCCTTTTTTTGAAGTCGGTTAAAAAATCTTGTACTGCAGCGACTACCGCGTCGTCGTCTTCAAATTTCTGGCCTCTCAGGTATTGTTTCAATCTCGGAAATAGGTAGAAATCACTGGGAGCGAGATCTGGTGAATACGGAGGATGCTTAAGAATATCGAACCCAGCATCACGAATTGCAGCCATTGCAACGGCGGACTTGTGTGCCGGGGCATTGTCCTGGTGGAACAGCACAACTTTCGAGAGTTTACCTCGCCGTTTTTCGCGGATCTCATTGCGCAATGTTGCTATTTGTTTGGCGTATAATGTGCCCGTAATAGTGGCTCCATGCTCGAGATACTCAATCGTTAATACCCCTTTACCATCCCAAAAAACAGAGCCCATGACCTTACCGGCAGATGGGCTCACCTTGAATTTCTTCGGAGTTGGAGATGATGGCCTTTTCCATGTCATAGACTGCAGTTTCGTTTCTGGGTCGTAATGATGGAGCCGTGTTTCGTCCATTGTTATAAATCGCGCCAAAAAAAGTTCCCTGTCTTGCTGCATCAGGTTCAAAGCTTCTTGACAAATCTCTAGTCTAGTTTGTTTTTGCGTGTCAGTAAGCATTCATGGTACCCAACGCGCAGATACCTTTTTCATACCTAAGCGTTCATGTAAAATATTATGCACGGTCCCCGTTGAAATCTTTACATTTTCAGCAATAAAACGAACCGTGACACGACGATCCGCCAAAACTGAGTTTTCGACTTTTTTCACAATTTCTTCAGTTACCGCTGTAGTAGGGCGTCCGGAGCGGGGGTCGTCCATTGTCGATGTTCTTCCACGTCTAAATTCGGCGCACCAACGTGCGACTGTCGAATACGGAGGAGCATTAGACCCTAAAGTGTCCCGCAAATCCAAATTGACTTGGTCCGTAGAAAAATTTTTCAAACAAAAGTATTTGATAACGGCGCGCAGTTCAATTTTCTCCATTTTCGCTAACGTACTCAATAGCATTGCAAAGAAATTACCGTATTTTTTTTTTAAACAAAAGACAGTTAGTTTTTTTTTTCATAGCAATCAGCTAGATAGATTAGCTTTACCGGCCAGTATTTAATTTCCTAATATTGAAAGAGTTTGTATCTCATTCTCACTTTATATTGAACGCCCCTCGTATATTTTGTGTGTGAACTTAGTTAGTTCAATAAGTTTAATTTATTTGCCGATTCTAATGAAAGAACAATCATTCTTATATGCATAGTCCAATTAGTTTTATCATAGTTTTTAAGTTTGTATCTGTTGGTGAATTATTATGCAAGCATTTAAAGCGGCACTTTACAAAAAAATATGAACGAAAAGAAAAGACCGCGGAAATTTTTTTGCTATTTGAATTTTGTTCAGATGTCCATTGCTCGTATTGAGCATACGTTGTAAAATAGTACATTACTGCAGCGGCCGCGAAATAGGGGATTGCTGGCCGAGTAGTTATAGATGGCCGAGTGTTAACGAGGCCATCTAGGGATACGAGGCCGGCAATCCCTGTTCGTGGCCAAGGCTTGTATAGAGTTTTTCTCAAACATGCATCATCATCATCATCATCATCATCATCATCATCATCATCATCACCATCACCATCACCATCGTCGTCGTCGTCATCATCACCATCATCACCACCATCAACATCATCATCACCATCATCATCATCATCACCACCACCATTACCATCATCACCATCACCATCACCATCTTACCTTACCTTAAATAAGCGTAGTAGCAGAATGTCATAATGAACCAAAACGCAAATATTGCTTATAGTTTTTTTTTAATGGCTAAATGCTATGATGCCATAGACCTACAAACGTCATGGTATGAAACAATAGACGATCACTTTGCTGGCCTTGGCCAGCAATGTTGTATGAAATTCCATTATTGACCTCTCGTCTAGCCGCACCTGCATTGTGACACTTCGTGGCGTATTATAAGGAACATAACGTCAATATTACATAGCATGTTTGAGAAAAAGTAATTTTGTACGTCGTTTTTTTCCTCGCTTTCAAAGTGAAAAGTAGAGTGTTTAACGCGAGACTAAACTACCATAATGACAACTCGAATTATAGGCACCCTCGCTCTCGCTCGGGTGGCTAAATATCTCGTGTCATTATGGCTTGTTTTAGTCCCTTGTTGAACAATCTACTATTTTTAATTATTATTATTGTTTTTTTTCTGTATTAGTCAGTGTATTTTCTTTTGTTGGTGTAATAAAGTTATGTCTACGTCTATGACTATTTGTCTATGAAAGATATCGTTGATGGCGTCTCTGTTTGTTCATACAAGATCTTCTTCTCCACTTCTTGTAGGTTAGCAGTCAAGCAGTCAGCTCTTTAAAACTCGTGTCCAAAGCCTGCGTAAATAGCTATTCTACCGTCTTGATGCCGTTCAATTCTCTTATGTTACAGAGCCATAACATTTTTCGTTTCCCGACATTACTTTTTTCGCCCACGCATAGGATAAACAGAGGCAACTAGTCACATAAAAATATCAGTAACTTGTCAGAGATTGGTGAAAGAGGCCCTAAGAAAGTTATGTGAAAACAAACGGGCGTCTAAAAAAACGCTACGCCAACACACGTCAGATGATTGATAGCCTCCATAATGGCATTCTGAGCGTCTTCCCTCTCCTATTACTTCTGAATTATGACGTCCACATAACAAACGTTGCGATATTCGACAGCCTTGTAAGGCAGGTGAATGAAAATCCAGGAAATATGATGAAACGTGACTTATTGATGCTGGAAAGGTTATAATTGCATAGAATTTGTCTTCATAGTGTAATGGGAAACATTTAAGTACCCTTGTAGCCAGATTTGGTAGCCAATTTCGAAATGAGAAAAACAATTGAGGTTCTCAATTTTTTTGAAATGTACAGTCAATCGAATCGTTTTCTGTAGCTTTTAATTTTTAATATAATATAATGCATTTGTTACAATATCAAATAAGCAATGACTTTCATTTGACATTGAAATATTATATATGTCGTAAAAAAGTTATACTTTATTCTGTGTGGAAAAGAATTATTTAGAATGCTAGTCGCTTCCAACCGTAATAATTGGGTATCAATGAAGGAGGCCTATGGCCAGCCAGTAGACGTCCTACGGCTGAAATGATGATGATGACGGTGAATTTAATTTAATTTTAAAGTGAACTTAAAAAAATATATATTGAAATTAGTTTCTTATAATTGATTTGTCTATACCAAAAAAAAACCACTGGTAACTTTTTTTAGACGATCCCAATTCCAATTCGAAGCTGACTATGATCTCGGGATACTTTACTCCCATCCTTTAAACTAGTTAGTTGTCAAATTTGAAGAAGAAAGAAACGCCAGATTCAAAGTGGCAGGACACATCGCTCGTAGAACTGATGGTCGATGGGGCCAAAAAGGTTCTCGAATGATGTCCAAGGACCGGAAGACGCAGTGTAGGTAGGCCTCCAGCAAGATGGAGCGACTAGCTGGTTAAATGCAATGGTGCAGGATCAGTCTGATTGATGAACCTTGGGGGAGGGTTATGTTCATTAGTGGAAGTCTTTCGGCTGAAATGATGATGATGGTGAATCTCAAATTTAGTACCTTGAGTTTTACGAAGTTAGACAAAAGGAGGTTGAAAGTTTTTTATTTCATTTGCGTAAGAGATTTACATAAAAATGTCTTATAAAATACTGGCAAAATCTTGACGAGACCCTTAAGGTAGGTATGTTGTCATGTAACAACACTACAACGTATGTTGATAATAAAATAAGTGCTGGTAAAACTTATAACAAAGATTGCATACGGACCGTAATGAATTTAAGGGTTTTCAGTCGTTAAAAAGAGCTTGGAACGAAATTAAAAGCTCATACAGGGTGAATAAGGTGATCACCTCTTGGAAGTTAAATCTCAGTGTTTAGTAGTAAAATGCTTGTTTAGTCACATCCGCCGTGAACTAACTTGGTTACCGTACACTTTGAAGGTTTTATTCGATTACCGCCTTTGATCTTTTTGCTTCATCTTCGACGCTTTTACCAACAGCTACTGTGCAATTTTCGTTTACGCTGTTAGCTTCTGTACTTGGGGGTTTTCAGAAAAAAATGTACCCGTTATGCCTTAATTATCCATACAAAATTTATTAGCCAGTTTTGTAACGGTCCATACAACATGTATGGTTAACTGCGTCACAAAA
Organism: Archips crataeganus; assembly: GCA_947859365.1. Lineage (NCBI taxonomy): Eukaryota > Metazoa > Arthropoda > Insecta > Lepidoptera > Tortricidae > Archips > Archips crataeganus. Next base: position 4,672,155 of record OX402071.1, on the reverse strand, counting down.
CTGACGATTAAAACTGGGACACTTTTTTATTGCTTAAATCGATAGTGCTTGTGCTTGCCTGAGTAGAAATAACCCAAAATTTGTTAGGTTTTTAAGAAAAGTACAGGGTACGCTTTTTTCTGAAAATGCCCACTTATAAAACGGTTATTGGAGATAGACAAACAATACACAGCCCAAAACACTGGACCTAAAGATTTGGGCAGACGATCTCCACATTGCCTGAAGTCATTTCGACATTTTAAGGGAAAAGCCAGACGACCGTAATTTTGTGAGTCGTGAGCGGCAGAATTTCGGTTGCGCCATACATTGTGTCACGTGATGACCTGCATATTGTATGGCCAGAAAGAAATTCTGCCGCTCACGACTCACAAAATTACGCTCGTCTGGCTTCACCCTTAATGTTGCGTGTAGGTAGGTAGTCAAAGAAACTGAATCGCGAACCAGAGTAAGAAGTTTTCACAGTTCTCGATGTTTTTTTGCTATTGCATAAATAAACAAATAGTATAACAGTCACATTGTATTTATAATGTTTTTGTTTTTGAGGGGGGTAGGGGGGTTGACGAGGGGGAGGGGTGCGGGGTTCACGATATTTGACAAAACACCGGTTCTCGTCCGATCGCCGAGGTTAAGCAACATCGGGCGCGGTCAGTATTTGGATGGGTGACCGCCTGGTTTCATTTTTGTTTTGTTGAATGTTTTGTTATGACGTTGTCACGTTAAACTATTGTCCGTAAACCGGCTTTACAGACAACCGGTTTTATATACAAAAAGTTTTTACACTAATTGAACGGCTCCCAAAAAAGCGCCTTGAACGCTGAACATGGAACTACCACTAATAATTAATTTAGGCTTTATCATTAATCATAATGACGTCACTAATCTGCAAGCGGTAGCTAACGACCCTAATTAAGGATAATCGGGAGAGACGACATCGAATATTTTACACCTGATGCCGGATAATGGGCAATTTTCTTTCTTTCTGAGAAAGGAGCGATAAAATATTGTAATTTTGGAGATTTTGTCATTGAAATTGAGTTCTGATTAGCTCTTGGCAACGCCTAATGTAGCCGTGTGCTTTTGTACTCACGAACCTTTTTCACTGTAAATTTAAACGGTTTTTAGGGTTCCGAAGCGAACTTGAGCCTTATAGTTTGGCTATGTCTGTCTGTCTGTCCATCCACGCCTTAGCTCAGAGACTATTAGTGCTAGAAAGCTGTAATTTTGCATGCATACATTTAGCAATTAAGCTACGAAATACTCCAGAATAACTTGAGGGCACTGTAATCTAAAAAAATATCTCTAATTGTCGAGCTTCCGAAGCATTCTCGTCTCATTTCAGCGAAAAAGTAAACTTAAGTCAGATTAAATTTACATTCACATTATTAAATCTTTTTTTGACAAGACAATTATAAAGACTAGACAATCTGCGAGTTTCCAGAATTAATTTCAATGTCTTGAACAAACAAACTTCGGCGCAAGTATCTGATCCCTTTATTAGGCTTTTAGCGGAGATCAAAGATGGCCGATTGGTTCACAATGGAGTTAACATAGTTCGCAAGTTTGAGATAATAATTTGGAACAGGGCTATCACTCTCTATTATGCTAGTATGTTAGATAGGCTATTGACGACAATCTTATCCCACTAATATAGTAAACGAGAAAGTTTGTGAAGATGTTTGGATGTTTAAAGGATTTAGATGAAACTTGGGGTTATAGATAGACAAATACATATATGTATATTATTACTATTTGTTTTGTACCTTGTTGAGTTTCTTGGCAGATTTTTCACAACAGAGTTTTTCCGAACCAGTGGTAGATTCTTCAGTGCTAGGACCCCGCAGAAAATGTATGTAAAACTGGTTTTCAGGCAAATTTACTACAATTTTGGAATAATGTAGGTTTTGACTTTCTAACCAAAATTAATTATGGACGTAAGGCGTAAAGGACTAGTTTTTAAAATAAAATAAAAACAGTGGTTCCAGTGTAAAGTACAAATAATTCAATGAATAAAGAACTTCAAAGACGTTTAAATAAGTTTCAAAATATAAGACAATATCTAATAGTACCAATTTTGTTGTTGTCTCTTTTTATTATTAGGTACCTAGGTACTCATTTGCTAAAAGTATATGCTTAATAAATATATATTTTATGACTCTTATCTAGGTCTTGAGTTCTGCATCGGTTAGAAAAGGCCGCCTCAGGGGGATATGTTACTTATTAGTTATTACTTCCTTAATTCCTTTGTGTCGTGTTGACATATTTTTGGATACTTTGCTCGTTTTTCGTACCCGCCATTTAACTTTGTCCTTGTTCTCGGCAAATTTTCTAAAAATCCCGCGGGAAATAACTTGCCAAGTGAACTTGACGTTTTTATTACGATTTGACGGCCATGTAACGAGATAAGGACGAAGAAACGACAAAGACCTGAAAGTCTGCGCCTTCCTAGTAATATTATAAACTAGTATTTACTTACGGCTTCGCTCGCTTAAACAGTAACATCGGGCAGGCAAATTAAAATTCCGGGATTTAACCAAATTCCCGTGGGGATTCTCAAATAAAAAAAAAATACTACATCGTGGTCTTCATTTACATTACAAGACAAACACCCATGCAAAATTTCATGTCTTAGATCAGCGGTTAAGATTTTGGGATTATTACATGTATCCCGTTAGAACATCGGGATAAAAAGTAGATTATGTGTTATTTTACATGTCCAGCCATCTACATACCAAATTTCATCAAAATCTGTCCAGCCGTTTTAGCGTGGAGTAACAAACACACACAACGCACGCACGCACGAGCGCAAATATTCCCAAACTTTTCAATTGATAATATACCTAAGTAGGAATTAAACGTTCGCGATCTGTTATTATCAAAAACAAAACACTCCCTTCTCTAAAAAATTTAGACAAAAGCAAAGAAAGAAAGAAAGAAAGAAAATACATTTATTTACAACATCACAAGACACAATATTTTACAAAACAAAAAGGCAATACTAAAGCTAAAGATAGAATGTGTCATTGCGGTTGCAAATCGGACACTGGCTCAGCATAATGCTGAGGCGTTTAAAGCACCCCAGCGCTGATTTTCAGCCAGTACCGTTGGTGACACCCGGATCGCTGTTTAGATAGATAAATAAATAAATAAACTGCACACTAATAGCTACATACATAAGACTAGGTACATGCGTAAATAAATAATTTGTAAATTGTAAAAGCAAATAATAATAAGAAAATTTCTTGAACATAATTAGTATATCTCACTTGCCAAGTATACAACCCTGCGCGGACTAAAACGAAAAATGAAATAACCAAGACAAAGCAGTGATAAAGTCTATTCGGAAACCATTAAAATTTCATTATTTACCGTCTACCAACGTAATAGGACCTTCATGAAACCAAACTCTTTAGAAAACTCCTATAATTAAAAAGTTGTCAGACCGGCTGTACCCAGCCCGCTCAGAAAGTGCAATTAAAAATAAAGTCTAAGATAATGAGTGTTGTAAGAAACTTTGCGATCTGACTTGTGTTTCCATTAAAGTTTGTTGGTTTTGAATCATTTTAACTGTAAATACTAACCATGGATTTACCAATCTTTTTGTATCGCGACTCTCTTTGCTTGTCGAAATTTTTCCGACGTACCTACTGGATAAAGAAAATACCTGTGTCCAACCCTAAAAAATCAAAACGTTTATTCTGCAAGTAGTACCTACTCTTTTACGTGTCACTTTTTTTAAACTGCCAGCGCTCTCGGAACGATCGTCATTGCCAAGAAGAATGCGCCCCAAAAAACTTAGCAGAAGGTCATGTTTTCAAAGGAAAATAAAATAAATAAATAAACAAAATTACAAAATATAAATACTTAAAAAAATACAGGGGCAGTTTAGAAAATAACTAAACATCTTAACATCGTAACACGTTCACTGGAAATGTACCTAGAATGCTTTCACCGTCAAAAATGGTATTCTTATAGCTGAATATTAATATTAAACAAAATGCAAAAGTGTGTGATTATGTCTAAGTTTGATTCCCTTCCACGTTAAAGCAAAGGGTTCGGATGAAATTTGTTATGTAGACAAATTATAATTCTTACACCGATGCTCGCCTCTGTCGTTTTTTTAAAATAACCTACACTCAATGCCAATAGTATACTTTACGCTCTTATAAATAATTAATTCTTCATTGCAGCAATGAGGTATTTTTGCGATAAAAATGTATGTATATTATTCTAACTAGATCAAGTTGCGAGGTACAACTTTGTCATACAAAATTCCATTTAAATCGTTAGAGCAGTTGTTTCCGAGAAACCGTTAAACATGTACAAGAATTACTTATTTAAGGCACCTACAAGGATTAAGGGAAATAAATTTTTCTTCGCAAAAGAATTTTGGCAAATTCGTTTAGGGCTACAGTAGCTTTCTGACATCGTATTAAATTACCTTAAATAATGTTGTTTGACAATTTGAAAAGTATTCTCTTTTTCTTTTATAAATGAGCAAACAGTGGATGATTATACCTGATCGTGTTTAGCTAGTTTTATAGATCTTATTTCAATTTCCCGAAGTCATGGACTACCAACTTCCAGTGGAGAGAGTGACCGAGTATAATATATTTGGGCCATAGGATCAAACTAGGCTTTGAGAACCAGGTGGCTGAGGTGGAGAGACGGATTGCGCAGGCGTGGGCTGCATTCGGTGCCAATAAGAATATACTGCGGGGCAAAGTATCTCTGCATCTCAAAGTTAAAGTCTTCGAGCAGTGTGTCATGCCCGTGCTCGTTTTCGGTACAGAGACTATGACTCTTACGCAAAGGTCTGCCGAGAAATTCCGAGTTGCGCAGAGGGGCATGGAGAGAGCGATGATCGGGATCACCCTTCGAGACTGGAAACGTAATGAATGGATCCGAAATAAGACCAAAGTGAAAGACGTCATGGCTGTCATAGCAAAGAAAAAGTGGGCATGGGCAGGACACATTGCGAGGATGGACGAGAGTCGCTGGACAAGGCGGGTCCTTGAGTGGAGACCCAGAGCGGACACTAGGGGGCGCGGCAGACCACCGCAGCGCTGGGTGGACGACATTCGGCGACGCGGAGGCCAGGACTGGATGAGACGGGCACAGGATCGCCAAGAGTGGAGGAAAAGGGAAGAGGCCTACATCCAAGATTGGATCAACAAGAGGCCAACATGATGATGATGATGATGATGATGATGATGTTTTCAATTTAATTTTGTTAATCTTGTTTTATTTTGTTAATTATAAAAATATTTTTTTTTCAGACATAGGCCTATACCGTGATAGTAAAATAAAAATCTTAAGAGTCCCTCAATGCCGTTCAATGCTATTTTTATAAAATTGGTCTATTTTATGGAAGTAAGAAAAATATTCAAGATAATCTTGAATTTATTTCTTAATTCGTGATTGCTTCCGAAACACGATTAAACAAATTTCTCTCGTTAGATTTTAATGCCAAAGTGAGGTCTCACTTTGATTTTAAATCCGACAATACTCCGGTATTTATTATGGCACTATAAATCAAATTACTAAGTCTGATTTCCAAACAAAACATAAAAAATTGTACTTATTGCTTCATCTTTCAATTATACATCCTAATTTTATTGTAAGAATTTTATTTGTGGTTTTTTGATGAGTTTGCGCCACGCCGAAGCCATATGTCGGCGTTGGTGGCCTCTTAAATAAGTATTTCGTACTAAATACAAACTGAAATATAGATGCACAGAAAAAACCCCAGAAAAAAGACCAATGCTGGGAATCGAACCCAGGTCCTCAGCATTCCGTGCCGCGTGCCATACCCCTACACCACCACTGGTCTAGAGATTAGACACGAATCTTTCCTATACATCATACATTTCAATCTGCTAAATCATCACCTTATGCAGTGACAAGCGCACATCTATGTTACACCCTCATCGAGAGATTTTAACACTCCTTCGGAACTAACCGCTCACCTGGACAAGAGATGGCGCTACTGTGCAACTTTAAACAAGTTAGCTATGAAGTATCTTTTTTTTTTTTGTACTTATTTTTTCAACTTCATTTTTTATTACTTTTACGGTCATCCCGTGAAATCATATATTTCGTACTAAATACAAACTGAAATATAGATGCACAGAAAAAACCCCAGAAAAAAGACCAATGCTGGGAATCGAACCCAGGTCCTCAGCATTCCGTGCCGCGTGCCATACCCCTACACCACCACTGGTCTAGAGATTAGACACGAATCTTTCCTATACATCATACATTTCAATCTGCTAAATCATCACCTTATGCAGTGACAAGCGCACATCTATGTTACACCCTCATCGAGAGATTTTAACACTCCTTCGGAACTAACCGCTCACCTGGACAAGAGATGGCGCTACTGTGCAACTTTAAACAAGTTAGCTATGAAGTATCTTTTTTTTTTTGTACTTATTTTTTCAACTTCATTTTTTATTACTTTTACGGTCATCCCGTGAAATCATATATTTCGTACTAAATACAAACTGAAATATAGATGCACAGAAAAAACCTCAGAAAAAAGACCAATGCTGGGAATCGAACCCAGGTCCTCAGCATTCCGTGCCGCGTGCCATACCCCTACACCACCACTGGTCTAGAGATTAGACACGAATCTTTCCTATACATCATACATTTCAATCTGCTAAATCATCACCTTATGCAGTGACAAGCGCACATCTATGTTACACCCTCATCGAGAGATTTTAACACTCCTTCGGAACTAACCGCTCACCTGGACAAGAGATGGCGCTACTGTGCAACTTTAAACAAGTTAGCTATGAAGTATCTTTTTTTTTTTTGTACTTATTTTTTCAACTTCATTTTTTATTACTTTTACGGTCATCCCGTGAAATCATATATTTCGTACTAAATACAAACTGAAATATAGATGCACAGAAAAAACCCATGGGTTCGATTCCCAGCATTGGTCTTTTTTCTGGGGTTTTTTCTGTGCATCTATATTTCAGTTTGTATTTAGTACGAAATATATGATTTCACGGGATGACCGTAAAAGTAATAAAAAATGAAGTTGAAAAAATAAGTACAAAAAAAAAAAAAGATACTTCATAGCTAACTTGTTTAAAGTTGCACAGTAGCGCCATCTCTTGTCCAGGTGAGCGGTTAGTTCCGAAGGAGTGTTAAAATCTCTCGATGAGGGTGTAACATAGATGTGCGCTTGTCACTGCATAAGGTGATGATTTAGCAGATTGAAATGTATGATGTATAGGAAAGATTCGTGTCTAATCTCTAGACCAGTGGTGGTGTAGGGGTATGGCACGCGGCACGGAATGCTGAGGACCTGGGTTCGATTCCCAGCATTGGTCTTTTTTCTGGGGTTTTTTCTGTGCATCTATATTTCAGTTTGTATTTAGTACGAAATATATGATTTCACGGGATGACCGTAAAAGTAATAAAAAATGAAGTTGAAAAAATAAGTACAAAAAAAAAAAAGATACTTCATAGCTAACTTGTTTAAAGTTGCACAGTAGCGCCATCTCTTGTCCAGGTGAGCGGTTAGTTCCGAAGGAGTGTTAAAATCTCTCGATGAGGGTGTAACATAGATGTGCGCTTGTCACTGCATAAGGTGATGATTTAGCAGATTGAAATGTATGATGTATAGGAAAGATTCGTGTCTAATCTCTAGACCAGTGGTGGTGTAGGGGTATGGCACGCGGCACGGAATGCTGAGGACCTGGGTTCGATTCCCAGCATTGGTCTTTTTTCTGGGGTTTTTTCTGTGCATCTATATTTCAGTTTGTATTTAGTACGAAATATATGATTTCACGGGATGACCGTAAAAGTAATAAAAAATGAAGTTGAAAAAATAAGTACAAAAAAAAAAAGATACTTCATAGCTAACTTGTCTTAAATAAGTGTTAGCACTTAATTATTACAAAACTATACATAAATAAATAATCGAGCAGTTCATCACTATAAAACCAGTACCTATACCATGAGCTTACACTAGTTTACGTGACCGTACTCGCTAGCGACGGCGTAAATTATTTGTATGGAGAATTGTACAGCGCCTCTAGCGGTCACTTACGGAAGTACATATCTCCATACAAATCATTTACGCCGTCGCTAGCGAGTACGGTCATTTTAAACTAGTGTAAACTCATGGTAGAGGTACTGCAGAGACGTCCATCGGGCCACTATGGGGCCTTCCCAGCGGTTCGCAAACACGCTCAGGATTAGTGTTGCCTATCAATAGTAAAGACAAAACCAATAGTATCGATAATCTATCGATGGTATCACCACGTGTCAATACTATCAATACTATCGATAGTGCTTTTATAAGCAATACTATTGATAGTTTCATGTCCAATTGAATCGATAGTATTGGTAAATCAAGCAGTCATCCATCATCCTAGTCTAGGTATATACTTCCCACTGCAGGGCACAGTGCGGATCGGGAACTTCGCACACGCCATTGAATTTCTTCTCAGGTGAGTACAGGTTTCCTCACGATGTTTTCCTTCACCGTAAAGCTCATGGTAAATTTCAAATACAATTTTGCACATGAATTCCGTAAAACTCAGAGGTGCGAGCCCGGATTCGAACTATAGAGGCTATACTATATACTAGGGGCGTTCAATAAAAAGTGAGAATGAGTATGTTATAAACAACTTTTACTAAATGTCATTTTATGTTTCGACATAGTCACCTTTTAGCATAATACACTTAGTATATCTTTTTTCTAAACTTAAAATTTCCATTTTTAAAAAAGGTCTCATCTTGAGTACTTAAAAAATCTTGTACTGCAGCGACTACCGCGTCGTCGTCTTCAAATTTCTAGCCTCACAGGTATTGTTTCAATCTCGGAAATAGGTAAAAATTACTGTGAGCGAGATCTGGTGAATACGGAGGATGCTTAAGGATATCGAACCCAGCATCACGAATTGCAGCCATTGCAACGGCGGACTTGTGTGCCGGGGCATTGTCCTGGTGGAACAGCACAACTTTCGAGAGTTTAGTTCGCCGTTTTTCGCGGATCTCATTGCGCAATGTTGCTATTTGTTTGGCGTATAAAGTGCCCGTAATAGTGGCTCCATGCTCGAGATACTCAATCATTAATACCCCTTTACCATTCCAAAAAACAGAGCCCATAACCTTACCGGCAGATGGGCTCACCTTGAATTTCTTCGGAGTTGGAGATGATGGCCTTTTCCATGTCATAGACTACAGTTTCGTTTCAGGGTCGTATTGATGGAGCCTGTTTCGTCCATTGTTATAAATCGCGCCAAAAAAAGTTCCCGGTCTTGCTGCATCAGGTTCAAAGCTTCTTGACAAATCTCTAGTCTAGTTTGTTTTTGCGTGTCAGTAAGCATTCTTGGTACCCAACGCGCAGATACCTTTTTCATACCTAAGCGTTCATGTAAAATATTATGCACGCTCCCCGTTGAAATCTTTACATTTTCAGCAATAAAACGAACTGTGACACGACGATCCGCCAAAACTGAGTTTTCGACTTTTTTCACAATTTCTTCAGTTACTGCAGCAGTAGGGCGTCCGGAGCGGGGGTCGTCCATTGTCGATGTTCTTCCACATCTAAATTCGGCGCACCAACGTGCGACTGTCGAATACGGAGGAGCATTAGACCCTTAAGTGTCCCGCAAATCCAAATTGACTTGGTCCGTAGAAAAATTTTTCAAACACAAGTATTTGATAACGGCGCGCAGTTCAATTTTCTCCATTTTCGCTAACGTACTCAATAGCATTGCAAAAAAATGACCGTATATTTTTTTAAACAAAAGACAGTTAGTTTTTTTTTCATAGCAATCAGCTAGATAGATTAGCTTTACCGGCCAGTATTTAATTTCGTAATATTAAAAGAGTTTGCATCTCATTCTCACTTTATATTGAACGCCCCTTGTAGGTCTTACCACTAGGCCACCACGGCTTAGGCAGTAATAACCAAAAACAATTGATACTACCGATAGCACTGAAAATTCGATACTAACTATGGTAGAAAACTATATTTTTTCATTGTACTTGTTTTTCTGTATTCTGTATGTACCTATGACTATAAAATAATAAAATATACTACACTTGTCGCGAGTGCGGCCGAGGGATCTTATCCCGTATCGGTCTTTTTAGCCACGAGCGCAGTGTCGCCAGGGTGCTACTTAAATCATCTGTCACAGATGTAAAGGCCTATTATTATTATTATTACCTACTTTATACAAAAATATTTCCTATATATTTTTAAAAGATGGTTTGAGCCGTCTTCAAGCCTTGAACGACACCACGGAGAGTGATTAATGATCGGATTTCGAGGAAAACCGCGGGTAAATATTAGTAAAAATATACTATTTCGTAATTGATTCAGACGTCACCTTAACTGTGGTAAAAAAACGTTCATTTTCGACCTTCGTTATTGGATCCTTTTTGTTCTTGTTTCAATTTATCTCAGCTTACTTTGATAATAACAAAGAGGCCGCCCGTTTCTAACGAGTCCTTTCAATCGAGTTACAACGATTTAGTATGACACTAGCGTTTGTCCGTTGCTTCGCTCGTTGAAGTATTAGGAAATATTTGAATTGAAATTTTGATTTCACTAACGTTTCCTGGGAATTCCCAAAAATTACATCGTTAGTCTTTGCCTTTGTCGAGGAACACACGTGCGGAAAATTGCATTGGCTCTACATTTTCTCCGGTGATAGGTTATGGTCGTGGCTGGTCACCACCCTATAGGTTGAGCCAGGCCGCCAAGCGACTCGCGTCGTGTTCCGGCCTGTTGCACATAGAAGCCATTCTATATGCAACATGCCGTATTCGGTGCCCAGACCCGTGTTATTGTGTGCTTCCGCTTATTGATATTGGATGATAGGAAACTGTACGCACACCTTTGATTTGCTTTGCTGTTGTATTGCTGAATTCCAAATACAATGACATATAAATTCGCAAACACTCGGAGGTACGAGTTGGAGCTTGAACCCACGACCCTTGGCTTGAGAGGCCATGGATCAATTCACGAAGCTACCTCGGTTTTTTCTCACATGCTCACAAAATTTCGTATATAAGTAATAATATATTTAATATTAGTAGAATTCGCGTAAGTCAACGTCGGCTTTAAATCACGTAGATTCATTTAATGACATAAAAATAATGATGTTGAGAATTATCCCGACATCATATTATATTAATGACTAGGGTAGAGGCGATACGATAAAAGTAATAACAGGAGGATAAATCTTAAATAATAAAGAGTATAAACTAAGTATTTAATTAATGCTTGTAACGTTATTTTTTGCAATAAACACCTGCCTATGGAAGCCATTCTGGAGGAAGGGTCTGAGCAGTTGTGCAGCGCGCGCGTTCCGGTTACAGTGCCCCGAATTTGTTGTACGGTTTGCACTGCTTGTACGCGCGAAACACCGTGCTCTACTGCATTCTTTCTGCTTATTCCCCTAAATTCAAGTCTAGGGTGAATGAGCATTTATTAGGCAAGCGTGCTCGATCGCAGGCTTCATCTTCGCTTTCCATCAGGCGTGATTGTGGTCGGACGTAAGCCTATGTTGTATAAAAAAGAGATTGTTTTTTTAGGATGAGAAAATGGTCATTATTCGAGAGTTTGTTTCGGATTACTTTTGAGCACACATTTATGTAGAAATTGTCTTCTGAGATTCAGATACAATTTCTAGTTATCTGGTAGAAGTAGGTAAATAGATACAGTTTGAATTTCGGTTCTTTTAAATTTAAATTTTCATTGCGTGTTTACTCTTGTTTCTGATGTTTCTTGTTTCTGATGAAGTTAAATGGAAGAGATCCCTTTAAGTGAAAAGTTCGCATTGTACATCCGTTTCTCTTGTTATTGAAGACAAACTTACATACATACATTTCTAGTTACATACAAACTTGTAATAAAGAGGACGTTATCGATTCTGGAAGGAAGTATACTCGGTAAAATATCCAATTAAGTAATTTCGTGATTACGTACGTAAGCAATTAGGAAAATAACTAATGCCACTAATTTTAAATAAGGATTCCTAAAAGGACGTCTTCCGAGAAGTCTTGGGGCTTATTAATTATTTTAACTCATTAATTTTGTTACCATCAAACTGTATGTATTTATTTTTGGTACATGCTTAGTGTAGTGGGCCTAGTGTAGTGTGTAGTGGGACATGCCCAGTTTATTTACCTTTTTCGTGGTTTTTATAGTCTGATAGGCTGTGAGGCTGTGAGGCTAACGATTATAAGAAAAAGAAACCTGTGTCCTTATCGTCGAATATTTTTATGGTTTAAGTATAATAATTGGTCGAAACAAAACGTAGCAAAAAATACCTATTCAATCTTTCAATATAGACTAAAAGTAAAAGTTTTCTTCAAGCTTTAACAATTTAATCACCTTTTCGCAGTCCTCGGAAACAAAATTAACCTTATCATCCTTAAAACCTTATCCTGGCACCCTTTTTACCTAATCTGTACATAATTCACCCTTGCCTGAACAAAGTCTGATTTATTTTCAAGATATTTCCGGGATTCTCATTTAAGTTTTAAAGGCTGGCTTAAAATAGAAAGTCGGTCAGTGTTACGCATTAGTTTTATTTGACAGTTTTGAACTTTGACCTGGTTATTGTTTTTTTAAGGGATTTCGTGTGAATACTTTGGCACGAGTCCTCATCGACTTAGCGTATAATATGTCCCACTGCAGGGCACGGGCCTCCTAGTAGAGTGAGAGGGCGTGGGTCGCAGTTCCCGCGGACCCCGGGTGGATTGGGAAATTCACTCACACCATTTTCAGGTATGTACAAGCCTCACAATGGTTTCCTTTAACGTAAATCTCATTGTAATGAGGTTGTCCGGGCTCTAACCCACGACATTCTGCTTGAGAGGGTATGAATTACAATACCGAAGTACGAAAGACCGAATGTATTAAAACATCGAATGGGTCAAAAGACCGACACGATTTTTTTCTGAAACCGTTAACTTTTTAAGACTGTTATGAAACAAACCTAACCTAACCTAATGGGTTCTGTATGATGCCGATTTAAATAAATAAAATGTGAGAAGTTTACGGTTTCAGAAAAAAATCGTGTCGGTCTTTTGACCCATTCGATGTTTTAATACATTCGGTCTTTCGTACTTCGGTATTGTAATACATACCCGCTTGAGAGGCCAAAGGTTAAACCACTAGGCCACCACGGCTATGATTTTCTCTTACTTTCTATCTGTTCTCTTCTCGTTGGTATAGTTGACCAAATATGTGGTTTGCCATTTTTAATGGCAGTTCCTACATCAGAATAAAAATAATGGTATCCTATTGTCTTGCCTCATTCGTTTTTCGTTTAATTCTTATTTCGTCTCATTCTGTATTCGTCTTTGTCTTGTTCGCTATCGGTCGGCCACTATCTTTTTTGGTCAAATTCTGCATCTTGTCTATCTTTTAATACGTCTTATTCTTTTTTCGTCACGGTCTTCCATGGACTCATTCGGCGTTCTTTCCTTTAGTTTTTTGTCTCATTTACTTATTCGTCAAAATTATTTCGATACGTTCGGTGCTGACAAATAAATATTACGTATGTAAATGAGACAAAAAACGAAAGGAAAGAACGACGAATGAGTCCAAGGAGGACCGTGACGAAAAACAAATAAGACTTATTAAGAGAATAAGTTACAGAATTTGACCAAATAAGATAATGACGAATAGCGAACAAGACGAAGTGACGAATAAAGAATGAGATGAAAATAAGAATTAAGCGAAAAATGTATGAGGAGAGATAATAGGATACCAAAACAATTAGGCTGATTGTCACACTGCCTAGTGTGTGAAAATAGCTTTTGATGTTTTAAGCCATACAACTTACATTGAACCTCAAGGTAGTAAAGGATTTTTTTGGTTGACTATACCTACCTAAATAAAGTCTCCTTGGATTTACATTCATCAAATCACAGCCGAAAACTAAAAAAAATTATCACCGTTCAATTTTATTACAGGCACTGGTCCCACCGCCGGCGAGTAAGCGATGAGATATCGGCGATTTTCTCGCCCAAGAAACGAACAAAAGATAATCGTTCCCGTATAAATAAAAGAGTGATAGATATATATTTATAGTTCATCGCTGGCTGTTCACACTACCGGTGAGGACTCTCTCTTCACTAGTTGATCGCAGCGACAAAAACCAACGATAAAACTCGCTCAGCGGTACTCGGCGATGATCATCACCCGTCACACTCGCTTATAGCCGAGCGACAAAACTATCGAAACTACACACTCGCTTCTCGCCGCTCGCCCACTCGTTTCTAGTTTCTTGTTCTACTCGTTTATCGCTCGTCGCCGGCGGTGGGACCAATGCTTTAGTTTAAACCTTTAAAATTGAATTTTAAATACTTCGAATGCGCGTCTTAATTTTTGGAAAGCATGATGAGACCCTTTGTTGGGGGTTGTAATACCTTAAATTACTTCAAAGCGGCTTTGTGAACACTCGAATTAATTCAGAAATTGTTAATAGATAATTTATTGCGCTAAAGGCGTAGTGAGTGGAAGGAAATCGGCGAGAGACGAAGTAACGAGTGGATTTCACGTAGGTATTTAGAATCAGATTTGGTGTAAGAATTTGGTTTGAATCAAGCAGGAGCCTATATTCACTCACACATTCTACACCTTCTCTACGGCATTCTTTTTAATCCTGTAGCTCCCTTTTACCTCAAAGAGCGATTTCATTATGTTACTTCTGTTCGATGCTCTCAGAACTTTCTTCTTACTGTCCCTCTTTTCAATTCTAAACTCTATGTGTGCTCTTTTACTATCCAGGCTATTCGGTTATGGAACTCCCTACCAATATAGTAGAGGAGACGTGGAAGATCGACCTTCACCGATCTGTTAACTCGATGAAACATATTTTTTGTCAAATATAATTTATAAACAAATATGCCTATGATAACTTGCCTATTTGGGGGCGGCAGGCGTAAGCTTGCCTTTGGAATCCAAAAGTTTAATGGTTACTTGACCTGAAATGTGTTTTAACAGATTCATTTTTAATTATTGTGACATTGGAAGACTATCTCCAATATTATTATTTTTTATTTTTCTTTTTTTTTTCTTTTTTGACGGTGGAAGCATTCTACACTTCCACTGAACATAGCTAGTTAATTAAGATGTAGGTATAGTTTTAGTTTTTTTTTTTAACTAAAACCTTCCAGTGGGACCCAATACATCCCTGTATTGTTTTTTTTATATAATAATTATTATTTTTTATTTAATTCTATATTTGTATGGTTTTTTAGTTTGTAATTTATTATATTTTAATTTGAAAAGATGACTTCCTGCCAAGTTTCTTGCGGCGCATTCTTCTTGGCAATTATGGTCCTTACGAAAGCGCTGGTAGTTTAAAAATGACATGTAAAAGAGCCCTTTGCGGCCTATTTGCAGAATAAACTTTTTTTTTTTTTTCGAAATGTGTTCATAGCTTTTTTTTTTTGTTTTATTGTTGAGTGCCTTTAGCCATCTTTCAGCTCCATCATCAGACCCTGGTTACCATCTGGGATCAAAGTAATCGTCAAGACGAATCAAACGAGTCCAAACTCGGTGGTAAAATGGAGATGGAGGCGTTAAATAATGTTCCGGCGCACAATCACCTAAATATATCCGGTAATTCGAGTGGTTGTCTTGAGGTGGTAAAAATATAACTTTAACAAAACGTTACTTCTAGGGTCTAGTTTCATTATTTAATTTAGTGAACCCTAGAATTGCACAATAGCTTTTGATTAAAGAAATAGTTGAAAGATTTTTATAATTATGCCGTAAAACGTTCAAATTGATATAAAATTTGGAGTCTTCAAAAATTTTGTAAATTCAGATTACAAAATTCGGGCCGGATTCGTCGCCGGCGTAAACCGTTTAGTGTGGCAATCCGGTTCTCGTTAGCGGCGCTACGTGTCCCACAGTGGATAGTATTGGGACAGTACTATAGAGGTACTATCAAATAATTCCATCATCATCGTCTATGAGGATCATTTCTAAAGAGCTGTAATTACCACAATTGACTTAGCTTGCTCGAGTCTGGAGAAATCCTACGGAACAGCCAGCGATGAACTATAAATATATATCTATCTCTCTTTTATTTACCTACACGGGAGCGATTGGGCCATTCTACTTTTAAGTAACCATTAATCTTTTGCGAAATATAAGGCATACCTGGTGATTTTTTTCAAGTGTAAATAACTTATATACAAACTGAAACACCTAAATTTAATGTTTTAAAGCAATAAAACTTTAAATTCAAAGACATTTTGTGGAAAAAATTGGTAACTCAGCGGAAAATACATCAATTTCCATACAAATGGCGGGGACATGCATGTCCACTGCGTTACCTACTTTATAGATAATAATGATTACTTTTTATACGTAGTGATAATTTTAAATGTAAGCTTAATTATGTGCCTATTTAAATCTTTAGTGATTTAAACCGAGGACTTTACCGTTTTTGTAAAAAAATATTTGAAGAGCACAGTACAAAAAATGACTGGTCAACGAAAAGTAGAATGGCTCGATTATCATTTTCCTGCGCTGGAGGGTTGGTATTCTGTCGTTTTAAGGAAGCGACAAAGACAACTTTCCAAAATCCCCAAAATAAATCTGTGTATTTTTAGGGTTCCGTACCCAAAGGGTAAAACGGGACCCTATTACTAAGACTCCGCTGTCTGTCCGTCTGTCACCAGGCTGTATCTCATGAACCGTGATAGTTAGACAGCTGAAATTTTCACAGATGTTGTATTTCTATTGCCGCTTTAACAGCAAATACTAAAAAACAGAATAAAATAAATATTTCAGGGGGCTCCCATAAAACAAACGTGATTTATTTGCCGTTTTTATAGATAATGGTACGGAACCCTTCGTGCGCGAGTCCGACTCGCACTTAGCCAGTTTTATTATATATTTTTGAATTTCACAGCGCATTGGTGTTATACTGTAATAATGTAATTCTTTATTGATAAATAAATAATCACTTGAGCTGAAAGACGTCCACTACTGAACATAGGCCTCCCATAAGGTTCGCAAACATGCAGTTCGGTGCCCTTTTAAGACCGCAATTATAGAAATACTACAAGTAGGTACTCACCTACTTCCTTATTGTTTTAAATATTAACACTGGAACAGCCGTGATGTTCGTTTAGCGGACAGAACGAATGGCTGGCAATTTGAGGTAGTAAGGACATAATTACCGACAAGGAGTGACGTCCGTAGGCTTTCTCCAGACTCGAGCAAACTAAGTCAATTGTGGCAATTATAGCTCTTTAGAAAAGCTGCTAAAATGTTAACTTGTATTATATGGGCATTTTCAGAATAAAGCACCCTGTACTTTTTTTAAAAACCTAACAAATTTTGGGTTATTTCTACTCAGAACCACAAGCACTATCGATTTAAGCAATAAAAAAAGTGTACCACTTTTAATTGTCACTTTTGTGACGCAGTTAACCCATAGTACATGTTGTATGGACCGTCACAAAACTGACTAATAAATTTTGTATGGAAAATTAAGGATAATTAAGGCAAAACGGGTACATTTTTTTCTGAAAACCCCCATATTCTGGTTTTTTTAAGATAAGAAGTACCTATATTGAATCAGGCGTTACTTTACGGAGGTCCATGTTAATGAACTGACACAATTACTTACTTTGCTCACCCGCGACCTTACGGTAGTTATGTTTATGTAAGAAATGTGTGTTCATTCGGTTTCTCCACCTCCCACTGTACGAACACACACAAATCACACAAACCCAACTATCACCACCACCAAACTACACTGACGTGTTTGAAACTCAACCAGAGCTCATCTTCAGAGTAGGTACCACAAACGTTCGCTATGCTACCAAATGTTAGACTAATGAGTAGACCACGGCTGCTGCAATATGGCCGAAACGTCGAGGTAAATAGTGTTTGCGTGATAAGTCCCGTTTTGTATATTAATTGTGAGTGAAAATCACGAAAGTTTATAACAGTATAACTCCTCTACTCTAACTATAATAATAAATCCAAATCTAAGTCCGTTTATTCTTTGTTAGCTACCTTTTCACGCTTAAAGTACTTAATCGATAGTTTGAGAATAGTTTTTATTCCGGAAAATTATATAGTTCCCTCGTAAACGCGTGATAAACGAATTATTCGCAGACGAAGCCCATTCTTAATAATTTTATAGATATGTGAACTTCGTTTCTTAGTTTCTTAGAACACTGCTTATTTATTATATGTATTTTGCATATATATGTTGTATATGGTAGTATATTTTTATTAGGTTTCTTTATATTATGAGTTTATGTATTGTATTTACTAAAAGTTGTATTGTAGCCTTTGCTTTGTCCGACTGTATTATTTTGACTTACTCTTTGTCGGTCCCTTACTAAATGCTCCTTTCATCCACTCAAGGGTTGACTGGTAGAGATCCCTTAAAGGGATAAGTTCGCCTTTGTACATGCATTTCAACGGTTGTCAATAATGTATTTCTTTTTTTCCTTATTTTTGTACAATAAAGAGTTTACATACATACTAGGGGCGTTCAATAAAAAGTGAGAATGAGTATGTTATAAACAACTTTTACTAAATGTCATTTTATTTTTCGACATAGTCACCTTTTAGCATAATACACTTAGTATATCTTTTTTCTAAACTTAAAATTCCATTTTTAAAAAAGGTCTCATCTTGAGTACTTAAAAAATCTTGTACTGCAGCGACTACCGCGTCGTCGTCTTCAAATTTCTGGCCTCTCAGGTATTGTTTCAATCTCGGAAATAGGTAGAAATCACTGGGAGCAAGATCTGGTGAATACGGAGGATGCTTAAGGATATCGAACCCAGCATCACGAATTGCAGCCATTGCAACGGCGGACTTGTGTGCCGGGGCATTGTCCTGGTGGAACAGCACAACTTTCGAGAGTTTACCTCGCCGTTTTTCGCGGATCTCATTGGGCAATGTTGCTATTTGTTTGGCGTATAAAGTGCCCGTAATAGTGGCTCCATGGTCGAGATACTCAATCATTAATACCCCTTTACCATCCCAAAAAACAGAGCCCATGACCTTACCGGCAGATGGGCTCACCTTGAATTTCTTCGGAGTTGGAGATGATGGCCTTTTCCATGTCATAGACTGCAGTTTCGTTTCAGGGTCGTTTCGTCCATTGTTATAAATTGCGCCAAAAAAAGTTCCCGGTCTTGCTGCATCAGGTTCAAAGCTTCTTGACAAATCTCTAGTCTAGTTTGTTTTTGCGTGTCAGTAAGCATTCTTGGTACCCAACGCGCAGATACCTTTTTCATACCCAAGCGTTCATGTAAAATATTATGCACGCTCCCCGTTGAAATCTTTACATTTTCAGCAATAAGACGAACTGTGACACGACGATCTGCCAAAACTGAGTTTTCGACTTTTTTCACAATTTCTTCAGTTACTGCTGCAGTAGGGCGTCTGGAGCGGGGGTCGTCCATTGTCGATGTTCTTCCACGTCTAAATTCGGCGCACCAACGTGCGACTGTCGAATACGGAGGAGCATTAGACCCTAAAGTGTCCCGCAAATCCAAATTGACTTGGTCCGTAGAAAAATTTTTCAAATACAAGTATTTGATAACGGCGCGCAGTTCAATTTTCTCCATTTTCGCTAACGTACTCAATAGCATTGCAAAGAAATTACCGTTTATTTTTTTTAAACAAAAGACAGTTAGTTTTTTTTTCATAGCAATCAGCTAGATAGATTAGCTTTACCGGCCAGTATTTAATTTCGTAATATTAAAAGAGTTTGCATCTCATTCTCACTTTATATTGAACGCCCCTCGTACATACATACATACTACTACAACATAAAAATGCTTTAGTCATTTAAAACTACAGAAACCATGATTTAATGTAGGATAATTTTACTGCGGGAAAGTGTAAAATTTCCGCGAGACGCAAAGTTGCGTGTACGAGCCAGTTAACTATAGATTTACATGTATTTTCAAAGATATCACCCCTTCACCACCGTGTAAAATGGAAAAAACCTTATTACATATTCCATTTCGGGAACGCGTTGTTTCGCAAAGTTGCCGAGTATTGCCGAAGTAATAGTCTTCGTTGAAAATGTTCACGAAATTCTCCGAGTCCCTGTGTGAAACACAAAGACATAAAGGTTTGTTTTATGACAGTTTTGCATATACGTCGCGGGATACGTGTTTGCCGTGCGTTTTGACAACGGAACGTAGAAAAATAATGGCGTTACAATTTGGGTACTTTGTATTTATTCAGTTATCCAAGACGAATAGAGCAATGTGTTTTAACAGACTCTCTTTTTCATGCCACTGTTGGGTACTGCTCTACACATAAAAGGTTAGCGTTACTTCGGGTTAAATTAGTCGTTCCAAGGGCCAGGTTTTTTTTTATACAATATAGGCTTGCGTTTGGCCACAGTTACGTCTGATGGAAAGCGACGATGAGGTATACGATGGAGCATGCTGATTCACCCTAAACTTAAAAATGGCCAGATTGTAGTGTTTAGGGAACACAGACGCAGGTAGAGAATTTCACTCCTTAGCTGTACGGATGATGAAGGAAGAGCGAAAACGCTTTATGCGGATTTTTGGAATGCTGACAGTATAAGGGTGGATAGTAAAAGAAAATAAGGTCGTGCAGTTCCGAAGCACATTCTCCGAAATGTAGTCCGTAGTATAACGATAGTCAAGCTACTCTTTAGCGAAAAGGAACGTTGCATAATGATAAGTGATGAATATGTTAGAATTCTGACATTTCTAATAATAATATGCCTTTACATCTGTGACAGATGATTTAAGTAGCACCCGGCGACACTTGCGCTCGTGGCTAAAAAGACCGATACGGGATAGAATCCCTTCGGCAGGCCTCATGCATGCCATGTACTTACGCGCGATATTTAGCTACCGCGGGGACGATCTGCTACGATCGAAATTTCAGTAGGTTGTCACAAGCGCGCGCCGACGCACGTTCATTCGTGTTCCACGGAAAAAATATGCCGCCTGGACTTTTATAAGTGAAAATGGTGAAACAGGGGCAAACTTTAATATGACTATGCTAGAATTAATAGCTAATATAACAATTTGGAAGTTCGTATCGTGCTGTCCCTCTTACTCTTCTATAAAAAGCTATAAGCGTGAGCGGGATGCCACGATGCGAAGTTCAAAAGTTGACCGTCGTATCTAGTATAACGTTAGGGTACTGTGAGCATGGCAATGTGTTCTGCGCATTACAATAAATATCCTTTTTTGTTAGGATTCCAGAGCTAAAATGGCAAAAACGGAACCTTTATAGTTTCGCCATGACCGTCTGTCCCTTTGTCCGTCCGTGGCTTAGCTTAGGGAATATTAGTGCTAGAAAGTTTGCATGGATATAATATATAGCAATTATCCCGACAAAATGGTAAAACAACATGTAGAGAAAAACAATTTAATCCAAACTGCCAGCCCTTGTCACTGTCGGCATGCACACATTCTTAAGGAGACGGAGTAGTATAATCTGTGGCTACAATCGCGGTAAGTACCAAGATTTTGTACGGGATGCAGTATCTGTTACGAAGTAACTATTAAGTAATCTGTGCCTTCGGTTCGGCCCCACTCGCGACAAGTGTACGCAGCCCCAGATGGTCGAGGGTTGGTTGCCCGACCGTGGCGGTTTATGCGTTTCTCCCTCAGTGACTCAAACCAGGCATCGTTGTGCTTTGATTTGCCTTCGTGAACAAGGTGTCGCCATATGCCACGATTTTCAGCTAGCTCTTCCCATTGATTTCTAATATACTTAATTACTTACAGTTAGGTACTTTGTAAAAAGTTGTCTCTTCAAGTGTTGATTTCAAACTTACGTTTACTTCCGTTATATCAATAATCATTAATTCTTTTCTAATTAAGTAAAAGGCTCACGTCTTAACCAAGCCACACCCTAAAGCGGTGACTACTAAAATTGCAAAATTATTCATAAAATGATATTGAATTAATTATTCACAAATTGACACTGAATAATTAATCGTCAGGCAAGTTTAAAACTTGATGGATCGAGGTTGCGCGAGATCAAAATATTGTTATTATTAATTGTGTTTAGCTGAAACTTTGACACGACCGTACCGGCAAAACAGCAAGATGTATTGTTTATATTCAAGAGTCAAGTTAATAAGTGGTTTGGCCGTGTAAGTATTAACAATTATTAACTTTCATTACAATACATTAATTTCATTTCAAAAGTCTTTGACCAGTGTTTGTTACCAGTGATGATTTATGGCACTAAGACGTGGTCGCTAACGATGGGCCTCATAAGGAAGCTCAAGGTCACTCAGAGGGCGATGGAGAGAGCTAAACTCTGGGTTTCTATGCGGGATCGTATTAGAAATGATGAAATCCGCGCAAGAGCTAAAGTCACCGACATAGCTCGAAGAATCGCCAGACTCAAGTGGCAGTGGGCAGGGCACATCGCTCGTAGAACTGATGGCTGATGGGGCAAAAGGGTTCTCGAGTGGCGTCCACGGACCGGAAGACGCAGTGTAGGTAGACCTCCTACAAGATGGAGCGACGACCTGGTTAAGGTTGCGGGAACGCGTTGGATGCGGATGCCACGAGACTGATCTATTTGGCGAGCCTTGGGGGAGGCCTATGTTCAGCAGTGGACGTCTGTTGGCTGAAATGATGATGATGATTATAATACTACTTACATCTGAGTACCAAATTTGAACTTAACTTAACTTGGGTGCGATTAAAGTAAGACCTGAATTTGTCGACCCGCAATGAAGCGTTATAGCGTTAAACGTATTTTTCGCAGACGGAGTCGTGGGCAACAGCTAGTACAAACATAAAGCATGCCTGTTGTAATAACATGTCTGTTATTACAGAGAAAGTTCGTGTTCATTTTACTTATACATAGGTACTTGAAATATCAGCGAACGTCGTAAGAAAATTAAGTATACGTGGATGACATGGTAGAATAATCAAAACCATTGAGAGACGAGATATCATAAAAAATCATCTAATATTATGAGAAAAGTAATATTTTATGGACGAAAACTTTCAGCGGGCATGTTTTCCTGAACTTTGGACAGTCGTAACGTTGTCTAGACATCATAACTTTTTAATCAAACTTCGCCATCCAAAACTGCACCTTTTCTTTATTGCAGTAGGTGCAAATTCGAATATTATTATGACGATGTGTTGAGACGTGCCGTACGTACAGCACGTTCGCGCACTTAATGAGCTTTAGTTCCTTATGTGGGGTCCTTTGTTCCTTTTCTTACACGGAAATTTGACCTTGCTGTGAAGGAAAAAGAGTTGGATTTTGATTGTAAGAAATTGAACGTAGAATTGTCACCGTCAGTTCTGGGATTAAATGCACAGATTACGTTGTGGCGTGTTGCCACAACAGAAAACTCTGCGTCCGCGCTCTCCCATTGGGGCTCGTTTTGGAGCGACAGCCAATGAGAGGCCGCGAGCACCAGAGAGAAAAAGATGGCGATTCTATTAAACCGTAGTAAGTTACTCTGCGCGTTTTATTCAATAAATCTCTCCTTAAATAGTGTCCCAACAGTGGTGACCCCGTTCTAAATGAACATTTCGCGAGTGCAACAAAAATGCGAAAGTTTTCGCTGTTAAAAAAACTTTTTTTACAAATAACTTTCCCCGAGTGCAACGAAAGTGAAAAGTTTCGATATAAAAACTTTATGTAATCGTGCGAATGGTGCGTGCGGCTAAATTTACAGTGCCCTGGGACACTAGCCTGTATAGTTGCATAGTTTTGCCGATGGCACACCTCGCTCTCACGTAATATATGCAACAACATCGCCGGGCGCGGTTTTCCTTTGATGCCGCCGACCGCGACCGCGGGCATTTCGCCGTGGCCGCCCTTCACTGTCGTCCTACAGACAGTGTTCCGCTTGCTGAAGGCATTCGTCCCTAGGTGTGGGCGATGACTGAAGCTGACCCCGAATTATGCCTGTTGGGGTCCAGCGCCCAGCTGTGACGCCTCCTGCTGCCCGCGCGGGCGCATCCGCGCCGCTGCCGGAGTTTTCAGCTAAGCCCAATTTCATTTATCTACCAACTTTTCCAAAAACGATGAGACTTTTGGTTTTCAACGCAACTTTCGGTTGCGTTATTTACGTTGTGTAGTGTCGCCAGTGAAGTGCGCGTATTTATCTACGAACTCATTCGTGTATCGTTTTCAACGAACTATTTTGCGTTAAATTAAGTACCTATATAAGTAGATATCCTAGATTTTGACTAATATTTGGGTAATATATTTATAACATGTTCATATAACATACTTATAATATAAGCTTATAATACATTATTATAACCCGCCGCGTTATTGTTATTGTTGGCGTTGCTATTAGATACGTGTCTTATTTCGTGCTCTTACTTAGAGCCGATTGTTTATGTTCACGCGGCAGCTTTAAGTTTAAGATTACGGACGCGGTACTTATCAGGTTATTTTTAATTGTATAGGAATATTTGTGTACCGTTACTACTACAGGTTCTCACTTGTTACTCACCTGTTACTAATCTAAAATATTTTAAGTGTTTTATTGTATTTTATCAATAATTTTTTTTTGCAATGTCGGCAAAAGAGGAGGAACTGCAGAAACAGGTTACAGAATTACAAAAACAAATAGCCATGTTACAAACCGCAAGTCTTCAGCTCCAGAGTCAAACAACCCCGGAGCCGCGTGTTATGGGTGTCTCGATTAAATTATCGGAATTTTGGCGCGATAACCCGAAAATATGGTTTACACAGGCAGAGGCACAATTCGAGATAGCGGGTATTACATCTGACTCGACAAAATATGGACACGTTTTGTCCAAATTTGATGCCCAGTTGGCCGACGAGGTGGAGGACATCCTTTCCAATCCACCAACTAAAGACAAATACGAGCACCTGAAGTCGGAGCTCATCAAACGTTTTTCAACGTCCAAAAAGCAACGTACTCGACAATTGCTCAGCGAGGAACAACGAGGCGATCGAAAGCCTACCGCATTTCTTCGGCACCTGCGCTCATTGGCAGGACCTAAAGGGGATGACGACATCATACGCGAGCTGTGGATGCGTCGCTTGCCAGCTGAAGTCCAGCGTATCCTGATGGCGCAGGAAGACTTGCCCTTGGAGAAGGTGGCTGAAATTGCCGATAACATTATGGACACGTTACCTCATTCTCCGGCCGCCGTATGTGAAGCTAGAGCTCGTTCCCCGCTTGACTTAAATAAAATAATGCGCCGTCTGGAGGAGTTGTCCAAGAAGGTGGATTCCCTGAGTAATAATCGCTCGCGCTCATCCAGGTCCGCCTCGCGTCCAAGATCAAGGTCGTCGTCTCGCTCCGGCCCACGCATGTGCTGGTATCATAAGAATTATGCCGAGAAAGCGAGCAAATGCATCAGCCCATGCAGCTGGTCTCCCAATAAGGAGGGAAACGCCAAGGACGGTCAGTAGAGGCGGCTACTGATTGTGACAACCCCGGCCGCCGGTTGTTTGTTACAGATCGTGGAACTGGACGTAGATTTTTGATCGACACCGGTTCCGATCTATGTTGTTACCCTCGCAGCCTTCTTAAAGCCAAGCAGTACCCTTCTGGTTTTGAGCTGCGGGCCGCGAACGGCAGTACGATTACTACTTACGGCCACATTACCCTAACTTTAAACCTTGGGTTACGCCGGGACTTCAGGTGGAATTTTGTTATCGCGGATGTAGGTTCTGCAATCATCGGTTCTGATTTCTTAGCCCACTATCACCTGTTACCAGATTGCCGCAACCTGCGTTTGATTGACGGTACTACCAATCTTCGGGCAACCGCAACGGTAGCTGAGATAAACCAACCCAGCGTAAAGACCATTTTACTTGGCAACTCCCAATGGGAGAAGATCCTCAATGAATTTTCTGAAGTGACGAAGCCACCTGGTATTGCAAGGACTATCAAGCATTCCACTGTGCATTTTATTACCACCACGGATGGTCCTCCGGTCTCGTGCCGTCCTCGCCGTCTTGCCCCCCAAAAATTACTGGCGGCAAAGAAAGAGTTTGAGGATATGGTCAAAAGTGGCACTGCACGGCCGTCGAGTAGTTCGTGGGCTTGTCCTCTGCATATGGTTCGTAAGGGAGAGAATGGCTGGCGTCCTTGCGGCGACTATCGCGCCTTAAACGCCAGAACCATACCCGATCGATACCCTGTCCGTCACATTGCAGATTTCTCTTACAATCTTTCTGGTTGTAATATTTTTAGTACTATAGACTTAGTAAAAGCTTACCAACAGATTCCGGTTAATGCCGATGATATCCATAAAACAGCCATTACCACGCCATTCGGGCTCTTCGAATTTCCATTTATGAGTTATGGTCTTCGAAACGCTGGTCAAACTTTCCAGCGTTTTATTGACGAGGTTGTGACCGGGTTAGATTTTTGTTACCCCTATGTTGATGACATTTTAATTTTCTCTCGTTCCACCGAGGAACACGCCGAACATCTGCGTATTCTTTTTCAGCGTCTATCCGAATACGGTGTAGTAGTCAATCCAACGAAGTGTGTGTTTGGTGCCGAGGAGGTTACGTTCTTAGGCTACCGTATTTCCAAAGATGGTACTCGTCCGCCTCCTGAGAAAATAACAGCTCTGCGAGATTTCCCTTTACCGAAAACGGTCGAAGGCCTCCGCAGATTTTTAGGGATGATTAACTTTTACCGTCGTTTTCTCCCAAACGCTGCTGAATTTCAGGCTCCACTGAATAACGTTTTAGCCTCGTCGCAGCTCAAAGGCGCAAAACCAGTACCATGGACCACAGATTTGGAAGTTGCATTTCAGCGATGCAAAGATCATCTCGCCGAAGCAACATCCCTGAGCCATCCAGTACCTAACGCAGACCTAGGTTTGTTCACGGACGCCTCGTCCAGCCATGTCGGTGCATGCTTGCAACAGCGCACCGGCGAGGACTGGCAGCCCCTAGCATTTTTCAGTAAGAAACTGACTGCTCGGCAGGCTATCTTACCGGCATATTATAGGGAGCTATTAGCCATTTATGAAGCGGTCCAACACTTTAGGCATTATCTGGAAGCTCAACATGTAACAATTTACACAGACCATAAACCGCTGATTTATGCGTTTACTCAACGGCGTGAGAAACTGCCTCCAGTACAGCTCAATCAGCTGTCCTTCATTTCACAATTTACAACAGACATCGTACACGTCCAAGGCAAGGAAAATGTCGTGGCTGATGCGATGTCTCGTATAGAGGCCATCCGCATTGAGGATAATTATGCAGCTCTAGCACAAGAACAAGCCACGGATCAGGAGTTACATAAGTTGAAGTCAGACTCTTCTCTAAAATTAGAGAAGATCCGAATTCCGGGCACTGACGTCGATCTTTTCTGTGACATTTCTACAGGTAAACCACGCCCATACGTAACCCCATCATTCCGTCATGCTGTCTTTAAAAAGTTACATAACCTTAGCCACCCTGGTTCGCGAGCATCAGCCAAACTAGTTTCGGAACGTTTTGTTTGGCCTGGCGTACAAAAAGACTGTCGGGATTGGGCACGTTCTTGCGCCCCTTGTCAACGCAGCAAGGTAACCCGACATACGTCTACTCCCCTTGGTCATTTCAGCAATCCGACGAAACGTTTCCGCCACATCCACCTGGACATTGTGGGCCCTCTTCCACATAGCAGAGGTTTTCAATATTGTCTCACTGCTGTGGATCGCTTCACAAGATGGCCAGAGGCTTGGCCTATAGTGGGCATAACAGCGGAAGAAGTTGCTGAGACATTCTTCAGAGAATGGATAGCTCGTTTCGGTGTACCTTCCCTGGTGACAACTGACCAGGGTCGTCAATTTGAAGCAGCACTATTCAAAGCCCTCATGGATCTCTGCTCTTGCAAACGTGTTCGCACCACGAGTTATCACCCGTGTGCGAACGGCATGGTTGAGCGTATGCATCGACAGCTTAAGGCTGC
This sequence comes from Archips crataeganus, assembly GCA_947859365.1. NCBI lineage: Eukaryota > Metazoa > Arthropoda > Insecta > Lepidoptera > Tortricidae > Archips > Archips crataeganus. The sequence continues at coordinate 4,644,232 of OX402071.1, read as the reverse complement.
CCTGATGTGTCACCAAGAAACCTGGCATAAAACCTTGCCAGTTGTACTCCTGGGCATGCGTTCCGCTGTTAAGGAGGACTTGCAGACCTCTTCTGCCGAGTTAGTGTACGGAGAACCCCTGTGCCTACCCGGCGAGTTTATTGTTGCACCTCCACCTACGGATCGCGTCGAAGATATTTCAAATCTAGCTACCCAACTTAGCCGACAAATGTCCCAATTACGACCTGTTCCTGCATCACGCCATAATCATCGTTCTACATTCGTGTTTAAGGAGCTGGCCTCATCATCTCATGTATTTTTAAGAGATGACTCCGTAAGGACTTCATTAAAGCCACCGTACAAGGGACCATTTAAAGTAGTGAATAGTAATGACAAAACAGTTACCATTATGGTAGGAAACCGAAATGTAACTGTCAGTATGGACCGAGTTAAACCGGCCTATTACGCTAAAGATGATTCAACACATTCGTCGACCAATCGGGCTCCTGACCGTGCAAATCAAGCCTTACCGACGTCTCCGCAATCTCCACCTGTGGTGCCCGTTGTTCCGATTGTGCCACCAGACCATGAGAAATCTGACAAACCTGTAACTACGCGCTCTGGGCGAAGAGTTCGCATTAAGACTCCTTTTGACCTATGACTGGTTCTGTAGTTCTTTCTTTTTTTTAAGTACCTACCGTTATATAATGTATTTTGTCTAGTTAATTTTCTCCGTGGGGGGGTGGTGTGGCGTGTTGCCACAACAGAAAACTCTGCGTCCGCGCTCTCCCATTGGGGCTCGTTTTGGAGCGACAGCCAATGAGAGGCCGCGAGCACCAGAGAGAAAAAGATGGCGATTCTATTAAACCGTAGTAAGTTACTCTGCGCGTTTTATTCAATAAATCTCTCCTTAAATAGTGTCCCAACAACGTAATAGCTACTACGTAATAGATCCGACACTCAATTTTGACAGCCGCCACGTGCATCTACTAGTCGTCTTACTGCCGGCGGTGTTTCAAGCTGTCATAGAGTGCATTTTCGAGTAACAACTGCAAAAAGTCACTACGCGGCATATGACAACGGTGTGGAAGTAGGAACTCTATTGAATAAAGTAACGAAACACTGGCAAATGTAGTATAATCAGCTGGTTTAGTCTCGTTTTGTATACTTAGTTAGGAGTTAAATTTTGTTTGTGTGTGTGTATGTAGAGGATAATTTATGAAACTACAGAACCGATTCTAAAATTCTGTACATAATTAGCCTTACATTGTCCATTCCATATCTTTTAGGCCACCTAAAACATCATCATCATCATTCCAGCCTATATGCGTCCCACTGCGGAAACAGGCCTCCTCAGGGAGGGCTTGGGCCAGAGTTCCCTCGCAAGCTCAGTGCGTGTTAGGAACTTTACACACGCCACTGAATTTCTTTGCAGGCGTGTGCAGGTTTCCTCGTGGAGTTCTTCGTCACCATGAAAATGTAATTTTGCACGCAAATTCCACAAAAGACGTGCCAGCCCGGGCGTGAACCCACGACCACAACTTGCGTCGAACTTGATCTAAAACACCGTCAGCAAAATGAATGAGTGCTTAACAACCCTGTTTATTTTGTTAAGCCTAACTTTTCGTAACGTAAGTAACTTTGCTAAATTAACTTTAGCAGATTTGCTGCTTGTTCACGAAAGAAGAACGTGTTCAATCTTTAATTATTTTTGATAAGTTTACTGGTTAATAGTAATAATATTAAGTTGTAACTTATTTTTCCAATAGAATAGCAATATAGCAAAAGGTTCTCGAGTGGTGTTCACGGACCGGAAGATGCAGTGTAGGTAGGCCTCCATGATGGAGAGACGAGAGGTCGTCTTAACGAGGGTTAAGGTTGCGGAACGTGTTGGATGCGGATGGCACGGGACCAATCTGTTTCGCGAGCCTATGGGGAGGCCTATGTACAGCAGCGGACGTCTTTCGGCTGAAATTATTAGATGGCCGTTTGAGAGAAAGAAATTGTGCATGCGGTAGCAAGCGCCCGCGCGTTAGACAATAAGCATAATTATTATATTCCACTACTGGCCACATCCTTCCTCTCAGAATGTGATAATTTGAGCTGTTAGTCTCAGTGACCCGCTGTTGCAGAGGGGTATTTGTTGAACTAGAGATTTTCGCATTGTGTATTATTAATGTAACCGTCATGACAAGAAATAAGAAAATTAAAATATAAGAAACTGCTGCAATGTGGCCGAAACGTCGAGGTAAATATTATTTGCGTGATAAGTCCCGTTTAGTATAGTAATTATGTCGAGTGAAGTTCGGCTTTTTTTATTGATAACGGGAAACACAGCGAACATTTACGAGTAGGTATTTAAAATTTAGATAATACAAAAGCCAAAGTAGTTTCCACTAGTGAATTATAACATTGTGGTTGCTCAGAAACACTTGTTTGTTCAATTGACTAATTACATTAGATACTAAAATAATTTAAGGGAAATATTTTATGTGTATATAAACGAAAGTATTATTTATTATTGTTTTGGCAATGTTCTGCTACTTAACTCGACGCCGCTGGTGACATTTGTCGTGGGACATTTGTCCTTCAGTGAATCCATAAAACTCTCCTTCGCAGGAACGAATTCGACTCGCCGTTTTTCGTACACAATAGTAGAAGCCTCAAAAAAGGGGTTTACTTAAAAAGTTGCCACAAAAGAGTACGGCTTAATTATAGAATTGACCCCGCCGCCGCAAGCCGGCAACTTTGCTACACTTGTTTTGATTAAATTGAGATACTTTCGAAACATCCCGGGGCTACGGTAGGAAAAATAAGCTTCAACACACAACATCGGACCCAGTCGGGTGCAACAACAATGCTTTGATCTACAGGGTATTTTTAAATAAATCAGGGGCTAAATTCAGGAACGGCCTAACACGGTTTGCGAGCGGTAATTCAATCGTTTGCGAGAGGATGGGGATGGGCTGAGCTTGGGATGAGCCTTATTTTCCTGTTAATTCGCTTTGTAAATAAATAAATAAGGCTCATCCCAAACTCAGCCCAAACCTCTCGCAAACCAGTGATTATTGGCGTTCCTGAATAGCAGTTCATCCCTATCCTCACGCAAATGATTGAATTACCGCTCGCAAATCGTGTTGGGCCGTTCCTGAATTTAGCCCCAGGAATGGGCGGGACTGTGGAACGTTTCAACTGCCGTATCCGGCTCATACACATTTTTTTGTTTTCTTCTGTGGACATGACAAATAGTCCAGTCAGTCAAGACAATTAATTCATTATAATTCCAAAAGTTTTCAAATTTTGATGTAAGGTCGGGAATGGTATTAAAACAAACTATAATATTTTGCAACCTGTTCTGCGGTCCGGAACATTGTTAAAAATGCAATAAATGATAATTTGCTCAGTTCTTGACACCAAAATTCCAAAAGTTCTGCAAAGTTGGAGTGGTGTTAAATATATTATTTTACATCAAGTGTCAAATTTGCAACCAATTTAAGTGTACGGAACATTTTTTGTTATTAAAAATTAATGTTTTTCTTTATTAAACTGAAGGAAAACGTTCCAAAAGTTCTGCAAATTTGACAGATATATCGGAAAAATATACCGAACGATTTTATAAATTTGCAACCTTTTACGTTGACCGGAACATGTTTATTTATAATTCTTTTTAATTCGTGGTCATTTTTTCGAGTAAGGTGGTCTCGGAATAATTACAAAAGTTTTGAAACTTGGTTGCAAACTTCGAAAACATCTATTCTGATGCATTTACAAATTTGCAACCTCATACGCGATCCGGAACTTTATGCAATTTGCCAAAATGTAATTTTTTTATTTTTACATTTTTGCAAATTGCATAAAGTTCCGGATCGCGTATGAGGTTGCAAATTTGATGATTTTTGAGATGTTTTCGAAGTTTGCAACCAAGTTTCAAAACTTTTGTAATTATTCCGAGACCACCTTACTCGAAAAAATGACCACGAATTGAAAAGAATTATAAATAAACATGTTCCGGTCAACGAAAAAGGTTGCAAATTTATACAACCGTTCGGTATATTTTTCCGATATATGTGTCAAGTTTGCAGAACTTTTGGATCGTTTACATTCAGTTTAATAAAAAAAAACATTAATTTTCAATAACAAAAAATGTTCCGTACAATTAGATTGGTTGCAAATTTAATACGAGATATGAAATATTATATCGAAAACTTCCCCAAGTTTGCAGAACTTTTGGAATTTTTTTCACGACCATACAGCAAAAATTAATTTAATTGCAATTTTATCAATGTTCCGGACTGCGGACAAGGTTGCAAAATGAGATTTATTGTCGTCCCTATGTACCATTCACTTGACCGAAGTTTGAAAACTTTTGGAATTATAATTAAATTTTCGATTTTGAATGTCAATAATGACTGGACTAAAAGTTAAGGGAATAAATAGCCAATAATTTTTAGTTAAGTCTACATCAAAGCAGTCAAACTGCGTAAGCAGTTTTGCGGGGCATGGTTTAAATGAAAGTGTAACTTTTTATGAATAAATATATTTCATACATACATACATACATACATCGGCGTGTGGGATGAATGCCCAACTTTCAGCCCATTTAAATAAATCTTTAGTCTCAAGTTAACGACCGCTTTAGCCTAGTTGGTAGTGACCCTGCCTACGAAGCAAGCGGTCCTGGGTTCGAATCCCGGTAAGGGCATTTATTTGTGTGATGAGCACGAATATTTGTTCCTGAGTTATGGATGTTTTCTATGTATTTAAGTATTTATTTATCTACTAGCTGACCCCGCAAACGTTGTTTTGCCATATCACCTAGGGGTATAAAAAATAGCCTACGACCTTCGGTAACAAACACCGTGGCACGAGATTTTTATATATTAGATATAAGTATGTTTATCGTCGTCTAGTACCCATAGTACAAGCTTTGCTTAGTTTGGGACTAGGTCGATTTGTGTAAGATTGCCCCCTAATATATATTTTTTAATATATATTTTTTTTTAGTTTGCTGACTCGGAGTTGCTAATTTTACAGGTGAGGCGTTTGTTTCTTGGCTTTTTTGTTTTATAAGTTAGGTGCCGAAAATCTCAGGATAATGACCATGAACTAATTACTTAAAACCAGGTTTGACTGTAACTTTTCTAGGCACTGGCACAGTTTCACATGTTTGCATGTAGTAGGTAGTAATAATGAAACAATTTCTTTGCTCACCCGCGACCTCGCGACACGGAGGTCGCCGGTGAGCAAAATAATTGTTTCAGATTATTAATATGGACCCCGGCAAAGTAACGCCTGATTCAATCACAGAAATAATAATAAAGAGGATAGAAATGCCTTAGTTCCTATTTTCTTCCGGAACTCGTGTCGCTGCTTCATCCCCTCTACTTACTGTGTTAATGCACACATGCAAAAGACCAGAACCGTACTACGCAATCACGCACACAATTACTAATATTTTTGCTTACAAACAATTATGAACCTTACACCTTAGAGATAGCGTTGAGTAACACTCAACGTAAGTCATACCCACATTTACACAACGGCGCTCTTTATTGGCCGCGTTGGCATTATGTCTGTACTAGTCGTAACCTGTTTTTGTGTCCGTACCACGAACTTTTGTGCAAGACGGAAGGGTTATCAAAAATTACTTTACATTGCTGCGTATAATTCAAAACGATCTGAGTTTTTATGGGCATGAGTAGCAATGGTATATGAAGTTTCGTGTTAATAACGTGTAAACCAATATTTCATAATGAAATATTTTCTCAAGTTGTATTTTGATATAAACCGCATTATTACATTAAATTAATACATACCAATGAAATGTAATCCCCTTATTAGTGTAATTACACAGTGTGGACGAGTTTCCGCAATTGCTAATGCTGCAAAACACCATTTTAAAGCACTTGTTGTCATACCCACGTTTCAAATAGCACTGAGCCACAAGTCGCGCGCTTGTGACCTACGAGTCACAAGCGCGGCGCCAAGGTCACGCGTCTAAGGCACTTCTATCCTCTTTATTATTATTTCTGTGGATTCAATAAATAAGTAGTAATAATGGTTTTATTAACAATAGTCATATCCTAAATCCTAAGTACTAACTAACACATTTTTGTAGTTTTAGTAGTTTTTTCTTCTTTGTATTGTAATTTTTTTGCATTCTTATTAGCGATTCAAATACTTAAGAGTGTTACGAATTTCTTGGAATTAAATATTAACAGACTAAAAATAATCTATTATTTTATTCCTTTGCATTTTAATATTGTAGATTCGCTTTAAAACAACTCGCCGGAGACTGAGAAAGAAGTTAATCCGTACATAATTAGTTTTGTTAGCTAATTAAAAAGTTTTTCTCGTTTATTTTTCAAACCAGTTCACTGAGACGGCCAGTTCATACAAATATAGTATCATCGTTACCTACTTCAAAATTGGAAACCTTTTTTTAAGCTTTTTAACACTTTTTTAGGGTTCCGTAGCCAAAGTCCTATGGTTTCCCTATATCCATCTGGCCGGGGCTTAATTCAGAGACCTGTCTGTCTGGTTGGTTCTAGAAAGTAGTAATTTCTGCAAATCAGTTCATATTGTGTTTGTAACTACCTACTATTTACTATCACAAAGATATCTATGTGTGTTAGTCAATCATCCCCTGTTTTCCTACCCTTAGGGTAGGAATATTATTTCCGAATTTACATGGCACCACCCTTGAGATATACGCTTTCCAATAAAAAAAGAGTCATTTAAATCGGCTTACACTGTAAAAAGTTGTGCGTGATCATACATAAAAAAAAATATACATGTCGACTTGAGAACCTCCTCCTTTTGTTTTCGTCGGTTGAAAAGCATTTTAACCACTTGCCGCACAATTCAAAACCTAAATGGTCCCAATTAGAGACGTCTCATTTGACACACTTCCACGTCTCATACCTCATTATCCATGTCAAAGTGCGGACCCAGACAGAAAGTTAACTCGGTTTCGGATTTTACTAGAACATTTTGCTGAGTTAAGTGTCTTTATCGGTGGCTGGAATTTTTCGACATGATTGTCGTTTCGACAGCGTATACTTTCAATACAATAACAAAACCTGGCGATTATTCGCCAATTCGTCAAAACTAGAATTGTCTAGTCAACGCAGAATTGTGTCGCTCATAATAACTAATAATAAAGATAGTTCAAAATGATTGTTTTAAATTCATAGTACCACTTAAACTCACGCTGTACAGTAGAATGGTCGCTGGTTAGTCTCTCAGCGTAAGTTCTGACCCCCAAACCAGTTCCGCTCAGCGAGTACCGTTGAGCGAGTTTTATCGTTGATAGCTTTATCGCTGCGATCAACTAGTGAAGAGAGTCCTCGCCGGCAGTGTGAACAGCCAGCGATCAACTATAAATATACATTAGAATCCGGTTATAACGACGTCCAAGGGACCGGTGATATTACGTCGTACTAAGCGGACGATGTACTACCCGAATCGACAATTTCAATTTCAATTTTTTATGAAAATACATTATATTTTATTAGATTTCGTCGTCATTAAATTATGCGCGTAAATTAGCCCAAACTTTGGTTAGCCATTCGGTCACGCATCATTCTTTTGAATGATTAATACTGAACACCTTCGTACCTAATCATTTACATTCGACTCGCCCAGTTGTAAATGTGTACATACTGCATATAACACATTTTTCTTCAATGCAGAAAAATTTTCGCTTTGGAGAAGTAATTTTTGTAAGCGTACACACTTTAAAAATCTTATATTCGTCAATTATTAAAAAAAATAAAAGCTAAAGAGAAAGTCGCATTCCAATCAACTACGTACGAGCGAGGGGGGTGCGCGGGGCGGAGATAGCTTCTTACCTACGATTTTTTTGTAAACACGGCAACGTAACGTAAAGGTTTGTTACGCATTTAACACGCAGCTGCATAAAAACAAGGGTACTTCGTAGCTATCATTCACGTCTGAAATACTTTAAAATTAGTTCACTGGCAGACAGGAGAGACATGAATGATTTAGTATTTCTGAAGAAAGTTGTGACTGGCACTCTAGACTGTCCTGATTTACTACAGAAAATTAAATTCCGTGTACCGTCTAAAACCCCCAGGTCATGTATTGTTATTAAGTTACGAGGGGCGTTCAATATAAAGTGAGAATGAGATGCAAACTATTTTAATATTACGAAATTAAATACTGGCCGGTAAAGCCAATCTATCTAGCTGATTGCTATGAAAAAAAAAACTAACTATCTTTTGTTTAAAAAAATATACGGTAATTTCTTTGCAATGCTATTGAGTACGTTAGCGAAAATGGAGAAAATTGAACTGCGCGCCGTTATCAAATACTTGTGTTTGAAAAATTTTTCTACGGACCAAGTCAATTTGGACTTGCGGGACACTTTAGGGTCTAATGCTCCTCCGTATTCGACAGTCGCACGTTGGTGCGCCGAATTTAGACGTGGAAGAACATCGACAATGGACGACCCCCGCTCCGGACGCCCTACTACAGCAGTAACTGAAGAAATTGTGAAAAAAGTCGAAAACTCAGTTTTGGCGGATCGTCGTGTCACGGTTCGTTTTATTGCTGAAAATGTAAAGATTTCAACGGGGAGCGTGCATAATATTTTACATGAACGCTTGGGTATGAAAAAGGTATCTGCGCGTTGGGTACCAAGAATGCTTACTGACACGCAAAAACAAACTAGACTAGAGATTTGTCAAGAAGCTTTGAACCTGATGCAGCAAGACCGGGAACTTTTTTTGGCGCGATTTATAACAATGGACGAAACATGGCTCCATCATTACGACCCAGAAACGAAACTGCAGTCTATGACATGGAAAACATCATCATCTCCAACTCCGAAGAAATTCAAGGAGAGCCCATCTGCCGGTAAGGCATGGGCTCTGTTTTTTGGGATGGTTAAGGGGTATTAATGATTGAGTATCTCGAGCATGGAGCCACTATTACGGGCACATTATACGCCAAACAAATAGCAACATTGCGCAATGAGATCCGCGAAAAACGGCGAGGTAAACTCTCGAAAGTTGTGCTGTTCTACCAGGACAATGCCCCGGCACACAAGTCCGCCGTTGAAATGGCTGCAATTCGTGATGCTGGGTTCGATATCCTTAAGCATCCTCCGTATTCACCAGATCTCGCTCCCAGTGATTTATACCTATTTCCGAGATTGAAACAATACCTGAGAGACCAGAAATTTGAAGACGACGACGCGGTAGTCGCTGCAGTACAAGATTTTTTTAAGTACTCAAGATGAGACCTTTTTAAAAATGGAATTTTAAGTTTAGAAAAAAGATATACTAAGTGTATTATGCTAAAAGGTGACTATGTCGAAAAATAAAATGACATTTAGTAAAAGTTGTTTATAACATACTCATTCTCACTTTTTATTGAACGCCCCTAGTATTTAGTGTAGGTAGGCATCATTCTAATTTAATGCTGCATTGTCCACTCTCGCGTATGTTCGCGATTTACCAGAAACACCAGCATAATATCGACCTTAACTCATCGAGCTTTCCGTATATAAAGTCGGTATTTAATAGCATGGTAACTTAGATAGTATTTTAATTTTATGTTTACATCTTAGGGAAAATTAAGTTTTCCGCTTTTTTACTTCTTTTTCTATTTATACCTAATGTAATTTGTAATTTGGAGATATTTTTGTTGTCAATTGTTAGATATTAGTGCATGCGGTGTTCTTCTGTAAGTGATGAGGCACTTAGTTTTAATTTGTACATGTATCTTTTAAGAATTTGAAAAAGTGTACTTGTTGTTGAAGGTCCTAATAAATAAATAAATAAATAAACGTTCGTCGTTGTACCCGGACATTTTTGAGTAAAATCCGTCGTTAAATCCGTCGTTATAAGCGGAGTCGTAATAAACGGATGTACTTTCATAATGGCTTGTATTAAAACCAATCATATGCCTATATTTACTTACTTACGTCGCTAAAAACGGTCGGTCGTTATATGCGAAGTCGTACTAAGCGGACTACACTGTATCTCTCTATTTAACCGACACGGCATCTGTACCTCTACCATGAGTTTACACTAGTTTACGTGACCGTACTCGCTAGCGACGGCGTAAATTATTTGTATGGAGAATTGTGCAGCGCCTCTAGCGGTCACTTACGGAAGTACAATTCTCCATACAAAATCATTTACGCCGTCGCTAGCGAGTACGGTCACTGTAAACTAGTGTAACTCATGGTAGAGGTACTGTATCTTAAAATCATTTCGAGAGAGAAAATACTCGATAGCTAACCAACCGATTCCTCTCTCTTGCTTTACGGTACGTAATAAAAGGATTAATACTCTTCGAACCCCTAGTTGCGATCGACAAGCCGCCCACTTTAGATTTACTTTAGGTTTATTAATGGTAATTCTGGCAGCGAACGATAATTTAAAATAAACAATATCCACACCAACATTGCAAGTAAAACAATAACTTTTAAAAACCTGTTGCCCCAGTTGAAAATTTAATTAATCAAACTGATAATTAATAACTGCAAGTTTCGTTTGTATAATCCCGGTCTGTTATTAGTTGCTGTTATCTTTGCGAGTCCGTTAAATCGAAACCGGCGGCGGGGAACTTCCCGGCGGCACCGTGAAGTTAAAATATAATCATCGCTGTTGTTAACTGTGTAATTGATAAGCATTCCGGTTTTCTTTGCTAAAGGTCATTAATTACGCAGTTTTGAGAGCATTATTGTGGGGGATAGGTTGGTGTTTAGGGTATTAGGAACCCTATTACTCTGTCCGTCCGTCTGACAGGGCTCTATCTCCGCAACCGTAATAGCTAGATACTTGAAATTTTCACCGATAATGTATTACTGTGGCCGCTATAACAACAAATACTAAAAATAAAATAAAGTTAAAAATTAAAGGGGTCGTCATTTTTTTATTACGAGAGGAAGGCAAACGAGCAACGGGTCATCTGATGAAAAATGATCAGCACCGCCCATAAATATCAACAACTCAAAGAAATAACATACAAGAAACGTATCTATTTCAGCGTTTAAACCAGCGGCGCTGGTTGCTAGGCAACAGCTGCTGACAGTTGCTAGGCGACGATTAACAGCCATAGCCATGGCCGTGCGCTTACGCACGAGCGACCCTATGCCGTTTTGATGTTTTTCGAAAATCGACCTACCTGTTTGCGATTTTAGTGCTTACATTTCAGCGATTATTCACTGAACTGTTTTTAAATATTGTAAGAAGGGTGGTAACGCTGCCTAAGATTAGGGTAAGTATGTTGTATCTACTGCAGAATTTTTAGAAATTGTTTTTGACAGAATTAAATATTTCCCAAACTAAGCCAAATCGACCTGACTTGAAATCTGCGTATACTGTGAACGTTGTTATCTTAATTCATGCTTTACAGATCGCGATTATTTTTTATTACTTTTATTTTGCTTTCAATAGTTTTATTATTTTTACGGTCCAACTTGTCATTGGGCCATTGCCATTTATCGGATCGTGTATAAGGGCCGTTATCAGAACAAACCTGGTATTGTCAGGAACCAAACCATCCCTTGTGACTTCATGAATTTTAATTATAATTGTTTATAACCGCCATTCTTTCGCTACTTTGAACTAACCACAAACAGCCATACAAAACCAAACACATCCTTACCACACCACAATTAAGGTTAAATTCGAACGCCGATTCAATTTCTACCCGCAAAAACATAGCTCTAACTTTGTTTCAGAACAAAGCTATCGGGCTCCGATAAAAAGCAACGAAGCTCTTATTGTAGGTTAGCAAAGTTGTAATTCGAGTGGAGTTTCAACAGTTGGTTGTTTTAGTAGCTGTTTCTGAGACTCCAATTAAAATTCATTTGAATGTTTACCAGTGTACCTATCGTTTTCCAATATTGCTTTTATAATTGAAAGGAATGAAAATGCTTCTTGCGTCGGTATATAAACACAATTAGGCATTTGTAATAAATTGAGCTTACGATTTAATTAGAACGAGTGAGAACAAGGGATTGGAGTGAAAAGGTATTTAATGGAAAGTGAAATTGCGGAAGAAGCCCGTCAGCGGTGTTCGTAACTAAGTAGGTAGGTACACGGACATTTTCATTTTAAAGTGCACAATTTTTTTAACGAGCCAATTTCAAGAGCGCTATTGATTTTGATGATAAAAAATGAACCTAACCTAAAAAAAAATTGTCTCCGTTTCGTTCCGAACCATCTTACTTATCGTCGGCGATAGCGCAATACCCGCCCCGAAGCTCTTCATGTCTTCTAATATGAAGTGCTAAGGCTGGATTTTACCAAACTTTTATTGCTAAGGTTGGATTTTACCAAACTTTTATTTCGAGAATAACGCTTACTCTCAGATAGTAATGTCAAACCGCCATAGTAATTTGACATTACTATCTGAGAGTAAGCGTTATTCTCGGAATAAAACTTTGGTAAAATCCAGCCTAAGGAATGGAATTCACTCCCGTCATCTGTATTTCCAGATAAGGTATACAACCTAGTTATTGTCCTACACCAGTGATTGACCACTTTCAGAAAAACGTTGTCAAATGCTAACTGTCTATCATTTTTATACTTAGAGATTTTCCTGGCACGATCGGCGTGTCGTTAGTGTTTGACATAATAATAACATCAGCATCAGAATCAGAATAATTTATTGTATAACTGTATTTATTGTGTAATCTAATATATAAAAATCTCGTGTCACGGTGTTTGTTACCGAACTTCTCCGAAACGGCTTGGCCGATTTTTATGAAACATGATGATTTTTTCTCTATATTCGGTAGGTCTGAGAATAGGTCGTAGGCTATTTTTTATACCCCTAGGTGATATGGCAAAACAACGTTTGCGGGGTCAGCTAGTACTCCTATATAATAATCCGCACTGGGCCCGCGTGCGAACTACGGCCCAAGCCGTCTCATTCTGAGAGGAGTCCTGTGCCCTGCAGTGGGACGTATATAGGCCGAGATGAATAATGAGAAATTTAAATTTAAAAATTACAAAAAAGTAAATATGAAAGATTAATTACTTAATCCTGCACCTAACTCTATCACTAAACTTTCATAACACAACCATTACTCATAAAGGAGAGTAAACAGACATAAAAGAGAATTATGACTTCTAAATTGGGATTAATATGATGAAATGTCCATTAAAAGTAATTACGAAGACAACAGATCTTAATTAACAAAAGCGTTGGCAGGGGAAGGAAAACATTTTTAAAATGAGATGAGATATTTCCTTGAACGGGTTTCGTGTAAATAAAAAAAAATAAAAAATAAATAAATATATTAGGGGACAATCTTACACAAATCGACCTAGTCCCAAACTAAGCAAAGCTTGTACTATGGGTACTAGACGACGATAAACATACTTATATAGATAAATAAATACTTAAATACATAGAAAACATCCATAACTCAGGAACAAATATTCGTGCTCATCACACAAATACTTACCGGGATTCGAACCCAGGACCTCTTGCTTCGTAGGCAGGGTCACTACCAACTAGGCTAAGGCGGTCGTAATAATCGTGCTCACACAGAGTGTTTCGAAACTCAACAATAACATGGTAAGATAAACGTCCCAGTGCTCGACACTGATCCAATACATGACGCCTTCAATCTTATGTCATTAAGAGCGGTGACAGATGGGTGTCATCTGCTGGGCGTTGAGGTGTTGAGCATTGGTACGTTTACCTTACCAGGTGGGAGGTCCAGTTCTAGAAGTTCTATAAAAATAAACGAAAAAAATCCATAATTTATTGAATCAGCCGTTACTTTGCGGAGGTCCATATCAATGAACTGACACAATTAATTTGCTCACCCATGACCTTATAATATGATAAATCATAAAGTCGCGGGTGAGCAAAGTAAATGTTTCAGTTCATTAAACAAATCCATATCACTTATTTAAGCAATATTATTATATAAAATTAATATAATTTATTTATTTATTTATTTAATTTATCATCACTTACACTATCATTACAGGAATTAAACCTAATGCGATAGGAAAGGCATATCTCCAAACAAATCAAACTTAAATAATAATAAAAATAAACATTTAGGTACATTAATGTGCATAGCATATAACATATAATGAGACTCTTTTGAATTCACTCAGAGTGCAATGAAACAAGTCGACTGTATCAGCCACTTACAATATATGTTAGGCGACTCTACTATCGGTTAACTAAGTGAATTCAATAGTGCGTGTGAAGTTCCCAATCTACACTAGGCGCGCGGGAACTACTTATGAGAGGAGGCCTGTGGCCTGCAGTGGGACGTTTACAGACTGAGATGATGATATAACCCCTCAAGGGATTGATTTAGTGGTCATGTTATTATATATTTACAGGGCGATGGAGAGGGCTATGCTCGGAGTTTCTCTGCGGGATCGCATTAGAAATGATGAAATCCGCGCAAGAACTAAAGTCACCGACATAGCTCGAAGAATCGCTAGACTCAAGTGGCAGTGGGCAGGGCACATCGCTCGTAGAACTGATGGTCGTTGGGGCAAAAAGGTTCTCGAGTGGCGTCCACGGATCGGAAGACACAGTGTAGGTAGACCTCCAACATGATGGAGCGACAACCTGGTTAAGGTTGCGGGATCGCGTTGGATGCGGTTGCGAATGATGATGATGATGATGATGCTTTTACTAACAAAATGGATGTATTTGTCTGAGTAAATTAATAAATTATTATTATTATTTATTATATTATTACATTCGCGTGCCATCGCATCGGATCGCTTCGCAATTCCGTTTGCATTTAATCGCCTACGTAGGACGTAGCTACGCGTGATTCTTTTAGGTATAAATTGTCTGTTTTCATTCCCTATCTGTTCGGTCTGTTCATTTTCAATTATTATAGCGGCTTTTTATGAATACTCAATGCTAACGGCACAAAGCCTGATATGAGATGTTTTTGTTAGAAAAATACCGCACAAATGCCTCAATTTTCATTTAATAACCCAAAACTGGAATATTTTTTGTTGAATATCCTTTTGCGGTCGCATTGTGATTTCTTTCTTTGACCCCTTCTTCAGGGTTCCGTAATTCAAAAAGGAAAAACCGGGCCCTTCAAACAGAAATCAAAGTCGATTAAAATTAGCAACACTTATGGTCCAAAATCATTCGATCTTGCTTGACAGGGTTGTCAAAATGGTTTAAGGGTTAAATTGCCCATTGTTGCGAATTATTGGTGAATCTGAGATTTCACTTTTAAAGTAGGCACTTCTAGAACACATATTATGCCCTTATTATCTATTTCATTAGATAAACATTCTTATGCAGAAATTTTATCTTCGACGACATCGACAAATTTGTCTCCTACCTACCAGGTAAAAAAATGTAAACCTATTTCTACTCCATATTAGTCATGTTCCTTATGTCACTTGCGCTCAATCGTCCGATCCCTACTAATAACAAGAATCGCAAGGAAATTACTTTCATTTTCGTAGAAATAAATAAAGAAAGATAGAAAATATAGGATCCTGGCTACTGTCGCACTAAGGTATTTATTGAACAAAATACAGAAGTAGTAATAATCTAAAGTATGTACAATTTATAAATAAAGGAAAATAAAACTGAACCTAAAACTAAAAATTTATAAATAAAAAATATCTTTTAGGATGTCACCCGACGGCATAGTTCCCAGAAGGCAGGCAGCGTTACCGCGTTGAATAGCCAGGCTTAATCGTTGGCGGAAATAGCCACCTGCCTTCTGGTCACCAGTCGTTTCTACCAGGCGCGAAGAAATCTCTTTTGCGAGTTCCTTCGCGCCTGGACCCCATGCGCCTAGAGTTTCTACTCCAAACGGTGCAAATAAGTACGACTGTCCTATACAGGCATATTTGCGCCGTTTGAGGTGTTCAGCCGCAGTGGCCGCAGCACCGGCTCGGATGGAAGAGGAAGCAACGTGAGAAGGTGCCACCGTATCGACGCAGGTCGCATCCCAAACGAGACTCCTGCCCTGCCTCCAAGGAATAAGCGACATGCCGTCGGGCCTCTTGCCGTCGTCACGTGCGATACCGTTCAGCTCTAAGATAGCCGGCACGTTGGCGGTGGCAAGGGCTCTCCGGAGCAGGTCGTTCAGAGAGGCGTGACGAGAGATGCGGCCTGCGCTTCTCGAGCAGGAGAGGCCATGATAGCCTAGAGAATCTACAGGTTCTCCACAACTAGATAGAAAATACATTTATCTACAACACCACAAGATAGACAGCATGAAAAATAAAGACAGTGTCATTGCGGTTGTAAATCGGACACTGGCTCAGCATAATGCTGAGGCGTTTTTAGCACCCCAGCGCTGATTTTCATCCAGCACCGTCGGGGACACTCGGACCGCTATATAAATATACTAGACACTATATTGCTTACTTTTAAATTCGTACGGAATCCTCAGTGAGTAAGTGACTGGCGCTTGTCCGGGTTTTTCTTAATAAGGCGTGTACAGGTCACGTTTGTTGCCGCTATAACGTTCACGGGACTGTTTTCATTTATAAAAGTGGCTCGAACAACGTGGAGAAAAAACATGGTACAGTCATTAAGGAGCGGGCTTATTTGTCTTCTGATTTATGTGTACTTGTATTTCTACGCTACACAAAGAACCTTTACATTTGAATCCGCTCGTATATTTGATAATGAAGCGTCATACATAATCATCTCGGTCTATATGCCCACTGCAGGGCACTTGCTTCTGTGTAGGCCATATTTCCAACGTAGCCCCACTAGATAGAAGATGGTTGTCTGATTGGTGAGACAGCTGCCAAGAAATTTAACAGTGTTTGTGAAGTTTCTAATGAAATATCATCATTATTTTTAAAATAGCATCATTCATTCTCTTATTTTTATAGTCCGACAAGCTCGTGCGCGGCGCTCGGCGGAACCCTGTCGCAGGGAGCCTCTGCTAATAATAAGTAGTAATTTTAATAAGTGCGGCAAACGCTGACTGCGACAGAGTTCCGCGGAGGGTCGCGCACGAGTTGTCGGACTATAGCATTTAAGCGTTATACGTTAAAAATATACTTTTTGCTGCTATAGCTAACGTTCATAATATCTTGTGAACGTTATTAATATGTAATTAGATATTTTCTAGTTGTATCTCGTGGGACGCACCCCACATTTTCAGCAGAGCTACCAAGTCATCTCACACGACAAAAGGCTTGACAACTTTACTATAGCTCCCTGACTCGGTTTTTACTACGTCACATTTCCCGTACTTTTATTACTTTTCCGAGGAAAGTATTTAATGAATTTTCCGAGATTGGACCCCGCACAATGCCGATAGCTGAACTCGCTGGCTACAGATTGGAAGCAATTTTAGACTTCGATATTACGGTTGAGTATGTATTTAAACCTACTCTGCGTCTGCCGGTCCGTGGACACCACTCGAGAAACTTTTTGCTTCATCGGCCATCAGTTCTACGAGCGGTGTGCCCTGCCCACTGTCATTGAGTCTGGCGATTCTTCGAGTTATGTCGAAGACGCAGTATAGGTAGGCCTCCAACAACGACCTGGTTAAGGTTGCGGGATCGCGTTGGATGCGGATGGCGCGGGACCGATCTGTTTGGCGAGCCTTGGGGAGGCCAATGTTCAGCAGTGGACGTCTTTCGGCTGAAATGATGATGATGATGTATTTAAACTCCTTATTGGACCCAACAAAAGATACATTAAGTACCTGCCAGTAATAAGGAGGCTAGTAGAGTAATTAGGATTCGCTAAAGAATAGCCCAGGTAAATATATATATATAACTAGCCTTCCGTCCGCAACTTCGCCCGCGATAAATTAATTTTCCCATAGGAAAAGGTATTTTCCCGCGGTAAAAAGTAGCCTATGTCACTCAGTGATAATGTAGCTTTCTAACGGCAAAAGAATTTTTGAAATCGGTCCAGTAGTTTCGGAGCCTATTCATTGCAAACAAACAAACAAACAATCAAATCTTTCCTCTTAATAATATTATTAGTATATTAGTATTAGTATAGAAGTATAGGTATGAAAAAATCTCGTGTCACGGTGTTTGTTATCGAACTCCTCCTAAACGGCATGACCGATTTTTATCAAACTTTTTGTCTGTATTCGGTAGGTCTGAGAATAGGTCGTAGGCTATTTTTTATCTTCGCAGACGGATGCGCGGGCAATAGCTAGTTATATTATAATCAACGATCCTCTTGATCCAACGGCATTGCTGAGTGGAGACCATTTCGGCTTCACATCCTTATTTGTTTGTTTTTGTATTCTTTTTCATTTTGTAAATTATTTTTTGTTGTGATGTGTTGTCTGAATAAAAAAAAAAAGAAAAAAGAAAAGAAAAGAAGAATTCCATGGAAATTTTCTAATTCATTTTCATTTTTTTCTTTTTCATTTTCATTCTTCGAACGCAAGCCTATATTATTAAAATTACATGATTTAATTCCTCCATCTCCATTTCACCATCGGACATCCAGGCGGGGGGAGCGTCTTCATCCTTATGTGGTTAGTATTCCAGTGGCCCGTACGAAGCGCTTCGCGTCATCCTTCCTAATGCGAACTGCTAAAGAATGGAATTCGCTCCCGTCGTCTGTATTTCCTGATAAATACAACCTAGGTCTCTTCAAGGCTAGAGTGAATAGGCTGTTACTGAACCAGTGAGGTACACCTTTGGCCTCATCTACACTTTTCATCAGGTGAGATAGTGGTCAATCACGGGTCAGTTTTACGTAAAAAAAAAAAAAATAAAAAAAAAAATGCAATTAGGTTGTATTAAGAACACCCGGTGTGAACTTTCATGTCTTTATAATGACTGAGTTCTGATGTTTCTTTCCTAGCTTATACAAATTTCTACATATCGCATATATGAGGTGGTTATAAATTAGGTACCAATATTGCCTGGGCGTAACTTAGGTACTCATCAAAACAAGTCACTTTCACTCCGACAACTTTTCAAAATTTAAAAAAAAAACGCAAATTTTTCATACATATCGAGAATCGTGACTTGTTTTGATGAGTAGATTAATAAAATAATAATATGCCTTTACATCCGTGACAGATGATTTAAGTAGCACCCTGGCGACACTTGCGCTCGTGGCTTAAAAGACCGATACGGGATAGAATCCCTCGGCCGGGTATGTACTACAATACCGAAGTACGAAAGACCGAATGTATTGAAGCATCGAATGGGTCAAAAGACCGACACGATTTTTTTCTGAAACCGTAAACTTCTCAGAGTTTATTAAAACGGCATCATACAGGACCCATTAGGTTAGGTTAGGTTTGTTTTATAACAATCTTAAAAAGTTACCGGTTTCAGAAAAAAATCGTGTCGGTCTTTTGACCCATTCGATGTTTTAATACATTCGGTCTTTCGTACTTCGGTATTGTAATACATACCCCCTCGGCCGCACTCGCGACAAGTGTACGCAGCCCCAGATGGTCGAGGGTTGGTGGCCCGGTTGTGGCGCCCGGAGTATATTAAGCCATAGAAATATTGGTACCTAATTTGTTAGCATAGAGAGCCGATCGAAGCGGTCAAGATTTCGGAATTTTGTTTAAATACCATGAGATGATCAGGATAAAAAATAGCTTATGTTATTTTCTAAGAAAAATACAAATTCTTCCCCCCGTTTCAATGTGAAAAGTAACAAACACTGACGCACACACACACATACATACATACACACTTACAAACATATTAGTAAAACTAGCTTTTGCCCGCGACTCCGTCCGCGTAGAATTAGTAATTTGGGCAGCTTATTTTTTTATCCAATTTGCTTTTTCATCAATTACGGCTCTCCTTAGTTCCTCGATATAAAAAAAATTACCCCCCACACCCGCGTTCACATTCACCACAAGTCAAGCGTGCCTATAGAAGTTTTACTTCAAAAACCCCGATTTTGAAACATTCTTCCGCTCCGCTCCGCTCCTATTGGTGTTCACGTGATGATATATAGCCTATAGCCTTCCTCGATAAATGTGCTATCTAACACTGAAAGAATTTTTCAAATCGGAGCAGTAGTTCCTGAGATTAGCGCGTTCAAACAAAAAAACTTGTTCGACAAATTCTTAAAATAGACGTATCATTCTTATTTGTAAACCGATTCAAATGAAACAAACACTAAATGTTAATCCAAGAAAATACCAACATATCAGTGAAAACCGCATCCTTCTAGGTTAAGCCGTTTCTGAGATTAGCGCGCACAAACGCACAGACAAACAGACAAACAGACAATAATTCTAAAAATCATTGTTTCGGGTTCTATTGCGCTAATAAATAGCCCTAGTGACAGTTTTTCTCAAATATCTTCAATGTACAGACACCGACTTGTTACAGATTTATTATATGTATAGAAGATTAATCCAATCATCATCTTTTCAACCGAAAGACATCCACTGCTGACCATAGGGCCCCCAAGGCTCGCCAACCAGATCGGTCCCGGGCCATCCGCATCCAACACGTTCCCGCAATCTTAACCAGGTCGTCGCTCCGTCTTGTTGGAGGCTTGCCTACACTGCATATTCCGATCCGTGAATGGCACTCGAGAAACTTGTGGCCCCATCTGCCTTAAGTTCTACGAGCGATGCGATAAAAAATAATCTATAAAGTCATGTCATAATCCAGGGAGAAAACTGTCAATAGCTCTATTTTAGTACCTATGGAAAAGGACTGCTAAAGCCTTCTTTTAGGCAGGGCCGTACCACCTCGTAAAAAACAAATATATTATTTCAAAGACCTAATAATAAACACATTTCGTGAACAATACGTCGTTTTCGGGAACAAATAAAACATTTATAGGTATTCTCTTGCCAATCAAGAAGTTGCTGTCAATTTTATGGCACATTATTTTCATACGATACAATATATTTTTTATCAAATATTGAATAAATACGAGCAGTCGTTTACTAATTTATGGCATATATTGATATATTTCTTTTCTTTTAGCAATTGCTGTATTAAAATTTTAGTGACATGTACCTATGTAATATTTAATGACATTATATTTAAATTCTTATTATTATCATTAGTATTCAATGACAAATTCAAATTCTTAATTGATAAGGACATGTAATATTGTTTAACCCTGGCGGATTATAATTTTAAATTGCATGATTACTTTTAGTTTTTTGATTATAAATGTGTGTACACCTGTAAAGGTAGAATTTGGTGAAACCATAGTCTGAATATAATATTATACCTGTAATTGTTACCTGAATTTCATGCACAATAAATGATTATGATCATGATTATGTTTCCTAGATGAATTGTTGCTGGAAAGTTACTAAAAGATCGTACTCATCATCGTCATCATTTCAACCAAAAGATATCAACTGCTGAAGATAGGTCTTCTCTAAGATTTGCCAAACAGACCGGTCCCGCTATCCGCATCCAACGCATTCCCACAACTTTAACCAGGTCGTCGTTCCACCTTGTTGGAGGCCTAATTTACACTGCGTCTTCCGATCCGTAGACGCCATTCGAGAACCTTTTCGCCCCATCGGCCATCAGTTCTACGAGCGTTGTGCCCTGCCCACTGCCACTTGAATCTGGCGATTCTTCGAGCTACGTCGGCGACTTTAGTTCTAGTGAGGATTTTACTGAAATATCCTGCTGTATCATAATAATACTATTTATAAATAAATGCGATAGTCCCAAATGTGTGCGCATGTGTGTGTATTTGATACTTCTTCACGTTAAAATCATCATCATCATCATCTTCCTACTGAAAGGCACAGGCTTCCTCTGGTTTACGTGAGCAAAGTCGAAAGTAAAAGCTAGTGAATAATAAATCAATAAAGTAATGACAATGAATTGGTAAAACCCTTTATCAGGCGTTTATGTGGGAAATTGCGATTGATAGTTTGATAATGTTTAAAATATACTTCTAACTAAGTATCCGCTACAGTTTATTGAAAGTTACAACAATGTACACGTATTTAGTGTTACTGTCTCTGTGTTTTGCCAATGTTGTTGGTAAGTTTATACATTTTTTTTTAAATAAATCAGCAATATTTTAGCACGTGGCTGGGTTGGATTTATTAATCATCTAGCAAACATTTTATTCATCGGAATTTTTGATATTCATGTTTAGTTTTATTTTCAGTAAAATGATAAAAATATTTTTTCTTGGCTCAACGAAGTGATTTACCACAGCTTACTGCAAAAATATTTTCAGTAGCAATCACGCTGAGCCGCCGCATGCCGTTCTATGTAGTTTTTATTTTGTTAATGTGTTTGCCAGACTCAAGTGGCAGTGGGCAGGTCACATTGCTCGTAGAGCTGATGGCCGATGGGGTAAAAAGGTTCTCGAGTGGCGTCCACGGACCGGAAGACGCAGTTTAGGTAGGCCTCCAACAAGATAGAGCGACGACCTGGTTAAGGTTGCTTGTTCGCGTTGGATGCGGAATTGGGGATGGCACGGGTCCGATCTGTTTGGCGAGCCTTGGGGGAGGCCTATGTTCAGCAGTGGACGTCTTTCGACTGAAATGATGATGATGATGATGAACGTGTTTGCGCTCATTTTTACTATGCTCAGTTCTTAATAGATTCTTTAGAACCATTTCAAAAGCAGAAATAGTTTCGTTCTTTCCTGTGAGAACTACTCAAAATTCGACCATATTCCTTTTTTTACGTCATAATATTATGTATACAAATAAAAGCTTTAAGTTTGCTAATAATCAATTTTGTAGTTCCAATAGTTTGGGCTGGGCGTTTATTAAAGTCTGATTTTTTATTAGGTTTTCAGTTAAGGGTCATATGCGTGTGGGATATAAGCACTAATTCACGATAAATATTATATTTTATTTTTCAGTGGCTCGAAACGCGTTCAAAAATGAACGTATAGTCGGCGGTGAACTGACAACCATCGAAAATTACCCGTTCCAGTCAGCCTTGCTGATGACATGGAACCTTTCCTTCTTTGATCAGATCTGTGCTGGGACCATTTTAAATACCAGGTCCATCCTAACAGCAGCTCACTGTTTTATGTAAGTATCAAAAATATTTTTTTAAATATGAAGCCTTAGTTGAAAATGTTAATCTTTGCAAATTAGTTTTCCAATTTTAGATCAGATACCAAATTCAGTTCTTTGTCTTACTAGATAAGTGTTAATAATAACATACTAATATTAAGCCACTAGTACTTATTACAAACGGGTATTTTCTGTTCTCTAGATTCACTTATTTTTTAAATTACTTAACAAATTTCGTCACAAGAGCCATTTTCATATTTTTCATGTTCAAGACATAGCATTTTTTATTATCAGCTGAAAAATATTAACTGTTTCAGCGATAAACTTCTCTCAAACCGACAATAAACGGTCTAATAGAACGGAGTAATTCGATAGTACCTAGTCGAATTATATTCCATTTCCTTTAATGCTGGACATAATTAATTTAATTAATATAAATTTACTAATTTCTGAATCATTTGCGTCTCCGATCAACCAATTGGTAGATAGTTTTCTGCCCATCGATTTTAGGCTATTTAGACTACCAACATCAATAATTTTTGTTTAACTAAGTAGAATTTTTCTTTATAACAGCGTTAAGTGGCATGTCTGATCTGAAGATACAGTCATATGAGTTGAATAGCTCAGGACTATTTAAATTTTAAAATACGATTAATTTTGTTCCGTAAAATAGGCTACGTAGAAATCAAACAGCGATGCAATTATAGGATTTTCTTGGCTGATAATTTTAGATTGCTCTTTATAAATACGTAAGATATGGTACCGATTCTTTAATCTTTCAATTTCCCCAGGTTCTTTACCGACCCCGTCCGCTTCCGCAATCGCGTCGGTTCCTCCTACGCAAACAGCGGTGGTATTGAACACAACGTTGGCCAAATTTTCATCCACCCTTCCTACAACCCTATCAACTTGGACAGCGACGTCGCCATCGTCAGAACGACCAGTATTATCGTCCACAACGAATTAGTCCAGCCAGCCACGATCGCTGGTCCTGGGTATATTCTTCCGGACAATGACCCCGTTTGGGCTATTGGCTGGGGAAGAACTTATGTTAGTATTTACTTCAGCGTCTACTTCGATATTGTTGTTGCTGTCTGCTTTATTATTTGTTTTGCTATGTATAGTGCTGTTGCAGGTACGTACCTACATAATCCTCTTTAACGTATCATCATTGACGTTAGTGATCATTATGGGTGATCTCATAACAATTAGATTTATTTATTTAAATGGTCACAGCATTATTTGTAACCGGAGAAATAATATCAGCATTATAGTTATACAAAGATACAACGCCTCTGTAAAAGCGATAATATCAAGTTTGAAATAAACCGTATTTTATGCAGCTGGTCACTTTGAAATGTGCTTTCATTACTTTTTCACACACAATGAACATCCAAAATTGTATTAGTAAAATTTGTACATTTCAACTGTCTTTCCTTTAATGCCAATTAGCAACGGAGTGAAATCTTTGCATTTGATACGATCGTTTTGTTTTATTTTTTCAGTGGCTTGGTCCCGTCTCAGAGCAACTTCGCCATGTCCAGGTCTATTCCATCAACCAGGCCCTCTGTAGGATCAGATACATGGAAATAGAAGACGAGGTTACCCCTAACATGTTGTGTTCTGGCGTATTGGACGTCGGCGGCAGGGATCAGTGCAGTGGGGACTCTGGTGGCCCTCTCATCCATAATGGGGTAGTTGTGGGCATATGTTCGTGGGGAGAGGAATGTGCTCATGTTAGGTACCCAGGAGTCAATGTGAGAGTCTCTAGGTTTGCCAATTGGATCCAGTCAAATGCTTAAATTTTATATTATATAACAAACTTTGTCAAGTTTAGACAAGCTTTGATTTAATTTGCGGGGTTTTTTGATAGATTGTTTAAGGTAAGTCTTGCATTTAACAAAAGCCAATAAAAATTTACTTATTGCACCAGATGGGAAAGCTATACCCACCCTTTCATGATGTTACCAAAGTTAAATGATAAGATTATTGGTGACTAATATTATATGGAAATAATTAGTTACGAAAAGTTTAAATCTTAATAATGTCTGAAATCAATCTAAAAACTTTAGTAAAGTATAAATCTTCCCAGGTGAATTTTTCGCTTCGAGCCATTACATTAAATTTGAACCTTAATACTAAATAATTTGAAAGATAAGGGCTTGAAGCGAAAAATTCACCTGGGAAGATTTATACTATAAACCCAAATTGTTTTAAAGAAGCTAAGGGAGTAGGCGCTTCTAGCAGTTTTAGAGTTATATTTATCAATTAAATGCTTTGTATTTTTTAATAACAAACTTTTCTAATTATTCCAGTGTAGGTGTCTTAGGAGAAACCTAATAGCAATAAATGTCAGGGTCAGATTCATCTTTTAATAGTTAAATACATTAGTTATAATATAATTAATAAATTGAATTGCCTCTGTAATCCGATACTTGTTCTTTCTGATATTTGAATGTAAAAAAATATTGTGTTTGAGTGATTGTACAATTGTGAACTACCTATGTAGATATTTTATCGTAATTTAAAATAATATTCTAATTATTACTAAGCTTGATTATTTTATCTAACTCGCTATCTAAAAGTATAAATGTGTAGCAAATCCCAAATGATGTTGATAATAATTTAAATACGTATTGTAATGATATTGAAAGATTATTCTTATCTTGTATGAGACTCTCATTTAATAAAATATTCCTTGATAATGTAGTTAAATATCTTATCACTGATTATTGATTCCCCAATAAACATTTGTTAAACTTACGATTCTATTAAAAATTGAGGAACACTTTCAATGTAGTTTTTGAAAATATAGCTCTAACAATACTATCTATGACAATTGACAACGCATATTTTAAGATTGAAGAGGGCACATTTTAAATTTATGTATCTAACTTTGTTAGATGTGCGTTGCATGTATGACTTTTTGTTATTGTTTTTATATGTAGGTATACTTTACGTTTGAAATCACTAGTCAATAAATGACAGTAAATGCAAAAAGTAACTGAGTGGTAAATGCGTAAGCAACTCTGTCTATCTGCCTGTCTGTTACCTCTTCGCGCATAGGCAATTTATGATCCCAAGGATAGCGATAAACGAACTCTTTACAGACAAAGTATAAAGTAAGTAAGTATGTAGTAAGTAGTAGTTGTATTGTAGCCTTTGCTTTGTCCGACTCTTTTATTTTTACTTACTCTTTGTCGGTCCCTTACTAAATGCTCCTTTCATCCACTCAAAGGTTCACTGGTAGAGATCCCTTATAGGGATAAGTTCGCCTTTGTACATGCATTTCAACGGTTGTCTATAATATATTTTCTTTTTTTTCCTTATTTTGTACAATAAAGAGTTTACATACATACATACAAAGTCAATCGCAGGCAATAGCTACTTATTTAATAAAACTTTTCATCTTTTTTTTAGCACTTTTTTCTACCTTGTAGAGTAACACAATCGTCCCCATCCTAACTAATATTATAAATGCGAAAGTAACTCTGTCTGTCTGTCTCGCTTTCACGCTGAAACTACTGAACCGATTTAAATGAAATTTGGTACACAGATAGTCTAGAGCTTGAGAAAGGACATTGGTTATATATCATCACGCTAACACCAATAGGAGCGGAGCGGAGCGGAAAATGTTTCAAAATCGGGGGTTTTTGAAGTAAAGCTGCCCAAATTACTAATTCCACGCGGACGGAGTCGCGGGCAAAAGCTAGTTTCATATAAACGGGGTGTTTAACTACCGCTCCATCGAAGGCCGGAGAAAAGTGATCACACGCACACCTGAGGGGCTTAAAAGGGGGGAAAAAAGTTTAAAAAAGAGACCAAGTAAGAAAATGGCAACTTAAAAAGAGTCGAGTTAGGAAATTGCCAAGTTTATGAAAATGGCGAGTCGTCCAGAAGGTGGACGAGTTAGAGAAGAGACCAAGTAAGAAAATGGCAAGTTAAAAAAGAGACAAGCTAGGAATGTGCCAAGTTTAAGAAAATGTCAAAGTCGTCCGGCTCTTTACATTCCAAAGTTTCAAAACTTAAGTCTTAAAGATTTAAATTTTACTCGGGTTTTCCTCACGCAACGCAAATGAAGACTACGACGTATTTTTTCGGGAATTTTATAAAATACCGTAATAATATTCAACTTCCAAATCTGATGGTTCACGTGAGCGACGCTGCAGGTAAATAAATGCTAGTGAATAATAAATCAATGAAGTAATGACAATATATTGGTAAATCTCTTTATCAGGGGTTTATGCCGGAAATTGCGATTGATAGTTTGATAATGTTTAACACGTTAAGTGGGGTACGGGAACTATTTTCCCGTATTCGACTTTCGCTGGATGCGGCGGTGAAAATGGTGTTCTCGCCCCCGGTGCGGGAAGAAATTAACTAGGTTCCCATTAAGGTAGAAAAGAGACAAGTATAGATTTGTGAATAACTCGTTTATTTTGAATTTATAGTAAAGAAACATCGTACGGGAAAATAGTTCCCGTAACGCACCACCATATCAGTTTTATTCCCTGGTGCGATACGGGAAGTATTTGCTCGTATTTGTGACCCCGTATCGCACCCAGGTTACGGGACAAACGATCTCATTGGTCGCTAGGAAGGTGCAACGTTACTGTATATTATCGACATAAAATGCGACGATAATCTTGGACCTTCTAGGAGTAAAGGCGACCGAAATTTCATAAAATACCAGTTCAAAATTGAGGCCTAATATTAATAAAAAAATACAGAGCCAAAAAGAAAACATGATCTTTAAAAGTCCATCAACGGGGAAAAAAACCCGTTGTTGGTAAGCTAGTAGAGCATGTAAAGAAAATTGTGTATGTGTTGACTATCGACATTTGTTTTAATGAAACACTGCCTCATCCCTAAAATATTTCCTTTTCAGTGCGGTACGGGACATAATTGGCCGTAAATTGATGTTTTTGTAAAATGGTCATATTTTCCAAACTATAACTCTGAGTCAGGTACGACGGCACCTTGTTAAAATAGACTATATACTTAATCTGACTTGTGTCGAAAAATTTGGTTTGTAAAGTAATTTTTCATTAAGTTACAGCCATTCAAAGTACACACTATGAACGGGAAAATACTAGCCGTAACGCACCACGATAGACTTTGATACGACTAAATATTTCCCGTAACGCACCAGCGGAAAGTTCACCAAAATCATTGCCCCAGTCAACGTGTTAAAATATACTTCGAATTATCCGCTACAATTCATTGAAAGTTACAACAATGTACACGTGTTTAGTGTTACTGTCTGTGATTTTTGCTAATGTTGTTGGTAAGTTTATACATTTTAATTAAAAGAAATCAGCAATATTTTAGCACATGGTTGGGTTGGATTAGCTAATCACCAAGTAAACATTTCATCGAAATTTTTGATTCTGTTGTGTAGTTTATTTTCAGTTTAATATCCATAATCTTTTTCTAATATATAAAAATCTCGTGTCACGGTGTTTGTTATCGAACTCCTCCGAAACGGCTTGACCGATTTTTATAAAACTTTTTTCTCTATATTTGGTAGGTCTGAGAAAAGGTCGTAGGCTATTTTTATAGGCTAAATTTGGTTCATTAAAGAGATTAACCACAGTTCAATGCAAAACTATTTTCAGTAGCAATCATGCTCAGTAGTGGTCTCACTTAGCACCATTGTATGTAGTTTTTATTTTGCTAATGTGTTTGCGTTCATTTTACTATGCTGAATTCATAATAGATTCTTTATAACTATTTCGAAAGCAGATATATCACAATTATTAATTATTAATGTTTATAAGCCTATCAGATCTTCACTAATAATATCTGCGCACTCAGTTTCGTGCTTTCCCGTGAGAATTACTCAAAATTCGACCATATTCCTTGTCTACATCATATAGGTATATGAAAGCTTTGTGCTAATTATCAATTTACTAGTTCTAAGAGTTTGGGCTGGGCGTTGATTGAACAAGCGGATTTTCTATTAGGTTTTAGTCAGGGCCATAAGCACTGATTCACGATGAATATTTTATTTTTAATTTTTTCAGTGGCTCGAAACGCGTTCAAAAATGAACGTATTGTCGGCGGTGAACTGACCAGCATTGAAAATTACCCGTTCCAGTCAGCCTTGCTGATGACATGGGACCTTTCCGTTTTTGAGCAGCTCTGTGCTGGGACCATTTTAAATGCCAGATCCATCCTAACAGCAGCACACTGTTTTACGTAAGTATAATTTTTTTTAAACATGAAGCTTTAGTAGATATAGAAAATGTTAATCTTTCGAAATTATGGCATTCATTAACAACATTTATTGAAACTAAGAATACAAATATTAAGACAAATAAAAATGAATAAAACTCAACTTTAAACTAAACTAAAAAACCTTAACCTTACCTAACTTAAAAACTAATAGATTAGTTAAGTCTTAAGAAGGCCCCAGTGGCATCGTACCTAAAAGGCTGGCAGCATTCCCTCGTTGAATGGCGATGGCGATCCGTTGAGAGCCAGCCTTTGCATTTTAGTCCATATACCAAATTTGGTTCCTTTTCTTCCGAGATTCGTGTTAATAATTTACTAATACTGAGCCACTAGTACCTATAGTACTAACCGCAATTTTCTGTCTTCTAGATTCAGTTATTTTTTAAATTACTCCGCAAATTTCGTCACAAGTGCCATCTTCATATTTTTTCTTATTCAAGACACATTTCACATTCACTATCAGCGGAAAAATATCCACTGTTCTAGCGATAAATATTTCTCAACCCCACAATAAACGGCCTAATAGAACGGAGCAATTCGACAGTACCTTATCGAATTATGTTCCATTTCCTTTAATGCTGGTCGCGGACTTAATTATTTAATATAAATTTACTAGTTGCTGAAGCATTGCATCCCTGATGAACCAATTGGTAGATGGTTTTCTGCCCATCGGTTTCAGGCTATTCAACCTTTCATCATTAATAATTGTTTAACTAAGAATTTTTCCTTATAATACATTAACTGGGATGCCAGATCTGGAGATACAATATGATTTGAATAGCTCAGGACTATTTAAATTTTAAAATACGAATAACTGTATTCCGTAAAATAGGCTACAATTTAAGGTAACATAAAATCAAATAGCGATGCAATTAAAGCATTTTCTTGGCTAATAATTTTAGATTGCTCTTTACAAATACGTAAGATTACAACAATAGTCATCACAATCATCATTTCAGCCGAAAGACGTCCACTGCTGAACATAGGCCTCCCCCAAGGCTCGCCAAACAGACCGGTCCCGAGCCATACGCATCCAACGTGATCCCGCAACCTTAACCAGGTCGTCGCTCCATCTTCCAACAATGATACCGATACTTTAATCTTTCAATTTCCTCAGGTTCTTCACCGACCCCGTCCGCTTCCGCAGTCGCGTCGGTTCCTCCTACGTAAACAGCGGTGGTATTGAACACAACGTTGGCCAAATCATCATCCACCCTTCCGACAATGAAGACAATGATATCGCCATCGTCAGAACGACCAGCATTATCGTCCACAACGAGTTAGTCCAGCCAGCCACGATCGCTGGTCCTGGGTATATTCTTCCGGACAATGAACCCGTTTGGGCTATTGGCTGGGGTAGTACCTATGTTAGTATTTACTTCAGCCTCTACTTCGTTATTGTTGTTGCTGTCTGCTTTATTATTTGTTTCGCTATGTATAGTGCTGTTGTAGGTACGTTAATGATCATTATGATCATTAATGACGTTTTGCGCAATGCTCGGTTCAAGTGAAAATCACGCTGTTCAGGGCGTACTGTCAGGCGCTCTATACGAGTCAGCTATTGTACAAATATACAAAGCGGTCGTTTAACACGTTACGAGTACAATATAATAACGCATTTTCTTTTCTGGAGAGAGTGAGTGGATCCGGCAATGAGCTGGTAAAGACTGTTTGCGCTGCGTGTCACTTTGCTATGGCTCCTATAAATGTTGAAATGATGTTGATGATTATTATTATTGTTATTATTATTAATGTAGTGCTTAGTGTTAGTTTTTGACATCACGGGACGGACATTTAGTGACATAATGATTGTATTGTATTGAATTATATTGAATTGTATTATGTATTATTGTAATTGTGAATGGGATTATTGCCTAAATAAATAAATATATTATTATTATTATTATTATTATTAGTATGGGTAATCTCATAACAATCGGATTTATTTACTTAATTAATCACAGCATTACTGTTATACAAAGATACAACACCTGTGTTAAAGCGATAATATAGATAATAAGATAAGATAATTTTTATTTCACAATTTGCAGTAAAAAGTAACAAGAGATACAATATTACAAAAAGTCTAAAACCGGGTCAAAGCAGATGCAAAGTTTGCTTACTAAGAAAATAATTTATACAGTTCTTAACTTAAGGGTATCCTATTATCTCGCCTCATTCGTTTTTCGTATAAATCTTATTTCGTCTCATTCTGTAATCTTGACTTACTAAAACAAGGTCTCAAGGTCAAAATATTTTTTTAAATTTATCGACACGTCCGTTCTTAACAATGATCTCGAAGCTATATGAAGTTTGAAATAAACGTATTATGCAGCTGGTGACTTTGAAATGTGTTTTCATTACTTTTCACAGACAGTGATCATGCAAAATTATATTAGTATAAAATTTGTAATTTTTTTCTGTCATTTTTTTATTGTTAATTAGACACGAAATTAAATCTTTCCATCTTTAATAATCGAACTTTTTTTATTTTTTCAGTGGCAAGGTCCCGTCTCAGAGCAACTTCGCCATGTCCAGGTCTATTCCATCAACCAGGCCATTTGTAGGATCAGATACATGGAAATAGACGAAGAGATTACCCCTAATATGTTGTGTTCTGGCGTATTGGACGTCGGCGGCAGGGACCAGTGCAACGGGGACTCTGGTGGCCCTCTCATCCATAATGGGGTAGTTGTGGGTATATGTTCGTGGGGCGAGGAGTGTGCACATGTTAGGTACCCAGGAGTCAATGTGAGAGTCACTAAGTATGCCAATTGGATCCAGTCAAATGCTTGAATTTTATTTTATAATCAAACTCTGTCAAGTTTAGGCAAGCTTTTATTTAATTTGCAGGGTTTTTTGAAAGATTGTCTGAAATTGCAATTAGGAACAAAAACTTGTATAAAAATTAAATATTTTCAGTAGGTTGCCAATAAAATTTAACTTATTTCATCAATTGGAACAAAAACCTGTCATCCATGTTAAAATAACTTCTAAACATTTTAAATATCTTATTTATAGTTAAATGTCTGTCTGGTAAAGATAAACGTCAAAGTGACCGCTTTTAAGTAAAATTTTAGTACTTATGTTTAATATCACCGTATCGTTATCGTATTTGTTTTTTTTTCTTTAACGTCCAAATCACAAAAAGCAAATCTTAACAATGTCTGAAAGAAAACCAATCTAAAACAATTTATTAAACCCAAATTGTTTTAAACAAGCTAAGAGTCTATTCACTTCTAGCAGTTTATTTATCAATAAAATTAAGTGCTTTGTAGTTTTTAATAAGAAAATTTTCTAATTATTCCAGTGTAGGTGTCTTAGGGAAAACCTAAATGTCAAGGTCAGATTCATCTAGTAACAGTTAAATCCATTAATGTAGTTATATTATGTAGTTATATAATACACCGTGAAATTTTAGTGGTTGTTTTCCCGAAACGAGGTGATTTAGTTTCGATTGTACAATCGATTTATAATTACTATTTTGACTAGAGTCAAAAATCCAATTGTGAAAAACGAATTCGAAAATGACCGCAAACCAATAGTAACGCTTCGTTGGTACAAGTATCGAACGATCGTACGATAGGTTAGGTACCAACGAAGCGTTACTATTGGTTTGCGGTCATTTTCGACTTTCGTTTTTCACAATTGGATTTTTGACTCTAGTCAAAATAGTAATTATAAATCGATTGTACAATCGATACTAAATCACCTCGTTTCGGGAAAACAACCACTAAAATTTCACGGTGTATAATAAATAAATTCAATTACCTCTGTAGCCCGATTTAGCAAAAACATTTAATTATTAAATAGACCAAACTTGTTGTTCATGATGTTTAGAATATAAAAACTAATCGTGATATGTAACAACGTAGATATTTATTGTCATTCTAAATTATATTGAAACTGTTTCTTAGACTGAATAATTTACCATCCATTATCTAAAAGTACCTTAATAGTGAATTATTTCCAAAATGATGTTGATGATAATTTAAATATTTATATTGCAATGATATTATCTTATTTCTTATCTTGTTTGAAACTATCACTTAGTAAAATATTCCTTGATGATCTAATTAAATATCTTATCAGTGATAACTGATTTCCGAAGAAGCATGTATGATTAGTTGAACTTGTGATTTCATCATAGATTGGAGGATATTATAAACTTAGTTTATTACATTTTCAAATGTAGCTCCACCAATCTATGCTTCTGCCAATTTCAAGATTGCAGAAGAAAAAAATTAATTTATCTCTCTATGTTGTAAGTGTGCATTGTGTGTATGTTATTTGTTGTCAATAAAATACAAAGCCTCAATTATACATACAGTATAGATATCTATAATCTATAATTTATATACAATAAAATCAATAAAGTACTAAATATTTATGACTTAAACCGTAAAGTGTGCAAGGTTAAGGTTATTGCGTGGTTGCAAGGTCTATCTTATGTTGACACTGAAAATCTGCTGACGATTGCAAGGTGAGGGTGACGCTGTGTAGCCGATTGTTCTTTGTTTATTTTGTTATTTGACACTTGATTACATTATTATTCTTTAATTACCAACTAAGTATTATGTTTTAAGATATTGTGTATCGAGTTGTATTATAATTCTTTAGATTCCTTTTGTCTATAACACAGGTTACACTTGTAACCTAGCTTAGACTAAACTAAATTTACTTACTAGACCTAAGATTATTTCATGCTTATATTTTGTATCTTAGATGAACTTTATGAATTAATAAATAAGTAAATGAATAAATAATCTTTATCCTAACTTTTTGCACTTACTGACATTTATTGACAAGTGATTTCAAACAATATCATTATTGTCTTAAGGAATAAAACTTAACTGAAATAAATAATTAAATTGGCAACCGTGGTTGCACAAAGAATGTGAGTTGTGGTCTATTGATCACTGTGAAACCTAATAATTGTATTTTTAGCTGTAGAAATAGTCTTATAAGTGAAATAGCTTTTGCCCGCGACTCCGTCCGCGTGGAATTAGTAATTTGGGCAGCTTATTTTTTTATCCAATTTGCTTTTTCATCAATTTAACGACCGCTTTAGCCTAGTTGGTAGTGACCCTGCCTACGAAGCAAGAGGGTTCAAATCCCGGTAAGGGCATTTATTTGTGTGATGAGCACGAATATTTGTTCCTGAGTTATGGATGTTTTCTATGTATTTAAGTATTTATTTATCTATATAAGTATGTTTATCGTCGTCTAGTACCCATAGTACAACCTTTGCTTAGTTTGGGACTAGGTCGATTTGTGTAAGATTGTCCCCTAATATTTATTTATTTATTTATTAATTTATTAATTATGGCTCTCCTTAGATCCTTCCGGAAGAAGTGAAACTTCATAATAAACCAACCCGCTCCCAATCCACCCCCAACCCGCTCCTAACCCGCCCCCAAACCGCCCCCAACCCGCGCCCAACTAGCTCTCAACCCGCCCCCAACCCGCTCCCAACCCGCTCCCAACTCGCCCCCCACCCACTCCCAACCCACCCCAACCCGCTCTCAACCCGCCCCCAACCCGCTCCCAACTCGCCCCCCACCGGCTCCCAACCCGCCCCCAACCCGCTCTCAAACCGCCCCCAACCCGCTCTCAACCCGCCCCAACCCTCTCCCAACTCGCCCCCCCACCCGCTCCAAACCCGCCCTATCTAACTGGGTTATCTAACACTGAAAGAATTTTTCAAATCGGAGCAGTAGATCCCGAGATATAGAAGTTTTACTTCAAAAACCCCCGATTTGGAAACATTCTTCCGCTCCGCTCCGCTCCTATTGGTGTTAACGTGATGATAGCCTATAGCCTTCCTCAATAAATGGGCTATCTAACACTGAAAGAATTTTTCAAATCGGAGCAGTAGTTCCTGAGATTAGCGCCTATAGAAGTTTTGCTTCAAAAACCCTCGATTTTGAAACATTCTTCCGCTCCGCTCCGCTCCTATTGGTGTTAGCGTGATAATATATTGCCTATAGCCTTCCTCGATAAATTGGCTATCTAACACTGAAAGAATTTTTCAAATCGGAGCAGTAGTTCCTGAGATTAGCGCGTTCAAACAAACAAACAAACAAACCCTTCAGCTTTATAATATTAGTATAGATTCTTTAGACAATTAATGTTCTTTAAACCTATCTAAAAATATATTCGTAAATGCGACAGTAACTCTGTCCTGTCTGCTTAAACCGAGGACCGATTTATATTAAATTTGGATTGGAGATAGTTTGAGACTCTTGGAAGGGATAGATTTTATCCCAGAAATTTGCATAGTTTTTGTAGGATAAATAGTAATAAAGCAGGCAAAGTCGTGGGCAACAACGAGTAATATTATAAATGCGAAAGCAACTTCATACCTCTGAACCTTGTAGAGTAACACAATCGTCCCCACTTCATATAAACGGGGGGTTTAACTAGCGCTCCATCGAAGGCCGGAGAAAAATGATCACACGCACACCTGAGAGGCTTTACGTGGCTCTATGGCAATGGAATTGTCAAGTTCTAAATAGCGATCTGGGTGTCACCAACGGTACTGGCTGAAAATCAGCGCTGGGGTGGTCCGATTTGCAACCGCAATGACACATTCTATCTTTAGCTTTAGTGTTGCCTTTTGTTTTGTAAAATATTGATGATGTGTCTTGTGATGTTGTAAATAAATATATTTTCTTTCTTTCTTCTTTCTTTCTTTCTAAGTTACATTTAGCATTGCATTGTGAGGGGAACCTATCGATGTTTAGAAAATTATATTTCCGAAGGTTTAGAATCCCGAAAACTTCATTTGTCCGAAAGCATTTTTTTCTGAAACTGTAAATATTTCAGGATTTATTTCAGGACCATCGTGTAGAACCCTTTAGGTTAGGTTAGGGTTGTTTTATAAAAATCCTGAAATATTTACAGTTTCAGAAAAAATGCATTCGGATAAATGAAGCATTCGGGATTTTAAATATTCGGAAAAAAATATTTCTATATTTTGATAGGTAACCCATTGTGAGCTTTCTACTTCCGACTCTGTCAAATTTCAAAAGACGAACCATTTTACTGGGTGTTCTTGCTGGGATTTTGAACTTCGATCTCTAAACTCACTGTGTTCAAAAACAAGTTAGGTATGAAGTATCTTTTTGTATTTATTTTTTTCAACTTAATATTTTTTTTATTACTTTTATGGTCATCCCGTGAAACCATATATTTCAAACTAAAATAAAACTGAAATACAGAAAAATCCCCAGAAAAAAGACCAATGCTGGGAATCGAACCCAGGTCCTCAGCATTCCGTGCTGCGTGCTTACCCCTACACAACACAACATTGGGCAATTTATCACTGCATAAGGTGATTATAGCAGACTGAAATGTACGATCTATGGGAAAGATTCGTCGCTAACCTCTAGACCAGTGATGGTGTAGAGGGGTAAGCACGCAGCACGGAATGCTGAGGACCTGGGTTCGATTCCCAGCATTGGTCTTTTTCTGGGGTTTTTTCTGTGCATCTATATTTCAAATATAGATATATTTCCGTTTGTATTTTAGTTTTCACTGTATTCAGCTTTACTAATTAAAATCTAATTTCGTAGTATAAGGTCAGCCCGTGCAACTGCTTTCCCTGGAATTGATCCACTGCAGGCCAGATGTTAATCATAATCATAATCATTTATTGCAACCATGGTACAGTATAGATGTTTAAGGATAGGTAAATTAGTTTCACATGGACCCTGGTAGGGCACAGCATATACTATAATATAATATATATTATTTACATTTAAAAGATTCAAATTTATGTTCACTTATCATCAAGTGATTCACTTGCTTGTTTGTCAACATATTCGATAAAAATATATAAATTTAGGTACAATATGGTAAAAGCAATATTTTAGACCACCCGCCTATATCACAATCGTGACAATATATGCCTTTAATATAGAGTAGACACTTGAATATTGCGTCGATATCATCTCAATAAAAATACCAATTACGTTTACGACCTAGCCCCATCAAAGACAATATCCCAACAGCTAAACCTATACAAGATCGAAGCAATAACTATAA
This sequence comes from Archips crataeganus, assembly GCA_947859365.1. Lineage (NCBI taxonomy): Eukaryota > Metazoa > Arthropoda > Insecta > Lepidoptera > Tortricidae > Archips > Archips crataeganus. Next base: position 4,607,028 of record OX402071.1, on the reverse strand, counting down.
AATATAACTACCATATGCCTCAAACAATATAACACAAGTTTACGTTTGCCGTTCGGAAAAGTGGGAAATAATAAAGTCCCGAACAAATACGAATGTGCCTTTTGACAGTAGACGGTCCGAGCCGCATAGGTAAGTTTGTAGAAAATATGTAGAAGCTTGTGTTTTTTTGTAAATTAGGATCCTACCAAAACATGTATGTGTAATAGCAGCCACGTTAGGGTAAAAGGACACTAGGGATTACCGGGCTTTCGAGAGATAAGATACAATTTTGGCCTAAAGACAACCCAATTTTTTCTGCTGACTAGAAAATATACCTAAGCGCGAGTAAGACTTGTCTACGAAGAGTTTTATATCACCAAATTGTAAAATTGCCATCATTAAGATCGAATAAATATAGGCTGAAGAAAAATACGGTTTGTGTATGAGAACCCGCTTTAATTGAATGGTTTTTACACCACCCACACCACCCGAACAAAAAGAGTGTATTGTTTTCAAGGTTCAGGTATGTAGAGAAAATAAACGGACCACTCACGTCTTAAAACGAGTTTAACTCGACATGTTTCGGGCTAATCCGTAGCCCTTCCTCTCGGAGTCGCACGTCACGGCGGCTGCCAAACGTGCACTGCGTGCCAACGCCCTGGTCGCGCGGCTACTCGACGCAACTGACAGCGACACACAACTACCCCCGTTTTCATCATCACTCTTATTGTCATTGTCAAATGTAGGGTAGCACACAACACTAACCACATCACTTTGTAAAGGTTCACCCACACTCACCGTTGACGCAGTACGAACATTCAACACTGTTTTCCAACTCGGGGATACTGACCAACCACTATCCCGGTTAAAATTTGGATGACGACCAATCTCGATGGCTTCACGCACCTTCCGCGGAATGAAAAACTTTTCTCTCGCAAGTACGGAAGCCTTATCAAACCGGATGTAGTGCGTCGAGCCCGAGTCCATTGAGTGTTCGGCCACCGCAGACCCCTTGCTGTCTTGCTTTTTCATACTGCGTATGTGCTCCGATAGCCTTGTGGAAACATTACGTCCAGTCTCTCCGGTATACGTAATGTTTCCACAAGGTTATCGGAGCACATACGCAGTATGAAAAAGCAAGACAGCAAGGGGTCTGCGGTGGCCGAACACTCAATGGACTCGGGCTCGACGCACTACATCCGGTTTGATAAGGCTTCCGTACTTGCGAGAGAAAAGTTTTTCATTCCGCGGAAGGTGCGTGAAGCCATCGAGATTGGTCGTCATCCAAATTTTAACCGGGATAGTGGTTGGTCAGTATCCCCGAGTTGGAAAACAGTGTTGAATGTTCGTACTGCGTCAACGGTGAGTGTGGGCGAACCTTTACAAAGTGATGTGGTTAGTGTTGTGTGCTACCCTACATTTGACAATGACAATAAGAGTGATGATGAAAACGGGGGTAGTTGTGTGTCGCTGTCAGTTGCGTCGAGTAGCCGCGCGACCAGGGCGTTGGCACGCAGTGCACGTTTGGCAGCCGCCGTGACGTGCGACTCCGAGAGGAAGGGCTACGGATTAGCCCGAAACATGTCGAGTTAAACTCGTTTTAAGACGTGAGTGATCCGTTTATTTTCACTATGAGTGAGTCTCACGGTAGTTTCATGTTCAGGTATGTATTTTTAACTTTTAATGTGGTGTGTTGTTTATCGGCATAAGATAATCATTAATCATAATCACAGTCTTGATTTCGTAGCAAATAATTATATGACTAGAAGTCATTTTATCTTTTGAAATAATCAAAGCTTCGTCGCTTGTAAAATGGAAGTAATATCTCGTCACATCTAGAGCCATACATCCTTACCCAAGCATCCGTCTCTATACAGGCTGATATTCAAGCATCTATCAGGTATCGAGTTGAGGGGCAATTTTTCTGGCTCGCCACTCACGTTTCGAGAGGCAATATAAAGGAGGTGACGCTTTTTAGGTAATGTATTGGGTTCTTCTTGCAATCACTATTTACTAAATACCATTTTCAACATAAAGTTATGGACCAATGCGCTGTAAAATTAAATAATGGGTCTATAATGACTCCCATAAAATTTTAAGTCATAATATTGTATCATTAGTGATAATCAACGTTAGTCATACAGTGATTCAAGTAATAAATAATAAACAATATGGATTCCAGCAAAGCAGAAGTACTTCTCAGTTATTAGCAAAATTCACTAACGAGGTCAATGGCTATCTTAATGAGAGGAAACAGGTGCTGGCTCTTTTCATTGACTTCAGCAAAGCATTTGACACCCTGGATTATGTGACGCTTTACTCGAAGTTACAGCAGAATGGTATACAGGGCCCCCTGCTTGATTGGTTCCAAGATTATCACAAGAACAGGCACACTTTGGTCAAAATAGCTGATAATTTAAGTGACCCCCTTCTAACGGAGGAAAGCACAGCCCAGGGGTCCATAATCGGTCCGACCGAGTACCTGATCTACGTCAATGATATGTGTAATATATTTGGCGAGGGTTCTGTGTACCAGTTTGCTGATGACACGTGCATAGTCACCTCTCATGAGGACATACGCTGTGCCCAGGAAGCAATGCAATACAATTTTGACCAACTGTGCATGTGGGCCCACGATGTTGGACTTGTCATTAACGCTAGCAAGACCAAAATTGTTCACATTAAGTCACCTTACAAACAAGAAACGCGGATCCCTAGAATAGTGGCTCATGAGCACGCCTGTTTACACTGCCCGCAACATCACAAATGTAACTGCCAGCCGTTGGAGGTAGTTTTGCAGCACACGTACTTGGGCTTGATTGTAGATAGCAAATTTAACTGGAAACCTCACATAGATCACGTATGTAATAAATTAAGATCCATTGCAGCTCAGCTATCGATATTAAAGTATAAAATTCCATATAAGATACTACGAACACTATACCTAGCATTGGCAGACTCTGTGATTGACTATGGTATCAGCAGTTACGCTAGAAAATATAGGACTTAATTGGAACGGATATTTAAATTGCAGCTTGTATTACTTAAGATAATTGTACCTAATCAACTAAAGCTTCGTTATAAAGATGATTACTGTGGCCTTTTTAATCACTGTAAAGTAATCAACGTTTTTAACAAGTATAATATATCCGTTTTAGCTGAGGAATGCGAAGTGATAAACACCTTGGAGCAAAAATCTCGTCCAAGTAATCTGCGCCCATTGGAGTATTTGCCAGCATATAATTTGCCTAGTACGAATAATATCTATGGAAGGAGAACGAATGGTTATCTAATCCCTAAAATATTGAATACCCTTCCAAAAGATTTTTTAAATGATGTGTTGAGTGCTGCCACTGACTCCAAACGGTGTAAAATAGCTTTAAAAAATACTACCTAGGCTGTAATAACCAGGTTTGATCTTTATGTACCTACCTATAGCTTAAGTTTGTACGCGGATTGAAACGCGATGACTCGCCAGCTATTACATAAACCCCTTAGGGGTTTTCAATAGTGGCTCGTAATTTTCCACTCATTTGTACCACTTTGTTTATATTAAATAAATTAAAAAAAAAAGAAAATATTTCTGAAACAATTTATTTATTATTTAAACAAACCTAACCTAACCTACTGCATTCTATAAGATGGCATTTAAAAAAGTCCTGAAAAAAATACCGTTCCAGAAATAAATCACTGTATGACTAACATTGATTATGGTTATCAAGACAAAGAACATATGCTTTAAATAGGGTTTTTTTTTGTAGGGAGGGGACTTAATCTACCCACAGTGTCCTGCCTCAGCCATTTGCTGGAAGGCCGGGAGAGGAGCATGCATTCTCCCGCTGGGAACTGGGGGGTGCTTATGTCGGTACCAATAGAGAAGGGGACTTGTGACCGGGTTTTTTAGTCCGTGCAAGTCGGACACTGTCTGGGCCCTCCATTCCCAGTTCGTCCGAAGGGATTTTTCCCGAGCACAAGTCACCCTTCCAATCCTTAAAGTAAAAAACAGCAAAGACTTCGCGTCTTTGGCCCCTCTGGCGACTCTATCAAAAAAAAAAACGTTGATTATGGCTAATGATACATTATGACTTAAAATTTTTATGGGAGAAAAGGGGCACCGTTCAAAAATACATACAAAAAACAGTTTAAAGGTAATTAAGAACCATTACAACTATTTAGGGATTTTTTAAAGTCGTCTTCGTAAATATAAATATTAAATAAATATTAGGGGACAATCTTACACAAATCGACCTAGTCCCAAACTAAGGAAAGCTTGTACTATGGGTACTAGACGACGATAAACATACTTTATATAGATAAATAAATACTTAAATACATAGAAAACATCCATAACTCAGGAACAAATATTCGTGCTCATCACACAAATAAATGCCCTTACCGGGATTCAAACCCAGGACCTCTTGCTTCGTAGGCAGGGTCACTACCAACTAGGCTAAGGCGGTCGTTAGTCGTAGTCTTAGTCGTAGTTACACCAACTGCACCCATGACTAAATTTAATGCTTGGAACTAAATCACGCCTAATATTATGACTAAAACACACACGTGACTACACACACGCACACACTACATGTGAATACGTCGAGATAATGTTAGCAATATTAAAGACGTGATTAAGTCCCAGATGTAATTAGATTAGTCCCAAACGCTGTGAAAACAGTGTCTTCTTCTTCTTAAGATGCCTCTCCGACTAGCGAAGGTTGGCAGTCAATGCTGAATATTTCTCCCTGTCCCTAGCGAGGCGAAATAGACGGGCAGCACACGCGATGCCGGTACACTCCCGAATATTCCTACGTGACTTTTGCCCATCATGTCGCAACACTTGTCCCAGATAAGCCACTTTTCTTTGACGGATGATATTCCAAAGACATCGTTTCTCGGCGACACGTAGTAGGACCTCTTCATTAGTCACCATGTCAACTGTGTATGCCATTATTTTTCCCGTCTCTTTTCTCAACTAAAATTAGGTCACGATGGTCAAAAAAAAAATAAACGGTATTACTGAGGCTTTTCGGTGGCACACCATTTTATTTACATCCACATCGAATCTATGCAACAAACCGTGCAAAACAGTAACAAAGACTTAATACCTTCAGTGATCCTTTATCCGAAAACGGTCAAGTACATATATTACGTGGTTTGATCAGATTCGCTGGTTCACCCAGTTAAAGGGGAAAAGGGTATCCCCTGGACTATAACTCTTGGCCTATAAAGTTGGGGAGCGGGTAAAATATTCTGACAATGACTATTGGGTTCTAAAATAGAACCTTTCTTTGTGCATTTGGAGTTATTTAACGGTGCGAATTGGACTCGAAGATCGCATAGCTGGCGAAAGAAGGGGCTTTTGGTTAAAGCGAAATGACGCGTATTGTGCAGTTTATAGGGACTTTGATAGGGTTTTCTTTTAGTTGCTGGACTGCACCCGTAGTGGCACAATATGTGGGTTAATGGTTTTTATTGAAACGTGTACATATCAATTTGCCCTGGCAGAAGGTTTGTTCAGACGATCGCACCGCTGCTTCATTTCTTATTTGTGATCTCGGACAGTTTCTTAGGGTCGGGGAATTTCAAATGCGCTTTTTTACTTAGGTAGTGTTTTTGAAAAACTTTTAAAACTATATATTTTGTAGCCAGAACCTAGACCTATCGTGAGAACCATTACATATATTATTAAGGTTCTGTAGTTAAAATTAGGGTTCTTATGGAGGCCTGCTTAGCGAAAGTGAATGAGGAAGTGGAAAAAAATATAAATTCATTATCTATTAAAGTGATTGGAACTCAAAATTGGCATTTCAAATGACATACATATATGTAGTATACTTTATTGAAAACTGATCACTGATAATCGAGATTAAAAATAAGAAAAAAATAATTATGTCGAGGTAGTATAGTGATTTGACCAATAGCTTCTCAAGCAGAAGTGGATTCGAGGCTGGGCTCGCGCCTCGTGAATTTTTCGGTTAGTTATTCGGAGTTACATTTGAAATTTGAAATTGGGACTCGGCGTTAGGGAAACTCCGCAATATCATGTCATCCAATTTACCTACAGTGTCTCAAGTCAAAAGTCTTTGACCAGTGTGTGTTGCCAGTGATGACTTATGGTATGGCACTGAGACGTGGCCGCTAACGATGGGTTTCATAAGAAAGATCAAAGTCACTCAGAGGGCGATGGAGAGGGCTATGCTTGGAGTTTCTCAGCGAAATCGCATTAGATAATGATGAAATCCGCACAACAACTCAGCCAGACTCAAGTGGCTGTAGCGAGATTTATAAAATTACTCGTACCTACAGACAGACACCTGAGGCAAAGCCTGAGGCCGTATTGTATAATGCGCGGGCGCTTGCCATCTCTTTCACCATCTCTTTCTGTCAACATCTAATACCGTTTGACAGAAAGTAATAGTAAACGCGTTAGCAAGTGTCAGCGCGTTGACAATACGGCCTCTGGAAAGATGAAACTTGAAACTAAACAAAAGCCTGAAAAACCATTTGCTACAAGCAGTCAAATATAAATGTATTATCTTTCCACAGCAACAGCTTCGAAACTATAAACAGTTTATACTTGGTTGCTAACAAGGATCGCCTTTCGTGGAAACAGGGGCTAAATTCAGGAACGGCCCAACACGGTTTGCGAGCGGTAATTCAATCGTTTGGGAGAGGATAGGCAAGGGTTGACCTTGGGATGAGCCTTATTTTCCAGTTAATCGCTTAGTAAACAAATAAATAAGGCTCATCTCAAACTCAACCCATACCTCTCGCAAACCAGTGATTTTTGGCGTTCCTGAATAGCAGTTCAAACCAAACCCAACCCAAACGATTGAATTACCGCTACCAAACCCGTGAAGGCCCGTTCCTGAATTTAGCCCCTAGGGTTTGAAATACCTGATCGGAATTCCTCGAATTTCATACCTTCCGCTTACTTTAATAGTTAGTAACACAGTAAAGTTGTTGCTCCATTTAATTCATGCTTCCTGCTAGGCCTCCTCTCAAGGGGTGCGGTGTCGGAAACCTCCTCGAGTGCCCGGGCGTTACCACTCCCTTCTATCCGAGGCGTAGGCCTCATGGGGTGGGGAAGGGTAACGCCTGGGACGGTGCACCCTGGGCAACAACGGTAAGCTAATGTATTTGTACATTATCTTACCGGTGGCTAATATCCGACTGGGGGGGACGGGGTATAGAGGGACGACTACTGCTACGTGCGCTTAAAATTTACCTTTCCCGCCCCCGGGAAAGGTAGCTTTTGGGCTGCATGAGCGTTACGGTTCCACCCTGGCAGAGGGCCTACAAAGGGGGAAGAGTAGCGCTCGGGCCGCTGGCCTGTAGTGGTATGTCTTGGGAGGGATATCTATATGTGTATTTTATGGGCCACCTATGTATCGTATGTATATATTTTGTGAGGACGGGCATAAGGTAGCTGACGGGAAGCTGCTCTGCATCCCTGCACTGAGTAAGTAGCCCCGCCGTGCTGGTCACACGGCCTGGGCTATGGCGAAAGGTGTCAGGGCTCTGCAACAGGCCTGGATGTGACTTACGCCCTATATGGGGAGGGAAAGCGTAGGAGGGACAGGCGTTCGGTTGCCAATAGCGCACGCTCTGCAACCTTGGACCTAGTAAGTAGCCCCGCCGTGCTCGCCACACGGCCTGGGCTACCGAAAACTCCACCGCTCTGCATCCTGCTGAGGCGCCAAACGCCTGCTGGGGAGGGATAGCCTTGGGGTTTTTTGAGAGGGGTCGAGAGATGGAGGTGAGCCTAAGCCTAGTACCCGCTCTGTGGCCCGAGCAGGGAAAGGTGAGGGGGAGCCTCAGGGCGGAAGCGACCGTGCCCTCGGTACCGCTCTGATTTCAGAGCAGGACATGAGGGCGCACCAAAAAAACCATTGAGTTTTTTCTCAGTTACCTATGTACGGGTTTCCTCAGAATGTTTTCCTTCACCGTAAAGCTCATGTAATTTGGCACATAAATTTTGAAAACTCCAAATCGAACCTACGACCCTCTGCTTGAGAGACCATAGGTCAAACCACTACCACCACGGCTTCCACATCCAGGGCTGCTGGGCATAGGCCTCTCATTGATATCCAATCATTACGATTGGAAGCGGCTTGCATCCACCATGAACCTGCGGCCTTTATATTATCTTATCTTATCTTACTAATAGGAATCCTAGCGGATACACTTCGAACCGTAGGGATCTTTTGTGTAATTACCCCTCCTTCGCACTTACTCCATTGCTTTTATCATCTCATTCATAAATTGGATGATTTGACGTAGCGCTAGTGTGTTCCATTGTTTCGTCTTCCTCACCACATATCCTACAATCTTCATTGTGCTGTAGTCCTATCTTTACTAATATGTGTTTAGTATCGAAGTGACCTGTAAATGCCCCGACAATGTGTGTCGGAGTTGTTGAAAACCTGCGGTCTTTACCAACCGTCCATCTTGTTGGTAGACGTCCCACGCTCCGCTTGCCAGTCCGTGGTGTCTATTTGAGAACTTTTGATGTCATTAGTTAATGTAATTATTAGAAGGTACTTACGTATCACAATGCTTTCAGACGGTCGAATTTGTCATCTGTAACAAACGATAACAAAATTAGATATACGTGGCACTAAAACATTAATCAAATTAGATGTACGAGGTACTAAAACATTTACGGCTATGTAAGAGGATTCATCATCATCATTCCAGCTAAAAGACGTCACTGCTGAACATAGGCCTCACCCAAGGCTCGCCAAACAGATCGTTCCCGTGACATCCGCATCCAACGATCCCGCAACCTTAACCAGGTTGACCAGATGTAACAGGAGAGGAAAAAGTAATTTAATAATTATAATGAACTAAAACAATTACTTTGCTCACCCGCGACCTTACAATAGTTACGTTTATGCAAGAAATGTGCGTTCATGCAGTTCCTCCACCTCCACACTGTACGAACACACACAAATCACATAAACCCAACCATCACCACCACCAAGCTACACTGACGCGTTTCGAACTCAACCAGAGCTCATCTTCAGAGTTACCACAACCGTATGCTATGCTACCAAACGTTAAAACGTTTTAACGTTTGGTAGCATAGCATACGGTTGTGGTAACTCTGAAGATGAGCTCTGGTTGAGTTCGAAACGCGTCAGTGTAGCTTGGTGGTGGTGATGGTTGGGTTTATGTGATTTGTGTGTGTTCGTACAGTGTGGAGGTGGAGGAACTGCATGAACGCACATTTCTTGCATAAACGTAACTATTGTAAGGTCGCGGGTGAGCAAAGTAATTGTTTTAGTTCATTAATATGGACCTCCGCAAAGTAACGCCTGATTCAATAAATTATTAATAATTATACTTAAGAGGGTACGATGCGCACCATTTCTCCATACAAACGCAGTCCCCTGTTTCCTCCCTGCATAATGGATTTAGAACCAATTTTTTTTTACTGTGTAATCTGTATCTACCACAGCTATGGCCCCTATGTTTCGTTTTTTTCCATATTTCAATTAACATAAGAAATATGAGCTTTCAAAAACTGAAAAAATTGCCCAATTTCAACGTCATTTTCAGACACTCATCAGAAAAGAATCCCTCCTATAAACAAAAAAAAGGAAAACATAGGGGCATAGCTAAATCTGTCCTCTAATTATTTATGAAAAAATAAATTTATTGGTCCAGTTTTCGAGAAGAAAACAGGGGACTACGAAATGCTGTTTTGATCAATTTTACGCGCCTATTAACGGTCTGAGCTGCAGTTGTCCCGCTCTCGCTGTACTGACACGGAGGGGTTCGGGCGAGACAGCGACATTTCATTAAAATACCTATTTCTCAAAATTCTCTCAGCCATCGTACCCTCTTAATAACGAAATTCTTAATTAGTCGTGGTAACCTAGTGGTTTGACCTATGGCCTCTCAACCCGACGGTCGAGGGTTCGAGTCCAAGTTTGCACTTCTGAGTTTGCCGCTTTAACAACAAATACTAAAAAAACAGAATAAAATAAATATTTACGGGGGGCTCACATACAACAAAAGTATTTTTTTTGCTCGTTTTGCTCGATTTTGATAGTGGCAACAGGTAGACGCTTGAAATATTTACAGAATATATTGAGTTTTAAAAATAATTAATTAAATTAAAATAAAACAAATATTTTAACGGGGGCTCCCATACAACAAACTTGTTTTTTTGCCGTTTTTATAGATACCTAATGGTGCGGAACCCTTCTTGCGCGAGTCCGACTCGCACTTGGCCGGTTTTTAATACTTAGTATATAAAATTGTCGTGTAAACAACTTCCCCGTTATGTAGGTCAAATAATCCTAACCCCATCAGGTATCGACAATGATACATCAGTCAAACTTCCCTTGGGAAAGCGAGGGTTTTCACAAATTTCCCCATAGACTGATGAGTTTTCCCGTCGAGGAAACTGTCGTGTGTTGACGTACGTGCCGCTTGATGGCGTAGCGGTGGTTTTGTGGCTTCAGGAAATTGGCAGTCGCCATGACGACCCTCTAATAAACTCTAATTGCTCTAATTTTGTAAATGGGAAAGCCCGTAGGTTTGTCGTTAAGAAGCCCGTCGAATTCGCGGCTCAGTCTGAATGCTTAGTATTGTTTTACTTCACCAAAATACTTCTCGATCGCGTTTACGTAAAAAAATCAATTACTATGGAAACATGGACGCGCGGCCGCGGAGGCGCATGCATATTTCCCTAGTAATTGATTTTTTTACGTAAACGCGATCGAGAAGTATTTTGGTGAAGTAAAACTTATACTAAGCGTACTGTATGTAATCGCAACTCGAAATAATTTCTCGATAAGTATTTGTAACTAAAAATAAGTATTTTAACTTGACTACTAACTTCGAACCCGTGACGTGAAGCCGTGGCGGCCTAGTGGTTTGACCCATGGCCTCTCAAGCAGAGGGTCGTGGGTTCAAATCCCGGCTCGCAACTCAGAGTTTATCGGAGTTTATGTGCGAAATTAGATTTGTAATTTACCATGAGCTTTACGGTGAAGGAAAACATCGCGAGGACCTGCTTAAACCTGCGAAGAAATTCAATGGTGCGTGTGAAGTTCCCAGCATTGGGCTCGCGTGGGAACTAAGGCCCAAACCCTCTCATTCTGACGGAAAGCCTGTAAGTTGTGTAAATGAAGTAAATTCCATTCCCTTTAAATTATAATGACACTCAAATAAAGTAGTCTAAGCAAAACGTGCCGCCATTTTCTAAAGAAGTCCACCACACGAGTTCCGAACATTACTGAAATGACTTTTTCTGTTACATGAAGCGAAATGAGTCTTGTTCCTATTCGGCAGGACCGCGATTCGACGCGTAAATAAAGGGTTCGGTGACGGCTATATCGATACCTGATTTACACTCTCGCCTCGTCACCTCACCTCGCGCCTCGCCTCGTCGTCTCGCTCCGGACGCGAGCCTCAAAATCAAGGCAAATCACGAGACGAGACGCGAGGCGCGCCTGTTCACACTCTCGCCTCGTGGCTCGTCCCGCAGTTCGTCTCGCCACTCGTACGCGAGTGTAAACCAGGTATCAGAATGTTGCCATTGTATGGGCTGGCAAATATGCGAATAGAAAACTAGCGTTGCTGCACTCACTGTGTAGCAACACATGCTGAGTGGAGACCCTTTTTCGGTGACAATTGGTGTCACTACCGTAACAAACTTGTTTATTAGGTGTATTAATGTTGTTTTCTACTGTTTGGTGGTGGTACTCTTGTAACCTTAAATAAAATATGTTTTTTTCTTTCATTCTTTTCTTTCAAATAGGTCACCTGAGGCCGTATTGCCTAACGCACGGGCGCTTGCCATCGCTTTCACTGTATCATTTTAGGGTTCCGTACCCAAAGGGTAAAACGGGACCCTATTACTGAAACTTCGCTGTCCGTCCGTCTGTCCGTCTGTCACCAGGCTGTATCTCATGAAGCGTGATAGCTAGATAGTTGAAATTTTCACAGATGATGTAGGTATTTCGGTTACCGCTACAACAAAAATATTAAAAATAAAATAAAATAAAAAATTAAAGGGGGTCGTCATAAAACGTGTTTTTTTCAACGATTATAACTCGATCTTTATAATGGCGTCAACTAGACTCTTGAAATTTTCACCGATTATGTATTAGAGAGAGAGAGAGAGAGAGAGAGAGAGAGAGAGAGGCACTTGGCCGGATTTTTGATTATTATCTATACCGTTTGACGTTTGAGTTCTTTTGTTTTGTGTAGTCTAACATTTGGTAGCATAGCGTACGGTTGTGGTAGGTAACAACTCTGAAGATGAGCTCTGGTTGAGTTCGAAACGCGTCAGTGTAGTTTGGTAGTGGTGATGGTTGGGTTTGTGTGATTTGTGTGTGTTCGTACAGTGTGGAGGTGGAGGAACTGCATGAACACGCATTTCTTACGTAAACTTAACTATCGTAAGGTCGCGGGTGAACAAATATAATTGTATCAGTTCATTTTACCTGAGTTACCCTTCTGAGTTACCTAACGAAAATTTTAACTGCATGCCACTTTTACCTACATAACAGTCGTCGTATTCCTGTACTTGTCAATTAACTAGAAGGATCTAGTACTGAGTTGCTAACTTCGGTAATTATCTCATTTGTCATAATTCATCAAAAGATGTCAGCACATGTCTGTTACAAGAAAGTGAACTTGTCTGGATAGATACAGCGAAGCTTTAATTGAATTGTTGTTCACTGGCATTATTTATTAATTTCAATGGTTAATTAACCCTCACAGTCACACACACAAAATTTCACATTTATATCTGCAATACAATACAATGAGTTTTCATTGAACACCATTATATATTAAACTAACTGTTGCCCGCAACTTCGTCTGCGAAGAATAAAAAAGGGGTATAAAAAATAGCCTACCTATTCTCGGATCTACCGAGTATAGACAAAAAAGTTTCATAAAAATCGGTCAAGCCGTTTCGGAGGAGTTCAATAACAAACACCGTGACACGAGATTTTTATATATTAGATAGATAAGGTTAAGGGTAAGGTACTATGACAAAAAATTCATTCGATTCCAAAAACGCTGCAGAGTGACTGAGTGACAAACCTCCAAACTTTTACATTTACAATTTGTACTCCACAAACTGTTTTTAGATTTTTAATTTAAACATATATCAAATAGGAAGTGCACGAGCGGACCGAGACCACAAGAAGCGAGTGATCGCGACGTGTAGAGTACCCTTTCCGCTAATGGGGCAAGCGCCTCAAATGGTGCTACATTTTGCACGCCACGACTTTGAAACTTCGTAAAGGTATTTCGGGAGTTGTGGCGAATGAATTGAGCAAAGCTAATGTGCGAGAATTTACCTTTTCAATTTGATTATTCTAATCAAATCAGGAGTTAAAACCGGTCAAGTGTGAGTCGGACTCATACATTTTTTTTTTTTTTTTTTTTATATAAGAGGTGGCAAACGAGCAGACGGGTCACCTGATGGAAAGCGATCACCGTCGCCCATGGACACCCGCAACACGGGGGGCATCACAGGTGCGTTGCCGACCCTTTTAGGAATTGGTAGGCTCGTTTTTTAAAGATCCCTAAGTTGTAACGCTCCGGGAATGCTGCCGCAGAAAGCTGATTCCAGATCTTTGTCGTGCGAGGAAAGAAGTTTCGCTTAAAACGCACGGTACTAGAATGCCAATCATCAAGATGGTGAGGATGGAAAGACAAACGGTTCCTCGAAGTGCGGTAGTGGAATTTAGCCGCAGGCAGCAATTCGAACAGTTCGTCAGAACACTCCCCATGATAGATACGGTATAATATACAGAGAGACGCCACATCCCTCCGCAAAGCCAAAGGATCGAGTAGGCCAGAGAGTGCCTGATTACCGACAAATCGAGCAGCTCTACGTTGGATGCGGTCAAATGGAAGAATTTGGTACTTGGGTGCCCCAGCCCAGAGATGAGAGCAGTACTCCATGTGCGGCCTAACCTGCGCCTTATAAAGTTGTAAGCGATGGGCTGGCGAGAAGTACCGTCCCGCTCTATTAAGCACCCCCAATTTTTTAGAAGCTAACTTAGCTTTGCCTTCCAAATGACCACGAAACTGAACATCATTCGAAATGTCGACACCCAGGATCCCAATAGACGATTTGGCATCAAGGGAAGTACCATCAAAACAAGGCGAAACAACAAAGGGATCCTTTTTAGTGGAGAACGCGCATACCTGAGTCTTTTGGGGATTAAACTGAACTAAGTTTAGTCTACCCCAATCTGCGACATGCTTCAGCATGATCTCAATTTGAGACTCAAGTATATTCCGGCTTTCAATGACGTGTTCCCTGGATAAATTAGCGCGACCGGTATAATACGTGTCCCCAGTACTGTCATCTGCATAGCAATGAATATTGGTATCATGCAACATATCATTGATATGCAGAAGAAATAACGTGGGGGATAAAACGCAACCTTGCGGGACACCAGAGTTTACAAGCTTTAAGTCAGAACATGAGCCGTCGACTACAACTTTGATGCTCCGACCCGAAAGAAAACTTGCAACCCAAGAACACAACTTTCCAGGCATTCCGTACGCCGGAAGCTTAGACAACAGAGCTCCGTGCCAAACCCTATCAAAGGCTTTCGCTATGTCCAAACTAACTGCCAAGGCTTCCCCTTTGCTCTCAATCGCCATAGCCCAACGGTGTGTTAGATAAGCCAAAAGATCACCAGCTGAGCGACCACGTCGAAAACCGTATTGGTGGTCACTAATCAGCTGATGCTCCTCCAGATAACCTAAGAGCTGGCGGTTAATAATCGACTCCATTACCTTGGAGAGCAAAGAGGTGATAGCTATCGGTCTGTAGTTGGACGGGTCTGAGCGATCGCCCTTTTTAGGGATCGGATACACGAGAGCTGTCTTCCATCCACACGGGACAACGCCAGTAGAGTAGGAAAGCCGGAAAAGACGCGTAAGGACCGGTGCCAACTCGGGAGCACACATTTTAAGCACAATTGGTGAGATTCCATCTGGTCCACTCGACTTATGGATGTCTAGGGAAAAAAGGGCCTTGCGCACAGTTTTTTGCAAGAACCGAATGCTCTGCATAAAGTGAGCACACCGCGGTATGGTCGGCGGTGTATTACCCCCGTCATCCAAAGTCGAGTTAGACGCAAAAAGAGAGCCCAGAAGATCGGCTTTCTCTTTCGCAGAGTGGGCCAGGGAACCACCATTAGCGCTCAGAGGTGGAAAGGTCGGCTGGCAGAAATTTCCAAGGACAGCTTTGGCGAGAGACCAGAACGCTCGAGTACCCGAGGGAAGACGCAGTAGCTTCTCGCCAATACATGAAGGGTTCCGTATCTCCGTAAAATGTTTTTAAAATAGTTCAGTAAAAACTTATTAAGATCGAGTTAAAAACGCTGAAAAAAGCAAGTTTAGTTCAAATGACGATACAAATACCTCAGACAAATACAGATAGTAAAAAAGTTTAATTTAAAAATGATTTTTTAGCAAAAACTCATTCAGACGCAAATGTAAATTTAAAAAGATTGTTAAAGATAGGTTAGTCTGAGATCAGGTTGATTTTGTGGAAATAATAATTGTCTGAGTTTTGGACTTGTCGCGCAGAAGTATTTGTCAATAACTGGTTTTATTCATAGATAGGTTCTGGTTAAGGTTGCGATCTGTTTGGGAGGCCTATGTTCAGCAGTGGACGTCTTTCGGCTTAAATGATGATGATGATGATTCATAGATAGGTATGGGTCTTCACAAAGTGCCGCTTGATTTAATAAAGTAAACTTAAGACATAAATTTGGGTAGCTAGCCAATTCGTACAATGATACAGATATCATCCTAACTATTTTGTCGTAATTCTATAAATGCGATCGTAATCGCGATTGCTTTCAATTTAAAGCGGTTTTTATACAATACAATACAATCACTCTTTATTGTCCACAACAAAGAAAACAATACAGAAAAACAAGTAGATGGAAAAAAATATATAAGGTAAGGCAATAGGCGGCCATATCGCTTCGGAGCGATCTAACCTTTTAACACAAGAATGACAGCAAGGAATATATCGCAGCAGGTGGTGCAAATATGTAAAAATAAATAGTAATCTAAACAAACATTAAGTAGGTATACAAAAACAGCCTAATATACAATATGTAGCTTTTAAGTAGGGTTCCGTAGTCTATAGCCGAGTTTACACCTGCAAGAAACGTTGTGCAAGTTGGATTACATTTCGGCGTCCGACTCACGAATTTAAACTCGTTCGCTTTATGACCCCGCAATGTATGCAACTTGCACTACTTTTCTTGCTGGTTTAAACTTGGCTTAAATGACAACTACCGAACTTTGGCCGACTCACTCATTATTATCAGCAGCAGCAGATGTTCAGCAGTGGATGTCTTTCGGCTGAAATGATGATGATAATTAGTGATTGGCAATCGGTACCATTTTATGTACGGATAACCTACAATAACGACCTCTTTAGCCTAGCTACCGACCTCTTTAGCTTAGCTTTAACGACCTCTTTAGCCTAGTTGGTAGTGACCCTGCCTACGAAGCAAGAGGTCCTGGGTTAAAATCCCGGTAAGGGCATTTATTTGTGTGATGAGCACGAATATATGTTCCTGAGTTATGGATGTTTTCTATGTATTTAAGTATTTATTTATCTATATACGTATGTTTATCGTCGTCTAGTACCCATAGCACAAGCTTTGCTTAGTTTGGGACTAGGTCGATTTGTGTAAGATTGTCCCCTAATATTTATTTTATTAAACAAACACCACTGACACCATCATGGTCCAGTGTACTCGCAACGCCTCTAACCGGCCGAAATGGAAGCAAATTGCTAAGAGGGCTCTCCTTGAAAAAGTCTGCGACCCACCGAACATCTCTCCGTGTACCTCGTCCGCGCAACCACGACCACTCTGACAAGAGTATCCATCCGACTATGAAGAAGAAGAACCTACAATTTAATTGATGCGTAAAATTATGATAGAAACGTCAATGAGATAAGTGCAAGACATGAGTTGACTTAAACACATTCGTTCGATAGATAATTTTATGTGACTTGTAGTTCATAATCATAATATAAATGTTTTGAGCCTCGATAAAAGAACATAAAATATATATCATACTAAATACAAACTGAAACATGGATGCACAGAAAAACCCAGAAAAAAAAAGACCAGCTCTGGGAATCGAACCCAGGTCCTCAGCATTCCGTGCTGCGTGCTACCCCTACACCACAACTGGTCGGGACTTAGACACTATAATTTTTCCTATGGATCACACATCTCAGCTTGCTTGCAGTTATTGCAGCGATACTAGCGACATCTGTGATCCCCATGGGAGAGTGCCTTTAGATAGGTTTGTAAAAAAATTAAAAATTAATTTGAATAATTCAGGGATCCGTTTCCAGAAAATTGGGTCATTGTATACTAGAGCCATTATAATTGTCCAATTTAATTTCCATTTTCCGAGCAGGATTCATATTCAATCACTTCCATTAGCGGATTTTCTATTTGGATACTCGTGACAATTGTTTTAATTGGCAGGTTTATTGAGGATTTTAAAGGTAAATATTGACTGGGGCTTTTTGAGGCATTCGGGGTCGAACCTCCCCCCCCCCTGAATCTGGGGTTCTACATAGATATTCCACCGGGCCTTTTAAAGACTTAGGGTGAAACCAGACCAGCGTAATTTTGTGAGTCGTCGTCGTCTTTATTGTACATAAAACATGAAAATTAACAGTTACCAAGAAAAACAGATGTACAAAGGCGAAATTATCCCTTAAAGGGATCTCTTCCAGTTAACAGTTAAAGTAATATAATTTGATGTTTTTTCCATGTTTTAGAACTTCATTGTACTAAAATAACAATTTCATTTATCTGCACACTCTACCACTGTCAATGTCATTATCATGCATTAGTTCAAAAATGACATGAGCTCAATCCCTTTCTAAACGCGGTTTGATAATACCAGGCGCAAAGGTACCCAACACATTAGCGGCATTGCCCCGCTGAACCGCGATGGACAACCTTTGCACCAGAAACAACTCAGAGCGATGGTCAAGACTCCAAAGGCTCCAAAGACGGCGCCCGACTTTAAAAAAAAAGTATTGCCTCGGAGTTGAAACTTGCAAAACTTGAATTGGTTTTTATTATTTTGCATTGTCATTGATTGCTTGAAGAGTGGATAGTAATTCGAATGGGGTAATAAGGCAGCACCTACATCAACCCACGTCAGATAGCCGACGGTCCAGCGGGCCCGACGGGCCTTAGCTGGCCGAGAGTATATCCACCACACGAGTTGCGGCTGCGAGGACCAATGTAAGGTGTACGTACTAATTTATGGCGAGTTAAAGCGAGGCATTGGACCACAGTCCATCCCAGCCTATATACGTCCCACTGCACGGCACAGGCCTCCTCTTAGAATGAGAAGGCTTGGACCGCAGTTCCAACGCTGGCCCATTGCGGATTGAGAACACCACACGCACCATTAAATTTCTTCTCAGCTGTGTGTAGATGTTTTCCTTTACCTTGAAGCTTATGGTAAATTTCAAATGTGATTGCGCACATAAATTTCAAAAAGGTCGGGGCTCGAACCCACGAATCCTCTGCTTGAGAGGCCTTGAGTCTTCCACTAAGCTAACACGGTTTTTGGCTATTGACCTAGTCCCAAACTAATCTCTGTAGTAGATTATATGATACGGGCCTAGTGAGCGAAAACTTTAAGTTCAAACTCATTATCCATCGTCCCAGCCTCTATGTATAAGTCCCACTGCAGGGCACAGACCTCCTCTCAGAATGAGAGGAGTTGGGCCGTAGTTCCCACGCGAGCCCAGTGCGGATTGGGAACTTCACACACACCATTGAATTTCTTCGCGGGTGTATGCAGGTTTCCTCACGATGTTTTCCTTAACCGTAAAGCTCACGGTTAAATTTCAAATGTAAATTTCGCACATAAATTCTGAAAAACTCGGAGGTGCGAGTCGAACCTACGACCCTCTGCTTGAGAGGCCATAGGTCAAACCACTAGGCCACCACGGAGTTTAAACTGCTCAGTTTGAATATGCCTAATTGAAATTAATCTAGCCCCTAGCCCTTAATCCTTAGTAAGAGGATTGCTGGATTGTCTGTCACTCAGCTAATTGTTCGCAAAGCTAAAGTAATAATTAATCAATTAGCTTCACATTGAAAAGGTTTGTATAAATTTAAATCAGCCTTTTGGGTCTCAAAGCCTGTCGGGGTTTCAAGTTGGTTTTTATGAATTATGGAGTACAAGTAACGTGAACGTATTTCTCAACCCAGAATGTACGACCCGATAATTCATGCTCTCTTGGAATTTGGATTATTGTCGTCCGTTCCGTGCGAGTGAAAAATGTCTCAGTACATCGACATACCTACTATCTATTGGGCTTCTATCACTCTTTACACTTTATTGTATTTTTTTTACTACTCAAAAATTTATCTATTTCTATTTATTTTCATATAGATAAGTGGTTTATGTAGTATAATTGTGTATCGTTCCGTGATAACAGACGGTTCTAGCAGAAAATCAGCGCTGCAGGCGTTTAACGCCTCAGCATAATGCAGCAACGACCGTTTCAATTTTGCGGGGACACACATGCAGAATTGTGTATGTACTTCTTCAATACTAGCTAACCCGGCAAACGTTGTTTTGCCGTATTAGGGGTAAAAAATATAGCCTACGACCTATTCTCAGACGTAACCAAAATACTTACTTAAATATAGACAAAATAACTTGATAAAAATCGATCTAAGTAGCCGTTTCTTTTTGAAGTCGGTTAATAAAGTAGAATTGTTCGTTTCAAGGTATTAGACAGATTAGATTCTTGTAAATAGAATAAAATTAATGTAGATTGTTACGTTAAAGCTACGGTATAATATTTCACTATATAAACATATTAATGGTGCCTTCACGTAGAATAAAGCTGAGTATCATAATCATAACATAACCCAAACATATGACACTATAGGTCGTGCCAAGTTTTTTTTTGGCACCGGCACCGACATTTTTATGTCCCCAGCACTTGCTATGTTTTACTGTTGCATATTTTGCTGAAAAAACGAAAAAAAAGGCCACTTCAGTTGGCATAATCACAATAAAAATAGAAACCAAGAGCTATGTAGACGACGTTATGTTTAATGAACTATAACAATTACTTTGCTCACCCGCGACCTTACAATAGTTACGTTTATGCAAGAAATGTGCGTTCATGCAGTTCCTCCACCTCCACACTGTACGAACACACACAAATCACATAAACCCAACCATCACCACCACCAAGCTACACTGACGCGTTTCGAACTCAACCAGAGCCCATCTTCAGAGTTACCACAACCGTATGCTATGCTACCAAACGTTAAACTAACAAACAAAAACAAATGTTTTAACTTGTCACTGTAACTTCTCAAGTACCCACTTTATTTTTCTTATTCTCAAACTACCCCACAAAAATTAACTTTTATTGACATATTTAAAACTACCTTGAATTTTTTGTTTATTTATTTATAAGGCATATTTAATTAATACTAACTGTTCAAATTCGACCCAAGCCGCAGTAAAGGAGAAGATACTAAATTTACCTGTTCATTAATAATAGACCCCATAGTGTTGTACCTAATTATTTCCATGCATTCCAGAGCATCCAGACGCAACCCCTTGCCGCAATAATGTAACACTTCATAAGAATCTGAATCTAACAATGAATGATTTGATTCCAACAAATGTTTTGCAAAATTCGATCTATCTGGATGCTCATTCCTATATGCCGAAACATGCTCTTTAAATCTAGTATTAAAACTTCGGCCTGTCTGTCCTACGTATATCCTATTGCAGTCATTACAAGTAAGCTTGTATACCCCCGATCTAGTTCCCTTATCTACCTGTTCTTTGTGGTTACATAGCCTAGAGTACAAAGAGTTGTTAGTCTTAAAGGCAACATTAATATTGTTTGATTTTAAAATGCCATAAATCTTATCAGACAAACCCCCGACGTAAGAGATGCTAGATCTATATTTGTTAGTAGACTGAGAAGGTAACGTTATGTTTTTTCCAATTTTAATTTTAAAGATCCCACCAGTGGTTTAAATGACTTCATGAATCATTATCTGGATTGGTTCATACTCAATGCGAATTTTAGGGTTATTTAAGGGTTTTTGAAGCCTCTTGTAATCTAATGTTCTATAAAAAAAACATTCCATGTGATACAGAGTGTCCTTTGATCTACAAACATACAGTCTGATTAAAAGTCCCTTCCCTTCCCACAAAATGAGGTTTCATCTCGAATGTTTGATCGTTAACCGTATATATTAAAAGGACTATTCGAGTCACTTAGCGACGGGCTGTTTGAGACACTCAGCGAAATGGGAAGGTGAAAGGGGCTTCAGGAAATGCTTCAATTTCAAAAGGAACTAGATTTCAACAGCGCAGTATATTCAGGTAAAATGGATAATTTAAAACAGCGGAGGCAAGGCCTCTACTTGAAGCTAACAACAATATATTTAACACACTATAGTAGTTCCAATCATTTATTTTCTCGATGACAGATCTAGTTTGATAGTTATAGTGTTGTGACCAAATAAGTGATCAGTAGATACGATATCGATCCAATTTTATATATACGAATAGTACTACTAGCTGATTTAAGAATCAGAGATGATGAATAGCACTACCTATCTAAACTTATATTAATTATATTATAAAGAGGAAAGATTAGTATGTTTGTGATGAATAAACTAAAAAAAACTACTTTTAAAACGTTTTTATCCTTTGGGTACGGAACCCTAATAAACGTAACTTAATTAGGTACTAACAAAAAATTATAATACTAACACAGAATTTAACTATTTTTTGTAACTACTGTGAGACTCACTCATAGTGAAAATAAACGGATCACTCACGTCTTAAAACGAGTTTAACTCGACATGTTTCTGGCTTCTTCTGTTCTTCTTGTTTCTGGGTTCTGAGTGATCCGTTTATTTTCACCATTTTTTTGTAATGTAAAACGACGTAAAATGCGCAAGTCACGCAGATGAGACGTGGGACGGGGGCGCGTCTCAGTCCGCGTAGTTTGTTCGCAGGCCGCGTCTCCGCCCCGTCTCTTCTGTCTGCTTTGGATCGCGACGCTTCTATACATTTAGTATGAAAACTGATGCAAGGGGCTGTGCGACTGCGACGCGCCCCCGTCCCACTTCTCTTCTGTGTGGCTTGCGCTAAAGGCTTTTCTTCAATTTTTCTATTTTTGTTTACGGGATTTACATTCGTTACGATATTTCAGAACCGATATTGATTACCGAGAGACGCAGACATAATTATTATCATAAATAATGAACTGAAACAATTACTTTGCTCACCCGCGACCTTATGATAGCAACGTTTATACAACAAATGTGTGTTCATGCAGTTCCTCCACCTCCACACTGTACGAACACACGCAAAGCACACAAACCCAACCATCACCACCAACCACCACACTAACTGAGACGTTTCGAACTCAACCAGAGCTCATCTTCAGAGCAACACAACAGTTCACCAAGCTACCAGATGTTAGACAACATCTTACTAACATAATTCATCGAGCGTTACCAATTTACCCATAGTGATTAAGTAATAATTTCACAGAAAGCCGACATAAATGATTGGCCATTGTCAAGCACCGTTTCTATTAAACCTTTCCTAAGTACTATATTGTCCCTGAATTTGTTTGTAATACCGTGCATTGAGAAACTTCAAATTAAATACATCTTATTCCCATTTTGAAGGCATCTCATAACAAAGCGTTATCTAGCGACGCTCAAAGCAAATTCCGAATGAAATGATGAAGCCTTTTGTTTCCACGCTACAGGGGCATTGGAGGAATTCCATTATAGTAAAACTTGGTGCGAAGCTTCGCGTTGATTGAGGAAGTCTCCGTCTGTCAATCTATTATCAAACCGCGATTACTTTAACGCATAAGTAATTTATTGCATAATAATAATCATGTCGTACATAACATCTCATATAATAAATAGTATCGAGACATGACCCCTGTAACTGGCACGGGATTAAAAAAAGTAATTTCCACATACAATAAAGATTTATGAGTTATGATGTATGATAAAAAATGAAGTTGAAAAATAAAAAAATACAAAAGATACTTCATATCAAACTTGTTAAAGTTTGGCTTAGTAGCGACATCTCTTGTCCGGGTGAGCGGATAGTTCCGAAGGAGTGTTGAAGTCTCTCGATGAGGGTATAATCATAGATGGCGCTGTATCACTGCTATAAGTGATTATCTAACAGATTGAGATATGTATGTATGCGAAAAATTCGTGTCTAAACTCCTGACCAGTGGTGGTGTAGGGGAGGCACGCGGCACGGAATGCTGAGGACCTGGGTTCGATTTCCAGCGCAGGTCTTTTTCCTGGGGTTTTTTCTGTGCATCCATGTTTCAGTTTGTATTTAGTATGAAATATAATATAATACATCAAAAAACCAAGTTAGTTAGACGACCAGATGGCCTAGTGGTTAGAGAACCTGACTATGAAGCTTGAGGTCCCGGGTTCGATTCCCGTGTCGGGGCAGATATTTGTATGAAAAATACGAATGTTTGTTCTCGGGTCTTGGGTGTTTAATATGTATTTAAGTATGTATCTATCTATATAAGTATGTTTATCCGTTGCCTAGTACCCATAACACAAGCTTTCCTTGCTTTCTTTGGGACTAGGTCAATTGGTGTGAATTGTCCCGTGATATTTATTTATTACACTACACTAGCTGGTGCCCGCAACTTCGTCCGTGTTAATACGTAATTGATACTCCGCTCCTATTGGAAGCAGGGTGATGTCATATTATAGCCTATTCAACACAAAAATAATTTCTCAATGCGAACCAGTAGTTCTGAGATTAGCGCGTTCAACCAACCAAACAAACAAACGAACAAATAAACTCTTCAGCTTTATAATATTAGTATAGATTATACATGTTACATATACACATGCAAAGAGATATCACATACGAAGAATACAATATATTAAATATTTTACGTAGAAGAACAAAGACTAAAGACATAGCCAAACGGATTTCTTGTTGAAATGGCAGTGGGTAGGCTATATAGCACACAGAGCAGATGGCCGTTGGGGCCGAAAGTTCTCGAATGGAGACCACGGACCGGCAAACGCAGCGTGGAACGTCCACCAACTAGATGGACGGACGATTTGGTAAAGGTCGTAGGCTCAAGGTGGATGGAAGTCGCTAAGGGAGGCCTATGTCCAGCTGTGGACGTCCTATGGTTGAAATGATGATGATGAAATCTTTTTGCTAAATAATACCCTCAAATCCACTCGATATCTCTATCAAAGGCCTTCTGAGACACCGAGCTCAGAAACGTCACTCACTTCGATATATCGACAAAATAATCCCCCACTCGAACAGCCCTGCAGGTGACCCGAACAGACTTTTATTACGAACCGAGCCCCGTGATTGGTCCAAATGCCTGTGGAAGGGGAAGCAATAGTTCACTATCGGTGGTCGTAAAAAAGCTTCATTTTCGAATATTTCGTTTCGAACGGTTTTGTTTTTGCGGATAGCATTTGTTTTTGCTCCGTCTTCGCTTTTTTTTAGGGTTCCGTAGTCAACTATAAGCCTTATAGTTTCGCCATGTCTGTCTGTCTGTCTGTCCGTCCGCGGCTAAGCTCAGAGATCGTTAGTAATAGAAAGCTGTAATTTGATATGAATATACATATCAGTCACGCCAACAAAGTGGTAAAATAAAAAATAATTTTTGTTTAGGGTACCTCCCATAGACGTAAAAGGGGGGTGATTTTTTTATTATTATTAGAGTGTGCAGATAAATGGAATATATATTTCAGTACAATAAAGTTGTAAAGCTGGTAAAAAAAAAAAAAAAATATATTATTCGAATCGAAAATAGGCAGGCCATATAGCACGCAGAAAAGATGGCCGTTGGGTTGGGGGCCAAAAGTTCTGGAATGGAGACCACGGACTGGCAAGCGCAGCGTGGGACGTCCACCAACGAGATGGACGGACGATTTGGTGAAGGCCGCAGGTTCAGGGTGGATGCAAGTCGCTTCCAACCTTAATGGTTGGGTATCAATGAGGGAGGCGTATGTCCAGCAGTGGACGTCCTACGGCTGAAATGATGATGACGATGAATCGAAAATTCCGTTAAAAACCTTTACAGGAATTTTCATTCGAACTAACCCGATCATGTGTTGAAATATTCTGAATCAATTTTAAACCATCCTGTATAGCAATGCCCTAAATAAAAACATCACAGTTTAATCAATATTAAATGCACAGTCACTTATAAAACACCCTTGAAATGACTCTACGTACCTTAAAGGTTAAACGTATATACATCCCCTAATACTCATTACAACTAGTCAACAAGTGCCCAAATTAGGTTGTTCTTGGCAAACAACACCAATTGAGTCTGACCTCGCTTTGGACATCGCCCAACTGGCTGGTAATAAAATTTTACACGGAAAAAGTGTCGTTTGAAATTTAAAAGTATATTTCTGGAACGTTTCACTGCCATTTAGGTAGGTTTGAAATGTACCTATTTGTTTTTATTTTGGTCGTACGGGGAAATGAGATTTTAGACGGTCAAAGATTCATGTTCAATTTTGATTGTAAGTTACCTACCTCAATTCAAGGATTCTATAATGTCTCCTAAAACTGTTTTATAATAAGTTAGTATCGATTCTTAGATGTGTGTTCTGTTAATATTTACCTCAGGATTTACTATTTATTTGCTTAGTATATGCCTGATTGATTAAGCTCAATAAAATAGTGTACTTGTAATGAACACCCCACCAAAAGTATCAGCAGTACCACAAATGGTAGTTATCAGTTATTTTTATGTTGTCAATGTATTGCCGAACCAACTGAATTGTGATCCTCTTAAGGAACCTCTTACAGAAAATGAAGTAGAGTTATCGTACAGCCTGCTAAGGGAAAGTATTATAATCATCGTATTGTGAGAACGTTATTTAATTAATTTCCAACGATTGAATTATTAAGACCATTAGTCCTTCACAAACACGAACAGGCAGTGTTATCAACTGTACGTTACCAATATTTCAAACTGGCACTTGGAGTAAGTACTATTACTACACCAAGTAAGTAGTATTAGTACTAGCTTTCCTAGCTTACTTTGGGACTGGGTCAATTGGTGTGAATTGTCCCGTGATATTTATTTATTTATTTATTTATTTATTTTATTTCAAAAATTCGAATTTAGAATTTCGGAGCACCGCCAGCCGCAGCTGAGTTCGTGCAGTTATCAACGGATTAAATTAACATGATAGTGTGAACTCGACGTAAGCCAGGATAAGCCGTATTTCACACTAACGGTCCGTAGAGGATTTGAAAAGTCTTTATGAGGAACCTCGAGCGATATCTCTATACATTTTTCATGAACGTGTTGCGTCGTCTCGCTTGGTTTAAGTATAATATGATTATAACGGTTTTTGTTACAAAATTTTGTATCATGCATGTGTAAGTCTGTACCGTCATCATCATCATCATTATCATAATAATCATCATCATCAGCATAATAATAATAATAATAATCATCATCATCATCATCATCATCATCACAAACTTGTCACTGCAAGGCACAGGTCTCCTTTCAGAATGAAAGGCCATGGGCCGTAGGCACGCGGGCCTAGTGCGGATCGGGAACTTTACACCCACCAATGAATTTCATCGCAGGTGTGTCACGGTCATGTCTCACTATATTTTCCGTCACCGTAAAGCTCATGGTAAATCCACACTTAAATTCAGAAAAATGCAAAGGTCGGGGTTCGAACTCACGACCCTATTGATAGATAGATAGATAGATAGATAGATAAAGACGTTTATTTGTTACTGCAAGCACACACAATCAAAATTAACAAAAATACAGATATCAGTATAAACTTAAAAGTAAAACATTTAATATTGTCTGTATGCGCTGCAGTAGTGCAAAAGGGCCGTGGCTCAGTGGTCAACATTGCTCATAGGAGCAAAACACTGATATTCTGCCACACACATCCCAGAGGATCGAGAACAAAATATTACTTATATTTCAAACTAAATACAAACTGAAATATAGATGCACAGAAAAAACCCCAGAAAAAAGACCAATGCTGGGAATCGAACTCAGGTCCTCAGCGTTCCGTGCTGCGTGCTTACCCCTACACCATCACTGGTCTAGAAGTTAGCGACGAATCTTTCCCATACATCGTACACTTCAGTCTGCGTGTCTGCGTGTAAAAGTAATAAAAAAAAAAATGAAGTTGAAGAAAATAAAAAAATAAATAGAAAAAGATACTTCATACTTAACTTGTAAAATATTACTTACTAATTAAAATAATTATACAACAAAAGATTAAACAACAAAACAAAACAGTGCTAAGCATCATTAACACCTACAATAATTATTTAGGCACTAGTAACAAGAACACAAAACAAGCCATTCCACCCGAGACGTCCCTATATAGTCCGACAAGCTCCTGCGCGACCCTCCGCGGAACTCTGTCGCAGTCAGCGTTTGCCGCACTTATTGAAATTACTACTTATTATTAGCAGAGGCTCCCTGCGACAGGGTTCCGCGGAGGGTCGCTCACGAGCTTGTACGGCGAGGGTAGACAGAGACGTCGAGGGAAAAATATTGAGAGGCAACCACTAGGCTATCAACTCACTGCAGTGTGAACACTAGAGATGATGTAACCTCACGTTCCTGCCGTCCGTTCCGGGCCAGCACGTGACCCGGTCAGTGATCCGGCTTCACGGCTTAATCACCGGATTCATCGGTTAAAAGTTATACTGTGCTTTACTCGTAGTATTCACTGAAGGATTTTAAAGTCTTGTTCTTAATGTATTTCGAATTTTAAAATATTGAACAATTCATCATCATCCCAGCCTATATACGTACTGCAGGGCACAGGCCTCCTCTCAGAATGAGAGGGCTTGGGCCTTAGTTCCCACGCGGGCCCAGTGTGGATTGGAAACTTCACATACACTATTGAATACATATCTTCTCAGGTGTATGCAGGTTTTATTTTTTTCTGTGAATATTTCAAGCGTCTAACTGTTGCCGTTATCAATATCGATCAAAAAAGAGCAAAAAATCACGTTTGTTGTATGGGAGCCCCCTTAAATATTTAATTTATCCTATTTTTTTGTATTTATTGTTATAGCGGAAACCGACATACATCATCTGTGAAAATTTCAACTGTCTAACTAACATGGTTCATGAGATACAGCCTGGTGACAGACGGACGGACAGCGGAGTCTTAATAATAGGGTCCCGTTTTACCCTTTTGGTACGGAACCCTAAAAATAGACTGACTCCGTATCCCGTGGGAAAATTAAAAATTCCCTTCTAATTGCATTTTGATGATCCTCATGGAACATGTTGACTACAGACTTTCTTAATTTTTTCACTTTTTTTAGGGTTCCGTAGTCAACAGGAACCCTTATAGTTTCGCCATGTCTGTCCGTCTGTCTGTTTGTCTGTCTGTCTGTCTGTCCGTCCGCGGCTAAGCTCAGAGACTGTTAGTACTAGAAAGCTGTAATTTGGCATGAATATATATATCAGTCACGCCGACAAAGTGATTAAATAAAAAAATAAAAAAAAATTTTTTTAGGGTAAAACGTTAACGTAGGGGTTAGACGTAAAGTGGGGGTGATTTTTTTTTCTCAACTAACCCTATATCATTGGATAGGTATTTGAAAATAAATGGGGTTTTTTAAAACCAATTTTTGATAAAAAAATAGTTTTGGAGATATTCACTCCGAAAGTTAAAAATAATGTGTCCCCCCCCCCCTAACTTTTGAACCGCACGTCTAAATAATATGAAAAAAAATCAGGTAAGTTAAACTTAATAAAAACTTTCTAGGAAAATTATTTTCAACTTAATCAGTTGAGCAGTTTTTAAGTTAATGTAAAAAAATATTTCTAAACTATGATTGTAATTTAACCGCCATTGCAAGCATTTTTTTTTCTTTAAGTACATAATATAAGATAACGCTAACAGTATCTTCTTTCAAATAAAAAAAATATATTACATCTGAAAAACAATCAACATACATGGTACTAGTTCTAGTAGACAGCAGATTAGTTACCCAATTCGCCGATAGATGGCGCTGTACCGCCGACGTTGGGACCAAAACAAACACAAATAAAGTATGCAAAGATTTTTTCGTACCTGCTACGGAACCCTATCTTGGGCGTGTCCGACACGCTCTTGGCCGGTTTTATTTTTTGTAAAGTCGGACGCTACTTTACAAAAAAAGGTGAATAAAGTCGCGGCGCGTCGCTAGTATTTTATGACAGCCCCCACCCCACGGGGGTTACCATGAAGCGAAACCAGAACTAACTACAAAGTGTACCGAGTTTTATGGATACACCAATATAAACAACGGGGCATCAGTTTTATCGTTACTTGTATACATTGTACTAGGTACGCAACAAGCGAAAGGAAATTTTTGTGGTCATAAAAAGCAGCAGGAACGAATTTGTCTTTAGCGGTTTTATGAGAATACGCTGTTAGGTAGCCGTAGGTCTATTAATAGCCTAGTAGTTTGACATATGGCCTACCTACCTACTATAAAGGTTTAGATACTTTACTAAATGTAAAGAAACATCAGCTGCCAACTGTTAGAATTTGTTTTTTTTTCTGTTAGTGGAAGCGCGCTGGGCCCATAACCTGTTAGAGTTTAGCAAGCTAATACCAATAAAAGGATGAGAATTCTATAAGTAACGCTGTTTATTGAATATATTTAACTGGTAGTTCTTCTTGACATGACATACCTGACAGACAACTAACAAACCTTCTAAAACTAGCCATAGGCGAAACTTCATAATGTAAACCTTTTTTATGTAAAATCAAATCCTAACAACAACACGACCAAAAGTTATGGCTTCGGGTTAACCAGCCAAATGCAATATTTGTAATTGACTTTCACGCGTCACATTATCGAAGTACTCTTTAGTTTAATCGCATTGTATGGGGTTTGTTTACATTTAGTAAAGTACCTAACTAAGCCTTTGTAATATAGCTACACTATCATCACCCATGATACCTACATACCTAAATGAAACCACCCAAACCTATTAACCAGACAATGGCCCCAATCCTAAATCAATTCTTATCACAAACCTCTTGATTAAGGGGCCAGAGACAAAAACGTGGGACTTTGTCAAAGCAATGGTTTGTTCGTGGTTGCGTATGAATGTGTTTGATGAGAAGCAGAACGACAAGGTTCATCTCGCTTTACGACTGAATCATACACTCTGTATTGAATGGTGCTGTTCATTGGAGTGCAGATAAATAAGTTCTTGAATAGTCTTAAGTTGAAGGTAGATGATTTAGGTAGATTTTTAGCATGGTTAATTGATATGTACACTTTAGGTATCGTCACGAGAGTAGAGGTCACGCACACAACAACATGACATGCAACGACAGCGGGATTTTGACATTTATTTGTACCGAAAAAAAAAAAAAAATGAAGTTGAAGAAAATAAAAAAATAAATAGAAAAAGATACTTCATACTTAACTTGTACCGATAGCAAGTTCAACAGACTCAACAGTGAATTGCAAAATTGACTAAAATTTCTTCAACCTATATCATAAAGAATTATCTAGGAAAATAAATGTAGTTGAAACAAAACAGAAATACAATACAATACAATGACTCTTTATTGTCCACCACAAAGAAATCAATACAGAAAAACAAGTATGTACATGGAAAAATATAAGGTAAGCAATAGCGGCCTTATTGCTTCGGAGCGATCTCTAAAAACTTACAATAAACTTACTTACTAACTTACTTACTTATTGAATACTTTCGGTTGGTAAGATAAATTTACCAGAATTGTAATTTCCTAGTGGCAAATGCCTTTTTCCTTTTATGGAATTTTTCTGTTGTTAATTTTCATAATAGCGTTTTTTTTCACTTTTGATTATGTTATTAGTTATTAAGTTTGCATAGCCCCGAAGAGCCAAAAGCACACAGAAGTAGAAGCTCCGCGTCGGTGCAGCTCCGTCTATACAGTTTCTGTTTCGAATCAAATTGGGAAAAAACGCTGTACTGTGGAAATAATATTCAGTAAGCTTCTGGGGAAAAATGCGAATGGAAATTTTGCTACTAAGAAATAACAATTCTGGTAAATTGATCTAACCAGTCGTCTTAAGTAATCTAGATCTTTGTTTATTTGTAAGTGTAAGATAAATCCCTAGCCATTAGTGACTGACTAACAAACATTCAATCATCCAAACATCTTCACAAACTCTCATATGTAATAATATTATAATTATCATCATCATCATCATCATTTCAGCCGAAAGACGTCGTCCACTGCTGAACATAGGCCTCCCCAAGGCTCGCCAAACAGATCGGTCCTGCGCCATCCGCATCCAACGCGTTCCCGCAACCTTAACCAAGTCATCGCTCCATCTTTTTGGAGGCCTACCTACATTGCGTCTTCCGGTCCGCGGACGCCACTCGAGAACCCTTCGCCCCCATCGGCCGTCAATTCTACGAGCGATGATAATTATACATAAAACCTTTATATTCAGAGTATTTCTCTAGCTCCAGCATCCAGTACGTTGTCTGTCAGTCAAGCTACTTTAAATGATTTCTGCTACAGATTTGATATTTTTTCACTCAACGTCTCCAGGAATTCCGAGCGAACATCTCCACAGCCGCCAATGTATGTAAATCTAACTCTCTATTCAGAAAAATCGCATATTTATTTGGCATTTGCCTAACCGATCGAATGAGATAACTTCAGTTCGTGAAAACTGGTTTATTTGTTAAGAGTTCTAACTTGTTATTACTGGGAATAGACAGCATTGTTGGCATACAGTTTTTTTATTACATATATATACTATTTATGTTATCTATTTGAGACTGTCTATGTTTGTTTGTTTTGTCGTTTTTCCAATTCCATTCCAACTTTACCAGCCCTTTTTTTTACTAGCCTATAATTTTGTGTCCCACTGCTGGGCAAATCCTGAGCGAAATCTGGCCAGTCGTTTAACACACCATAGCTCAAACCACTAGGCCACTACGGCTTCTTGGCGACTAAATATTTCTGGGATTTATTTAATATTTTAATTTTGGAAATATAAATCGACGAACAATTAATTCTGCCACAAACGTCAAATTTTTTAAATCTTCTATCGCAAAACGTTTCATGATTTTTTATATCCTTTTTGTCGTAAATCTAAACTACTAAACTAATATTATAAAGAGGAAAGATTTGTATTTTTGTATGTAACGAATAAACTTAAAAACTGCTGGACCGATTTCGAAAATTCTTTTGCCGTTAGAAAGCTACATTAATCACTGAGTGACATAGGCTAATTTTACCGCGGGAAAATACCTTTTCCTACGGGAAAAATAATTTATCGCGGGCGAAGCTGCGGACGGAAGGCTAGTCTATGATAAGTAGGCAACCCTGAAACCGTGTAATTCTATTACAACAATAACCATTCAATGAATAGCTTTTGCGTTCACGTTTGACCTGCGTTTAGTTCAGATTCTAGGTAATTAAGGAAACTATTAGGCATTAATACTGAAGTTAATGCCGATAATAATCGAAAAGCTTTTTAGGTTAAACGTGCTAATTTTAGTAAGAAATGCTTGTAAATTGTTTTATGGCTGCTATTAAGTTTTAGCGTTGTTACGTCGGTATACCTTTTAATCAAAACCGAAGTTGTGATTAATTATTAAAGTACTCAGAGGCATTATACTGTATTGAATCAGGCATTACTTTGCGAAGGTCAATATTAATGAACTGAAACAATTACTTTGCTCACCTGCGACTTCCCTTACGATCGATAGTTACGTTTATGTAAGAAATGCGCGCGTAAGTTTCTCCACCTCCACACTATACGAACACACACAAATCACACAAACCCAACTATCACCACCACCAAACTACACTGACACGTTTTGAACTGAACCAGAGCTCATCTTCAGAGTAGGTAGGTACCACAACCGTACCCTTATGCTACCAAATGTTAAACTGAAAAGAAAGTCGCGGGTGAGCAAAGTAGTTGTTTCAGTACATTTTAATGACTAACGTGAACTAATTATCACTAATTTAGTGTTGCAAGTCAAAGTCAAAATATATTTATTACATTTAGATTATAACAACCATTCATAAACATCAAAAAATCTACCAAATCTACCATCGGTTCAGAAAAATCGTATTAAGAAGAATCCGGCAAGAAACTCACACACTGTTATTTCATTGGTATTTCATTATTCACGCAGTATATAATGTAAGGATCGCCCATGCGGATCGGATTTTTTTCCAAGCGGGTTTGATCCAAACACTTTTATAAACCTTTTTGGTTAGAACTTCGTACTTTTTTTTAGTATGGTAGCAGAATGAAAGAGTCATGAATCAAGTCACTCTATGTCAATGAGTTAAGGTTTGGTTAAGGTCGAAAAGTGACGAACCCTTTCATTCCGCGACTGTAAATTTTACAAAAATAAAGATTAAAATTGTGCTGTGTGTTGATTTGTATTGACAAGCTTACAAATCTACAGACCTTTAAAATTGTGATGTGACTGACAGACAACGTGCAGTCTAAAACTTCCACAAATTTTACAGACTTACATTGAATTTGAATTATTGTATTTTATACCTAAAGATACTCTAAGAAGGATTATTTGGAAATTCTCACAGGTTAAAGAATTAAACTTTTTTTATTCCTACATGGGGTCAAAGCCGTGGTTATAAGTATAACTTAACTAATGTTATAAATGTGAGTTTCTTTGTTTCGCTTTCACCCTTAAGCCCCTGAACCGATTTAAGTAGATGAAAATTGGTATAGAGATATTTTGAGACTCTATGAAGGACAAAATATAGTTTTTATTGATTCACGTAGGATAGCATAAGTGAATTCTTCGCAGACAAAGTCACGGATAACAGCATGTTTAACAAAAAAAGGAAAACTGTTTTCTTTCCCTCAATAACAAATCTATTCATATTCTTAACAGTGAATACCAATAAATAATAGTGACTTAAAAGAAATGGGAGTTTTATTATTATACGTTTCCTGTGTGAAAATAATACTCTGTTGCGTAAAGAAAATAGCTTTGTTGTAACGGTATTTATTTTGGCTTGTTTGTTTACGTCAGCTTTTAACGGAAATATATGCTTTCGTCACGCCCAATGTCCTTTTTAGGGTTCCGTAGTCAACTAGTAACCCTTATAGTTTCGCCATGTCTGTCCGTCTGTCTGTCTGTCTGTCTGTCTGTCTGTCCGCGGCTAAGCTCAGAGATCGTTCGTACTAGAAAGCTGTAATTTGGCATGAATATACATATCAGTCACGCCAACAAAGTTGTAAAATAAAAAACAAAAAAATAATTTTTTTTAGGGTACCTCCCATAGACGTAAAGGGGGGTGATTTTTTTTTCTCAACTAATCCTATAGTGTGGGGTATCGATGGATAGGTATTTTAAAACCATTGCGGGGTTGCTAACATGATTTTTCTATTCAGTGATCTGTTTGCGAAATATTCAACTTTAAAGTGAAAATTTTCATTAAAATCGAGCGTCCCCCCCTCTAAAATCTAAACTGTTAGATGGAAAAATTTGAAAAAATCCAGAATGGTAGTAAATATATCAAATTTACTAGGAAAATTATAGCGGCTAAGATTGCTTGGAAATTATTTGTAGTTTAAGAGTAAATAGTAGCCTAAGGTATAAAACATACCTAAACTTGGATGATTCCGTACACATACGAAATCCTTAGAAAAATATTACTTGATTTTTTTGTAATGGCTACGGAACCCTACCTTGTGCGTGTCCAACACGCTCTTGGCCGGTTTTTATAGGACATTGGAGCGCGGTGAAATCATTTACCGAAGATTGTAGCCTTTGAATAGGTTTCTCACAGAAATGCTAATGATGGCAAACCGTCATCCCAAAGTCGGTGCGAAGGTTTACTAAAAGCCGTCATAATAATCATTATCATCATCGACAGCTTAGTCCCCACTGAGAACTTCACTCACAATCATCATCATCATCATACCAGCCTATATACGTCCCACTGCAGGGCACAGGTCTCCTCTCAGAATGAGAGGGCTTGGGCCGCAGTTCCCACGCGGGCCCAGTGCGGATTGGGATCTTCACACATACCATTGAATTTCTTCTCAGGTATGTCCAGGTTTCCTCACAATGTTTTCCTTCACCGTAAAGCTCAGGGTTCATTTTTAGGGTTCCGTAGTCAACTAGGAACCCTTATAGTTTCGCCATGTCTGTCCGTCTGTCTGTCTGTCTGTCTGTCTGTCCGCGGCTAAGCTCAGAGACTGTTAGTACTAGAAAGCTGTAATTTGGCATGAATATATATATCAGTCACGCCGACAAAGTGATTGAATAAAAAAAGTAAAAAAATATTTTTAGGGTACCTCCCATAGACGTAAAGTGGGGGTGATTTTTTTTTTCTCGGCTAACCCTATAGTGTGGGGTATCGTTGGATAGGTCTTTTAAAATCATTGCGGAGTTGCTAACATGATTTTTCTATTCAGTGATCTGTTTGCGAAATATTCAACTTTAAAGTGAAAATTTTCATTAAAATCGGCCGTCCGCCCCCCCTCTAAAATCTAAACTGTTGGGTGGAAAAATTTGAAAAAATTCAAAAGGGTAGTAAATATATCAAATTTACTAGGAAAATTATAGCGGCTAAGATTGCTTGGAAATTATTTGTAGTTTAAGAGCCCTCTCACCGAACACCGGCGTGAAGCAGCAGTACTCCTGCTGCGTTTCGTACGGTCAGTGAGAGCGCCGGGGGCCCAATACCTCTCCCCCTCCCCTATTCCCTCTCCTTTTCCCAGGGCCGACAACGCACTGGCATCGTGTAAAGCGCTGCGGGTGTCTATGGACAGTGGTGATCATTTAACATCAGGTGACCCACTAGTTCGTTTGTCTGGCCTTTCTAACATAAAAAAAAAAAAAAAAAAAAAAAAATAGTAGCCTAAGGTATAAAACATACCTAAACTTGGATGATTCCGTACACATACGAAATCCTTAGAAAAATATTACTTGATTTTTTCGTAATGGCTACGGAACCCTACCTTGGGCGTGTCCGACACGCTCTTGGCCGGTTTTGTTATTTAATATAATTTCGTGCATAAGTTCCGAAAAACTCTGAGGTGCAAGCCTGGATTCGAACCCTCGACGCTCTGCTTGAGATGCAATAGGTCAAACCACAAGGCAACCATGTCTTCATGTACGAGGTCATGGTTTTAAAAAGTAATTTAATTTAGCACATAAATTCTGAAAAACTCGGAAGTAAATAAATATAAATAAATATCACGGGACAATTCACACCAATTGACCTAGTCCCAAAGTAAGCTAGGAAAGCTTGTGTTATGGGTACTAGGCAACGGATAAACATACTTATATAGATAGATATATACTTAAATACATATTAAACACCCAAGACCCGAGAACAAACATTCGTATTTTTCATACAAATATCTGCCCCGACACGGGAATCGAACCCGGGACCTCAAGCTTCATAGTCAGGTTCTCTAACCACTAGGCTATCTGGTCGCCACTGTACACACACACAACACAAGTCACAAGTACTGTTGTATAAACTGAATCGTGACCTATTGTAGAAAGTTTTCTCAGGAAGCGTCATATTTCACAGTAAGCGTCAATGATTTTCCTTGTAACAGCCAACCAATTTGATTACTAGGCCACTATAAAACATTGTCGCATGAACAACTAGAAAATTACAACGTCAGCGCGGGTCAAAGGATTATCAACTTTCCGATCACAACATGCAATCAAGAGTTGGTTAATACAAGAGTGTTTTTATTGTATTGGTGATTATTTTGATTATTATAAGTGTTAAAATTGGTATTTGGGCTTGCTATTAGGTTGAATTGAATTTAATGATTATTGACATTGTATTAGGTACTTAAAAAGAGTTTCAAGATTATTTTTACATTGACTAATTTTAGGTGTATGTTTTTGCATGCCAGCTACTGGTGATATGTGTGTAACGTATCACAAATGTATACCATCTTTTGTACCACATTTTAAGCAAAATAAATGACTTATGACTTATGACTAGACATCGGTAACTCGTGGAAATTAGGTAGCACTATTGATGAGACACGTTTTTCAAGTGCCTTTTGCAGATAAGATAAAATAATTCTTTAAAATTGAAAGGTCACATTTATTACCGAGACTCCGAGACTACATCCAAAAGGTAAACTGTTTATCAAAATCTAACAATAGCTTTATCAAAAAATCCAGGATATCTTACAATAGTAATTTTTAATAGCTTATTACACAAAATAAAGAAGTTAAAATCAAGGAGAAAACCAACAAATTTACGCAAGAATGCTTTTTACAAGCTTTTATTTAATTTGCAATGTATTATTATTATTTATTACTACGTAGGATAACTTCTAAAAATTTTGAACAAATATTTATTGTCTATCACGAAAGTCAAAATATTAAATGGTTGAAAAGATTTCTTGTAATTTGTTTCTTTGCTCGATTCGTACAGAGAAACATAGTCACTTCACTAGTCTGTCAGAAACGTCAAATGCTACCTAAATGCCACGAGTTACCGATGTCTACTTATGACTAAGAAAAAGAAGTTTTGACAGACGGACAGTGACAATTGAAGTTGTTAATACACAAGCAAACTCCTTTGCTGTTCACTATCGCTGACACAAATGTTGATGTCATCATGACATACATTATACGCTATTATAATATAACTGTCGTAGAAAATAAACAACATTGATTCATTATGACATGGCTCTCTAGTGGCCTAGGAATCAAATTGGTTGACTGTACCAAAAGCAATGCAAATTCACTGTGACATTTTATGTGACAAGGTTCCATAGCGGGTCACGATTCACTTGGTTTAAATGTACTTGGGCTGGAGAGAAGAGAAGTATTGAGACAAAGAGATTTTGCGATACACTTGGTACGTACCTAAAATTTATCTAGATTATGAAACAAGCACAAACGTAATAAAACAAAAGCGAATCATTAGGTATTTCAACTTTTCTCGTTACGAGCTGCAATAAAGTACAATTATTACACAGTGGGAGTAAAACAGTATGAGAACGTTATGCAAAATACGTCCACACTGCTGAACATCGGCCTCCCGTCGGCTTTGAACGGAAATATTATGCTTTCGTCCCTCCAATGTCCTTTTTATAGGACATTGGTGCGCGGCGAAATCATTTTCCAACGATTTTTGTCTTTGAATAGTTGTCTCACAGACATGTATGCAAATGATGGCAAACCGTCATCCCAAAGTCGGTTCGAAGATTTACTAAAGCTTAATACGTCCCACTGCAGGGCACAGGCCTCCTCTCAGAATGAAAGTGCTTAGGCTGTAATTCCCACGCGGGCCTAGTTCGGATTGGGAACTTCACACACCGTTGAATTTCTTCGCAGGTATATGCAGGTTTCCTCACGATGTTTTCCTTCACCGTAAAGCTCATGGCAAATTTCAAATGTAATTTTGCACATAAATTCCGAAAATCTAAGAGGTAAGAGCCGGGATTTGAACCCACGACCCTCCGCTTGGGAGGCAATAGGTCAAACCACTAGGCATACGAATGGTTAAAACTGTTCTTTAACCAAACTGACTAAAAATATCGCACTCGCCACCATCATTAACTACGATATTGCTACCAATTTTACTGTGACATGATCATAATAAAACTCAACGCCAAAACGAGTCGGCAGTGTTCAGTTTAACAGCGTGTTCGCTTTGTTCACGGCTGTACAGAACCCTTATATACCAGAGGTCGAAATTTCACGGCAAAACAAAAGACTGTCGCAATCAGACTAGTCTCAGAAACATTTTTATCGATATCGATAATTGTGTAATAGATGAAAAAATCAGTCCACCAAAAAAAATAATACCTATACAAAATTTTACGTAAGGTTTGTGTAAAATTATATAGAGACAGATGCATTTCTTTTTCGAAATTCACGTCAGTATACACAGCAGCACATGACATTTTGTCTGGTTTGCGATGGGAGGAGTAGATTCTAACCAGACAAAATGTCATGTACTGCTGTGTGTACTGACGATATAATCATTAATTTCTCAACATTCTCTGGGAGTACACTGTTTCATTCATCATTATAAAGCCATTTATGTATACTAAATTCTGATTTTTCAATGAGGTGGTACCACGTCTTCTGCATATTTTAAATTAACTGTTGTGAATGATTATAAAATAATGTAAATATATCGGCATGATTTTTTTATATACCTGATAATACTCGAATTTTAATTAAATTGTCAGACCATGACAGACCTCCTGGTCGACGCAAACAAAACGGCAGAAAAGGCTATTTTTCAATACCATATTCGCAAACAACAATAAACATTAACTTAGATTTATTTCTTATTATAATCCCGCACATTTAAAACCCCGCATATCCCACGTATAATTCCTAAATTCCCACGCGACTTACAAAACTCATTTTCCTCCCAAATAATTGTCAAATTGAACATTTCGTACTAAATACAAACTGAAATATAGATGCACAGAAAAAACCCCAGAAAAAAGACCAATGCTGGGAATCGAACCCAGGTCCTCAGCATTCCGTGCCGCGTGCCATACCCCTACACCACCACTGGTCTAGAGATTAGACACGAATCTTTCCTATACATCATACATTTCAATCTGCTAAATCATCACCTTATGCAGTGACAAACGCACATCTATGTTACACCCTCATCGAGAGATTTTAACACTCCTTCGGAACTAACCGCTCACCTGGACAAGAGATGGCGCTACTGTGCAACTTTAAACAAGCTAGCTATGAAGTATCTTTTTTTGTACTTATTTTTTCAACTTCATTTTTTTTTTATTACTTTTACGGTCATCCCGTGAAATCATACATATATATGTGTGTGTATGATTTCACGGGATGACCGTAAAAGTAATAAAAAAAATGAAGTTGAAAAAATAAGTACAAAAAAAGATACTTCATAGCTAGCTTGTCAAATTGAAGTAAATTCAGATAAGCTCTGGAGCACTTAAACCTACAATATCCAGCAATATGTTGCCGTTCTTAGTATTATGGCTTGTCAGACCCATGTCACGAGCATAACGGGATATTATATAGGCCACTGTTAAGGGTTACTTGGTTTCACAATAATATTGAGAGGCGAAGATATAATTGTAGGCAAAGAAACAAGATAAAACGTGCTTTATGGGTCTACACATTTTTTTGTTCGCATCTCTCCTGTGATGGAGATGGAGAGATGGCAGAACCCACCGAGCTTTTGGCGCATCTATTGCATTAATTTAATCCCTTGCTATACAAAGCTTTAGTTCTGAAATTTAATGTGTAAGATATTTGAGGATTCACTCCAATGACCAGTGATTTTGGAAACACGATTAAGTATTTGTAGTTTGCTCGATAGAAAAAAATCCAAAATCGTCTCTCAAAAATAAAATAAATCCTTAAGACGTAAATACTGCACGGCAGGTCATGAGCATGACTTTTTGGATATTAATAAATCAAGATGTTTTCTAGGGCCTAGTGTTGTTTTGTTTTTAAAATTATGTACATATTTGTATTAGTAATACGATGAAAATACCTAAATACCTACACGTGCGGTTTGACCAACCTATCAACATCGGTCAATTCTGTTTAGGCTATCAACATTGGTATCAGTTAGTGAACGTAAAATTCCGTTTTAGTTAGTGAATATGAAAAACTCGTAAAATTAGATTTTAATTTTTGAAAAAAAAAATTTTGGAATGTTTATATTTTAATATTTCATTTAGGTATACTAACAATGAATAAAATGTAACTGAGTATGAGTAAATATTTAATTTAAAAACTTCTAGATTAAGTTTAAAAAGGCCCCCGTGGCATTCGTGCCCAAAAGGCTGGCAGCATTCCCTCGTTGAATGGCGATGGCGATTTTTCAAAAATATATATCTAAATTAATAATTACGTATGAAAGAGCGACTAACATCTTAACGTGTATGTAAATATAGAAATAGTGGTATCACGAATACAGCTGATTGGCAGTAATTTGGGACCAAATTGTTTTATCCCAAAAAGGTCAGAATTGAGTGGCTGACACAAGCAAATGTTATTTTTTTATAATGTATTTCACTAACAGACACGGTTCGTAGGACCAAGAAAAAATACTATTTGTATTCTCAATAAAAAAAAAGCCGTGGTGGCCTAGCGGTTTGAACTATGGCCTCTCAAGCAGAGGATCGTGGGTTCAAATCCCGGCTCGCACCTCTGAGTTTTTCGGAATTTATGTGCGAAATTATATTTGAAATTTACCATGAGCTTTACGGTGAAGGAAAACGTCGTGAGGAAACCTGCATACATCTGCGAAGAAATTCAATGGTGTGTGTGAAGTTCCCCACACCCGCGTGGTCAAGAGCAACTGACTTAAATATTAGAAATAACACATCCCATGTAAAGGAGACTTTCCGTAATTTTTAAAACAATAAAAACTGCATTTATGGATTATTGTTAAATCCTTTATCTTAGTCGAAACTCGAAACCGTCAAATGCGACAAATAATAACATAAACTGAAACAATTAGGTTCTTTGCTCATAGTGAAAATAAACGGATCACTCACGTCTTAAAACGAGTTTAACGCGCGCGCGTTTGGCTGCCGCCGTGACGTGCGACTCCGAGAGGAAGGGCTACGGATTAGCCCGAAACATGTGGAGTTAAACTCGTTTTAAGACGTGAGTGATCCGTTTATTTTCACTATGAGTGAGTCTCACGGTAGTTTCATGTTTAAAATTACTTTGCTCACCCGCGACCTTACAAGGAGCAAAGTGATTTTGTTAATACAGTTCATTAATTATGGACTTCCGCAAAGTAACGCCTAATTCAGTAAATTATTTAAATAATACTATC
This sequence comes from Archips crataeganus, assembly GCA_947859365.1. Lineage (NCBI taxonomy): Eukaryota > Metazoa > Arthropoda > Insecta > Lepidoptera > Tortricidae > Archips > Archips crataeganus. The sequence continues at coordinate 4,565,143 of OX402071.1, read as the reverse complement.
TAGCAAGTTACCGTCCATAGGAGCAGAGTAGTCACCTTACGGTAGTTCAAAGCAATATTTATTTACGTATCGAAATCTCGCAATTCGCAAATAAATCGTGAGAATTTTTATGTTCCTGAATTGTTTACCCGACTGCGGGATTTTTACAGCACATAACTCGGCCTGGTTTTTGCAGGTATTGATCAAATCGCTTTGTCGAAACCGATTTCTATTCGGAAAATTTAGAATTCGATGAATTCTGATTCCACCGAATTCGGGGGATTGCGCGGATTGGTCTGGAATTTCGTTTTAGTTTTTGCTGATGTAAATACTGGTGCGTATCCCACTGATATTGTAAATGAGAAGGTTTTTGAAGGTGTTAGGGTATTTGAATGTTGGTTTGTAAATCACGCTAACGGTTGATAGGATGAAATGAAACTTGAGGTACAGACAGATAAAGATCTGGATTTATACATAGAATAGGTACTTAATATTCCGCTTGTGAGTTTTCGGAATTTATGTTGCGAAATTACATTTGAAATTTACCACGAGCTTTACGATGACGGAATTCATCGTGAGGTAAGCACACACCTGAGAATAAATTAACGTGACATTTTTATGTAAATTAAGGTGTAATACTCTATTGAATGAATAAAATAAACTAAACTAATGTATAAATATTAAAAGTAATTATTTGGACCACTTTGGTTGTAGGTAAATATTGTAAGTTTTGGTTCTTCCATCTCAAAAACATTACCATGCATTAACCCGATCACTGGTTGAAATATTCTAGAATAATTTTGTTATACATTGTATATACCCGTAATAAGACACTATTCAAGTGTAGTACAGTCAGAGACGGTGACGGTCGTCTGGCTTCGCTATTAATCAAGCTCGCCTCGTTACAAACAACGCTAACCACACTAGGTATCTCGTGGCCAGGATATTCCCAATTTAACTTTAACTTCAAACTTCATATTTACACAGTGTTCCGTATTTCTATAAATAATCGTCCAGCTAGCACAAGGCGATCATTTGTTTTGTAACTAATGTTTAATCCAGAGGCACCAACCTTTGTTACAACGTATCCATAAGATAATGAATAAACGATTTTTATTTTTATTTATTTTTATATAAGTCGATAGCAAGATCGAACACAGATGCGAACCAAACGCTTCCCAAAAAAGGAACAACGAAACGCAGCACTTGAACAGTGCTGCCAACGTAAAATAAGTACTTCTTCGAAAAAACTCTTATCGCCGTGTGCGTGCAGCATCGCCGCTCCGCTCAAAAATCCAAATTCAAAATTCGAAAAAACTCAAAAAATAGCACCAAAAAGACGTAAGCGTCCATCAAGTCCAGATATACGCCTGTGGACGACAAATCACCGGGGCCCCCAGGAGCAGCGTTCCTGAAGCCTACGTATAGGTGAGTGTCTGCATATCTCTTTTTGCTATCAAAGAATATTCCCTAACACACAGCTAAACGGATTAACTCCTTAAAATGACAATGGGCATGCATATAGCATGTAGAAAAGAAGGTCGTTGGGGCCGAAAAGTTCTCGAATAGAGATCACGGACTGGCAAGCGTAACGTGGGACGTCCACCAACGAGATGGACGGCTGATTTGGTAAAAGCCGCAGGTTCAAGGTGGATGCAAACCGCTTCCAACCGTAGTGATTGTGTACCAATGAGGGTACCTACCTCCAGCAGTGGACGTCCTACTGCTGAAAGAATGATGAATGATTAACTTGAGATTCGATTTGTGGCATTCGAACAAGGCGGATGTAGACAGTATCTGATTTTGGTATTTCTGTTTCTTTGGCTAGTTGTGGTATAATTTTGATAGTGTTTTATGCGGCGATTAACCTTAACTGTTACAGTGATCTCAAAATTCTATATTGCTCTCGTGTCTGACATTTTTTAATGCGCAAGTTGTCTCCACGTGGTTTCTGGAATTTTACTATCAAGTTGCAAAAACTACAATCACCGTACAACGTCGCTCCAAAGAGAGCAATTAACTGACATTGGCACAAGCCTATTGGCCGCCATTAAGGAAGAAGAAGAAGAAGAAGAAGATGATTAACTTCATATTCAGAGGGCCAATGGGAGCTTGGCTCTATGTTTTGGCATGATTCTGTTGACCCATCGAGCTCAACTGCCTTCTTAATGCTTTTTGTGCGGTCGAAGATGGTGCTCCAGTATATGTTTATTACATTTATGCATTCTGTCCTTGCCGCTGCCCCTTGCGCTGTCGGCAATAATTCCTTAAATACTGCTGCAGCAGGATCGAACTCGATTGTTGTTGTTGTTGTTTACGCACTGCCACTACCACTTTCGAGTTTCAGTAGTGGCAGAAGTCGAAATATTACAGCGCGTATTAATTATGTTCGATATTTTAATAAGATATCAAATTAAAAAAAATAGAAAGTTCGTCGTAGAAGATAGTGGATGATATCTAATCGTAATAGAATTTTATAAGTACCTACGTACAAATCTACTTTTTAATTTAATTAATTAGTATGCTGCAAGAGCCAGTGCTTGTGCCAGTGCACGTAATTCACAAGTAGCTCTCCGTTTGAATCTACCTTGAGAAAGAACCACAAATTATATAAAAATACAGAGCTCCGTTGACACTGTTACTGTGTCAACTCAAATTGGAAAAAAACGCTAAGTACTGTGAAAATAAGCTTCAGTAAAAACCTATAGTGAGAAAACAGCATTTGGAAAAAATGCAAATGGAAATTCTGCTACTATAGCAAATAACGATTTCGGTAAATTGATCTAGGCACTCCAATACTAACACATTTTCCTTTTGAGCTTCAAATACGAGCCACATTTCTCCGCCCAATGCAGTAATTTCAAAACAAACTGTCCCACAAAAAACGTAACCATCGTCAACCCACAAGAGCTGATGAAATATTTGAACCGAAGTGGCAATTGCATCGCGGAGAATGTCCTAATAAAGTCCCAATTTGCGGGCATTCACACCCTGCAAATTGCAGTGCTGGGCAAATTGGTGGTTTTGCTATCCATCTCGACCCGAGTTCGATAATCATCATCACCATCATTTCAGCCGCTTCGAAGCGATAAGGCGGCCTATTGCTATTTGCTTGCCTTATATATTTTCACCATGGTCAACATCATTATCATCATCCCAGCCTATACATACCACTGGAGGGCACAGGCCTCCTCTCAGAATGAGAGTGCTTGGGCCGTAGTTCCCACGCGGGCCTAGTGCGGATTGGGTACTTCACATACACCATTGAATTCGTTCATCGTAAAGCTCATGGTAAATTACAAATGTAAATTCGCACATAAGTTCCGAAAAACTCAGAGGTCACCATGGTCAGCTGCAGAGAAAAGGTACAGTCAGCCTCAAAAGTCACTCTCACTTTTGTAGTTTGTCACAATAACCAGGTATACTGTGAAGATTGAAATAAGTACTTATGTCACGTTGGTGAAAGTGACAAAGTACCTAACGCGGGCGAAACCACGAGTTGAAACTAGTAGTACTATTTTTGACCGTGACGTGACTCCGAGAAGAAGGGCTACGGATTAGCCCGAAACACGTCGAGTCAGCATCGTTTTAAGACGTGAGTGATCCGTTTATTTTCACTACGAGCGAAATTACATTTAGAATTAATCATGATACGGTGAAAGAAAAGATCGTGAGGGAAAAATTCAGTGGTCTGTGTGAAGTTTCCGATCCGCACCGGGCCTGCGTGGGAACTACGCCCAAGCCCTGGCATTCTGAGCGGAGGCCTGTGCGCAGTAGGACGTATGTAGGCTGTGACGATGATGATGATGATACTGTTTTAAGTCCCAATAGGGATGTTGACACCATTAAATAAATAATAGTTTAAAAAAACTAAAAAACACGCTTTAAAAAATAAAAAATAAATTTTAATAAATTTCAATTCACTATTCTTATAGTGCAGTAAAAAATCTTAATAAGCAATTATTATATTGTTATATCCAGATCAAAATTTGTAAACAATCCTAAATATTGATAAAAAAAATAATAATAGTTTAAAATATTTTATTGTAAAAAAAGCGTGGGGTGCATGGTGTCAATTGTCAAGGATTGTCATTTTGATAACATCTTAAAAAGCACCCCACGCTTTTTTTACAATAAAATATTTTAAACTATTATTATTTATTTTATCAATATTTAGAATTGTTTACAAATTTTGATCTGGATATAACAATATAATAATTGCTTATTAAGATTTTTTACTGCACTATAAGAATAGTGAATTGAAATTTATTAAAATTTATTTTTTATTTTTTAAAGCGTGTTTTTTAGTTTTTTTAAACTATTATTTATTTTCTATTTTTTAGTTGCATTTTTTTCTTTCTAACTTTACCCCCTCACCTACAACCCCCAAACCCCCTAAACCCAACCCCCCAACATCCCCCACCCCATTTTCCCCCCCAAACCCCACACCCTTACCCCCAATCCCCTAAACCCCCCTTACCCCCTCCTCATTTTACAAACCCCCGAACCACCTAAACCCAACCCCCCTAACACCTCCCCCCCACCCGTCACCTGCCCCCCCCCCCCCCACACCTCCTACACCCCCCACCCCGCCACCTACCGCCCCCCCTTCCAGTTCCATCATCAAACCCTTGTTACCATCTAGGCCTCTTACCCCCTCCCCATTTTCCACAACCCCCCAAAATCACTTACCCCCGAAGCCCCCAACACCCCCACCCTATTTCCCGTAAACCCCCCCCCCCCCCCCCATCCCCTAACCCCAACCGCCACACCCTAACACCCAACCCTCTAAACCCCCGACCCCCTTACCCCATACCCCATTCCCCCCCCAACCCGCCACCTACCCCCCTTCCAGCTCCATCATCAGACTCTTGTTACCATCTAGGACCAAAGTACTCGTCAAAACGAATCAAACGAGCCCAAACTCGATGGGGTTGTCTCGTTTTATTGTGGAGTGCCTTTGGCCATCTTCCAGCTCCATCATCAGACCGTGGTTACCATATGGGATCAAAGTGCTCGTCAAGACGAATCAAACGAGCCCAAAATCGATGGGGTTGTGTCGTTTTATTGTGGAGTGCCTTTGGCCATCTTCCAGCTCCATCATCAGACCCTGGTTACCATATGGGATCAAAGTGCTCGTCAAGACGAATCAAACGAGCCCAAACTCGATGGGGTTGTGTCGTTTTATTGTGGAGTGCTTTTGGCCATCTTCCAGCTCCATCATCAGACCCTGGTTACCATCTGGGATCAAAGTGCTTGTCAAGGCGAATCAAACGAGCCCAAACTCGACGGGATTGTGTTGTTTTATTACATAGTTCCTATGGCCACCATCCAGCTCCATCATCAGATCAGCTCCATGTTACAATAATATTGCATTGTCATCCAATTTACACATATGTGCAAAATTTCAGCTCAATCGGAAACCGGGAAGTGGGTCAAAATCGCGCCCTAAGGAGTCGGTTACAAACAAACATACAAACATACATACAAACATACATACATACAAACATACAGGTGAAGCTAATATAAAGCGTGTAAAAATAATTCGAAGACACGACTCCAGTAAAAAAAAGCTTTATTTTAGCCCTAAAACCCAGATTAATTTTCGATTAACTGCAAAATTAGATTTTTTGTTGCTTTAAAACAAATAAATAGTTAATTGAGTATGCGAACAAGTGACGTCATATGTTGCTTTTGCCATTCAAACTATAGAGAGAAATGGGGAGAAATGTGTTTTGACAGCTCATAAAAAGTACGTCAGTTGATTGGTGGTGTCCCCATCCCTATAGTCGTAATACCAAGTTCCCCATTATGTTATCAAAACTCCATTAGGTGAATTTATCATGGTAATCGCACAGATTGTATGAATCATTTATAAATTGTAGGTATGAAACATTCATACAATTTACATAAATTTGTTGCTTATCATATCGCCCTAAACAAACGCGACACCGCTTTGAAGTTTATTGAAAAGCGAAATTATTCATTTTTCATACATTTAAATATATTAAACGTTTGGCTTACGAAATATGAACTCTATGATACACAAGTTAAGATTTGAAATAGGATGCGATCAAAGCCATCCTAATATTTACTTCTACTTTTACAGCACGTGTTAAAAATTACAGGTTATCAACTTTAACCACGAAGTATTTATGACAGGAGGTGGATACGTGCGCACTATGCTAAAAATATGACAGATAAGCTGTTTTGGGAGTTTTGGATTTTTTTTATGTCAGAGAGGCCAGACAAACGATCTAGTAGGTCACCTGATGTTAAATGAGCACCACTGTCCATAGACACCCGCAGCGCTTTACGCGATGCCAGTGCGTTGTCGGCCCTGCAGAAAATTGTACACTCGCCTCTTAAAGGCACCCAGGGCCCAATTGCATAACAAAGTACAACTAATATTACAAGCGGAACTCTCGCTTCAGTTATATTAACTAGAAAGGGAGTTCCGCTTGTAATATAAGTTGTACTTTGTTATGCAATTGGGCCCAGGTCGTAACTCGATGGGAAGACCCCAGCGGGAAGCTCGCTCCAGATTTTGCAAGTTCGTGGAAAAAAAGACCGCTTAAAACACACCGTTAAATTTTCACGGGATGAAGAAAAAATGGGATTTATATATTAACTAGCTGATATAGATGATGATGACGATGGATTTTAGGATTTTTGGTATATTCCCTGTCATAGATGAAGAAACATTACCACAAATTTGATTTCTGCGCGGACGAAGTAAGACTCACTTATTTCGGACTGATTCGTAGCCACGGCGGCTACTGCAAAACGCGCACTCAGAACCTGGCAAAGCCGGGGGCTACGACTGGTATTTCCTAAAACACTTTTCTAAGTAATAACCGCGTGAGGTCAAGCGCAGATGAAAAATTTCATTCATACACCCTATTAACGTCACATACCCTTAAATATTACCCTTAATGAAGAATCGCCGCCAATCAATCTCCAACCCAAAACCCTTGTAACAACGTACACATTCCGGTAACGAGTAACACGACACCTTGCGGTCCGTAATAACCTATAGTTATTTATGGGTTAGATAAATAACACAGGTTTTAATTAATTTTGACTCGCTGTATGGAGAGGTGAACGTATGTTGCCCTTTTTATAGAACAAGGATTGTGTTACTGTTACGCTAAATGGCGATAAACCATCCAGTTTGTATTACAAGCCTTTATTTAACTTAAAAAAGAAATAAATCATTTCCATTTCTATCCTCCTAAGGCCCAAGGTCCTATAATAAATAAATAAATAAATAAATAAATATTAGAGGACAATCTTACACAAATCGACCTAGTCCCAAACTAAGCAAAGCTTGTACTATGGGTACTAGACGACGATAAACATACTTATATAGATAAATAAACACTTAAATACATAGAAAACATCCATAACTCAGGAACAAATATTCGTGCTCATCACACAAATAAATGCCCTTACTGGGACTCGAACCCAGGACCTCTTGCTTCGTAGGCAGGGTCACTACCAACTAGGCTAAAGCGGTCGTTCAATATAGTACTTATTAACTTTGTTATTCAGACCCAGCTCCTTCAACAGTTGTGTAGTCATAGCGTATCACGGTCCTACCAGTAGGACTTAGTAGAAACCCGCCATTTTGGTTTCAAAGTTCTGGTCTTGTATAAGTACAATACCCGGGCGACCGAGCTCCGCTCGGGCTAAAACTCGGTACCAAGCGTTTTCCCAGAGATAAGACCAGGCTAGATAAATTTTTCATCCCCGAAAACCCCCACATACCAAATTTCATCGAAATCGTTGGAGCCATTTCCGAGATTCTGATTATAAATGTGAATTGCTCGCTTAAAGGTATTAGATTGGGGATTGGGGGTTTCAAAGGGGGGATGAAAATGTCATTGAATTTGCCGTAGGATGCACCGTTTTTATGACTTTTGACAAAAACACCGGCTCTCGTCCGATCACCGAAGTTAAGCAACGTCGGGCGCGGTCAGTACTTGGATGGGTGACCGCCTGGTTTTTTATTTTTTATTATGAAGTTTCACTTCTTCCGCGCGGAGCGACTCCACGCACTATTTTTTTTGTTGTTTTTTGTTTATATGAAAAGAAGTGTCAAAAATGGACAACGAAAAAAATAAATTTCTCAAGACGTCCCAAGACAGAGAGAAGCACATGTGTGACTCTTTCTTTTTAAGCACATTTCAAGTATTTATTCTCTATCCCTTTCTATCATCTACTTATTTCCGCGTGTAGATACACATGGTAAATGGAAACCAACGATCAGATGGAAACGCAATCTCGGCTGTAACGCGACACGAGAAAACACTACAAATTGAACGCTAACATTACTCTATTTGGTCACAGAGCGGTGGACAGCTTCTTCAAAATTATTGCAGCAGTGTGTAGTAGCTTAGTGGTTTGACCTCTGGCCTCTGAAGCAGAGAATCATGGATTCGAGCCCAGCAGGCTTATTGTCTAACGTTTCTGACGCTTGCTTGTCGATTTAAAATGATGGCAGAAAGAGATGGTGAAAGCGAAGGCAAGCGTCAGAAGCGTTAGACAATACGGTCTCAGGTTCGTACCTCTGAATTTTATGTGCAAAATTACCAAGTTTGTTATGAAGTATCTTTTTGTATTTTTATTTTTAAACTTCATTTTTTATTACGCAAGTGATGATCTAACAAGGTGAGATATTAATGCATTGGAAAGATTTGTGTCTAAGCTCCTGACCAGTGGTGGTGTAGGGGTATTAGCACGCAGCACGGAATGCTGAGGACCTGGGTTCGATTCCCAGCGCTGGTCTTTTTTCTGGTTTTTTTTCTGTGCATCCATATTTCGGTTTGTATTTAGTATGAAATATGTGCAAAATTACATTTTAAATTTACCATTAGCTTTACGGTGAAGGACATCATTACTACATTCAATGGTAGGTGTAAAGTTTACGATTCACACTGGGCCCGCGTGGGAACTACGGCCCAAGCTCTCATTCTGAGAGAGTTGGTTTTTTTTTTTATTTTTTTTTTGGTTAAATATATTAATAAACCAGAATCATTATTTCCTAGTAGCAAAATTTCCAATCGCATTTTTTCCCAAATGTTTTTTCCGCTTTGGCATTTTACTGAAGCTTATTTTCACAGTTGCGTTTTTTCCCAATTTGAATCGACATAGAAACAAAGTCGACGGAGCTCCGTTGGCGCGGAGCTCCTGCTTTTAAATGCTTTTGGCCCTTCAGGCCGATGCTAACTTACCGTAATCTGAACCTACCTGTATCTATTTCTGTGTCGATTAAAATTATGGTAAAATAAAAACCACAGTGGAAAAAAAAATTGGGAAAACATGCGAATGGAAATTTTGCTACTGGGAAATAATAATTCTGGTAAATTGATCTAACCAACCTTTTTTCGGAAGTGTTTATTCTCTATCTCTTTCTAACCCCTACTTATTTTTGTGTGTAGAAACACGCTCCGCGAAAAACAAACGCTACAAACATTGCAAATTGAACGCTAACATTACTTTATTTGGTCACTAAGCGGTGGACATACTAGCAAAAATAATTCATGGAAGTGTTGTATAGTCGACCAAGAAACTCCATTACCACCCTAAAGTTCAATGTCAGTTGTATGACTTAAGACATCAAAGGCTATTTTAACCTACAAGTCAATGTGACAATCAGCCTTATTGTTTTTATTTTGATGTAGGAACTGTCACAAAAAATGATAAAGCACTTACTTGGTCGACTATACAAACTTTTTTCATAAAACTTAATGGTTTTGTATTTAAGGCTTACAAACGTTTAAATGACTCAATTTTGGCGCAGTTTTATGGCTTAATAGTCGTAGAGTGGTCACTCAATCGTCATAAGCAAGCACATTTAGTCACACAGCTGTCATAAGAAATATATTAAACGACTGTTGTAAGAGCAATTGGTTGTATAGTCATAACGCTGGCGTTTGTACGACTAATGAGTCGGTGAAATGCAATAGTGAAGCCGTTTTAATCATAATTCATAACATAAAAACCTAAACAGTAGGTATTATACTTTTTTACCGTTTTAAGTAATTATAACAGATTCGTCATCTAGTAAAGTGAAATGAAATGCGGTATAACAAATCAGATACGCATGCGAATAAAATGTTTTCGACCAAAGTTACTAGGTTTATTAAGATTTTTTTAATGCCCCCTTTAAATAATGTTTGTTTAATTATATTGAATTTAATGAATTAATCGAATTTTATCCCTAAGTTGTTAATATGACTTATAATTAAAAGGTCGGGCTTATGACTTAAAACTCGTAAGCCGACACGCAATATGGACGCCATTACCACTATTTTAGGGTTTTAGCTATACGGTCGTGTTTATGACTGTTGTATGGCATTTTAGCCATGTAACAGCTGTAAAATGCTGACATTATGATTAGTTTTACAATAGTCAGTCTTAAAGCTTTTCTATGACCAAAGTGCTGAAAGATGTCACATTGAAGTTGTAAAACCGGGAAACGGTCTTGGTTAAAACTTTTGTACGACACTGATTAAATTGCTTATAACTATGTTATACAAATGTTTGTACAACTGCAATTTAAGAACAATTTGCATTTAAGCTAAAGTGCTACTTATACAATGTCACGTTTTAAAACTTGCTTATTTACGACGTATTTACGGTGAATCAGTCGTAAAAGGTGCAGATGTTATGACCAATTTGTTAGTTGGGAGCCTCTTCAAAATTATTGCAACAGTAAAGTGTACTATTCCCGCCTGTTTATCACTTTTTTTATAGTAACAGCTGCAACATAAACGCCTCAGCGTCATGCTGAGCCAGTGTCCGTTTTGCAACCGCAATGACACACTGACGTACATTGGTAGACAGGCGTCAATGAATTTTTGTCCAGGTTTATCTCGCGCAAAGTATATCTTCATTTTTAATTTTGATCAAATGTGACATTTAAATTGACATTTCAACTGTATGGATCTAGGATCTGAAATAAATGATTATTATTATTTATCCTTCGTGTTGTCTATTTGTAATAATTTGACGACCAAATGGCGTAGTGGTTAGAGAACCTGTCTATGAAGCTGGAGTTCCCGGGTTCGATTCCCGCGTCGGCCAGATATTTATATGAAAAATATGAATGTTTGCTCTCGGGTCTTGGGTGTTAAAAATGTATTTAAGTATCTATTTATCTATTTCAAGCTTTGCTTTGGGACTAGGTCAATTGGTGTGATTTGTCCCGTGATTTTTTTTTACGAGGGGCGTTCAATATAAATTGAGAATGAGATGCAAACTGTTTTAATATTACGAAATTAAATACTGGCCGGTAAAGCTAATCTATCTAGCTGATTGCTATGAAAAAAAAAACTAACCGTCTTTTGTTTAAAAAAATATACGGTAATTTCTTTGCAATGCTATTGAGTACGTTAGCAAAAATGGAGAAAATTGAACTGCGCGCCGTTATCAAATACTTGTGTTTGAAAAATTTTTCTACGGACCAAGTCAATTTGGATTTGCGGGACACTTTAGGGTCTAATGCTCCTCCGTATTCGACAGTCACACGTTGGTGCGCCGAATTTAGACGTGGAAGAACATCGACAAAAGACGACCCCCGCTCCGGACGCCCTACTACAGCAGTAACTGAAGAAATTGTGAAAAAAGTCGAAAACTCAGTTTTGGCGGATCGTCGTGTCACGGTTCGTTTTATTGCTGAAAATGTAAAGATTTCAACGGGGAGCGTGCATAATATTTTACATGAACGCTTGGGTATGAAAAAGGTATCTGCGCGTTGGGTACCAAGAATGCTTACTGACACGCAAAAACAAACTAGACTAGAGATATGTCAAGAAGCTTTGAACCTGATGCAGCAAGACCGGGAACTTTTTTTGGCGCGATTTATAACAATGGACGAAACATGGCTCCATTATTACGACCCTGAAACGAAACTGCAGTCTGTGACATGGAAAAGGCCATCATCTCCAACTCCGAAGAAATTCAAGGTGAGCCCATCTGCCGGTAAGGTCATGGGCTCTGTTTTTTGGGATGGTAAAGGGGTATTAATGATTGAGTATCTCGAGCATGGAGCCACTATTACGGGCACATTATACGCCTAACAAATAGCAACATTGCGCAATGAGATCCGCGAAAAACGGCGAGGTAAACTCTCGAAAGTTGTGCTGTTCCACCAGGACAATACCTCGGCACACAAGTCCGCCGTTGCAATGGCTGCAATTCGTGATGCTGGGTTCGATATCCTTAAGCATCCTCCGTATTCACCAGATCTCGCTCCCAGTGATTTCTACCTATTTCCGAGATTGAAACAATACCTGAGAGGCCAGAAATTTGAAGACGACGACGCGGTAGTCGCTGCAGTACAAGATTTTTTAAGTACTCAAGATGAGACCTTTTTTAAAAATGGAATTTTTAGTTTAGAAAAAAGATATACTAAGTGTATTATGCTAAAAGGTGACCATGTCGAAAAATAAAATGACATTTAGTAAAAGTTGTTTATAACATACTCATTCTCACTTTTTATTGAACGCCCCTAGTATATCCTGTAATATGTCCTTCTGGACAAAGGCGTATTACAGATGTGGGTGTCAAAACCGGCAAGCTGAAGTAGGGACTGGGCTTAAGTAGGAATGCATCCGGACCGATGGGCACGAATTGTTACCGAATGGGTACCGAGGGATACTTATTTATTCAAAAAAATCGTGCGTGCAGCTCCTCCGCGCGGAAGAAGTGAAACTTCGTAATGTGGAAATGAAAAAGGCACTTATACATCAATATGAACCTTATTGCAATAACTTAAAGAACTAAATTTACTTATGCATCTATGTGTTTAAATTACTCACTAGATGGCGCTTTTATCAAGTCTCATACAAATTTGCACAGACAGTACGAGTTCTGCATCGAACTGTCGAAGTTTTTAACATCCGTTAGTACAATGTGAGATTGCTTGCTTCGGCACTAATGCTTTCATACCCCCTCCATGGTAGCGTTAAAAGTTTAACGCGACCTTGTTGGAAGTCGCATTAGAACTTTCACTTCAAAAATGTTGATGTGTCTTGTGTTGTTGTAAATAAGTTAATTTTCTTTCAACATTATCTTTTTCCATCCAAATTCACTAATAACGTGGGCTGTGGGATATCGTTGGACGCGGAAGGCGCAGGATCGACGTATTTGGCGAACTTTAGGGGAGGCTTATATTTGTTTAGCAGTGGTCGTCTTGTGGCTGAAATGATGATCTTTCCTTAAGTTTCCATCCTTTAAATTTTTCACGTTTAAGTTATTTGAGCGTTGTATCTCCGTCACGTAGTACAGTAAACGTCATAAATAAATGATCACTACCTACCTACCTAGTTTATTTATTTATTTATATGTGGCTGTTTATCCCACTGCCTATATTTATTTTTGACGTCTATTATATGTACGATGTATGTATGAGTAGATGTACTATTTTTTGTTGTGTTTAATTTTCTGATCCACTGTTGATGCACCACCTGCTGTAAACTAGTCCTTCCTTCTTTCTGTTAAAGGGTTGCCTGGAAGAGCCGCCTATTGCTTACCTTGTAACTTTCTCTCTGTGTACCTGTTTTCTGTATCGCTTACTATTTCTGGTGTACAATAAAGAGTCATTGTATTGTACTGTATTGTATCACTTTTGTACCTTGTCTCTTTCAGTCGTTATATAATTTCGTATGGATTTTCAACATGTCGGTAACCTATCGATGTTTAGAAACTCTTTTACTCGAATTTCATTTAGCCGAAAACGGTTCACCGACTTTTTAAAATCCATATGTTTTGTTTTTCCACAACTTCACAATGCCACGGATTAATTTCATCACAGTTTTATTTGCCAACAAAATCAAAATCCCGAATTACATTAATCCATTTTTTTATTTGCCAACCTAATCAGTTGCCATATTTTCATAATCTAAATGTAACGAAAAGCCGAAAGTATGTTTTTATTATCTACCTAACCTAACATCAGAGTAAGTCAACATTGCTTAATTTTTAGCGAGCGAGCGAAGCGAGCGAGCAAGACGGTTCGGAGCGGAAGCGACTCGGATAGGTTAGGTTCAAAGGCTAATGCGGGAGCGTAGCGGAGCGAAGCTCCCGCATTAGCCTTTGGTGTTAGTTATTTTTTTTATTACCACCTACAAAACCCCCTACCCACATAGCAAACTCAATAAAATATTTGGGCAACATTAAAACAAAATTAATATTACGCTCCACACATTTGTCCACACAATTGTATGGTCGCCTTTTGTACCCCTGACCTTTGCGGAATAATAATTTTGCGGAATAAATATATATTTGGCAAATGATCCTACGGAATTTCATGCAGTTGGATTTTGAATCATTTGGCAAATAAAAAAATGGATTTTAAAACATTTGGCAAAAGAAAATATGGTATATAAAATTTCGGACAAACAATAATTTGGAAAATGAAAAAAAGGAGTTTCGTTTTCGGAATTTTAATATTCGGAAATGAGCTTTTCGAGAATGTGATAGGTAACCCAACATGTCGTTAAAGTGACAAAGTACAAAAGTGATCACTTATTTATGACGTTGACCCTACAGTATAAGATCGTTAGATTGGACGCATAAATCAGATGACGACCTATCTTACGATGTAACTAGAGCAGCCGTAGTGATCCAGCTATGACCCCCGTTAGGGCGGCGTTGTTCATTTTACATTTGCTCCCACAAAACATAAGGCGTTGCTGCATGACAATAAAATTAGTAAAGTTAATTTTGTGGCAGCTGAAAAGAACGCAGAAAATGTAGAAATGCAGAAAATGGTTGTTACATTATTATTTATTTCTACACTTCGAGAAAGAGGTCAATCGACTAATTAGACTCGGCTGGGCAGCGTTCGGGAAGCTCCGCAATATCTTGTCAACCAATATACCGCAATGTTTCAACAAAAGTCTTTGACCAGTGTGTGCTGCCAGTGATGACTTATGGTACTGAGAGGTGAAAGCTCATAGTCACTCAGAGGGTAATGGAGAGGGCTATGCTCGGAGTTTCTCTGCGGGATACCATTAAAAATTATGAAATCCGCGCAAGAACTAATGTCACCGACATGGCTCGAAGAATCGCCAGACCCAAGTGGCAGTGGGCAGAGCACATCGCTCGTAGAACTAGGCTGATAGTGCAAAAAGGTTCTCGAGTGGCGTCGACGGACCGGAATACGTAGTGTAGGTAGGCCTCCAACAAGATGGAGCGACGACCTAGTGAAGGTTGCAGGATGATTTATTTCTTGTGAATTTATGACCTTGTTAAACCTGTTTTCAATATATTTTTTACTTTGCTTTACAGTAAAGTTATAGATAGTCAGACGGCCAGCGGAAACATTATTACGAGTAATAGAGTTCCGTTCCGTTTGTTACCAAGTGAACAGCAAAACATTACTTTGATTTTTAACACCCGACACAAAAAGAGGGGTGTTATAAGTTTGACCGCTATGTGTGTGTGTGTGTGTGTGTGTGTGTGTGTGTGTGTGTGTGTGTGTGTGTGTGTGTGTGTGTGTGTGTGTGTGTGTGTGTGTGTGTGTGTGTGTGTGTGTGTGTGTGTGTATGTCTGTCTGTGTGGCTGTCTGTGGCATCATAGCTCTTAAACGGGTGCACCGATTTGGATGCGGTTTTTTTTATTAGAAAGCAGGTTTCTTGGCAATGGTTTTTAGATATGTTTCATCAAAATCGGTTTAGTTGTTTCAAAGTTATCAGCTCTTTTGTTAGCTGCGGAAGGGATCTTAGACGCATAACGGGCATTGACTTAATGTTCAAACGTACGAGTGACATAATTGCGTTGGGGGTTTTTAAAATTTTGAATTTATAGTTATCATAGAAATATTATGATATACAAACTTATTTTATGCTTACCGCGGCTTTTAAATTTGTACGAAGCCTCCTTGCAATTCTCACTTGGCTAGGTTCTAATTCGGAGCCGACGCTGTGGAAATAAGCTATATCAGGGATTAACTACTTGTATTTATATTCCAAACACCAGCAAATCCATCAAACAAACACTATCATGCAGATTTCCCTACAAATGCAAATAAACATCTCAACTAGAATTCGAAGTCTCACACGAATCGTATTAACCACGATTTAGTTCAAAAATATCTTACATTTCCCACTGAAATCGTGATTTAGACTAAATTCATGATCCAACTAAATTACGGATTGGATTCGGTATTATGCTGAAGATAAAGGCACAGTGTAAAACAGTAGGCAGTTCACGTAAAAATAGGCATACAAAACCGGTTTTAAATTGTGTGGGGAAAACCGTTTTTTTAGGGTTCCGTATACCCAAAGGGTAAAAACGGAAACCCTATTACTGAGGCTCCGCTGTCCGTCCGTCCGTCCGTCTGTCCGTCTGTCCGTCTGTCACCAGGCTGTATCTCGGAAATCATGATAGCTAGAAAGTTGAAATTTTCACAGATGATGTATTTCGGTTGCCGCTATAGCAATGAATACTAAAAAATGGAATAAAATAAATATTTAAGGGGGTCCCATACAATAAACATGAATTTTTTGCTCGTTTTTGCTCGATATTGATAACGGCAACAGGTAGACACTTAAAATATTCACAGAATAATTATATATTGACTTTAAAAATAAATCATTAAATTAAAATAAAAAAAAATATTTAAGGGGGGCTCCCATACAACAAACGCCGGCCGGCAACGGACTAGTGACCCTTCTGGGGTTTCTGGTTCTCATGGGTGGTGGTGATCGCTTACCAACAGGTGACCCACTTGCTCGTTTGCCTCCCTCTATCAATAAAAAAAAACGTGATTTTTATTGACAATTGTACGGAACCCTTCGTGCGCGAGTCCGACTCGCACTTGGCCGGTTTTTTTGTTTTCTCCACACTATTAAAACTACTTTCAGATGGCACATGCAGAGGTACTTTTTGTCAAATTTGCACTTGCTTTGCAGTTTGCTGTACTGTAGTATCAAATTTTGACATGAGCGTGAGATGCGCTATATACATACATCATCATTATTATCACGTGTACTGCCTTTTCGGCAAATTATTTTTCGCAAACTGATTAATTTGGCAAATGTTTTATTTCCCAAATGTTATTTTTTTCTGAAACTGTAAACTATTCAGGAATTTCAGGACTATCCTGTAGGTTAGGTTAGGTTAGGTTAGGTTTGTTTTATAACAATCCTGAAAAGTTTACAATTTCAGAAAAAATAAACATTTGGGAAATGAAACATTTGCCAAATTAATCATTTTGCGAACAGTTTTTCGCCAAAACATTAGTAAACCTTATTGTCACCCTAGCCTGTATACGTCCCAACTCAGGGCACTCTCAGAAGCCATGATCCAAAGTCCTCAAATTCATTCCTTAAAATATAATATTCCGAACCATGCAATGTAAATAACACGAATCTTAAGTAATCTCTAATGGAATAAATTACACCGAATGCTTGTGGACACTCGGCAGAGCGATTGCAAATTCAGCGCATAGTTTGCAGATTGCTTACTAGATTTATACTGTGACCTAGATTTAGATCAACGTTTAATAATATGAAATCTGAGCTTTAATAATTCCGTAGAATTTTCGTGCTGCGTCCGGAAATGGTAACGGAATGCAATTTTCAGGGATAAAAGCTAGCGTATTCTTTTGTGATTTATTTTAATACGTGGACTGATACCTATGTATGTATTCATGACAGCTGCTGCCCGCGATTTTGTATGCTAAGTGCTACGAACCTGACTACGAAGCTTGAGGTCCCGGGTTCGATTCCCGTGTCGGGGCTGATATTTGTATGAAAAATACGAATATTTGTTCTCGGGTCTTGGGTGTTTAATATGTATTTAAGTATGTATCTATCTATATAAGTATGTTTATCCGTTGCCTAGTACCCATAACACAAGCTTTGCTTAGTTTACTTTGGGACTGGGCCAATTGGTGTGAATTGTCCCGTGATATTTATTATTATTTATTTATTTATAAGTGCTAAGATTTCGTTTATCGATATACCGCTTAAACTTTAATTCGAGTGATAAAGTATCCTGTGCGAAATAAGATTTAAAATTTACGGTGAAGGAAAACATCGTAGGAAAACCTGTACATACTTGCGAATTCGAATTCAATGCTGTGCATGA
The DNA here is from genome assembly GCA_947859365.1 of Archips crataeganus. Classification (NCBI taxonomy): domain Eukaryota; kingdom Metazoa; phylum Arthropoda; class Insecta; order Lepidoptera; family Tortricidae; genus Archips; species Archips crataeganus. The sequence continues at coordinate 4,547,059 of OX402071.1, read as the reverse complement.
AGTTCCCAATCCGTCCTGGGCCCGCGTGGACACTACGGCCTATGCCCTCTCATTCTTAGAGGAGGCCCGTGCCTTAAAGACATTCGATTTTAGACCGTAAATGTTGCTAATTTGAATTGGCTTTAATTTCTGTTTGGCATCAAATATCTTGCCGGTATCGATTTAATCTCGCATCGCTCGTAGAACTGACGGCCGATGGGGCCGAAAGGTTCTCGAGTGACGTCCGCGGACCGGAAGTCGCAGTGCAGGTAGGCCTCCAACAAGATGGAGCGACGACCTGGTAAAGGTGGCGGGAACGCGTTGGATGCGGATTGCGCAGGGCCGATCTGTTTGGCGAGCCTTGGGGGAGGCCTATCTTCAGCAGTGGACGTCCTTTGGCTGAAATGATGATGATGATGATGATCGATTTAAGGGTTAATAGGACTAAACGGTCGAAATAATCCACTTAGCCCAACTAGTACTGGCACGAATTTTAATAGAACTAAATGGTCGAAATATTCCGTTTAGTCCCAATACTTCTGGCACGAAATAGAGCTAGTTAGATAATTTTTACAGGTAGGTTAGGTTCGTTAGGTATCTTCATATTGCTCGAAGGGCAGACCGCCCTGAAATAGGAGCCCCGCGAAACGGGGTGCCGTCGACATAAGGCGTGGGTTGCTTAATGCAGTCATTCCGTTTTTCTCTACTAGTGGAACTAAACGGATAATAAAATTACAAACAGGATTTTCTGGCCGTTTATTCCTACTAATAGGACTTAACGGAATTTTCTGTTCGTTTATTCCTATTAATAGGACTAATGTAGATCTTTTTTGAAAAAAAAACCCAACTGCGTAAAAATATTTTCTTATATATCCCCGAAAGTGGCCTATGTCTTTGGGATACCGACTTGGATATTATGAGTACCTACCAAATTTCAACTCAAACCCGATAGAAAATTTGAACAAATGTTAATCAGAAATCAAATCGCTGCAAAATATAAGTATCATAAAAATTATTACTCAAAAAAAGAATTTTCTTTATTTAAACAGCTGCAATAAAATTATTTTTGGTGATCAGTCAATTTTTTGTATGATCAAATCTTGTATGTGGATGATGTCCTGGATTTTACAAAAACCAAAATTGTCTTGACGAGGGCAAAAGCTAGATTTATATTAAAAATTTAACGCTCAGTGCGACCTTGTGATAACCGAATATTCCAGTCCCAAAATGTAGTAAAAGGGTATAAGCTTAGAGCTTAAACCCTTATCTTAGTAAAGTATCCTCACTGGAATAAAAAACAGTAGAAACCCAGTACCCAGGTAATTTATTACTATGTTCAAGTCACAACACTCGAAACATTAGTAGTGGTAGAGCCATGTTGTAGCTAAGTAGCCGCTGCATCACGAATGGGCCGGCTCGTCCGGGGCAGTACCACCCTCTCACAGAACACCGGCGTGAAGTAGCAGTAATCCTGCTTGCGTTTCGTACGGTCAGTGAGAGTGCCGGGGGCCCAATACCTCACCCCTTCCCTCTCCCCCCCCTTCCCCCTTCTTCTCCTTTAGGGCCGACAACGCACTGGCATCGCGTAAAGCGCTGCGGGTGTCTATGGACAGTAGTGATCATTTAACATCAGGTGACCCACTAGTTCGTTTGTCTGGCCTTCCTAACATAAAAAAAAAAACATAACAGAGTGGTCGTGGTCATCGGTTAAAATTAACCATCATGATGTGAATGTAGCATAGCTAAGATAACGACTGGTTATATCAATTTATCAATATCGTTATTTCCTAGCAGCAAGATTTCCATTCGCTTTTTTCCCAAATGCTTTTTGAAGTGAAACTTCTAATGCGACTTCCAACAAGCGTTGCGTTAAATGCGTTGCGTTAAATACGCAACGCAACGCAACGCAACGCAAGTTGACGTTTACGAGACGTTCGCATTGTATATATACTAACGGATGTTAAAAACTTCGCCAGTGTGATCCTGAACAATTGCGTGGTTTAGTATGCAAACTTGTAAAAATCAAAACTATTTTAATGGTAGATCGTAGAATAAAATATTATAAACGTATTTAGTAAAAAAAGTATTGAATATCTTTGAGAATTACGAAAAATCAAGAAAAAATATTGAAAATAACGTACGCACGAGGAGCAACGCCATCTAGCGACGAGTTATGTAACTTGTTTCGCTAATTTGTATGAGACTTGATAAAAGCGCCATCTAGTGAGTAATTTAAACACATAAATGCATAAGTAAATTTAGTTCTTTAAGTTATTGAAATAAGGTTCATATTGATGTGTAAGTGCCTTTTTAATTTCCACATTTCGAAGTTTCACTTCTTCCGCGCGGAGGACCTGCACGCACGATTTTTTTATCACTACAGTTTTTTACTGAAGCTTATTTTCACAGTAGCGTCTTTTCCCAATTTGAATTGGGACAGAAACTTCTGCGTGCTTTTATCTAACCCTACCTATGTTTCTGTGTCGATTAAAGTTGGGAAAAAATGGGATTGTGTAAATAAGTTTCAGTAAAAAACCATGGTGAGAAAACTAACATCTGAAAAAAAAAAACCGGCCAAGAGCGTGTCGGACACGCACAAGGTAGGGTTCCGTAGCCATTACAAAAAAATCAAGTAATATTTCTCTAAGGATTTCGTATGTGTACGGAATCATCCAAGTTTAGGTATGTTTTATACCTTAGGCTACTATTTACTCTTAAACTACAAATAATTTCCAAGCAATCTTAGCCGCTATAATTTTCCTAGTAAATTTGATATATTTACTACCATTGTGATTTTTTTCAAATTTTTCCACCCAACAGTTTAGATTTTAGAGGGGGGGGGGACGCTCGATTTTAATGAAAATTTTCACTTTAAAGTTGAATATTTCGCAAACAGATCACTGAATAGAAAAATCATGTGAGCAACTCCGCAATGATTTTAAAAGACCTATCCAACGATACCCAACACTATAGGGTTAACCGAGAAAAAAAAATCACCCCCACTTTACGTCTATGGGAGGTACTCTAAAAAAATTTTTTTTACTTTTTTTTATTCAATCACTTTGTCGGCGTGACTGATATATATATTCATGCCAAATTACAGCTTTCTAGTACTAACAGTCTCTGAGCTTAGCCGCGGACAGACAGACAGACAGACAGACATGGCGAAACTATAAGGGTTCCTAGTTGACTACGGAACCCTAAAAAAATGCGAATGGAACTTTTGCTACTAGGAAATTTTGGTGAGTTGATCTAACCCCTCAACATGTTCTTTCATTGCTCCGAAATTGTTATTCCGTTATATTGTGGCGGAGCGTGAGATATTGAAATAAGAGAAAGAACCGTCTTTGCTGGATACACGTTTATTTCTGCCATCACTTACCTACTACAGTCATATTTAAAGGCTAGATGCTTAGGTCTTAAGGAATACCACTACAATATGCCCTCCTCCCTTCTGACTTTCCTTCGCCCTCTAAACTTGAATTTCTTTCTTGCACTAGGACGTTCTAAATACGGAGAAAGGGCATGTTAGAGATCTTTTTCCAAGCAGGTGTAAGCGCCTTATAATTGTTTTTAAGTAAGTTAATAAAAATTAACTAATCATATTCATGAACTAAAACAATTACTTTGCTCACCCGCGACCTTACAATAGTTACGTTTATGCAAGAAATGTGCGTTCATGCAGTTCCTCCACCTCCACACTGTACGAACACACACAAATCACATAAACCCAACCATCACCACCACCAAGCTACACTGACGCGTTTCGAACTCAACCAGAGCTCATCTTCAGAGTTACCACAACCGTATGCTATGCTACCAAACGTTAAACTAACAAACCAAAACAAATGTTTTAACTTGTCACTGTAACTTCTCAAGTACCCACTTTATTTTTCTTATTCTCAAACTACCCCACAAAAATTAACTTTTATTGACATATTTAAAACTACCTTGATTTTTTTTTTTTTTTTTGTTTATTTATTTACGTAACTATTGTAAAATTGTTTTAGTTCATTAATATGGACCTCCGCAAAGTAACGCCTGATTCAATAAATTATTTAATCATATTCAAGTAAAGGTAATTTAACTGGGCAGCGTTCGGGAAGCTCCGCAATATCTTGCCATCCAATATACCGTAATGTCCAAAGTCAAAAGTCTTGACCAGTGTGTGTTGCCAGTGGTGACTTATGCCACTGAGATTTGGCCGTTAACGATCGGCCTCATAAGAAAGCTCAAAGTTAATCAGAGGGCGATGGAGAGGGCTATGCTCGGAGTTTCTCTGCGGGATCGCATTAGAAATGATGACATCCGCGCAAGAACTAAAGTCACCGACATAGCTCGAAGAATCTCCAGACTCAAGTGACAGTGGGCAGGGCAGATCGCTCGTAGAACTGATGGCCGATGGGGCAAAAAGGTTCTTGAGTGGTGTCCACGGACCGGAAGACGTAGTGTAGGTAGGCCTCCAACAAGATGGAGCGACGACCTGGTTAAGGGTGCGGGATCGCGTTGGATGCGGATGGCACGAGATCGATCTGTTTGGCGAGCCTCGGGGGAGGCCTATGTTCAGCAGTGGACGTCTTTCGGCTGAAATGATGATGATGATGATGAATATCAGTAAGACCATCCTGACTCAGAGACCATGTTGTACAAGATTAAAAAATGAAATAAAAAGTCTAAAAGAATTACTGTGTCTCTGTCTATTGCTCTACTGGTCTTAAATAAGTCTGAAGTACCTACAAGCAAGGCCCTCAGCTGCGCGAAGTGAGTAATATTTAAATATGTTGTGTCTGGCTCATAGTCTTAAGCACTCTGAAGTATATTTTAGTTAAGTTGCTGCCTGGATTTGTACAATGTAAATAAGGTATGGTCCAATCAAGTCAAAATCTAAGTACCTATCTTTAGGGCCAATTTTTATTTTGTTGTAAGTTTTGACTTTATTTTAAACTTGGAAAATTGTATGTGATTATAATTAGTGATTAAACGAACTTACCAAGTGAAGTTCTATCATAATTCTACGACTGCTTCGTCCGAAGAGATTAAGTAGTAATAAATAATAAATATCACGGGACAATTCACACCAATTGACCCAGTCCCAAAGTAAGCTAAGCAAAGCTTGTGTTATGGGTACTAAGCAACTACTTAAATACATATTAAACACCCAAGACCCGAGAACAAATATTCGTATTTTTCATACAAATATCTGCCCCGACACGGGAATCGAACCCGGGACCTCAAGCTTCGTAGTCAGGTTCTCTAACCACTAGGCCATCTGGTCGTCTGGTCGTCTGATTTCTGCTCAAAATCACGAGCTTTTTCGTTCATAATATTAGGAGAAATAAAGTGTGTGGGACGATAATGACAATAAATCAAAGCTAAAAACGAACCTATCTCTCAAAGGGCCGGCAACGCATCTGCGACAATCTTAGTGTTGCGGGTGTCCATGGGCGGCGGTGATTGCTTCCCATCAGGTGACCCGCATTGTAAACAAAAGCTTGTACACGTTTACAAAATATGCGAAAATACTGATATTGGGTAAAACCTGTTTCTAACGAATAACTGGAGCGAGATATAACACATAAAATACTGAAATTGCTGCACGCCAGCACTAAAACAAAGAAACCGCACAAGTGCGAGTCGACACGCGTGGGGAGGGTTCCGTACGATTTTTTTTTACTGTAGCCCCCTATTAATACATAATATTATGTAGTTGAAAAAACTGAATCACGTACCTTCCAGGGTGAACCCTTTTCATTGCAAATGTCATGTTGACACATCATCATCAAGTCATTGTTGTCCATACATCTGCGAAAAAATCATCGTCAAATTCCTACCGACCGAACGACCGCTTTAGCCTAGTTGGTAGTGACCCTGCCTACAAAGCAAGGGGTCCTGGGTTCGAATCCCGGTAAGGGCATTTATTTGTGTGATGAGCACGAATATTTGTTCCTGAGTTATGGATGTTTTCTATGTATTTAAGTATTTATTTATCCATAGGTATAAGTATGTTTATCGTCGTCTAGTACCCATAGTACAAGCTTTGCTTAGTTTGGGACTAGGTCGATTTGTGTAAGATGGTCCCCTAAAAAAAAAAAAAAAAAAATTGGCTGCGATAAGGTTCCACCCTGGCACGCCATTCAGTTTTCTTGGTACGTAGTCTATTTACCTTGATACGTATTAGTTTATTTGTAATCATTATTATATTAGTCTACTATATACTGTATACTTATCTGAATTCATCATACGTAGGTAGGCATTTTCAGAAAAAAGTGTACCCTGTACTTTTTTTTAAAAACCTTACAAATTTTGGGTTATTTCTACTCAGAATCACAAGCACTATCGATTTAAGTAATAAAAAAGTGTCCCTTCTTTAATTGTCAGTTTTGTGACGCAGTTAACCATACAATATGTTGTATCGACCGTCACAAAACTGACTAATAAATTTTGTATGGAAAAATTAAGGATAATTAAGGAAAACGGGTACATTTTTTTCTGAAAAATCCAGGTATGTATATTTTTAATGCTCTGTTTATTTTAATTATTTTTTTTGTTTCGGTTCTCTTTACTTTTCATTGCATGTCTACTCATGTTTCTGGTGTTCTGAAAATCTTTCAAATGTAAACTGGAAGAGATCCATCTAAGGGATAAGTTTCTCTTTAAAAAATAAGCTTAATTAAATAGCTTTCAGTGTACCTGTTCGTATTGGATAGGCGGGGAAATTTGCCCATCATTATTTCAACTCATTCGGTTTAATAGTTTCAGAATAAATCGGCTGTGACAGACGGAAAGACCCACACGAGTGACTCTATTATACCTGGTTTACACTCGCGTACGAGTGGCGAGACGAACTCCGGGACGAGCCACGAGACGAGAGTGTGAACAGGCGCGCCTCGCGCCTCGTCTCGTGATTTGCCTTGATTTTGAGGCTCGCGACCGGAGCGAGACGACGAGGCGACGCGCGAGGCGAGGTGGCGAGGCGAGAGTGTAAATCAGGTATCAGGGTTCTGTTTTCCCGTTTGAAATACAGAATCCTAAAAAAGAGGCGATATTTTTGATGCAGAGTCAAAATTAAATTTGGGGACTGCGCGTGCAATTTTTCGTGTAGGTACTATAAAAAAGGAAAACTTTTGCTGTTAGCCGCTGACCATGGAAAAGTGCAGACGAAATATGCGATGCCCCTAAAACCAAACCAATACCAAAGAGCCGAAAGGCATGAAAGTGTTTTATTTTCACAGCCACATTTTTCAGCTAGGTGCCGTTACTAGGTTAAGCTAATAGGGATTGTGATTGTGACGCCATTAAAAAATAATGTGAAGACACGACTCCAAGAAAAAAGCTTTATTTTAGCCCTGAAAACCAGATTAATTTTGGAGTAGCTGTAAAATTAGATTTTTTGTTGCTTTAAAACAAGGGTCTTCAACCTTTTTGAAGTCAAGGGCCTAGTATACTCTGATGTTGGTTCGGTGGGGCGCAACATAATAAAAACATTCCATTCTAAACCCTATTCTATATCGTTTTAATTCTATTCTTTTTAATCTGTAAATAGGTAGGCATAATTTGTAGACATGTGAATTTAATTTTGTCAATACAATGTCGGGCCGCCATGGACGCAACCGAGGGCCGCATGCGGCCCGCGGGCCGCCGGTTGAAGACCCTTGCTTTAAAACAACAGTTAGTCTATTGAGTTGGCAAACAAGTGACGTCATAAGTTGCTATTGCCATTCAAACTCTATGGGAGAATTGTGTTTTGACAGCTCATAAAAAGTATGTCAGTTGATTGGTGGTGTCAACATCCCTATCAAGCCGTTTTGTTGCCATTGTCGTCATGCCTTGACAGTGGATGTCCATCGGCTGAAATGATGATGATGTTGATGATGTTGCAATAATTACGAACAAACAGAAACAATTACTTTCCTCACCCGCAACCTTATGATAGTAACGTTTATGTAAGAAATGCGTGTTCATGCAGTTCCTCCACCTCCACACTGTACGAACACACACAAAGCACACAAACCCAACTATCACCACCACCAAACTACACTGACGCGTTTCGAACTCAACCAGAGTTCATCTTCGGACTAGGTACCACACACTATGCTGCCAAATGTTAGACTAATAATAATGATATTACTAAAGTTCCGGTGAACGCGTACCGTACTGTTTGGTTTTGTGTTAGCAACAATAGTGGTCTTTTGTTAGTTCACCAAAATTTATTTACCGTCCGAATCCCATTTATTTCGGCAAACATTAATCATGTCTTAGTCGGACCCTGACTCTCTAAATCTTATCTTACGATATATACCAGCATGAGCGTAGAATAGTTAGCTTGCTACTCCGCTCCCATATATGCAAATCTGGGCGATAATAGTAGATCGAGCAACAAGTGCATAAAATGCACCGTTGTATTCGGGATGTTTAAAAATAAAATGAAAAATAAATTAATAAAAAAACAGACACAACCACAATATCAGCCACTTTCTACTTTTACAAAACTACGTATACATAACACAAAAAACAAAACACAATAATTAAGCGGAATATAGCTTAAATTACAAGAAAAAATCTCCCAAAATCACCGCTCATGAATTGTACCCAGAAGGTCAACAGAATCTATCGCGTTGAAGTGAGACAGTTCTTTGAAAATCACTGTACACTAAAAAAATCAAAAAGTGTTTCCACATTGATCTTCTTTGTACCAACTCAACCGGGCGTAAATCATCTCACATCTAAAGTGTATCGTGTCTATTTCATGTGACGGGCAACCCCAAAACCAACCTCGTAGCTATACACAATGTTTTTTAATCTTTACCTTATTCCATAGGAAACACGAGCGCTGACAGATACACGTAACCACAGAGGTAGACTATTTTTTCCTCATACATTAGTTAAAAGCTTGAGATTTACGAGTTCAAATGTAAACTGTTGCGTACAGGCTGGAAATATGCGGCCATGTTTTAAATTTACGACGTTATGGCGCGTTTGTTTTTTTCTGTGGCTTTGTTAACAATTTGAATTTAGAATGGCTTTGATCAAAAATTCAAATAGGCTTTTATGATCGCACTTGACGTACCTGAAAGTGTTTCAAATTGATCAACAAAAAAAAGAGAGTTCGTCAAAAATTTCATTTCCGATGTAAGCTTTTTCGCTGACTGTACTTTTTGTTGACTATACTTGCACTGTCGTCCAATCTACATAAGTATACCAAATTTCAAGTTAATTCAACCACTGGAAGTGGGTCAAATTCAACTTCCAAGGTTTGACCCGTACATACATACTTACATTGCAGGCTAATAAAAAGCATTTAAAAATTAGTGTAAAACTAGTAGTGGTACCTGAGTGGTTTGACCTATGGTTTTTCAAGCAGAGAGTCGTGGGTTCGAACCTGGGCTCGCACCTCTGAATATTTTGAATTTATGTGCAAAATTACATTTCAAAATTTACCATAGCTTTACGGTGAAGGAAAAAAATTGTGAATATATCATGCACAGAGAAGAAATTCAATGGAAGGAAGGAGCTAAGGCCCAAGCCTTCTCATTTTGAGAGGAGGCCTGTCCCCTGCAGTGGGACGTATAATAGGCTGGGACGACGATGATGATGACGATGTGCGAAATTACACTTGCAATTTACAATGAGCTTTTCGGTGAATGAAAATATCATGAATAAATCCACATTCACTTGCGAAGCAATTCAATGGTGTATGCGAACATCTCAATTTGTACTGGGTCCACGTGGGTACTACCTAAGACCTTTCAATCTGAGAGGAGGCCTTTAACAGTAGTAGGACATACAGATATAGACTGCGAATAACCAGCGAATGTTGGATTTTGTCTGATGCAATCCCGCAGAGAAACTCCGAGCATAGCCCTCTCCATCGCTCTCTGTGTGACTTTGAGCTTTCTTATGAGGCCCATCGTTAGCGGCCACGTTTCAATCCGCAATGAAATCCGCGCAAGAACTAAAGTCACCGACATAGCTCGAAGAATCGCCAGACTCAAGTGGCAGTGGGCAGGCACATTGCTCGTAGAACTGATGGCCGACGGGGCAAAAAGGTACTCGAGTTATGATGGAGACGACCTGGTCAAGGTTGCGGGATCGCGTTGGGGGAGGCCTATGTCCAGCAGATAAATAGGCAGTATAGACTGTCAGTGGACGTCTTTCGGCTGAAATGATGATGATGATGATGATGTTCCATTATTTTATTCAACACATGGCGTCCGATATTTTGTAAGAGCCCCTCGTAAATCTAAGGCGGCGCCCAACAGACCACTCTGTCGCCAATTTGTTACAGAAAAGGCTGCGTTTTTATAAATATGGCGACATTTTTGTGGTAACGGCGACATTTCTCACAAGTCAACGGGTTTATGTTGTGCTTTTAGAGCTCCTTGGGAGCCTAGGTTTTAGTGAAGGATGTGTTTTTGAAATATTTCGTACATGGTATAGTAAAATTCAGTGCTAGGGTGATCATCATCATCATCAGAGTTGTGTTGTTCTGAAGATGAGTTTTGGTTGAGTTGTGATTTGTGCGTGTTCGTACAGTGTGAAGGTGTTAGAACTGAATGAGCACACATTTCTTGCATAAACGTAGATATCGTAAGGTCGCCGCGGGTGAGCAAAATAATTGTTTCAGTTCATTAAACATAGTCCGGCTTGCGCGTAACTCCGAGTTAACTGCTAACTCAGGGTTAAAAAGTGTCAAAATGTATGGAATTGTTATTCTTAACCCAGGGTTACCGATTTAGTTTTTTAACCCTGAACTGTGCAAGTCACCCTTAGAGAACTGGCTGGTGTGACTGTGAAAAAACAAAAGTTTATAACTATCCATTGCATTTTAGACTAAGAGCTTGAGCTGTATTGAATAACATACCTACACGACTCAAACGATAGTTCTTTAAGAAACAACTTGAGTCATTCAGTCGTTTATAAGATCTTTCAGTGAAACAACTCAGTCTTATTAGCAGGGGTGGAGCTTTTGGTGCAGATGACGTAAAAATGACAGCTCGAGTCATTCAGTCGTTTAAGTATTTCAGTGAAACAACTCAAGTCTTATGTAGAGCTCAAGCTTTTGGTGCAGTGCAGATGATATAAAAATGACGCCATTTTGTACACACAATGATGTGGTACCTAAATGCAAAAAAGTGTTACAAAATTTGCTTCCGCGATGCACGATTATCGCCAGAGAGGGATAAGAGGTACAGTTACTGAGCTCTCGTTTGGCTTCAATTTTGCGACAACAGTTCATTCCCGTTGTACGTTACTTGGTAGTACTTATTACTACTTCCATGATTTATTGTTAATCTGAATGACAATTATCAGTCAAGACATTATGGTACTGCTCATTTCAAGTTGCCATATCATTTAATAAATGAGGTTGATAACTCAGATCAAATAAAAAGTAAAGATAGAGCGCTGCGAACAACGAAGTGAGGCCGGTCAAACTACACCAATCCGTGTGCTTACACAGTGGCACGCTTGCATCCAAACTACACCAAATTTTGCTTAGAACCCAAAACGTCAACCCTAGTGCTGCCATTATAATGTTGTAGTTACCCTATTATTGGATAAATGCCGCCTATTCTTTTTTCATTTTTAATTTTATTCTTTATTAACACAGCTTAGAACGTGACACGCAACGTAAAGTTATTTGTTTCTTGTAAAAGTTTATCAACGTTTTTTATTGTAGTAACGGTATAAACGTGACACGCAACGTAGTATCGGGGTATTAAGAATTATTATGGCAACACCGGCCTACGCACACATGTTTATAAAACCGGCTTCACTCATCTGTTCAACGCGCTCTATCTTTACTTTTTATTTGATCTGAGGTTGATAAGTGGTAATTGTTTAAGAGAAAACTACTTGAAATCATCCTATGTGCGGTACAACGTCATCGACACTAAAAGTTCGAGCCCTGCTTATTAGTAAAGACTCGACCTTCCAGTCTTCATTTATGAGTCATGTAAAGTGGAGTCTACTCATTTTAAGAAACTTTAAAAGACCGAGTCTCTTTTATCACTAGGTCAAATGGACGTCACGATACTGTAATAACACCATCTATCGATATTTCACCTATCAGAAAACCCTTATTGTGATTAAAATCAGTATGCGAATGCCCCGAAATATTTATAATGCTTATTCATTGTATGTTGAAACAACTAACAACCAATCCGATGTGTAATGGGAAGTGATGACAAGCGCATAATGGATTCATCATCGATCATAAATCAACTCAGTATTGATTTGAAACTGTATCTAATGGAAACGTTCGTTTTTAATCTATTTTCATATATCTTGGCTTAGATTATTTATACACTAGATATTTAGAGCTTAGGCCGCATGAAAACGTCCCGAAAAATATAAGCCAACAATTGGCTTATATGTCATTTGCCTCCCTTCAGTCTGAATGACGTAACGCGATCGTAAGATGAAGCTGTCAAATGGGTTTATGGACGTTTTGTATCGCAGTGTTTGCTACTGACACTCTATCTAGTGTATAATAAATAATAAAAAAAATTCGGGAGCGATTAATGTACGTGCAGTAAATTGTCGGCCTGGAATGCACAATCTGTACGCTTAGTATAAGTTTTCCTTCACTTCAATACTTCTCGGTCGCGTTTACGTAAAAATTTCAATTCTATGGAAACATGGAAGCGCGCGCGCGGAGACGCTGTCCATGTTTCCCTAGTAATTGAATTTTTTACGTAAACGCGATCGAGAAGTATTTGGTTAAGTAAAAACTTATACTAAGCATACTGATAACTCATGCTCATTTAATCCTATCGTATCACATTTAATGTCACTTGGTGACCGAATAGCTAGTGGTAGTAGCGATCCCCGGTCGGGGCATTTATTAGTATGAACAACACGAATGTTTGTACTCGAGTCTTGGGTATTTAATTGTATGTTTATCCGTTATCTAGTACCCACAATACAAGCTTTCATTTGAAGCTGTGATTTTTGTTTTGAAGCTTTGAACCAATCTTGATAAGATTGCTTAAGAGCGACATCTCTTGTCCGGGTGAGCGGATAGTTCCGAAGGAGTGTTGAAGTTTCTCGTTGAGAACATGAAACATAGGTGTCCCTGGTGTCTCTGCGTAAGGGGACTATAGAAAAACAAACAGAAAAATGTTGATATATAGGGAAAATTTGTGTCTAAACTCCTGACCAGTGGGTGGTGTAGGGGTATAGCATGCAACACGGAATGCTGAGGACCTGGGTTCAATTCCCACCGCTGGTCTCTTTTTCTGGTTTTTTTCTGTGTATCCATGTTTCAGTTTGTATTTAGTATAAAAATATTAAGCTTTGATTAGTTTGGGACTAGTTCAATTGGTATTAATCGTACCATGATTTATTTATTTATTTTAATATTTATGTACGAGGGGCGTTCAATATAAAGTGAGAATGAGATGCAAACTCTTTTAATATTACGAAATTAAATACTGGCCGGTAAAGCTAATCTATCTAGCTGATTGCTATGAAAAAAAAAACTAACTGTCTTTTGTTTAAAAAAATATACGGTAATTTATTTGCAATGCTATTGAGTACGTTAGCGAAAATGGAAAAATTGAACTGCGCGCCGTTATCAAATACTTGTATTTGAAAAATTTTTCTACGGACCAAGTCAATTTGGATTTGCGGGACACTTTAGGGTCTAATGTTCCTCCGTATCTGACAGTCGCGCGTTGGTGCGCCGAATTTAGACGTGAAAGAACATCGACAATGGACGACCCCCGCTCCGGACGCCCTACTACAGCAGTAACTGAAGAAATTGTGAAAAAAGTCGAAAACTCAGTTTTGGCGGATCGTCGTGTCACAGTTCGTTTTATTGCTGAAAATGTAAAGATTTCAACGGGGAGCGTGCATAATATTTTACATGAACGCTTGGGTATGAAAAAGGTATCTGCGCGTTGGGTACCAAGAATGCTTACTGACACGCAAAAACAAACTAGACTAGAGATTTGTCAAGAAGCTTTGAACCTGATGCAGCAAGACCGGGAACTTTTTTTGGCGCGATTTATGACAATGGACGAAACATGGCTCCATCATTACGACCCTGAAACGAAACTGCAGTCTATGACATGGAAAAGGCCATCATCTCCAACTTCGAAGAAATTCAAGGTGAGCCCATCTGCCGGTAAGGTCATGGGCTCTGTTTTTTGGGATGGTAAAGGGGTATTAATGATTGAGTATCTCGAGCATGGAGCCACTATTACGGGCTTTTTATACGCCAAACAAATAGCAACATTGCGCAATGAGATCCGCGAAAAACGGCGAGGTAAACTCTCGAAAGTTGTGCTGTTCCACCAGGACAATGCCCCGGCACGCAAGTCCATCGTTGCAATGGCTGCAATTCGTGATGCTGGGTTCAATATCCTTAAGCATCCTCTGTATTCACCAGATCCCGCTCCCAGTGATTTCTACCTATTTCCGAGATTGAAACAATACCCGAGAGGCCAGAAATTTGAAGACGACGACGCGGTAGTCGCTGCAGTACAAGATTTTTTAAGTACTCAAGATGAGACCTTTTTTAAAAATGAAATTTTAAGTTTAGAAAAAAGATTTAATAAGTGTATTATGCTAAAAGGTGACTATCGAAAAATAAAATTACATTTAGTAAAAGTTGTTTATAACATACTCATTCTCACTTTTTATTGAACGCCCCTAGTACTTAGTTAAGCGATAATAGTCACATATTAATATTTTTTAGCTTGCAGTATTATTAGATAAGTCATCATCATCATAATCCCAGCCTATATACTTCCCACTGCAGGGCTTGGGCCGTAGTTCCCACGCGGGCCCAGTGCTGATTGGGAACTTCACACACACCATTATTAGATAAGTATTTTCGAGGAAATTTCTAGTATCGCTTAAAGAAGTGACATTAATTTCGTTTGCCACCACATACCTATGTCATAAAACTATGTAATTCAGGTACACACACACTAAGGGCCCGTTTTTTGATCAATACAATACTTAGTTAACGCATTTCAAAGGCAATTTGACTATTAGTTTGTTTAACTATTGATCAAACAACGGGCCGTAAGACACACACTATTAAATCGGTAGGTACTCAAACTACAATAACAGAATTAAACGTAGTGAATTAATATTTTCCCGACCATTTCTTCGCCAACTTACTTTGCTCTCTGGTCACGCACAGTTTTCGCTGCTCTAATTCAATTTAGGAACTTGGCAGTTTTTTTCCTCTAACGCTTTTTTGAGGAGCTTTATGAGGTAACGTGTGTATGCTGTTATCATTCGAGTTAGGTTCAGTATCACTGGGTGGAAGACAGAGGTTGGGAGAGGCCCACTAGTGACCATGACACTCCCCCCCAAATCTATGACTTCTCCAAACCGTGGCAGAAAGACAATAACCCCTTTTCTCCAACTTTAAATAATTTATTGAATCAGGCGTTACTTTGCGGAGGTCCATATCAATGAACTGAAACAATTGCTTTGCTCACCCGCGACCTATGATAGTTACGTTTATGCAAGAAATAATTATGTGTTCATGCAGTTCCTCCAGCTCCACACTGTACGAACACACACAAATCACACAACCCAACTACTACTACCACCAAACTACACTTACTAGTCAAGTCAAGTCAAGTCAAGTCAAAATTCTTTATTCAATTTAGGCATCAATTGATGCTCCTATGAACGTCGAAGAATCTACCACCGGTTCGGAAAAAACCCTGTTGAGAAGAAACCGGCAAGAAACTGAACAAGGTAGGTATATTTTTTTCAATCAGATCTACATTGTCATTAAATTCATCTAAAGTATTTAGGAACTTGGCAGTTTTTTTCCTCTAACGCTTTTTTGAGGAGCTTTATGAGTGATTTAGGCCAAATTTTCTATTTATAGTTTAAGTTTTTATTATGTTTGTTATTGTTTTTTAACCTGTTGTACTTAAGGAATAAATAACTCTAAAGTATTTAATACAATTAAATTTTTTAACACAGTAGATACGCTATTTGAGACTAGGGATCGCCAATGCGGATCGGAATTATTTCCAAACATCCCTGTCCATGATATAGTCATTAATTTTATAGTACGCCTTAGATATTAATGTCTTCTTCACAATGGATTTGAATTTTGTATCAGTTTGTTCGGTTATTGTTTTCGGAATTTTATTATAAAAACGTATGCATCTTCCCAGAAACGACTTTTTAGTTTTAGCCAGTCTGTAAGATGGAACTTTAAGCTTCCCTGTGTTTCTAGTAGCCTTTGGCTTATCGACGTTAGTGGGAAAATCACATATGTTTTTTCTTACATACATGATTATTTCAAATATATACAACGACGGCAGGGTTAGGATACCTATTTCTTTAAAAAAAATCTTAAATAATCACGTGTCCTGAAGTTATATATCGCTACTACTCCGAAGATGAGCTCTGGTTGAGTTCGAAATGCGTCAGTGTAGTTTGGTGGTGGTGATAGTTGGGTTTGTGTGATTTGTGTGTGTTCGTACAGTGTGGAGGTGGAGGAACTGCATGAACACATAATTTGTGCATAAGGTCGCGGATGAGCAAACTAATCGTTTCAGTTCATTGGCTAATATTTAATAATATTTAATTCCAAAAATGTCACAAACTTTAAATTAATTGGGTGAAATTTGTGAAACGAACAACAAGTATTAATAAATTTGAAAGTTTATGTTTGTTACTCCAACACAGTTTGGATGGCACACAGTTTATAACCTGGATTACGAGTAACAGATCAGAATAGGATACTTTTTATCCCAGAAAATTACGTCGTTCACGTGGGAGAGCAAGAAACGTATATTTCGCAGACAAAGCGGACATCATCTGAAGGCTACACGGAAAGAAGATGTCTACTCAACTATGCAACTTTTTGAGTTATAGGTAGTTATAGCTAACCATTTATTAAAAAAGTGAAAAAAAATGTATTAGATATCCTTATTTAACCCAATGCTAAATTATACATATCAGCCACGAGAAGCGTAACGCCATAATTTGTCTGAAACAGACGCATAGGCCTAAATGAATGAAGTTATACATAAATGTAGTAGGTACTTTGCGAGCTCTACATTTTGAGATTAAAATCTAATTATTATCAAACAAAACGGAATTTATCACGCAAACAATATTTACCTCAACGTTTCGGCCACATTGCAACAGCCGTGGTCACGAGTTGACAAACCCCCCCCAAATCCCGTTTAGTATAATAATTATGACTGAGAATCACGAAACATAACACATAACTTCACACTGTCACAAGAGTGCTTTACAGTGGCAGTAGAAATAAGTACCTACATCTTAATGGCCGACAACAAGTCGGTCGTTGTCTCGAAGTTATTGCGAAGTCGCTCTTCAAACTTATATTTAGCAAGTTTTTACAAATTGCTACCTACTCGGTAATGTAGGATTTAATTAAAACAAGTTGTTGTTTGTCTCCAAAACAACTTGTGTTTCATTCGAAACTCCCAATAGTTCGAAAATAAGTTTTGATTATTTAAAATTTTAATTGATTTCTTAAGGTTTTGTTGAAGATAAATGAAATGAAATGAATAAAATTTATTTCGAAACAACAACAACAACAAAAAACAGTTTACAAATTTCTTAAATATAAATTGTATTGTGGCAGTTGTCTCAAAAAAAGAGTCCACTCAGCATGAGTCGAGGCCCCTGCCTGCCACGACGCTGATTTTCAGTGGATCCTATAACAAGTAACCTAAAACTTATAAAACTAAAACTATAAGTGAACTAAAACAATTACTTTGCTCACCCGCGACCTTAAAGGTCGCGGGTGAGCAAAGTAATTGTTTTAGTTCATTAATATGGACCTCCGCAAAGTAACGCCTGATTCAATAAATTATTTAAAACTATAAGCTTACGGGCTCATATCTAAATATATTTTTAATTTTTATGTTTGTACTCGCACAGTCTAATAATTAAATATATCTCTGCGATTACCAAACCAGAAATCAGACTGCCATATGTAATTGAAAAATAAACAGATAATACATAGACAGAAAGACTTATGGAAGATAGGCGTACACGTACGCATTGTATGTTTGTATGTATACGTGTAGATGTATGTATTGAATGTAACCTTTATGTACTTATGTTTTCTGTACTGCTTACTATGTGTTGGTGCTCAATAGAGAGTTATTGTATTGTATTATTATTTTGTATATACTTATACACGTACTACCCTGAAGTTGCCAAAATTAAATTAATGTGCTTCGCCCAGGAATACCGGCGTTGGGATATATGTACCTATGTTTAGGTATACTTGTCACAGACGCAGGTTGCTAGGCATTAGACTTTTGATTAGTAAGTAGGTGATGTTTTAATTTGCGTTTAAATGGAAATAAGAAACGTAAGTAAGATCAGAATAAATTACTGTCAACAAAATACGTGTACTGCAAGTGAATAAATAGACTAACAAAATATCACCTCAGATCAAAGAGTTAGCTTGACTTGACCCCTGTAGTGTACATACAGATTGATTCAGAAGATTTGATCCGAACCAATCCTACCATCCCAGCCTAAGTATATAAGTCTCACTGCAGGGCACAGGCCTCCTCTAAGAATTAATCTTGACTTGGTGCCAATGTGACTACCTGAGATGTATACTCTTTGAAACTAAAAAAGAATTTTGAAAATCGGTTGGTCGGGAAAAAAAAGTAAAAAAAATACAGTTGGACATTTTTAGAAGTCGGTTAAATTACGGTTTTTTACCCCATATTATTATACGCGGTCGCGTTTTTAGCGAGAGTGACATTTCTATTCCACTTATTCTTAGTTCTGTGGTTGAGTCTGATCACCAAACTGGGACAATGGTCCTTTGTCGTCAAAGACAGGCGGTCGACAAATATATCACTCGGCCGCGTAGGCTGTTGATTGCTTCGTTAGAAAATCGATTTATTTTATAAGGTTTGGGTAAAAGTCTGCTTATTTTTTATTACACATAAGGGAGCGAATTGAATTGGCTCGAAAGTTTTTTTTATATTATCATTAAACAGTTGGACCAATCTAAATAGTTAGCCGTACAAAACGACTGACTGGTAAAACTTCCGTTGTGACACGAAAATTACCCATTCAACTTCTAATGTGATAAAATCCGAGAATCCGCGAGTCACCAATATAGCTCGCAGAATCGCCAGACTCAAGTGGCAGAGTGGGCCGGGCATATTTCTAGGCTTACACGAGCTTAGTAGCTAATAGCTTAATACTTGTCACTTACACTTGTCTGAAGCGTATTATACTAAGCACGTGTACAATATATGTTTACACACTTCTGACAAGTGTAAGTGACAAGTACTAAGCATTAGCTACTAAGCTCCGTGTAAACCTAGCATGTCACTTATTGCTCGTAGAACTGATGACCGATAGGGCCAAAAGGTTCTCGAATGACATTCACCAAATCGAACCCGGGACCTCAAGCTTCGTAGTCAGGTTCTCTAACCACTAGGCCATCTGCCCCCTGTACCACAAAAGTTACAAGTGCTACAATTCGACAAAATTGTAACATTTTACTATGATAAACCTGACAATTTAGTCGAACAGTACATTAGCTACCTAGGATATAGTTAATATTAACACTTAAGCTGCGACCATATTTGTATCATTGGTTTCTATCGCCGTCGCGTATCATGATCGTTAGTGAGGACGCAATAAGATCGCGACCATGCTACGCGCCGTAGCAGATCGCTTGCGATCCATGTTGATACTCGGTTATCAAATACCCCACACACGTGCGATACGTGTATGTATCAAAATCGGTAAGTGTGAATGTGTTTTTATACTGTATCATGAAGCCATGTACGGATAGCGCATTCCCGAGTTACGCGTAATCGGGGTACGTTGCCCACGCGTACATTGGTTACGCGTACAAGCTCCTGGACCGCCGCGAACCTGAACGCGAGGTGAGTCGATCCAATAGCGCTCGCTATCCATTTTGCCGTTCAAGTATAGCGTACCAGAACGAGCGCGTTTGCTTTGACGCGCGGCCAGAAACCGACTGACGGCGGCTTTCATACGAGCCAGGTTCGCGCTGCACGCGTTCTCCAAGAGTGTACGCGTAACTGCAGGTGTAGACATGGCGTTCCAGGACACGCGTTATCGACTACACGTACAAATGTAAGCGCTATCCGTACGCAGCTTAACATGGCTTCATACGCAGTTATGATTTGATACGTGATACGCTGCGATCCGTTTGTGAGCCTCTACACTAATGATACGATAGCTGCTACGCTACGGTTAGTGTGGACACATTTTTTCACGCCACGCTGCTGGTGGCCCCAAGTGAACGTCCATACTTATGATACGCAATCTCGATACGATATGCATGATCGTGATAGGCAGAATAATACAAATGTGGACCCAGCTTTATATTTGACATACCGTCTTATAGCCAGAAGCGAAATATAATAGCAGCCTGTCACATCCGCTTACCTGAAAAAAAAATTTTTTTTTTATTAATGAACAAAAAGACAAACCCAACCAAAACTTTAATTAACTTTAGTCTTGCTAACTGTCACTTGTACAAACTAATTTGGGTTAACGTTGGAGCAACTAGACTAGTACTAATAATAAACTTCAGGCTTAAAGTGTTACATGTATAGAGAAATAGGTAGGTAATATATGTAATTCTTGATCCAACAATATTCTCCCCTGTGTTGTTGTTTAACTTCTCTTGTCAGATTGTTTTAGTGAAGAAGAAGAAGTTAAGTCAAAATATCTTCAAATAATTTATTGAATCAGGCGTTACTTTGCGGAGGTCCATATTAATGAACTGAACCGATTACTTACTTACTTTTTAAGGTCGCGGGTGGGCAAAGTAATTGTTTCAGTTCAAAATATCTTCGTTCAATTTACGCTATTTGCACTCTTCCACCTCAGGTCTTCAAGGTCTACCTACAGGGTACTTCCCGTGAACTCAGAATGTTGAAATTTGGTGCGAAGCAAGGTCTTATAGCACAAATAAAGAAAAAAATTACGAAAAACATAAATTTTTTCGTCTGTCTGTCTATATCGGTAACCAATCTATTTATGCCGCAAATTTTCTACACTCGCAAGGGAATCAAAACCTACAGGGTACTTCCCGTGAACTCAGAATCTTGAAATTTGAATTTTTATAGCACAGATAAAGGAAAAATTACGGAAAGCGTAAATTTTTTTGTCTGTCTGTCTAACCAATAACCAATCTACAATGATCCCACACTGCGCACATTTTTCTTAGGAGCAGGGGTCTGCTAAGACTGGATGTTCATAGATACATATAAATTTGTACGGAACCCTTGGTGCGACTCGCACTTGGCCGGTTTTTTTTTTTACTTAGCCTATGTCTGTCCCGCGGTGGGCAAAGGCCTCTGCTCTTGACTTCCACATGTCCCTATCTAGAGCTATACTGGGCCACTCACTCGATTCCACGTCTAGGTCGTCTCGCCGTCTCCGCCTCGGCCTGCCTTGCCGCTGGTGGCCGTCGCACAGCACCCACCATGTGGCTGAGTGCGTCCATCTTTGTGGATGTATCCGGCAGCCATGCCCGGCCCAGTCCCATTTATGCTTATCCCTTTTAATGTTGCATTAAATGGTAAAATTATAAATCGCTTGAAATTAAAAGTTTGAAGTTATTTACTCAAATCACGAATAAGGACGGTTGCTATTACGATTTGTTCGAGCTCCAGAGTTCCTCAATTCCAGTCATCGGTCCAGAGCGACGAGCTTCGCGGCTCCCAGGACTTCTAGATTATCTATTTCACTACATACAAACTTTACGAGTTAAATAAAAGCTTCTAAGAAGGGTTCATCATCATCAGCCTATGTTCGTCCACTGCTGGACATAGGCCTCTCCCATGGCACGCCACTGAGCACGATCCTCGGCCACTCTCATCCAGCTCTTGCCAGCCGCCTTGCGAAGATCATCGCTGCACCGAGTCTGAAGACGTCCCACGCTAAGAAGGGTTATAATAGATAAACAAACGGATATTGAAATGATCCTTTAGTTTAATTTGGTTTATTAAATCATTTCACATAATTAGATAACACATTACATCATAATTTACATAAATGTCAAGTTACGAGAATTTATACTGAAGATGTCAAAAGTATGAAGGTAACTATAATATCTACCATGATAAAATCAGATAAAAAACCCACCCAATAAATATCTGATAGATAGCGCGCCAAGACAAAAACTTGTCTCCCAGTTATGTTTTATCACATCGGATTGCTATCCAAAAACCAACTTTATGGCTGTCATAAAATAAAGTAGATATTGCTCGGGCAACCGTAAAACATTCAAAAATCCCTGATAAGTTATCGAGATTCGGTTTTTATCTGTGTTTTATGCATTTCGGAAAACTTTCACGTATTACGCTCAACCGGTTGGAAATTATTAACTTAAAACTCATGAAAATACGGAGATTTACCTACCCGAAAACTCGGATAAAAGGGTAGGATAATTAATGTAACTTCGCTTGCACGTTTTTCATCTAGCTACTGAGACATGCTTATGAAACTATGAGTGCTTATACATACACTAGGTTACACCCGCCACTTCGTTCGCGCAGAATTAAAATTTGTGGAGTGCTTCTTTACTTCTTTCATTGAATAAATCAATCATTCGGCAATCCAACATCCAAAAATCTTGAAAGTTTTTTATTGTTTTAAAGGCCAAATTTAAAGTCTAGTAAGTAATCATAGTTACGGAGATAGAGTCACTCTGAGTCGAACATTACAAAAACCCGTTTATTCCCTATCTCGTGAGAATTGTAACATAGGTATGTTATCCGTCCTTATACCTGGCTAACATCATAAGCCCGCACTTACACTAGTACGAAAAATTGTGTGAGTTGCAGTACATTTCCGCGATCAGACGACTATTTCCATCTCGATCGAATCACGGCCGCGCTATGTAATGCATCTTACGCAATTTTTCTTGCGACTGTAAATGTGGGGTAAGAAAAACCTGTATTCAAAATTTTAGTCTTCTAGGGACAAGGGTGACAAAACAGGTAAGTGTGGCAAAGTTTGTGTATATTAAATGCGAGGTGTTGCACTCGAAGATATACCCAACGCACGCTTTTCTCAAGCAAGCCACAAAGAAGAAACGTGGAACGGGGGCGCGTTGCAGTCGCAGCGCCCCTTAAATCAGTTTTCAACTAATTGCTAGAAGCGTCGCGACCCAAGGTAGACAGAAGAGACGGGGCGGAGACGCGGCCTGCGAACAAACGACGTGGTTGGCGACGCGCACCCGTCCCACGTCTCTTCTGTGTGGCTTGCGCCTCATAGTCCAGAAGACTACGAAAATGTTTATTTCTCGCCAGGTATGTATTATTTAGGTAACCCGTTATTAGAACCCTACATTACAGGGTTTTGATAGGTGGTGCTCACAAACCATCAGGTGGCTCACTTATGCGTTTGCCACCCTGTGTCAGAAAAACGCGTGCGACTGAAAAGACAATATCGGAAAAATTAGTTTTTCAATTTAAGTAAATTTCAGTTACATTTATTTTAGAAACGGCTGGACTGTCGATCGTTGCACAAAACGTATGTTACAAAATGTTTTTAAAAAAATGGTCGAAAAGCTTTTCTGTAGAACAATTTAATCAACCGTTCTGAAGGAGTGCTTTACAAGCTTTTAAAGCTCCGGTAATAGGGCTGTCAGAAGGAAACTTTAAATGAAGATACGATGGATTAAATTTCATAATACTTTACTTACAATGAAGCTGGAAAAGCAATTCATAATTTTATTTAATAACAGTTGGAAGGAAAATACGTTAGTTGCTGGTAGAGTTAAGCGTATTCGCTCACTGATCGGATTGCTAACCTAAGACA
This sequence comes from Archips crataeganus, assembly GCA_947859365.1. Lineage (NCBI taxonomy): Eukaryota > Metazoa > Arthropoda > Insecta > Lepidoptera > Tortricidae > Archips > Archips crataeganus. The sequence goes on along the minus strand of OX402071.1, from coordinate 4,523,275 downwards.
TGATCAAGTAACATGTTGATCCGCAGGTCTAGCAAAATGTACAACAAGTGTTAAGGCAACTTTGTTCAGAGCTTACTGTCAGTCATTCTACACTTGCAGTCTGTGGAACAACTGTACCAAGAAAGCTTATGGTCGTCTTGTACAACAATGCGTTTAGGATGCTGATGGGGCTGCCGCGTTATTGTAGTGCGTCGGGGATGCTCGCAGAGGTAGGTGCACATGGCTTGTATTAAAGAGGTTCCTGCTCCTTTACCAAATCGTCGGTCCGTCTTGTTGGTGACCTACTTACGCTACGTATTCGGATTCGCGGTCACAAAGTACAATTTCCTTTTATTCGATGCTCTCGAAACTTTCTCTTTACTATCAGTCTGTAAACGACGCATGTACGGTCGACCAAGAAAGTGGTCTACCAATTTAGACAAAAGTTTTTTCTCAAACATGCTATGTAATATTGACGTTATGTTCCTTATAATACGCCACGAAGTGTCACAATGCAGGTGCGGCTAGACGAGAGGTCAATAATGGAATTTCATACAACATTGCTGGCCAAGGCCAGCAAAGTGATCGTCTATTGTTTCATACCATGACGTTTGTAGGTCTATGGCATCATAGCATTTAGCCATTAAAAAAAAACTATAAGCAATATTTGCGTTTTGGTTCATTATGACATTCTGCTACTACGCTTATTTAAGGTAAGGTAAGATGGTGATGGTGATGGTGATGATGGTAATGGCGGTGGTGATGATGATGATGATGGTGATGATGATGTTGATGGTGGTGATGATGGTGATGATGACGACGACGACGACGGTGATGGTGATGGTGATGGTGATGATGATGATGATGATGATGATGATGATGATGATGATGATGATGATGATGCATGTTTGAGAAAAACTCTATACAAGCCTTGGCCACGAACAGGGATTGCCGGCCTCGTATCCCTAGATGGCCTCGTTAACACTCGGCCATCTATAACTACTCGGCCGGCAATCCCCTATTTCGCGGCCGCTGCAGTAATGTACTATTGTGTGATCTTAATATCGCTAAGGTAGACTTTTCTAACTGAGTGAAGTCATTAGTCACTGTCATCATATTATTGCAAGGGAAAATCGACCTCGTTGAATCATGACTTGCAAATGAACTTCAACCGTAGGGTGGTAGACCATATTTTTGGCCAGCCAACAAGGTGTATTAAAAAGTTTCCATACCTACGCTGTCTAGCAACGGCCATCAATAAAATAAGAAAACAAGTACTTAGCGTGGGACGAAAACAAAAGAATATCGGGTGTCCTGTCATAGCCCTCCGCGCTGAGTATTAATCATGCAACCCGACATGCGCATGCAAACGCGCATGCGTGCGCGCATGGCATGCATGGCGGCATGAAAACGTCCCGAAAAATATAAGCCAACAGTTGGCTTAGGTAATATTTCATTTGCCTCCCTTCAGTTTGAATGACGTAACGCGATTGTAAGATAAAGCTGTCAAATGGATATTTGGACGTTTTGTATCGCAATGTTTGCTACTGACACTCTATCTAGTGTATAAATAATCTAAGATTATTACATATTTGTTTCATTTTCACTATTTTCAACCCAAAGATCGTTTACATTCTACATTGTTCCTCTTTCCAAGCGTAAATTCTATGTCTACTGTTGGTACTACACAGGCAATTGAGTTGTAGAACTCCTTACCGATAGATTTAAGTCAAGGCGTGCTAAGTTTTAGTCGATCTTTAAGTACTTTTGCTCGGAGTTTCTCAGTGGGATCATATTAGAAGTGAAGTCCATGCAAAAGCTAAGCGTAAAGTCACCGCCATTTGTAGCTGGAAGAATCGTCAGACTCATATGGCAGTGGGCGAGGCACATTGCTCGTAGAATTGTTGGCCAATGGGGCCAAAAGATGACTGAAGCGAGAGTTCCGCTTGTAATATTAGGTGTACTATGTTATTCAACAGGCCCCAGGTTAAGGTTGCGGGAGCGCATTGGATGCGGATGGCGCAGCACTGATCTGTTTAACGAACCTTGGGGGAGGCCAATGTTCAGCAGTGGACTCTTTCAGCTAAAATGATGATGATGAATTTTTGGGAATTCTTCTACTCAACTGGCTGAATGGTAAAGTATACCTATAAAATAAACTGTTTTTTTATGTGTCTAGTCTTGACCTTAGAGGTCAACTATCAGAGAGAGCTCTATCTAAGTGAGGAATTGGGGTAATAAAAAATAATTACATAATACATCGTCAACATACTACGGCACTTGAGATCTTTCGTGCGAAAGCCATCATTTTTTCAGAGCGTTGTGTTACGCCCACACTCATTTGGCGTTTATATAGGGAACGTGCACATAGACGGTGCTGCCAACTGGTGCCATCAATTTGACTGTTTTACCCTGATAAGTTTCTTTTACTGTCCGCATAGTGTCTCTTCTGTCGCATTAGTGCGGCCGCCTATAGTGAAACGATGATGATGATGATATAGGATAACTTATACTCGCGTAGCAGCAACCCTAGACAAGTTATTTGTCTCCAATGATTCAGTAAGAAAACTTTCCAATCTGCCGACTTCATCCAGCTACATTAATTCACGTTCTAATTCAATGAAATACGCCCATTTGTATGGAAATGACGGCAAATGACTGTTTGGTGGGAACGTCTTTTATTCTGATATGTCGTTTGTGCTTTTGAACCCTTACTTGAAAACTTATGTGCTTATAAATATAATCTTACTCGTAAATGAAAAAGAATGTGAATATGTTTTTATGTTTAGATGTATAGATGTTTCAAAAAATGTGTAAAAGCATAAGTAAGTACCTAAAAAATAGGTACCTACCTACTTAATAGTAATAATAATAATCCTCCACGAAAAGCTCTAGCGCCCACTAGAGGCGGTACCGCCTCCGTTGGGAACGTATGCAGTAGATGATTATAGCAGTAAAAAGCTAACTTTAGGATTTTCGGAAACTCTCTCGGCATAAGGAAAAAACGGGATACAATATAATTCAATTAAATGGGACCCTATCCCCGTAACCATTTCTTTTGGACCTTAGAGAGAGGTGGAGTAAAAAGGGATTTTTGGAATTTCCTGCTGGATAGAGATCAGATCATCATCTAAGTACCTATACTATATAATATAAGTACTTATTATAAAGCTGAAGAGTTTGTTTGTTTGTTTGCTTGAACGCGCTAATCTCAGGAACTACTGCTCCGATTTGAAAAATTCTTTCAGTGTTAGATAGCGTATTTATCGAGGAAGCCTATAGGCTATATGTCATCACGATAACACCAATCGGAGCGGAGCACCAATGAAGAATGTTTCAAAATCGGGGGCTTTTGAAGTAAAACTTCTATAGGTACGCTTGACTTGGGATTATGGTGGTGTGGGGTTCGGGGGGGGGTAACTATTCCACGCGGACGAAGTCGCTGGCTGAAGCTAGTTAAAACATAATACCGTTTGAACCGTGGTTTCGGTTATTATAGTAGAACAGGATTGCGAAACATTGAAAAATGGCAATGGGCAGGCCATAATAGGTAGCACGCAGAACAGATGGCCGTTGGGGGCTAAAAGTTCTCGAATGGAGACCACGGACTGGCAAGCGCAGCGTGGGACACCAACAAGGTGGACCGACGATTTGGTGAAGGCCGCAGGTTCAGGGTGGATGCAAGTTGCTTCCAACCGTAATGATTGGGCGTCAATGAGGCCTATGTCCAGCAGTGGATCTCCTACGGCTGAAATGATGATGATGATGAAGAGGCCCAATTCGAAGTTGGTGTCATACCGTTCGTCCCTCTCACTCTTCTATTTTTAGCGTGAGAATGGCACTACACGGAATCCGAAAACGATATTTCGTTACAAAAAAGGAAAATCACACTTCTCTGTCTCTCCGTAATAGAAAACCAAAGGAAGACAAGGACAAACTAACCGCTCTTTCTACGCAAAGGGTAACTCGTAGAAGTTAAACAAAAAGCTTACCATAACAATACCGATACCGCAATGAGCAGAAAAAGATTATTAATCCGTTGTTTTGGGAAATAATTACTTTTGGGAACGAACAAAGAGCTTGCGTCGTGAATGGAGGAGAGTTTGTGTGGGGGTCGTTAATTAATTCATATCATAGGAAGGTATGAACAGTCTTTTCTATAATAACTGAGTATCTAATTTTTTTATTTATTGAACCATGCGTTACTTTGCGTAGGTCCATGTCAATGAACTGAAACAATTACTTTGCTCACCCGCGACCTTACGATAGTTACGTTTATGTAAGAAATGCGTGTTCATGCAGTTTCTCCAGCTCCACACTGTACGAACACACACAAATCACACAAACCCAACCATCACCACCACCAAACTACACTGACGCGTCTCGAACTCAACCAGAGCTCATCTTCAAAGTTGGTACCACAACCGTATGCTATGCTACCAAATGTTCTCAAACAAAATGTCTAACATATGGTTTACTAATGTTTCGGCGAAAAACTTTTCAAATGTTTCATTTCCCAAATGTTTATTTTTTCTGAAACTGTTAACTTTTCAGGATTCTTATAAAACAAACCTAACCTAACCTAACCTAAAGGATAGTCCTGAAATATATCCTGAATAGTTTGCAGTTTCAGAAAAAAATTACATTTGGGAAATGAAACATTTGCCAAATGAATCAGTTTGCGAAAAATAATTCGCCGAGAAAGGCCAGTACACGCTAACATATATTTAGGCTCTTTCAGAGCGTAGACCCCCACTATAGTACTATCTATAAAAATGTGGTCTGTCTGTCCTAACCACACTACACACGCCGCACGGTTGACAAAAAGGACTGTGTCCCTGGCTTTCTAGAAAGGTCTTTAGAACATTGCTAGGGTTGGCAAGACCACGATTGTTATAATGTTGAAATTAAACCAAAAAACACATTATATTTTTGACTATTCTTCGTTTTTTTTAGCATTAGAAAGAAGGTAAGCGATCTAGACGTGTCTTTTTTTGAAAAACACTTTTGAAAAATAAGTCACAGCTAATTTGTAACAATTTGAAAGGAAATATGGCCATTTACACTATTTTGGTTTCGTAATAGGTAATAGTTACTATTTATTAAAAGCGTTTTTCAATAAAAAGACTTGTCAAGCTTGTTTACCTTATTTCTAATGTTAAAAAAAATGAAGTATAAAAGTAGATTGCACTGGTAAAAAAAAAATCGGATACAAATACCAAAATGCACAAAATGTTTAGACCTAACATTGTCAAAAAGTACAAAATGTTTGTACCATCAAGTTATTTTGTCTGAATATTTTATAGGCAGAATATGCTTTGGCCAACATGTTCTTGAAGTCAGAATGTTTCCAAGGCAGCAAGATAGGCAAGTTAGAGATGAGGGATCCATTATATTTTGACACTATTTAACCCATTCAGCATTTAACTCGAACTATCTCCATACCAAATTTTATGTAAATCCATTCAGCCGTTATTGCGTGATTTAGTAACAAACATCCAAACTTCCAAACCTCTTCACAAACTTTCACATTTATAATAAGTATTAGTATATATTTATTTATTGACCCTACCACGTTATCATTGAGTTTTGGGACGACTTCATACGGAACCCTACACGGCATTTGGTCCGAAACGCACTTGTATTTTGCATTAAATATTAACCGAGACAACGTGGGAGCCCTAAAGGCCGTCTATGTGACAATACGTTGCGAGGCATGTCCAACAACTTTGTAAGAGGGTCCGACGTTTGTGCGCAGCGTTCCGTCTTAAAAGAGAACCTTTTTTAGGGTTCTATGCTTATAAAGTGGCAAGCTAACCCTGAAAAGGTCATCATCATCATCATGCCAGCCAGTATATAAATTATGTATAGTTGACCAAGTAAGTGCTTTATAATTTTTTTTGACAGTTTAGAAAAAAAACAATAAGGCCGATTATCACATTGACTTGTAATTAAAAATGGTATTTAATGTTAGCTGTACAACTGACGTTGAACCTAAAGCTGGTAAAGGAATTATTTGGTCGACTTTACGTCCCACTGCGGGGCACAGGCCTCCTCTCAGAATGAGAGTGCAGATTAAAACTTCACAAACACCATTGAATTTCTTCTCAGGTGTGACCAGGTTTCCTTCCGATATGAAAAAAAGATCGAAAACATTTCTGATACAGAACACTTTGGTCTACGCCCGACTCGGTCTTACAACGCACACGCGTGCATGGCGGCGCAGTGAACGTGTTCTCTTTTCATTGCGCGGCCGACACGCTCGATGCACATTGGTTACTGTGCAATACACGCAATGAACTGCGAAAACGCTCGCGGGCCGCCGGTCCCGACCGAACCGTCGCTCCCAAATTGATTCTAAAAAGGTTTCGGCAGGTAACATTTGTTTTTACCCCCTTATTCCATTAATACAGACTGACCCTCGTCGAAACTAAATCACAACTTATATTGAACCTCATTCCTTTGAGCGAAAGTTGGAAATAGTTTGGTCTGCGGGTCCTTTAAAGTGTTTACTCTGGGTTATACGTATCTTTAGTATTAAATTGGTTTAGACTTAACACGAGGGTTGTGAAGTTAGTTTAAACAATTTTTTTGTTACTTCGCGGTTTCATGTGCAAGATAGCTAAGTCTGTACGACGCATATACAGATTCTCTGAACCTTGTAAAGCCCAAATTATTTTTAGGACGTTTGTAATGACCCAGTATCCTATTTATAGGCACTTGTACTGGTAGCCTAGGACTTCAATTAGGTACTTATTACAAAATCATTATAATACTTTATTTAATAAATTTCAGAAAAGATTCAAAGATTGTAAAGATGATGATGATGTTGATAACATTTACTTGGGCTGAAAGGATTATACTTTAAAGTTCTAAAAATAGGACTTTGGGCCTTACGAGGTTAAAATTAGTTACTTTTTAGGGCTAGTTTTAAACAACACCCCCATAAAGATTTTTTATCTAAAATCCTTTTTAAAAATGCAGTCACGCCCTTGATGGGATATAGTCAAGGAAGCTGAATCACGTAGGTACCAGAGTGAACCCTTTTCATTGCAAATATCATGTTGCCATTTCATACCTCTACCAAAGAAATTGTGAAATTGGCTGTGAAAAGGTTCCAGATGCGCGATTCAGTTTGCTTGACTGTACAACCAAATGTATGGAAACAGTTGTTATTTAAAAAAATCCTCAAAAACACTTACAGGGCTTTTCAGCCAAAACCTAATGAAATATTTCGTACTTATTATTTTTGAGATAAAGTGCTTAAAGTACCTAGCTCAAAGAACCGTCAGACTCAAGTGACAGAGGGCAGGGCACATCGCTCGTAGAACTTTTTTTTTTTTTAATTTATTTATAAATTTAATTACAACTTAAGTACTACTACATAAATATTCTCGCCAAACTGTTACGTTTGAGGGAGAGACGCGCTCAGTTTTTATAAAATTAACCATTAAACTTATCCTATAAAATAAACCATTAAACAGCTTCAGAAAAGAAACAAATAAGTAGGTAGGTATAGGTACTTAACTATGAAAATTCGAGAAGATATTCCTTTAGTTTGGTCTTTAGCGTGGGTTTACTTAATCTAGGACTTTGTCGTAGCAACGTAATCTGTTGAATATGGTGTTGAGTATGGTTGAATATTTTGGTTTTTATTATCTGATGGCCGATGGGTCCAATATCGTTGAATTTCGAGATATTCTGTATGTATGTCATCATCCCAGCCTGTATACGTCCCACTGCAGCGCACAGGCCTCGTCTCAGAACGAGAGGGCTTGGGCCGTACTTCCGACGTGGGCCCTGTGTGGATTAGGAATTTCACACGCACCATTGAATTTCTTCGCAAGTGTATGCAATGCAGGTTTCCTCACCATGTTCACCTTCACCGTAAAGCTCATGGTAAATTTCAAATGTAATTTCGCACATAAATTCCAAAAAACTCAGAGGTGCGAGCCGGGATTTGAACCCACGACCCTCTGCTTGAGAGGCCAGAGGTCAAACCGTTAGGCCACCACGGCGTTTTCTAGGCCACCATGGGTTTTTTGTTGTTGTATGTATGTATATGACGCTAAAGACGTTACACACTCGTTTAACTTACAGCTTAACGAGCTTGATGTGCTTGCATGAATGTCTCAGTGTAGTACTACAATGTTTTTTGTTACCAAATAAATTATTTTCCCAATGCGTTAGTAAACTCTTAATTTATTCTCTTAGCGATTCAGTACAAAAATAAAGTTTACTTCTAAAAACTTCAGAAACTAAATCCAGTTCTTTCATTAGCCGAGAATCTGAAGGCGCCTAAGCGTTGAAAATTGAATTATAACACGCAGAATTTAAAGTTCAATTCCCAGCGGCTGGATCAGAATAAAACTAACAAGTTTTTACGATCATGCAGTTTGCTTGTTTGATGTATGTTATTTGGAAGGTTAATAGACCAACGGGAATAAATTTAGAATTTATTTATTTTCTCATGAGCCACATGTTCCAGTACGTAATCTCTGTAATTCGGAGCATTAGGAAAATATTGGATTACAGGGAAACCATGTTTTTTCCTTGATACAGAATTTCACAAACATTATCTTGGTCGATGAATTATAATTATATCTAGAGATTTCCCTGGCACGAAAGATGCAACGCTAGTGACTTTCCTTCTGATACTTAGTTTATCGATATCTTATAAGTGGCATTATATCAATATGACACGTTTAAAAATATATCTATATCTATACTATAGTATAGAATATCTATACTATAGAAGAATGTAGTAATAATAATATAATTTAGTAATAATAATAATGCATGATTTCAATTTAATATAAATATGACATAAATGAAATATTTAGTTTTAAGTATTATTGTGTGCCCTTGCAGGGCGTCATGGACCGACTTATAAAACTATTATAACATCTTTTAAAATGTACATGACTTTACAGTGAAATAAATAAATAAATAAATAAATAAATACATATAATAAATCTGTAACAAGTCGGTGTCTGTACATTGAAGATATTTGAGAAAAACTGTCACTAGGGCTATTTATTAGCGCAATAGAACCCAAAGCAATGATTTTTAGAATTATTGTCTGTTTGTCTGTTTATCTGTTTGTCTGTTCGTCTGTGCGTTTATGCGCGCTAATCTCAGAAACGGCTTAACCTAGAAGGATGCGGTTTTCATTGATATGTTGGTATTTTCTTGGATTAACATTTAGTGTTTGTTTCATTTGAATCGGTTCACAAATAAGAAAGATACGTCTATTTTAAGAATGTATCGAACTGTTTTTAGAAGAATTGTTATTAATTTTGCGGAATCTTCGGTTAATATATTATAGGTTTTGTTAATTTTGTTAATTGTTAATTATGGTCTCTTAAATGATGATTTAAACTTTTGCGAATATAAATTTAAAAGAAAATGGATAGTGCAGTACATAGAATAAAAATCCAACATAAAATGAGCTGACAACAATATAGTAGACTATACCAAATAGGGTTCATCTTAAGTTGGACATCACACAAGCGTGGCAGGGCCTATATAAAGCTGAAGAGTGCGGGGGAGTGGGGGTGCGGGGGCGGGTAATTTTTTTTATATCGAGGAACTAAGGAGAGCCATAATTGATGAAAAAGCAAATTGAATAAAAAAAATAAGCTGCCCAAATTACTAATTCCACGCGGACGGAGTCGCGGGCAAAAGCTAGTAAATAAATAAATAAATAAATATTGGGGGACAATCTTACACAAATCGACCTAGTCCCAAACTAAGCAAAGCTTGTACTATGGGTACTAGACGGCGATAAACATACTTATATAGTTAAATAAATACTTATATACATAGAAAACATCCATAACTCAGGAACAAAAATATTCGTGTTCATCACACAAATAAATGCCCTTACCGGGATTCGAACCCGGGACCTCTTGCTTCGTAGGCAGGGTCACTACCAACTAGGCTAAAGCGGTCGTTATATATGAATAATAAAACCAAACCGAATCGATATTATTATATTATGTCAAACGCTAAACAACCCGTCGTTCGTGACAGGAAAATCTCTAGGTATAATTATTGGTATCTTACTGGTTAGTCTACGAATGTATCTTTTTACCAAATAAAATAAATAATCACTACATAGTATAAGACAAAGTCGCTTCCCGCTGTCTGTCTGTCCCTATGTATGCTTAGATGTTTAAAACTACGCAACGGACTTTGATGCGGTTTTTTTAATAGATAGAGTGATTCAACAGGAAGGTTTATATGTATAATACATGCATAATATAGTTGCACCCGTGCGAAGCCGGGGCGGGTCGCTAGTTATTTATAATATAAACAAACGACTTCGTTTGCGCACAAATAAAAATTATTGTCAATTCCCGATCTCTATCCCGCGGAAAATCATAAAACCCAGAACTCTGAACACGGAACTCGGAACTCCAGACCGCTGTCTGTTTGCGCGGGTTCTATGCGGGTAGGTATCGGGATAAAAAAATATCTATGTGTTATTCCAGACATCCGACTATGTACATACCATACACACACATGCACGCACGCACGCACATACTAACGTTCGCATTTATAATATATGTAGCTGGATTTCGGGTATGTAGCCAAGAAGCATTTCAACAAAGAATCTGGGCTGTAACGGCCATTTGCTGAGGCTGTTTCCTAGACCGTCTGGCTTATTTCTTTGTTGCGTTATAGTTATTTTAGTTGGTCAAAGAGATGAGCTTTTGACTATTAAACTTTTTTATTATTATTATGAGAGGAAGGCAAACGAGCAAGGTTGTCTATGGAAAATGATCACCACCGTCCAGCTGCGATCATCAAAAAGAGTCACCGATCTGTTGCCGGCCTTAAAAGGAAGTATAAACCTTTTCTTCGAAGCCCCAATATCATAGTTATCTGGGAACACTGTTGCCGGAAGTTGATTCCACAGTTTCACTGTACATGGCAGGATGTGTAGAAGAAAACGTACAGCGGTAAACTGCCAGTCATCGGGATGGTGACGATGAAACTTAGACTTTCGGCGGGAGGTGCGATGGTGGAAGTTCGCAGCAGGCAGCAAATTAAATAATTCTTCGGAGCACTCGCCGCGGTAGAGCCGTGGTTTTTAAAAGAAAACTAGTAACTAATTAAATATTCGTATCGCTCATGGCTTGCACCTTACAAAGACCACAGATAGTATAAAAGGCTCGTAATATATTATTAGCAACATGAAGGGCCAGTGTGTGCCATTTGCCAGCTTGGAAAAAGTAATTGTACCAAAAAACTACTGGCTTCCTAAAACCTTGTACTGTAGATACATGATGAATTCGTACATACTTTTGGGATGTACATTGTCCGCTCAATTTCGCTTTTATATGAGAGCTCGCCATTAACACACATGATAGAAATGAACCGAGCAGTTTTTTATCCAAGTTTATTTTCACTATAAATATTAAATTTATGTGTGAATCATTTTTGATTGGCCTACTAACTGATGAAAAGAAAAAAGAAATGATTAAAAAGATAAAAAAGAAACTTGACAAAGTTTATCTTGAAACAGAATTAAGAGCGAATAAAGGAGGGAGTTTTAATTTGATGGGAAACTTTTTGATTCATTAAAATTTCGACAGTAGTACGGATAGAATGCTGCAAGGAGTTATAAATGTAATTATACCTTCTAAGTCAAATTATAGCGCTACTCTTGCCTTATCGTGTCCAGTTTTAGAATGAGAAGAACTCATTCATTACCCACCGAAAGAGCCACAGATAGCCTTACAAACATGTAACAGCATACTTTAACTTGCGATGCGTATAGTGTGTCTACTAACTAGGCTATCCGGTCATCAATAACATTATAATGAGAAAATAACTCTATCTGTCGATGTTATTTCTTCACGATTAATCCGCTGGTTCGATTCAGGTAAAATTTGGTATGTAGTTTGAGACCCAATTTTATTTCAGAAAGGTTCTCTAACCACAAGGCCATTTTGATCTGCTTCACTTTAAAATAAAAATAAAAAAAATATCACAGGACAATTCACACGAACTGACCTAGTCCCAAAGTAAGCTAGGCAAAGCTTGTGTTATGGGTACTAGGCAACGGATAAACATACTTATATAGATAGATACATACTTAAATACATATTAAACACCCAAGACCTGAGAACAAACATTCGTATTTTTCATACAAATATCTGCCCCGACACGGTAATCGAACCCGGGACCTCAAGCTTCATAGTCAGGTTCTCTAACCACTAGGCCATCTGGTCGTTTAAACTAACTTTGGTTTTGGTCTTTGCTTTTTTCCCGCTTAACTCCGCCTTTATTGAAAGCGCATTCTTAATCTCATATTAGCATTCACGAGCTTCAGTAAAAGTCTTTCATAGATAATCAGCCCTTTTTGATTGTTTATCTGTTATCCATCAAACACAATCAACGTCAATCAGTACTCGTAAACATGTCTTATCTGCCAAACACATCGTAAACAGTCCACTGTAAAAGTGCTCAGTCATAGAAATAAGAATAACATAATGTAGTACTACTAGCTTTTGCTCGCGATTTCGTCCGCATGGAACTAGTAATTTGTTTTTTTTTTTTAATAAGTGTGTCTTAGTGTTCTATGCAAAAGCCTTCACAACTCCCGCAGGCTTATTGTCTAACGCTTCTGACGCTTGCCTTCGCAATCACTATTTCTTTCTAAGGCAAATGGCAAATGTTTAATTTCCCAAATGTTTATTTTTTTCTGAAACTGTAAACTATTGAGGATATATTTCAGGAATATTCTGTAAGTTGGGTTAGGTTAGGTTTGTTTTATAACAATCCTGAAAAGTTTACAGTTTCAGAATAACTAAACCTTCGGGAAATTAAACATTTGCCAAATGAATCAGTTTGGGAAGAATAATTTGCGAAACATTAGTAAACCCCTGGTAGGATAAATTCTTTTCTTATTTGTATTGCATAGGAAATTGCATAATTCCTGCGGAATAGCGATAAAAGAATTCTTCGCAGACGGAGTCGCGAACAGCTATAAAATTAGTTCCTAATAAATAGAAATGGATGGAATGGAGAGGGCTATGCTCGGAGTTTATCTGCGGGATCGGATTAGAAATGATGAAATCCGCGCAAGAACTAAACTAAAGTCACGGACATAGCTCGAAGAATCGCCAGATTCAAGTGGCAGTGGGCAGGGCACATAGCTCGTAGAACTGATGGCCGATGGGGCAAAAAAGTTCTCGAGTGGCGACCACGGAACGGAAAACTTAGTGTAAGTAGGCCTCCAACTAGATAGAGCGACGGCCTGGTTAAGGTTGGGGCATCGCGTTTGATGCGGATGGCACGAGACCGATCTGTTTGGCGAGCCTTGGGGGAGGCCTATGTTCAGCAGTGGACGTCTTTCGCCTGAAATGATAATGATGATGGTGAAATAGAAACTCGTCCTCTCATTTTCTTACACAAGACAGTTCATTGCCTCAAAAGGCATCATTACAGCAACCCGAAGCAAATTTCATTCCACAATTCAAGTACTTTGCGAATTTCCTACCATCTGTACTGATTGCTTCTAAATTAAATTCCGTCCTACCTTTACAGGGCTTAGTGTCATCTATACTAAAATCTGTTAGTCCATCCGTCTCAAAGACAAGACAAATTGCGAACCGTAAAGTAAGAGGAGAGTAATTTGTCCGGAACCCTTCATACAGGGGAGCACAGCTTGTCAAACACAGAAGACTCAACGTGGTTTGCGTTACTAGTTTTGGTTTGGAATGGTTGTCTCGCTATAGCTTTAAAGGCCACCACAGGCCGCAGCGCGGGGCGTAAGCAACACTTTGTTGTATAACACTGAATCATATATACGGTGTCACACGGCAGCGCAGCGCAGCGTATATGATTCAGTGTTATACAACGCGTTAGGCCCGCTTTGTCGGCGTCACGCGCACGCTCCGTGTCTGTGGTGGCCTAAAAATTAGTGGTTAGAGAATCAGAGGCCGTATTGTCTAACGCGCCGGCGCTTGCCATTTCTTTCATCATCTCTTTCTGCCACCATCTTATACCGTTTGACAGAAAAAGACACTGAATGCAATAGAATGCGTTCGCGCGTTAGACAATGAACGAAGAGATCTTTGCCCATCTGTGCGCCAAGTTTCATCTAAAGCGATTGACATTCAAACATCTTAGTTTCTCATTTATAATACCTACTAAGGTCGGAGTGAATCATCTTCCCCGTAAATCTGTGAAAGCCCGGCGCCGGCGTCTATATTTCTTCACTTACAAGGATACGAGATTTTATTACCTTTTTTATTAGGGTTCCTAGTTCCACGAGTTTTTATAATTTCACTCGGATCAGGGGTAATTTACACGAAGAGAATGTTCAAGAAAGTATTTTGAACTAATACTAAGAGCAGCGTACCTACGCGTAGATAGAGCTTATCTGAGCAATAATGACGCGCGCCCCTTTTTTAAACGACTACGGCAAAGCCAAAGGAAGTGCAACCAGGCTCTCATTTAAAATCTCCTTTTCATGAAATGAAATGATAATGTGTTATTGAATGATTGTAATATGAATTTTAATTTTTAATTTTTAATTTAATTTTTATTTTATTTTTTAAATTGTATGGGTTCTAAAAAAAAATGCCTAAATGAATACATTTATTATTATTATTATTATTCTCTTTATTTATATTTTTTCTCTTAGGTTAGATTTTTACAATAATTATACAAAAAGTAAAATATAAAACTATACATACAAAACGTAAAATCATTATAAAAACCTAACCTAGGGTGGGTTATTATTATTATTATTAAAGTCTGTGCATAAGAATTTCGGACAAGAATATTTTATTTTTCTTGCTTGATTGAATCAGGCGTTACATTGCAGAGATTTATATTTTTGGTCGCGGAGGAGCAAATTAATTGCGTATAGTTCTTGCACGTTTTCTTATTTCATACTTTTTAGAGCACGTTTTTCCGTAGTCGAGTTCCAGTTTTTTAAACTATTTTTGTTTACAAAATTAGGCTTGCGTTTGTCCACAATCACGCCTAATGGAAAGCGAAGATTAAGCCTACAATAGAGCACGCTTGCCTAGTAAATGCTCATTCACCCTATAGACTTGAATTTAGGGGAATAAGCAGGAATCTCCCTCTACTGAATCAGTTGATTTTGATGTGTGCGTGCAAATATTAGAAACGACTCTTCATCTGTTTGGGAGCGTCGACTACTCCGTGAACTATGATCAGCCTGCAACATCACGTTCGACAAATCGCATGGAAAATCTGTGTCATTTCAAATGAGAGAGAGAGAGAGAGAGAGAGAGATTAGACAAGCTCTACCTGGGTAAATATTCAGCGTTTTTACGGCGTTTTTTTTGTCATTACCATTTGAGCAGAAATTATTAAAATGGATGATGCTCAGGGTTAACTTTTTATGAAAACTTAAGACAGTTCCGATGCTGAATCTAGTGTGATGAAATTTCGCGCGACTCGTCCTTCGGTTGTGGTAATAATCTTCGAATGGTAATGACGTTTAACCGCGCGGTCAAAACGCTCGAATATTCACCCACCTTCTTATTTTTAAACGCTTGATAAACGTTTGTTAACAAAACATCGGTCTTAAACACTCCTGTAAAGGATTTATGTATATAAAATCACGTCTCCTTCCCAGCAAATTAAGGGATAGGCAGGGACTATTACGAGTTTAGTATTAGTAGTTCTCAAAAAAATAAAAAATGACAATTAATAATTTACCTTTTGACCGCCACGCATCGTTTTTGTTTGGAACAAAACTGAATCTTATGCGGATGCGGGTAGGTTTAATTTTATATTACCGTACTGTCGTCTATAGCCGACGCTGGCGGTCAAAAGGTTTAAAAGCGTGCAAATGGTGTCAGTTTTATGGGCGTAGGCGATCTTTTGAAAATGATAGTCTTTCTAAAACCACTAGTCGACTCGAAAATACAAACATAGACTGTTATGGAAGTGTGATCATTACACTTCCTTTTGGCTTTGCCATAGTCGTGTAAAAAGGATAGGATAATGGTTGCAAAAATAACTTTGATTTTGATTTTAATAGCAGCGTACCCTAATACAAGTACTCGGAACTACCACATTACCTTACCCAATGTAAATATTTGTAAAAACAGCGCTACAAATCTAAATCGAGCGCGGTGCTAAGTTTAGACCAAAATGCATAAACGTTACTCGGCAACAAGACGTGCTATTTTCAGAACTATGACGTTAACTGTGTGAAAGTAATGCATCGTAAGTTTATGACATTTATATTGCAAGCAACCATCGACAGACAGCCGTAGACGCTTAACATTAGACTTTGCTAGGAAATCGAAATGAAATGAAACATTTATTTGCTGTAAATCAATACTAATACTAGCTTTTGCACGCGACTTCGTCTGCGAAGAATAGAGGTACAAAATAGCCAACG
This sequence comes from Archips crataeganus, assembly GCA_947859365.1. Classification (NCBI taxonomy): domain Eukaryota; kingdom Metazoa; phylum Arthropoda; class Insecta; order Lepidoptera; family Tortricidae; genus Archips; species Archips crataeganus. The sequence continues at coordinate 4,506,894 of OX402071.1, read as the reverse complement.
ACCTATTCTCAGACCTACCAAATATAGACAAGGTTTCATAAAAATCGGCCAAGCCGTTTCGGAGGAGTTCGATAACAAACACCGTGACACGAGATTTTTATTATATTAGAGAAGAAGAGAAGATAAAAAGAAGAAGATTATAAACCTGAAAAGTTTTGTTTGTTTGGTTGAACGGGCTAATCTCAGGAACTACTGCAATACTGGCTCGAATTCAAAAATCTTTTTGTTGAATAGTCCATTTATCGAGGAAGGTACAGGCTATTTAAACATCACGCTGCGACCAATAGGAGCGGAGCATCAATGATTATCGCGGACGAGGTCGCAAGCACCAAGCTAGGTTTTTTATTTTATTTTGAGAGGGAGGAAAACGAGTAAGCGGGTCATCTGATGGAAAATAATCACCACCGCCCATAAATATCAACTCAATGAATGTCACTGATCTGTTGCCAGCCTTTAAAAAGGAGAGGGAAAAGGGGAGAGGGAGGGGGAGAGGTATTGCGCCCCCGGCGCTCTCACTGACCGTACGAAACGCAGCAGGAGTACTGCTGCTTCACGCCGGTGTTCTGTGAGAGGGTGGTACTGCCCCGGACGAGCCGGCCCATTCGTGATGTGCAGCGGCTAGCTACAACATGGCTCTACCACTACTAAAAGTGTTAGAAGAGTTTGTTTTAATAAACGGTAAAATGCTGCCTTGTGGTTTATTTCTTGCCTGTAAGTGCCACCAGTATGTTCGGAGCCTTATCCAAACCTCAGCATGTCACGTCCAGTGTAGCCTTAACTTAAATAGCGAGGTGGTGTAATGCGAAAATTTAATTAAATCCCTTCGGCGTAAATACTTCAATTGGAGCCATATCTCCACTCTCTCCAGACTCTTTGTTTGTTATGCGATCCTGGTATTTCACGTCTCGTACTTTTGTGCTAATTGGTAATATATTTACGTTCATGTTATTTCTGTGTGTTAAAGCGTTTTAAGTTACAAATGAGAGAGTAAATATATTTATTTAAATTAAACACGGAATGCGGAAACTCAAAATTCCAAAATTAAATGTTATCGTCCAAACTGTTAGATTGAAAATAACTCTCTTGAAGATATTTCTAAGGCGAGCGAAGCTACCAGTTAAGACTAGTTCATTTATACGGGAATTAGTTAAAGTGATTATAATTTATTTAGAACTAAACCTAGTACTTCTTAAAACAAGATTCACTTTTAAACAACAAAATACAAGTTGTAAAAGTGCGGCACCAAAAATAGCTTTGTAATTAATTGAATGGTTCTTCAAACGGACAGTTCTCGACAGCGAGTCTCATTCGGTCGTTCCATTCACTCATTGTCAGAGTACTTGTGTCAACTCTGATTGCAAAAACATTTTGTCAACAATGAGGGGATTCGTGAAAATTAAAGTGGGGAGTAGGAAAACAGCGGCTCGCTGGCCGCTGGCGGAACTGTTATTAGTATTCTGGTTTTTAATTGGTCATTGCAGTTTGCTGTGTAGAATTTGTTTGTACATTTTGTTTCCGAAACATGGCCCGTCATTTTGGTCCAAACGAGACGTCAAATTAAGTCTTTTAAATACAGCTCTGTCCATTGGAGGACAATTTTGGTAGTGTGATGTGATTCAAAGTCAAAGTCAAAGTCAAAGTCAAAGTCAAAATTCTTTATTCAATTTAGGCATCAATTGATGCTCCTATGAACGTCGAAGAATCTACCACCGGTTCGGAAAAAACCCTGTTGAGAAGAAACCGGCAAGAAACTCAACAAGGTATATTTTTTTCAATCAGATCTACATTGTTATTAAATTACATACATCTAAAGTATTTAATACAATTAAATTTTTTAACACAGTAGATACGCTATTTGAGACTAGGGATCGCCAATGCGGATCGGAATTATTTCCAAACATCCCTGTCCATGATATAGTCATTAATTTTATAGTACGCCTTAGATTTTCGGGCGTTCCCGTGGGAAATGATAAATTCCTGATATTTTAAATCAACAGCTCGAATTAATGATTGCACGCAAAAATATATTGTCGTCACTAATATTATAAATACATAGGTACTTCATTACACAAAAGATAAGTTTCACAAACACTGAGTGAACCATACCCGAGAAAATATCATGGCCTAAAACAGCAAACGTTTTTCTTCAAAAATCTCCATACTAATCTAATTTCGTCCCTCCCTTGTGAGGACCATTTTAATAAAAGAATGTTTACATTATTCCTTGTGAAAACTCACTTTTACAAGTTATGTATTTTGTGGGCTTAAGACGTTACACGAGGTTAAAAATGTACTTATTTTAACGAATAATTAGGTACATATTTATTTATTTTGAACATTTTCTATCTAAAATGTACCTGCTACTTCTTTTTCAAATTAGGTAGTTTTGAGGTTTTCTTCACAACACTCACACATCACTTACACTCAGAATCTCGAGCGCGATTGCTTGTGATGTTTAAAAAAGTCCCTATTTTTCCATACAATTTTTGAGTGAGTTTTGTGATAAAACTAACTCAAAAAAAAAAACTCAAAAAATCTCGTGATTTTCAAATAAAAAAATGCCTATTTGCGGCATTTGCGTTGGAACTTTAGGACCGTGGTCATAGACATCAAAAAATTGTTCGAGATGTGTCGGATAAATTAGTCGGCGTCTTTGGTGACACCGGGGCCCGCGTGGGAATTGCGTTTCAAGCCCTTTAATTCTGAGAGGAGGCCTATTGCCTGCAGCGTACCGGTTACAGTGCCTCGTATTTGGCTGTTGCGATACGGTTTGCACTGCTTGGGGGCACGCGCAACACCTCGCTCAACTGCCTTCTTTCTGTTTATTCCTCTAAATTCAAGTCTAGGGTGAATGAGCATTTACTAGGCAAGCGTGCTCTATCGTAGACCTCATCTTCGCTTTCCATCAGGCGTGATTGTCGTCAAACGTAAGCCTATATTGTATAAAAAAAGTGGGACCTACATGCGGTTGGGAAATGGATAATTTAAGGAGCAAGAATATCATGATCACCTTCAGAACACTTTTCAATGGCATACGGCAGGAAACTCACACGATTCCGTTTTTCGATTTCACCGAGGCAGCTAAGTAAAAAAAGAACAAGTCTTTAAGAAGCATTTGCTGGGATTGTCTGTTATCTAGCCGCAGATGTGTTGGTCCTCGTAAAATGCCTCATTCGAGCGCAAGGGAGGAGCTGAAGCGACTGCGTTTTAACAAGAGGAAGCGGAATATAAAATTAATGATAATGAATGATCTTCTTTTTGGTGGAGCCAATCACCGCTGCCCAGGGAAACATAAAATAAGTAAAATTATGGGTCCGCTCTCGATCCTTTGAGTATGAGGGCTGTTGCACACCTTTTTATGTTTTTATAGATTTTTTTATTGTCTATGGCTTTTTGACATGACTTTATTATACTATTATAACGACCGCTTTAGCCTAGTTGGCAGTGACCCTGCCTACGAAGCAAGAGGTCCTGGATTCAAATCCCGGTAAGGGCATTTATTTGTGTGATGAGCACGAATATTTGTTCCTGAGTTATGGATGTTTTCTATGTATTTAAGTATTTATTTATCTATATAAGTATGTTTATCCGTTGCTTAGTACCCATAACACAAGCTTTGCTAAGCTTACTTTGGGACTAGGTCAATTGGTGTGAATTGTCCCGTGATATTTATTATTATTATTTATTATACTTTTGTTTCGATACCCAAACCAGTGCCTTCTCATTTTAATGCTTAAAAAGGGCGTTTATTCGAGCGTATCAACTGCCTCATTTTTCTGGTCACTTTTTTTTAAGAAATGGCTGTAGATTTTGATGGGGCTTTCGGTTGTATAATAGAGGTATTGTTCGTCTACCATATAACTGGAAATTGTATCAGAAACTTCTGCCGTTTCTTAAAAATGTGATCAGATAAATAAGGCGGTTGAAACGCTCGAATAAACGGCCAAAAAGTAGGTAGACTAAAGACCAGAAGTAGATTGAGGATACATAAGTTGGAGTTTAACGACCGCTTTAGCCTAGTCGGTAGTGACCCTGCCTACGAAGCAAGAGGTCCTGGGTTCAAATCCCGGTAAGGGCATTTATTTGTGTGGTGAGCACGAATATTTGTTCCTGAGTTATGGATGTTTTCTATGTATTTAAGTATTTATTTATCTATATAAGTATGTTTATCGTCGTCTAGTACCCAAAGTACAAGCTTTGCTTAGTTTGGGACTAGGTCGATTTGTGTAAGATTGTCCCCTAATATTTATTTATTTATTTATTTTATTTAAATGTCCGGAAATATTGGCACCGCAAGCTGATCATTGAGTTTTATCGTATGTGGCAAAAATTGACTGATGTCTGTGGTGGCAGCTCAGAACAAAGTACACAGACGGCATGTCAGATATTAAGAGGGTACTATGGGCACCATTTCTCCATACAAACGTAATCCCCTGTTTCCTCCCTGGATAATGGCTTTAAAGCCAATTTTTTTTTACTGTGTAATCTGTATCTACCACAGCTATGCCCCTATGTTTCGTTTTTTTCCATATTTCAATTAACATAAGAAATATGAGCTTTCAAAAACTGAAAAGATTGCCCAATTTCAACGTCATTTTCAGACACTCATCAGAAAACAATCCCTGATATAAACAAAAAAAGGAAAACATAGGGGCATAGCTAAATCTGTCCTCTAATTCTTTTTGAAAAAAATAATTCTATTGGTCCAGCTTTCGAGAAGAAAACAGGGGATTACGAAATGCTGTTTTGATCAATTTTACGCGCCTAATAACGGTCTGAGCTGCAGTTGTCCCGCTCTCGCTGTACTGACACGGAGGGGTTCGGGCGAGACAGCGACATTTCATTAAAATACCTATTTCTCAAAAGTCTCTCAGCCATCGTACCCTCTTAATTTGTCACATTAAATACCATTAAATTTATATTATATTTGTATTGTTTTTAATATTTATTGTCTATTAATTCTACGTTTCTTCTCTCTGTTATTTCTGCCACCTACATTAGTCATTTTTATTTTTTTAATGTACTGCTTTTGGTGATCAATAAAGAATATTTGTATTGTATTGTATTGTAAATACCAGGTAGTTATCAGAGAGTACTAAAACTAGCCCTAAGTCTAGTAACCAAACCACTGCTGTGCTATTGCTATTCAGTAAGCCACAGTATGAATAATAAGACAAATGGAATTATGATACTCATATAATATGTTGTGCGTTTTCTTTCAATAATTGAAGTTGCTACTTTATCGTGTCTCTCGCTGTCAATAATCACACGTTTTTTCATATTTTCGTAGATTTTACTAGATTACCTACTCACCGATGAAATATAATGCTTTTGGTGGTTCAGTGGTAACCATTGCTGCAATAGCTATTCTTTTTAACTGTTACCTTCGTTACCGACTGAGCTGGAAAGTATATACCTTATGATTATTAGATTTTGCGTCGTGTTTTTATCTTGCGTGAGACTTCTATTCCTCTGTTAATTGCTTCTATATAAATCTTTTAATAATTCGCTTACACACGCCATTGGTTGCGTGTGTGATTTAGTGGCGCTTAGTTCAATTCTAAAACCGCTGGTACAACTGCTATTCAGAAAACGGACTATCTTGTGTCTCGGACCACGTGCCAAGGCTTAAAGGTTTTATTGGTCCGGTGTAGGGGCCTCAGTGGGAATTTAGCGGTGTTACAGACAGACACGTACACCTACTTATGCGTTTCAGTTTTATATTGGGATCATAAACATGGTATTGACAATCTGTCTTGGCGTGTACTTCCGTTTGGCAAATTATTTTTCCAAAAGCTGATTCATTTGGCAAATGCTTCATTTCCCAAATGTTTATTTTTTCTGAAACTGTAAACTATTCAGGATATATTTCAGGGCTATTTTGTAGGTTAGGTTAGGTTTGTTTTATAACAATCCTGGAAAGATTAGTTTCAGAAAAAAATAAACAGTTGGGAAATGAAACATTTGCCAAATGAATCAGTTTGGGAAAAATAATTTGCGAAACATTAGTAAACCAAACTTTTCGCTGACTGTACTTTTTATTTGTTTTGAAAGAAATAATAGAGCAAATGAAATACCTATGAGCTTGTTATTATTAAATTATGTATTTGTTTTTTTTTTTTAACTATGATAAAAACAAAATAATACGACTTAATGAAAAGCCGCATGGTTAACCTTTCTGACTGGTCCATCATTCATTAGATTAGCTCGATGGTAGGTATGTACCATATTATTGTATTGGCATCAGAACTACGCGTAATTGCAAAGTTTCGTGTCAATACCATAATTATCAAGTTGTTGAAAAAAACTGAGACTCCGAGAAGAAGGGCTACGGATCAGCCCGAAACAAGTCAAGTTAAACTCGTTTTAAGACGTGACTGATCCGTTTATTTTCACTACAGCAACATATTTGAAAATTTTCGAAACTGTATATTACGCATATTAACTTATCGGCAGAAAAATCAGCGGGATACATAAATGGCAAAACAAATATAAAAATAAAATTGAGCTGAAAATTAAAGAACATATATGTATACATAGTTACAAGTAAAGCACAAAAATAAAGCGAACGAACAAAACGAAGCGTATTATAAAATACTAAAAATAATGAGTGAGTAAAAATAACGAATGTAAGAATGCACAAAGAAATAATCAAGGGACAACTAACACCAATAGACTCAGGCCCTCCACTAAACCAAGCTGAAGCAAGCAAATAAAGAAACAGACCATGCCTACAACGTACACCGAACTTCTTTTACTACCCAGTTGTTTTCAAAACAGGGTTCAAATGGGGTCATTCGACCAATGAACTTGTTTCCCTTTATTTTTATTACTAACAATTTTATCTGTGATACTTGTAGATAAACTTTTTACATGTCTGTCCCAAAGCGAAGCAATTTCGCGTTATATTCCATGTTTTTCTAGGTTGGCCGGCTCAGTTTATTGGCAGAAAAGATTAATTACAAAAAGGTTTACAGTCCCTCCGCCTTGCATACTTTAATGTATACAGTATACTTTACGTTTGACAGCTTCGCCGGGTATATTTTGACAACCGGAGTTACGCTGTCACGATGTTTTGGAGTTTTAAATTAGACTTTATAAGCAACTGCGGAAATTTTGAATAAAAGTACCTAAAGTACATTACAGCCTCATTATAATAATTATTTCTGCAATTTTTGTAAATGACCAGTGTGCTAATACCTAAGTTCTAGCTTTTAGTAATTAAACGCATTGCCATCTACCGCCCGCGCGCGTTTAACGACCGCCTTAGCCTAGTTGGTAGTGACCCTGCCTACGAAGCAAGAGGTCCTGGGTTCGAATCCCGGTAAGGGCATTTATTTGTGTGATGAGCACGAATATTTATTCCTGAGTTATGGACGTATTCTATGTATTTAAGTATTTATTTATCTATATAAGTATGTTTATCGTCGTCTAGTACCCATAGTACAAGCTTTGCTTAGTTTGGGACTAGGTCGATTTGTGTAAATTGTCCCCTAATATTTATTTATTTATTTTATCTCCCTCTTGTAGGTACTTAAGCATTCTACTGGTGTACTATTAATAAAAATTCAGGAATTAGATAACTTCCAATGGCTTTTATTTCAGAATTAAAAAGTGTGAGTCTGAGTGCCCGCAACTTTGCATGCGAATGGTGAAAAAATACGGATAACTCACGGCTATGATCGAGTTTAGCTCGACAAGTTTCGGGCTAATCCGTAGCTCTTCTTCCCGGAGCCTCACGTCACGGCGGCTGCCAAACTGCTCGACGCAACTGAGAGCGACACTCAACTACCCCCGTTTTCATCGTCACTTTTATTGTCATTATCAAATGTACGGTAGCACACAACACTAACAACATCACTTTGTAAAGGTTCGCTCACACTCACTGTTGACGCAGTACGAATCTTAGATTATTTATACACTAGATAGAGTGTCAGTAGCAAAAACTGCGATACAAAACGTCCAAAAACCCATTTGACAGCTTCATCTTACGATCGCGTTACGTCATTCAAACTGAAAGGGCAAATGACATATTAAGCCTGTTGGCGACTGGCTGCGGTGTGACCTCTTTTGTATTGTTTGATCTGTCACGTCCTTTTTCTTAATATGCTTTTTTAAATACAATGTCAGTTGTTGTAGCGAGTTGCTAGGATCTGTCTGTCTGAACTGAAATTGTGCCTTAGTTATTAAATTAATATCGTTTAACACGTGTTTTCATCCATATTCATAGTTTTCTTCATACAGTCCACCACTAGCTATCATTTTGGTCCATTCTCACCGTAAAAATACCATCCAGCGAAAATCATCCGTCATATTTTTTTTCCGACGTAAGTTCATTATAGAATTATAGGTTACGTTTCGTATAGAATACATTATTTACATTAGTTATATACGCATTCACTATGGTCGAAACACGGAGTAAGTCAAAAACAGATCCTGCAACTACAGAATCCGAGCGGGTGCAGCGCGATCGCCGCGAGCGGTCACCGCGCGGCACCCGGCCGAGTTCTACCACAACCGACGTCGGTGCTTCGGCATTGCCTGATAGAATGAGCATACCCACGGTGGGCAACGCCCCTGGTAGCGCGGCACAACCTGGCCCCGCCGCCGATCGCCCAAATGCTCCTTCTAGCTCACGCAACGACGGAAATACCCAAGCACCGACCGCTTCTAGCGTCCACAGTAAGCAATCTCGCAGCGAGCGCACACAATCATCGCGTTCGTCGGCGACCGTCCGTGCTCAGAAATTAGCGTTAGAAGTAGACGCGATGCGGCGCCAGGTGGAGCGCGAGCGTGAACTCGCGCGACAACAGGCGGATCGCGAGCGTCAACAAGCGGAACGCGAGTTTGAGCTCGCGCGTCAACAAACTGTGCTCGCACGTCAGCAAGCAGAGCGCGAGCGCGAGCTTGCCCGCCTGGAGGCAGAGCGCGAGCGCGAGCTTGCCCGCCTGGAGGCAGAGCGCGAGCGCGAGCTTGCCCGCCTGGAGTCCGAGGCGGAGCAAACGGAGCTTCAAGCAAAACTCGCCGCTTTGGAAGCATCAGATAAGTCAGCTCGTAGTCGTTGTTCGTATTTTTCCGATCACAACGTAGAGAAGCGCACGTCCACGTGGGTTTCAGAACAAAATGCCAACGTGACCACGGCAAACCAAGTAGATATGCCTGGTAAGGCGCCGACTGTCACCTTGAGTAATCCTCAAGGACTTTATCCACAGCCGGCCGCCCCTACCAACACGGTATCGTTTTACATGCCCGATGTCAACCGTGCAAACCACTCTAAACCCACACATACGTGTAGCCTTCTTAATAATAAATACGACACGATGACACAACAGTTACCTGAACGTTCTTCTTCCGACCCTATAACAAAACTGTCTCAAGCTATTAACGCTCTTTCCAACAGGCCAAAGAAACCAGAACTTGTCACATTCTCGGGTGAAGCTAGCCAATGGATGGCGTTCAAAAGTAGCTACGAGAGAACTAAATCTATTTTCTCTCCTTCAGAAAATTTAGACCGCTTGAACAACGCAGTCCGCGGTCAAGCGTACCAGGCCGTCGCGTCGCTCATGTGGACCTCCGGCGACCCCGACGACATCGTGAAGGCCTTGGAGCAGACTTACGCTCGACCGGAGCTCCTCGTGGCCCGCGAGGTCACCGAGCTGCGCAACAGCCCAAAGCTAAGTTCTCCACAGGATTTAAATGGGCTGGCCAATAAATTACGTAACTTCGTTACGACCCTCAAGTTACTTAATCAACACGAGTACTTGTCCTCCCCGGAGCTTTTTAAGTGCATTTTGGTTAAGTTAAGCGAGCACACCAGAGCCCGCTTTACGGATTTTGCCTCCATTCATGTACCAGAGGAACAAAATATAACAAAGCTCGAATTACTGTCACAATTCCTCTTGGCCGAGGCAGATAAACAATTAAAATACAATTTTGTCGCTGACAGTACATTTAAGGCGCCATCTCAACCGATGCACCCGAATTTATCTCGAACAAATAATTTCAAATTTCAATTAAAAAAGGAATCGGTACACGCTACGGCATCCAATGGCAAAATATTTGAGCGCTGTACATTTTGTAAACAAGGGACTCATGACATAAAGGCCTGCAAACGCTTTCTAGAGCTTTCCATTGACGATAGATGGCGCTGGGTAAGGGAGTCAAAAATCTGTTACCGGTGCCTTAAGGCCAACCCGCACACATGGAACAACTGCCGAGCGAAACGTTGTGGAGTTGACGGATGTTCAAGACGTCACAATGCACTTCTCCACGGCACGGAGACCGTCGACACCCGTGCTGGCGCTACATCAAGTGGACAATGCAACATAACCGAAGCGTGCTCTGTCGGGTCGACTGGTTCCGTCAATATAAATAATATTGGCGCCGTAACCAACCACCCTGACAAAATTGCGAATACTTCTGACTGCCTAATTAACGCTACAGGATCCTTGCCGTCGACCTCGCGCCCTCGTGGTCTGCTGAAGGTTGTCCCGATTGTACTCGAGGGTCCCGACGGCGACTTCGAGACGACAGCACTTCTCGACGAGGGCAGCACGGCGACACTGATCGACGGTGAGGTAGCTGCACGCATTGGCGCGAAGCCTACCTGTCAGGAGCGTCTTCGCATCGAAGGTGTTAGTGGTATGAGCAAGGAACTTGACGTGAGTTATGTTGATTTCTATATTCGCGGCCGTGGCCATGCCAATCGTTACTTAATTACGCACGCACGGGCTATTAAGCCCCTAGGACTTCGAGCGCAAAATCCTGACACGATAAATCTCACGGACTATAGTCACCTATCAGGTTTAATTAACGAACTTTCGTATTGCACTGACGTTTCTCCTACAGTCCTTATTGGCGCACCAGACTGGCATTTATCATTAAGTCGCGAAGTTCGTAGCGGAAATAAGAATGAGCCCGTTGCCTCTAGGACCTTGTTAGGTTGGGTACTCCATGGTGCACTGTCTCTCTCATCAAAGCCACTCGAGTTCATAAATCATGTGTCGGATGACTTGGACAACCTCATAAAAAGTCAATATGACATTGATGCTCTAGGCATCACGAAAAAGAGTCCCCGTCCAAATGACGAAGACCAACGAGCAGTAGATATCGTCGAATCCTCAATACATCAGCTCGACGGTGGCCACTTTGAAGTTGGTCTGCCATGGAAGAAAGATTTGCCGAAAATCGTACCCGACAGTTACCCTCAGGCACTATCTCGCTCCAAAGCCCTTGAACGACAGATGTCAAAAGACCCAGCATTTGCTACAGCTTTCCAAAAGTTCATAGATGACGTAATCGACAAAGGCTACGCTGAGGAGTGTGACCCAGACACTTACCACCAGCGTCTTCCGCAAAACGCCTCTTGTGTCAACACAGACGGCTCCATTCGTTGGTACCTGCCTATCTTCGGTGTCTTGCATCCTCAGAAGAAGAAGCTAAGAGCAGTCCACGACGCGGCTGCAGCAACGAAAGGCGTAAGCCTCAATAGCCTCCTCTTACAAGGACCTGACCTCTTGTGCTCACTTCTCGACATTTTGTTCCGCTTTAGAGAAGGTGCCGTTGCTTTAAGTGGCGACATCAAGGAAATGTTTCCCCAGGTCAAAATCATCCCAAGAGACAGGGATGCGCAACGTTTCCTCTGGCGCAGTAAGGATGGCATCCTTAGAGAGTACCGCATGTCATCCATGATCTTTGGCGCCGTATGTAGTCCCTTTATAGCGCTTTACATAAAAAATAAAAACGCAAAAATGCTGGAACCCAGCTACCCTACTGCTTGTAAGGCTATCATCGAAGACCATTATATGGACGACTACCTGGGAAGCTACCCCAGTATCGCTGACGCTGCACAACTAGCCGCTGACGTTCTCACGGTGCACAAAGCCGGCTTTGAAATGCGCGCGTGGACTTCAAATCGCCCGGAGGCACTTTCACTCGTTCCGAAGGAATTTCAAAGTGCCTCCACATCTGACGTTTCCCTGCCTCTCAGTAGTGAAGTCGGCGTATTAGGTGTTAAGTGGAATCCAGGCCGGGATTCGCTAAGGTTTCGCACCGTGCCCCAGATACCGACTGACACTCTTACCAAACGCAACCTATTGTCAAGCGTCATGAAGGTCTACGACCCTCTCGGCCTCCTGATGCCAGTCGTCATCTGGGGCCGCATTTTGATCCAGAAATTATGGCGGTCAGGCGTTAATTGGGACATGCCCCTGCCCGAAGTGTATGTCAGCGAGTGTGAGGCTTGGTTAGAACAGCTGCGGATTGCGGCCAATATTAATATTCCTCGCTGGTATATGACTAGGGTTGACGTGTCGGATGTTCAGCTGCACGTCGTGGCCGATGGTGGCGAGCAAGCCTACGCTTGCGTAGCTTATTGGCGTTTTAGGTACAGCGATGACTCCGTGTCCACGACACTCATTGGTAGCAAGGCTCGCGTCTCGCCACTGAAACCGGTGTCTATCCCCCGTATAGAATTGCAAGCCGCTCTTATAGCGTCACGTTTTGCGCAAACAATTTTACAAGCCCATCGTTTCAAGCCCTCCGACATCACTTTTTGGACTGACTCAACCACAGTCCTTAAGTGGATTCGGAGCGATGCTCGCGCGTTTAAACCATTTGTAGCGCACAGGTTGGGAGAGATCCTGGAAACTACCAATCCTTCTGATTGGAGGTGGATCCCGACCTCTCTCAACGTTGCCGATGACGCGACAAAGCCAAAAAAATTGAACTTGACTGCTTCTCATCGATGGTTTACCGGCCCACTATTCCTAGCGGAGCCGGCATGCACTTGGCCGACCGAGTGCGTTATCGTTGAGGAACCGAACCCACTAGACCCAGAGTTGAAATCAGACGCAGTGGTTCTGTTCCTCACCACACCATCCTCGAGTTTACTACCGAACCCGACGCGTTTTAGCTCTTGGCTGCGATTGCTACGCGCCACCGCCCGCGTTCTTCAGGGCGCACGACTATTTCGGCTAAAACTGTCTCGGCCAATAGATCCAAATTCTAAATTGCACATAGACGGCACCACATCTCCCTTCCAACTGCACGCTGCAGATATAGTGAAAGCGGAGAAGTCGCTCGTTCAACTAGCACAGATAGAGAGTTTTCCTGAGGATCTATCAGCCTTGCAATCTTCAAAACCAGTGCCCAATAATAGTCGCCTTAAGAAACTCGCAGCAGTCCTAGACAGAGACGGTTTGCTAAGACTAGACTCACGAATACGGTCTGCCCCTGGAGTAAACGACAACATGAAGTCACCAGTCATCCTCGACGGCCGTCATCATGTCACCCGACTCTTGATCCTGCATGAACATGTTAAAGCGTCACACCACTTCAACGAGCTCGTCTTAAATGAACTTCGCCAGAGATTCTGGATCCTGAGAGCAAGAAGTACAATACGTGGCATAGCAAGCTCCTGCGTACGTTGCCGAAGATGGAAGAACAAACCTATCCAACCACGCACTGGAGACTTACCACTAGAACGTCTGGACCACCACAAAAGGCCGTTCACTCACGTTGGGCTCGATTATTTTGGCCCTATTCTGGTAACAATATATCGACGCAAAGAAAAGCGCTACGTCGCATTGTATACATGCCTAACAACCAGAGCGTTACATTTAGAAGTTGTCAACTCTCTCTCATCCGACGCAGCCATAATGAGCCTCAGACGCTTCATCGCGCGCCGAGGATCCCCCACCACCATATTCTCCGATAACGGGACGAACTTTGTTGGGGCCTCGCGCGAGCTACGCTGTCTACACGATGACTCCGTGAGGGAATACGCCACCAACCACAAAATTATTTGGCGCTTCATCCCCCCTGCATCTCCATTCATGGGTGGCGCATGGGAACGGCTCGTACGGACAGTGAAAACAGCTCTCGGATCCTGCCTCACAAACCAAGCGATAAAGGAAGACGTCCTGATAACGCTCCTCCTTGAGGCAGAAGCAATCGTCAACTCGAGACCACTTACCTACATTTCATCCTCTCCAGATTCCCCTGAAGCCATAACACCATTTCACTTCATCCTGGGCTCTTCGTCGGTCGTGCCGTGGACCTCATCATTGACCGACGCAGACTTATTACGGCGCTGCGACTGGCGACGAACATTGCGACTCGCAGACAAATTTTGGGCAAGATGGTTACACGAATACCTCCCAACGCTCAGACCGAGAGGACCTACAAACAATATTGTAAATCTTGGTGAGGGTGATGTGGTGCTGATCGCCGACCCTACCCTCCCTCGTGGGCTTTGGCCATTGGGAAGGGTAGCGAAGGTCTACTTCGGACCTGATGGAGCGGTCCGCGTAGCAGACGTCCGCACTAGAGGCGGCACGCTGCGTCGACCGGCCCGAAAACTTGTTTTATTGGAAGCCGCACCTCAGCCAGTAGCCACCAGTTGTTAAGTGTTTCACTGGGGTTCCGGTATGTTGGCGACTGGCTGCGGTGTGACCTCTTTTGTATTGTTTGATCTGTCACGTCCTTTTTCTTAATATGCTTTTTTAAATACAATGTCAGTTGTTGTAGCGAGTTGCTAGGATCTGTCTGTCTGAACTGAAATTGTGCCTTAGTTATTAAATTAATATCGTTTAACACGTGTTTTCATCCATATTCATAGTTTTCTTCATACAGTCCACCACTAGCTATCAAAGCCAATTGTTGGCAAATATTTTTCGGGACGTTTTCATGCCGCCTAAGCTCTATCTAGTGTATAAATAATCTAAGGTACGAATATACAACACTGTTTTCAAACTCGGGGACACTGACCAACCATTATCCGAGTTGTTGAAAATTTCGATCATAGACGTGAGTTATCCGTATTTTTTTACTATAAGTGAGTCTCACGGTAGTTCTATGTTCAAAGTTGCATGCGAATAGATTCATTCATCGCTATTCTATAATTCGGCGGCATAAAAGACATCCTTTGCCTTCTCAGGGACTCAAACTCTACACCACAAATTTCATTTTCAGCGGTTTAAGCGGGAGGAGGTAGCAGTTACTTAAGCATCATACGTACTAGAAGGATTATTACGTGTTCTGCTCCTGATACTTCGAAGTTAATATGTAACATCTAGCAGTTGCCCGGGACTCCGCCCGCGAAGAATAGGGGTATAAAAAATAGCTACGACCTATTCTCAGACCTACGAAATATAGACAAAAAAGTATCATAAAAGTCGGTCAAGCCGTTTCGGAGGAGTTCGATAACAAACACAAGATTTTTTATATTAGAATACCTAAATAAAAAAAATTATAAACCCCCAACGCAAATAGGTGACACATTTTATTTAATAATAAAGTCATCATTACCCATTATGCGTGACTAAGATCCCTTCTTCAGCTAATAAAAGAGCTGATAACTTTGAAACGGCTGAAGCAATTGACAACATTTCATTTTTTTAACACCTGAAAATTACTACAGGAATCGAAAGAGTTTCGCCTCCTGAATACGGAAAAATATTTATTATAATTTATTTCTTCAAATTAAAAAAAATACAACATATATTTAAAAAACATATGTGTACTGACCTGTACCTCCACAGAATAGATATGTTTCTTTTACCGTTTTCACTAGAAAAAAGAGCTGTCATAATTTTAAATTTGATAACAACCTTAATGTCAAATTTACGTCATCACTTTTTTTTAATAGAGACTAGACAAAAGTATTCGATCTATTCTATCGTTACGCTCTTTTAGAATAAGCACATCTTTAAAAAATTGTAATAAATTAATTACTAATCCTAGTGAAAATTTAAAACTATCAGCGTCTTTCTCTTTCCAAACAATATACATAGAACGAATCAAATTATAGTCTAAGAAATATGAAATGTTGTCAATTTTTATGAAAGATATCTAAGAACCATAGCCAAGAAACCTGTTTTCAAATAATAAAAAAACTTAATTTATTCCGTTTATCCATTTAAGAGCTATGATGCCGCAGCAGGCACACACATATAGCGGTCAAACTTAATTATAACGTTCTCTTTTTGTGTGGGGGGTAAAAACAAATGCTGCTAAACCTTCAACCAATGATAATGAAACATACAAATTTAATGACAAAGACACTTTCGGAATAGTACAATAATGTGAAGCAAGCAAGTATGCAAATGATGGCCGTCGTTCGCTAGTTTGCATGCAAAGTACCATTAGATTTTTATGAATCTGCCGACTGAAATACTTTAGTAAAGTTAAGGTTGTACGCAGAACAGAGACTTTTGTAATATATTTCATATCCGGGATAAAAAGTATGCTAGAAATTAACCCAAGTTAGAAACACTATCTGTGTTCCAAATTTCATCATCATCATCATTTCAGCCGTAGGACGTCCACTGCTGGTCATAGGCCTCCCTCATTGACGCTCAATCATTACGGTTGGAAGCGACTTGCACCCACCCTGAACCTGCGCCCTTCACTAAATCGTCCGTGGACGTCTCACGCTGCGCTTGCCAGTCCGTGGTCTCCATTCCAGAACTTTTGGGCCCCAACGGCCATCTGTGCTGCGTGCTATATGGCCTGCCCATTGCCATTTCAACGAGCTAATCTGTTTAGTTATGTCGGTGACCCCGGTTCTTCTACGGATCTCCTCGTTTCTGATTTTAATTTGAAAAATTGATGAATGAAATTTTATCAGAATTCGTCAAACCGTTTTAGCGTGAAACAGTACCAAATCCATTCATACAGAATTTCACGTTTTTAATTATTTGTGGGATTTTTCAGAGTTCCTGTACTTCTGTTACGAACGTAAATACCTTCAGAAATTTATTTTGTGTCTTTTGGATGTTTTTATCGTGATTTTCAACTACCATTCCTTACGAAATCACAGTGAATCATTAGAAGACTAACTTCCTGACAGAGGGCTTTGAAATGTTTGACAATAACCACCCTTTTACGTTAAAACTACTGGGAAATAAATTAAAATTGACATTGACGAAGGTATTTAGATAGCCGAGGAATAAATAAGCATTTTGTTTGTCAATATGTTGGAAATCGTTGAATGAATTAATGAGAAAATTAATGGATAATTCGTGAACTGCTAATGGAGCTGAGGCAGTTTAGAAGAAACAAATGGTACGCTGAAAGTGGTTAATATTACTAGCTTTTTGTAAAGGCTCGATAGATTGTGTAAATATGACACAAACAAATGTGACGTTTACGTACATTATTCGTGACTGTCATAATATGATTCTTTACGTCACGTCTTTCTTTGTGCAATTAATTTATGGTTACGTATTGTAAGCGAAATTGTAATCAGTCTGTTTTTTTTTAGAAAAAATGACTGTGCCAAGTGTCTTACGGTGCATTCTTCGTAGCGATTATTATGGTATTTCGAAAAACACTCGTAGACTCAAAAAAGAGACTTGTTAAAGAGTCATTAACGGCCTACTTAGGTACAGAAATAATGTTTTTGCATATAAGTCACCGCTAAGTAATTATTGAAAGTTTTGTATGCTGTACAAGCTCGGATTCAATTATATTATAAGCACATATAAGTATATTTTGTAATACGGCATAGTTTTATGAAAAAATATAAAGTGACAGTGAATGACGTGTACTGTGGCATTAGGGGCTTATGGCCAGCGTTAGCCAGGCTTGCCTACCTCCTTGCACACGGCAAACGGCGCAACCAGAGTACCTCGTTATGTTTTCTTTTGCCATAAAGCTCATGAAAAATATCAATCATCATCATCATTTCAGCCGAAAGACTACTGCTGAACATAGGCCTCCCCACCAAGGCTCGCCAAACCGATTGGTTCCATCTTGTTGGAGGCCTATTTGCACTGCGTCTTCCGGTCCGTGGACGCCACTCGAAAACCTATGCCCCATCGGCCATCAGTTCTACGAGCGATGTGCCCTGCCCACTGCCACTTGAGTGTGTCGATTCTTCGAGCTATGTTGGTGACTTTAGTTCTTTCGCGGATTTCATCATTTCTAATGCGATCCCGCAGAGAAACTCCGAGCATAGCCCTCTCCATCGCTCTGAGTCCTTTTACTTAGCGGAAAATATTAATAAACGAAACGAATTCAAATACCTTTTCTGATGGCGGGTAAAAAGAAATTGTCGCGATATGAAGCTTATGCTCAAACAAACGTTTGTATGTGACCGCCCTAAGAGCTACTTTGTATTCGAAAGGAGATGGATAGTAGTCCTTAACTGCCTGGGGTCAAGTCAAGTGGACAATTTAATATTTCGCCGCCACCCGTGTGGGGTGGCGTGGTCACAGAACAAAAGATAAGTATTTGATAAAAGAAATGCCTTTACTAAGCTTTCAAGAAAAAAAAAATTATATCTGTTTATTTCATAACAATTATACAATCATGACATACCTAGCTAATCTTTACTTTTAAAGATTCTAATTGCTAGGCTATGAGTTGCCCTTAATAAATAAATTCTTAATTATGTTTCTAATGTTCTTAGGATTTCTAGTTATTTTATCAATTGTAGTCTTGGGAAAACTATTTAGTAAATTATTTAGTGAAACACGGCCATATTTACTAAAAGAAAAAAAAGAAAAATAAATAAGGGTTAAGGGTTTATAAGGGTTTATGAGAAGACGATGCCTGAGAGACTTTTGAAAAATAGGTATTTTAATTAAATATCGCTGTCTCGCTGCAGCAACCCCTCCGTATAGGTGGTAACTACTACAGCAAGAAAGGGACAACTGCAGCTCAGACCGTTAATAGGTATACAAAATTGAACAAAACAGCGGTTTGTTGTCGCCTGTCAGTCATGAAAATCTTAACCAGTAATCCTAGGGTGATCTTAGGGACATAGCTGATGTATCGTGCGGCAGTACATTTCGGCGAAATATTTTTCGCAAACTGATTCATTTGGCAAATGTCTAATTTCCCAAATGTTATTTTTTTCTGAAACTGTTAACTATTCAGGATATATTTCAGGACTATCCTGTAGCTTAGGATAGGTTAGGTTAGGTTTGTTTTATAACAATCCTGAAAAGTTTAGTTTCAGAAAAAATAAACATTTGGGAAATTAAACATTTGCCAAATGAATCATTTTGCGAAAAACTTTTCGCCGAAACATTAGTAAACCCTGCTGTACATATAGACTAGCTATTGCCCATGACTCCGTCCGCGAAGAATACGGGTATAGGTAAATAAAAAAAAAACCTACGACCTATTCTCAGACCTACCAAATATAGACAAAAAGTTTTTAAAAGGACTCATTTATACGGTTTAGCTATATAGATGAAACTTGGCGTAAAGATGTAAAAAGATCTGGATTAAGACGATCAAACACAGGTGAAACAGTGGGATAAAGCTAGTAAAAAATAAACCAACTTTCTAATTAACACTTAGACTTAACGAACAAATTATAACATTAACCTTTCTTATTCAAATAACTGATCGATTAATTGGTAATTGTCGATCAATTCGCCTCGATCCGGTGGGAGTTTAATCGTTAATCAAACGGAAGTACTTGGCTAATTAATTTAGATTATACTCGGGCTGTTCTTCAAACTTAGCCTTGGTTAGCTACAAGTTTTGTTTTGGCTTTTCGAACATAAAATAGTCAATTAATGTAAAAATGTCTTTTTTAGCACGAGCTTTTTGCTGACTGTACGTACTTTCATTTGTCATCCAATAAACTAACAGGAAGATCATAAAATTTCAATTTCTATTTATATTATTCAAATTCATCGTCAAGAAAACATTATCCCCATCCCAGCCTATTTACGTCCCACTGCAGGGCACAGGCCTCCTCTCAGAATGAGAGTAGGGCCGTAGTTCCCACGCGGGCCCAGTGCGGATTGGGAACTTCACTCACACCATTGAATTTATTCGCAGGTGTATGGAAGTTTCCTCACAATGTTTTCCTTCACCGTAAAGCTCACAGTAAATTTCAAATGTAATTTCGCACTAAATTCCGAAAACTCAGAGGTGCGAGCCAGGATTTTAACCCACGACCCTCTGCTTGAGAGGCCACAGGTAAAACCACTAGGCCACCACGGCTGCAAAACATGAATCCCACCAAGAACATAAAAATATTTACTTTGTTCAGTTTCTTGCCGGAGTCTTCTCATCAGGGTTTTTCTGAACCGGTGGTAGATTTTTCGAAGTTCATAGTTCTTGCTAGCCTATAAATTGAATAAAGTCATTTTGACTTTGATTTTGAGTTACTCAAAACACAAACGAGACAAGCTAAATCAAAGCTTGGTAAAAATGTCACGGACAGTAAATAATTATAGGTATATTTCAAACTAAATACAAACTGAAATATAGATGCACAGAAAAAACCCCAGAAAAAAGACCAATGCTGGGAATCGAACCCAGGTCCTCAGCGTTCCGTGCTGCGTGCTTACCCCTACACCATCACTGGTCTAGAAGTTAGCGACGAATCTTTCCCATACATCGTACACTTCAGTCTGTTATAATCACATTAGGCAGTGATAAATAAAAAAAAAAAATAGAAAAAGATACTTCATACTTAACTTGTAATTATAGGTATGTTATGAGTAGCAGTTTTGCCCGCGACTCCATCTGCGAAGAATTAATTTATCACTAAACCGCGAGAACTATGGACTTTTAAAAACTATATTTTGTCCTTCCCAGGGTCTCAAACTATCTCCATACCGAATCTCATCTAAATCTGCTGCTAAAATCTGTTATAGTAGCCTATGGCTTCTCAAGCAGAGGGTTCGGGACTTTGAGTCCAAGCTCGCCTCTAACGAGTTTTCGAAATTTATGTCCGAAATTGTAACCAAAAGCTCATGAGCTTTCCAGTCTAGAAAAACATCATGAGAAAACCGGTAAACACATGCAAAGCAGTTCAATGGTGTGTGTGAAGACCCAATCCGCACTGGGCCCACGTAGAAACTATCGCCCAAGCCCGCTCTTTCTAAGAAGAGGCCTGTACCCAGCAAGCCGGAGATTACAGAATCGCTCTTTTACCTTCACCGTAGAGACCTTCGATCAACAATACAACTAGATAACGGGTCAGCGCAAAAAATACGGCCCGGAAAATAAGAGCTCACTTCCAAAGTGAGCTCTTATTTGGTTTTAGTTGTATTGTTGATCGAAGGTCGAGACATTAACGAGCTTAACGGTGAAGGAAAACATCGTGAAGAAATTGGCATACACCTGCAAAGAAATTCAATGGTTTGTGTGAAATTACCAATCCGCACTGGGCCCGCATGGGAATTACGGCCCAACCCCTCACATTCTGAGAGGAGGCCTGTGCTCTGCAGTGGGACGTATATAGGGTGGGATGATGATGATGATGATGTTGAGACATTGCAATATTTTTTTTCGTTCACGTAAACATCCACAAAGTAACGCCGAAACCGGTTAATTATCAGTACCTCTACCATGAGTTTACACTAGTTCACAGTGACCGTACTCGCTAGCGACGGCGTAAATGATTTGTATGGAGAATTGTACTTCCGTAAGTGACCGCTAGAGGCGCTGTACGATTCTCCATACAAATAATTTACGCCGTCGCTAGTGAGTACGGTCACGTAAACTAGTGTAAACTCATGGTAGAGGTACTGGAGCCCTATTAATCTGTAGGTGTTTAAAACACTTCATCATGATTGGTGATGAGTCAGCCGGGATCAACCCTTGGCCGGTGCAATACGGTTGAATGGCCGATCCTAAAAAGGTAAAAATTAAACGTTGTTCACAACCCCTGTTGGAGTTCCACCGAAACGGAACAAAGCGGGATCAATTTTGGTTAGATCCATACACAGAGGAATTAATTGATTAATTTCATATGTTCACTGAAATTAATTAATTAATTTCTCTATGTGACTTTTTTATCGGAATCAAATGTGATTAGGTATGGCAACTTAATCTGTAACTAACGTAAATGTTTTGGGGTTTTCATTTTGTATCTTTTGTTTTTAACTAGATTTTCTCGGCGTTGTGATTTGGGGGTCGTGTCGTATCCCTCTTGGCTTGAGCCATGTGTTTTGATTGTAAGGTTGGTAGTTTTTTTATCTAGTTAAGGCCTATTGGAACTGACATGTTCAATCCACTTGATCAAAGTTCCTTAAAATAAAGATTAAAAAAAAAAAGCTAGATTTGCAACTACTCGCAATCCTTGTTGAAGTTCCGCGGAAATACAGGAACCAAGCAAAATCAACTTTGGATAGGTCATGCATAACTCAGTTAATGCCGGGCAACATAATGTATGAGCAATTGTTCAAATTTTTCCGATCAATTTTAGGATGTTCATTCTTTGTTGAAATCAAAACACACACTCAATGTATGGACGCCTCAGATTAAATAAAACTAATTAAAACAATTTAGTTAGTGAATAAGTTTTGTGTCTAGCATTAACCGAGTTAGAAATACAAATTTTGTCTTTCGATTTAAATTTCACCCTGTATTATACTTAGGAATTAATTGATTAATGTCAATAAACAACCTTGGTGGCCCCCTAGCACAATTGGAAGACAGTTACATTACATTATGTGTTTTCAAGTAGAAAAACCTGCCTCCTCCTTCACAACTGAGGACGTACTCACCGTCATTCATTTTGTTTGGGAACGGTTGTGTGTTCGTTCAAGCTTTGAAAATGAGACTTTGAAACGCGTTAACATTTTGTTATGTGATGTTTATGATAGCTGGGTCTGTGTTACATAATTTTTTGAGTAATGTTGAAATGGAGGTCGGGTTTTCTGTATGAAAACACGTACGTGTCATACAGGCATAGCAGCAAGGTTGTCCATTCAAATTAATCAATTAACTTCTCTGTGTATCAATCATCAATTATTTGATTAATATTTACGGATTTAATATATTTAATGTTAATTTTGAATCTATATGTCGTACTTAACAAGTCAAACATTAAACTTTAATAATAAACCCTTGGCTTTTTGTAAGTAGTGGAAAATAAACTTTATAGAGTAATTTATTGAATCAGGCGTTACTTTGCGGAGGTCCATATTAATGAACTAAAACAATTACTTTGCTCACCCGCGACCTTACAATAGTTACGTTTATGCAAGAAATGTGCGTTCATGCAGTTCCTCCACCTCCACACTGTACGAACACACACAAATCACATAAACCCAACCATCACCACCACCAAGCTACACTGACGCGTTTCGAACTCAACCAGAGCTCATCTTCAGAGTTACCACAACCGTATGCTATGCTACCAAATGTTAAACTAACAAACCAAAACACATTTTGTTTTGGTTTGTTAGTTTAACATTTGGTAGCATAGCATACGGTTGTGGTAACTCTGAAGATGAGCTCTGGTTGAGTTCGAAACGCGTCAGTGTAGCTTGGTGGTGGTGATGGTTGGGTTTATGTGATTTGTGTGTGTTCGTACAGTGTGGAGGTGGAGGAACTGCATGAACGCACATTTCTTGCATAAACGTAACTATTGTAAGGTCGCGGGTGAGCAAAGTAATTGTTTTAGTTCATTTATAGAGTAAGTTTGTTGATGACGTCGAGGTAGATATTAAATATTATTTGCGTGATAAATCTCGTTTAGTATAGTAATTATAAGTTTGTTGAGTGAGTTTGTAAGAGAATAGAGAGTCTATGAGAATTTAGACTGTAAGTCCCTGAAAGATTCCCCCACTCGTGTACAAAACTGTATGCACGAGTAAAGTTTTAATTTGTGAAAACTTCAAAGAAATAGAACCTGAATTCGCTGTACTCGCAACTATATTGTACACAGACGCAAGTTCTGTTAATTTAGGAACAGCAAAGGTCTCAGTTTTCAAAGGTCACGACCTAAAAACAGATGGCAGTTGCCAGGCCTATTGCGATGTAAAAATATCTACGCTATAGTGATGGGAAATTTATGTGGCAGTAGTATCGATACCGATGATTTGAGGGCTTTAACCTTTGGCTATTACCTATATCAGTAGACTAATGCGAAGATAGGCCTCAATGTCTCTCTCCAGTGATGGTTGAAAGATAGAAATGGTTCTCACTGATGGATCGTTTGCAATATTGTTGAGTTTCCCAGGTAAAATAACTTAGCTAATAATAGAGCACTTTGGAGAGCGATTTAGCGCATGGAGCTGAAGTTTAGTATTCTATACTCTAAGGCTAATTCATACCGCGCGCGTGGTGCCGTTTGACGTGAGAGTGGTGCGGTAAGCCGGCATAGAAAGATGCTTTATTTACGCCATATTTAAAGCTTGAGTGACGCCTTCCACACATTTACGTAGAAGTTGCCTCGACAGCGCCGCCAACGGTAAGCCGCGCTGTCAGGTTCGCCCTTGTTCGGTAGCTTCTGCATCCGAAAAGATCATAGAATTTCTAACAACTTCATGTGCCACTAAATGTTATTTTATTTGTAAAAATTAATTCTGGTTTGTATATTTCGTTTATTTTGATTAGTAAAAGGGTAAACAATCTTGACGAGTCTTTTTGTATTGAAAAACATTTTTGAAAAATAAGTGACAGCAAATATGTAAATTTAGCAAGGACATAATGGTCATTTACATATTTGTAGTTTCATCATCATCATCATCATCATTTCAGCCAAAAGACGTCCACTGCTGAACATAAGCCTCCTCCAAGGCTCGCCAAGCAGATCGGTTCCGTGCCATCCGCATCTAACGCGATCCCGCAACCTTAACCAGGTCGTCGCTCCATCTTAGTGGAGGCCTACCTAAACTGCGTCTTCCGGTCCGTGGATGCTACTCGAGAACCTTTTTGCCCCATCGGCCATCAGTTCTACGAGTGATGTGCCCTGCCCACTGCCACTTGTGTTTAGCGATTCTTCGAGCTATATCGGTTCTTGCGTTCTTGTTTTCTTAGTTGTAGTTTCATAAGTAATATTTATTAAAAGCGCTTTTCAATACAAAATACTCATCAGAATTGTTCACCCTTTTTCTAATGATAAAATAAACGACGTACAATTTGCAAAGTTTCTATAACTTAACTATACGAGTAATATGTTGCTGAAATTAACAAGAAGACACAGCTAGTTAGCCTGCCTGGACAGCAAGAAATCAAGCTTGTATAACGCAAATTAGTATGTATTTTACAAGATTCATTATTTTTATGCTTGTAGCATGTGAGTTCTGGGGACGATATTTTGTTTTTTTTTTTCTAAAGACTTCTTCCATGTTTTTGCCGATCACTGCCTATTTCAGCCATCGACTTATCGATATCGTTGGTCGACCATGTCACATCACTAGACCTGTAAACAGACTTAACGGTGAATGGACGAAAAACGCCGCCAGTCTCATTCCTTATTCTTCGTAAATGTATGTTTGGTTTGCCTTTTCATCTTGCTAATTAAATATCAGCGTTCAAATATTTAAGATATACATGATGTTAGAACCTGCTAAAAAAATTGTGTGATGAGATCTGAATGCTTGGGTCCTTTTTAAGTCACCCAATTTTCATGGTTTTAGTTTTTCTACGGACGGAGTTAAAACGGATAAAAAACATGGCTTAAAGGTACCCTACCAAGCCACAAACCTCAAAATAAAACTCTGAAGGGAAACTCATAACACTTTTTTTTTAAGAAATAGTATCACTATATGCCAAGTACTCTAAATTGTGTAACGCACTGTGTATTCTAAACCCGTGGTGGCCTAGTGGTTTGACCTATGGTTTCTCAAGCAGAGGGTCGTGGGTTCCAGTCCGGGCTCGCACCTCTGAGTTTTTCGGAATTTATGTGCGAAATTACATTTGTAATTTACCATGAGCTTTACGGTGAAGTAAAACATCATGAGGAAACGCCTGCATACACCTGAGAAGAAATTAAATGGTGTATCTGAAGTTCCCAATCCGCACTGGGCCCGCGTGGGAACTACGACCCAAGCCCTCTCATTCTGAGATGATGATGACGATGATGATGACGTAGATGGGTCATACACAGCGTAAGAAAAAAGTTGTCTCTCCTGTGGACATAAAATTAGCGTCTCTGAGTCAACAAACTTAATATTTATTTAAATGGGCTGAAAGTCCAGGCACACGTCTATGTAGACTTGACTAAAAAATATTGGCTATATACCCTTAACTTTTGCCATGGCCACAGGTGAGACCCGAACAAAACAAATGTCGTATGACCCAGATGCTAAAACACGTTGACTATGATCTAAACAAGTCTGTACAAGTTGTTAAGTTCGAAACTCGTTAAGTCATGCTAAATTGCTTGGAAATAGGTCCCTAGCGATAGCTATTAAATGAAATAGACCGAAACGGAGATGGTGGGACGGTCTAGATGACTATCGAAAGGGATGACAAGAGTATGTTTGTCGCAAACAAGAACGGCAATGAAGATATGGGTTTTACTTAGCAATTCGATATAAAACGGGGTGAAATTAAACATACCACGAACAAACATGAAGTCACTTTATATGGAACACCCATAATACTAGGGGCGTTCAATAAAAAGTGAGAATGAGTATGTTATAAACAACTTTTACTAAATGTCATTTTATTTTTCGACATAGTCACCTTTTAGCATAATACACTTAGTATACCTTTTTTCTAAACTTAAAATTCCATTTTTAAAAAAGGTCTCATCTTGAGTACTTAAAAAATCTTGTACTGCAGCGACTACCGCGTCGTCGTCTACAAATTTCTGGCCTCTCAGGTATTTTTTCAATCTCGGAAATAGGTAGAAATCACTGGGAGCGAGATCTGGTGAATACGGAGGATGCTTAAGGATATCGAACCCAGCATCACGAATTGCAGCCATTGCAACGGCGGACTTGTGTGCCGGGGCATTGTCCTGGTGGAACAGCACAACTTTCGAGAGTTTACCTCGCCGTTTTTCGCGGATCTCATTGCGCAATGTTGCTATTTGTTTGGCGTATAAAGTGCCCGTAATAGTGGCTCCATGTTCGAGATACTCAATCATTAATACCCCTTTACCATCCCAAAAAACAGAGCCCATGACCTTACGGGCAGATGGGCTCACCTTGAATTTCTTCGGAGTTGGAGATGATGGCCTTTTCCATGTCATAGACTGCAGTTTCGTTTCAGGGTCGTAATGATGGAGCCATGTTTCGTCCATTGTTATAAATCACGCCAAAAAAAGTTCCCGGTCTTGCTGCATCAGGTTCAAAGCTTCTTGAAAAATCTCTAGTCTAGTTTGTTTTTGCGTGTCAGTAAGCATTCTTGGTACCCAACGCGCAGATACCTTTTTCATACCCAAGCGTTCATGTAAAATATTATGCACGCTCCCCGTTGAAATCTTTACATTTTCAGCAATAAAACGAACTGTGACACGACGATCCGCCAAAACTGAGTTTTCGACTTTTTTCACAATTTCTTCAGTTACTGCTGTAGTAGGGCGTCCGGAGCGGGGGTCGTCCATTGTCGATGTTCTTCCATGTCTAAATTCGGCGCACCAACGTGCGACTGTCGAATACGGAGGAGCATTAGACCCTAAAGTGTCCCGCAAATCCAAATTGACTTGGTCCGTAGAAAAAATTTTCAAATACAAGTATTTGATAACGGCGCGCAGTTCAATTTTCTCCATTTTCGCTAACGTACTCAATAGCATTGCAAAGAAATTACCGTATATTTTTTTAAACAAAAGACAGTTAGTTTTTTTTTTCATAGCAATCAGCTAGATAGATTAGCTTTACCGGCCAGTATTTAATTTCGTAATATTAAAAGAGTTTGCATCTCATTCTCACTTTATATTGAACGCCCCTCGTATTTCCAATGATATTACCGACCAAAAAAGCCGTGGTGGCCGTGGTGGCCTGCCTCCCAAGCAGAGGGTCGTGGGTTCGAGGCAGGGCTCGCACCTCTGAGTTTTTCTGGATTCAGGTGCGAAATTACATTTGGAAATTACCATGGGCTTTATGTTGAAGGAAAACATCATGAGGAAACCTGCACACGCGAGTGTCGAAATTCAAGGGTGTGCGTAAAGTTCCCAATCTACACTACTACAACACTGGGCCCGCGTGGGAACTACGGCCTAAGCCATCTCATTCTGAGAGGAGGCCTGTGACCTGCAGTGGGACGTTTAGAGGCTGGTATGATGATGACATGATCAAACTCAGCCCTGTTAATTAATCGATCAAAAATGAATTGATGTTGATAAAGATTGATTCAAATTGGGCCCAGATCTAACAGACTACAAGTAGAATATATATTTATTTATTTATTTAAGGAACAGTTACGACTTACAAACAGATAATTATTCTAATTGACATTACCTAGAACACAAAAATTCATGTTTGCAACTTAACTACAACTGCCCACAACAATCATAATGTGGCTAAAGGAGCATGCAAGATGGAATAAGTTTACCTATTACATTATTTTTACTAAAATAAATTAACTAAGTTCTTAAAGCTATTGTCACAGTGGACTTAAATGTTTTTATTGACATTGAAAATATATCTCATTCTGAACATATCTCATTAAATGTACGACAAAGACGATTTACACCAACTTCCTACATGACGATAAATTTACACAGAAATGTTACCCGAATTAGACTTTTAGATTATTCCATTCCTAAGAAACTAACTCCTGTGTGAACTCTCACTTTGATCTGATGACTGATTTAACTTTAAGTACAGTCAGATGCAAATTATGTGCACGAAAACATCTGGGGAAAATCGACTAATAATAATGTCCGTCATATAATATAGTCATTAATTTTATAGTACACCTTAGATATTAACGTATTCTTGATGATGGATTTGAATCCTAGAATTTCCGCTGATCGGGTTGACCTAAGATTTGATATAAAGATGCCGCCGGGAAACTTACTGAACATTGAACAACGTGGTGGAGGTAAACTTGCGCTTGCACTTTACTACCAAAGAGACATGAAATCCGCTTCGGCGCTTCGACATTGTCCGAGAAGTTTGCCGACACCTGTACGTACTATATAAACTACGATTTTTAATTTCGTGGAAAACTGACATTTCTTAGTGTTACTAGGCAACAAAATATTTCCCGAAAATTTAAACGAGATAGAACATAAACTAGGAAATACAGAGCACAAATTCCTTAGTATACACATTAAAATTGGACATAATGTAATAAATCATTAATTAATACGTAGTTAGAATATTTTTGATCTAACTGTTCAGACGTAATAAAATATTTAACCCTTTTATGAGTAAAAAATAAATTGTCTCGGGTATCATTGCGATGATTGACACATTTCGCAAACTTTCGGTCTTAAATTATAATTAATAGTTATGTATTAAGTTTCAACCGTCGTCTCAAGAGGTTTGTAATTTAAAATTTCATAAACAAGGTACAAACTTAAATAATAAAAACCATCAAATATCATTCTTCTGTCAAAACAATATTAAAGTCATTCGGCTTTTGTCTTGAATGTTCGAATGTGCTCGCTTTCCTGTTTCCGTATTATTTTTATTGTTTTCGTTGATTGATATTATTATTTCCTTGAAAAGTTTTGTTTTTTGCTATGTGTTATGTTTTTTAAAGAGGACTAATATCATTATGAACTGTCTCACACGTACCATGAATACACGAATCTCTTAAAAACCTATGAAATAAATATAGACTAATAAATGAAAACTGATAACTTCTTATAGGTAGTAAAAGCTCTCCTTCACTATATTTATAATTTAATTAGTGATGTGCCTATTTTATTATGTTTCTAAAACAATAAATAGATTTAAAATGAAAAAAGGTTTGTTGCCTCTGAAACGTCAAAATCTGGCATTTGTCAGAATTCCACGAAATTAAAAATCGTAGTTTAGGTAGATTGATTGACAAATCAGTGTTAGTAGATAAAAGCGGGACTCTATCTAAATCCCTAACATCGTTTGTCCTAATGTAATGTTTGTCCTAATGATCGATTGTCCTAACACTTTTTTTCTCGGAAACCGTGAATTTTGTGATTATCCTCTAGAGCTCTATAGGTTAGGTTAGGTTTGTTTTATAAAAATCCAGAACAAGTAATAGATTTATAGTGAAAATAAACGGATCACTCACGTCTTAAAACGAGTTTAACTGGACATGTTTCGGGCACGTCACGACGTGTGACTCCGAGAGGAAGGGCTACGGATTAGCCCGAAACATATCGAGTTAACCCTCTGCGACTGATGTGGGGTCTATCAGACACCGAGAAAAAAACTTCATGTTGTCATTTTGTCGTATGGCTTTATATAGCTCTGTCTCGCTCAGTACCTTCCTTGAATGACTCGCGGCGTCGGCCAGTGACGCCCGAGTGGCGACGCGGTGCACACGTTTGGAGATACGAGCTACTGGAGTCCCACAGACGTCAGCACAGTAACAGTCCTGGGTCTGACAGACCTCACCTCATAAATATTATCTACATGTTCATAGTGTCTGTCAGACGTCGCCTCAGTTAAATATTAATGCTTCTATAGTGTCTCAGAGACCTAACCACATAAATAAATTATATTTTAGATAGTCAAATGCGGCCCCCCGGTGCCCAGACCAACAAAAAGGAATCACAGCAGGTTTCTGGTAATTGCCAGTGATCAACAAATCAGGGAATAGCTGGAAGAATTAAACGAAGAAAGAATTTAGCGATGTGGACGACTCGATTGGGATTCTCTAAAAAATACCAATTATTGTATAGAAAAGTCAACTTTATTAAACTAATTTTAATATTTTTCAATTTACTTCACTTTAAAATTAAATTAAATTCACCATCATCATCATTATTTCAGCCCTAGGATGCTCACTGCTAGACATAGGCCTCAATCTCAATGATAACCAATCATTGCGGTTGGAAGCGGCTTGCATTCTGAATAATTTTATTCCACACAGATTAAAGTACATACAACTAATATTTCACGACATATATTTCAATGTCAAATGAAGGTCATTGCTTATGTGATATGTAATAACCCTGGGTTGAGAATGACAGTTCCATACATTTTGACACTTGTTAACCCCGGGTTAGCAGTTAACTCGGGGTTATGTAGCTAACCCAGGTCCGCGCAAGCCCGCCTTAGAGTGAAAGATACGAAGTTCAAAAATCGAATCTAGAGACAAATGATCGGGATCAACCCTAGACATATCTTTATCCTTTCATCATCACATACACCATTGAATTTCTTCTCAGGTGTATGCAGGTTTCCTCACGATGTTTTCCTTCACCGTAAAGCTCATGGTAAATTACAAATATAATTTCGCACATAAATCCCGAAAAACTCAGAGGTGCGAGCCCGGACTCGAACCCACGACACTCTGCTTGAGAGCCCATAGATCAAACGACTAGGCCACCACGGCAACAACTCATGTAACTATGACAATTCGAAATACATCGCTGCTTTAAAAGTTCCGTGTTCCACTTCCACCGGGATTTATATTCGCTACGCAATTCGGATCAAACTGTCAGTGTCATTTTTAACCTGTACAATTTATTAAATTAAATAGGCACCGAGTCAAGGTTCCGGGAATGCTTTGGATGCGGATGACGAAGAATCGGTCTGTTTGGCGAACCTTGCGGGAGGCCTATATTCAGCAGTGGACGTCTTTGGGTGCCAGTCCACCAGAGATGTGCTACACTACGTTGATATAGATAATACATAATGTGTCTGATATCCACCAATCATGTTCATTGGTACACATAGCATATCACTGGTGGAAACGGGTTCAACTAGGCTATGATTTTTATATGGAAAGATGCGTGCCCTGGATGCGTGCTATGGATGCGTGCTACGGATGCGTGCTATGGATGCGTGCTATGGATGGTCGCGAGTCGTGTAGCAATGTCCCCCCCTCACCGCGCTGCCGCTCCGCGCGCCCCTGTCGATACAACGCATAGCTCGAGCTGCGATCTTCTTCGCACAGCTAACTCGCGACTGCTCATCTACATAAAAATCGCACAGCTAACATAGCTTAGCATTGGTGGAAACGGTCACACAGTCTTGTAGCGTAGCTTTCACATCTTTGCAGCATAGCTGTATAGCACATCTCTGGTGGAAAGGCACCCTTTCGGCTGCAATGATGATGATTAGTGCATCCAATTTAACCTTCACGTTTCCCAAATACTGATTTTCCAAGCGAAAGACCGAGATGGATCACAAATATTACATTTACCCCTATCTCCTATTATAGTGACGGAAACTGCTGATACACGACTACGAGCCGCCAAATATAATATCCTGACACATCCGGCAGGTAGTCGAGGTACTATTACACGCGACGATTGCGACACGACATTGCGAACATAAATAATAATAAATAATAAATATCATGGGAAAATTCACACCAGTTGACTTAGACCCATTGACCCGAAGACTCATTGGTGATAGTCCGTTAATCGGTGGTAGGCTACAGAGCCTCGGGCACCGTCCTCGAGTTGCTTGTCTGTCTGTTTTTTATCGGATACATTTTGGAGAGTGTGCGCAGGAATTACATGATTTAATTCCTCCATCTCCATTTCACCAACGGACATCCAGGCGGGGGGAGCGTCTTCATACTTATGTGGTTAGTATTCCAGTGGCTCGTATGAAGCGCTTCGCGTCATCCTTCCTAATGCGAACTGCTAGAGAATGGAATTCGCTCCCGTCGTCTGTATTTCCTGATAAATACAACCTAGGTCTCTTCAAGGCTAGAGTGAATAGGCTGTTACTGAACCAGTGAGGTACACCTTTGGCCTCATCTGCACTTTTCATCAGGTGAGATAGTGGTCAATCACGGGTCAGTTTAATGTAAAAAATAAAAAAAAGACCCAAAGTAAGCTAGGCAAAGCTTGTGTTATGGGTACTAGGCAACGGATAAACATACTTATATAGATAGATACATACTTAAATACATATTAAACACCCAAGACCCAATAACAAACATTCGTATTTTTCATTCAAATATCTGCCCCGACACGGGAATCGAACCCGGGACCTCAAGCTTCGTAGTCAGGTTCTCTAACCACTAGGCCATCTGGTCGTCTAATCACAATAACACAGGCCACTGTCACTTAAATCTGAAATGTACTCTTTTAATTTTAACTACATCACAATGCCTTACAAGGAGTAATGAACCTAACTATATTCCACTAAAAAGTAAATGTGAAAAATGTTAGCCTAGTTCAATAGGTAATAAAAATATGGTTGACTGTGGACTTCGCCGTCAAAAATAGTGAATAAAATAACATCATAAACAAATATATAACTCTTTTTCTTTGTTTGCTCTACTAGAACAGTGTTTGGTATATAAAAATATACTTTCTGTCGAATAATTTACACAAAGCCGGTAACTTATGATAAATCAAAGCTTACGATTTGATTTGGCTATTTTTCACATACACGCTATGTTATATTTGGGTAATCAACTCATCTTCTATATTTGATTTGCTGGTAAAAGCCAGCTACTACTATGTAACAACTAATTTTGTTAATCGTTAGTTTGCCTAACATTGCGTTTAAAATAAACGTTTTTTTAAGAACTGGTTTTTTATGAACTCCTATTGTGTTATTTATAATCTTAAGGCCGCACCAAGTTTCTTGCGCTAATCGATTTTAGGTATTCTATGCACTCGTGAATGTGTGCGTGAGAGCGGCTAGACTAGAATCAAAGCCGTGCGTAAGCGCAAGCGACACAAGTTTCCCGTCCGATGGCCGAGGGAGAACTAACGCAACTAACTATACGGACAAGGGGGAAGCACGACGACTCAAGATAGGTTGGTTAGAACGCGCGTGTATTTAGGTATTTTCATCATATTACTAAAACATATAAGCATGAGCCGACGAGTTTATAGGGTCCCATTGCCCAACGTCAAATCGGCGTTTGCTAAGCGATCCCCACTTTACATACACCCTTTTGTGTACAATGCAGTCAGTAAAATCTGTAACTTAAAAGCATGTACCAGCTTCAGAGTTAAATCTATTTAAAAAAAAATGGTTTCCTTCGCTATCTTATGGTGACACTGAGAATTTGCTGCATCCCTGCGCTTAGGGGATTTTTTACATGGTTGCTACTTAGGTATCTCGTTCACGTTTTCTCGGGCAGGCGTACCATCTCGCTGTGTACTCATGCGCATAGGTACTCACACACTCAAATGCAAGCTATTATGTAGCTCTTTATTTTTTGTTTAATTTCTGTTCCGTTATTATTGTATTCTGTGCAGGGTTTCGATATTTTTTGTTCATAACTTTTCGACTATAAGTTAAGTTACTATGTAAAAAGTAAAATTAAAATAATAATATTAATAATAAATAAATAAATTGGTTGGTACTTATTCACTCTCTAACAAGCAAACGCAACATCTCGGTTTATACTCACACACACGCACACACATACATTACACATACACACACATATTACACTCATACACGCACACACCTAAATTTAAATTGCATGCAGTCTTATTTTTTGTTATTCTTGATTTAATTTTTTTTTCTTTCTTTCTTTCTCCGTTCAAGATATTGTTCTGATAGCTTCATAGAATATTTTGTCACATTGCAACTGCAGTGTTTATGGTTATAATTCCACTAAAGCCAACGGAACAACCTACTTAACTGTGTAATCTGTTAAAGTTATAATATCATAATGTTTGTAAACTGACTCTGTGAGTGCCAAGATACAGGCTCAGCCTAGTTTGGCGCTTACCGGATAATACTGTTCTCTGTATAACCTTGCAATTTTGTTTTTTTTTTTTAAATAAATAAATAAATAAATAAATAATATACATATTTTAAAAATGTAGCTACACTAGGCCCTAGAAAACATTTTGTTTTATTAACTTTTAATAAAATATTTTATTTTTTAGAGACGACTTTGGATTTTTTTCTATCGAGCAGACTACAAGTACCTAGGTAATCGTATTTCGAAAAACATTGGTCACTAGAGTAAATCCTCAAAATAAATATCTTACGCATGAATTTCAGAACTAAATCTTTGCTAATAATGATAAAGCAAAGAATTAAATGAATGCAATAAATGTGCCAAAAGCTCGGTTCGGTAGGGCCTTAAGCATTATGTTATGAAAGACAGTATTTACGCAATACTCGTGAGTTTCACTAGTCCCGTCATTCAGATTGGATTGGATTCGTTAGATTGGATGCCGTCTGTTGGCGAACCTAGGGGAAGCCTACCCACGATTATTTATGGTAAAAATTATTCTTAGCTATGTACAGTATTAGACGTCTTTCGGCTTAAATAAATAAATAAATAATAAATAAATATCACGGGACAATTCACACCAATTGACCTAGTCCCAAAGTAAACCAAACAAAGCTTGTGTTATGGGTACCAAACAACGGATAAACATACTTATATAGATAGATACATACTTAAATACATATTAAACACCCAAGACCCGAGAACAAACATTCGTATTTTTCATACAAATATCTGCCCCGACTCGGGAATGGAACCCGGGACCTCAAGCTTCGTAGTCAGGTTCTCTAACCACTAGGCCATCTGGTCGTCAAAAATGATGAAATGATGACGAAGAATAAATTTTACCATAAAAATCGTGGGACCGTATCATATAAAACCGAAATCCGCCAACTATTTATTTATTAGTAAGATAGGTTTATTTGACTCAGTAACCCCTTTCGGATGAAGGGACTTGCCTTTTGTTTACTTAAGCCCTATTCTCTTAAAGTGGTCGTTAAAGGTGAAATACAGTGAAGAGCCTTTCTGCTCAAAAAATATATTTCGAGATACCTGAACCCTTTCAACCTTTATGTAGACGATGTTGTTGTGATGGTAATCGGTCGTGCTTGTTTACTTAGCAAGATCTATCTAATCTGTGTTACACAGTGTGGTTGAAAAACTTACGTAAAGGACCTGTTGTATGTAGTAGTGCACAGATTTTTTTTTAATATAATATAGGCTTGCGTTTGACCCGAATCACGCCTGATGGAAAGCGAAGATGAGTCCTACAATGGAGCATGCTTGCATAGTAGCTCATTCACCCTAGACTTGAAAGCGGAATTGAATAAGGAGATAAGGTCATTTTTCGAATTTGGAACGTTAATTTGTTTATACGGACACGTTACTACTGCATAACAAGACAATTACCACTATAAAATTACTTTCATTATAAAATTACTTATCATTATAAAATTATTTATCACGCAAACAATATTTACCTCGACATTTCGGCCACATTGCAGCAGCTGTGGTGTGACCGAGGTAAATATTGTTTGAGTGATAAGTCCCATTTAGTATAACAATTATGAGTGAAAATCACGAGTTTAAAACAGTATATCATTCAAGATTATTTAAAAGCGAAAAAGTTTTTCGGATGCGCCGGCGGGATTCGAACCCACGTCTCCTGGGTATGCGCCCCAACCTGGGTGTTCTACCAATTAAACCACGTCGCTCCTAACCGACTTCCCCTTTTCCGACTTTTTTTTTTGGTTCAATTGGTAGAACATCCAGGTTGGGGCGCATACCCAGGAGACGTGGGTTCGAATCCCGCCGGCGCACCCGAAAAACTTTTTCGCTTTTAAATAATCTTATATTCGGTAAGCAGCCGTATCTATATATACTAGGGGCGTTCAATAAAAAGTGAGAATGAGTATGTTATAAACAACTTTTACTAAATGTCATTTTATTTTTCGACATAGTCACCTTTTAGCATAATACACTTAGTATATCTATTTTCTAAACTTAAAATTCCATTTTTAAAAAAGGTCTCATCTTGAGTACTTAAAAAATCTTGTACTGCAGCGACTACCGCGTCGTCGTCTTCAAATTTCTGGCCTCTCAGGTATTGTTTCAATCTCGGAAATAGGTAGAAATCACTGGGAGCGAGATCTGGTGAATACGGAGGATGCTTAAGGATATCGAACCCAGCATCACGAATTGCAGCCATTGCAACGGCGGACTTGTGTGCCGGGGAATTGTCCTGGTGGAACAGCACAACTTTCGAGAGTTTACCTCGCCGTTTTTCGCGGATCTTATTGCGCAATGTTGCTATTTGTTTGGCGTATAAAGTGCCCGTAATAGTGGCTCCATGCTCGAGATTCTCAATCATTAATACCCCTTTACCATCCCAAAAAACAGAGCCCATGACCTTACCGGCAGATGGGCTCACCTTGAATTTCTTCGGAGTTGGAGATGATGGCCTTTTCCATGTCATAGACTGCAGTTTCGTTTCTGGGTCGTAATGATGGAGCCATGTTTCGTCCATTGTTATAAATCGCGCCAAAAGAAGTTCCCGGTCTTGCTGCATCAGGTTCAAAGCTTCTTGACAAATCTCTAGTCTAGTTTGTTTTTGCGTGTCAGTAAGCATTCTTGGTACCCAACGCGGAGATACCTTTTTCATACCCAAGCGTTCATGTAAAATATTATGCACGCTCCCCGTTGAAATCTTTACATTTTCAGCAATAAAACGAACCGTGACACGACGATCCGCCAAAACTGAGTTTTCGACATTTTTTACAATTTCTTCAGTTACTGCTGTAGTAGGGCGTCCGGAGCGGGGGTCGTCCATTGTCGATGTTCTTCCACGTCTAAATTCGGCGCACCAACGTGCGACTGTCGAATACGGAGGAGCATTAGACCCTAAAGTGTCCCGCAAATCCAAATTGACTTGGTCCGTAGAAAAGTTTTTCATATACAAGTATTTGATAACGGCGCGCAGTTCATTTTTCTCCATTTTCGCTAACGTACTCAATAGCAAAAGAAATTACCGTATATTTTTTTAAACAAAAGACAGTTAGTTTTTTTTTTCATAGCAATCAGCTAGATAGATTAGCTTTACCGGCCAGTATTTAATTTCGTAATATTAAAAGAGTTTGCATCTCATTCTCACTTTATATTGAACGCCCCTCGTATATAAAATTCTAAACTGACTGACTGAGTGACTGACTGTTGCTATATCAACGCACAGCCCAAACCACTGGACCTAGAGACTTGAAATTTTGCACATAGATACCTTATACAATGTAGGCATCCACTGAGTAAGGATTTTTGGGAATTCCCACGGGAACGGGAAAAAACGGGATTTATAGATTCGATTCCGAGTGACCGTATCTCAGTAACTATAATAACAAGACTCTTCAAATTTGATACACAAGTAGGTATTACAATAATGAAAACATCTATTTCAGGATTTTTAAAAATTCCCACGGGATAAGGAATAAACGGGATTTATATATTCAGTTCAACGGAATCCTATCAAATATAATTACTAGACTCTTCAAATTTGGCATAGAAGTAGGCAATTATAATAGTAAAAAACAGTTATAAGGATTTTCGGACATTCCCACGGGATAAGGAAAAAACGGGATTTTTCGTTTTACTGGTCGTAGAAAGCTGAAATTCGGCATGAAGGTTGCTTGTGGAGTGTAGAGGAGCATTGTGAGAGGAATTTCCAAAATTCCCACGGGAACGGGAAAAAACGGGATTTATAGATTCGATTCCGAGTGACCGTATCTCAGTAACCATAATAACTAGACTCTTCAAATTTGATACACAAGTAGGTATTACAAAAATGAAAACATTTCTTTCAGGATTTTTCAAAATTCCCACGGGATAAGGAATAAACGGGATTTATATATTCAGTTCAACGGAATCCCTATGAACTATAATTACTAGACACTTCAAATTTGGCATAGAAGTAGGTAATTATAATAGTGAAAAACTGTTTTAAGGATTTTCAGAAATTCCTATGGGATAAAGAAAAAACGGGATTTATCGTTTTACTGGTCGTAGAAAGCCGAAATTTGGCATATAGGTTGCTAGCGGAGTGTAGAGGAGCATTGAGAGAGGACTTTCCAAAATTCCCATGGGAACGGGAAAAAACGGGATTTTTCGTTTTACTGGTCGTAGAAAGCTGAAATTCGGCATGAGGTTGCTTGGGGAGTGTAGAGGAGCATTGAGAGAGGACTTTCCAAAATTCCCACGGGAAGGGGAAAAAACCGGATTTTTCGTTTTACTGGTTGTAGAAAGCTGAAATTTGGCAAGTGGGTTCCTTGGGGAGTGTAGAAGAGCATTAAGAGAGGACTATCCGAAATTCCCACTTGAACGGGAAAAACGGGATTTTTCGTTTTCCTGGTCGTAGAAAGCTGAAATTCGGCATGAGGTTGTTTGGGGAGTGTGGAAGAGCATTGAGAGAGGACTTTCCAAAGTTCCCACGGGAACGGGAAAAAACGGGATTTTGCGTTTTACTGGTTGTAAGCTAAAATTTCAAAATTCGTAAGTTTATACTGTAAGTAGGCCGCAAAGGGCTCTTTAACCGACTTCAAAAAAAGGAGGAGGTTATGCATTCCATTTTATGTATTTTGTTATGTAGGTACCGACTTCAAAAAAAGGAGGAGGTTATGCATTCCATTTTATGTATTTTGTTATGTAGGTATGTTCACCGATTTCTCGGTCAATTGTGGACCGATTTTAAAAATTCTTTTTTTATTCGAAAGAATATAATATACTCCTGAGATGGTCCCATTGTCACGCAAGCAATCTTGCTTGCATGCTTGCTTGCTTGCCTGTATGCTTGCTTGCTTGATATCTTGGTTCTTTGGAATTCTCATGGTACACGCGAGCGAAGCCGCGGGCAAAAGCTAGTTGTTAATAAAAATTTATAGTATATCATTTACTTTGTGCATGTTTGCCATGCAGTGCATGTTTGGCAGCCGCCGTGACGTGCGACTCCGAGAGGAGGGGCTACGGATTAGCCCGAAACATGTCGAGTTAAACTCGTTTTAAGACGTGAGTGATCCGTTTATTTTCACTATGTATATCATTTACTTAAGTTTTTTAGGTACCTATAGCTATCCTACCATAACGTAACTTTGAAAGAACTAGCGGTTTCCCGCGACCCCGTCTGCGAAGAAGTCGTTTATCTCTATCCCGCGGAAACTGGAATTTTCTGGGTTAAAAAGCATCCTTTATACTAAACGAGGTTATAAACCTGTGTGCCAAATTTCATCAGAATCGCTCAAACCGTTTTACCGTGTAAGAGTAACGACAATTCACACATCCGTCCATACATCCATCGACTTGCATATGGTTACCAAATTTCAACTCAAATTCAATAGGATGATTTGAAATCGTATAATTTGAAATATATAGTATCGGAAATGCGTGTTTCTGTGTAATTCCTATTCCCATAAAAATTCCGATGCCCTTTGATACTCTCGCGATTCAGACGAACCTAATGACACCTCGCACTTTAAAAAGAAAGAAAAAATGTAACCTGTTTTTATTTTGGAAAAAATGACTTGATATGATGAGTGTGTGCCAAGTTTCTTGCGGCGCGGTGCATTCTTCTGGGCAATCATGGTCTTTCCGAAAGCGCTCGAAGATTCAAAATAAGAGACATGAAAAAAACCGGCCAAGAGCGTGTCGGACACGCCCAAGGTAGGGTTCCGTAGCCATTACGAAAAAATCAAGTAATATTTTTCTAAGGATTTCGTATGTGTACGGAATCATCCAAGTTTAGGTATGTTTTATACCTTAGGCTACTATTTACTCTTAAACTACAAATAATTTTCAAGCAATCTTAGCCGCTATAATTTTCCTAGTAAATTTGATATATTTACTACCATTTTGAATTTTTTCAAATTTTTCCACCCAACAGTTTAGATTTTAGAGGGGGGGGGGGCAGCCGATTTTAATGAAAATTTTCACTTTAAAGTTGAATATTTCGCAAACAGATCACTGAATAGAAAAATCATGTAAGCAACCCCGCAATGGTTTTAAAAGACCTATCCAACGATACCCCACACTATAGGGTTAGCCGAGAAAAAAAAAATCACCCCCACTTTACGTCTATGGGAGGTGGAGGTACCCTAAAAAAATTTTTTTAATTTTTTTTATTTAATCGCTTTGTCGGCGTGACTGATATATATATATTCATGCCAAATTACAGCTTTCTAGTACTAACAGTCTCTGAGCTTAGCCGCGGACAGACAGACAGACAGACAGACAGACGGACAGACATGGCGAAACTATAAGGGTTCCTAGTTGACTACGGAACCCTAAAAATTGTAA
This sequence comes from Archips crataeganus, assembly GCA_947859365.1. Classification (NCBI taxonomy): domain Eukaryota; kingdom Metazoa; phylum Arthropoda; class Insecta; order Lepidoptera; family Tortricidae; genus Archips; species Archips crataeganus. The sequence continues at coordinate 4,466,082 of OX402071.1, read as the reverse complement.
CCTGTTTTTATTTTGGAAAAAATGACATGATATGATGAGTGTGTGCCAAGTTTCTTGCGGCGCGGTGCATTCTTCTGGGCAATCATGGTCTTTCCGAAAGCGCTCGAAGATTCAAAATAAGAGACATGAAAAAGAGCCCTTAACGCCCTACTTATGGAAATAAATTTTTGATTTTGACTTAAAATCCATCGAACCCTTTAGGCTTCTTCGGCAGTCGCGTAACAAAGTGTTTTTAGGGTTTCGGAACCGAATTGGCAAAAACGGAACCCTTATATGTAGCGTCGCTATGTCTGTCTGTCCGTGCGTCCGTCAGCGCCTTAGCATAGAGACTTCAGTGCTAGAAAGCTATAATTTTGCAAGGATATAAGTATGTAATTTACTATTTTCCCCATCATCAAAAATTGTTATAACTAAATAATTATAATAATATACCTATGCCTATGCCTATGCCTATGTTGTATTTAAGCTATTTTTTTCACCTCAAATCAATTTGTATTGAATAGTAAACCCCTATTAGTTATGGATATCTGAGTGTCGGAGACGTGACTTGACATACAGGTACTTCTCCTAGTTCGGGCACCAGTCTCCGCCACACGGGTTCTGTATCTACTTTTATTATACTAGTTTTAGTTCACTGTATGTATTGTAAACTTTGTGGTGGAGAAAATAAATACTTTTTCACTTCTCATGCTCTTAAAATGTTACTTTAGTCTCTGCATATCGGGACTAAAGCTCTTTTTTGATCTCTAGGGATTAAAGTAATTTATTTTTTTATTTTTTTTGGAAACCCCTAAACTGCCAATCACGGTGTTTGTGAATGGAGGATTATTGCCATTTTCAGTGACTGGGCATAGACAATTTTAAAAATTTCCACAGACCGCAGCGCGCTCTGTAGCGCTCTGTAGCGCTCCGTAGCGCCCCGCGCTTCAGTTTGTGGAAGCCTTTTAGGGCGTGGAAATAACCTCAAAATGACAACTGTATAAAAAATATTTAAAAAAATAATAATTTCGCGAAACACGATGAATAATTACGAATATTAATCTAATTAATTATATTAAAGATGAATTCATTTTATTATGCATACTTAGTCTAATTAGCTATGAAATAATTTTCAAGTTTGAATCTGTTGGCTAAATATGCAAACATTTAAAGCGTCACTCAACAAAAAAAAAAGCGCGGAACAAATTTAAATTGCTATTTGAATTCTGAACAGACGTCCATTGCTCGTATTGAGTGAGCGAACGTTGTATAAAAGTAATATTGTAGATTTGTATAAAACATCGTTTTTTCCTCGCATTCAAAGTGAAAAGTAGAGTGTTTAACGCGAGACTAAACTACCATAATGACACGCGAATTATAGCCACCCTCGCCCTGCTCGGGTGGCTAAATATCTTGTGTCATTATGGCTTGTTTTAGTCCCTTGTTGAAAAATCTACTATTTTACTTTTACTTACTTTATGGAACTAACCCGAGTGATAAAACAAAATGTAGAAAAAAAATTTTTTCGGGCACTTCCCAAAGACTTAAAGCGGAGTGTTTTTTTTTCTCGACTAACCTTAATGTGTGGGGAATCGATGGATAAATATGAGAGAATTGGCTGCGGAACCCTATCCTGGGCGTGCCCGACACGCTTTTGACCGGTTTTTTACTACGAGTAGAGACTCGTCTTTAAAATATCTACAGTAGAGACTGTAACATTGTCATTGTAAACGACTGAGTCAACGCTTTATCGGTGAGGATGTTCCTAAACGGCTCCCGATCCCGTATTTGCAGTACGTTCCCTCACGTACCTAAACAAACACTAATTATAACGATTCAGCGCCGTAACTAAGGCTCTGCCGGCTATGACGTCACACGTCACGTCAATCGGACAAGATGACGTCAATGTGTACTTAGGACGGTTTTAGTGTCGCCAGAGGGGTCCGTGGGGATAATAAAAAAAGGTGTTTATGGGCTTAGATTTAAAGGGCTCTTAACCTTGAGCTTAAGCAGATACAGAACAATAGGAAGACGCTTGAGTTAGCTTGTCAAATTTTTGGCGGAAACATGATTTTTAACGGATTCGCGTGAACGTCTAAACAACTATACACAAACTAGCTTTTACCAGAGTCTACTCTCGCGTAAACCATCCGCCAGTTGAATCGATATTGCGGGATTCAACTAACATGGAAAGGTACCCAACAGTCCGGCTCCGATTTGATTTATTTTGATATTTGTATGTATGTATGTATGTATGTATGTAAACTCTTTATTGTACAAAAATAAGGAAAAAAAAAAGAAATACATTATTGACAACCGTTAATTTGTTAAAGAGTACCTAGTTTAAAATAACAGACCCGTTTTTTTTAGCTGCTCAAACTCAACCAATCCATTTGGGGAAATTGTCCTTCAAAGTACTGAAAAGTGACTAAACCCTCTAACAACTACAGTTTTTTTTTTATCAATCTAATTGCAAATTAGTACTTACAAACAAAACACGTGCTCATTATTGTTTTCATTTTCTCAAACACGCACGCACGCACGCAAGCGCGATCCATCGGAGACCTCATTTTCGCGTTCCAACAGGCGTGATTGTTGCCAAACGCAAGCCTATTGTAAGGTGCTTGTTAATAAAAAGCAGACATCTTGAGAACTCTCTTTATTCGTATCTTCCGTCTTACTCTGACACAGTCATTTATAACTTGCTATCTCTCTCTTGCCCTTAGGGCCCTTACATGCCCTTTAAAATTTCGAATTTAGTTAAAAAAACCGGCCAAGAGCGTGTCGCACACGCACAAGGTAGGGTTCCGTAGCCATTACAAAAAAATCAAGTAATATTTTTCTAAGGATTTCGTATGTGTACGGAATCATCCAAGTTTAGGTATGTTTTATACCTTAGGCTACTATTTACTCTTAAACTACACATAATTTCCAAGCAATCGTAGCCGCTATAATTTTCCTAGTAAATTTGATATATTTAATACCATTCTGATTTTTTTCAAATTTTTCCACCTAACAGTTTAGATTTTAGAGGGGGGGGACGCTCGATTTTAATGAAAATTTTCACTTTAAAGTTGAATATTTCGCAAACAGATCACTGAATAGAAAAATCATGTTGGCAACCCCGCAATGGTTTTAAAAGACCTATCCAACGATACCCCACACTATAGGATTAGTCGAGAAAAAAAAATCACCCCCCCATTACGCCTGTGGGAGGTACACTAAAAAAAATTTATTTTTTATTTTTTATTTTACCACTTTGTTGGCGTGAATGATATGTATAATCATGCCAAATTACAGCTTTCTAGTACTAACGATCTCTGAGCTTAGCCGCGGACAGACAGACAGAGGGACAGACATGGCGAAACTATAAGGGTTCCTAGTTGACTACGGAACCCTAAAAACTCAATTTAAATTTTACACCAATATCCTTACATGCCAATATCTTTGCATGCATGGTTCGAATCCTGTCCGCAGCGCCATGTAAGGTGCTTGTTAATATAAAGCAGACATCTTGAGAACTCTCTTTATTCATATCTTCCGTCTTACTCTAACACAGTCATTTATAACTTGCTATCTCTCTCTTGCCCTTAGGGCCCTTACATAATATTGTACGGTCAGCATGAAAAGTAGCTGGTCACTTTTGTACTTTGTCGTAATAACACAATTGTCAAACAAGTATGACGTTTTGCACCTAGCTGTAGAGCGGCAAGGTACAAAAGTGACCAGCTACTTTTGATGTTGACTGTATAAAAAATACTCACAAGCTCTCGTATTTATAATATTGGTAGAATGTGACAGTTACTAATTAAAAAACCAGCTTACCGTAAAACAACAAAACTTGCTTTGCAAGACTCAACAATGATTGGCCAGACAAGATTTTTCACGTCTCCCAAAATGTTTTTAATAATGTGAAATTCGAAAACCGCCCCGGGACTTTATTTATTTTAATTAACAGTATGTTTTCATAAGTAAATAAAAACTGTTTATCGTCCGGCGCGCCCAGCATGTTCCCATTGGCCTTGCTTTAATAAATAGATTGGTTAAACGGCCAACAATCAACCGCGGGTTGTGATTCAAAGCCGTTTTATACTTATATGCATTTTTATTATACACAACAAACTACAAATCCTACTTAATATTATAAGCGTGAAAGTTTGTGAAGATGTTTGGATGTTTGTTCCTCAATCACGCAATAACATCATCATCATCATTCCAGCCCATGCATATACGTGGGCTGCAGTGCACAGGCCTCCTCTTAGAATGAGAGGCCTTGGCCCGTAGTTAACACGCGGGCCCAGTGCGGATTGGAAACTTCACACACACCATTGAATTTCTTCGCAGGCGTATGCCATGAGCGTTACGGTGAAGGAAAACATAGTGAGGAGCTCGAATGAAAGCCAGAAATCGATGTAATAATATAGTAACGATCGAAATCGCTCCAAACGCTATTTCAAACTTTGCCTGCGTTCAATGGAAGTTTCAGCCGTTACATATACAATTTAACATTAAACGTCCAAAGTTACTGGCACGCTTAGAGTAAGTTCGATTGCTTGGTGCAACTTGAAGCTTTGGCCTTCCTAGCCACAGAACTGTATAAGTACTGTACTGCACTGTACTGTACAGTCGACTACAAAAAAATCGATACGGCCAAAGTTACAAAAATATGTATACACGACCTTAATGTTAAGTCAATAAAAGTGTGTATACATATCTTTGTAACTTTGGCGGTATCGATCTTTTTGTAGTCGACTGTACTGTACTGCACTGTGCTGTGTCTGTACTGTACTGTGCTCTGTGTCGTTTTAAATGAGTCCTTGCCCCTGAGGCGGCCGGGAAAGGTAAATAAATAAATAATAAATAAATAAATATCACGGGACATTTCACACCAATTGACCTAGTCCCAAAGTAAGCTAAGCAAAGCTTGTGTTATGGGTACTAAGCAACGGATAAACATACTTATATAGATAGATACATACTTAAATACATATTAAACACCCAAGACCCGAGAACAAACATTCGTATTTTTCATACAAATATCTGCCCCGACACGGGAATCGAACCCGGGACCTCAAGCTTCGTAGTCAGGTTCTCTAACCACTAGGCCATCTGGTCGTCTGCAGGTAGGTAGGTAGGCACACGAGGCGCGCTCGCCGCCCGCGCCTCTCTCGGCCCCTTTGCCTTCACACCCCCCAGCCCCTGTACCGCGCTGGCGAGGACTCATTTAAACGGTCTAGTTATAATACGCAAGCTGTCCCAAAAACAATGATAACCTGATACCGAGCGAGAGGCCCAGGCCTTATACTACGAAGTGCAAAATTCGAACTTCGTATCGTGCCGTTCCGCTCACGCTAATAGCATTTCATATGAGAGCGAGCGAGACGGTACGATGCGAACTTCGATTTTCGAATTTCGGAGTAGCCCCCCAGTTATACAAGTTCGGGAGAAAATAAGAACGAATATCTTGCCTTGTCTTGTTAACCCTTCAAAAGGTAGAGGCGATTTACCGACCACAATGCACTGCTTTGGAAATTCAACCATATTGCTTTTGTAATACGTCACCTTATTGCCATTGTAATTATTGAAATTACTAGCTTTAAAAATTATACTTTATCTTATCAGGTATGCATTCGATAGCTGCTTTTGATTCTGTGGTAGTATGCTCCAATAAATTAACCAATAGGTTAACCGATAATAAGGTCTCTCAAGCTGTAGCCGCCGTGGCCTAGCGGTTTGACCTATGGTCTCTCAAGCAGAGGGTCGTGGCTTCAAATCCCGGCTCGCACCTCTGAGTGTTTCGGAATATATGTGCGAAATTATATTTGAAATTTACCATGAGCTAAAGCCTATCGTGAGGAAACCTGCATACCACAGCGAAGAAATTCAATAGTGTGTGTGAATGTGAAGCTCCCAATCCGCAGTGGTCCCACGTAGGAACTACGGCCCAAGCCCTTTCATTCTGAGAGGAGGCATGTTGAGGGGCTGGAAAGGTGACATAGGTTACTTTTTTACCGCGGGAAAATATCTCATTCCCACGGGAAAAACGTTTTAATTTAGGTACTTCAAAGGGTGCAAAGCCACGGGCATTAGCTAGTTATGTATAAATTTCAGCTGTCTATTCTTTACTGTTCCTGAGATACAGTCCTATGACAAACGGACTGACAGTGCAGAGACATTAATAGGGTTCCGTTGGACACCTTCCGGGACCCTAAAACTATATCCGTAATAACGATTGCTTGTCCATTTGCGCCACTAGTTGTTCTAACTACAAAATAGCGTCTATCCGCGTAGACACAAAGTCGGTTGTGGAAAAGCCTTCAGCAAAATGGAATGGTAATCACAAAGGGTAGCCCGACTGTGAAATTAGGCGGAAAATCACCGCAGGCGCAACTGGGGCTCGGGTAATTACAAGCACGTTTGCCTGTAATACTCGTAGCTCTGGACAGTGTTGTAGCTCCGACGACACAGCTGTACGTGTCCCGCCTGCATCACTCCACGAAGGTCGCGCACATCGTGGAATATGTGCGTGTGAAGACCAAGCTCACTCTGAGGGTCGAGCGGTTGGAGTCCCGCCATGACGTGAATTTTAATTCATTTGTGGTGAGGGTTCCGACTGATCAACTGTCGACCTTCACAAGAGAAGAGTTTTGGCCGAAAGGTGTCGCTTACTTACGGTTTCGTGGCCGGTTAACTGACACCGCGAAAGTGCCCACGTCACAGACTTCTCGTGTTAGTAATTAAGTTGTTAATTAAGTATAATATAAATATGTATGTTAGTCTTTAAGGTATTTTTTATATGGGCCTATGCAGCCTGAAATAAAATTATTCTATTCTATTCTATTCTATAGCTATCCAGAGTTGCCATATGCAAGCAAAAATGTAGCGGAAAACCTTTGAATGCGAGAATAACGTTCCTGCAAAAACTAAAGTAAATAAATGTATTTTCTTTCTTTCTTTATTTTCTTTCTAAAGTAAATTTCAAATATGAAATTCTCAATCCGCACTGGGCCTGGGTAGGAAGTATATAGGCTGGAATGATGATGAAAAACTAAAGTCACTGGCATAGCTTGAAGAATCGCCAGACTGAAGTGGCAGTGGGCTGGGCACGTCGTTCATAGAACTAATGGCCGATGGGGTCATAAGGTTCTCGAGTGGCGTCTACGGACCGGAAGACGCAGTCTAGGTAGGTCTCCAACAAGATGGACGCGGCGGAGGTCCGATCTGTTTGGCGAGCCGTGGGGAGGCCTATGTTCAGCAGTGGACGTCTTTGAGCTGAAATTTTACTTTTTAAGTGCAGTCTATCACATCCACTCTAAGTTGGAAAAAAGGCCCTTTAGCGAGCCACATACTACGCAGATACGATGATGTTTTATCTAATCTTCTTCTTCTATTATATAAAAATTTCGTGTCACACTGTTTTTTATCGAACTCCTCTGAAACGGCTCGACCGATTTTTATGAAACTTTTTTCTCCGTATTCGGTAGGTCTGAGAATAGGTGGTAGGCTATTTTTAGGGTTCCGCACCTCGAAAGGAAAAAGCGGAACCCTTATAGGATCACTTTGTTGTCCGTCCGTCCATCCGTCCGTCCGTCCGTCCGTCTGTCTGTCAAGACCCTTTTTCTCAGGAACGCGTGGAGGTATCAAGCTGAAATTTATATCAAATACTCAGGTCTACGGTCCCTTGGAGCTGTAAAAAATTCAAACTTCTAGTTGAAGCAATCAAAAGATACAGCCGTTTATGCCGCAAATTTCCGCAAATTTTCGTAACTCGCAAAGGAATCAAAACCTACAGGGTACTTCCCGTGAACTCAGAATCTTGAAATTTGGCACGACGCTAGGTCTTATAGCAGAGATAAAGGAAAAATTGCGAAAAGCATAATTTTTTTTATCTGTCTGTCTATATCAGACCCAATCTACAATGATCCCACACTGCGCACATTTTGCTTAGGAGCAGGGATCTGCTAAGACTGGATTTTCATAGATACATATAAATTTGTACGGAACCCTCGGTGCGCGAGTCCGTCTCGCACTTGGCCGGTTTTTTTATACCTACCGTTCTTCTCGGACGGAGTCGCGGGCAACAGCTAGTCTAATATATAAAAATCTCGTGTCACGGTGTTTGTTATCAAACTCCTCCGAAACAACTTGGCCGATTTTTATGTTTTTTTTTGTCTATATAAGGTACATCTGAGAATAGGTATTTTATTTTATTTTTATTTTTTATACCCCTACTCTTCTTCGCAGACGGAGTTGCGGGCAACAGCTAGTCTGCTTATAAAAACTCAACTATATGAAAGTATCAGACACTTGTGCAGATATGATATCTACGAGATGATACATTCACTCTATAACTGAGTAGTATAGTAGTTGTTTGTTGGTGCGGATTGTTTATACTTGCAAAGATACAATGAGTTCGCGTATTATGCTTCTGGATTTAGTAGACAGTTTGTCACAAAATGAGTTTAATTTATTGAAACTAAGAATATAAATAACAATGAATAACACTTAACTATAAACTAAATTATCTAACTTATTAAAAACTACTACATTAAGTCTAAAAAAGGCCCCCGTGGCATCGTACCCAAAACGCTGGCAGCATTCCCTCGTTGAATGGCGTTGGCGATTCGTTGAGAGAGATAGCTGCCAGCCCTTTGGTCTCCAGTGGTGCCAACCATACGATTTTGCACTTCTTTAATCAAGTTGTGTGCCGGGACCCCAAGGAACTTGAATTCGACTAGACATTAATTTCTGTTATTCCGTAGTATGATACCTATAACCCTTATTTCTAAACATTTTTCGATATTTTGGCAACACATAGAAATACGCATAGAGGTTTCATATTGACACATCACTAGACTGGCTCTAAATATGGAACTGAATGAGTCACTCACCTCAACTAAAACTGTCGATTTTAAGACCTGAAACAAAAACAAAGACTAATTATACATTTATTTTAAAAATTGAAGACTGTCGAATTACTTAAAATTGTATAACTAACTGGTTGCCTATGGACATTAGTTTCCAAAAATAAATGATAAAGCAACAAACATTTCAGCTTTACAAGTCCAAAAATTTGGGCGGAGCCAAGTCAGCCAGGACTTTTATTTTTAATTTTATTTTTATTTTTTGACGGCCGGATAGCCTAGTTGTTAGAGAACCTGACTACGAAGCTTGAGGTCCCGGGTTCGATACAATACAATACAATACAAATATTCTTTATTGATCACCAAAAACAGTACAGTGACATTACAAAAATAAAAATAAAAATTCCCGGTCAAGGCAGATATTTGTGTGAAAAATACGAATGTGTGTGCTCGAGTCTTGGATGTTTAATATGTATTTAAGTAAGTATTTATCTATAATATAAGTATGTTTATCCGTTGTCTAGTACCCATAATACAAGCTTTGCTTAGTTTGGGACTAGGTCAATTGGTGTGAATTGTCCCGTGATATTTATTTATTTTGTGACCGACGGAAAGAGACCGCAATATGCCTTGTGGACAAAGCAGTCACACCGTTGAAATAATCGCACCTGACGGAGAGTAGTGCAACCAGTCAGGCTCAAACTCAGACGAGCTGGGTTGATGGTACCGCCGCTCGACAGCAGAGGGCGTAGCCTCAAACCTATTGTCTTTTTCCCCAGTCTCGCCCTACTCCCTGTCAGAGGGCGCCGTGAACACGTTATAACTTCTAGATTAGACGCGAATGTTCTAGAAGGCGGAAATGGGTTGTAACTTCCGCCCAGTTTTTAGACGCCTAGCGACAACGGACGAATTCCGTTTCTTTTCCTGGGAGTCTTAGCCGCACAGCCGTAGAGAGCGGTCACGTTACGTAATCTAATTAATTGTTCCGAGTTGGTCCGCGCGGGTGTATTACTTTAAGTATTGATCTGTGTAAAATATCACGAGATTTGTTTGCATAATAGTGTGTTTAAATGTTGGAATAAAAGTGATAATAGTCAGTTTCGTTTTACCATTCATCCTCCCAGCGCCAAACCTATAGGAAAGCCCATCAGGCATCCGCTGTGCTCCACATTGGTCCATACGAACCGGAAAGCTGGTGGATGGTGGTAACGCGAAACATGGCTCGCGGTCATGGAACGGAAGAGGAGGCGGCCGGTCCATCGGCGGCGGCGCCTTGCCTTGAAGAGGTAACAGCCCCGCCCGCCGCCTCCGACACGGAATCCGAGGCCGCGCGAGTACAACCCGCAGCACCCGCGGCCCCCCTGGCGCCGACGCATTTACAGACGCCGCCACTGGAGACACGGGCAGCGGCCGGACACGACGGACAATTGGAGGACGTGACGATAAGAAGAAGGGCCTTAGCTGAAGCTAGGCTAGAGCTCGCCGAGGCAAGAGTGGCAGCTCTGGAGGCAGGATTGCTCTGTGACGACAGGACGTCACACAGCGTGCCGCCATTAACCCCAACGAGCCCTGTGATTTCTGGCGCCACCGCGTACTCCGCGGCACACGCGAAGTCACCACAGCTCGGACACTCCAGGAGATATCCCGTCACGTCAGAGGCGTATGTGACGGGTAATTACGGCGCGTCGGGGACGTACACGCCGGGAGTCAGGGGGACAGACGCGTCACAGACGCACGCGTCAGGCGGCATTGGCGAGTCAGCTACAGACGCGCTAGGAGCAAGAGGTATTGGCGCGTCACAGGCGTGCGCGTCAGACAGCATCGGCGCGTCACGACCATACGCGCCAAGCGGCAACATCGGAGCGTCACAGGTGTGCGCGTCAGACGGCATCGGCGCGTCACGACCACACGCGACGAGTGGCGATATTGGCGCATCGGGGACGCATGCGCCGGGCCACGACCTACCACCGGCGAGTGTGTCACACCACACCCACGACACCGGTCAGACCTTGAAGGATTTAGCGACGGCAATTCTCGAGGTAGCTCGCGGGGGTCGCCCCGCGAGTAACAGGTATGGATTTGATTTACCTAATTTTAATGGCTCGATTAGCGAGTGGATGCATTTTAAGGCAGCATATTTAGAATCGGCGTCGGCCTATTCAGTGACCGAAAACCTAGCCCGCCTTAGAAAGAGCCTTAAGGGCGAGGCTATGGAAGCTGTCAAATGTTTATTTTTGGGTTCCACACCAGACGAAATTATGGGAAAATTAGAGTGTAGATTTGGGCGGCCAAATGCTCTCATAATGCACGAGTTGGACAAACTACGTCACCTACCTAGATTAATAGACAATCCTAGGGAGGTGTGTGTATTCACATCTAAAGTTTGCAATATAATTGCCACGGTGAAAGCCTTAAAAAAGCTAGAATATCTGCATAGTCCCGAAATGGTTAATGTAGTGGTTGATAAATTAACTCCAATTATTCGTAACAGATGGTATGAGTATGAAATGAAGTCAGGCGACACAGAACCCGGTTTGGTGATTTTAGGGCGTTTCCTTGACGCCGAGGCCGAGCTTAACGCACGGCACGCTAAGGCAGAAATTATAGTGGAAAACCACCAACGCCGAGGTTCATGTGATAACACTCGTAAACCACACCGATCATTCAATGCCAAAGAAAGTAACTTGACATGTGTGATTTGCAGAGGAAAGTGTAGTAACGCAGCTGTTTGCTCCTTATTCAACAATATGTCTGTGTCGGAAAGGTGGGAAGCGTCTCGCAAAAATCATTTATGTTTCAGGTGTCTACAGAAAAGGTCTTGGAAACATCGATGCAAAAGTAAGCAGTGCGATGCGCCGGGCTGTGAATACTTTCATCACAAGCTCTTGCACGGCAGCAGCGGCGACAACGGACGACGCTCCGAAGAGATTGCGCGCGCTCAGCGCGAAGTCGCGCACGCCGCGAGTGGGAACGCCACGTCAGACGCAAACTGCGCGCGCTCCACTTCGTGCTGCGAACACGCCGAGCGCCCCGCCGCGGTCTCAACTGCGAGGGCGCCGCGCGCGCACACTCACACGCTGCTCAAAGTGATACCGGTTGTAATATCAGGACCACAGGGTGAGATGAACACATACGCTCTTCTAGATGACGGCTCCACCGTGACGCTGCTTACAACGGAAGCTGCACGACACATCGGCGTAAGTGGCCCTAATGATCCATTTTACATAGAAGCAGTGGCCGGCGCGCGTATAGACGCAGCGAGCTCGCAACGTGTTAAATTCACAATACGGGGCAAACACGTAAGTAAATGTATAGACATACAGGCACGAACCATCGATCGACTCGACATATCCGCGCAGTCTGTACCAATGGAGGCACTCGCCAGTTGCGAACACCTCACTTCTATATCGGAGCAACTCGTGTATGAGTCCGGAGTGCCGTCTGTTCTGATAGGTCAGGACAACTGGGCGCTGCTGCTGTCATCGGAGGTACGAAGAGGGTCCGCGGGTCAGTTGGTAGCATCGCGCATGCCTCTCGGGTGGGCTCTGCACGGGCAGAGTTGCTACAGTGGGCGTGCGCAAGGCACGGAGCGGTGTGGCCATATGAGTGTTGACGAGTCTCTCGAGCAGCTCATAAAAGAACATTTTGATTTAGAATCACTAGGAGTGGAACGGCGCCGACCTCAAGGCGACCCCGAGACTCGTGCGATTCAGATTTTAGAGAAAACTACACGCATTCTGCCTGAAGGAGGTTACGAAACAGGTATGTTATGGAAAAATGAGGAGAAAACTTTTCCTGACAATTACGCCGCTACACTAAGTCGACTCCAGGGCGTGGAGAAACGACTTAAGAAGGATCCAGTTCTGAGACAGAAATATTCAGAACAAATCAAGTCAATGATTCGAAATGGGTACGCGGAGTTGGCGCCGGCAACGCCATCTAGTCACCGCACGTGGTACTTACCCCATTTCCCAGTACTAAATGATTCAAAACCGGGTAAAATTCGTATTGTTCATGACGCAGCTGCCCGTACGCACGGCGTGTGTTTGAATGATTTTTTACTTACTGGACCTGACTTATTACAATCTCTTCTAGGAGTACTTATGCGATTTAGACAAAAACCGGTAGCCGTGGCGGCTGACATAAAAGATATGTTTCTGCGCATATCAGTAAGGCGGGAAGATAGAGATGCATTGCGCTTTCTGTGGCGTGACGACCCGACCTCGACGCCTACCGAATACAGAATGCGATCTGTGTTATTTGGAGCAACGTCTTCCCCAAGCACTGCCATTTACATAAAAAATTATAATGCACAGTTACATAGATCTGAATATCCCGATGCCGTAGAGTCTATTATCAGAAATCATTATATGGACGATTTTTTACAGAGTTTCGATGACATTGAAGAGGCGCAACGTGTGTCGCGCGCGGTGGACGCAGTGCACCGCCGAGGGAACTTCGTGCTGCAGAAGTGGTCGGCCAACGACCCCGCGGCGGTAGCCGGCCTCGCGTCCGAGCCCGCGGCGCCAGATATACGGCTCAGCAAGGAAGAGAAAGTACTGGGGCTCGTCTGGCGGCCCGCCGACGACACGCTGGGATTCAATTTCAGGAAAGTTGACCCCTCCTATTTAGATCAGCAAACGTCTAAACGCCAACTACTGAGTACGGCAATGGCATTATACGATCCTTTAGGCCTTGCCACGCCTATCACGGCGCAGGCAAAGCGCATACTTCAGAGTATCTGGCGTCTTAAAATAGGTTGGGACGAAGCACTTCCCCAGCCAATAAAATGTAAATGGCGCGAATGGTTAATTGCTTTGGAGAAACTTAAAATTGTTCAAATACCACGTAGTTATCAGAGCTACAGTAAAGCAACGACATTGGAGTTGCATGTGTTCGTCGACGCGAGCGAACAGGGCTATGCCGCCGCCGCCTATTGGCGTTCCGTGACTATGACAGGCAATATTAGTGTTTCGCTCGCGGCGGCGAAGGGTCGCGTGGCCCCACTTAAGATCATATCTGTACCAAGGCTTGAATTGCAGGGAGCTGTCCTGGGCGGTCGCCTGGCGCACACGGTGGCGGAGGAGCACGACCGGCGCGCCGACCGACGAGTCTTCTGGTCCGACTCGCGCACGGTGCTGGCGTGGCTGCGCGCCGACGCGCGCTCATTCAAGCCATTCGTCGCACACCGGATAGCGGAATTGGAAGAGACCACAGCCGGGGCAGAGTGGCGCTGGGTACCTTCGGTTCACAACGTTGCCGACGACGCGACGCGCGACCTGCAGTCCGATTTGACGACGACGCACCGCTGGTTCCGGGGACCATCGTTCCTGTACGACGACGAAACGACCTGGCCGCGCGAACGCGACCCGCTCAAGACTACCGACACCGGTGAGGAACGTGTCGCCGCAACCGCGACCACGGAGGGACCGCGCCTGACAGAAGCCATACCGGACGCTACACGGTTCTCCTCTTGGTTACGACTCGTTCGCACCACGGCTCGCGTGCTTCAGTTCATAGAACGTTGTCGGTCTCGAGCTACAATCACCGCATCAAAACGCACCCGACGCACTGCGGCAGATGACCCGACGTGGACGGCAGCTCGACCCGGCGGCGCGCGCGCGACACGCGGCGGACGATCACACGGCGAGCCCACTGCAACACCAGCGAGCTGCGTGCCTCTGGCGGCGCAGTACACGCGCCGCGCTGAGCTCCTTTGGGCGCGCGCGTCACAAGAACAGCGTTTTCCGGACGAGCTTCGACACGTCACAAGTGGAAAGGCGGTGTCCACCCACAGCCGCCTCCATCGGCTGTCCCTGACCATCGATCAGCACGGCATACTAAGGCTACGCAGCCGCATCGCCGCTGCAGCAGACATCGCGCAAGACGTGTATTTGCCCGCCGTGCTGGACGGCGACCATCACTACTGTCGCCTCTATATAGATTGGATTCACCGGCGGCTACATCACAGTGGAGTCGAATCCGTCGTGAACGAAGTTCGACAGCGCTACTGGATTTTGCGCCTACGGCCCACGGTGCGAACAGTCATCAGAAGGTGCCAGCCATGTCGTCTCCGCCGCGCTACGCCGTCGGTCCCCCCAACCGGCGATCTACCGCCCTGTCGTCTCGCTCATCATCAGCGCCCGTTCACGCACACCGGCGTTGATTACTTCGGGCCACTGTCCGTGACAGTAGCACGACATCACGAGAAGCGATACGTGGCGCTCTTCACTTGTTTGACTACACGCGCCGTGCATCTGGAAGTCGCCGCTTCACTTTCAACGGACGCGGCCGTGCTAGCTCTACGGCGCATGATGGCGCGCCGGGGCGCTCCAGACACCATTTGGAGCGACAATGGCACCAATTTTCACGGCGCTGACGCAGAGCTTCGTAGGGCGGCATTAACAGCTTTACATCAAGAAGCCGACGTGCGACACATCGACTGGCGGTTCATCCCAGCAAGCGCGCCATTCATGGGCGGGGCGTGGGAGAGAATGGTGTCTACAATTAAGACCGCATTGGCTGCCACACTCCACGAGCGCCACCCACACGAAGACGTCCTTCATACGCTATTGACGGAAGTCGAACACACGGTAAATTCACGACCTCTTTCTCACGTATCTGTAGCATCAGAAGACGAAGAAGCGTTGACACCAAACCACTTCTTGCTCGGCGGGCCGTCCAAAGTGCCGTTACCAGGGACCTTCACGAAGGTGGACGAGATGGGTCGCTCACACTGGAGGGCCTCACAGCGGCTGGCAGACCTGTTTTGGCGGCGGTGGGTACGTGAAGTCCTTCCCACACTTTCAAACCGGCGGGAGCCACACGGTCGCGGCGAAGTGATAAAAGAAGGGGACGTGGTCGTCATAGTAGATCCAAATTTGCCGAGAAACGTATGGCCGAAGGGCAGAGTTGAGCGTGTGTATCCCGGTGCGGACGGAGTCGTAAGAGTCGTTGATGTCAGAACCAAGAGCGGTATAATGCGTCGTCCTACTAAGCGTCTTATCATCTTACCTTTAGAATAATATGATTTCGTAGCTTACAGATTGTAGCACTGTATAGAGTCAGTAGAATGTGCGACATTGTTTTTATATGGCGTTGCTACGCAATGCACTGTGTGGTGTCGCTTAGCTCCACGGACGTCGCGACATCCAACGGGTTAACCCCTTGGGCGCCGCGGCGGCCGGTGGGTTAATTGTTATTATGTTATAGCAGAGTGGAGACCGTAGTCAGCTACCCTTAAGTTTTTTGTATGTTTATAAATATATATATATTGAAACTTTAGAGCTGAAATAATAGCTAAGATTTGTATAATCTTCTTACGTACGTAGTCATGTAGAGTTGAGGTACACTGTGTTGTTGTTGTTTTTTTTTTTTATATACCTAGACTTATGTATATCGAGCCATAGCGTAGTTTCTTTAATCTGTTATCTAGTAAAGATTTGTCCAGGGTTGTTACCGAATACACCACTTAGTATGATTTAGTTAAATTTAGTATGCCAGTGTCAATAAGGTGTATACAGTAGCAACTACCCCTTGTAGAATTACTCATCGTGATAATAATTGTTATTAAAACTAGAGAGATCCAGACTGATGAAAGTAGGTTAGATATTTCATGTTTACCTTGGATTGTATTCTAGACTGATAGGATTGTGTATGTGTAGACTTGTAATTGTATTAAGGAGAGTTAGACATTGTAAGTTTATCAGTCTGGATGTTTCAATGGTGTGATGTAGAGTCGTATCGGTCACTAGTAATTTATTATGTACACTTCATGTACACGGCGGGAGTAAATGTGACCGACGGAAAGAGACCGCAATATGCCTTGTGGACAAAGCAGTCACACCGTTGAAATAATCGCACCTGACGGAGAGTAGTGCAACCAGTCAGGCTCAAACTCAGACGAGCTGGGTTGATGGTACCGCCGCTCGACAGCAGAGGGCGTAGCCTCAAACCTATTGTCTTTTTCCCCAGTCTCGCCCTACTCCCTGTCAGAGGGCGCCGTGAACACGTTATAACTTCTAGATTAGACGCGAATGTTCTAGAAGGCGGAAATGGGTTGTAACTTCCGCCCAGTTTTTAGACGCCTAGCGACAACGGACGAATTCCGTTTCTTTTCCTGGGAGTCTTAGCCGCACAGCCGTAGAGAGCGGTCACGTTACGTAATCTAATTAATTGTTCCGAGTTGGTCCGCGCGGGTGTATTACTTTAAGTATTGATCTGTGTAAAATATCACGAGATTTGTTTGCATAATAGTGTGTTTAAATGTTGGAATAAAAGTGATAATAGTCAGTTTCGTTTTACCATTCATCCTCCCAGCGCCAAACCTATAGGAAAGCCCATCAGGCATCCGCTGTGCTCCACATATTTATTTTTATTTGTAATTATTTTAATTCACGGTTACTTTAAATAAAAACTATAACCTACTATTGTATAAATCTTCCCAGGTGAATTTTTCGCTTCGAGCCATTACATTAAATTTGAACCTTAATACTATGACGATACCGTTTGTTTTGAAAGATAAGGGCTCGAAGCGAAAAATTCACCTGGGAAGATTTATACTATACTCGCTACTCCTATCCTGCTACTCATTAACTCACGACCAAGAAAAGTATAAGCCTATATACGTCCCACTGCAGGGCACAGGCCTCCTCTCAGAATGAGTGCGGATTGGGAACTTCACACACACCATTGAATTTCTTCGCAGGGGCAGGGGGGGTTCACTCCGCAGTTTAGGTATGTTCGGCCGGCGCTCCGCCCGGGCGGAGTATGGCAGTAGGTTGTCAATTGGCCTTCAGTTTGCACGCTAGCCGCGTCACGCGTAATTAAGAATCTTTTTTTTTGTGATTTTTGCAACAAATAATGATTTCTAAACGATCTTATAAATAACTTACTTACTAAAGGTGGTTTACTGAATTAATACACACTGTTATCTTTCTTGATTTTTATACCTACCAAACATCGGCGAGTCGGAACCCTGTGCCCTTGGTTTCGGATCAGCGGTGCCCAACGGAATATGAACGCTCGGATCACACGATAAGTTTCAATTTCGCATGCAAGCAGTAAGAATAGACAAGTTTTTATACCTAAAGTTGACTTTTGTTCGAGAGTGATCCTTCTGTACGTTAGTACTATTACTTATTCTGTGGCAGGGGTATGCAGGTTTCCTCACGATGTTTTCCTTCCCCGTAAAGCTAATGGTAAAAGCCAGATGAACGTAACATCAAAAATTTCGAAAATCGTTTTTCGAAATTTTTGATGTTAGGTACAAGTTAGCTATGAAGTATCTTTTTTTTTTTGTACTTATTTTTTCAACTTCATTTTTTTATTACTTTTACGGTCATCCCGTGAAATCATATATTTCGTACTAAATACAAACTGAAATATAGATGCACAGAAAAAACCCCAGAAAAAAGACCAATGCTGGGAATCGAACCCAGGTCCTCAGCATTCCGTGCCGCGTGCCATACCCCTACACCACCACTGGTCTAGAGATTAGACACGAATCTTTCCTATACATCATACATTTCAATCTGCTAAATCATCACCTTATGCAGTGACAAGCGCACATCTATGTTACACCCTCATCGAGAGATTTTAACACTCCTTCGGAACTAACCGCTCACCTGGACAAGAGATGGCGCTACTGTGCAACTTTAAACAAGTTAGCTATGAAGTATCTTTTTTTTTTTGTTTTTTGTTTTTGTTGTTTTTTTTTGTTTTGTGCAAAAAAAAAAGATACTTCATAGCTAACTTGTTTAAAGTTGCACAGTAGCGCCATCTCTTGTCCAGGTGAGCGGTTAGTTCCGAAGGAGTGTTAAAATCTCTCGATGAGGGTGTAACATAGATGTGCGCTTGTCACTGCATAAGGTGATGATTTAGCAGATTGAAATGTATGATGTATAGGAAAGATTCGTGTCTAATCTCTAGACCAGTGGTGGTGTAGGGGTATGGCACGCGGCACGGAATGCTGAGGACCTGGGTTCGATTCCCAGCATTGGTCTTTTTTCTGGGGTTTTTTCTGTGCATCTATATTTCAGTTTGTATTTAGTACGAAATATATGTTAGGTACGTTCATCTGGCTTTCACACCGCGAATTACAAATGTACAGAAGACTATATGTATACGCAACACGTAATAATAGCTAAATATCATGATTCACTTAACCTAGCATTAAAATAAAACTTTTTTGTTATAACCTATCAGAATCCCCACAGCTGGGCAAAGGAATCTCCTTTTTCTTTCCCAAAAATAAACTGACGATCCAAAATGTAGCGATGAGCAACGACACGCGCCACAAACCTTACCCACATTGCACTCATACTAGGGCTACACACATCGCGATAGAATTATCGCGATAAAACTTCGTCTTCGGCCTACGGCGAATGTGCATGGCCACACTGCTATAGAGAGCAATGCCGCAGAGTTTAGTTTAGTTTGGCAGCCTTTGATGTGCGCAAATTTACCGACAGCGGGGCGAAGAGTCTGCGGCTTCGGGCGAAGTGCCAAAGTATTCGCGAATATTCGGCTACATACATCGCGATTATGCGAATATTCGCGTTATCGCGATGTGTGTAGCCTTGGCATCATGGAGGTCAGCCGAGAATCCTAAAACTTTCCAACTTTGCCCACCCCATTATAAAAAAAAAAAAAAAAAAAAATATTAGGGGACAATCTTACACAAATCGACCCAGTCCCAAACTAAGCAAAGCTTGTACTATGGGTACCAGACGACGATAAACATACTTATATAGATAAATAAATACTTAAATACATAGAAAACATCCATAACTCAGGAACAAATATTCGTGCTCATCACACAAATAAATGCCCTTACCGGGATTCGAACCCAGGACCTCTTGCTTCGTAGGCAGGGTCACTACCAACTAGGCTAAGGCGGTCGTTTTTATTATCTGCCATAGACATTTGTTTTCCCCCTCCAAAGTGGCCAGATAGGCAGCAAATGGTCCAGAAGAATTTCTGCTCGTACACGTCATTGCACGCTAGGGGACCTTCCTAAATCATACCTTCGAGGTTTTAAGTTGGCGTTGCCATAAGTTTTAAGGGGTATGTACAAAATACATAATAGTCATTTGATACATACTTACGTACATAAAATCAGTCATCATCATCATTTTCATTTTTTTCATTCATTTATTTTTATTTTTATTTATTATTGATAGAGGGAGGCAAACGAGCAAGTGGGTCACCTGTTGGTAAGCGATCACCATCACCCATGAGAACCAGAAACCCCAGAAGGGTCACTAGTCCGTTGCCGGCCTTCAAGGGAACAATACACTCTTTTCTTGAAGGCCCCGATGTCAAAGTTAGTTGGAAACACCGTAGACGGGAGTTGATTCCACAATTTTACTGTGCGTTGCAGAAAATGCCGACGGAAACGCACAGTTGTAGATGGACATTCATCAAGGTGGTGGTGGTGGTTTTAAATAAATGATATTATGATATCATCATCATAATCATCATTATCATCCCAGCTCATGTACGTTCTACTGCAGGACACATGCGTCTTTTCAGAATGACCCTCTCTGTCTGAGAGGAGGCCTGTGCCATGCAGTGGGACGTATATAGGCTGGTATGATGACGATGAAAGAATAACTACGGATTTTTAGGAATTTTCACGGGATAGGGAATAACCGGAATTTACATGTTTGACTCAGAGTGACTCTATCTCCGCAACTATGATTACTAGACTTTAAATTTGGCCTGCAAGTAGGTATTTAATTAGAACAATAAAAAACTTTCATGGTTTTTTGATGTTGGATTGCCGATGCCGATTGCCGTTGTAGTTCCCACGCGGGCCCAGTGCGGATTGGGAACTTCATACACACACCATTGAACTTCTTCGCAGGTGTATGCAGGATTGCAGGATTCCTCGCGATGTTGCTCGTGGGTTTCCTCACCGTAAATTTCAAATGAATTGAATTTGAATTTCGAATGTAACTTCTCGCATAAATTCCGAAAAACCAAGAGGTGCGAGCCGGGATTTGAACCCACTACCTTCTGCTTGAGAGGCGATAGGTCAAACCACTGGGCCACCACGGCTCATTAAAATCAGTCATTTGATATTAATGCGAATTTTACAGAAATCGCCAACTTATACGCGAGAGCAATGAAAAAAGTTCTTGTAGTTAATATTTTAATTTTCTCAATACCTTAATTGTTCAGATATTAATCAATTTAACTGATATCAACAAAAAACACGTTAGTTATGATTACAATCGACGTAATCATTTAAAGTGCCCAACACAATTACCACATTCGTTTAAATTCAAAATTTCTTTACATTTTCTTGTAGATCGAAACGGTTTTCATGGAACAGCTCCCTGGTGGACCATAACACGTTGCCAACGTTAATCGTGCTGGTTAACGGTTAAAAAACGTATGAGAATAAAGTATTTAAGTGAAGATATGGCCCATTAAATATGGTCCACAAAAGGACCGACAGAAAATACGAGTAAAGAATGGGGTTAAAGCAGAAAAACGCGAGCGAAATTCTATCCCAGTTCAACACGTCGCGTTAGAGAGCAATAGAATATCGCTGGTATACGACTGGATAGCTGGAGTTAGAAAACTTGACTACGAAGCATGAAGTCTCGGGTTCGATTCCCAGTCGGGGAAGATATTTGTGTGAAAAATACGTATGTTCGTGCTCGAGTCTTGCATGCTTAATAATATGTATAACTAGCAGCCCGTCCCGGCTTCGCACGGGGTAGACAATTATTTATTTTTGGAAATTTGGATATAAAACACTTTTTTCACAAATATTTTTATTTATTAAAAAAATATTATTTATTATTTATTAATTATTACAGACGTGCACGCCCCACTCCTGTATTTCAGTGCCCCCTCCACCCCGCCCGCCGCGATGCCCGGCGCGCTTTTCAGACTGCATCGCAAACAACGGCCACGGCGCTATGGCGGTTTTGTTTACTGTTTGAATTTTTTAATTCGTAATATCTTTTGAATGGAAAGTCCAATTTAAATAATTTAAAAACTATTTTATAGGTAGTTAAATGGTCTTTACCATAAAATAATTTATTTGGATAAGGATTAACACATAAATAGCATGGTTTGAATTTGGTTAGCATTTTCATTAATGTTTAAAATGAAAAAAGTTGTTGTAGTGACATAACTACAATAGTTGGACATATGCTACCGCGGAGTTTTTTGTAGACATTATGATGTTCTTCAATATTGTTGTACATTATTTTGTTCTATCGCTAATAGTTTCGGCAGCGCATTCGACGAAAGACATTTTAAGACTCATTTTTCTACACCTTCGGTTACATTGTTCAAATTTTACCAAGGATCCCTAATTTTTTTCAAAATGAAATGTAGCCTATGTCAAATTGGAAGAATGTAGCATTCTATTGGTGAAAGAATTTTTTAAATCGGCCCAGTACTTTTTGAGCCTATTCATTACAAACATACAAACATACAAAAATAGGTACAAATCTTTCCTCTTTATAATATTAGTGTAGATGTAGATATGTATTGTCCAGTGCCATAGTACGGTCGGCCAAGAAAGAGGTCTACCAGTTTTCACAAAAGTTTCTGTGAGATCACTAAGCCCCTAAGGTTGACTTTTCTAACTGAGTTAAGTTTTTAGTCACTGTCATAATATTATTGCAAGGGAAAATCGACCTCGTTGTATTATGACGTGCAAATGTACTTCAACCGTCTTGCTTAGTTTGGGACTAGGTCAATTGATGACAATTGTCCCATGACGAAGTAATAGGTACTTACCTAGTAATAATGTATACTAAACTTAGATGAGACAATGTCAAGCAACACTGTAACGTTTTGACGTTCGTCAATGGCACCGATAGCGATATTTTGCTTGTCAGAAAATCCTTAACACCAGTCTCATCATTTCAGCCGAAAGACGTCCCCGCAACCTTAACCAAGTCGTTGCGCCATCTTGTTGGAGGCCTGCTTACACTGCGTCGTCCGGTCCGTGAACGCCACTCTAGAAGCTTTTTGCCCCATCGGCCATCAGTTCAACGAGCGATGTGCCCTGCGCACTGCCACTTGAGTCTGGTGATTCCTCGAGCTATGTCGGTGACTTTAGGTCTTGCGCGGATTTCATCATTTCTAATGCGATCCCGCAGAGAAACTTCGAGCATATCCATGAGGAGTCGCCCTCTGAGTGACTTTGAGCTTTCTTGTGAGGCCCATCGTTAGCGGCCACGTCTCAGTGCCATATGTCATCACTTTTTAGTCTATACCCTGTAAAATTGTTAAAAAAATATACATTAAGATATATGGCTACATCTCGAAACATTATCCCACCGCATTTTAGCTTGAAGTGTCTTTACAGCAAGTCATTAACCTTTTTTATAGGTAAAAAAAGTCCACCCGCGGAATAAAGAATCCTCCCATTTTTATAGACCCTTAGAGCTCAGGTTCATATTGTTATAAGGGCGTATAAAGTTAGAACTCTGGAATTTTATGTTTAACGCACGAATTCATTAGGTATTTGGGAGAAGTGAGGTGTAAAGGACTTTTATTATTTGAGGGTATTAAAAAAGTTTCCAGACGAAACGCCAGGCACCTGTTCATTTTAATTCGGATAATGGACTCGTTTCATGTGTTTTTATTATTTTAATAGGGAAGATGAATTAGGAAGACATCGAATGGTAAGTTATTAGACAGTTAGGTATTTTAGCCACCCGTGTGGTGTTGGGTTTAGAATTACACCTCTCCATTTCTTCGGGGATGTCGTAAGAAGAAGCGACTAAGGAAAATTAAGGTATATTATAGGCAATAGGCTAGCAAACTGTCACAATTGTACCACTTTTATCTAACTTTAAACCTAAAAGAAACATGTCACTGCAGTTAAGCAACAATAGACATTATTTATAAGTTTTTGTTAAAAATTTCATTTTAAGAGCAAGCTTTTTAGCTGACTGTACTTTTTGTTGACTGCACTTGCATTGTCATCTAACTTACAGAAGTATACCAAATTTCAAGTGCATCCGACCAGTAGGAAGTGGGTCAAATTCGACGTCCAAGATTTGACCCATTAGATACATTGCAAGTTAATAATAACTACTTATAAATTAAAAATTTTTAAACCCCCAACGCAATTATGTCACTGTCAATGCTCAATGCCCGTTATGCGTCTAAGATCTCTTTCGCAGCTAACAAAAGAGCTGATAACTTTGAAACGGCTGCAATCTAAGAACCATCGACAAGAAACCTGCTTTCTATTAAAAAAAACCGCATCCAAATCGGTGCACCCGCTTAAGAGCTATGATGCCACAGACGGACACACAGACAGACAGACAGACACACACACATAGCGGTCAAACTTATAACACCCCTCTTTTTGTGTCGGGGGTTAAAAAGCTTTTAATAAAATTGCTAAAAGTAGCTTCGAAACTTATGTAGTGTTTCGTGTGCTCTGCCTACCCCCTTTGGAGATACAGGTGTGATGAGTTTATATGTATATATTAGTGTCGTGACTAATTTAACTATGACCTTTGAAATCAGACCTAGTTACCGCATTATTAATCCCCCCCCGCACCCCCGGCACAAAGTCAGGGGTGTTATAAGTTTGACCGCTATGTGTGTGTGTGTGTGTGTGTCCGTCTGTGGTATAATAGCTCTTAAACGGGTGAGCCGATTTGGATGCGGTTTTTTTATTTGAAAGAAGGTTTCTTGGCGGTAGTTCTTAGACATCATCATCATCATTTCAGCCGAAAGACGTCCACTGCTGAACATAGGCCTCCCTCAAGGCTCGACAAACAGATCGGCACTGCGCCATCCGCATCCAATGTGTTCCCGTTACTTTCACCAAGTCGTTGCTCCATCTTGTTGGAGGCCTACCTTCACTGCGTCTTCCGGTCCGCGGACGCCACTCGAG
Organism: Archips crataeganus; assembly: GCA_947859365.1. Lineage (NCBI taxonomy): Eukaryota > Metazoa > Arthropoda > Insecta > Lepidoptera > Tortricidae > Archips > Archips crataeganus. Next base: position 4,441,350 of record OX402071.1, on the reverse strand, counting down.
AACCTTTCGGTCCCATCGGCCGTCAGTTCTGCGAGCGATGTGCCCTGCCCACTGCCACTTAAGTCTAGCGATTCCTCGAGCTATTTATCTATCTCAATATTTGGTAGGTCGTAGGCTATTTTATATGACAAAACGTTTGCCGGGTCAGCTAGTACCTCTTTAGTATCGGCGGGCTATCAGCAAGTGAAACAGCAAAATCAACTTATTTGTGGTTTCCCGTAAGAGGCGCGTTAAGCTGCGTATCCACTAGAGGCAGCCTCGGGCCGAGCGGCTGCCTCGCTCCGAGGCCGCGCAAGTGGAGACGCTGCCTCAGCCTGAGGCACGCCGCGACGCGAGGCAAATTCGGCGCCGCGAGCCGAGCCATATTTTGTCGGTTTTTTTCGCGTGCTCAAAGGAGCCTCAGTCTGAGCCGTGCATTTGATGGAGACGGGCGTGTTGCCTCGGGTCGCAATAGACAACGAATCAGCAATGAAATTAATAAAATTGTTCGAGTGTTACCGTGTTCTCTGGGATCAGTTAAATAAAAAGTATTAAGACATCTTTTTTAGGGTTCCGTAGTCAACTAGGAACCCTTATGGTTTCGCCATGTCTGTCAGTCTGTCTGTCCGTCCACGGCTAAGCTCAGAGACTGTTAGTACTAGAAAGCTGTAATTTGGCATGAATATATATATAAGTCACGCCGACAAAGTGATTAAATAAAACAAACTAAAAAAATTTTTTTAGGGTACCTCCCATACATGACAATTGAAGCAGCAGCTACTCTTTGTTTGCTTTAAACTGGGTCACGGATCACGATGAGGCGTGTCGCCTCAGCTTGATCCGCAGCGTGCATAGGGCCTATGCGTCAGGCCGAGCAGCCTCAAACTGAGGCTGTTTGCCTCAAGTCGAGGCTGCTCGGCCTGAGGCTGCTCTAATGGATACGAGGCTTTGGATTTGATTTGTGGCATTTTGGCATTACGCGAGACCGGGAACACGGCGCGCATAATAAGGCAGAATTTGCAAGTAAAATGGTTATTTTCTTATTTTCTGCATACGTCACTTTATTCATATAAAATGAGATTTACCGCTCGGCTCACTATGTGTGAAGAATTTAATCATAAAGGACAAGACTGCTGTTTTATTCATAAACACTTAATGAAATTGCGAAATGTCCAACAATTAAGTTTTTGTTAACAATTTTACCACAGTGGCACAAGTCAAAAGTCTTTGAGCAGTGTGGGTTGCCAGTGATGACTTATGGCACTGAGACGTGGCCGCTAACGATGGGCCTCATAAGAAAGCTCAGTCACTCAGAGGGCGATAGAGAGGGCTAGTTGGCTCGGAGTTTCTGCGGGATCGCATTAGAAATTATGAAATCTGCGCAAGAACTAAAGTCACCGACATAGCTCGAAGAATCGCTAGACTCAAGTGGCAGTGGGCAGGGCAGATCGCTCGTAGAACTGATGGCCGATGGGGCAAAAAGGTTCTCGAGTGGCGTCCACGGACCGGAAGACGCAGTGCAGTAGTGGCCTAGTGGGGATTGGAAACTTTACACACACCACTGAATATATTCGCAGGTGTATGCAGGTCTTCACGATGTTTTTCTTCACCGTAAAGCTCCTGGTAAATTTCAAATGTAATTTCGCACATATATTCCGAAAAACTCAGAGGTGCGAACCGGGATTTGAAACCACGACCCTCTGTTTGTGAGGCTATAGGTCAAACCACAGACCACCACGGTTTTTTTAAGCGAGTAACATCTAGTTCCTTTATATTCTAGCGCTTTACATAGAACCTCTTCTTTCTGAAGTCGGTTAAAAATAAACGGAAGCAAAAACACTACTGGTATTTGCATAAAGAAAGTGCCGGAGTTCTCGATTGTTCTCGGAAAGTGCAAAATAGAATTCGCCGTTGGATTTTTGAGATAGAAAAAGTCGATCTGCCTGATGGTACTGAAACAATACGGCGCAGTGTTGTCACATACAGTTTTGACGAAATGGTAGAAAAGTATGCAAGGATTAGTAGAAATAAGTAGAATTGAAAATTAAAATAAAAATCTACCATTCTAAGTCAATACATTTTATTTAATGATTCAAAATGGGAAACAACATTGGTCGATTGATGGCGCTTAAATTATTTTGTGGAACAATTTCAAGTGATCGAAGTAAGGATCGCCTTCTATAAATTCAAGCTAAGGTTACTGAACACAAGTTTTCAAATTATTTCTGACTAGCAGCCCGTCCCGGCTTCGCACGGGGTAGACAATTATTTATTTTTGGAAATTTGGATATAAAACACTTTTTTTCACAAATATTTTTTTTATTAAAAAATTATTATTTATTATTTATTAATTATTACAGACGTGCACGCCCCACTCCTGTATTTCAGTGCCCCCTCCACCCCGCCCGCCGCGATGCCCGGCGCGCTTTTCAGACTGCATCGCAAACAACGGCCACGGCGCTATGGCGGTTTTGTTTACTGTTTGAATTTTTTAATTCGTAATATCTTTTGAATGGAAAGTCCAATTTAAATAATTTAAAAACTATTTTATAGGTAGTTAAATGGTCTTTACCATTAAATAATTTATTTGGATAAGGATTAATATAAACACATAAATAGCATGGTTTGAATTTGGTTAGCATTTTCATTAATGTTTAAAATGAAAAAATTGTTGTAGTGACATAACTACAATAGTTGGACATATGCTACCGCGGAGTTTTTTGTAGACCTTATGATGTTCTTCAATATTGTTGTACATTATTTTGTTCTATCGCTAATAGTTTCGGCAGCGCATTCGACGAAAGACATTTTAAGACTCATTTTTCTACACCTTCGGTTACATTGTTCAAATTTTACCAAGGATCCCTAATTTTTTTCAAAATGAAATGTAGCCTATGTCAAATTGGAAGAATGTAGCATTCTATTGGTGAAAGAATTTTTTAAATCGGCCCAGTACTTTTTGAGCCTATTCATTACAAACATACAAACATAGGTACAAATCTTTCCTCTTTATAATATTAGTGTAGATTTGAACGAAAACAGCCTGGACATTCGCGCTGCTGTGAACATTGAAGAATTGTTTGCGGACATATTGGAGTTTGATATTTATCAACTCAGTTGTTGAAAAGTCCCGCTCTATTCTTTAGCATGGTGGCAACATGTTAAGATACGATAAACTTTATTTTTTCATATTTTTTAAGGCGAGGTACCTCTGAGAAACGTAATTTTTAATTTCATTTTATCTAGAAACGGTAATGATTAAACACGTGAAAAAAATATATGTTGCTTTTGAGACCTTTCTGTAAGTACGTCGGGCACTCGTTACATAATTGGACAAACTTCGCTCGATCGAAAAAAAATCCAAACATACCCCTATTTTGTACCTTTAAACTCATTTCATTTCAATATTATACTACTTGATGTATTGAAAGTCACATCAAAATAAACGTCTGTAATGATGTAATGTCCGTCGGGTTTAATTTTGTTAATTTTATAAAACATATAATTTTTAACCCAATATTAACGAAGTTCACGGCACGATTTACTGGCGCCCACCTGCCAGCCCGCCGCTCAGTCCCGAGCGGAACGTGTTGGAGGTCGGACGCTTGCCAATTTTTGAAGCGCTCCACATTACGACTAAATATCCTTGATGTGGGTAGTAGTATCATCATTTATTTCTGTTATTTACCACTATTCAATGTAACCGCCACACACAAAAAGAAACGCCCATCCACGCAACTATACACAGTACACAGTGTACAAAGAAAAACAGTACGGGCATAGAGTGCTTCTTAAACTGCGACTTAAACGAGGTCGCAATCGAATACTGATCTAGAAAAATTGGTTCCTGATCACCGATTAAAAATCATCTATACCTATAAAACAGTACCGTGACTGACTGACTGACTGACTGACAGACAACGCACAGCCTAAACTACTGGGGCTAGAGACTTGAAATTTGGCACACATGTACCTTCAGTATAGGGATGTTTCCTAGGTAAAAAAATAATAATTCTTATTAGTCCGTATTTTACATTATCAAAAAATATTAGACACGTAATTTTTCTTTTGACAATTAAACAAAAAATGACGAAGATATGGCGCGTTGAACTTCCGCGTGACGAGGCGTGACGTCACTTGTTCCTAAAACGCTCATACAAAGTGTAGGAACAAGTGACGTCACGCGAAACTTCAACGCGCCATATCTTCGTAATTTTTTGTTTAATTGACAAAATAATAAATACGTGTCCAATATTTTTTGATAATCTAAAAGACTGACTGGTTAGGAAAGTAGCCTATTGTAGAGGTGCACTAAGGAAGGATTTTTCGAAATTCCCACGGGATAGGGAAATATCTAAGGTTTCTTTGTTTATTTGTTTGTAGCGGAATCTCTGAAACTATTGAGCCGATTTTTAAAATCCTTTCAGAATTAGAAAGCTACACTAGCCTTGAAATGAAATTAAATGTTTATATGCTATAACACTATGTATGCAAATGTGATGTTGATTAACATAGGTTACTTTTTATCCGGAAAAATGCAAAATTCCCACGGGATAGAAATAAATTAGTTCAATTTCGAGGCTGATTTTAAAAATTCTTACATATTATGTGGTATGACTATCCCCGATTGACTAAGGCTACTTTTTACTCGGGAAAATACAAAATTCCCACGGGATAGAAAAATTTGAAATCAACCTCGGAGCTGACTTTAAAAATTCTTTCACCAATTAAAAGCTACACCATTCTGGATTGGTATAGTATAGACTACTCTTCTTCGGGAAAATGCAAAATTCCCGCGGGATAGAAATAAGTGAATTCAAATTCGGGGCTGATTTTATATTCTTTCACCAATAGTAAGCTACAGTATCCCTGATTGATATAGGGTACTTTTACCGGGGAAAATACAAAATTCCCGTGGGATAGAAATAAGTAAATTCAACTTCGGCACTGGTTTTAAAAAAACTTTCATATGACTATCCCCAATTGACAGGCTACTTTTTCATCGGGAAAATGTAAAATTCCCGCGGGATAGAAAAAACTGAATTTTTCTTCAGGGCTGATTTTAAAAATTCTTTCGCCAATGGAAAGCTGCACTATTCCTGATTCATATAGAAAAAATGCGAAATTACCGCGGGATAGAAGTAAGTCAATCCAAATTTGGGGCTGATTTGAATGGCATAGGCTACTTTTCTACAAAATTCCTAAGGGATAGAAATAAGTGAATTGAATATAGGGGCTGATTGTTAAAATGATTTCACTAATAAAAAGCTACATTGTCTCTGATTTTTTTCAAAATAGGTCAAAAAAGTGATTTCTATCCCGCGGGAACTTTACTTTGCACTTTCTCGGGATAAAAAAGCCTGTTTCAATCAGGCACAGACCCCCTCCCAGAACGAGAGGACTTGGGCAGAACTTCAAACGTAAAATAGCACATGAATTCGGAAAAACTCAGACGTGCAAGCCCGGGCTCAAACCCACGACCCTCTGCTAAAGAGTCCATAAGTCAAACCACTAGGCCACCACGGCTTAGAGGCTATAGATAGAATTCACTTATTCATATTCCACGGGAACTTTGCATTTTCCTGGCATTATCCTATGTGTTAATCCAAGTAATAAACTACCTGTGTGCCAAATTTCATCCAAACAACTAACGTTATTGTCTTCGCGTACGAAGTTGCGGGCAAAAGCTAGTAATCATATTCTGGACTGAAATTTCTTAGTCAACCTACTTGCAATATATTTATTAACATATTTAATTTAACATAAAATACTTTTCATCCATTAACCAACTCGGTGAAGGTCGTCTTATGGAGGGATCACGTACTAATAGTTTAGTTTTGTATCCAACTGAAATTCTGGAACTGTACAAGCTGCGGACAAAGAAGTATCCACTTCGAAAAAGTTTCATATTTTACATTTATAACACAAAAGTAATCTAAGTAATTGCATCTAAACATTTAAATTACAGCGTGATCTTGGTCTCGGTCGCAACTTACACTACTGAAAATTATTTACACTGTTGCTGGCAAGCGTGACCTCCGGCGGCGAGTTCACGGCGCGCGCGGCGATCGTAGCTTTTGCGCGGGCGGGGTGCGGGGTGTAAATTAACGTGGCGCGCTTCAAGAACCTCGCCTTAACATGCAGACTTAAGTTTGCATGAAAAAGCTGATTCATGTATTAATATATTTACTCTTGTCGGCGGCACGAAATGATGACGACGGTTGAACGCCCCAGAACAAAATACTCCGAGAATATGTTTTCTGAAAATCGGATACATGCGAGAAAAACAAATTTAGGTATACCATTAGGGTGCCTTTCTACCAGAGATGTGCTTTGCAGCTATGCTGCGAAGATGTGAGTGAAAGCTACGCTACGAAACTGTGTGACCGTTTCCCCCAATGCTAAGCTATGTAGCTATGCGATGTATCGATAGGGGCGCGCGGAGCGGCAGCGCGGTGAGGAAAGAGACGCGCCTACTGACATTGCTACACGACTCGCGACACACATCCATAGCACGCATCCGTAGCACGCATCCGTAGCACGCATCTATAGCACGCATCCAGGGCACGCATCTTTCCATATAAAAATCATAGCTTAGTTGAACCCGTTTCCACCAGTGCTATGCTATGTGGACCATGAACATGACTAGTGGATATCAGACACATCCATAGCAACGTAGCGTAGCACATCTCTGGTGGAAAGGCACCCTTGTGTATTTACTAGCTTACAGTATATTTATTGTAGATACGTTTAAAGTACGCTATGCAGAAAGCATTTGCATATTATGAACGTTAAAGAACCAACAGATGCAATCGATACCTGCAAGGAATATCATTAAGTTTACATTATCATTATTATTTTTATCATTATCTATTAAGTTTACAGTGAGACACCATCAAAGGTTTATTTTTTTTATAAAAAAATGTTTGTCTTAATACAAAACCACCATGTACATTATAACCAACGAAGAACTTCACTTGGTAAGTTCGTTTGATCATCAATTTTACCCTTTTTAGGTAGTGACATACCACGATATACCACAATATTACGTTGTAGAACGTACAATCCTTTTAATGTACACGATTATAATCTAAAGGTGAAATAATTGTAAATCTGAGATACAACATTTGTGGTATATTTTTTTTCATGCCATTACGATGAAGTTAGTTTGAAAGGGCCATGCGTAAAAAACTTAACTTACTATTTTTCACCTCAGCACCTCAAACAGGCAGGTTTTGCTACTAAAAAACAGTGAGCAAAATCCGATTTTGCTCACTGCGTGAGACAAAGTAGCTTTTTAATTATTTTTTTTAAAAGTCAAAGACAATGATGGGTCTGCTTACTGAATTCGAAAGATTTGAACTTCAGTTTGATCTGTCACTTTAATTTCGATACGAAAAGAGCGAGAGATAAGATCAAATCGATTCGAATTTCGATTTCAAATTCTATCCTAGTCGACCTAAAAATAAACGAACGATTGAACGTTCGGATACTCATAATAAGTTCTTAACCTTAAAATTGTAATTCGTCTGTTAAGGTTTTAAATTAAATTATTGTAGGTACTTTTTTAATAATTGGATTATATTTTTATATAATCAAATTAATAGTAAAAATGTTGTTGAAAACAAAGTTTAAACATGTATCTATATAATTATTAATAATTATAACAATCTTGAACATCGTGGTAAATACAGCGGATGCAGCATCGGAACGCAGCGGGTGTAGTATCGGAACGCATCTTTAAAAAAATAGCGGGATTCAAATTTTAATTATTTTCTTCTGTTTCTCTAGCTACAGAGTTCGATATCTATGAGTTTGGTACACGATCAGAGGCAATTTGGAAATTATTAGAATAGTAATAAGTACTTATTTAATACATTTTTGAATATGATATGAGTGAATTGAGTGAGTCCAGTGACGAAGTCAACAATTGAACACCAGACGAATTAATGGAGTAATACATAATGCAGAGTAAGTTTCTTACTTGAAAAGTCTCGCGAAAAATATTTAAAAGCTTATGATATTTTTAAACAATGCAAACACTTTTTCGGAGACTGTACCTATTGTTATATATATAATATGAAGTATTTACTGAATGTTGAAAACCACAACAAAGACAAAAAGACGACGTTCATATACCTTTAATAATTTATTATGTTCTCGCTGCTGAGGTGAAAAGTTGTATGTGTCACACGAGACCAAAGTTTTTTTGCATCTCGTGTATTTGAATCGATCGCACACTCAGGATTCTAACTTAGAATCACTCGCTAAACGCTCGTGATTCAATTATAGAATCCTTCGCTAACTCGTGATTCAAAATCAGCACTCGCAGTAAAAAACAACTTTGCTCTCTTGTTGCACAAATAACTATTATTCACCCCTGGGCACCCTTACTTACAATGTTTGTCCAGGTCCTAACTTTTTAACGCGAAGGAGTTGAGATTGACACAAGGATCAGAGCTAAAAAAACATAATTTTATTTCATGGAAAATCATGATTGAGACTTAAAATTGACAAAAGTGAGTTACGATAACATTCCTTGCAGATGTCGAATGTATACTTGTTTGAAAGCGATATTTTGAATTGCTGAAAGGCTTTTTAAAGTCGCAAAAATCTATGTAAGTAAAAATGAATCGCCAAAATGTGTTGCTAAGTGCAAAACTCGAGAACAACTGCACCAAATAGGGAATTCTTTTTTGTTGTGTTCGTAATTGTCTGGACGAGGTTTTTATGAAACTTCAGCGAGGGCGAAGCCGCGGGCATCAGTTAGTATATAATATATTATAATATGTAATAATAGCAATATCCATACTGCAATTTAGTATTAATAGTTGTACTTGCAGTGGGCAGGGCATATTGCTCGTAGAACTGATGGCCGATGGGGCCAAAAGGTCCTGGAGTGGCGTCCATGGACCGGAAGACTCAGTGTAGGTAGGCATCCAACAAGATGAAGCAACGATCTTGTCAAGTTCATGCGTCGAATGCGTATAGCGCAGTACCGATTTGTTTTGTGAACTTTTGGAGAGCTTAGGTGCAAGCCACGCAGAAGAGACGTGGGACGGGGGCGCGTCGAAGTCCGAGTCATTTGTTTGCAGGCCGCGTCTCCGCCCCATCTCTTCTGTCTGCTTTAGATCGCGACGCTTCTTTACATTGAGTAAGAAAACTGATTTAAGGAGCGCCGCGACGGCGACGCTTCCCCGTTCCACGTCTTTTCTGTGTGGCTTGCACCTTATGTTCAGCATTGAACGTCTTTCGGCTGATGATGATGATACTGCAATTTAGGTTACCAGAAGTATTTGCTCTTAAAATGACGTGACACGCGAAATAGAAGGTGTGAACGGTGTTTCCCAGTAACACGTGGACGTTAAAGACGGCGACACGCACGAGGTCAAGGCGCCACGAAAATTATCCGGTCACGAATCACGTCACGAGATAATGGAATAATGCGTCGTCCGAATTTAGAACTATCTTGAAATTTAAAAATGTAAAATTCAAATCAATTTGATTTTCCATTATTTAATTTATAATTTAGAAAATTTATTTATTTTAAATATTTACATATACCAATAGTTATATACAACTATCCTAGATTCAAAGTATCTAAAAAAAAATGAAAAGGTAAGGTAGGTCCAACTTCGAGAAGGAGGTCAATCGGCGAATCCAACTCGGATGGGCAGCATTCGGGAAGCTCCGCAAAATCTTTTCGTCCAAAGTACCTCAATGCCTCAAAACAAAAGTCTTTTATCAGTGTGTGTTGCCAGTGATACATATGGATGCGAGACGTGGTGCTGTGCTTCACTATGGGCCTGATGAATGTGCTCAGAGTCGCTCAACGAGCTATGGAGTGGGCTATACTCGGAGTTTCTCTACGGGATCGAATCAGAAACGAGGAGATCCGTAGAAGAAACGGGGTCACCGACATGGCCGAACGGATTAGCTCGTTGAAAATGGCAATGGGCAGGCCATATAGCACGCAGAACAGATGGCCGTTGGAGGCCAAAAGTTCTCGAATAGAGACCACGGACTGGCAAGCGCGCGTGGGACGTCCACCAACGAGATGGGCGGACGATTTGATGAAGGCCGCAGGTTCAGGGTGGATGCAAGTCGCTTCCAACCGTAATGATTGGGCGTCAATGAGGAAGGCTTATGTCCAGCAGTGGACGACTTGCGGCTGAAATGATGATGATAATAATAATAAACTAAAGCCAACTCCGATCATAAATGTTTTGCAAACCATTTGTTTTTCAATACGTTTTAAACAACACCATAAAGATATAATCGACTGCAATATTCGATAGGGATAATAAAGCACATAAAACTTTCATCACAATGGGATTTGTAATGTGTTTGGGAATTTTCCGCGGCGTTGGGTCTATGGATGAAATATGGGGAAAGCTGCCACTGCGCAGGGTTCTACAGTCATTTATCATACGCTTCAACTAATGTGGGTTTAGATATACTTAGTAATCCATCTGAATCGTGAAGTTTTTGATAGTAAGGGCCTCACGCTCTGTTAAGTTTCGTTATTTTATGCGACATATTTTTGATACTGTCTCTCTTTGATTGAATAAAATAAACAGAGCATCATTGATATCTGTTACATATAACTAAAAAAATAAAAACCCCCAACGCAATTATGTCACTCGTACGTTTGAACATTAAGCCAATGAAAGAAAGAAAGAAAGAAAAACATTTATTTTATAACAACAATAACACATACACAGGCAAAAATAAGAGTACAAACATACGTATAGACATAGACATAGAAATGTACATATTAGTGCTGCTACAAAAAGGGACCCGGCTCAGCATGTTGCTAGTTAAAAACCAGCACTGGTCTTCCGCCGGGCCACAGTACCTACAGCAACATCACGGAAGGCCACACAAAACAGACACAAATTATATAATTATTATAAAAAAAGAAAAACATATCATTCTAACATAAAACTATCTGACTACGGAACCCTAAAAACTAAACATTCAAGCATTCAAGGCTACCACAGACCGAAGCGCGGGGCGCGCGCGCGACGGCAACGAAAACGCTTCGGTCTGTGGTGGCCCTAAAATAATTGGCTGAATGTTCCTGAGACCTATGCCTCTTCCTAGCGGAACACGGAACACTAAAGAAACAAAAAAAAAGAAAAAAGTATTAGAAGAAACAACAACAACAACCCAATCATAACCCGATTAAACTAAATAAAACCAGTTTTACCAGTTCTTTCCTCTGATCTGGGAAACAGATCTAAAACTAAAATTATAAAAAACAAAGAAACACAGTTTAAATTAAGAAAAAAATTAAGCTACAGCGACAGACACTTCGATTATATGAAGTAACCAAACATACACAAATGAAAAAGTTGCTCAATGATTGCAAAAACAGTTACAGTTACATCCGCTCCGATGCGTATGGGACAAAAACTCAAGGTATGTACTACAGAGACATGAAATTCGACAAACAAAGAACACTCAAAATACACTCGTATCATGGCTCAGCAGTTCTTGAGCCCTTTGGTGCTCAAACATCATTTTTTTCATCTTTAATTTAATGCCCGTTATGCGTCTAAGATCCCTTCCGCAGCTAACAAAAGAGCTGATAACTTTGAAACGGCTGGACCAATTTTGATAAAACAATGTCTAAGAACCAACCACGTCTGTGTGTGTCCACATCTCAGTGCCATAAGTCACCACAGGCAACACACACTGGTCAAAGACTTGAGATATTGCGGTACGCGTGGTGGTGTTCATTAAGATTTTAGTTGGCGATTGTTTGCAATGATTTAAGTAGATGGAGTAAAATAAATCAAAAGAGGGCACTATTTTTTTGTAACAAACTCACTAACCTATGGTGACGGCACCAATCATATACATGTTAAGCACAGTAGTACCCAGTAATGGACAGCAAAGATTCAATGCCTTATAGCCCACCATAAAAATGTCCACATTTATTTCTTGTCCATTACTGGTGCTGTCACCCTACTTCAAAAAGGGAAGAGGTTCACTAGGCCACCACGGGCTTTTTTCCATTTGATGAATAATAAAAAAGCTTCCGACGAATTCACAGTAAAACCGTTTATTTACAGGGAGATATCTGGTTAAATAAATAAACGCTTCGTCTGTCGAACGGGCTCGAGAGGGCATCTTTCAAAATGGCTGGCTTAGCACAACTCTATTGAACAGAGACATCACTTTTGCAGAAAAACGTCCACTTGACTTGATTTGTTTGAACGTTGAGGAGAAGAAAGCAAAAAGAAAAGGACGTGCAGAAGAATTGGCAGGGTTAAGAGCGTAATGTCTCAGATTGAAAAAACGCAATATTTCCTTAAAAACTAAAACCAAACTGGTACGGACTTTGGTCTTCACGATATTTTTGTAAGGTGCTGAGACTTGGACACTGAAAGCTTCAGATCGCAAATGCATTGACGTCTTTGGGGTCGTCATACAAGAAACATTTCTTTTTCAGCGTTTTTAAACGCGGCGCTGGTTGCTAGGCGACAGCTGACAGTTGCTAGGCAACGATTAACAGCCATAACCGCGCGCATACATACTGTATAAGTTTACGATTTTAGCAGGGGAACGTAGCTACTGCCGTATCAGCCGTATCAATGATACGGGGTCCCTGGGCTAACGTGTACCTTTACCCTTCATTATATTTTTTATATCCTTGTTCTTCGCGGGCGGAGTCGCGGGCAACAGCTAGTATTAGTATAATATTAATATTAGTTCCCTTCCACCTCTTTATTCATTTATTCGGGGATGCGGAGGGGAGGAGGCTTGTGCCCTGCAGTGGGACGTATATAGGCCCGGATGATGATGATGATTAATATTAGTATATATTGGTTCTATGCTACCCATAAGGACTATGACGCCGATTGCGCGTAGACGCGTCATCGCCACAATCTACTCCAACCGCAAATCCCGTATTGCGGGTATCCCGGTCCCATTGCGCTCTGCCCAACCTTTCCTATTTACCTAATGTTGCCAAGTGCCATTAATTCTTGAATTGTAAGGGTAAAGGTACACTGGAGTTTCAGGTTTAAGGGGAAAAGTGGTACAGTAAGATTATTTCCACTTTGACACTCGGAACGTCTCAGTTTTAACCGTAAAGGTTCGTGTTTTCTCATGGGGTACTTATATCAAATCCTAGACTTTAGTCACATAAAATACCCAAATCTATTTAATGTAATGTTTGTATGTATGTTGTATATTTTTTCCATGTACTTGAATTTCTGTATTTTTTTCTTTGTGGTGTGCAATAAAGAGCCATTGTATTGTAATTAATAACAAAACTTCAGCCTACATAAGCAAGCATTGCACTTCCGATCTCTCTCGATGTATGCCGAGAATTGCCGAGCGCCAAAGTGGAAATAATCTTACTGTAAAAGCAGTTTTGGGGATTTTTAAACTGTGTGAATCTGTACATATATGTAAAAGGCAACCGTTACTGACTCATTTATCAACGCACAGATGAAACAACAGACCGGATTGTGCTGAAATTTCACGCAGATATCTATTATGACGTAGGCATCCGCTAAGAAGGGATATTTTGGCCCCGCTTGGTTAAGTCATCACAGGTCAAACCAATGACCAGTTGACCAGTGGTGGCGTAGGGGAATGGCACGCGGCACGGAATGCTGAGGACCTGGGTTCGATTCCCAGCGCTGGTCTTTTTTCTGGGGTTTTTCTATGCATCCATGTTTCAGTTTGTATTTAGTATGAAATATATGGATTTCACGGGATGACCGTAAAAGTAATAAAAAATGAAGTTGAAAAAAAATACAAAAATATACTTCATATAATACTTGTCATCATCATCATTTTAGCAACAGGAAGTCCACTGCTGGGCATGTGCCTCCCTCATTGATACCCAATCATTACGGTTGGAAGCGGCTTGCGTCCTTGAACCTACGGACTTTACCAAATCCGTCCATCTCGTTGGTGGACGTCCTTAGTCAACTTCTTAATTCAAAACATCATAGAGCCGTATAAAGGTTAAATAGTTGAAAGTAAAACAAAGAAAGAAGATATATATTATTCACTTTTACACACACACACAAGACACACAAATACTTACAAGAAAATACACACGCAACACGTACGTACGTAGTTGCTATGGTAACCGTGAATTTATCGAAGCGCTCGTACGGGTCAAGTACCAAAATATATAACGTAAATCCTCTCATAATTATGTACTGTGGGACTGTGCTCTAGTTTAGGTAGATTAAGTACGGGGAACGCGCGTGATGCTAAACTGGCAAATAATAGGTTATTCAATTTTCTTCATATGTGGATTTATTCATTGATTAAAACTATACTTTATAAACTTAGGTCCAGCACGTTCGGCTGTCCGGAGCAATCTGCCCTGGCTCGCATACCGCTGACAATTCTATTTATTTTAAATCAAGTTCTAGATTTACAACAACATTTACCACTGGCCAGCGGTATAGAGCCGTGCCTACAGTACCTTTAAAGATAGATTATTTAAAGGTTGCTTATTTAAAGCGATGAGGCCGCCCGTTGCTTACCTATTATTTTCATGTACTTGTTTTTCTGTATTGTATTGTATTGTACATATACGAGTACCTTAATTCGACGACATATTTAAGAACTATGTGACATAAATGAACTGAAACATCGCGGGCGAGCAAAGTAATTGTTTCAGTTCATTAATATGGACCTCCGCAAAGTAACGCCTGATTCAATAAATTATGTGACAAAATTTATGATCAAGTTGTACGCACCCGTATTTTTACACTTGGCGGTACCAAAGCAACCCGACCCCGGTGTGGCTTTACCTTTAATCCAAGGCATGAGGTCTAGTCACGTAGCGCATGTGTGATTAGGAAGTAAAAAACGGTGCGACCTTTTTAGGACATTCTCTATACATTTTTAATGAAGTTTCGCCTTTATTCGGCTTAGATTTTGACTTCTTAGGAATCCGCACGTCGAGTAACAAAACGAAACACTTTTAGAATCTCCGTCAGTCGCAGGTTTGCTACAAAAATAACTACTAGACCGACTCAGTTGGGATACGTTGGGATTCCGTTCCGTACCCAAAGGGCCGATGGGACCGAAAGGTTTTCGAGTGGCATCCACGGACCGGAAGACGCAGTGTCGGTAGTCCTCCAACAAGATGGAGCAATGACCTGGTTAAGGTTGCGGGAACGCGTTGGGTGCTAATAGGGGAGGCCTATGTTCAGCAGTGAACGTCTCGTTCGGCTGAAATGATTATGACCCAAAGGGTACCAACGGCTGTCTTTCCGTCTGTCATAGAGCTGTATTTCTTGGCCGCTATAGGAGCAAATTACTACTTAAAATAAACAAAGTTAAAAATTAAAGGAGGTCGTCATACAAGAAACGTGTTTTTTGCAGCTTTTTTACTCTATCTCTATAAGGTTTTTTTCTCAAACATGCTATGAAATATTGACGTTATGTTCCTTATAATACGCCACGAACTGTCACGTTGCAGGTGCGCCTAGACGAGAGGTCAATAATGGAATTTCATACAACATTGCTGGCCTTGGCCAGCAAAGTGATCGTCTATTGTTTTATGTGACACAGCACCATGACGTTTAATAGGTCGACGTGGTCGACGTGGATGGATGGATGGATGGATGGATGAATGGATGGATGGATGGATGGATGGATGGATGGATGGATGGATGGATGGATGGATGGATGGATGGATGGATGGATAGATGGATGGATGGATGGATGGATGGATGGATGGATGGATGGATGGATGGATGGATGGATGGATGGATGGACGGACGGATGGACGGACGGTCGGAAGGATGGACGGACGGACGGACGGATGGATGGATGTTGATGGATGGATGGATGGATGGATGTTGATGGATGTTGATGGATGTTGATGGATGTTGATGGATGTTGATGGATGTTGGTTGATGGATGTTGATGGATATTGATGGATGTTGATGGATGTTGATGGATGTTGGATGATGGATGTTGATGGATGTTGATGGATGTTGATGGATGGATGGATGGATGGATGTTGATGGATGTTGATGGATGTTGTTGGATGTTGATGGATGTTGATGTATGTTGATGGATGTTGATGGATGTTGATGGATGTTGATGGATGTTGATGGATATTGATGGCTGTTGATGGATGTTGATGGATGTTGATGGATGTTGGTTGATGGATGTTGATGAATATTGATGGATGTTGATGGATGTTGATGGATGTTGGTTGATGGATGTTGATGGATGTTGATGGATGTTGATGGATGTTGATGGATGTTGATGGATGTTGATGGATGTTGATGGATGTTGGTTGATGTTGGTTGATGGATGTTGATGGATGTTGATCGATGTTGATGGATGTTGATGGATGTTGATGGATGTTGGTTGATGTTGGTTGATGGATGTTGATGGATGTTGATGGATGTTGATGATGTTGTTGGTGATGGTGATGGTGATGGTGATGATGATGGCGGTGATGATGGTGGTGATGATGATGATGCATGTTTGAGAAAAACTTTATACAAGCCTTGGCCACGAACAGGGATTGCCGGCCTCGTATCTCTAGATGGCCTCGTTGACACTCGGCCATCTATAACTACTCGACCGGCAATCCCCTATTTCGCGGCCGCTGCAGTAATGTACTATTATTGAACTGTTATTTTAAAACTATAAGGCACAGAACCCTTTACGAGTCTCCCACTTCACCAGTTTTTTCTTAATATACTTTTAGTTTAAATATAAATATTTCAGTACTAGCTTTTGCCCGCGACTCCGTCCGCGTGGAATTAGTAATTTGGGCAGCTTATTTTTTATCTAATTTGCTTTTTCACCAATTATGGCTCTCCTTAGATCCTTCCGGAAGAAGTGAAACTTCATAATAAACGAACCCGCTTCCAATCCGACCCCAAACAGCCCCCAACCCGCCCCATCCCGCTCCCAACCCGCCCCAACCCGCTCCCAACTCGCTCCCCCACCCGCTCCCAACCCGCCCCCAACCCGCTCTCAAACCGCCCCCAACCCGCTCCCAACTCGCCCCCCACCCGCTCCTAACCCGCCCTATCTAACTGGGCTATCTGACACTGAAAGAATTTTTCAAATCGTATCAGTAGTTCCCGAGATATATAAGTTTCACTTCAAAAACCCCCAATTTGGAAACATTCTTCCGCTCCGCTCCGCTCCTATTGGTGTTAGCGTGATGATATATAGCCTATAGCCTTCCTCGGTAAATGGGCTATCTAACACTGAAAGAATTTTTCAAATCGGAGCAGTAGTTCCTGAGATTAGCGCGTTCATAATAACAACTCTTATAAAAACAGTTCGATAAATTCTTAAAATAAACGTATCTTTCTTATTTGTGAACCGATTCAAATGAAACAAACACTAAATGTTAATCCAAGAAAATACCAACATATCAGTGAAAACCGCATCCTTCTAGGTTAAGCCGTTTCTGAGATTAGCGCGCACAAACGCACAGACAAACAGACAAACAGACAATAATTCTATAAATCATTATTTTGGGTTCTATTGCGCTAATAAATAGCCCTAGTGTCAGTTTTTCTCAAATATCATCAATGTACAGACACCGACTTGTTACAGATTTATTATATGTATAGATGAAATGAATGACATCAAAACTGTTAATGCCTAATGAACGCAAACTTCCAGAAAGTTCTGAAAAAACCATGCACCGAAACCGCGGAAAAACAAGTTCTTAATATAACAGAAGTTTGATAATAAGGTTTACAGCAAAACACGATAAAAGATAATCCGTGTCATTTGTAATCATGGCGTCGTAAAGGTGGGGGGGGGAACGAGCAGTCATTTACAGGGAGGAAATTTCCCCTTTCATTTAAAAGGTTTTATGTACAAATGTGCCCTGGTTTTTTGATATTGCGCTCTTTATTGGCAGTTATGTCATTTTTTTGCGGTAATTTTCTGTAATTCAAGTTATGTGCACGCACACAGACAAAAGCTGCGTTATAAAAATGGCTAGATCTTGCTCGCGACTTCGCTCGCGTGAATCGTTGGCAGTGGTGGATTTACACATTTTCCGCCAGTAAGCTATTCAATTTTTGCCGCCCCTACGAGTATTAACTCTGCAACACTATTGGTTATTAAAAAAACATACTTAAGTATTTACAAAATTATAAGTTACAAAGCGCTTAGTAATTTTTCATGTAGGTATTGACGTTGGAGTATTCTGTACACTGAAATATTGTTATTTTTGTTAAATCTTCTAGACTTCTTTTCTCCGCGTACCTATATAATAATGTTCTTTTTTATTTCTTTAACAAACAAAATAAAAGGAACCGAATTTGCCGTAGGCCTACTCAGTGTGCTGGCAAATCTGCCACAGATAGTATTCATTTTGAAGAAGCAAGCAAGCTTGCAGGTAAGCATGCAAACAAGTCTGCAAAGATGCAAGCAATAACTTGGCTCGCTTGCTTGCCTAATCGCTTGTTTGGTTTATGTGATGGTTCATGTGAGCGTAGCCGTGGAAAAATGTAGTTAAATATCTACTAAAATAACAACTGATGATGGTGATGAACTATAATTGTTACATATATTGTTAGGGGGCGTCTATAATTACGTGAGGCGATCTTGGCAAATTTCCGAAGCCCCTCCCATTTGAGATATGTGAAATTTGGCTCGATTACACGATCAGAAAATACCACAACATTTATATCATAAATATCAGTAGTCACAGTATTTAGCTTTCGCCTATTTATCCCACCCCTCTACATTTTTACAGTGCGTTACATTCTTTCGTACTTAACTAGTGTAGGTACAAGATATATTAATCCCTAATAACCTTGAATAGTTCGATAAAATCTGTCCAGCGAAGGTTAGTAACAACAGCTTAAAAAAACCACCATTATTTATGCATTAACCTGTAAGCAAGATTACAATCGACGAAATAACTGTATACAAGCGACTCGTAACAATGCTCGATGAACTTGATTTGGTTAAACATACTGTATGAACAAGGGCTTTTATACTCTTTTGACGATGTAGCGACAGAAGTAAGGTTGTCACTGCTGAACATAAAATTATGCTCCAACAAGGTTCGCCAAATACATCGGTCTTGCGCCATCCGCATCCAACGCGTTGGAGGCCTACCTACACAATACAACAATACAATACAAACAATACAATTGTAATGAGCGTATTCTCGCCAACAAACTGTCATATCAGTTTGGCGAGTGGATTTAGATAGTAAGCCAGTGTATGTGATACCTATGAGAAATAAATTAAAAAAAAAAAAGAATTATATTCTACACTGCGGGTCCACAGACGCTACTCGAAAACATTTTGGCCCAATCGGTCACCAGTACGAGCGATGTGCCCTGCTCACTGCCACTTGAGTCTGACGATTTTTACAGCTATGTCGGTGACTTTAGTTCTTGCGCGGTTTTCGTCATGTTTGATTTGATCACGCAGATGAACTCTGAGCATAGCCTTCTCCATCGCTCTTGAACTTTCTTATGAGGCCCGTTGTCAGCGGCCATGGCTCAGTGCCATAAGTCTTAATTTGTGACAGTAAAACAAAGAAAAGTCGTGTATTGAAGCCATATCCTCCGACACCAATAATATTTCCTTCACAAAGCATTGTGATTAGGAAAATAGCCGAGGAAAAAAAGAAAGAAAGAAAACGTTTATTTGTGATAAAGATTAAACAATAATGAAATAAGGAAAATGCGCGTTTCACAAAATGGTCCCAAATCAGCAAAAACTGCCGATCTTGCGAAGGTCGGGAGACACAAAATGTCATTGATCCGTAACGTAAAAGAATAGACTGCTATCAAGACAGTAGAACAGCTATTCAAACTGGCTATGGACAAAACGAGATTTAAGGAGCTGAAGATCTGTTGATGAGCAGCTAAACTAACTCGAAAGACGCTATCTTTTTCTGGAAAGACGAACTACTTCGAAAGACATCGCCCAGGTATTGCCATACGAAATGAAGGTATATACTTTGTCACACATAATCTCAACTCACCCCTCTTAAAATGAAAGGGGGAATGCAAAAGACATGTAGCAATCACTCCCAATTAGAAAGGGACGTTGATAAATGTGTTAGACAAAAAGGTTCGACTCGCGATGTAATGAAGTTGCCGTTAAGGTAGTGAATGAGATTCGAAGTGCAAATAATGATTTTAGAAGATTGGTGCTTTAAAATTTTAGAAGAACGACTCTTTTTTTAGGTTTCGTTGAAAATAAATAATTTGGAATTTTTGAAAAATATTTTATTACGTAGACCCCCTTTCAGGTTTTCGTCGACCCCTGGTGGTCGATATAGACCACTTTGCGTATCATTGGCCTCGACCAAAACATTAAGTCTAAGCACAGTTTAAGCTCCATCGTCCCTCATGAATTCTAGATTTCTAGCCGAATAACTTGACAATGGATCTAGATCGTAAAACCGTCTAGACACCCTTGATGATATAATTTAGTCGGTTTGGGAGTATATTCTACGCAGACAAAGTCACAGGCAACAATTAGTTGAACATTATTGAGAGAGACACATTATTGAGATTATTATTGAGTTGGACATTGATGGTCTTACCTCAAAAAAATTAATCGCATACAATATCAGTTGTTTTATTAAAAGACATGCGTTAAATGTATAACCATTGTCTAAGTTTTTGTGTTAACATTGTGAAATTCATGAAAGTGTTTTTATGATAAAAAGTCTTGGTTAGGTACTCTGAAATTGCAAACATAAATAAAAATAAATATCACGGGACAATTCACACCAATTGACCTAGTCCCAAACTAAGCAAAGCTTGTACTATGGGTACTAGATAACGGAAAACATAAGTACTTACTCGTATATAGATAAATATTTGGCATAAGTAGATTCTTAGTATTTTCAATACATACTTCCACCATGTCCATTATCCATACCAATATTATAAATGTAATGCCCGCAACTCCGTCTGCGAAGAAAAGGGGTATAGAAAAACATGTGGTCGAATTGAGAACATGCTCCTCTTATGAAGTCGGTTGAAAAATAGCCCACGACCTATTCTCAGAACTACCAAATATAGATAAAAAAATTAATAATAATCGGTCAATCCGTTTCGGAGGAGTTCGATAACAAACACTGTGACACGAAATTTTTATACATTAGAAAAAAAATAGAAGAAAACTAGTCGGTGTAGAGTCGATCATCATCATCATCATTTCAGCCGAAAGACGCCCACTGTTGAACATAGGCCTCCCCCAAGGTTCGGCAAACAGATCGATCCTGCGCCATCCGCATCCAAGGCATTCCCGCAACCTTAACCAGGTCGTCGCTCTATCGTTAGAGGTCTACCTACACTGCGTCTTTGGATCTGGTAGAGTCAATATCACGCCTCAAAAAAAATTAGAAATATTTTTTAAAGGTCGTCTAAATTCGTTAACTGAAATGTTATGGCATCAATTGACTAAAATGTATATGCTTAACTCATACTTTGTATATCTATGTCACACTTGTCAGATATTTGGTAATCAGCTAAACATTTTATAACGTACATTTTATAAGTGCGCTGAATTTGCCATGCCGAATGAAAATAATCCTTACACTCTTTACTTTTCTTTCTGTTCGAAAAGGCTGCCTGGAATAGATCGCTCCGAAGTAATAAGGCCGCCTATTAGCTTACCTTGTACATTTTCTTCGTGTACTTGTTTTTCTGTATAATTTTCCATGTCTACATTCACTATTGTATTGTATATAATTACTAGCTATTATCCGCGACATCGTCTACGAAGGATACTAGTGTTATACTATATCTATAACAAACTTTATCATGATCGGATCAGTGCTTTGAGCGTCAAAGAAGATTGAATTAACTCGTTGAAAAATTGAGCACCCACTATTGAAGTCTCAATCCTGATTATCGTTTATCCTGTTCGACAACTTTCAGCTGTTATAAGACACAAGCCACACCAGCACTGTAGCAGACGCAGTCCACGTCGTTTGTTCGCAGGCCGCGTCTCCGCCCCGTCTCTTCTGTCTGCTTTGGATCGCGATGTAAAATTAAAATTTATTCAAGGGCGCCGCGACTACAACGCGCCTTCGTCCCACGTCTCTTCGTGTGGCTTGCTCCTAACACACTTCCAAACACCCAAATATCGAAACACAAACTTTCTAATTCATATTATTTGTAGGATTAGTTAGTAAGGATACCGAACAGTAATTATGTATACACAGATTTTCATCATTTTCGAATGATATTTTCACATCGCTGTGATTTCCAAAATTCGTCCTCTGACTTGTATTTGCTATTGTTATCGGCACCGAATTGCCGAAAGTTAAATTGGCGCTTCCAATAACCCAGTTTTTTAACAATTTTTGGCGTCACGGCCCTTAATGACCATCAAAATTCCTTCGCGACCCCCCAAAACCCAATTTGTACGATTAATCTTAAAACCCATGTACATCCTTCAAAAAAAAATCATTCCATCTAGTCACAAGACTTTCTTGGAGCTGAGCCTCGCGACCCCCCTGGATAGGTGTCGCGACCCCCCGGGGGGTCGCGACCCACACTTTGAAAAACACTGCAATAACCTATCTAGCGTACGTACGTGTATTGTAGAGATCAGTGGTTTGATTTTCATGAGGTGATAATGAGAAAAGCAAGTGATAAATACGTGCGGTGCTAAACGGAATGACAAAATGCGTTTATGTTTGGAGTAGATTTAGTAATGTCTGCAACGATTTTTTTTAAGTTTGTATATTTTGCTATAGCAAAAGTCAAAATATTTATTTACACACAAAATATACCTGAATTGACAGAAAGCCGTCTCCGAGATCTACGAAATACTTAAATAACTATGCAAGATTTGGACGTTTGAAGGTATTTAGTTCAGTTGCGGTTTTTTATTTAAGTGCGAGGATAATTTGTCCAGTATTTACAAAAAATCCAAAAAAATTAAAACACCCAAAAAGGTCTAAGTTAAAAATCACAAAATTAGCTCATTACGTAAACTAGGTCGCCTTTTAGAGCAATATTGTTGCAGCCTGTCACATCCACTTCAAATTAGTATTCGATTCGTTCTAAATTTAAATGCCTATTTTACTCGCGCTCGGATGTTGCCAGACTGAATATCGATGCGATGTTTTTCTTAAATATCGTTACTGGCCAATTATTCTGATATTTAAATAGGGCAACTGTCAATTGATTTTATCAAGAAAAAATTAATAGTTTAAAAAACACTAGAAAAACACGCTTTTATAAATGCACGTAAAAACAAAAAATAAATTATGGATCGTTCAAGTTGTCTCTATTTCTGGGCTGAAGTGTAAACTATGTGCTTTTAATTATAATATTTGATTGTAAAAGCGTGGGGCGCTGGAACAGGAAAGACGTTCTTGGATGCGTCAACAGTGGCAAAGAGTTCTTGTTCGTGGACGAGATAATCTTTGGTTCCCTTTGGTAACCTTTGGCATAAACGTTATGCTCTTGTGCGACCTCATACAGCTTCCGCCAGGAATTTAGTATTAATTAGTATTTGTTAACAAGAACGTCTTTCCTGTTCCAGCGCCCCACGCTTTGACAATCAAATATTATAATTAAAAGCACATAGCACTTCAGCCCAGAAATAGAGACAACTTGATCGATCCATAATTTATTTTTTGTTTTTACGTGCATTTATAAAAGCGTGTTTTCTAGTGTTTTTTAAACTATTAATTTATTTTATACTTTTTGATCTTTGATAACGAAATATTTTTAACATTTATACATGGCATGATTTCCATGTGCTAAAAACAGACACATGAAGGGTTTTTGTTCGTCTTAAATAGAATCGGTCCATCTTATACTTTGTCTTTGGTGCGCCCGCACTGCTCTACAGTAATATACCAAACGTAACTCTCTGTTTCTATCTTCACCCCCTCACCCCCCAAACCCTCCGATCCCCCAACCCCCTAACATCTGGGATCAAAGTGCTCGTCAAGACGAATCAAACGAGCCCAAACTCGACGGGGTTGTGTCGTTTTATTGTGGACCTTTGGCCATCTTCCAGCTCCATCATCAAACCCTGGTTACCACCTGGGATCAAAGTGATCGTCAAGACGAATTAAACGAGCCCAAACTCGACGGGGTTGTGTCATTTTATTACAGAGTTCCTATGGCCACCATCCAGCTCCATCATCAGATTAGCTGCATGTTACCATATTATTGCATTGTCATCCAATTTACACATGCGTGCAAAATTTCAGCTCAATCGGAAACCGGGAAGTGGGTCAAAATCATGTTTAAAGTTTCCATTACATACTTAGTTACATTTATTTATTTATTTATTTATTTATTTATTCATTTATCACAACTTAACATATAACTTTACAGCAAAAGCCAAGAGACGTTATAGCTAGTACAGTTAAACCTAATTTCCTTAAAATTACATTACAAAATTACAATATTGCCGATTGACTCATACACTCACCTCTAACACCCTCTTCCATTCCGCCAACAATCTCGCTATACACACAGGTCGTTCTAATAAAAAAGGGCTTTTATTTAACAAATTGACCGTTTTAAAAATCGTTGCATAGCTTGAGGAGTGGGAGATAATTACAGTTCGCGATCTGACGGGCCTTGCATCTCGGATGTTTCTCATGTTTTTTGCTTGATTAATAAATTCGTCATTTAATTTGGTGGGTGTAGAACTAAATAAGACTTCTTATTTTTTACTTCGAAAAAACGGAACTAAGCCAAGTTTAAAATCTTGCTAAAATAAAGGTATTTATTTCTTTATTTCATTTTTCAAATCCCCATTGACTCTTTATGGCTTGCTTAATCAATTAGAGGATTTGAAATTTGCTAAGAACTTCTCTTTAGGATGTAGATGAGGTTCAAGGATATTTCAAAATTTCCGCAGAACGGGGAATTGTTTCATAGGAGCAAAATCACAGGCGTAAGTTAGTCTGTACGGTATTTGATAGAGAAGGCAGGTCGATTATGTGGACTGTACATTAGTATAACTATGAAAATTATTCGTGATTACATAATTGGTCCTTCATATTATCGTGACCCAACCTTCGATACATTTGGGATTTATGAAAAAAAAAAATATCTCGTTAATGTATTTATACTTTTGGAGTCTTCAATTCTTCATTTAACCAGCAACATTCGAATGTTCGTTGTGATTTCAAAATTTGCAAACCAT
Source organism: Archips crataeganus (assembly GCA_947859365.1). NCBI lineage: Eukaryota > Metazoa > Arthropoda > Insecta > Lepidoptera > Tortricidae > Archips > Archips crataeganus. The sequence continues at coordinate 4,416,231 of OX402071.1, read as the reverse complement.
TTTGAGACCTGAAATGGTATCCGATTGAACTGACATCTATATAAATAAAAATGAATTTCCGATCGACAGCACCAAATTGGATAATTCTTTTTTTGTTGCATTTGTTATTGTCAGGAGAAGGTGGTTACCTATCAAAATTTAGAATTTATTTCCGAATATTTAAAATCCCGAATGCTTCATTTATCCGAATGCATTTTTTTCTGAAACTGTAAATATTTCAGGATTTTTATAAAACAACCCTAACCTAACCTCAAGGGTTCTACACGATGGTCCTGAAATAAATCCTGAAATATTTACAGTTTCAGAAAAAAATGCTTTCGGACAAATGAAGTTTCGGGATTCTAAACCTTCGGAAATAAAATTTTCTAAACATCGATAGGATCCCATACAAGTAAGTACAGCAGGCTAATTGTCTAACTCCCTCGAAGTTTCAAAACGACTAATTATTTATTAATCTTCAACACACCTAACTCAACTAGTTCATTCCCTAACGCGTTTAACTGCACCTTCTTTAGAAGGTAAAGAACTGGCCTCCTAAGAAATTAAGACGATTGGCGGTGGAAATGGGGTTTATTGCGAGGGATTAGAAAGCAGAATTGCTTGGCAAATAACACATGCTCCACTTTGACACACCCAAGTTTGAGCGGAAGCAATATCGTTACAAACACGTGTTGGGAGTGACCCAGTTGCAATAAACTAGAGGGAAGTTTATAAACGGTGGCAAATTAGACCTGTAGAGGGTCATACACAGTGTAAGAAAACATAGTTGTCTCCTGTTGACGTAAAATTAGCAGGTCCGACTCAGCAAACTTAATATTTATATAAATGGGCGCTAATGTTGGCCAGGTTTCAGTGGTATTATCCATGCGAAGTGACGTAGGTTGTTTGTTCTATGTATAGGCTCTACCACGGCGAGTGCTCCGAATAATTGTTTGATTGGCAATAAAATTCCACCATTTCCCGCTGAAAGACTAAGTTCCATCGTCACCATCGCGCTGAATGGCGGTCTATAAAATGAAAAGTCCTGACTGACTGACTGATTATATCAATGTACAGCCCAAACCGCTACAGCTAAAGACTTGTATTTTGGCACAAAAATGTACCTTGAATGACATGGAGGTACGCTAAGAAGGGATTTGACGAAATGCCTGTGGAATAGGGAATAAATGGGATTTATATTTTCGCTTCAAAGTGGCCCTATCTGCCTAACTATAATTAACTAATTATAGTTAAATAAGTCTCTAATGAGACTTCAAATTTCGTGTGCAAGCAGGTGATTAAAGTAGTAAAAAAAACTAATTTTAGGGCTTTCGGAAAATCTCACGGGATAATAACAATTGTGACTTTAAATATACAATTGAATAATACCTTATTTCCATAACCATTTCTTTAGGGTCATAGGGGTGTAGTAAAAGAGATTTTTGGAATTGAACTCGGGATAGAAATCGGGAGTTGACTATAAATGTTATTTATGCGCGGGCGAAGTCGCGGGCTAAAGCTAGTCCGAACACATTTTTGGTACACAGATATTTCCAACGCAACGTATAGTCAAGTAACTAAATTGATTACTCTTCACAATCAATTACTCAATGATTTCTTGGGCATGCCTTTGTCTAAGGAATGTCAACATGACATTTGCAACAAAAAGGTTCACCCTGGTATGCAATTCAGTTTCTTTAGCTGCGCTTTGTACGTGGATTTTAGAAAGCTGTGTAAACAAATTGAAGAAACAATTTATTTTAAGGTTATCACTCAACAAACAAAGCGTACAAATATTGTCAACATCTATTTGTTCAGACGGGAATCCGAATAAGCTCCCTGGAGAATGTTTGTCGAACATTCTGGCTGTTGAGCGCCCTTACCCCGGCAGTCATATTTGACAATCACGTTAACGTTTTACCGAATCATAATAATCTTATTAAAAGCGTTTCGCTTTATCTTCTATAATGCGGGCTGCTGAGGAATGGAATTTGCTTCCGTCGTCTGTTTTTCGGGATACTTAGATACAATTAAATGTATGGTTATTGCATCGCTCGTAGAGCTGATGGCCGATAGGGCCAAAAGGTTCTCAAATGGCGTCCACGGACCAGAAGACGCATTGTACCTAGGCCTCCAACAAGTTGCGACGACCTGGTTAAGGTTGCGGGAACGCGTTGGATTCGAATGGCGCAGGACCGACCTGTTTGGCGAGCCTTGGGGGAGGCCTATGTTCAGCAGTGGACGTCTTTCGGCTGAAATAATGACCCATGTGCATCAGAGTGAATAGACCGTTAGTGAACCAGTAAGCTACATCTATCAGGTGAGATAGAGATCTTTGATCAGTTTTATTTAAATTAGTAATAGGTATAATGTTTAATGTTTATTTGGGCAAAAAACGTCACAATATAACGAGTGAACTTAAAGAAAAACTTAAGTTAACATAGGCCAGCAATTATGCCACAGTTAATTTATGCTAATGAAGGTACACGTAAAAATAGAAACAGCGAAAAATGACAAAAAGAGACTACTTACTACTTAATATAATTTGGTAAGTAGGTTTTAGTTTAGCTTTAAAGCTCCAAACGCACAGACAGCGGAGGCGTGGCGGTGCGGTGGCGGTGACGGTTGTAATATTCTTACTCGTATGAACGGTTGTGCGGTACCGTATCGCGAACTAGTGCATTTTATTTTAAGTGTGTTGTAAGATACGCTTAAAAATCCTTTTAATTAAAAAAGCTTTTTGTTTACTCTAACTTTTGTTAACTGTGCTTGCACTGTACCAAAATACAAAGTTAATTGATTCCCTACAAGTAGGCAAAACTCGACTTGCAAAATTCTGCCCGAACTCAGAAGCCAAAAGCAAACCCAAAACGAAATCTTAATAACAAAATGCGCCATTAATCATCCATGCTATACATCATTATTTACCTAAAACTCGTTATTACCCCAAGCATTTATAATTTAACTCGCGAACAATCCAACTTGGGCAAAGTTGTGTGTAATTGGTTTACAAATATGACCAATTTGCGATCTAAAATTGTGCGCGAAAACATACAAATGAATTGTGTTATGAGTTAGCTTTGAACAAGGAGCGGGAATATGCGTAAAATTAACTGGTTTACTTAGTTGAGTTTTGAGTTTTAAATGCTACTAATAAACCAAAATTCTGTACGGTATGAGTGTTCGGTAGTTAGGTAGATAAAGAGATCCACCATCTCTGGAATATCACATAGGCTACTTTTTATTCCGATAGCCCTATAGGATCGGGACGTACTCATATCATCATCATCATCTCGGCTTATGTCATACTGGAGGGCATACAGGCCTCCTCCCGGACCTAGCCTAGTTCGGATTGGGAACTTCACACACACCATTAAATTTCTTCGCAGGTGTGAGCAGGTTTCATGACGTTTTCACCGTATAGCTCATGGCAAGTTAGCTATGAAGTATCTTTTTGTATTTATTTTTTTCAACTTCATTTTTTATTACTTTTACGGTCATCCCGTGAAACCATATATTTCATACTACTTAAATACAAACTGAAATATAGATGCACAGAAAAAACCCCAGAAAAAAGACCAATGCTGGGAATCGAACCCAGGTCCTCAGCATTCCGTGCCGTGTGCCATACCCCTACACCACCACTGGTCTAGAGATTAGACAGGAATCTTTCCCTTACATCGTACATTTCAGTCTGCTAAAATCATCACCTTATGCAGTAATAAGCGCGCATCTGACTGAAATGTATGATGTATGGGAAAGATTCGTGTCTAATCTCTAGAGCAGTGGTGGTGTAGGGGTATGGCATGTTAAAACTAATTTACATTTCGTACTAAATACAAACTGAAATATAGATGCACAGAAAAAACCCCAGAAAAAAGACCAATGCTGGGAATCGAACCCAGGTCCTCAGCATTCCGTGCCGCGTGCCATACCCCTACACCACCACTGGTCTAGAGATTAGACACGAATCTTTCCTATACATCATACATTTCAATCTGCTAAATCATCATCATTTAGTACGAAATGTATGATTTCACGGGATGACCGTAAAAGTAATAAAAAAAATGAAGTTGAAAAAATAAGTACAAAAAAAAAAAAAAAACATACTTCATAGCTAACTTGTTTAAAACTAATTTATCAGTTAGTAAAGAGACTCGTGGATTAGTGACAATATAAACCAGTTTTAACATGGTAGCAGAGGTCCGTGGATGGCACACGGCACGGAATGCTGAGGACCTGGGTTCGATTCCCAGCATTGGTATTTTTTCTGGGGTTTTTTCTGTGCATCTATATTTCAGTTTGTATTTAGTATGAAATGTTTTCAAGTGTAATTTCGCACGTAAATACCGAAAAACTCTGAGATGCAAGTCCGGACTCGAACCCACGACCCTCTACTTGAGATGCCATAGATGAAACCACTAGGCCACTATGACTTTTAGTTTAGGATAGTTGCATATAAATAATTACTTAAAGGTGAAAAAAATATATAATCCTAACATCCGAACATCTTCACTAACTCTCTCGGTTGTAATATTTAGTAGTAGGGATGGATAGGACTTTTGTGGTTAGTAGGTATGTCTCCTCCTTTTGACGTCGGTCAATAATGTCAGATAAGGAGTAATAATAAAAAGAACATAAAGATCACTCACAGCTTTTTCGTGTGGCATCCATTTGGGAGTTTCTGAACGCAAACTTTTAAGAGAGCTTTCGAAGTTTTGATTTCTAATGAAAAACCCCGAGTGGGGCTTTGCTCCAGATTTGTGTGGTAACTTTTGTGAAGCTTACTCGAATATTAGCTTTGTGAGTACGTAATTGCCAAGTTTTGAATTCCTCTAAGATCTTCTTAATGTCCGTTTCTAGTTGCAAGAGCAGCTAACGTTTAATGCGTATTAAATGGACATATTTAGTTAAATTGACGTAACTCGAGTGTCGTGGTGCCCTAGTGGTTTGACCTATCGCCTCTCAAGCAGAGGGTCGTGGGTTCGAATCCCGGCTCGCACCTCTGTGTTTATCAGAATTTATGTGTGAAATTACATTTTTTTTTAAATTTATTTCTCTAGTAAAAGAATACACCAAATATAATATAAATATAATAAATTGACCATGAGCTTTACGGTAAAGGAAAACATGATGAGGAAACCTGCATACAACTGCGAAGAAAATTAATGGTGTGTGTGAAGTTCCCAATCCACACTGGGCCCGCGTGGGAACTACGGCCCAAGCCCTCTCATTCTGAGAGGAGGCCTGTGCCCTGCAGTGGGACGTATATAGGATGAGATGATATGATATATACGTAGGTTGGAATGACCGCTCGCATAGTATAGCTAGCAACTGAATCGCTTTATACGTCGCGACATCTCTTGGTCCGGGTGAGCGGATACCTAGTTCCGAAGGAGTGTTGACGTCTCTCGTTGAGAGTATTAACATAGATGTCGCTAGTATCGCTGCAATAAGTGATTAAGCAAGCTGAGATTGTGTGATGCATAGGAAAATTTATAGTGTCCTATTTATTTATTTATTTATTTATTTATTTATTCAATTAATTTACACGGCATTACAGCGAACCAATACGCCGAGAAATCATATTACTTAGGTAATAACTAAGAATTAAAAAGAGAATAAGAATTAAAATTAAATTAATTACATCAATTATAAATAACAATATTGAGTACATACATAAACTAAAGAAAAACTCTAATAAAAATAACAAAAAATTAAGTAGGCATACAAAAGAAAATCAGCTGGACATTTTATTATTGCACGGTGGTCGGCCTATTGTCTATCGTCTCACAAAAACTCAAACATTCCCGGCATACAGCTACCCATCTCCACGCAAACAGGTCACACTCGGGTACAGATGCCAGGAGCGTATTGAGCAGAGCAAGCGCACGCGGTAATGGCGCGCTCCGGCGCGAAACCGTGCGCGCCGCCGGCACCGCCAGCAGCGCGCGCGCGCGCGGCCGGAGGTTCACTCGGGGGACGTCCGGGACGCTTAGCCTAAGTACGCTATCCACTAATTGGATGACATCCGACTCCCCACGCAAAAAACGGCAGACTGTAATGAGAAGATTGTTATTTCGCCTCACTTCTAAAGAGTTAAAACCTAAGCAACCTAATAAGAATTTTGTGGGATATAAATAAGGGTAGTATCGAAACATTTTCTTGTAGAGAAACCTAAGGAAAGACTTTTGAATTTTCTCCAGAAGCAAGGTGTATGTGGATTCATATGGATTCCAAATAAGGGCAGACTCCTCTAATTTGCTCCGCACTAAGGCATTAAAAAGTAGTTTTATAACTCCAGGTTCATGAAAGTCCTTGCAATTACGTAGCAAGAAACCCAGTCTTTTAAAGCAGCTACTGGCAAGTGCACGAATATGCTCATGGAAGGTGAGTCGGGTGTCAAATAACACTCCTAAGTCCTTCACAGAGAAGACACGATTAATCATCTTATTGTCAAGGAAGTATTGCGCATGCATAGGGGCAGAACTGAGCCCATATGTACAAACGCAACACTTCTCTTCACTAAATGACAACTTGTTGTCTCTACTCCATTTAAACACGGAGGCTATATCTTCCTGCAAGGAGACACAATCCGCTGGCTCCTTCACACCATAAATGAGCTTGAGGTCGTCAGCATACAGGAGACATTTCGCATTACGAACGACAGATTCCAAGTCGTTAACCATCAGACCAAACAAAAGAGGCCCCAATATGGAACCCTGACTGACACCTGAACGAGTGTGATATCGGTCCGGAACAAAGCATCCATGTTGAACATACTGTTGACGATCGCGCAGATAACTGGCAAACAGAGTCAGCAACTTGGAAGAGAAGCCAATGTCATCAAGCTTATTTAAAAGGACATCATTATCTACGCGATCGAAAGCTTTCTTAAAGTCAAAATAGATGACGTCGACCTGAATAGCCCTGTCCAGACACTCAGAGATAGTATCAGTCAGAATCAAGAGATTGGTATCGACAGAACGACCAGACCTAAAACCGTGCTGCGACTCACATAGAAATGGCTTAACTTGCGTGGAAATTGCACGGGACAGTATGGATTCGAACAATTTTGCCAGTGTCGAAAGAACAGCAATGGGCCTATGATTTTCCACTTTGGAATTGTCATTGGACTTAGGTATAGGCCTCACTCTAGTGATCTTCCACAGCTGCGGATACACCCCAGTAGAAAGAGAGAGGTTGAGAAGAAAATGAATCGGGACCTTCAACTGCTCCACACAACCCTTAACTATATAAGCCGGCAATGTGTCAGGCCCTAAGGAACTATTAGGCTTGAGTTGCTTTATAGCCGCCTCGACCTGCTGCACTGAGATACTGCTTAAGTGGATACAGTGAGTCGTAGATTTTTGCCTCCCAATGTTAACAGATCCCACGTCAAGATTAGGAACGCCTGGTAAAAATACACTGGAAAAATAACTAGAAAAGGCCGAAGCAACTTCAGCGCCAACAAACTGTTTCCCGTCATACGACACCTCTGACGCAAACCCACCCTTTGACCTAAGGCTGTCTATATGCTGCCAAAAGGAGCGCGGATCACTCTTAACTCTACTTTGGACTCGATCAATGTAACAGTCATAGGCGACGGATATTCAGTTTTTAATGTTCGTCCTAAGTTCGGCAAACTGCCCGTACACTATAGGGCATTTTGTGGCTTTCCACTTTCGATGAAGACTAGCTTTTAGTGTTATATCAGCAATTAGCACCTATGTCCCGACCAGTTGTGGTGTAGGGATCTAGCACGCAGCATGGAATGCTGAGGACCTGGGTTCGATTCCCAGAGCTGGTATTTTTTCTGGGTTTTCTGCGCATCCATGCTTCAGTTATTTAGTATGATATACTCGTATACGTATGGTACAGTAGGAACCACTTGGATGTGGACAGCGTCGGACCGTTCTTCGCGGAATTCTTTGGGGGAAGCATATGTCCAGCAGTGGAGTCTTCCAGCTGATGATGACAATGATAAACTACGTAACAGATCCGACACTTACGAATATTATAAATCAAAATCCATTTTTTTAATAAACCACGTACCTACGTACAACTTTCGCGAGTCATGCTTCGTCGTATTCTATGAATAACTTACCAAAGTGTCATTCACCTCGAAGAAATATTAAAGAAAAAAGTTGAACAAATGTTGCCATAAATTGGCAAATGTCTGAAAAGTTCTAGCAAATGTTTCTGGAAGTGCCTAAAGAATAAAATTCGAGAGGGAATCGATATTCATAAGAAATTGAATACCTTTCAATTTTATATGATGGGTCCACGGAAAGTACATTATTTTTATTTATTTATTTATATATTTATTTATTCAATTAGTTTACACGGCATTACAGCGAACCAATACGCCGAGAAACCATATTACTTAGGTAATAACTAAGAATTAAAAAGAGAATAAGAATTAAAATTAAATTAATTACATCAATTATAAATAACAATATTGAGTACATACATAAACTAAAGAAAAACACTAATAAAAATTACAAAAATTAAGTAGGCATACAAATGAAAACCAGCTGGACATTTTATTATTGCACGGAGGTCGGCCTATTGTCCATCGTCTCACAAAAACTCAAACATTCCCGGCATACAGCTACCCATCTCCACGCAAACAGGTCACACTCGGGTACAGATGCCAGGAGCGTATTGATCAGAGCAAGCGCATGCGGTAATGGCGCGCTCCGGCGCGAAACCGTGCGCACAGGCGTGAAACATGTCTAGCCACGTAACTTTTTGAGCTATAGTTAGCGGTTTGAAAGTTAGTCATCACGAACATTAAAGGATTTGCCACACTGGATGCGTTCTGCGGTCGCGGTCAGGTCAAATAGAACGCAGCCCGCATTATGTATGAACAACATTGTCGTTCTCTATATATTTTGTTGATCTGACCGTGTGGTGGTGTGGTGTGTGTGTATAGAGACCGACAATGTTGATCATACATAATCCGGGCTGCGTTCAATTTGACCTGACCGCGACCGCAGAACGCATCCAGTGTGGCAAATCCTTCAATGTTCTTTAGAAGTAAAAAAATACACCATATTTAATTCAAAGGTCAAAATGAATGGGATTTCGTACACTTACCCACTGCGTACAGTTACCCCACATGACTCTAAGTCATAGTATTTTGCGAGTTCTACATTTTGAAATTAAAATATTAATTTTCAAGAAAGGTGACTAGGCCAAATTCTTTTCGTGGATACTTAATATACCGTGGCCGACAAGTAACCCGATGGGTTTAAAATACAGGTCATTTCAAACCAAAAATGTAGCATGAAGTCAGGTCGATTTGGTTCACTTTGGTAGATTAAGGGGCTGTTGCACCACCCATTAATTAATTTTAACTGACGGATAAATGTGATGCCGTCTCAGTCTATTCGAACAAAACAAACAGAGACGGCGTCACATTTAGATTGTCTGCAGTTTGCACTCAATTTTTGAAATTTTGTGAGCAGATGGATAAAAGGAAATCGAGCGTTATCTCTTAATTATTTGTATACTTACTTGTAAAATGCTATTTTGTAATTTAGATTTGTAAGTTTTTTTAGTTTTTACGGTGAATTGGAAGTATATCTGTAATGCCGTGTAAATGTTATGATAAATAAATAAATAAATAATAAATAAATAAATAAATTAATTTATCCGTCAAATAAATTTGATCAATGGATGGTGAAACAGGGGGTATGTATTATATTTTTGTAAATATTAAGTTTTTTTTTTTATTAGCCTATTTTTGTGTCCCACTGCTGGGCAAAGGCCCAATTATTAAGTCATTTAAAAAAATCTACAGTACCTACAACACACCCTAATGATAGGCAACGTTGCCAATTTGAATCCTAAAATATATTTTTGTAAAAGATTCATAACAATTCAGAATGTGTTGCCAGCTGTTTGGCCTTCTTATTTGGAAGTTCAAATTTCTAACGTTTTTTTGATTGAAACAAAAGTTAAATATAAAAACTTTTTAACAAAAAATTAAACCGCCGAAAAAACTGAAAAGCAAAAAATAATACCTTTTTTGTTTGACCTTAATCTAGGTACCAGTTTGAAGTCGGTGCCTCAGCACTTAGCCAGGAGGACTGGACCTATAATCGTCTACCTGATTGGCTTCTATCACTCCTCCTGGCTCGTGCTGAGGCACCGACTTCAAACTGGTACCTAGATTAAGGTCAAACAAAAAGGTATTATTTTTTGCTTTTCAGTTTTTTCGGCGGTTTATTTTTTTGTTAAAAAGTTTTTATTTTATACTTTTTTCCATCCTTGGGGTAATTTTTTTCCAAATTTATAATACCAACTTCAATATCTATCCAATAAAAAAGAATTATGAAAATTAGACTACTCTGTAAAAAGTTAGTCAATCATCCCCAGTTTTCCTACCCTTAGGGTAGGAATATTATTTCCAAATTTAAATGGGACCACCCTTGGAGTATACGCTTTATAATAAAAAAAGAATCATCAAAATCCGACTACTACAAAAATATACACGTCGAATTGAGAACCTCCTCCTTTTGTTTTCGTCGGTTGAAAATTGCTCACGAAAACTCGAAAACTGAGATTTGAACACGAAATCTTACCTTGTCAGTCTCCTCTTCGTTTTATAAAAGAACGAAATAATAGTTATGCGACTTAACATTTTCACGATATCAAAAAACGGCTCAAATAGTTCATCCCTAATGAAAATATTTAGCGGCCATTTTCTCAAAACTATGTCGACAATGTATGCCCAGTTTAGACTTACAAGAAAAATCGCATAAGGGCCGATTTTTCAATACCCAGATAAAAGTATCCGTCAATTAAAACTACCGCTTGCCTTTTCTCAAGTCATAGGAAACAAAGGACAGCGCTTACATTTAAAAACCTAAGAGCCTAATTGTATGATAGAAAAAACGAACAGAAGATAAATGGTCAAGATCCCAAAATACTAAGCGGTTTTGAGAATCCCTTTGTCAAATTGTACAATTTTTACTAATATATAATATAAGTAAGATTATAAGTTATTTGTATGATTTTACTAACAAAATGGATGTAATTTGTCTGAGTAAATAAATTAATTATTATTATTATTATTATTATTTATCTGACAGATACTTTTATCTGGGGAATGAAAAATCGGCCCTTAGTTACATTACATTACCGCGCTTGTTTGACCACTTCAAATTCGTTCGCATTGCAGCTTTGCAATATACCTACTAATGCAGCTTGCGCTGATTTTCTTACAAGTCTAAACTGGGCTTTATAGCTCAACAGCATCTAGATCCTTAAGTACTGAGGTAGTAAATAACATAAACGTGAAAACATACCTGCAACTTCCAGCAAACTCTGATGGCAATCTGAAACGTAAGATAAAATTGTCAATGTACTTAAATAGAAAATGAATAGGTACTAAAAAGACTTGCGAAAAATTGAGCATTTTATTAATCGATCAATTCATAATAGGTCGTAGGCTATTTTTTTTATACCTACCCCTATTCTTCGCAGACGGAGTCGCGGGCAACAGCTAGTATTCTTATTATGTGCAAAATACCCATTTCCATCGGGTTAGGTTAACGCATGCTTTTATACCCCACGATGCAGTCGTAAGCATAAAATTATCATTTTAATGGAGTTTAATTTAAATTAAATTTGCATAAGTGGTTACGATTTTCCTTAATGGCGTATAAATTTAATACACACGTCGCTGCGTAGGTTGCATTCCTTTAAGTCATTAGCGGTCCTCGGAGCGAGCCTCCTCGCGAGGCAAACGCATGAGGCATGATTTTGTAAAGTTCCCAATTTAAATTAGGCCCGCGTGGGAACTACAAAACCTAGGCCCAGCAGTGGGATGCATAGACCGGAGATAGTAAAATCGTTCAAGCGAATACAGAAGAAAGAAACCGGTAAATAGGGTCACATTATCGGTTTACTCGTACGTGGTTTTTTTTTATTTCCCTGTCAAAGGCTCGCTTCCCGTTAATTTCCGGATCGTACCGGAAATGCTATGCCAGCCTTCATCGATACCTATTTTTGTAAGCCTTTATTTAACGTGTAACGTTCGAATGTAGTTGTGGTGTCATTTGCAAATAATTTTTCGATCACTTCCTGGTATCCGGATCCTTTTGTTTGCCATAATTTCACTTGCCATAACATCGTTTGTAATAAAATATAGAAGCGTGCATATTTCAGGATTTTTTGAAATGTCATCCCATAGAAATTAGATTAGATTTATAATAGTTATTTATGATACAAGTGCGGAAAGTAGGCTATTCCCAACGAATGGCGGAGATCTAAACAAACGAGCGAAGCGAGTTTGGTTTAGCCGACATGAGTTGGGAATTTCCTACTTTCGACACGTATATCATACAACATTTTACAATGCATTAAGCGAGGAAAAAAATTGGGGCTAAGAGCGCGCGCAGACAGAGAGCGGTCTGGAGTACCGAGTTCCGCGTTCAGAGTTTTGTGTTTTCATCGCTCGAGAGTTCCAGTCGCCTGCTGTGTGCGTTGTCGTAAGAGACTCAGTACATTCGAAAGAACGCAGAACTGAGTACGCTTAGTATAGGTTTTACTTCACCAAAATACTTCTCGATCGCGTTTACGTAAAAAATTCAATTACTAGGGAAACATGGGCAGCGTCTCCGCGGGCGCGCTTTCATGTTTCCATAGAATTGAAATTTTTACGTAAACGCGATCGAGAAGTATTGAAGTGAAGGAAAACTTATACTAAGCGTACTGAACTCGGAACTCCAGACCGCTCTCTGTCTGCGCGCGCTTATGAACATTTTCGGAAAAAGATGTTGCGTTCTTATTTACCTTTCATTGAGGGAAAGTCTCGTAGATGTTTACATATTTCAGCATCGGTTTAGTCAGCAGGAGGCTATCACATTTAATTTTGTGCTTGGTCTAGGACGTCAGGCGGCGTTAAGTCCTATGTAAATTCATCACTTGAACTCTCCATTTTAATTTACAAAACTTAAATTAATTCTCCGGACTGAATTCATGAACATTACTGTTGCGGGTTTTCATGACAGGCGCGAACGGAACGAACCATGATTGGTTCGTGTTACGCCATGCGCGCGCACTGAAAACTCATTGGTTGACAGGCGCGAACGGGTAACCGTGATTGGTTCGTGTTACGCCATGCGCGTACACTGAAAGCTCATTGGTTGACAGGCGCGAACGGGTAAACATGGTTGGTTCGTGTTACGCCATGCGCGCGCACTGAAAGCGCAGATGTCGTACGGTCCGAAATGGATTCAAGGAATTATTTTAGTACTAAATTTTTTATTTCAAAACTTTTGACGAAATTAAAATTTGTGTGTTTTAATATTAAAACAATCTGTTTTATTATTTTATCAGTAAATATTCATTTGGTTGCATCAAACATTTTCTTATTTGTGCAAAGCTGAATTATGAAGACACAACTCTCTAGTCTTATTTTTTAAACACTAGTTTGGACACAACTTTTTGAGAATTGGGAATTTAAAAAGTTACTTTTCCGCACGCGTGTGGAAAGTAAAATCCATACAATTTTTTTTCACACTTGCGAAAGTGTGCTGGGATGACTAACTTTCTATAGATATGTTGGCTCGCGTCAAGAGGCGCTTTCCGAGCATATGCATTGTAAATAAATAAATAATACATATTAGGGGACAATCTTACACAAATCGACCTAGTCCCAAACTAAGTAAAGCTTGTACTATGGGTACTAGTACTGTATTTATGTTAAAACAATTCTGAAAAAAAGTACTGTTTCAGGAATAAATTGAATTATGTGAAACAATTACTTTGCTCACCCACAACCTAATATTTTTATTTATTTATTTATTTATTTATTTATTTAAGCAAGAAATGTGTGTTCATGCAGTTCCTCCACCTCCACACTGTATGAACACACACAATCACCAGTGATCGGTTATTTGGATTCTCCCTCGCGGGCTATCAAGTAGAAAAGTTAATATAGATACGACAGTTTCCCGCGATACCGAACAAACCGTACAAAAATAAAACAATTTAAAATTATCTCTAAGGAATTTTTTACTCTTACATGGCAAAAACTACTTGATATCCCGCGAGGGAGAATCCAAATAACCGATCACTGCAAATCAAACAAACCCATCTATCACCACCACCAAACTACACTGACGCGTTTCGAACTCAACCAAAGCTCACCCTCAGAGCAACACAACCGACTTTAGGGTCTAGGGTCTAGCATCTGGTAGCATGATGACCCATTAATGATAAATTAAAGTTGGATGGACTAAATCCTCTTAACTTGCTATTCCTTCAAGTTCCTGGTGTTCCTGGTTCAACGTTGGTTCAAGTCAAATATGTACATCATAAATGATTATTAACGCGGAAAAGCTAGAACGCAAAATAATACGATCTTTTCCCCAAAAAACAATTACGTAGTTTCTCTCGTAGTTATTCTGAGATTCTTCAGTTTTCTTTGTGTTTTTACGTTCAAGGGATTAATTATGAAATGTAACGCCGTAATATGATTTTCGGGCGATGAAAAAGTCTCGCTTTAATAATGAAGCACAACAATGTATGTTTTGTTATACCAGAAAACATTCTGTCTGCGCAATATTTGTTTATCGCTATCCCGCGGGAAATTTGCAATTTTCCGGGATAAAACTATCCTATGTTATTTCTAAGGTCTCAAACTATCTCCATACTAAATTTCATGTAAATCCGTTAAGCCGTTTGTGATTGAGGAACAAACATCCAAACATCTTCGCACCCCAGTGCCCAGCGGGAGAATGCATGCTCTTCTCCTGGCCTTCCAGCAAATGGCTGAGGCAGGACACTGTGGGTAGATTAAGTCCCCTCTCTACCCCTCCCCTCCTCAAAATTTAAAGCACACGTTTTTTGTATTGATAACCAATAGAGAAGGGGACTTGTGACCGGGTTTTTTAGTCCGTGCAAGTCGGACACTGTCTGGGCCCTCCATTCCCAGTTCGTCCGAAGGGATTTTTCCCGAGCACAAGTCACTCTTCCTATCTTAATGTAAATAACAGCAAAGACTTCGCGTCCTTGGCCCCTCTGGCGACTCATTCAAAAAAAAAATCTTCGCAAACTTTCACATTAATAATATTAAGTAGGATAATGTGAGATAAAGTACCTCTGTCTGTATGCCCGTCCGTCTGACTGTCTAATATCTTTAGATAAAATTAAAACTAGAAAATGAAATGAAATTTGGCATGGAAATAGTTTGACGACCAGCTACCTATGCAATTGTGCAGGGTAAATTTTTTAAATATCACGGGACAATTCACACCAATTGACCTAGTCCCAAAGTAAGCTAAGCAAAGCTTGTGTAATGGGTACTAGGCAACGGAAACATACTTTTATATAATTTTGACTTTGATAGGTAGGGTCAACGTCATAAATATTAAGTGATGACTTTTGTACTTTGTTACTTTAATGTCATGTTTGAAAAGTCATACGAAATTATGTAACGACTGAAAGCGACAAAGTAGAAAAATTATCACTTATTTATGACGTTGACTGTACATACTCAAGTAAATACATAATAAACACCCAAGACCCGAGAACAAACATTAGTATTTTTCGTACAAATATCTGCCCCAACATGGAATTGAACCCTCAAGCTTCGTAGTCAGGTTCTCTAACGACTAGGCCATCTGGTCGTTAAAAAAAGTATCTTAATGTAACCATATACATTACAAGACATAAGAAATATGTAGTACCTAGTGAAATTATTGACACGCGAGCTTTTCAATGCTGACAACACATCTGCAACTCTCTGATGTTGCCATAATCTATGTGTGATGGTGCTTACTTAGGCCCTTTGCACATGGAGCTACTCAAAGAGAACTAGTTACGAACTTATGTACATTACTAACGAGTTGCTTGAGCGTCACCGCACAATCCGCACATACATTCGCATTGAAGTTCGCACACGACGCGACTAGTTACTGACGTCAGTCAGTCTTTGAGTAGAGCTTGTCTAAGCTAAATGACGCGCGCCTCTCTACTGAATCAGTTGATTTGGACGAGTGAGTGCAAATATTAATTACGACTCTTTATCTATTTGGAAGCATCAACTATTCCGTGAACTATGATCCTGTGCAACATCACGATCGACAAATTGCATGAAAAATCCTGTGTGAAACTGCGGTGGTAGGCCGCGTCATTTTAAATTAGACAAGCTCTAGCTCCATGTGCGAAGGGCCTTAGACTCCGGTGATCCGGTTACTCGTTTCCCACACATTTCGTTTTGAAAATAACTCATCAGGTAAAAGTTACTTCGTCAACTCATTTTGTTATTATTACAAAACATTGTTGGTAAGGAAACAAATTAAATCAAGGAACAATCTCTTAGTTCTGACCTGCGCTTTGGTAATTAAATGTCATGTTACGAACACATACGACATATAACATACGACAGTTTCCAGGCATCGAATTTCAAGTTGAAATGACTTTCAGCATGTTGACGTTGTATGGAGGTAATAATAAAGTTTTGTTTGCTTTCGATAACGGAGAAATATTTAATGATCAGGGAGTAAAGGAGAGAACTTATAGTTCGGTCGTTATAAAATACTGACACATAGCACAACTATATAATAATACTGACAATGTGACCGATAGGAAAAAAATTATATATTTATACTATTCTGTCACGCGCAACAAGTATACATAATATAGCATACAGACATTTGGCATAACCGCAACATGCCAAATGTCCGGCCAATTTTAGCATAATAGCATGTTTATTATTTGAAAGGAACGCGACATTCTTTACACATCAACATTACTTTAATTTTATAGTCCTCGATTAATCATCATTCGATTCGACCACCACCAGCCACTCTGGATTGCAAAATCAACACAGCTATTAAGTCGGGATAAATTTATACTGTCATCATTCTAGTGACTATGACTATACAAGACTATGTCAAGACAAGCTCGTGCGCGGCGCTCGGCGGAACCCTGTCGCAGGGAGCCTCTGCTGTCCTTAACGAGATTGTTTTTAATAAGTGCGGCAAATGCGGACTGCGACAGGGTTCCGCGGAGAGCCGCGCACGAGCTTGTCGGACTATAGTATGACTATCATCATCATCATCACCATTTCAGCCGAAAAATGTCCACTGCTGCAGCAGCTGCTCGGGTGAACATAGGCCTCCCCCAAGGCTCGCCAAACAGATCGGTCCCGTGCCATTCGCATCCAACGCGATCCCGCAACCTCCTCCTCCTCGATTAAACGCGATTAAATATTATAAACGGAAAGTTTGTGTGTATGAACGGATGTGTGGATGTTTGTTACTGTTTCAGGCGAAAACGATTTGACGGACTCTGATTAAAGGCACCCAGATAGTTTATAACCTGGATTAACATAAGATACTTTTTATCCCGGAAAATTGAATAGTCCCCGCTAATCCTTAGCATACAGAGTCGCGGGCAACAGCTAGTGAGAATATAGTTTTAACGGTACAGTTGGTAGTTATGCAGAGGAAGGTGGGCAAATTGGTCTATAAGACCAATGAGGACTAGCGATGTGTCACCGGACAGCTTATTCTAAGTTCTAAAACTTTTACTATGGCAGGTAGTCTCCCTCCCCCCTCCCTCCTATACTTTTTAATAATACCCTGATACCTTTTTCGGTTCAGGTGAAAAACTTGGGTGTTCTCATAGATCGGTCATTGACGTGGGCACCGCAGGTTAATCAGGTTAGCAGGAAGATGTTTGCTGCTGTGGGGTCTCTGAGACGGCTTCGTAACTTTCTCCCTCTCGCTACCAGGATTGCGCTGGCTAATTCTCTTCTACTTCCTATTTTAGATTACGCCGATGTTTCCTTTTTAGATCTCACAGAGGAGCAAGTAAATAAGCTTGAGCGTATCCAAAATGTTTGTATACGGTTCATTTTCGGTTTGCGGAAATATGACCACGTTTCCTTTTATCGTACGCATCTCAAGTGGCTCCCCATCCGTTTTCGCCGTAATACTCATATTCTTACTCTTTTATACAGCATACTCTTTAACCCTGCAACTCCTCCATACCTTCAAGAGCGTTTTAAGTTCTTGTCCTCTCTTCGTTCTGCACAGAATTTTCTTCTTACCGTTCCTCCTTCTTCCTCTAAATTCTATCATAACTCGTTTACTATGACTGCCATTCGTCTCTGGAATTCGCTTCCTTTGGCGTTAAAGCAAGCTAAATCCCTTCCCATTTTTAAAAACCTCCTCAAAGCTCACTATTTGTCACTAACTTGATCCTCAATCGTCGGTCCTTCCCTGTTCATTTGTTTACATTATGCCTTTAAATCCGAGTTACTTTTCTCACGTGCGGCCTTTTGACATTTTCTCATTGATATTCTGTATATGTAGTGTATGTAGTGTATAGGTATTATATTTAATGTATGTGTTTATTTATGTATATAAATATTGTATATTTGTATTGTTTTTAATATTTTGATTAATATCTCTTCATTTCTCCTGTCTGTTGTTTCCGCCACCTACATAAAACTGTTCATATTTGTACATGTATCCAGTATTGGTTGTCTGGAAGAGATCGCTTTTGAGCGATAAGACCGCCTATTGTCTGCCTGTTTTTCTTTTTATTGAATATTTTTATTTTCTGTATTTTTTTGGTGATCAATAAAGAATATTTGTATTGTATTGTATTGTATTGTATTGTATTGTATTGTATTGTATTGTATTGTAGTCCCAAATCTTTGTGTGGACAAAGTCATCGCTGCTTAACACTTTCGCGCGAGCACCTCACCTCATCAGAAGTACTTGCTAGGACACACTGTTTTTCCATGTAAAGGAGAACGACGTTCATATACATACTATTGATACACAGAGCTACGGTTCTTTTTAAGTATGAAACAAACGACTAATCACGTCAACGTTTGTAAACGTTCCTCCATATACGTTAAATGTTATGTTTGTTATTGAGCAAGCAACGTGGGGGTGGTTAGAACAGGCAGCGTCCAGTGACGTTGTGCGTGTACGTGGACTCACCTGTATATGTGTGAGTGAGACACCTATAGAGAACTCAAAAACATCGACTCTGTGTGGCGCTACAGATTCCGAATTGTGATATGTTGTGACACAATGATGTAGTTATAAGATTTTAGTAAGACCAGAGGACGTTCTAAAACGTTGTAGGCGTAGAGGAATTTTTTTGGATGGCGTGATTAGACGTTGTGTCACAACACTTTAATCATTATGTGCCGTCTAGCGACGGTGCTTGCGCGAAAGTGTTAAAAGTAGTTTGAGTTGAAACGTTACCATATTGGTTTTTTCGATACTACAGGCTGTAATCAAAATGGTGATCCAAAAGTAGTGTTCCTTACTGAGTTAATGCTGGGCAACATAATGCGCTAACTCATTTGTTTTAATTAGTCTTATTTAATTTGAGGTGTATACATTGAGTTGGTGATTTCATGGCAACAAAGTATGAACATCCCAAATTTTATCAGACTCATTTTAGCAATTGAGCATTATGTTGTCCAGCATTAACTGAGTAAGGAACACTACTTTTGGATCACCATTTTGATAACACCCTGTATAATGTTCCCGTATCGCTTTACAGATTATGAAGGTTTTGTAACTGTCGATGATTTTGTGCCACTATTTTGTTTTTTATGCATGCAAAAAGTTGTAGAATATGAAAAACCATTCAATGATGTATGGTTTGTCGTTTGTCGAGTGGCGTCCACGGGCCGGAAGACGCGGTGTAGGTAGGCCTCCAACTAGATGGAGCGACGACCTGGTTAAGATTGTGGGATCGCGTTGGATGCGGATAGCGTGGATCCGATCTGTTTGGCGAGCCTCGGGGGAGGCCTATGTTCATCAGTGGACGTCTTTCGGCTAAAATGATGATGATGATGATGGCTTATCGTAATCAGTCCCTAGATCACAGTCCTTACAAATGTGCCCATCCTCTTTTCACCAACGACAGCACAGTTAGTTTAAGACATAACTTTTAAATTGTTTATAAATTTTCCGAATAAAGGGCACTAAGTTTACCCCCGTTGTTTTGACTCCTTTTATAAACTTAGTTTTGTGGCAATTTCCGTTAAAGATGGCACTCGTAGAGCTCGTTAAGGTCTCTCAGCGACGTAATTAACGACATTTTGACATTTTGTCGTTAAATCTTTACAAGCTCTTTGTAACAATACGTAATTACTTTTTGATTACTTTTTATATGTTGTCAGAATTAGTTTGGACGGAGTCGTCATGGAGCGTGGAGTAAATTTTAATGTTTAAAAATCTCACTATGCCCTGCCATGATAAGACAATTAAGGTCGTTTTAAAGTAACTTAGCGCAGGAGATGACTGTGTTGCGTCTAGTTTGTTTGGTCTACCATTCAGACCTACTAATATATCTAAACTAAACTAAACGGACGGACGATGTAAGCCACTGTAAAAGCTACGTATCCTACCGTTGCCCAGCTTGTATATTCGAGAAGCCTGTATATTTGTAAAAAGAAACCTTGAGTTCTTCCAAACCAGAGCCCAGGCTTACAACTCCAGATGTCGGGGAAGGGATGAACTGGCGCTACCTAAACCAAACATTGGTATATTTAAGAAAAATGCGTAGTACATGTCTATGAGGCTTTTCAATTAATTGCCAGATCATGTCAGATTGAAAGAGGACGAATGTTTTGTATGTTTGGATGTGGGGAGACCCTGAGAGGGCCCAGGCCGTAGTTCTCACGCGGGCCCTGTGCAGGTTGGCAACTTCACACACACCATTGAATATCTTTGCAGGTGTATCCACGTTTCCTCATGAAGTTTTCCTTCACCGTAAAGCTCATGATAAATTTCAAATGTAATTTCGCACAGAAATTCCGAAAAACTCAGAGCTGTGTGCCCGGCCTAAAACCTATGACCCTCTGTCATATAATAAGTGTAACACTAGCTGACCCAGCGAACTATGTTCCGCCTTTGGGTACACCCCCCCCCCCCCCGCACCCCGCATTGTACATCCTAGCGCTCGTCGCTCTCTTGCAACTGCTGGCCCTCGCGGCTCATTTACTTACATTGCGTCAGTCTCATTCTTTTTCGTGTATGAAGCCGGCGTTCATCGACCACCCTTAACTTTTAGGGGTATGAAAAATAGATGTTGGCCGATTCTCAGACCTACCCGATATGCACACAAAATTTCATGAGAATTGGTCGAGCCATTTCAGAGGAGTTTAGTAACAAACACCGCGACACGAGAATTTTATACGTGAGATTGATAATGTTAATGGACGCAAGGAGCTTTTTTGGGAGCTTTTTATATATTGTGAAGGGATTATATTATCAATTCCATCAGTTTGTTGCCGAGCTTGCGTAAAATGTGACGTGATCTATAAATTTCCAGAGGACGGTATTAGGGCAGCACAGCATATCAATAACAGCGGGTGCACCAATCCGTGGTGGCCTAGCGGTTTGACCTATGGCCTCTCGAGCAGAGGGTCGTGGGTTCAAATCCCGGCTCGCACCTCTGAGTTTTCGGAATTTATGTGCGAAATTACATTTGAAATTTATCATGTGCTTTACGGTGAAGGATAACATCGTGAGGAAACCTGGATATACCTGCGAAGAAATTCAATGGTGTCTATGAAGTTCCCAATTCGCACTGGGCCCGCGTGGGAACTACGGTCCAAGCCCTCTCATTCTGAGAGGCCTGTGACCTGCAGTGGGACGTATAATAGGCTGGAATGGTGATGATGACAATGATTAGGTTCTCTATCCCGTGGGAATGTCTAAAAATTCGTACTCAATACGCCTGTATGGTCTTAATGGCCGGGATGTACGAGGCTCGTTTTTTAAGCCAAGATAGCAAGCCAGCCAGCCAGTTAGCTGGGAAGCCAGCGCTGTAGCCAGGATATTTTTTTATAGCTTTAATAATGAGTATTTAATTAGGGACCGACAAAGATCACACATCATATTTACACTCACAACGCAAACTGCCACTTAATTACTTCACTCTTTATTAATATAATAATGTGTATAAAGTGGCAAAGCCGTTTCAGTAGCTGTATCGGCTCTGTGAATACAATATTAATGCTGACGCTTCTGAAGGCAAATTCCAGAGAGTACGCCTACACACAGTACCGTTGTTGAAACAGTAATACAATTACATTTTACAGGTTCATTACGGAAACGTAATCGGGATTAACCCTAACTAACAACTACAAGCTAGAATCTCATAGTACCTACTTCGTTCTAAAAGTAAAAAAAGTCAAAGTATCTGCCACCGTTTCGGAAATATCCCAAAGAGATAAATCCGGCAAGAAACTCAACAAGGTATATTTCCTTCAAACAGATCTACATACAATGTTATTAAATTACTTATATGGATCTAAAGTAAGTAACACAACTAAATTATTACCCGTTTTTATCCTTTGGGTACGGAACCCTAAAAATGAAATATGTCCATTAATATCATACTAGGTTAACTCGCTTACTTTTTTCTCTTCACAGCAGCAGAGCTATCCATTTATGACTTTGCTCCAATTTCCATTTTGATATTGGAAACGAATAAAACTTGCACGAACTGTTCATCCCATTGTTTTTACACTTTACAACACATCATGTACTGTGACCCACATCGCGAATTTTAACGTTTTCAACCGACGAAAACAAAAGGAGGAGGTTCTCAAGTCGACGTGTATATATATATTTTTTTATGTATGATCACGCATAACTTTTTACAGAAAAGTCCGATTTTGATGATTCTTTTTTGATTGGAAAGCGTATACCCCGAGAGTGGTTTCATTTAAATTTGGAAATAATATTCCTACCCTAAGGGTAGGAAAACAGGGGATGATTGATTGTTCAGTTACTGATTGTACTATATGACCGACCACGCATAACTTATTACAGAGTAGTCGGATTTTGATGATTCTTTTTTTATTGGAAAGGGTATACACCAAGGGTGGTCCCATGTAAATTTAGAAATAATATTCTTACCCTAAGGGTAGGAAAACAGGGGATGATTGACTAACTTTTTACAGAGTAGTCTGATTTTCATAATTCTTTTTTATTGGATAGGATATACCTTGAAGTTGGTATTATATAAATTTGGAAAAAAAAATTACCCCAAGGATGGGAAAAAAGTATACAATAAAAACTTTTTAACAAAAAAATTAAACCGCCGAAAAAACTGAAAAGAAAAACCAATAAAAAGCAATACCTTTTTTGTTTGACCTTAATCTAGGTACAATTTGAAGTCGGTGCCTCAGCACACTAGCCAGGAGGAGTGGACCTATAATCTTCTACCTGATTGGCTTCTATCACTCCTCCTGGCTCGTGCTGAGGCACCGACTTCAAACTGATACCTAGATTAAGGTCAAACAAAAAAGGTATTATTTTTTGCTTTTCAGTTTTTTCGGCGGTTTAATTTTTTTGTTAAAAGGTTTTTACTTAAAAATACCAAGGATGATATAGACTGGATTGGCAGTCGCCATAGTACGGATCGGCCGCGGTTTTTGTAATTCGATTATTAAATCTAGATTGCGCTGAAATATAGCCAGAGGCTTTGAAGGCAAAACAATAAGACTACAGATGTTTCATATTACTACAAATGTATTATTTTTCATAAATATTGCATAATAATACATTTGCAGTGATATGAAATATCTGTAGTCTTATTGTTTTGCCTTCAAAGCCTCTGGCTATATTTCAGCGCCATCTTGATTTAATAATCGAACTACAAAACCGCGGCCGATCCGTACTATGGCGACTGCCAATCCAGTCTATATCTTCTTCTTCTTCTTCATGCCCCCTCCCATCTCAACTGGGGTCGGGCCTCCTTGTACGTCGGCGCCAGGATGCTCTGTCCTGGGTTGTCGTTGGTGAGATATTCAGGGCTTTCAGGTCCCTCTCAACATTAGTCCACCATGTAGACGGCGGTCTTCCTCTACCACGGGGTTTCGTAGGGATGTTTAACGCTATCTTTACGGAGTAGCTCTCATCTCTCCTTTTTATGTGGCCGTACCAGCGAAGTCGACTCTCCTTAAGTTTCTCTGCGCCTGGAGCCACTTTAAATGATGCCAATCCAGTCTATATCATCCTTGAAAATACTTCATAATGTTAGTATGGAAATTCTATAAAAATATAGCAATTTGACACATGTCACTCCGAAGTTACTTCACACTTCTGCCACATCGCGCGCTGCGATTGATTTGTCAATTCCCACCACCCACTTTGCACATGGCCAATACTCGACGAAAAACATAAAGCACTTTGCATACTGTTAAAAATCTACCACTGAGAAATAAATACCAACGCAAACTCGTCCAAAATAAACGATATTACACACACAGACGTGATTGTATGCTACATCTGTTTCCCCCAGGATCGAGAGGGACGAAGGCCGGGACTTTTCGAAAAGTCCCACGGGAAAATATCGAGAATGGAGGGATCAAAATGAAAGTCGTGCCGAATTGCTACGCGTCATTTTTAACTTCAGCGGCTCTGGTGTGTTTGTCGGGTTTGTTAAGTTAAATTACATTTAAGCGAAGTTTATGTGCTTTATTAAGTACGTGTAGCAGTATTATCAAAGCGCGTTTAGAAAGGGATTGAGCTCATATGTCATTTTTGAACTAATGCATGATTGATTGATTCAAAGGATACTTACTCTGTAAATCTATTAATTCTATTATCGATAAGTGTCTGCACTTATGAAGATATCAAAGATTGACTTATGATTATGTTTAATCATTTATAAGTTCCGTTGTGCTAACGGTACTCTCGAATCCCCTTGTTATTTTGATTTTATAATATCGATCGAACGATTGTTGTGCTAACACCTTTATAGTTACTCACTAACGCTTGTTTTCCCTGTTGTCCACGCTTCTACAAGCAATAGGCTCACTTATAAAAACATACAAATCCGCATCAATTAGAACTGTATGTATGTATGTATGTACAGGCGTATGTAACGCCCTAACTCGGTGTAATTAGCCTGGATGTGCTCGCGCGTTATTAAAATAGATTAGGTTGATAAGCCGGTGTTGACTAGTACAGTTGGAAGCGTGATAAACTCTGTAAGCATTATATGGCATTATAAAACGCTTTTAAGAACAGTAAAAAATAATTTTTGAAAAAAATATTTTTTGTGCGTTTCCTTAACTACATGAACCAGGTATTTTACTTCTCGGAAATTTAATATCTTGATTTTTAAATCAAAATTTAATTTTATTGACACCAATAGTCTCAAACTAAACAAAGCTTATGTATACTATGAATACGTCATCATCATCACAATGGTCGTATATACGTCCCACTGCAGGGCACAGGCCGCCTCTCAGAATGAGAGGGTTGGGCGCCGTAGTTCCCACGCGGGCGCAGTGCGGATTGGGAACTTCACAAACACCAACTGTGTACAGGTTTATTACGTTGTTTTCCTTCACCGTGAAGCTCATGGTAAATTTAAAATATAATTTCGCACATAAATTGCGAACGCAGAGGTGCGAGACCGGACCCGAACCCACGACCCTCTTGAGAGCCCATAATGTGAAACCACTGAGCTACCACGACTTTTTATATCCTTATTGCATGAGCACGCAGAACAGATGCCCGTTGGGGCCAAAAAGTTTTCGAATTGAGACCACGGACTGGCAAACGCAGCGTGGGACGTCCACCAATGAGGTGGACGGACGATTTGGTAAAGGCCGATGGTTCAACGCTTCCAACCGTAGTGATTGGGTAAGTATCCCCTTGAATCGTAGACAAATTTTTCATCGAATTTAATTTCATCGAAAATGATATATAGAATATTCAGTTCCTATAATATCTTTAGCAGTAATCTGGTATCATCGATTATACATTACAAATTTTCTTAATTCCTAGAATAACTGTACAAGGATTATTGTTTTTTAGAACACACATTTCCTAAAATATTCAAAAGACAGAATATCTAAATAGGTATCGAATTTCATTTCACTGACGTTTTATTACAGCGAGCGAGCGAAGCGAGCAAGCAAGACGGGTCGGAGCGGAAGCGACTCGGATAGGTTAGGTTCAAAGGCTAATGCGGGAGCGTAGCGTAGCGAAGTTCCCGCATTAGCCTTTAGTGTTAGGTATTTTTTTATGACCACCCTGGAAGTCTTGCTGTATAAAAAGCAACTGCAATTATTAGTGTTTCATTGATTACTAAACAAATTAAGTAGTTATGTATTAATACAGATGTGAATAATTTTCTATGAAACATTATTAATACGATTTGGAAAAAACATGAAATAAAAAATAACGATATAAAATTCTGTGGAATAAACAAATTATGAAATAATTATTCTACAATTTAATAATCGGCGATTTAAAAAAAAACATGATTTAACTGTTCGATGACATGAATAGTCGATGAAATTAAAATACGGGAAACGTTGTCTATGAACAGCTAATAATCGATGAAAACAGTGTCTACGATTCAAGGGTAAACCGATTGGGTGTCAATGAGGGAGGCCTATGTCCAACAAGTTATCGTCCTACGCTGAAATGATGATTATGATGATCATGATTGTATAAGGGTCTTTTTGTTCCTTTGGTGGTTCGAAACCCTTAAAACAAGTAAATTAAAAACCTTGTTAAGTTATACGGTAGTTATAAAAATGCTAAGCCGATTTTAACGTGCTATCTTAAATCTCAGTTGTAAAATTATTTTGATTGCCTTGGCTAGTAATGAAACTTTATGGTTCGAATTATTGGCTTTAGCATGGAAATTGAATTTTATTGTAAGTATAACTTACTTTGAATTTTATCAGTTTTTGTGGGTAGATGAGACTTTACATAACGATTCATTCGCTAATTTATAACGGTCACAACTCGCATTTCCGATTTTAGTTACTCGTGAAAATAGAACTGAAACAATTACTTTGCTCAACCGCGACCTTACGATAGTTACGTTTATGCAAGAAATGTGTGTTCATGCAGTTCCTTCACTTCCACACTGTACGAACACACACAAATCACACAAACCCAACCATCACCACCGAATGGTAAACGTAACTATCGTAAGGTCGCGGGTGAGCAAAGTAATTGTTTCAGTTCATTAATATGGACCTCCGCAAAGTAACGCCTGATTCAATAAATTACATAAAATATAATTAAAATAAATAAATAAATAAAATAAATAAATAAATATTAGGGGACAATCTTACACAAATCGACATAGTCCCAAACTAAGCAAAGCTTGTACTATGGGTACTAGACGACGATAAACATACTTATATAGATAAATAAATACTTAAATACATAGAAAACATCCATAACTCAGGAACAAAAAATATTCGTGCTCATCACACAAATAAATGCCCTTACCGGGATTTGAACCCAGGACCTCTTGGTTCGTAGGCAGGGTCACTACCAACTAGGCTAAAAATATAAAAAAAATATAATAAATTATTTCTTATGTGCAATTTGCGTTTTATTTACTTAATTATGTTACTTTTCTGGCAGCGTCCATTTTGTGTGAGGTTCGCAGTTCTGTGATTGCAGGTCGTTTGTGTAGGGTAGGCAGTTCTAATATAACATAACCTACTTTATTGGTAGCAATTAGTAAATCGATAACAGTCTACCGAAAATGATTGTACCAACGTACAATAAACATAAATAATATTACATGAAATAAATAGAAAATTATTACATTTTGTGGGGGAAGTCTATATGTACATATAATACTAGCTGTTGCCCGCGACTCCGTCTGCGAAGAATTACCTAGTTTATCGCTAGCCTACCATGTAGTTTCTGTTAATGTAACGAGCAACGTGTCGAATTTAACGGAAATCAAAAAAAAAACACTGTGTATGATTCAACAATTTTATCAAATTAGAGTTATTGCGACTAAAATTAAGTTTTTTTTTTTTTATTAATTTAACAAATACACAGCGTATGCATAAACATATTTTTTCGCCAAACTGCATGACAGTTTGTTGGCGAAATGAGACACTCAAAACACTTCCATATACTGTGCAAAAATTACATAGGTAACTAACCTAGCAAAGAATCTTAGCTTACATTTGTATGTATAGTTGGAGTTATATAACAAAGTAGGTGGGTACTTATTCAATTTGATACTGGGTGATAGTGGGTACATCCGTGGTTTATAATTATCTATAATTACTTATTAGACATAGACATAGACATAGACATAACTTTATTCGACATCAAAAAAGAAAATACACTGACTAATACACTGAGAAAAATAAAAAGAACAATAATAACAATAAAAACAAAAAACATAATTGTAGATGTCGAAAAGGAATTTGACTCAGCATAAGCTGTAGTAGATGCCTGCTATTACATCACATTAAGGACTAAGTGTTTTACTAATAGGACTACTAAGCAAAAACAATTTTACTTTATTTTTAAAACATCGTAAACTAGTGCAGCCTTCCTCCGAAGGGATATTGTTTAGGATTCTCGGTATCAGGTATGTCAAATATTTTTATAGGCTTACACACGCGACGGACTGTATCGATGTAGATGACGTTATTATCGTTATCAACCGGATTTCGGCAACCGATGTTTTGCCACGGTTAACCACATTACATGTAAAATTATGCAGCCATTTTAATTTTTAAACGGCTACCCTAAGAGAGGTTTTTTTTGTTACAATTTGTTTATTTTGCGATGTTCACTTGTTTATGTTGCCATCAGGAATACCAGGTGTATAGGTACTCATAAATATTTTAAAAAAAATTACAAATTGTCTGGTGACAGACGTACAGACGGACGGACAGCGAAGTCTCACGGAACCCTAAAAAGAAAAAGCATTACTTACAACTGGATGATGATGATGATGAAATGTAACTCACATTTCATCATCATCATCATCATCTCAGCCTATATACGTCCCACTAGGTACAGGCCTCCACTCAGAATGAGAGGGATTGAGCCGTAGTTCCCACGCAGGCCCAGTGCGGATTGGGAACTTCACACGCGCCATTATTTTTCTACGCAGGTGTATGCAGGTTTCCTCACGATGTTTTCCTTCGCCGTAAAGCTCATGGTAAATTATAAATATAAATTCGCACATAATTTCCGTAAAACTCAGAGGTGCGAGCCGGGATTTGAACACACGACCCTCTGCTTGAGAGGCCATAGGTTAAACCACTAGGCCACCACGGCTTACATACACGGGTGAGGTACATTTACATAGGCGAAATTATCCCTTTAAGGGATTTCTACCAGCCAACCAAATCAATAAGTATGTTAAGCCATTGAGGACGTTGAAAGTTGGAACCAGGTCAATTGGTGTCAACCATCATAATAATCATCATTTCAGCCGAAAGACGTCCACTGCCGAACATAGGCCCCCAAGGCTCGCCAAACAGATCGGTCCCGCGCCATCCGCATCCAACGCCATCCCGCAACCCTTTAGTTCTTGCGCGGATTTCATCATATCTAATGCGATCCCGCAGAGAAACTCCGAGCATAGCCCTCTCCATCGCCCTCTGATTAACTTTGAGCTTTCTTATGAGGCCCATCGTCAACTGGTCTAAGATTTTATTAAAAATGTTTTTTGACAAATACTTTTTTGAACAATGCCTTCGGTTCCAGGCACAAAACCCTCATTGCATTCATTAAAACCGATAAAATACAGAAGCCAGACAGTATATTGGAGCATGAAACGAACTGGAAGCGTCATACGCTTTAATTTCTATACAAACTCTTTTGACAGAAAGGGGCGAGGTATAGGAAATGACAATATCATTTCTCGCACAGATGAATAAATGGACTGTGAAAAACCTTATCCAGGTTACAATCAAATTTTTTTTACTGGAGCTGTGTAGCGTTGAGCGAACATTTTCGCTAGGGAAACCGGCAGTGTGTAAGGGGGCGTCCATTATTTACGGGAGGCATTCGGGGAGGAGGGGCTCAAGCCAAATCTCACCAAATCTCACTTAGGGGAAACGGGGGGTCTCGACAAATATCACGTAATTTTTTTCTGGCAAGTAATAGTGCCAAAATGCGAGAAAATTAGGTTAAATTTAAAAGATTGGAAAATCTAATTGTGCACGTCTCATATGTTTGTTATAATAATGAAAAATGCAAAAACAAAAAGTAATTAAAGAAGAGAAATAAATAAAAAAAATATCAAAAATGTGGTCCACGATTTTGAAAAATATCACATGAGATTAAGGGGGGGGGGCGAATCTCACGATATCTTACCAGGGGGAGGGGGTAAAAACATCCTCAAATGCGCAACACGTAATTAATGGTCGTCCCCTAAGATAAGTTTGAGTTAGCTATGTCTTCGGTGGAAACATCTGGCACTTATTGTTGGTCTTCACAACCACCATACTTTTCAACACTGATGTCAGGTCAAAAGTTAATCAACGCGGTGGGATCGAGTTGTTCCCGTACCATGCCACTACCCTGTGGGGGGATCTCAAAGTTCGTGTAACGTAAATTATCAATGACCTAGACAGCTAAATTGTCGAATATCAATAGCGTATCTTGGACACATGAGCGGTTACTGTACGTCCCGGTAAGTCGTGCTCTTATGGCAAATTATATTCGACGGTTAAAAGGCACCGCACGGTTAAAAGGAAGCCAAGGTGGCCTAGTGGTTGATCTATGGCCTCTCAAGCAGAGGGTCGTGGGTTCAACTCCCGGCTCGCACCTCTGAATTTTTCGGAATTTATGTGCGAAATTACATTTGCAATTTATCATGAGCATTACGGTAAAGGAAAACATCGTGAGAAAACCTGCATACACCTTGAAATTCAATGGCGAATGTGAAGTTCCCAATCCGCACTGGGCCCGCGCGGGAACTACGGCCCAAGCCCTCTCATTCTGAGTGGAGGCCTGTGCCCTGCATTGGGACGTATATAGGCTGAGATGATGATGATGCTTAAAAGGCGAATTGATTCAAGCGCCATCATGGGTTTTACATATACATTATGCTGATTCCAAATTAGGTATAACTTCAATATCGCCCAAGATGGCGCTTGAATCAATTTGCCTTTAAGCCGTCGAATGGTAGCATGAATAATCAGCAGGCTTATAAAAGTCTAATTCCCTCGCAATCGCCATCGCGTTCATTTTGACAGTTCTTGTATGGGTTGACAATTGGTATCGGAAACAGCCAGCTGTCACAGCCATACAAAACCTGTCATTTCAATCCGATGCCAAGTATCAAAAAAGTTACACAATTACCCTGCTGTCGTGCATTATTGTCGTACAATCCGGGTCGACAAATAAGCGGTCATAGAATAACCGTACAGATGCACACAGTCACACGCGTATGCTTGGTTCTTAACATAACAAAGGGCCACCGTTGTCATCTCCGGTCGGTTAGAAGCTCTAAAGGCTATGCATTCAAAGGCCTTGCACGTCAAGCGTCGCCGTTTGCGAGTAACATTGATGTCTTTACGACTCCCAGTCACGAGTAAGACCGTATCTAGAATGAAGTTCATTCGTCAGGCACGTAATTGACAGTCGGAACTGGGTCAAAGTTCTAGAGCTACAATTTAGTATTTTTAACGCGATAATAAGCTAACTGTCGGTTATGATCTCAATCTTGATTTAGGTTGTAATTTGCCAAGTTTTTATTACGAAAAAAACGTTGGTCAGGTTTACTTAATTTGATAATTAATACCTAATGTTTTGATAATTTATGCTCCCCCTACACTGCGTCTTCCGGTCCACAGACGCCACTCGAGAACCTTTGGGTCCCATCGGCCAGTAGTTCTACGAGCGATGTGCCTTGCCCACTGCCACTTGAGTCTGGCGATTCTTCGAGCTATGTCGGTGACTTTAGAAGACACAAACACGACGCAGTAGACGCAGTTTAGGTAGGCCCCAACAAGATGGAGCGATGACCTGGTTAAGGTTGCGGGATCGCGTTGGATGCGTTGGCTCGGGACCGATCTGTTTGGCGAGCCTTGGGGAGACCTATGTCCAGCAGTGGACGTCTTTCGGCTGAAATGATGATGATGATGATGATGAATTTATGAGAGTTGCCAGACTTAAGTGGCTGTGGGCGGGGCGCATTGCTTGTAGAACCGATGGCCGATGGGGAAATAAAGTTAGTTAAGTTGTGACCGCGAATCGAAAGTCATGGTGGTACGAAGGCTCCCAGCAAGATGGACCGACGATCTCATAAAGTTTGCAGGATCCATTTGGATGCGGATAGCGCAGGTCCTTGTAGAATTTTTTTGGGGAGGACTCACTGCTCGCTCGTCTCGCTTTTAACTCATCCAAAAATCGCCAGCGCGATAAGTCTCCAAGTCTTTTTTTATGTTAGAGAGGCTAGACAAACGAACTAGTGGGTCACCTGATGTTAAATGATCACCACTGTCCATAGACACCCGCAGCTCTTTACGCGATGCCAGTGCGTTGTCGGGCTTAAAATGGAGAGGAAAAAGGAAAGGGAATAGAGGAGGGGGAGAGGTATTGGGCCCGTACGAAACGCAGCAGGAGTACTGCTGCTTAACGCCGGTGTTCTGTGAGAGGGTGATACTGCCCCGGACGAGCCAGCCCATTCGTGATGCAGCGGCTAGCTACAACATGGCTCTACCACTACAAAAAGTCCCGGGTGTAATAATAACAATGAGTAAAAATCGCAAAAGTTTAAAATAATGTACTTATTTACACCAAATTTCATGTTAATCCGACTACTGGAAGTGGTTTAAATTCAACTTCTAAGATTTGTCACATACTAAGCGTCTCTCCAAATCTATCGACGCGGGATTGGCTTCAGGCGATCGGAAAACCTTTATGTCAACGCAATAAGAGCGAAAAAGACGTCACGTCGATCAGCTCGGCTCCATTCGGATCGCGTAGCCGGGCGGATCAACGTCTTCTTCACTCTTATTGCGTTGACATAAAGGTTATCCGATCGGCTGAAGCAAATTCCGCGTCGATAGATTTGGCGAGACCTAACATACCTAAATACTAGTTAAATACAAGCTCGTGAATAGTAGAAATTTGCTGGACAAATTTTAGACAAGTCCGTGACGTTCTTCAAGTTAGTGCTCGCTCACGTTCGCAACTGGAAAAACCACCGAACAACCCAAAACTCGATTTAATGTAATGTGAGTGATACGTTTATTTCATAAGGCCAGAGTCACTCGGTAGTTTTATTATAAAAATAAATGTAGCGTGCCAAAAACACTACCTTTGTGCACTCCAGCCACTTACCTTTAAAACACTACGAACTCCTTCACGTTATTAAATGCAATTTCCCGCAAAATAAATAGAAAAACATCGTAATAACGTCTCGACGAGTTTTCCAATATCTTGACCGGTGGATAAACGTGCTGCTGTGAAACATTTAACCTCTTAAGGGCTTTGGCCCAGTTTCTTTGATCGAGCAGATAGCCTCAAAAGCTTTACTTATTACTGCATTTTCCTTTTTAACAGAGATTAAAAGCCTTGAAGTTAATAGTTAACTTCCAGCAATGAGGTAATAGCTCCGACATTTCCGAGAATCACCAGACTCAAGTGGCAGTAGGCAGGGCACATCGCTCGTAGAACTGATGGCCGATGGGGCCAAAATGATCTCGAGTGGCGGCCACGGACCGCAAGATGCAGTGTAGGTAGGCCTCCAACAAGATAGAGCGACGACCTGATTCAGGTTACGGGATCGCGTTGGATGCGGATGGCACGGGACCGATCTGTTTGGCGAGCCTTGGGGGAAGCCTATGTTCAGCTGTGGACATCTTTCGGCAGAAATGATGATGATGATGAATGATGTAACAGGTTACTTTAGTTCTATGTATAAGACTGTTTGGCCCTTCAGACCTTTGATCAATTATAACTGAAGATACACATTGCCGAACAAAATCTCCTTCAAAGAATGTCCGAACTTTTTTATTTGTTTGCGTAACAATTAAAATCATCACCTACACAGAAATTTGAACCTAGTCTTTACTTCATTACAGTCGAATTTCGGTTGACACTTGACAGCTAAACTTGACAATTTCACGTAACGTACTGAGAAAAAAGAAGGCCACTTTTATCAAAGTGGCGCTCATTTGGCTCGGACATTTTCGGGCGCGCGACTGTGGATCTACAGTTATAATTGATCAAAGCTTCAGACAGTTAGTTAATTTTATGTGTTTTTTATTTTTTTTTGTAATAATTATTATTGTTGTTTAATAATATATAACTTCGAAGCTTCAGACAGTCGCAGTAAAGAAGTTTTACCTCACGCTGATGGTCGTGGGTTCAAGGCCTCGCATTCCACATTTTTTCGGAATTTATGTGTTACTCGGAATAAAATTGTTAGCTCTGGTGTGTGTGATATTTTCGGAACGTGGTATAGGCACGAGCGGTGGGAAGTGGGATTAATAGGATACCACTTAATGTTAAATCTATGAATACTGGCCTCAGCTTCAGGCACAGTTGGTATTGGATGACCTGCCTCTAAGTAGCTGGTGCAGCATCTACTCGTAAATTCCATTTACGAGGGTTGCACATACGGTTAACGCCCAAGCTGGCAATACTATAATAGGGTTGTGTTTAACTTGAAATCTAAATTGTAAACTTTTATTTTCGTTCATTCAAAACAATAACAACAAAGAAAACAATACGTGCAACCTTTTAAAATAGAAAAAAGATTCCGTTTGTTAGTTTAACGCTTAATTAAACAAGATAAGGTGTGTTTAAGGCGTGAATCACACAACGGCTCCTGGTCAAATGACAATGTACCTATTATAATGTTCACACCTTACTAGTATATACAGAGCAAGGAAAATCTTGCCAGCATGATTCAGGATTCATTCGAGAGCGTTATAGCGAATTCTATCGAGTTTGTCATTTCATATTATTACTAGCTGTTACCCGCGACTCCGTCTGCGAAGAACAGGGGTATAAAAATAGCCTAGGTACGACCTATTCTCAGACCTACCGCGTACAGAAAAACCGGTTGTCTGTAAAGTCGGTTTACGGACGATAGGTTAACGTGACAACGTCATAACAAAACATTCAAAACCCCCCACCGACAAACACCCCGCCCCCCCCCCCCGCATTGTACATCCACATCCTGGCGTTCGCCGCTCTCTTGCAACTGGCCTTCGCCGCTGTCTTGCAACTGGCCCTCGCCGCTCTCTTGCAACTGGCCCGCTTCGCTGCTCTGTAGAATGTAACGTTACGTAACGTTACATGTACGTTACAATGAGTAATGTTTTTTCGTGTATGCAGCCGGCGTTCATCGATTTATTAGACGTTGTCACTCACGTCAAAAGAAGTTTCGAACTAACGGCGAACTAAGCGAAGCTTGTACTATGGGTACTAGACAACGGATAAACATACTTATATAGATTAATACTTACTTATATACATATTAAACATCCAAGACTCGAGCACAAATATTTGTATTTTTCATACAAATATCTGCCCCGACGCGGGATTCGAACCCGGAACCTCAAGCTTCGTAGTCAGGTTCTCTAACCACTAGGCCAATTGGTCGTTGGTTTAAGTACCTACTCGTTTGTTCTCTAAGTAGGCCGCAAAGGATTCGTTTACTTATCCAAGACCACCATTGCCAAGAACAATGCTCCGCAAGAAACTTGGCAGAAAGTAATTAAGGGTTCCGTACAAAAAGAAGGGGCCCTAACGGGACCCTTTTATTGAGATTCAGTCTGTCCGTCTCTCCGTCCATCAGTCACAGTCCATCGGTTCAAGAGGGCAGTTCCCATTTTTTCTATGGAACATGACGTCATCGGATAGAACAAGATATTTTTAGGGTTCCGTACCCAAAGGGCCTAGCCTAGGCCTAGGGCACTAGCCTGTATCTCACGAACCGTAATAGCTAGACAGTTGAAATTTTCACAGATGATGTATTTTGGTTGCCGCTATAACAACAAATATTAAAAAACAGAATAAAATAAATATTTAAGGGGCTCCCATACAACAAACATGATTTTTTGCTCGATACTGATAACGGCAACAGGTAGACGCTTGAAATATTCACAAAATTTTTAGTTTTATATTCACTTTAAAAATAAATAATTAAATTAAAATAAATCAAATATTTAAGGGGGGCTCGCACACACATGATTTTTTTGCCGTTTTTATAGATAATGGTACGGAACCGTTCGTGCGCGAGTCCGACTCGCACTTGGCCGGTTTTATCTTTTTCATCCGCATCTAACGCGATCCCGCAACCTTGGCCAGGTTCTTGCTCCATCTTGTTAGAGGCACCTACACTAGCCTAGTGGTTTGACCTAACTGGCCTCTCAAGCAGAGGATCGTACCTCTGAGGTTTTTGGAATTACATTACATTTGAAAGTTACCATGAGCTTTAGAGAATAGGAAAACATAGTAAGAAAACCTGAACACAGCTTCGAAGAAATCCGGAAATACGGCCCAAGCCTCATCCTGCGAAGGACTCTGCAATGTAACTTATATAAACCGAGATGATGACGTCAACAATGAATATGTTCAATATTTGCAGTGGCGTCCGCGGACCGGAAGACGCAGTGTCGGTAGGCCTCCAACAAGATGGAGCAACGACCAGGTAAAGGTAGCGGGAACGCATTAGATGCGGATGCCGCAGGGCCGATCTGTTTGGCGAGCCTTGGGGGTGGCCTATGTTCAGCAGTGGACGTCTTTCAGCTGAAATGATGATGATGATGATGAATATTTGCAGTATCTGCCAACCCTAATCCAGGTGGCCTAGAACCGTCGATATTGTTTCGCACGCCCCTATCAACGTGACATATATCTGGCTCGTGGCCAAGCCAATTTGAACCTAGCGCAGCACAATATAAAGCACTACATGGTTAATCAAGGAGCTGAGTGTTCCCTTATGTTAGGATTCCGATTCGACGAAATTTGAACGTCCGATTTGGTTTTGTTTGAGATGCGTTATTATGATGATATTGGAAAAAAGTTGTGAAATAAAGATCTGTTTATTTTTAGGGGTCTGTAGCCAAAGAGTAAAACGGGACTCTATTACTAAGACTTCGCTGTCCGTTCGTCTGTCTGCCTGTCCGTCTGTCACCAGGCTATATATATCTCATGAACCGTGATAGTTAGACAGTTAAAATTTTCACATATGATGTATTTCTGTTGCCGCTATAACAACAAATACTAAAAAACAGACTAAAATAGGTAAATATTTATGGGGCTCCCATACACAATAGAAACGATTTTTTTTGCCGTTTTTATAGATATTCCCCTACCCCCCCCCCCCCTTCGTGCGCGAGTCCGACTCGCACTTGGCCGGTTTTTTCATATACAATGCGTCCCAATAATAACCCGGAATATTTCATTACGTCGATGGATATATAATTATCATGTAAATTATCAGGTAACAAGTTTGGTTTTGAAGTATCTTTTTGTATATTTTATTTTTTCAACTTCATTTTTTTTACTTTCACGGTCATCCCGTGAAATACATCGCGGTGCATCTATGTTTCAGTTTGTATCTAGTATGAAAATAATTATCAGGTAGTTGATGACAACATAAGCCATTTTTTGAAGTATACCTATTGCCCTTTTTATCATGATCATCCCAACCTATATACAGGGTTATTTTTAATTCACTGACATCCTCTTAACCCTGAATTCCTATCACTCAAACAAATGTTTTTTGTTTTACGACTTTTTAAAATGAAGCACTTTTTTCCCATACAAATACACATCGTAAAAATAAGAGGTAATCTCAAATTTTCAAAACGTTATTACACCAAAAATATTAAGTTACGACAAAAGCAGTAAAACAAAAAACATTTGTTTAAGTGGTGGGAGTTTAGGGTTAAAAGGATGCTAGTGAATTACAAATAACCCTGTACATCACTGTGCAAGGTATGGGCCTCCTCATAGATTGAGAGAGCTTGGGTCGTAGTTCCATAGGGCCCAGTGCCGATTGGGAACTACGCACCACCATTGAATTTCACAGCAGGTGCGAAGGTTCCCTCTCGATATTTTTCTTCACCGCATAACTTATGGAAAATTTCAAACGTAATTTCGGACAAAAATTCCGAAAAAATAAGACGCAAGCCACACAGAAGAGGCGTGAGCGGGGGCGCGTTGCAGTCGCAGCGCCGCTTGAATCAGTTTTCATACTAAAATTAAATGTATAGAAGCGTCAAGCGTCGCGATCCAAAGCAGACAGAAGAGACGGGGCGGAGACACGGCCTGCGAACAAACGACGCGCACCGCGACGCGCCCCCGTCCCAGGTCTCGTCTGTGAGGCACGCGCGTAAGAGCAAGCCCAGGCTAGAACTCATGACCACACCATAGGCCATAGCCATAGGCCATACGTCAAATCACTAAGCGATACCACGACTTTTTATATAAGGTATCTCAAAATGAATCCGGTACATTTCATAGGGTGGATGGGCCAGTTTGACTGAACCCTCCTGTAAATGTTTGACACGGTTTTTAAATGGTCGTTGAAAAATTTTTTTATATATTTTTGACGGTCCAAGTGTACCACGTAAAAGGGACGGAATTCTGAATCAAGCATTAGGGTTGTTTGTTTTTTTTTGTAATGTAAGTTAATTGAAAATCAATTTCGAGATACATGATTTTTAAATCGTTCTCTGTAGTTATTTAATTTTAATATAAGTAATGTAATGAATTTATTATATAACAAATAAGCAATGACCTTCATTGACACTAAAAACTATGATAATGTAACGGTCCAAGTCGTACTTTACTAAGTGTGAATATAGTATTATTTAAAATTCTTCACAATTCACACGTGGATAAACTATACGGAGTTTGATTTGGAATCCGCAATCTGACATCTATCACTTTGACAGTCGAACTAAATCCAATCTCAATGCTGAAATAATTTTATTCAGATCAGAATAATTTGAAGTAATTCTACACATCTGTGCATTGTTTTTCTAATAATTATATTTATTTCTATGCCATCACAACAAGTCACTCCATAAAAAATAATATAGCGATATTTATCTTAATAGCCAAACGGGAGCGTGTCTAATGGGATAAAGGATGAGTTGCCGTGTCAGATAAAACCCCCGTTTTTGGGAAAAAATAAATTGACGACTTTTCCCCAATAAATCTAGGAAAAGTGAGTAACAGAGGACGGTATTATAAAACGATCGCAGGCAAGGGATTTATTCTGCGTTCGCGACAAAAAATGACGGACTAACGATGATCTATTTCGCTGAATCGCCTAAAGCTAATTTGGAGGGATAGGAACGAGCTAAATTGAGTTATTAATTTTGACGGTTACGTATTTTTCTTTCTCCGGTTGTTTAGTTTTGGTCTTGGGCTTTGATTGCGTTTTCTCAAATTATCAAGATAAAGTATTAACGATGTCGATTTCTGAGTCATAATTTTCATCAGTTCAGCCGTGAGACGTCCACTGCTGGACATAGGAGGCCTCCCTACATAGAAGAGACTGCGACGCGCCCCCGTCCCACGTCTCTTCTGTGAGGTTTGCGCCTAAACAATGCATCAGGCACATTTGCCGTAGTTGGCGCCCTTGTTGCCTTGTTGAGCTCTTGCTCGCACCTCTGAGTTCTTCGCAATTTATGTGCGAAATTACATTTGAAATTTACCATGAGCTTCACGGTGAAGGAAAACATCGTGAGGAAAACAGCACCAATCCGCACCAATCTGCACTAGACCCGTGTGGAAACTACGCCCAAACCCTCTAATTCTGAGAGGAGTCCTGCGCCCAGCATATACATGATAAGGCACATTCTGTCCATTCGTAAGTCAATTGCGCGGACGAGGACGCGGGCGAAAACTAAGTTAACGATAAGCTAAATAAATATTTATGCCGACATCGTAACACTAACGACCGACAAATTTTAGGTCTTTACCATTTTTTCACTCAGGAAGTTTTAGACACTTAATCTTTTTAACCGTCTTCAGCGATAACGATCTTTTTTCAGCAAAAGCTGAACTTGAGACTTTTTATTAAAGAAATAGGCTACTTTCACACGGCAGCCAACTGATTCGATATTTTCTTGTATACTGTATCATCGTATACGAGAGGGCAGTTCACACGGCGCTTACTCGATTCGGTTTTATCACGTATGCAGTCTTACCTCGCAAAGGCAACTGCCTGCACGCGCGCGACTCGTATTCGAGAAACCAGTTTGTTGGTGTGTACGAAACGACGTAAACACAAGCGCCACTGAGCATTGCATTCGATAAAATTGTTTGAGACACCCGTATTCTCAGTGAAAAAACCATACGGTTACATACGGTAAAAATATTTCTCGAATACGAGATTTTCCCGCATTGTCACTACTACATTCGATCTCGTATACGGTATGCGGGAAAAATGACGCCGAGTTAACGTAGCCGCAGCCTTTTCCCGCGGGCTCGCTCGTATATCTGTTGAATTAAAATTCTGCGATTAACTAAGTAAATTCCCATGGAAATACCAGATTTTCACCTAAAACCACCGAGTCGTTTAGCGTGAAATAGTTACAAGCAAACGAAATTACATTTTCAATTTTTAGGCGTAAGTCGTGATATTTTGCATCCCAAATGTTGCTGAAATATGTGAGCCATTAT
This sequence comes from Archips crataeganus, assembly GCA_947859365.1. Classification (NCBI taxonomy): domain Eukaryota; kingdom Metazoa; phylum Arthropoda; class Insecta; order Lepidoptera; family Tortricidae; genus Archips; species Archips crataeganus. The sequence continues at coordinate 4,375,831 of OX402071.1, read as the reverse complement.
TTATTTTATATACTTTTGCACCATATTTCAAACTAAACAACGTTATTTTGTATTTTATTTTGTCATCTATGAAACAACTTTGTGCTCCGCCATGTTGCTGCACTAACTTAAATACATTTAAACGACTTCTGTAAATTTTTAAAATCACAACTACGGTAATGAGACTGGAATTTGCAGAAAAAAAAATGTAATTTTGATGAATTCATAACTAAATTTTAGCAGTTTTGCGATTTGCTGACTTTTTGCTCTACGGAGACGATATAAATAGTGCCCAGGCACCAGCCCACCATTAAAAACATACATTTACTGTATGTAACTTCGTCCCCCATCTAAATTCCCGTGAAATATAAGAATGTGCCCTATATTATTTCACGGGAGCATTATCATGTTCGGGAACAAAACGGCAACTGGTCAGGGATGAAAAAGTGCGCGAGAAAAACAACAGTAACTTTTGTGCAGGGCTGGCAATCAACGATTCTTTCTATTTTATTTTTTAAGCTTACATTAGGTACGTCTATCTATACGTTTCTCAAAGTATATCACACACACAAGTACGTACGTAGTACACGTCGTAAACTGTACCATAATGTACCCCATAATATCATAATAATAATTATATTTTTATTATTCAAGTGACGTGCGGCAGATAAACCAGGTATGGTTTTTGTTATTTTCTTTTGAATACTTTTTTTCCCCACTTACTTATATCTATGATATATATCTTAAATAAAAAACTGTTCCTTTCTTCTTTTCACTGAAAAGATTCCCTGAAATATATCACTCCAGAGCAATAAGGCTACCTGTTGCTTCCATATAACATAAATATATCACTCCAGAGCAATAAGGCTACCTGTTGCTTCCATATAACATAAAGCGTCACTGCATTTTATTGTACTTTATGTATTTTTTTGTAACGAATAAATGTTTTCTTTCTTTATTTCTTTAAATCTTAAAAATCTATTTGAACTCAGTTCCAGTGGTCAGATTGCCCTGAATTTTGAAAGAAAGAAAGAAATTTTATTTGCCCAGAATACGTAAGTACACACAGCTCTTAAAATGCTATTATTTAGAACCAGTATTCAGTCGACGAGTCAACATGCAAATTAATTACACAATAACGGCACTTTCACACGGGCAACGTCCCGTTTTTTGCGGGTTCGGTTTTTTGCAGGATCCCGTTTAGTAGCATACGTGCTACTGTGGTGGCAAAAAACAGGACGTTGCCCGTGTGAAAGTGCCGTAAAATTTGGTACACATAAGTAAGTTTTCACACCACCTGCTCGACAATGCCTTATTATATATCCATGCAAACCTCTCTCAAAGTAAGTCATTATAGCCCTTGGCTTTCGCCGGGGCGTAATGTTGTACTGAATTTCATTATAACCCGCCGGGCAGTAATGTGATTCTCACTTCTCGTAGTTCTTATTGTTATGCACTTAAAGTCTAATTTCTTCCGAAAAAATTTTTTTGAAATTTCTTAAATTTCGACCACCGCCAGAATCTACTCTGGATTGCAAAATTAACATAGTTTTTAAGTAAGGCTAAATTTATACTGCCATGATTCTCGTGACTATGAGTAGTATGACTATTATTATCATCAAATTTCAGCCGAAAGACGTCCACTGCTGAACATAATAGGGCTCCCCCAAGGCTCGCCAAACAGATCGGTCCCGTACCATCCGCATCCAACGCGATATCGACTATAACTATGTACTCTACGATAATTTATTGAATTAGGCGTTACTTTGCGAAGGTCTATATCAATGAACTGAAATAAATACTTTGCTCACCCGCGACCTCAACCTTCCTTCAAGGTCGCAGGTGAGCAAAGTAATTGTTTCAGTTCATTGATACTCTACGGTAGCAAACAGTGGTGGATTTACCAGCAGGCTGAGTAGGCTGGAGCCTAGGGCGGCAAATCTTGGGGGGCGGCAAATTTGGCTCAATTTTTTTTTCTATAGGAATAAAAAGAAAAACCTTATCCCACAAAAACATTGATTTACTAAAAATCCTGAAATACATACCTTATTATTTATAACAAGGATAACAGGGACCCTTTATATCAATTTTCAGACCTCTAGCATCAAAATTTGCGGAAGTCTCATACAAGCTTTCACCCTCTAGTTTAAGGGGTTGGGGGGGTAAAAGTTTCAAGTTTTAAGATTTTTTCGTTGTTTGTATCAGTGGCGTAGCTACACTTTTAGCGCCCTGGAGCAAAATTCTTCAAGCGCCTTTTCTCATTTTTTGAACGATCTATTCACAGTGGCGTAGCTAGCATAGGTGGTACCCGGGGTGGATATTGTAGGTGTCATCCCAAAACTCAATCAAAACTGTTAACATAAAAAATATAATTATGTAATAATTTCTGCCACAGTTTTAGGATTTTTTATAGGTGGCACTACTGATGTAAGTGGGTGACACCCGGGGCGGGCCGCCCCCGCCGCCCCTCCCTAGCTACGCCACGCCACTTCGATTGTAACTTTGCGTGCAATTCCTGTTTATGCTTGCACGAACCCGCTCAAGCGGGAGGACCCAACGCCGCTCGCCCAGCGCACCGTCCTATTATCCGCAGTCACCCATGTTTATTACATCGAAAAAAAATCTGAGCCCCCCCAGCCCCGGCGCCCCCCCAGCCCAGGCGCCCTGGAGCTACTGCTCCCACCGCTCCCTGACGCTACGCCCCTGGTTTGTATACTATTACTAGCTTACATACCAAATTTCAGCTTTCTAGGACTTCAGGAACTACCTTAAGAATTTTGATGATCAGTGAGTGAGTGAATCAGTGACGAAATCGGGGGTTTTTAGACATTGATAAAATCTAAAGTATAATAGCTACGACATTCAAACTTTGTATGTTTCATGTTTGTACTGGTCATTATATCTTGAAATTTTCAACTATTTAACATCATCCCAAGCAAAGTTATATATGTATAAGAGTTCAAAAAAACGACGAAACGTTTCGAGAAAAGGTAGGTAGTGCCCTTGCGCTCCGCTTGGCTCGTCTTGGTGGGAGCACTTCCGTGCCCCCAGAATTTTATACACGGAGAAAAAAAAAATTCGAAAATTTAATAAAAACTACGATATTTTAGTATGCCGAATACTTACCCAATGTCTGTAAGTATATGAAAAATTACTAAGTGTTTTGTAAAGTATAGGTACTTTTGTAAACATGATTTTTTAAAATATTCCAATAGCGTTCAATACTATAATATAAATTTAGGGTATCAAATTACAGAGCTTAGTAGAGTCAGTCCAAGATAAGTCTTCAACAATTTTGATAGCACACGCAGTGTAAGTATTATATTAAACGTCAAACTTGTATCAAATTATGACGTATAAATATCACATATACACTTCGTGTGCTATCAAAATCGTTACAGACTTATCTTGGTCTAACACTAGGGGCGGCAAAAATTGAATAGCCTACTGGCGGCAAAAGTGTAAATCCGCCACTGGTAGCAAAAAAAAATAAACAGGTTTTTCGTATCGGCAACCCTATTCGTACCCAAGTGAATTATACAAAGATATATCTTATCTCTCATAATGGCTGATAGCAACTTTCCTCCTCCGTGCCCTCGAACTGGGTCAAAAAAAGATACAGCAAGTGTATGAAACTAGCTGTTACCTGCGGTTCCGTCCGCGTTCAGCATTAGGGACCAGTTAAATTGAAATTGCGTATTTTTTAAAATTCCCATGGGAATTTCGGAACATTTCATCGTGAAACATTTCCATTTAAAGAACACCCTAGTGAATTTCATGTCCCTAGATATCATCATCATCATCTCGGCCCATATACGTCCCACTGCAGGGCACAGGTCTCCGTTGAATGAGGGGGCTTGGCCCATAGGTAATTCCCATGCGAGCTCAGCGTGGATTGGGAACTTCACACAGGTGCTCTTTTTGCCTTATAAATGAAGACTACCTACTATGTTATATTCAGAAATACCCACGGAAATTCCGTAACATCCCGGAATATCAATTAAGGTGTCAGACCTAATAATACGCGCAAATATCTAGCTATCCATACTAATATTATAAATGATAAAGTGTGTCTGTCTGTTACCACTTCAAGCTTAAACCGCTGAACAGATTTAGATAACATTTGGTATAGAGATAGTTTGAGTTCCGAGAAATGACATAGGATAGTTTTTATTCCAGAAATCATCCTTTGAATGGGTGGAAGTTTGTATGGAAAATCAATAACCGCAGAACACATTAAGATGAAATTTGGTATGGAAATTATTTGAGTTGTGAGGAAGGATATAGAATAGTTTTATCCCCGAAATTAAATAGTAAGCAGATTGATAAAAAAGCAGATTAGATAAAAAATAAGCTACTAATACTAATTCCACGTGGACGAAGTCACGTCCAAAAGCTAGTTGAGTCTAATATAATAGCTTGTCGCAGAATTATTAAAAACAATTTCCAATTAACCTAAGTCACGTAGCGCAATCTCATCTAAAATTAAACCTCCCCATTTCCGCATATCCAAAATGAATAGGCCCCAAACATCAAGATTACCAAACTTTATTGATTATGATTACCTTACAAATTTCCCTTATTTGATAAACGGTCTTCAACAGATCCCCTAACGCGTTAAAATACTTTTTTACTAATTAATTATCAAACTTGCAAAACAGTATGTAATTAAACGTACATCCCTTGTGATTTGAAGTCAATATGTCGCCCTAGATACTGGACCAGGTTATGCTGAGCTACCCTGCCGCCTGGCTTTCCCACGAAGACAGTTACATAGGGGGTGAGCGAATGGGTTTTATGGGTCTGATTATGCTGGTATGTCAGCGTGGAAACAGACCGACGGGGGTTCTGAGTCTGGAAATTAGGTTTTTACTCGTCCGTTAAAAAAATGATGAAGAGCAAAATGTTGATCGAACGGTCGGAGGATTATGTTTAACCGTCAAAGTCAAAACGTCTTTATTAAATACTAGCTGATGCCCGCGGCTTCGCCTCCGTTGTATTTTTCTAAAAATTTGTCAGAAGATTCTTACAAACGCAACAAAAAATGAATTGTCCGAGATTGAATACACTAATATATGAATAGTTTTGATTAGTTACTAAGAACTGCATGTGTCTTAGTTAACTGACCCTACAATTTGTATGCCTCACGGCTCAACATAGTGATACAAAATATTCACTAGACCTCATGTAGGTACTTACTTGTGTTGTACAAATAAACGAATTTGAATTTGATTTACTAACATATACAGGGTCATTTTTTAATAAGTGCACAAATTTTAAAGTGATACAGTGTCGTTAAAATAACAAAATTCAGTATTTTTCGTTCTCACTTTTTTTTATTTTTCATAGTAACTCGACCAATTTATTGGATGAATTAACTATGAACAAGCCAAATATCAAAATGTTAAAAAAAAACTTGAACAGATAATCGTGATCTATTAACGATACTGCATCATGTATCAAAATTTGTGCACTGATTAAAAAATTACCCTGTACATTACAAAAAAAATAGACAACCCCGATTTGTGTGTCATTGAGTACTGTTCAGCTGGCGAATGGTTAAAATGGTGTTTAGTTATTATAATTTCTTTTTTAAATTAATACTTTGCATTTCTCTTGTTCATCTCATCAGTTCTACGAGCGATGTGCCCTGCCCATTGCCACTTGTGTCTGGCGATTTTTCGAGCAATGTCGGTGACTTTAGTTCTTGCGCGGATTTCAACATTTCTAATGCGATGCGATGGGGCAAAAAGGTTCTCGTGTGGCGTCTACGGACCGGAAGACGCAGCGTAGGTACGTAGGCCTCCAACAAGATGGAGCAACGACCTGGTTAAGGTTGAGGGATCGCGTTGGATGCGGATGGCACGGGACCGATCTGTTTGGCGAGCCTTGGGGGAGGCCTATGTTCAGCAGTGGACGTCTTTCGGCTGAAATGATGATGATGATGATTTCTCTTGGATTAGTCAGGCATCGCCGCGTTTCTCCGTATCTCACGCGATACACTCTTAATGCGAGGTTACTAATTTGAGGGCACTCGACGTAAATCAAAATCATGTTGAAGGTATACCTCAGCAGAATAATGATAAGATATGCCATTGTGTAGGTATTGTAATTATTTTACATTCAAATTTTTATTAACACTTTCAATATCACAGATACACTAGTAATAGCAGTTCAGTTCAGGGGTCAATGCCTGTGGCGGAAAATTTGGACGATATTTTTACTTTGTAGTTTTAGATAGGTACTCATTTATTGAAACTAAGAATGCAAATATTAAGAAAAAAATCAATGAATAAAACTTAACTAGAAACTAAATATCTAACTTAAAAACTACTACATTATGTCTAAATAAAAAAGGCCCCGTTTTAGATTAGTTTATATTTAGTTTTAGGTACTTTTCTAATTATATAAATAAACATACTTAGCAAATTTTTAAATTAAAATCTGTTTATTATCGTCGAGTTTCCGTAGAGTAGCCGGGTAAATATTCAGCGTTTTTACGGCGTTTTTTTTTTGTCATTACCATTTGAGCAGAAATTATTAAAATGGATGATGCTTAGGGTTAACTTTTTATGAAAACATAAGACAGTACCGATGCTGAATCTAGTTTGATAAAATTTCGCGCGATTCGTCCTTCGGTTGTGGTAATAATCGTCGAATGGTAATGACGTTTAACCGCGCGGTCAAAACGCTCGAATATTCACTCAGCCGTAGGTCAGTGGCCTCTAGCAGAGGATCGTGGGTTTGAGTCCGGGCTCGCACCTCTGACCTTTTGATGTACGAAATTACATTAGAAATTTACCATAAATTTTACGATGAAAGAAACCATCGTGAGAAAACCTGCACACACCTGAGAAGAAATCCAATGGTGTGAGTTAAGTTCCTAATCCGCACGGGGCCCGCGTGTGAACTACGGTACAAGCCCTCTCATTGTGAGAGGCCTACTCCCTGTAGTTAATTTCTGTACCTCTACCATGAGTTTACACTAGTTTACGTGACCGTACTCGCTAGCGACGGCGTAAATTATTTGTATGGAGAATTGTACAGCGCCTCTAGCGGTCACTTACGGAAGTACAATTCTCCATATAAATCATTTACGTCGTCGCTAGCGAGTACGGTCACTGTAAACTAGTGTAAACTCATGGTAGAGGTCTACAAAACTGGTCGACAAAAAGTACCCCTTCATTTTGGTGCCGTAATGATCTTTAAATTACCTTTTTAATTATCCGTACTACTCAAAGAGCATTCGTCATGATATAATTGACGTAAAAGATCTAGAAACAAGGAAACCGCTCGGGGCGTTTTTTCTCCGTTTTTCTCTGGGGAATAATTAAATTTTCCGCGGCCACGTCAAATTTATCCCTAAGTAAAAATTTGCGAAATAGAAAGCCTTTCATCAATGTTAAATGTATTATTATAATGCAAGATGACATGATGACATAGATTTTTTTTTATAAAACAGCGTGAAGACGCATTTCTTACATAATTTACTATCGTAAGGTCGCGGGTGAGCGAAGTAATTGTTTCAGTTCGTCACTCATACGTTTGCTCGACCTGTTTCGAACAACACGACAAGTCAACCGGATAGCCCAGTGGTTAGAGAACCTGACTACGAAGCTTAATGGTCCAGGTTCGATTCCCGGTTGGGGCAGATATTTGCTTGACAAATACAAATGTTTGTGCTCGAGTCTTGGATGTTTAATATGTATATAAGTATGTAATTATCTATATGTATAAGTATGTTTATCCATTGTCTATTACCCATAGTAGGGTCGGTTCCCTAACTTAAGTATCCACTTTTTCATACTAACTGCAAAGAAAAGTGGATACTTCTGTTAGGGAACCGACTGTACAAGCTTTGCTTAGTTTGGGACTATTGCTGTCTGTTGCTGTTGCTGTGTTGAGGGCAATTGATGTCAAATCAAATATTATTTATTTTCACATAATAAAATCCATAGATTGTTTAGTTTATGCCTAAGAACTATGTCAGGAGATGAAACAATGCAATACCTACTATTATTTATGTCACTGAACTAATTTCCTAATAATAAATGTACTAAATTAAATGATAAATGTCAACCCGAAAAATTTAAATAATTTCTAACAAAATGACAGTAAAAGTTTCTTTTCCACGATTTATACATTTATTTATGATCTTTTACAGCTTCAAGGGAACGCAGACATATTCTTTGATCTTAATTTCAACTTAATAGCGCCACGCGTTCCTGTGAAAAGGGTCTTGACAGACAGGCAGACAGATGGATGGACAACAAAGTGATCCTATTGAGGGTTCCATTCTCCCTTTCGACGTACGGAACCTTAAAAAAAAATCCCGCGGGATAGTGAATAAGATAAACGAAATCTTCGCAGACCATACCCGGGCAATAACTAGTAGGTACCTAATACCGGCCGCCTTAGCCTAGTTGGTAGTGACCCTGCCTACGAAGCAAGAGGTCCTGGGTTCGAATCCCGGTAAGGGCATTTATTTGTGTGATGAGCACGAATATTTGTTCCTAGGTTATGGACGTTTTCTATGTATTTAAGTATTTATTTATCTATATAAGTATGTTTATCGTCGTCTAGTACCCATAGTACAAGCTTTGCTTGGTTTGCTTATATTTATTTATTTATTATTTATTATTTAATAAATAGCGGTTCCTTTCATTTGCCATAATTTAATTTGCCTTAATTTCACTTGCCATAATAACGCTTACCATAAAATAAAAATCGATACCTTAGTTCACATTCAATACTACTTACGATGAACTGCACAATAGGCTATAGACGACAAAAAAAAAACTGTTTGTCCGTCAGTTAGATTATTAAAAAATTTTGTACACGTATTTTTTCTTTTGTTTGACAAACAAAAAATGACGTGGATACAGGGCTTAGAAGTTTCGAGTGACGTCACTATATGGTACAATTTTTACCTAAGAGTGACGTCACAAGCCCCCACTCCGGAAGTTTGATGATCTATGCCTTTGTCGATTTTTAATAATTTGATAAACCAAACAATATTTACGTGTCCCATATTTTTCCATAATCTAACTGACGGACTAAATAGAATGACATATTTATAACCCAGTCGCCATCCCTATTAAGTAGTAGTTTTGTACACTAAGACATACAGTGCTATATACAGTGCTAATTTGTATGTGCAGTTCATTGTTATTAGTATGAGTGTGAACTAAGGTATCGATATAATAGAAGCGTTATTTATCAGGATTTTTTGAAATGTCATTTTTCAAAATAAAGTAGGTTAGGTTAGGTTTTGTTTTATAACAATTCTGAACAAAATACTGTTTCAGAAATAAATTAAATTATGGAAAACGATAGAGAACCAATAAATAGTAGGTATATTCGTAAAGATTTGTAAATCGGCAGTGTTTTTGTAAATTTCTTGTCAAAAAATCGGTTGGTAAAATGTTGTTAATACCTTTGACAGTTTATCCCCACATCATCTGTTAGGTAATCTTTGATGTATTTACGATAGCGTTAATGATGACAGAGCGATGTTGTAGGAAAATAAATTATGTGACGCTGTGTTTTCACAAGCATTTCTATATCAGTAAAACCCAGGAAAATGGTAGGTCACCTACGTGAAAGTCTGATTCATCATCCCAGCCTATATACGTCCCACTGCAGGGCACAGGCCTCCTCTCAGAATGAGAGGGCTTGGGCCGTAGTTCTACACGCACCATTGAATTTCTTCGCAGGTTTATACAGGTTTCCTCACCGTAAAGCTCATGGTGAATTACAAATGTAATTTCGCACATAAATTCTGAAAACTCGGAGGTGCGAGCCGGGATTTGAACCCACGACCCTCTTCTTGAGAGCCCATAGGTCAAACCACTAGGCCAACACGGCTTCTGTTTAATGCATGTTAAATAATTACTATGAATAAGGATATTTCTGAATAGGCTGCTAATGTTACAGTTAGTAATAGAATGAAATTGTGATATAAATTGGCATTTGTTGTTTATTAATGTTGTTATTTTTTTGTAAAAATAGTTGGTTATGTTGCGTCGTGCGTGGTCCTTTCATAAAATGTGGAGACTGATTTTATGTTATTAAAATATAAACCATGTAGTTTTCTTGTGTTTAGATAACAAAATAAATACAAAATATAATATATGACTATGTCGAAGTAAACTATCACAAGATTAAATGTTACGTGGATTGACAAGGCACTTGATATTTGACAATAATAACGTTCTTACTAAGTTTAACTTTTTCATTGACCGCATACTTCGGCGTAGACGTTTATAATTTCACAGATTAATTAAACAAGTAATAAGAAAACTCACCTTTTCCCAACCCTCCAAGGAATCACCAAAAAAAAACACAAAAACAAATAACGACACTCCAACACGGATCAAAGGAAAGTCAACACAAAAATCACATCACATTCACCCGTGGCGTCAGAATGCAGCCATGTTTTGTTTTTGGTTATTAAAAAAATACGGTTGTTATTATCCGAGAGACACGCGCGGGGGTGTGGCCACGACCGCTCGCATCCACTGACGAGCACAGACTGCCTTCAGTAACATCTGAAACCAGTAGAGTAGATCCCCCCTCCTTGGAAAAATTTCAGTGCACCGAATTGATATGCCGACCTTGTCGGATATGGTGTCTGTAATGAAATTTGCCGATAGATGGCGTTGTCTGGGTTTCTGGGACTCAATGTTTGGTTTACCTAAATTGTATTAGATTTAAATATTATTTATTTTATTACCAGTACGGCTGCTCACCGAATCTAAGACTAGCTAGCTAGTAGCTTCTAATAGTTGCGATGGATGTTACCACACGCCACTGTTGGCGTATGTAAGCGATTAAGAATTTCGGGGGAGTCGGTTGGATGCGACGTGGTTCAATTGGTAGAACACCCGTTGGGGCGCATACCCGGGAGACGTGGGTTCGAATCCCGCCGGCGCACCCGAAAAACTTTTTCGCTTTTAAATAATCTTGTATTAGATTTATCTGTGGAGTCAATGAGTTTATAAGTAAAGATACGTCATTATTATGACATTATTATTATGACTAAGCAACCAAAAATAAGAGTAGTGGTAGAGCCATGTTGTAGCTAGCCGCTGCATCACGAATGGGCCGGCTCGTCCGGGGCAGTACCACCCTCTCACAGAACACCGGCGTGAAGCAGCAGTAATCCTGCTTGCGTTTCGTACGGTCAGTGAGAGTCCCGGGGGCCCAATACCTCACCCCTTCCCTCTTCCCCTCCCTCACCCCCTTCCCCTGTTCCCTTTCCTTTAGGGCCGACAACGCACTGGCATCGCGTAAAGCGCTGCGGGTGTCTATGGACAGTGGTGATCATTTAACATCAGGTGACCCACTAGTTCGTTTGTCTGGCCTTTCTAACACAAAAAAAACATTAAAAAAAAAATATTATGTGCAAAGGGTTTCGTAGGCTAAAGAAGGAGATGTGGAATAGGAGTTCGATTGGTAAAATGTCAGCTGTATACCGCTTCATAAAAAAATATCAATCACTCAAACTTTCAGCTATAGCTGTGATTTTGTTTTGTGTCATAAACCAATGACGTGGATTAAAAGAAAAACGAATTTGATAAAAATGTTACTAAAACACACTTTTGACATTACCTCTGTGACAGTTCAAGATAGAGGGCTGAGAGTTGGAGTGATCACTAATTATGAAGCGGAGAATAACTGACATGTACCAAATCTACTATTCCGCACAAGGTAAAAGTGATATCCGACGAACTGAGAACCGCATTTTGTTCGAATTCGGTTGAATAATGTAACTAACATTTTATTTGCCCGGTGCTCTATAAAAACGCCCTTGACACCCCAAACTTGGCCGTCCTGTCGTTTCTACACTTTTCCAGTCTTCGTCTTGTGCCTGGATACCATTATAATACCTATGACAGGAGGTACCCCTATCCCCAATGGAGAACCAATTTAATTTTTATTGGTATCTATAGGTACCTCATTTTCTCACATTTCATTTTTTAATTTTTCGTTTTTAGATATGAGTACCCTAAGGGTTACAAACGCAACCATATTCATATCGCTATATTGTCCCTCCGTCCGTATGTCTTTCACAAGGCTATATGACAAGAATCGTAATAGATATACTGCTGAAACATACAGGATGTAATCGTTAAGTGTGTCCAGGCGATTACTTATTTCGTAACTAATACAGATAGGTATCAAAAAACTGTGAAATTATATCGAAAATAAATTACTTACCTAATGAGACTATATTCATGGACTACCCAAAATAAACTCAAGATTAATATGAGCAAGACAAAATTTATGCAATTTCATTCGTACTAAGAAAAACCGCTGCAACTAGACATAACCTGTGATGATGTTCATGTGGTGGAGACTGAATGTTTTAAATTTCTCGGTTTATCTATAGACAATCATTTAAATTGGAAGCACCATGTAGATTCTGTTTGCTCCAGATTGGATAGATTCGTATTTGCCTTGAGAAAACTTAGAAGGACTGTCTCTGTCAATGCAGCACTCGCGGCCTACCACGGACATGTATCTTCGGTGCTAAATTACGGGCTTATTCTGTGGGGGAATTCGGTTACAGTTGAAAGAGTTTTCAAAATTCAAAAAAAATGTATACGTGCAATTAAAAATGCCTGGTTTAGGGATACTTGTAAGCCCTTGTTTAAGCAACTAAAAATTTTACCCCTTCCTTGCATGTACGTGCGCAATGTCTGTATTTTTGTAAAAGCGCATCCGCAGAATATTTCAAAGTTCGTCAGGGTGTTGGTATTGATAAGACAAGATTACAGTATCAGAATCTTTTGCTTCGACCGCTCTGTTCCTCAGATATTTATAGAAGAAATGCCTATAACATGTGCATAAAAGTGTATAACGCCTTGCCAGGTAGCATAAGGGTGCTACAAGGCACTCAATTTAGGTCTGCGCTGTATAAATGGCTGATGTATAACTGCTTTTACACAATCAGTGAAAAACGAAACTTCTTTCCTCGCACGACAAAGATCTGGAATCAGCTTTCAGCGGCAGCATTCCCGGAGCGTTACAACTTAGGGATCTTTAAAAAACGAGCCTACCAATTCCTAAAAGGGTCGGCAACGCACCTGTGATGCCCCCCGTGTTGCGGGTGTCCATGGGCGACGGTGATCGCTTTCCACCAGGTGACCCGTCTGCCCGTTTGCCACCTCTTATATAAAAAAAAAAAAAAAAAATCAGTGAGTATCTTAGCCACAAAGCTACTAAGTAAGTTTTAAATATTATGTGTTATTGCCAAGTAAGTTTTAAATATTATGTATTATTGCCAATTGTAATGAAGTTTGATGTTTATTGTTTATTACTTCTTGACATTATTTATAGTCACCTAGTACTTAATTTATTGTTTCTGACATTATTTTGTAATTTAGCTTTTAATGTAGTCAAATAATTAATTATATAAATTGTAAATGAACTTTAAAATATTGTACACCATGCATTATGGTAGATTACGGTCATGTGCATGCTAAATTTATTTTTACCATCTTTCCTTCTGTACCCGTTTTCATGCAATAAATGAATTATTTATTTATTTATTTATTTATTTATTTATTTGAGTAAAATTACATCTTTAACTTTTTTTTTAAAAAAAACCGGCCAAGTGCGAGTCGGACACGCCCAAGGTAGGGTTCCGTAGCCATTACGAAAAAATCAAGTAATATTTTTGTAAGGATTTCGTATGTGTACAGAATCATCCAAGTTTAGGTATAACTTAGGCTACTATTTACTCTTAAACTACAAATATTTTCTAAGCAATCTTAGTCGCTGAATATTTCGCAAACAGATCACTAAATAGAAAAATCATGTTAGCAACCCCGCAATGGTTTTAAAAGACCTATCCAACTATACCCCACACTATAGGATTAGCCGAGAAAAAAAAATCACCCCCACTTTACGTCTATGGGAGGTACAATAATTTTTTTTTTTGTTTTTTTTTTTTATTCAATCACTTTGTCGGCGTGACTGATATATATATTCATGCCAAATTGCAGCTTTCTAGTACTAACAGTCTCTGAGCTTAGCCGCGGACGGACAGACAGACAGACAGACAGATAGACGGACAGACATGGCGAAACTATAAGAGTTCCTAGTTGACTACGGAACCCTAAAAAAACAATAACTTTGACAATTCATTTAATACCAGATTAGTAAAAAGTTTTAGTTTCCTTATTTTAAAAGGTTAAAAAAAAAATTAAACTGTTTATTACTTTCTTAAGAAATACAAAATTAATTATTAATATTATTAGTACAATCTTTTAAATTTTAAGATTATATACTAACAAATTACTTTCATTAACACTACATTAACTTATTATAATTAGTTAATATTTGTTAATAGATAGTTTTTAACAATACTCTTAGTCTGCTGTGTTGGCTTATTAAGTATACAATTTATGGTATTGTTAGGGAAGCTGTTTAGGATATATGGCAAGTAATTTGACCACACTCTTTTGCCATATTGATTTATGCTCTTAGGTATCTTGAAAAAGGGTTGATTGGTTAAGTGCCGGAGTTTGGCTGGTCTTGTATATCTATCCAGTTTCTCTATTTGGTTCTTATACTCTAATATCACAGCTAATTTTACCTTATCAAAATACACTCAGGACTCGACAATATTGGAACATTTTATTATAGTTATTTCTGTGTAGGTATTTAACTTTGAGTGGAACTATTGTTTTCAATATCCTTATTTGTAACTTATAAATACGCTGTAAATATGTTTTGTAGGTTCTACCATATTTAATAATTTACAAGTTTAGTTTTGATATTTAAAGAAACTGTTTTTTAACTCAACTAAGTATTAAAACTATCTTTTACTTGAAATATTTATTTCTTAGTAAGTAAGTACAAAGTTTTCGAAGTGACGTCCTTGTTGTGCGACACAATGACGGGCTCTACGTATGCGAATGTTTGATGTCAAAATTATGGATATTTTTCTTTTTATTTTTAAAAAGTTAATGATGTAATTTTAGTCATTAAGTAACGTACTTACGACAACAGTTTACAGTTTTTTTAATTCTGTAATAGTTACGGAATAATAATCGCCTGGACACACTTAACGATTACACCCTGTATACAGAAAGTGCATGATTACCACGATAATAAAGATGGCATACCTGCAAAGAAATTCAATTGTGTGTGTGTGTGTGTGCAGTTCCCAATCGGTACTGGGGCCGCGTGGGAACTACGCCCTAAGTGGTCTCATTCAGCAGCGGGACGTATATAGGCTGAAATGATCGATTTGATTGACTGTCTTAAACCGTTCGTACTCTGTAGACTGATTATGACTAACTTACCACTCTTCAAACAAGTTACTTATACACATTTGGTAGGTTAGGTGTGTAGGTATTCTGATAATAAATCAGATCACTTTGTTGACTGATGAGAGAGTATCTCGTCGGAAACGGCCTGGTTAAATTTGATTACAGAATAAAGACTGCAAATCTGTAGAAACTAAATACAAACTGAAATATAGATGCACAGAAAAAACCCCAGAAAAAAGACCAATGCTGGGAATCGAACCCAGGTCCTCAGCGTTCCGTGCTGCGTGCTTACCCCTACACCATCACTGGTCTAGAAGTTAGCGACGAATTTTTCCCATACATCGTACACTTCAGTCTGTTATAATCACATTAGGCAGTTATAACAGACTGAAGTGTACGATGTATGGGAAAGATTCGTCGCTAACTTCTAGACCAGTGATGGTGTGGGGGTAAGCACGCAGCACGGAACGCTGAGGACCTGGGTTCGATTCCCAGCATTGGTCTTTTTTCTGGGGTTTTTTCTGTGCATCTATATTTCAGTTTGTATTTAGTTTGAAATATATGGTTTCACGGGATGACCGTAAAAGTAATAAAAAATGAAGTTAGCTATGAAGTATCTTTTTTTTTTTTTGTACTTATTTTTTCAACTTCATTTTTTTATTACTTTTACGGTCATCCCGTGAAATCATATATTTCGTACTAAATACAAACTGAAATATAGATGCACAGAAAAAACCCCAGAAAAAAGACCAATGCTGGGAATCGAACCCAGGTCCTCAGCATTCCGTGCCGCGTGCCATACCCCTACACCACCACTGGTCTAGAGATTAGACACGAATCTTTCCTATACATCATACATTTCAATCTGCTAAATCATCACCTTATGCAGTGACAAGCGCACATCTATGTTACACCCTCATCGAGTTAGTTCCGAAGGAGTGTTAAAATCTCTCGATGAGGGTGTAACATAGATGTGCGCTTGTCACTGCATAAGGTGATGATTTAGCAGATTGAAATGTATGATGTATAGGAAAGATTCGTGTCTAATCTCTAGACCAGTGGTGGTGTAGGGGTATGGCACGCGGCACGGAATGCTGAGGACCTGGGTTCGATTCCCAGCATTGGTCTTTTTTCTGGGGTTTTTTCTGTGCATCTATATTTCAGTTTGTATTTAGTACGAAATAAAAAATGAAGTTGAAGAAAATAAAAAATAAATAGAAAAAATGATACTTCATACTTAACTTGTAATCTGTAGAAAATTATGTGCAATGTCTCCATGACATCGTCTTCATAAACTTTCCTGTCTAGGTGCTCACCTATACCTGGACACATTTGACAATACGGTTGTCGGTTAGATATCTCATCGCGGTAATTATTGTTAGTATGTAGGATAATTTTGAAGTTGAAATTATTTATTGAATCAGGCGTTACTTTATTCCATATTAATGAACTGAAACAATTACTTTGCTCAGCCGCGACCTTACTATAGTTACATTTATACATATAAGAAATGCATGTTCATGCTGTTTCTCCACCTCCACACTGTACGAACACACACAAATCACACAAACCCAACTATCACCACCACCAGACTACACTGACGCAACCGTACGCTATGCTACCAAATGTTAGATCACACCATACTAATGTTAAACTTAAACCAGACATGTGATAGCATAGCGCAGTGTTCCGCAAAGTCTGTGCCGCGGCACACTGGTGTACAGTCGACTACAAAAAGATCGATACCGCCAAAGTTACAAAGATATGTATACACACCTTTATTGACTTAACATTAAGGTCGTGTATACATATTTTTGTAACTTTGGCCGTATCGATTTTTTTGTAGTCGACTGTACCGTGGTCGTTAAGTTGGTGTGCCTCGGAAAAGTAAGTTTATCTCATAAAGCTAAAGAGACGGATGGAATAAAAACACTTACATGGATTTTTTACGATGATTCACATGATTTTTCATTTATAATACCTTAAAAAATTTTCGTTTTCCTAGATGTACTTTGAACACAAAATGTTTGCGGTACACTGGCATAGTGTACACTCATCTAAAAAATATCAATAGGTTCTTTAATGAAGTTAAATAATAATAAATTTATTTCAGATAATTTTTACAACCATGTATATTTTAGTAAAAGACCAAGGCAAAATTTTTATTTTTAACTTGTTACAGTTTTTTTTGTCGGGGTTACTTAAATTTTTTATACATTTGCAATGCCCTCGTTTACTACTCTGGAAGGTTAAATGCTATAAGGCTCGTTAAGAAGTCGTTGAACTGAAGACGTTTTTGGGCCACTTGTTTATAAAGTTCTTCATTGACATTGGTGACATTTTTTCACATGAAATGAAAGTCTTTGTTGTTTATAGGCTATTCGAAGAGGAAATACTCCTAGTATCTTCGGAACCTTGCCTAAGAGGACAAGTTTTTTTTTATATAATATTGGCTTAACTTTGACCATAATGAAACGAAAAGAAAATGATTTTTAGCATTGTTATCGGTTAAGCAAACGTGTCAATCAGACTTCTGAAAGTGGGTCAACATTTCTTGCAATATTTGAAGCGAACAAACAGCGAAGGTTAATATAAAAGCTTGTAATAATTTGCAGGCCAAGCAACAAATACACCGTGGGCATGGTACCCCAGAAACTTAAGAGTCATTAAGTATTCGAGAGTTTGTTCCAATGAAACAATGTTATATAAACCTGGGAACTAATTGGCATTTTTAACTTTTTTCTTCAAACAAAAAAATATTAATAATTTCTAACTTCAATATAACAAGGCTTTAGAACAAGCTGGCAACGCATTCTAAATATTTAAAATTTCTGTTATAAAAAGACTTTTTAAGAGTGTAAATGGGCAGCGTTGTTGATTATTAGGGTGCGCAGCACTAACGAATTTTACAAAATTATTTTTACGAAATGTAAAGTAGAATAATAATATCACAAGTCAATTAACACCTAATTAATTGACCTAGTCCCAAACTAAGCAAAGCTTGTACTATGGATTCTAGACAACGGATAAACAACTAAGACTCGAGAACAAGCAATCATATTATTCATACAAATATCTGTCTCGATCGGGATCGAACCCGGAATCTCAAGCTTCATACTTAATCATGTTCTCTGACCACTAGTCTATTCAGTCGTCAAACTATCACCAAAGTAAGTTAAATTGACCTGAATTTATAGTACAGTCAGCTGCAGAGAAACGTGACCCCGTGCATCCAAAGTTTGTGTGCAGTGGGTATTGGCAATTCCAACAATTATTATGGTAATATCACAACCTAGTATAAAACAAAGTCGCTTCCCGTCTGTGCGTCCCTATGTATGCTTAGATCTTTAAAACTACGTAACGGATTTTGATGCGGTTTTTTTTAATAGATAGTTATTCAAGAGGAAGGTTTATATGTATAATACCTACATGCATAATTGCACCCGTGCGAAGCCGGGGCGGGTCGCTGCTTTTTTATACTTAAGACTGACAATACTGAATGTCTCTCTCTCTCTATCTCTCTTGCTCGGCTCCATCAATCTCTGTAACATGTAGTTTCGTAGTTAAATTTATTTTTACCATCTTACTGACTTTCCCTCATAATTAGAGTCAGTGCCCTACAATGATAGTCTGCCTTACAATGGGGGTCACGTTTCTCTGCACTGACTGTACATTTTTGGCTTGAAATAAATTGAGGAATCTATCGTTTTAAATTTATGCAGTTACTTGTCGGCCACGGTGTATATTAACTGAGTGGCTTTCAAGTTCTGGCTCCGAAAACTCTTTACGGCTGCACCATTTCAAAACATAGTAAGGGACATTCAGCTAATTTTACAGGAGAGCGAAAAAACATATGTTTTGTCCTAAGACTAAGGCTAACCGTACAAAATTTTGCAATATTTGTTCAAAAAGTGATGCCTTAGCCTAGTTGGTAGTGACCCTGCCTACGAAGCAAGAGGTCCTGGGTTCGAATCCCGGTAAGGGCATTTATTTGTGTGATGAGCACGAATATTTGTTCCTGAGTTATGGATGTTTTCTATGTATTTAAGTATTTATTTATCTATATAAGTATGTTTATCGTCGTCTAGTACCCATAGTACAAGCTTTGTTTAGTTTGGGACTAGGTCGATTTGTGTTAGATTGCCCCCTAATATTTTTTTATTTTTTTTATTTATTTATTTATTTATTTAAATTAGATTAAGACGAATATCCAGGTACTTATATTTATGTTTAATTTCTTATATTACATGTTTTATGTGCAATTATGTACCATACTGGCTTTGAAATGAGCGTATTCATTATCGTTTGACTACATCAACTGTTCTGACTGTTTCAAAACCTAGTAATTGCATGCCACATAGGTACTAGGTTTTTGAAATAGTTCTGTGCCATACTAGGTTTTGAAATGGTCAAGCCCGTTTTTTGTGTACTTACTAGGTTTGGAGGTACTCGTATCTGTGAAATTAAGCGAGATCGGCCTTTAAATGTTTTTGTATCTTCTAGGCACTTACTAGAAACCACGTTATATGCAAAAATCGCAAATTTGATTTTTTGAGAGTTAGGTACTTGGTTTTGAAATGGTGCAGCCGTTTGAAGGAAGTACCAATTCAATAGGCCCTATTATTGAAACTCGAACACCTACCGCCTTACTCTTAGTTTAAAATTTAAATAAGGCCTTTCACTGAGGAATTAGTCTCCTTTGTCAATGCAAAGTTTAATGGACTTAGCAACTTTTGCAGGGGAATTTGGGACCTAATTCCGGGACCTTAGGCCGAAAGTTCTATCAAAGGCATTCTTAACTGACCATCTTCGATCAAGCTGTATAAAATAGACTTCAAATAAGACCGGCCAAGTGCGAGTCAGACTCGTGCACCGAGGGTTGCGTATACTTGAGGGCAAAAATATATAAACACTACGTAATTTTAAAAAAAATTCTACCTGTTTAAGTTCATAAAGTACAGTCGTAGAAAAACAAAATACAAAGATTTTTAAGACTGACTCACGCTTGACTGGTTTTTATTATTTGTTGATAGCATCGTCTCGGGTAGGCCTGCTCACAGATTAATAAGAGATGAGAGGGCTAAAACCGTAGTTCCCACGCGAACCCAGTCCAGATTGGGAACTTCATAGCCATCATTGAATTTCTTCGCAAGTGTGTGTAGGTTTCCTCGCAATGTTTTCCTATACCGTATGATCTTGGTAAATTTCAAATGATAAATTTGAAATCGGTCCAGTACTATTTGAGTTTATTCGTTACAAATATTATAGAAAAATACAAATAATTTATTGAATCAGGCGTTTACTTTGCGGTCCACATTAAAATATGATGATGATGTATTATGGTCAGATCATTATCCTTTGATTGTTACATGTAATATTGACATTATTAAATCTAAGACTTTTTGTAATACCAGTTTGACATTTAATAGTATTTTATGGGGTGAACGAAAACCCGAGCAAATTGAACATTATAATAAATTATGTAATGATAATTTAAAATTGATTGATTTTCCTGACGAGTTTAGTTTTTGTTGTGATAAAATATGTAAAGACGAAGATCACAGGAAGAGTTTGGATAAATTATATCAAAATATCGTTGATGTTCTTGGCAATGCCGCCTCTGAAAGTTGTATTGTAAAAAATCTTAAAAAGATAAAACCGGTTCTGGAATGGAACAGACATGTGAGTGATGCACACAGGGAGGCTAGGTTGAAATTTCAGCTGTGGTTGTGGTACGGAAAACCAAAATCAGGCCCGATATATGAGGAAATGAAAGTTTCCCGAAACATTTTTAAGTCGCGTCTAAAATGGTGTCAGAAAAATAGTGAACAATTGAGGATGGATAAATTAGCGTCACTTCATTCAAAACACGACTTTCGAAACTTTTGGAAGGCTACTAATAAATTAAATAGCAAGCCTGGCCTCCCAGTGAGCGTAAATGGCATTAGTGATCGTTACGATATAGCCGAATTGTTTAGACAGCACTTCACGGTACAGTCACCCTTGGGCCCATCGCGGTCACACAGCGCGGAGGGGCAGTCAGATCAGGAGATTACAGCTGCATTCGCAGCCAAGGACATTGCAGATATTGTCACAATGCAATTGGGACAATATAATTCTTTGGTTTTGTTTTTGGACTTAATTACCGATATCCTAACGAAGTTAGTTCGATTCAATGCAACGAGCGTTTCCCCGCGAGCACTAGATGGCGCTATTATCAAACTTTCCCCTGCTATGATTTTTGGGCGTATTTATTTAATATAATTAAGTAAATACGGACAAAATCTGAGCCTTGTCTGTCCTAAATATTTAATTAATTAAATAATGAGGAATGCTAAATAAATGAAGTACATCGTTTTGTTGCGCAGAGTCTTCTCTGTGGCACGAACTGTCAAAACACATCACACAAATTACGGTTAGCGTTATCTCGAGGGGCGTGACCTAATTTTGTCTTTAAAACCCAGTGCCGCCAAAAATTTGGGACATTTTGTATCTGAATACCATTGTCAAGAAAACAGTCTACCTATACTACCAAATAAAACAGTCCTGTGGATACTCTGCCCGTTTATTGGTAAGTTCTCTCCAAAAGCAAATATCAACATTTTACCTTGTCTAATTTTATTTGTTTATTTCTAGCTTTCTATCTACAAAATTATTCTATTACTATCTCCTGTTTCTTCACCTAGCTAACTCCAACGGTCTGCATTTATTGTAAATTATGTTTAAACTTCTTAGACCGTTAGGCAGTTTCAGTTAGTTCAAATTTAAATTTCAAAAAAAAGAACAGTTTTCGTTTTCACTAAATCATTTTATTCTTTTGTATTACATTTAGCTTCATCTTTCTCTTTTTGTAAATTCCGTATGATTGCTCTGCCACACAGCCAGCATTTAAATTCGGACCTATGGTCAGGGACCGTTATGGACGTTGGGCCGGTGGACAGAGCAATTGTATGGGCCCCTGCTGACATTAACCAAATTCCAGGGCAACCAAGTCGGGGTTAAACCGCCCGAACGGAACTGCAGTCTCCACCTCTTGGCACTACGCCACCAGCACACTCCGAGCCCTGTAGCACCCTGGCCTCAGCTCTGCAGAACAGCAACTTCCTTGAAGATCCACCTGCAACGGCCGCAGCGCGTCCTACGGTCTCCTGAATCCAGGGCAGTGTCTGTCCGGGGAAAGCGTATCCCACTCAAGTGCTTAGAACCTACGACCCTCTAGTTTCTTGCTTGCTCACAGTTTTAGCGTTCCTAATAAACGTCTAGACTTGTTTTTTATGGTTTAATTCCTCTCCGCAAGACCTATACCTAAACTGTGACAATATTATAAGGCACATGTCGGGCGGGAAGTCTCCTGGTCATGACGGTCTGAGTATTGAACATCTTAAGCACGCGGGCCCTCATTTACCTAGACTGCTCGCATTACTCTTTAAGCTGTGCCTTGGACACTCTTACCTACCTGAGGCGCTGATGAAGACCGTGGTGGTGCCTATTATTAAAAACAAAACTGGTGACATTTGTGACAAGGTCAATTATAGGCCAATCTCGTTAGCAACAATTGTGGCAAAAGTTTTTGATGGTTTGCTTAACAGTCAACTCGATAGATACATCACGTTACATGATAATCAATTTGGTTTTATTCGTGGACTCTCAACAGAAACGGCCATTTTGTCTGTTAAGCAAACTATCAAGTACTACACAGATAGGGAGACACCTGTCTATTCATGCTTCCTCGACTTGTCCAAGGCGTTTGACTTGGTTAATTATGACATCCTATGGCGGAAACTGGAGAACATTGCTGTTCCTCCAGAGTTGAACAGAACGCTTAAATTTTGGTACCTTAACCAGGTCAACGTCGTGCGCTGGTCGGGAGCATATTCGAGGCCATACAGGTTGGAGTGCGGCGTGAGACAAGGTGGACTTACATCACCTAAGCTCTTCAATCTGTATGTCAATGCGTTAATGGAGGAGCTCGGCAGCATGCATGTCGGCTGTCGTATTGACGGCACCTGTCTCAATAACATCAGCTACGCAGACGACATGGTGCTGCTGAGCGCGTCTCCGTGTGGTCTTGCCAAGCTGTTGCGGGTGTGTGAGAGATATGCTGTCAGCCATGGCTTATCTTATAATGTTAAGAAAAGTGAATGCATGGTCTTTTGGGTCAGAGGTAAACCTCAGTATACTGTTCCTACCATAAGACTGAACGGAACACCCTTAAAGGTAGTGAACCAATTTAAATACCTGGGTCACATATTGACCTCTGACCTAAAGGACGATGCAGACATAGAGAGAGAGCGCAGGGCGTTGTCTGTCAGAGCAAACATGGTGGCTCGACGGTTTGCTCGGTGCTCTAGAGAGGTGAAGCTGTCGCTATTTAGAGCATACTGCACGAACTTCTACACGAGCAGCATGTGGCTAACCTACACGCGCAGGCAGTACAACGCCCTGCGTGTACAATATAACAATGCTTTTAGGGTGCTGATGGGGCTGCCTCGATTCTGCAGCGCTTCGGGTATGTTCGCGGAGGCTAGAATGGACTGCTTTCATGCTACCATGAGAAAGCGCTGCACATCCCTGGTGCACAGGGTGCGGGCCAGTTCCAACAGCATCCTAATTGCATTCGCGCAGAGGTTCGACTGTCAGTACATGAATCATTGCAGTATGGTTCATGTACTGACTAAAGAGTAGCGTCACTAACAATTAGAATCTAAGCTTTTATCTATTGTATTACTAACACTATGATCCTATGTTGGTCGAAATAAAGTATTATTATTATTATTATTAATGAACACCAGTCACCACCTCCACCACAGTCTAACATTTGGTAGCATAGCGGACGGTTGTGGTACTCTGAAGATGAACTCTGGTTGAGTTCGAAACGCGTCAGTGTAGTTTAGTGGTTGGGTGATGGTGACAGTGTGGAGGTGGAGGAACTGCATGAACACGCATTTCTTACATAAACGTAACTATCCTAAGGTCGCGGGTGAACAAACAAAGTATTGTTTCAGTTCATTAAAAATACAAATCTTCATAATATTAGTGTAGATATTAATAAATTTTCACCTTACGACAAGAGCGACAAACCCCCAGATTACAAGAGGAGTGAGTCGAGATGTGGATTTCCTCTAATCCGATTCGTCGATTTTATCTCCGCCGCCATCAAAGCTCACCCTTAATATGCAAATCTTAGATATGGATTATATACTCAGAATTGGAATAAGCGTTAATCAAATGTCATTAGATTAATTAAGACTTACCTGAGTACCACGTTAAGCAGATTAATTGTCTATTTCTAGAGCTCTCGTTGTATCCCGTGACTTCGTCTGTATACGTATGATTCATGCGTGTGTATATCTTTCTAAAGGGATTGCAACTTACCAGGATAAGAAGTAGGTTGTAACCGAGTGCTACTCTTCTGGGTATTGGTCTATATTGCGAACTCCTTGCATTTTGATGTCGTTGTGTTTGATATTCTGTGAGTTTGTATGGTTTGGTTGCTTGATATTAAAAGATTTTTACCATTATTTAAGTCACATCATCATTTTATTACAGTCCATTCCTTTTACGTTACAGTCTATATGTACCTACTGTTTGTGGAATTTATTTAAATTCGTGCACTCATTAAGTTTTTAGTTAGGTAATGCATGTTAGGTAAGTACGTCTCTTTAATTACAACAATACAATACAATACAATGACTCTTTATTGTACACCAGGAATAGTAAGCAATACAGAAAACAGGTACACAGAGAGCAAGTTACAAGGTAAGCAATAGGCGGCCTTATCGCTTAAGAGCGATCTCTTCCAGGCAACCCTTTACCAGAAAGAAGGAAGGACTAGTTTACAGCAGGTGGTGCATCAACAGTGGATCAGAAAATTAAAACGCAACAAAAAATAGTACATCTACTCATACATATATCGTACATATAATAAGTACACGTCTAAAACAAATATAAGCATTGGGATAAACAGCCACATATAAATAAATAAACTATAACAAAGCTAATTATTACAAGAAGACAGATAGTACACCTTAAGCATAGTTTTAAAGATTGACAGAGATTTTGCCCGTCGTAAGTCAATCGGCAAGGCATTCCACAACCGAATAGCCTGGACAGTATAAGAATAGACATAGAATTTGGAGTTAGAGAGAGGCACGGTAAGGAGAAAGTTAATTAGTTTTTATTTTAGATACAGAATGTTTGGAGAAGTCCATTTGTCCATAAGTTAACTTTAAGGAAACTACCTTCGTCCAAAAATTACCATTTTCAAGACTGTCATGATTCTTTCTCAAAAGTTAATTTCATGCCCTTTTGGACCCTATCTCACTTCATCAGTTACTTACGGTAAAAAATAACTGTAAACATTTGGACTAAGGTACTAAGGTACTAAGAATTTGGATCGCATACCAGAGTGGAACCCTTTAACTGCAAATTTCATATTGACATTCCATACATCTGCCATAGAAATCATCTTGAAATTGATTGTGAAAAGGTTCTACACCGGTACGTAATCCAATTTCCTCGACTGTAAATAGGGATGTTGACACCACCAATCAACTGACGTACTTTTTATGAGCTGTCAAAACACATTTCTCCCATAGAGTTTGAATGGCAATAGCAACATATGACGTCACTTGTTCGCATACTCAATTAACTAACTATTTATTTGTTTTAAAGTAACAAAAAATCTAATTTTGCAGTTAATCGAAAATTAATCTGGGTTTAAGGGCTAAAATAAAGCGTTTTTTTACTGGAGTCGTGTCTTCGAATTATTTTTTAATGGTGTCAACATCCCTATTTGCTTAAAAATTGCCTAAACGGCTTCTCCAATCATGCTGTGCAATATCCACAACGAACTTCAGGTCATCCTGTAGTTATAACCAACAAAGTTGCCCCTAAAGAACTGAAAAAAATCTTTCCTTTGTATCTCTTTAGTCATAAATATTGGAACATATAGCACCCAGTTCCCAGTAGTAGTTTCTGTATGCTGCATATATGTCACTGTTCGGCAATATCACGTAAATGCATGACGCTTGAATTGGTGTTTGGACGGCTTCATGTAGAAATGAGCATGACATGATTTAAAAATAAAAAGTTATTAGAAAAACTGCAATACAAGTGACAGGTGATGACAAATGAATGGCAGATCATCATTTCAGCCGAAGGCTTCACCAATCAGAAATCGAACGCGTTCCCGCAATCTTAACCAGGTCGTCACCCCATCTCGTTGGAGGCCTACCAATACTGCGTCTTTCGGTCCATGGACTGGCCTCTTTTTGTCTCCATCGGCCAACAGTTCTACGAGCCACTTCAGGAATGAACTTAATGGACTTTAGGAATGATGAATACCGCGCAAGAAGTAAAGTCACCGACATAGCTCAAAGAATCGCCAGAGTTAACCGGTTTCTAATTTCTTGGCGATGGTTCTTAGATATGTTTCATCAAAATCGGTTATGCTGTTTCAAAGTTATCAGCTCTTTTGTTAGCTGCGGAAGGGATCTTAGACGCATAATGGGCATTGACTTAATGTTCAAACATACGAATGACATAATTGCGTTGGGGGTTTTTAATTTATAGTTATTCATTGTATTTTTTTTCTGTGTACGTGTAAATAAATTTATTGGAACTTGGTATTTTACGTATAGGTAGGTAAGTAGTTTATATTTTGTGTATCGTTCCGTGAGTCACCAACGGTTCTGGCGGAAAATCAGCGCTGAAGGCGTCTAACCCTTAGCGTAATGCTGAGTAAGCGACCGTTTTACATTTGAGGGGACACTGCAGAATTGGGTATGAATTTGTTGACACGAGTAACTCGTATTTTCATGTCTATGCTTTTCGTTTATTCGTGTGTATTTTCTTGTATTTGTGTGTCTTCTTGTGAAAGTTAATTAATAATCTTCTTTCTTTGTTAAAATTTTTTTTGATGATCATCATCCCAGCCTATATAGGTCCCACTGCTGGGCATAGACGTCCTCTCAGAATGAAAGTGCTTAGGCCGTAGCTCCCACAGCGCATAGCGGCGACCGGGCGGCCGTACCGGACCCAGTGCGGATTGGGAACTTAACAAATGGTGCGTGTGAATTTCTTCTCAGGCCTGTGCAGGTTTCCTCACGATGTTTTAAATAAATAAATAAAATAAGAACCATTTATTTTCAGACTGTTATGTCCATAGTTTGTTAGTTACTAGCTTAAGTACTATGTCAGTATCACAATTTATAGATAAATGAAAATGAATTACAGTGTCAGAAAGAATTAATTAATTAAAAATATATATATATAACAATCAAAAGAAAATACACTCACTAGTTTCCCTTCACCGTGAAGCTCATATTTTTAATAATTACAACTAGGTACTGCTAAGGAATGGAATTTGTTCCCGTCGTTTTTATTTCCAGGTAAACACAACCTAGGGCTCTTCAAGGCTAGAGTGAATAGGCTGTTACTGAACCAGTGAGGTACACCTTTGGCCTCAACTACACTTTTTATCAGGTGAGATAGTGGTCAATCAGGGGTCAGGTTTGGTTAACTATCATATCCTCGAAATTTTTTTTTCCGAATATTTAAAATCCCGAATGCTTCATTTATCCGAATGCATTTTTTTCTGAAACTGTAAATATTTCAGGATTTTTATAGAACAACCCTTACCTAACCTAAAGGGTTCTACACGATGGTCCTAAAATAAATCCTGAAATATTTACAGTTGCAGAAAAAAATGCTTTCGGACAAATGAAGTTTTCGGGATTCTAAACGACAGACAACGATAGGTTCCCGTCAGTTTTATGTAAAAAAATGAAGCTCGTTTGCATAACACCATCCCCTAGGTGATAGCACGCCGACATGACGTCACAAAGGAAGCCATTTCACGTTCAACTCTTACACGAATTTCACTCAGAATTCTAGTTCTAGATGTAGGTATTCGGGAACCAATTCCCTGAGGTTTTAATATTGGACAAACTCAAATAGGTATGTTACCTTACGAAGCATATTATTATATAACTACTAGCTGTTGCCCGCGACACCGTCCATAAAGAATCGTAGTCTAAACCCCTACTCTCAGACCTACCGAATATAGGCAAATAAGTTTCATAACAATCGGTCAAGCCGTCTCGGAGGAGTTCGATAACAAACACCGTGACACGATATTTTTATATATTTTAAAAAGCCCCCCACTTAATTTTGTCACGTAGTTTTGTATGTTTGAAAATGACACAGGTAACAAAAGAGCTGATAACTTTGAAACGGCTAAACCAATTTTGGTGAAACATGTCTAAAAAACCATTGCCAAGAAACCTGCTTTCAAATACAAAAAACCGCATCCGATTCGGTTTACCCCTTTAAGAGGTATGATGCCACAGACACACACACATAGCTGACAAACTTATAAATGTCGAGGGTTAAAAAACAAAATAAGAGCTCGATTTGAAAGTACCATTAGCATTACAGTATTTATAATAATAAAATATAGGGAACCTATCGATGTTTAGAAAATTTTATTTCCGAAGGTTTAGAATCCCGAAAACTTCATTTGTACGAATGCATTTTTTCTGAAACTGTAAATATTTCAGGATTTATTTCAGGACCATCGTGTAGAACCCTTAAGGTTAGGTTAGGGTTGTTTTATAAAAAAATATTTACAGTTACAGAAAAAAATGCATTCGGATAAATGAAGCATTTGGGATTTTAAATATTCGGAAAAAAAAATCTAAATTTTGATAGGTAACCGTCCCGCGCCATCCGCATCCAACGCGATCCCGCAACCTTAACCAGGTCGTCGCTCCATCTTGTAAAATAATAAAATAATAATAACTCGATTATAAATCTATTATATATATTCTCTCTACTTAACTATTAACTCTCGCCTGCAGCTCGGGTGGATATTAACGTTTCGTCCTGTTTTAAACACTCGTGTTTTTGTTTGTAATTTTACCTGTGCCCTTAGTAAAATCATAGAAAACCGAACATGCTCCCAAACATTCCACAGCAAATTCCAGAGCCTGAGAAAAATAAAATGTTATGAAACGTTTTAACTTTTCTCCGTGATTCTCACTAGAATTGTGAATGAATATTTTCTTTGAAATAAAATAAAAATAATGAAGATGAATGATGTTAATGAAGTTCCCTTGATAATAAACCCATTAAGCTTATTATTATGGACATCCGTCCATACTATACTATAACTATATATTACTAGCTGTTGCCCACGACTCCCTCTGCGAAGAATAAAAAATAGCCTACGACCTATTCTCAGACCTGCCAAGTACAGAAAAAAAAGTTTCATAAAAATCGGTCAACCGGTTTCGGAGGAGTTCGATGACAAACACCGTGACACGAGATTTTTATATTAGAATTAGAAATTATTAACATTATAAATGCGAAAGTGTGAAAGACTTCTGTCTGTTTGTTTCTTGGTCACGCTTGAACCGCTGAACCGATTTAGGTGAGATTTGGAATGGAGATACCTAGTTCTAGATTCTGGGAAGGACATAAAATAGGTAGTTTTCATCACGGAAAATTGCATAATTCCCGCGGGAAAGCGATAAACCAACTCTATGCAGAAGGAGTCGCGCCCAATACCTAAATTTAATAATAATAGTAATACAATAGCACAGCAACAGATTAGTGACTCACACAACACACAGCACAACACACAACACAACCATGTTCTTCAGTAATAAGGTTCAATATCGTTTTGTAACGGTACCTCCCCCCCCCCCCTGTTTAAAAATCCCCCGCTACCTAAAGCTATATATCCTACATCTTTTGACGGCTGAAAACTGAATTAAACTGAATTGAATTGCTGAAATATTGAACTAAATTACCTATCTATCTTATTAAAACTATGTATCTAACTCTGAACCAAATAAATAAAGAATTTAAATACTGAAATCTATACGGCGTAGAAACCTAAGATTATTTATATTGGTCGTGATACGTGATATGGCCATGTGATCGTCTAGTACCTAAGAGAACCCTTCGTTGTGTCCGTGCCTAAGTAACCCTGGAACTTTTAGTGAAGAATAAAGATTGGACTACCTATAAATATTTATTATATAGCGGCTAGTAACTTTATGCTAATTTTATTTAGAGGAAATGGTTGGTATTGAATTGCATAAGAGAAGACAGTTATAGAGTTTTATCTATGTATTAGAGTGGGTAAGTAAGTCTTAAGATAGATTATAGCCTAGAAGAGTAAATCAGAAGTGTTTGGAGTAGATATTAGACAGAAATATGGTATTCTAACTTAATAATATTCTATCTATAATGGTAATGAAGATATATGGTTGCCCATATTTTGATTCAGGTTATAGGTAACTTAAGTAGTATTGAAGAAGAGGTAAAGATAGTTAAATGGAAGAGGTAATTTCAGATTTATTAAGTCATTGGTCAATAGTCTGTGTCATGTACTTGTAGGCAAGGAATTTTATATTGCGGCTATGTTTGAGAGCCCACTCCCCGCTCTCAAAGGTGGTCTTCGACTCCAAACTGGGACTCAAACCTCCCCCGCATGTACTCTGATGGAGCATACTACTTTTCCTTGCAGGTAATTAGAATATAACATTATAACATTGTATAATAGAAGAGGGCAATCAAAGGGAATGTCAGTTATAGCCAGAGGCTGTCCCTGGGTCAATCCTGTGATCATAATACTCCTGCATTAGCAAACCAACTTCAGTGGTAATTGTAAACTTCTC
Source organism: Archips crataeganus (assembly GCA_947859365.1). Taxonomy (NCBI): domain Eukaryota; kingdom Metazoa; phylum Arthropoda; class Insecta; order Lepidoptera; family Tortricidae; genus Archips; species Archips crataeganus. The sequence continues at coordinate 4,344,879 of OX402071.1, read as the reverse complement.
TGGTTTATCATAATGACTAATGAGTAGCTACCGGGTCCCTTGGTACCGGTAAACCACTAACTTGCTTCAGCCTTAGTTTTAGTCAGAGTGACTTCCATTGTCAGTTTATAAAATAAGCATTTGGTATAACTTTTACCATTGACTTTAGTTGGTATAACTAGCCACTACAGGACCAAACAATCCAAGGTTGCTTTACCAGAGACGACCACCGACTTCAAAGGAGATTTTACTTTTCAACAATTAAATGTTCATAGTGAGTTTGTTGAGTTTTATTTTGACTCACTAAATCGCAGCTACTAGGGTTTACTAGATAGGACATATGGATGAAAGGGAAACCCTGAAATCTTTCATCCGTCGGGAAGTCTAGAGCGTCATAGTCAAAGTCAGTCAATGTCTCAGGCATTGTAGTTATGTCATCAAATGTAGCCCTTTCCCACAACACCAAATAGCACAATGAAGAACTGCCATGTTTAGGTAGTAATATTAAATAAGTCGGGCGGCATAGCAATGCCCTCCAACATCAATTAGCATGATGAAGAACAGCAGATAATAATTGGTTAATGGTAATAATATTAAGTAAGTCAGATGGCATATCTCAGCCCTCCAACCCATTATAATATAATGCAGAACAGAAGATAGTTAATGGTAATATTATTAAGAGAGTCAGATGGCATATCACAGCCCTCCAACATATTATGGTTTAATGAAGAACAGAAGGTAGTTAATGGTAATAATACCTATCCCTGATAAACCTATCCTAGCAGCTAAACTATCCATCTATTCTACACGAAATTGGCAAGCTAGGAACCCGGATTCCACATTTACAACTACCGCGGGGCCCCTCTCCAACTGATAAGAGAGGGCCTATCCTAAACTAATGCCTACGTTGAGCGGGTTGACTCGAGACCTACTTTCTATACCCGTGTGCTTCTGGCATCCATCTGAGGGGATTGGGATAGATGAATACCAGAGTGTAATATATATATAAATAGATAAGCGGACTAGGTAGATGATGAGGTTGAAACACCGGTTATGGCGCTCCAAACCCTTCAACACCCAGGGAGAACTTGGGTCCGACTCTTGAGTTATAATACAGACCCCCACCCTTCTCCAAGGAGTGGTACCCTAGCCTTAAACGCCTCCGAGATGGGCTAAACTGTCAGTTGGCACCGTTAGGTGACCCATTTATCCCTTCTCAGAGGTCAGCTCTTACTTAGCTGAAGTCTAGATCAGTTCTCCAATATACTAATATAACACTCCCACACAGCAATCCCCCCCAGACCCCGCTAAACTCCAACTTAGCTACCAAATATCCATGTAATCTCCCAACAGTGAGTATACTATAACCATGTTTGGCGATAGATACCCAGAGCCAGGCAATCACACAGAAAAACCCCCCATTTAATTAACACAAGAAATAAATCAACACATAATAAAGGTAAAACACAGCAAAGCCACAATAAAAGAATGAGAAAGTAATAACCCAAGGAGAACCTTACCAGACCCGTAGTCAAAATGCGAAAAAGTCCCTTCTACTCTGCGCAGTCCCTTTTATACCCTTGCCTCGACGATACCCACCGAAACACACTTTATCACAGTATAATAATGATCAGTAGGGTGTCTCGGCAGCGACCTTAATTCTACCCACCTACGCGACCTCGGCACACAACCTCGCGATAGAGCGCCACTCTTCAGTTATGTTTTGATAATGTCACATAATTATCATCATCATAATTTTTTTTACACTTAATTAAGATTAGAAGTTGAGATTTGTAATAACGATATGATATATATATATAAATGTTCCACTGAATCTATTGCACGCGCATAACTTTCGATCGACTGCACCAAGTTCGATTATCTCCACAAACCGTATTGTACTTTTGAACGGTTTTATTCAGTTTCATAGCTACGTATATTTGCCACCTATGAATTAGCTACGGAGAAGTATTTGCACCTCTTCGGCTGGGATGCGCGAGGTTTCATTGTTAAAAATTCACATTCTGCTAAATAACTTCATTAGATATGTTTTTACATGTCTCGATTCAAATTAAGGCCGACATTGAAACGAGCCACAATACCAATAAAAAGGTTACACTACCAATCTGTAGCATATCAATTACCTCCGTACGTAATAAATGTGCGGTCCCGTGCTGATCGAACGTACTATGCTAGCCGAGCTATGCTAAGATTTCGTGGCTCATAGGTACTTTTCGCGTTCCGGCCGTTTGTATGAAAATACTCTACTGATCATTCACTACACTGTGCCCTAGATCCATCGGCATGAAAACAACTTGAGAACCCCGTATCTCACGCGCAGTCTACCCGCTAGTCAGTATTGTTGGCACAGAATTCATTTCTAAATCCCCAGGGTCTTTATGTCGTTCGCATAAAGTGCAGTATTGCTTAACCCGACTCGCAGGTAATTTGGTCAGCCCGTGCATCGTGTTCTTATTTGAACATTTTAGCAATTAAAATATTTTAACATCATCATCATCATCATCTCAGCCGAGACCCACCCAATACTGAACATAGGCAAAAACTGAGTTCGTTTACATGAAACTGGCTGTACCAGCATGTAAAAAAGGACTGTTGAATTCAGATCCGATTAATACATATAGGTGAATTTAAATAACCCAACGAATCCTAAGGTAATAGCTTGGGTCCTTACCAAGGTACATAAGAATACCAATTAAATATCCCAACGAATTATAAGGTAATAGCTTCGGTCCTTACCAAGGTACATATGAATACATTAATACATATAATTAATGTTTTTCCCTCTTAGACCATTTTACGGGCCTGAAAATATTATATAAACATATATTTGTGAATGAGACGGTTTTCAGAATCTGAACCGTCACATCGCCTCCCAATGTTTGCGCAAGTGAGGATCCGTTAAACTGGAGAAAACATTTAAACCAATATTCACAAATATATTGATCTAAACATCAACACCCAAAATTTATTAGCAGTTTCCCCAAGAGTGAGGCTTGTGACGTGGTGTGTACTTTAAACCCAAAGATAATGATCAGAGTAAGAAGGTCGTCTTATAACTTCTAACTTACTAATTATGGATATTTATCACATCTCCAGGTAGGTTCTAGATAGAGGAACTGGTTGTGAAGCAGTCAGCCCTAGTAGCATTACATCGGCCCTTCCACCCCAGTCTTGCCCCTGCCTGTCGACCAGAAATGGAACCGCCAATGTAACCCCTTCCAAAACCGGATTAGCTTTTCACTCAGCAAATCGTCCCTGTGGTCATAACATACCCATTAATCAAAAGTCCAGCCAAAGACGTTCACTTAATACAAAAACCATTAGCCTTTCGGTGTGGGTGCAGTGTGCTCGAAGTAAGCATCGGCTTCCTAGCACTTGCTTTGAAGCCCTACATGTAGAGTAACGATTTCCTGGCACCAGCCTCAACGCTGATGTCGATCTCGACTTAACCTATCACCATTTGCGCAAGAAAATCATTTGGTGAGTGCTGTATCAAGGGTTGACTGCCAATAAACCACCCTTGTCATCCACAGAACTACTGAACTGTTATAGCCCTTCACACTAGTTTTTTTTTTTTCACATTAAAACAAACTTGCACATTCACCTGCATCCTTCCTCATTCACTCCCTCAATCACTTCTTTCACCCACCTCATAACAGTCCAGTAGTTTCAACAGGAACCAAAGACGTTACTAATACCTTTTAATTAAAAGGAGAAAGTTAGGTAAATATCTTGAAGTTAAGAAAGAACAATCTCCCCACTTCCGCAAACCAACTAACTACCGTCGTGGAACTAGAACGGCACATCGCGGTCAGTAAGCGCTTCAGTGCCAATACATTGTCAAAACTTAATACTAGGCCCTACAATTGCTTCCGTAAGTGAGAAAATCCCAACCAGGCGAAACCGATCAAATAATGATAAACGAGCTTATAACCTTATCCTCTTAATTTATTAGCACTTTCCCCAAAAGTGAAATTGTGATGTAGTGTGTATTTATACCGAAGGATAACGACTAAAGCACGAAGGACCATTTTCCCACCTTCGACTCATTAATAATGAATATCCATTGGGCCATGAGGTAGTTTCAGATAGAGGAACTGGTTGTGAAGCAGTCAGCTCTAGTAGCATTACATCGGCCCTTCCACCCCCAGTCTTGCTCCTGCCTGTCGACCAGAAATGGAACTGCCAATGCAACCTCTTCCAAAACCGGAGTTAGCTTAGCTGTCCTTTATAACCGGGTCGTGGAGCACCCTTTGGCACCCCACAACCCTCAATGGGGCAATAGACATCCAATAAAAATCAATCTAGCCGAAAAACAAACCCTCAATACAAAAGTCATTAGGCTTTCGGAGATTGTGTAGTGTGTTTGTCCCTAACGTTTCCATTGGGTGTAGAGTAATGACTCTCTGGCGCCAGCTTCAATGCTGATGTCGATTTCGACTTAACCTATCACCATTTGCGCAAGAAAATCATTTGAAGGGTGCTGTATTATGGGTTGAGTGCCAATAAACCATCCTTGTTATCCACAGAATTTCTGAATTGTTATAGCCCCTTATACTATAACAGTGGTTCTTATTCCTTTTAGCTGGCGACCCAAAATACAAATATATTTGAAGCTTCGTGACCATAAAGTTAAATATTATAAAAAACATATTTTCCTTATTCAAGTGAAAGTTATCTTTAAATTAGTTATTATAATATTCGCGACCCATCTCATATCGCCCGTGATTTAAATTTAGGTCGAGACTCAAGGTTAAGAAACGCTGTACCTACTAGAACGACAAGTCCTACTCTTTCCACTTTTTTCTTCTTATTTTAGCAACTATCAAGTCACACATCTACCCTTGTCCTTCCTCAATCTCTGTTTCACTCATGCTATAACAATCCACCAATTCAGACAGGATACTCAGATGTGAGCAATAAATAAAATAAATTTAAAGTAAAAGGAATACTTAAACTCTCTCACTTCCGATAAACAATAACCTACTGTAATTTTGAAAACTAGCTTCCCTACCTACAATGTTTATTGCGTTTTACCCTATATTAATTTAGTATTACTCATAGACCAAATCCTAACCTTACTCATTCATTGTAAATAAAAGGAACGAGGTTTTTTTTTTTAAACTAATTTTACCTTGGTATTAAAACTAGTTTTACTTTTGAGCTTCAGAAACGTAGATTCAAAATATTGAAAAGTTCCCAAAATTATAATTACCTACTTACTCAGATATAATAAGGTACTTAGTACATTAAAAAGAAACTTAACATTAGGTAACTACTAAATTTTTGCTGTAAATTTAACTAATTAGTAACTCCTTCACTAAGCAAAAACACTATATCTTCAGATTCCAGCTACTATCCACTTAAAGCAACAACTTTTATTACGTATAAAGTTACTAAAAATAGGGAACCATTTTAACTTGGTTGCTAACCGGCCTACCTAAAACCTTTTCAACCTTAAAACGCCTAAAGAACCCTTCCCGCAGACCTCTAAAATTTCGGGTAGATGAACAACCGTGATGAGACTACCCCGCCTTTTTACTAACCAAATGCACTTATGACAATTCAAGCTAACTTTAAGTATCTAAAATGATTGTCCTTACACCTAATGAGTGTCTTAAATCGTTAACCAAGTTGACGTTACTTATAACTACACGACACGAGTACCCATACCAACATCAACCAGTTGTGGAATCAATATAAAATCGAATCAAAAACCAAGCGAAACTAATCGAACCTAATTAATTACGCTAAATAAGAACCTTTCCATCGTGACGAAACCTGCACAACTACCAAGGTCCTTTCATTACGATATCTCATGCTGGGAGGTAGCCTGTGTCACTCAAACTAACGTAACTAATCGAACCTAATGAAGTACGCTAAATAAGAACCTTTCCATCGTGAAGAAACCTGCACAACTACTAAAGTCATTTCATTACGACATCTCACGTTGGGAGGAAGCCTATGTCACTCAAAATAACGTAACTAATCGAACCTTATTAAGTACGCTAAATAAGACCTATCCATCGTGAAGAACCCTGCACAACTACTAAAGTCATTTCATTACGACATCTCACGCTGGGAGGAAGCCTATGTCACTCAAAATAACGTAACTAATCGAACCTTATTAAGTACGCTAAATAAGAACCTATCCATCGTGACGAAACCTGCACCATTACCAAGGTTATTTCAATACGACATCTCACGCTGGGAGGAAGCCTATGTCACTAAAAATAACGTAACTAATGGAACCTAATTTAAGTACGCTAAATAAGAACGTATCCATCGTGAAGAAACCTGCTCCACTTCCAAAGTTATTTCAGTACGACATCTCATGCTGGAAGGAAGCCTGTGTCACTCAAATTTTGCAAAGCCCGGAGTTTAGGAAAACATGGCTAGATATTTGACTTCGCGCCAAATCTACCTACATAAACCCTTTCGACGCCAACGACATATCACCTCCGCGGGTTCCACGCCAACGACCTATACATCAGTCATGGCGTGCAGAGCGATATCTACCTACATTAAACTGTTCTATCCTATCAATCTATATACGTGTGCCTTGTGTAACATTTTACACTTGCAAGTACTATATGATAAATGCATAAATTATAAATGACTAGCCTTCTGTTCGCATCTTCGCCCGCGATAAATTATTTTTTCCCGTACAAAATGGTACCCCTCCCGCGGCAAAAGTACCCCATGTCACTCAGTGATAATGTCGCCCTCCAACGGCCAAAATAACTTTTGAAATCGGTCCAGCAGTTTTTAAGTTTATTCGTTACATACAAAAATACAAATCTCTCCTCTTTATAATATTCCTGAAGTTATAAACGGTATAAAATGCAGCCAAAAACCCAGAAACAGGAACAGACCACCACGGTAATCCAACGGCTATCAACACGGCTCCCTCTATTACATCCGACTACTCTGAACTTGGCCATAACAAAAAGCACTGTAGTTTCTATAAAACTAAAGATCAACTTTACATGATACTGGATATTTCATACTAAACCGAATAAATGAAGAACACTGTACCTACCCGAGAAACCTCTACAACTAAAACAATCCTCGATCAAATTAGCTCTAATATCAAGAATAATATAATAAGTTCAATTTATCAATAATAAATTCAAATTTATCTGACCACAACAAACGTATTTAGAAGCTCTCCATTGTTATATAAAAAGGTATTTAAACACCACATCTTAAAGCGATTACTGGTCTATCGAAATAAACTCCACCGCTGACATCCACATTCCCATAGTAATTTCAAATTGCTATCGCTATAGTGATACTTAATAGGTCCCTCGATTTCCCAACGCAAGACGGGTGATATCAACCGCATGTAGCTCCCTACCCTCATTGTGATAAAATTTACTGTTGGTTTCTACCTATTTTGTTTTTAAACTTATTGCTAATATTATTATCTAAGCATACCGACTTAATGTTAATATTATAAAATGTTTAATTAGTTAATGTTATTTAAATAGTCCTCTGCATGCTACTGTGTCATCTAACTGCGTAAATTGTATTTCTCAACGCCAAGTGAATTTTATTCTTTTTATTGGGAACTAATAATGTCTTTAACCATAAACCATCTATTCCGAACACAAAAGGATTGCGAAAATACGATACCGCAACTTTGAAGTGCAATCTTGCCATCTTCCCTCACACTTATTAAATCTCATACTCCCTATTAAAAATATCCCGTTATAAATAACATTATACCTAAGCTTATTGGTTACCACGTAAGTTATGTAACTAATCTCCGCTATAATTACTATCTTCATTTAGTGTGAACATCACAATACAATACAACACAAATATCCCTTATTGAACACCAAAAATAGCACAGTGACATAACAAAAATAAAACCGGCTAAGAGCGTGTCGGACACGCCCAGGATAGCATTCCGTAACGAGGTTACGACGTGACGGTTTATATCAACCAATTATTTTTCTAAGGGCCCTGCATCTTGTACGGAACCTCCCAAGTAGGTACACTTTATAGATCAGGTCGCTACCCACTTCCAAAACACCAACAATTCTCAAGCTAACCTAGCCGTTGTAGATACAGATTTTATTTCATCACCTAAAACACCACATAACATCATTGCAAAAATACGCCTCCCAGTACTAAAAGTCTCTGCACCACGCCGCGAGCGGACGGACGGACAGACAGTGGACAACGGACTAACAAACTGCTAAAGGCAACTTCTTCCAGACAACCTACCGCTTCGTATTTTGGTATTATGTGACCTCGTATCTCGATCTGTAGTAGTAATACCTAAGATCTAATAAAACCCAGCAACCGATAGTCTAACTACCTACATAAAACATTCTTTGATCTACGTAATCAGAATAATTGAATCACAAAAGTTTTAAGTAACGAAGACATTTAGTGGGAAGCCTAACATGGTTTGGCCTAACGAATCTATAATAACCAGACTTTTCTGCCTATCTACCAACATACATACATTGTGCGCGTTTGGCAGCCGCCGCAACGAGTGACTCCCTGAAGAAGGACCACTGACCAGCCCGAAACATGTCGAGTCAAATTCCGTTCAAGACGCGAGTGATCCGTTTATTTTCACTACATACATACATAGCTACCTACATACTTATATATCCACCCACCTACCTACCCATCTACCTACCCACTTAACTACCCATCTACCTACCTAAACTAGGTATCTGATTATTTCCCTCCATTATTAATTACAAAACTATTTACTATACAATAAACCATTTTGCTACGTATTATATTTCTGTAAAGACGCCGTGGCGGTCTAATGATTCGACCGATTCTCCCAGGCATAGGCCTAGGGGTGCAAATCCGGACTTGCACTCGGAATCGTTCGAACGTCACGCGCAAAATTACCCTTTAATCTACCCCGAGCCCATGGCAAAGGCAAACATCGTGAAAAAACCCGCACACACCCGCGAAGATACCCAACGACGCGCGTCAAGCTTCCTACCCGCACCCAGGCCGCACAAAAACTATGGCCCATCCTCACTCTCTCGGTAAAGAGGCCCGCGAGCCGCAACGGAACGAATACAGGCTGCGACGATAATGATGATTATTCGCGTCCTACCACCCACATTAATTGTAACCGTACTAACACTACCTACCTTAGTAGACAAATACTCGTCACGACAAAAAAAAAGGTATTTTTTCCTTTGAATATACGCCTCCCTATCTGTACAACTTTTTGTATTTGACTAAACTATACATACACAACGACAAAATAAAGTAGGTATTATAATTTTGAATGTACGCATTTGGCATTCGAACATGGCGGATGTAGACAGTATATAATTTTGGTATTTCTGTTTCTTTGGCTAGTTGTGGTATAATTCTGATAGTGTTTTATGCGGCGATTAACCTTAACTGTTACAGTGATCTCAAAATTCTATATTGCTCTCGTGTCTGACATTTTTTAATGCGCAAGTTGTCTCCACGTGGTTTTTGGAATTTTACTATCAAGTTGCAAAAACTACAATTACCGTACAACGTGAGTCGCTCTCAGAGCAATTAACTGATATTGGCACAAGCCTAGTGGCCGCCATTAAGGAAGAAAAGAAAGAAAGAATGTACGCCTCCCTAACGGTACAACCTTTTTTATTTGTATTGTATGCATACACACCCCGAATATTTCCAATACATTAAACTCTCGAAGTCACGGTATCTGTTATCTCTTTCTCGAAACAACCAATTCTTAAGAAATTCCCTCTAAGTAAATTTATCAGACCCGTGTACAGGCCACTGGTTACCCTTCATACCCTACAAATCACAGATTTATAAAACTACTAATCTAATCATTTCCCAAGTCCCTCTACTTAATTCAAAAGTACGTCTAGCACACCGGCGATTAAAACTACTTAAACAACAAAATGAAAAATTACCTACAGAAAAACTATCCATTCTGTAGATTTATACTTCTTAATTATTAAGAGTTGTTAGTGCCAACATAAATCCCTAAATCGTGTCACTTGACCACCCAAGTATTTTTTTTTTTTTTTTAATTTTTTTTATTATTAACGAACGTAGACAAATTGAGACTGTCGCAATAGAAAAACTATACCTTCTAGGCTAAAAAAGATCACTATGACGCGTTATACTATTATAAGCTAAGTAAAGTAATTTTAAATTAATTAAAAGCTAAAAAAGAACATATAAATTTTTTTTTAAGTGGGTCAATCTTAGTATTTTTTATTTAGGAAGGTAAGCGTAAGCATGATTGAAATCAATGGATCAGCTAGACTATGAAGAATACCTTTTACGCTAAAAGGTTAGTATAACTGGAGTTTTATACGCATAAATCAAGCTAACCGACTTCAATATCATAGAAAACGAATAACCTATTATAATTGGAATTAAAATCTCAACAAACACAATATTCGTATTAATAATGGGAAAACGCTCAAACTTCACAATCGTACTCGGTTGTATGGACGCCAACCCTTTGCCTCACCTTTTCGTCTAAAGAATATTAAAAACCAAGCACCGTCACTATTGACTGGTTGGTTGGTTGCGCTGATTGTCAATTATCGTTCGACCGACATGGATTTTATTATTTCAAGTCAGTTTTAATATTAATAAGTCGTTTAGTCAACTTTAAGCTTAAAATGGTCGCCTACCTAATGGCTAAGGTACCCACATCAAAAGTGATAACTATCCAAAAGGTACAGTGCGTGAACGAAAGTAGTTGTACAACAAGTGGAAGAACCAAGTGCTACGTAATTAATCAAACAACCATGTTTAAACGAACTCGCAATAACCGAACTACCTATGTGTGAACAAGCGGCGCATTATGTGAATAGAAGGTGGAAACAGTGACTGAGCGTAATTATTAACGGCATAACCTACAAATGGACAAAAGAAGTGTAATAAACAGTGTTTCAAGTTCTAGTTTAAAGCAAACATGTAAAAAAAATATTAAAACCCTATATTTTATTAATGTTCTTTTTTAATTTATCTACGTACCTATTTAATTACCGCAACCGATACTAAGTTATGACTAAACCAATCTTTATTTTCACTTATCCGTTTCACCGCAACACTGTGGCCCAAAAATTGTGCTATAAAGGACAATTGTTGGACCAAACCCTGCCTATCTATATACCAAGACAAATTCTAGAAAAAGTTCATAAATTATATCTATCTTATGGTGGAACGTTATAACTACAGTTGAGCTAACTATGAACTAACAAGTTATGAACCTATTTATCACTATACAAGTTAAACAGATCTATCTTGAAAATAATGATTAAGCTATGCTCGAATCCTGGACACGGCTACTCACTGTAACGGTACCTCCCCCCCCCCCCCTGTTTAAAAATCCCCCGCTACCTTGAAGCTATATATCCTACATCTTTTGACGGCTGAAAACTGAATTAAACTGAATTGAATTGCTGAAATATTGAACTAAATTACCTATCTATCTTATTAAAACTATGTATCTAACTCTGAACCAAATAAATAAAGAATTTAAATACTGAAATCTATACGGCGTAGAAACCTAAGATTATTTATATTGGTCGTGATACGTGATATGGCCATGTGATCGTCTAGTACCTAAGAGAACCCTTCGTTGTGTCCGTGCCTAAGTAACCCTGGAACTTTTAGTGAAGAATAAAGATTGGACTACCTATAAATATTTATTATATAGCGGCTAGTAACTTTATGCTAATTTTATTTAGAGGAAATGGTTGGTATTGAATTGCATAAGAGAAGACAGTTATAGAGTTTTATCTATGTATTAGAGTGGGTAAGTAAGTCTTAAGATAGATTATAGCCTAGAAGAGTAAATCAGAAGTGTTTGGAGTAGATATTAGACAGAAATATGGTATTCTAACTTAATAATATTCTATCTATAATGGTAATGAAGATATATGGTTGCCCATATTTTGATTCAGGTTATAGGTAACTTAAGTAGTATTGAAGAAGAGGTAAAGATAGTTAAATGGAAGAGGTAATTTCAGATTTATTAAGTCATTGGTCAATAGTCTGTGTCATGTACTTGTAGGCAAGGAATTTTATATTGCGGCTATGTTTGAGAGCCCACTCCCCGCTCTCAAAGGTGGTCTTCGACTCCAAACTGGGACTCAAACCTCCCCCGCATGTACTCTGATGGAGCATACTACTTTTCCTTGCAGGTAATTAGAATATAACATTATAACATTGTATAATAGAAGAGGGCAATCAAAGGGAATGTCAGTTATAGCCAGAGGCTGTCCCTGGGTCAATCCTGTGATCATAATACTCCTGCATTAGCAAACCAACTTCAGTGGTAATTGTAAACTTCTCTGGTTTATCATAATGACTAATGAGTAGCTACCGGGTCCCTTGGTACCGGTAAACCACTAACTTGCTTCAGCCTTAGTTTTAGTCAGAGTGACTTCCATTGTCAGTTTATAAAATAAGCATTTGGTATAACTTTTACCATTGACTTTAGTTGGTATAACTAGCCACTACAGGACCAAACAATCCAAGGTTGCTTTACCAGAGACGACCACCGACTTCAAAGGAGATTTTACTTTTCAACAATTAAATGTTCATAGTGAGTTTGTTGAGTTTTATTTTGACTCACTAAATCGCAGCTACTAGGGTTTACTAGATAGGACATATGGATGAAAGGGAAACCCTGAAATCTTTCATCCGTCGGGAAGTCTAGAGCGTCATAGTCAAAGTCAGTCAATGTCTCAGGCATTGTAGTTATGTCATCAAATGTAGCCCTTTCCCACAACACCAAATAGCACAATGAAGAACTGCCATGTTTAGGTAGTAATATTAAATAAGTCGGGCGGCATAGCAATGCCCTCCAACATCAATTAGCATGATGAAGAACAGCAGATAATAATTGGTTAATGGTAATAATATTAAGTAAGTCAGATGGCATATCTCAGCCCTCCAACCCATTATAATATAATGCAGAACAGAAGATAGTTAATGGTAATATTATTAAGAGAGTCAGATGGCATATCACAGCCCTCCAACATATTATGGTTTAATGAAGAACAGAAGGTAGTTAATGGTAATAATACCTATCCCTGATAAACCTATCCTAGCAGCTAAACTATCCATCTATTCTACACGAAATTGGCAAGCTAGGAACCCGGATTCCACATTTACAACTACCGCGGGGCCCCTCTCCAACTGATAAGAGAGGGCCTATCCTAAACTAATGCCTACGTTGAGCGGGTTGACTCGAGACCTACTTTCTATACCCGTGTGCTTCTGGCATCCATCTGAGGGGATTGGGATAGATGAATACCAGAGTGTAATATATATATAAATAGATAAGCGGACTAGGTAGATGATGAGGTTGAAACACCGGTTATGGCGCTCCAAACCCTTCAACACCCAGGGAGAACTTGGGTCCGACTCTTGAGTTATAATACAGACCCCCACCCTTCTCCAAGGAGTGGTACCCTAGCCTTAAACGCCTCCGAGATGGGCTAAACTGTCAGTTGGCACCGTTAGGTGACCCATTTATCCCTTCTCAGAGGTCAGCTCTTACTTAGCTGAAGTCTAGATCAGTTCTCCAATATACTAATATAACACTCCCACACAGCAATCCCCCCCAGACCCCGCTAAACTCCAACTTAGCTACCAAATATCCATGTAATCTCCCAACAGTGAGTATACTATAACCATGTTTGGCGATAGATACCCAGAGCCAGGCAATCACACAGAAAAACCCCCCATTTAATTAACACAAGAAATAAATCAACACATAATAAAGGTAAAACACAGCAAAGCCACAATAAAAGAATGAGAAAGTAATAACCCAAGGAGAACCTTACCAGACCCGTAGTCAAAATGCGAAAAAGTCCCTTCTACTCTGCGCAGTCCCTTTTATACCCTTGCCTCGACGATACCCACCGAAACACACTTTATCACAGTATAATAATGATCAGTAGGGTGTCTCGGCAGCGACCTTAATTCTACCCACCTACGCGACCTCGGCACACAACCTCGCGATAGAGCGCCACTCTTCAGTTATGTTTTGATAATGTCACATAATTATCATCATCATAATTTTTTTTACACTTAATTAAGATTAGAAGTTGAGATTTGTAATAACGATATGATATATATATATAAATGTTCCACTGAATCTATTGCACGCGCATAACTTTCGATCGACTGCACCAAGTTCGATTATCTCCACAAACCGTATTGTACTTTTGAACGGTTTTATTCAGTTTCATAGCTACGTATATTTGCCACCTATGAATTAGCTACGGAGAAGTATTTGCACCTCTTCGGCTGGGATGCGCGAGGTTTCATTGTTAAAAATTCACATTCTGCTAAATAACTTCATTAGATATGTTTTTACATGTCTCGATTCAAATTAAGGCCGACATTGAAACGAGCCACAATACCAATAAAAAGGTTACACTACCAATCTGTAGCATATCAATTACCTCCGTACGTAATAAATGTGCGGTCCCGTGCTGATCGAACGTACTATGCTAGCCGAGCTATGCTAAGATTTCGTGGCTCATAGGTACTTTTCGCGTTCCGGCCGTTTGTATGAAAATACTCTACTGATCATTCACTACACTGTGCCCTAGATCCATCGGCATGAAAACAACTTGAGAACCCCGTATCTCACGCGCAGTCTACCCGCTAGTCAGTATTGTTGGCACAGAATTCATTTCTAAATCCCCAGGGTCTTTATGTCGTTCGCATAAAGTGCAGTATTGCTTAACCCGACTCGCAGGTAATTTGGTCAGCCCGTGCATCGTGTTCTTATTTGAACATTTTAGCAATTAAAATATTTTAACATCATCATCATCATCATCTCAGCCGAGACCCACCCAATACTGAACATAGGCAAAAACTGAGTTCGTTTACATGAAACTGGCTGTACCAGCATGTAAAAAAGGACTGTTGTATTCAGATCCGATTAATACATATAGGTGAATTTAAATAACCCAACGAATCCTAAGGTAATAGCTTGGGTCCTTACCAAGGTACATAAGAATACCAATTAAATATCCCAACGAATTATAAGGTAATAGCTTCGGTCCTTACCAAGGTACATATGAATACATTAATACATATAATTAATGTTTTTCCCTCTTAGACCATTTTACGGGCCTGAAAATATTATATAAACATATATTTGTGAATGAGACGGTTTTCAGAATCTGAACCGTCACAGTTTGCAGGTGAGTTGTTGATATTTATGGGCGGCGGTGATCATTTTCCATCAAGGTGACCCGCTTGCTCGTTTGCTTCCCTCTCATCTATATCTATACATATAATAAATCTGTAACAAGTCGGTGTCTGTACATTGAAGATATTTGAGAAAAACTGTCACTAGGGCTATTTATTAGCGCAATAGAACCCAAAACAACGATTTTTAGAATTATTGTCTGTTTGTCTGTTTATCTGTTTGTCTGTTTGTCTGTTTGTCTGTGCGTTTGTGCGCGCTAATCCCAGAAACGGCTTAACCTAGAAGGATGCAGTTTTCACTGATATGTTGGTATTTTCTTGGTTTAACATTTAGTGTTTGTTTCATTTCAATCGGTTCACAAATAAGAAAGATACGTCTATTTTAAGAATTTATCGAATAGTTTTTAGAAGAATTAATAAGCTGAAGAGTTTGTTTGTTTGTTGTTTGAACGCGCTAATCTCAGGAACTACTGCTCCGATTTTAAAAATTCTTTCAATGTTAGATAGCCCATTTATCGAGGAAGGCTATAAGCTATATATCATCACGCTAACACCAATAGGAGCAGAGCGGAGCGGAAAAATGTTTCAAAATCAGGGGTTTTTGAAGTAAAACTTCTATAGGCACGCTTGACTTGGGAGTATGGTGGTGAATGTGAACGCGGGTGTGCGGGGGGTTTGGTGGGGGGGGCGGGGTTGGGAGGGAGGTGAGGGGGGTTTGCGGGGGGGGGGGTGTTGCGGGGGCGGGTAATTTTTTTATATAGAGGAACTAAGGAGAGCAATAATTGATGAAAAAGCAAATTTGATAAAAAAAATAAGCTGCCCAAATTACTAATTCCACGCGGACGGAGTCGCGGGCAAAAGCTATAATAAATAATAATAACAATAATTTTATTATTATTTATTGTATATCAATTATTTTTTTTATCTATCTGTGTGGCGTTCCGGGTATTACCGACGGTGCTGGCTGAAAATCAGCGCTGGGGTGTTATAAACGCCTCAGCATTATGCTGAGCCAGTGTCCAATTTGCAACCGCAATGACACACTCTATTTTTAGCCTTTGTATTGTCTTTCTTTCTTTCTTTATAATAATTCATTTGTTTCAAACACATGTCCATAGATGGTTGGTAATGTTAAATATGATTTTTAGTAGTAATATTAAATATGGTTTTAGATATGTACATTAAATGTACAATGTTTAATTTAAAATATAATGCTCCAATTTTGGCGAACGGAATTTGATATTTCGAAGACCTATAATCCTTTAACGGAAAAGCCGATTTCCAATACATGTATCGAGTTCGTTAATATGCCACTGAAATATCAAATTCTGACATGCAATTTTCCAGAATGTAATAGTACATTACTGCAGCGGCCGCGAAATAGGGGATTGCCGGCCGAGTAGTTATAGATGGCCGAGTGTTAACGAGGCCATCTAGAGATACGAGGCCGGCAATCCCTGTTCGTGGCCAAGGCTTGTATAGAGTTTTTCTCAAACATGCATCATCATCATCATCATCATCACCACCACCACCATCATCATCACCATCACCTTCATCATCATCATCACCATCACCATCATCATCACCATCACCCACCATCACCATCATCATCACCATCATCATCATCATCATCACCATCATCATCATCATCATCATCATCATAAAATCATCGTCATCTTCATTATCATCATCATCATCACATCATCACCATCATGATCATCATCACACCATCACCATCATCATCATCATCATCTTACCTTAAATAAGCGTAGTGGCAGAATGTCATAATGAACCAAAACGCAAATATTGCTTATAGTTTTTTTTAAAGGCTAAATGCTATGATGCCATAGACCTATAAACGTCATGGTATGAAACAAAAGACGATCACTTTGCTGGCCTTGGCCAGCAATGTTGTATGAAATTCCATTATTGACCTCTCGTCTAGCCGCACACCACGCCGCGCCTGCATTGTGACACTTCGTGGCGTATTATAAGGAACATAACGTCAATATTTCATAGCATGTTTGAGAAAAAATATTTAGATTGCTTCGAAGAATAGAGTTGGATCATACACATTGTTTGCGTCTCTCCTGTGGACATCATCATCATCATCATCATCCCAACCTATATACGTCCCACTGCAGGGTACAGGCCTCCTCTCAGAATGAGAGGGCTTGGGTCATAGTTCCCACGCGGGCACAGTGTGGATTAGGAACTTCACACACACCATTGAATTTCTTCGCAGGTGTATACAGGTTTCCTCGCAATGTTTTCCTTCACCGTAAAGCTCATGGTAAATTTCAATTGTAATTTCGCACATAAATTTCGAAAAACTCAGAGGTGCGAGCCGGGATTTGAACCCACGAGCCTCTGCTTGAGAGGCGATAGTTCAAACCGCTAGGCCACCACGGCTTCTTCCCTGTGGACATGGGAAAATCTATAGCCAATATTTTTTAGTCAAGTCTACATCGACGTATTCGACGTGTGGGACGCCTGGCCAACTATCGGACCATTTAAATAAATCTTAAGTTTGCTGACTCAAGAGTCGCTAATTGTATGTCCACAGGGGAGACCACTTTTTTTTCTCACGGCGTATTATGACCCGTCTAATACCCAGTTAAGTTACGTGTAGGTATGTTCGGAAAGGCAAGGATTTCACTGACAACAAGTTTGGTTTGAAGTATCTTTTTGTATTTTTTATTTTTTCAACTTCTATTTTTTACTTTTATGGTCATCCCGTGAAATCCATATATTTCATACTAAATACAAACTGAAACATAGATGCACAGAAAAAGATCAATCCTGGGAATCGAACCCAGGTCCTCAGTATTCCGTGCCGCGTGCTTTGCTATATCACTGCAAAAGTGATGATAGCAGGCTGGAATGTATGCATATGCATAGGAAAAATTTGCGTGTAAACTCCTAACCAGTGGTGGTGTAGGGGTCTACTAGCTGACCCGGCAAACGTTGTTTTGACACAAATTATTTCTAATTAACCTAGGGATATAAAAAATAGCCTACGACCTATTCGCAGACCTACCAAATATAGGGAAAAAAAATCATAAAATCGGTCAACCCGTTTCAGAGGAATTCGAATGCAAACACCGTTTCACGAGATTTTTATATATTAGAAGAAAGATTTACCATGAACTACGGTAAAGGAAACACACACCTAAGAAGAAATTCATGGTGTATGTGAAGTTCCCAATCCGCCAGATTTTCGGGAAACACCACGGGATAAACAGGATTTATATGTTCAATTCAATGGTACCCTATCTCAGTATGCACTCCCTTAGGATCATAGAGGTGCAGTGCAGGATTTTTGGAACTTCTCGTAGGAGGAGGAAAGATCGGGAGTTGACGATAAATTTTATTGGTAGGAGTAAGCTGCGAGCAAAAGCTAGTCCATAAAAGTCATTGCCCTCTGTAGCCTAACGTTTGGCTAAGTAAAGCTTTGCGCGCACTGTTATTAAAATATTAAAGAAAAAAAAGAAAAAAAAGAAAAAAAACAATTATGGCACTATCCAGTTAAAATTCTAACGCCCTGGCTTTTTGCCAAAGTATTATGCATATAACAACATTAGGTGCCTTTACAAATCACGACCCTCCGCAAAAGAGCAATGCTCATGGGACTGCTTTGTTGTTCATCTCATCGTCGTCATCCCACTGCAGGGCACTGGCGTCCCTCAGAATGACAGGGCTTGGTTCGTAGTTCCCACGCAGGCCCAGTGCGGAATGGGAACTTTACAGTACCATTGAACTTCTTTGCAGGTGTGTGTAGGCCTCTTCACAATGTTTTCCTTCACCGTAAAAATTGTGGTAAATTTCAAATGTAATTTCGCACGTTAATTTCGAAGAACTCAGAGGAGTGAGCCTGTGGTCGAACCCAGGACCCTTTGCTTGAAAGGCCATAGGCAAACTGCTATAGGCCATCTCGGTTTGTTTGTTTGATTTATGTAAAAGTCGACATAGCTCGAAGAATTGCCAGGCTCAAGTGGCAGTGGACAGGGCACATCGCTAGTAGAACTGACGACGGATGGGGGGAAATGTTTCTCGAGTGGCGTCCACGGACCGGAAGACGCAGTGTAGGTAGGCCCCAACAAGACGGAGCGACGACCTGATTAAGGTTATACGGGAACGCATTAGGTGTGGATGGCGCAGGATCGATCTGTTTGGCGGACCTTGGGGGCCTATTTTCAGTAGTAGACGTCTTTCGGCTGAAATGATGGTGATATAAAAGTCGTATCGGATCCTTTTCGTATGGTGTAAGACAGCTTTAATCCCGTGGTTTCGCAGCGCCCCATCTTTCCGTTTTAACATAACTTCAACTTAACTCCTTACCGAAATAGTTTTCGCTTTATCTAAATTGAAAATAGTTATTCCACCATTTATTTTTATTTATTGAACGGAAATTTAAACGAATAAACTGGTATTTGCTTTTTAGTTGAATTCTTGGCAGATTAATTTTCAGTCTAGATTGAAAACCAGCCAGTACAGTACCCATGTCCATGTGACCAGTACAAATGTCGGGAAAGCATTTGGGACCGAAGAGCTGGCAACTGCCTAGGACAAAGAATTAGCTTAGCTATTCAAAGGCGGAACGCTGCCAGTATCTTAGAAGCCTTGCCTGATAAGACTCCTTTTCATAATATGTTTTAGTTATTATTACTAGGGGCGTTCAATAAAAAGTGAGAATGAGTATGTTACAAACAACTTTTACTAAATGTAATTTTATTTTTCGACATAGTCACCTTTTAGCATATCTTTTTAGTATATCTTTTTTTCTAAACTTAAAATTCCTTTTTTAAAAAAGGTCTCATCTTGAGTACTTAAAAAATCTTGTACTGCAGCGACTACCGCGTCGTCGTCTTCAAATTTCTGGCCTCTCAGGTATTGTTTCAATCTCGGAAATAGGTAGAAATCACTGGGAGCGAGATCTGGTGAATACGGAGGATGCTTAAGGATATCGAACCCAGCATCATGAATTGCAGCTATTGCAACGGCGGACTTGTGTGCCGGGGCATTGTCCTGGTGGAACAGCACAACTTTCGAGAGTTTACCTCGCCGTTTTTCGCGGATCTCATTGCGCAATGTTGCTATTTGTTTGGCGTGTAATGTGCCCGTAATAGTGGCTCCATGCTCGAGATGACCTTACCGGCAGATGAGCTCACCTTGAATTTCTTCGGAGTTGGAGATGATGGCCTTTTCCATGTCATAGACTGCAGTTTCGTTTCTGGGTCGTAATGATGGAGCCATGTTTCGTCCATTGTTGTAAATCGCGCCAAAAAAAGTTCCCGGTCTTGCTGCATCAAGTTCAAAGCTTCTTGACAAATCTCTAGTCTAGTTTGTTTTTGCGTGTCAGTAAGCATTCTTGGTACCCAACGCGAAGATACCTTTTTCATACCCAAGCGTTCATGTAAAATATTATGCACGCTCCCCGTTTTTCAGCAATAAAACGAACCGTGACACGACGATCCGCCAAAACTGAGTTTTCGACTTTTTTCACAATTTCTTCAGTTACTGCTGTAGTAGGGCGTCCGGAGCGGGGGTCGTCCATTGTCGATGTTCTTCCACGTCTAAATTCGGCGCACCAACGTGCGACTGTCGAATACGGAGGAGCATTAGACCCTAAAGTGTCCCGCAAATCCAAATTGACTTGGTCCGTAGAAAAATTTTTCAAACACAAGTATTTGATAACGGCGCGCAGTTAAATTTTCTCCATTTTCGCTAACGTACTCAATAGCATTGCAAAGAAATTACCGTATTTTTTTTTTAAACAAAAGACAGTTACTTTTTTTTTCATAGCAATCAGCTAGATAGATTAGCTTTACCGGCCAGTATTTAATTTCCTAATATTGAAAGAGTTTGCATCTCATTCTCACTTTATATTGAACGCCCCTCGTATTATTGTATTTTATTTATATTCTTTCTCAATGTATGGTCAACCAAGTAAGTGCATTTTTAATGACAGTTTAGTAACTGTACATTCGGTCTAGTCCAGTCAATCAGTTAACAGTCCGTTTTATCATCATCTTCTTCATCATTTCAGCCGCAAGACGTCCACTGCTGGATATAGGCCTCGCTCATTGATACCCAATCATTACGGTTGGAAGCGACTTGCATCCACCTCGAACCTGCAGTCTTCACCAAATCGTTCGTCCATCTCGTTGGTGGACGTCGCACGCTGCGCTTGCCAGTCCGTGGTCTCCATTCGAGAACTTTTCGTCCTCAACGGCCATCTGTTCTGCGTGCTATATGACCTGCCCATTGCTATTTCAACGAGCTAATCCGCTTTGCTATATCGGTGACCCTTGTTCTTCTACCACACTATGTGAAAGATCTAAATTCAAAATTCCTACGATACGATAAGATGTATACTCGTGAAAATATCCAAACATTAGGTATTATGTTTGGATGAAGGGGCCCCAGCCCTTTACAAAGACCTTTCTAAACGGCTTTGAGATGCCACAGGAGACCGAAGAGCTGGCAGCTTCTTCGCACAACGTATCAGCATTGCTGTACAGCGAGGTAATGCTGCCAGTGTCTTTGGGTCCATGCCGCGGGGGGAACCTTTTGTAAATTTTACCTAGTTGTACGTAGTTTTGTTAGTTTTATTTTATTTTTAATCATAGTGTTAATATATATAAAGATATAATTGCTAAATTATAGCCTAAGTATGTAAATATTGGGTGAAAAATGATCAGATACTAAGAGCCCGTTGTTTGGTCAATAGTTAAACAAACTAATAGTTAAAATATATGGCAAACATAACAAAAGTTAACGCATTTCAAAGTCAATTTGACTATTAGTATCTTTAAGAAGCGTGGACAGGAGAAGACATTCGTGGCTGAAGAATTTGCGTGACTGGTTCAACTGCAGTACCACTTCCATGTTTAGGGCAGCGGCCTCCAAGATCAGAATCGCCATGATGTTGTCCAACCTCCGATAGGAGAGGAATGAGAAGAAGAAGAAGTATCTTTAACTACTGATCAAACAACAAGCACTAAGTAACGACCACGATAACTAATAACACCATCCATGTGTTATTTTATTACAGGGAAAAAATACGCAGAAGGAAAGCCAAGAACTATCAATTAAGTATTACAAAAACAACTCCATCGAAAGATAACCAGATTAAGGATAATCGTCTCACGTAGAGAAAGAAAGATAAATTTGATCTATTCTAACTCTCCTACCAAAACATCTTAAACAAAACCGTACCCCTGAAACTAACACATCCATTGCTTCCCCCCCAACTAACTAGAGATATCAACGTTGATACAAAATCTTCAATGGATTGCATCCAAATCGTATTTACAGCGAACAGTGGAGTGTCTTAGTACAAGACAAATTAGCTACCCCACTACGACAAAGGCTTATGTCAATATCAATCGCACAGAAGTTAGCACCCTGTCGAAGTCGTTCCCGGTCCCGTGCTTTCTCATTCGATTAGTCAGACAATTGTTCGTGAGGCGTTCTTGGCTTAAGGAAAGGGCAAATGATATTAATGACTATCACTTATCAAGTCTTCCGGAGGGAATGAATATTAGAAATGAAGGGATTAAGATCTATGACCTTTCAATGCAATTAAGTTAATTGTTACGGCCACGTTCGAAAGCATACTTGAATATTACTTTCAAATTTCAAAGTAAATTCATTATTGACGAGAATATTTTAGAAGATATCATTATCACCTCAACCTGTATACGTCCCACTGCAGAGCACAGGCCACCTCTCAGAATGAGAAGTCTTGGACCGTAGTTTCCACGCGGGCCCAGTGCGAATTGGGAACTTCACACACGATACTTCATATACGATATTTTCTTTCACCGTAAAACTCATGGTAAGTTCCAATTGGATTTTCGCACATAAATGTCGGAAACTCAGAGGTGCGAGCCCAGGCTCGGAACCTACGACCCTTTGTTTGAGAGATCATACGTCAAACCACTAGACCCTGTGTATGTAACTTAATTGACGACCAAATGGCCTTGTGATTAGAGAACCTGACTACGAAGCTTGAGGTCCCGCTTTCGATTCCCATGACGCGGCAGATATTTGTATGAAAAATAAGAATGTTTGTTCTCGGGTCTTGGATGTTTAATAATATGATTTAAGTATTTATCAATCTATACAGCGTATTTTTTTTATTTCCTTTAACTTTAAGGAAACATTACTCGGGTCAAATAAGTTAAGTTTCTCAAAGAAACTAGTGTCTTAACTCTTACTATTTTTGAGATAATAATAAAACTTTATGCCTGAAAAAATGCTGCTAAATGCTGTAAAAAAAAAAACCTAGGCCCAAAGTAAGCTAAGCATAGCTTGTGTTATGGGTACAAGGCAACGGATAAACATACTTATATAGATAGATACATACTTAAATACATATTAAACACCCAAGACCCGAGAACAAACATTCGTATTTTTCATACTAATATCTGCCCCGACACGGGAATCGAACCCGGGACCTCAAGCTTCGTAGTCAGGTTCTCTAACCACTAGGCTATCTGGTCGTCTGGTAGTGTAAAAGGTCCTTCATGGCGTCCTAATATTATTTATCTTTTAAATTTCGTCAATAAAGAGTTTTCCATTCAGAGATAATCGCAAACTATCTACCACTAAAATCGCTGTCAATTGAAATTGCGAACAATGTAAATAAACCATTTAATGAAATATCCATATTCTAAGCACTATGACTATTCTATGAGGGAAAATGGAAATTAAAGACATTTTAAATACAAGGTTTGTTTACATTGTTTGCAATTTCAATTGACTGACAGTTTAAGCTATTGTTGGCATGTGCTGTCATGGATGAAATTTAAACTTTGTGATAGTAAAATTGACACTAACTTTTGTGTAACTCCTAAGGAACCATTTGCACTTTTAACAAAAATCAATATGCCAGGTACTTTCTGCTAATTTACCGAGCAAAACAACGTGTCGAATTTAACGTAAATCAACAAAACACGATCTATAAATATGTTTATCCGTTGCCTCGTAGGTACCCATAACACAAGCTTTGCTTATTTTGGGACTAGGTCAATTGGTGTCAATGGTCCCATGATTTATTTTATCATTTACTTTTGTGACCAAAAGACGTAATCGTAAAACAGACGTAACGGAGACGGAGAAAAGACGTAATCGTCTCCGATGCCCCCTGCATAATACAGTTTGTTATCTTCAGTAGCTACGTTGTCAAACAAAAAACCAACTCCATCAGGCACCTCTACACTGCTACATTGCTCGCCAATCACTTTCTTAATCCTGCGAATCATCGCAATATCCTAGGTTCCCGAGGTCCAACCTCGAAAGTACCTTTCGAAGGGTCTTAATTTAGAGATTGGATCTAGCAATAGAATTCCCAATTAATTGAACATGGTGTTATGGAGTAACAATGGAATATCGATATCCCCTGCTTTGATGGAAGTGGCGTATGAGGTTTCAAGACAATGGTGGTGGTGGTTTGTGATAGGTATGAGGTTTAAGTCACAAGTTTTTGTACTATAAAGAGCTAGTAAGTGATGAGTGGAAATGGCAATCGGAAGGCCACATCGCCCCTTCGAGCCTTCCTACTTTGCTTCCTTGTTTTCTTTAATAGATATCGCAATGGCGTCATCATGAACTGAAACAATTACTTTGCTCACCCGCGACCTTACGATAGCTACGTTTATGTAAAAAAATGCGAGTTCATGCAGTTCCTCCACTTCCACACTAAGTATAATAATTACCACATACAATACACCACTAAACTACACAGACGTGATTCGAACTCAACCAGTATGCTTAGTTTAGTATAAGTTTTACTTCACCAAATACTTCTCGATCGCGTTTACGTTAATATTTACCATGGAAAGTTTTCGTATGTTCAAACATTCGTGTGACATAATTGCATAGGGGGGTTTTTAAATATTTAATTTATAGTTATTAATTCGATTAAAAATTAATTCCTTTCAAAATTACACCCTTTGACTCCTTTAGTATTATGATTATGACATAACCTTTGAGCGTATTTGCTTATTGTGCATGTAGGAGGTTCATACACGTCAGTATATTGGCTGTGGTCTGGCTCAATAGAAACAGAACAATGGGTGAATAATCAACTGGTAGTGCACCGGGCTTGTACTAACGGTACAAGTGATGAGATAATAGTGAGAAATATTTAAGGGAAAAACTGGCCAAGAGCGTGTCGGACCACGCCCAGGATAGAGTCCCGCAGCCATTACGACGTGTAGGTACTATCTGTATTCAACAAGTAATTTCTAAGGTTTTTCTATTTTCTAGGTCGGGTTGCAGCTATTTACTCTTAAACTACTAATAATTCTCAAGAAAACTTAGCCGCTATAGTTTTCTTTGTTAGTTTGATATAGTTACTCACATCATGAATTTTTTCAAAATTTTCAAGCCAACTGTTTAGGTTTTAGAGGGGGGGGCTCAATTTTTACAAAAATTTGCACTTTAAAGTTAAATATCTCGCAAACGAATCACTGTATTGAAAAATCGTCTTTACAACCCCGTAATGATTTTAAACCCTACGGACGTCATTGGGGCATATTTAATCGTCGACAACATGCTTAAATGACATCCGTAGACTGCGGACGAACTTTTTCGACTCTTAAATGGGTCCTAAATTCACATCGTTATGCACTCACAACTGAAAATTTGGAAAAAAATTTAGTCATTCTTTGTGATTCGCGAAAGTAATTTTTTCCCCTAACCATTTCGGTGGTATTGAATTGTCGCTAAATATTTGTTGCAAATGATATGGTATAATAATAATTTTTATTAACAATACTAACTAGCCTTCCGTCCGCAGCTTCGCCCGCGATAAATTAATTTTCCCGTAGGAAAAGGTATTTTCCCGCGGTAAAAAGTAGCCTATGTCACTCAGTGATAATATAGCTTTCTAACAGCAAAATAATTTTTCAAATCGGTCCAGTGGTTTCGGAGCCTATTCAATGCAAACAAACAAACAAACAATCAAATCTTTCCTCTTTATAATACCTATTAGTATAGAAGTATAGATAGATGACCAGATGGCCTAGTGGTTAGAGAACCTGACTACGAAGCTTGAGGTCCCGGGTTCGATTCCCGTGTCGGGGCAGATATTTGTATGAAAAATACGAATGTTTGTTCTCGGGTCTTGGGTGTTTAATATGTATTTAAGTATGTATCTATCTATATAAGTATGTTTATCCGTTGCTTAGTACCCATAACACAAGCTTTGCTTAGCTTACTTTGGGACTAGGTCAATTGGTGTGAAATGTCCCGTGATATTTATTTATTTATTTATTATTTATTTATGATGATGATGTATGTGTGTGATTACGAATCGTTTGTATGGGAGTACAGAAAAGTGTTGTTTTTAGACTTTTTCAGGTAATTTTTTAAATTCTTCTCTCCGTAAGAACCATCCCCGTCCTTCAAGGAATATTCTAAAAAAAGAATTAGCGAAATCGGTTCAGCTGCTCTCGAGATTTGCGCTTAGCAACACATTCAGCGATTCATTTTTATATTATAGATAAGGAAGTCTCTATTATACGGAACAGGGTTATGTTTTCAAAATGACGGGCGTTTGTCCGAGCCTTGGAAGCTACGCTTGGAAGTGACGCGCGCCCCTCTACTGAATCAGTTGATTTTGATGTGTGCGTGCAAATATTAATTACGACTCTTCATCTGTTTGGGAGCGTCGACTACTCCGTAAACCATCAGTGTGCAATAACACGATCGAGAAATCGCATGAAAAATCCAGTGCGTAAATGCGGTTGTCAAGCGCGTCAATTTAAATTAGAAAAGCTTTAGATCTAGGCAGCAAAAAATGCGTCAAAATAAAAATAAAACCTCACGGTTTAATATTTTACGAAGCCATTTCCCCAATGTCGTTGAAAAAAATCTGAACGTGTTATATCATATTTCGACGAGACCCTTTGTAAAAAAAAGGTTCTCGGCCCTTTAATCTATTCCGCGGTATCGTATCAAAATAATTCAGATTCATTTTTGAAGGTTTATCTTTGACAACCCTATGGGGTGTTCTAATCTGAAACCGGGTACAGTGCATGACAAACATTATATTGACCTCTGTCAATATAATGTTTGTCATGCACGGTATCTCTATAGTCATCATATTAGCAAAAAGACGTCCACCGCTGGATAAAAGACTTCCTTTTTTAACAGATTTTTAACAGTTGGTTCATCTTGTTGGGGCCCTTCCTATAACTCATCATCATCATCGTTTCAGCCGAAAGACGTCCATTGCTGAACATAGACCTCCCCCAAGGCTCGCCAAACAGATCGGTTCTGCGCCATCCGCATCGAACGCGTTCCCGCAACCTTAACCAGGTTGTCGCTCTATCACCACTCGAGAACCTTTCGGCCCCATCGGCCGAAAGGCCGAAATTCCTATCTAGAAATGTTTAGAAAGCCCTGACTTATTGACTGACTCATTAACGCCTAGACGAAACCCTTGGCCCTAGAAGTAAGAAATTTTGCATTAAGGTTGCCTTTATGACGTAGGCAAGGAATAAGAACGGATTTGTTGAAATTTCTACGGGATAAGAAAAACGGGGTTTATATGTTCGATTCAGTGAGCCCGTATTTATGGTTACTAGACTCTTCTTTAGCATGCAAGGTAATTCTACCAGCTAAAAACCAATTACAGGATTTTTCATAATTTCCTCCAGATGAAAAAAAATAGAAATATATGTAGTAACAACTTGAAGCCTGTTTTCTGAATTATTTTTTTATATTCACTAACAGCCGATGATGATGCTGGATTTATGGAGGTTGCTTTGTCGGATTTTTGCGTTATTCAATGAAAGAGATGAAGAAGATTTGCCACAAATTTGAATTCTGCGTGAAGTCACGGTCTTAGTGGGATTAATTGAACAATACTTTACTCTGTTCTAAATCACGCTCGTACCATTCTTTGACATTCATTGGCCCTTAAATAGGCGCTGTAGCGAACAAAATCATTAAGCGATACCGAATACGGAATGGTGACCCAATTTACTATATTTAATGGAGATTAATACGTTCAACTTGTTTGGCTGGCATCGTGAACTGAAGGCTTGTCGCCATATTACAAACTGAAAATGTGCCTCTCAAAATGAAGGCGAGAGGAGTTATTTGTTCATTTACTCCAATATTTTCGCGTGTGACATAAACATTGGCCTCCCTGAAGCGTTTACTTTACTCGTTTTAAAAATTAATTTACATGTTCACTATCAGAGTCGGAAATTCTTTGTCGTTCCTGTGTTTATTTTTACTGTTTTCGTAATTAGAACCAGAATGAGAATATGAATGAGAATCAGAATAAGAATCAGAATGAGAATAAGAATCAAAATGAGAATCAGAGTCAGAATTGTTAATTTGATCATCATCATCATTTCAGCCGAAAGAAGTCCACTGCTGAACATAGGCCATCCCCAAGGCTCGCATACCAGATCGGGCCGGTGCCATCCGCATCCAACGCGTTCCCGCAACCTTAACCAGGTCATCACTCCATCTTGTTGGAGGCCTACCTACACTGCGTTTTCCAGTCCGTAGACGCCACTCGAGAACCTTTTTGCCCCATCGGCCATCAGTTCTACGACCGATGTGCCGTGCTCACTGCCACTCGAGTTTGGCGATTCTTCGAGCTATGTCGGTGACTTTAGTTCTTGCGCGGATTTCGTCATTTCTAATGCGATCCCGCAGAGAAACTCCGAACATAGCCCTCTCCATCGCCCTCTGAGTGACTTTGAGCTTTCTTATGAGGCCCAACGTTAGCGGCCACGGCCACGTCTCAGTGCCATAAGTCATTACTGGCAACACACACTGGCCATAGACCTTGGCCATTAAGACCTCGCAATGTAATACATGGGAAAACAGAGGCATAGTTGTTGGCGATAGGAGATTAACTAATCTCCGGTTCGCTGACGACATTGTCCTCTTTTCTCAAACAGCCCAAGATCTCGAATTGATGCTGCAAGAACTCAGCACGGCAAGCCTTAAGATTGGACTAGCGATAAACAGGCCAAAAACCCAACTTATGACCAATAGCACGAAACGTAGGGTAATGGTAGATGGGCAGGTAATACAATATGTAGACGAGTACATCTATTTGGGCCAGGCAGTCTCTTTCAGTAATAGACAAGATAAGGAAGTCGAAAGACGCGTCGAAAACACCTGGAAGAGCTACTGGTCCATGAAAGAGCTTATGAAGGGAAACCTTCCATTAACACTTAAGCGCAAACTCGTCGACATGTGTATCCTGTCCGTCCTAACCTACGGTGCGCAAACATGGTCTCTGACCGAAAATCAACAGTCCAAACTTAAGGTTTGCCAACGAGCGATCGAGCGCAGCATATTAGGCGTGAAGAGGATAGACATAATCCGGAACACCACGCTGCGCTCAAAAACACGCATAGTCGACATTGGGAAAAAGACTGCTAAGCTAAAATGGGACTGGGCTGGACACGTCTGTCGCATGCACCCACAAAGATGGGCTCACACAGTTACTTGGTGGGGTGGGTGCCGGAGAACGGCCAGCGACGACGAGGCAGACCAAGAAGGAGATGGCGGGACGTCTTGGACGTGTATGAAAAGGACTGGCCTGATATTGCGCCAGAACGGGAGTTGTGGAAGTCCAGAGGAGAGGCCTTTGCCCAGCAGTGGGACACTATACCAGGCGAATAAAAATAAAAAAAAGGTAATACAACTTGCACAATTTTTCTTGCTAGTCTAAATTTGTCTTAGCAAGGTGACTATGGCCTCAGCTTCCCTATTTTCTCTCATTATAATCCTGGATCTAAATTTATTCCTTATTTGCTTATGAATGGGAAGTTCTAAAGTTTGATTAGGAACGGGTGCAGCGACCCAGTCTCACTAACTGCATTTCGTACCGAAAACAATGGTACGATATTCCATTACAAATAGGCAGTAACCAGCGTAACTTTGATGCGGTTGACGTCATTACGACGTGAAGTCGCATTATTATGATGTTTTTAAAACAAAATTGCAACACTCATCACATCACTCATCATCAGCCTATGTTCGTCCACTGCTGGACATAGGGCTCTTCCATGGCACGCCACTGAGCACGATCTTCAGCCATTCTCATCCAGCTCATAGGAGACACAGACACACTCAAAGGTCATAGGCCAAACCACTAGGCCACCACGGTATTAGAGCTGTTGAGCATGCCAAAGAAATCTAGAAATACTCGAAACATAATCCCCTTTTTGATGATGGTCAGGAAGAGCAGGTGGAAATAAAAGTACTCTCATTGAAGTTACAGCGCTTGTGCACTACAAGGAATTTGACAGTCCGATAGGGCGTTTGTGCACTACAAGACCGGACCGGAAAATTCCGGTCCTAAATGGGGAAAGGTGTCCGATTTTTTTACAGTGCGATATGGAAAACTCTTTATTGTACATAAAAACACATGAAAATCACCAACACCACCAAGGGTGTTGGTTGGTTGTGGGTAAATCAGACACTTTTGTAGACTTTTCCCCATTCAGGAACGGAATTTTCCGGTCCGGTCTTGTAGTGCACAAACGCCCAAAATCCCATTTTTCTCGGTCCGATGTGGGATGAAAAAACGGATGATTGGTTTGTGCACTTGTCCGTCTTTTCGCGGAGGGGCGGCGCAGTTACGGGTTAGCTTTGTTTAAACACTACACGCCACGCCCGCGTAAATACGCTGGGAACGATGAGCTCCCTGGAACATCGGTAGTTGCTTACTTTATTACTCTACGTGCGAAGATGTAGAAGACAAAAAGAATTTTGGGTTCATCCCCTTATAAGTGAAAGGTTACCTGACAAGTAATTTTACATAAACCACAATTAATTGAGGCAGGACGAAAGTTCATTTTCTGACTAAATACTATCGGATGTCCAAACTACTTATTTATTTATTTATGATTTTTGCTATACCCCTTCAGTTTTCATTGTTGTCATATCGAAGCGGAAAAAAACGGTCCGGAATGCGGAAAAGTAAAATGTCGGACGGTAAAATTACGGGTACTGCACTAGTATTTAAATATAAGGCTTGCCATATCATCGGACTGTGGTGGCCTAGTGGTTTCACCTATAGCCTCTCAAGCAGAGGAACGTGGGTTCAAATCCCGGCTCGCACCTCTCAATTGTTCGGAATATAAGTGCGAAATTAATTTGAAATTTACCACGAGCTTTACGGTGAAGGAAAACATTGCGAGGAAACCTGTATACACCTGCGAAGAAATTCAATGGTGTGTGTGAAGTTCCCAATCCACACTGGGCCCGCGTGGAAACTACGGCCCAAACCCTCTCATTCTGAGAGGAGACATGTGCCCTGCAGTGGGACGTATATAGGCTGGGTGATGATGATGATGATATTGGACCGTAGAAAATCGGATGCCGGACAGTAAAATTCCTTGTAGTGCACAAAGGTCCTTAGTACTTCGTTCTCGCTACTAGGTTTCCTATAATGCTAAGAATAGTCGGGCTCCTTATGAGATCAGTGCGCAGAGCAAGCAGCGACACTGTTAAGTATGCTTAAACTCCTTCAGAAGGGTTTAGTATTACCACAGAATAAATAAAACAGATATGCCACTAGTTAAATTAAACGTGGTTCAACATAATTTTTCGCAAGTTTTTATTTAACTTTCACAGAACACAGGCGTGAAGCAGCAGTACTCCTGCTGCGTTTCGTACGATCAGTTAGAGCGCCGGGGGCCCAATACCTCCCCCTCCCCCTATTCTCTCTCCTTTTTCCTCTCCCTTTATTCCTAAAAGGGTCGGCAGCGCACCTGTGATTCCCCTCGTGTTGCGGGTGTCCATGGGTGACGGTGATCGCTCTCCATCAGGTGACCCGTCTGCTCGTTTGCCCCCTCTTATATAAAAAAAATAACTGCAATATTTGCACCAACTGCAATACTACATAACTGCAATACCACATAGAAAACAATACGGAAAAACAAGTATCGATACCTTTAGGTTCAATTGGCGTAAAGGACAAAATGGCACTTTTCAGGAGAGCCAAAAAACAATTTTTTTTTCAGAAAAACTTTTGTAACTTTTTTCTTTGTTTGTATTTCCGATGTATATGAGAAAAGTGCTTAGAATTCTTGTCTCTATTTAGTAATTTGGTACCTATTACGTTAAATATGAAACTTAAAAAGTTAAGTGTCCTTTACACCGTGGTAAAAAGCGTTATAAAGTCACTTACGACCATACCATTTTAAGTAATTTAAGATTGTTAGTATTTGTTAGGGCCGTAAAGGTCATTTTTTTAAAAATAATGCATTTTTTGAGTGTATAGACTACAAAAACTTACTAAATTTATATTGTTTTCCTTAGATTTATGTCATTACAGGAATGTATTATGCGAAAATATTCATCATTTGTTGTAATTATACGTTAGTAGTTACTTACCAATAATTTAGTAGTTGGTAGTAGCATAAAATATCATTAAATACCTGTAATATACAGTTTACGGCATTGAAAATGTTAAAATTACATCTATGGAATTTTATTATTGTAATAAAACAGGTAGGTTACTCATGGTATGCCGTGAATGAAAGGATGGAGCCATTAGTCTGTAAGAAATTGTTGTAAAGTTAACTTTAGTATTCGTAAAATGCACTTTACTAGAGAAACGCTACACAATATAGGTTCAATCACAAAATTACTTTACTTACTAGGAATTTAATAACGTCATTTTCTTTGTGTAAGAACTAATTATCACACATGTTGTACCTACAGCTCTAACGTAACACGAAATCTTCCAGTATAACACAATACAAATTCTAACAAAAAAATCTCGCCGGATAAAACCATGCTAATTATATATTTCGTTACTTGATATTAAAAAACTGGTTCTCAGAAATGACTAACGTCTTTAAGGTAGACCTTAAATAAACGAGTTAGTTTCAAGTAGGTCGTAAGAATAACGCAAAAAGCCTTAAAAGCATCTCATCAGAAAATAATTAATTCATCTACTGCAATGTCACTGTAAACGACTGCTGATCACACTTGCCTCAAAAACACTACTCGATAATAATTCAATCGAACAGCGTTAGAAAATATTTCTACAATAATAACTGAACTAAACAAAACAATCATCTGATCTGCATGCCTATGCATCGGGAACTAGGAATAAGTCCGTACCGCCATTGACTAATCATCTATCTTGCTCTTAAAGCCACCACAAACCGAAGCGCGGGGCATGCGCGCGAAACCGATGGAGCGTGCCCAGCGCGGTCTATAACACTAAATCTTATATACGGTGACATACACCGGCAGTGTTATGCAGCGCGCTGGACACGCTCCATCGGCGTCGCGCGCACGCCCCGCGCTGCGGTATGTGAAAGGCTTTACCATTGATAAAAAACAAAATTGCGAGGATGGCAGAAACAACCGGCATGAGGAGTGTTTTACCGCGCAAAACTGTCGCGTGTTTTGTTACGACGCAAACTGTCATTAGTAAGAAAAGGACAATTATAATGAAAATAAAAGAACATCAAAGGCTTAAAGTAAGTAAGCCTATTAAAACATGATTTAGTTACATTATGACATCATTACAGGAATGGAACTTTTTTTATCAAGTTCACCAATTTACAAAAAAAAAGAGTAGTATAGCATTAAAAAGTCCTTTACGCTGCATCATAAATATACCTTAGCATTTATGTAAGTCCTTTAAACCACGCTGTATAATGCAAGGAAAAAAATATAAGTCCTTTACGCCCATAGTTTAGCTACATTATGAAGTAAATGTAGTACGTAAATGAAGAACAGTAAAGGTCGTAAAGGACAGAATAATAAAATAAGGTTCCAAATGGGTGGTCTTAAAGGGCAACGTGTATAATATCAGGACTTTACGTCGTGGTCTATATTTCATGACGTCTTTTACAATCCGTGTGATTTCGAGTATGATATTTACACCCACTAAACAAAGCAGTTTTGATGTTGAGCTATGAAAAATTCTGGGGTGTAAAGGTCAAATTTTGCGAGATATCAAAATTTTAAGTATACAGATCGATAGAGCTTGAAATTCTGAACAAAACTGTATATATAACTCATTTTCGGCATTTTGTCCTTTACGCCAAATGAACCTAAAGGTATCGGTATAAGCAATAGATTGGCAGCATTAACATTTCGAAGCGATCTCTTCCAGGCAATATTAATTAGAAGATGCAATGTTTATGTGTATTCTGGTTGTTCGGGTCAAAACTTGAAACAATAATAAGAATATTTTATTGTTAAAACTGTGTAAGGTATTTATAGTTTAACTCGACTCCAATTATTAACTGATTTTTAAAGCAGTTATCCTCAACTGATTCAGGTGAAATTTTGTGTGCACGTTTACTTTAGATGACAATGCATGACTATTATTTAAGTGACGTCACTCTAAATCCAAGATGGCGGACCAGTTAATTTTGAATATTGAGAAGAATACGCATAAAAATAAATAAAGAGTAAAAACTTATTTTAATGAAAAGCTTATATTTAAATGCTCTAAAAAGAAGAAAATGCACCAAATCCAATCAAACCAATCAATCAAATCCATTAATTTATAACATTACACAATTTATTCATACTATTTAAGTAATATTATAAATGTGAAAGTGTATTTATTTGTTTGTCTGTCCTTCTTTCACGTCGAGACTGAGCGACGGATTGCCATGATTTTTTGTATGGACATAGTTGAAAGGCTAGAAAGTGACTTAGGCTACTTTTTACCACGGGAAAATATCTCATTCCCACGGTAAATACGTTTTAATCTACTTCATCGGGGACGAAGCCGCTGGCATCAGCTAGTATGATATAAAAGCTTGAAGTGATACTGCTGTTAAACTAAGCTGTGCCCCAGTACTTGTAAGCACGGCTAAGTCCACTTCATGCTTCCTCGTCCTTAATTCAAAACTGGGCTGTATCTAGCTCAGATTAACGTAGAACTACTAGCACGAGGGGCCGCATCTAGCTGCTCTAACGCACGCATACACGAGTGCACAGAATACTCAAAATCGATTAGCATAAGAAGCTCGGTGCGACCTTTAGGCCGCCGCAGACCAGATGCGTCACGTCACGCACCAGTTGTCTTGAATGAAACTGTAAGAAAGATGGCACACCCATGTACACGCATCTAGTATGCCATCCCGCCCACAGCTCCATGCACTCACCACAACCGGTGCGTATGCGTGACGTGACACGCACCGCATCCAGTCTGCGCGGCCCTTTATTAAGAGAATCCCTAGAAAAGTCATTTTCCTCGAATTTTAATCATGAAGTTTTAATTTAATCTAATTAGACGTTTTATAATTAAAACAAAAAGGTAGGATAAGGAAAAAAGATGGAACGAATGTACTCAAACTGGGAAAAACCTCAGGCAGGCAGCATTTTGATGTAAAAATAGCTTTTTTCTTATTATTCTTGGTAGAAACATTAATTAAAAAATTGACGCATGAGATACTCGTTTCTGAATATATCGACAGTTAATATTTTGAATAATTAAAATATCGAAAACTTGCTTCGAAAGCTTTTTATTAACTTGCAATGTATCTATCTATGTACAGTCGAGGTCAAAGATATCTTTACACGTTAGTGCCTTGTCACTGTATGCCTTCTGACAATTTCATATAAAAGTTCTAACACGCAGTGACTGCGACAAGGTAGTAAAGTGTAAAGATATCTTTGACCTCGACTGTAAGTATGTAGTACGGGTCAAATCTTGGAAGTCGAATTTGACCCACTTCCAGTGGTCGGATTCTCTTGAAATTTGGTATACAGTAATCTGGATAATGCAAGTACAGTCAAGAAAAGTACAGTCAGCTAAAAAGCTTGCTCTTAAAATGAAAGTTTTAACAAAAACTTATTGAAACCGTTACTTCTCAGGATTAGATTAGGTTAGTTTTATAACAATCTTTCAAAGTTTACGGGTGTCAGAAAAAACTTGTCTTTTTAATATTCGATATTCAAATACGCACCCATGGAATTTCTATTAAGGCTACCACAAACCAGGCTACAGTATTCACGTTACTTAATGGGAGTGAAATTACCAATCTTATTATTAAATTTAGGTGTATACCTGAAATCTCGAAAACACGCATTTACTCAGAGATAAGACCAAGCCATATCATCCATTCGCCCCCGGAAACCCCTAAGTAACAAAATATCATCGAAATCTTTAGAGCTATTTCCGAGATCTCCCAAATAAATAAAAAATATACAAGACTTTAGGATTACTTGTCTAACTTAAACAAAGTTAAAAATATATTCATCTTCCTATCAACAATGGAACGCAACGGCTGTAAAAAAGTTGAATACTTGGAGAGGACTATTTTTAGGGATCCGTATTCAAAATCTCTGACTCCCCATCTAACATAGGCTTAGCTAAGAGACTTTTAGTATTAATAAAGACGCAATTTGGCATCGTATACACTTAATCACACTGATTAAATGTTCAAAAGGTAGACAGGTATACGATATATAGCAGGCATAGGTATATTGTATGACATTTGGTAGCATACTGAACGGTTGCGATACTCCGATGATGAGCTCTGGTTGAGTTCGACGCACGTCAGTGTAGTTTGGTGGTGGTTATAGTTGGGTTTGTGTGTTTTGTGTGTGTTCGTACAGTGTGGGGGTGGAGGAACTGCATGAACACACATTTCTTGCATTTACGTTTGTTACGTTGCTGTCCATAAGGTCGCGGGTGAGCAAAGTAGTTGTTGTTTCAGTTCATAGGTTCATAGGTAGGTAAAGTGGGCATGCTTTTTTTCCCGTCCACACCATGCTATGAGGTGTAGTTGGACAAGTCTTTCAATAATATTGCAGGAAGCGAAAGACATTTTCGGCTCAGGAATTATTAGTGTCAAGTGTAAGCTACTTAATTATGGTTTTATCGAATTTGAAACGAAAACTTTGATTTTGACTTTCGGCCCATTTTAACAAACCTTAAGTTTGCTGACTCAGAGTCGCTAATTTTACGTCCACACTCCTGACAACTCTTGTTCATACACTATGTATGACCCATTATGAATTGAATTATTTGATTGATTGATTTTAAATCCTAGAATTTCCATTCCACTCCTTGATCTAACGGTTTGAGTTTGTGATGCTGCGGAATAAACATAGTATTGAACATTTGCCACAAATTGTACGGGACCCTGCACTGTACGTGGCCTGAGATACACTTGGCCATTTTTTAATGACCAGTAGTGGCACAGATAACGCTCAACAGCCAAAGTGTTAAAAAATAAAACAATGTTTATCTACCCTTAATTACAGCTATTTTTCACAACGATGGGTGTATCAGAGGCGAGGAAAACTGAACAATAGAAGTCTCCAACAAAGTCGGTAATAAAACAAGAGGACTAAGGGTGCCCTACCACCAGGAGCGTGCTATGATGCTATGATGTGACGATGTTTTTTTTTATACACAATCACGCCTGATAGAAAGCGAAGATGAGGCCTACGATGGGGCACGCTTGCCTAGTAAATGCTCATTCACCGTAGACTTGAATTTAGGGGAACAAGCAGGAAGAAGCCAATTGAACGCGGTGTTGCGCGCGCCCCCAAGCAGTGCAAACCGTATCGCCAGTTTTTTTTAGTATTTGTTGTTATAGCGGCAACAGAAATACAAAATCTGTGTAAATTTCAACTGCCTAACTATCACGGCTCATGAGATACAGCCTGGTGACAGACGGACAGACAGACGGACGGACAGCGGAGTCTTAGTAATAGGGTCCCGTTTTACACTTTGGGTACGGAACCCTAAAAATTAACTCTGTTGGGATGCCAACAATATAGCCGTGAAGCGATAGGAAATGACTACGAAGTTTGCTATAAATCAAAACCTAAACTCCAGTTATGGGTCTAGTTGTTGATTTATTAATTATTAACAATGGACGGCTTAGCGGGTTTAAATAAATCAGTGTTTAATAAATGATAGGATAAGTTATTGCTTCTTCGAGAGAATTTACAAGAGCATAGGCTGGATACGAACCGAACTACTTGTACTTACTTGCATAATTAAACGAGCGAAGCCAAATTTGAAAAGTCTAGTAAGTATCATCATCTTCCCAGCCTTACGTCCCACTGCAGGACACAGGCCTCCTCTCAGATTAAGAGTTATCCTCTATGTTACTCTAGGTTATTAACTGAGTTACATACAGGATACTTTTTATCTCGAAAAAATAACAGGAAACTTAAACTTTTGTACCAAGGTCTGCGTAGACGAAATCAAAAACAAAAGCTAGTATTTTATATTATGTTTACTAAGTAGGTATAAGACTGCAACAATTTTATTCAGTGCTATGGTACTATATTGAATATATCATCATTATCCCAGCCTATACATATACGTTCCACTACAGGACACTGGTCTCCTCTCAGAATGAAAGGGCTTGGGCCATAGTTCCGACGCGGGCCCAGTGCGGATTGCGAACTTCACACCATCAAATCTTAAAACCTTCAAATTTCTTCTCAGGTGTGCGCAGGTATATTCAGGATGTTTTCCTTCACCGTAAAGCTTGTGGTAAATTTCAAATGTAATTTCGAACCTCCGACCCTCTGCTTGAGAGGCCATAGGCCAAACCACTGGGCCGCCAAACCACTGGGCCGCCAAACCACGACTCAAAAAAAGATAGTGCGTGCAGCTCCTCCGCGCGGAAGAAGTGAAACTTCGTAATGTGGAAATGAAAAAGGCACTTACACATCAATATGAACCTTATTGCAATAACTTAAAGAACTAAATTTACTTATGTACCTATGTGTTTAAATTACTCACTAGATGGCGCTTTTATCAAGTCTCATACATTTTGCACAGACAGTATGAGTTCTGAATGGCACTGTCGAAGTTTTTAACATCCATTAGTATATATAAAATGCGAGATAATCGTACACATCAACTTGCGTTGCCTTGCGTATTTAACGCAACGCATTTAACGCAACGCTTGTTGGAAGTCGCATTAGAAGTTTCACTTCAAAAAGTGAGGCTGTTAAAACGCTAGTGCTAATCCTAATGGTTTGAGCTATGGCCTCTCAAGCAGAGGGTCGTGGGTTCGAGCCCGGGCTCGCACCTCTGAGTTTTTCGGAATTTATTGCGCGAAATTACATTTGAAGTCTACCATGAGATTTTCGTGAAATGATGTGAGCATGTTAAATTATCACAGTCATTGAAACTGACAGATATTGTATTTTTTAAAATAAACCCACTTTTCATTTTCATTCTTCAATTGATCTTGTTTTATCTATATTGTAGTCTTCCTCGTACATGGGTCCCATCCTCAGTTGGTCGGTGGGGGGCTTAACATTCTGTGGCCCATCCCCATACTGGTCGGGCCCCTGGTCGGGATAGTGCTGGTCCCAAGTGCCGCCCCCAATCTTTACCTTTCCATTGGCCACGTGGCTGCATGAGAAGCTTTTGCACTGAAAAAAAAACATACTGAAAAAACATTTTGGAAATGCTGCTTTTTTACCCGACTGCGAAGAAGGAAGGGTTATGTGTTTGACCCGTATGTATGTATGTATGTATGTATGTCCATTCCTATGTCCTCTCGTAACTACACAACGGCTGAACCGATTTTGATAAATGATACGTCATTGGATTCGTCTTCATAACGCGAGTAACACTGGATACATGAAATTTTTAAAAAATCAAAATGGCTGATTTTTTACGTCAAATTGTGAGTCTTCAAAAAAATTTTT
This sequence comes from Archips crataeganus, assembly GCA_947859365.1. Classification (NCBI taxonomy): domain Eukaryota; kingdom Metazoa; phylum Arthropoda; class Insecta; order Lepidoptera; family Tortricidae; genus Archips; species Archips crataeganus. Next base: position 4,305,021 of record OX402071.1, on the reverse strand, counting down.
TTATTCAAACCTATCGAGTAGGGTATCAAAATAAAGGGATTTTAAAAGTGATTACAAAAATGTATGCAAGTCATGTGTTTAAATTTAATTTGGAAATGCATGAAGTGACATTAAATCCCATGCAGCCACTGACTCCCATGCCTCCGACTGCATTTTATCGTTGCATTAAATTTTGAAAGACTGCCATCGACGTGTTTTAAATTCGTTTTATTGTTATTGAATATTTTATCTTGATTCCACATTTTCAGTAGGTATTTCTGCAGGCGGGTTTTTGATTTTTTAATTGCTGACAATGACAGTACCTATAAGAATCATTTGTACAAATACTAAATATTGTTAGTGTGCCGTGCGCATGTGCATTTGTAACTCTTTCATTTAAAAATGACTAAACGGATTTGGATAAAATTTGAAAGAAAGAAAGAAAATACATTTAAGGTAAAAGTTCCTGCGCTCGACACTGACCCAATACATGGCACCTTCAATCTTATGTCATAGTAAGACAGGTGACAGACGGATGTCCTCTACTGGGCATCGAGGTGTCGAGCATTGGTACGTTTACCTTATTTACAACAAGACAGGACACATCAACATTACAAAAAAAACACGAAAGGTAAAGATATAGTGTGTCATTGCGGTTGTAAATTAGGACACTGGCTCAGCATAATGCTGAGGCGTTTATAGCACCCCAGCGCTGCTTTAATACGGATCGTGACATAAATAGATAAACTGCACACTAATAGCTACATAAGACTACATGCGTGAATAGATAATTTGTAGTTAGGGGCCAAACACACACGTATAGAATAATTATGTATTAGGATTTTTGTAGATTGAGTTTTTGATTTTTTTCTACTGGAATTCCATGGGAATTGAAAATGTAAAAGACAAAATGGCGATGTCTACAACTCTGAGCCACTAGTAGTTATAGCTAAACCGTTTAAATGAGTCACGCCGCACTTACATCCGTTTTGCATTCTGTCCCTTTGCACTAAAAATAATGTATTATTATTAAAAGTGACACTTTTAACGAAATATTTACCTACTTAAGTATGTCACAAAAATAATCTACACAGACAATACGAGATAAATGGAGGAGATAAGGGAAAGCTTTTGCCCAGCTGTGAGAGACTTTTCAGACTAATCAATATAATATAAGAGAATCTTTAGGCCCAGGGGGTCCAGACGCGAAGAAACTTGCAGAAATTTCATCGCGCCTGGTAAAAACGACTGGTGACCAGAAGGCTGCATCCGCCAACGATTGAGCCTGCCCAAGGCGCAAGCCACACAGAAGAGACGTGAGACGGGGCGCGTCGCAGTCGCGGCGCCCCTTGAATCAGTTTTCATACTAAATGTATAGAAGCGTCGCGATCCAAAGCAGACAGAAGAGACGGGGCGGAGACGCGGCCTGCGGGCAAACGACGCGGACTGCGACGCGCCCGGAGGGCCTAAAATTCTGTATTAAATATGTTTTTTTATTTAGTGGACCGTTTTTTCTTGTATTGCACAACTATTGATATCGATAAAAAATTGGTTCTAACACTAGCTTGATTGCGACAGTCTTATATTTTGCCGTGAAAATTCCGATCTCTGTTAACAAATATATCTGGGTAGTTTACCCTATACTAGTATAAAAACAAATGATACTAACCCGTGCGTCACACGCTTGACCGTTGCACTAAAAAAAACGAATATAAACCTTCATTTAGGAGCGAGAAATATTGTGCTAGTTTTGCTACATTGCTGGGCTTGTTTTCTGTATTCATTGCATGTGCTGTTAGATATCCACTGTGCGGCGAGCGTCTCGGCCGCGCAATGAACACGAGCACAACACCCTTGTTGCAACGCAGACCGCAAAAGCTTGCTTGCAAAAGCCTGTTTTTATATCCTAATCTATACAAATATGGTGAAGAGGCCAACGTTGCTTTTCAAAAGAAAAAAACCGGTTGTCTGTAAAGTCGGTTTACCGGCGATAGTTTAACGTGACAACGTCATAACAAAACATTCAAAAAACAAAAATAAATCAGGCGGTCACCCATCCAAGTACTGACTGCGCTCGACGTTGCTTAACCTTGAAAACAGTGCATCCTACGGCAAAATCAATGAAATTTTCATCCTCCTTTAATATTTTAAAAATATTAGGGGACAATCTTACACAAATCGACCTAGTCCCAAACTAAGCAAAGCTTGTACTATGGGTACTAGACGACGACAAACATATTTATATAGATAAATAAATACTTAAATACATAAAAAACATCCATAACTCAGGAACAAATATTCGTGCTCATCACACAAATAAATGCCCTTACCGCGATTCGAACCCAGGACCTCTTGCTTCGTAGGCAGGGTCACTACCAACTAGGCTAAAGCGGTCGTTAACCGCTAATACTGTGCGTTAATACTGTGCATACACGTACCGTAGCTTTACATTCATCTCCAATGCACTAGAAAACAAAAAAAAATGTTCTAATTAAAGTAGTTTCATATATTTAACATAATAAAATTAAATCTGTTACAAGTCGGTGTCTGTACAATGAAGATATTTGAAAAAACCGGCCAAGAGCGTGTCGGACACGCCCAAAGTAGGGTTCCGTAGCCATTACGAAAAAATCAAGTAATATTTTTCTAAGGATTTCGTATGTGTACGGAATCATCCATGTTTAGGTATGTTTTATACCTTAGGCTACTATTTACTCTTAAACTACAAATAATTTCCAAGCAATCTTAGCCGCTATAATTTTCCTAGTAAATTTGATATATTTACTACCCTTCTGAATTTTTTCAAATTTTTCCACCCAACAGTTTAGATTTTAGAGGGGGAGGGACGGCCGATTTTAATGAAAATTTTCACTTTAAAGTTTAATATTTCGCAAACAGATCACTGAATAGAAAAATCATGTTAGCAACCCCGCAATGATTTTAAAAGACCTATCCAACGATACCCACACTATAGGGTTAGCCGAGAAAAAAAAAATCACCCCCACTTTACGTCTATGGGAGGTACCCTAAAAAATTTTTTTTTACTTTTTTTTATTCAATCACTTTGTCGGCGTGACTGATATATATATTCATGCCAAATTACAGCTTTCTAGTACTAACAGTCTCTGAGCTTAGCCGCGGACAGACAGACAGACAGACAGACAGACGGACAGACATGGCGAAACTATAAGGGTTCCTAGTTGACTACGGAACCCTAAAAAGCTGCCACTGGAAGAAGATGGATGCGGTTTTCACTGATGTGTTGGTGACCCGACTGCAAGGACAGGGTTTGTTTTCTTGGATTAAAATTTAACGACCGCTTTAGCCTAGTTGGTAGCGACCCTGCCTACGAAGCAAGAGGTCTTTGGTTCGAATCGCGGTAAGGGCATATTTATTTGTGTCATGAGCACGAATATTTGTTCCTGAGTCATGGATGTTTTCTATGTATTTAAGTATTTATTTATCAATATATAAGTATGTTCATCGTCCTCTAGTACCCATAGTACAAGCTTTGCTTAGTTTGGGAATAGGTCGATTTGTGTAAGATTGTCCCCTAATATTTTTTTTTTTAGTGTTTGTTTCATGTAATCTATACATATAATAAATCTGTAACAAGTCGGTGTCTGTACATTGAAGATATTTGAGAAAAACTGTCACTAGGGCTATTTATTAGCGCAATAGAACCCAAAACAATGATTTTTAGAATTATTGTCTGTTTGTCTGTTTGTCTGTTTATCTGTTTGTCTGTTTGTCTGTTTGTCTGTGCGTTTGTGCGCGCTAATCTCAGAAACGGCTTAACCTAGAAGGATGCGGTTTTCAGTGATATGTTGGTATTTTCTTGGATTAACATTTAGTGTTTGTTTCATTTGAATCGGTTCACAAATAAGAACGATACGTCTATTTTAAGAATTTATCGAACAGGTTTTTTTGTATGAACAAGCTAATCTCAGGAACTACTGCTCCGATCTGAAAAATCCTTTCAGTGTTAGATAGCACATTTATCGAGGAAGGGTATAGGCTATATAATCATCACACTAACACCAATAGCAGCGGAGCGGAGCGGAAGAATGTTTCAAAATCGGGGGTTTTTGAAGTAAAACTTCTATAGGCACGCTTGACTTGGGAGTACGGTGGTGAATTTGAACGCTGGTGTGCGGGGGGGGGGGGGTTTGGTGGGGGGGTTGGGTTGGGAGGGGGGTGCGGGGGGGGGCATTTTTTTTATATCGAGGAACTAAGGAGAGCCGTAATTGATGAAAAAGCAAATTGGATAAAAAAATAAGCTGCCCAAATTACTAATTCTACGCGGACGGAGTCGTGGGCAAAAGCTAGTATGTAAATATATTTATTTACCATTGAAAGACATCCTGGACCATCGCACTGTGTCGAAATACAAAAAGAAATGTAAATATAATAGTTCTGATGATTATACAAAATACAGGGTGAAATTACAACGTGATACAAATTGCGAGTTTCCTGCTCAGCAGAGATCCTGCATAATTGGCTAAGTAAAGTTTTTTGAAGAGATACTAAATTATATTTTTTTTTCGACAGTGGTCGACTTCAACACCAAGAAACTGCAGCTGTTTTATTTTTATCTCCTTTTATTTATTGGAAATATTTTTTTAAGTGTTTGAGATGGATGACATTTGCGAGATTTTATGGCTGACAATCGGTTCGTGCTCAGTACTAAGAAGAAATAGAAAAAAAAAACGAATTCAACTGTCGCTTCTGTCAATGTCAAATGAAATCTAACCGTTTGCGTTTCGTTTGCTTTGCGTTGTCCAAGAAGCAGTTCCAAAATAGTGATCGAAAGTATTTAATCGTGATCCAATTATTGTGCATAGGTCGTGGAGAAATGCGGTAAAATTGAAAGTCCGGATTTTATGCGGAGGTCGCTAATAAATAGTCAAAAAATCACACTGAGCACACCAAAACGCAAAGCAAACGAAACGCAAACGATTTGACATTGAGAGCAGGGGGGTTACTACGAAATTCGAAGTTCGAAGTTCGGATGGTGCAGTCCCTCTCACTCTCGTAATAAATACCATTAGCGTGAGCGGAACGGCATGAAACGAAGTTCGAATTTCGCGCTTCGTAGTATAGGGCCTGTGACAGTTCACTTCGGTTTTTTTTTCTGTTTCTACTAAGTTGAGCACGAACGGCTTGTCAACCATAAAATCTCACAAATGTCATCTCAGACACTCAAAAAAATATTTCCATAGGAGATAAAAATAAAACAGCTGCAGTTTCTCGATCTCCAGAACGCCGACTGTCGAAAAAAAATATAATTAGCACCTCTTCAAAAAACTTTACTTAGCCAATTATATAATAATAATAATAATAATTTAATAATAATTTTATTATGTTAAAAGTTAGGTTTACAGTGCAAGGGTTGGAATCTGCTAGTAAGTATAAAATACCTGTGTCAGCAGACTCCGCTCTTCCATAACAAATAAATTTTAACAATAACAACTATACAATACTAACAATAGTGTGAGTGTGTGGATGCGTGTGTGTGTGTGTGTGTGTGTGTGTGTGTGTGTGTGTGTGTGTGTATGTGTGCATGCGCGTGTGCGTATGTGTGCCCGTGCGCGTGTGTGCAAACAAGTGAGCGTGTAAGTATATATCACAGCTTAGTACATAAACCCAACATTTCGTTTGTTCTTGTGTCGTCTTGCATGACTTCAAAGGTTGCAATTTTGTTCAATGTCGTGGGTCACTAATTTCGAGGTAGTTGCAATAGAGAGATCTCTCTCCAGGCGGATGTTATGCCTGGAGACCGAAGTCCAATGGATGAAAGTTGGAAGTTGTATTTATGCAGCCGAGTTGAGAAACTTCGATAGTGCGATGCAGGATGTAGTAATAAGTAGTAGTAATAAGTTTCTCATGTGATAACTAGATGGCGTTAGTAGTCGCTACAAATCTTACGGCAGATGTGCAGCGTAATCCGATACACTGCAAAACAAACAAAAAAATGTTAACACCAATTAAAAAACCGGACGGACATATGAGAGTCGAACTCGTGTGGAGGAGTTTCCGCGCTCTAAAATATTTTAATAACTTTTTTATTTGTGACCCATATTTAAACCATACATCGAAATAAAAATCTAGTGTCACGGTGTTTGTTATCGAACTCCTCCGAAACGGCTTGACCGATTTTTATGAAACTTTTTGTCCATAATCGATGGGTCTGAGAATAGGTCGTAGGGTATTTTTATACCCCTATTCTTCGCGGACGGAGTCGCGGGCAACAGCTAGTAATAATATATTTGAATGAGACTACCCGAAGTGTCATCGAAAAAATATAGAGGAATTGCGAGTGAGAAAGAAGTTTCACAAATAACGGGACGGGTGAAAACTACGTATTCATGTAATAGTTAGTTTTCACCACCCTGTATAAGCTGGACTGATGCCCCATGTATCTTATTTCAATATTATGTCTTTGTGACAGTACAAAGCTGTATAATGTGCTTGTATCGAATAATTTATTTTTTGTTAAAACTGCCAATTTTTTACGTTGCTCCTCTGCTACTGTTTTTCTGTTGGCAACTCAAAAAGATCATAACGCTCACCCCTGCAGAACAAGTGTCGCCGTGGCACTAGAAAAAAAAACACAATGATAATTTTTATTTATTCCTGGGGCCTTACCATGATCTCTTAATACGATTCAGTTTAAGCTCTAAACTGAACTGCATCGCTATTTCGTACCACGACGTTACTTACTTTTGCGATTCAGTTCAAGTGCGGTTCAGCGGTAGCGATACAGACATTTTCATTCACTCCCTTCAAGTTCTAGTGGTTTTCGTACCATGACGCTTAACTTGAGTGGGAATTGAATCGCTTCAGTGTCAAATTTAGCGATTCAGTATACGTTACTCATTACGGCTGTCAAAGTTTGTTATTACGGATGCCAAAACAAAAATTGACAATACAATACAATACAATGACTCTTTATTGTACACCAGGAATAATAAGCAATACAGAAAACAGGTACACAGAGAGTAAGTTACAAGGTAAGCAATAGGCGGCCTTATCGCTTAAGAGCGATCTCTTCCAGGCAACCCTTTACCAGAAAGAAGGAAGGACTAGTTTACAGCAGGTGGTGCATCAACAGTGGATCAGAAAATTAAAACGCAACAAAAAATAGTACATCTACTCATACATATATCGTACATATAATAAGTACACGTCTAAAACAAATATAAGCATTGGGATAAACAGCCGCATATAAATAAATAAACTATAACAAAGCTAATAATTACAAGAAGACAGATAGTACACCTTAAGCATTGATTTAAAGATTGACAGAGATTTTGCCCGTCGTAAGTCAATCGGCAAGGCATTCCACAACCGAATAGCCTGGACAGTATAAGAATAGACATAGAATTTGGAGTTAGAGAGAGGCACGGTAAGGAGAAAGTTCTGAGAGCATCGAATAGAAGTTACGTAGCTAAACCGCTCTTTGAGGTAGCGAGGAGTTGCAGGGTTAAAGAGAATGCCGTAAAGAAGGTGGAGAACGTGAGAGTTACGGCGAAGGCGGATTGGGAGCCACTTGAGCTGTGATCGAAAATTAGAGACATGATCGAACTTACGCAGACCAAAGATAAACCGAATGCATAGATTTTGAATTCGCTCAAGTTTATTAAGCTGCTCTTCTAGGAGATCGGGATAGCAAATGTCAGCATAGTCGAATATAGGGTGCAGCAAAGTTTGAGCAAGCGCAACCTTGGTAGCAAAAGGTAGGAAATTCTGAAGCCGTCTTAAAGATCCCACCGCAGCAAACACCTTCCTGCTCACCTCGCACACATGAGGAGACCATGAGAGAGTGCGGTCTAAAATAACACCCAGGCTCTTGACCTGATGCGCAAACGGTATTAGTACTCCGTCGAAAAGCACCGGTGGCAGAGATGCAAAGTCGACTCTTGGCACAAGTTTCGAGCTACCAATAACAATGACCTGGGTCTTTGTTGGGTTAACAATCAGGCCAAATCGTTGGCTCCATTTCAAAATCTTCTTTAGATCCAAGTTAACAGACTCGATAACCAACGGAAGATCGCCAATCACACCCTGAGAGTAGATTTGTAGGTCATCAGCATAAAGGTGATACGAAGAAAGAAGATTACGAGAAATAGAATCTATAAAAATAGAGAATAATAATGGAGACAGCACTCCACCTTGTGGTACACCAGCAAGAGTGTTGCACCAGGAAGATCGAGAATCTTCCGCCTTTATTCTTTGCCGACGACCCACTAAGTAACTACGAAACCATTCAATAACCGCAGGAGATATGTTAAGAGAGCGTAAAATTCCAAGCATAATGTCGAAATCAACAGTGTTGAAAGCATTGCTGAAATCTAATAGAGTTAAAACAGTGAGTTTTCTATTATCCATACCCATTCGGATGTCATCGGTGATCCTCGCAAGTGCGGTTGCCGTACTATGACCAGGACGGAAACCAGACTGAAAAGGATTGAGGAGGTCGTTTCTGTTTAGATATGATGATAACTGTTGATGCACTAGACGCTCCAAAACTTTGGATAGGAAAGGGAGAATAGAAATTGGTCTGTAGTCAGAAAAGGATGACGGACTGGACTTTTTAGGTAGGGGAATAATTTCAGCATCCTTCCATACTACAGGAAATATATTCGATGTAATAGAATTATTAAGTATAGAAGTGATGACGGGAACAACTATATCAACGAGAGGAAGGATCATAGCACGACTTACACTATCAACACCAACAGCATTCGAAGCGATGGATAATATGCTCTTCTTAACATCACTGTCGGTAAATTGATTGAAATAAAAAGGAGTAGTATCAGAAGTTGGTAATGTTGAAAGATAAGTTAGTGTTTTGTCTTTTTCAGATCCACTGAAAATAGCCGAAGAAGAGAAATGCTGGTTGAGCTGATCAATATTAATACCAGCCGAAATAGATTTTTGCTGAGATTTACCAACTCCTATTGATTTAAGAAATTTCCAAACTTTAGCAGGGTCTCCGTTTTCAACTGCCTCGTGGATATGGCGTCTTTGAGCGTCTCTACAGATAGTGCTACAGCGATTCCGCAAGGCACGATATTTGTCCCTGTTTCTGTCCGAAGAGTCAACCTTGACATTTAATATTTAATTATTAATTTCATATTTAATACAATAGAACTGTAGAGTAAACGTATTGGCCTTTCCACAGTGTTGCGCAGTCCCGTTTTGCTCGGAAAAGAAAGGCGAACATAAGTTTCCGAAAGATAAAAGTGTCTCAAAGCAGTGGTTAGTAGCGATTCGCAGGGTCAACTATGCCCCTTCAAAACATTCACGTATTTGTAAAAAACATTTAAATCTTGACGATTATGCATTACCTAAACTAAAGAATCAAATACAGAAAATCGTAAGTAATGATTTTTCTTATTCCTAAATACCGTGCTTGCATCAGGCATTTGATTTACCCCAACCTTGAAACTGAGCAAGTTGTTAAAAATTTTCAGCTATTCCTAAACTAAAACCAGCCTAGTCGATTTTCCTGGAACCATGAAAATAAAAAGTATTGGTAGGAATTTCTGGCTCTAGATGTGTGACCTTTGTTTCAGATGCATATGGTGGATCTGTCAGTAACAGAGAGTTATTAGAAAAGTGTGGCATCATAATAAATCTACTTCAAAAAGGGGACAAAGGGGACATTATTCTCGGTGATCGTGGCTTTAGTATTCAAGATCTTGTTTCACATATGGATGTTACAGTAAACATGCCACAGTTTCTGAAAAGGGGTGTAATCAGTATGAAGCACACCAACTCAGGCAATCGAAAAAATTGTCATCTGAACGTACCTATCAATGTTAAGCATGTCATTGATTTAGGAAAAACTTTAAAGATTCTTAGTAATAAGTTATTTATCATCTAATTTAGTACCACTTGGAGGAAGAATCATATTTGTATGCTCTATGCTCACTAATTTCAGGAAGAATATAATGTAAATAAGGATTTTGGACAGTTAATTATAGGTACTTAAATAAAAGTAAAAATAAATCAGTCATCTAAACTTTTTATTTATCCTTTCAATACATAGTCATCCCTATTATCTACTATAATAATTAACTATATTTGAAAGGTTTAGGTAATTAACCAGATGTAAACAAAACAATGACGACTGATGTCTTAAATACTGTAATTCTCCCATTGAACTATCTAAACATTTACATTTCCGTATTATACGTTAGTCTAGTTTGTACAGTCAGCGTCAAATAGTTCGTGACACCCAAAGTGCCCAAAAAGTTAGCAACACGGCCTTATTCCAACTGTAATAAAGACGTGATGCGATGATTATTTCGTTTAGATTTGGTGACATTATATTTTTGTATTTCAAATGTAAGATTTTCAGCTTTTTTAGGAGACAAGTTCATTTTCTTTTTTTTCGGCTCATGCCATATCTGTTTGTTGACTCTTTAAATCGTAAAATTGCATAACATACACAGGCTATGTGCTCACAAACTGCCTTTGGTCCCATACCAGCAGCACACTCACACATGGATTGAACAATTTTTCCATCTGATTCAAAGGCAATGCTCATAAAATATGATAATGCTTTCGTGTTTTCAGAGTGGACTTGTCCCCTATAGAAAAGCAAATTATTTTGTGTACATTGTCACTAGAGCCACTAAATATTCATTTATCATTATAGCCCTTTTGTATGAACTGCAGCACACTGTCTTTGTAAACCTCTAAAAAGTAAGTGTTAATATTCACTATATCTAAGTCAGGCGATAAGTACACTTCTCGATGTTACACTGCTGTACGAACTGTCTGAAGGCCACTCAACAGTATGTACGCCAAATCGGTTTTTAGTATTTCATCTCCTATGTTTCCAACAAAATTATTGTTCCTATCATAGTCTTGAAGCCTGTAAAAAGAAAAAAACAGCTGTAATCTTGGTAAACAACAATGTAAATAAGCAAATTTTACACAAAAAATAGTTTGTTTATAGTAAAAAACTAACCTCTTAATTAGCTGTTCTTTCAGACCGTATAATTTTGCACCTCTTTTTCTTAACTCCGCTTTTAAAGCAATCACATTCATTAATCCGTAATTAATCTAACGTATTGCTAAATATTCGCAATATTAATATAAATAGAAATAAACCCGCGAAGCCAAACCGTAAACAGTGACATTTGACATTTCGAAGACCTCAAGCTACACTAGCGCCTCGCAAATTATACGCGATAGCCCTCGCGTTCCGAATCTTAGCTGCAGGCAGATTGCTTAAAATGTACAAAGCAAAGAGAATAATATAACCAATACATTTTGTACAAAGGTTTCACAACCACTGTGTTAAAAATTATATTTAGCTCTAAAAAAAAGTCATATTTTATGACAAAGAAACATTATTTAAGGAAATGAGTTTTTTATAAAGTTTTCAGTACTTTAAAAATGAAAAAGAAATCAAACCGTAAGCTAACTTTAGAAGTACTTTGGGTTTCGAACGTCCAAACGTCAGTCGAGACTAAAATAGATAGATATATTTGGTTTGCATATAGCGGCATCCCTTTCGCGACTTAGCGTTTCAGTTTCGGACCAGAGACAATATCGGTCTTTCTTTCACTTGTAAGCGATTGAGACTCAGCTCTAAGAAATAGACGTCGTGGTACCAATTTCGACGATTCAGTTAACGTGCCTAAACTGAACTGCTCTGCGTTTGGAACGTTCATTGAAAGATCATGGTAAGCCCCCTGCACTCATTCTGAATGATATTGCATTCGTATTACGGCTTAATTACGTTTCCTTATCTCTGTTGTCCAGTGTACAGTGAGCAGGGGACATCGCTCGTGGAACGGATGGCTGATAATAAATAAATAATAAAATAAATAATAATAAATATCACGGGACAATTCACACCAATTGACCTAGCCCCAAAGTAAGCTAAGCAAAGCTTGTGTTATGGGTGCTAGACAACGGATAAACATACTTATATAGATAGATACATACTTAAATACATATTAAACACACAAGACCCGAGAACAAACATTCGTATTTTTGATACAAATATCTGCCCCGACACGGGAATCGAACCCGGGACCTCAAGCTTCATAGTCAGGTTCTCTCACCACTAGGCCATCTGGTCGTCTTATAGATGGGGCCAAAAGGTTCTCAAGTGGCATCCACGGACAGGAAGACGCAGGCCTCCTAGATAGAGCGATTAGGTACCTTGTTAAGATCGCGGGAATTTAATGCAGATGGTGCAGAACTGATCAGTCGGTTTTCGAACCTTGGGGGAGGCCTGTCTTCAGCAGTGAACGTATTTCTACTAAAATTATGATGATGATAATCTCCGTAGTTGATGACATAGTTTTCTAGATTTTTGATTATGACTGTGTGGGTACTTAAGTGTTTGCTTGTAGTTGTACCTGGCACAGATGCCGATTACGCGGTTTAAGAACATAACTAATTTGTTTGTTGTTTGTATTTTTGTGTTTGTTGTTAGTTTTTATTTAATTATTTATTGTTAATTTAGTATTATTTGCTGTAATTTAATTATTTATTGACCTGTAATTAATGTATAATTGTATTTAATAAATTATTGATCTATTTGTACAATCGAGGTCAAAGATATCTTTACACTTTAGTATCTTGTCAAGTTGTCACTGTATGCCTTCTAACGATTCTGTACAAAGTTCAAACTCAAAGTGACAGTGATAAGCAAAGTGTAAACATATCTTTGACCTCAACTGTACACAGATTTTTTAAACTCTTTCTTATCACAAACGCATGACACAAGAATCTCTGTACTGCGTCTTGGCATAGAAAGCATTCCATTACCACCAGTTTTCAATATTCCTTAACCTTTACTCCACAAAATTGCTGTCCTTCCCACCCAGGTTGAAAATAAAATTGTCCTCCAACACGCACAAATGATTGTAAATTACAATCGTTTGTCAGAAAAGCTTGAGGAGTGTTTTTTCCGCCATTTTTCTCCACTATCTAATGTCCTGATATATTATGCTCTTACCCCGGGCTGTGAATAACTTAAAATTTCTTGGGTCCGTGTAGTATTTTAAAAGCTTTTTTTAACTTGCAATGTATGTGTGTATATATGTATGTACGGGTCAAATTATGGAAGTTGAATTTGACTCAATTCCAGTGGTCGGATTTACTTGAAATTTGGTATACTTATGTAAGTTGAATGATAATGCAAGTACTGTCAACAAAAAGTACAGTCAGTGAAAAAGCTAGCATTGAAAATGAAATTTTTAACAAAAACTTATTTACAGGTCATTCAACTACAGCTCTGGCACTATCTTGCTTCTAAACAAGATTCTTACTTATAAACGCGACAGTTCGCATGGATGGATGTATGGACGTTTGTTATTCTTTACAGTTTACGTTTGACGGATTCTGATTATATTTGGTACACAGATCTATACTAATATTATAAAGCTGAAGAGTTTGTTTGTTTGTTTGTTTGAACGCGCTAATCTCAGGAACTAGGTACTGCTCCGATTTGAAAAATTCTTTCAGTGTTAGATAGCCCATTTATCGAGGAAGGCTATAGGTTATATATCATCACGCTAACAGCAATAGGAGCGGAGCAGAGCGGAAGAATGTTTCAAAATCGGGGGTTTTTGAAGTAAAACTTCTATAGGCACGCTTGACTTGCGACGAACGCGGGTGTGCGGGGGGTGCTGTGTGGGGGGGCGTGCGGGGGGTGCGGGTGGTGCGGAAGGGTGCAGGGGGGATTGTTGTGCGGGGGGGGGGTATTTTTTTTATATCGAGGAATTAAGGAGAGCCATAATTGATGAAAAAGCAAATTGGTTAAAAAAAATAAGCTGCCCAAATTACTAATTCCACGCGGACGGAGTCGCGGGCAAAAGCTAGTAGTTTATAACCTGGATTAACATAAAAGTACACTTTTTATCTCAGAAAATCCTAACTAGTATTATAAACTCGAAAGTTTTAATCGATGTTTACTCTTTTACGAGAGACTCTGATGAAAATTAACAAACAATTAATTTACAGTTTTTCGGGATAAAATCTTAATTATTAAAAGCTTTTATCTATTTCGCAATGTTGTTTTAGGTTCTCATCAGAAATTATTTCGGATAAACTCAAATATCGCTTAAATTCGAACTCGTCTCCCACCAGCGAAACTACAAGTTTATTTTTATTACAGTTTTAAGTGAGAGTACTTTAGTATAAATAAATAAATAAATGTCACGGGACAATTCTGGCCAAATTTGGAGTACGCTTTTCAAGTCTGGAGTCCCTATTTTGCTAAAGACATTAAACTACTCGAGAATGTCCAACGCAGTTTCACTAAAATACCGAGACAATTAAAGAATAAATCATATGAGGAGAGACTGCAGGTTCTAAAGCTCACGACTTTAAAGGAGCGCAGAGATCGTAGCGATTTAATAGAAACCTACAAGATACTTACCGGACATTACGATCTACAGGAGTTCCATAACTTGTTCAAGCTTAATAACAACAGTCGCCTGCGAGGCCACCAATCTACTGAACGATCTTACAATAATCCTCGCAGACATTTCTTGTGTAACAGAGTGATCAAGACATGGAACAAACTACCAGAACATGTAGTCTCAGCACTGAATGTTAATCAATTTAAAAACCGATTAGACCAACACATTAGCAGTACAAAGAATACTTGACTAAGGAACAGCTAAATACAGGCACCTATCAGTTGCCCTCAACTGCCTGCCTGATAATATAAATAATATTAATAATAATAATTCACACCAATTGACCAAGTCCCAAAGTAAGCTAAGCATAGCTTGTGTTATGGGTACAAGGCAACGGATAAACATACTTATATAGATAGATACATACTTAAATACATATTAAACACCCAAGACCCGAGAACAAATATTAGTATCATGTAACTTTTTGGAAAAAAAACAATAATATCTTTAATATTCACCGTCGCCTGACATGACTGCGTATAACACTGGAAAAAAGGCTTCATGTTAAATTGTTTTTGTATCACTTAACTGCTGTCATCTTATTTAGACAAGGACTTTACAGATAAGGGAGGGGGAGGCGTATTGTATTATAATGATTCTAACCCCCTATTTTACCATCCATTGATTAAATTTATTTGACTGATAAATGTGATGCCGTCTCTGTTTGTTTTGTTCGAATAGACGGAGACGGCATCACATTTTATCCGTCAGTTAAAATTAATCAATGGGTGGTGAAACAGCCCCTTAGTCGACTACTGTCAGAGTATGCTGATATATAAATAATACATGGGACATCTATTTACCTACTCCAAAACTAAGCAAACCTTGGACTATGGGTACTAGACAACGATAAACATACTTATACAGATACAAGTCGTATTTCTCATACAAATATCTGCCCGACCGGGAATCGAACCCGGGACCTAAAGCTTCATAGTCTGACCACTGGGCTATCCAATCGTTTTGCATCTTGACACTTGGCTTCTACGCTACGCAGATTGTAACGTAAAAAAATATTAAGCCTGGTAATTATCCTGTCGCTTCTAAGATAACATAGGTAAATATTAATATGTTAAACTTTAAACAACTTCCAGGTAGGGAAGGTATTTTTAACCCCCGACACAAAAAGGGAGGTGTTATAAGTTTGACCGCTATGTGTGTGTGTGTGTGTGCGTCTGTCTGTCTGTCTGTCTGTCTGTGGCATAATAACTCTTAAACGGGTGAACCAATTTGGATGCGGTTTTTTTTATTTAAAAGCAGATTTCTTGGCGATGGCTCTTAGACATGTTTCGTGAAAATGGTCCAGCCGTTTCAAATTTATCAGCTCTTTTGTACCTATGCTGCGGAAGGGATCTTAGAATTAATTGCGTTGGGGGTTTTCAAATTTTTAATTTTGCTTACCCGTCCTTGACACCCTCCTCCGTCGCACTAAAATTAAGTTATGACATTTAACACAAAAGTACCCAAGGAACTAATAATAACAATAATTTAGTTGTGGCTATGGGAATTATTTTCAATAAAAATCCTAATGTCACAATATTACTCGTAGTTGTGCATACGTAGTTGGTCCATGGGAAAATGGGAATAAAATTGGCTGGTATACAATACATACAAAGACCCTTTGAGCACTAAGCAAGCGCCTGAGAGAGGCAACAGGTGACCCTCGCGCAGGCAGCTTTCTCGCACAAAGACTTGTTATAGCAATTCAATTCAACGTGGGAATGCTGTCTGCGTGATGGGCACCCTACCTAAGGGTCCAAATTTAGATGATAATTTTTAGTTTTTAATTTTTGTTTAGCTATTTTAAGTTAGTTTTAATTATGTTAATTTTATATTTAGTCTCTGTTTTTATACCTACTTTTATCGTTAATTATAATGTTGCTCGTTTAAAGGTATTAAATAAGACTCTTTACGGTACACGATAAACAACATAAATTATTTATATTTTGGTTTTTGGTAGGTACTTGTGAACAAAAACTATTTTTTCTGATCACGGGACCTAACTGGATCAACTTATGGTGTCAAAATCTTTAAAAGTATTGATAAATAGACAATCTTAATATAAGATTTAAAAGCGAAAAGTTTCCGGGTGCGCCGGGGGGGACTTGAACCCACGTCTCCTGGGTATGCGCCCCAACGGGTGTTCTACCAACTGAACCACGTCGCATCCAACCGACCTCCCCGAAATTCTTAATCGCTTAATAGTTGTGATGGATGTTACCACACGCCACTGTTGGTGTATGTAAGCGATTAAGAATTTCGGGGAGGTCGGTTGGATGCGACGTGGTTCAGTTGGTAGAACACCCGTTGGGGCGCATACCCAGGAGACGTGGGTTCAAGTCCCACCGGCGTACCCGGAAACTTTTTCGCTTTTAAATCTTAGGTTCGGTGAGCAGACGTAACTGCTAATAAAATAAATAATAATCTTAATATATAAAAATGAATGTTTGTCTGTATGTCCTTTATAGAATCGTAAACTATGCATTTGATCATGTGATGATCTTTGCAAAGTTGTTGTGCATGAGCCAAAGAAGGTTTCTGTTCTGAGTTGGTACGACCAATTTTCGACAGATGGCGCCACACAACGGGGGCGAAGCCGCGGGCATCAGCTAGTACCCAATAAAATTCAAGACTCAGAATAAACATTCGCATTCCAATTGAAGATTGAACCCAATTCCTCAAGACTAGTCTATCCGGTCGTCAAATGTTTGCCAATAGATCCATTTGAGCAAACATTTGTTGGTGAAACGACAATGATTGGACTTGTAGCTAAATCGTTTAAATGAGTCCACGTCCGCACGGTACAGGGGCTGGGGGGTATGACGACAAAGGGGGCCGGGAGAGGTGCGGGCGGCGAGCGCGCCTAGTGTGCCTGCCGCGCACTTCTATCGGCCACCATTGTCCGTCATCCCCGCGCCTGTCCTGTCCTCTATTTAATCTAGCTATAAGTACCACTTGTTGGGCTTCTCCCCTATTTAAAGCAGCGTCGAACCCCAGCCAGTCGTTTCTCGTCAGTTCTTCTGGCCTCACGAACTGGAGAAGTGCCTTCATGGCAGTGTTGTCCGTCGTAGTCCGTGGTACGACAGTAGTGGGGGGTGCTATCTGCAAAATAATGTTTTTAATGCTACATTTTCACGCTTTCCGAGGCCTGCCAAACGTCTACAAGCTTCAAGCTTCAAACAAAACACATGGCAGACGTGTATAGTCGGGGTAAGAAAAGGTTCGTCACTTTTCAACCTTAACTCATTGGCATAGAGTCGAAAAGTGACGAACCTTTTCTTACCCCGACTGTACCTTAAAGTTGCTTCGGCGCTTTCTGTGTGGCTTGCGCCTAAAACGGAACTCAACGTAAGATGATAAGGGTCATTATGTATATGTATGTGGTCATTATGTATGGGAAACTGCGTCAAGTCTTCACGTCGCCAATTCCACAGAGTCTAAAGACGAAAGTCTTCAATCAGTGCGTCCTACCCGTCATGACATACGGTGCCGAAACATGGACACTCACTGTAGGGCTGGTCCACAAATTTAAAGTTGCTCAACGTGCTATGGAAAGGGCTATGCTCGGAGTTTCTCTATAAGATCGAATTCGTAATGAAGTGATCCGACAGAGAACCAAAGTTATCGACATAGCCCACCGCATTAGCACGCTGAAGTGGCAATGGGCAGGCCATATAACCCGAAGAACCGATAACCGTTGGGGTAGACGAGTTCTTGAGTGGAGACCACGGATCAGCAAACGTAGCGTGGGACGTCCTCAGACTCGGTGGAGCGATGATCTTCGCAAGGCGGCTGGAAAGAGCTGGATGAGAGTGGCCGAGGATCGTGCTCAGTGGCGTGCCATGGGAGAGGCCTATGTCCAGCAGTGGACGAACATAGGCTGATGCTGATGATGATGATATGTAAAAGCACCAGGGAAAAAATGCGAATGGAAATTTTGCTATTACTAGGAAGTAACGATTCTGGTAAATTGGTATAATCAGTCGCTTTTTAGCCAGACAGGCGATGCCCCCTACGCCTCGTACGTATGTACATCTCTAGTTCATGGAAGTTCTGTGATTGATTATAGTATAAATTTTCCCACGTGAATTTTTCGCTTCCAGCCCTTATCTTTCAAAACAAACGGTATCGTCATAGCATTAAGGTTCAAATTTAATGTAATGGCTCGAAGCGAAAAATTCACCTGGGAAGATACCTATTATTTTTTATCTAAAAAAAAATATTCTAGTCTTATACGTATACATACTGTTACGAGCCGTAGGGTTCGTTAGATAGATAATACGCCTTTAACGTAAAACTAATTTAATTGAACAAAAAAGAATCTCTTTCATTCAACACTAAACTTATTCCTTTAAATCACTTAGTAATCACTTTGATCTCTCTTCGATGTTTATCTCTCGGTATCTCTTCGAAAACTGACTTTGTCGCAACGTCGTCTGGCCTTTATATAGGCCCAGGGAATCAGTCCACAAAGTTCGAGAACAATCCGGCTAGAACTCTCTGGCACATACTCCGTAACAATACTATAAGTATAATTACCGTTGGTAAAACGCTGTCATCGATGACTGGGACGTATATAGTACCCTGAAAATTATTTACGAAATTAGAAAAAATCATATAGAGCTCAGTTAGAGCCATAAAAGCATATATGAGTCTGACAGAGCACCAGTTCTCCTCTCAGAATGGGAGGGTTTGGGCCTTAGTTTCCAAACGGGCCCAGTGCAGATTGGTAACTTCACAACATTGGATTTCTTCTCAGGTTAACCGTAAAGCTCACGTAAATAAATTAAAATCACGTAAATTCCGAAAAACAATACAATACAATACAATACAATACAATACAATACAATACAATACAATACTCTAATCAATCAATACTCTAGTCAATATAATGACTCTTTATTGTACACCAGGAATAGTAAGCGATACAGAAAACAGGTACACAGAGAGTAAGTTACAAGGTAAGCAATAGGCGGCCTTATCGCTTAAGAGCGATCTCTTCCAGGCAACCCTTTACCAGAAAGAAGGAAGGACTAGTTTACAGCAGGTGGTGCATCAACAGTGGATCAGAAAATTAAAACGCAACAAAAAATAGTACATCTACTCATACATGTATCGTACATATAATAAGTACACGTCTAAAACAAATATAAGCATTGGGATAAACAGCCACATATAAATAAATAAACTATAACATAGCTAATTATTACAAGAAGACAGATAGTACACCTTAAGCATAGTTTTAAAGATTGACAGAGATTTTGCCCGTCGTAAGTCAATCGGCAAGGCATTCCACAACCGAATAGCCTGGACAGTATAAGAATAGACATAGAATTTGGAGTTAGAGAGAGGCACGGTAAGGAGAAAGTTCTGAGAGCATCGAATAGAAGTTACGTAGCTAAACCGCTCTCAAAGATGCGAGCGCGGGCTTGAAGCCACGACCCTCTGCTTGAGAGGCCATACGTCAAACCGCTAGCCCGCAACGGCTATTATCTTACTATTATACAGGGTGAAATCTAAATGGTGATACCAAATTAGTGTTCCTGGGTCATTCTACTTTTCGTTGATCAGTAATTTTTTGTAATGTGCTATTCAAATATTTTTTTTGCAAAATCGGTGAAGTGCTCGGTTTTATCATTAAACATTTAAACAGGCACATAATTAAGCTTAGGTACATTTAAAATTATCACTACGTATAAAAAGTACCTAATCATTATTATCTATAAAGTAGGTAACACAGTGGGCGTGCATGTCCCCGCCATTTGTATGGAAGTTGGTGTATTTTCCGCTAAGTTGCCAATTTTTTCCACAAAATTTCTTTAAATTTTAAGTTTTTTTTTTAAAGATTAAATTTAGTTATTTCAGATTTTATTTAAGTTTACTTTAAACATGAAACTACCGTGAGACTCACTCATAGTGAAAATAAACTGATCACTAACGTCTTAAAACGAGTTTAAGACTCAAACGGTGAGTGTGAGCGAACCTTTACAAAGTGATGTGGTTAGTGTTGTGTGCTACCCTACATTTGACAATGACAATAAAAGTGATGATGAAAACGGGGGTAGTTGTGTGTCGCTGTCAGTTGCGTCGAGTAGCCGCGTGACCAGGGCGTTAGCACGCAGTGCACGTTTGGCAGCCGCCGTGACGTGCGACTCCGAGAGGAAGGGCTACGGATTAGCCCGAAACATGTCGAGTTAAACTCGTTTTAAGACGTGTTTATTTAAGTTATTTACTCTAGAAAAAAATCACCAGGTATGCCTTATATTTCACAAAAGATTAATGGTTAATTAAAAGTAGAATGGCTCTTCTAACTCTGTTAATGCTGGGTAACATAATGCAATAACTCACTTGTTAAAATTAGACTGATAAAATTTGGGATGATCATACTTTGTTGCAAAGAAATCGCAATCTCAATGTATGGATGTCTCAAATTAAATGAAACTAATTTAAACAAATCCTCGACATATTAATAATCTGTTTCATATCCCCGTTATACGTCCTAAATATGTTGGAAATTCTTTTGTTAATAGAGTTTGTAAAATTTATAATTCCAGTTTTTCTGAAGTTGATTTATTTAACACATGTCTCCGAGAGTTTACAGCTTTAGTTAGGGAGCAAATTGTTACTTAGTTATTATTTTTCTTCTTTACGTTACACGTTTTCATGTTGATGTTAATTTCCTGCCTCTATAGGTATCCATAGTCTTTTAAAGTAATGTCACGATTCTATATTGCTTGGTTAGTAACATGTATAAGCAACCTGTGGTAACTTTACTGGTTGATGTATAATCTAAGATTTCTATTGTAATTAGCTATATTATACCGTTTGTACCCAAATAAATATTAAAACATTAAAACATTAAAAATGATTTAGTGCTTTACACTGTGGAGCATTGACTGCGTTAGAAACACTAATTTTCAACCGACGAAAACAAAAGGAGGAGGTTCTCAATTCGACGTGTATATATTTTTTTTATGTATGATCACGCATAACTTTTTACAGAGTAGCCCGATTTTGATGATTTTTTTTTTATTGGAAAGCGTATACCTCGAGGGTGGTCCCATTTAAATTTGGAAACAATATTCCTACCCTAAGGGTAGAAAAACAGGGGATGATTGATTGTTCAGTTACTGATTGTACTATATGACCACGCATAACTTATTACAGAGTAGTCTGATTTTGATGATTCTTTTTTTAAATATTTTTTTTTATTTATTAGCAGTACGGCTGCTCACCGAATCTAAGATTATTTAAAAGCGAAAAAGTTTTTCGGGTGCGCCGACGGGACTCGAACCCACGTCTCCGGGGTATGCGCCCTAACGGGTGTTCTACCAATTGAACCACGCCGCATCCAACCGACTCCCCCGAAATTCTTAATCGCTTACATACGCCAACAGTGGCGTGTGGTAACATCCATCGCAACTATTAGAAGCTACGACTCCTACGTTCCAAATTACATTGGAAATGCGTAAGAAATGATTTTTCGCTTTTAAATAATCTTAGATTCGGTGAGCAGCCGTACTGCTAATAAAATAAAAAAATATTTGAATAAATAGATGTGGTACATCATTTCTTACGCATTTCCAATGTAATTTGGAACGTAGGAGTCGTAGCTTCTAATAGTTGCGATGGATGTTACCACACGCCACTGTTGGCGTATGTAAGCGATTAAGAATTTCGGGGGAGTCGGTTGGATGCGGCGTGGTTCAATTGGTAGAACACCCGTTGGGGCGCATACCCGGGAGACGTGGGTTCGAGTCCCGTCGGCGCACCCGAAAAACTTTTTCGCTTTTAAATAATCTTAGATTCTTTTTTTATTGGAAAGCGTATTCCCCAATGGTGGTCCCATGTAAATTTGGAAATAATATTCCTACCCTAAGGGTAGGAAAACAGGGGATGATTGACTAACTTTTTACAGAGTAGTCTGATCTGATCTAGTCTGATCTGAGTCTGGATAGATAGGGTATACCTTGAAGTTGGTATTATAAATTTGGAAAAAAAATTACCCCAAGGATGGAAAAAAGTATAAAATAAAAACTTTTTAACAAAAAATTAAACCGCCGAAAAAACTGAAAAGCAAAAAATTAATACCTTTTTTGTTTGACCTTAATCTAGGTACCAGCTTGAAGTCGGTGCCTCAGCACGAGCCAGGAGGAGTGGAGCTATAATCTTCTACCTGATTGGCTTCTATCACTCCTCCTGGCTCGTGCTGAGGCACCGACTTCAAGCTGGTACCTAGATTAAGGTCAAACAAAAAAGGTATTAATTTTTTGCTTTTCAGTTTTTTCGGCGGTTTAATTTTTTGTTAAAAAGTTTTTGTATCACCAATTAGATTTCACCCTGTAGATTTAATTCTCATTTCTGCTACCATACCTATTGTTACAGAATCGTCGCGGGCCTCAAACATCAAAAAAAGCCATAGTATAGAATGAAAATGAGATGCTAAAACAAACTCACATTTACGACGACGTTAAAGTTTCTTCCAGTGTCCATGTCCTGTGAACATACCCTTTCGTTATTATAATTATGACCTTAAGGGCTTAAAAAGGGAACGATATGACTTTACATTACATGAACACATCGTTAGTCTAAACATTTTTTTGGGTTCCGTATCCAAAGGGTGCCAACGGGACCTTGTTCTTAGATCCGCTCCCATTGCGGGATCCGCTGTCTGTCCGTCTGTCTGTCACAGAGTTCTACCTCTGGGTCATTATAGCTAGACACTTGAAATTTTCACCAATTATGTATCACAGTGACTGCTATGTATAACAACATAAACTAAAAATAAAATAAAGTTAAAAATTAAAGGGAGTCGTCATACAAGAAACGTGTTTTTTCAACGGTTTTATGGTTTAACTCCGGCCACGGTTGCTAGGCAACGCGACGCCGGCAGGTTGCTAGGCATCGCAAGCGACCCTATGCTGTTAATATTTAAGTAAAATTAAGATACCCACCGTTACTTTGGCTATGCCGTCTTCCACTTTGGCCTGAAACGTAATGTAAACCAAAATATGCATTAAAATAAAATAAAAT
The DNA here is from genome assembly GCA_947859365.1 of Archips crataeganus. Taxonomy (NCBI): domain Eukaryota; kingdom Metazoa; phylum Arthropoda; class Insecta; order Lepidoptera; family Tortricidae; genus Archips; species Archips crataeganus. Next base: position 4,281,550 of record OX402071.1, on the reverse strand, counting down.
ATGTAACACACATCATCAAGCCTGTATCCCAAACACACATTTACGTTTCGGGGCTATATTTAGCAATGATACCTAAAAGATACCTAAAAGTGCTTTCAAGAAAGGGTTTATACGTCCTTTCAAGGCCAGCAACAGATTGGTGACTCTCTTTGAGTTGTTTGTTGATATTTATGGGCGATGGTGATCATTTTCCGTCAGATGACCCGCTTGCTCGTTTGCCTCCCTCTCATAATAAAAAAAAGTGGTACAATAGTGCACAGGCCTATCCTAGCCTATCGCCTACTATATACCTTAACTTAACCTATATCCTTAGTTGCTTCTTTCTTACGAAGAAGTGGAGAGGTGTCATTTCTAAACACGATACCACAGGGTAAATAAGATACAATAGTTAATTTAAGTATCTACTGTACTCTACTATTTTATTTTTCTAAATTAATATAATTTGCAGAAAATGTGTGTACGCGAGCGAATAAGCTCAGGAAGGCTACGTACTTATTTGGCTAATTCTACTTTGTTTTGTTTTTTAACTGCCAGGGGAAAGTATATGTAAAATAAAATATTTGAAAAATTGTACGAAAAAGTAAAAAGTTTTTCTCACCGATGACACTGGCACCCATTTAATTGGTGTATTGAAATCATCCTACAAAAAATAAAACAAATAGTATTAGTCCCAAACATACTTAGAAATAATCGGCTAAACTCATGATTATAAGGAACGGTGGCACCGATTCGATACCGTATACGGTTACCCCAACAGCCTTAGTAGCCTTAGGCGCAGCGTGAGGTAACGTGACGCCATGCGTGGGGAGTGTTACCGTCGTGAACGCAATCATCTTTGGAAAAGCTCTTCCGAAAGACCGAATCTAGTTAGACCATTCCTGACTTACAATCGCGAGTTGAGCTGATTAATTTATTAGTTTTAATAATCATGTTTCATTCTGAGGGCAATGGAGAGGACTAAGTATGCTCGGAGTTTCTCTGCGGGGTCACATTAAAAGACCTAAAGACACCGACATACTCGTAGCTTGAAGAATTGTCGTACTCAAGTAGCAGTGGGCAAGCCTCATTGCTCGTAGAGCTGACGGCCGATGGGCTAAAATGTTCTCGAATGGCGTCTACGGATTAGAATTTTATCATGTAATCTCCTTATTGTCAGTAGGGAAGCACATACTGCTAGCGTAAAATTATTTACTTTTGAATATTGTCGTGGTGTAATTGCTGTTTTTAATCACCTACATACGTATGTTGTTATGATCCCACTTTGACGCTTGATTAAGTCGTATCATTTCTGATTATAATGTCAGATGTCACCCAGTATAATTTAGGGCTTTCAAAACCAGAGTGAATAGTTACAGTAGTACACACTTTATATGGCATTTCGTGTATTTTCGGCCGCGCAGACATGAACGAACTATGCTGACGATAGCCGAAGATACGATTCAAACTTTAAATCAGTCTTATGTCGTATAGTTACAAGGTGTAAATTACAGTGCACCTGTTATCCGTCTTACTTACTCGGAACTATGGCGGCTGACTAGCATGGCGCGCGATGCGCGCAAACATGGCGGCAGCAACCCACCAATAGCGGCACAGGATAAAGACGCGCCGTGCGTGGAGTATGCCGATTGGTCAATTGCATTTCCCGCGCTTCTAAAACGCGTCTTCTGCGCAGGTACATCGGTGAGCCATATCAGTTGTGTACTGTACTTAACCTGTGAGCTACATCCTCGGCCTCAAGTGACATGAAGGTGCTGATCACTTCAAATATTAGTAAAAAATACATAAAATTCAACTTACTTTATCAGGCAACATTCTGTATGGTTCCTGTTTTCAAAAAATGTCAAAACTATTAAGTAGTTCTTTACTTCACTAAAAATACGAAATACAAAAGCCATGAGCGGCCTGCCTGGCAGATACAAAAGCCATGAGCGGCCTGCCTGGCAGATACAAAAGCCATGAGCGGCCTGCCTGGCAGATACAAAAGCCATGAGCGGCCTGCCTGGCAGATACAAAAGCCATGAGCGGCCTGCCTGGCAGATACAAAAGCCATGAGCGGCCTGCCTGGCAGATACAAAAGCCATGAGCGGCCTGCCTGGCAGATCGCCCACTTCGCGGTAAGCTGTTTCGCCATCAGAGGTGAACAGCTCGTCACAAAAAAAGTCACTTATAATTATTTTTTTAAATCGTCACAGTTACCTTTCAAGGCCAAAGTAACGCCACTTCACGGTAATCGTTTATCGTCGGTAAAGACTAGTAGGTATACTTAATATAAATTTGATTTACCGGAGTTGCTCGTGGTGTGTACTCGTACATTCCTGGTGATGGACCCAATTTAATCGTATTATAATCATCCAACTGTAATAAAATAGAAACTGTAATAAAGTAGAGCCTCATTTTTAGACCGTACAGGAAAAAATCACTTATCTTATAAATCCTCATCGTCATCTTTACAGGCTTTTTATCAACATGCAATGTATCTATATACCTAATATGTATGTATGTAAGGATCAAATCTTGAAAGTCAAATTTGACCCACTTCCCGCTGTCGGATTCACTTGAAATTTGGTATACTTACTTATGTAAGTTGGATGACAATGCAAGTACAGTCAACCAAAAGTACAGTCAGCGAAAAAGCTTGCATTCAAAAAATATTTTTTAACAAAACTTATTATATACAAGCTTTTTATTAACTTGCTGTGTAAAAATATGTACTTGTATGTATGTAGGGTCAAGTGCAAAAATAAGTATCGATTTAATCCTCCCATCTTTACATACCTATACCTTAATTCGACGACATAAGAGCTATGGGACATATTTATGAGCAAGTTGTGTGCACCTATATTTTTACACTTGACTGTACGGATCAAATCTTGCAAGTTCATTTTGACCCACTTCCCGGTTTCCGATTAAGCTACAATTTTGCATACATGTATAAATTGGATGATAGTGCAATATTATTATGATATGGAGCTGATTTGATGATAATAGCTGGAAGGTCATAGGAACTCTGTAATAAAATTGCATAACTGCATCTAGTTTGGGCTCGTTTGATTTATCTTGACGAGTACTTTGGTCCTAGACGGTAACTAGGGGCAAAAAGTACAGTCAGCAAAAAAAAATATTTTTAACAAAACTTATTTATATATTACCTCTTTCTGAGGATCTTTTTCAGGTGCAGGCATTGGATCATTACGGTCCATTTCAGATGAAACCCATTGCTGATCCGGCTGGCTCGGCCCTCTTGCCAAAGCACCAGTATATGGATTGGCCTCCTGTTGAGGAAATGGCACCGGACCAGTTCTGCCTATTTGAGGTTGATATAACTGCGTTGGACCATTTCCAGCCATTTGAGGAGCTGGTCTCGATTTAGGAAACGGCACTGGACCATTCCCACCCATTTGATAAGCGGCTCCCGATTGAAATAACGACGTCGGACCATTCCCAGCCATTTGAGGAACTGGTCTCGACTGAGGAAAGGGCATTGGACCATTCCCACCCATTTGATAAGCGGCTCCCGGTTGAAATGATGACGTCGGACCATTCCCAGCCATTTGAGGAGCTGGTCTTGGTTGAGGAAACGGCATTGGACCATTCCCACCCATCTGAGGCATGTCGCCCTATCGAAAAAAAGGCATTAGATTATTACTACCTATCTAATGAAAGATCCCTTTATCGGGTAACTAGAATTAAGGCATATAGAATATAGATCCATCAATGGATGCTGCTAACCAACAACATGTACAATCCACACGATCATAATTTTTAATAAAACCGGCCAAAAGCGTGTCGGACACGCCCAAGATAGGGTTCCGTAGCAGGTACGAAAAAATCTTTGCATACTTTATTAATGTGGTTGTTTTGGCCCCAACTCCCACCGCGCGCAGAATTTCAACGTCGGCGGTACAGCGCCATCTATCGGCGAATTGGGTAACTAATCTAACTAGAACTAGTATATGTATGTTGATGGTTTTTCAGATGTAATTCTTTATTTATTCTTTATTAGGTATATGAACTGATTTCAATTTTATTTTTTTTATTTGAAAGAAGATTTTGTTAGCGTGATCTTATAGGTACTTAAAGAAAAAAAATGCTTGCATTGGCGGTTAAATTACAATCTTAGTTTAGAAATATTTTTTACAAAATCTTAAAAACTGCTCAACTGATTAAGTTTAAAATAATTTTCCTAGAAAGTTTTTATTAAGTTTAACTTACGTGATTTTTTTCATATTTTTTAGACTTGCTGCTCAAAATTTAGAGTGGGGGACACATTATTTTGAACTTTCGGAGTGAATATCTCCGAAAATATTCACTTTATCAAAAAATGGTTTTAGCAAACCCCTATTTATTTTCAAATACCTATCCAATGATACCCCACACTATAGGATAAGTCGAGAAAAATAAAATCACCCCCACTTTACGTCTATGGGAGGTACCCTAAGATTTTTTTTAAGTTTTTTTTATTCAATCACTTTGTCGGCGTGACTGATATATATATTCATGCCAAATTACAGCTTTTTAATACTAACAGTCTCTGAGCTTAGCCGCGGACGGACAGACAGACAGACAGACAGACATGGCGAAACTATAAGGGTTCCTAGTTTACTACGGAACCCTAAAAATGGCGTCTAAAGATCATTAGGGATATTTCAGTTTGTTTTTTTACGTATTAAATGTAAGTTTTATTTTTACAACGATAGTATTTTTTCACTATTATGTGCAATGAATGGCTAATGCATTTAAGTTTACTGTGAAATGATGATAAGTAACATAACTCTTTTTTTTTAATTTAGAGGAGACGACAAGGTACAATTCCGTATTCAAATCTAAATTTTCGAGTTTTTGTGGATTGACACGGTTATTGCTTATCAGCATCTAGATGCCTTAAACTTTTCAAATATATTTAGAATAAGAACGGAAATAAGAAAGTGCTGTACCTACCTGCCGTCAAGCGATCTTCGCTGCTCATGTGAAATTGCAGCGTCACAAGAATCGCAGAATCGTTGGTAACCAAGAGGACAAATTCCTGTACTCGTAACTTTCCGAGCGGTTTTACTTTCCACATCGAAAGACAATAGTGCAAGTAAAGAAAGGCAAGTTATTATGGTGGTAACGATCAGACATAGCACAGTTCTAGCATCAGCATAACCCGCTAATTTTACAAATTAAGTGGACATTGGCTTCTTATTTGCACGCATTATTTCACCAGGGAAGCCTACTAATAATTCTAATTGATTGAGATCACATAATGTAAGATGATGGTGTAACGCCAAAGGATTACAGATGTGTTAAGTACCAACCTAAAGCGCTAAGATAGAATACCTCTTGTGTCGGCTTTGTTAAAGTTATTCGCTTTTATGATCTACAAATTATCTATTTACGCATGTAGTTTATGCAGCTTATCGCTTATGTACAGTTTATCTATCTGTGTGGCGTTCCAGGTATTACCAACGGTGCTGGCTGAAAATCTACGCTGTGGCGTTATAAACGCCTCAGCCTTATGCTGAGCCAGTGTCCAATTTACAAACGCAATGCCACACTCTAACTTTAGCCTTCGTATTGTCCTTTTGTAAAAATATGTTTGTGTCTTGTGTTGAAATAAATAAATGTATTTTCTTTCTTTCTAACACGTAGTAATACGGATTATGACGAAAAATAGGACAATAGATGACCAATAAAAAAGTGGTAAAAAAATCAGAGTACCATACAGAGTTATAGTCTTTATTTATTGATTTAATCGGTGTGTTTTCAGCCCCAGGCCTAAATTATAGTGTATCGTAATACATGTATTTTAAATTTATATAAACGGAGTTAGTCCTTCAGTACGAGGCCCAAATTTTGGTGTATCATAATTCATATAAGGCAAAGGCTGAAAAAAAGTAATTGTAATGAAAAGAATACCAAAGAAATATCTTATCGCGTTGTTTTAAATTAGAGAACATTCCGTTTTCGTGGCCAAAATTAATTTTATACTTCATCATGTGCGTCTGCCTGTCTGTATGTTTTTATGTCACAGACATTTTACTCGGAGTATATTTCAAAATAATGGTATAGGTATTCAGTAATAGCTATCAAGGTTTACTTACCGCTGACATCTCAAAAACCTAATAGATAGTGATACTTCAATACCCCTTTCTACATTTGAATAATCTGACATATTTACCGGTAAAGGTCTTAGTGCGGATTCCACAGACTCGTCACCCATCCCAGAGTAAGGGGATTGCATGTAATCCGCAGCACCCATTGGAGGATAGTCTCCTTGTTGGGAATAATCTCCTTCTTGGGGATATGGCATTGGACCCCCATTAACCATTTGAGGATAAACCCCTGGTTGGGGTGCTGACATTGGACCATTGAAAGTCGGCGATGGTCTCTGTGGAATAGCTCCTTGATGAAGAAATGCCATTGGACCATTACTGCCTATTTCAGGATAAGGCCCTCGTGGCATAGGAGCTCCACCGCCCATTTGAGGAAAAGACCCAAGTTGGGGTAATCTCGAAGGAGCCCCATTGGCCGTAGACTTAGGAAAACCTCCCATCTGAGGAAACTCCCTTAGCTGGTCCTTTGGATTATTACTACCCATTCGAGGAGCAGTCTCTTCCCTGAAGTATGGAATTGCATCAGTGTGACGCTCTTGATTTAAAAAGTTTTTCCGATATGACAGAGATCCCTTCCGACGACGTGCGTGAGGACCAATACCGTCATCGGCGGCCGCAACATACGTCTAAAAAAAAAGAAAATTGAGACCTCATGGAAAATAACTTCATTGTCTTCACTGAGTGTTAACATGCTTGTTAAAGGAAATAAAGATTTTTTTTTAGTGTTAGGTTACTTAGAATACTAGGGGCGTTCAATAAAAAGTGAGAATGAGTATGTTATAAACAACTTTTACTAAATGTCATTTTATTTTTCGACATAGTCACCTTTTAGCATAATACACTTAGTATACAATACAATACAATACAATACAATGACTCTTTATTGTACACCAGGAATAGTAAGCAATACAGAAAACAGGTACACAGAGAGTAAGTTACAAGGTAAGCAATAGGCGGCCTTATCGCTTAAGAGCGATCTCTTCCAGGCAACCCTTTACCAGAAAGAAGGAAGGACTAGTTTACAGCAGGTGGTGCATCAACAGTGGATCAGAAAATTAAAACGCAACAAAAAATAGTACATCTACTCATACATATATCGTACATATAATAAGTACACGTCTAAAACAAATATAAAAAAATAGTATATCTTTTTTCTAAACTTTAAATTCCATTTTTAAAAAAGGTCTCATCTTGAGTACTTAAAAAATCTTGTACTGCAGCGACTACCGCGTCGTCGTCTTCAAATTTCTGGCCTCTCAGGTATTGTTTCAATCTCGGAAATAGGTAGAAATCACTGGGAGCGAGATCTGGTGAATACGGAGGATGCTTAAGGATATCGAACCCAGCATCACGAATTGCAACCATTGCAACGGCGGACTTGTGTGCCGGGGCATTGTCCTGGTGGAACAGCACAACTTTCGAGAGTGTACCTCGCCGTTTTTCGCGGATCTCATTGCGCAATGTTGCTATTTGTTTGGCGTATAAAGTGCCCGTAATAGTGGCTCCATGCTCGAGATACTCAATCATTAATATCCCTTTACCATCCCAAAAAACAGAGCCCATGACCTTACCGGCAGATGGGCTCACCTTGAATTTCTTCGGAGTTGGAGATGATGGCCTTTTCCATGTCATAGACTGCAGTTTCGTTTCAGGGTCGTAATGACGGAGCCATGTTTCGTCCATTGTTATAAATCGCGCCAAAAAAAGTTCCCGGTCTTGCTGCATCAGGTTCAAAGCTTCTTGACAAATCTCTAGTCTAGTTTGTTTTTGCGTGTCAGTAAGCATTCTTGGTACCCAACGCGCAGATACCTTTTTCATACCCAAGCGTTCATGTAAAATATTATGCACGCTCCCCGTTGAAATCTTTACATTTTCAGCAATAAAACGAACTGTGACACGACGATCCGCCAAAACTGAGTTTTCGACTTTTTTCACAATTTCTTCAGTTACTGCTGTAGTAGGGCGTCCGGAGCGGGGGTCGTCCATTGTCGATGTTCTTCCACGTCTAAATTCGGCGCACCAACGTGCGACTGTCGAATACGGAGGAGCATTAGACCCTAAATTGTCCCGCAAATCCAAATTGACTTGGTCCGTAGAAAAATTTTTCAAATACAAATATTTGATAACGACGCGCAGTTAAATTTTCTCCATTTTCGCTAACGTACTCAATAGCATTGCAAAGAAATTACCGTATATTTTTTTAAACAAAAGACAGTTAGTTTTTTTTTCATAGCAATCAGCTAGATAGATTAGCTTTACCGGCCAGTATTTAATTTCGTAATATTAAAAGAGTTTGCATCTCATTCTCACTTTATATTGAACGCCCCTCGTATTTCTAATATTTGTCCATATTAACTTTATTTTCAAACATAAGTGTAATTTTGACACAGTAATTATAAAAATAAAAACTAAAATTAAAAACTAGACTTAAAAATAAAAATTATAAATAAAAAATTTGCCCCAGATTGCTGCCTATGGGTAGCGTGCCCAGAAGGCTGGCAGCATTGCCACGTTGGATGGCAATGCTGATCCTCTGTGCCAAGTATAACGCAGCCTTCTGGTCACGCGTCGCCTCGACCAACCGCTTGGAGCATTCCCTGTAGACTCTGTGGGCGCTTTCTCCCCAAGGCCCCAGAGTCTCAACCCCAAACGGCTCAAATAGGTAGCCACTATTAATAGTTGCGTATTTGCGCCGTTTGAGGAGCTCGGCCGAGTTTGCGGCAAAGCCAGCCTTTGATGCGGTGCCATTAAGATGGGACGGCGCCAGAGTATCGCTACACGTCGCGTCCCAAACCAGCGGCCGACCCATCCTCCATGGCACGAGGGTCATGCCGTCGGGTCTCTTGCCATCATCGCGGGCAAGGCCGGTCGGTTCTAAAATGGCCGGCGCTCCCGCGCTGACTAGGGCCCGACGGATGACGTCGTTAAGGCTGGCATGGCGAGGAGCACGCCCTGCGCTTCTGACGCAAGATAAACCATGGTGACCCAGTTTGTCAACTGAGTCACCACAGCGGCAACGATGTGGGGCAACGTAGGTCACTCCCAGGCGGAGAGCGACGCAGATGCGGAAAGATGAGTTATCTAAAAGTGTCCCGATCGGTGAAGATGGCAGAGCTTGGAGCCACTGCCCGGATTCCCACTCAGCAACGGCGAGGAGCCGAGCACGCTCTGAAAGACTGGTTGACGTTTGGTACAAATTATCCCGTACCAGTCTACAGAGTGGCTCATCCCAAAGCCGCTGAGAAGTGAGGTTTTCGGGCAGATCGGTGCTTGGGCAGGCGTTGGTCCACGCAGTTCTGGCCTCAGATAAAAAAGGCATGTCCAAATGTTGTACTGGCGACTTGAGAATTCGGGAGGTAAGTTCCAGTGAACTGTAAACTGAAGACAGATATGCGGGGAGCGAAACACTGGAAATTTTTCTAATACCCAGGCCACCATGCCTAATAGGAAGGGAAGCCTGTGTCCAAGAGTGTTCATCCAAATTTATGTTAATGATCGAAACTAAAAGGTTCTGAATAATTTGGTCAATTTTCTCCAAAAGGGTGGGAAATTTCCAAAAGTGGCTGCACCTTAAGACATAGGTAAATTTGGGTACGAAAAGGCAATATCTTATAACTGTGTACGCTACGTGAGCATTTATTTTGGTCAAGCGCTCCGAAACTTCGTTCAGGTTTTTGATTTTGCTGTCTAAGAAAACGGAAAAAGATTAATCTAAGACAGGTGCTCCAAGGAGGTGAAGTGAGTTTTTGTCTATAAGTTTAATATTTGGAGCAAGGAGGCGGAATTTGGATAGTGCGAGTTCTTTATTTGTAAATGTATCGGAAAAGAAAAGTTCACATTTAGAGAAGTTCAGTTCTAGTCCGATACCGCGAAATTGTTCAATTAGAACGCGAAGGTCCTCCAGAACTTCACTTTCATCACCTCCCAGGGTGCCATCATCCAAATACCAAATATTAAATTTAGAATTTAACTTTGTAATGATAGGGTGGATTGCTAAACTGAAGAGAGCTGGCCCAAGCGGATCGCCCTGCTGGCAGCCCACGGCCGAGGAGAGATGGTTTTGTTTAAAAAGTAATTTTGAAGGGTTGCTATAGCATTGCCAAATAAAATTGTAAATTTGAGGGAATTTTTCACGGGTTTGTGCCAGTAGGGCAGCTCTGTCGACACTATTAAAAGCGTTTTTGACATCGACCTTTAACAAATATTTGTCCATGTATTGGTACAGCCAAGAAAATGTATAGGGAGCAAAAACTTCTTTTTTTTAGTAAATTTCATTGTACTATTATTACCTTCTGTTCGGATTTTTTTGGATTTGGTTGATTTAACGGTCCAGTAGCCATCCTGAGTTGCGCTTCCTAAAAACGATTATAAATTAACTAAGATCTTTCATTTTCCTACTCCTTGTGACAGTAGCAAAATCAAAGTCAGAAATATATTGATTAATTGAATGATTGTAATTTTAATTTTTAATTCTTATTTTTTAAATTGTATGGGTTCTAAAAAAATGCCTAAATAAATACATTTATTATTGTTATTCTTATTCTATAGCAAGCACTTATGAAAATAGAAGAATCTACCACCGGTTTGGTAAAACCCTGTTGAGAAGAATCCGGCGTGAAACTCAAGAAGGCATTTTTATTCAAACAGATCTAAGTACAGTTTTATTTAATTAAGCACATTTAATTTGTGTTTCTTTTTATTTTGTATGGTTGTGGCAATAAATGGATTTTTATTTATTTTATTTATTTAAGTATTTAATAGTATGTGTCGTGGTTGAGTTAACTGCAAATTGTTTTTTTTTGTAAAATATAGAGTTTACTTGTTATAAAACTAAGCTAAACTAACCTAATGGGTTGCGTATGATGCAGTATTAATAAATCCTGAACGGTAACGGTTCCAGAAAAAAAACCGGCCAAGTGCGAGTCGGACTCGCGCACCGAGGGTTCCGTACAAATTTATATGTATCTATAATCATCCAGTCTTAGCAGACCCCTGCTCCTAAGCAAAATGTGCGCAGTGTGGGATCATTGTAGATTAGTTATTGATATAGACAGAGACAAAAAAAATTATGCTTTTCGCAATTTTTCCTTTATCTGTGCTAGGTATAAGAACTTGCTTCGTACCAAATTTCAAGATTCTGAGTTCACGGGAAGTACCCTGTAGGTTTTGATTCCCTTGCGAGTGTCGACAATTTGTGGAAATTTTCGGCTTAAAAGGCTTTATCTTTTGATTGCGTTAAAAATTTATGCTTTTCGCAATTTTTTCTTTACCTGTGCTATAATACCTTGCTTCGTACCAAATTTCAAGATTCTGAGTTCACGGGAAGTACCCTGTAGGTTTTGATTCCCTTGCGAGTTTCGAAAATTTGCAGAAATTTGCGGCATAAACGGCTGTATCTTTTGTTGGCGTTGGCTTAGAAGTTTGATTTTTTCACAGCTCCAAGGGACAGTAGACCTGAGTATTTGATATAAATTTCAGCTTGATACCTCTACGCGTTCCTGAGAATAAGGGTCTTGACAGACAGACGGACAGACGGACGGACGGACGGACGGACGGACGGACGTACGGACGGACAACAAAGTGATCCTATAAGGGTTCCGTTTTTTCCTTTTGAGGTACGGAACCCTAAAAACCATTGGATATTTTAACTTTCGATATTCAGAACCGTGCCCAATTATGACAATAACCAAATAAAGTAAAATTTTATTCCTTACCCTCATTCTCGTTCTAGCCTCGTTCATTACATCGTATACAGGAATCTGTACAAAAAAGTTATAGTTAATCAACTTTTACATGTTGTTTACTCAGTCCCCAGTGGTCCATGTGACATCTTCATACTGTTTCATAGAACTCAGCTCAGCTCAGCTCAGTATGTCCAGGAGACAAAATTTGTGTAACCATAGCATCGGGTGGCAAGAAAAAGTTGATTCACCCATAAATATCATCACATCGACCAAAGTCAGGGCATCATTTCAGCCGAAAGACGTCCACTGTTGAACACAGGCCTCCCCCAATAGTAGGGGAGCCCAAACGGGGATTTGGGGAGTCACTCGAGCGCGGCAGATTAATATATGGGGGGATACCTTATACCCACTAGCTAGAGTACCCCCATTGAATATGGGCACTTCATGTGGGGGGGTTTGCCTGGGGCACCCCGTCAAAATATATAGTAAAAAAATAAGTTCTTTGAAATACTCGAGCGCGTTAGATTTTGATAAACTTTCACTTGGTCACTGTACAAGTGGCTACCTGCTACCCGAATTTGAACCCGAAACCTCAAACTTCATAGTGAAGGTAGTTCATTAACCACTAAATAAGTGTAAGCATTAATTTAAACTTTCTTACAACGAAGCATTCTTTTTCCTTACTTTTTCTCCAGCTTTTTTACCATCTGTTTCCTGAAAACAATGAAAATTGAATCACTAAAATTCCCGGCTAATCCGTTTTTTGCATAATTATTCACTGTCTTTTATCTTTAAGATCGTTATAAATCATAAACTATAACACTCGTTATTTCTTAATCATATTTATAATCCATTTTAAGGTTCATGGCATGTGTTCGGAATCGAGATGCGAGGGAGGCGTTGGTTGCAGCAGCCAACCTGAGCAAATATGATACGGGAATGTTTGTGGGGATTTTAGCCCAGCCGACTTCAGACATGGCGTTGACGCTTTTCAGGTTGGCTGATGTGATAAAGTCATAATTATAAATAGCATTGCGAGCATCCGTTTTTTGTATAGTTGTTTTTGCCCTATAGGCTAATGTGACAAGTTGTACGAAGCCTGTTTCAAAAATAAATAAAAAAAAAAAGGTTCATGGAATTGCAGCCGCAACTGTCATTAGGTAGCATTGACAATTTAAAATAAAATATATTAACTTTTTCGCCAAATTATATAGTTAGCGATAAAATCAAGCCTGAGCGAGGTTACCTTAGTAAAAGGTTGGACCACACCGCTGCAATACGGAGACGGTGCGGAATCGCAGTGACGCATCGTATCCATACCGTTTCTATCGCATGCATTTGTTTCTACCAGATGACCCGCTCTTCTGATGAATCTTTCTTTTTGTAGTCACTTAAATTTTTTTTTAAAAAAAACGGCTTTAAAAAAGCCAAAGGAATTATCAGTTGAAATCCACCTGGTTAGGAAACACGGGGTTTTCATTCTTCACAGGTTGTTCGGGCCAATACATACTCAACTGAAATAAAATAAAATACGCACTCTAATAAAACTATTAATAAATCAAAACCATAACTAAGGATGTATCTATCGATATTATGATATTATATTAAAACCTGTTCAAGCTAAGAATTAATTTTCAATTTTCTGCATGTATTCTTTTTTTGCATGAAATTTTCCACTATACTAAACAATGTAGTTACCTGCTTATAAATAGAGGAGCGGTATCTACAGATATTTTTTATAACCCTTAAGAAATATAATATTTTTTTATTATTTATTATGACTGTCTTTTAGTCTAAAATATTTTTCCCAGGTGATATATTTCCTAAGCGTTTTTTTTTCTGAAACGGTAAACTATTCAGGATATACAGGGTTATTTTTAATTCACTGACATCCTCTTAACCCTGAATTCCTATCACTCAAACAAATGTTTTTCGTTCTACGACTTTTTAAAATGAAGCACTTTTTTTCCCATACAAATACACAGAGTATCGTAAAAATAAGAGGTAATCTCAAATTTTCAAAACGTTATTACACCAAAAATATTAAGTTATGACAAAAGCCGTAAAACAAAAAAACATTTGTTTAAGTGGTAGGAGTTTAGGGTTAAAAGGATGCTAGTGAATTACAAATAACCCTGTATATCAGTACTATCCTGTAGATCCCTACAGGTTAGGTTAGGTTCGTTTTATAACAATCTTGAAGTAATAATAGTTTCAGAAAAAAACAGCTGAGAAATGAATCAGTTGAAAAATACATCGATAGTATTGCACTCTCAGTCAATAGTACTGTCTCGTTCTGAGCTATTGATTCTATCGATATTTTTTGCCATCGAATTACTATCGATACACTATCGAGCGGCAACACTAGACCATGGAATTATTCGAAACTCAAGTTATCATTTATTCAAGCGTAAGCGCAAGACATTAACAGCAATCTGCAAAAAATCGAGTTCCAGAACACATACAAGATTAAATGCTTGTAACATACCCCAGGGCTAGGGTTGGGGTCCTGTTTCCATGATTGGATTGGATTCTGAAACAAAAATACGTATATATTTTTTAGCCGATAATATGCCTCACTGCTGTAGTAAAATTACAATTTTTTCTATCGAGCAAACTAGTAATCGTGTTTCGAAAGCTACTGGTCATTAGGGTGAATCCTCAGATATCTTACACATGAATTTCAGAACTAAAGCATTGCTAGTAAATGATACAGCCAAGGATTAAATAAATGCAGTAAATGCGCCAAAGTCTCGAAGCGGCCTTAAAAATCTGTACCTCTACCATGAGTTTACACTAGTTTACGTGACCGTACTCGCTAGCGACGACGTGAATTATTTGTATGGAGAATTGTACAGCGCCTCTAGCGGTCACTTACGGAAGTACAATTCTCCATACAAATCATTTACGCCGTCGCTAGCGAGTACGGTCACTGTAAACTAGTGTAAACTCATGGTAGAGGTACTGAAACCGGGAAGCGGAGCGCGGAAGAGGAAGAGGGTTGGATACTTGGCTAGCCAGTTATATAGCAATTATGTTTAAGTAATTTTGTTATTATTATTTGCTGTTTTTAATCTACAAATTAACTATTTACGCATGACGTCTTATGTAGCTATCAGTGTGCAGTTTATTTATATACATAGAGATCCGGGTATCACCGACGGTACTAGCTGGAAATCAGCGCTGGGTTAGAATAAACGCCTCAGCATTATGCTGAGCCAGTGTCCAATTTACAACCGCAATGCATTCATCTTTAGCTATAAAGAGATTTGATTCTTATGATTGACTCTATCGATCAATGAAATAAAAATACAGGTTACTATTTTTTTCAGATTTTAGCCGGTTCAATTCCCGGGTGAGGCAAGCGAATTTTCGAAAATCTTTGAATGCAGTTTTCATTCTTTTCAAATATAAAGGAATGTTTCCTATGAGAAATTTTTCCTATTTTCAGTATTTAGAGTACTTTCCCTGGAAGTGGCATAACAAAATTCCACCCTGTATAGCTGTCCATGTGTGTACACAGTCCACAACTCCACTCTGCATGACCCGGTAGCTTCGCTGCAGTGGACAGGCAGCCTTATTCTTAGTCTTATACTTTACCTGATACGGGTGTGAGAGGAAATTTGTCCTCATTGCCTGGAAAAGAAAACAGTTTTACCTCCTGAGACCCCGCTTTGTTCAAACATCTGTGCTTGAAGGGGCCATTCATAAAGTAGATAGTCACACCCCCTTCGCTTGACCCCCCCCCCCCCTAAATGTGTGACGTACTTTATGGACGGCTCCGAAGCAGAGGGTCGTAAGTTCGAGCTCGGGCTCACACCTGAGTTTTCGGAATTCATGTACGAAATTTGATTTTTTTCTCAGTTTTGTGAGGTTTTTTCATACATACAGTTTATATGGCTCCCCCAATGCTCGCCAAACAGATCGGTCCCGTGCCATCCGCATCCAACGCGATCCCGCAACCTTAACCAGGTCGTCGCTCCATCTTGTTGAAGGCCTACCTACACTGCGTCTTCCGGTCCGTGGACGCCACTCGAGAACCTTTTTTCCCCATCGGCCATCAATTCTACGAGCGATGTGCCCTGCCCACTGCCATTTGAATTTGGCGATTCTTCGAGCTATGTCGGTGACTTTAGTTCTTGCGCGGAATACATCATTTCTAATGCGATCCCGCAGAGAAACTCCGAGCATAGCCCTCTCCATTGCCCTCTGAGTCACTTTGAGTTCCCTTATGAGGCCCATCGTTAGCGGCCACGTCTCATTGCCATAAGTCATCACTGGCAACACACACTTGTCAAAGACTTTTGACTTGAGACATTGCGGTATATTGGATGACAAGATATTGCGGAGCTTCCCGAACGCTGCCCAGCCGAGTCGGAGTTAATTCATATCAAATGTTAATTGCGGTAATATCTACTTTAAATGATCATTCACTATTGCGACTCCATTGAGTCTTGTTCTATTACCGTATCTGTTTTTACGATGACCTGTCCGAGCTATGATAATGACTATACTCATTGACGTACAATAAAACAACTAGACTCCCAATGGCTTAACAAAAGTTCCTCAAAAAACGTCCGAGCGGCGTTGTGTGTACGTATACATCAATGTATACAGATAACATTAACAGCATTCATTCAAATTAACACCTTATTTCGTAGCAGTAATGTTTAATGTCAATTGAATACGATCGTTCGAAGTAGTGACATGACGTCACGCGCTGGAAACCGCCTTAAGAGTAAAGAATGCAGTGGAGTGGTCATGCGAAGCGGAAGCTAGACTGTCTGTCTCTTTTTTTCTCGTGAGTTTGATTACGGTGCGAAAGAGACATATACGAATACGGGGCGAGAAGTGACGTTGTAATCAACGCGCGGTCGAAACACAACTGAACCAAAACTCTGCACAATAGACGCGTGTGCAGACTTTTGCTTCGGACAATTTTTGAGCGTGATTGGGAGTCTAGTTGTTTTATTGTACGTCAATGACTATACTACATAATTTTATTATTAAAAAAACACAAGTCAAAGTGACCTTTTTCTCTTCATTCCCTTCTTTAAGGTTCTTTAGCCATTTCTGAAAAAACAGACAAGTAAAAATAATAAACACAAAAATAAAGATGTCAGTGAAGACAATTATAGCAAAGATTATGTACACTCAGCTACAGAGAAACGTGACCCCCTACACCCAAAGCTTGTATGCAGTGGGGGTCACGTTTCTCTGCAGCCGGTTGTACACTGTGAGGTTGCACCCGTTAATTAGGGTGTCTTTCCATGAGAGATGTGCTATGCTATGCTGCAGGGATGTGAAAGCTACGCTACGAAACTATGTGACCGTTTCCACTAATGCTAAGCTATGTAGCCGCTCGAGAAAGATCCAGAGCGTTTCAACCGCATTATTTACTTTATCTGGTCACATTTTTGTAAAAACCGGCCAAGTGCGAGTCGGACACGCGCACGAAGGGTTCCGTACCATTATCTATAAAACGGCAAAAAAAAACACGTTTGTTGTATGGGAGCTCCCCTTTAAATATTTGTTTTAATTTAATAATTTATTTTTAAAGTGAATATAAAACTAAATATTCTGTGAATATTTCAAGCGTCTACCTGTTGCCGTTATCAAAATCGAGCAAAAACGAGCAAAAAAAATCACGTTTAATGTATGGGAGCCCCCTTAAATATTTATGTTATTCTGTTTTT
Source organism: Archips crataeganus (assembly GCA_947859365.1). NCBI lineage: Eukaryota > Metazoa > Arthropoda > Insecta > Lepidoptera > Tortricidae > Archips > Archips crataeganus. The sequence continues at coordinate 4,264,075 of OX402071.1, read as the reverse complement.
TAGTATTTTTTGTTATGGCGGCACCCAAAATACATCATGTGTGAAAATTTCACCGTTCTAGTCTAGCTATCACGATTCATGAAAATACAGCCTGGTGACAGATGGGCGGACGAACGGACGGACAGCGGAGCCTCAGTAATAGGGTCCCGTTTACCCTTTGGGTACGGAACTCTAAAAACGACTGTAAATTTTTATGGGGCTTTCGGTTAAATATTGGAGTTACTGTACGTCTACCATATAACTGGAATATGTATAAGAATCTTCTGCAATCTCTTAAAAAATGTGATAGTGAGGCGTTTGAAACGCTCGAATAAATGCCCTTAAATGTATATAATATGTATTTTAAACCAACCCTTTGGGTACGGAACTCTAAAAACGACTGTAAATTTTTATGGGGCTTTCGGTTAAATATTGGAGTTACTGTACGTCTACCATATAACTGGAATATGTATAAGAATCTTCTGCAATCTCTTAAAAAATGTGATAGTGAGGCGTTTGAAACGCTCGAATAAATGCCCTTAAATGTATATAATATGTATTTTAAACCAACGCTGCTTATGAATAATACTAAACTCTCGTGAGACATAACTTAGAACTAAATAATTAAACGGATCAACTCAGTATTTTAAGTCAAGAACGACCCTACTAAGAACCCAAACTGCATAATTCAATTTCGTCTGTTTTATAAATGCACTAGCTGTTTCCCGTAACTCCGTCTGCGTAGAATAGGGGTAGGTATTCTCAGACCTACCGAGTATGGATAAAAAAGTTTCATAAAAACCGGTCATTCGATAACAAACACCGTGACACGAGATTTTTATAATAATTTATTTTTACTTGCAGCTACGCGTACAGTGTACGCGTACATGGCGTACGGACATGGCGTTCCAGGACACGCGTAACCGACTACGCGTACCCGGGTACGCGTAATGTGCGCGCAGTCCTTACGCAGCTTTACATTCCCATTACACCAGTTGTACAAAATAAGACGTTCCACCAAAAAAACACTTCCTTGAGTTTCTTCGATTTTTGTAATGTGGTGTAACGAGGATCTGGTAAGCTAGAAACGTGGTAAATGGGTTTTGGAAAATGTGGTGTTTTGGGAACGTTGCATTTTAGGCACGATCGCACCAATCACTGGTTTACCGTGGAAACATTCACCAATGGTGGACAATTTCGTAAAATTATTAATAAATAGCAAATTCTAAACAGAATAATTAATTCTTACGCTCAAGTCTCTGACATCTTCCTCAAACTGAAAAAAAATACAGTGTGGACTGGATAATAATAATGCATTTAATAATAGAATAATTAATAAGTGCAAGTCTTTAGTAATATTGCACGGAAAAAAGCACGATTTTAGAAATCCCTTCGCTATCGGTCTGGGTATGTATTACAATACCGAAGTACGAAAGACCGAATGTATTAAAACATCGAATGGGTCAAAAGACCGACACGATTTTTTTCTGAAACCGTAAACTTTTCAGAATTGATTAAAACGGCATCATACAGATCCCATTAGGTTAGGTTAGGTTTGTTTTATAACAATCTTAAAAAGTTAACGGTTTCAGAAAAAAATCGTGTCGGTCTTTTGACCCATTCGATGTTTTAATACATTCGGTCTTTCGTATTTCGGTATTGTAATACATACCCATCTGTCTGTACGTCTAGACTTTTTTTAAGGACCGGTTGGAAGCATTAAATTAAATTAATATGTTACACTTAGGGCTATGATTTGTTGCAACTGTAAAAATATTAATTTTATTACTTTACTTTATTTACTTTGGAATTTTGATCAGTTATCAAAATATATAATGAAATTAAAAGAACAATTATTGTTTAAACTTGCGTGATTTTCACTTATAACTACATATTACACTAAACGGGACTTATCATGCAAACAATATTTACCTCGACTTTTCGGCCACATTTCGTTTTGGTAAGTAAGTAAGTAAGTAATTTATTAATTGTAAACTGTGTACAAAGATGGTAAATAAATCACAAGAGTATCAACAGTTGCTCATTCCGAGCATACAAATCGAATCGATCGAAATGTGGTCGCTGAAATGTGGCCGAAACGTCGATCTGAATGTTATTTGCGTGATAAGTCCCGTTCAGTGTATAATAGTTAAGAACAATTATGTTCACGCAGCAATGTAAAATAAATAAAATTAGATTGTAACAAAGTTAAATAATAGTAAATTAAGTTTCAGATAAAATAAATTCAATAAAATATAATGAAATGCAATTGACCAGTGGTGGTGTAGGGGTATGGCACGCGGCACGGAATGCTGAGGACCTGGGTTCGATTCCCAGCGCTGGTCTTTTTTCTGGGGTTTTTTCTTTGCGTCCATGTTTCAGTTTGTTTTAAGTATGAAATAAATGAACTTTAAATTTTTTTAAAGAATCAATAAAAAAATATTAAATTAAGTACCTAATTGAACATGTCAGTTCCAGCAGGCCTTATAACTTCAAAAATTTACCAATCAAACCAAAGTGTGTTATAGAAAAGCATCGGCAATCTAAACCTTTAGTTAGAATTATCAACTTCCCATTGACATAATAATCCGGCCAAGTACGATTCGAACACGCGCGCACTGAGGGTTCTGTACAAATTTTGTAGGTATGTCAAAATATACGCTACGTAGGTATTAGTAAAAATAAGGTAAACGTCCCTGTGCTCTACACTGAGACCCAATACATGGCACCTTCAATCAATCTTATATATCATAGTAAGAGAGGTGATAGATGGGTGCCTTCTAATGGGCGTTGAGGTGTCGAGTATTGGTACGTTTACCTTACAGTGTTAGCAAACCGCTTCTAAGCAAAATATACTTACGCACTAGATACTCACATTAACGTGTTTTTTGCCTCTATTTTTTTTCTGAAAAGCAATAAATTTAGGTAATTAGTGAAGGTTTCTTCGAAATGTGTGGGGCCCTAGTTTTTCAGCGAATTTCCATTTGCTAGATTTTATCGCGCCAAGAAACTCCGAGCATAGCTCTCTCCATTCCGTGCCACTGAGACTCTCCAAAAGGCCAAGGTGCAAGCCAAGGTGCAAGCAAGAGACGCGCTGCCCCTTGAGTCAGTTTTCATACTAAACGTATAGAATCGCGATCCAAAGCAGACAGAAGAGACGGGGCGGAGACGCGGCCTGCGAACAAACGACGCGGCCTGCGACGCGCCCCCGTCCCGCGTCTCTTCTGTGTGGCTTGCGCCCAACCGTCTTCGAAGTGGATATTCCAAATCAACTAAGGTAAATTACCAAGTTATTACCTATGTCCCAGTGATTGGCCACTTTAAGAAAAACGTTGTGAATCGCTAACTGTCTATCATTTGCATTTGATCAGCCACACGACTTACCTATAAAGTAATCACAACACCATTTTGTGAATGCTAACCAAACTCAAATGATAGACATTTACTTGACAATGTTTTTCTTACTAAAATGGTCAATCACTGAGTAGGTTACCCGAACAATGAAATTAACAGAAAACTTAAGTAATTAATCGAGTTTAGCTCGACTGGTTTAGGTCTACTTCGTAGCCCTTCCTCACTTCGCACACGAGAAAGTTATCCGTTTATTCACTATGAGTGAGTCTTACCAAGGATGATATTTATTTGTCTATGGTCTTACGGTAGTTTCATGTTTAATAACAAACCTGTATATCTTCAGCTATTTCTTCAAATTCTTCCCACTGAAAATAGTTTGAGTTTGAACTGACAACTTAAATAATTGGTAAAAATAGAGGAAACCGTATACGCTTATTGTATGATGCGCGGGCGCTTATTATCGAAGTCGCTATTTTTTCTGTCAAATGGTATAAGATGGTGACATTAAAAAAACGCGGTGAAATAATACTGAATAAATACTTCGAATAAAAAACGCAAAATTTGAAAAAATAAGCCTTATCAGTGCCTATTGGGGTTATACACATTGTTTTGTTCGCGTCACTCCTGTGGGTCTACAGCTAATATTTTTTAGTCAAGTCTACATCGGTGTACAACTTGCGGTCCATTTAAATAAAGAAGCGATAAAGCCGCCTATTGCTTACCTTGTATATTTTTTCCATGTACTTGTTTTTCTGTGTTGTTTTATTTGTGGTGTACAATAAAGAGTCATTGTGTTGTATTGTATTGTAAGAAACAAAAGTCTTACGGTGTTATATGACTCATTGATCAAATAAAGATTTAATAAGGAAGATTACCTTCTCTAGCTTCGTCAAAGTTGTGTCCTAAAAACAAAAGTTAATGAATGGGGCATCACGAGAGCGAGTGGTCAAGTTATAACAAGAGTAGGACATACAAGAGGCAGGCGCTACGTTTGTCCCGTACATGACGTCAAAATGTAAGAGGGGCTCAATATTCTTTAAAGTGTACTTACTACTTCAAACTTTATATCGCAGCGGCAGACTTTAAGTAGGACATTATACTGCGTAGTAGTAGGACATGTGTAGAGTGACAATGATTTTAATCAAAATATTATTTTCCAAATTGTAATTATTTAAAAAAATTGATGTTTTGTTTCACGAAATTGTGACTTAATTGTAACTTGTGTGCGTGATCGCCGCCGAATACTGATCTAGAAACCCTGGTTCCTGATTACCAATTAAATCATCGTGTATAAAATAACAGGAACTTAACAGAGACTAGCGAAACAGTCTTTTAGACTTACTAAGTCGGATAAATCAGGCTCGTCGTCTTTGTTCAATGTTCTGTAGCTATTTTTCTGAAACAAACATTTTATTTTTCACACAAGAGTATCGGTGCGCTTCCATTGAAGCGGACCCTAACACATTCGCTGCCACGCGTTGCTACGCGGTACGCTCGTAGCCCGTAGCAGCGATTTTCCGCTTTGTAGCGAAAACTGCCTACGAACGGAGAACTCCCCTAGCGCGTTCTCGGCACTGATGTGTTAAGCATGCTAAATCGACGAAATAAAATTGAAACGGAGTCGCGGGCAACAGCTGGTAATAAGTAAACATCATGCCCATGCTAGACCCAAAATACGCAAAGCTTGTACAGTCAGCTGCAGAGAAAAGTGACCCCCCTGCATCCAAAGCTTGTATGCAGTGGGGGTCACGTTTCTCTGGAGCTGACTGTACTATAGATACTATGCAACTTCTACTAAGTAACGGCACGAATCTTGGACTTATTAAGCACAGTAGTACCCAGTATTGGACAGCGCCGTCTTCGTGAGAGAGGTCTTAACCCTCGCTCTGGATCGTTTCTGGTGCAAAGGTTGTCCATTACGGTACAACGGGGAAATGCGACAAGTCTATTTGACACGGTTTACTAACGTTTCGCAAATTACTTTTCCCAAACTGATTCATTTGGCAAATGTTTCACTTCCCAAATGTTTATTTTTTCTGAAACTGTAAACTTTTCAGGATTGTTATAAAACAAACCTAACCTAACCTAACCTAACCTACAGAATAGTCCTGAAATATATCCTGAATAGTTTACAGTTTCAGAAAAAATAAACATTTGGGAAATGAAACATTTGCCAAATGAATCAGTTTGGGAAACGTAATTTGCCAAACGAAAGTACACCAACGGATAAGCATACTTATATAGATAGATACATACTTAAATACACATTAAACACCCATGACTCGAGAACAAACTTCGTATTTTTCATACAAATATCTGCCCCCACGCGGGAATCGAACCCGAGACCTCATGCCGCGTAGTCAGGTACTCTTACCACTAGGCCATTTGGTCGTCAACAAGATATCAACACACAGGAACAACCCCCTTTGTTAATTTCAACATTCGGCATTTAGAGTCATCCCGAGTGGAAGCTTCACTCGCAGTACTCATCATTCCAGCCCCCCCAATGGGAGATTGGATGTAAATTTAATTTGTCAAGTTTTCCCATACATGGGAAATAAACAAAGGCTTCCATAGGTACGGGATTTGCGACGCATTTGAGGGCGCTCCACGACGGTTGATTGATTCGGGCGTTATGTTGAGGAGGTCTCGTATGTCGTACGTGCATGAGGGATAAGTCTGTACGGCACTTATGTAAGTGTAGCGACTACTAGCGCCATCTAGTCATCACATAAGGAACTAATTACTACAATCCTACATCACGCTATCGAAGTTTCTCAACTCGGCTGCATAAATACAACTTCCAACTTTCATCCATTGGACTTCGGTCCCCAGGCATAACATCTGCCTGGAGAGAGATCTCTCTATTGTAACTACCCCCAAGTAAGTACTCCCTGTTCGTCTGTCAGACACACTTAACTATCACAAACACAGCACAAAATGCTAACGCGTATTATAACTCTAAGTATTAATTTTCTGAAGTATTAAGAAAGAGCGACAACCTGATTAAATAAAAAAAAGTAAAAAGTCATTTATTTCGGGCAACAAGACCCATAATAAGAATTTAAAATTAAAAATTTGATACAGCCATAAATTAAATTAATACAATAGACAATTAAATTAATAAAACATTCAAATTAAAAGTTGGTTAAGGTAACGGGATCGCGTTGGATGCGGATGGCGCGGGACCGATCTGTTTGGCGAGCCTAAGTACTGAAACGTGTTACTTACTATTTCAAAATCATCTTCTAATATCATTAACTTTTGGGGGTAGTTACAATAGAGAGATCTCTCTCCAGGCAGATGTTATGCCTGGGGACCGAAGTCCGATGGATGAAAGTTGGAAGTTGTATTTATGCAGCCGAGTTGAGAAATTTCGATAGTGCGATGCAGGATTGTAGAAATTAGTTTCTTATGTGATGACTAGATGGCGCTAGTAGACGCTACAAACTAAATGCATCATCATCAACCCAGCCATACATACTTATGTATACGTCCCACTGCACTGCACTCCCTCCACTCAGAATGAGAGGGCTGGGGCTGTAGTTCCCATGCGGGCCCCGTGCGGGTTGGGAACTTCACACACACCATTGTATTTCTAGTGTGTGGAGATTTCCTCACGATGTTCTCATTCACCGTGATGCTCATGGTAAAATTCAAATGTAATTTCGCACATAAGGTCCGAATAACTAAGAGGTGCGAGCCTGGCCTCGAAATCCATGACCCTCTGCTTGAGAGACCACTAGGTCATTAAGTGAAAATAATATATTTTTACCTTAGATTATTTATGCACTAGATAGAGTGTCAGTAGCAAACATTGCGATACAAAACGTCCACACATTTCTTTTGACAGCTTCATATTACGATCGCGTTACGTCATTCAAACTGAAGGGAGGCAAATGACATATAAGCCAAGTTGGCTTATATTTTTCGGGTCGTTTTCATGCCGCCGAAGCTCTATCTAATGTATAAATAATCTAAGATTTTTAAATACGATAATTTCACTGTCAAAAGAATAAATTCTTCCAATAAATTTTAGAGTTGACAACACTTACACTTCGATCGTCCGAACTGACACATCGTGGACATGCTGCAGACTTATTCCCCCACACTTTTGGGTGGGGATTTAATAAATAAGCGTCGTTCACGGGTCGCGGGTAACGCGGTCACGTGTAATGATCAGTGCTCATGAAAGGAACCAATGGCGGGAACCATTTCTCATATTTAGGGTTGCTTGGGTAGAAAGTTGAATATCATCAAGATCAATTTGCGTTCTAGATTCTGAGTAATAAAAACCCAAAAAATAAGAGATACACTTTTTATTGGAAACGCCCTAGTATGTAAGTCAATTTACATGCAGTTAAATTGATATTTTTTTTTTATTGAATTGTTTATATTTATGTACCGATTTTCGCGTTAAAAACAACGGTGCGAGCCCGAGCTCGAACCCACGAGCCTCTGCTTGAAAGGTCACAGCTCAAACCACTAGGCTACCAATGGGTATCTATTCTATTCCATTGTCTAGAATTATTTATTCGAAGAAGGTACAGAAGAGGTCAAAAATATGTTTACACTTTACTATCTTATCGCTGTCGGCATACAGTGACAAGGTACAAAAGTGTAAAGATATCTTTTACCTCGCCTGTACCTACCAGAACCCTTCGCCTCCAAAAGCATATTTACCCGAGTTATTTAACACGCGAGAAGTTTCGTTCCGCGAAAATGCTGACAAAGACGGATGTACTTGCAAACTTATGGGCTCCTGGTATCCCACGAAGTTATGGGCTTCGTGTGTTTGACGCATAGTTATCTATTCCTTATACTTCATTATGGATACACGTTCTTGAAGGCAGGGATTTACGAGAGAAATATCCTTACACGTGTCATACACTTGAAGAACCACGGATTGGTTCAAAACATTGTCAATCAAATGCAACATCTTTCAATAACTCTAAGTGGGAATTGATTTAGGGTGCATAACTACAAATACTTATTTATATGCCTTGTTACATAATAATTGTGTGTGTATCTGTTTTTTCCTCCAATAAATAAAATAAAATAAAAATAAAATATGTCTAGCATACTTCGACTAACATGTGAGTGATTGTTTCCCATTTTAGTAATAGGGATGTTGACACCACCAATCAACTGACGTACTTTTTATGAGCTGTCAATAGGAACCCAATTCTCCCATAAAGTTTGAATTCCAATAGCAACTTATGACGTCACTTGTTCGCCAACTCAATCAATTTATTTATTTATTTTCGGAGAACCAACAGCTACAAAATAACTGTTTATTTGTTTTAAAGCAACAAAAAATCTAATTATGCAGTTAATCCAAAATTAATCTGGTTTTCAGTGCTAAAATAAAGAGTTTTTTTACTGGAGTCGTGTCTTCGAATAATTTTTTAATGACGTCAACATTACTATTAAGAACGGCAGGGCAGAATGGAGGATTCTGCGGAAGATTCTGGGGCCGATTCAGAGGGAGGACGGTAGCTGGAGGATAAGAAAGAATAAGGAAGTTGAGGACCTGGTATCTTAGCCCAATGTTATAGGAGACACCAAGGGGTCCAGACTCCGGTGGCTCGGACACGTAGAAAGGTTGGGAGAGGATCGAGCCGTGAAGAGAGCGTACTTGGGACGACCGAGTGGACGTAGGCCGGTTGGTCGTCCCAGATACCGCTGGAGGGACGAGGTCCTGAAAGACCTTTTGGACCTCGGGGTCGATGACTGGCAAGAGCTGGCTCAAGATCGCAAAGCGTGGTGTAATCTGGTGTTGGAGGCCAAGACCCACTTTGGGTCACTGCGCCCTGACAGTAAGTAAGTAAGTAAGTAAGTAAGTAACATTACTATTACTCGCTATTGCTTGTGACTCCGTCTACGTAGAATTCGTTTATCAAGATCCCGCGGGAACCATGCAATTGGGATTAATACTACCCTACGTACCCAGGGTCTCAAATCAAATTACATCTAAATCGATTGAGCCGTTTGAGCGCGAAGAGGTAACAGATAGATAGACAGACCGATAAATAAATAAATAAATAAATAGCACGAGACAATTCACACCAATTGACCTAGTCCCAAAGTAAGTTAGGCAAGCTTGTGTTATGGGTACTAGGCAACGGATAAACATACTTATATAAATATAAATAAAATAAATACTAGGGGACAATCTTACACAAATCGACCTAGTCCCAAACTAAGCAAAGCTTGTACTATGGGTACTAGACGACGATAAACATACTTATATAGATAAATAAATACTTAAATACATAGAAAACATCCATAACTCACGAACAAATATTCGTGCTCATCACACAAATAAATGCCCTTACCGGGATTCGAACCCAGGACCTCTTGCTTCGTAGGCAGGGTCACTACCAACAGAACTGGGCTAATGCGGTCGTTAAAAGATAGATACATATATAAATAGATACATACTTAAATACATATTAAACACCCAAGACCCGAGAACAAACATTCGTATTTTTCATACAAATATCTGCCCCGACACGGGAATCGAACCCGGGACCTCAAGCTTCATAGTCAGGTTCTCTAACCACTAGGCCATCTGGCTGTCGAAGATAGACAGAGATACACTTTCGCATTTACATTAATAGTATATTATGGATACAATTGCGTTTGACTACCAAGACACATCACACTGGATGGAAAGCGAAGATGAGGTCTACGATGGAGCACACTTGCCTAGTAAACGCTCATTCACCCTAGACTTGAAAACGGCCTGGAGATTGTAGTGTTCTGGGAACACAAGCGCAGGGTAAGGAATCAATTAATTACTTAATTTCTGTAATCTCGTCTGGTGCTACGAGTGTCCTTGGGTGGCGGAGCTCACTAATTCTGCCACTCCATGAAAAGTGTGAGGTTTTACATAATTTAATTTTACTCACATTCCTATTCATGTTGATGTTGTAATCAGATGGCATTTGAAATGTGGGTGCCTGAAATCAGAATAAAAACATTATTTAATCGTAAGAACCTATCTGTTGCACTTAACTTCGATTTAATGAAGATAAAAATAAAATGATAATGATAATGATAATTTGCAATAATAATCTATTTGCACCAAATAAACATGACCTGTTGGAGCTACTGAAAACAACAGAAGTTTTCAGTAGCGCCATCAACATGGAATTTGGTGTCGATAAGTGTGCAGTTATGCATGTACAGCGGGGGAAAGTTGTAAATTCAACAAATTTGCAGCTTTCTGATACAATGTCCCTCAGATCTATTTCCGAAGCAGAAACCTATAAGTATCTTGGTATGTCACAGTCATTGGGTATTGAGAGTGAGGTCGTAAAGCAGACGGTGAAGGAGCGCTTCTTCTGTCGTCTGACAAAAGTACTTAATAGTCTTTTGTCGGGCGGCAACAAGATGCGCGCCTTCAACGCCTGGGTAATGCCCTTGCTTACTTACTCCTTTGGCATACTAAGGTGGACTCAGACTGAGTTGGATACCTTGGATCGAAGAGTTCGTGTACTGCTCACTGCGCACCGTTTGCTTCACCCGCGCTCGTCTGTTATGAGACTGTACATCTCGCGGAAGTATGGAGGTCGTGGCTTTTTAAATGCCAAAGACCTCCACAACCGCGAGGTGTATAATCTCAGGGATTATTTCCTAAACAACGAGTGTGGGGTGCATCGCGACGTAGTAGCAGTAGACAAAAACTTCACCCCGCTTTCCTTGGCAAACGAGAACTGGCGCCGACTTAAAGTAATGAGCATCGAGGACCGCAAGGCGGTATGGAAGAGCAAGGAGCTACATGGGCGGTTCTACAAGGCACTCACAGGGCCAGATGTAGATCTGCTCGCGTCGGTGAACTGGCTACGTTTCGGGGATCTCTTCGGGGAAACCGAAGGTTTTGTCTGTGCAATTGCGGATGAAGTTATCATGACGAACAACTACCGGAGGTATATCCTGAAGGACGGTACGGTCGACATTTGTCGGGCATGCCGCCGTCCCGGGGAGTCACTCAGGCATATTATTTCCGGTTGTGGTCATCTTGCTAACGGTGAGTACTTGCACAGACATAACCTTGTAGCCAGAATTATTCACCAGCAACTTGCTCTGCTATACGGCCTTGTGGACTTTGAAGTGCCTTACTATAAGTATATACCTGCGCCAGTTCTCGAAAATGGTCGTGCCACGCTCTATTGGGATCGGTCTGTTATCACGGACAGGACTATTATAGCCAATAGGCCTGATATCGTGCTGACAGATCGATCGAAACGCCAGGCAGTGCTCGTCGACATCACCATCCCCCATGACGAGAACCTCGTGAAAGCTGAGAAGGACAAAGCCAGCAAGTACCTTGACCTAGCTCACGAGATAACCGCCATGTGGGATGTTGATTCGACGATCATTGTCCCGATAGTCGTTTCTGCGAACGGGCTGATAGCGAAGAGTCTCGACCAACACCTCAAGAGTCTCTCGCTAGATGGCTGGATCAAGGGTCAGATACAGAAGGCGGTACTCCTGGACACTGCGCGGATAGTCAGGAGGTTCCTCTCTCTGTCGCCCTAACCACCGATAGCTTAGGCCCCGCCTCGCTGCCGGTGGCACCCTAGGTTAGGTTTTTATAATGATTTTATGATTTGTATGTATAGTTTTATATTTTACTTTTTGTATAATTATTGTAAAAATCTAACCTAAGAAAAAAATATAAATAAAGAGAATAATAATGATAATGATAATGATAATGATAATGATAATGATAATGATAATGATAATGATAATGAGGCGTAGGGATGTGACGACCTCATCGCCCGCTGGTGTTGTCGTGTCACCAGTGCAGTCAGTCATCGCAGGGCGGCTTGTGGCAAGCTGTTGGTGCGTAGCGACACCACGAACCCGAGACCTCCAGGGGTACACATACACACATGCGCTTATACACACACTCACACACAGTTACACACCCACCCCGCCTCTAGTTTGCCTTTGTTGGTTGCCTAGAGTGGAGCGCAAGAGCTAAATGCTCGAAGGATGGATGTGTTTGGCCGTAAGTGGCGAGTTGGCATTTTGAAGTTTAAAGTCCAGGGACACCTCTCCATCCTTAGCCGTTCACACCAATGTTGCCGCCTCGTTGCCCCGAGCGGGCAATAGTTTGAGGGGCCCATTTAGTGAACAGCGAGTCACCGCCTACCAAAAGTTCAGTTTATGAGATATTGAAATGGTAGGTGTCCGTTATCTCACTCCATAGCCCGGTAATCCTGTCCACAACATCCCAACCCCATAGCCAATTCCATGTCACTTCCTACCTGGCAATAGTTTGGCAACTGTGGGGGACTGTCCGCTAGCACATCCTCATGGTGTATTAGGGGATAGACCTCCATAGTTGCGCCCATCTCATTTATATTATATGGTACCAAAGGCCTCTTCATGTTGGCTTCGGCCCCATGTATGCCTTTCAAATGACCGGGTCCCCATGGGCCCGTGATCGGAAATCCGTACCAACATGATAATGATAATGATAATGATAATGATAATGATAATGATAATGATAATGATAATGATAATGATAATGATAATGATAATGATAATGATAATGATAATGATAATGATAATGATAATGATAATGATAATGATAATGATAATGATAATGATAATGATAATGATAATGATAATGATAATGATAATGATAATGATAATGATAATGCTGGTGTTGTGGTGTCTGTCACCAGCGCAGTCAGTCAAAAGGCGTAGGGATGTGACGACCTCATCGCCCGCTGGTGTTGTCGTGTCACCAGTGCAGTCAGTCATCGCAGGGCGGCTTGTGGCGAGCTGTTGGTGCGTAGCGACACCACGAACCCGAGACCTCCAGGGGTACACATACACACATGCGCTTATACACACACTCACACAGTTACACACCCACCCCGCCTCTAGTTTGCCTTTATTGGCCGCCTAGAGTGGAGCGCAAGAGCTAAATGCTCAAAGGATGGATGTGTTTGGCCGTAAGTGGCGAGTTGGCATTTTGAAGTTAAAAGTCCAGGAACACCTCTCCATCCTTAGCCGTTCACACCAATGTTGCCGCCTCGTTGCCCCGAGCGGGCAATAGTTTGAGGGGCCCATTTAGTGAGTGGCGAGTCACCGCCTACCAAAAGTTCAGTTTATGAGATATTGAAATGGTAAATGTCCGTTATCTCACTCCATAGCCCGGTAATCCTGTCCACAACATCCCAACCCCATAGCCAATTCCATGTCGCTTCCTACCTGGCAATAGATTGGCAACTGTGGAGGACTGTCCGCTAGCACATCCTCATGGTGTATTAGGGGATAGACCTCCATAGTTGCGCCCATCTCATTTATATTATATGGTACCAAAGGCCTCTTCATGCTGGCTTCGGCCCCATGAATGCCTTTCAAATGACCGGGTCCCCATGGGCCCGTGATCGGAAATCCGTACCAACATGATAATGATAATGATAATGATAATGATAATGATAATGATAATGATAATGATAATGATAATGATAATGATAATGATAATGATGATGATAATGATAATGATAATGATAATGATAATGATAATGATAATGATAATGATAATGATAATGATAATGATAATGATAATGATAATGATAATGATAATGATAATGATAATGATAATGATAATGATAATGATAATGATAATGATAATGATAATGATAATGATAATGATAATGATAATGATAATGATGATGATGATGATGATGATGATGATGATGATGATGATGATGATGATGATGATGATGATGATGATGATGATGATGATGATGATGATGATGATGATGATGATAATGGTAATGATAATGATAATGAAAAGGCGTAGGGACGTGACGACCTCATCGCCCGCAGGTGTTGTCGTGTTTTCCTTAAGGCTGTTTTAGTAATCATGCCTGTTACTCTTTGATCATATTGTGAACGTGTTGGAAATCTGCGGTCCTGTGATACACTTTTGAAAAGATTTGGGTTTGATTTTACGAAACAGGCCACTTCCAAAATGTATAAAATTAGAAATTGTAATCTGATTTTTTAGAAAACCATACATTCACTTGCGCTTACCGCACGAAATCGAATCGCAGCAATTCGCATCGTTAGTTCCTGCGATACGGGCATCGCACAGTGTGGGAGCCCTAAATTCGCTTTTGTACTCTTTTTGTTTTGCTGTTTCTTTCGTATTATTTTTGTGTTTTATGTACAATAAAGTAATTACATACATACACACATACAAAAATACGGATAAAGCTTGGACCACGTTTCCAGCTACCTTCCACTCATTCAGACTCAGGAGTCAGGTTTGGTCAGGACTTCGATGAGCGAATTCACTGTTCAACGTTCATTGCGCGGTCGATACGATTACCGTACAGACGTCAATTGACATCAAGCGCAATGTATGATACAGCATACTGCCGGTCGCTCGTAGTCATAGGCCATTTCGACCCTCATTAAAGGGGCCCAAACTTCAACGGAGGCTATGAAGGATTAGGTTTCATACTCGTAATATCTAAAATTACACCAAAACTAGCTCCCTGATTTGCTCGTGTTTCCACGTCATTAAGTTAATGGGATACTTAAAATTAAGTGTCCGTTTATTTCATTATTAAATTATTGTTGTTAATGTAAAGAACTATCTTACCTTTATACATTCTGCTACTATTATTATATTAGGTACCTACGTCCGTAGATCCCTTCCGCAGCTAGCAAAAGAGCTGATAATTTTGAAACCGCTAAAACCAACCATCGCCAAGAAACCTGCTTTCAAATAAAAAAACCGCATCCAAATCGGTTCGCTCATTTAAGAACTATGATGCTACAGACAGAAACACACACACATAGCGGTCAAACTTATAACATCCCTCTTTTTGTGTCGGGGGTTAAAAATGTTTTATTTCGTTAGGTAATTACCTAAAAAGTAAGTAGTTACCTAAAAAGAGTTTGAAACGTGTTAACATATTTGTACATTTAAGTGTATTAATTGTAGATTTGTACTTGTAGATTTAAGTATATTAGGATTATGAGGGTAATACCGAAGAACTGACAGTTGGTTGTACAGTTAGTCCAGAATAGATTGCTGTATGTTAAACTGTGTTTTATTCCACGTCACCCTACTCTTCTTTTTAGTGGTGACAAGGATGGGATAATATTGTGTTGAGTGTATGTGATCATTGCTCGTAGAACCGGTGGCAAACGGGACAGTAAGGAAGGGTATAGAGTATCTATGGTGACACCGCGAGCCGGTAGACGTGGCGTGGGAAAGCCCCCAACAAGATAAAATAAATAATAATAAATAAATATCATGGGGCAATTCACACCAATTGACCTAGTCCCAAAGTAAGCTTAACAAAGCTTGTGTTATGGGTACTAAGCAACGGATAAACATACTTATATAGATAAATAAATACTTAAATACATAGAAAACATCCATAACTCAGGAGCAAATATTCGTGCTCATCACACAAATAAATGCCCTTACCGGGATTTGAACCCAGGACCTCTTGCTTCGTAGGCAGGGTCACTACCAACTAGGCTAAAACGGTCGTAATGGATCGAGGATGGTCGTAGGAACGATTTGAATTCGGGAAGCGTAGGACCGATCGTTGAATGCACAAGCCACACAGAAGAGACGTGGGACGGGGGCGCGTCGCAGTCGCACAGCCCCTTGAATCAGTTTTCATACTAAATGTATAGAAGCGTCGCGATCCAAAGCAGACAGAAGAGACGGGGCGGAGACGCGGCCTGCGAACAAACGACGCGGAGTGCGACATCACGTGCCCGCGTCCCATGTCTCTAATAATAAAATAAACTACTTCCGGCTTATGTTCAAAGTAAATATTGGAATTCAGAAGTAAAACCGTAGGGCATAAGTTGGTTAATTAACTTCATCAATTCAACAAGGCCGGACCCTAAAGTTTGCGCATGAAATAATAAATGACTTGGCCACGTGTTACGAGTTGAGCTATTTCCTCTAACTTGCCATACTATTTATTACATACGAGTAAGGTAACTGCTTGGTAGAACACCCGTTCCAATTTTCAAATTTAAATGCACTCATTTATTTTTTCAAAGACAAAGGAATGGCGATGTGTGATCGATTTATCGAAGAGTCGATTTTTTAACCCCCGACACAAAAAGAGGGGTGTTATAAGTTTAACCGCTATGTGTGTGTCTGTCTGTCTATGGCATCATAGCTCTTAAACGGGTGGACCGATTTGGATGCAGTTTTTTTTTTATAGAAAGCAGGTCTCTTGGTGATGGTTCTTAGATATGTTTCATCAAAATCAGTTCTGCCGTTTCAAAGTTATCAGCTCTTTTGTTAGTTGCGGAAGGGATCTTAGACGCATAACGGGCATTGTCTTAATGTTCAAACATACGAGTGCCATAATTGCGTTGGGGGTTTTTAAAATTTTTATTTATAGTTATATTGTATTGCTTCCACCTAAACTATATTAATACTTACTACATACTTACTTATTTCAATCAATTTCTAGTACTGCATCCAGTGAACCGATATTGCACCCTTGGAAATCGAGATTTGATTATATCTTTTAGCTTTTTCCCGCGAGTTTGTGCGCGCACAAATAAAATTTGTGGTCAACTCCTGATCTACATCCCGCGGGAAACCCGAAAACCCCCTTTTTACTACACCTTTAGTATCCTAAAAGCACAAAAGATCCTAAAGTTTGTTGTTTACTGTTATAATCGAATTACCGCTCGCAAAGAAGGAAAAAAAAATTAGGGTCGTCCCAATCTCGCCCAAGCCTCTCACAAACCAGTGATTTTTGGTGTTCCTGAATAGCAGTTCGTCCCTATACTATACTCTCGCAAACGATCGAATTACCGCTCGCAAACCGTATTGGGCTGTTCTTGAATTTAGCCCCAGGTTGATATTATCTGTGACTAAGTGCGCCAGATATTTCACACAAGAACGAATAGCAGTAAGATGTCTTAAGAAAGCATCCATTTACTTAGTTGTAAAAAAAACATTAGTTAGCCACAAGTGAAGTGACGAAGTGTGTGTGTGTGTGTGTGTGTGTGTGTGTGTGTGTGTGTGTATTTTTTATTACTATTTGACATTAAACAGCTAACGGAATTGGTCAAAATTTAATACTACGATAAGATCTCGGGATTAACACATAGGTAGGCTGCATTCTAATTCATTCAGCCGCAAGATCTATTCTTTCACGCGAGCGAAGTCCCAGGTAAGTTAGTGAAGGGAATTAATATTCTTCAAAATTACCTTCTGATACGTCATACTGGGCCCTGGTTTTTCCGGGGGTTCAATAAGATCCATATTAAACATCTGTCCGCAACATAACTTTATAAGATATACGAAAC
Organism: Archips crataeganus; assembly: GCA_947859365.1. NCBI lineage: Eukaryota > Metazoa > Arthropoda > Insecta > Lepidoptera > Tortricidae > Archips > Archips crataeganus. Next base: position 4,246,402 of record OX402071.1, on the reverse strand, counting down.
ACACAGCTATCATCGCCGAGCTCATCGTTACACAGTGGGACGCATTGCCATCCCTAGCCAGTATAAGACTTCAGAACTCTTCCACAGCAAATCCTCATCCCAACCATAGCCACTTCTCTAACATATTTCGTTTCAGTTTATTGTGATAAAGTACTACGGTGTTACTGGCCATGTTTGATACTGTACCTAATTGTATTATTTGAAGATAATTGGTAATTTACGAGAAGATAAGGCGGTAATGAAATGATGGAATCATTTTGCGTTGGCTGTTTTGTTTTTGGCGAAATTGGTGTTGTTTATTATTGTTTGGTACCTAACACCAGAGCTGGTAATCTTTTACCTACTGCTAAGAACGAAAGTGACCCAATTCGAAAATTCGTGAAATAAGTTAATCATACATATACTTAAGTACGTTCCATTTTTTAATGACAGACATAGTACTCCAGATGGAGCCAAGAGTTCCCAGTTTTGAAAATTGCATAGAAAAATGGATTTTTGGAAATTCTCATGGAATAAAGAAAAAACGGGATTTATGTATAAACTAACTGAAATCGCTGATGATGACGATGGATTTTAGGATTTTTCCTTTATTCAATGAAAGAGATGAAGTGACTTTACTACAAATAATTCTGCGCGGACGAAGTAGCGTGCAAAAGCTAATTATATGTTATAAACCACGTTAATGAGGACGCATAAACCTAGTAATAAAATATACTGACGAGCAAAATAAAGGGTCACTTTCTTTACAAAATTGTATCAAACTTGTCGTTTTTTTATCCACTAGCTTCACCAGCAAACAAGTTTTTACTGCGCTACTTGCTTAGCTTGCTTTAGCTAATCTGGAAATTATTCCATTTCAATTGACATCATAAAAATGACCAATAAAATAGTGGTAGAGGGCATAACATAGATGCGCTTTATCACTGCCTAAATGTGATTATAACAGACTGAAGTGTACGATGTATGGGAAAGATTCGTCGCTAACTTCTAGACCAGTGATGGTGTAGGGGTAAGCACGCAGCACAGAACGCTGAGGACCTGGGTTCGATTCCCAGCATTGGTCTTTTTTCTGGGGTTTTTTCTGTGCATCTATATTTCAGTTTGTATTTAGTTTGAAATATGTGGTTTCACGGGATGACCGTAAAAGTAATAAAAAAAAATGAAGTTGAAGAAAATAAAAAAATAAATAGAAAAAGATACTGCATACTTAACTTGTAAAAGTTGGCCTAGTGGCGCCATCTCTTGGTCCAGGTCAGCGGGTAGCTCCGAAGGAGTGTTCAAGTCTCTCGGTAGAGGGCATAACATAGATGCGCTTTATCACTGCCTAAATGTGATTATAACAGACTGAAGTGTACGATGTATGGGAAAGATTCGTCGCTAACTTCTAGACCAGTGATGGTGTAGGGGTAAGCACGCAGCACGGAACGCTGAGGACCTGGGTTCGATTCCCAGCATTGGTCTTTTTTCTGGGGTTTTTTCTGTGCATCTATATTTCAGTTTGTATTTAGTTTGAAATATGTGGTTTCACGGGATGACCGTAAGAGTAATAAAAAAAAATGAAGTTGAAGAAAATAAAAAAATAAATAGAAAAAGATACTTCATACTTAACTTGTAATAAAATAGTGGTCACTTTAATGTATCGGAAAATGTGACACGAGTCGTAAAGCGGCCATTATTTACCGTCTACGGCCAGGTAATAAATTTTGACCTTTTGACCTGAACTTTGTTTTACGGTACCTATCAGGTTTAAACGACATTGAGCTTAATGGCCTACCGTGTTTTTGGCGCATTTATTGCATCAATTTAATCTCGTGCTGTATCATTACAAGTAAAGCTTATAGTCTTGAAATTCATGTGCAAGATATTTGAGGATTCAATCTAATGACAAACAATTGTTTATCGAAACACGATTACTTATAGTTCGCTCGATAGAAAAAAAATCCAAAGTCGTCTCTAAAAAATAAAATAAACTCGTAGTACGACGCTAATACTGCACGGCAGGTCATGACTTTTTGAATGTTTATAATTATAAAACAAGAGGTTTTATAGGGTGTATTTTTGCTACATTTTTAAAATATGTATTTAATTTGTTTTAGTAATAAGATGAAAATACCCAAAAACACGCGCATTCTTACCAACCTATCTTGACCATCGTGCCTCCCCCACGCCCGAAATCGCCCTCCCAAAATCGATTAGCGCGAAAAGCTCGGTAGGCCCTTAATAAATAGTGGGTACTTTCGAATGAGCGAACATGAAAGCGTGGTGGCTTAATGGTTTGACCTATGGACTCTCGTAGAGGGATATAGGTTCAAACCCGGGCTCGTACCCGAGATTTTCGATATGCGCGATATTACATTGTTTATGAGCTTTCATCACCATCATCATTTCAGCCGAAAGACGTCCACTGCTGAACATCGGCCTCCCCCAAGGTCAATCAACTTTTTTTAGTAAACGATTTTCTGCTATTTTCTATGAAAACCGAAATAATTAAAAAACTGATTATTTTCCCTTATTTAAAGTATACTTTTCAAAACCGTAGATTTTTGTAGTCAATAATGGTGTAATTGCCATATTTATTTTATTTTGTTTAGCTTCTATTTCGTGGGTAAATATAAAATAAATAAATAAATATTAGGGGACAATCTTACACAAATCGACCTAGTCCCAAACTAAGCAAAGCTTGTACTATGGGTACTAGACGACGATAAACATACTTATATAGATAAATAAATACTTAAATACATAGAAAACATCCATAACTCAGGAACAAATATTCGTGCTCATCACACAAATAAATGCCCTTACCGGAATTCGAACCCAGGACCTCTTGCTTCGTAGGCAGGGTCACTACCAACTAGGCTAAAGCGGTCGTTAAACCCACCCACCCAGTGTGACCCAGGGGACAATGTTGTCCCCGAAATTCGTATGAAAATAATCATAATAATCATAATCATCATTTATTGCAACCATGGTACATTATGGATGTTTACATTTGTTTGTTTCACATGGACCCTGGTAGGGCACAGCATACTATAATATAAGATACAAATAAAATAAATTAAACCGAATTAAATTAAAATAAATTAAATAAATCAAATCAAATTAAATTAAAACAAAATTAAAACAAATTAAAACAAATTAAGTCAAATTAAAATTAAATTAAATTAAATTAAGTCAAATTAAGTCAAATTAAGTCAAATTAAATCAAATCATTAAAAACTAAATTGAATGAAAACCAGATTAAATCAAACAGAAAACGAACCAAATCAAATCACTACAATTAGATCGAATCAAATCAAAATAAAATCAAAATAGAATCAAATTAGATCAAATTAGAAGGTGTCTTTAACTTTATCGTCAAAAAAATCTTTTAAGGTGTAGTAACATTTCTTAATAAGGAAATCTTTTAACATTTTAATAAACTGCTTATCGTTAGTTTGAGCCTTAATATCATTTTTAAGATGGTTATATATTTTTACTGCCATGACGTTTGGACTTGTCCTGTGGAGTTTGAGCTTAGAAAACATCGGCAATGCCAAATTATTTTTGAACCTCGTTTCGAAACGGCGCGGTTGGTCAGTCAGCTTCGCAAATAGAACAGAGTGTTTTCTTACAAATTTACAAATTTCGAAAATATATATTGCAGTTAAGGTTAGTATTTCGTACTTGATAAAATATGGTTTGCAGCTGTCTGGACTCCTTATATTCGCGAGTATGCGCACACATTTATTTTGAAGAATGAACAGATCTTTAACGTCCGTGCTATTTCCCCATAAGATAATGCCGTATTTGAGCCATGAATAAGTATAGGCATAATAAGCTATTTTTGCCGACTGCAGTGAGGTTGATTTTTTTAATTCTCTAAGGGCATAGATAAATTTTGAAATTTTATTTTTGATTTTCTGAACGTGCGCCTTCCAATTCATACCCGTATCAATATCCAACCCCAGAAGGGTGAATGTGTCTACGCATTCCACCTTATGTCCTTTAAATGAAAAGTCTATTTCTAAAGCACACTTTTTTGTACCTACTGGCTTAAATTGCATCACCTTAGTTTTACTTAAATTTATTTCCAGATTGTGATCTTTCAACCAATCCTCCACCAATAACCAATCTTCAAATAGTGGTATTTCCCCTGGTTGACCGGATTTTTTCATGGAAATACTTATTTTTTTGGTTTTCACATTGCACTATGATAAACAGTTTATCTAATTACTGCAAAATCATGGTTTCACTAACCAGAGATTACAGAGTTACTTGTAAAGGAGTAAATAGAAATTTACAAAAAAAAGTTGATTGATCCTCCAGCAACCTGAAGCAGGTCGTCGCTCCATCTTGTTGGAGGCCTACCTACACTGTGTCTAGCATGAGCTTTACGGTGAAGAAAACATCGTTCGGCAAAAAACAAGCCATGGAAAAAAATATATAAGGTAAGCAATAGGCGGCCTTAAGTATCGCTTTTTTTTATAATGTGTATTTAAAATAAATTGTCGTGTAGCTTCACAGTGCTTTACTTATGCTGTTATGCTGTATAATTAATTGGAATAAATAAATAAATAAATAAATGTTAATCGTTAAATTTCTGAAGATCTCTGTGTATGTCGTAGAAGTTATGGTGATTGTTTGCTTCAAGATACAGCTGCTGTATTATCTATATATTTTGTGTTTATTTGGTGTCGTCCCAAACTAGGGACAGCATAAAGGCCGCTGTGCATTACATCCGGCCCATTTTGTGAACACGGCGCTCGTTAAATTTCAGGCCGTAGGATGTCATTAATGGACTACATCCCTAATAACTATGGCTATTAGAGGAGGTCGCTATATCAAAACTATGTATAAACTAGGTACGTTCCCTTCAAGTTATAATATAATAACAAACTGAGAGTTCCTAAGCTTTGCTCCGCAAACAGTTTCTAAATACGTGTAGCCAACCAATTTGATGGGACTATGGTTTCGCATAATTTGACAAGTCATAATGCATCATTCTTATAATCAACGTAAGTCATAAATAGGTTTATTTCTGAAACAATTTTTTTTTTCGGAATCATTATAAAACAAGCCTAACCTACTGCATTCTATAAGATGGTATTGAAAAAACCGGCCAAGTGCGAGTCGGATTCGCGCACAAAGGGTTCTTTATAAAAACGGCAAAAAACACGTTTGTTGTATAGGAGCCCCCTTAAATGTTTGTTTTATTTTCATTTATTTATTTATTTTTAAAGTGAATATATAACTTAATAGTTTTTTATAAATTTTTTTTCTTCACCATTTTGGAGAAAAGCTTTATATTAGTCTCGGCTGGAATAGCAATTGCTGGCTTCGTACCTATTAGTTAAACTCATACTCAGCCAGCAATTACCTACTTCCAGGCCACGACAGTAATGTACTATTAAATGGACCGCAAGTTGGTCAGACACACCGATGTAGACTTGACTAAAAAATATTGGGTATATTTAGACCCTTGACTATTTCCATGTTTACAAGAGAGACGCAAACAACAAAATGTGTATGCCTAACCCACGGCCCTATCTGGTTTCAGGTAATTTCAAGTCCTAGGATGATAATGTGGTACTTTATCTTTTAGAAATGATGAAATCCGCGCAAGAACTAAAGTCACGGACATAGCTCGAAGAATCGCTAGACTTAAGTGGCAGTGGGCAGGGCACATCGCTCGTAGAACTGACGGCCGATGGGGCCGAAAGGTTCTCGAGTGGCGTCCGCGGACCGGAAGACGCAGTGTAGGTAGGCCTCCAACAAGATAGAACGACGACCTTGTTAAGGTGGCGGGAACGCATTGGATGCGGATGGCGCAGGGCTGATCTGTTTGGCGAGCCTTGGGGGAGGCCTATGTCCAGCAGTGGACGTCTTTCGGCTGAAATGATGATGAGATGATGATGATGACTTTATCAAGCCTATTGCAAATAACGCTCGAATTGGCGAAGGTAGTATGTTTGCGTATGATCCGTCCTAATTCAACAAAATGAACTCAAATAGACGTGTAATTGAACTAACGTATTCCTGTTAGGGCCAACCCAGGAGTTCGTCAGTTTTTAAATTAATGTGTTACGATAAAGGGGAAAGTGTTAGAGTGAAGAGTTTGATGTTTGTTTGTTTATTTGTCGGTAACAGTACGTGATCGACGGAACTTCAGGCGCGGAATAGGAGCTCCGCTGCGCGGGGATCCGTCGGCTTAGTCTCGGGATCACGTACTTCGCATCTGCGCCAGAGTGTGACGTACTTGCTGGTCGTTGGAGACTGTGTGTTGAATGTCTGCGTTACTGTGTGTGAGGCGATAGATGCACGTGTGTTAGCCATTGTCCATTGCTCGTATAGAGCCTACGTTGTAAAAAAGTAATATTGTAAATTTGTATAAACGTCGTTTTTTAGGGTCCCGAGCCGAAGTGTAAAAACGACTGAGACTTCGCTGTCCGTCCGTCTGTCCGTCTGTCCGTCAGTCCGTCGCTGTCAGTTGCGTCGAGTAGCCGCGCGACCAGAGCGGTAGCGCGCAGTGCGCGTGTGACAGCCGTCGTGACGTGAGACTCCGGGAAGAAGGGCTACGGATTAGCACGAAACATGTCAATTTAAACTCGTTTTAAGACGTGAGTGATCCGTTTATTTTCCATATTAGTAGGGTTATTATATTTTGCGTTAGTCTTCGATCTTCGCAAATGGCTTGTGAAGGTACACTCGGCTCGATTTTAATCCGTTTGATAACGAAGCTGCCTCATTAATTATCTCTTAGAGAGTAAATTAATTGTTCTGGGCTGTAATTACTAAGTGAGTTAGTACTCGCAACATATTGGATTGGGAACTACAGGTATGAAGAACCGATTCAAACTAGTTATTAACGCACAGTAGACCACCTTTCGAAGAAAGCCATTGTATTCTATCCATCATATTTGTCATTGTATTTCCTCTAGTGAATAATCCTTGGTTTAAAATGAACGTAAATAATAAAATAAAATAGCTCATTGAAATAACGACTTTATTATTTACAGCAGAGAGTTCATTTTAATAGAAACACCGGGACACCTCAAAAAATTCGTACTATACCTCTGTACAGTATTTTAAAAATAGTTCAGTAAAAAAAATATAAGGTCGAATTATGAACGCTGAAAAAAACGACAGTATGACGATCCCAAAACAGCAGTAGCAAATTATTATAAAATTGGGTCAAATACGTGAAAATATAAGTCAAAACATAAAGAAAACTTAGACACACTCCGTGAAAACGGCATAGCATAAAAGACAGTGACAGCTACGAGTATACCTCTACTAATGCAAAAAAAGACAGTCTTAGTACTTAGACTAAGTATATGTACTTACATACTTAATCTTTTGATAGAAGAATTGTATTAATTGGGTACATTCTACACAAATCTACAATGTTTTAAAGGACTTATCCTATCCAACGATACTCGATACAAAATTACAGCTTTCTTGTACGGTCAGCATCAAAGGTAGGTCACTTTTGTACTTTGTCGTAATAACACAATTGTCAATCAAGTATGACGTTTTGCACCTAACTGTAGAGCGACAAGGTATAAAACAAAACTGACCAGCTACTTTTGACGCTGACTGTATTAAACAGTGAACGTTCGATAGGCGGACGGAAGGGATGAAAATATTTTCTTTTTAGGACTACGGACCCCTGAAAATGGTAATGTACATACTGGTATCAAAGGTTCTGGTAGGTACTTAATATGAGAGGTACGAGTACAAGGGCTTCTTAACCTTTTTCTTTTATTCCAAGTTAACTTTTACACACGACGACGGAATGGAGAACGGTAAATGCATTTGGGTTAAGAGGTTGTGTGTTCGTATAGGTGTCACTTCGTTTCCGATAACTTTATGTCATAATTTCGGTTTACTAATGTTTCGTAAAATGATTAATTTGCCAAATGTTTATTTTTTCTGAAACTGTAAACTTTTCAGGATTGTTATAAAACAAACCTAACCTAACCTAACCTAACCTACAGGATAGTCCTGAAATATATCCTGAATAGTTTGCAGTTTCAGAAAAAAATAACATTTGGGAAATGAAACATTTGCCAAATGAATCAGTTTGCGAAAAATAATTCGCCGGAAACGCAGTACACGCCTAAGTTCACTTTTTTTTTTTTTTGTATTTCAACCACACTATAAAATATACAGAACCGTGTTGTTTTCAGGATTTTTTTAAATTTCATCTTAAATAATCCCGTAGTTTAGGTCAGGTTAGGTTAGTTTATTAATAATTCAGAAGAAAATACTGCCACAAAAAAAATACTTTATGACAAATGAATATTATGGCAAATTTTGCTGTCACGTATAAAATATGTTTCTATCTTTCTTTTCTTCAAATTAAATTTGGTAACACGACTGAGAACCGTTTGTTGACATTTTTCTTAAAACTACTCAACCGATTTTGATGGTGATTTTTTGCAAGGCTTTGATTGGGCTGCCCCTTTCGGCAATAGCTTTGAGCATGAAATTGAATTTGCAGCCTTGAACGTACGGGTTGTTGCGTTTGTAATTATTGAAATGTCTCTTAAATCTTAGATAATTGCTACAGATTAAAAACAGTGAAGATAGGGTGATAAATGTAATACCTATAATTGAACTTGGGGCTAATTTATTCCGTTGTGTGCGTCTGGATCTGCCACTGATGGCACAAAACGGAAAAAAACTTCCGTCTAGTGCCAATGCACTGTCAATTTTTAATGAGATTTTTACTGGACGGATATATAAGTGTCGGTATTTTTTTTGCGCGAGTCGGACTCGCGCACGAAGGGTTCCGTGCCATTATCTATAAAAACGGCGAATAAATCACGTTTGTTGTATGGGAGCCCCCCTTAAATATTTGTTTTATTCTGGTTTTTAGTATTTTACGTTATAGCGGCAACCGAAATACATCATCGATAAGACCGCCTATTGTCTACCTGAATTTTTATTTTTGTAATGTCACTGTACTGTTTTTGGTGATCAATAAAGAATATTTGTATTGTATTGTATTGTATTGTATCATCTGTGAAAATTTCAGCTGTCTAGCTATCACGGTTCATGAGATGCAGACAGACGGGCAGACAGACGGACGGACAGCGGGGCCTCAGTAATAGGGTCCCGTTTTTATCCTTTGGGCACGGAACCCTAAAAACTAGGAAAGAAAATGCTGAGGCTTGGGATCGAACCTGGGTGTTTGTCAAACGGAAAAGCTTGCTGGACCATTAAGTAACTCTTTATTTGCTAGAATACATTACAACATACAATTACAAGGTCTTCGTCATCATCATCATCCCAGCCTATATACGTCCCACTGCAGGGCACAGGCCTCCTCTCAGAATGAGAGTGCTTGGGCCGTAGTTCCCACGCGGGCCCAGTGCGGATTGGGAACTTCACATAGACCATTGAATTTCTTCTCAGGTGTATGCAGGTTTCCTCACGATGTTTTCCTTCACCGTAAAGCTCATGGTAAAAAAATCATTCCATAAAATCGTTTCGAGACGACCGTAGTCTCAACCATACGGTATACGGTGAAAAATATGTCTCGAATAGATACGAGATTTCCCGCATAACCCGAGCCTAACTTCTACGGCGCTTTTTCTAATATGTTCTTGATAAAATTACAATTTCAAACTAAATACAAACTGAAATATAGATGCACAGAAAAAACCCCAGAAAAAAGACCAATGCTGGGAATCGAACCCAGGTCCTCAGCGTTCCGTGCTGCGTGCTTACCCCTACACCATCACTGGTCTAGAAGTTAGCGACGAATCTTTCCCATACATCGTACACTTCAGTCTGTTATAATCACATTAGGCAGTGATAAAGCGCATCTATGTTAATGCCCTCTACCGAGAGACTTCAACACTCCTTCGGAGCTACCCGCTCACCTGGACCAAGAGATGGCGCTACTAGGCCAACATAGATGCGCTTTATCACTGCCTAATGTGATTATAACAGACTGAAGTGTACGATGTATGGGAAAGATTCGTCGCTAACTTCTAGACCAGTGATGGTGTAGGGGTAAGCACGCAGCACGGAACGCTGAGGACCTGGGTTCGATTCCCAGCATTGGTCTTTTTTCTGGGGTTTTTTCTGTGCATCTATATTTCAGTTTGTATTTAGTTTGAAATATATGGTTTCACGGGATGACCGTAAAAGTAATAAAAAATGAAGTTGAAGAAAATAAAAAAATAAATAGAAAAAAGATACTTCATACTTAACTTTAAAATTACAATTTTTAAGCGACTTTAAAAATAAGGAGGAGGTTCTCAATTCGTCGGAATCTTTTGTTTCAGTTGCAATCATTTGTCGCCTACATAATAATCCAATTTTGCGATTAATTGATTTGATTGATCAATTGATTAAAATCGCATCTTCGAATTATCATTTGTGGCATTATCCATATTGATCAGGCAGACATAATGTGTACGTGTACTCATGCTCAATCTAGTTTATTGAAGTATGATTTGCTTAAACAGTTCCCCGTGTGTCAAAACTTTTGATTGTAAATCAATAGGGGAATAGACTAATAAACCAAAACAAATATGTGCACCTCAAACACGAAACTCCAATAATGTCAACTGTAACTATCCCTGAACTGTCTTATTTGCTAACCGACTGCGGCAAGGGAAGCGGTTGTGTCTCAGAATGAGAGGATTTGGCTCAGTTCCCACGCGGGCCCAGTGCGGCTAGCGAACTTCACATACACATTGTTTTTTTTCTCAGGTGTATGCAGGTTTGCGATGTTTTCCTTCACCGTAAAGCTCATGGTAAATTAAAAATGTAATTTCGCACATAAATTCTGAAAAACTGAGAGGTGCGACCCTGGATTCGATCCCACGACCCTCTGCTTGAGAGACCATAGGTCAAACCACTAGGCCACCACGGCTTGGTTGGCTAACGGTATCATAGTCCGTTAAGGGCTCTTTTACATGTCTTTTTAGGGTTCCGTACCAAAAGAGTAAAAACGGGACCCTAGTACTGAGGCTCCGCTGTCCGCCCGTCTGTCCGTCTGTCACCAGGCTGTATCTCATGAACCGTGATAGCTAGACAGTTGAAATTTTCACAGATGATGTATTTCGGTTACAGGTATAACAACAAATAGTAAAAAATAGAATAGAAAAAATACTTAAGTATTTAAGGGGACTCCCATACAACAAACGTGATTTTTTGCTTGTTTTTGGTCGATATTGATAACGGCAGCAGGTAGACAATTGAAATAATCACAGAATATTTATTTATATACCTAATTTAAAAATAAATAATTAAATTAAAATAAAACAAATATTAAAGGGCCCTTCGTGCGCGAGTCCGAGTCTATCAGCGCTTCCGGAAAGACCATGCTTGCCAAGAAATATTCGCCACAAGAAACTTGACACTAAGTAATTTTTTCTAACATCAAATTAAAGAAGGATCAACCGGACCTATAATTGTTGACTTCACCACCGTCGGAAAAAAAGAAAACCTAATTAAGGCCTGTAGAAACTTTAATAAGAGTAATAAGTTGCATCCACTTAGTACCCGTCATTTAAATCAGCCAGGGCCAATCTTGCCGATTTATTTAGCTGACAGCCTGACTAAAAAGGCAAAACATCTCCACTACTTGGCCAGGACTTTCAAAAAAGATCACCATTACCACGGCTGCTGGACTTCTTATGGGAAAATATACCTACGCAAGCGGGAGGACTCGCCCGCAATCCTAATTAATAACAAAGATGATCTAGCAAAATTACAATGACTAGGATCTCCTCATTTATTTTTGTTTAAAATTTCATTTAGCTTTTATTTTTATACAAAGTTCATTTTGTTTAGAAATATTTATGTCAATCATACCGTGAATATAGATTTCCTTTTGTACACAATTTTACATTTGCACACATCATACACATACTTTACACACGAACCAAACAATCAAAAGATTTTTCACTATTTAAAAATAAGATATCAAATTGAAGCAGCCCGCGAGATCATAACATTTAAACATCACCTTCCCGTTAGTATTCACCTCATTTCAGCCCTTATCTACTTCCATTCAATAACATAAGTAATAATTTAATAAACTTTGATTTAGATTCGCTAACAATAGCTGACCCCGCCTCCTGTGACCTTGAGGATTGTGGCTCCTTAGTTCCGGATCACTCATCCTACCTAAGATTCTCACTCAGAACATAAGGAGCATTACATGTAATTTCGCTGGTTTAATGACTCTCTTAGTCAGAACTAATGTACAATGGGATATCATTGTGCTTACGGAATGTTGGCTTAAATCTACCCCCCAAATTCCAATAATTAACGACTACAATTCCTACCTTACACAAAAAAACTCAACCCAAAACGAAGGAGTTGTAGTGTACGTGAAAAAGAACTTTTTGGTACAGGTTGAAGAACCGGAGTTATCAGATCTTAACTGTTTATCATTAAAAATAAATCACGAAACATTATTAATAGCCTTGTATCGCCCCCCCGGACAAGAAAATATCACTGATTTTCTCGAGTCCTTAGATACATTGCTGACAAAAAACAGATGTTATAAAAATATTTTAATAACGGGTGATATTAATATAAATATTGTAGAAGGTTATTCTGATGCGAGCTCATCGAATTATCTTAACCTATTGGCTTCTCATGGAATGTTACCAGCCCACACCCTCCCAACACATAATCGTACCTGTTTGGACCATATGATACTTAAAACTAAATCTTACGCACGCTGCCTCATTGCAAACTCCTCTTTGACCGACCACGAATGCGTAATTCTATACCTAGCCCTAAAGATGATTGACCCCCAACCTTCCAGGACAAAAAGATGCATAAACACTGCGAACCTTCAAAAAGATATAAATGACATTGATTTGGCTCCGTTGTATGATATTAACGATGTAAACGATACAACCTCTTATCTCGTTTCTGTATTATCTACTGCTATAAAATCTAATACAACTATAACTAAAGTTCCTAACCGCAAATTTATTAAAAAACCCTGGATTACCCGGACTTTTAAAATGTATGAAAAATAGAGATAACCTGCATAAAAAAACGAAAATTGCGCCAGACAACGAAATTTTAAAAACGACATACAGGAGATACAGAAACTATTGTAATAAAATACTTAAAATAACTAAAAATGACTACGAAAAAAACTTAATTCTTAATGCGGGGTCTAATAACAAAAAACTATGGGGTACTATTAAAAATATTACTTACACCAAAAAGATAAAAGAATCCTATACAGAGCTGGTGTCCCAAACTAATCCCACTCAATCAGTTAACCATGTTAATGACTACTTTGCTAAAGTTGGTAAATCACTTGCTGAAAAATTTAATTCATATAGTTCTAATCTAGCATCATCTAATTTCCTAAATAACTCTCCGGTGAATTCTTTCGTCCTTTTACCCACGGACGAGGAAGAGGTAGAGAGGCTGATCTCAAATCTCAAAAATGACTGTGCCACTGGGATTGATGATATCTCGAGTGCGTTCATTAAACAATTTAAAGCCCTCCTTGCCTCTCCTCTTACCTACCTATGCAACCTTGCGATGTCAACCGGTACTTTTCCACGACTCTTTAAAAGGTCGGTCATCGTTCCAATTCACAAGAAGGGAGACAGAGACTGTGTAGATAACTACAGACCTATTTCTATCCTCCCGGCACTTTCTAAAATACTCGAGCGAATAATGAATTCAAGACTAACCAAGTTCCTCGAATCTAATAATCTTTTATCCCCCTCCCAATTCGGTTTCCGCAAAGGTAAGTCCACAGCTGATGCAGTCCACGAACTAACTGAATACATTGTGGATAAACTGGATAGCAAACAAAAAACACTCGCAATTTTTTTAGACTTGGCGAAAGCGTTTGACACAGTCTCTGTCCCCATACTAGTGAGTAAACTTGAAAGAATGGGCGTCAGAGGATTGCAGCTGCGCCTGTTTGAGGACTACCTTGCAAATCGTACCCAGTGTGTCAAAATAGGGGACCACGTTAGTAATGAATTAGAGATTTCTTATGGTACACCGCAGGGTAGCATACTCGGGCCGACCCTTTTCTTGGTGTATATCAATGACCTTTGCCAACTGCAGCCTCAAAATAGTCGTATCATAACATTCGCTGACGACACCGCTATCTTGTTTCACGCAAACTCTTGGTCTGAAATTTATGAATATGCTCAGGCTGGTTTTGACATGGTATCTAAAACACTTGCGATGAATAAACTAACTTTAAATGTTGACAAGACAAAGTATATTACCTTTTCCCTTAAACCCTCAACCCCAACATATGCCTGTCCTCTCACCATTAAAGCTCACTCCTGCGCTGACCCTAATAATTCATCCTGTCACTGTCCTATCCTGGAACGCACTTCCGTCATCAAATATCTCGGTATACTGATAGATAGCAGGCTCTCTTTTCATCCCCACATAGATCTCCTCACAGCTAGAGTCCGCAAATTAATATTTATTTTCAAAAATCTCCGACATGTAGCTGACCCAAAAATCATAAAAACTGTTTACTTTGCGCTCTGCCAATCTATTCTCTCATATTGCATAACATCTTGGGGCGGTGCTACCAAAACCCACTTCCTAAAACTTGAACGCGCACAAAGGGCAATTCTTAAAGTGAGTCACTCCCTTCCTTTTCTTTTCCCTTCAACTGAATTATATAAACGAGCTAACGGAGAGACAACTCTTCATCCTAAATATAATATTAAAACAGCACGCACTCATTCCGTATGATCCAGAATCCTTGTCGGGCAAACGCAGGAAGGACAGGGTGTGTCCTGCTCCCAAGTTTATTTCACGTTTTTCCCACAGGGTTTTTTGTTATCTGGGAGGTTTCCTTTTCAATAAAATAAGCAGGGAATTAACTATTTACCCTTTAACCCAAACTCGCTGTAAGAAGGTTGTTTCTAATTGGTTACAAAGCTTGGATTATAATGCGACAGAAAATCTGCTACAAGCATTATCATGAAATCAATTTAAACCTAATCTTGCATTGCTCCAACGCACACCGCGCAGACACTTTCATTCGCGCGCTCACACGTAGACGCACACACGCACGCACTCAAATGCACGCACACACACACATGCACACACACACACACACATACACACACACACACTCACACACACACACACACACACACACACACACACACACACACACACACACACAAACGCACACATACACACACACACACACACACACACACACACACACACACACATACACATCCTTATGAACTATGGTTAAAATCTATATCATATTCTTAATGTAATTTGTAACGCAAATTGTTTTTATTTTTATTTTTTATTTTTTAACTGTAACTCAGTAGTTGCGGACATCTGAGGGCAGGAGATCTGGTGACCTGACACACAGGATTTCCCTAGTTCGGGTA
The DNA here is from genome assembly GCA_947859365.1 of Archips crataeganus. Lineage (NCBI taxonomy): Eukaryota > Metazoa > Arthropoda > Insecta > Lepidoptera > Tortricidae > Archips > Archips crataeganus. Next base: position 4,231,028 of record OX402071.1, on the reverse strand, counting down.
CCAGTCTCCCCCACTCAAGTCTCCCAATAACAACTTTATTATAATATTTAAGTTCCTACATTGTACTTGGTGGTGGAGAAATCAAATAAATTTCTTATTTCTTATTTCTTAATTCTTAATTTTATCATTATAGGTACGTAACAATACAGTATACATTTTCATGCATTCAAATGGGATTGGGCCGGGCAGGTGTGCTGTATGCACCCTCAAAGGCAGGCCCAGGCACAGATGGCGAGGCTTAGAGGCGAGGATTAGCTAGATTTAACTCAGGACAGGAAGCTTTGGAGAACCAGAGAGGAGGCCTTTACCCAGAAGTGGGACACTTTAATGGCTAGTAAAAAAAAATGCAGAGGGTCGTGGGTTCGAATCCAGGCCGCACCTCTGAGTTTTTCGGAATTTATGTGGGAAATTATTTATAATTATTTATGCATTATGTAGTATGAAAATGCCGTCAAAAATTATTGTAGCTATGTAATTTGTATGAAACAATACCTAGTCAATTATAAGTTTTAAACAATATGCCAGCGCCTGGCACCACACGTCCATTTTCAATGCATTTAAATGGACTACTTGTCGTCTCATCTTTATTCAACGGTTATATTAAATATTTAGGTCAAAGATGGTGCAGTTCGCATATTCTGAAGTTACTTCAGGATTGCATAGTTTGTGCACACAGATCTGATAGGAAAAGGAATACTTAATCATTTTTTGGACGTGACAACGTCTAATAAATCGATGAACGCCGGCTGCGTACACGAAAAAGGATGACGCAATGTAACGTACATGTACGGGACGTACATTGATTTTGCCGTAGGATGCACCGTTTACAAGATATTTGACAGAACACCGGTTCTCGTCCGATCACCGAGGTTTAAGCAACGTCGGGCGCGGTCAGTACTTGGATGGGTGACCGCCTGGTTTTTTAATGTTTTGTTATGACGTTGTCACGTTAAACTATCGTCCGTAAACCAACTTTTCATTCAACTGACCCGTAATTGGCTCTACATTATTTTCACCTGATGAAAAGAACAATGCAGATGAGGCCAAAGGTGTATCTCACTGGTTCAGTAACAGCCTCACTCGAGCCTTGAAGAGCCCCAGGTTATATTTACCTGGAAATACAGACGACGGTAGCAAATTCCATTCCTTATAAGGTCGTATTAGGAAAGATGAAGCGAACCGTTTCGTGCGGACTAATAGAATACTAACCACATTTGGATGTCCCTTGCCTGGACGTTACAGTTAAGTACTCGAGCCTTCTAGCCCGAAATTGAAAGCCTTTTAGAGCTGAACTGACGGAAACGGCTTGCAAAGAGGTGTTAATTGTGTCAAAGCCGAAGTCTTAATGAAAAAAACTATTGCTTTTTAGGGTTCCAAATTGTTATTATTATTAAAGCTTTATTTATCCATACAGTACAATAAGTTTCTATACATTTTTATTATATTAGTTCTATTGTATGGCCCCTCCAGGGTAACATAAGCCTCCTCCACCTCTTTCCACTTTTGTTTTCCTTGAGCAGTGCTCATCCAGTCATTTCCAGCTGTTTTTATAATTTCGTCAACCCATCTCTTCCTCTGCCGCCCTCTATGTCGTTTTTCAGTAGGACCGAGCCATTTTATTGTTTTTTATGTCCATCTGTCATCCTGGAATCGAGCTACATGACCTGCCCACTTCCACTTCAGTGTCAAGGCATGTTGCAGTGCGTCCGTAAGTTTTGATTTGTTGCGTATGTCAACATTTCGTATTTTATCAATTCTTCTCAGTTTCAGGATGCTTCTTTAAATAGCATGTTGGCATGACAGTATTTTGTTTTTAATCTTGTTAGTGAATGTCCAAGTCTGGCTTGCAATGCATACCTATGTTAAGCAGGGCAGGATACACGAGTCCATTATGATCTTCTTTAGCTTCAAACTGTAGTTAACTAAAGGATACCTACAGAGATAGGACAGAAGGATAAATACAACATGGAAAAAGTATTGGGCACAGAAAATAAATAAATATCACGGGACAATTCACACCATTTGTACCTAGTCTCAAACTAAGTAAAACTTGTACTATGGTTACTAGGCAACGGATAAACATACTTATACCCAGAGACCTTACCTTATTACCCAAGATTCGAGCACATAAATAATGCTAATGCGGTGGGGTATGTAGATAACTTTGGGTCTCCGTTGAACAAGTATACGCGTTCGTATTGCTCTCGTCGTAGCGCGTGTTACGACACGCTTACGCTACTACGCCGTGTGCGTAGGAGCTTATGGTACCGTTGACGGCGAGTATATGATATTAGTATAATAGTATAAACAATCTCACAAGAATCTCACTTTAAATAAATAAAATTTTGCAAGGTCATTTGGCTCCAAGCTTTGCCGAGCCCCCAGGTGCGGATAGCTGTATCGTGTTCATAAAATTATACTTATAATGGTAGAAGGGGGTGTAAGGTGTAAGTTTAAGCGTTATAAGAACAGCAATGTGGTTACAAGTTTAGTATTACCGCTATAAGGTAAACGTTCCAATGCTCGACACCTCAACTCCCACTACATAACACCCATCTGTCACCTCTCTTACTATAAAATAAATAAATAAATAAATAAATAAATATTAGGGGACAATCTTACACAAATCGACCTAGTCCCAAACTAAGCAAAGCTTGTACTATGGGTACTAGACGACGATAAACATACTTATATAGATAAATAAATACTTAAATACATAGAAAACATCCATAACTCAGGAACAAATATTCGTGCTCATCACACAAATAAATGCCCTTACCGGGATTTGAACCCAGGACCTCTTGCTTCGTAGGCAGGGTCACTACCAACTAGGCTAAAGCGGTCGCTACTATGACATAAGATTGAAGGTGCCATGTATTGGGTCAGTGTCGAGCACAGGGACGTTTATCTTACGTTGGTAGTGATATTCCATGACGTTTTTAAAAGCTTTTATTTGTCGTGCAAAGTTCGTATATTAATGATGTGGCTTAAATTTTTCGACCATTTCCTGATTTCTGATTAAGCTGAAAATTGGTGTACCTACTTGTGTAATTTTCGTGATTATACAATAATAAAATAAATAAATACATTTTGGTGGTCTGCAGGACGAAGCTCTTAAATGGTTGATGGCATCGACTTGAGCCTAGGTAAGAATATTTAGTTTTTTTAAAATTCAATGCAAAAAAAAATTTGTATAAAAAATTCGTTTTTAACAGAAATTTTAAATTTTAACAAAAATTTAAGCTGAAGCTAAGTGACCGAATTCCTGAGTTTTAAATCGTGTAAAATTATCAAGGTCACGCTGCATTGTATAGTTTGAAAGGATGAACAAACAGGACTCCGAATCATTTTATTTGCTTTGATCATCATCACTAGCAGCATTATCATCATCATCATCACTACCAGCAGCACCATCATCGTCATCATCTTTTCTTGCGAACTGCTGTAGCGTCCGTTGTTTAGTCGATTCAACCAAATTTATTTTTTATGTGTATGCTGTCATAAATATCTTCTTCTTCTTAAAAAATATATTTTAAAAAAATATATTTTTAGGCCTATTGTCTAACGGGTCGATCAACTTTTCTTTGTCACTCGTTGCTATAGTGACGGTCTCCTGAGTAACTCTTTAAACCGTAAGTTTATGTGATTAAAATTTGCCAAACATGCATTTTTGTGGTAGTTTTAAAACCCTTCTACAATTGGTCATCTAATAAGCATGTTAGTTAATGTGACACAACACTTCTTCTAATCAAACTGTACTACTTTTGTCCCCTCGCTGATGGGACAGAATAACAACAAGAAATAGTTGATCCACCCACACACTCGAAAACTCGGAAAGAGGTAGTGAATAATGATCATGAGCCCCCACGCTTTAGATAATACAGCCTCAGAACTTGAAACAGGTAGGTTCAAGTGCAAAAATACGTATCGATTTCATCCTCTCTTAATTATGCACCAATACCTTCATTCGACGACATAAGAGCTATAGGACATATTTGTGAGTAAGTTGCATGCACCCATAACTTTACACTTGTCTGTACATTCATGCTACTGTTATCAAAACTGGTACTTACCTACCGCTATTTGTGGTACAGGTTTCACGCCGTAGTCGCGTCTATCCGCTTATGAATTGCGGCACAATCCCGACTGTCGCAGCTAACTCGAGTTAATAGATGCTCTCTGCATAATATACGAGACGTTTCACGCGTAGTGCCTTTAAAGACTGCGTAATGTCGCACGCGCACGAGTTTAAACAACACCCTGTATTATGTAATTACGTGGAAGGCGTACACTTGGGAGTTCCCTTTTTACAAGCTTTTATTTAACTGGCAATGTTCGTGAGTTGTTTTCAAATCTTGCATGTCGAATTTCACCGATTTTGTAGTGAGAAAGAAAAAGAGAGAAATATATATGTAATAGGTGTTGCCCGCGACTCCCATCTGCGAAGTATAGGGGTATAAAAACTAGCCTACCAAATATAGAGCAAAAAAATCATAATAACTTTAATTTCAATACTAGATGAAAAAAAACCCGCCTGTATTCCCATTCATCCTAGAATACTTCCATGACAGTTTAGACGAAATGTAATGATATCTCATATATGGTTATTACATCGACAGTGAAATATATCTACATAAATCCATAACAATCGCATAGGCCAAATATAATTCTTCTATTTACTTTTTAAACTAAAAATGTAGTTTTAAACCTCTGCAAGAGGCTGTATAAAAGTTGCCAAGTAATTGTGGCAAAGAGGTGTTAATTCGCACTAAAGCTGTATAGCGCTGCTATAGAGCGAAGCTGTGTAATGGTGTGCTAATGTGGCCTTAACTTTAATGGCTCATATGGAAAATAACCTTTTATTTAGCAGACGGTTCGAGTTTAAATGAACCTTATTAAAGCAGTAGACGAGGTAGGTTAGTTAGTTTTCCTTGTTTAGGATAATAATGAAGTACTCCTCGTCGATTTCGATGGCGGCGACCCCAGCAATCATGGATTAAGGCCGCATCGAGCTTGTTGCGCTAGTCGATTTTAGGTATTCTATGCACTCGTATATGTGTGTGTGAGAGAGGCTAGAATCAAACCCGTACGCAAGCGCAAGCGACACAATTTCCCCGTCCAATGGCCTAAGGAGAACTAACGCAACTAACTATACGGACAAGGGGGAAGCACGACGACTCAAGATAGGTTGGTCAGACCGCGCGTGTATTTAGGTAATTTCATCGTATTATTAAAACAAATACATATTTTAAAAATGTAGCATCACTAGGCCCTAAAAAACATCTTGTTTTATTATTAACTTTGAAAAAGTCATACCTAACCTCCCTGCTTTATTTACGCCGTACTAAGGATTTATTTTATTTTCTGGAGACAACTTTGTATTTTTTCTATCGAGAAAACTACAATTAGTAATCGTGTTTCTAAAAACACTGGTCACTTGTCTTGAGTAAATCCTCAAATATCTTACGCATGAATTTCAGAACTAAAGCTTTGCTAGTAATGATACAGCAAGGGATTAAATGAATGAAATGAATACGCCAAAAACTCGGTAGGGCCTTAAGCCTATTATGGATTCTTATGTAGCTGGCCAAGCGAAACTTAGTCTTAAAAACTCTATTGCAGGCATTACAGTAGAGTTGGCCAGACGCATTGTGCATACATATAAATAAGTGTAAGAGGGCTTCAGTCTATCTTTACATTGTTGGCGTTTGGCACGTTCTTATAACCCATGAACATCTTATAGCTAGACCGTTTAAATGAGTCCTGGCCCGCGCCGCGCGGTACAGGGGCTGGGGGGTATGACGACAAAGGGGCCCGGGAGAGGTGCGTCATACCCTCCAGCCCCTGTACCGCGCGGGCGAGGTCTCATTTAAACGGTCTAGCATACGGTAGTAGCATAAGACACTAGACCCACCAAGGGTAGAGGGTGGGAAAGCGACTAACTAGCTATCGACTATATTTTATCGCTCAAGAAACGAACAAAAGATAAAGATCCCATGTCGGTAAAAGAGAAAGACATATTTTATAGTTCATCGCTGGCTGTTCACACTGCCGCCGAGCACTCTCTTCACAGCGATAAAAGCTGTCAACGATAAAACTCGCTCAGCGATGCTCGCTTGGCGGTCAGAATTCACGCTGAGAGACCAACCAGCGATCATTTTACTGTACAGCGTGGAGTCCCGCCCGAGCGAGTGGTGCGAGTTATCACCCGTCGCACTTGAATACTCGCTTATATACAGGGTTATTTGTAATTCATTGACATCCTCTTAACCCTCAATTCCTATCAATCAAACGAATGTTTTTTGTTTTACGACTTTTTGAAAAGAAGCATTTTAAAAAGCATTTTAATTTCCCATACAAATACACAGAGTATCGTAAAAATAAGAGGTAATCTCAAATTTTCAAAACGTTATTACACCACAAATATTAAGTTATGACAAAAGCCGTAAAACAAAAAACATTTGTTTAAGTGGTAGGAGTTTAGGGTTAAAAGGATGCTAGTGAATTACAAATAACCCTGTACAGCCGAACGACAAAACTGTCCGAACTAAGTACACACTCGCTTCTCGCAGCTCGCCTCCTCGTTTCTAGTTTCTATCTCTAATCGCTTCCAGCTCATCGTCAGCGGTGGGACCAGTGCCTAAATTACTTATGACAGGAAACGGCAAAGCAGAATAGAGATGGCGCTAGTGTGTTGTGTGAGAAGTCGTGGTAGCATAGTGGTTTGGTCTATGGCCTCTCAAGTAGAGGGTCGTGGGTTCCAACCCGGACTCGCACCTCTGAGTTTTTCGAAGTATATGTGCGAAATTGCATTTTGAAAATTACCGTGAGCTACTCCAGGAGCTGAATTTACTTTAGAGCTGTTAATTGACGCTAATTATAAATAAACGTGCAATAACGCAGTCGAAAGGTTTAATCATAAATTATGGTTATTGTTTTTTCAATAAGCTTCAGAAAATCATGATTTACATCATCTTGTTGGTAATAAGTAGAACTTGGTTATCCTAAACTTATTTAAAACTTAAAAAATAATCAAATCACTTACTTAAACACATCTTGCTAGAATTCTTATAACTAACTTAACTGTGTGACGCATTTTGACGCGGCACACAGACAGTTTAACCTTTATTAATATATAATATAGCATACCTTTTATCCCGGAAAAATTAATATCATAGGGACAGCGATAAACGAATTCTTCACAGACAGTGGCGGCGTAAAGGGGGGGCGAAGGGGGAGGTCCGCCCTGGGTGCCACGCATCAAGGAGTGACAACGACCACTCACTTTTACATCTAAAGAAGGTGCACAAAATCTCTCTCTTTAAAGACATACCAATAAATGTGATAATAATAATTCATGTAAAATATGTAAGCTTTTGTGAGTTAGAATTAATAATAATTAATAATTAAGGTCCTCAATGAGCCAAGCGTGCTAACCAATCTTTAGATTTTATCAATTGAAAGAGACTGGGAAGTCAATTTTGATAATGTTATCGAATATTTTAGTAGAATAAAGTCTCATAAGCATCGTTAGTACTTATTCGGTGTTTTATTTTAAGTAGGAGTGTTCAATACAAAACCGCTCGGGGTGCCAATTTACCCAACGCCGCCACTGTTCACAGACGAAGCCGGCGGCAACAGCTAGTGCTAAAATAAATGTATGCTCAAAAAAATCCGTTCAGCTGTTATTACGTGATTAACAAACAAACATTAAAAAATTCAATTTATTGAATCAGGCGTTACTTTGCGGAGGTCCATATTAATGAACTGAAACAATTACTTTGCTCAAAGTTTCAGTTCATCAAACATTAAAACCTCCAAACATCATCCAAATTCTCGTTTTCTTTTATTAGTAAGTAGGATTCTGATTTCAAGTTATCTCGTTTTGCTTTCAATATTGTAATAATTGATTTAATAACGAAATTAAAATTAAATTACGCCAAAGGCGGCCCGAATTCGTGGGCCTCATGCATAATGCATATCAAAATATTCCAGAAAGTTGCTTGCACTACCAGCCAGCCGCCACAGCGTACGTCCACAGCCTAGCCACTTCATACCAGTCTACGTAGATATCACAGAGCTACTTGTGCTATTCTATGCACTCGTGTGTGCGTGTGAGCGGCTAGAATCAAAGCCGTGCGAAAGCGCAAGCTACACCAAGTTCCCCGTCCGATGGCCGAAGGAGAACTAACGCAACTAACTATACGGACAGGGGGAAACACGACAGTTCAAGATAGGTTGGTCAGACCGCGCGTGTATTTAGGTATTTTCATTTTATCACTAAAGCAAATACATATTTCAAAAATGTAGCAACACTAGGCCCTAGAAAACATCTTGTTTTATTAACATTCAAAAAGTCACTTGTGTTTCAGAACTAAAGCTTTGATTGCAATTATATAGCAAGGGATTAAATGAATGCAATCAATGCGCCAAAAGCTCGGTGGGGCCTTAAAAGGCGTCCTCTCAAAATGAAAGAGCTTGGACCGTAGTTACTTGCCAGATTATTCTCAGCAGGGTTTTTCCGAACCGGTGGTAGATAGATTCTTTGACATTCATAAGAACTTCAATTGAAGTTTAAATTGAATAAAAAAATTTGACTTCAACTTTGACGGTGAAGGAAAACATCACACACAATTGAGACGAAATTCAACACTCAAGTCAACAGAATTGAACACATAAACTGCAACTCAAGCCCTCTCGCTCACAGGTGCCCTCCAGTAGAGTGGAGAGGTAGGATACCATGAAGTAATCAATAAGTTGAGAAACAGACCATAATATTAAAGGTGAACAGTCTTCGTGTAAATAATCCTGCTAAAGATCGTTGTGGATAGATAATCTAGTTAAAGCAGGCGAAGTCACGAACGAAGTTAGTCTTGTTGGGTGTCGTTCCTTCCAGCGCTTAGCTCAATGACTGAATATAAAAGAATGCCTAAACAGTGTCGGAATTTTGGGAATCGATGACTAGACTAGAACTATGGAAGAAGGGAACAAATCTGTTTTTTTTTTCAAAGAGCAAGCTGATCTTCGCTTGATTGAAAAACAACGCTATAAAAAATATCGCGGGACAATTTAGGTATACCTACCAATGGATCTAAACCCAAACCAAGCAAAACTTGTACTGTAGATGCTAGGCAATAGGATAAACTAAGTATATTTCATACTAAATACAAACTGAAACATGGATGCACAGAAAAATCCAGAAAAAAGACCAGCGCTAGAAATCGAACCCAGGTCCTCAGCATTCCGTGCTGCGTGCTAAACCCCTACACCACCACTGGTCAAGAGTTTAAACACGATGTTTTCCTATGCATCGCACAACTCAGCTTGCTTAATCACTTTTGCAGCGATACTAGCGACATCTAGTTATGCTCTCATCGAGAGACGTTAACACTCCTTCGGAACTAACCAGTCCAAAAAACCAATCTTGATTAGATTGCTTAAGGGCGACATCTCTTGGTCCGGGTGAGCGGTTGATTTCATCATCCCAGCCTATACTTAGATGTCCCAATGTAGGGCACAGGCCTCCTCACAATGTATTCCTTCACCTTAAAGCTCATGGTAATATTCAAATGTAATAATTACACACGTAAATTCCGAAAAACTGAAAGGTTGAGCCGGGATTTGATCCCATTAGGCCACCAAGGCTGTTTTTTTTATTTACTGAAATAAATATAAAAGAAGTACAAAAAGTCTCATAACTTGCAAGTTTCAAATACACCCACGTTGCATCCATGACTCAAATACAATACGTCTACACCTTCGTAGATGACGCTACGAAAACGTTATACTTAATTCGGCGTAGCTAGAAGTTTAAGAAGTATCAAAAGGTTTCGGAGACAAAAAAAATTGAAATCATCTACTTTTTCATCCATTATCCATTCTAACAGTCGCATTCTGGGTAAGTAATAAAATATCCGACGAATACTCATTAAAATCTACAACTCGAACCCTTTCATTTGGAGTCAGACGCAAACGTTGGAGTCAGTTGGAGACGAGACAAGCCTCATTAAAAAAAGAACATCAGTTTTATTCAAAGACATTCAACAACTCCAGGCGCACACAAAGACACATGTAGAATCTTTACCTGTATGTTCGCCGTTTAAACGTTTTACGGTTGACAGACACGCAGACGAAGTGCTGAAAATGGCGGAGATCGCGGTGTAGCGAGTCTAGCGACGTTGTAACTAAAAACGGGCGGTTTACCTATAGGTACTTACAAGGAAAGGTACCCAACTGTTCGGCTCCGATTTGATTCATTTTGATATAATATGTTAACGAATAGTCTAAAATAACAGATCCATATTTTTTTTAGCTGCCCAAATTCAACCTATTTGGAGAAATTATCCTCCAAAGTACTGAAAAGTGACCTCTAACTTCTATAGATTTTTTTTTCAAGCAAGTTGCAAATTATTACTGGTGTGATAATATGTTTGATTATTTATCTTATATACTTACACTGCGTCTTCCGGTCCGTGGACGCCACTCGAGAACCTTTTCGCTCCATCGGCCATCAGTACGCTTAGTATAAGTTTTACTTCACCAAAGTACTTCTCGTTCGCGTTTAGGGCAAATGCCCCGGTTCTGGCCACGGGCTGGTTTTGGCCATTTTCAAATTTAAGTTGAGTTTACTAAGGTACAGGCAAAGAGTATTGTAATATTATATGAACAAGAGTGGCAACTCTATGGTCAAATTTGCATGTATGGAAGGTGCTGCTGCCCTACGCCCTGGTGAAGAACTAATGTGACGTATCTATAGATGTATATGTTGGTAGTGATGTACAGCTATAATTTCGCGTAATTTTAATTGATAGGCTAATTGCCACTATTCGTATTTTAGCCGTCTAATTCAAATCAGCATATACGAAGTATAAGCGGCTAAACCCGATTTGCACTATACGGCTAAAATACGAACATTGGCAAGTGGCCTATCAATTAAAGTCCTTGACCGTACAATTTGGTACGCCATGGCCATGGCCGATGAATGACAACTGACAAGTTTGACAAGTCAACCAAGATGGCCGCTAATTTAGTTCTTTACCAAACAACCAGAGATCGCTGTAGTCGCATGAAAAGTGTGATATATGTAAGTGTGCCCCCCCTGGGTACAGGCATTTGAATAGGCAATCAGTCTTAAAGTGGCCAGAACTGGGGCATCCGCCCTACGTAAAAAAAACGATTACTAGGGAAACATGGACAGCGCCTCCGCGGCCGCGCGTCCATGTTTCACATTTGTAAACGTGATCGAGAAGTATTTTGGTGAAGTAAAACTTATATTATACTAAGCGTACAGTTCTACGAGCGATGTCGTGCCCTGCCCACTGCGACTTGAGTCTGGCGATTCTTCGAGCTATGTCGGTGACTTTAGTTCTTGCGCGGATTTCATCATTTCTAATGTGAAAGCTACGCTACGAAATTAAGTGACCGTTTCCAGTAATGCTAAGCTATGTAGCCGCTCGAACTAGATCCAGAGCACACATCCACAGCACACATCCAAAGCACGCTTCATTGAATCCGTTTCTACCAGTGCTATTGTAGCGGCCAGATAGAACCATTACTCCCTCGCCGCAGTCGGTTCCGAGCGTCGGCAAAAGTGATGAAACAACTGCACACCGGCGCGTGGAACTGCACGGCTGATTTTAAAATGGAAGACAGGTCATGAAGCGGCGCCTGATTCTCTGCAGCGGCACGGGCTAAAGCAGAGCTCTCCAAACGAGCTAGCGGATCATCTGATGGAAAATGATCACCACCGCCCATAAATATCAACAACTCAAAGAAAGTCACTGATCTGTTGCCGGCCTTCAAAAATAGGAGAGGGAATAAGGGGTGGGGAGGGGGATGGAGAGAGGTACTGGCCCCCGACGCTCTTACTAACCATACGTAACGCAGCAAGAGTAGGTACTGCTTCACGCCGGTGTTCTGTGAGAGGGTGGTACTGCCCCGGACGAGCTGGCCCATTCGTGATGTAGTGGCTAGCTACAACATGGCTCTACGACTACAAAATTATATATCTTGTCATTATACGTTCATATTTATACGTTCTTGTGCCTTTTGGATACCGTTTTTATTTATTTGCATCTTTTACGAAGCCTCAAGAGGCGCACCTACACTAAATATGCTATGTGAATGAATATGACTGGTAGATTTCAAACGCATCCATAGCAAAGTAACTGAAAGTGAAAAATTAACTGAACCACTGGTTGTTCCTTAGTCCGAGTACATGCCCGCCTTTTCCTGTACTTTGTGAGCATGCTGGTGCCTTAATTACTGCCCTTTGAGCCGCCATCTTGTTCTAGTTAGTTTGAGCAATTAATTACGATGGTAAAATAGATGGAGACATGTTTTTAACCGGGTTGAAAACGTTATTTGGTTATTTTTATTGTGAAACTACGAAACTAGTATAGTACCTATGTGGGGGGCCCACTTAATTATTTATTAGGCTATTAAATGTTCGATTGTTGGTCAAAGGCCTCCTCTTTTTCTTTTCACCCATCTCTATGCTAGGCAAAATCTTACCAAAATGGGTCAAAATCAAAACGTTCCCAACAACCCGATCAGAGACGATTTTTCAAAGTTTATTTTATTTTCTACCTTTTTTTTATGTTAGAGAGGCCAGACAAACGAACTAGTGGGTCACCTGGTGTTAAGTGATCACCACTGTCCATAGACACCCAGAGCGCTTGACGCGATGCCAAGTGCGTTGTCGGCCCTAAAAGGGAGAGGAAAAGGAAAGGGAATAGAGGAGGGGGAGAGGTATTGGGCCCCCGGCGCTCTCACTGACCGTACGAAACGCAGCAGGAGTACTGCTGCTTCACGCCGGTGTTCTGTGAGAGGGTGGTACTGCCCTGGACGAGCCGGCCCATCCGTGATGCAGCAGCTAGCTACAACATGGCTCTACCACTACTAAACCACTACTACCTAAGTAAGTATTACCGGTCTAAATATACAAGTCCTGTTAGATGGATAGAGGGACGGACAGATTAAAACATCCTGGGCCCAATTGCATAACAAAGTACAACTATTATTACAAGCGGAACTCTCGCTGCAGTTCTACTAACTAGAAAGGGAGTTCCGCTTGTAATATTAGTGTACTTTGTTATGCAAAAAAATGCAATAGGGTCCCGTAGCATACCCATTGTGTAAGAAACCGTAAAAAAGTCTGTAAAACTCCATTTTCAACCTTTTCTTAGCAAAGACATGTCAGTTCCATATCAAAACATCCCGACTCTCTGAATCTATTAGAATTCCAATAACGGATAAGGACCTAACTATTTTTCAATTCCAATACGCTATCGAGTTGATTCTGGACTCTTCCATTTCCATACTAAGCGAACTGTGGAACTGACAGGGAAGAAGGGTCTGCTCATTTCCATTTAATTTATAATCATAATTTTAGTTTAGTTTACTTAAGCCCGCTCCCTAAACAATTTTTCCTATTCATAAAAACTTTAGGTAAAAGCTCATTCAACTAAATTAAGTATACTAGAATATTTATCGGGGGGCACGGTAGTGCCCCCGCCAAGTCGAGCGCGAAGCAAACTTTAAGCCAACATTGCAAATTTGAGATAAGCGCCATCTATAGAAGCTAACTGACACCTGCTTCATGCAGTACTAGCTTAGCTAGTCGTGCCAGTTTCAAACCGATTCCTTATTTTGCACACAGATGGCGTTACCTGAGAGATCCGGAATTTTACCTCGTTATGATCATCCATCAATTAGACTTTCACAAAGAAAAGTATCGCGAATGAAAAAAAACTAAAATATTTCCATTCAAAATTTAGCTTTCAAGCTTTTTAAATCAAAAATCTGTGCTAAACAACTACGTGATCGAGGTATCATCATCATCATCATTTCCGCCGTAGGATGTCCACTGCTGGACATAGGCCTCCCTCATTGACGCCCAATCATTACGGTTGGAAGCGACTTGCATCTATACAGATCCTGCGACCTTCACCAAATCGTCCGTCCACCTCGTTGTTGGGCGTCCCACGCTGCGCTTGCCAGTCCGTGGTCTCCATTCGAGAACTTTTGGGCCCCTCCCCAACGGCCATGTTCTGCGTGCTATATGGCCTGCCCATTGCCATTTCAACGAGCGAATCCGTTTGGCTATATCGGTATCGGGTTTGGGTATGTAGGTATATACATCAAATAAAATTAAGTATAAATTTGCATGTAGATATACTACAGGATTTAATAGTTAGCCTCCAAATTCAGACTTAAAATATCAAAATATTAATACACGGTATCGCATTGAAAAATATAGTAACTTAATTATTAGGCATGCATTCATAATTAAATATAAAAAAACTTAAAATGGCTTCTATGTGCTAAAAACAAAATTTCAATTTCCCCTTTGTAACAAAAAACCCAAAGCAAAAAAAATGTAAATAAAAAAGGTTAAGTTTTTAATCTCACTCGTCAAGCCTCCTGATATCACAAAAGAAGTAAACAGTGGCTTGACGTAAATAATTCTACCTAAACAATTAACAATTAAGTAGGGTAAATCGCCAATAACTGGCCCCCTCATACTGAAAATAAACTCTGTGCCCGCTACAAACAGAGTTCAATTTAGTATGACGTGGCCAGTTATTGAAAGGTGGCAAGTAATTAACACCTTATACTAAAAATGAATTCTATTAGGGGTGAACAGAGTTCATTTTTAGTATGAGGTGGCCAGTTATTGGCGATTTACCCTATCTCCTAACATACACATTTCACTACAAAATATCATAAAGCCATATCAAGGACAATTTATACACTATAATATTTGAACAACTGTACTCAATTTAAAATGTTAACTTTTCAGTTGGAAATTTTAATCTTACTCCATTGTTATAAAGTTCACCCAACACCCATGATTATGATTGGCTTTAATATGTATGTATAGGTACCAATATCCAAGTTTAGCAAAAAGTTACATATAGCAAATAAACAGATGAACCAGTTTGGTTATTAAATTGTTAACAATTTTATGTGAAAACAGAGGGTTGGATTTTGCATGAAGATGTAAATGTTTTGCACAGATGCAGCTGTTTTGCATGTATGCTCGCAGGTTAGTAAGTTTTGTTTCATTGTTAACAATTGTCATTACTGAGCTCATTGGCCATATCAAAAAAAATTCCAAGATTTTTAACTACTCCTACACCTAAGCCAGCCTAGAGGCACAGAATATGAATGTATGTTGTAATTCTATAATAAATCTGCTAGAGGCTTATGAGGCAGTTTAAAATAAACTAGTGTGACGGCACCAATTATGGACATGTTAAGCACAGTAGTTACCCAGTAAAGTAATGAACAGCAAAGATTCAATGGCTTATAGCCCACCATTCATGGACTTTACCAGTGATGACCATCAGTATCTGAGTATAGTTTTGATAGTTTAAAAATATAGTGTGGCCATTTCTTAAAATTTGGGTTTACGGAAAAAAGACCATATTGTATATTGTCCATGTCCATTACCAAGCTCACCTCACTTGGATAGCCCTATTCTACAGCTCTAACTCATACACTATGACATTAGATTAGAACGTCAAAAAGCGTTGTTGGTGTGGAACGTGCGGTGCTGGTATGTGTTGTTGGAGTCGAAAATATCAAATAAGGATGATTAAATCAAGACTGCCACACAATTTTGGGGGAGGACTAAATCACACGGTGGTCTGAGATGAGGGGAGATGCTACGACTCTCTAAACTCTTAGTCTGTGACTTCCTCTCTACATTAAACCTAAAGGGGGGTTAGAATTGTGGCAACTAAAATACAATGTTTGACAGTTGCTAATTGATAACACAGAAGTAATACTGTATAATCAACCAAGAAATTACCCAGTCAGTTTTAACAGGAAGTTATTCTAACAGTACATATTTTAAAAACAAAAAAATACTAGTCATGGTTTGGCATGTCAAAACATAAAATTTGAACAGGATAATAGACAAAATACCTAAGTCATTTAATGTAGTATTATTATTGATAAAACCATTAAAAGTAGATAGACTTTTATTTATTGTAATCTAGTGCTAGATTATGTTTATTCCAGAGCAATTCTATTAACACTTTCACTGCCAGGAACACATAATTATGTATGTGTTTATGTGACTTTTGCCTAGTCTCAATGTCATAGCTTGGCATCATTCAAACATACATGTACATTTGCGGCACTTGAAGAAATCTCGAGTCTGTTAATAATTTCTGAGAAATTGCATAATATCAAATGACTATTATGTACCTATTTTAATCATTATGACTTTCCAACTTTATGTCATTTGATACGCAATCTTGTTTGATTGGACTTGGATCTCCATTATAGTATAGTCCAACCATCTAACTAGATTAGATTCTAACCAATTAAACTACAGAAAAGATCACCAGACCACACAAAATTACGACAAATACTTTATTAGTATATGGTGTGTGATACAAAAGAATTTCTTGGCAAATTATACTCTCAAATACAAGCTAATATCACAGCAAATTAAGGTACTATTGGTCTTCAATTTTATCTTCACTGAACTGGGATGATATCCAAGTCAATGCCCACTTCAGGTTTGTCAACATATACTTGAGAGCTTGCGTCCAATGCTCCTCTGAATTAAACTGAATTTTAATGGAATACGAGTGAGGCGGTGATGCAGTATCCTCAATTTTCCCTTTGTCTATTCTATATGGCAAATAGAACTGCGTATCACCTTTCACAACTTGTTCCCGGAACTGATGTAGACAGTCAAGAAACGCAACCATGGCTGCATCGAACTTTGTGTCCCATAAAAAGCGGAATCCACCAGAACCATACAATGGTAACATTTTTTGATCTTCTAACACTTCTATGTAGGAATGATTCCCGTAGGGCACTAATCGGTAGCGTTGGAAGCAGAAGTTTATCTTCCTAGCCAACGAGGAGAGCAGTAACACAGTTTGACCCCAAGCTGCATTGATTTCGGACCAATCTACTGGTGCATTTGGTAGCCGTCCCAATCTAAAGTTGTTAATGATCCCAAATTGCCCTGAATCCGTAATATGGAAGGATGCCTTGAATACATTGTTCTTTTTTAGCTTCTCCAACTGGTGCTGGCTATAGGCGAGTTGACATTCATAAAACTTCATTTGGTCCTCAGTAATATTCAACTCTTTACGGTACCTCGAATATTCTCTATAGTAAATATCCTGTTCAATCTCAAGCCTTTCTTTTTCTTTCTCTTGAATATCTATCTCGTCTTGCATAGCTTTTTCTTCTTTCTGAAGCGCAGACAAGTCTTTTAAAAGCCTGTTTTGCTCTTGCTTCCAATCTTCCAACTCTTTCTCGAGCCCTTCCAGATTTAAATCCTCTTTATCATCTTCAAGCTTCTTTAAATAGTCGCTGTAGTCTTTCCACTCAGCTTCTGTAATGCTCAACTGGTTATCCATAAGCTCCAAGAGCGTATCCGTGCATTCGTCGCACAAAGGATGGTCTACATCAGAGTTGTTAGACAAACAATCGAATAAAGTGGCTTTGACGTGTAACTGATGGCCTACAGAAGTAGTTTCCCATCCGTCTGAGATCACCATGAACCCGTTAGCTCCGTTACCTGACTCCGACATGCGAAACGGAGGCACGTAGTGCTCCAAACTTGATGACTGCATATCCAGATCCGTTTCATTATTACGCCGAATTTGTAGCGTTAAATCGGCTATAGTGTGTTCCCCGAGGTTATTTAGGGACTCGTCTAGCTTCAGAGGCTGCAAGCATCGTTGACACGAGAAATTGACGAAGGATTTCGAATCACTCATCTCGGACTTCCCCTTTCACTGTTGCGTCATTCATTAATTTTTAACACACTTTAGTAATTATTTATGCACTTGCTTACACAATTTGCGACTGTTGATTAAGTATTTTGATTACTAGACTTGACGTTGTGTTTATATTTCGAACAAAGAAAATAATACCATGCGCAGCGCACAGCTATTTGCACCTCACACAACAGCACAAATAATAATATGACATTTTTTTCGAATTTTGTGTTGATGACACTGACGTAAAAACTGACAGTGACAGGCTGATGCTCTAAGTATGTTTGAGACATCGATACAAATGCTCAACTACTCTTGTTGTTGTTTTTTAAATTATTTCCGCAAGGGAAAAGACAAAGGCTTAAAAACCATACAGCCAAATCTTCACTGCTCAGAATACACTGTATGAATTCCAAACAGTCACGCGTTCATGATTTCTTGTTCTTTTTCTTTTTTCTGTTTCGGTTCGGAATACTAGAGGGAGATGAAAGATGATATGTGCCTTAAAAACTTATACCTGGGCGACCGAGCTCCACTCGGGCTAAAACTTGGTACCAAGCGTTTTCCCAAAGATAAGACGAAGCTAGATCAAATTTTTCACCCCCAAAAACCCCCACATACCAAATTTCATCAAAATCGTTGGAGCCGTTTCCGAGATTCTGATTATATATTATGTATAAGTATTAGAATAGATTCTTGTATTTTAGGTTATGTGCCCAAATCATTGGTTTATTATGTGAACTGCTTAATCAAGTTAAATATTAATAAAACGAAGGATAATTCTTTAAGAATTTTATTTTACTTGTAGACTAGAATTAAATACATGTAATCATTTAAAACATAAACAGCACCTTATATTACACAAGTATAACAAGTAGTAGTTAGCCGGTAAATCCGGAACAAAAAGTACTTAAATTCCAAGATAAAAACCATATATTTTATATATCAATACTTATACAAGTATTACAAAGCAAAAATGATGGGGCACTTTGTATAGAACTTTTTTACAAAAGTAAGTCATTATTTTTAATAAAATAAATATTAATATTAATTTTGTGTAGATTTGGACGGATTAAATCGCGAAAGCGCGATTTAATCTGTCCAAATCTACACAAAATTGCTGCTCAAAGTCTACGTCAAACATAAAATATGACAGTTACGAAGAAAGTGCGCCCTTAGGTAATATTTACCTACTTTTTGGACAAACTAGAACAATAAATGTGCATGAGGTGAAATATTATTTTAACTTAAAACCTTATTCAAATCGGTAGGTACAAATTGAGGTAAAATATGGAAAACAGCACAAATGATATACTTTAATAATAAAATCAGTCCCTAATCCTTAAATCAATTAACAAAATAAAATCTTTTCACTTACGAACTAGTTTAAAATATTTACAAATTTGCATTCACGTGCATTATTCAATGAACTTTTAAAAAAAAAATGGATATCATATTGTAAACTTCAGTCCACTGGTATTATTGTTTTCAGTATTTTTTTTTTCTTTAAATTAGGTCATCTATGCTTCACTAGGCATATTCGTAATATTTACGTGAGCAAAAGAGACGTCACCAGTAACGCGAACACGCAACGCCAAGGCGTAGTATACGATTTAGCAACAAAAAACAACATATTTTAAATTTTATATTAAGGGGCTGTTTCACCACCCATTGATTAATTTTAACTGACGGATAAATGTGATGTTGTCTCCGTCTATTCGAACAAAACAAGCAGAGACGGCATCTGTGACGGCATCACATTCTTATCCGTCAAATAAATTTGATCAATGGATTGGATGGTGTACTTAACAGGGGGTCAATGTTGTCATTTTATAAGACAATGGCTTGGTTTTAAACCTCGTTGCACATTATTACATTTTTACTGACATAATCCTGCGGCCGTATCTAACGCGCGAACGCTTGCTATCGCATTCAGTATTTCTTTCAGTCAAACGGTATTAAGATGGTCACAGAAAGAGATGGCCTCTGGTGACCTCTAATGACAAGCTGCAATATAAGTATTATAGATGCTTAATTTTAAATTTTTATAAAAAACTAGCGACCCGCCCCGGCTTCGCACGGGTGTAACTTTGAAAAATAGGTGTGAAAAATAAAGAAAGTCTATAATTTAAGGTGGTAAGTTATATTTACCTCTTTTTCCCCAAACTACACCCACACGAAGTCGGGGCGCGTCGCTAGTTTTATGAATAAAATTTCGACCCGTACATTTAATTTAAACGATCGTATTCTGTTAATCACGCCAACTGTCAAACGACTGGCAGTTATGTCAAACGCCATAAGGTTACATTAGAGAAGTTATTATGGACGGTAATTTTTCTTACATTTTCTAATTTTCCGCGCAATTTTCTTAATTTTTTCTTTCATAAGAACCTTCTCCTGACAATGACGAACACAACAAAAAAAGAATTAGTGAAATCGGTCCAGCCGTTCATGCGTGATGCCGTGACCAAGGGAAATAGGGATTCATTTTTATATATATAGATTAACACAGAGTAAGCCAAAAGCAGTCATGAAAGAGTAGTTTGGTTTTTGCACCAGAAAATTGAACTTTGCGGCTTGCACGAGTCATCAGGATACAGGCCTTTATAGGCTTATACGAAATTCGATTTTCAAACTTCATAATATCGTGCCGTTCCGTCCACGGTAATAGTATTAAACAGAAGTATGATTAAGAATTGGCACCGTACGAAGTTGGAAAATCGAATTTCGTAGGATCCCCCAGGATCTTTTCACACTGAGCATGTATATCTAATAAATAAATTCTTTGTGTTGTCTTTTTTAACGCTCTTTTTTTCCTTTTTATTACACGTCTATCTCTTGTCACTGG
The DNA here is from genome assembly GCA_947859365.1 of Archips crataeganus. Classification (NCBI taxonomy): domain Eukaryota; kingdom Metazoa; phylum Arthropoda; class Insecta; order Lepidoptera; family Tortricidae; genus Archips; species Archips crataeganus. The sequence goes on along the minus strand of OX402071.1, from coordinate 4,210,424 downwards.
CCTTAAGTCAAATATGTTTTTTTTTTAAATTTCTTCTATCATTGACACATTTTTGGTGCTATAAGTATGCTTACGGCGCGTTGCTCAGATAGTGTGAAGGTTCCTGAAGCTGGTGGTAGTAACCGTTTGGCAGCAAGGTTGGAGCTAATCCGCCCTGAGGACCTGCGTACTGAGCTGGTACCAGCATTTCTCCTCTGAAAAGATAGAAGGAATTTTTATTTTTAACCGATTTCAAAAAAAGGAGGAGGTTCTCAATTCGGTTGTATGTTCTTTTGTATGTATGCTTCCTAGCCTGTTTCAGTTTTAGTGTCTGTTATTGTAATAAACGGGGGCTACATTTTATGCTAGCTGTTGCCCGCGACTCCGTCTGCGCAGAAATCGTTTATCGCTATCCCGCAGGAACTATGCAATTTTCTAAGATAAAAACTATCCTATGTCCTTTCCTGGTATTCAAACAATATCTATACCAAATTTCATCTATATCGGTTCAGCGGTTTAAGAGTGAAGTACCTACATCTGTAGAAAACAGGCATGCAACCTGCATTAGGTACGGGTGGGGGGATTTACAATCTCGTACAAAATGATAATTTAAAATATTTTTTTTTATTCTAGAGAATAGGATTCGGCACAAAAAAATTATATTTTGTTAAATATAAATAAATACCTTATTATAAATATAAAATACAATTCATAAAAAGCTGTCAGTCAAACAAACCACCCCGGATCGAAAGGTGCCCATACACTAGCTGCATTGCCACGTTGAACCGCGATGGACAACCTTTGTACCAGAAAAGACCCAGAGCGAGGGTCAATTTAAAGAAAGTATAAGCCAAGTTTACATTTCTTTTTTTTTTAAATATCACGGGACAATTCACACCAATTGACCTAGTCCCAAAGTAAGCTAAGTAAAGCTTGTGTTATGGGTACTAAGGCAACGGATAAACATACTTATATAGATAGATATATACTTAAATACATATAAAACACCCAAGACTCGAGAACAAACATTCGTATTTTTCATACAAATATCTGCCCCGACACGGGAATCGAACCCGGGACCTCAAGCTTCGTAGTTAGGTTCTCTAACCACTAGGCCATCTGGTCGTCTAACATTATTATAGTAATGGTAATGGCATTGCGGGCCCTCGATGCTAATGAGCAAGAGATCAATCGAGCACTGCAGTGTCATGCTACTGCGCAATGATTTTACTGGAATAATTTAAACAGTGCTTAATTTTAAGTAATTAACGAAAGCTTTGGTTTTTGAATGTAGCGTCTTCCAGCCATTTTTATTTATTCGTTGTTATAATCAGACGATATCAACGGCCTTTATCTACACCAAGCCAACTAATCTAGGTTATACTGAGTATCATTGTATTGTAGCGTATGTATCATTTTATTATCTATAGTACTGTTAATTCATAAGTCATAACTTAGGGGGTACTAGTGATATTAAACATGACACATTCGTCAGTTTTCCTAATTAATTAGTACCTATGTTTTAGAGCGTTGTGTCCTTTTTTTATAACCTATTTCTTAAATCACAGTATCAGTCAAGGTGCTTGACCTCAAAAACATAACCCAAATAAATTATAGCGATCAACCAAATGGCACGTCCCGAACATAAAGCCGCGTAAAAACCAGCAGGTATTGCCATGACTCAAACAATGGCCAAAAAAACATACGAAAGCGGCGCTTTCATTGGCCCGTGTCAATTATTTTGTTTTTTATGGCGCGAAACCAGGCAGTCCCAGAGGCGCTACTACGAAATTCGAAAATCGAAGTTCGTATCGTATTATCCCTCTCACTCTCGTGACAAATCATATTAGCGTGAGCGGAACGGCACGAAACGAAGTTCGAATTATGCACTTCGTGGTAGGGCCTCAGTTCTGGCGAGTTTTGTTTTTATTTGCTGATGACGCTAGCCTGTGTATGTGTTTTTTGAAGTAAAACTTCTTTAGACACGCTTGACTTGGGGAGTAAGCTGGTGAATGCGTTACGAAAAGAGGCGAACGCGGGGAGAGGGTGTCGGTGGGGGGGGGGGAGGTGTAGGAGCAAGAGACAGCATGGAGAGTAGTGCGCGCCAGGGTGTACAATCTTAGTACTAGCGCTCGGATAATTTTCATACAATAATAATAGGCTTGCGTTTGACCACAATCACGCCTGATGGAAATCGAAGATGAGGCCTACGATGGAGCTTGCTTTTTTGATGATAAAAAACAGAGTGTGCTTTAGACCACACGGCTGAAGTAAAACTTCTTCAGCTCCAACTATATTATGTATATGTATATATATATGTTTGTATATGTATAATATATACATATATTACATCATATAGATGGAGCTGAAGAAGTTTTACTTCAGTCGTGTGGTCTAAAGCACACTCTTGTTTTTTATTGCCATTGAAATGAGTTGGTACCTATGTAGTAATATTAATTTCTAAGCTATTGGCGATTTAATTGTATAACATAACTTATTAATTAATTTAATTATTAATTTCAATACTTTTAATCGAGTTCCAGACTGAAACGAATATTAGTTTTAGTTCAACCTTTCGGCTCTACGTACATTTTATGGTACGCACAACGACCGCTAGATGGCGCTATACGTCGCTCAGAACTAGCTAACGTTGTGTTACCCCAGAAATAACAAGTTTGGTACTCGCTTTCAGAACGTTACCATCAGGTGATACCCTTTGCTTAAGGGAATTTTTGACTAAGTGCCTTCTTTCACAAAGTAGGGGCTTATTTTAATATAAATTTAAGTTTAATTATAAATCCAATAATATTACAGTATCGACATCGTTAGCAGGTAAGTACCACATTCAATGTGGTACCTAATCAATCTGGGCCCGAATGCATAACAAATTATGTACAAGCTAATAGATGGAGCTGAAGAAGTTTTACTTCAGTCGTGCATGTGGTCCATTTTTTTAATAATCAGGATAGGAATCAAAAATTAAGTACTTAAATGAAATGAAATTAATAGTCCAATTTGATTCCTGGGCCACTATAGAACCTTGTCGCAGATAATTACAACGACAGTTCCGTACGGGTCAAAAGAGTATCAATTTGCCGATCACAACATGCAATAATAGTAAAGAGTTTATAAGAGTTTGCGCTCCATGCCATGACAAGAAAAATAAATGTTGGTAGATGGACCGTGACAATTCAAGTTATTAATACACAAGCAAACTCCTTACCTATTCATAATCACTGTCGTTAAAGATAAACAAATATGTAGATTCATTATGATTATGACACATGGTTATTGGTACTATAGTGGTTTAGGAACGACCGCTTTAGCCTAGTTGGTAGTGACCCTGCCTACGAAGCAAGAGGTCCTGGGTTCGAATCCCGGTAAGGGCATTTATTTGTGTGATGAGCGCGAATTTTTTTTTTCTGGGTTATGGATGTTTTATATGTATTTAAGTATTTATTTATCTATATAAGTATGTTTATCGTCGTCTAGTACCCATAGTACAAGCTTTGCTTAGTTTGGGACAAGGTCGATTTGTGTAAGATTGTTCCGTAATATTTTGTGCCTAAGGGGACTAGCTTTCAGAATATGTTTTAGTTATAATTATCATTATTTTATATTTTTGTTTTCTTTTTTCTTATTGTACATATTTTGTTTTAGTCTAGGATAGTTGTACATAAAGAAAATATTTTAGATTTATATTATTATTAAATTGGTTGACTGTACGAATTTATTTATAAATTCAAACCATGAAAGTCGTCCACTCATTGACGACTTGACAAACATTCCAAATAACAATATTCCACATGTGGTCATTTCGAAGTTACTGGAAACAATTTCTGAAATCAATAACTGTCCACTTCGACCATTTGACAACAAAAAATAAACTGCGCTACACGTTCGAAACCATTCGCAACTTTACTTGTAAACAATAAGACTGAAATTGTTATGACATTAGAGAAGGACAAAGGCCCTTTTTCACGGTCTAATTTGATTAATGAGTTTTAGAACAATGGGGCTTTTTTTTAAAAGGTCAAGTCGAAAGCTCTTGGGGCGTTTTAACTAATTGGTAAGTTGGTGATTTAAACTAAACATATGTTCGCAACCAATCCATAAGGAATCAGTAGGTAGTAGGTACTTAGACAGTTTTGGTCTTACTTTAGACTTTCAATGTTACCTATAAAAAAGTTAATTTGATAAAACCGTGTTGTAAAACTTGCCTCGCAAAGTTTAAACTACTTATAAATTAAACATTACTTAATCGTTTTGTACAGTCAAACAATTGGATTCCTACCCTAGGCCACTATAGAACCATGTCAGAATGAATCAATTTGTAAACTTTCTTTTATCTTCTACGACAGTGATTATTCCGTGAGGTTATAGGCTTTGATCAATTATAGGTAACTGTAGATCCACAGTCGCGCGCCCGAAAATGTCCGAGCCAAATGAGCGCCACTTTGATAAAAGTGGCCTTCTTTTTTCTCAGTACGTTGCGTGAAATTGTCAAGTTTAGCTGTCAAGTGTCAACCGAAATTCGACTGTAATGAAGTAAAGACTAGGTTCAAATTTATGTGTAGGTGATGATTTTAATTGTTATGCAATCAAATAAAAAAGTTCGGACATTCTTTGAAGGGGATTTTGTTCGGCAATGTGTATCTTCAGTTATAATTGATCAAAGGGTATAGGTATGTCATGATGACATCTCGATCTTTGCGAACACGTGTCAATGATAAGATAATGAATAGGAAAGGAGTTAGCTTGTGTATTAACTCGTTTGGTATTAACATGTATATATTAATAACTTGACATGTGTCACTGTTCGTCCGTCGAAATTTATTTTTCTTCTCATGTCGTGGAACGACAACGCACCTTTAGAATGAGACTGACATTAAACAAAATTTGTTGTTCACTGAAACACTGAAAGATTCTTAACGCATAGATAAATTCTGCCAGTTGTCATTTTTTGTTTAGTGACAGTCTCATTCTCAAGGTGCGAAACGTTTATTAAACTCTTTACATTATTGCATGTTGTGATCGGAAATTTGATACCTAATCCTTTGACCCGCACTGAAGTTTTAATATCTAGTAGTTAAGGGCCGGCGCCCACTGACGGCATGGCACGGCGTGGCATTTTATTACTATCAAGTTATTTTGAATCTTATTCCAATGAGTTTAGAATTCATGTTACTTTATTGGTAATGCGTGGCGTCGGCCCTCAGTGCCTCTACCATGAGTTTGCACTGGTTTCCGTGACCGTACTCGCTAGCGACGGCGTGGGTTATTTGTATGGAGAATTGTACAGCGCCTCTAGCGGTCACTTACGGAAGTACAATTCTCCATACAAATCATTTACGCCGTCGCTAGCGAGTACGGTCACTGTGAACTAGTGTGGACTCGTGGTAGAGGTACAGGACGTCGCGGCATCGTGGTATCGAAATAAAGTAACATGAATTCTAAACTCATTGAAATAAGATTCAATTTTTTAACTTGATAGTAATAATATGCCACGCCGTGCCATGCCGTCAGTGGGCGCCGGCCTTAATGCGACAAGGTTCTATAGTTGCCTAAGAATCAAATTGGTTGACTGTACACAGAGTAGAAAAATCGACACACAAATTTCTACAGTGTCCTTTGACTTCAAAGGTAATTATTACAAACAAAACTTGAAGGAATACCTTATCATTATCATTTAATTGATGGTGCAAAGAAAAAAAACAAAACATTTACCTACACCTAAACAGCCCACTGCCAGTCTAAACTAAATCTTATACCAACCAACTGCAGTACAAAATGAAGCAACCAATCAATTCAAGTATTTCATAAACAAAGTATTCTAGAACAAAAACATACTATGTCACATAAGACCACAATATATTTTGAACTTAAAAACAAACTCATAAAGGCTCAAAATAGAGTGTGTTAGATTTAAGTAGCGCTTAAGTGACCTCTACGGAGAACGAAGAACGAAGGTGCTTCATATGCAACAATAAAGTTGGGTTTATTTACTTAAAAGCTATTAAATGGGCTTTAAGATTTCAGCCAAGCTTGTGATTTTAGCCGCACAGCGGAAGTTTTGACCAGGTGTGCCTTACTAATAATTATCATAAATGTAAATTTTGTTTGTGTGTATCAATCATGGGTATGTAGCATGCTAGTACGTGTATGTAGTATAGGTATACAGAGTGGTACATTTAGATGATCAGTGTGGGCAAGTCTAACGTGTAGAATGTTAAAATTCATGTTAAAATTCATGGTCTTCCTTTTATTAGTAGTAGGTCTGTATTTTTTTAGTCCCCCAAGACACAGGTCTTTACCTAGTTTGGGGGGGTCAGAATGTATGACAACTCTTGTGACTTCTCTGTACAAACCTACTTTATGTATTGAGCACTGTAACTAATTTGATGTTGATTGTACAATAAATCATTTTTTATTTTATTTTTATTTTTTTATTTTTATTTCTGACACTATGTTATTTAGCAAAAACTAATCCTTATGATGAAGCCTTTCGATCGGTATGATAAAGCTACAGGGTAATTTTTTTTCTCGTATCGCGGGTTCAATTCCCGGTTCAACCATGTAATTACCTATTTAAAAATCTATGAATGCAGTTTAAATTGTTTTCTAAATTAAAATAATGTCTTCTTTCAGTAAAATGTTCAATCTACATTATTAAAGGTACTTTCCCTCCATGTGGCATAGCCGTGGGACGCCGTGTATACTACAGTATAGACGTGGAGACACTCACGGCCGGTTGATCTGCTGCGGGGTCCTGTCACGCTGCCTCCTGTTCTTAAACCAGTTGGAGACCTGCGTCAGAGTGAGCCCTGTCTTCCGGGCCAGCGCTCGCTTCTCATCCGGGGTAGGATACCTGTATAATGATAAAGTATGTGTGATAAGGAATCACCAGACTCAAGCGGCAGTGGGCAGGGCACATCGCTTCTTCGCTATGTCGGTGACTTTAGTTCTTGCGCGGATTTTATCATTCCTAATGCGATCGCGCAGAGAAACTCCGAGCATAGCCCTCTCCATCGCCCTCTGAGTGACTTTGAGCTTCCTTATGAGGCCCATCGTAATGTTCTAAGTCTCTAAGAGCAGTTGAAGATCGACCTTCACCGATCTGATAACTCGATGAGACATATTTTTTATCAAATATAATTTATAAACAAATATGCCTATGATAACTTGCCTATCGAAAATTGTTCATAGCTATTTTTTTTTTGTTTTATTGTGGAGTGCCTTTAGCCATCTTCCAGCTCCATCATCAGACCCTGGTTACCATCTGGGATCAAAGTACTCGTCAAGACGAATCAAACGAGTCCAAACTCGATGGGGTTGTGTCGTTTTATTGTGGAGTGCCTTTGGCCATACTGAATTAATGAAATTACGAATTACCCCATCGAGTTTGGACTCGTTTGATTCGTCCTGACGAGTACTTTGATCCCAGATGGTAACCAGGGTCTGATGATGGAGCTGGAAAATGGCTAAAGGCACTCCACAATAAAACAAAAAAAAATCTATGAGCACTTTTCGATAGGCAAGTTATCAAGGCATATTTGTTTATAAATTATATTTAATAAAAAATATGTCTCATCGAGTTATCACATCGATGAAGGTCGATCTTCCACGTCTCCTCTACTATATAATAAGCGGCCACGTATCAGTGCCATAAGTCATCACTGGCAACACACACTGGTCAAAGACTTTTCATGATTTTTGATGAAGTGGTGGGTGGTGCTAAACGAGCGATACAACTCCGGTGGTAAGCTTCGGCCGTGGCTCGTCACCACCCTAAAGATTGAGCCAGGCCGCCAAGCAACTCTCGTCGTGTTCCGGCCTGTTGCCTATAGAAGCCATTCCGGAGGAAGGGTCTGAATAGTTGTGCAGCGCGCGCGTACCGGTTACAGTGCCCCGTATTTGTTGTACGGTTTGCAGCTCGGGGGCGCGCGCAACACCTCGCTCAACTGCCTTCTTTCTGCTTATTCCCCTAAATTCAAGTCTATGGCGAATGAGCGTTTAAGCGTGCTCCATCGTAGGCCTCATCTTCGCTTTCCATCAGGCGTGATTGTGGTCAAACGCAAGGCTATGTTGAAAAAAAAGTCAAAGAAGTGACTTACCGGTTCCGATAATAGCAGTCCTTGAGGGCATTTCTGCTCTTTTCCTTAAAGCAATATACGGTCTCTTCTCCATCCCAGATGGTCTTTGGCAGGGGATACTTCTTCCTTAGCCGGTACTTGTCCACCGCACCTGGATAAAACACAATGAAAACGTTTATTCAGTAAGTAGGCCGCAAAGGGCTCTTTTTAACCCCCGACACAAAAAGAGGGGTGTTATATGTTTGACCGCTATGTGTGTGTGTGTGTGTGTGTGTGTGTGTGTGTGTGTGTGTCGGTCTGTGGAATCATAACTCTTAAACGGGTGAACCAATTTGGATGCGGTTTTTTATTTGAAAGCAGGTTTCTTGACGATGGTTCGTAGCCATGTTTCATCAAAATTGGTCTAGCCGTTTCAAAGTTATCAGCTCTTTTGTTAGCTGCGGAAGGGATCTTAGACTTAATGTTTAATACACAATAATTGCATAATTGCGCTGGGGGTTTTTAAATTTTTAATTTATAGTTTTTACAAGCTTTCATAAATGAACCTATCGATGTTTAGAAAATTTTATTTCCGAAGGTTTAGAATCCCGAAAACTTCATTTGTCCGAATGTATTTTTTTCTGAAACTGTAAATAGTTCAGATTTACTTCAGGACCATCGTGTAACAGAACCCTTTAGGTTAGGTTAGGGTTGTTTTATAAAAATCCTGAAATATTTAGAGTCACAGAATAAAAATGAATTCGGATAAATGAAGCATTCGGGATTTTAAAAATTCGGAAAAAAAATCTAAATTTTGATACTTAGGTAACCAAATTGGTATCGAAGCATATTTCATCATTAGTGACGAATAACTATATATCATTTATGGTAATTTAATAATATCGTAGTAGATCTGTTTAAAAAAATATTACCTATCTTGTTGAGTTTCTTGCCGGATTCTGCTCAACAGGGTGGGTTTTTCCACCTATTGCCCCCCCCTGGATCCACGCCTGACTGACAGCAGCATGCTAGCCTAGCTCCTCACCTAGTTCCCGTCCCCGCACTTTCTCGGCCTCCTTGTAGTGCGCCTTGAACCACAGAGTCTGTAGCGCGTTGTGGTGTTTTGGCGGGAAGCTGTTGGCTTCCAATATGGCGTACACCTCTTGGAATACGCACGTGTGGTACGCTACTAGCGCTCGCGCCCTGAAAATGACGAAAAATTAATCAATTTGCAAAAACCGGTTGGCTGTAAAGTCGGTTTACGGACGATAGTTTAACGTGACAACGTCGTAACAAAAAATTCAAAAAACAAAAATGAAACCAGGCGGTCACCCATCCAAGTACTGACCGCGCCCGACGTTGCTTAACCGCGGTGATCGGACGAGAACCGATGTTTTGTCAAATATCTTGAAAACGGTGCATCCTACGGCAAAATTAATGAAATTTTCATCCCCCCTTTAAACCCTAGCACCCCCCTGAAACCCCGCACCCCCCCAGTACCACCCCCCTCCCCATTAAAAATTTAGCCGAGCGCTAGTACTAAGATTGTACATCCTGGCGTTCACTGCTCTGTACGGGACATGTACGGGACATGTACGTTACATTGCGTCATCATTTTTCGTGCGTTCAGCCGGCGTTCATCAATTTATTAGACGTTGTCACGTCAATAACAATAAAATCAATTTGCAAAAAAAGCCGCGGTAGCGTAGTGGTTTGACTTATGGCCTCTCAAACATCGCAGGTTCGAGCCGGGGTCGCCTTTGAGTTCTTCGAAATTAAGGAGTGAAACATTTGAAATTTATCATGAGCTTTGTGACTAGAAAACATTGTGACGAATCCTGCACACACCTGCAAAAAAATTCTAATTTGAAGTTTCCAATTCGCACCGGGCATTAGTTCGATAAAATAGGACATAGTTAATAAAACTTGAGTCCATGCTACAGGGTTTTAATTAAAACGGGATAACACTCATCACTTCAACGAATGCAGACATAAACTCTGAATAGGTAACGCCACCAGAGTTGAGGTCACGCACACAATAACACCCCATGTAATTACACCGGGATTTTGACGTTTATTCGTACCGATAGCAAGTCCAACAGACTCAACAGTGAATTACCTACAAGATTGACTAAAAATTTCTTCAACCTATTTCGTTAAGAATTATTAAAGAAAATACATCTAGTTCAAACAAAACAGAAAATAAAATATTTAGATCTATTTTATTTAAATCAGATAAGTATATTTTTCGCTTTTTATAAAATACCGATTTTTTGTTGCGAATATTTTCAAATTGTTTTATTTCAAAAATAGGTTACATGATAAAAGATAAATTATAATATGCATAGTATTGCGTAGGTATTTCACCTTAAGATCATTGAATTCACATTTTCATTCACTACTTTTTTTGCAATCAGCACTTTGTGTAGCTGTGTGTATAATCATTCGCCTTAACTCTCGTGGCGTTACCTATAACATGAACGCATTCTGCAATTCACACGATTCGTGGAAAACATACCTGAGTACAGTTTCGCTTTTACAAAGCAGCTCGCTCGGCGGCAAGCTCCATAGAAATTCCGACAGCTTCTCTATATCGCCTTTCTGCTGTAAAGCCTCGCAGACACACTGGACTTGCTCGAAATTGAAGTTTAAACACCTCCGCGTATTCTCGTTCTCAGCAAAATACGACTGCGCTACCCTATCGTTGGTGACGCCATTTTCGAAAGTCTGCTCCGTTATTCTTAAAATATTCATATTAGGATTGTTCTCGTCGAATTTCTCGTTATAGTTTCTAGTCTCCTCGTTGTAGTTTGAACGCATGCGGTCGTCGAACGTGTCTTCTTCTGGATTGTTCTTGAAGCGTTCTACTAGTTCCTTGAATTCGCGGACGTAGGGAAGCTTTGGTTCATAGCAATCGCGGTATTTCTTGCGTTGTGGTGTTAGGTAGTTGTCGAACGCCACTTTGCTGGTTTCTAGAAAAGGGAATTAATTGTTGTAAGACGAGGCGCTCGAAAATATTCGAACGCAAGCTCCGCTCATGTAATTTGCACGACAAAACCGCATGCGGCATAGGGCCCAAAAGTATAAAATGAATCATAAAAAGTAAACTATACGACTGAGGAGATAGTTAAACCCTATTTGCTAGGTAAACAATATTAGGTAGGTACTATCATTCTTGAATTTTTTTTTAATATGATCTCTGCTTGATGGACCGACGATCTCGTAAAGTGGAACGTGCCAAAATGAGTGCCATCTATTTGGCGTAATGTTTAATGTCCGAAACGTAATTAGGCATAACAAGTTTCACATAATTTATTTACGCCGAATCTTAGACTTGGTGAAATTTTATTTGGCATAAATCTATATTATCCGAATGGTAGGTATGCTAGCATAATATTGACATGGTAGAATTTCATTATGCATAATAATAGGGTTAGGTTAGAGTTGTGTTAACTATTAGGAATTCAGAAAATTTTCGTAATACCAATTCGGCTAAAATTAGTTATATTATACGTGATAGAATTCGGTGACAACAAATTAAATTATGCGAGAACAGTTTCTGCACAAACAAATACAATGTGTATAATATGTGTGTGGGTTTAAATAAATTATGAAATACTGAAATATGACTAAACAAATTATGCGTCAACAGGGGGAATGGTTCTATCGAATTCTATCACGCATAACCAAATTGCTCACTAACACTGGTTGTCCGCTAACCTTTCTGGTTGTCGAAGGGGAAGAGCGGCAGCGAGGTCTCTGACTCGTCGGTGTCGCTCGAAGGGCTGAGGCAGCTGGAGCAAGGGTCCATGGCCGTGGATTTCATCACAGCTCGGCTGGCTGCAATATTGGTTCATTCATTTCCACTCCAACTTTTTCTGATGGCTTGCGTTGGTCTACAATAATCCATCAGACCAGTCCGTGGAAGGGTCACAGCTTAGGGGTTCCGTGGTCTGTCCGTGAGTTAAATAAAACGTTCGTGGAATATAATGGACTTACAACCGCGCCGCACCGTCGCGTAAGTAGATCTTTCGCGTTCAATTGTCAGATATAAGCCGAATTTTAGTGCTATTACACAAAACTAGCTTTTTAGGGTTCCGTACCCAAAGGGTAAAAACGGGACCCAATTACTGAGGCTCTGTTGTCCATCCGTCTGTCCGTCTGTCACCAGGCTGTATCTCATGAACCGTGATAGCTGGATAGTTGAAATTTTTCACAGATTATTCATAAACTAAGGAAGTTTTTAAAGTACTTTGCAGAAATGACCTTTGAAAATTTATGAAAATTGTAAAATTGTTGTTGTGTTGAATTGTTACTTGTTAGACCCGCTATCTCACGACTTCCAAAAAAAATTCACGGGCATAGGGCGAATAGTTTAGCTACCACTAACAAATTATACCTGAAATGCTCATAACATAACTCTGAAACAAATTAAAATCGCTGAACATACATGGGGGTCAATTCGGTAGCTCCTGAGGTCCCCTACCTTTGGTCTTTGTTTAAAAAAAAATATATACAAATTGAGCTAAGTACATCAAGGCTACATCTTACGAGCACACCTCTAACCGTACCTATGTTTTAAACGTTCACACAATTCCGATATCCGCTCTGAATCGCGGTAATTGGACACCCTGTCCGTTTAATAATAATGACAAAAATTCGGCCGCCGCGTAAAAATATGGTGAATGTTTCCAAAACATAGCATAGGATGTCTATACTTGCGAGACAGTGAATGGCAAGTAATACGACACTTTAAAGTATCGACAATAAGAAAAATTAACGAAAAATTAAATCGCACGTAAAAGCTAAAATGATAAAAAAAGTTAAAAAAATGATAAGAAATAGCCTACGAGCAGACCTACTGAATATAGAGAAAAAAGTTTGATAAAGTTCGGTCAAGCCCTTTCGGAGGAGTTCGATAACAAACACCGTGACACGAGATTTTTATATATTAGACTATATATTATATATTATATACATCAGAATCCCTCAAACCGATTTCTGGGAAAGAGTCACAAATATCCATCCACACAAACTTTCACGTATAACATTTTAGTAAGACACTAGGGTGGAAGGACATACACCGTGAAATTTTAGTGGTTGTTTTCCCGAAACGAGGTGATTTAGTATCGATTGTACAATCGATTTATAATTACTATTTTGCCTAGAGTCAAAAATCCAATTGTGAAAAACGAAAGTCGAAAATGACCGCAAACCAATAGTAACGCTTCATTGGTACCTAACCTATCGTACGATCGTACGCTACTTGTGCCAACGAAGCGTTACTATTGGTTTGCGGTCATTTTTGACTTTCGTTTTTCACAATTGGATTTTTGACTCTAGTCAAAATAGTAATTATAAATCGATTGTACAATCGATACTAAATCACCTCGTTTCGGGAAAAAAACCACTAAAATTTCACGGCGTATACGTCCCACTGCAGGGCACAGGCCTCCTCTCAGAATGAGTGGGCTTGGGCCGTAGTTCCCAAGCGGGCCCAGTGCGGATTGGGAACTTACATACTATTTTGTAATAGATTAAATTTTACGCACTCCTAAATATATTGCACCTAAATATTAACACAACACAATTAAATCATTTTATATAAATAAATTAAAATACCAGTTTGATATCAAGCCGATATCAATAAAAATTGTATGTACTTTTTTTAAATGAGGAAGGATTTTTGTTACTCCGAATGAAGAACGCTACTGTGTTTCAAGATTAATATAACTATAAATTAAAAATTTAATAACCCCCGGCGCAATTATGTCACACGAATGTTAGAACATAAAGTTTGTGTCTAAGATCCCTTCCGCAGCTAGCAAAAGAGCTGATAACTTTGAAACGGCTGAACTGATTTTGATGAAACATATCTAAGAAGCATCGCCAATAAACCTGCTTTCTAATAAAAAAAACCGCATCCAAATCGGTTCACCCGCTTAAGAGTTATGATGCCACAGACAGACAGACGGACAGGCACACACAAATAGCGGTCAAACTTATAACACCCCTCTTTTTGTGTCGGGGGTTAAAAATTTACCCATTTTCCTTAAGTACATTTTTTTTGACAACCCATTGGTTGGGTCATCACATGTTTTTGTTCGCGTACTTATCTCCTGTGGAGATAGCAAGAGTTAATGGAGCCAATATTTTTTAGTCAAGTCTACATCGGCTTGTGGGAGTCCTGGCCAACTTTCAGCCCATTTAAATAAATCTTAAGTTTGCTGACTCGGAGTCACTAATTTTCCACAGGAGAGACAGCCACTTTTGTTTCTTACCGTATGACCCCTAAACTGTATGAAAAAACCGACCAAGTGCGAGTGGGACTCGCGCACGAAGGGTTCTTCATTACCTACTTATAAAAACGGCAATAAAATCACGTTTGCTGTATGATAGCCCCCCGTACAAATTTGTTTTATTTTAATTTAATTATTTATTTTTAAAGTGAATATATAACTAAATATTCTGTGAATATTTCAAGCGTCTACCTGTTGCCGTTAACAATATCGAGCAAAAACGGGCAAAAAAATCACGTTTGTTGTATGGGAGCCCCCCTAAATATTTATTATAAGTATTCTGTATTATAGTACCTACTTGTTGTTATAGCGGCAACCGAAATACATCATGTTTGAAAATATCAACTGTCTAGCTATCACGTTTCATGAGATACAGCCTGGTGGCAGACGGACGGACAGACGTACGGACAGCGAAGTCTTAGTAATAGGGTCCCGTTTTTACCCTTTGGGTACGGAACCCTAAAAAACGTCACAAAAGTGACACAAAATTTAGGAACATTTTTTTTATCATCAAAATCAATATTGCTCTTTATTCTGAATGAGAAAACGTCAATATTTCCTCATTTGAAAAAAAAATAAAGAGTACTCTTTCTTTTTGAAAATAGTGAATAAAGTAACTATTGAACCTATAAACTATTTAAAAAGCTTTATTTAATTTTGCCATTTTTAATTACCGTATTTAAAAAAAAACTTTTACTGCGTTTATTAAAATACAATATTATGTATTATTCCAGACAATACAAATAAAAAACATAAAAATACAAAACACAAAGTAATTTGAGACTTCTTTGAGTACGATCCAAAAAAAAATAGATTACTTATTTTTACATTTTTCATTCGATAAAATAAAAAAATAAAAAATAGACGCATCATGTCTTAAAATTGCTAAACGTAAAATTACAATTTAATCTCACCTTAAAATCCGCCGGAAATCAAAATAGTCACACAATGTCACTTTTTAACACAGAAATTGTATTTTGCACGCACCCTCACTGGTAGAACACTCGGGGTCAAATGACGGTGTAGGCTTTCAAAGCGTGCGAGCGAGAGCGCGCTGGGCGGGGCTTGGCTGAATACGCAAAGTCTGTGCCGTGTAAAAAATAAACGGACTTTTTAGACTGACCTCTCTGATACCGCCTTCGCTTGACTTTTTATTTTTGATGCCTCAAGTAGGTATATTGATTGTGCTTCTATATTCGTTTTTTTAGCATTAGAAAGAAGGTAAGCAATCTTGACATGTCTTTTTATTGAAAAACAATTTGAAAAATAAATCACAGCAAAGTAGCAATTAGCAAGGAAATATGGTTATTTACATTATTTTGGTTTCATAATATTAATATTTTTTTAAAAGCATTTTTCAATAAAAAGACTCATCAAGACTGTTCACCCTATTTCTAATGTTAAACAAACGAAGTATAGAAATTAGAAGTTTCTAGATTTGGTTTTAGAGATAAAGATTTGAAACAAAATTATGAATAATTCCGTTAAATACATACCTAAACGGTTGTCTAAAATTAAAAATCAATAGGAATGATAACATCATCATCAACTGGCGTACTTTTTATGAACTTTCAGACCACGATTCATATAGCAATTAGCTAGTTATGACGTCACTTCTTTGCGAAATACGAGTAAAATTTCAATCAGAGATGCTTATTTTTATAATTTGACTCGGTTTTAAACCGTACGGTATTAAACCTTCAAGACACGGCAAAGCTTTGTAGATTCATATCAACCCAGCCTATACAGGGTGGAAAGTTAAGTTATCTCACTCGATTATTTCTAAACTATACAAGATATCGAAAAACTGGTTTCTGAACCTCAAAGTGTTTCACGAGCGCTATCAAACGATATTAATAATAGGTTACTGAATAAACTGAATCTATCAGTAAATTCAATGTTTCCAACTTCCATACATTTAGTACCTACAGCCACATGGCACTCATCTCATGATGATACCACAGCAAGTAAAGCCTAAAACCAATGTTTTCCATAAATAATTTGAAATAAGAATACAATACAATACAATACAAATATTCTTTTCTCAAACATGCTATGAAATATTGACGTTATGTTCCTTAAAATACGCCACGAACTGTCACGTTGCAGGTGCGGCTAGACGAGAGGTCAATCAATAATGGAATTTCATACAACATTGCTAGCCAAGGCCAGCAAAGTGATCGTCTATTGTTTTATGTGACACAGCACCATGACGTTTAATAGGTCGACGTGGTCGACGTGGATGGATGGATGGACGGACGGATGGACGGACGGACGGACGGACGGACGGACGGACGGACGGAGGGATGGATGGATGTTGATGGATGTTGGTTGATGGATGTTGATGGATGTTGGTTGATGGATGTTGGTTAATGGATGTTGATGGATGTTGATGGATGTTGATGGATGTTGGTTGATGGTTGTTGATGGATGTTGATGAATGTTGATGGATGTTGGTTGATGGATGTTGATGTATGTTGATGGATGTTGATGGATGTTGATGGATGTTGATGGATGTTGGTTGATGGTTGTTGATGGATGTTGATGGATGTTGATGGATGTTGATTGATGGATGTTGATGTATGTTGATGGATGTTGATGGATGTTGATGGATGTTGATGGTTGTTGATGGATGTTGATGAATGGATGGATGGATGGATGTTGATGGATGTTCTTGTTCATGGATGTTGACGGATGTTGATGGATGTTGATGGATGTTGATGGATGTTGATGATGTTGTTGGTGATGGTGATGGTGATGGTGATGGTGATGGTGATGATGATGGCGGTGATGATGGTGGTGATGATGATAATGCATGTTTGAGAAAAACTCTATACAAGCCTTGGCCACGAACAGGGATTGCCGGCCTCGTATCTCTAGATGGCCTCGTTAACACTCGGCCATCTATAACTACTCGGCCGGCAATCCCCTATTTCGCGGCCGCTGCAGTAATGTACTATTATTGATCACCAAAAACAGTACAGTGACATTACAAAAATAAAAATTCAGGTAGACAATAGGCGGTCTTATCGCTAAAAAGCGATCTCTTCCAGACAACCAATTACTCAGAAATTAATAAATATCAACAGACTAATACAGGTGGCAGAAATAACAGACAAGAGAAACGCAGTATTACTTAATAGACAACACACAATAAAAACAATACAAATAGGTATAATATAAATTATATAAATAAACAAATACATTCAATATAATACTTATACACTACATTATACTTAATACAAAATATCAATGGAAAAAAAAATGTCAAAAGGCCGCATGTGAGAAAAGGATTTAAAAAGGAAATTAAAGAAACAATATAAACAAAAAAGAAAAAGAATAAAGAAGGGTCAAAGACCGAGGATTACGTTAGTGACAAATAGTGAGCCTTTAGAAGGTTTTTAAAAATGGGAAGGGATTTTGCTTGCCTTAACGCCAAAGGAAGAGAATTCCAAAGACGAATGGCGGTCATAGTAAAGGAGTTATGATATAATTTGGAGGAAGAAGGAGGAACAGTAAGAATGAAATGTTTTGAATGTTTAGATTAGTTTTTTATGTATGTTTTTTTTAATATTTGTGCCTGTTTTGTGCGGCCTTCCGTGATTTTGTTGTACTGTGGCCCGGCGGAAGACCAGTGCTGGTTTTTTTAACTAGCGATATACCTACTGAGTCGGGACCCATTTTGTAACAGCTTTAATATGTGCACCTATGTCTTTGTCTATGTTTGTACTCTTATTTTTGCCTGTGTACGTGTTATTGTTGTTATAAATAAATGTTTTTCTTTCTTTCTTTCAATTTGACACCATTCAATTTCTTCGTAGATGTGTTCAGGTTTACGTCAAGATGTTTGCCTGCACCGTAAAGATCATGGAGTCATGTCATGGCAAACAAACGTAATTTCGCGCGTTCGAAAACGAACTCCACGAACCTCTGATTGAGAGGCAATAGGTCAAACCACTGGGCCACTACGACCTTGAGTATGGAACCCTAATACCTGATTTACACTCTCGTCTCGTCACCTCGCCTCGCGCCTCGCCTCGTCGTCTCGCTCCGGACGCGAGCCTCAAAATCAAGGCAAATCACGAGACGAGGCGCGAGGCGCGCCTGTTCACACTCTCGTCTCGTGGCTCGTCCCGCAGTTCGTCTCGCCACTCGTACGCGAGTGTAAACCAGGTATAAAATTAAACCGCTGAAGGATCATACACAATTAATTATACATTTTTTTGTTTGCGTGTCTTCTGTGTTTTTATGTTTAAAATTCTGATAAACAAAATTACTCGGATCTCAGGAGATTAAGCCTATATACTTATATAGCGTAGTTGGTAGGTAGTTAGGTAATAGACACAAAATGTAGATGTCGAGAAGGAGGAGGAGCGGTGCCTCCTGACACAGGCTTTTTCAAGCTTAAAAAGAGGCTCCGGCCACTATTATGTATAGTCCTATTACCTAACAAATAAAACATTTTTCATTTTTTTTTCCATTTTTTTCTTCTGTGGATATGGCAAAAGTTAAGGGTCTACGTCTACAGCCAATATTTTTTAGTCAAGTCTACATCGACGTGTGGGACGCCTGGTTAACTTTCGGCCCCTTGAAATAAATCTTAAGTTTCAGCTACTCTAACAAGTTTGGTATGAAGTATCTTTTTGTATTTTTATTTTTTTCATACTAAATACAAACTGAAACATGGATGCACCGAAAAAACCCCAGAAAAAAAAACAACGCTGGGAATCGAACCCAGGTCCTCAGTATTCCGTGCCGCGTGCTAAACCCCTACACCACCACTGGTCAGGAGTTTAGAGACATATTTTGGGTTTTTTCTGTACATGTATCCATGTTTCAGATTGTATTTAGTATGAAATTTCAGCTAATTTTATGTCACAGGAGAGACAGTATTTGTTGCCTACGCTGTGTATAACCCTTACAGTTTGTTCCAATCGCCACAGCGTCGCGTAAACCGCGGGCTCTAAGAAGTGTGTGTTTGTCAGTAATTTCCCCGGTGTCGCGTGTCCGGCGCTACCTGGAACCGTGTGGGAACACGAGTTGCGCAAGCGCATGTTACACGTAATACCTGATTATTGAAGGACTAGCTTGCGCCCGTGACTTTGCTCCCATAGTGAGACTCATTATCATAAATTTTCCCAGAGTTAAGGACTCATTTAAACGGTTTAGCTATAGTGACCACCACCACGCGTGAGAGAGCTCGTTCCCACTATGTCGTGTGTCGGATTCCGATTTTAATCGGGTGTCGGCGCCACTGTTCACACTAGTCGGCTGTCGGCCAGGACCGCACAGTCATTTCGAGGCTTCTATACACGATTTCCGGACGAGGGCGACAAAACACACGATATTTTTTGTCGGATCCGACACAAAATCGCTGTCGGACGAGTGTGAATAGCTTCATATAAAATGTTCTGCCACTGGAACGCCCGATTCGAAAACGGACCGACACACGACATAGTGGGAACGAGCTCATATGGTGTGTGTTCAGAATGCAATGCAATGCTGCAATGCGCTCAAAACGTCGACGTAATTTTAGCATTATACTGTTATGATAAGTGCTGGGTGTAATTTCTTGTGTATAATCTACTTATATACTTACAAATAAAAGGCAAAGGTGAATTTAACGGTGTACTTTGGTTTGGCAAATTACGTTTCCCAAACTGATTCATTTGGCAAATGTTTCATTTCCCAAATGTTTATTTTTTCTGAAACTGTAAACTATTCAGGATATATTTCAGGACTATTCTGTAGGTTAGGTTAGGTTAGGTTTGTTTTATAACAATCCTGAAAAGTTTACAGTTTCAGAAAAAATAAACATTTGGGAAATGAAACATTTGCCAAATGAATCAGTTTGGGAAACATAATTTGCCAAACCAAAGTACACCGAATTTAACACATAGCTCAACCACGGAAATTCAGTCAGTGAATGGATTGTGCTGAAAGGCTCACAGCTATTATGACGGAGGCATGCGCTACGAAAGGATTTTCCAAAATTCACCCACTAAAGGGGAGTAAACGGGGGTTCAAAGTTTGTATGCGAAACAAGATTAGATAGACATTTTCATTCGAAACTTCGCAGAAGTATATTTCAAACTAAATACAAACTGAAATATAGATGCACAGAAAAAACCCCAGAAAAAAGACCAATGCTGGGAATCGAACCCAGGCCCTCAGCGTTCCGTGCTGCGTGCTTACCCCTACACCATCACTGGTCTAGAAGTTAGCGACGAATCTTTCCCATACATCGTACACTTCAGTCTGTTATAATCACATTTAGGCAGTGATAAAGCGCATCTATGTTATGCCCTCTACCGAGAGACTTCAACACTCCTTCGGAGCTACCCGCTCACCTGGACTAAGAGATGGCGCTACTAGGCCAACTTTTACAAGTTAAGTATGAAGTATTTTTTTCTATTTTTTTTATTTTTTTATTTTCTTCAACTTAATTTTTTTTATTACTTTTACGGTCATCCCGTGAAACCATATATTTCAAACTAAATACAAACTGAAATATAGATGCACAGAAAAAACCCCAGAAAAAAGACCAATGCTGGGTCCTGGACCTGGACCTGGACCTGGGTTCGATTCCCAGCATTGGTCTATTTTCTGGGGTTTTTTCTGTGCATCTATATTTCAGTTTGTATTTAGGTTGAAATATATGGTTTAAGGGGATGACCGTAAAAGTAATAAAAAAAATGAAGTTGAAGAAAATAAAATAAAAAATAGAAAAAGATACTTCATACTTAACTTTCGCAGAAGTACTTCTGCAAATACATGACTAACATGAGTCAATATGTGTACTGGCTTTTTCAAAATTTAACGAGAGCGTAGCCGTCAAAATGGTATCCTATTATCTCGCCTCATTCGTTTTTCGTTTAATTTGACGACCGCTTTAGCCTAGTTGGTAGTGACCCTGCCTACGAAGCAAGAGGTCCTGGGCTCGAATCCCGGTAAGGGCATTCATTTGTGTGATGAGCACATATTTGTTCCTGAGTCATGGATATTTTCTATGTATTTAAGTATTTATTTAACATATAAGTAGGTCTATCGTCGTCTAGTACCCATAGTACAAGCTTTGCTTAGTTTGGGACTAGGTCGATTTGTGTAAGATTGTCCCCTAATATTTATTTATTTATTTAATTTAATTCTTATTTCGTCTTATTCTGTATTAGAATTTCGAGATAATAGGAATCCGCCAAAATATACAAAACAATATATTATACTTTATACTTTAGATGTATGTACATAAATAATTTAATTAACAATATAGATCTGTTTGAAAAAATACCTACCTTGTTGAGTTTCTTGCCGGATTCTGCTGAACCGGGTTTTTCCGAACCGGTGGTAGATTCATCGACATTCATAGGAGCATCAATTGATGCCTAAATTGAATAAAGAATTTTGACTTTATTTTGACTTGACTTGATTGGCAGCTTTTCGGAAGATAACATAAGTGAAAAACTTAAGTAAAGGAGCTGCTGTATGGTACAACCTATACCTACATACTTATATGATGTTAGCAGTTATATTTCTCTTTTATTACCTACCTCTCTTCATTCGTTCTGCAGTAATTACCTACCTATAAGTAAACTGCAAACAGGTATATTTACTTTCAACTGTATCTAACATTTGCGCCGCTTTGATATTCGAAACGTCGAAAATACCGTCGCAGCAAGATTACATAAAATGCATTTAAACCGCTTGATCATCGTTTAGAAAAACTAAGGAATACTACTATATACTAAGGAAGTACTTAAATAATTTATTACTCAATGCTCGGAGTTTCTCTGCGGGATCGCATTATCTTAGAAATGATGAAATCCGCGCAAGAACTTAAGTCACCGACATAGCTCGAAGAATCGCCGGACTCAAGTGGCAGTGGGCAGGGCACATCGCTCGTAGAACTGATGGCCGATGGGGCGAAAAGGTTCTCGAGTGGCGTCCACGGACCGGACGACGCAGTGTGGGTAGGCCTCCAACAAGATGGAGCGACGACCTGGTTAAGGTTGCGGGATCGCGTTGGATGCGGATGGCACGGGACCGATCTGTTTGGCGAGCCTTGGGGGAGGCCTATGTTCAGCAGTGGACGTCTTTCGGCTGAAATGTTGATGAATTTATTACTAACAGCTGTTGCCCGCGAGTCCACCTGTAAGATTTCGTTTGTCGCTATCCCGCGGGAACTATGCAATTTTTGAGGATAAAATCTATCCTATGTCCTTCCTGGGGACTCAGACTATCTCCATACCAAATTTCATCTAAATCTAATTTAGACGACCAGATGGCCTAGTGGTTAGAGAACCTGACTATGAAGCTTGAGGTCCCGGGTTCGATTCCCGTGTCGGGGCAGATATTTGTATGAAAAATACGAATGTTTGTTCTCGGGTCTTGGGTGTTTAATATGTATTTAAGTATATATCTATCTATATAAGTATGTTTATCCGTTGCCTAGTACCCATAACACAAGCTTTCCTAGCTTACTTTGGGACTAGGTCAATTGGTGTGAATTGTCCCGTGATATTTATTTATTTATTTATTTATTTAATCGGTTCATCGGTTAAAGCGTGAAGTAACAGACAGACAAATAGAATTACTATCGCATTTATAACATTACTAGCGACCCGCCCCGGCTTCGCACGGGTGCAATTATGCATGTATTATACATATAAACCGTCCTCTTGAATCACTCTATCTTTTTAAAACCCGCTGCGTAGTTTTAAAGATCTAAGCATCATAGGAACAGACAGCGGGAAGTGACTTTGTTTTATACTTTTTTTTTAATGGCCTCTTTCAGTGTCCCACTGCTGGGCAAAGGCCTTATAAATAAATTAAATTAAATTGTTTTATACTATGTAGGTAGTGATTATTAGCAAAGAATAATTTTAGGCTTATGTGTGTTTCTTACGCCCCAGCCACGACTTCGCGCGTTTAGCGGCGTGGCGAGCGTATTGTGTGTTCATTGCGCGGCCGAGAAGCTCGCCGTACAGTGGTTACCTGGCGGCACACGCAATGAACTGATAAAACGCTCGCCGCGCCCCTACACGCGCGAAGTCGTGGCCGAGCGGTTAGGTACATACTCTTTTACTCTACGGCTGGAAGGATCTGCATGAAATTTAATATGTAGATTAGATAGCTCACTAGAATAACACAATAAGTTACTTTAGGATTAGTAAGATTATACAATTGCGAATAAATTCAATGATGTGTGTGTAAAGTTCCCAATCCATACTGGGCCCGCGTGGGAACTACGGCCCAAATCCCTCTCGTTCTGAGATGAGGCCTGTGCCCTGCAGTGGGACGTATATAGGCTGGGATGATGATTATAAATATGAAAATGTGATTCTTTGTGTTTACCTACTTCATGTGTGAGCAAGGGTATGTATTACAATACCGAAGTACGAAAGACCGAATGTATTAAAACATCGAATGGGTCAAAAGACCGACACGATTTTTTTCTGAAACCGTTAACTTTTTAAGATTGTTATAAAACAAACCTAACCTAACCTAATGGGTTTTGTATGATGCCGTTTTAATAAATTCTGTAAAGTTTACGGTTACAGAAAAAAATCGTGTCGGTCTTTTGACCCATTCGATATTTTAATACATTCGGTCTTTCGTACTTCGGTATTATAATACATACCCGTGAGCAATGTAGAACCTGATTTTCCGCATACCTAAGTATACAGGGTTATTTGTAATTCACTGACATCCTCTTAACCCTGAATTCCTATCACTCAAACAAATGTTTTTTGTTTTACGACTTTTTAAAATGAAGCACTTTTTTTCCCATACAAATATACAGAGTATCGTAAAAATAAGAGGTAATCTCAAATTTTCAAAACGTTATTATACCAAAAATATTAAGTTATGACAAAAGCCGTAAAACAAAAAACATTTGTTTAACTGGTAGGAGTACTAGGAGTTTAGGGTTAAAAGGATGCTAGTGAATTACAAATAACCCTGTATACCTATGGACTTATCATAAAAAATACTCCTGCCTTTCGGAAAGAGACTAGATTTTACAATTATCTGTGGCTTTAACAGTAGACAATGGATATTCGTCTCGTTCTTTCCTGTAATTGCGCCCTCCTCTACCACAAAGAACCATTGCTTCGAAACATCATTCAACACAAAAGTCCCTTTCACAACTTTGAAAAAAAAAAACATTTTTTAAGTATCCGTTTGAAACTCTACACCTTTTGAGCGCACCTGACCGTCGCTGCTCCGTGATTGGTTGATATCCCCGCGAGGGTGAGAGCGGCGAGCGCTGATTGGTTAAAGCCAGACGGGGGTGGAACGCGTCAAATTACAGGTTGTTAAGCGAGATTCGAATGATTTAAGGATTTAGGGGTTGTTTAACAAGGGGTACGGTTTTGAAATAATTTTGGTTTGGATCTTTGATTAGTTTAATTGTTTGTATCTGGGACGATTTTTAACTTAGGCACAAAAATTTTCTGATTTGAGTTACAAATTGCGTACCAACAGTACGCAAGAAAAAGAATAACTAAAACATATTATGAAAACTCAATTGACTATTAACTGATAAAATTTAGGATCTTCAAAGTACTTTGTTAAAATGAAATCACGAACTCAGTGCATGGGCACCTCAAATTAAATACGACTAATTAAAACTTAGTGATAAAAGCCGTTGTGGCCTAATGGTTTGACCCATGGCCTCTCAAGCAGAGGGTCGTGGGATCAAATCCCGGCTTGCACCTCTGAGCTTTTCGGAATTTATGTGCGAAATTATTGCATTTGTAATTTACCATGAGCTTTACGGTGAAGGAAAACATCGTGAGGATACCTGCATACCTACACTTACGAATAAATTCAATGGTCCGCACTGGGCCCGCAAGGGAACTACGGCCCAAGCCCTCTCATTCTGAGAGAAGTCCTGTGGTCTGCAGTGGGACGTATATAGGCTGGAATGAAGATGATGATGATGATTATGAAAACTCAACTGTAAAAATCAATGTGATAAAATTTAGGCTCTTCTAAGTACTTTGTTAAAATGGAATCACGAACTCAGTGTCCACCTCAAATTAAATACGACTAATTAAAACTTAGTGCATTATATTTTCCAGCATAACAATAATTTTTATATTAAACTATAATTTTTGTATTAAGATTTAAAATTCCCTTGTGTTTTTCTAATCTTGTTTGTTTTGTGATGAAATCTAAATTCAATACTATCATATCAAATGGTACCCTTATAGATATTTGTTGATGCAACAGCGATGGCGGCGACAGCGGGGTCTTTCTATGGCCAAATACGTATAGCACAGTGGGCGGTCGTTGCGATGTGGCCAATTTGGATTGGCGCCACAGAATTGACGACAACTTGTTTTTATCAGCGTATTCATAATCAAATACATGATCTTCTAAGATATAAAAATCTCGTGTTACGGTGTTTGTTATGGGACTCCTCCGGGACGGCTTGACCGATTTTTATGAAACTTTTTTCTCTGTATTCGGTAGGTCTGAGAATAGGTCGAAGGCTATTTTTTATACCTCTGTTCTTCACAGACGGAGTCGCGGGCAACAGCTAGTTATTTTATAAATTTATAAATAAAAATTACACATTACTACACTACATTAAATTATTACACTACATTAAAAATGCGTATGATTATCATTGGATAAGTTTTAAAATATTGCAAGTTTGTTAAATATAGAGCTTTAATTTTTTATTTAAGTCCAGTGTGCCCCCCTTCCTCATAGGTAAATGGTTGTTTATAGACACCTGAAGAGAATTAAGGTAATCATTTTTTCCTCAGATATAAAGACCAACTGGTTTCTGATACCCCCGAAAACCCTCACATAGCATATTTCATCGATATCGTTAGAGCCCTTTCCAAGATCCCCGAAATAAGTAAATAAGTTACGAGCATTGCTCGATGAAGGTATAATTAAATATGAGTTGATAAATATCTAACTCCAATAGGTATGTCCGCAATAAATGACATGAAGATATGATGCTTATTGTCATTATTGTATTATATTTATATTAAAAAATCAAGAATCACCATAGGGTGGACATATTGGAGTTTGACTCGGACCAACAGTGGTTGGTTGGTCCGAGGAGTTTGATATACTAGGGGCGTTCAATAAAAAATGAGAATGAGTATGTTATAATAGTACATTACTGCAGCGGCCGCGAAATAGGGGATTGCCGGCCGAGTAGTAATAGATGGCCGAGTGTTAACGAGGCCATCTAGAGATACGAGGCCGGCAATCCCTGTTCGTGGCCAAGGCTTGTATAGTGCTTTTCTCAAATAAATCCAAGGAAATGACACGAATGTTCAACTTATATATTCATATTTAATTCAAATTGGTTTTTTTTTTATTCCCGCCAAAATATTTATTTTCCAGCAATTTATTTGTAAGCTGTTCCAGTTAATGTTTTTGACGCAAAATCTTGAGATGATTTATATTTATTAAAAAATTACGACCTTATTAATTGGTTATTTTAATAAATTGTTAACAATAAACGCCAATCCTTATTTATTTTATTAAATCTAGCCAAGTAAGATATTAAAAAGTAAATTCACAAACTAAATTTTTCTTAATTGGCAGTATGTCATTGATAGTCAATAAAAGAAAATACGACCCACTAAAACAAAAGACAATCTCTTTGCTGGCCTTGGCCAGCAATGTTTGTATGAAATTCCATTATTGTCGTCTAATTTGAAATTGGAACGAATCTTCCTCAACTGCTATACAATGTCATACTTCGTGTTCTATTGTCACGACTATAAGGACCACATTTCCTTGTATGTTTGAGAAAACAACTTTTTCCTACTCCTGTACTTTTATCTGGTTTTTACATGGTCGCGAACAAATATATAAGAACATAGATAATATGACTTCAGAAAGTCTATACTTAATCTATTCGCCATAACAGCACTTGTGTCGTAATGTCGTTATTAAGATACACCTAGCTGCCACATAATATTAAATGTAGGGTACACTCAACACTAAAGCTCAGTTTAGACCTGCTGAGTTGAGTAGAGTAGGGTACAGTCGGGTACAGTAGGGTAAAATAGGGTGCAGTCGGGTACAGTCGGGTACAGTAGGGTAAAATAGTTGTGTCGTAATGTCGTTATTAAGATACACCTAGCTGCCACATAATATTAAATGTAGGGTACACTCAACACTAAAGCTCAGTTTAGACCTGCTGAGTTGAGTAGAGTAGGGTACAGTCGGGTACAGTAGGGTAAAATAGGGTGCAGTCGGGTACAGTCGGGTACAGTAGGGTAAAATAGGGTACAGTCGGGTACAGTAGGGTAAAATAGGGTACAGTCGGGTACTGTAGGGTATAATAGGGTACAGTTGGGTACAGTAGGGTAAAAAAGGGTACAGTCGGGTACAGTAGGGTAAAATAGGGTACAGTAGAGTACAGTCGGGTACAGTAGGGTAAAATAGGGTACAGTCGGGTACAGTAGGGTAAAATAGGGTACAGTCGGGTACAGTAGGGTAAAATAGGGTACAGTCGGGTACTGTAGGGTATAATAGGGTACAGTTGGGTACAGTAGGGTAAAAAAGGGTACAGTCGGGTACAGTAGGGTAAAATAGGGTACAGTTGGGTACAGTCGGGTACAGTCGGGTACAGTAGGGTAAAATAGGGTACAGTCGGGTACAGTAGGGTAAAATAGGGTACAGTAGAGTACATTCGGGTACAGTCGGGCACAGTCGGGTACAGTAGGGTAAAATAGGGTACAGTAGGGTACAGTTGGGTACAACAGGGTAAAATAGGGTACAGTTGGGTACATTCGGGTACAGTAGGGTAAAATAGGGTTCAGTAGGGTACAGTCGGGTACAGTCAGGTACAGTCGGGTACAGTCGGGTACAGTAGGGTAAAATACCCTATTTTACCCTACTGTACCCAAATGTACCCTACTGTACCCTATTTTACCCTACTGTACCCAACTGTACCCGACTGTACCCTACTGTACCCTATTTCACCCGACTGTACCCTACTTTACCCGACTGTACCCCATTTTACCCTACTGTACCCGACTGTACCCGACTGTACCCTATTTTACCCTACTGTTCCCGACTGTATCCCATTTACCCTACTGTACCCGACTGTACCCTACAGTAGGGTACAGTACAGTACAGTAGAGTCGAGTCGTAGGAAAAATATTGTATGCAACGGTGTATAATTTGGTCTTAACGGCTCGTGCCGTCTTCCATTGCGATACTCGCATTCGCTCGTATCGCAACTCACGTCACTCGCCTTTTAAGACCTCACTTATACAACAGTTGCATAAAATACTATTACCAAATGTCATTTTATTTTTCGGCATAGTCACCTTTTAGCATAATACACTTAGTATATCTTTTTTATAAACTTAAAATTCCATTTTTAAAGAAGGTCTCATCTTGAGTACTTAAAAAATCTTGTACTGCAGCGACTACCGCGTCGTCGTCTTCAAATTTCTGGCCTCTCAGGTATTGTTTCAATCTCGGAAATAGGTAGAAATCACTGGGAGCGAGATCTGGTGAATTCGGAGGATGCTTAAGGATATCGAACCCAGCATCACGAATTGCAGCCATTGCAACGGCGGACTTGTGTGCCGGGGCATTGTCCTGGTGGAACAGCACAACTTTCGAGAGTTTACCTCGCCGTTTTTCGCGGATCTTATTGCGCAATGTTGCTATTTGTTTGGCGTATAAAGTGCCCGTAATAGTGGCTCCATGCTCGAGATACTCAATCATTAATACCCCTTTACCATCCCAAAAAACAGAGCCCATGACCTTACCGGCAGATGGGCTCACCTTGAATTTCTTCGGAGTTGGAGATGATGGCCTTTTCCATGTCATAGACTGCAGTTTCGTTTCAGGGTCGTAATGATGGAGCCATGTTTCGTCCATTGTTATAAATCGCGCCAAAAAAAGTTCCTGGTCTTGCTGCATCGGGTTCAAAGCTTCTTGACAAATCTCTAGTCTAGTTTGTTTTTGCGTGTCAGTAAGCATTCTTGGTACCCAACGCGCAGATACCTTTTTCATACCCAAGCGTTCATGTAAAATATTATGCACGCTCCCCGTTGAAATCTTTACATTTTCAGCAATAAAACGAACTGTGACACGACAATCCGCCAAAACTGAGTTTTCGACTTTTTTCACAATTTCTTCAGTTACTGCTGTAGTAGGGCGTCCGGAGCGGGGGTCGTCCATTGTCGATGTTCTTCCACGTCTAAATTCGGCGCACCAACGTGCGACTGTCGAATACGGAGGAGCATTAGACCCTAAAGTGTCCCGCAAATCCAAATTGACTTGGTCCGTAGAAAAATTTTTCAAATACAAGTATTTGATAACGGCACGCAGTTCAATTTTCTCCATTTTCGCTAACGTACTCAATAGCATTGCAAAGAAATTACCGTATATTTTTTAAACAAAAGACCGTTAGTTTTTTTTTTTCATAGCAATCAGCTAGATAGATTAGCTTTACCGGCCAGTATTTAATTTCGTAATATTAAAAGAGTTTGCATCTCATTCTCACTTTATATTGAACGCCCCTCGTATGATATATGCTTAAATGTAGATTTTAAAAACTAGGCTTTATAGGTCAACGAGTACAGTCTGCATCAAAAGTCACTTTCACAATTGTGTTATTAATTACGACAGTAAGTACAAAAGTGACCAGCTACTTTTGATGCTGACTGTACCTATAGTCAATCTACCTAATAACTTAATATTGAATAGTGACCCGACATTCGTATGGTCGGTTTTTTTAGCAAGACGAAAATTTCAAAACTAGAAGGATGGCGTGTCTATTTGTGCGAGTGATGCGAATTACACACCCAACACTTACAACAATGGAAAAAACCACGTAGTCATGTGACTTTACCAACGTTACTATTTATTTAAAAGATTATAGAAATGTGAGGAGGTCAAAATACGAACGCACCCAAACTAGGTCGGACCATTCGTTCCAGAAAAAAAATGGCGTCTAAGCTTATTTTTAATGTCGCAATAGGTAACCCAAGTTCACTGGTTATGTAAGCGGTTGTTCATCAATGAATTTGTCTGCTGTAGACAAAATTACAACCTTTTACGGGCGAGTGAATGAACTGTTGTTTATACGTGACCTAGATTAGACATTGGAATTTTTTTACTTATACCATATAAGTTATACGTGTAGGCAAAAGGGACAGCGTACCAGTGTAGGTACAGTCAAGGAATTTAATTTCCACCCGACCTAATTAAGTTTGAATATCGTACAGCAAACTGTCACCATAAGAGCTAGGCTACGATGTTGCTTTATGGGCTTTTTGGGCACACACACACACACACACACACACACACACATACCTTATTTCTGTGGCTCTAGTGAAAAAGGGGTAAATTCTTCAGAAGTTGAAAAGCTGATTTCGACTTAGCCCCCTTTACA
The DNA here is from genome assembly GCA_947859365.1 of Archips crataeganus. Classification (NCBI taxonomy): domain Eukaryota; kingdom Metazoa; phylum Arthropoda; class Insecta; order Lepidoptera; family Tortricidae; genus Archips; species Archips crataeganus. The sequence continues at coordinate 4,179,681 of OX402071.1, read as the reverse complement.
CATAAAATAGAAAATAGCTGTTTAATTTCTGTAGACTTAACCCCTTTTTCACTAGAGCCACAGATTTGTAATTTAAATCTTACTTAATTTTTACTTAGATCCATTTGTTTCTTAGCCAAGGGAATCTTATTAGCTTTTTGCATCAATTATGTCAACTCGCATCGGAATTGGTTACCTACGAAACAGGCTGAGCCTAGTGTTAGGGGCCAGTGCAACCAAAATTGTGAAATTGTTACGTACATTTATATCACCTGGTTTTAATGTAAAAAATCTTATTATTGCTATTTCTGTTGTAATAGATATTTATGTACAATAAAGAAATTATGAATTATGAATTATTTATTTGAGAGCTTCAACTGTCTCATATATATGGTCACATTTTTATAGTCAGTACTTTTGCCTCTTCGCACTTTCGTCGCACCTCGAGGCTGGGGGGAGCAGCTGCTGAAGTGGCAGCCCTTAAAAAGCGCGAGAAGTAGTCATCACTCGCTAATTATTTGTTCGTGCCTCTTGCGGTGGAGACAACTGGTAGTTGGGGTTCCGAGGCAATACTATTTTAAAAGAAGTGGGGCGCCGTCTTCGTGAGAGAGGTCTTGACCATCGCTCTGGGTCGTTTCTGGTGCAAAGGTTGTCCATCGCGGTTCAGCGGGGCAATGCGGCTAGTGTGTTGGGCATATTTGCGCCTGGTGCGATCCGGGGCGGTTTATTTGACTGACTTTATATTTTTATTTTATTGTATTTTGTGTGTATTGACAACTTGTTTTTTTTTTTAGAAATGGCAGAAGATTCTGATACAGTTTCCAGTTATATGGTAGAGGTATAGGACCTCTAATATTACCCATTACCGAAAGGCCCTTCAAATTCTACAGCCTTTTCTTAAAAACCGGCCAAGAGCGTATCAGACACGAAAAAATTCTTGCAAATCTTATTAATTTTACTATTAATTATAATGTCCATATTAAATAAGCAATATTTTATAGATCAGGCTGCTATTTACTCTTAAACTACTAATAATTCTCAAGCAAACTTCGCCGTTATAGTTTTACCTTGTTAATTTGAGATTTTCCTCCCATCTTCATTTTTTCAAAATTTTTATACTTACCAACAGTTTAGCTTTTAGAAATTTAATGGTGCTGTGAAGTTTTCAATCCAAACACTGGGCCCGCGTGGAAATATAGGTACATACGGTCCAAGCCGTCTCATTCTGAGAGGAGGCCTGTGCCTTGCAGTGGGTCGTGCTCAGGCTGGGATATTGAATGCGGAGATGGTTAATCACCACCAAGACCACTTAAGCAATGCATTAGGCATATTCGATCCGTTCATGAGTCGACCGCCCGGACGATCTTATGGGAGAAAAGGTAGTTTTTCATAAGTACCGTAAAACGGGGTTACTTTAAAATGCAGGGCTACTTTAGAAAACAGTTTTTACGCCGTGTCCTTATTTTTTTAGACCATCTGTGGCAGTGAAATAACTACCTTGATAAATTACCTAACTTCTTACGTCATTTGCTCAGTCGAGCTATGAATATTTGCGTTTTTATAACGTAGCCCCAAAATTTCCTAAAGTAACCCCAGTTTACCGGTAATCGAAATTCCACTTCCTTCTTCTCTATCAGAATGTTATCTGTTCCCACGACCATAATATAGATGAAGCTATAGATAAGCACGTGTGGGCATATTGTTTATTATTGTGTTCATAATCCGCGGAATATTTGTTTTCGCACAAAGAAACGTTTTCGAAGATGGATTAGTAGATCGGGTTATTGATTTGTTTTTATTTGTTGATTGCGAATGTGTTGAAAGCTATGACGATTATTACCAAGTAGAATTAGTAAAAAATAAATAAAATAAATAATTAAATATCACAGGACAATTCACACCAAGTAAGTCCCAAAGTAAGCTAAACAAAGCTTGTGTTATGGGTACCAAGGCAACGGATAAACATACTTATATAGATAGATACATAGACCGGCTTGGGCACCACGGACTCTCCTGCCAGAAGAGCGCGGGCCGCTTCGCGAGACATGCTGCCCTTAACGACATTATTCGTCGGTCTCTTGCATCGGCTAACGTGCCGGCTCTCCTGGAGCCGTCAGGTATTTCAAGAGCCGACGGCAAGAGACCAGACGGTATGTCGTTGATCCCGTGGAGTATGGGAAGGGTTCTGGTGTGGGATGCAACCTGTGTAGACACACTAGCCCCTTCTCATATCCACCGGACCTCCACAAGGGCAGCAGCCGCAGCAGAGGCGGCTGAAACCGCTAAAATTGGCAAATATAGTGGTCTCGGCGCCGAATATAATTTCATCCCTTTCGGTGTCGAGACCCTTGGTCCGTGGGGCCCAGGAGCACTAAGCCTCTTCAAAGAGATTTCGAAGAGGCTTATAGATGCTACCGGTGACCGAAGAGCTGGCAGCTACCTCGCTCAAAGAATTAGCCTAGCGATTCAACGAGGTAATGCTGCCAGCATCTTCGGCACAATGCCGCAGGGGCCTTTTTTAGATCTAGTTTAGTTTTAAATTTAGTTTGTAATAATATTATTTTTGTTTGTTTAGATCTAGTTTAGTTTTTAATTTAGTTTGTAATATTTAGTTTATAATTAAGTCTTATTCTTTGTTATTTTTTCATAAATAAATATCTGTTTTTTGATACATACTTAAATACATATCAAACACCCAAGACCCGAGAACAGACATTCGTATTTTTCATACAAATATCTGCCCCGACACGGGAATCGAACCCGGGACCTCAAGCTTCGTAGTCAGGTTCTCTAACCACTAGGCCATTTGGTCAGTAAAACTTTTATACTTATACTAGCTGTTGCCCGTGACTCCGTCCGCGAGGAATAGGGATATAAAAAATAGCCTACCTGCCGAATATAGAGAAAAAAGTTTCATAAAAAAATCGGCCAAGCCGTTTCGGAGGGGTTCGATAACAAACACCGTGACACGAGATTTTTATATATTAGATATTTATTGTTTTGTTTTTTTTTTTTTATATTGGATCTATTGAAAATCAGCGTCGTTGCACCCTGTGCGCCGACACTTGCTGAGCGGAATCCTATTTTGTAACAACTCCCAACATCATAACATAATAGGTACCCATCTTGTTTGTAATTGACGTAATTTATTTATTTATTTATTTACAACACAATACTTATATTATATACCTATGTACAACTATCCTAGACTCAAAAAAAAATGTACAATAAGAAAAAAGATAACAAAAATATAAAATAATGATAATTACAACTAAAACATATTCTGAAAGCTAGTCCCCTTAGGCAAGGTGCCGAAGATGCTGGCAGCGTTTCCTCTTTGAATAGCTAAGCTAATTCTTTGTCCGAGGAAGCTGCCAGCTCTTCGGTCCCCTGTGACGTCGATTAACCTCTTAGAAATTTCCTTAAAGAGCTTTAAAGCGCTAGGACCCCACGGACCAAGGGTCTCGACACCGAATGGGACAAAATCGTATTCGCTGCCTAGACCCCTGTATTTCAGTCCTTTCGCCTTTTCAGCCGCTTCTGAAGCTGCACCAGGTCTGTTGCAAGTACCATGGAGATGGGAAGGGGCCAGCGTGTCTGAACAAGTGGCATCCCAAACCAGCACCCGACCCATCTTCCATGGAATCAGACTCATACCATCCGGCCTCCTGCCATCGTCTCTTGCAATGCCTGTGGGCTCAAGCAACGTTGGCACGTTGACGGTGGCAAGGGACCGGCGTATAATGTCGTTTAGTGCAGCATGTCTTGAGAAGCGGCCGGCGCTTTTTTGACATGACAGTCCGTGATGTCCTAGCCGGTCGACGACACTGCCACAGGGACACTTGTGAGGAGCGCAGACCGGAACCCCAAGCCGTAGACAGGTTGCTATTCGGAGCGTGTCAGGCACAAGAAATGTTCCTGTATTTGACGATGGGTACGCGTGAAGCCAGTAGCCGGCCTCATGCGTTCCCACGGCCAAAAGCCTAGCACGCGTCGAACCTGTACTACAGCTCAAAAGATTGTCATAAGTCAATTTGCAGTTTATGTCGTCCCAGCTCCTCTGTGAATTTGGAGAAACTGGAAAATTTTGACCCAGGCATGCAATTAAGAAAGCGTTTCTAGCTTCTTCCAAGCCAGCAATCTCAAAGTTCGAAGGGAATGCCCTTAAAAGTTGACTTATGAGATTTGCTGAACTATGGACAGAAGATAGGAAGGCTGGTAAAACGACACTGGAAATTTTGCGAATCCCTAAACCACCATAGCGGATGGGTAGGGATGCTTGAGTCCAAGATTGCTCGTTTAGCTGCATATTAAGAATCGATTCTAAGCTTGTCGTCTACTTGTGTCAAAAGATCTGGGTGTTTCCAAAAGGAGCAGCAACGGAGCACATACGTAAATTTAGGGACGAAAAGACAGAATTTTAAGATGCAAAGTGTGGACTAATTTCAAGGAGACGGTCGGCAGAATTTTGAAATTTAGTAATTGAATTATTAATATATTCAGAAATAGATTCATCAAAAATTGGAGAACCTAAAAGGTAAAGGGAATTACTGTTAACTATTTTAATATTTGGAGCCAAAATATTAAATTTTTGTTTTACGTCATTTAAATTTAAGTCGCAGTTATTTATAAAAAGTTCGCATTTGCAAAAATTAAGCTCCAAACCAATGGCTTCAAATTTATTTTTAATTATAAAAAGGTCCGAAAACACAGTATCCACATCACCTCCTAGGGTTCCGTCGTCCAAATACCAAACGTTAAATTTAGAATTTAAATTTTTGATTATCGGATTTATAGCCAAACTAAAAATTGCAGGCCCAAGGGGATCACCCTGTTGACAACCTACTTCCTAGGACAGTTCATTAGAACGATATAACAATTTGTTTGTAATTATGTATTAGGATTTAACATGTAATTAATGTACCTAAGTATTGGATTTTGATCAAAATAAATCATTCTTTCTTTCTTTAAAATGTGGAGCTTCGATTTAATCGACTTCAAACCATAATATATTTACGCTTTCTGAACACACCTGAGAATAAATTCAATGGTGTGTGTAAAGTTCCCAATCCGCACTGGGCCCACGTACGAACTATGGCCCAAGCCATTTTATCCTGAGAGGAGGCCTGTGCCCTGCTGTGGGACGTATATAGGCTGGGATGATGATGGTGATAAAGCTCGGTCGCCCAGGTACTAATTACTTATATTCACCTACGTATCTACTACGTACGTACTGATAATAAGCACATACATACATACTTAGTTTTACAATAAGGAACATACCTATTTAATCTTCCTAAAATCTCTTCAATGATTTTACACAACTTAATAAAACCGTCGTCACACTACAACTTAATCTTTACACGTCAAGTACCACATTAGGGCGTGTTGACACGAACTAAATACATTGTTACAAAATTCATTGTTATCACAACGCAGGGGTGAAATGCGCAATGCCGATATTTTGTATCTGTGCAACTGAATTGTCTAATTGAACAGCCATTATTATTGCTTGGAATAATGTTGTAACTTGAGAATTGTTTATAGGTACTTAGGTACATCGCATTTCTAAAAAAAATGCCAATAAGATTTTAGAATCCGATTTCCAAAAAACAATACAGCCAGATAGATTGAATGATACTGAGCTCAACTAAAATAGTTTCCCAAAAGTCCTAATTAATTTCTATGAAAACTTCCTTTTTTGTTACCACGAACCATAGACTTTTGCTAACGAAAAAGGAAGTTACCAGTAAACGAATTAAGTAGGACATTTTGGGAACTATGTTAGTTAATCTCAGTATCATTCAATCATCTGCCTGCATTTTTTTTGCAAATTGGAGTCGAAAATCTTATCCTCCTGGGATACCGCGTACTCCTAGCAATTTTTTTGTGTAATGCTCATTTCGATCAGTTCGCAAAAAGAGTTAGTAAGCTGCGAAACGTCAGATCATTAGCGTACCTGGCCAAAAAGTTAACAATGTAGAGTCGACTAAAAACATATATGATATCGCATAAGTGAGTAGGTACACATCGACACAGTCATACGCCCATTTATTCTTCTTGTTGCATTGGAAAGATAAAAACAACTATACAGCTTTCCTTAGTCAACTATGTATATATATGTATCGTATAGGTTGATGCTTTGATTAAGATTAATACTCCGAAAGTCTTAACGATCGACTTAAATTATAATATTCATTGATACAACTAATACATTGAAAAACCTGCAAGCTTTTTAATACAATTGATGTTTTTAAATTTGTCCAACGATGAAACTGTAATAAATTTATATGTATAAAACCGTCTCTGCAACTTCATAATTTCACTTCATTTAATTTTACCAGTTCTCTTTTCCGTTGGCTATGTTAAAAATCATCAGCTGTACTTAGACACATTTCAAATGATCTAGCGTATTGTTTTATACAAAAGACAAGACATAGGAACACACAAACACAAATTAAGTAAACATGTTTTTATTAACAGCGTACCGATAATTAATTTTACTAAATGCAAGCTGCAATCTTTTACCCCTCATGATCCTAAATACTCGCGTTCCAAATTCAAACTACTATTGCGCATTCATTCAACATGTCACCTCTCTACAAAGAGCTGTTCATTTCACCCGCACTATTGTCCCATTGTTCGAATACTCGTAACTGAGGATTAACAGCGTCGCGCCTTTGCTCAGCACTAATCTTAAAAAAACTGGTCAGGTTCGAGTCGGATTCAAAGACCGGGATCTAAAATATACAGCCTGCCTTATTTTTATTTGAAATTTCAGAATATACTATACTCTGTCTATTTAACAGAGTTAGTACTAGAAAACAGAGAATGCACGTAATTGGTCAGCGATAAGGACGATACACCGGCACATACGTCCCACTGCAGGGCAAATATTTAAATATTATTTTATTATCTACTACTTTAAATTACATAATTATGATTAATAGATGAATAAACATGACATGTAATTATTTGAGGTGCCACGAGAAAAATCAAAAAATCACGAGAAATATTACGAATATTCCAACAAACGGCATTGTAAGCCGAGCCCGCCATCGACATGCGATTGTTGACGCCCACTGACAGTTTCTTGTCCCTTTCATTTGCATACAAAAGTGCAACAGACAGAACGCCTTGCTAACTCTGTTAAATAGACAGGGTATATACGTTCGGTCAACAACTTTAATTATATTTTTTACAATAAAGCAAAATTAAGATAAATAAGTTTTGTTAAAAATTTCGTTTTCAATGGAAGCTTTTTCGCTGACTGTATTTTTGTTCACTGTGCTTGCATTGTCATCCAACCTACATAAGTATACCAAATTTCAAGTAAATCCGACCACTGGAAGTGGGTCAAATTCAACTTGCAATATTTGACCCGTACACACATACTTACTTACATACGAGTACATTGCAAGTTAATAAAAAGCTTTTAAAATAACGCGTCTTGATACTGCATTAAGTGCATTAAGTATAATAAAATGCAAAAGTATACATAGGTATACGTCTTTATACTCAACGTATTTTGTGAGATACAGTCCTACAGAAATCGGACAGAAAGACATACTGACACACAGTACATTATCTGAGGCTCTTGGTCAGCGTAGTGCGGAATTCTAAAAAAAATCTAAATTCAAACTTACTGAAGGATCGCATAGGGTTCGATTTATTTCACACTCGTCTTTTCTAAAATTAAGCGAGTTTATTTCTTATTTTGAAAGCATTTAAGTTCTCATATTATTTTGCCGACGTCAAATAGAATTTTGTATTAGCTTCTTATGTTATTGGATTTGGGACTTTATTTTGATATAAAATACAGTCTATATACGACTGTTGATTGTTTGTAATCGGTTCTAAAATCAAACAAAAGCATAACGACAATGTTTGCGAAGATTAACGCACATTTTGCGCTATCTCGTGAATGTTTGAAAAAACTCTAAAGTTTTGGATTTTGGATTAAATCGGGTAAATAATTCAATTTAGAGTAAGACGCTCTGATTTAAAGAGTAGATAGGCTATTTTAAGAGACATCATCATCATCAGCCCAGCCTATATACACCGTGAAATTTTAGTGGTTGTTTTCCCGAAAAGAGGTGATTTAGTATCGATTGTACAATCGATTTATAATTACTATTTTGACTAGAGTCAAAAATCCAATTGTGAAAAACGAATGTCGAAAATGACCGCAAACCAATAGTAACGCTTCGTTGGTACCTAACCTATCGTACGATCGTACGCTACTTGTACCAACGAAGCGTTACTATTGGTTTGCGGTCATTTACGACTTTCGTTTTTCACAATTGGATTTTTGACTCTAGTCAAAATAGTAATTATAAATCGATTGTACAATCGAAACTAAATCACCTCGTTTCGGGAAAACAACCACTAAAATTTCACGGTGTATATATATACGTCCCACTTCAGGGCACAGGCCTCCTCTCACAATGAGAGGGCTTGGGCCGTAGTTCCCACGCGGGCCCAGTGCGGATTGAGAACTTCACACACACTATTGAATTACATGGTAAATTGAAAACGTAATTTTGTACATAAATTTCAAAAACTCAGCGGTCCGAGCCAGGACCCGAACCCACGACTTTGCTTGAGAGGCCATAGGTAAAACAACTGCATAGTATAAATAAATAAAGTATGTATCTATGTATATTATATATATACATATTCTATACATATGTATATGTAAAAATATGTATCTATTTTTATTTATTTGTTTATTTTGTTACACACTTTTTTCACCATCTTATTTGTGCTGATTCCGGTCCAACAAGTTTGATCAAGTTTGATGCAATGATATGAAGGGTTTGACTGAAAATCAGCGCTGCAGCAGGCACCTACTGCAGCTTAATGCTGAGTCAAATTCCTTTACGACATCTCAATTATGTTTTTTTTGTTTTAATTATTATTATTGTTTTCTTTTTTATTTATTGAATCAGGCGTTACTTTGCGGAGGTCCATATTAATGAACTAAAACAATTACTTTGCTCACCCGCGACCTTACAATAGTTACGTTTATGCAAGAAATGTGCGTTCATGCAGTTCCTCCACCTCCACACTGTACGAACACACACAAATCACATAAACCCAACCATCACCACCACCAAGCTACACTGACGCGTTTCGAACTCAACCAGAGCTCATCTTCAGAGTTATCACAACCGTATGCTATGCTACCAAATGTTAAACTAACAAACCAAAACAAATGTTTTAACTTGTCACTGTAACTTCTCAAGTACCCACTTTATTTTTCTTATTCTCAAACTACCCCACAAAAATTAACTTTTATTGACATATTATAAAACTACCTTGAATTTTTTTGTTTATTTATTTATAAGGCATATTTAATTAATACTAACTGTTCAAATTCGACCCAAGCCGCAGTAAAGGAGAAGATACTAAATTTACCTGTTCATTAATAATAGACCCCATAGTGTTGTACCTAATTATTTCCATGCATTCCAGAGCATCCAGACGCAACCCCTTGCCGCAATAATGTAACACTTCATAAGAATCTGAATCTAACAATGAATGATTTGATTCCAACAAATGTTTTGCAAAATTCGATCTATCTGGATGCTCATTCCTATATGCCGAAACATGCTCTTTAAATCTAGTATTAAAACTTCGCACATTTCTTGCATAAACGTAACTATTGTAAGGTCGCGGGTGAGCAAAGTAATTGTTTTAGTTCTTTTTTATTATTATTTTTCTCCTGTATTAGTCAGTGTATTTTTCTTTTCTTGATGTCGAATAATGTCTATGTCTATGTCTAACTAACTAACACTAGGCTATCACAGCTTTTAATTTCAAATACTTAACATTATCTGAATCAACTAAACCACCCATCAGCAGATTTCAAGAAGACCACACCAACAATCCCATACAAATTCTACGACATTCCATGCCGCCGCAAATCGACCTTTATTACGTCGCATTAAGAGCCAAAGGTTCATTATAAAGGTCAGGTTACACGGTTCACATGGTTCGCGAAAATAATGACGCCATGTGAAACTGCCTTATCAGAGGCATTGGGTTACACAATGTGGTGCCGTGTAGTGTAGGTATCTTAGTTAGTTGATAAAAATGAAGAATAAGCGGAAGATAATAGATTTGTCGCCCCAGAAATAGAGAAAATAGATTTGTAGACGACCAGATGGCCTAGTGGTTAGAGAACCTGAATATGAAGCTTGAGGTCCCGGGTTCGATTTCTGCGTCGGGGCAGATCTAATACCTTTAAACGAGCAATTCTTGTATATATATAATCAGGATCTCGGAAACGGCTCCAACGATTTCGATGAAATTTGGTATGTGGGGGTTTTCGGGGATGAAAAACTGATCTTATATCTTATCTTATCTTATCTTATCTTATCTTATCTTATCTTATCTTATCTTATCTTATCTTATCTTATCTTATCTTATCTTATCTAGCTATGTTTCATTTTCAGAAAACCGCTTTTACTCGTGTTTTCCGGCTATTTTTGTTTGCATTAGAATACAAAGCTAAATTTCGCCGGCTTCGAGCAGATCATAATAGCACAGTAGAAATCGGGTGGTCGCGGATCCAGCCGACCTCGGTTCGATTCCAGGTTTTTTTTAAGGATTTTAGTTTTTTTTTTAAGTTTATTTTTCATGAGAAAACGAAGTTTCTTGTTTTGTGAGAAAAAGTTACTTTTTTGTGAGAAAAAGTATTATAGGGAACGTGCAGTAACTATAGGCGGCAGCACTAATGCGACAAAAGAGACACTATGCGGACAGTAAAACAAACTTATCAAGGTAAAGCATTCAAATTGATGGCACCCTTATGACACCAGTTGGCAGCACCGTCTATGTGCACGTTCCCTATTGGGAGCAAAGAACAAGAAAAACCGGTTGTCTGTAAAGTCGGTTTACGGACGATAGTTTAACGTGGCTCACCCCCCCACCCCCTCCGGTTTTTTTGTCAAATATCTTGAAAACGGTGCATCCTACGGCAAAATCAATGAAATTTTCATCCCCCCTTTGATACCCCCCACGCTCCCTCCCCCGCAAATATATAATCAGGATCTCGGAAACGGCTCCAACGATTTCGATGAAATTTGGTATGTGGGGGTTTTCGGGGATGAAAAATTGATCTAGCTTGGTCTTATCTCTGGGAAAACGCTTGGTACCGAGTTTCTGCCCGAGCAGAGCTCGGTCGCCCAGGTACTATTAGTATGAAGAACTATAAATTAAAAATTTAATAAAACCCCAACGCAATTTGATCGCGCACGTTTGAAAATAAAGTAAATGCCCATTATGCGTCTAAGATCCCTTCCGCAGCTAAGATAAATTTGAAATGGCTGGACTGATTTTAATGAAACATGTCTAAGAACCATCGCCAAGAAACCAGCTTTCAAATACAAAAACCGGATCCAAATCGGTTCACCCGTTTTAGAGCTATGGTGCCACACACACACACACACACACACACACACACACACACACACACACACACACACACACACACACACACACACACACACACACACACACACACACACACACACACACACACACACACATATACACACACACACACACATACACACACACACACACAAACACACACACACAAACACACACACACACCGGTTAAACGTATAACACACCTCTTTTGTGTCAGAGGTTAAAAATACGAATGTTTGTTCTTGAGTCTTGGGTGTTTAATATGTATTTAAGTATGTATCTATATGTATAAGTATTTTTATCCGTTGTCTAGTACCCATAGTGCAAGCTTTGCTTAGTTTGGGACTTGGTCGATTCGTGCGAATTGTCCCGTGATATTATTATTATTATATTATTATCAGTCAACTCAAAATAATTCATCATTATTAATTTAGACTTTCCAGAAACAGAATGAAGTGTAAAGTAATAAGTTTTTGTTAAAAATTTAATTCTCAATGGAAGCTTTTTCGCTGACTGTACTTACATTGCCATCCAACTTTCAAGATTTGACCCGTACGTAACATGTATACCTACTGGGGTATTTAGTATTTTGAGTTGCGGTGCGTAGGTACCTATCTGGTGGAATCAAATTTTTAGTCCTAATTTAACGTTTGTTATAATTTTTATTACTTAGTCATAATTTTTTCCCTGTCCCCTGTAAGTCGCAAAAAAAAACTGTTTAGGGATAAAAAATATTGCTAGGCACATTTGATGAGTGTCTTAGTTAAGATAAATGAGATAAAGACATTTCGTCCGAACGCTGCCGTCAAAAATAGTGTAAGTGTCAGATGCACAGTTTTTTATTTTCATGACATGTAGCTGGACGTTTGCATTTCACGGCCCGTCGGCGGCCAGTGGAGCGAAGAGCCATACAGCTATTATTGTATGACATACAATATCTTGGTTAAATGTATGAGTAATAGTATTAGGTTAAAATAAGTCAAATGGCCTACATTTATCTCTAACTAGCCTTTCGTCCGCAGCTTCGCCCGCGATAAATTAATTTTCCCGTAGGAAAAGGTATTTTCCCGCGGTAAAAAGTAGCCTATGTCACTCACTGATAATGTAGCTTTCTAAGGGCAATAGAATTTTTGTAATCGGTCCAGTAGTTTCGGAGCCTATTCAATGCAAACAAACAAACAAACAAACAAATACCTTTTCCTACGGGAAAATTAATTTAGCGCGGGCGAAGCTGCGGACGGAAGGCTAGTAAAGAATATTTGTATTGTATTAAGTACTTCCAACAAAAAAATCAAAATATTGAACTAAGTTAACCTATTCAAAATTATTTCTTTGTATGCGAAGTGTTGTTTTCACACTCCTGAAGCATCAGCAAAAAATAATGACAAATTAGTTCAAAAAAATTAACATGTTGCTTCGCATTCTTAACATGTCTAGAGAATATTTTAGGAATTTTCCATAAAAAGTAGCCCTTTTTGTATTTTAAAATTTATTGACATTTGACACCGTCACCTCATTATAGCTACTGACTTGTGTTTTTACTAGCTATGGTATGAAAGAATATGAATGATGTGACCGCATTATTTAATTTAAGAAAACTACTTCATGTGTATAGTACAAATTCGGAAGCCAGTAAAAAATAAGTTATAGAAAAATTTAATGGAGTAGTCATTGAATGGTGTGTGTGAAGTTTCCAATCCGCACTGGGGTCGTATGGGAACTACGACCCAAGCCCTCTCATTCTGAGGGGAGGCCTGTGCCCTGCGGTGGGATGAATAGGCTGGGATGATGATGATGATAGATAGAATACTTAGAATAGAATAGAAAGAATAGAACATTTAAGTATTAATTCAGATTTTACAGAAATATTTACTAATTCCGATGATAGAAAAATTAAATTATTTTTTGCGATTCAGTTATTTTCGGACGTTTAATAGGGACTTGACGCCATTAAAAAATAATTCGAAGATCCGACTCCAGTAAAAAATTTGTTTTGAAACTGGGCAGGCCTCGCTTTTGTCGACTGTATAGTCGACCAAGTAAGTGCTTTACCATTTTTTGTGACAGTTCCTACATCAGAATAAAAACAATAAGGCTGATTGTCACGTTGACTTGTAAGTGAAAATAGCCTTTGATGTCTTAAGTTTACAAAATTGTTGAAAACAAAGATGACTGCGTTAGGATCCAAAACGACTTGAACCAGTTTTTTGCATATTGTCAGATGAACAAGCTGCAGTTGGCATGTGACAAGTGCATGCAGATATCTTATACAAAAAATAAAAAGAATTACATTAGTTTTGAATATATGATTGATGCTTCACCAATTGGCTAAGTAAAGTTTTTTGAAGAGATGCTAATTATATTTTTTTTACACAGTGGTCGACTTCAACATCAAGAAACTGCAGCTGTTTTATTTTTATCTCCTTTTATTTATTGGAAATATTTTTTTAAGTGTTCGAGATGACATTTGTGAGATTTTATGGCTGACAAGCGGTTCGTGCTCAGTACTAAGAAGAAATAGAAAAAAAAACGAATTCAACTGTCGCTTCTGTCAATGTCAAATGAAATCTAACCGTTTGCGTTTCGTTTGCTTTGCGTTGTCCAAGAAGCAGTTCCAAAATAGTGATCGAAAGTATTCAATCGTGATCCAATTATTTTGCATAGGTCGTGGAGAAATGCGGTAAAATTGAAAGTCCGGATTTTATGCGGAGGTCGATAAAAATAGTCAAAAAATCACACTGAGCACACCAAAACGCAAAGCAAACGAAACGCAAACGATTTGACATTGACAGCAGTGACAGTTCACTTCGGTTTTTTTTTCTGTTTCTACTAAGTTCTGCTGAGCACGAACGGCTTGTCAACCATAAAATCTCACAAATGTCATCTCAAACACTCAAAAAAATATTTCCAGTAAACAATAGGAGATAAAAATAAAACAGCTGCAGTTTCTCGATCTCCAGTACGCCGACTGTCGAAAAAAAATATAATTAGCACCTCTTCAAAAAACTTTACTTAGCCAATTAAAAAAGTGGTGTCTACTAGAGATTAGGGCGTTGTATTTGACGTTAGACTGGATTTCAGATTACATGTCGAAAGTATTTTGTCCAGGGGCCTCCGGATGTTAGGTTTTGTTTTGAGAACCGCTAAAGTTTTTAAAAAGGTTTCCTCATATTTATTATTATACAAGGCGTTGGTTAGGCCGCATCTAGAGTACGCATCTGTGATTTGGAATCCATACTACGCTAAGTATTGTAAATCTATCGAAATGGTCCAAAAAGGGTTTCTACGAGCCATGCATAGACGCTTGACAGGGAAAAAACTGAGCTACTGTAACTTATCGAAGTATTATAAAATGTCATCCCTCGAAACCAGGCGTAAAGTTTCGGATGCGGTAACATTGTATAACATTTGTAGAGGGCACTACAACAGTGCGGAGGTATTATCACACATCAATTTTAGAGTTCCTTCGCGTTTCAGTTCTCGATCCGCCACCTTGTTCGCTGTCCCGATCTCCTCCAGCAACGCTGGTCATCGCGCGCCTTTGCGACGCTTGTGTAACTCTTACAATAAATTATTTCTGTCAGTGGATATGTTTAATACGACGAGACAAAATTTATGAAACTTTATTGTAACATTGTGTATAGTGTAAGTCTACTTAATCATATTACCCATGTGTTTTAGTGGGAGCTAGTTAGGGAGTAAGTGCATGTAATTTTGTATCTAATTTATAAGTACATGTTGTATACATTTGCTTCTGTTTGCTCTCCTTGAAATAAATAAATAAATAAATAAGTCATACAACTGACATTGAACTTTAGGGTGGTAAAGGAGTTTCTTGGTCGACTATACATCCTCTTCTACTAACAACAGGTATTATAAATGCGAAAGTTTGCGATTATGTGCGCGCGTGCCTGCGTGTTTGTGTCTGCGTGTGTGTGTGTGTATTACTTCTACAAAGGTCAAAAGTTTTTTACACGCTTTATTTTGTTTTGTATTCAGTTCAGAGGCATGTCCATACTAAGCTGTCTCGCGCAGGCGCGGGTTAGGGATGTTTTGCCGCAATAAATCTGTAACACACTAATTAAAGGTTAAACTGTTATTTTTACACACATCCGGGCTTTTTAAGAAACGCCTTAAAAAATGTTGATTTATCTATTTTCCATCTGTCCATACCTACTAATATGAGATATGAGAAAGTAACTCTGTCTGTATGTTTACTCTTTAAATAGGCTCGTCCAATTTTTATATTTTTTTTGTCAGAGGGGGATATATAGCCATACAAGAAACGTGTTTTTTCAGCGTTTTTAAATCGATCTTTATTAGGTAACCCCCGACACAAAAAGAGGGGTGTTATAAGTTTGACAGCTATGTGTGTATGTCTGTCTGTGGCATCATAACTCTTAAACGGGTGCATCGATTTGGATGCGGTTTTTTTTAATAGAAAGCAGGTTTCTTGGCAATGGTTCTTAAATATGTTTCTTCAAAATCAGTTCAGCCGTTTCAATCATATTGTTATTAGTTTTTTTGTTAGCTGCGGAAGGGATCTTAGACGCTTAACGGGCATTGACTTAATGTTCAAACATACGAGTGACATAATTGCGTTGGGGGTTTTTTTAAATTTTTAATTAACTTATAGTTATAAGTTTTTTACTGAACAATTTTTTATACACTGTACGGAACCCTTAATGGATGAATCCAACTCGCACTTGACAGGTTTTTTATGGTGCGGTTCCTATTAAGTGCCAACGGGAGTTTGTTATGGACCCGGGCTCCGCAGTCTCTCCGTCCGTCTGTCACAGAGCTATAACTTTCGAACTTTAATAGGTAGAGATTTGAAATTTTCACTGACTGTTTATGATTGCATTCGCTGCCGGCTGTCAGACTCGAGGCTTCTTCAGCTGCCACAAACGCACATCTGCGTTCGAATGTCTACCAATCTATGACAGCGGCATCAGGCGAAACTCACGAAAACGCATATTTGCGTTCCCGATAGTGAATGCGTTAAGGCCGTTGAAGGCAACAACAAATATCTAAAAAAACACTTGTATTCTTATATTCTTATATTGTATTCTGATTAATTTTCCTCTCTTTCCTGATAAATAATAACACGCGTTTTTTTATAAAGAGCCATCCCTTATCTCCCTAGGGGATATTTCGTTACAAAAACTAGCAAATAATCGCACTTGTCATCAAAGGAGATAATTAAATAAATTATCCGCAATTTCATGGCCAATTTCACGCCAAACAATCCCCTTTACGTAAGGGTTCCCAAAGTTTCGTCTAGCCGAATATCATTCGGTGTATAGGTGAAAAACTTAAGAAAATTACCTGTTGTAATTATGTAGTAATAACGTGTCCGTATAAACAAATTGACGTTCCAAATTAGAAAAGTGACATAAGCTCCATATCAATTGGGGATGTCTAAAAAAAATACCCATAGTTTTTATATTTTTTTTTTTGTATAGTAAAGTCAATTATAAGAAACTAATTTCAATATTTTTTGTCATTTAGTTCTCTACTTTTTTCAAAATTAATTATTGAAACTATTTTAGTTGATGACGTCAGATTATAATTGAGGGCTCCCACAATGCCAAATTTCTAAATCTATCTAAATGCGTACGATAAGGCAACCCCTTTAATTATTTTTTGCGTAGTGGTACACTATACACTGTGTCACTTTACTGGCACTGACAAAGTGCTAGATGTCAGACAGTGGGTCCAAATCAAACTCCGTAGTATAATCCACGCGTAAATTGTGAAGAATTCTAACCACACAGAATAAAGTACGACTTGAACCGGTCACGCAATTTACACCAATGTCAAATGAAGGTCATTGCTTATTTGTTATATTATAAATTCATTACATAATATTAAAATTAAATAACTACAGA
Source organism: Archips crataeganus (assembly GCA_947859365.1). Taxonomy (NCBI): domain Eukaryota; kingdom Metazoa; phylum Arthropoda; class Insecta; order Lepidoptera; family Tortricidae; genus Archips; species Archips crataeganus. The sequence continues at coordinate 4,162,372 of OX402071.1, read as the reverse complement.
AAACGAGTTAAAAAGCATTTATCTCGAAATGGTTTTCGATTTACTATACATTGCAAAAAAATAGACATCCCCAATTTTGTGCACTACTATACACAACAGATCATTTACTTAAGTTTTTTTACTTATATATAGTCAACCAATTGGATTCCTAGCCCACCATAGAACCATGTCATTGTGACATTTTACGTCATTTTACGTCACCATCATCATCCGTCTCACTGTACAGAGTATCTATACAGATGAGGGGGCTTAGGCCGTGGTCTACCCGGCCCCAGTGTGGATTGGGAATTTCACACAGACCATTGAATTTCTTCATAGGTTACAAGTTTCCTCATGATGTTTTCCTTCACCTTAAAGCTCATGATAAATTTCAAATGTAATTTCGCACGAAAATTGCGAGCCCGGACTCGAACCCACGACCTAGGCATGTGCCACCTAGCTCGGTTGGGCAGCATCCCAACAGAACAGAACAGAACAAAATAGAATTTTTAACAAAACTTATTTTTCAAATAGTAATGATATCTCACGCATCCCTTTGAGGGATTAAAAAAATATCAGACGGAAAAATTCGAAAAACATAAACCCAATTTGATACCTAAAATTAACAAACAAGCAATTTTAAATTTTCCGCTTAATTTCCAATCACCCCTCTTCACCCTTCATTAGAGCATATGTTTGTGTTTGAAGCGTGTCATCCCTTCAGGGGTGACCCACCCCTCAAACTTACCTTTAAGGGACGCAGTGGTTGTCAAACTTACCACACGCGGACCAAAACATTTTAGCTTAAAAATTAGGTATGTGAAAATGAGTTTTTACCCGCGGCGTCGCTCGGTTGGTTCTTACAAGTTTTTTATTAACTTGCTGTGTATGTATCTAAGTATGTAGGTACGGGTTGAGCCACTTCCCGATTTCCGATTGAGCTGAAATTTTGCATGCATGTGTAAATCGGATTATCATCACCATCATTTCAGCCGAAAGACGTCCACTGCTCAACAATTGGCCTCCCCCAAGGCTCGCCAAACAGATCGACCCTGCGCCATCCGCATCCAATGCGCTCCCGCCGCCTTAACCAGGTAAATCGGATGACAATGAAATATTATTATGACATGGAGTTCACCTAAGGACGGAGCTGGAAGGTGGCCATAGGAACTTGTATAAAACGATACGACTGCATCGAGTTTGGGCTCATTTGATTCGTCTTGGCGAGTACTTTGGTAACCAGGAGCAAAAAGTGCAGTCGGCAAAAAGAAGCTTGCATTAAAATAGAATTTTTAACATAAACTTTTACATATGGCAGAGGGAACTCCGGGATTATACTGAATTCCTTCGGCTTATATTATAAACGTGAAACTGTGTTTTTTGTCCTTCTTTCACGTCGAAACTGAGCGACAGATTGCCGTAATTTTTGTATGGACATTGTTAAAGGGCTGGAGAGTGACATAGGCTACTTTTTACTACGGGAAAATATCTCATTCCCACGGGAAAACAGGTTTTAATCTACTTCAGTGGGGGCGAAGCCGCGGGCATCAGCTAGTACTCAATAATTACCTACTTCAAGGTCATCATCTACATTGTACGAAGAATAACTATGCAATTAGTCTCCAGATTTTACGGTTGACATTTCAATCCAATTTCGTGAGAATATCGGAATAAAAAATAGCCTATCAACTCCTCGAGATTCAGCCATTTATTGTAAACACAATTTTCCAAGCAAATTCCACCTATTTTATCGTGAAAAAGTAACAAACTCAAACACGTGCCTTTCCTTGGGATAAAAAGTAGCTAATGTGTTATTCCAGATATCCACCTATTATATCTGCATACCATGCATAGTGTGATATGGCTCTAAGATTGATTTCGGAGATCTCGGAAACGAGTAACGATTTCGATATGCTAATTGAGGGTTTTTGAGGGCGAACAATCGATCTAGCTTCGTCATATTCTCGGAAACCGCGTGCATTTCGAGTTTCAGTCCTAGCGAAGGCCTACAACTATTTAAAACTTGCAATGAACTAAACTTTCAAACAGGCCCTTTACGGGACCAAAAGAACAAAAGGGTTGCTTGAACAATAAAGAACTGAACTGAGGCGCTACCACGAAATCCGAAAATCGAAGTTCGCATCGCATTATCCCTCTCATTCTCGTGTCAAATCATATTAGCGTGAGCGGGACGGCACGAAACGAAGTTCGAATTATGCACTTCGTGGTAGGGCCTCTGTCCCTAGAGAGCCAATTAAAATAAGCGAGCCGACAAGGGACGATAAATAACTCATGCGAGGTATTAGGTTACCGCGTCGTGTTATATTCGTTGAAATAATTGATAACATAAACCGGCGCACTCTGAGACTTGTATTAATTTAATAGTAAACACGATTTGCCATTAAAATAATTGAAAACGAAACTACTTTAGAATCCTTTGCAATTAGTTGGTGTGGATGGACTTAAATGTCCCGTTAAAATATAGACGAATTAGTTGCGTGTAATAGATGGCACCAGTGATTGTTTCATTTGTAGTGAAGAGAAACTCCTTATCGACATTATTTTGTTTGGGAGGTCAATCATAGATGGCGTTGTTATAAGTTTACGTAATAAAGACAGATTTTTATTTCAATGCTGTGTGTGAGATTAGGTTTAAATAAAATACAATAGTCAGTTTTGACGTCATTTATTCATAAAGACAATTTCAATAAATGAACGCACTAAATTACAATAATTTGAGATATGTCACTTAGATATTATTTAGTGGTGAATGTTATGCGTTTACCAAAATATCTTTTAATATATTGGTGTTTCGCGCCTATTACACTCCTTATAATTTAGACATGACTAAAGTCAATGACTCGCTCGCTCGGGAACTATCTTAGCAATATTCCATAACACCACCACCTTTGAATTATGACCGTAATTATGTATATGTATAATAATAAGCTACAATACTTTACGCTATTGTTATAAGATCAATGTTACTGGAAGACAAATCGTATGGCATATAATAATTTTAGTACAACATTATTTTTTAAATACAAATGCACCGATATGTTCGTAATGCTATCGAACTATTGAGGAAACAAACTACAGGAGTCCCATACAAAACATTAGGAAAATAGAATTATATCTTTCTACTAGAAAACGTTTCAGAAATATTCAGAGTCCTTAAAATGATACAATATTAAAACGACAGATTTTACCAAACAATAGTGCTATCCGATTTAAAATTCGAAAAGTGGCTTACGAGTCGAGAAATATTTACATTAGACGAAAAAAGCGTATGCCTGTATGTATAAATATCGAAAAATCCAAATACATATATAAAAGTTGAATTCTGTCACTCGGCGAAACGAAAGCGACCCCTATGTACAGCAAGCGAGACAGTGGGACTATATCACTAACTTAAGCTACATGCAGATACCTGCACACAAACGAGATACCAACTTACACAACAATCACAAAACGCATGTTACATTAACTTAGAGATAAACGATATGTTCAATAGTAATTGATGAGTATTAGGTTACGATAAACAAAGAGCCTCGCGACTTTAAGCTTTAACACACAGCGCATCTTAACTAGCAGAACTTGGTTACTAGTGTCTAGTTAATAGCTATTTCTCTTTTGCTTATTATATATTTCAGTAGGTACTATATTTAAAACATAGTAATGTAAAAACCTTAGGTATTAGCGCCTGTTAATCTTAAATTAGGCAGTAAAAACACTAGAAGGGAAATGGTAGAGGAAGCATATGACGAGGAGTGAGGCAAGCAATAGAAAACTAAAGCCGAAGCTTAGGAACAGGAACCAATTTGTCGCCATCCCATCAAAATAACTTAAAATTCCATTAACGATAGAGATACAGAGTACAGAGCACATATTTGTTTACATTATATGCAAATAATTCAGTGACATGAAACCGTCAAATTCAAAATTTAAAAACCAGATAAAATACACCATAATACATAGCTTTCATCATTTTATACCATTTGACAGAAACAAAATTGATTACGAAGGGAAGCGTCAGAAGCGTTAGACAATAAACCTGCTGGCCGCACTTCAGATTATTTAGCAAACTTACTTTTGCAAATTTGCTTTTTTTCGAAGAGAACACCATAAAGAAACTTGTATTATAGGCATCTGCAAAGCAGCTCAATGGTTCTGGAAAATTGCCAACCAACCGTATACCCCGCAGTAAGACGCACAATTTTATTGTACATAGTCTGGGGAAGATATCTTTCATAAACTTTTTAGTGAGGTCAAGTAATATCTTTTTCAGTGGCCGCATTCGTAGTAACTACATAGTCTTAACAAGAAGACGCTTAGAGTAATAACTCTACCGGAAGAAGAGGAATTCATGGATATAGAAAAAGGAAGGAAATATAGAAAATGTATTAGTTGACACAATTAATAAAGTAACAATCTTAATTCTACAATACAATATAATGCGACACTAGTGAGCCCAAGTTCTGCGCACAATACAACATCGAATACAGCCATGTGTCTTACGACGGGCATCAATAAAAAGGTATTTATTGCTTGTACACGTAATATCTCGATATATAGTGTCCGCTATCGCAAACAATCTCAAATAATATATCATAATATATCTTCCATATAATTACAATGAATGCTAAAATTATATAATTATTATCATGTGATATGTACCTATTTTAATATGATTATGATTGCACACTAACTAATTATAGTCCTCAATGAAATTGACTCCAAACAAAACTGTTCTTTTTTTTCTTCAAATGAGTGTAAGCCAATTTTCTTAGATTTTTTCTCAAATTAGAGGGTCAAACGTTCTAACCTATGGGGCGTTTGGGTTACATGGGGATTAAATACATTTTTACATTAATAATCAACCGTCAACAACATTTTTAAACAACTATTACTAATTTGCTCACAGGCCTTCTCTGCCCATAGTTAATGGTATTTTTCATGATACCATTTTTTAATTACACTCTTTCACATCGACTCCAACTTTATTATTAAAAATAAATTTGGTGTCATTTAAAACAATATTTTTTCGAAACATCGATATTTCATGTCACATCACTAATATTCGCTGCAGCTTAGCAAATCAAATATGACATGACATGGACAACTTAAACACTAAATTTAAAACAGGCCTACCAACTTTTAACGCGCATACTACAGCAACGATGAATTTGTCCTAGCTAGAGATTGGTAGCCGTGCAAACGATATACTATCTCACTGGAAACGTCAAATTTGACAGTTCAACAACAGTCTGGTCACCCCTCTTAGAAATTTATCGACATTGGCATATATTTGTTTTTGAGATCTCACTAGCTTACCCTATAAGATGCGTTCTGAACTTCAAAATCCCTTATAAAAATATAAATTAAATCAAACCAAGTCCCATGATACATTAACCTATCAAGCAAGTCTACGAAACGTTGACATTTTGAAAGCAAGTCCATCATGTTTATTTGATGTACATTTTACTTTTAGTTTTTATAACCTACGGCGGAACATACACTTCAAACCAGCTCTTTCGCACAGCTAATAGCCCAAAAACAAAAGAACAACAACAAAAAATACTAAAACACATCAATATAAAACAAAAAAATCATCCACGTAGAACTCTCAAAACGAATCCAGAACGCAACTAAACTCTTCACTCCATCGTGTCGTATTGGACCTTCTTGACCTTCAAATAGCGCCATACGGCGTAACAAACCAATGTACCAGCAGTGGCTATCGCTAAGGCAGCACCGACTGCAACTGGTGCAGTTTCTGAACGGGCCCTGGCGGAGTCCGAGCAGTGCCAGGGAGGCCCAAATTCTCCGTCTCGCTTGAACATGAAGGCTTGGAGGCGCATTTGACGGAGATAGAGCTTTGCACGGTGACCAACGTTTGGACTGAAAGAAGAGGAAGAATAGAGTTATAGTCCGACAAGCTCGTGCGCGGCTCTCCGCGGAACCCTGTCGCAGTCAGCATTTGCCGTATTTATTAAAAACAATCTTGTTAAGGACAGCAGAGGCTCCCTGCGACAGGGTTCCGCCGCAGGGTTAAATAGTGGCATATTTAACTCAGTAGGTTCTTGTGGCTACAGACTGGGGGGCTTCTACGAAATTCAAAGTTCGTATCGAGCTATCCCTTTCGCTCTTCTGACTAAGACTATTAGCGTGAACAGAACAACACGATACAAAGTTCGAAAATTGAATTTCACGGTATAAGGCCTGTAGGCTTATTGTCTAACGCTTCTGACGCTTGCCTTCGCAATCACTATTTCTTTCTGTCTTACGGTATAAGGTGATGACAGAAAGAGATGGTGAAAGCTAAGGCAAGCGTCAGAAGCGTTAGACAATACGGCCTCTTGTGTAAGTTGGTTGAGATATGCGACAGTGCTGCCGCTTTGTACGTCCTGACGTATACCGTCAACCTATAGGTTGACGTAGCCGCGTAAATAACTATCAAACTCGAAATGATGCCGAATGTATTTATTTTTCCCATTCGAAAATATTTTCTCCACGTTGTACTGAAATTAAAGCACATTGAAAGATGACTGACGCGCATGCCCCGGATTGACGGGGGCAAAAATTGTACCAGTGCTAGTGATTAATTCAATATCGATTACGAGTTTATAAAAAGCAATTTTAATCATCATTATCATAACTGATGGCCATCATATGTATCATAGCTAAACTCGATCAGAGACGTGAATTACCCGTATTTTTTTTAATTATTAATAGCCTAGTTTCAATAACTATTAATTATCATATCATCATTTCAGCCGAAAGACGTCCACTGCTGAACATAGGCCTCCCCTAAGGCTCGCCAAACAGGTCGGCCCTGTTTAAATAATTTTGTTATTATTATTTGCTTTTATAATCTGCAAATTATCTATTTACGCATTATGTAGCTATTAGTGTGCTGTTTATTTATTTTATTTATCTATCTAAACAGCGATCCGGGTGTCACCAACGGTACTGGCTAAAAATCAGCGCTGGGGTGCTACAAAAGCCTCAGCATTATGCTGAGCCAGTGTCTCATTTACAATCGCAATGACGCATTCTATCTTTAGATTTCGTGTTGCCTTTTGTTTTGTAAAAATATTGATGATGTGTCTTGTGATGTTGTAAATAAACGTATTTTATTTCTTTCTTTCTTTACTTTCCCTCCTCTCACGGGATACTTCCGTGTTTCTAATTGTAAACCCTTACCTGGCCTCATCTTCAACCAAGTCAATAATGGTTTCTTCGGGGCAGAAGAAGGACTTCCCGACCGGAGTAGGGAACAGCAGCGACCGCGAGTTTGTGGTGAGGACCACGCGTCTGCCCTGCTTCGCTGCATGCTCCAGGATCCGGGCACTAGAGTTGTAGGTTAGTCTGACGTTCCCTGAGTACCAGCGCTCGCCGCCTGGGGTCTGGAAGCATTGTTTTAGTCATTACTTTAAAGTTTGAGTGTGTAGGTTAAATAAAAATTGTGCACATTTTATTTATCCCAAAAATCCCAATTTGCTGGATAAAACTGCATTCCTTTTACTCTTGTAAATTTCGTAGAATTAATTCTTATAATTTCGGAATAACTTGCGAAATAAAATGGTTTTGGATGCTACTTTGGAGCTCAAACCTGTAGAGAAAAATTTCACTATTCGCGTGTCTCTTCGACTCATCCCTCCTATGAGCCATCCTCTTGACCACTTAGTGCAACACGACACCCTTCTACAATGGATTTTAAGTAGAAAACCGGTTTGTCATGTACAGACATCGTAAAATGCAAGCAAAATCGATTGAAATGACGTATGACAACCAGTTAGTTAGCCTAGCATGTACTAACGTGGCGTGACGTACAGATCGAGCACGTCACTTGGTTTGTTTTGTGGCGGTGAAGAGGGTAAAGCTGTTACAGCAACGTTCGTTTATTTACCTTAGCAAAAGAGAACTCTAGTGTAAACTCCTTGAAAGATATGACGAGGCGCTCGGAGTCTCCCTCTTTGCATTCACCTTCTACCTTCGCGTTATTTGGCACGAACGTGTTTGCGTCCTGAAAAATAAGTTATTTAGTTGAATATCATTCCAATGTAGCCGTGGTAGTGGTTTAACCCTATAGCCTCTCAAGCAGTGGTCGTGGTTTTAAGCCCGGGCTCGCACCTCTGAGGTTTTCGGAATTTATGAGCGAAATTACTTAGGTACGAGGGGCGTTCAATATAAAGTGAGAATGAGATGCAAACTCTTTTAATATTACGAAATTAAATACTGGCCGGTAAAGCTAATCTATCTAGCTGATTGCTATGAAAAAAAAAAACTAACTGTCTTTTGTTTAAAAAAATATACGGTAATTTCTTTGCAATGCTATTGAGTACGTTAGCAAAAATGGAGAAAATTGAACTGCGCGCCGTTATCAAATACTTGTATTTGAAAAATTTTTCTACGGACCAAGTCAATTTGGGTTTGCGGGACACTTTAGGGTCTAATGCTCCTCCGTATTCGACAGTCGCACGTTGGTGCGCCGAATTTAGACGTGGAAGAACATCGACAATGGACGACCCCCGCTCCGGACGCCCTACTACAGCAGTAACTGAAGAAATTGTGAAAAAAGTCGAAAACTCAGTTTTGGCGGATCGTCGTGTCACAGTTCGTTTTATTGCTGAAAATGTAAAGATTTCAACGGGGAGCGTGCATAATATTTTACATGAACGCTTGGGTATGTAAAAGGTATCTGCGCGTTGGGTACCAAGAATGCTTACTGACACGCAAAAACAAACTAGACTAGAGATTTGTCAAGAAGCTTTGAACCTGATGCAGCAAGACCGGGAACTTTTTTTGGCGCGATTTATAACAATGGACGAAACAGGGCTCCATCATTACGACCCTGAAACGAAACTGCAGTCTATGACATGGAAAAGGCCATCATCTCCAACTCCGAAGAAATTCAAGGTGAGCCCATCTGCCGGTAAGGTCATGGGCTCTGTTTTTTGGGATGGTAAAGGGGTATTAATGATTGAGTATCTCGAGCATGGAGCCACTATTACGGGCACTTTATACGCCAAACAAATAGCAACATTGCGCAATAAGATCCGCGAAAAACGGCGAGGTAAACTCTTGAAAGTTGTGCTGTTCCACCAGGACAATGCCCCGGCACACAAGTCCGCCGTTGCAATGGCTGCAATTCGTGATGCTGGGTTCGATATCCTTAAGCATCCTCCGTATTCACCAGATCTCGCTCCCAGTGATTTCTACCTATTTCCGAGATTGAAACAATACCTGAGAGGCCAGAAATTTGAAGACGACGACGCGGTAGTCGCTGCAGTACAAGATTTTTTAAGTACTCAAGATGAGACCTTTTTTAAAAAAGGAATTTTAAGTTTAAAAAAAAGATATACTAAGTGTATTATGCTAAAAGGTGACTATGTCGAAAAATAAAATGACATTTAGTAAAAGTTGTTTATAACATACTCATTCTCACTTTTTATTGAACGCCCCTAGTACATTTGAAATTTACCATGAGCTTTATGGTGAAGGAAATCTTGGTGAGTAAACCTACACAGGGCTCTATATCTAAATCCCTAATGATTGTTTGTCCTAATGTAATGTTAGGGATTTAGAATGAGACTCCCTACACACACCTGTGAAGAAATTCAATGATGTGTGTGAAGTTCCCAATCTGCACTGGGCAAGCGTGGGAACTACAGCCCAAACCCTCGCATTCTGAGAGTAGGTCTGTGATCTGCAGTGGGACCTATATAGGCTGGAACGATGATCATTCCAATCATTTGAGGCAAGCTACTTAGTCCAGACAGTTGTAGCGACATTTGGCCATAGGCCTTATTGTAGAACGCAATCGGAATCACAATGTTTTTCACCACTTCTTTCTGTCACACGGTATAAGATGACTGAAGAAAGAGACAGTGATTGCGATCGCGAGCGTCGGCGCATTAGACAATACGGTTACGTGACAGTGGGGCACTCTACAGCATCATACCAACATTAACTGAAACCACAATACTTATTCCAAGTCCTTTATCTAATAGGGTACTAAGAGTTAGGTAAGAGTAAGGGTATTGTTAGTACCCTACCCACCCACTTAGAGGAAGAGTAATGGTATCGTTTATAAACTTTTAATACTTTGGCTGTTACCAATGGAATACAATGTTACATTATAAATATGTATGTAAAGCCTGACCAGAAATATATGATCATTGTCAAGAGGGCGCTACTATTTTCATTTGTGTAAAAATTTTAGTATAGTTTAAACAATGTGGATTGGCAACTCGTTATTTTGACTTAGGTACCTACTTTTCGTCACCGTAATCAAAATCAGAATCCAAATTCGGTGTCCATAGGGCAAGTGGCTTTCAAATTCAGACCCAGAAATTAGTTCCAATGAAATCCGCAATATGGCGCATGGTCATATATTACTGGTCAGGCTTTACGGTAAGAATTGAGGGTGGTTAACGGTGGTAAACGTACGGTCGGGAAACGTAAAATATCATGGCTCCGTAACGTAAGAGAATGCACCGGTGCCAAGACTGTATAACAGCTATTTAAGTTGGCTATAGACAGGACGAAATTTAAAGAGCCGACTGTCACCCTTCAAAAACGAAGTGGCACTACGAGTATAAGAAGAAGAAGGGTGGTTCAAAATCAACAAGAAATAATATAACAACTAAACAATACACAAACCCTAAGAACAAATGCAGGAGAAGAATTTGCTTTGGGCAGTCGTGTAATTAACGATGTAAATACGTCACATCTTTAAACATAAAACAGCTCAGAAGACCATAGTAAAACACGATGAGTCGATGACGTTACAAAAATTGTTCTTACTTAAAGCAAACGTTACACGAATGCCCAAAGCAAAGCCTATTTTGTATTCAATTCATGTACTCTGTTCTAGTTGTTAGTTTCTTTATTTGGAAACTAGCGAAAACATGCCCTTCATTAGCATATAAACAGAGTAGACAAGTGACGCAAACAGATCAATAAATTGTCGGATATAAAAACATTTTTGAGGTAAATATTTGTTTCAAAGCAAATTCTTTAAGTATGCCGGGCCAATATTGTTAAGAACTAGTAATTACAAGTTAAGTATGAAGTATCTTTTTCTATTTATTTTTTCAACTTCATTTTTTTATTACTTTTTTTTTTAAAGTTGGCTTAGTAGCGCCATCTCTTGGTCCAGGTGAGCGGTTAGCTGCGAAGGAGTGTTAAAGTCTCTCGGTAGAGGCATAAAATAGATGCGCGCTTATCACTGCATAATGTGATTATAACAGACTGAAGTGTACGATGTGTGGGAAAAATTCGTCGCTAACTTCTAGACCAGTGATGGTGTAGGGGTAAGCACGCAGCACGGAACGCTGAGGACCTGGGTTCGATTCCCAGCATTAGTCTTTTTTCTGGGGTTTTTTCTGTGCATCTATATTTCAGTTTGTATTTAGTTTGAAATAAACTAGTAATTACTATACTAAACGGGACTTATCACGCAAATAATATTTACCTCCACGTTTCGGCCACATTGCAGCAGCCGTGGTCACGAGTTAACTGACTTACTACCGGTTTGACCTATGGCATTACAAGCAAAGAATCATGAATTCGAGCTCGGCTCGCACCTCTGGGTTTTTAGGAATATACATGCGAAATTACATGCGAGCTTGTGGACACATGTATACGAAGAAATTCAATGGTGTGTGTTTAGTTCCTAATCCGCAAGTCCCGTGCGAGAACTACGGCCCATGCCCTCTAATTCTACGCAGCCTGTGCCTTGCTAGAGGCTGGGATGATGATGAGGCTGATGAGGACAGGGTTTGTTTTCATATTCTTACCGCTCGTTCGTTGAGCTTGGTGACGTATGATATGTCTATGAGTGCGTCGACTGTGAGCAGGATGCATGTCTCGCCGCCTCCTCCTTGCAGGCGGTACGTTGCCGTCGCCAGGTTCCGCTCTGTTGCTACCTCCTGGAAGGCGGAAGATTCTCATTAGTAGGGTATTTTGAAAATACAATTTACGGCTTTAAGGGATTCTTTAAAGTAATCAACCTATGGTTTGAGCAGCAACTGCAGCAAGGTTTCCCTTTTTGATTTTTCTATTCAGACCAAGATGGCGATATCAGAGTGGGTGAGTTTGATAGTCGAATTTATGAGTCTTGGTTATGGATAAGTGAAGTTAAGGAATCCTACATACGCTATTTAAAACTATAGATCGCCAGTTGCGGATCGGAACTAGTTCCAAGCCTCCTTATCCAAGACACAATCATTAATTTTTAAATACGCCTTATGTATTAATGTCTTCCCGTAATATTGATCGAACCTAGGACCTTAAATTTCGTAGTCAGATTCGCTAATCACTGGACCATCCGATTGTCTAAGAAAATATTTGAAACTGCGCTTTAGTATACGTCAACAAACGGATATGCAAAAAGAGCTGTTAGAACTATTAAGGCCATCAGTAGAGAAGTAATCAAAGCCCACTAAAGTAAATATGATAGTGTAAATACTCTTGTAATCACGATTTGATCCCAATAATGGACTTCGGGTCTAGTTACTTCTCTTCTGAAGATGTCAAATAAAATTCACTTACCGTCGTGCCACCGGGAGCGACGGTAGTTTTGCTGTACTTGGTGACCCTCGGCCTTCGTGTGGAGGCCTGGCTGTCCAGCTGGAGGCACTGCACCGAACATACCACCAGCACTGCACCCACAAACCACATTAACACTGGCACATGGCACTCAAGTCAAAGGGAGGTACTGTCCTGGCACTAACAAGATTTCCTAATGCCCTGACGATGATATTGCCGATTTAAATTAGCTATCAAAGATCGTTAGAAAATTGAAAAGATCAGATCTATTTCAGTCAGAGGAAAGCGAGACTTCTTCCTCAAGCACCAGATGTCGCAAGTATCCTCAAGTCGCAAGTCGCAGTCGCAAGAATCCTACATTAATTAAAAAATTGGACGCCAATTATAACTAAGATCTTTTGAAGAATGAAATCTATTGTTTATACTGGATGAGAAATGTCATGCATCATATAGAGACTGACACATGCTTAGCTTAAGTCACAAAGAGTGAATTGTTACAATGTCGAATATCATACAAGTGCTTCAAGTACATTAAATCATATACAATATGACAGTCTCAGAGAGTCTGAAAAGTTGCAAATATACCTCCAAATCTTACAATGTCTCCTGCCATGTGACAGTTGAAGGATAAAATGCCTATAATACCTAAAAAGGTACTAGTCGCTTCAGGCTTGTGGATTTTATGAAATGTTGCATGTATACTTAAGATATTACTCCAGATTTAAAGTTGATACTAACTATTATAGATTAAGACAACATTAAGAGTGGCACAAGCTTCAGTCAAACGAGACAGTTGGATTGGATGTCAAGTGTTCCATCCCAAGTAAGTATGCCTAACATTACTCTATTACAATTAAAACAGGACAATAAAATCTCACTACAATCCGAATAGGACATACAATTTGTAGATACAAAAGCGTTTTAGCAAACCCGTGTACTCCTTATATTGCACTACAAATTTGATCTCCTCGAAACTACAAGCCTTCACGAACTTATGAAGATAGATCGTCGAGACTTTGTCCTACTAGCAAAACTGTAGCCACTTGAGACGTATCTTCATTAAGATATACGTGTTTTGGGGTCTAGACACTGGGAATACCAGTATACAGTGTTTTGTTTGAATGCTTGGACCAAACTGTAAGCAACATTTGCTCATTGTGGAGATGTACAATGCGACTGCACAATTTAGTTGATTTGTGTAGTGAGGGGAGATTTGTCGATGTTTAGAAGTGGGTCAATGTATGTCTGAGGTCGATGTGTTTGGATGACCATTGGACGCTTATCTTTATCTATAAAAGTGTAACGTAACCGACTGACTGACTGATTAATAGGAAACCTAAAACAACTAGAGCTTACACTTTCCATTATGAATGAATGAATTAAATTTATTTCAGACATTGGTCCATTTTGTTAGTAACAATTGTACTTAAATCTATGTTTTATTTCGTAATAAATACAAACTGAAATATAGATGCACAGAAAAAACCCCAGAAAAAAGACCAATGCTTGGAATTGAACCCAGGTCCTCAGCATTCCGTGCCGTGTGCCATACCCCTACACCACCACTGGTCTAGAGATTAGACACGAATTTTTCCTATACATCATACATTTCAGTCTGCTAAATCATCACCTTATGCGGTATGGCACACGGCACGGAATGCTGAGGACCTGGGTTCGATTCCCAGCATTGGTCTTTTTTCTGGGGTTTTTTCTGTGCATCTATATTTCAGTTTGTATTTAGTACGAAATATATGATTTCACGGGATGACCGTAAAAGTAATAAAAAAATGAAGTTGAAAAAATAAGTACAAAAAGATACTTCATAGCTAACTTGTTTAAATCTATGTTAGTAATAAGGAAGTCAGAGAACATAAAATACTTGGACAATGCTACTGTAGTAGTTGCAGCCTTCATTATAATGTTTGATTAATGTTACAATTAGTAGGTAAATATTTTTTGCCAAAAAACTAGTTTTCGTCCTTTGCCAGGCAAAGCGCAAATAGTGACCACATAAATCTACACGAAAATTCCACCTTACTTCCGTTACGATATGGTAGAAAATCAATTGAATTTGTTTAAAATAAGCTTTGCTTTAAAAAGAACATAAGGCCTGAGAGATTTTTGGAAAATGGGTATTTTAAGTAAATATCGCTGTCTCGCTCTAAACTCTCCATATAGGGACAGCAAGAAAGGGACAACTGCAGCTCAGACCAATAATAGGTACACAAAATTGATCAAAACATCATTTTGTAGTCCCCTATTTTCTCCTCAAAAACTTGACCAACAATAATATTATTTTTGTAATAATTTAGAAGAAGGCTTTAGCTATGCCTATGTTTTCTTTTTATTAATAACTAGCTTTTGCCCGCGGCTTCGGTCGCGTGTACTATGAGTATTACAAAGAACCAAGATATCAAGCAAGCAAGCATACAGGCAAGCAAGCAAGCAGGTCCACAATTGACCGAGAAATCGGTGAACATACCTACATAAAAAAAAAGTGGAATGCATAACCTCCTCCTTTTTCAGAAGTCGGTTAAAGAGCCCTTTGCGGCCTACTTACAGTATAAACTTATGAATTTTGAAATTTTAGCTTTCTACAACCAGTAAAACGCAAAATCCCGTTTTTTCCCGTTCCCGTAAGAATTTCGGGAAATGTTTTCTTAATGCTCCCCTACACTCCCCAAGGAACCCACTTGGCAAATTTCAGCTTTCTATGACCAGTAAAACGAAAAATCCCGTTTTTCCCGTTCCCGTGGGAATTTGGGAAAGTCCTCTCTCAATGCTCATCTACACTCTCCAAGCAACCTACATGCCGAATTTCAGCTTTCTATGAAAAGTAAAACGAAAAATCCCGTTTTTCCCGTTCCCGTGGGAATTTTGGAAAGTCCTCTCTCACTGCTCCTCTACACTCCCCAAACAACCTACATGCCGAATTCCAGCTTTCTACGACCAGTAAAACGAAAAATCCCGTTTTTTCCCGTTCCCGTGAGAATTTGGGAAAGTCCTCTCTTAATGCTCCTCTACACTCCCCAAGCAACCTACATGCTGAATTTCAGCTTTCTACGACCAGTAAAACGAAAAATCCTGTTTTTTCCCGTTCCCGTGGGAATTTTTGAAAGTCCTCTCTGAATCCAGCTCTACACTCCCCAAGCAACCTACATGCCGAATTTCAGCTTTCTACGACCAGTAAAACGAAAAATCCCGTTTTTTCCTTATCCCGTGGGAATTTCCCAAAAACCTTAAAACAGTTTTTTACTATTATAATTATCTAGTTCTATGCCAAATTTGAAGAGTCTAGTAATTATAGTTCATAGGATCCCGTTGAACTGAATATATAAATCCCGTTTTATCCTTATCCCGTGGGAATTGTGAAAAATCCTGAAATTAATGTTTTAACTAATGTAGTACCTACTTGTGTATCAAATTTGAAGAGTCTAGTTATTATAATTACTGAAATAGGGTCACTCGGAATCGAATATATAAATCCCGTTTTTTCCCGTTCCCGAGGGAATTCCCAAAAATCCTTCCTTAGCGGATGCCTACATTATATAAGGTATCTATGTGCAAAATTTCAAGTCTCTAGGTCCAGCGTGGTTTGGGCTGTGCGTTGATATATCAACAGTCATTTAGTTTATTTATTTAGACATTTCAACCCCATCGCACCCCATCCAGGGAGATGGTAGGGCGTTCAATATAAAGTGAGAATGAGATGCAAACTCTTTTAATATTACGAAATTAAATACTGGCCGGTAAAGCTAATCTATCTAGCTGATTGCTATGAAAAAAAAACTAACTGTCTTTTGTTTAAAAAAATATAGGTACGGTAATTTCTTTGCAATGCTATTGAGTACGTTAGCGAAAATGGAGAAAATTTAACTGCGCGCCGTTATCAAATACTTGTGTTTGAAAAATTTTTCTACGGACCAAGTCAATTTGGATTTGCGGGACACTTTAGGGTCTAATGCTCCTCCGTATTCGACAGTCGCACGTTGGTGCGCCGAATTTAGACGTGGAAGAACATCGACAATGGACGACCCCCGCTCCGGACGCCCTACTACAGCAGTAACTGAAGAAATTGTGAAAAAAGTCGAAAACTCAGTTTTGGCGGATCGTCGTGTCACAGTTCGTTTTATTGATGAAAATGTAAAGATTTCAACGGGGAGCGTGCATGATATTTTACATGAACGCTTGGGTATGAAAAAGGTGTCTGCGCGTTGGGTACCAAGAATGCTTACTGACACGCAAAAACAAACTAGAGTAGAAATTTGTCAAGAAGCTTTGAACCTGATGCAGCAAGACCGGGAACTTTTTTTGGCGCGATTTATAACAATGGACGAAACATGGCTCCATCATTACTCATTACGACCCAGAAACGAAACTGCAGTCTATGACATGGAAAAGGCCATCATCTCCAACTCCGAAGAAATTCAAGGTGAGCCCATCTGCCGGTAAGGTCATGGGCTCTGTTTTTTGGGATGGTAAAGGGGTAGGGGTTTTTTGGGATGGGGGGGAGGGGGGTGATTGAGTATCTCGAGCATGGAGCCACTAGTACGGGCACATTATACGCCAAACAAATAGCAACATTGCGCAATGAGATCCGCGAAAAACGGCGAAGTAAACTCTCGAAAGTTGTGCTGTTCCACCAGGACAATGCCCCGGCACACAAGTCCGCCGTTGCAATGGCTGCAATTCGTGATGCTGGGTTCGATATCCTTAAGCATCCTCCGTATTCACCAGATCTCGCTCCCAGTGATTTCTACCTATTTCCGAGATTGAAACAATACCTGAGAGGCCAGAAATTTGAAGACGACGACGCGGTAGTCGCTGCAGTACAAGATTTTTTAAGTACTCAAGATGAGACCTTTTTTAAAAATGGAATTTTAAGTTTAGAAAAAAGATATACTAAGTGTATTATGCTAAAAGGTGACTACGTCGAAAAATAAAATGACATTTAGTAAAAGTTGTTTATAACATACTCATTCTCACTTTTTATTGAACGCCCCTAGTATTTTACGTCTGCCACGTCGGATTTTAAAACCGTTGTTGTTTTCATAACCAGCGACCCGATAAATCATAGAAACAACACCAATGTTGATTTTCTGACTTTGTTACCCCTTTCCCCCCTTTTAGAGATTGAATTCTCAAAAAACCTGAAACACGTGTTTACTCATTTATCATTAGGAGTACTTCTGTGAAGTTTCGAATAAAATAGTCGAACTAATCTTGTTTCCCCATACAAACTTTGGACCCCCGTTTCACCCCCTTAGGGTGTGAATTTTGGAAAATCCTTTCTTAGTGCACCCCTAGACCTTATAAGGAACCTACATGCCAAATTTTGAATCTCTAGGCCCAGTGGTTTGGGCTGTGCGTTGATATGTCAGTCGGTCAGTCAGTCAGTCAGTCAGTCAGTTTCTTCTTTTATATATATATAGATGTCAGTATATTTTTTAAGGGTGTCTGAAAATGACATCGAGAATGGGCAACTGTCATAATATTATGTGCTTGATTAATATAGCTGGGTGACCGGCCGATACAACTAATATAATAACTGACGGAGAGAGAGAGAGAGTCTGTTTTTACATTTTAAGAGGGTACGATGGCTCAGTTAATTTTGAGAAATAGGTATTTTAATGAAATGTCGCTGTCTCGCCTGAAACCCTCCGTGTCAGTACAGCGAGAGCGGGACAACTGCAGCTCAGACCGTTAATAGGCGCGTAAAATTGATCAAAACAGCATTTCGTAATCCCCTGTTTTCTTCTCGAAAGCTGGACCAATAAATTTTTTTTTTTCATAAATATTTAGAGGACAGATTTGGCTATGCCCCTATGTTTTCCTTTTTTTGTTTATAGAAGGGATTCTTTTCTGATGAGTATCTGAAAATGACGTTGAAATTGGGCAATTTTTTCAGTTTTTGAAAGCTCATATTTCTTATGTTAATTGAAATATGGAAAAAAACGAAGCATAGGGGCATAGCTGTGGTAGATACAGATTACACAGTAAAAAAAATTTGGCTCTAAAGCCATTATCCAGGGAGGAAACGGGATTACGTTTGTATGGAGAAATGGTGCGCATCGTACCCTCTTAATTTAAAAAAAAACACAGGCAAATCTGTTATTTTTTAGAACGACGTGTTATTAACATCGATAGATTACTAATCGTATGCGCACATCACTAAACCTACTTCACGAATGGAAAATTATCACCGCATCTACTCATCCAGTTGTTCGCATTCTATTGTAATGACAAGTGTCAGAACTTGGACTGCACCGGAAAAAATACAGTAATTATGTTTAACTTACTTAAATCACGTTCAATCATCATGATCATCATCATCACCCCAGCCTATATACGTCCCAGGCAGGGCTCAGACCTCCTCTCAGAATGAAAGGGCTTAGGCCATAGTTCCCGGTTTAGGAACTTCACACACAACATTGAATTTATTTTCAGGTGTGTGAAGTTTTCCGCAAGATGTTTCCCTTCACCGTAAAGCTCATGGTAAATTTCAAATATAACATCGCACGTATATAAATTCCGAAAAACTAAGAGGTGCCGCCCGGATTCGAACCCACAATACTCTATTTGAGAGGCAATCGGTCAAACCACTAGGCCACCACGGTCTATCTCTTAATAGGTCTTATTCGTTTTTCATATCACGGTCTTCCTTGGATTCATTCGTCTTTCTTCCCTTTCGTTTTTTGTCTCATTTACTTATGTAGCGACTACTAGCGCCATCTAGTCCCACCATAATAATCACCAGTCCCACCATAATAGTCACCCTGACCCACAACATTGGACAAAAAATCGCAACCTTCAGACACACAAGACATGACGCAGTCTCACAGCAAGCCATACTCACCGCACTGTGCACCATTAGCATGTATCTATTATCTGCCTGGTGTCTACAGTTCGCAAATCCTCTTCCCACTACTTCCACTTGCCAATCAATCAACCAACGCTCGCCAACAAGGCTCTGAGCAATCACGCAACAGGCATGCATCTACAAGTATCAGAGGAACAACAATCCACTGCAATTCGTATCGACCTCCGGTCTAAAAGGGGGGCTGATGTAGCGACTACTAGCGCCATCTAGTCGTCACATAAGGAACTAATTGCTACAATCCTACATCACGCTATCGAAGTTTCTCAACTCGGCTGCATAAATACAACTTCCAACTTTTATCCATTGGATTTCGGTCCCCAGGCATAACATCTGCCTGGAGAGAGATCTCTCTATTGTAACTACCCCCAAACTTACTTATTCACCAAAATTATTTCGATACGTTCGGTGCTGGTAAATAATAAATGTTCGTTAGTAAAGGAGACAAAAAACGAAAAGGAAGTACTATGAATGAGTCCAAGGAAGACCGTGACGAAGAACGAATAAGACTTATTAAGTGAGATACAAGTAACAGAATTTGACTAAATAATATATGACGAACGACGAAGAAGAATGAGTGACGAATACAGAATGGGACGAAAAAAGAATTAAACGAAAAACGAATGAGGCGAGATTTAATTATATTTTATTTTTAGTATTTTATTTTTGTTTTTGGTATTTATTTTAGGGTTGCCTGGAAGAGATCGCTCTTAAGCGATACGGCCGCCTATTGCTTACCTTGTAACTTACTCTCTGTGTACCTGTTTTCTGTATTGCTTACTATTCCTGGTGTACAATAAAGAGTCATTGTATTGTATTGTATTTGTTGTTATACATATAGCGTCTATATAGTAATACATAATAGGTGAAAATTTCAAATATCTAGGTGTTACGGTGCAAGAGATAGAGCCCTGTGACAGACGGACGGACAGACAGACAGCTAAGTCTCAGTAATAGAATCCCGTTTTGGCACCCTTTGGGTGCGAAACCCTTAAGGGGAACATGGTTCTCTTAATTAATGTAGTATAATAGTTTATAAGAGGGGGCAAACGAACAGACGGGTCACCTGATGGAAAGCGATCACCGTCATCCATGGACACCCGCAACACGAGGGGAATCACAGGTGCATTGCCGACCCTTTTAGGAATTGGTAGGCTCGTTTTTTAAAGATCCTTAAGTTGTAAAGCTCCGGGAATGTTGCCGCAGTAAGCTGATTCCAGTGTCGGTGTCGGGTTTAGAATTACACCTCTTTATTTCTTCCGTGGATGTCGGTCGTAAGAAGCGACTAAGGAAGATTAAGATATATTGTAGGATTTGTAGGTTATACAGGATGAATCCTAAGTCGTTAACAGAAATTAGTATTTATCTACTCTCATATCGTAAAATTCGAATTATAAAATTCAAAAAGAGTTTATATTGACATATTTTTTAAACACAATACCGAAATATTAAAAAAAACATATTATAACACTTTTCTTCTAACGAAATAATGTTATAATACAATTTTTTTTACCATTACGATACAGGGCAAATCCAAAAAGTTTATATCACCAAGTTTTGATTCCAATTTTCACTTGTCTGTGGCAGCGCCCGCTTTAGCACATGCGCGCACATGCGCGGTGATGTTACTGAGTTTTAGCGCCATTCCATTCATACGTGTCGTTTTGTTGTAGGAATTTTCGTGGGAAAATTTAGTTCTTGCTTAAAAATATCTGATATCAGTGAATGCGATGAAAATTTGACTCCGCCCGATATTTTAGATTCGGCGTAGCAAATGACTCATAATTTATTACTAGCAAAGTTCAGAAAATTATACGATAAATTCTATCAAGATTTTACTTATGGCATGAAAAATGCAAAAAGGCTACTTCGTTTTTGGAAAAATGTGTGAGAGAAGATAAAATATTGTATGCAACTGTACGTAATTTGGCCTTAAAACACTCATGTGACCCTTTATGAAACTCGGCTACGCCTCGTTTCATGAACTCACATTCGTGTTTTAAGGACCCCTATTACGATACAGTTGCATAAATAGCTATTCTTACACAGTTAATGCTGGACAACATCATTAACTCAATTATTAAAATAAGTCTGATAAAATTTAGACTGTTCATTCATACTTAGTTAAGTGTGAATGAAAAGTTTATAGTTAAGTTTTATTCATTTCTTAGAATTTAGTTTCTTATTTATTTACTTATTTATTTATTTGAAAATATTATGGTTATATGACCTTACAGAACATCCAATGCGCCATGCGCTTATGTGATCACTAGATAGCGCTAGTAGTCGCTACAGTTTCAATAAATTGTTATTACCCTATTGTTACCTTAGTTATAATGAAATCTTAAACTCAATCAATGTATGGACACCTCAAATTAAATAAGACTAACTAAAACAAAGGATTCGTTGAGCAACCTGTCACTCTTACCACTTTTATCTAACTTTAAACCTAAAATTGCTAAAAGTAGCCGAATCGTAAGATGCAAGAAAAAGCATTTATCAAACGCAAACGTACCTATTTCGTATGACTTGGCCTCACTACTTAGCGGAGGAGCAAATATTCCATTTTTCAAAAAGATTTATTTTAAAACTCTGTTGATTATTCCGTCCTACTCTACTGGAGCGCTGCAAAAAGTCATATCTGAATCAACTAAACGAATGCAAAAAGCCATTTCACTTGTGATTGGCTACAACTAATGACGGACGGCTTTTAATTGGATCAAACCTACAAACCTTGTTAGCGAGGCCTGCACAGACTGGGTTAGGACTGTTAGGGGTGAGAAAATATCGGTAAAAAAATTATCGATAAAAAACTTTTTCATTTTGGCGATTTAGATGTTTGGTATCGATATAGTTTGATACCCTGGGAAGGACATAGTATAGTTTTTATAGTGAAAATATACAGATCACTCACGTCTTAAAACGATAACTCGCCATGTTTCGGGCTAATCCGTAGCCCTTCATAGCAGAGTCAAACGTCACGGCGGCTGCCAAACGCGCAAACTGCGAAAAACTGCGCGATAGCGTGATCGAAATGTATAGGGAACGTGTACATAGTGCACATAGACGGTGCTGTCATCAATTTGAATGTTTTACCCTGATAAGTTTCTTTTACTGTCCGCATAGTGTCTTTTGTCGCATTAGTTCTGCCGCCTATAGTTTCTGACGCCTATAGTATAGACGGTGCTGCCAACTGGTGCCATCAATTTGAATGTTTTACCCTGATAAGTTTATTTTACTGTCCGCATAGCGTCTCTTCTGTCGCATTAGTGCTGCCGCCTATAGTTTCTGCACGTTCCCTAAGGGCAGTCGGCATTTCGCAGTTACGTTGCGGTTGGAATTAGATCGAGTCATTCTCATGATGACGCGTGCTGTGGTTCTTATTACAATGCCATTAATGTCTCATCATCACCATCATCATTTCAGCCGAAAGACGTCCACTGCTGAACATAGACCTCCCCCAATTCTCCCCAAACAGATCGGTCCTGTGCCATCCGCATCCAACGCGATCCCGCAACCTTACCCAAGTCGTCGCTCCATCTTGTTAGAGGCCTACCTACACTGCGTCTTCCGGTCCGTGGACGCCACTCGAGAACCTTTTTGCCCCATCGGCCATTAGTTCTACGAGCGATGTGCCCGGTCCACTATGCCACTTGAGTCAGGCGATTCTTTGAGCTATGTCGGTGACTTTAGTTCTTGCGCGGATTTCATCATCTTCAGGTAAGTAACGCGATCCCGCAGAGAAACTCCGAGCTTAGCCGTCTCCATCGCCCTCTGAGTGACTTTGAGCTTTCTTATGAAGTCCATTAAAGTCTAATTTTGACAAATTCACGCCTCCTCGTGAATGGCACCAGCCATATTGGCCCTAAACCAGCGCGGTACTAGCTGGAACTACTCACTGGAGTTTGTTCCGTTTTCATGAACATTACCATTCCAACGTCTCGCAAAAATATGAAATGCGTCCCCCGACGCATTTTATAAAAAGGGTTTAGTTTGTTTAAGCGACGGGGAAAGGTCAGGTCAACTTGATAAACACACAAAACGGACCTTTCAACGGAAAACTGAACTAGTTTTATTTTTATCCACGACGAAACGGTGAAAGTATGTAGTGTTTGTGTTTTGGAGTGTCTGTTACTATTTTCCTTAAAAGAAACTAGGTACAGAGCTGATTTCAATATAGCTTTTGCATGATCTAAAAAAGACTCGGCAAATGTCAGACATTTGCAGTCTTTTTCCAAAGACCGATGTGTTTTTTTGTGTGTTATACAGGGTTATTTGTAATTCACTAGCATCCTTTTAACCCTATACTCCTACCAATTAAACAAATGTTTTTTGTTTTAAGGCTTTTGTCATAACTTAATATTTTTGGTGTAATAACGTTTTGAAAATTTGAGATTACCTCTTATTTTTACGATACTCTGTGTATTTGTATGGGAAAAAAAGTGCTTCATTTTAAAAAGTCGTAGAACAAAAAACATTTGTTTGAGTGATAGGAATTCAGGGTTAAGAGGATGTCAGTGAATTAAAAACCGGCCAAGAGCGTGTCGGACACGCACAAGGTAGGGTTCCGTAGCCATTACAAAAAAATCAAGTAATATTTTTCTAAGGATTTCGTATGGGTACGGAATCATCCAAGTTTAGGTATGTTTTATACCTTAGGCTACTATTTACGTTTAATCTACAAATAATTTCCAAGCAATCTTAGCCGCTATAATTTTCCTAGTAAATTTGATATATTTACTACCATTCTGAATTTTTTCAAATTTTTCCACCTAACAGTTAAGATTTTAGAGGGGGGGGACGCTCGATTTTAGTGAAAATTTTCACTTTAAAGTTGAATATTTCGCAAACAGATCACTGAATAGAAAAATCATGTTAGCAACCCCGCAATGGTTTTAAAAGACCTATCCAATGATACCCCACACTAAAGGATTACTCGAGAAAAAAAAATCACCCCCCTTTACGTCCATGGGAGGTACCCTGAAAAAATTATTTTTTTATTTTTTATTTTACCACTTTGTTGGCGTGACTGATATGTATATTCATACCAAATTACAGCTTTCTAGTACTAACGATCTCTGAGCTTAGCCGCGGACAGACAGACAGACAGACAGACGGACAGACATGGCGAAACTATAATGGTTCCTAGTTGACTACGGAACCCTAAAAATGACCCTGTATAAGTGGGCTAAAAGTTAGCCAGGCGTCCCCCATAGGTACCAATGTAGATTTGGCTAAAAAATATTGGCTGTAGAACCCACAGGAGAAACGCGAACAAAACAATGTGTGACCCGAAAACGCTCGCCGCCGTCGCGTAGTCGTAACCGGGCTTTAACATTACGTTCACGTCTTAAAGCTTTTTGCTGAAATGTTTTACTGCACTGGAAATGGAATGGCCGCAGCGTTTTATGAAGATACGTTAGCAGAGTTGAATTTCATGACACACACCACGTAGATTTGGAATAATCCTATCCTACTAATATTATAAGTGTGAATGTTTATGAAGATGTTTGGATGTTTCGGTATTTGTTACTCAATCACGCAATAACGGCTGAACGGATTTACATGACATTTGGTATGAGACCATAGAAATAACATAGGATACTCTTTATCCCGGAAAATTGCATAGTTCCTGCGGGATAGCGATAAACTAATTATTCGCAAATGTAGTCGTGGGTAACAGCTAGTAATACCATAAATTGAGAATAAAAAAGAAAGAGCGGTAAATTAATAGTACAGATGTCCTAAAACTCAACGATAATTGGTACCAGGCCAAAGTTATAACAGTTCTGTAAAAAGTAAGAAAAACATTAACAATTAAGCGATAATAGACGACCGCCTTAGCCTAGTTGGTAGTGACCCTGCCTACGAAGCAAGAGGTCCTGGGTTCGAATCCCGGTAAGGGCAATTATTTGTGTGATGAGCACGAATATTTGTTCTTGAGTTATGGATGTTTTCTATGTATTTAAGTATTTATTTATCTATATAAGTATATTTATCGTCGTCTAGTACCCATAGTACAAGCTTTGCTTAGTTTGGGACTAGGTCGATTTGTGTAAGATTGTCCCCTAATATTTATTTATTTTAATAGACATTTTTTTTAAATATCTATTCCTAAAAGTAATATGTTAAGTATGCGACCCTATTATTTTGAGTGGAGTCCCTCATAGTCATCCACAGAACAAAACGTTACCTACGCCAACATCCCGAAGTTAAAGCGCAAAGTATCAACTTCCATAATAATGTTCAAGATTTCCCTGCAAATCCCCGAAAAACCACAAATGGGAAAAGTTTGGCGAAGTTATTCACTTAGCCGTGGCCAAACTAGCGACTGAAAATCCCTCAAGTAATATTTGGTGAAACTTGTTTGTATAAAAGATTCAGATACTTAACGAACTTGATTCGCGGTTTCGCGCTTACACCAGTTCTAAAGTTCCCAGTGGGCCACACATCAAAATTCAATTGTTTATTCAGTAAATTGACGAAAATATTTACATACTAAAGTTAGTAGAAAAGAGAAACAGCCCACTAATATTATAGTAACGCCATCAGAGTTGAGGTCACGCACACAACGCTCGCGTAATGACAGCGGGATTTTGACATTTATTCGTACCGATAGCAAGTTCACCAGACTCAACATAGAATTACAAGATTGACTAAAAATTTCTTCTACGTATTTCTTAAAGAATAATTTAGGAAAATACATCTAGTTCAAACAAAACAGAAAATAAAATATTTTGATCTATTTTATATAAATTAGATAGGTAAGCATATTTTTACAAAATATTTTTACCATTTATAAAATACCGCTTTTTTCTTGCGAATATTTCTTATCAGTTTCAAATTGTTTTATTTCAAAAATAGGTTAGGTACATGAAAAAATAAAAATATATTATGCATAGTATTGTGTAAGTATTTCATCATAAGATCATATAACTCACATTTTCATTCACTCAGTCATTTTAATCATTCACTATCTTTTTTGCAATCAGTACTTTATGTAGCTGTATGTGTAATCATTCGCCTCAACTCTCGTGGCGTTACCTATATAAACGTGAAAGTTTGGATGGAGATGTGATGTTATTTTACTCTTTCACGCTAAAACGGTTCGACTAGTTTGAAAGGTACACACATTAACCTGGATTAATATATAGGATACTTTTTATCCCGGAAAATAAAAAATAAAAAATAAAACAAATATTAGGGGACAATCTTACACAAATCGACCTAGTCCCAAACTAAGCAAAGCTTGTACTATGGGTACTAGACGACGATAAACATATTTACCTATATAGATAAATAAATACTAAAATACATAGAAAACACCCATAACTCAGGAAGAAATATTCATGCTCATCACACAAATATGATAATGATATATATCTTACCCTTGAAACAGTCGGGGTTCAGAAAGTCCCGTAGTACAGCTACTGCCCTTCTAGAAGTTATCGATGACCTTTTAGTGGCTAGGGATAGGGCGGAGGTAGCCTTGCTGGTGCTATTGGACTTTTCGCGTGCATTTGACACTATCGATATAGCACTGCTTTTATCTAAACTGTCCTATTATGGGTTCGATACTGACACGGTGAAATGGTTTTCAAGTTATCTGAGTGGTCGGTCGCAGCGGGTTGGGCTGCCTAATGCTGGGGTTGGTACTGATTTCTCTGAAATGACTTTGATGGGATGCGGTGTACCGCAAGGCTCTATTTTGGGTCCAATTCTATTTATTCTTTATACTGCAGATATCATCAAGTGTTTTGAATTTTGTAATTATCACATGTATGCAGATGATACCCAGACTTTTAAAACGTTTAAGCCTTCTGACACCCTCAGAGCAGTCAATGAGATTAATCAAGATTTGGAGCGCGTTAGAGGATGGTCTTCGCGTAACGGCTTAATTCTCAATCCAGTGAAATCTAAATATCTTGTTATCGGGACAAGGGGGCAGATTGACAAAATTGGTAGTACTGACACTCGTTTGACGCTTGGTTCAGAATTGTTGGAGCGGGTTTCCGTTGCCCGCAACCTTGGTCTCTTGATGGATGAGGGACTGCGTTTTGAACAGCAAGTGCTTGAGGCGAGACTAGACAATGTTTCTATAGGTTGAAAATCTTGTATCAGGTTCGAGATCTTCTCAGTGTTAACCTTAGAATCAGGCTCTGCGAGTCTTTAATCTTGTCCAAGTTAAATTATGTCGACATTGTTATGGGTGGCTGCTTACTGGAACGTTCCAAGTCTCTTCTGCAACGTGTTCAGAATGCTTGTGCTCGATTTTGTTTCTCAATCCCCCCTAGAACGCACGTGTCACCATACCTCGTCCAAAGTAACTTACTGAGAATGGATGCCAGGCGTTCGTTACACCTAGCTGGTCTACTCTTCGGGGTTGTGAACTTCCAGCGGCTGCGGTATTTGTTTGAGAAGCGCATCATTTCCCAGCGCGTGGTCGGGCTGCCACGAGATTGATATTTCCTAAGCACTGTACGGCTGCTTTTCGTGGGAGCTTCCGTTATGCTGCCACGAAATGTTGGAATAATATCCCACCACCAATAAGGAATTCCAGTACGATTGGTTCTTTTAAGCATAAATTTAAGAAATGTCTGTTGAGTGTTCAAAAAATCAAACTTAGTTCGTGCAGTGCTTTTACTTTCTATAATGTATAATAATTATGTTTTTTGTTGTGTATGTACCTGTATGATGTAAATTGTTATTTTATTTTATGCCACATTTCTTGCTTTTGCGCCCTTCAGTTTAGTTTTAATTAAGCTTGTGGATATTATTATTGTAACAAGTGGAGCTGTCGTGTAGCTCAAATCTGGGCTCTACTGAAAACCTGCGTTACTGCAGTCTTTGTGTAGCAACATATGCTGAGTGGAGACCCTTTTTTCGGTGACAATTGGTGTCACTGCCATGTTACACTTGTCTTTTAGATGTAGTTATTTATGTTATTTTCTTATATTTGGTGGTGGTACTTTTATAACCGTAAATAAAATATTTTTCTTACTGTCTTTCTTTCTTTTTCTTACAAATAAATGCCCTTACCAGTATTCGAACCCAGGACAATACAATACAATACAATGACTCTTTATTGTACACCAGGAATAGTAAGCAATACAGAAAACAGGTACACAGAGAGTAAGTTACAAGGTAAGCAATAGGCGGCCTTATCGCTTAAGAGCGATCTCTTCCAGGCAACCCTTTACCAGAAAGAAGGAAGGACTAGTTTACAGCAGGTGGTGCATCAACAGTGGATCAGAAAATTAAAACGCAACAAAAAATAGTACATCTACTCATACATATATCGTACATATAATAAGTACACGTCTAAAACAAATATAAGCATTGGGATAAACAGCCACATATAAATAAATAAACTATAACAAAGCTAATAATTACAAGAAGACAGATAGTACACCTTAAGCATTGATTTAAAGATTGACAGAGATTTTGCCCGTCGTAAGTCAGCTTAGGTACTTTATCTTTGAGAAATGTGTTCCTAAAATGTGTTCCTCCACGGTTTGAAAATATCAAGGACCTCTTGCTTCGTAGGCAGGGTCACTACCAACTAGGCTAAAGTGGTCGTAAATGCGTAATGGCATAGTTCCCGCGAGATAACGAATTCTCTACGTACGGAGTCTCGGGCACAGCTATAACGAGTCGTCGCCCGCGCAGTACAGGGGCGGGGGGGTATGACGACAAAGGGGGCCGGGAGAGGTGCGGGCGGCGAGCGCGCCTCGTTTGCCTGCTACCCGCACCTCTCCCAGCCCCATTTGTCGTCTACCCCCGCGCCTCTGTACCCACAGGCGAGAACGTGAAGAGAATTTCCCCCATCCTGATTTTTTCCAAAATTTTTATACCAACTCTTTAGCTTTTAGAGGGGAGGGGGAGGGACACAGTTTTCTAGCCCTAATAGTCTTTGAGCTAAGCCACGGACGGACGGACAGACACAGACATGACGAAACTATAAAAACGACAACTTTATATGATTCTCGGTGATATTCGAAAATAATTTTAGGAACTAGAGGCTCTATCCTCTTTCCACTGGAGTCATGAACTCTCAAAGAACAATCGATTACCACTTGACCTAACATAACCTTTGATTTATTTTAGGCCATAATTTGCGTGCCTTGACGTCATAAAGTCAGGGTTGAGGTATTTGAGACTCAAATACCACGAATATCCTATTACTATGGTAATAAAGTGATTAACTTCAGTTTTGGGCGCGCAGAAAATATTTAATGCAAAAATTTTCGTTAATGGCTTATTGCTAAGTCAAGGGTAGAAATGTTGGAGTATGTGCTTGAATGTTTCACGGTCGAACTTAGCATAATGTATTTTAAATCAAGGCCTGCTAATGATGGCAGTAACGATATAACAGACAAGCTAAATCTTACGGCTTTGCTCTCGTGAAAAAAAAAACAAAAATTAAACTAGCTCTCCATCCCGAGATAATTTCGGAAAATCCAGCCCCTTTGTTGCTTAAAGAATAGCTATTTCTACCAAATGAAATCACTTCGTTGCCATATCTACCTAATAACGTTTATAGGTTAGTTTAGTTAAATATCAATATTGTTTGAGAAATAAATTCATCATCATCATCATTTCAGCTGTAGGCCGTCGACTGCTGGACATAGGCCTCCCTCATTGATACCCAATCACGGTTTTAAGCAGTTTGCATCCACCGTGGACTTGCGACTCTTACCAATCATCCGTTCATCTTGTTGATAGACGGCCCAGTTTGCGCTTGCCAGTCCGTGGTCTCAATTCGAGAACTTTTCAGAAATAAATTACTTTAAGTTTGACAAATGAGAATTATATGTAGAAAACGATACATTACGGTTATGGCATATGAAATTCGGGCAAACGATACTACCTCTGGTTAGGCTGCGCG
The DNA here is from genome assembly GCA_947859365.1 of Archips crataeganus. Classification (NCBI taxonomy): domain Eukaryota; kingdom Metazoa; phylum Arthropoda; class Insecta; order Lepidoptera; family Tortricidae; genus Archips; species Archips crataeganus. Next base: position 4,132,070 of record OX402071.1, on the reverse strand, counting down.
TTGTCTCTCAATCAGTTACTTTCTCCTTTTATAGGCATAAAAGTTATAACATAATAAGTAGTATATTGTGAATGAGCAGCTCGCTTTATAATTCCGTAAAATCATTTTGTAACAACACATCTCCCTAAAAACTGATAAAACAGTGAAAATATACGGATATTGCGAGGTGGTTCTTCTGCTAATTTCAACTTTATCCCATTAGAGTTGTTTACAACAAAAAAATAACAAAGCTATCCCACTCAAATCATGACTGCTGCATGTGAATGCATTTTAATGCATAAACATAGGCATTGAATGCTCTAGAAAGGTCATATCTATTTTAAGCGAACTTAAAACTTCCATTCATGCATTTGACTAAACATAGACACAGTTGTGGACAGTTCTATTGGGTAGGTAATATAATCTATTTTAAAACAATTGACGTCGTTTATTTAAATAGCCAGTTTTAGTGTGGGCATAGCTAAATTGAGTTGGAAATAAAATACCGTTTCAAAGCGGCACTTCCCACTGGAACTTTTAAATTGAAACCTTAATAGAGGCAAGGCAACACAAAATGACACATGTGCAAAATGACACATGCGCAAAATGACACATGCGCAAAATGACTTATAACTGAAGAACTATAATTGTATTTTAAATTTTAATTGTATTTTGACGTAACAACGTGTAATAAATCGATGAACGCCGGCTGCACGCACGAAAAAGGATGACGCATTGTAACGTACATTTACGTACATGTCCCGTACAAAGCAGTGAAGGCCAGGATGTACAAGAGAGCAGCGCGCGCCAGGATGTACAATCTTAGTAAGTACTAGCGCTCGGGTAATTTTAAATGAGGGGTGCGGGGGGGAGGGGTTGAGAGGAGTGCGAGGGTTGTAAAGGGGGATGAAAATTTCATTGATTTTGCCGTAGGATGCACCGTGTTCAAGATATTTGACAAAACACCAGTTCTCATCCGATCACCGAGGTTAAGCAACGTCGGGCGCGGTCAGTACTTGGATGGGTGACCGCCTGGTTCCATTTTTGTTTTTGAATGTTTTGTTATGACGTTGTCACGTTAAAGTATCGTCCGTAAACCGACTTTACAGACAACCGGTTTTTTTAATAACCATTTTTTTATTTTACTTTATTTATAAAAACACACATCACTGAGGATAGAGTCCGCATAATGACATACGTGTAAAGAGACACACGCCTAACACCATTTGCGCATGTTATATCCTAGCATTATCATTATGCGAGGATGTCATTTTGTGGGTAGACTCTTACATAAAATGACACTAAGCATAACGATACAACATGACACATAGGTAATGAGAATACGCGATAGAACGACTGTATAAAGGCGGCTAATGTGAACTCGGTACGTAAGGTTGGTAAACCATGATCTGAGAGACTATTGTAAATTTTGATAATTTATTTTAAGGCCATACTTTACCGTACGTTTTTGGCTGTTGGTCATTTCACGAATTTAACATTTCACGTGTTAGTCGTTTTACGTGATGGTCATTGCACGTGTTGGTCATTTTACGTGTTGATTATTATACGATTGGTCATTTTGCGCATTTAAAATTTATTAAACGTATTGGTCATCGTCTCAAGGATGTCTTCCATTTCAGAGATGAAAAACTGAAAAAATTTTTGGAATACCTCATCAATTAAAAAAAGTCACACGCGCATGCTTAGACGGATAACGAAGTGCTCATATAACTGTTAATTATTATACTAAACGGTACTTACCAAGCAAACAATATTTACCTCGACGTTTCGGCCACATTGCAGCAGCACGTGACCACGGCTGCTGCAATGTGGCCGAAACGTCGAGGTAAATATTGTTTGCGTGATAAGTCTCGTTTAATAAAATAATTATGAGTTTAAAACAGCATATAACTGTTGTATTTTTCGATTGAGGTACAAAACCCTAAAAGAAATTCATTTTCACAACATTAAAAACATTTTAGACGACCTGTACCTCTACCATGAGTTTACACTAGTTTACGTGACCGTACTCGCTAGCGACGGCGTAAATTATTTGTATGGAGAATTGTACAGCGCCTCTAGCGGTCACTTACGGAATTACAATTCTCCATATAAATCATTTACGCCGTCGCTAGCGAGTACGGTCACTGTAAACTAGTGTAAACTCATGGTAGAGGCACAGATGGCCTAGTGGTTAGAGACCCTGACTATGAAGCTTGAGGTCCCGGGTTCGATTCCCGTGTCGGGGCAGATATTTTTATGAAAAATACGAATGTTTGTTCTCGGGTCTTGGGTGTTTAATATGTATTTAAGTATGTATCTATCTATATAAGTATGTTTATCCGTTGCCTAGTACCCATAACACAAGCTTTGCCTAGCTTACTTTGGGACTAGGTCAATTGGTGTGAATTGTTCCGTGATATTTATATTTATTAAAAAGAAATGGTGGTGCATTTCTCGCCCAACGTATTGGCATCACAACCCAGCGCGGAAATGCTGCCAGCCTGATGGGCACTCTTCCGCAGGGACAGGACTTAGGCGAATTGTATATATAGCTAGGTTATTTTTAGGTTAGTTTTTTTTATTATTTATTTCAATTGTACCTATTTATCTGTTGTTAGTATATGTTTTCTGCTTTTTAGCGATAAGACCGCCTATTGTCTACCTGAATTTTTATTTTTGTAATGTCACTGTACTGTTTTTGGTGATCAATAAAGAATATTTGTATTGTATTGTATTGTATTATACTGTTTTTTTTTTATGTTAAAGAGGCCAGACAAACGAACTAGTGGGTCACCTGATGTTAAATGATCACCACTGTCCATAGACACCCAAAGCGCTTTACACGATGCCAGTGCGTTGTCGGCCCTGGGAAAGGAGAGGGAATAGGGGAGGGGGAATAGAATGAATTCAAAATATATTGTAAGCAATGTTAATAATGTTTGTCTTAAAGAAAAAAAAGAAATGTAAAGACTGTCTTCTCTTCATAGCAAGCCCAAACAAAAGAAAGGTTTACAAAAAAAGTTGTCTAGTTTTTATATAAGCCACCTAGAAAACCAATACTGGACAATATTGCGAACAACCGCAGAAGTGGAAATGAAAGTTTCATGCCGAGAAAATCGAGCCTGGATTTCATTTTTTTGTGATTGTACGTTGATTGAGAGCTTCGATATAACTATAGTTCGTTTTTTAGCAACAGAAACGACTCATCAATTGAGACCTGAATTTTAGTGAAAAATGCTATTGTAAAATAAGTAACAGTAAGTGTCTCACAATTAACTTATGATATGACTAGCTTTTGCCCGCGGCTTCGCTCGCGTGTACCATGAGAATTCCAAAGAACCAAGATATCAAGCGAGCAAGCATACAGGCAAGCAAGCAAGCATGCAAGTAAGATTGCTTGCGTGACAATGGGACCATCTCAGGAGTATAATATATTCTTTCGAATAAAAAAATAATTTTTAAAATCGGTCCACAATTGACCGAGAAATCGGTGAACATACCTACATAAAAAAATACATAAAATGGAATGCATAACCTCCTCCTTTTTTTGAAGTCGGTTAAAGAGCCCTTTGCGGCTTACTTACAGTATAAACTTATGCATTTTGAAATTTTAGCTTACAACCAGTAAAACGCAAAATCCCGTTTTTTCCCGTTCCCGTAAGAATTTCGGAAAATACTTTCTTAATACGGGGAAAGTCCTCTCTCAATGCTCCTCTACACTCCCCAAGCAACTTATGCCGAATTTCAGCTTTCTACGACCAGTAAAACGAAAAATCCCGTTTTTTCCCGTTCCCGTGGGAATTTTGGAAAGTCCTCTCTCAATGCTCCCCTGCACTCCCCAAGCAACCTCATGCCGAATTTTAGCTTTCTACGACCAGTAAAACGAAAAATCCCGTTTTTCCCGTTCCCGTGGGAATTTTGGATAGTCCTCTCTTAATGCTCTTCTACACTCCCCAAGGAACCTACCTACCTGCCAAATTTCAGCTTTCTACGACCAGTAAAACGAAAAATCCCGTTTTTTCCCGTTCCCGTGGGAAATTTGGAAAGTCCTCTCTCAATGCTCCTCTACACTCCCCAAGCAACCTCACGCCGAATTTCAGCTTTCTACGACCAGAAAAACGAAAAATCCCGTTTTTCCCGTTCCATTGGGAATTTTGGATAGTCCTCTCTTAATTCTCTTCTACACTCCCCAAGGAACCCACTTGCCAAATTTCAGCTTTCTACGACCAGTAAAACGAAAAATCCCGTTTTTTCCCGTTTCCGTGGGAATTTTGGAAAGTCCTCTCTCAATGCTCCTTTACACTCCCCAAGCAACCACATGCCAAATTTCAGCTTTCTACGACCAGTAAAACGAAAAAACCCGTTTTCCCCCGCTCCCGAAATGGGAATTTCTGAAAATCCTTAAAACTGTTTTTCACTATTATAATTACCTACTTCTATGCCAAATTTGAAGAGTCTAGTAATTATAGTTCATAGGATTCCGTTGATCTGAATATATAAATCCCGTTTATTCCTTATCCCGTGGGAATTTTGAAAAATCCTGAAATTGATGTTTTAACCATTGTACGAGGGGCGTTCAATATAAAGTGAGAATGAGATGCAAACTCTTTCAATATTAGGAAATTAAATACTGGCCGGTAAAGCTAATCTATCTAGCTGATTGCTATGAAAAAAAAAAGTAACTGTCTTTTGTTTAAAAAAAAATACGGTAATTTCTTTGCAATGCTATTGAGTACGTTAGCGAAAATGGAGAAAATTTAACTGCGCGCCGTTATCAAATACTTGTGTTTGAAAAATTTTTCTACGGACCAAGTCAATTTAGATTTGCGGGACACTTTAGGGTCTAATGCTCCTCCGTATTCGTCAGTCGCACGTTGGTGCGCCGAATTTAGACATGGAAGAACATCGACCATGGACGACCCCCGCTCCGGACGCCCTACTACTGCAATAACTGAAGAAATTGTGAAAAAAGTTGAAAACTCAGTTTTGGCGGATCATCGTGTCACGGTTCGTTTTATTGCTGAAAATGTAAAGATTTCAACGGGGAGCGTGCATAATATTTTTCTCAAACATGCTATGTAATATTGACGTTATGTTCCTTATAATACGCCACGAAGTGTCACAATGCAGGTGCGGCTAGACGAGAGGTCAATAATGGAATTTCATACAACATTGCTGGCCAAGGCCAGCAAAGTGATCGTCTATTGTTTCATACCATGAATGACGTTTGTAGGTCTATGGCATCAAAGCATTTAGCCATTAAAAAAAAACTATAAGCAATATTTGCGTTTTGGTTCATTATGACATTCTGCCACTACGCTTATTTAAGGTAATGTAAGATGATGATGATGATGATGGTGATGGTGGTGGTGATGATGGTGTGATGGTGATGGTGGTGATGATGATGGTGATGATGATGTGATGATGATGATGACAATGAAATCATCGATGATGATGATGATGGTGATGATGATGATGATGGTGATGATGGTGTTAATGATGGTGATGGTGATGATGATGATGACGACGACGACGACGACGACGACGATGATCATGGTGATGATGGTAATGGTGGTGGTGGTGGTGATGATGGTGATGATGATGATGATGATGGTGATGATGGTGGTGATGGTGATGATGATGGTGATGATGATGGTGAAGATGATGATGATGGTGATGGTAGGTGATGATGATGATGGTGATAATGGTGTTAATGATGATGATGGTGATGATGATGATGATGAAGACGACGACGATGATGATGATGGTGATGGTGATGATGGTAATGGTGGTGGTGATGATGATGATGATGATGATGGTGATGATGTTGATGGATGTTGATGGATGTTGATGGATGTTGATGATGTTGTTGGTGATGGTGATGGTGATGGTGATGATGATGGCGGTGATGATGGTGGTGATGATGATGATGCATGTTTGAGAAAAACTCTATACAAACCTTGGCCACGAACAGGGATTGCCGGCCTCGTATCTCTAGATGGCCTCGTTAACACTCGGCCATCTATAACTACTCGGCCGGCAATCCCCTATTTCGCGGCCGCTGCAGTAATGTACTATTACATGAACGCTTGGGTATGAAAAAGGTATCTGCGCGTTGGGTACCAAGAATGCTTACTGACACGCAAAAACAAACTAGAGTCGAGATTTGTCAAGAAGCTTTGGACCTGATACAGCAAGACCGGGAACTTTTTTTGGCGCGATTTATAACAATGGACGAAACATGGCTTCATCATTACGACCCTGAAACGAAACTGCAGTCTATGACATGGAAAAGGCCATCATCTCCAACTCCGAAGAAATTTAAGGTGGGCCCATGTGCCGGTAAGGTCATGGGCTCTGTTTTTTGGGATGGTAAAGGGGTATTAATGATTGAGTATCTCAAACAAAATAGTGGCTACTATTACGGGCACTTTATACGCCAAACAAATAGCAACATTGCGCAATGAGATCCGCGAAAAACGGCGAGGTAAACTCTCGAAAGTTGTGCTGTTCCACCAGGACAATGCCCCGGCACACAAGTCCATCGTTGCAATGGCTGCAATTCGTGATGCTGGGTTCAATATCCTTAAGCATCCTCTGTATTCACCAGATCTCGCTCCCAGTGATTTCTACCTATTTCCGAGATTGAAACAATACCCGAGAGGTCAGAAATTTGAAGACGACGACGCGGTAGTCGCTGTAGTACAAGATTTTTTAAGTACTCAAGATGAGACCTTTTTTAAAAATGAAATTTTAAGTTTAGAAAAAAGATATAATAAGTGTATTATGCTAAAAGGTGACTATGTCGAAAAATAAAATTTCATTTAGTAAAAGTTGTTTATAACATACCTACTCATTCTCACTTTTTATTGAAGACCCCTAGTAATACCTACTTGTGTATCAAATTTGAAGAGTCTAGTTATTATAGTTACTGAGATACGGTCACTCGGAATCGAATCTATAATCTCGTTTTTTCCCGTTCCCGTGGGAATTCCCAAAAATCCTTCCTTAGTGGATGCCTACATTGTATAAGGTATCTATGTGCAAAATTTCAAGTCTCTAGGTCCAGTGGTTTGGGCTGTGCGTTGATATATCAACAGTCAGTCAGTCAGTTTAGAATTTTATAAATATAGATATAGTCACAGTTATGGTATGCCTTATATTAGTGAGTGTTCACAATTATATGTATAACTTTGTTTATAATGAATCTTTGTCTTTTATTTATTACCAGCTGTTGCCCGCGACAGTTCGCCCGTCTGCGAAGAATTTAAAGTAGCCTACGACCTATTCTCAGATCTACCGAATACAGAGAAAAAGTTTCATAAAAACCGGTTGTCTGTAAAGTCGGTTTACGGACGATAGTTTAACGTGACAACGTCTTAAAAAAAAATTCAAAAACCAGGCGGTCACCCATCCAAGTATTGACCGCGCCTGACGTTGCTTAACCTCGGTGACGGTGATCGGACGAGAACCGGTGTTTTGCCAAATATCTTGAAAACGGTGCATCCTACGGCAAAATCAATGAAATTTTCATCCCCCCTTTCACCTCCCTCCACCCCCCCTCCACCCCCCCTCTCCACCGCTCGCTTTCTTGCGACTGGCCTTTGCTACTCTGTAGGTACATGTACGGGACATATGTACGGGGCATGTCCCGTACATGTACGTACATTGCGTCATCCTTTTTCGTGTATGCAGCCGGCGTTCATCGATTTATTAGACGTTGTCACGTTGTCACGTCAAAATCGGCCAAGCCGTTTCGGAGGAGTTCGATAACAAACACCGTGACACGAGATTTTTATATATTAGAAGACTAGCTGTTGCCCGCGACTCCGTCCGCAAAGAATAGGGGTATACAAAAAATAGCCTACGACCTATTCTCAGACCTACCGAATACAGAGAAAAAAGTTTCATAAAAATCGGTCAAGCTGTTTCGGAGGAGTTTGATAACAAACACCGTGACACGAGATTTTAAATATATTAGAAGAAGATTAGATTTTAACAGAAACAAGTGCGAATGTCGAACTTGTATTGGATTTGGGCTACGTAGGGTTCTGTACAACCGAACGGCTTTTTCTGTGGAATTCCACAGTACTAAATGTCCTAATTACCCTGATTGTGAATAACAAGACCGACGAAGTCAATTATACACAATGTACAAAACTCATTTGTCTAATTAAAGTTCAGTACCTAACCAACGGTAGCCTAATGGTTTGACCAATGGCCCCTGAAACAGAAGGTTGTGACTTCGAGCATTTGAAATTTGCCTTGAGCTTTATGGTGAAGCAAGAAATTGTGAGGACACCTACGAAAAAATTCAATTGTGTGTGTTCCCAACCCGCACAAGGCCCGCGAGGGAACTGCGCCCCAAACCTCATTCTGAGAGGAGGCCTGGGCCTTGCAGTAGGACGTACCTATATAGGTTCGTATGATGATAAAGAAAAATTTGTGTAATTTGCATTACATTACGAGGCCTGAAGCGGACTAGTTTGATTGAAGTCATTCGAGCGCCGCAATGTACATAATGCAGCTTGTATGGTTTTTTGCGTTTCGGAGCAAAACGCACAAAACGCGAAATGTACCTACAGTGCTCGCAAAATATAACCAATAGCAAAATCTACTATGTATACGCATAACGTACACAACGCATATTGTGAAACACGCGGAACGTACAAAAACCGGCCAAGTGCGAGTCGGACTCGCGCACCGAGGGTTCCGTACAAATTTATATGTATCTATATCATCCAGTCTTAGCAGACCCCTGCTCCTAAGCAGAATGTGCGCAGTGTGGGATCATTGTAGATTGGTTACTGATATAGACAGACAGACAAAAAAAATGTATACTTTTCGCAATTTTTCCTTTGTCTATGCTATAACACCTTGTTTCGTACCGAATTTCAAGATTCTGAGTTCACGGGAAGTACCCTGTAGGTTTTGATTCCCTTGCGAGTGTCGATAATTTGCGGAAATTTGCGGCATAAAAGGCTTTATCTTTTGATTGCGTTAAAAATTTATGCTTTTCGCAATTTTTCCTTTATCTGTGCTATAATACGTTGCTTCGTACCAAATTTCAAGATTCTGAGTTCACGGGAAGTACCCTGTAGGTTTTGATCCCTTTGCGAGTTTCGAAAATTTGCGGAAATTAGCGGCATAAACGGCTGTATAAGTTTGATTTTTTCACAGCTCCAAGAGACCGTAGCCCTGAGTATTTGATATAAATTTCAGCTTGATACCTCCACGCGTTCCTGAGAAAAATCGGATCTTGACAGACAGACGGACGGACACCAAAGTGATCCTATAAGGGTTCCGCTTTTTCCTTTCGAGTTGCGGAACCCTAACAAAAACTGCATTCGCAAAATGTAGGTACATTTTATGTTTGACACTACGCATACGGTTTAGCATAATTTTGGCATATTTTTTACTGTTGTCTAGTACTAGCATATTTTTATTAATCTTGTTGGCAACACTGTTAAACTAAGCTTAAACCATTCGTGTCGGAAATTTCAACTAAGAAGTCGCTGAATAAATTATATTAATAACAGTGAAGAGTTTATCGTTAACGGATTAGAAGTACCCGCTCTACCAGTAGGGTTGCCAACTGTTTAAATGGGCCGAAAGTTAGCCAGGGAGGCGTCCCACACGCCGATGCAGACTTGACAAAAGAAACTAAAATGTGTCAAATTTAAGTTTGGGTAAATCTGGCATCTACACTGACGAGCAAAAATAAAGGGTCGGTTACAAAAATGATGATAACTACAAAACCCGCTGTGATAGCTTCTTCGAGTGAAATGAGTTTAGTAAAGAGTTTTATTCTTAACAAGAAAAAGTTTAATTGAGAATAAAACTCTTTACTAAACTCATTTTACTCAAAGAAGCTATCACAACGGGTTTTGTAGTAATCGTCATTTTTTGTAACCGACCCTTTATTTTTGCTCGTCAGTGTATCTATAAACACTGATGTTCAATTATAATGCTCTCCTGTAAAGTCACAAGTCAGTTACGCGGTATTGCAGTTTTATCGAAGATATAGATACCTAATTAATCAAATATACAATCAAAATAATAATACTGACAGCAAATTGTCTTATTTTGATTAAAATTATATCCGTGTACTTCTATTATCTTAAGAGGCTCGATACCTATCAGTAATCGAAGATTTTCAATGAGCATAAGTATAAATATAAAATCGGCATGTTATTTCTCGATATCGAATCCTTAGAACATGCCCCGAGTTCATTAACAAGCCCCGAGTCAGCACACGTCTGCCTGATCTATCTACTCGTTTGTTTTTATTTCAGATAATGCGTAAATATTATTGATTTGTTTTCCTATCCGCAGTAAGTTCCCTTGGTGAGCTGTATACGAACATAAGTTCGAAATGTAGGCAAGACAGCGAGGTCAAAACCTTGACATGTAACTATCGCTATTCTCACTTATTTTTCATAAATTTTCCATTAAAACCGCACTCAACACAATTTCATGTCATGATGAAAAGAAAATTGCGTTTGAAATAAAATTGTTTTGATAGCGGTTTGTTTCGTTAAATTTATGTAAGCGTCTTATTTTATTAGTTATTCACGTTTGGTGTGAATTCTAGCGTATTTAACTGCATGACGTTGCATTTTTTCGAAAGATAAAATGATAAATAAGTAAGTACACTATTTTTGTTTAAAAAAATGCAATTTTTAAGTTTTGATGTATTATTTTCTTTCAAATTAGAACTCTACATCTTTTGTGTCCAAAAGTATTCATAAAATCCACAAGCGAAGTAGTTCTAATGAAAACGCCACTTGACATTAGTAGCTCCACAACTAAAAACAAAAGCGAAATAACAAAAGGCAATGCTATAGAGAAATTCACTTACATAAACACAATATTTTCAGTAACACAGCGGCCGTGGACTCGAACATTTTCATAAAATTCTTTTGTACTGAAGGGTAAACCATCTTGAAATCTCCTTAGCTACGACCCACTGACTCTAAACAAGTACTTCTAGCATCAGATTATCCTAACTCTGCTTTATATCGCTCAGCCACTGTCTAACAAACTTTCTGGCAGCCGCTAGCAGTTTGAAGAAGCAACCTTTGCCTTATTTTTTACTTTTTATACTGAGCTACCGCGGCTGACATCTTGTGACGTCATGTGGATGGAAATCAATTGTTTTGCGCATGCTCTATTTTTCTCCTTGGCCCAAATCCACCCCTTCGATCCCAAAGGGCTTAAGTACATGCGAATATCAAGGGTATCCCGTCATTTTTATTTTACTTGTTAGCAATGCGCGGTCGTGGCATTGGCGGGATTCATTTTGTTTTATGGCCACTTAAAATGGCAGCCATTTTTGTATGAATGAAGTTATTCATTCATTTGTTATTTTTAGGTTATCGTTGATCTATAATAAACCGTTTCGATAGGGGATCTGAATGTTAACGTTGTTGGCTAGTAAATCTAGTAATGGATGTGTTTTCGTGGTGCTTAGGGGCTATTAATTTGGGTTGCCTGTTGCGCTATGGCGCAGAAAGCTTTATCATAAACAATGACGATTACTTTTTGGCAACTCTTTAGTCTATATTTTAACTTTTTTTGGCAGAACGTTCGCTAAACAAGACTCTATGTTTGTATGTTATTCTTGAATAGAACCTTTTTTATAAATTTGGGTATCTATAGAAAGGAATAATTGCTGTGTACAGACAAGCTTAATTTCAACTTATTACCTCTACCGGACGGCGCAGTGTAGGTAGGCATCCAACCAGATGGAGCAACGACCTGGTTAAGGTTGCGGGAACGCGTTGGATGCGGATGGCGCAGGAGCGATTTGTTTGGCAATCCTTGGGGGAGGCCTATGTTCAGCAGTGGACGTGTTTCGACTCAAATAATGAAAGATGATTACCTCTACGCGTTCCTGAAACCGCTGCCGCTGACTAAGAGTCTATGACTTGATAAAAGAACAACTTTACATTATAACTGACCAAGGTTTTCGTACCCTGACTGTACTTTGAATCCCTCGCTCCGCTGTAGATTCAAAATAGCGCACTCGCCGTGAAAATATAATTTTGCTCTGTGATACAATCTACTATTTATTAATAAGGGCATATATTTGAAAATCTTGCGGAGGGCATGAACCTCTGCTAAGAAAGGTGAAAATTAATTAAATATGAGTATCATTAAATATAGCATATCGTTTAGGTAGGTATGCATAACTTGTATATGAATCGGTAAATTGGCAACGTTCATTTCGTTACTCTTCGAATAACTTGTGACCGGAGGTGCCTTTAACTTTCGTACTACATTTTTTCAGGCGCTTCTCAAATTTGCTTGTACAACTCACGCTTACAATGTCAAAAGGAGATTGCCAAAAATGTTTATTCAAACATCATGTTTATCTAAAATATAAAAATCTCGTGTCACGGTGTTTGTTATCGAACTCCTCCGAAACGGCTTAACCGATTTTTATGAAACTTTTTTCTCTACATTCGCCAGGTCTGAAAATAGGCCGTAGGCTATTTTATATGGCAAAACAACGTTTGTGGGGTCAGTTAGTCTCTAATATATAAAATACATGACATAATAAAATTAACTTTAAATAAATTAACACTATAATTAAAAATAATTAATAATTTAATGTTAATTAAGTATTTTATAATGGTTAATTTAAGTGCATTGTTGTGCCCTTACAGGGTTTATATTGGGACATATTTTTTAATTGTAAGACCTTGTAAACATATAAAGCAATAAATAAATGATGATGATGATGATGATGAATCTCGTGTCACGGTGTTTGTTATCGAACTCCTCCGAAACGGCTTGACCGATTTTATGAAACTTTTTTCTCTGTATTCGGTAGGTCTGAGAATAGGTCGTAGGCTATAATTTATATGGCAAAACAACGTTTTCCGGGTCAGCTTGTTACTTATATAAAATACGAAAACTGAAAATAGAAAAGTTAAAACGTTGTCTGAATTTTTCTGCCACAGGCATTGACAAGACACTGACCGCATTACCTCTCTGAACTACTATTCCTAATCTTTGAGAGAAGTAAGTGCCACCCCTAAGGTGTTCAGAGGCTTAAAACCAGACACAAAGACGTTTTTAATAAAAGTTTGATGTCTTCAGACCATGGTTCCATTGCAGTCTCAAAAACGAGCGCCGCAAAGTCATGATAGTTTGTTAAAGCTGAATATTTGTGGCGCTTGTTTAATTGAGTCCGGTAGCCACCCTGGCCTTATAAGTGCTACGAAATTCGATTTTCAAACTTCACATCGTGCTGTCCCGTTCACGCTAATAGTATTAAACAGAAGAGTGAAAGGGACGGCACGATATGAACTTATTGAACGAACCAGGAGTCATCGCAAAACTAACGGAACACGGTTAGAAAAAGATAAACTGCATGCTAGTTTGTCCGCTTTCATATCAAAAAATAAAACCTGGTTTTTTGGCATTTTTCTTTGTTAAATTCCTACAAACTCTTTTGAAAACAAAACTGTTTATTACGAAAGAACCACACAATCATTCCCATGACAGATATGTGGTCATTGCTTGTTGTGTTTTTTGGCGGACGAAAAATGTCACGTTACCGCCTCCTATAATAAGTGCTTTCAGACTATCTTATCTTGCTACGTTTTGTAATCTCTGGAGAGAAAAAGAATATTTTCCTATTTAGCATATGAGGTTCAACGCCCTTTCGAGTGGTTGTTAAGTTAAAGAAAAAGTAAAAGTCAACTTGCGTAATTGACTACACTTCGTTTTTTTTAGCATTAGAAATAAGTAAACATTCTTGACGAGTCTTTTTATTGAAAACGCTTTTAAAAAAATAATAACTAATACTTATGCAACCAAAAGAGTGTAAATGGCCATATTTCCTTTCAAATTGTTACGTATTAGCCGTGACTTATTTTCTTCAAAAGTGTTTTGCAATAAAAAGACACGTAGAGGTCGATTATCTTCTTTCTAATGCTAAAAAAAACGAAGTATAGAAGCGGACAATCATGTCGGCGTATAAACGTCCCACTGGTGGCCACAGGCCTCCTCTCACAATGAGAGGACTTGTTCTCTAGTTAGTTAGCTCAGTGCGGATTGGGAACTTCACACACACGTTCTAATTTCTTCGCATGCGTGTGCAAGTTTCCTCCCAATGTATGTTCTTCACTGTAAAGCTTGTGGTAAACTTCAAATGTAATCTTCCTTCTTTTAATACTAGAACCTTCCTGGCGCCTGAAACCTTGCGAATTGTAGTTGAGCTGAGGTTGGGCGCTGCTTTGTGTTCTCCACACCGTTGCCCCTGTGGTGCCGATGTCGACCAAATGGGCTACCATGGGCTTTCCTGCCAAAAAAGTGCTGTCCGCTTTTCCCGACACGCTGCGCTGAATGATATTATCCGCCGGTCTCTTGCCACCATAAATGTGCCGTCAATATTAGAACCAAATGGCATTGCGCGGGATGATGGCAAATGGACGGACGATATGTCTCTGATTCCCTGGAGGATGGGTCGGGTTTTACTTTGGGACGCAACCTGCGTCGATACCCTAGCCCCTTCACACGTTCAGGGTACAACAAAAAAAGCTGGCGCAGCGGCTGAGGCGGCCGACAGTAGGAAAGTATTAAAATACCAGGGTCTCGGTTCAGCTTACAATTTTGTTACTGTCGGTTTTGAGACCCTGGGTCCTTGGGGTCCCGGCGCACACAACTTGATTAAAGAAGTGCAAAAGCGTCTGGTTAACACCACTGGGAGACCAAAGGGCTGGCAGCTATCTCTTTCAACGTATCGCCATCGCCATTCAACGAGGGAATGATGCCAGCCTTTTGGATACGATGCCACGGGGGCTTTTTTAGACGTAATCTAGTAGTTTTTAAGTTAGATATTTAGTTTGTAGTTTTTTTTTATCTATTACTTATATCTCAAATTACAAAACCAAAAAAAAAATACTAATGAAAAAAAAGAGAGAAAGGATACAATAAAATCAGGGGCTAAATTCAGGAACGGACCAACACGGTTTGAGAGCAGTAATTCAATCGTTTGGGAGAGGATAGGGATGGGATGAGCTTGGGATGAGGCTTATTTTCCTGTTAATTCGTTTTGTAAATAAATCTATACTAATATATAAAGCTGAAGAGTTTGTTTGTTTGTGTGTTTGTTTGTTTGAACGCGCTAATCTCAGGAACTACTGCTCCGATTTGAAAAATTCGTTCAGTGTTAGATAGCCCATTTATCGAGGAAGGCTATAGTGCCGGGAATGGTACGGGAGAGAGGGTGCGGGGGCGTTAAAGGGGGATGAAAATTTCATTGATTTTGCCGTAGGACGCACCGTTTTCAAGATATTTGACAAAAAAAAAACTTGAAGTAAAACTTCTATAGGCATAAAACGCTTGACTTGGGACGAACGCGGGTGTGCGGGGGGTGTTGTGTGGGAGGGCGTACGGGGGGTGCTGAGGGGTGCGGGAGGGTGGGGGTGCGGGGGGTGAGGGGTTGCTGTGCGGGGGGGTGCGGGGGGGAGCGGGTTGGAGGGTGCGGGGGGGTTGCGGGGGGGTAAATTTTTTTATATCGAGGAACTGAGGAGAGCCATAATTGATGAAAAAGCCAATTGGGTAAAAAAATAAGCTCCCCAAATTACTAATTCCACGCGGACGGAGTCGCGGGCAAAAGCTAGTAAATAAATAAGGCTCATCCCAAACTCAGCCCAAACCTCTCGCAAAGCAGTGATTCTGGCGTTCCTGAATAGCAGTTCAAACCAAACCCAACCCAAACGATTGAATTACCTCTACCAAACCCGTGAAGGCCCGTTCCTGAATTTAGCCCCAGATCCGCAGCGTAGGCATCGTCAAAAAGAAAAAAATTTTGCTATCTGCAACAAGCTTCGTCATAGCAACTGATTGAGATCCGCAACAGGCTTCGTCAGCTAAACAATAATATTGTCGCACATATTGTAATAGGTACTCCTTGGTTATGTTTATGTACTAGCTTAAAATTGCTGTGCGACGTTCGTTAGTAAAAAAGAATATATATTGACTTTTATGAAAAATGGTAAAGAACTAATACACAATTCCAAAAACCTAAACTGTTTTTTGCCATTTCTTCACAAATATAAAATCCCCTACAATAAGCTTCGTCATATACCTACTTAAACCTAAGCATACGTGGGCCAAACGTCCCAAAAACACTTGCCGCATTCCCCGTTGTATCGCTAAAGATATGTGTTGGACCTAAGCACCAGAACGCGGTTTGTAGTTAGGTAAGTTTTATTCGTTGTTATATTTCTCAAAATTTGTATTTTTAGTTTCATTAAATATGAATCTCGCACTTAATGAAATCATTTAGATTTGTTAGGATACTTTTCCACCAGAACGTGCATATGCAGTTATTTTGTGAGGGTGTGAAAGCTACGTTACGAAACTAGGAGCCATATCCACTAAAGGTGCAAGCGACCACTGTTTGGTTTGTGTTGGCGATCTGTGGAGGACTTTAAAACGAACATCATCATCGTCATTTCAGCCGAAAGACGTCCACTGCTGAACATAGACCTCCCCCAAGGCTCGCCAAACTGATCGGTCCCGTGCCATTCGCATCCAACGCGATCCCGCAACCTTAACCAGGTTCGTCGCTCCATTTTGTTGGAGGCCTACCTACACTGCGTCTTCCGGTCCGTGGACGCCACTCGAGAACCTTTGCCCCATCGGCCATCAGTTCTACGAGCGAAAGATAGTTCAAAGTCACTCAGAGGGCGATGGAGAGGGCTACCTATTGTGCAAGTTGCATTACATTGCGAGGTCTTAATGGCCAAGGTCTGTGGCCAGTGTGTGTTGCCAGTGATGACTTATGGCACTGAGACGTGGCCGCTAACGATGGACCTCATAAGGAAGCTCAAAGTCACTCAGAGAGCAATGGAGAGGGCTATGCTCGGAGTTTCTCTGCGGGATACCATTAAAAATGATGAAATCCGCGCAAGAACAATGTCACCGACATAGCTCGAAGAATCGCCGGACTCAAGTGGCAGTGGGCAGGGCACATCGCCCGTTACAACTAGGGATGTCACGAATATTCGCATTCGCATTCGCATAATGCGAATATTCGCATCATTTTTAACATTCGCATCGACATTCGCATTCGCATCAAATGATGCGAATGTTTTGCGAATGCGAATGTGTGCAGGTCGCGTCTTGGCTCGCTCGCGCGGCGCGCGACGGTAACTTGTCGTCGGCTCGCCCATGCGAAACATTACAATGTTGATTTTGTAACAATATTTTTTTTATGTTAGATTTCATTAAAAAATACTTTTTGTATTCAATTACAATGTTGATTTTGTAACAATAGCTTTTTTATGTTTGATTTCATTTAAAATTACTATTTATCTGTGGTATTTCAATTTTTATTCCAAACATTCGCATTCGCATTCGCATTCGAACATTCGCATCCTGGACATTCGCATTCGCATTCGCATTCGCGAATGTGTAAATTTTGACATTCGTGACATCCCTAGTTACAACGAACATCGCAAGTTAAATGAAAGCTTGTAAAATCACTTAACAACATGAATTTTTCATTGCCCCCATCTCTTAATTCATCCCAGGGAAATATTCAAGACAACCTTTTTCATTTCGTTTTTATTGTGTGCTTCCATTAAAGAGATTGAATGACGAGGTTAACTAAAAAATACGGGCAAATAATAAAGATGTAAAACGTGAAGGTCAGCCATGTTGTTTTTTCCATCTCATCTTGGCCTGTCCCATTGCAGGGCACAGGCCTCCTCTCTGATGCATTCAAGTTTGGGCTGTAGTTCCCACGCGGACCCATTGCGGATTGGGAACTTCATACCCACCATTGTATAGGTAATAAATAAATAAATAAATATCATGGGACAATTCACACCAATTGACCTAGTCCCAAAGTAAGCTTAGCAAAGCTTGTGTTATGGGTACTAAGCAACGGATAAACATACTTATATAGATAAATAAATACTTAAATACATAGAAAACATCCATAACTCAGGAACAAATATTCGTGCTCATCGCACAAATAAATGCCCTTACCGGGATTTGAACCCAGGACCTCTTGCTTCGTAGGCAGGGTCACTACCAACTAGGCTAAAGCGGTCGTGTTCTTCGTGGGTGTGTCCATGGTTCCTCACATACAACTCACTCATAGTGAAAAAATACGGATACGGACTCTTCTGTGCGCGTTTCTTGGCAGCAGCCGCCGTGGCGTATGTGCTCCAGGAGGAAGGGCTATATTGGCCCGAAACATGTCGAGCTTAACACGTTCATAAATAAATATAAATATAAATATCAGGGGACAATTCACACCAATTGACCTAGTCCCAAAGTAAGCTAACAAAGCTTGTGTTATGGGTACTAAGCAACGGATAAACATACTTATATAGCTAAATACATACTTAAATACATATTAAACACCCAAGACCCGAGAACAAACATTCGTATTTTTTATACAAATACCTGCCCCGACACGGGA
Source organism: Archips crataeganus (assembly GCA_947859365.1). Lineage (NCBI taxonomy): Eukaryota > Metazoa > Arthropoda > Insecta > Lepidoptera > Tortricidae > Archips > Archips crataeganus. The sequence goes on along the minus strand of OX402071.1, from coordinate 4,113,634 downwards.
ATCGAACCCGGGACCTCAAGCTTCGTAGTCAGGTTCTCTAACCACTAGGCCATCTGGTCGTCATAGATGTGAGTTATCCGTATTTTTTCACCATGTCTATAGCTCATAGTAACATTTCTTTCCAGCTAGCGATCATAATCATAAAATACGAACTGCAATTTCTTTTACCTCAAAAGGTTATGGGCCCAGTAAATTTCCGCATTAAAAAAAACAAGTACCTACAGATTTTGCGAAATCCCATGGGATAGTAAGTTCAGCAACGGGGATGAAGCCACACGCTCAAGTCATCATCATCATCGTCATCATCCCAGCCTATATACGTCCCACTCAAAGACAAACACACAAATAAATGCCCTTACCACAGAATAAGTAATAGTACTAACGTACAGAAGGATCACTCTCGAACAAAGGTCAACTTTAGGTATAAAAACTTTCCTACTCCTGCTGCGTGCACGCGAAATTAAAACTTATCGTGTGATACGAGCGTTCATATTCCGTTGGGCACCGCTGATCAGAAACCAAGGGCACAGGGTTCCCACTCGCCCATATTTGGTAGGTATATAAATCAAGAAAGATAACAGTGTGTATTAATTCAGTAAACTACTTTTAGTATGTAAGTAAGTTTTTTATAATATCGTTTAGAAGTCATTGTTAGTTGCAAAAATCACAGAAAAAAAAGATGCTTAATTAGGCGCGACGCGGCTAGCGTGCGAACTGAAGGCCGCGTGACAACCTACTGCCATACTCCTCCCGGGAGGAGCGCCGGCCGAACATACCTAAACTGCGGAGTGAAACCCCCCTGCCCTTACCGGGATTTGAACCCAGGACCTCTTGCTAAAGCTAAAACTAGGCTAGGCTCAAAGAGTATTGTAATATTATATGAACAAGAGTGGCAACTCTATGGTCAAATTTGCATGTATGGAAGGTGCTGCTGCCCTACGCCCTGGTGAAGAACTAATGTGACGTATCTATAGATGTATACCTATCTATATGTATATGTTGGTAGTGATGTACAGCTATAATTACGCGTAATTTTAATTGATAGGCTAATTGCCACTATTCGTATTTTAGCCGTCTAATTCAAATCAGCATATACGAAGTATAAGCGGCTAAACCCGATTTGCACTATACGGCTAAAATACGAACATTGGCAAGTGGCCTATCAATTAAAGTCCTTGACCGTACAATTTGGTACGCCATGGCCATGGCCGATGAATGACAACTGACAAGTTTGACAAGCCAACCAAGATGGCCGCTAATTTAGTTCTTTACCAAACAACCAGAGATCGCTGTAGTCGCATGAAAAGTGTGATATATGTAAGTGTGCCCCCCCTGGTCCCACTGCAGGGCACGCTTCCCAGAATGAGAGGGCTTGGGTCGTAGTACCCGCGCCGGCCCAGTGTTGATTGGGAACTTCACACACCATTGAATTTCTTCGCAGTTGTATACAGGTTTCCTCGCGATGGTTTCCTTCATCGTAAAGCTCATGGTAAATTTCAAATGTAACGCCCAAGTCTTCAACTTAAACTTATTTTTATACTAGCTTTTGCCCGCGACTCTGTCTGCGTGGAATTAGTAATTTGGGCAGCTTATTTTTTTTATCCAATTTGCTTTTTCATCAATTATGGCTCTCCTTAGTTCCTCGATCATAAAAAAATTACCCCCCCCATCAACCCCCCCGCACCCTCCAACCCGCTCCCTCCCGCACTCCCCCCGCACAGCAACCCCGAACCCCCCCCCCCCGCACCCCTCCGCACCAGCTGCACGCCCTCCCACATAGCACCCCCGCACACCCGCGTTCGTCCCATCCCAAGTCAAGCGTGCCTATAGAAGTTTTACTTCAACTTTTTTTTGTCAAATATCTTGAAAACGGTGCATCCTACGGCAAAATCAATGAAATTTTCATCCCCCCTTTAATACCCTCACAACCTCTCCCCCGCACCCTCCCCCGCATACCCACCCCCTCAACCCCCCCCCACCCCACCACCCGGTGTTTTTGTCAAATATCTTGAAAACGGTACATCCTACGGCAAAATCAATGAAATTTTAATCCCCCTCCGAAGCCCCCGCACCCCCTCCCCGCACCCTCAACCCCCCCCCCCACCCGCACCCCCTTGGTGTTTTTGTCAAATATCTTGAAAACGGTGCATCCTACGGAAAAATCAATGAAATGTTCATCCCCCCCTTAAAACTCCCGCACACCACCCCCGCAACCTCACCCCCCTCAAACCCCCCCCCCCCCCCCCCCGCCCACCCCCCTGGTGTTAACACTGAAAGAATTTTTGAAATCGGAGTAGTAGTTCCTGAGATTAGCGCCTATATACAAGTTATACTTCAAAACCCCCGATTTTGAAACATTCTTCCGCTCCGCTCCGCTCCTATTGGCGTTAGCGTGATGATATATAGCCTATAGCCTTCCTCGATAAATGGGCTATCTAACACTGAAAGAATTTTTCAAATCGGAGCAGTAGTTCCTGAGATTAGCGCCTATAGAAGTTTTACTTGAAAAACATTCTTCCGCTCCGCTCCGCTCCTATTGGAGTTAGCGTGATAATATATAGCCTATAGCCTTCCTCGATAAATGGGCTATCTAACACTGAAAGATTTTTTCAAATCGGAGCAGTAGTTCCTGAGATTAGCGCGTTCAAACAAACAAACAAACAAACAAACAAACTCTTCAGCTTTATAGATTAGTATAGATTAGGTCTACCTACAACTGCAGATTTTCTTTATCCGTATTACACTTAAAAAGCCGTGGTGGCCTAGTGGTTTGATCTATGGCCTCTAGAATGGTTGTGGGTTCAAATCCCGGCTCGCACCTCTGTTTTTCGGAATTTGTATGCAAATTTACATTTGAAATGAGCTTTACGGTGAAGGAAACCATCGTGAGGAAACCTGTATACACCTGCGAAGAAATTCAATGGTGTGTGTGAAGTTCCCGATCCGTACTGGGCCCGCGTGGGAACTACGGCCCAAGCCCTCTCATCCTGACTGGAGGCCTGTGCCCTGCAGTATGACGTACATAGGCTAGGATGATGATGATGATTACACTTAAAAGTATAATACTCACGGCCAGACCTTGGCCTCCCGTTTACACGAGTTCATCATTAACTGTTAACCCCTTTTTACAATGTCTGTTTAACTCTTAACATAAAAGCATCTTCGCAATGCTAAAAGCGGTTCATGGACGCGAATTAAGGATCATAATATATATCCGGCATCCAGTTCCACGAGAGCCTTGCTATCAAGTTTTACGTAGGCGTACAATAACATTTTGTTTTTATTATTAATCCTTTTTGATAGATATAATGTTATGATATAATGTGGTTATTTATTTATTATTTACTGAAGTATTAGCGTATTATTCAGTCATAAAAAGATAGTAAAAGGAGTTTTAGTTTTTTTTTTAAATGTTGTTGATTTTATCCATGGATTTTTTATTTTGATAGCCAACATAAAAATTTACTTTTCTGTTGGCAGGTGGATAAAAAATTCACTCGTCAGACTAACTCCGCACTCCCTACTTTACCTTTTTTTAAGGCTTTCTTGAAATATTTTCGATGGAGCGAATATTATTTTCTTAGAAATAGTATTATCCGTGACTGAAACAGTTTGGTTTTGTGATCTGGCAATAACTAGATGTCACTTTGACACTTTCAGCGTTTTGATACTGCAAATGGAAATTTGTAAGAAGTACACAAATTCTATTTTCTAATATTTTTAACTCCTTTCTTTAAAAGCAATTCTAATTGTAATGTATTTTTATAAATCAAAATTCAGAATTAAAATGAACTCACAATAAATAAAAGTAAATCCAGAATAATAAAAATAATGACAGGTTTTAACGCCCTAATGAACGAAACGCACATAACAACAAGCGCACGTGCGTCAAATACATGTGTTCAATTGTTAAATTATATTAATTTTGCGCTTATTTATTGGCTTAAATACCAGTAATGTTCTACTAATTTATGTGGTACCTACGTTAAAATGTCACTTAACCCTTTAAACGGTAATTATTCACACAGAACTAACAATGTTATTAAATTAGAGATTAACCCTAAAAAAAACATATTTATCGAACTTTTTATTTGATATAAGCACGTGAAACATCCGCTTGACTGTATTTTAGCAAATAAAATATTATGATTATTAAATCTCAAGTACACACAAGACAGTGATTCAGCGATGTGTTTATACATTTTACAGAGTTAAAACGGCGTCTAGACGATGATACAACCTCGCTTCCGAAGCGTCTCTGTCTTGCGAGAAACGTAGTACATTCCCACTACTTCCCAGCTGCTCCTAAGGAAAGAGTCGTCGCAGAATGGCTGGACGGTCTCACTAAGCTCAATAAACTCAATGGAGGGGAGCTGAAGAGTATAACTGGCTGGCTCAGTGCTGGTGATGGACTGAGTAGTGATTTGAAAAGCAAATTGATACAGGTAAAACTAATTTTAAGCTTGCTTGATGTTGCCTTTTCTGGCTTGTGTATTTATTTAACTCCCTCTTATTAAGAGAGAAGACCTGTGCTCCACAATAGAATGTGTACAGGCAGGAAATAATAATGATAGTATCTATTTATGACTCTTTAATTCTGTGTATTAATAATAGTTATGTTTTATTTTGTAGCAGCTGTATAAGATTTTATACTTTATATTTTCTTTTTAGATTGTCTCGGATTTTGTCCAGTATAACCCACTCAAACTTGAAGAAGTCCAATCAATTCTCGATTTCATAGAAAATGAAAAGATATCAAAACAAGTGACAGAGCACATTGATGAAAATTTTATAATATCCGTCTCACTTCTACAAACATTGAGTACAAATGATGATTTAACCAAAGTAAATGCTCTTGTTCAAAGAATATTAAAAAACCTTGTTAAAAACTACAAGGAGTCCAAGAAGAAGTTGGAATTTATCATCAAACTCCTAGACGGCAAGAATTTAGAAACAATATTTGGCTTTTTAGACACTGACAATCGTAATTCTGTCATAGATGTCTGTCAAAGCATACTGTTTCCGGTCAACAAGAAGTCCTTCTTTGTCAGCTTCTTACAAACTTTGATCAGAAAAGACAATATCGATGACTTGATCGCCGAAAAAGGTGACAACATTCAGTCTGTGCTGAAAATTATGAGTGCTTTCTTTGAATTCCCAAACACTCGAACTTCTAAGGATTACAATTTTCTATGCAACTTCATTGATATTTTCGTCAGCTGCTTTCAAGGCGAAAATCAGCTTATATTCGCCTTCTACATCATGGTCAGCAATTCATTGAACATGCCACAGAATTACCTAACTCCAAACACAGCAATGCCTTCTATCATGTTCGAAGAAAATGATGACAAAATCAAAAGGAGCATATTCTTGAGAATGCTTAAAATATTGCTCCAAAATGAAGTTGATATCACCACCAGACTAACAGACACTTTTGGTGAAAAAATATCCAAAATTGAAACTAGGAAGAACTTCACTATGTTCATACAAGGAGTGATGATGGGGCTTTTGAAGTTAGAAGGGAAACCTGATAAAACTACCATGAATATTGTAAATGTAGCATTGAAATTAGATCCAGTGCTAATTGAACAAAAAATGGACCAAATACTGCCACCGATTATGGCAGCCAAGAAGAATAACTCAACCATCATGGAAACATATACTTCTATGTTAAAATGTCTGCTACAAACTTTATTCAAACTAAGCCATGGTACATTATTTGTCACTCAAATACTACCAAATGTAAAACTGATTTTAGAAGCTAGCAACACTGAGCAATTTGATTTGATACAGAAGAAAGATGACTCTGAGAAAAGTAAAAGTAAAATAATCACAGGCAATGATGTGATGCCCAAAGAATGTGTGGATATGTATGGCAAATGGACTGCGGAGTTGATGTTCAGACAAAATAGTGAGCTGCTTGTGTCTTTGCATAAAGACTTGGAAATACACTGCCTCATGATGCTGGAGGAAGGTTTTGTCAGTAAGTTAGTTTTGGGCTTAATAACCATTGCCAATGTTTGAGTTCTGGCTCCGTGTTATAGCGGTCTAGCTGATGCCCTTTCCACCACTTTATACTAATGAAATGATACATTAAATAAGATATATTTTTTAAGAATTTAAAAAATCTTAGGCCAAGGCCGACAGCTAGAAAAAAAAAATTGATACAGAGTATCCTAAAACTCAATGATAATCTGGTACCAGGCGAGAGGGGTTTACTATAATTTGGCAACAAACGTTTAACAAATGATCATTTCACAAACAATGTTTCGCAAACTATTCATTTTATTGCTGTACTAAGTGACATGGATTTTGTTTTATTTTTTCCAGAACCAAGGTACCAGATTATTGTTAAGTTTTAGGACTCCCTGTTGGAGTTCTGTGCTCACCTAGTCGTAACCTAAATTTACAGGTCCATCTATCATAACATTGTGTGAAGTTCTGTCGGCCATCTTGTCAAGTTTCTTTGAGAACAACAAAATGGCGGACCACACGGTGCCGCGCCATATTGCAGAGGACTTTTGGGATTCTTACCGCAAGTTTGAGAACGAATGCTTGAAGAAGCTGGGAGAGTGTGTGCTGAAACTAAACTATGTAAGTCACTTTCCACATAAATAACTGAACTGGATTACATTTATTTAAGGCCCTAACCTGCGCTAAACTTATTATTATTAACCCATCTGATCCACAATTAAATCAAGGGGGCTGTCAATGTCTATAGAATGTAGTGTTCCTTTAAAATAATAAACCTGCTGTACAATACGATTACTTCCACTTTGGCACTCGACAATTCTCGACATTCATCAGGTGGGATCGGAAGTGCAAATGACATGAGATACATTGCTGCATATTCATAACGTCATAGTGTGCACTTAACAGTCTAAAGCAGTAATGTAGATCACCTGCCACAATGTATTTTTTTTTATAATTAACCTATGAATAAGACAGATGTAGCTTGATTTAATTATTACTAGTACAAGGGTATTTACTTGTTTGAAACTGTTATTTACAATAAGCACTATGATTGATTAATAATGAATTCATATAGGTAGGTATACTCATCCACTTTCACTGTCTAAATTAGAGACATTGATTATAAAACTGTCATTAAACACATCCAGCCTTCTTCTACAGTTAAAAATTCGTCGTCGCTTTTAAGCTCGTGCGGTGCCGTACCGCGAACTCGTTCATACAAGTTAGAATATTACAACCGTTACCGCCACCGCACCGCCACGCCTCCGCTGTCTGTGCGTTTGGAGCTATAATGGCATGTTTGCAAACTACCGTTCATTCTTCAGGTTATCTATGTTCCTTGTCATAGAGGTACAGGAAGAAGAGCTAGCCAATTTTTAGGTTTCCGCACCTCGAAAGGAAAAAGAGGAACCCTTATAGGATCACTTTGTTGTCCGTCCGTCCGTCCATCTGTCAAGACCCTTTTTCTCGGGAACGCGTGGAGGTATCAAGCTGAAATTTATATCAAATACTCAGGTCTACTGTCCCTTGGAGCTGTGAAAAAAACAAATTTCTAAGCCAATGTAATCAAAAGATACCAGCCATTTATGCCGCAAATTTTCGACACTCGCAAGGGAATCAAAACCTACAGGGTACTTCCCGTGAACTCAGAATCTTGAAATTTGGTACGAAGCAAGGTCTAATAGCACAGATAAAGGAAAAATTGCGAAAAGCATATTTTTTATGTCTTGTCTGTCTATATCAGTAACCAATCTACAATGATCCCACACTGCGCACATTTTGCTCAGGAGCAGGGGTCTGTTAAGACTGGATGTTCATAGATACATATAAATTTGTATGGAACCCTCGTTGCGCGAGTCTAACTCGCACTTGGCCGCTTTTTTTATTCTCCCACAAGTTCGAAGCCGGATATACCTATTTTATGATAAAATCAATTAAATGCATCTGACAATACACCAACTATTATTCTTCTCATTTCAGAACCCACCTCTGATGAGATCATTCCTGCAACTTAGTGTCAGTTTCTCGAGACTGAAGCTCCTCAATCTGAAGTATGGTAACATCAAAGTGGACGTAAACAGTTGCAGCGGCGACGTGTACGATTTCAGTGCCATTTTACCCTGTTTAAGTGGAGTGCAGTGGGTAACACTGACGGCGAAAGTGAAAGATGAAGACAGGGTGTTATTGGTAATATGTTTTCTTTTGCAATGCTGTAGAAGCCCACAATATAATCCATACGATAATATTATATATATGAAAGTGTTTATGTTTGTCCTTCATTCACGTCGAAACTGAGCGACGGATTGCCGTGATTTTTTGCATGGTCATAGTTGAAGGACTGGAGAATGACATATTGCTACTTTTAACAAACGGGAAAATATCTCATTTCCACGGGAAAACTCGTTTTAATCTATTTCGGGGGCGAAGGCGCGAGCATTAACTAATTAAGTATAATTTCAGAATGATGACACCGCCAATGCACCAATCAACTGATGTACTTTTTATGAAGTGTCAAAACACAATTCTCTCATAGATATTGTATAGCAATAGCTAGTTGTACGTCACTTGCCAACTCAATCGACTAATAACCATTCATTGGTGCGAAACCAAAAATGCAGTTTTGAAGTAATATTTGTTTAAAAAACAAAAAACAATATGGAAAATTACAAATACTTAAAAAAAAACCAAACACGTACAATCGCCCCAGACGTCAGCTTGCCATTTTCAAAACAAATTTGCTTGCAGCCGTTTAATATGTTTAACCTACTCTGTAATTTGTAGCTGTTGGTTCTCCGAAAATAAAATAAATAAATAAATAAATAAATAGCTTTTCACCCACAGCAAGTTTCGTCAGGGTTTTGAAGTTAATGGAAAGTTAATTTGGTTAGGGCTAAAATTAGGTGTTTTTTACTATACTTCGTTTTTTTAGCATTAGAAAAAGTGTAAACAATCTTGATGAGACTTTTTATTGCGAAACGCTGTTAAAAAAAATATTAAGCTATTACTTGTCAAACCAAAACAGTGTATATGACCATACGTGCTTTCTAATAGTTATACCTTAACAAGTTCATGCCTGACTCTCGGTAGAACCATGTCGCAGTCAGCGTTTGTCGCACTTATCAAAGACAATCTTGATTAGGACAGAAGAGACTCCCTACGACAGGGTTCTACCCAGTGTCACACATGAACTTGTCAAGGTACACATATTTGCGGTGACTTATTTTTCAAAAGTGTTATTCAATAAAATGACACCACAAAATCGCTTCTAACTAAATTAAACTTTAGTTTAAGTGCTTTGTGTTATAATTATAATTGTAGAAAATAAAAAACTCCCCTTTTCATTTGTTATTTTGTACACTTTCAGGATCACCTAGTAGCCAGTAAAGCACTGGCATCCGAGTTACTCGCCTCACAATCTGCAGAAAAAGATTCAACCAACAAATCCTATCTGATAAAGCAACTAACTGGATCAGACATACTAGAAAATGAAACTTACATGAAGAAACTCGTGTTCGCTAACCTGGAGAAATCGCAAGCGAAACTACTAGCTAAACATCTAGTGAAATTGTGTATTAATAAAGAAGATACAGATGTTTTGAGACAAAGTTCTGTTCTCAATAACAGAATGCTCCTAAATGCACTGGTTATGGAAACATTGAAGAACACAACGAAATGTTTTGATAATGCAGAAGCTTTGACTAAAGCAATGAATAAAACAGATTTTGATTTGAGTTTGTTCTTAAAAAATGTAGACGTCAAAGATTTATTTACTCAAATGACAATGACTACAGAAGAAACCGATGTAGTTAAATGTATACAAATATTGAAACAGCTACCGATTTACTATTTGGAAGAGAAATATCAATTGATATCTTTATTTGTGTTATTGGTTGTCAAGAATTCTTCCAGCAAGAAATTGAAACGGAACGTAGATAACATACTGCAGAGTTTATACGAATTGAGTCCCAAAAACCCAGATTTGTATAAGATATTCCCTGTGGACTTCATATTTTCATTTGATGACGAAACTGTCATTGATCTACTGACGCTAAGGATAAAAACATCCAATAATCTACTGCTGCTGAAAAGCACCTTAGAAACTGGCGTAAAAAAAGTGAAAACCGACAGTGAGATAGTAAAAAGTATCGTCGAAATACTTCTAACGAAGCAAACAAGTAAAAATACTTCGAGCATCGAGTATTTCTGTGATCCAGTATTTCAGATCAGATGTCTGATACTGCCTATAATAGCTAAAGAGAAGAAAGCCATAACAACTAGCGCCTTCAGGTCTATACTAGCTAATCTACAAGAGAAAATCCACAAAGCTATGCTGGATGCGTTCAAGAATATCGATTTTAGTACAGATAGTAGTTTTCTTAACCAAACTGGCAACCCCGAGGATTCCATGGTAGTTTCTGACAATGCGCTGGCAGCACTGAACGCGATGGAGGCGTATTCCCTCACTCTGTCCAAATACTGTGAAACGAATGATGCCGAGGAAATAAAGAATTTAGAATGCCTCTGGTCTGGTTTGGACTTCTTTATACAAAATGCTGTAAGTACTTAGGCACTGTAATTCTCTGGAGTATGGAAGTTGAATATTATTTTTTAAAAAAATGGGTACGCTGGTCGAGATTTGAACCCGCATTTCGCAACGCAAAATTAGGTTGAGAAAACATGATCTATACTAATATTATAAAGAGGAAAGATTTGATTGTTTGTTTGTTTGTTTGCATTGAATAGGCTCCGAAACTACAGGACCGATTTCAAAAATTCTTTTGCCGTTAGGAAGCTACATTATCACTGAGTGACATAGGCTACTTCTTACCGCGGGAAAATACCTTTTCCTACGGGAAAATTAATTTATCGCGGGCGAAGCTGCGGACGGAAGGCTAGTTAGTAATATTTAAAGCTATAATAGCATTTCCATTTTTACTTTAAGAGCCGCTGCGAAAAAAACTAGACCTAAACGAAATGTGAACCTTTTTTAGTTAGGAACCGGCTGGAAAAAAACTTGTGAATGTAGACATAAAAATAAGGCATAACATCTTGAGCCTCAGACTTTTAAAAAAAATCTCACTTTCAGATACAAACCGTCCAAAACCCGGCCTCCAAAAACCCTCACATCGAGTCTTCCATCCACCTTCTAAACGTGGTCCTACGCTACTCAAAAAAACTAGAGACCCACGACATTTTCAAAGACAAAGACAACCTTTTTTTACAAATATGGCGGAGCTTGAAAGACCGTTTACTCGTAGTACACGACCATAGACAAAAGGGGAGGATAAGTGAGAGCTGTTTGGAAAATATCGGCGTGGCTTTGAAATTTTTGTGGGAATTGTCGTCTGTTGATTGCTTCGGGAAGCATTTTGTTGGTGATCTGAGCAACTTGGCTACAATTAAGGTGAGATATTTTATTTTAAACTAGCTTTTGCCCGCGACTCCGACCGCGTGGATTTAGTAATTTGGGCAGCTTATTTTTTTAAACCAATTTGCTTTGTCATCAATTGACAACATTTCATATTTCTAAGACTATAACTTGATTCAATCTCTGTATTCTGTTTGGAAAAAGAAAGACGCTGATAGTTTTAAATTTTCACTAGGATTATTAATTGATTTGTTAAAATTTTTTAAAGATGTGCTTATTCTAAAAGAGCGTAACGATAGAATCGATCCATTACTTTTGTCTAGTCTCTATTAAAAAAAAGTGATGACGTAAATTTGACGTTAAGGTTGTTATCAAATTTAAAATTATGACAGCTCTTTTTTTTTGTGAAAAGGGTAAAGGAAACATATCTATTCTGTGGCACTATTTGTAAGAACATATATGTTTTTAAATTTGTTGTATTGTTAAAAATATGGAGAAATAAATTATAATAAATATTTTTCCGTGTTCCGGAGGCGCAACTCTTTCGATTCCTGCAGTAATTTTCAGGTGTTAAAAAAATGAAAGGTTGTCAATTATGGCTCTCCTTAGTTCCTCGATATTAAAAATTACCCCCTCCCCCCCGCACCCACCGGAATGCCACCATCCTATCTTGAGCCATCGGGTTACCCCCGTGTCCGCGCGCGTGCTGCTTTAGTTCAAAGAGTATTGTAATATTATATGAACAAGAGTGGCAACTCTATGGTCAAATATGCATGTATGGAAGGTGCTGCTGCCCTACGCCCTGGTGAAGAACTAATGTGACGTATCTATAGATGTATACCTATCTATATGTATATGTTGGTAGTGATGTACAGCTATAATTACGCGTAATTTTAATTGATAGGCTAATTGCCACTATTCGTATTTTAGCCGTCTAATTCAAATCAGCATATACGAAGTATAAGCGGCTAAACCCGATTTGCACTATACGGCTAAAATACGAACATTGGCAAGTGGCCTATCAATTAAAGTCCTTGACCGTACAATTTGGTACGCCATGGCCATGGCCGATGAATGACAACTGACAAGTTTGACAAGTCAACCAAGATGGCCGCTAATTTAGTTCTCCACCAAACAACCAGAGATCGCTGTAGTCGCATGAAAAGTGTGATATATGTAAGTGTGCCCCCCCTGCTTTAGTTCTCCTACGGCCATCTGACTGGGAACTCGTGTCGCTCGCGCTTACGCACGGCTTTGATTCTAGCCGCTCTCACGCACACACCCGAGTGCATAGAATACCTTAAATCGATTAGCGCCAAAAGCTCGGTAGGGGGGCCATTATTTTATTATAGGGCCAGTATTTTTTGTAATGTGCCCTTCAAATATTTTTTTTTACAAAAACGGTAAAGTGCTCGCTTTTATTATTAAACATTTAAATAGGTAAGCTTATTAGGTAGGTGTAAGCTTACATTTAAAATTATCACTACGTATAAAACGTAATCATTATTATCTATAAAGTAGCTAACGCAGTGGACATGCATGTCCCCGCCATTTGTATGGATATTGGTGTATTCTCCGCTGAGTTACCAATTTTTTCCACAGAATGTCTTTAAATTTCACGTTTTTTTGCTTTAAAAGATTAAATTTAGTTATTTTACTTTTTATATAAGTTATTTACACTTGAAAAAATCACCAGGTATGCCTTATATTTCACAAAAGATTAATGGGCCTAAAATAAAATAATGGCCCTGGGCCATAAGATATTGAAATCAGTTGAGTAAACAATTTAATTTTAAATCTATTAGTAGCATCAACTTTTTATTTCAATTGTTTCAGAACGACAATAAAAAAAAAAATAAAAAAAAAAAACAAAATTGTACTTTTTAAATTATTGCCATGTTCGCAAATTTTACGTCAATAATGTGACATTTACGAAGAAAATAGCAAAGCTATTTACTTTTTGCTCATTATTATCGTACTCTATACGCAATGCTTCATCATTTTCAGGATATCCAGACCCTTAAAGAAGACGAATCAGCCAACACCCTCACTGCCCACAGAGTAGCCAAATATCTGTCCACCCAGTGTTTAAAAGCAAACATAATCGGTCCGAAATGCGCCGCGCTGTCCAAACTGATGTTCAGAATATCAAAGAACTTGAGGCACTGGATTCAAGATAATTTTGAGTACGATTTGGAACTGAAAGGGGAGAAGATTGTTAGAGAAGAAAAGGAAATGCTAGTGGGAGATGCTGCTTGCGATTTGTTACGGAATGGATTGGAGATTTTGTCTGAAGTTATTTTTGCTGCTAAAAGGGTAAGTCAAAAAGATGAAGACAGTTTTGTAAATAAATAAGTTCCGCTTTGTATTCGCTAATCATGCCGCTAAGCAATTGCGTGGAGAATGACCTAAAAGGCTTTATTTCAGATTTATATATTTTTGACATGGAGAGACAATACATCTCCAATTCGTTTATTTGGCTAGCCTATATTGTCCCGCTACAGAGCGCAGGCCTACTCTCAGAATGAAATGGTTTGGGTCGTAGTTCCTACGCGGGCCTAATGTGGATTGGGAACTTCACACGCTGTTGAATTTCTTCGCGTCTGAGTGCAGGTTTCTTCACGATATTTTCGTCCACTGTAAAGCTCACGGTAAATTACAAATTGTAATTTCGGACATGTAGTTCGAAAAACTCAAAAGGTGCTAGCCTGGGTTCGAACCCACGACCTTCTGCTTGAGAGGCCGTAGGTCAAACCACGCTACCACGGCTTACTATAAATCTATCATTATTTGAAACAACCATAAAGAACCCAGTAAATACCAACTTAATTTTTCATAATTCCTTTGCAGATAACACTGGACTATAAGTTCCTGGACTCAATCTTCGAACTGCAGCACCTAGTGCACTGCATTCTGGGCTGTAACACGAAGCGCGTAAGGTGCACAGTCAGCTGGCCGGCTTTCTTCAAACTGTACAGCGGGTCGCTGACTGTATTGAACAGCTTACTCGTAGCAAGGGCTGAGATTTTAGAAGACAGGTAATTTAATAAATATTTATTTATATAATATTTAATTTGGAAAATTATTCCCCTTTTCTAGGATGGCTGAGAGACTTTTGAGAAATAGGTATTTTAATGAAATGTCGCTGTCTCGCCCGAACCCCTCCGTGTCAGTACAGCGAGAGCGGGACAACTGCAGCTCAGACCGTTAATAGGCGCGTAAAATTGATCAAAACAGCATTTCGTAATCCCCTGTTTTCTTCTCGAAAACTGGACCAATAAAATTATTTTTTTCAAAAATAATTAGAGGACAGATTTAGCTATGCCCCTATGTTTTCCTTTTTTGTTTATATCAGGGATTCTTTTCTGATGAGTGTCTGAAAATGACATTGAAATTGGGCAATTTTTTCAGTTTTTGAATGCTCATATTTCTTATGTTAATTGAAATATGGAAAAAAACGAAACATAGGGGCATAGCTGTGGTAGATACAGATTACACAGTAAAAAAAATTGGCTCTAAAGCCATTATCCAGGGAGGAAACAGGGGATTACGTTTGTATGGAGAAATGGTGCGCATCGTACCCTCTTAACGTCCATATTAACTTTTCTGATGTAATGTAGCCTTATGGCGTTTGACATAACTGTCAGTCATTTGACAGTTGGGGTGATTGAAAGAATACGCGCTCAATATAATATACCGTCGGGGATAGTGAAATACCGCGTAACTAGCAGTAAATACTGCGTATCTGCACAATACCCATAAGGAAAATCCGCGTAACTGGCATCACGTTTACTACGTTACGTTTTATTTTACGTTCGTTGGCGGGAAATCTTAATTTGGCTACATTTGTTAGATTTTCCCTATGGGTGTTGCGCAGATACGCAGTATTTACCAGTGCTAGTTACGCGGTATTGCACTATCCCAGACGATATATTGCTTAAATCAGATGCACAGGTTGGAATTACATTGATAAAACTAGCGACGCGCCCCGACTTCGTGTGGATTTTGGTAAAAAATATGAAGTTAACCGCCTTAGATTATAGACTATCTTTATTTTTTACTCCTATTTTTCATAGTTACACCCGTGCGAAGCCGGGGCGGGTCGCTAGTATAGTATAAAAACAAATATTATCTTGTTTAAGATATTATTGTCTAATTTTAAGCTCATTGTAAGTGAACATTGTTCTTTATGAGTAATAAAGTCTTTAAACGTATACTTTCCAGATGGCCGTGCTACTTGCAGTGTTACCGCGCGCTAGTGTTCGGTCTGTGCGAGCGAGCGTCGTCGCAGGCGCAGCTAGACAAACAGGTCGAAGACAAGATGGCGGAGGCCGCGCATTCCATTGAGAAGTGAGTATCAAAATTAAATTTATTTCAGTAAGTAGGCCGGCCGTTCTTTTAAATGACTTTTTTAATGGGATGGGAGGACTGAGCTTGTCAAACGGTGACATCAAATTGTGAAACCAAACTATTACCATATATGGTTATAAAGGTGTACTTTCGTTTGGCAAATTACGTTTCCCAAACTGATTCATTTGGCAAATGTTTAATTTCCCAAATGTTTATTTTTTCTGAAACTGTAAACTATTACCCCCATTGAATATGAGCACTTCATGTGGGGCGGTTTGCCTGGGGCGGTAAACGGTTTACTAATGTCTCGCAAATTACGTTTCCCAAACTGATTCACTTGGCAAATGTTTAATTTCCCAAATGTTTATTTTTTCTGAAACTGTAAACTATTCAGGATATATTTCAGGACTATTTTGTAGGTTAGGTTAGGTTTGTTTTATAACAATCCTGAAAAGTTTACAGTTTCAGAAAAAATAAACATTTGGGAAATGAAACATTTGCCAAGTGAATCAGTTTGGGAAACGTAATTTGCGAGACATTAGTAAACCGTTTACCGCCCCAGGCAAACCGCCCCACATGAAGTGCTCATATTCAATGGGGGTACTCTGGAGGGTAAGGTATCTCCCCGTATATTAATCTGCCGCGCTCGAGTAACTTAACAAATCCCCTCTTGGGCTCCCCTACTAGTACATTCGAAAGAACGCAGAACTCTGAAAGCGGAACTCGGAACTCCATCCAGACCGCTCCGCCACATGAATAAATACGGAGCAGAATAAAAAGTTCAAACAACGTCGTGCACGCATTACACTACTACACGCACAACATATGTGTGCGTGACCTGTCACAGACAAGACGGGGGGGGCATGCACCGGCGCCCGCTCGGAGACAAACCGGTTTGAACTAGCTCAGTGAGTAGACAAAGTTCAGGTGTGCCGCCAGCGACGACGCGACCGTTTAGCGTATAGCTACATAGTTCGGGTGTTCGGTTGTTTTTAAAGATGCCTACCTGTTGTAGTGTTTGTAGATATACAGATATTAGATATTTAGGTACTTGTTTGAATAAAATATTTTGATTTTTAATATATTTTTTTACCGAGTGACAACCCTATGATAATAGGTAAGAATTTCGAGCACTGTTCGGAAGCTTTTCTTCTGCTCTGTATTTATTCATGTGGCTCCGCTCTCTGCCTGAGTGTGCTCTAATGCATTGTTTTAGTGGGCCATCTTCGCATTCATCAACATCTCAACACAAGCTTCCCTTCAGAATGGGAGGGCTTGGGCTGTAGTTCCCACGCGGCCCCAGTCCATATTGGGAACTTCACACACATCATTGAATTTCTTCGCAGGTTCGTGGAGGTTCCTCACGATGTTTTCCTTCACTGTGAAACTCATGGTGAATTTCATATGTAATTTCGCAATCATTACGGTTGGTTCTTAATATTGGATATTCATTTATATGGAAGTCGAGGTCTGCCATTTTGCATGAAAACATATATGTACATCGCACAGACGTATCTGCCTTGCACGTGTTCCTACGGAGCAGCAAGTTAAAACGATGTAGTTCCCTGATGTGGAACTCCGCAACGTAACGCTTAAACCAGTTGCAATAAATGAAACTGTAAGAAAGATGGCGCACTAGATGCTTGCCCATGGTGTGCCATCTTTCTTACAGTTTCATTCATTACAACTGGTGCGTGACACGTACACGCATCTGGTCTGTGCCGGGCCTTAAATCAATCAATTTATTAATTATGTCTAATGAATGTTTCAGATTAACGAACTCAATCTGCAAAAAGAAGACGCATATATCCCGCTTAGCCGCTTACACAGTCGCCGACATCAGTTCGTGGATAGAACGGACAGCGCCCTCCAAAATGGTGCGGCAACATCTGGAAAACTCTGTAGTACTTCTAATACAGGCCTCTGATTCGACACACGCTATGCCTTTTTTGAGGCGCGCCCTTGCCGGGTCCCCAGGCCAAATGACTATGACTAATTTGTATTCTATGTATAAGAGGTATCATAAATATGTTGGTAATGCTTAATATGTAAAAAATATAACAAGTTTGGTATGAAGTATCCTTTTGTATTATTTATTTTTCAACTTCATTTTTTTATTACTTTTACGGTCATCCCGTAAAATCCATAATATTTCATACTAAATACAAAGTGAAACATGGATGCACAGAAAAAACGCCAGAAAAAATACCAGCGCTGGGAATCGAACCCAGGTCCTCAGCATTCCGTGCCGCGTGCTATTCCCCTACATCACCACTGGGTCAGGAGTATAGACACAAATTTTTCCTATACATCGCACAATCGCTGTATCACTGCAGAATGTGATTATTTAGCAGACTGAGATGTGCGATGCATAGGAAAAATTTGTGTCTAAACTCCTGACCAGTGGTGGTGTAGGGGAATAGCACGCGGCACGAAATGCTGAGGACCTGGGTTCGATTCCCAGCGCTGGTCTTTTTTCTGGGGTTTTTTCTGTGCATCCATGTTTTAGTTTGTATTTAGTATGAAATATATGTAAAAGAATAATGCCCACTAATCAACGATAGCGTGGTAACGGGAGAGAGGTAAAATTGTAACTGTTCTGAAAAAAATTAGAAAATAAAATCATGTTATCTTATTTTGGAGACTTTTGAAGATTCAAGATACAACGCACACCCTGATAAGCGTACGAGTTAAGCTGATATGCGTTCAAATGACTGAAGTACGCATTGTAATAAATCGAAAATCTGTCTCATTTCTCCAGTCATTTTGACGCGCATAGGAGCTTACGGCATCTAAAAAGTCACGGCGCTGCTGCTAAGGCCTCAAGTACCAAATGTTTTTGATAAAACTGGGATAACATACACTGATTGTTATACTTTTTCAATCACCATCTCGCTCGCATAAAGATTAGATGTGTACCTAAAATTTAAATCACATCACATTGCAATAATGATGATTGTACCTTATAAGGTATGAACCATTTCAAAGATACCTAAGATTATTTTGAAGAAAAATGATCTTATAAGAATTCCATTTTGTCACTCAGACATATGGAACCATAAAAAACAGTTTGTTATATTGAAACATTAAATAATTACCTACCATATCATAGTTTAAGTTATATTTAGTTATAGTTTTCTAATTTTATTTTGATTTTATTGTCCCTACCCTACCATAACTGTATTGAATCAGTGCCACTTCTTTTAATTTTTTACTGAAAGATCATAAAAAATATGTGTACTAGTTCAATATCTAACATAGAATATGTAAATATTTATACTTATTTGTAACTTGCTTCAAAATCTTGATAAATAAAATTTGTTGCACAACACAGTGTAAGTCTAACTCTTGTTTTATTTGTCCTAGATCTTGTGAATTTTGTTTGTTACAACTGACAATCATTATTTTCATTATTTTAAGCAATTGCTTTGGAAATTTGCCATCAATAAAACTCTTTTTGTGTACAAGTGGTTTACAACTAGTAAATTGCAGATTACAGATAGTTGAGAATGATAACTCAAAAAGAAATACCAACTCCAGGGAGTCGTTCATCGTTGAAAAATGAAGATATAGATAAAGGCAAAAACTTAATTACAATTACAATTAGAATAATTTGATAACGATCCAAATAAAATAAGTCCATATAATATACCCAATTATTCTCTAAAATCCAAATAAAATAAATCGTAGTAAATTTTGAAAAGGCGCGAAAGTTTTAAATCATAAAATGGCGACTTCAGAGTTATTTCCGTCTGTCCATATATGGGCATTTGTTGAATACTGGAACGTGATTGGCTAAAATGTAAACGTAATCAGTGACTCACTTGTCGAGTAGCACGAAATTTAGTTCTATCATTCACGTTGAAAGTGCGAAGTTTATTCTTATCTCGTCCTGTTGATTTGACTCGTATTTATCGAGATATATTTATATTCGAGTATTTATTATCGCGACAGCATCAACGTTGTTAGTTGAGTTTCGAAGTTGGCACCTGAAAGTCCGCGAGTAGTTCCACTACAAACTATTTAAAAAGCCTATTAAAATTTCGAATAACTAAACAATTATTTAAAATAACTACAAGCTGCATTATATATTATTTTATTGTTACTTACTTATTTTTATCTAATTGGAAAGTGTGTTGACTATACTGACCATTTTGACACATGCGCCCATTGGTTCATTGGCTGTCGCAAAATAACGGATAGCCAACTGCACGGATCAGTGTCGTTCCGGTCGCTCGCTGTTGTCGTGGTGTTGGTGAAGTTAGTGGTGAAATTTTTACGTGAATAACATCAAAAAATGGTAAGTGAAGAGAATAATTACAGTGTTTTACGGCCGTGTTGTGTTAATAAATCGCGGGTGCGTCGAATAACTTATCACGATACCGAAATTACAACGGAATTTATTCTTGTGTGACCGGTGCCGCCATATTTCGCACGAACCACCGCAGAGTTCGCACGCCTTTTCTTGAAAATAAATGTCACCGTTCAGTGATTTTTATGCCACGTGTTGTGTTTTTAGCTTTAATTAATTGGATGAAATCTGCAGCTGGGCCTGGTGGAGTGGATGTCTGATGTTGGGTTCGGAATAGCGGTGTTGGATTTCACGTATGTTGGAAAGGTTACGAGTCTGCAACGCCTTTTTTGAAGAGCTGTGGAATTTTGGGCGTTTTTAGAGGGGTGAATCATTGGGGGATATCGCATTTGGTGTGTTATCAAGGTTATTTTGCGTTGCCGGTGGTGTGCCGAGGGCATCGAACTGAATAGGGTTTGCATCGGCGCGCAATCGCATTCGGTTTTACCATATATGGTATAGCGGTTGGCGGCGACTGTCACATACATTTCACGTCTATTTCGGGTGAATAGACTGCTCAGGTCAGGCGGCGGTGGAAACTAGCCCGAGGGTATTGCTCTCGACAGTGTCAAGGTCACTACTGACTGACTAATTCAAGTTTCATATCGTAGTACCATTTAAAACAATATCTAATCTGATTATTACACACTTAATACTCGCACTCCTTACCGATTTAGGGTTGTCAAAACTTTACAAAGGCAAATGTAGTGCTGTCATTATTCTGGATTTAATTTGTAATAAACATTCAGTTAGGAGAAATCGCACTTTACTATGACTAACAGGTAGAATCTTATCAGAAACACCTGAGTCATGTACTCGCGGTACATTTATAGGCTGTGGTTGACCAGCCAATGCTATATTTCCTTATTTGTACTGCATTGAGCTTGTGTATCGACATTGGTCTGATTCATGTGTATAAATAACCATGTAAGCTTAAATTGAACATGTAGAGGTATTATCTACCTTCATTTTAATGGGCAGAAACATTATTTTCTAACTGCATAATTAAATGACATTGTCAGTTTCACTGTCTCCAAGTCTCTGTCTGTAACCAATAACTAACATAGTTAGCTTTTATCTTGATGTTTTACTGTTGCTGCATGCTGAGACATTAATTGACACTCAAAATGTTCATCTCTACTGACATGAGTGAGCCTAGTAAAGAGGTTAAATTTGTTTGTTTGTAGAGGGTATGCTCAGGAACTGGGTACCTACTAAACCAATTCCAAAATGATCACTACTGGAAATCGACTTTCACTGAAACATTGTCTACTTTTTAGCCTGAGAAAGCAAAGTTCTAACAGGATGTATACAAAGCTGTGGGCAACAGGTCTTTCTTAATAGTCATAACTAATGAACCCAATGTTTTGTGCAGACTTTTTGACCTAGGTTTTTTTGTTTCACGGGACAATTCACACCAATTGACCTAGTCCCAAAGTAAACTAACCAAAGCTTGTGTTATGGTACTTCTTCTTCTTAAATTTAAGAGCTATGCTCTTGTCGGTCGAGTAACTGCCACTCCGCGCGGTCTTCGGCCAGCCGTTTGGCTTCCTGATACGACACAACACCCACTTTCTCCTTCACCTGGTTAAAATAGGTCAATCTTGGCCTTCCTCTGCCTCGTCTTCCTTCTATTTTTCCTTCCAGCAGGTTTAAAAAGTCGTATCAAGTGTCCCATCATATGTCCCCTTCTACAATTTATGGTCTCCAGTAATAATCTTTTTTCCTTGACCATGGTAAGAACCTCTTCGTTGGTTTTCTTTTCCTTCCATATGGTACTAAACAACGGATAAACATACTTATATAGATAGGTACATACTTAAATACATATTAAACACCCAAGACCCGAGAACAAACATTATATTTTTAGTGAAAATAAACGGATCACTCACGTTTTAAAACGAGTTTAACTCGACATGTCGACGACATGACGTGAGTGATCCGTTTATTTTCACTATGAGTGAGTCTCACGGTAGTTTCATATTTATATTTTTCATACAAATATCTGCTCCGACACGGGAATCAAACCCTCGTAGCTTCGTAATCAGGTTCTCTAACCACTACGCCATCTGGTCGTCTAAACTAACTGTAGACAAGGAATTAGGACAAATTTATCAAAAACCACAAATGGTAGATAACACTTCCATGAGGGTGAACCCTACAGAGAAGCAAGCTGCTTACCGTCAGGTGAGAAAGAAACTATTTGTGCTGATTCCGGTCCAGCATGTTTGAAGCAATGATTATGAAGGGTTTGACTGCAACCAGCGCTGTAGCAGGCAACTTCTGCATCTTAATGCATTCACTGCCACCTGACTTCCACAGGTGCCACCGATGCACATGTGCGTTCAAAATGTATGAATAATTATGACAGTGGCACTGGGCGAAGTCCCGAAAACGCAAATATGCGCCGGTGGCAGTGAATGCGTTAATACCGGGTCAATTTCCTTTTCTGCATCATTAGGGTGAATCAACTTTTTAGTGCCATTCATTGCTATGGTTACACAAATTTTGTCCCTTGGTTCAGCGATTTAAGCATGAAGAGGTAACAGACAGGCACACTTTCGCATTTATAATATTAGTATCAGGTTGTGTTGTACATTTTGAGTCTACAAATATGTACTTGATCATTAACTGCACTTATCTCTTAGCTTGAAATGGCTGCTTGTCCATTTGCCACCTATAAAAAACAAGTGCATCTGTGGCACCTGAAGTCTTTGGCCTACCTACAAACTGAAGACTACAGCAAATGTGTTAAATGTTGGTTTAGCACCCAATGTGTAGCATCTATCTACTTGGTTACTTTAAATTCATTTAAGCTCCAAACGCACAGACAGCAGAGGCGTGGCGGTGTGGTGGAGGTGACTGTTGTAATATTCTAACTTGTATGAATGGTTGTGCGGTACCATACTGCAAACTCATTCATACAAGTTAGAATATTACAACCGTCACCGCCACGCCTCTGCTGTCTGTGCGTTTGTAGCTTTATGTATGTATGTATGTATGTAAAACTCTTTATTGTACATAAAACATGAAAATAACTAGTTAACAAGAGATACAGATGTACAAAGGCGAACTTATCCCTTAAAGTGATCTCTTCCAGTTAACCTTATCAGCTTTATCTATATTATATAAATAGTTTCACTCATGTAGGAAAAATCCACAGACCACACTCATTTTATAAATCCATTAATACATGTGAATTCATGAATTAATCATTAGAAAGGCACAGTTACCAATTAAAAGATTAGCATTTCGAGCTGCTTTAAGAGTTTAACAACACATCTGTTGGCATAGGATGGTGATTTATTCTGAATAAGTGGTTATTTTTTTTTACAAGAAGGTCAAAATAAGACGAATTTCACCTATTTCTGTAGATCAGATAGACTTTAAATTGGTATAGATAGGATAGTTATGTGATTTGGATGACAATATTATACAAGTACAGTCATGGAAAAAATCTTTTCTTGTATTTTATAAAATGTATGCAAAAACTTGTTTGTTTGTTTGTTTGCTTCAAAACTTGTAAGTGAATAACACACAAGTACATAATTATAATTTCAATCTTCTGAACAAATGTAACTCTATCAAACTCTGAAAGTTTTAAATTCCCTTTTTTTGTATTTATGTTCATAGTTTTTCCGTTAAGAACTATTTGACTTAGGATATTCACTTGCTATTGCAGCCACTACTTTGCCTCAATATGGAAAGCCACCCCCATACTCTTGCATTGCTCCACTTTTAGTGAAATGTGAAGTGAATGAATGAAGTTTTTATTTATAAAGATAACACATTAAGTATACACACAATCTTAAAATAATGTTAGTAGTTATAAATTGGATTCTACTTTTTGAAACATTATGACACAGGTATAAATAAGGCATATCTACACTACTTTAACTAGGGTATTGGTCCCAAGATCCGTGTATGGAGCGGTTGGACCCTCCAATTTGAAAAAAACACTGTTCTAATCAAGATAAAGCACAGGGTTGGTTGTTAGACCTAAAATATAGTTTACTTGAATTGCTACAACCATCATACTCATTAATCCTCCCACTAAGAAGCAGTGTTTGCAGTTTATGCATGTAGGTTTAAGGCTTGTTCCATCTTAAGCCCTCTCTATACTTCAGTTTTTTCAACAATAGAAATTACTAAACAATCTTAACTTGTCTTGTTATTGAAAAATGCTACTAAATCAGGGTTGGCATGATTAAATCATTTTGATTTAAATCATGATTTAAATCACGATTTAAATCAAATGATTTTTTCAATAAAAATCAATGATTTAATCAATTCTCTTTATTGTCATAAATGTTTGTTAAAAATCAATCAATGTAATATATATATATTTCTATTTATTTTTAAACACATACAAATATTAAGAAAAAATAACAATAATAAATTAATACTATAACTATAAATAAAATAAAATAAAACTAACTTAAACTAAAACTAAATAAAATTAACAAAAGGTTCCCCCGCGGCATGGACCCAAAGACACTGGCAGCATTACCTCGCTGTATAGCAATGCTGATACGTTGTGCGAGGTAGCTGCCAGCTCTTTGGTCTCCTGTAGTGTCACAAAGCCGTTTACAAATATCTTTGTAAAGACTTTTTGCGCTGGAGCCCCACGGACCAAAGGTCTCAACCCCGAATGGAACAAAGTTGTATTCAGAGCCAAGACCTTTGTATTTATTTTTCTTAAGCTTTTCTGCCGCTTCTGCTGCTGCACCAGCTTGATTTGCTGTTCCGCGGATGTGGGACGGAGCCAGTGTGTCTACACAAGTAGCGTCCCACACTAGCACACGACCCAATTTCCACGGAATCAATGACATTCCGTCTGGTCTCTTGCCATCATCTCTGGCGATGCCCGATGGCTCCAGTAACGCAGGCACATTGACAGTGGCAAGAGAGCGACGGATAATGTCATTGAGAGCAGAGTGTCTAGAGAAGCGGCCCGCGCTCTTCTGGCACGAAAGGCCGTGGTGTCCCAGCGCGTCGACCTCAAAGCCGCAGGGGCATTTATGCGGTGCGCAAACTGCTACTCCAAGTCGCAGGCAGATGGAAATTCTGAGAGTGTCGGGCTCTAGAAAAGTACCAGTGTTGGCTGATGGAAAGGCGTGCAACCAATGTAATTGTTTTCATCATTTTTTTCCGTAAAATGTTCACAAATAGCATCTCTTTGGCGAGGCATTTTTTATTTATAATCAATATTATATTACAATCTTAGTATTATGTGAAATACACGCAACAGCAATAACAAGAACAAGTTCAATGAAAACTGAAACTGAACTGAACAAATACAAATGAAAGCTTGTTTGGATGAATGAGATATTTTAGGGGAATTTCCCTTTTTCTCACAGCGCGTTCCGTTTTACTCAAAACTTTTGTTAAAGCTATGGCAACTGAAAAAAATCAAAAAAATCGGATTTTATTAACATTTTTTCAATAAATCGCGATTTATACGATTTTTTCAAAAAATCATGATTTTTTCCAACCCTGCAAATAAATGAGAAACATGGCGTACTACAGATGGATAATATTTATATTTTAAACAGGAATTGAGGGTGATGGTGAGGGTGATGTCTAAGAACGTTAACATACCTTGGCTTTCAAGATGATTTGTTATTTTCGTAACCAATACCCGAGCGGACATTGTTCTTTAAAAATGTTATCGTAACCTTTTTTATGAATTAACATGGGAACTTTCACAATCCCCATACCTGTTGTGAGTGTATCAGCGTTGTTTACCTGCCATCTGGTGACCCATTTGCTGGTTTTCCTTGTCTCACTAAAAGAAAATTGCGTGAAAAATGCCATTTCACATATAAATGCAATCATAGTAACAAATTAGATAAGGGAATTCCCTTATCATGTACACATTATCAATATCAAGTACCTACATTCTTTCTCCGAATGGGATCTACTTATCAGCTTGTCAATTAAAACGGTGGATTACCTATTTACAGGTAATGAATATCAATCAACAATCTGGTGTTACATAGTGTAAAAGCCATGGTGGCCTAGCGGTTTGACCAATTGCCTCTCAAGCAGAAGGTTGTGGGTTCAAATCCCGGCTCGCACCTGTGAGTTTTTCGGAATTCATGTGCGAAATTGACCATGAGCTTTACGGTGAAGGAAAACATCGTGAGGAAATCTGTATACACCTGCGAATAAATTCAATGGTGTGTGTGAAGTTCCCAATCCGTACTGGGCCTGCGTGGAAACTATGGCCCAAGCCCTCTCATTCTTAGAGGAGGCCTGTGCCCTAGTGGGACGTATATAGGCTGGGATGATGATGAAGTAGTGCAAGTGTCGTGACAACTGATATAGGTAATCGAGGGTGCGGGTTCTCTACGATCCCGTATTTGTCGTCCCGGAATGAACGACCTGAAAATTCAAACCCTTAGGCGCAAGCCACACAGAAGAGACGTGGGACGGGGGCGCGTTGCAGTTGCGGCGCCCCTTGAATCAATTTTCATACTAAATGTATAGAAGCGTCGTGACCCAAAGCAGATAGAAGAGACGGGGGGAAGACGCAGCCTGCGAACAAACGACGCGGACTGCGACGCGCCCACGTGCCACGTCTCTTCTGTGTGGCTTGCGCCTTATGTAAAAAAACTGGTTGTCTGTAAAATCGGTTTACGGACGATAGTTTAACGTGACAACGTCATAACAAAACATTGAAAAAACCAAAATGAAACCAGGCGGTCACCCATCCAAGTACTGACCGCGCCAGACGTTGCTTAACCTCGGTGATCGGACGAGAACCGGTGTTTTGTCGAATATCTTGAAAACGGTGCATCCTACGTAGGGCTTGCACTATCCGGTAACTTTTGACTATCCGGATATTTCGGATACGTAAAATCTCTGTATCCGGATATCCGGTTTTTTCGGATAATTTGAATATTTTTCCAAATATTAAAAAAAACGCTAATAATAATTTATAAATTGTTCAATCAACTTAACAATGAGTGTTTTTAATCAATTTAACCAAAATTGTCTGATAAGGACTTAAAAATAATTATTTGTCACTTTAATGAGTAAAGTTAATTTAAAAAATATGTAAACAATGATGGGTATGTATTACAATACCGAAGTACGAAAGACCGAATGTATTAAAACATCGAATGGGTCAAAAGACCGACACGATTTTTTTCTGAAACCGTAAACTTTTCAGAATTTATTAAAACGGCATCATACAGAACCCATTAGGTTAGGTTAGGTTTGTTTTATAACAATCTTAAAAAGTTAACG
This sequence comes from Archips crataeganus, assembly GCA_947859365.1. Taxonomy (NCBI): domain Eukaryota; kingdom Metazoa; phylum Arthropoda; class Insecta; order Lepidoptera; family Tortricidae; genus Archips; species Archips crataeganus. The sequence continues at coordinate 4,086,338 of OX402071.1, read as the reverse complement.
GTTTCAGAAAAAAATCGTGTCGGTCTTTTGACCCATTCGATGTTTTAATACATTCGGTCTTTCGTACTTCGGTATTGTAATACATACCCACAATGATCATCATCAGCATCATCATCCGCCTTCAACGAATCCATTGCTGGACATAGGCCTCTCCCACGGCACGCCACTGAGCACGATCCTCGGCCACTCTCATCCAGCTCTTGCCAGCCGCCTTACGAAGATCATCGCTCCACCGAGTCTGAGGACGTCCTACGCTACGTTTGCCGATCCGTGGTCTCCACTGAAGAACTCGTCTACCCCAACGGTTATCATATCAGTTCTTCGGGTTATATGGCCAGCCCATTGCCACTTCAGCGTGGTAATGCGGTGGGCTATTTCGACAACTTTGGTTCTCTGTCGGATCACTTCGTAACGAATTCGATCTTTCAGAGCACCATAGCACGTTAAGCAACTTTAAATTTGTGGACCAGCCCTAAAGTGAGTGTCCATGTTTCGGCACCGTATATCATGACGGGTAGGACGCACTGATTGAAAACTTTCGTCTTTAGACTGTGGAATTGGCGATGTGAAGACTTGACGCATTTTCCCATACGCTACCCATCCCAGCTGTATTCTTCTGTTGGCCTCTTTCTCGGAGTTGTTTTTACCTAACTGCATAGTTTGCCCGAGGTAAACATACTTCTTAACCACCTCGAGAATATTGCCTTGAACTGAAATTGGTTCCGGATGTGCATGTTTATTGAACATAACCTTGGTTTTATCCAGGTTCATCCGAAGACCTACGCGTTGAGAAGAATCAGCTAGACCATTCAACATATGTTGAAAATCTAGCAGCGTTTCCGTCACGATGACGATATTATCATCTGCAAATCGCAAGTGTGAGAGGTACTCGCCATTTATGTTAATGCCGCGCCCCTTCCAGTCCAGCGTCTTGAATATATCCTCCAATGCATTTGTGAACAATTTGGGGGATATAACGTCCCCTTATCTCACACCACGATGCAAGGGGATAGGTTCAGACTGCCGGTTCTGGACTTGGATGGCCATAGTAGCGGCGTTGTAAAGCCCTCTCAACACTTGGATGTATCGCCAATCAACTTGGCATCGCGGCAAAGATTCCAGAACAGACCAGATTTCGATCGAGTCAAAAGCCTTTTCATAGTCCACAAACGTTAAGCCATACTCCATACTCTTCGGTCTTCTGTATAATCTGCCGCGCTGTATGGATGTGGTCTATAGTGCCGTATCCCGATCGAAACCGCCTGTTAATGTTAATGCCTGTTCGCGGCTGGAACTCGTCGAGCCTTCGCGCAAGACGGTTCGTCATGAATTTCGAAAACAGCTTATAGACGTGGCTTAAGAGTGAAATCGGTCGGTAGTTCTTCAAAAAAGTTTTATCACCATTTTAGAAAAAACAACATGACAACACTCTTACTCCACGTCTCTGGAGTTCTCCCATCAAAAAGAACAGTATTATAGTAGATTGTACACCAAGCGAATAAAGCACTGCATTATGTCACGGGTGCGATATTGAATCCTGAGCGTATCGAGGGACTCCAGATTTAACTTCCGAGCGTAGCGAGGGGGTTTTTTAGTTGATTCCCGAGCGAAGCGAGGGAATTAAGATGGAGTCCTGAGAGCAGTGAAGGATTTAAGCGCGCCCAAGGCAAAATCAGTTTTATCCCCGAGGAGTATACTCTACTTTTCTCACCTTTTGCGAGACAATAAAAACCAAGGCTACTAGAAAAATACTCGAAATAGACCCAGAAGCACTGATTCTGACACTGACTTTGCTGCGCCTTTCGCAGTTATCCATTTGTCGAAATCTTTGTAAGCTTTTAAGTATTTTTCCTTCGACTTCTCTGGGAATACATTATTAACAATTTCTAAGGCCGGCTTGCGCAGACCTGGGTTAGCTACTTAACTCCGAGCGAGTTAATTGCTAACCCAGGGTTAACAAGTGTCAAAATGTATGGAACTGTCATTCTTAACCCAGGGTTACCGATTTAATTTTTTTACCCTGAACTGTGCAAGTGGTCCTAAGGCGTCTAATTTACTGGAATCAGGAGTCAAATCACTTTCGTCACTCGATATTTTCCTAATGTTTTATCTTCTTTTGCAGTTTTGATACTTAAAATTGCAGCGTATTGAAATACTCGCGGCTTTTGTTTTAAGTATTGATTTTTTTTCGTTCGGCTTGCCGTGGCGTGGCCAGCTCGATTTTCGAATAAGTTCGATTTTCAAATAAATGAGGCGCGGCGCGCGCCGCCGTCCACCTCCTCGCCGTCGGCCACCAGCAGCTGCAGCAGCCGCGCACCGCGCGATTTTGACGAAATTAGACTTTAAATGCATAACAATAAGAACTAAGAGAAGTGAGAATCACATTACTGCCCGGCGGGTTATAATGAAATTCAGTACAACATTACACCCCGGCAAAAGACAAGGGCTATAATGATTTACTTTGAGTAAGGTTTGCATGATATATAATGAGGCATTGTCGAGCAGGTGGTGTGAAAAAAATGTTCTGGAGCTCCTTCATTATAGGTTTACCACCAGATTTCAGGAGCTCAGTCGTAAATCGTCTTCTCCAGGGGCTTTTCAATGTAAATGTGTATAGTTTTTTAAAATATTAACCAGAATGAGATCCTTATTAGTTTACATACAAATCAAATAATCGACAGCAAATGTATGAATCGAAAACAATAAAAATACGTTAGGTACTTAAAAGCTATTAGGTATAAACCTTGTTCTTCACAGTTATGAGATTTTCCTTACATGCAATGCAATCATTGGCTCTAAATTTAACACATTTACCAAAAGTTCATCAACACCACTAAATCAAACAGTATAGTAAGAATGAACTTTAGTATTGTTGTATGTAAACCCACCTAATACAGATAAAAAACGTTTGAATATGCATGCCCCATACCACACGTGTGCATTTTTAACTGATATTCGAATTATCCAAATTATCCGGATAATGAAGTGCCTCCTATCCTGATTTGAAAATGTCCGGATATCCGGATAATATGGTTATCCGGTTATCCGGATTGCAAGCCCTAATCCTACGGCAAAATCAATGAAATTTTCATCCCCCGCATTAAATCCGCCACACCACCTCCCACGCACCCCCGCATTAAAAATTACCCGAGCGCTAGTACTAAGATTGTACATCCTGGCGCGCGCTGCTCTCTTGTACATCCTGGCCTTCACTGCTCTGTACGGGACATGTACGTACATGTACGTTACATTGCGTCATCCTTTTTCGTGCGTGCAGCCGGCGTTCATCGATTTATTTGACGTAACATAGACATAAGCCTACGCGTTTGAATTATAAGGCCGTATAGTATTTTATTGTCATTAATTCCGGGTCGACAAATACAGGTAGTAGTATAACCGCATCGGGTTGTTGAAATTAAAAAAATACCCCCTTCAATTTTAACGATGTTCCTTCGCGCAGGGACTCGAAAAAATTAGTACTTAAATATGGTTTCTGAGGCGTAGGTACAAAACTTAACATTTCTCGTTAAAGACAGTCGCGTACAAATATACCGGCCCCGCAATAACTAAGGTCGCCGCTGAAAGGGAGGATCTTTAGCTCAAGGTTTAGGCTACAACAGAATCACATACATGTTGTGCAAGCTAAAATATCGATTTTTACACAATTTTCGTTCCTCCACTCCAAATAGTTATACCAGAATTTAATCGCAGTGCCCCCGCCAAGTCCAGCATCTTCATCAGCGTGGTGGTTTTGGTGACCTATTCTTTAATATCATACCTCTTCCATTATTGATGTCTGCCATGATCTCTGATGTCTGATGATCTTGTGCCAGATTCTAAGTCCCGACCGTTGTCAGAGTCAGAGTTAGTAGGTTATAAAATAAAATAGTCCTCCACATCGATTTCGATGACGGCGACCCGGACTATACCTATAAAATTTACAATATTTACATAAGTAGGATATAATCGTGGAATGAAAAGGTTTGTCACTTTTCGATCGTAACTCATTGACATAAAGAGTCGAAAAGTGACGAACTTTTCTTCATTCCGCGACTATACTATTATTGAACTGAACCTCACGGAAACTAAGTGTTGGAAATCCTCCCGCTAGGTGGATGTATATGCGTAGATTTTGGTAATGCAGAAGATACGGCGGTTGTTACGATTCACGTCCTTACTCGTCCATATCAGTCAGCACAGTTCAACTCTAACGGCCTTCATACTCCATACCCTTGCCCTCCAATCATGTCCCGTCATTGTCCACGACACCTGAGTCAGTAGTCACTAGGCTCGTGACGCATGGTTGGCGGTGAGGTCATTCACCCCCCATCATCGCTAAACATGACTTAATGATTTAATGAGATGAAAAGACAGGCGTGCTATGGAACTTACGGTTACGGAACTAATGATAGGTGTTTGGGTGAATCATATGCGAGACGTCTGGGACATTTCTTACCGTTTTGGTGAAAACGAACTAGGTACCTACCTGCTTTGTTTTTAGTTGTGCAGCTTGAATTCGAACGAAGTAAGATTGATGTCAGTAGTCACTGAGTACGTTCAGTCGGTTAGTTTCGTTACTCAAGTCTTTTGATGTGTCTTACATAAGACAGTCTGGAATTCACTTAGTTGCATAATTAGTCCAATCCAATGTGTCAATCTCGCTACACTTGAAGTATTTTTGTTGCTGTGCAAGCGAATAGGAAATGTCTTACATGTGGCAGAAACTGAAGCTAGTTGTACTTAATATGTATAACTTTTTGTCTTAAGTGTCCCAAGTAGTGCCAACCTAACCTAAGCCTTACGTTCAGCCACCATTTCTTTCTCTTATTTACTTGGTCTCTTCATTAGTCCAACTAAATACTAATGTAATAAATGCGAAAGTATGTAAACTCTTGCACGCTAAATCAACAAATATTATAAAGCTGAACAGTTTGTTTGGTTGAACGCACTAATCGCAGGAACTACTGGTTTGAATTGAAAAAATATTTTTGTGTTGAATAGTCTGTTTATCAAGGAAGGCTATAGGTACTTTAAGCTATATAACGTCATGCTCACGCTACAACACAGTAACCACAAACGCGGGTGAAACCGCGGGCACAGCTAGTAACGCAATACATAAACTAATTTTTATTGCCATATCCAAAGTCAAAAAGTCAGAGGAATTGATACGTACGTAAGTACACAATACAACATTAAGTACGGATGTTCTTCATACATGTAAATGAAAACGACGATTTACTTTTCGGGAATTTAGTAAAATTGCAGAAATTCGGTGCATCTCCCAAAGTGATTCGCGAGCGATGCCACGCGTAAAGGTTAGTTAGTGATGAAATTTGCACCGTAGAACTAGTCAGTCTGCAATAGAATCGTGACAGTTTGAAATTGAAGACACGTAAAGTGCGATATTTATTATGATATTTCAAAGTATCTCCTGACATAACAGCACAATATCGGCATTGGACCCACGCCAGCATCGCTTTACACTTGCGACATCCCTCATTCATTTATGTTATTTATTTATAACTCGCGTTTTCATTGTACTTTCTATCCCAATATACATTTTGGCACGGCCCTAATCCGTCTATTGAATGTGGTTAAGTTAATGACGCGACGTGTATTTTTAAACGGGAACACCCCCAAGGAACAATCCTGATTGCTTTGTCCAGCCGGTTGAAGTTAAAGACCTCTTGATGATCCCTCAATACCTAAAAGTCTTGAGAATTCTCTAGCTAGATGTAGAACAGAATGCAAAAAAAATCTGCTTAGAAATTTTTAGGTGACAAGGGTCAATGTAGGTAGACAAAATTTCAGTTTCCTCAAATAAAGGACTCCACTCAGCATATCATAGCACGTGGTGCAACGACGCTGATATTCAGTCTGTCCACAAATAAACTATGTGCTTGCATTAATTTTCAATTAGGAGTAAAAGGCTCTACAACTCTTCACATCAAATTTCACTTACATGTGGGCGAATTTGTTGTGTAGCAGTTTTGGGAAGAACGCGATATTATTGTGTCCATCGAAAATAGAAATGAGTAATGAACATGATGTCCACATTAATCATCTGGAAATCCATTTACAATATACATCGTCATTGGTATTTATGGCTAATGTTTCCACGAACTTGCGTAAAATAAGATTAGTGTTCAGGACATTGAAATTTGCTGTCGAATTTGGTCACTGTCGTGGAAGATCTGATCCATAATTACTGACTGTCACACTCTTTGCCAATCAATCCGCTGTCGTCGACTTGTCTTGACTTCCAAGGCTGATCATAGAGGCATCGTTAAAGATCATACCACTCAATATTCAACTAAGCAGAAGCTTGGATTCTTTGCCGCATCTACGTGTTCATTGAACACAAAACTAGGTTTTTATTTTAATATTGGCAAAGCAGATGTTTCGAGCAAAATATTAGCTAGGTCGACATTCCATCTCGAAATTAAATTGAGAAACTCGTTATTTTACAGTTACGTAAAACGTAACGTAACGTCGGATTAAATCGGCGCTTGCATCTAAAGCGTCTGCTATCAAGGTCCTTTCTCTCTTACGAATTATTTCAGAACCGCGTAGGAGGCATTTCAGCGTCACTGGCTCACTGTCGTAAATCATCCGCCTTGGCAATGGAACATAACTCCGAAAATTACCAACAACATTTATTACAAGAGATTTACATGTCCCAGGCTTAAGAAGACGTTTATTGGCTAAAACCTGAGTACAATTAGTAAAAACGTTCGTTTTAAACCTGTTTGAAGTGAGAGATTTTCGAGGTCGCCCGAGTTACTAATTCGTGAGTCAACGAAATGTCGACACGTCACGGATCGCATTGGATGTGCGCATGGAATAATAAGCAGATGCGCACATTTAAAAGCCTTTGCAAGTTTGTCTGCTTCCGATTTGGAAGTGGACAGCGGAAATGCGTCAGTCAGTCAAGATAAGTGGCTAACAATCGCATCACATGCGTTATACATCGATTTTGAACTTGCACTAGAATTTGTTCATAGTGCTGAGAATAGATGACGGTACAGCAGCTACCATTCAGCTATATAAATATCAGCTATGTAAATAGTGTAAGGTCATCTATAATTTGCAATCTGAAAAAAACTGAAGAGTCGAAATAACGCTAAAACTCGCCGAATTCAAGCCCGCATATGAATTCCTCGTGCTATAAAATCCCTGTATACTTCTTACTCCAATACCGTCGAAATTATTGATGGAACAATTGTTAGTCTTGTTTAATTGAACATTATAGCACCTGCTTTAATGAAAGTCCACAATCTTCATAAGTTTCATAACATAATCATCTTAATACGAAGTAAAAAGCTAAGGAGTCTTCCTAGGGTTAAATGATGTATTGCACACGTGTGCAAGTTCATGTCTATTAATAAAGCAACGGCCAATGTCTCTACGTGTACGGTGTACGTCTATTTCGATATACGACGTAGGAGGGTTCAGTCTCCATAAGGTTTCACATTATGTTCAATCTGATAGATTTTGTTAATTAAATCCCTTTTGTCTGCACAGCCTTTCATTGTTTAATTATTGCATTGCTACAAATCTGTGTGAATAGTACTTGTTGGATAAATCAATAATTCTTGCATAGCATCTCAGTAATATCGAATATTTCGTTTGCTGACTTTATATTTGCTTTTCTGCTATCATGTCCATTGGATATCACTGGGGCCCGGGGAAGATAACTATACTTAGAATGACCAATAACATGACTTTGCAGTTTTTCACCCTGTTTGTCTCGCTCGATTCGATTCTTTTGCTACCTATTAACCTAGGAAAGAGACAATGTTCAGAGTGCAAATAATTTATTGTTCATCTTTTCGCCTCCGGCTAATAGAAATCTTATTGCCGGGCACAAGTTCATCTCAAACTGAGAGGGAGAGTATTTCATGTTATTGGAATAAAATTTGACTGGCTGCTTCAAATCATATATCTCATGTGGTATACGACTTCAGACTAATCATTTTTCATGATTCAGACGTCCGTAGATTTTCGGCTAAACATATTTTTATTATGGTACCAGTATACAACTAAGGTAGGTGTCTAGAAATACATTTGACTTGGAACTTGAGAAGCTACAAACATTTAAGCTTATGCAAACGCATGGAAAGTTCAGTGGGTTAGGTAGATGTCGGGCCGGATCGCTATCAGAGGTCAATCCGAAACGAGGGGAGATGCTCTACGAATGGAGATTAACTGGTTTGATTCCGGTGTGCGGTGTAGTTATGGCTATTTGTTGCTATGGGAGTAATGTATTTGAATTTATAAAATTGCAACCGTCAACTATTTTTGTGTAAGTTTGGCAGTGGAAAGGGTCCTCATGTCAAATTATAGCTGATTGTTGTTTACAGTATGTGTAGATCGTTTCGAATAATTTCGATCTCGTGGTAGGAAGAAATGGTTAATGCGATTACAAGCATGCGCTATCTTGCACCGTATAAGTTTTTATACTAACTCTTTCACGGGTATCGCAAACTACACCAAACGTAAGCGAAATGAGCATAAAAAGGGAATAGTAGGCGTAGGCTGGTAAAAGTATTTTCAGGGAAATAAAAAATGAAAACTTTACCAATGAAAGGGCTAATAGGTACAATCAAATTGCAATATCCACCACGAGAACACTTCGCACAGAGCACGTTTACGTAAAAAAACATTATGATGTGCAAAGTATTAGTCATATTCAACATTGAGCCACCTGGTCACACAATGCCTTATTTTATTTGTACAAGTTGAAACAAAAGAGAAAAACATTGTTTATTTACATAAGCGTTTCCTACCCGTCTCGAGATAAAGATAACCTGACATTCTTCTGGGGCGGAGGTTAATAAGGTTATTAACTCCGTTAGAAAAAAACAGATATTTCCTGTTTTTTTGTTAGTGGTTAATGTTGATCTTGATGTTGAAAATTTGTAATGTAACTAGTTGCTCGCTTCGGAAGAATAAAAATTCGTAAAATCACTTCTTTCTGCAAAGATTCAAGTCTAACTCTAGTGGTTTGGGCTGTTCAATGTCAGCCACGTTACTCACTTTTTCCGGGATATCATGAACAAAATGGACCATTTTGCAAAAAAAATCTCTAGTTGTTATCCATATATGCGTTTTCGTGACCTTTCGTCTGGTGTCACTGTCATAGTTCGTCAGTCATTAGATCCCACATGTGCGTTTGTGGCACTTAAAGAAGTCTGACAGCCGGCAGCGAATGCGTTAATTAAGAACCGTTGGGATTGGATAGTTCTAAAATTGACAGCAGACTAGCGGCAAACAGTAGCACATTTGAAAGGTCTACGGAGAAATCTGACGCATAGGCTACAAATACAGATGTTTCTCGAAACTACCGTGAAGCTCTACAGTTGTTGATACGAGCTCCTATTGTGGAATCCTCCGTCTTGTTTTCCTGTCATTATCTGTTTACTCGATTACTCATTCGACGGCACAATTTTATGACTTTATATCGGCTATTTAGTCATTGATACCCTTATCTCAATGTTATCATTTGAATTAAAAGTACTTCAGTCTGGGTTTTTGTACCACACCTCTTAACTGCACTTACGTACATTAAGTACCGCATCTGATGGTGCCAGTTACGACGTTATTGGGCGCGGCGCCTGGAATCCCGCTGCTGGTGGTGTAAGTTTATGGAAGCGGCGCAGTAGTGGAAGTGGAGCAACCGGCGGGATCACTCAAAGTGGCGCAGCCGCTTTGATTATTGGCGCCTGTGACGCCCGCAATACCGCAGCTGATGGTGCCAGTCTTTTAAACATCAAAATCCGTTACACGTCCTCTCGCGCGGTAACAAGAAGATTTTAGAGCTAGATCATGTGTGTTGGTAGGAATGCTACGGAAACTCCTAATCTTATTTTTAGTTTTTGCTATGTCATCCATGTGTCGTTAAAAACCATCGTCGCTATCGTCTTTAGTCAATATCTACCCGAGGTTGTTTTGTCTAGCTAGAGCTATCTTCTTCAGTCATTCATTGCTATTATGAACCAATAATTATACGAGTGATCCTATATGACTTCTTTAACCCTTTCAACGCCAACGACACATACATATAGGTGTCACTAAGTACAGTGTCAAAGTGATCTTGACACAATGACATAAGATTCAAAGCAGGTTTACGTTTTGTCGAGGCGTGGCGTTGAAAGGGTTAAACAACATACGTACTATTCGCCTATAACATTCTACCTTAGGAATGTTTCTTTGCTCAGTATATCGTAGGAACGAGCATTCTTGAAATAACAATTTCGAAATTACAAACATCTACACAGTAAGCTTAACTAGTTCACTGTCCACTGTGACAAAATGATTTGACAAAGTCACACGTAAAAGTTGGCTTCAACTTTAAATTGTGAACCCATAGTGGGAGCACGCTCTTCAGAAAAAAGTTTTATGGCCCCACATTGGGGGCACCCGACAGGGAAGGTGCTAAGCGTGTCCTAACTTGTATACGTACTAAATGCACGTCTGCAATTCAGTACATTCTCACCAAAACACTGAGTAATCGGTAAACAATATGTCGACCTTGATAAAACGCAAGCTAACAAGCCCTCTTCTGTATCTCGCTGCAGTCCTGGTCTAAATTTGTTAGACGCGCAGGAGGCCGGACTAATTTAACTCCACAAATAAACATGCTGAGCTTGTCGAAGTATTGTCTCTCGATACCGTTGGCCAAGAAATAAATATGTATATTTGCGGTTGGTAACTGTTGAACTTTTAATGTATGATACAGTTTACCTTCTGTCTGAATAATTGCTTGTTATTAGACCGAGATATTATGCTGCAAATAATTTGTTGATTAATTTAGGAAAAGGTGGTTTATTTAGATGCATGAGTGTTTGCTGGCCTGAAGTATCACATCGAGACAACTTTAACAGAGTTAATTGCCTTTCCAATATCCGACATCCATCACTGTAATACTTACGAAACTGGTCTTTTAAATGATTATTGATTGTCATGACGCCCGTATGCCCAAAAGACCCGTTTCTCAGCGCATCAGTTGTCAAAACTCCCGGTCCTCAGCACCCGTATTTAGGAAAATGTAAACCACGTCTAGTAGAATTTCACAGCATTTTTCTAAAAATCCTCCCGTTAATTTCCAGGCGTCTGGCGTGACAGTATCGGACGCGTGCAAGACCACGTACGAGGAGATTAAGAAGGACAAGAAGCACCGCTACGTCGTGTTCTACATTCGCGACGAGAAGCAGATCGACGTCGAGACCGTCGGCGAGCGCAACGCCGAGTACGACCAGTTCCTCGAACACTTGCAGCAGGGCGGCACTGGAGAGTGCAGGTAATATATTTTTCACTTCTCATTCTCGTAAAGTTGTTCTTTATGTGGAGAGAATGCTGCATAAAAAAATAGCTTTTTATGCTCTCGTGCATAAACATAAAGTAAAGTCTTATTCTAAGACCAAGGCAATCAATCAGCCACAAACAGTGGATAATAAATTTATGGGTTTATTGTTTTTTTTTTATACAAGTGAATTATTTACGAAATTAATGAAACTAGACATATCTAGTACATTATTATAGAAATTGCAATGCAAAATAAGAGCTTGTAAATTCAATTTCAATTAATTTCCTTGCAATCGAAGTGAAAAGCGGAGTGTAAAACTCGAGCATTAAATTTCGTTTGTTTTATGCTCTTGTTGTACAATCTACTATTGTTTGGATAGTTTGCCTTGCCTTTCCACCAGAAATGTGCTATGCTATGTTGCAAACCGAACTGTAGCGAGTAAGCTTGTCCATAATGTTTGTCTTAACCTAATATGTAGTAGAACTAGTAGACAACATAACACAATGTTTTTGGTCATATACTAATTGTAATTACTAACTGTCGCCTATGACTCCATCTCCAAAGAATTCATTAATCGCTATCCCGCGGGAACTATGCAATTTTCCGGGATTAAACTATCCTATGTCCTTTCCAAGGCCTCAAACTATCTCCATACCAAATTTCACTTAAATCGGCTAAGCGTGAAGAGGTAACAGACAGACACACTTTCGCATTTACAAAATTGGTATGGGTTTCGAATATATATAGCTAGAATGAATTTGAAGTGAATTTGTCAAAATTAGACGTAATGCCATTGCAATAAGAACCACGGCACGCGTCATCTATAATCCTTTCGCCGGCCGTACCTTCCCACCACTACGTTAAACAAATAGCTCAAAAGCGACTGTATTGTGTTCCAGATATGGCCTGTTCGATTTCGAATACACGCACCAGTGCCAAGGCACGTCGGAGGCGAGCAAGAAACAGAAGCTGTTCCTGATGTCGTGGTGCCCCGACACCGCCAAAGTTAAGAAGAAGATGTTGTACTCTAGGTAAATACTTGGCTCATTACTATAACTAGACATTTTCTTGGCACAAACGACGTGTGGTTAAGAGCGTTTATACCTGCTGAGCTGGCAACGTTGCATTTTTGTTAGTTTTTCTCGATTATTCCATAAAAATTGAATGAAAATTAAAAATGTGGTGTATATGAATTGTTCTAATATATAAGTTCATTAACTACTGCAATAATTATTCGTGATAGACTTTTTATTTTCTTTAAAAAACGATCAAATTATTACCTAACGGTTTATAAAGAAAATAAGTCTTACCACGAATAATTATTGCAGTAGACACATTAACTTATATATTAGAACAATTTGTATACAGCCCATTTTTAATTTTCATTAAATTTTTATGGAATAATCGAGAAAAACTAACAAAAATGCAACATTGCCAGCTCAGCAGGTATAAACGCTCTTAATGTTTGACATAATAATAACATTGATTCGGTTTGGTATTATTGTTCATATATTTTCAAACGTGTTACATTTATATAATGCTACTTATAAGATATCAATAAACTAAGTATTAGAAGGAAAAAAAAATGAAGTTGAAAAAAAAAAAAATAGAAAAAGATACTTCATACTAAACTTGTATTAGAAGGAAGTCGCTAGCGTTGCATCATTCGTGCCAGGAAAAGCTCTAGGTATAATTCATAAGTTTTCAAGTTTCATACATTTCATTTTAGGGTGAATCAACTTTTCCGTGTTGTTTACTCAGTTCCCTGCTGTCCAAGTGACATCTTCATACTGTTTCATAGAAAAATGCTTAGTTTGTCCATTTGTGTAACCTTTGGTTGCTATGGGTGACCAGAAGAAGTTCATTCACTCACAATACACATTTCATGCCCAAAATTAGTGTACTAGTTGGTCCCCGCGACTTCGTCCGCGCAGTAAAGCCATCCGTGGTAGTCCGTAACAGGTCCGTTCAGTAGTTTCGGAGATTAGCGTGTACAGTACATACATAGAAGACAGATATAGAAGGAGATTTAAACTGCGATAACTTTTTTCATTGCTACACGATTTTAATGAAACAAAGCTTAAATATTACTCCAAGTTCAGCTTCATCTTAACATGGTTAGAGTATGACATAAGAGTACAAATTAATTAAAGTAAGATGCTTGAAAATTGCAACAATTTCGTATGTGTAAAATTGTGCTTCCTTTTCATCAGTTTTCTACTAACTATGATAAGAAAGCAATGTTTTTTAAAACTAGCAATTCATAGATATACATAGCGTCACCTTTTGTCCTCAAACGCTTAATAACATTACGATATCTACTAGTGCTTGATAAAACTGCTCCCAACGAGATATAGATAATTATACAGATAAGCACCTCCTTTGTCCTTGTTTGTTATTGAACTACTTAATTCTAGCTTAGACACCGTAATATTTTAACTTGCATGAAACATATTAGGGTCATATAACCAGTATTCCGCAAAGTGTGTGCCGCGGCACACTGGTGTACCGTGGTCATTCATTTGTTTGTGTGCCTGCCTCGGAAAAATAAGGTTATCTCATAAATCATAAAACTAAATAGACGGACGGAAGGAAAATACTTACACAGATGTAAATCAAGCAAGCGCACGAGCGAGGCGTAATGTTGATTAAATATTACCAAGGATGATATAGACTGGATTAGCAATCGCCATAGTACAGATCGGCCGCGGGAAAATAGTTCGATTATTAAATCTAGATGGCGCTGACATATAGCCCGAGGGTTTGAAAGCTAAACAACAAGACTACATATATTTCATATTACTGCAAATGTATTATTATGCAATATTGTTGAAAAATAAAGCCGGCGCCACACATAGCACAAATGTTTCAACACATATTTGAACACATATTTGATCACATGTGAAGCACCGGTATTTGCTTATTTGTTCTATTGAAATACCGGTGCTTCACATGTGATCAAATATGTGTTCAAATGTGTGTTGAAACATTAGTGTGTTAGACGACCAGATGGCCTAGTGGTTAGAGAACCTGAGTATGAAGCTTGAGGTCCCGGATTCGATTCCCGTGGCGGGGCAGATATTTGTATGAAAAATACGAATGTTTGTTCTCGGGTCTTGGGTGTTTAATATGTATTTAAGTATGTATCTTTCTATATAAGTATGTTAATCCGTTGCCTAGTACCCATAACACAAGCTTTGCCTAGCTTACTTTGGGACTAGGTTAATTGGTGTGAATTGTCCCGTGATATTTATTTATTTGTCCTATGTGTGGCGCCGGGGCATTTCTAGTAAATATGAAACATCTGTAGTCTTATTGTTTTGCTTTCAAAGCCTCGGGTTATATTTCAGCGCCATCTAGATTTAAATCGAACTATTTTTCTGCGGACGATCTTTCCTATGGCGATTGCTAATCCAGTCTATATGATCCTTGATATTACTAAAAAACTGATTTTTCATTTATGGTGTACTTTCAAAAGTTTTCGTTTTCCTAGATGTACCTTGAACACAAAAAATTTGCGGATTACCTACTGGTTTAGACTATGAATGTAACTGAGATGTATTCCATGTACTGGATTTCAATATGTATATGGAATGACAAATCTTCATAAGACGTTCAAATAATACCTTATTCTGATGCATCCTAAATCAATCCATGATAATGTTTTATCTACCACAAGGTATTGCCCCCAACTTCGTCTGCATCTTCCATCTTTTCCTTACCGCCCGGCCACAATTAACGCCGGCGCTGACCAAATGCGTGTGCGTGTCACGCGTCAGTTGTAATGAATGAAACTACGAAAGATGGTACACCATGTGCATGTATCTAGTGTGCCATCCCTCCCACAACTCCCCTCACCACAACCGGTTCGTGTGCCTTTAAGCTCGACCGACAACGCCGCGAGCGTTTTCTCGGTTCATTGCCGCGCTGCCGCTTGAGCGTAGTCGTAGTCAGGCCGTTAACTGGTCCATCTTAACAGATTCCCTGTCCCGAAGCCAATGTGCGGCGTTCTTTCAATACGTCCCCATAGTAACAATGATATTAAACGCTCATAGAGTAGGAACCAGTAAAGTCACAGGCGCATGTGCCTCATAGGGCAGGGCACCTGTTAATACGTAATGTAACTTATTCAGAAATATGGCGCCTATCTGGGCCAAAGCGACCCTACTTTACGTTACTAGGCTCATGTTCGTCACGAAGTCCTTTGACTTGGACAAAAAAAAACTGCTCTCTGCTGTCTGGGAGACTAGGCGAGTTGCGAATGCTCACAAACTTCTCGCGACTAGCCTCGTGACTCGAGTCGCGTGCGAGTGTAATTGAAGTCTTAATGTGTCCATCTTGTTACAGCTCGTTCGACGCGCTGAAGAAGTCTCTAGTCGGCGTACAGAAATACATCCAAGCGACCGACCTATCGGAGGCGTCCCAAGAAGCCGTCGAGGAGAAGTTGCGCGCCACCGACCGCCAGTAAGCATTTACCCGCTACCGCCGTGCAGCCGCGGCCGCCCAGTGCTAAAGTTAAACAGTATTTATACTCCGTGCAAGGGCGGCTCCCGCCCAAACCCGGCACGCTAGGGTTCTTTTTATATCACTTCAATCCGCTTTCTCGACGCAGGCTGTACAGAATAGTGAACTTAGATACTGTATAAACTGCAAGAGGGATTATGTAATAATTTAAGTTATACTAATTATATATATTTTTTCCTATAAAATAACTAAAGAGTAAGTTAAGCTCAAACTAAATTAAACTCAGCGAAGCAGACTTTTTTTTTGTTATACAGGTTAGCGAACGCCGGTCGGCTTTTTATACTATTTAGATTGTAATATATACTAAAGGATGTGCGATTTTGTACGATCGTCTAGTTTTCGTTTGGGATTCGTCTTTGCTAAACGTTGCGCCGCTTGTGCCCGGCCTTTGGTCGGCGGATGAGCATTTTGTAACCAATTTATCCAGAAATACACTCGATATAAGCGAATCGATTGTTTTATTTGCGTGTCTCACCGCACTACACGGTTTCCGCAGTGTACTAATAACTGTAGGTATCGCCACGAGAGTTGAAGTCACGCATACAACATGTCGTGTAATGACAGCGGGAATAGGTTATATGAAAAAGAAGATAACTTATATGATAGTATTGCACAGGTATTCAATCATAAGATCATAACTCACTATACATTCACTTACTCATTTCATTAATTCATTACTTTTTTGCAATCTTTACTTTATGTAGCTGCGTGTGTAATTATTTAACTCAACTCTCGTGGCGAGACCTAAAACAGCGTGGAAACTCAATCTAGAAACAGCAACTACGCCTTGTGGTTCGGGGCAGGGCCCCCAACGTTAATTCAGTATATTCTCATAAGGGTGCCTTTCCATCAGAGATGCTTTGCTAAGTTGTAATGGATGCGTTTGATATCCACCAATCACATTCATTGGTCCACATAACATAGCACTAGTGGAAACGGGTTCAACTAAGCTATGTTTTTATGTGGAAATATCGCGCTCTGGATCTTTCTCGAGCTTAGCATAGTCGAAAACATATTTATTTATAGTTTCATAGCGTCCTCGCAACATAGCTGCATAGCAAATCTCTGGTGGAAGAAAAAGCACACTTACTATGAACAGATTCCCTAAGCAATGTGCGGCGTTCTTTCGACACGTCCCCATAGTAACAATGACATTAAACGCTCATAGAGTCGTGTGTGCCTCATAGGACAGTGAACCTGATAAAAAAATCGTGCGCGCAGTTCCTCCGCGCGGAAGAAGTGAAACTTCGTAATGTGGAAATGAAAAAGGCACTTGTACATCAATATGAACCTTATTGCAATAACTTAAAGGAACTAAATTTACTTATGCATTTACGTGTTTAAATTACTCACTAGATGGTGCTTTTATCAAGTCTCATACATTTGCACAGACAGTATGAGTTCTGCATCGCACGCACTATCGATGTTTTTAACATCCGTTAGTATATATACAATGCGAGATTACTTGCTTCGGCAGTACATATACTAATGCTTTCATACCCCCTCCATGGTAGCGTTAAACGTTTAACGCGACCTTGTTGGAAGTCGCATTAGAAGTTTCACTTCTATAAGTAGTTGTTTTAAAAAAATGTACACACCTTAAAGGCTTAAGAAAACATAATCACGACCGTATCCTATGTGTAACGAAAGTTAGTCATGCAAACCATGGGTAAGTTTCGTAACACGTTACATTGAAGTCCTTTAGTGTACTTTTTTTTTAAAACTACTTTAATGCTGTGTCTCATAATCTCATTAGTAATTTCTTCTTCTTCTTCCTTTAATGGCGGCCACTAGGCTTGTGCCAATGCCAGTTAATTGCTCTCTTCGGGAGCGACGTTGTACGGTGGTTGTAGTTTTTGCAACTTGATAGTAAAATTCCAGAAACCACGAGGAGACAACTTGCGCATTAAAAATGTCAGACACGAGAGCAATATAGAATTTTGTGATCACTGTAACAGTTAAGGTTAATCGCCGCATAAAACACTATCTAAATTATACTACAACTAGCCAAAGAAACAAGAACACACAACAGAAATGCCAAAATTAGTACTGTCTACATCCGCCATGTTCGAATGCCACAAATCGAATCCATTAGTAATTTCACCCATGAACTTAGAACTTAGCATTGGAACTTAGTGACAAACGTTCAAAAGTTTATAGAAAAAAAAACATATCTCTGTCAAAACATTTATTCGAATTATTGTGGCAACAGTTCCTATCACAAACTGAATGACTACCTTCTATGACACGATACATATAGTCAAAACATTACGTAATTAGATTTTGTCGTAGAAAATGTTTCTTATAATACTGATGCCAGTGGCTTAGGCAATAGTTAGGTTTGAAAAGTAGAAAGACACAGTCAGATGTGACAACTTATGTCTCAGTTAACCACATGTGATGATACTTGCAGAAAATAAAACAAAATCAAGACTGCGATATAAAAGGATGGGGCTCGCAAGCGTTTCAACCGCTCGTGTGTTACGAAAATCAAGATAGCTTGATCTATAACCAATCCAATTGACAACATTTCATATTTCTAAGACTATAATTTGATACGTTCTCTGTATACTGTTTGGAAAGAGAAAGATGCTGATAGTTTTAAATTTTCACTAGGATTATTAATTAATTTATTACAATTTTTTAAAGATGTGCTTATTCTAAAAGAGCGTAACGATAGAATCGATCTATTACTTTTGTCTAGTCTCTATTAAAAAAAAGTGATGACGTAAATTTGACGTTAAGGTTGTTATCAAATTTAAAATTATCACAGCTCTTTTTTCTAGTGAAAAGGGTAAAGGAAACATATCTATTCTGTGGGGGTACAGGTAAGTACACATATGTTTTTTAAATATGTTGTATTTTTTTAAATATGAAGAAATAAATTATAATAAATATTTTTCCGTGTTCAGGAGGCGAAACTCTTTCGATTCCTGTAGTAATTTTCAGGTGTTAAAAAAATGAAATGTTGTCATGTTCACCATCTCGATGAATGGCAATGTAAGTTTTCTTCGGCACTTCCTGCCACGTACTGTGGAACCAGCTACCGGCAGTTTCCTTCACCGTAAAGCTCACGGTAAATTTCAAATATAATTTAGCACATAAATTCGTAAAACTCAAGAGGTGCGAGCCTGGATTCGAACCCACGACCCTCCACATGAGAGGCAATAGGACAAACCACTATGACACCACGGCTTTTTATTAGGATATGGGATATAAATTATTAATTAGTTGATTTTGGTAACACATGGGATACGACTGTTAAAACGCCTCAGAGCC
Organism: Archips crataeganus; assembly: GCA_947859365.1. Lineage (NCBI taxonomy): Eukaryota > Metazoa > Arthropoda > Insecta > Lepidoptera > Tortricidae > Archips > Archips crataeganus. The sequence continues at coordinate 4,067,227 of OX402071.1, read as the reverse complement.
CCGCCCAGAAATTGGTAGATGCACTATAAATACGTGATATAAATACAATATTTAGATTTTGTGCGTTTAGGAATAGATATATCATTTTATAAATTGAATTATACTGTCAAGAAAATAAAAGATCTTGGGTCTATTTGTCCAAAAAATAGTTATGTAAATCTATGTTTATAAATACTAAGTTCAAACCTGAAACAGCTATAACATGTTCAGTCGTTTTATATTACTATTTAAATATCTAAAAAATGCTAAAAAATGTTTAATGTTCCTTGTATCCTGTTTTTCCACAAAATTAGGCCGATTTTGTAATTTTTGTATCATTTTAATATCGTGTTGTTATTGAAAAAGGAATGATGGGAAACCTTGACAAATCGTCGTGTCTTGAACAAAAATAAAGAGAAGCACTTTTATTTTAATAGCGATCCTGGCTGATAAAATAAAATTAATTGGTTTACTATCGGTACTTACTTGCCTCAAAAGCTCCAAACGCACAGACAGCGGAGACGTGGCGGTGACGGTTGTAATATTCTAACTTGTATGAACGGTTGCGCGGTACCGTACCACGAGCTCGTCCATACAACACCTCCGCTTTCTGTGCGTTTGGAGCTTTAGGAATATCTTGTAAAAAGTAAAACCCACTTCGCTAGTTCAATGCGGTTTGGTGGGTCTTAAAATCTTAATCTAGATCTTACTCTGTATGAAGTAAAAGTACATACATAAGGGTACATAAATATATGAGATCTACTCATCTCAATTGCATTATCATTAAAACGAATATTTTTTAGACGTTACATTTAAAATGGGACTTAAAATAATTATTGTTCATTTTACACACTGGCAACATTTGTAAGATATGCTTAGGTAGCTCGTATTGGGAAAAATAGCGACTTCTCACCATAAATATACATTATAAAAAAACTGTTTTAAGTCTTGATTATACAATGAGTCGTTTTAAAAAAAATACACATAAATACACTATAGATTTAATTAAAACAAAATTTAATTGATTCCTTTGAGTAACGAAAGTTACCCATATAGTTCGAATGACTAACTCGTTACACAAAGGACGCGATCGTGATTGTGTTTTCATTAAGCCCGTAATTATGTATTTTTTTTTAAAACAACCCTAATTACTTTTTTGTGTTGATCTTTTAGCCGCTATTTTCCTAATTTGTATTGACATTGATGAGTATTAGTGTAAGTGAATTCAAAACTTCTTTAAACCAATCTACACAACCAATTTACATTGAATAAGATAAGTAGAATATAATAATTATGTGGACTTTACTGGTTGCAGACTTAATTATACCAAAACACTATAAAAATCTGTAAAGCTGATTTAAAATTCCTTATTTAGCGATGTACAACATTTATGGCCTTTTTAAAACATTCGGTACTCGTCCTCACTAATTTTAATATTGTACTTTAACCTAAATTGATAAAGTTATTTGTCTTTAAGCCTATGAGATCAATGTCAAACTTTTTTAAGTTTTCTTTTTTTAATTCCTTTTGGCATGGGCCACCGAGTAGTTTTTAAACTCTTTTGCCAAAGAGTTAAATTGGCTAATACAATTTTTCCAATTCCTTCTCGCCGATATTTAATACGATTTTTAATCGTTGAATCGACTTTGTCGCCTAGTAAATTTGAACCCGAAACTTTGGGTTAAGTTACCGGTTTTATTTATATGCTGATAGTACTTATAGTATCAGCTGGTGCCGGGGTGACATTGGGCTGCTGTATCGCGGGATCCAAAAGAGGAATACTGTCAGTCGTCCTGGAAATAATGTCAAATTAATAGTTAGGATTTATGACCCAAAACCAGTGCCTACTTCACAGAAAAAGTTTCAAACTAAATTCGGTGATGTCATCTGTTAAAAAAACTACTAATATAGTAGTTTTTTTTTCACGTCTTTTGATATACTACGTCCATGTGATTAATTGAATTCTATTGATGCCATCATAAAAGTTCATACTGGATATAATAAAAATAACTATTAAAATTTCTATAAAGAGTTATTTCAGAAATAGGGACAAAGCAGAACTATTAGATCGATTGTATCGATTCTTTTCTGATATAAAAATTAGTTTTTTCACCTGCTCCTTGTCAAAGTGGGTTCCGTGATAACCTCTTCGCAACACGGTGCTGTTGTTTTGTTGCGAACGATCGGTAGAGTCGTACATATGGTGGCCGTCAAGTAAACATACTGAAAATTAAACTGGTTGACTTATGGTGGCCGTCAAGTAAACATACTGAAAATTAAACTGGTTGACTGCTTAACGCTCCAGACAAGGTGCCTACTGATGTAAACGAAACGCTAGGAGTAATAAGTATAATTTTATTTGTGTTGTATGCGGTTACCACTTGTATATATAAATTACTGAGAGCGTGGAATTGCATACGTAGTGGCATTGTGTGTTTATAGGCATTGGAGAGAGAGATCTCTATATTGTTGTCTCTCTCTCTCTCTCTCACTAAATTGGAATGCCTGTAAACACACAATACCACTACATATGCAATTCCACGCTCTCGGTAATTTATCTATAGCCATATTATTATGTATATGGTCACTATATGACCTAGTATATAAGCAAATAATCATCTTACCATGGCCACGACAAGTATTAGATAAATAGTCGGCGTAGACCAATGAGCGGCGTTTTCGATCGCTACAACGCCCATCACCCAATTTATGGCAAAGAATGGCTCCAAAACCAAGCAAAGGTTCAAGTAAGATTTCAGCTCGTTCCCTTCAGTGTTCCAGCTCCATTTTAGAGAAAGATTATCCATGCTGTACAGCACATTTAGCAGGCCTTTGTCTTGCATCGCCTTAATGTGAGACTGTGAGCCAAAAGTATTTGGATTAATGAAGTAGCAAAAGATGAGAAAACATCTCTTGAAAAAATATGTAATGCACTTGTCCTGTCACTTACCTCATTTCCACCGTCACAATTTATATCTCCGTTTGAATTACCCATATTAACATACTGGCAATCATCTTCGCTCATATTATAATCTTTATCAGAGCTATCAGTGTTCTTCCTGCTGCTACCTGGGCTGTAAATATTACCTAAAGTGTCAATGCTTCCATTGCTGTCGCCTATTTGTTCATTCTTGGGCCAATTGGCGAGGTGATGGTCCACCAGCTCTTGTATTTTGGCAGTCAACATCTCTGCTTGTTTCTTATTTACACTTTGAAGACCAATTATGATGATGCCAGTATTAATTAAGATTAGGATCATGGCTGGAACCATGAAACCCATTACCATTCCTTTTTCTATCGACATCCAACAGTAGTGCTTTATTTCGTAATGCTCCATCGATAGGGCGTAGTTGAACTGAAATAAGAAATATAACATTATGATCATGAGATATGTAGACTATATGAATATTAAAGAAGTCATTAAGACATTTATGTCGTACGATTTATGAGCTTATTGAAAAGATACGTCTTGCAAGGGAACAGTACAATAGATTAGATCTACTCAAATAGTAATGAAGCATGGCTAGCAGCATCTCTGATATCAACAAGTGTTCGACACTCAGATCATACATACTTGTTTGTATGATCTGAGGTTCGACATGACAATGTAGTTTTTATGGCGGTCATTTTTTCCGTGCACACAATTTTAGAAAACGAACAGTATAATAAGAAATACATATACAGGGTTATTTGTAATTCACTGACATCCTCTTAACCCTGAATTCCTATCACTCACACAAATGTTTTTTGTTTTACTACTTTTTAAAATGAAGCACTTTTTTCCCCATACAAATACACAGAGTATCATAAAAATAAGAGGTAATCTCAAATTTTCAAAACGTTATTACACCAAAAATATTAAGTTAAGTATAACAAAAGCCGTAAAACAAAAAACATTTGTTTAAGTGGTAGGAGTTTAGGGTTAAAAGGATGCTAGTGAATTACAAATAACCCTGTATACTGTAAGGCTAAAGCATAATAAATAAAATAAATAAATATCACGGGACAATTCACACCAATTGACCCAGTCCCAAAGTAAGCTAAGCAAAGCTTGTGTTATGGGTACTAAGCAACGGATAAACATACTTATATAGATAGATAGGTACATACTTAAATACATATTAAACACCCAAGACCCGAGAACAAATATTCGTATTTTTGATACAAATATCTGCCCCGACACGGGAATCGAACCCGGGACCTCAAGCTTCGTAGTCAGGTTCTCTAACCACTAGGCCATCTGGGCGTCTAGCATGATGAGAAGAATTTAAATGAGGGCGCCACTTTCTTTGTATATGTTAATAATTTTATACGTAAAATTTTAATCCTTCTAATCTGTTTTCTGCTATGTTACTATCGTACTCTACGATAACTTGTGATTTTTTTACCTAGGTACAAAAGAAGTAATTGAATTTTCTGCAAAAAGTTCCAAGTAAACAGTAACATGCCTAACTCTACATACCATGACGACAATAGCTGGGACCCCGTAAGCCAGCAAATAGTTATACTTGAGCGGCAGGAGAGTGTCGCAGACGCAGTACTCTGCGACGGCTGCGGCGAGTGCCACAATCCACATCGCGCACGATACGTGCGTGTAATGGAGCAGCAATGCGATGCGTTCGCATTGAGATGGAGATGACACGCCCTAAGGAAATAGAGTTGCTTTTTGTTCATTGGCATTTCTATAGGGCTATAATTCATTTTTATGCATTAGAAATAGGGTGTCAATCTTGATGAGTCTTTTTATTGAAAACCGCATGAAACCAAAATAATGTAAATATCCATATTTCCTTGCCAATTGTTACATATTTGTTGTGTTTTATTTTTCAAAAGTGATTCTAGACCATTTTCAGACAGTAAAATATAGTTTTTCAAACTATTTTTCAATTGAGGTCTCCGAATGTTTCCGTATATTGGTTGATGTTTAAAGTAAATTACAACTGCATTAAAAGAGTGCCTAAATTTTGAATCACAAATCCCGACGTGAAATTGTTGTATAGGTAGGTTGTTCGTCAAATTTGCCCAAAACCACCATACGCTGAAATATTCCAGATCAATTCTATGACGTACCTAGCGTATATTTGTACATTAGTATTATATTTACCATAACGGCTTGGATGTAGATGAGCGTGCAAGCCGTAAGGCAGCAGCACAAATTGATATTGATCGGGTAAAGCTTGCTGCTCTTACGGAACTCCGCAGCAAAGTCACTCCACATCAGCCACATTACTGTTGCTGTCAGCATCAAGACTGCGATGCCGCTGGTTATGAAGATCTATTGACAAGAAGCTTTGCATATTACCATATTCTTAAAGTATTGGTACAGCCAAGGTTTGTATATAAATATAATTTTATTAGTTGTGTTACCAAGAGGTCAAAAATATCTATACATCTTTAGATCACTAAAAATAAGGTCGCCAGTATATTACCGATTAGGTTGCCGATATTTATGACCTGGACTGAGCTATAATGTATTCCTGAAAAAATGTGCTGGTTCTGAATGGTGCGTAGATTTGGGATAAAATGAAATTCCTATGTTTATTCTAAAGTCTAGATAACATATGTAAGTAAATACACTGGCACAGTTGAGGATGAGAAACAATTATTAAATATCACATGGTTTCTTTTTCAGTGTATTTAAATTTTGGAGGTTTCAAATATGTTTACCAGTATTTTCCACTCATTTCTGACGCCGTGGCAATTGTTAAAGCCATAGAGGTATGTGACGCTGTCTATGATGTTGTGTTCCTTCAGGTCGGCATCGGCGAGAGAATCGTCTGGCAGGTCAACTTCTGTGTCTATTGCGCGGCTGTCCATTTGTTTGTTGATAGCTAAAGGAAAAACATAATAAGATCACATCGGTCACAACACATATTGCCATATAAATTGAAGAAGAGATAACCGGTGGGGGAGAAGGGTTCTCGAATGGCGACTATGAATCGGAAGGGGATGCGTTGGCAGGCTTCCTACTAGGTGGAGGTAGGAGGTAGGAGGTAGGTGGAGTGTTGCCGTTGGATACCAGTTGCGAGTTGTCGTTCACTGTGGTATTCTAAGGGGAAGGTCTTTGTTCAATAATTGGCGTCTTCCGAATGATGATGATGGATTATGATAAAAAAGTGACAAATATAATAATATCAATACATCTTTTGGATCTTGACACTAAGCAGTAAACGCTAATTATAATTGCTTCAGCCAGTCGCGAATTTAAATTTTGAATGGTATGCCTAATAGGATTCAAAATTTAAAGTTTTGCTTAAAGCTGTTACAGAGGGAAAAACTGCACTCTAGCTGCAATTCAAATGTATAAACGGTTGGTATTTGTAATGTACACTTTTCAAGTGGCTCTTGTGCCTCTGTCTTTAAGTCTATGTTTGTATTTTAATTTAAACGTAATTGTAAAATAGTATAAATTAAGACCGCCTATTGTCTGCCTGAATTTTTATTTTTGCTATGTCATGGTACTGTTTTTGTTGTTCAATAAAGAATATTTGTATTGTATTGTATGAATTCTCCTTTTTTCACGTTGTCTTTAAATGGCACATTGATTTACAAACAAACAACTGTTGACTTTGAACTCATGTGTTCGATGGAAACCTGTTGCGCGTGTTTGAATTTTAAATACGTACCTTGATTTCTCGACAGTGATTCGGGATTAGGATACAACGGCGGATTATCATCGTATATGGAAGACGTGAAGTTGGACACTACGCCACCGTACTCAGAGTCATAAGAGGTAATGTCATAATCGCGATCATCTTTTGGGTACGACTTGCGATATTTGATCGACACTGGCTGAAACGACCTGTATGATGGTAGTTTCTGGCTCTTGAAGAAAACATCTTCGACGCTCGAACGCCTCACATGATGCGAAGTTTTATTCTGCTGTAAAGCTGTTTAACACAGTTTATATTTTAATTAATTAGCAATTTAAGTACTTACATAAATTAACGTGTAGAATTATTTTTAGGGCTTACCTTTTGTATTATATACAAAACAGTGCTCTATAAGAGCTACCATGAAAATATGCTTTAGTAAATAAGCTAACATCTTGTCCATTATTTATCACATAAAACCACATTCACTAACGAAAAATTACTCTATTTCCACTTTTCCGCTTGTTTGTATGGCTCGACATTTCTTTTTTATCAATTGCGTTGCGCCTAACTCGTGTTTATTTTTAATCAAATCGATTAGGCCCTACATTACATTTTCCGCGAAAATATCAAAATCAATACATTCTTAACGATACGTTCTACGCAAGAGTTAGAGCATGTACAAATAAAAAAATATTTAAATAATTCATGAATCTAAATGACACCCAATTTTATTAATGTTATTTGTTCAGCGTTGTTCATTTAATTTATTGACGAATATCTATTTTGTTTAGATTAGTACGAAATTTACCGTTTTCGTAGAATTTTTGAATTGTACATGGCAGCCCTTTTATTATACAGCTTTGTGGTGTATTTTGGAAAATTTAAACGTGTCGATTTATTTTCTGTTCACGTTTTGAAATATTTAAGATAATAAAAAAAAGAATTAAAAATTTCCATAAAACTTGCTATTTTATACAGGAAACAGTATCAAAAACAGCAAATTTAAGTTGCAGCATAAAAATCGTTCAAAAGGCAGATCCGTGGTAAAACTTAAATTGAAAAATACGCCTTGAATCTTTCAAACTAATATTACCCCTCACCCCTCCTGTCCTAGCCGTCTTTTTCACAACAAATTCAAACGCAATTGTCTCCTGAAATGTACCCAAAAATAGATCCAAAATGAGTTCCATATTAAAATTTATCCGTGATAACCATATACTGGCCATAATAGAACAGGCAGTTGTGAAGAAAAAGTCAAGACTGAATCTCAACGCGTTCGAAATCACAGAAATACCATGCCTTCTCTTTACCTGTTACGAAGTTGAGCATCTTTATCTACATAGAAACAAAATAACAACAATACCAGTGGACTTAACGCAGTTATTTAACTTGACGACGTTGACTCTAGATTACAACAACATAACTTCCCTGCCTTCTGAGATAGGGAACTTGAAAAACCTTGTCAATTTAAACCTGAGTTACAATCCTTTGCAAGTGCTGATACCAGAGATTGGCGAGCTCGAGAACCTCGAAGCCTTCTGGTGCAACAGGATAGGACTGCAAGAAATACCCAAAGAGATCGGGAAGTTGAGTAAATTGGATACTTTTGGAGCAAGAGGGAATAAACTCAAAACAATTCCAGTTGAGATGACCAAGCTGTCAAAATTGAGGTAAGGAGTGTTATTTTAGTCTCAAAAGTGTACTTGACATTGAACTTCCATATAAACTAGTGGACTTTTTGTTTTGTATTTATATTTGTGATGTTATGCAACTGAAAAATTGTTTTGATGGGTAGCAAGTATGAAAAAAAACTACCTTTCTATTTTTCACTTTCATTTATGTATTATTAATATTCCCCTTAATGCTGGCCTTAACGCTTGGGCCAATGTCAGTTATATATTGCCATTGTTCGGTAAACAATTCTATAAAACAAAATATGAGAGGTAATGGTGGATGAACTCATCATTTACATGTTTTAATCTAGCAGGCATTGGCGGGAACATTAATTAATGTCACAATTGACATTAATGTTAATTAATTATTGAATTTAATCAATGTTTTTGTCAATATAGTTCCTTAGTATAGATACACACAGTGCCAATAAATCAAAGCGTGGCGACTATGGTAATAACCTCCTATAGTTAGTCCAACAATAGTCTGACACGCTTGGTGTCTGTAGATGTGAATCAACCATCATTAGTTAAACACAAAAAGACTTCTTAGCTCAAAAATCTTTTTAAGTTAAGATTAAGTAGTTAAGATAATGCATGCAATATACTTTATTATATTAAATAAAATAAAATAACACAAAGACATGAAATTAACAGTTAAAAAGAAAATAAAGATAACTTACCTAAGTAAAATTAACTAAATATGTACATGTCACTATAAAAATAAAAATTATAAAAAGAATACCCCGTCCAAAAGATCTGACTGTGGCAGGGTTCCCATGATGCTGGCCGAATTACCCCTTTGGACCGCAAGTGCGATCCGTTGGGATAAATATGCACCAGCTCTTGGGTCCCCAGAGGTGTCGACCAACCGGGAAGAAAGGGCCTTCATGAATGACTTCATGTCGGCTGACCAAGGCCCTAAGGTCTCAACAGCAAGCGCTGCAAACTCGTAATCCTTTAATAAAGATGAGTACTTGCGGCGCTTGAGGAGTTGGGCCTGATCATATGCAATATTGTATTTTTAATGAAATAAACAGTCTAAATTTTTAATTATTTTTTTTAGCATAGGGTTAAACGATTAAAGAAATATTTTCTGCAGCACCTTATAATTTAACTTTGTAATTCCAGTTGTTCCTACTGTTGTTCTGTTTTTCATATTTTCGTTAAAAAATCACCTTTCCAGGTGGTTAACCCTGGAACGCAACGAAATAGAGTCCCTGCCAAACACACTTGGTGACCTGGAGGCCCTGATCCACTGTAACCTGCGTAACAACTGCCTCAAAGAGTTTCCGATGTCCATACTCCAGTGCAGCGATCTCATGTTCCTCCAGCTTAACCACAATGAAGTATGTATCATATAACATTGTAGGTAAAACCTTAAATTTCTTCTTTTATTTGAGTTTTTACTCCAGTCACCACACCACCCTATAGGTTGAGCCAGGCCGCCTCGCGACGCTCGTCGTGTTCCCGCCTGTTGCCTATAGAAGCCATTCTGGAGGAAGGGTCTGAGCAGTTGTGCAGCGTGCGCGTACCGGTTACAGTGCCCCGTATTTGTTGTACGGTTTGCAGCTTAGGGGCGCGCGCAACACCGCGCTCAACTGCCTCCTTCCTGCTTATTCCCCTAAATTCAAGTCTAAGGTGAATGGGCATTTACGAGGCAAGCATGCACCATCATAGGCCTCATCTTCGCTTTCCATCAGTCGTGTTTGTGGTCAAACGTTATCTATATATATAAAAGAAGAAACTGACTGACTGACTGACTGACTGACTGACTGACATATCAATGCACAGCCCAAACCACTGGGCCTAGAGATTCAAAATTTGGCATGTAGGTTCCTTATAAGGTCTAGGGGTGCACTAAGAAAGGATTTTTCAAAATTCACACCCTAAGGGGGTGAAACGGGGGTCCAAAGTTTGTATGGGGAAACAAGATTAGTTCGACTATTTTATTCGAAACTTCACAGAAGTACTCCTAATGATAAATGAGTAAACACGTGTTTCAGGTTTTTTGAGAATTCAACCCTACGATTCAACCCCTAAAAGGGGGGAAAGGGGTAACAAAGTCTGAAAATCAACATGGGTGTTGTTTCTATGGTTTATCGGGTCGCTGGTTATGAAAACAACAACGGTTTTAAAATCCGACGTGGCAGACGTAAAATACCATCTCCCTGGATGGGGTGCGATGGGGTTGAAATGTCTAAATAAACTAAATGACTGTTGATACATCAACGCACAGCCCAAACCACTGGACCTAGAGACTTGAAATTTTGCACATAGATACCTTATACAATGTAGGCATCCACTAAGGAAGGATTTTTGGGAATTCCCTCGGGAACGGGAAAAAACGGGATTTATATATTCGATTCCGAGTGACCCTATCTCAGTAACTATAATAACTAGACTCTTCAAATTTGATACACAAGTAGGTATTACATTACTTAAAACATTAATTTCAGGATTTATCACAATTCCCACGGGATAACGAAAAAACGGGATTTATATATTCAGTTCAACGGGATCCTATGAACTATATTTACTAGACTCTTCAAATTTGGCATAGAAGTAGGTAATTATAATAGTAAAAAACAATTTTAAGGATTTTCGGAAATTCCCACGGGATAAGGAAAAAACGGGATTTTTCGTTTTACTGGTCGTAGAAAGCTGAAATTCGGCATGTAGGTTGCTTGGGGAGTGTAGAGGAGCATCAAGAGAGGACTTTCCCAAATTCCACGGGAACGGGAAAAACGGGATTTTTCGTTTTACTGGTCACAGAAAGCAGAAATTCGGCATGTAGGTTGCTTGGAGAGTGTAGAGGAGCATTGAGAGAGGACTTTCCTAAATTCCCACGGGAACGGGAAAAAACGGGATTTATCGTTTTACTGGTCGTAGAAAGCTGAAATTCGGCATGTAGGGTTGTTTGGGGAGTGTAGAGGAGCATTAAGAGAGGACTTTCCAAAATTCCCACGGGAACGGGAAAAACGGGATTTTTCGTTTTACTGGTCATAGAAAGCTGAAATTTGGCAAGTGGGTTCCTTGGGGAGTGTAGGGGAGCAAACATTTCCCGAAATTCTTACGGGAACGGGAAAAAACGGGATTTTGCGTTTCACTGGTTGTAGAACGCTAAAATTTCAAAATTCGTAAGTTTATACTGTAAGTAGGCCGCAAAGGGCTCTTTAACCGACTTCTTAAAAAGGAGGAGGTTATGCATTCCACTTTTTTTTTTATGTAGGTATGTTCACCGATTTCTCGGTCAATTGTGGACCTGCTTGCTTGCTTGCCTGTATGCTTGCTTGCTTGATATCTTGGTTCTTTGTAATACTCATAGTACACGCGAGCGAAGCCGCGGGCAAAAGCTAGTATTGTATATGAAAAAAAGTTTAATGATATATGTATTTTTGTCGTAGATTTCAAGTGTGCCAGAGGACTTTGACATTAACCGCTTGCAGATCCTTGAAATGATTGATCTCCGCGACAACCCTATCTGCGAGTTGGATCATCCAGTAAGTACTAAATTTCATTTGGTATTTTCCGATTGGAACATAGAATTGGTTGCAAAACTTCTAAATGTATCCTACTTTTTTAAACATTTACTGCCAGTCTTCAGGTTTTGCTTTCATATGCTAAAATATATGTAATTAATTAATTATATATCAGAGGTGGCCAACTTCATTAACAAGGTCTGTTGTTTACTGACTAGAAATTGCAATCTGCCAATTGGGGATGTCTATTTTTTTGCAATGTATGAAAAATCGAAAACCATTTCGAGATAAATGCTTTTTGAATCGTTTTCTGTAGTTATTTAATTTTAATATTATGTAATGAATTTATTATATAAAAAATAAGCAATGACCTTCATTTGACATTGGTGTAAATTGCGTGACCGGTTCAAGTCGTACTTTATTCTGTGTGGTTAGAATTCTTCACAATTTACGCGTGGATTATACTGCGGAGTTTGATTTGGACCCGCTGTCTGACATCTAGCACTTTGTCAGTGCCAGTAAAGTGACACAGTGTATACAGGGTTATTTGTAATTCACTGACATCCTCTTAACCCTCAATTCCTAACACTCAAACAAATGTTTTTTGTTTTACGACTTTTTAAAATGAAGCACTTTTTTTCCCATACAAATACACAGAGTATCGTAAAAATAAGAGGTAATCTCAAATTTTCAAAACGTTACTACACCAAAAATATTAAGCTATGACAAAAGCCGTAAAACAAAAAATATTTGTTTAAGTGGTAGGAGTTTAGGGTTAAAAGGATGCTAGTGAATTACAAATAACCCTGTAGTATACCACTACGCAAAAAATAATTAAAAGGGTTGCCTTATCGTACGCATTTAGATAGATTTAGAAATTTGGCATCGTGGGAGCCTTCAATTATAATCTGACGTCATCAACTAAAATAGTTTCAATAATTAATTTTGAAAAAAGTAGAGAACTAAATGACAAAATATTGAAATTAGTTTCTTATAATTGACTTTTCTATACAAAAAATATATAAAAACCACTGGTACTTTTTTTTAGACATTCCCAATTGCATAATCAATATTTTTCATAGACAGCATAAGAAATAAAAGTTGTCTCACCTATTGACTCCAAGTAAGCAAACTTAAGGTTATTTCAATGGGCCGAAAGTTAGCCAGGCGTCCCGCACGCTGATGTTAATAAATAATGGCTGTAGACCCTAAACTTTTGCCATGTTCACAGGAGAGACATAAACAAATGTGTAATGTGTATGTGTATATGTGTGTGTGTGTCGCTCTTAAGCGACAAGGCCGCCTATTGCTTACCTTGTAACTTTCTCTCTGTGTACCTGTTTTCTGTATCGCTTACTATTTCTGGTGTACAATAAAGAGTCATTGTATTGTATTGTATTGTATGACCCATATTTCTGCATGACAGTGTATAGTCGACCAAGTAAATGCTTTACCATTTTTTGTGACAGCTCCTATGTTAGTAAAAAACCAATAAGGCTGATTGCAACTGTGACTTATTAGTGAAAATAGTCTTTAATGCTTTAAGCCATACAACTGACATTGAACCTTAGGGCAGGGGGGTTTCACTCCGCAGTTTAGGTATGTTCGGCCGGCGCGACTCCCGGGCAGGCGTATGGCAGTAGGTTGTCGCTCGGCTATCGGCTAGCCGCGTCGCGCGTTAGTTAAGCATCTTTTTTTCTGTGATTTTTGCAACAAACCATGACTTCGAAACGAAACGATGTTATAATCCGTATAAAAGATACTGGTGCGTTTAAAGGTAGTTTACTGAATTAATACACACTGTTATGTTTCTTGATTTATATACCTACTACCTAAATATCGGCGAGTGGGAACCCTGTGCTCTTTGGTTTGGGGTCAGCGGTGCCCAACGGAACATGAATGCTCGTATCACACGATAAGTATACTGTTTTAAACTTTCGTGATTTTTACTCATAATTACTAAACTAAACGGGACTTATCACGCACTAAATATTTATTTATTTACCTCGACGTTTCGGCCACATTGCAGCAACCGTGGTCACGAGTCAACTGAAGTGTAGGGTGTCAAGTTCGTTTAGCCGCACGAGTCTTTCGAACTACCCGCACTTGATCCCGATTAGAATCAGCACCCGTATCTCGAACTACCCGCACTTGATCAAGATTTTTTAACGGCACCCCATCACACCGACACACAACACTCACAACATCCGACGACCCCCCCGAACACTCCTGCCGAGGCCAACATTTGTTTATAACAGGATTCCACGCAGACGAAAGCATATCCATCCTCCCGATTAAAATTTTTGTGTTTTTTAATTTCAACCGCTTCACGCCCCATTCTAGAGTAGAAATGACGTTCCGTTGACAGAATTCTGGGATTGTGCAGTTCAATCCAGTGGTTTGGTCCTGACTCCAACAAATGCTCGGCTATGGCTGACTTATTTCCTTGGCGAATTTTAACAGCCGCGATATGTTCCTTGACCCTCTCAGCTATTGTTCTTTTTGTTTGTCCGATATAGGAACTACCACAACTACAATCAACCTTATAAACACCCGGTGTTTGGAAGGGAACAACATCCTTGGGTGTCCGCATATGCCTCGCGACCTTGGACAAAGGCGTGTAGACAACCTTGATGGAATACTTGTCCAAAATAGCGCCAACCTTGTCAGTCACTCCCTTAACATAAGGCATATACGCAGGCTGTCTAGCCACGTCAGGATGTCTATCTCTACGTTTCCTTCTGGGTTGCCGTTTATTCACCACAAAACCGTTGCGTTTTAGCACCTCCTGAACATGTCCCAACTCATCCTCAACAAATTCAGGGTCACACAGTTCCAATGCCCTATTTTGCAGCGAACTCACAACAGATTGGAGATGTCTGGGATGGTGGTGAGATGAAGCATTCAGATACCTATCCGTGTGCGTCGGCTTCCTATAGACAGTATGTGCTAAAGAACCATCCGTTCTCGCCATTACCTTAACATCAAGGAAAGCTAATGTACGTCCTACCTCCAATTCATAAGTGAACTGAATCTTGGTATGGATGGAATTACACACGATAAGTTTCAATTTCGCGTGCAAGCAGTCAACGGTCGTAAGAGTAGGTAATTTTTTATACCTAAAGTTGGCTTTTGTTCGAGAGTGATCCTTCTGTACAGGTCGGTTCACAAGAGCCGGCACGAATGGATCGAAGGAGCGAATTAAAGTATCTATGTGTTACCTATTTGAATACACTTCACACAAATATGAAAATGACATGCATCAGTCATTTTCTTACAAAAATGTCAAAGTGACATTACTTTCGTTCAATCCATTCGTGCCAGCTCTTGTGAATCGATCTGTACGTTAGTACTATTAGTTATTCCGTGCTTAGGTTGTTAAAAGAATATCTTGGCCGACTATACTCTGCCTTGCCACGATCGACTGATGGCCACCGCTGCTACAGATAAACAATGTTAGGCACCCCCAACAGAAGCACATGCTGATCCGCTACGCGGACGGCACCCCCAACTCGGGGTCGCTGAGCTCGCTGGCGTCGGCGTCGTCCGGCCGGCACGCGGCCGCGCTCGCCGTGAACGCGACCGCGCTGCGCCTGCCCGCCGTGCCCGGCCCGCGGCACCTCGACAACCACGCCGCGCTCATGGGTGAGCCACTGTGCACCGCTGCATCCATGCCAATAAATAATAATAAATAAATAAATATTAGGGGACAATCTTACACAAATCGACCTAGTCCCAAACTGAGCAAA
This sequence comes from Archips crataeganus, assembly GCA_947859365.1. NCBI lineage: Eukaryota > Metazoa > Arthropoda > Insecta > Lepidoptera > Tortricidae > Archips > Archips crataeganus. The sequence continues at coordinate 4,051,751 of OX402071.1, read as the reverse complement.
GCTTGTACTATGGGTACTAGACGACGATAAACATACTTATATAGATAAATAAATACTTAAATACATAGAAAACATCCATAACTCAGGAACAAATATTCGTGCTCATCACACCAATAAATGCCCTTACCGGGATTCGAACCCAGGACATCTTGCTTCGTAGGCAGGGTCACTACCAACTAGGCTAAAGCGGTCGTTAAATCGTCCCATCATTTACTTATTTTTTACTAGCTGTTCTGTTGCCCGCGACTCCGTTCCGCGAAGAATAAGTAGCTTACGATTACGACCTATTCTCAGACTTACTGAGTATAGAGAAAAAACTTTCATAAAAACCGGTTGTCTGTAAAGTCGGTTTTCGGACGATAGTTTAATTATCGCATTAGAAATGATGAAATCCGCGCAAGAACTAAAGTTACCGACATAGCTCGAAGAATCGCCAGACTCAAGTGGCAGTGGGCAGGAGCAGGACACATCGCTCGTAGAACTGATGGCAGATGGGGCAAAAAGGTTCTCGAGTGATGTCCACGGACCGGAAGACGCAGTGTAGGTAGGCTTCCAACGAGATTGAGCGACGACCTGGTTAAGGTTGCGGGATCGCGTTGGATGCGAATGGCACGGGACCGATCTGTTTGGCGAGCCTTGGGGGAGGCCTATGTTCAGCAGTGGACGTCTTTCGGCTGAAATGATGAAAATGATGACTAACCACACGTCGTTCGGAAAATCTCTTGGTATAGAGATAAGTAATGTAATGAGATCACTCGTGTTCAGCGGATATGGACGTGGACGCTTCGTCGGTGGACTCCTCCGAGGACTGGGAGAACAGCGTCAACAGCTCCGAGCTGGACGTGCAGTACCAGAGCGACGAAGAGCGCGCCGACAACGAGGTGACACACAGACACACACACACACACATACACTTATATGGACGGGTCACGGCAGGGGACTCGTCCGAAGACCGAGAGAATACACAAGATACTCCCCTTATAAACAGTTGACCAAAGTATCAACTAACCATGTTCTCAATTCACTAAATTCTCAACTAACTATATTCTCAATTCACTCAATTCTCAACTAAACACTATGTCACTCAATTCAGTAAATTCTCAACTAACCATATTCTCAATTCACCAAAATTTCCACTAAATTCACCAAATTCTCAGCTAACCATAATCTTATTCCAGCTGCCGGCTTCTCACTTATTCACTTAGCTTAACCCAGGATATTATAAATGTCAAAATGTATGTAACTGGCATCCCTAACTCAGGGTTAACAATTTATTTTTTTACGCTAGACTGCGCAAACGGATCTACAATATTGGATTATTTCAGTGTCAAGAACCCAAATCAAATAATACTAACATGCACATATAAAATCTGTCTAACAAAAATATAATTCCAAAGTGACAGCTCTCAAACGTGTCCATTTCTAACCCCATCACCGCCCACTAACCATGATCAAACCACCGGACGGTGTTTAACACGCTGACGGCAGATCGCGCAATTTTTCCAGGCCGTCGGGATGGTGTTGCCAGAGCTGTCGCGCTACGCCTCCTCAGCGAGTTAAACTGGCAACAATGGGACTTGCGAATTCTACGGTATGACTGCTTTAAATTTTACTGGTATAACAATAAACGGAGGGTTGTTTCATTTGCGCATTGATAAGTCTCGTCTGAAGTATGAAAATAATTAAAATACGGTATAAAACAGTAGAAAATGGATAAAAAGGGAACCGAAACTTTACATGCAAAAAAGTAGCCATGTTCAAGCATGTCACATCAAAAATGTGACTATTACAAAGAAGCCATTTAATTTCTACTCTTTCATGTCGTACCCTAAATAAACAAACATTTAAAAGTCAACACATTAGACCCATAATGTTAACAGCGCAATAAAAGTATTATGACCAAGAATCGGTCATCCAATGTGTTAAAAAAATACTTTTAAATTAAACTTGCTTACTTTAAATTTCTGAAAATTCAACTAAGTATATTTTTTTGGCGATTTTTTAGAGCAATCAGTTTGAACAAAACATTTTAGGGAACCTGAATCTGTTCAACGCAACGACCATTATTCGAATATTTATCGCGCTAAGTATAGCGTTTAGTCGACCAAGTGCTTTACCATTTTTTATGACAATTCCTACGTCAGATTAAATACAATGAGGCTGATTGTCACACTGATTTGTTAGTGAAAATAGCCTTTGATATTTTAAGCCATACAACTGACATAAACCTTAGGGTGACAAAGGATTTTCTTGGCCGACTACTTTACTATTAAGCTTGGAAGCGTTGAAAGGGTTATCCACTCTCACCCTTAACCATACCAGTAAATAACTGTTTATATCATCGATTTAATAACGTATGTCCTGTATTTAAAATGGGAATATTGATAGTAACTTTTATAAAAATGGTGTTGGTGTTTGAGCGAAAATTGGCAAATTAAAAACAATCTCAAAAAAATATCAATTCTTAGATGAGGCTCAAAATTGAACAAAATTATTATTATAAAATGAAAATACAATTAAATGCAACACGTATCCACGGAAGATTCAAATGTGGTGTCATAACTATATCGCTCATTCAAATTAGCATATAGTGATAAAAGTTTTAAAACTCTTAAAACACTTTTAGGGTAAGCCTTCACTGCGACATCTCACCGTGCGTTTTTAGGGTTCCATACCCGAAGGCTGACAAACTGAACCTTATTAATATGACAACACCCTGCGTTCGTCTGTCTGTCAAAAATAATAATAGATAGACATCCAGGCGGGGGAGCGTTTTCGCCCGTATGTGTTTAGCATTCCAATGGCCCGCACGAAGCGGTTCGCTCGATTTTTTAATCATGGGTCCCTTTTATGTCAAAAAAACAGCTGTAATTTATACACAACTAGCGATCCGCCCCGGCTTCGCAGACAGCGGGAAGCGACTTTGTTTTATACTATATATGTAGTGATATGTATTGCTATGGCCGCTAAAACATCAAATTAAGGGGGTTCCCAACCAACCAATATAAAATGATTGTATACTGCGTACATTTTACTTAGAACCCGGGCTTTGCTAACACTAGATTTTTTTATAGATACGGCCGTTTGTACCGTATATTTTGACACACCTACAATATTGTAAGGAGTCGTTGCCAGCGATTTCCAATCCGCGTACTAAATCTTAACCTAAACTCGCCGAATAAAATTCCTTAAACAATTCTGATGCACGAAATATTCGGGTGAATTTAAATCTGCGGCAAAACACAGAATTGCTAGAGGAATTTTTTTCGCGTACCTAGTTTTTTGCGTGCGCTCGCGACCTCGTATAATTTTCACGTGTAACAGAATAATCGCACGGTGATATATTGCAGTGAGGGCTTACCCCAAGATTAAGTGTCGTCACATCAATACAGATGAGATGGTGTTAACCCTTAAACCGTTGTACAACCCTGTCAAGACATTCGATTTTGGACCGTAAATGTTGCTGTTTTGAATTGGCTTTGATTTGTTTTTGACGGCAAGATATGGCCGGTAACGATCTAAGGGTTAAAAAGTAATGTGACATTACTAATGTCACACGCTGAAACGATTTGGGCAGTCGTAAAAAGCGTGTACTTTTTTTATAAGGCCCCATGGGTCACTTTATTTTAATAAATATCGATGCAGATAATGCTGATACGAGGTAGAATTTCGGAGGTAGGTTGAAGACGGTTTACTAATGTTTCGCAAATTACGTTTCCCAAACTGATTCATTTCCCAAATGTGTATTTTTTCTGAAACTGTAAACTTTTCAGGATAGTTATAAAACAAACCTAACCTAACCTAACCTAACCTACAGAATAGTGCTGAAATATATTGCCAAACGAAAGTACACCGTTGAAGACTCCTGCAGGCTCATTGTCTAACGCTTCTGACAAACGGTATTGAATGATGACAGAAAGAGATGGTGAAAGCGAAGGTAAGCGTCAGAAGCGTTAGACAATACGGCCTCTGAAGACGCTGTAGAAATTCTAAATATGGGGAAAATTTAGTTGTTTCTATTAAATAAGTTCTGACGATATTCCCTTATAAAGCTGAACGGAGAAACTGTTGTGTATACTCGTAAATCGTCACTACTTTGAAAAAATCTCGTATCTCAAATCAATATGTAAACCAAACTGAACTTTATTGCACACTCTGTAAAGTTCAATTAGCCAGATTATCGATTTTGAGATACGAGCTTTTTTTCAAAGTAGTGACGAAATTGAAATTACGTTGGTATCAAAAGCTGGAAAAAAATAATTTAAAATGTCTGTGATAGATTTACTGGCATTATCGGCATCGGGTTTGAATTATCATCAAACTGTAGCTAATATCATTTATCTTTAATTTATTTGTAAATACTTTGATCTATTTTTTAATGGTTTGTGCATCCATTTTAAACATTGTATTGTTCGAATTGCCTATAAGAGATCGTGATTTGTTCGTATTTTATTTTTGAGTGAACTGGCCACATAACAAACGAAGTGACGTGCTCTGTACGCCACGCCACGTTACATGACAAACCGATTTTCTACTTAAAATCCATTATAGGAGGGTTTATTTCGCGTTGAAATATTGGCCATGTATACCTAGATGACGACGGCGTGTGAGGCATTCCATTGGTTGTCACGACTAGATGACAAGGGCGGTGAAGAGGTTAATTCAGAAAATTTGTCCCGTGATCGATGCAGCCTAAACCCTGAATGACACCAGCAGTTATAAAAACCGTATTCTCCATTACTGTAACAAATGCTAATAGACTTTAATCTTTAGTACATAAAGGTTAAATTTGGTAATGATCGAGCATATTCAGAATAAAACTGCATGAAATATTGACGTTCTTCAGTACGTATATGTTGTAATTGGTGTTCACTGTTCTATGGTAACATACGATATAATAATCCGAATTTTGGATAGTATTATCATAAAAAATATAGTTAAAATGTTTTGGAAAATGTACATGTAACTCTAAGACATATATTGGAACATGTTGTTGTACCTATAATGGGTGTTCTAAATAATCGATGGATGTGATTCTAAAGGATTTTGAGCTTTATTGTCTCTGCGATAGTGTTGATCTTAAAAATCAATGAAATCTTGGAATGAATCCAAAAATTTTATTATTTTAGGTTCCATTTAATTTTTTTCCGATGTGTCTAAAACAAAAACTGATTTTTTGAAAAAAAAATGTTTTCTAGCTGTAGAATTTTATTTGAAAATACACAACTCTAAGTTGTGTATTAGGATTATTAAATCTCCTAGTTGAGTCCAAAATATCAAATTTCTAAACGTCCTTTTTCCTATACTTACCTTTTCTAATTAAAATTAAAAATGTACCAATATAGTCGAAATTTATCAAGCTTGTGAAACCACTTCCAAAAGGTATGAGAATAAATTAGTTAAATGAAATGTCTCTTTAAAATAGTATTAGAATTGTAAACACCAACGTCGCCTAAAGTTGTCGAGAGGCGTTGTACTTACAACGGCAATGGCAATGACCAATTTTGTCGTTCGAACTACAGCGTTCAATGACGACCTATATTGTATGTGCTTTACTTTTTAAACACCAGCGACGCTTAAAATTGTCGAGAAAAAAAAACCATTTTTGTTACCTATTAAAATTGTGATACGAGTTTTAAATTGTATTGTATTTTTTTAAATTGTATGGGTTTTTTATTAAAATGCCTAAATAAATAATTTATTATTATTATTTGCTGAAATAAAAAGAATATTCTGAAGTTTTAACTTTTTTTTTCAAAAACATTAAATCTTTTGGAAGTGGGTTAACGAGACCAAAATGTACCAATTGTAGTAGAAAATTTTACCAAATATCTTTACATTTTACATGGTCCTGTAATCAGTAGGTTTAGTGATACTAAAGTATGGGCTTATATTTACATGCGTAAGCTATAAAAATATTATACGTTCTTGCTGTCTGTTTATAGTATAGTGCGTGTAACGTACGGAAACTTAAATGGCGAAATGTCAACGATATATTTAAGTAATTTTCACTTGTTTGTGTTGTATTCTAACTTTGCATAAGTGTGGCTAAAGAGATTCCCGTTGGGAATAGCTCGCGCCCAAAAGTGATATAATATGTAAGGCCAAAATAAGTGTTGCCATGCTTTTAAAGATGTCGTTTTTTCGTCCTGCCATTAGCCATTTTTTAGACAGGTGCTATACTTATTTATTACATCTAGTAAAAGAAGCTTGACTAGATTTTGGCGAGGAAGAAATGTAAGGCCATTGGTATTTTAAAAGTAACATTATTTTGGATGGTAAGCAAGCATATTATCTGACATCCAATTTTGTCAAATAGTATGATAATTTTATCAATGCGAAATTAAAAAAAAAAAAACCATACCAAACAATTGTTCCTATTCATTATGCTTCTGGTCAAGCTTGAAACTATTTAAAAAACTGATCTTTGATTAGCTAAAGACAGAATAAGATAAACCGTCAGCCAAACTGTTCTGACGTTTCTACTGAGATCACTTGCTCACTTGGCTCGGTTTGCATCGCATTACATTACATTGCGGGGCAAATCAAGTTGGTAGATTTTATTGTGTCCCCGCAAAATAACCCTGAATCCATACAGTATCGTATGGAGTTAGGTAAATCTTAAAATGGTCGGGAATTGAAATCATTGGTCACCGTCAAATTTATAACAAAAACCATCTCAAACCAAAGTGACGTCTAATGAAATGTCGGATACAGATATGTAGCAAAAACCATATTGTCATTATTCGTTGCTATTATTATGTATTTTGACTACAAATTATGGCCAAAAACATTAAAGACTTCAAGCCACGGTTGTCCATAAAAGTTGCTCACAATCGACTAACTTATGTATATCCGTAATAAAATGAATCAATAAAAAACTTTTTCAAGATGTTATTGATTTTTTTCGTGCCTTTCCATTTTCACTTTAACGTTAAACGCCAATGTAGCCTAAAGTTATCAAGAGCTGTCATGCCTATAACGCCATCGACCCCTGTAGTTGTTCGAACTACAACTTGCATTGGCAATCTCCGTGTGTGTACTCATATAGCTAAACCGTTGAGTACTCGCCCGCGCGGTACAGGGGCTGGGGGGGGGGGGGGTATGACGACAAAGGGGGCCGGGAGAGGTGCGGCCGGCAGGCACACGAGGCGCGCTCGCGAGGACTCAAACGGTTTAGCTAAAGTTCAGATTCGCTTTTGATATTGCAATGAATTGCCGTTAGGGATGCAAACGATACATCGATGTTGTTTTATGCGATGTTTATACATCGATGTTTTGCCTGCCATCTATTAGAAATTTTTAGTAAAATAGCTGTTAAAGGTAATTTTATTTCCTATACTCTACTCTACACCTTCCTTATTCTAAAGACTTACCTATTCAATAGATAATATTGATATAGATAATAGATAATATACAATTTAACTATAAAATAGATAGACCATTAAATTTTTTTAAAAAAAAAACGATGTTTCCATACATCGATGTTTTAGGGGCGATGTTTTTTGAATATCGATGTTTGTTCTGAAACATCGATGTATCGATACATCGATGTTCTTGCTTTCGATATTTGCATCCCTAATTGCCGTGTCGGTGACGGCTTTTATATGCTACAGCGACATTCAAGGTAACGATAAGAACTTCGATTTTCGTATTACGGATTACGGAGTGGCCCCTCTGAGACGAGAAGGAGAGTTAGATTTTGTATGGGTGAATCAACTTTTTTGTGTAGTTTACTCTGTCCCCGGTTTTCCAAGTGATATCTTCATAGTGTTTCATAGGAAAATGCTTAGGTTGTCCAAGGGACACAATTTGCGTAACCATAGCAACGGGTGGTAAGAAAAATTTGATTCACCCATATTGCAGTGTGGCGTTCGAAAAAAGAGAAAAAATATTGAAATTATTTATGATTTCCAATTGTCTTTTATGAAGGTAATAAAATAAAAACCAGAAATAGAATTATAGCTTTACTTACAAACCTTTTGCTTTAAAAAATGATTTTTACTCAACACACATATGTATTTCTTTTAAATGAGTATACAGTTATCACGATTTCATGGCTTGAATACAATGGGAATGTATAATAATAAATTATGGTATTGTATAAAAGTGCTCACGTACATGAAAGCTTCATTATTTTGTAAGACGAGTATAAAATTCATGAGAATGCTATACATATATTTTAAAGGCGATATATTTTGGGATCTGCGCAATAAGTACACTTTAGATTGCAAGTTAAAGCCGAAATAGAATGGACAGATGGCACTAAACAGGTAATTGGACATAGTACTACATACAGTAACACAGTAATTAACCTATTAATTTTTGCACGAGACTTCGCAACTTCGTAGCAAAATTCCGCACACTCTGAGTCATTTAACATTCTAATGAAAATGAATAACACTTGACACCTCTCAATTCGATCTCGCCGTGAATAACGGTTGCTAGGCCGTAAACAGGTTTATCGACTTTCCATGGGTGTTATTCAATTTTCCAGGATAAAACTTAGTGCAATATAACCAGAATAAAAACAAAGTTTTATTTCCAGGATAAAACTTAGTGTAATACATTACTATAGAGGCCGGCAACCCATGTTCCGGCTGAGGCTTGTATAGTGTTTTTCTCAAACATGCTATGAAATAAATAAAAAACTTTAAGAAATAAAAATTGCAAAGAAAGCAACCATTGCTTATGTTTTTTTAGGGCTGAATGCCATGATGCCATAGACCTATAAACGTCATGATGCTCATGAAACAATAGACGATCGCTTTCCCGGCCAAGGCCTGCAATTCTGTATGAAAATCCATTACATAGCACTCGTCTAACCGCGCCCGCAACGTGATACGTCCCGGCCTATTATTAGGAACGTAAGGTTAACATTTCATAGCATCTTTGAGAAAAGATAGTTCTCTCGCAACTCTCCCTACAATAACATGGTAACTCCCTAGTTTCTTTGTGCTTTGAAGACATATTTATGGGTAATTTTTCCACCACCCATTTTGATTGGACTATGCTCTATACCACAACCAGTTATTGATTAATTAATAACAACCCTTGGTGTAGGTTTCATTGTACCGAATCGATCAACTTATATTTTCAAATGCTTACATTAAATTATCAGAATAATTGCAACAAATATAAAAATCTTTAAAAATAACTTTGAACTATAATATCACGACATATCCTCAGCAAACAATTGTAAAAACGATATGAATAACTGCACTTTTTTACACTTTAATTTGAGTAGGTACTTATTCAATTTTTTCAAGTTCATGCTTAAACTTAATACTTAGCGTAGCGAATACATACGATTTATTAAATAAATCCAATGATTCGACAATTTTAGTGTCATACGAATAAAAAAATATTTTAACCTTTTGAACATCGCGTGTCATAATATATTAGGTACACGAATAAAATTGGGGTGCGGTTATACTAAGCCCCGTAAGGAGCAAACCACACAGAAGAGACGTGGGACGGGGGCGCGTCGCAGTCGCACAGCCCCTTCAATCAGTTTTCATACTAAATGTATAGAAGCGTCGCGATCCAAAGCAGACAGAAGAGACGGGGCGGAGACGCGCCCCCGTCCCACGTCTCTTCTGTGTGGCTTGCGCCTAATTGTCAACCCATAGATGTTATCCATAGATCTAGAATATACTACTGTTAGATCGGCTCTGAAGTACTAAGTAACCAAAGACACACACTAATAGTATTTAATACGAAATTGAACGAGAGTAGAAGAGACGCCCCAATACGAACTTCGTAGTACCCCCCTAGCCCCTAGGGCTGTCCGTTTGGATTGCTCAACCACTGGGCGAAATTCTCTGAATGAACTTTGTGATACCTTATATATTCTAAATCTGTAATACCAAGGATGATATAGACTGAATTAGCAATCGCCATAGTACAGATCGGCCGCGGGAAAATAGTTCGATTATTAAATCTAGATGGCGCTGACATATAGCCCGAGGGCACAGATTACTTAATAGTTACTTCGTAACAGATACTGCATCCCGTACAAAATCTTGGTACTTACCGCGATTATAGCCACAGATTATACTACTCCGTCTCCTTAAGAATGTGTGCGTGCCGACAGTGACAAGGGCTGGCAGTTTGGATAAAAAAATTTGTTCTACATGTTGTTTTACCATTTTGTCGGGATAATTGCTATATACAGTGAAATTTTAGTGGTTGTTTTCCCGAAACGAGGTGATTTAGTTTCGATTGTACAATCGATTTATAATTACTATTTTGACTAGAGTCAAAAATCCAATTGTGAAAAACGAAAGCCGAAAATGACCGCAAACCAATAGTAACGCTTCGTTGGTACCTAAACTATCGTACGATCGTACGCTACTTGTACCAACGAAGCGTTACTATTGGTTTGCGGTTATTTTCGGCTTTCGTTTTTCACAATTGGATTTTTGACTCTAGTCAAAATAGTAATTATAAATCGATTGCACAATCGATACTAAATCACCTCGTTTCGGGAAAACAACCACTAAAATTTCACGGTGTATATATTATATCCATGCAAACTTTCTAGCACTAATATTCCCTAAGCTAAGCCACGGACGGACAAAGGGACAAACGGTCATGGCGAAATTAAAAGGGTTCCGTTTTTGCCATTTTAGCTCTGGAATCCTAACAAAAAGGATATTTTATTGTAATGCGCAGAACACACATTGTCATGCTCACAGTACCCTAGCGTTATACTAGATACGAAGGTCAATTTTCGTACTTCGCATCGTGCCATCCCGCTCACGCTTATAGCTTTTTATAGAAGAGTAAGAGGGACAGCACGATACGAACTCCCAAATTGTTATATTAGCTATTAATTTTAGCATAGTTTAGTCATATTAAAGTTTGCCCCTGTTTCACCATTTTCACTTATAAAAGTCCAGGCGGCATATTTTTTCCGTGGAACACGAATGAACGTGCGTCGGCGCGCGCTTGTGACAACCTACTGAAATTTTGATCGTAGCAGATCGTCCCCGCGGTAGGTAAATATCGCGCGTAAGTACATGGCATGCAGGAGGCCTGCCGAGGGTTTGAAAGCAAAACAATAAGACTACAGATATTTCATATTACTGCAAATGTATTATTATGCAATATTTTTGAAAAATAATACATTAGTAGTAATATGAAACATCTGTAGTCTTATTGTGTTGCTTTCAAACCCTCGGGCTATATTTCATCAGCGCCATCTAGATTTAATAATCGAACTATTTTTCTGCGGACGATCTGTACTATGGCGATTGCTAATCCAGTCTATATCATCCTTGGTTAATACCTTACAATAATTTAGCTTCGCCGAATTTACATAATTTAGTAAAAAGCAGTACAAAAATAGTTTTAGCCCTAACTCAGTCTGAACCTCTAAGTCTTCTTAGGTTTTTCTAATTCTTTCTCTTTAATTTGTTTCAACTCTTCTATCAGGATCTCGTCATCGAAGAACATAGATGACTCTGGAAAACAAATCAGACGAAATTAAACCTAAAACCAACGTAATAACATCTCGCCACCAGACCACCAGACCACCATCTGGTCAGACAAAAATACATAAATTACCTGATCTCTCCAGTTTCACTTTTTTCGGAAATTTCTTGTCGTCGTCGTCTTCCTTTTTGATTTCCCCAAATTTGCTCTGAAACAGAAAATATGTACATAAATTTATAACTTAATCACAATTCCACACTTAGGTCTACTCTACTTATATAAGTAACTAACTATCCCTGATTTTCAGAAATCAGAAATGTTTATTTGCTTGAATACAGTCAATAAGATGTTAAAGCAATAATGTCCAGTGTATTCGGCCTGCATGCAGGCGTGCAAATGATTGCAATTAATAAAAATTACAAAATGTCATAATATTAAACAAAAAAATAAAATGTCAAATAATAATTCGTAAACAGAGTAATATAGCAAAATAGAGAGAAAGAGAGAAATAGGCGAACTTATCGCTAGAAGGGGTCTTGGTCGTTACTCGTCGCTCCATCTTGTTGGAGGCCCATCTTCCGGCCCGTGGACAGAACTCGAGAACCTTTTGCTCCGACGGCCGAGATCAGTTCTACGAGCGATGTGCCCTCCCCACTGCCACTTGTCTATGCTTACCTTTACAAAATCTGGCAACCCATCCTGCAGGTGATACCAGCTCAAAATGAATATGAGGGACACGAAGAAAAGGTTGGTACTGATGCCTGTAATATGAAAAAACAAACCGAATAAGTAACAATTTAATAAATCTATTATTTAAGTGAAACTAACAATAGTACATTACTGCAGCGGCCGCGAAATAGGGGATTGCCGGTCGAGTAGTTATAGATGGCCGAGTGTTAACGAGGCCATCTAGAGATACGAGGCCGGCAATCCCTGTTCGTGGCCAAGGCTTGTATAGAGTTTTTCTCAAACATGCATCATCATCATCACTACCATCATCACCGCCATCATCATCACCATCACCATCACCAACAACATCATCAACATCCATCAACATCCGTCAACATCCATGAACAAGAACATCCATCAACATCCATCCATCCATCCATCCATCAACATCCATCAACAACCATCAACATCCATCAACATCCATCAACATCCAACAACATCCATCAACATACATCAACATCCATCAACCAACATCCATCAACATCCATCAACCAACATCCACCATTAACTCGTTTGCCCCCTATATCATAAAAAAAAAAAAAAAAAAAAAAAAAACCAACTTCCATCAACATCCATCAACCAACATCCATCAACATCCATCAACATCCATCAACCAACATCCATCAACATCCATCAACCAACATCCATCAACATCCATCAACATCCATCAACATCCATCAACATCCATCAACATCCATCCATCCATCCATCCATCCATCCATCAACATCCATCCATCCCTCCGTCCGTCCGTCCGTCCGTCCGTCCATCCGTCCGTCCATCCATCCATCCACGTCGACCACGTCGACCTATTAAACGTCATGGTGCTGTGTCACATAAAACAATAGACGATCACTTTGCTGGCCTTGGCCAGCAATGTTGTATGAAATTCCATTATTGACCTCTCGTCTAGGCGCACCTGCAACGTGACAGTTCGTGGAGTATTTTAAGGAACATAACGTCAATATTTCATAGCATGTTTGAGAAAATTTATTAACCTACGAGTATGTACGTAAAGTTTTTAGTTGCTTTATTTAAAACAAAGAAGTAGATCGAGTTGGCAAAAAAAAGAAACGAACAAAATTTAATAGAAAATAGTGTTTTCGCAACTCATAAAAAGTACGTCAGTATTATATAGGGTTTCGGACCGTTCTATCCGATTCCCAAAAAATCCGTTTCAAAATAACAGTTTTTTTAAATGACCGTAGGTCAAAAAACCCGTTTCTCATCGCATCAGTTTGTCGAAACACACGGTTTTCATATAATCCGTATGCCAAAAGATCCATCTCTCATGACGCCCGTATGCCCAAAAGACCCGTTTCTCAGCGCATCAGTATGTGAAAACACCCGATCATACCATCCCTATGTCAAAACATCCGGTTCTTATAGCATCCGTATTCAGGAAAAGGTAGTGATGGGAACGGATGTTGCTAGGAACGGGTGTTTTGGTAAACGGATATCAAGACAAACATATCTTTTCGGAGAAACACATTCTGGGAAACACTTATATCGGGAAACGGATTATTTAGGAAAAGGTGGTGACAAGAACGGACGTTGCATGCAGCATGCCAAGGCATTGTTTCCGTCAGTGTGCGCCTGCATATAGGAATGCCGAGGGATCCTTTTCCTTGCCGATGCCGGTAATGGGCGCCGGGCCTTTAATAATAATTTATTTCGGAAAACATGTCCATAGTTGTTAGTAACAAGGTTGCTTAAGACTACAGTTAGTAAAAATAGGACATTAGTTTACATTAAAGTCATAAAACCATTGCATTAACAATGTCACAAATAAAATAAAATAAAATTCAAATTCGAAACTTTAAAATAAAATAAATAAAAGCAAAATTGGAAATTAAAATTTAAGATTACTTACACTTCAAAATTGAAAATTAACCTTTGGAATTTGAAATTAGAAAATCGAAATCGGAATCAGATCTTTGTGCCAATATCAACTCCAAGAAAGCGTTAAAGAAAAAAATGTATACTGACCAACAGCAGCAGACATCCGCGGCCAGTTGTACATGAAGTACCGGAGCCCTTTGAAGTGCGCCTCTATGTGCAGCTCGCAGGAATACACTTGCGCGTGCCGAGACTGGAGCTCTACGTACGCGTCCGTTACCGGCAAGTTCTGTGGGAGAGGGAATATTTGGGTCATACATACCGTAAAAAACCAAAGTGTTTCTCATGTGGACATAAAATTAGCTATTCCGAAGTCAGCAAACTTAAGGTTTATTTTAGTTGGCCAGGCGCATCGTACGGTGATGTAGACTAAAGTAGACTTGACTAAAAAATATTGGCTGTAGACCCTTAACTTTTGCCATGTTCTTTTTTGTTTTTGTTGTTTTTTCAGGAGGGACGCGAACAAAAAAATGTATCTGATCCATTTTCATTAAAGTCTTTATTAGGAGCTAGCTGTTGCTATTATTAGTTTCGTTTTTAATTAAGCCGTAGATACTTACTTTACTCATTTAATTTTAAGTTTTAATAATAGTTAAATAAGTAAATCTGATAATTTTATTATGTATTTTTTATTCGCCTATTGCTTACCTTGTAACTTACTCTCTGTGTACCTGTTTTCTGTATTGCTTACTATTCCTGGTGTACAATAAAGAGTCATTGTATTGTATTGTATTGTATGTAAATTTTAAGCACTATTATTTTTTGCCTAAGATACAGGCTACTTCTGTATCCTAGTTTAGGCATTAAATATTATTCTAGTAGCGACCAGATAGTCTTGTTGTAGAAGGCGTAAAGGCGGTTAGACACTAAAGTCGAGCCATTAGTATAGTACCTAGATATAATACGTACGTAGATTAAGTAAAGTGCCTACTAATAATTATAATTGTGTACTAAAACTATTTAAATAAATGAATTGAATTTAATAATTTTGGCTATGTAAACTGCAATGGATTACTAATCACCAGACATAGGAATTTAAGGAGCAAAATTTATTGACAGATTTTTAGTTCCTTTATCAATAAACTCAATTATCAAGGGTTTTCCCATATACCAGTGATCGGCCTCAGCTTTTCTTGTAAGTCTATATTTTTTGTACCTTATAAAGTACTCATTACCTAGCTATCATTTGAAATAAAGTTTGAACTGCTCAATGTCTGCCTTTTTCGGAATTTATCCGAAATTACATTTGAAATTTACAATGAGCTTTATGGTGAAGGAAAGATCGTGAGCAAAACCTACGAGGAAAGCCAATGATGTGTGTGAAGTTCCCAATCCGCACTGGGCCCGCGTGGAAATACAGGGTGGAATTTTGTACCACCTCCAGGGAAAGAACTCTAAATACTGAATTTATAAGCCCAGAATTTCATGGTTTTCTCTTAATTTAATTTACCAAGTTTTTTAGTGATATTTGATCCTTATGATTGACCGTATTGATCAATAAAATAAAAATATAGGTTGCTATTTTTTCAGATTTTAGCCGGTTCGATTCGAATTTCTTCTTTCCAAAAAAAAGGTATGTTTCTTCTTTGAGTAAATTTTCCAATTTTCAGTATTTAGAGTACCTACCTTTCCTGGAGATGGCATTACAAAATTCCATTCTGTATATAGTCTGGGCTGTGTCTTTGATCTTCGCAAGGCGGCTGGCAAGAGCTGGATGAGAGCGGCCGAGGATCGTGCTCAGTGGCGTGCCATGGGAGAGGCCTATGTCCAGCAGTGGACGAACATAGGCTGGGAGGGATGATGATGTTGAGATAAACTCGCGAAGCCCGCAGCCCACAGATACCTGGTCATCCTGGAAGTCGCTGAACAGTTCCACGTGTAGCTGCTGACGCTCCTCGCTTACGCCGGCCAGCAGGAGCGGCGCCAGCACCACCGTGCGGATGAGCTCGTGGAGGCACGATCTGAAGAGTGAAGGTTTCGATCGGTTTCCCAAACCATCCGTTCTCGTCACTACTTTTTCCTAAAGAATCCGTTTCCCAAAATGTGGTTTTCCCAAAAGATATGTTTGACTTGATATCCGTTTGCCAAAACACTTGTTCCCAAAAACATCCGTTCCAATTACCTTTTCCTAAATACGGATGCCATGAGAAGCGGGCGTTTTGGCATACAGATGTTATGAGAAACGGGTGTTTTGGCATACGGATGTTATGAGAAACGGTTGTTTTCGCATATGGTTGCGATGAAAAACGGGTCTTTTGGCCTGCGGTCGTTTAAAGAAACTGTTATTTTGGAATGGATGTTTTGGGAAACGGAGAGAACGGTCCTTAAGGGGCCTGAAGTGTTATATGTAACATTAAAGCGCAACACACACAGGGGACGGGTGCGGGTCGGGTCGGGAGTGGGGCGGGATCCGACCCGCTCCGTGTGTGAATAGTGAATGCAACGACCCGACCTGCTCCCGACCCGCAGAAGTCCTCTGTATGTGTAGCGTTCAACTGACCAATTTTCGGAGACTTAAGCAACTGCAAAAGCTTATTCGTTTTCGAAAACAGGCAAATTTCACCGTGTGTATTACTTTGTTTTCTGACGGACTGTTGCTGTTCATCTAAGTCCATTAATAGCATAGTTTATAGAATGTAAATGTATACTAACAAAACTATGGATTCGTTGTGATCTGAAATAAAATGATTTATTATTATTATTATTCTCTTTATTTATATTTTTTCTCTTAGGTTAGATTTTTACAATAATTATACAAAATGTAAAATATAAAACTATACATACAAAACGTAAAATCATTATAAAAACCTAACCTAGGGTGCCACCGGCAGCGAGGCGGGGCCTAAGCTATCGGTGGTTAGGGCGACAGAGAGAGGAACCTCCTGACTATCCGCGCAGTGTCCAGGAGTACCGCCTTCTGTATCTGACCCTTGATCCAGCCATCTAGCGAGAGTCTCTTGAGGTGTTGGTCGAGACTCTTCGCTATCAGCCCGTTCGCAGAAACGACTATCGGGACAATGATCGTCGAATCAACATCCCACATGGTGGTTATCTCGTGAGCTAGGTCAAGGTACTTGCTGGCTTTGTCCTTCTCAGCTTTCACGAGGTTCTCGTCATGGGGGATGGTGATGTCGACGAGCACTGCCTGGCGTTTCGATCGATCTGTCAGCACGATATCAGGCCTATTGGCTATAATAGTCCTGTCCGTGATAACAGACCGAACCCAATAGAGCGTGGCACGACCATTTTCGAGAACTGGCGCAGGTATATACTTATAGTATATATATACTTATTATTATTATTATTAATTCATTACGTATGCGCAGTTTTTCAAACAGCCTTCCAGCCTTTTGGCGGTTATATTCTGTAAAGCACGCGTCACGGTATTGGGAATGTCTAAAAAAATACCAGTGTTTTTTTATATTTTTCTTTGTATAGAAAAGTCAATTATAAGAAACTACATAATTTCAATATTTTGTCATTTAGTTCACTGCCTACTTTTTAGGGTTCCGTAGTCAACTGGGAACCCTTATAATTTCGCCATGTCTGTCCGTCTGTCTGTCTGTCCGCGGCTACGCTCAGAGACTGTTTGTACTAGAAAGCTGTAATTTGGCATGAATATATATGTATATCAGTCACGCCGACAAAGTGGTAAAATAAAAAATAAAATATATTTTTTTTTTAGTGTACAGTTGACTACAAAAAAATCGATACGGCCAAAGTTACAAAAATATGTATACACAACCTTAATGTTAAGTCAATAAAGGTGTGTATACATATCTTTGTAACTTTGGCGGTATCGATCTTTTTGTAGTCGACTGTACCTCTCATAGACGTAAAGGGGGGGTGATTTTTTTTTCTCGGCTAACCCTATAGTGTGGGGTATCGTTGGATAGGTCTTTTAAAACCATTGCAATTGATCCGTTTGCGAAATATTCAACTTTAAAGTGACAATTTTCATTAAAATAGACCGTCCCCCCCCTCTAAAATCTAAACTGTTGGGTGGAAAAATTTGAAAAAATTTAGAATAGTAGTAAATATATCAAATTTACTAGGAAAATTATAGCGGCTAAGATTGCTTGGAAATTATTTATAGTTTAAGAGTAAATAGTAGCCTAAGGTATAAAACATACCTAAACTTGGATGATTTCGTACACATACGAAATCCTTAGAAAAATATTACTTGATTTTTTAGTTTTGGCTACGGAACCCTACCTTGGGCGTGTCCGACACGCTCTTGGCCGGTTTTTTCAAAATTAACTATTGAAACTATTTTGGTTGATGACGTCAGATTGTAATTGAGTGCTCCCGCACACTGCCAAATTTCTAAATCTATCTAAATGCGTACTGTAACTAGTGTCACTTTACTGGCGCTGTCAATGTGCTAGATGTCAGACAGCGGGTCCAAATCAAACTCCATAGTATAATCCACACGTAAATTGTGAAGAATTCTAACCATACAGAATAAAGCGCGACTTGGACCGGTCACGCAATTTACACCAATGTCAAATGAAGGTCATTGTTTATTTATTTGTTATGTAATAAATTCATTACATAATATTAAAATTAAATAACTACAGAAAACGAGTTAAAAAGTATTTATCTCGAAATGGTTTTCGATTTACTAAATATACATTTCTGTATATGTAGTGTATGTAGTGTATAAGTATTATATTTAATGTAGGTACTTATGTGTTTATTTATGTATATAAATATTGTACCTATATTTGTATTGTTTTGAATATTTATTGATTAATATCTCTTAATTTATCCTGTCTGTTGTTTCCGCCACCTACATAAACCTGTTCATATTTGTACATGTATCCAATATTGGTTGTCTGGAAGAGATCGCTTTTGAGCGATAAGACCGCTTATTGTCTGGCTGATTTTTATTGTTATTAATATTTTTTCTGTACTTTTTTTGGTGATCAATAAAGAATAAAGAATATTTGTATACACGGCAAAAAATAGACATCCCCAATGATCCCAAGCTTTATATGTTTCGTATTTCGTACGTGTTTTGGCTGTGCAGAAATGTATAAATATCTTACCTATGTCTTAGCATTGCTGATCTGCAGGAGGAGGACACTAGCACGCCCCCCTTAGCTCGCATCTGAGCACACACCATAAACATTCCTGGACCACATAATATAATCCTGAATTACAATTTTCTACAGAAAAAAACACAACAAAATTAATTCAAGCGTCTACCTGTTGCCGTTATCAATATCGAGCAAAAACGAGCAAAAAAATCACGTTTGTCGTATGGGAGCCCCCTTAAATATTTATTTTATTCTGGTTTTTAGTATTTGTTGTTATAGCGGCAACCAAAATACATCATTTGTGAAAATTTCAACAGTCTAGCTATCAGGGTTCATGAGATACAGCCTGGTGGCAGACAGACGGATAGCGGAGCCTCAGTAATATGGTCCCGTTTTTACCCTTTGGGTACGGAACCCTAAAACACAGAATAAAATAAATATTTAGGGGGCTCCCATACAACAAACGTGATTTTTATTGATGACGGCAACAGGTAGACGCTTGAAATGTTCACAGAATATTTAGTTAAGGAGGTCTCACATGTATACAACAATCGTGATTTTTATGCCATTTTTATAGATAACTAGCTTTTGCCCGCGACTCCGTCCGCGTGGAATTAGTAATTTGGGCAGCTTACTTTTTTTATCCAATTTTCTTTTTCATTATGGCTCTCCTTAGTTCCTCGATATAGAAAAAATTACCCCCTCCCACCACAGAACCCCAACCCCCCGCACACCCGCATTCACATTCACCACCGTACTCCAAAGTCAAGCGTGCCTATAGAAGTTTTACTTCAAAAACCCTCGATTTTGAAACATTCTTCCGCTCCGCTCCTATTGGTGTTAGCATGATGATTTATAGCCTATGTCCTTTCTCAGGCTCTAGACTATCTGTGTACCAAATTTCATTTAAATCAGTTCAGTAGTTTTAGCGTGAAAGCGAGACAGACAGACAGAGTTACTTTCGCATTTATAATATTAGTTAGGATGGTACTGAACCCTTCGTGCGCGAGTCCGACTCGCACTTGGCCGGTTTTCTTGTTAATTTGACATATTCCTGATTTTTTCAAAGTGCCGTTAAAGAAAATCAGGGTTGGCATGATTAAATCATTTTGATTTAAATCATGATGAAATGATTTCTTCAATAAAAATCAATGATTTAATCAATTCTCTATATTGTCATAAATGTTGGTTAAAATCAATCATTCTCGCAACCAGACCTTGAATTTCTAGTTTCGATTTGTTGCATATCGCGCGGTAGCAGGTTTTTGTAGTACTTTTTTCCGTAAAATGTTCCCAAACAGCATCACTCTGGCGAGGCATTATTTATTTATAATCAATATTATATTACAATCTTAGTATTATGTCGTTTAATACACGCAACAGCAATAACAAGAACAAGTTCAATGAATACTGAAACTGAACTGAACAAATGCAAGCTTGTTTGGATGAATGAGATATTTAAGGGGAATTAACCACGCGCCGATTACCAAACACCGCGCGGGGAATTCCCTTTTTCTCAGAGCGCGTTCCGTTGTAAAACGTTGCGTAAGCAAAACTTTTGTTAAAACTATGATAACTGAAAAAATCAAAAAATCGGATTTTATTAGGATTTTTTAATAAATCGCGATTTATACGATTTTTTCAAAAATTCATGATTTTTTCCAACCCTGAAGAAAATAGAGTACTGTAAGTAGCATACCCAAGTCCTTGTTGACCTGTGACTCGGGCATGTCGAGCACGAGGCGCACGCGGTAGGGCTGCGCCGACATCAGCATCTGGCTGTACTTGGTGAGCTGCACGTGGGCTGAGGGGAACGAGCACTGCCCCATCTGCTCGTCACATGACCTGCCAGAGCGGGAAACAAATTTACTTGAAAAAACCGGTTGTCTGTAAAGTCGGTTTACGGACGATAGTTTAACGTGACAACGTCATAACAAAACATTACCCGAGCGCTAGTACTAAGATTGTATTACGTAATATTGCAACTGGCCTTCACCGCTCTATTGCAACTGGCCCACGTCGCTCTATTGCAACTAGCCCTCGCCGCTCTGTAAGTACATGTAACGTTACAATGCGTCATCCCTTTGACGTTGTTACGTAAAAAGTGTTACCCCGGCGCCACAGATATTACAAATGTTTCAACACATATTTGAACACATATTTGATCTATGGTTGATTGTATGGATGTTCTATTGAACAAATAAGCAAATACCGGTGCTACACATGTGATCAAACAAATTTGTAATATGTGTGGCGCCAGGATTACATCTGTTATCTTTGCTATGCGTAAGGGGCAGTCCATAAAGTACGTCACACGTTTAGGGGGGGGGGGGGGTTCAAGTGATCAGTAAATACAACAAAGTAATTGCGATTTCCATAGTAAAAAGTGTGTGACAAGGGGTAGGGAGGGGTCCTAATTTATTGAAATTGGTGTGAAGTAATCTGTGAATGCCCCCTGAGCACTGATCAGTGCCAAATTTGTAGTTTTCTTTTGTATTTTATTTTAATTAGTACTCTTTATATTTACGAAAGTCAATGCAGATTTTTTACTTAACATGTTTGCTGGGGTACCGGGTTGGTGTGACCTGATACATGTATGGTTTATAGACTAGTTAAATTAATAGCGGCAGCAAATGTGTTAAAACACCATCCAAAAGGTTAATGTGCTTAGGAGATAGTCCGTAAAATAATGGGCATAATGTATGTTTGATGAATTTTAACCATAGAAAACATATGGAAGACGAGAAGTGTTGTCCAGAGGATGTTACCATGGCAAAGGTACAAGAAAATATTATTGACCTATGAATAAACATTATGTAACTTATGTACATTAATAATAAAAAATAAATAATAAAATTACACTATTTCCTTTCCATAAAATCAAAATTTTAATATCTTACACAAGTGGATCCATCCACCGCTAAACATAAAGTAAATCATATTATTCATTCAGCATTAACTACATAACAGTTAGAAATAAATTATCTATAATTCTGATAGATAATTAGTTTGTTGCAATTAATTAATACTAAAGTATTATTTAGAGAAACTTACTTGAACTGCAAATGCACGGGCCTCATGTGTGTTACGTTGGGCATGTACGTATAATAAAAAACAACATACATAAATATCGAAAGCCACAGTATGGCAGTCACAAACAAAATGACAATGCCAGCTCTGTACACTAGATCTTTGACACTATTTATGCCTTCCTCTGTTCTCTTCTTATAGCCCAAATATTGCTGAAGAATAAACGCTTCAATCGGTCGACGCACGAATTCACGATACATGCGAAATGGATTCACGTAAAGGGCCATCGCTACTTAGTTATACTTCGTTATCAGAGTAACGGTCAAGGAAACGGATCTAGGACAGCATTAGAGTAGATAACGACAGTTTTATTGTATTGGAGATAATAGACGGGAGTTTATTGATAAAATCGAAAGAAAACAAATCCACCGGCTGATTTTCTATCATTGCTGTCACCTCTGTCACCGTGTCAGCGTGTCACTGTCAGATTGACATTACAGACAAACGTTCCGTGGGTATGAGCTCGACATTCATTTAGCCGTTTGAGCCAAAATCAAAAAGAATTTATTGCAGCTCCTATAAATTGATGATACTTAATTTATGTCATTTTCGTTTCAATTTAACCTAATACAGATGTTTCAAAAATAAAATCACGTTTTGGTTGTTTTATAAGTGAATCGAAACGCATAATTCTCCTTTCAACGAAGAGTGCGTTCTAATTACAACAATGAATGAACATCATTATTAAAAGGCAAATTGATTCAAGCGCCATCCTGGTTGATATTGAATTATATTCATTATGGTGATTTCAATTAGGGTTATAATTTCAATATCACCCAGGATGGCGCTTGAATCAATTTGCCTTTTAACCGTCGAATGCCAAGCTTGAAGTGTCAAAGCGCACGTGTTCGACAACGTAAAACGAAACACGTCGTCGCAAAACGTCAAAAAAAATAAAAATAGACAGTCAAAAAATTCAAATTTAAATTTTTTGTTTAATTTTAATGAAAATAACATAAGAAAAAATGTACTTTCGCTACCACAATCGTGTTAAACCATATTTAATTCCATGGACTCGTAATATTACTAAAACGGCGCGTATTATAGCAAAACCAAACTTGTCGGCTGCCGCATATAAACCAGAATTTGTGGAAAGAAATGTATACGAAGAATGGGAAAGAAGGGGCTTGTTTAAGGCGGAAAACTTTAGTGATAAGCCAACCTTTAGCATGGTATTGCCACCGCCTAATGTAACAGGAAAATTGCATTTAGGTTAGTTAACCAAAGTATCATAAACTTTTTTATTTACTGCAGTTTGACCGCTAAGCACGACTAAGACTAAATTCAAATTAAGTAAGGATTAAGTTTACAACTGCGATGTTAACACCGAACCCTCAAACTGCATAGTATGGCTGTTGATCAGTAGTACAAAATAAGAATATTGTTTTCAGGTCATGCTTTAGCAAGTACAGTACAAGATGTGATAGTGAGGAGAAAGCGAGCCAGAGGCCACAATGTGCTGTGGTTGCCGGGCACAGACCATGCTGGTATTGCTACACAGGTATACACCTTGATTTATCTTATAGTTTACTTCACCGCTGATAGCAGCAAGATGAATGCTGGAGTGGCTGGCAGAACATAGTGACATTTCCATTTTAAAATGAGCTAATTACTTTTTTTTTTAATTTTGAGGTTTTCTTACTCAGAATCAAGGCTGCTATTGATTTTGATAAAAAAATGACCCTAATTTTCCATGAATTTTTTTGTGTCCATTTTGTGAGAAGCAATATGAAATATATGAAAAAAAGTCCCAAAAGTGAATTATAAATAAAGACACTTTTTTTTCTTTGTGAATATGATTAAAAAAAAAACAATAAAAAATCCTTATCTAAAAAAAAGCAGAGGAAGAGTGAATGCCCCACATTAAATTTGAAGGGAAACTGGGACACTGTATGCATGCCATGCATCCCAAAGTTTAGTTTTGTTATTGCTGTTACACTTTTAATTTTATATATTTAAGAAAGAGAGACAGTTATTAACATACAGTCAATACACAGCAAAAAAAATACATTTGGAAGGAAAAGATACAAATAAAAAAATATTGAATATTAAATTGGGCCCCATTCGGCTTCGTTGTGGCAAGCAATATCTCAATTTGGATTTGAAATAAAAAAGTTTGCCAAATATTTGGCAACAAGAAGTTCTTTTAGATATTCTTTGGCAATTTACCAACCATATATGTATATCCATTGCTTTGGTTTTTTTTTTATTAAAATTACGACTAGCTTTAAAAATATACTTCATCAGGTTTGCATTTGATTGCCATTTTTAGGGTTCCGTACCCAAAGGGATAAAACGGGACCCTATTACTGAGGCTCCGCTGTCCGTCCGTCTGTCTGTCTGTCACCAGGCTGTATCTCTGGAACCGTGATAGTTAGAGAGTTGAACTTTTCACAGATGATGTATTTCGGTTGCCGCTATAACAACAAATACTAAAAAATGGAATAAAATAAATATTTAAGGGGGCTCCCATACAACAAACGTAATTTTTTTGCTCGTTTTTGCTCAATATTGATAACGGCAACAGGTAGACGCTTGAAATATTCACAGAATATTTAATTATATATTAACTTTAAAAATAAATCATTAAATTAAAATAAAAAAAATATTTAAGGGGGGCTCCCATACAACAAACGTGATTTTTATAGATAATTGTACGGAAACCTTCGTGCGCGAGTCCGACTCGCACTTGGCCGGTTTTTAATTCTGTGCATGTATGCGCCAAGCCCTCCCCTGTGTCCTTCCACTTGTCCCACGCATCTAGTCGATAAGTCTTTTACCTGTATCTTTCCAGAGTGTCGTCGAAAAATATCTGAAGAACACTAGGAACCTCTCCCGCCACGACCTTGGCCGCGAAAAATTCAACCAGGAGGTCTGGAAGTGGCGGGAAAAGCATGGCAACACCATAACACAGCAGCTGCGAACCCTCGGCTGCTCCCTCGACTGGTCCAGAGAGATATTCACCATGGACCAAAAGCATATCAATGCAGTAAATGTTGCATTCATGAGGCTATTTCAGAAAGGATTGATCTACCGGAAAAAAGCACTTGTTAATTGGTGTAACACTTTGAAATCTACGGTGTCTGATATAGAGGTGGATAATGTGCAGATTAACGGTCCGATGGATATTAAACTGCCGGGGTATGCTGACCCGGTGAAGTTTGGACTGATGTACAACTTTGCTTATAAGCTGTTTGAGAGTGACGAAGAGGTGGTTGTGTCGACTACTATGCCGGAGACAATGTTGGGCGACGTTGCTGTTGCTGTGCATCCTGATGATCCTACGTAAGTTGTTTTATTTACACATTAAACATTAAAGAGTAATTAAACAGAGAATTTACAGGACAAAAAGAACATAGAAGTAGTAGCTTTATGGTAGCGCTGCGGTACTTAAGGCTGGCGTTATGTTTGTTTTTATATCATTATTTTTGCTCTTTTTTGTATAACTCTTTTGATTCTGATTAAAAATTTTCACAGGCACAAGCACCTGAGAGACAAGAGGATAGTACATCCATTCACTAACAAAATCATGCCAATTATTTTCGACGAATTCGTTGATATGGACTTCGGGACTGGCGCCGTCAAAATCACCCCAGCGCACAGCAAAGTAGACTTCGATGTCGCAAAACGACACCAACTAGATATGGTCCAAGTTATAGATGAAGGAGGGAACATGATCAATTCACAAGAATTCAATAAGCTCAAAAGATATGACTGCAGAACGCGTTTGGTTGAGAAATTAAACGATATGGGGTTGCTGAGAAAAGTAACCCCTCACAAAATGACTCTACCACTTTGCAGCAGAACTAATGATATCATAGACTATCTGCCCAAAGAACAGTGGTTCTTAAATTGCAGTAAATTGAATGAGAGAGCAGCAAAAGTCGTTGAGACTGGAACACTAAAGATACTGCCAGATAAGTTCGTAAAAAACTGGCTAAATTGGTGTAAAGATGATAGGGACTGGTGTGTATCCAGGCAATTATGGTGGGGGCATAGGATCCCGGGTTACAAATGTGTTTCAGGGTGTAATGAAGCCTGGGTTGCGGCCCCCAATCTTCTAGCCGCTAAGAAATTGGCTGCGAAATACCTAAATACCATGCCAGATACTATACACGCGGAACGAGACACAGATGTATTGGATACTTGGTTTTCTTCCGCCATTTATCCGTTCTCTTCTGTAGGTTGGCCGGGAAATTATGAAAATGACTACAGGAAGTATTACCCTTTAGATCTGTTGGCAACTGGACATGATATCTTAGGGTTATGGGTGCACAGGATGGTCATTCTAGGAATAGAATTAACCGGTTCTCTTCCGTTCGACAATGTTTTGTTACATGGAATCATATGTGATAATAAAGGAGCTAAAATGTCCAAGAGCAAGGGCAATGTTATAGACCCAGTTGACGTAATCCACGGGATTTCTTTGGACAGACTCAAGCGGAAAACAGAGCTCATGCATCTAGACGGTATTTTGAGCAAAAATGAATTAGACAAAACTTTGCAATACCATAAAAGCAACTTCTCCAATACTCAAGGCATTCCAGAATGTGGTGTCGACGCTTTACGTTTCACGCTGTTGTCGCAAGATATCAAATCGCATTTCGTTAACTTCGACGTGAGCATGTGTCATGCGAATAAATTGTTCTGTAATAAAATATGGCAGAGCGTCAAATACACGCATCTTTCTTTCGCGAAATTGAAGGGGTCTGAAGATACGGAGATTATATACGAAGACGACATGACGTTCTTCGACAGATGGATCCTCAGCAAATTGGCGAATATGATAGCTGTTGTTAATAAATCGATGGATGCGTTCGATTTTCATTTAGCGACGAAGGCGTTGAGGACATTTTTGTACAATGAATTCTGCGACGTGTACATCGAGGCTACAAAACACGACGCAGATCCTGAGAATCTTAAGACTGGATATGCCCACGCCCACACCCTAAGCACGGTTTTAAACGCCTCCTTAAGATGTCTAAATCCGTTCATGGTTTATTTAACGCATGATCTCATACCAAAGATACCACAGTTTGAATACAGTATTATATACAACTTCCAGGATGAGAATAAGAAATACTATGAATTTCCCCAATACGATAGTTTTGAGAAATGGCAGGATGCAAATTTGGAAAAGCAGGTGGATAAACTATTGAGTACAATATACTTGATAAGACAGTTGAAAGGATTCTACGGTATGTCGAATAAACTGAGACCCGTCGTTTATATACAGACGGCGAATAAAGTTTTAAGAGGTGACATAGAGAGGTTTAAAAATTTGGTGAAAAACATAGCTAAGTGTGACAAAGTTATATTCGGTGATATTTCTGATAAAAACTTTGTGAGTGGTGTTTTGGATAAAGATACTCAGGTGTTCGTTGAATTAGTTGGGAAAGATATTGAAGTGGCTGTGAGTGATGCTAGAGAAAAACTATTGAAGAAAGTGAGAAAAATAGAAGAACATTTGTCTAAAATGGAGGAGAAGATATTAAAACCGAATTATTCGACTTCAGTGCCAGAGTGGACGCAGATGATAGACAGAGAAAACCTGCTGAGTAAGAGAGAGGAGTTGAAACAATTGCAGAGACTAGTTGTCGATGATGTTAGTAAAGATGCGCAAGTAGATAAGTAATTTTCTGGGATGATTGAGGTGTTATAGTTATACTGCAAAAATATTTCAATGCATGGTTCAAATCCATTGATATGATAATACTTAATTTAATTTAAACGTGGTAATATAGGATAGAAGGGGTAGTATTCACTAAATAGTGCTGTGATTAATTTATAGTAAAGTTGTGAAGCTAATCAAACCCAAATGGTAAACAGCTAGCACTTGACAATGTTTTTCTTAGTGATCAATCACTGCTGCATGGTCAATAACTGAGTAATTAACCCTGTATGGCACGGACATACTTATAGGTGAAAAACTTAAGTAAATGACCTGTTGTATGTAGTGGTGCACAGAATTGGTATAGAGTTCATTTGAGTTCATTTTTCAAATTTGG
Organism: Archips crataeganus; assembly: GCA_947859365.1. Lineage (NCBI taxonomy): Eukaryota > Metazoa > Arthropoda > Insecta > Lepidoptera > Tortricidae > Archips > Archips crataeganus. The sequence continues at coordinate 4,023,546 of OX402071.1, read as the reverse complement.
AACGTTATTTTGTTTATATGGACACGTTACCAGGGGGGTTTCACTCCACAGTTTAGGTATGTTCGGCCGGCGCGCCTCCCGGGCAGGCGTGTGGCAGTAGGTTGTCGCTCGGTCTTCAGTTCGCACGCTAGCCGCGTCGCGCGTAATTAAGCATCTTTTTTCTGTGATTTTTGCAACAAACAATGACTTCTAAACGATCTTATAAATATCTTACCACTTACTAAAGGTAGTTTACTGCATTAAAACACACTGTTATCTTTCTTGATTTATATACCTACCAAATATCGGCGAGTGGGAACCCTGTGCCCTTGGTTTCGGATCAGCGGTGCCCAACGGAATATGAACGCTCGTATCACACGATAAGTTTCAATTTCGCGTGCAAGCAGTAAGAGTAGGCAAGTTTTTATACCTAAAGTTGACTTTTGTTCGAGAGTGATCCTTCTGCACGTTAGTACTATTACTTATTCTGTGTCTGTTACTACTTACTACTAGGTACAACAGGTCATTTACTAAGTTTTTCACCTATAGCTGTGGTGCATGTTTGGTAGCGGAGAACTATGAGAAAATTATTGTACTTCGTAAGGACCTGGGCATAGTAACGCATGAATCGATAAATTATTTCATATATATTAATGCACATTATGCCAGAAATGTGACTGTTCCACACCAAGTGGCACCCTCCTTTGATTTCTGCTTTTCATTGTCACACTATGAATGTTTAAAAGTATGTAATATTGACGTATGGAAAAGTTATTGTTCATATTCGCTAGTCTAACAAACCTATTTCAGGTTATCGATAGAAATAAAATCTTGTAAAAAAATAAAACAAATTTTACAACAAACAATAAAATTTATTTAAAATAATTGACTTATAATTTACAACAGTAATGGCCCCATGGAAAATAAAACCATTCAGACGACCCTACACAAGTAGCATTCTCAATTGGTCATACAATAGTTTGGACTTACTGTATGAGCTATTTCCAGTTGTTCGCACCCCTAGTTGGCACTGCAAACAACCGAGAAATTTTTCACCACTTGTCCGCAGTGCGAACAAAGGGGCGTGGATATCTGGGAATAGCCTTACAAAGTCGCATTCCACATAGTACCATTCGATGGTTGCCTGGTCAAACCCGATAAGTTGATCTAATGTTTTGTAGGATTTTTGACTTTAGATGTTTTGCATGGTGTTCTTTTTCAACAATCTATTTCGATTTATCGGGTTTGACCACGCAACCCTCGATATGAGAACGTTCGTGGCATACTGGGGGGTTACTATAGCTAATCCGTTTAAATGAGTCCTCGCCAGCGCGGTACAGGGGCTGGGGGGGTGTAACGATAAAGGGGGCCGGGAAAGGTGCGGGCGGCGAGCACGCCTCGTGTGTAGGGTTGCCATCTCTAAAAATCAAAAAGCCGAACTTACCCGTCAAAAAAGCCGGACTTTTGGGTCCCAAAGCCGGACATTAAGAAAAATTAGGGATTTTTAACAAAATATCGTATAAAACACATTTAAAAGTGGGACTTTTGAATTCCAAAGCCGGATGCTAAAAAAAGGGATTTTTGAGTGTGTGTATATGTCCGTTCGATGCGGGCGGGGGCGGCGTGGCAAGACTGGGCAAGGCCGTGCGCGCGCGCAGTGCGATAGCAATAAAAAGGCTGACGAAAGCCGGACGGCGCGATGCGCGGGCGGAAGACAGTTTGCTCTCCGCTCGCCCTTGTCCGCTCGGGCGCTCGTCCGCCCATCGTCGTACGAATCGCCACTCTGACAAAAAGCCTGACAAAAGCCGGACAGGCCGAACACGCACATATTTGGCCGGACGCGACCGCAAAAAGCCAAACATGTCCGGCTAAACCCGGACACCTGGCAACCCTACTCGTGTGCCGCCCGCACCTCGATCTCTCGGCCCCCTTTGTCGTCTACCCCCGCGCCTCTGTATCCCGCTGGTGAGGACTCGTTTAAACGGTTTAGCTAAGTATACGAAATTAGAAGTGCCGAGTTCGAAAATCGTATTGTCTTAGGCACTACTCCCCAATTTTGAATGTACATAGTTGTCTCGCCTTAATTTCCAAATTTTTCGTATTTTAAAACGCTAACAAGCCACCAAAATGCCAGCACTGATACACACAGGTATTTATTTAGTCCAATCAACACAATTTTTCATATCCCTCTAGACCTTGAGTCTAACAGTAGGACCACAGTTATATGACCCTCCAATGGGTCCCACTGCGGGACCAAACTTGGAGCTTGTTAATTTACCAGTTCGTGAAAATTTGTACAACAGAGTAGTGTACTGAAAACCGTGCTGCACTCATTCGAGTCCCATCTAATCGTGACCTTTCCTCCCACAACCGGAATATGAACTGCTTTCAAACCGTTTGCTATGACGCCAAAATTGCCACGAGTTCTGAATACAAGAAACACCATTCTTTGTATCTTAAACTTAATGTGTTAATAATATCTTCAATAAAATAGTAGATTATTCATAAAGCGGCTGCCACATAGAAGTTCCGACGTTCCAACAGAGAACCTTGCTCCTTTAGAACCTTGCTCACTTTCAATATCAATTACAAAGGTGGCAAAGGCTTCTACACAATAGACGCTTCTTCTGCTCCATCCAAACCAAAGTGATATCTGGGGGAACACTAAACTACCATGTGGTCAGCTGCTTTAATCTAGAACAACGCTACGATTAAAAGGAAAAAGATAGTGCGTGGAGTCCCTCCGCGCGGAAAAAGTTAAACTGCATAATAAAAAATAAAAAATAAAAAACCAGGCGGCCACCCATCCACGTACTGACCGCGCCCGACGTTGCTTAACTTCGGTGATCGAACGAGAACGGCGTGTTTTTGTCAAATATCTTGAAAACGGTGCATCCTACGGCAAAATCAATTAAATTTTCATCCCCCCCTTTGAAGCCCCTTTGAAAGGGTCGGCAACGCACCTGTGATGCCCCCGTGTTGCGGGTGTCCATGGGCGACGGTGATTGCTTTCCATCAGGTGACCCGTCTGCTCGTTTGCCACCTCTTTTATAAAAAAAAAAAAAATCCCCCACACCCACCCTCACCCCCCCCCTCGCAAACGTCTCGTAAACGTCAACTTGCGTTGCGTTGCGTTGCGTTAAACGTTTAACGCAACGTTTTTTGGAAGTCGCATTAGAAGTTTCACTTCAAAAACTTCAATTCTAATTCGGCTGCCAAGTATTCATTATTGGATTTGGCTGTGTGTTGTGAATGAAGATCATGAAATCACATTTTCATGGATTGATATAATGTTTTGTAGGAGATTTGGAGTTGAAATCGGACTATGAGAAACGATATACTATGTGGGAGACATATAGCCCTTAACCTGGTAAAGGGTTAATAGCAGTCATATTTAAGTTGTACATGGAAACGACCCGACGAGGGGCTTCTAGTAGGAATTGCGGCATTATTTTTTTTTCTTCCGAACGACACAAACAAAAGTCGCCAAACCACCACACGCCACGTGACCATAATGTCAAACGCGAAATTGGATAATGATCATTTACTTGAACACGTTACACGAACAGGGCGATTTCTAATGTGAGAATCGCATTCGGGGAGCACTTAGTAGTCCTCGTTTGCATAAAAAATTTCATGAACTAAAACAATTACTTTGCTCACCCGCGACCTTCAACGCAAAGTAACGCCTGATTCAATAAATTAGTTAAAAAATTTCATGTAGAACAGACACTGAAATCTATTGGTTTCGAGATATTGAAGGCTTAAAAAAAATCCGTCGAATGCGTGACTTTGCGGAGGTCTTAAGACTTTAATTTCATAAGTTGTCTAATTTTTTAGGAAAGAGGAACTTACCAAAAATAAAAAAAATACTAGGATTTAAATAAATAAATAAATAAATATTAGGGGACAATCTTACACAAATCGACCTAGTCCCAAACTAAGCAAAGCTTGTACTATGGGTACTAGACGACGATAAACACACTTATATAGATAAATAAACACTTAAGTACATAGAAAACATCAATAACTCAGGAACAAATATTCGTGCTCATCACACAAATAAATGCCCTTACCGGGATTCGAACCCAGGACCTCTTGCTACCAACTAGGCTAAAGCGGTCGTTAAAAATTAAAATTAAAAGTAACTTATTCTAAATGGACTAAATAACTCCAATTCTACGTTATGATTACGATAGATAGATCCAGAGGGGCTACTACAAAGAACCGAAGTTGGTACCGTGCCATCTCTTTCACTTATCTATTTAATACAAAAAAAATTAGTAATGAGTTACGTCCTATTAGTATAAAAAAACTTTTAATAAATTCATTACTATTGAGCTGCGCTCTATGACACGTATTGCTGATGTGGGCGTAAAGACGGCCAAGTTGAAGTGGGACTGGGCTGGACATGTATGTCGAATGAACTCGGAACGATGGGCCAAACTTGTCACGGAATGGATCCCTAGCGATGGATATCGTAATAGAGGCAGATCAAAGCGGAGATGGAGGGGCGACCTAGATGTTTATCACGTGGGATGGCAGGAGCTCGCGACGAATAGGCAAGAGTGGAGCAAGAGAGGGGAGGCCTTTGCCCAGCAGCGGGACACCAAAACAGGCTAATAAAAAAAAAATCATTACTGGTTCTAGTAACCTTTTGACGTGTTTTTCTTTCCAAACAGAAAACAGACAACTAATCAAATTATAAGGAATCTTAAAAATATGAAATGTTGTCTATTGTGAGTAGCAAAGTTTTGAGTAATTTTTAAGTACTTATTAGGTATTCAACAGTGCTTTTCAACCATTTTTTTCTAGTCTTCATAACCTAAAATCTGTTGCATTCAGAACAGGGTGCTACATACCAAAAGCTTCACACAAACGAGCTCTACTACGCGCTCCCCGAAGGCGACAGTCACATTACCAATCACCCCGTATATTAAAGCGAAATATACAGAACAATAGCGTTTTATGCGCACATGCCATTAAAGTTCGCGTTGACACTACGATCACGGGCGCGGGAGGTTGACGACCCCTGTATGCTTCCTAAAGTGAGCGTTACGTAGGCAAACCTGCGCAAGATCAGGATTTGATAACTCCAGAAAACACTACCAAAATAACACCCAATTAATTCTTGAAAGTTTCTAAGATACGCGCTCTTTACCAGTACGCTTTTACATTTAGTTAGCAGACCCGGCATTATAGTCGAGATGCGTACAAGCGTAATCGCTACGCGACGCAAGCAAGACTCCGTCCTGCTCTTACGCGTAAATATTACGCGGAAGAAAAGGATGGAATTTCGCTCGCGTTGCGTAGCAATTACGCTTTTACGCAGCTACCTAGCAGCTCCTTAAGTTGACATTGAAACAGCTTGTCTTTCAAACAGGGTAGGTACGTCTTGGTAACTGAAAGGGTACATTTTTTCTTTTTATGTAACTAACTGGGTTCTTATCAGTAGCATTCTCTGGCCCACGTAGAGCTCACGTATACGTTCGATTGGACAAATGCGCACAAACCATTAGAAAACTGTTCATTTCACAATAATATAAAGGCTGGTATCACCCTTGACACTCCGGACCCTTTCGGTCAACATTGTGCCACGTGTTCAAAAGATTAAAATCCAAAAGTGTGTGCTTTGAGATTAATCTTGTGTCTTTACTTAGAATGTACAGTTGGGTAGGCCTGTCAAAGTCGCTAGGCTACATAAATGTAGTCACCTTCACAGTAGGTACAGTCGACGTCAAATACATAGGTAGGCACTTTCATTTTAAAGTGTGCTATTTACTTTTTTACTTAATTGAGAAAATTTGGGTTATCTTTTTGAAAATGACGAGCACTATTCATTTTCATGAAGAAAATGTGTCCTTATTTTTGAGTCAGTTATGTGACCTTTTTCATAAAGATTGACAAAGTGTGATTGTTAAAGTGTGACAAGCCATATAGTTATATGGCATGTCACACAAAAAAAAAATACATATTACATGGAAAATAAGGGTCATTTTTTATCATCAAAATCAATAGCGGTCTTATTTTGCGTAAGAAAACCCGTAAAATTTTCTCATTTAAAAAAGTAAATGGTGCATTTTAAAATGAAAATCCCCTGGCCCTGTACTACGAAGCGCGAAATTCGAACTTCGTTTCATGCCGTTCCGCTCACGCTGATGGTATTTATTACGAGAGTGAGAGGGACCGCACGATCCGAACTTCGAACTTCGAATTTCGTAGTAACCCCCCTGGTATACGAGAGCAGTCGAGCTGCTCAAATAGAGGCAACAACCCTACTATAACTACACACGTTCAAAAAGACTAGATTAATCTAAAATCACACGAGCGAACACTGGTTTTTTACAATCCAAGTACTTGCATATGCCAAACCTACCAAACCAAACATAAGGTCGGTTCGCGTTGGCTTGTCCAAAGTTGTAAACAAAATTCTAACCTCAAATTCAACTTTTCGTCCAAGTCAAAGTCAAATATACTTTTTCTCAAACATGCTATGAAATATTGACATTATGTTCCTTATAATACGCCACGAAGTGTCACGTTGAAGGTGCGGCTAGACGAGAGATCAATAATGGAATTTCATACAACATTGCTGGCCTTGGCCAGCAAAGTGATCGTATATTGTTTCATGTGACTACAACACCATGACGTTTACATAGGTCTATGGCATTTAGCCATTAAAAAAAAACTATAAGCAATATTTGCGTTTTGGTTCATTATGACATTCTGCCACTACGCTTATTTAAGGTAAGATGATGATGATGATGATGATGGTGGTGATGATGGTGGTGATGATGATGATGATGGTGGGTGATGGTGATGATAGTGGTGTGGTGATGATGATGATGATAGTGATGATGATGACGGTGGTGGGTGATGGTGATGATGGTGATGGTGATGGTGATGGTGGTGTGGTGATGATGATGATGATAGTGATGATGATAGTGCTGGTAATGGTGATGATGATGGCGATGATGATGATGATGGTGGTGGTGATGATGATGGTGATGATGATGATGGTGATGATGGTGATGTGATGGTGATGATGATGGTGATGATGATGGTGATGATGATGATGGTGATGGTGGTGTGGTGATGATGGTGATGATGTGATGATGGTGATGGTGGTATGGTGATGATGTGATGATGATGATGACGATGATTTTATGATGATGATGATGATGATGATGATGATGGTGGTGATGATGATGATGATGGTGATGGTGATGATGACGACGACGATGACGAAGATGATGATGATGATGATAGTGATGGTGATGATGATGATGATGATGATGCATGTTTGAGAAAAACTCTATACAAGCCTTGGCCACGAACAGGGATTGCCGGCCTCGTATCTCTAGATGGCCTCGTTAACACTCGGCCATCTATAACTACTCGGCCGGCAATCCCCTATTTCGCGGCCGCTGCAGTAATATACTATTATTGTAGACTTTCGTCGGTTGAAAACTATCCAAAGCAACAGAATATTTTTAATTTACTGCTTTAAAGGCCAACACAAACCGGGAGCGCGGGGCGCTGACGGAGCATGCCCAGCGCGCTCTATAACACTGAATCAAATATACGGTGACACACCGGCAGCGCGGCACACCGTATTTGATTCGGTGTTATTGATCGCGCTGGGCACGCTCCGTCGGCGCCCCGCGCTCCCGGTTTGTTGTGGTCTTCAATTGTTTAACTTTTTGAAGTTAGAAATGTGTTTACAATTACAGACAAGTCGACACGAACCGACCTACTTGGATTGTTTGTACACTTCTCTGTTTCAACAAAATCATACGAACAAGTGAATTCAACAAATTCAATTCCAAATACTTATAAATCAACTACTCATTCCGGGCAGTCCTTAAATGTAGGTCGGATAGTTTTAGAAAAGATTTTAAGTGTGTGTGTCGTCGTGTGTTAGGATTTATGATTTTGATTTCCATAATGCTATCACAACTACATGCAACGACTGTCTGGAATGAATGATTTATCTATAAATCTTCATTCAATGAACTATGAAACGAAAAACTACGTACGCGTAAATAGTCTAATTTGCCGTCTTTTCCAGGCACATAGGAACGCCATCTACCAGAAAGAGTCGGCAAATAATTGACTACTCGCGCAGCGGCGTTCCATATAATTTAAATTTCCTTATATCTAGCATAAACTCTAGATAAAATGAAATATTTAAAACGTAACTGTGCTTCAAAAGAGCTACTTGTTGGATTAAAATACACCTTATTGTAATACGGCTACGGTTGACTCCTGCTAAAACAATTCTGTACAGACGGAAGCAGATATATCTACATGGATGAAAAGCTTAAAGAAACGTGACTCTAAAGCTCCAAACGCACAGACAGCGGAGGCGTGGCTGTGATGGTTGTAATATTCTAACTTGTATGAACGAGTTCGCGGTACGGTACCGCACAACCGTTCATACAAGTCAGAATATTACAACCGTCACTTAGCAGTGGCCGGCACCGCCACCACTGTCTGTGCGTTTGGATCTTAAAGCGTAAACCACAGATAGCTATATCTACTATCGTTTCGGAAACAAATAACGACTTACTGAGAAGAAACGACAAGAAACTCAGTAAGTCAATAATCTATATAATTTTTACACCCGTTACATTCAAAGATAAATAAATAATTAAATAAATATCACGGGCAATTTACACCAATTGGGATTGTCTATTTTTTTGTAATCGAGATAAATGTTTTTTAAATCGTTTTCTCTAGTTTTTAATTTTTAATATAATGTAATGCATTTATTACATATCAAATAAGAAATGACCTTCATTTAACATTGAAATATATATCGTGAAATATAAGTTGTACATTATTCAGTGTGGAGAAGAATTATTTAGAATGCAAACCGCTTCCAACTGTAATGATTGGGTGTCAATGAGGGAGGCCGATGTCCAGCAGTGGACGTCTTACGGCTGAAATGATGATGATGATGGTGAATTTAATTTAATTTTTGAAGTCAACTAAATGGAAAAATATTCAAATTAGTTTCTTATAATAGACTTTTCTATACAAAAAAAAACTACGGATAGTTTATTTTAGACATTCCCAATTTGATCTAGTCCCAAACTAAGATAAACATACTTATATATAGATAGATATAAATACATATTAAACATCCAAGACTCAAGAACAAACATTCATATTTTTCATACAAAAATCTGCCCCGACGCGGGAATCGTACCCGGGACCTCGTGCTTCGCAGTCAGGTTCTCTAACCACTAGGCCATTTGGTCGTCAATCGTGTTACCCACAGGAATAAGATGGAATGACTTTTGTGCTTGTTATTGTCCCGGCTGTCTTACCCTCCCGCCGGAACACAACAGTGCAAGCACTGCTGCTTAGCGGCAGGATAACGAGCAAGATGGTGGTAGCGATCCGGACGGACCGTGCACAAGGTCCTACCACCCGCATCGTGAACTAATTCACTAACATACGAACAAAAGATTGACTGATTTTATCGAAAAACCACAAATAACTTTGAGGTAGTTCAGCTATCAGGCAAAAGATGGCGTCTTTTTAGTTCAGCTACTCGCCAAAAGATGGTGCTACCAAAACAGAAATATCTATGCCGTCATAGCATACAGTCAAAGAAACTGAAATGCGTAGCAGGGTGGAGCCTTTTCGCTGCAAATGTCACCTTGACATTTTTTCATACATCAACCAAAGAAATCATCATCAAATTAATTGTAAAAGGGTTTGTGCTGGTACGTGATTTAGTTTCTTCTGACTGTACACATTTATATAAGTACAAAAATTACTCGTTTACTTTTTTTTAATAAATGGAGTCTATCCAATAGGACATTGTTGCCAGCGTCAAGGTTGAGATCTACGTTCGTTTACTAAGCATTGTTTGTTTTTAAATTTGTAAGGCGCAAAATTCATTATTAATTTTACTCTTAACCCTTCATAGCACTGATCAGTGCCACCCCAGTCGCATGCCGAAGCACTGATCAGTGACAAAATCACTAAATATATCACATTAAATGAATGAATTTAATAAATCATGATTCAGCTTTTTTGATTTTGGCACAGCGTTTTGCAGCGCCAATTCATATTAATGATTAAAGTATAAATCTTCCCAGGTGAATTTTTCGCTTCGAGCCATTACATTAAATATGAACCTTAATACTATGACGATACCGTTTGTTTTGAAAGATAAGGGCTCGAAGCGAAAAATTCACCTGGGAAGATTTATACTATAATGATTGCTTTAATAACATTCTCCAGTCCTAATTATGTCAGATATCCTTACCTACTTATATCCTTACAAAACTGTCATAGGAAATGACAGCTATAGAACCGTGGGTTTCAAATTAAAATTCGTCACTGTGGCAATTTTTGAGTTCTTCGCGTAGATATATCTGCTTTTGACTGAGTAAATGGTGTTACATGAAATAGAGGCATAAGGCTTTTGCATTTGTACGGAATTACGTTTAGTTTGCAGTCTTCATACAATCTATATCCATACAAGACAATAAACTTTACTATCGTACAATATCAAAGTGTAGTAAAGCATTTTCTCGAGTTCCTAGATAGCTTCATTTTCGGGTGAATATTCAGCATTTTTATGGCATTTTACGCGTCATTACCGTTTCAGCAATTATTTTAAAAAAAAGATGAGATTGAGCATTTTTTTAATGTTTTTCTTACCTTTTTTTAAATAAGGAAATTTTGGGGTTTCTTTATTCAAAATCACGAGTACATTTCATTTTAATGAAAAAAAAAGTGTCCTCATTGTTTGGGTCAGTTTTGTGACATTTTTCATACAGTTTATATAGGTCGTCACAAAACTGACACAACTTTTTTAATGGAAAATTAAGGAAAAATTATTTAATCATCAAAATCAATACCTCGCTTCCTTGATTCTGAGTAAAAAAACCTTTCTTTTTTATGAAAACTAAAAACCAGTGCCGATCCCAAATTTTGTTCAAAGTTCTTATCTTACGACGCGTCCTTCCGTTGTGTAAATGATCGTGGGATGGTAATGAATGATGTATAACAGAGCGATCAAAACGCTGGAATATTCACCCTCTTGCTAAAGCCCATCAAACTCTAAATCTGTTGCACGGCAAACAATGGAAGATGTGGGATACATTTCATAGTCATATAATTACATTACTAATTAATTATCATTATAAAACATTCAAAACACGAAACGATCCTTAATTAAACTAAAGCCGTGTGCACTGGTAGCATTCACGTAATGATAGGTTTACACGGACTTAGTATTTTTCTATTAGTGTAAGTGATTAGGGACTTATCTGCAGTGTCAAAAGTGGATGTTAGTGAATGATTAGTAGTTACAAAGATGTGGGAAAACAAAGTACTTAAAACAAAACACTTGAGTAATCAAACTTCACTTGATATGAATGTTCACACCACTTAAAAAGTGACAAGTAGTAGTAGATTCGTAGCTGGGAGTAGATACTTGTCGCTTAGTAAACAGGACCGGCTTCTAATCACTTACACTTGCAGTTCCACTAATACTAAGCGGTTGTACAATGTTTACACACATCTGACAAGTTAAGTGGCAAATACAGTCGGCCAAGAAAGTGATCTACCAATTTTGACAAAAGCTTCTGTGAGATCTAAATATCGCTAAGGTTGACGACTTTTCTGAGTGAAGACTTTAGTCACTGTCATCATATTATTGCAAGGGAAAATCGACCTTATTCTGTCATAGCGCGCAAATGAACTTCAACCCGTAGGGTGGTAGACCATATATTTGGCCGATGGTACTAAGAATTAGCTGCTAAGCTCACGTAAACCCAGTATTATATTCATTATCACAACTGCTCCAGGCAACGCAGCTAAAAAAAACTAACTCTTTCATAAACTAAAATACATGAAAACAACTCATTTTGGCTTACACGCGTCCACGTAAAACTAATTACATTAAATTAAATCAAACATAATACATAATTTCAACAAAAATTAACAATATGGTTCTCTCGTATGTTTGGAAAACTGAAGGTAATTTGAGTTTTTGGTTTAGTTAAAATATGGTAGCTCAAACTTGTTCAAATATTTGGGTTCACTTTCTTATCTAATAAAGTGTGATGTGTAAAAAGTAAAAGCACTAGTTATATTACAACCAATAAGGATGATGACGCCATTAAAAAATAATTCGATGACACGACTCCAGTAGAAAACCGCTTTATTTCAAAGCTTCAAACTCTATGGGAGAATAGGCTACTTTCCTAACTAGTCAGTCTTTTAGATTATCAAAAAATATTGGACACGTATTTTTTATTTTGTCAATTAAACAAAAAATTACGAAGATATGGCGCGTTGAAGTTTCGCGTGACGTCACTTGTTCCTACACTTTGTATGAGCGTTTTAGGAACAAGTGACGTCACGCCTCGTCACGCGGAACTTCAACGCGCCATATCTTCGTAATTTTTTGTTTAATTGTCAAAAGAAAAATTACGTGTCTAATATTTTTTGATAATGTAAAATACGGACTAATAAGAATTATTATATTTTTACCTAGGAAACATCCCTATTGTGTTTTGACAGCTAATAAAAAGTACGTCAGTTGATTGGTGGTGTCAACATCCCTATTGAAGTGAACGAAGGTTTTTGTAATGCTTGTTCACTCCAGAACAAGTTAATGGGCATTTTCAATTTGAAATGTACAATATACTTTTTTTTGTAAATTTTGGGGGTTCCCTTTTGAAAGCCACACATTGTTTTCGTTACGAACAAAATTGATTCTTATGCGGATGTGGGTAGGTTTATATTTTGATAAATTGATAATGCCGTAATATTGATTCTTATGCGGATGTGGGTAGGTTTATATTTTGATAAATTGATAATGCCGTAATAACTCAGAACATGTGCAGGAACAGGTCAATATAGTAATAACTAATAATTCAAAAAATTTAGTAGCCATTAATACTCTTATAAATGTGAGACTTTTCCTTGTCCGTTGTTTTGACACCATTGTACATAATTTCCGAGGCACCCGTACTGCTTCATTTTAATGTGAATAAAGAAAATCCATCCTAAAAATTGCCTTCCATGGTAAATAAGATAGTAAACCTACAATATTTTCTTAGGGTCCCATCTCATCGTATGTTTTTTTTCTAGTGCTTTAAATAACCTCTAAAGCCCAGCATAGGTACTAAACTTGATTTTAATTTAATGTAAAAGCAAATGTCAACTTTTCTTGATTGCCAATAAGTTTCGAATTATGATAGTCAAAATTTGAGGTAGGCTTTATGAGTTTATAATCTGCGTACAAGATTCAGAACATATGCGGGAAGTGAAAAAAGACGTACATTCTAGTCTCAACTGTTTCATATAAAACCAATTTTATAGATACAAAAAAAAATGGAAAAAGAATGCCTTAAAATTGGCACGGATCCGTGTCTTAAGCATACGAGAAGTTCACGTAAACGCACGGCGCCGTTTTGTGAATTTCTATGGAGCACGAAAGATTCACGCGAATTATAATCGCATAAATTCTGCAACACAGAAATCTGTGAATCGCCAAACAAATAATAATTTCTCAACCAAATGGTTGAGAAATTATTCTCGTATTGTTTTTTCGCGTGTGTACTACGTATTATTTCCATGTGTAGCAAAATTCAGCGGGAATAAACGCACGGTGGGATTTCGCAGTGTGGCTTTATCTTAAGGTTTCTCTCTATATTATGTAATGTTGTGTTAAGACGACGAAAGAAAGAAAGACTTATTTCGTTAATACGATTATAGCGTCATAAAAGTGAATTTTTAGGTTACCAAGTCTGGTATGAAGTATCTTTTTGTATTTTTATTTTTTCAACTCCATTTTCAGTCTATGTTTCAGTTTGTGTTTAATATGAAATATATGAATTTCACGGGATGACCGTAAAAGTAAAAAATGGAGTTGAAAAAATAAAAATACAAAAAGATACTTCATACCAAACTTGTTAAAGTATGGCCTAGTAGCGACATCTCTTAGGGCCTACGCTAGCTGACGCGGACGTCCGCCGCGTGCGCCCGCTCGCGGGTCTAAAATGTACCGAAAATCCGTCGCATGCGCCCGCGCCACTTAGCGCTGTTCATACAATTTCTTATTAGACGCGCGCACGACGGGCGTCCGTTCCGGGTAATCCGCGTCAGCTAGCGTAGGCCCTTAGTCCGGGTGAGCGGTTAGTTCCGAAGGAGTGTTGACGTTTCTCGATGAGAACTGAACATAGATGGCGCTGTATCACTGCAGAAGTGATGATAGCAGGCTGAAATGTATGATGCATAGGAAAAATTCGTGTCTAGACTCCTGACCAGTGGTGGTGTAGGGGTTTAGCACGTGGCACGGAATGCCAAGGACCTGGGTTCGATTCCCAGCACTGGTCTTTTTTCTGGGGTTTTTTCTGTGCATCTATGTTTCAGTTTGTATTTAGTATGAAATATTTTAGGTTACCATTATTTACCATCCAAGATTTTTAAAGATGGGACTTTGTTCAAGTACATTTCAGTAACGGACATATCTTGGACCTCCTCAAAAACTATGACTTCTTAGTACTCTTCTTTGACCGTTGGATCATTTTCTTTCTGCCAGAATGCAGGCAAATGTGTTTCTTGCGGTTGGCTGGAATACAAGCAATAGTTTGTTGAAGGTACTGTATGTATGATTATTTTCTTGTTCTGCCTAATATATTATCTGTATCTACACCGTGAAATTTTAGTGGTTGTTTTCCCGAAACGAGGTGATTTAGTATCGATTGTACAATCGATTTATAATTACTATTTTGACTAGAGTCAAAAATCCAATTGTGAAAAACGAAAGTCGAAAATTACCGCGAAACAATAGTAACGCTTCGTTGGTACAAGTAGCGTACGATCGTACGATAGGTTAGGTACCAACGAAGCGTTACTATTGGTTGGCGGTCATTTTCGACATTCGTTTTTCACAATTGGATTTTTGACTCTAGTCAAAATAGTAATTATAAATCGATTGTACAATCGAAACTAAATCACCTCGTTTCGGAAAAACAACCACTAAAATTTCACGGTGTATAATAATAAATAGATAAACTATCTGTGTGTGTTTGTACGGTCGGCCAAGATAGTGGTCTATACCAGTTTTGACAAAAGTTTCTGTGAGATCTAATTATCGCTAAGGTTGACATTTCCAACTGAGTTAAGTCATTAGTCATTATAATCATATCATTGCAAAGGAAAATCGACCTTGTTGTATCATGACGTGTATCTGAACCCTACAGAAATGCATGTAGGTAGATACCGCTCTACACGCCGTGACTGATATATCCGTCGTTGGCGTAGAACCTGCGGCGCGGATATATGTGTCGTTTCGTTGGTGTTGAAAAGGTTAAAAGGAATTAAAATAATATACTAAACTGGTGACAGTTGTCTCCTTCATCTAATAGTAAAATTCGGGACTCAGGATGTTAAAGTAAAACAAAGTTCTTATTATGAGTTATTTTATTAATTAAAAACGTCCTCGAAACTGCCGATCTTTGCCATGGCGTCGGCGATTCTGTAACAGTAAAAATGTTGCCATGTAGAAAAAAATGTTTGTTTTGTTAATGGATATTACAATGTTGACGCCATTAAAAAATAATTCGAAGTCACGACTCCAGTAAAAAAACGCTTTATTTTAGCCCTGAAAACCAGATTAATTTTCGATTAACTTCAAAATTAGATTTTTGATGCTTTAAAACAAATAAATAGTTAGTTGATTGAGTTGGCGAACAAATGGCGTCATAAGTTGCTATTGACATTCAAACTCTGTGGGAGAATTTGGACTAATACATAGGCTACCTTTTATCCCAAATGTTGCTTTTTAACCCTTTGGTTGTTGTTTGGTTGTTTAACCCTTTTCCAGGCTTAGTGCATTATAGTGACCACATAAGTCTACCTTATAGTGCATTATAGTGACCACATTCAACCTTGCTCCCTTTACAATATGGTAGAAAATCAATTGAACTTATTTAAAATATGCTTTGCTTTTAAATCAATCTTACATAGGTAAGCAATATAACACAATGATTATTTTTGTAGTAGCGTATCTACATAGACGGGGTCTGGAAAAGGGTTAATGAAGACCACTATGTAAGTTATCGGAAATTTCCAAGGGTTTTTTTTTGCAAAATCCCAGAATTTCAATTCCAACGCGAGATCTGATGGCTCAAGCGAGCGGAGCCTCGGATAAATGCTAGTTAAAAATACAAATCATTTTGCAATGCAAACAAACCTGCCAAATATTTCAACTTTCTGTTTTTTATGCTCCCTGTCTAATTCTTGCCGGTCTCGTTTGACTTTGATGAATTCCTTTTCATAGGTCGCTGAAAAATAAATACAAAATCAAATCATTATTTTTAATAATAATAAAATACATAGATCAACCAAAAATAACACTAGCTGACCATATTGTGGCATTTCTAAAGCCTTTTCAAATTACTAAAGCCATTTTTTTTGGGCAGCTACATTTTGGTAGATCTACAATTATCAATTATATTATGCGTTTAAATGTTTTGATTATAAGTATGTACTTACCATTTCAATATAAACAATGATATCTTTATATACCACAATATGGTCACTCAAACCAAAATAATTACACATTTTTTTTAATTTCAACATAGCAACCTTTTTTTTTAGTTTTTTTAGCACTCTCTATCTGGAAACTAAATAACTTGCTCCTACATTGAATTTAGTTTAGCTTACTTATCCATTCAATATAAAAATACAACATAAATTACAAAAATGTCAAAAATTTATTTTGAAACAAGTCAAATGTTCTAATTTTGTTTACTGTAGTGATGAACCAATATTTTTTTAAGATATTACATTAACTAAGAAATTATTTACTATTTATTTTATTTATTAATTAATTTAACTTTTTTTTCAGTTAGTTAGTTTAACAGTTATGTTGACCAATCCAACATATTGACAATTTAGACAATATTGCTCCAATTTGATAAAACATTTTTTATTTTGAAATCATAATTTCATTCAAATTTAATTTAAATGGGGGAAAAATTTTTTTTTTGGAGAAAAAGTAATATTTCGTGGTCTAAAAAATGTACTCACTAAGTTTAGTCATGTCGGGTCCCTTCTCCTTCTTCTTCTCGTCTTCGTGCCACTTCACATGCTTCACCAAACAAAACAGATACTTGAAGCTTTCCGAACACTTGGCACAAGCGTACATCATCTCCCCATTCTTATCGGGTTTGTTGGGCACATCTGAATACGGTCTTCCTTCGTCTTCACACTTATCTGCATGTTTAATCACTCCACCCGGAAGAATTTCAAGGGTCGGCCAACTGTCTGCTGGGTTCAGACGGGCTTCTGATGGTTTTAGCTCCGGCACTATATCCTGGAAAGCAATATTGTGAAGCATTATTGGCTGTAATTAGCCGTGGTGACCTAGTGGTTTGACCTATGGCCTCTCAAGCCAAGCATAGGTTAGTGAGTTTGAACCCAGACTTGCACCTGTTTTCAAATTTTTCTGCGAAATTACATTTGAAATTTATGATGAGCCTTACGGTCAAGAAATACATCATGAGGACATCCACACGTACTAGTGAAAAAATTCAATGGTGTGTGAAGTTCCAAATCCGCATTGGGCCCAGTGTGGTAACTACAGCCCAAGCACTCTCATTCTGAAAGTAGAACTGATTAATGATGACGATGATGATGATAATGATTGTTATTGCCTGTACCTTCTTTACCATAAGGACCCTGAATATCAGATATATTTGTTATACTAGCTGTTATGTAAGCATTATGTGGTCCTGAGATTCAGCAATCAACATACCAAATTACATCCAACTTCGTCTAGCCATTTTAGTGCACACACTCACAAACTCTTCTATCAAACTTATTAATTTTGTTAAAACTGAAAATTAATTAGAACTTTCATATATACAGGGTTATTTGTAATTCACTAGCATCCTTTTAACCCTAAACTCCTACCACTTAAACAAATGTTTTTTGTTTTACGGCTTTTGTCATAACTTAATATTTTTGGTGTAATTACGTTTTGAAAATTTGAGATTACCTCTTATTTTTACAATACTCTGTGTATTTGTATGGGAAAAAAAGTGCTTCATTTTAAAAAGTCGTAGAACAAAAAACATTTGTTTGAGTGATAGGAATTCAGGGTTAAGAGGATGTGAGTGAATTAAAAATAACCCTGTATTTTTTTGTTTTAAAATAGGCTTGAATTTGACATTAACACAAATGGCGTCTAAGATAAAGAAAGATATGCCACGCCAATCTAGCAAATATCCTTTAGCTTGGTACAATATGTTTAAAGCATTCAAATAAAACACATACACTTCACAAAACAAAATAAGGGCCACTTGATGTAATGAAAATAAAAAAAATTTGGTGCTTTTACTTAAACAATTGAATTGTTTTTTTTTATCACATCTTTTTGCTAATATTATCAGGGTTCCACAAGATTATCATCGCGGTAGTGACATATTGATAAAATATCAATGATAAATAATGATAATGTTTACATCTGTGTGTGACACTAACATTATGCGTTAAGTTTACAGGTGTGTATCCAAACACAGGTAATATTGTGCACAAATAAAATTTAAACTGTTGGATAACAAAACAAACCACATAATTATCAATGAACATAATTATCTTGATAAATTCCAATACTTTATGAGATCCATTGCTTTGAAACTATCTAATTATAGTTTGTCAACTGATTGTAGATGAAAAAAAAATCTAATGCTGATTAATGATCTATTGATTTGGGAAATGTCCTAGAGACTACTACTGAAGTCTCTAGGACATTTCCTGCACAAAAAAATTAGGGACTAATTTTAGTATGGTGGACACGTGACGGGTTAAACACAAAGGGCCCGAATGGACACCATAGCCCAAGTCTTCTCATTTTGAAAGGGGGCCTGCCCCTGCAGTGGGATATGTTTCCGTAAATATGTATATTTTGTGTAACCCACATCTGCATAACAACTTTGTTTGTAACAAAAACAATATGTGGTGTTCAAAAGGTAGCAGAACTTGTAATTGTCAACCCAGAATGAATACCCATATGCCATTAGAGTTTGAATTTCAGGATTAGGAGGAGTAGGAGTTTGGATTATCATAATTATTGTTGTTCATTTTGAGTTGACAAATATGGGGGTGAAGTTTAACTGCACCCACAGTAACTACATCCTAAAAAGTTTATGAATGTCGACAGCTAATGAGCGAAAACATTCTTGGTCTATAGATAATAAAAATGGGTTGACATACTATGGGGATTTCATCAAGTGGCTCCAGGACCTCGGGCACGATCATCTCCGCGCTGTCGCTGTCCTCCTCGACCACTTCTTCAGACTGAATAGACACCATACTCCCAATATTTGAGTCTTCGTCGTCATTCACTACACAATCGTCGTAATCTACGCAATCAACAATACAAGTTTCTAGTACTTCCACTTGATTATTCCTCTCTCTAGAGGGCTGGACGTCTTCCATGCGCACCAGAGGCACGTTCTCCAGCTCCTCACTGCTTTCTATAGCACTTGTTGCAGACATTTTATTATAAATGTGGAATCAATGTTGGTTGTAAACCCTTATCAAAACATTACGGTTTGATTGCGATATGTTCAGTTTATAAACTCTATACTAAGACGGCAGTGTTGTCTGCGTTTTAAGCGATAATGTAAAAGACAAATAACCAGGTACTGAGAAGGGAAAGTCTATCAATTTTATTAAAAATCAAGCGAAGTTGACCTCAGTACACCTGAACTCCATTTTGACAATTATCTTTAAATGTTGCCAGTACAAAAAAAAATACGGAATATTTTTTTCCACTGAATATGAACGTATAGAATTGTGGGAATACTTTCGAAAGTTACAAGGTTACAAGAAAATAAAAAATACCCATCTCAATTACTAAATAAAATACCTAAGATTTAAATAACTCTATATCCTTATCAATTAATATTATATTGAAGATTCGCACTATTATCATTAATTCGCCATTACCACCGAGGCACTGAAATTCTTAGGGTTCCAGAACCAAAATGGCTAAATCGAGACCCTTATAATTTTCGCCATGTTCCGTAAAAACGTACAACTTTGCCCGCTTTTTGCGATCTTTTGCTTTTTTTAGAGTCAATTGGTCGGTATTGTGCAACTTTATCTGTGGCGCTCACATATTGACATACTTTTCTTTGTGTAGATGAGAACACTACATTTAAAATGAGTTTCCGTACCCTAGAAAACGGGCCTCAAGCAGGCGGGCCAAAATATTGAAAAAATTTCGAGATTGCCCACATTTGTTTACACTTTCATAACTTCGGGATTATCAATTTTATGGTCATGATTCTTAAAGTCTAATAATCTAGAATAGGCATAGCAACGTTGTGTCGTATTATAAGTCCTTTAAATGATATATTTAACCTCCAAACTCGTGTGGGCAAAGTCGTAAAAAAAAAATTGACATCCTTCATACAAAATCCTGGATATGCTAGGGTTGTCAATTTTTACTTATTGCCTTTACCCGACTACGACTAAATTAGGTGCAGTATGATATTAATATTTTAATAATAATAGATAATACTAGATGTTTTAAGATTAAGATTCAATAGTGTAAAATTAAACAATAATCTAAACTTTATGGACCACATTCATCTGTCTGAAATAAACGGATTTTATTTTATATAACCTGCGGTGAAATCCAATAGTGTGTGTGAAGTTCCCAATTCGCACTGGGCCCGCGTGGGAACCACGGCCCAACCCCTCTCATTCTGAGAGGAGGCCTGTGCCCTGCAGTGGGACGTATATAGGCTGGGATGATTATGATGATTTTATATAACATACTAGTGACAACCCTAAGGGTAAAATTTTGCTGGGCAAAGTTGAAAAAAAGTAATACGAAAAACGTTCATGACATTGCCCACTACCATAATTACAAAATTAATAGAGATAAGGTGTTGAGGTTTTGTCTACATCGTTTCTAAACTGAATATTAGTTACAGTTAAAATTAAATACTTGTGGGACTTTCCTGGCTTAAAATACACTCGAAGTTTTTTCGTCCTAATTGGCCCGCCAAAAAACACGTCCGCACTCCAAGCCAGCTCACGCGTGACAGACAGAAGATAGATACGCGATGGATACGCGTCAACCGATAGGCCAGTGTTGCCTGCAATATGTTTAGCTATAAGCCACAGATTAGAATGAAAGTGTATTTGTAACTATTATTGATACATTTCGCTTTTACTGAAATGTGACGCGGTGGGCAAAGCTATAATGAAAAGGCAAAGTTGTAAGTTTTTACGGTTACAAATATTTGTACCACACAATAACAAACATTATTATTTAAAGTCTATCTTAAAAGTTTATATTTGTAATAGTACCTACTATAGTTTTATTGATCATTAGTAAAATTGGGATGTCCCAATGGATAAAATCGTATTTAAAAAACGGTAAGTGTGAGTCGGACTCGTACATGAATGGTTCCACACACCCGTGCAATGTTTTTAAAATAGTTCAGTAAAAAACTTATAAAGACAGAGTTAAAAACGATGAAAAAACACGTTTCTTGTGTGACGACTCCTTTAATTTTTGGTTACCTATCATATTCTCGAAAAGCTCATTTCCGAATATTAAAATTCCGAAAACGAAACTCCTTTTTTTCATTTTCCAAATTATTGTTTGTCCGAAGTTTTATTTACCATTTTTTTATTTGCCAAATGATCAAATGATTCAAAATCCAACTGCATGAAATTCCGTAGGATCATTTGCCAAATATATATTTATTCCGAAAAATTATTATTCCGCAAAGGTCAGGGGTACAAAAGGCGACCATTTATTTTCCCAATACAGTTTTATTGATAGATCAATCAAAATAAAAATACGGAACCCTAAAAAGCTCATAGCATGCAAAAGTAAAAAGGATTTATAATTCCCGTTTTTTTAAACAACTTTTTCACATGTTTTTGTCTTATTCAGAAACCGAAGCCCCATCATTATAATTCCACTCATGAATAGGAAAATACATCTGCATCAAAGTTTCATAGATATCAACGTCTATGGGCAGGAATGTGCAGAAAATGATCCGTTCCATTTCTGGATTGTTCTCAAGGAATTTTCTTGCCGTTTGCAAAGCAATGTGAGCGGCTAAACGGTTGGGGAAGCCGTATATGCCAGTAGAAATGCAAGGAAACGCGATGGATTTGATGCGGTATTCCTGATGGTAAGATAAACATTTCTCATAACAGGATTTGAGAGCTGGTGCTGATCCATTTTGAGGGCCCACTGTGTGAATGACATCTATAAAAAAATAAAAATAAAGTATTAAAAAACACACATTGACATTGGACATTGTTATTGTTAATAAGACCTGTTTGACTCATAACCACACAATAAATTATTTGATTTGATTTGATTTGAAAAAATCCATTTTGTTAAAATACTGAGCTTATGAGCATATATTTTACTAGCCTTCCGTCCGCAGCTTCGCCTGCGATATTTTAATTTTCCCGTAGGAAAAGGTATTTTCCCGCGGTAAAAAGTAGCCTATGTCACTCAGTGATAGATAACTTTCTAACGGCAAAAGAATTTTTGAAATCGGTCCAGTAGTTTCGGAACCTATTCAATGCAAACAAACAAACAAACAAACAATCAAATCTTTCCTCTTTATAATATTAGTATAGATTCGACAAGTCGTTTTATTAATTGGGAAATATTTAGAACACAATTTTTTTCTGGTTGGCAACATTAATAAACAAAACAGTTTTGAGGCTCGGCTTCTATGGCCAGAAATAAATAAAAAAACATAGTTTTAAACTTACATCTGGCAGGTAAATCATAGCCTCCTGTGACTTTAGCATCTCCAGTTGGACAGCCACCAAGTGTGTTATTTTCTTGCTGGACAGTAAAAAAAAAGTCATCAACATCATTCATAACCTCAGCAAATATGACACGGGAATGTTCGTGGGAATTTTAGCCCAGCCGGTTTCAGACATGGCGTTGATGCTTTTCTGGTTGGCTTATGTGATTAAATTATATTATAATTAGTTTTTTGTATACTTTGTTTTGCCCTATAGGCAAATGTGACAAGTTGTACAAAGCCTGTTTAAAAAAACAATTTTTTTTTTCATTTTTGAAATTGAGAAATGACACAATTTTACCATTCGCCTTGTACCGTAAAAACTTACAACTTTGCCTTTTCATTATAGCTTTGCCCACCGCGTCACATTTCAGTAAAAGCAAATTGTACCAAACATAGTTACAAATACACTTTCATTCTAATCTGTGGCTTATAGCTAAACATATTGCTGGCATCACTGGCCTATCGGTTGACGCGTATGCGTATCTATCTTCTGTCACGCGTGAGCTGACTTGGAGTGCGGACGTGTTTTTTGGCAGGCCAATTAGGACGAAAAAACTTCGAGTGTATTTTGAGCCAGGAAAGTCCCACAAGTATTTAATTTAAACTGTAACTAATATTCAGTTTAGAAACGATGTAGACAAAACCTCAACACCTTATCTCTATTAATTTTGTAATTAAGGTAGTGGGCAATGTCATGAACGTTTTTCGTATTACTTTTTTCAACTTTGCCCGGCAAAATTTTACACTTAAGGTTGTCACTAGTATGTTATATAAAATCATCATCATCATCATCATCCCAGCCTATATACGTCCCACTGCAGGGCACAGGCCTCCTCTCAGAATGAGAGGGGTTGGGCCGTGGTTCCCACGCGGGCCCAGTGCGAATTGGGGACTTCACACACACCATTGAATTTTTTCGCAGGTTATATAAAATAAAATCCGTTTATTTCAGACAACTATGAATGTGGTCCATAAATTAAAGATTATTGTTTAATTTTACACTATTGAATCTATCTATTATTATTAAAATATTAATATCATACTGCACCTAATTTAGTCGTAGTAGGGTAAAAGCAATAAGTAAAAATTGACAACCCTAGCACATCCAGAATTTTATATGAAGGATTTCAAATTTTATTTTACGACTTTGCCCACACGAGTTTGGAGGTAAAATATATCACTTAAAGGACTTGTAATACGACACAACGTTGCTATGCCTATTCTAGATTATTATACTTTAAGAATCATGACCATAAAATTGATAATCCCGAAGTTATGAAAGTGTAAACAAAAGTGGGCAATCTCGAATTTTTTTCAATATTTTGGCCCGCCTGTTTGAGGCCCGTTTTCTAGAGTAAGGAAACTCATTTTAAATGTAGTGTTTTCAATGTTCTCATCTACACAAAGAAAAGTATGTCAATATGCGAGTGCCACAGATAAAGTTGCACAATATGGACCAATAGGCTACTTTCCTAACTAGTCAGTCTTTTAGATTATCAAAAAATATTGGACACGTATTTTTATTTTGTCAATTAAACAAAAAATTACGAAGATATGGCGCGTTGAAGTTTCGCGTGACGTCACTTGTTCCTACAATTTGTATGAGCGTTTTAGGAACAAGTGACGTCATGCCTCGTCACGCGGAACTTCAACGCGCCATATCTTCATCATTTTTTGTTTAATTGTCAAAAGAAAAATTACGTGTCTAATATTTTTTGATAATGTAAAATACGGACTAATAAGAATTACTATTTTTTTACCTAGGAAACATCCCTATTGACTCTAAAAAAAGCAAAAGATCGCAAAAAGCGGGCAAAGTTGTACGTTTTTATGGTACTCTGTGAAATAAAATGAAGGTGTAACTTAATTAGTTCAATTTGTATTCATACACGCTTCTGCAATGACAAGGGTTTTCCAATGATGTCATAGCATTTGCATTTATACAGGGTTATTTGTAATTCACTAGCATCCTTTTAACCCTACACTCCTACCACTTAAACAAATGTTTTTTGTTTTACGGCTTTTGTCATAACTTAATATTTTTGGTGTACCTAATAAAGTTTTGAAAATTTGAGATTACCTCTTATTTTTACGATACTCTGTGTATTTGTATGGGAAAAAAAGTGCTTCATTTTAAAAAGTCGTAAAACAAAAAACATTTATTTGAGCGATAGGAATACAGGGCTAAGAGGATGTCAGTGAATTACAAATAACCCTGTATGGAGCATGCTAATTTTATTGATCCTTATATATGGACAGATAATTCATAGATAACATTCTTGTGTCAATTGTTTGAAGACTATTATTAGTTGTTTATTTACACACAAAATTAAACAAAGTTTTGTGAAAAAGAATAAAAAACAAACAGGATCATTTAACAACCGCTTTAGCCTAGTTGGTAGTGACCCCGCCTGCGAAGCAAGACGTCCTGGGTTCGAATCCCGGTAAGGGCATTTATTTGTGTGATGAGCATGAATATTTGTTCCTAAGTTATGGATGTTTTCTATGTATTTAAGTATTTATTTATCTATATAAGTATGTTTATTGTCGTGTAGTACCCATAGTACAAGCTTTGCTTAGTTTGGGACTGGGTCGATTTGTGTAAGATTGTCCCCTAATATATTATTTTTTTTTCATTTATCTTATTCTTACAAACCTGTAGTAACGGTCCAGCAGCTCTATGTATGGCCCCATCCACTCCTCCACCAGCCTTTAGAAGTGAGTTAGCTGCATTCACTATAGCGTCCACCTGACAACACATGTAACATAATGATACAATATAATTAGTATTTATTGTACAGTTAGCTGCAGAGTAAGGGTCCCCTATAACAGCGGCAACCACACAGGGGTATCTTATCTGCAGCTGACCGTACCACAAGCTTTTTATTGAAAAAAAATATGAAATCTATACACATCTATGAATCAATTCAATGGTGCATGTGGAGTTCCCAATTTTAATTGGACCCACAAGGGAACTACAGCCCTGACGCTTTGAGAGGAAGCTTGTGGCAGTGGGACGTATATTGGATAAAGATGATGGAAGTCGGAAATCATCTAGGTCTGTGGAATAAGTTAGGTTGTAAGCCTACCTCTAATTTAGTAATATCCCCTTTAAAAATAGACACTTTTTCACTAAGTTCTTTGTTCATCTCTGGATTGATTTTAATTTTTTTAAAGACCTCGAGATCTTCTAGAATGGTCTTTTTGGCCTCGATACCCTTGTTGTTGATTACATATTTATTCCAGGGCTCGACTTTATTGAGAGTTACATAGTCACTCGATCTGTAAACTTTTCTTCTCTCTTCAATTGGCATGTTTAAAAGCTTGTTTTTTTCGACTTTCCATTTCGCAGGAGACGTCATATTCTTTAGAGAAGATAAGCGGTGACTCTGGTATTGAATAATAGGCCGTGTTTGACTTGTAAGCCGAACGCAACAAAATAATGCGCGATGAACCGGCGGCGGTGACATTTCTTGCTTTGCTGAGCTGATAAGGGTAAGGGTATGCACGCACGAGCAACTTTTGTCTCCGCGACTATTTTTCAAGTCTATGGGTTAGTATGAAAGTGCGCACGATTGGCGAATCGACTCACGGGATACAAATACACATAACACAAATAAATCGGCTTGCGACCAAGTTGCTCGTGCTTGCATACCCTTAAACTTTTTAACTTCAGCTTTTTTGTTCATGGCAACCCGTCACTTTATGTTCGCAACCACTACTGCCAGAAGGCATTAGCGAAGTAACTGGAAGTAACTATTAAGCTATTAAGTAATCCGTGGCATTAGGCACATTCGTCCATGTATGGTTCTGTACTTTCTGTATGACCAATTTTTTATAGCTCCTGAACATAGAACATACATAACAAAAAACAAAGCAGAGATGTTATTAAAACATTTAGAAAAGACAAGATCGCGTAAATTTTAAAAGTACGAGCCTTATGGTGAAATCCAACATCACGAGGAAACCGGTACACACCTGTGAAACAATACCACAGAAATAGGAAACAAATGGAAATGCGGTATTCTACTATAGATACATTTGTTATACAAATATGTGTGAAATCGACATAAAAACCAAAAAACACATATGGTCTCTTTCTTTCTAAGTTGACTTGGCATATGAAGAAAGAGATGGCATGACATTTGTTTGTTCTATGCTCGGAAATATTTTGACATAACGAGTAGACAGCATTTCCGGCTGCCGCTTGTGACAGAGGCTCTAGGTACTTGAGCTGTCAAGTGAACGATAACTGCGCAGTTTTTAGTGTTTTACAGCGATTTTTAAATACTATTCTATTTGGTTTTGTGTTGTGGATATCTATTAATAAAAACGCAATATGGCTCCGTGTTCCATAAAAGGGTGTGCTTCACGAAAAACGAAAAATCAACCGAATTTAACTTCTCATAGGTTAGTAACAGTTTTTTCATCAAATAGTGTCATTAGATTGTAATATTTACTCAGTGATAGTTAATTTTGGTAAGCTTTTGTCGCTGCCATCATAGAAATGCAGATTTTTCTCCATTTATCGTTGTATTTTTGATTTTGTTGAATTCAGTACAATTGTCATTCTTCATTAGTGTTGTGCTGAATATCGACATAAGTAGAACTGAAATAACTCCCATGTTTTCTGACCGATGTCTGTTCTAATTTGACAGATTCCCTAGAATTTTCATGCTCAGAATCAAGAGCGCTATTGACTTTGATGACTAAAAAAAAATGTCCCTAATTTTCCATTCCTTTTTTTTTGGTTTCATATTTGTGTCGAGCCTTAAAAATATACAAAAAAAAACACAAAAATAACTGTACGGTACACTTTTTTAGGGTTCCGTACCCAAAGGCTAAAAACGGGACCCTATTACTGAGACTTCGCTGTCCGTCCATCTGTCCGTCTGTCACCAGGCTGTATCTCATAAACCGTGATAGCTAGACGGTTGAAATTTTCACAGATGATGTATTTCAGTTGCCGCTATAACAACAAATACTAAAAAACAGAATAAAATAAAAATTTAAGGGAGCTCCCATACAAAAAACGTGTTTTTTTAATTCTCGATATTGATAACGGCAACAGGTAGACGCTTGAAATATTTACAGAATATTTAGTTATATATTCGCTTTAAAAATAAAATTAAAATAAAACAAATATTTAAGGGGGCTCCGTACAACAGACATGATTTTTTTCCGTTTTTATAGATAATGGTACGGAATCCTTCGTGCGCGAGTCCAACTCGCACTTGGCCAGATTTTCTTTATGTAAATGAATAGTATGTACTTTTGATTTTGAATAAATAGACCCCAACATTTTCTCCTGTTAAAAAAAGTAAATGACACACTTACATTACTTACAATCCAAACTGCAATTGTGAAAAATTCTTGTATTATTTTTGTTGTTTTACAAATAAAGGGCGTTTCATACTTTGTTATACTTGTTATTTTATTTAATCAGCACAAAGTTTCCTGCAAGTTTTTGAAATAAGCGTGTTCGGTTTTATTGTACATTTAGCAGTTGATTTTCACAATTTTTTTTATGTGTTGGTATTTTGACCATACCTAAAAGACTTCGTGAATAGACATTGCAAACTTGTATGTTGGTTTTTAATTATTTTTTTTCATACCTTTTGAACTATTAATTTTGAGGTACCTTTACCCCTTATAATTTCCAAAGGAATATAACATTTTAAATTTTCCTGTATAACGAATATGCCATAACCGAAGTAATTATGAACAAAGCTAATTTCAAACTAACTTTTCCACTAATAAACTCGAATATTACCATTGCTGCTTGAAATGTCCGCTAACCGTTCAAGTATCGATATCGACTATTTTGGTTTCGATGTCACAACCCTTGAGCGCCATTGTTTGTGACAACTTTAGGTATACACGCATGATTTGTAGGTATCACAGGTCCATTGGTATAGGTCTATGCCTATACCGAACAATTCAATTCAATGGCGTGTGAAGTTCCCAATCCGCACCGAACCTGCGAGTGAATTAGGTACAGCCCAAGGCGCTCTTATTTTGCCAGGAGGCCTGTGCCTAGACTGCCTAGCAGTGGGACGTGCATAGCCCGACATGATGATAATGATCGGGTCAATGGGCGCGACAAAAGCGGAAAAAGCACCTAAACTTTTACTTTTTATTTTGCTGACGCTATTTCTACCACTTCATTTGAGACTACGTGACTGCTTCATTTCCGCTACCGCTTTTCATAATAAAATCTACACCTCATTTTATTTTACCAAAGATGAAATTATGTAAATGAATAAACTAATAATCTCAAAAATATATTTCTTTTTTTCAACTTATTTACACAAAAAAATATTTGTAAAACGGCTTGATTATACATTTACTTCACTCTCAATTAGAAATCTAATTTGAATGAACTGCGCCTTGCCATATAAAAAGTTGAAAATTTAATTTCCTCCATCATTCGTGATCTTTCCTCCGTCTTGCACAGCTTTCAAATTCGAGTTTGATAAATATAAATAGTATTAATAATTCAGTTATTTTTATTTGTGATATAATAAAAGTTGTTTATCCTTAAATCTAAAACTATAGCGTTTTAGCTAAACTTACAGAAATTATGTTGTGAGTAAACTTGCGGTTCAACTTCATTCAACACAACAAGCAACACTGCGTTCCTGTCCTGTCAAACAACGAGTTTTCTCCACGTAATTCTAGCGTGCGGCTCCTTCGAAATATATTAAATTTATTAAATTAGCGGCGTTATTTCTTGCAATGGTTGCATACTGAAGCAATTTAGAGTAATAGTTATAAATTCTCAAGGTTAATTGTGATCAAACAGGCCAGGTATGTTGAATAATATCGTATTTCAGTCCTTGAAACGGTGAATGATCACTGACACCGGTCTTTGTACACCTTTAAAATCTAATTGCGTTCGTTTTTATGCTGTTGTTTTGCAGAATGAAGACTTTAGGGCTTCTTCTGGTCATCGCGCTGGCGTTGGCCGGATCGTTGGCTGTGGATAGGAATAATTTCAAGACATGCGATCAGTCAGGGTTCTGCAAGCGTTTGAGAGCTTTGAAGCCTGAGAAATCCCAATATTCGCTTAATTTGGACACCGTTATAGTGCACGGCAATGTCCTCACCGCCGAGGTCAACACCGTCGACACAGAAACCGAGAAAAGGATTATCCTGGTAAAATTTAAATGAAACTAAATTTAATTTACTTTTAACTATTACACTAAACGTCTATTTATTTACGTGTATTTACTTTTATTGAAAGGTATGCCTGAAAATGCAATTATGCACTTTTACAAGTGTTTATTTAACTTGCAATTTTTTTAAGGCCAAATCTTGCAAAACAAATTTTACTCTCAAAACAACTTCAAAGTTGGCATGGACATGACATAATCTGTAAATTTGATAGGATGTCATAGCAAGTACAGTGAATAAAAAAAGCATGTAAAAAATATTTTTTTACAGAAAGTTTTTCCTATTTAAAAACTAAATTCAGCTTGGTGTAAAATAATAACTGTTAAATAAACATACTGTAAATTTCCTGTTAGAATTTTAGAACATACTGCATTCAAGCATCATATAATCATCTTTTAAATTTTGCAGTCTATAAATATTTTGGAATTCTCCTGGCCGTCAGCCAAACCACCTTTCTGTGTGTGCATGCACTCAAATACACTTTTATTAACTATAACACTTCTTTTAATAAACCCTAGAGAGGGAGAAATTAACGAAGATAAGTTATTGATCATAAAAATTCTACATTTCAAAACTTATTTTTAATGATTGTAAAAAATCACAAATGGATCATTCCATAGGCGTTTCAACTGCTGTCAGTCCCTAGTAAATTTGTAATTCATATTATTAGCAATTTTTGTGTGAAATAGATGCTGACGTAGCAACAACCCTTTAACAATCATTCCCACTGGTTCCATTGACAGATCTATTGATAGAACTAGTGAGAACTCAAAAATTCCCACAAGTTTTATCAATAGAACTGTCAATGGAAACAGTGACCCTTTAACACCATAATTAAACCTTCCAATCTATTATGTCCAGTAAAACACTTCAATTAATTGTATTAGAGTTTATTTGGCTAGGGAGCTGTGCCTGCATGCATACATGGGAATATATGTGTGTACCCTGCATCAATCACTTTTTAATATAGAAAGCAAGAGAGTTCTACCCACTTCATTATAATGTATATGACACAATCCATAAAATCTTAATCTAGGGACTGATAGTGGTTGAAACGCCCATCAAATCATTAAAATGTGAACAAAAAACTGTTTAAAAATATCTTCTTCCTGTTTCTAACAGGTTCCATGCATCAAAAGGGGGAAAAGATAACCCTTTTAGAATCACTTTAATGTTCGTTGTTCTATCTGTCAGGCACTGTAAGACAATATTGCCTATGTACTTCTCTAATAATTAGTATTCTTCACTCCATACAGTGGAACTACGCCCTCAAACTGACAGCTCTTGTTGATGGCACTTTCCGTGTGGAGCTGGACGAAGCTGACCCTCTGTATCCACGATACAGAACTATGCTGGCGCTGGACGGAGAACCCAAGGGTGATAGGTAAGTGTCCAAAATCTCAATAAAAAAAAAAAGAAAAAATTCAAAAAAAAATTCAAAAAAAAAAACAAAACACTATATTTTATCTTAAGATGCGATTATATTCCATTGGTGACATAACCAGGGGCCTGTTGCATAACAAAGTACAACTTATATTACAAGTGGAACTCCCTTTCTAGTTAATATAACTGAAGCAAGAGTTCCGCTTGTAATATTAGTTGTACTTTGTTATGCAACAGGCCCAGTTATTTATGTAAACAATTTTTTATAAATTTTTCAACCTGGATATAAGCAAACTTTGACATTGTCTAGGGCTTGCACTATCCGGTAACTTTTTACTATCCGGATATTTCGGATATTTCAAATCTCTGTATCCGGATATCCGGTTATTTCGGATAATTTGAATAATTTTCCAAATATTAAAAAAATACGCTAATAATAATTTATAAATTGTTTAATTAACTTAACGATGAGTGTTTTTAATAAAGTTAACCAAAATTGTATGATAAGGACTTAAAAATAATTATTTGTCACTTTAATAAGTGAATATTTCAAACTAAATACAAACTGAAATATAGATGCACAGAAAAAACCCCAGAAAAAAGACCAATGCTGGGAATCGAACCCAGGTCCTCAGCATTCCGTGCTGCATGCTTACCCCTACACCATCACTGGTCTAGAAGTTAGCGACGAATCTTTCCCATACATCGTACACTTCAGTCTGTTATAATCACATTAGGCAGTGATAAAGCGCATCTATGTTATGCCCTCTACCGAGAGACTTCAACACTCCTTCGGAGCTACCCGCTCACCTGGACCAAGAGATGGCGCTACTAGGCCAACTTTTACAAGTTAAGTATGAAGTATCTTTTTCTATTTATTTTTTATTTTCTTCAACTTCATTTTTTTTATTACTTTTAAGGTCATCCCGTGAAACCATATATTTCAAATGAACTAAAACAATTACTTTGCTCACCCGCGACCTTACAATAGTTACGTTTATGCAAGAAATGTGCGTTCATGCAGTTCCTCCACCTCCACACTGTACGAACACACACAAATCACATAAACCCAACCATCACCACCACCAAGCTACACTGACGCGTTTCGAACTCAACCAGAGCTCATCTTCAGAGTTACCACAACCGTATGCTATGCTACCAAATGTTAAACTAACAAACCAAAACAAATGTTTTAACTTGTCACTGTAACTTCTCAAGTACCCACTTTATTTTTCTTATTCTCAAACTACCCCACAAAAATTAACTTTTATTGACATATTTAAAACTACCTTGAATTTTTTTGTTTATTTATTTATAAGGCATATTTAATTAATACTAACTGTTCAAATTCGACCCAAGCCGCAGTAAAGGAGAAGATACTAAATTTACCTGTTCATTAATAATAGACCCCATAGTGTTGTACCTAATTATTTCCATGCATTCCAGAGCATCCAGACGCAACCCCTTGCCGCAATAATGTAACACTTCATAAGAATCTGAATCTAACAATGAATGATTTGATTCCAACAAATGTTTTGCAAAATTCGATCTATCTGGATGCTCATTCCTATATGCCGAAACATGCTCTTTAAATCTAGTATTAAAACTTCGGCCTGTCTGTCCTACGTATATCCCATTGCAGTCATTACAAGTAAGCTTGTATACCCCCGATCTAGTTCCCTTATCTACCTGTTCTTTGTGGTTACATAGCCTAGAGTACAAAGAGTTGTTAGTCTTAAAGGCAACATTAATATTGTTTGATTTTAAAATGCCATAAATCTTATCAGACAAACCCCCGACGTAAGAGATGCTAGATCTATATTTGTTAGTAGACTGAGAAGGTAACGCAGCGTAAAGCATGCTATTTACTAACCGTGCCTGCTTCTTTTGAACTAAACTATCTACCATTGATTTTGTATAACCATTTGAGATCGCTATCTGATAAATAGTACTCAACTCTAAATCAAAATGTTCCTTAGAAAGAGGCACAGTCAACAATCTATTAACATAACAATGGAAAGCAGCCAGTTTATGCTGCCACGGATGATTAGAAGATGCTGGTATAACAGCATCTGTGTACGTGGGCTTACGGTATATTTTAAATTGATGTTTACCATTTAATTTTGAAATCGTTAAATCCAAAAAGTTCAACGAACAATTTTCCTCCAATTCTTTTTTGAACCTTATCTTTACGTGCTTGTTATTCAAACCATTAATAAACACGTCAAGCTGTCTCATACTCCCTCTCCAGCATAGGATCAAATCATCAACAAACCTAAAATAGTACACAATATTACTATTACCCACAATATACTGATTCTCAAAATGATCCATAAATATATCTGCCATTAAAGGACTCAGAGGTGAATCTGAACTTCGATGCGAAGCCAATCGACTTGGCATCGCGGCAAAGATTCCAGAACAGACCAGATTTCGATCGAGCCAAAAGCCTTTTCATAGTCCACAAACGCTAAGCATTGGGGCCGATTATACTCTTCGGTCTTCTGTATAATCTGCGCGCTGTATGGATGTGGTCTATGGTGCCGTATCCCGATCGAAACCCGGCCTGTTCGCGGCTGGAACTCGTCGAGTCTTCGCGCGAGACGGTTCGTGATGAATTTCGAAAATAGCTTATAGACGTGGCTTAAGAGTGAGATCGCTCGCTACTTCTTCAAAAGAGTTTTATCACCCTTTTTGAAAAACAACACGACAACACTCTTACTCCACGCCTCTGGAGTTCTCCCATCAAAAAGAACAGTATTAAAAATGTTCTGGAGCTCCTTCATTATAGGTTTACCACCAGATCTCAGAAGCTTAGTCGTAAACCGTCTTCTCCAGGGGCTTTTCAATGTAAACGTGTATAGTTTTTTAAAATATTAACCAGAATGAGATCCTTATTAGTTTACATACAAATCAAATAATCGAAAACAATAAAAATACGTTAGGTAGGTACTTAAAAGCTAATAAACCTTGTTCTTCACAGTTATGAGATTTTCTTTACATGCAATCAATGACTCTAAATTTAACACATTTACCAATAATTCATGTCCACCATTAAATCAAACTGTATAGCAAGAATGAACTTTAGTACTGTTGTATGTAAACCCACCTAATACAGATAAAAATTGTTTGAATATGCATACTCCACACCACACCTGTGCATTATTAACTGATATTCGAATTATCCAAATTATCCGGATAATGAAGTGCCTCCTATCCGGATTTGAAAATGTCCGGATATCCGGATAATACGGTTATCCGGTTATCCGGATTGCAAGCCCTATTCGTCACTACTTTGAAAAAAATTTGTATCTCAAATTTGATATTCTGCCGTCTGCCCAAGTGATCTTTATTAAGTGAACTTCAAGGTTCAGTTTGGTTACATATTAAGATTTTTTAATTTTGCATATCTGGTTTGTCCCTCCCCTAAAAAATTTTTTTAACTAATTGTAGCCTCATCTGTACTATGTTGGCAGTGATAAAATACGCTTTGTTAATACAACAAGGATAAAGCAATTGGGTCAATCAACTATTTTTTGTAAACGATTTTCTGCTACTTTCTATGAAAACCGAAATAATTTAAAAACTGATTATTTTTCCTTATTTAAAGTATACTTTTCAAAACCCTAGATTTTTGTAGTCAATAATGGTGTAATTGCCATATTTATTTTATTTTCTTTAGCTTCTATTTCGTGGGTGACCCAGGGGACAATGTTGTCCCCGAAATTTGTATGAAAATAGTGGTATTTCCCCTGGTTGAACGGATTTTTTCATAGAAATACTTATTATTTTTGGTTTTCACATACGCACTATGATAAACAGTTTATCTAATTACTGGAAAATCATGGTTTCACTAACCAGAGATTACAGAGTTACTTGTAAAGAAGTAAATAGAAATTTACAAAAAAAAGTTGATTGACCCAATTATTATAAAAAAATATATTATAAAACCTCGAAATTATTATAAAACCTCGTTAAATTTTTAACTTGCTTTAAATTGCCAAAACGGAAGCCATTATTATATAATTTTATGCTAAAATAATCCTTCTGCCGCTATGTTAAAGTTCGCAAATCGTACAAAGGTATATCTTTGTGATAAGAAACTGTTACGATTCTCTTATCAGTCAGTTAATTGAGGTGCTTTGATTGTAGGTATTGTCAACGGGTTTATTATTTGTTCTCGTAACAAATTGATTTTATTGTATGGTTTGTGTAACATCTAAAGCAAGTTTTTTTTTTGTTTACTTGATTATACTACTTGTAGAGGAGAGAATTTATTCACATGAAGTAATGACTATGGCTATACACTACACAAAAATTGATTGATTGTGAACCAATAAATGTGATTGGTGGAATCAAATACATCCATAGCAATGTAGCATAGCACATCTCTGTTGCAACAGGCACCCTAATAATAAAAATAATGCAATAATTATAATAATAATAAATCATGCAACAATTGACACCAATTTATACTATTAGATATTTTTTATTTGTATATTTCCTGTCAAATATTTTTTTTTATGTGTAGTTATTGAATATGTGTAATAAACATCTCTCTCTCTCTCTCTCTCTCTCTCTCTCTCTCTCTCTCTCTCTCTCTCTCTCAGTTGACCTGGTCACAAACTAAGCAAAGCTTGTGTTTTGGGTACTAGGAAACGGACAAACATACTTGTATAGATAAATATATACTTAAATACATATTAAACACCCAAGACTCTAGCACAAACATTCGTATTTTTCACACAAATATCGGCCAGGATCCCGGGACCTCAAGCTTCATAGGTTCTCTAACTAGGCTATCCGGTCGTCAATGTGGTAAAGTCGACTACATAAATGTGAGCCATCCTTTAACTGCACCATTCTCTTCCAGCCTGACGCTGGTCTCCATCGACAAAGGCGTCTTGACCGTCACCAACGCCCAAGGCCACAAGGCCCTCATCACGGCGGAACCCCTTAAGTTCGAGTTCCTTGATCTCAACGGGGACGCGGCAGTGGTGCTCAACGCGAACCACCAGCTGATCGTGGAACCGCTGAAGGTTAAAGAGGAGGGCGAGGAGGGTGATGTGAGTGTTGTGACGTTTGAGTTGGGTACAATACGGTTTTTAATAAACGACGTGCAAATGGTTGAATCAACTTTTTCATGCCTCTCGTTGCTGTGGTTACAGAAATGTTGTCTCATGGATAACTAAGCTTTTTTCTATGAAACAGTATGAAGATGTCACTTGGATAACCGGGGACTGAGTAAATAAAACGGAAAAGTTGATTCACCCAAGTAAGCCGTGGTGGCTTAGTGGTTTGACCTACAGTCTCTCAGAAAGAGTTCTCTCAGAAATGGACAGGGTGGCCAATTTGGAGGTGTACAACTTTTTTTGCCGCCTTTTTGTTTTGGCGGCACGTATGACAGTTGTCGCATGAAAATTACTTTGTGTAGATACGGCAAATTAGTTATGGAGCCGGATTTTATGACTAAAGAACGTGTTTTAACTATTAAAACGTTCTACTCAACCCAATCATGTATTGCGGAAACTCTATGAAAATTGATTGAACGGTGACATTGATTGGGCCCCCATGATCGCCTGATTTAACAGCTCCTGTTTTTTTTCTGTGGGGCTATCTAAAGGGACATGTCTATGCTAACAGGCCAATGAACATTCAGCAATTAAAACAAAATATTCGAGACAGTCACTGAGATAACGCAGGAAATGTGTGTAAATGTGATGAAAAACGCGATGAAAAGTGCCATCTGCCATGCTGTTAGACGTGGTTTTGTCTGACGTTATCTTCCATATTAAATTGCCGGCCCTAAATACTATATTTAACAAGAAATAAGTACTTAATAATTTTTATATTTCATAGAATAAAATTACAAAACTAAGGTATACCACCCTGTATGTCTAGGGGTCTAAGAGACACAAAAGTTTGGGCATCACTTCTGTAAATACTGAGAAAATACCGAATTCTACTCAACTCCGCTTATTGTTACAGTATTTACCTGTTGTTGTTTACTTCTTGTGTTACGTCTGATTCTGTTATTTCCTGTTATTGTGTTGTATTATTTGTCGTTCGCAATTCGGTTGTATTTTTTTTATGTTTGTTACCTCAGG
The DNA here is from genome assembly GCA_947859365.1 of Archips crataeganus. Lineage (NCBI taxonomy): Eukaryota > Metazoa > Arthropoda > Insecta > Lepidoptera > Tortricidae > Archips > Archips crataeganus. Next base: position 3,986,051 of record OX402071.1, on the reverse strand, counting down.
AGTCCGTCATTTATGAATAGATTTCGAAAATTCACAAAATAATTTGAAGATAGATACAGTGTAGCTCTTCAAAGTTAGAGTGAATAGGCTGTTACTGAACCAGTGAGGTATACCTTTGGCCTCATCTGCACTTTTCATCAGGTGAGGTAGAGGTCAATCACGGGTCAGTTTTATGTAAAAAAATATTTTTTGTTTGCTCTTAGGGATGAAGAAATAGACCAGGTGAGGCAGGTGATGATTTTGTTTACTTTTTAGTGGATATTGTGTTTCAAAATAAATTTCGCTAAGGCCTGTTTTTTCAGTAACAGCCTATGGGTGAATAAACTTTTTAGTGCCACCCGTTGCTATGGTTACACAAATTTTGTCCCTTGGACAACCTAAGCATTTTTCTATGAAACATTATGAAGTGTCACTTGGACAACCGGGGACAGAGTAAATAAGACGAAAAAGTTGATTCACTTTTGATTACTTTGTCTCGTTGATTATTTTGTTAAAGAAAACGAAAAACTGAATCCATGCCTAGACAAAAATAATCTCGTCTATTTGCTCACCTGTGGAGAATGGAGAATCCCCAAATGAAGATTATGTATTTTTACCCGGCTATCATTTTATCGTGGTTTCGGTTACTCTGTGATCCATTATCATTGTTATTGACCGACTGACACACTCGAGATCAACAAGGCATTGATCTTGACTCTTATCATTTTACGTGACTGATAGCGCGTCTCATTTATCGATCAGTACTATTAAATCCACACGTGTTCATAATTATGTGATGATCACTTTTATTCCTATACGAAAACTGTCATACGTTGGCAGAAGAACAGACAGACTTACTTTCGCACTCGGTTGAATCAAAATTTTCGTCTTTTTTACTCAGTCCCCAGTTGTCCAAGTGACATCTTCATACTGTTCCATTGAAAAATGCTTAGGTTGTCCAAGAGACAAAATTTGTGTAACCATAGTCACGGGTGACAAGAAAAAGTTGATTCACCCAAAAACTACAACAGACAGGCCTCCCCTAAAGAATTCCACAACGATCAATCCTACGCTGCCTGCATCCAAGTGGTTCGTATGCCTTTTACCGGATCGTCAGCCATCTTGGGGGTCTTCCCACGCCACGTCTTCCAGATGGGTTAGGCTCGAAAAACTCGCTTTCCCGATTTGTGCACTTTTTCTAATGGTACACTTGTTTAGATGGATCACTTTCTCTGAAGGTGCACTGTCTCAAAAAGTGCACTTCCCAAATGGTACACTTTCTCAGATAGAGCACATTCTCAGAAGATGCACTTTCCCAAAAAGTGCACTTTCTCAAATAGAGCACTAGATTTGGAAAAGTACGTACTATATACCTATATATATAGACTATTCAATAAACGGTAAAAATGCACTAGCACGAAGGATTTATCTAGTTACATAGGTAAAAATGTTAACATCACCATCATAGCTTAGGATCTTCATCTAAGGGAAACTTTGTGGTGAAGTTGACATTTTTAGTCAAAAACAAGTGTACTAGTCAGTGTACATTTTGGGAAAGTGTGCGTTTTGAGAAAATGTACATTATGGGAAAGTGCGCGTTTTGAGAAAATGTGCTTTTTGGGAAAATGCACTTACGGGGAAAGTGCCTTTAATGAGCAAGTGTACATTTTGCGGAAAGTGCACTTTCAGAGAAAGTGCACATTTTGGGAAAGTGAGTTTTTTGAGCCTAACCCTTCCAGATCGCGGTCGCCCCTCTAAAACCTTATTGCCCCATCTGGCGTCGGTTCTACGAGCAATGGCCCTGCCCACGAGCAATGGTGACTCTCTATGTCAGTAACTTTGGTTCTCCTGCGGATTTCCTCATTTCTGATTCGATCAGGTCAAGAGACTCGGTGCATAGCTCGCTCTTTGAGTGACCTTGAGCTTCCTTATAGGTCCCATTGTAAGCGACCACTTCTCAGTTCCTTAATTATTATGCATAAAATATTTACTAAAAACAATATAATCGTGTTCACGGTCATTTAAACAATTGTATCCTTATTTATTTCATTTCATTACAAAGTCGAAATGTCCCTCAAACTTATTCAATTTGTTATTGTCCACATTCTGTAGATTAAAATATCCTAAAATAATTTTGATATCACGGTCATTGAACCCTCATACTCTCAAGCATCTTAGATAAATCGGAAACGTGTTTATTACTTCCTTTGTCTCTCTATCTCGTACTAAAACCATTTCAGTCATATACCACTCAACAACTTTTTCAAAATAAACGAGATTGCAATTTCGTTACATGTTAGTGTGAGGGTCCAATGCGAGAAAGTTCCACAGCTGGATCTGCTTCAAATTATCGGAACTTAACAACGTGCTTTGAGAATGTTGATCAAGCCTTATCTTTGTCAATTTTGAGAACCTGACTACGAAGCTTGAGGTCCCGGGTTCGATTCCCGTGTCGGGGCAGATATTTGTATGAAAAATACGAATGTTTGTTCTCGGGTCTTGGGTGTTTAATATGTATATAAGTATGTATCTATCTATATAAAATTGTATCTGAATTTCACAGTGCTTTGGTTGATCTGTTATGCTGTGAAATGTAATGAATAAAATAAATAAAATAAATAAATAAATATAAGTATGTTTATTCGTTGCCTAGTACCCATAACACAAGCTTTACTTAGCTTACTTTGGGACTAGGTCAATTGGTGTGAATTGTCCCGTGATATTTATTTATTTATTTATTTAATTTAGAAGTGACTGTTTAGTTGGAATGCCATTGTGTAGTTAACCACAAACCAATAATTTTTACAACTTGACAGTAATATACTGTAAGTTTCATTGCGTCTGATGTTTCGCATATTCAACATGTACATTTTGCGGAAAGTGCCCTTTTAGAAAAAGTGAGATCTACGAGCCGAAGTCTTTTTATCCCGGTAAAATGCTTGCGGGTAACAACTATTAAATTAACTAAATATTATATTATTTAATTAGCTGTTGCCCTCGACCCCGTCCGCGAAGAATGAGGGGGGGGGGGGATAAAAAATAGCCTACGACCTATTCTCAGACCTACCGAACACAGAAAAAAGTTTCATAAAAATCGGTTAAGCCGTTTCGGAGGAGTTCGATAGCAAACACCGTGACACGAGATTTTTACATATTAGATTTTTATTTGTTTTCGGTACTTTTGGGCCGGGTCCGGGTCAAGTTGGGACCTGACATACGCAATAGAGAAAAGCGTCTTTAAGGGCCTACCGTGTTTTTGGCGCATTTATTGCATTCATTTAATCTCGTGCTGTATCATTACAAGTAAAGCTATACCTATAGTCTTGAAATTCATGTGTAAGATATTTGAGGATTCACTCTAGTGACAAGTGTTTATCGAAACACGATTACTTAATAGTTCGCTCGATAGAAAAAAATCCAAAGTCGTCTCTAAAAATAAAATAAATTCGTAGTACGACGCTAATAATGCACGGCAAATCATGACTTTTTGAATGTTAATAAAACAAGATGTTTTCTAGGGCGTATTGTTGCTACATTTTTAAAATATGTATTTGTTTTAGTAATAAGATGAAAATACCCAAATACACGCGCAGTCCAACCAACCTATCTTAAGCCATCGTGCCTCCCCCACGCCCGAAAAGCTCGGTAGGCCCTTAATGAAGCCTGTGATATGAGTAGGCGTGTACTTACTTCCTTTTAGTATTTAACTAAATCGTTGTCATTGCGCAGTTTATTTATTAGCATTTAATGGACCAGCTAGGGGTCAGGAGTCGCGACCCACTGAATCAGATAGCATGACGTTTATGTGATCTAATTAGGTATTAGATAATTGACAACATTTCATATTTCTAAGACTATAATTTGATTCGTTCTCTGTATTCTGTTTGGAAAGAGAAAGACGCTGATAGTTTTAAATTTTCACTAGGATTATTAATTAATTTGTTACAATTTTTTAAAGATGTGTTTATTCTAAAAGAGCGTAACGATAGAATAAATCCATTAATTACTTTTGTCTAGTCTCTATTAAAAAAAAGTGATGACGTAAATTTGACGTTAAGGTTGTTATCAAATTTAAAATTATGACAGCTCTTTTTTCTAGTGAAAAGGGTAAAGGAAACATATCTATTCTGTGGATGTATTTGCAAGTACATATATGTTTTTAAATTTGTTCTATTTTTTTAAATATAGAGAATTAAATTATAATAAATATTTTCAGTGTTCAGGAGGCAAAACTTTTTCGATTCCTGCAGTAATTTTCAGGTGTTAAAAAAATGAAAGGTTGTCAATTGCTATTAGTGGCGGTTAGTGATCGTTTTGTACATTTGTAAAGCTAACAGTCATTAATATTTATGTCATCATCATATCAGCCAAAAGACCAAGACCCATCCCTCAGATCCTGAATAATTATGTGTAAAATAATACAGCTTGTTTACGGTCATATAAACTGCATCCTTATTTATTAAACTGCATAATTTAAAATTTTCCTGATAAAATTCAATCAGATTTTGTAGATTAAAATATCCTAAAATAAATTCACATTTATATTAATGGTTTAGATTGGTATGGATTACTAAAATGTAATGCTTTCAATGCGTTTCAATGACGTTTCAGTTATTAACACGTTCACAGTCCAGTGACCCGTATGTGGGGCCATGATAGCTCTTATTCCATTGTAATAAAGATCTACTTCAAGGCACGAACAGGAAACGTGTTCAGTTCCTGCTACTTTTGTGTTTCGCCAACAAATCGTTTTCGGATCTGTTTCAGCTTTATTGTTTTATGTTAGTTGTAACTATGTATGTTTAAATGTAAGAACTATGTACCGTTTGTGCCTAAATAAACATTTAAATAGGTATACAAATGTAATTATTCAACAAAAACTTATTTATTTCTGCACAGGACAACGAAGGCTCTCGCGGCGAGAACTTCAAGTCCCACCATGATAGCAAACCGAGAGGCAACGAGGCTGTCTCGCTCGACGTCTCTTTCCCCGAGGCTGATCATGTCTATGGTAAGTTTCCTTAGGCTACAGAGCGCAAGCACATAAAAAAAAATATACAATATAGGCTTACGTTTGACCACCATCACGCCTGATGGAAAGCGAAGATGAGGCCTACGATGGAGCACGCTTGCCTAGTAAATGCACATTCACCCTAAACTTGAAAACGGCCAGCTTGTAGTGTTCAGGGAACACAGACGCGGGTAGGGAATTCCACTCTTTAGCTGTAGGTGCGGATGATGAATGAAGAGCGGATGCGGATTTTGGGAATGCTGACAATGTAAGCGTGGAGACCGCGCCTTCTTCTGGTCGACCTGTGAAATTAAGCAGGTGGAAGAAGGTCGTGCAATTCCGAAGCACATTGAACGAAATGTAGCATGTAGAAAACTAAACTTGCGATATTTTTATACTAAATACGAACTGAAACATGGATACACAGAAAAAACCCAGAAAAAGAGCGCTGGGAATCTTGCGATGTTTTAAAATAATTGGCTCAAGGTCTCTCCCATATTTCAAATAACTGTGGTCACAATTTAATATTTTTTATTAGGGTTCCCTCAAAATTGAATCACATGTAAAGGTGGGTCGTTATCAATTGGTAGCCGACAGATGCAATATGGTGATGAAAGCAAAAGGTGGATAAGACTTTCATTAAATTTTGAGTAAATTTGTTTATATAAATATACGCAGTTCTTGCTATTTCACAGTAAGTAAATTGTGCATTAAGAAAGTACCAGTACTTTCTAGTGGCCATCCACTCAGCAAATAGTCACCTCTTGAGACTAAGTGTTTATATCTATTACGTCTTAAACTTGTCAATTACATTGGCGTTTTCACTTGGGACTTTTATCTTTTTTTAACTCCATTGTAGTCATATCCATATTACCTATATCGTTTGACATTATTTTCACGTAATTTACATTTGTCAGCCGCCCATTAGTCGCTAACGTAATATTAGACGATGAAACTCAATCGTTTTCTCGAAAACGAAATCTAGTTCTCGAAACGGTTAGCGTTCGCAACTGTTTATTTATTTGTTTAATATGTTTACTGGACGGCAGGCGGATGATAAACGCGAGAATTTGATAACATCCTAAAGGAAATATCGCCGACGTTCGTTTCGTCGAATGAAAGCGCTTAGTAAATACACTATCCGTCGCATTACGAGCCAGAAGAACTAGAGACATATATCGTCACTACTTTGAAAAAACCTCGTATCTCAAATCAATACGTAAACCAAATTGAACCTTGATTTACTTTTAGTAAAGTTCACTTGGCAGATTTTCGATTTTAAGATATGAGATTCTTTCAAAGTACTGACGATATACGGTTATCGACTGTATCTCTTTAATTCTAAAGATCATTTTGTTTTATTAATGAATTAAACAATTATGGTCCAAGCGCTATGAGTTTATGTAAAGAAATAACAAAGAGGCTAGTCGATGTCACAGGAGACCTTCGTCCGCGCTAATCATTTATACTCCTCTCCTATTGGTCGTAGCGTGATGTTATATAGCCTATAACCTTCCTTGATAAATGAAACATTCAACGCAAAAAGAATTTTTCAATTCGAACCAGTTCCTAGAGTTTAGCGCGTTCAACCAAACTTACGAACAAACAAACTCTTCAGCTATAATTAGTACCTATAGATATTCGTAGGATGTATATTATATTTAGACTTTGGTGTGTAACTATAAATTAAAAAAATTAAAAACCCCCAGCGCAATTATGTCTCTCGTACTCGTATGTTTGAACATTAAGTCAATGCCCATTATGCGTCTAAGATCCCTTCTGCAGTTAACAAAAGAGCTGATAACTTTGAAACGGCTGAACGGACACACACACACACATAGCGGTCAAACTTACAACACCCCTTTTTTTGTGTCGGGGGTTAAAAAATGCGTTATTTTTGCACACAGGCATCCCCGAGCACACTGACAAATTCTCCCTCCGTACCACGTCGTCCGGCGAGCCGTACCGGCTGTACAACCTGGACGTGTTCGAGTACGAGCTGGACAGCCGGATGGCCATTTACGGCGCCATTCCGGTCCTGTATGCCCACAGGTGAGCGACGCGACCAAGTTCGTAGCCATAATCACTCGTAGTCAGAGGTCGGAATTTTCACAGCAAAACAAACTGTCGCAATAGTCACTACTATTTAGTCAATAATATTCAGAGATATTTTTTTAATGATATCGATAGTTGTGTAATAGAAGAAAAAAAACGGTCACCCAAATAAAAAATATTTAATACATTATTTTACGAAAGGTTTGTAAAAAATTATGTAGAGACAGATGCAATTTCTTCTTCGCAATCCGCGTTAGTATATATACACAGCAGCACATGACATTTTGTTTGGTTTGTGATAGTGATAGGAGTAGATAATCATTAATTTTTCAACAGTTTTTGGGAGTAGATTGTTTCCTTTATCACTGTAAAGCCATTTATGTATACCTACTTAATGAACGATTAACTTCACTCGATGTCAATATTACGACAGCCTAAACCACGTCTTCTACATATTTTAAATTTAACTGTCACCAATGATTATAACATTTTTTTTTTTGCGGCATGATTTTTTTTATATACCTAATAATACTCGATATCGATAAGGACATGTTTCGAATACCAGCTAGATTGCGACAGTCTATTTTGCCGTGAAAATTCCGACCTCTGCTCATACTCTTAGGTATTCATATCATTGATTTATTGTGTGTGAGTGAATCAACTTTTTTGTGTTGTTACTCTGTCTCCGGTTGTCCAAGTGACATCATCATAATGTTTCATAGAAAAATGCTTAGGTTGTCCAGGAGACAAAATTTGTGTAACCAAAGCAACGGGTGGCAAGAAAAAGTTGATTCAACCAATTTGCTATCCCGCGGGAACTATGCATTATTCCGGGATAAAAAGTATGTTATAAAATATCTGTGTGCCACATCTGAATCAGTCAAACCTATAGAGACCTGCATGACCTGCCTGACCTATAGAGTCCTACAGGATAACCATTTCAAAATTCCTAGATAATTAATGGCTTCTGAGAAAAAAAGAGTTATACGAAATAATGAATTATGCCAAATGATGAATTGTGCGTAGAAATTTTATGCAACAAGATACGCTCCCCTTTTTGTTGGCTGTCACCGACTGGCAGACAGAAGTTAACTGACTTTATCTTCAACAGCGCTAAACGCACGTCCGGCGTGTTCTGGCACAACTCTGCAGAAACGTGGGTGGACGTCGTGAACCACGCTGAAGGGAACGTGGTGTCATCCCTCGTCAACCTGGTCACTGGCGGCCAGAAGAAGCAGGTCGATGCCAGGTTAGTACTGGCCCTTACAGTGTCAAATACTACAGAGACTATTCTAAAGAAATTATGTAAACTAGATAAAAAATATAACTAACACATTTATTACTATTTCCAACTCGGATTTAATAAAAAACAGAGATAAGCCATAATTATTTATTTTTAATAAGCATAGTGGCAGAATGTCTTATCATAATGAACCAAAAAGCAAATATTGCATATAGTTTTTTTTAATGGCTAAACGCTATGTGTCACAAATGTATGTGGAATGGAAGTTAAAAAAGCGCATCTTGCAAGCCTTTGCCTGCAATTTTGTATGAAATTCCATTAACGACCTCTCGTCTAGCCGCACCTGCAACATGATACTTCGTGGCCTAAGAAACATAATGTCAATATACACAAAGTAGACCCAGATACAAAGTAAAGTGCAGTAGTAGGTACACATTTTATTTGGCGCGTCGTATATTTCCGGCTAAACTATTTCGATGATAGCGGAAGGTACGATTTAAACTTTCAATCAGTCTTATGTCGTATAGTTACAAAGTTCAAATTACAGTGCATCTGTTATCCGTCTCACTCACTCGGAAGTGTAGCGACTGACTAAAATGGCACGCGACGCGAGCTAACATGGCGGCAGCAACCCACCAATAGCGGCACAGGAAAAAGACGCCGTGCGTGGAGTATGCAGATTGGTCAATTGCATTTCCCGCGCATCTAAAACGCGTCTTATATTTATATTATATTTTATATTTTTTATTTGGGGCATCAACAGCAATACAATACATTATAATGAGACTTAAGTACTAGACAAAAAGCCAATAACAGATGTCGACAGGCATACAAGTTGTTTACAAATAAAGCTATCAAGCAAAAACAAATAAAAGAATCCACATAAATGAGTTACTGTGTATGAGTATGGTATGGATATGTGTAAGGTAAGTGCTTCTGCTCAGATACATCGGTGCTACTGTACCTTCTTTTTTTGTGCAGATTCATGAGCGAGTCCGGCATCGTGGACGTGTTCGTGTTCCTGGGCAGCCGGCCCAAGGACGTGTTCCGGCAGTACAGCCGGCTCACCGGCGTCGCTCCCGTGCCGCCAGTGAGTTGACGCGCCCGCTGACGCCGCGTCAATACGCAGCTGTCAAAATATCTTCACGCGACGACCAGACCGCTGCACAGTCAACAACTTTAATAGGGATGTTGACACCACCAATCAACTGACGTACTTTTTATGAGCTGTCAAAACACATTTCTCCCATAGAGTTTGAATGGCAATAGCAACATATGACGTCACTTGTTCGCATACTCAATTAACTAACTATTTATTTGTTTTAAAGCAACTAGAAATCTAATTTTGCAGTTAATCGAAAATTAATCTGGGATTCAGGGCTAAAATAAAGCGTTTTTTTACTGGAGTCGTGTCTTCGAATTATTTTTTAATGGTGTCAACTTCCCTATTGTTCAGCAACTTGCCACTGTTTGTATTTTAGCCGTGTAATGCTAATCGGGTTTAACCGCTTGTACTCGTATATGGGTGAATCAAACTTTTAGTGACACCCGTTGCTATGGTTACAAAAATTTTGTCCCTTGGACAACCTAAGTATTTTTCTATGAAACAGTATGAAGTGTCACTTGGACAACCGGGGACAGAGTAAACAACACAGAAAAGTTGATTCATCCATATTATCCTGATTTGCATTACACGGCTAAAGTGCAAAGAGTGCCAAGTTACTCAACAGTTATAGTTACAAATGCAACAAAATCGACATAGTTTATACAAAAACGTGAAAATTATGTGGAATTGTAACATTTGTGGTATAGGATAGGGGGCTGATAGCCTAGTGGTTAGAGGACCTGACTACGAAGCTTGATGCCCCGGGTTTGCTTACAATTAGTTTGTGACTAGGTCAATTGGTGTCAATCGTCCTATGATTTATTATTTATTTATTCAATGAGGTACAACTTTTTTACAATAGCGTAGCATGGTTTACATGCGAAATTACATTTGAAATTTACCATCAACTTTATGGTGAAAGAAACACCTTACGAAAATTTCAATGGTGTGTGTGAAGTACCCAATCCGCACTAGGCTCGCGTGGGAACTACGGCCCATGCCATCTCAGTGTGTCTTCTATGTATTTGTCTTCAAACTAACTCGTTTGTTTGTAGAAATTCTCGCTGGCGTACCACCAGAGCCGTTGGAACTACAACGACGAGAATGACGTGCGTTCCGTCAGTGAGAACTTCGACGTGCACGACATTCCGGCTGACGTGCTGTGGCTGGACATCGAGTATACTGACAGGAAGAAGTGAGTGTTGCCGTATCTATGGTTGTTTTCCAGAGGGTGTGAGTTGCCATGGCCAATGCGATGAAGCTGAGTTTACGCCCAAAACCTGGAATGAGCACTGGACTATTTATTGCGAACGTTTAACGACATTTTTACGAAATGGGTAGGGAATTAAATTCTTTGACTGTGTAACTTGACCTGTCACCCGGTACCTGGTTATGGGTGAATCAACTTTTTAGTGCCACCCGTTGCTATGGTTACACAAATTTTGTCCCTTGGACAACCTAAGCATTTTTCTATGAAACAGTATGAAGTGTCACTTGGACAACTGGGAACAGAGTAAACAAAGTTGATTCACCCATTTTCTTTTTAATTATGGCAGACGCTCGGCATCCTTTGAATTGGATTCTGACTCGCACTCTATCTATCTATCAATCGGCTGCTATAAAAGCCAACGAAATAATTACTCAGAAAATAATTATGTTTCAGATATTTCACATGGGACGCCGAGAAATTCCCCCACCCCTCGGAAATGGTGGCAAACCTGACGGCCGTCGGCCGCAAACTGGTCGTCATCATCGACCCCCACATTAAGAGGGAGGCCGGGTACTTCCTACACGAAGATGCTACTGACAACGGGTACTATGTCAAGGATAAAGATGGGAAGGATTACGAGGGTAGGTATCTCGCGGACGACATATGAATACCTGTTTTCCCATACACAAACTGTTGGTTGATTCACCCAAATATGTATCCGAATTTCTAATCCCTTGGTAAGTCCCGAGTGCGGTAACAGTTACGAGTGGAAAAAGTTTAAAATATTATCGTCAGTTATAGGATCAATTAATGTAACCGCTATTGCTTTCATTGGCGGTAACATTAATTGATCCTACAACTGACGTTATATTATCTTGTTTGGCAGGCTGGTGCTGGCCCGGCTCTTCCAGCTACCTGGACTTCTTCGACCCGCGCGTCAGCAAGTATTACGCGGAACGCTACCTGTTCGACAACTTCCCCGGCACCAGCAAAGATGTGCACCACTGGAATGACATGAACGAGCCCAGCGTACGTACCGCATACGGCTTTGCCGTCGGAGTGGACCTAGCCATCTACTACCTTACCTACATACTGTCATTGGGTTTCTATTTCTACTACTCCTGCTGGCTCGTGCTGAGGCACCGACTTCAAACAAATTAGTAGAAACATATTTTCATGGTTTTTTTTTAGTCGGTTAAATTTTTTATTCGTATTTTCTTTTTCATTTTAGTTTTTGGGTGTTATTAAAGGCGGTTTTATTTTTTAATATGCTCTTACTATTAAACCTTTCGGGCCGTTCTATCAGTTTCCTAAAACATCCGTTCCAAAATAACAGTTTATTTAAATGAACGTCGGCCAAAAGACCCGTTTTTTATCGCGTGTATGTCAAAACACCCGGTTCCCATAGAATCCGAATGCTCACCCAAATAAATAAAATATGATTCGATGCAGGTGTTCAACGGTCCAGAGATCACGATGCCAAAGGACTGCCGCCACTACAAGCCGCCTCAGGACGGCCACGACGGACTCGCCTCCTTCTGGGAGCACAGGTACAGTCAGCTACAAAAATATGAATACACCCAAAGTATAGTCGACCAAGTAAGTGCTTTACCATTTTTTATGACAGTTCCTACATCAGAATAAAAACAATAAGGCTGATTGTCACATTGACTTGTAAGTGAAAATAGCCTTGTAAGTGAAAATAGCCTTTGATGTCTTAAGTCATACAACTGACATTGAACTTTAGGGTGGTAAAGGAGTTTCTTGGTCGACTATACCAAAAATATGCATCCACGACTCTATTACCAGGGCATAAAGGCGTTTATACATAGTTTTGGTACTTTAAGTCTATTCATATTTTTGTTGCTGACTGTACCTGTCGCCCATACCTACCTACTCTCACACTGTCATCTTGATTTGATCTTAACCCTTAGTAAGGTAGAAATTCAAACTTATTGTTTTAGTAAGTAGTTACAATCTCCATTGTTATTATTGAAAATACTACTAGCTTTAAAAATATCCTTTATCAGGCGTGTATTCGATAGCTGCTTTCGATTCTGTGGCAGTATGCTCCAATAAATGGGACCTTATAAGGGTTTGGTTTGTACGAACGGGTATGTATAATACCGAAGTACGAAAGACCGAATGTATTAAAATATCGATAGGGTCAAAGACCGAAAGGTTTTTTCTGAAACCATAAACTTATTAATATTGTTATTAAACTAACTTAACCTATCCTATTGGGTTCCATACGATACCGTTTTAATAAATTCTGTAATCTGACACACACTTGGTGGGTGTTATTTTTTTTTTAAATTACCTATATAAGGGTAATCAACTTTTTCTTGCCACCCGTTGCTATGGTTACAAATATTTTGTCCCTTGGACAACCTAAGCATTTTTCTATGAAACAGTATGAAGATGTCACTTGGACAACCGGGGACAGTGGAAACAACACAAAAAGTTGATTCACCCATAAACATTTGTTAAACTGTAACTTTTAGTTCTGATGTTTTGCGATAGATGACACTGTCTCGCCTACCGACAATTGTAAATCGCGCTTTCGAGAGTTTTTCGGTAGCCTATAAAAAGGCCATTTTCATTACCAAAGCAACCGTGGTTTGAGTAACAAGTGCGTTCGACGTTCAAACACATTTGTTTTTCACAGGCACGTTCACAACGAGTACGGACTATGGAACATCCGCGCTAGCCAGCAGGGTATGTTGGACAGAGCCTCCGGACAATACCGGCCGTTCATTCTCACGCGCTCGGCCTTCTCCGGCACGCAGAGGTAAGTAATAAAACAATGTGACCAACAACTGCATGATAAAATACAAACAAATAGTCAGTGATTTTGTTTGAATGAAAAATGTGTACTTTATTTATTACGCAATTGTACTCTGATTTCAATTGATGATCAGTGGCGTTTACAGGCTCATTCTAATTTTCGAGAACCAGTAATTTTTTGTCATGCGCTCTTCAAATATTTTTTTTAGAAAAACGGTCCCGTTCTGTAACATACAAATTCTCACTCTTTTAACAATTTCGCTCCCTGTTAATTTTTTTATCTTTTCATGGTGAATGTTTAAAATAATACGTCTAAGTTCAGCTTGTAACTTCTGTACATTTTCATACTTTTTCTTGTAAACTAAATCTTTTACATAACCCCATAAAAAAATCCAGAGCGACACATTTTGAGCATTTGCTAAATTACATTAATTGTAAGCAAAATGTAATTATTATAAATAAACGTAAAATTGCACGGTCTTCCTTTTATTTACGATGCTTGTTACTTGGAAAAAAATAATCCTTTCAATTGAGCCTTTTGATCGGTGTCGTAAAATTACGGGTGTTTTCTTGTTTACCATTTGACGGGTTCGACTCCCGGTTCAGACAGGCGTTCATTCAAAAATCTTTGAATGCAGTTAAAATTGTTTTTAAAATCAAAATGAGGTCTCTTTTCATTAAAATAGGGATGTTGACACCACCAATCAACTGACGTACTTTTTGTGAGCTGTCAAAACACATTTCTCCCATAGAATTTGAATGGCAATAGCAGCATATGACGTCACTTGTTCGCATACTCAATTAACTAACTATTTATTTGTTTTAAAGCAACAAAAAATCTAAGTTTGCAGTTAATCGAAAATTAATCTGGGTTTTAGGGCTAAAATAAATCGTTTTTTTACTGGAGTCGTGTCTTCGAATTATTTTTTAATGGTGTCAACATCCCTATTGTCTATCTACAATATTTAAGGTACTTCCCCTCCATGTGGCATAGCATTGGTACGCCCTGTAGATAACCGGGGCGTGTGAGGCATTCCATCGGCCGCCACGACTTGATGACTGCCGGTGGAGAGGTTAAATAGTACATTATTGTCGTGGCCTGGAAGTAGGCAATTGCTGGGTGAGTATGAGTATTAAACGGACGAGCTTGCGAGTCCGTTTAACTAATACGAAGCCAGCAAATGCTATTCCAGCCGAGACTAATATAAAGCTTTTCTCAAAAATGGTGAAGGAAAAAAAATAGAATAAACTTTTATTAACTTAAATAGGTACAAAGAATTGCAAATCACTTGAAAATTAAATGTCATTAAACCCTTTCCCGTCTTTTTCCATTAAAAAAAACTGCAGGTGTATTTTTCTACCGAAAACACCACAAGCTGTTTCAAACACAATAAAAAAAGTCTGGAGTTCCAACAAAACAACTGATACCGGTCATTTGATTTGGCTGTATACGAATAGTGCCAAATTAACACCATGGCCGTTTTAACTTTTTAAAAAGTTTGTGACTCGACAATAATGGAATTTGTATGCGACATTGTTGTCGAGTTTATCGAGCCTGCAATGTTTTTAACTTTTTATTTTTTTTACTGACCATAAACTATGCACTTCACGTTCTGATATGTAAAGAATAATGTCAACTTTTACGGATATTTTTGAGAAAAATAATGTAACGTTTGCAGGTACGCGGCTGTGTGGACTGGCGACAACGCAGCAGAGTGGGGCTTCCTGGCCGTGTCGGTGCCGATGTGCATCTCCATGGCGACCGCCGGCGTTAGCTTCTGCGGCTCCGACGTCGGCGGCTTCTTCAAGTACCCCGAGGCGGAGCTCATGACGCGCTGGTACCAGGTCAGTTGCTGACCACCACAACCACAGCCACAAGGCCGATAGGCTATCCTATTGCAGGGACGGCGAACGAATCAAAAGCAAAAGTTTATTTCTGTGAATAGCTTGTTAAGGGCTCCTTTACCCGTCTTTTTTAAGTCTATCAGCGCTTTCGGAAACATCATGATTGCCAAGAATGCACTAAATTGAATAAATTGAATGCACTACATTGAATGAATGAATAAATTGGCACTAAGTTATTACAATTTTATCATTATAGGTAGGTACATTACAGAATACACTTCATGCATTCACTAATCAATGCCAAATTTAAGCCTATCTGTTTTATCTATAGCTATTGTCCGTTCACTGCTGGACGTGGGCCTCCTTCATAACAAACAAAAACAACTTCAAAACTCGCGGTCCTTTTAACACGTTCACAGTCCAGTGACCCATACGTGGGGCTCTTATTCCATTGTAATAAGGTTCTACTTTAAAGCACGGACAGGGAACGTGTTAAGGCTATCTTTTTGTATTTTTATTTTTATTTGTAACATTGGTATTGTTTGGGACAAACGAGACTAGAACGCAGGTTTTTTTAATTCACGGCGTACAAAGGGTTAAACACTTGTATTTTCGCAGGCGGGTGCTTACCAACCGTTCTTCCGTGCGCACTCGCACATCGAAACCAAGCGGCGCGAGCCCTGGCTGTACGAGCCGGCCACCACCGCCCTTCTGCGTGACGCCGTGAGGCGGCGGTACGCGCTCATCGACTACTGGTCAGTGTCATACTTATAAGTACCTAGTACCTGGGCGACCGAGCTCTGCTCGGGCAGAAACTCGGTACCAAGCGTTTTCCCAGAGATAAGACCAAGCTAGATCAATTTTTCATCCCCGAAAACCCCCACATACCAAATTTCATCCGTTTCCGAGATCCTGATTATATATTTGCGGGGGAGGGGGTTCGGGGGTTTCAAGGGGGGATGAAAATTTCATTGATTTTGCCGTAGGATGCACAGTTTTCAAGATATTTGACAAAAACACCGGAGGGGTTGGGGCACAGAAATAATTTATTATTATTTCTGTGGGTTGGGGGGTGAGAGGGGGGAGGGGGTGCGGGGGGGATGCGTGGGAGGGAGCGTGGGGGTATCAAAGGGGGGATGAAAATTTCATTGATTTTGCCGTAGGATGCACCGTTTTCAAGATATTTGACAAAAAAACCGGAGGGGGTGGGGGGGTGAGCCACGTTAAACTATCGTCCGTAAACCGACTTTACAGACAACCGGTTTTTCTTGTTCTTTGCTCCCAATAGGGAACGTGCACATAGACGGTGCTGCCAACTGGTGTCATAAGGGTGCCATCAATTTGAATGCTTTACCCAAAGAGTATTGTAATATTATATGAACAAGAGTGGCAACTCTATGGTCAAATTTGCATGTATGGAAGGTGCTGCTGCCCTACGCCCTGGTGAAGAACTAATGTGACGTATCTATAGATGTATACCTATCTATATGTATATGTTGGTAGTGATGTACAGCTATAATTACGCGTAATTTTAATTGATAGGCTAATTGCCACTATTCGTATTTTAGCCGTCTAATTCAAATCAGCATATACGAAGTATAAACGGCTAAACCCGATTTGCACTATATGGCTAAAATACGAACATTGGCAAGTGGCCTATCAATTAAAGTCCTTGACCGTACAATTTGGTACGCCATGGCCATGGCCGATGAATGACAACTGACAAGTTTGACAAGTCAACCAAGATGGCCGCTAATTTAGTTCTTTAACAAACAACCAGAGATCGCTGTAGTCGCATGAAAAGTGTGATATATGTAAGTGTGCCCCCCCTGGCTTTACCTTGATAAGTTTGTTTTACTGTCCGCATAGTGTCTCTTTTGTCGCATTAGTGCTGCCGCCTATAGTTACTGCACGTTCCCTATAATACTTTTTCTCACAAAAAAGTAACTTTTTCTCACAAAAGAAGAAACTTCTCATGAAAAATAAACTTAAAAAAAAAACTAAAATCCTTAAAAAAAACGTGGAATCGAACCGAGGTCGGCTGGATCCGCGACCACCCGATTTCTGCTGTGCTATTATGATCTGCTCGAAGCCGGCGAAATTTAGCTTTGTATTCTAATACAAACAAAAATAGCCGGAAAACACGAGTAAAAGCGGTTTTCTGAAAATGAAACATAGCTAGATCAGTTTTTCATCCCCGAAAACCCCCACATACCAAATTTCATCGAAATCGTTGGAGCCGTTTCCGAGATCCTGATTATACATATACAAGAATTGCTCGTTTGAAGGTATTAGATACCTGGGATGCTGCTGCCTTCCTGCTCGTTTGTTAGTACTTTACCTCACGAGCATAAATTCCTTGTAGCGTTTCACCGAATCGCATTTCACCTCGATCATGTATTTAATTATCGCTTTGCAAGTCACACGTCAATTTTCTTTGTCGCTGTCAGTTTGAGTCGCATTTCATCTCGACCGTGCATTTAACTGTCGCGTTGTGTGTCAATCGTCTATTTTTCTAGTCGCTATTAGTTTCAGTCGCGTTTCACCTCGATCGTATATTAAATTTTTCCTTTGTTATTAATCAGGTTATTAGTCACTAAGATAGTATTTCAATGAGTTTTTTAGTACTTAAGACATGAAACTACAGCTACAAAACTCGTTTAAAAAAAGGTTTCGGAATTTTAATGCAAACTTATACTAACGCGTCAAATTAAATGAAGTCTCAAACAAACAGCGATCGCGGCGAAATGCGTCTAGGGTAAAATATTACACAGAAAATGAAATGCTACAAATAAATTATACTGATGTAAAAAGCCACGTGAAATATTACTTCAAGTAAAAAATTCTATTGAGATTTCGTTCATTCAAAGTGAAATGCGATTCGGTGAAACGCTTCAAGGAATTTATGTTTTTAAGGTATAGTACTAACAAACGTTCCTGCTTGTCACCGACATAGCTCGAAGGATCGCCAGACTCAAGTGGCAGTGGGCAGGGCGCATCGCTCGTAGAACTGATGCCCATTTCACACGAGGGCAGAACAGTCGGGCAGGACAGTAGGCAGCACAGTACTGCTACAATCTGAACGTACACGACGAGACAGAACAGTACTGTCTTGACAGTATCCTAGGCAGAGCAGTTAATAGCTCGCCGGTCTATTTTTTCTTTGTATTACCGAACTGATGAGGTGCAACTAAACTCCATAGCTTTCGCGCGTAATACGCATAATCAATCTAAACTCTTTGGGATCTGCAATCTTTATTTCCTCTAAAACAGCGGTCGGCAACCCACGGCCCGCGGGCCGCATGTTGCCCGAGACCTAACTCCTTGCCCGCCCGCAACTTTTTGTAAACCTGCATACAATAGCTAACTAGGTACAAAAATTATCTTACAATTGCCTTTATCTATTTTTTTCACTACGTGGCCCATGTCTGCCAAAAGGTTGCCGACTCCTGCTCTAAAACTTGAACCGAACAACCAAACTCTGGTCTTCTTGCCATCCAGGGTCTGACACAAAGCTTTTCTTTCCTATTTATTTCACTCTCTACAATTTCAATTAGCTCATCCAGAGCTATTTTTGCAGCAATTTTTAGTAAGTGGCGTAAATGTTGCCGTTGTCGCCGTCGACTTTCCATCGCGATTTCAATCGGACTGTCCTACTCTTTCGCTCTACATTTGAACGCCACTGCCCTTCCAAACTGTTCTGTCCTACTGTCCTGCCCGACTGTTCTGCCCTCGTGTGAAACGGGCATGATGGCCGATGGCTGAAAGGTTCTCGAGTGGCGTCCATGAACCGGAAGACGCAGTGTCGGTAGGCCTCCCACAAGATGGTGCGACGACCTGGAAGGTTGCGGGAACGCGTTGAATAAAAAAAAAAAAAAAGAACATACAACCGAATTGAGAACCTCCTCCTTTTTTTGAAGTCGGTTAAAAATATATAAAAAACTAAATTCTTTTAGATCGATTGTCACTGAAAAGGGTCTCCACTCAGCATAATGTGTAATCTGTCTTTTAATGGAACTTGCTAACTATGTAAACAAACCGCCATATTGAAGTTGTCTCTGAATCATGAATTTACTAGTGATGGGCAAGACTCTTACTTACTCCTTTACTCATGTCAAACCATATCGAATAATGAAATACCGAAAGTAAAAAACAAGTAGGTTTTGAGAAAAAGAGAATTCAAACGATTAATCTGAATTCACTTATTTATTGAAATTTAAAATTGTCAAAATACCGCGTAGTGTATACAACCGCGTTGGCAGGTACAGAGCGTGAAATCACCAACTTTAGTCACAACACTACCCATCATAGACAATTGTAGAATTTAAAAGAAACAAAAACGTCATTCCATCATGTCCTAATAACCTAACTTATGAAACCATTTTAAACTTTTAATGAAATATCCAAGATATAGTTATATATTTTATGGTTTTGTATTTTACGGTAACGACCGTTTCAATAGTGTATGGTTTCAATGATGATTGATGAGTGGTGTGAAAATTCAAGAAGAAACAGTGACAAAACAAAGTTAAGTCCTTTGTTTACATAGTTAGGAAGTTCCATTGAATGGCACTTTAGGATTCTATGTGCGGGTGTTGTTTCAGGTACACGTTGTTCTACGAGCACTCTGTGGACGGGCTGCCGGTGATGCGGCCGCTGTTCCAGGAGTTCCCTGAAGAGGAAGACACCTTCACCATCGACGACCAGTACTTGCTAGGTACCCAACTAATCACTACTTTACTTGCCCAGCTATTGATTGCAAATTTGTTTGCGTAAATTCACACGTCTTTGACACTTGCTGATAATTTCTGCGTCATACACGGCGGAAGAGGACATTTTCACTTATAAGTGCGTCGTTTTTTTTTTAAATGAAGAAATTTTGCTGTTTTGTTTGTAAGAATCACGAGCTAGTGCATTTTCATTAAGAAAAAAGTTCTTATTTTTGAGTCAGTTTTAATTTAGATAGTTTTTTTTTTCCTACTCTTTGTCGGTCCCTTACTAAATGCTCCTTTCATCCACTCAAAGGTTAACTGGTAGAGATCCCTTAAAGGGATAAGTTCGCCTTTGTACATGCTTTTCAACTGTTGTCACTAATGTATTTTTTCCCCCTTATTTTTGTACAATAAAGAGTTTACATACATACATACATACATACATACATGCATAAACAAACTTAAAAGTCAAACATTTTATATTGTCTGTATGTGCTCATAGGAGCAATTTTTTTTCATATGGGTTGTATGGCTCATTACGTAAAATTAGGGACACTTTTTTATTATCATCAAAATCAATTGGGCTCTTCAATCAATTCTGAGTAAGAATATATCAAAATTTCCTCATTTAAAAAAAACTCTTTCTACTCACTTTAAAATGAAAATGCCCAAGAAACAAAAGTCGTCTCTCCTGTGGACATAGAATCAGCGACTCCGAGTCAGCAAACATAAGATATATTTAAATGGGTCGAAAGTTGGCCAAAAATATTTGGTAGTTGTTTACTCGGTCTCCAGATGTCCAAGTGACATCTTCATACTGTTTCATAGAAAAATTGCTTAGGTTGTCCAGGAGACAAAATTTGTGTAACCATAGCAACGGGTGGCAAGAAAAAGTTGATGTACCCATTTAGCCATGTCCACAAGAGACACTCCAACAAAAAATAGGGATTATGAGGCTGCGGCTCCACTGAGGCGGAGACGAGCGGAGCTGAGAGGAGACGTGTGGGGATCGACCAATCATATTACATGAACGGAGACGAGATGTGGATTTCATGTAATATGATTGGTCGATCCCCACACGTCTCCTCTCAGCTCCGCTCGTCTCCGCCTCAGTGGAGCCGCAGCCTAACACCACCAATCAACAGACGTACTTTTTATGAGCTGTCAAAACACAATTTTCCCATAGAGTTTGAATGGCAATAGCGACTTATGACGTCACTTGTTCACATACTCAATCAACTAACTATTTGTTTTAAAGCAACAAAAAATTGATTTTGTAGTTAATCGAAAATTAATCTGGTTTTCAGGGCTAAAATAAAGAGTTTTTTTATTGGGTTGGGGCCATCCATTAATTACGTCACACCAATTTCGATCAATTTGGACCCCTCCCCCCCTTGTCACACTTATTACTATGAAAATCGCCATTATTTTGTTCTAGTGTCACAGATCGCTTGACCCGGGGGGGCGCCCCCCCTCCCCCTAAATGTGTGACGTAATTTATGGATGGCCCCAGTCCTGTCTTTGAATGATTTTATTATGGCGTCAACGCCCCTATTGTGTATGATCCATACATTGACATCCTGATTTAATCCTCGACCCAACTCGTGCAGGCGACGAGCTGCTGATCCGTCCGGTGGTGGAGCCGGGCGCGACCAGCGTGCGCGTGTACCTGCCCGGAAAAGCTACCAACACGCTGTGGTACGACGTGGACTCGTACCAGCCGCACAAGGCCAACGGGTACTTCACGCAGGACGTCAATATCGCTAAGGTAAGCCCGCGCTTACAATCTAAGTTCAATAGAAATGGGAAATCATGTAAACAAACCAATGTTACCTTCATTGTTTCGTGATCATGCACTTGAAGTCATATCAACAACATACACGCATAAACCTTGTAACTACATTCAATTCAAGTAAAATATGTATATGTTAATTGGGTGAATCAATTTTTTGTGTTGTTTACTCTGTCCTCGGTTGTCCAAGTGACATCTTCATACTGTTCCATAGAAAAATGCTTAGGTTGTCCAAGGGACAAAATATTTGTAACCATAGCAACGGGTGGCAAGAAAAAGTTGATTCACCCAGATTGGGAATGTCTAAAAAAAATTACCAGTGGTTTTTATATTTTTTTTGTATAGAAAAGTCAATTATAAGAAACTAATTTCAATATTTTGTCATTTAGTTCTCTACTTTTTTCAAAATTAATTATTGAAACTATTTTAGTTGATGACGTCACATTATAATTGAGGGCTCCCACAATGCCAAATTTCTAAATCTATCTAAATGCGTACGATAAGGCAACCCCTTTAATTATTTTTTGCGTAGTGGTACACTATACACTGTGTCACTTTACTGGCACTGTCAAAGTGGTAGATGTCAGACAGCGGGTCCAAATCAAACTCCGTAGTATAATCCACGCGTAAATTGTGAAGAATCTAACCACACACAATAAAGTACGACCGGTCACGCAAAATACACCAATGTCAAATGAAAGTCATTGCTTATTTCTTATTTAATAAATTCATTACGTTATATAAAAAAATAATAAGTACAGAAAACGAGTTAGAAAGCATTTATCTCTAAATGGTTTTCGATTTACTAACATTGCAAAAAAATAGACATCCCCAATTATTCGTATTTAAGTAAAAATAAATTTCGTTAATGGTACGTCCATCATTTCGTCAAATGACAGCAAAGGTTTTTTACTCATCGAAATCTAGCTTATCTATGAAAACAGTATAATTTGTAGTGATGGGAAAAGAAGTCCTCAAAAATTAATTATTTGTAAATTACTAACATACAGTTTTATTAACACGTTTCGTGTATATTTTTAATATAATTATAGATGTATTTTTAAATAAAAAGACTTCAAGATTGTTTACCCTTTTTCTAAAGCTAAAATAAACTAAGTATATATAGAGCACTACAAGACTTGGT
This sequence comes from Archips crataeganus, assembly GCA_947859365.1. Lineage (NCBI taxonomy): Eukaryota > Metazoa > Arthropoda > Insecta > Lepidoptera > Tortricidae > Archips > Archips crataeganus. The sequence continues at coordinate 3,963,168 of OX402071.1, read as the reverse complement.
ATATGACTATTTTGCCTTAAAAAAATTGAAGTTTGACAACTCAGACTTCAAAAGTGTTTTTCAATTTAGCTAATTTGTGTAACTTGTCGAACAGATCCCGGTGTACCAGCGCGGCGGCACCGTCGTGCCGCGCAAGGAGCGCGTGCGGCGCTCCTCCGCGCTGATGGCAAACGACCCCTACACGTTCGTCGTCGCGCTCGACCAAGACGTAAGTACCCACGTACAGTTTGACTCGACTTGTAATTCCGATCGGTAGTTTCGTGCGCGCAGAATAGTGTACACCGTTTCCGATAGTAGCCGAACATGTAAATAATCTAAATTAAACTTTATTTACAAGCACGAAATACAAGCTGAAACATGGATGCACAGAAAAACTCAGAAAAAGAGACCAGCGCTGGGAATCGAACCCTGGTCCTCGGCATTCCGTGCCGCACCCCGTTGCACCCCCCCGTTCCGTTGCGTGTTCCCCTACACCACCACTACTGGTCAACTGGTTTTGTTTGACCATCCATGTTTCAGTTTGTATTTCGTGTGAAATATGTGGATTTCACGAGATGACCGTAAAAGTAACAAATTTGGAGTTGAAAAAATAAAAAATACAAAAAGACTCCAAAAAACCAATCTTGTTTATTTATAAGGCAAATATACGTAGACGACCAGATGGCCTAGTGGTTAGAGAACCTGACTACGAAGCTTGAGGTCCCGGGTTCGATTCCCGTGTCGGGGCAGATATTTGTATGAAAAATACGAATGTTTGTTCTCGGGTCTTGGGTATTTAATATGTATTCAAGTATGTATCTATCTATATAAATATGTTTATCCGTTGCTTAGTACCCATAACACAAGCTTTGCAAAGCTTACTTTGGGGCTAGGTCAATTGGTGTGAATTGTCCCATGATATTTATTATTTATTTATTTATTTATTTATATAAGTATGTTTATCCGTTGCCTAGTACCCATAACACAAGCTTTACTTAGCTTACTTTGGGACTAAGTCAATTGGTGTGAACTGTCCCATGATATTTATTTATTATTTTTATATAAGGACAAATAGTCGAAAATCGCGTTATGATTCTTAGTTCTGTGTCACTTAGACGAGTCGAAAATATGGCGGACGCACCGCCGCGATTTGGTCGAGTAGGTAATGAATCGATCAACGAATGACAACGCAAGATTTTAGCGCGCGTAGGATTCTGCTTTGCCGTTGGTAGAACGAAGTTTCCCGCGCTAAAAAATCTGCCTTCTGCGCTGGTACATCGAGAGGAATTATAAGTTGAGTCGAATTGTACTACTGTTTATTATTAATTATTTATTTATTGGAACACAAAAAGTCATACATAGCTCATGATCATTTATAATAATGTGTGTTAAATCATTGAAATTTTGAACATAAAACTTCCGTGAGACTCACTCATAGTGAAAAAATACGGATAATTCACGTCTTATCATAGAGTTTAGCTCGACTGTTATAATTTATTATGCGACTAAACTCAAGAGTACGTAGAAAGAAAGGAATTGGAAGGAGGGAATTGTAATTTAATGTCAGCAGTGCTACTTACAGTATTATTAAAAGCAAAATGTCATCTATTGGCTAATTATTCGAGCGTTTCTACCGTTATCATTACCAGGACCCATATATCAAAGAAATGAGCTATTGTTTGCATGGGATTTCAATGAATTTTTATTTTACAGCGAGCGCACTGTATCGTTTTACAAGAACCTTCCGTTCGGTGCGACTTATTTCTTCACTATATGTGATCGGAAACGATGGCGGTTGAGACGCTCGTATAGTTAGCCTTAAGTTATTACATAGGTTGACGTATTCTTTAATAGCAAAAAATATGAGGTAACCCTTTGTTATTGTATGACTTACAAGCCTCAATGGTGTCGACACATGGCATAACAAAGTTAAAATGAAACACAAACGTATTCTTATTTTTAATTCAGAGCAAGGCGCACGGCTCACTGTACATCGACGACGGCGAAACGTACGAACACAAGAACAACAAATACATCTACGCGCACATTGACTACGAGCCCAGCGGCATCACGTACTCGTGAGTATTTTACATGATTGGCTCTCCGGGTCGGCGACGCGCTAGTAACGTTTCAGGTGTTCCTCGCCATCATCCCAGCAAATATACGCAGCAAAACATCTCTCTCAGAATGGGAGAGCTTGGGCCCCGCGCGGGCCCAGTGCGGATTGGGACATTAACACAGCATTGAATTTCTTTTCAGGTGTGTGCTGGTTTCCTCACAATCTTGCCATAAAGCTAAATTTCAAATGCAATTTCGGACATAAATCCCGAAAACCTCAAGGCTCGAACCCAAGAACCTTTAAGATTATTTAAAAGAGAAAAAGTTTTTCGTGTGCGCCGGCGGGATTAGAACCCACGTCTCCTGGGTATGCGCCCCAACCTGGCTGTTCTACCAATTGAACCACGTCGCTCAATTTATGTAAGCGATAAAGAATTTCGGGGAAGTCGGTTGGGAGCGACGTGGTTCAATAGGTAGAACACCCAGGTGGGGGCGCATACCCAGGAGACGTGGGTTCGAATCCCGCCGGCGCACCCGAAAAACTTTTTCGCTTTTATATAATCTTAGATTCGGTGAGCAGCCGTATTGCTAATAAAAAAAAAAAATAATAATATCCAAGACCCTTTGCTTGAGAGGCCATTTAGCTCAAACCACCAGGCCACCACGGTTTCAAATAGCTGACGTACCTGTTTTCAAGTAAAGTCCAATTTTCACAAGCTTTTATTCAACTAGTATTTCACCCAATCCTAGTGATCAAATTTACTTGAAATTTGGTACGAATGTCTTATTGGGATGATAATGCAAGTACAGTCTACGTAAAAGCGCATTCCAGTATTATTTTTAGACAACTTAGATTGCATTTTACTGTTGAGGAAACTTTTTTTTTTATTATGAGAGGGAGTCAAACGAGCAAGCGGGTCATCTGATGGAAAATGATCACCACCGCCCATAAATATCAACAACTCGAAGAGAGTCACTTATCTGTTGCCGGGCTTTAAAAAAGGAGAGGGAATAGGGGAGGAGGACAGGTATTGGGCCCCCGGCGCTCTCACTGACCGTACGAAACGCAGCAGTACCGCTGCTTCGGTCCTGTTTCGACCTTTTCAATTTATTTTTAATCAATTTTAGAGAAAGACGGAATTTGATCCGTTTTCTTCTTTGCTGTAATGTATAGTTTGTTGGTTGAATTTTTTTTTTTTTTTTTTATGATATAGGGGGCAAACGAGCAGACGGATCGCCTGATGGTAAACGATTACCGTCGCCCATGAACACCCGCGACACCAGAAGAGTCACAAGTGCGTTGCCGGCCATAGGGATTGTGACGCCATTAAAAAATAATTGGAAGACACGACTCCAGTAAAAAAACGCTTTATACCCGCTTTTACGCTTTTAGCCCCGAAAACCAGTAGTCGCTATTGCCATTCAAACTCTACGGGAGAATTGTGTTTTGACAGCTCATAAAAAGTGCGTCTGTTGATTGGCGGTGTCGACATCCCTATCATGCAAAAAATATTCGACAGTGCGTACTAACAAAAATATTCCTCTCAGCTTCGTGGACGAGAACGCGTCATTCCCGACCCGTTCTTGGGTCGAGCGCATCGTCATCGCCGGCATCAAGTCCCCGCCCAAAACCGCCAAGCTGGTCCAGGGCGGCACCCAGACGGCCCTCCAGATGACGCTCCACAAGGGGAACGACGTGCTCGTCGTGAGGAAGCCCGGCGCTCACATGGCACAGCCCTGGAAGATTGTCTTTAGCTATTAAGTAAGTTTTTGAATCGTTTAGGTTGACGGTTTCGGAAACATGCCCTAAAAGAACAGTTACTCGTAATGTTTTTTTTCTGTGCATCTGCTGCTTTCTTTTTTGCATCTGACAATAATGCCATCAAAGTAAGTAATAATAGTCATCAAAGTAGCTGTATGTCTCCATGGCTCTATTTAAATCCAGTAACAGACGTAACAACGCCCAACAGGCAGAACGCTCTTAAGCGATAAGGCCGCCTATTGCTTACCTTGTAACTTTCTCTCTTTGTACCTGTTTTCTGTATCGCTTACTATTTCTGGTGTACAATAAAGAGTCATTGTATTGTATTGTATTGTAACATCCGGTGATGATTATGGTAATGATAATAATGAAAAATGATGAAATCTTGAAATACCTGTTTTTGTTCTTGTAAGTCCACGCGTATTTTATAATGTACAAATCAATCTTGAGAAATAGTGACGAATGTGCTATGTGGAGTACTTTTTTTAATGTAATAAAATCTTCTTGCTGAAATACTTTTCAAAATCACAGAACTGCAAATTTAAGACTCTGTATGAAGCACTACATTATGTTATAAAAAAACCAGCCAAGAGCGTGTCGGATACGCCCAAGGTAGGGTTCCGTAGCCATTCCGAAAAAATCAAGTAATATTTTTTTAAGGATTTCGTATGTGTACGGAATCATCCAAGTTTAGGTATGTTTTATACCTTAGGCCAATGTTTTATCCAAGCAATCTTAGCCGCTATATTTTTCCTAGTAAATTTGATATATTTACTACCATTCTGAATTTTTTCACATTTTTCCACCCAACAGTTTAGATTTTAGAGGCGGGACGGACGGACGATTTTTTGAAAATTTTCACTTTAAAGTTGAATATTTCTCAAACAGATCACTGAATAGAAAAATCATGTTAGCAACCCCGCAATGGTTTTAAAAGACCTATCCAACGATATCCCGCACTATAGGGTTAGTCGAGAAAAAAAAAATCACCCCCACTTTACATCTATGGGAGCTACCCTAAAAAAATTTTTTTAACTTTTTTTTATTTTTAATCACTTTGTCGGCGTGACTGATATATATATTCATGCCAAATTACAGCTTTCTAGTACTAACAGTCTCTGAGCTTAGCCGCGGACGGACAGACAGACAGACAGACATGGCGAAACTATAAGGGTTCCAACTTTTTCTACGGAACCCTAAAAACTGGGACTTACGAGGACATTCCAATAAATGATTTGGAAAACAAGTATGTTGTGAGAAATTAGACCATTTGGGAAGTTGATCTTTTAGGAAAAGTAATGTTTGAAAACTAACGGATGTTTAACGAAACCGATCGTATCTGAATGATTTTATCGATTGCGTTTGGTTTGGACGTGAAAAAAAAACATTTTTTAAACCAGTGACATTCGCCCATTTTTAACTGTTGTACTTATCACAAACTTTGAGCAGTACATTTTCAGGGTGTCCACTTTCTGGAAAGTCAGGGAAAGTCAGGGAAAAGTCAGGGAAGCTCAAGGTGGTCAGGGAAAGTCAGGGAAAATCAGGGAAATTTGCTAGAAATCCAAAAAGTCAGGGAAAAACTCATACTTTCCCAAAGACTGTAAAATGACGGAAATATTTCATGCTCTAGTCTGACCCCTTAACCAGACTATTGAAGTATTTTTTTCAGGTTTGGAGTGATCTACATTATGACAAATAGATTTGCAGTGAATTCCCATCATCGGGTCTAGCTTAGTATCTCGGGCAGTAAAAAAAAATCATAACCTGCTTTGAAATGTACATGGTTAGTCAGGGAAATTTAGAAATGTGGTCAGGGAAAGTCAGGGAAAAGTCAGGGATTTTTTTTTAGGATTTGTAGTGGACACCCTGATTTTGTTTTTTATGGGAAAGTTATATATTTCCATGAGATATTGAACCCTTTCAACGCCACGCCTCGACAAAACGTAAACCTGCTTTGAATCTTATGTCATTGTGTCAAGATCACTTTGACACTGTACTTTGTGACACCTATAAGTGTCGTTGGCGTTGAAAGGGTTAAAGAGTCCTGAGAACTAGCAATATATTTGAACAAACTTAGATATATTATGTATAACATCACATCTATCTTGTAATCGCATTAAGATTGATAAGATAACAAACAACTGGATGGATATGTTTTTAATCGTACATTTTTTACTTTATTTGTTCATCGATTTACTAATTACTTTGCCTCGACGCTCATTCTAAAGCATATTCGTTTAAATCAAGATTGATGCTTTGTACATCTGTGAATATATTTATAAGTAGTTTCACATGACATTAGCTCTCTGTGGCAGAAAAACATTGCCAAACCAAACGCATTCTTTTACCAGTGGAGTTATCACATGTATTACCAATCAGCCAGTCACACCAAACTTCTGAATTCAAGACCAAAACTGTAAATAACGAAATGTCAATGTCAAACTGACAGCTGCTCGACCAATCAGGTCTTGGTCTTGAGGTGTCAGTGTTGCCTGTACAATAAAAAGTATGAATATAGTCGGTTTTCTTTGAACTTACCCTCTTTCATAAAAGTAACACTTTAAATGCAAATATCAGGATTTTAATTAAATTAAGCTCTAAAATCATTAATTTATATTAAAAACCTTATTTATTTATTTTTGTCTTGAATTCTAGAAGGTTCATTTCATGTATTGGTTTTGTGACAAAATTTAGATTTAATTATTTTCACATTTTCCTACGTCCTCTATGTGATTTTATTACTCAATGTTGAAGGGAGTATATTATGTATATTAGATCAATGTTATTGATAGTCTTTATTAAAACATGTATTAGTATGTATGCCCGTATTATGTACATTTCTACAATTTTAATGCAAGCTATTGTAAATTCATAATAATATGAATAAGTAAAAACTGTGGAACTAAAGTTTTCTCATTATGTTTTGAACGCCACGCATCGTTTTTGTTCCCAACAAAATTGATTCTTATGCGGATGCGGGTAGGTTCAATTGGGGATGTCTATTTTTTTGCAATGTATAGTAAATCGAAAACCATTTAGAGATAAATGCTTTCTAACTCGTTTTCTGTACTTATTATTATTTTATATAACGTAATGAATTTATTAAATAAGAAATAAGCAATGACTTTCATTTCACATTGGAGTATTTTGCGTGACCGGTCGTACTTTATTGTGTGTGGTTAGATTCTTCACAATTTACGCGTGGATTATACTACGGAGTTTGATTTGGACCCGCTGTCTGACATCTAGCACTTTGACAGTGCCAGTAAAGTGACACAGTGTATAGTGTACCACTACTCAAAAAATAATTAAAGGGGTTGCCTTATCGTACGCATTTAGATAGATTTAGAAATTTGGCATTGTGGGAGCCCTCAATTATAATCTGACGTCATCAACTAAAATAGTTTAAATAATTAATTTTGAAAAAAGTAGAGAACTAAATGACAAAATATTGAAATTAGTTTCTACTATACAAAAAAAACTTTTCCATACAAAAAAAAATATAAAAACCACTGGTAATTTTTTTAGACATTCCCAATTTTGTATTACCGCGTTACCGTCTAGCCGACGCTGGCGTTCAAAAGGTTATCAGTTTGGAAGTCACAAACATTGTGAGTTTAATCTGAATGGGTGTGTGAGGGGTGTATATCACTTTTTGTGATAATAAATAGATATTAAATATTCAACCGTTTTATTTCTCCTCATTTACACGAAAAGGTCGGTCAAGTCAAGAGCAACGAAACCTGAGATTATTGTCTTAGGCACACGGTCACCATCTCGATCAGTATTTCTATCGGTAAAATCAGATGGCGAATATATACGATGAGTGAGTCAGCCATGGTTTGAAGCCGTGCCGTAGTTTCATTTGCACCATTGACAAGCACAATTACGGTACATGCTATATATACCGTAATGGTGCTAGTGCTAGCCAATGCAATGGTGCAAACGAAACTACGGCGAGGCCGTATTGTCCAACTCGCGGACGCTCGCCACCGCATTCACTATCTCTTTCTACCGCCATCTTATACCGTGTGACAGAAGAAAGTGGTGAAAACGATTGTGATTCCAAGTAAGTTGACAATAAGGTCTCTGTTCTAACGCGCGGGCGCTTGCCATCGCTTTCATCATCTCTTTCTGACACCATCTTATACCGTTTGACAGAAAGAAATAGGGAATGTAAAAGCAAACGTCCGCGCGTTAGACAATACGACCTCTGATCTGTATAGAATCTGGTCAATTTTCATTGCTCTCAGTATAAAGTAAATAGTAATGACGCAGTTGTTAGGCCCATAATTTATTGAGTCAGTTCTAAAAAATAAAATTCTAAAATTTGATACACGACCGTGTTGTCAGTAGGACTGAAAGCTACATTTCATTTACATTCTGACGTAAATATATGAAATAACTCTCAATTTAATTCCTAATCACATCACGGTCCAAAATACCTATATTATTCCCAGACGAGGAACTTGCGTCTAAAGTTTGAAATTCTAATCAGTTTTAACAGTCCAGCTGTAGAACTTAGTACATTCAAGGTCATAAATATACAGGGTGTAATCAAAATGGTGACATAAAATTAGTGTTTCTATCAGTTAATGCTGGACAACATAATCCATTAGCTCAATTGCTAAAATTACCCCCTGTTTCACCATCCATTGATCAAATTTATTTGACGGATAAATGTGATGCCGTCTCTGTTTGTTTTGTTCGAATAGACGGAGTCGGCATCACATTTGTTCGTCAGTTAAAATTAATCAATGGGTGGTGAAACAGCCTCTTAGACTAATAAAATTTAGGATTTCATTAATTTGCACCATTGACTAGCACCATTACGTTACGGTACATGCTATATAATAATGTAATGCGTAATGGTGCTAGCCAATGGTGCCAATAAAACCACGGCAAATATAAATACACACACCATACATACACCTCCATCACTAATAATAAGGTTGGTGTTTAAGAAAATAAAATACATATTTGACGCTATGGCTGTATAAATATTTATGCCCTCGAATGTACATAAAAAAAAGTGACATAATTTTTCGGGTACGCTTTTCGCGATTTCGTACAGTGTGCTTTTTCCAATTACTCCAAAGTGCACCTGGCTAACCCCTCGAAAACTAGATCGCTTACATACACCATTAGTGGCTCAGTGGCGAGTGGTTCATTATTTTATCAGTTACCGACTCCGCAAGTTGCCATAATAAGTACATCTGCAATTTTGTATTTTCTCAGGCACATGTTTTTAAACATCATAGAAAGCATTAAACGGGCCTAGGCGTCCTTCACGCGACACATAATTACAAAAACCATCCCAAAGATGTAATGCGAAAAGTGATTTTAGGGGCTGTTTCACTACCTTATTGTCAAACTGCTCGTTACATATCTAATGAATAAACTAAGTACCAGATAAATCTGTCACAGTGTTTTATCAGTTTTCTCACTCCAGGGCTGTGTAAATTATCAACCACATTGTGCAAGTATTTTAAATAAGCAACAATTTTTTGAATTAGCATCCTCTTTGGCTGTCGGTGGCTGATTGGCGCTAAGCCCTTGCCATGCACCGCGGCAAAAAAGAAAGGAGCTGTCAGGGCGGCACTTCTTAAATTTTCGGCGGACGTATATATTATATTGTGAATTGTGCTGTGTAAATAAAAAACTTTGTAAATAGTGTTATCTAGAACTAACGATAAATAACGGACATTATTTAGTGTAACACGTAATAGATACCAAGTGGCGGTGCGGACTTTGCGGCTCTACGGACGGGCTAAGCGAACGCTTAAATCGAAGTCGGCTTCATTGAGGTTTGTGGTTCATAAATTGTTGTTTAATTTTAATGCTGCATAGAAACGAATAACCACGGCCTTGGTGACAGTCACTATATATCGAAGGTTTTATTGAACACACATTAACTAATTATAAGTTTAACAGAAACTCGCAATGGGGAGTTTCGGAGTTTTCTATCTCAGAATTAAGAATAAATCAGATTTTGAAGATAAAAAAATGACCCTAATTTTCCATACAATTTCTTTGACGACCCTAAAATGTGTGAAAAAAAAAGTCACAAACTGACTCAAAAAGTAAGGACGCTTTTTTAAAGTTCGTGAGTTTGAGTAAAAAAACGAAAAATTTTCTAGTTTAAAAAAAGTAGACTATTCAAAATGTCCTTTTACTAAGCTTTTATTGCCCTTTAACCCTTCCTATGCGGGAAGTGAAAAAAAACATTTGTTCAAGTCTCAACTGTTTCATATAAATCCAATTATGCAGACTAAAAAAAATACAAAAAGAATGGCTTAAATTTGACACAGACGGTTTAGCTACTACAGTTTTATTCTAAAGGTACAGCCCTGTGATGGCGGATGGACCGCAGAACCTTATAATTAGGGTCCCGGCGGCACCCTTAGGGTACGGAACACTACGTATTACGTGAAGGACACTGCCCTAGCTGTTGGCGAGTACAACTAAGACTAGTTTGACACCTAAACTGAACTAATAGAAAAAAAAAACTTACAAACTACCGACCTTGTTTTAAAATATAATAAATATATCAAGGCAACCCTAAAATACGTCATTTATTTCGAACGCAGATTTAATAATCTATGCTTGAAGTTATGTAATACGCTTTTGAGCAAAAGTAAAGTTGTGGTGGCACAAACTGGGAGCGCGGGGCGCCGACGGAGCGTGCACAGCGCGGTCAATAACACTGAATCAAATATACGGTGACACACTCCGGCGGCGCGGCACACCGTATTTGATTCAGTGTTATTGACCGCGCTGGGCGCCCCGCGCTCCCGGTTTATTGTGGCCTTTATGGTCACTTTGTAAGGAGTTTCAATTCAATAGGTAGATCACATTTGAGTCTTACAGTAAAATTGCCTTCTTTTGTCATTCATTATTACAATACAATACAATACGTATTTAGGTCATAGGTACACCTTTTTTTGTTTGCGTCTTATCTACGGATATGGTAAAAGTTACGGGTAAAGCCAATATTGTTTAATCAAGTCTACATCGGCGTGTGGGACGCCTGACCGACTTTCGGCCCATTTAAATACATCTTAAGTTTACTGTCGCTAATTTTATGACCACAGGTGAGACAACTTTTGTTTCTTACGGTGTGTATGACCCATTTTTAACAGAAAAAGTTAATAGTGCATTATTAACTTTGAAAAAATAAATAATACGGTGTCTCCTCGGTTACAAGTTATGTTGCAGAATTTTGATGAAATGTCAAATGTGATCTATTAGTCCTAGTATATGCCCCTTGTAGCACCTGTGTGTCGGCATGCTTGATGCGATTTGTGAATTAATTCACTTTACATAGAGCAAACACCAACCATCTCCAGGGCTCCATGCAAAAGATTATTAAACCTGTGCCCGCTAACAAATAATTAGGCAAGAGCGGCTACTTAAAAAATATTCTGCTCGGCGTATCCTCATTCGGGAACTCTATGAACGGATGAGTCTGCTTGTGTTCAAGCATAGCCTCCTCGCTCGAGAATCTTTCTCCGCAAACCTCACACGACACTTCAGCCTCCTCCTCCTCTTCTTTTTCTTTCTTCTTTTTCTTAACACTTTTACTGTGAGACGCTTTGATTTTCTCCTGTTGTGACGTAAACTCTTCATTCCTTTTGCCGGTCAGCAAGTACTCTTTCATGCTGGAATGTTTTGCCGACAACTTGTGCTGTTTCAATCTGTTCTCGGACGTACATTGATACTCGCAGATGAAGCACACGTACTTCATATCTCCTGTGTGTATTTCAGCATGGGTTTTCCTCTTCTCTGGAGTAGCGAAACGGAAATCACAGAATTTGCAAGGGTATTTCCTGTCAGGCGAATGCAGTCTCATATGGGAAGTCAACGCGGTCATGTCTTTGCACATCTTCCGGCATTCCAAACACATGATGCCTTGCTCGACAACTTCGCTCGCTACGGTTTCCTCTGTACTGTGATGTACTCTCCGATGTGATGTTAAACCTTTTTGACTTATAAACACTCTTCGGCAATCCGTGCATTGGAATTGTTGCTGTTGCTCCGACTTGACTTCTCTGCTGTGTTTTTCGATCTGATGCATCGCCAGTTTGTCCGCTTCATGGAACTGTAGTTCACACTCTTCGCATTTCCATGCTTGTGCCAGTTTAGAGAAGGCTTCTAAGACGTCCAGGACCGATTTTCCTTCAACTTCCGGATGAGATGTCTTTGTGTGATTAGCGAAATCTATGATTTTCGGAAATGTGTGCTGGCAGTGAGGGCAAACGTAAGGTTCCTTGTGATCTTCCATAACATGTGACTTCAGCTCCGAGAGCTCCATACAAGTTTTCGAGCACATAAAGCACCGTAACTTCGCCTGGCTGTTAACAATTTCAGATATAACTTTGTATTCCATCAGTTGGACTTTTTGATGAGCCTGTAAATGTTTGAATAACTCTTTGCGGGTATTATAATCTGTTGGGCAAAATTTGCAAGGAAACTTCTTCCTGCTGTGCAGTCGTTTCCTATGCAAGGCGAGTTCTGTTTTATCTTTGAATGACTTAGCGCAAGTAAGACAAGGGTAGGATTTCACTTCCGCAAACAAGTTGTGCGACCTTAAACAAGTTTCCATACGACTGCGTCTTCTGAAGACTTTACCACAAGTGCATTCGTAACCTTCTTTCTTTAAAGCTTCAGCCAGCTTCTTTTTTATTCTCTTAGACTTGTCACTCTTTTCAGTCTTGCATGTGCTTTCAGTCTTACATGCTTTTTCGTTCTTCAATGTTTTTTCGTTCTTGCATGTTTTTTCACTCTTCAATGTTTTTTCGTTCTTGCATGTTTTTTCACTCTTCAATGTTTTTTCGTTCTTGCATGTTTTTTCACTCTTCAATGTTTTTTCGTTCGTGCATGCTTTTTCACTCTTCAATGTTTTTACGTTCTTGCATGCTTTTTCGTTCTTGCGAGCCTGTTTTTGCAACAAGGCCTGTTCCTTCTTACAGGCCATTTTATAGGCTTTCTCAGCTTTAAGTTTGTTAAGGAGCCGAGTCTTCAGTCCCTTTATGACTCCCTTGGCTCTATTCTCTATGGTTGCATGAACACCCAAATGCCTAATGAGTGCATTGCGGTTTCTATAAATGTTGCTGCATTTTGGACATGGGATTGATTTTGTTATGTCTATTTTTCGCTTTTTCGCCTTCAAGAGTCCGTAAGCTTCTTGTTCTAACGTTAATTCATTTCCTGTGATTGAATTTAGTTGAAAGTCTTCATATTCGTTGGAGTTGGGTAGAATTTCTTCAGGGTTGTTGCAAATTTTGGATAATGGTACCGAGCCTTGGTGGGACATGGGCAGTATTTCCATGACCAACGTCTTGGTGGTTTGTGACTCGATCAGCCCGTCCTGCGGATTTGTGACTGTTGATGTTGTGTTTATGACTTTGTTTGATATAAGATGTGTTTCAGTGACTGTGAGGTCACTTTCTTCTTTAACGTTGAAATGGGCATCCTGGAATCAGTGATTTGGTAGTTATTGAGATGTAATTTTTATATTATAAACAAATTAAATTTCTCATTCTTCTAGGAACAGTTCAGCAGTACAAAATAAATTGCTGACATAACTTCACTAGTTTTTTGGAGACTAGTAACATAAAAATTAGGTGTTGCCAGTGATGAGTTATGGCACTGAGAGGTGGCCGCTAATGACGGGCCTCATAAGAAAGCTCAAAGTCACTCAAAGGGCGATGGAGAGTGCTATGCTTGGAGTTTCTCTGCGGGATCGCATTAGAAGTGAAATCCGCGCAAGAACTGAAGTCACTGACATAGCTCGAAGAATCAGGGCACGGCACACCGCTCGTAGAACTGCCGGCCGATGGGGCCGAAAGCACAGGTTACTTAATAGTTATTTCGTTCTCCAGTGGCGTCCGCGGACCGGAAGACGCAGTATAGGTAGGCCTGGCCAATTCTCTAACATTTCTGCTTAAAAAAGGGGGACGATTAATGCTATATCATTTGTTACATAAAGAGAGGGACTAAACCCAAATTACGCCCGTGAATGTGTTAACAAATAGAAAATCGGAGCAAAATACTCACATCATAATTATCATTTTCATATTTGATACTGACACCATCCTCTTGGAGGCAGGTCTCCACATTGCCCAAGGCGGTAGCATCATTGCTGTCCATACTGCCCACCTCCACACTCCCAGAATCCATGCTCCCTGCATCGTTGAATGTTGGGAAGTCAAACGAGATCAGAGCATCGTCTGTCAAACACTCCTGTTTAACACTGGAATCATCTTCTTCAGTTGGTGTTATAGGTAATATAGAATCAACCTCGCTTTGTACTTTGAACTCTTCTAATATTCTAGTTTCTATATATTTACGGAAATTTATTGAGTTTTCTGGCTCATGTTTGACCTCAACTTGTATGTTCTGGTAAGGATTGTCGTCAACCTCTTCTGTTTTAACTTGTAAGTCAATATTGTGATCCTCTATGACTATGTTATTGTCTATTTCCTCTTTAATGTTTATGCTCTCCGTTAACTCATAGTTTGAGTCCGTTTGAGGGCTGCTGTTACCTAAGGTTGTTCTATCTGGAAATAAAGAAATTTTTCACAATATTGTCAAGTCTTATCTCTAGGCATCGGAGTTTTCATCGCACGGTAAGACGTTAGCAAGCCATGGAGTCGACATTAGCAATAAAATTCAACTCGTATTCATACTCATACTCATTTGTTTATTCAAGTTGTGATTTTAATTTTATAATCAAGGACAAGAATGTTGACGAGTAGGGTAAATCGCCAATAACTGGCCACCGTTCAATAACTGGCCACCTCATCCTAAAAATTAACTCTATTTACCCATAATAGGATTCATTTTTATTAGTATAGATGTTAATTACTGGCCACCTTTCAATAACTGGCCATGTTATACTAAGTTAGAATAAATGGGTATATCATTATTTCACAGGTACATACAGAAAATGAATGAAATTAAATGATAAACTAGGCACATAGTATCTACAGCAAAAATTAAAATTCTAATTAGAATCCCTGTGGGCCATGATTCCGAACACTTAGATTTTTTTTAGAACTATATTTTTGGGATAATAGGCCTAAATTGATTGGTGCAATGATTCCACCAATGTCAAGGGCAGAATTAGGGCACTGCCAAATGCCTTCCTTATAGTCAAATATTTGTTTGTTTGGAAGGATACCAGCCACAACCAACCAAACTCTAGTCAGTAAATCTACAAATAGTTTTGACGCTTATGTTACCAAAATATCGTTACATGTGCAACTTGTCCTGCACCTGATATATATGCAAATGTATGTATGAACGAACGAAACTAATGGTTGGTGATTAATATGCAAATTAACTCCGCCAAAGCACGTACTATGTACGTATATTATTTTAAAAGCAAACTGTATATCCATATTTACAAACAGAAAATACAACCCAAAAGAATCGTGATAGACGTATTGTAATGCAACAATTTACTCGAGTATATAATGAACTACATGTGTTAACTGATTCCGAAAGCGATTGCAATATATAGAACGTATTATTTGCTGTATTATTATTCAATAATCTACAATTACCTTCCATAGCGCAACGTTTTATAATTGGAGCATAGTTATTTAGTATTCATACGCAACAGTCCATGTCGGCCCTGTGGTACCCAGTAGAAGAACTTTCAGTAGTTGAGATTTTTTCACTTTCAGTGCGAAACTTGACCGTATTTTAGAAAAGCAATCCATTTGCGATATCAACACCACTCCTTCCTTCCGCGGACATACAATTAGTTTTGAGTTGACAGATGGCAACAGACAGTGTTGCCAAGATCTATTTTTTGAAGCAGAGCAGGTAGAACTTTTATTACCCTCCACAGAGGCCGTATTAAATTCTGCCAGCGTTGCCAGATCTACGGAAAAATCCGTAGATCTACGGATTTTAGACCTTATGCCCAGACCTATTTTTCTTCAGGTGATTTACGGAATTCTACGGATTTTTCGCCTGGACCTACGGATTTACATAAAATGGATAAGGCAACACCGGTCGTTCAATCAAAATCAAGCCGCATTCCGACCCACCTCGTCTCGTTCGAATAGTGTAAATTTTTACTTTAGAACGCATCTATAAACAGACAAGTAATATAGATCTGAAATTTGTAAACAATAGTTTTTGGAATTTTGATTATTGAGAATACTTCGTGATTATATTGCTTCAATGTATTATCTAGAAATTTTCGTTGGCAGGAGGCTATGGCGAGTTCCGTGGATCATAAGGTTGTTATCCAACACATCGTGAACGGTACTTTGGCAGATAACTTGTGCCTTATTTGTTTGATGCCGTTGGACGAGCTTAGTGAGCATATTTTGACGAAAATATGTAAGGGAGACAAGGAATATTGCATCGCTGACGTCTTCGAACAGTTGTTTCAATTAGAGGTTAGTGTGGAGCTAGAATAATATTATATTTATAACTAGGTAATACAAGCGACCGGTTGCCACAATCAAAACAAGTTGAAGTTGAACTAGGTAATCATAATCAAACTCTTACAAACATTGGAAGTTATTTGTATAGTAAAACTTCAGTTTTCAGAGACAGACCAACACAGAGTATGTTCAGATTGCTTTATCACTGCTTCAGCAGCATTCAAGTTTTATCTCTCTGCTAAAAGAAGCCAAGAAATATTGAATTTTTACACAAATGAATTGCAACAAAACATGGACTTCATTGACACGGATTTGCAGAATTCTGAGGATTCTATTTGCATATCATTGCCTATGTTTATTCCTAGTACAGAAGCTTATGACTATGACTTAGAAGGGCTCGCTCTGCAGAGCAGTAGAGAAAATGCAGATGATTTATCTGAGGATGGTAGAGATCCACCACCATTTTCTTCAAGTAAAATGGTAAAACGCCCAGCTGTAAATGACTTTATGGAAGTTGAAGTGAAAACTGAAATTGACGCTGATCAGATTGTGATTATTATGGGTAAAGATGGGAAACCCTCGTTCTTGAAGCAGGATAATAATGGCACATATGATGTACTGACACCGGAAGATGAAAAGAAATACATGAAAATGTTTGAGGTTGGTGATAAAAATGTGTTCAGTAAACCTGTGGGGGACGACACTGAGAAAGTGAAGCAGCGGCGCAAAAGAGGTCCTATGTCTTACATGTTTTGTAGCAGGTGCCCTGTCAAATACCGATTTGTGGCTAAACTCAAGGAACATATGAAATTGGAGCACTTCATTGATTTGTTTGTTTGTCAGGTCAGTATACTATACTGTGTACCAATTAACCTTTTGAACGCCAGTGTCAGCTATAGACGACGATACGGTAATACAAAAATTAACCTACCCGCATCCGCATAAGAATCAATTTTGTTTGTAACAAATACAATGTGTGGCGTTCAAAAGGTGTAATAACCGTAAAAAATGTAAAATTTTAGAACCCCCAACACAATTAGGTCACAATCATAATGTATTTTAAATTTACAGGTCTGCAAAGCAACAATGGAAGATGAGCAAGAATACACAAACCACCTCAAAACGCACACAAACACACACACATGCGCAATCTGCAACATGGTGTTCAAGAAACGAGAAACCATCATCGCGCATCTCCAGAAGCACGAAGCAGAAATCCAGAAGACAAGCAGAGGGTCTCACATCTGTGAGCTGTGTGGGTTGGTGTTGGAGGATGAGAAACATCTCCAACATCATTACGATAAGAAGCATGATAAAAAGTATACTTGTTATTACTGCGGGAAGATGTATAAGGGAGAGATAAGCTTCGACAGCCATATTAAGAAGCATGAGATGCAGTTGCAGCTGAGACAGAGGTAAGTCAAAATATGCTTGTTAAATTTAGAATATAACAAGCAAATTAATGTTAGAGAATTTAACTATAGATCCTTAACTTTTGCCAATGTCCAAAGGAGAGACGCTAACAATAGTATATTGTACAACAAGAGCATAAAAAAAGCCATTTTACCTGAGACATTCATATAGCCGCCCGAGCCAGTAAGGTGAGGGTGGATAGACACGTCGAGGGGAAAATGGGTTTAGTGCTTGAGTTTTACACTCTGCTTTTTCTTCAATTGCAAGGAAATTAAATATCAACATTGGAAATAATATTTACATGCTCTAATTTTCATGCATTTTAATTTCTGTAATAATGTACTAGATTTGTCTAGTTTTATTAATTTCGTAATATAAAACCCCAGTTTTTTTTTAAAAAAACAAGAAACTTATCTAACATATAAAAATCTTGTGTCACGGTGTTTGTTAACGAACTCCTCCGAAACGGCATGATCGATTTTTATGAAACCTTTTTGTCTATATTTGGTAGGTCTGAGAATAGGTCGTAGGCTATTTTTTATACCCCTAGGTGTTATACATATGGCCATATAACGTTTGCCGGGTCAGCTAGTATTTTATAAATTTCTACTGTTTGTGGCTGTTTGCGCATAATCGCCTTGGTATTAGACGAAGATTATACTTTATGCATTAGAGCATAAAAAGCCATTTTATTTTAAACAGGGTGTCCACTACAAATCCTAAAAAAAATCCCTGACTTTTCCCTGACTTTCCCTGACCACATTTCTAAGCAGGTTATAATTTTTTTACTGCCCGAGATACTAAGCTAGACCAAGTGTAGATCACTCCAGACCCGAAAAAAAAAATACTTCAATAGTCTGGTTAAGGGGTCAGACTAGAGCATGAAATATTTCCGTCATTTTACAATCTTTGGGAAAGTACGAGTTTTTCCCTGACTTTTTGGATTTCTAGCAAATTTCCCTGATTTTCCCCGACTTTCTCTGACCACCTTGAGCTTCCCTGACTTTTCCCTGACTTTCCAGAAAGTGGACACCCTGTTAAAGAATCACTTTGCCAGCACGAGAAGTGAAAAAAATATGTATGAGCAAAGCCTCAAGCCACTAGTAGCCAATGTCTTTCCAGCTCGGAGTCCACCAAACTGCCAAAGCCGAGGCCCGAAGCCAAGAAGAGAGACAGGAAGTTCCACTGCGACCTGTGTGGTAGCAGCTTCATGGACGAACGCGCGCTCATGTGGCACACGCGGCTACACACCAACGAAAGACCTCATATTTGTGATGTGAGTATATGTATGTATGTATGTAAACTCTTTATTGCACATAAAAATAAAAATACAAGTACACAGAGAGGAGAACAAAGGCGAGCTTATCCCTAAAAAGGGATCTCTTCCAGCTAACCTAGTTAAGAGAAGACATATAGTGGATAAGCAGACAGTTAAAATTACGTGCGGTAAAGAAAAGAAAAACAGAAATACTCAAAAGAGAAACCTTCTACCAAATTGAAATTGGTTTCGTCGAGCGCCCCATCCATGCTTATCAAAATATACAATCATATCCCGAATTATATCAAAAACCAACAAAAGCTAACAATTTACATTGAAGAGTTAAAAAAATTACCAATGAAAAAAGGATATTACAATTTAAAGGAATTTTTTGATGATAAATTTGAAAATGATAGTCATAATAAATAAATCTGCCGAAGTACTTCGATGTCTCTTAGTTTTAAATTAATTAAGTAAATAATTTATGACATTACTATAATAATTAAGTATACTAACAAATATAAAAATGTGTGTATGAATATTTTATAAATTTTGACTAAGAATAATAATTTGATAATAGTGACTCCAAAATGATATCCATCATCTTTTGTTGTTTTTGCTGTGCCCTTGCAGGGCGTCACATGTATACCAATATATTTTTAAGATCCTTGTCTGTAATGTGACTTGCAATAAAGAAACTATAACTATAACTATAACGAGGCCACAGACGGAGATTCCCTTAGAGACAAGGGTAAATTGTTCCACAGCTTGACAGAATGGATAGAATGGATAGATTTAGCATAAGAGCGCGCGTTGTTAGGCGGAAAGGCAAGTGTATATTCTTTTTAGGCTTCCGTACCTCAAAAGGAAAAACGGAACCCTTATATGATGACTTTTTTGCCGTCTGTCTGTCATTCAAGCAAGACCCTTTTTCTCAGGAACGCGTGGAGGTATCAAGCTGAAATTTATATCAAATACTCAGGTCTACTGTCCCTTGGAGCTTGGAGCTTGGAAAAAATCAAACTTCTAAGCCAACGCAATCAAACGATACAGCCGATTTTATGCCGCAAATTTTCGTCACTCGCGGGGGAATCAAAATCTACAGGGTACTTCCCGTGAACTCAGAATCTTGAAATTAGGTACGAAGCAACGTCTTATAGCACGGATAAAGGACAAATTGCGAAAAGTATAAATTTTTAGTTACATCATATTATTATAATCCCGACTAACCAATCTAAAATGATCCGACATTGCGTACATTTTACTTGGAAGCAGGGGCTCTGATAACACTGGATTATTATAGTTACAGCTGTTTATCTAAAAATTTGTAAGGAACCCTCAGTGCACGAGCCCGACTCTCACTTGGCCGGTTTTTTTTCTAGTTTAACGGGTCATCATCATCATCATCAACCCAGCATATCGTCCCACACCTCAAGAGGAGGCCTCTTGAGGTGT
This sequence comes from Archips crataeganus, assembly GCA_947859365.1. Taxonomy (NCBI): domain Eukaryota; kingdom Metazoa; phylum Arthropoda; class Insecta; order Lepidoptera; family Tortricidae; genus Archips; species Archips crataeganus. The sequence continues at coordinate 3,942,836 of OX402071.1, read as the reverse complement.
GCTGTGAGGCACAGGCCTCCTCTCAGAAATAAGAGGGCTTTCTTCGCAGGTGTATGCAGGTTTCCTCACGATGTTTTCCTTCACCGTAAAGCTCATGGTGCCGTTGTCAGACAAAGTAATCAGCGTTTACCATTTCATTGATATGTCTCTTCAATAGGGAATTGAGTATGCACCCATGAGGCTGACGTGATCACCTGGAGTGTTCAAAGCCTCGACAAAAATAAAAAAAAAGCTCATGGTAAATTTAAAATGTAATTTTGCACATAAATTCCGACAAGCTCCGAGGTGCGAGCCGGGATTTGAACCCACATCCCTCTGCTTGAGAGGCCATAGTTTAACACCCGCTAAACCCGGTATAGGTAAAAAAAGGTGGTCAAGTAAGAGTCGGACCCTTTCCATTTTCTTATGTTGTAAGACCTTCCTTCATGTCAAATTTCATTGTTCTAGAGCTATAGTACCTTATAGGTTTTGATTCCCCTGCGAAATGTTAGAAAATAATCTTTATAATGGGATTGCTTTGACTTAAAAACTCGATTTTTCAGCTTCAACTTGATACCGGCGGACGCGCTTTTGTGAAAAAGGATCTTGACAGATAGACAAACAGACAGATTCCGTTTTTTCCACAGAGGACCGGAACCCTAAAAAAATCAGAGTTATGGCATAGGGAACCACAATTATTTTGTTAACTAGTTTTTAGTATCCTCTAGTGTTGTTGCGATAGCGATAGTCTATCGATAGTATCGTGTACTATCGTGGCCTTGAAAATCAGTCATACTATCGATAGTCCTATCGAAACTATCGACCCTTGACGATACTATCTAACTTGGTCGATTCGACACTATCGATAGTATCGCGTCAAAAAAGACGATAATATCGATACTATCGATTGTTGAAAATAAGTAATACTATTGCTAAAGCCTTGATCACACGTACCGAGCAAACGGGCGAGACAGTAAAATGTTTCTCGGCCGAGACAGTGATGTAAGCGAGTAGCTGTTCACACGTATTTTGAAATTAGCACAGTCCGTTCAGTTCTCATGTGGCCGAGTGGCGAGACAGTGAACGTTCAGACCTGCCGAGTGAGCGAGCGAGACAGTGCCTAATACGTGCTCGGCCTAGTAAATAGAACGGGGGCTGAGCTACTGTCTCGCCGCTTCGTTCGGCCGAGCGCTCGGCCCAGCACTCGGCGCTATGTTTATAAGCACCTAGTACTCGGCCGAGAGCACTGTCTCGCCCGTTTACTCGGTACGTGTGATCAAGGCATAAAGATCGAACAAGTATAACGTGAGTAGATCTGCGGGCGTGGCTTCGTGTCCGTGAACCGGCGGAACCAGCACGCTGTATGCGCGCACACGGCGCCGTCCCGCCGCTGCCCGCTGTGCCCGGCTCTCTTCCATCTGCGCTCTATGGTCAACACGCACATCAAAAAGGTACACTATACGACGGCCATATTAACCCTTTATATCATCATCATTAATTTAAGAGCTTAGCTCTTGCCGGTGGAGTAATCGCCACTCTTTTCGGTTCTATGCCAGCGTTTTCAGCTCATGATACGACATGACATTGACTTAACCCTTTATAAGGCCCCATTTATTGGAGCTACTACCAGAGAATCAAAAGCAGCTATCAAATGCGTACCTGACAAAGGATATTTTTAAAGCTAGTCGTATTTTCAATAATTACAATGGAAATTGTGACGTATAGTGTAATCAATAAGGTTGAAATTCCAACTCAATGCATGTGGTCGCTAAATCGCCTCTACCTTAAAGGGTTAAAAAATCGAGAGAGAGAGGCCTGACTACGAAACTTGAGGTCCCGATTTCGATTCCCGGTCGGGGCAGATGTTTGTATAAAAAATAAGAATGTTTGTGCTAGAGTCTTGCTTGAATCTACACCGTGAAATTTTAGTGGTTGTTTTCCCGAAACGAGGTGATTTAGTATCGATTGTACAATCGATTTATAATTACTATTTTGACTAGAGTCAAAAATCCCATTGTGAAAAACGAAAGTCGAAAATGACCGCAAACCAATAGTAACGCTTCGTTGGTACCTAACCTATCGTACGATCGTACGCTACTTGTACCAACGAAGCGTTACTATTGGTTTGCGGTCATTTTCGACTTTCGTTTTTCACAATTGGATTTTTGACTCTAGTCAAAATAGTAATTATAAATCGATTGTACAATCGAAACTAAATCACCTCGTTTCGTGAAAACAACCACTAAAATTTCACGGTGTATTTAAGTATGTCTATCTGTAGCCTAGCTCACATCAAGTTTGCTTACTTTGGGTCTAGGTCAATTGATGTGAATTGTCCAGTGATATTCATTTATTAAAATAATAACATGATTCTAAAGTATGGTTGGCACAAAAGTATTTAATTTATTAAATATAATCACAAGTCAATCTATGATGTCTTCATAGTTTAAATGCAGACACCTATAGATAATAGATTTACTAAATAACCATCATAATTAGTCGCTGGATATTATAGCTCTATTCTTGGTAAATGCTGTCATTTGTTTTATATAAAAAAAATGTTTTAAATAATATGAATCGTGGTAAAGTATTGTACCGAGAAGTTATTTTTAATGTACTAACTAACATGTTTTGATAATGAAAAAAAAAAGATAAAACAAAGGTTCTTCTAAATGTAATATTTTATCCAGCTTTAGAAGTGCTTCGTACAGTAAAAGTAGTTTCATTTATCTGCACACTACCATTGATAATCGAAATAGGTATTTGTCGATTGTAACCAGCAATAAAGTTTCTTATGGTGTCATATTTTCCTTTCTCAGGTCCATTTAAAAGCCCACAAACGCCGCAACCGCACCTCAAAATACCAAGATGTCTTCTGGCGCACTTCCCCTGTACCCATACAAGAGCTCAGCGTCTCCATACAAAACGATATACTGGAGTTGCAAGCGCAGCAAGCCCGCGACAATCGCAATACACAGTGGCTGGTGTAGCCACATCTATATACTTACTGCGTGGACAGAATAGTACTGTCACTCCATACAATACTTCCCACCGCTATTGGGGCCATCTATAAGGATCATACACAATTTTTTTCTTTGCGTCTCTCCTGTGGACATTTTTTATTATACAATATAGGCTTGTTTGACCACAATCACGCCTGATGGTAAGCGAAAATGAGGCCTACGGTGGCAAAAGTTAAGGGTCTATACTTGAAAGGTTTAGGTAGTTAACTAAATGTAAACAACCTTCAGTTTCCAAATTTGGCACATTCAATGATTCAAAACATTTTATTTATCTATCATTGTAATACAAACTAGACTAACATACTTTAATACAGAAATGTAAATGTTTAGATAGTTTAATGGGAGAATTACAGTATTTAAGACATCAGTTAACATTGTTTTGTTTACATTTAGTTAATTACCTAAACCTTTCAAGTATATATTTAAATAAATCTTAACCTTTTAATGCATACCGTGTCCAAAAGGCGACGCTGTCTTTAAAGTTCATTTTCAAACATATTTTGAAATGAAAATGAAAAAGTAAATTCAAAACTTATAATTTGTGCAGTAAGGTTTGAAGTTTTGTCAATCATATTTAGAAATGTACTTTAAAGACAACGTTTTTGAACGAACGTTAAGCAGTAAAAGGTCAAGTTTGCTTACTCAAGTCGCTAATTTTATGTCCACAGGAGTGACTTGTTTCTTAAGCTGTGTATCACCCTTAACCCCTCGTATGCGGGAAGTGAAAAAAATCGTAGATTCTAGTCTCAACTGTTTCATATACATCCAATGATAAAGGTTTGAAAAAAAATATATACAAAAAGTATGCCTTAAATTGAGCACGGATCCGTGTCATAAGCATACGAGGGGTTAAATTACGTCACACCAAATCATCATTTGATCATATTTACCCCTCACCCCCCTAAATCTGTGACTTTATTTATTTCTGGGTGACCCCGTCGTTGACACATAGTGACCTTTAAAGGCCGACGCAAACTAGATGAGTGTACTTGTCACGTCACGCACTAGTTGTAATAGATGAAGCTGTAAGAAAGATGGCGCTCTAGATGAGTGCATATGGTGTGCCATCTTTCTTACAATTTCATTCATAATCATTACAAATGGTGCGTGACACGCACACGCACCTAGTCTGCGCCGGACTTAAGAGTACGCTTGATAAAGCTTTAAAATTGTTGTCTTAAATTAATTTGCCTAAATTCTGATTACCAGCAAGAAACATTTCTCTGATTTCTTTTCTTCTCATCATTTTATGTTTTTTTTATTTATCATCTGAGTTTCTGCGTAGTCAAGCTTTGTATTTACAATAAGCTCCGCTCCGTAACTTGCCGTGATGGAACTGATATGTAGCTGGTACTTGTAGATAGTGAATCAATGAATTAAAAACTATTTATTTTATTACTGTGTTTTATTTTGCTATTAAACTGTGTGAGATTTCTAGGATTATTCGCGGTAGTTTCTTTGGGTGTTCCTTCGAGGAACTATTGTTTTTTTTCGCCCTAGTTCCCTCACAAAAACTGAAGGTGCTACTGCGACAAGGGACAAAGACGAAAAAATAAACGTTGTTCTTCCTGCGTCTCTTGTGAAGTAACTAGTGGAAAAGAACCGCGAATAATCCGAATTATTATATTTTGATGGAAAATGGTAATATGTCGATTAAACTCGCAGATAACGACAAGACGCAACCATTGTATTATAAATTATAACCTGTGCAATGGTTTTCGCCATAGATACTAAGTAGGCGGTGTATAAACCGTTTAGTAAGACCGTCGTCGTCGACACGCGTGCCTGTGTACGAACCTCTATGAGTTAGTAAGTACTGCGGTAGTCGCATAGACTATCGGGTAGTTATCGATGATTTGCGTAGCGTAATATACGAACGGCTTTAGTTTCAGAGATTCTTAATATCCTGCAGACGGATTAGTTCCATTCTTTATTTGCATTATCCATTGGTTTGTTTCAACCTATTCTTTGCGGTACCAAAATCGATGCTGCTACGGCGCCACAAGTGTGTGACAGTCTTCGTAGCAAGGTAATTAGACTCGGTTCATGGGCATATTGGTCGATTTTGGAAATGCAAAAGGTAAGATACGCCATATGGGTATTGAACTATTGAACTGATTCGCTGCTTTACCCAGTTATAATTGGCAAAGATTAGACTATCAATATTAGCACGTGTTACACGCTTACCACCATCCGTATCACAAGATTATTGACGAGTATAGCCCATCACACACAGCGCAGATGCGGTAAGATATCTGTATCTGAACAGATATCTGTTAATATCGCTCCCTATACAATTCAATGGAGGACCACACACAGCGCTGATGCGGTAAGATTTTTATCTGCGTATCTGTGAGCACCGACATATCGACAGAATCCGATAGATGTGAAGATTATATCTGCAGATAAATACAGGTGGATGCGCAGAAGCACACTTTCATCATCATCATCATCATCCCAGTCTATATTACGTACCACTGCAGGGCACAGGCTTCCTCTCAGAATAAGAGGGTTTGGGTCGTAGTTCCCAAGCGGTCCCAGTGCGGATTGGGAACTTCAGTGTATAATAAAATAAATATAAAATTACGTACTACTTAAGCAAACAACGAGTCATCCTTGCGTAGAAATGCATTTTTTTACATTTTGTCGTGAAGAGAAATAAAGAAAGTGTAACGCGCTTTTATTGAAAATTCATTGTAGCCTATCTATCTCTCAAAGGGCCGGCAACGCACCTGTGACACCCTTAATGTTGCGGGCGTCCATGGGCGGCGGTAATTGCTCCCCATCAGGTGACCCGCATGCTCGTTTATCCCCTTTTATATAAAAAAAACACCCTGTATAAGCCATCCGCACCACAAAACACGTCTACTCAGCTCCGAAATTTTAGAGTGAATGTAAAACCTCGCATCTGCGCTGTGTGTGATACCTGCAGACGGATAAGTTTTTATACGCAGATAACATCTTACCGCATCTGCGCTGTGTGGGACAGGCTTATCACAGTATCGTAAAAATCTGAAGTAATATTTCTGGATTTCTTGAAATCCGCGATAGGCGCGATAGCATGTTAGTTTAAAGTCTAAACCGTGCCATTGGGTTTTGAAAGTTAAAAATCACAAAAACAATGATCCCTTTTCTTGCAGATATTTATTTTTTTTGTTTTCATTTTTCTCATATATATTGTTTCATATATAATAAATTGGCTATCGTTATATACAACTTAAAATTATCAAGAAGGTCCTTAACATCAACTACATTTGAGTCTTATATCTAGGTGGAATAACGTTCGTAACATAACTAAATTAATGTTATAATGTACAGTCGACTACAAAAAAATCGATACAGCCAAAGTTACAAAAATATGTATACACGACCTTAATGTTAGTCAATAAAGGTGTGTATACATATCTTTGTAACTTTGGTGGTATCGATCTTTTTGTAGTCGACTGTACGAGGATGTGCAACATTCAGTGTATATAAATATATATGGTGTATGTACAGTAGTTCGGGATTAAATTCGAGATTAGGTAATGATCATCAGAGTGCAGGCTTAAAGGGAATTGTAAAGTACAACACTAATCGAAGGTAGAATTTCCTTTGGGCAGCGCGTTAGCAATAATACATAACATTTTATTATTTTTCCGCAAACTGCTGCCCACTGGATTTGTACGACACGGTCGAGCGTTTTCTTAGTTCATTGCGCGTTCAAGACGCTTCACTGCACAGTGGTTACCTGCCAGTAGAAGCAATGAAGAGAGAAAACACATTGAGAAGTCATGGCCGCGTCGTTATTTTGTACGGATAATATTAAAACGCGTGAGAACAGATGCCTTATGATTATGGAACAAAATACATCATCTGTCTTTAACCACGAGTAAATTGAACAGAATAGCGCTCTAAGCCTGCAAAGTGATAAAACCACACTGAACTGATAGAAGTAGAAGAAACCATAACATTTTGATTATTGTCTAAGCGACTTTCTAGTGGCGAAAAAAGACTTTCATGTGACTGTGAGGTACTAGATGACTTCGTCCACATTCTGTTTTTGTTAACTTCTTGAATTCCTCCACGATGTCACGATTTCCTAAGTTTCTGACTTATCCACATATAACTTTGCTTGCCGTAACGTCCACTCTCCCCTTTCTATGTACATATGTAGTATGTACGGATATGCCTGCTTCTGACTATCGAACTAACAGAAGCGTGATACACTGTAGAACTTTTCACAGAAAATGTCATAGTGACATCGCCTTGCCTACCAAGGATGATTGACACTTGTTCAACGATAGGTCAGACATCAAATGGACCGTACCTGCTCGTATTCTGATGTTATCAGCACTTTTTAGAAATTTAGCTGTATGAAACTGGAAACATTAATTGATTTAAAAATAAAAGCCAGTAGGTACTCTTCATGGAAGATTTAGGATTGTGGACGGCTTAGCAACGTGGAATTGTGAACACGTCACGGAGTCATTTTTAGATATGTGCGTAAACAATCTGGCATTGTGGTCTTTGAGAAAGTTTCAAAAATATAATGTGATGTGGTCGAAGTCGTTCTGAAATACCGATCATGAAATAGTTACGGAATGTGATGTCAATGGTGTTACAAATATTACCGTATGGGTAAATAAAGTTTGCATATGCGTACGATCTTTGGCAATGTTGTGGAATACAGCTTGCAAGATTGGCTACGTATGGACTAATGGTTATTTCAATGTGTTGTAGGAGTCATAACAAAATGATGGTAGATTATTTTGTATAATGGGGTGATGACAGTGCGCAGTCCGAAGTATATCTACAACTGGATTAATACACGGTGTAGTACATTTAGTATTCGCCGGCCTAATTCAAGCTAATCGTAGCAAGCAGCTGACAGCGAGCGCTTGTTCGGCTTTTTTTTTTTTTTTATAAATTGTAAACTTTTATCCGTAACCCTTTTTGTCACACGCCACAGTCTTCTGGTGACTGTTGGCAGCAGACAGTGCATTTGGTATGGGTGGCGGGTTCGGATCAGTTACCTTTTTTTTGTTCTTGGTCACGATATAAGACTCGAACGAGTTTGTGTGAACAAATTGAAAGCGCCACTATCGGCGAAAATGCGCAACAAAAAAATTAAAGTGTCGTCACGCGCTGACACAGATCTGCGTCAGATTTTTTTTTATTGTCCCTTTTTTTAAACGACTACTTAAGTCTGACGGACTGAACATTACCACTAGCTTAATTAGTTAAAAATATAAAAGTTCCAAAAGTCGCTTAGACGAAATAAAAGGGGTCTGTATACATAATTAAATGTGTAGATAAAATTCTATTTCTTCCACTTTGTACTATCTTTTGTTCAACCATTTGCAAGCAACCTTTAAAAATATCTAAAGTAGTACACGAATTTTATCACAATTCTAAATAAGGATCGGCAAGTCAGGACTGGACCTAAATTTTGTGTGGGCAAGATATATTTTGCGAGGCTCTATGATGGCGTACTACGTATTAATCAATGACGGATTGTTATTGAGCAAAAAAAACGGGAACCTTGCGAGACGCGAGACCAACCAGCCAAGCGACAATCGAGTAAAATTTAATGGTGTGGACATAGCGAACGATGCCTTGAATGTACTACTTTGAGAGTGAGATAGCAAGAAGAAACTGAACGGATATTAAAAGAAGTAAAAGACCGAAGTAGTACATTTGTCCAATTGTACTTTTGGGAGCGATCCGTTCTGTGAATGAGCACGCAATCTATTAAAATACAGTCCTTCTGTAAAGACCCTCATCAACAAGACAGCCTCTAGGCACCTTATGTCAAACAAACGGTTTCTGTCAACAAATCCGACTCATAGTTTAGATATGCGCTGCAGCCGGACAGTCAGTAGCTCATATATCACATTAAAGCGGCGGTGACGGTTGTAATATTCTAACTTGTATGAACGAGTTCGAAGTACGATACCGTACAACCGTTCATATAAGTTAGAGTATTACAACCGTCACCGCCACGCCTCCGCTGTCTGTGCGTTTGGAGCTTAATCTAGGCGCTTAACTAATCAATAAAATTTAAAAGATTTCGTCTTCTTGTCGATGCGTTAACATTACTGCCCTATCTCTAGTGTTGTTGTAATAGCGACAGTCTATCGATAGTATCGTGATACTATCGTGGTCTTGAAAATCAGTCATACTATCGATAATGCTATCGAAACTATCGACTCTTACGATACTATCGATATTTGAAAATAAGTAATACTATCGCTGAAGATCAATAATATCGATACTATCGATAGCTTTGCTCTATTGACAGTCGAAAATTTCACTGTACTATTGCAAAACTATCGATACTATCGACTTTTTTGACGCGATACTATCGATAGTATCGACCAAGTTCGATAGTATCGCCTAATTTTCACTACTATCGATAGTATTGCAGCATGTCGATGTTTTCGATAGTACTATCGCACTATTGACTATTTCTCAAAGTCAAACTATCGATAGCGAAACTAGCGCTATTTCGACAACACTGTTTCAGACTGTTGTTGTAACCCCGGCGCCACACATAGCACAAATGTTTCAACACATATTTGAACACATATTTGATCTATGGTTGATTGTATGGTTGTTCTATTGAACAAATAAGCAAATACCGGTGCTTCACATGTGATCAAATATGTGTTCAAATAATGCGTTGAAACATTTGTGATATGTGTGGCGCCGGGGTAACATTTTCTTTACAAAAAGTCTGACATTAGGCGTGTCTTGTTGATCGTCACAAAAACAAAATAGTAACACGAGTCCTCACTGAATTGCGTAAAATTTACTAAACGAATGTCACGCTAAGTTAACTTGCAAATGGCTGACGCTGCCTAACATTGTCCCTGTTTCAAAACTTACTTGGCTCCGACCGTCGCCCGCCCATCGAAAACCTGCAAATAAATAAAACCCAAAAACAACAAATACTGGACCTTCGCTTGTCACAATACCAAAAATTAAATTATTACTAGACATTTTTTTTTCGATTTTCTTGTTCCGATAAAAATTCTTTAACTCTAATACATTACAATCAAACCTACTGCTAATCCAGTGACGGGGTGCCTCAAGTTTCGCATAAAATAGTTTGTCCTAATATATTGCTTGATCAATTAAATTTGCCTAATATCATTATTCATTAAAGAGATCAAGAGTACTAGACTATGTTGGCTCGGACACCTAGAAAAGATATCTAACAGAGTGGTGAAGTTTGGGGCGACCCATTGAGAGGCGCCTCAAGTACTGCTAGTTATGTGAAATGAAGAAAGACTTGTGCGCCCTACAGGCAGCTGAAAGGAGATGGTCCTGCCTTAGCATCAAATCGGAGGCCAAGATTCGCTTCCAGTCGCTGAGCCAACGCAGTAAGTAAAAATAACTTTGTCAAAAAAGAAGCAATAATTAGTTTGATTTGCAGAAAACATCCCGTCACTTAATATTACTATTTTATCAAGTAATTTTATTGTATTTGACCTGATTTTTTTTTATTGCTTCTCGCACCTTCAGGACAATACAGACCCAATAGGAATTATTCTTGTTTCAAAATTGAACTTAATGCTAAAAGAACAAAAGGTTCACTTATATGAGAATAATTTCTATTGGGTCAGTATCATCCTGAAGGTAGAGAAAATCTACGGTAACATGGCCCGCCCCTCCACAACTCAAGAAGTCTTCAATGTATTGTGAAAGTATTTATAAAGCACACCAAAACTTTCAACGCATGTGTGCGTGTTGAGACAGCCGTCAAACAAAAGCAGATACTACTAAATAAAAATTATTTCGTAAATGTGACTAAAATACATTGAAATAGTAATGTGGACGGGCGGGCCGTGTTATCGTAGTTTATCTCTACGTACTGTTACAGCTTTTCTATTTAGTGGACTGTATCAGCAGAGTAGCAATATTTTTATTGAATCGTTATATTTTTCTGTTATTTTCTGCATTTCTTCAATCATAGTACAAATTATAATAAGTATAACAACAATTAAATGATGCGAAAATAATGCGAAACGATCATTATTTGAAGAATCTTTAGAAAAGAAAGACATTCCCGACACATCTCTAGGTATATCAGGACAAACAATACATATGCGTATCATATCAACAAAGACCCCCGTGACGACGTGCAACACCTAAATCAATTCTTAGTACACTTTCGTAATTATAAAATGCTCTGGGATTCAAATCCCATCTCCGACAAACATATCTATAGTTCCACAAATAATTTTCCTACATACAGTTCGGGAACATACTATAATAGTTATTGTAAGAACATCGATGCGGGAATCACCGCTGACCACGATAATAGACCGTACGTTGCAGCTTTTCTAAAAAAATATACGTCTGCTGCTTAACGCGTCCGTAAATTTGTTAACACGTCATTATTCGTGGTGCTTGTGCACGCTAAACTCTTCCAGGGTAGTTCATTATGCAAGGGAATATAGTTTTCAGATAAATCGTCGTTTTATAATGCAAGAAATCATAAAAACGGCCAGCCCATATATGCTAAACTGTAGCAGCTACAGTATAATCTTTTGCTTATGAAAGTTGAGCATAAGAAAATACTTGGGATACAAGAGTATAGTATAGCGAGCTAGCAACTCTAGCTTAGAGTATGTAGAACTAGGGTTGCCAGGTCGCCAAACCTAATAGCCGGACAGACCAGCCGGTTTGGCCGGACATTTGGGTAAAAAGGCCGGACACCCTACATTATTCCTACAATATTGAGGATTTCGTGTCTCAGTATTTACTTAATAGGTAGGTACGACAAAAAAAAATTTATTGAAATCAAGCTTTTTTATGATTACCATAAATATTATTCAATTCTAATTAAATGTAAATAAAATCGAATGGCAAAACAGTCTATGCATATGCAATATGAACTGAGCAACACATGATGATGGTACATCATTTAATAATACCAATACTGGTCCTAACGTTGTCAGGGATGTCCACTATCCCCACTCCTCAGGACAGAGGACCAATAAAAGGAGAGGCCATGCCCAATGTTCATGATGCTTCACAGTGGATCAGAGATCAAGGGCTGATTTCTCAAGGGGTCAAATTTTCTGAGCCTCTGCTTGAAGAAGTGAGACAAAGGATGGAAGGCAATGTACAAGACAAATTGGTCAAATTTGGCGGTCAAACATCACCATCATTCTCATTGATGGGAACAGACCTTGGAGATAAAGACTTTCCTGGCCACTCACCAACTGAAACATAGCATAGCGGACTTGGCAGTCCAATCAGAGAGAATAGGAAAGAGTGGAAATAAGGAAGACTCATGCAGCGCATCTCAGACCGATCATCAGATAATTTTCTCTCACTGCCCAGGGAACCTAGCTGTAATAACAATAGCTGGAACTATGAAAATGACTTGTCGTGAGATTGAAAGACGAGCTTTCTATGGCCCAGTCATAATTAAAAATGAGAAATGTCAACAAAGCTTTGAATTTAATAGAGATTGTAATGCTGTGATGCTCAGCGGAATGACCTCAAGTAGATGCCCACCTCAGAGCACAACATGGATAATAATCACACAATCAATAGTGATTGGGCTCTTAATTGTCATCATGATGATAATCATTGGATGGATTATTAAGAAGAACAAAGGTCTAAAGATAACAGATGGAAAGGTTCCTCTCACTAGGAAAGGATGGCATTATCAAGCTGAGGTGGTGGAACATGTTAATGAGGAAGGTGAGGCCTTGATCACTAAACCAAGTAAGGTTTCATTCATTAATGAAAAGAGAATTGTAAAGAAAATATCTATGGCAAAGTTCTTCTTGTTGTTGATATTATGCCGAACCATCACAGTTGATTCATACCAAATCATTGACTCCTATGATTCAACCAAGCTGAAGTATAATTACCACCTAGAGTTATTGGACAAAGAACATATTGATCTTGGACCAGTGTCAATAGATAGAAGTGCAGTGATACACTCAGCTCAGATAACAAGAATGTTTGACACCTTCAAATGGAGTATTCAGCACTATGATGCATTCTTCTGCCAATGGTACACTTGTGATAAATGGGCTAAATGTACTGTGTCTCCATTACCCTTTGTTCCTATGACAGATGGTGTGAAGGGGGCCTTAGAATTAAACACGAAATAATCATCTTATCAGTCATGCATTCGAACAGTAGGACGCTGTGCTTTTGGATGGGGCTGTCACATATTTGGGTTCTCAGTTATAAGAGGTGAAGAAGAGCTGTTCACAGTCTATAGCATAGGCAATGGAGGAGAACATGGAGGTGAAATAACAGTGCCAGCTGGCTGTATAGTGGAAACAGTGGAAGACAAGTCTGCAGGACTCATCAAGGATTATCACCTAGTCTCTGGCCAGAGTGGAACACATTTCTTGTGTCATAAGGAACTGTTTTCAATAAAGCCAACCGTTGGATTGCTGGGAGATGTGAGGGTGCACCCAGATGGCAAACTACAATTTGCACACCAAGATATCCATTGTCAGTACGATCAATACACATCTGTTTTGTGCAGATATTCATCAGGATTCATGGCTCAAATTTATGAATTGTGCCATTCTCCGAGCAAATTGGGAATGTCAGTTGACATCAACGAGAAGAACAAGATGATTTCTTGGACTATGTCTGGTTCTGCCCTTGTCAATGTTAAGTGTGATAGGTCCCTTAATCTGATAAATTCTGTTGGGAGCTGCACGAACATGAAAATCCATGTCTGGGAAGTGGCACATTTAGATTCTGATTTGCTGTTGACTTTTTCTGCGGTGTCAGTGGGGTCCAAATCACAATACACTTTCCCCAAGCAAGTGCACATGAGAACTAGATCTTTCAAATGCGATGGAAGCACAAACTTCACTACTTTATTTGATCAAATATCTCTAAACTCTACTGGTTTAGACTTCTCTCATGAAGTTGTACCATCAGAAAGAATAAGTGATGTGCAGTAAGATCATTTCTCTGATAGAGATCCAAATTCTTATTTCTCAGGATTTGATTGGTCTGGGTTATCAAGGTGGGTGCCAACCATGAGCACATTCACCATCTTTCTAATAGTTGCAGTGGTGGTGTTTTGCTTATGTAGACGGTAGCTCTCTATTATAAACTACTGGATCTACAGCTTCTCATAGGAAGCTAGCCAAGTACCAGATCCCGAATTTACACTCAAGAGACAATAATCAAATATAGGGGAACAAAAAGACCATGAACAAAAAACAAAAAAATAATAATAAAAAAATTAAAAATTAAAAATATGCGTATAGAATGTAACTTTATTAAAACGTTTATTATTTATCATACTTAAAAAAAAATTACTGCATATATGGACTCAATTTCTCTTAGATGAATATTATATGGGATCAAGGGACAAAATTAGGCAGTTTTTGTATTTTTTATACCTCGCATTTAAAAGTTATTTTTTGCGTAACTAAACGCAGTTACATTCTGCGGGAGCTGTCATCGAAAGAATAAATGATTGGAAATATTATAGGCAAAAAAACCTCTGGTTTTAGCTAGTTCTGTTGTATCTTTCTTGGCTTCAAGATATAGTATCCCAGTCATCCTATAAGGCTCAGGATTCATAAGCCAAAACATAGCAGGCTATCCTGGTAAAGCTTACAGTTCATTGTATCCTTTTCTGACTGTAATAGTACGATAAAGACTTGCAAAGAATTGGTATAAGATCATTCTGTTAACCTTTTTGCCGGTAGTGTTTGACCTCATGTCTTTCCTTACTCTCAAGATATAAACAAGGCTGTTACTAGTAATAATTTCTTGCACCACAACGACGAGTGAAACAATGTTTTAAATACACCTTTTTCCTACATAATAAACCTACTCTGGCAATCACACTTACCGCTGTGATCAGTCGACAGTGAATGTCAACCCAGCGCACCGAAAACACAATATCATCTTACCACTATAAATCACAAGTCACTTCACTCTGTCACAATTGTATCTAGCCCCGTTTCACACGGGTCAAATTTTATTCCACATCGGGGAACATGGCAATTCACATCTGGGCAATACCGTGTGGAAATTTTAAATATCTACGTCGTACATGAGAAGAACTTTGCGGGTACATTTACCGACGCCCCAGCGCACGATTTGACGTGGATATAAGTTCGTCCCTTTCGCACACGCTTGGTTGGAAAGAGAACGAGGGTTTACTGACAGGTGGAATATGGCTAGATGGCGTTAGTGAGCATTTTCAAAAAAAAGTGTACCTTTTCTTTTTTTTAAATGAGGAATTATTGGAATTACGAGCGCTATTGACCCTGATAATTAAAAAAATGTCTGTAATTTTCGATACATTTTTTGTGTCCGTTTCGAGTCAATCCGTATAAACTGTATGATTTTTTTTTTCTTTCCGAAACTAAATGAGTCGTTTTCAAAAACAATTGTATGTGTTAAGTGATTTAATAAAAACTAAACTTAATTGATTCCTTTGTGTAACGAAAGTTACCCATATATTTTGTATGACTAACTTTCGTTACACAAAGGAAGCGATTGTGATTTTGTTTCTATTAAGCCCTTAACTATGTACACAGTTTTTGAAAACGACTCACATAGTAGTCGTTATTTTGAATAAGAAATCTCAAAAAATTCCTGTTAGAAAAGGGTACACTTATTGAAAATGCTCTAGTAGTTAGCTAGCTAGGCTCATCTCAAGCGAGACTAACTTCAAACGGATCCATGATCAGTGGCACCATGTAGATATATTTTGTACGTCAGAAAACCCTCATCGCACTATACCCGCGAGCGAACCTAGTGCGCTAGCCCCCGCCCTCACAGTACGCCTCATAGCGCGCGAACACTTAAAACATGTTATTCACCGGAGCGTCCTTTCGCCGTGCCGTGAACTCTGACGGCGCCGTATATGAACCGGCGGCGCCATTCCTCGTACTGCTACGTGCAGGCGATGCCGCTGGAGCCGGCCGGCGCCGGCTCCGGCTCGGCCGCCGGCTTGGGCTCGGTTGCGTGCGGCGCGGCGCCGTTCACGAGGTTCAGCTCGTACAGGTTGGACGAGTTCGAATCGTCGTTGTAGGATATGATGCTGACTTCGTCCGTCTGTAAGAGGAAAACATTTTTGGATAAATTTAAACGAATTTAATTTTAACGACCGCTTTAGCCTAGTTGGTAGTGACCCTGCCTACGAAGCAAGAGGTCCTGGGTTCGAATCCCGGTCAGGGCATTTATTTCTGTGATGAGCACGAATATTTGTTCCTGAGTTATGGATGTTTTCTATGTACTTAAGTATTTATTTATCTATATAAGTATGTTTATCGTCGTCTAGTACCCATAGTACAAGCTTTGATTAGTTTGGGACTAGGTCGATTTGTGTAAGATTCTCCCCTAATATTTATTTATTTTATTTATATTTATTCTGACATCTTTTCAATGATTTTTAGGGTTCCGTACCTCAAAAGGAAAAACACGGAACCCTTATAGGATCACTTTGTTGTCCGTCCGTCCGTCTGTCTGTCAAGACCCTTTTTCTCAGGAACGCGTGGAGGTATCAAGCTGAAATTTATATCAAATACTCAAGTCTACTGTCCCTTGGAGCTGTGAAAAATTCAATCTTCTAAGCCAACGCAAACAAAAGATACAGCCGTTCATGCCGCAAATTTCCGCATATTTTCGAAACTCGCAAGGGAATCAAAACCTACAGGGTACTTCCCGTGAACTCAGAATCTTGTAATTTGGTACGAAGCAAGGTCTTAGCACAGATAAAGGAAAAATTGCGAAAAACATAATTTTTTTGTCTGTCTGTCTGTATCAGTAACAAATCTATTTATGCCGCAAATTTTCGACACTCGCAAGGGAATCAAAACCTACAGGGTACTTCCCGTGAGCTCAGAATCTTGAAATTTGGTACGAAGCAAGGTCTTATAGCACAAATAAAGGAAAAATTATTATTAATAATTATTATAATTATTATAACTTTTCAGTGCTGGGGTTTCGCCAGCGCAGCCGTTCGCGGGAGGGTACCGCTTGTATTTATAGCTGAGGGTAGTGGTGTGCCGAGTCGCTGTTCTGGTGGATGGAGTCGACTTGAGTCATTTTATGTGGTATTCGAATCCTGACTCGATTCCGGGACTCGAGTCAGTTAATATGTTATTCGAATCCTCACTCGATTCCGCGATTCGAGTCCAGTGAAGACCTACTCGAGTCTATGTTTGGTAACTATTCTAATGTTTACTCGAGTCAAGAAATTCGAGTCCAGAAATCAAATCCCTTACCAATTTTAAAACAAAAAGGAGTATCTTCAAACAGCATAGTATTCATTCATTGCTTAAGTAAAAAGAGATTGAATTCAAGCGAGTCAACCTGACTCGAATACTAGACTCGAGTCAGTTGTACTCGCATAATAGAATCGAATCAGCGAGTACGACACCGATTCTCCCTGACTCGAGTACCGAATCGAGTCTGGCATACTCGAATAAAATATTTTGTACTCGAGTAGGCGAGTCCTAAGCAGGAATCGAGTCTGATTCGAGTCAAGTCGTACTCGGCACATCGCTAGCTGAGGGTATAATGAATACAGTGTGTGAGTCGGTTCGGTACGTACGCTGCTCTCAGAGAAACGTTTGGTTTTCTTGAGCGGCACGTTGCCAGCTCAGCAGGTATAAACGCTTTTAAGATGACGTAGCCTCCTAGATTCTGGAGCTATCAATGGATTTTTTACGGGATCGATTCAATTCGGACCGGAGTGAGAAACCCGTGGCCACTGCTTCTAACGTAAGTGCTGGTGTTTCGCCGGGTATGTATTACAATATCGAAGTACGAAAGACCGAATGTATTAAAACATCGAATGGGTCAAAAGACCGACACAATTTTTTTCTGAAACCGTAAACTTTTCAGAATTTATTAAAACGGCATCATACAGAACCCATTAGGTTAGGTTAGGTTTGTTTTATAACAATCTTAAAAAGTTTACGGTTTCAGAAAAAAATCGTGTCGGTCTTTTGACCCATTCGATGTTTTAATACATGCGGTCTTTCGTACTTCGGTATTGTAATACATACCAGTTTCGCCAGCGCAGCCGTTCGCGGGAGGGGTACGGCTTGTAATTATAAATAATAATAAATAAATAAATATCCATGGGACAATTCACACCAATTGACCTAGTCCCAAAGTAAGCTTAGCAAAGCTTGTGTTATGGGTACTAAGCAACGGATAAACATACTTATATAGATAAATAAATACTTAAATACATAGAAAACATCCATAACTCAGGAACAAATATTCGTGCTCATCACACAAATAAATGCCCTTACCGGGATTTGAACCCAGGACCTATTGCTTCGTAGGCAGGGTCACTGCCAACTAGGCTAAAGCGGTCGTTAAATTATAGCTGAGGGTGTATGGTGTGTGAGTCGGTTGGGTACGTACGCTGCTCTCGGAGAGACGTTTGGTCTTCTTGAGCGGCGCGGGCGGCGGCGGCGCGGCGTCGCTGGGCTTGCGCTTTGTGCCGGAGGCGGTGCGCTCGCGCTTCACCAACAGGGAAGCCGACAGGTATTGGTGGAGCTGCTTGCGACGGACATGGCGGACCTACAATAAATATACAGTGAATCATTTTTATGCATTTGTTACGAAAGACACAACAACGTAGTAAGATAACTTGGTTTTAGTTTTAATGTGTCTCTGTCGAATACATTAATCATTAGAGAGCGGATTTGAAGTAGCGATCTCAATATTTATATGGATATGACTGGTATAATTTTTTTTTCTACACACAAAAATAATGTAACTTATCGGAGCAAAACAGTAAAAACCTTTTTAGAAGCTTTTTACTGTGCATTGTGCAGAAGAAATATTAAATAAGAACTTAAAAAAATAAACTATTTAAAAAATTAACAAACTATGTTTTTATTAATTATCATGCTAATTAATTAAAAGCTTCCAAAAAGGTTTTTACTTTTTTGTTCCGATAAGTTACATTATTTTTATGTGTAGAAAAAATAATAAATTATACCAGTCATATCCATATAAATATTGAGATCGCTACTTCAAATCCGCTCTCTATTAATCATCATCATCTCATCACCATCCTTAACGGTAGAAACTTTAGCGAGAGACGCGTTACAAAATTGATTGATGCGTAAATATCTGTTAGTCTTACCTAATACACGTTACGTAACAAAATGAGGGTTTTCTATGAGAGGCTATTTGGCGCTAGTATCGTCAGGTCCGTTTGACAACTTTGACATTTGTTGTATGGGTGTAACGTCAAATAGAGCTTACGATACTAACGCCATCTAGCGATATTCCACCTGTCAGAAAACCCTCATTGAGCGCGTGCGGTCTCGTTAATATGTTGACTCATCATCAGTGTTTTTAGGGTTTCATACCCAACGGGACCCTATTACCGAGACTTCGCTGTCAATCCGTCTGTCACCAGGCTGTATCTTACGAACCGTGATAGCTAGACAGTTGACATTTTCACAGATGATGTATTTCGGTTGCCACTATAACAACAAATACTAAAAAAACAGAGTAAAATAAATATTTAAGGAGACTCCCATACAACAAACGTGATTGTTTTTGCTCGATATTAATAACAGCAACAGTTAGAACGCTTGAAATATTCACGGAATATTAAGTTATATATTTATTTTCTAAATAAATAATTAAATTAAAATAAAACAAATATTTAAGGGGGCTCCCATACAACAAACGTGTTTTTTTTTGCCGTTTTTTATTTCTTTCACTGTAAAGCTCATGGTAATATGACGATCTCACCCCTGCTTGAGAATAAAGTTGAGTTTTAAAGTGTATTATCTAACAAAGCAATTATAAAGCAAAAGAACTAACCTCAATGGCCATGCCTTCTCGCAGCATATTGGTATTCTCTGCCTGGTAATGCACTGCCTTTGTGAAGGCCTGGATGTCGTAGGTGAGGTCTACATTCAGGTTGGTCTTCTCGAACACCAGACCGATGAACCACATTGAACAGTGATTGGCCATCACTTCTCCCTGAAATGGACAATGTCAATTAGTATAACTTTAATTTAAATACTAAAGGAAAAAACCCACTTGTATAATTCCCGATCCCATGGGAATTCCGGGAAAATATATACCCTATGTCACTCTCGCAACTGAGACAAATATAATGACACCTCGCACTTTAAAATCCATTGACCCGTTCAGGCTGCAGGGTTAAATACATACGCTCGAAAAACATAGCCCTCATTAGACAATCAGCCGAAAGGCGTTCACTGCTGAACATAGGCCTCTTCCGAGGCTCGCCAAACAGATCGGTCCTGCGGCATCCGCATCCAACGCGTTCCTGCAAACTTAACCAGGTTGTCGCTCCATCTTGTTGGAGGCCTACCTACACTGCATCTTCCAGTCCGTGGACGCCACTCGAGAACCTTTCGGTCCCATCGGCCAACAATTATTATTCTACGAGCGATGTGCCCTGCCCACTGCCACTTGAGTCTGGCGATTCTTCAAGCTATGTCGGTGACTTTAGTTCTTGCGCGGATTTCATCATTTCTAATGCGATCCCGCAGAGAAGCTCCGAGCAAAATATTAATCAATTTTATTATTTAGTAAAATCTACTTACGTTTTCGTTCTTCTTGACTTCTGTTCCAGGGTCAGGTACTGGGGCACCTAGAAAAAAAAAGCTTAATTAATATACAAAAAAGGAAATTCCTGATCAAACTCAACATCCTGTCTAAATCGTGGGCTCCTGGAAGCTGAAACTTTACATAGAAGTTCCCCGTATGATAAAGGCGAATTTTGCCAAATTCTCACAGAACAATAGTCCTACAATGATCTAAATTAACTGTCACTAATTCACATGGCGCTTTAGCGATTTTAACTTTCCACTGTCGATGTCATTTATTTTGATGAAACTTGGCACACAGTTTATAAGCAGAAATCACTTGTCACTGTTCCACACTAAAACTTCCAGAAGGATTTTGATTAATTTTCGCACAGTTTATAACGTATATTAATACTTGTCACTATTTTACGCTAAAACTATTAGAAGGCTTTTGGTGATATTTGACTCACAGTTCATAAGCTGAATTGATATTTGTCACTATACACCGTGAAATTTTAGTGGTTGTTTTCCCGAATGAGGTTATTTAGTATCGATTGTACAATCGATTTATAATTATTATTTTGATTAGAGTCTTAAATCCAATTGTGAAAAACGAAAGTCGAAAATGACCGCAAACCAATAGTAACGCTTCGTTGGTACAAATAGCGTACGATCGTACGATAGGTTAGGTACCAACGACGCGTTACTATTGGTTTGCGGTCATTTTCGACTTTCGTTTTTCACAATTGGATTTAAGACTCTAGCCAAAATAGTAATTATAAATCGATTGTACAATCGATACTAAATCACCTCGTTTCGGGAAAACAACCACTAAAATTTCACGGTGTATATCACAAACCTATCAAAGCATTTTTATGAAATTTGGCACACAATTTATATCCTGCTGAGTGGATGCTTGTCACCATTTTACGCAAGAACTAAAAAAGCGTTTTGACCAAATTTGGCACACAGTTTATAATTTCACTTGATTCTTACCACTATTTCAAGTTAAAACTACTAGAAGGAATTCAATGATATTTGACACACAGTTTATGATTTGAATTAACACTTGTCACTATTGCACGTTAATAAAACTACACACATACACACACTAGTCGTCGGCAACGGGAAGTGTCTGCTAGGCTTCCTCCAGGAGCTAGGTTGGCACCAATAGTGACTACAGCTAATTACTCAAAATAGGCGAAGACAGACGTCGAATTACAGAAAATATCCCACTAATACCTACACATGAGACAATTTTTAACCCGGTTTTTGGTAATTGGCAGCGGTATATTACCTGGGGGCAAGGCGAGCGGCTGGCCGTTGTTGATGTTCAACGGCACAGAGTTGTAGCACTCTGGGTTCACGTGAGCGATGGTGATGTGCTGATTTCTCTCCAGGGTAGCTGTTAACAAGCAAGCATACATGAAAACATCGGATTATGCGTTATTCATTTATCGTTATCACACAAGGGAAGCAAGGGCAGGAGGGGGATGAAATATCTGTATATTTTTCAAGTATAATCACGAAATCTTATACGCTAATTTTAGAGCAAGGATGATATAGACTGGATTGGCAGTCGCCATAGTACGGATCGGCCGCGGTTTTTGTAGTTCGATTATTAAATCTGGATGGCGCTGAAATATAGCCAGAGGCTAGTCTTATTGTTTTGCCTTCAAAGCCTCTGGCTATATTTCAGCGCCATCTAGATTTAATAATCGAACTACAAAAACCGCGGCCGATCCGTACTATGGCGACTGCCAATCCAGTCTATATCATCCTTGATCTAGAGACACGAAATTTTGCATGGGTGTTCTTTATACAACGTAAATCAGGACGCAGTGTAATATCTGTTTGAAAAAAATATACCTTGGGCCTGTTGCATAACAAAGTACAACTAATATTACAAGCGGAACTCCCTTTCTAGTTAATATAACTGATGCGAGAGTTCCGCTTGTAATATTAGTTGTACTTTGTTATGCAACTGGCCCCTTGTTGAGTTTCTTGCTGGATTCTTCTCAACAAGGTCTTTCCACTGGTGGTAGATTCCTTGACATTTATAAGAGTTTTAATTGAAACCTAACTAAATAAAAAAAAATAACTTTGACACTCCTGCAAGCTCTAAATCCCTGCTCATTAAGAACTCACAATCCGGATCACAAGGGGCGGATTAACGATTAGGAGTGCCTAGGAGCCCCGCATCGTCAAAAAATGAAATTAAAAATGTTTCAGAACGAAAATTTAATTGGAAAATTTGTATCGTCGACGACAATAAGTATTCTTGCTATTTCTCGATGCATTTGCAATCGTTCTAAGGTTAACTGGAAGAGATCCCTTTAAGGGATAAGTTCGCCTTTGTACATCTGTATCTCTTGTTAACTAGTTATTTTCATGTTTTATGTACAATAAAGAGTTTTACATACATACATACATACATTTGATTTGATTGGACTTCTTGAAAAGTGCGGTGGATAATTGGATATGCTGAAAGGAGGTTTCGAAAATATCATAAGTTTCTTGCGGCGCATTCTTCTTGGCAATGATGGTCTTTCCGAAAGCGCTGGTAGTTTTAAAAAAGTGACATGTATAACTATAAATTAAAAATTTTAAAAACCCCCAACGCTTAAGACTTAAGTCTTAAGATCCCTTTCGCAGCATACTAAAGAGCTGATAACTTTGAAATGGCTGGACCAATTTTAAAGAAACATAAATAAATAAATAAATATTACGGGACAATCTTACACAAATCGACCTAGTCCCAAACTAAGCAAAGCTTGTACTATGGGTACTAGACGACGATAAACATACTTATATAGATAAATAAATACTTAAATACATAGAACATGTCTAAGAACCATCGCCAAGAACCCTGCTTTCAAATAAAAAAAACTGCATCCAAATCGGTCCACCCGTTTTAGAGTTATGATGCCACAGACAGACAGACACACATATAGCGGTCAAACTTATAGCACCCCTCTTTTTGTGTCAGGGGTTATAAGAGCTCTTTGCGGCCTACTTGCAGAATAAACGTTTTGATTTTTTGTTTCTGGCATCCTGATTATCTTATCCATGGACTTAATACCTAATTAGGACTGAGTACTGCGACAAAAAAGTGAGACCGAAAAAAAAACCAGAGAGTTGCATCTTGTTCTAATTAAGGTGATCAAAATGGTGCGAGTGGAACACAATTCTCTAGTTTCTCTAGTTTGTATGTAATCTCTCGGACCGCTGTCTCTAGTTGCCATTATTAAACTGTATGGCTTGGTAATACGGGTCACTTTTGATTGACTAATAAAAGTTAGTACTCAGTCCTGGTTAGGTGTTAAGTCCATGATCTTATCACAACGGCACTTACTGATGAGATGCCTGATCCGGCTCTCGACGAGGCCGCACCACTGCAGCTGGTCGTCCTTGTTGGCCGAGGACGCGAGCAGCACTATGAAGTGCTTGTAGCGCGAGAAGAAGTTCGGCGCCTCGAACAGCCGCTCCCAGCCGCACTTGGACAGCATTATCTCGTCGGTTATCGCGAGCCCTGCCGACGATATCACTACCAATTACTAACTAATTGACTGACTAATATTAATATTAGGAACTAGCTTGCGCCATATTTCACTTACATTTAAAAACAAAAGAAAGATATAAAATATTATAGATACACGTAACACAGCTGTCACGACAGCTCACACTAAATGAGTACATGGGTCTATAATGACTCCCATAAAATTTTAAGTCATAATGTATCATTAGTCATAATCAACGTTAGTCATACAGTGATTTATTTCTGAAACAATTTATTTTTCGGAATTGTTATATAACAAACCTAACCTAACCTAAGATGGCATTTAAAAAAGTCCTGAAAAAAATACCGTTTCAGAAATAAATCACTGTATGACTAACGTTGACTATGACTAATGATACATTATGACTTAAAATTTTATGGGAGAAAAGGGGCACCGACAAGTACATACAATATACTGTTTTAAACATTCGTGATTTTCACTCATAATTACTATACTAAAACCACGTTAACTCGTGACCACGGCTGCTGCAATGTGGCCGAAACGTCGAGGTAAATATTTTTTTTATTGCGTGATAAGTATAGTATAGTAATTAAGTACATACAAGTAATACAAATCAAATCATAAGCTGTTAACTGTTTACATGTATTAAAAACCGATCAAGTGCGAGTCGGACTCGCGCACGAAGAGTTCCGTACCATTATCTATAAAACCAGCAAAAAATCACGTTTGTTCTATGGGACCCCCCCCTTAAATATTTGTTTTATTTTAATTTAATTCTTTATTTTTAAAGTGAATACATAGCTAAATATTCTGTGAATATTTCAAGCGATGAATATCGAGCAAAAAAATAACAGTCACAAGGTGACAGACGGACAGAAAGCAAAGTCTCAGTAATAGGGTCCCGTTTTCACCCTTTGGGTATGGAACCCTAAAATTATTATACACACACGTAACACAGCAGTCACGACAGCTCAAACTAAATGAACAAATACATACATGACAATGTATTACAAATCAACTCCTAAACTGGTAACTGTTTACATGTATTAAAAAAAAAAAGATTTAAATATCCTCCTTTTTTTGAAGTCTGGAATGTGTTTTGTGAAATGGTTCGGTGTTGGATACTCCAAAAATCTCGCATTAATCTTTCCAAACTACTAAATCATTGCAAAGAACTTACCGAGTCTGAACTCTTCCATGATCACGGTGCGCGTGGACGCGGACACGTTGAACGTGGAATTCTGTTGCGGGTACGCAGGCGTTATGATCGGCATGAGGTGGAAACGGTCCGACACGTTCACCTGAATAATAAACAATAACATTATTTATTATTAAATTAAATTATTTATTTACATTATTATTATTAATTAGCCTGGAGAAGTGTCCCACTGCTGGGCAAAGGCCCCCCTCCGGCTCAGGCCTGAAATGTCCGTTTTCCTAAAATGTATCTTTCCCAAAATGTCTGCTTTTCCATAATATGTCACGTCTATTGCATAAACAAAACATCTGCCTAGAGAAATATTTCTCTATTGTAGCTTAAAAACAAAACGAAAGACGTGACATTATGGAAAAGCAGACATTTTGGGAAAGATACATTTTAGGAAAACGGACATGCCCTGAGCCCTCCCTCCATCCCGATTTTGAGCGGTGTCCTTCCAGTTTCTAAGGTACACACACGTCTAGGTCGTCCCGCCAACGGTTCCTGGGCCTACCTCGTCACCGCCATCCATCTTGTGGCATCCAGTCTGTGGCTATTTTAGCCCACCGATGATAAGATTAGGTTTTTTTTTTATTTATTGACATCAGGCAGTTTGCTGGGCCAGCCTGTGCTCATATCAAAATCGGTAGAAAAAATTGAGGCTACCAAAAGTTCAGTTTTTCCCTTGACTTTTAACCTTTTGAACGCCAGCGTCGGCTATAGACAATACGGTAATACAAGAATTAACCTACCCACATCGCATAAGAATCAATTTTGTTTGTAACAACAACGATGTGTGCCGTTCAAAAGGTCATCTCTCTATTTCATTGACCACCTTGAGCTTCCTTGAGTTTTCCCTCATTTTCCAGAAACACCCTGACTGCATATCAGCAAAAAAGCTTGTTTTATAGCTGTTTTGCTGACATATTTTGCTATACACATACTAAATTTCAAGCTAATCTGACTTCTGAAAGTGAGTGAATTTCGACTTAAACGGTGTGTCTCTAACCCCGGCGCCGCACATAGCACAAATGTTTCAACACATATTTGAACACATATTTGATCTATGGTTGATTGTATGGTTGTTCTATTGAACAAATAAGCAAATACCGGTGCTCCACATGTGATCAAATATGTGTTCAAATATGTGTTGAAACATTTGTGCTATGTGTGGCGCCGGGGTAACACACATGAAGTTAATAAACACGAGACATTTATATTTAATATTTAGATCAGAAGAGCGATAACTAGTATGTAAAGCTCAGTTTAGATTTGCAAAAAGGATTGTGCAAGTTCCATTACATTACGAAGCCGCAAAGTGAACGAGTTTGAAGTAGTCAATCAAGCACCGCAATGTAATGCGACTAGCCTACGACCTATTTATTCTCAGACCTACCAAATAGAGACAAAATATTTCATAAAAATCGGTCAAGTTGATTTGGAGGAGTTCAATATCAAACACAAGACACGAGATTTTTATATAAATAAATAAATAAATAAATATTAGGGGACAATCTTACACAAATCGACCTGGTCCCAAACTAAGCAAAGCTTGTACTATGGGTACTAGACGACGATAAACATACTTATATAGATAAATATAGAAAACATCCATAACTCGGAAACAAATATTCATGCTCATCACACAAATAAATGCCCTTACCGGGATTCAAACCCAGGACCTCTTGCTTCGTAGGCAGGGTCACTACGGTAAGGCGGGTAGGGTAAGGCGGTCGTTATATTAGAAAAGTTCAATGAACTCACCCTCGGATCCCACACAGGGAATCCCAGATTGACACTATCAGGCTGTTTCAGGAGTACGGGCTGTGGCCACTTCCATTGGCTGAACACAAGGAAGAATTTGTGCAGCAGCGTGGCTGGTAGAGCGTTGGGGTATAGTTGGCATGTGCGGGCTACTAGCATCGCCCACGACACTCCTCCGAGATAGCCGAGAGTGTTTGAGTAGATGCCGTGACCTAAGGAGAAATGGATGTTTTAGTATGTTGCAGTTTTTGATGGAAGGAGTAGCTGATAGGGTAGTGAGACAGACTTAACAATGCAGGTTGCTTGAATTGTCAATTGTTTGAGTAGATGCCGTGACCTAAAGGAGAAATGGATGTTTTAGTATGTCACAGTTTTTGATGGAACAAATAGCTGATAGGGTAGTGAGACAGACTTAACAATGCAGGTTGCTTGAACTGTCAATTGTTTGAGTAGATGCTGTGACCTAAAGGAGAAATGGATGTTTTAGTATGTTGCAGTTTTTGACGGATGGAGTAGCTGATTGGGTAGTGAGACAGACTCAACAATGCAGGTTGCTTGAATTGTCAATTGTTTGAGTAGATGCCGTGACCTAAAGGAGAAATGGATGTTTTAGTATGTTGCAGTATTTGATGTAAGGAGTAGCTGATTGGGTAGTGAGACAGACTTAACAATGCAGGTTGCTTGAATTGTCAAGTCAGGTGCCTTAAAATGTTAGTTTACATTTTCAATTTAATCTAGAAATATTTGTAGGTTTGATTGGATTTCTGAGTCTTAGACACATGTAATAGGTTTTTAGCTGCTATTTTAGTCTAAAAAGAAACTGGTCAAGTAGGAGTCGGAGTCCTGCATAAATTGTTAATGTTTTAAAAATAGTTCAGTAAAAAATCATAAAGATACACAAGTAACAATGCTGAAAAAAAAACCCCTTTAATTTTATTTTGTTATAGCGGTCACAGTAATACATGGTTGGTGAAAATTTCAAGTGCTAGGCAGCAGACACATTACGGTTCAAGAGATAGAGTCCTGTGACAGACGGACGGCCCGTAGCACAGAGACAGCGGAGTATCAGTAATCGAGTCCCTAAAAACTATAGCGAACCCAGAGAATCCCAGTGCTATGCTACATAAAAGGAAAATACTATAAGAGAGACTATTCCACTAACAAAATGTTCTACTTTCAGTAAAGTTCTGTGTCATAGCACCGGAACTGCCCTGTAAACTCTTGCGACGTTACAAGCGACTCACGTTTAGCCCACAGCTTGATGGCGCGCAGGGTCAGCCGGAAGTTGTCTATATTAGGCACCAGCCGTAATATCTCGTCAGTCACGCGGCACCCGTTGAGGGACCGCACGCATTTCTGGTCCAGGTTCTTGAGTAACATGTCGTCACGCAGGTCAAAGGAGTCTGGAAATAACGAGGCTGGTTGTTAAAGTTCCGAATCGGCCATTGAGAAAGAAGGCTGTGTTGAGACCAACATATTCAAGGGATTTGTCCTCTACAGTTCTTAGTTCTGCACATGGATTGTTTAAAAATTGCAGTAACTTTGGACTAGAATTTGAATATCTGTCAGTCAAGTGATTGAATAAAGGCCACTCTTTGCAAATCAAAGCAACATTGCAATGGATAAAACTATTTATGACAGATTAAAGTACCAAGTTTTTCTTTGAGCAAGAGCATTGCAAGGAGCAGATCTATCTTAGATATAATGTGGGCTTATCTTGAAATATTTTATGCTAACTTATTTTGGCCTGAGCTCAGCTAGTCTGGTCTGGTGACATAAATGTTCCTTTGTTTTTGTTAAATGTCCCAGTTTGAATGTGAGTTTTTAATCTACTCCTACTGATCCTTGCACAAACGGTACATCAGAGAGCTAAAATCAAACAATAGAAGCACAAACTCACCAGGTATTTCCTTAAGCGCGAGGCGAGCGAAAAGCAGATCAATTTCAATGCCGTCAAAATTCATTTTTATGACGGGCACAAAGGCATCCTCCACAGCGCGAAGGTCTCGGACCTCAGTCTGCTTCCGGAGCAGCTCGCAGAATGTAGAAAAATAGTCTATACGGTCAATATGGCGAGGGGCTACGCATAGGGCGTCGATATCAGCTCCTCTGTGATGGACCTTCAAATAGAAAAGTATTTTTTTAGATTTGCAATCCAAATGAAAGAACTTAATGCTGGATATTAAAATTAGAAAGAGGATGGTAGCAATAGCTAAAAAAAACAAATAACCCAACTTACCCCAAGTCTGTAAGATCCAAAAGTATAAATGTTTCCTCCAACCGTCTCAGCCACATTTGGGGGCATATTTTTCCTCATGCTTTCTTCCTTTATCCATTGACGCACAAGTCTGTGTAGGGCACCAAGAACCTCCATACGGTGATCCATTTCGCCGTCCGTTTCAAAAACCCCGAAGGGAATCAGAGCTTCCTTCAGGTCATTCGTTTTCTCAATGTCGATTGGTTTAGGACCTGTGAAGAGGAATTTGTTTGTTGTAGGCACAAAGTATGCAAACAGAAAAAGAAGAGTATATGTTTTAGACTTAATTTTCTCTGTTTGAACTTTGGTGTAACCTAAGACCATATTATTGTCTGACCCGCGGGCGCTTGCTATCCCATTCACCATCTCTTTCCGTCGCCATCTTACACCGTATGACAGAAAGAATTAGTGGAAGCGATAGCAAGCGCTCGCGCCTTATGCCCGTTTCACACGAGGGCAGAACAGTCGGGCAGGATAGTAGGACAGAACAGTTTGAAAGGACAGTGGTGTTCAAATGTAGAGCGAAACAGTAGGACAGTCCGAGTGAAATCGCCACTTTAAAACAAGTCGGACGTGCGCGCGCTCGCTGTCCAGTATGCTTAGTATAAGTTTTACCCCACCAAATAGTTCTCGATCGCATTTACATAAAAAAATCAATTACTATGGAAACATGGACAGCGCCTCCGCGCGCGCGCGTCCATGTTTCCAAAGAATTGAAATTTATACCTAAACGCGATCGAGAAGTATTTGGTGAAGTAAAACTTATACTAAGCATACTGCCCTCGCGTTCACACAAGTCCAGCCACAAAACAGACGAGCGAGAAAGATGGTGGGGGAAGCAAACTGCCCCGAAAAAATAGACCGGCGAGCTATTAACTGTTCTGCCTAGGATACTGTCTAGACAGCACTGTTCTGTCTCGGCGTGTGCGTTCAGATTGTAGCAGTACTATGCTGTCTACTGTTCTGCCCGACTGTTCTGCCCTCGTGTGAAACGGGCATTAGACAATAAGAGTACTGGTAAAGATTAGCTTAATTGCAAGATCTATTCAACTATTTTCAAGAAAAGCCAAAACAGATTTGCTCCCACATTTGAAATACATAGGTATTTCATAAAATTGTTCAATTGAAACCCATGATACAAGATAAAGCAATAAAATAATGGTATGCTATTTCAGATAACACTGGAACTTGACATTGTATTCTGTGCTAAAGTAGGTCACAGTACAACCCCTCATTCAGTAATTGACGTTACGAAAGTCGAGTCGAGGTCGTGCACATGACCAGCTTATTTAAGGAAAAACGTGTCTGTTAAGGCTGGCTATTTATAACTATTTATGTGTTAAAGACTCCGAAACAGGTTCTTGTTTAAGTAAATACCAAATATTGCACCATAAGATGATGAAAAACTTCTACAACACTATAAAAGAAGTAAGAGCATAAATAAAACACCAGAATAATAGACATTATGATGCATAATAATTTTTAATATCTGGTCAGAATTGCATCATAATAAACAAGTGATTAAATATCTACTTATGTGGTCAGACCTATTTCATAGTAACATGAACCAGAACAAAATACATCCAGAGACAGTAAAGTTTACATAAACTTTGTTCCACAGTAATTAATCATTTAACTAAATTTTTAGGGTTCCATACCCAAAGGGTAAAAACGAGACCCTATTACTGAGGCTCCGCTGTCTGTCACCAGGCTGTATCTCACAAGCCGTGACAGCTAGACAGTTGACAATTTCACAGATGATGTATTTTGGTTGCCGCTATAACAACAAATACTAAAAACCAGAATAAAATAAATATTTAAGGGGGCTCCCATACAGCAAACGTGATTTTTTTGCTTGTTTTTGCTCAATATTGATAACGGTAGCAGGTAGACGCTTGAAATATTCACAGAATATTTATTTAAAAAACGACGGCAAGATACTGTTTGCCCTCGAAATATAAACAAAAAACATCCCTTCTCATCTAGATTTTACGCATTCCTAGCACCACTTCTTTACAATAGATTAAACGCCCAATTAGACATTTACTCCCTTAATTATAATAAAGTTAAGATAATTCTCCAAACAGCACTTCAACAAATGTCCTATGAGGATACAGAAAATTTATTTTCAGTCTTAAAATAAATATGCTTAGATAGGTATATAGTTTGTAAGAGTTGTAGTTCTATGTTATAAATGCTAAGATTTTTTTTTTCTTTTGTTTTTTAATGTGGTTAAATATTTAAGACTTGTTTTTTATGTATTCCTTATTTTACACCTGAAACACAGGAAATTTTTTTCCTAGTTCAGGTATACGTAACATGTTCCCTTTTTAAATATGTTTAGTGTATAAGTTGTTATGTTTTGTAACTTTTAGTATGATAAATAAAGATTTATTATTTATTTATTTATTATTTATATATTCACTTTAAAAATAAATAATTAAATTAAAATAAAACAAATATTTAAGTGGGGCTCCCATACAACAAACGTGATTTTTTTGCCTTTTTATAGATAATGGTAGGGAACCCTTTGTGCACAAGTCCGACTCGCACTTGGCCGGTTTTTTAATTTCCAATTGAGCTAGTTAAAAAAATTAGAATATCAGTTAAAGATACATACCCGCCATGGAAATAGCAGAGGTCATTCCCAGCGTCTTCAGATTCTGCTGGTTTTGGTGTTCATTGGGCTTGGGCACATTGTTGGTGTGCGAATATTGCGGTGCGGGCCACATCTTGACTAAGTATTAAGGATGCTTATCATAAAATGCAGGCTTATCCTAGAGGTGGGTCATTGGATGCTCTCCTCGAAGGTGACTGTTGGGGCTGGAAGAGAAAGCACAATTAAGTTTTCTACGTCCAGTGATACAATGGACAGTTCAGTTACAATCTCTGGAGAACTCAGAAAATAATAGTGGAAAACTTTGACTGCCATATTTTTTTCATGTATGTAAACCCTACTACCCACCCTATTAATCCTAATAATATTATAAATGTGAAAGTTTAGATGTTTGAATATTTGGTACTCCGTCACACAAAAATTGGGCACTCAGGTAGTTTCGGATTACCTACCTGGGGCTAAATTCAGGAACGGCCCAACACGGTTTGCGAGCGGTAATTCAATTGTTTGCCAGAGTATAGGGATTCCTGAATTTAGCCCCTGGATTAACAAAATACTTATATCTGGAAAATTACATAGTTACTGTGGGATAGCGATAAACCAATTAATTGCAGGCAGAGACAAGAGCAACAGCTACTGTGTTCATAAATAAAGTGAACAAAGAAAACAAAAAGTAATGTTTTTAACTCAAAAAATCATTAAGTCAATAATTTGGTTACACATCAATTTGCCACCACATGTTTGTGCTATCGAGAACTCAAGACTAGAATTTTATGAATTCCCACAGGATAAAGAACCTAAAATATATTTTGTTCCCCCACAAAAGCAAATCCTGAGTCATTACCCCAGCAAATTATTGCTTCGGCAATTATGTGGTTTATTTATTATGTTAGTAGGAAACAGTGTTTATATTTTAAAAGCATTTTAGAATCCAACATTACTTTACAGTAGTGAAGGTTACTATCAACCCGATTCCCCTCCGGTTAACTAAACTTTTGAAATACCAAACGCTTCAAGTCCAGTGCAGCACTTTCAAGAAGAGGATAAAATAAATGGGGTTTTAGGTTTTTTGCTCCGGCTTAACTTACAAAAAATTTCACGCCCCGCCACTGTTACTTTATTTCATTACTAATTTTAAAACTCTGGGTACAAATATGGATTTTACACACTCAATGTTAAAAAGTGAAACTAAAGTAATATTTTGAAGAAAGCTATATCAAACCTGTTGTCTACCATTAATGCAAATTTGAGTCAATGTCTTGTTGTGCTATTGTTAGAGTTTTTCTAGTATTGGACAGTGAAGCCATCTCATGACATTATGGCAATTATGTTAATATACTCCTATCACTGTAGCATGGTGCAGGTGACACTTGACACACCGTTCCGTAACACTTAGACAAAATTGCTGCGGTGTATTTCATGTTGAATTATTTAAATTCCAGTCTGAATTTGTCTGGGGTTAAACATTTAAACTTCGAAAAAACTATCGTGCACAAAAGAAATTTAACATAATTATTTTTTATTATGAATAAAAAAAATAAAACGATTAAGTTAAGAAACGTAATATGCGTGTAACAAAACATTTAATGATGGGACACAATCTACCACGAGTTTATTGATACTTATTAATTTGTAATGTTAATAACGCTACGCTTTAAAAAAAATATTCCATGCCGTGGTAACAGAACAGGTTGGTATGTCCGACAAATAGGTAAGTTTATGAGTGAGACTTACCTTACCTACGTGATATAATGATTCAAAAATAATGACTTATTTTATTCAATAAGGTTCTGTTAAAATAAAAGATACAAGTAGGTCATCATCATCAACATTTCAGCCATAGGACGTCCACTGCTGGACATAGGCCTCCCTTATTGATACCCAAACATTACGGTTGGAAGCGGATAGCATCCACCTTGGAACCTGTATCTCTTACTAAATCATCCTTCCACCTCATTGGTGGACATCCCACGCTGCGCTTGCCATTCCGTGGTCTCATTCGAGAACTTTTCACCTCCAACGGCCACCTGTTCTGCGTGCTATAAGTATGTCCTGCTCGTAGCCATTTCAACCAGCTAGCAATGACATAAATGTAGACCTATCTTTTACAAACACTTTAAGGCATTTATTCCGACCTATCGCATCTTTAATACAAGCAGTATTAAATTATCCATGTGCCTCTGAGTATTAATTAAAAAAAAAAAGAAATATTAAGATAGTAGTTAGCTTGATTTGTTTGGAAGTATATAACAAGTAATAGATTTTTAATGATTTTATTGTTTGTTGGAAAAAACAACTTGTTAATAATCTCTTTAATCATTAAACTTTGAATGAAATACGAATTTTCTAGAATTGGCCATGGTGAATCAATTTCATTTAATTATGGTAATTATTATTAGATTGTAATTTTAAAAGATGTTAAGCTATCTAATTAGCGCTTGATGATAGCATATGAGGTGATTGGTTTTTAATAACTTTTACACTCATTGGAACAAAACAACTTGTTAATTATCTCTTTTATCCTTTAACTACACTTAAAATATGATGCAACTCTGGTTTTAATTTGAAATGTACTAAATTACTTTGCAACAGGAACCATGACCTATTACCCTACTAATTACACTTGTGTAAAGTAAATGAACTGAATAACTATTCTGAAATAGAGCTTAGGACAATATTATGCACAGAACATGTAAAAAAAGATAAAAGAAGGTGAACCTTGTGATAATTTATTATCATTCACAAGGACATGTCAATAAACAAACAGCAAAGGCATTATTTCCTAAAGGAATCTGATATGTCACAGTTCATGTTTATTTAGATAAAATAGTTCACGCATTATGTTGACAAACTTTGGTTATTAGAAAGTGTTACCACGAAACAATCTACGACGACACCAAACATTAAGGAGTTCATTAACCTACTATTCCACTTCTATCAGCTAAATTCTTCTAGTTTTCGATTCAACATGTTAATACTACACGAAAAAAAGATTTTATATCCATTACTTCGAAAAAAACATGATTTCCCCAACGTTAAAAACGGGAGCAGTAACAATAGATTCACTAATTCGTTCTTTTGCGTTTCCCAGAGGTGCATCAATGCATGTAAGGTCACAACTTATGTAAATATAGACGTTACATAATGCAAATACTAAGTTATCAACAATAATATGAACAAAACAAATATTGCGATCTTAAACTTAAAATTAGACTTACAAAGAAAGCGCAAGAAAACCTCACGTTGCGATGAATGGTCTGATATTCTAATAGTGTAATAACTTGACTTCAAGTAAGGTGCGAAAGATTAAACTTACCAAATAACTAAATCTTGCGCTTCACTTCACAATTGCGCGAACATAATCAATGAAACTCATAATAATGCAAAGAAATAAACACTAATTTCCAAACAAGCGCCCAACAGTCGCCAACAACAAGGCAGCCATCTTTATAAATGGCGAACGCAAATGCTACCAGACTCAAAAAGTTAAAAAGGCACCAGTGTAGCCAGCTTTTCTGCATGCGTTTTGTTCGTTAGGCGGTGTTTTTAGTAAACTAAAACTATAATAACAAATTGATTAAAATTTTAAGGCGACTTTGAATTTCAGTGGTCAAACAATTTTTTTTGTTTATTTTTATTAATATTTTTACGTTCAAAGTAAGTATTCAAACACAAACTTTGATTCCTTTCTATGCTAAAAAAGGTGTAATCATTATTCATGAGTTCATAATATTTTACTCGTGTTTTGCTGTTTTATTTTATGTTTATTTTTATTATTAATGATTATTACTATTTCACTAAAAAACATTTAACTAAGTAAATAAATACAAATTCAAAACGCAAGGGTACGTTCAAGATGCATTCATTCGTTATTTCTGCGCATGCTCTATTGGCCGATTTTCTGACGTATCGTTAAAACTCAGTTGAACTTTTTCATGTATCACTATCTCTCTTATATCGTAAGTAATAGACAGGGTATGATAGAGAGCCGGTTGATGTTTTCGTGTCAGCCTTGTGCCCATTTACGAGGAGTAGGTAAAATCCGCCATCTTGAGAGTGAATTCAAGAACTAAGGACTTTTAGCGGAGTTATGTGATTAACATTAACATTTTTAATATTAAATGGACAAGTATTTGTCCACCGAGCGTTTTCTCAGCCTCTGTAGGAGCCGGTCGCGTTGAAAAAATCTCGTTACGCGTCGGTTTAGAGTCAAAACGCCGAAATCCCTGATAGTGTTTATGTGACAGCAGAAGACACCGTAAGCTTTCTAATAGTTTTTTGCGTGTCTATTTCCGTTTTTCATCTCGACGTTCGCGATCGTATACATAAAAGTTAAGTAGGAACGGGAATCGTGTCTTAGATCGCTTTAAACAGTATCGCTATGTATTTTTCTGGTGGAAAATGCGGTTAGATGGGCGTAGTTGGTCGGCGGTCGGTTAAGTCTGATCGGGTGGTGTTTAGGCGTCCTGGTGAAAGCCCGAGGCGCCGGGGCGGGCTGCAGGAGCAAGTGGCCCAGAGGATGCGAGCGGCGAGGGCGCGCTTAGGGCTAGCTCAGTGTTAAGTGTTGAACTTGTGTTTTGGTGAAAATGTCGACTACGATGCGGCCGACTCTGCAAACCGTACCAGAGTCTTTGCCGGCGGACCATGTGACGACCCCGGCGGCGGCGCCCGCGGTTGCGACCACCACGGCTGCCCCGACACAGCCTCGCCACCCCAGACCTATCTTTAAGGTAAGTGTCTTAACCAAAACTTCCCCAGTCATAGTTTTTTAAAACATTAGAATTATTTTTTTAGATAGTCATTTAAAAACGGGTATACTCTGAGTCAGTCACTTTCGATTCTACAAGTAAAAACAACCAAATATAAACTAGTGATTCAAAACAGTTGTTGAATTTTTCTGTTGTATATACACTTGTTCAAATAAACAAACATTTAACTAGCTCACAGAAGTAACAAACTCTCATATGCTCATGTAAATGATGAATACTGCATTCAATTTAATTAGGTAGTACATTGAGTAAAATAAATACCCCATTTTAATTCATATTTTAGCCATAATCCACAACTTATTTAGCAGGCTTATTTTATAGTCCTATAACTATGTAGCTTTCTTTATTATTATTTTTTTTTGATTTCTACAAGTCATTATTTCAATTTGTTTTATTTCTGTAATGATAGCTAAATTATAGTATTGTAACCTAACAAGCAATATTGAACAAGCCACAATTGCCTAGATTTGTGCCTAGAAAGTGTGATCAACAGACCAGATACACTATGATAATAATTTGTGTTTTTACCTAACACAACTAGGATTCTGTAATGTGTGCTGGTTCTATAAATGGTACAAACAAGACTAGTGAAATTATTTTAATTGAGTCAGTTACTTTTTTATTAAGTGTTTTTTTTTTATTATTTGCCATTGTTTGCAAAACTAATAATCAGATTTTTTGAGAGATGATGGTAATTGTGAGGTAATAAACCACTTGCCAATTTTTCTATGACTATGATTGCTATCAGATGGGGCAAATCAACACTTGCACTATATGAAAAAGAGGGGCAAGCGAAAATCAAACTCATGTGGAGACTGTTCTGTACAACAAACTACTTTTCTTTATTATTTTATTTCTCAACCCATATTTATTTATTTATTTATTCTTGGGTGTTTAATGTGTATTTATGTATCTATGTATCTACCTATTTAAGTATTTCTCCGCTGTCTAGTAGATACCCATAACACAAGCTTTGCTCACTTTGGGACTAGGTCAATTAGTACAGTGTCCCGTGTTATTTTTAAATAATTAAATTACAGCAAATTATTTATTTATTTATTTATTAATTTTTAACCCTTCGGATGCCTTGTACCGGATCCGTACCCAATTTAAGGCTTTCATTTTGTATTTTTTTTTAAATCTGTATCATTGGATTTATATGAAACTGTTGAGGCTAGAATGCACTTTTTTTTTTTACTTTCGGCATACAAAAGGTTAAACTAAGTTTTTCATTAATTTATATGATAGAACAATATTTGTATTTTTTTTTTAAATTTTGGTGCAGTCAAGTTTTGGCTATAGATTTTTTAAATAACTTTATTACTATTTATAAATCTTTAAATTATAAAAAATACTATACATATTTGAAATAGTCACGACAAGCCCTTTGATGGTGTACTTTCGTTTGGCAAATTACGTTTCCCAAACTGATTCATTTGGCAAATGTTTATTTTTTCTGAAACTGTAAACTATTCAGGATATATTTCAGGACTATTTTGTAGGTTAGGTTAGTTTAGGTTAGGGTTGTTTTATAACAATCCTGAAAATTATAGAGTTTCAGAAAAAATAAACATTTGGGAAATGAAACATTTGCCAAGTGAATCAGTTTGGGAAACGTAATTTGCGAAATATTAGTAAACCATTTTATTCATATAAACATCCGTCATTGGGTCATCAATTTAAATATGTGTACCATATTTAAATTCAATCAGTAGTATCAGAGCAAATCAGATATGATGGAGAGACAGCATGCATGTACTTTTTTTCAGTCAGACTACTTGAAACCATAGCATATGTAGATACCGTATGTGGCAATATGTATAACTAAAACATCAACATAATTTAATTACTTTCTATGTCTTGTCAAACCATAAATAGTGGGAAGCAACATTATTTAGTCTTATGTATGATTTTTGATTACTCATAATATTGCATTGTGTTACATAAATGCACAGCTATTGTCTTTCTGTCAATTCTTCATTATGCTGCAGGCTTTTGTTGAGTATTGTGACTCAAGTTTCTGTGATACTTACAGCCATAGTATCCTAGTGGGTTGATGTAAAATATGGGCTCTCAAGCAGGTTCTGGACTCAAAATCCAGGCTTGCAAGTTTTTCAAAATTAACATGCAAAATTATATTACTATAAGCTTTCATCATCATCATGTCAGCCAAAAGACGTTTACCGCTGAACATAGGCCTCCCTCAAACCATAAGGTTTATGGAGAAGATATCTGGCACACATCTGTAAAGGATTTCAATGGCGTGTGTGAATTTTCTAATCAGAACTGGGCGGGCAGGGCCGAATTTAGAGGTCTGGAGGCCTCGGGGCATAAAAGGAGTGGAGGCTTCTTGGCCACAAATTATTTTCCAAATAAAATTACCATTTTTTTTCAGTCGGGATTTCATTAAACAATTTTTCAAAGTGTTTATTGTGGGGGCCCTCTATTGTGGAGGCCCCGAGGCAGTGGCCCCAGATGCCCTGCCCTAAATCCGGCCCTGGAACTGGGTTCAAACCCTGTCAATCTGAGAGGAGGCCTGTGCCCAGTAGTGGGATGTATATAGGCTGAGATGATGAATGAGATTAGTTAGTTTTCAAAGTTTTTTTTTTTAGAGTTCTGTACCTTGTGAAGACAAAATTGAGCCCATAACTAAGTGTTCAAAGCCTTGACAAAAATTAGAAAAGAGAACCTAATTTTTGCTACTGCATACACCTGATTTGCTTTATATAAGAATATCCTTCCTGGCTTGGGTAAAGGCCTGTCACACCACCTTCTGTTCAGTTCCTGTTATTTTATGTGATAGCTAATCAATCAAACAAAATAAACTGAGATTGGATAGATATCTGTTACATAAAATAACAGAAACTTAACTGAGTGATGAAAAATGTGGTAAGTCTTCTTATGTATGACCATACCAAACATGTAAACAGTTCCGCTCCAAAAATTAATTCTTGTGTGACGTGTGAGCAATTGCCTGTAATCACAAAATGTTTTTTTACAGTATTAGAATTACGAATATAAAAATAAATAAATAAATATTAGGGGACAATCTTACACAAATCAACCTAGTCCCAAACTAAGCAAAGCTTGTACTATGGGTACTAGACGACGATAAACATACTTACTTATATAGATAAATAAATACTTAAATACATAGAAAACGTCCATAACTCAGGAACAAATATTTGTGCTCATCGCACAAATAAATGCCCTTACCGGGATTCGAACCCAGAACCTCTTGCTTCGTAGGCAGGGTCACTACCAACTAGGCTAAAGCGGTTGTTATTCTTTGGATTAATACTGATATGATATGAGACAGACATATTTACTAAAATGATATACATGGATTCATTCACACATATTAGTAGTCCAGGTATGTCTGATATGTTTCAAACCAATATGTGCTTCTTCATCAGGGTTGGTTCGGACGGGAGCAGGTCCCGGTGACTTCCCGTTCAAACCAACCGTGAGAAAGAACCAGAAATGGGTTTGAAACATGTTGGGTATACATCTTCCAATAATACAATACAATACAATACAATACAATGACTCTTTATTGTACACCACAAAAAATACAATACAGAAAAACAAGTACATGACAAAAAAGAAATAAGGTAAGCAATGGGAATGCATTACAGCAGGTGGTGCAATATAAAATTTAATAAATAATAATAAAAACAATACATAATAACAATAAATACATGCGTGATATAATGCTAAAGTCAATGCAGAATTGAAAAACACATGTTACTTGTTTTAATTTACCTTAATTCATTGAACAAATCTTGAAAGGAGGCCAGAGGCCAGAATCAGAGTTTTTTGCAAAGACAAGTTACGATAAGTAATAGTGTCCGACCGAAACACGATTTTTAGCCGAAACCGAAACCGAAACCGAATATTCGGTTTTTTCTGATTTCGGCCGAAACCGAAACCGAAACCGAAATTTTTGAAGACGTATCATATCAAACAAAATATTCAAAATTACTGTACAGATCGTAAGGAAAAGGTTATTGCAAGGATTTCTTATATGAGAACAGTTACTTTTTTTGTTAAACAAAATAAAAAAGCGTTTATTTTTAATGAAAAATGTCTTGGCATAGTTATTATATTATTCAAAACAAACAACCTATTCTTATCACGTCTAAACCAGGGGGGGCACACTTACATATATCACACTTTTCATGCGACTACAGCGATCTCTGGTTGTTTGGTAAAGAACTAAATTAGCGGCCATCTTGGTTGACTTGTCAAACTTGTCAGTTGTCATGTCATTCATCGGCCATGGCCATGGCGTACCAAATTGTACGGTCAAGGACTTTAATTGATAGCCCACTTGCCAATGTTCGTATTTTAGCCGTATAGTGCAAATCGGGTTTAGCCGCTTATACTTCGTATATGCTGATTTGAATTAGACGGCTAAAATACGAATAGTGGCAATTAGCCTATCAATTAAAATTACGCGTAATTATAGCTGTACATCACTACCAACATATACATATAGATAGGTATACATCTATAGATACGTCACATTAGTTTTTCACCAGGGCGTAGGGCAGCAGCACCTTCCATACATGCATATTTGACCATAGAGTTGCCACTCTTGTTCATATAATATTACAATACTCTTTGGTCTAAACTAAGTTCACAATCCTAATATCAAACGTATTGTTCATTAATCACAGCATAAAATGCAGTAACAAATAAAATAAATAAATATTAGGGGACAATCTTACACAAATCGACCTAGTCCCAAACTAAGCAAAGCTTGTACTATGGGTACTTGACGACGATAAACATACTTATATAGATAATATAAATACTTAAATACATAGAAAACATCCATAACTCAGGAACAAATATTCGTGCTCATCACACAAATAAATGCCCTTACCGGGATTCGAACCCAGGACCTCTTACTTCGTAGGCAGGGTCACTACCAACTAGGCTAAAGCGGTCGCCAAACAGATTCTAAAAAGTAAATAATAATTTAATAAATAAACAACACTCATACATACTACTGTCGCTGGTCCCAGCTGGGCCGGCCGCCGATGCATTACCTATACCTACCCGGCCGAGCGTGTCCGAATTAAGCCGAGCGCTCCCGATGCGAGAGCCGCGAGAGGCCGCGAAGTAATTTCGGCCCGGCCGAAGGTTTCGGCCGGATTCTGGCCGAAACCGAAACCTCGGCCGAAATCACTTTTTTGGCCGAAATTGGCCGAAACCGAAACCGAAACCGAAACTTCGGTCGGACACTAAAAGTAATAATGAATGAACAGTGGACTGATATTCTAAAGTATTTTTTATAGCTATGAGGATATTATAGCCAATTAATTGATGCTCTCATATCTAAGTAGCTTTTTTTCCAATGCTACCAAAGCATGGAAGGGGCTTCTTGAAGTATATTTATTTCCCAGCTGGGCCGGCCGCCGATGCATTACCTATACCTACCCGGCCGAGCGTGTCCGAATTAAGCCGAGCGCTCCCGATGCGAGAGCCGCGAGAGGCCGCGAAGTAATTTCGGCCCGGCCGAAGGTTTCGGCCGGATTCTGGCCGAAACCGAAACCTCGGCCGAAATCACTTTTTTGGCCGAAATTGGCCGAAACCGAAACCGAAACCGAAACTTCGGTCGGACACTAAAAGTAATAATGAATGAACAGTGGACTGATATTCTAAAGTATTTTTTATAGCTATGAGGATATTATAGCCAATTAATTGATGCTCTCATATCTAAGTAGCTTTTTTTCCAATGCTACCAAAGCATGGAAGGGGCTTCTTGAAGTATATTTATTTCCCAGCTGGGCCGGCCGCCGATGCATTACCTATACCTACCCGGCCGAGCGTGTCCGAATTAAGCCGAGCGCTCCCGATGCGAGAGCCGCGAGAGGCCGCGAAGTAATTTCGGCGCGGCCGAAGGTTTCGGCCGGATTCTGGCCGAAACCGAAACCTCGGCCGAAATCACTTTTTTGGCCGAAATTGGCCGAAACCGAAACCGAAACCGAAACTTCGGTCGGACACTAAAAGTAATAATGAATGAACAGTGGACTGATATTCTAAAGTATTTTTTATAGCTATGAGGATATTATAGCCAATTAATTGATGCTCTCATATCTAAGTAGCTTTTTTTCCAATGCTACCAAAGCATGGAAGGGGCTTCTTGAAGTATATTTATTTTTTTATTTATTTATAGGCAGCTTTCTCGCACAAAGACTTGCTATAGCAATTCAACGTGGGAATGCTGCCTGCGTGATGGGCACCCTACCTAAGGGTCCAAATTTAGATAATAATTTTTAGTTTTTAATTTCTGTTTAGCTATTTTAAGTTAGTTTTAGTTATGTTAATTTTATACTTAGTCCCTGTTTTTATACCTTATTTTATAATTACATTGTTAGTACTATCATAATAAATAGACATTCTTTATCGACTTTGTTGAATATTGAAATGTTGCGAATTTAGACGACTGTGTCTTAGACCATAGGTTCCCAAACTTTTACGGACTACGGCCCCTTTACAAAAAAAACCAACTGCTCCCTTTACATAATAGTTAATTATAGGTATAAATTTTATGTCTGTCTGTCTATTAATAACCACAAATTAAAAATATTGGACCCTATACCGGCCCCACGGTAAGCTCCAGCACCGACTAGGGGGCGGGAGGTGTACGAGTAGTCATCGGGAAACTTTCTGCATCCGTAAAGCACCAAACGCACTGATAGCGGTAGCGGGGCGGCGCGGTGCGTCGCCGGTTTTGCCGTTTGCGGGGAGTGATAACGGTTCGGAGAACGCCGTACTGAAAAAACCGGGCGGAAATTTAAATAGTTTAAATGGGATTTATATTTTCGCTTCGAAGTGACCTTATCTCCGTAACTACATATAATTATTTGAGGCTTCAAATTTGGCATGCAAGTAGGTGATTATAAAAGTAAAAAAACTAATTTTAGGTTTTTCGTAAAATCCCACGGGATAAGGAAAAAATTGGATTCATACATTCAATTCAATGAGACCCTATTTTCGTAACCGTTTCTTTAGGATCATAAGAGGTATAGTACGAATTTTTTGAGGTGTCCCGATCCTCGTTAGCAGCCCACATTTCGAACAAAACCATTGTATTATATTATGTCTTCAAGTGCACAATCATGTTTAAAATAAAATGAACAGAAATATAAGATAAAATAGCTCATTGAAATAACGACTTACTTATTTACAGTACAGAGTTCATTTTTAATTTGTTGGCAGATATTTTTCAACATTGAATGCGTCGTAGACATACAGCCAAACCAAAACAAACAAACAAAGATTCAATTAAAATGAACTCTCAACTGTAAATAATAAAGTCGTTATTTCAGTGAGCTATTTTATCTTATATATTTACGTTTATTTTAAACTGAGGATTATTCACTTGAGGACATAATAGAATACAATGGCTTTTTTCGAATCGCGGGCTCTTAACGACATCGGGACACCTCAAAAAATCCGTAGTATACAGTAAAAAGAGATTTTTGGTATTTCCCGCGGGAAGTCCGTCGGGAGTTGACTACAAAAAAATTTTGAGCGTCGACGAAGTC
The DNA here is from genome assembly GCA_947859365.1 of Archips crataeganus. NCBI lineage: Eukaryota > Metazoa > Arthropoda > Insecta > Lepidoptera > Tortricidae > Archips > Archips crataeganus. Next base: position 3,898,606 of record OX402071.1, on the reverse strand, counting down.
GCGGGAAGAAGCTAGTTTTATATCAAAGTTACAAACTATATCTCCAGTGGGTTGGCTAAAAAATTATAATTGTTTAAAAAATTTTAGTAGTTATAGAACACGAACGAAAATAAAAATAAAATGTATTAAACGTTCTGATTTTTATGTTTCCGTGAATGCATGTTACTTTACGAAGTAGATAATTTTCATGTGTAATGTTAGGTAAGGTTAGGCCACGAAAGTCAAGATATGCAAATACAACATACGCTAAAAAATCTCACCCATTAAAATTAGTTTTATTCCAATTGCAAAATACGAAAATAAATAAATAAATTCTTACCGTCGTTCGCCGATGGCTGATGAGCCAGGTCCCGTACTTAGAAGTAGTAGCTTCAATTAATTCACAAAGTACAAATGAAATAGCAAAGTTGTTAGAAAATCGAGAGTGCGCTCAAGACAACCGACCGCTTGGCGAGCGCGACTTCGAATGAGGAAACTCAAATATCGCAGCGCAGGGGATGCAGCTAGTGCAGCTACCTGCATGCAAACAGATTCTGTCTCGCTCGCACAAGTAGAATATTGTATTTCCGTCTTTGTGTAATTATCGGTAATTATGTTATCTCACTTCTACATTTAAATAAATTGCTTACTTAATTAATTACTTGTTAAATTATAGATAAATGTCTACAAAACAAAAATCATTAGAGGTCCCTGTGTGCGCTCGTGTCTAAAATACTACGTTATTTTGGACATAACATAATGTGTTTGTTATCGTACTCCTCCGAAACGGCTCGACCGATTTTTATGAAACTTTTTGTATTTATTCAATAGGTCTGAGAATAGGTCGTAGGCTACTTTTTATACCCCTATTCTTCGCGGACAGAGTCGCTGGCAACAGATAGTAGTATTTTAAAAATCTGGTATTTTGGTATGAGCGCCTGTATGAGCGCCTGCGTGATTTGAATTTTGTGGACACTTTTATTTAGTAAAAATTAAATGCTTCTAGTAAACTTAGGTCTCAGATCTTAAATCATAAAACGTAGTCTCTTGAAACAAGTAACAGCAGAGGACTGATTTCTGAAATCACATCTGTATTTATTGTATAATTAGACAAAATTATACATCTTGTAATGGTAGCTTCGAGTGATGTGATTTCAAACCTTGATTCCCTAGCGCTGGAAACCTAAGAAACCTAGTAAGGTTTCATTTAGATATTTGATGTAACTATCAATCATAAAAATGAATTAGAAATCCATCGAACATGTATAGCGTCTTCAAAACAAAAGTTAATCTCTGTTACGCAGCCGTTATTTCATAGAAATACTAGCTGTTGCCGGCGACTCCGTCTGCGAAGGAACTATCCAATTTTACGGGATACAAAGTATCCCATATTATAGTCCAGATTATAAACTATCTTGTCAGAATCTATCAAACGGTTTTAGCGTAGGTATTAGAGTAACATACATCCAAACATAAGAAATTTCGCGTTTATTTTATTAATAAGATTTGAATTTGTTTTGCTTTAATACTATACTTGATGCATGAATTCGTCAATCTCGTAAACGCTCACCCGTTTGACGCGGCATTATTTCGATACAGTACAGAAGCTCATTCCACATTCGCGAGCAACTGAATTAAAAGTTGTAGGTAAACGAAGCATCCGTTTATTGGCCCTCCAATATGTATTATTATGAGTGTTACTATTGATTTAAATTAACTTTTTTAGAACTGTTCTGAATCATAGTACCATTGTTTTATTTTTAAGATCTTTAGGCATACGAAAAAGATCTTAACCAGTTGAAAGTATGCCTATGAGCACCAAAAAATGTGGGGCCCCGTTGGAAAGTGTTAAACGCATTGTCATTGTCAATAAGACCTAATTATTTTCGTGTAAACGAATACATCTGCCTTTCGGGGCCCCCTACATTATGGGAAAGAGAAAGACGATACAGTTCTTACTGTTTTAAATCCAACAGATCAATTCTGTGATTACTTCGTTATTTGATTATTTATTTGAACAAGGTTTTTTTGTGCAAATCAATTGAATAGGTGGTTGTATACTTGTAAAGTTGCTTTTAGTAATATTAGGTGTTTCCTGTGTATTTTCCCTGAAATGATTGACTCAGAGTAAAAACTGTTTTTTTTTTTTACTTCTCTCAAATATTACTACAGTTAAATTGGATTCGGTATTTTATTTATCTTTATCAGTGCGTCGGCTGTGTACTACGGCATCTGGTGTAATTAAAATTACATACAATAATATTGGAACTAAATGAACTAAAACAATTACTTTGCTCACCCGCGACCTTACAATAGTTACGTTTATGCAAGAAATGTGCGTTCATGCAGTTCCTCCACCTCCACACTGTACGAACACACACAAATCACATAAACCCAACCATCACCACCACCAAGCTACACTGACGCGTTTCGAACTCAACCAGAGCTCATCTTCAGAGCTTCAGAGATCTTCTTTTTGAAACCGAACAACAAAAGAATTTTGTAATTCCCATGAATCCGCAGGCGCCAATTCTATATGGATTACCTAAAATTCATAAAGATGATGTGCCTGTTCGTCCAGTTGTCTCATACGTGAGTGCTCCAGCATATAAATTGGCGAAGAAATTAAGTAGTATTATTCGTGTGAAGGCTTCCTTTAAACCTTCTTATAGTTTAAAAAATGGTTTAGATTTGGTTAGTAAAATTAAGGACATCAGCATACCGCCGAATGCAACGTTGCTTTCTTTGGATGTAGACAGTTTATTTACTAACGTACCATATAGTGAGACACTAGAAATTCTAAAAGACCACTTAGAAAGGAAGCGGTTGCATCCGGGTGAAGTTTGTGAATTAATAGATTTGGTAACTTTATGCATGAAACAAAATTATTTCCGGTTCAATGGTCTTTATTACTTACAGAGTGATGGTTTAGCTATGGGTTCACCTCTGAGTCCTTTAATGGCAGATATATTTATGGATCATTTTGAGAATCAGTATATTGTGGGTAATAGTAATATTGTGTACTATTTTAGGTTTGTTGATGATTTGATCCTATGCTGGAGAGGGAGTATGAGACAGCTTGACGTGTTTATTAATGGTTTGAATAACAAGCACGTAAAGATAAGGTTCAAAAAAGAATTGGAGGAAAATTGTTCGTTGAACTTTTTGGATTTAACGATTTCAAAATTAAATGGTAAACATCAATTTAAAATATACCGTAAGCCCACGTACACAGATGCTGTTATACCAGCATCTTCTAATCATCCGTGGCAGCATAAACTGGCTGCTTTCCATTGTTATGTTAATAGATTGTTGACTGTGCCTCTTTCTAAGGAACATTATGATTTAGAGTTGAGTACTATTTATCAGATAGCGATCTCAAATGGTTATACAAAATCAATGGTAGATAGTTTAGTTCAAAAGAAGCAGGCACGGTTAGTAAATAGCATGCTTTACGCTGCGTTACCTTCTCAGTCTACTAACAAATATAGATCTAGCATCTCTTACGTCGGGGGTTTGTCTGATAAGATTTATGGCATTTTAAAATCAAACAATATTAATGTTGCCTTTAAGACTAACAACTCTTTGTACTCTAGGCTATGTAACCACAAAGAACAGGTAGATAAGGGAACTAGATCGGGGGTATACAAGCTTACTTGTAATGACTGCAATGGGATATACGTAGGACAGACAGGCCGAAGTTTTAATACTAGATTTAAAGAGCATGTTTCGGCATATAGGAATGAGCGTCCAGATAGATCGAATTTTGCAAAACATTTGTTGGAATCAAATCATTCATTGTTAGATTCAGATTCTTATGAAGTGTTACATTATTGCGGCAAGGGGTTGCGTCTGGATGCTCTGGAATGCATGGAAATAATTAGGTACAACACTATGGGGTCTATTATTAATGAACAGGTAAATTTAGTATCTTCTCCTTTACTGCGGCTTGGGTCGAATTTGAACAGTTAGTATTAATTAAATATGCCTTATAAATAAATAAACAAAAAATTCAAGGTAGTTTTAAATATGTCAATAAAAGTTAATTTTTGTGGGGTAGTTTGAGAATAAGAAAAATAAAGTGGGTACTTGAGAAGTTACAGTGACAAGTTAAAACATTTGTTTTGGTTTGTTAGTTTAACGTTTGGTAGCATAGCATACGGTTGTGGTAACTCTGAAGATGAGCTCTGGTTGAGTTCGAAACGCGTCAGTGTAGCTTGGTGGTGGTGATGGTTGGGTTTATGTGATTTGTGTGTGTTCGTACAGTGTGGAGGTGGAGGAACTGCATGAACGCACATTTCTTGCATAAACGTAACTATTGTAAGGTCGCGGGTGAGCAAAGTAATTGTTTTAGTTCATTAATATGGACCTCCGCAAAGTAACGCCTGATTCAATAAATTATTTAATAATATTGGAACACAACTGCATGAAGGTGTTTTAAAGATTTATAATCTATTATTTTATGAAGCTATAATCGTTGCACATGCAAAACTAGCATGTTGTAAGGAAAATTGCGTTGTTTTTATCTAGCGTATGTTGTAATAATATTTAGATTTAATATGACTGGGGAAATATTATTTAAGTTTAATGTAAGCTTTTAGCTTTGTGAATCGTCCCTAAGTTTGAGCCTCTCAAACTTGTTTGGCTGTGTGTGACGTATAAATTTCGTGCTGTCTTCCATACTACCCATCCAAGGGCGGAATATTATTAGATCATTACCATTCTGTTTGCGCAAATTCCTCCCCTATCATTATTATAGATAGGTCTCTTTTCTGAACATGTTTTCTTACCAACTCATGCATAAAACGGAACGCATCTACCTTTTTATACGATATTACATATTACTTAATATTATAGAGTTGTGCTGAACGTATCGCTCCCAACTAGAACAATCGTTCGGTCTTTTAGTTCTTTAAGGAGATGGGAACAGTTCATTCTAGTACAGTATCAGGAACTAAGAGTTAGCAGCCGGGAACAGTTCATTCTAGTACAGTATCAGGAACTAAGAGTTAGCAGCCGTGACGTTATATTCTACAATTCTACATAACTAGATACTCCTTTATTTACATTGTTTCATTTGATAAAAAAGGTTACCACAGTAAGCATCTATAATATTTGCTTCATGATATTCATGATGTTTATTTCTTTGAATTGTGATACAAGTTAGCATTCGTAATTTATGCTAGTTCTCACGCATCTAAACAGGAGTTTAATAGCTAAATAGTATATTAGTTAAGTCAGTCGCAAGTTCAAGACATTCTTGAAGTCAAAAACAGTTTAGGTTATATTTAATGAATATAATGTAATGATAGATAGGTATAAATGTGTTTTGCATATATTTTATATTTGTCATGCATTAATCATCGCCCATCAAACTCATCGTCATCATCCGTTCTGTTAGCGGGAATGTTGAAAAGATACTATTTTTAAAATAATTTTTCCTACTTCATTATTTTAATCGTCGTTGCAAAAGACCTAAAAGTACACATGGTTAATATACCCTAAGAAAGTCTAACCAATCTGATTTTATGTTAACAATAGAACGCTAATTATAATGAACGCTGTTAATTCTTTCTGTTTTTTACCACTACTTTATTATATTCAACAAAAGATGGATTAAAAACTATAGTGTCGTATTTTACACCACCCAAAGCACGGACCCAAAGTGTAATAAATATAACAATCCAATAGGATATTTTTTTAAATGTTGAACAAAAGGCGGTAAAGCCTTTAGTTAATCATAGCTCTACTAAATTACCGTTAAATAGAGATAAGAAAAACAGCATTTTTTTAAAACAATATAAACCAATGCCTGACTACCTAAACACAAACAATAGAACAATAGAATCTCGTTACATCCAGGTAACTCTGAAACTGTGAATCCATAAACCCTAAAAACTTTCCTTATACCTTTCGTTACAAGGAAGGATTAACAGACAAATGTAAAAACATTGTGAAAACCGGCAGCCATTGCAAAAGACAAAAGGATCGTAAAACTTTGCTAAATCTCATAAAAAAACTTGGTATGCAGCTGCGTTTATGATGTCTAATGTCCTTACAGCAATGCCAAAAGTGCAACCAAGAAACCCAATAATGGTTTATAGTCCTACTGGTCCTACTGGTATGAAGTCCAGGTACAAATATACTTTGAAATGTTTACCGTAACCCTAATCATTATAACATGGGCCCTAACAGTTAGAGTGGATCCCATGTTTTTGACTCTTCCCGAAAATAATAACAAGATTTATTCGTTAAACCTGGTTTAAACCTTAAACGGAGTTCTATACATTTTGACACTATTAAACAGAGTTTTGCAATAGGGATGTTGACACCACCAATCAACTGACGTACTTTTTATGAGCTGTCAAAACACATTTCTCCCATAGAGTTTGAATGGCAATAGCAACATATGACGTCACTTGTTCGCATACTCAATTAACAAACTATTTATTTGTTTTAAAGCAACAAAAAATCTAATTTTGCAGTTAATCGAAAATTAATCGGGGTTTCAGGGCTAAAATAAAGCGTTTTTTTAATGGAGTCGTGTCTTCGTATTATTTTTAATGGTGTCAACATCCCTATTGATCAAGATTTTTTTCAGCAAGTGGCCATTAGACAAGTTTTAAATGCAAAGCTAAAATACTGAAACATAAAAGTCCACGTGTTTATTTGTACCTACTAAATAGTTTTTAACTTAACTGATTGGTTATCTCATTATTCCAGGGTCTAATTGACTAGATAATATAATGGTTTATTAATAATCTATTGTTGGTTGTTATTTTTACTCTGCGTGCTCCTAAATCCCTACAAGCCAAACAGGTTATACCTACCTATACCTACCCATATCTTCTGAAAACATTAAGTTTGTTTACATTCTAAACGAAACAAATATTTGTGTACCTTTATCGTCTAATCAGTCTAATGTACATGCTCATTAAAAAATAATAATTGAACGAAGCAATTTTCACAAGCGTCAGCATGTTTTTTCAAAAAAAATTTGACTTCCACTATGGAGTGACGTCACATGCCCGATACAAGCGCACATTTATTACCACAGTGCGTTTTCGTTGCGATTCGAATCCGTAAAATACGGTCCGGAATAGTCGTAGAACTAATTGTATGGTAATTTACGCACTAGATCCGATTCTAGTATGTAAACAAACATTTTGCATGGTATTTACACAGATTCGGTTCGGACGTTGTGCGAAATTACTCTTACAACCACGAATATTAATATAATACGAAAATGGCCTGTATCGATCTAATTTCGACTGGGAGTTCAGGATCCATGTGTGAGATCTACGGCTCAAGCCCTCTCATTCAGAGAAGAGGCCTGTGCCCTGGAGTAGGACGTATATAGGCTCGGATGATGATGAAGAAAATGTATTGCGCGTTTGAAAGTAAACGTTTCAAAATACATGAAGTTTAAATTGATTAACAGACGAAGTACATAAAGGTCATTTGTTATAATAATATACGTCATAGTTGGTAAGATTACTAATTAGACGAACTTTTTTGATAGTGTACCTAATCTACAATTGATTTAGTTTACTTTAGGTGTATTATACAGAGTTATTTTTAATTCACTGACATCCTCTTAACCCTGAATTCCTATCACTCAAACAAATGTTTTTTGTTTTACGACTTTTTAAAATGAAGCACTTTTTTCCCATACAAATACACAGAGTATCATAAAAATAACAGGTAATCTCAAATTTTGAAAACGTTATTACACCAAAAATATTAAGTTATGACAAAAGTCGTAAAACAAAAAACATTTGTTTAAGTGGTAGGAGTTTAGGGTTAAAAGGATGCTAGTGAATTAAAAATAACCCTGTATATCCTGTAAAGTTGCCAATTTCTGAGAATACCGCATTATATCAAATGACCACTATGTATTTTGTCCATTATTCCATTCAAACTTTGTGTAATTTGATACGTAACCGTCTGAAAGGCTTCGTTTTCACGATGACGATGACTCATCAGTTGCCATGGTAACCGTGCCGTAAGGGCGCGCCGCTCAATAAAAATCTCTGCACCGCGTTATGTCACGGGATGCAGGATCTAATTTTATCACGGACACGGAAACCGCGTGGGCTCGAGCCGTCCTCCGACAAAAATAAACTATATCTCGCGATATATATGCGGAATGAACTCGCTTACGTGCAGTGCAGTTCTTAGGGGTTTTGGTCAACTATTGTGGGATCATCTCGCAAGGAAATCATCATTGTCAACATCATTTCTACCGAAAGACGTCCACTGCGGCACATGGGCGTCCCCCAAGGTTCGCCAAACAAACCGATCCTGCGCCATCCGTTTCCCGCGAACTTAATTTAGCAAAATTTGTATAAGTTTGTAATTCAAACCAAATCTTAAATTAGGAGTCCTGAAAATTCTACACAAAAAAAGGTGGCATTTAGTCGTGTAACTTGTGGGGTATCAAATTAAAGGCCAGGTGATCGCACCATCTTGGTGGCCTACCTAAACTGCGTCTTTCGGTCCGTGGACGCCATTCTAGATTTTTTGGCCCCATCATCGATCTCTGCCCACTGCCTCTTGAGTCTGGCTAGTCAGAAAATAAAGCTACTGACTTCAATTTAATAAAATATCTCCTGGGCAACAAAAGAAGTAGATTAGCGCGTTTGTTAAATTATGGTTAGGGTGTAAAAAAGCCCTGAGCTCAACAGCCCTATGAACGAGAAGACGACATGAGCTTTTAAGCCCCTCTGAGCGTGAGGGCCCCGGTGGACAGCATCACTTAGCCTTTCGGTAGCTACGCCACTGGAACTATAGCTAAACCGCGGGGTACAGAGGCGCGGGGGTAGACGACAAAGGGGGCCGAGAGGGGTGCGGGCAGTAGGCTCCCGGTCCCCTTTGTCGTCATACCCTCCAGCCCCTGTACCGCGCGTGGGTAGACTCATTTAAACGGTTTAGCTATAGGAACTTGTAGGGACCTTTGTGAACTTAAGGGATAGGTCAGGTGAAGGCATTGAATAGGTAGGTCGACTGTAGAGGAGTACTTACGATACTATACTATGTAATAAAAAGTACTATGTAATGTAAAGAACTGTCGTGTTTCAACAGGTAATATATACGCGACAAGTAGCTATATAGCTCTCAGAGACGTCGTGTTTACGAGCGCACTGATATGAATCACTGCTCTTTAAATTTACATAAATCGACACATTTCTCATTGCCACGTGGATGCAAATGCTCCTACGATTCTTTTACCCGATTTTATAGCCGCTAACGACCATGCAAAACATACAATCTGATTAATCGACTAACGTGCTGACGTCAGTACAATCGATAACGAGAGAAGCGCGTCCCGTGCGTTACCTAAAATAGAATAACAATTTGCTTACAAAATACACTGTTTTACAGATCAGTGACGCCCTCGTTCTACTTCTTGAGCAATGAGAGAAAATGCGTCATACTTATATGCTTTTAATATAAGGGCGCCTTTCTATCAGAGATGTGCTATGCAACGTTGTTATAGATGCGTTTGATATCCAGCCTGGGCGAGCAGATCTGATTTCTCGTTTTACGGGACAACTGCATTGGAAATACAGGATTTGAGGTTAAAATACGGGACAGACCGTTTTTACTAAAAATCATCATTTTTAGTACTAAAATTTGGCTTAATCAATTAAGTAACTTAGTACCTGGGCGACCGAGCTCTGCTCGGGCAGAAACTCGGTACCAAGCGTTTTCCCAGAGATAAGACCAAGCTAGATCAATTTTTCATCCCCGAAAACCCCCACATAAAAATATTTATGTGTCTTGTGTTGTTGTAAATAAATGTATTTTCTTTCTTTCTTTCACATACCAAATTTCATCGAAATCGTTGGAGCCGTTTCCGAGATCCTGATTATATATTTGCGGGGGAGGGGGTTCGGGGGTTTCAAGGGGGGATGAAAATTTCATTGATTTTGCCGTAGGATGCACAGTTTTCAAGATATTTGACAAAAACACCGGAGGGGTTGGGGCACAGAAATAATTTATTATTATTTCTGTGGGTTTGGGGGGTGAGAGGGGGGAGGGGGTGCGGGGGGGATGCGTGGGAGGGAGCGTGGGGGTATCAAAGGGGGGGTGAAAATTTCATTGATTTTGCCGTAGGATGCACCGTTTTCAAGATATTTGACAAAAAAACCGGAGGGGGTGGGGGGGGTGAGCCACGTTAAACTATCGTCCGTAAACCGACTTTACAGACAACCGGATTTTCTTGTTCTTTGCTCCCAATAGGGAACGTGCACATAGACGGTGCTGCCAACTGGTGTCATAAGGGTGCCATCAATTTGAATGCTTTACCTTGATAAGTTTGTTTTACTGTCCTCATAGTGTCTCTTTTGTCGCATTAGTGCTGCCGCCTATAGTTACTGCACGTTCCCTATAATACTTTTTCTCACAAAAGAAGAAACTTCGTTTTCTCATGAAAAATAAACTTAAAAAAAAAACTAAAATCCTTAAAAAAAACGTGGAATCGAACCGAGGTCGGCTGGATCCGCGACCACCCGATTTCTACTGTACTATTATGATCTGCTCGAAGCCGGCGAAATTTAGCTTTGTATTCTAATGCAAACAAAAATAGCCGGAAAACACGAGTAAAAGCGGTTTTCTGAAAATGAAACATAGCTAGATCAGTTTTTCATCCCCGAAAACCCCCACATACCAAGTTTCATCGAAATCGTTGGAGCCGTTTCCGAGATCTTGATTATATATATATGTACAAGAATTGCTCGTTTAAAGGTATTAGATAGATACAATTGCTAAATTTATTAATGAAAGACTTTAAAAAACAATAATTATTGAAAATAGTATGTAACACGTTATGTGCGAGAAAAATAAAAAATATTGTAATCATGAGAGAATGTACTGTCCCGTCTTGGTTTTGCCAAATTACGGGACAAATAAAAATTCATGCCTGAAATACGGGACAACCCGTAAAATACAGGACATCTGGTCCAGCAATCACATTTATTGATTCACATAGCACAACGCTAGAAACGGAAACGGATCAGAAACGGGTTCAACTAAGCTATGATTTTTATATGGAAAGATGCGCGCTCTAGATGCGTGCTCTGAATCTTCCTAGAGCGGCTACATAGCTTAGCATCAGTGGAAACGGTCACATAGTATGCAAGCATATCATTCACATCCTCAGCTGCATAGCACATCTTTTGTGGATAGGCACCCTAAGGGCTTAATATCTTTTGGCCTTTATTTCACGTGTTATTTTCCATGTCACTGGCTACTTTTGCGATGTTTACTAGACCCTTGTATCTATAAATTGGGTTATGTGATTTATTTTAACCTGTTGAGCAAGGCACTTGGCTGTAAAGTATTTTATTTGAGAATATTTCTTGCTAGTAAAGAAATCAATCCACTCCAAAGCATCGATGTTACGCCAACATAGTGACTTATTGATCTTCTATCAATAGCCAACGATTTATACCTACTTATCCCTTTGTAACCAGTAAGCGAAAGGGATGGGTGTTTTTTGTTCATACATAAGCGGCTATTTTTATAGAAGAATTCAAGTAAAGCGGACCTGCTAATACTAGAGTTAAGTTCTAACCCAGGGGGGTTCTGTCATCCGTAACCCTGTGTTAGCGATTATTTTTTTTAACCCTAGACAAGTTTAGATGAAACTAATCACAATAATTAAAAGTAGTACCTATTTTACTTATTATTTATTATACCTAATCGTTTTCTACGAAAAACAATTATTTAATGGCGGCGTTTGCCTAATTTTGGTCGTGATGTCAGCGATGACGAGTATGGCTAAGTTGCGAAGTGTTGTATCTAGACATTCCTAAAATCCTACATTTTCTTCTACGTTGCCTAACGAAAATGTAAAATCCGAAAGTAATTTAGTAACGACGACGAAGCATGAACAATGAATAAGCCTAGAACATTGTACATTTTTTTCTTACGTTGAAGAAGTTGCTTGAGCTTTTGTGTCAAATTTGTATAAAGATGTCTTAGTTCCTCTACTCCTTTTGTATTTGCTCAGCAGAAAATGAGCTAATACTAAAAATAATAGGTGTAATTGGATGAAAGCACCGGAACCCACGGCGTTTCCGAACGGTGATCGCATTCCCGGCCGTTTTTTAGTCATGTACAGTCAAGGAATTTAATTCCCTACCCATTTCATAAAAATGTCGTGTAATAATCGCAATGCAGAATTTATGTACGAAATTAAATTATATTTTAACTTTACCATGAGCTTAACGGTGAAGGAAAACGTGTGTATCGTTTTGTCATGTGATCCTTTGATTTAAGCCTTTATAGTTCTACTTCGCAATCGAAGACGGAAGACACCCACGGTCTATCTAAATAATTGCTTAAATAATCCTCTTTGTTCGTTATCCCGTACTTGCATACTTCCATGAAACATTTTTAAGTCCAAGTCATTTTTTTTTAATTATAGTTACGGAGGTAAAGCTACGTTGAAACAAGTCTTAGTGCAGCTTTGCCACTCTCACGAAAATGTGTGTTTCTGTTCGAGTCTCTGGTCTCTGGTTTAGGCTGTACATTGTCTGTCAGTCAACAGGTCACTTTAATCTTCTAATACAAGGGTCTTCAACCTGCGGCCCGCGGTTGCGTCCATGGCGGCCCGACATTGTATTGACAAAATTAAATTCACATGTCTACAAATTATACCTATTTACGGATTAAAAAGTTTTAAATATTATTTTTATTTTATTAGCAGTACGGCTGCTCACCGAATCTAAGATTATTTAAAAGCGAAAAATAGATTTCGGGGGAGTCGGTTTGGATGCGACGTGGTTCAATTGGTAGAACACCCGTTGGGGCGCATACCCAGGAGACGTGGGTTCGAATCCCACCGGCGCACCCGAAAAACTTTTTCGCTTTTAAATAATCTTAAAAAGTTTTAGTTTAGAATTGAATGTTTCTATTATATTGCGGCCCACCGAACCAATATCAGAATATACTAGGCCCTTGACTTCAAAAAGGTTGAAGTCCCTTGTTCTAATAGGTATCATCATCCCAGTCTATATACGTCCCACTGCAGGGCACAGGCCTCCTCTCAGTACACTACACACACTCACACTGAGATGACTTCTACAGGAAGTAAAAGACACATGTCAAACGAAAGTCAAAGTAACTCTAATAGGTATATAGATATACTCGGCGTCACAAATATCGCCCTACGGCGAAAATCAGATTCAAGCTAATCTAGACCTTAGCGAAATTATGTTACCTAATTAATATTATGTAGTATCAATTAAAAGCACGTTTAATGTGTTTTAAATTAACAATGTTTAATTTAAACGAAGCATAATGGCTTGTGAATCAGAGCGTTTCGGAAAAAAAGTGCACAAATAGGAGGGGCGATTGTTTTGACGCCGAGTATATAAAATTCAAGGTTCTGACTGACTGATATATCAGCGCACAGCCCAACCCGCTTAAGCTAAAGTCTGGATATTTGGCACACGTAACGTAATCTTGAGTGTCATAGAGATACACTAACAATGGATTTTTCGAAATTTCCCCGGGATAGGGAATAAATGGGATTTATATATTCAAATTTTAGACGACCAGATGGCCTAGTGGTTAGAGAACCTGACTACGAAGCTTGAGGTCCCGGGTTCGATTCCCGTGTCGGGGCAGATATTTGTATGAATAATACGAATGTTTGTTCTCGGGTCTTGGGAGTTTGATATGTATTTAAGTATGTATCTTTCTATATAAGTATGTTTATCCGTTGCCTGGTACCCATAACACAAGCTTTGCTTAGCTTACTTTGGGACTAGGTCAATTGGTGTGATTTGTCCCGTGATATTTATTATTATGTTGGTACGGATTTCCGATCACGGGCCCATGGGGACCCGGTCATTTGAAAGGCATTCATGGGGCCGAAGCCAACATGAAGAGGCCTTTGGTACCATATAATATAAATGAGATGGGCGCAACTATGGAGGTCTATCCCCTAATACACCATGAGGATGTGCTAGCGGACAGTCCTCCACAGTTGCCAATCTATTGCCAGGTAGGAATCGACATGGAATTGGCTATGGGGTTGGGATGTTGTGGACAGGATTACCGGGCTATGGAGTGAGATAACGGACACCTACCATTTCAATATCTCATAAACTGAACTTTTGGTAGGCGGTGACTCGCCATTCACTAAATGGGCCCCTCAAACTATTGCCCACTCGGGGCAACGAGGCGGCAACATTGGTGTGAACGGCTAAGGATGGAGAGGTGTTCCTGGACTTTAAACTTCAAAATGCCAACTCGCCACTTACGGAAACACATCCATCCTTCGAGCATTAGCTCTTGCGCTCCACTCTAGGCGGCCAACAAAGGCAAACTAGAGGCGGGGTGGGTGTGTAGCTGTGTGTGAGTGTGTGTATAAGCGCATGTGTGTATGTGTACCCCTGGAGGTCTCGGGTTCGTGGTGTCGCTACGCACCAACAGCTCGCCACAAGCCGCCCTGCGATGACTGACTGCACTGGTGACACGACAACACCAGCGGGCGATGAGGTCGTCATATCCCTACGCCTTTTGACTGACTGCGCTGGTGACAGACACCACAACACCAGCGGGCGATGGGGTCGTCACATCCCTACGCCTTTATTATTATTATTATTATTATTATAATTCATTGGACCCTATCTCCGTAACCATTCCTTTAGAGTCATAGAGGTGCAGTAAAAAAGGGATTTTTGGAATTTCCCGCGAGGTAGAGATCCGTAATTTTATTTGTGCGCGGACGACGTCGCGTCCCGGGCAATAGCTAGTAGGTATAGATTACAGTACCCTGTCTTGCTTTTCAAAGAGTACCTATGCCATGCCGTACCGTATTCCGCCCAGAAAGCTAAACGAAATTCATTATTTATGACAGAGACGTAGGATAAACCAATTCCGCTTCTTCGAGGGTAGTACGACCCTACTACTGTATTGATCAGGTCGTTGCTCTTACACTACGGCATGCACCTGTTGCTGACTTCGCTTCGAGCAGACGTAGGTACTTAAGTCTGAAGTTCGAGTATTTTGATATAGTCGATAAACAAGCGCTTTACCATTAGAGTTTCTACATCATTATTTGGTTTAGGCGTTACTTTGCGGAAGAACATATCAATGTGGTTACGAAATAGCAAACGAAGCAAAAAAATTAAGACTTAAGTGAAAAGGCTCTGTACAAGTAACATTGAATCTTACGGTGGTATAAGGATTTCTTTGTCGACTTATGTACTTACTACGCTACTTGCATTCATCCTAACAGCATAGGGTCGCTCGCGTTACCTAAGCAACTATGCCGGCTGTCGCCTAGGCCGCCTAGCAACGCCTAATAACGCTTAGCAACCAAAAAACGCTGAAAATAACACGTTTCTTGTTTGATGACCACTTTTCATTTTTAACTTTATTTATTTTTTAGTATTTGTTGTTATGGCGGGCACGGTAATACATAATCGGTGAAAATTTCAAGTGTCTTTAGCTATTCAAGAGATAGAGCCCTGTGACAGACAGACAGAGGAGTCTCAGTAATAGGGTTCCGTTGGCACACTTTGGGTACGGAAGGAACCCTATAAATGGTAAAGCACTTACTTAGTCGACTATACAGTAGTAATCGACCAAGTAACAAACAGTACCTAATGTTAAGTTTCTTGCTGGATTCTTCTCAACAGAGGTTTTCCGAACCGGTGGTAAATGTTTTGACTTTGACTACCTTGACTCTGTCACTTCGTATTTGAAGTTTTAAAATTATCAGAAGGCATACGAGTGGTGACCAAATACCAAGAACACGTTAAACCGTAGTTAGCCATACAAAATGACTGACTGCCTTTATATTGTCTCATAATGGAAAAGTTTCATACACATTTTAACTACCGTCGTTATGGTGTCCGTCTTTTTGGGTTCCACCCATACATACACTGGCAGGTACGAAAGTGTAAATATATCTTTGACCTCGACTCTACTTGAGACAAATTAGAATATCGACCACACGAAACCGAACTTCGTGGCAATATGGCGACGGACGGCTGAAAAAGAAGTTAGGTAAACACCTTACGAAGACGGTTAGGTATTTAGACGATGACTGAACGCGCTTGCAATATGTGAGGTGAGATAACCCAAAGACAGTATTAAAAATTAAACAATTGCACATCGCGATGACTCTGCAACCCGCTTTGATTTTATCGTTATTTTATTTTATTGCATAACTTTTCTATTACGGCGCTTCTACACTGGCCAGTTCGCAAGTCAGTTTATTCATAAACTGACTTGCGAACTGGCCAGTGTGACAGCGTAAATCGCGTAAATCTTCAAGAAGCACCGGCAATAAGTATCCGGCGACATCACAAAAGCGCGCAATATGTTAATAGCAATTTAACTGTCGTAACGGGTACTTCGGACTGCGCAAAAAATCTTGACTCCCACCCACAGTATTAAGTATGCATTACCTTTAACCACAAAGCGACGGCATCAACTCGCGCGTTGAATAAGTATGAAAATTTACGCTTTGAAAATCCGACTGCTGAAACTGGAAATTTCTCAGTTTGTAATTAATTCAGCGAAGAAATTCAATGGCGTATGAAGTTCCCGACCCAAGCCCTCTCATTCTGAGAGAAGGTCTGTACCCCGCAGTGGGACTGTATAGGCTGGGATGATGATGTGTATCTTAAACTTTGAACGAGCAATTTTCGCATATTTATTTCGAGAATCTCTGAACCTGCTCTAACTATTTCGATGAAATGTTAGTTTTCGTGAGCGAACGCGTGTTTTCAAGTTTCAGTCTATACGAAGCTCGGTTACTATGTATCTGATAAAGAAAAACTTTGGACTATGTCAACTTCTATCTACAATGAAGTTCGCAAAATTTTAAATGGATACGACGAAAGTAATGTCCTATGTTTTACCCCTGGAGGTAATATTATTTCTTGAAATTTATTAAAGGGACCCCTTTAATTCACGACATTAAAACTATCATCAAATCGATCCAGGACCTCGAACTAAACGACGAAAATTTGACAACATCCCGTTTTGAAGTTACAAACTCGCCTAAGAAAAAGTACTCGGCAGCTAAATTTTCGACTTCCGAAAGCTGGTTTGTGTGTTCTTGGTAAGGGTAGTGTCGTATGAAGCAACCTGATATGTATGTAGCGAAGCGAGTTTGCGTCGCCATTTAAGGGCGTTCGAGAGAGCTGACTCGGCTGAAGGTACTTACACCAGTTATGTGGATAAAAAGCGACTTTCCTTAACGAGTGGAGCTAAATCGATTTATAATTTCGTAACCTAGTTTTCATATGGTTCAAAGTTCTAGTTGCAGCTGGGATACGTAAGACAGAAAAAACTTGTACGTACTTACTAATTATTCAAACGACAAAGATACCAACCGATATAACCTATAAAATATAACTTGTAATGTAATGAAGGTATGATTTATGATGCGATCTTTATAGTCTAGGTATACCGAAAACACGCAAGGCGTCTTTACTTTTTTTAGTCTTGTCTACTCGGCAGCCGTCCTCAACATACGTTTCCATTCAATTTCGTTTCAATTTATTTATCGACTCCGTAATATAATCACAGTTTGCATACAAAATTACCACTATTCACCTTCCTCCTGTATTTTCTTCTCCGTCGTGCAGGCGACGCTCTGTATTTTTGAAGGAATCCAGTTGTACCTATAGGTGAAAAACTTAATTAAAAAACTTGTCGTATGCAGTAGTTAATGTTTCCGTGAAAACAATTTGACGTTCCAAGTTGGAAATATGACTTCAGCTCCATATCAAACCTGTGCACTACTGGGTGAATATTCAGCGTTGTTACGGAGTTCTCTTTTCGTCATTACCGTTTCAGCAAATATTTTTAAAAGATGCTCAGGGTTAACTTTTTTGAAAACTCCAAACAGTACCGATGCTAAATCTAGTTTGATCAATGATCTTGTGACTTGTTGTGGTAATAATCATGGGATGGTGATGACTACATACAACAGGTTCTTTACTTAAGTTTTTCGCCTATACTTCTAACTAAAGCGATGCACATGCACGAACTGTCCGCACTTGCAAAAATATAAAGTGTCTTCAATATTACAGGCAACGGTGGATGCAGGTACAGGGGCAAGTTGTCGTTCATTGTGGCGCTCCACGCCTTTGTTCAACAATGAACGTGTTCTGGCTGATGATGGTAATGATGAAAGTGTCCCCGCCCGCGCCGTGTTTCAAAGACACTGGCGCCTCGCCACCTGCGTCACGGCGACGTCCCTCAAAACCCGCTGTCTAATAAAATTATGCTAATGTTAATTCCGAACCCCTGAAGACTTATCGGGGCGGATCGGCTTTAAAGTTACTTTGGAAGGGTTAGAATTACCCGGGTCCGAATTTGATATTTAATTTTGAATCCAAATCAAACATACCCGTGTGATATCAACTTAGTGGATTAACTCTGATGCGGAACTTCCTGGAACTTCTAAATCATAATCATCATCCCAGCCTATATACGTCCCACTGCAGGGTACAGGCCTCTTAGAATGAGGGGGCTTAGGCCATAGTTCCCATAGGGGCCGAGTGCGGATTTGTAACTTCACACACTCCATTGAAATTCTTCGCAATTTATTTCGGCGCAAACGAATGCTTTATGTCGAAGAATAAAAAGTTGACTATCTATCTATCACTTGGATTTTTTTTTTAAATCCCTTTTATAGTGCATCTCTATGATTATCAAAGAATCTGTGGACTAAATTTCGAGTCCCTAACGCCTCTGGTTTAGGCTGTGCTTTGTCTGTTAGTCAGTTCAGTCACGTTACTCTTATAGTACCTACACTACGTTACGCTGTGCCTTTTCGGAATATAAGTATAGATGAAAAACTTAAGTAAAAGACCTGTTCTATTATGTAGTAACGTATAAGCAAATGGACGTTCCAAATTAGAAAAAATTACTTGAGCTCCATATCAATTCTGTGCACTACTACGTACAACAGGTACTTCACTTAACTTTTTCACCTAGGTATGTACACGCTGTTTCTTTTCTGAATACGTGAATCGATGTCGCTAGTTGAGACCTAAAAGAGACTAGTTTCTTATGAAATTTAATGTCCATCAAGCCCTATCTAAATCTAAACAGTCTTCAGGCTTGTCTATCGTATACTTAGTTCGCAACTATCAGTGAATTTTCCCGAGGCGGCATTCAACATGAGCTCTCGTAGGTGCGCGCAAGACAAGTGTCGTGAACTCCGGTGCTTTGTCGAGTTATGTCGAGTTCTTTGGAAGAAGAGTCCCAAGTTTTACCGTACACGGCATTGGGGACAGATGAAAAGTTTCTGCGGCGTACAAAAGGTACTCGTAACTATGTTGGTTACGTTTCGAGAATGCTTAATGATTTAGGTAGTCCTTATTGAGTTTTGGGAGTTGTGTAACGAGTTCGTGGATTCGTTGGTTGTTGAAAGTTTTTTATTTCATTGACAATGAGGAGCAAGGTAAATAAATATCTTTTGTTAGGCCGTTATTAGATATCCGTAACTAAATATTATGAACTAATAGTCCTAATATTCTTATCGCTTTGGACCTGCACGTTGTATTTTAATTTTTAAACAGACAAAACAGTTATTTTTACTCTATTATGCTTATAAGTGTATATTCTTTTGTCAAAGTTAGAAGAAATACATTGCTACTACTATCGTAGAACAATAGGCGAACTCAAGATAATCTTTTAACTTCGTTAAAACTTAAACCTAAAACCCGCTTAAAAAAACAAATGTTTGGCGTTTCCTGTTTTAATAACATATTATTTTGTATATGAATTAATTCAATAAACTAAATTAATGTACCTATTCCAATAAACGTGCTTGTGTTTCAATAGTAAGACAATGCTTTTTAACATCACTAAAACATGAACCAAAACCCCGATTAAAACATAAAAAAAATGTTCGACGTTATCTGTTATAATAACGTATATATTTATTGTTTCTGAAGAAATTAATGCAGATAACGGTGCTTATGTTTTCACAATAATTACCTCTAATTAAATAACAATCAATAGTTTAAACCTTTTTAGCGACCTTTCTAGTAAATCGTAAAGCTACTTTGAACCTTATATTGCGTGAAGATCACTTTGACGTTGCACTTTATGTCGCACTTACTTCCGTCGTAGACTTTCAAAACGTAGAGCAATCGAGAACCATGCCAGATCTAGATTATTCTAGACCGATTGAGGGACACATAAGCTTAAAGCTAAAGCTTAAAGTTAAAGCTTTTACCGAGATCACTATGAAATTGAATAGGTACGAAAGATTCCACAGAGTTTCGTTGAACTTATGTTACTTTTAGATATATTGTGACTTACAGGTCTAAGAACCTAGTTCACAAGTTAATAAGCTTTCATGAGCACGTGTCTGCTATAAATAACTAGGGATTGCTGTTGTACTCTATTTCTAATTGGGCGTAGCTTGAAGGGGTCCGTGGATATTTATTCCCCTTGCAGGAAATATCGTTTTAATATCGTCTTAAGAAGTCCGCGCGCAGCCTAGCTATTTATTTTATTAGACGTATTGAAAGGGAATGTAAGGGAAAATTGAGAATTCTATCGTGTGAAACTTTTAATAATTTTTTTTTTGTTCGAACGTCATCAATTGCCAGATAAATGCGTGTATTAATTTATAGATGAAGCCGATTTCTGCGGGGCCTATAAAATTTTGGACATTAAGGGGTTGCGGTATAACTAATTGTACGTAGGAGAGGGGTGAGGCCACTAGGCGTTTCAACCGCCGTGTCCCGTGAGTTACCAAATTCTAAGGATAATGTCCATAAACTAAAACCAATTGCAATTCTGCGACCACACACCACATCACGCGTGGTGGTGGTCACTGAGATTTTTTAGTTGACGGACGTACAATTAGTCTATTTTGGTAACACACGGGACGCGCGGTTGAAACGCCTCGTGGCCTCACCCAGAGACGTTTTTACCACCAATTGTATTTCGGCTGATCACCCATTAAAAGCCTTATTAAAAGGCATCGTATATATCTGATGGTTACTGTCATTACATATATAGGTATTGCAATGGCGTTCAGATGTTAGGTATGTGCTCAAATATAAGTATCTGAATACACGTTAATTCACAGTAAGCACACTTTAGGCAAGGACACGCTGTTATATCGTCTTTCTCTGATCCCTTGTTCTAACTTCTTTTTGGTTTAGTAAAACATTTCTGCAGTCGAGACAAAAACAAAAACAAACCATAACTTGACATTCATAGTAACGTGATGCAATCCTCAACTAGGTCTGGGGGGTCAGTGAACTCCGCTCCTGCCAGCAGCCGTCTCATCAACTCGTCATACTCAGAGATTTCCCCGATGGTTACGCGTAATGGGTCCCATCCCACTTGCGAGACTGGTTTATAAAACAAAATTCTGTGTCAATCATATTACAACTTGTAAATATTGCAATCTGTACTATAAAAGAGTAACGTGCCTGACTGATAGGCAATGCACATCCTAACCACTGCAGCTAGAAAGAAAGAAATATACATTTATTTACAACATCACAAGACACATCATCAATATTTTACAAAACAAAAGGCAACACTAAAGCTAAAGATAGATTGTGTCATTGCGGTTGCAAATCGGACACTGGCTCAGCATAATGCTAAGGCGTTTAAAGCGGTTTACTAATGTTTGACCAAAAAATTATTGACAAATGATCATTTGACAAACAACGTTTCACCAAATCATCATTTGACAAACGTGATATTTGACAAATGTATCATTTTACAAAAACTCACTTAGCAAATGATTCAGCAAACACTACACTTGTTAAATGTGTTAAATAATAAAATGTCAATTGACCGTTTTCCATTTCACCAAATGATATGTTTCGCAAATTAAGCATTTGTCCAAATGTCATTTAACAAAATGTTATTTCATAAAAAGGCATTTTTTAGTCTGTTAATAATAATTGCAGCTGCTTTTTAAATAGCAAGACTTTTTTGGGTGGTCATAAAAAAAATACCTAACACCAAAGGCTAATGCGGGAGCTTCGCTACGCTACACTCCCGCATTAGCATTTGAACCTAACCTATCCGAGTCGCTTCCGCTCCGAGCCGTCTTGCTCGCTCGCTTCGCTCGCTCGCTGTAATAAAACGAGATTTGACCCATACAATATCTATTATTAGATTTATTATTAAACGAAACACTTGTCAAATAATACATTGTACCAAACGTTTTTAGACCAATAGTAGTTTTGTCTGATTACTCAGTTGCTAAATGTTCATTTTGTCAAATAATTATTTATAAAATGTAAATTTAACTGTTGATCATTTGAATAAGTGAGTCATTTGTAAAATGACTACTAGTAAAATGATCAATTGGCGAAACATTTTTTTGTAAAACGTTGTTTGTCAAGTGTAATTTTGCCAAATGACTTTTGGTCAAACGGCAGGACACCGTTTAAGAGGGTACGATGGCTGAGAGACTTTTGAGAAATAGGTATTTTAATGAAATGTCGCTGTCTCGCCCGAACCCCTCCGTGTCAGTACAGCGAGAGCGGGACAACTGCAGCTCAGACCGTTAATAGGCGCGTAAAATTGATCAAAACAGCATTTCGTAATCCCCTGTTTTCTTCTCGAAAACTGGACCAATAAAACATTTTTTTTTTTAAATAATTAGAGGACAGATTTAGCTATGCCCCTATGTTTACCTTTTTTTGTTTATATCAGGGATTCTTTTCTGATGAATGTCTGAAAATGACGTTGAAATTGGGCAATTTTTTCAGTTTTTGAAAGCTCATATTTCTTATGTTAAGTGAAATATGGAAAAAAACGAAACATAGGGGCATAGCTGTGGTAGATACAGATTACACAGTAAAAAAAATTGGCTCTAAAGCCATTATCCAGGGAGGAAACAGGGGATTACGTTTGTATGGAGAAATGGTGCGCATCGTACCCTCTTAAAGCACTCCAGCGCTGATTTTCAGCCAGTACCGTTGGTGACACCCAGATCGCTGTTTAGATAGATAAATAAATAAACTGCACACTAATAGCTACATACCAGTGGCGAAGGGTGCTAACAACTCGATTCCTAGCGGGTTGCCTAAAATTTTGAAGTAACCAATCGCTTCTCTTAGTACCCGATTGTTTGTATAGAGACTTACTCTTCCATAATAAACTTTTAAGTATTTTTCAAAATGGTGCAGTAACAAAACGCATCAAAATATCCACAAGACCAATCAGTCATTCATAAATTCAGTATTCCGGCAGGAATTGTACACTCACACATGTAAATATTCATTCATAAAACCATAGATTCACTACAAGCGTCTACCGTAAGAATAGGCATGGAATAGGCTGAAGATAACCCGGTCTCTATCGGCTTATCACATTTAAAAAAAGACTTTCTACATTGTGCATAAGGCTTAATTTCACTTTGACAGAAGCTTTTTTTTTAATTAATTTATCCCACTTGGAATAGCCGACGGAATTGACATTCATGCAGCCATTCGTAGACTTATTTTAAAATTACTGGAGCGAAATTTAATTTTAAAGTATCGAGTTTTAGTGTAAAACAGAAAGTACGATATTTTATCTATTTTTATAATAAGATTTATAAACAGACAAAATTAAACCGCCACGGGCTGTGCTCAGCGCGCTGCACAACACCAAATCGTATACGCTGTGCCGCGCTGCCGGAATGTGTCACTGTATGTACGATTCGGAGCCATAGAACGTGCCGGACGTGATCCGCTAGCGCGGTCGATTTGTTTGTGGTGTGGTATTTATTGAAATGACAACATTAGGTAATGTCATGTCAATCGCTCAGTGTTTTGTAGTTTGTTTATTTTATTTATATTATAATAAAATTATGTGAAATAATTTTAATAAAAACACAATATTAGATCAGTGTTGATACGCAATATCGGTGAAATTTAATCGTACATATTATCGTCTGTCAGGTTGTAAATCTGATTATAATTCAGTGTCTAATTCATGTATAAGTAACATATTGTTTTGATACTGATATCAGTGAAAGGATAAATATGCTGCAGTCTTATGGACCGAATTACTGCACGTAAGTACTAGTTTTCAAGAATATAACCTAGTATAACTACTAAGAAATGGGGTATGATTTTTGTTTGCTTTTTTTCGTCCGGCTTTACCTGGAAAAAAATTCACGCCTCGCCACTGCTACATACATACATAATACATAATTTGGTAAACATTTACCTTGAGTATCAAAGAGGTGCGCCTTCCCTCCCTTTTAAGATGTTTCGTAATTTCCACAGAACTAACTTAGCTTCCATAGGGTCCAAGGCGCGGGCTTAAGTTAGTACAGAATAAACGAGTAGATTGAGGCAGGCGCTAGAATTTTTTCATTGACCGAAAAGTTACTTAATAATTATCTACTATGCCTCGGATTGGATCACTATGCTTAGTATATGTTTTACTTCATCAAATACTTCTCGATCGCGTTTACGTTGAAATTTCATTTATTATGGAAATTTTCCATAGTAATTGAAATTTTAACGTTAACGCGATCGAGAAGTATTTGGTGAAGTAAAACTTATACTAAGCATACAGTACGCTTAGTATAAGTTTTACTTCACCAAAATACTTCTCGATCGCGTTTACGTAGAAAAATCAATTACTAGGAAAACATGGACAGCGCCTCCGCGGCCGCGTGTCCATGTTTCCATAGAATTTAAATTTTTACGTAAACGCGATCGAGAAGTATTTTGGTGACGTAAAACTTATACTAAGCGTACAGTTCTCTGCTGACATGCTCGCTCATGTATTCCTCCTTAATTGATTATACGATAAATTATTTATCTAGTTTCTAGATCAGTCACTTTTTTTTATAATTTTGCTGAGAGTGGCTTAAATGCTGCTGCTAAGCAATTTTATTGTCCAGTGGATAATGTGTATATTATTTTTCGCCTTCGCTTCGATAACAGTGAGTTATTATTTCGGTAATCAACCTAGTTTCGTTTAAAAATGAAGTACATACCTAATTTAACAGCACTTACAACTGACGACGCACCCAATATGGCTACACAATAGGCGGTGTATGGGACGCATGCACTGTTATTTAAAAAATAAATATTAATCACAGTCGTAACTACATTAACACAACAAAGGCACCGTTGCGATGCGATTACTTTGACCTGGTGACGTTTATGAACGCAGTTTTAATAGGGTCACATAAAGCCAATTGGATATTATGACATCTCCTTTTAAACCTCGGGGGATGTCCACGTGGCCAAGGCCTCGAAGCGTTTCAACCGCTGTATCTTTTGCTCTACCACAATCGACGAATATGTGTACTCGTAATAAATAAGATCCAAAATCTACCGTCTTCTTAGTAGATTTTGATAGTGAAGAAGATGAGGTTGAACTGCGTCGGATTATTACCCTCGCAAGCCTTGTGCATGCATCGATGTTCAGCGACCTTCACGAAGTCGTCAAAACGTGGATTAAGACTTTATTGTTTCAACTCTTATATTTTAACGTTCGACGATGCTTTTAACAATTACTCGTTAACGAATACGATAACGTCTATTACAAAGTTCGTAGAGCCTAAGAGCCAATATAATGATAAATTTATTGTGGTTAGGAGTTAATTTTTGCAATGAGCTAGATGTAATACATTAGACGAGAACGAGGTGTACTGTAAAACTCCGGGGGGTAATCAAGTGAATGATGAACACGTCATTCTAAAAAACTATTAACAAATTATGGGATTATACTGTGTACGTTAACAAAAAAACACTGTACTGTTTTTGCGCTATTTCTTGCATGAGCAATAATCGACTAATACTGTACAGTCGAGTTCACCAATATCTGTACAGCCAACATTTCATAAATATATCTATACATAGACCTTATTACGGTAACATAAGGTCTATGTATAGATATTTATGAAAGGTTGGCGAAGCATCATATAATCAGAGATTATAACAAAATCAGCTTGGCTTAAGGATTTTGAATAAAACTGTATTGTTGAAAGGGTTGTTGAGATGTTCTTGAACATCTTGTCCCTTGTAAAATTACTTCCTCGGGTCTGAAGACCACTTCTATTATATTATCATTGAAAATTAGCGGCAATAATCTGTTTAAGCTCTTGGCTACATGCAGAGCTGACATCTAAACTTGGCTAGGTACAGAAACATCTAAGAATGAGTTATAAGCTAAATCTATCTTGTCCGACCAGCAAGATGATTGGTGTTCATTGATGTGGTCTTCTACAAATAAAGTAATTCAATAAGAATGAAATGAATACTGTTTAATGATAACTCTGTAAACATTTTAAGTAGACCTCACGTGCTCAATTTCTTACGTAACTTTTGTATTAGGACTAGCAAATACTTGCGCATCAATCAATTTTTTAACGCGTTGCCCGCTAAAGTTTCTACCGTTAAGGAACCCATCAAAATAATGATGCTCATAACTCCGCGTCTACTCGATAAATTTGAAAATTTATTCGTGTTGTACTAATTAATATTTATGGGCAGTGAGCTACTATAATTGAAGCTAATGTTTTGTTCCGTGACTCGTTAGATGTGTTCGTTATGTTGATTAGTCGCTTAGTCGCTTACGTCATACGAATATTGTACGTGACTGTAGTAGAATTGTACTGGCAACCAAGGATTTGGCTGCAGCTTCATCGTGGGAAATATTCAAAATGAGAATGATTTTAGCTATATATTCAAAGGAATGAGTTTTTTGCAACTTAATAGATTCTATTTAGGTTACAGCAAGTGAATCGATGTGGATTTTACGAACAAGTTAAATGATAATTTAAATCTTCGGTTTCGGAAAAAGATCTTCACCGGCGTTTATGAACCATTCGAACAGAGAGTATTAATGAAATCCATAGAACAAAGAGCAATTTAAATTGCGTCAATATTGAACTAGATTAAAAAAATAAACAGGGTTATATCACCGGTTTCGTTCTTTACTACTTTTTTACGGTTCGAGCGAACATGCCTCGTCCTTAATAAAGTCGGTTGCAATCGCCTTAAAACATCAATTAAATTTGCAATTGTGAAATCACTGAAACCCTTTGTTGAGAAGCCCAATATAGTAGTAAATTTGTCATTAAACAGTTCTTTATCAACAAGATTTGAATTAAGTAGGCACTCAAGATACGTTTATGACTTGCAATGGAGATATTGCTTAGTTCTACACAACTTAAAGGAAATCCTAAAGTGGTTAGCAGTAATCTTAAGTGTAATCACTAATCATATACCTAGTATAAATAATCGTGAATGTGGTGGTCATGGTCATTAGGTAGTTAATAATTGATTCTCTTATGATACTTTCATTTTGCTTATAAGTTCGTTACAGTAGACAGTGTAGTGCTTTCTTTTTAACTAGGTATGATGTCGAATCATATCGACCGTCTTGCCTAAGTTGTTTTTCAATACCAATTTCTACTCCAAATTTTATACAATCTTCATTCTCACGAAAACAATACGTACGTAATTGATTTGTATTTATATCAGATTCATCATTATTATTTTTAATGTCTCTTTTAATGTCTTCTCGACCATAACTATAGTTGGAGAGTGTTGTCTCTATTTAAACATTAGACAACGTATATCTATTGACTAAAAGGGGCCTCAAAGTATCTTGTTAGCTTGATTAGTCAGTGAGTCAGACGATCTGGCATTGGACAGATAAAAAAGCAATATGGCCCTATCTATTTATGTGGGTATGCTTTTTCATTACAGTCACCGTTCAGTTCATTCATTGTTGCTAGCTATAAGCTATATTAGATATCGTTATTATTACTTCGAAAAAAGCTCTTATCAGTAAATTTACTATGTAGACTTAGTTTTATGTTGTTCATTTGGCGATACTCAGATTCGATTAGCAACGATATGTTAGATAATTCCTAAAACTTTGGCAGTTTTGTTTAATTTAGCTTTTTGCTAAAAGCCCTTTTCATTTAACCAAAGATTGATATTTTCAGAATATAGTTGCTTTTTTATATTATTGTGTACGCAAACAAAGAATAGAGTTGTGAAGTTCAAATACTAGAATTTGAACAGTTCTTGCACTAAATTAAATTTCAATTAGTTATGTATGTATGTATGTATGTAAACTCTTTATTGTACAAAGATAAGGAAAAAAAAAGAAATACATTATTGACAACCGTTGAAATGCAAGTTATCTCCACTGACCACAAGAAGCTTGTAACAAAATGTGAAGCTACCCGAGATACAACTGATATAATAGTATGCATAGTACAAAGAAACCGGTACGATGAGTCACCGCGGTCAAGTTCGCGTCCTCCGCGGCGTGGGCGCCGCCGTGAATGTTGAAGCGATCCGTCTAGCTTTCTAATGAACTCTTCGCTTTGCTTGAATCGTATGGTTAGTACCTCTTTGATACGTTCAATCATCAGTAATAACACCACGGAACTAAAAACAGGATTAGAAATGTTATCCGGTGTATTTCCTTCGACAGTCGATGTCACTAATTCTTCCCTTCTTTCGCTGCCAATGAGAAAGAAATAAGAAAGAAAGAAAATATATTTATTTACAAAACTACATGACACATCAATATTATTACAAATAGACACCATAAAAAATAAAGACAGTATGTCATTGCAGTTGTAAATCGGACACAGGCTCAATGCTGAGACGTTTTTAGCACCTCAGCGCTGATTTTCAGGCAGCACCGTTTGATGAGCGTTTTTTCACGTTTTCATTGGTTTTTGCAGGTTACAGTACTCACCAATAAAGTTTACTTAATCCTTTTTGAACAATCGTCTCTACGATAATCCATTTTTATGAACAGTTCACTTCGTTACAGACTGATCTGGGAAAGTAAATATATGGCTTTTCAACCATATGCGCGTTTTTAGCCCGCGTGGCGCTTATATGCTCTTGTTATTAGTTATTATGTGAATAATATCGTTTCTCCTCAATTGGTAACTCTAGACTTTGTAGTCATTTGTTACGTCGTACTTTGTCTCGACTGTAATATTGCGTGCTGTTGCATATCATTTACACTGCTTACGGCGCTTAACTGCTCCAGATTACGTCAAATTATTTTACTATTTGCAAACAAATTATATTCGAATAAATAAACGGATACAATAACAAACTGTATCCCAACGGTGAATGTGTGACCGCAAAAAGCAAGAGCATTACATAAAATATTGCACTCGCTGCAGCGTTATGCGTAAGCGTCGCAATTATAGCTCGTGGACTAGAAAACACTGGCTGAAAGACATAATTGCTTGTGTGCGAGGATATGTAGGAAATTCGTCGAGTTGACGGAAGTGTTGGGAAACTTGGCGCTGGAAGGACTTTAAATATTAAAGCGCTTGAAACTTGAGCTGTTTCCGGAATATGGAGAGCTTATGAAAGTTTTGGTGACAGTTGCGAAAATTAACACTAAATCTGTATTAACATTGGTTCACTATTCATTAAATGTAACAAATGTCTCAACTGCAACTATGTAAATAGCAACTTGTAAAATGTAAATATAAGAAACGTGCTAGATGAGTATTGCCATGAATTTGTATTATTTTCACGTCTATAGTTAAATTTTCTACTGTACGAGACGTCTATAGCCTTCTTTGTGTAAATTTCTCCATCCCAGTCGCGACTAAAACGACCGATAACAGAATAACTAAGCTATTTTGATAACTAATACAGAGTGCTATGGGTAGAAACAAAATTGGGATTGATCATTTATTATTTGTGATTAAACTAAAGCTTGTTTAATATAGTCGACCAAGTAAACGCTAAACCATTTTTTATGACAGTTCCTACATCAGAATAAAAAACCGGCCAAGAGCGTGTCGGACACGCCCAAGGTAGGGTTCCGTAGCCATTACGAAAAATCAAGTAATATTTTTCTAAGGATTTCATGTGTACGGAATCATCCAAGTTTAGGTATGTTTTATACCTTAGGCTACTATTTACTCTTAAACTACAAATAATTTCCAAGCAATCTTAGCCGCTATAATTTTCCTAGTAAATTTGATATATTTACTACCCTTCTGAATTTTTTCAAATTTTTCCACCCAACAGTTTAGATTTTAGAGGGGGGGGGGGACGGCCAATTTTAATGAAATTTTTCACTTTAAAGTTGAATATTTCGCAAACAGATCACTGAATAGAAAAATCATGTTAGCAACCCCGCAATGATTTTAAAAGACCTATCCAACGATACCCCACACTATAGGGTTAGCCGAGAAAAAAAAAACACCCCCACTGTACGTCTATGGGAGGTACCCTAAAAAATTTTTTTTACTTTTTTTTATTCAATCACTTTGTTGGCGTGACTGATATGTATATTGATGCCAAATTACAGCTTTCTAGTACTAACAGTCTCTGAGCTTAGCCGCGGACAGACAGACAGACGGACAGACATGGCGAAACTATAAGGGTTCCTTAGTTGACTACGGAACCCTAAAAACAATAAGGCTGATTGTCATATTGACTTGTTAAGCGAAAATGGTCGCTGATGTTTTAAGCGGTGCAACTGACATTGCACCTTAGGGTGGTAAATGAATTTCTTGGTCGACTATATATCCATCACTTCAGTATTAAGGATTTCTCATGTTAAAGATAATTACGCCTACGCCTATTTCTTCTTCTAGATTAGTCAAAAGCTTACAAAATCTTTAACTTGTATTAGGTACCTTTTTTCAATCTTAACTTCATTGTGTCTTTGTTTCTAGATGTAGTATGTACTTCTCACTAAAATAAAAGTATGCCTGTAACAGTTACGAAACCAGTTTATCTCTTTAGGGATTTAGCCACATTAGTCTCGGAATGTTTAACAAACTCAATTAGACCGCGGCATGTACGTGTAGCTCTCAAACAAGGCCTATATTTAATTAGTGCCGCAAAAATTTCGTCCGTTTTCTTTCCACAAAATTAGCATTCGTTGCCAGAATTTTTACAAGAGTTATAACGCCATCAGTAAATGATGCTATGTTAGAACAATCGACTGTAATAAGTAATACGTAAATCCATACCGTATATTAACTTACTATACTATCGATCTTTTTTTTAAGATGTCTTGTATAGATACTGGTTTTCGCTCATTTAACGATAGGAGCTCCCTCAAGCATTCCTGTATAATTTCAATGCGCTATAACTATACGAAATTGTAACACATGGCATAGCGTAACCATTTTTATAGGCATATCAAATTATAGTTGCTCTAGATAGCCCTGTAGACTCTTAACGCATTTTACGATCACTTCTCGAGCCATCGGCACCACGCCAACAGATTCTCTTGTCTTCGCCTTTAAATCTTAAATGTAATTTTTGTCGAAAATGTACAAAAAATGGGCTTATCTAGTTTTTGTTAAGTGGTCCGTGGAAGTTCGTTGATCCTATTTATACATTATGACATTATGACTGGATTTTAAAACGAAGGTGATAATCGTTTCAAAATTGTGTTGGTGTTACATTATCTCCCGGTTTACATAACACCCAATCCCTTTGTCAACAGATTAACCAGTTTTCATTTTCAGCCTATAGTAGGTAATTAATTTAATTACTTTACTAACCCCAATACACATCGGCTTTAACTAATTGTCCATTATAAAAATTAATATGAACAAAGTAAATGCCACTAAAGGCCTCGTTGTAATTAATAAACATTATGGAATTAAGTAAGTTAGATTGCTCAGGTACTACATATATCATTTCTAATTGCGCCATTACCGTGAAAGATTTAGTTCTTACAAAGGCAAACTTTGTTAAAAGGGTATTTACTTGGTAAATTTGGTTTCAGTACTCATAATAGTTTTTTCTGAAATTAATGTCGCTCTCAAAAATGGATAGTATTTATTTTATATTGGTGATTGACAGTCTCATTCCGATATTATTTTTATAGTCGAGTTAAACCGCTACTTTACAGATTGTACTGTAGAAAAAAAGTAACTTAAGAAGAATTATAACAAACTTTCGTTTATGTTATTTTTTACCATTTTATGTACGATATAATTCAACTTCACGCCACCTTTATACTCGCAAGTCCTAACTAAGGCTTAATCCCTCTTATAAGTTTTATTTTTAGCACTTTAATCCTGTTCTTCATCGATGGAGTCTGTTTATTCCTGTATTACTTATTTGTCCTTCTGTTTCTGGTTTGTAATATTTTTGAAATAGATGTGGCTCCATCGACACAATCAATAATTTCGCCAATGCAGAAGTTGAGAATCATTTCTTATTTAGACGTTGTTCAGTGGGAATGATTATTTTAGGCAAAAGTTGGATAACCGTTGTTGCCCAGGGCGCACCGGCCCGGCTCTTCCTCCCATCATCAGAGAGGAACGGCAACGCTCGAGCATACGAGACTTTCCGACTCGCACCTTAAAAACATTTCATCTTCGTAGTTATTCGGTCTGTATTCTTTTCGGTCTGTTTTCTTCGAACTGTCTTCATTCATACTCATCTAGTCCACTGAAGATTTGAGCGCCGATTGACTACAAGCTGTGTGTTTCTTGCCAGTTGCAATGTCATGTGTGTCTCCAATGATTTAAATATAGATTGTTTACCTGTCGCATAGCTCTTGCCAGAAATAAGCATCAGCATTGGAGTGATAAGTATTTTGGTTTTCCATTATCAACTTACAACCAGGATCCATACACTGATATCGGAACCTCTTAGCGGCATCGTAACTAGTAATTTCAAATTTTGACATGGCAAATGTTTCTTGTCTAATGATTTTTTCTCTCATTCTAAAAGTGTCTTTACATCAATGTTGACCACTTTAGCAAAATGTGAAACACCTTTGACGTAAATATAGAAGACTAGCTGTTGCCCGCGACTCCGTCTGCAAAGAATTCGTTTATCGCTATCCCGCAGGAACTATGCAATTTTCCGTGATAAACAACTGTCCTATGTCCTTCCCAGGGTCTCAAACTATCTCCATACCATACCATCCAAAAGTTTAATGGTTACTTGACCTGAAATGTGTTTTAACATATTCATTAGGGTTCCGTAGTCAACTAGGAACCCCTATAGTTTCGCCATGTCTGTCCGTCTGTCTGTCTGTCCGCGGCTAAGCTCAGAGATCGTTAGTACTAGAAAGCTGTAATTTGGCATGAATATACACATCAGTCACGCCAACAAAGTGGTAAAATAAAAAATAAAAAAATAATTTTTTTTAGGGTACCTCCCATAGACGTAAAGGGGGGGTGATTTTTTTTACACGACTAATCCTATAGTGTGGGGTATCGTTGGATAGGTCTTTTAAAACCATTGCGGGGTTGCTAACATGATTTTTTTATTCAGCGATCTGTTTGCGAAATATTCAACTTTAAAGTGAAAATTTTCATTAAAAACGAGCGTCCCCCCCCCCTCTAAAATCTAAACTGTTAGGTGGAAAAATTTGAAAAAATTCAGAATGGTAGTAAATATATCAAATTTACTAGGAAAATTATAGCGGCTAAGATTGCTCGGAAATTATTTGTAGTTTAAGAGTAAATAGTAGCCTAAGGTATAAAACATACCTAAACTTGGATGATTCCGTACACATACGAAATCCTTAGAAAAATATTACTTGATTTTTTTTGTAATGGCTACGGAACCCTACCTTGTGCGTGTCCGACACGCTCTTGGCCGGTTTTTTTTAATGATTGTAACATTGGAAGACTATCTCCGATATTTATTTTTTTTTAACTATGGGACCCAATACATCCCTGTATTGTTTTTTTATATAATTATTATTATTTTTTATTTAATTCTATATTTGTATGGTTTTTTAGTTTGTAATTTATTATATTTTAATTTGAAAAGATGACTTCCTGCCAAGTTTCTTGCGGCGCATTCTTCTTGGCAATGATGGTCCTTACGAAAGCGCTGGTAGTTTAAAAAAGTGACATGTAAAAGAGCCCTTTGCGGCCTATTTGCAGAATAAACGTTTTGATTTTTGTTTTTTTTTTTTATTTTTTACCAATCATCATCATAATTTCAGCCGAAAGAGGCCTCCCCTAAGGCTCGCCAAACAAACACCAACCAAACCAAATCCAGTTTTAGGCTTAAAACAACTAAATTTCTTAATACCTTATTCACTAATACCCTTAATTTTCATATTACCATGGGCTCATAATACCTAAAAATACCTAAAATTTCAAATTGTCTCCTCTTAAAATTTGAAATTTTAGGTATTTTTAGGTATTATGAGATGAGCCCATGGTCATTTGAAAATTAGGGGTATTAGTGAATAAGGTATTATGAAATTTAGTTGTTTTAAGCTTTTAGTAGTGGTAGAGCCATGTTGTAGCTAGCCGCTGCATCACGAATGGGCCGGCTCGTCCGGGGCAGTACCACCCTCTCACAGAACACCAGCGTGAAGCAGCAGTAATCCTGCTTGCGTTTTGTACGGTCAGTGAGAGCGCCGGGGGCCCAATACCTCACCCCTTCCCTCTTCCCCTCCCTCACCCCCTTCCCCTGTTCCCTTTCCTTTAGGGCCGACAACGCACTGGCATCGCGTAAAGCGCTGCGGGTGTCTATGGACAGTGGTGATCATTTAACATCAGGTGACCCACTAGTTCGTTTGTCTGGCCTTTATAACATTAAAAAAAAAAAACCAAATCCATACCAAATTTCATCTAAATCGGTTCAGCGGTTTAAGCGTGACAGGCAGACACACACACTTTCGCATTTATAATATTAAAGTATGGATAACTGCCATCACTGACCAATATTTTATGGTAGAGACTTGTTTTCGAATGTTTTCAAAAATTTTATGTTACTGTCAACTAATTATTTAATTTTCACTACAAGTAATTGCGAATTTACTATATACAAAAAGGTTTCCTGAAATCGATACCGGCAATATAATATATTTGCCGTCAAACAGAAACAAAGCCGATTCAAATTAGCAACATTTACGGTCCAAAATTCAATGTCTTGACAGGGTTATCAAATGGTTTAAGGGTTAAGAGACTTGAGGTCGTATTGTCTAACCCACTCGGAATCATAATCGATGTCACCGCTTCTTTCTGTCACACATGATAGGATGAAG
This sequence comes from Archips crataeganus, assembly GCA_947859365.1. NCBI lineage: Eukaryota > Metazoa > Arthropoda > Insecta > Lepidoptera > Tortricidae > Archips > Archips crataeganus. Next base: position 3,863,659 of record OX402071.1, on the reverse strand, counting down.
ATAGAAAGAGATGGTGAACGCAACTAAACGGCCTCAGTCATCTAAAATGACGAATAATAGTCCCACCCATCTTTCCGTTGTTTTTATAATATTAGCAGTTTACAATTAGTGTGAACTTTACGGATGTTTGTGCCTCTTGAGATTTAATCAATGTCGTCAATATGTAAAGTTTCAACGGTTAGCACTCCTCGGCCCACATGTATATGACAATGGCCAGGTTAGTCACCTTGCGGACGGTGGGAGCACGTCCTAAGCTTCCGCGCTTACGTCACCGCCGCGTGGCGCGCGCGCTGCATTGGACACTGTTTTCTTATGCCATTTCGTTATTGCTGGATCAGATACTTTCTTGTATTGATTGTTTACCAATTTACTCAATTTTGTCTTTGATTATAGCTGATTGTGCAGCGTATTTAGGTAATGAAGAAGATTTGACGCCTTTCTGGGCGTTGCGTTGTATTCTATAGTATAAATCTTCCCAAGTGAATTTTTCGCTTCGAGCCCTTATCTTTCAAAACAAACGGTATCGTCATAGTATTAAGGTTCAAATTTAATGTAATGGCTCGAAGCGAAAAATTCACCTGGGAAGATTTATACTATACTACGTTATTCCTAATTCTAAAATGCATTGACAACAGCAGCAACCATGTTGACGTGATTTGCTTCTAAATAGTCATATTTGTAATCAATTTCGAATTCAAGGACTCTTACAGCATATACAGTTGATTTTTGTTTGTTTTTATCCGTTGGATAGTGACTGTTAAAAAATAACTCCTTCAGAATATTTGTCTGTATTATAACAATACTACGGGCGTTCAATGTGTCTAGATTTGATCGCTTCTTATGACAATGACAGCCTGCAAAGTAAGTTAGTGACGTTTGCCTTGTATTTTACCTCGGTCTTTAGACATAATTTTGCTAGATTGTGTTGTTATAATAATATCCCCCAGACTCATTTCAAGGCGGTGCCCAGAGCTGTCTCGAGATATAAACTAGGTTTATAACGCCTGGATGAAACGTGTGATGACCAAGCAAAATGTGTCACAGAATTTAAGGACAGTCAGAACGTAAAGTGTAGTTAAATCGTCTTAGTAAACTTCAAAGAGTAAAGACTTGTCGTTGACAGTCCACTTGATAGTCAATTGTGAAGAAATCTAAATGTGGAGCGCAACAAATGAGGCACACGCTTCTGCTTTTAATAAATTGAATGTTTTTATCTCGGTGAAGTTTGCGAATAAACTTGAGACACATGACCTTCGCACTATTTTTGCATCGGAAATATTACTTTCACACTCTTAATATACCCACCCTCTGTGCAAAATATTGGCATTTCTTACTCGTAAATATTTCGAGGTGAATGATCCATGCCCCATGCCTGTTGACCAGTTACGTATGACAAACGGCGTAACAGCTCTTATCTCGCCTGTTAGATCGGCGTACGCGCTTCCAGCGGACTATGAAATTAGATGCGTCTGTAGTCCTGCATGATTCACTTATTGCACAGCAATAAGACATACTTTTAAACCGGTTTCTGTTAGCGTTTAAGATCTGACCTCATGATCATGATGACTAATGAGAGGGAAATAGATTTGTTGTTTGTGTACATGTATACATATTATTATTTCGATATTAAATTTCTCTTAACCTTAATTCATCACTTTCTGACCGCGTCCAGTAGGTAGGTTAATGGCTTCCAGAAAATCTATTTGACCGCTCTAAAGTCAAGAATTGCGTTGAATATAGTTTTAAGTATTCGGAATGAATAAATAAATGTTTGCATAATCTCTATGCGTCGTAATGACAGTATTAAATCGTGATCCAGTGCAGTCCATACGTCAAGCCGGCTTAGATTTGGCACAAAGTTTACAGGCACACTAACCTCTTCCATTTAGGGTGGATATAGGCTAATTACGCTTCGCCAATTCGTGTAATTCAAAGTTTATTAGCACAGCATACCGCTGTCTGCCTGCCGCTACGTCCGCTCAGTTAGCAGAACTAGCGCGTGCCTAGCAATTTGAGACCCGGGGTCGGGTTGTGGTCGGTACTCAGGCGTTTGGATAAACTTTCATTCCACGCGTTTTACGATCGCAGCATATCGGTTCGCTAACTATAAAGAAAGGTGCCATAGCAATATAGACACCTTTTTCTTCATAATTTTGGCACGGTTAAACGGTCAGCTTTTGCGAACACCATCAAAATGTTGGTGTACCTAAGGGATGTGAACTAGGACCAACTATATTCAAACAATGTGAAATTAAACTTCGCTTGGAACAATACAAATGCTGAGTGGAAATTAGGCATCTCCTACCAGTTCAAACAACCAGTCATTCGACAGGAATTGGGACATGAGGAAGGGCGTTTAAATTCTTCACTTCTAAATTTCCTGTTGGTTAACCGCCTCTGGAATGTTTCTTGTGAAATGAAGAAATGACGGTTGCGTGTGCCCTATTTAATCAACACAATCGCTTGAATTTATGAAATGCGATGTGATTATGACCACATCAACGTCTATTACTAGAGTTAACATTACTGATGTTTTAAACTTACCTAATTTATTTAAATATGTCACCAAACTAAATTTTATCCGAAATGAATATACGAAGTTTTACTATCAAGCTTCAAGCGCAGTTGGTGGCCATCCAATATTAAGAAAGTTTGAATTTCATCGTTGGAAAATTTAAACAGTTTCATGTACAGTTAACCCTTTAAACACTGAACGTTTGCCTCATTCCTTTGCGAGTAACACCGGTCCTTGATAAACGCTCGTAATTCTCGGGATGAAACTGGTTTCAATGTCCTAATTGGCCGCTACTCGCGCCTCTAGCGGAAGAAACTGAATGTTTTAAGCGCCGCCGCGAACCCAACGAGAGTTCATTGCGCAACGAAATGGTTCCGCTACTGCATAATAGATGGCGCTGCATGTTCCTCGGAGTCGCAGCCTCTGTTATTGATTTAGTTTATCTTCCGTGCAAATATAATATTGATTGTTTTGCTATACTTGCTATGTTTACCGAATCCGTTCTTATCTTGTAGTCTATAAAGATAAACATGTGATTTTAGATTTGCTTCTAATGGTAGTAAGTAGGTACGTAATGTATTTTGAAACGTTTGTAAAATAAAGCTATTCTTAGCTGTTCAGTGTTCAATATCCCTTCTACCGCATTGCTTAACCAATGCGCAATGCACAATAAGCAATAAAGTGCGGCGTTGGCTGCGAAACAAAACGCAACCGCTCGTTGACGCGTCGGCCATCTTGTCCGGTTTCCCGTCAATTGGATGATTGCGCGGGAGTCGCGATCATGCCAAGGTGACAACCCGTCGAACTAAAGTTCGATTTCGATAATTCGATCTAAACGTACTAAAGGATATCTTAATTGAATCAAAATTCATACTTACATTACTTATGTGACAGATATTGATATACATATATGAAGTCTTCTCTGTTTATTTTGTTCGTTTAAAAGGACAACACTTCTTTATTAAATCACTTTGACTTTGACTTTTTTTATAAAATAATAGGAACTTAACAGATTACGGTGTTAAGCGGCCCTTAATGTATCAAATTTGATGCAGTTTCCTTCTTTCAGCATGTTACAATTACTACAATCGCGAAAAATAGCAAACCTATTACTAGACCCTTTCGTAATACCATTAAACATTTATTAACTTCAAAGCGAAAATTGCGACATCAAGATTTCACAATCCATTTGCTATCAAATGCTTATTTATTAAAATCTCGCTTCATCTGTTTACTTTAAGTTGGAATGAAATTTAACGAGTTAATGAATCGCCGATCCAATCTCAAAGTTCCGCAAAGATAGGTTTTTAATTTTGGCCGATATCGACCCCGGAATTCGCAGGGTTGGGATGAACGACCTCGGAATAGCTTAATTAGGTCCACTGTTAACCACAATCCAACGATTCCACTACCCCCTGGTTTATTTTGATTTGAACCGTTTTGGGGTGTGCGGCAAATAATGAACGTTTGCTTAATTAATTGCCAAAGTTATCAATGGGTCTCTATTGAATCGCATTTGCGTTTCGTGTGGTGCTACGCATAATAATAGAAGATTATTAATTGTTTTTATGCATATCAGTATTAATTTTAAGTATCTAGCTGAAGATTTTAGTAGCGAGATAGCAAAAAAGTTATAAAAAAAATGTACACGTTCAACGTTTGTGACTTGTTTGAAGGTTTTCCAAAAATCAAAGCGTTGGTTACAGTTTTACACCATCGGGGAATTTCCAAAGACCTGAAAATTGTAAATACAGTTATCAAGTACAAACATTAGTTCACGTTGTCGGTACAACTGTTAACACTAGATACGCTGTTAGATAATGTAGCAGATAGGAAGTTGAATTGTCGTGTTTACGCGCTTTCTCAGCTTGAACTTGGGTTCGAGCCTTGGGCAGTTATTCACGGTCGAATTTCCCTGTTGCCTGTTATTATTTCCGTAATAGTTCAGCTTGTTTTTGCCTCTTTCTTTGAGAAAGTTTCATCGTTAGTTTACGCTTTAGAACTACGTCGGAAACTTAGGTCTAAACACAAATAAATTTAGACTAAACTTGAAATGACAGATAATTATAATATTGACATGTTAAAACTCATGGCCAACGAGGGGCGTTCAATATAAAGTGAGAATGAGATGCAAACTCTTTTAATATTACGAAATTAAATACTGGCCGGTAAAGCTAATCTATCTAGCTGATTGCTATGAAAAAAAAAACTAACTGTCTTTTGTTTAAAAAAATATACGGTAATTTCTTTGCAATGCTATTGAGTACGTTAGCGAAAATGGAGAAAATTGAACTGCGCGCCGTTACCAAATACTTGTGTTTGAAAAATTTTTCTGCGGACCAAGTCAATTTGGATTTGCGGGACATTTTAGGGTCTAATGCTCCTCCGTATTCGACAGTCGCACGTTGGTGCGCCGAATTTAGACGTGGAAGAACATCGACAATGGACGACCCCCGCTCCGGACGCCCTACTACAGCAGTAACTGAAGAAATTGTGAAAAAGTCGAAAACTCAGTTTTGGCGGATCGTCGTGTCACGGTTCGTTTTATTGCTGAAAATGTAAAGATTTCAACGAGGAGCGTGCATAATATTTTACATGAACGCTTGGGTATGAAAAAGGTATCTGCGCGTTGGGTACCAAGAATGCTTACTGACACGCAAAAACAAACTAGACTAGAGATTTGTCAAGAAGCTTTGAACCTGATGCAGCAAGACCGGTAACTTTTTTTGGCGCGATTTATAACAATGGACGAAACATGGCTCTATCATTACGACCCAGAAACGAAACTACAGTCTATGACATGGAAAAGACCATCATCTCTCAACTCCGAAGAAATTCAAGGTGAGCCCATCTGCCGGTAAGGTCATGGGCTCTGTTTTTTGGGATGGTAAAGGGGTATTAATGATTGAGTATCTCGAGCATGGAGCCACTATTACGGGCACATTATACGCCAAACAAATAGCAACATTGCGCAATGAGATCCGCGAAAAACGGCGAGGTAAACTCTCGAAAGTTGTGCTGTTCCACTAGGACAATGCCCCAGCACACAAGTCCGCCGTTGCAATGGCTGCAATTCGTGATGCTGGGTTCGATATCCTTAAGCATCCTCCGTATTCACCAGATCTCGCTCCCAGTGATTTCTACCTATTTCCGAGATTGAAACAATACCTGTGAGGCCAGAAATTTGAAGACGACGACGCGGTAGTCGCTGCAGTACAAGATTTTTTAAGTACTCAAATTGAGACCTTTTTTAAAAATGGAATTTTAAGTTTAGAAAAAAGATATACTAAGTGTATTATGCTAAAAGGTGACTATGTCGAAAAATAAAATGACATTTAGTAAAAGTTGTTTATAACATACTCATTCTCACTTTTTATTGAACGCCCCTAGTATGTCTATCTGGTAACATCGTTTAAGATTTGCCTGTAGTCAATATTTTTGTCTGGAACTAGATAAATCTAGATATGAGTGACAGACTCACTCAATTACAAAACAGTTCATACTATAGATAGGTAAACAGAGTAAAATTAAAATAATAACAAACCATTGCTTATTATCATTGTTTCAATTCGTAGCAAAACGTGACTATTTATATCAATTATCAATCCTACTTAAGCCTCAGCATAGCATAGGTATCACTACCACGGCTTCACGTAATTCGCTGCTAGATTTATCAAATTTTTATATTACATAACCGTGATTCAGAACCAGCGCAGAACTTGATTGAGCTAAACTGTCAGATTACGTGTCAACTGGATCCCTAGCGTCTCAACTACTAGCAAGGTTAGACTAGGGTCCGTGTTCTAAGAATAGCAGTGCTGTGCTAAGTAAATGATTTATTAGGATTAGTACCTACTCATGAATTCATCAGTTCTATTAGAATTTATAACCTCAACGAATTATGCTTTAGTTTTGATCTTCATATTGGATAAAGTAGTCCCAAGCTGTTTTTAAAATGCCACTACAAATTTGTTATTCGCATCCGAGTGGCAAGCGTTGCAACGTTTCAAGTGCTGTGCTTTCCACCCGACAGCTACTAAAACAGAATGTCAACAGTCTCTCCACTCGTCACCGATGCGATAGCAATGGCACTCCGTCATTTTCAAGGAACTCTAAAGTCAACCTTCCGCATCTCGAGCCCAATCCTCTTGAGTGTTTTCTGTTCTAGCGCTGTCAAGGGCACCGTGGCCGGACAGACGCGATTATCCACTATACCTCCGCCACAAACCCGGCTCGGGCAGGGTTACTGTGTTGGTTTTATTCTGACATTTAAGGATTTTAAACCTCCTGTCAACACCGAACTGGTTTGGAACTGTCAAGATTTTACGTATCTTGCCGCGGGCAGGTACCCAGGAGAGTCCGAAATCTGCACACTATTTTCACCTTAGCGCAAAAAAAAGTCGAAAACATTTGTTGTCTAATGAATAGACAACTGTTTGCGACAAAAGTTGGGGAATCTTTAATAGAGATCTACAGGATAATTGTTTAGCTTTTTTGACAGTCGGCATCAGATTGAAATGACAGTTTTTGTGTGGCTGTAACAACTGGCTGTTTCCGATACCAATTGTCAGCCCATACAAGAGCTGTCAAAATGAAAGCGATGGCGATTGCGAGGGAGTTGGACAATTAGTCTGCAGGTTTTTAATTTTACATTTGGTAACCCTAGGATCGTGTTATGTTGGGTGGCGGTGACTGCCGATTGAGGATGTATAACTGCCGTCTATTCCTGATGTGCTTAAGTGGGCGGGCCGCTTTGAACGTTTACGTCGCTCTTTTCATAGTCTAATATAACGTACTTCTTTGAGTAGCACGCGATATGCAAAATACCAGACGTAATGAATGAACGAGTAAGCTGTGAACTGGAATACTGCATTTCTTTACATTTTGATTAAGGAAAGGCTAGGCTTAGTCTTTTTGTACTTTACGGAAATTGCTAAGGCTAATCTATTGTCAAGATAATCGAACAGTGACTAAAATTAATGGAACCGAGTCAAATAATGATCCTCTGCCTTTACTAAACATCGCTGTCACTGAATGAGAAGTGGTACTGCTAAAAGCTAGGGCTAGTTGGTCCGATCCTGCCGGAAATTGCTCACAGGCTAACCTAATAACTCGATCAGCCATAGACAAATCAAGTTCCATCGACGAATGTACAGTGGATACAACGAAGCCAATTAACTGTCCCCTGTAAGCGTCGGTTCGACGCTCGCCCAAATTGAATTTTTCATTGCTCATCGCTTTGCCAATGTATTATCCTATTGCTGTTCATGACTGTGGGATACTGTGGTTCGCTTATAATCCGTTGACTGTTGGTCATAAAAACACGCAATACTGACGAGATTTGTGCGTGGTATTAATAATTGAAAACGTAAATTGTTACATGATAAATATTTTTAAACTTAACTGCTTATTTTCAATCCGCAATCCAAAGTTATTTTTAAAACTTAATTAGAGATAAAATTGGCTCTAAGAGTCAGTCACTAAAGATAACCAATGTCAGGACAACAATTCACCATAAGTCTGATGTTACTTTTAAGAACTGTCATATTAAGGAACACGCATATAGAACTTACTAGTGAGTAAAGTTGCTACGCAGGCTGAACGTTAAATTTTAACGATTCAAGTTAGATTGGATTAGCCTTAAGATAAGTACCCTCTTGGAAAACATTTTTACTGTAATAGAAAACTTATTACGACATATCAGATGGTTGTACACTGCGAATGAACTAGTTTTTTATGCTGTAATAATCTACTCGCACGAATTGACCCGATTTCATTACTTTCCGCTAACGTTTTGCATACAATATTTTATTATTACTGCACCTTACCGCGTATGTTTTGATAAATGTTTATTAAACTGAATGCTTTGTTAACAAGTTTAATCCATTATTAAAAAAGTTCATTTACTCTTTTTTTTCTCTCACGTTCGTTTATGATTACGAACGTTTTATGTAGATTTTGTAAACGTTCAAGCAAGATATTCGACTTGTGTTTTTGCTGTTTTATTATTATTTATTTATTTGTCATTGCGTGTTTTAATAACAGTGCTTGTAGTAAATTCTTTCCGTGTGTGTAACAGCTCTTACAGCAAACGCATAAGCGCACTAAAAAGGTGGTTAAACAGTAAAATAATGTAGCATGTTGCTTACTTTGCTTAGTGTTAATGCAAATTTGATTGCATCACGAATTTGTACGGGTTTTATGCAAGTGTGATTTATTATGCTGTAAATATTGGTTTACAAACTGAATGGCATTACAGAAATTAACAACTTCGCGTGAAAGCGTCAAGGAATTTTTATATGTATTATCTCTACTAAGTACATAATTAATTATGTATGTCTTTTGTTTTTATGCATGCAAGAAACGAACTTTTTGCGGTGGTACGCAATCCATCGTGTGAGACCCAGACTTCAACTTTTCCTGTTTTGAAAGCTTCGACGATTTTATCTCCAGTTAGTTAGCATCTAACCTTTCCTAAAGAGAAAATAACAAAAAAGGAGTTAATGTCCTGAAATGGCTTACATTTATCCTGACAATGAATTTTCCAAGTGTAGTAGGCGTAATAAACACCCATTTCTGTCACCACGACACTTAAAGTAGGAAAACTAAAGAAAGATACCTAGCAAAGTCTTTATCAGCTGCACAATATACGTCATTTCGCTTTGGCCCAGGGGTTTCCTTTCGTTCTCTGAATATACGTAATGGGAAATAAATATTTAGAAAAAAAACAACTCTTATTTCCCAAAATGGCTACGCTTCCGGAACCATAAATCTAGAGAGCTGCAAGACATTCCACGTATCCATTCGAAATTCAGCTTTTAACTCAACTTAACGTATTCTCTGTTCATTGCGGGTGTTGTTAGGTAACCACTGAATACTCATAGTCGGACCGAAACAAGTCGGATTAATTTACGACTGCTCGAAATTAGGTTACACACAGACACGTCTCAGACTAAGTGGCTGGCCATAGGTACTAATAATGGTAATAAGTAGACGTCCGACGGTTGCATGATTCATGCATGCTATGCGTATGTAAATCATACATAAATCGTACATGCATCGTTGAAATGAAGTGTGAATCGTCCAGTGAGTGCGGTTAAAACACAACCTGTAGTTGTCGACCTCATGCTTTTGACATAAGGGCTTGAATTATCGGTCGTGTATTGTTGTCGTTATTTCCGGGTCAACAAATACGGGGAAGTGTTTTAACCACACCCGACAGTCTGTTATGAAATCGTTGTTTTAACTGTGATAATGGGACGTGCGAGGACTCCTATCGTTGGGGTTGAAGTTGAACGAAAATAAAAATACGAAAATTTCAACCGCCAATATTTTGTAAATACACATAGGACGAAAAGTGCTGTAGCTAAATACTCGATACGCTATGTTTTAAACAAGTTTTTTTTTATTCGGACGAAAGTAGTAGCAGTCCCGTGCGAGGTACCAGTTTATTTCGATTTAAAGTTTTAGTATTTGTTGCTCGAAACAAAGTGCTGGATTATAAACACCTAATGCTTGTTTCATTCCATATTTTTCCTTAACCTACATAGCTTCGTGCCTACCACTAGACATGTGTTTAAATACGGTTATAACATTCTTGTTATGATTTGTTATGACTTGCGAAGATGTTTCTCGAGTACCTTGGTCGACGGACGATATTCTTTGTTTACTTCGAGTGCTTGAATTAAACCATTAAACTACGCAACGCATCGTATCACAGCATCAAAAGCAAAACATTCGGGCGTGGCTAGTACCCACACAACCTGAGCTCTTCCAGTATGGATTGTCCGAATTACTCGGGTTCACAAAGCACTGGTCATTTAGTAGTACCGAGGATTGCCGCGCTCTCGGCCTCTGCGGCAGTCTGACACCGCTTTACCACAGCGTTGCACGCGGCCGAACGAACGTCGAATTCAAATCGCCGAATCAAAAAGCACGTGCGCTTAGACAATTCTAATTTCGACCAATCGCGTTCACGGATTTTGAGCGGTTGGATTTTTTTTTAAGTAGCCAGTGATGTGCTCTTAATCAGTCTTTCGGATTAAGATTGTATCGTAAGGGTGTTTTTGTGCTGTGTTAAGGATTGTTCGTATACGTTTTGTAAACGTGGTTTGTATGGTTTTTTTCGTCCAATGTTTTTGTTTTATTGAAGTCACGTTCTTGAGAAGGTCGGACCGGTTTGTTGTGAGAATATTTGCATCGTTAATAAGTTTTAATTTATAACTGACATTGTGGGTATTTCATATTTTTATATATACTTGTTTAGTTTATTATTTTCTTTGAATGTTTAGTAGGTCTAAAATTGAAATCTTTTGAGCAATGCCATAGGTGAATAAAATTATGCTTAAAAAAACAACTTGTGTATGTACCTACTTACTACAAATGATTCACTTTGTTATTGCGTTTACTAATTTGTTGAATACCTAGGCTGCCACGAAAGTTTTTAGCTGTATGAAAACTATAAATATTTTATTCCTAAATTGCATGATAAATTAAAGATAATTTATCTATTAACCCGTATAGTGACATTGCAAACTGGCCAGTAACATTTTCTTTTTTTAATTTTTTTGTTGACAATGTCAGTCCAGTTTTGTTTTTGCAATGGAGCTCTCGCGAGAAGCATTTCGTGCTATGATATTCTATGACTATAAAAGAAACTTAACATTCAAGGAATCTCACAAAAATTTAAACGTTGCATTTGTGACGTCCGCTCCATCGTTAGCCACAGTTTCGTATTGGTACCGCGGGTTTAAACGGGGACGAGAGTGCATCAAAGATGAGCCGAGACCAGGACGGCCGTCAAGTGCAGTAACGCCAGAAAACGTGATCAGAGCCGAGTGGTTGATTAAGGAACGAAGGAATATTACGCTTCGGGAAATCGAACATGAACTAGGCATTGGATCACCCGCAGTTTTAAGCATTTTACATGACCATCTTCGCGTCAGGAAGGTCGCGTTGCGTTGGATACCACATTTGCTGACCGCAGAGCAAAAAACCCAGCGTGTAGATTGGTGTCAGTTTATGCTCAGCAAATTTGACGGAGGCCATTCCCAGCAGGTTTCTAACATCCTTACTACTGATGAGTCTTGGATATACTGCTATGACCCCCTGACAAAGCAGCAATCTATGCAGTGGGTGTTTGAAGAAGACGGACCGCCTTTAAAAATTGCTCGAGGCCGAAGTGTCAACAAAAAAATGATCGCCGTTTTCTTTCGTCGCAGTGGATCAGTGGCTGTAATTCCACTTGAAGATCAAAGAACAGTTACTAGCCAGTGGTACACCGAAGTTTGTCTACCCCAAGCGTTCGAAAAACTGGGTGAGGAACGCCCAAAGAGCGGCATTCGGGGATTTTTTTTCCACCAAGATAATGCACCAGCACACACTGCAGCAAAAACAATGGACTTTTTGAACAGCACAGGCGTTCAGATGGTGTCGCATCCACCCTACAGCCCTGACCTGGCCCCGTGTGACTTTTTCTTATTCCCCACTGTAAAGAAAATGATGCGTGGCCGGACTTTCATGAATTCGGACGAGGCAGTACAAGAATTTGAGCGGCTTTTCTTCGACCTACCGCAGAACGCGTTTTTTAAGTGTTTTGAGGATTGGTTTTTTAGAATGAGGCGATGTGTAGACCTTGGAGGGGTATACTTTGAAAAATATTAAAGTAATTTACAAAATAAAAAGAATGGTTTTGGTACAGCTAAAAACTTTCGTAGCAACCCCGTATTAGTAATTTCCATTTGTTATTTCCTTCGAATATTAGAAATCCGGAGTAGGCCCTAAAGGTAGCCAAAGAAATTGAAATAACTCTTAGAAATGCCTGGAGCTTCGAAGATTTAAAAAGTTTCGTCAACTTCTAAAAGGGCTATGAAAGGTTTCACTTGAGTCTCAGATACTTGAGTTAGTAACTTTTGTTTCATTCTTCTTTCCGTTTCTAGAAGCAATTTGTCAATATTTAAACAGGTTTTAAACTTAATTTCTTAACTTTTACAACTCGTTTATGTTGTAAGTACGAATTTTTCAAATTTTGATTTTGTGCCAAGTATCAAGTCAAATTTATTCATCATATATATTTTCAATTCAATAAAATAATATTACACACTTGCTTGAGGATACTTCGAAGGTAGGCGCATCAACTAATTAGTTTCATTCTAACTGAGCTAAGAACATGGATAGGAAGGACATACTCAAGGTTAATAGTCACTTATATTGTAAATATCATATACTCTTAGAAATACCAGCTGTGTGTACTTCAATAATAAGTATTTATCACCGTTGCGGTAAGGCAGGAACTTGTGCAAAAGGACAACACTTTTAAGGCATTGCTTGTTTCCTTTGCTTATTTATTCATGTGGTAAATCCCATTAGTAATAACATGCCTTGCCTATCCATCATCCCAGCTTATATACGTCCCACTGCAGGGCACAGGCCTCCCCTCAGAATGAGAGGGATTCGGCCATAGTTCCCACGCGGGCCCAGTGCGGATTGGGGACTTTACTTGCCTTAAGAAAATGTTCCCTACACGCTGCTGCTACTGCTATCCATTCTGTACGGCTCCTAAAATTTGCCGCTGTCCATGTATCCATATCTTCGATCGTTGCGTGCTCCATACTTATAATTTAAGCACATGTTCTTCGCTTTACAATTTCACTTTTGCTAAATACAATTAGCAACAAATCATGCGTTAAATTACCTTAAACACTGCAAGATACTCCGCTTTTTGCCTTTCATTGAACCGAGTGATTAACTTAGTTACGTCACCAGAGTTCTTTACTCACTTCCTTGCCTTTTATTCACGTTGTTGACATTTCGTGCATTTCGCTTCATTGTAGTTTTATTCTAATTGCTAATTAATTGTTATTGGACAGTATAGCCGAGAAATTGTTTTAATACCCTGAGCTGAGGTTCAATGTTATTCGTACGTTTGAAATCGTCAAAGACTATTTTCGCGTATAAATCAATGTGAAAATCAGCCTTATTGGTTTTTATCTGATGTAGGAACTGTCATAATTTCATAAAAAATAGTAAAGCACTTATTAGCTCAAATTCATTTCATAATGAACACTGGGTGGTCTGTCCATGACCCTATTTATCGTACAGTGTCGGTTCCTACTTGTTCCTGTTGTAAAAGATTACCTGGAACTAGAGATGTGCCGATCATGACTTTGGCCGACTAGCCGACTAGCCGATTAGTCGGTTGTAAAGTAGCCGACTAGTCGGCCAAACCGATCACGGTTTTGGGGGATTTCCATGATGCTTCGTTTAGAGCTGATTCACGCGCAAGTTGCCACCACCGCCCTACGAGCATGTCAGAACCTGTTTTTTTTCATCATCATCATCATCATCATCGTCATTCCAACTTATACATATACGTTCCACAGCAGGTAACAGGCCTCCTCTCTGAATGAGAGGGCTTGTGCCATATTCCCATGCGGTCCCAGTGCGGGTTGGGTTGGGAGTTCCCACCATTTGATTTCTTCGCAGGTTTCCTCATGATGTTTTCCTTCACCGTAAAGCTCATGGTAAATTTCAAATTAAATTTTGCACAAAATTTTTTAATAACTCATAGGATTGAACCCACACACGTGAGAGGCCGTAAGTTGAACCACTAAATCACTCTTAGTTAATTTTTGCTTTTATACGGATCAGAGTGGTGTTTTTGAGTAATTATAAAAATATTTTTGTGTGATAATAGTTTTGTTGTTCATTAAAGTGAAAGAGCTCAGTTAAAATTTAATCATGTCAAAAAGTTTTTTGAACATTTGGACAACTACGAAAGTGGCCGGATAGTCGTCTTTACCGACTAGTCGGCGACTAGTCGGCACATCTCTACCTGGAACAGATTGCTCTGAAGTGATAGGGTCATCTATTGCGTACCTTGTATTTTTTCTCTCTACATATGTACATACCTTGTTTTCTGTGATGCTTTACTATTATGGTGTATTATAAAGAGTTGTTGTATTGTATTGTAAACCAAAAGCAAAGATGATTTTAATCGCGTCACTAGGGGCATAGTCAATCTGGTGTCTGTGTCAGTTGATTAAATGAATATAGCAACATGATTGTACAATTGCAATTAACTGAAGTATTATGCAGTAACTCATCTATCATAAATATATAAACGCGCATTTTATGCAACCAACTGCCAATGAAGTTTGTATATTTTGAGCGCTTGCTTGTGTAGGTAAATGTTGGAGAACTCGACTGTACTCAAAACGTTAAAATCGTTTCCATGTAAGCTCTCAGTTGTGACATGTGCCATTCAATATTAAAACCTTTAGTTAAACGGAGTAAAGTTTGTTTTTGTGTGGTTCGAGAGGGGTAAAGTCACCGTCAATGACACTTTTGGGTCACCTAAGATTTTGTGATAATGTGATAAATTTCACATTCTATTTTAGTACCTAATAAATATCTGATTTCCTAAACTTGGAAAGAATACACAATAGTAAGTTGGAATGGTTGGAATACCGTGTCTGCGAACAAAAGAACTTGAAAAACAGCCGACTAGGTACCTACTCAATTTTTAATTTTATAAAAAACGTTTATCCCGCTAATTCGTCTGCTAAAATGTAAGCATACCTATCAAGCACTACAATACACATGCAAATTTATAAATTAGAATTTGCGATTTGTAAATTAGAATTCATAGAGCGTTGTAGGCACTAGCATATATGTGTAGGACGCAATTATGTTTAATGACCCTAGAACACAAAATTAAGTAGACGAGACAGTGCTTTGATCTAAACTAGTAAATATGATTAATTTATTTTTATTTTATTTATTTATATTCAGGATAATATATGATTAATACAATAATTAATTTTCTGCATTAACTACTTAAATAAATAAATAAATAAATATCTTACACAAATCGACCTAGTCCCAAACTAAGCAAAGCTTGTACTATGGGTACTAGACGACGATAAACATACTTATATAGATAAATAAATACTTAAATACATAGAAAATATCCATAACTCAGGAACAAATATTCGTGCTCACCACACAAATAAATGCCCTGACCGGGATTCGAACCCAGGACCTCTTGCTTCGTAGGCAGGGTCACTACCAACTAGGCTAAAGCGGTCGTTACTTAATAATATTAAAATATACTTAATATTTGTAAAGTATCAACACGTTCTCATGTAGACAAAGTAATAGACTTACATTGTTTCTGATTATGTATATTTTAACAGTTTGTAACTGTGTATGATAATGGCTGGATCCGAGTGCAAAAAATATTATATTATTACTAGCTGCTGTCTGCGAAGAATAGGGGTATAAAAAATAGCCTAGACCTACCGAATGTGAAGAAAAAAAGTTTCATAAAAATCGGTCAAGCCGTTTCGGAGGAGTTCGATAACAAACACCGTGACACGAGATTTTTATATATTAGACTAGCTGTTGCCCGCGTCTCCGTCCGCAAAGAATAGATGTACATATAAAAAATAGTCTACGACCTATTCTCAGACCTACCGAATATAGAGAAAAAGGTTTCTTAAAAATCGGTCAAGCCGTCTTGGAGGAGTTCGATAACAAACACCGTGACACGAGATTTTTATATATTGTCTCCATTTTACCAACGGACATCCAGGCGAGGGGAGCGTCTTCATCCATATGTGGTTAGCATTCTATTAGCCCGCATGAAGCGGTTCGCTTCATCTCTCCTAATACGAACTGCTAATTAATGGAATTAGCTCCCATCGTCTATCTATATTCTCAGATAGATACAACCTAAGCCTGTTCAAGGCTAGAGTGAATAGGCTGTTAGTGAACCAGGTAAGATACACCTTTGGCCTCATCTGCACTTTTCATCAAGTGAGGTAGAGGCCAATTACGGATCAATAAAGAAGCACACCCAATGGGCATTTACAAAGGCGAACTTATCTCTTCAAGGGATCTCTACCAGTCAAATTTCGTATGGAGGAGAGAACTCGTGGTACTAGCCTCGTCGTAATGAGAATTATGGCAGCTCTTGTCATTTACTAACCAGTAAGGTGCCATCGTCTTGTTAAAGTAAACTAATTGATAAAACCAGGAATAGAAGTGGTTAATTTCCAGGATCTCACTCGACGAGCAAGAATGTGTCCAATATTTTGTAAACTATACTTTATTCATGGTTCAATGGGTTAAGTGTACTGAAGACGGGTTCACAACCCATCCGATCTAATAGTTAACGAGGTCCAGTGTCCCTAAAATTAGATATGGGTCACTATCATCACATTGCATCACGATGCTTCTATCCCGGTCAAGGTGAGAGGGGTCCACTAGTTATCACGAGCTCGGCATAGACATAGCGTTGTTTCAAAACATTTTAATAATAGAACATATTTTGAACATAGTAACTTAGATAAATTAAAATAAGAATGTATCGTCAAGGAACTTAGTTTCCTACCCACCTAAGTTCGTACGGCAAACTGTCACCATAAGAGCTAGCTTTTGACGTGTTTCAATTGATATTTCGACCTTAATGCATTGCGAATATTACACGACATTTTTACGAAAAGGGTAGGGAATCAAGTTCCTTGACTGTATGTCAGAGACAAAAAAGCCGTGGTGGCCTAGTGGTTTGACCTATGGCCTCTCAAGCTGAGGGTCGTGGGTTCGAGCCCAGGATCGCACCTCTTGAGTTTTTCGGAAATAATGTGAGAAAGTAAATTTGAAATTTACCATGAGCTTTTCGGCGAAAGAAAACAACGTGAAGAAACCTGTACGAACCTGCGAAGAAATTCAATGGTTTGTGTGAAATTCCCAATCAGTATTAGGTTCGCGTGGGAACTACAAGCCCTCTCATTCTGAGAGGCCTGTGCCCTGCAGTGGGACGTATATAGGCTGGGATGACAAAAATAAAAACAGCGAGAAGTATTCAATGCAACTGCACAGTTGCACACACGTACACATCGTACGGTTAATCTTTGATCGAATCAAACCAACCAGCTGCGTTTGCGCTGTGACTATGTTAATGTAATTGCATGTATATTCATGTGCTGTATCTGAGTACCGAACAGAATAATCGAAGGAAGTTTCCATGTTGACAAAGGCATGTGTGTTATGTGCAGTACCTTTAATTATAGCGCGTTGTAATTGTTGATGCTTAGAAAATTATTATCGTGTGTTTTTTGAGAATTTACAAGGTGTAATTTAAAACGTGATTCAAAATTTTCAGCCCCTTACTTAATCTTAAAAAATGCCAAAACTCGCAATTTGAGCGCTGCGATTTTTTTTGCTATACTTAATCTATCAATCTTCTTTACAGCTGTACTTCTACCTGTTTCTGCTTCCAACATTTCCAAATGATAAATAAAGCACTCTGTTCCTCCCTCCATACAGCCTCAAAGCCGTAACGCCTGATAAAACAACGTAGGAAGCGTAGCATCCGCAACTCCCAACTACACCTCTGGGGCTGCATGTGAACGATACTTTATGTTGTATGTACCTACGTGCTGTGTACTTACAAGCTCTTGAAGGCTTATAAATGTGCTGATATATGGGGTTTGTTTAGACAACCACAATGGCAAAAGTATTCGTGGTTCTGTTCAAAGTAAACACCCAATTTTTACTAATTTTACCTACTTCACTCTTGAAATTTGGCATGCTTTATGTACTATCGCCCCAAGCGCCAGATACCCATTTTCAAAACAAATTTGCTTGCAGCCGTTGATGTTTATTGCTATGGATTGTTATGGACAGATGTCTAGCCACTGCACGCAAACTGGGCCTTTAAGGTGGTTATCTGGCGCTTGGGGCGATAGTACATATCATCATCATCATCCCAGCCTATATACGTCCCACTGCAGGGCACAGAGGGTTTGGGCCGTAGACACACACCACAGAAAGTCTTCGCAGATTTATACAAGTTTCCTCGCGATATTTTCCTTCACCGTTAAGCTCATGGTAAATTTCAAATGTAATTTCGCACATAAATTCCGAAAAACTCAGGTGCGAGCCGGGATTTGAACCCACGACACTCTGCTTTTAGAGGCCAGAAGTCGAACCACTAACTAGGCCACCACGGCTGTTTATGCTTTATATTGGTTAGAATAATTAGTAAAGTATACGGGTCAATCAACTTTTTTTTGTAAACGATTTTCTGCTACTTTCTATGGAAACCGAAATAATTAAAAAACTGATTATTTTCCCTTATTTAAAGTATACTTTTCAAAACCCTAGATTTTTGTAGTCAGTAATGGTGTAATTGCCATATTTATTTTATTTTGTTTAGCTTCTATTTCGTGGGTGACCCAGGGGACAATGTTGTCCCCGAAATTTGTATGAAAATAGTGGTATTTCCCCTGGGTGACCGCTTTTTTTCATAGAAATACTTATTTTTTTTTGGTTTTCACATACGCACTATGATAAACAGTTTATCTAATTACTGCAAAATCATGGTTTCACTAACCAGAGATTACAGAGTTACTTGTAAAGGAGTAGGTAAATAGAAATTTACAAAAAAAAGTTGATTGACCCATATGCGAATGTTTTATGTGACAGGTGCCATATAAGACTTAGTTAGCTCTGATTATCAAACATGGTCCTGTTGTCTACGGTCGTTATTGCGTTCAACTGCATAAAGTTAAACATGCATCCTTATCTAAGCTGGCTCTTTGTGCATTCAAATATGAAGATGTTCTCTTGCTTATTAAAAAAAAACGACACACAGAGAGAGAGGGAGGGACAGTGTTGCCGCGCATGTGTTTTCCTTTACATTACATGCCACTATGCAGGTTTTTTTATTACCCTGTGATATTGTCCTACTTCTAGGCAAAAGCCTTAAGAATTACGTAGTAAAAAAGATCGTGAGATCCTAACGACGAAATGCCAATCTAAATTCATACCCCGCACAATGAAATTAAGAACTGAAAGCTCGTCAATATTTGCTGATTGATTGCCACTTAACTCTGTAATGGATGATCTGATTTGATCAAATATCTTCCTATCCGCTCGTTAAGATCTGTCAAAATGTCTGAAATCATCTAAATCCTGACTAAAAGTCTCCTTTGTTCATGACAAGGAAGTAATGTAAAAGTTTTTTTATAATGCATTCTATTATCACGAACGCTAAATGACAATTCAGGTTTCCCGATAGAACAGATCACAATGAAATACTAACAGAGGTAAACTCATGCTAGAATGGAAAAAAAGGCGTTCTAGTTTGAAGGTTTCATTGAAGGGGCAGAGTTGACCCATGGGATGGGCCCTAGTTCGCACAGCCTCGTTCGAAAGTCTAGGCTGTAGTCTGGGGGTGTACGGGTGTGTGTACGCTATTTTATAGAAAAATATTTCATAGATTTTCATTTTGTAGAAAATGATTCTCATATTATCATTTCATAGAATAATCAATACGTAGAGTATTTATTTTGAAGAATTTTAGTTCCTTGATTTTTGTTCCAATATAATTAATGTTTCACATCTTAGAATTTTAATTAAAATATTATCTTTCCTCATATTGTTTAGTTTATAAAAACTTTTTACCAAGAAACACTTTCTATTCAATGACAGTTTCAAAATTTTTTATTTCATATGGTTAACAAAACGCATACCTACCCTCCTATAAAAATAACATGCTTTAAAAAAATAATTCTATAGTTTGACATTGATTTGAAGGGCATATTATGTTATTTAACTAACCTAACCTGATAGCCAGCCTGTCGACGTCTCTAAGGGACAGAAGATAACCCTAACCTAACCTACTAGTAGGTACTACAGGAGTAGAGATCATTTAGTTGATTCGATATACCTTTTGCCTTGTGGATCTTAATCGGTTTCGCCGTAGTTTAACCTTGAACATAATTTAATGGACAATTGAAAGACAATTATCGTCAAACAAACTTAGCTATCCATTATAAGTTTTTGCACGCTCCCACCCATCATCGCATTATTCTATTACGTCATTATGGTAAAGAAGAAAATAACAGTAGTCTGTCAGTTAAGAAAAAATATACTTTTTTGTTGGGCTCGCTCTGAAGTGTATAACTTGTACTCTGAATCATCTGATACAATATAAAGCGACGTTTTTGTGCCCAGTTTTTACCTATGTCCTGCTTGTAAATAATGTTAGTTGTTAGTGAATAGTAGGGTAGATTTACACATACACACGCAAAACGGCACATTTTTTCTTTCTTCTTTATGTTTGTACTATTACTAGTTAAAGGGCTCCTTACTGGCCGTATACTACGAAGCGCGAAATTCGAACTTCGTTTCATGCCGTTCCGCTCACGCTAATGGTATTTATTACGAGAGTGAGAGGGACCGCACGATCCGAACTTCGAACTTCGAATTTCGTAGTAACCCCCCAGAGCTCGCTCCGCTTGAATAGTTACACGTAAATAGCACGTAATATTTTTTATTTTTATTTAAATTGTAATTTATTTATTAGGTAGGTAATAACCCCGCCACACTGAAATTTTTTCTCTTCTCTTTATCTGCTTTAAGTCTGTAAGTTTGCACTATTGCTAGTTAAAGAGAGTCATTATTGAGTTCGCTTCGTTCGCAGTGGAAACCCGGCTTGTCTTACGGTCAGGTTAAATGAGTATGCGTAACAACGTGAGATATGATTGCGTGGTCGACACACTCATAAAGCCTGCCATTATTGGCAACGCGTAATGTGAGTATGAGAAAATCCCTCGCCGCGTGGCTCTAGTCATGCAGTTTCGAGTACTCTTTGAAGTCGCGCTGTGTGTCGCTGACCTGCTGTACGTCGGTCTCTTGTAGACATTTCCTCATGCCTCTTGGATTTGCCGCCCGATTGAACCCTAATTTGGATCCTCTTTTAAATATTTGCCGACCAGTGATTTCATTATCGGTCCATTTCAATTTTAATTTGCGTACCAATGAGTTTCTATGTCTGAATTATTGTTTGATCTCGTTTATTTTAGCGTGTATTGGTCGAACTTAAATTATTATTTTCAAAAAAGGGCTATGTAAATTAATGTTCATTTACTTAGATAAAGGTAGATACACTCGTAATATAATAATACGACGACCAGATGACCTAGTGGTTAGAGAACCTGACTATGAAGCTTGAGGTCCCGGGTTCAATTCCCGTGTCGTGGCAGATATTTGTATGAAAAATACCACTGTTTGTTCTCGGGTCTTGGGTGTTTAATATGTATTTAAGTATGTATCTATCTATATAAGTATGTTTATCCGTTGCCTAGTACCCGTAACACAAGCTTGCCTAGCTTACTTTGGGACTAGGTCAATTGGTGTGAATTGTCCCGTGATATTTATTTTATTTTTATTTTATTTTTTTAATAATTCACCGGACAATACACAATAAATGACAAAGTCAAAGCTTGTGTTATGTTATGGGTACTAAGCAAGGAATAAACGTACTTAAATTGTTAGACACATACTTAAATACATATTAACATCAAGGCTCGAGATCAAACATTCGTATTTTTGGGGACCGGGGATCGAACCCGGGACCTGAAGGTTCACCTACCACTAGGCTAGCCCTTCGTCAATTAAATGTAATTGGTACCTAATTCAACTCATCGTAAAATAATCGTTTCAACACCCGGAAATATTCGGTCATTAAATTCCATTTCCATTTGACAGTCTAACATAAAAGGATTTTTTACAACATGAAACGACTAACTGACTTCATTAAAAAAATCGAACCGATACGGAACCTCATTATCAAAGTGTATGTAACGCGAACGGAACGAATGAATAGTTGCCAGGGAATGTTTCATTCAGTCAGTATTTTTCAACTTCACAATAGTAGCGGATTCTCGCTTCCACAGTTTCAGAATAGAATTTCATTTAGCTACAATAACTGGCTGGCTGTATACAAGGGTTGCCAGCCTTGGTGCACAGCTTTGCGGTACATTTCCGATCAAATGCGGGACTTGGCTATAAAATGCGGGACACCTTCACCCGGCCTAATTGATTAAGTATATCAACCGTCAACGTATTGAAAGGCATTAAAAATTACACCAGACTAACTTTTAGTACGATAGAGAGGGCTATGCTTGGAGTTCAGTGGCGGGGCGTGAAAATTTTAAAAAGTAAAGCCGGAGCCAAAAACCTAAAAACCTCATTTAGGTATCCTCTTCTCGAAAGTGCAGTACCTAATGGAAGAGAAGCGTTTGGTAACTTCGAAATTTTAGTCAACCCGGGGGGAATCGGGTTAGTACCCTTCGCCACTGTTGCAGTTTCTTTGCGGGATCGCATTAGTTAGAAATGACGAAATCCGCGCAAGAACTAAAGTCTCGGTCATAGCTCGAAGAATCGCCAGACTTCAATGGCAGTGGGCAGGGCATATCGCTCGTAGAATTTACGGCCGATGGGCCGAAAGGTTCTCGAGTGGCGTCCGCGAACCGGAAGACGCACTGTAGGTAGGCCTCCAACAAGATGGAGCGACGACCTGGTTAAGGTTGCGGGAACGCGTTGGATGCGGATTGCGCGGGATAGATCTGTTTGGCGAGCCTGGGCTCTCCCATATGTTCAACAGTGGACGTCTTTCGGCTGAATGATGATGATGAAATTGATGAACTATTAAGTTTTAAGATGCAAACATTAAAAATCTAGTTCAATAAGTATAGATCGAGAAAGAGGAGGGACAGGATAGTGCCGAGTGGACTAGTGCACGCACGATGTTGGCGCGCGTTAATCGCGCTATATTCAAATTAACGTTAATTTCGGTGTTTATCTATTATAATCTAGTCTTTCGGAATTTATGTGCGAAATTACATTTGTAATTTACCATGAGCTTTACGGTGAAGGGAAACATCGTGAGGAAACCTGCATACACCTTAGAAGAAATTCAATGGTGTATGTGAAGTTCCCAATCCGCACTGGGCCCGCGTGGGAACTACGGCCCAGGCCCTCTCATTCTGAGAGGAGGCCTGTGTCCTGCAGTGGGACGTAAATAGTCTAGCTTGAAAAGGGGACAATCAGCGTCCCGTGCGCGCCTTTTGCGGGACGCGTGCCGTAAGGGCTCCAGATTAAACGGGATGATTCGCAACCCTACTACACGCGAGGTTAGTTATGTTATTCGCTGGCTTGTTTGCATTCTTTTGCCTTATGGGTTTCGGTGGAATCTCGTGTGCCTTCAAAGGGAGGATAAAAACATGTCGGTACACCTTTTACCTTTCTACGTACATGTACTCACGTAATATCTAGCTTACTTATCATATTAGTGAAAGCTATGTAGGTAAATAACTAACTAGAGAAGTCGGTCGACAAATGTATTGCTATTTGCTGGTATTGTTGGTATAACATTGTCGGTGGAAAACTGCTACGATATACAGAGTTGCATGTCTATTCGATCGCCCACATTCAACGACCATTGAACGACACATTGGTTTCACTATGCAATACAATATCTCTTTATTGTACCGTACACCATATAATAAACAGTTTAGAATAATAGCTCATTAACAAAATTTACGCGGTAAGCAATCAAATTGTTCTGTTAATTTTTCTACAAATAAATCGCCAGATCGCATTATAATAAATACGTACCTATTAATAATACTATTTAGGGGTTAGGGTGGCGTCGGAATAATCTAATTCTATTCTAATAAATTTAAGGGATACACTTTTTTGTTTCTATCTATCTCTGGACCCTCTGAACCAATTTCGGAAAGTCACAGATAGAAAGCTACGCTATCCCAGATTAACGTAGGCTTATTTTTATCCCGGAAAAGTGCAAAGTTCCCGCGTGACGCTGGCGAAGTCCCGGGCAACAAGTAGTTGTTAGTTAGTAATTAAGACATTCAAGAACGCTAAAAATATTACGATCCTTTGTCATGCATTAGTGTTTAAAGTAAAATAACGTGATTCGAGAACGCGCTCTGAGTGCGTTGCGAACGCCCCGTCGCCAGCTCGCCTTATATTCGTCTGTCTCGCTCGCTCCCATAACCGGTGCGATGAATACGCATGCGCTCACCGCGCGCTCGCCAAATCTCGCAACAGTGCGTTCCGTCGTCCCGCCTGTCGTTACTAAACTTCTCGTGTCCTACTCCAATGTATGGAGTATTGTTAATGAATGAATGAAAGCGGTGCGTTAGTATGGCACAGACCGCTGCACGGTGTAGTTGTTATTTTACGTTGCTCCCTGCAATCTGACCAATATTAAGAGCATAGAACGATTTAAAAATGAATAACCAACCTGGAACATCTAAACCAAATACGGACACGATATTTACGCACTCGAGTACTAAAATTCCACGATTGCAACAACGTAATAAGACTGATAGCGACGATGAAGAATACCTTATTACTATTAAGGAAGAAGAACCTTGTGAGGGAAGCTTAATTAATGAAAGCACGCCAATACCTACATTTATAATATACGATGATAACGAAACGGTTGAACAATG
Source organism: Archips crataeganus (assembly GCA_947859365.1). Lineage (NCBI taxonomy): Eukaryota > Metazoa > Arthropoda > Insecta > Lepidoptera > Tortricidae > Archips > Archips crataeganus. The sequence continues at coordinate 3,838,813 of OX402071.1, read as the reverse complement.
TTTGCAAAACAGCGGTTCGAAGACGGCACTTAATTTTATCAAGCCAAAAGCATGGCTAATGCAGCTATCTAAAAATCCCATGGATTATTTGAACCACTTTCTTAGCGAAAATTTCCTTGATAGCATTGTTAAAGCAACAAATCACGAAGCTAATGTTTGTCATTTGCTGGGTTTTAGAAGTAAACCAGACTGGATTGAACTGACTGTTAGCGAATTAAAGATTTTTATTGGACTTTTGTTGCACACAGGCACCGCAAAGATGAACAGTTTACTGGAATATTGGCAGACAAACAGGCTTTTTAAATCATGCTTTCCTGACTACATGACACTAGAACGATTCACTGCTATCTTACAATACTTATCACTTCCAGAACAAAAATCTGCAACAACGGAGCCGCATGAGTATAAAGCTATTGATCATTTTAACGCTGTCATGAATGCATATTACTTATCTGGAAGAAATTTGCAATTGAATGTCTGTGGCTTAGACACATTCCACAACAACGTTACTTCAGATTTTAACAAGACAGGCGCATTAGGTTTAAACATGTTTCTTCTGTTTGAACAGGGTGGGCCAATTTTAAAAATAGCCACCGACGTCAAAGCATGTTCTACCTCAGATAAAGAGGCACTCTTTTTAAATTTCTTAGAAGGAAAACTTGATTGCGGCCACTCGTTATATGTGACGCCCAAAATAACAATCCCGACATCGATAGCAATTCTATTACTAAAAAGAAAAACTTACTGTAATGGAATTTTGCAGCCTGAAGTAAGTGAACATTGCCCAAAGGAGGATGATTCTGTGTATTCAAAACGTATACATACAGGTCCATATTATTACTATGTCGACACAAACGGGAAGACTACATATTACATATCGACGGAATTCAAAGGTACCACGGAATCTGGAACTGAGCAGGCCCCCGAAGCAATCAGAAACTACATGGAAAAGCCACAATCAAACGAATTCCAAGACATGTGCTCATATTATCCTTTTGGAGCTGTTAATTTTTCTCAGCGAAACAAGGTATTCGTATTTATTTTGATGGCAAGCATCAAGAATGCGAGCTACGCTGCTGGTATGGATTTCAACAAGTACAGATGGAAGATCATAGAAAATTTGTTACCGAAGCCATCTAAAGAGAAGAATAAACATCGATTGACGAGAATACCCTCGCATGGTGACAGCATTCAAGTGGCTAGACATGATGTTTGGACTGCGAGGCGTGACTGCTGTAATTGCGCTATCGCCAAGAACTTGAGTCGTGTCACTGTTTACTGGTGCAACGAGTGCGAGCATTCGCCGCCACTTTGCGTAGAATGTTTTTTTGATGTCCATTTGGGAGATTAATTTAGATATTTGTTTGTTTTTTTTTTTAAATTAAAATTTCAATAAATGGTACTAAGACTTTTACTATGATTCATTATTATGAAAAATAGTTGTTAGCCACGACTTGGTCTGCTTATATGTATGTAGGTTCGCCAAGTTTCATCCAAATCTGCTCAACTAGGTATTTACCCTGAATAAGTAACAAACTCACAAACTTTCAACGTAAAATTATGACAAAAAATATGGAACTCTAAAATACAATATTTGTACAAATCGAGTTTAATTTGCACTCTTACCATTCAACGTATCGAATTCAAAACATAAACCACGCATTTTAATTGTCAACTACCTTCGAGTCTGAACTGTATTGCGTGGAGAAACGGTTCAAAAGAGTCAAAAGTGGGTACTCTTAAATGTCAGGCGTATTTATACTATACTGGTCCCGGACTGAATGTATGCCGATATTATTGTAGCGAAAGGGCAGAGATCAACAGGAAATATATATAGTAGTACTGGTTATTCGCGCTTCCTACTTCGATGGTATTACGAATGTTGTTCCGAAACTCTTGTAACTTTCACAATATTAATAAAAAAAAAGTTTGCTTATAAAAAACGACCTTTCAAGTAATAAACAATGTGTTTAAATTATTTTTCTTGCAGTTTGAGTTTGTAACATGTTTTTTTTACGTTTTAACAGATATTTTTTAAGAAAAATTTCAGAGGGTATGGTATAACAAACATAAGGACAAACTAATCTCTCGAAGGGATCTCTTCCAGTTGCTCTGCGCACGACTGGGTTGGTTCTTTGATTGAAAAGTAAATAGAACCGAAAATTTAAATTAGCTTAAATAAATAATGAATTGTTTTTAGCAAAACGTCCAAAAAAAAACAGCTGAAAACAAGCCCAGGAAATGTTTTGTAAGCTTTTTCTTGGAATCTGACATTTGGTATTCCGTTAATGCTATCTAAAATAGGATTATGTGACGCGATCGCCGTCTCAGTGGATTTGATGTCAGAGTCTAAAAACTGCAGGGATTCCACAAGGTCGCCGTACCTACCGGTTTTTCACCTGTTCGTTTTTTCTCGTTTTAAGAATGGGACGCGCTACTATTCAGTTTGCTATATCAGGTTTGCAACTACCAAGGTTATCTCCGTCATTCTTGGACATTACTATGTAATATATCGCGTTGCTGATGTTTGTTTTAAAAATACTTATGTTAAAACAAGAAAAGATTCGTCTTTGTTGCGATTAGCACTAGCGTTGATTTCATGTAGCTAAGAAACTAATATCGCGAAGATGCAGCTGTCCCAAAGAAAAGTTTGAGGGTAACTAGGGTAAGCAAAATAATAAAATCTAATGTGTATAAAAATCACGTGTCACGGTGTTTGTTATTGAACTCATCCAAAACGGCTTGACCGATTTTTATGAATATTTTTGTCTATACAGGGTTATTTGTAAGCTAAGCTCTTAAATTAATGATGATACCCCTAGGTCATATATGACAAGACAAAACAACGTTTGCCGGATCAGCTAGTAGCGGTATAAAAATAACAGACGACCTGTTCTCAGACCTAACAATAAATACAGGGTTATTTGTAATTCACTAGCATCCTTTTAACCCTAAACTCCTACCACTTAATACCACTTAAACAAATGTTTTTTGTTTTACAGCTTTTGTCATAACTTAATATTTTTGGTGTAATAACGTTTAGAAAATTTGAGATTACCTCTTATTTTTACGATACTCTGTGTATTTGTATGGGAAAAAAAGTGCTTCATTTTAAAAAGTCGTAAAACAAAAAACATTTGTTTGAGTGATAGGAATTCAGGGTTAAGAGGATGTCAGTGAATTAAAAATAACCCTGTATAGCAAGAGAAAAATAGACAAGGTTAGTGTGTGCAACTGACGATAGTGACGATGACAAAGACCTGTGTTGCGCATTGTGGCGTGTATTGGGGATAGTGAGTGCTGCTGCTCATAGTGGCGGGTGCAAGCGGTTGCAGTTGCCAGGTGTGTCACTTAGTTGCTGTCAATATCATCAGCCGAAAGACGTCCACTGTCGAACAAAAGCTCCCCCTAGAACCACTGAATGCCCGCAATTCGCGTGACGTTGTCAGCAAGCCCTGCTCCTCCGTTACCTGGCCTGCTGTCATGGCTAGAGATACAGGAGTCGCCGGGGCTGGGGCCGCAGCTGAGTCGAATGGTGTCATAATCAGGGGGGGGCTAGCAGCTGGTCTACCCTGGAATTTATTCCCTGCGCTGCGCACCACTGGTCACGCATGCATGTCGTGATATACAAATACAACTACAACTGCATTCATAAAATGTGGAGAGGCGTGCCTTCTTGAGCCATCTTTGACTGATTTGAAAGTTAAGATTAAATTGGCGCACAAGGTATCTTGTAAGCCCTAGCTTTACTCGAACTGTTGCACGTCAATAATTCGCTCTGCGCCTTCGTAAGCGAAGCTATCTGTACAGTCACGAGTGTTTCGGAGTGTTGAATATACTCGTACCAGTCACAGTCGCAGCTATTACATTAGGCTTGACAGTTGGACCTAGAATAGTGTCGAACTGTTTCTAGGAAACGTGTGGATGCATCATTACTATAATTACTTAATTGCACACCTAAGGCACACTTGGGCCTGCCTGGGCGCAGCGTGACTTGTGCAATGTTTGAGGAAAATTACTGGCGGAATATATATTTCTTAAGTGATTACTGACCCTTAGGGTCTTGCGATGTATACAAGCAATCACTTTAGCTGGTAACTTGAGTTTTATTCTAGTATTTATTTAACTGTTCCTTGGAATCAAATACTGTTGACACAAAATTGCGTTAGAGAAAAAAAGTATATCGTGAGTTTCGTATCTGCGCTAGCCCGTTAACATATCATTTATTTTGATATTTATTTTCGTGTAGATTGTGTCTTTCAATTCCTTTTGAACCAATGCCGGATATTGTGATCATGTGTTTTTTTTAACTTCCAAACTCCCAACGACTAAAGTCACGGTACGCAGTGAATTGTCAAAACCCTTTTCCTTTGATGGAGCCAGCTGAGCGAAATTAAGTCAGACGCATTGTTGATTTTAATTTGTGACGACTTTCAAATATTTTCCTAAAGGCTTTAAATTTATTAGCGCTCGGAAAATTTCCAGCGTTCGTTTGGGTTACAGTAAAATTCCGAACGGATAACCGCTCCCTGAAAATTTAATCAACGTGTTTTACATTTTATTTTTGATATCTCAAAGTTTTAGGGCATATTGGCTTATCGGGTCTAATCGCAGCTTATTATTGTATTCTAAAAGCCATAAGATTTATCTAGTCTAAACTATCCAGGATACCGCCATTTATAGACTTCATAAGATACCCCACTAAAGACCAGCGCAAGCCCAGACTATTTATTAGTAACAGGATTTTTAAAATATATTTCGCTATTCGCTAAGAGCAGATCTCGTTTCTTATTGTTTACCTGAAACGCTTTGTAATTTTTCAATTTGAGCTTCAAGAGGGGCTTCTCATTAATTCATTGTTTAAGTTGTTTTTACGTTATTATTCAGGCTGTAACTACAGTCGCCACAATACCTGGACTGGAAACTAAAATAAAATCCAAGTCTGTCATTATCAATAACCGAGTTACTGCAGTGCGCAGTGCGCGTTTGGCAGCCGCCGTGACATGTGACTCCAAGAAGAAGGGCTACGGATTAGCCCGAAACATGTCAAGTTAAACTCGTTTTAAGACGTGAGTGATCCGTTTATTTTCACTATGAGTGAGTTTCACGGTAGTTTCATGTTTAAAGATAGAGTACCTACAAGTTGAAGCCTAAATATCTAGTAATATTTAATTGAAATTGGAGTATAAAATGTAAAAGACCATTAACCTAATTACTAAATCGACTTATTAGTATAACTATCTTAAAAGTAGTTTGAGTAGTGATATCTTATATTATAACTGACTGGTAAATATGGACGATAGTCGACGCAAAATAGCGGTTGGGCAAGGCGTATCATATGATACCAACCGCGTCTTTGACATATTGGATATCGGTTTTGAAATTAATTGATCACTAACGACGCATTTCTCGGGTTGTCTAGATTGGAGTAATTAACTTAACTGTACCAAGGTAAATGGAACGGAGCCAATTGACGTTTGTTAATTTAGTTTCGTCAATTTTAAAACCTTAAAACACAAAAATTGAGACGTTCTTCTGTATTACACAGCGTCAGACTAGACGATAAAAACTGCGATGTTACTTCCAACTCTTTTCAATCCTACGTGACTCTTCATAACTTTGATACATAATAGTACTTGTGCTACACATTCGCCGTCACCCCCACGTCGTTAGCGAGCACTAAGCATCATTCAACCACTTGATATTAGCATACATACCTACACCACGCCATAAACTCTCCCTTACTTACGTCAACTCGAAATAACGGAAAACAACAAAGAATTACTTTATCGCAATGCCGCAGGCACTAAATAAGCAGAGATTAAGTCCCGTCCTTAGTATTTTTCATGATTACAGATACTTTTCTTTCTCGCAAATAGATTTCTTTGTCAACACCCGTAACTTGCTTTTAGTTATGATTTACGATCACCATTTCTTGTGATTTGTTGTTTTCAATTGTCTCACAATTTGCCACTTTTCTGCAAATTTGATTATGTCCTTGCTGAACAAAACTGTTGCTTATTTGTGTTACTATATTATTTTCCGAGGCTGGCTTCATATTATTTCTCATTTAGACTTTTATTTAAGTAACTAAATACAGCACTGATTACTCAAACGAATAGTGCTATCCTAGTTGAATCTATAATAGCCCTCTAAAAACATGTACTATACGTTCGTATAGGTCCTTCGTGCCGGATAAACATCGCTTCTTACCGTAAACCGCGAGTATTTACGAGTATGTCCTCTAAAGCTCTCGGGTACCCTGAATTTACAGCCGAACCGACCTTATTTCCTACCCCGAATAGGAAACCAATCGTAAAGGTGTGAGGTAAACTTCTATGTTTTAGGTAATTGAATTCATCTTAATGTTACTACATTAAGTTAGTTAATGTTACCGGGTGCTAACGTAATGTAAACTGTTTCTTGTTTCTAAGTTTAATTTTTTTTCTCACTCCCCTTTTAAACATTTTAAAATATCATTGTTTTAAATTAACACTTTGAAGGACACTACGCCTATAGGCGTCCAAATATATAGCTTAACAACGCTTAATTGGCTAAGTAAAGTTTTTTGAAGAGATGCTAATTATATTTTTTTTCGACAGTGGTCGACTTCAACCCAAGAAACTGCAGCTGTTTTATTTTTATCTGCTTTTATTTATTGGAAATATTTTTTTAAGTGTTTGAGATGGATGACATTTGCGAGATTTTATGGCTGACTATCGGTTCGTGCTCAGTACTAAGAAGAAATAGAAAAAAAAAACGAATTCAACTGTCGCTTCTGTCAATGTCAAATGAAATCTAACCGTTTGCGTTTCGTTTGCTTTGCGTTGTCCAAGAAGCAGTTCCAAAATAGTGATCGAAAGTATTTAATCGTGATCCAATTATTGTGCATAGGTCGTGGAGAAATGCGGTAAAATTGAAAGTCCGGATTTTATGCGGAGTTCGATAAAAATAGTCAAAAAATCACACTGAGCACACCAAAACGCAAAGCAAACGAAACGCAAACGATTTGACATTGACAGCAGTGACAGTTCACTTCGGTTTTTTTTTCTGTTTCTACTAAGTTCTGAGCACGAACGGCTTGTCAACCATAAAATATCACAAATGTCATCTCAAACACTCAAAAAAATATTTCCAGTAAACAATATGAGATAAAAATAAAACAGCGGCAGTTTCTCGATCTCCAGAACGCCGACTGTCGTAAAAAGATATAATTAGCACCTCTTCAAAAAACTTTACTTAGCCAGTTGAAAGTACTGTCCATCAATGTGTTAAGTATCGGAATAATATTCATTATCCTCGCATACACTGCTAGAGGTATCGTTTCAATGTTATTAACTCTAAATTTGGTACATTGCTTAATAAATAACTTGGCAAAATTCATGGGCACAGTAGGGATGCTCTCTAAATAACCTTATTCATATTCGTTTAATACATTATCCAAAAGGTTCGGAAGCCACTTTATGTGATATCGGTTTCGTGAGCTAAGTACAGTTTATCAAACCCTTGTTCTATACGTACCAATAATTTAAGTTGATGATATAATGATACGGACAGGAAGAAAGATTAAGCGTCTCAAGATGTTCTGGTTTTGGCAGCAAGTTCTATTGTCGTAAATTTGTAAAAGTACGTACTTTTTCTAATGGTCGTATGTTGGAAAATCATACTACAAAATTAACAGTATAAAAGGCAGCAGAGAACATCTCAATCCACTCGACGATGTCTACTGCTGTTTAAAGAATGATAAATCATGCGAGGTCGAGCGGGATGATGTCACGGAATCATTTGATCCAATTAGTTATACGCAACGAAGTTGGGATTACTTGGGACACACCCTCGCAATTTATCATTGTACTAAATTATGTACATGTCTTTGTGTATAGTCGACCAAGTGCTTTACCATTTTTATGAAAGTTCTTACATTAGAATAAAAACAATAAGGCTGATTGTCATATTGACTGGTAAATGAAGATAGCCTCGGATGTTTTAAGCCATACAGCTGACATTGAACTTCAGGATGAAAAAGGAATTTCTTGGTCCATAAAACATGAAATCAACAGATAAATAACATCGTTTTTTTTATTTAACATTCTGAGAATGTAAAAATAGAGTAACCATATTGTTTGATTAGGCTGATGGAACGTCAGTCGATACATATCTCCAAGGTTCTTATACGTTTTGTCTAGCCCTTTCATCCAAGCTCAATACGCACTTGATTGACATAACAGAACATTATTACAGTCAAATTCCATTGTTTACCAATATAATAGACGAAATTCTACGAACAGGCCTATCTTGGCTTATACGTGGTTGGAATAATAGTTCCACGTGTAGGCAATCTGCGGGAGCCATATTTTTATTGTATTTGATTAAGGGTTTCTGCTATCTAGATGTTATATGTACTTACGGAAACGTGTTCATCAACATTTTTGGTTAGAGCATTATGTATCCTTTGGGAGAAGTGAGTGAGTATGTTGATTCAATTCAATAGTTACTCAATTCGAATTCCAATTGAGAGGAGTGTTTTATTCTAAAAGGTTCGAGTATGTTACATCATTGTGTCCAGTCCATATGAAAGCAATTTCAATATCCCTATCGTCGTGCTTCGCCGGCTCTATCCCAAAGAAGCCACCGTCCGTATGATCAGAAATTCATCAGAGCATAAAATCCACCGCACGTTTTGAGCTCGCTAATGTAAATAAATGTACACAATATTCTAGGACACTTGCAGTTTGATCATGTACCATGATTTAGTGAACCATATAATTATTTCAGCGTTTGGTTTCAACCCGGTTGGCCCTTAGTCTTTTATGACGTGAGTATAATCTAACTGAAAGCAGTCCGATTGATTACATATGATCTAATTTACATTCTTTTACTTTAGCAGCGAGCTTAACATTACAATAATAAAGTGCGATCATGATCATGATGGTTGATAGATTCCAAGGATCTTCTTTGTTATTTAATTATGAAAATTTGACGAAAGTGTTTTAGCATTTTAATGCCCGTGTGAACAGCAGAAGCATACCGGACGCATAAATTCAAATTTAGCAACTTAACCATAGCATCCGCTATACTGGCCCCCTACTCAATTTCGCACAAGACGTATCGACAAATTGATAATTTCACGTCACATGATTGCAAATAATCTGTTCGTTCTGAATTCAATATTAAACTTTGCAGTTCCCTCGCGATTGTTCCCTCAATTTCAGTTGGTTGGACTTTTATTTGTTTGAAAACTATCGGGTTGTAAAACGATTGATAAGCAACCGATCTGTCTGCACCGTAATGTTGAATCGAAACTGTTGTATTCAAACATTTATCAGACAATAGAGTCTTCACCGTATGGCGATGTGCCTGAAAACAATGGCAGTAATAAAGCTAGATTACAGACTTGTAGATACTTTCAATAAACAATTGTTTGCGATCACCGAGTTTCAAATAAAATACAAGGACAATCTTGAAATTTATCGAATTGCCAAGCTACGCTTTTTGTTGTTCGGTGAACTGAATATTGTCAAACCTTAAATGAATAATTCAATGCTATCGTCATGTAATAAATTGCTCCGACAAAAGAAGTCATTCTACATAAAATAATTTTCTTCCTTAAAACACGAATCTAAATCCTACGACCTAAGTTTCATTTTAAATAATGACATATAGCATGCACGTTTCCAATTCATCTATATAACTAGAATTAAATACAGGGTTCCATGTTGTAAACAGTTGGATCGTGGGCGACCCACCCAAACACTTCGACGGTAATATTGGACCGGTGTTTGTTATTGACCACCTGTCGCAATGTGGGACGTACGCTAATAAATATTTTCCAATATTTCCGATCTTGAATATAGAACTAAATCTTAATTTACTCCACTGCGATATTATTAGCTGGAAATCGAAAGCAAAGCTATTTCTGTGTACGGTAACTGTAGGCATTCAAGGTTGTAGTATTTGCGATCTGTGTACGCTTTCCTATTTTGTCTGATTGTTATCTCATGAATGTTGTTTACTTTGTGTTTAAGTGATGCATCAGTATTTGCGAGGTCTTCTTTAGTTACCACCCACGGGTTTTTAAGGATGTTAATATCGCGGTCTTCTACTTGTATATTTGATGTTGTTAGAATAAACTTGACATAAGCTTCTATATCTCCAACATACAATTCTCGCTAAACGTGATTGCTCGTCACGTCATATCTTTGTGCTAGGTTTACATCATTAATATTTGGGGTGAGGTGACCAAAACAACGTAACAATTAAGCAAATAATAATCAATTGGATAGGTGTCGAATTTTATATTCGTTCGTGCCATGTGGAGTTTTTAATGAAGGACGACTAACAATAGAAATTTAAAAATCTCCTACGCAATCCCTGAACGCTTGAATGACAAATTAACTCTCTTAATTAATTGAAGCTTAGGCCTACCTACCTATCTGTTTGTATTAGACAAGCTTCACTTTGAATGGAAAGGAAGTCTATAAAGTGACAAATTATCCATGATCAAGGAAATGTTTGTCGACCTTGTTCGGGGACGCGAGCGCAAGTCGAGCGTGCTCAAGAAAAAATCAAGTTTTTAGGGTTTGTGAATCTAGACACGCGGCAACGTGTCAAGCCAAGTTCAAGCAAAGGAACTGGCTAGCCAGCGCCGACTGTAATATTACACGAACCACTTGGTGCCACTTTTGACCCTTCTATATCTATATTAACTGTTCCGAAATCACTGTTTCATAGCGTCAAGGAAAAAATATTAGCGCCTTGTATTCTTGGGAAATTTTGACAGCTGTTTTACTACTATTACATTAGAAGTATTAGAACACCATTATTTAGTATTATTTAGTGTTTTGTTCGAATAGACGGAGACGGCATCACATTCATCCGTCAGTTAAAATTAATCAACGGGTGGTGAAACAGCCCCTAAAATTTTCAGTAATTACTAGCTGAATATTCCGGAATAATTTATTGAATCAGGCGTTACTTTGCGGAGGTCCATATTAATGAACTAAAACAATTACTTTGCTCACCCGCGACCTTACAATAGTTACGTTTATGCAAGAAATGTGCGTTCATGCAGTTCCTCCACCTCCACACTGTACGAACACACACAAATCACATAAACCCAACCATCACCACCACCAAGCTACACTGACGCGTTTCGAACTCAACCAGAGCTCATCTTCAGAGTTACCACAACCGTATGCTATGCTACCAACTGTTAAACTAACAAACCAAAACAAATGTTTTAACTTGTCACTGTAACTTCTCAAGTACCCACTTTATTTTTCTTATTTTCAAACTACCCCACAAAAATTAACTTTTATTGACATATTATAAAACTACCTTGAATTTTTTTGTTTATTTTTTTATAAGGCATATTTAATTAATACTAACTGTTCAAATTCGACCCAAGCCGCAGTAAAGGAGAAGATACTAAATTTACCTGTTCATTAATAATAGACCCCATAGTGTTGTACCTAATTATTTCCATGCATTCCAGAGCATCCAGACGCAACCCCTTGCCGCAATAATGTAACACTTCATAAGAATCTGAATCTAACAATGAATGATTTGATTCCAACAAATGTTTTGCAAAATTCGATCTATTTATGGCATTTTAAAATCAAACAATATTAATGTTGCCTTTAAGACTAACAACTCTTTGTACTCTAGGCTATGTAACCACAAAGAACAGGTAGATAAGGGAACTAGATCGGGGGTATACAAGCTTACTTGTAATGACTGCAATGGGATATACGTAGGACAGACAGGCCGAAGTTTTAATACTAGATTTAAAGAGCATGCTTCGGCATATAGGAATGAGCATCCAGATAGATCGAATTTTGCAAAACATTTGTTGGAATCAAATCATTCATGGTTAGATTCAGATTCTTATGAAGTGTTACATTATTGCGGCAAGGGGTTGCGTCTGGATGCTCTGGAATGCATGGAAATAATTAGGTACAACACTATGGGGTCTATTATTAATGAACAGGTAAATTTAGTATCTTCTCCTTTACTGCGGCTTGGGTCGAATTTGAACAGTTAGTATTAATTAAATATGCCTTATAAATAAATAAACAAAAAAAATTCAAGGTAGTTTTATAATATGTCAATAAAAGTTAATTATTGTGGGGTAGTTTGAGAATAAGAAAAATAAAGTGGGTACTTGAGAAGTTACAGTGACAAGTTAAAACATTTGTTTTGGTTTGTTAGTTTAACAGTTGGTAGCATAGCATACGGTTGTGGTAACTCTGAAGATGAGCTCTGGTTGAGTTCGAAACGCGTCAGTGTAGCTTGGTGGTGGTGATGGTTGGGTTTATGTGATTTGTGTGTGTTCGTACAGTGTGGAGGTGGAGGAACTGCATGAACGCACATTTCTTGCATAAACGTAACTATTGTAAGGTCGCGGGTGAGCAAAGTAATTGTTTTAGTTCATTCCGGAATATTTTTACTCCTTCTGCAACATGGTAAACAAGATGTTTACCGTTTCAATTTTAACTCCTTTCTGCTTTATTTCTCGATGCACCTCAAAGAGCGCAATTAACTTTATTTTTAACATACGTTGTTTGTGTCTGCTGTATATCTTAACTTGTGGTTAATTTCACGCTATGAGCCCATTAGGTAGCACCGTTTAACAACTATGAGGCTCCTGGCAAATGCAGCACGCTATTAATGCATTTGTAACTGTTAATGCTACTATCTTGTTTATTGACATTATAGGAACTAACTTCACTGCCAGGCACCTAGTGCGAATTGCTTCATTACCGATTTTGATATTTATTTTAAAAACTTTTGTAAATGAGTGAGTTACCCGGTGCTGAACTTAAATTTCTTCGAAAATTTAGTGACGTTAACTGTAAACACTAAATGGGCCTTTCAGGCAGCCATTTTTTGTTTTTATTTGTTAGTTTTCAACGTCCCTTTCAGTGATCTGTCATGCTATGCTAGCTGTCCCGGTGCTATGTTGTACAATTGGTCGCTGGTCGCTTCACCGTAGTGCGTATCTTTTCTTAGTATTTTTTTTTTATTTGTAGCTCATCTATTATGCAATTCAATCTATCGTTATAACAGTAAATATAAATTGAACTATTTTACCGCATCCGTTTACTTAACACGCATCGTGAATGTCTCACCGGTTACCAGTAATATAACTTTCGTGCTAAGAATAATGCTTTACGATTTCCTCGTCTGCGAACCATTAGCTGCGAGCACCTGATTTGTTTTTTATCTCGCGGACATTACAAGTACAAATCGAACAGATTTGTATTACCGGCGATTCGTATTGGAAACTCATTTACGAAGAGTTCTGTTTCAGAAGTTTTATTTATTATATCCAGGTTGAAGTATCCTTCTGAAACTACATCTGGAACGATATTAGGTACATTTTGTACAATACAGTTTTAATTTCCTAAATCTATAATGATTCATAATTCACATTAGTCGTAAAATATTACTTTCCTTTTTACCATTACTTCATTGATATAAAATTTCAAAGCGCCATTAATTTCGGCTTTTACTTTACTATCCCAAATGAACCTTTTTGGCGTTTTTGACCTTCTCTCCCGCCGCTTGATACCGGATTCAGTTTTAATTGTCCTCTTCGAGCTCGATAATGGGGAAGTAAGCCGGAAATTCTGAGTCAATGTTCTAATGCAGATAAGTTATTAGATAAGACGTCAACAGAAAGTTATGACATCGTGCTACTTGTACTGAGGGCAATTAACTTCTTGGCTCATTAGGGCGAGTATTTAATAATTAACGAAACCTTTTATCTCAAAATACGTTAAGCCTTTGTTCTCTCTAACTATTCATTTGTCATAGTCACATCAGTTTTCGATAATATTTTTTTTTAATCATTTTATCAATTAAATGAATGTTAGGTGTGTCACATCGAAGGAAATTCGTTTTTTATTTGACACTAGGATATTTAAATACTATGGCACTTAAAAAGCCACTTTATCCCAAACGTGACTTTGCCTACGCTCCATTTTCTCCGTGTCAACATGAAAACATTAATAAAATGCATATCCCGCTGGTTTTGAACCGCCGTATCGAACGTGCCTCTCCGGACTGTTAACGCTCTGTTTCACATCGATGTCGCCCATTGTACATCTGGATATCGAAACATGACGAGATCACAAATCTTGTTTTTCAGCTAGTATTACTAGGCTGGACACTAACTACCAGAATGGTGTCAATCATTTTTGTAAATGCGAAGAAATCAAATAAATGTTGTTACTTCAACGCTAAAGACTTGTCGTTAAATGTATCTAGTAAATAAGTAAAGCAATGAAAAGGCACTTGACGAATATTTAAATAAGTTTATCTTAATTGCCTCTGTACTGTTACAATAATAATTAGGGACAACGTTTTCAATGTAAACTTGTAAAGGGTGCTAGTATTTGAGCTTGACTTGTGGAGTAGCGCGATGGAAGACAAATTAGAGAGCAGGGTGTCGACCTTTTAGTTCCTCGGCTTTGTAATTTTAGTTTAAAGTTTGAGATGGTCTGGCGTTGGGTGGGTAAAAAACAATTATTTCAGACTAACGAGCACTAGAAGTTCTAACTTTTGCTAATTTACCAATAATCCGCGAATTAGGGCATGTATTTAGAGACCTAACCATGCTGCGTTGTGGCTTCAAAGTACTAGATGAACTGACTCCAAGTAAATCTTTTATAAGGGTCAATCGACAGAAGATGATGAATATGATGATGCTTTGAATGGAAATATTCGGACGCTAGGTGCGTCCAGGAAATAGTTAGTAAGTGTAATCGAAATCGGCGTACTCAAAGTGTTATTGAACACAGGATTTACGGCACTAAAAGTCGTCGCCCTCATTATTCAATCCAGTTCGCAATTCGACCAAAATGTCGGCGACAAATAGCTTTTGTAGTGAATAAACGATCCTGTTAAGGCCCTCTGTAATTACGTTGATGATTTTATTTACGCCTCTCGTGTCGAGGTATCACATGGTAGAGTAACTCGTGGCGTGGATTAACCGTGCACACTCTTTATGGGCAATGGGAAATTATTACATTGTGAAGTTCTTATGCTCTATGCTATACCAAATTTAACTTCTTATCCCGGCCTGACGATTCTATGGCAATTTAGGATAAGTAACTTACAGGCACTGACCGCTCAAATAGTTCGTAAGAGTATCAGCGGTCACCATAAAGACAGCTGTCTCTTTTGAACTTTAGTATCAAAACGAAACGGCTGTATCATTGTTGCGGCCGCCTATACAAACTATTTTTGTACACGAACTACCGCGTAGAAAAAGAAAAGTAGCATAATACTGAATCCTTTACGTCCTTTATTCTATTTATCGTTTGTTCTATTTGAATGGGTGAAATTTAGGATTTTTCATGCAACCACGGGAAAACTATGTTACGTTTACATTGGGATGTAGATAATCATGCTTCTAATAAAGCTGTTTACACTGCCTCTGTTGTGTTTCACCGATTGTGACGTACTAAATAAAATGTTTGGTGTAATTGATTATGCTTTTGAATAAAAACTTAATTTTATTACTGTACGAGTAAGGTTAGGCTATCATTCCTCGATTGTATACAATCACAACGTTTTGTTTTTAAACCTTGTTTCAGTCTTTCCCTAAACGCTCTGTAAATTAAACAAATTATTTTTTTTCTTTCAACAAAAATATTTAATTAGTAGCTCCGTCAAATAATTTCAATGCAAACGACTCGGTCAATGCCATGAGCCATTGTATAGTGATAATCGACTATTATTATAGAGACTCCTATACCACTGATGACTATGAATAAGTATATGATTATTTCATAACCTGTCCTAAAATCATCTCTATAACAAAGTGAATAAAGTTGTGCTTGTTATGGCAAGACTGCAATAAGGAACGGTGCGGAAGTAGAAACATACATATAGCTTATTGGTTAGGATTTTGGAACAAAGCCAACATTATTCTTATGGTATTTTGATCTCCTACTGCGTTTTAAGATTTAGGGGCTGGATAAATGGAAGTTTGGATTGTTTTATGGCTTGTTGAAATTTTGTAACGGTTAGAGGATAAAGAGATAGGGTTATATAAATTATTTTGGAATAACTTTGCGAGGGGTGAGGGTTCGTGAGCAGAACCGAAAGGATTTTGAATATTGTAATAACAAAGTTAGAGACATAGAAAGATATATAAGAAGATATCGAAATTCGGACATAAATAAAGCTATTCGTAAATTTTGGTAGCTACAGTAAATAAAGAATTGATTCTGGAATGTTTACTCAGGTAAGTGATTTACGTAACAAGTTACTTGAGTAAGTGATTGATATTCATCTTATTGCGTAAGATACTTTATATAAACAAGCTTTTAAAATAAGCCGAACTGGAATATAAACATCGATTCTTTTGTTGAAAGGGTTTCCAAGCAAATGTCATTCAGTAACGGCATATCCTTTGACGTCGAAGCCAGTGAATGGGGTTCATTCATTGAATTCAATTGGATTATTCAAATAAAAGTTTTGTCACGTATCGCTATCACCTACTTACAAGATACCAAATAGAAATATAGTTCGTTCGTTGACACTGACGCTGCACGCTGTTAGCATTCGGATTGGGTACGACCGGACTAATGGAAGCCGTCAGGTGTGCACCGGGCCTTATTTGGTTGGAGGTGACCCAAGGAGTGACTAATTTTACTGCAAAATTTACTTATTAAAAACACCATACATAAGCCTTTTTAAGGCGTATTGCACTTCCCTTTACACGTGTAACCTGTGGGCACAATACACTCGAAAGTCTTTGAACGCTCTGCGCGTTCAATATAATAATGCGTTCAGGGTGCTGCTGCGGTTATCGCGTTTCTGTAGCGCCTCGGGCATGTTCGCGGAGGCGCGCACAGACTGCTTCTACAGCACGCTGCGCAAGCGCTGCGCGGCCGGGCGCGCCAGGCTGCGCGCTAGCCGCAACGGCATCCTGCTTATGATTGCAGATAGACTAGACTGCCCGTACATGAGAGGCACTGCATGCACCTCCATGTAGGGAGCAATCGCTCGTATTAATTATTATTATTATTTTTTTTTATTTTTTATTTTGGTCTTATTTATTTTGTAATTTTTTAGAATTAATTTTGTATGACATTATTGTAATTATTTGTATTTCTTAATGCTGGACCATTGTTGTTCGAGAAATAAATGAATTATTATTATTATTATGTTGGTACGGATTTCCGATCACGGGCCCATGGGGACCCGGTCATTTGAAAGGCATTCATGGGGCCGAAGCCAACATGAAGAGGCCTTTGGTACCATATAATATAAATGAGATGGGCGCAACTATGGAGGTCTATCCCCTAATACACCATGAGGATGTGCTAGCGGACAGTCCCCCACAGTTGCCAAACTATTGCCAGGTAGGAAGCGACATGGAATTGGCTATGGGGTTGGGATGTTGTGGACAGGATTACCGGGCTATGGAGTGGGATAACGGACACCTACCATTTCAATATCTCATAAACTGAACTTTTGGTAGGCGGTGACTCGCCATTCACTAAATGGGCCCCTCAAACTATTGCCCACTCGGGGCAACGAGGCGGCAACATTGGTGTAAACGGCTAAGGATGGAGAGGTGTTCCTGGACTTTAAACTTCAAAATGCCAACTCGCCACTTACGGAAACACATCCATCCTTCGAGCATTAGCTCTTGCGCTCCACTCTAGGCGACCAACAAAGGCAAACTAGAGGCGGGGTGGGTGTGTAACTGTGTGTGAGTGTGTGTATAGGCGCATGTGTGTATGTGTACCCCTGGAGGTCTCGGGTTCGTGGTGTCGCTACGCACCAACAGCTCGCCACAAGCCGCCCTGCGATGACTGACTGCACTGGTGACACGACAACACCAGCGGGCGATGAGGTCGTCATATCCCTACGCCTTTTGACTGACTGCGCTGGTGACAGACACCACAACACCAGCGGGCGATGGGGTCGTCACATCCCTACGCCTTATTATTATTATTATTATTATTATTATAAAACTTTGGGATTAGCGCACGTCTTGGATACCAGATCCAGAAGGTTCGGAAAATATTTTTTTAGATCTTGTGATACTGCCAAAATTTTTTAGAGTCATTATCTACACTGTTTTACACATTATCCCTTAATCATTACACCTCCAATACCCCATACTCCTATTTCATGCCATTTGTTGCGAGCTACAATTAATCCAGGTAGCCTAGCCATCTTTATCTCAATCGACAAGCAAGAACTTCGTTTTGGATGGCAATATGTGTACCTACAAGAAAACGAAAATATCTGTTAATTCTCAAGTTAAAACACTCTTGCAAAAAAGTCTACTGTCGATTGACATACTCGTACGATTAGATAAAGTAAAAGCTTATGACATTTCCATTTCTGAGTAGCCTTATCTATTGAAAGAGAGAAGGGTCCCTGTCCGATTACTGGCCATCGTTATTTGTAAACGATTGGCTTATAGACATTGATATACCTTTAATTTGATACCCTTTTCCGGAGCTATTGTAATCCTTTTCTATTGAACCTAGCAGGAAGCTTCCCTTTCGTTGACAGCGGTCCATGCGAAACTTTTACCATAACAAAAGAATGTCGAACATACATAGACGATGTGAAATTCGAAAGGTTTGATATTTTCGTTGCTGACAAGCGACGTTTAATTTCCTCTTAAGTTTTCATTCGTTACACTTGAATGTTCTATGCGTCGAAATGGTGTGACTGTGAAGGCATAGGTGTTTTGGTTTTTTTTTCTACATGTATTATTCTTTGCTTGAAACTATTTGATTTCATCCATTTTTACTTACGGAGACGTGGAGCGAAAGCTTGTTTCAGTTCAAATTATACTTATAGCTTTAGTATCTTCCCCCTGAATATCGTTTTAAATGCCATCATTAAATCTAATTGCCCTTGCACTGTCTCCGTAGACTTTTTAAACCAGTGCTTTAGGTTAATTGTTATCTAGAATGGCTAGAAAGCATTTGGTTATCCATTTTGTTAACAATTCAGTGTGCTGTATGAAAGAGGGGTTCAATTTTATCTTTTAATATCCACTACTTCAGTGGTCAGTCACGGCGTCATTGGTTAATGAATAGCGTCACTTAATTTTTTAATAAGGCTCTCAAATTTGTTAAATGTTGAAGTAACGTCTGTTACATCTGAAACTAATATGTCGTGTCGGACGCCTGAAGCGATCTGTGTTTCGTGGTTATGTTTGTCTGCTTCACCCTCTCATTATTTTTATATCTACCCTCCGTCTGCTGCAGGGTTGTGCTCAGCTGAGCCATGATATCTTTTTAATCTTTACCCCTTTTCATGGTAAACTGAAGCACAAAGCATTTCTTTTGTTTATAAAATCCCTTGAAATGGTATGGCGTGAATTTTTAATAATGTTTAAGAAGAGAGCATGTTAATCAAAAGTCTTGTGACAGTGTGTCTCTCACAAATATTCGTAGAAACGCAAAAAAAGCAACGTTTCGAGGTAAATTGCGTTAAAAGCCTCACTCATCGTGATATCGAGTTGAACTGACAAGCTGTCAAAACCTTAACATATAGCAATATTTACGAAGGTTTTCACAGAAATCACATACTTTCAACTATAGCTCGCCTATCACTTACCTTTCAGTCCTGAACTTGAAGCATAGAGGCGTTATCGTCCGGAAAGTGTTTCGAGCCCGTCCCTTTATCAAAACACGTCTATCATTCTACTATAGCGAGTACCTATCTCTGAAGACCTTGAAATGATGGACAGAGCAACGCACAATGGGGGAGTATCTACGCCTCTTGGTGCCTCGTTCGAATTGGACATCTCGTTGAGATACTGAGTTAACTTTAATTGTTATACATAGTCAAGTCGAGAATACAACAGTTATTCAGAAACATGCTTTATAATGCCTACTACACACACATGTAACGATATATCGTAACGATTAATTTGTGCAAACAGATTTGCGCAGATTTATACATCGATGGATAAATCTGCGCAAATCGGTTACATGTGTGGCGGGCAATAAGTTAACAGGGATATATTTTTAAGTGGGATACTTAGTTCCAAGTTCAATTTTCCCTTAAACTCGAAACTCGGGGTAATTGGATTGGAGGATCAGTTCTACGAGCTCAGTCCCCAGTTAGCAGTCTAACTGGGGACTGAGCTCGTGACATGAACATGACATGAATTCTGCTAAGTCTTTTATCCGATGCTCACATACCATGAATTTTTTTTAAGCGAAGGTAATCTTAAACACAATTTTATTGCCTGGCAGCCACTTATGTGCAACATAAACGCCATGCTAGCTCTTATATCGCAAGTCGTAAAGACGGCACGTATCGAACGGGGCACGATTGACAAAGCTATGATATGAATACTAACTGGCAGCATTGTGCACCCGAGTGGGAAGAAGAGGGATTTCTTTCACGTCGCCATGTCGATATTTAGTGAAATAGTGTGCGAACGGGAGGAAATTGGAGTGGTTATTAGCACTCGTAGATTTAAGTAGCTCTTTCGTTTTATGCGCCTGATTCGAAGCTGAAAAGAGAGGTCAGTAGAATTTAATATATGTATAACACCTAAAACCTACCTACCTATCCTAACCTAGGTCGAATTTAACTTGTAACGTAAGTAGAAGTAGAAGTTTATTTAAGTACCGACATTTCGAGGTCTTTAAAAGCTTGTGATCCGAAGCTGTCTGTTTCAGGAATAAACTTCTATGCTAAGTTCTAAGCCGAAAAATTATCTTCAAAGTAACGTTTAAAGTAATTACCTACCAATTTAATAAGCTCTTTTCAGTGTTTGTACATAAGAGTAAACTGCTCTTCGGTTTCAATTCAGTTGCTATTTCTCAACCCAAGGACCAAGGAATTACTAATATAAACTTAATCGTATTTAAATTATCCGTGGATTTAACTCTGAGAGGGCTCAACGCTTGGATAGTTTCGTTTAACCTCAGCAGCACCGTCTCGTCTGGTCGCTTCGCTATCCACTAACTTTTTTGCGTCTGGATAATTTGCATGCGACTTATAACCAGTGGGCGTTTTAATAAAATTTATCTAGCGAAGAAAGCGTCAAAGGGTTTGAATAAAAAATCGTTGTTTACGGAGGAGCGGACCGGTTTTTTCAGCTCCCGAAATACTCAATAAATCATATGTAATTGATACCTACTAGCGATACTGCCTGTTTGTTTCCGAAATATTCCGAATACATTCCGGTGGTGAATGTTTTGTCGAAATACGATACGTTCTATCTTTCTTCACTCTATCTCTTCTACTGTGTGTCTCAGTAAAAGAAAGTCGTTGCTATTACCATTTTGAAAATATGTACGAGATACTTCGTGAAAATATGACGCCGTGAACTAATTTCACTTTCAAATATCTTAACTGTTTTGTATATTGAATCGTGTTCAGACTCGAGCCGTGTGACGCCGAAGAACTATTATGATTCGGTCACTGAATACGTTTCGGAAATGGAGTAAACAAGCCTTGCTAGCTGTGCCAGTGGTTTCGTGAAACATTCTTGTTTTAGGAGCATTTCCTTGCGGTTTATCAAAGTCAACGATATGGAATTTAACAAAGGGAATGGCATTTTAACGTGTTTCAGCTGTGCTATCCGTTTTATAGAAGCCAGTTATGTATTTGTTATCTTTTTTTAGAACATTTTCAACTCTGTTCATCATGTTTTAAGCTTTTATTTTAGGATTTAAGTAGGTACTAGCTTTTCCGCTATGTTGCCAGTTTTCGGTCCTGAAATTGACTCTGAATAATCATATTCATCGCCATTGTTTCGTGAAGGAAGGAAGCAAAGACATTTTCACATATATTATAAGACTTGTTGAGTGGAGTGGTAAATGTGGTAATTATTATATTTTTAAAAAATTACCACGTTGTTGTGCGTCTTCATTTCCATTTAGCAACTGACAGCTGATTTGTTATCGAAGTTTTCCCTCCGAAACCCGTTAGTATTCCAATGAAAAACACTCACAACTGCGTATTCGTGAACGTAAACATCTCGTCGATCGTCGATTGTTTGCCGATGGCGTGGTGCGTACGCGCACTTTCACTCGCTCTCTCTGGTTCAGGGGTTGTATGCGGTTTGTGTATCAATCATAATTCAGGCCTCAATGGCTTATGGTTAGGAGTGGCACAGATCGTGATAACATGAACAGTCTATAGTCATATGCATTTGTAATAATAGTAGTACATAATTGTTTGAGAAAGTGCTTGATCACTCACAGACTGCATTGAATAAATAAATAATAAATATTACCAACAGAAATTTGCTATGCTGTGTTTCCAAGGATGTCTATGATAATATTGATAATGTCTATCTACCAATTGGGACCGTTCTATGTTGACCACTGACTGAGCCACGGCCCTTTTGCACTACTGCAGCGCATACAGACAATATAAAATGTTTTACTTTTAAGTTTATACTGATTTCTGTATTTTTGTTAATCTTGATTGTATGTGCTTGCAGTACCAAATAAACGTCTTTATCTATCTATCTATCTATCATTGCAATGATCCAGAGATATCAAAATTCTTTGTAGAATATTTAATTAAATTCAAAAGTGTGTGACACTGCATCCAGTGCCGCAACATTGAGGAATCCCACCTGCCAACTAACTCGTCCAAGATGGTGTTGGGGATATTGAAAGACTAGAATGAACTAACTATCAATCATGTTAAATACATTCCGTTTTATTTACGTGTGGACATTGTCTTTTTGGCAATATAGCATGTAATGGACACAATGGTGGTTTCATGCGTGACTCACACCAAAGCTTGGGGCTAATTACTATCCTAATTACTGTCTTAGAATGTAATTGTTGTATCTTTAAAAAAAATCTAGACCTACACTCAGGAATTCAATAACTTTTTATCATTTTACTTTCTGTATTTGTAGCTGTAGCGATTCGATATTTATTGCGACTTATTGACTTCGTGAAAAATTAACCATTGCACAAGTTCTTGGCGATTATACTAGTTATTGTCTGTGAACCGGTATTGGACCGTAGATTATCTTTATTTATTGCATTAGGCCATACAATGTAATGCCTCAGTACCTCTACCATGAGTTTACACTAGTTCACAGTGACCGTACTCGCTAGCGACGGCGTAAATGATTTGTATGGAGAATTGTACTTCCGTAAGTGACCGCTAGAGGCGCTGTACAATTCTCCATACAAATATTTTACGCCGTCGCTAGCGAGTACGGTCACGTAAACTAGTGTAAACTCATGGTAGTGGTACTGGTTGCTATTATTTGTTAAGGGTCAGTACCATAGCTGGTCTATAGATTATTTGATAACATACTTTTTTTAACTGAGTGAGTAGAATGCATCAGAACTAAAAACAGCGCAATAGAATTTACATATTGGACACTAGTTGCGTAAGATTTAACTAATTAAAACGACAAACCAGTCCAAATTGGTAGGTGCTCGTAGTTAGCAAAGGAAGTATGAATCTAGGATTTGGACATCCTTCATCCCCTATTTGGGATGTGTCCGTATTCCGTACTCATTGCGATAAACTTTAATGTAAAAACTTGTTTAGTGAGTCACTTCATTCATTCATATGTTAGATAAATCGATTGTAGGCATTATTCTGTCGCGACGTGTTACGCAATGAGTCAACAGTTTAACACAAAGCACATAAAATCTTCCATTAACATTTTACGGCTGTTATAAAATGCCAATGTTGGTGCATATTCAAAATTGATATTTAATATTAACTCTTGTGCTCACAATGCTCACCCTTGACACGCGCGAAATGAAAGGTGAACGTAGCCAATTGAATTGAAGGAAACAGATCTTAATAATTCAGTAAAATAAAACATGAGAAAACTGCGACATTACCCATTTAGCGGTAATGATTTCGCAAACCAAAGCTCCTAATAAGGAAGTGTTAGTTACACACAGCGCTGTTATCTCACCTGAAATATGAATTATTAAGCTAACAAGCTCTGAGTCTTCGCTGCCGTCAGTATCTTCTCAGAGCCTCGACGTGTCGTCACGACAAAGGAAATTCCTTCACCCACGTAAAACGATGGAATTTGCTTAGTGTTCCCTTAACTACGCCGTTTAAGATAATGCGGCCAACTTTATCGTGTGCTATGCGAGGCAATCTGCCTGCATGGCACGACACGGGCGCTAACGACAAGAAAAAAATGCCCGACAAATTTTCAGAATTTTCCACCGAGCCGCATTTTCCGGATTATACTATAAAAGAGCTGAAAAGATATTTAACCTCCTATTTGTCAACAGCTCTGGCGTAAAACGGCTTATTCATGTAAATTTTGTTTATCTCGTTATCGCCAGCCACCTTCCGCGCCCTCGTCTGAATATAAGAATCACTTCTTTCATTGGGGCGTCGCGCGAATTTCATGTAAAGACAAATTTGTCTCGCCCCTTTATCGTAATAACATCAACCGCTGACTCTGGCAAACATTGACCTTTAGCGGATTAGATCGGACTCGGCAGTCGCCTCTACGCATCCGTCGTTATCATCCTGTATCATTGAGCGATTGTGGTAGTGTTGCGTGCGTTTGCCCTGTCAGTATCTACCGAGCGGCCGCACACAACGGACGCGCGCCGGGCACAGTTACACAAAAACTTAATTAAACAGACAACGACGTTATTGTTCTCGATAGGAAGTAAATCGAACTGGGGTTCGATAAAAACACAACTTCTTGTTTATGTACTGCTATGCTCAACAGTTTTTTTCCGCTAACCGGTCCGACCCGACAAAAGGTGCCATCGCGTGCGACAATCGAATACGATTTCAGCTTGCAAATGTAAGCAGCGACCAGTGTTTGCGTGTGTGATTCCGCGTAAGATCCGACAATGCCGCGACGAGTGTGAGTGAAGGATTGCAGTGTCTCGGATTAAGAACATGGCTGTTGTGTAAACAAACAGTTCCCGAGTTCGTAGAAGTTCTCCCGTTTGGTCGGGTTAAGTGCAAGGAAGCGTCGGAATGTACGAAGTGTCGTGCGTAGCCGGCAACAAAGTAGACGCTGCCTACGCAGTCAAAAGTTTATCCAACGTGATACCACCAGGGATGGGGCACACGGTGTCCGTGCAGCGCCACCACGCGCACTCGCAATCATACAAGCACAAGCCAGACTTGCCTCCGCCGGTCAGCAAGCCTGATGCCCTGAAATCGCACGTGATGCGGCTCTTGAAACGATCCAAGAGTCACACTCCCGCTACCAGGGCTGCTGAAAACCAAGGGGATCCGCGCAGCAACTTCATCGACCGCCGCACTGTGTTCACCAGGCCGGTGACCGACGAGCAGCGTCGGCGCCGGAACTCTGCAGAGCGCAGACGAAGCACTGACAAGCGGGTGATGGTCACCATCGTAGACGGACTACCCGTGGTGGTGACCGGGCGTGATCAGGTGCCGCCGCTACCTCAGCATCCGCCGCCCGTCACTCATCACAGACACTCTCACAGGGATAAGGTATGAATAGATATTATAGATTTTCTTTAGAGACTCAATTGGATCGCATTACTTATTAACGAAGAAGCTCGAAAATAATGTTTCGCTCTTGCAGTTAGTATTCGCCGAAGCAATTTTATAACTTGATTAACAAAACTATGTAGACCAGATATTTTACCAAACAGTTGTTACTGATACGAATATGAAAAAGGTAATTACAGTCGCATATTTTGCCGGTTCATTACTTAATAAGTTCATCCATTAGGGAAACGGGTACAAGCGTACGGTGATTGTTTATGTTTAAGTATGACGCCGTTTTGCGTCATTAGAATCTTCTTATCTTAGTCACCTTTGAAGGCGCGCTCACGTTCGCATAAGTGTTGTTAGATGATGTTGTAACTAAGTTTAAAGACGAGACAACCTGTGGCTTCATTAATATTCAAGGAAGAAGTGAATTTACGTTTAACACGATCCGTTCTTATAATTATGAAACTCAAGCATCAAATGACTTGCTAAAATTTAAAGAGTTGAAGACAGCAATAAATATATTTAATGGTACACCGGCATGCAATTAACGAAACTTTGGTCAGGTGTTCCTAATTACTTAATTTAAGTATTAAACTTCGAAAGACTATGCAAAACTCAACCACACGTCAAGTGACAAAAGCCAAAGGCCACCAATAACTCGATTATATCTATGTTATCTCAATTGAATAATGCCACTTGAAGTATCATATCAGGAATTGGAATTGTAATAATAAAAAACATAATCCTATGGCAAATATGAATATTATTTCATAAAGCACCGTCGGTCGAGTAAGACTAGCGAGTCCCACTGTAATTTATTTGCCATGAGCGGAACAAAACGCCGCCTTCTGTTAGCTGTGAAAAATTGCTTCGCGCAATCGTCTCCTGAAAACTTTATAACAAAAATTTTAAATGATGTTCCAAGTTTAATCTCGATTTAGTCCTAAATACAGTAATCACGTAGCAATTGTTGGGGACTGGAAAAATGCTTTCCGAATATTAATGTCTTTAAAGAAACTCCTATTGCTTATCGCCTCTAAATCTTTCTACGTAAAGTTGTCTTGACAATTTTTATCTTTCGTATTATTATTACTTTCCCTCTTTTTGTGACATCTTTTCATTTGTTAGAATCATTAATGCCAGTTGTATTAAAGAACATCAACTGTCACGTTTAATTAATCATAACGTTTATCCTTAATCGATGTGACGTAGAAAAACTTTCAAGAAAAAGTGTTCTAACGATCACGGCAGCATTTGTTCTTTTAATTATTTCTGTCGATTGTAACGCGAAAAAGAAATGTATGTATTGTTTTGTTAATTTCAAGTAATGAAAAACTATTTACTATATTTTTCATATCGTTAACGTTCGTAGCATTGTTCGTTCGTAGCAATTGCACTACAGAAGCATCACAAAGAAAAGTAACGTAAGATCCAAATAAATCCCTTTATTGAAAGAGTACTTATATCGAAGATGATTTTCCTGACTTTTACAATCTTCGTTATCTACTACTAATTGTAGCCCGAAGCAGACCTAACACAGATTAATCTCGCATAGGTACTTTGTGCATAAAGAGAGTCAACTAAACGTAGGCTCTGGAGCCATCTGCATGAAAAAAGGAATGCTCCAGTTTCAAGTCTTATCCCAAAGCTTTGCTTAAGCGCCGCCCGTTAACCTACTTCCTGAGGCGATCAAGCCCAATTTTTCGGCACACACGCCACCATGAAATGCATTTAGATGCAGCCCATTACGGAACACGGTTAGCGACGTAAAAGTGATAGTATGATTAATAGAACTGAGCGGAGTCGAATCTGGTTCACGTTTTAGTTTCGTTGTACAATTGTTGTGTTGCATATTAAGGAGATTCTTGTTGTCAGCAGATTTTTTGGGTGATTAGAGGTTTTCTAGCAGTTGGTATAGTATCATGGACCGTGATTTCATTACAAATTTACCTTCCAACATTATTTTTACGATAAATAAAGGAAGGCATTGACACCAGGTCATATCAAGAAGTCAAAAGAGTGCAGGAAGAAAGAATTACGTGGCAAATCTTCCACCTGCGAAAGCACACCTCTTGTAAGTGTTGTTTAGTGCAATGATATTTTTAAATATATTTAAAAAAATGACTGAATTTTACATAAAGCAAAGAGCTCACATCGTTTGAGTATTGCTTCGATCGGGATTACCGTAATTTTCCCGCAACTCAACATATTTTTCGCTCCATTTCCTGAAAAACACACAACCAAAGTTTATATTTATCGCTGGTTGTTCGGGCGCGATGCGGAAGTTTGATCGGCGCTGCGCACTGATGATGATTGGTTGACTTTTTTATCTGTTTCTAATTCTCAATTGTGGCTTGAAGCAAGAACTGGAATTTTACTGCCCATTGGAACTGACGAGGGCACGAAGGGACAAGTCCTTACTTTTTAATAAACGCAATTCAAACCAAGAAGATGAAACGACGACGACAAACGCTAATAAAAAGGAGTCTCGTGTTCTATTAAAAGGTGTTATTCGATTTGTTTAAGGGAGCTCATTAAAAGTAACCGCTGTCTAGATCCTTTAGGAAATATGTCTAACTAGCAACCCGCCCCGGCTTCGCACGGGTGTAACTTTGAAAAATAGGTGTGAAAAATAAAGAAAGTCTATAATTTAAGGTGGTAAGTTTATATATTTACCTCTTTTTCCCAAAACTACACCCACACGAAGTCGGGGCGCGTCGCTAGTTTTATGAATAAAATTTCGACCCGTACATTTAATTTAAACGATCGTATTCTGTTAATCACGCCAACTGTCAAACGACTGGCAGTTATGTCAAACGCCATAAGGTTACATTAGAAAAGTTATTATGGACGGTAATTTTTCTTATATTTTCTAATTTTCCGCGCAATTTTCTTAATTTTTTCTTTCATAAGAACCTTCTCCTGACAATGACGAACACAACAAAAAAAGAATTAGTGAAATCGGTCCAGCCGTTCATGCGTGATGCCGTGACCAAGGGAAATAGGGATTCATTTTTATATATATAGATGTAAAAAACAGTGAATCATTTAAATCTGTTGTAGCTTAATGGACTTATACCTACATGATTTTAGTTTTTTTTGTTGTTTAGCCTTCTGTTGACGTCAGTTGAGATCAGTTAGGACCACTCACTGTACTCCTGCCTGGGATGTTCGGCAAAGAGTTGTTATTTTAGAGGTCTATCCTAAAACAGCAAGACTACTGAGTAACACTGTCGTTGCAATACCATTTCGAAATTCGCAGTCTCTACTATCCTAAAAGAGCTCTAAAACTTGTACCTAATTTCGGTAACCAAACTCGTAGTTAAAACACGGCCCTTTAGACGAACAGTTCGCATAATTATATTCGTTTGAAACTAATACATTATCCATTCAAATGTATGTCAAGTCATTCACCCATGAAAAACGTTTCGACATTTACATACCAGCGATACCTTCGTTCGTACCGCTTTAGCCTAGTTGGTAGTGACCCTGCCTACGAAGCAAGAGGTCCTGGGTTCAAATCCCGGTAAGGGCATTTATTTGTGTGATGAGCACGAATATTTGTTCCTGAGTTATGGATGTTTTCTATGTATTTAAGTATTTATTTATCTATATAAGTATGTTTATCGTCGTCTAGTACCCATAGTACAAGCTTTGCTTAGTTTGGGACTAGGTCGATTTGTGTAAGATTGTCCCCTAATATTTTTTTTTTTTTTCGATCGCAAACGCGAAGCGTTACGTTACACAATCCCGACCCATTCACCAGTTTGCGTTCGGTTTGCGTTTGGTAAATAAACACGCGTGAAGTTCTTTGAACGCCAGTGCTATTAAAAGGCACACGTGTGTTCTGTGACTATTTTTGATATCATTCAGGAGATTTCGTTATTCTTGACGTTTATTTTTATGAAGTTGTTATATGCGAACTGGCCGGTGAGAAATATTTTTAACTTTGTTCAATTTGCATCCTGTTGGCTTCTTTTCTGGGGCCATTCCATATATATATCTTACATAATGGATCCTGCCTTTTCGCCGATAGTATTTTTCCCAATTGATTCATTTCCCAACTGTTTTTTGTTTTTTCTGAAACGGTAAACTTTTCAGGATATATTTAAGGACTATCCTGTAGAAGAAGGTAAGGTGAGGTTAGTTTTATAAGAACCTTGAAGTAGGTACCTACAGTTGGAAAAAAAAACAGTTGGGTAAAATATTTTTGGCGAAAAATTATAGAACCCTTACATAAATGTATTCTGTGTGGCTTGTATCCATTAACCCTCTTATTCATAAAGAGTTACAGAACTGTTATATATTTCATGGCAAAATTCAAAAGCGTATAATAAGGTAGATAATCTAATCATACTTTTAGATTCTGTTTCTAAAGGTCTCCGTTTCCGAATGGATAAATCCAAAATGGCTCTGCTCTGGTCCGTACAAATAGGATCCATTTTTGCCACTGATGAGTTGACTTTGGAGGTGTCGTCAGTGGGGAGTTTAAGGGCCGGTACAGACGGACTGCATTCTAATCTAATGCCTTGATCACACGTACCGAGTAAACGGGCGAGACAGTGCTCTCGGCCGAGTACTCAGTGTGTATAAACAAGCGCTGCCATGCGCTGCCTTGTTTATACGCACTAAGTACTCGGCCGAGAGCACTGTCTCGCCCGATTACTCGGTACGTGTGATCAAGGCATATCTGCAACGTAACTGCAACTGCCGACTGCCCGTAGATTTCAGTCGCAGCTAGCGTGCAGTGCAATGCAACTGCAATGGAAAATGTATGGGCAGTTGGCAGTTAACGTTGCAGTCTGTCTGTTTTGGCCCTAAAGACTGTTAACAAAAATAAAGGTGTTTTTAGGTCGATGATGTTACGTAGCATCTGTGCTAGGAAAAGTACCTACATACATTCGATGAAATAACACAGTAAACATTACGCCTCGTGATTCATTGTTAGTTTGGTTGGTGAAAGCGTCCGTTCTATCGTGAGGTCATCGGAGTCCTTTTAACCGACTAAATGATGTCCGCAATATTGCTAGTTATTTTAGCAACTTTCAGAATTACGAAAAGGTATATATTTTGCTTAGTCACCCCTTTCAAGTCTAGAAACTAACTCAAATTAGTTTACGTGGATCTAGGCAGGCCTGACGTGTTTCAGTCACGCAGAGCTCATTTTCGCCGAAAGTCTGGTCTATTTTAAGCATAGATTATACATTCAAAGGTGACATGAAGTTACGTAAGATTATTATGATTTAGTGATGAGGCCATTGATTGACGGCTAAATACT
Source organism: Archips crataeganus (assembly GCA_947859365.1). Taxonomy (NCBI): domain Eukaryota; kingdom Metazoa; phylum Arthropoda; class Insecta; order Lepidoptera; family Tortricidae; genus Archips; species Archips crataeganus. The sequence goes on along the minus strand of OX402071.1, from coordinate 3,808,089 downwards.
TTGTCACTGTATATGGGGACGTTTTGGTGATCGATTTTAGGACGTTCGACACCAACCAAAAACTTTATTTTTTAATCTTACAATTCGTTGAGCAAACTCTCTGAAAATAAGATAAAAAATATACTTAATATTTTTGGGGTCTTGGTAACAACATAATACTTAGATTCATCCTCTGCGGGTCAGCACCAGAGCAAAGAAGTGCATGCAAGACGACGTCGCCGTATAGTTTATAGTTTGCAAAATATCTATGTAAATAGATGGCAGTTTCAAACGATGACAAATTAGATATACAATTTGGTACATAAATCTGCTATCGTTATCACCAGACCGTTATCAGTGATAACAATTTAACAATACGTGTAGTGAGAGTAAACGGTGAACAGATGATAGCGTTTAACCTTCTCGTGTTTTCATGTTTGTATTTAGCTGGACGCTTTTGTCCCACGTGTATCGAGATTACAAAATATGCAATTTTTTTATGTTCAAACGACCTTCGCGCTCAAAAATATTTCTATGTTGTTGTTTGAGCAGGTGTGAGAAGAACGCTTGGTTTTATTTATAATTGTTTCCGTCTATTCATCTGGTTACAATGTATTTGTTAAGGATATCGAGTATTTAAAGTTCGGCCTCGAGAACGTGAAGCAAGCCAGCGAGCGGGTCACGCATAGGAGTCACCAACTGGTGATCATCGCCAACCTCTCGATTTATAACCAATCTTAGATGCGTTGCCTAGAGGGGCTAAGACGGAATGCATATTGCGTGCCGTAAAAGTATTGATCAAATGATCATATACTAGTCCCCTTTTTTCCCGTAATACCTTCATCTCCGACCTTTACACGTACCGCTCAAAATCAAAATCAAAAGATCAAAACATTTCTTCTGCAAGTAGGCCGCAAAGGGCTTTTTTACATGTCACTTTTTTTTAAAACTAGCAGCGCTTTCGGAAGGTTTATCTTGCCAAGAAGAATGCGCCGCAAGAAATTTGGCAGAACAGTGGAATATCAGTCAGTAGTCTTCTCTTAGATCTAAAGAGCTTGGGTTGTAGTTCCCATGCGGGCTCAATACGGACTGGGAACTTAACACATACCTGGTTGGTTGGTGTATGGGGTTATCCTCGCGATGTTTTCATTCTCCAAAAATGTCACGGAAATTCTCTACGGCATTGCAATTTACCACGGCTTTTTGAATATAATATATCCAAGCTTATACACGTCCTACTGCAGCGCACTCTTCCTCTCAGAAAGAGAGGGGCTGGGCCGTAGTTCCCACGTGGGCTTAGTGCGGATTGGGAACTTGACACACACCATTGAATTTCTTCACATGTGCGTGCTAGTTTCCTATGTTTTCCTTCGCCGGATATAATACAGCTGTATTGTTCTCTATTCTGAACGAAAATACTCTAACCCCGGCGCCACACATATTACAAATGTTTGAACACAGTTATTTGATCACATGTGTAGCACTGGTATTTGCTTATTTGTTCAATAGAACATCCATACAATCAACCATAGATCAAATATGTGTTCAAATATGTGTTGAAACATTTGTAATATGTGTGGCGCCGGGGTAAAAGTAATCGGTACTCAATCATTACAATAATCTGGCTTGCAAGTGATTTCTTTATTTCTGCTAAGTTAAGTAGTAAACTTGATTCATGCAACATACACCGGACGGAAATGTATGTAAATGGATGCTATTAGTTATCAAAGCGATATTTCTAGTCTGCCGTGTTTGCTTTTATTGTCCATAGTCGACTAGAAAGTGAATGTCTTGTTGTGAAAAGTAAAATGCTTTTCACTGATCATTGGTCGTGAAATAGAAACTGGAATCGGGAGAGGATTTCACTCAACTGGTGTTTCCACTTAAAACTGAATCCATCCTAAAACTTTATTTTTCCGTCATAGTCGCGGTAACTTGCACTTTTCTGTAATGAAAAGTAGCCCAGGTTAATCTGGGATAGTGTTGCTTTCTGTTGGTTAAATCATTTGCCGTGTACCATAAAAAAAAAGATACAGATATTACGCTGTACAAAGGGTGACCAATCCAAATGGGTCAGTATGGAGAACTCAGAAACTGTGAGAGATAGCGAAATTTGTTGTTAGAAACCATAGCGTCGATTTAACATTTGATAAAAATGACATTAAAATATTTAAACTGTCATGCATAACCGGAAATCGGACCTGGTCAAAATTCTGTAAGTAATCTGCACGCATGTTTTTTTATTTGGTATCCCCTTGAATCGTCCTTTTTCTCTGCAGCTGACCGTACATAAATTGGTTTGATTGTAAAGAACACTCGGAATCTTGCTTGTTCCACCAAGTACTGAAGCTACGTGTGACTGTATTTGTATGTTGCCTGCCTATTTGCATTGAAACATTTTGACATCATTACTCATTTTCGTCACGGCCACTGACCCCTGTTAAACTATTTGCGAAAATTCACATGGACGTTGACTCCTATTATCAAACTCTACACAAAGGTACAAATACTCTTTAATAAATGCTACACGACCAGACAATGGCAATTGCACAATGTAAAGGCAAATTTTACTAGTAAAGAATGGGTCGGTTTACGTTGCAAAATTCAAGTTATTTGTGAAAATGGGTAAATTAACACCGCAGTGAAAACTAATTGATTTCAATGTTGATCTCTTTTTTAATTAAGATCAGTACTTACTAAAATAGATACAGAATAATAGCAAAAATAAGAAGCGAGTCTTTTGTTTGTATTAAAACTCTCTATCAGAGTGCTTTTCAAACTGTGGATCGCGACTTCTAGGGGACTTTACCCCAGTTATGCCCCAGTAAAAAACCGGTTAAGTGCGAGTCGGACTCGCGCACCGAGGGTTCCGTACAAATTTATATGTATCTATGAACATCCAGTCGTAGCAGACCCCTGCTCCTAAGCAAAATGTGCGCAGTGTGGGATCATTGTAGATTGGGTACTTATATAGACAGACAGACAAAAAAAATTATGCTTTTTGCAATTTTTCCTTTATCTGTGCTATAATACGTTGCTTCGTACCAAATTTCAAGATTCTGAGTACACGGGAAGTACCCTGTAGGTTTTGATTCCCTTGCGAGTTTCGAAAATTTGCGGAAATTTGCGGCATAAACGGCTGGATCTTTTGATTGCGTTGGCTTAGAAGATTCAATATTTTACAGCTCCAAGGGATCGTAGACCTGAGTATTTGATATAAATTTCAGCTTGATACCTCCACGCGTTCCTGAGAAAAAGGGTCTTGACAGACAGACGGACGGACGGACGGACGGACAACAAAGTGATCCTATAAGGGTTCCGTTTTTTCCTTTTGAGGTACGGAACCCTAAAAATGGCAAGCAGCAATCAATTCACAATCAATTCAATTTTTTTAGTTTAAGTCTACATAGCGTGTGGGGGATAGTGCAGTACCGCGTAACTAGCTTTTTCCATAAGGCTTAACTTGAAATGAAATAACAGGAAAAAATAGATAACATATACCTTTTAATTTTTTTTTATTTGCATCATCATTTTCTATAATTTTTATTTGTCATAAAGTAATGTCTAAAACAGTATTTTCTTTACAAATACCTATTAATAAACTAACCTAACCTACTGCATTTTGTAAATTGATATTTAAAAAAAATCCTGGAAACAGTACGGTTCTATATATTTTTTGACAAAATGTTGATATTGTGAGTGAAATTATGGCACATACATCTCTTCGTATTATAGTTATAAATTAGTTCAATGTATCGTACGATTTCTATATTAGTACTGTTTGATTTAACTATCATTATTTGCTCTGTTTATTTTGATTATATCATTAAACGACTTACGGTTTATTTGCAGAATACTCAGGTGACATTAAGAAATCTCGAAGCACATGACTCTTTATAATTGCTTGGAAATGTATTTTCAAAGAGCTTACTTGAATTAAAACGTTTAATTTTGAATGTAAGCAAAGGTAAACTAAAATGACGATGTGAATACTCGTGGCGCCACCTAATGACGAGTAGCGGAACTAAGCTTGTTGTATTTCGTAACTTTGGAAATATTACCAGCGGCTAAATCTTATAAAATGGTAATTTTGTTTTGTTTGTTTTCATTTTACAACAGTTCTCATTGATTTTGAAGCTAAGTTCTGCCTGCGAAGCAAATGTAATTGAAAGCGTTGTCTGCATTGCAACCAACGTGTTGTGTTAGTACAGCTACTTGCCGCTAGATGTCGCTACGGGTATCTGAATTGCTGACATCGTTACGACGTTACGTGAAGAATATAGAGGGTTATGTTCAGTTTTGCTCTTGTGACATTTTCTTTTAATACAGTAATAATATACAGTACAGTAGTAATAATATATAGTGGTGATTTATTTAGATTTAATTATACATAATATAATATGTTAGTCCTTTTGCCTGAAACACAGGGAATCCTAGTTCAGGCACTTGTTGTATTTTATCTTGTAGTAAGTTTTAGTTTTTAGCTTTTTCTGATGTAAATTGTGTTTTTGAATAAATGTATTATTTATTTATACTATTTTAGTATCTTACATACGAGAGTACATTTTAATCACAAATTTCACGAAAAAGTATTTTACTTGTGTTTGTATGCTCATCTTTGCAGTAGGTATACATATCCACAATTTGTACACATTTCTGCTTGCTCATAGTTCGTGCCATTACATTGAAATGTGACTACATTATGAAGTCTTCATTATCTCTCCCACACGCTCGTAAACTTCAGTATATATCATTGTTTTGAAACTCCTTTCAACGTTACATATTCGTTTAATGTTCGTAATATTAGACTAATTAAATGACATCATATCCGTGTTAGAAAAAAGCGAGGCGTGACGGTGTTTACTAATTATGATTGCTTTAGTAATATTGTTTTTTATTTACCACTAACTTGCAATATATCTGGAGTTCTTTTGACAATACAAAAATCTTATCTAAACGTTCCAATGACATCCGTGGTAGCCTAGGGATTTGACCTGTGGTCTCTCAAGCAGAGAGTCGCAGGTTCTAGTCCGGGAACCCATCTTAATTTTTTTCGGAATTTAAATGCGAAATTACATTTAAAATTAACCACGAGCTTTACGGTGAAGGTATCGTGAAGAAACCGACACATACCGGAAGAAATTCAATGGTGTGTGTGAAGTACTTAATACGCGCCGGGCCCGCGTGGGAACTACGGCCCAAGCAAATTCTAAAAGGAGGCCTGTGCCCTGCAGTGACACTTACATGCTGGGAATCATCCCGGACAAGATGATAACTCAAGTTTATAAAGCTCGCAATAATACCTGCTAATCACCTCATTATCTGGCCCTATTATACGAGCTGGTCTATAAACAACACGTTGTAATGTATTTGTGCCCGCATTGTGTTGTGCACCATCAAACGATTATCGACTATTGTCGGCGTAGGCGACGGACCACAGTGTACGCCAGTAACCTATCTAACAACGCCCTGAATCGTCAAAATGGATGCATTAAAGAATTTAATCTGTCTGCCTGAAGAAACAAATTTAATTACAAAACAATAATTGAATTTTTTGTGATTTTTCAGGGATAATTAATACTACACCCAGGACTTAATCACGACAAAAAGCAAGATCAAGTGCGGGTAGTTTGAAACGCTTGCGGGGCTAAACGAACTTGATATCCTACATTCATTTTAATTAAGCGACGACTATGACTGACTATAATCTATATTAAAAATGAGTATTAATTGCCTAATTGGGTGAATCAACTTTTTTGTGTTGTTTACTCTGTCCCCGGTTGTCCAGGTGACATCTTCATACTGTTTCATATCATAGATAAATGCCTAGGCTGCTGAGGAGACAAATTTGTGTAACCCTAGCAACGGGTGGCCAGAAAAAGTTGATTCACTCAATTACAACACGAATTGCGTCAATGGTAGCAATCGTTGCCGGCTGTCAGATTTGATACTTCGTCAGGTGCTGCAAACGCACACTCCTAAATTATGACAGCTGCACAGGGCGAAAGTAACGGAAACGCCATATTCATTTCCGGCACTGGATGGGTTAATTAATGTCTGTGTAGTAGTCAAAAAAATTCAGTCATGGGTAAAAAACCCTGGTTGTTCCGAGGCGATTTGAGAATTGGCGTGAATTTATGTAGCGACTGCGTAGCGTAAGCGTATGCACTGTGAGAGTGAGAATGTGGCGCCCAGTTTGTAGATTGCTTACGGAATTTATACTGTGGTCGAACTTAAGTTTTTGCGCTCCTCCTACGTCCCGGGGTCGTTAACCTCGAACGCACCTTTCCTTAATGACATGTAGATCTTATTGCAGAAGGAATAAGGGTGGAATTTAGATGATCGGCACGTTGATTTTGGACCCCGCGGTAATAATGGATGGCTCATGTTTAATGTAGAGGAGAGAAATATTGATTAGTCATTAGCATTGATGGGAATTCAGTTACTGAGGTTAACATAATAATTATTTAGATTAGCATCACAAGCCATGACTTGGTTTGGTAGGGATATAAGAGGTACTTACAGTCAGGACCGGCAGGCTAATTGTCTAACTCCCTGGGAATCGCCATAGCGTTCATTTTCGCAGTTCTTGTATGGGCTGACAATTTGATATCGGAAACAGCCAGCTGTCACAGCATACAAAACCTGTCGGTTCAATCCAATGCAGAGTGTCAAAAAAAGTTACAAAAATACCTTGCTGAAGTAAAAGAGCGTTTGAAGTGCTCAAAATGATCTACACCTTGGAAATATAGTTGTAGATAATCTTGAGTTAATAACTGATACAGAGCCTTTGTGTTGGCTTGGCTCCCTTTATTCGATGCCAAGCGGCATTTGGCAATGCAAGGCGAATCGTTTCCCTAAGGCTGTTCATTGCTGGCCAGAGTTCCTAGACATTAATTGCCTATCTATACCGTTGACTACTATAACTTGCCTCAATTTGAATTAAACTAGTCCTGTCTTGTACCCACGGGATGGTTGTGAGCTTGCTATGAGACCGAGTTGAATTAGAATAAGCTGTAAACGATGAGTGGGAAGGGTGTTTGCATAGTGTGAGTGTCTTCATCTCGATCTATGCATGTAGGTACGCCCCACAGTCGGAAATATGCCTCTGATGAACTATAGTTCCACGCGGGCCCAGTGCGAATTGGAAACTTCACACACACCATTGTATTCATTCGTAGGCGTGTGTAAGTAGGTTACTCCATGATGTTTTCCTTCACATTAAAGATCATGCTTGATGGTATGAGAGTTGTGGAAGCGAAAGATGTCAGGATCTTAGCAGGTGGAAACAAATAGCCTGCCTACGACCGCCTTAGCCTAGTTGGTAGTGACCCTGCCTACGAAGCAAGAGGTCCTGGGTTCAAATCCCGGTAAGGGCATTTATTTAGCACGAATATTTGTTCCTGAGTTATGGATGTTTTCTATGTATTTAAGTATTTATTTGTCTATATAAGTATGTTTATCGTCGTCTAGTACCCATAGTACAAGCTTTGCTTAGTTTGGGACTAGGTCGATTTGTGTAAGATTGTCCCCTAATATTTTCTTTTTTTTTTTTTTCTACCCCTTTGCTGGGAAGGAGGCGTGATTGCATGTATATGTGTTAAAAGTCATGGTTTTAAGTTATGAAGGGTTCGAAAGTGGCTCCAAATGGTTCGTGTAATTTCACACACGGCGCTGCTTCGCCAGTTCCTGTAGCTTGAACTTGGCTTGACACGCTGCCGTGTGTCTAAATGTGTTTTCTAGATAAATTCCGAAAATCTCAGAGATGCGAGCTTGGGGTCGAACCCACGACCCTTTTCTAGAGAGGCCATAGGTGAAACCGCCTAGTGGCTTGGTGGTTACCACGACGCGAGTGACTTAACAGTGATTAAAATGTCTCCGGCTTTACAGAGTTCGCCACTTGTGATGGAGCGGTGCAATGCCTAGTATTATTTAAACTCTCGTGAGACATTGCACATTGCACATAGCAGCTTGCGCCTCTGTCGTTTACGCACTCACCCTGATGAAGATCGTACGATAAGATCGTAACTAGTGCGATCGTGCAGACTTAGAATCGTGATTTGAACCCTTGTTTTCTTTATACTAATTTCGTTTAGAACACTTCTGTTTTATTATTATCTCTAGCAGACCCTAAATTTCCATTATCACGTATCTACGACTAGGTCAATAGGCACATGTTAATAAACTTGCCAAATAGCAAAATACGACCGTGATTAGTGGTACGGTGTGCCTCGATGAATCAGGGGTTTAAAAGTCATCGGCCGCGGCTCTATTAGACCGCTGCAAATTAGAAGTTATGCGGTCCCAATAATTGCTCCTACGGTACGACTGGGAATTGGGTGAAAATTGGCCGTTGAAATATTAGCAAGTCTGAAATGGAGTACGATTATGACGTAGCTGTTCGGGCTCACTCAATAAACACCTTGGTATAAGAGTATTTTGACCTATGAATTCTCAAGCAGAAGGTCGTGGGTTCAAGCCCGGGCTCGCAACTCGTGACTTTTTCGGAATTCACGTTGAAGGAAAACATCACGAGGTGACCTTCACACACCTGTGAAGAAATTAAATGCTCATAGTGAAAATAAACGGATCACTCACGTCTTAAAACGAGTTTAACTCGACATGTTTCGGGCTAATCCGTAGCTCTTCGACGTGACGTGAGTGATCCGTTTATTTTCACTATGAGTGAGTCTCACGGTAGTTTCATGTTTAAATTAAATGCTGTTTGTGAAGCTCCCAATTTGCACTGGGCTCGCGTGGGAACGACGGCCCAAGCCCTTATTCTGAGAGGAGACCTGTGCCCTGCAGTGAGTGGCACGTATATAGGCTGGAATGATGATGATGATGATGGTATTAGCGAACTCAATTAGGAGTGAAATGATATTCTGGAACCGTATTAGTGGACTTCACTTTTAATGAAAACTGCACTATGCAATAACGTATCACAAATTGACGTGACAGGCTCAGCTCTGATCTTGTTAGAGATAACTAAGTTATTCAATATTTCAAACGAACAGCTTAACCTTTTCATCACAATTATTTGCATGTTAAAAACTTTTTCCAACGTTTTACGTAACGTATTCGCTAAAGAGAAACTGCAGTTTAGAGGCCTCATAATGGCCCATTGTTAACGCATCGGCGACCCTGCGGACCCATAACGCATGGGTTAGTTCAATTAGCATAACATGGACGGTATAAAAAGCAAACGGCTAATGTCAGGCTTACCCCTCGTCACTAGCGGCGTCAGCCGTAAAGCGACAACTTTGACTTTGTAATACATTGACTGCGCACGTTGTAGTTAAGCTATAAGAATAAGAAGCTTTTGTAGTCCCGCAAGGTACTACGCGTCAGTAATTGACGCTTTAGTGGGTGTATGAGGGACTGGAGGGCCCTGGAGTTTATCCGTGGTATTTTTTGCTTAAGGTTTAATGTCAATGGTTATAGTAATTACAGTTTTATGCACTGTTGAGGAACATTAAGACGCAGTTACTTGAAGAAATTAATAGATTCTTCTTTGATAAGTACTTATATAGGTATAATTTTGTCTCGACACCAAATCGTCAAAATTACATTTAATGTGCTTTCAACTTGCGCGATTTCTACTCGTAATCCAGTCCTTTATCACCCGACTGTCGGAGGAGGGTTATGTTATTCGAGCGAATGTATTTATGGTATGTATGTATGTATCATTCTTTGGCATACCATGCAGCCTAAACGGCTGAATTGATTTTGAAGTGTGAGGTGTCATTAGATTCGGCTCGGTTCCGAGAGTGACATATTTTCCCGAAATTCCTATGGGAACGGGAATTATACAGGCAGTTTTTTTCATCTAGTATAGAAATTAAAGTTATCACGACTTCAGTATACATTACAGCTGCCGTTTTCACCAAGTATATTGTATCGCGTCCGTTTGTTTAGCCGCGCGAGTATTAAGAACTACCCGTGCTTGAATTTTAATTAATACGTGATTGAGTCCCTGGTGTGCTCTTAATTATGGCATTTAATGTTGCCAAGTCTCATCTCCTACTTTAAGCCTTAGCTTAACCCCAAGATGGCGATAAAGTTACCAGCCATTTTTTTAGTGAAGTAGCGATTAATTCTGGTACATAGTAAAACACAGTTGTGCCATATACCCACGGAGTATGAACACGAGTTTTACGCGTCGCAGCCTCTAGGTGACTCACGCGCAGCGGTCGGTGCTTCCACTGACGGGCTACACTACACGATCATATCTACCACTTGCTGTTTTAGTTTTGCTTTAAGTGATTACTGGCGGCCTGGTTGGTACTAACTCTATCCTGCGGAAATTCCGGAAAATCTCTTGCACTGCATGATCCTCAAGGAATATGTCTGCCAAAAGTCAAGTCTTTAGCTCTAGTGTTTAGGATGTGCGTTGTCTACTCTTTTAAAGGCATAGAACATTTTTGTTGAAGTTTTTGTCACCATCTGTTCACGGGATAAAAACATACATAGATACTTATATGTTGTACTTAGTTAATTTCGTAATTGTATAACTTAGTACTTTAATACGTATGATTCTCGAGTATATCTGGCTGAGGGAGCAGCTATTTGTTTTGAAGTTGTTTCTACGAACGTAATAAAAATATAAATGTAAAAAATAATAATATAAATGTATAAATGTAATGTGTGTATGTATGTATGTATGTATTTATGTAAATTGTTGAAGATGCCGCTAAATATTGAAAAACATTATTTATTAGTAGAAATGGAACTTATATACAATCACTACACAGAGTTTTTAATGAACGAATATGATACGCCAACATTCACATATTCGCATAGTTGCAGCAAATTAGCCATAGAATATGAAGACTCACTCTGTCTTCTATTGTACTGCCAGACTGGAGCGAGCTTCATTATTCGCTCATATATTGCTGGGAAACGCTATTTAACATGATAAGTTGTTACTAAAGTTGATACTAAATTCAGTGTGTTCATGGAGCCACGCAAATAGTTATTTATAAAAAAGTTCACGTTAAGCCAATTCCACTAAATTACCTGCTAAGCCAATTTAATTGGTCTCATTAATAACGGAAATGTGACATGGTTATTCTCAATTTCTCACACTTCAATTATGGCCTTCCTGTTCCACTTTAGCTCAGGTACGTAACTGAATTTCAGACTCTTATCTCGCACGTCACGCGTCCTTTCTTTCCGACACCCCCCTTTGTCCCTCTCAGCCTGATAACCGGACAGCGAGCGGCGCGGGCGCAGCCGCACCTCAGTCTTCCCTCAACCGTCGCTGTAAGCGGACGTGTTGCCGTTCCCAAATAGAACCTAACCTGTAATTTAAGTGATGTGATGCTGGAGCCCCAACACCTAGTGATAGTGTTTCAGTGATCAAGTGCACAGTGTGATCGATTGGTACTAATTTGTACCGATACGCGAGTACCGTTGTGTCATACTCCGGTGATTCGGTTAATAGCTTTGGATCTACAGTGACTGTGTTGTAGTGACGCTAAGATTTACACCGTGGAAAGGTTTACCTTGATCGGTAAAAGGAATCGCATTATATATTCTTTACTTCAACCTGTAACCTGTAACTTGACCGCGATAGTCTAACACATCGTCCTTTAAATTGACAGAACTATTTAGTTGCGTTGCTGTTCTCAGAAAAGAATCGCTGGCTTTAGTAAAATTGCAGTTACTCGTTCATTGTTCAAGTTTAATGGGTTAGGGTGCATTTCTTTTGTGTCTGTTGTTTTGGTTGCGCTTGATCGATTCCAGAGGAAGGTTTTTCGGCGGTGAAACTGCGGCAACTGGACCTTGATATCCGGCGTTGCAACAGACTACAATACAATTGAGCTGGCTGGCGGTAGCGGCGAACCAAGTTACAGGCTCATTGTATTTTTTAGTAACCTCTCTAATGCCTCACTGCTGGGCTTCGGTCTCCTCTTTCCTTTTCCACTTGTCTCTAGGTTTGACAATTACTTGCCAATCCGGCTCAAACCGCTCCGTAGCTTATTATACTCGTATTTATCAACTTTTATATGGCCTTTATCAGTCAACTTTGGTCTAATTGATTTTTTCATTGATTGCGTTGAGGTTATTCAAAAGTTTATGTTGGGTTACAAATCTTAGACCATCACAAAACAACTTAATCTCATTGAAATTAATAACAACTGCATTTACCCAAGTTTAGCTCGTATTTTAACTAATTCAATGATCAAGTTAATGCCTCGCTTGGTGCTATAACTTGCGCCATTACGTTTAAACCGTTTTAAACTGTCAAGGTTAGCATCAGGTTCACTTACATTACCCATTCTGTATTGTTCCCTTTTATATACAAGTTACTTTAACTACATTTATACCGGCGGCGGTATTTGCATTGGCTTCAGCTACAACAATATAGATTACTTGTTAGTTGATATCGTGTATTTGTTATTTAAATACTTGCTATAAATTACAATGTCGTCGACATAGATTGACAGACGGTTTTGTAATATTATTTATGTTTTGCGATACTGTAACCTAATTCTGTATAACAATTTGTCTTGTCTAGTTAAATTAGTTAGAACTAGATCTATAATTTACCTTATAATTCATATTTTCGTTATTATTTTATCGCTTTGTTTATGCACTTATAAAAATTGCATCCTAGAATGCTTTGGCGTTGCTAGTTAGGATATTTTTCGAGGTAATTTTAATTTGCTTGTAGTAATATACGAGTTTTGAAATTAACTACGCTTAATGCAGTTGTGAATGACTTTAATTAAGTAGTGTATTTAAATATAAAATACTGTTTCGTCCACACAATAATCTGCAAAGCCAAATAAGAGATTATTGTTCTCCAACTTTACAATTCACTTTCACATGGCCATCATCGTATTGTCTTTTGGTCTAAAGCTTTCGATTATCATTTTAATGACCAACATAATCAACACCCATATGATTGTAAAAGCAAGTGTCATGCCAGCTTTCTAAGCTTGCGTAATAGGAAAGTGTGGGAGTAGAGCTACGGTTTGGTAATGCGCCTTGTATACGATTCTAATTATTTAATCAGGTCCCCTTTCCGGAAAACTTACGGATAACTGAATCACAATTTGGTAAAAGAAGAAAGATGTGTGGACAGGTGTGTAAACAACTTCAACCTGAATTTCTGAGTTTCTAACGTCACTCACTACCTTTATTGCATTCTTATAATCGCCCTGTTCCTTTATTTTTGTGTTCTTAGGATCAGCATTATTACGATTGCCTAACTACAATAAGTTAGTAATGCGATGTAGAGTAGTTTTTATTGCATTTTAAATGTTGTACCTACGTTCTCTTTTACACGGCCTTTACCTTGGATTTCAGGTTTTTGCTTCATAGTGTCGAGTTTCTTCAGCTATGTTTTGATATTACTTTTTAATGATAACCTTACTCTGTTATTGAGTTAGGGCAGTTTTATGACCGTTAGTGTGTTTTGCAATTCATACCAGCCACTTGTAATATTATTATCTTCGACAAAATACCAAGCAAACGGGAATGCAGCACTCGAAATGCCAAAATTTCCCGGGAATTTGTTAAAAATGTCGTGATTATTTTTGTTATAATATAATAATACATCTTGGTAAACACTTTATAGATATCGCGTCAAAAAACTGTTAGGCGTTATCGCGGTAAATGTAAAGGAGGTGCTGATAACGATAAGAAATGCTTCAGGTGATGTCACCTGCTGTTGTTAACCTGGGATAGTTTGTAATAGTAATAAATATTAAACCACGGTTTACTACGTGTACGCTTGGTACGGGTAGCCTTACAATCTCGTAACGATCATTCGCTAAAGACAGTCAGAAATTCAATTCAATTCAAAAATATTTATTTCGGATAAGTACCTATATGATACATTTAGGCACATCATCCATAGAAATAAAACTGAAGTATTAACTACAGTAAATGCTTTGAAAAGTCCTATAAGAAACTTGTGTTAATGGTAGAGGCACGACATTTAAGACTTGAGTGTTACAAAACAAAGAATTGAAACAACATCAAAATAACATGGTGATTATAATTTGCACCTTCCGATCGCTTATCACGTTGCCACGTTTAAGAATGAAGAGGTTTAATCAATCGACTTAATTATAGATATCATGATTAGACAGCGATAAAACTAATCAGAAACGTGATGCCAGATATGTTAGGCAAGTGATACATCCAGCAAGGCTGTAATTATGATGTATGGGTGAATAATAGTTAATCCTAACGTTGTAGTAACCTGAAACGTTCAATGCGGTTAAGGAAACGTCAAGAAATATTATCTGTACTGTAAGAGTTACTAGAAGCTTTAAGCTTTGATATAATAATCTTGTGTAGTTTGTCTACTTAACCGTTCGGTAGTCTTCATGTAATGCTTTTTATCGTGTGACGTTATACCAAATAATTACTAGTTACAGCTGCCATATTTATAAGTAAGTCTGTTCGATTTTAAATGCTGCCTTTTGCATTTGCTTTTAATTTAGCATCAAAAATGTGATTGACTGGTTGGGAATGCCATCTGTCACTTACGATATTTGGTAAAACATATAAGTAAGCTTAACAAGAAACGAATACCAAAGACAGAACCGGTGGCCATTATAAGTCCGATGTGGATACCTTATTGGGTACAAATTTAATGGGTAGGTAATTAAATAAAACAGTGTTACGGCGCGCCTGCGCTGTCCTCGGAGGAGGTTGGCGGGCAACCTTAACATGGATAACTAGTCATGTAAAATATTTAATTATTTGCTCTTATTGCGTACTTGCTGTAGTTTATTTACAATAATGTTCAGAATGGTTAACACGAGTCTTCTTGCGGTATGATTAAAAAATTGACGGAATTACCTAAAATATCGCATAGCCTATAAACTGATGTAATTTTAAATAATTTATTGAATCAGGCGTTACTTTGCGGAGGTCCATTAATGACCTTAAGGTCGCGGGTGAGCAAAGTAATTGTTTCAGTTCATTGATGTCATTTTCATAAAGTCATATTTGGTTTTGCTTTATGTCATCGATGTTTCATCATGTGATATATTGTAAGTCTATTCAAGTCCGTTCAAGTCCGGTAGTGTTGAAGATGTGCGCTCCTGAGTTGGCTCCGGTTTTAACGCGTCTTTTTCGGCTCTCCTACTCTTCTGGCGTAGTCCCGTTCTCATGGAAGTCTGCTCTGGTCCACCCGATCCCTAAAAAAGGTGACCGCTCTAATCCATCTACCTATAGGCCAATAGCCATAACTCCCCTGTTCTCTAAGATAATGGAGTCCGTTATCAACCGCCAGCTCCTTCGATACCTTGAGGACCGACAATTGCTCAGTGACCGTCAATATGGTTTCCGTAGCGGCCGCTCGGCCGGCGATCTACTGGTTTACCTGACACATCGTTGGGCACAGGCGATTGAGACAAAGGGTGAAGCATTGGCTGTTAGTTTAGATGTGGCGAAGGCCTTCGATCGGGTTTGGCACAAAGCGCTCCTCTCAAAACTTCCGTCCTTTGGGCTTCCTGAGAAATTATGCGGATGGATCAGCAGCTTCCTAACGGACAGAAGCATAAAGGTTGTAGTTGACGGTGCATGCTCTGATTCCATGTCTGTGAATGCTGGTGTCCCTCAAGGCTGTGTGCTATCGCCTACGCTCTTCCTTCTGCATGTCAATGATATGCTGCCATCCGGCGGCATTCACTGTTATGCGGATGATAGTACGGTTGATGCCTCTTACACCGGCCGCGCCGGTATTTCTCGGGAAAACGTTATAGAGTGCCGAAATAAACTTGGGTCTGAAATTGAGACTTCCCTAAAAGAAGTTTCAGAATGGGGTCGACTTAATTTAGTCCGTTTTAACCCCACTAAGACACAGGTTTGCGCGTTTACCGCAAAAAAGTCTGCGTTTGTCGCGTCACCTCTTTTCGAAGGCACTCCCCTTGCTACCACAGCCAGTATCGGAATCCTTGGTATTGACATCTCGAGTGAAGTCCAGTTCCGCGACCACTTGGAGAGTAAGGCTAAATTAGCCTCGAAGAAGCTCGGCGTGCTCAACAGATCGAGACGGTATTTCACTCCAGCCCACCGCCTTCAGCTTTATAAGGCGCAGGTTCGCCCACATATGGAATACTGCTCTCATCTGTGGGCGGGGGCTCCCCGGTACCAGCTTCTCCCTCTGGATCGCATACAACGGAGAGCGACTCGAATAGTCGGCTGCCAACGAACTTCTGATGGGCTTGATTCCTTGGCGCTGCGTAGAGATGTAGCTTCACTGTGCATCTTCTATCGCATGTACAACGGAGAGTGCTCCGAGGAGTTATTCGGGTTGATCCCTGCCGCATCCTTCCGCCACCGCCCTACGCGACAACACTTCCATCCTCACCATCTGGATGGTTGGTTGTCTTCTACTGTGCGTTTTTCCAGAAATTTCCTGCCTCGCACAGCAAAGCTCTGGAATGAGGTTCCTGCTGCGGTATTCCCGGACCGATATGACCTTCAAGCTTTCAAAAAAAGAGCGTACTCCTACCTAAAAGGCCGGCAACGCACTTGTGACTCTTTTGGTGTCGCAGGTGTCCATGGGCGACGGTAATCGTTTACCATCAGGCGATCCGTCTGCTCGTTTGCCCCCTATATCATAAAAAAAAAAAAAAAAAAAAAAAAAATAAAGTTTTGTATCTCAAGATAAATAATGGCTCAAACAGTAACCAGTACATTAAATTGGATCTAGAACGCAAGTATCAAAGCAATAGTTTGTTTAAAACATTATTTACTCAGGTGCAATGAAATCGAAGAATTGGTTGAGTGCGAAGTGCGAGATATTATTTTATCATCTATGTAGCATCAGTGTTGAGTTGACGCATCGTTGGATGGAAGGATTTAAGGATAGAATATTCAGCAGTATAATATTTTCCTTGCAAGGTGACGTTAAGAGAGAAGAGTTTGGGTTTTCAATCTGAGTCATACCTACTTATCATAAGTCACAGCTTCATACTTCTTATATCCTCCAGTTTTTAATAATTACTCGAGGCATCGCTAACTATTAGCAATTCCGTCCGCGTATTGTTTACATGCATTATACATGGTGTTCAAACAAAGGCGTCGCGCCGACCGGTCGCACTTGTGCCAGTTTGTCTGCCAACAAACCTTAGTCAACACTAATGTATACGTAATTTACGAAAACGTGGACGAGGATGTTCTCTTAGGAAGAATAATGGCTTGGTTTGTCTTGTAATAAATCTTTGGCAGGAAGACTTTGGCAACGCATTCGATGTATATAGACAAAAGCTCTTCATGTAAAAAAGAAACAATCGAGAAATGGATATCAAACATCACCATTAAGAACCTAAGTATTATGCGTAAAATTTTGTTGCTAGATTTTATTTAGAAGAGTACCATTAGCGTTCTTATGAGAGCCTAAAAAGCAGCTATTGTGAGGTCCAACCGCAAATCTCAATGAGTAGCCGAAAAATCGCAATCATGCTCGCAACCTGCTGCATAATTGGCCAAAACCAATTACGCATGCGACGTTTTAATAAGCGGTCTGTGGGTCTCACCGTGTTTACGTAATTTTTGGAAGTACAGAGCATATGGATAGTGTTAGTGATTGGAACTTGGTCATCATGTTTGTAATACTAAGGTAATGCATTTAAACTGTAACAATTTTTAAAGTATCAAATATTTGTTTGTGTAAAGACGGCCAAGTTGAAATGGGACTGGGCTGGACATGTCTGTCGAATGAGCCCAGAACGTTGGGCCAAAATCGCCACGGAATGGGTCCCTAGTGACGGATACCGTAATAGAGGCAGACCGAAGAGGAGATGGAGGGACGACCTAGATGCCTATAATGTGGGATGGCGGGAGCTCGCCTTTGATAGGCAGGAGTGGAGCAAGAGAGGAGAGGCCTTTGCCCAGCAGTGGGACACAAAAATAGGCTAAATAAAAAAAAATAAAAAAAAATTGTTTGAAGTCGCAAGCATTCGAAAACTATTTTTAATAACACAAAAGATTAATAATTTACAGTGTTGCATCTGAATGAGTGATCTCTAAAGTGCAATCGTTACTTCGCTTTGCCAAATTGTGATAGGGTTCGCGAATGGTTTAATGGTGTGTTGGCAACTGCATGTGAAAGTATGAACATCAAAATCTAGGTTTATCATATAATATTATGATGCTTATACGTACTAATAGTGAATCAAACACCGAGCCTGTAGTAAACAGAAAGGCTCGGCCAAACAATGCCCATCTAAGGCAAACAAGTGCGCGTTTATTGTGGCTTATCTGATAAGAGATAGTCGCGAGGACTCTATCGCGATATCGCTGCAGTTACCGGGAAAATTATGCATTATTAGTTCCAAAGATACGGATGCGATAGGGAATATATCAATGGACAGGAAAGTTTTCAGTTATTGAGTCATTGTGCGTGATCTAACACTTAATTCGGAGCATCAAATGTTATTCATTAGTATGCCATCAACAGAAGCTTGCCTTTAAGAGCACGAGATTATCATAGTCGCCTCTAACATTGGTCGGCTCTGTTTGGATCCTTCCCAAAACGGGAACTGGGACGAAGTACGGAAGACAAATATTTGTACCGGTGTGCGGCCGACTCGCGTTTTCCCTTGATAGTTGTAGTAAACAGTTTCACGTTAAATTATGAGCCTAAACCTACTAAAAGGTTGTTAACTTGTTGTGGGCCAAACTTGCACAACTTAATCCTTAATGTGTGTTTCCTTCTATTTTCTATTACCTACCTAAAATCGTTTGAGACATTGCATTGCCAGAGTCAATAAACCATCTTGTTTTTGCTGCTGTAACTTCACCTAGTTCAGGGCTTGCCTTTGTCACTACTCGCTAGCACGTCATATGCTATGTATTTCTTTTATTTATCTTTTTATGTTCTGCAATTCCATAAACTATAACGTGCCGGTCACATTCTTGATTTTCTTCTCAACCTAAAGCTACATAGCATAGGGGTGCGTATTATAATGTATAAATTTAAAATACATATCGGTTGAAATACATACAGTTGAAATGCCGAAAATCATAAAATATAATGTATCAAAATATATTAAGTTATTTGACATAAGTTCTAAACGTATAAGTTTAAAATGTATAGTGGTCAAAATATATAATAGTTACAATGCATAATGGTTCCTAGTCATATTGCACAAAATGCATATGTTTACAATGTATACGTTCAAAATACATAAAATTATAAAAATATCATAGTTAAATAAAATGTAACTTTTGACTTTCGTTTGACACGTGTCTTTTACTTCCTGTAGAAGTCATCTGAGTGTCCACCAATCTGAGTCAGTTTGGTAGGTTCTGATTCCCTACGAGGCAACGGACCCTTATATACAGTACTGGTAAACAAGGGTTACTTTAGGAAATTTTGGGGCTACTGTGATAGATTTAAAATGGTTATAAAAACGCAAATGTTCATAGCTCGATTGAGCAAATGACGTAAAAAGTTAGGTGATTTAACAAGGTACTTATTTCACTGCCACAGATGGTCTTAAAAAATAAGGAAACGGGGTAAAAAACTCTTTTCTAAAGTAGCCCCACATTTCAAAGTAACCACAGTTTACGGTACGTTTTCCATAATGGTTGAAATACATAATCAAAGGTTAATACAATATACCCGCAAGACCGAAAAATTATAATAACACCCTTTCGTATACCCTAACCGGTACCTCGCTGGCAGTGAGCGAGCGAAGCGAGCGAGCAAGACCTTTTAGGGCAGAAGCGACTCGGATAGGTTAGGTTCAGAAGGCTAAGGCGGGAGCGAAGCGTAGCGTAGCTCCCGCCTTAGCCTTCGGTGTTAGGTATTTTTTTTGTAACAGCACAGTAAATGATTATTTCCATTAGGTATTATTGTCTTTAACATTATGAAATGTAAATAATAATAATATCACCAATTTTATCAAACAAATAAGGTTTTCTACGTGGTAATAAAAAAGTAACTAACACCAAAGGCTAATGTGGGAGCTTCGCTCCGCTACGCTCCCGCCTTAGCCTTTGAACCTAACCATTCAGAGTCGCTTCCGCCCCGAACCGTCTTGCTCGCTCGCTTCGCTCGCTCGCCGAAAAGTATGCAATGTTTGTATCATTTCAAATTATCTAGATACTCTAATGGTTAGTAGTGGAGTAATACACTATACCCGAAAGACCGATAAAATATAAAAACACCCTTTCGTATACTCTTACCGGTACCTCGCTGGCAGCGAGCGAGCGAAGCGAGCGAGCAAGACCTTTTAGGGCAGAAGCGACTCGGATAAGTTAGGTTCAGAAAGCTAAGGCGGGAGCGAAGCGTAGCGTAGCTCCCGCCTTAGCCTTCGGTGTTAGGTATTTTTTTTGAAACAGCACAGAAAATGATTATTTCCATTAGGTATTTGTCTTTAACATTATGAAATGTAAATGTAAATCATATACCAAATTTTATCAAACAAATAAGGTTTTCTACGTCGTAATAAAAAAATAACTAACACCAAAGACTAATGTGGGAGCTTCGCTCCGCTACGCTCCCGCATTAGCCTTTGAACCTAACCATTCCGAGTCGCTTCCGCCCCGAACCGTCATGCTCGCTCGCTTCGCTCGCTCGCCGAAAAAAAGCAAAGCAAAGTTTGTTTCATTTCAAATTATCTAGATACTCTAATGGTTAGTAGTGGTGTAATGGTAGGGTTACCCTTGTTTCTAAATCTACTACAGTGTACTTAGTGGTACTAAATCTTTATTGTGTGAAGATTTTTTTGGTTAAATAAAGCATTTGGTAAAAAACAAAATGCCTTAATGTTATTTTCCGTGATGATATGAAATGAAAATTTGGCCAAATTAAAATGTGCATACTAAATATACTAAATATTGCATTGACATCACTACATAGTATAAAACAAAGTCGCTTTCCGCTGTCTGTCTGTCCCTATGTATGCTGATCTGCACTTTATGTCCACCTTTTTGAGTTTTAAATAACTGGATACTATCCTGTGGCATTATTAACCGACAATAAAATTACAAAGCACACTGCACCAGTAATCATACAGCAATACACTCATTCGATCGACCAAATAATGTACCTACCCAGATACAATCTCATGTCCACCCTATTTCTGTGCAGTCGGTAATAATACTCTTTGCTACCCTCTCTCAAAAAAATGAGCTTTAAACACAATAGTGTTGTTGCGATAGCGATAGTTTCGCTATCGATAGTTGATTTTGAGAAATCAGTCAATAACGCGATAGTTCTATCAAAAATATCGACATGCTGCAATTCTATAGTGAATATTAGGCGATACTATTGAACTTGGTCGACACTATCGATAGTATCGCGTCAAAAGAGTCGATATTATCTATACTATCTATGATCTATCGACGCGTTTCGATAGTATCGATAGTTTTGCAACTGTATAATATAATGAAATGTTCGTTTCGATAGTACTATCAATAATATGACGGATTTTCAAGCCCACGATAGTATCACACGATACTATCGATCGATATACTATCGCTATCGCAACACCACTAATAGACATTAATAGGACGTAATTAGACTGGAGATGATGATGAATTGATGAACAAACAATACAATAGGTTCCACTTTGACTTTCGGGATGCTTCGGTTTTAATTGTAAAGGTTCGTGTTTTCACATAGAATATAAGTATACAATCGTAGAACATACTATCAAAACGCTTACATTACGATGGAAGCAATCTTATTGTACGCATCTTGATTGTAT
Organism: Archips crataeganus; assembly: GCA_947859365.1. Taxonomy (NCBI): domain Eukaryota; kingdom Metazoa; phylum Arthropoda; class Insecta; order Lepidoptera; family Tortricidae; genus Archips; species Archips crataeganus. The sequence goes on along the minus strand of OX402071.1, from coordinate 3,786,418 downwards.
GTGTTTTGACCGTATGGATTTCGACCATTATGAAAAACGTTCTTTATAGATTTTTATTGTTATTTCTTTCAAACATTATATATTCTGATTGTATATATTCTGAACTTATACATTGTGAACTTAGTCATTTTAACTGTATGTATTTCGACCATTATGAAAAACGTACGTTATGAATTCTGATTGTTATTTATTTTAACTTTTATATTTTTCGATTTTATATATTTTGAACGTATATATTGTAAACGTATATATTTTGATTTTATACATTATGATACGTACATGGGTACGTATCATAATGTATAAAATCAAAATATATAAAATATATATGCTATGGAGCATAGGTAGTAATTTTCGTTTCAATTATACGAAGCTGCTCCAATTTAACATTAACAAGTGGAAAATGTGGAAACTTCCCGTTCCGTTCCTATTGTTTATACATGACCTCCCCAGCGTCACCTTTACCTGAAGATATTCAACTGTAGATACCTCGTTATTTTGATTTCCGTATAGAGATTGTCGGATATAGCCCGACAAAGACAATGGGTACGTATCTCGAGTCGAATATATAATAGAAAGGGCTATCCGAGTACTTTTAACTTAGTACAGTTGTGTAAGACGGAGGTTGCTTTTTTTAAGTTTTCTTTAGGCTTCGCGTTGTAACACAAAGTTTTTCGTTATTTCTAATGGCTGCTTTTAAATGCTCAGAGATCTTTGAAAACATCAGTTTAGAATAATGAATTGTTCGTTCACAATTTAACTTGCTTCGATCACCGCAAGCCGCAAATAGTTGTGGCGGTGTGAAAATTTTATTGTGTTCTGTATATAAAATTTCACCATTGTTTCCATGTTATCTCCTCCTTGCATAACTGGAACTATGTTCACACTATAATGTGAATTTAAAATTCTCAAATTCTTTATCATCATGTAATTGGGATAGTATCTATCTTATGATGGTACATATTACAAAGAACAAGTTTTAAACTCTTATATTTCCAGCAGCTTGGTATTAAATAGAATTACACAAGAGTTATGACCTATTTATGTCGACCCTATTATAATTTATCGCCTTATACCATAAAAATCACGGGCCATTAATAAATACGATGTTTTAACGGTGCCGCGTCGATGGTGAGAATACCAATCCAAATCGGCTGGTGATATAAGAGGTTCTAAATGGAACTATTTCAAAAATATACGTTCGCGCCTCATCCATATAAAAATGCTTGATGTAGATGATGTAGGACTATACCCCGATACTTTTCCACGTCTATTATTTGATTATTTTTTAATGTTCTGATCACCGAGATCAAATGTAACAAACCAAAGAAGTAGGTTAGCACGTGTTTATTATTTTCGCACAAGATGCGGGCACGCTCCGTCTGGCCTGTCGGTCAGCACAACGGTATTCCGTAACGGTACTGACAGATTAATTGTGCCGAAATTTGGAACGTCTCGATGCCATGCCAGTTGCTGCCAATGCTATTGCTAGTTGATTAATCTTAAAGCTATTGAAATCACTTGAATTTAACAAGTATGCCTGATAAACTTCACCATACAGAGACTAAAAAAATATGTAGAACACCTAATGACTCTATCATTCTCGTAATTGTGTTGCTTAAATGCTATTAATTCGTTTCGATTATTTCTAGCCATATTTATTGCATACAACATAGGTACCTACTCGTGCAACAGAAAATCCAAGTGTGGTTGCATGTCATAATCAATTAACATCGGTCTATTCATTGTTTGCAGTTAATACCTGCATTCTGCGTTACTAGATCAAAACAGGTTATAGAATTGTGCCACATCGCTCGCCCACTATAGCTCTAAATTCGTTGTCTGTAGGCGGTTTTAGGCAAGGCAGCATGCACAAGTTGTAGGCGTTCTGTTAGAACGGTGAAATAGTACGTTACATTCGCTATGGTTTTCTCAGAATGGATAGACATATGCGTATTTGGACATCTAAATTAAAACACAAATCTAGCATTCGTAGCTTGTTGTCATTATTCTTATTTTAATTGGTATTTAATTAATAATGATAACTTTCAAACAGTTCGGTAAAATAGGTTGAGATCAATACACACTTTTGCATGTATTTTTATTTTATTATTGTTTTTTTTTTAGCTTGCATTATGTTATTGTACCAAAGTTAATAAAATAAAATAAAATAAAATAAAATAAATAAATAAATCTTATAAATATTATCAACTCACAACTCCATAGAAATTTGTTTAAATGGTGTTAGGAATCACGGCAATGGCACCTTCACGCTTTTTGGTATGAATGCTTTACTGTTTTCAGTGTGCATATCGTTTATCAGACTGTACCTACTCGGCTTAGGTGTTAACATTGCCTTATCGGCTATCGTTCTTATTCCGTGGCTTGCCATTTCTAGCTCACTTTTCTTAACCTTCTCAATTCTCATTGCTTCCTAAGCAAACAAATACACTATTGACGTATGGCGGCGCTGCCGTCGTAAGTTGTTTGAACATTCAATTTTAACCAAAAATAGCTCACACGTGTCGATGTAAAAGCAAGCAGGGACGAGTACTTACAAGGCCGATGAATTGGATTTACTTTGGTGCCGCTAGTAAGTTCGAATGAAGCATGTTGTATTGCTAGTCTGAACAGATGTTTCACTACGTGTAGGTACCACTAGAAGGCTGCTTGTATCTTATACGGTTAACATGACTATCTACAACTGTTCAGTAACTAATGGTATACATACACGATTATCGATATACAGGTCAAAATTTGCAATGTTCGAATTATCAATATAACACCAAATCATGCATACTTTTCACGCAATTTAAGCATATGATGAACAAATTGTCTGGTGGTAGGTAAGAGACGTGTTGTCTGCAGGGTACATACAGCCGGCATGTTTACATTACATTGTTACCAAGAATGCCAGTGTACCTATGTTAGATCAAGATCTAGATCAGAACCAGCTCAGATGGTCGGGTCTAGCTTTCTATTTCGTCTTGTTAATACTAGATCTGCTCATTTTTTACTCATTACATTTATCACGTTATATTTGCTAAGAAAGTAATTTCTGAACGCTTTCGATTTAGAAATTACGAGCAGATGAAAGTTAACGTATGACATTCTAGGTGTCGCTCATTTAATCGATAAAGTATTAAATGTCGAATTTACGGCTTTCAAAGCAGATGCATCTTAAAGTATGCAGATTCTAAATATGTCTGATAAATATATTATGTACTTTGGTGATGAACAAACTGTGAGAATGTGAACGTTTACATACGCGGTGATTCATTAATAAGTGATTTCGTTACGACAGCATTTAGTCAGTCACCAACAATTTTAATAGCTAACACACGTCACTGACTTTGTAATAAACTGTCATTACAAAGTTGCTTTAGCGATTTAACAAACTTTTCTGAAATATTAGACCAGATTTAGACTAAATGTCATAGTTAAAAGGATGATAATTTGAAGATATTCTTCCTCTATGCTTAGATATTATAGAGTAAAATATCAAGTAACTTAACTTCAAACGCAGGGTATAAATTGAATTTAAGAGTACTGTAAGAAAGAACATTCGATGTTCTGGAATAATTAATCGGTATTCGCATTTCTTCCTTTTTTTAAAGGGAGGGAATCGTAAAAACGATTCAGGAACGACCTCTTTGTAATTGAAGCAATTGCCTGGGTCGGGCTTTGATTGTTATAGAACGGATTTTTTTTATATGATTACGGGCTGAAGATACCTACTCTCTTAGCCTTTGCTAAAGTTAACGTTAAAATTTTGACAGCGCTGAGAGAATTAGAAGCTTGCTGTGTTAAGTACCATTAGAGTTCGCTGAATTTTGATTCTTGTTCACTTAGTGTACCGAATTCAAGCAACTCTTAAGATTGTTTTGGAGTCGAGTTAGTGTATATATTTTATTTATCTAAATATAGCTAAACAATGTGAAACTTTCACCGTCTCGTCCCACATCTGTTACATCATAATGACTGGTTTCATCCAGTCATTTGTTTGTTTCGTTTCTCCAAAACCCGTACCCACTATATTGACGAACTGGTTTCTTGGTGCGACACTTTGTCACACACTTGGCTATAGATTTTTTGATTTTCGAAAGACGTGAAAGTTGCATATCCTTTTTTGGTATGTGGATTAAAGGCGAATATTAGTTGCGGTCTGATTTGAAAATGGACGGGCTGAAATGATCACCGAAATCAATTTGACATGCGTTCTTCACACTCGAAAAGGTTTTTTGTTACTTTGTTTCAAGAGCTTAGTGATATTTGATGTCATATTATCTTAAGGTGACAAAAAAAAGTTGGAGGGGTAATGTTTACGATGGCATGAGAATTTGTAACGACAGTAACGAGGTATTAACAATTTTTACGCATTTTAGCTTAGTTAGAGAAACGCTTATGTGGCAGCATCGAAGTTGGGGAATGTTTCATTTCATTCAAAATGGTATTAACGTTATCAACAAAAAATGAAGTGTACACTTATTTTAAATACATTAACTTGCGTTTTGTAATCATAACAAGTAAAATATCCGAGAGGAAAGCTCTACAAAAACATATAGCCAATTTAATTGCACTCGTGCTTGTAAAGCCCCCTCGAAAGCCTTTTATCGGATTAGCAACCGCACGGGGGTGCTTTTCGCTGTATCACCAACAAAATCGTTGGCCACCGGCCCCTCCGACGCACTGGGCTTTGAACTTTCACGCTTTCAATCAAAGGGCAATGATTTACCAATTATAGAAAATAGCTGCTCGTGCGGAATCAATATTACTTATAATGATACTTGCTGTTCACGTCGTCATGTTCTTTCGTACGTGAAATGTGAAAATTTCAAGTTTACTTAAGACTGTCATCGGCATTACATAGAATAAGCGCTGGTAGGAAGGTCTAAATGTTGACTCTTGGTTTTGTTTAATTTCAGCTGAACTAAAATGTCGAAACGAAATATTTCAATGGCCATTACAAACCTGACTGTGAAAGGTAAACTTTCGAGGTCGACGAAAGCTGTTAAAACTGTACACAATTGAAAGTAAAAAAGTTATTACGCGTAATTTCGTTGGCCATGACAATTAGTGTACGGGTCAACCGCTTCACCGCGCCAGTCAACAGTGGAGGCATCGGACAATGCGGGCTAAACACTCATGATGAGGGGACGTGTGCTTCCTGCTTTGCGACGAGTGTCATGCCCATCCTAATTTTTGATGACCAGTTATCTAATTAGTGGCACAGGAGTCAGAGGGAAAGCGGTAGCGGGAATGGTTTGGAAGACCTCATTTAGTCATTGATCTAGAAGTGAGGTTGCGTTTTTGAGTTCTGCTGCCATGTTGTCTAACGTACTTGGAATCATAATAGCTTTTACCATTTCTTTTTGTCAAACGGACGAGGCTAGAATGAGATGGCGACTGCCGTGACGAGACAATATTGCCTTTGGTCGAAAGCTATATTAATTTCGGCTTTAATTTGGTTAATTAAATGATGCGGCACGAAGTTTTACTTCGAAAAAGATTAACAAAAGATTTATCATTAGCGCTCACAGTCGCAGCTACACAAGATTTTGACACGAAAAGTCTTCATCAAAGCCGGTTTAACATAATTGAATAACTTGAAACAAAGTTGCAATTTTATCTAATCGTACAATACGTATCGGAGCGATTGCGCGGTGTCTCCCGAGCGAGACGGCGTACGCGTTCAACTGGGCTAGAGGGAGACCGCTGCGGCTCTCGGTTCGATGCTTGTGAGTCACGCTCCGGCGCCCGCGCAGCCTCATGATGGTCCACTCTATGAGCGAATGCGAGAGTACGGTAACTACATATTTTTTAAGCGGACATAGACGAATACCACGGATAGACTGATGACGGGTCTTCTATATTTTAGGTAGATTATATGAATCCGATACTTATTTAGTATACCTAATGATGTCTCATATGAAGCCGATAATTAGCTCTTGCTGTTTATGGATCAAATGATTCAGAAAACGTGTCTTAAGTGTACCATACGGTAAAACTTTGGAGTCAGATTGCGACAACAAAATTTCCGGACCAGTACAACTTAGGGATCTTAAAAAATTTGCCTGCCGTTTTTACAAACGGCTGACAACGCATCCGCAATTCTAGTTACTATGGGTGTCCTTGTCCATTGATGGCGACCCGCCTTTTCTTTTTCCCGATATCGCATAGAAAAAATCTCGCAAATATACAATTGTGATGGCACAACCCTTTCAATGCGTCTGTTGCTTGACAGGAAATATGTTTGAAATACCACGGGACATGATACCATCACTTAATCAACAAATACACGTAGTTGTTACAGCACGTTTATTTGATTTATTGCGGAATTGTTGACTTAAACCACAGTCTCTTGTCGGAAGCATCGACCGCGCCGACGGGGTCGCGTAACGTTCGTGATGGATTGCTGGCTCCGTGCTCGCCGCGTTCGCCAACATGACAATTATTTGCCGGATACCAACAGAACTCTCATTCATTCCGACCATTGTTTGATCCAAAACACGTCGACCTGAATTTGCCGCTAGAGATGAGAAATTAGGTTTGCGGTGAGTCATGTCCAATGAGAACTTCATTAATCCGTATTCATATCGGAGTGTTCGAAGGCTAATATAATATTTACGGTTACGTAACAGATTTTTAATTTTAAGTACTTTTTATCCTCAAAGTGTAACTAGTTCCAATGAAAATTTACGTAAGGAGTTGTTCGATCGAGTTGAATTCTACTTTCTTTATTACTTTCCCAACTTATTAACTCCAAACTATTAAAAATACCACCGTCCGAGACGTGTTCTTTTTGCTTTTCACAAAAGGAGACTGGAACTGGTTTGCGAAGGCCCGCAGCAAAAAATACCGGAATGGCCGCACGAAATGCTCCTTTAAACGTTCGCTAATTTGCGTAGGCTTGCTATTACAACATTAATCTCTGGTTATACTTTAAAAGGAAATGCTCGTTATATCACTAATAGGAGCTCGTGTAATACACGGTCTTTATTATGTTTGAATAACACAAGTAAAAACTCGTCTTTGTCTACGAACCATTCGATTATTATCTTCATCGAAATGACGTCCGCATTTTATCTACGTTACCTATCCATTGAAATTCGCGATTGGCACTTAGCTTAGCTCCTTGACACTTTAATTGTTGGAATTCGGGTTACACGTCTAATATAGAATTTTCTGCAGTACCCTACCGATTGCTAACATCATGCCTCTTGCGGAAGCTTGCGGTTCACACGAGGTCGTCTATTCCAGGGAATTATCATCTTTTTGTGTCAAGATGTAAGGTCTAGATTAGTTGTAACGGGGCTGCATTGTAGTCTTGCGGTAGACTAGGTTTACATTACAGTTATTTTAAGCTTTGTAACCAGAGACCGTTGTGCACCTCTTACATAGATTCTAACGATAATATGTTAAAAGTACTCCACTGCTTCGCCCGCTTCGCTCTCGCTCCGCAGCCGTGGGATAGGACCTACAATACCTATCGAGGGTTAGAATCCTGCGCTTGAGCGTTCCTGTTAATTCGTGCGCAGGATTCTAACCCTCGATAGGTATTGTAGGTTCTACCCCACGGCCGCGGAGCAAGAGCAAAGCGGGCGAAGCAGTGGGGTAAAAGGTATACAATACCTAACTACTGTTAACACTCTGTCAGATTATCACTATCATTCGTGATTCAGCCTTCACTTCTTTTTAACGAAGACCAAAGTAGATACTTACTATAAATTGATTAAACTTTGTGAACTTCAATATTTATAATATTATTTATTTTATTAGCAGTACGGCTGCTCACCGAACAGCCGTACTGCTAATAAAATGTTTTTTCGCTTTTAAATAATTTCAATATTTATGTTCCCAAATACCTGTTTCACTATAAATTTCATTAATACCTTACTGTTTAATCGGGTCATCTAATTACATTTCGGAATTGCTAACTTTGCTATTCAATCATCCAACTTCCGCCGGTTGACGGTGCGAACTCTGTGACGGTATAAATGGAACATCGGGATTCAGTTTTATTTAATAAGCCAACTTTTTATGACAGAACTTTGTTCCTGAATAAAAAGTAAATTCACGAGTGCTATTTCGGATTGTGGGCGTACGTATTTTTGTTGAGATTGAAATTATGACTGTTCAGTATAGTTCAAATTGATTAATGATATTCATAAAAAAAGTTTTTGTTTTGCAACTTGATGATTGACTTGTTATTATTTATTGTATCGCTACTACAATAACAGCAACTAACAATAATAACATTGTAGCCAGGACTGCATCTGACTCATTCGTCTAAGTGACTTAAAAAACTAAGGTCAGGGAGTTGTCGACAAAAAAAGAAAATAGTCTCCGTGAGGGGCAAATCAAAAACGTCTGTCATACTAACCTTGTTTTAAACAACAATGCTTCATTTGTTGCGGTGCAATTTTATACACATTATAGTTTAATGGTTGCCATCTATCCGAATGACATGATTTTGAGCGCCCGTGGATTCCGCCGACGACGCAAAAACATTGTGTGGCTCGTGTGACTCATACACGTTTCACTCGCCATCTGTTGCAACCTCGACTTAGCCTCAAGGCCCGTAATACTATTTACTCTTTCGACATGCATTTTATTTATATACTCAGATTTAATCCAGCAAACAATTAAGTACATCGTTCGTTTCACGATAAACTTATCTCCTGATAACTCGTAGATAATTAATATCGGCTCTCTTATCGCGGAACTCAATTTTATTCACGGCCGTATTGTATCATCATTTCGCTGAAATTGTTTTGTATCTTGCTTATTGTGTTGTGTTGATTCAAGTGTGGTGTCGGGTCGTTTTTGTGCGTCTCTTTCAGATACAGGTATGTTGGCAGCGACAGCTTTATGTGCTACATTTGTTTTGGGTGCCTGGTGAACGGTTTTGAATAATCGTTCAAATGACTTAGTCGTTTTATCTCTTTCTTTGCAGATGGACTGGTAGCTGCTCGCTCGCTTGCTCCCGTATTGCTGATACAACGACGTGTAACGAATTCCAATTGAAGTCGATGCTTTTAAATTACTAGTTATTTTTTTTATTTCTCAAGCTGTCTAGTCTACCCTTTGAACATAATATGTGCTCCGCGAGCCTATGTCAATCTCAGCAGATTATCTTTTATTTCCATGGAATCAGTCATTGTCACTAATTAGTTACTTGTTATGAAGGTTACGATTGGAAGGCGGAAGCTTATTACTATCTTGTCATTCCAATCTTGTGGTTTCAAAACGAAATAGACGCTCGTATGTCTGGAAACTTTACGACTCAAATTACGATCAGTTTAGTAGTACCCTTAAATGTTTAGTTCTTTCGCTAGTTGTAATAAGGTCTCGTTTATAATTCGATTTGTTTTGTGCTGTGGCTTTAATTTGGTCGGCGGCACTTGTTTTCCCGAAGTCTATTCTTATCGGATTACGACTCGTTACGCTCGTCCGAATGATTTCACTTTTTGTGAAGCATTCGTCTGATTTCTTTTTATTAGATTACGCATGACTAGTGTCATTCCATTTTTTAACTCTTTAAATATTTCCTTATCAATTCATTGCCGAATTATTGTTTATTAGTTAGCGTTTGTTAATACATACAATCGATTTTTATCGTCTCAGCAACAAGGGCTAGTGCGTCAATCACTGAATTTTAGATGTGAAATTTCTGTATGACGTCAATCGTGAAACAAACAGGAGCGATCGATATTTGGAAGGCTCTATTCGTCACTACAAAGCTCAGGAAACCCTTGCTATTTTTAGTAGACGTTGGGATTAGTGATAGTGGGATATAGGTCGATATAATCTATCACACTTTTGTAACCACACAGACGGCCGTGTTATCTCTACACCGATAATCGTTCAGTGTAGCTGTAACACAAATGTTTGTTTAGTAGCTTTAGAACGCTTTATTTACAGATCTACATCCAGACTTAATTCTTGCCTAAAGTGATAGAAACTGTGATAAACTTACTTGCATAAATGTGAACTTAGAGCTCATTCGAACGAATAGTTTACTAGTGAAATGATCTCAATCTAAAATGGAGCGTAAGTTAACTCGTGAGGACTTTATGCGAAAGAGCTTTAGAGCTCCCCGGACGTCCCCGGTCTCCGAGAATCACGAGCCGGCCGTCAACGGCGCTCCTCCGCCTTCGCCAGTGTCGTTGTCCATGTTAGAGAGGACTCCGCAACCGCCAAGGGCCCAATATGAAGTCACCACTGCCGGCATCGCCCCTAAACGCCTGGAATTCAACAGAACGCATCCTATTCATCTTAAATCATTCCAAGCACCCGAGCCTCCGGACGACAGCTCGAACGTTCCTCCCTCTGACGATGTTTTACGCAAGCTGGAGAGACAAATCGGCGAAATGGAGCGCGGACTAGAAAGAGCCCAGAACGGGACCGTTGCCGTTGACGAGAGAGTGCGTTACGCAGAACACGAAAACCTCCTCCGAACTGGAGTGTCTTCCGTAGGCGGAGGAGGGTATTTAGCCGCGGATTCTGACACAGAACATGACGTCGTGCCCTTCAATAGGAACGAAAGCACTCGAAGCAGCACTGGCGCTACCGCCCCAGTGGCCCGACCAGCTCCCAGACTAGCTAGAACTCATTCCGATACACAGCAACACCAGGTCGCCGCAACCGCGAGGCTCATGCGTAAACTCGCTGACGGCGGCGTGAAGGAGGAAAAAACTAAGGTCATCTCTAGAAAAGCGATCCAGGCACGAATGGAGCGGGTCAAGAACTCCGTAGTAGGAACGAAACACGAGCACAGGGTTCTAGCAGAACACAGAGCCGAACCACCTTCCCCAAGGACGCCGACCTCGCCCATTTCGCCTCGAGCATCCATACAGGTAATTTGTTGTGAACGTCTCGTACACGTCCCTATGTTTGACACATGACGTTATTCTATTAAGTAATCTTTTGTGCATAACAGACTGTAACAAATCCATCAAAACTCGTTTTCATTTTTTAACGTAAGCCATTGTCAAGGCGATCGCGTTACAGTAGTATGTGAGGTGTCAACGACCTTCAAGGACGAAGGGATCTAGGCGCGATGCGGTCTCTCTCACGCGCATGTTTATATATGCTTTTAACAGGAATGTTGTGCTACTGTTTGATTAAACGAGTCTGGTAAATTGTAACCAATTATTTGACGAGAAACGTGAAAGATATAATTAAAAGATTGTGCTTGAACTTATCGACGCGTTTCTCTATTAGGATAGCATCGAAGTATTTGTAACCTGTGACGTCATAGTGTAACTTAACGATGTAATAAGTCAGATGGCTCTATTCCCAAGCTATAAAATGGGGTTCCTTTACGATTTATTAGCTCTTGATCTTACTTTATAATGACCACCCATCGAGCGTGCGTCCGTATTTCTCTAATGAACCAAAACGGTTTTAATGTAGTCTTTGATATAGCTTGACTCTTTTGTTGTTAGAAAGTAAATAAGATATGGTAATATCTCAGGAGGACAGAATATACGATCGTATTTATTAGGAATCTTAGGTCAAGGCGGCACTACGTTTGTATTGCTAAGCTACGTTTGTACTTGCGACGTGTTATAGTGATTCAAATTGAGTGTGACTTCGACCTTACGTTATTGATACCATTTATAATCTTGATCTGATCATAAAATGAATACGGGATATTTCAGCAGCATTTTGGGTTACTGACTGAATATCTCTGTTTTCATCGTAATTTTGGTTTAAAATTCTGTCACGCCTTTGACGCGGTATACTTAGGACATCATTATTATCATCAATAACCCCAGCCTATATACGTCCCATTGCAGGGCACAGGCCTCCTCTCAGAATGAGAGGGATTGGGCCGTAGTTTCCACACGGGCCCAGTGTGGATTGAGAACTTCACATACACCTTTGAATTTATTATATATTTTTATTAGCAATACGGCTGCTCACCGAATCTAAGATTATTTAAAAGCGAAAAAGTTTTTCGGGTGCGCCGGCGGGATTCGAACCCACGTCTCCTGGTTATTTTTTATTTTTGAATTTCTTCTCATGTGTATGCAGGTTTCCTCATGATGTTTTCCCTTGACCGTAAAGCTCATGGTAAATTACAAATGTCATTTCGCACATAAATTTCGAACAACTTAGAGGTGCGAGCCCGAGCCCGAACTCGAACCCACGACCCTCTGCTTGACCAAAGACCAAGACCATAGGTCAAACCACTGGGCCACCACGGCTTCTTAGGCCACCACGCCACGCACTTAGGACATACATACATACAATCACGCCTCCTTCCCAGCAAAGGGGTAGGCAGAGACTATTTGTTTCCACCTGCTACGATCCTGACGTATATCTTTCGCTTCCACAACATTGATTAAACTTTTCATACATACCCGCCGGTTTCGGTTACTCTTGGTCTCGCCCTTCCAACATTTCCATCCACAATCGTCTTACATATCTCTTAGGATCAATCAATAATATATGGCAACATCTGTCAACTACAGTTTAAAAAACTTAAATAACATTTAGGGCGCCTTTTCACTAGAGATGTGCTGTGAAGCTATGCTCCGAGGATTTGAAATTTACGCTACGAAACTATGTGACCGTTTCCACTAATGCTAAGCTATGTAGCCGCTCGAGGAAGTTTCAGAGCAGGCATCTTCAATCAATCAAATATTTTATTTGCAAGAATACAGTTAGATGGTCAATAAATACATTTCTTCGTACAGTGTATTCAGCCCTTTAGAGGAGATACAAATATTATCTTATAATAGTTATAATATAATTCAAAAATGAAAAATTTAATAATAATAAAATAAATCAATAAATTGTCAACTGATTCTAAATTAAATTAAAACCAAATTAATTTAATTACGTTTCCTGTGCCGAAAAACTAACATGCATCGTGCATTAATAAAGATCTAAGATAATACCAAATTTAATACATATGCCGCTTCTAATTTAAATATTCTTTTACGGAGTAAAATGAATTTTGTGTTAGAAAATGTAACAGACGTTATTTAAAAATAAAAACATAATTTGGATGAAACCGTGGCCACCAGTGCTATGCTATGTGGACCAATGGATATGATTGATATCAAACACATCCATAGCAACGTAGCTTAGCACATCTCAGGTGGAAAGGCACCTTTACAGTGGTGTTCAATCAAGTCAAATTATCCTTGTATTTTCAAATAAACCCTTTTTCATCCAGATAAGCATATGAACGATTGTTATTTACAATTCTGTCCATAAAAACATAAGCCATCACTAACGCCATTTCTACCGAATATCACGTCCGTGAATATTAATTAAACACGTGCCGCGACCGCGAACAAGCAAATAAATTCGGTAAACTGTAAGTAGGCCAAGGTTGTGTCCCTCAAAATATTAATTATGCTTAATTGATTAACGGAAATCTCCTGGGCATATGAAATACCATGTTATATTTAAACATTTTTGGGTAGAAATATGTAGTTCCTAAATGTACCTACCAGTGTACACTACGGAAAGCGGACATGACAGCGTATGTTACTAAGTATACCCAATGTGTTACCATCTGACATCCTGATAATACGTCCCACTGCAGGGCACAAGCCTCCTCTCAGAATGAGGGGGGCTTGGGCCGTAGTTAGATACCACGCACGCGAACTTCGCACACATTATTGAATTTCTTCCTCACTATGTTTTCTTTCACCGTAAAGCTCATGGTAAATTTCAAACGTAACTATCTATTCTATTGCGGTGCTCGCAAAACAGCCCTGTGACACACTGACAGCAAAGCGATAGTAGTTGGGTTCCGTTGGTCATCCTTCGAGTACGGAACCCTAAAAAGAACCGTGGCACTCCGACCGGAAAATATAATGGCGCTAGGCGGTTACGTCAGTTTGCATCTAATTTACATAGCGATTAAAATAAAATTAGTGAACACTGGGAACAATATTACCCTGGTGTAATCTCATATATATTATATAAATATACACCGTGAAATTTTAGTGGTTGTTTTCCCGAAACGAGGTGATTTAGTATCGATTGTACAATCGATTTATAATTACTATTTTGACTAGAGTCAAAAATCTAATTGTGAAAAACGAAAGTCGAAAATGACCGCAAACCAATAGTAACGCTTCGTTGGTACCTAACCTATCGTACGATCGTACGCTACTTGTACCAACGAAGCGTTACTATTGGTTTGCGGTCATTTTCGACTTTCGTTTTTCACAATTGGATTTTTGACTCTAGTCAAAATAGTAATTATAAATCGATTGTACAATCGATACTAAATCACCTCGTTTCGGGAAAACAACCACTAAAATTTCACGGTGTATAGTTTAATATATGCGTGAACGAATTAGGAAACTGCATCTGTACCTATTTACTTTAAATTTAGGTCAGGGTGCGCAGTGTTGGATTGGAGGACTGGAAGCGCTCGAGAAAAATCTCATTTCCTTTGTCATTCGTTGTCGATTTTATGTCCCTAAATGACAATTATACTTAATTATTTAGTGAGTACACTTGTTTCACCACCGATTGTTTCCATTAATTATAGAGTATCTACAGATCAATATAGTAGGTAGTCATCTGAGATTTTCGTCAAGCCTTTCAAATCCACCACCCAAATGAATAGTTCTATTTTTGTTACAAGAATATATAAATATAATTTACTTACGATATTGTTTTAAATTTTACAGGTAAGCGAAAAGATGCATTATGAAGTACCTACACGTCAAATCGAGTCGAGGTAAGTAATTTAACGTAAATAACGTAATGTTACGTCGTCTGAAAAAAAAAGTGTGAATGTCAAGGTAACATTCCGTCGCTGGTTTAAACGCACCACTAGAATAACAATTGATTGTTTATACTTTGAACACGTATCTGTGGACAGGGGAACTCTTAGTATTTATAACGCTTGCGTGTATTGTATAAATTTACCCAAATTGACAAAGTGAAGGCAATTTTACAGTCAAACACTTGAAAGATTCAGAAAACAATTGTCAATTTCGTCTCTCTAACTTTAGCCCTAAGCGAAAAGCAGGCAACAAGGGTATAATTATTAAAATTAAACAATCGAAACACTCGGTTCTCTTCGGCGGTAAAATTGGGCAGATAACCTTAACATTTTAGAAGTTATCACGACATTATCTAGCTTAGATAAGACCATAGTAGACTATTTGCGAATTCACCAGGACATTATGTCATCAGAGGTAAAATTATCATTAAGAAAACATTGTCTTAGAGACACGGAAACATTTTTAATTTGCACTACATTTTATAACTTCGCTCAAGATAGTCGCCGTCCTATGGAATTATAACATGCCGCAGTTTACGATATTTCATTTATTTGTAGTTAACTACTGTAATGAATGAGACTTCCTCCCTTAGAATTGATTTGTCATGAAATGACCTATTATCGACATTGGCATCAATGGATTTGATTCTGTCAACGGCAGTTAGTGCCTATCATTACTTGTTGTATGCGTTTGAACTAGCTGCCTTACTAAAGGTTCTTCTCTGAGTAGAGTTCGCAATTTAGTAAAAGTCTATCCGCTTACATAATTTGACACTGACACTGATTTGATAGCCTTTTCGTACCGAATCAGACGGGAAGAAGCAATCAAATTGTATTATTGCGACGCACGGCATCTTTCGAGCCTTTGTTCTAAAATCCTGTTTATTATGAATATTTTGTTGTGCCAAGACCCCTTTGCCATGACCTTGACTCATTGATATGTGATCCATCGATTACTCCAATGTCTCGACGTCGAGGGTAGAGCCTAAATGTTATTGATTAAGATAAGGCGTAGGTACTGAAATAGACGCGTATGCGTCACTGCCTTAGTCACGTAATGAATGACGATAAAACTAAGGAGAGTCCATATGCAACGCACTGGTGAGGCGGCTGCATTGGAAGATGTGATTATTAAGGTGGTACGTCTTCGAACCTTTAATATAGATGGCAATCACAAGAAATTCACACCTAAGCGCGCGCACCGTGTCATTCGTTAATATAACTTCACCCATAACGAGTAAGTTACTCGCAACGACGAGCATTACAGCAATGTTGTGTTAACAACTCATAATTCAGGGACTTGGGCACACCCCCTGGCAAATCTCACGAGATTACAGCAGCAATGTTACTTTTCGAGACGGTCCATTTTACTAACTTCGTTACATGCAAAGAGATCTTCATTTTGGTCAGGTCAAGGTCAGGTCAACTGAGAATTAAGGATGTGAGGCGATGCAAAGGAACAAATGAAACAATTATGTAATAGATGTGTTGATCACTCCGTCTTATTGTGTTCGTTAAGAAAAACCACCACAATGTAACGACTGACTCAATATTTTGCTCATCAGTCGTTTGTTGCGCATGTGAGTTTTATTATCAATAAAGTAATTTGTGTTTGACTCTTTATCGTCTTGTAAACACGATCGCACGTCAACAACATCTTTTGGAACGATTTGTCCGAAATTCATTCATGAACAAACATCTTTATACCCATCTGGTTTCGTTGAGACGTTTCATATTGTAGATATAGCATTTTTACGAGAGATTCGTATTGTTTGACGAGTGTGAGGTGTGAATGGCAGCCAGCCAACTGTGCTGAATACTGGTGCACTTGTGTTTGAATGACCAACAATCAGTTCTTTGCGGGATTTGATGAATGATGTGGATGTTGTCAAAGGGTTGTGATGTTGGGTGTTTACCGGTGCTGTATTTGCTAACGATGGCGTAACCTAAGTGGTGCTAATTGTGCCTGTTTACATGCAGGGTGTTACTTCAGTGTATGATCAAGATTTGTTTGATTGATTGATTGATTGATGCACATTTGGACGAAGACCTAATCCCATTTTTCTAGTCTTCCCTTTTAAAAGATGTTTCCGAAAAACTATAAAACTTACTTAAATTGATTCGTTATTTTGATACTACGGAACACGGACTTTGGAATTTATAAATTTTGTTCTCATGACAAACTTTTGCTAAAAAAGACCTAAGAAAACGTAAGTTTACACGTAAAAGTGGGACGAGCCTCGTAGGCTTGTTCTACACTTTAGCGAATTTATTCCTCCGATATAGGTCGGCCGCGTTTGGCTCACAGCCACTAAACTTCTATGTTATTCCCTTTACAAAATGTCGAAGTAAGTCCTCCTAAGTTGCGAATTCTCTCTCTGGCAGAATTTCGCGTAAAACTGAGGTAGTGCGATGATAGTTTTTTTGTTATTACTCGAACGAAACTGTCGTCGATATTCGTAAGAGAATAAGAATTAATCGCTTACGTTACGATTTAGTCAAATACAATACTTCATATCTTTTTAGAATTAGACGGCAGCAATTAACATTCATCATTATCATCATCATTTCAGCCGAAAGACGTCCACTGCTGAACACAGGCCTCTCCCAACAACCCCAATTAACATTGTCTGAACTAAATTTTTTGGCAATTTTAATTTTTTTACATTAAATGTCTTAAAATTTGAATGAAAGTAAAGATTTTTCACATACGACAATTTTAATTGCTGCAGTCGTAATGTCGTCAAAAACGTGCTAAATAATGTTTCATAATTTATTTCTATGTACGGTATCTATTCTTAGTTTCTGTGCAAAATTTCACAAGATTTTATTTCCAGCCTTAAGAAATATCTCGGGGTAACTGGTAAATAGGCTGTCGCGGAAACTTGCCGGCTCATCACAATGCTATCGGCAGTATCAACACAGCCGTCTTCGCTTTGAACGAGTGATTCCGCTGGCTACGTCTTTATTTAGCGAAACCGACGTTGTTAGTGTAAGTTGTTACCACTGCTATTCAGAAATGTTATTTTATTATTGATATTAAATATAATGAAGTGAGTGAACTTGAAAAAGTCTTCGTAGGCTTGGCTTCGCAGCCGGCGGTCGGGATGAATAGTATATGTACTATCGAAACAGTTGAATGTCGTGACCCGGTTTGGAACCTTTTCGCATAAAAATTTGTAGTGATATAGCATTGGTTGTTAAAGATATTCATCATGAAATTTACTGTGAGAATTTTCTACGGTGGGTCAGCAATCAAATGGTTCGATAGTCCCATCGTCTGTATTTCCAGATAGATACAACCTAGGACTCTTCAAGGCTAGAGTGGATAGGCTATTACTGAATCATTTAGATATATTTCTGGCCTCATCTGCATTTTTCATCAATTACGGGTCAGTTTTATGTTTAAAAAAACCTACATCATAATATCTAATGCATCCTAGTTAGGAAATATCTATAACGTTTGTAGGATACTAACTTGTGCACAGTAAAACAAACATAATAGATCTATTTACTAACGCATTCGGAATCAATCACATTAGCTTTCACCACTTCTTTCTGGCGAACGATACAGGATAAGGGCGGAAAGAGACGGTGAATGCGATCACAAGCGACAGCCTGTTAGACAATACGGCTCCCGTTAATTCTATAATTGTTCGCGTTCGGTTTTTAACCAGATGTTTCTTAATTAACATGAGAGCATCTGTTACCAAATGAAGTGAGTTCTACATCGTCTTGTTGCTCTTTAGTCGTTACACAGTCGTCGTGACGCACACGGAAACCCTACTAGCGAAGCCCGACCAATGCCACCTTTAGTTTCTTGATAACTTACAACAACTCTTTAGCTTGTTTGTATGACCTACATGATTGATTATAGTTACAGATGAACAATTGCTGAGTCTTGTAGCACTGGCTACAAATTTGAAATAAAGTATCCACGAACAGAATGTACCATGCTTGCTGGCTGTGGCTGGACGCAAAGACGCAACTGTTCTTAGAACTTAATATAATATACATGTTCACAAATGGGTAGGGGTTTATTCGATTACATACGTATCTGCTTTAAATGTTATGTCTTTTAACCCTTGCCATTAAAGTATTGGTGCCATTAACGATAGTTTCCAAGCCACTGGTTAAAGGACCTCCAAAGCAAAGATATTAATCGGGCATCCGTAATAAAGTAAGACATGAAAATTCAAGGTGAAAATTTAAAGAAATCCTTCTGAGCGCACCTCTATGGATCATTAAGAATATGGTTACCAAACTTCAAGTTTCTAGCTCCAGTGTTTTAGGTTGTGGGTTTTCACAGGATGAGTCAGTCAGTCTATCATATTTCTGTGTCACTTGCATTGTTATTTATCAACTTTCCGTTAAAAGCGCTCTCAAGTTTTTCAAACTGTTCTAAGATATAGGTTATCATGAGTCGCGAAAGATATAGGTTACGGATAAACTTGACCTTTTACAATCCCTCAAGTGCCTTGAGGGCCGGCCGTTCGCCTGAACGCCTGATCCGGTGAGATTCGATTAGAGACGATTAGGTGGATGTCCAGTCGACAAAAGCGAGGCCTGCCCAGTTTCGAAACAAATTTGCTTGCAGCCGTTGAAGTTCATTGGTATGGATTGGTATGGACAGATGTCTAGCCATTGCAAGCAAAATGGACATTTAAGGTGTCAAGGCGACCTTTTTGTCGATGGTACATAGTATATACTTAAGCTGCTAATTAGTGAGTATTTCGGCAGTCGGAACATGATTTTAGGTAGTAGATATCGTCGAACTGACAAGATGATGATAGCGACATTCCAGTGAGCCTTTACGTCCCTTACTGAGGTTTGGCAAGCATTTACCGGATCCCAGTCATTTCTAGTCACCATGAGTACCTATTGCCAACTCCTATGTTTTTTGTATGGGAGAGGTTGAAGAAACTGTGGAAGTAGGGTACCTACTTAATCGTTTTATTTTTATTTACGTGTACTGTTTTTTTCGTATGTGTGTATTTTGTTCAGTGTTAAGTTAGGTATATTAAGTATATTTGTCGTAGTCACTAATTGTTGTTTATTTTGTGTATTTGTTTATATGTTATATTTTCTTTCTTGTCTCTGTACATAAATTATTGTTTGCCTATCTCTTTTTTTTTAAGTTTTTCCTTTCATTCCAGGTTAGCTTGAAAAGATCCCTTTTAGGGATAAGTTCGCCTTTGTACTATTTTTGTTGTGTTGTTTTGTATTATTTTTGTGTTTTATGTACAATAAAGTGTTTACATACATACATACATACATTTTTTTTTTTTTGAATGAGTCGCCAGAGGGGCCAAAGACGCGAAGTCTTTGCTATTTTTTACTTTAGGGTAGGAAGAGTGACTTGTGCTCGGGAAAAATCCCTTCGGACGAACTGGGAATGGAGGGCCCAGACAGTGTCCGACTTACACGGACTAAAAAACCCGGTCACAAGTCCCCTTCTCTATTGATTATTAATACAAAAAACGTGTGCTTTATATTTTGAGGAGGGGAGGGGTAGGGAGGGGACTTAATCTACCCACAGTGTCCTGCCTCAGCCATTTGCTGGAAGGCCGGGAGAGGAGCATGCATTCTCTTGCTGGGCACTGGGGGGTGCTTAGGTCGGTCTTTTATGTTTTTACCCGTTGGTTTATTCCTTGACCGACCCTCGCCCGCTTCTGTACAATTACTTAGAGCTATTTGGTTGGGTTGGTGGGATTTCCTGTCATATGCATTTATCTATAACTACGGGCTTCCTTTCTTTTGCCCTGCGATGGAAGGGTGGGTCGGAGATCTTTTGGGCCCATTGTGTGGCTTTGGATGCCATCTTTTGGGTGGGGCTACCCTTTATGCCTGATGGTTTTTTGGCATGCTGTGTGTTTTTTTGCGCTTGTCTCCTAGCGCTACCCTCTTTTCGTTACCGCTTCCATCGATAGTTTTCCTGCTATAATAATTCGGAGGGATGAGGAGTGTCCCCCGGACGGCTGGACGCACCAGTGTCTCACAAGGGTCATGTGGAGCCCAGCGGATCCATACCCCAGCCAATGCTGAAGGGCCAGAGAAGAAACTTTTAGTCTCGATTCTCTGTTTAGGCTTCCGCCGTTGCTCCCACGAGTTCCCCACCGAAACTACCGGGTGCGTCCTCCGTCCGGAGCTCACCTGTCGTATGGGCGGGAGATGCATATGTCAGGAATTCTTAGATCTAATTATACACTAACCACAATTATACAGAAACTACAATACAATCCAATCACTAAAAAAGGTTTGACAATTTTTTATATATACTGCAAACAGTGTCTACGTCCAGGGGAAGCGAAAAGAGAATGGTTTTATAAGGAGGGAATATTGAATGTGTGTTTGTTTGTGTGTGTGTGTGTTTGTGTGTGTGTGCATGTGTGTGTGCTACTTATTTCGAAGACATGCCACGCGAACCACTCTTTCCAGGAACTCTTTAGTGTGGTCTCTGTTCTTTGCCGATCCAAGCAAATCACTCCAGGTCGAGCTATCTTGAGTTACCTTGACTCCGGTTTTTTGCTCTAGCTCGAACCTTTGTGTGTCAAAGCGGGGGCATTCACAAACAATGTGCCAGACGTCCTCGTCTTTAGCCGGGTCACATATGCACGAGGGTGCGTCTTTGATTTTGAAACGGTGTAGATAGGCTGCGAATCCTCCGTGCCCGGTAAAGGCCTGAACCAAGAAATTTGTGAGTTTGAGTTTCTTTACGATGCTGTTTGCATCTCTCACTTGTGGGAAGAACTTCTTGGTTATTGCACCGGTCCCGGAGGCCTCGTAGCGGATCTGCCATTTTTCGACCGTCTCTAGTCTTATTGACCTTTTGACGTAAGATATCGGCACCTCGTCGTAATTCGGAGCGGTCTTTTTCCTAATTGCTGCTTGCTTTGCCAGTTCATCTGCCCTCTCGTTTCCTGGCGTTCCAATATGAGCTCGCAACCAATAGAATTTTATGTCCACTCCTGCCTCCCTCGCTTATACAGTTTGGGTCTTTATTGCTTGGACCAGTGGGTGCGTCGTGTGTGGCGTTTTGAGTGCCTCCAGCGAGGACTTCGAGTCGCTGAGAATGCTGACGCTTTGCACTCTGTGTTTCATTGCGATCTGCACTGCTCTGAACAGCGCGTACAGCTCGGTTTGATACACTGTGTTGTAAGGTGCTAATTTAAAGGTTGAGTGGCGGATTTCTTTTCCACCTTCCCACCATGTGAGCGCCGCCCCCGTCTTTCCCTCAATTTTACTACCGTCGGTGTAAATTTGTGGGCCTCCCAGACTGTACCTATCCACCATGTCCTGGTTGTATTCCTCCAGGCTGACATAGTCGATAGACACTCCTATCCAACTCCTATGTTCGGGGAAGTTGGGTAGAAATATGGATCAAAGTTTAATACGAGAGTAAACGACACTTGTTGGGAGCCACAAGCTTCTCCAAGCTCAAGTGTAAGCTATGTAAAACACCCGTTCACACGCTTTGGTTTGTGAACCTGGACAAGACTTAATAGAGTTGCTTCTGTACTTTAACAACAACTTCAACATTATGACCAGCGTTGTTATAGCCACTAATAAATTCAACACCTAGCATCTTTAACTCAAACGAAACTAAACTATACTAACTTATCAAAAGTTCTTAATTATAAACTCGGACCACCAACTTCAGTTTGTCTCCGCAAACTTCGAATTCCAGATAAGTACAGCTTAGCTGAGAAATACTTGTGAACTGAAACTAGTACGAATATTTACTTACGCCAAACACAACTCAGCGTAAATAAGCTGGCTAAGTGCGATATTATTCTCAATGGAAAAGCACTTCAGATGCATTTACTTTTTTAATTCAAATGCGCGTTTTTGTATTCCAGCTATGTGCTAGAGAGAGAGACGCAAAGACACGCGCTATTGTCGCACTTAGAAGCTAGGGCAAAGGGGTCTACGAGGGTTATTATTCGAGTGTTTGTTCCGGAGACACATTTTTATAGAAATGGCAGAAGATTCTGATACAGTTTCCAGTTATCTGGTAGAAGTACCGGTCTCCAAGTAAATCAACGAAAGCGCCATCAAAATCTATTGCCAATTCGTAAAACATGGGCGTTGAATGAAAGGTCCATGTCCATGTAGAATCAAACTAGTCGAATTCTTGGATGGCAACTAACAGTTCAGAATTGTTCATATCTACTAGGAACACGATGTCGACACAAAATCGTAATCGGTTAATACCGTTCATTCATTAACTGCCCAGTGACCAGTCAGTCAGTCAGTTGGTGACCAGTAGTGGTGTAGGGGAATGGCACGCGGCACGGAATGCTGAGGACCTGGGTTCGATTGCCAGCGCTGGTCTTTTTTCTGGGGTTTTTTCTGTGCATCCATGTTTCAGTTTGTATTTAGTATGAAATATATGGATTTCACGGGATGACCGTAAAAGTAATAAAAAATGAAGTTGAAAAAATAAATAAAATATGAAATACAAAAAGATACTTCGTAAGAAAACTTGTTAACCTATGAATGATTCAAATATGGCATGACCATAATCGAGAAGCACTGAACGAAGCACCGTGTCGTAGGCAAACAATTACTAACTTACTCACACTCCCGTCTCTTGTAGACTAAAGTCTGGTACAAGTACCCAGTTTATTGAATTCTAGCCTGTATGTATAACAGACGTGGGAAACCGCAGCCTGAATACTTAAACCAGACAGGATCATCTCAAGTGCTCTGTACACACCCCCTTCTAGGACTTGTTTTCAAGATTTAGAGTTTCTACGAAGTCCTAATGGATAGCCTTTACCGTAGTTCAAATAACTCCGGTAGCGTGGCGGTGTAATTATAATGGAGAAGTTATTTCAGGGATAGTTGAGCCAGGCTAGTCACCAACTTTGAAGTTTTCAACCCGCCAAGACTAATTAGTTAGACTGAATCGCAGAAGTACCTATTATCGGCCCTATCGTGTTCCCTATCAATATTAATTCTGGGAATTATTACTTTGTTATGAAAAACACCGACTGGATGGAGGACCGAGGAATGTTGTTTCTTTAGTTTTTTACTTAGTGGGACATGCTTTTGCATAGCAGAAAAATCCTAAGCTAATTCACACGCTTATTAAGCTTCTTTTACCTTAACTTACATTTATTTGCCTTTATATCTTACTTTGACATTTGCTTTTCCACATACATTTTGTTATACATAGACAGGTTTGTTACTTTTTATAAATAAGGAAATACTCTAATGGATGTGTAATGTATTATTGTAAGGGACAAAAGACCATTCGTAGGGATTTTCTTTGAAGCTCTACTCAGCAATAAATAAATTCGATTTAAGTTGTCCGTGGATTTCTTGCCGATATTTTTGATTTTATTTTTCTCTGTTGCTAATGCTTTATTGCTAAAGTTCCCGGACAAATCTATTCATGCCCGGGACACATTTGTCCGATTACATACGGAAGCCATCCTGTATCCCGGCTCGAAGGAAATTTTCCGATCACAAATTATGTATATAGTCTTTTCGATCACAAATAACTTTCAATAAACTTTGTCGTCTTACCGCATAAAACTTAAAAACGTCTTAGACTTTCGCCTAAAATTACAGTTATCTACTAAAAAATGTGTCCCAATGTGGACATCGTTTTAGTTACTAAGGTATTGTATTGTATGAAGTAACAGTCATGATAGGTACAGTCGACAAAAGCGAGGCCTGCCCAGTTTCAAAACAAATTTGCTTGCAGCCGTTGAAGTACATTGGTATGGATTGGTATGGACAGATGTCTAGCCACTGCAAGCAAAATGGACATTTAAGGTGTCAAGGCCACCTTTTAGTCGATGGTACATACATGGTCCAGTCCTGGGTAATGTCACACTGCGTCACTGACCACCGATTAAAAACGATACATCGCTGTATCTGTTGCAGTATCACGCATATACATCGTTACCATTTAATAGTGCTTTGGAACACTATTGAATATGCAATGAGCTCGACGTTATTACACAGGCATCCTTGCTGTAACCAAGCAGTGTATAATCCCATAAACATCTTATACAAGATGTATAAATTTCAGAGTAATGTCACAATGGAA
Source organism: Archips crataeganus (assembly GCA_947859365.1). NCBI lineage: Eukaryota > Metazoa > Arthropoda > Insecta > Lepidoptera > Tortricidae > Archips > Archips crataeganus. Next base: position 3,761,591 of record OX402071.1, on the reverse strand, counting down.
AAAAATATTCTAATCTAAACGAATTCGTAGAACCTTTTTTTCTCAGTTGAAAAATTCAAAGGGTACCTTTGAAAGTAATTAGGAAACTTTTCCTCACCTGCAATTTTTCCGGGGAACTGCCTTATCACATAAAACACTTTCCGAGACGACTTTTCATTAGAACTTCTCGCTCGAGGGTGTTTTTTTTCCTTACATGTATTTGGTTTTATTCAGAGCTTCAGAGAGAGGTGTTTCATGAAGCGTATCTTGATCCACAGCTGGCAAAATCAAACCAGGCTTTAATGCGTTGAAGTAGGATATTAGTAGATTGTACTAATATCCTACTCCTACCATTATAAATGCGAAAGATGTGATTATATGCCTGCGTGCGCAGATATCTAAACGTTTGGAATAAACACAATCTACTTTTATCCCGATATTCTCACGGCATCCATATAATCGTTCGTCACAGGTGTTCGTCATACAACGTAAATGAAGACGATGATATAATTTTTGGGAATCACTATGGGAATTTAGTTTAGTAAGGTTCCGGAATTCCGGATCAACTGCTGGATTTAATAGTTGACGCGTACCTACGAACCTGCGGGTAAATACTAGTACTTACCTACAAAATTAAGCAGGCATTGAGGTCCTATTCAAAATCATATACAGATTTTCTTCTGAACGCACTAACTGTAAAGGCAACACAAACCCAACTAGCGCAAGGTAAACTAACGTACAATTACTAGCACCTAACTCCACTTATGATTTTCATGTGCATCCTAATCTGGAGCCTCAATGTGTGTGTTAAAGTGCACTTTGATTTGTTTGCCGGGGCGTGTTTGAGACGTTTTTGAATCCATTTGTCGGAATATAGGGCGGCCACCCCCACCCTTGCTTTCCGCAGTCTGAATACCAATTCGAAAGAGTACGGACGTTTCGTATACAAACCGTTTGTGTCTATTTATTATCGGACGAACTATGGTGGTTTTGTTTTGTATTGTGGTGTGCATGTGTTGATATGGCTAGGAAAAGGGTAAGGGTGAAGGGTGATTTGTGAAGAGCTTCGTTTAAATCGCTGCCGTTCGAAATAATTATGTTGGGTTCTGTCGCGTTTTTTCTTACATTTACTGCATTTAGAAGCGTCGGAATTTCATTGACCTTATTACGCCGTATGTTCTGTTATTAACAGGATTTTGTCACACAAAGAGCTGAATATCGTGGACCGTGTACCAAACCAACCCTGAAACCAATTTCGGGATAGGAATGTTCAATATGACAACTCGTAACAAACAAATGGAAGGTTTTTATTATTATACTTTCATTTGGATGTTGGCGTGTGATATCGTGCAAATTGAATATTGCGTTGTCAATTATTATTATTGGTGTTCCTAGAAAGCTATATGTTATTGATCTGTCACCACAGACCTTAGTAGAAGCATAGGTTTGTAGTATAGACGAGACATTTTCGAAGTATGGTTCTTCTAGCAATGCATCCAGAATTATTTATGCTTAAAAAACAAAAACTAAAAATTTTACTGGGATGAGAAGAGTCTGAACAGTTATCGCCTCTCTCTGTTTCATATGTTTCATCTATAGTTCAGTTTTAGATTGTAGCAATATTAGTTCAGCAAAAAGTTAGTCCATCAAACTTCTCAGCTCAGTTGTCCCTCCAGTTTGAAGCGTTAAGTTTATAAAAGTAGGTAATGTGACATACAACGTAGCGTTCACTATCTTGGTTTATGAACCGAAACCTTATTATTACCTTGCTACTCGTATCATACTTGCAATATTGCTTCAACTTCCACAAAGTGACACCTGTTTCAATAAATTCCTTGTCTTATAAAATAACTTCGGAAAAAAGTCAACTTAAATCTAAATTTAGACGTCAAACTTCATGTAATTATATTTGGCATTCTTTTTGGCTTCGATTAACTTTTACAAAGTTTACAGTCCGTAATATCTGTATCTTAAATTGAATATATAATGATCTCTTTGATCAATAAGTATGAAAGACAAGACGAATCCGGGCTTCTACGGAATCTATAACACGATGAAAGGACTGCTGTAAAGCCAACAAAATGTGAATGATACCGTGAGCGTTGCAAGCGTCCATTGGCTGTGGCAATAACTTAATAGACGAGTTAAGTTACCTGTCTGTTTTTTTGCGAGTCCACTCTGCTGCTGGTATTGGTTACTAATTGGTGACATTGAGATTTGAGACCAATGCTGGTGAGCCAAATCGCCAGAAGTGCTCCTCAAACCTATAGCTCGATTTTGTGTTATTTGCTTGATATCTAAACACAATGTAACTTATTAAATCGTGGTAAGTAGACTAGTAGGTTTGACTCTGGCCTCTCAAGCAGAGCGTTTTTGGTTCTGTGCGGATATTAGCTTTACGATGAAGGCAAAAATCGTGAGGAAACCTGGACACACCTGCGGAGAACTTCAGTGGTGTGTGTGAAGTTCACAATCCGCATTGGGCCGGCGCGGGAACTGCGGCTCAAGCTCTCTCATCTCATACTAAAGAGGAGTTAGGGCCTATGTAAAACGTTTTAATTTGAATGGTTTTTCAGTAATAATAATAAAGTTTGTCGCTTGCAACTTCAGCACTATTACTCGGGCGTCGTTTTATATACATGTACGTCCAATATATGCTTACCTACATTGTTTAATATATTTTAATATGATCGCGGCAACACATGGATGGAAATATTAAATTACACTCTCGGGAACAATTCGTCGGATATTAACATTATATACTTGTTGGATCTAGACTGCTTTAGGTATTCATTTCATTCATATAAAAACCTTTTGAAAATAATACCGCTGGATATTAAATTTATTGCCATTGCTATTTGAAGAATTTAACTGAATTCAGTTTATCGCAGTGCGAAATTCAGTCGTATTCTTTTAAAAACCGTTAATTAACTTACTGGGGTATTAAGATTTTGTTCTTTTCCCTACGACGTTTGGTTTAAGCCTAAAAGACGCGTTTGGAGTAAGAAGTTGTACTGCCACTTAATTACGGATTAGCATCTCTCATGGGGTTGCGGCTAGGTAGCGGTAATCGCTTACCACGTGGTGGCTCTACTTTCCTCCCTTTGTCGATAAAACTTAAGGGCTGGCAGTTAACTCTATGAATCTTGCTGTGTCCATGGTCAGATCCGAGTCAACAGCTGTTCCACGGTTTCGATGCCAATTCAGTCTCAGCCTTTATGATGAAGAAAGACAATATATTTCATATTAAATACGAACTGAAACATGGATGCAAAGAAAAAACACAGAAAAAGACCAGCTCCGGGAATCGAACCCGGGTCCTCAGCATACCGTGCTGCGTGCTTTTACCCCTACACCACAACTGGTCGGGATATAGACACGATTGTTTTTTGGATTTCACGGGATCACCGTTAAAGTAAAAAAAAAATGGAGTTGAAAACAAAAATATAAAAAGATACTTCATACCAATCTTGAAGAAGAAAGACAAGTGATGTTTGGCCGGCGCACCCCAGGCAACAATGCTGATATTATATAGCCGTTGGTTGATATCCGATTTGCATTATATTATAACTTGGATGGTAGCATTAATTTCTCTTACTAATGACGTAGTAAATAGCGTACTCTGAAGCTGTAACGGCAAGTCGTATTTGTCACAAATTGCGTGTTCACGTCCCAGGACTCCAGTAAGACTGCCTAAACTTTACCCACCTTGCCAGCGGGATTATAACGGTGAGTTACGGCCAGTACGTGATTAAACTGCCACCTGAACGGAAGGCTGTTTCACGCAGCTGCCGTGCTGTAGGTTGTCTTAGCTGTCTCTGCCAGTTTAAAAACAAAACTGTAGTTTATTAGAGGGATATAGTGACTACGATACGTAGGCGGAGACCAAAAAGTTGGACTGTTTCGAAAAAGTTCGTGGCACAACGGAAATCTTTTGTAGTCATTTTAACTAGCAACGATAAGTTGTTTAACTTTTTCATCTCCTCTCATATACCTATTCAATTCATCGTCTAGAGTTGAGGTAGGTAAGTGGGATAGGATATTCACGTTGTCTGTTTATAATGCTTGCAAGTGCTTGTCCATGCTGCTTATAAAAATCAAAATGTCTTCGATAATGTTATTAAGACGTCAGTAAAGAAGTGGTCTAACCTCACGGGAAACATTATGATGGTTTGTGCTCTAGAGAGCGTTGTTTCAAGAGTAGTAGTTGCGGCATAATTGTCAAGACCTTCCACCGTGATGGTGTGGTTCTATTGGAGTGGAGCGAAGACATGTAGAGTCGACAAACCGCATTAGTTGAAATCCACATCTCGCCCCACGCCCCTTGAAATGTTGGTCGATTCTGCATGTCTCCGAGTTGGTAAGAGTAAATGCAAGCACGACCTTACTCTATGTTCCATAATACCCAAGGGAACCTCACCACAAAGAATCTTTATGTTACGTAAGAAACACAACACAATTGGTTTTTTCAACTGTTGCATTCAATTAACATTCCTGGATTGTTTACGGAACGAACTCAGGACCGGCGATTTTCTGTTGTCGTCTCATCCCACGCGATTTTAGATTCATTACTGAACTGTTCGCTAATTAGTTTCGGTTGCTAACCGTTTGAATTATTTATTGGTTAGATTAGATTAGACAGCCGAAACAAAGTTTAGGTCTGGCTCCATAGTTTCTTGGAAAATATGATTAACACGTTTTAATTTCGCTAAGTAACGTGCGTCAATACGAATTAAGAAAGCTTTATATTATTTATTACCAATTTGTTATGTAACTATGACTTTTATATTACTTAAAATCTGTCTGGCTGCTGGAGTCTACATTTCTTTATTGGTAGCTACTTATGTAGGGATATTATTATTGGCTACAAGAATTTGTCGTTTCTCTTTCTTTCGGCTCTCAAATCGTTCTTTGCTTAATCCTCCTTCATCCCTCTTTTCATGTCCGCTTGTCTGAACTAAGCCACGCACATTATATCTATACTTAGTAACATAGTTAGTTATGAAGTTAGATAATGTCAAAGTGATGAAGGCCCTTTATGGGTGTAAGCGGTAGTTTTACAATTAATTTTGTTTAAATTTGTTTAATAACACTGAAACCGTTGAAAATATGTGGTCAATGTCATCAGTTAACAGAGTTGACATCGTGTTAGAGGAGGTATTAATGGGTCAGGTATATCTATTCAAATGATGCTTAATAAATTATAAATAATATAAATAAAGCCTTCATGTCCTCTATGGTTGAATCAATCTGCAAAAGATGTAAAGACTGTTGATGATAAAGTCATTAATTAAATTTCATCTCATACCCTGGCACTGGCAATTAGAGCGTTTTACCGCTTTGCTTTGTTTAAGGATTTTCCGTGTTTACATTTATGCGATATGTCATCTTGTTCCAGCCATGCGTAACGACCAATCCGAGCAGCAAACATGGCAAAGAATTTTCAAACAAAACAAGATTTAAAAGCGAATAAATCGACTACCGCAACGTACAATATTGAATCTGCAAAATTTGAATTTTGAAATTTGAATACTATTACTAATACAATTTTTTGCTATGCCGCGCAACGTACAGTGTCGAATCTAACAATTTTGTTTTTGTAGTTTCGATACTGTTCGTTGTCAACATCGAAATGATCCAGCTACAAATCCACCGGTTTTATGATGTGTTTTGATTGATTTAGAGAAAATTTCTGTATTATCCAAGGAGTTTTGAAATTGTTCCGGAGTATTTCATTAGATGGTTGGTTTTCCATCGGTATTTATTTTATTTAAAATCGAGTCACGCCCTTGACGCGATACACTTTGAACATCAATCAATGAATGGAATCTTTGTCTACCCACATTTAAAAAATCCTGAAAGTTATTTACATTGGTGTGCATTGGTGTTCAGTCAAACTAACCTAACTAGCTTCTGAAATATTCCAAGTTAATTTTAAGACAACCTGTATGTAGCTGTGGGTGAGCTACACGCAGTGGCGTACAACGAGCTCCGCGTGCAGTACAACAACGCGTTCCGGGTGCTGCTGGGGCTGCCGCGATACTGCAGCGCGTCAGGCATGTTCGCGGAGGCGCGTACGGACGGGTTCGCGGCCGTCATGCGCAAGCGCTGCGCCTCGCTGGAGGCTCGCCTGCGCGCCAGCCCCAACCGCATCCTGAGCGTGTTCGCGAACCGCTGGGACGGCCCCATGATGGCCCGGTGGACGTCCCTGCACGTTTCACAGTGAACTGCTCGATCTTTTTATTTATTTATTTACTTATTTAGTTATAGTTTTGTAATAATTGAGTACTAACACTTAGGTTTTTAAGATTTTCATTGTTTACTAACCCCTTTTGTATGGACCTAAGTCTGAAATAAAATTATTACTATTATTATTATATATATACATATAGATACCTAAGTTATTCAGATTAGCCCTCTTTTGTCTACTTGAAAGGCAGTAATTATTGTATTAACTTATATCTTGTTAATCACGTTCTTATATCTGCCCCAGTTTCACGCAATAATAACAGGGGACACCAAACCGACCGCGACCCGACTTGAGAACTCTGGAGAATATTATCTGACGCAATTAATCAGGTCTTGTCACCTCCAATATATTACGGTTTGTTGAACAGTTGTTGATAACCCTACGGCTACGCATTCGCAATAACTATTCCATGAATGGTGGTAATTTAATTATTTATGACTGTTTGATCAATTGTGTGATGTCTTTTGTAAGCGTATGAAATTTGATTAATTTCGAGTTTCAAAAGTTTTTAGTTTGCATTTTAAGCCTAACTTTAGTGAAATTCATGACAGCTTTGGAGGTGTTATTGTTGCCTGTTACATTTTTTGGCTGTTAGACAAAGCCTAAATCCTTCTGGTATTCGTTCATCTTTAGCTTGAGGTATTCTCTTGCAAATCTATTCGAAATGCATTCATATCGTCCCGCCGTCTTCTCTTTCATTAAGCATCGATTTAATGAATTGGAGCTACCTTTCAAAATCAATATATGTATTCGTTTTCTAATCTAATCTAATTTAATATTTAATCTAATGTTTGATTCAGTTTTTTTTATTATGAGAGCGAAGCCTCTAAAAAAGGAGAGAGGAATAGGGGAGGGTGAGAGGTATTGGGCCCCCGGAGCTCTCACTGACCGTACGAAACGCAGCAGGCGTACTGCTGCTTCATGCCGGTGTTCTATGACAGGGTGGTACTGCCCCGGACGAGACGGCCCATTCGTGATGCAGCGGCTAACTACAACATGGCTCTACCACTACAAAAAGTTTACATTACTAATATCATGACAGAATTTAAAATGTTTGCTGTTTTTTTTAGGGACAGTTTGTTTTTTTTTTACTGGAAAAAGCTTTATTTCATCGCATATCGTGCGACAAATACATAAATTACGTTGTTAGCACGCGGAAGAAATACATACACTAAATTCCTCAGTTTTTCGGGGCGCTGCCCGCATTTCCCATTCATTGAATTGTATAGGTGTTTCGGGCTACGAAATATGTAGCGCTTGCACGAGCATTGTGTAGAATGCATACTGCTCTATCGATCCACCCCGACCTACATACTCGACTAACTTTGACCGAGACTCCGAAAACCAAATTCTAACTAGGTACACTAATAACATAACGTCCTGAGAATGAACTCAATCAGTAAACCACTAATGAGTTAGTGTTGAAAAAAATTTAGGTGATGTTGATAGGGTAGGTATATCTAAGTGAGATTACTTGCCAAATAAATGAACACGAATATAACATGTTTTTATCTATGGGTATGTCTCTTGAGGATAGAAGGAACATAATTGCTTTGTAGACGTTTGATATAGATTTAGTATAAGACAACAGTTGCATCGTGAAATCTTATGGAATTTGCTTCTCAACGTAAAGATTTGTATGGCTTTCTCAAGCATTCTTTGAGATTTTGAAAATTACTTTAATTGTTCTGCATCGATTAGTGTTTGTTTCAGATATACTCAGACATTGCTTATTTTAACATGGTATATTTTTATAACACGCATAGAACAGAATCCTTACATGCCGCCGGCATTACTATTAAGCAACCTAAATACCACTAACTCATTCATCCTGCACTTAGTTAACGAATGCAATTTGTCAGTAGCATTGCAGAACTGTTTGCATTTGCACTGAAACATCCAATTTGAGACCACGGTACTGCGATTGCTGCTGAGATGCTTTTTTTGACACAGGCGGTGTGATGTTTGATTGCAATTTATTGTAGATAATGTAGAGAGGAGCGTTAATGACTTCTTTGTAATACATTTGTAGATGTCACCAGAAGTCTTTGGAATGGACACCTAGAGATATACAAGAGAAGTTCAGGTTTGGTTTATGCCGACGTCCACGTCAACGCGGCAAGGCTTATTGATGTAATGTAACAGAAGACGACGCTGTTTCAAGTCCAATCTAATTTAACGTCACACTTACAAACGTGAATTAACTTAATTAGCAATTTTAATCTCTTCATTTTCATCAACGGCAATTATTTGAATTTTGAATTTAAAACCTTCTATGCTGATGGAAATGTAAATCATTCTCAAAGGCGGGTCGGTGTCGTTCAACGTCACACCTTTTATAATTAGTCCGGTAACTCCTAAACTAAGGAAAGGGTGTGATGAATAATTTAGGAGATTAGGCCTAATCCGTAGTATTCTTCGATAAGTGTTTTAGTGCTCCTGAGAAAAGCCTTTATTGGATTTTCACAGCTCACCGTCCATAGCAAATTATGCTTTAATGATTTATAAGACCTTGAGCGTCCGAGTGATTGCTCAACGCACTAAAGTTAATAGTTTCTTGTGCCCACGTGCAGAAAAAGATATTAACATTACCATATAATATTAACATTACCATATAATACTTAACTTTAGTTTTTAGTATTGCGAAAACCAGAACAAACCAAACAAACGTTTGTTCTACAGAATCTCAAATTTTGAGATCAAAATGTGTTTCGAAAGCTTCATTAGCAGTTTGTTTACTTTTTATAAATCTTAGCACGTCGATTGTAGATTACGTACTGATGTTTGTGTAAATTGATTTGATAAGACCACATTTTATGATCTATCCACGCTGGCCTACGCTGACTACGCCTATGAAAATGAGTTTCATTAAAGACTAAAACAGGCAATATAGTGTTATTGTAAAGATACTCATTGGTTTAATATTGACAATCCTTGTTAGCCTTATAAGGTGACTTTGAAACGAATTCGGAACCAATATAGCCTTTTGGCAGAGCCCATTTGCGTGGGTAAAAATGCCTGCCATAACTACTTTATAGCTTTAGGCGTGGGTGGAATGGATCATATGCCAAAGTCCAGTCGTATCGCATTCAGACTGAAGCATTGGATTGTCTGAATGACATTGACAGATTTCATCATTGTAATTCCCAAAAATGGATAGTAAAAAGTTGTAGATCTCATTCGTGTTTTCCTTTTATAGTTTGCATCCTTATTTGTAGCAAATTGTTGAAGTTGAACACTAATGTTTAATGAAAAAATTATCTACAAAATGTTTGAAATTTAATTGCCCTTACAATACTGTTTGGTGACAACATGAATAAAATGCTTTTTTTTAAATAAAAGCGAACTTAATGAACATAATACACAGTGCTTCATTTGGATAATTTCATAAAAGTGCCTCTTAGCTTGTAACAACAGCTGATAAGAGCCGTCTCCTAATAGAATACGTCACGGTTTGCTTCGTTTATTAAGTACTTCCGTCCAGTGAAAGTACAGTCGTCAACACTAACCTTTCTTGAACATTGTTCCGTTGGAATAAGGCTTACAAAATGTCACCTTGTGACTGTGTACATCGGTCTTACTTCTGAATTTTCGTGCCGGCGCTTGTCATGAAAGGATTTCCTAGCTGTTGGCAGATTTCTGAGATTTGCATTGAAATTCTACTGCAAATTTTTACGGATGGAAAATGTTTCAACATAGATACACATGCTGTATGCACTGTATAAAGTTATACTCCCTATTACAGAACCACCTCAGCTTAATATCGACAGTCAGAATCGACGAAGTCGCTGTCGTGTGAACTAAATATATCAAACAGCTGGTGTCCCGTGATATTTACAATACAATACATGCATTGCATTAGCAGAGGAAAGTCAGTTTAGTAGCTAAACCAGTAACATTTTTTGTTTCGTACCTCGATATTTTAAGTAAGTAAAACTTAACGTATTTTTCTATTTTTAGGACCACAGCCTTATCCATCTAGCCAACCTATCTTAGCCATCTATGGACAACTTATTGCAAGTTATCCATTAAGCAAGTTCTACAATGGCGTTCATTATTTTTATTGACTGAGCATCATGAGCTCAGTAATTACACTTCTACCGTATTACCCAATTTATACTTAAACAAACAAATCCAAAACAGGTTTCTGTAACAATCATGATACCGATAAATAGAAAACAATGAACGGAGCTGATTTATACATGAGCTTTGGAGCAATTGAGTTGTATAGCACAAGTAGTGAAAAAAAAAATCTTAACTTAGGTTCAAAATAATCATATGAAGTCGAGATTCTTTGTGTTGTCATAGTTTTAGTGCTTTTCGTGTTTAGAAAATCCAGTGACAAATCACATTATGTTTTCCATGAACAATTTTTTATTAAAGTGAAGTGAACTGACAATGAGTGAGATAATTGTTTTAGTGGGAAAGAAATTGGCATCTTGAACGTGGCGTGGCGAGGATGGGAGTCAAAAGCAGATATTTGGTGAATTTAATTTAAACACTTTTCTGATGCATGTTCTAGATCTAGAACCATTGTAGCAGTGTTGTCCTAAGTTTTTACATCATATCGGTTCGATCGCAATTAATATCATGGTAAGGGTTTTGTTTAAAAGTGTCACGAGGTTGCACTGTTAAGTTACGGAAAAGATTAATCAAAAAAATTACAGCGTGGCATACTCGTTCCAACTTTGTCATTGCACGTCATTATGTATTCCAATATGTGTCGGTGTATCAAATCAATACTATTTCATGCACTGTAGAACTCATTCATATATTGTTGTTACGTAGAAGTAGATTGTTTAGTCATCATCTTCGATTTGAGATTTGTGGCTCGGCCCTTCCGGCTGATTGTACCATCGCCCCAGACGCCAGATACCCATTTTCAAAACAAATTTGCTTGCAGCCGTTGATGTTCATTGCTATGGATTGTTATGGACAGATGTCTAGCCAATGCACGCAAACTGGGCCTTTAAGGTGGTTATCTGGCGCTTGGGGCGATAGTACCTCTGGAGTACAATAAACCGTGTCAAACACGTACAAGCATTTGTCCCGCCTGTCGGCACAAACTGCCCCTATACTACAAAATTCGATTTTCGAACTTCGTATCGTGCCGTTCTGTTCACGCTAATAGTATTAAACACAAGAGTGAAAGGGACGGCACGATACGAACTTGGAGTTTCGTAGTAGGCCGGCCCCCTGAACGCCGACTGGACCGATCCCGGATTAAGGCGGGATGTTCGCTTTTCGAGGTAATCTACTATGCTAGGCTAAGGTAAGGCTGTCTCCTGATCTGCATAAAGCCTTCATTTTCATTATGAAGTGATAGTAATTCCACCGAAATCAACCGTCCCCATCTGCATTGTTGACTTCATGGAATCCGTTTTATTAGGTAGTCTACTCTAGATAACGTCTGGGCATTTGCATAGCAAACGATAATTATCTGTTTAATTCAGAATCAGTCTGGCATCAGGTCTACCTTGTGAAACTATCTTGAGTTGCGCCTGAACGAAGTAGGTATTTTGTTTCATGTTTGACACCTTCATGTATTAAAATATAATTCGCTCTCGGTACGGCACGTCAGTCCCTTTAATTCCGGGCCTCGTCGGATCGGATACGATTCTCTCGCTTGTGTGACTTCAGTTTTTCACTGTCATTTTGATGGCGTAGAAAGGAATTTCCTCGAATTTTCTTTCGCGAGCTGCGTCGCCGAAATGTCGTCAATGTGAAGAGTAATTTGTTTTTGCTTCGAATGATGTAAAATGATGATGACAGGTGCAGTGGTTTTAATGATTGTGTATTTTGATACGTCTAAAGCGTATATTTTGCAAAATGTAGGTCATGTTAAAGGTTTAGGTGCAAAAGTTTCTAATACAATGATGTTAATATCATAAGATGATGTGACGATAGGTGATCGATTTTATTTTATATACCACGGTCCGCCTGTCCCTAACATTATTGTTCGTGACGCAATTCCAAAATCCTTTGTCAACTTACCAGCGATTTTCGCAAAATGAGTCTAGTTGTCGTCCCCGGGCAGAGAAGCGTGAAAGGCTAACATAAATCTACATGCTAAATGAAACAAAATGGCTGTTTTTTTAACCCTATTAGTTCAAAAAGGTACTCCGATTTTATTATAAAGGTAGAAGGTCAAAGAGCAAGATTGAGGCAAAATCCAACGTTTTAAAACAGTTTGTGATAAAAATGTTCTAAGAAAAGATGTTTAACCTTAGTGTAGATTTAAAAGATTTTTGTTTAAACACTTATCTAATTCATTTTTTGTTTAAGCTTTGGTTCACTGTAGATTAATTATAATATATTTAAATTACTTAAGAGAGCGATCTAATTCTATATAATAAGAACGTCTTCGCTACCAAATTATCTGTTCTTATAAGTTCCTCCCTACACGCTATGACAACGTAATTGAAAATCTATCTACAGTTAAACTGTCTCTATGCTTCTAAAAACAATCCACCTACGATTTTTCAAAGCCCTGATTTTCGGCGTAACTCAAACGTCGTATTTACATAAATTCTTGAGGCAACTTAACTCCCCAGGGAGGCGTGCGTGAAGGAGTTCGTGGCAAATTGTCGCATACATTATGTATTTTATTTATTGTTGGCCGTGTGAAAGGTGCGTAAGTATTTACTTTTTACTTTTACCGCTTGTTATTTTGTTGATTTTAATTAGCCAGCAAAACTCGTGTTCCTTACAAGGAATTGTTAATTTACTTCATTATTCTTTGTTCTTTTTATCAATTGTACTTTAACTTAACGAAGCAGTTTTCTAGGAAATACTGGAAACCGTGTTAACCTTAAAAGGACAAAGAGGTGAAACTGAGAAAAGCACGTAGGGCAGATGCCCCGGTTCTGGCCACTGGGCCGGTTTTGGCCATTTTCAACTTTAAGTTGAGTTTACTAAGGTACGGACATTGGAATAGACAATCAGTCTTAAAGTGGCCAGAACTGGGGCATCTGCCCTAGATAACCTACCTAATTTTTGCAACGGCTACACTACAAACAATTGAACTTAATTTTACTACACTAGGGACGACGTCCCCCTTTTTAACGCTAAAAGGGGTGGATTTTTGCACCAGTCCACTTGAATTTCCTAACGGAAGCTGGGCGTTGCCCCAGGCACCAGTTTTATGTTGCAGTCTCTATAGTATTTAGGTTAGGATGCCGGTCCTCTTAAGTTTACCGGGGCGGAAAGGTAAACATGTATTGAGTTTATTTACACGGGTGAGGTGAGAGATCACTTATGTTAGGGTATTTTAATGAATAATTTTATTGTGTTGGCCGAATTTAGGTGTGAAAAGTGAATTAGAAAATTTTATGGCAAATATCTATATAATGCTGCGGTGCGGATTGAGTTGAGTAATTGAGTGCTGTCGCTGTGGATTATGTGCAGTGTCTTCTTTATTTTGAACATACATTCCAATAGCAGGAATGATCCTACAAGTGAACATTGTACGATTCGAGGGACTCTTCAATTGTCAATCGTCAGTAGCAGATACAACATGTGCTTGAAAACATCCGAATTTCAGATCATTTCTTAGATTAGACAAGTTCTAGAATTATTTCGTGTTGTATGAATAATTCAACTCGCAAGGAAGTGAAATTCTCGTAGAGTATGAAAAGGTGCAATGCAAAACGTATCGTCTTGTATTACTCCGCCGATATAACGTGACTCCGTTACTAATAATCCACGTTTCTCCCTTTTCCGACCATATAGCTGATATTTTGTGAAAATTCTTATTGCTCTTTTTGTTGTCTCGTATTTTTACTTTTTGATTAAAAAATAACTGTTTTTTGTAGATCATCTTGGATACAAAAGAAAAAGACGCCATTGCTTGGCGCGTCGTTTAATCACATGTTGATTCTCTTTTCGCACAGATATCTTTACCATTGTCACTTTTTTACGTAGCGTCAGTTATCAAAGCCGATTCGTTTTTTGTGTGACCAGTTTGTTTATTTTTATTAAATCCGCGCTGATTTTCACTTTGATCAACGGTTTTCGATCAGAAAGTATCACGGCGTCTACCGAATTTCACCGGTGGTCGGGCGTGTCGACTGGAACCAATCTCGGTTTGATTAGATCGTCACGTCTCGCAGACGGTATTGTCTTAATACCCAATTGCGTTCTCGATCACAGACAGGCTGTTTGAGGTTATTAATTGCGTTCTGTATCATGTTACATGGGTGAAAGTTGATCTGAGAATTAATGTATGGGTCGGGATTGCTGTGTTGTAGTTAATTTTTGTTTTCTATACTATGTCACATTTGTCTGATGTCTAATGCAATGGCTAACTTCGGCTGTAAATTGTACGTCACTGTTAGTTTTGTTAAATTTCTACTTTCATCGATTTAATGCTTGGAAAAATCATCATTCTTTTATTTGCACTAAGTTTGATTTATGTACTCCATTTTGATTTACATTTAATTACAATTTAAATTATTTAGGTAATGTCGCTATATGAATGTGAATATGCGTTATTTAACTAAGGTATCCCCATGATTGCAATCCTGGGGGATGGTCTAAAGTACTTATCTAATGAATTCACCTTTATTTTTCTCTGAATACGGTAATATGAATAAAACAGAGCGGCATAAAAACGACCTTTAATTTTTTTTTGTGTTATTTAAGTTTTATTTGCTCTAGCAGTATGACCATTGTCTTATTCACTTTGTTAGCAAGAATTAATGTCGGTTTTGAATTTCAACCCTCCCGGACTCCTTTGTTTAGTATACCTTGATACCTTCTATTATTGCACAGCACTTAACCCTTCCTTGCTTGTCCAATAATTGGACTGCTTCCTGCCCGGTCGTAAGACTAAGGGTATAATAAAAAGTTTGCAACAACTTTTTACTTTTCTATTCAATCTTAATTAATTGTTGTGAAATATCAAGTACTTTAATACAAATTTAAAGCCATGTTATGGCTTCACCGTTTTCATTTTTATGGTTTTAATAGACCAATAGCAGCACCGTATATGCCCTGAATGGGTTTTGTGTTGACTGCTAAAATCCCACACTTGATAGTTTATAATAAACGTAAATCAATCTAATTGGCTCTGCCTCTGAGTTGATTGACTTAAACTTATATTGATCTCACCCAGAAGATTTTCCATGTCTATCCTCCATTTAGTTCTATTGGCAGTCGCATGATAGGTACGTATATTTAGTCCTTCCTTGAATTTTTGACTTTTACATTTATAAAATTTCCTAATTCTAAAAAAGTGTATAATTATTATACATATTGTGTAATTCTATATTCTATACATTTCGATGGTCATGTCGTAAAAGAAAAAACATTCTAAACTTTTATCTCATCTTTGTTATCTTAGTAAGTTTGACTTGCCATATCTTAACTTTGCAAAGTTTTTCACTGTTATGAGTTTTTCTAACTTTATAAAAATCTTGTTACAGGTAAGCGCAGCTTGGAGACGGTAGTAAATCGACCTGGAATGAAACCAGATGTCTGGGATACTCATTACAGGTAGTATATGGCTTAAACATTTTATCCGGGGTGCTATAATTTTAAAAAGGACTGAAGGAAACTGAGTAGTTTAACTCTTTCTTACATTGGTGAGAAATTGAACGAATGACCATAATTATATTTGAAAAACGGTGTTCTAACTCAAATGTTTGAACATTTGATCCTCCTTTGATATTCTTGTGCCATTAGATTAGAGTTATAAAATTGTAGGTAAACGGACGGACTGATATTATAGCATGTGCAGAATCGTAGGAATCCTAATCTAAACAAACAGACGACGGCCGAACTGTTCTAAAATTAACGTAAATTAAAGAAGTAAAGAATTGAAACAGAATATAATCAAAATTCATTACAACCATCGTTTTAAAATAAGACTGCAGTGGCCCAATATTTGCTACCGTATTTCATTTACCGCCTGAAATGAAATATTGCCAATTTGCCACTTGCTCTGAAAAGGTCCTCTAATGGAATTTCTCGACTATTTCTCTAACTACTGAGCGTTTGAAATTTCGCGACTGCACCGTGTTGTTATTAAAATAAGAGAAATAGAGTCGCGTTTGTAGTTCAACAATAATTAAAACTGAGAAGGAAAATTAGAATTCATTACTATGGCAACACAAGTTCAGTTAGCAGGAATAAAAAAAAGTATTTAGGTATATTCTGAAGTAATAGAATATATAAAAATGGTCGCTTAAATTACGAAAGACTGGGGCTCGAGATTGGATTCGGGCTTTGACCAAACTATTACTCATCCGTGGATTTCGAGATTTACTTGAATGTAGGCTTAGAAACATTATTTTCTTTGTCGTGAACCTTAGCGACTAGTAAGCGAGCATTGGCAAAACTTCTAGTGAAATTTAGTGGAATTACATTGACGTGATTAATTCGTCTCGCAATTTGATAGGCATTCGACAGCGTAAGCCCAAAACACAATCCCCATTTGCTTTGAATACATTATCCGTAGGAGAACGTCAACGCTCATTAATTGGCTTTTAATTTCGGTACCTGAGCGTCCGTTAATTCAATTAAAAATTCAAGCCCAATCAATACAGATTTCACCGGCGGCGTCGTCCCTGAATATAATTAGTCTCAACTAGGTTATAACGCTCGTTCAGCCTTTTTTCACGCGCTGCCACCTCGCCGCATCACTCGCCTGGCTAGTCCTGGGCTGAGAATAGACGGCGGCCTTCTGACCCTCGTCTCGTGTCAGTGTGACAACAGATCTCGATGCATCGATACCTGATACCAAACGCGACTATTCGATTTGGCTTGCTGATCAGATGCGTCCGAGTTTCGCGTGTGTCGATGTTCATTTGTAGCTTCTGATTTGACGCGTGCTCAGCGATCTTGATAGGCACTCTTTTATCTTTCTTATTTTTTAGGATGTTTGTAGTGTATTTTATAGGTCCTAAAATATCAATTGTGTACAATTGTTGTAGCGTGTTCGATTAGGGCTTACATGTTTACGTTTCAAACATAAGGTCATACCAATGTTATGTAGCCAAGCCACAAATTACTTGTGAATAATAGAATCGACAGCTTACAGTTACAGAGACTACCGATTTTCCAGGGCATTGTTTTGTCTACCTTGAACCAATAGAGGGCACAATTTTTTTGCTTTTTGTTGTTTGTTTACTTTTCTCGTTAACGTGGCGCTTTTACTAGTCTTCTTAACTTTTTATTATAAAGATTCTTATTTCTTCGTATGATTATTTGATAACCTTGTTTATATTTAGAAACGTACCTAAAATTTGGTTCTCCAATTTGATTGGAGGTATAGGCTTGTTTGAAAACGATTTCAATCACAACAATTTCAATAATGTGATTCAAAGATATGCGGGCTTAATGCGAACAATAACCACAACGCTGAAATAATTACACACACACCACCAGTTTCTTGTATTGTGATCGGCGTTGCTATTTGATGATACGTATTGATTTGTATGTTGTTTCGTTTTACATACAAATTAGGTACCTACATTGTTAACTTGAACATTTATTGCCTCAGGTACACCAATTAGTCACGGTAGACTTATTTTATCAATCAATAATAGTTTTACTCTGTATTTGATATTGTTGAAGGAATTATTATATACTGAAATTCAAAGGTAGAATGAAATCTTGAAATCAGGTCAGCTACATTTTGTAATTATAAAGTTGAATACTTCTATTGTTGAAATTTAATAGCTAAACAGGATTTTCGTTATTAAAACCAAAATTTAATTTTCAAAACTTTAAACAATACGGGTCATTCGGTGATTACGCAAACCCAAACTTCATTATATACTTACTCTTAAAGTTAATAAAACTTTTAATTTGTTTCTGCTCCAAGAGCTTTTCAATCTTTTGTTTGATAATAAATAGCTTGACAATTTCTGATAGGACATTTTATGCGGATGACAGTTTTTCCTACATCAGCAATTTCGACTTATGTAAATATTATGCTTCGCTGATATTAATCTGATTTGAAGAAGGTTTCCTTCTATTTGAATTTTAATTACATATTGCCTGATGTTGACATTATTCAACAACATGCAAGATTTCTTAACGAAAACAGATGTTGAGTATTACATTCATAGATTGCATAAGACTATGATTAAAACCACTAGGTAGAAATCTTCGATCTATGTCTCAAGAGTTGACAAAGTAGTTTAAAATACGACGCTAAACAAACAAATACAAACAGCACGTTCGCAAAACACACCAAAGCCATGGCCGTCCCCGCAACGTAAACTTAGTTCGATTCTTTTTTGTATTCCATTCCTATTTTTCTCATCGGAGTCCTTTGAATTTCAAATTCTATTCGCTCCCGCAGTTACGTAACTCTTGTGAGTCTCTCAACTAGATTGAGACTAGTATTTGCACCAACTGTTGAATTGTCCTAATTGATTTATTCCGAATATGTCTTGAAGTAGATTAAATTTTTACCTGTTATTTCTTTAACCTAGATTTTGGCATTTAATTTCAGTCCTAATTCTGTCCTTAAAAAGCATGTCAGTTAGTGTTCATTTATTTGACCGATGAAAATTACTGGCATAAAAATATTATTGTGGTCCCAACAGAGCTATTATGAGGATAGAATAGAACTTATACGATTTTTTCCTAACACTATAAGTTTGTGTTTAAATTCCAATTATTTTACTGCAGCGTTGTGTACAACGTTGTTTTAAAAGGCAAGTGATTAAGGTGTCCCAAAGGAATGCCTTTCGACAGCGTTATCTTAATGGCGTGCCACAGTTTGACTATTGACTTTGTTGTTTTTTTTTCTTTCTTTAAAATCTTTCGTTCTATTCACTGAATCAGCAAAAAGCAATGTGCTTTTTAGTTAATTTATACGGAGCGCCATTTTTTTTCTTTTATATCACTCGTGAATAAATTCATAATTTCAATGATACCGATGTCACAACGGGTCATGTAAATAATCGTACAGTATTCTGATAACAATTTCATAATGTTTATTATGCAAAATATATGTTTATCTGTCTTTCACACGTACGTCTCACATCTTACGATGCTCTCTTAACTTGTCAGTATTGTCTTATTGCGAATATCAATTTCAATGTGGTACGTTGGCTCTTCCAGTATAATTATTACAATTAAGATCATTCGTGGTTGTAGTGACATTAATGCGTTTGACTTCTAAATGACTGGTGTTTGTGTTATCGCTATCAATTTCGTTACATTTACCTATTTTATGACATTAATGTAATTAATCTTCGTTTGCTGTGAGATACCAGTTCGTCGGCATTGGGAAGTTATACATACATACATTTAGCAGTTACTTGTTATTGATTGGCAGTTTGAGGGACCAAATTTGATAAGAAGATCGAGCAGTGAGCACGCTGCAATTGAAGAATAGATTCGGGTTTTAAATATCATAATAATTAATTGCGCGCGGTAGTAAATTGTTTTAGTGCGTGAAACCAATTAGAAGAAAAGTGAAGGAACGGAATGCAGTGATACTCATAAGGATTGGATTTCTGACAACGTAGTGCTTGAAGTGAAGGCTAGCGTTAACGCTAGCGTGTTTCTGAACGGTCGAGTGAAGTACAGTCGGCAAGATAAATCCCCAAACCATGAGACACCGGATGCTGCCGTTCATGGCGCCGGTGTTCTTGTCCAAATTCTGGCGTAGAAAAAGAGTGGCCAAGGCGATCGAGAAATTCCACGGGGTATGACATATAGCAATATATTTGATGAATGAAAGGGACGAGAGGATTTTGTGGAAAAAGATAATATTGAAACAAAACTTGGATCTGAAATGTATAAATAGAACTAACATTTATTAAGCGCGATTTTTGTTCTACTTCTACTGTTGGGTATACAGCTGAACAAGCCGTCTTCAGTCTACTCGATGTCGAGTTTATATATCTCCGAGTTATTTGCTTGAATTAGTTATTTTTATTAATACGATCCGCTCTCTAACATAAGTATCTACTTGCATAGATATTTGCCTTGCAATTAAGAAATTAAGCATGATGTCCTGTTATCGAGAATTATTATTTATTGGTACAAACCTAAGCTAAAATAACACCTCAGCTTTGGTATTAAAAACCACACCTACTACGGCTACTACGTGTGACGTACGGACTGACAAGTGAGTTTTAATTATTCGTATAGATTTTGCATCAGTTTTTGACACAAAAACATTTCGAATGCGTTCACATTAACGTCTCAACTACTATTAGCCAACCGGTAGAGCTTTTTACGAATCAGCAACAAACTGCTTTTATGGTATTTTTATTATTATTTATTTGATACTTTAATTAACGCAACGCGTTCGAGACTTTGCTCGACACCATATCCCCTACACTAAGGTCTCAGCATTCAGACCTTTTCCAATAAGTTATGTATTTACTAGATAATATTTTCAAAGGAAAAAAAACATCTTTTTTAATGATTCAAAATACATTTTCTTCTTGTTCGAAGTACCTTAGCTCAGCCTTTGGGTGTTATTATTATAGTACATTTTGTCACAATGCAATTGGGACAATATCATTTTTTGGTGTTTTTTGGACGTAATTACCGATATCCTTAGCGAAGTTAGTTCGATTCAATGCAACGAGCCTCACCCCGCGAGCACTAGATGGCGCTATTATCAAACTTACCGCTGCTATGATTTTTGGGCGTATCTATTTAATATAATTAAGTAAATACGGACAAAATCTGAGCTCTTGTCTTTCCTTAATATTTAATTAATTAAATAATGAGGAAAGCTAAATAAATTAAGTACATCGTTTTGTTGCGCAGTGTCTTCTCTGTGGCACGAACTGTCAAACCACATAACACAAATTACGGTTAGCGTTATCTCGAGGGGCGTGACTTAATTAAGCCTTTAAAACCCAGTGCCGCCAAAAATTACGGACATTTTGAATCTGAACACAGCTATCTAAAAACAGTACATCTACCATATAATAATCCTGTGGATACTCTGCCCGTTTATTGGGCAACCAAGTCGGGGTTAAACCGCCGAACGGAACTGCAGTCTCCACCACTTGGCTCTACACCACCAGCACACTCTGAGCCCTGAAGCACCCTGGTCTCAGCCCTGCAAGTCAGCAGCGTCTCTGGAGATCCACCTGCAACGCCCGCAGCGCGTCCTACGGTCTCCTGAATCCAGGGCAGTGTCTGTCCGGAGAAAGCGAATCCCACTCAAGTGCTTAGAACCTACGACCCTCTAGTCTCTTGCTTGCTCACAGTTTAGCGTTCCTAATAAACGTCTGTACTTGTTGTTTATGGTTTAATTCCTCTCCGCAAGACCAATACCTATACTGTGACAATTTTTCTTTATATTTCCATTCCAATATTATTTTCGCAGAACAACTTCTAGTCTTCACCACCGCAGTAATAACTTGTCATAAACGTTACATCGACCTGTCGCAAAAGTTCAGAGGGCTCTTTAGATGTCTCTAAGTCTAAGAGGTCTACCATTTTATCCTGCCCAAATTGGAGGATTTTAGTAACGCGTATTGCGCAGAAATGAGAATTTATATACTTTCCTAAGAACGATTTGCGTTAGGGTACCCCTGGAGAGCATTGTATTGTTGTTTTATTTGTCTTGACTAGTCTTCAGTCTACTCAAGTAACGTAAATAAACAATAAATTGGTCGGAAAACGATGTCGAGGGTCTAACAAATCAATGAAGTAATTGCATCACACTTAAGCGTTTGTCAAGTTGATAAAGCAGTGAACTGTGCTTAACTTGATATTCAGGATATTTATGATGTATTTTAATTAATGTATGAACTTTTAAATGGTATTCACGGGATGCTAAGTAGACTCAGATTAAACTAAGAAGGGAGAGTGAGCTACTTTCATGAATCTGTAATAAGTTACCGTCAAAGTCAGAACTTTAGTAAGGTACCTAGTATAAATTGGATTAAGGGTTTTCTTAAGCTTTGTGAAACTTCAATCTTAAGAAGTAATTTCGAGTGGCGGTTTGCTCGATCGCCTTAACTGATGACTAACCATAATTAGAACCACAAACGGAAGGAAAGCCTGCAAATTAGCATTCAGTTTCCTTTGGTTTCACTTGACTGCTGCTGGCTTAGAGCACGTACTTGCGGAGTCTCGGTTTACTAAACATCTTAATAATGATCAGAATAAATAAACGCGTTTTAATGAGTTTGAGTACAAGGTTCAAAGTATAACGGATAAATATTATAATTTGATGGAGACGCTCACCTTAGAAAGAAATTTCTTAACCTTACATTTACCTTTCGTGTAAGAAATCGTCGAAGAATAATAAATAGGGAAACTTCCCTTCGGTAGTCATCCTTTGAACATTTTTCGCAAATACTTTGCCGACACAGCACTAGAGTTCTCGTTAAAAAACTAGCTTCTGACGCAGAAAGATAAAATGTTACTCTTGAATATTATACGAGCTGGCGGAATTTGAACAAGTTAGCATCGCCAGGCTGATCCTGGCAAATTGCAGCTTCTTTTAGCCAGTGCTTGGCACGCGCTCTCATTTGGCGGAATGGCAGAAAGTTCTTTTAACATCTATTTTATGGCACATATTACAGTTATGGATGATTCATGGAGTATTCAGGATTTTTTTCCATTGTTCAAGCCGTGGGATCTATCTAATCTAATGACATTGAAGACATTGAAGTTTTTTGCTCTGAAATCTGTTCTACAAGCGACAATTCGATGTTACTTTTTATTGAACTCTGACAATGGCTATCATTGACGTCATTGCATCACGTCTATCAAGTTGCAATCCCTACACGTCTACTACAATCCATTGTTCTGTCTTTTTTTTTCCTTTAACGTAACTAATTTTATTGATACCTTTAGTGATCCAGCAAACATTGTCACAATCGACTTGTAGATCTCTTTTATGATAAACTTTATTAAATTCTGCATTTTTTGTCGCGAAGTCTTTCAAAATATAGGAGAAGCCATACAAGGTCTTCCTTAACGCTTAAAGGCAGTATAAGCCGCCGCCTCACCGCAGAAAAGTACTTGCTTAGTTATTATAATGTTTCTTATACTCCCTCGTGGGCCGTGATTGTGGTCAGCGTAACGGCTACCTTACCCCGGACTAAGTACCATTATAATATTGATGTGTTTGTTTTGTTTATCGTATACGGCATGGACATTATGGTAGTCTTACAGTCCTTACAGATTTATGTAAAGAAATTAACAGTGAAAAGCTGCTACATAAGGGTCGGCGCCCACTGACGGCATGGCACGGCGTGGCATTTTATTACTATCAAGTTATTTTGTATCTTATTTCAATGAGTTTAGAATTCATGTTACTTTATTGGTTATGCGTGGCATCGGCCCTCAGGATGTCGCGGCATCGTGGTATCGAAATAAAGTAACATGAATTCTAAACTCATTGAAATAAGATTCAAAATAACTTGATAGTAATAAAATGCCACGCCGTGCCATGCCGTCAGTGGGCGCCGGCCATTACTCGTTTAGCCTGCGACACAGAGTTCTCTAGTAACCCTAGTGCAGGCATACGTGTTACATAGACTTTTGTAAAACATTGTATTTCTTGTCATCTTGTACTGCAAATTATTGAATAAATTATCTTATCTTACATTTGAACATAATACGGCACTTTTACTGTCACAAATAACTGTAAAGAGGGTTTTCTGACAGTTAGAATATCGCTATCTGGCGTTAGTACCGTGAGGTCCGTTTGACGTTGCGTTCTTGCCAGGGATCGTTACCGGTATTCTTACTACTGGTTTAAATAAGGTAAAACCGGTTGTAATTGCATTTCGAAATATACCAGTATTAAAATATATTAGTAGTTTTGCCAATTGACTTGCGATTGGCGGATTTTTTCATTTAATTCACTTCAAAATTAAATTAAATTTACCATCATCCTCATCATCTCAGCCGTAGGGCGTTCACTGCTGGACATAGACCTCCCTTATTGATACTCAATCATTACCATTACGGTTGAAAGCAGTTTGCATTCTATTCCACACAGAATAAACAAATCTATATCTATACATACACCGTGAAATTTTAGTGGTTGTTTTCCCGAAACGAGGTGATTTAGTATCGATTGTACAATCGATTTATAATTACTATTTTGACTAGAGTCATAAATCCAATTGTGAAAAATGAAAGTCGAAAATGACCGCAAACCAATAGTAACGCTTCGTTGGTACCTAACCTATCGTACGA
The DNA here is from genome assembly GCA_947859365.1 of Archips crataeganus. Taxonomy (NCBI): domain Eukaryota; kingdom Metazoa; phylum Arthropoda; class Insecta; order Lepidoptera; family Tortricidae; genus Archips; species Archips crataeganus. The sequence continues at coordinate 3,737,215 of OX402071.1, read as the reverse complement.
TCGTACGCTACTTGTACCAACGAAGCGTTACTATTGGTTTGCGGTCATTTTCGACTTTCATTTTTCACAATTGGATTTTTGACTCTAGTCAAAATAGTAATTATAAATCGATTGTACAATCGAAACTAAACCACCTCGTTTCGGGAAAACAACCACTAAAATTTCATGGTGTATAATAAATCTGTAACAAGTCGGTGTCTGTACATTGAAGATATTTGAGAAAAACTGTCACTAGGGCTATTTATTAGCGCAATAGAACCCGAAACAATGATTTTTAGAATTATTGTCTGTTTGTCTGTTTATCTGTTTGTCTGTTTATCTGTTTGTCTGTGCGTTTGTGCGCGCTAATCTCAGAAACGGCTTAACCTAGAAGGATGCGGTTTTCACTGATATGTTGGTATTTTCTAGGATTAACATTTTCATTTCAATCGGTTCACAAATAAAAAAGATACGTCTATTTTAAGAATTTATCGAACAGTTTTTAGAAGAATTAATAAGCTGAAGAGTTTGTTTGTTTGTTGTTTGAACGCGCTAATCTCAGGAACTAATGCTCCGATTTGTGTTAGATAGCCCATTTATCGAGGAAGGCTATAGGCTATATATCATCACGCTAACACCAATAGGAGCGGAGCGGAGCGGAAGAATGTTTCAAAATCAGGGGTTTTTGAAGTAAAACTTCTATAGGCACGCTTGACTTGGGATTACGGTGGTGAATGTGAACGCGGGTGTGCGGGGGGTTTGGTGGGGGGGTGGGGTTGGGAGGGGGGTTTGCGGGGGCGGGTAATTTTTTTTATATCGAGGAACTAAGGAGAGCCTTAAATGATGAAAAAGCAAATTTGTTAAAAAGCATAAGCTGCCCAAATTACTAATTCCACGCGGACGGAGTCGCGGGCAAAAGCTAGTAAATAATAAATAAATAAATATCACGGGACAATTCACACCAATTGACCTAGTCCCAAAGTAAGCTAGGAAAGCTTGTGTTATGGGTACCAGGCAACGGATAAACATACTTATATATATATAGATAGATACATACTTAAATACATATTAAACACCCAAGACCCGAGAACAAACATTCGTATCTTCATACAAATATCTGCCCCGACACGGGAATCGAACCCGGGACCTCAAGCTTCATAGTCAGGTTCTCTAACCACTAGGCCATCTGGTCGTCTAAAATAAAAGGTCAACAAAAGAATAAAGTACAACTTATATTTCACCACATATATTTCAATGTCAAATAAAAGGTCATTGCTTATTTGAAACTTAATAAATGCATTACATTCTATTAAAAATTAAAAAACTACGGAAAACGATTTAAAAAGCATTTATCACGAAATGGTTTTCGATTTACTAAACATTACAAAAAAATAAACAATCCCAAATGACAAAGTTGTTAAACGGACCTCGCGATACTAGCACTAGCATCAAATTGGTCTGTCGCAGAAACCCTTACAAAGTTTTCTGAAACATCTATTTTTGTGCATGAACTATACTGAAACCATGAATCTATGAAATCAAGTCGAAAGTTATCCTTGAAGTTGGGTGAAGGTTGCGGACAACCGAAATAGCCGCCGTGGAACGATAACATTAGTTATTTAAAGCTCGGGACCATTTACTTACGATACCTCGTGGATTTCGTGGAAATGGAAAAACTTAGTGGAAATGTCATCATCGTTAGGACTGAAATAGTGGGGAAAATTTTGTTTGAATGCATCAGTCTGATAAAGTTTTTGCCTTTTGGGACTTGGCCTTATTATATGAAATGCCTGTGAGGATTGGGATTTTAAAGAGATCTAACTAAAAAAAATTGAGGTTCTTTGTGTCGTAATTTGGAAGCAAACTTGGTAGTGAACCTGGCTATTAGCAAGTAATTCTGGGTTCGAACCCTGGCAAGGGCAGGCACCTTGTATGCACACGAATGCAAGTATTTAAGACAAGTCAAGGTCGTTATGTTTAAGTGTGTATTTAATTATCTCAATAAGAAGTATGTTTATATATGTGTATGTTGTTTATGGGGTCTATTATTAATGAACAGGTAAATTTAGTATCTTCTCCTTTACTGCGGCTTGGGTCGAATTTGAACAGTTAGTATTAATTAAATATGCCTTATAAATAAATAAACAAAAAAAAATTCAAGGTAGTTTTATAATATGTCAATAAAAGTTAATTTTTGTGGGTAGTTTGAGAATAAGAAAAATAAAGTGGGTACTTGAGAAGTTACAGTGACAAGTTAAAACATTTGTTTTGGTTTGTTAGTTTAACAGTTGGTAGCATAGCATACGGTTGTGGTAACTCTGAAGATGAGCTCTGGTTGAGTTCGAAACGCGTCAGTGTAGCTTGGTGGTGGTGATGGTTGGGTTTATGTGATTTGTGTGTGTTCGTACAGTGTGGAGGTGGAGGAACTGCATGAACGCACATTTCTTGTATAAACGTAACTATTGTAAGGTCGCGGGTGAGCAAAGTAATTGTTTTAGTTCATTAATATGGACCTCCGCAAAGTAATAGCCTGATTCAATAAAGTATGTTTAAGTATCAATCAAGTACTCTTTCTCTTTTATGTATTTTTTATGGTTATTAATGATAACGATTCACGATTACATTAGACATATTCATCAAAGATCATACTTATTAAAGGTAATCACGATCCACGAAAATACGTCTAATATTTTTTATAGCTCTTAATGTCAGAGCATGCATATGGAATCATACATTAAAAAAGGGGGATTTCTTAAAGTCAACTCGCTCTTTTATTGCTCAAAATTCCACTCGTAAAAACCTCTAGGAAAATTCACGACAGAAACACGTTCATAAATCGTCCTTCCGGTGCTCGTAGTACTAAAAAGAGGGTGTAGTGTACAGTACAAATATAGAAAAAAAAGCTTCGGCATTACCTTGGGTGGAACTTTTTATGAGCTCGTATCCTGCGAGTCAACGACCTCTGCCCAAACCTAAAAGATAACAGATTCAGGTCGTCGCCTGCTTGGTGACGATAACCAATGTTTATGTATCGGGCATGTGTACTTAAAGTGTAATTATGATCCTATGCCCTTTCAGTTCTGAGGGAGGTTTGTCCTGTCCCTTTAAAGTCAAAGGATCGAGGGCATTTGCATCGTAAATTTTGAAATTCGGGATGGTTAATGAGAGAGTCGATCTATCATGTTTATTTAGAAGTGGCTTCATGACTTTAATTTGGGCTTGGGCAACTATTTTGGATGTACATAATCGTGTGAAGTATTGCTCCAGTGGGCGGTTTTAATATAGCTTGTGCGTGGATAACTTATCGACGAAAAATTACGGCGGGAGTGTCATTTTCTATGCAATTATAATTAACATGGATTTATTGAAAACTAGCTACCCGCTCTTTCTTCACACGGGTGTAGGTACTTTTGTTGTACATATTCTTTCATACAAATCAACAAGAAAATAATTAAGTATGTAGCCGTTCTGAACTGATGCGCTAAGATATCATACATTCTGAAATTTATTTTTATTTGTATATAATAGAATTCGTGGTAGCCTAGTAGTTTGACCTATGACCTGTAAGCAGAGGGTCGTGGGTTCGAGCCCAGGCTCGTGCCTCTGAGCTCTTCGGGATTTATTTGTGAAATTTAATTAGATTACCCGAGATTTACGATGAAGGAAAACAACGTACTTGCGAAGAAATTTAAAGCCCGCGTGGAAACTACGGCCCAAGCCCTCTAATTCTGCCTTTGACCTGTAATGAGACGTTTGTAATGTAGGATGTTATGATAATGATGATATAAAAATGTAAATTTTTAGAAATATTTTATCGATTCCAAATCTTTGCATAGGTATATTGAATGGTTAGGTATTTAAATTTTTTTTTTATGTCCAATCCAAACGATTTCTTCTTTTTTTTACCCTATTTGATTCGTACATAACCTTCAGTTTAATTAACGTAACTCTTTTTGTGATTGCAGAGCGCGTCGGAATCGTCGGCGGGGGCGGGTGGCGGTGGTTCCACGACCGGCAGCGTACGGGTCTCTTCACGCTCCAGGACCTCCGAAGAACCGCACATTGGTGAGTACATTCAAGGTCAATAATACTAGCTGATGCCCGCGGCTACGTCCCCGTTGAAGTAGATTAAAACGTGTTTTGACGTAGGAATGAGATATTTCCCGGTGGTAAAAAGTAGCCTATGTCACTCTCCAACCCTTCAACTATGTCTATACAAAAAATCACGACAATCCGTAGCTCAGTTTCGACGTGAAAGAAGGACAAATAAACAAACAAACAAACACACTTTTCACGGTTATAATATTAGTTTAGATATGGATGTACGTTAGTTACCAAGACGTCACTATTTGTGACACACAAACAATACAACTCTCTGCTACTCACCATAAGGTTGGTGTTTATATATATACATTTGGCAGGATGGCTGTATAGATATAAGTATTTTATGCCTTCGACTACACAATACGAGACAATTATTCGAGTAATTGGGTGACCGAACTTCGCACGGCGTCTTTCGTGCTTATTTTACCATACCGGTTAGAACTTCCATCTATATCAAGTAAGTAGCCCCTGATATAATTCTCGTACTGGTAGTACGTACTAGTAATAGTAGGACTATCTGAAGGGTTCATGGAAAGAACATGTCTAGTCACCTTTTTTGAAAATTGAGATTTTAATCTCAAAATGTTACAGCTCGCAAAGTACTATGAGTTACCATTGAATTAAATTATGGATATCTGATAACAATATATATTTTTTTCACTTTTATAGAAAAGGTTACCATAGTAATTCTTCGTGATGACTATACCTTGACAAGCTCGTGCGCGGCGCTCGGCGGAACCCTGTCGCAGGGAGCCTCTGCTAATAATAAGTAATAATTTTAATAAGTGCGGCAAACGCTGACTGCGACAGGGTTCCGCGGAGGGTCGCGCACGAGCTTGTCGGCCTATAAGTTTCAAACCGCTATAACTCAAAAAGTTGTTATGGTGACTAGACGTGTTCTTTCCGTGGGCCCTTCATCTGATAGTTTACTTACTAAACCAGTGCCAGTAGTCCTTGGCAAGTCTTCTTCTACACCCAAAATACCTTATAATATTTCGTCGAAAACATTAAAGTTATTTGTGAGAATCGCAGAAAAATACGTACAAGATGCTATAGCATAGCACGTGGCACGTACGGTTTGGTGTTTAGGTATACATATAATATTATTCATTCTTATTATTGTATAGGACGTTACGTTGTGTAGATATTGACAGTCGTCATTATTTAATCGCCCTTGATATAACATAATATGTGTCGCGAAGGAGGCTTCCGCCGCACCCTTGACCCCGCGCCATGATGGATTTGGAAAGGCCTCGCGCTGTGTCAGATACTTACTATTGAATGTGTATTGCAATTCTGAACAGTCTATGGAAATGTGTTTTTTGTAAAGTTTATAATCTTAAGAATTAGATAGTACCTAATTAGTAAATAATCACATTAGAAGTAGAATTACGAGTATAATGTAACCAAGTTTTGGAAATACTTATCAGAAGGATAAAGTTCAGGTCAATAAAAAATAAAAAAAAATGATTAGGGGACAATCTTACACAAATCGACCTAGTCCTAGTCCCAAACTAAGCAATGCTTGTATTATTATGGGTACTAGACGACGATAAATATACTTATATAGATAAATAAATACTTAAATACGTAGAAAACATCCATAACTCAGGAACAAATATTCGTGCTCATCACACAAATAAATGCCCTTGCCAGAATTCGAACCCAGGACCTCTTGCTTCGTAGGCAGGGTCACTACCAACTAGGCTAAAGCGGTCGTTAATGGTGTATTGTTTCCCTGTCGTTCTAGCATACTAGTATTCCTTACGAAGCGAACTAGTTAGGGAGAAGTAACTACACTCGATCTACAAATTGATGAAGAAATCGGTGAACATGCATACAGTCGAACACAGAACTTCTGCTTGTTTCGAAGTCAGTTTGAAATAGGGGCCACATAATGTGTATTTCTGCCATTTTTTAAAATCTAAAATATGGCTTCATTAATCATTACGCAATACAATAAAATACTAATACATATTGTCGCGTTTAATGCGTTCAAATAAAAACTCGAACATTTATTACATTTTTCATTTGGCCAATGAAACTCAAGTGACCCGTAATCTCTTTAGAATACTATCCATAAAGTGCTGTATGTTTGTAACTAAAATTTGCATGTGCGAGGAAACCACTCTGTGTTTCTCCGCTTTATTTATTTTGTCTGAAAAGCTGCAGATCTAAGGATTTACGTAAAGGCTGGCATCATTGGCCTCGAGGATGAGTTATGTTTTGACAAATGGGAAAGCTTTATGAGAGGAAAATGCATGATTGGGGTCTGACCTTCGTTCGGGAAATTTTGCATCGGGCCCCGTTTGAGTTGGGTACTGTTACAGCTGGCTCGTTGCTGATTGGTTATTTGGCAGCTTTGAAGGTTGTGGCTGGCGAGATGTAAAACGTTATAGAAACGTATTTGTGCGTCAGTATTAACACAAGAAAATCAGCCCTCGTTAAAAAAAATTTCATTATTTTTCATTGATGTCAATCGGACCATAGATGTAGCTCAAATTTAACTAGCAAGATTTGATTAAAGACCGACATATAAAAGTCCATAAACTAAATATCTTAATTAGCACCACCACGCGTGGTTATGTAGTCACAGAATTGCAATTGGGTTTAGTAGATTTTCGTAACAAACGGAATACGGCGGTTGACAATGTTGACATACTTCAGAGCATCACCTATCTAATTATAAAATATTTTTGAAGTAGTCATTAAGTGTTTAAAATAAAATATATAAGTTTTATTAATCCCTACACTTTTGATGGCGATCATAAAGACCGGTTCACAATGCTCACGTTACGCACACTTTGTTTAAAACTGAGCTGATGAATTTCAAGTTTTATCTTGTGATTGTTACAGGAAAGTACAAGCTGCTGAAAACGATCGGCAAAGGCAACTTCGCAAAAGTAAAACTCGCGAAGCATGTGCCCACTGGCAAGGAGGTGGCCATCAAGATAATCGACAAGACGCAACTCAACCCTGGGTCGCTGCAAAAACTGTTCAGAGAGGTAAGACTAACATAACCTTACCGCCCGGCCACGACTTCGCGCGTTTGGCGGCGTGGCAACCGTTTTATCAGTTCATTGCGTGTGCCGCCGGGTAACCACTGTACTGCGAGCGTCTCGGCCGCGCAATGAACACGGAAAACGCTTGCCGCGTCGCCAAACGCGCGAAGTCGTGGCCGGGCGGTTAGGCCTAAAGCTCCAAACGCACAAACAGCGGAGGCGTGGCGGTGCGGTGGTGGTGACGGTTGTAATATTCTGAAGCCTTCGACACACAGCGGGCGTCGACGGGACGCCGACCGCGACGGGACGGTACGGTACGCCGTCAAACAACGCCGTTTGACGGCGTCTATTTAAAGTAGTACATTACAGATTGTACCGTCCCGTCGACGCCCGCTATGTGTCGAAGGCTTTACTTGTATGAACGGTTGTGTGATACCGTACCGCGAACTCGTTTATGCAAGTTAGAATACATATTACAACCGTCACCGCCACCGCGTGCCGCTACGCCTCCGCTGTCTGTGCGTTTGGACCTTTATTGTCTAATGGCCCGGCCACCACTTCGTGCGACCGGCAGCAGTGGCGAGCGTTTTCTCCGTTATTTGGTTCATTACGCGGCCGAGACGCTCGCCGCACAGTGATTATCTGGCGGCACACGCAATGAACTGATAAAACGCTCGCCACTGCCGCCGGTCGCGCGACGTCGTAGCTGGGCTGTAGTAACACTCTCTCGGGGCTATCACGAAATTAAAAGTTCGTATCGTGTCGTCTCTTACACTCTTCTGTTTAATACTATTAGCGTGAACGGAACGGCACGATACGAAGTTCGAAAATCGATTTTCGTAGTATATAGCCTGAATCGCAATTGTTTTCACCACTTTCGGTCACACGGAATAGGGTAGAAAGGGACGGTGAATGTTATCCCAAGCGCTCGCGCATTAGACGATACGGCCTCTGGATTAGAAAAAGCTTTGTGATTGGATAACATTCTTGTTAGAGAGCATTTATACTGTTTAAAACTAGAGCAGCAGAGAGTAGAGTAGGGTAGAGAGCATTTAATTGATTGATTAGGCTTTACTTCGCGAAGGTTCACATCAATGAACTACGACCTTTTTACCTTGCTCCTCTAGCTGTCCTCTAGCATGTCTCTTTTTAGTTTTGTCTTCCTGAATTTCAAGGAACCATCAGCCACTTGTTCGTCGGTCTTCCTTGTGTTACAAAAAACAACTGCTGGTTGTAGACCTTTTGTAAAAGGTCTACAAGAAATTGTTGCCGACATTCCGCTTTCAGTTGAGAACAGCGACTTAAATTTAGGCATATGAATTGTCTCGAACACGTATTATCGATTTATCACTAATTTAGGAACCTTTCGCTATGTCGAACATTGTAAAATAGTCTTAGGATGAGATGGTGACTGTGAGTATAACCGCACGCTCGGTAGTCAATATGACATCAGATCCCAAGCCCAATTAGCCTTAGGAAAGCATTCAATACTCCTCCGCACGGTCCTTTTCATCCCCAAATTGGTGGTCTCAATAACACCATACTTTTATTTCCAGATCGGAATTCCAAAGTAATAACAAGCTTTTTATACTTGGCATTGTACTTTATGCTAAAGTCCTCAAATACAATGAGAAAATAAGACAACCTTGTTAAAGAAAAAGTCATCTTGCGTAGGAAAAGAAGCCCTCTGCCAAAAAGTTTGATGCTGACACAGCTTCCAAGTTCTCCCCTGCGCATTGCGATACCATAAATCTGTTATGTGAAAATCTTTACGAAAATCCAGTATTATACTGTTGCTCTATGCAAACTACGCTATTCATTTTACAAGTTTGGCAATGTTAGTAGTGGTGTAGACACAGATAGTCATGTTTTGGGCGTTCCAGGTGAGGTTTTGACAAAACACAGCCAATCAGATAAATATTAATGATAATCCGTGGGTGATTGTGATTCTTTTAAGCCCACCACGGCAATGCTGAAAGGAAAGTGTTTCCTACTAACTTTTTTTGATAAATTAAGCATCAATCGATTCGATATTGTGGCACCTGGACTTTGCATTTCAACAACCTTTTTAAGAGGTTTGATTAAGAAGTTACTTTGGAACTTTTGGTTTTGAGTGAATGTTTAATGAGCTATGCGCCCCGAAAGTACCTATACAGATCTGTGTCCTGCTTTGTAATTTGGAACCACCATTTTCTCCGTAGACGGGTTTTAGTTTTTATAGTAATCTAGCTTGTACACTGCGTGAAACCCCTTACCAATTCCTTTACGGAAAAAAATCTAAGGATTTAAGTGTCATTTCGTGTCGTAATCTAAACAAGTCGATAATGTTGTCATCGTTTGTGACACCATAAAACAATTTTTATCTCTACGCGACGTGCCTGGTATTAAAAACAGCGTGTTATGTTTTTGCAGGTCCGGATAATGAAGATGCTGGACCACCCGAACATAGTGAAGCTGTTTCAAGTGATCGAGACTGAAAAGACGCTGTACTTGGTCATGGAGTATGCTTCGGGCGGCGAGGTTAGTGAATACCCTTTATTCATTAGTAGCTTATGGATTAATAAGCTTGTTCCCACTGGAATTTCGAAAAACTTGGTGAATTTCTATCCATCATATCTACTCTTAAGAATATTTATGACAAATATCAAATCAAGCTTTTGTGGTTTACGTGGGTTGTTACATGTAATGTGAAGGAATGATCTAACTTTAATTAAAAAGGAATTTAAAAACTTCACAGCTTGGGAGCTAGTGAAGTAGAAACCTATAACCTATAACCTATTAAAATAATGGGTTAGGTTTGTTTGCGTTTGACCACAATCATGCCTCATGGTAACCGAAGATATGGTATAGGATGGAGCACGCGTGTGTAGTAGATGCCCATTCACCCTAGATTTGAAGATGGCCATATAGTTGCATTCAAGGAACATAGAAACAAAGGTATTCTACTCTTTACGTAGCTGTTTTGAAGAGATGTTTTGGTATTTCCGAGTCCGACCAGTTAAAGATGTGCTAATTTCCGTTTAAATGTTTCCAGGTATTCGATTACCTGGTGTTGCACGGACGCATGAAGGAGAAGGAGGCGCGGGCCAAGTTCCGGCAGATCGTGTCTGCCGTGCAATACTGCCACCAGAAACGCATCATACACAGGGATCTCAAGGTGAGGGCTGGCTAACACATCAGTGTTCGTAGATGTAACGTGTACATAGCGTAAATGTGGACGATGCTAGTAAAATGCTCGTAAGCCACGTGCGCGGTAGAATTACTAACAACCAACTGTTCTTTTGTGGCGACAATATTCGCTACGTATTTAAGAATTAAATCTAGAACACGTAGAGAAAGTTCGGTGTGTATATCAATCGTTGGGATGGTGTATTGGTTAGCACGAGTGATGAGATGACTAAGATCTGGGTACGATTCCCAGCCCCAGCTATACTTTTCTGTGCGTTATAAATGCCAAAATAGTAAGCTGTTCTTGTGTGGGGAACCCGCATGTGTATTTATTTATTGTTATTTATTTAGCGGCTATAGATTTTCTGTGAAAAAATCAAGACTATAGCTTCAACAGTTCGTGAGACTCTTGTGACAAGAGCTACAGGAAGAGGGACGTTTCCTTGGGTCCGAAACCCTGAAGATTGTAGGTACATAAGTTTAAGTGACTACATCCTATTTCCAGGCGGAAAATCTCCTGCTAGACGGCGAGATGAACATAAAGATAGCGGATTTCGGGTTCTCGAACGAGTTCACACCGGGAGCCAAACTCGACACATTCTGTGGCAGCCCGCCCTACGCCGCCCCTGAACTGTTCCAAGGTATGTTTTAGGAGACATTTTTGACGTTGGAAGACGACACTATATCGGGAAAAGTAGGTGAAATGATTGTGTCTGAGAAATTGAGAACGTTAAGGGTCTAGCTTTGACAGACTTAAACTGCCAGCTAGCTGCATTATCACAGTTTGGTTGCAGTATTTGTGCTGCTGGCTTATACTGCAACCAGACTGTAGTGCGGTCTGCACGCTGACTGCAAGCTCGCTTGCAGTTCAAATGCAGTCAGGCCAGTGGCGAATTTACAAGAGGGCTGGAGAAAAATTCCCAATGAAGAAGAAGATCCCAATCCGCACTGGGCCCGCGTGGGAACTACGGCCCAAGCCCTCTCCTTCTGAGAGGAGGCCTGTGCTCTGCAGTGGGACGTATATAGGCTGGGATGATGATGGAGAAAAATTACAATAAGTTAGTATACCGAATACTCCCAACGTCTGTATGTGAAAAATACTAAGCGCTTTGTAAAGTGTACTTTTATAAATAAATAAATAAATAAATAAATAAATATCACAGGACAATTCACACCAATTGACCTAGTCCCAAAGTAAGCTAAATAAAGCTTGTGTTATGGGTACTAGGCAACGGAAAAACATACTTATATAGATAGATACATACTTAAATACATATTAAACACCCAAGACCCGAGAACAAACATTCGTATTTTTCATACAAATATCTGCCCCGACACGGGAATCGAACCCGGGACCTCAAGCTTCATAGTCAGGGTCTCTAACCACTAGGCCATCTGGTCGTCTGGTTTTATGAACATGAACTTTGAAAAGTAATCCTTTAGCGTTTCAATATTACAATTTTAATTTAGGATATCAAATTGCAGAGGGGCGGCAAAAACTTAATAGCCTACTGCCAACAAATGTATAAATCCGCCCCTGAACCCGCCAGTCCTGATCCTAATAAAAACTTAAACATTACTTGAACATATTGTGTCGTGTCGTTGCAGGCAAGAAATACGACGGTCCCGAGGTGGACGTGTGGTCGCTCGGCGTGATCCTGTACACTCTGGTCTCGGGGTCTTTGCCATTCGACGGGTCCACGCTGCGCGAGTTGCGCGAACGCGTGTTGCGCGGCAAATACAGGTGCGTGCTGATATTATGCCTTCTTAGCTGGGATTTAGTCAAGCTACCAGTCACCTGGAGTGGACATTGTTGCTAGGCAACCCGGGGAAGTGTGAGTCAGGTGTTTCATCGGATGCGACACCTCGCTTTGCCATGCTATGATTATCGTTATTGATGTCACGTAAAAAAATTAAGGTTACCCAGTGGCAATCGAGTTCTTAGAGCGCCATTCTACTGCCGTCTACTAGTCGGAAATATCTGTGCTTTTCTTGGAATCTTCATTCAGCGATGTGCCGAATCCGTAAATCTGGGCCTTCCAACTAATTTTGATGTGTGACTAATCACGCCTGATGGTCTAAGATGGAGTAAGTTTGCCTGTTACAAAATGTTTCTTCACCCTAGATTTGAAGACAGTCAGATGGTGACGTTCAGGAAACACAGATGCAGGTACAAAATTCTCAGCTGTCCTGATGGATATTGACAACATGTAGACGAAAGACCCAGGTTTCTTCTGCTCGATCTGAGAAAGAAACATATTGTTTACTTTTTTTTTACTTTGCTCTCATTTCTTCCAGAATACCGTTCTACATGTCGACCGACTGCGAAAACCTGCTGAAGAAATTCCTCGTACTTAATCCGGGCAAGCGCGCGTCGCTCGAGACCATAATGCGGGACAAGTGGATGAACACCGGCTACGAGGAAGACGAGCTCAGACCGTTCGTGGAGCCACAGCAGGACTACAAGGATCACAAGCGGATAGGTAACATATACACAATACAACGCTACAGACTCTAGGATACAAGAAAGAGGTTGGAATAGTACATTACTGCAGCGGCCGCGAAATAGGGGATTGCCGGCCGAGTAGTAATAGATGGCCGAGTGTTAACGAGGCCATCTAGAGATACGAGGCCGGCAATCCCTGTTCGTGGCCAAGGCTTGTATAGTGCTTTTCTCAAATAAATCCAAGGAAATGATACGAATGTTTAACTTATATAATCATATTTAATTCAAATTGTTTTTTTTTTTTATTCCCGCCAAAATATTTATTTTCCAGCAATTTATTTGTAAGCTGTTCCAGTTAATGTTTTTGACGCAAAATCTTGAGATGATTTATATTTATTCAAAAATTACGACCTTATTAATAATAAATTGTTAACAATAAACGCCAATCCTTATTTATTTTATTGAATACCTGATTAAATCTAGCCAAGTAAGATATTAAAAAGTAAATTCACAAACTAAATTTTTCTTAATTGGCAGTATGTCATTGATAGTCAATAAAAGAAAATAGGACCCACTAAAACAAAAGACAATCTCTTTGCTGGCCTTGGCCAGCAATGTTTGTATGAAATTCCATTATTGTCGTCTAATTTGAAATTGGAACGAATCTTCCTCAACTGCTATACAATGACATACTTCGTGTTCTATTGTCACGACTATAAGGACCACATTTCCTTGGATGTTTGAGAAAAGGCTCTTTATCCTTGCTGAGTGGCCCGTCTCGTCGCTAGTCCTCTCTTCTGCTGTAAAACCATCAGAGGTTAACAGAAATGATCCGTCCGAAAAAGTTATACCCTCATACACTATTGCACCAGTACCTTTGATCCTTGCCCACTAAAGTTACGTTGACACTCAAGCCAACGCAGTATTGCATGTGCAAACAGAAACTCATGCAGGACACATGTCCGGCATCATACGCGTAGAAAAACTTTGTATGTAAGAGTAAATACAGCGAATCTTTGCATTAGTTAGATTCAGTAACTTCAGAATTGGCTCGTAAGCCTTTCCAACTTCTTTTTTCTATTCTATAGACCATTCGCGACAGATGACGTTCATGCTCTGCAATATTGTGTAGTATACAAGTCTGTTGGCTAAATATTAGCATGGAGGAGTGTTGAGGTAAGGTATTGGGAAGTTGAAGACGCCAGGCGAAGCGTAAAACAGTTTTTCCTTTTAGCTTTAGAGTGTTTTTTTGCGGATACGTCAAGGATATTTTCTGTGCCGATCTTCACAGCGGTTGAAAGCGCAGCGGCCTTGGTTGGACTGCATTTGACCATCAAAATTACTAGGGTCATCACATCATTAATATAATAACCCTTGCTTCGACTAAGGTGGACTTGCATCTGCCTTCTCATAGGCTAGTTCACAAAGGTCCAGGAAGCAATTAGCAGGAAGACTCTAATTTTCCTAGTAAATTTGATATATTTACTACCCTTCTGAATTTTGTGAAATTTTTCCACCCAACAGTTTAGATTTTAGAGGGGGGGGGGACGGCCGATAATAATGAAAATTTTCACTTTAAAGTTGAATATTTCGCAAACAGATCACTGAATAGAAAAATCATGGTAGCAACTCCGCAATGATTTTAAAAGACCTATCCAACGATACCCCACACTATAGGGTTAGCCGAGAAAAAAAAATCACCCCCACTTTACGTCTATGGGAGGTACCCTAAAAAATTTTTTTTACTTTTTTTTATTCAATCACTTTGTCGGCGTGACTGATATATATATTCATGCCAAATTACAGCTTTCTAGTACTAACAGTCTCTGAGCTTAGCCGCGGACAGACAGACAGACAGACAGACAGACGGACAGACATGGCGAAACTATAAGGGTTCCTAGTTGACTACGGAACCCTAAAAAGGACAATACGAAGGCTAAAGATAGAAAAAAAGAAAAGAAAGAAAGATAGAAAGGATGAATCAACTTTTTTGTGTTGTTTACTCTGTACCTGGTTGTCCAAGTGACACTTCATACTGTTTCGTAGAAAAATGCTTAGGTTGCCCGTCCAAGGGACAAAGATTGTATAACCATAGCGACCGGTGCCATAGCAACCAACTAAAAAGTTGATTCACCCAAAAACAACGGGACATTTTAAGTAATTTATGGATCACATCAGCATCGAATCGCGGTTTAAATATGGCATCAATTCACTTTTCTGCAGCTCAATTGGTTGAGAACGCATCTTCATACAAAAAAGGGGTTTTCCATATTTAAAATGCGATTCGATGCCGGTAGATGTGATTCCACCCTATCTTCGTGATAGGTCTCGGGTATTAATGTATATTAGTTCTCAAAAATACTTCATTTCATCCAAGTAAAAGTCTGTTGTTCACTGGGATTTTGGCTTAAAACCGAAGCAAATTCAAATTACGCTTAAACATTTCACTTGTTTCGTCATACATGCTTCCCTCACGCGGAGCGCCCAAACACTGATGACGCTTACTGCTGAGGTCCTCGATTACTTGTCCGAAAAGGACACTTTCCCATATTACTTAGCCTCATCTGTACTTGCCATCTCGCAAAATTAAAACAATACCACTAAATTAAACTTCAAAAAGTGTACCTGTATGTAGCTAAACGTAGACAGGTTGACATGACTAAACTTGTTTATTGTCCTCGCCTTCGGCTCGTTCATTAAATACGTTCGATTTGTTAACTTTTTCCCTTAAATTGGAAAAAAAAATTGGGAAAGTGTACTAGTTGGAAATGTAGACTAAGCGGGAAGAAGTGCTTATCCTGATCATCCCGACTGTGCCTGAACCACGCTAACTATACTTTGCCTCGCTCGACTACAACTTGTGAATAATATTTGTTTTGTATTCCATGCCAACTGCGTATCCCTATCGGCACAGCTCAAGTTGGTACGTGGTCATAAGCTTCATATTTATGTGTTAGAAATTATATTTGTCGCTTCTGTATTATTGTTTTGTCGCTTTATAGACTTCCCTATCTGATTTTTAGGTCTCATTTATGTTCTGTGACGTTTGAATACTAGGAAAATTTTAATTTATTGCACGATTATAATGTGTATGTTTATTTACGTATATTATTTACCTTGTGTAATGTAATTGTGATTGTATATGTTAGATACTATTGTGGAATGTTTAGAAATTCCGTTAATGGTGGATATAAGAAACGATACCGGGGTATTCTTGCCCTAGAGTAGGTAGGTACATGTGGGAAGCAACTTACGTTTGCTCAACGAAGTCTAAGATAGATCGCACCACGCGCCACTAATGGCGTATGTAAGCGATCAAGTTATTCAGATTCAGATGGTGTGGCCGGGATTCATCATTTTCATCATCATCATTTCAGCTGTAAGACGTCCACTGGTGGACATAGGTCTCCCTCATTGATACCCAGTCATTACGTTTGGAAGCGGCTGCGCTCTTTACCAAATCGCCCGTCCATGTAGTTGTGGACGTTCCACCCTGCGTTTGCCGGCCGTGGCCGAGGCCGGGAGTTCTTTAGTGTATTTGGTAAAGCTCATTCGGCACGGTGACGCCAGAGATAGGTAAGGGTTTGAATCCAGCAAGCATACTTAAAAATTTCCTCGCTTTGGAAATCTTAGATGCATAAGATAGTTTCATCAATTTTGAAATACTTATGGCCAATTATAAAGTCTTTGACTATACGTCACTTGTCACATATTTTCATAGTTCGAACAGAGAAAGAAAAATCGATAGTCGTTCGACCAGATTATCGTCCTGCTCCATTTTTGTTGTTTGGTATCTAACGTGTTGTGTTGTTGTCCCGACAGAGGCGCTAGTGTGCTTGGGGTACAACCGCCAAGAGATCGAGTACTCGCTGGCGGAAGCGAAGTACGACGACGTATTCGCTACGTACTTGTTGCTCGGAAGGAAAAGCACTGACGTGAGTACATTTTGCTGAACTTTATACTGATAAGCAATAACAATGTCGGTTTGAGAAAATGAACGTCGTTTTCAGAAAATGAGCGCTAAAGATTTTTTATTAGGGTTTTTTTTTAGTTTGTTCTAGTTTTTGTGGGTTGACACGTTATTGCTTATCAGCATCCCTTTAAAGAAGTGAACTTCAATAGTTCATTTTCAATAAAAAATGTACCCTTTACTTTTTTAATGAAGAAATTTTGGGGTTTTCTTACTCAGAATCAAGAGCGGTTTTGATTTTGATGATTTAACAAAATGCCCCTAATTTTCCACAGATTTGTTTTGTGTCCGTTTCGTAACGAAATGAGTCATAAGAACTATATGAAACATAGTCACAAAACCGACTTAAAATTAAGGAAACTTTTTTCTTTATGAAAATGAATAGCGCTCGTGATTCTGAGTAAAAGAATACCAAAATTTCTTTATTTAAAAAAAAAAGGTTTTTTTGCGCACAGCAAATACCTACAATTTATTTTTTATAAATATTAACATTTTTTATTCGTGTTTCCAGCCGGAATCGGACGGCAGCCGGTCCGGATCGTCGCTGTCGCTCCGGAACGCCGCCGCGCCCGGACAGCCAGCGCAGGCGCAAGCGGCCAATGCACACTCAGGTATACACACACGCACACCCACACACTCGTTCTGCAAAAGTACGGTCACACCAATTACAATAACTCCACAAATTGCTTATAGTTCATTTCAATAGAATATGACAAATATCTTAGATACCTAAAGCCAACTGATATGGACACCTGATTGTTTAGGTTCCATAAAAATATGATTATAATTGAAAACTATAGCTAGACCGTTTAACTGAGTACTCGCCCGCGTGGTACAGAGGCGCGGCGGTAGACAAAGGGGGCAGGCACACGAGGCGCGCTCGCCGCCCGCACCTCTCTCGGCCCCTTTGTCCTCATACCCCCCCAGCCCCTGTACGGGCGGGGACTCACTTAACGTTTAGCTATAATAAAAAGTAAATTAATTTTATCACTAGGGACAATTTGATGTCCATGTCAGTTGGCTAGAAGTGTCTACGAGATTCTATTGAAATTATGTTGAGGTTGAGTGGATTTCATCTATACGTATAAAGTAGTACCACGACTGGCTGACGGATATAATAGGCGGCTGACGGATGCTTACGTCAAAATAATGTCAAACGATATACTTAATGTGGATATGACTACAATTGATTTAAAAAAAAGAACATACTTTAGAATTATCGTAAATTAGATCCGGTTTATCGATTAACCATTTAATAATTGTGATTTCCTTTGCATTAATTATTTTTAATTAATTTAGATATTGAAGGAAACGCTCGTAAAGTGACAAGTAACGTCAATGTAATTGAGAAGTCTGGGACGTAATTAATGTTATAAATACTTTATAGTCTCAAGACGTGACACTGGTGTTCTGACATTTTATTAGAAGCCACTTCGAGAGCTACTCGCCCAATCCAACTTTTTAACCCAAATATATTTCTACGAAAAGAAAATTTGTACTATACCTACTTGTAAGCTGTTTAATAGGGATATTTTAGAAAATTAATAATATATATAAGTAAGCTAAAGCTAAATATTATCACGAGAGCTTAGTAAGATTAACGCATATATTTAACTTTGCGCAATTATTATTATATTATTTAAAACTGCGAAAGTATTCGCTGTACATAGGCAGTTCCTGGCGAGTCTTCGGCGTTGTGATTGCCGTCATTGTCTCAAAAAAGTCGTACCTAGAGTAAGACATTAAAAAGAAGGAAACGGATGAAATCTTCATACCAAAATAACGAAACTAGCATATTTTGGTATCGAGATTGTACCTTATTGCTTAAATTTAAGGTTCATTTTACAATACACTTTCTTTTATATATTTTGTATTATTTCTCAATACTTTTGTCATTCCATTTTTGGTAACAATAGGTAAAAAAACTGAAGCTCACAAAGATGTCATAAGTCAGTATTGCCGTGACGGCTTCGCGTCGGAGACGATATATTAGGGGACACAATCTTACACAAATCGACCTAGTCCCAAACTAAGCAAAGCTTGTACTATGGGTACTAGACAACGATAAACATACTTGTATAGATAAATAAATACTTAAATACATAGAAAACATCCATAACTCAGGAACAAACATTCGTGCTCATCACACAAATAAATGCCCCGACCGGGATTCGAACCCAGGACCTCTTGCTTCGTAGGTAGGGTCACTGCCAACTAGGCTAAAGCTGTGCATCTACTTATTATATGATCGAAGTACATAGTTCACAATGATATGATGAATCACAAATATATATGAGCTTATTTTACTTGCCTAACTGTCCTAACCTAACCTAACTGTATTATTTGCAGCCACAAAACGAAGGAAAAATAACTAACCTAAACTAACCAGAATTGTTTATACAGACACCTCAAGAGTGATCAAATATTCAAGAAAAATGCTATTAAATTGTTATCTTGAATAGGCTCCGAAGTATAGGCGTATTATTTCATATTGTCGTACGCATCGTGTACGCACTTAGATATTTCTTCATGAGAATGACGGTGTTCAGGCGCCGAAGAATTAAAGACGACGCCATGTGACGCTTTAACACTGCTTCTTCTTCAAATAAACATTCAGATTCAGTAGTAGCTCTGTAAATAAAGACGATACGGTGACGTAGAACGGGACAGACAATGTAAGTGCCTGAAAGACATCGATAATAGATCCGGGAGGCATTTGAATCGTCTATCAATCAATTTATTGCGTAGAGATGCTTTTAAAAAAAATATGATTTACCACAGCTTTTACTTGAATTTTGCCTTAAAGAAAATACGAGCAGCGCAAGTATTCAACTCATCAAAAAAAATACTGCTCCATTCGATAAAAAGGCGCAACATAAAAACTATTCCAAACATAAAAAGCGTAAGTGCACACTTGTTCTTATGTGAACTTGTGCTGTTCCTTTAGTTTTTCGTCGAAAATATTTTTCTGAATTCAATTCCAAACTGTTCCATATGGACAAACGATTTTTGAAATTATAAGTACTTCAGCATTGTTATTAAACTAACCTAGTGCGGCAATTACATTAAGTCGATGGCAACAGTATGAAGAGCACGGTAGTCGGCCGCATTTGGCGAGCGACAGCTACCAGCGCCTAATTATGGCCACCGCATTAGGCGGACGGACTAATGTGAAGACTACGTTCGGTCGCCGAAGTAGTTTGAAACAAGTTCGGCGACCGCATTAGATGAACGAAGTAACTAGTGTAATTGCCGCATTAGTTAACCTATAGGGTTCTATAGGATAGTCCTGAAATATACTCTGAATAGTTTACAGTTGTTCGTCCGTATGAAACAGTTGGGAAACGAATCATTTGGGAAAATATTTTCGGAGAAAAACTAGGATCCTTCGCTGCTTCTCATGAACAGTGGCACAAAACAAAATGGAATGCAATTCGATTTCAAATCTTACTAGTAAAAGATATAATATTAATTATTATTATTTATTCATCAATAAAAAATTACAGCATTACAGTATACACCAAAGCGCTGTAAAATTCAACAAAATACTTAAATAACTATTTAGGGATTTTTGAAAAACGTCTTCGTCGCTTCCCTAAAACGACGGAACACCACACCCTCCGGCCAAAAGTCGAAGCGCAGGAACACCTGCTGGTGCTTGGCAGGCACTTGGAGCCTAAATGAGCTGAAGTTGTTAGCCCTTTGAGACTCGAGCGGGTAGATGAACAGCTGGAGCTGGGATCCCTTTTAACCGACCCCGTGCTGCCTCGCGGACATGCTCGAAGACCTTCTCCGTCGTCGTCTTCTTGTCCAACCGAGACAGGTAGATGTCCACTAACGGTACTGCAGCTTGGATACAGAAATAGCGATTAATGAAGATTAATGAGGATTAATGAAATAGCGTTTCATTTTGAGTTGTGCCACTGTTCTCGATAAGCGGCGCCTTGTACTTTTTCTTTTTGGAACAAGTTTGCAGTTGTGCCCTTTGATTTAGGGGCGGCAGAATAGGTTTTGTACACTACTTTTCTTAGCTAATTTGTTATATAAAACTATGTATCAATGATATTCGAAGCGCTCCGGTGCTCCGGCATCATTTGGACGGTATTCCTGCGCTAACGCTACGCTAGGATCGGGTGTAGTCGGACTAGTTGGCTTTGGCTTACTCGGGTGTCATCGGTCCATCGTGCCGCTTACATGTGTGCTTGTGTGCTGTCGTGTCGCCAACAGATGTGTTCCAATAAAAAAATACGGTTTAGATATAATACACTGGGTTTATCGTCAAAGCTGAGCGTTCAATGCGATTGCGATCCGCATCATGTATTTTGCTGACAGTATATTTGTTATTATTCTTGAGCCATTACAGAAACCATGGTAGCCGTGTGATTTGACCTATGGCCTCTCAATCAGAGGGTCGTGGGATCGAGCCCGAGCTCGCACCCCTGAGCTTTTCGAAATTTGTGTGCGAAATGACATTTGCACACAACACCAGAGCAGAGCTATAAGTGTGAGCGAGAGGTCCGATAAAAATATTTATGGCGCAGTGTATCCACTTGCCAATTTGAAACGGACATCTTACGTACGACCATAATAGCAAGTTATAAAAGCTTTCAATCTGAGAATTTGGCATATGATGTGGATTGCTGTCGTTTTTACGCAGACAAAAAAAGTGTCGGTATTTTAAGCCATTTAGATTAAAATTAGGCAGTTTTTATAATAGTCAATAGCACTGGTGGTGCACACGGCAGCATAAAGGGTACAGCGACGTTCTCACGGGACGAAACAACCGGTCAACTTAACATTCACGAGTTTAAGTGTATGCGACTCTTCATGTTTATCTGCTGCCTTTTCTGGATGGTTTTATGGCACATTTAGACATTCGCCTTGTATCTCTCCTTTACCTCGAGTTTGAACATTAAAGGCGAGGTACTTTGGCTCGTGATCTAATGAGCTATACTCCTAAAGGAAACGGAAGCGCTGAGCGATTAGTGAGATGAGTATTGACAAGTTTCAAGCAAGCGTTTCGGTCGCGCGCTAAACAAAGACGGAAACCGGAATTTTCGTGGCACTTTTGAGCTCTAGTAGCATCATTTACCGACTTTCAATGTAAATCAATGTAAATCGATGTAATATTTAAATTATTAGCTACTGATAATGTCATCTACATGATGAGATGACTATTAGTTTGTAGTTTTAAGGAAGTAAGTTATGGTTTGATTGGCAACTCCAGCAATTCTTGTTGATTTTTTTTTCGTGTTGAAATGTCGATTTCAAATTACCTCTACTTGAAGTTTATGTGGAAGAAAGCGGTCTTTTGCATTAATAGCGCCTGTTGCTTACCTATACATACTTTTGATCTTCTCTTAAATTTTGTGTATTGTGATTTGTTTAGTTCACCAAAAAAATTCTTAACCATCCTAAGGTTCAATGTCAGTTCGGCTTGAAATATTAAAGGCTACTTTCACTTATAAATCAATGTGACAATCAGCCTTATTGTTTTTATTTTGATGAAAGAAATGTCCATAAAAAAGCTAAAGCACTTCCTTGGTCGACCGTACTGTATTATATTGATAATGATAACAATTAATGTCACTACACTGGTGCTTTCAAAAATCGAGCGTACCGTTTCATGCACGGCCAGCAATGCATCATTAGTCCCAATGGTTTTGTAGGTGTACTGCATTGATCACGCATACAAATTTGTCAGCTTTAGTATATTAAAAAGTCACTGATAGTTCAAAGTGCCGTAAAAATTCCGATATCTGGGTTTAGCGCGTAGCCATGACCGGGTTGTTAGTGTCGATACGCACTATGCGGTTAGCTTCGTGCCGTCCCTCTTCAGAGTATCGCTTGTGAAAGAGCTAGCCGCAGAGTGCGTAAGTGCAAGAATGCTTACGCACGGGTATGTATAACAATACCGAAGTACGAAAGACCGAATGTATTAAAACATCGAATGGGTCAAAAGACTGACACGATTTTTTTCTAAAACCGTAAACTTTTCAGAATTTATTAAAACGGCATCATACAGAACCCATTAGGTTAGGTTAGGTTTGTTTTATAACAATTTTAAAAAGTTTACGGTTTCAGAAAAAAATCGTGTCGGTCTTTTGACCCATTCGATGTTTTAATACATTCGGTCTTTCGTACTTCGGTATTGTAATACGTACCCTTACGCACTATGCAAGAACCGCATACGGTTAGCCGTGCGGTTAGCCTCGCGCCGTCCCACTTCAAAGTATCGCTTGTGAAAGAGACGGTGCGCCAAACCGCATAGTGTAAGAGCGCTTAGATTAGAGTCGTTTGGTATCGGGTGTCGGGTTGACCGGTTGCGACCGTGGCCGTGGCTGACGGTGGCGCGTGCGCAGGCGGCGGCTCGCCGTCGCACCGCGGCGTGCAGCGCTCCATCTCGGCCACCGCGCGCCCCTCCAACTCGCGCCGCGCCAGCTCCGGCGGCGAGGTGCTCCGCCCGCAAGGTAACACACACACACACCACATACAAACATCACATCATATCACACACATCACACCACACCACACACACCACACCACACCACACCATACGCACACAACACACCACACTCACATCACATCACATGGGCTTGGACCGTGCGGATTAGGAACTTCTTGCTCACGATGTTTTCCTTCACCGTAAAGCTCATGGTAAATTTCAAATGTAATTTCGCACATAAATTCCGGAAAACTCAGCCAAACACAAAAGACACAATCGGCCACGTCCGACGAAGCTGTTTCCGCGACCATGTGAACAATCACACTGAATTGGCAAGGTAACACACTAAGGTGGGCTTGCACGGACCTGGGTTAGCTACTTAACTCCGAGTTAACTGCTAGCCCAGGGTTAAGAAGTGTCAAAATTTATGGAAACGTCATTCTTAACCCAGCGTTAACGATTAAATTTTTAACCCTGTACTGTGCAAGTGGCCCTAAGACCATTAGTAACACATTTTTGGCTGAATAGAGTGGGTCCATACGGTAACACCGCACACTGTACGGTCAAGTGCAAAAATATGTATCGATTTAATCCTTTCATCATTATTTACCTATACCTTATTTCGATGACATAAGAGCCATGGGAGATATTTATGAGCAAGTTGTATGGCCCATATTTTTACATTTGACTGTACATACATGACGAACACGTAATTGTAGTAATACTAGGTACTACACGCACTAAACCTCATTGGTAAAGGACGAACAGTAGATATACAATGTAGCTGATAGGACTGTCATGTACTTACGCAACTCAACTTAGGGCCATATACAAGGTAACACTCGTAGATTTCCATAATGCGACCCAAAGCCAACATAACTAGTTGGATTTAACATGAGTTGAGCCTTAGGCCAACAAATTTCTTCTATGACTTAGTTTTAACAGATATTTGAACTATAAATGAGTTAAATATAAGCTGTTTGAAAGTCTTGCTTTGTAGCAAATATCTCAAGAGTAAAACTTAATGCCGTTAGAATACTTTTCAACATAGTATAAGTTGATGTTCGACTAATACTTGTGGCGTGTGGCTTGTGTCATAACAATCATCCTCATCTGGGTCTTATTCGCGCTTCATACATACGGTATCATAGTTTAATGTACATTGCCTACAATTATTTTAGTAACTTAAGTATAACATTGCCTGCTTGCTTTAGTATTTAACTATTAAAATATACTCTGTTACGTTGAGTCTATTCAAATGCTATATCAGTCTGCAAAAAAAAAACCTGAATTGTGGCAGCGATCGATAAGATGTATTAGATATTATTTTTAAAATGCTCTCTATATTTTGACGTATTTACCAGCGTCATGATCTTTGGTAAACTAAACTACAACTGATGCATCAACAAGGTGTACAAGAGTTCTTACTATCTCGACAATATTGTGGGGATCTTTTGGGGGGATCTTTATTGGGGGGAACGGAAGGCAGATTTTATTATCCGCGATAGGCCCAAAAACCAGTTGCGTTTTATTTTCATCTCTAAAAGAGTACCGGATTGACGGGAAGATCAAAAATCGATTCGGTTGATGTTTATCACAAGCATGTTGTATTTTGCATGATATTGATATTTTAAAACGATACCACCTCTTAACTTTGACGGTCTCAATCCACACGTATCAGTTTGAATACTTCCTAGCCAAAAAGACTTGGAGGAATTAAAATGTATGACGTTCGAAGTATTGAGATCGTTAGAGTATAGCGGTGCGATTTATGCATCATTTAGACGGTTCGAGAAACAGCGTACGGTTTCGTTACATTGCTGTGCCCAGCGGCTATGAATTTAAAAGCGACCAATCATCAACAGTAATGTACTCCACACGATATCGCACCATCTAAGTGAGGCTTCAATCACAGTATAAACCAGTAAATCGGTTTGAAGATTCGAGTGATCTGTGCGCGTACTTATTCGTCGCGGTTTTCGTGGATCACCAACTGGTTTTTTACTGTATTTTGGTCATGTTTTGAGTTATAATTTTAACGTTGGTGTTACAGTGGGAACGACTACCAGTGCGGCCAATAACACAACTTCCACGTCGACCACTACGACGTCCAACTTTAAAAGACAGGTAAAATAATCATATGACCTCAATCCCAAAAGCATTTGGTTTTGCGTAGGTATGTCAAAATAAAATGTTGCGTGCTTTTTGAGCGTTAACTTCGCTAAAACATTATGCCCCATGGGGTCAAGCATCTCCCAGACAACAACCTTACCTGACCTATACCGTGCCCCACAAATTTGACAGAAGAAACGTACCTACCACAAAGATATGCAAAAGGCAACTTCTTTAAAAGTGATGTCTGGCTTTTAACTGATGAAATCACAACCTCCCTTTTTTTTGATGCTGTTTTTAGATGCGCGTGTGTTCGCGATCGAGTGCAGCAACTCTTTATAATCCTCATTCTCTACCGTTTGACAGAAGCAAGTGATGAATGCAATTGATGTACCGAGTCCGTTAGAGAAATAAAATTAAACTGCCATCAGTTTGGTTACAAGAGGTCTGTGTTCATACACACCCACCAAAAATATAAATATCTCACAATTTAATAACGGTGCATTTTTGGAGAGTTTTCGCATTATTCTTATATTTGGCATGAGTGGAGCAAACGTATAACCGTTTTTTTTTTGTATCTTACAGAACACAATCGATTCGGCGTCTATAAAAGAGAATACGGTTCGGATCGCCCAGATGCAGGTTTGTACATTCCCTTCAAGTTTGGATACTATATAAGTTTTATTTCTGTTGTATCCATCGATACTATGGCTACCGTGCCGCCGCGTAAGGCAACTGGAACGTTCACACAAACGTGAAACACAAGTTTGCCGCGGTTGAACAAAGTCGATACGCAGCTTTTAGGGCCCTCGCACATTGAGCCACTAATGGCAACCACATTAGAACAACTTGTGGCCGCCACAAGTTGCGAACGCGTTTCTCCACAAGCCGCGGGAGTCGACTACGTTCGCTATTTGTGGCCGAGTTTTGTCGTGCGATTCGCGCGGGCCACTTGAACAATGTATTCTAGCCACAAGTGGCAGCCAGCATTGGTGACGGCGTGTAGTGGTGTGACTGAACCACTGCTGGTCGCGTTTAGTGACGGCGACTGGTGACCATAATTTGTAATGTTTAATGTTTATTTGGGCAAAAAACTAATGAGTGAGGGCATTAAAAATCCTAACCGCTGTTGTGCGCGCACACCCGTGCGCACAGGACGCTCGACGGGACATAACTTAAGTTATACATAGGCCAGCAAATATTCCACAGTTAGTTTATGCTATAACGTGCGGGGTCTCTTAGCGAATGTCTGACGATCGTCGTTGTGGGCAGGTGCAGAGCACGACGCGGCCGGCGAGCGCGCAGCCCAAGCCGGAGCCGCGCGCGCGCACCGCCGCCGCCGGCGCGCGCCGCTCCAC
The DNA here is from genome assembly GCA_947859365.1 of Archips crataeganus. Taxonomy (NCBI): domain Eukaryota; kingdom Metazoa; phylum Arthropoda; class Insecta; order Lepidoptera; family Tortricidae; genus Archips; species Archips crataeganus. The sequence continues at coordinate 3,710,631 of OX402071.1, read as the reverse complement.
GCACGACGCCGCGCAGCCGCCCAAGCTCAGCCCGCCGCCGCCCGCGCCCAGGTGACTCACGCGGCGCCGTTGGCCAGCTCGGCCGGACCGACAGGACCAAAAAATAGGGATGTTGACGCCATTCAAAAAAATTTGAAGACACGACTCCAGTAAAAAAACTAGGGATGCATCGATACGCCTTTTTGCCGATACGATAACGATACCGATACTCTTATAAAAATATCGTCGATACCGATACCGATACCAACGATTAGTGAATTAAAATTAAATTAAGGTAAAATATAATAAAACTCACAATTTTGGTTAAATATTTTTAATTTCTATTAAAATTATATAAACAGTTACAGACTTTCAATAAGATTATTAAAATTAAGAATTAAGGGTAATAATTAAAATTAAATCAATTACTGTTAATAATTAAAATTAACATTAACAAGATTTTTGTTTTGCCTCGTTTGCAACGAACTAGATCAAACAAGATGCGCGTTTACATTACTTTTTTAAAGTGCGTAATTTGAAAAGTATCGTTGTATCGGCAATAAAAATATCGCCGATGCCGATATATCGGCAAACCCAAAATATCGCCGATATATCGGTATCGGATGCATCCCTAAAAAAAACGCTTTATTTCAGCCCTGAAAGTCAGATTAATTTTCGATTAAATGCAAAATTAGATTTTTTGTTGCTTTAAAACAAATAAATAGTTAGTTGATTGAGTATGCGAACAATGACGTCATATGTCGCTATTGTCATTCAAACTCTATGGGAGATTGTGTTTTGACAGCTCATAAAAAGAACGTCAGTTGATTGGTGGTGTCAACATCCCCATTCGATATCTACACGAACGCTAGATATTCAGTACAGTCACGAGCTTTAATAGGCTACTTTCCTAACTAGTCAGTCTTTTAGATTATCAAAAAATATTATACACGTATTTTTTATTTTGTCAATTAAATAAAAAATTACGAAGATATGGCGCGTTGAAGTTTCGCGTGACGTCACTTGTTCCTACACTTTGTATGAGCGTTTTAGGAACAAGTGACGTCACGCCTCGTCACGCGGAACTTCAACGCGCCATATCTTCGTCATTTTTTGTTTAATTGTCAAAAGAAAAATTACGTGTCTAATATTTTTTGATAATGTAAAATACGGACTAATAAGAATTATTATTTTTTTACCTAGGAAACATCCCTATTTGGGACCCACTTAATGTTGACAGTCCTGTCATATTGTCAGGGGGGTTTCACTCCCCAGTTTAGGTATGTTCGGCCGGCGCGCCTTCTGGGCAGGCGTACGGCAGTAGGTTGTCGCTCGGCATTCGATTCGCACGCTAGCCGCGTCGCGCGTTACTGTTTTTCTGTGATTTTTGCAACAAACAATTACTTCTAAGCGAACTTATAATCCGTATAAAAGATACTGTTTTGCGTTTAAATGTATTTTACTGAATTAATACACACTGTTATGTTTCTTGATTTATATACCTTAGCTAAATGTCAGCGAGTGCGAACCCTGTGTTCTTGGTTTCAGTTCAGCGGTGCCCAACGGAATATGAACGATCGTATCACACGATAAGTTTCGATTTCGCATATAATTTTTATACCTAAATTTGCCTTGTGTTCGCGATTGGTCCTTCTGTACGTTAGTATTATTAGTTATTCTGTGATATTGTATAGGAATTCAAAGGATGTTTTTACGAAATAGGTCCCAAATTAAAGCACGCGACCGTACCTAAATCATCATGGGTATTTTCAATTTAAAATGTACTTGCTACTTTTTTTTCTCTTTAGAATTAGGTTTTCTTACTCTGAATCAAGAGCGTTATTGGTTTTGGTGATCAAAATGTCCCTAATTTTCCAAAAAACTTTTTTATTCCCATCTTTTTGACGAGCCATATAAAAAGTCTCAAAAAATAAAGACACTTTTTTTCTTTATGAAAACGAATCAGTACTCGTAATTTTTATATAAATTTTTTTTTTTTTTTTAATTTAAAGTATACATACACTTTAAAATGAAAATGCCCATGTCAGCCAAAAGACGTCCTCTGCTGGACAAAGGAACAGTTCCACAACGATTGGTCCTGCACTGCCTGCATCCAAGTGGTTCCTGCGACCTTCACTGGATCGTCCGTCCATCTCACGGTCGGTCAGTTCAGTAAATACGGATCATCAATTCGATAACAGTCTTACATTCTGATGGCGGAATTAAGGGGCGAGCTTAGGCTAGCCGTCTAGTTAATTCATAGTCTTGGGTTTTAAAAGAATATAAATAATGCTGTATATTTATCGACCGAGAATTTCTCAGTGTCTGTCTGATAGGCGAATGCCGAGGATACAGGTTCAAGTCCTTTCAGACAAGAGGATATTTTTTCATTAGGGTGTATACAATTTAAGATATATTTGTATTATTATCTATACATTTAAGGCGGGTTGTAGCATACTATTACATCGTTTTACTATTACTCCTAAATATAATTGTACATTATTGTATCTATTCTATTTTATCATATTTATAATAATAACAAACATTATTAGTGTACTTGCCATAATTAGTTGATCTATCTATGGTTCTTTAGTTGTAACAAGTCTAACCCTTTTCTAGCGGCGTCTTCATTACTTAAATAAGGCGTCGCTACTAAACTTTGGATTTTTGTACAAAAAATACGAAGGTGTATGGTATAATAAAAGCGATTTGATCTTCAGTTATGTATTCAGACTTAAATGGACCGTTGAAGACGAAACTGATGTAATTTGTCCATAACAGCCCTAATAGATATACATAAAGTGGTTCAGAGTTCTGAATTCTGCGTTTTCCATAGTCTGTCGAGTCTTTTATGCAATCAGTGAATTCTCGGCTGTCGCTGTGTGCGTTTCTATTAGGGATTCCTTTTCATTTATGAATTAGGATGGCACACGAGCAAGTGTGTTACTTGATGGTAAATGAGCACTGTCACTCAAGGGCACCTGAAGATTGCAGATGCGTTGCCATCCTAGAGAGCTAAGATGGAATACCTTATGTCTTACTCTCTACGCTGGAACACAACAGCGCAAGCACTGTTGCTTGTCGGCAGGATTAGCTAGCAAGATTATGGTAGCGAACGAGATGGACCTTGCACAGGGTCCCACTATCCTTCAAATTGTGTAACTATTTGACATGTCGCATTCCTAGATCAACAGTGCATCAACTCAAAAGAATGCTCTATTTTTACGCATTGCTTCGTATAGCCTTAATCTAATATTAAACTTGACTATACGGGAAGGAAAACAGATCATAACAAGTAAACTCGTACAAAAAAGTATTAGATATTAGTTTCGTCTTTAACGGACACTTGAGTATGTTTTGGATCGTTACCGCGGCGTATCGCAAAAGCGTCCCAACTCCCAACCGCATGGCGTCGAAACTAACAGCATGCCCACTTACCCAGTACGGTGGTACAAGCGGAGGCCAAGAACGGCACTAACGGCGCCAACGGCACCTCCGCTAAGACGCACGTGAAGAGCGCGTCGATATCCTCCGCTAGCGGCGCCGCTCCGCTCACTGACTCCGCCGCGCACAACGCTAGCGCGAGGGACCTCGCACAGCCGCGACCCAGGTACTAAGGGGAGGGAGGAGGCTGTCATGAATGAAATAACTTTACAATCGAATGAATCGAATGGCGAGTACCCAAGATGATAAGTTTATTTCTGTAAGTAGGCCGTTAAGCGCTCTTTTGTGCAAGTTAAGTATGAAGTATCTTTTTCTATTTATTTTTTTATTTTCTTCAACTTCATTTTTTTTTTTTATTACTTTTACGGTCATCCCCAGTAGACCAGTGATGGTGTAGGGGTAAGCACGCAGCACGGAACGCTGAGGACCTGGGTTCGATTCCCAGCATTGGTCTTTTTTCTGGGGTTTTTTCTGTGCATCTATATTTCAGTTTGTATTTAGTTTGAAATATACGCTCTTTTGTGATTATGACATATATTTTTGAGTCTACTGGCGCTTTCCGAAAGAAAGAAACTTGGCACAAAGTCATTTTTTTTCTAAAAATACACATTAAAATTTCGCTTAAAATACACGCCCACAAATGCATTATACAAAGAAAGCTCAGTAAATAGTTACAAGACAGCATTTTATTAAAAAGTGTAAAAAGCACAGCAAAACCAGAACTACCGCACTGCACAACCGCACCCAAGGAGGTGGTTGGGGCTTTTTAATTTTTACTGTAACGCGAGAAAAAACAGATAAACAGACGGTGGAGCTCGGAACAACAACTTCTCTGCGACTTATACAGTTGGTACGAATCAAATAAACATTATGTATTTTGACAGGCTCCCGATTTATTTAGTAATTTGAAATAAAATTACTGATTCGAGAACAGATAGAAAAAAATCTTGTCTTGTGTATTAATCGCTTGGGTTAGTGTATAAGGAAGGTAACACGCAACGGGGAATGATAACGATCTGGGTATGAATTCCAACCTCAGCTTTATTTTTCTGTTGTTTTCTGTGTTACGGTTTCAGTAGTAACTGAAAAAAAAATACATACCTATCTCTTAAAATTCAACTGCGTCCTAGAAGAAGTTTTCAAGAGCTTGGCGGTCTCCTGGGAATCCAAAGGGATTGTCGTCGGAGAAGAGAGGTTGACTAACCTTCGTTTCGCCGACGACATTGTCTTATTTTCTTCATCAGCCCATGAACTCGAGGAAATGCTACAACAACTTAGCATGGCAAGCCTTAAGGTTGGATTGATGATGAACATGTCAAAGACCCAAATTATGACTAATGCCACGAAACGCAGGATACAAATACAAGGGCAGACAATACACTATGTCGACGAATATATCTACTTGGGCCAAGTAGTCTCTTTTAACAACAGACAAGACAAGGAAGTCGAAAGGCGTCTTGAAAATGGTTGGAAGAGCTACTGGTCCATGAAACAGCACATGAAGGGTGACCTTCCCCTGACACTGAAGCGCAAACTCGTCGACATGTGTGTATTGCCTGGCTTGACCTACGGTGCGCAAACATGGTTTTTGACTGAGACCCAGAAATCCAAACTTAAGGTTTGCCAACGAGATATGGAGCGCAGCATACTAGGAGTTAAAAGGATTGATCGAATCCGGAACACCACATTGCGCTCCAAAACTCAAATCACTGATGTAGGAAGGGCTACCGCCAAGCTTAAATGGGACTGGGCCGGGCATGTCTGCCGGATGCAGCCACAAAGATGGGCGCACTCAGCCACGTGGTGGGTGCCGCGCAACGGCCACCGACGGCAAGGCAGGCCGAGGCGGAGATGGCGGGACGACCTAGACGCGGAATCGAATGATTGGCCCAGTATAGCTCTGGACAGGGACATGTGGAAGACAAGAGGAGAGGCCTTTGCCCAGCAGTGGAACACAAAAATAGGCTAATAAAAAAAAAATATCTTAAAATTAAACTTGAAAGAGTGTGACTAGATATTGGGTTTTCCATTTACTTATTGTGGACTTGACATAGTCATAGGGTACAAAAAGTTATACAGTGCCTAGGCCAAGGCTTCCAATACATGGAGCCGTAGAAATAAACCACACAGAGACAGGTTTAACAAGTTATTTCATTCATGCCAGCGCTCATGTGATCCCTTCGCCACGAGCGTTTTTGTAGGCAGCTTACGTTTCGTAGAACGCACGGTTTTAGTTTGGTTTTTGTTTCCAATTTTAGGTTTCACTGCACATTTTTAGTGCTTTCTATACAGCACTGTTTTTCATTCAATTTGAGTTTTAGAAGTTTTGAAGGCTTAGAACGCTTAATTGTTTTCGTTTCTTGCTTTTCGTTGGCTTCGTGTGGCACATTTTAATCGTTTTTCGGCTTAGTAATTCCTCTTTTTTTTTTTTACTAAGCTTTATATTCTTCAACACCTTCAAATGGTATCGCACCTCAAGGCACTTGTTATTTTTGTTTTTGTTTTTATTATTTTATTTTTATGATCCATTTGGAGTATCTCTAATGCTGTCGAAAGGTAAGTTTTGTACATTTACAATACTGACATTACTAATAGTTTACTTTTCTAGATTTATGTTATGTGTATTTTATTTATTCTTTATTTTTTATTATTTATTTATAAAAACTTTGCTGTATTATCTATACATACAGGTGTTCTATTAAAATCGATTAAGTTTTTTTTATATATATAAATAGTATCAATGTCATCAAAATCTCGCTTGATATTTATTTGAGAGTTACACACGTGTTTGAAAATGTTTACCGGTTGTTGCATTAAATGGGCTAACGATAATGAAAATAGAGGACAGAAAATACGGCCATTAGCTTTGTTTTATGCGTTTTTTTAATTATACACACGCGTGGTACAATCCCAATTTTACACGATCCCCACTTTAAGCTGGGAAGCTACTTCGAAATTCTTAATTCGTAGTTCATATCGTGCTCTCTTTCACTCTTCCTTTTAACACTATTAGCGTGAATGTAACAGCACGATACGAAGTTCGAAAATCGAATTTCGTAGTATAGGCGCTGGTCCCACTGTCGACAATGAAGCGATTAGAGCCAGAAACGAGTTGGCGAGCTGTGAGAAGCGAGTGAGTAGTTCCGATAGTTTAACGCTCGGCTATAAGCGAGTGTTCGAGTGAGACGGGCGATTACTCGCCAATTCGTCCGAACTATACTTCGTTTTTTTAGCATTAGAAAGAAGATAAGAGATCTTGACGTATCTTTTTAATGAAAAACACTTTTGAATAATAAACCAAAGCAAGTATGTAACAACAAGGATGATATAGACTGTATTGGCATTCGCCATAGTACGGATCGGCCTCGGTTTTTGTAGTTCGATTATTAAATCTAGATGGCGCTGAAATATAGCCAGAGGCTTTGAAGGCAAAACAATAAGACTACAGATATTTAATATCACTGCAAATGTATTATTATGCATTATTTTTGGAATATAATACATTTGTAGTAATATGAAACATCTGTAGTCTTATTGTTTTGCCTTCAAAGCCTCTGGCTATATTTCAGCGCAATCTAGATTTAATAATCGAAGTACAAAAACCGCGGCCGATCCGAACTATGGCGACTGCCAATCCAGTCTATATCATCCTTGGTAACAATTAAAAATGACTAACGGTCTTTTACATTATTTTGGTTTCAAAAGGAATAGTTACTATTTTTTTAATAGCGTTTTTCGGTAAAAAGACTCATCAAGATTGTTTACCCTATTTCTAATGCTAAAAAAAATGAAGTATAGACAATAATGATAGTTCAAATGATTGTATTAAATTCATAGTAAATACGAGCACTCAAATCCACGCTGTACTGTAGTCATCGCTGGTTGGTCAGTTCTGACAGCCAAGCGAGCATCGCTGGACGAGTACCGCTGAGCGAGTTTTATCGTTGACAGCTTTTATCGCTGCGCTGAGTCCTAGCCGGCAGTGTAAACTATAAATATATCTCTTTTACCGACACGGTATCTTATCTTTTATTCGTTTCTTGAGCGACAAAATAGTCGTTAGCTAATCGCTTTCTCTCCCTTGGTGGGCCTAGTGCCATATGGCCTGATGTTGAGCAATAAATATGTCTGCAGCCTGAACTCTGCGCTGACGACGGCGAGCGCGGGCGCGGCGGGCGGCGCGCGGCGCGACCTTCCAAACCAGCTCGTGTTCCCGAGGAACGTGCCTTCGCGCTCCACCTTCCACTCAGGTCAGTTCTTCAGGATGCCACTAGCTAGACGCATGGCTCGAGGGGCCTATGACGTGTAGGTAGTTTATATGGTTATGTACAAACATATGAGGGTAGGTAAATAAAGCATGTATTAGTCTTACACAAGTCGAATAGAGGTAGACAGGGTCTTTACGGTAGTACACAACTGATATGCCACACCGATGTACCTGCGCAGAAGACGCGTTTTAGGAGCGCGGGAAATGCAATTGACCAATCGTGATACTCCACGCACGGCGCGTCTTTTTCCTGTGCTGCTATTGGTGGGTTGCTGCCGCCATGCTTCCGAGTGAATAAGACGGATAACAGGTGCACTGTAATTTGCACCTTGTAACTAGGTATATCATAAGACTTATTTAAACTAATTTAAAGTTTGAATCGTACTTTCGGCTATCATCAGAGTAGTTTATTCGTGTCTGCGCGGGCGAACATACACGACGCGCCATATAAAGTGTAAACAAGAGGAAATCGACGCGTCTCAGAAATTTCAAATTCGCGATCCCACTAAAAAAAACCTTGATTTATAATAATAGATGTGGTATTCCCTTGCAGGCCAGACGCGGTCGCGCGGCGCGTCGGCCGGCGGCGCGTACGGTGATGGCGGCTCGCCGCACCAGGCGCGCCCCTCCTTCTTCTCCAAGCTGTCTTCGAGGTTCTCCAAACGGTCAGTTCACCACCGCACACGTATCACATCTAATATAACCGACCACAATCACCTACTCCGCTTTTACACATTTAAAAGTAAAACCGAACGTTAAATTTGAACTAATGAGGCCTTGTGGCCTCTCCTTTACTCTAGACCCCCAACTTTTTTTGTCTCGTTAGACCCCTAGCCATATTTTTCGATTTTAGGTGGACCAGGGGATCCTGCTTAATAATGATTTCTTATGAAGAAATGGAGTTTAAATGTAATTATTGTCGCGTACTGGGGGTCGATATAGAGTACTTTGGGTATCTCTACTCTAGACTAAAAAAATATTATTTGAAACTGCTAGTTGATGGCTACAAATATTGCTACCTACGTGATTTTTCTGACTTGTTTGACATTTAGACAGAGTAAATTAAATTTGCTTAGTGAAGAAATGAATTGTCGTGAGTGTTGAAGAAAATCCTCAACGATCAGCAAGGTACCCGTACATCTGGTTCGGTTTGTTTACTTTTAAATGTTTAAAGGATTGGACTGTAGTCGGTTCGTTTGTTCGAGTGCGACGCGGTTATACGTCGAAGAAAGAAACGTCGTTTAGTCACGTATCTCGATCGATCTAACCGACTAAAAGTGAGACAATTTTAACATTCGATATTCTCATTTCTGTTGTTGGAAAAACGCGCATTGGTGAAGAGAAAAGTTTACAAATCAATCTCTCACCAAAATGATGTTTAGCCGACAGCTATTATTATAACTAACCAAAATACTAAACCATTTAACAGTTCATATGATACTAACTTAACCACATCAAGTGACTAACAAAGTGTACCTATAATTTATGTGTTGTCTATTATTTATTCTTCACCCAATCGCTGCGACGCTTCTCGCTAACTTATCGTAGTATTTATACATAGGTATATCATTCATTTTACAGAAAGATTTGTGTATTTCTTGGTATGAATTTCTAAGGACTAGTAAAGTTATTAGTATTCCGTGAAACCAATATTTTTTGACACAAAATCAATCTCATCCATGGTCTCTTTTGTCATAATTCTTTCAATTTATTTATTGAGATGTGATTTTTTTATGGTTAGTGTCAATCTTCGGATGCGAAACCTTTAAGTATTTGTGATTTACTTTTTTCTGAAGGTTTTGACTAAATATTTGATCACTAATTTGCCTGATGATCAATAGATACCAAGGAAAAACGAATCTTTTCTAATAGTCTAGGTATTTATATACCAGTTCACAGCCACGCTTCTTTTATACCCGGCACAGCTTTCCACGCACACCATATCGTTTCACCATCACCATGCATAGAGTAGATTTTGTCTTAAGATAGTAAAGTGGCGCCCAACATGGGGCCCGTTGTGATGATTTTTTTTTAATTAAAAGGGTTGTGGAACAAGACGTATTGAAGTGCTTTACTCGAGCCCTATATGAGTGTCTGTTTCCTTTGCATGACTATTGCACCATGAGAATAACATAGACGTTTACAAACGATAATATTCTTGAGATTTTCTATGTTGAATGGAGGTACTGACTGTGTGAATGTTTTACCGACTAGAATGCTTGGTTGACGTTAAATATAGTATTTTGTGTTATTCTCACGCGTGTATCCTTGTCTGTGGCAACCGAAACACCTCAATAGGGCCGCCTGTTCACGAGACTCCTCTGTAAATAAAAAATGTTAACACCATCTTCTACGACACACTTTCTAACTTGTCACTTGATTAACATCCGTATTGTCTAGTAATTGTGGCTCATTTTTGTGTTTTTTATTTTATACTTTCACTTGTATTTATTTGGTGCTCAATTGTCTCCCTCGAAAGAATCCGAGCTCCGATTATTTTTTCGTTTTTATTTTGTACTGTTGTGTTTGGTCTCGCGTCAAATACAGGGGATGCACGATGCTCAAACCTCCTATCTCCCTTTCTGTCAATGTAGTTTACGTACGCACATTCGATTTAAATGTACATAAGCATAAGTGTCGTGTTTTGGAGTTAGCGCGCAAAATTAGCCCCCGTTCGCTGCCCAGTGCTGTTACAGACTAGCCTACCGTTTTAGTGCAGTAGATATCAAAGCATGATGTATACCCCTATTTTCTGTCGACGAAACGCTATTTTTTTATTTAATTTTGCTACTTGAAAGTGTGCTAAGTCAGAGCTGTACTGCCAAGCTTTGAGTGTTGTCCGTAGATTATCGTAGTGCTTTAATGAATTTAACTGGTGACGCGTTACGCAGAGTACTACGTAAGTATGTCCGTTTACCGAGAGGTGTACGAAAAAAATGTATTGTTTTTTTGTTAAATAACGCCCTGCGTGCATCCCCCGTGTTTTACGATTATTTTTTCACCTAACCGTACGCTTCTACTAACGAATGCCGACGGTCGCGATTACCGATTTTTTTCTTAGTATCAATTCGCTTCTTGTCTTATCCACAACCCTTTTAACTTGAGTGTTGCAACGTGACGGACGTGATTTATCACAATGTTTTTTTTTAACGGAGGGAGTTAGTGAGTGTAGAAGTATTGTGCATCTTTTCGCCGCGAGAAAAACGTTTAACAGTGGTCACACTAAAGTTGGTGGTGAGAGCTTTTGCCTCTCTAAAGTGAGCCGGAGACCGGAGAGGGGGCGATTCGGCTCGCGATTAGTCGTCTCGCTCACCCGTTCCGTTGTACGCAGGTTGAATCAAAACCCTTGAGCGCCGTCCCAGCATAACACGTGAAGACCTGGAGCGTTATTATTATTATAAAACTATAGAAAATTTTACGCAAAAGCCCCCGTCGAGTACATTTGGTATTCAACAGGGTGTTTTTCAATTCTTCATAGAGTGACAAGGGATGCGGAGTTGTAAAGGACGTGAAAAGAATCACTCTCTCTAAAATTTGGTCCCTTTTTACCGTCCATATTTAAAACAATTCGCAAGTCCTTTATATCTTTTTGTCGTTTGGTTCTTTTAAAGATCGGACTGACGCCTCCCGCACTACTCTATAGAGAACTTTACATAGGTTGTTGAAACAATTTCAGTGTATTATAATTAATGTAAGCGATACATTTAGTTGACATTTTGATTTGAGTTCGATTTATTTTTAACATAAATAAGAGAAACATTAATTCGCGGCGACATTTCTTTCTACATGTTATTTTATAGGAATTAATGAAACTAGATTACTAGATATGAGAAAAAAGTATATTTTTACACGAGTCTCGTAAGTTTTTTAGATGTTTTCCGAAAAGTACACTCGAGAAGAAAAGTAGGGTTAACGAATAAAGTATTTGATTTTATTTATTTCGTGAAATGGCATGTAGAAGAAATCTAGTCCCGTCGCGTATCGCATTTCGTCTTAGCTCGTAAGCGCATCGAGTTCTAATTCAGAACGAATTTTCTACATTCCAGGGTTCCGTAAGTTGTTTTTAAGTTCACAAACTAGCACAAACCTATACCTATTGATATTTTCTTTTGTTTTCTTGTTGACGTTTCGGACTCTGCCTAAATTGTTAAAAATTTCGACGACTGAAAATAAATATTTTGTATATTTGTATTATTATACACTTAGATTTTTCAGTAAATACTTTTCACGTTGTTAGACTTCGGATGTGGACCATTTTGAATGAATATTTAATATAAACATATTATATTATTATATTTCCCTCGTGTTCTACCTACTTGTTGTTCTTAGTCGTATTTTCCTATGCTATTTGAAATGGTCCACAAATGCAATTATTATACTTGTGACTATAAGCCGGTTATTGCCGAAGAGAGATATATCTATAACTTGATTAATCTGTCTGTGATCACATCTTTGTTTAAAAATCGAACTAGAATTTAATTTGATATAGGTATTTGTCAATTTTAGTTGAAAGAACTGTGTGTGAAAAGAAACGTGTTATACTTAAATTAAATTCACCTCCGACGTGTATGCCGACTTATCAGTCACAAAGTATACCTATTAATTATAATGTGTGAGTGAGACAAAACAGTATATAAAGATAATTGTTTAGATGTAAGAGGCGGATCCTAATAGCTTTGGTACAAATACTCAGTAGATGTTACCACATAGAAAACACAAAAACCACTTTTGATGTAACAATTTATTCGCAAACAGAAGTATATTTTCATCTTGAATGTACCCTTGAGATTTAAGACATTTCTTCAACTAACTCTAAATAATGTTTAAATAAACATGTGGATATTTCAAACAGGCCAAAACATTATTTTTGTTTCTAAAGACATGTTGGGTCATGCAATAAGTTTTACCAGAAAGCTGATAACTCTCCAGAGATAACTGAGAAACAAGATCTATTTGATATCTAAATAATGTGTCCCTGATTCAACCACTATATCCTACCACAGAAGATAAACTCGATTCCATATTTGATATAATTTAAATATCGAAAAGACGTTTGAGAAAAATAATAGATAAAGCAGTTAGCAGATTGATTAAGCTTAGGTCATACTTCATATTATATTTGTTAGTGGTGGCCAATTAAAATCGGTATAGCTAGACCGTTTAAATGAGTCCTCGCCTGCGCGGTACAGGGGTGGGGGGTATGAGGACAAAGGGGCCGAGAGAGGTGCGGGCGGCGAGCGCGCCTCGTGTGCCTGCCTTATTTAAACGGTCTGGCTATAGACAGACCAATTTAGTAAAATATTGTAATAGCAAAATTGTATAATTCAATATTAGGCTGTTTCTTGGCTTTGGTTTCGTCTGAAATATGATCTAGTTTCTTTCATGTAAACATTGGAAAATCATTTTCCAACGTTTTGAATTAAATTTCTTCCATCTATCTATATTTACTTTAAGCAATTAACTCTGATCGAGCATCTGAAAAAAGTATACTTGATTTTAAAATTTACTCAATTATTTGAAATTCAATTTTAATTTGAAATGAAGTGAACTATTTTCAATACAATTATCGCCAACAATGTATTAGCAGTTTTCTCTTTTTGCGTTAAAGTTAGTTCTGATAGACATTTGGGGTTAGTTGATGATGCTCGTTTATTCAAAATAGACAAAGAAAAGGCCCGGGAGTTTTTTTTTGGTAACTAAACGACGTGACTCTTCGAATTAGCCGTCTTTTCAATCATTGAAATGTGTAATATCAGATTGTTGGACGAAGGATAGATTTGTTTGGCTGAATTGCTAAATCATGCATGTCATTAACCTTTGCAGCGTCAAGCCTAGCCAAACGTAAACTACTTTGAACCTTACGTCATTGCGTGAAGATCAATTTGACGTTGTACTTTATGACGCATATATCCGTCGCTGGCGTTGAAAAGGTTAAGTATGCTCGTTGAAAATGATGTATAAAAACATTTTATTTTTCTTTTTCAAATACATTAATATTGTTTGAGGCCTTGCTCCACTGATTTCCTTGTTCATAACCTCATCTAGAATTCATTACGATGTGTTTTCTCGTAGGATTTAAACGTTGTACATATTTGTACATTTTGACATTTTGTGTGTTTAAGTGTGAACAAAAAATAAATAGGATCGTCAAAATAGATACGTATATGTGTTCTTGAGTATTCATACTAGTACATAGTGATATAATCCATTCGTTGATGCGTAAATATATTTGTGTATATTTATTTTATTTCTATTGAGATCAATATTTTGTTTATTTTTTATTTTTTTTATTTATGTTAAACATCACACGTGATCAATATTAGTTTTGAAATCATAATTGAAACTTATAAATAATTAGATGATTATATCTGTAGTTAAATCTGAATTGTGATCCAAATTATTCTGAGCAAAATGTGCAATCGAAAATTATAGTTAGAAAATTATTTTGTTCCTCGACTGTATTTTTAAATCTCCTTCATGTAGGTATCTATTATGTATATTTTTGACAATACATCGACCACAAAAGAATGTCGTAATGTATGTTTAAAATTCGAGACCAACTCGCGTCAAATTTAGGTGCTGAAGCATTGGACGTGCTGGAATTAGTCTTATAAATATTTTTTCTCTCAAATATTGAACTTCGTACAAAAAAGTCATACAAAATGGACCCAGTTGAGTCTTAAAAATTGTAAAAAATATCTGCAGTTTAAAACATCTGTCGCGTAAGACGCATATGTAGATAAGTACAATTTTTAACTCGTGTCAGATAAGAAAAGTGCTGTTTCATCCATCTTATAGTGCCTATAGTTCAAAAGCCGTGTCCATACTGTAAGACGATGGAATTAATTTACGGCTAATTCCGAGTTCGGTATGAGTGCGTGTTTTTCTTGTCTAATGTTGATACATCGTAGGGTAGGGCTAGGGACTAGGGTCAAATATTTTCAAACAGAGCTTCATTTTAGAAAAAATTCTGGCATCCTTTTGTATTAACAAAAAAAAAACAAAACTTAACATAGTAATATATTTTATATATGTACACATACATCTATACGAGAGCGACCTACGCACACTAATAGTGCATTACATTTTCTTTTTTCTGTTAGCATTTTTTTTTACACAAACGAAAAGCAATGCTGTTATTATTATAGAAATAAAAAGGCAATACATTCTAATATAGTTGCTAAGCTTAGTTAGTTCATGTAATTTGGTAATAATTTTATATTTTGAGATTTGTTTCACCCCTCGGCGTGGTTTCTGTTGACTTTGTATTTCGCTTCGTCGCATTTTTAGTTTAATTCCATTGATTTGTAAGCTGTAAAGGTGTATCGATTGAATTTAAACGTGTTACAAACAGTTTGACAACGAATAACAGTATTCAAAGGCGCTTGGAAAACTCGAAAACGAACACGTGTAACGTTCGCTCGGTACATTTCGTGACATTATCCAATAATTTGATTCGTGCAATTCCTCAATTCATCATTACCATTCGGCCCCTGCCTGCATTGATGCAATATTGTAAAATAATTTCGATGTTTTTTGACTTAAGGAAATGCCAAAATTTATTACGTAACGAATGATATTGTTAATCGGCTCGTTCAGTTTAAGTCTGGCGAGCAAATTGAATGCAGATCATGTTCAGTGATACAGGACCGGGTGTGTCGCGCTTCCCCAAATAATCAGGTGTTTCAATAACATTAACTCTGTGTTTTATTTATACCTTTAAACCGTCAACTGAGACAAAAATCTTACTATACATGGTTAAGCACCTACGATTTCTCTATTTTTTTTTTCATTTAAGTATCTTAGAGAATACCAAATTGTGGGTCGTGGATTTTAAATGACACTAAAGCTCCAAACGCACAGACAGCGGAGGCGTGGCGGTGTGGTGGTGGTGACGGTTGTAATATTCTAACTTGTATGAATGGTTGTGCGGTACCGTACCGCGAACTCGTTCATGTAAGTTAGAATATTACAACCGTCACCGCCACCGCACCGGCACGCCTCCGCTGTTTGTGCGTTTGGAGCTTAAGGTAGGCTTGCGCGGACCAGAGGCCGTATTGTCTAACGCTCGGGCGCTTGCTGTCGCATTCACAATCTCTTTCTGTCACCATCTTAAGCCGTTTGACAGAAAGTAATAGTGATTGCGATAGCAAGCGTCAGCGCGTACAAAGTGAATTCTTTAACTGCGAGTAAACTACGAATCTAGTGCCTGTCAGAATGTATGGAATTTGGAATTGTAAACACAGGTTCGACAATTTTTTTTTTTTAATCCTGGACCGTGCAAGTCGGTGTACGAATTGAGATGATAAAGGTTCGGCCAAACCGCTTCTTAAAATACGGCGACGGTACGGAATCGCAGTGACGCATCCTAAACGTGGGTCGGGCCCCGTTGGCCTTACTTGCATTTAGCCTTGGCGAGCAAAACGGCTCAGTAGTACACTGACCAAGTATGCAAAATGACTTGGTTATATAATGCCATGGTTACAAAATTGTCTTAGTTTCAGGAAGACTTACTTAGCAAAACGTCTAGGTCGTGAAATGCACAAGTAGGCAGAATGACTTAATTGTGTAAGAAGTTGATTGTGTTAAATAGATTTACATGACCAGACCAGACCATTTACCTACTAAAACATTATGACATTAAGTCGTTTTACAGCCAAGTCGTTTCGTCTACTATGGCTTATAGCAGTGAGGGCGTTTTACAGAACAAGACATTTTGCTACCCGGACAAAATACAACTAAGGTGCTCTGTTCGCCAAGGCTAAATGCAAGTAAGGCCAACGGGACCCGACCCCTAAACGTCACGACTTTACTATGGAGAGCATGCGGTAAAGTCTTACGTTTACGGCACGTCACTGCGATGCGATTCCGTAACGTTTCCGTATTTTAAGCAGCGGTATGGTTGAACCTTTATACAGGTGCTATACCAACTCTATTTCCATACATACCGCGTATTGGTATACGTTCTAATATTTTATAAGGACCACAGAAACTTCTACAAAAGCTAACTCCGAAAAGTTAATTTCGATACGTTCCGTCACGATGCTATGAAAAGTTGCCAATATATTTTTCAAGAGTCTTTTTCGACGCAGGTAAATAGCTTGGCTTTAGATATGCAGCTAGATTTTTAATCACACAATGCTACTATTAGAAGTATTGCGCGAGAAGATGAAAGTCACTGTCACAGTATATAAAGAATCTTTTGTAGTTTGTACCATTTTTATTCCTGCCGTATTTTGACGCTGTAACACTCGTATTGGCAAGGTTTGATTTCTCTGCAAATACGTTAGGGTGGACTCTGTGTTTTTCGTCTTCTCCTAATGTACGCAAGTATTATCTTAGACACTTAGGTATTTATTTAACAGTCTGTCCGTGCTGGGAGACGCCACAGGTCGCCAGAAGCCGCGCATATTTTCCTCTCTGGATATTCAGCGGAGGTAGGCGCGGTCACGTTTGTATGTGGTCGGAGCGTGCTGTGGACTTGATATCGCTTGCATGGGTGTGGTTTTTAGGCCCAGAGAGACTGTCTCCAGCATTAGGGCCATTTGTGAGGTAGTCTATGGATAAATAGTACAATTTCTGTGTTGAAAATCTTCAAAAACTGTTAATTATACTAGGATTAGGCGTGAGGATTAACCTAATGTGAGAAATGTGACGACGATGTGTTATTGCATTAGTTTGGGCAAAAATAATGTCGTCGATGTAACCGTTGAACTAGAGAAGGCTCCTTTTTGCTGTTAGTTTATGCGGTCTATTTGAATTTTAAAATGAATAGCTTTGAAATCTGATAGCAATTCTCTTATGTTTCGCAAAGAAATGGAATAAGATAAAAAGATTAAGTTTCTTTGGCAGAAGATGCGATTTATCCTGGGTTCATAATATAATTTGTACGAAATATTGGGAGATTAGATTTGGGCTTTAATTTTTTTTTTAGAAGTATAAAGAAGAAAACTTTTTGATTTACATCTGTGAGTAAAGAAATTATTTAACACAGATTAACTGTAGAAAGTAGCATAGTCTATTAAAAGGATATTTGCGTCAGGCCACAGCACGTTTCCTAGAACTACGTTTTTCTAAATTGGTTTTAACGTTTTGTGTGGAATTATGATTTCCAACCGATTTTATACTCTTTAAAAAACACATCATAGTGAAAACACAAGCAGAATTGTTTAAGTTTACAAGTAAGAAAATTATTACGAAATATTTGACTTGAATTTAGATATAAAAAATATTTTCATTTATTTAATGATTAATGGAACAGGATTGTGAACAGATAGATCGTGTATAAAAAGAAAGATTAAATATTTTCGAACTGAAACAAAAAAAAACATGTAGTCTATTTTCTGTACCATAGGCTGTTACGAAAGCTGCATAAAATCGGATGGATCTCATTGTGATTAACTGAGTTTAACAAATTTTGCTTAATTCCAAAATGTTGAGTGCTAAAATTTTGATCGAAACATAACAAGTGCCGTTTTGACTAATTGTGTTTTTGCATTTTTTTTTTATTAAATGACATAA
The DNA here is from genome assembly GCA_947859365.1 of Archips crataeganus. Classification (NCBI taxonomy): domain Eukaryota; kingdom Metazoa; phylum Arthropoda; class Insecta; order Lepidoptera; family Tortricidae; genus Archips; species Archips crataeganus. Next base: position 3,692,420 of record OX402071.1, on the reverse strand, counting down.
TTTTCTCGTTTTTTATTTTTAAATGGGAAATTAGCACGTTTTGACTATTTAAATTTTAGCGACGGCTCTAAGGTAAGTCCGGACTGGTCTGACAGACTTTAGGCATGATTTTGTTAGGTTTCTAGATTTTTGCGTTTGTGTGCTGCTGCGTGCTTCTATTTTCAAATTTTTAATCTCGCACCTTGCATTTGTTTTGGATGTTTGTATTCAGCTGGAAAAGAAAAGTTGTAAGTTTATTGTAAAATTTCTTTACATCGGCTTTTACCATAAAAAATCGTTACTTTTGGGTTAAACAGTCGAGATCGATACCGATTTAAAGATTATGCCTAAGTTTTTTTAACCAAAAGTAACGATTTTTTTTTTCAAAAAATTATTTTATTTTTTACATCGGTCGCTGTTATTGGTTTTACATATACACAGGATAAAATATGATTTATGTGTCAGCTCGATACAAAGACCACGTGGTATAGTTGGAGACAAGTAAGAAGAGTGCTTATTAAAAGTCAACCGTGCAGCAGACGACACCATTCTAATGAGGGTTATTTGGCAGTCAAAATATCGCTAGATGGCACAGCATTAACCGCATAAGGCCCAACATACTAAATTTAGTAGGTACATATCTCAAAGCAAATGTCAACTTTTCTCGATCGACAATAAGTCAAATTATGATAGTTAAAGTTAAACGTGGTTTGTTTGACAGAAATGTGACGTTTGACCCGAAGCTTAAAGAACAATTGTGTCGACGCATATCACAGTCTCCTGAATCTATCCAAAGTGCCAAAATGCACTGCCAATTTACGAGCAAAAGCAAAAGCAAAGCAAAGTTTCATATGCATCGACATTATTTACCATGGAGAGGAAGGTTGCCTGGGAGATATCGCCGCTCTAAATTTTCTTTTTGTATCTTTTTTTCTGTATTGTTTAGTATATTCAATAAAGAGTAATAAGTTTAAGAGTAATTTTGTTGTACCTTTGGTTATCTGCGCGAGTAGGTACTCTTGACAAACGGCCACGGTTCTATACTTTACTGCTGAGAAAAAGGAGTATCAAGCAGTGGACTTCTTACGGCTGAAATGATGATGATGATGATATTATTGTCATTTATTCCGCATACATAACTCATTTATTTCAATGCGAAATTATTATAGTTAGATATTTATTTTGACTGTGAAATACTCTGAGTTAGTCGTATACTCTATAGCAAGTCTTGAATAGGTATACGCTTTTATTGGTTACGTCATCAAACGGTTGCAGCGCTCTTCTCACACGACTCTAACTCGTGCCTACACAGTGGCGCCCGCCGGTTAGTTGATGTTTGTTTGATTTTAGGCCATTGGATGCCACCACCCCGAAGCATGCCGTAGGCGCTAGTCCACAAACCTTGCTTGGGTAATTATCATACTTTTTTTATTTTTTTTCGTTTGTGCGACGAAATCGACGTGTAAGTAAATGAGGGATTATTTTGTAGTGCAACAACCGACGTTATTAAGATGAAAATATAAAATGGCTTACGATAGACACGTTACATCTACAGGCTGATTCAGGAGTCATGAGCGGGAGTGGAAAGGGGTGATAAGGAGGCCCACACTGAACAACTTTCACTATGGAATCAGCCACGAAATCGCAAAAAAACCCTTTCACTTCTGCTCATGACTCCTGAATCACCCTGTATATTTACGTTCCAGAGGTCTTATTGCGTAAAGCCGAGTTTAGAGCTGCAAGAAAAAACGTGCAAGTTCCACTACATTGCGTGGCAGTAAAGCCAACGAGATTGAAGTGGCCAATCAAGCGCCGCAATGTACCTAATGGAACTTGCACGATTCTCCTTGCAGGTCTAAACTGAGCTTGAGGCACTCTGAAGCACAATCGTTTCCTTCTGTTGAACGGTCTAGACCAGTGATACTCACCACCAGACCAGTGATAGTCAAGTGGTCTATATTGACCCCCACGGGGCGCGAAAAAACCACATTTGTAGTCCATTATTTTGCGATAAATCAATATTAATAAGTTCCCTGTTCTATGAGGCACATGCGCCTTATTTATTTATTTATTGACTTATGTGTGACTTAACTGGTACGTCCTTGAGGCACATGTGCCTCATGACTCTATGAGCGTTTCATGTAGGGTTGCCATACGTCCCGGTACGCCGGGACATGTCCCGGTTTGAAGCATGGTGTCCCGGCGTCCCGGCCGATAAGCAAATTGTCCCGGTTTAAAAATCATAGTAATTTAATAGAGGGCTGGACTTGGTAAACAGTAATATACCTAGCGGCAGCGCATGCTACACGCTGCGCTCGTAGCCGATAATGTGCATTTTCACCAATATAGCGAAAAGCGCCAACAAACAGAATACCCTAAAAAAAAAAGTAAAAACTCGCTGGCATTGAATGGCTGTGTTAAAAGTTGTTTTGTGTTTAGGCAAGGACTAAACCTTTAAAGTTACCTATTGCTGTAATAAAAGTTTATTTTTTTCTACCTTTACTAGTTTTTCTTTAAATGTCCCGGTCTGAGTCCACACACTTATGGCAACCCTAGTTTAATGTCATTGTTACTATGGGGATGTGTCGAAAGAACGCCGCACATTGCTTAGGGACAGGGAATCTGTTAAGTAAGTAGGGGTCTGTCTTAAAATGAAAAATAGGTATGGCTCTGAGTCTATGAAACAAAAGCTTGGGGATCACTGGTTAAAGGCCGCCGCAGACCAGATGAGTGTCACATCACGCACACGCACCAGTTGTAATAAATTAAACTGTTAGATAGATGGCGCGCTAGATGCGTGCGACCATACAGACATGTATCGGGTCGATGTGACCCGATACCGCAACGAACGTGTTAAGAAAAGTAGCGTTACTGCCATTTTATGATTTCATCTTTATACTTAGGTTAGAAGTTTCTTGATGCTCGTGATCAAAATTTAATCTAATTCATGACGACATTTGTGGCAGTTTACTTTGTATGAAATAAGCTGTAATGTCATCCACGCACGTCAAGAATCTCGTAGCACGGATACCACAGCATGGTTTTAAATGTACCTTGGTTCAAAAAGGTTTAAAGTCAGACCAAGCTAACTCTGCAGAGAATAATAATGGTAACACTGTATTTTAACGTCAGATCCAGATCACGTACATAATGTGTTTTTTTTTTGTAATTTTATGGCCTGGCTACTAGACCTTTAAGCCAAGTCTTTCGTAGATTTACAGCGTTACCATTATTATTCTCTGCAGAGTTAGCTTGGTTTGACTCTATGTCATTGTAATGTTTTTGGTTTTAATTTATAAAATGATAATCGAGTATACGTTTGAAAGTGTACTTTAATTTGTGTTAAAACGCAGGTATTCATTTTTAAATAAACAACTTTAAAAGGTGTTTGTGATAGAAAAAAATAAGTTAGTTGTTAAGTATGGCAACGCTTTACCAAATCACTGATTGCTTTCGTAGAAGCCCATAGTACAGTCAGCGTCAAATAGTTCGTGACACCCAAAGTGGTCAAATAGTTCGCAACACGTCTTTATTACAGTTGGAATAAGGCCGTGTTGCTAACTTTTTGGCCACTTTGGGTGTCACGAACTATTTGACGCTGACTGTACCTAACAGGTGATTAAAGATTTGGTAGAAGTACCTAAGTATTATTAGAAAAACAAGTAGAAGAAAACAGTACTTATTCAATAACACGAAAATAATAGTTAGATATAGAGTCGAAGGCATACAAATATCTACACAGCCGTCGCGTCAAAATATACAATTAGTATACTTCTGGTTAGTGGCATAAAGTTGGACATCTTGGTAACGCCAAATTATGACCTTGTCTGTTGCCTAAATATATTCGAAAGAGTAAATAATTAGAAAATACATTAAGCACAGTTTTGGGTAAATACTCTCGTTTCCAGACACCTAATTTCAACGATAATTTACATTAGCTTAAAAAAGTTATTTAGCAAGTGCCCTACTTGGTAGACGTCTAGTCTTTGATGAAACGTGACAAGCAATGAAAGTTTTCCGTCTACATTGCTGCAATAATATGTATCATGAAATGTAAGGCATTTTGTAACGAATTCTCCACTGAGCGAACTGCCTCGCGAGGCAGCCATTTTCGACGCGATTTTGAACCTTGCGTCTTTGAACTTTGCATTCTATACAGAGTGCCCTAAAACTCAACGATAATCTACTACCAGGTGAAAGGCCAAGTTATACCAGTTCTGGAAATAATAACACATTTTTACGAACATATTTTTTTTTATACAATACATATAGGCCTCACGCCTGATGGAAAGCGAAGATTACACCGCACGCTTGCCTTATTAGTAAATGTTCATTCACCCTAGACTTGAATTTAGGTGAATAAGCAGAGAAAAGGCGGTTGAACGCTGTGTTGCGCGCGCCCCCAAGCGGTGCAAACCGTACAACAAATACGGGGCACTGTAACCGGTACGCGCGCGCTGCACAACTGCTCAGACCCTTCCTCCAGAATGGCTTCTATAGGCAACAGGCCGGAACACGACGAGATTACTTGGCGGCCTGGCTCAACCTATAGGGAAGGGAGGGAGGGGGGTCTAATACTAAAACTGACTCTACTATGTGACTCTATTATCGCATAACTAAGTGACATGGACTTTTTTACTTGTTTTTTCCACACCAGGGCCCAATTGCATAACAAAGTACAACTTATATTACAAGCGGAACTCCCTTTCTAGTTAATATAACTGAAGCGCCGCTTGTAATATTAGTTGTACGTTGTTATGCAATTGGGCCCTGGTATATTTTGACCTATCGCCCGGTAACAACTTATTGTTGAGTTAAGGGACAGCCTGTATACAATATTACATTGTATGTTACGTTTCATCAGTCTGTAGGTACGCACCGTAAAACGGCTTATGTTTATTTCAATGGAATCTGTCAATCTCTTATATACCTAAAACCAACTGATATGGACACCTGACTGTTTAGATTCCTAAAAATATGATTATAATTGAAAACTAGTAAAGAAACATTTTAATACACCTTAGGGACCTAGACAATTCCATGTCCATGTCAGTTGGATAGAATATCGAAGTGACTGTCGGATTCGGATTCTAAGTATTGAGATGAAGTTTACAAATACCGCTGAAAACCGAATACTAATAATTATACCCGCCGCCTCGCTCACACTGATAGTATGTAATATGAGAGTGAGAGGGATGGTGTGAGGTTCTTCTTCAGTTCTCCGCATTGCAAATTGTTAAAACGTTGACATGCGTACAGGCAAGGCAACGATGAGCAGGTGAAGCCTCGAGTGCTTCGCTTCACGTGGAGCATGAAGACCACCTCGTCCCGGGATCCCAACGAGATCATGGCTGAGATTCGTAAGGTAATTTAGTGAAGCTTTTCCGGCCTCTTTCCCTTGCATGATGAGTTGGAGCAGGTCGTATTTATTATTTAGGTCGCTTTGTTAAGCAGGTAGCAAGTGCAGGTGACAAGTGATTAGTTATCATGTTTGTGGGCAACAAAGTGGAAAGCGAGTGATTAGTTAGGACGAGACTGTGAGTGCGGGAATTATGCGGGTGTGCGGGGGGGCACCTACTTGCCGGAAAAACTAGACCGAGCGTCTATTCAGTTTACTTCGCACTCGCACTTGACACTTAACAGCTTAACCGTTTAGAATACTATACAATAGAAATACGTTTATTCAGACAGCAAATCACAACAAAAAAAGAAGTAATTGGGTCAATCAACTTTTTTTTGTAAACCATTTTCTGCTACTTTCTATGAAAACCGAAATAATTAAAAAACTGATTATTTTTCCTTATTTTTAAAGTATACTTTTCAAAACCCTAGATTTTTGTAGTCAATAATGGTGTAATGGCCATATTTATTTAATTTTGTTTAGCTTCTGTATCGTGGGTGACCCAGGGGACAATGTTGTCCCCGAAATTTGTATGAAAATGTGGTATTTCCCCTGGGTGACCGGATTTTTTCATAGAAATACTTATTTTTTTTGGTTTTCACATACGCACTATGATAAACAGTTTATCTAATTACTGCAAAATCATGGTTTCACTGACCAGAGATTACAGAGTTACTTGTAAAGGAGTAAAGAGAAATTTACAAAAAGAAGTTGATTGACCCATTTAACGTAATGAATGAGAAAGAGTACAAAACAAATAAGGATGTGAAGCCAAAATGGTCCGTCTCAGCAATGCCGTTGGCACGACTAGCGTTGTCAACGGCACTGGTCATGGTCAAGGCGCAAGCCACACAGGAGAGACGTGGACCGGGGCCCGTCGCAGTCGTGGCGCCCCCTTAAATCGGTTTTCATACTAAATTTATAGAAGTGTCGCGATCCAAAGCAGATAGAAAAGACAGGGCGGAGACGCGGCCTGCGACGCGCCCCCGTCTCACGTCTCTTCTGTTTGGTTTACGCCCAACGGTGTCGACGGTGGTGGTTTACACGTTGTTTCTACTAATCACTTCACACCTGCACTTGTCACCTGCACTTGCTGCTTATCAAAGCGTAAATAGGGACTAAGTTCAGGAACGGCCCCACACGGTTTGCAAGCGGTAATTCGATCGTTTGCGAGAGGATAGGGACAACAAAAATCACTGGTTTGCGAGACCAAACGCAACGAGACCAGGCCCAAGTGTTGGCCGTTCCTGAATTTATCCCCAGGCCTACGCATTATGTGACCAAAATACTGCAGCTTGCGATTCTCGACAGTTTTCAAGATGTCTACCTTTTTCACCAGGTGCTAGACGCTAACAACTGTGACTACGAGCAGCGCGAGCGCTTCCTGCTGTTGTGCGTGCACGGCGACCCTAATGCGGACTCGCTGGTGCAGTGGGAGATTGAGGTCTGCAAACTGCCACGGCTCTCGCTCAACGGCGTACGCTTCAAGCGGATATCCGGTCAGTTTGAACCTGTACCTACTGTTGGTTAGTTATAGCTGAACCGTTTAAATGAGTCCTCGCCTGCGCGGTACAGGGGCTGGGGGTATGACGACAAAGAGGGGCTCTCTCGGCCCCTTTATCGTCATACCCCTAGACCCTGTACCTCGCGGGCCAGGACTCATATAAACGGTCTAGCTATAGTGAACCAATACTACTGTTTTCTCCTCTGTCAAGTCTTCCTGGTGCCCCAGGAATGCCCAATGTTGTTAGTGGCTGTATGACAAGGAAATGTTCTGGTGTTAAAACGTACTCTAAATTGCCCCTCTTCAATGAGAGCAAAAAGTGGTCTGGTGGCAGGCCTCTATCTGAGTTAGCAATGTGGCGAACTCTTCAAATTTCAAATGTAAGTTTTTGCTCGCCGAGTACTCTTTTAAGATGGTGTTTTATGCACTTAACAGCGGCTTCCTACAATCCACCAACTGTGGGCCAGCTTGGATAATTGGGATGTCCCAATTTTTGACAACGTATAATAAATCGAAAACCGTTTGGAGAAATAGGCTTTGTGAAGCGTTTTCAGAAATCAGATTCCAAAAATATGATAAACTGAATTAAATAAAGAAAATTTAAGTAATGACCTTCATTTAACCCCTGCAGTGAATCATCGCAAAGGCAGATATAAAGCAGGTCTACACTCTAAAGCAAATTGACAGTTTGAAATGTTGCTATCCTGCTTATAATAGCAAAGAGTGACAAAGACAGAACTTTAATCATATGATGCGCACCTGGCTTAAAACAGTTGTCATTTATCGTAAAGTCCGAAATGTATACGAGTATTTCCAATGTAGTATTTTTACAAATTTAATTATTAAATTACTACGTTACAATTAAATATAAAAGAAAATAAACATCAGATTTTAATAAAAAATATCTATTCACTATCACACCATTAAACAAACAGGAATAATCGAAGCTAAAAGAAGAGAAATAAATAAAACTATTTGTCATGGTTCATTTAGGACCCTAAGCCGTGCTTGTATTATTGACAGTGACAAGCAAATCAGTGGTGCCACAGATTATGTTATGTACGACTTGAATTTTTCTAGGCAATGAAACGTGGCTCTCTCACTGTGACGTCATCTAACGTATTTCTTAAAAAAATTATAAAAAATTAAATACTCAACCGAATTCAAAATCGATGAAAATGGTATCTTAAAATATCCTATTCTTTCCAAAAAAAAATATAAAAAAACTATAGGTTATTTTTTTTGGTGCATCCCAATTGTAATGCCGCTCAATTTAAATACACTTCGAGATTTTTTTTATTTCTTTTTTGTTTTAACAAAAACTTTATATTATCCTTCCAGGCACCAGCATTGGCTTCAAGAACATTGCGTCCAAGATCGCGAACGAGCTCAAACTGTGACTGCCCGGGAACGCCCCCCGCCGCCGCCGCCGCCGCCGCGCCCCGCCCGCCCTCACCCCGTCTCGCTCCCACTCGCACTCCCGCTCGCACTCCAGCTCGGACGAGCCCGCACCGCTCCCGCCCCCGCCGCCCCCTCGGACCGACAGCTTGCGCCTCTCAGCCGAAGACATGGTCTTCGTCGCCAACGGAGGCATGAGGACTTCCTCAGGTGCGTTAGCCCACTTCCTAGCAGCGTACACGCCAGCGGAGCTCTCGCTCGCACGCAGCGACTACCTCCGCCCTCCCCTGTCTCCTAACCCTTCTCAAACTATACAGCCGAGATCCTCGCTGTCGTTGCGAGCCGATAGCGCGGATTTGGACGCCGGGCGCGCGACGCTGCGGCCCCATATGCCGCACCAGTCTTACTCCTACAGCGTGCACACTCTGCGGAGGCAGCCGCGAGCCATCTCGCCGCCCTCCCCCCCCTCTCCGTGCGACTGCCTCCCTACCCACCCGATCCCGCCTCCCGAATTGTTCGATTTCTAGAAACTACGCAGTGAGTTTTCTGATGTCTCGCAAAGCGTACCGTTTCGAATTGATTATGGAAATGAATTTTAGGATACGAGTATAATGAATTGCAGTGACGTTAGTTTTATTTGTGACGGGACGTGTAGGGTTTGTGCCAAGGACTCGCCGTCGGTTGGGTATCGACGCTCGTTCTCGCAACGCCTGTATTTTGTATAATATCATGTTAAATGTACGTGTCATGGACTTTCTTACTTATTTTTGTTTTTTTTTTTTTATCTTTTTAACCGGCGTCCGGCGGCTCGCTGGCGGAGTTTACTGATTTGTATTTTAACGTTTTTAATTTATATTGTTCTTTGAAGGCATGTTTTTATCGTTTGTATGGAATTGTTTTAAAAGACATTATTTATGGATTGTGTTGTGTCGGGGGCCGCCGGCGCTTGCTTGTCGCGCGGAACTGTTTGTGACGTTACCATCCGGAGCTTGACTTTAACGAACACGCAAACTTACGTTTTTTATCTACAAGTTTTATTCTTTTTCTATCAATTGTTTACTCGAGGAAGCACTTTTTGATAAAGTTTTGAAGTCTTAAATGCATCTCTGCCGCTCCTCGCTCCCGCGCCGGTACGGTCACAAACAGAACTGTACATAATGTTAATCGTGTTGTATAATGTACAAAGTGAGTGTGAGCTCAACAGATAATCTTAGCTTAGTGTTAATTATATTTTTTTCCAATATGACAAATATAAATATACAAAATATGGCTGTCGAGCGATATGACATGTATCGTTGTCATTGTAAGCGGGCGCGCGCTCTTGACACTTTGACAGGCGCTCTGACAGGTGTCAGGGGGGCGTGCTCGGCACGCGGTCGCCCGCGGCGTTGTCTCTTTCTAATTATAAGGCTGAATTAGAAAGTGTCAAACATGTTCTCTTTATGTAATCTTACGGTTTGATGCGAGCTGGGACGGTCACACGCGAAATTAACGCACGCTTCGCCTAAATCGAGAGTAGCAGTTTTATTTCAGAGAAAATCGTTTCTTAAAAAAAAATATCTGTTAAAAAAAGGGAGAATTTAGTTTAAAATCTCTGTGAATTAAGACTGGAATGAATTGGTGACAAGCACCTACGATAGGGCAAACTATGTACCTCTATAAGAAGAAGTAAACCCAAGCTCGCTAGCCCTTTGCTTAAAAAAACGAAAAATCTCTTTCTCGAATCTTCTTTTCCATTTACTATAATTCCTCACTTGTTTTTCTTACTCCATAGATTATTGCGGAATTGTAAACTATTGACGGGTCCTGTTATGTATAACTGCGTTTCTCAAGTTAGGCAAGCGTGTAACATACGATATATAAGAGGGTAACTGCACTGCTGAAAATCGCTAAGTTTTTAATACATTTGACAGATTTTAGAACTATAGACTGTCTTGAAATTTTTTTCTTTTAGCGTTTCGACATTGCAATTGGTGCTTATTTTGTAATTTAATATTTTTAAGTTTCAAACACTGCACTCAAAGACAAAAAAATTTCATTTGTTTAGAGTGTGTAAAAAGACAGACGCCTACAAAGATTCTCGAGGATTCTTTGATGCTTAGAAGGCATTAACTAAGTAAGTAAAAAAGTTCTTTTATATCGAAAATAATGTGAAACGAAGATGTAAATTTTGTAGTTTCCACGAATATAGTGAACATATTAACTGTAAGCAGTGAAATTACCCTAATATAAACTATAAAATATAACGTAGGTGGTTCTGCAAATTATCTCCAAAAAACTAAAATATCAATGTGATTGGTACCTAATTGATTTTGCAAGGCGTGAGAAACGTTGAATAGTAATAGAAACAAATGAATGTATATGTGATATTTTAATCATTGCTGAAGAAATTGGTGGAACCATTTGCAGGGTTAGCACGATGTCAGCGTCTGCTTTATAATATAAGATAGCGAGGAGGTTTCCGAGGCGTGCGATATCGTTCTAGCCCCGTGACGCCGTCGGCTTCCCGAATCACGCTCGCTCTGCTAGACTGTGTCACACTGAAATTGTTAGCCGTGTACTCGTGATTGTGATCAAAGTATTAAGGGAATTTGTAGTTATAGCAATAATGTTCATTCATCTTTAAAGTGTCAAATATATTGTTTCCTTCTTCATATTAAAAACGTGATTGTAAACAGCCTTTCGTTTTTTATAATTAACACATTGTTTTGTGATTTGGTGTGATGCTTTCATTTTTTCTACGTATCCGTGTGTGATGATGTTTCGCATACATACTAGTTTATAATTAAGGTAGGTATGAATGTATAGAACGTGAGGCGATCGCGTATTTTCTATAATCTAATTAAGTGTAGTATTATACTTTTACAAGAAATCACAAATTTGACGTTGCAGTAAATTGTTACTGTTCAGTGTCAAGCTGCATTCAACTCGAAATTCACTGAATTCTCAGCCGAGGGAAGACTAATAAAAACCGAATTCATTTTCTTGAAAAAATATAAGCTTGTTTTAAATCTACCCGTGATTTGAGAAAGCTTATATATTTTTGAGGTCTGAAGTGATTTTTTTCGGTCTCTTTTACTCTTCTCGTTTATTTAACGTCATGTTACAAAGTTGTGTTTGCGGTTCTTACTCAATGAAATAGCTTAGGGGTTGTTTCGAAATTGTTTGCTGTTGAGAGTCTACGGGTTATGTTGAGGATGAACCGCAGATATATATTTGTGTGTGGCGTACACGGGAAGATTCGGCCGGGTCGCAAGATAACTCGAACCGAGGTACATACATACAGTAGTTATATATTTATATATATATGAGCTTTGTTTTACGATATAATTTAGTGTAGTCAACCGTTGCCTGCGGGGTTGACGCCAGGGACGGCGTTTTGTGAGATATTCAAGTGGAAATAAATTTTATTTTTAATTCCGATACTGTTTTTCTATTAATTTAAGTTCTACCTGTCATTAGAAGTGCTTAAAAAAACTTGTTCGTTAAGTGTGGTATAATTCGTGACACAGTGTAACGCTCTAGAGGCCAGGCCAAACTACAGAGCCTAGAACATCGTCGTAAAGTGGGTTGTTTTTTTTTACCACATACATTTTGGAGAGTATGCGCAGGAATTAACTTACTAGCTCTTGCCCGCGACTACGTCTGCGAAGAATTCGTTTAATGCTATCGCGGGAACTATGCAATTTTTCGGAAAAAAGTATCCTATATGTTACTCCAGATTACAAACGTATCTGTATGCCAAATTTCATCAGAATTCGTCAAACCGCTTTAGCGCAAAATAACAAACATTCATTCATACATACATCCATCCATACACCCTTTCGCGTTTATAATATTAGTAAGATTTCTGTTTTACCGCAATACTACGCCATCCGTTGTTAATATTCTGATCTTTCACTTCCTTACATCTTGTATAATGGCTGCTAAGCAATTAACAACTACTTAACACGTTCACATCACAGTCCTCATACAAAATGATTTGACAAAGTCACACGTCCAAGTGTGCTTCCACTTTGAAGTTGTGAACCCATTAGTGAAATCTCGGACTCCTGAAAAGAGCTTCATGACCCCACATTGGGGGCACCCGGACAGGGAAGGTGTTAATGGAAAATACGACATGGATCCTGTCTGTTCTTAAGTCATGATATATTATGTCAATGGTTCTGTTTCGAGGAAAATAAATCAAATAAATCTTTATTCACAATCGTGTAATGAAAATAAATTACAACAAAATTTATATTATTTTCTTGTCTATTTACAATTATCATCATCACTTTAAAGCATAAACACTTAAAAATACGGTTGAATAAGTTAGTAAATGACTTTATAATAATTACAAAATATGACAGTTAATGATAGTGTGTGTATTGAAATAATTTCAACCTAAGGAATTAGTTCAGTCAATTCATATATCAGTGAATTATTTTAGTGCCATTATGTATTGGACTTTATCAACAATGATTATTAAATTCCGTTAACAGAATCCTAGCCGATTGAACTCTGACTTTAAACAGTTGTATTAAAGTTCATTATGTTAATAACACTGAAACCAAGAGTCACTTTAACTCGACTTGAATCGACTAAACAATCATTAAGTTATAATGAAATGCTCAAAAATACAATAAACATAAAATTAAACAACAAACTATTTACAACAGATACGTTAAAATTATAATATCAAAACAACACTGCCTTAAAACATTTTCTTCACACTTGAGGCACTTTCTCAAACCTGCCAAAAACATTATTGTATCTACAAAATGAAAAGCCTCGTTATATGTTGTACCTCTTAAAGCTCAGCGAGTCGCATCAAGTTACTATAGCTAAACCGCGGGCGAGGATTCATTTAAACGGTCTAGCTATATAATAATACTAAAACTATAACGAATGTCAATATATTTTAATTTTAAAGTGTGCAATTATTTTTTATATGAGGATACTTTTGTATTTCCTTACTCAGAATCAAGAGCGCTGTTGATTTTGATGATAAAAAGTGTCCCTGATTTTTCATACAATTTGTTTGTGTCCGTTTCGTGACGAACCCTACAAACTATATGAAAAAAGTCACAAAACGGACTCAAAAATAAGGACACTTTTTTCTTTAAGAAAATACCAATATTTCTCATCAAAAGAAAATAAGTAAATAAGCAAGTTGATGTGCCCAAATCAACCCTCAAATTTTCGGTTACATTAATTTCTACGGTCAAAAATTTTGACTAGACACTGGTTATCGTTATAGTAGTAACTTGATGCTACTCAGAGTCATAACCGTATCACAAAAGTCAAGGATCAGACATTAAATTTGTTACTGATTGCTAATCTTTTTTAATCGGTAAGCCGTCCAAATCTATTTCTGTGCTTGGTATAAGAGGTGGCTTGAACCCATACTCTATCCTTAACTTAGACACCTTCGGCGTTCGGTCAGCCCTGCGTAATTTAACTTCCACCAAATAGTTCTTATTCTCTTCCCAGTGATTGTCATTTTGGACCAAAGGAGGTGGTCCGTAGTACTCATATTCTTTCTGACTTCTGTGCTGGTTGTTGGTAAGGTATTGAATGTAGTTGGCTAATTCTGGAGAATTTCGAATGCTTTTATGTTCGTATTTTGGAGTGTTGTTTATGTATTGATACGATGAAGCATAATAGTTTCCCCAGTGAGTTGTCTGTACTTTGTTGTTTGGGTTTTGAACTTTTTCTACTTGTTGATTGTGTGAAAGGAATACTTGCGGCTTTTGGTCATTGCGCACTTCATTTATATTAAAGTTTGGCGGAGTTATCCCTTGCTTGTGCTGCTCTGCGGTATATTTTTTGAATATTGGGGCATTTTGGGTTTGCTGGTGTTGATATCCATAGCTGTAATAGTCTTGGGGTTTCTCAAAGCGATATGGCACTCTCGTAGGCAGGTACACCTGCTTTTCTACATTCTTCTCATCTGGGTATGGAATTTTTGCCCCTACAGGGACTTCGATACGATAGGGTACTCTCTTCTCTACATTTTTTCCCTCTGGATAAGGAACTCTTGTCTCTATTGGATAAGGTTTGTCCACATATTGTGTGACAATTACAGGTTTCTCCACAATTTTTTCCACTACCCTGTCAACTGGGTATGGAACTTTCACATGTACTTTTTTCTCTACAATCCTGTCAACGGGCACAGGGTAAGGCACCTTCTTCTCCACAATTCGATCAACGGGGTAAGGTTGCGGCACGTGAACAGGTACCGGTACTTCTATGTGTACTGGTTTCTCCACAAACTTAGTAATTGTTACAGGTTTTTCGACGATCCTTTCAACTGGGACCGGTACTATTTTCTCTACAGGATACGGTACTGGTACTTTGGTTTCGTAGTGCACTGGGTATGGAACGCGTTTTTCAACTTCATAAGGCACTGGTACATTTCTGTGGACAATTTTCTCAACAGTTACTGGTTTTTCAACCTCAACTGGATATGGCACGTGCTTTTCAACTTCTACTGGGTACAAGACTTTCTTTTCTACCGGTACTTCTACGGGCACTGCTACTGGCGTGGGCACTGGAACTTGATGAATCACTTGCTTTTCTACTACTCTATCAACAGGATATGGTACATGAATCGGCCGGTCAACGTATACCTTGTGTTCTACCGGGTAAGGTACTTGCACTGGATATAAATGCGGCACTTCTACCGGATATGGTTTGTCAACGAATCTGGTCACTTCAAAAGGTCTGTCGACAATTCTTTCATAAGGCACAGGGACAGGTACTGGTCTATCAACAGGGACATGCTTTATAACCTCCACTTTCTCCGGGTAAGGTACTTTTTGCTCTATAAATCGGTCCACGTATTGCGTAATCGGAACTTCTTTTTCTATAACAATAGGTTGTATTATCTTCTGATCTTGAGCATAGTTATTATAGTAAAGCCTTGCATATTCGTTTCGCTCGTTGCTAGCGTCATTTGGCCGAATTTCAACTTCAGTTTGAATGTTTTCGCTCGGTTCCAATTGATCTCGTGCGTCATTGTGCTTCTCATCATAGGCTCTATTCTCATTATTCTTATTGTGTGTCTGCTGATACGTATCCTGAGACTTCAGAGCTTCTACGTAAGTATGATACAAAGACTTCGCCAGATCCAATGGGCCCTTGTCGCTGCTTCTGCCTTCCTCCAAGTATTCGTGCACTTCGATATCGTTTATGTGTGTAATCTCCAATGGTATTGATTCTTGAATCTCGACGATTGTTCTTTCCTTTTCGGGGCCTTTAACTGTATCTGTCACCACTTCGCTGTCTGAAACTTCGTGATCATCAACAGTGTTGTATGTTTCTGTGTCGTTAGCATTGAATAGCCTTAGCGCTACAGTAATAGGAGCCAGATACTTCTGACTAATCGGCCTTGGTGTGACATTCACCAAATCTTGCTTGTAATCACTGTTTGTGTAATTCTCATCAATACTATTTCTAACTCCCACTATCTCATATCCTTCTTGTAAATATGGAACCATTGTTGAAACTAAATTGTTGACAATTTGTCCCTTATAATTATCATAAGATGTGTCCTGGACAACTATAGGAGAAGCAAATTTGTATTGGTTAGAGTTTGTTTGTAGCACTTCTTCTTTTTTCTGGTTGTTTTCTAAATGTTCGATTTCGCTATCAACGATTTTTCCTATCTTAGCCTTGACTGTAATTCTGCTTCTTGGCGTGCTGGCCTGGACTGAATTATCATATCGAATTTGTTGCGTCTTCAATTTGAATTGTGGCTTAGGTTTGATAATGTCGTCATTATGCACATTACTGAATTTTTCAATAGCGTGATTTATTTTAAGCAAATCTTCATTAGAAATAATATCCTGCGTGGATGCCACTAATCTTGAAATGCGTTCTTCTTCTGTCGGTTGAGTGGATACAGTATATGGTGCTTGGTTGTAGTAGTACCTCTCACTTCTGGCGTTGTTTCTTGGAGGTTCAACTCTAAAATGAACAGCGCCACGATACGACAGAGGTCTTTCAGTGCCTTCTTTTACACCGAAGTTTCCATTTATATTATGAATATTATAAGTCGGTTCTTCGGGGTACTCGCGAGTGCTTTGCACATTAATATTGTATTCTTTAGGCGTTCTATTACTATCTTCTTCGTTTGTGCAATTGTGGTCTTTGAAAACTTGAACGACATTAGTGGTCAAGTGTTCGTGATCACGATTATCCTCTTTTTTCGGAAGAGGTTTCGAGCTTTCTGCACTTTCGAATGTTTCTTCGTTCGATTCTTTGTAGTCATTTATTTGGTCGTTTAGTTGGATGGGGTGTAGGGTTTGTATGCTGTACTGTGCTGGTGTTGCTACGTTGTTGTTGTAGTAGAAGTTGGGTACTGAGTACTGTTGTTGTGGTTGTATTGTGAGGAGTTGGTGGCCCGGAGAAGAGAACTGAGGCTGCAGGAGGTATATCTCTAGAGGCTGGCCATTGGGTGCTCGGTCTGGTGCCTGTGTCCCGTTGGATGAAACTTGATATAGCTGAAAGAAAGAAATCAAAGTTAAATACCGCATTAAATATGTTTTTTTGTTGTTTTTGCTTATCTGTACTTTTCTTTTTAAAATTTTATGTGCAATTGTGCAATAAAGAGTTTATATTATATTTATTCATTTATTTATCTTTCATCATGAAAAATAGGCCAGCATCATCAAGGAAAGCATAGTATAGGCTAGATTACCTGTGTGTTAGGTTCCTGCTGTGCCGAGGGCGCGGTCGACGTGAAGCTAGCACTATAGGCGTTAGAGCTAGCACTGTGAGCGCCAGTACTAGCGTGAGCGCCTGTACTAGTGTCCTGAGTGCCACCAGTAGTGCCGTGGGCGCCACCGGTAGCGTCGTGGGCGCCACCGCGAGTGCCATGGCTGCCAGCTCTCACCGACGCTGTGCTGTGATACCCATTGCCATCGGCTACGTAGCGTACTTGCTGTTCGCTCTGGAATATCATAACATTTACATTAATAAGTCTACGTGAAAGTAGATGTTATGCGATTTTTTTCTGTAGAAAAAATTATGTAGTTTAAAACTACTACCCCTGCGAGCTGTGTGCGCATGCCACCGAGTACCGCCAATTATTTGAGAAGTTTAAATTTCTGCACATCCCGATTTTGCATGGGAGTACTACCTTGTGAAGAAAATTTGTTTTCAAAAAAATTGTACACAATTAAGGGATTTAATTAAAACAAAACTTAATTGATTCCTTTGTGTAACGAAAGTTACCCATATTATAGTTTGTATGGCTAACTTTCGTTACACGAAGTACGCGATCGTGTCTTTCTTTTCTTTAAGCCCTTAACTATGTAGTTTTTTTTGAAAACTACCCTTAAAATGTGGTCAAGCGCCTATAAAAAAAGGATTACGAAACGGATCTCGGACACCGAACTCAAGGCTGGCGCAGAGCAGATGCGTGTGCGTGACACTTCACGTACACGCAACAAGTTGTAATAAATGAAACTGTAAGTAAGATGGCGCACTAGATGCGTGCACATGGAGTGCCATTTTTCTTACAGCTTCATTCATTACAACTGGTGCGTGACGCGCACACGCATCTGGTCTGCGCCGGCCTTGAACCCTCCGGACAGCTTTGCCTGTTTGAGTTTTACATGCGACAATACGGAGTGTCTTTAGTAGTCTATTGGCTTTTACCTGTGGTAGTTTGACATAGTAGTGTCCCGCGGTGCCGTCTCCCTGCGGGGTGAGCTGCCAGCCCCACTCGTAACTGCCTCCGTGCTGGCTGATCTTCTGTAAAACAATTACCAAGGTTAGTAAGCTTAGTCGTCTTAAAAAGTCAGGGAAACCTAGTGGTTAGACCTATGGCCTCACAGGCAGAGGGTCAGGCTCAGGCTATTGCGAAATTACACTTGAAATTTACCATAGGTTTTACCGGGCAACCATCGGCCATGGGCTCTTTTTGCTTTTTCGGCACAATGTTACTTTTATTCTTTTTTTTATTCCCTACTTAACCTCAAGCTCCGTAGTCAGGTTCCCTAACCACTAGGCCATTTAATTTTGGTCGTCGCGTATGAGAAGTGAAAAAGCAAATTTTCCATTATTTGAATAAGGTTTTCGTCTCTATTAGGTAATTTAACATTTATTCCCTGCAATCATTCGAACAACAAATGTCGTTTTCCATTTAATAACTTTCCGCGTAATTACAGCGATCGACTTTCAAATCATAATAGTTTTAATACCCATTTCAATTATTTAATAGCCGTCATATAATTAAGTGCCGATGCGTTTGAACTAATAATAGGAAATTACGATCATAAAGTTGTTATTGCCAACAAATTGGTACAACTTCACACGTCCAAAAATGATTCATCGCACGTTTAGAATGAAACTTACTCAATCCGAATTAATCTCATTTCAAAACAAACCCTGTTTTTTTACACAAAGTTCATTTTCGAAATGAGAATATTTCAGATTGAGTTAGTTTCATTCTAAACGTGCGACATGTAGGGCAAATCGCCAATAACGGCCACTGTTCAATAACTGGCCCCCTCATACTGAAAATGAACTCTGTTCCCCTACAAACAGAATTCAATTTAGTATAACGAGGCCAGTTATTGAAGGGTGGCCAGTAATTAACACCTCATACTAAAAATTATTTCTATTAGAGGTGAATAGAGTTCATTTTTAGTATGAGGTGGCCAGTTATTAGCGATTTACCCTAGATCAGTATTGACGACCGGATAGCCTAGTGGATATTTAACCTGACTACGAAGCTTAAGAGGGTACGATGGCTGAGAGAATTTTGAGAAATAGGTATTTTAATGAAATGTCGCTGTCTCGCCCGAATCCCTCCGTGTCAGTACAGCGAGAGTGGGACAACTGCACCTCAGACCGTTAATAGGCGCGTAAAATTGATCAAAACAGCATTTCGTAATCCCCTGTTTTCTTCTCGAAAACTGGGCCAGTAAATTTATTTTTTTCATAAATAATTAGAGGACAGATATGCTATGCCCCTATGTTTTCTTTTTTTGTTTATAGGAGGGATTCTTTTCTGACGAGTGTCTGAAAATGACGATGAAATTGGGCAATTTTTTCGGTTTTTGAAAGCTCATATTTCTTATGTTAATTGAAATATGGAAAAAAACGAAACCTAGGGGCATAGCTGTGGTAGATACAGATTACACAGTAAAAAAAATTTGGCTCTAAAGCCATTATCCAGGGAGGAAACGGGATTACGTTTGTATGGAGAAATGGTGCGCATCGTACCCTCTTAAGAGTTCCGGGATCGATTCCCAGTCGCGGCAGATATTTGTGTGATTGTGTCTCCACGTTCATTCGTCTAAAATAATGTAGAGTTATTTAATATACACACTGTGGGTATTTTCAAAAAAAGGGTAACCTTTACTTTTTAATTCATTAATAAGGTTTTTTTGGGGTTAATCAAAAATCGTGATTTAAAACCACAGGCTGAATTCATTTTCTAAAGAAAAAAAGTGTCCTATTTTTTGGTTCAGTTTTGTGACGTTCTTTTCATACACACTAGTTTATATGGGTCACAAAACAGACACAATTTTTTTTATGGAATGTTAGGGACATTTTTTAATCATCAAAATCAATAGAGCTCTCAATTCTGAGTAAGAAAAACCCAAAATGTCCTCATTTGCATACACCTGCGACGAAATTCAATGGTGTGTGTGAAGTTCCAATTCCGCGCTGGGCCCGCGTGGGAACTACGGCCCAAGCCCTCTTATTCTGTGAGGAGGCCTGTGCCCTACAGTGGGATGTATACAGGCTGAGATGTGTGTATGTATCACCTGCAAAAATGACGAACTTTCTATAGATATGTTGACCCTCGGAACAAAGCGCTTTCCGAGCATGTGCATTGTAAATATAAAAAGCCAACGACTACAACGAATACGTGTCTAGTTTTAAATTATTGACTATGAATTGTTTTGTTGCATTTAACTACCCTATTAATTAATTGAAACTTCATCTCGAACTGCAGAAAGTGATGTTCGTGCTTTCTCGTTAGATAGTTTTATGCGTGAAAACTTACAAACAATAATATATAGAGATTCATTCAGAGTAATTAAATTAGATAGGTAGCTAGGTACTTTGTTTCTAATATGGTCTGAGGTTGGTACTAAATAAGCTTTGTGAAACGCGCCAGGCACAGTATTTTAACAGTAAAACATGTAGCGTTACGCGACTTTAATCTATCTGCATAATATCAAATCTGTTTGATTTTAGGCAAGCAGTCAAAATAGAACAGACACGCGGACAGTTTTAGGATTGATCATCAAGAAATATACTTAGTAAGTATTTGAATTGTTGCACAGTTGTCTTCATCGGAGCGGTTAGGTGCTCGAAAAATCAAAACGCGTTAAACGGTGTTTATATGTTTTTCAGCGCCTAAATAGCTCTGATGTTTACGACGTTGAAAGTAAATAAGTATACATTGAAAAATGTGTTGTACAGTCTCCATGATTTTTCGAAATTCCTACGGGATAGGGAATGAATGGGATTTACATTTTCACTTCAAAGTGGTCCCATCCCGTCTCGTAGTTTTATCAGAGACTTATAATTTTTCACCTCACTAGCTCGGAAAGCCCTTTTTCTTTGTTTGACATCTATTGAGAAAATCGCTTTTTATCCACATGTGAAGAAAGAGTTTTGACATTTGAAGGCAGCTTAAGTGATATTTGACAGCTAACAAAACGTAAAACGTTAAAAGTGCTGAATTTTTAACATCACAATTAATGAATTGCATTGAGTAAAAAACACTAAATTCAGTCTTACAACTTTATTTTAATTCATAAATATCAGCATTCAACATTAACCTTCATTCTTGTTGTAAAAACAGATAAAATGTTATGACAGTCCAAGTAAGTCGATGTGCGAACAAAACGCATCCGAAATAATAATAAAAAAACTTACTTAAGTCAAAACTTTTCAATTACGCCGTCAACGTTAAATATTCGCATGTTTTTCTAGTTATTTGTTATTAAAATGAGTGATTCGAGTGACGAAGACGTATACACCTGTGGAATTACGGGAAACCGTGCAAAACGCGGAATTGAGCTGATTGCCTGTAAAATCCCGTTTAAGATACATGAAAGCGTTTGACCTTTTCAATACATGGAGACACAAAAAAGGTGCAAAATTTAAACCTTTTCTTATTTTCCTCGCTGTAGTGAGGTGAAAAGTTTTGTGTTATACACGGGTGAAAAGTTATTTTACGTCTCGTGTGTTGAAACACTCGCTATCGAAAGGATTCTATTTTTGAACCACTCGCTTCGCTCGTGGTCAATCATAGAATCCTTTCGATAGCTTGTGTTTCAAATGAACACTCGCAGGTAAAATACAACTTTCCCCCCTTGTATAACAAATAACTATTTCATGCAGGTGATTATGGACTTTCACACAAAACCGCGATGCGATGCGACGCCGCATCGCAGGAACAAACGATGCTAATAATTGCTGCGAGAGTTGTGCGAGAGCCCTATAACAGTAAAAAACTGATATAAAGATTTTCGGAAAATTAACATAACTTTAGAATCAGAGGTTTGCAGTAAATGGATTTTTTGGAATTTCTCGCGGGATAGAGGTCGCAAGTTGATTATAATTTTATTTCCGCGATTTCGCCCACGCACAAGTCACTGAGTCACAAATAAAGCTTGGCTTTACCTACTCTACTTACTAAATAATAATCAAAGCTGCTTACTCTAACACACTGCTCGTAACAATTCAATATCCATGTCATTGTGGTTATATAAAACACACGGACGGTGACGTAATACGGATATTCACGAAAGTGAGAGTTATTATTATTATCGATAATTATTTCGGAACTCGGAAGCAATCAAGTTATTATTTTTCATGTGGCGTTAGAAGTGGTTTAACGCGGGGGAGTGCTGCGCGGAGATGCCATGTACGTCATGTGCAAAAATATAGGTATACACCGTGAAATTTTAGTGGTTGTTTTCCCGAAACGAGGTGATTTAGTATCGATTGTACAATCGATTTATAATTACTATTTTGACTTGAGTCAAAAATCCAATTGTGAAAAACGAAAGTCGAAAATGACCGCAAACCAATAGTAACGCTTCGTTGGTACCTAACCTATCGTACGATCGTACGCTACTTGTACCAACGAAGCGTTACTATTGGTATGCGGTCATTTTCGACGTTCGTTTTTCACAATTGGATTTTTGACTCTAGTCAAAATAGTAGTTATAAATCGATTGTACAATCACCTCGTTTCGGGAAAACAACCACTAAAATTTCACGGTGTATACGTTAACATAAGGTGTCAAAAATATCTATACAACTCTATGTCATTAACCAATAAGGTTGATGTTTACATAGTTTGATGCGATCACTGTATATTATAAAATCAAAATAACAACGGGATTCGAGAGTACCGTTAGCACAACAGTACTTATAAATGATGAAATATAATCATCATAAGTCAATCATGCCCAGGATGGGGAAGAATGGCGGAGGAAAGGGGAGGCCTTTGCCCAGCAGTGGAACATATTATAGGCTATATAAAAAAAAATCATTGATATCTTCATAATTGCAGACACTGTTCATTTTCATGCATCCAAACGTTTAATTGTAATAAATACACGGCTTTTTCATCTGTTCACAAGATAGCATCTCCGCAAATCTCCTTTCTCTGCGGCCGTAATGCAACATATCCAATCACCAAATCACGCGTCGGATTACAACCAGTACATTAAATAATTTATCAATAACATGTTTACTAACATAATGTTTGGCCTACTTGATCAGTTACGCAACTATATCTTCTGCCTCATTACTTCGCTAAAAGATAAATGAAGCATCATACCCGACTTCGCAAAGGAGGTTACAAATTAAGTTTAGAGATCTGGTAACGCCAGTTGCTGTGTCATTCATTACATGACGGTACAAAAATAGAAGTAGTACGATACTACGGGTATATCCAGTAGGTTATGCACTCCGGTAATACGGGGTATGTATCATAATACCGAAGTACGAAAGATGAATGTATTAAAACTTTTCTCCCATAAAATTTGAAGTCATAATGTATCATTAGTCATAATCAAACGTTAGTCATACAGTGATTTATTTCTGAAACGGCATTTTTTTCAGGACTTTTTTAAATGCCATCTTATAGAATGCAGTAGGTTAGGTTAGGTTTGTTTTATAACAATTCCGAAAAATAAATTGTTTCAGAAATAAATCACTGTATGACTAACGTTTGATTATGACTAATGATACATTATGACTTAAAATTTTATGGGAGTCATTATAGACGCATTAAAATGTCGAACGGGAAGACCGAAAGATTTTTTTGAAACCGTAAACTTTTTAGGATTAACCTAACCTAAGTTTACGGTTTCAGAAAAAAACACTTATACTGTAGGTCTTTTGACGTTTCTTTTGAAGTTTTTTATCTATCTATCGATAGATATCATAGTACCGAAGTACGAAAAACTGAATGTATTAAAATATCGAATGGGTAGATATACCCATTCGATATTTTAATACATTCAGTTTTTCGTACTTCGGTACTATGATAATACTTACCCCGGATTACCGGAATGCATAACCTACTGGATATACCATTTTCAAAAAATTGGGACATCCCGCCAAAATCGAGACGCAAACGCTGCTCTTTATTATGCTCCCGTGGCGCTCACAATGGCAACGAGTGAATCCGTGCGGTTTTTAGTGGGTAGGTACGCCCCTTGTGGAAGAACCTCACATACCCTCTATTTCCCCTAACAGATACATTCGTCTCATGTATAAGGTGCATTTTTCGCACCGTAAAAAAACCGGTCTGTAAAAAACAAAAATGAAACCAGGCGGTCACCCATCCAAGTACCTACTGACCGCGCCCGACGTTGCTTAACCTCGGTGATCGGACGAGAACCAGTGTTTTGTCAAATATCTCAGAGATTAGAGATTAAACATCCTGGCGCGCGCTGCGCTCTTGTACATCCTGGCGTTCACTGCTCTCACTCTTGTACGGGACATGTACAGAACATTGCGTCATCCTTTTTCGTAGATGCAGCCGGCGTTCATCAATTTATTAGACGTCACGTCAAAAGGAAGGTATACCCTGGCCTCAGATCATACTGTATGATCTGAGACCCTGGCTATGCGACTTTCGTCTGAGTCATGCGGAAGGCCACTCGCGAGCGCCTTACGCAGAGAGTAAAAGTAGGAGCGCCTGCTAACGAAAGTAACACCATGTGTGGGGAACAGGGTTCAATGTATTGCACACCTAGGCAAGTAAAGCGTATTAACTTTTTGTTGTCACTCATCTGACCAGTCGTACTCTGCAAGGCGAGACGTAGACTACGCCATTAAAGAGTAGAAGTTAAATGAGGGCGACCATGTTTACTCGTAGCTGTAAGATTTTTGATATAAATGTTTCGACATGGTAACAATTTCGCGTATCGACGTTGATACTGCAATGCCGCGAAACCAACAATTGCTAATGCATAATGTATATAAGTAATTCAATATCAACCAGGATGGCGCTTGAATTGATTCGCCTTTATGTTAGGATGATGTCGGTGATACGACAGCAGTGGAAATCATTTGGGTAACATGCTACGGAGCGAGGAGAGGCACGGCTGTGCTCTATTAATAGGCGATCACATTTCTGATATTAAATAACTTTAATATTCGTGTTAATTACACTCACGTTATAAAAGCGTACGTCATGGCGGTGGCGTAAAGGAGGAAGAGAGCAAGCAGAGAGCACGCACCATAGAGCTCAAACCATAGAGTACATGTCAATGCCAATATCTATGCTTTGTTATTTAAGGCAGACACACACAATTCAACACTTCCCCTTATGCCTTATAATAAGGAATACAAAACAACATAATAATATGCTAAGTTGAATGTACAAAGTCATACTCAAATTACTTAGTCTCTACTATAAATATAGAGATAATCAATAATATTGCTCATTCTAAGCAGTAATGAAAGTCATTATACAATGAAAAAATATTATTCTCTACCATGTAAGAGTCAAATTATAAATTTAAACAATAGAAAAATATTGTTCTCCACAAAATAGAGTCAATAATACATTATACAATGGCAATATAAAATAAATTGCTAGTCAAATAAAAATAACTAGTAAAATTAAATTACATTATGTAGAGCTGTCACGTCATACAAATACTCATAGATTTAATGAAGCCACAATGCTTTGCTACACACAGAGGTTTAGTCAGGACATCTGCTATCATCTTGTCAGTACTGAGGTAATTTACAGAAATAGAGTCATTTTTAATTAGATCCTTTACAAAATGGTATCTAATGTCTATATGTTTGGTTCTCTTATGGCAAAACTCTTTACACTCCAAAAGTTTCTGTGCACTTTGGTTATCATTATATACAGTACAAAGAATTTTATTGTCCAGAATTTCAGAAAGTAAACTTTTTATAAAGGAAATATCTTTACAAACATCACCTAAAGCTAAATACTCTGCTTCTGTACTGGAAAGTGCTACACATCTCTGCTTACGAGACTCCCAGTTTATGGTATTATTCCCAAGCTTTATGACAAAACCAGTATAGGATCTGCGGTCATTAAGGTCATTACCATAGTCCGCGTCAGTATATGCTTCTAAATTCCAATTAACACTCTTTATGTAACATAAAGAGTACTCAATTGTACCAGCTAAATACCTTAAAATGCGCTTTGCTGCTATCCAATGAGACCTGTCAAAACTGTTATTAAATTGACTCAGCTGACTACAAGCAAAAGTTATATCTGGTCTTGTACATATGGATAAATACATAAGACTACCGATAAGCTGTCTGTAATTATAGGTCTCGTCTTGTATTAGAGCACTATCATTTTTAGGTACAGTTAATTTACAATTTAAAGCCATAGGTGTTGAGACTGGTTTACAATTTTGCATGTTAAAACGTAATAACAGCTTTTTAATATACTCAGTCTGATCTAAACACAAAGTACCTTTTGACTTATCTCTTGTAACTCTCATGCCTAAGCAATTTTTCAATGGACCAAGGTTTTTAACAGTAAATTCTTTCTCAAGAACTCTAAACAATTGTTCGCTAAATGTGCTATTTTTCGAATAAAAGACATAAAAATCGTCCACATATAAAGCAACAACAACAAAATCACTGTCTGACCTTTTAGTGTATATACATGGCTCACACTTAGATTGTTTAAAACCATTATTTACAAGTACATTGTTTACTTTTATATTCCACATTTTGCTAGCCTGTTTTAAACCATATATGCTTTTTAATAGTAAACAAACTTTGTTATCGTTTTTATTACAAAAACCTACAGGTGGTTCCATGTATATAACCTCATTTAAATTTCCATTTAAAAATGCTGTTTCAATATCAAGATGATCTATCTCTAAATCCATCTCATTAGCTAATGCAAACAAAATTCTCATAGAAGAATGGCGTACCACTGGTGAGAAAGTTTCGTTATAATCTACACCCTGCTTTTGAGTAAAACCTCTAGCAACGAGTCTCGCCTTGTATCTATCGAACTTCCCATCTGCATCATGCTTTAGTTTATATACCCACTTACACTTTACGACATTCTTGTTAGTAGGACGCTCAACTAGTCGCCATACCTGATTCGAAACCAACGAATCATACTCAGTCTGCATTGCGGCAATCCAATCATCACGATGTGGTGACGCAATAGCTTCCTCATATGACTGTGGCTCCTCAAATAAGGTATGCTGAGCCAACATAGAACAATCATAATCACCATACCTCTGTGGAGGACGTCGTACACGTTCAGGACGACCAGACGCAACAATAGTAGCTTCATTACCCCCTAAGTCTTCCCCTCCAACTGACGCCTGACAAGGTAACGTAAGACGCTCAGTACGCCCATCACCAACAGATTCGTCTCTGGAGTCCGACTCACTCAGCGACCGATGCACTTCTTCAGCAGCATCACCGTCTGAGAACACAATTGAGGATTTATTAGCATTACTATTCAAATTCTCCACAGTGCCGTCAAGCCTATCATGGTGTTGTTCAATATTATTATTCATTAAAATATCATTTGACATTAAATAATAATTATCATTAAAATTAATTTCAGGTCTATTATTCACATCAATAAATTTATTTTCTATAAAGACTACGCTACGAGATAATATCACAATACTTGGACTAGACGGTTTGCACAAGCGATAACCTTTAGTTGTCTCGCTATAGCCAACAAAAATTGCCATTTTGCCCTTAGGGTCTAATTTTTGGCGTTTTTGTGAAGGGTTCAGGAAATATGCAAGGCAGCCAAATACCCGAAGGTGACTAAGGTCAGGTTTAGATCCTGTCCACACCTCCTCAGGGACACGTCCTGCTAAAGCAACAGTAGGGGAACGATTCTTTAAATAAATAGCCGTCATAGCAGCTTCTCCCCAATAGCGCAAGCAAAGACCAGCCTCCATAAGCATACATCTTATTTTATCCATCAAAATTCTATTTAATCGTTCACTTACACCGTTCTGCTGCGGACAGTAAGGAACAGTAGTTTGATGTATGATGCCTTCCCTTTTTAAGTAGTCAGAAAAACTTTTATTGATATATTCACCACCATTATCAGACCTTAAGATTTTTATTGACAAGCCCTTTTGTTTTTCAACAAGTGTTTTAAAAGTAATAAAGTGTGTCATTACCTCAGACTTTTGTTTCATGAGGAATCCAAATGTTTTTCTTGTGTAGTCATCGGTGAATGTCAGAAGAAAACGACTCCCTCCCCAGCTTGGCTCCTGCATAGGTCCTGCGACGTCGCTGTGTATGAGGTGCAGCGGCTGCTCGGCACGCATTGCGCCCGCACGAGGATAAGATGCGGCCGACATCTTCCCCTCCAGGCAAGCAGTGCAAGTCTTCAGGTCTTCATCCTGAAAACATATACCACATGCACCATCCCGCAAATTTTTCATACCTTTAAAGTTCAAATGGCCCAGGCGCCTATGCCACAATTCAGCTGATGAAGTAGCCCTCGATGATTCCTGGCTAGCTTCCAGGAACAAAGAGCGATCCACAGTGGGAGAGTTTTCAACATTCACACAAACATTTAGTTTAAACAGACCATTACAACACACAATACATGCAATAGGGCGATCAATGCTGGTGGTTTTACTCCTCTTATAAACAGTGCAACCTTTTTTGTCAAAATTTACTGTGCAGCCTTGTTCAATTAATTTAGAAATTGAAATTAAGTTGCAAGATAGTTCTGGCACATACATTACATTTGCTAAAATCAATGGACTCACCTGGTCTTTCATCTGTATACAGACGGAACCTTGACCTTTACATGATATTGAACTATTGTTTGCCACAGTAACTGTACTTGAACGTGAAACGAAGTTGGTGAATAAAGCCCTGTCCTTAACCATATGGTTACTGGCACCGCTGTCCATATAGAAATCATGTGACGAAATATGGGTCATAAAAGCAGATACCAAATTGGATTTTACTTCGGCAGATCGCTTGTTCTTTTGCTTCAGCTTATAACATCTTGCTCTTGAATGGCCTTGCTTCTTGCAGAAATCACAAACAATATTTGCTTTTTTCTTGACAATATAGGCACCAGTGTTATCAACAGATGTTTTCCGACTGTATTCTTGAAGTAATCGAGTCTTGACAAGCTCACTGGTAATAGTACTTGCTGCTGACGTGGCCGTCGCTGTCGATAAATTTGACACGAGGGGATCGTATTCGGATGGTAAGCCGCTCAGCATTATTTCCGCTACTTCGGCGTCATCAATTTCCCTCCCAATATCATGCAGCTGTTGCACCAACGTGGCGATATTCTCGATGTAATCAGACATCGAACTATAATCGGAGAACTCAATACGGTGAAGCTTCCTAAGCAATAGAACACGCCGATAAAGGCCTTTGTCTTCAAATACATCAGCTAAGCTCTTCCAAGCAGCCTTAGCAGTTACAGAGTTCCGTACGTACTGATATAGTTCCTTCTGGATGGATAAGCAGATGCGCGCCAGCGCACGCTTTATGCGTCCGGCGTCGGTGTCGGAGCCCTCGACAGCATCCCACAATCCCTCCAAAATCAGCAA
The DNA here is from genome assembly GCA_947859365.1 of Archips crataeganus. NCBI lineage: Eukaryota > Metazoa > Arthropoda > Insecta > Lepidoptera > Tortricidae > Archips > Archips crataeganus. The sequence goes on along the minus strand of OX402071.1, from coordinate 3,663,088 downwards.
ATTCTTAGTTGCAAACTTCCATGTATGGTAATTATAATGTCCCACTAATTTTTCATAAGTTGGCAAATGTAAGGCAGGTTGACTTGACATGGCCGACGTGGCAGACGTGACAGCACTGTCCGTTGACGGCATGACAACGAACAGAATCTTGAAAATGTGATGCAACACGAAATAAAAAAAAAATGCAACAAACCGGCACTCAGCTCAACGTAGCAATGTTCCAAGGAATTTAAATTAATAATGTGGTAATCGGAATGAACTCACATTAATCCTGGGACCTCATAACCTGTTAGGATGATGTCGGTGATACGACAGCAGTGGAAATCATTTGGGTAACATGCTACGGAGCGAGGAGAGGCACGGCTGTGCTCTATTAATAGGCGATCACATTTCTGATATTAAATAACTTTAATATTCGTGTTAATTACACTCACGTTATAAAAGCGTACGTCATGGCGGTGGCGTAAAGGAGGAAGAGAGCAAGCAGAGAGCACGCACCATAGAGCTCAAACCATAGAGTACATGTCAATGCCAATATCTATGCTTTGTTATTTAAGGCAGACACACACAATTCAACACTTTAAACGATATGAATAGGAGCGCCTCTATTGGGATAAAATTTACCATTATTATTATTATTATTTAAAATTCATCATTTTGCTGAACTCTTTTTTTCTTACAAACCATTTATTCAGAAATTTTGAAATGGTTATTAAATCCTGTAGGACTCTATAGGTAAAGTATGTTTTATAACAATCCTGTACTATTAGTGGTTTCTGAGTAAAAAAAGTTCGTCGAAATTATTAATTTTGACTTTAAATTTTATGATCCTAACTAACATAGTCACATAGGTTTGTTACTAACTCCATATCCATGTCCATCACGTTATAAGTTATTCGAAATAAATGATTTTTATTTTATTTATTTTTTTGTAAAGTATTAATTCTAGATTTGGATTATTTATATTTTAAAAATATAAATTTCAAATTCCAAAGGTCAATTTTGAAGTGTAATCTTGAATTTTAAATTCCAGCTTTATTTTTATTTATTTTAACTATTTTAAAGTTTTAAATTTGTTTTTTTTTTTATTTTATTTGTGACATTGTTAAATGTAATAGTATGATTTTATTGTAAACTAATGTCCTATTTTTACTAACTGTAGGCCTAAGCAACCTTGTTACTAACAACTAATGGGCATGTTTTCCGAAATAAATTATTATTATTATCAATTTATCAGGTCCGGTATTGCTGTCGTTTATTCCGGATCAATATTTCGGTACGCATTTGGAAGCTGACAGTTTTTTTTTATATTACACTAGCTTTTACCCGAGTCTCCGTCCGCGGGGAATCTAAATTTGTAGTCACCTATTTCAGCACGACCCTCTAGTAAGACTTGAGGAAGTCCTCTTGTGCCCGCACCTAATTTTTCCCGTGACTCTGTCTGCGAAAAATTCATTTATCGCTATCCCATGTGAACTATGCAATTTTACCCTATATTATGTAGGTATTTCATGTTTTAGCCCAGGTTGTGTTTTGTCTATGTGTTAAATCTCATCGAAATCCGTCAGGATGTTTGTGGCGTGAAGGAGTAACAAGGCATCTGAATTTTTCTTCCTATGCTGTAAGGGTTTGGGTGGGTACTTTGCTAGATGTAAACAAGCATCAGCTGCCAACACGACCAATAGTTATGGCGTCGGGTTAACCAGACAAATGCAATATTTGTATTTGACTTACACGTGTCACACTTTCTTTAGTTTAGTCGCATACTTATTATTGTATTTCATTTAATTTAATTTCATTTCATTGTAGTAGATCATCCATTTAAACTTCTGCTTTTTATAATACTGGTGTAGATTGTGTCATTCATGATGTCGCGTGTCGTGGTTCTTATTGCAATATTATTAACGTCCAATTTTGGCAAATTCACGCGTGTTCGTCAATGGCACTAACTATAAGATAGTGTAAAGGAAGCAAAGCACTACCTACGTAGGTATAGTGCTATCTAGTGTATTTTGTAGGACAAGTTTTCTACTTTTTATTAAATCCGTTGTTGTGTCACGTACTTGCATTGTATTCGATTAAGGAAACTATTAGGTCTATTTGTAACTCTTTGTGTAATGGTTATTTTTGTACCTATGATGACTGTTTGTTTCTTAAATAAATAATGCGCCAGAGAGTAGAAGTGGGTGCGCCGGCGCCGAAGCAAGTACATAAGTACATACTTACCATGTGTGAGGTGAGCCATCTAGGAGTTCAATGTACACTCTGCAATAAGAAACGGTCATCTGCGAGACCGATTACGCGCAGTGAAGGGTTCCGGATTCATTTTCATCCCACCCTATATACGTCCCACTGCTGGGCACAGGCCTTTTCTCAGAATGAGAGGGGTTGGGCTGTAGTTCTCAAGCGGGCCCAGTGTGGATTGGGAACTTCACACACACCACTGAATTTCTTCGCAGGTGTATCCAGGTTTCCTCACGATGTTTTCTTCATCCGTTAAGCTCATGTTAAATTTCAAATGTAATTTCGCTCAAAAATTCCAAAAAACTCACAGATGCGAGCCGGGATTAGAACCCACGACCCTCTGCTTGAAAATAAAAACCACTAGGCTACCACAGCTATTTCGGTTCCGGATTAACATGCGACAAATATTAAATACTAGCTGTTGCCCGCAACTCCGTGTGCGAAGAATTCGTTTATCTCTAACGCGGGAACTATGCAATTTTCCTAAATAAAACTGTTCTATGTCGAAAGGGTCTCAAACTATCTCCACGCCAAATTTTGCCTAAATCGTTTCAGCGGTTAAAGCCTGAAGATATAATAGGCAGACAGATAGAGTTACATTCGCAATTATAAGTAAGGATTAACATAATAAGTAAGGATTAAACAGTTAAGTAAATACCGTGTCCAGACGGTTAAAAGGCAAATTGATTCAAGCGCCGTCCTGGGGCTAAATTCAGGAACGGCCCAACACAGTTTGCGAGCGGTAATTCAATCGTTTGCGAGAGGATAAGAGTGGGCTGAGCTTGGGATGAGCCTTATATTCCTGTTAATTCGCTTTGTAAATAAATAAATGAATAAATAAGTAAATAAGGCTCATCCCAAGCTCAGCCCAAACCTCTCGCAAACCAGTGATTTTTGGCGTTCCTGAATAGCAGTTCATCCCTATCCTCTTGCAAAAGATTGAATTTACCGCTCGCAAACCGTGTTGGGCCGTTCCTGAATTTAGCCCATGGGCGTTATTGAAGTTATAAATCGAATTGGAATCTAATAATCTAATTTTTCATAATATTTTTTAGTTATATTTATCATTATTTTATATATTTTTTTTTTCTTTTTTCTTATTGACAGTCGCGAAATGAAAAGGTTCGTCACTTTTCGACTCTATCAGCCTTCGATCAACTGATCGAAGATGTCAGCGAATTAAGGTGGTATAGGTGACGAACCTTTTCATTCTGCTACTATACTTATTTTTAGTCTAGGTTAGTTGTAGGTACATACATCGTGAAATTGTAGTGGTTGTTTTCCCGAAACGAGGTGATTTAGTTTCGATTGTACAATCGATTTATAATTACTATTTTGACTAGAGTCAAAAATCCATTTGTGAAAAACGAAAGTCAAAAATGACCGCAAACCAATAGTAACGCTTCGTTGGTACAAGTAGCGTACGATCGTACGATAGGTTAAGTACCAACGAAGCGTTACTATTGGTTTGCGGTCATTTTCGACTTACGTTTTTCACAATTGGATTTTTGACTCTAGTCAATTTTGATTTTTACTATTTAGTAATTATAAATCGATTTTACAATCGATACTAAATCACCTTGTTTCGGGAAAACAACCACTAAAATTTCACGGTGTATACATATAATGTATAAGTACCTATTTTGCTTTAGTAATACAAAAATATTGGAATCAGCATAATGTAGTATATAATTTAATATCAACCAGGATGGCGCTTGAATCACTTCGCTTTTTAACCACCTACTAGGTACTTACTACATCACTTGAATCATATATTCTATCGATGTCGGATGCATCACTAGTATCCGCTATTTGTATCGCTGCAAGCTCTACCTGACAGCTCTTATTACTATAAAGCGTCTAAATACTCAAAGGTCACATTACATAACCCAACCAAAGCTCATAGTGAAACGGTAGTTTCATGTTTAAACCAACCAAAGCTCGCAAAGCTAAACTAAGGGCCAGCCGATTTCTTAGACACTCGCGTTACGTAAAGCTTACATAAAGGTCTAAGCTCAAAACCAATGTTTTCGAGTGAAAGGAACTTCCTATTCAGTCTGTCCGTCTGTCTGCAGTGATTGAACGCCTAAACTGTAACTGACAGGCGGTTAGTAACGTCCTGTTGTTATTTTAATTAAGTACTTATTTGTTGACACACATAGTAAACTTGTATAATCTTCTTCTAATATATTAAAATCTCGTGTCACAGTGTTTGTTATTGAATTCCTCCGAAACGGCTTGACCGTTTTTTTATGATTTGTTTTTGTCTATATTTGGTAGGTCTAGGTATTTTGGTGGGTCTTGGTTTGGTAGGAATAGGTCGTAGGCTATTTTTATACCCCTATTCTTCGCAGACGGAGTCGCGGTACAACAGTTAGTATTAGTATAGATTTACGAACTAGTGTACGAAAAGAACTAAATGATCGAACCAGTAAGTAAAGTACATCTGCCCGATTGTACCTAATACCTACTTGGGAGCGATCCGTTTAGTGAACAACCACTCACAATTCTAATTGACTATTTATTTATTTCAAGGCGACCAAAAATCTAATTTTACAATTAATTCAATTTGTCTATTCACAGAGAGAAGTCACATTAAAATAACGCAATCTGACGTTACTAAAAAAATACGAAACCAGTGCCATTTGGCGCGGAATCACTTCTACTCGTATTGCCATTGCAAAAAGAGTCGTTCTATTGTCGACTAATGATACGTCTTCTCAATGCGCTTTGTTCGCAATTCCTAAGGAAGTAACGTAATGTTTTGTGCAACCTTGTTCCGGGTTAATAATCGATACTTTATGGCGTCGTTTCCATTAGTTAACCCTTGCTAGGGGGTCCGTGAAAAAATCTTCTATTTAGATAAAAGAGCAACGTTACTAACTGGCTGATACAGCCAACGCTAATAAAGTTCACGAGTTAAACATGGTGAAATTATAAGTGTAATGTAATGTAAAATAGGCGTCTAGGTCAATTATTACTGGAAAACGTAATGGACCACTTACAGGTAATTAAGCAATTGTGTTAATGATAATATTATATTCATAGGATATTATAGACATAGGGCTCCCCCTCATTGATACCCAATCATTAAAATGTTGATATATAGGGAAAATTTGTGTCTTAACTCCTGACTAGTGGTGGGCGTAGGGGTATAAGCACGCAGCACGGAATGCTGAGGACCTGGGTTCGTTTCCCAGCGCTGGTCTCTTTTTCGGGGTTTTTTTCTGTGTATCCATGTTTCAGTTTGTATTTAGTATTAAAATATTAGGATTTCGCACGGTATGACCGTAAAAGTAAAAATTTGGAGTTAAAAATAAGAATACAAAAAGACTCCAAAAAACTAATCTTGGTAAAAAAATTAAATGTTTTGTATACGTAATATTGTGAGCTTTGCCCTTCCCGTATGTTGCTATGTTTAACGCGCCGGCGCAGACTGTAAATCAGCGCCGCCGGCTCCCTAAGTCCTAACCGGCAGCATTTATGCTGAGCCTGAGCCTATTGCCACGAAGTTTTTTTTTTGTTTTGTGTGTTTCTGTATGTTTTTTTTCTGTTGTTCATTGTATTTCTTTTTATTTTGTGTGGTTGTGGCAATAAATGATTTTTTTTTATTTTTTTTTTTTTTACTACGGTTCGAAGCAACTTGCATCCACCCTGAACCTGCGGTCTTACCAAATCGTCCGTCCACCTCGTTGGTGGACGTCCCACGCTGCGCTTACCAGTCCGTGGTCTCCATTCTAGAACATTTCGGCCTCAACGGCCATCTGTTCTGCTTGCTACATGGCCAGCTTGTCATTTCAACGAACTAATCCGTTTGGCTATGTGTGACACTAGTTCTTCTACGGAACTCTTTATTCTTGATTCGGTCCCGTAGAAATGCTCTATAACTCGCTGAGCAACTTTAAGCCTATTCATTAAGGCTATACCTAGTGAAGCACCACGTCTCGGATCCATAATGTCGTCTGGCAACACACAATGGTTAAAGACTTATTATACTTATTGTCTAGCGTTAATTGAACTAAGAACACTAATTACTTAGTATCACGTTTAAAATTCCGCCTTGTATAGTTTTTAGGGTTTACTGAGACTTCGCTGTCCGTCCGTCCGTCCGTCCGTCCATCTGTCACCAGGCTGTATCTCATGAACCGTGATAGCTAGACAGTTGAAATTTTCACATAATGATGTATTTCGGTTGCCGCTATAACAAAAAATACTAAAAAACAGAATAAAAAATATATTTAAGGGGGCTCCCATACAACAAAAGTGATTTTTTTGCTCGGTTTTGCTCGATATTGATAACGGCAACAGGTAGACGCTTGAAATATTCACAGAATGTTTAGTTATATATTCACTTTTAATATAAATACTTAATTAAATTAAAATAAAACCAATATTTAAGGAGGGCTCCCATACAGCAAACGTGATTTTTTTGCCGTTTTTATAGATAATCCGTACGGAACCCTTCGTGCGCGAGTCCGACTCGCATTTGGCCGGTTTTTTTAAGCTGATAATAATATATTCGAATTTATTAAGTACTTATAGTTTTTTTGGTACTTAAATTCCTGGAGGGTCATAGAAGAGCACTAAGGCAGAGTGCACAGACCTGAGTTAAGTGCTAACCTAAAGGCTATAGACATAAGGATACCGTATACTATTGGGGAGCCCCTTTTCTCCCATAATCTTTTTTATCCGAATATTGAAAGTCAGAAATCGATGTCCATAATATTCTTGCTCATAAATATCGATGGTCATAATTTTTTTAAAGCATATCGCTTAATAGTTCTAACTGCAATGATCCATAATCCTATTGACCATAACTTTAAAAAGTCATAATATTGATATCAATAAAATTTAACGGAATATCGTTGATTATTTAGAAACATTGTAAGGCATATATCTTAAAGTAATAATTGTTTTCAGTCATAATTTTGCATTACCTAAAATGCACTAAGCATATACATCGAAATCTATAACATCTAAAGGAATATCGATAATTATTCAGAAACATTGCAAGGCATATCGCTGGCAGCGAGCGAGCGAAGCGAGCGAGCAAGACCTTTCAGGGCAGAAGCGACTCGGATAGGTTAGGTTCAGAAGGCTAAGGCGGGAGCGAAGCGTAGCGTAGCTCCCGCCTTAGCCTTCGATGTTAGGTATTTTTTTTTATGACAGCACAGAAAAGGATTATTACCTTTAATATTATGAAATGTCATACAACCATGACACTGAATGTTAAGTATTACAAAGTAATATTATGCCTAAAAATAATTATGACCTGCGAAAAAACACCATGCAATAATTATTATGAGTGACTTTATTACCTTTAACATTATGAAGAGTGATGCATTCATGACACTGAATGATATGACTTTACATATTGTTCCTTACAATAATTATGACTTAAGAAAATCGTAACTCCAATTTATGTTGTTTAATATTATGACTTCCGATAATATGACGAAGTAAAATTATGACAGAAAACGTTATGGGCTTGAAAATTCGGAACAAAATTTTTATGGGAGTCATTATAGACCCCTACTATTGCCATGATCACAAGAGAGACGCGAACAAAAAAATTCTATGAGCACTCATGTCGGTTTTATCTAAACCCACATAGCTCAACACGAGGCGCGCCAGGAACTCTCCCACCGCCAGGGCAATAGCCCTGCTTAACGCTCTGTTGGACAAGCACCAGGATACTGACGTTCTTGCTGGGAATTGGCACTCTGTGCTGGCTAGTATTGTGAAGTTTTTATCCAATAATTATTTGTAAAATAATATTCAAATCCGTTTTCTATGTTCATTTCTTGGTTATGTTATTTCAGGTAGGTATTGTATTCTTTATTAATTTGTGTTCCATGTCCATCTATGTGAAGTTTGTTAAGTAACGTAATAGGCGTTTTGGTTTTTATACTGTAAGCCTATTATTGTATTGTTTTGAATAAATAAATAAATAGGTATTTGGAGTTTAGGAAGGGAGCACTAATATTTTCATGTACTTAAACAATGTACTATTGCCGCCGGCTTTCCTGCGGAGAAAGTGATTTAACGTCCACGAGTAGGGGAGACCGGGGCTAAAAGTTACCGAGGTAAGTTGTTCCGAGTGAAATAACTCCGCGAGAGAAAGAGATGACAATATTAAGTAAATACGTCGTGAAATGGAACTCCACAGCGCATCGATGGCAGCCATCTTGAACGGGCCAGTGGCGCCCGGAACATCGGACTGACAGTACATGCGTCACTGGATCACGTAAGTAAATATTTTCGTATTTGGTATTTTTGGTCTATCTCATGAGTTTTAACGATTAGCCTTGAGTATTACAGTGATTGAATGTAAGGATGTGTCTGTTGTCTTGGCATACTATGCGTTAATTGCCTATTTTTCGTAACTTAACCTATACATTGCATTTTATTCGACACGTGTTGTTGGGGTTAGATGTTCCATCTTTTGGGGGCACGTTGTGACCTCGGAACAACTTACCCCAACTCCATTGTACAACATTAGAGTATTAATGTTGTTATTTTTCTTTTGTAGAATGCGGACTTATACCCGAAAATCAACAAGAGGTTCAGTGTCAAAGGAGTTGATGCAAAAAGCAGCAGATGCAGTTATAAAAGAAGGCAGAAAAATAAAAACTGTTGCCAAAGAATTGGATATTTGTCATATGACTTTATACAGATTTGTCAAAAAGCTAAGATCTGGAGAAGAAAATATCGCGATTGGCTACAAAAAAATAAGATTGGTCTTTAATGAAGAACAGGAAGATAAGTTAGCAGAATATTTGTTGAAATGTGCTTCGATTTTCTTTGGTCTTCTGCCAGAAGAAGTCAAGAAGTTAGCATACGAATGTGCACTGAAATTCAATACTCCCAATATTCCACCATCTTGGCACACAAATGGTAAAGCTGGCCCAGACTGGCTGACTGGTTTTTTAAAAAGAAATCCCCACTTGTCAGTTAGAGCACCAGAGTCAACAAGTGCCAGCAGGGCGACATCTTTCAACAGACACAATGTCAACGAATTCTTTACAAAACTGAGCACAGTGTTGGATAAATATAAATTTCCACCTTCAAGAATATACAATTTAGATGAAACGGGCGTTACGACAGTTCTAAAACCGAGAAAAATCATTGCCAAGAAGGGAATTAAGCAAGTTGGAGCCATAGTATCTGCTGAAAGAGGGACATTAGTTACAGTAGAAATGGCTGTAAATGCATTAGGTCATGCAGTTCCTCCCATGTTTATTTTCCCAAGGCTTAAGTACAAGGATCTGTTTATAAAAAGTGGGCCACCGGAATCTATCGGCGCTGGAAACAGTTCCGGATGGATGACGGCTAAGGAGTTCCTGATTTATATGGATCATTTTATCAAACATACTAAACCATCACCTACAGATCCAATTTTGTTGCTGCTTGATAATCACCAATCACACATCGATATCAATGTGGTGGAAAAAGCGAAATCCAACTCCATTATAATGCTCTCATTCCCACCTCATTGCACACATCGCTTACAGCCATTGGATGTTGGAGTGAATGCACCTTTCAAAAACTACTGCGCAAAGGCACAGGACAATTGGCTACGTAATAACCCTGGCAAGACTATGTCGATATATGAGATCCCAGAAATTGTTAGATACGCGCTGCCACTTGCCGTAACTCCCATAAACGTAATGAGTGCATTTAGAAAAGCTGGCATTTGGCCGTATGACCCCAACGTTTTTACAGACGATGACTATGCTCCGTCGTATGTTACTGATCGTCCTTTAGCTTCAATAAATGCATCAGATGTGTCTTCAGGCGTTTCGGGTGACATCATCACGAATGATTCAGCCACAGTATCAGAAACTGTTACTAGAATAGATAGCATCATCGTTGATATAGCATCTGAAACTGCTAACAATATTACGGACGATAGACAAATCATTGATGAACCAGGACCATCAGGCGTTGTTAATCTGCCTGCATCTTCTGGTTTCACTGAAGAACAACTAGGAAATCGAGTGCCTTTCTCTCCAGAAGCAGTTCGTCCTTTTCCAAAGGCACCGCCAAGGATTGGAACAAACAAAAGACGTCTTAGAAAATCTGCTGTTTTAACTGACACTCCAGAAAAGCAAGCCTTAGCAGAAGAACAAAGCAAGAAAAGGAAAGTTAGTATCAACAATAAAGGAATGAGTAAAAATAAAGGAAAAGGGAAGGGTAAAGCAAAGCAGGGAAATAATACTGGAAAAGGAAAAGGCATTGGAAAGGGGAAGTCCGTTAAACGACAGGTTTTACAAAAGAGTGATGAAAGTTCTGAGAATGAAGAAGACAGTAAAAATAAAGGAAAAGGGAAGGGTAAAGCAAAGCAGGGAAATAATACTGGAAAAGGAAAAGGCATTGGAAAGGGGAAGTCCGTTAAACGACAGGTTTTACAAAAGAGTGATGAAAGTTCTGAGAATGAAGAAGACAGTAAAAATAAAGGAAAAGGGAAGGGTAAAGCAAAGCAGGGAAATAATACTGGAAAAGGAAAAGGCATTGGAAAGGGGAAGTCCGTTAAACGACAGGTTTTACAAAAGAGTGATGAAAGTTCTGAGAATGAAGAAGACAGTTTAGAATATTATTGTTTAGTATGCTGTGACAGTTTCTCTAAGTCAAGTTCCGGAGAAGAATGGATTCAATGTCAAGAATGCAAGAACTGGGCTCATTCCAAATGTAGACAGAATCAAAACTTATTAACCTACATATGCCCAAACTGTGATTCTGATATATCTTCTGATGAATAATTATAAGATTTATAAGTATTTTTGTTTTCTACCTATGACGGCAATTATGTTTGTTATTTTAGCCTAATACGAGGCAATATGATGAAAGACTGAACTAATTATCAAGGCTGATTAGCTACAAGTTAATTGATAAGCTGATTATTACTAAGTAAATGGTTACTAAATGTTTAAGTACAAATTATAGTTACTTGTTATAACATACAATATGTTTACTTGACGATTCGTACAATTTTGTTGATTATTATATAAATAAACAGACTTGATTAATCATTTATTGTTTTTTATTTTACAAATGATTACTGTAGCAGGTATGGTAACAATTTACCCCGGCGTGTTAACAATTTACCCCAAAGCGGGGTAAATTGTTACTATCCGACTAAACACATTCAAAAATTAATAACAAAATAATCTTATAAAATATGACTCAAATAACTATCTTAATATAATTGTGACTTTGTAGGTTGATTATGATTACATGGTATTAATATTAGACTAAATTTTTCATAATGAAATTTGCGGTTATCTAAAAATCGGAACTTTTAGCCCCGGTCTCCCCTACATAGCGAACTGTATCGCTTCCTGTTTTACCGAACCGACAATGCAATGGATCAGCGATATAGACGCAGGGAGTAAGGCATAAGAGCTAGCGAAATTATTAATTTTGTAAGGTAAACGTCCCTGTGCTCGACACTGACCCAATACATTGCACCTTCAATCTTATGTCATAGTAAGAAAGGTGACAGATGGGTGTTATCTACTAGGCGTTGAGGTGTCGAGATTTGGTACGTTCATCTTACTTAATAATATAAAATATATTAAGTAAGATAAACGTACCGATTCAACCAAAATATAAATACATATTAAAAACCCAAGACTCGAGAACCTCGAGAATCCTGACGTACATTCTTCGTTACCCCAAGACATCCGCAATGTGATCATAAGTATGTAGAATGTCTTTCTTAATTATTTCTTCCTCTATCCTGTCCATCCCAAACTAACTGAACATTTTTTCTTTACACGATTTCATGCAACAACGTTCTCTTATTACTCTATTCCACACTATTACTATTATTTGACACTTTTCATCTTATTTTTAGGGATATTTCGGGCACACTTCGATCCGTTGGGATCTTTTGCGTAATTAAATTACCCGTCCTTTACACTTAGTCCATCGCTTTTGCCACCTCGTCCATAAATTGGATGATTTAACGAAGCGGCAGTGCCTTGAAGTATTTGAAAATTAATTATTATCGTAAAAAGTGCAAGTTGTAACTTACGCCACGCGCGGCGCGTGTGCATTGCCTATTAATAACGATCCGATCTCTAAGTCATAAGGTATTGTCTATTGTCTCTATGGCCAGCTGGTTTTTGACTTCATTAGTGACGTAACGCTTTTGGTTTAAATAATTCAGGTGATTGATAGGTATTATTTAGGTGAGGTGTAATTAGGGTCGTCCGCAATTCCCCGGATTTGTCCTGGTTTTTGGTCGTTTTTAACTAAAGTAATAATAATTTAAGATTCACTATTCATTTTTACCACTGCTGAACTAGGCGTCTGTTTTTTGCTAACAAGCTTTTTTGTTGACTGTATTTTTTGTTGAGTTTTCTTTGGATTGAATGTTACTTTGGAGCTCAAGTCTATCGGGAAAATTCCCTAGAATATGTGAAAATAACGTAGTTACTTATTAGAAACTGAATGACGTACCAGGGTGTACAGGGTGCATATTGAAATTCTATACATATGCCAAAGAAATCATCGTGAAATTGGTTAGTTACGAAAAGGTTTCATCCTGATACGCGAGTCAGTTTCCTTGACTGTACAATTTTATTCACATACTTTACCTACTATGCTCACAATATCTATCTTCTTCTAATATATAAAAATGTCGTGTCACGGTGTTTGTTATCGAACTCCTCCGAAACGGCATGACCGATTTTTATAATAATAAATCTATTTATTCAGATAACTCAGATCCATTAATTGTTAGTTACAACTACAAAATAAAAGAATAAAATAGTGTCTATTTGTATGAAACTTTTTCTCTATATTTGGTAGGTCCGAGAATATTTTTATACCAATCTTCGCAGACGTAGTCGCGGGCAACAGCTGGTATTAAAATAAAACATTGAAATAATGTAGTATTGAAATTAAAATTGGCAAAAATCGATTGCTTCCTCTTGTAATATTATATGGCTCGGTTTGCTTTGCAAAAAAAGCCGAAAAAGGAATGTCAAGTATTCATTACTTTATTAGTTAGACTCACCGTATGCGCAGTCTGCGTGGACGCGCTCGCAATCAGCGCCAGCCACACCGCCACCCACTGCGGACAGACATACACTTAAAAAAAAACCGGCCAAGAGCGTGTCGGACACGCCCAAGACAGAGCTCCGTAGCCATTACGAAAAAATCAAGTAATATTTTTCAAAGGATTTCGTATGTGTACGGAATCTTCCAAGTTAAGGTATGTTTTATACCTTAGGGTACTATTTACTCTTAAACTACAAATAATTCCCAAGCAATTTTAGCCGCTATAAATTTCCTTGTAAATATAATATATTTACTACCATTCTGAATTTTTTCAAATTTTTCCACCTAACAGTTTAAATTTTAGAGGGAGGACGGTCGATTTTAATGAAAACTTTCACTTTAAAGTTCAATATTTCGCAAACTGATCACTGAATAGAAAAATCATGATATCAACCCCGCAATGGTTTTAAAATATCTATTCAACGATACCCCACACTAAGGTACGTTGGGGTAATACCGGACAGATTTTAGACTAGTTGCGAGAGCCTGGTAAAAACTTTTTTTCCTCGGTATCAGTACGTGTCAGATTGTTGAAATATGGCGTAAATGGTTAATAAATAACCGTCGTTTAGGCTCAAATATCGGTTATTATTATAAAATCAAAGGTTAATATGTTATAGCTGTGGAAAGATAGCACAAACTATTTCTAAAGTGTGACGATTAATTGGTCATCAAGGGGTAACACCGGATGTAGATGTAGAGGCGCTTTTAATGCTTAGCGAATACGGTCTCTAAAGGGAATATATCCGATGTTATCCCTTCTGAAACGTATGTAAATTGGAGTCACCAATAACTACAAACTTAAGCATACCCGTTAGATACTTTTTTTTTAGTATTTTGGTATCCGATCTTGCCCCTCATACAAAAATTTGGCATATCTGTGACTCTCAAACTTTTCTATGTCACTAGCAAAGCAAAAGGATTTTTTTTCAAAAGATCCTAATTCGTGTTAAGTACACAATTGTTTTTCCATTACTTTTGGCAAAAAACGTGAATTAATGCGAATGATGTTGACGTCCCTTTCCCTGCCCTATTGAGTTAAACATTAGTCCTGAAATGATTTAAAAGTTAGGTATATGCTGTTGTCCATTTTCGACATTTGTTTTTAATGTGGCTTGTCAAATCAACATCTGTCACTAACCGTCAGTATTAATGTTATCGACTTTAAAAAAAAAAGATACTTAGCTCTGGGTTCTTGTTGGGAAAAACACATAATTTTTTACTTACAACTTTTTTTTTATTTTCAACGGTTTATTAATACGAAAAATTGAGTTATAAGTAGGTAACGAAAAAGAAAAATTCGGTTATCTTCAAATTTCGCCTACTTTTTGACTAGTACCTACATAAAATAGAGATATCAAATGTTGTCAATTATTGATATATAGCTGTAACTAATCAAAAACTATCTCTTTATCTAAAATTGCAATCATTTATGGATTTAAAAACAATAGGTTAGAATTATGACCCCGATGCCACCCTGTATTATGCTCATAATAGTAATCACATTTTAAAACACCGAGAACATTTTATAATCATGAAAATTGAAAGTTTGACAATCACTGCTGCATTTTAAATGGGTAAAGATCGGATAGACCTCTTCCGATGTTTGACCGCGAGGGACAAGATCGGATATCGGCCTACAGCGATCATAGGTCTGTTTGAGTCGGATTTATTTAACTACCATCTTGTGAAACTAATTAGTCTGACAATATAATCACAAAAAAAGCACCAGTTTCATCAAAATATACAAAATAAATTACAGGGGTAAGAACGGATAGACAAAAAATTCACGAAAATGACCTTGCTATATTTAACAGCGTGAAGCACACGTCCGACATCACGGAGAGGTTGGCGGAGGCTTGCGGCTGACACGGAATAAAATGGCGTCTTGCGCATTGTTGCCAACATTAAGAAATATAGCCAAATTTGGCGGAAATTTGATTGCTACGTTCTTTCCCCACATCCGTTATTACCCCAACGTACCTTATAGGGTTAGTCTATGGGAGGTACCCTAAAAAAAATCATTTTAGTTTTTTTTATTTAATCACTTTGTCGGCGTGACTGATATATATATTCATGCCAAATTACAGCTTTCTACTACTAACAGTCTCTGAGCTTAGCCGCGAACGGACAGACAGACAGACAGACAGACAGACGGACAGACATGGCGAAACTATAAGGGTTCCTAGTTGACTACGGAACCCTAAAAAAGAACGAAAAATGGGGATAAATCATCATACTACGACCGTAGTTCGATAATGTACCCAAAACCTTTGTTTCCCAGAACTCCCATTTACCAAAAAATCCATTTCACTATCAGATGGAATCCCTCCGGTAGTGTTGAAGATGTGCGCTCCTGAGTTGGCTCCGGTTTTAACGCGTCTTTTTCGGCTCTCCTACTCTTCTGGCGTAGTCCCGTTCTCATGGAAGTCTGCTCTGGTCCACCCGATCCCTAAAAAAGGTGACCGCTCTAATCCATCTACCTATAGGCCAATAGCCATAACTCCCCTGTTCTCTAAGATAATGGAGTCCGTTATCAACCGCCAGCTCCTTCGATACCTTGAGGACCGACAATTGCTCAGTGACCGTCAATATGGTTTCCGTAGCGGCCGCTCGGCCGGCGATCTACTGGTTTACCTGACACATCGTTGGGCACAGGCGATTGAGACAAAGGGTGAAGCATTGGCTGTTAGTTTAGATGTGGCGAAGGCCTTCGATCGGGTTTGGCACAAAGCGCTCCTCTCAAAACTTCCGTCCTTTGGGCTTCCTGAGAAATTATGCGGATGGATCAGCAGCTTCCTAACGGACAGAAGCATAAAGGTTGTAGTTGACGGTGCATGCTCTGATTCCATGTCTGTGAATGCTGGTGTCCCTCAAGGCTGTGTGCTATCGCCTACGCTCTTCCTTCTGCATGTCAATGATATGCTGCCATCCGGCGGCATTCACTGTTATGCGGATGATAGTACGGTTGATGCCTCTTACACCGGCCGCGCCGGTATTTCTCGGGAAAACGTTATAGAGTGCCGAAATAAACTTGTGTCTGAAATTGAGACTTCCCTAAAAGAAGTTTCAGAATGGGGTCGACTTAATTTAGTCCGTTTTAACCCCACTAAGACACAGGTTTGCGCGTTTACCGCAAAAAAGTCTGCGTTTGTCGCGTCACCTCTTTTCGAAGGCACTCCCCTTGCTACCACAGCCAGTATCGGAATCCTTGGTATTGACATCTCGAGTGAAGTCCAGTTCCGCGACCACTTGGAGAGTAAGGCTAAATTAGCCTCGAAGAAGCTCGGCGTGCTCAACAGATCGAGACGGTATTTCACTCCAGCCCACCGCCTTCAGCTTTATAAGGCGCAGGTTCGCCCACATATGGAATACTGCTCTCATCTGTGGGCGGGGGCTCCCCGGTACCAGCTTCTCCCTCTGGATCGCATACAACGGAGAGCGACTCGAATAGTCGGCTGCCAACGAACTTCTGATGGGCTTGATTCCTTGGCGCTGCGTAGAGATGTAGCTTCACTGTGCATCTTCTATCGCATGTACAACGGAGAGTGCTCCGAGGAGTTATTCGGGTTGATCCCTGCCGCATCCTTCCGCCACCGCCCTACGCGACAACACTTCCATCCTCACCATCTGGATGGTTGGTTGTCTTCTACTGTGCGTTTTTCCAGAAATTTCCTGCCTCGCACAGCAAAGCTCTGGAATGAGGTTCCTGCTGCGGTATTCCCGGACCGATATGACCTTCAAGCTTTCAAAAAAAGAGCGTACTCCTACCTAAAAGGCCGGCAACGCACTTGTGACTCTTTTGGTGTCGCAGGTGTCCATGGGCGACGGTAATCGTTTACCATCAGGCGATCCGTCTGCTCGTTTGCCCCCTATATCATAAAAAAAAAAAAAAAAAAAAAAAAAAGATAAATTTCTCATAACGTCAATTTAGCCTAATACCTTTAATACGCCCGTTACCGTATAAAATAAACTTCCCGAAACGTCCATTCATCAATTTAGCAACTAACTAATATTCATATTAGGGTACGGATCTTCTAGAATTTGGTTACTACTGGAAACGTATCTACCTACTAGAATTTGGACGCTATGGGGAACGTATCTTTTCGGATTTGGATAACTTAAGAAACTTATCGTCTATAATTTGGTTATTAAGGCTGTCCCAGAAGTAAAGAGACAAATTTCAAATTTCAAACTGGTTGAAAAGATTTTTTGTTTTTTTTTTTAAGAAAAATAACTGTCATGGCCGCCTTAGGCATTATATCTGTCAGATTAAGCGGGAATTTCGAAAGTATTTTTAAGAGATTCGATTTGTAGCATTCGAACATGGCGGATGTAGACAGTATCTAATTTTGGTATTTCTGTTTCTTTGGCTAGTTGAAGTATAATTTTGATAGTGTTTTATGCGGCGATTAACCTTAATTAACAGTGATCACAAAATTCTATATTGCTCTCGTGTCTGACATTTTTTAATGCGCAAGTTGTTTCCACGTGGTTTCTGGAATTTTTCTATCAAGTTGCAGAAACTACAATCACCGTACAACGTCGCTCCCAAGAGAGCTTACTTCGACACTGGCGAAATTGTCCTACCATTAAAGTGGGACAGAAGCCATATTTTTAAAAAAAGAAGAAGAAGAAGAAGTATTTTTAAAGTTTTAATTATGAAGAGAGCTGAACACGAAGTATTTGCAAAAAGAGTTATTCAATTTTATAAATGTCATGGAAAAACGGACACGATATGTCATTTTTCTCCAGAGGGAGTCAGAAGAACTACTTTGTGTCGAATTATAAAGCGTTTTGAAGAAACGCACGGAGATATTTACAAAAACATTCCTGGAAAAAACGTACTGTTTCATCACCTAAGAATATAAATAAGGTAAAAAAAGTTTATAAACGGAATCCCTCGATGTCTATTAGAGTTGCTGCGGATAAATTGAAAATATTGAAGTCAAGTATAGCTCGAATGAAAACACACGACCTACAGCTTAAAGCGTTTGCAAAATTATCTGCTCCTAAATATATTAAAGACCAGGGAGTGCGAGCTAAAAGAGGATGCCGAAGAGTGTAAGAAAAAACACTGAAAAAAGTTCTTATAATTGATGACGAGACCTACGTGCCCGTGGACCCAATGGATGTTCCTGGGAAGCAATACTACCACGCAAACAATCGGGACGCTGTAGATTATTCACAAAAAATCATACCAAAGGCCAAATTTTTCAATAAATACCTAGTTTGGCAAGCCATAGACCAGAGTGGTAATACGTCTGAACCATATATTTGCACAGGCTCTATGAACGCACGCATTTACCTGAGAGAATGTATAATAAAGCGATTGATTCCCTTCATTGATAAATATTACCATAGAGAAGAAATTATATTCTGGCCGGATATGGCGTCATGCCACTACGCCACCGAAGTCACCCAAAATTTAGAGGCTGCGGGTATAGATTTTATACGAAAACATAATAACGGCCCAAATGTCCCCCAAGCTCGTGGTATTGAAACTTTTTGGTCTTTATGCAAACGAGAATATAAAAAACAAACGGAAAAAACCCAAATCATTGGCTGCATTTAAACATCGATGGACTAGATTGGCTAAAATTGTGGCCACTAGGTCTGGAAAAGCTGTAATGAGGCGAGCAGCAGTAAACCTCAGAAAAATTGTTTATAAAGGCATTGCACAAGCAAATTTAATATAAAATAACAAATATGATTAGGTATATTCTTGATTGGACTTAATGTAAATGTTAGCACTTTATTATATTTTTTCATTAAATATTTTCATTTCAAACTTGTCTCTTTACTTGTGGGACAGCCCAGTATATAGGTTATAGATACTTTACTTGTGGGACAGCCCAGTATATAGGTTATAGATACTTTACTTGTGGGACAGCCCAGTATATAGGTTATAGATACTTTACTTGTGGGACAGCCCAGTATATAGGTTATAGATACTTTACTTGTGGGACAGCCCAGTATATAGGTTATAGATACTTTACTTGTGGGACAGCCCAGTATATAGGTTATAGATACTTTACTTGTGGGACAGCCCAGTATATAGGTTATAGATACTTTATTTACTTGTGGGACAGCCCAGTATATAGGTTATAGATACTTTATTTACTTGTGGGACAGCCCAGTATATAGGTTATAGATACTTTATTTACTTGTGGGACAGCCCAGTATATAGGTTATAGATACTTTATTTACTTGTGGGACAGCCCAGTATATAGGTTATAGATACTTTATTTACTTGTGGGACAGCCCAGTATATAGGTTATAGATACTTTATTTACTTGTGGGACAGCCCAGTATATAGGTTATAGATACTTTATTTTCTTCCTGCGACCTTTACCGCTCGTGGGTCCATATTGTTGGGGACCTTCCAATCTTCGGGTTCGCGGTCGTCATTCTATTTTTTATTTTTTATATTTAGTTTTAATTTAAGTTTCTCTACGTGATCGAATCAGAAACGAGGAGATCCGTAGAAGAACCGGGGTCACCGACATAGCCCAACGGATAAGCTCGTTGAAATGGCAATGGGCAAGCCATATAGCACGCAGAACAGATGGCCGTTGGGGGCCAAAAGTTCTGGAATTGAGACCACGGACTGGCAAGCGCAGCGTGGGTCGTCCACCAAGGAGATGGACGGAGGATTTAGTGAAGGCTGTAGGTTCAGGGTGGATGCAAGTCGCTTCCAATCGTAACGATTGGGCGTCAATGAGGGAGGCCTATGTCCAGCAGTGGACGTCCTACGGCTGAAATGATGATGATGATGATGATGATGATTTAAGTTTTTGTTAAGATTTTATACAAAACCAATTGTACATTTTAAATTGATTCTCAAGGCGGAAAAGGGTTTTCTTTCATCTGTACAATTTTGGAATATTACTTCAACTGCTAGACTTGTTCAAAACTCTGGGAAAAGCTAGTTAAATACAATTTTCACTTTTAACTTTCATTTCAACTGCTACAGATCTGTTTGTGCTATTTATAGCATTATTTGCATACTGGATAGGTCCCAGGGCTGGTCTAGATTATGTATCTTTGACCCACTGAGATATTTACGAGATGTCGTTTCTAATAGAGAAACAGCCATAGCTACGAGCTAATAAATGAGCGAGATAAATCCAAAGTGCAAGTTATTAAATAAACGGCCTGTTCAAATCATCATCATCATCCCAGGGTACAGGCCTCCTCTCAGAATGAGAGGGCTTGGACCGTAGTTCCCACGCGGGCCCAGTGCGGATTGGGTCCCTGCTCGAATGTTTCGGATTAATTTTGAGGGCCTTGTACAGTCAAGGTCATAAATATCTCCACGTTACCAAGGCGTCTAAAAGCACTTTCGTTTATTAGATACTTATTCTGCAACCACTGGCACTTTTCTTGACCCCAATACTCTCCGTTTCGCAGTTTGTTTACGTCTTGGGGTCCCGGTCTGCGCTCCACATCGTTGCCCCTGCGGAAGCGATGTAGACCGGCTTGGGCACCACGGACTCTCCTGCCAGAAGAGCGCGGGCCGCTTCGCGAGACATGCTGCCCTTAACGACATTATTCGTCGGTCTCTTGCGTCGGCTAACGTGCCGGCTCTCCTGGAGCCGTCAGGTATTTCAAGAGACGACGGCAAGAGACCAGACGGTATGTCGTTGATCCCGTGGAGTATGGGAAGGGTTCTGGTGTGGGATGCAACCTGTGTAGACACACTAGCCCCTTCTCATATCCACCGGACCTCCACAAGGGCAGCAGCCGCAGCAGAGGCGGCCGAAACCGCTAAAATTGGCAAATATAGTGGTCTCGGCGCCGAATATAATTTCATCCCTTTCGGTGTCGAGACCCTTGGTCCGTGGGGCCCAGGAGCACTAAGCCTCTTCAAAGAGATTTCAAAGAGGCTTATAGATGCTACCGGTGACCGAAGAGCTGGCAGCTACCTCGCTCAAAGAATTAGCCTAGCGATTCAACGAGGAAATGCTGCCAGCATCTTCGGCACAATGCCGCAGGGGCCATTTTTAGATCTAGTTTAGTTTTTAATTTAATTTAATTTGTAATAGTTAGATATTTAGTTTATAGTTAAGTTTTATTCACTGTTTTCTTAATTTTTATGTTTGATTAAGCGTCAAAAATATCTATAGAACTCTATATTGCCGTTAACTATAAGATGTGGAAGCCTAGTGGTTTAGCAAAGGTCTTCTCAACTAGAGGTTCGTGGGTTCGATCTCGAGATTGCATCTCTAAGTTTTTCGAAATTTACGTGCGTTACATTTGAAATTTACCATGAGCTTTACGGTGAAGGAAAATCGTGAGGAAACCTAAGTATAAACACCTGCGAAGAAATCTACTCCGCACTGGATCCGTGTGGGAACTACTGAGGGGAGGCCTGTGCCCTGCAGTGTGACTTTGAACCATAAGGTTGAAGTTTGCATTTGACACGATCGCCGGATATAAATATTTTTGCCTTAAACTCTACATAAAAAACTGGTTGTTTGTAAAGTCGGTTTACGGACGACAGGTTTATTTAACGTGACAACGTCATAACAAAATATTCAAACCCCCCCCCCCGCCGCTCTCTTGCAACTGGCTTTCGAAGCTATTTTGCAACTGGCCAACGCCGCTCTCTTGCAACTGGCCTACGCCGCTCTCTTTCAACTGGCCTGCTTCGCTGCTCTGTAGAATGAGAATGTAACGTTACGTAACGTTACATGTACGTTACAATGAGTCATGTTTTTTCGTGTATGCAGCCGGCGTTCATCGATTTATTAGACGTTGTCACGTCAAAAGTTCATTTGTCGTTTTTGACTCACTAATTGAACCATTAAAATTATAACCATAACTCACTAGCTGAGGTATTGCTCGTAGTTAAACGAGTTAAATATAAAACGAAATACTTAGGATTCGTTCACACGGCAATGACCTTAATTTTTTTTACTGTATATGTCTTAACTGATAAATCGTCTGCTGAATGCAATAAGGGCCGAAGTCAAAATTTTGGGTTTTTGAGTTCAATCCGGAATCATGTTCTACACACGCAGTACACGAGTCCGATTCCGGATTAAACTCAAAAATTCAAAATTTTGACTTCGGCCCTTATTGCATTCAGCATGTGAAATAGTGGCACGTGTTATATCACCATACATATATATATATATATATATAGATTTATATTTTTGAATTTGAACATATGTACTTCCAGGTAATTGTAAAAATATATTGCATGATAGACTCCAATAATAAAGAAATGATTAATATTATATTAGAATGCTGTTTCGTATAAGAAATAAATACTTAGAATAAAATTTGCGAAATCAATGGAAGGAAATGAGAAATTTTTGGGTTTAGTTAGCTTACGTACCATGATTCCTTTCGATCCAGTGTGTAGCGGGCTAAATTTTCGCTCTTTAGTTGATAAAAATCTGTAACAAACAATGAATTCACATATTATTTTTAACATTCAATTTTAGATAATTTATTGAATCAGGCTTTACTTTTCGGAGGACCATATCAATGAACTAAACAATTGCTTTACTCACCCGCGACCTTACGATAGCTACGTTAAGGTCTATAAGGTCGCGGATGAGCAAAGTAGGTAATTGTTTAATTTCATACAAATTTAGATGTAAACAAACTACCTAACTTACACTAAATAAAAAGTTAACAATATGTAACATTTGTTTTGTACGAGGGGCGTTCAATATAAAGTGAGAATGAGATGCAAACTCTTTTAATATTACGAAATTAAATACTGGCCGGTAAAGCTAATCTATCTAGCTGATTGCTATGAAAAAAAAAACTAGCTGTCTTTTGTTTAAAAAAATATACGGTAATTTCTTTGCAATGCTATTGAGTACGTTAGCGAAAATGGAGAAAATTGAACTGCGCGCCGTTATCAAATACTTGTATTTGAAAAATTTTTCTACGGACCAAGTCAATTTGGATTTGCGGGACACTTTAGGGTTTAATGCTCCTCCGTATTCGACAGTCACACGTTTGTGCGCCGAATTTAGACGTGGAAGAACATCGACAATGGACGACCCCCGCTCCGGACGCCCTACTACAGCAGTAACTGAAGAAATTGTGAAAAAAGTCGAAAACTCAGTTTTGGCGGATCGTCGTGTCACAGTTCGTTTTATTGCTGAAAATGTAAAGATTTCAACGGGGAGCGTGCATAATATTTTACATGAACGCTTGGGTATGAAAAAGGTATCTGCGCGTTGGGTACCAAGAATGCGTACTGACACGCAAAAACAAACTAGACTAGAGATTTGTCAAGAAGCTTTGAACCTGATGCAGCAAGACCGGGAACTTTTTTTGGCGCGATTTATAACAATGGACGAAACATGGCTCCATCATTACGACCCTGAAACGAAACTGCAGTCTATGACATGGAAAAGGCCATCATCTCCAACTCCGAAGAAATTCAAGGTGAGCCCATCTGCCGGTAAGGTCATGGGCTCTGTTTTTGGGATGGAAAGGGGTATTAATGATTGAGTATCTCGAGCATGGAGCCACTATTACGGGCACTTTATACGCCAAACAAATAGCAACATTGCGCAATGAGATCCGCGAAAAACGGCGAGGTAAACTCTCGAAAGTTGTGCTGTTCCACCAGGACAATGCCCCGGCACACAAGTCCGCCGTTGCAATGGCTGCAATTCGTGATGCTGGGTTCGATATCCTTAAGCATCCTCCGTATTCACCAGATCTCGCTCCCAGTGATTTCTACCTATTTACGAGATTGAAACAATACCTGAGAGGCCAGAAATTTGAAGACGACGACGCAGGTAGTCGCTGCAGTACAAGATTTTTTAAGTACTCAAGATGAGACCTTTTATAAAAATGGAATTTTAAGTTTAGAAAAAAGATATACTAAGTGTATTATGCTAAAAGGTGACTATATCGAAAAATAAAATTACATTTAGTAAAAGTTGTTTATAACATACTCATTCTCACTTTTTATTGAACGCCCCTAGTATGTGCAATTTATTTACTTACTTTTCTATAATATCATTACGAGCAATTCTTGAATAATTTATTTATTAATTTCGAGGATCTCGAAAACGGCTCTAACGTGCTCAATGAAATTTGCTGTATATGGAGCCGAACAATCGATCGAATCGATTTTAGTATACCGAATACTCGAAGGTCTACGCGTCTGTATAGGCAAGGATGATATACTTAGACTGGATTGGCAGTCGCCATAGTACGGATCGGCCGCGGTTTTTGTAGTTCGATTATTAAATCTAGATGGCGCTGAAATATAGCCAGAGGCTTTGAAGGCCAAAACAATAAGACTACAGATGTTTCATATTACCACAAATATATTATTTTTCAAAAATATTGCATAATAATACATTTGCAGTGATATGAAATATCTGTAGTCATATTGTTTTGCCTTCAAAGCCTCTGGCTATATTTCAGCGCCATCTAGATTTAATAATCGTACTACAAAAACCGCGGCGGGTCCGTACTATGGCGACTGCCAATCCAGTCTATATCATCCTTGGTATAGGGAACGTGCAGAAACTATAGGCGGCAGCACTAATACGACAGAAGAGACACTATGCGGACAGTAAAATAATATTACGAAATTAAATACTGGCCGGTAAAGCTAATCTATCTAGCTGATTGCTATGAAAAAAAAAACTAACTGTCTTTTGTTTAAAAAAATATACGGTAATTTCTTTGCAATGCTATTGAGTACATTAGCGAAAATGGAGAAAATTGAACTGCGCGCCGTTATCAAATACTTGTGTTTGAAAAATTTTTCTACGGACCAAGTCAATTTGGATTTGCGGGACACTTTAGGGTCTAATGCTCCTCCGTATTCGACAGTCGCACGTTGGTGCGCCGAATTTAGACGTGGAAGAACATCGACAATGGACGACCCCCGCTCCGGACGCCCTACTACAGCAGTAACTGAAGAAATTGTGAAAAAGTCGAAAACTCAGTTTTGGCGGATCGTCGTGTCACGGTTCGTTTTATTGCTGAAAATGTAAAGATTTCAACGGGGAGCGTGCATAATATTTTACATGAACGCTTGGGTATGAAAAAGGTATCTGCGCGTTGGGTACCAAGAATGCTTACTGACACGCAAAAACAAACTAGACTAGAGATTTGTCAAGAAGCTTTGAACCTGATGCAGCGAGACCGGGAACTTTTTTTGGCGCGATTTATAACAATGGACGAAACATGGCTCCATCATTACGACCCAGAAACGAAACTGCAGTCTATGACATGGAAAAGGCCATCATCTCCAACTCCGAAGAAATTCAAGGTGAGCCCATCTGCCGGTAAGGTCATGGGCTCTGTTTTTTGGGATGGTAAAGGGGTATTAATGATTGAGTATCTCGAGCATGGAGCCACTATTACGGGCACATTATACGCCAAACAAATAGCAACATTGCGCAATGAGATCCGCGAACAACGGCGAGGTAAACTCTCGAAAGTTGTGCTGTTCCACCAGGACAATGCCCCGGCACACAAGTCCGCCGTTGCAATGGCTGCAATTCGTGATGCTGGATTCGATATCCTTAAGCATCCTCCGTATTCACCAGATCTCGCTCCCAGTGATTTCTACCTATTTCCGAGATTGAAACAATACCTGAGAGGCCAGAAATTTGAAGACGACGACGCGGTAGTCGCTGCAGTACAAGATTTTTTAAGTACTCAAGATGATACCTTTTTTAAAAATGGAATTTTAAGTTTAGAAAAAAGATATACTAAGTGTATTATGCTAAAAGGTGACTATGTCGAAAAATAAAATGACATTTAGTAAAAGTTGTTTATAACATACTCATTCTCACTTTTTATTGAACGCCCCTAGTATCAGGGTAAAACATTTTGATTGATGGCAGCACCGTCTATGTGCACGTACCCTTATGGCTAATTAATTATAAACCCGATTCCCCCGGGTTGGTAACTGTAAATTGAACTGCAAGCACGCTTCTTCCTTTACTGCACTACTTTTCAGAAAGAGGATCAATGGGTTAAGTTTTTAGTTTTTTTGCTCCGGCTTTTCCTGCAAAAATATTTCACACACCGCCACGTATAATAAAAAATACTTACTAAGCGCTTTGTGAAACATACTTTTGTGAACGAACATGCATTTTTAAAATATTCCAATAGCATTCTAAATTACAATTAAATTTACGGTATCGAATTGCAAAGGTTAGTAGGGGCGGCTAAAATTTAATAGTCTATTACTGGCGGTGTGTAAATTCGCTGCTGATTGTACTACAGAACGAACAGAACGAGTCTATTCATAAGAACTTTCTCCTTGATTCAGTTTAGGGATGGTGGCTATTTGATTCCGAATCTCTCCTCCACCGCAATTGCCTTGCTTGCAGTGAAAACTGCGGTCACGTTACCTATGGTCGCCTGAACCACGTTAGGAGCATTTAACACACCGAACATTACTTATGTAACAAAACTAATGCATTCTTCGATTTCTAGTGATACGAGAGCACGCGGATATTTACGAAAAGAGTACAATGTTATAAGAGCATAAAATGAGCCATTTTACCCGAGCCGTTAATAAAGCCACCCGAGCTGGTAGGCCGAGGGTGGATGGACACGTCGAGGGGGAAAAGGTTTAATAATTTAAATGCATGAGTTTTACACTCTGATTTTTACTTCGATTGCAAGGAAATCAAGTACCTAGCAACATCGGAAATAACATTTACAAGCTCTTATTTTTCTTGCATTGCATTTTCTATAATAATGTAGTAGATTTTCCTAGTCTTATTAATTTCGTGGTATAAAACACCAGTTATACCTATATAAAAAAAAACTTATAGGTACCTATTTCATAAACGTCTACTGTTTGTAGGCTGTTCGCGCTTGATTGCCTTGGTCTTAGACGAATGTTTTAATTTATGCACTAGAGCATAAAAAGCCGTTTAATGCAGCATTCTCTCGACATAAAGCACAACTTTACGCGCATGAGAAGTAAAAAATGTATACCTATTATAGCTTAACTAAGAGACAAGGAATTCATTACTTATTTTTTCTGGAGCTTTTATAACTTGGCTTGTCGTTACCAATTGCTTTTGAGATACGGGACACTAAATAAGTGTATAAGTGTGCCAAATTTTAACTTAATCGGTCCAGCAGACTCACAGCAGTTTGGCAGACGGACAAAGGAGTGATTCTTTAAAGGTTTCGTTTTTCGCTCGAATGTAAAGTCAACTAATTTGATTCCTAGGCCGCCATAAAACCCTATTGTAGTAAATAGTTGTATTTTCTATAACATTGATGTCGAAAAGTGGTCTATAACCCCCAGGGGTCGACGAAGACCGAAGATGCGAAGGGTCTAAATACGCAAAAAAAGTCTATTATTTTGCGATAAATAAATACTATATTTTTTCTGTATTTTTTTTGGTGATCAATAAAGAATGTTTGTATTGTATTGTATTGTACTAAGCAAGCAGGGGTCTACCTACTTAAAATTGAAATTATGGCTAGGGGTTTCATCATCATCATCATCATCATCAGCCTATGTTCGTCCACTTCTGGACATAGGCCTCTCCCATGGCACGCCACCGAGCACGATCCTCGGCCACTCTCATCCAGCTCTTGCCAGCCGCCTTGCTAGGGGCTTACGAGACACAAAATGTTGAGGATCTCTTGTCTATATCAATTATTTTGCTTTTGTATGGGTCGTTTTGGAGGGAATTCGCAAGGTTAAGGGCTTTAATTATTAGGACAAAACTTAGTTGATTCCTTTGTATAGCGAAAGCTACCCATATAGTTTGTATAGCTTTCGCTAGTTACGCAAGGAAAAGATCGTGATTTCGTTTTGTTGGACCCTTAGTTATGTGTCATCATCATCATCATTTCAGCCGAAAAACGTCCACTGCTGGACATAGCCCCCCCCCAAGGCTTGCCAAACAGATCGGCCCTGCGCCATCCGCATCCAACGCGTTTCCGCTACCTTAAAAGGGTTTATACCTGCTGAGCTGGCAACGTTGCATTTTTGTTAGTGTTTCTCGATTATTCCATAAAAAATGAATGAAAATTAGAAATGTTTTGTATACAAATTGTTCTAATATATAAGTTAATGTGTCTACTACAATAATAATTCGTGATAGACTTTTATTTTCTTTAAAAACGAACAAATTATTACCTAACGGTTTTTCAAGAAAATAAAAGACTTATCACGAATTATTATTGCAGTAGACACATTAACTTATATATTAGAACAATTTGTATACAAAACATTTTTAATTTTCATTCAATTTTTATGGAATAATCGAGAAAAACTAACAAAAATGCAATGTTGCCAGCTCAGCAGGTATAAACCCTCTTAACCAGGTCGTCGGTTAAAGTATATTTAAGCTTTGCTTATATCTGTACCTACTCTCTTTGAATTATTTTGTGGCAATAAATGTTTTTGTATCTTGTATCAATGACAAAGTTCTAACTATGGCTGTCTATGAATCAAATCGGTTGACTGTACGAAATATTGTAAAAAATTTAAGACTCGTGAACGATTAGATTAGATTATTCATCTCAAACAATGCCACAGTAATTGTAACGTAATGCCGTGTTGATTGAATAACATTGATAGCACGTCTTAAAATGAAAAATAATAGTTTTAGCTTAAATTAATTGCACTATCATTTCTGGTTACAATGGAACAACAACTGTGCGAACTTTTCTATTTATTGCGTAACTTATTATGCTCTAGCTTTTTCATGGAGCTAAGTTATTCAGGCTAGACGTTAGAATAAAAACAGTACCGAGCGGCCGTTTGTCTTTCCATCCTCACCATCTTGATGATTGGCATTCTAGTACCGTGCGTTTTAAGCGAAACTTCTTTCCTCGCACGACAAAGATCTGGAATCAGCTTTCTGCGGCAGCATTCCCGGAGCGTTACAACTTAGGGATCTTTAAAAAACGAGCCTACCAATTCCTAAAAGGGTCGGCAACGCACCTGTTTACGGGTGTCCATGGGCGACGGTGATCGCTTTCCATCAGGTGACCCGTCTGCTCGTTTGCCACCTCTTATATAAAAAAAAAAGTACTCGTTGGAGTACCTATTTCAAAGAATCTATTTTTTTTACTAAGTATTCTAACGGTGTGCCCCAGGCAAACCCCCCCACATCAAGTGCTCATATTGGCTGGAGGTACTCTAGAGGGTATACATAATGGTATCCCCCCCCCCCCCCCATATACTAAACTGCCGCGCTCGAGTGACTCCCCAAATCCCCTTCTTGTAGATCTGTTTCGAAAAACATTTACCGAAAATTCGGGGCACTTTGATTCAACGCAGGGTAACCTTAACCTTTGGCGAATATAAAACCAAAATATCAAAAGGTATAAATAAAAAAAACATAAAAACGTGGACGGTCAGCTAAAACCAACCATAATGGAATTGAACCATAATTTCAATGCGATAATAAAACTAGAGCCATAACTCCAATGGCCAAAGTATTCCGACCTTACAATACCTTGTTGAGTTTTTTGCCGGATTCTTCTCAACAGGGTTATTCTGAACCGGTGGTAAATTCTTCCACATTCATAAGTGATTGAATTGAAGCCCAGATTGAGTAAAAAATCCTTTTCATCACTTAAAGCTCTGAAAGTAGGTTGCATTTAACTTGAAATCCGTGTTGTAATAGTACATTACTGCAGAGACCAGTAAGTAAACCATCCTGGACGAGTAGAAGTTTGATGGCCGAACCGCTAGACATACATACATACATACTAAATTCCATCCACATCAACACACTCTCTCACACGGAGAAACTTTCGCATCTATAAATATTACTTAGTTGGATAAAAATCGTTTCATTTCGTTAAATACGAGTACATTAAAAAAACTCAACATATTTGCCGTTTCATCAAACTCATATTGACATTGATTACACTTGTATATTATCTGGCTGTCTCATAGTCGTTATAACGTTTACGAGTGCCATTAACACGAACCAATCCGTTCTCCCCCAGCACACATTACATTAGTATGATGTTATTGTCAATGATCTACATGATCCTCGCGTTATGTGTTTGACGCACGAGAGTCATTTAATTTTTAACGCAACCTTTTTTGCTGAGGCTTGCATTGCTCCGTCATTCCCAAGTCAAAGTAAGGTAAACGTACCAATGCTCGATACCTCAACGCCCAGTAGATGACACCCATCTATCTCCTCTTTTACTATGACATAAGATTGAAGGTGCCATGTATTGGGTCAGTGTCGAGCACAGGGACGTTTACCTTATCTATTCAATTTAGTCTACTATGCTACACAAGCACTTTTTAATGTCGAAGAATCTACCACCTGTTCGGAAAACCGCGACAGATCTACGTTTTTTAATTGTATACCTATATCCAAGTTGTGTACAACATTTTTTTAACACAGCAGATACGCTACACCATACATTATAATATGTTTAAATTATAGCCAGAAAATCATTCTAGTACTTAGTACAGGGTTTTTCAACCTTTTGTTGTCAACGGCACACTTTTAGTTTCAGTAAACTTTCACGGCACACCAGTAAAGAATTCGGTATATTAGAGGCTTTGATTTATATGTAACGGACGTAGGGGTTGTATTGATACCCTTTAGGTTGGACTGCAATTAAGCATCGCGGCACACCGGTTGAAAAACCCTGACTTAGTAGGTATATCCAGTAGGTTTGCCATATTCTTCGACACCCAGATGAATCGCTTGCTTCAAACCATCATGAGGGGCAAAAAAAATTTAAATAAAAAATAGAACCGCCTACAAAACACACACACACACCCAAAAAAATATGAAATTAAAATTTACAACACGAGCCAGAAATGTTGTTGCTCTCTTCGTTTTATAAATCTACTTCTAATGTGATAAATAAATAAATAAAATAAAAAAAACTCTCTGAGCTGAAACTAGGAATATTCGCCATGGTTTCAAACGCTACGTCGTTTATATAAATTCAACACTTACGACGGTTGTTAAATGTTTTCTGTACTTAATATCTAAGTACTCGTAATTTCCGTGCACGTAATTGGGATATAACCAATTATTTCCTTGATTGCTAGTAATGCCTGTAATAAGTTATAACACATTAACGCTCTGCAAATGTACCACTACTTACTGCCTGATTATTACACAATTACCTGACAGAATTAACAATTTAATTCACTTTTTCTAAAGCTTTAAGTATTGCTATTTTTTGGGTTTCCGTATACAGATGTACAGGGTGGCATCGGAGTCATAATCAGACATCACTTTTTAGACCCTATAATTGATAACCATTTATAATCAATACATTAGTCCTTAACTACACAAAATAAAAACTTTTTTTTTGTTAATTTTTCCCCTTAACTATTTTACCGATGAAGTGTGGTTATTGCATTTGAAAAGATAATCAAATGATGAAGGCAGCAATGCTGAAGCGACATTTGAAGCAGTCTATATAACGGTCCTGCGCCATCCGCATCCAGCAAGTTCCCGCAACCTTATCTAATTCATCGCTCCCTCTAGTTGGAGGCCTACCTACACTGCGTCTTCCAGTTCTTGGACGCCATTCGAGAGCCTTTTGGCCCCATCGGCCATCAGTTCTAAGAGCGATGTGCCCTGCCCACTGCCACTTGAGTCTGACGATTGATAGATACTATGTATCATTATTATATCCTATGTATTATAGAGTAATACAGAAAACAGGAAGTAACAATTAAAATAATTATTTATGTACAATTGTCCTAACCTAAAGCCCATTAAAAATAACTTTATCTATTTATTCGTGGATGAAGTCGCGTTTAGAAGCACAACCCAATTACTTATATAAAACTGTCGTCTTATCATTTGGTTATCACTCTCTACGTGTACGTAACGTAAACTAATGACTAACATTACCTCTACCATGAGTTACACTAGTTTACAGTGACCGTACTCGCTAGCGACGGCGTAAATGATTTGTATGGAGAATTGTACTTCCGTAAGTGACCGCTAGAGGCGCTGTACACAATTCTCCATACAAATCATTTACGCCGTCGCTAGCGAGTACGGTCACTGTAAACTAGTGTAACTCATGGTAGAGGTACATAACATAACACTAGACCATCAACCGTAACTGCAGTTAATGCTTAATTTACCACATAAAAGATAGTTTTGCAAGTTTAACTGACAAAAAATTACGTGTAAACTGGTAAGAAGTACGTTCTTAATTATAATTAGACACTGAACTTGGACTATTAACTATTTTACTACAAAGAAAACTTATACTAACTTTCTACTTTATCTAAAATGTACCTTTTAACGTAAAAAGATACATACTTTTTAAAGCACTGCACGAAGTACTATTACACAAACCGCTGGTGGGTTTTCCAATAGTGGCATATTAACACTAACCTTTTGTATTTTGTATTCTTGACTATATTGGAAATTGGGCAATAACTGCGTAGTTTACCCTACTAATTTATAAGAGGGACTGATTGAAATACTGATTGAAACAATTAATATGAAATTGATGGTAACAGCCGCATCAAAAACCGTTACGGGACTTAGCGGACATAGAGACAGACGCGAAAATCTACTTTTCACCCGACTGTCGAAGGAGGGTTATGTTTTTCGAGCGTATGTATTTATGTATGTATGTATGTACACCCTGTAGCCTAAATGGCTCAATGGATTTTGAAGTATGAGTTGTCATCATTCGTCTCAGTTCCGCGAGTGACATAGGATATATATTTTCCTGGAATTCTCATGGGAACGGGAATTATACAGGCGGGTTTCTTTTCATCTAGTATTGAAATTTAAGTTATTTATTCAATGTACAGATTTTGAAATATTAAAAAAAAAACTTAACTATTATGTAATCTGTGGCATTGGGTTCGCTCGGACAACGCCATCTATTGCAGATGTAGTAACAACTCTCATCTTGAAAGCAGAAGTACTTACGTTCTTGGACAGCGCCCTCTATTTTTGTTTAAAGTCAAAATATAATCCCACGAGAACTCATTATCGAGATATTGTATACTATGTCTCAATCAAGATCTGACCATTAGTGCGCTAAGTTTCATCTAAATTGTTTCAGCCGTTGTTACGTGATTTACTAACAAAAGCTCAAACATCCAAACATCGATATATCTAAATATCTTTAAAAAAATCTCATTTATAACATTAGTAGTCTCATTTAAAACATGAGTTGATAAATATCAAACTCCAATACCCAAGTACTTATGTCCGTGACATGGATAATGATCCTATTTTCATTAAAAACCGGCCAAAAGCGTGTCGGACACGCACAAGGTAGGGTCCCGTAGCCATTACAAAAAAATCAAGTAATATTTTTCTAAGGATTTCGTACGTGTAAGTTTAGGTATGTTTTATACCTTAGGCTACTATTTACTCTTAAACTACACATAATTTCCAAGCAATCTTAGCCGCTATAATTTTCCTAGTAAATTTGATATATTTACTACCATTCTGAATTTTTTCAAATTTTTCCACCTAACAGTTTAGATTTTAGATGGGGGGGGACGCTCAATTTTAATGAAAATTTTCACTTTAAAGTTGAATATTTCGCAAACAGATCACTGAATAGAAAAATCATGTTAGCAACCCCGCAATGGTTTTAAAAGACCTATTCAACGATACCCCACACTATAGGATTAGTCGAGAAGAAGAAAATCACCCCCCTTTACGTCTATGGGAGGTACCCTAAAAAAAATTACTTTTTTATTTTTTATTTTACCACTTTGTTGGCGTGACTGATATGTATATTCATGCCAAATTACAGCTTTCTAGTACTAACGATCTCTGAGCTTAGCCGCGGACAGACAGACAGACGGACAGACATGGCGAAACTATAAGGGTTCCTTGTTGACTAAGGAACCCTAAAAAATCAAGTATTACCATAAGGATGTGGACATATTGGAGTTCGATATTTATCAACTCAATTGGTTTCGTTAGAGACTAATAAAAGTGTGTAATTTCCTTAACTTACAAACTTGCTTATGTACATTCTTTTTTTACCGATACTTAGTTGCAGTAATCCGGACATAGCGCAGCTTAGTGAATCGTTTTCCGGTCCGCCTAACTTCTCACACATAATCGGAAGTATGTTATCGGATATTGATACCAGAACCAGTTGTGTAACATCCAAGTATTCTATCGGTGGTATAGCCCTGAGGATTAGCACGCTGAAGTGGCAATGGGCTGGTCACGTCTGCCGTAGAATCGACAGGGACTGGTTAGAAGGCTTAGGCAGAAAAGACTCCGCGCTGCTAGACCTCCCCTGGTCTCTCGTCATGTTTGTATTGCTGTGGCAGAAGATTCCGCTCTGGTATAGGCCGTATAGGACTCAGTCATCGCAGACGTTGCGATCAGCCGCCCCGCAACCCCCGATTTTACCCAACGCTGCAACAATCATCCGCAATAGATGACGTAGCCAATAATGAAGATGTAATGTACAAACATTAATATCTACCTAAGGCGTATTATAAAATTAATGATTATATCATGGACAAGGATTTTTGGAAAGTAAGCGATCCCTAGTTTCAAATAGCGAATCTACAGTTTTCAAAAAATTTGTTGTCATAAATACTTCTCAACAGGGTTTTTCCGAACCAGTGGTTGATTCTTCGACATTCACAAGTGCTTGTCACTATACATAGTATAAAACAAAGTCGCTTTCCGCTGTCTGTCTGTCTGTCTGTCTGTCCCTATGTATGCTTAGATCTTTAAAACTACGCAACGGATTTTGATGCGGTTTTTTTAAATAGATAGAGTGATTCAAGAGGAAGGTTTATATAGGTATATAATACATGCATATTTAGTATCAGCATTGCACCGATGCGTAGCCGGGGCGGGTCGCTAGTTATAGCCTAAATTGGATAAAGATATTCTGACTTTGACACTAAATTTCATGACACAGAGTTCGTGTTATACACTGACGAGCAAAAATAAAGGGTCGGTTACAAAAATGACGATTACTACAAAACCCGCTGTGATAGCTTCTTCGAGTAAAATGAGTTTAGTAAATAGTTTTATTCTTAACAAGATAAAGTTTAATTAAGAATAAAACTCTTTACTAAACTCATTTCACTCGAAGAAGCTATCACAGCGGGTTTTGTAGTAATCGTCATTTTTGTAGCCGACCCTTTATTTTTGCTCGTCAGTGTAGATCGAGTCATTCATGATGACACGTACCGGTACCGTTCTTATTACAATGTCAATAACGTCTAATTTTGACAAACTCTCGTGTCTTCATGAATGGCACTAGCTATGCCTAAGATAAAATTCACTCACACATTATTCTGGCGAATGCATTTTAAAAACGAATAACCAGTAATTTGCCGTGTGGTTGAGTGACCATTCAGTTACAGCAATTAGTAACGCGCTTATGAACGAGATGATACCGTTACTATATTCGCATCCATACCCATAGGTAGGGTAAACTACCCAATTGGGTATGGGCATGCAGCACTGATTGACCACTTTAAAAAAACATTCTCAAGTGTTAACATGTCTATCATTTGCGTTTTCGACGACCAGAATAGCTTAGTTGTTAGAGACTACGAAGCTTGAGATCCTGGGTTTGATTCCCGGTCGGGGCAGATATTTGTGTGAAAAATACGAATGTTTGTGCTCGAGTCTTGGATGTTTATTCAATATGTATTTAAGTATGTATTTACCTACCTGTATTAGTATGTTTATCCGGTGTCTAGTATAAGCTTTGCTTAGTTTGGGACTTGGTCAATTGGTGTCAATTGTTCCATGATTTATTTATTTATTTAGAAAATGCTAATCAA
The DNA here is from genome assembly GCA_947859365.1 of Archips crataeganus. Taxonomy (NCBI): domain Eukaryota; kingdom Metazoa; phylum Arthropoda; class Insecta; order Lepidoptera; family Tortricidae; genus Archips; species Archips crataeganus. The sequence continues at coordinate 3,627,039 of OX402071.1, read as the reverse complement.
ACGCAAAAGATAGACAGTTAGCAGTTAACAATGTTTTCTTAAAGTGGTCAATCACTGGTGCATGGGCGTTCGGCAATTGGGCAATAACTGCGTAGTTTTTACCCTACTAATTTAAAAGAGGCACTGTAACATAGAAATACTGATTGAAACAATGAATGTGAAATTGATGGTAAAAACCGCATCAAAAACCGTTACGGGAGTTAGCGGACATAGAGACAGACTCGAAAAGCTACTTTTTTATTCAATGTACAGATTTAGAAAAAAATACTCTTTTTCTCTGTCTATAGGTACTTAATATTATAAATGCGAAAGTGTGTCTGTTTATCTGTCTGTAATCTCTTCACGCTTAAACCGCTGAACCGATTTAGATGAAGGTGAGATAGTTTTATCCCCGGGAAAGGACATAGGATAATTCTTTTTTTCCGGAAAATTGCATACGTGACCGAGCCGCGTTCAACGTCTAGTACTCCATAAACAGCGCCGGTGGTAAAAATGTTGGTTTATTCTACTTTACTGTGGTGCAAAAATTAATAATTAAATAATGTGGGTAAATCAAAGTTTGTATATTACAAGAACTGTCATAATTATGTTTCAAATAAGATGGTCTCACTCTTGCTGTACGAATCAAGTAAGGCTGACGTATCATTGCTTCCCAGTAACAAATAATAAAGTACCTACAATAAAAGTATTGCTTTGCTCATATCAAGTTCAATTTTTAGGGTTCCGTACCTCAAAAGGAAAAAACGGAACCCTTATAGGATCACTTTGTTGTCCGTCCGTCCGTCCGTCTGTCTGTCAAGACCCTTTTTCTCAGGAACGCGTGGAGGTATCTAGCTGAAATTTATATATTTTTTTATTGATAGAGGGAGGCAAACGAGCAAGTGGGTCACCTGTTGGTAAGCGATCACCACCACCCATGAGAACCAGAAACCCCAGAAGGGTCACTAGTCCGTTGCCGGCCTTTAAGGGAACAATACACTCTTTTCTTGAAGGACCCGATGTCATAGTTAGTTGGAAACACCGTAGACGGGAGTTGATTCCACAATTTTACTGTGCGTGGCAGAAAATGCCGACGGAAACGCACAGTTGTAGATGTATATTCATCAAGGTGGTGACGGTGGAACGCAGACTTACGGCGCGACGTGCGATAGTGGAAGCCCGTAGCTGGTAATAAATTGAATAGCTCCTCGGAGCACTCCCCGTAGTAGAGCCTGTAGACAATGTTCCCACACTGCGCACATTTTGCTTAGGAGCAGGGGTCTGATAAGACTGGATGTTCATATATACATATAAATTTGTACGGAACCCTCGGTGCGCGAGTCCGACTCGCACTTAAAAAAAAAATATCATGGGACAATTCACACCAATTGACCTAGTCCCAAAGTAAGCTTAGCAAAGCTGGCTTGACTGGTTTTTTTCTTTTTAACCCTAACCTCCTATAAAAAATTGGTGTACCTAAACATAATATTAGACGATAAGTTAGATACCTAAGATGTAACCGTGGGTGTAAGATTATGGGTTTTGAGACAGCTCGCCGCAATGGATCATCGAATTATTACTTATCCAACGTTACATAACCGAGTTACTTGAGGGCATTTACATTTAAACGAACTTAATGACTATTTTACGCTTGCGGCTTTGCCTTAGTAGAACTATCTACATCATCACATCTCCGGTGTATGACGCCCCAGGCCCCAAGGCGCAAGCCACACAGTAGAGACGTGGGACGGGGCGCGTCGCGGTCGCACGTCTTTCGAATCAGTTATCATACTAAATGTATAGAAGCGTCGCGCTCCAAAGCAGACAGAAGAGACGGGGCGGAGATGCGGCCTGCGAACAAACGACGCGGACTGCTACGCGTCCCCGTCCCTCGTCTCTTCTGTGTGGCTTGCGCCCAACACAGCCTTCTCTCAGAATTACTTAATCAGAATGGTAGTCACCTGACCTACATACGTTAAGCTACATCATCATCATTTCAGCCGACAGACGTCCACTGCTGAACATAGGCCTCCCCCAAGGCTCGCCAAAAAGATCGGTCCCGTGCCCTCCGCATCCAACGCGATCCCGCAACCTTAACCAGGTCGTCGCTCAATCTTGTTGGAGGCCTACCTACACTGCGTCTTCCGGTCCGTGGACGCAACACGAGAACCTTTTTGCCCCATCGGCCATCAGTTCTACGAGCGATGTGCCCTGCCCACTGCCACTTGAGTCTGGCGATTCTTCGAGCTATGTCGGTGACTTTAGTTCTTGCGCGGATTTCATCATTTCTAATGCGATCCCGCAGAGAAACTCCGAGCATTAAGCTACAATAGAGAAATATTTCTCTAGGCAGATGATAATTATTGGACTTCTATTAGGTACTCCGCTGGCTCATGTTGAGGCACTGGCTTCAAACAGATCGGTAGGAAGTTATTTCCGTGGCTTTTAGACTGGGTTAAATTATTTTTTATATTACATATTTTATTTAACTTGCAATGTACCTATGTATCTATGTCTACATATGTAGGGGTCAAATTTTGGAAGTGCAATTTGACCATTCCAGTGGTCGGATTCACTTGAAATTTGGTATACTTATGTAGGTTGGATGACAATACAAGCACAGTCAGTTAAAAAGCTTGCTTTAAAAATGAAATTTTTGCAAAAACAATTTTTTTTAGTAGTCGTATTGCCAAGGACGATTAATCTATATATATAAAAACCGGCCAAGAGCGTGTCGGACACGCCCAAGATAGGGTTCCGTAGCAGGTACGAAAAAATCTTTGCATACTTTATTAATGTGGCTGTTTTGCTCCCAACGTCGGCGGTACAGCGCCATCTATCGGCGAATTGGGTAACTAATATGCAGTCTACTTGAACTAGTATGTATGTTGATTGTTTTTCAGATGTAATATTTTTTTTTATTTGAAAGAAGATACTGTTAGCGTGATCTTATAGGTACTTAAAGAAAAAAAATGCTTGCAATGGCGGTTAAATTGTAATCTTAGTTTAGAAATATTTTTTTATAAAAAGTTAAAAACTGCTCAACCGATTAAGTTGAAAATAATTTTCCTAGAAAGTTTTTATTAAGTTTATTACGTGATTTTTTTCATATTTTTTAGACGTGCGGTTCAAAAGTTAGAGGGGGGGGGACACATTATTTTGAACTTTCGGAGTGAATATCTCCGAAAATATGAACTTTATCAAAAAATGGTTTTAGCAAACCCCTATTTATTTTTGAATACCTATCCAATGATACCCCACACTATAGGGTTAATCGAGAAAAAAAAAATCACCCCCACTTTACGTCTATGGGAGGTACCCTAAAAAAATTTTTTTTAGTTTTTTTTATTGAACCACTTTGTCGGCGTGACTGATATATATATTCTTGCCAAATTACAGCTTTCTAGTACTAACAGTCTCTGAGCTTAGCCGCGGATAGACAGACAGACGGACAGACATGGCGAAACTATAAGGGTTCCTAGCTGACTACGGAACCCTAAAAATGAATCCCTATTTCCCTTGGTCACGGCATCACGCATGAACGGCTGGACCGATTTCACTAATTCTTTTTTTGTTGTGTTCGTCATTGTCAGGAGAAGGTTCTTATGAAAGAAAAAATTAAGAAAATTGCGCGGAAAATTAGAAAATATAAGAAAAATTACCGTCCATAATAACTTTTCTAATGTAACCTTATGGCGTTTGACATAACTGCCAGTCGTTTGACAGTTGGCGTGATTAACAGAATACGATCGTTTAAATTAAATGTACGGGTCGAAATTTTATTCATAAAACTAGCGACGCGCCCCGACTTCGTGTGGGTGTAGTTTGGGGAAAAAGAGGTAAATATATAAACTTACCACCTTAAATTATAGACTTTCTTTATTTTTCACACCTATTTTTCAAAGTTACACCCGTGCGAAGCCGGGGCGGGTCGCTAGTACTGTATACATTCAGGCGTTACTTTGCGGAGTTCTATGCTAAAACCGGTTGTGCCCAGTAGTGGGACATTGGGCCGACAGAACCCTTGCCCCACTAGCGCTATTCGTTTTTCTTCATCACGTTAGAGCCTGCTTAGCTATCAGTCGAGGTGAATCGTTATCTGGTATATCATCAAACATGCAGTAACTGCTGTAATGCAGAGAACGCACGCGATAGGGCAATGTGCTCTATTGCATTAGAAGACTCAGTTCATCTTAGACATAATAGATCACAATACACACTAAAAGTTGTTATATTAAGATAAATACAAAATATATTATTGTCATTTCGGCTTAGGTGTAACGCACACCTAGATCAAAAGACTATCATCTCAAAATAATGTACCATTTCAATTTAGACTTCAGTCAATTTCTGAAAGGTCTAAATTAAAATGGTATATTATTTTGAGATGACACTCTTTTGATCTAGGTGTGCGAATGTTCCAGTGCAGGGCACAGGCCTCCTCTCAGAATAACAGAATAAGAGGGAATTAGTTTCTTATAAGGGCATTTTCAGAAAAACTGTACTTTTTTTTAACTTATCAAATTTTGGGTTATTTCTACTCAGAATCACAAGCACTATCGATTTAAGCAATAAAAAAAGTGTCCCTCTTTTATCTGCCGGTTTTGTGACGCAGTTAACCATACATGTTGTATGGACCGTCACAAAACTGACTAATAAATTTTGTATGGAAAATTAAGGATAATTTTAAGGCAAAACGGGTACTTTTTTTTCCTGAAAACCCCCATGATTGACTTCTCTATACAAAAAAAAAACCACTGGTATTTTTTTAGACATTCCCAATTGACACCAATTAACCTAGTCCCAAACTAAGCAAAACTTGTACTACGTGAAGTAAATAGACGACGGATAAACATACTTAATGTATAGATAAATACATATCCAAGAGATTGTTTGATCTATTGATTGATACAGTTTTAGTTTTCTAATTGTATTTTAGTAATTTATATTACAAAGAGATAAAAACCTGTGCCTAACCCCAAGAGATTGTCAGATTCTATGGAAAAGAAATTTACGTACAATTATGTAATTAGAAAAGATGAAAACAACTCTTAATTCTATTGTAACAAAATGAGACACTTCATCTTTAATCTTATCTCACATAGTCGCAATAATTACACAATGCACAATTGCACATGCGACCTTTCAGTGGCGTGGTGTGAATTTTTCGTTTCTTCCAACGGACAAACGAACCGAATTTCGGCTTTCAGTTTCGTTGACAATTTCGGTCGGACTCTGATAAAAAAACTTCTTTTTCAATGATTAGCATTTCATACTGCAATGCGTAGTTTCCTTGTAATTAGATAAATTATGTATGTAATTTTAGGTAAACAATGAAAATATTATGTACTTTAGGAAATTTGGAAATTGTAGTGTAGTATATAAGTGCATTTAAAGCACTATTAAACTTTTAAAATATATATTTTTTTTCTATCTTATATTATATTTTTTATTTATTTTTCCTATGCCTTGGGAATTTGGAAATATACCTAGGCTACTCTATGAACTTCAAGGAAATGTCTGCCAAATCTCTATAGCTCAATAGGTTAAGGCTGTGCCTGGGTTTCGTCAGTCCGTTATATTCTCACTTATATTTAGGTCTGTAAGTAAATATTGACGCTGTATATTTACACTTGACATAATTGATAAACGGTCCATGTACGTGCCCCAGTCTTAATGAACTTTCTTGCTCACTTTTCATCAAATTTAATTCAAGAAGGCACCAAACAATAATTCCGCTTTTGTCCGTTCCAGATAACCGCAAATTTCAAATATAAATAACTCACCTAGTAAAAGCACACTTTTAATCCAATCAAAATCACTCACTCAAAATCTAAGTCCAACTTAACTTTAAAATTTCACTAGTTAATCGAAGTTAAGAAGAAACAGTTGTATACGAGCGTTTTGGTACGCGTGCTTGGAGCGACTGCGAAATCTACGGTCTAACTTGGCTAGTGGTGGTATCTGGTATGTCTTGTAACTTGATAAGTAAAAGCTTTAGGGAGAGGTAAAGGGTTTTAGGTTTTACTTTCTGTTCTATTTCACGTAATTCTCGGGTAAGTAATGTAAGTGAATAACGCGAAAGTTTAGAGCTGTTGGGTCGTTGGAAAATCATTGTATTCAATTTTGGACACTGGGTTTGTTTTGACAGGAGTATCCATGTGTTACGAAAATCGACGTATAAATGTCCGTCAACTAAAAATCCTAGTAGCCACCACCACGCATGGTGTGTGGTCGCAGAATCAGCCCCGGATCTAAGGGGGGGCAAACCGGGGCTCTTGCCCCGGGCGGCAGTTTCATGGAGGCGCCAACCTTGAGGCAAGAATTCGAAATATCGAACAAGTGAAGGGAGGGGGGGGGGGGGGTTTGCCCCGGTTCGAAAAATCGTAAATCCGGGGCTGCGCAGAATTGCAATTGGTTTTAGTTTATGCATGGACATATTATTAGGTATTCTTGCATTTTTTTCCCCCAGAAATCTTAAAGGTGCGATCAGGAATATTCATAATTCAAATAGATTCCTGGCACCCTATACTAAAGTTAGGTAAGAATATTTATTTACACACAATAATAAACAAAAAAAAAACCTCCTCCACCTCCACATAGAACTACAACTATCACCACCACCAAACTACACTGACGCGTTTCGAACTCAACCAGAGCTTGTCCTCGGAGTAGCGCAACCGTTCACTACCTATGCTAACAAATGTTAGAGAGAGGGTTGTGGATTCGAAACCCAGACACACACATTTCTCACTAATTGTTGTTTATTTTGTGTATTTATTATATATCTATACCTACTAATATTATAAAGAGGAAAGATTTCATTGTGTGTTTGCATTGAATAGGCTCCGAAACTACTGGACCAATTTCAAAAATTATTTTGTTTTGTCGTTAGAAAGCTACATTATCACTGAGTGACATAGGCTACTTTTTACCGCGGGAGAATACCTTTTCCTACGGGAAAATTAATTTATCGCGGTTGAAGCTGCGGACGGAAGGCTAGTATTTATATATTCCTTTCTTCTCTCTGTACATAAATTACTGTTCGCCTATCTTTTAAGGTTTTTCTTTCATACCAGGTTAGCTTGAAAAGATCCCTTTTAGGGATAAGTTTGCCTTTGTACTCTTTTTTTTTGTATTATTTTTGTGTTTTATGTACAATAAAGTATAAAAAAGTATTTAAATACATACATTCATACTTACACACCTGTATTTTTTTTTAATTTTAACGCGAAGTCCCATCTACAGACGACCATAGGGCTGGCACTTTCCTCGGTCAACGTATTGACATTGCCATACAACGAGGAAACGCGGCCAGCCTTATGGGCATCCTGCCCAGTAGCAGCGATCTGGGTGATATTTGCAACTATTTTTTACTAGCTGTTGTCCGCGACTCCGTCTGCAAAGAATTCGTTTATCGCTATCCCGCGGAAACTACGCAATTTTCCCGGGATAAAAAGTACCCTATATGCTAATCCAGGTTATAGACTATCTGTGTGCCAAATTTCATCAGAATCCGTCAAACCGTTTTAGCGTGAAGGAGTAACAAACATACACACTCACACACTCACAAACTTGAAACTCACGCGAAGCTCCTTCAGTTCTTCTGTGTGCTGTTGGACCTTCGGGCCGATGAAATCTTAACATAACATAACCTAAACCACCTATGTTTCTGTGTCGATTAAAGTTGGGAAAAAAACGCGATTGTGAAAATAAGCTTCAGTAAAAAACTATGGTGAGAAACAGCATTTAGGAAAATCTGCGAACGGAAATTTTGCTACAAGGAAATTACGATTGTGGTAAATTGCTCTAACCAGTCGTCCCATTTTAGCTTAGCAGGCTAGCAGCCTACAATACAACACGCATAATATACACACTCTAATATAAGAAATAGGAATAGAGGGCGTTTTTCTGATCTTTGATTAGTACAGACGAGTTCTAGAGTTTTATCGTGCGAAGCTACATTTTAAATTATACCATGAGCTTTTTAATGAGGAAACAGCGTCATTATAGCTATTACTCCTTGACTGTTTGCCAATATCAATGTAAAATTATCTAGCGGAATGAAGCTGAGTAAATGATCAATTACGGAGGGCAGACGCTGTGAAAGCGGAGGTTGGCCGGCCACTTGCATTCTAGGGTTAAAAATTCAAGTCATTAACCCTAGGTTTAGGTTGACAGTTCCATACATGTTGACACTTCTTGATGGCCGTGGTGGCCTAGCAGTTTGACATCTCTCTCATACAGATTTACGGTGAAGGAAAACATCGTGAGGAAACCAACATACACCTGCGATGACATTAAATGGTGTGTGTGGAGTTCCTAATCCGCACTGGGCGCGCGTGTGAACTACGGCCCAAGCCCTCCCTGAGAGGAGGCCTGTGCCCTGCAGTGGGATGTGATGATGATGATGATGTCCTCCCAGACGTATCCGTCGACGGCGACACCCTTAGCTCGTCTTCGCCTGGGCTCTTGCATGAGCGCGAGCATGACTCGCAAAACCAAATTTTGTTTTGAAGGTCCTGTGTAGGCTGGGATGATAGCTAGACTCTTGAAGTTTTCACCGATTAAGTCCGACTCGCACTTGGCCGGTTTTTTTTATTAGTCAAATCTAGGTACATCACCGTGTCCGTGTGGCGCCTGGCCAAATTACGGCCGTTTAAACAATCCGAAGTTTACTGACTCGGAGTCGCTAATTGTACGTCCACAGGAGAGACAACCTTCGTTTCTTACGGTACGGTGTGTATGACCCGGGTGCACAGAAATAATAATAAAGAGGATAGAAGTGCCTTAGACGCGTGACCTTGGCGCCGCGCTTGTGACTCGTAGGTCACAAGCGCGCGACTTGTGGCTCAGTGCTATTTGAAACGTGGGTATGACAACAAGTGCTATAAAATGGTGTTTTGCAGCATTAGCAATTGCGGAAACTCGTCCACACTGTGTAATTACACTAATAAGGGGATTACATTTCATTGGTATGTATTCATTTAATGTAATAATGCGGTTTATATCAAAATACAACTTGAGAAAATATTTCATTATGAAATATTGGTTTACACGTTATTAACACGAAACTTCATATACCATTGCTACTCATGCCCATAAAAACGCAGATCGTTTTGAATTATACACAGCAATGTAAAGTAATTTTTGATAACCCTTCCGTCTGGCACAAAAGTTCGTGGTACGGACAAAAAAACAGGTTACGACTAGTACAGACATAATGCCGACGCGGCCAATAAATGGCGCCGTTGTGTAAATGTGGGTATGTCTTACGTTGAGTGTTATTCAACGCTATCTCTAAGGTGTAAAGTTCATAATTGTTTGTAAGCAAAAATATTACTAATTGTGTGCGTGATTGCGTAGTACGGTTCCGGTCTTTTGCATGTGTGCATTAACACAGTAAGTAGAGGGGATGAAGCAGCGACACGAGTTCCGGAAGAAAATAGGAACTAAGGCATTTCTATCCTCTTTATTATTATTTCTGTGCCCGGGTGTTAAGTATAAGTTTTATTTTAAACGCAGCGTTTGAATCGTTTCATTGTTATTTAAGGGCTTACCGTGTTTTTGGCGCATTTATTGCATTCATTTAATCTCGTGCTGTATCATTACAAGTAAAGCAAGTATGTGCAATAACAAGTGTTTATCGAAACACGATTACTTATAGTTCGCTCGATAGAAAAAAATCCAAAGTCGTCTCTAAAAAATAAAATAAATTCGTAGTACGACGCTATACTGCACGGGAGGTCCTGACTTTTTGAATGTTAATTAAAACAAGATGTTTTCTAGGGCGTAGTGTTGCTACATTTTTAAAATATGTATTTGTTTTAGTAACAAGATGAAAATACCCAAAAACACGCGCAGTCCAACCAACCATCTTGAGGATCACGCCCGAAATCGCCCACCCAAAATCGATTAGCGCGAAAAGCTCGGTAGACCCTTAATTTGTGAGGTTATTCGACAAACCGGATAGTTTTAATTGAAAGGGTAATGTTAATGTGCAGGTGAACGGACCACGGACAGGTTAGGGCTGGCTTTCCCTTTCATGCGTTGGACACACACGTCTAGCCTTCTAGAATATCCGTATTAGGTTTCATTTCAGATAGGGCTAGCTCTATAAATGTAGTGGTTTTACGGTTCCGGTTACGGAAAGAAAGAAAGAATTATTTTATTTGTAACAAAAAAATGGTTAGCATAGATAACATAGATAGATAAATAGACTGTTAAAATCATTACACATCCTTTTGGCTTTGCCGTAGTAAATGGTCCCAAATCAGCAAAAGATTGCCAATCATGCGAACGGCGCTGATCTTCCTTTGGGACCATATATATACTTACACACACCATATACAATACAGCGTTGCCAGACGTCCTGATTTTGGCGGGACGTTCCGATTTTTGGCCCAAAGTTAAATGTCCCGCGCGGACTTGCTCTCTGTGCGACGACGACGTATGGTAGAATAACTTCTCTATGGCTATAGAGCAAGATCCCACTGCCAGACGCTAAGGCCAGACGTTACTTATTTTCTCCTGAGTAAAAATACGGGATAAAATAGTTTTAGTATGTAGTTTAAGCGTAGGCATACGTGCTACCTTGGACCGACGGCCAATCTACAGCTACCAGGAGCTAAAGGTAAAGTACGTGAAAAGACTACCTCCCTTGTCGTCCTAACGACGACTTGGTTAATAAAGGTGGCGGGAACGCGTTAGATGCGGATGCCACAGGATCGGTCTGTCTGGTGAACCTTGAGGCCTATGTTCAGCAGCGGACGTCTTTCGGCTGAAATGATGATGATGATAAAAAATTTAAAACACTTATAAAGCTTGAACTAATATATATTGCTCGCGATGAAAGGTCCAAGAACTGTTTTGCTCCTTTTACTTAATTTAGAAATTTAACCAATCCCAACCAACAATACCTAATCTAAGGCATCTACTTCTCGCGGTTACTTTCCTCAAAAACCTGTTTAATTGGCTCATACTTCAACTCGTTAATTACTTATTACGTTGTAAACGTTCCCACGAAACTTATAGGTATAAACAAAATTATGTAACGTCGTTTGAATGAGTTCGACGAGTTTCGGACGGCGCCAGCCGCTGGCCTGTTTAGTAGCTGTCAAACGTTATGATGCTAATCCTGTTGTGCTTGATTTGTGCTATACCTACTTACTTCGTTTTTTTTTAGCATTAGAAAGAAGGTGAGGTTGCCGGTTTTTTATTTTTGTAATGTCACTGTACCTATACTGCTTTTGGTGATCAATAAAGAGTATTTTGTACTAGCTTTTGCCCGCCACTCCGTCCGCGTAGAATTAGTAATTTGGGCAGCTTATTTTTTTTTTTATCCAATTTGCTTTTTCATCAATTATGGCTCTCCTTAGTTCCTCGACCCCCCCCCCCCGCACACCCGCGTTCACATTCAACACCGTACTCCCAAGTCAAGCGTGCCTATAGAAGTTTTACTTCAAAAACCCCCGATTTTGAAACATTCTTCCGCTCCGCTCCGCTCCTATTGGTGTTAGCGTGATGATATATAGCCTATAGCCTTCCTCGATAAATGTGCTATTCTATCTAACACTAAAATAATTTTTCAAATCGGAGCAGTAGTTCCTGAGGTTAGCGCGTTCAAACAAAAAAACCTGTTCGATAAATTCTTAAAATAGACGTATCTTTCTTATTTGGGAACCGATTCAAATGAAACAAACACTAAAAGTTAATCCAGGAAAATACCAACATATCAGTGAAAACCGCATCCTTCTAGGTTAAGCCGTTTCTGAGATTAGCGCGCACAAACGCACAGACAAACAGACAATAATTCTAAAAATTATTGTTTTGGGTTCTATTGTGCTAATAAATAGCCCTAGTAACAGTTTTTCTCAAATATCTTCAATGTACAGACACCGACTTGTTACAGATTTATTATATGTATAGATAGATAGTACCTAATAGATACCGGTAAACTGGGTTACTTTAGGAAATTCTGGGGCTAGTTTGATAAATTTGAAATGGTTATTAAAACGCAAATATTCATAGCTCGATTGAGCAAATGACGTAAAAAGTTTGGTGATTTATCAAGGTAGTTATTTCACTGCCACAGATGGTCTAACAAAATAAGGACACGGCGTAAAAAACTTTTTACTAAAGTAGCCCCGCCCCGCATTTCAAAGTAACCCCAGTTTACGGTACTATTTTTTCAAAAGCGTTTTTCAATAAAAAGACTCGTCAAGATTGATTACCTTATTTCTAATGCTAAAAAACGAACAAATATAACAGATGGTTTACTTATTTTAGGTTTTATGGACGGTTGCAGATATACTTACTTAATAAGATTTTTAAAGGCGTACCGTATGTATCACGCGGTGAAATGACGGCTGGGCCCGTAAGGTATAAATTACTAGCTGTTGCCCGCGACTCTATCTGCGAGGAATAGGGGTATAAACAATAGCCTGCGACTTATTCTCAGACCTACCGAATACAGAAAAAAAAGTTTCATAAAAATCGGTCGAGCCGTTTCGGAGGAGTTCGATAAAAACACCGTGACACGAGATTTTTATATATATTAGAAAGATTAGAATACATTTTGTGTTTAATAGTCTTACCTATAATATCGTAGAAGATACACTTAGATCAGTTGGATGTGAAACATATAGGCAAGTACTTATTATACTTATTAATTTAATTTTCAAATAATTCCTCATTGTACCTACCGTCACGCCACTCCGTTGCCTAATAAAATAATAATGGTTTAAAAAATAGTAATGCTTTTTGATTTCAAAATTCTGTCTCTTCGAGCTAAAAGTACTTCTGAGTTTTGACACCAGATTATGTAAATCACAACGACCTTTGACACTATCGAAACTCGTACGTAATAAACATCTTAAATTAATATCATCGTAAAGTACCTAGATATGTTTTGTTTGATTAATGTCCGATCGCACATTTGGTATTCGGTTTCAGTGAGTTTCGGCGCGATTTTTTTTTTATGTTAGACAGGCCAGACATATGAACTAGTGGGTCTCCTGATGTTAAATGATCACCACAGTCCATAGACACCCGCAGCGCTTTACGCGATGCCAGTGCGTTGTCAGCCCTAAGGAAAAAGGAGATGGGAATAGGGGAGGGGGAGAGGTATTGGGCCCTCGGCCGGCGCCCTCACTGACCGTACGAAACGCAGCAGGGAGTACTGCTGCTTCACGCCGGTGTTCTGTGAGAGGGTGGTACTGCCCCGGACGAGCCGGCCCATTCGTGATGCAGCGGCTAGCTACAACATGGCTCTACCACTACAAAAAATTGTGGAGTTTTGTTTTAGTGCCGAAACCAGAAGCCGTATTGTCTAACGCGCGGACAGTATTCCCCATCTCTTTCTACCCGCGTCCTATACCATATGACAGAGAGAAGCGGCGAATGAACTGAAACAATTACTTTGCTCACCCGCGACCTTATCGACCTTAACGTAGCTATCATGAGGTCGCGGGTGTGCGAAATTGTTTCAGTTCATAAAAGGCCTTCTACACGGTCGGGACCAACCGCCAACCATCGTGTCCTTGGTCGGGTTGATTTAAAAATGGACAGTGTAGAAGTCGGTTGACCGACCGATATTTGGTTGATATCAACGGCCTTGTTCGCGAGCGCATTGTCCGTGGTCGGCCCCAACCGTATGGAACGCTGTCGGCCGACGCGAGCGACACGACGGTCGGCGGTTGGTCCCGACCGTGTAGAAGGGGTTTTAGTATGGACCTTCGCAAAGTAACGCCTGATTTAATAAAAAAGTGGTGAAAACGTTTGTGATTCCGTGTGTTAGACATTAAAGTCTCAGGATGGAAACTAAACAGGGTTCGTGGGTTTTCGTGCAGCGTACGGAAGCAACCTGTGTCGTGGAGTGGCTCTGTCACTTGCGGATCTACTAATTTTTCGTGGCTTTGTTGGTATTCCGCATCAAATAGAGGTAAGTCTTGGCAGCCAACTGGTTGACCTGTAGACTCTCAAGCAGAGGATCGTGGGTCCAACCAAACCCGGACTCACATATCTGGCTTTTTCGGAATTTATGTGCGGTGTTTGAAATTTACTATGAGATTTCCGGTGATGGAAATCTACACCTAATAAGAATTTCAATGATGTGTGCGAAGTTCCCAAACCGCACTGGGCCCGCGTTGCCACTACGGTCCAAGCCCTCTCATTCTGAGAGGACTGTGCCCTGCAGTGGTATGTAAGTATATAGACCGAAACGATGATGAAATAAAATAGATAGGGCCGACTTACTTTTTTTAGAGCTACTGAACTATCAATTTACCGAATAATCCTTTCAATGATCAGCCAAATACATAGTACAAAAACTACACTAGAGGCAAGTTTAAAAATATACTTGCACTAAAACAACTCTGTGGTAAAATTTCGGTTTCGGTATCGGCCGAAACTGAAACACATAGCCAAATGTGGTTTCGGCTTCCCTGTCGTTCGCAAACACTAGTTTTGACGCAATGCGTGTATGTCTTAATCGCAACTAATGTGACCACAACATAAACGACGGATAACATCAACATTCCAACCGTTAAATGTGGTAAAAGGTGGCAGATTGTTACGTAAAATAAGTACTTACATGATGTTAACTGGTGGTAAATGGGAGGAGGCGAAGACCGCGAAGAGTGAAGACGGTTTGACAACTACTTGAGTCGGTCACAACTATACCCCAACTATTTGCCAAATTAATAATAGTTAATTTAATGTTAGATTTTAGGTTAATTTTAAATTTGTTTCATATGATAGGGGAAAAGCGAGCATGCGGGTCACCTGATAGGAAGCAATCAACGCCGCCCATGGACACCCGCAACACTAAGGGTTTCACAGGTGCGTTGCCGGCCCTTTGAGAGATAGATAAGCTCGTTTTTTAAAGATTTCCAAACTGTGCCTACTGCTAATGCTGTCCTAGGAAGCTGGTTCCATAACTTCGTCGTGCCTGGGATAAAGTTGCGCTTTTAGAGGACGGTGCTAGACTGCCAACCATCCAGATGGTGAGGATGGAATAATTGACGGTTACGCGTAGTACGGTAGGTATAGTACGAATTTTTAGAGGTGTCCCGATCTCGTTACAGCCCACCTTTCGAACAAAGCCATTGTATTCCATTATGTCCTAAAGTAAATAATCCTCAGTTTAAAATGAACGGTAATATAAGATAAAATAGCTCATTGAAATAACGACTTTATTATTTACAGTAGAGAGTTTATTTTAATTGAAACTTTGTTTGTTTTAAATATTATCTACCAACAAAGTTTTCATTTAAAATTAACTCTCTACCAACTGTAAATAAAATCGTTATTTCAATGAGCTATTTTATCTTATATTTCTGGTCATTTTAAACTGAGGATTATGCACTTGAGGACATAATAGAATACAATGGCTTTGTTCGAAATGTGGGCTGCTAACGAGATCGGGACACCTCAAAAAATTCGTACTATACTTAATGGAATTTGGCTGCCGGCAACAACCCGAACAATTCATCGGAGCACTCGGGCCTCATGATATATGCGGTACAATATGCATAGGGATGGGATAGCGTAGCCAGTGGATCAAGCCGGTGTCAGAGAGTGTCCGTCCGGTTATTGACAAATAAATCGTGCGGCCCTACGGATTTCGATTCTCTTCACTTTTCATTGCGCATGTCTACTCTTGTTCCCTGATGTCCTGTCAATCGCCCAAAGATTAAATGGAAGACAACCCTTCAAGGAATAAGTTCGCCTTCGCCTTTGTACATTTCTTTCTCTTGTTATCTGTAGTCCCCGAGCCAGACACAAATTTCGTTAGTTACCTCTCGCGTGAGACCTCGTAAAATGTTTCAGAGTTGTTTCATGAAGCCTCGTGATGATGGTACAACTGTATCTTTAACTTAAAAAACTAATTGTAATTGAAAACGATTCCTACTTCCGACCCATATTATTTTGTGAAGTACTATACTTACGATCTCTGTGAATTGGCGATTGCAAACTTAATCACCTTACTCCAAATCACGTCACCAATAACGAACCAAACGCGCAAGTCATAACGAACCAAACGCGCAAGTCATAACGAACCAAACGCGCAAGTCATAACGAACGACCAACTTACCAAGTAGAGTTATTAATATGATGGATAAATGTATGATCCGTAAGTTCTTAAGCTCGGATTATTTACAATTAAGTACCTACTACCATTACGCCATTGAGGTCAATGGAGTAGTGATCTAGCCACTCAAGCCACTGGCGAGTGTGACAGGTTGCTTTCTAATTACATTGTATAACGAATTAAGCGTGTGATGCGTCGGTGTTAAACTTACTCCAATTGCGGACTACTTAAGTACTTACATTTGGAATTTACCATGAGCTTTACGATGAAGAAAAACACCTTGAGGAAACCTGTATAGACCTGCGAAGAAATTCAATGGTGTGTGTGAAGTTCCCAACGCACTGGCCCCGCGTGGGAACTACAGCCCGAGCCTTCTCATTCTGAGGGGTATTCTCCTACCGACACGATTTTTTCTGAAACCGTTAACTTTTTAAGATTGTTATAAAACAAACCTAACCTAACCTAATGGGTTCTGTATGATGCCATTTTAATAAATTCTGAGAAGTTTACGGTTTCAGAAATAAATCGTGTCGGGTGGTGTCGGTCTTTTGGCCCACTCGATGTTTTAATACATTCGGTCTTTCTTACTTCGGTATTGTAATACATACCCCATTCTGAGAGGAGGCCTGTGCCCTGCAGTAGGCTGGGCTGATAAGTACTTGTGTGTTCTTTGAGGCAGGGATTTTATTTTGGAATCACGTTACTAGAACATACCAAGCGAATGTGGTGGCCCGAGATCACGGAGCCCCTAAACTTTACTTCGTCATTATAATTTCGGCCGAAAGACGTCCACTGCTGAACTTAGGCCTCGCCAAAGGTTCGCCAAACAGACCCGTCCTGCATCATTCGCATTCAATGCGTTCCCGTAACCTTAACCAAAGAGTATTGTAATATTATATGAACAAGAGTGGCAACCCTATGGTCGAATATGCATGTATGGAAGGTGCTGCCGCCCTACGGCTGGTCATGAACTAATGTGACGTATCTATAGATGTATAGCTGTCTATATGTATATGTTGGTAGTGATGTATAGCTATAATTACGCGTAATTTTAATTGATAGGCTAATTGCCACTATTCGTATTTTAGCCGTCTAATTCAAATCAGCATATACGAAGTATAAGCGGCTAAACCCGATTTGCACTATACGGCTAAAATACGAACATTGGCAAGTGGCCTATCAATTAAAGTCCTTGGCCGTACAATTTGGTACGCCATGGCCATGGCCGATGAATGACAACTGACAAGTTTGACAAGTCAACCAAGATGGCCGCTAATTTAGTTCTTCAAAAAACACCAGAGATCGCTGTAGTCGCATGAAAAGTGATGATATATGTAAGCAGAGTTGCCACCCGTCCCGATTTTGTCGGGACCGTCCCGATTTCGAAGACATTGTCCCGGCTACCTATCGATTTTGTCCCGATTTTTGCAATAAAAAATAATAAAAAAAGTAATAAAAACACAAAATAAAGTTTCATTTTCCTTAGACTCCGAACGTCTCTGGTGGATGCTCGATTTGTCCCGATTTTTTTTCCCCTAAAGGTGGCAACCCTGTATGTAAGTGTGCCCGGCCTGACCTTAACCAAGTCCTGGCTCCATCTTGCTGGACGCCTACCTACACTGACTACCACTGTACGTTTTCTTCGGCACTTCCTGCCACGTACGGTGAAACTGTGGAACCAGCTTCCGGCGGTAGTGTTTCCAGACAACTATGACAGCGGGGCTTTCAAGAAAAGGGTTTATACTTACTAGGCCGGCAAAAGATTGATGACTCTCTTTGAGTTGTTGATATTTATGGGCGGTGGTGATCATTTTGCATCAGATGACCCGCTTTCTCGTTTGCTTGTTATAAAAAAAAAACTGTATCCTCCGGTCCGTGGACGGCCTTCGAGAACCATCGGTCATCAGTTCTAAGAGTGATGGCCCCTCTTTTAGGATATTCATAGCCAAGGACCCATTCCGTAGCAATTTTTTAGCGGAGATGGAGAGACGATCCAGATATTTATCCCTTTTAAGTATAGCTGCATGTATACACCGTGAAATTTTAGTGGTTGTTTTCCCGAAACGTGGTGATTTACTATCGATTGTACAATCGATTTATAATTACTATTTTGACTAGAGTCAAAAATCCAATTGTGAAAAACGAAAGTCGAAAATGACCGCAAACCAATAGTAACGCTTCGTTGGTACCTAACCTATCGTACGATCGTACGCTACTTGTACCAACGAAGCGTTACTATTGGTTTGCGGTCATTTTCGACTTTCGTTTTTCACAATTGGATTTTTGACTCTAGTTAAAATAGTAATTATAAATCGATTGTACAATCGAAACTAAATCACCTCGTTTCGGGAAAACAACCACTAAAATTTCACGGTGTATATATGTATCTGTATTTGTTGCAAATGTGTGTTTTATGTGTGCTTAGTTTTGTATATTTTTGTTATGTCATTTGCCATAAATTATACCACCTCCCTACTGAAATCTATTAGGTACTTAGATACTGTCTGTTATGGTGTTTATTAAATAAATAATCATTGTATTGTAAACTGTAAAGATGTCTTTGGCATCGACAGTACAAGATGTGAATCTAAGAAATAGAAAATTAAATAATAAATAAATAAATGAATATCACGGGACAATTCACACCAATTGACCTAGTCCCAAACTAAGCAAAGCTTGTACTATGGGTACTAGACAACGGATAAACATACTTTATATGGATAAATACACTGTTGCTGTTTTTATATTATTTTGCTTGTTTTTGCTATGATTGTTTACTTATTTATATCGCTTTTTTTACATTATAAATAAAAAAAAAAAAAATATCACGGGACATTTCACACCAATTGACCTAGTCCCAAAGTAAAGCTTGTGTTATGGGTACTAAGCAACGGATAAACATACTTATATAGATAGATACATACTTAAATACATATTAAACACCCAAGACCCGAGAACAAACATTCGTATTTTTCATACAAATATCTGCCCCGACACGGGAATCGAACCCGGGACCTCAAGCTTCGTAGTCAGGTTCTCTAAAAACTAGGCTATCCGGTCGTCAAAGTTAAATAAAAGCTTGTAAAAGGGAGCTGAGACTGGTTAAGGCTGGTTAAGGTTGCGGGATCGCGTTGGATGCGGATGGCACGGGACCGATCTGTTTGGCGAGCCTTGAGGCCTATGTTCAGCAGTGGACGTCTTTCGGCTGAAATAATGCTGATGATGATGAAAAGGGGGATAGGTCTAAAAGCGTTTACCCCCCCAGCCTGCGCTGGCGTATTGTAAAATATAGAAAGTGCATTCCTACCGTCCACTCCATCATTCTGCAACCTAAAAAATCTATTTTAAAATAATTCATAATAGCCATTTGCCATACTTCGGTACTGACGCGATATTGTGTAACCGCGAGTATTAACTTTTACTTTCGTTAATCTCAGTTAACGTATATTAATGGCTTAATGGTTCGGTTTTTAATGGTGTAAGCACTTTTTTTAACGTCAGCTAGGATCACCGTGGGTTTTTAAAACTTTTAATTTGTCTAATGGATTCTGGGATTATATTTGTATACATTTATGTTGAGGACCATTTCTGAACATTTTTAAATTGGATTTTGATTACAATAATCTATTTCTATTTAAAAAAAACACTAAGTACAAGCTATACGTGATCTTTATGCCTATAGGCAAAGCATAGTGAAACTGTTAATTATACCTACTAAGTAATTTATACAACTATTGTAATGAAATGAAATGACTACCACTTTGATACAAAATAATACTATTATCAGACTTGCGGCTGTATAGGATTAGTACTTTTACCTATCCCCGGAGGCATGAAGACATAAAAAACTTTTTAACAAAAAATTAAACCGCCAAAAAAACTGAAAAGCAAAAAATAATACCTTTTTTGTTTGACCTTAATCTAGGTACCAGTTTGAAGTCGGTGCCTCAGCACTTAGCCAGGAGGAGTGGACCTATAATCGTCTACCTGATTGGCTTCTATCACTCCTCCTGGCTCGTGCTGAGGCACCGACTTCAAACTGGTACCTAGATTAAGGTCAAACAAAAAAGGTATTATTTTTTGCTTTTCAGTTTTTTCGGCGGTTTAATTTTTTGTTAAAAAGTATGTATGTATGTATGTATGTAAACTCTTTATTGTACAAAAACAAGGAAAAAAAAAAGAAATACATTATTGACAACCGTTGAAATGCACATACAAAGGCGAACTTATCCCTTTAAGGGATCTCTACCAGTCAACCCTTAAAAAGTTTTTATTTTATACTTTTTTCCATCCTTGGGGTATTTTTTTTTCCAAATTTATAATACCAACTTCAAGGTATACCCTATCTATCCAGACTCAGATCAGACTACTCTGTAAAAAGTTAGTCAATCATCCCCTGTTTTCCTACCCTTAGGGTAGGAATATTATTTCCAAATTTACATGGGACCACCCTTGGGGAATACGCTTTCCAATAAAAAAAGAATCATCAAAATCCGACTACTCTGTAATAAGTTATGCGTGGTCAGATAGTACAATCAGTAACTGAACAATCAATCATCCCCTGTTTTTCTACCCTGATGGTAGGAATATTGTTTCCAGATTTAAATGGGACCACCCTCGGGGTATACGCTTTCCAATAAAAAAAAAAGAATATTCAAAATCGGACTACTCTGTAAAAAGTTATGCGTGATCATACATAAAAAAAAATATACACGTCGAATTGAGAACCTTCTCCTTTTGTTTTCGTCAGTTGAAAAGTAAAAAGGGTCCTTGGACCTAGGGCTACCAGTTCAAAAATCAAAAAATCCGGAAGAA
Source organism: Archips crataeganus (assembly GCA_947859365.1). Lineage (NCBI taxonomy): Eukaryota > Metazoa > Arthropoda > Insecta > Lepidoptera > Tortricidae > Archips > Archips crataeganus. The sequence goes on along the minus strand of OX402071.1, from coordinate 3,606,152 downwards.
AAACCGGATATTTATAAACACGTCCGGGACATTTAACAAAACAAGTGATAGCGTATATGGTGAGAGGGATGTGTGTGAGTGTGTGGTTGTGTAGCCAACTAAACATTTTTTTTTCTAAGCATTAAGTAGTTATTATATGTATTATGTTGATCTAAAAATTAGTTTAAGTATTTTAGCTCAAAAATCGTTTGAATACTGTAAAATACTTAGTCCAAGACCAAGATAAACATAAATTAAATGTACTAATTTTAGAAGAGCGAGGCCTCCTTCTGCAGGTATATTAATACTTACTACTTACTTATTATTATTACTTGTGAAAACTGCTCTCTTTTACCTAAAATAAAAGATTTATTCTTTATTATTACTATACGTTTGTCTGATTGCTTGCAAACTGTTATGTTTGTATTTTTATAGGTAAGTACCAAAGAGTATTGTAATATTATATGAACAAGAGTGGCAACTCTATGGTCAAATATGCATGTATGGAAGGTGCTGCTGCCCTACGCCCTGGTGAAAAACTAATGTGACGTATCTATAGATGTATACCTATCTATATGTATATGTTGGTAGTGATGTACAGCTTTAATTACGCTTAATTTTAATTGATAGGCTAATTGCCACTATGTCAACCAAGATGGCCGCTAATTTAGTTCTTTACCAAACAACCAGAGATCGCTGTAGTCGCATGAAAAGTGTGATATATGTAAGTATGCCCCCCCTGGTGAGTACAGTCTTGTTTAAAAATATGGGTGCACACAACTTGCTCATAAATATGTCCCATAGCTCTTATGTCGTCGAATTAAGGTATAGGTATATAACGATGGGAGGATTAAATCGATACTTATTTTTGCACTTCACCGTACAAGAAATAGTTATACATATACAATGTTGCTTGTGACGGCGTGTTATTAACTCTAAAATATACTTACTTAGAAATTATATTGGTGACAGTTAACGTCAAAATAACAGCATTTTATTACTCACGTGTCTGTCATTTGTAATTATTTCCTGTTTATATGAAAGTTTTAAGTCCACCCGAGTAATCTTTAGTTTGATATGAATATGCTGTATATTTACTACTTAGCTATAACCCTCGGTTTCGCCTGTATAAACCTTTAGGTCTGGCGGTTGAGCTGAAATTCCGAGATTTCTAATATTTTATTGTGATATTCCTTTATGATGCGAAAAGTATCTTCTCCTGTGCAAAATTTCACGCCACACACACACACACACACACACACACACACACACACACACACACACACACACACACACACACACACACACACACACACACACACACACACACACACACACACACACACACACACACACACATACACACACACACACAAACACAAACACACAGAAGTGAACGCTCAATATACCTGGTATCGGACGAGAGATCAAGTTAAACGTTGTGGAAAAAATTGGATAAAAAATTATGTCATGTAGGGTTAGCTGTAGTTACTTAACTTTAGTGCCATGGTTTTTTCCTTATTTTTTTCCAGAAATATATAATTTGGCCTCTTGCCCGGCACCAGGTCAGTTGAGTTTTGGAACATCCTGTATACACTCTTTCGCATTTATAATACATATTAATAGAATTAAACGTAACTCCTACGTAGTAAGTACTGAACTAATATTGTTGATGAAATCAAAAGTCAGTTTCACAGTGGATGTATGGTTGTAACTATTGCACACGCAATGAAAGTGTGTGTAATAGTTGAGAGTAAAGTGTATATCCGGGAACTAGTGGCATTGCGAAGCAAGAAATTACGAGGTATAGTGCAAAATGATTTTCCATCGGGAAAACTCGGATCTCAATCGGAATACGATGGCACCCGAGGCCGTATTGTCTAACGCTTCTGACGCTTACCTTCGCTTTCACCATCTCTTTCTGTCATCATCTTATACCATTTGACAGAAAGAAATAGTGATTGCGAAGGCAAGCGTCAGAAGCGTTAGACAATAAGCCTGCCGAACTGTCAATCAATGATTGTATTAAATGAGTGACGTTTTCATATCCATTAAAATGGAACTTTATTGTTCAGTGTCAAATGTCAAAGTGAAAAATGTAAGATGGCTACACGGCTGTAAGATGGGTACTGAAGCTAATTGAGAGAGCACGATAAATACGAACTTTTCCGATGAAGTACGAAGGAAAATCATTTTGCACTACATCTGTAACACATGACTATGCTGTGCCATAGTCAACATCATCATCTAGGCCTATGCGTCTGTTTCAGACGAATTTCGGCGTATTGCCAGTGCAATCCTTTTCGTGACTGACTAGTCCGTTGCGAGAGCGACATTTTCGTCTACAGGCCCTATACTACTAAGCGCGAAATTCGAACTTCGTTTCATGCCGTTCCTTTCACGCTAATGGTATTTATTACGAGAGTGATAGGGACCGCACGATCCGAACTTCGAACTTCGAATTTTGTAGTAACCCCCCAGGCGTGACAGAGAAGTTTGCATACCTACGTGATAGCTTGATGCTGTGTCTATCTCTTGTCAGCAAGTGTCTTGCACCAGGCCCCGTCGTAATACTTGCGACCCTCCAATACATGTAAATTCATCAATATTCAGTGGCGGAAGGGGTTCTAAATTTTATATGCGCAAAAAATATTTTGCAAGGCCTTATGATGGCGCACCATGTATAGAGGGTGTCCCAGAACTCAACGATAACCTGGTACCAGGCAAGAGGTCAAGTTGTACCACTACTGGAAAAAAACATCATCCATCATCTCAGCCTTTATACGTCCCACTGCAGGGCACAGACATCCTCTCACAATGAGATAGTTTGGGCCGCCATTCCCACGCTGGCCCGGTATGGATTGGGAACTTCTCACACACCATTGGATTTCTTCGCAGGTGTATGCAGGTTTCCTCACGATGTTTTCCTTCACCGTAAAGCTCATGGTAAATTTCAAATGTAATGTCGCAAATAAATTCCGAAAAACTCAAAGGTGCGAGCCGGGATTTGAACAATCCTCTCCTTGAGAGGCCATTGGTCAGACCGATAGGCCACCACGGCTATACTGGAAAAAATATGGTAAAAAATCCGAGGCACTTAGTTAAGCAATATATAGACATTGACATCGTTTTACGGACGATAGTTTAACGTGACAACGTCATAACAAAACAAACCCCCCCCCGCACCCCGCATTGTACATCCTGGCGTTCGCCGCTCTCTTGCAACTGGCCCTCGCCGCTCTCTTGCAACTGGCCCTCACCGCTCTCATGCAACTGGCCTGCTTCGCTGCTCTGTAGAATGTAACGTTACGTAACGATATATGTACGTTACACTGAGCCATGATTTTTCGTGTATGCGGCCTCATCGATTTATTAGACGATGTCACGTCAAAAACAGACAAGAAGTGCACGTTCAAAGATGTTTTATTTATTTCCGTATCTAAACTTCGTTTATCCGTGTCTATCAGTGCTAAGCTAAGCTTCTGTTTGTTGTTATTGCTTGCAATCGAGATAGATCCTAATGATTTCATAAACTTTATGACATAAAGTATAAGGCTAGCAAATTTATTGCTATTTAATCAGAATTAAACCAGTTTTGAAGCTGTTTACAAAAGAACTATTTTTATAATTGTTCTCGCTTTATTTTATACACTAGCAACACGCAACAGCTGCTGTTTTGCATTTGCATCTGTCATTGTCACTGTCAGTCAAGTGTCAATGTCAAACAAATATTCGTCGTACCTAATTTTGTGTTGTGGTGTGGATGTTGAAAATTTCTCAACAAATTAATTGGTATGTTAATTGTTAACGCTTGGGCTTAAGCAGAATCAAGAATAATGGAGCGATCTAAGATTGAAAAGACTAAAATACTCGCGCCTGATGTCGCCGTTAGCGCTGTTCTCCAGCCGAGTCAAGAGTTGCCTGCTGAGACTCCCATAGTAACGGGATACGACTGGGAACATGGCACAGACTACAATAAGATACTCGAAAGCTATTTACACTCCGGCTTCCAAGCCACAAACTTCGGTAAAGCTGTAGAAGAGATCAACAAAATGTTGAAAACGCGCGCAGTTGCTTTGACAGAGGAAACTTGCGATCCTTACGAAGAAGACGTCTTTATCAAGAAGAAAACTAACTGCACCATCTTCTTAGGGTTCACTTCGAACATGATATCGTCCGGTCTGAGGGACACTATACGATTTTTAGTGAAAAATAAACTTGTTGACTGTATTGTGACAACGGCAGGCGGAGTTGAAGAAGACTTTATCAAATGTCTCGCTCCGACGTACGTAGGCGACTTTAATTTAAGTGGGAAATCTCTAAGACTGCGTGGGATAAACAGGATTGGCAATTTACTTGTGCCTAATGATAACTACTGTAAGTTTGAAGAGTGGGTGACTCCGTTGCTAGATGAGATGCTGTTGGAACAAACTCGGGATGGCATGGTTTGGTCTCCATCACGGATCATTGCTAGGTTAGGCGAGAGAATTAACGATGAAAGCTCTGTTTGCTACTGGGCATGGCGTAACAACATACCCATTTTTAGCCCGGCTTTGACAGATGGTTCTTTAGGAGACATGATGTATTTCCACTCTTACAAACGTCCTGGTCTTATCATTGACATATTAGGAGACTTACGGAGACTCAACACTATGGCAGTTAAAGCCAATAACACAGGCATGGTCATTCTCGGCGGAGGCGTTGTTAAACATCATATTTGTAATGCCAATTTGATGAGGAATGGAGCAGATTTTTCTGTATATGTTAATACTGCTAGTGAGTTTGATGGCAGTGACGCAGGGGCTAGGCCCGATGAGGCTATTTCGTGGGGCAAAATACGGGCTAATGCGACACCTGTCAAGTTGTATGCTGATGCGACTTTGGCTTTCCCATTGCTTGTAGCTCAGACATTTGCTAAGTACCATTTTAGTAATAAAAAGAATGTATAAGTATATTCTTTAGTTTTATTGATCTTGTCAATCCTGCTTCAGTAATTTTTCTGTATTTCATTTCAGATCGTCTTAAAAAATTTGTTGCAAGTAACCCCATCTAGCGTTGAGTAGCAGTAGCACAGAAACACTGAACTCTATCGTATTTTGAGGCAAACGGCAGACACGTTCTGAAACTCTACTTACAGATTTTAACCCGAAAGTATCTACCTACTTTAAATACTATCAAAATCTTAATTGAATTGCTAGCGAATTATTTTATAATTAAGTATTAGGTGGCATCATAATTTACAATTTATAGATGTAAAAAATAATCTCTTCTAAAAAAATTAAAGATGAGGGCTTGAGCTTCTGAACGTGCTTGGTGTGAATGAACTGTCAAATATTCAATGAAGTTAGCTGCTGTCTGGAATCCTTGCAGTTTATTGGTGTGCGTGGAGATGCACCACATTTTACGCTGGTGTGCTGTCTGTGAAAGCGGTTTTTCAGAGTTCACGCTTGCCGTTTCTATCGTTTGATGCGCCGCCGGCCGGACGCCGGTGTCGTTGGTGCATAATATTTACTTTAAAAACCTAACATTCCAATTCCAATATTCTAAATTAAAAATGTTCGTAGTCAATTTGAAAATCGAATGTTAGCTTTTTTAGCGGCCAGTTTGTGTGATAAGTGATTATGATGTGCGTTTTGAGATCGGTTTTGTTTCTTTCGCTACTTTTATCCGGTAAGTTGCATCCTGAGCTTATCCTATTTTTAGATTTTATGGTCATTCTGCGTATATTAACGATATTTCTCGGGTAGCTTAATGTGTAGTCTGGAGTCGGTGCTTTGATGTTGACAATATTACTTTGTTGAAATGCAACATGAATACAGAACGACTGTTCGCTGTTTGAAGTCGTTTTAGGTATGCAAGATGCGTTCTATGAGGTGTTTGTTGCAGTGCAATGTGTAATGAATGTTTCATTTATAATGAGTCCTTTATGCAGAATTTCTGATCATGAAAATAGTTCTTTTCTTTATGATCAATGTAGGTAACTTGGATTGAAACGTAGTGGAGATTTTATTTATCGACTTTAAGGAGAAGGATTTGAATTATACAGTTTTTTGCTGTCCATCTACATTTGTGCTTATTTTTTTCACCAATTGTAATGTTACGTATTTTCTAAAAATTAGCTAAAATATGGACAGTTGCAAACACTCAAAAATTGACTAGTGACCCATGATAAAATAAGACCTTACATTAGTAGTTGAAATAATCAAAATCATGTTCTTGCTTTTGATTATCGAAAAATTAAAATATAATTTTTTTTTAAATTTATTTTGCTTACCAAGAAAACAATAGGTACCTTTGTAAATGTAAATAGTTATTGTATTACTAAAACAAAGTGTGGGTGCCTGTTTCTGCTAACTGATAGTATAGTGGCAACTTTGATGTAGGTAGGTAATGTCAGCAAAAGAAGTTTCATATAGGTAAGATTTTATATCTCTCTTGAAACTTCAATTTGAATATGCTAGTTATTGTTGGTTTTTAATTTTATTAATAAATGAATATGAATATGATTAAAGTTATTGTATTTTGTTGAAGGAACAAGTCAAAATTGTGACATATTTTTTGCATACAGATTTAATCTTGTTATTATAAAAATAAAAATATAATAGTCATTTCATCATGATCAGCTCAGCCCATAAACATCTCACCACTAGCACAGGCCTCATCTTGGAATGAGAGGGCTTGGACTGTAGTTCCCAGACAGGACCAATGCAGATTGGGAACTTTTGTCATTTGTAACTTGAGTCATAAAAATGTTCACAAAAACATTCTGACTCTACAATGAGTTTTAAATGTAAATTTGACCATTCTGTCAACTTATTTACTATCTTCAAAGTCTGAACCATTTTATTTTGTAAGAAACAAGCTAAAATTAAAGATTGTAAGTAACAAGCTAAAATTAAAGATAGCTGCAATCTTGAATTGAAATTAGTTAAATATTTATGTTAATAATTATAGTACTTTTAATAAAAATGGTGTTTTATAACTGAAATATTTATTTAATAGTTATTTTATAAGTAGCTGTTGCCTATGACTTCATCTGAAAAGAATTTGTTTATCACTTCTGGGATAAAATCTATCCAAACCAAATTTTATCTAAATCAATTCAGAAATTTAAACGTGAAGAGGTAACAGTCAGAGTTACTTTTGCATTTGCATTATTAATATCAAGAAGGATGAAACTGTTGAAAATAAGATAATGTATTTTTTAATTTTTTTTTTAATTTATTCAAGAAAAAAGAAAATTAAGTATACATATTAATTATAAACAGCGAGCGAAAATCGCGAATGATTTATCTGTCGCTGATAAATTAGAAAACTTATTGCCCCGATTGCATTCCGCTGCTGACTCTACTAAGTGTTTTGCCTGTGGCTATTGTAACATGACTTGTTATGTTATGTTATGATTATGCCTGTCATGTCTGACAGTGAGCTATGGCACTTAAATGTCAACAAGTGATAGACAGGAAGACAATGTAGTACTGTTAATCTTACTAATATTATAAAGGTCAAAGTTTGTATGGATGTTTATTACTCTTTCACCCTAAAATGGTTTGAAAGATTCTGATGAAATTTGACACACAGATAATTAACATGTAGGATTCTTTTTATACCGGAAAATTTCATAGTTGCGGCGGGAAAATGAATTCTTTGCAGACAGTCTGTGACCTAGTGGTAAAAGCCGTGGTGGCCTAGTAGTTTGATCTATGGCCTCTCAAGCAGAGGGTCGTGGGTTCAAATCCCGGCTCGCACCTCTGAGTTCTTCGAAATTGACCATGCAATTTACCATGAGCTTTACGATGAAAGAAAACATTGTGAGGAAGAGGAAACCTGCATACACCTGAGAAGAAATTCAATGGTGTGTGTGACGTTCCCAATCAGCACTGGGCCCGCGTGGGAACTACGGCCCCAACCCCTCTCATTCTGAGAGGAGGCCTGTGCCCTGCAGTGGGACTTATATAGGCTGGGATGATGATGATGAGAGTCGGTGACAACAGCTAGTAATTGACCAAGTGGAGGATTTCGATTTCAACTTGCCAAAAGCTATTCGCCTCTAGAGATCGCGTTTCTCATCACATTCTTATGAAGTTCTTTGAGTAGGTTGGATAATTATATATGGAACATAATTTGTAGGTTTATCTACAGCCATTATCCGTCCACTGCTGGACGTAGGCCTCCCTCATATTGCGCCAACATTCGCGATCCTGGGCTTCCCTCATCCATCCACTGCCCGCTGTCCTCCTAAGGTCATCAGTCCAAAGTGTTGCAGGGCGTCCCACACTACGCTTTCCTAAACATGGTCTCCACTCCAGGACACGTCTGCTCCAACGGTCGTCAGTTGTACGGCAAACGTGACCAGCCCATTGCCACTTCAGCGTGCTAGTCCTTCCTGCTTTTTTTAGGTTTAATCATATTATTATTATTAATTAGCCTGGAGAAATGTCCCACAGCTGGGCAAAGGCCGCCCTCCATTTTCGCCATTCAACCCGATCTTGAGCCTTGTCCTTCTAATCCTTAACAGGGTTTATACCTGCTGAGCTGGCAACGTTGCATTTTTGTTAGTTTTTCTCGATTATTCCATAAAAATTGAATGAAAATTAAAAATGTTTTGTATACAAATTGGCCTAATACATAAGTTAATGTGTCTACTGCAATAATAATTCGTGATAAGACTTTTATATTCTTTTAAAACCGTTAGGTAATAATTTGTTCATTTTTAAAGAAAATAAAAGTCTATCACGAATTATTATTGCAGTAGACACATTAACTTATATATTAGAACAATTTGTATACAAAACATTTTTAATTTTCATTAAATTTTTATGGAATAAACGAGAAAAACTAACAAAAATGCAACGTTGCCAGCTCAGCAGGTATAAACCCTCTTAACGTACACGTCTAGGTGTCGTCCCGCCAACGCCTCCTGGGCCTACCTCGACGCCGCCATCCATTTAGTGGTATCCATTCCGTAGCTATTTTAGATCACCGAATAACATACAACCTGATAATTCATGTAATTTGTTACAAGATGAGTCATGAGGTCGTACTTTATTGTAATTACTATTACACATGGGACTGGTCTGGATTCCAGACCATTTTATCTACTCAATGTGACTGACTGTGTATGTGTGTTATGTTAATGACGCAATGTGGTCGAAACGTCGAGGTACTGGGTGAAATACTAACTATTAGTGAAAGAAAATCGCGAATGCTTAAAACAATCGTAAACCTCATCGTCATAATTTTTAACCAACTTCAAAAAAAGGAGGAGGTTCTATGTTCGACTGTATTGTATGTATTTTTTTTACTACTTTTTTTCTATGTATGTTCATACTTCATATCTTTCATCATCGTCATTCAGTATTCGGATTTTTTTCATAATGGCTGAGCCATGTTGGTTAAAAACGTAAAAAAGTATCAAATTTTAGACTGCGAGTTCTGGAGGCCAAGTCATGAGGGAGGCCTTTGTCTAATGGGCCTATAATTTGGCGTTAAAAGAATAAAAATAAGTGGTAGTATTTCTGGACACTCGCCCGGCTGGAATTTTTTAACACACATACAACTAACTATAAGAATTATTGGTAATTTAATTATGTAATTAAATGAACATACCAAAAATCTGAAATGTATTGATTTCTATATATAATTGATTATCTATAAAATGTGGCTACGTAAGTAACTTATTTTAGACTCAAAATAGTTTGATATCCTTGTAGGAATATTTACATGTTTGTTTGTTTCTTCGTATATTTTTGCATTTTGAAATAATTCCGGTCGGCATTGGCGATCCCTACTTCCAATTGGCGTATCTACTGTGTTAAAATAGTTGTTATGTTAAATGCTTTAGATTAGACGTACCTACCTACTTATGTAAATAAATAACACTGTAGATCTGTCTGTTTGAAAAATATACCGAACCCGTGGTAGATAATAATAATAATAATAATAATTTTATTATGTTAAAAGTTAGGTTTACAGTGCAAGGGTTGGAATCTGCTAGTAAGTATAAAATACCTGTGTCAGCAGACTCCGCTCTTCCATAACAAATAAATTTTAACAATAACAACTATACAATACTAACAATAGTGTGAGTGTGTGGATGCGTGTGTGTGTGTGTGAAGATATTTCGACATTTATAAGTGCTTGTTACAGCCTATAATTTTTTTTTGTTCTCGTGTCTTAGACCCTTAAAACTCCTAAAAGCCTAAATTAAATAAAGATATTTTGACTTATATGTTGAAACTAACTTAGTTGTATAATTTAACCCATGTTTCTAATTATGGGTCTGTTTCCAAGAATTTTAATGAAACCTCAAAACCGCCGCGGGCTGCCGCCAGGTTTAGGGTTCCGCGGTACTTTTTTATTTTATTTTTATAGTTACTAATTAACCCTTAAACGATACGAATGGCGTGTGAGAAAAGTTCCCATCCCGTACTGGGCGTGGGAACTATAGCCCAAGCCGTCTTATTCTGAGAGGAGGCCTGTGTCCAGCAATGGGACGTATTTATATAAACTGGAGTCGATGAAAGTGATACTCTTGCTGCATTTAGGTTTTATAATACAAGTACCTACAATACTATTGTCAAGGTATTGACTGCGAATAGTAAAAAAATTGTGGAGATCCTCGGCGATGGCCTATATTTAACAGCGGATTTCCTGTGTCCGATATTTATCTAAAACCTTTAAACGAGCAATTCTTGTATACTGAAAGACGTCCACTGCTGAACATAGGCCCGCAAGGCTCGCCAAACAGATCGGTCCCGCGCCATCCGCATCCAATGCGGGTATCTAAATCCGTTCAGCCGTTATTGCGTGATTGACTCACATACATTCAGACATCCAAATATCCAAACATCTTTAAAAACTTTCTTATTCTTAGGATAGAATAGGATTAAAAGAGACAGACAAACAAACTATACACCGTGAAATTTTAGTGGTTGTTTTCCCGAAACGAGGTGATTTAGTATCGATTGTACAATCGATTTATAATTACTATTTTGACTAGAGTCAAAAATCCAATTGTGAAAAACGAAAGTCGAAAATGACCGCAAACCAATAGTAACGCTTCGTTGGTACAAGTAGCGTACGATCGTACGATAGGTTAGGTAAATAAAAATCAATTGCAGAAAATGTATGTGCGCGTATAACTTCAGAACGGCTGTGCCTAAGTATTTGATTTGTCTAATTATTTTTTTGTTGTGTTAGTAACTATAGAGAGAAAAATTGTATGAAAGTTTTTTTTTTAAATTAGTACCTAGTATACTCGTGCGCAGCCAGGGCGTGTAGCTAATTTATAAAATTACTAGGATTAGTAGTATAAAATAAAAAGAACCTTCTTCCATCAATCAAATGTAACATTTAATTTTCCCACGGAACCCTCCCTCCACACTAACTAAGCCAGTATCCAACAACCATTAATATAAATAAACGGTTGTCCAAAAAACATCGTTATAATTTCTTTGTTCTTGCTAATGTTGTACAAATAAGAAAAAAATGGTTTAAATTGGCGATATTCCGTCCAGGTAGCCACCCTAACAGCGGGGTGCCAATGCAATCAAAACGTGCCAGTGTTGCCTTAGAAATGCCGCAGACACGGCTACAAAGTGGCGATAATTTGACAAACGGTGTATTAATTCAAGTTTTTATGTTTTTCTGCATCGTCGTGTTTGTACAAGGTTTTGTTTTTGGATGTGTGGATGTTTGTTAGTCTTTCACACTAAAACGGTTTGATGGATTTTGATGAAATTTGGCACACAGATAGTTTATAGCCTGGAAAATTGCATAGTTACCGCGGGATAGCGACAAACGAGTTTTTCGCAGATGGAGTTGCGGGCAACAGCTAGTCAAAGATATAATAATATGTCCCGAAACTAGCTTGGCTTTTTAGACGACCGGATAGCCTAGTTGTAAGAGACCCTAACTACGAAGCTTGAGGCGGGTTCGATTCATGGTCGGGGCAGATATTTGTGAAAAATACGACGTTTATTTCCGTCGCTTTTGTTGCTCGTTTCCTAAATATCAGAATTGCGAAATACTAGATTGCCGACTTACCCTATTTCTAAAATACCAAATTCCCAGAATACCAGACTTTCCTGTCTGTCACCGTGTTTCTCTATATCGGATTGCCAAAAAAGCGTGCTTTCAATATACCATGTTCCATTCAAAACCGAATTCCCATAATAGTGAAATCACCAGACTCGTTAAACACGGCCCCCTGGCCTCCCCACGACGACCAGTACGCTTAGTATAAGTTTTACTTCACCAAAATACTTCTCGATCACGTTTACGTAAAAATTTCAACTTTATGGAAACATAGACGGTCGCGCGCGGAGGCGCTGTCCATGTTTCCCTAGTAATTGAATTTTTTACGTAAACGCGATCGAGAAGTATTGAAGTGAAGGAAAACTTATACTAAGCGTACAGGACCTGCCTGACGAGCCTGGTGATTTCACTACCTGGTATCATGGGGATTCGGTTTTGAATGGAACATGGTGTTTTGAATACAAGCTCTTTTGGCAATCCGATATAGAGAGAAACACGGTGACAGGAAAGTCTGGTATTCTGGGAATTTGGTATTTTAGATATAGGGTAAGTCAGCAATCTAGTATTCTGCAATTCTGATATTCAGGGAACGAGCGGCTTTTGTATTTAAGCAACCTGTTTTTCTCTTTGACTTAAAACCGTCGTGCAAAGAAGACCGATTAGTATATGTATATCGTTAACTGTTACATAAACCAGTTATGGTTTTTAACAGTGGCTAATAATGTTAAAAATGTAGAAATCTATTATATGAGTAAATAAACTAAAAAAAAAAAAATATATTTTTAACTAGCTGTTGCCCGCGACTCCGTCTGCGTGAAATTAGTAATTTGGGCAGCTTATTTTTTTTCTCCAATTTGGTTTTTCATCAATTATGGCTCTCCTTAGTTCCTCGATATAAAAAATTTACCCACCCCCGCAACCCCCCCCTCCCGAACTCCCCCCCCCACCCCCCACCGAACCCCCCCCGCACACCCGCGTTCACATTCACCACAAGTCAAGCGTGCCTATAGAAGTTTTACTTCAAAAACCCCCGATTTTGAAACATTCTTCCGCTCCGCTCCGCTCCTTTTGGTGTTAGCGTGATGATTATGTAGCCTATAACCTTCCTCGATAAATGTACTATATAACACTGAAAGAATTTTTCAAATCGCAGCAGTAGTTCCTGAGATTAGCGCGTTCAATCAAAAAAACCTGTTCGATAAATTCTTAAAATAGACGTATCTTTCTTATTCGTGAACCGATTCAAATGAAACGAACACTAAATGTTAATCCAACAAAATACCAACATATCAGTGAAAACCGCATCCTTCTAGGTTAAGCCGTTTCTGAGATTAGCGCGCACAAACGCACAGAATAATTCTAAAAATCATTGTTTTGGGTTCTATTGCGCTAATAAATAGCCCTAGTGACATTTATTCTCAAATATCTTCAATGTACAGACACCGACTTGTTACAGATTTATTATATGTATAGAAGATAGATAGATACAAAAAACGCGAGCAGCAAGGTAAAATGTAGCTCGAAGTAGGTAGGTAAATTTAACACAACTGATATTCCATTAAAGTTCGAAACGTCATCATTATCATGTCGTTGTTCCAATGCCCACAGGCCCCCCTCAGTTTCATAGGCCTTGGGCTGTAGTTCTCATGCAGACCCAGTGCGGATTGGGAACTTCACACAGTTGAATTTATTCACAGGTTTTCCTTACGCTTATTTTTGAAGAGCAAGTTCGGGTGCGTATCTACGACCTTCTGCTTGAGAGGCCATAGATCGAGCCTGCCACAACATTTTTAACAACGATGCTTTAAACTTGTATCATTCAAATGTGGTCAAATTAACGTCTCTGAGTGCTCCAGTTATATTCGGGATAAGCAATCAAGAAATCACCGGTAACAATCCTTACAAAGAAAAGGAAAAATACGAAATCCGCCGATTGACGACCCCTGGTCCCCTTCGCGAGGCAGGGGCGCGCAACTATAAAACCCGACATATTTACGATCCCTGCTTCTCCCCTTGCCCTTAACGAGAGGGTGGGAGTCACAAGCGGTAGCGGGTAGTATTGGCCTTTCGCTGATATGGTTTAAACACGGACTATTTTATAATATTTAATGCGTACAGAATAGCACTTTTCATCCAATGATTTTAGTTTCTGCTTTCGACAATTAGAATTAAGAAATCTTTATTATACTAAGTATAATGACACCACCAATCAACTAACGTATTTTTTATGAGCTGTCAATACACAATACTCCCATGGATTCGGTAATATGTGTGTCTGATTCTGTGTAGTAATTGCTAGCTATGAATTATGATACTTCTGTGCTGTTTTAAAGCAACAAAAAATGCTAAAATTATGTGTTTTTTACCAGAATTGCGTCTTGAAATTATTGTTTTATGGTGTCATCATGTCTATTGGCTGTATATCGATGGCCGCTGGTATTAATCGCACTTCGACATTCACGTACAGTCAAGGTATAAATACATATAAGTATGTACGTTAAGGCGTCAAAAATATATATACAAATCTATGCCACTAACTATAAGGGTTTTGTATGTATTTGGATTGGGCGCGATAGCTGTATAGATATTTAGGTCTTCGACTGTACGTTTACTAGTTTCACCACAGTGGACAGCTGAGGAAATCATCTAACTTATTTATTAAATACAGAGTTGATAAATTCAATTCAATTCAATTTATTTCCATAACAATTTACATTGTGTCGGATATTAAAGACTATGGAATATAGTCTCGTTCTAAAAATCTTAATTAATCTAAATCTTAATCTAACAGCCATAACTTTTAAGTAAAATAATTTACATTGCTATTAATTAACTTAATGTAACAAACATAACTTTTAGCTAAAATAATTTACATTGCACTTGAGACAATATTGCATAATTGAGCATTTAATAGGAACTATAGGTACATATATTTCTAAACTAATTTAAACTATATTAATAAAATCATTTATATCATAAAAACACTTACTCAACAAATAAAGCCTGAGCCGTTGTTTGAACAGTTTTACACTATTTATGGACTTTAAAACAGTGGGAAGGCTATTGTACAATTTTACAGTTTGGTTTCGTGTGCTATGCTGTACTACTCCTAGGGTTGGTGCAATGGATTTAGTTAAATCTTTTCTACGAGTATTTTGTCTATATACTCTTTCATCGTGTGTTTCAAATTTATCTGGATGTTTAACAACATCCGTTAACAGGGTTAAAATATAAACAGAGGGTACGGTTAAAATATTTAAATTAATGAAATGTTCTCTGCAGGATTTCCAGGATGGGATTCGCATTATGGTTCTTATGGCTCGTTTCTGTAAAGCGAATGCTTTTTTGATATTGTAAGCATAACTTTGACCCCAATATCTAATACTATATCGTAAGCGCGATTCTACTAGAGAATAATAGACCATGATAAGTTGTTTTACAGTAACTTCGTCTCTTAGGCTCCTCAGCGTATAACAAGCCGAGCTGATATTGCTTTCTAATGCCTTTAGTTCCTCTCTCCAGTTAAGATTGCAGTCAATTCGTACTCCAAGAAACTTGACCCAATCTGCCGTCACGATATCAGTACCATCTAAATTTACATTGAGAGATTCTTTATTCCTAGACGTGGTTTTAAATAATATTACTTGTGTTTTGTTCATATTCAAGTGCAATCTATTCATAATGAACCAAAACTGAAATCCTCTAAGAACTTCATTTACTACATTTACTAAAACTACAACATCCGATCACAATCTCACGGATAAACTCATTATTCGAGCGTTTCAACAGCATCATTTTCGTGATCATATTTTGGCTGTATATTTTAATGTAATTTCGTTTATTTAAAGGTCCTGTACTTCAATTAGATAAATTGAGACTGTATCAGAATGTTCTGCCTTTTCTACAAAAATGTGTCCACAAAAGTGATTTGGAACAAACGTTCGAATAATGCCCCAAATCTGTGATGCAGTGTGTACTTTAAGAAAAAAATAAACCGCAACATCTTTTCCCTTGGATGTTTTATAAACCCATAGGAAAATCGGTCGCTCGTTCAACGCGAAAACAACTTTGTTACCACCAATTAAAGTACACATTGAAACCACACGGCAAACACTCAAAACGTTACGCTTCGCTACTGGCAGACTTTTTTTTAAATCCGTGGTGATTTTTTTAAGCTGGTTATATTATGGAAAAGCTTCGAGTGGTTTTCTAGAACATCATCGTAGCATTTTAGCATAAAAATTAAAAGAAAAAGGGACTGAAGTTTCAAGAAATAACTTTTTTTTCTTAAATTAGAACATTAACATTCAACGGGCTTCAAATGGGAATTAAATTATTGCTGCAGCAATTTTGATAAAACATTCATTGGCTTTACTTTACGGAATTTTCGTGCCACTTTTGTGCGCTGTATCACTGCATAAGGTGATTATTTAACAGATTGAAATGTACGATGTATGGGAAAAATTCGTGTCTAACCTCTAGACCAGTGGTGGTGTGGTGGTATGGCACACGGCACGGAATGATGAGGACCTGGGTTCGATTCCCAGCATTGGTCTTTTTTCTGGGATTTTTTCTGTGCATCTATATTTCAGTTTGTATTTAGTATGAAATAAATAAATACTTTTAAGCTGTCTGACTTCTTATTTCTCGACTTTCGATATTTAATAGAAGCCGTGGTGGCCTATTGGTTTGACCTATGGCCTATCAAGCAAAGGGTTGTGGGTTCGAGCCCGGGCTCGCACCTCTGAATTTATGTGCGAAATTAAATTTTAAATTCAAACAACAACAACTCAAAACAACTCAAAACTAGCAAATTAATTCGTCGGCTACTGTTGAATAGTTGAAGCAGTGTTGCCAGCCGCGCGCCACTTGTGGCACGTTTTAATTGCGTTATGTTGGTAACACTCACTAATCGAGACTACATTATGGCCTGACCACGCCAGATGGGGTCTGGAGTAGCGGTCAGTTTAACTAAACTAATCAAATAATCAAATTAAAAGTTAATAAGCAAATAATGTTAATGGCTCATTTCAAATTTCGTGCAGAATATTCTGTAACTATTTGTATGGTACCACTCTATTACCATGCATTATTACAAATATTGCATAAATAATAAGCATCATTTTCGATTCTGATAATCAATATTATCTGTGATATTAGCTAATTGCCAATCATCAATCGTTTCACTCAAATAACCGCAAATAGACAGTGTAAACGAACACCACGGCGAGTGCTTGAAGAATTTAATTTGCTGCCTGCTGCAATATTGCACCATTCGCACTTCCCGCCGAAAGTCAAAGTTCCATCGTCACCATCTCGATGAATGGCAGTCTACCACAGACCACTGTACGTTTTCTTCGGCACTTCCTGCCACGTACGGTGAAACTGTGGAACCAGCTTCCGGCGGCAGTGTTTCCAGACAACTATGACAGCGGGGCTTTCAAGAAAAGGGTTTATACTTCCTTCAAAGGCCAGCAACAGATTAGTGACTCTCTTTGAGTTGTTGATATTTATGGGCGGTGGTGATCAGTTTCCATCAGATGACCCGATCGTTTGCCTCCCTCTCATAATAAATAAAACATGAATTAAATTAGACTTCCTCATTTAAACAAAGTTTTCAGCGCCTTTTAAAGTGAAAATGCCCACTTACGCGATTAACAATCGGTCATGTTTGTGATTGTGACCACCTTGAATGCTCCTATGTTTATGTTGGCGACTATGTACAATTGTACAGTCAACGAATTTGATTCATAGGCCACTATACAGGGTGTTACAAAATAACCCCTGAAGCCTGAAACCCCATGAACAGTAAATAAAACTGATATTTGCGCGCTGTTCTTTTTTTTTCTAAAAAAATATATACTCATTTAATTCTTTACTGGAGTACTTCCATACCCTTCAGTTATTACGGGTAATTTTGTAACACCCTGTAGAACCTCGTCGCATTATCTACTACATAATTACAACGTCAGTGCAGGTCAAAGGATTATCAATCGTAGAAGATAAACAAATTGAGTAATTATGACATGGTTCTATAGTGGCCTAGGAATCAAATTCTGCCGTCGTAATTATAAAAGGCACAACTGCAGAATTGCTCAAAAAAGAAACAGCGTAAGTTTACAAAGAACAAGTGTGCACTTAGGCCTTTTCTGTTTCACAAAAAATTCTAGTTGTGCCTCTTTTTTTTACGACGGCAGAATTGGTCGACTGTACCTGTATCGTATGCTATAGGGTGAGCAACAAAGCTGATCGCGGCCACTCACGCTAGCTATACAGCACTACAACTTGTTCCTAATTTTAATTAAAATTAAATGCATGGCTTATTTTTTTGCCTAGTTAGTATTTTAATTGTTTTGTTACAGGTTTGCACGCGTCAGAGGGACGTGAAGGTAATACGACCAAAAATATTTTATTTCACAACACCTTGTAACAGATAAAAAACAGCTGTTACTCACCGGCTTCGCACAACGGTGGCAAAAGACTATTTTAAACCTCAGGGCGCCTGTTGCTGATTATAGTAAATAAAAAAATCACTAGATGGCAAACACTTTATTAAAATTATTAAGTTTTACACTAGAATAATGTTCGGGACTGACCTTTTTCACTGTTAAATCACACTCTTACACTGAATATGGAGTACTTAGCAATCCGCGAGACTGTTGAGGAAGCAGCTTACTTCAGGTGTCCTGTCCTGGAGTCACTTTCCACTCGAGTTACCCTCTGCAGTTCAGATTAATGGGGCCAAGGAGAAGAGCCAGCACCGAGCTTGAGAACCCGCCTTCTTATTAGAATCTAGCGATAGTGATGCGATGTGATGTTACGCGATACGATGCGATACGATGCAATACGATGCGATATGATTCGACACGATGCGATACGATGCGACCCCTAAGAAAACAATAAAAAATCGGTTGAAGATACCAATAGCCATGGTGTGCCAGACGGACACATACCATATTAAGACAAAGAGCTACTTACAATTGCTGGGTTTGAGGAAATTCACTAAATATCTGCCATCCGGTTATTTTTAATATAGTTATTTAAACATGGGCTACTGTTTGCCCTAAGAAATATTATTAATTTCTATTTTTAATTAAATCGGTAAGTAGATGGTATTCTAAACTTTTTTGTTCTTAACGGCCGCTCTTGAAATGACCAACTTGTGCGGTGGCGCTGTATTTATGCGGCGGTTTAGGGAACTATTTCATTCGAGTCATTTGATGGATGAATGAGCTGACAGTTGTTATCGACGGTTTAAGCACGATATTAGAGTTCGCCGCGAGACGGCGCTGATATCAATTTTTCACGTTACAACCTATGCGCCTGTTAGAGGGGGGAGGGGGGGGGGTAAATCCTCAAAAACGCCTCGCTTAGTTAATGGACGCCCCCTTTATACGAGACCATAGCCTCAGACGTGTGTGGCAAAAGTAACGGGCCGTTTAGGTACACTTCGTCCACATTCCCATTTCGTTCACATTCCTACTTCGTCCACAAATTGATGTCATTTAAACAGTTTTTTTTAAGAATAACTGTTTGTTCTAGCACATCAAAAAAAAAAATGTTAATATTCATCATATTTCAAAGACCGTGGACGGACTCGATACATATTGGACGAAATCGGCTCGATAGAAAATAATTGCAAAGATAGGTCTTAAAATTATTATTAAACGGTTCTATGTCTTTATTTTTTTGGCGTATGGGTCTGCAATTAAAAAGATGAAGTCAACATTTAGGCCTAAAACAACTAAATTTCATAATAACTTATTCACTAATACCCCTAATTTTCAAATTACCATGGGCTCATAATACCTAAAAATACCTAAAATTTCAAATTTGAAGAGGACACAATTTGAAATTTTAGGTATTTTTAGGTATTATGAGCCCATGGTAATTTGAAAATTAGGGGTATTAGTGAATAAGGTATTATGAAATTTAGTTGTTTTAAGCCTAAAACACATATTCATACCTAAACCGCTAACGAGTCATATTTCACAAATAATCCACAGTTTTTTTTTAATTCAATATTTATTTATTATTTATCTTCTAAGACCCGGCTGCCCAGTAACAGTGGCCTCTCGTTTACTCCGATACAAATAGACAGTGTGCGCCGACGTTGGTGTTGGTTGACAGCGTCTGAATTCTCAAGGAAGATTTCATTTTGTGATTTAGGTATTCATGTTAAGAGAAAAATACTTGCTAAGCACGGTGCGGGTCAATACTATTCAGATACACTACCAATTTCGTTACGATTTTGTTACGAGATGAGAATGTGGACGAAATGGGAATATGGACGAGATGGGAATGTTGACGAAGTGGTGAATGTGGACGAAGTGGGAATGTGAACGAAATGGGAATATGGACGAAATGGGAATGTTGACAAAATAGAAAGTGGACGAATTGGGAATTGATTGTGGACGAAAGGGCACTAGGAAGTTTTCAAAATGGGAAGTGAACCTAAACGTAACGGGCAAACCGGTGGGAATCAGATTGTTACGGGCCCACGCCACTGCGTTGGCAGACGGGGTGTAAAATGTAACGGCGGTGCTGGCGTCTGATACGAGCCGAAGGTCGCGATATGGTTCTGACCGTCGGTGACCTAACCACTGCAATATTGTATGGAGGGCTGGAGTCGTTAAAGAGCACTTTGAATTTCCTTACTAATCGTACTAATAATAAAAGAGAAAAACTTGTGAAGACTTTTGAATGTTTCGATATCTGTATATTTATTAGACAATCAAGTAATAATGGCTGAACGGAATTAGATTAAACTTGGATATCAAATTGGTTTACAGGGTGTTACAAAATTACCCGTAATAACTGAAGGGTGTGGAAGTACTCCAGTAAAGAATTAAATTAGTATATATTTTTTTTTACAAAAAAAAGAACAGCGCGCAAAATTACAGTTTATTTACTGTTCATGGGGTTTCAGGCTTTAGGGGTTATTTTGTAACACCCTGTATAAATGGCGGACTTCTGAAGTAACAAAAAACACAACCAAATTGATAACCTTTTCTTGAAGTCAATATAAAAATAATAAATAATCAGGTTCAATCAACATCGAAAATAATCAGTAACAATATTTTAGTGCAATTCATTCCAGCCTATACAAGTATACGTATACGACCCACTGCAGGGCACAAGGCCTCCTCTCAGAATGAGAGGGCTTGCGCCGTAGTTCCCACGCGGGCCCAGTGCGGATTGGGAAGTTCACACACACCATTGAATTTCTTCGCAGGTGTATGCAGGTTTCCTCACGATGTTTTTCTTCACCGCAAAGCTCATGTAATTTCGCACATAAATTCCGAAAAAGTCAGAGGTGCGAGCCGGGATTTGAACCCACGACCCTCCGCTTGAGAGGCTATAGGGTAAGTCCAGGATAGATGCCCCACTTTTTGAAATAGCTTTATAATTCAAAAACTAAACAAATTATAGCATTGCGTCCAATGCGTATGATAACTATGGTCCTTAATCTATTAATTTACTGTACTTGTTTTAATATAAATCGTATGGATTTTGTGTAAATCGTACTTTTGTAGACCCCTTATAAATGGGATAGGTGCCTACCGTGGGGGATAGACGACTCGTCGCAAAAATGCGTCAGCGGATAGATGCCCTTTGAAATTAAACAATTTAAATAAAAGTTATCAGTCTTTTATATTCATTGAAAATTCGCCTAGAATCCTAAAAATTACTGAAACACATTATAAAAGCTTAATCAATTCCATATAAAATGTGATTTTGTTTCTATTTGAAAATACAGAAAAAACTTCACTAAATACCAATCAATATGTACCTACATTACATAACTACCTAGCTAGGATCAATTGTTTTTCATTTTTGGCAAAACGTCGTCTTAGTGTTATAGACGGTATTCCATATTATGTTCAGGCTTCTTCATTGACTCCTTTTTCTCCCTTCTTCATTTCCTCGAACGCTGCTAGCAAGCTTTCTTCAGACCAGGCGACGTTACGCGGGACTACGAGGGCGTTTTCTCTCATATTTACAAGGCATTTCGATCCTCTGCAACATAAAAATTCTTTGAAACAAGTTGAGGATAGATGCCCTTAGGGGCATCTATAGCGATCGAAAACGGGGCAACTATACTTTTCGCAGAGGATAGATGCCCTTTTCGATAAAAAATCAAGTAATGATAAAATCACTATAAAATATACTAATCCATGCAGTCTAAACTTCAGTGCAACTAAATGAGTTAGCTAAAAGCGAAAATTATAAGCCAGTCTAAAGTTATTCAAAAACAAATACTTACGAATATAATTTTCACGCTCTGCGAGGTCTCGCCGCGGAAGGTTTTGGCACTCATGGACTAAACGCGTTCGCTCTTGCTCATGATAGCAGCGGCCCAGAGGTTTGCAGGGAGCGGGCTTGCTATTATTTAGTGGAATTTTGGTCCCACAGCCTTGCAACTAGTAGAAATTGAAATCGAGGCATCTATCCCACTGGGGCATCTATCCTGGAATTACCCTAGGTCAAACCACTAGGCCACCACGGCTTATTTGTGCATTTAGTGCAATGCGCCTTTTAAATATGAATGGACAGTCGATGAAACCGTATAACGTACCAGGCTGAACCCTTTTCATTGCAAATGTCATGTTCACATTCCATACATCTGCCAAAGAAATAGTCGTGAAATTAGTTATGAAAAGGTGCCACCCTAGAACGTGATTCAGTTTCCTTGACTCACATATATTCGTATATATGTAGGTACATGCGTGTATTAGAATACCAAGTTTCCTTGAACCCATTAGACTAATATGAAGAACGAGTTTGTCTGCATGTAAACTTCTTAATGGATAATTTACATTTACACTAATCGGGGGAGGCAAGTCTAAAGTTTACTCATACATTACAAGCATAATAAGAGCACTTTTGTACCCTGTTAAATAACAGTAAAGTTGGTCTTATAAACTTATACTGTTTTAAATATTTAAGTGATAATAGGCAAGTTGACGCCATTAAAAAATAATTCGAAGACACGACTCCAGTAAAAAAACGCTTTATTTTAGCCCTGAAAACCAGCTTAATTTTCGATTAACTGCAAAATTAGATTTTTTGTTGCTTTAAAACAAATAAACAGTTGATTGAGTTGGCGAACAAGTGACATCATAAGTTGCTATTACCATTCAAACTCTATGGGTTCTCCCATTGGGTTGTGTTTTGACAGCTCATAAAAAGTACCTACGCCAGTTGATTGGCGGTGTGAACATCCCTATTGTTGTGCACTTTTTTTCGTATCTATTTATCCCATTTTGTAATTGTAAATTAGAAATAGTAGATTTTACAACAAGAGCACAAAACGAGCCCTTTTTACCCGAGATGTTTATACATGGTGATTTTTAATCGGTGATCAGGAATAACAAAAAGCGATAAAGTCGGCCATACTGAATAATTTCTCCCATGGGACCAATACGAAAATCGGGGGAAAAAATCCGTGGTTCTATTCATGGAGGCTGCCGAGGCTGGTGAGGCCCTGAAGTTTTCTATGAAATCTTTTTGTTACTCCTGATCACCAATTAAAAATCATCGTGTATAGCCACCCGAGCCGGTATGGCGAGGGTGGATACTTGGATAGACACGTCGAGGGGAAAATGGGTTTAATGCTCGAGTTTTACACTCTGCTTTTCACTTAGATTGCAAGGAAATTAAACAACAACATTGAAAATAAAAATTACAAGCTCTTATTTTTCATGCATTCAAATTCTATAGTAATGTATTAGATTTGCCTAGTTTTATTAATTTCGTATTATAAAAGACACACCAGTACAAGTACACCAGTTATATTATAAAAAAAAAAACAAAAAAAAAATCTACTGTTTGTGGCTGTTTGGGCCTGATTGCCTTGGTCTTAGACGAAGATTTTACTTTATGCACCAGATCATAAAAAGTCATTTTATGCAGCATACTCTCGACCTAAAGAACAACTTTACGAGCATGAGAAGTGAAAAAGCATTTGTAATTTCAGCTATTACTCTTTTCACGTAGCTTTATTTCCAAACTTGTTTCACGAAGTTCAGTCCGTTAACTTTTAAGAGTAAAGCACTCTAGGTAATGAATTTTACCTTTTCTCGTAGACACAATTAGTTTGTGCTTCCAAAGGCTTAATTAATGCTTCTTACGCCTGGTAGAAATAAGCTATGGTATGGTCAACGTCATAAATAAGTGATCACTTTTGAACCTTGTCACTTTAACGTAAGTTTGAAAAGTCATACGAAATTATGTAACGACTGAAAGCGACAAGGTACAAAAGTGATCACTTATTTATGACGTTGACTGTACTTATGGGGCATAAATATGAATTGTGAGTTGTTTTCATTTACATGTGACTCACATGATGGTGAAAACGATAATTTAAAACTTGACCAACGGTAGTACGTGTAGATGAGGCCGAAGAACAAAATGATTCTATTCTCCTCGCCATTTGTCACTCGAAAATATACTTTGTGAATGCTACTAACACAGTTGGCGGTAAGTTACAAGAACTCGAGCATTTTTAGCCCGAATTTCGAAGCTCTGGAGCTCTTTTTAGAGCTGGCTTAATGGAATGGATTTCAAAGAAAAGAGAAGATTTTAAGGCTACAGTTTTTTTTGAAGGGCTCAGAGTCGCTCAGCGAGTTATGGAGAGGGTTATGCTCGGAGTTTCTGTACGGGATCGAATCAGAAACGAGGAGATCCGTAGAAGAAAAGGAGATCGACATAGCCAAATGGACTAGCTCGTTGAAATATCAATGGGCTGGGCATATAGCACGCAGAACAGATGGCCGTTGGGGCCCTAAAGTTCTCGAATGGAGACCAGGGACTCGCAAGTGCAGCGTGGGACGTCCACCAACGACATGGACGGACGATTTGGTGAAGGCCGCAGGTTCAGGGTGGATGTAAGTCGCTTCCAACCGTAATGATTGGGCGTCAATGAGGGAGGCCTATGTCCAGCAGTGGTCTCCCTACGGCTGAACTGAAGATGGCGATGAGCCTAAGGTATAGGTACGCCACGGATATTAGTGTCTTGCGCTTGAGTACATACGCTTAAAAAACCGCCCGTTCTAATAAAGCGGACCACTATTTTATAATCCGAAGTTCGTAACTTTATTTTTCACGAGAATCATCGCGTAAAACTGCAGCGGAAAACAAAGAATAGCACTGAAAAGATCCGCCATATTGGGAGCGGAAACGGAAATCATTGTTTGGGCGGAATCTAGCCTTTTGTTGGGTTTTTATCAGCGCCATGAATATTCGAACTTCGAACGAGCGTTTGTTTATCGATAGGATTCCGATGCTGGCAGGTGGTAGGTACGTTTTTGTTCTGTATTTTTCTGCCATTAGGTGTTCCAAATACAAAATGTCACCAAATAAATCCGGTATATTTCAGCCTGTGTTTTATAGTTTAACTGAATACTCTTGTAAAAGGAATGGAATTTGCTCGCAACGTCTATCTTTCTAGTTCCATATAATATAACCAGCCAATCACCAAGGCACAGTACCTCTACCATGAGTTACACTAGTTTACAGTGAC
Source organism: Archips crataeganus (assembly GCA_947859365.1). Taxonomy (NCBI): domain Eukaryota; kingdom Metazoa; phylum Arthropoda; class Insecta; order Lepidoptera; family Tortricidae; genus Archips; species Archips crataeganus. Next base: position 3,580,609 of record OX402071.1, on the reverse strand, counting down.
CGTACTCGCTAGCGACGGCGTAAATGATTTGTATGGAGAATTGTACCTCCGTAAGTGACCGCTAGAGGCGCTGTACAATTCTCCATACAAATAATTTACGCCGTCGCTAGCGAGTACGGTCACGTAAACTAGTGTAAACTCATGGTAGAGGTACAGGTCACCTCTCAGAATGAGAAGGTTTGGGCCGTAGTTCAATGTTCAGTACGGATTGGAAACTTCACAAGCACAATCAAATTTCTTTGCAGGTGTGTGCAGGCTTTTTTACGATGTTTTCGTTCACAGTAGTAAAGTTCATGGTAAATGTCAAATGTAATTCTGCACGTAAATTTCGAAAAACTCAGGAGCTTTTAATCAGTTTGCACAAAACATTTTAACCCTTAAATATTTTCCGCGCATAATACGTACGTTTTTCCCCGTTATCAGTGCGTGGCGAAGGAGTCATCAAGTGGCAGTGTCTATTTTCTAACTAGTGATGTGAGTGAGAGGTGAAAATATCGACATGGATAGTATCGATACGACGCGATTATGAATTATGATGCATGGCGCTTTGTGACTTGTGAGATGAAGTTAAATAATTAAGAATAAGCAAGTCGAAAGTCCAACGATGAATAATTTAAAGGCAAACAGCAGGCGATGCTTATTTATGAACTACATGTTTTTATCTTGCTTTATTTGCTTTTTTAATTATGTCGGTTACTTGGTAGTTTTATATCACATACAATGGGGTGCGTGGTTAAACCCGTTAAGTCGATATAATTTTTTGTAGGAATTTCGAATTTAGATGTTTTACATAGTGTTCTATTTTCAACAGTCAATTATTTCGACTTATTGGGTTTTACCACGCACCCGTTTGACCGCTATGTGTGTGTGTGTCTGTGGCATCATAACTCTAAAACGGGTGGACTGATTCGGATGCGGTTTCATTTATTTGAAAGCTGGTTTCTTGGCGATGGTTCTTAGATATGTTTCATCAAAATCGGTTCAGCCGTTTCAAGGTGTCTCTTTTGTCAGCTGCAGAAGGGATCTTAGGCGCATAATGGGCTTTTACTTTATTTTCAAACATATATGCGACCGAATTGCGTTGGGGATTTTTAAATTTTTTAATTTATACAGGGTTATTTTTAATTCACTGACATCCTCTTAACCCTGAATTCCTATCACTCAAACAAATGTTTTTTGTTCTACGACTTTTTTAAATGAAGCACTTTTTCCCATACAAATACACAAAGTATCGTAAAAATAAGAGGTAATCTCAAATTTTCAAAACGTTATTACACCATAAATATTAAGTTATGACAAAAGCCGTAAAACAATAGTACATTACTGCAGCGGCCGCGAAATAGGGGATTGCCGGCCGAGTAGTTATAGATGGCCGAGTGTTAACGAGGCCATCTAGTGATACGAGGCCGGCAATCCCTGTTCGTGGCCAAGGCTTGTATAGAGTTTTTCTCAAACATGCATCATCATCATCACCACCATCATCACCGCCATCATCATCACCATCACCATCACCAACAACATCATCAACATCCATCAACATCCATCAACATCCGTCAACATCCATGAACAAGAACATCCATCAACATCCATCCATCCATCCATCAACATCCATCAACAACCATCAACATCCATCAACATCCATCAACATCCAACAACATCCATCAACATCCATCAACATCCATTAACCAACATCCATCAACCAACATCCATCAACATCCATCAACCAACATCCATCAACATCCATCAACATCCATCAACATCCATCCATCCATCCATCCATCCATCCATCAACATCCATCCATCCCTCCGTCCGTCCGTCTGTCCGTCCGTCCGTCCGTCCATCCGTCCGTCCATCCATCCATCCACGTCGACCACGTCGACCTATTAAACGTCATGGTGCTGTGTCACATAAAACAATAGACGATCACTTTGCTGGCCTTGGCCAGCAATGTTGTATGAAATTCCATTATTGACCTCTCGTCTAGCCGCACCTGCAACGTGACAGTTCGTGGCGTATTTTAAGGAACATAACGTCAATATTTCATAGCATGTTTGAGAAATAGTACATTACTGCAGCGGCCGCGAAATAGGGGATTGCCGGCCGAGTAGTTATAGATGGCCGAGTGTTAACGAGGCCATCTAGAGATACGAGGCCGGCAATCCCTGTTCGTGGCCAAGGCTTGTATAGAGTTTTTCTCAAACATGCATCATCATCATCATCATCATCGTCATCATCGTCGTCGTCGTCACCATCACCATCACCACCATCATCATCTTATCATCACCATCATCATCACCATCATCATCATCACCATCATCATCATCACCATCATCATCATCATCATCATCATCATCATCATCACCATCACCCATCATCACCATCATCTCATCATCATCATCATCACCCATCATCACCATCATCATCATCATCATCTCATCATCACCATCATCATCATCTCGTTATCACCATCATCATCACCATCATCATCATCACCATCATCATCATCATCACCATCACCCATCATCACCATGATCTCACCATCACCATCATCATCATCATCATCATCACCCATCATCACCATCATCATCATCATCATCATCATCAACATCATCATCACCATCATCATCATCTCGTTATCACCATCATCATCACCATCATCACCCATCATCACCATCATCACCACCATCACCATCATCATCACCGCCATCATCGACACCATCAACATCATCATCATCATCACCAACATCATCATCATCTTACCTTACCTTAAATAAACGTAGTGGCAGAATGTCTTAATGAACCAAAACGCAAAATATTGCTTATAGTTTTTTTTTAATGGCTAAATGCTATGATGCCATAGACCTATAAACGTCATAGTATGAAACAATAGACGATCACTTTGCTGGCCAAGGCCAGCAATGTTGTATGAAATTCCATTATTGACCTCTCGTCTAGGCGCACCTGCAACGTGACAGTTCGTGGCGTATTATAAGGAACATAACGTCAATATTTCATAGCATGTTTGAGAAAAAACATTTGTTTAAGTGGTAGGAGTTTAGGGTTAAGAGGATGCTAGTCAATTACAAATAACCCTGTAGTTATTTTATATTGAGATCTTTGTTCATCTCGTGCACTTTTTTGGCATTCAAACTTTCAAATATCGACAACAGCATCACCCCGTGTCGCATCACTACGTCATCGTCATCGACTAGTGTAGTACGCTCCGACGCCTCCCCACACACCATGAATACCGGAGTATTCTTTTGTACAACTATCTCTTACTTATACTTAGATACGACAGAGAGGCATGCACCTAACAAATGTTCGTCTGAGCAATATGAAAATATTTTACGTGCGGCGAAAGTTTTTGTCGCTGATATGCATGGAAATTGCACGGTATTGATTTTTGCGAAGATTAAGTCTAAACTTTGGTCTACGTTAGGTTTCTTTCAACGCCCTTTGAAACATCCCGCTATCTCACTAATATTGTAAAACGTGAAAGTTTGTATGGATGGATGGATGTGTGGATGTTTGTTACTCTTTCACACAAAAACGGTTTGACGGATTCTGATGACATTTAGCACACAAATAGTTTATGTAATATGATTTGATATCACCTAATAGCTAAAATGTTATTTAACTTCACTTATTTTTCTCAGGTTAATTTTTAGGGTTCCGTACCCAAAGGGTGAAAACGGGACTATTACTGAGACTTCGCTGTCCGTCTGTTTCCAGGCTGTATCTCAAGAACCGTGATAGCTAGACAGTTATAATGGCGTTAACTAGACACTTGAAATTTTCACCGATTATGTATTACCGTGGCCAAATAATAAAAATATAATTATATCTCACACTGCGTACATTTTACTTAGAAGCAGGGTTCTGCTAACACTGGATTATCATAGTTACGGCTGTTCACGGCGTATATTTTGACATACCTAAAAAGTACGGAACCCTCAGTGCGCGAGTCCGATTTGCACTTGGCCGGTTTTATATCATTTTTCCTTTAAGGACCAGTTAGTCACAACCTTCATTGAGTATACCAGAACCAGAAATATGCGTTGCCAGTTTCTATATTTTTTAAAGTCAAATAGTAGCACGAATTCTAAATTCGAAAATCAAAGATGGCCGGTGCAGTTTGGCGCGCTTTGTTCTCGGCATGTTAGTGTTGCTAGTTTTTGTCTGTCGGATTGATGGACCATTGTGTTGCCAGTCGCAAAATTCCAGCGTCGAATAATTGACAAGTCCGCTATGCGAACGCTTTGGTTTTTGCTACGTATTGAATCGTTAGCGGATTAGAATCCTTTTTTAACCTGTCTGCATTGTTTTACTTCGCTATTCGCCGTTCTTGTCAATGGTGTCTAGACTTTTTGTGTTAAAAAAACATCGGTTTTTTCGTCTATTTGATACCTCACTATCTAGGTACCGATAAAGGGTACGGAAAGGTCATCAATCCCAGCCTATATAATATGTAGGTACAGGCCTCTCAGGATGAGTGGTTTTGGGCCGCAGTTCCCACGCGGGCCCCGTGCGTATTGGGAACTTCACTCACACCAGTCACACCATTGAATTTCTTCGCAGACGTGTACAGGTTTGCTCACGATGTTTTTCTTCATCGTAAAGCTCATGGTACATTTCAAATATTATTTCGCACATAAATTCCTAAATACGCAGTGGTGCGAGCCCAAGTTCGAATCCCTTATCCTCTGTTTTAAACCATAGGTTACCACGGCTTTTTTTTTTCTAGAATAACTCCTCATCAATACATCATTATCACCACTTTTCTACGCACCAGTCATCTTTTCAATTTTTCATATATACTTACATGCATAAAAATACGCCGGTATTCCCAAAAGGGGTACGCGCAGAGCACACGAAACGCTGCATTTACGTTTCGAAGCCATTTATAGCAATTTTAGGTTTAATTGGAAAAGTTTTATAATAGTGACATGTCGCTAGCCTATCGCCTATACAATACTTTAACATTTCCTTAGTCGCTTCTTACGATATCCCCGGGGTCATCATTAATACTCCTAACATTTGGCACAACACTGTCGTCAACGTACCTACTATATCAAGACTATTTCTCATCATTCGCTGCAGATTACTCCAGGGGCAGTTCTAATGAGGTTTTGATCACTTCCACATCACTGATTGCCGAGGGACGCCTTCACTTCCGTATTTGTTTGTACGTAGAAAGTCAGAAACCTAAATAAATGGTTGATAGAAACGCCTACACTATCAAAAATAAAAAAATCAAAAATGTATTTCTGTAAGTAGGCTGTTAGAGGATTTTTTGCATGTCTACTTTTTTGAGTCTACCAGCGAGCGCTTTCGGGAAGACTATGACTGACAAGAAGAATGGTGCAAGGAACTTGGCACAAAGTCATGAAATCATTCACTATTAAGGCAGGTTTAGACAGGGTCAGTAACTGACTTCGAATTCGAGACAAGTCAGCGCTGACCCGTTAAATACCCAATGTAAATTGATTTGAAGTCAGTACAGCGGTGGGAGGTCAGCGCTGACTTTCAATTTACATTGGGTATTTCTCGGGTCAGCGCTGACTTGTCTCGAATTCGAAGTCAGTTACTGACCCTGTCTAAACCTGCCTTAAGTCTCACGGAAGTTTTATGTTTCATGTTCATAGTTGACGTACACTGAAGATCAAAACTAACGGGTCACTCTCCTTACAATACAAAGCTTTCTTAAAAGCGACCCCTTATTTTTGCTCCACAGTATTGTAGACACTGGCCATCGAGACCGTGTCGCTGTTTCGTAAATTTGAATTGTGTCTTCTAGAATTCCAATCATGAAACGAACAGCGGACATCAGAGGCGCTACTACGAAATTCGAAAATCGAAGTTCGTATCGTATTATCCCACTCATTCTCGTGTCAAATCATATTAGCGTAAGCGGGACGGCACGAAACGAAGTTCGAATTATGCACTTCGTGGTAGGGCCTCTGACGTTCTGGGGAGCCATTCTTCGATAGGCTGTGACAATGTGTGGTTACATTGAAGCTTGTTATTAAAACCAATAACTAAACTCTATCGTTGAATTCAGATAGGGAACAGTTACCTTAGTACCTTTATTATTATGAAATGTCATACAACCATGACATTGAATGTTACATATTACAAAGTAATATTGTGGCTAAAAATAATTATGACCTGCGAAAAAAAACCTTGCAATAATTATTATGAGTGACTTTTATTACCTTTAACATCATGAAGTGAAATGCTTCTATGACACTGAATGATATAACTTTACTTATTTAGTTCTTTCAATAATTATGACTTAAGATAATCGTAAGAAGACCGTGCGGAGTGGCGTTACTCCACCGACAAGAGCATAGCTCTTAAATTTGAGAAGAAGAAGATAATCGTAACTCCAATTTATGTTCTTTAATATTATGACTTCCGATAATATGACAAAGAAAAATTATGACAGAAAACGTTATGGGCTAGAAAATTCGGACCAAAATTTTATGGGAGTCATTATAGACCCTTATAATAGTTATAATATGCATAGTAGTGAATCCATCAAGAAATAAATAGTTAAAGTTACTTCTTTTCAGCAACAAGGGCAATGCAGAAAGACTGCACAATGACTGTGTAGGTATTCAGCATTTCAGAATTCATCAAACGAGGCATATAGTATATCCCAGGGTACGACGGCATAGCTGATCCGTAAAATTTGAAACGGCACCGGCGGGGGCTGGCGCGTGACCGGACTGCCGGATCCGAGCACATTTGAAACCGTACAGGGTTATCTACGTTAAGGCAAGACCGTCTCTCTGAAGCTAAAAATTCAAAATGTAGTTGGTTATCGAAACCATCAATCGATCGTTGAAGCATAAAGCACCACCAAAATTTCCAACGCATGTGTGCGTGCTGAGATGATACAGCAATAAAAAAAGCAGACTACTACATACACACTCTTTCGTAAGGATGTGACATAACACATTGAAATAGTAATTTGGAGGGGCGGGCCATGTTATTGTAGTTTATCTTCTGCATACGTTGTCACAGTATAGGTATTGGTCTTGCGGAGAGGAATTAAACCATAAACAACAAGTACAGACGTTTATTAAGAACGCTAAACTGTGAGCAAGCAAGAGACTAGAGGGTCGTAGGTTCTAAGCACTTGAGTGGGATTCGCTTTCTCTGGACAGACACTGCCCTGGATTCAGGAGACCGTAGGACGCGCTGCGGGCGTTGCAGGTGGATCTCCAGAGACGCTGCTGACTTGCAGGGCTGAGACCAGGGTGCTTCAGGGCTCAGAGTGTGCTGGTGGTGTAGAGCCAAGTGGTGGAGACTGCAGTTCCGTTCGGCGGTTTAACCCCGACTTGGTTGCCCAATAAACGGGCAGAGTATCCACAGGATTATTATATGGTAGATGTACTGTTTTTAGATAGCTGTGTTCAGATTCAAAATGTCCGAATTTTTGGCGGCACTGGGTTTTAAAGGCTTAATTAAGTCACGCCCCTCGAGATAACGCTAACCGTAATTTGTGTTATGTGGTTTGACAGTTCGTGCCACAGAGAAGACACTGCGCAACAAAACGATGTACTTAATTTATTTAGCTTTCCTCATTATTTAATTAATTAAATATTAAGGAAAGACAAGAGCTCAGATTTTGTCCGCATTTACTTAATTATATTAAATAGATACGCCCAAAAATCATAGCAGCGGTAAGTTTGATAATAGCGCCATCTAGTGCTCGCGGGGTGAGGCTCGTTGCATTGAATCGAACTAACTTCGCTAAGGATATCGGTAATTACGTCCAAAAAACACCAAAAATTGATATTGTCCCAATTGCATTGTGACAACGTACAACCGAACATTGCAAGTGAAATAAAAGTTTTGTTGGCAACCCTAATCTGGCAGGTACGAGTATTCTTGGTTGCGATACACCCTGCCCGATCTAAATTGTTTTGTAATACCCATATTATTGTTCTAGATATCTATAATTCTTTATTTGATAATAGGATCTTACCGTTATGGTTATGGCGGACAACAATATCTTTATAAATGGCAGGTAATCTTAGCAATTTTCTGGATATCGCTTTGTGGAATAGGGTAGATGACACTCATCATCATTATCATCCCAGCCCAGCCTAATCCGTCCCACTGCAAGGCACAGTTCTCCTCTCAGAGTGAGAGGGGTGGGCCGTTGCACAGAATATAACTAATAGCTGGCCGTAGTTCCCACACAGTTTAGGTAGTAATTTATTAAATGTAATTCACAATATCATTAATTCATATTATACTTTTAATATTATTAATTTTTTTTTTAGTTAGAGGCGACACTACGAGGGGCGTTCAATATAAAGTGAGAATGAGATGCAAACTCTTTTAATATTACGAAATTAAATACTGGCCGGTAAAGCTAATCTATCTAGCTGATTGCTATGAAAAAAAAAACTAACTGTCTTTTGTTTAAAAAAATATACGGTAATTTCTTTGCAATGCTATTGAGTACGTTAGCGAAAATGGAGAAAATTGAACTGCGCGCCGTTATCAAATACTTGTATTTGAAAAATTTTTCTACGGACCAAGTCAATTTGGATTTGCGGGACACTTTAGGGTCTAATGCTCCTCCGTATTCAACAGTCGCACGTTGGTGCGCCGAATTTAGACGTGGAAGAACATCGACAATGGACGACCCCCGCTCCGGACGCCCTACTACAGCAGTAACTGAAGAAATTGTGAAAAAAGTCGAAAACTCAGTTTTGACGGATCGTCGTGTCACAGTTCGTTTTATTGCTGAAAATGTAAAGATTTCAACGGGGAGCGTGCATAATATTTTACATGAACGCCTGGGTATGAAAAAGGTATCTGCGTGTTGGGTACCAAGAATGCTTACTGACACGCAAAAACAAACTAGACTAGAGATTTGTCAAGAAGCTTTGAACCTGATGCAGCAAGACCGGGAACTTTTTTTGGCGCGATTTATAACAATGGACGAAATATGGCTCCATCATTACGACCCTGAAACGAAACTGCAGTCAATGACATGGAAAAGGCCATCATCTCCAACTCCGAAGAAATTCAAGGTGAGCCCATCTGCCGGTAAGGTCATGGGCTCTGTTTTTTGGGATGGTAAAGGGGTATTAATGATTGAGTATCTTGAGCATGGAGCCACTATTACGGGCACTTTATACGCCAAACAAATAGCAACATTGCGCAATGAGATCCGCGAAAAACGGCGAGGTAAACTCTCGAAAGTTGTGCTGTTCCACCAGGACAATGCCCCGGCACACAAGTCCGCCGTTGCAATGACTGCAATTCGTGATGCTGGGTTCGATATCCTTAAGCATCCTCCGTATTCACCAGATCTCGCTCCCAGTGATTTCTACCTATTTCCGAGATTGAAACAATACCTGAGAGGCCAGAAATTTGAAGACGACGACGCGGTAGTCGCTGCAGTACAAGATTTTTTAAGTATTCAAGATGAGACCTTTTTTAAAAATGGAATTTTAAGTTTAGAGTAAAGATATACTAAGGGGGTGTTTCACCACCTTATTGTCAAACTGCTGGTTACGTAACCAATGAATAAACTAAGTACTGGACAAATCTGTCAGCTAGTGTTTTTTCAGTTTCACCACTCCGGTCCTGTGCAAACTAAGTACCACTTAACTAATCGTGGGTTTAACAAAAAGTCGGAATGGCAACGTCGCATTTCACGACCACGCGTTCCTGTTCGCTCACTTTCTTTCAAAGAGTCACTCATTATTAAAGCAAAAGAAATGGTTAACTATATAATTTTTGAATACATCTATTTTTTGCATAAACAAATATTTAACATTATAATTGATCCAAAAACGGTATTCATTTACGATACTTTGTTAACAATAACAAATAAAAATAAAATCACGTAAAACGAATCGAAAAGTGGCGCCAAACCATTTGACAGATAAACTTTTTTTTAATGGCGACATACAAGTTCAGGTAGAACAAACGAATGAGCCGCTGAAAAAACGTTTGTTATTAAAAAATATTACGAAATTTTGGATTTATTTTTACATACTAAAAGTGTACCTACATTTTTTTATTCAAATCTTGATATTTAAATTATTTTATGCAATTTAGCATGACCTCTTTCTTTAAAAAATAAAAATACTTTGTTTATTGTTCTGAAACCGGCTGAAGGGCTCTCCAACCATGGCCACAAAAAATAAACTAACTTTATGTGACGGATGAAAATGCTAAATGCCTCCTGATCTGATGGTCAAATTAAGAAACAGTTTGTCCGTCACTTAGCGCTAATCGAGACTGGTGAAACAGAAATTTTAATTCCATCTGTCAAATAAGGTTATGATTAAGCTAATCCGAACTTTAAGAAAAGTGGTGAAACAGCCCCTAAGTGTATTATGCTAAAAGGTGACTTATGTCGAAAAATAAAATGACATTTAGTAAAAGTTGTTTATAACATACTCATTCTCACTTTTTATTGAACGCCCCTAGTATATCTTCTAATACAGGGTTATTTGTAATTCACTAGCATCCTTTTAACCCTAAACTCCTACCACTTAAACAAATGTTTTTTGTTTTACGGCTTTTGTCATAACTTAATATTTTTGGTGTAATAACGTTTCGAAAATTTGAGATTACCTCTTATTTTTACGATACTCTGTGTATTTGTATGGGAAAAAAAGTGCTTCATTTTAAAAAGTCTTAGAACAAAAAACATTTGTTTGAGTGATAGGAATTCAGGGTTAAGAGGATGTCAGTGAATTAAAAATGACCCTGTATATAAAAATCTCGTGTCACGGTGTTTGTTACCGAACTCCTCCGAGACGGTTTGACCGATTGTTATGAAACTTCTCCGTGTTTGGTAGGCCTGAGAATAGGTCGTAGGCTATTTTTTATATCCCTATTCTTCGCGGACGGAGTCGCGGGCAACAGCTAGTTAAATTATAAAACAATAATTCCAAGACTTGCCTCTAGTAAAAAAAAAACACTTTATTTCAGTCCTGACTTCTTTCAACTAAAATACGGATAACACACGTCAAGTCACGTCTATGAACGAGTTTAGCTCGACTGTTTCGGACTAATCGGTAGCCCTTCCTCCTAGAGCACACGCCACTACCGGCCACCGTTCTGCTCGACAAATCTGATACTGGCGCCCAACTACCCACGTTTTCATCGTCGTTTTTGCTGTCATTGTCAAATGTACCGTGTAACGTGGGTAGTTGCGCGTCGGTATAGTTTCGTCGAGCAGTGCCTCTACCATGAGTTTGCACTGGTTTCCTTGACCGTGCTCGCTAGCGACGGCGTGGGTTATTTGTATGGAGAATTGTACAGCGCCTCTAGCGGTCACTTACGGAAGTACAATTCTCCATACAAATCATTTACGCCGTCGCTAGCGAGTACGGTCACTGTGCCTCTACCATGAGTTTACACTAGTTTACGTGACCGTACTCGCTAGCGACGGCGTAAATTATTTGTATGGAGAATTGTACAGCGCCTCTAGCGGTCACTTACGGAAGTACAATAGGGATGTTTCCTAGGTAAAAAAATAATAATTCTTATTAGTCCGTATTTTACATTATCAAAAAATATTAGACACGTAATTTTTCTTTTGACAATTAAACAAAAAATGACGAAGATATGGCGCGTTGAAGTTCCGCGTGACGAGGCGTGACGTCACTTGTTCCTAAAACGCTCATACAAAGTGTAGGAACAAGTGACGTCACGCGAAACTTCAACGCGCCATATCTTCGTAATTTTTTGTTTAATTGACAAAATAAAAAATACGTGTCCAATATTTTTTGATAATCTAAAAGACTGACTAGTTAGGAAAGTAGCCAATTCTCCATACAAATCATTTACGCCGTCGCTAGCGAGTACGGTCACTGTGAACTAGTGTAAACTCATGGTAGAGGTACTGTACAATAAACCGTATTCTGTTACTATCAGCATTAGAGGAAGCTAAAACGGCAACATCTAATACAGGATAAACTTGGCGAAACAAAAAGAAAGGCGAATAACACGAATTATAAAGGAGGCGACGCGTCTCTCCGTCGCACGGTCGCGAAGAAGAGTCCTTTAACCTTTTAACCGGCTGATAAAATATGGATAACTCACTTCTATGATCGACTTTAGCTCCGAGAAGAAGGGCTACGGATTAGCCCGAAACATAGACGTGAGTCATCCGTATGTTTTCACTACGAGTGAGTCTCACGGCAGTTTTATAAATAAAAAAATAAAAAAATAAATATTAGGGGACAATCTTACACAAATCGACCTAGTCCCAAACTAAGCAAAGCTTGTGCTATGGGTACTTGACGACGATAAACATACTTATATAGATAAATAAATACTTAAATACATAGAAAATATCCATAACTCAGGAACAAATATTCGTGCTCATCACACAAATAAATGCCCTTACCGGGATTCGAACCCAGGACCTCTTGCTTCGTAGGCAGGGTCACTACCAACTAGGCTAAAGCGGTCGGTTTATATAGGTTAATCAGACGTTCTAAATCAAATCAATCAATATGTATATGCCAGTATACGCCAATTTTCAGAATTTGGCCATTTTCAATTAAACTTAATATTTAGAACTAAGACAATCCACAAGAAGAATTACTTCAAGCATGTAATTATAGTATTTTATGCAACGGTGTATAATTTGGTCTAAACGGCTCGTGCCGAGCCGTCTTTCATTGCGATATTCACTTCGTTCATATCACAACTCACGTCACTCGCCTCTATATACTAGGGGCGTTCAATAAAAAGTGAGAATGAGTATGTTATAAACAACTTATACTAAATGTAATTTTATTTTTCGACATAGTCACCTTTTGGCATAATACACTTATTATATCTTTTTTCTAAATTTAAAATTTCATTTTTAAAAAAGGTCTCATCTTGAGTACTTAAAAAATCTTGTACTGCAGCGACTACCGCGTCGTCGTCTTCAAATTTCTGGCCTCTCGGGTATTGTTTCAATCTCGGAAATAGGTAGAAATCACTGGGAGCGAGATCTGGTGAATACAGAGGTTGCTTAAGGATATTGAACCCAGCATCACGAATTGCAGCCATTGCAACGATGGACTTGTGTGCCGGGGCATTGTCCTGGTGGAACAGCACAACTTTCGAGAGTTTACCTCGCCGTTTTTCGCGGATCTCATTGCGCAATGTTGCTATTTGTTTGGCGTATAAAGTGCCCGTAATAGTGGCTCCATGTTTCAGATACTCAATCATTAATACCCCTTTACCATCCCAAAAAACAGAGCCCATGACCTTACCGGCAGATGGGCCCACCTTGAATTTCTTCGGAGTTGGAGATGATGGCCTTTTCCATGTCATAGACTGCAGTTTCGTTTCAGGGTCGTAATGATGGAGCCATGTTTCGTCCATTGTTATAAATCGCGCCAAAAAAAGTTCCCGGTCTTGCTGTATCAGGTCCAAAGCTTCTTGACAAATCTCGACTCTAGTTTGTTTTTGCGTGTCAGTAAGCATTCTTGGTACCCAAGGCGCGATACCTTTTTCATACCCAAGCGTTCATGTAAAATATTATGCACGCTCCCCGTTGAAATCTTTACATTTTCAGCAATAAAACGAACCGTGACACGACGATCCGCCAAAACTGAGTTTTCAACTTTTTTCACAATTTCTTCAGTTATTGCAGTAGTAGGGCGTCCGGAGCGGGGGTCGTCCATGGTCGATGTTCTTCCATGTCTAAATTCGGCGCACCAACGTGCGACTGTCGAATACGGAGGAGCATTAGACCCTAAAGTGTCCCGCAAATCTAAATTGACTTGGTCCGTAGAAAAATTTTTCAAACACAAGTATTTGATAACGGCGCGCAGTTCAATTTTCTCCATTTTCGCTAACGTACTCAATAGCATTGCAAAGAAATTACCGTATTTTTTTTTAAACAAAAAACAGTTACTTTTTTTTTCATAGCTATCAGCTAGATAGATTAGCTTTACCGGCCAGTATTTAATTTCCTAATATTGAAAGAGTTTGCATCTCATTCTCACTTTATATTGAACGCCCCTCGTACAACCGATGCATAAAATACTCTAATTATAATTATACATGCTTGAAGTAATTATTCTTGTGGATTGTCTTAGTTCTAAATATTAGACCAGTGATGGTGTAGGGGTAAGCACGCAGCACGGAACGCTGAGGACCTGGGTTCGATTCCCAGCATTGGTCTTTTTTCTGGGGGTTTTTTTCTGTGCATCTATATTTCAGTTTGTATTTAGTTTGAAATATATGGTTTCACGGGATGACCGTAAAAGTAATAAAAAAATGAAGTTGAAAAAAATAAATAGAAAAAGATACTTCATACTTAACTTCTAAATATTAGGTTAAAAACCTTGAAACACTTGTCCTCGCGTGTGTACCTCGCCAAAACACAGATGTATCGAATTATCCTTCGGGCGGGTCACGACTCTAATAGGAAAAAAAACGCACGTGTGTGTAGGCCACGCCTCGTGTTTACGTAGTAAAGCCAATTTTTATGTCGCTCAGTAGCGTGGTGAAAACATTTTACTAGTCAAACCGGTTTTCGTCCAAAATACCTCAGTGCCTCAAAACAAAAGTCTTTAATCAGTGTGTGTGTTGCCAGTGATGACATATGGATCCGAGACGTGGTGCTTCACTATGGGTCTGATGAATTGGCTCAGATTTGCTCAACGAGCTATGGAGAGGGCCATGCTCGGATTTTCTCTACGGGATCGAATCAGAATCGAGGAGATCCTTAGAACCGGGGTCACCGACGTAGCCAGACGGATTAGCTCGTTGAAATGGGTGGTGGTATGGTGGTGGGCAGGCCACATAGCACGCAGAACAGATGGCCGTTAGGGGCCAAAAGTTCTGGAATGGAGACCACGGTCTGGCAAGCGCAGCCTGGGACGTCCACCAACGAGATGGACGGACGATTTGGTGAAGACCGCAGGTTCAGGGTGGATGCAAGTCGCTTCCAACCATAATGTTTGTGCATCAATTCTACCCCTAAATGGTGACCGCAATGGATGGCTCTTATACTAAAGATCAGAGCCTGGAACTTTTGACCGTACGATCAATCGCACGATAAGCCCGTCTATTGTTTAGTTTACCTCTACTTTTAATCTTCTTTACTGTGTTGTGTATCGATTTATGTATATCGGTACCTCTACCATGAGTTTACACTAGTTTACGTGACCGTACTCGCTAGCGACGGCGTAAAATATTTTTATGGAGAATTGTACAGCGCCTCTAGAGGTCACTTACGGAAGTACAATTCTCCATACAAATCATTTACGCCGTCGCTAGCGAGTACGGTCACTGTGAAGTAGTGTAAACTCATGGTAGAGGTACGGAAGTCGTTAACCGAGAAGTTACTAAGACAGGTCAAAATGCCACCAAAATACCGGGCTCTGCTAAAGATGAACGCACACGTTATACACAAGGCGCGCATTCATGCCGATTTATCTTTATTTTCTGGTTAACAGAAGCTGTCTCATCGAAAAAATAACATGTATTTTACAGCAACTTTTACTCATTTTACTAAAGTTTCCTCGTAAAACTTCTAAACACGCCTCATTCATTTTCCGCGTGCATCATTCTGGTCCAAGACATTCCCGTCACGTTTCCTCCGCCTACCGCTAGATGTCGCCAGTAATTAATATCTCCGGAAACATCGTATTAGTACAGGAAAGTCTTGTCGTTTATTTTTGTTCGCGGGATGAAAGGAGCTATTTTCGTCTGCACGTTTGTGGACGCCGACTTTAATGTTATTTGTTTTAGTTAATTATTAACGTAAGCTTCGGGTTTTATGACGGGACTTCACTTGAATTTTAAATGTAGCGGCTAAAGGGAAGGATTTTTAGTGAAATTCGAGTTACGAGTGTAACATTTTGTGATGTTGAGATATATGACATAAAGGCACGTTGAATCACCGTGAGGTTGTTATTTTGGGTCTGAAGGGTAATTTTGACCATTGGGTTCAACTCGTTCGAGAGGCACTTTTGCCTAACGTGCTCGCGATTGCATTGACCACCCTTTTCTACCCTCATCCGTATGACAGAGAGGTGAAAACGATTGTGATTCCGAGCGCGTTTTTCCATCACTGACGTCACTTAAATAGTTATCGAGTGTGACAAAACAGGCAAGCCGGTGGGCAATGAGTTGTTGCGGGTCCACGCTACTCTACACTATAGACCTATAGCCTATAGCCTAAGTGGCTATAGAGTCTATAGCCACTTAGGCGCCATGTTTTTAGTTCGCGTGACATTTCTATCCCTCTTGGTGGTTTCGTAGCGCAAACAGTTCAGACAGCCAGACGTTTTACTGCGATCTTCGGCCAACAATTACAGTTTTTACTATATCTCTTATTTCATAGCTTTGTTATTGCATCAAACATTATTATTTTATACTTTCAGTCACTTAAATCGTTAAATTTTGTTACTCTCGATGGACAGAAAAGTTCGCCATTGTTTTACTGACTTTATATTGTCTAATAAAGACGATAGTAAAATGTAAGTAGGTACAGCTGCCGTAAAATATGTAATGGCTGAATAAAGACAAAGATTTGGTTTTTTTTATGCGAATTGTACTTATTTTATTGAGCACTAGCTGTTGCCCGCGACTCCGTCTGTAAAGAAGACCTTTGTCGCTATCCTGCGGGAACTGTGCAATTTTTCACGATAAAAATCATCATACCTTCCCAACAGTGGCAAGTGGCCTATCGAATAAAGTCCTTGACTGTACCATTAATTTTGTATGGTATTTTCGCGCATGAACGATGGCTATAGTTATGGGTTCGAATCCAAGCTGCCGAGTTTTTCGGAATTCATGTGCGATTTTGTATTTAAATTTACCATAGATTTTACGGTGAAGAAAAACTTCGTGAGGGAACCTGCACACACCTGAAAAGAAATACAATGGTGTGTGTGAAGTTCCCAATCCGCACTGGGCCCGCGTGGGAACTTCGGACCAAGCCCTCTCATTCTGAGAGGAGGCCTGTGCCCTGCAGTGGGACGTATATAGGCTGGGATGATGATGAAGACTCATTTAGTACACAATGATTCTGAATTTCTTCAATACTATTTTGTCGGCTTTACAACTACTTTAATGATACATTTCGTCACTACTTTGAAAAAAAGCTCGTATCTCAAAATCGATAATCTGGCTAATTGAACTTTACTAAGTATGCATCAAGGTTCAGTTTGGTTTACGTATTAATTTAAGATATGAGCTTTTTTAAAAGTAGTGACGATTTCACAGTTTGTTTAGGCGTTCCTTATCTTATCTAATAGATGTTTGTGGTATGCCGTGCGTTAGGACTGTTAACACTCCTGTATATTGACCATTGACTATCAATCAATTAATATAGAGGTAGTGTACTACTGAAAAAATGTAAAAAACTAATTGATTACAATTTGTTGGAAGATACAAACATATATTACTTGAAAAGAAAAGTCCCGACGACAGTTGCTACCTGTTTTACCTATGAAATAGGGTGAAAAACGAGTAAGTTCTCCACCCGATGGTAAGCGAGCACCACTGCTCATGGACACCCGCAACACCCTAGATTAAAAAAAAATAAACACTTGTCTTTTATTAACCGACTTCAAAAAAAAAGAGGAGGTTCTCAATTCGTCTGAATATTTTTTTTTTAGTTATGACTAGTGAACAGTAAGATTATTTAAAAGCGAAAAAAAAGGGGAGTTGGTTGGATGCGACGTGGTTCAATTGGTAGAACACCCGTTGGGGCGCATACCCAGGAGACGTGGGTTCGAATCCCACCGGCGCACCCGAAAAACTTTTTCGCTTTTAAATAATCTTAGATTCGGTGAGCAGCCGTACTGCTAATAAAATAAAAATAATATTTGAATAAATAGATGTGGTACATCATTTCTTACGCATTTCCAATGTAATTTGGAACGTAGGAGTCGTAGCTTCTAATAGTTGCGATGGATGTTACCACACGCCACTGTTGGCGTATGTAAGCGATTAAGAATTTCGGGGGAGTCGGTTGGATGCGACGTGGTTCAATTGGTAGAACACCCGTTGGGGCGCATACCCAGGAGACGTGGGTTCGAATCCCACCGGCGCACCCGAAAAACTTTTTCGCTTTTAAATAATCTTAGATTCGGTGAGCAGCCGTACTGCTAATAAAATAAAAATAATAGTGAACAGTAAATTTACGGTCTTAACAACAAAAGAAAAAAGCGGTTTAGGCAAGCCACAAAACCTTAGACACTCATTGAACAATCGTTTTAAGTTTTTGCAACAACATGGTTAAGTCAATCCCGGTACAACCTACCCCCTAGCCGCTAGCGCTCCTAGCGGCAGCACTGCGAACTAAAACAGTAATGGCCCCCGTAGCCATGACAACGGATCATAAAATTTTACGACCAGCGCCCCCAACGCTTTGAAAGTGTAACTCAAGCGAGTTCTATTAGATTAGAGTCGACTTCATTTCGTTCAACTATTCGATTAGGGCAAGTGTTGGTTCGGGTGCCATATTTTATGGCGTGGTTGGATTTACAGGCTATTTATTTTGTGGTTTCGGCGCGATAATATCCTCTGTACTCTGTACTGGTAGACTGGATCGCTTCAGCCATTTTACTCGCTAATAGTGCCTGACCGAACTTTCAGTTTCGGTCTCAAATTGGCCGAAACCAGAACCGAAACCGGAACTGGGTTCGTGAGCTTTTGTATGGCATTCGAGAGCAATCGGCTAGTATTCAACCGAACTTTCTGTTTCGGTTTTCTTGCACGTTTTTTCTTGCAGGTTTAAACTACTTTAAACTAGGGTTTACGTATGAACCGTATCCACTCAGCATTCGTTGGGTTATGAAAGGTAACTCGACGGTGATATGAAAGGTTTTCTCAACTTGATACAAAAGAGGCATAAATTACCACCAACATTCTAACTTAATTAGTTTCACATGCCCAATACAATTCGAAATCCAAACCCAAAAGCCACAGAAAAACGTCCTAATGGCCCTTGGTGTAGCTATAAACCAACCGGAGATACACATTCCTCTGTTAGTAATTTAAATAAGGCGCAAGCCCACAGCTCCGTAGTATAATCCACGCGTAACTATTGAAGAATTCTAACCACACAGAATAAAGTACGACTTGGACCGGTCACGCAATTTACACCAATGTCAAATGAAGGTCAACGCTTATTTGTTACGTAATAAATTCATTACATAATATTAAAAGTAAATAACCACAGAAAACGAGTTAAAAAGCATGTATCTCGAAATGGTTTTCGATTTTACTATACATTGCAAAAAAATAGACATCCCCAATTGCGGCGAGAACGCTTATTTCCTCAGATTGTTGACTGCGCAAGGTTGACGACATGTATTTTTTTAAAATTACCTATCAAATTTATTTACGTATGGCGGTGTCCAAGATCTTGAAAATTGCAAGGTACACTTAAATAAATAAATAAATATCACAGGACAATTCACACCAATTGACCTAGTCCCAAAGTAAGTTAAGCATAGCTTGTGTTATGGGTACAAGGCAACGGATAAACATCCTTATATAGATAGATACATACTTAAATACATATATTAAACACCCAAGACCCGAGAGCAAATATTCGTATTATTCATACAAATATCTGCCCCGACGCGGGAATCGAACCCGGGACCTCAAGCTTCGTAGGCAGGTTCTCTATACCTACTAGGCCATCTGGTCGTCTAAACTGGTCTGGTCTGGGTGGTCTGGTAACTGGTCTGGTCGTCTGGTTTTATTTGGACATACATACATAACCTTGCCTCGCAGTCTGTCGAAAGTGTTAGATTTGTTTCGTATAGAAATGAGTGCGCGCGACGCCTCCGGTCGGTTTAATGCTCCAAGTAACGGCCCAATAAACTCTAAAACTTAATTAGACAGTGGCATTTTACCATCATTAAGGCTCCCTAGATCATAAACTACCCCGAAAGGCGTAAAACGTATAACTTGACGGAATTCGGTATAGGGTTGTGACGTTGAAGTTAAAACGTCGATTTGGGAAAGATCTATTATTTTTATTGATGTGAATAATCATCATCCCAGCCTATATCCGTCCCACTGCAGGGCACAAGCCTCCTGTCAGAGTGAAAGGGCTTGAGCCGTAGTTTCCAGTGAAAACTTTCCAAGCGAGCCCAGTGTGGATTGGGAACTTCACACACACCATTGAATTTCTTCTCAGGTGTTTACAGGTTTCCTCATGATGTTTTCCTTCACAATGAAGCTCATGGTAAAATATTGAGGTGTCCATGCGTGGTGGTATTACCATCAGATGACCCACTTGTTAATTTTCCACCTTATTTCTTTAAAAACAAATCGTCAGCTTACTGTGTTGGTATTATTTGTATTTGAAACCAAAATAAAAGCTTCCGTTACCGCTTACCCGTGATTTTCTAAAATAATATGTATTACTGACCATAAAAAACACATAATATGCAATCTAGTTTTAACGAAACGCTAGCAACACTGACCGTCGGGGTGCCAACGATCGTTTTTCCCATCCCTAATTTGGACCCCCTAATATTCAGTTTATGCGTTGCGTGGCGTTCATTACTGGAGCCGTAAAAAAGTTATGGCAAATGTGAACGCACTTTTATTTACAACTAGCTTTTCCCCGCGACTTTCAACACGTAAACCGATAGATTCTAGTAGCGGTTGTCATTTTCCCTTGTTCGCTATATGACAGTTTCGCTTTAAAGCAGATTAGCTTTAGGACAGATTTGCTCTAAGGCAGAAGTACAGTGAAACAAATAATGTACCTAAACAAACAATTTAGGTTATAAGAAATAATTTCCTATTTATTGTAGTTGTTAAGGCCTTAATTGAGCCTTAATTCGTGAACAATTTAATTAATGCATTTGTGTGACGAAATATTGTCATACAATTTATATAGATAACCTTCGTTACACAAAGGAATCAATTAAGATAGTGAAGAATTCAAGCTTTAACTATGTACAAAAAATATGAAATTCACTCTTAAACGAAAGAAAACAAAAACCCTCATCGAATCTTTCCTAAAGCTAATCTGCCATTGCTTGTATAAGCTCTGCTTTAGAGCGAATCTGTCCTAAAGCTAATCTGTCCTAAAGCTAATCTGCCATAAAGCGAATCTGTCGTGAAGCGAACAAGGGGTCAGTTTTTCATTTCATGTTTCTACATTTAGCGGTCTTTGTTGTAGGATTTTATTACGTGGTAATATCGGGATAAAATTTGGCTTAGATATGTTACTCTAGACGTAAAGTAGCCGGCAAGCCAGTAAAACCCATAATCATATAAATTTACCTCTTGCTCACATTAGTAAAGAACCTTTTTTTTGGTCAAATTCCATCTGTTTTAGCGTGAAAGAGTAATAATCGCACGCACGCACATACCTACAAACTCTCGCTTTTATAACATTAGTAGGTTTATGTAGATCTGGGAATATATTACCCCAAAGACTCTTTCAGTCGTGTGCTTTTACCACAAAACGTTAATCGGTGCGGGCGAAATCGTGCGTTGCGTTACATTGCTACGGTCCTTAGAGACTTGCAAATGCGATACCCTGTTCCCGCGCAATGTATCGCCTCGCACAATATTTCCCGCATGTAAATGAAATTAAAGCTTTGTTCTGGAGCCGCTATAAAACGCGTACTAATGAAATATTTTAATCTCGCGCGGCTTTTGTTTTTACAGCGGTTTAGAAGCGTTATTTGCTTCAGAAGCATTCAGGGTTGTGTTAAATACCGCCTTATTTTATACAGGATGCCAGACAAGCCATTTAGCAGCAGTTTTTGACATGGACTCAGTAGTTCAGATAAGGACTAAGCTCCTAGTGGTAATTCGTTTGCAAAACATGCGGACCGAATTCCGACTTCTGATAAGTGTTATTGTGATCTCACGCTACAAAATAACTTATGTTACCAGTCACTACTGTGGTCACAAGGGTCTATTCCCACTGTTTATATTATCAGTTCCATGGAATTGATGGAACAAGTTGGAATTTTTGTCCCAGTACCTAGTTAGACGACCAGATGGCCTAGTGGTTAGAGAACCTGACTACGAAGCTTGAGGTCCCGGGTTCGATTCTCGTGTCGGGGCAGATATTTGTATGAAAAATACGAATGTTTGTTCTCGGGTCTTGGGTGTTTAATATGTATTTAAGTATGTATCTATCTATATAAGTATGTTTATCCGTTGCCTAGTACCCATAATACAAGCTTTACTTAGCTTACTTTGGGACTAGGTCAATTGGTGTGAATTGTCCCGTGATATTTATTTATTTATTTATTTATTTTACATTAAAAAAATAGACAAGTTCAATTGATAACAAAATTTGCTCCAATTGGGACAATTAATTCCATTAATAGAACTGATGATAAAACTAGTGGGAATTGACCATCACAAGCCCTCCCTCCGTCACCATCCAATATAAATTGATCCCTCACGGCGAACATTTTGCTTAAAAACAAGTTCTATAGATATAGCTGTAAGTATATAATGTGTATTTTGTTTTGACTCCCAACCTGCACATAATCCGTACTGCTGCGTGAGAACCACGGCCCAAGCCCTCCCATTCTAAGAGGAGGCACAACCCTGCAGTGGGTCGTAGGTATACAGACTGGGATGAGTAAGGAAGTGAACCTTCTGTACTTGTATCGTTTCTTATTCTATGAATTCGGTTCAGTACGACCGCTTTAGCCTAGTTGGTAGTGACCCTGCCTACGAAGCAAGAGGTCCTGGGTTCAAATCCCGGTAAGGGCATTTATTTGTGTGATGAGCACGAATATTTGTTTCTGAGTTATGGATGTTTTCTATGTATTTAAGTATTTATTTATCTATATAAGTATGTTTATCGTCGTCTAGTACCCATAGTACAAGCTTTGCTTAGTTTGGGACTAGGTCGATTTGTGTAAGATTGTCCCCTAATATTTTTTTTTTTTTTTTAGTATTTCATGCCCGTAAAATTATTTTTTTACTGTAATGATAGATCCCTCGGGCGGGTCCAAGTGAACTCTGCGTCTCGTCCGTCCGCGCATGCGCCTATTTGTATACAGCGCTTCCAAGGATCATCGTGGTAATATATTTTTAGAGGAAGGAACAGTTCAAAGGCGTGGGAATGGGAAGTGGGGAAGAATGAAAAACGGATAGTTGGTCATCTTGTTTTTTTGAAAAATCCCTTCATGGCACGGAATTAATGTGAAGACAAATATAAATGTCGCGTGAGCTTAAAGCGCGAGGCGCCTATATAACTAAATAGCCATATAGCTTATTTTATTTGTCAACTCAGTCTGTGACAATTTAATGAGCATTTCTCAAAAAAATTGGCAATGTAATTTTCGACTCTGATTTGCAAAAAAAATACAGTTAGACTGAATGATACTGAGCTTAACTAATATAATAGTTCCCGAAATTTCCTAATTCATTTGTATGGAAACTACCTTTTTGTTACCACGAACTTACTTTAGGCGCAAGCCAGAACCGAGGCACAGGGCGTCATTATGACGTTCTTTGGACTCCCCCAATGAATAGCTGGGTCCCCACTGAGCAAGCTGTCTCGCGAGGCTAGCGCACAAGGTTCAAAATCGCGCCAAAAATGGCTGCCTCAGGCAGTTCTCTCAGTGGAGACCCGGTTAGTGACGGTCAAATCATTCCTGATTCAAGCAGATCATTTTACCCGCAGTACACAGAATCTAAAGCGCGTAAACAAGTGCTTACTCAAGATGTACATTCGGGCTCCGTCTGCCCCATCTGGGCACATCGTCGTGTTTACGCTTCACCCTTTGATGTAGCCGTGTTTGTGTTAAGTCGCCCACTACTACTTTATTTTCAGAATTATTTAAAAATAAACTTGAGCGAAGAACGAAGTGATCCGTCAGAGAACCAAAGTTATCGACATAGCCCACCGCATTAGCACGCTGAAGTGGCATTGGGCAGGCAATATAACCCGAAGAACCGATAACCGTTGGGGTAGACGAGTTCTTGAGTGGAGACCACGGATCGGCAAACGTAGCGTGGGACGTCCTCAGACCTGTACCTCTACCATGAGTTTACACTAGTTTACAGTGACCGTACTCGCTAGCGACGGCGTAAATGATTTGTATGGAGAATTGTACTTCCGTAAGTGACCGCTAGAGGCGCTGTACAATTCTCCATACAAATAATTTACGCCGTCGCTAGCGAGTACGATCACGTAAACTAGTGTAAACTCATGGTAGAGGTATCGGTGGAGCGATGATCTTCGCAAGGCGGCTGGCAACAGCTGGATGAGAGTGGCCGAGGATCGTGCTCAGTGGCGTGCCATGGGAGAGGCCTATGTCCAGCAGTGGACGAACATAGGCTGATGATGATGATGAAACTTGAGCTTTTTTCGTAGGAGCCGGTTGGGTTGGGCGAAAATGAGCGAGGATACGTGCAGATGGGACGGTGAATTGCGTACGAGACGGAATGTAACCTTTTCAGCTGGAGATGTCACGTCGAAGGGAAAATGGGTTTAATGCTCAAGTTTTACAATCTGCTTTTCACTTCGATTACAAGGAAATTAAACAACAACATTTGAAATTAAATTTACAAGCTCTTATTTTTCATGCATTGCAATTTCTATAATAATGTACTAGTTTATTGGAGTTTTATTAATTTCGCACCTAATACAGGGTGTTACAAAATTACCCGTAATAACTGAAGGGTATGGAAGTACTCCAGTAAAGAATTAAATTAGTATATTTTTTTTTTATTCCATAGGTATGTTTTCAATGTCGGAAAAATAAGTGTTTTTAATAGTAAATTAAAATATCGACTGAGATTACGCACATCACTATTTAAGTTCATGAACTTACTAGGAGCAATAACTTACTACCTCCTACGTACTACTACTACGTATCGTAAGCGCGTAGGCAGATTCAAATGAGCCAATGAGGTTAAAGGGGCATTTTTCTCTTTCCCGAGACAGAAAGGGACAAATTTATTATGAATGACGATGAGCGGGGCGTGACGTAACTTGCAGTGAACAAATATTATTATGACTAGGTAGTCATGAGAATGAAAGAGTAATTAGTATGATTTTAAAATCTTATACCTGATTTACACTCTCGCCTCGTCACCTCGCCTCGCGCCTCGCCTCGTCGTCTCGCTCCGGACGCGAGCCTAATCAAGGCAAATCACGAGA
This sequence comes from Archips crataeganus, assembly GCA_947859365.1. Lineage (NCBI taxonomy): Eukaryota > Metazoa > Arthropoda > Insecta > Lepidoptera > Tortricidae > Archips > Archips crataeganus. The sequence goes on along the minus strand of OX402071.1, from coordinate 3,555,485 downwards.
CGAGGCGCGAGGCGCTCGTCGTCTCGCTCCGGACGCGAGCCTAATCAAGGCAAATCACGAGACGAGGCGCGAGGCGCGCCTGTTCACACTCTCGTCTCGTGGCTCGTCCCGCAGTTCGTCTCGCCACTCGTACGCGAGTGTACACCAGGTATTAGAACTTGCCACGCGAGAGCGCGTTGCACGACGCGGGGCTAAACTCTCCATGTGTTCAGTTCAAAACTTTAGTAACAGCTTAGCAAAAACTACTTACATTGTGCCCCTGACCAGATACACGTACACACGCCATTAAAACACGCTTACTTTTCACATTTCCAATAGCTTGCTTAGTATGGCACCCACAAGCACAGTCCAGATGTGATCCTGAACTGATTGATACACAAACGCCACTAAAAACACGCTCACATTTACATCTTCGACAGTTTGCTTAGTACGGTACAAGCACAGTCCAGCCCGTAATCAAAAAGGTACCTAGGAATCTTCTCTAGGGACGTATTTACAGTAGAGGTTCGAAATGCCGTCCTCCTTCTTGAAGGCACAGGGAAGTTTCTTCTTTGGACGAAATCGGTAGGTATCAACTCCTGTGTACAGCGGTAGTGATACGGATGTTGATGGTCAGCTCGAAGAATGCGCCAAACTGAGACGTGGTTCATGTCGAGTCTTGCCGTGGCACGCCTGGTACTGACAGTTGGTTCCTCTTCAAAAAGTTCCAGTACTTCTTCCATTCGCCTGGCATCGACAGCTCTCGGTCGTCCACTGCCACGTGAACGATGAAAGGAGCCCGTGGAATGAAGCCGTGTTACCATATCGTGGAAACATTGGTAAGATGGTAATTGCCGTTGCCGCTGCTCAGCGGCTGGTCTGCCATCAATGAAACGTTCGCGATACAGCTCACGAGCTTGAGCTAAATTACCATCAGCTCGCCCTACACACAAAATCATTTCGTAGTATTCGGCATTCGAGAACTGCATGGTTACAACGATTTTAATAATTTGACTTTGCACGTACCTATGTCCGTTCGAATCAGATGACCGCGAAATACTGGCTGTTTTTTACTAAATTTAAATTTATTTAGTGAACAACAAAGTACTTGCCGCTTGCGGCGGCTTTCTTTCAAAGAAATGCCGCCTTCTCCTTCGTCTCTTTCCTACTGGGTAGGTCAGAAAGAGACGGCACTAGAAAATATGACACAAACTGCGCTCCGGGTAGGGTGCGTAAAGCTTCGTTTAGCTAGGAAAATAGTCAAGTGATTAGTTATGTTTCTTTTACTTAATGTTTAGTTAAGTACTTAGTCAATGGAAGCGGGAACGGAATTATTTGCAGTTTTTAATTTGTGTTCACATTTTTAATGATATTATTATGATATTTCAGAGTGTATTAAGTTCCAATAAAACTGGAAAAACTGTTTTTTTTAAACATGCTCGGAAATGTGTACGTTAATGTCACGAAATGAAGACATGAAGTTTCTTGTTTATGGCTCCCTACTAATACTTCTTGGCCTAGGCAATGCAATAGAGCAATGAAAATCCTAAGAAAAACCATTATTGTCCGCTGCTCTAACTTTTTAAATTTGCTTACTAACATTAAACTGACGAAGGAAAAATTACATTCTGCCAACCACCACTAGGCTCTGGCTCGCTACTACAAAGTGCTAAATTCGAACTTCGTTTCGTGCCGTCCCGCTCAAGCTAATAGTATTTATTAAGAGAGTGAGAGGGACCGCGCGATACGAACGGGATTTACTTGATTACCTGGTACTTATTTTAATTTTAATATTTCCTCACATTGCTTGAGTAACACCGCCGCCGCTCGGCCGGAACAGTGATTGCAGGACTCGTTTTATCCGGCCTTGTCTACGACTCGGCCGTCTACCCCAAGCTCATCCATCAATCCCTTAGTTCACGGCCTCTGCAGTAATGTACTATTTTTCTAGCTTTAAACAATTGCTAGGTGGTTTGTGGCAATCCTAATCCTAAATTTTAATAAATTTAATTTTGTAATCGTGTGCGAGATTTTCGAGACCTGCTTCATAGCCGTAGTGCTGATTGGCGGGCGCGACTGTCACATGCGCAGAAATTAATGGTCAGCGCTACACTTACGTGCCGTTGGGCTGTAGCAAGGAGTGCTTGCAATTAAATCCTGGCTCTCTTACTTTTCACGTGGGACCACAACTAAACATGCTTACTGCTGCTTAGCGACTGGATTAACTAGATAAAAAGCGGATGGCCGTCTTATTCGCCTATCATGCTGCTAAGCTACTTGCTAGCACCGTTGAGTCTTGCTTGGGACTCGGCTCTCTCACTATCCACTTTGAAACACAAGCACTGTTGCTTAGTGCCAGTATTAGTTAAAAAAGTGGATGCGGTAGGACCCTACACAAGTTGTTAACATAAATAACCTAACCAACAAAAAGTTGGAAACCACCGAAATTGACATTTAAAAGTTCAATATCTCAAAAAAGGCTGAACCGATTTTGATAAAACATATCTAAGAACCATCGCTAGAAACCCTGCTTTCAAATAAAAAAAAACCGCATTCAAATCGGTTGACCCGTTTAGGAGCTACGTTTCCAAACTTACACCCCTCTATTCGTCGGGGGTTAAAAAAACACATGTTAAAATAATTTTGCTACTAGGACTACATAATCATAACTTCAGTTACTGTAGCGCAACTGCACCCGACAGTTGGTGTGAACGCAGCACTGCGCGTGAGCAAATTTTACGCTAGCCAATAAAATGAAAGAAGGCGGAGCTTGTAGTGAATAAGAATGATTTTGACCAGGCGTCATAAGAGTTAGTGGAAAGCTTCAATTACAAAGATTAAACTAAGACAGACGAGTCTTTTCGTATTGTAGGGTTAGGCAGGTACGTACTTAGTTTAAATTGATGTTTGCACTGATAATTTTTCAGCTCAGTTTAGTTACTCTCTCTCTGTTTATGTCAAATTAAAAATAAGTGAGAGTTTCCGACACCCTTCACGACACATTTTCAAACCAGGTACATGGTGGAAATGTTGAACTAACCGCCACCAATGTCAGATTAATATGGGGTCATCCATAAAGAACGAAACACATCTAGGTGGGGGAGGGGTCTGGCAATTTGTGACACGGGAGCAAAATAATTCAAATTTTCAAGTGTGATAAGGGGCGGGGGCGGGGGGGGGGCAAAAATGGTGTGACGTCATTTATGGATGACCGCTACGGGTTATTTAAAGAAAAATAGTTATTAATTACGTCACAAAACTGAAACGTCGCACTAAGGTAAAATTGCTGACAAATTAACATTCTGATAAATAGTTAGTCTATGATTTAAAAGCCAATGACCAGAACAGCTGATCGCTAGTGTTAGGAATCTTCTAAAAAACATGTCGATATTTTCAAAAAGTTTCGATATCGGTTTTTTCCATAACCATTATAGCTAGAAAAAAAAGAACAGCGCGCAAAATTACAGTTTTATTTACTGTTCATGGGGTTTCAGGCTTTAGGGGTTATTTTGTAACACCCTGTATAAAATACCAGTTTTGTCAAAAAAAAAATAGGGCAATAAACTCATAAATTTAATTTAAACTCTAAAAATTTAATTTCTACTGTTTGTGGCTGATTGCCTTGGTCTTAGACGTGTCTTAGACGAAGATTTTACTTTATGCACGAGAGCATAAAAATCTATTTTATGCAGCATTATCCGGACATAAAGAACAACTTGACTATACGCGCATGAGAAGTGAAAAAACATTTGTGATGGTAAAATTTGTTATATCTGGTCATCCATACTTACAAAGAAACAGTCAAATAAACATTTAAATGACATTAGGTTTGAGTAACGTCGCCAGCAAAGAACGGAGTTAATTGTAATTAAATGAGTGTGGCAGTTATCCTAGTTACCTATCACTACCACCCAGTTAAGTAGACAAATTGTAATGAAAACATAGTTTTTTTCGCCTCTCATTGTTGTATCATTTGTGTACGGATCAAATCACATAATGTTCGAAATGAATAATGGAAGAAATGCACAATGTTCATTTGTTAGATAGTAGGACGGGACTCGACAAAAAATATTTTATATCACACTTGCTCGTCGATGGCACTATTCCATGCCTGTTTAAAGTAAAAGGCAAGGGCCTAAATTGTTCCCACGGGAGTTATGGATTTGCAAATAGTTTTTCATCCCAAGGGAGATATGGCTTTAGTTTTAAAATTTGTAAACAAGTTAGTAAGTACGTCATTTCAGATTAAGGAGGTTTCAAACCAGCCAACGTTTTATTTATATCTTTAAAACTTTAAAGCTATAACGCCTATAACCCAATTTTACAACACAAAACTTATCTACGTTTCACGAAACTTCGTTAGTTTTATATTTGAAATTCGTGTCAAATTGTTTTGCACTAATTTTAGTAAATATTTTTTAACATGTTGGCAGAATCTGGCCGTATGACCATTCGAATTCTAAACTAAACACAGTTCTTAGCATTATCTATGGTAGAAGACTCGAAAAAGTGACAATCTGTATTCTATATTGACGAATAGCCATTATTTTATTAAATTGTTTTCTTAGCGCCATTCTTTTTCTGAGCTGTGAAGTGTTTAGACACAAAATATTATTTCCTGCATTTTGTTCCTCGCACTGGGATGAAAATAATTCTGTGTATCACGGGCTGTAAGGGGTTCGGCGTCGGACTTCTAATAGACTCTCGTTAGTAATCCCCTTCTTACGGCCCTCGATGCATAATGTACTATTGTTTTAATTACTTTAGATTATTAATGAAATTTGTTTTAGTGAATATCGTTTTCCCTTTTCAGGTATCAAGCATCACTCCGCCCACAGAATCAGACAGCACAATAATAGAAGACATCGCGCTGCTAATGGTAAGATATTTAAACCCTATTTAATATTTAGTAGGTACCAAGTATCTTGTTTGTTTCGGTGCGGTTAATGTACGATACGATCTTGTCATCCAATATACCGCAAATCGCATTGTCTAAAGTCAAAAGTCTTTGATCAGTGTGTGTTGCCAGTGATGACGGTAAGACATAATGTATGTCTTATCTGTAGCAAGGTGGGCAACACTATTAGACTGATTAAAAAAACATGGTGGTTGTTAAGATCTAAGAATATACAATCTGAGTAAATATAAGTGGTTTTATTATGCATCACAATCATCATGACAATGATCACTTATGGCACTGAGATGTGGCCGCTAACAATGGGCCTCATAAGGAAGCTCAAAGTCACTCAGAGGGCAATGGAGAGGGCTATGCTCGGAGTTTCTCTGCGGGATCGCATTAGAAATGATGAAATCCGCGTAAGAACTAAAGTCACCGACATAGCTCGAAGAATCGCCAGACTCATGTGGCAGTGGGCAGGGAGGGCACATCGCTCGTAGAACTGATGGCCGATGGGGCCAAAAAGGTTCTCGGGTGGCGTCGACGGACCGGAAGACGCAGTGTAGGTAGGCCTCCAACAAGATGGAGCGACGACCTGGTTAAGGTTGCGGGATCGCGTTGGACGCGGATGGCACGGGACCGATCTGTTTGGCGAGCCTTGGAGGAGGCCTATGTTCAGCAGTGGACGTCTATTGGCTGAAATGATGATGATGATGAATGTACAATATGATAATTCACGCCCCTGTAGCAAATTATACGAGGGTAAGAATTATCATTATCAAAGGCCTTATTGTTTGGTAGCGCACTCGGAGTAATTGTTTTCATCACTTCTTTCTGTCTTATGATATAGGATGACGGTTGAAAGAGTTTGTCCTGTAGAACTGTAAAATCGTGAAGTAACAGAGTTCAGTATCGTACAATACACAAAACAGGTTGTATATTCTGGGTCGACAAAGACACGGCACCAGCTTGTTTGAGATGCACAACGCCATCTATGACTTCGTTGGAACAACTTAGAAAATGAATCTACTCGTCAATAGATGGCGCGCTACGCTTCGAGCCGGAGCCGTATAGCAAGAAGCTGGAGCTGAACAGCGCGGGAAAGATACATTGCAAAGTCGCCGGGGGAGTGGCGCCTACGGTAGAATGGTTCTTGGTAAGTATAATTTTATTTATCACTTCTCACGCGGTATCCCCTCGAGTCGTAGACAAACTTTTCATCGAAAACGGTTTATAGTATACTCAGTTCCTATAATTTCTTTAGCAGTAATCTGGTTTCATCGATTATACATAACAAATTTTCTTAATTTCTAGAACAACCGTACAAGGATTATTATTTATTAATGCGTACATTTCATAAACTTCAAAAGACAACAACTAAATATCGAAGTTCATTTAATCGGCGTTTTATTACAAATCTTTTTTATTTTATAGTGTACACAGTAAACATAATTTAACGTATGTAATGTGTTGTAAATAAACCGTATTTTCATCGAAGCAAAAAGCACTAGAAACGTTTATATACACCGTGAAATTTTAGTGGTTGTTTTCCCGAAACGAGGTGATTTAGTATCGATTGTACAATCGATTTATAATTACTATTTTGACTAGAGTCAAAAATCCAATTGTGAAAAACGAAAGCCGAAAATGACCGCAAACCAATAGTAACGCTTCGTTGGTACCTAACCTATCGTACGATCGTACGCTACTTGCACCAACGAAGCGTTACTATTGGTTTGCGGTCATTTTCGACTTTCGTTTTTCACAATTGGATTTTTGAGTCTAGTCAAAATAGTAATTATAAATCGATTGTACAATCGAAACTAAATCACCTCGTTTCGGGAAAACAACCACTAAAATTTCACCGTGTATGTATATCGGTATCATTTCACCTTCCCGCTAAAATAATGAACACCTCGCTATTCGCCACTAGATGTCGCCGGCTCGCTTGTTTCCAGAATACGTCGGAGCCGCTGCCAGATGGCGTTAGTTCCGCCAACGGCACGTTGCTGGTCGGAGCGGCAGAGAAGCGACACGCCGGACGGTACACTTGCCGCGCTAGCGATGGGAATATTACCATCACTGCTGAGATACATTTGGATGTGGTTGGTGAGTGTACAGCCTATTTTTAGGGCGTATAGGGAACGTGCACATAGACGGTGCTGCCCACTGGTGCTATCAATTTGACTGTTTTACCCTGATAAGTTTCTTTTACTGTCCGCATAGTGTCTCTTCTGTCGCATTAGTGCTGCCGCCTATAGTTTCTGCACGTTCCCTACCAGGGAACGTGCACATATACGGTGCTGCCCACTGGTGCCATCAATTTGAATGTTTTTTGTTTTACCCTGATAAGTTTCTTTTACTGTCCCTTTTACTGGCTTTTTGTTTCTTTTACTGGCTTTATTTCTTGAACCGTAATAGTTAGACACTTTAAATTTTCACCGATTGTGTATTACTGTGGCCGCTAAAGCTAAAGTTCAAAATTAAAGGGAGTCATCATACAAGAAACGTTTTTCTTTCAGCGTTTTTAACTAGATCATTATATGTATTTTTTTTACTGAACTATTTGTACGGAGGTACGCGGAACCCTTAGAGTCCCCGCAGACCACAGACTTTATATCGGCCTATAGTAAGAAAAGAAAGAAATACATTTATTTTCTCAAACATGCTATGAAATATTGACGTTATGTTCCTTAAAATACGCCACGAACTGTCACGTTGCAGGTGCGGCTAGACGAGAGGTCAATAATGGAATTTCATACAACATTGCTGGCCAAGGCCAGCAAAGTGATCGTCTATTGTCTTATGTGACACAGCACCATGACGTTTAATAGGTCGACGTGGTCGACGTGGATGGATGGATGGACGGACGGATGGACGGACGGACGGACGGACGGACGGAGGGATGGATGGATGTTGATGGATGGGTGGATGGATGGATGTTGATGGATGTTGATGGATGTTGATGGATGTTGATGGATGTTGATGGATGTTGATGGATGTTGGTTGATGGATGTTGATGGATGTTGGTTGATGGATGTTGGTTAATGGATGTTGATGGATGTTGATGGATGTTGATGGATGTTGATGGATGTTGATGGATGTTGGTTGATGGTTGTTGATGGATGTTGATGGATGTTGATGGATGTTGGTTGATGGATGTTGATCAACATCCATCAACAACCATCAACATCCATCAACATCCATCAACATCCATCAACATCCATCCATCCACCCATCCGTCAACATCCATCCATCCCTCCGTCCGTCCGTCCGTCCGTCCGTCCATCCGTCCGTCCATCCATCCATCCACGTCGACCACGTCGACCTATTAAACGTCATGGTGCTGTGTCACATAAGACAATAGACGATCACTTTGCTGGCCTTGGCCAGCAATGTTGTATGAAATTCCATTATTGACCTCTCGTCTAGCCGCACCTGCAACGTGACAGTTCGTGGCGTATTTTAAGGAACATAACGTCAATATTTCATAGCATGTTTGAGAAAATAAATGTTGATGGATGTTGGTTGATGGATGTTGATGTATGTTGATGGATGTTGATGGATGTTGTTGGAAGTTGATGGATGTTGATGGATGTTGATGGTTGTTAATGGATGTTGATGGATGGATGGATGGATGGATGTTGATGGATGTTCTTGTTCATGGATGTTGACGGATGTTGATGGATGTTGATGGATGTTGATGGATGTTGATGATGTTGTTGGTGATGGTGATGGTGATGGTGATGATGATGGCGGTGATGATGGTGGTGATGATGATGATGCATGTTTGAGAAAAACTCTATACAAGCCTTGGCCACGAACAGGGATTGCCGGCCTCGTATCTCTAGATGGCCTCGTTAACACTCGGCCATCTATAACTACTCGGCCGGCAATCCCCTATTTCGCGGCCGCAGCAGTAATGTACTATTACAACAACACAAGACACATCATCAATATTTTACAAAGCAAAAGACAACACAAAAGCTTAAGATAGAATCTGCATAAAGATTTGTATGCAAGCATGTGCACACACTAAAACTTCCACTTGCAATTTATCGGCCGATATAAAGTCAGCAGAAAGTCAGTCCTTACGTAGAATTCGATTGTGATCTACTTATTTCCTGTACTATTGTAAATCAATTTAAACGACGACCGGATGGCCTAGTGGTTAGAGATCCTGACTACGAAGCTTGAGGTCCCGGGTTCGATTCCCGGTCGGCGCATATATTTGGGTGACAAAAATGTTTGTGCTCGAGTCTTGGATGTTTAATATGTATTTAAGTATGTATTTACCTATAGTACAAGCTTTGCTTACTTTTGGGACAATTGGTGTCAATCGTCCCACGATTTATTTATTTAAACTTTGTAAATTCCAGTGTCCCCAAAAGTGATCGAGCCCTTGCCAGGGTCCGAAGTCCACGTGGCAGAGACCCAGGCTGTGATGCTGAACTGCCGCGCCGTGGGGGACCCTCCCCCCACCACCCACTGGGACCGGAACCTGACCATACTGAATCACCAGCGTGAGTAAACCGTGTGAACCGTGTGTGTGTGTTAAATAGTTGCAATGCCCTTGCAGGGTTCACGTCTAACTGTGCTTATGTAAGACCTTTACACTACGTGTGAGCAATAAAGATTATGATGATTATGATGATGAACCGCAGTAAAGCAAACAAGGGCAAAGACCCAGGCCATGATGATCAAATGTCGCGCAAATTCTGTTCGAAATCTTCTGCATATTCGTTCTGTACGCTTAGTATAAGTTTTACTTCACCAAAATACTTCTCGATCGCGTTTACGTAAAAATTTAAATTGGGGATGTCTAATTTTTTGCAATGTATAGTAAATCGAAAACCATTTCGAGATAAATGCTTTTTAACTCGTTTTCTGTAGTTATTTAATTTTAATATTATGTAATGAATTTATTATATAACAAATAAGCAATGACCTTCATTTGACATTGGTGTAAATTGCGTGACCGGTTCAAGTGTTACTTTATTCTGTGTGGTTAGAATTCTTCACAAATTACGCGTGGATTATACTACGGAGTTTGATTTGGACCCGCTGCCTGACATCTAGCACTTTGACAGTGCCAGTAAAGTGACACAGTGTATAGTGTACCACTACGCAAAAAATAATAAAAGGGGTTGCCTTATCGTACGCAATTAGATAGATTTAGACATTTGGCAGTGTGGGAGCCCTCAATTATAGTCTGACGTCATCAACTAAAATAGTTTCAATAATTAATTTTGAAAAAAGTAGAGAACTAAATGACAAAATATTGAAATTAGTTTCTTATAATTGACTTTTCTATACAAAAAATATATAAAAACCACTGGTAATTTTTTTTAGACATTCCCAATTCTATGGAAACATGGACGCGCGGCCGCGGAGGCGCTGTCCATGTTTCCCTAGTAATTGATTTGTTTACGTAAACGCGATCGAGAAGTGTTTTGGTGAAGTAAAACTTATACTAAGCATACTGTATTCTGTTCGAAAATCCATTTGCTTCGCTTATGTGGAAACACTTCAAACGGGTTTTCATTTTTGCAGAGGACGATGTGGATGTCGAGGGAGGCGTGAACGCTTCATTTGCGAGGTAAGAATTACTAAGAATTATTATACGTGTTTTAAAATTAATTCGGTATATTTCGGCTACCACATTGCGCTCCAAAAGTCAAATCGCTGATCTTGGAAAAGCTTAAATGGGAGTAAGATCACACTCAGCCACGCGGTGGGTTTCGTTTGACGGGCTCCGACGGCATCAGGCGAGGCGGAGATGGTGAGACGACCTGGGCCCAATTGCATAACAAAGTACAACTTATATTACAAGCGGAACTCCCTTTCTAGTTAATATAACTGAAGCGAGAGTTCCACTTGTAATATTAGTTGTACTTTGTTATACAATTGGGCCCTGGACGTAGAACTGGAGTGGCCAAGTAAAGCTCTGGATACGAAAATGATGAGGTTAAGAGGAAATGCTTTTATTGCTGTGACCATCGGTTGGATCACCTAGTTGACTACCTACTCAACCGACAGTTTGAGTTGAGTTAGTGCCGTAGTGGTGTGGAATTGATAAGCGTGCGAAAACCTTAACGCTTTGAGAACACTACGCCTATAGGCGTCCAATTAGGGGCTATTCATTTATTAAGACGATTTAGGGGGGAGGGGTCGACCATGTCTTTTTTCTTACAAGGGGGTCTTGATAGTTCTTACGTAAAATCACAAAAAAGCGCAAAGTTAAGATTATACTTTGGAAAAGCGCGCGCTCGTACAATATGCGTACCTATTTATAGGTAAACGATTTCCATGGCAAGAAAAATTCGAAATTAAAACTGGCAAAAATCGTCTTACGTAATAAATGAATGGCCCCTTACAGTACCTATGTAACTGAACGAATAGCAAAGCTGATACCTGGTTAATGGCCAAGTGGATATGATGGAATGTCACACTTTTTTTTTACTTTTTAGTAAGTGTACTTTTTCATTTGTTCCATCTATGTATAGTTGCTTAATATTGAATTTAATTTAATATTGAACAAACGGAAAAAAGTACTAAAAGTTAATAAAAACACTTTGCCATCAACCAGCTTTGCGTTTCGTTCAGTTATAAACTGTATATTGCGTAACTATTTTTTCTCAAACATGCTATGAAATATTGACGTTATGTTCCTTATAATACGCCACGAAGTGTCACGATGCAGGCGCGGCGTGGTGTGCGGCTAGACGAGAGGTCAGTAATGGAATTTCATACAACATTGCTGGCCTTGGCCAGCAAAGTGATTGTCTATTGTTTTATACCATGACGTTTATAGGTCTATGGCATCATAGCATTTAGCCATTAAAAAAAACCATAAGCAATATTTGCGTTTTGGTTCATTATGTTATGACATTCTGCCACTACGCTTATTTAAGGTAAGATGATGATGATGAAGGTGATGTTGATGGTGGTGATGGTGTTGATGATGGCGGTGATGATGATGGTGATGGTGGTGATGATGATGATGATGATGGTGGTGATGATGATGATGGTGATGATGATGGTGATGATGAGATGATGATGATGATGTTGATGATGGCGATGATGAGATGATTGTGTTGATGATGATGATGATGGGTGATGATGATTATGGTGATGATGATGATGGTGATGATGATGGTGATGAGCTGATGATGATGATGTTGATGATGATGATGATGATGATAATGATGATAACGGTGATGATGAGATGATGATGATGATGTTGATGGTGATGATGATCATTATGATGATGTTGATGGTGATGATGATGATGATGATAGTGATGATGATGATGGTGGTGATGATGGTGATGATGAGATGATGATGATGATGGTGATGATGTTGATGATGATGATGATGGTGATGATGGGTGGTGATGATGATGATGTTGATGATGATGTTGATGATGATGATGGTGATGATGATGATGGTGGTGATGATGATGGTGATGATGATGTTGGTGATGATGATGATGATAGTGATTGATGATGATGGTGATGTGATGATGATGGTGATTGATGATGATGGTGATGTGATGATGATGATGATGTTGATGATGATGATGATGTTGATGATGATGATGATGATGATGATGGTGGTGGTGGTGATGGTGATGGTGATGATGACGACGACGACGACGATGACGATGATGATGGTGATGATGATGATGATGATGATGATGCATGTTTGAGAAAAACTCTATACAAGCCTTGGCCACGAACAGGGATTGCCGGCCTCGTATCTCTAGATGGCCTCGTTAACACTCGGCCATCTATAACTACTCGGCCGGCAATCCCCTATTTCGCGGCCGCTGCAGTAATGTACTAAAGTGTTGATGCGCGTGTGAAACTGTGCGATACACTCATCCTGTCAAAACTTAATTATGCGGATACAGTGTATGGTAACTGCTTGCTTTCTCGTACTGAAAAAGTTATACAACGGCTACAAAATGCCTGCGTGCGTTTTTGTTTCCCTATACCCCCACGATCGCATATTACTCCCTATCTCATTAGTAACAAGCTTTTGAACATGAGTGGTCGACGTACCCTTCACTTTGCCACGCTCCTATTTGGTATCTGTAATAGTAGGAAGCCTGCATATCTGCATGAGAAGTTGGTTTTCTATCAACGGCATATCAGGCGTATTCCTAGACTGGTGTGCCCGAGGCACGGTACCGCTGCATTTCCTAGACTGGTGTGCCCGAGGCACGGTACCGCTGCATTTCGTGGCAGTTTTCGTTATGCTGCGACAAAGTGCTGGAATAACCTTCCCCCACCAATCAGGGAGAGCATTACTGTTGGTGGGTTCAAGTCCAAACTAAAAAGCTATCTTATGGATCAGCAAGGTACTGTTGCCCAGGCGTAGGGTATCACACTGTCAGATTCTGGGTGGCCGCCAAATAATCAAATAATTAAATTATTATATTTACCTTCCTTATTAATACGAGTAGGTACTATATTTATATTTTATTATATTATATTTATATTTATTTAATTTGTCTGACGTAAGTCGCGCAGTATGCTGTCCCGCACACCTCGCTGGCTCTGCAGAAAACCAGCGCCGTTGACAACGCTAGTCGTGCCAACGGCATTGCTGAGTGGAGACCATTTCGGCTTCACATCCTTATTTGTTTGTTTTTGTATTCTTTTTCATTTTGTAAATTATTTTTTGTTGTGATGTGTTGTCTGAATAAACGTTTTTCTATTCTATTCTATTCTATATTTCTTAACAACTCTTAGTTGCAAGTGTTTTATTGAAAATAAATAAATAAATATTAGGGGACAATCTTACACAAATCGACCTAGTCCCAAACTAAGCAAAGCTTGTACTATGGGTCCTAGACGACGATAAACATACTTATATAGACAAATAAATACTTAAATACATAGAAAACATCCATAACTCAGGAACAAATATTCGTGCTCATCACACAAATAAATGCCCTTACCGGGATTTGAACCCAGGACCTCTTGCTTCGTAAGCAGGGTCACAACCAACTAGGCTAAAGCGGTCGTTAAAAAAAACGTTAATAAAACTACTTGCTCTTCCGCAATCAAAAACGTTGGCTATGTCGTTACAGGGTGGTACTGCTGCGTAACGGGTCGCTGTGGCTGCGTGCGGTCCGGCGGGGCGACGCGGACCGGTACGGCTGCACGGCCGGCAGCGCCGCCGGGCTCGCGAGGACGGAGCTGACTCTCACCGTGCACCCCGGTCAGTGTACAGGGCGGTACTGCCGTATCGGGTCGCTGGGGCTGCGTTGTTTTAATTTGAAGACACGACTCTAGTAAAAAAACGCTTTATTGCCCTGGAAACCAGAATAATTTTCATTAACTGCAAAATTAGATTTTTTGTTGCTGTAAATCAAATAAATAGTTGTTTGAGTTGGCGAACATGTGACGTCATAAGTCGCTATTGCCATTCAAACTCTATGGGAGAATTGTGTTTTGACAGCTCATAAAAAGTACGTCAGTTGATTGGTGGTGTCAACATTCGTATTGTGACAATGTGGACATGTTTCAGAGGGCACGGTGACTGAGGGCGCGGGCGAGGCGGGGGGAGGCGCGGCGCGGGCGGTGCTGGTGGCGGCCGGGGTGGCAGCCGCGTACATGCTGCTGGTGCTAGCGCTCATGCTGTACTGCCGCCGCCGCCGCCGCTCCCGCCGGCAGAGAGGTCAGTGGACATTATACTGAGAGAGAGAGAGAGAGAGAGAGAGAAAGAGAGAGAGGATTTATCCGGCGTGAACACTGACGTACATACAATAAAACAACTAGACTCCCAATCGCTTAACAAAAGTTTCTCAAAAAACGTCCGAGCGGCGTTGTGTGTACGTATACATCAATTTATACAGATAACATTAACAGCATTCATTCAAATTAACACCTTATTTCGTAGCAGTAATGTTTAATGTCAATTGAATACGATCGTTAGAAGTAGTGACATGACTTCACGCGCTGGAAACCGCCTAAAGAGTAAAGAATGCAGTGGAGTGGTCATGCGAAGCGGAAGCTAGACTGTCTGTCTCTTTTTTTCTTGTGCGTTTGATTACGGTGCGAAAGAGACATATACGAATACGGGGCGAGAAGTGACGTTGTAATCAACGCGCGGTCGAAACACAACTGAACCAAAACTCTGCACAATAGACGCGTGTGCAGACTTTTGCTTCGGACAATATTTGAGCGTGATTGGGAGTCTAGTTGTTTTATTGTACGTCAATGGGCGTGAATCAGCAGTACTTAGGCTGCGTTTCGTACGGTCAGTGAGAGCGCCGGGGGCCCAATACCTCTCCCCCTCCCCTATTCCCTCTCCTTTTCCCAGGGCCGACAACGCACTGGCATCGTGTAAAGCGCTGCGGGTGTCTATGGACAGTGGTGATCATTTAACATCAGGTGACCCACTAGTTCGTTTGTCTGGCCTCTTTAACATAAACAAAAAAAAAAAATTACGTATTCAATGCACAGGAAAAAATACATTTGGATTTGGCAGAAAAGATACACATATCGCTGTATCCCAAAGGGGGTAGGCAGAGCATACGAAAGGAAAATATACTAAAAAAATTATCGAATAGTATAAATTGGGCCCCTCTCCGCATAATGCTGGCAAGCCCCAGCGCTATTTTCACCCGACTGTTGAAGGAGGAGTTTGCAGCCTAAACGGCTCAGTGGATTTTGAAGTGTGAGGTGTCATTAGATTCGTCTCAGTTCCGGAAATTAAAGTTATTCAATAATATATTAATACTAGCTTTTTTTTTTTTTTTTTTGAATGAGTCGCCAGAGGGGCCAAAGACGCGAAGTCTTTGCTGTTTTTTACTTTAAGGATTGGAAGGGTGACTTGTGCTCGGGAAAAATCCCTTCGGACGAACTGGGAATGGAGGGCCCAGACAGTGTCCGACTTGCACGGACTAAAAAACCCGGTCACAAGTCCCCTTCTCTATTGGTTATCAAAACAAAAACGTGTGCTTTAAATTTTGAGGAGGGGAGGGGTAGGGAGGGGACTTAATCTACCCACAGTGTCCTGCCTCAGCCATTTGCTGGAAGGCCGGGAGAGGAGCATGCATTCTCCCGCTGGGCACTGGGGGTGCTTAGGTCGGTCTTTTATGTTTTTACCCGTTGGTTACTTCCTTGACCGACCCTCGCCCGTTTCTGTACAATTACTTAGTCTTATTGGTTGGGTTGGTGGGATCTCCTGTCATATGCATTTATCTATAACTACGGGCTTCCTTTCTTTTGCCCTGCGATGGAAGGGTGGGTCGGAGATCTTTTGGACCCATTGTGTGGCTTTGGATGTCATCTTTTGGGTGGGGCTACCCTTTATGCCTGGTGGTTTTTTGGCATGTAATACTAGCTTTAGCCCGCGACTCCGTCCGCGTGGAATTAGTAATTTGGGCAGCTTATTTTTTTTATCCACTTTGCTTTTTCATCAATTATGGCATAGAAGTTTAACTTCAAAACCCCCGATTTTGAAACATTCTTCCGCTCCGCTCCGCTCCTATTGGTGTTAGCGTGATGATATATAGCCTATGTCCTGTCTCAGGCTCTAGACTATCTGTGTACCATATTTCATTTAAATCGGTTCAATAGTTTTAGCGTTAAAGCGATACAGACAGACAGAGTTACTTTCGCATTTATAATATTAGTTAGGATTATTATAGCTCACTAGCCACCCTTGGTGCCATAAGTCATATACGCGCTAGGTATATAGGTATTGAACGGTGATATAATAGAAAGCATAAGGGGGAGGAGAGGCGACGCGAGCAGTATTAGTGGCATTAGCTTATATGCTGCCAGTTCTACCGCTCATTGCTTAAGTTATAGTACTTTTCGAGCTCTACATTTTTAGGATTAAAATTTAATTTTTAAAAAATGGTTACTATACTGTAAAGTTTAGATACTTTACTAAATGTAAACAAACCCTATATTATGTGACTGAACTATAGAGTACGTCGATAATGTGACGCGCGAAAGTCAATTACAAATATTGCATTTGGCTGGTTAACTCGACGCCATAACTTTTGGTCATGTTGGCAGCTGATGTTTATTTACATTTAAAAAAAAAAAAAATAGTAAAGTTACCTACCATTTAGTTTAATAGTTTACCTTTATTGTATAGATAAGTTCTTTCCGTGTATCTTTCAAATGATCTTAAGTTTTTTAAGTTTAGATTTTCCTTGGTAGGTGAAAAAATGGAGTTGGAGATGGCGGAAGGGAGAGAGAAGTTGGTGGAAGAGGGAGACGAGAAGCGTCGTCCCAACGGGGCGCCTAACGGCCGGGCGCACACAGAGAGAGACAGTGGTAAGACTTACTGTTTCACTGTACACATTTATACTGTGGTTTTAAAAAAATTTTTTTTCGCTTAATGCATTTTTTTTGTCACTAAAACCGATGACATGGTTCCTAAGGACAGATCTTTGTATGTCTTATAGTTACATACTTGCCTGTACTGACCGATTTAAATGTACAGTCGACAAAAGCGAGGCCTGCCCAGTTTCAAAACAAATTTGCTTGCAGCCGTTGAAGTTCATTGGTATGGATTGGTATGGACAGATGTCTAGCCACTGCAAGCAAAATGGACATTTAAGGTGTCAAGGCGACCTTTTGTTAGGCTGTACCACCCTATAGCTAAACCGTTATAGAGTATGACGACAAAGGGGGTCGAGAGGTGCGGGCGGCGAGCGCGCCTCGTGTGCCTGCCGCCCGCACCTCTCCCGATCCCCTTTGTCGTCATACCCCCAGCCCCTGTACTGCGCCGCGCGGGTGACGTCTCATTTAAACGGTTTAGCTATAATGTCGTGTCGTTTTACACAGGAGCCGACACGTCGGAAGTGTCGGGCGTGTCGCGCGCGTCCCGTCGCGGCTTGGAGCAGCTCGCAGCGCCGCGCGATCTGCTCACTGAACAGATCACACTTGGTAACTTACACTAAAACAACCACTACACCTCTTTACTATAAAATACACCGTGTTTTTTGATGTGACAACGTCTAATAAATCGAAGAACGCCGGCTGCAAGCACGAAAAAGGATGACGCAATGTAACGTAACGTACGTGTCCCGTCAGAGCAGTGAGGGCCAGGATGTACAATCTTAGTACTAGCGCTCGGGTAATTTTTAATGTGGGGGTGCGGGGTACGAGGGATATTAAAGGGGGGATGAAAATTTCATTGATTTTGCCGTAGGATGCACCGTTTTCAAGATATTTGACAAAACACCGGTTCTCGTCCGATCACCGAGGTTAAGCAACGTCGGGCGCGGTCAGTACTTGGATGGGTGACCGCCTGGTTTCATTTTTGTTTTTTGAAAGTTTTGTTATGTATGACGTTGTCACGTTAAACTACCGTCCGCAAACCGACTTTACAGACAACCGGTTTTTTGACTTCCGTTAACTTTAAGGGGAGATTATTCAGGTCATATAGAGTTAATTTCTCGAAGAGACTAGTGTCTTAACTCTTACTAATTTTGAGATATTCAATAATTAAATTTAATGGCTGAACCAGTATAAAAGGTCCTTCATTACGTCCTAAATACGGTTGAAGTTCATCAAGGTCGTTTTTCCCTTGCAATAATATTATATTATGACAGTGACTAAAGACTTCCCTCAGTTAGTCCCTCAGTTAGCCCTTTCTGTAGTGGTAGAGCCATGTTGTAGCTGTAGCTAGCCGCTGCATCACATATGGGCCGGCTCGTCCGGGGCAGTACCACCCTCTCACAGAACACCGGCGTGAAGCAGCAGTAGTCCTGCTGCGTTTCGTACGGTCAGTGAGAGCGCCGGGGGCCCAATACCTCTCCCCCTCCCCTATTCCCTCTCCTTTTCCCAGGGCCGACAACGCACTGGCATCGTGTAAAGCGCTGCGGGTGTCTATGGACAGTGGTGATCATTTAACATCAGTTGATCCACTAGTTCGTTTGTCTGGCCTCTTTAAAATAAAAAATAAAAAAATAAAAAAAAAGTTAGAAAAGTCAACCTTAGCGATATTTAGATCTCACAGTAACTTTCGTCAAAACTGGTAATCACTTTCTTGGCCGACCGTACAAATTAGAGAAGACATGGTATGACCGTCCATGAGGGACTTATCACGCGAACAATATTTATCTCGACGTTTCAGCCCCATTGCAGCCGTGGTCACGAGCTGACTGAAGTGTAGGGTATCATATTCGTTTAGCCGCTCGATTCCGATTAGAACAATAATTATGCCCGTTTAGTACAATAATTATGACTTATAATGCGAATCGGTTTCACGGTGGTGTGAATGCCAAATTAGGGTGTAAATTTTATATGATTGTAAGGTGTTTTCGGTTTGTTCGACAAGTTTCACAAAAGCATTTTTCCATACTAGCGAATTTTCACATCGCGTTCTTTCATGGTCGCAAATTGAATTATTCGTCTTTTTCCATGTAGCGATTTTTCATAAAGCATTTTATAATGTTCGCGTTTATTTTTTTCGCTTATTTTACCAGTAGATTAATTTATTAGTCGCAATTTTTTTCTGTATAATTTAGTGCGGTTTGTTAGACATTTGACTCGAAATCATTATTCTAATAAATCTATAGTTCACCCTCTACTAACCTTCTTAGTGTCCATATTATTACGTATTAATAGGTAGCTTAGGTTCGCTAGTTATCTTCAGAAGCCCGATGGGCAAACTGCCCAGGGCGGGGCTCCGTCGAACATATGGCGTGATGAGTTGCCTAATTGGCTAAGTAAAGTTTTTTTAAGAGGTGCTAATTATATTTTTACAATGCATATGCTCGGAAAGTGCCTCTTGACGCGAGTCAACATATCTATAGAAAGTTAGTCATCCCAGCACACTTTCGCAAGTGTGAAAAAAAATTGTATGGATTTTACTTTCCACACGCGTGCGGAAAAGTAACTTTTTAAATTGCCAATTCTCAAAAAGTTGTGTCCAAACTAGTGTTTAAAAAATAAGACTAGAGAGTTGTGTCTTCATAATTCAGCTTTGCACAAATAAGAAAATGTTTGATGCAACCAAATGAATATTTACTGATAAAATAATAAAACAGATTGTTTTAATATTAAAACACACAAATTTTAATTTCGTCAAAAGTTTTGAAATAAAAAATTTAGTACTAAAATAATTCCTTGAGTCCATTTCGGACCGTAAGACATCTGCGCTTTCAGTGCGCGCGCATGGCGTAACACGGACCAATCACGTTTACCCGTTCGCGCCTGTCAACCAATGAGCTTTCAATGTGCGCGCATGGCGTAATACGAACCAATCACGGTTACCCGTTCGCGCCTGTCAACCAATGAGTTTTCAGTGCGCGCGCATGGCGTAACACGAACCAATCATAGTTCGTTCCGTTCGCGCCTGTCATGAAAACCCGCCACAGCAATGTTCATGAATTCCATCCGGAGAATTAATTTAAGTTTAGTAAATTAAAATGGAGAGTTCAAGTGATGAATTTACATAGGACTTAACGCCGCCTGACGTCCTAGACCAAGCACAAAATTAAATGTGATAGCCTCCTGCTGACTAAACCGATGCTGAAATATGTAAACATCTACGAGACTTTCCCTCAATGAAAGGTAAATAAGAACGCAACATCTTTTTCCGAAAATGTTTATGAGCGCGCGCAGACAGAGAGCGGTCTGGAGTTCCGAGTTCAGAGTTCTGTGTTCTTTCGAATGTACTGAGTCTCTTACGATAACGCACACAGCAGGCGACTGGAACTCTCGAGCGATGAAAACACAGAACTCTGAACGCGGAACTCGGTACTCCAGACCGCTCTCTGTCTGCGCGCGCTCTTAGCCCCAATTTTTTCCTCGCTTAATGCATTGTAAAATGTTGTATGATATACGTGTCGAAAGTAGGAAATTCCCAACTCATGTCGGCTAAACCAAACTCGCTTCGCTCGTTTGTTTAGATCTCCGACATTCGTTGGGAATAGCCTACTTTCCGCACTTGTATCATAAATAACTATTACAATGCATATGCTCGGAAAGTGCCTCTTGACGCGAGTCAACATATCTATAGAAAGTTAGTCATCACAGCACACTTTCGCAAGTGTGAAAAAAAATTGTATGGATTTTACTTTCCACACGCGTGCGGAAAAGTAACTTTTTAAATTGCCAATTCTCAAAAAGTTGTGTCCAAACTAGTGTTTAAAAAATAAGACTAGTGAGTTGTGTCATCATAATTCAGCTTTGCACAAATAAGAAAATGTTTGATGCAACCAAATGAATATTTACTGATAAAATAATAAAACAGATTGATTTAATATTAAAACACACAAATTTTAATTTCGTCAAAAGTTTTGAAATAAAAAATTTAGTACTAAAATAATTCCTTGAGTCCATTTCGGACCGTACGACATCTGCGCTTTCAGTGCGCGCGCATGGCGTAACACGAACCAATCATGTTTACCCGTTCGCGCCTGTCAACCAATGAGCTTTCAGTGTGCGCGCATGGCGTAACACGAACCAATCACGGTTACCCGTTCGCGCCTGTCAACCAATGAGTTTTCAGTGCGCGCGCAAGGCGTAACACGAACCAATCATGGTTCGTTCCGTTCGCGCCTGACATGAAAACCCGCCACAGTAATATTCATGAATTCAGTCCGGAGAGTTAATTTAAGTTTAGTAAATTAAAATGGAGAGTTCAAGTGATGAATTTACATAGGACTTAACGCCGCCTGACGTCTTAGACCAAGCACAAAATTAAATGTGATGTGATAGCCTCCTGCTGACTAAAACGATGCTGAAATATGTAAACATCTACGAGACTTTCCCTCAATGAAAGGTAAATAAGAACGCAACATCTTTTTCCGAAAATGTTTATGAGCGCGCGCAGACAGAGCGGTCTGGAGTTCCGAGTTCAGAGTTCTGCGTTCTTTCGAATGTACTGAGTCTCTTACGATAACGCACACAGCAGGCGACTGGAACTCTCGAGCGATGAAAACACAGAACTCTAAACGCGGAACTCGGTACTCCAGACCGCTCTCTGTCTGCGCGCGCTCTTAGCCCCAATTTTTTTCCTCGCTTAATGCATTGTAAAATGTTGTATGATATACGTGTCGAAAGTAGGAAATTCCCAACTCATGTCGGCTAAACCAAACTCGCTTCGCTCGTTTGTTTAGATCTCCGCCATTCGTTGGGAATAGCCTACTTTCCGCACTTGTATCATAAATAACTATTTTTCGACAGTCGGCGTTCTGAAGATCGAGAAACTGCAGCTGTTTTATTTTTATCTCCTATTGTTTACTGGAAATATTTTTTTAAGTGTTCGAGTTGACATTTGTGAGATTTAATGGCTGACAAGCCGTTCGTGCTCAGTACTTAGTAGAAACAGAAAAAAAACGAAGTCATCTGTCACTTTTGTCCATGTCAAACCGTTTGCGTTTCGTTTGCTTTGCGTTTTGGTGTGATTTTTGGGCTATTTTTAACGACCTCCGCACAAAATCCGGATTTAAAATTTTGCACGATAATTAAATCACGATTGAATATTTTCGATCATTATTTTGGAACTGCTTTTTGGACAATGCAAAGTATTTTCTATTTCTACTAAGTACTGAGCATGAACCGCTTGTCAGCCATTAAATCTCACAAATGTCATCTCGAACACTTAAAAAAATATTTCCAGTAAACAATAGGAGATAAAAATAAAACAGCTGCAGTTTCTCGGTCTAGAAGACGACTACTGTCGAAAAAAAATATATTTAGCACCTCTTCAAAAAACTTTACTTAGCCAATTGTACTGAAAAAATTTGCGACTATGAAAAAATGCTTTTGTGAAACTTGTCGAACAAATCGTTTTTTCTTGCAGGTCGCGGCGAGTTCGGAGAGGTATCTCTAGCCCGTATCGACGTGTCCGCGCTAAAACGTCTGCGTAACCCGACCGTGGCCGCCGCCGCGCCGCGCTGCCGACCCGTGCTGGTCAAAGCTCTTAGCACTAAAGACGAGGTAATAATAATAATAATAAATCGTGGGACAATTGACACCAATTGACCTAGTCCCAAACTAAGCGAAGCTTCTACTATTGGTACTCTACAACTGATAAACATACTTATTACAGATAAATACACACTTAAATACATATTAAACATCAGAGACTCGAGCATAAACATACAAACATTAGTATTTTTTACACAAATATCTGTATCCGGTCGTTAAAACAGTTTATCTATATATTTTTGCATATAAAAATGGATCCCTATTTTCCTTGGCTACGCCATAACATAGGGCGACTATAGGTTTCATTCATCTTTTTTTTTAATTTCTAATGCTTCGTAAAAGAATATTTAAAAAAAAAGGGATAAGCTATAAAGGGATACCTATTGGCTACGTGCACGACGGTGGCGCCGCGTAGCGTTGACAACATTTCCTCCTCATTTACTTCCAATTTTTGCCATGTTGTGCGCTGCGATCGTTTTCTGTACCCCACCACCCGCTTCGCACATAGCCAATACCTATATTCCATTCAAAGTAACCTTGATTTGACCAAAACTAATACCGTTGAAAATTAATTTTGCCAAAATGTAATTATGCTGAAAAATTACTTTCCTTATTGATTTAAAATACCATTTTCATGATTTTTATTTATTTCCTGTTGACGATTTTCCATTTGCGCATACTGACAATAAATATTATTTATTTTTATTAACAGTTACGTCTGCTCACCGAAAACCACACGCCACTGTTGGCGTATGTAAGCGATTAAGAATTTCGGGGAAGTCGGTTGGGAGCGACGTGGTTCAATTGGTAGAACACCCGTGTTGGGGCGCATACCCGGGAGACGTGGGTTCGAATCCCACCGGCGCACCCGGAAAACTTTTTCGCTTTTAAATCTTACTGACAATAAGGGGGTGTTTCACCACCTTATTGTCAAACTGCTGGTTACGTAACCAATGAATAAACTAAGTACTGGACAAATCTGTCAGCTAGTGTTTTTTCAGTTTCACCACGCCGGTCCTGTGCGAACTAAGTACCACTTAACTAATCGTGGGTTTAACAAAAAGTCGGAATGGCAACGTCGCATTTCACGACCACGCGTTCCTGTTCGCACACTTTCGTTCAAAGAGTCACTCATTATTAAAGCAAAAGAAATGGTTAACTGTATAATTTTTGAATACATCTATTTTTTTTTGCATAAACAAATATGTAAAATTATAATTGATCCAAAAACGGTATTTATTTACGATACTTTGTTAACAATAACAAATAAAAATAAAATCACGTAAAACGAATCGAAAAGTGGCGCCAAACCATTTAACAGATAATCTTTTTTTTAATGGCGACATACAAGTTCAGGTAGAACAAACGATTGAGTCACTGAAAAAAAGTTTGTTATCAAAAAATATTACGAAATTTTGGATTTATTTTTACATACTAAAAGTGTACCTACATTTTTTTATTCAAATCTTGATATTTAAATTATTTTATGCAATTTAGCATGACCTCTTTCTTTAAAAATAAAAAATACTTTGATTTATTATTCTGAAACCGGCTGAAGGGCTCTCCAACCATGGCCACAAAAAAATAAACTA
Organism: Archips crataeganus; assembly: GCA_947859365.1. Lineage (NCBI taxonomy): Eukaryota > Metazoa > Arthropoda > Insecta > Lepidoptera > Tortricidae > Archips > Archips crataeganus. The sequence continues at coordinate 3,531,096 of OX402071.1, read as the reverse complement.
ACTTTATGTGACGGATAAAAATGCTAAATGCCTCCTGATCTGATGGTCAAATTAAGAAACAGTTTGTCCGTCACTTAGCGCTAATCGAGACTGGTGAAACAGAAATTTGAATTCCATCTGTCAAATAAGGTTATGATTAAGCTAATCCGAACTTTAAGAAAAGTGGTGAAACAGCCCCTAAATCTATATTTCTATATTATTATCTGGTCTTTAACCAGAAGTTGTAACACAATGCTTGTCTGCAGGGTTTGTGTGCAGAGTTCCGCCGCCAGCTGGACTTCTTCGGGCGAGTCCGGCACGAGGGCGTGGCGCGACTGTTAGCGTTGTGTTCTGACGCGGACCCGCATCTTATGGTGCTAGAACACACGGACTGGGTAAGCAGTAGGTTAGATTATAGTGAAAAACCAGGCGGTCACCCATCCAAGTACTGACCGCGCCCGACGTTGCTTAACCTCGGTGATCGGACGAGAACCGGTGTTTTGTCAAATATCTTGAAAGCGGTGCATCCTACGGCAAAATCAACAGAGTGTGTGTGTGTGTGTGCCTGGTGACAGACGGACAGACAGACGGACAGACAGACGGACGGACGGACAGCGGAGCCTCAGTAAAGGGTTCCCGTTTTTAGGGTTCCGTAGTCAACTAGGAACCCTTATAGTTTCGCCATGTCTGTTCGTCTGTCTGTCCGCGGCTAAGCTCAGAGACTGTTAGTACTAGAAAGCTGTAATTTGGCAAGAATATATATATCAGTCACGCCGACAAAGTGGTTCCATAAAAAAAACTAAAAAAACTTTTTTCTCGACTAACCCTATAGTGTGGGGTATCATTGGATAGGTATTCAAAAATAAATAGGGGTTTGCTAAAACCATTTTTTGATAAAGTTCATATTTTCGGAGATATTCACTCCGAAAATTCAAACTAATGTGTCCCCCCCCTCTAACTTTTGATCCGCACGTCTTAAAAATATGAAAAAAATCATGTAAGTTAAACTTAATAAAAACTTTCTAGGAAAATTATTTTCAACTTAATCAGTTGAGCAGTTTTTAAGTTTTTATAAAAAAATATTTCTAAACTAAGATTGCAATTTAACCGCCATTGCAAGCATTTTTTTTCTTTAAGTACCTATAAGATCACGCTAACAGTATCTTCTTTCAAATAAAAAAAAATATTACATCTGAAAAACAATCAACATACATACTAGTTCTAGTAGACTGCATTTTAGTTACCCAATTCGCCGATAGATGGCGCTGTACCGCCGACGTTGGGACCAAAACAGCCACATTAGTAAAGTATGCAAAGATTTTTTCGTACCTGCTACGGAACCCTATCTTGGGCGTGTCCGACACGCTCTTGGCCGGTTTTTACCCTTTGGGTACGGAACCCTAAAAAAGACTCTTCACATTGTGCATAAGGCTTATTTCACTTTAACAGAAGTTTTTTTTTAATTAATTTATCCCACTTGGAATAGCCGACGGAGTTGACACTCATTCAGCCACTCTAACTTATAAAATTACTGGAGCGAAATTGAATTTTTAAATATCGAGTTTTAGTGTAAAACAAAAAGTACGATATTTTATCTATTTTTATAATAAGATTTATAGACAGACAAAATTAAACTGCCACAGGCCGTGTGCCCAGCGCGCTGCACAACACCAAATCGTATACGCTGTGCCGCGCTGCCGGAATGTGTCACTGTATGTACGATTCGGAGCCATAGAATAGAACTTGCCGGACGTGATCCGCTAGCGCGGTCGATTTAGACCTACTTATTGAGATGGCAACATTAGGTACTCAAATGTCAATCGCTCGGCTCGCGATTTTCGTTTGTTTGTATTATAATTATGTGAAATAATTTTAATGAAAACACAATATTAGATCAAGTTTGTGTTGATACGCAAAATTGGTGAAATTTAATCGTCTTATCGTCTGTGAGTGTGTAAATGTGATTATACTTCAGTGTCTAATTCATGTTATATTATCTTTTAAAGGATTGACTTTGCTAAACATATTGTTTTGATACTGAGATCAGTGCACGTACTAGTTTTCAAGAAGATAACTAGTATAATATAATAGGGGGTGTACTGAAAATCAGCGCTGTGCCAGTCAGGGCCTCCTGTGGATACCTGACTCACAGCATACGCTGAGTGCATCCCCTTTGCCACAACTGGCACAAATGGCACAGTGTTAATTTTAGTTTAGTTTTTTTTAAATATTAATTAATTATGTAATAAGTTTTCTGTATTTTACTTTATGTTGTGGCAATAAATGAAATTCTATTCTATTCTATTCTATTCTATAATTACTAAGAAATGGGGTATTTTGTTTTCTTTTGTTCCGGCTTTACCTGGAAAAATTTTCACGCCTCGCCACACACTAAGTCGTTTTGGCGTTTAGGTGTAATGCTTATTGGGGATGTCTATTTTTTTGCAATGTATAGTAAATCGAAAACCATTTCGAGATAAATGCTTTTTAACTCGTTTTCCGTAGTTACTTTATGTAATTTTAATATTATGTAATTAATTTATTACCTAACAAATAAGCAATGACCTTCATTTGACATTGGTGTAAATTGCGTGACCGATCCAAGTCGCACTTTATTCTATGTGGTTAGAATTCTTAACAATTTACGCGTGGATTCTTATATATAATTGAGTTTTCTATAGAAAAAAAAAAATATAAAAACCACTGGTAATTTTTTTAAGACATTCCCAATTGGGTATAACGAAATGTAATCCCACAGGGTGACCTGAAAAGCTTCCTGACGGCCACCCGGTCGCCGGAGCAGGCGGCCGAGTTCGCGGCCGGCGCCGGCGTCGCCTCCGCGCCGGCGCCGCTGTCGGCCCAGCACTGCTGCCTGCTGGCTGCCCAGCTGGCAGCCGCCGCCCAGGCCGCGGCGGCGCAGCGCCTCACGCACAGGTATAGTACGCGGCCGGCGCCGCTGTCGGCCCAGCACTGCTGCCTGCTGGCTGCCCAGCTGGCAGCCGCCGCCCAGGCCGCGGCGGCGCAGCGCCTCACGCACAGGTATAGTACGCGGCCGGCGCCGCTGTCGGCCCAGCACTGCTGCCTGCTGGCTGCCCAGCTGGCAGCCGCCGCCCAGGCCGCGGCGGCGCAGCGCCTCACGCACAGGTATAGTACGCGGCCGGCGCCGCTGTCGGCCCAGCACTGCTGCCTGCTGGCTGCCCAGCTGGCAGCCGCCGCCCAGGCCGCGGCGGCGCAGCGCCTCACGCACAGGTATAGTACGCGGCCGGCGCCGCTGTCGGCCCAGCACTGCTGCCTGCTGGCTGCCCAGCTGGCAGCCGCCGCCCAGGCCGCGGCGGCGCAGCGCCTCACGCACAGGTATAGTACGCGGCCGGCGCCGCTGTCGGCCCAGCACTGCTGCCTGCTGGCTGCCCAGCTGGCAGCCGCCGCCCAGGCCGCGGCGGCGCAGCGCCTCACGCACAGGTATAGTACGCGGCCGGCGCCGCTGTCGGCCCAGCACTGCTGCCTGCTGGCTGCCCAGCTGGCAGCCGCCGCCCAGGCCGCGGCGGCGCAGCGCCTCACGCACAGGTATAGTACGCGGCCGGCGCCGCTGTCGGCCCAGCACTGCTGCCTGCTGGCTGCCCAGCTGGCAGCCGCCGCCCAGGCCGCGGCGGCGCAGCGCCTCACGCACAGGTATAGTACGCGGCCGGCGCCGCTGTCGGCCCAGCACTGCTGCCTGCTGGCTGCCCAGCTGGCAGCCGCCGCCCAGGCCGCGGCGGCGCAGCGCCTCACGCACAGGTATAGTACGCGGCCGGCGCCGCTGTCGGCCCAGCACTGCTGCCTGCTGGCTGCCCAGCTGGCAGCCGCCGCCCAGGCCGCGGCGGCGCAGCGCCTCACGCACAGGTATAGTACGCGGCCGGCGCCGCTGTCGGCCCAGCACTGCTGCCTGCTGGCTGCCCAGCTGGCAGCCGCCGCCCAGGCCGCGGCGGCGCAGCGCCTCACGCACAGGTATAGTACGCGGCCGGCGCCGCTGTCGGCCCAGCACTGCTGCCTGCTGGCTGCCCAGCTGGCAGCCGCCGCCCAGGCCGCGGCGGCGCAGCGCCTCACGCACAGGTATAGTACGCGGCCGGCGCCGCTGTCGGCCCAGCACTGCTGCCTGCTGGCTGCCCAGCTGGCAGCCGCCGCCCAGGCCGCGGCGGCGCAGCGCCTCACGCACAGGTATAGTACGCGGCCGGCGCCGCTGTCGGCCCAGCACTGCTGCCTGCTGGCTGCCCAGCTGGCAGCCGCCGCCCAGGCCGCGGCGGCGCAGCGCCTCACGCACAGGTATAGTACGCGGCCGGCGCCGCTGTCGGCCCAGCACTGCTGCCTGCTGGCTGCCCAGCTGGCAGCCGCCGCCCAGGCCGCGGCGGCGCAGCGCCTCACACACAGGTATAGTACGAATTTTTTGAGGTGTCCCGATCTCGTTAACAGCCCACATTTCGAACAAAGCCATTGTGTTCTATTATGTCCTCAAGTGAATAATCCTCAGTTTAAAATTAACAAACTTAACTGTGTGTTTACTCTATAAAAGATTTCATGAACATGAAGACAAATAACAGATAAACTTGATTCACATGGAAAGTTATAGTTTTAGCTTTAATTTTTAGACTAAGTAAAAATAAAATAAAAAAAAGCATATTAGGGGACAATCTTACACAAATCGACCTAGTCCCAAACTAAGCAAAGCTTGTACTATGGGTACTAGACGACGATAAACATACTTATATAGATAAATAAATACTTAAATACATAGAAAACATCCATAACTCAGGAACAAATATTCGTGCTCATCACACAAATAAATGCCCTTACTGGGATTTGAACCCAGGACCTCTTGCTTCGTAGGCAGGGTCACTACCAACTAGGCTAAAGCGGTCGTTAAAGTGATCACTTTTGTTTTGCTTCATAATTGAACAAAATCAAGTGACTTATTTGTTTGCATGCTTACCCAAGCCGAATTTGGCGCATTGTGAATAATATATTATTATAACATCTTGTATGTACCCATTTTCTGCAATAAACTTTATCTTATCTTATCTTTAACGTAAATATAAGATAAAATAGCTCATTGAAATAACAACTTTATTAACTGTAGGTACTGTCATTTTACATGAAACTTTGTTTGTTTGAAAAAATTCACACCAATTGACCTAGTCCCAAAGTAGTCCCTATATTATCTGCCAACAAAGTTTAATTTAAAATAAACTCTACAGTAAATAATAAAGTCGTTATTTCAATGAGCTATTATATCTTATTTATTTGAGAACATAATAGATTAGATTACAATGGCTTTGTTCGAAAGGTGGGCTGTTAACGAGATCGGGGACACCTCAAAAAATTCGTACTATAACTTCATTAGCCGGAACCACAATACTAGATTGTACAGTCGGCCAAAAATATGGTCTACCATCCTACGGTTGAAGTTCATTTGCACGTCATGGTACAACGAGGTCTATTTTCCCTTGCAATAATATGACGACAGCGACTAATAAATAACTTCAATCAGAAATGTCAACCTTAGCGATATTAAAATCCCACAGAAACTTTTGTCAAAACTGGTAGACCACTATCTTGGCCGACCGTGCAACAAGAGCATAAAACGAGCCATTTTACCCGAGACGTTCATATAGCCACCCGAGCCTTAGACACGTCGAGGGGAAAATGGGTTTAATGCTCGAGTTTTACACTCTGCTTTTCATTTCTATTGCAAGGAAACAAATCATCATCATCATCCCAGCCTATATACGTCCCACTCCCACTGCAGGGCGCAGGGCTACTCTCATAATGACTCATAATGGCTTGGGCCGTAGTTTCCACGCGGGCCCAATGCGGATTGGGAACTTCACACGCACCGTTGCATTTCTTCTCACTATGTTTTCCTTCACCGTAAAGCTCATGGTAAATTGCAAATGTAAATATTATTTATTTTATTAGCAGTGCGGCTGCTCACCGAATCTAAGATTATTTAAAAACGAAAAAGTTTTTCGGGTGCGCCGGCGGGATTCGAACCCACGTCTCCTGGGTATGCGCCCCAACGGGTGTTCTACCAATTGAACCACGTCGCATGCAACCGACACCCCCGAAATTCTTAATCGCTTACATACGCCAACAGTGGCGTGTGGTAACATCCATCGCAACTATTAGAAGCTACGACTCCTACGTTCCAAATTACATTGGAAATGCGTAAGAAATGATGTACCACATCTATTTATTCAAATATTATTTATTTTATTAGCAGTGCGGCTGCTCACCGAATCTAAGATTATTTAAAAACGAAAAAGTTTTTCGGGTGCGCCGGCGGGATTCGAACCCACGTCTCCTGGGTATGCGCCCCAACGGGTGTTCTACCAATTGAACCACGTCACACGCCACTGTTGGCGTATGTAAGCGATTAAGAATTTCGGGGGTGTCGGTTGGATGCGACGTGGTTCAATTGGTAGAACACCCGTTGGGGCGCATACCCAGGAGACGTGGGTTCGAATCCCGCCGGCGCACCCGAAAAACTTTTTCGTTTTTAAATAATTACAAATGTAATTTAGCACATAAATTCCGAAAAACTCAAAGGTGCGAGCCCGGTCTCGAACCCACGACCATCTGCTGAGACCATAGGTCAAACCCACTAGGCCACCACGGCAACGTTTTATAAATGTGTGCATATTGTTCGCAGGGACATTGCGGCACGCAACTGCTGTGTGACGTCGCAGCTGCGGCTTAAACTGACGCATGCGGCACTGACGCGCGGCCCGGACACCGCACACTACTACAAGCTGCATGACCAGGTGACATACGTACACACGCACACTCACTCACATTATCACTTGCTTGCTTGCTCACTCACTGGCGCGCTCACTTATGCTATACTTCATTTAATTTAGAATTGAAAACCACAACATCATTATATTGCGGCTCGTCAACTATTTCTTACCTAGCAAATAGTACAGTACAATAGTCTGGGAACCGCAAAATAAAATTGTTTTAATGTCACTTTATTTGCGTGTCGTCAATTATTACTCTAGTACAAATTGTAAAGAGATTACAGTTCACGAGCCGCAATATAATGTTGTTGTGGTTGTGGTTTATAATTCTAAATTAAATGGAGTATAGGTTTACACAGAGCTTAGTAGCTAATGCTTATTACTTGTCACTTACACTTATCAGATGCGTGTATTGTATAATACTAAGCACTTGTACAATATGTTTACACACTTCTGACAAGTGTAAGTGACGAGTACTAAGCTCCGTGTAAACCTAGCATTACTCAGCCTCTTACTTACTCACTAGCTCATTTGCTCAATCACTCATCCACTCACTTAGTTGCTCCCATGCTAACTAACTCGGTAACTCACTCTCTCGCTTGCTCAGTCATTCACTCACTTGATCGCTCACAAACCCACTTGATTACTCACGAATTCACTCATTCATCCACTCACTCACTTGCTCGCTCAGTCATTCACTCACTCGCTTACCTGCTGACCCACTCACTGGGACACTCGCGCGCTCGCTTACTCATCGTTCTATGGATCATTGCTGTCCGAAATAAACAGTATGATTATTATTATTACTCGCTCGCTCAACCATTCACCACTCGCTCACTCGCGCGCTCACTTGTTCACTAACTCACTCGCGCATTCACTCACTCGCTCACAAGCACTTAAACTTCTGCACATTTACCCCACTCCGATTTTATTCTAAATAAACATATTATTATTTTTAAATATCGTCGATGTTCGTCGTTCACAGGTGGTCCCGCTGCGTTGGATGCCGGCAGAAGCCTTGGAAGGCGAGTACTCCGCCAAATCCGATGCCTATAGTTTCGCTGCCACCGTCTGGGAGGTAAATACCTTACGCTTCATGCACATAATATGCCTAGTGCTATAGGTACTATTGTGGTCGTACTAGGACCCTGGGGTGTAGCTTTAGAATATCAAGGAGATTATCATTTAAAAGACATGTATATCGTTCGACTGATGTTTATTCACTCTGTCATCAAAACAAATTATACAGATTAATTTTGGGATTCGATTTGTGGCATTCGAACATGGCGGATGTAGACAGTATCTGATTTTGGTATTTCTGTTTCTTTGGCTAGTTGTGGTATAATTTTGATAGTGTTTTATGCGGCGATTAACCTTAACTGTTACAGTGATCTCAAAATTCTATATTGCTCTCGTGTCTGACATTTTTTAATGCGCAAGTTGTCTCCACGTGGTTTCTGGAATTTTACTATCAAGTTGCAAAAACTACAATCACCGTACAACGTCGCTCCAAAGAGAGCAATTAACTGACATTGGCACAAGCCTATTGGCCGCCATTAAGGAAGAAGAAGAAGAAGATTAATTTTGAAGCTGACATTCGATAGTCATTCTAAATTTAATATTCAAATGATACTATAGAGTATCTTCGTGCCAGCTATCGAATGTATGCTGACAGTACTATGCTTCTAGGGCGGGCGAAAAATTAACAATCTTTATGTCTACCACAGTGATCGCCATATTTGGTGAGGTTTAAAATATCAGACTAAGGAGATTTCAAGTCAGCCAACGTTTTATTTTATATGTTTAAAACTTAGCTATAGCCCAATTTTACTAGACAAAACTTATCTACGCTTCATAAAACTTCGTTATTTTTATATTTTAAATTTATATCAAATAGTTTTGCAATAATTTTAGTATGTATTTTTTTACATGTTGGCAGAATGTGGCCGTATGGCCATTCGAATTCTAAACACGGTTTACATTATCTATGGTAGATGACTTGAAAAAAGTGGCAATCTGTATTGGCGGGTAGCCATTATTTATTCAATTTAAGTGTTTAGAGACAAAATTTTTTCTTTTTTGGATTTTTCCTCGCAGTGTGATGACACGGGCAGCAAGGGGATTACAAACTCGAGTCATAGCCTTCGGCGTCGGGCTTCTAATAGACTCTCGCTAATAATCCCCTACTTACGGCCCTTGATGCAAAATGTACTATAACGAACGCCATCTGGCCACTACGCATAAAACCATCATGGATGTAAATTGTTCTATAATTTTTTTTCAGATCTACACGAAAGCAGAGCTTCCTTTCGCGAAGCTGAGTGACTCGACTGTATTGGAGCGGCTAAAGGGAGGCACTCTCGAGTGGACCGTCCCGGATTCCATGCCGGACCCGCTCGCTAATTTACTGGTAACACTTTATTCACGATTTAGGGGGTATTTAACGACAGGCAGAAGAGGCCATAGGTCAAACTATAATAATCATAAATAAACAGTCATATCATAATCGTTAACATTGGTATTGTATCAAAAAAATTGGTAAATTGGTAATGTATTTATCTCATTGGAATTTGCCACGATTCTTTTTGATTTTTTTTTTAATATTATTTTTCGATTTTAACAAAAATCGATATACCAGGTACTTTCCTTAAGTGCCTGCCGAGTTTTTCGCGCTAATCGATTTTCGGTGGGCGATTTCAGGCGTGGGGCCGCTTGGGGGAGGCACGGTGGCTCAAGATAGGTTAGTTGTATTGTAAATGTAGCAAAACTACGCCCTGGAAAACATCTTGTTTTATTAACATTCAAAAAGCCACGACCTGCCGTGCAGTATTAGCGTCGTACTACGAGTTTATTTTATTTTTTAGAGACTACTTTGTATTTATTTTCTATCGAGCTAACTACAAGTAATCATGTTTCGATAAATACTTTTCGTACTAAATACAAACTGAAATATAGATGCACAGAAAAAACCCCAGAAAAAAGACCAATGCTGGGAATCGAACCCAGGTCCTCAGCATTCCGTGCCGCGTGCCATACCCCTACACCACCACTGGTCTAGAGATTAGACACGAATCTTTCCTATACATCATACATTTCAATCTGCTAAATCATCACCTTATGCAGTGACAAACGCACATCTATGTTACACCCTCATCGAGAGATTTTAACACTCCTTCGGAACTAACCGCTCACCTGGACAAGAGATGGCGCTACTGTGCAACTTTAAACAAGTTAGCTATGAAGTATCTTTTTTTTTGTACTTATTTTTTCAACTTCATTTTTTTTTTTTTTTTTTTTTTTAATTTATTACTTTTACGGTCATCCCGTGATATCATACATTTCGTACTAAATACAAACTGAAATATAGATGCACAGAAAAAACCCCAGAAAAAAGACCAATGCTGGGAATCGAACCCAGGTCCTCAGCATTCCGTGCCGCGTGCCATACCCCTACACCACGCACGCGGCACGGAATGCTGAGGACCTGGGTTCGATTCCCAGCATTGGTCTTTTTTCTGGGGTTTTTTCTGTGCATCTATATTTCAGTTTGTATTTAGTACGAAATGTATGATTTCACGGGATGACCGTAAAAGTAATAAAAAAAAAAAAAAAAAATGAAGTTGAAAAAATAAGTACAAAAAAAAAAAAAAAAGATACTTCATAGCTAACTTGTTTAAAGTTGCACAGTAGCGCCATCTCTTGTCCAGGTGAGCGGTTAGTTCCGAAGGAGTGTTAAAATCTCTCGATGAGGGTGTAACATAGATGTGCGTTTGTCACTGCATAAGGTGATGATTTAGCAGATTGAAATGTATGATGTATAGGAAAGATTCGTGTCTAATCTCTAGACCAGTGGTGGTGTAGGGGTATGGCACGCGGCACGGAATGCTGAGGACCTGGGTTCGATTCCCAGCATTGGTCTTTTTTCTGGGGTTTTTTCTGTGCATCTATATTTCAGTTTGTATTTAGTACGAAATGTATGATTTCACGGGATGACCGTAAAAGTAATAAAAAAAAAAAAAAAATGAAGTTGAAAAAATAAGTACAAAAAAAAAAGATACTTCATAGCTAACTTGTTTAAAGTTGCACAGTAGCGCCATCTCTTGTCCAGGTGAGCGGTTAGTTCCGAAGGAGTGTTAAAATCTCTCGATGAGGGTGTAACATAGATGTGCGTTTGTCACTGCATAAGGTGATGATTTAGCAGATTGAAATGTATGATGTATAGGAAAGATTCGTGTCTAATCTCTAGACCAGTGGTGGTGTAGGGGTATGGCACGCGGCACGGAATGCTGAGGACCTGGGTTCGATTCCCAGCATTGGTCTTTTTTCTGGGGTTTTTTCTGTGCATCTATATTTCAGTTTGTATTTAGTACGAAATGTATGATTTCACGGGATGACCGTAAAAGTAATAAAAAAAAAAAAAAAAAATGAAGTTGAAAAAATAAGTACAAAAAAAAAGATACTTCATAGCTAACTTCGATAAATACTTGTCACTAGATTGAACCCTCAAATATCTTACGTATGAATTTCAGGACTGTAGCTTTCCTAGTAATGAAATAATACAGCACGAGTTTAAATGTATGCAATAAATGCGCCAAAAACACGGTAGGGCCTTAATGTATACAATACAATACAATACAATGACTCTTTATTGTCCACCTCAAAGAAATCAATAGAGAAAAACAAGTATGTGCATGGAAAAAATATAAAGTAAGCAATAGGCGGCCTTATCGCTTCGGAGCGATCTCTTCCAGGCAACCTTTTCACAAAAGAATAATAGCAAGGAATTTATTACTGCAGGTGGTGCAAATATATAAAAATAAATAGTAATATAAAAACAATTACAACATCAAACACACATAGACAAAACAATATACTTTTAAGTATATAAGCAGGCTATAATTTTATGTACAAGATAGTAAATAGTGCTCCTTGAGTAAGGATCTGAAGATAGGTAAGGATTTGGCACGTATAGATATAGATTTGAACTTATTCTTCTCCAGAAACGCTGTTGGAGCGTGTCGCCGACGGCGCGGCCGCACTTCGATGACATTTGCTCTGAGGTCAACGCCGTCCTACAGCAGGCCACAGCCGCCGACAACGAAGCTGAGGCCACCATAACCTAACCGACATTATAATATAACTAATATTCTTCCGTGATACTGTAACATTTTTTTCCCAAAAGATGTCCCCCTGCAAAAATCCGATATCCGAAAGCGCCGTTGTTCTGAAAAGCTTCCTAAAGTATCACTTCCTAAAAAATCACTTACGAAAAGATTCTTCCTAAAGTGTAACTCTTGCGAAAAAATGCTTCCTCAAGTATCTTCCTAAAAGGTAATTCTTGCTAAAACGTCACTCTTCCAAAAAAACATTCTTACTAAATCATCATTCTTAAGAAAAGATTCTTCCTGAAATATCACTCTTCCGAAGAGATATGAGATACTCCTCAAATATTACTGGTCCTAAAATTTATTTTTTCCTAAGGCTCTGTCCTCGCCATCGTTCGTGCGACCATGCGAATAAATATGCTAATCTAAAATACTAAATTGCGATCTCGCGATTATGCGATGCGACCAAGAATATTTTCATCGCGCTCTTGTATCACTTCCGAAAATATAACTCTTCCTAAAACATCATTTTTCCTAAATGTTCACTCTTCCGAAAACGTAATTTTTCGTAAAGCACCAATTCAATTTCTATTATTGAATCTCATATACATTAACGTTGTTTTCAACAAACCAGTTTGCCCTGCAGGCTCTAAAACGCAGTAAGAGGGGTTTTACGTTTGTTGAATATTGAACTATAACCAGCACAGCGTAAGGAACATAATGGTCTAATAGCTCTTTTGCTCTTATTGAGTTTTAGGGCCTGCAGGACAGCAGTGGACGGTAAAATTTTCCGATATAAATAGTTTTTTTTTAGTATCTCAATGTCACAAAGTATTATTTTTAACCCCCGACACAAAAAGAGGGTTGTTATATGTTTGACCGCTATGTGTGTGTGTGTGTGAGTATGTGTGTGTGTCTGTCTGTGGCATCATAGCTCTTAAACGGGTGAACCGATTTGGATGTGGTTTTTTGATTAGAAAGCAGGTTTCTTGGCGATGGTTCTTAGATATGTTTCATCAAAAATCGGTTCAGCTGTTTCAAAGTTATCAGCTCTTTTGTTAGCTGTGGAAGGGATCTTAGACGCAAATTGGGCATTTACTTTATGTTCAAACCTACGTGTGACATAATTGCATTGGGGGTTTTTGATTTTTTTAATTTATAGTTATTACTTACTTTACTCACCATATTCTGGTGCGAACCGATGCGGAGATGAAGGGACGACCTATATGTCAAGCGGGATGACAAGAACTCACATTCGATAGGCGAGTAGCAAAAGAAGTGGTCTTTGCCCAGCAATGAGACGCAAGGAAGTAAGAACCTGGACTGATAATAGTGAACTTAAACATGATAGAATTTCGATTAGGCGGCTTTTTTATATACTTACAAGTAAACCAAACTTTTAAAAATTTTAATCACACTTTAAATTTTGTCTCAGTTAACTTCTTTTAATCAAACGTTTGGCTATAGCTAAACCGTTTAAATGAGTCCTCGTCCGCGCGGTAACTCATTTAAACGGTTTAGCTATACCTCCAAAGGTTAACGTTCAGTTGTCATTATATTTATAAAATTAGCAATTAACTTAATATTAGTATATTTAAGTCATTTTGATGCATTTACATTTATTAAATATTATTCCTGTTTATCCTAAAATAATTTAAGAAGTCATTTATTATACTTAAATTAGTTTATAAGTAAACGGAAGCTAAACGATACTGCCATTGATGTATATAAAATTAGTTTTAAGACTGATATAGCCATGTTAGTTTAATTTTAAATTTAAATATCGTCCGAAATTTATGTAATTTGTACGTCCTTATATGTTAGAGTTAGGCTTTTAGTGAAATAGTGTAAGTAAAAAAATATCGAAAAAATGGTCTAAAATTTTGAGACTGCTTTTTTATAAATTATACCTCGTCCCAAATAATATTAGACACGTTTACTGTGATACTAGCAGGCTATAATCTGTCTAATGTTATATGGAAAGAAATGTCTCTCTTTTGCTAGTAAAAGTGTTTAATATATACTAGCTTAGAAGTGTGTCGAAATACATCAATTTCGAAAATCATAATTGACGAAACACATAATGGTCATTTCATTATAATATAATTTTCAAAATTATTAACTAGACAAACTTTTTTGATCGTGTAATCTACAGATTGGTTTAGATTAGATAAATCTTAAAATAAACCCGTACAGTAGTCAATTTCTGAAAAAATTGTACTATCTCAAATGATTGTTATGTATTTTGTCCATTATGTTTATCAAACTTTATGTAATTTGACACGTACCCGAAAAAATCGTATTTCTTTTAAGAATCTTGATATAAATTCAAATAAAACGGGGGAAAGACTATCTTGTTATAAAAGTATTAAACACTGTGGCTTTATAATATATCTCAAATTTTGAATGAAACAAAATATTCAAATGCGCGATTGATGTAGTATTCTAGTATTTTTTCAAATAAGTATGTCTATAGTACTTTTTTTTAGAAATATGTAGTTCCAAATTAATTACGTAGGTATAAGAATTTGTAGTAAATTTTTAATTTTTGTATTCTTTTTACTTTAGTAGTTTACAATATTACGCAGGAGGCCAAAAAATAGATTGGATTTTGTTTTATAAGGAATCCGACCTATTTTCTTTGCCCTTCGCTATATTATTTCTTATAGTGCAAGTAAAGTAGTTATGAGACTTATGGGATATCTAGTTTAGTTCTGCACTGATCTCGAATTTCAAGCTTTCCGATAGCGTTGTGGGAAATTTAGGTAAACTTGTCCGAGTTAAAATGTTCCCATGACTTATGGCACCACGAGCGGCGAGTGTTCGTTAGTATTAGCAATGTTTGAACTTGCATAACTACAGCCTATTTTAAATGTGATTTTGTCAAAATATTTTTTTTTCGTTTCGGACAATTTTTCCTTAATTTCTGAAACACTTATTGGAATAGGCTTTTGTGGTCGTATGTCTATGAGCAGTACCTTCTTTATTCAGTAATATATTCGCCAGTATTTCTTTTCCGAATCCTTATTTCACCTAATGCACTAAGCAATTAGTCACTTAAATGACAATGCCAAATTTTTTGATGAAAGAAAAATCGCTGTAACGATTATTCTGCGAAAAAAGTTCTATGAGTCTTTTGCCCATAGATCGATGACCTTTATATCGCTGCATAAGTATAGTTACGTCCGTTGTACATTTAATCGATGAGACCAGAAGATGCATTTATAGATCGTAATTATGTTAGTATGATGTAGGTATGTATGTATAGTTTCAAAAGAATTCACCAGAAATATTGTAGCGGCTTTAGTGCTGCAAATAATTTGTATACAAAAAAGGCAGAGAGTTTTTATAGAAGTGATTAGACTCGTTTATCTACATACAAGCTTTTAATTAGATTGCAATGTTTGTACGTTTGTTCGAGTCAAATCTTGCTAGTTTAATTTTGCCCACTTCTATACTCTATTTTTTTACTATAGAGTACTGCCCATAAACAAGTTAGGTATGAAGTATCTTTTGTATTTATTTTTTCAACTTCATTTTTTATTACTTTTACGGTCATCCCGTGAAACCATATAAAACATTTCAAACTAAATACAAACTGAAATATAGATGCACAGAAAAAACCCCAGAAAAAAGACCAATGCTGGGAATCGAACCCAGGTCCTCAGCGTTCCGTGCTGCGTGCTTACCCCTACACCACTACTGCATAAGGTGATTATAATAGACTGAAATGTACGATGTATGGGAAAGATTCGTCGCTAACCTCTAGACCAGTGATGGTGTAGGGGTAAGCACGCAGCACGGAACGCTGAGGACCTGGGTTCGATTCCCAGCATTGGTCTTTTTTCTGGGGTGTTTTCTGTGCATCTATATTTCAGTTTGTATTTGGTTTGTAATATACTGCCCATAGTTTACTAGCACGCTCATTTGTTTCTCGCGAACAAATTGTATGGTGTAGTACTTTATAAGCCGGGTTTCCACTGAGCGAGCCGCCTCGCGAGGCAGTCATTTTCGGCGCGATTTTGAGCCTTGTGACAAACAAAATTATGCTTAACGCGCTTGGCTCGCGAGGCGGTTCGCTCAGTAGGGACCCAGCTATTGACCTGAGATTTGATACGAATTTGCAGTTTGAGTGTTCGATCATAGTTACGACGTGTGTCACGCTAAGTAAACCTTTCAAATTTCTATTCCTTGATGCTCCATTTGTTGGAGCTCCTAGGCCGCTACGATAATGTAAAGATGTAAAGGCGACTCTGTGTAAATCAAACTAAGTCGATTAAAAAGGTTAATTTGTGAAAAATAATAGTCACTATTTGAAAAAAAAAGCTGTACAAAATCGATATAATGTGAAATTAAGTGTCACTCTTAAGTGCAGTTATGTTTTGTCCATTGTGAGATGTCAGTTTTTTTTTAAAGAAATTAAATGTTATAATGCTATTATTGGTTTAATATACCTTACTATTGATAGGAGGAATAGAAATGTCGATGTCGCCATTTTTACTTGTTCTACTATTAATGAGGCCATGTTTTTTTGTGTTTTCATTGATTTTATGTACCTAATTATGGTACCTACCAGTGAATAAGGATGTTGACGTCATTAAAAAATAATTGGAATACACGACTCCAGTAAAGAAAACTCTTTATTTTAGCCCTAAAACCAGATTAATTTTCGATTAACTGCAAAATTAGATTAACTTTAAGAGACTGTATCTAAGCCGGAAAATTAAACATATGGGTTCATAGACTAATAGACGCCTCGTGCTCGTTTGATATTTCTATTCCTTTATAATGCGATGTCTAGTTATAAAAAAATCTCATTTTTTAGCTTTTAAGTATTAGACAGTAGCTTTTATACATTTTTAACTGTAGGTATTTTAACGGACTTTTATCTAAATAGTTTGTGTCGGTCTAACTGACTTAGGTTAATTCTATATACTTAGTGCCAGATTAGTTAGTAATTTTTGTGGAAATAGTCATTTTGATTTAAATATAGCTTCATAATTTGTTAATACATTTTTTTTTTCAACAAATTACAATAATTAATTACTTAGGCATTTCTACGGGATTTTAGTGTTGCGTAGACCAAGTTTACTATGGAATAGAAAAACCAAAAGATAAACAACTTGGATCACTTTTAAAACTTACAGTAGATCGATAAAGAGTCAAAAACTAAACAAGACAATTGTTGACATCTCCAAGCATTTTACGTCAAAAATGTGACAGTTAAAAAAATGGCGCCCACAGTTTCAGCTCTTTATAGATTCGGTTGTGCTATTACTTACGAATATTTTATTATTTAGACATACTTTGTATTTAATTTCTATTTTACTTATGACAGTGTGATAATGACTGATTTTACTTTTTTATCGAATTATAATATTCGTTTTTGGTATTTTTTTAAACTTAGCTGTAAGGCAATGATCCCTGTGCATTTGCATTTTTTTTTAATAAATATTCATTGGATAAATAGTATTTTTATTAAAACCTTGAATGTCTAGCGGTAATTGTTGGAAAATAATTCCCACAAGCATTTAAGTATAACAGTAAATTGCGGGTGGTAAGTCCGGATCGTTACCTCCATCTTAATGTAAGAACACACTAAGTATGTGGTATTAGCGCTGTCCCTCTTCAGAGTATCACTCGAGAAAGAGAAGGTGTGCTAAACTTAAATAATGCGTATTCGGCTAACCTCGCTAATCCTGCCGCCAAGCAGCAGTACTGGCGCTGCTATGTCCAGCGTTGGAAGTAACACAATCAGTTAAATTACCGGTAGGTACTTACATGAGCTATTTTACCTTAGTTCAGATGCAAGGTATCTGCAATCCTTTGATATTGGTGTCCATAGTTACTCAGACTTCCTCGTTTTTAAAAAGATTTTTACTAACTTGCAATGTATGTATGTATGCCGTCACGTCTCGGAAGTTGAATTTGACATACTTCCAGTGGTTGGATTTACTTGAAATTTTGTACACTTATGTAGGTTGGATGACAATGCAAGTACAGTCAACAAAAAGTACAGTCAGCGAAAAAGCTTGCATTGAAAATGAAATTTTTAACAAAAACAAAACTTATTGCATTGCATGGGAAAATAGACTGCTAAAATCATTGGCATTGGCATTGGCTTTGCCATAGTCGTGTAAAAGGCAATGCACTTTTCCTACATCTTAACCTTTTCAAACGCTCTGTCAAATACAAAAGCTCTCACACATAGGTGCGCAATGGCATCGGAGTGTCAAACGCGAAGTTGAATCATACAGAAATGCCAGTGTATCCGTCGTTGGCTTAGAACCTGCGGTGCGGATATATGCATCGTTGGCGTCGAAAAGGTTAGGATTTGCGATACGAAGTTACATCCTGTATTAAAAAAAATAGAAAGAAACACTCCAGAACTTTGAATACTTTATTTAATTTTCGCCGAATCTGAAAATAATTAATTAGAATTTAGAAACCAAAAGAATTAGCCTAAAGAGTAATCCTACGCCCTTCCCAAAGTTTCAAACAATATCTATCGATTTTTATCTAAATCGATTCAGCGGTTTATTTATCAGGACAAGGTTTGTTCGATAAACTGAAACAATTAGGTACTTTGCTCACCCGAGCAAAGCGAAGCGAAACCGGGCGAGCGAGGTTGGGTGAGCAAAGTAATTGTTTCAGTTTATTTATGGACCTCCGTAAAGTAACGCCTGATTCAATAAATTAAGGTTTGTTGGATTTTTTTTTAGTGCACCCGGGCGCAGCTATATCTTGTCTATTTAACAGAGTTAGTTAGTACCTACTAGAAAAACAGAATGCACGTAATTGGTCAGCGATAAGGACGATGCAACGGCACATACGTCCCACTGCGGGCACATATTTAAATATTATTATCTACTACTTTAAATTACATAATTATGATTAATAAATGAATAAACATGACATGTAATTATTTGAGGTGCCACGAGAAAAATCACGAGAAATATTACGAATATTCCAACAAACGGCATTGTAAGCCGAGCCCGCCATCGACGTGCGATTGTTGACGCCCACTGACAGTGTCTTGTCCCTTTCATTTGCATACAAAAGTGCAACAGAGAGAACGCCTTGCTAACTCTGTTAAATAGACAGGGTATAGTAGCGTATAAATACCCCTTTAAGAATTAGGTATCGTGGTGGATGCAGTATTCCTGGTGAATGTTGAAGAGGCATAGCTTCTTCTTGGCTGCTGGTTTTAGTTCCATTACCTGGAAAACAAGTTCATTTTTTTATTATGAGAGGAAACAAGCAAGCGGGTCATCTGATGGAAAATCACCAACCACCGCCCATAATATCAACAACTCAAAGAGAGTCACTGATCTGTTACCGGCTTTTACAAAAGGAGGTGGAGGGGGAGAGGTATTGGGCCCCCGGCGCTCTCACTCACTGGCTGCTGCTTCACGCCGGTGTTCTGTGAGAGGTGGTACTGCCCCGGACGAGCCAGCCCATTCGTGATGCAGAAAATTTTCAGTATCAATCAAATATATCATAGCGATGTTATTTCACGGTCTGGGATAACGGTGATTTTCCACCACTTATGTGCTATCAGCATCATCATTTCAGCCGAAAGACGTCTACTGCTGAACACAGGCCTCCCCCAAGGCTCTGCAAGCAGATCGGTCCTGCGCCATCCGCACCCAACGCGTTCCAGCAACCTTAACCAGGTCGTCGCTCTATCTTGTTGGAGGTCTACCTACACTGGGTCTTCCGGTCCGCGGACGCCACTCGAGAACCTTTCGGCCCCAATGGCCGTCAGTTCTACAGCCCTACGAGCGATGTGCCCTGCCTACTGCCACTTAAGTCTAGCGATTCTTCGAGCTATGTCCGTGACTTTGGTTCTTGCGCAAATTTCAACATCTATATTGCGATCTCGCAGATAAACTCCAAGCATAGCCCTTTCCATCGCCCTCTGAGAGACTTTGAGCTTCCTTATGAGGCCCATCGTTAGTGGCCACGTCTCAGTGCCATAAGTCATCACTGGCAACACACACTAGTCAAAGACTTTTTCATCTCTCATACTCGGAAAGTGAGGCAAATCATATCTGACATATGGGAGGATATGTATTATTTTCTTCCCAAGGGTAGAAATGAATTAAAAAAAATAAAGGCATTGGCTGTCAATGGAACACATACGCATTCAGCCAAGCATTACGGCATGGAATAATTAGTATTGAGTTTGTTTTTCTTAATTAGTCATATTATACAAATTTTATAATGCCAGTGAAATATTATTAAATTAAATTATTAATTTTTTATTTAGTGACTTAAACCAGAAAAGTTAGAAAATGTTAAGAAAAAAACACGGTAAATGAAATGACTATGTTATTGTCCACACAGCCTATCTCTATACAGCTTAACTCCTTGGTTCAAATTGGTTACTTACATATTTTATAAATAAATTTACTAAAATACCTACTTTATCTACTGTTTTCATTAATTATTATATTGATCATTCTAAATTTTGTTAAATTAATTATTCCCTAACATACAACCTTATGGAGTTTTCCATTGAAATATTTTATAACGATCATATTGACCAGTTTAGACATATTTATTTATTTATACTTATATTTTCTTACTTTCCTTGTAGTCGAAATGAAAAGCAGAGTGTTTAACTCGGGAAAAACACCAATATCACCCTAGGAATATTGGCACCCTCGCTGTGCTCGGATGCCAAGTAACCTCGTGTGATATTGGCTATTTTCCTCCCTTGTTGAACAATCTACTATTTTTGACTCGAGACTCTGCGGTATATTGCATAAAGTTGGCCATACACGTTACGGATTGCCGGAGAGGTACCTGCGCAGGTGTACAGGTGTACAGGTTTACCGTATGGTGTCACTTAAAAGAATTGATTTTTGATTTTGCTCCTGTCGCCTGCACAGGTCGGTTCCCACACTCGCTCCGACCGACCTGCACAGGTACCTGCACCTCTCCGGCAGACCATAAAGTTTATGGCCAGCATAAGACATTTGAAAGAAGGTAGCCTTGAAGGAATTGTCTCTCCCGTTTTGAAGTACTATCTCGGTGTCTGCCTAAGACCCATGGACTTAATACCTGACCAGGACTGAGTACTGCGACAAAAAAGTGAGGCCGATAAAAAAATAACCAGAGAATTGCATCTCGTTCTAATTAGGGTGATCAAGTACTGGTGCGAGTGGGACACAATTCTCTAGTTTCTCTAGTTTGTATGTAATCTCTCGGACCGCTGTCTCTAGTTGCCATTATTAAACTGTATGGCTTGGTAATATGGGTCACTTTTGATTGACTAATAAAAATTAGTACTCAGTCTTGGTTAGGTATTAAGTCCATGTTAAGACCATAGAGGCCATCATTATATATCATACAAACTTACATCTTCATCACGAGCTTTTATGCCGTGCCCGCTCAATTTGCAGTGCTAGAAAAAAAATTGAGTTAAGTATATCGGTTTGAATGTTAGTCATCACAATTACTATTTACTATTTCTTTAAAAGTGATAAAATATACTTACATTATTTTCAGATAAGTAGGTAAGTATTCATTTTTAATCCAATGGAGTAATATTAGTACATTGCGAGCTCTACATTTTGAGGTGACTAGACATGTGCTTTTCGTTCCATCCATTTCACAGTAATCGTCATAGTGACATAGCATTATATTTCAAACTAAATACAAACTGAAATATAGATGCTCAGAAAAAACCCCAGAAAAAAGACCAATGCTGGGAATCGAACCCAGGTCCTCAGCGTTCCGTGCTGCGTGCTTACCCCTACACCACCACTGGTCTAGAAGTTAGCGACGAATTTTTCCCATACATCGTACACTTCAGTCTGTTATAATCACATTAGGCAGTGATAAAGTGATACTTAGTTTGAAATATATGGTTTCACGGGATGACCGTAAATGTAATAAAAAATGAAGTTGAAGAAAATAAAAAATAAATAGAAAAAGATACTTCATACTTAACTTACATAGCATTAATTAAAAAGGATAATCGTAATGACTTTTCCTTTGTAAAGGTTCCATGGTGGCTCATGAATTAAAGTCCTTGACTGTACATTGTGGGGCTTGACTGATCTATCAATTCTACCCAACTTCGATTAGTGACTGTTAACGGTTTACGCGTGCGTGGGTACTTCCTTCACGCTAATTCAGACGGATTTGAATGAAATTTGGTACCACAAACCGGGTAGGTTTTTAATAAAATTGGGGTAACTTTGATATAGTTTTAGAATCGCTATAAAGTCGACATTGTCCATATGAGGTAAATGGTTGACATGTAGACAAAGAAGATCGATGAAGACAATGACTAGTAATAGCTAATGCTAACAAAAATGCGTGAGTTGGTTAGCAATTCACTTTTTAAAGTCGCCCGCAGTTTAAAAGTCACCTCGGTTTACGGTATGCAGATATAGGTAGTATAAATCTTCTCAGGTGAATATTTCGCTTCAAGCCCTTATCTTTCAAAACAAACTGTATCGTCATAGTATTAAGGTATTAAGGTGAAGAATGAAGAACACATGAACAAAGTGCTTCCCCTTAATAGACACTAAGAAAAGTCATTGGACTTTAAACAAAATAGTAGATTAAGTGAAATGAATATTGCTTACTAGCCTTTATGAGCTAGATTGTAATTAAAAAAAAAAAAATTGTATTAAGGATCAAATTTAATGTAATGGCTCGAAGCGAAAAATTCACCTGGGAAGATTTACTATAGCTGAATCTCTAAAATAATAGAGTACTATTATTACCTTAAACCGTTAATTTAGACATGAAATTAGTGACAGGCATTTTTTATGCACCGTTAAAGACGTTAATTTTTGGGAAATCCGGGTACTTTTGCGAAATCCCGCAATTTCAATTCGACTTTCAGTTGTAATGTTTTAAGCAAGCAAAGACGCGGGTAACGACTATAGTAGGTACTTACATGATGATTGGGATTATGTTTGCAGTGTTTCGAAAGTGGCTGTACGTCTTCAGTTTCTTCTATAGTGCTCTGTTGAATTAATTAATTTATTTTTAGAGCACCATAGCGTAAGCCACTGGGACGGCGCGGGTCGGGAATGGGTCTTATCGGGATCGCGGCGGACCCATTTAGGTATAAGAACAACCAATAAGAGCTATAGTAGGTTGACCTGTGGCCTCTCAAGCCAAGGGTCGTAGGTTCGAGCCCTCGGGCAAGCCTGAGCCCGTCTGAGTGGAATTTACGTGTGAAATTACACTTAAATTTTACCATGAACTTTACGGTAAAGGAGAACATGGTGAGGAAACCTGCCCACACATGCGAAGTAATTCAATGGTGCGTGTGAAGTTCCCAATCCCATCCAAGGCCCGCGTGGATACTACGGCCCATGCCCTTTCACTCTGAGAGGAGGCCTGTGCCCAGCAGTGAGATGTATATGTACCTATAGGTCGACATTAATCATCATGTGAAACATCAGTTCTCGACGCGAAAAGGTGTACCTACTTTAAAAATTATATAACCACAAGTTTGAGTGTGTAACCGCGCTTCAACAGCTGAACACGAGCACCACTCGCGATGCTCTTTTGCCCAAGGACGCCGTGCATTTTTAAGGCGCCACCTATGGTTCGCCGGCGGTGTTCGGTGATATTGTAAGATTTATAAAATAATAATTAGCGTAGATACAGTAGTGATGCGACTCGAGTAGGATTTTGTGACTCGAGTCATTCGAGTAATTTTACCACGTCACTCGAGTTGTACTCGAGTTTTCGAGTCACTCGAGTAAACTACTTATACTCCTTAAAACTCGAGCAGGCCTCATGCATGCCATGTACTTACGCGCGATATTTACCTACCGCGGGGACGATCTCCTGCGATCGAAATTTCAGTAGGTTGTCACAAGCGTGCGCCGACGCACGTTCATTCGTGTTCCACGGAAAAAATATGCCGCCTGGACTTTTATAAGTGAAAATGGTGAAACAGGGGCAAACTTTAATATGACTATGGTAGAATTAATAGCTAATATAACAATTTGGAAGTTCGTATCGTGCTGTCCCTCTTACTCTTCTATAAAAAGCTATAAGCGTGAGCGGGATGGCACGATGCGAAGTTCAAAAGTTGACCGTCGTATCTAGTATAACGTTAGGGTACTGTGAGCATGGCAATGTGTTCTGCGCTAATGCGCAATCAATAAATATCCTTTTTTGTTAGGATTCCAGAGCTAAAATGGCAAAAACGGAACCTTTATAGTTTCGCCATGACCGTCTGTCCCTTTGTCCGTCCGTGGCTTAGCTTAGGGAATATTAGTGCTAGAAAGTTTGCATGGATATAATATATAGCAATTATCCCGACAAAATGGTAAAACAACATGTAGAGAAAAAAAAAATCCAAACTGCCAGCCCTTGTCACTGTCGGCACGCACACATTCTTAAGGAGACGGAGTAGTATAATCTGTGGCTACAATCGCGGTAAGTACCAAGATTTTGTACGGGATGCAGTATCTGTTACGAAGTAACTATTAAGTAATCTGTGACTCGAGTAAGAATGAGCTGAGTTTTTATTAGTTTAGATTAAGAATTTTGAAATACCTTTATAAATATCACATACCTACCTTATTTATGTCATTAATCAACAAAGATAAATAAAATGACTTATGCCGAATCTCCTTAGAATCTAATCGGCGCACCGAGTTGACTCGGTAACTCGAGTGCAAACGAACTCGAGTCAAATTTTTTTTCACTCGAATACGAGTTTAAAGTTTAACAAATTCACTCGAGTCACTCGAGTGAAAAACGGCTCGAGTCACATCACTAAGATACAGGATTTTTTTTATATTATTTAAGAGGTGGTTTCGTTATTTATAAGGGAAAAATAAATTAATGTGATTATAATATTTATTTTATTCTAAATCATTTATTTAAAAAAAAACTGAAAAAAAAAACTCTAACATGGTATAGGTACCCCGTATACCGCTTAGGTAGCCCGCAGCGCACTGTACCTCTGCCATGAGTTTACACTAGTTTACGTGACCGTACTCGCTAGCGACGGCGTAAATTATTTGTATGGAGAATTGTACCGCGCCTCTAGCGGTCACTTACGGAAATACAATTCTCCATACAAATCATTTACGCCGTCGCTAGCGAGTACGGTCACGTAAACTAGTTTAAACTCCGTAACCGACGGAATAACCGACGGTGCTAGCTGAAAATTAGCGCTGGGATGTTATAAACGCCTCAGCATTATGCTGAGCCAGTGTCCAATTTGCAACCGCAATGACACACTATCTTTAGCCTTCGTACCTATTGTCCTTTTTGTAAAAATATTTATGTGTCTTGTGTTGTTGTTTATTTTACTTATTACTAATTTATTACTTACTAGCTTTTGCCCGCGACTTCGTTCGCGAAGACAATAACGTTAGTTGTTTGGATGAAATTTGGCACACAGGTAGTTTATTACGTGAATTAACACATAGGATAATGCCAGGAAAATGAAAAGTTCCCGTGGAATAGGAATAAGTGAATTCTATAGCCGCTAAGCCGTGGTGCCCTAGTGGTCAGACCTATGGACTCTTAAGCTGAGGGTCGTAAGTTTGAGCCCA
Organism: Archips crataeganus; assembly: GCA_947859365.1. Classification (NCBI taxonomy): domain Eukaryota; kingdom Metazoa; phylum Arthropoda; class Insecta; order Lepidoptera; family Tortricidae; genus Archips; species Archips crataeganus. The sequence goes on along the minus strand of OX402071.1, from coordinate 3,505,689 downwards.
GGCTTGCACCTCTGAGTTTTTCCGAATTCATGTGGTAAATTACGTTTGAAGTTTACAATGAGCTTTATAGTGAAGGAAAACATCGCGAGGAAAGCTACACACACCTGAGAAGAAATTCAATGGTGGGTGTGAAGTTCCCAAATCTACTGTCCAAGTCCTCTCGTTCTGGGAGGAGGCCTGTGCCTGATTGAAACAGGCTTTTTTATCCCGGAAAGTGCAAAGTAAAGTTTCCGCGGGATAGAAATTCCTTTTTTGACCTTTTTTGAAAATCAGAGACATCGTAGCTTTTTATTATTAGTGAAATCATTTTAACAATCAGCCCCTATATTCAATTCACTTATTTCTTTCACGTGGGAATTTAGTATTTTCCCGTAGAAAAGTAACCTGTGTCAATCAGGAATACTGTAGCATACTATTAGTGAAAGAATTTTTGAAATCAGCCACAAATTTGGATTGACTTACTTCTATCCTGCGGGAATTTTGCATTTTCCCGAAGAAGAGTAGTCTATATCAATCAGTAATAGTGTAGCTTTCTATTGGTGAAATAATTTTCTAAATCAGCCCCGAAGTTGAATTCAGTTTTTTCTATCCCGTGGGAATTTTGCATTTTCCTGAAGAAAAAGTAGCATGTCAATTGGGGATAGTCATATCATATCATATGAAAGAATTTTTAAAACCAGCGCCGATGTTGAATATTTACTTATTTCTATCCCGCGGGAATTTTTTATTATCCCGGAAAAAGTACCCTATGTAAATAAGGGATACTGTAGCTTACTATTGGTAAAAGAATTTTTGAAATCAGCCCCGAAGTTGAATTCACTTATTTCTATCCCGCGGGAATTTTCATTTTCCCGAAGAAGAGTAGTCTATACCAATCAGGAATAGTTGAAGCTTTTTATTGGTGAAAGAATTTTCAAAATCAGCCCCGAAGTTGAATTCAGTTTTTTCTATCCCGTGGGAATTTTGTATTTTCCCGAAGAAAAAATAGCTTTTGTTAGTCGGGGATAGTGATATCACATAATATGTAAGAATTATTAAAATCACGTACGAAGTTGAATTAATTTATTTCTATCCCGTGGGAATTTTTAACTTTCCCGGATAAAAAGTAACTTATGTCAATCAAGAATAGTGTAGCTTTCTAATGGTAAAAGAAATTTTAAAATTGGCTCAATAGTTTCAGACATTCTGCTATAAACAAAAAAAAACAAAAAAAGTTTAGATAAAAAAAAAAAAAAAAAAAAAAATATAGATATTTCCCTATCCCGTGGGAATTTCGAAAGATATATACTGTGGCGGTTTTTTTTATAGGACTACTTAAGATAAACATTTCCATCATACATTACATATGTGTAACTCTAGCGGTTTTGGCATTCCTGCGAAGAATTCGTTTATCGCTATCCCGCGGGAACTATGCAATTTTCCGGGATAAAAAGTATCCTATATGTTAATCCGGATTATAAACAATATGTGTGACAAATTTCATCAGAATCCGTTCAACCGTTTTAGCGTGAAAGAGTAACAAACATCCATCCATACATACATACATTCTTACAAACTTTCGCGTTTATAATATTAGTAGGATTATTACTTAGCCTTATTACATCGTCTGATTCCTGGGCGATGTCTGGTACACTCTCTTCGGCCTATAAAATGAATAATTTTAGGGTTGATTGCGAATGGATTTAATATACGAGGGGCGTTCAATATAAAGTGAGAATGAGATGCAAACTCTTTTAATATTACGAAATTAAATACTGGCCGGTAAAGCTAATCTATCTAGCTGATTGCTATGAAAAAAAAACTAACTGTCTTTTGTTTAAAAAAATATACGGTAATTTCTTTGCAATGCTATTGAGTACGTTAGCGAAAATGGAGAAAATTGAACTGCGCGCCGTTATCAAATACTTGTATTTGAAAAATTTTTCTACGGACCAAGTCAATTTGGATTTGCGGGACACTTTAGGGTCTAATGCTCTTCCGTATTCGACAGTCGCACGTTGGTGCGCCGAATTTAGACGTGGAAGAACATCGACAATGGACGACCCCCGCTCCGGACGCCCTACTACAGCAGTAACTGAAGAAATTGTGAAAAAAGTCGAAAACTCAGTTTTGGCGGATCGTCGTGTCACAGTTCGTTTTACTTATTCCTGAAAATGTAAAGATTTCAACGGGGAGCGTACATAATATTTTACATGAACGCTTGGGTATGAAAAAGGTATCTGCGCGTTGGGTACCAAGAATGCTTACTGACACGCAAAAACAAACTAGACTAGAGATTTGTCAAGAAGCTTTGAACCTGATGCAGCAAGACCGGGAACTTTTTTTGGCGCGATTTATAACAATGGACGAAACATGGCTCCATCATTACGACCCAGAAACGAAACTGCAGTCTATGACATGGAAAAGGCCATCATCTCCAACTCCGAAGAAATTCAAGGTGAGCCCATCTGCCGGTAAGGTCATGGGCTCTGTTTTTTGGGATGGTAAAGGGGTATTAATGATTGAGTATCTCGAGCATGGAGCCACTATTACGGGCACGTTATACGCCAAACAAATAGCAACATTGCGCAATGAGATCCGCGAAAAACGGCGAGGTAAACTCTCGAAAGTTGTGCTGTTCCACCAGGACAATGCCCCAGCACACAAGTCCGCCGTTGCAATGGCTGCAATTCGTGATGCTGGGTTCGATATCCTTAAGCATCCTCCGTATTCACCAGATCTCGGTCCCAGTGATTTCTACCTATTTCCGAGATTGAAACAATACCTGAGAGGCCAGAAATTTGAAGACGACGACGCGGTAGTCGCTGAAGTACAAGATTTTTTAAGTACTCAAGATGAGACCTTTTTTAAAAATGGAATTTTAAGTTTAGATAAAAGATATACTAAGTGTATTAAATAATTTATTGAATCAGCCGTTACTTTGCGGAGGTCCATATTAATGAACTAAAACAATACTAATAGTTAACTATTGTAAGGTCGCGGGTGAGCAAAGTAATTGTTTTAGTTCATTAAGTGTATTATGCTAAAAGGTGACTATGTCGAAAAATAAAATGACATTTAGTAAAAGTTGTTTATAACATACTCATTCTCACTTTTTATTGAACGCCCCTAGTAATATACTTAAAGTACCTCTTGCGTCGGACCCTTTTGTTTCCCATAACTTCACTTGCCATAACAACGATTGCCGTAAAATATACGGAAGCGTGTAGTTTTCAGGATTTTTTGAAATCTCATCTTATAGAACACAGTAGGTTTGGTTTTGGTTAGGTTTGTTTTAGAACAATTCTGAAGAATCACGGGTCAGTTTTATGTAAAAAAATGGGGCACTCGCAAGCAAGTTTCAAACGGACCTCGCGATACTGACGTCATCTAATTATATCCACTCAAAAAACTCTCATTATTGGGATAGTTTATAGCTCGTTCCGCTTGGTTTCGATGCAAATGATTTAATTCTAGTTATAGCTAGACCGTTTAAATGAGTCCTCGCTCGCGCGTTACAGGGGCTGGGGGGTATGATGACAAAGGGACCGAGAGAGGTGCGGGCGGCGAGCGCGCCTCGTGTGCCTGCCGCCTGCACCGCACCTCTCCCGGCGCCCTTTGTCGTCATACCCGCCAGCCCCTGTAACGCGCGAGCGAGGGACTCAGTTAAAAGGTTTTGTAGTTAACAGTACCTATCATTCTTAAATACATACCCTTATCGGAACCTGCAAATTTTATTATTATTATAAATAAATAATAAATATCACGGGACAATTCACACCAATTGACCTAGTCCCAAACTAAGCAAAGCTTGTACTATGGGTACTAGACAACGGATAAACATACTTATATAGATAAATACATACTTAAATACATATTAAACATCCAAGACTCGAGCACAAACATTCGTATTTTTCACACAAATATCTGCCCCGACCGGGAATCGAACCCGGGACCTCAAGCTTCGTAGTCAGGTTCTCTAACAACTAGGCTATCCGGCCGTCTGCGGCCGTTATTGTTGTTGTTTTTAACTTTCTGTTACCTATCCTAAGCTAGAAGGTAAATTATTGCACGGGCCAAAGCCAATTTAAGTGGTTTTGAATTTATATACGACTACCTAATTGAAAATTTTAACTTTATACACAGTGTTTTTCTTTATTTCCGCTAAATTCAACACGTTGTTACATTAACAGAAACTACCTACCTAAGTACTTAATACTGATTTTTGATAAAATCGAAAAAAAAATTAAATCATGAGATGAACACGTTTATTGATACAATACCAATGTTTACGATTATGATATTGATGTGACACATCATAAAAGAAAAAGTATGTACCTAATGTCGAACGAACTCGCCTCAATAATCTCCTTGTAGCGAATAGCTATTAATGGAAAACTCTTTACTGCGACACGCCCCCATCACTAAACGAGGGAACAAAAACATGAACAACCAAGTGACGATCGATCGATGTAGAGTAGGTAGACTTCAATTTCACATTTAATAGTATTTTATGCAACTGTTGTATAAGTGAGGTCTTAAAAGGCGAGTGACGTGAGTTGCGATACGAGCGAATGCGAGTATCGCAATGGAAGACGGCACGAGCCGTTAAGACCAAATTATACACCGTTGCATACAATATTTTTCCTACGACTAGACTCTACTGTACTGCACTGTACCCTACTGTAGGGTACAGTCGGGTACAGTAGGGTAAAATGGGATACAGTCGGGAACAGTAGGGTAAAATAGGGTACAGTAGGGTACAGTCGGGTACAGTCGGGTACAGTAGGGTAAAATGGGGTACAGTAGGGTAAAATGGGGTACAGTCGGGTACAGTAGGGTAAAATGGGGTACAGTAGGGTACAGTCGGGTGAAATAGGGTACAGTAGGGTACAGTCGGGTACAGTCGGGTACAGTAGGGATAAATAGAGTACAGTAGGGTACAGTAGGGTAAAATAGGGTACAGTAGGGTACAGTAGGGTAAAATAGGGTACAGTAGGGTACATTTGGGTACAGTAGGGTAAAATAGGGTATTTTACCCTACTGTACCCGACTGTACCCGACTGTACCCTACTGTACCCTATTTTACCCTACTGTACCCGACTGTACTCTACTGTACCCTATTTTACCCTACTGTCCCCGACTGTACTCTACTGTACCCTATTTTACCCTATTGTACCCGACTGTACCCTATTTTACCCTACTGTACCCGACTGTACCCTACTGTACCCTATTTGACCCTATTGTACCCGACCGTACCCGACTGTACCCTACTGTACCCGACTGTACCTGACTGTACCCTACTGTACCCTATTTTACCCTACTGTACCCGACTGTACTCTACTGTACCCTATTTTACCCTACTGTCCCCGACTGTACTCTACTGTACCCTATTTTACCCTACTGTATCCGACTGTACCCTACTGTACCCTATTTTACCCTACTGTACCCGACTGTACCCGACTGTACCCTACTGTACCCTATTTTACCCTTCTGTACCCGACTGTACCCGACTGTACCCTATTTTACCCTACTGTACCCAACTGTACCCTATTCTACCCTACTGTACCCGACTGTACCCTTTTTTACCCTACTGTACCATACTGTACCCTATTATACCGTACAGTACCCGACTGTACCCTATTTTACCCTACTGTACCCAACTGTACCCGACTGTACCCTATTTTACCCTACTGTACACGACTGTACCCGACTGTACCCTACTGTAGCCTATTTTACCCTACTGTACCCGACTGTACCTTACTCTACTCAACTCAGCAGGTCTAAACTGGGCTTTAGTGTTGAGTGTACCCTACATTTAATATTATGTGGCAGCTAGGTGTATCGTAATAACGACATTACGACACAAGTGCTGTTATGGCGAACAGATTAAGTATAGACTTTCTGAAGTCATATTATCTATGTTCTTATATATTTGTTCGCGACCATGTAAAAACCAAATAAAAGTACAGGAGTAGGAAAAATAGATAAAAGCGCAGGTCGCTTATACGAGTTAACCGGCCTTTACCACCGACACGCGGTATAACCACTAACAAACACACCTTATAAGTAAAAATTTTAAAATACAAATAAGGAGAGAATTAGTAATTGGTAATAAGCAGATCTTTATAGAAATCCAGGCAGACTATCGATAGCTAGTTTATACATAGGTATAACGACATCAATGAGGCAATTTACAAATTACTAAATTTTTAGAAAATATATATAAATTGTTATTTTAACTACATCACGACGTTTAGCATATTTTTATCAACTTAAATAAAAAACATTACATTGTATTATATTAGAATAATGCAAAATATAGTGAAACTAGCACCATCTGTTATCCAATAGACGAACTATTTCACTAATACGAACCCAAATACATTTTTAGAAAAAAATATATAAATTGTTATTTTAACTATATCACGACGTTTAGCATATTTTTATCAACTTAAAAAACATTACATTGTATTAGAATAATGCAAAATAATACACAAGATATAGTGAAACTAGCACCATCTGTTATCCAATACACGAGCCATAATTCACTAACACGAACCCAAATACATGCACACGTTAATAACTTGAAATGAACTTGTGTACTGTGCGGCATGTGTTTTAGGACTTATAGTTTGAAGCTGACAATCGTTAAGCCACTGTTCAAAAAGGGTGATCCAAGTATAATTAATAACTACCGCCCGATAGCATTGATACCCATACTTTCGAAAATATTCGAAAAAGCAATGTATAATCAAATCAATGGCTTCTTTAATAAAACAAATGTTATACATCCGAACCAATATGGTTTTAGAAAAAATAGTTCTACATCTCTTGCTTGTTTCACCTTGGTTAAACATATTACCGAATCACTTAACAAGAAGCAATCTGTGTCAGCAATTCTATTAGACATGAGTAAAGCATTCGACTGTGTTTGCCACAATATTCTACTTGCGAAACTCGACAAATATGGAATTAGAGGTAAAGCTAATGAATGGCTAAAAAGTTACCTGTATGGGCGAAAACAGTATACAGAACTCACAAAAATAGTTAAATATAAGAAAAATACGTATAAATTTTTATCAAAAACAAATATTCATGGCGTACCACAAGGTAGTATCTACTACTACTACAATCACTACTACTACTTACTACTTACTAGTATCTACTAGCCCCACTGTTATTTCTGGCATACATCAATGACATGCCAAATGTCCTTAAACATCCATGCATCTTGTTTGCAGATGATGCTACACTAATTATAAAGAGTGACAATAAGGGTAACCTAGAAACTGAAGCTGCTAATGAACTACATAATGCCATGGAATGGTTAGAAAATAACAAGCTAAAATTAAATGTAGAAAAAACTAAAATTGTTATGTTTCACACTCGTAATACTCTCCGATTGGATATAAGTGTCCATTGTAATAATTCTACCGTACAGCTTGTAGACACGGCCACTTTCCTTGGTATCACTCTTGATGAACATCTTAATTGGAAAGCGCATATTGAAAACGTATGTTCTAAACTAGACCGATTTGTGTTTGCACTACGACGCTTGAGGTCTGTAGCTTCAAGAGAAGCTACATTGTCAGCATATCATGGATATGTCTCTTCCATACTACGTTATGGGCTTATCATTTGGGGTAATAGTACTGATGCCCAAAGAGCATTTGTTACACAAAAAAAATGTATCAGAGCTGTATATGGAGCCCAATATCTTGCCCATTGTAAACCAATATTTCAGGAACTTAACATTCTGCCATTGCCGTGTCTATATATATTAGAAATTACTAAATTTGTCAAAAAGTACCCACAGTTTTTTCCACTGCATGACAAAATAATTAATAAAACTAACAGACCTAGTAGAAGACCGCTCAAATTGTATCAGCCTAAACAAAACTTAAAATTATTTGGCATGAATGTACATCGCATGGCTATAAAGCTGTACGAGGGGCGTTCAATATAAAGTGAGAATGAGATGCAAACTCTTTTAACATTACGAAATTAAATACTGGCCGGTAAAGCTAATCTATCTAGCTGATTGCTATGAAAAAAAAAACTAACTGTCTTTTGTTTAAAAAAATATACGGTAATTTCTTTGCAATGCTATTGAGTACGTTAGCGAAAATGGAGAAAATTGAACTGCGCGCCATTATCAAATACTTGTATTTGAAAAATTTTTCTACGGACTTAGTCAGTTTGGATTTGCGGGACACTTTAGGGTCTAATGCTCCTCCGTATTCGACAGTCACACGTTGGTGCGCCGAATTTAGACGTGGAAGAACATCGACAATGGACGACCCCCGCTCCGGACGCCCTACTACAGCAGTAACTGAAGAAATTGTGAAAAAAGTCGAAAACTCAGTTTTGGCGGATCGTCGTGTCACAGTTCGTTTTATTGCTGAAAATGTAAAGATTTCAACGGGGAGCGTGCATAATATTTTACATGAACGCTTGGGTATGAAAAAGGTATCTGCGCGTTGGGTACCAAGAATGCTTACTGACACGCAAAAACAAACTAGACTAGAGATTTGTCAAGAAGCTTTGAACCTGATGCAGCAAGACCGGGAACTTTTTTTGGTGCGATTTATAACAATGGACGAAACATGGCTCCATCATTACGACCCTGAAACGAAACTGTAGTCTATGACATGGAAAAGGCCATCATCTCCAACTCCGAAGAAATTCAAGGTGAGCCCATCTGCAGGTAAGGTCATGGGCTCTGTTTTTTGGGATGGTAAAGGGGTATTAATGATTGAGTATCTCGAGCATGGAGCCACTATTACGGGCACTTTATACGCCAAACAAAGAGCAACATTGCGCAATGAGATCCGCGAAAAACGGCGAGGTAAACTCTCGAAAGTTGTGCTGTTCCACCAGGACAATGCCCCGGGACACAAGTCCGCCGTTGCAATGGCTGCAGTTCGTGATGCTGGGTTCGATATCCTTAAGCATCCTCCGTATTCACCAGATCTCGCTCCCAGTGATTTCTACCTATTTCCGAGATTGAAACAATACCTGAGAGGCCAGAAATTTGAAGACGACGACGCGGTAGTTGCTGCAGTACAAGATTTTTTAAGTACTCAAGATGAGACCTTTTTTAAAAATGGAATTTTAAGTTTAGAAAAAAGATATACTAAGTGTATTATGCTAAAAGGTGACTATGTCGAAAAATAAAATGACATTTTGTAAAAGTTGTTGATAACATACTCATTCTCACTTTTTATTGAACGCCCCTAGTATAACAGACTACCTGAGGATTACAAAAGGCTACCGACACATCAGTTTGAAAACAAAATGTTCAAATGGTTACTTAGTAAATGTTTCTACTCTGTTGCTGAATTTTTAAATAATAATTAGTTTAAGCAAATTAAAAAGCAAAGCAAAAAATATAGATTCTCATAATGCCCTAAAATATTTCTACGCTGATGCTGGCAGAATATGCTGAAGAAACCAATTTTGCTAACCTATATTGTACCATATTCTAAGAAATAAATGATTGATTTGATTTGATTTAGGTCTTAAGATGGAGTCGCTGATTTTATGTCCACAGGAGGGACAACTTTTGTTTCTTACGCTGTGCCTACCTTAGTACGCCTTATCCATTTAGTTATAAACATTAAACGTAAAAATTATGAAAAAATGCTTACGAACCTTAAGGCTTAGCTGAAAAAAAAAACCGTTGAAATAATTAGAAAAACGCGGTTTTTCATTAGGGTGCTCTTCTATTGAAACAGTGCGTAGCGGAAACGTCTAGAGACGTCAGACGACCAATTGCATTATTTGAAATCTACGTCACATTTTCACATTGGGTATATATATACCTATCGAATGGCTCAAAAGACCGACAAGTTTTTTTTTCTGAAACCGTAAACTTTTCAGGATTCGAAACGGAACGGCATCGTACAGAACTCATTATGTTAGGTTTAGTTAGTTTTATAAGAATCTTTATTGAATCAGGCGTTACTTTTCGGAGGTTCATATCAATGAACTGAAACAATAACTTGCTCACCCGCGACCTTATGACATCTACGCTTATGCAAGAAATGTGTGTTCATGCAGTTCCTCCACCTCCACACTGTACGAACACACACAAATCACATAAACCCTACTATCACCACCACCACACTAACTGACGCGAGCTTATCCTCAGGATATCGCAACCGTTCACTATGCTACCAGATGTTAGGCTCAATAGCTTATATTAGGTTTTTTAATGAATATGCACTGTAGGCACGGCTCTATACCGCTGGCCAGTGGTAAATGTTGTCCAACTGGCAGGTTAGTCTAATTTTATCTACACTAATATTATAAAGAGGAAAGATTTGTACCTATGTTTGTATGTTTGTAATGAATAGGCTCAAAAAGTACTGGGCCGATTTAAAAAATTCTTTCACCAATAGAATGCTACATTCTTCCAATTTGACATAGGCTACATTTCATTTTGAAAAAAATTAGGGATCCTTGGTAAAATTTGAACAATGTAACCGAAGGTGTAGAAAAATGAGTCTTAAAATGTCTTTCGTCGAATGCGCTGCCGAAACTATTAGCGATAGAACAAAATAATGTACAACAATATTGAAGAACATCATAATGTCTACAAAAAACTCAGCGGTAGCATATGTCCAACTATTGTAGTTATGTCACTACAACAACTTTTTTCATTTTAAACATTAATGAAAATGCTAACCAAATTCAAACCATGCTATTTATGTGTTTATATTAATCCTTATCCAAATAAATTATTTGATGGTAAAGACCATTTAACTACCTATAAAATAGTTTTTAAATTATTTAAATTGGACTTTCCATTCAAAAGATATTACGAATTAAAAAATTCAAACAGTAAACAAAACCGCCATAGCGCCGTGGCCGTTGTTTGCGATGCAGTCTGAAAAGCGCGCCGGGCATCGCGGCGGGCGGGGTGGAGGGGGCACTGAAATACAGGAGTGGGGCGTGCACGTCTGTAATAATTAATAAATAATAAATAATAATTTTTTAATAAATAAAAATATTTGTGAAAAAAAGTGTTTTATATCCAAATTTCCAAAAATAAATAATTGTCTACCCCGTGCGAAGCCGGGACGGGCTGCTATTATGTATAAAATTTATAAAGAAAATCTAGAACTTGATTTGAAATAAATAGAATTGTCAGCGGTATGCGAGCCAGGGCAGATTGCTCCGGACAGCCGAACGTGCTGGACCTAAGTTTATAAAGTATAGTTTTAATCAAAGAATAAACCGGCGAAGTACTGAAGATTTACAATACAATACAATTCAATACAATGACTCTTTATTGTACACCAGGAATAGTAAGCAATACAGAAAACAGGTACATAGAGAGTAAGTTACAAGGTAAGCAATAGGCGGCCTTATCGCTTAAGAGCGATCTCTTCCAGGCAACCCTTTGCCAGAAAGAAGGAAGGACTAGTTTACAGCAGGTGGTGCATCAACAGTGGATCAGAAAATTAAAACGCAACAAAAAATAGTACATCTACTCATACATATATCGTACATATAATAAGTACACGTCTAAAACAAATATAAGCATTGGGACAAACAGCCACATAAAAATAAATACACTATAGCAAAGCTAATAATTACAAGAAGACAGATAGTACACCTTAAGCATTGATTTAAAGATTGACAGAGATTTTGCCCGTCGTAAGTCAATCGGCAAGGCATTCCACAACCGAATAGCCTGGACAGTATAAGAATAGACATAGAATTTGGAGTTAGAGAGAGGCACGGTAAGGAGAAAGTTCTGAGAGCATCGAATAGAAGTTACGTAGCTAAACCGCTCTTTGAGGTAGCGAGGAGTTGCAGGGTTAAAGAGAATGCCGTAAAGAAGATTTACTATTGTATTATTTGATAGTTTAGCATCACGCGCGTATCCCCGTACTTAATCTACCTAAATTAGAGCACAGTCCCACAGTACCTTCTTCGAGGGCTTTTTTCCTGATGCCACCACCGCACGCATTTTCTTGAAGGCGAGGCTTAAGGCTTTCTGTAACAGATCAAATGGCTGTTTTTATACGTCTACATGTATAACATTCAAATCCCTGACTGATATGATATATCAATGCACAGCCCAATCCGCCAAAGCCAAAGACTTGAAATTTGGCACACATACCTCTAAGAAGATACTAGGGGCGTTCAATAAAAAGTGAGAATGAGTATGTTATAAACAACTTTTACTAAATGTCATTTTATTTTTCGACAATGTCACCTTTTAGCATAATACACTTAGTATATCTTTTTTCTAAACTTAAAATTCCATTTTTAAAAAAGGTCTCAATTTGAGTACTTAAAAAATCTTGTACTGCAGCGACTACCGCGTCGTCGTCTTCGAATTTCTGGCCTCTCAGGTATTGTTTTAATCTCGGAAATAGGTAGAAATCACTGGGAGCGAGATCTGGTGAATACGGAGGATGCTTAAGGATATCGAACCCAGCATCACGAATTGCAGCCATTGCAACGGTGGACTTGTGTGTCGGGGCATTGTCCTGCTGGAACAGCACAACTTTCGAGAGTTTACCTCGCCGTTTTTCGCGGATCTCATTGCGCAATGTTGCTATTTGTTTGGCGTATAAAGTGCCCGTAATAGTGGCTCCATGCTCGAGATACTCAATCATTAATACCCCTTTACCATCCCAAAAAACAGAGCCCATGACCTTACCGGCAGATGGGCTCACCTTGAATTTCTTCGGAGTTGGAGATGATGGCCTTTTCCATGTCATAGACTGCAGTTTCGTTTCAGGGTCGTAATGATGGAGCCATGTTTCGTCCATTGTTATAAATCGCGCCAAAAAAAGTTCCCGGTCTTGCTGCATCAGGTTCAAAGCTTCTTGACAAATCTCTAGTCTAGTTTGTTTTTGCGTGTCAGTAAGCATTCTTGGTAGCCAACGCGCAGATACCTTTTTCATACCTAAGCGTTCATGTAAAATATTATGCACGCTCCCCGTTGAAATCTTTACATTTTCAGCAATAAAACGAACTGTGACACGACGATCCGCCAAAACTGAGTTTTCGACTTTTTTCACAATTTCTTCAGTTACTGCTGTAGTAGGGCGTCCGGAGCGGGGGTCGATCATTGTCGATGTTCTTCCACGTCTAAATTCGGCGCACCAACGTGCGACTGTCGAATACGGAGGAGCATTAGACCCTAAAGTGTCCCGCAAATCCAAATTGACTTGGTCCGTAGAAAAAATTTTCAAATACAAGTATTTGATAACGGCGCGCAGTTCAATTTTCTCCATTTTCGCTAACGTACTCAATAGCATTACAAAGAAATTACCGTATATTTTTTTAAACAAAAGACAGTTAGTTTTTATTTTCATAGCAATCAGCTAGATAGATTAGCTTTACCGGCCAGTAGTTAATTTCGTAATATTAAAAGAGTTTGCATCTCATTCTCACTTTATATTGAACGCCCCTCGTATTTTTTGAAATTCCCACAGGATAAGGAGTAAATGGAATTTATATTTTCTCTTCACAGTGGCCTTATCTCCGTAAGTATTCATTATCATCATCATTTCAGCCCATAGGCGACCACGCTGAACATAGGCGATAGCCCTCTCCTTCTGTTTGGCGAGGCGTAACTGTTAATATTAAAGATTTTAAATTTGGCATGCATGTAGGTGACTATAATGAATGAATGAATGAAATTTATTTCAGACTAAAACATTGGTCCATTTTGTTAGTAACAATTGTATTTAAAATCTATGTTAGTAATAAGGAAGTCAGAGAACATAAAATAGTCAATGCTGCTGTAGTAGTTGCAGCCTTCATATTGCAACTATTGGTACTTACATAACGATAAAAAAAAATTTAGAATTTTCGGAAAATCCCGCGGAATAAGGAAGAAACGGGATAATTCAATGAGACCCTACATATCTCCGTAACCATTCCTATAAGATCGTAGAGGTGCAGTAAAAAAAATGCATTATTGGAATTTCCCACAGGATAAAGATCAGGACACAAAATAAAAAGGTACAGAAGTCAATCAAGTGTATGTACTTCACTTTTCATACCTACGCTCGGCGGTCGCTCTAGGGTTGTCAATTATGGCATATGCACATAAAACTTATCGTGATAGTGGCACTCGTATCTAGTTGTTTGATTTATTGTTGATATTCAAACGGGAAGAATGGTAATATAAAATAATAATAATAATTATTATTAAAATACCTACCTACAAAATTTAGCGTTTGTCAATTTTCACTATCGAAAATCCCTAATAACTTCTAAACGGATTATCCTAGTTACACAATTTCCATTGTCCTATCGGTTTTAGACCTAAACCTATATATATATATATATATATATATATATATATATATATATATATATATATATATATATATATATATATATATATATATATATATATATAGAGGCTTTTGCGTCTACGACGATTCATGGCGTACCGTGTGGGATACAACGTCTTCTATGGCTATGCAAACCAAAGCGAGAGCCACACACTCTACCGCAGGCTCGACAAACAAACCTATCTAATGATACTAAAAACAACACAATATCTCTACAAACAAAAAAACATGTTTTCAACTTACGTAATATTAGTGGCGTGAATTTACCTTACAAAAATGTAGTTAGGTACTTAGTTCGTTTATACTGATTCAAAATAGGAAACTATTATTACTTTGGGAGTCAGGGCGAGGTGCTTACCTATTTACCTAACTATTCTATGTAACGTTAAAATGAACCATCGAAATACAAGCAGATACCTACTAAACTTACCTCTCTGAAACCCAGGGGGCGCACACTTACATATATCACACTTTTCATGCGACTACAGCGATCTCTGGTTGTTTGGTAAAGAACTAAATTAGCGGTCATCTTGGTTGACTTGTCAAACTTGTCAATTGTCATTCATCGGCCATGGCCATGGCGTACCAAATTGTACGGTCAAGGACTTTAATTGATAGGCCACTTGCCAATGTTCGTATTTTAGCCGTATAGTGCAAATCGGGTTTAGTATAAACTTCGTATATGCTGATTTGAATTAGACGGCTAAAATACGAATAGTGGCAATTAGCCTATCAATTAAAATTATGCGTAATTGGCTAAGTAAAGTTTTTTGAAGAGGTGCTAATTATATATTTTTTTCGACTGTTGGCATTCTGAAGATCGACAAACTGCAGCTGTTTTATTTTTATCTCCTATTGTTTACTGGAAATATTTTTTTAAGTGTTCGAGATGACATTTGTGAGATTTAATGGCTGACAAGCCGTTCGTGCTCAGTACTTAGTAGAAACAGAAAAAAAACTAAGTCATCTGTCACTTTTGTCCATGTCAAACCGTTTGCGTTTCGTTTGCTTTGCGTTTTGATGTGATTTTTGGACTATTTTTAACGACCTCCGCACAAAATCCGGATTTTCAATTTTACCGCATTTCTCCACGACCTATGCACGATAATTGAATCACGATTGAATATTTTTGATCACTATTTTGGAACTGCTTCTTGGACAACGCAAAGAAACGAAACGCAAACGGTCAGATTTCATTTGACATTGACAACTGACTTCGTTTTTTTTTCTATTTCTACTAAGTACTGAGCACGAAACGCTTGTCAGCCATTAAATCTCACAAATGTCATCTCGAACACTTAAAAAAATATTTCCAATAAATAGTAGGAGATAAAAAAAAAACAGCTGCAGTTTCTCGGTCTTGAAGACGACTACTGTCGAAAAAATATATAATTAGCACCTCTTCAAAAAACTTTACTTAGCCAATTATAGCTGTACATCACTACCAACATATACATATAGATAGGTATACATCTATAGATACGTCACATTAGTTCTTCACCAGGGCGTAGGGCAGCAGCACCTTCCATACATGCATATTTGACCATAGAGTTGCCACTCTTGTTCATATAATATCACAATACTCTTTGCTGAAACCACTGGTAGCTTAAAAAACGACCATTCACCGTTTAGGGTTGAATTTAAACAACCGTCCACTGAACAGTTATAATAACCTTTTTTTTGTTGCTCCATTATTGCACTCGAAAAATTCCACAGACGCGCGACTGCAGCGCGCGCCTCACGCGGATGGCAATCGCGCTCGGACTGATCCGAACTGATCCGCGATATCGTGTCTGTGAACAGTGTCTATGTGTGCGTTGCTCGAGCGCACTTTGTATGTAGATTTACTTCTGTACCTTTTTATTTTGTGATCAGGAGTTGACTATATTTTATTTGTAAGCGGTTCGCGTAAGAACCTTAGAGAACCGGTATTTTTCGGTGCTAATACCGATATTTTTCCTTTACCGGTTCTCTGGAACCGAAATTAAGAAAGGCTATAATTATCGGTATGATACAGGTATTTTCGGTACCAATTCCAAGCCCTAGCTATATCAGGTAACACCAAATATACTTACGGCAGACGTGACATCCTTGAGCTGTAAGAAAGAATAGTTTATTTTTTAGTAGTTACGTTACAGATGGCGAACGAAAAAAATGACCCCTGCCAAAGCAAAAATTACAAGTACTGCAGGGTAATTGTGTAACTTTTTTGACATGCCCATCCTGTTAAAACTAGCCCCAGTGCTGTTAATATTAGCCCCGAAACCGGGGTTAAAAGTGACACCGGAGTTTTTTTTATTAATTTGTTTTTCTTATTATTCTTTTACATATCTTTATTTTTAATGAAATTAACTGTAGCCAGATAAAGCAAGCATACAGGCAAGCAAGCAAGCAGGTCCACAATTGACCGAGAAATCGGTGAACATACCTACATAAAAAAAAAGTGGAATGCATAACCTCCTCCTTTTTAGAAGTCGGTTAAAGAGCCCTTTGCGGCCTACTTACAGTATAAACTTATGAATTTTGAAATTTTAGCTTTCTACAACCAGTAAAACGCAAAATCCCGTTTTTTCCCGTTCCCGTAAGGATTTCGGGAAATGTTTTCTTAATGCTCCCCTACACTCCCCAAGGAACCCACTTGCCAAATTTCAGCTTTCTATGACCAGTAAAACGAAAAATCCCGTTTTTCCCGTTCCCGTGGGAATTTTGGAAAGTCCTCTCTCAATGCTCCTCTAAACTCCCCAAACAACCTACATGCCGAATTTCAGCTTTCTACGACCAGTAAAACGAAAAATCCCGTTTTTTCCCGTTCCTGTGAGAATTTGGGAAAGTCCTCTCTCAATTCTCCTCTACACTCCCCAAGCAACCTACATGCCGAATTTCAGCTTTCTACGACCAGTAAAACGAAAAATCCCGTTATTTCCTTATCCCGTGGGAATTTCCGAAAATCCTTAAAACTGTTTTTTACTATTATAATTACCTACTCCTATGCCAAATTTGAAGAGCCTAGTAATTATAGTTCATAGGATCCCGTTGAACTGAATATGTAAATCCCGTTTTTTCCTTATCCCGTGGGAATTGTGAAAAATCCTGAAATTAATGTTTTAACTAATGTAATACCTACTTGTATATTAAATTTGAAGAGTCTAGTTATTATAGTTACTGAGATAGGGTCACTCGGAATCGAATATATAAATCCCGTTTATTCCCGTTCCCGAAAGAATTCCCAAAAATCCTTCCTTAGTGGATGCCTACATTGTATAAGGTATCTATGTGCAAAATTTCAAGTCTCTAGGTCTAGTGGTTTGGGCTGTGCGTTGATGTATCAACAGTCATTTAGTTTATTTAGACATTTCAACCCCATCCAGGGAGATGGTATTTTACGTCTGCCACGTCGGATTTTAAAACCGTTGTTGTTTTCATAACCAGCGACCCGATAAACCATAGAAACAACACCCATGTTGATTTTCAGACTTTGTTACCCCTTCCCCTTTTCCTTTTAGGGGTTGAATTCTCAAAAAACCTGAAACACGTGTTTACTCATTTATCATTAGGAGTACTTCTGTGAAGTTTCGAATAAAATAGTCGAACTAATCTTGTTTCCCCATACAAACTTTGGACCCCCGTTTCACCCCCTTAGGGTGTGAATTTTGAAAAATCCTTTCTTAGTGCACCCCTAGACCTTATAAGGAACCTACGTGCCAAATTTTGAATCTCTAGGCCCAGTGGTTTGGGCTGTGCGTTGATATGTCAGTCAGTCAGTCAGTCAGTCAGTTTCTTCTTTTATATATTAAGATAGTAGTAATAACAAATTAGAATAAGTCAATATTGTATTAGCTATCATCTTAGACGTTAGGTACTCTGTTTGTTTAAATAAATTATTTTTATTAATAAATCCAGTTTTCCCATCTTAATTCGCGCGAACAAAAAAATTGACCTCCGATTGGACCTCCGCAAAGTAACGCCTGATTCAATAAATTAAAAAAATTGTGTATGACCCTAAGTAGTCCAATAACACCACATCGCCCTAAACTGTCATTGTTTTACCAAATTATAAACGTACTTACTAGCTGAAAAAATAAAGTAATTTGTTACTTCAGTGTTTACTTAATATAACATAGGCAAATTAAGTTCAATTGTCAAAGGCCAATATAACAAACAACTGCCTGTACAAGTAGGTACTATGGGTACTAGGCAATAGAAAAACATTATTACATAGATAAATATATACTTAAAACAAATTAAATACCCAAGACTCGAGAACTAACTTATTCTCATGGTTGCCTATCAAAATTTAGAAATATTTTTTTCCGAATATTTAAAATCCCGAATGCTTCATTTATCCGAATGCATTTTTTTCTGAAACTGTAATTATTTCAGGATTTTTATAAAACAACCCTAAGCTAACCTAAAGGGTCCTACAAGATGGTCCTGAAATAATATTTACAGTTTCAGAAAAAAATGCTTTCGGACAAATGAAGTTTTCGGGATTCTAAACCTTCGGAAATAAAATTTTCTAAACATCGATAGGTTCCCTATTCTCATAAATAATATCTGCCCAGATCGGTGATCGAATCAGGGACTTCATGCTTCATAGTCAGGTACTGTAACCCTAGGCTATTCGTCACTAATAGACTGTTAAAGTTACCTGTTTAGCTCCTGGGTCTGATGTTTGTACATCTTTTTTTGTTATGTCTTGCACCTTACTGTATAATACGCCCATGCCGCCCTTAAAGTAAAAAAAAAAACTTTATTTCTCCTGTAATGTAAAATTATAGTTTTAATGCTTGCCATAAAACATTTTAACACGTCAGACTAAAATAATAGGGAGCTATATTACTTTTCTCAAACATCCAAGGAAATGTGGTCCTTATAGTCGTGACAATAGAACACGAAGTATGCCATTGTATAGCAGTTGAGGAAGATTCGTTCTAATTTCAAATTAGACGACAATAATGGAATTTCATACAAACATTGCTGGCCAAGGCCAGCAAAGAGATTGTCTTTTGTTTTAGTGGGTCGTATTTTCTTTTATTGACTATCAATGACATACTGCCAATTAAGAAAAATTTAGTTTGTGAATTTACTTTTTAATATCTTACTTGGCTAGATTTAATAAAATAAATAAGGATTGGCGTTTATTGTTAACAATTTATTAAAATAACCAATTAATAAGGTCGTAATTTTTTAGTAAATACAAATCATCTCAAAATTTTGCGTCAAAAACATTAACTGGAACAGCTTACAAATAAATTGCTGGAAAAAAAAATATTTTGGCGGGAATAAAAAAAAAACAATTTGAATTAAATATGAATATATAAGTTGAACATTCGTATCATTTCCTTGGATTTATTTGAGAAAAGCACTATACAAGCCTTGGCCACGAACAGGGATTGCCGGCCTCGTATCTCTAGATGGCCTCGTTAACACTCGGCCATCTATTACTACTCGGCCAGCAATCCCCTATTTCGCGGCCGCTGCAGTAATGTACTATTAACACGTCAGACTAAAATAATAGGGAGCTATATTACTTTAAAATATTGTAGTATACTACCATTAATGTGACTACACGACTAACTTACGGAAAGAAGAACATCGCGGAACTGAAAGTATAATAATCAATTTGTAAGAAATTAATTTTCATTTGCATATGTGTTTATATTTCGTACTAAATACAAACTGAAATATAGATGCACAGAAAAAACCCCAGAAAAAAGACCAATGCTGGGAATCGAATCCAGGTCCTCAGCATTCCGTGCCGTGTGCCATACCCCTACACCACCACTGGTCTAGAGATTAGACACGAATCTTTCCTATACATCATACATTTCAGTCTGCTAATTCATCACCTTATGCAGTGACAAGCGCACATCTATGTTACACCCTCTATCGAGAGATTTTAACACTCCTTCGAAACTAACCGCTCACCTGGACAAGAGATGGCGCTACTGTGCAACTTTAAACACTCACACACGGGTGGTGTTGGGGTATGGCATACGGCACGGAATGCTGAGGACCTGGGTTCGATTCCCAGCATTGGTCTTTTTTCTGGGGTTTTTTTTTCTGTGCATCTATATTTCAGTTTGTATTTAGTACGAAATATATGATTTCACGGGATGACCGTAAAAGTAATAAAAAAAATGAAGTTGAAAAAATAAATAGAAAAAGATACTTCATAGCTAACTTGTTTATGTTTTTATAATTAGTTTATGATATAAAAATTAATATCTACCACCAAAAACAGTATGTAATGTAGGTAGTAAGCAAATTGTAAATAAGTAGGTAGGCAAACACTGTTGTACAAGGTTTTTAGTCTCGTAATAAACGCTACAACGAACGGCTGTGGTTTTGCTTGCTATCCAGCTCTTATACGATTCCCGTTATCCAGAGACTTCTCACAGTAAAGGTAAATTAAAAAAATATTCTTACCAACTGGAAAAAAAAATATTTTTGTTAGTTTGAAAAAACATTGATCTGTTATTAGATTTTTGCAAACACTTTTATGTCTAAAAATTTAAAAAGTTTTTGTCTGTAATTTCACTATTATCAAATTGTGAAATTTTATAAATTTACTCACGTCTAACTCCTTGCCAGACAACTTAAGATGTTTCTGAAAATGTTAAAATATTTTTGTAAAATCCATATTCCAATTTGATTTTTTTTTTGATAATACCTAGGTAGGTAAGGTAAACGTACCAATGCTCGACACCTCGACGCCCAGTAGATGACACCCATCTGTCGCCTCTCTTACTTTAACATAAGATTGAAGGTGCCATGTATTGGGTCAGTGTCGAGCACAGGGATGTTTACCTTACTGTTTTTTTATCGCACATTATTCCGAGTGTTCCCAAATATAGCCTATCTTTGTAAATTTTCCTCTCGTAACTACTTATACTTACCATAAACAACTTGTGTATTTTCTTCACCATGTGTATAGTTTTTTCCTGAAACAAAAAGCAATATTTTTAGATTTCGTAATCATTAAGAAGGAATCTTTATTTCTCCACGTCCGTGATAAACCAACAATGATATTGTTTCATTTTAAAATATTTAAGTTTAATTTTCAATAACCAATATAAAAAAATCTTTTTCTGAAGTAAATAATTTGAATTGAATTGAGAAAAAAAAATGTAAATTAAAAGAGTTATTTATTAGTAGGTCATAATAGAAGCGTGTAAAAGGAGACAATATTGTAGTCTCTGCCATGCTGATATGGCGTCGAAAAAAAGAAAATCGTATACAGTTCTTAACGGTAGCAAAGACGACTGAAAGTGCGTATGTGTGTGTGCTGCCGCTGTGGTCGGAGCATGTTTTCGATTGTTTTATAAGCTATTATTGTATTATTGTTTAGTCCTAATCCAAATTTTTAATTTAATTTTTGTTGAAATAAAAACATGTTTGGGTGAGGTTCTGAGGCGTATCAACTGCCGTATCTCGTGTGTTAGGTACGAAAATCTAAGGATCTATGAACTAAAACCAAGTTTTTATGTTATTTATGTACAGAAAAGCCATTTTTTTTTCATTAAGTTCATTACTTTTCAAAATTAACTATTGTAACTATTTTGGTTGATGACGTCAAAGTTTAATAATATAAAGGGCCCCCCACACAGCAACAATTTTCATACATTTATCTGAATACGTTTGTACGATGACGCACTCCCTTTAATTATTTTTTTTACCTGTGTGGGTGGTATCACACATTACCGAGGCTGTCAAAGTGTTAGAAGTCAGATTGCGGGTCCAAATCGAACTCTGTTGCATAATCCATCCGTAAATTGTAAGGAATTCTAAATAATACTACTCCACACAGAATAAAATACAACTTGGACCGTTTATGACATAGATTTCAATGTCAAATTAAGGTTATTTAATATTAATAAATGTATTACATTATGCTAAAATTTAATAACTACAGAAAACGATTTAAAAAGCAATTATCACGAAATGGTTTTCGATTTACTATACCGCAGAAAAAAAACAACTACATATAAGACAAAATAATACTAAGCACTTTTTTTTTTTTTTTTTAAATGGCTCCTGTCTACTAAGCACTTGTACACAGTACTTAATATGTTTACACACATCTGGCAAGTGTAAGTGACAAGTAAGGTAACGGCAGCGATTTCCGTGGTATTCAAAATCGGCATTCTATTCCGTGGTATTTTTATTTATGCGTTTTTTGATGTATTTAAGAGACTTGCAGTAAATTTGCTCATACAGGAATAAAAAGTAATTTTTTGTCAACGAAATTAACAGCACTAGTGAACATATATCAGGCAAGGGGCCATAAAAATTGTCAGTAAACGCAACGTTGCCGCAGAAGCAGGTTGTGTCATACAAACGCAAGATACCTCGCGTAAGTACAACCGTGTTTCTAATTAGTGATTTGGATAATAAATATGACAGTTACTTTAATGTTGCGGTTTTGTAATGTTAGATAGTAGTTTCTTTTATGACTTAAGATCATAATTTTTTCATATTTTTGGACAGAAATACGTTAAAAACGGTAAATTAAATACAGCGGAATAAGCATCCATATTTTTGCAGTGGCAGATTATTCCGAGGTATGCCTCGGCTTAAGATGTAACAATACTTTCCATTCCGAGTTAATTTATTTTAAATTTTGCTTAGCACTTATATTAAATATTTATGGAAATGTAATCTTTAGCTAATACAGCAGGTAAAGAGCAATATCCGTGGTATTAAAAAGTGATCAGAACTCTTAATTTTTAAAGATTCGCTGATCACAATAAAGTATGTTTTCTTAGAAACCCTTAAATATACACGTCATTTTACATTTATGAAAAATTGAAGTATTTTGCTTGTTACGATATGAAAGTTGAGTTTTTTGTGAAGATTGGAATATGAGCTTTCGATTTACATTAAAAAAAATCTCTGTTTACTTGTTTTTTTATGGGTCGGAATTATGTTTTTTGATAACCTGGATTGAAGATAAATCCGATGGTGGGAAAACCCCAACACACGGAAATAGCATATATGGGAATCTAAATCCGTGTTACGAAGAATTTGTACCCCTCGGAATTATCTTCTCATATAATGTAATTCCGAGTGGTATTGCCAACAAAATTGAAATTTAGGGTACCGTAAAATTGGATATAAAGTCACTGTCAATTGAAATTGCAAACAATGTAAAACAAACCTTGTATTTAAAATGTCTTTAATTTCCATTTTCCCTCATCAAATACTGCTAAATCCATGTGTTATTTAATCTATACTTACCACAACATTATCCTAAACCATTAAAACTATAAACAAGTGCTAGAATATAGATATTTCATTAAATGGTTTATTTACATTGTTCGCAATTTCAATTGACAGCGACTTCAGATTTAGTCCGTTTCAATGTTATGTGTAATGATGAGTTTAATCCTACTTTCTCCAATGGGCCAAAGTACCCCGACCTTACGGTATTTATCTATATAAGTATGTTTATCCGTTGCCTAGCATCCATAGTACAAGCTGTGCTTAGTTTGGAACTAGGTCAATTGGTGTCAGGTGTCCCATGATATTTATTTATTTATACACTTAACTTTTATTTTAACTGTTATTGTTTGATATAACAGCAAATGATAGAATAATAACTATGAGAACGTTCAAAGATGATTATTGTATCAAGTATAGCTTAAACAATTATAACTGACATGAGGACTGTACCTATCAAAAATAATTTTTATAATTACTTAAGATAGAAGTAATTATAAGAATTATTTTTGATAGGTACAGTCCTCAAAATTAAATTATTATTCTTATTTAAGTATCTCTACCAGTAAACCTTTCTTTTCTAACCTTTCCATACTTTCTGGCCATTATTAATTTGATCTCTAACTTGTGTCCATAGTTCTGTATTTTTGTAGTAAATCATACTAAATATTTTTTTTTAATTTATTGTGTATTTTTTTAGGATAGGTTATTAAAATATTTAAGTCTGCGCAAAATATACAGACGCTACAAAAAATATTTTTATTGTACGGAACCAAGCAAAATATTTAGTCGTTACCCACGGAATTGTCAGCCAAAACACACGGAATTAGATTTACTAGCTATGGATTACCACGGAATAAGAATTTTTCACATTCCTGCCTTTAAAAAATATTTTTTACTATTAAATCATCCAAGACAAACTACAAAAGTAAAAAAAATCAAAGTTCACTTAAGGTACTCCTAAAAAAAAATATTTTCTGACTCTATTTTATTCAGAAGTGCTTATTTTTTGATGTATTTGAAAAATGTCCTTAAACCCCACGGAATTCGCTGCCGTTACCTTATTAAGCATTAGCTACAAAGCTCGTGTAAACCCAATGTCTTAAACTTACCTTTGCCGCATTGATATCTCTTAATTTCACTACTTCGGGTTTCTTTAGAAGGTGTTGAGATTTCTGGAAGTAAAAAAACAAGTGCGAGTCGGATTCGCAGGTACATGAAGGGTTCTGCACTTCCGTACAATGGTTTAAAAATAGTTCCGTAAAAAATTACAAGGATCGAGTTAAAAACGCTGAAAAAAACACATTTTTTGTATGACGACCCCTTTAATTTTAAACATTATTTAATTTTTAGAAATTGTTGTTATAGCGACTAGGTACAGTAGGTAATACAAAATCGATGAATATTTCAATTGCCTAGTATTACTGTACTAGGCAATTGATTTTTCATCGATTTTACTATACTACTTACTATAAAAATTAAATAATAGTAACTATTCAAGTTATACGGACACCCCTATATACTGATAGACGGAGGGACAGACAAACAGCAGAGTCCCAGTAATAGGATCCCATTGGCACCCTTCAGGTATGAAACCTTAAAAAGTTCTTAACAAAAGATATTCCTTAATATCAGAGCTTTCATATTATGACGAACTTCATCAGTGGCCGCCGATAGGCCAATTTCCTCATTCTCATATACTAATTAAATAACATACGTACGTGTATAGAGTTTGACAGTTTCTGTATATCGTTAAACACAAGTTTTCCCTGGAATAAAACAAAATATAATGAATAAAATATATAATCCTACTAAGCAGACGTAACTGCTAATAAAATAAATAATGAACTAAAACAATTACTTTGCTCACCCGCGACCTTACAATAGTTACGTTTATTTGAACAGTTAGTATTAATTAAATATGCCTTATAAATAAATAAACAAAAAAATCAAGGTAGTTTTATAATATGTCAATAAAAGTTAATTTTTGTGGGGTAGTTTGAGAATAAGAAAAATAAAGTGGGTACTTGAGAAGTTACAGTGACAAGTTAAAACATTTGTTTTGGTTTGTTAGTTTAACATTTGGTAGCATAGCATACGGTTGTGGTAACTCTGAAGATGAGCTCTGGTTGAGTTCGAAACGCGTCAGTGTAGCTTGGTGGTGGTGATGGTTGGGTTTATGTGATTTGTGTGTGTTCGTACAGTGTGGAGGTGGAGGAACTGCATGAACGCACATTTCTTGCATAAACGTAACTATTGTAAGGTCGCGGGTGAGCAAAGTAATTGTTTTAGTTCATTAATATGGACCTCCGCAAAGTAACGCCTGATTCAATAAATTATTTAAAATAAATAATATTTGAATTAAATAGAAGTGGTACATCATTTCTTACGCATTTCCAACTTATTTGTAACGTTGGAGTCATAGCTTCTAATAGTTGTGATGGATGTTACCACACGCCACTGTTGGCGTGTGTAAGCGATTAAGAATTTCGGGGAGGTCGGTTGGATGCGACGTGGTTCAGTTGGTAGAACACCCGTTGGGGCGCATACCCGGGAGACGTGGGTTCGAGTCCCACCGGCGCACCCGGAAACTTTTTCGCTTTTAAATCTTAGGTTCGGTGAGCAGACGTAACTGCTAATAAAATAAATAATATTTGAATCCTACTAATATAGTAAATAGGAAAGCTGGGATGTTTAAATGTTTTCTACTCCATCGCGCAGAAACGGCTCAACGGATTTAGATGGAACCACTTTGCCACGAAATACCTAAGTAAATAAAGATGAGTTATTTATAACCCGTACGCTTATTGTCTAACGCCCTGACCAGTGCCATAGCCAACTCTAGAGTTATAACTGTAGATTTGCTGTAGATTTATGTTTTTTTGGAAATGTTCCCGGTTTTCAGTTTAGGCCTCCAAATTTAGTTTTTTGAAACAAGATGCTAGCGTCATCTTATACGTTTTCCAGACACTACATACTCCCTCTATGGTACTGAAACTTTTCTCACGTCGCGGAACCTCCACCTCATTATTTCAGAAATCACTAGAAATGTTCAAAGATTTTTTGGGAATCATATTTATATAGGCTTAGTGTTAGGTCAATAACACTGAATCAAATACTGTGTGCCGCGCTGCCGGTGTGTCACCGTATATTTGATTCAGTGTAATAGAGCGCGCTGGGCACGCTCCGTTGGCGCCCCGCGCTCCCGATTTGTGTTGGCCTTAACGCCCCTGGATTTATTTTTATGCAGGAAAATTGCATAAGTAGTTTCCGCGGGATTGCTATAAACAAATTCTTCGCAGACCAGTTGCGGGTAAAAGGGTTTAATCATAATTTCGGACACCTGCCGTAATGTCGAGTACTTTGACTCAATCGACCCTACATCTTTAGCCCAAAAGGAAACCACATATGGAAGGGTAATAAAAGACACAAAAACGTAGGTGCACCATATGGAAATGTGCCATAATTTCGATGTAATAGTAGACTTTGGCCACCGCCTACGGCCTCACGGTTTGAGGGGCCTCGCGCCTCGAAAGCTCTTCGCTTTTTTTTCTCAGTTAGTAATCCGTTATCTAATGTGAGGTACGTCATAGGGCCTCGCAAAATTGTGTCTGGCTCACTCCAAATTTAGTTCCTGCGCTGCCACTAATAATCAAAATCATTATAAAACAAAATCTATGCATGAAACTTACATTTTTAGCATTATTCAGAGTGTCTATATTCTGAAAACAAATAAGTAAGTCAGTATAAGTAGTTAATGGAGACATGTTCTTATAGTGTCAAGGATTAAGTACTTAAATCAAAGAACATCTAAAATTTTCAATAATAATAATCTAACAAATTCATAATTACGCACAACTCTTTTTTCTATAAGTTAGGTTAGGTTTGTTTTATAACAATTCTGAATACTTAATTTAATTAATGGTTTATAATGAAAAGAGTACATGATAGATGGCAAAATGATGAATTATGCGTAAAAATTTTATACGATCCATCATTTAATTACAACGATTTGCGTGTTTAGTTAACAATGGATCCCAGGTTTTAATGGATCTGGGGCGGAGTTACGGCGCGTTCAGCACACGAATTTACAAAAAGGCCACAACAAACCGGGAGCGCGGGGCGCCGGCGGAGCGTGCCCAGCGCGGTCAATAACACTGAATGAAACACGGTGTGCCGCACTGCCGGTGTGTGTCACCGTATATTTGTATCAGTTCACGCTCATTGGCACGCTTCGTCGACGCCCCGCGATCCCGGTTTGTGGAGGCCTTGTATTTATGTCATTGACTCTACACAACATATATTTATCATCAATCAGATATGTTTCCGCCGTCTCTAAAGAAACCACATGGCTCCAAAGTTTATATTTTATATTTTAATTGTCTATGGATCTAGTCTGAAAGTAAAGATTTATTATTAACAGTAAAATAACTGCTTACTGTGTCCATCTGCAATAAGAAACGCCGTCATTAATTATTACGTTTCATAAAAAAAATGTTGGGCTCAATGAATGATTAGACATACAGCATAGGGTAAACTACGCAGTGATTGACCACTTCACGAAAGCATTGTCAATAATTGCTGTCTATGATTTGCAATTATCAAAAGGTACAATACAATACATATATTCTTGATTAAACACCACAAATCAATGCAGGGGTAGGATAACCCTTTCGAGGGCTATTTCACAACTTTGCATTTTTTTTTTCAGTAGATACAGCTAGAAACCTGATACTTTAGTAGGTACCTAACGCACAACAACAACAAACAACGACAACAGCACAACACAAGTTATGGCTCAGTTTCATTAGTCGATACGCGTACGGGGTGCGGTAGATTTCCAAAACACATATCAAAGGGCCCGCATTCGGGGAACCGTTTTCATTAGTCGATAGGGCCCGAACGCAGGGTGGCGAAGATTTCCATAATGCATGCCATAGGGTCCGCATTCGGGGAACAGTCAACGACATAATGAGTTTCACCAGTCGTTATACCGCCTGCGAAAAGTCATCGCACGCTGTATATCGAGTTGTCAACTTATGAGTTTCACTAGTCGTATTACCACCTGCGGGGAGTAACCGCACGCTGTATATCGACCGACTTATCGATTAATGAAACTGAATGCTTAGTATAAGTTTTCCTTCACTTCAATACTTCTCGATCGCGTTTACGTAAAAATTTCAATTCTATGGAAACATAGACGCGCGCGCGCGGAGGCGCTGTCCATGTTTCCCTAGTAATTGAATTTTTTACGTAGACGCGATCGAGAAGTATTGAAGTGAAGGAAAACTTATACTAAGCGTACTGAGCCTTTAACGAGGATCGGAAAAACGCCCGTCATTTTACTTTTGAGTGGATAACGACGACTATTTAGGACCCATTTATGAGTCGAAGAAGTTCGTGCACAGGCTAGGGATGTCATTGGAGCGTATTGTAACATTGTAAGGAAGTATTTACTGCATGAAACAGGGTTGGGTTATTAAAATGACGGACGTTTTTCCGACCCTTGGTAATTAATGAAGTTCATACTTACAGCATCCACGACTCTTTTAATGTCGATGATGGTAACATTACCCTAAAAAAAGGTAAAATAAACGAATCTCTTATTGAGGTAATCGGGTAAGTTAATTAAGATTTAGTAATATTAAATTTATAACAAAGTTTTATGCGAGCAGTTGTAGTTATACAAAAAATAAATTGAATTTAATTTAATAATAGTCTATATAACAAATTTTATTTAATTTAAAAATATTTCTTATTAATTTAATTATAATATAAACTAGGATACCTACCGCTTTACCCTATTAAATTGAAAATTTTCACACATTTTTGCAGACTAAGAAGATTGGGAAGCAAGTTTTTTTTAGAACCTTCTAAATTTTATAATATAGGCTTTGCAGTTGTCATCATCATCATATCAGTCAAAAGACGTCCACTAGACAAGTCTCCCCCAAAGAGTTCCCCAACGATCCGATTCCTGCAACCAGCTCGTCGGTCCATCCTGCTGGGAACCTTCCTACGCCACGCCATCTGGGGATACCTACTACGAAATTCCAAATTAGAAGTTGGTATCGTGCGCTCCTTTTCACTCTTCAGTTTAGTAATATTTGGGTGAACGGAACGGCCGTGGTGGCCTAGTGGTTTGACTTATGGTCTCTCAAGCAGAGGGTCTGAGTTTTTCGGTATTTATGTGCGAAATTACATAAACCATGAGCTTTCCGGTGAAGGAATCTGCTGCGGTATTCCCGGACCGATATGACCTTCAAACTTTCAAGACTCTTCTGGTGTCGCAGGTGTCCATGGGTGACGGTAATCGTTTACCATCAGGCGATCCGTTTGCTCGTTTGCCCCCTATACCATAAAAAAAGTGGAAAAATATTCTGAGAGCCCTTCCTTATTAGGGATAATAGTACCGTATGCATGATGGTGACAGAATTATACTTACAGCATTATTCACAGTATTGATGTTCTAAAAAACAGATTTTTTTAAGTTTGACAGCATAAAAATTTTTTTTTTTTTCAGAGGCTGAGCATAGCCGTACAGCGAGGGAATGCCGCAAGCATGCTTGGCACGATGCCCCGGGTAGGAGAAATTCAGGGTTTCAACATTTTTTAAATCATATTGTATTTCGTAAATTTATAGCTTATAATCTATACATATAATAAATCTGTAACATGTCGGTGTCTGTACATTGAAGATATTTGAGAAAAACTGTCACTAGGGCTATTTATTAGCGCAATAGAACCCGCATAAAGATTTTAATAATATAACCACCTGCTGGGGCACTTCTAATTTGTAGATTTTCTTTATTTCTCTTGAAGTCAAAATGTAACACGCTTTTATTGAAAAATTTAGGACTGTGATAAAAAGGAAAAGATTTAATACATGGTATAAAGTTTTAGGGTTTAATATAATTATTTGCGATATGGGATTATTTTTACGTAAAGGAAGAAGCTTAACGTTGAAGGTTACTATGTACCTAAGTATAAAATGGTCAATGTACCTAGTAAAGCTAAAATTGCCGATTAGACCCCAGGTTCAGTTCATATAACGTTTTTTACTTCTAACGGGCTCGGAAAAGTGTCTTATGACTGGTGCATTTACCCTGTCTACCCATCACGATGCATATTGACATTTGACAAAGTTTCTCATAGTGAAATTAATTATTTCTAAGCAGGTCAGATACACCAGATATTTCTTTAAGGGCTACCTGCTCGATCTAAGGATAAAAAAATGTTTTTTTTAACCCTGGGTCAGTGATGACAGTTCCATGCATAAATAGTACCAGGGTTAAATAGTATCAAAATACTATTTAACCCTGGGTTTGCACTTAACTCGGAGTTGTAGTTAACTCTGTTCCGTGCAAGTCAGCCTAAAGTGTAATAGCAAAACTAAACTATCCTAAGATTGGGTTTAAAGAATAGCTTACCACAAGCTGTGTTAAATAAAAAAAATGTTAGAAAAGCCAATTCACAGTACAAAAAAAAATCATTCATTGTTTTATTACCTTATGTACCAGCGGCAATGTCTGCAAAAAAATAGGTATACAAATGAATAATTAAAAAATGCAATAGGTATCAAAAATCTGAACCGTTTTCATCACCAAGTGTCGAAAAAAGACCGTCATTTTACAATTTAGGGCCCATTTATGAGTCGAAGAAGTTCGTTCACAGTCTACGAATGTCATTGGCGCGTATTGTAACATTGTAAGGAAGTCTTTACTGCATGAAACAGGGTTAGGTTTTTAAAATGACGGACGTTTTTCCGTCCCTTGTTCATCGCACGTCCCAGTATATTAAACTGTGATAAACCTACATGTTCTTGGGGAAATGAGGAATCCAAAGATGAAAACTGCGAGAGAACCATGATACCATCCTGTAAATTAAAAACACTAAATGAATACACAGTTGATACTCAGGCAGGCATTACTGTGCGGAGGATCATATTAATGGACCTGGTCGTAACATGTACGGTTGCGCAGCATGGAATCTAGAGTGTCTTTCTACCAGAGATATGCTATGCTACGTTGCTAGGTGCGTTTGATATCAACCAATCACATTCATTGGTCCACATAAAGCACTGGTGAAAACGGGTTAAACTCAATATTCATTTTTTTATTGCTCTTCCACAATGTAAACTGCAACTAAGCAAAGCTTGTATTCTTATAAACGTTCCTGTGCTCGACACTGACCCAATACATGGCACCTTTAAGCTTATGTCATAGTAATAGAGGTGACAGATAGGTGTCATGTACTGGGCGTTGAGGTATCGAGTATTGGTACGTTTACCTTAAACTTTAATAAAACTCGTATTTTCAACCGACGAAAAAAAACGGAGGAGGTTCTCAAGTCGACGTGTATATTTTTTTTATGTATGAATGACCACGCATTACTTTTTACAGAGTAGTCTGATTTTGATAATTCTTTTTTTCATTAATAGATATTAATACAGATGTAACCACAAGCGGAGATCGAACCCGGGACTACAAGGACCGGTTTCAGGTACTCTTGACCTTTCTTCAAGACATTCCCAATCTGATCACGAAATATGGTCTCACCCTTCATTCATTTCCATCTCGCCTTATATCTCTTTCGTAATTCTTTTTTTATCCATTCTCACCACATGCTCAAACCAACTATACTCCATTTAATTTAGAATTATAAACCACAACAACATTATATTGCGGCTCGTGAACTATAATCTCTTTACAATTTGTACTAGAGTAACAATTGACGACACGCAAATAAAGTGACATTAAAACAATTTTATTTTGCGGCTCCCAGACTATTGTACTGTACTATTTGCTAGGTAAGAAATAGTTGACGAGCCGCAATATAATGATGTTGTGGTTTTCAATTCTAAATTAAATGATGAATAGACAATACTATAGTTTAAGTTCTGCGATTGAGTACCCTGAACACTCTGATTTTCCGTTTCCAAGTCTAGGGTGAATGAGCATTTACTAGGCAAGCGTGCTCCATTGTAGGCCTCATCTTCAAACGTAAGCCTTGTTTTAAAATAAATAAAAAAGCCAAGTTAAGTACGAGTCAGCTTACATCGGAACCGTCGTATTGCTGACCGCAAATGACGAGGAAAAGCGAACAGAATACAACAAAACTCGCAGCCATGTTCGATAATACTATCCGACTATAAGGCACTTATATTACAACTAAAAATACTTAATTAAGTACTTATTCAAATTCATGCTGCAATAATCGATTAAGTTAACAAACATTTTACGATCTGAAAGAATTAGAAAAAATAATATTAGGCTCTATAAAGATATACCAATTTATAAAGCCATTTCAAATACAAGGCGATGTTTAGTTTAAATTATGATTTTATCTGTGATTGGTTGTTCAAAAATTAATTATTTACGCCTATTGTATAGTTTGTGTTTTATTAATTTGAAACATGATTATTTATAGGTATATTTTCGTAGGATA
Organism: Archips crataeganus; assembly: GCA_947859365.1. Classification (NCBI taxonomy): domain Eukaryota; kingdom Metazoa; phylum Arthropoda; class Insecta; order Lepidoptera; family Tortricidae; genus Archips; species Archips crataeganus. Next base: position 3,472,708 of record OX402071.1, on the reverse strand, counting down.
TCTGACGTTTCGTCTTCAATACGATCAAATTGCGTATTGAAATTGTGCGAATAGTTGTCATAGAAATGAATATCATCTTTCCAGCCTGCCTAGGGTGACGGCATCAGTAATGGACAAGGACCAAACGGACACACTATATTTTTAAATTATCAACACTATGCTCACATAACTGATGATTATAACTGGTAAAGTCCATGAATGGTAGGCTATAAGGCATTGAATCTTTGCTGTCCATTACTGGGGAACTACTGTGCTTAACATGTCCATAATTGGTGCCGTCACCCTAACTGAAACAATTACTTAGCTCACCCGCGACCTTATGATACTTACGTTTATGCAAGAAATGTGTGTTCATGCAGTTCCTCCACCTCCACTGTACGAACACACGCAAATCACACAAACCCAACTATCATCACCACCAAACTACACTGACGCGTTTTGAACTCAACCAGATCCCATCTTCGTCCTATAAGACAGTAACATGACAAACTGGCCGACTGGCTGACAGACAGAGGGTAAAAGACTAGAGCTACATAAATAAATATAATAATAATAGTATTTATTGTATGATTATGGTATACACATCAGTGAAGTTTTTACAAGTTCAGTCTCACATAATCTGTTGGTTGGAGCATACAATAGCAGGTACAAAATTGAAAGATACAGTAACACAAAAATTTAATAAATAAAATAAATAAATAAATAAATAAATAATTACAATGTCAAATAAATCAGTAAGTTCCCATTAAATCATCAGAATTAGGTCGAGAGATTGCTTGGTCATATCAATATGATAATTATAAAATTACTATTCACTATGATATGTTATTAAAATGAAATTCAAAATTAAATACATAAATAAACACTTGATATTTGTCTTGACAAACGTATTAAGTACCTAATTGGGATTGGAGTAGAGCTGAAGATCGAGCTCAGTGGCGTGCCATGGGAAAGGCCTATGTTCACCAATGGACTGACCCAGGCGGATGATGATTTGATGAGGATCATAAAGGAACTGAGACACGAAATTCCCAAAAATATAGAGATAGAGATAGCCAACTTTTTAAAGGCTGCTTAGCCTTGGGTAATCCTACGAGCTAGCTCAAACGCAATGACTTCCGTTCACGCTCAACTTGACAACGAACTACGGATAAACTCGAAACATTTCGGGCATAAGGTAAACGTCTCTTAGATCTAAGAATTCCTGACATATGCATCTCCCGTCCATACGACAGGTGAGCTCCGGACGGAGGACGCACCCGGTAGTCCCAGCGGGGACCTCGTGGGAGCAACGGCGGAAGCCTAAACAGAGAATCGAGACTAAAAGTTTCTTCTCTGGCCCTTCAGCATTGGCTGGGGTAAGGATCTGCCGAGCTCCGTATGATCCCTTTAAGACACTGGGGCGTCCAGCTGTCCGGGGGACACTCCTCGTCCCTCCGTATTATTATAGCCGAAAAACTATCGATGGAAGCGGAAACGAAAAGAGGGTAGCGCTAGGAGACAAGCGCAAAAAAGCACACAGCATGCCAAAAAACCACCAGGCATAAAGGGTAGCCCCACCCAAAAGATGGCATCCAAAGCCACACAATGGGTCCAAAAGATCTCCGACCCACCCTTCCATCGCAGGGCAAAAGAAAGGAAGCCCGTAGTTATAGATAAATGCATATGACAGGAAATCCCACCAACCCAACCAATAGCACTAAGTAATTGTACAGAAACGGGCGAGGGTCGGTCAAGGAAGTAACCAACGGGTAAAAACATAAAAGACCGACCTAAGCACCCCCAGTGCCCAGCGGGAGAATGCATGCTCCTCTCCCGGCCTTCCAGCAAATGGCTGAGGCAGGACACTGTGGGTAGATTAAGTCCCCTCCCTACCCCTCCCCTCCTCAAAATTTAAAGCACACGTTTTTTGTTTCGATAACCAATAGAGAAGGGGACTTGTGACCGGATTTTTTAGTCCGTGCAAGTCGGACTCTGTCTGGGCCCTCCATTCCCAGTTCGTCCGAAGGGATTTTTCCCGAGCACAGTCACCCTTCCAATCCTTAAATTAAAAAACAGCAAAGACTTCGCGTCTTTGGCCCCTCTGGCGACTCATTCAAAAAAAAATAAAGGTAAACGTCTCTGTGCTCGACACTGACGCAATACATGGCACCTTCAATCTTATGTCCAGACATAGGAATTTAGGGGGCAAAATTTAATGACAAGTAGGGAGTTCCTTTATCGATAAACAATCGACGCTTTTCCCATGTAACTTATATACCTACTAGTGATCGCACCAAGTTTATTTTTTGTAAAAATAAAATTTTATGGACTGTACTTTTATACATTTTTATGAAACAAAATAATAAATCAATTCTATTCTTCTTTATTCTCGTAAAGCCCACGTCAAATTTTGACTATCATAATTTGAAACTTATTGTCAATCAAGATTTGCTTTGACATAAGCATTACATTTAGCACGTTGGGCCTTACGAGGTTAAAATATTTTATAGTGCAATGCAATGGTAGTAATGACCCAGCAGCTATCGTTAAAAGTATGCTTTGTATAAACTTCGAGATACAACTTACAAAATAATACTTACAAACTTACTAACAAAGCTGCGGGCGATCACTAGTATATGTACCTATAGGAAAAGCGTCGATAGTTGAGTTTATCGATAAAGGAACTCCCTACCTGTCATTAAATTTTTCCCCTAAATTCCTATGACTGCATATGAGTAAGAGAGGTGGCAGATGGGTGTCATCTACTGGGTGTTGAAGTGTCGAGCATTGGTAGGTACGTTTACCTTACGTGCCCATTCCGGATTAAATTTGAGTCACCTTGTATAGTTTCAAAGGAAGTCATCGAAGTCATTATCATGAATAAAACAGCATATGAAGTTATTATTTATTTATTGATTTGGCTTCTAAAACCAGCTGTGAAACCACGGATAACAGCATTGCTGGCACCACCAGCACGTGGGGCTGCAGGCGCCATTGCCACCCGGTCTACCACCGCCACCACCACCACCACCACCGCCGCCACCACCACCACCACCACCGCCACCACCGCCGCCACCACCGCCGCCACCACCACCACCACCACCACCGCCACCGCCGCCGCCACCGCCGCCGCCACCGCCGCCGCCACCGCCGCCGCCACCACCGCCACCGCCGCCGCCACGACCGCCACCGTTACCACCATCGTCAATTTTAATGTCAATATGGACCTCCTGTAATGTTCAAAGCAATTTTTAGCCAGAATTTAAGATATCCAAGCATCAAGAGAGTACCATACCATTATTTATGAATTTAATTGTTTTCAACCGACTTCAATAAAAAGGAGGAGGTTCACAATTCGTCTGCATACATAGTTTTTTTGTACCTATGTTTGTTACGCGATTACTCCCCCAATTGTAAACCGATCCTCAAATAAATAAATAAATAAAATATCATGGGACAATTCCACAGGACAATTCACACCAATTGACCTAGTCCCAAAGTAAGCTAGGCAAAGCTTGTATTATGGGTACTAGGCAACGGATAAACATACTTAAATAGATAGATACATACTTAAATACATATTAAACACCCAAGACCCGAGAACAAACATTCGTATTTTTCATACAAATATTTGCCCCGAAAAGGGCATACTCCTGAGGTCCCATTTGCACCTTTATTTGTGTTTTTTATGATGGCTTTTTAAACAATCCTGATGTCTCATAAGTTTAAGGAAAAACTTACTAGGAGAAGTTTTTTCAAGCCCATGAAATGATGGTTGAGTCCTTCCTGAAATACACGAGAGGTAAATATGGTTCATCGTAACTTAGAAAGAACAGAAGGTTAGACAGTCGTTGAGCTTGTCTTTAACAACCGTTTCCATGAAGAAAACTGTAATTTTATTAAGTTTTGTGGTTTGGTTATTTCGTAACCTGCAGTATTTCACAAAACTTCTTTGTTTTTCATTGTCTCGGTTATTTCAATTTTATTTTCAGTCCGCGTAGGCAAAGAGAGGTAGTCATTATGTTTAAGTAATTTATTTGTTATAGTTATTCGCTTCTATAATCTACAAATTATCTATTTACGCATGTAGTCTTATGCAGCTATTAGTGTGCAGCTTCTCTATCTATATAGCGATCCGGGTATCACCAACGGTGCTGGCTGAAAATCAGCGCTGGGGAGCTTGTTATAAACTCCTCACCATTATGCTGAGCCAGTGTCCAATTTACAACCGCAATGACACACTCTATCTTTGGCCTTTGTGCTGTTCTTTTTGTAAAAATATTTATGTGTCTTGTGTTGTCGGAAATAAATGTATTTTATTTCTTTCTTTCTTCGTCTTTCTATTACTTACCGCTTGCATTACTTGGGTTAGCTAAAACGTAACAAATCATACATAAATCATTATTATTTAGTATCGGTCATTATGACGTTAAGAGGCACCTTCAAAGTAAGACCTATCCCAGATAAACTACAGGAGAGCCGTCTGCGGTGGTACGGACACGTTATGAGGCGACCATCCAACCACATGACCAGAAAAGTACTTGATATTGAAACTAAACCCTGAGGACGAGGAAGACCCCGAATCACATGGATGTTCGTAGTAAATAGGAACCTCAAAGAAGCCCAAGTTAGCAAAGAGACGACCCAGGACCGCGCTGCCTGGAGACGCATGATACGGAGGGCCGACCCCAAGTAAAATGGGAAAGGGCCAGGCAAAGATGAAGATCGGTCATTATGACGTTATTTGTGGCAGGCCTATGTCCTTTAGAGATATAATACGCACCAACAGCTCGCCACAAGCCGCCCTGCGATGACTGACTGCACTGGTGACACGACAACACCAGCGGGCGATGAGGTCGTCATATCCCTACGCCTTTTTAGGGTTCCGTAGTCAACTAGGAACCCTTATAGTTTCGCCATGTCTGTCCGTCTGTCTGTCTGTCTGTCTGTCTGTCCGCGGCTAAGCTCAGAGACTGTTAGTACTAGAAAGCTGTAATTTGGCATGAATATATATATCAGTCACGCCGACAAAGTGATTGAATGAAAAAAAGTAAAAAAAATTTTTTAGGGTACCTCCCATAGACGTAAAATGGGGGTGATTTTTTTTTCTCGGCTAACCCTATAGTGTGGGGTATCGTTGGATAGGTCTTTTAAAACCATTGCGGGGTTCCTAACATGATTTTTCTATTCAGTGATCAGTTTGCGAAATATTCAACTTTAAAGTGAAAACGTTCATAAAAATCGACCGTCCCCCCCTCTAAAATCTAAACTGTTGGGTGGAAAAATTTGAAAAAATTCAGAATGGTAGTAAATATATTATATTTACAAGGAAAATTATAGCGGCTAAGATTGCTTGGAAATTATTTGTAGTTTAAGAGTAAATACCTAGTAGCCTAAGGTATAAAACATACCTAAACTTGGATGATTCCGTACACATACGAAATCCTTAGAAAAATATTACCTGATTTTTTCGTAATGGCTACGGAACCCTACCTTGGGCGTGTCCGACACGCTCTTGGCCGGTTTTTATTATTATTATTATTATTATGTCCTTTTGTCCAGATGTCTTTTAGCTGATGATGATTTGGTTGTTTCGTATATAATTGTACCTAATTATAACAAAGCCTTCAACTTACCGGGTAAGTTATAAAGAGTGACGACCAAAAAGTTGGCCCATGAAAGATAATTAGGTACATAAAAAGACTGATTGAAATAAGTTCCGCCGTGACACAAAAACTAACTACCCATGTACCTATGGTTAATTTTCGTGTCACAACGGAAAAAAATCATAGATAATTTTAACTACCTACCTACTGCCGTGATGGCGTCCACATTTATGGACTTCATTTCACTTCTAACTTAGGGTAAATGTACTAATGCTCGACACCTCAACGCCCAGTAGATGACATCCATCTGTCACCTCTCTTACTATGACGTAAGATTGTAGGTGCCATTATTGGGTCAGTGTCGAGCACGAGGGACGTTTACCTTATTTTTTGTTAAAGATTTTGCTAAATATATTGTACCTGAAATGTATCTACTTACCAGCTAAAAAAAATTGGCCGATTAATTAATTAAAAAAACACACACATAGAGGTCAAATTTATAACACCCCTCTTTTTGTGTCGGAGGTTAAAATTAGTTACTTACCTTATTGCCGTGATTCTGGGTTCTAAGACGCGTCTAATGAAAAAAAAACATATTATTAAAAGTTACTTTGTAATTCGCCATCAATCCCAACATATACATATATAGTTTAAATCTTCCCAGGTGAATTTTTCGCTTCGAGCCACTACATTAAATTTGAACCTTAATACTATGACGATACCGTTTGTTTTGAAAGACGTGCTCAAAGCGAAAAATTCACCTGGGAAGATTTATACTATACCAATTTCACAGCTTAAAATTAAAATTGTGAAATGGCCTTCCACTACAAAAATTCAATTTTCGAACTTCGTATCGTGCCGTTCCGGTCACGCTAATGATATTAAGCAAAGGAGTGAAAGGGACGACACTATACGAACTTCAAAGTTCGTATTAGCCCCATGTATAGTATAAATCTTCCCAGTTGAATTTTGAACCTTAATACTATGACGATACCGTTTGTTTTGAAAGATAAGGGCTCGAAGCGAAAAATTCACCTGGGAAGGTTTATACTATACACCGTGAAATTTTAGTGGTTGTTTTCCCGAAACGAGGTGATTTAGTTTCGATTGTACAATCGATTTATAATTACTATTTTGACTAGAGTCAAAAATCCAATTGTGAAAAACGAAAGTCGAAAATGACCGCAAACCAATAGTAACGCTTCGTTGGTACAAGTAGCGTACGATCGTACGATAGGTTAGGTGCCAACGAAGCGTTACTATTGGTTTGCGGTCATTTTCGACTTTCGTTTTTCACAATTGGATTTTTGACTCTAGTCAAAATAGTAATTATAAATCGATTGTACAATCGATACTAAATCACCTCGTTTCGGGAAAACAACCACTAAAATTTCACGGTGTATATAAAAATCTCGTGTCACGGTGTTTTTATCGAACTCCTCCGAAACGGCTCGACCGATTTTTATGAAACTTTTCTTTCTGTATTCGGTAGGTCTGAGAATAAGTCGCAGGCTATTGTTTATACCCCTACTGTTTATTGTTTATTGTTTATTGACGTAAAGATGCACGTACCAGTCTTTTTGTTGCTTGAGGCACCACATTAATTAGTTGAGCCATTCCGCCCTGGCAAAAAGGTTATAAAAATATTAATAATTATAGCTAGACCGTTTAAATGAGTCTTCGCCCGCGCGGTACAGGGGCTGGGGGATGTGACGGCAAAGGGGGTCGAGAGGTGCGGGCGTAGGGTTGCCAGGTGTCCGGCTTTAGCCGGACATTTTTGGCTTTTTGCGGTCGCGTCCGGCCAAATATGTACGTGTTCTGCCTGTCCGGCTTTTGTTAGGCTTTTTGTCAGAGTGGCGATTCGTACGACGATGGGCGGACGAGCGCCCGAGCGGACAAGGGCGAGCGGAGAAACTAATTTTAATATTTTGTCATTTAGTTCGCTACTTTTTTCAAAATTAATTATTGAAACTATTTTGGTTGATGAGGTCAGATTATAATTGAGGGCTCCCACACTGCCAAATTTCTAAATCTATATAAATGCGTACGATAAGGCAACCCCTTTAACTATTTTTTGCGTAGTGGTACACTGTAACTAGTGTCACTTTACTGGCGCTGTCAAAGTGCTAGATGCCAGACAGCGGTTCCAAATCAAACTCCGTAGTATAATATAATCCACGCGTAAATTGTGAAGAATTCTAACCACACAGAATAAAGTAGGACTTGGACCGGACACGCAGTTTACACCAATGTCAAATTAAGGTCATTGCTTATTTGTTCTGTGATAAATTCATTACATAGTATTAAAATTAAATAGCTACAGAAAACGAGTTAAAAAGCATTTATCCCGTACCTCTACCATGAGTTTACACTAGTTTACGTGACCGTACCTACTCGCTAGCGACGGCGTAAATTATTTGTATGAAGAATTATGCAGCGCCTCTAGCGGTCACTTACGGAAGTACAATTCTCCATACAAAATCATTTACGCCGTCGCTAGCGAGTACGTCACTGTAAACTAGTGTAACTCATGGTAGAGGTACCGAAATGGTTTTCGATTTACTATACATCCCAAAAAAATAGACATCCCCAATTCCTCATGATATTCTAGACTTAAGAAAGAAAGAAAGAAAAAAGACATTTATTCACTTTTACAAGACACACAAATACAAGAAAGTACACACAAATTCATACAAATAAACAAGGTTCACAAAACAACGAAGTAATAAATACACAGATCTGCATGTGTGTCCATGCAAAAGTGAAACGGTCGCTGACTCAGCATTATGCTGAGGCGTTAGACGCCTGCAGCGCTGATGTTCTGCCAGAACCGTCTGTGACTCACGGAACGATACACAAATATACTATATAAACTACTTAATAAAAAGATAAATTAATAAAATGATAATGAATTAACAAACAATTTAGATTTATTATTGCGTAGCATAATATGTAAATAAATAAATACAATAAAGAAAAAGTAAACTGCGAAAACATAACCCTGTAAAACAACAGGTTGGCATATCAAGTGCTGGTTTTATAGGTAGGATTTTTGGAGCGTTAATAAGTGATCCTTCAGCTTGCGCTTGAAGGTGTACCTACTAGACGCTCCTTGGATAGGGGGAGGAACATCATTCCAGCACTTGGACGCCGCAAACTTAAAACTTCCTCGAAATGCCGCGGTCCGGTGTTTAGGTACAAGAACCATAGCACTCCTGCGCTCACTCTTCGACCAAACAATTTTATTGAAGAGGTACAACGGTGTCCTGTAGCGTCTCACACTGAACAGCAAAGTGGCGAGGTGCATGCGCCTGCGTGCAGGCATGTTCAGCAAGTTAGCGGCGTTCAGGTACGGAGTGATGTGGGACCGGGGAGGGACACGGAAACAAAAACGAGCGCATGCGTTTTGCACTCGCTGTAAAAGCCTCTTGGAACGACCAACAATGCAGCCGTCATAAACAATATCACAATAGTTTAATCTGGACAATATAAGCGATTCACAAAGGTTAACACGCAAATCAACACTAAGGTAATCGCGTATACTGTACAGAACCTTGAGGCGGTAGAAGCAGTTACTCACAACTTTTAGGATGTGGTTCTCAAAGCTCAGCTTGCCGTCCATAAGTAGACCAAGGTTATTGGCTTCTACCACCCGATCTATTGGTTTACCCATAACGGCAACATCCCCGGTAGTCAGAGCATCAATAGTATTCCGAATTTGATGCCTTGATCCAAAAACTATATACTTCGACTTGCCGGGGTTGAGGACTAAACAGTTCCTCTCCGACCAAGCTGAAATACGATCGAGATCTGCATTGATGGCGTCTACAGCAATGGAAGTTTCTGACGGCGCGCAGGAGACGTACAGCTGCAGATCGTCCGCGTAGAGATGGTATCCACCGCTCTTTATACTGCTGACAATATCAGAACTGTACAATATAAAGAGCAGAGGACCCAGTATCGAGCCCTGCGGCACTCCCCGTGTCACAGGGCAAAGAGAAGACCGCAGAGTACCACCATCCACCCCACGCAATACGATAGTCTGCGCACGGTCAGTCAAATAACTGCTAAACCATTTTATCGCCGTGACATCAAATCCGTAATACGACATCTTGGATAATAGCAAGGGAACGCTAATGCAACCAAAAGCCCTGGAGAAATCTAAAAGTGCTAAAATAGTACTTTTTCCAGCATCCCTAGCCTGCAAAATATTATCGACTACATCGAGTAACGCAGTAGCTGTCGATCGACCCTTGCGAAAACCCGATTGCAGTTCAGGTACGATGCTGTATTTCTCCAAGTATTCCGACAGCTGTTCGCAAACTACCCTTTCCACTATCTTCGACGCACAGGGAAGGATACTAATAGGACGGAGTTCGGACAGATTAACAGGATTAGGTTTTTTAGGTAACGGGGTCACTTGAGCAATTTTCCAATCAGTCGGGAAAGTCATAGTCTCAATACTCCTATTGATGATGAATGGCAGTACCTTCGAAGTCACCGGAAGAGTCATAAATAACATGTCAATAGCAATCGAATCATGTCCCTTTGCAGTTGTTTTAATAGAGGTCATAATTTTTGTCACTGTTCCTGTCGTTGTTGGTGAAAGAGTAAATTTTTTGTCACTATGTCTATCGAATTCATACCGTGTCAAGTCAGATATAGATACGGCCGGTTTACCAGGTATATTTAAGAAATGCCGGTTTATTAAGTCGGGGTCGTTAAAGTGTGTCGGGAGGTCAGTCTGTGTCTGTGGGTCTGGAAGGACGGTGCGCTTTAAGTTTTTCCAGAGAGTCTTTGAGTCGGTAACGTCATTGATGTGGTGCTCGAAGAAGGCACGTTTCTCGCTATGGATGGCTGCGATTACTAGGCGTTTCAGGTCCAGGTAGTATTGCTTATGAACATCAGCTTTGGTTCGTTTGTATTTGTCGTGGGCTTTGTCCCTTAGACGCATCATCAACTTCACATTGCTCGTGACTTCAAGTACCTATGCACCAAGTTTTATCCAAATTAGTCTCACAGTTTTAAAGTGCAGGATTAGCAAACATTCACGCACGCACACATGCAATCCGGACACGTGTTCCGCTTTTCTCCGAGTATGATGATGATGATGATGTTTTTTGCAGGTATGACTCAACCTCACTATATCACGGAGGAGCAAAATAAGTATTCCGTTTATTCTAACATTGAACTCCGCAAAGCCTGAAACTAAATATACAGTAAATAAATTGATATTTTTTATACTTACTCGCAAAAACATTAGATTAATCTAAAATAAACATTGTAGTTTCTGTATTATGTTCATGTACCAGTGTTTTAAAGAATTTATAAAAGCAATTATATAGTTTGCAAAGCAAAATAACGTGCAGTAATGACGTAGTACCATCTGAAATAAAAAAGAGTTTATTTAACTTGGAATAAAAAAAAAATAAAAAAAATTGTAGTGTTTTTTTCCTTTACACATTAATTTTGTACATGTTAGGAATGTTACCTTAATTATACTTTTTCATACAAATAAACTTAGGTACATACCCCTTTTTGAGGCCCGGTTAGATTGGGAATCTTCTGCAATTAAAGAAAAAAAATATTCTATCTCTATGCAAAAATTCGTCAAAATTGGTTCAAATGTGTAGGTGAGAAAACGTTCCAGAAAGAGATACTTACTTTCCCTTAGAGCGAAAGAGAGCGAGAGAGAGAGAGAGATATTTATTTACTTATATTCGATACACAGGGAAAATAAATTATTACAATTGGCAGGAAAAGATACAAAAAAAAACATTTAGGACTCTACCGTTTAAGTAAATCATGAAATATATACGTACGTGCGCTTTTATCATTAGTTTCTTCAATCCGGCTAAAATTTCCTCCTGAAACAAGCAAATCAGTTTACTAACAAATATTTATATTGCATGTGGTAATGGCATCAAAGTCTCTCCATCCTCCTTATACAAGGCAAAACAGCTGGTTTCTTTGTGAGGGCATTTTGTACATTCCACCGTTGTATAGGTAAATTACCGAGAGCGTGGAATAATAATGTAGTGGTATTGTGTGTTTATAGGCATTTTTAGTGAGAGAGAGCCAACAATATAGAGATGTCTCTCTCTCCAATGCCTATAAACACATAATACAACTACGTATGCAATTCCACGCTCTCGGTAATTATCTATAAATGAAATGTTTATTTTCCCTTCTATAAATGGACTTTTATTTTGAATTGTCCCTTTCAATACGTGTCCCTTTTACGTCACCTCTCCCCAACATAGACAGACATGCTAGGCCAGCTCAATAGGGATATTGCCGCCATTAAAACATGACTACCAGATGGCCTAGTGGTTAGAGAACCTGACTACGAAGCTTGAGGTCCCGGGTTCGATTCCCGTGTCGGGGCAGATATTTGTATGAAAAATACGAATGTTTGTTCTCGGGTCTTGGGTGTTTAATATGTATTTAAGTATGTATCTATCTATATAAGTATGTTTATCCGTTGCTTAGTACCCATAACACAAGCTTTGCTAAGCTTACTTTGGGACTAGGTCAATTGGTGTGAATTGTCCCGTGATATTTATTTATTTGTTTATAATTCGAAGACACAACTCCAGTAAAAAAACGCTTTATTTTAGCCACGAATACTAGATAAATTTTCGATTAACTACAAAATTAGATTTTTGTTGCTTTAAAACAAGTGACGTCATAAGTTGCTATCGTCATTCAAACTCTATGGCAGAACTGTGTTTTGACAGCACATAAAAAGTAGGTAGGTAGGTACGTCAGTTGATTGGTGGTGTGGTGGTGTCAACATCCCTATTGTTGTGATTTTTGTATTAAAAACTTACACCAGAAGCGTTCATGTCTGATATGGTCTGAAACAGCAAAAACTTATTGTTAGCTATTAGGAATATTTGAGTGAAATTGTATTGTATTGTGTTTGTACATAATAATGTATAAGAAACTACGAAACGGTTTAAAACCGTGTTCAAATTGTGTTAACACATGTTGGGGGTTGTGTTTACCCCCTATCATATAAAAAAAGAATTACCTTAGTATATTTTAAGCCGTGGTGGCCTAGCGGTTTGACCTATGGCCTCTCAAGCAGAGGGTCTTGGGTTCAAAACCCGGCTCGCACCACTGTGTTTTTCAGAATTCGTGTGCGAAATTACATTTGAAATTTACCACGAGCTTTATGGTGAAGGAAAACATCGTGAAGAAATTCACATTAAATCATTAATTCATTCATTTCTGCGAAGAAATTGAATGGTGTGCGTGAAGTTCCCAATCCGCACTGGGCCCGCGTGGGAACTACGGCCCAAGCCCTCTCATTCTGAGAGGAGGCCTGTGCCTTGCAATGGGACGTATATAGGCTGGGATGATGATGATGATGATAATGATATTTTATGAATGATGAAATTGAATTTCAATACTATTGTTACGAGCCGTAGGGTTCGTTGGATAGATAATACGCCTTTAACGTAAAACTTATTTAATTGAACAAATAGGAATCTCTTTCAACACTACACTTATTCGCTTAAATCACTTAGTAATCACTTTGATCTCTCTTCGATGTTTATCTCTCGGTATCTCTTCCAAAACTGACTTTGTCGCAACGGCGTCTGCCTTATATAGGTCCAGTGAATCGGTCCACAAAGTTCGAGAACATTCCAGGTAGAACTCTCTGGCACATACGTCTAGAATATTCCGGAAACAGGATCATCCGTCTGTCTCTTTTACGAGTACGCTATGCTATCTCGCTCGAACACTTTCTAGAATGTTCCGGAAACAAGATCATCTGTCTCTCTCGCACATATATGCCATCCTTGTCACACACCTTCTAGAACGTTCCGGAAACAAGATAATCTGTCTCTCTCACACATATAGGCTATCCTTGTCACACACCTTCTAGATTGTTCCGGAAAAAGATCGTCTGTCTCTCTCACAAATATAGGCTATCCTTGTCACACACCTTCTAGAATGTTCCAGAGACAGATGGACTGTAACTTGGCCTGAAACGTCCTGAAACGGGTTTTCAGGAAATGGTGCCATGCGACAGTTAGTGTCCTGAAACGGCCTGAGAACATGTTTCAGCCTGCTGAAAATAATGCTAACTTGGGGTAATTTCTGATTTACCGTTATGTGTTAGGACTTCTTCCAGAACGGCCTGAAATCAGATTTCAGCCTGTTGAAAACGACTGCAAGTGCTGCTAATTTCATAAAAATGTTTTTACGGGTTTCTCGTTGAACCATCTCCGTAACACTATAATTACATCTGATGCCGTATTGTCTAACGCGCCAGCGCTTGCTTTCGCATTCACAATTTCTTTCTGTCAAACGGTATAAGATGGTGATAGAAAGAGATGGTGAAAGCGACGTACAAGCGCCTGCGCGTTAGACAATACGGCATCTGGTTAATAATTAAAATAAACCACAAGTTTAATAAGTGTGTAAATTAAAGTTTAGTGTGTTGAAGAAAGGGGAGGGGGGAGGAGAGAAAGTATATGTCTTCCCAACAGTTGAACAGATACTTACATTACAGTCGCATCACAGACGGACGGTCAGTCAAGCCACAGACTAAATAATGCGTAGCCTTAGTAAAAGGGTCAAACTGGTAGCATTTGAGGAAAATATTGTGTTTTAAAGATTACGAGTACGGGTAACCAACACCAACAAAATACTTAAGCATCAATGGGAAAAATACACATATACATACCGCCTGAAAACAATTTTTAATAATATTAATAGGCATACGTTTAAAAAATCCTGGGAGGCTAGGTACACTACTCCGAAATTCTTAAATCGAAGTTCGTATAGATAAATTACCGAGAGCGTGGAATTGCATCAGTAGTAGTAGGTATTGCGTGTTTATAGGCACTGGAAAGAGAGATCTCTATATTATTGTCTTTCTCTTACTAAAGTGGAATGCCTATAAGCACACAATACCTACCACTACATATGCAATTCCACGCTCACGGTATTTATCTGTATCGTAGATACTGTGTCACTCACTCTCAAATCAAGTACTATTAATATTCGTACCACCTCTCCTCACAATATAAATAAATACTTGTGAAAAACTTACATCAATCTGTAAATTAAAAATAAATTTTCAATAAATATAAAACGAATAATAATTTACACGAAAAAACAACACGATTACGAAATTAATCAATGATAAAGTTACTTTAATATGTAACATGAGTATTAAAAGCTTTCACTATTTCTGAATTTTAAACTCACTCTCTGGGTTTAAATAAAAGCTGCTCTCATCCACTCAAAGGTTGATTGGTGGACATCCCTTAAGGGCGGAAAACAAAAGTTAGGACCACGTTAAATGGTAAGTATATAACCATACGAAGCGACTGACTGGAAAAAGTTGCGTGTTCAAAACAGAAAAGTTTTATACAAATTTTAACTACGAGGGGCGTTCAATATAAAGTGAGAATGAGATGCAAACTCTTTTAATATTACGAAATTAAATACTGGCCGGTAAAGCTAATCTATCTAGCTGATTGCTATGAAAAAAAAAAACTAACTGTCTTTTGTTTAAAAAAATATACGGTAATTTCTTTGCAATGCTATTGAGTACGTTAGCGAAAATGGAGAAAATTGAACTGCGCGCCGTTATCAAATACTTGTATTTGAAAAATTTTTCTACGGACCAAGTCAATTTGGATTTGCGGGACACTTTAGGGTCTAATGCTCCTCCGTATTCGACAGTCGCACGTTGGTGCGCCGAATTTAGACGTGGAAGAACATCGACAATGGACGACCCCCGCTCCGGACGCCCTACTACAGCAGTAACTGAAGAAATTGTGAAAAAAGTCGAAAACTCAGTTTTGGCGGATCGTCGTGTCACAGTTCGTTTTATTGCTGAAAATGTAAAGATTTCAACGGGGAGCGTGCATAATATTTTACATGGACGCTTGGGTATGAAAAAGGTATCTGCGCGTTGGGTACCAAGAATGCTTACTGACACGCAAAAACAAACTAGACTAGAGATTTGTCAAGAAGCTTTGAACCTGATGCAGCAAGACCGGGAACTTTTTTTGCCGCGATTTATAACAATGGACGAAACATGGCTCCATCATTACGACCCTGAAACGAAACTGCAGTCTATGACATGGAAAAGGCCATCATCTCCAACTCCGAAGAAATTCAAGGTGAGCCCATCTGCCGGTAAGGTCATGGGCTCTGTTTTTTGGGATGGTAAAGGGGTATTAATGATTGAGTATCTCGAGCATGGAGCCACTATTACGGGCACTTTATACGCCAAACAAATAGCAACATTGCGCAATGAGATCCGCGAAAAACGGCGAGGTAAACTCTCGAAAGTTGTGCTGTTCCACCAGGACAATGCCCCGGCACACAAGTCCGCCGTTGCAATGGCTGCAATTCGTGATGCTGGGCTCGATATCCTTAAGCATCCTCCGTATTCACCAGATCTCGCTCCCAGTAATATCTACCTATTTCCGAGATTGAAACAATACCTGAGAGGCCAGAAATTTGAAGACGACGACGCGGTAGTCGCTGCAGTACAAGATTTTTTAAGTACTCAAGATGAGACCTTTTTTAAAAATGGAATTTTAAGTTTAGAAAAATGATATACTAAGTGTATTATGCTAAAAGGTGACTATGTCGAAAAATAAAATGACATTTAGTAAAAGTTGTTTATAACATACTCATTCTCACTTTTTATTGAACGCCCCTAGTAAGTAGAGTTAGGGTGTCCAACTTTTGAACTGCACCCTCAAAAAGATCAATTGTGTTTTTTTTTTATTTTATTTATTTATTTACCTATTTATTTATTATTTAAGGAACAGTTACAAGTCATTTTGATAAAAAATATTTTAAAAAATTTGCATACCAGGTGTTTATTTTGAACGAGGAGTTTTTGAGAGTCCTAAAACAGATAAACATGTACCTAATTAAATAATACTGACGTTCTCATTATCATGCTTATAATTAATTTTCTTTAAGGGTCTTAAAGGGATGATGATAGTCTAAGAGTCTCCCCACATCTATTGATGCGGAATCGGCATAAGCCGATCAAAAAAAGCTTTATGTCCACGCAATAAGAGGTAAAAAGACGTTGATAGGCTCTGCTCCGTGGGCCGAATTGACCTGAGCCGAACGACGTCATTTTCGGGCTGCGTAGCAATAAAGCTTTTTTCGATCGGCTCAAGCTGATTCCAGGTCAATAGATGTGGGGAGACCCTTACACTATCATCATCATCAACGCAAAACACTCGCTAGAAAAGTAACAAGTTTCATACAAATTTGTAGTTATTTTATACGAATACTGGGAATACATGTTATGTAATATGTACGTCTGCCCAAAAGCGGGAAAATAAGGGTAAGCTTTAAGCGTTGTTGTAAAAACTTAATCATTAAGTACGTACGTTTAAAGCGTGATTTATGTTAGGTATATCGACTAACATAGATCCACCCTGAAATACATAAATCGATCCTTTTAGGTTTTTTCAGTTACTGTTAATATTAAAAAAAAAAAATACATGTTAGAATTATAATTTTTATTCTGCCGTACACTATGACTAAAATGCCGTTATCCGACATCTGATTGATTTTTAATGTTTGATACTAAATTTATTAATGAGGAAAAAAAACTGCATTTGCGATTTTTCGATACCTTGAATAGTTTTGGAATTAGGTAATTAATCATGATAAAAATGCCGACGAGTATATTTTTTCTGGTATCAAGTAAGCAAAATTGCCATTAAGTAACTTTGTGCATCTATAAAGCCGCTAAGGTTCAATAACTCATATTTATGTTGCCAATTTTTCATATAAGTATGTTTGCTTCTCTACATAGATTGCCTTTAACGGTTTTTTGTACACTATAAGGCGATAAAACAACTTGAATTTTCTTAAAATAAGGCAGAAAACAGCATTATAGATAGTCACGGCCGTATACTGATTGTAGGTAAGTATATTATTTTATTAGCTACTTACTTCATTGCCCCAATTCTTGACAGTCTAAAATAAAAACATTTTGTCACAAATTTAACATATAGTAACTCGTATATCTTTTACACTGAAAAGAGTACACGTTGTTTAATTATGTCTTCGATCTTTAGACACTTCTTTTGTTTTATACGACCAGATGGCCTAATAGGTAGAGAATCTGACTACGAAGCTTGAGGTCCCGCGGTCCCGGGTTCGATTCCCGCGTCGGGGCAGATATTTGTATGAATAATACGAATATTTGTTCTCGGGTCTTGGGTGTTTAATATGTATTTAAGTATATATTGCAGCGAAAAACGCTCCATGTAGGTGGATAAATACTATAAGATTTTTGGTGAAAGTGGCCACTTGGTAACAGGCCGCTTGGTTCTAGATTGAAAATATTGAATGCGGGGCTGGGATTATTTCACTGGAAGGCGGACGATGCACTTCGTTACGAAAGCTTGAGTTTTTTTTTTGGTGTGGGACATAGTTTTTGTTCTTATCCGAAGCTGTTATCATTTGTGAAGTGCGCCCGAGTAGTGGGCATAGTGCGACGTCGGTCCGTGGGACCAAATTGAGCAGTTCATCGAAGAAGAAAAGGGCAGTCCTGTCCCTTGGGCGGTGACCGAGGGGTCCCGCTTTTGCCGTCGGTTTCTAAGCCTGTCGTTTGTCACGCCAGGGTGAGTTTTAATAGCATCGCTTTGTGGTTTCGCCTTTGGACAAGTCCCGGCTTTTGGGGTGGCGTTGCTTATTTCGGGTTGAATTGTTCCAGCTTCCGGGTACCGGAGCTAGACCTCAGCAGCACGGAGCCAGCTCCCCAGGATGCCCGGAGTGCTTGTTTGACGCGCGGAGTTCGGAGGCGACCAACGGGATGCCGTGCCGGTGCAGAAGACCCCAACGTACTTCCGCGTGAGGCCGCTCAGGCTGTTTAACTTTCCTAGTCCGATCGTAGTCCGGCGTCAACTATATGATCTTTCAGTGATGTTCATGCGTTAGGTCCCCCTCCAAATTCTATCGGCACTTTGCAAGCCAATGTAATACTTTCTCGGCCCATTCGGAATATTATTACCTATTTTAGTTAGTTACTGTAGCGGCTACAGCGCCATACATCGAAGCTCGGAGCCCGATTTCTCGGAGGGCGCGACTCCGGAGCGCTGGGTGGCCAGTGTAGCCACTAGAGCCGTGCGGCGAATCATTTTCACACCCATCCCCATTACATCCTCATCATCGTCCGCACACCCTCGTCTGGTTACCTTTTTTTAGCTTGACGCCGGAAGCCCTAATCGGTCCGTGACCGGAGGAGCTCGCTAGGCCCGACCAACCGAAATTCGGCTCGACGTTGCCTTTCTTGTATGTGTATTTTGACCGCGTTATGTGCCGCGTTCCGTACAGGCGCATTCAACCCCTACGGTGCTTGCGCTGTGTAATTTTTTTAACCCCGCGCGTGTGTTTTATTCCCAACCGGTTCTGTGAATATTGTGTTTTTTTATAAGAGTTTGGCTGTTTAATTAATATTATACGTGTATGCAGTTAACGACTTTTTTTCTTATTAGTTAATGTAGCAGTATCTATCTATATAAGTATGTTTATCCGTTGCCTTGTACCCATAACACAAGCTATGCTTAGCTTACTTTGGGACTAGGTCAATTGGTGTGAATTGTCCCGTGACATTTATTATTATTTATTACTAGCTTTTGCCCGCGACTCCGTCCGCGTGGAATTAGTAATTTGGGCAGCTTATTTTTTTTTATCCAATTTGCTTTTTCATCATTTATGGCTCTCCTTAGTTCCTCGAAATAAAAAAAATACCCCCCCCCCCCCGCCGCATACCCGCGTTCACATTCAACACCGTACTCCCAAGTCAAGCGTGCCTATAGAAGTTTTACTTCAAAAACCCCCGATTTTGAAACATTCTTCCGCTCCGCTCCGCTCCTATTGGTGTTAGCGTGATGATATATAGCCTATAGCCTTCCTCGATAAATGTGTTATCTAACACTAAAATAATTTTTCTAATCGGAGCAGTAGTTCCTGAGAGACCTGTTCGATAAATTCTTAAAATAGACGTATCTTTCTTATTTGTGAACCGATTCAAATGAAACAAACACTAAATGTTAATCCAAGAAAATACCAACATATCAGTGAAAACCGCATCCTTCTAGGTTAAGCCGTTTCTGAGATTAGCGCGCACAAACGCACAGACAAACAGACAATAATTCTAAAACCATTGTTTTGGGTTCTATTGTGCTAATAAATAGCCCTAGTGACAGTTTTTCTCAAATATCTTCAATGTACAGCCACCGACTTGTTACAGATTTATTATATGTATAGATTATATCTTTAATTTGGCCACCTTCCAGCTCCATCATCAGACACTGGGTTATCTTCTGGACTAGGATTAAAGTACTCGTCAAGACGAATATCAAACAAGCCCAAATTCGACAGGGTCGTGTCGTTTTATTACAGATTTCCTATGGCCACCTTGCAGCTCCATCAACAGATCAGCTCCATACCACAATAATATAGCATTGCCACCCGATTTACACATGCATTCTTTCAGCTCTATAGGGAAGTGGGTCTAATTTAACTTGCAAGATTTGACACACAGACTACGGGACAGGTTTAAGTAAGTAATTAAAAGCTGGAGCCAATATCCGAGTCTGTATGTGTATGTTATTCTTCATGGCTACTTTCGATTTAAAGAAAGACTCGTTTCAAGAATGGATCGAACTACGAAAGCTTGTAATAATAAAATGGTGACTCTCGAGAACATATTGGGAAAATTGGTCGTGGGAGTTAAATTCAGGTTGGCGAATGGTTCAGCACGCGTCCCGGATTGAGAAGAGCCGGGTTCGATTCCCGCGGCCCCAGCATTTTTTCCTGGTTTTTTCAATGTGTCCGAGTTACAGTATTATTGTTGTTCTGCCAACAAACTGCTATGCAGTTTGGCAGAGGCATTTCGAGATAAGTATTTCTGTACTTTTTTTGTTTGTTTTTGAGTAATTAAATTAAAAAAAAATGTATAATGTAAAAATATTTACTTACCATAGAAAGCTGTAAGATATAATATAAGACATCAAGTATCAAGTGCCTACAATCAAACTCGATGCGGTTGTGTTGTTTTATTATAGAGTTCGTATGGCCACCTTCCAGCTCCATCACCAGATCAGCTCCTATCATAATAATACAATACAATACAATACAAATATTCTTTATTGATCACCAAAAACAGTACAGTGACATTACAAAAATAAAAATTCAGGTAGACAATAGGCGGTCTTATCGCTAAAAAGCGATCTCTTCCAATAATAATAATATTGAAAATAGCCCGTTAATACCATACCATACCAATATTGCATTGTCATCCGATTTAAACATGCATGCAAAATTTCAGCTCAATTGGAAACCGGGATTGTGTCAAATTTAACTTGCAAGATTTGACCCGTACCTACATACATAGTACATTGCAAGTTAGTAAAAAGTTTGTAAAATATGGGTGCATAGAGCTTGGTCAAAAATATGTCCCTTAGCTCTCATTTCGTCGAATTAAGGTATGTAACATATTTTTGCACTTGACTGTACCATAGAACTAATACTAAGAGGAATTTCTCTTAAAGTTACTTCTGTGATACCTATTTTCTTAGCGAACAATTGATTCTAATACATACCTTCTTTATTGATTTTTTCAGCGTTTTCACTGAAACTTTCCCCTTATACTGAAAAATATTGTAAAGTAGATCTAAGTTACAAGACCGCGAAAGATTGAAAACAAAAAGGTACAGTTTATGTTGTAGCCTTATCTATTACGAATCTATCAACTACACCCATATGCGTAAGATAAGGAAAATACGATGTTTCGTTTGAAATAAGTTCATTTTGATCAAAGCTAAATAACAATTGATTGCGTTGTACCTATTTACACCTACAGTAGGTAGAGGAAACTGAATGATAAGCCCCTTCTACACGGTCGGAACCAACCGCCGACCATCGTGTCCTTGGTCGGGTTGATTTAAAAATGGACAGTGTAGAAATCAATTGACCCGATTGGTTGATGCCAACGGCCTTGGTCGCGAGCGCATTGTCCGTGGTCGGCCCCAACCGTATGGAACGCTGTCGGCCGACGCGAGCGACACGACGGTCGGCTGTTGGTCCCGACCGTGTAGAAGGGGTTTTATTCGTTATTGTGAGGGTTAAGTCCCATAACTCGTTTTAAATGCAAAGGAGACGAGAAGGAACTCGAGTTTTTGAGGTTGAAACGTTATTACTTATCAGCAAGGGTCGGAAAAACGTTCTGCATTTTAAAAACCTAACCCCGTTCAGCACTAAAGACTTCCTCACAATGTTACAATACGCTTCAATGACATTCGTAGAAGTAGGTAGATTCATAGAAAGACTCATAAATGGGTTCTATATTTTCGTCGTTAGGCACTCAAAAGTAAAATGACGGGCATTTTCCTGACCCCTACTTATCCATCTGCATCCATTTGTTTGGCAGGCATGACATTTGCAGCGAAAAAGTGTATTCAGTGTCTTCGTACCTACATACAGAAAATAAAAAAAAATACTCACATTTTTTTCATCGATTGTTCCTTTCTAAAAGCAAATAATACCTAGTTATGCAGGTATTTACGCATTTAGAAATTTATTTTAACATTATTTAATGCCCACAATTATCCCATTTAGAATTCGGCCATCGCTATTCTACAGGAACAAAATTTTTCGTTCTTTTTGACAATCCTGAGTCCTTATTGTCTAACGCACTCGCAATCACAATCGTGTTCACCATTCTTTCTGTCGCACGGTATAGGATGAGGGTAAAAAGAGATAGATAGAGAATGCGATCGCGAGCGCCCGCGCATGAGACAATATCTTATCTCATACCAACCATCTCTTTCTATCACCATCTTATACCGTTTGACAGAAAGAAATAGTGAATGCGAGAGTAAGCGTTAGCGCTTAGACAGTACGGCCTCAGTTGTTACTCTTAAGGCCACAACAAACCGGGAGCGCGGGGCGCCGACGGAGCGTGCCCAGCGCGGTCAATAACACTGGATCAAATACGGTGTGCCGCGCTGCCGGTGTGTGTCTCCGTATATTTGATTCGTGTTATAGAGCGCGGTGGGCACGCACCGTCGGCGCCCCGCGCTCCCGGTCTGTGTTGGCCTTAAGATGTGGCAGTAATTAATTAGCAATAATTGTTTTTTCATCAACTTGGCCCTATTTTAAACCTTATCACAAATAACTAAAACATGTCTTGTCTAAACATGTCTAAAATTACAATTTTCTTAACACTGTTCAACAAATAATTAAGGGGTGTCCTACATTTTTGTAGCAACATAATTATTTACTTACCAACACCTGTTTGAAACAAAATAATGCGTTAGTAAATAAAATAAAATAAATGTCACAGTCACAGTCTATATATTGACCTGTGTGGTGTCAGGTTTATAATTACAACTCTACATTTCTTCCCGTGGATGTCGTAAGAAGCGACTAAGGAAATGCTTAGGTTTAGTTATATTGTTGGCGACTTGGCGACAACAACTAGCAACTATTGTACCACTAGCAACTTGGCTAGCAACTATTGTACCACTTTTATCCAACTGGGTGAATCAACTATTTAGTGCCACCCGTTGCTATGGTTACACTAATTTTGTCCCTTGGACAACCTAAGCATTTTTCTATGAAACAGTATCAAGTGTCACTTGAACAACCGGGGACAGAGTAAACAACACAGAAAAGTTGATTCACCCAACTTTAAACCTAAAATTGCTAAAAGTAGCCCCGAAAGGTAAATGCGTTTCTTGTGCTCTGCCTAGCCCCATTGGGGATACAGGCGTGATGTGTGTATGTTTGTATGTTAGTTTATATTTTTCTTATCTTCATTAAGTTTTAAAGACATTTAACATTTATATTCTTTGTTAACAACTGTCCTCTTAGTAAACCTTCATGTAAAAAACTCGTAGAAAAATGAAATTTTTAGCAAACAACCTTATGTGCCGATGTGGTTGGTTTACGTACGTTATCAACTTGTCGCAGCACCTGTTAAAAAAATACTATAATTAAGGTAAACGTACCAATGCTCGACACCTCAACGTCCAGTAGATGACACCCATTTGTCACATCTCTTACTATGACATAAGATTTAAGGTGCCATGTGTACTTATTGGGTCAGTGAAAAGCACAAAAGATCCCTACGAGTCGAAGTGTATCCGCAAGGACCCCTAATATTAAGATCAGATAAGATAAGATATGAGTGCTATAAAATAGGTATACTGAACTCACCAATCCGGAATACAGATCATACGAGGGCCTTTTGAAGCAACCTGGTTCTGGCTTAATCTGTAAAGAAGTATAATTTTACTATACTAATTACGTTCTTACCATGGTCAAGGACTGTAGAAGGGGACATTATGGTGGGGCACTTGATACGACACGACAATTTCTTTTTAAACCTGCTGAAAGGAAAAATACAAGGAAGACGAGGCAGAGGCAGGCCAAGATTGACCTACCTATTTTAACCAGGTAAAGGTGAAAGTGGGTGTCGTGTCGTATAGGAAGTCAAACGGCTGGCCGAAGACCGCACGGAGTGGCGGTTACTCCATCGACAAGAACATAGCTCTTAAATTTAAGAAGAAAAGAATTACGTTTACTTACATTCTTGCCCAATGGAGGTGCGCAAAATGTGTCACTTTATTAAAAACAGTGAGTAGAGTACCTATGTATCTTCAGCTCTCGATATATGTATCACTCATTTAGCTCACTAGTTCATTTAGTTCAGTATCTCCTACGTGTATCTATGGTTCACCTGATTCATTTAATTCATTGCGTAAGTAAAATCGCTCATTTGCAGGCTGACAACTTAGCTCTGTGAATTGATACAGTATTTACGCCTTTCATATATATAAAGGGTCGGAAGGGTCGGTATACTAGGTCGGATGACGTTCGCTTGCTAATCATTTTAGTTCTTCGGGCAAACCCGGGCCCAATACTCAGTTTCGCGAGTCGCGCCGCAACCGTTGTTTTCATTTCTTTGCGTTACTAGAACGAGTGAGAGAAAAGATATCACACATTTGGATCCTAAAAGAGCTAGTGAGACAGTGAGCTAAACCATTTGATATAGGTTCTTTTGAGTCCACATTCCATGCTGCTGCCAGCTGCCATCCTTTTGGGCAGTTTTCCGGAAGGACAGGGACTTATGCGAACTGTACTTAGGTACATACATATACAGGGTTATTTTTAATTCACTAGCATCCTTTTAACCCTAAACTCCTACCACTTAAACAAATGTTTTTTGTTTTACGGCTTTTGTCATAACTTAATATTTTTGGTGTAATAACGTTTTGAAAATTTGAAATTACCTCTTATTTTTACGATACTCTGTGTATTTGTATGGGAAAAAAAGTGCTTCATTTTAAAAAGTCGTAAAACAAAAAACATTTGTTTGAGTGATAGGAATTCAGGGTTAAGAGGATGTCAGTGAATTACAAATAACCCTGTAAAAAAATAAATACAAAGGTCTTGGCTCTGAATACAACTTTGTTCCATTCGGGGTTGAGACCTTTGGTCCGTGGGGCTCCAGCGCAAAAAGTCTTTACAAAGATATTTGTAAACGGCTTTGTGACACTACAGGAGACCAAAGAGCTGGCAGCTACCTCGCACAACGTATCAGCATTGCTATACAGCGAGGTAATGCTGCCAGTGTCTTTGTGACACTACAGGAGACCAAAGAGCTGGCAGCTACCTCGCACAACGTATCAGCATTGCTATACAGCGAGGTAATGCTGCCAGTGTCTTTGTGACACTACAGGAGACCAAAGAGCTGGCAGCTACCTCGCACAACGTATCAGCATTGCTATACAGCGAGGTAATGCTGCCAGTGTCTTTGGGTCCATGCCGCGGGGGGAACCTTTTGTTAATTTTATTTAGTTTTAGTTTAAGTTAGTTTTATTTTATTTTATTTATAGTTATAATATTAATTTATTATTGTTATTTTTTCTTAATATTTGTATGTGTTTAATAACCGCATTATTACAACTTTAATAAAAACCCTGTATATATATTTTTTACTACGTTATTGAGGGCGGGCGCGGCGGCTGCAGCGGCCGAAACAGCAAAACGCCGCAAACACATAAATTTAGCAGACAGCTACATATTTGCGGCTTTTGCTCTTGAGACTCTGGGGCCGTGGGGATCCGAAACACAAAAACTTTTAAAATTTTTAAAAAGTAAACTAGTTCGATCCACAGGTGACCATAAGGCTGGCTCTTTCCTCGGTCAACGTATTGGCGTTGCCATTCAACGAGGAAACGCAGCCAGCATTATGGGCACCCTGCCCATTAGCAACGATCTGGGAGACATTTGTAAATACAGGTTTTTAGAATTAGATTTCTAAGTTAATTTAAGTTTTTTTTTATGTTTTAAATAATGACTCTGTAAATTTGTATATTTTGTGGAATTAAATCATATTTTTTAAGATAGTTTTTTTTTTCAATTATACCCTTTTTATAACGAAATTGGTCCAAGGAAATATAAGTAGCGAAATAATTATGGGTAGAAATATAGTAATAATAATATACACGGTAATTTTTTATCAGTGATCAGAACCGTTTTTACTAGATCAAAAATTTAGTTACATGAAAACAAAACATGTTTTAATTAAAATCGTTGTCATCCACACATGATTTAGTCGATGAGCCTACAAGTTACAACCTCTTTGACAAGTCAGTTTCTGAAACAAACTTTGACGTGAGACCTGTCAAATTCCTTGCCAACCCGATGACATTTGACGAAACTACTTAACTTCAACAAATTATGTAGGATAGCCATGCGAGATGGAGCAAGTTTTAACAATAATTAAAATAAATAAACGGAGACGTAATTGCTTGAAAAGTCATCTCATCATCATGAGCCTATGCTGGTCCACTGCTGGACATAGGCCTCTCCCATGGCACGCCACTGAGCACGATCCTCGGCCACTCTCATCCAGCTCTTCCAGCCGCCTTGCGAAAATCATCGCTCCACCGAGTCTGAGGACGTCCCACGCTACGTTTGCCGATCCGTGGTCTCCACTCAAGAACTCGTCTACCCCAACGGTTATCGGTTCTTCGGGTTATATGGCCTGCCCATTGCCACTTCAGCGTGCCAATGCGGTGGGCTATGTCGATAATTTTGGTTCTCTGTTGGATCACTTCGTTACGAATTCGATGTTTCAGAGAAACTCCGCACGCCATCTATTAAAACCTATTTGGCTTGATGAATGTTTTTTAACTCCTGATCACCGATTAATAATTTGATGATTTATAATTTTACACTACTATTTTCTATAGAAGAGAGTAAGCGTTATATTTTGTACTTACTCCGCGCTTGTGATAATTTCCTCTTCTCATAATGTCATGTTTGTTGGGAACAGTACTGTTCTGAAACACAAATATTAAGTTATGTTTCACTAGCTTTTTCCCGCGACTCCGTCCACGGAGAACTAATAGATTAACTTTACGGTGAATGAAATATCGCGGGGAAACCCATACACGTATTTAATTATGTATTTTAAAAGAACTCCGACTAGACCGGACTGATCAAATAAAAGACTCGTCATCCCCCAATTTCCACGCGGTCGTCAGAGACGCGTTGGACAAAAATCGATGGAAGCAGATTGTCCACGCCACCCTGATACCGACCACGATCCTCACACATGAAGAACTAACCCAGGGGGAGAAAAACTCTTTAGTTTTCTATGAAATGATCACGATAATTACGGCCCCATCCCATCAAATGACCGGGTCTCCCATGTGTCCGTGATCAGAAATCCGTACTTACCAACATGAATTCATGGGGCCGAAGCCAACTTGAACAGGCCTTTGGTACCATACAATAAAAATGAATTGAGCGTAACTATGGGGGTTCTATCACTTAATACACCATGAGGATGTGCTAGCGGACAACCCTCTGCTTCCTAGCTGCCAAATTATAGCCAAACTTTGCCAGATACAAAGCGACTTGGAGTTTGCTTTGGGGTTGGCATGTTGTGGACTCAGATATGGAGTCAGATGACGGTCATCTACCGTTTCAATATCTCATCAACTGAACTAATATTATTGTTACCAAGTCATCGCCAAACACAGCTGAGATGACGCACAAAATTATAAACAGATCCATGGTTGCCATGCTTCACTGCCTTCATGGATTCTGCATGTCTAAAGATATAGCAAAGCAATAAAGAATATTATTATGATTATGATTATATACTAAGCTTGATAATTAAATTGATGTGAACATTTCAACTGCAACAATCGATTTTGGACGGTAAAATGTAAATTACAGCTTGCGGAATTAGCGACATGAGCTATTAGACGCTAAGTATGTGTTACAAATTAGTGACGCAAGAAATAGGTTAGGTACGCTCTATTCGCCGATTAATCGAATATTACTGGCACTTACCTCTCTCAGAGAGAGACTTTTTTTACTCAGAATAATTGATTGATTTTGATGATTAAAAAAAAACAGTTTTTTTCTTTATTAAAAAGAATAGTAATCGTGATTTTGAATAAAAAAAACCTAATTTCCTCAATAAATAAAGTAAACTATACACTTTTTTAACCGTGTTGGCCTAGTGGTTTGACCTAATGGCCTCTCAAGCAGAGGGTCGTGGGTTCAAATCCCGACTCGCACCTCTGAGTTTTCGGAACTAATGTGCGAAATTAATTTGAAATTTACCACGAGCTTTACGGTTAAGGAAAGTATCGTGAGGAAACCTGCAAACACCTGCGAAGAAATTCAATGGTATGTGTGAATTCTTCGCCATAGCGGTAGCACTTGACGAAACTACTTAACTTCAACAAATATAGTATGTAGGATGACCATGCATTCAATAGATGGAGGAAGTCTTAGCAAAAACTTATTTTTTTAATTAAATAGAGACTTAACTGCTGCTTCTGACTTCGTTCGTCACTTCCGTGGTAAAGTCACGAATTTGCAAATTTGGCGAAAGGGATTCTGATGCCAAGTCAAGTCAATATACCTAATACTAATAAAAAGCATAATCTAAAATCGCTTTAAGCAGATTCGTGACTTTGCTATTGGACGATTTGTTCAATTCCATTTTGGATAGGGATTAATATTTTTCAACTCATGATCGCCGATTAAAAAATCTCCATGTAAGTAGAAAGCAACAAAAAAGTTCTGCGATGGAATCTATCTAACTGGCCTTTAACCGCTGCATTGCTTGCGTAACCATTAGATCTCGCATTTGAATTGAAATTTCGGAGTTTTCAAAAAATCCCGTGGGAATTCCCAAAAATTAGATAGTGCTCTTCATTAGCGATGGATAAAAAACACCTGCGCCAAATTTCGTGTCACAGAACCGGATCACTGTCCTTTGTCCGAATTTCTTATGCCATATGTATCGTCTTACATAATTTCCATTTAATTTATTGTATCAGGCGTTACTTTGCGGAGGTCCATATTAATTAACTAAAACAATTACTTTGCTCACCCGCGACCTTACAATAGTTACGTTTATGCAAGAAATGTGCGTTCAAAAAAAAAAAAAATTCAAGGTAGTTTTAAATA
This sequence comes from Archips crataeganus, assembly GCA_947859365.1. Lineage (NCBI taxonomy): Eukaryota > Metazoa > Arthropoda > Insecta > Lepidoptera > Tortricidae > Archips > Archips crataeganus. The sequence continues at coordinate 3,443,597 of OX402071.1, read as the reverse complement.
TGTCAATAAAAGTTAATTTTTGTGGGGTAGTTTGAGAATACGAAAAATAAAGTGGGTACTTGAGAAGTTACAGTGACAAGTTAAAACATTTGTTTTGGTTTGTTAGTTTAACGTTTGGTAGCATAGCATACGGTTGTGGTAACTCTGAAGATGAGCTCTGGTTGAGTTCGAAACGCGTCAGTGTAGCTTGGTGGTGGTGATGGTTGGGTTTATGTGATTTGTGTGTGTTCGTACAGTGTGGAGGTGGAGGAACTGCATGAACGCACATTTCTTGCATAAACGTAACTATTGTAAGGTCGCGGGTGAGCAAAGTAATTGTTTTAGTTAATTAATTTCCATTTGTCATAAAAGTAATTTATTTCAGAGACGTTATCAAACTGACGTAACCTAACCCACAGTATTATACAGGGTTATTTGTAGTTAAAAGAAAGAAAGAAAGAAAAACATTTATTCGTGACAAAAGAAAAAAAAAAAACAAATACAAAAAGAGAAATCGGAAACAGATACTTAATAAATATTGTCACGAAATGGTCCCAACTCAGCATGATGTCGGCCTTGCAGCCGACGCTGGTCTTCCGTTGGAACCAATCCGACAATTAAAATTTGGCAACAGCAATAACACAGTAACAAACTAAATAATAATACATACACACATCTGAAAATATACAACACAAAACACGACTAATATGATAACAATACAAAATAAAAAACAATAAAAAGTACGACACAGAATGCATAACCCCGACTGCACTGACTGTTCACTGACATCCTCTTAACCCTGAATTCCTATCACTCAAACAAATGTTTTTTGTTTTACGACTTTTTAAAATGAAGCACTTTTTTCCCATACAAATACACAGAGTATCATAAAAATAAGAGGTAATCTCAAATTTTCAAAACGTTATCACACCAAAAATATTAAGTTATGACAAAAGCCGTAAAACAAAAAACATTTGTTTAAGTGGCAGGAGTTTAGGGTTAAAAGGATGCTAGTGAATTACAAATAACCCTGTATAAGATGACAGATCAAAAGTGCTGAAAAGAGCACGGTTCTATATATTTTATAGCAGATGTTGGTATGGCAAGTGAAATTTTATGACTAATGAAATTATAGGAAACGGAGTGACTCGCTCTAAACTCTAAACCTAGCGATTGAGTTTACGGTATTTTATCCCAAATCCGTGGGAATATCAGGATAAAATGAGCCTATATTTTATTCCAGAGATCAAGTTTTATTAAGTATAAACTTTTTAGGCACTGGTCCCACCGCCGACGATGAGCGTGTAGCGACTACTAGCGCCATCTAGTCATCACATGAGGAACTAATTACTACATCCTGCATCGCACTATCGAAGTTTCTCAACTCAGCTGCATACCTGCATACATACAACTTCCAACTCTCTTCCTTCGGACTTCGGTCCCCAGGCATAACATCTGCCCGGAGAGAGATCTCTCTATTTCTCTCTATTTATTTAGAAGCGTTGGCGAACAGTGAGAAGCGACTGTGTTTTGTCGCTCGGATATTGTGATACCTGATTTACACTCTCGCCTCGTCACCTCGCCTCGCGCCTCGCCTCGTCGTCTCGCTCCGGACGCGAGCCTCAAAATCAAGGCAAATCACGAGACGAGGCGCAACGCGTGCATGTTCACACTCTCGTCTCGTGGCTCGTCCCGCAGTTCGTCTCGCCACTCGTACGCGAGTGTAAACCAGGTATAAGAGAGTGTTCGAGTGTGACGAGCGATTACTCGGCACCACTCGCTCAGGCGAGGCTCCTCGTTGTACAGTAGAATGAACGCTGGTTGGTCTCTCGGCGTGAGTTCTGACCACCAAGCGAGCATTGCTAAGCGAGTACCGCTGAGCGAGTTTTATCATTGATAGTTTTTATCGCTGCGATCAACTAGTGAAAAGAGAGTCCTAGCCGGCAGTGTGAACAGCCAGCATTCAACTATAAAATATATCTCTCTCTTTTACGGCCAAGGGATCTAATCGCTTCCTCTCCCTTAATGGGACTTGCCTTAGCGTTAACGAGTAAAATTTTCCTAAAAAATGTCATTCATACAACAAAATAGAAATTGGCCCATATCATTTCGCGCAAGAATTCTGAAAAACTAGAGGTTCTTGCTTGAGAGGTTTATGGCCTCAAAACAATAGGCTAATTATAGAGGGGGCAGCAGCGGAGGAGATGAATTATAATTTTGGTTTTTTTAAATAATAAAATTTAATTAATATAAAGGAATACAGTCCTATAGGACCCGATGTTAGGTGTCAAAAGGCCGCGAGTCACTGTGCACTCTGGTTTTATTGTAAGGATGAAACCGATTGCCTAATATTCACTGCGCCGGCGACGTAGCGTGTTGACGTAGCGTGGTGACGTAGCGTGGTGACGTAACGTGGTGACGTAGTGTCGTCGTACGAGCTGCTCACGCGATGACGTAGCGCGGGTTAGGGTACATGCCTAACAGGCTCCACTCCACAGTGGGAGGATGGGTAAGAGACCAATTACCAATACGATGTGTTATCATTTTTAATAGTGGATGCAATGCAATACACTCCTTTTTTGGCGCCAATTAACAGTCGGTATAGTACCGGGACGGGGTGTTATGTTACCAGACATAAGTCAGAATTTTCCCAGGCGTATCAGAAAATTTTATTACAAAAACCCGTTGTTTATTTGAGGATATTTTTATTTCTTTTACATTGGTATTTAGCTTATTACAGAGACTTTTCTTGATGTACGCAGTACTCCCTTTTGGGGCTGAACAAGCAAAGTTTCTTCTTACTACCTGGAGGACGGATTTCCTGTAAAAACAAGGAAAAAAATAACAGCGTTAATTTTCTTATTAGTAATGTTACATCCTACCTTACTCTAGTGTTGGGCTGGACACGACTTGAAAAAGAGTTTGTAAGAGTAGCCTCTTTTTCTTCAAATGAGGCGAGGCGTACTGAAGCTCGGCTATATGTTTGAAGTCAAAAGTACAAATATGACATTTGATATTATTGTCGGTCGCACGGAGAGTGAATAGGGCGACTGCCGCTGCGACATAAAGTTTGAAGTAGGCAGTAGTACACTTTAAAATGCTGTGCACCTCTTACATTTTGACGTCATGTACGGGACAAATGTAGCGCCTCTTGTAAATAAATAAATAAATAAAAATAAATATCATGGGACAATTCACACCAATTGACCTAGTCCCAAAGTAAGCTTAGCAAAGCTTGTGTTATGGGTACTAAGCAACGGATAAACATACTTATATAGATAAATAAATACTTAAATACATAGAAAACATCCATAACTCAGGAACAAATATTCGTGCTCATCACACAAATAAATGCCCTTACCGGGATTTGAACCCAGGACCTCTTGCTTCGTAGGCAGGGTCACTACCAACTAGGCTAAAGCGGTCGTAAATCCTACTCAACACTGCTCACCTTACTCATTGAATCTGAACTTCTAAACTAATCATTGATTAGGTTAGGTTAGGTTTTGATTAGGTAAATATTGTTATTTACCTTGTGGCTAAAGTAAGAAATAGGTTGTATAGAGAAATGAATGTTAAGTTGGTTTGGGCAAGTGGAGAGGATAGATGAAGGATGAATTACGAAAGAGATATAAGGCGGGTGTAGATGGAAATGTTGGTAAGGGGACACCAAGGACATTCCATGATCATATTGGGGGTGTCTTGAAAGAGTATCCGAAAGCGGCGAGCATGTACGTAAAGACTAAAGTATTGTGGAAGCGAAAGATGTATGTCAGGATCATAGCAGGTGGGAACAATTAGTCTCTGCTGTCTTGCTGAGAAGGAGGCGTATAGTATAGGTAATTTTATTTTTTAACTTTCACTTGCATGGACTCCAATGCCACATGTAAGATATATTTTTCCCAACTCATTCATATGGACGAACGATTTTATTTAAACTAACTTATCCTAACCTATAGGGTCCTACAGGGTCATGCTGAAATAAGTATATCCTGAATTTAAAGTTTCAGAAAATCTTTAGTTCATATCAAACACTTAGAAATAATTTATTGAATCAGGCGTTACTTTGCGGAGGTAATATTAATGAACTGAAATAAATCATTTGGGAAAAATATTTTTGCCGGAAAGCCAAGATCCCTTCTTGAGCATTTATTATATCCATGGTGTAGGTATCGTAATGTATCGTATCGTATGGACCTCCGCAAAGTAACGCCTAATTCAATAAACTATTTACTCTCTCTCTGTTTCGCAAAAGGGTTTTAAAATAAGATAAAAATATACGTACAGCATTCGGTGCATCTGGCAGGTCATTTGACTAGTAAATGGAAATAAATAGTACCATTGTGTTAAATGTTCAATATCATGTCAATATCACAAAGCAACCGACACACCCGTTCAGCATGACCGGTATTAAACGGATCATTAGATATAATTAAACTAGCTTTTGCCCGCGACTTCGTTCGCGAAGACAATAACGTTAGTTGTTTGGATGAAATTTGGCACACAGGTAGTTTATTACGTGAATTAACACATAGGATAATGCCAGGAAAATGAAAAGTTCCCGTGGAATAGGAATAAGTGAATTCTATAGCCGCTAAGCCGTGGTGCCCTAGTGGTCAGACCTATGGACTCTTAAGCTGAGGGTCGTACCTAAGTTTGAGCCCAGGCTTGCACCTCTGAGTTTTTCCGAATTCATGTGGTAAATTACGTTTGAAGTTTACAATGAGCTTTATAGTGAAGGAAAACATCGCGAGGAAAGCTACACACACCTGAGAAGAAATTCAATGGTGGGTGTGAAGTTCCCAAATCTACTGTCCAAGTCCTCTCGTTCTGGGAGGAGGCCTGTGCCTGATTGAAACAGGCTTTTTTTATCCCGGAAAGTGCAAAGTATAGTTTCCGCGGGATAGAAATTCCTTTTTTGACCTTTTTTGAAAATCAGAGACATCGTAGCTTTTTATTATTAGTGAAATCATTTTAACAATCAGCCCCTATATTCAATTCACTTATTTCTTTCACGTGGGAATTTAGTATTTTCCCGTAGAAAAGTAACCTGTGTCAATCAGGAATACTGTAGCATACTATTAGTGAAAGAATTTTTGAAATCAGCCACAAATTTGGATTGACTTACTTCTATCCTGCGGGAATTTTGCATTTTCCCGAAGAAGAGTAGTCTATATCAATCAGTAATAGTGTAGCTTTCTATTGGTGAAATAATTTTCTAAATCAGCCCCGAAGTTGAATTCAGTTTTTTCTATCCCGTGGGAATTTTGCATTTTCCTGAAGAAAAAGTAGCCTATGTCAATTGGGGATAGTCATATCATATCATATGAAAGAATTTTTAAAATCAGCGCCGATGTTGAATATTTACTTATTTCTATCCCGCGGGAATTTTTTATTATCCCGGAAAAAGTACCCTATGTAAATAAGGGATACTGTAGCTTACTATTGGTAAAAGAATTTTTGAAATCAGCCCCGAAGTTGAATTCACTTATTTCTATCCCGCGGGAATTTTCATTTTCCCGAAGAAGAGTAGTCTATACCAATCAGGAATAGTTGAAGCTTTTTATTGGTGAAAGAATTTTCAAAATCAGCCCCGAAGTTGAATTCAGTTTTTTCTATCCCGTGGGAATTTTGTATTTTCCCGAAGAAAAAATAGCTTTTGTTAGTCGGGGATAGTGATATCACATAATATGTAAGAATTATTAAAATCAGGTACGAAGTTGAATTAATTTATTTCTATCCCGTGGGAATTTTTAATTTTCCCGGATAAAAAGTAACTTATGTCAATCAAGAATAGTGTAGCTTTCTAATGGTAAAAGAAATTTTAAAATTGGCTCAATAGTTTCAGACATTCTGCTATAAACAAAAAAAACAAAGAAAGTTTAGATATTTCCCTATCCCGTGGGAATTTCGAAAGATATATACTGTGGCGGTTTTTTTTATAGGACTACTTAAGATAAACATTTCCATCATACATTACATATGTGTAACTCTAGCGGTTTTGGCATTCCTGCGAAGAATTCGCTTATCGCTATCCCGCGGGAACTATGCAATTTTCCGGGATAAAAAGTATCCTATATGTTAATCCGGATTATAAACAATATGTGTGACAAATTTCATCAGAATCCGTCTAACCGTTTTAGCGTGAAAGAGTAACAAACATCCATCCATACATACATACATTCTTACAAACTTTCGCGTTTATAATATTAGTAGGATTTAATAGCTACTACCAAAAATAATAAATGATCACCAAAATGAGACTCCTTTTAGGTGAAATTGTACACGTGGGAGTTTTCAGAAAAAAATGTACCCGTTTTGCCTTAATTATCCTTAATTTTCCATACAAAATTTATTAGTCAATGTGTAGGTTAACTGCGTCACAAAAGAGACAATTAAAAGAGGGACAATGTTTTTATTGCTTAAATTGATAGTGCTTGTGATTCTGAGTAGAAATAAACCAAAATTTGTTAGGTTTTTTAAAAAAGTACAGGGTACACTTTTTCTGAAAATGCCCACGTGGACAAAGTACATACTAGTAAAATGTTTTTTTTTTTAAATTTTGAAATAAGGGTTATTTTTAGGATTCCATTGTGTGGGGTATCATTCGATAGGCCTTTCATAAAATATTGTCCGATTCAGGAATCTGTTTGCGAAAAAAATAATAGGCTTTGAAGTGCTAATTAGGATTTTGTGGTCCTACAAAGCACTATGCGCTGTGTTTTCCTTTTTTACTATATACATATACCGAATACGAAACGAATTTAAAAGCATAGCTTAGCTTAGCACGCACACGGCACACAGCTTAGTGCGATTTACTAGTTAATCTGTAATTTTTGACCAAATATTCTAAACTATTCTAAAGAACTAGCTAGTTGTCCACGATTTTAACGTTAACTCAACTAGACCGTTATTTACGTTCATCGACTAGTTAATATACTAGTTGCGATTCGTCGACTAGTTGACGTAAAGTCTGCGTTATGTTGTTCAACTTAACGGCACGTCGATTTCTTCGAATCACTAGACTGTGGTTGCAGTAGTCTTGAGTCTAAAGTACAACTCTTATTCAAAGTAAAACTATGTAGTACTTAATATGGAACATAGTTCAAATTTGTTTGGTTGAATGCATGAATGAACTGAATTAACCTACTAAGGGCCGGCGCTCACTGACGGCATGGCACGGCAAAGGATTTTATTACTGTCAAGTTATTTTGAATCTTATTTCAATGAGTTTAGAATTCATGTTACTTTATTTCGATACCACGATGCCGCGACGTGCCGAGGGATGCTGCGGTAAAATTCGTATGTAACCTGCCGTGCCATGCCGTGCCATGCCGTCAGTGAGCGCCGGCCCTAAGATTTTGTGTCGACGTCGCGTTCCTAGTAGATATGAACGATTGTGAACCCACCCTTACGAAATGTGGATGGTCCTTACGAAAGCGCTGGTAGTTTAAAAAAAGTGACATGTAAAAGAGCCCTTTGCGGCCTATTTGCTGAATAAACGTTTTGATTTTTTTTTATTTGATTTTTGTTTGATTCTTAGTTTAGCCGTCTAAGAATTCGACTAGTCGACGCCTAGGTTGGTGGACCGTCCAAACATTGATTCTACATTGATTCTACATCAAGAACATTTGCCGGTTATTACGAAAGCCTACCCTGCGCTTGGCCTAACACGCGCTTGACGGGTTATCTAAGATCGTTAGGATACCACACTTACCGAGTCACCCTGATCGCCCATAACCTCGCTAGTCACTGCATCGTCGGCTAAAGTTTTGACGGTGGGAGGCACGCAGTACTAGAATTTAATAAAGTATTAAGATAAGCATCATGTACCCATCGTAAGCATCAGACGCATCGCATCAAACGGATTACGATCCGTTTGATGCGATGCGTCCGATCCAAAAGTTAAGTATTCTTTGTACAGAAAGTCAGACAAGTGCGTCCACTGAGCCGCACCGTAAGGATCACTCGAATCTGCTCGAAGTATAAAAATTAAAAACCCCCAACGCAATTATGTCACACGTATGTTTGATTGAACATAAAGTATGTAGATGCCCATTATGCATCTAAGATCCCTTCCGCAGCTAACAAAAGAGCTGATAACTTTGAAACGGCTGAACCGATTTTGATGAAACATATCTAAGAACCATCGCAAAGAAACCTGCTTTCTAATAAAAAAAAATTGCATCCAAATCGGTCCACCAGTTTAAGAGTTATGATGCCACAGACAGACAAACAGACAGACAGACACACACACACACACATAGCGGTCAAACTTATAACACCCCTCTTTTTGTGTCGGGGGTTAAAAATGGTTTCTTTGAAAAATAAAAATTAAAACAAACCAAACGTACCTATACCTACCTATTCATTTTTTCCTTCAGATTCTTACGTAATAATAAACAGGGGGGAGGGGGTCGGCCGATTCTTACTTTTTCTTACTTACGGGGGTGAGGGGGGTAAAAACTGGCAAAAATCGTCTTACGTAATAAAATAAATGAATGACCCCTAGGGCAGCGCTCCGTCAGTCCCTTCGTTTGACACAAAATGTCAAGGGCCGTCGTGTCGATATGATGTACTTACATTGTACTTTTTTTTTGAACATCTTGAATTTGGACCATGATAGTATAGAGTAGTCTGAAAAAAGAGCCTGTTTAGAATCATCATCATCATCATCATCGACAATATTCCATAGAAAACGTCATAGTGCCACTTTTTCCAGTCCGACGTTTTGTAAGGCTAACTAGAATTTAACGTGATCCAATTTCTTGATCTGCACCATTCTAGACCAGAATCAAATGCGGGTAGTTCCGCTCGCTAATATATAGTTCTTAAGAGGGTTTATACCTGCTGAGCTGGCAACGTTGCATTTTTGTTAGTTTTTCTCGATTATTCCATAAAAATTGAATGAAAATCATAAATGTTTTGTATACAAATTGTTCTAATATATAAGTTAATGTGTCTACTGCAATAATAATTCGTGATAGACTTTTATTTTCTTTAAAAACGAACAAATTATTACCTAACGGTTTTTAAAGAAAATAAAAGTCTTAGCACGAATTATTATTGCAGTAGACACATTAACTAATATATTAGAACAATTTGTATACAATAGTTATTTGTGCAACAAGAGAGCAAAGTTGTTTTTTACTGCGAGTGCTGATTTTGAATCACGAGTTAGCGAAGGATTCTATAATTGAATCACGAGCGTTTAGCGAGTGATTCTAAGTTAGAATCCTGAGTGCGCGAGTGATTCAAATACACGAGATGCAAAAAAACTTTGGTCTCGTGTGACACATACAACTTTTCACCTCAGCAGCGAGAACATAATAAATTATTAAAGGTATATGAACGTCGTCTTTTTGTCTTTGTTGTGGTTTTCAACATTGAGTAAATACTTCATATTATATATATAACAATAGGTACAGTCTCCAAAAAGTGTTTGCATTGTTTAAAAATATCATAAGCTTTTAAATATTTTTCGCGAGACTTTTCAAGTAAGAAACTTACTCTGCATTATGTATTACTTCATTAATTCGTCTGGTGTTCAATTGTTGACTTCGTCACTGGACTCACTCAATTCACTCATATCATTTTCAAAAATGTATTAAATAAGTACTTATTACTATTCTAATAATTTCCAAATTGCCTCTGATCGTGTACCAAACTCATAGATATCGAACTCTGTAGCTAGAGAAACAGAAGAAAAGAATTAAAATTTGAATCCCGCTATTTTTTTAAAGATGCGTTCCGATACTACACCCGCTGCGTTCCGATGCTGCATCCGCTGTATTTACCACGATGTTCAAGATTGTTAAAATTATTAATAATTATATAGATACATGTTTAAACTTTGTTTTCAACAACATTTTTACTATTAATTTGATTATATAAAAATATAATCCAATTATTAAAAAAGTACCTACAATAATTTAATTTAAAACCTTAACAGACGAATTACAATTTTAAGGTTAAGAACTTATTATGAGTATCCGAACGTTCAATCGTTCGTTTATTTTTAGGTCGACTAGGATAGAATTTGAAATCGAAATTCGAATCGATTTGATCTTATCTCTCGCTCTTTTCGTATCGAAATGAAAGTGACAGATCAAACTGAAGTTCAAATCTTTCGAATTCAGTAAGCAGACCCATCATTGTCTTTGACTTTTAAAAAAAATAATTAAAAAGCTATTTTGTCTCACGCAGTGAGCAAAATCGGATTTTGCTCACTGTTTTTTAGTAGCAAAACCTGCCTGTTTGAGGTGCTGAGGTGAAAAACATTTTTAATTTCATTAAATTTTTATGCAATAATCGAGAAAAACTAACAAAAATGCAACGATGCCAGCTCAGCAGGTATAAACCCTCTTAAGGTCCTGATACGCATGAGCATTCACTTGTACAGTCAAGTATAAAAATATGGACTTATTGAAAGTGTCAAAAATAAGTACCACAGACTCTTATTCCGACGCAATAAGGCCGTAGTAACATATTTTTGAGTGGTTCGAATAGATACTTATTTTTGCACTTGACTGTACCTAATGAGCATTCTAGCAAATGTCACATAGGTACAGGTACAGGTAAGTGTTAGTAGTAGTAATGTGTAGCGATGTTTGGCTCTATGCTTGCCTCTGTTCGTAGTTCTGTTTGACAAATTTAAAAACGCCGAATGCTCTATGTTCTATTACACGTGAATGCTCAAGTGTATCAATCAGGACCTTTAGCAGGTGTTAATTTGGACCTGCTGAACTATAGAAGAAATATTAAGGACTAGCTTTTGCCCGCGACTTCGTCCGCGTAGAATTCCAATTTTTGTCATCTTTTTCATTGTATAAAACAAAAATCCGGCAACTCCAATCATTATCATTGTGGCGAAAGCCACATTCTTTAGCATTAATCTTGTGCGTGCGATATGCTAAGATGTAGTTGGTCACGTAAGACCAATAGGGCATGTAGATAGATAGTGTAGGCTTACTGAGTAGATTATTGTATATAAATATAAGGTTTTAGAATATTAAATATCAGTGTGAGTATCAGTGTGTGTCAGTCATGGCAGTCTCATGTAGAACATCCACAAAGTAGTGTCTGTAAACCCTCTGCTCCCTTTAATATCCGGCAAAATGAAGTCAGCCAGTGGACTTCGTCTTGCCGGTAAAATCATCATAATCAGTATCAGTTAGTGAATATATAAATCCCGTTTATTCCCTATCCCGTGGGAATTTCAACAAATTCGTCCTAATTCTATGCAAAATTTCACTTATTTTTATCACGTGGGAATTTTGCATTTTCCCCGAGAAAAAGTAGCATATGTCCTTAAATGTGTAACCTTCTACCGGTGAAAGAACTTTTTAAATTGACCCCGTAGTTGAATCCCGTGGGAATTTAGCTTTTTCACGGAGAAAAGTAGTCTATGTAAATAATGGTTAGTCTAGCAGTGTCCAATAGGACTATTGGTGACGGAAATTTTCAAATCAGCCCTGAAGTTAAATTCACTTCTTTCTATCCCATGGGAATTTTGCATTTTACCGAATAAATAGTAGCCTATACCAATAAGGGATAGTGTAGCTTTCTATTATTGAAAAGTTTTTTTAATCAGCCCCGAAGTTAAATTTACTATTTTCTATCCCGCGGGAATTTTCCATTTATCCGGGAAAAAAAGCATCCTTAAGGACAGTGTAGTATCTTTCTATTGGTGAAAGACATTTTAAAATGAGCTTATTTTTAGTCATTGTATAGTTACGGAGATAGATTCCAGTTGATTTGAATATATGAATCCTTTATTATCCCGTGGGAATTTCGGAAAATCCTTTCTTATCGCATGCCTGCGTCATACAAAGAACACACCTTCCAACCAGCAATCAGCGGTTTAGGCTGTGCGTTGATCCGCCAGTCAGTCATTTAGGACTTCAGGACAAAGCATTTTATATGTATTTATATATTGTATAAATACATACATTGCACCAAGCTTTTATATGAGTTCAACAATGATGTTTGAATACTCAATCCGATATTATTCGAAAAAGATTGAACTCACATAAAAGCTTCATTATCATCATTTCAACCGTAGGACGTCCACTGTTAAAATAAATATCACAAATATCACGGGACAATTCACACCAATTGACCTAGTCCCAAAGTAAGCTAGGCAAAGCTTGTGTTATGGGTACTAGGCAACTGATAAACATACTTATATAGATAGATACATACTTAAATACATATTAAACACCCAAGACCCGAGAACAAACATTCGTATTTTTCATACAAATATCTGCCCCGACACGGGAATCGAACCCGGGACCTCAAGCTTCTTAGTCAGGGTCTCTAACCACTAGGCCATCTGGTCGTCTCAACATACATAGACATAGGCTCCCAATCATTACGGTTGGAAGCGACTTGCATCCAACTTGAACCTGCGGCCGTCACCAAAACGTCCGTCCATCACGTTGGTGGACGTCCCACGCTGCGCTTGCAAAAGCAAAAGCTTGGTGCAATGCAAATACTTATTATAGTATTATTATTATTTCCCTTAATGGCGGCCTTATACTTATTATAGTAATCAGTTATCAGAAATCAGATTAGGAAGTGATCCGTCACTCAGTCCTTCAGGACAAAGCATTTTATTTTAGTATAAGATTCATTTTGTGATACGTACGTGTGGTGGTAACGGTCCTTCTTTTAAGGAAGCGATGTTATTAGAACCCTGAAAGGAAATCCGATTTCTTTATAATAAACTTCAAACACTACGAGTATATTGGTTACAACAATAAAATACAATACAATATGACTCTCTATTACGGTCAGCATTTTGATGCTATTTTTAGTAGCTGGTAACTTTTGTACTGTGTCGTAATCGTAATAACATGACCATGTATGTATTATCATAATGTATAACATTTTCACCTGACTGTAAAGCGACAAGATACAAAAGTGCCCAGCTACTTTTGATGCTGACTGTATCACGTAGAAAACATTACAAAAAAACAAGTACATGGAAAGAAAAAATAACGTAAGCGAGGTAGGTTGTTTTTGATAAACATTTATTTATGTAGAATCGATTGAAGGAAAACATTAATTTCGCAAGAAAATTCAATGAAATTCGAAGACAATCGTATCAGCACTCTCTCCCACTCGCTCCAACCATTCACTCCACAAAAATTTCCTCAGGTCATTCGATCCGCTCCTTTAGATCAATTCGCTGCTTTGCTAAAAAACCGGCCTAATTCGAAATGATACGCTGTGTAACTTAATACTTTAATTATTGCAGTACCTGGGCGACCGAGCTCTGCTCGGGCAGAAACTCGGTACCAAGCGTTTTCCCAGAGATAAGACCAAGCTAGATCAATTTTTCATCCCCGAAAACCCCCACATACCAAATTTCATCGAAATCGTTGGAGCCGTTTCCGAGATCCTGATTATATATTTGCGGGGGAGGGGGATTCGGGGGTTTCAAGAGGGGATGAAAATTTCATTGATTTTGCCGTAGGATGCACAGTTTTCAAGATATTTGACAAAAACAACGGAGTGGTTGGGGCACAGAAATAATTTATTATTATTTCTGTGGGTTGGGGGGTGAGAGGGGGGAGGGGGTGCGGAGGGGATGCGTGGGTGGGAGCGTTGGGGGTATCAAAGGGGGGATGAAAATTTAATTGATTTTGCCGTAGGATGCACCGTTTTCAAGATATTTGACAAAAAAGCCGGAGGGGGTGGGGGGGTGAGCCACGTTAAACTATCGTCCGTAAACCGACTTTACAGACAACCGGTTTTTCTTGTTCTTTGCTCCCAATAGGGAACGTGCACATAGACGGTGCTGCCAACTGGTGTCATAAGGGTGCCATCAATTTGAATGCTTTACCTTGATAAGTTTGTTTTACTGTCCGCATAGTGTCTCTTTTGTCGCATTAGTGCTGCCGCCTATAGTTACGGTACTGCACGTTCCCTATAATACTTTTTCTCACAAAAAAGTAACTTTTTCTCACAAAAGAAGAAACTTCGTTTTCTCATGAAAAATAAACTTAAAAAAAATAAAAAAAACGCGACCACCCGATTTCTACTGTGCTATTATGATCTGCTCGAAGCCGGCGAAATTTAGCTTTGTATTCTAATGCAAACAAAAATAGCCGGAAAACACGAGTAAAACGGTTTTCTGAAAATGAAACATAGCTAGATCAGTCTTTCATCCCCGAAAACCCCCACATACCAAATTTCATCGAAATCGTTGGAGCCGTTTCCGAGATCCTGATTATATATATATATATATATATAAACGAGCAATTCTTGTATATATATACAAGAATTGCTCGTTTAAAGGTATTATTATATATATATACTTTAATTATTGCATATAAAGTGGATAGTTACACAGCGTATCATTTCGAATTAGGCCGGTTTTTTAGCAAAGCAGCGAATTATTCGTTCATGTGAACGAGGTGAATCAGTATTCACCTTCATTCCCACATTTATTTAATCAAAAGATATAATGAAAATAGGGATTTCTTGACATGTCACGCACACCGCCACCGGGCTTCCCGCGCGGTTTTCGCCCGGTTCTTTCAGTGCGACGTTCTCCGGACCGCTTTCGCTACCCGCAAAACCGACGACCAGTGTTGCCAATTTAGCCCTTTCGGGGCTAGATCTAGCCCTTTTTTTGCTTGTTTAGCCCCGAACTTAATGATTTAGCCCCTAGCCCCAAGTTAAGCCCAAAATCACGGACCCACAAAAACATATCAGCAACACAATTTTTTAAACGAAAATTTAGCAAAAACTAAACGCAATCACTCAAGGTCTCAATCATAGAATTTTTATTCTAATTAATTTTAATACCTATGTTAATTTAATATGCTAATTTAAGCTAATTTTAATATGATATTTTTTTTTTAATTCAGCCAATATTTTATAATCTAATTGTTTTGTTATATTCTTTTTATTTTGCAGGTTTTTTTAAATGTGATATTCTGATCAGAATTTTGTAATTTCACAGTTAGCTACTATATAATCAGATAAATAAATACTTTTATTTTATACATCTGCTTTTTTATAAAGTTTATCGCTATATTTACAGTTTGGCCCTATTTTATGATTTTGGCCCTAATCTAGCCCTTTTTTAAATTCGATTTAGCCCGAAAACCTGACACGGAGTTGGCAACACTGCCGACGACGCACCGCACCGCGCTGCCCCGCTACCGCTGTCAGTACGTTTGGAGCTTTTAACTTAACTAGCAAACTCACCTTTGCGTACTTGGTTCCGGCCGCTACTACTGCACGCAATTTCACGAAACCTTTAGACAGGGCTTTCTGTAAAAGATATTTATTGATATAATAGCTGACCCCGCAAACGTTGTTTTGCCATATATTACCTAGGGCTAGAGGGCTAGGGGTACAAAAAATAGCCTAAGAAGCCTACGACCATTCTCAGACCTACCAAACATAGACAAACTTTTTATAAAAATCGGACTAGCCGTTTCGGAGTTCGATAACAAACACCGTGACACGAGATTTTTATATATTAGACTACTTAGTTGTTGACCGCGACTCCGTCTACGTAGAAAAGGGGTACCTAGGTATAAAAAATTGCCTACGACCTATTCTCAAACCTACCGAATATAGAGAAAAAAGTTTCATAAAAATCGGTCAAGCCGTTTCGGAGGAGTTCGATAACAAACACCGTAACTCGTTTTATATATTGGAAGATTAAAAAAAAAAGCATACTATGCTTAGTATAAATTTTACTTCACCAAAATACTTCTCGATCGCGTTTACGTAAAAAATTCAATTCTATGGAAACATGGACGCGCGGTCGCGGAGGCGCTGTCCATGTTTCCCTAGTACCTAATTGATTTTTTTACGTAAACGCGATCGAGAAGTATTTCGTGAAGTAAAAACTTATACTAAGCATACAGTACCGCTTAGTATAAGTTACTAAAGTAAAAAAATCAATTACTAGGGAAACATGGACAGCGCCTCCGCGGCCGCGCGTCCATGTTACCATAGAATTGAAATTTTTACGTAAACGCGATCGAGAAGTATTGAAGTGAAGGAAACCTTATACTAAGTATACTGTACGCTTAGTATAAGTTTTACTTCACCAAAATACTTCTCGATCGCGTTTACGTAAAAAAATCAATTACTAGGGAAACATGGACAGCGCCTCCGCGGCCGCGCGTCCATGTTACCATAGAATTGAAATTTTTACGTAAACGCGATCGAGAAGTATTGAAGTGAAGGAAACCTTATACTAAGTACACTGTACGCTTAGTATAAGTTTTACTTCACCAAAATACTTCTCGATCGCGTTTACGTAAAAAAATAAATTACTAGGGAAACATGGACAGCGCCTCCGCGGCCGCGCGTCCATGTTACCATAGAATTGAAATTTTTACGTAAACGCGATCGAGAAGTATTTTGGTGAAGTAAAACTTATACTAAGCATACTGATAATGTGATAACGCGCGCGCGGACGAACGCGATAGCTTTTCTACCCTCATCCTATATTGTGTGACAGAAAGAAGAACGATCGTGATGGCGAGTGTGTTAGACAATTAAGGCACTGGTTTCCTGAAGTCCGTAGAAACACTTGTAACATATGAATATACTAGTATTTAATCCCGGTTTTGCTCGCATGAACTTTAAAGTGTGACAGATAAATTGAAATCCCGTCATTATGTTGGTCGCAACGCCTTTTTCCAGTGAAATAAAGCATTTAGGCTACTTACAGCGAATGTGACTTCGTTTACCTGAAAAAAAAAGACTGTATTACTATAATGGTTAATTTTAAAAATTATAATCTTACTAGCTGTTGCCTGGCCGCGACTCCGTCTGCGAAAATAAAAAACAGCCTACGACCTATTCTCAGCGCAGACCTACCGAATATGGAGAAAAAATTTTCATAACAATCGGTCAAGCCGTTTCGGAGGAGTTCGATAACAAACACCGTGACACGAGATTTTTATATATTAGACTAGCTGACCCCGCAAACGTTGTTTTGCGATACATCACCCAGGTGTATAAAAAATAGCCTACGACCTATTCTCATTCCTACCGTTTAAAGACAAAAAAGTTTCATAACAATCTGTCAAGCCGTTTCGAGGAGTTCGGTAAGAAACACCCTGACACGAGATTTTTATATATTAGATTATATTAAAAAGAAAAAACTCTAAGGCACTATAGCGTCCTAACTTTTAATATGAAAAACATGAACAAGAATTAAATTTAATTATACATATAGTGGTCTCGGCGCCGAATATAATTTCATCCCTTTCGGTGTCGAGACCCTTGGTCCGTGGGGCCCAGGAGCACTAAGCCTCTTCAAAGAGATTTCGAAGAGGCTTATAGATGCTACCGGTGACCGAAGAGCTGGCAGCTACCTCGCTCAAAGAATTAGCCTAGCGATTCAACGAGGTAATGCTGCCAGCATCTTCGGCACAATGCCGCAGGGGCCTTTTTTAGATCTAGTTTAGTTTTAAATTTAGTTTGTAATAATATTATTTTTGTTTGTTTAGATCTAGTTCAGTTTTTAATTTAGTTTGTAATATTTAGTTTATAATTAAGTTTTATTCTTTGTTATTTTTTCATAAATAAATATATTAAACTGTCCATATTATACATATTTATGACGCTGAAGTTTTTGACATTAACTTTTTGTAACTCTGATGTATGATATTGAATAAAAAAACACGACGATTTGGCTAAAAAGTGAATTACCCTGTAGTTTCCATCGATTTCTCTCAGTTAAAGAAAAGTACCCGGGCGACCGAGCTCCGCTCGGGCTGAAACTCAGTACCAAGCGTTTTCCCAGAGATCAGACCAAGCTAGATCAATTTTTCATCCCCGAAAACCCCCACATACCAAATTTCATCGAAATCGTTGGAGCCGTTTCTGAGATTCTGATTATATACATACAATACAATTGCTCGTTTAAAGTTATTAGATTAGATAGATTAGATAGATACGGTGTATGGGTCGTAGCGTAAATGATGATGATGATGGTGGTGTTGATGGTGGTGCTGGTGGTGATACTGGAACATGAACGTACCAACTGAACTTTCGGATCCTGGTCTGATAATGTTTTCACATCTGATAGCTGTAGGAAGAAAACATGAAATCAGACAATAAATGTAAGTATGTTTAGAGGTACAGTCGCGGAATGAAAAGGCTCGTCACTTTTCGACTCTATGTCAACGAGTTAAGGTCGAAAAGTGACGAACCTTTTCATTCCGCTACTATACACTAGCTTTTGCTCGCGGCTTCGCTCGCTTTAAATTTTGAAAAGCCATTAGGTACACAAATAATGATTGGGAAATTGGCCTGCATGTCCAATACGTACCGCATGCATATCAAGTGAAAGCCAGTTATTTAAGCTTAATTTTATAATTTTAGTAAGATTCCCACAAAAATTATTAGTCTTTCCACAGAACAGATTTATATCTGTCTGTAACTTAGCCTAAAGTGACCGTTTTCTATAAACAAACATGCGTTAAACACATGATCAACAGAGGTCTTCATTTTTTAGGTAACGCTTCTTTAAAAGGAGTGTTCTCCGTCTGACCTATTTGTCGTAGGAAAAAAACAGACAGACAGCCGAAGTTACTTCAATATTTAATAAATAAAATCAAACAATCAATGTCTTCACTTCGTCACAATCTGCATACCCAGTACAAGTATAATTACCGTATTCCTAGGGTCCACAGTAATATTATGTTCAAAAGTGCCTTGATTGCCGCTATGCGAGTTTTTAATAAGTTACCTGTCGAGATTAAATCTCTTGAAAATAGAAAGTTTAAGGGTAGTCTGAAACGTTGGCTCATCAATAAAACCTTCTATAGCATTAACGAGTTTTATACAGATTAATTCGGTAATTGTTAGAGCATGTAATTTAGTTTTAGTTTTTCTTACTATTTTGTAAATATTGTATCTCCGTGATGGACAAACTGTTGTGTCTAAATATATATAATAATTAACACCTTTGTACACAGTTCAACAATAAAATTATTCTTATTCTTATTCTTATTCTTACAATATTTAATAAATAGCTCAGAGAATTAGCAAGTTGAAGTGGCAGTGGGCTGGTCATATCTGTTGAAGAACCGACAACCGTTGGAGTAAACGAGTTCTTTAGTGGCGGCCGCGTCTTGGCAAACGTAGTGTAGGACGCCCTCCGGCCAGGTGGAGGGACGATCTGCGAAAGGCTGCTGGTAGAAGCCGGATGCGTCTAGCCGAGGGCAGGGCGCAATGGCGCTCATTGGGGGAGGCCTATGTCCAGCAGTGGACTGTTATAGGCTGCTGCTGATGATGATGATGAACATCAAACAATGTAAAACGTTCGGAATTTACCATGAGCTTTACGCATTACCTTAATCCGCACTGAGCCCGCGTGGGAGCTACGGTGCAACCCCTCTCATTGCTAGAGGAGGCCTGTGCCCTGCAGTGGGCCGTATATAGGCTGGAATAGTGATGAAGTAAGTAAAAAAAGTATTACTTACGCCTAATACGTCCTTTAGTCTGGAATGTAATAATGCCATGCCACCCTGAAATGGAAAATAAAACGCATGTCAGGGTTACTTCGCGTCTCTCCTGTGGACATGGCGAAAGTTAAGGGTCTATAGTTATCGTTGAGTTTTAGGAGACCCTGCACTTATACAAACTTAGTTTCGCGAGGCGGTCGCCAACATCGGCACTTTAAGAGCTTAAAATGTAAAAAAGTCATCTGAATACCCCTTAATACACTTATACTAGCTGTTACCCGCGACTCCTTCCGCGAAAAATAAAAATAGGTATAAATATAGTGCAGTAAAAAATCTTAATAAGCAATTATTATATTGTTATATCCAGATCAAAATTTGTAAACAATTCTAAATATTGATAAAATAAATAATAATAGTTTAAAATATTTTATTGTAAAAAAAGCGTGGGGTGCATGGTGTCAATTGTCAAGGATTATCATTTTTTTAACATCTTAAAAAGCACCCCACGCTTTTTTTACAATAAAATATTTTAAACTATTATTATTTATTTTATCAATATTTAGAATTGTTTACGAATTTTGATCTGGATATAACAATATAATAATTGCTTATTAAGATTTTTTACTGCACTATAAGAATAGTGAATTGAAATTTATTAAAATTTATTTTTTATTTTTTAAAGCGTGTTTTTTAGTTTTTTTAAACTATTATTTATTTTCTATTTTTTAGTTGCATTTTTTTTCTTTCTAACTTTACCCCCCTCACTTACAACCCCCAAACCCCCTAAACCCAACCCCCCAACATCTCCCACCCCATTTCTCCAAACCCTCCCCAAACCCCACACCCTTACCCCCAATCCCCTAAACCCCCCTTACCCCCTCCTCATTTTACAAACCCCCGAACCACCTAAACCCAACCCCTCTAACACCGAACCCCCCAAACCCCCGGAAACCCCCCCCCTCCCACCCCCCCCCACCCCGCCACCTGCTCCCTCAACCCCTACCACCCCCCCACCCCGCCACCTACCACCCCCCCCTTACAGTTCCATCATCAAACCCTTGTTACCATCTAGGCTTCTTACACCCTCCCCATTTCCCACAACCCCCCAAAATCACTTACCCTCGAACCCCCCAACACTCCCACCCTATTTCCCGTACCCCCCCCCCCCATCCCCTAACCCCAACCGCCACACCCTAACCCCCAACCCTCTAAACCCCCGACCTCCTTACCCCATACCCCATTCCCCCCCCCACCCCACCACCTACCCCCCTTCCAGCTCCATCATCAGACCCTTGTTACCATCTAGGACCAAAGTACTCGTCAAAACGAATCAAACGAGCCCAAACTCGATGGGGTTGTTTCGTTTTATTGTGGAGTGCCTTTGGCCATCCTCCAGCTCCATCATCAGACCCTGGTTACCATATGGGATCAAGGTGCTCGTCAAGACGAATCAAACGAGCCCAAACTCGATGGGGTTGTGTCGTTTTATTGTGGAGTGCCTTTGGCCATCTTCCAGCTCCATCATCAGACCCTGGTTACCATATGGGATCAAAGTGCTCGTCAAGGCGAATCAAACGAGCCCAAACTCGATGGGGTTGTGTCGTTTTATTGTGGAGTGCCTTTGGCCATCTTCCAGCTCCATCATCAGACCCTGGTTACCATATGGGATCAAAGTGCTCGTCAAGACGAATCAAACGAGCCCAAACTCGATGGGGTTGTGTCGTTTTATTGTGGAGTGCCTTTGGCCATCTTCCAGCTCCATCATCAGACCCTGGTTACCATCTGGGATCAAAGTGCTTGTCAAGGCGAATCAAACGAGCCCAAACTCGACGGGATTGTGTTGTTTTATTACATAGTTCCTATGGCCACCATCCAGCTCCATCATCAGATCAGCTCCATGTTACAATAATATTGCATTGTCATCCAATTTACACATATGTGCAAAATTTCAGCTCAATCGGAAACCGGGAAGTGGGTCAAAATCGCGCCCTAAGGAGTCGGTTACAAACAAACATACAAACATACAAACATACAGGTGAAGCTAATATAAAGCGTGTAAAAATAGCCTACGACCTATTCTCAGGTCCACCGAATTACAGAGAAAAGTTTCATAAAAATCGGTCAAGCCGTTTCGGAGGAGTTCGATAACAAGAAACACAGTGACACGAGATTTTTATATATTAGACTCTAGCTGTTGCCCGCGACTCCGTCTGTGAAAAATAGCCTACGACCTATTCTCAGACCCAACAAATACTTACACAGAAAAAATTTGATAAAAATCGGTTGAGCCGTTTCGGAGGAGTTAGATAACAAACACCGATTTTTATATATTAGTATGATTTTACTTACGGATAAAACTACGTCGAGATACTAAAATATACAAAAATATATAATCATAATAGATGAGGTTAGAAGTTCAGCATGTTTGTAATACCTGGTTTACACTCGCGTACGAGTGGCGAGACGAACTGCGGGACGAGCCACGAGACGAGAGTGTGAACAGGCGCGCCTCGCGCCTCGTCTCGTGATTTGCCTTGATTTTGAGGCTCGCGTCCGGAGCGAGACGACGAGGCGAGGCGCGAGGCGAGGTGACGAGGCGAGAGTGTAAATCAGGTATAAGAATAGGAATCATCCATAAAGTACTTTACACTAATTTTGTGATTTTTGACCCCTGGCCCGTCTTTATCACGGTTGTTTGGATTTTAGGGTTCCGTACCCAAAGAATAAAAACGGGACCCTATTACTGAGGCTCCGCTGTCCGTCCGTCTATCCATCCGTCCGCCCGTCTGTCACCAGGCTGTATCTCATGCACCGTGATAGCTAGACAGTTGAAATTTTCACAGATGATGTATTTCGGTTGCCGCTCTAACAACAAATATACCTACTAAAAACCAGAATAAAATAAATATTTAAGAAGGATCCCATACAACACAAACGTGATTTTTTTTGCTCGTTTTTGCTCGATATTGATAACGGCAACAGGTAAACGATTGAAATATTCACAGAATATTTAGTTATATGTATATTTACTTTCTAAATTAATAATGAAATTAAAATAAAACAAATATTTAAAGGGGCCTCCCATACAAAAAACGTGATTTTTTGCCGTTTTTATAGATAATGGTACGGAACCCTTCGTTTGCGAGACCGACTCGCACTTGGCCGGTTTTTAATAAAATTTTGTTAATGTTTTTAAAATGTTTTTAATTCATTTCCTATTTTGCAAAGTAGGTACCTATCAAAAAATGGATTCTCATAAATCTAAAATTACAACAAAAAATGACAATTTCGTTTTATTTTTGCTTCTTTTGAAAGTACACGAAAACTATGAGAATATAGCGTAAAATTCGTTTGAAATTCATTTATTAATTATGCAAAGCTTTTGGAAAAAAAATCACTTACCAACTGAAAATATTTAGTATTTTTGTGTGATTAAAATTGTAATAATAATTATACATAAATATATTGTATCTTAATAGAAAGATGCACGTGTCTATTTATTTGTATCTCGCGTGGGAACTACGGCCCAGGCCCTCACATTCTGAGAGGTGACCTGTGCCCTGCTTTGGGACATGTATAAGCTAGGATGATGATGATGATGATGTGTCTATTTATGCGATAAAAGTTGAGCTCTTATGTAGAGACAGGCACAAATTAATTAGTTAAATTAACCCCATTGGCAAATAGAAACCGACTGTTTATTCATCTTTATTGGCATTTAGGTCGCCTATTCAATCATCTCTATCGGCAAGAACAAGTTGCCTATTTATATATCTCTATCGGCAAAAAGTGGTCGCCTATTTATTTTTCTATCGGTAGGAAGAGACTGCCTATTCATTTATTTTTTACGCTGGAAAAGGCTGCTAATTGAATTGTTTACAATCTGTTGCCCGCAAGCGACGACGGCTGCAAGAATTCGTTTATCGCTATTCCGCAAAAACTACGCATTTTTCCTGGCCAAAAAGTATGCTATATGTCAATTCTGGTCATAAACTATCTGAGTACTAAATTTCATCAGAATCCGTCCAACTATTTTAGCGTGATAGAGTATAGTTTAGTTGTTTTTGTTGTCTTGTTGTTGTTGTTTGTTGTAGTGGTTTGTTGTGGTTGTAGTTTTTTTTAGTTTTAGTTTAGTTTAGTGTAGTTTAGTTTTAGTATCCGTCTATACAAACTTTCGTGATTATAATTTTAGTAAGATTTTCTATATCGACTGGAAAAGGCTGTCTATTTTTATCTCTATCGGCAGAAAGCGGCTGTTTATTTATTTATCTATCGATGACGAGCTAGACTCCTGCGGGTTCGCTGCACCAAGATAAACTTGAGTCTTTCTGTAGGATACAAATATGAGGAAGTGATTTGTATACAAGATTATAAATACGAGGGGTGTTCAATATAAAGTGAGAATGAGATGCAAAATCTTTTAATATTACGAAATTAAATACCGGCCCGTAAAGCTCATCTATCTAGCTGATTGCTATGAAAAAAAAAACTAACTGTCTTTTGTTTAAAAAAATATACGGTAATTTCTTTGCAATGCTATTGAGTACGTTAGCGAAAATGGAGAAAATTGAACTGCGCGCCGTTATCAAATACTTGTATTTGAAAAATTTTTCTACGGACCAAGTCAATTTGGATTTGCGGGACACTTTAGGGTCTAATGCTAATCCGTATTCGACAGTCGCACGTTGGTGCGCCGAATTTAGACGTGGAAGAACATCGACAATGGACGACCCCCGCTCCGGACGCCCTACTACAGCAGTAACTGAAGAAATTGTGAAAAAAGTCGAAAATTCAGTTTTGGCGGATCGTCGTGTCACGGTTCGTTTTATTGCTGAAAATGTAAAGATTTCAACGGGGAGCGTGCATAATATTTTACATGAACGCTTGGGTATGATAAAGGTATCTGCGCGTTGGGTACCAAGAATGCTTACTGACACGCAAAAACAAACTAGACTAGAGATTTGTCAAGAAGCTTTGAACCTGATGCAGCAAGACCGGGAACTTTTTTTGGCGCGATTTATAACAATGGACGAAACATGGCTCCATCATTACGACCCTGAAACGAAACTGCAGTCTATGACATGGAAAAGGCCATCACTCCAACTCCGAAGAAATTCAAGGTGAGCCCATCTGCCGGTAAGGTCATGGGCTCTGTTTTTTGGGATGGTAAAGGGGTATTAATGATTGAGTATCTTGAGCATGGAGCCACTATTACGGGCACTTTATACGCCAAACAAATAGCAACATTACGCAATGAGATCCGCGAAAAACGGCGAGGTAAACTCTCGAAAGTTGTGCTGTTCCACCAGGACAATGCCCCGGCACACAAGTCCGCCGTTGCAATGGCTGCAATTCGTGATGCTGGGTTCGATATTCTTAAGCATCCTCCGTATTCACCAGATCTCGCTCCCAGTGATTTCTACCTATTTCCGAGATTGAAACAATACCTGAGAGGCCAGAAATTTGAAGACGACGACGCGGTAGTCGCTGCAGTACAAGATTTTTTAAGTACTCAAGATGAGACCTTTTTTAAAAATGGAATTTTAAGTTTAGAAAAAAGATATACTAAGTGTATTATGCTAAAAGGTGACTATGTCGAAAAATAAAACGACATTTAGTAAAAGTTGTTTATAACATACTCATTCTTACTTTTTATTGAACGCCCCTAGTACATATTGTTACCATCAAATGTCAAGCGTCATGGCAGATGCGAAGAAAATAGCGCCTTCGCCTAATTTCTACATCGACATCTTACTCTAACTTCAAGGTCATCATACCAGCCTATTTTTAAAAAATAAATATTAACACAAATAATTTAATACAAAAAAGTGACAACAATTACAACTTACATCTTTCTCCGAGTTTGTCAATTTAACTGAGTTCTGAAAACAGAAAATGCTTTAACGCATTCGCTGCCACCTGACTTCCACAGGTGCCACCGACGCACATGTGCGTTCAAAATGTATGAATTATCATGACAGCGGCACTGGGCGAAGTCCCGAAAACGCTTATATGCGTCGTCGGTGGCAGTGAATGCGTTTAGCACCAAACGCACTGAAAGCGATAGCGGGGCGGCGCGGCGCCGGTGACGGTTGTATATTCTAACTTGTATGAACGGTTGTGCGGTACCGTATACCGCGAACTCACTTCATACCTACATGTTCGAATATTACAACCGTCACCGCCACCGCACCGCCACACCTCCGCTGTCTGTGCGTTTGGAGCTTTATTCGTTTATACTTAAGCATTTGCCTGCGAATTCGTCGGCACTGAATTCGTGAAATATTTTGCATTCCTTCAGAGACACAACGTGTTTACGGCTTTTTCGCACAACTTTAATTTTAATATATACACCGTGAAATTTTAGTGGTTGTTTTCCCGAAACGAGGTGATTTAGTTTTGATTGTACAATCGATTTATGATTACTATTTTGACTAGAGTCAAAAATCCAATTGTGAAAAACGAAAGTCGAAAATGACCGCAAACCAATAGTAACGCTTCGTTGGTACAAGTAGCGTACGATCGTACGATAGGTTAGGTACCAACGAAGCGTTACTATTGGTTTGCGGTCATTTTCGACTTTCGTTTTTCACAACTGGATTTTTGACTCTAGTCAAAATAGTAATTAAATCGATTGTACAATCGATACTAAATCACCTCGTTTCGGGAAAACAACCACTAAAATTTCACGGTGTATGACGGAGAAGGAGGTCTCTCTTACTGGTTATCACTCATATTGTCAAACACAGTAATCTTAAATAACAGTTCTAATTGTCTTTCACTATGGCTTCTTATTAATTACACTATAAGCTACTGTAAATGTCTTAATTATCATTAACTACTGTAAACTAATTATTCTAATGGACACTACGAAACGTAAGACAGTTCCTCGGTATGCGTCTGTCTCAAGCTCGCTCCAATGCTTCGCTGTCACCGAGACTCTGCCGAAACAACACTTATGGCTGTCATATTGTGTTACTTGCGCTTGTAGTTCCATGGTCTATGGCTATACTCCGACCGCCATGGTCTATGGCTATACTCCGACATATATATTAATGTCTTACGATAAATCTCGCCGTGTCGTCCGTGTCGCAAGTTTCTCTTTCAAAATAATTACCACTAACAATGGTTCAAAATGAAATGGCGCAGAAAACTTTTTTATGATGTAATTTGGATGTTTTCTTACTTACAATAAAGAGCACTGTTGATTTTGATGATAAAAGAAGTGTCCATAATTATCCATACAATTTATTTGTGTATGTTTCGCAACGAGCCATACAAACTATGTGAAATAAAAAGTAACAAAACTGACTCAAAAATAAGGACACTTTTTTCTTTATGAAAATGAATAGTGCTCGTGATTATGGTTTTTTGTCACCTAATGGAAAATGATCCACCGCCCATAAATATCAACTCAAAGAGGGTCACCAATCTGTTGCACTCTGTGGTTGTTGTTGTTGTTGTTGTTGTGTGGTAGGTAACTGTGGTAGGTTTCCCAGAAACGAAGGTGGTCAAGAATGCCATAAGCATTAGATATCTTATTAGTACTTTGAACCAGTCTGTCTGTGAGCCTTACTGCTTCACAGAATCCATTCAGCCCTACCCTTTGCCTGTACACTGTCCTTTGTCTGTCTCTAGTATATGTATAAGCTCTTAGACGCTACCAGTATATTGTATTCCATAACCAAGAGCCGAGTCATACTCATTGCCCACACGGGCGCATCCCCACGCCACAGTTGTGTGGTAAGAAAACACCAAAATTTCTTAATTTAAAAAGTTTTCTACGCACTTTAATGTGAATATATCCATGAACTGAAACAATGACGTTGCCCACTCGCGACCTTACGATAGTTACGTTTATGTAACAAATGTGTGTTCATGCAGTTCCTCCACCTCCACACTGTACGAACACACACAAATCACACAAACCCAACTATCACCACCACCAAACTACACTGACGCGTTTCTAACTCAACCAGAGCACAACCGTACGCTATGCTACCAAATGTAAGACTGTTTATGAATTCTGCCTGATTCAATAAATTATTTAAATATATCCAATTATATATGCAATATCCAATCTGGGTACTTACGGAAAAATTATCTACTATAGTCTTCACGACGTCGTAAGTTTTTTTCTGAAACAAAAACAAGAATTTCATTAATACAACCAGGAGCGGGTGGGAGTTTAATTTTTTTTTGGAATTTTTCATAAGTTTTATTTGTGGTTGTAGTAAAAATGGAGGTAAATGTTTCTATAGATTAGTCAATGACCAAAGAGTACCTACAGTCTCATAGGCGTGTTTAATGTGATCGGATTTTTGTACAATTTTTTCCCTTTTTTGCTCTATATTTATACGTAAGTACCTACCTATACTTCGTTTTTTAGCATTAGAAAGAAGATAAGCGACCTTGACGTGTCTTTTTATTGAAAAACGCTTTTGAAAAATAAATCGTAGCAATTATATGTAAATGGTCAATTACGTTATTTTGGTTTCATATGTAATAGTTACTATTTTGTCAAAAGCGTTTTTCAATAAAAAGACTCGTCAAGATTGTTTACCCTTTCGGTCAAACCGCTAGGCTACTAAGTACGACTTATAATTTTTACAATTTACTTATATTTTTTTAATTTCCATAATCTTTGTTAGCTGCAACGATCAAAATCTCCTTTGACATACTTTAAAGGCCTATTTACATGGTACGAGTTTCTCGCCTCGACCATACGATTATCGTAGCTCGAGAAAAAATATAGTATCATGTAAACTACACGTACGACATCGCACGAGAAGGGGCGATAATCACCTCGGCTTTAATGATTGAATGTCTCCGTGTAAACACAATTTGAATACGAGAATCGTATTTCGAGTTCATGTGCTTTTCAGTCGCCGTCATGTCATGAGTGCATCGTATGACATCGCATGCGTATAAAAAAAAACAAGCTCAATACTAAGTGCAAGGCTACTTTTTCTCCCGAAAAATGCAAAAATCCCGCGGGATAGAAATAAGTGAATTCAATTTCGGGCCTAATTTTAAAAATTATTTCACCAATAGAAAGCTACACTATCCGTGATTGACATTAGGCTGTTTTTTCCCTGGTAAAAATTAAAAACTCCGCGGGATAGAATTCAGTGAACCCAATAGGTGATAATGATGATGATGATGATGATGATGATGATGATGTTGATCAGATGATGATGATGATGATCAGATGATGATGATGATGATGATGATGATGATAATGAAGATCAGATGATGATGATGATGATCAGATGATGATGATGATGATGATGATGATGATGATGATGATGATGATGATGATGATGATGATGGTGGTGATGATGGTGATGATGATGCATGTTTGAGAAAAGCTCTATACAAGCCTCGGCCACGAACAGGGATTGCCGGCCTCATACGTACGTATCTCTAGATGGCCTCGTTAACACTCGGCCTTCTATAAAAATCCCCTATTTCGCGGCCGCTGCATAACTACATGCCAAATTTCAAGTCTCTAGCACTCAACTAACCACGTAAATTATCTGGTAAAACTCGTATTGAAAATCGGTTCGAACCGATTCGTGCGATAATCGCATGTTCGTGAAAAAATGTCATACGAGAACGAGTTTAGACAAGTCGAGAAATCGTAAGCAAAAATCTCCCTAAAATGCAGGTCCTCGTGTAAACTACATCGCCTGGCGATAATCTCCTTTCGAGTATCGAATGACATAATCGTAGACGAGTTTTTATTTCTCGCATTAGTGTAAACATTTTCGTACGATAATCGCTTGGCGATTATCGCATACGAGAATGTCATACGATTTCTCGCCCCAAAACGTGCGAGAAACTCGTACCATGTAAATAGGCCTTAAGTCAAAATGCTATTCATTTTATACGATTTTTTTGTGATTTGTTTATTTGTGTTAAATTGTGTGTTTTCTTGTATGTGTGTGTCTTTTAGTTAAAATGAATAAATATCTTCTTTTTTTTTATACGCTCACAAAGTACTTACTATAGCAGAATTGACAGGACCAATCCTCTGAAAAAAATTGTATAACTTTAACAACAATAAAATGTACTCACTTCATTAATAATTAATTATCTAGTATTAATTATTTATGTTTTTATTTTTGTGAACTCACTGTACTTGGTTGAGGTGGTCAGTAAAGAATATTTGTAATTGTATTGTCTTGCAGAGGTTAATCACGCCAGGTGCGGAACCCAATCCGCAGCTGTTGAAGTACGCAATCAGGCGGGATTAACACTCACCAAGGTTCCAGTAGGACATCGTACGAGGGCGGCAAGCTGTGGACACCATGTCGTTTTGTATGTGTTTAGGCGAGGATGAGTAAATGCGTGTGTGTAGGGGTGGGTCTTACAGCCAGTTACAGCACTATTTTCAGCTATTTCACAGCAAGTAATAATAAATTCGATGTAGCGAGATGGAACACGTCCAATACGAAGAAAACGACAGCCATAGAGGCAGAAAACTTTTGAATATTGACATGCGTTAACTTTTTAAATTGACTGCCTCGACTTCTAGGCAAACAGGCCGTTCTATGCCGCCCGCCTTGAAAGGACGTATTTCAAAGAAGTGAGAAGTTGCACGGGATTCTACCCGTGGGTACCTAATATGAAAACAAAGAGAAAATACTTGTACTGCTTATTACCAAACTATATATACACTTTAATGTAATGTAACATGTGAGCTAAATGTTAATGAATTTTATTGTGATGGTAGGGGGCATAAGCGTACAATAGGCCGTTTAAAAAAACCTCTATTCGTTTTGACAGTTGCTACACGAGCGACACCATCTCTGCCCAGATGTATTTCGGTCACCAATCCGAGTTCCCACTGAAGTGGCGGGACTTTATTATCTTGAATAATAACAACGACTGTACCGACTTTCATATTGGAACCGCGAGTATGCCACTTTTGGCGAGCTTGAAGTGTGGTTAAATATTCAAGAGACCATCTGTCCCAGAATGATTGAACGAGTTTATCCAATAGTTGATAACGTTCCAATAAATGCGTAGGTTCGTCGTTAATAAGCACAGCCGGTAAAAACTTCAGAGGCGTGAGAGTTAAAAAATGAGCAGGGGTGAGAGCCAATTGCTCACTAGGATCCTGACTTAATGTTGTACATAACGGTCGGGAATTGACCACATTTTCTATCTGGCAGAGAATAGTATTAAGTTCCTCTAACGTAAGAATTTGAGATCCTACGGCGCGGTATAAATGCGATTTCACACTCTTTATTAACGGCTCCCATGAACCAAAATGCGGTGCGTTTGGTATGATGGTTTTCCATTCTATTTTATAATCGGACAACTCATAAGCGAGAGCCGATCGAAACGAGCCCGACGTTACAAACTTATAAATTTCATTTAGGTAATTCTTCGAGCCTACAAAATTAGTCGCATTGTCACTATGCATTATGGAAACCGGTCCACGGCGCGCTAAGAAACGTTTAAAAGCCGATATAAAAGTCGCGGTGCTTAAGTCGGACGCTACCTCGATATGAATCGCGCGAGTCGTCAAGCAAACAAATAAACAAATGTAGGCCTTCTGGCTACGTACACCGCGGCCACGTTTTAAAGTGACATTTATTGGTCCACCAAAATCGCATCCAGTATTGATAAATGGTTTAGGTACGACCTGTGTTCGAGTATCGGGTAAATCGGCCATTAGCGGATATGTAGGTTTAGGACGAGTACGAAAACAAAAATTGCATTTTGAAATACGCGTGCGGATAGTACGTCGACCTGTTATGATCCAATATTTGTGTCTCAACAGACTGAATAATAAGTTAGGACCGGCGTGACAATTATTTTGATGATAGTGATCAACGATTAGATCCACAATATGGTCTTTCCTAGGTAATAAAATTGGATGTCGATGATCATAGGGCAAATCCGTGTTACTTAGGCGACCACCCACTCGGATCAATCCGTTCAAGAAAAAGGGGGAAAGTTTTTGAATAAATTTAGCACACGTTTTACCCGAAGATAACTGTTTTAATTCATCGCTAAAATGAGTTCTCTGCAAAGCAGTTAAAACTTTATTTTCTGCGAAATCTAAATCGCTTACGGTAATTATATCATTGCGCGGGAGTAATTTAAGAAATTTATAAATATAAACGACTATTCTTACAAGTTTTTTCCACGTAGAACAGCGAGAAGCGAGTTGACATAGAAAGGGGACTTCTTCAACTGGGGTAGTAGAAGCGAGAGAAATAGATTTCGTCTCGGGAACGTCTTCTGATGAATCAGGTTTGAATGGTGTGATAGACCAAGTTGTCTCATCCGAAGCTGCGAACGTTGGACCGGTGAACCATAGCGGATGATCAAGTAGTCTAGATGGCATCAGCCCGCGTGAGAGACAATCACTGGGATTTTCTACACCTGAAATATGGTGAAAGAGTTTTGCTGGTAGTAACGATTGAATTTTAGACACTCTGTTAGCAACAAACGTCTGAAAGCGGTGCGGGGAGGAATGTATCCAGTGGAGGGCCACCGTAGAATCCGAGAAAGCGTAAACATTTTTAATGGTGAAGCGAGATGAGAAATTATCTATAACGGAACGAAGAAGTTTCGCGAGAAGTAACGCGGCGCACAATTCCAACCGAGCCAAAGTGACGTGTGACTTTCCTGGCGACACCTTGGATTTAGAACACACCAAAGTGGTGGAAAAAGCGTCATTATTATTTGCGTGTAAATACACAACGGCACCAAAGGCACGTTCACTGGCGTCACAAAATCCTAACAGGGTTACTTCGGAGTGTTCAAAAACATTCAAATGTCGCGGTATTTTTAAGTGAGATAATAGCGGTAGCTCGGATTGGAATTGAGACCAAGTTTTTATAATATGTTCAGGTGGGGAATCATCCCAATCTAAGTTTAGAGTCCAGAGTTCCTTTATTAAAAGTTTTGCTAGAACGATCACCGGACCCACGAGACCCATAATGTCCCACAAGCGCGCAACAGTTGATAATATGCTACGTTTTGTACAGGAACGGTCGGACGGTGCAATGGTAAAAGCAAAGGCGTCTGTTGCTGGCAGCCATTGCATGCCGAGTATTTTAAGCGATTCGTCTTTATCTAAATCGACTGGATCAGTTAAGCGATGCGTCTCGGGCACATGTGACAACAATTCGCGTGAGTTGCTAGACCATTTTACAAGATCGAAACCGCCGGCGTTAAACATGTCGATCAGCTGTTGAGCGGCTGTCACAGCTGCGTCAATATTATGGAAGGAACTGGCGATATCGTCGACGTATAGATCGCGTAAAGCAAGCTGTGAAGCCTCGGGAAAGTTGTTCTTTTCTTGAATAGCAAGTTCGTGAATTGTACGGATAGCTAAGTATGGACTCGGGCGTAATCCGAAACAAACGCGTTGAAAAGCGAAGTATCTAAGCGGTTCTCTAGGATCAAAACGATAGATTATTTGCTGATAAGGCTGGTCTCGTTCCCGGACTAACAGTCTTAAAAACATTTGACGTATGTCAGCGGTAATAGCGACTTCGAATAATCGAAAATTTAATAAAATACTAAATAGATCTGTCTGTAGCGGGGGACCGACATGTAAAATATCATTTAAGGAAACACCTGAGTCAGTAGGGGCACTGCCATTTAAAACTATGCGCAATTTCGAAGTAAGTTTGTCTTCACGGAGCACGCCGTGGTGCGGTACAGTATAACCCTCACTGCAGGTTTTGGGTTCAGAGACCTCAACTATATATTCCTTCTCTATATATTCGCGAATTATCGCATCGTAACGTTCTTTAAACGCGGGATTATTTTTAAATTTGCGTTCGAGGCTTAAAAATTGTTTGCGTGCGGTTTTTAAAGAATCACCCAATCGTTCGGTACTATCCTGAAACGGAAGTCCTACAACAAAACGCCCTGACGAGTCGCGAGTAGTCGTTGAAGTATAAAAATCTTCACAGGCCTTCTCCTCAGCCGATAGAATGTGATCGTCCTTTATGTCATTTAATTCGAAAAACCTACTTAAGTCATCATGGATTGACTCCGCCGTTGCAAAGTATGAAACTGAAGTTTCAGGTTCCATAGACACTTCGGCTTCACCCATGACGATGTACCCTAACGTGGTTAAAAACGCCGAAGGTTGGTTAGGCAAGCCAGTTACCTTACCCGGTAATAGTAAATCGATAAATAATCTAGCCCCGATTAGAATATCAATAGGAGAAGGTTTATAAAATTCCTCATCAGCGAGTGGAAGATTCTTCAGGAACTCGAAAGAATTTATGTCTATCGGTGCAGTGGGCAACTGTTCTGTTATACGATTTAAAACCAAGGGCTCCAACGCGTACATATTATTTGGTGAGTTACGCGAGAAAAACTCAATTTTAACTTTACCCTTGGCTGTATTCGAATGATCACCTAAACCTTTTATAATGGTTTTGCGATGTAACTGATCGATGGTTAATCCTAACTTACGACAGCAGTCCGACGTAATAAAATGATTTTGTGAACCTGGATCAATAATGCAGCGACACGAAATTGGCTTACCAAAGCGATTGTAAACGTTAATACAAGCGGTTCCTAATAGAACATTCGTATAAGCGACATTCGCTTGCGATTGAGGCACTGTACGGTCTACTAAATGAGTATCAGCTGATAGGTACGATAGCCCACCTGTATTTGTATCAGGATTGATAATCGGCGCGCGTGCGGAAGCGAGATGGGTTTCATTAATTTGCGGGGGCGGTGACGTATGTGTGACAGAGACACGCGATTGCGGGGAAATATTAAATTGAGGTGAAGTTGGCGCTGCTGTGGGCGCCGCGTGCGGTGTGACGTTCGAATCAAAACGTTGCGCGGAAACAAACGGACGAGGATTTTCCCGGGCTGGATTCCTAGTGAAGCTAGTGTTAGCGGATTTATCCATATGAAGTAACGAGTGGTGTTTCAAACCACATGAGCGGCATAATTTTTTACTCTGGCATGAACTCCATTTATGCCTTGAGCTTAAACAATTAGTGCAAAAACCGTTTTCCTTTATAAAATTATATCTTTTATCTGGTGACAAATTTAAAAACACTTTACAGTCGTAAATAAGCTCATGTGCTTTACTACACAAGGTGCAGCTATTATCGGAGGTAGTCGACGAATTAGCGTTTAAATAAGAATGGGAAATTTTAGGAATATGCAGTTTTTTAGGCTGTTCGTCTTTAATTAAAACCTTTGGGGTGACGGTGGGATTCGTTCTTTGAACGATCTTAACTTGCCCTTGAATGAACTCTATAAAGGACTTGTATGTAGGTATATCTACGTCACGAACTGACATCTCGAATGCTTTAGCGGTTTCCCTGTCCAAACGTTTTAAGCCAAAATAAATAAAAATATAATCGCACAGATTAGGTAATTGCAAATCCTTGAGCGCGGCTATTGATACGGCGTATTTATCGACGAAGGATTCTAATTGTGAAGCACTTGCGGGGTTCGGAAGCGGTTTGATGTCAAAGATTGCATCTAAAAATGATGTAGCCAAGGATCGTTTATCCTCGTACTTATCAACTAACGATTTCCATATAGATTCGTAGTTACCTTCGTTCGTTGAAAGCCCGGAAATGAACGACTGCGCCTTTCCCTTTAGTTTACCTACAAGATAGTACAATTTCTCGGAATTATCTAACTCGGGGTTTGAATGAACATTTTTCTTAAATGAAGCGTAAAACATACTCCAATGACTAGGATTCCCATCGAACTCAGGGATTTCGATCGGCCCTAGTTTAGGAAACGGACGTTTACCCACGCATTCATGAACATTAGCAGAACTAGCCTTCGCGGTATTTACTAACTGGTTTTTAACGCGTCTGACAGCGCAGTACAAGTCTTCAAATGCACTCCATGAACTGAAATCTGGTGTAAACGTTTCATTTATCTCCATTTGGATTGAATTTATAGTATGCAAACAATTAAGATATTTGTCACGAATATCATCGATTGTTTCCGTGGCAGAGATGAAGTCCTCGCGGATTTTAGCGTTACTAATCGAGAGAGAACTGTCGTAAATTCGTTGCAATCGGGAAAAATACGATGCAAGACTTATTTCTTGTAAAAGTAACTCCCTATGCAGCGCTCGTTCATCGCGAGGCGTAATCGGCGGCGCCATCTTGTAATATCGAAAGATGGACCGAACAAATATACACTTAAAATGTCGAAAATATGCATAAAATTATATAACCTAGTTTAGCTACAAGCAGTACAAGTAGACAAAACCGTGCGGGGATGCGAAGAATTGCTGAAATAGCCGAGGTTTAGCGAAGTAAAAGTGAGGTTATGCGGGAAAAATGACGAATATTGAGGTTAAAAACCTCACAGGAGGCACCAAAACTATAATCACGCCAGGTGCGGAACCCAATCCGCAGCTGTTGAAGTACGCAATCAGGCGGGATTAACACTCACCAAGGTTCCAGTAGGACATCGTACGAGGGCGGCAAGCTGTGGACACCATGTCGTTTTGTATGTGTTTAGGCGAGGATGAGTAAATGCGTGTGTGTAGGGGTGGGTCTTACAGCCAGTTACAGCACTATTTTCAGCTATTTCACAGCAAGTAATAATAAATTCGATGTAGCGAGATGGAACACGTCCAATACGAAGAAAACGACAGCCATAGAGGCAGAAAACTTTTGAATATTGACATGCGTTAACTTTTTAAATTGACTGCCTCGACTTCTAGGCAAACAGGCCGTTCTAGAGGTATTTCAGTCATTTTGCTACTTTGACGTAACACCAATGGTAGAGGAACCCAAAAAAGTCATCTAGTATTTCAGAAAAAAGGTTCCATATTTTGTTAGTCACAGCTTACTCATAAACTACGTCAGGATACTTAAAAAATAAAAAGAGGAGCAGCCACCCATCCCAGCCTATACAACGTGCCCACCAGGTTTCCACGAGAGTCTAACCACGCATTCCTGAGGCCATATGGAGTAATAAATGTTATCTGAACCTAGGTCGAACTATGCTTTTTAACTTTTTCATTTTTTCATACATAATAAATACGCAATCCCAGCACCTCCACCACTTTCATAGTAAAATTTAAACATAAAAATGGAAATATCTCAAAACCAAAGCATATTTCGACCTAGGTTCAGATAACATTTATTACTCCATATGGTCTCAGGAATGCATGGTTAGACTCTCGGGGAAACCTGGTGGGCACGTTGTATACGTCCCACTGCAGGGCACAGGCCTCCTCTCAGAACAGTTCCCACTGGGGCCCAGTGCGGAGAGGTAGAGTCCATACTGCCCCCGATCTTTTCCATGTTACTATTGCTGCTACCTCCCACATATCGTATAATGGACGCCGATAATTTCCACATGACTGTATAAAAGTCAACTGCGTCCGCATTCCCCGGCACGCAGCAGTGAAGGAGGCGCAACAGGATCCTGAATAACTCTGTGCTTATACAGGGTTATTTGTAATTCACTAGCATCCTTTTAACCCTAAACTCCTACCACTTAAACAAATGGTTTTTGTTTAACGGCTTTTGTCATAACGAACGTAATATTTTTGGTGTAATAACGTTTTGAAAATTTGAGATTACCTCTTATTTTTACGATACTCTGTGTATTTGTATGGAAAAAAAGCGCTTCATTTTAAAAAGTCGTAAAATAAAAAACATTTGTTTGAGTGATAGGAATTCAGGGTTAAGAGGATGTCAGTGAATTACAAATAACCCTGTATTATAAGCTATAAAATAAAGAGGTGGAAATTAAAATAAAATGTATACTTACGATCTGAAAACCACAATATTGTTATTATTTACCGTTCATTTTTATAAGGCTGACGATTTTTCAAAATTCCATAAATACAGTATAGGTGTTTATTATTTTCAAAAATAATAGTAAGTCTCCATTAAGTATATATAATTAATTTGCTATTTCCAATATGTATTTAAATACTGCGGTCCATTTTCTGTGACGGGTGAAAATAAAATTAACATGTAATTTTTAGTTTCCATGGCCTTCTGTTATTTTGATTGTGTATGTTATTTAGAGATAAATGAACCTCAATGAACTTCATTGACCCTTTCGATGCGCATCACAAAATATGGCATGTTATTTTTAGTCGCATTTCGGGTTCGAGTCCCGACTAAGCCAAGCGATTTTTCAAAAATCCATAAATGAAATAAGTTTTGTTTTTTAAAAATAAAGGAAAGTCCTTTACATAGTAAGTGCTCTACATGCGGCGGTCGTTATTTCCACGCTGTATAATTTGCTACCACCTGGTGTGGAATAGCAGTGAGACAATTGACAGCTATTTATGAATAAATAGATGTAACTATCAGCCGATAGATGTCTCTAGAAATATTACATTGTAAAATTAACTATTGCGAAGTATCAAATTCAAATTTAACAACGAAATTGACGTAATTAGCTCAGCTGAACTTATTTTTGATCATCGTGTCTTGATGACATGCCATTAAGTCATTTTTTTTTTAATTTGTAACCTCAATTCACACGTTAATAAAAATAAAGTCGTGCTTGAAACAGTTTCTTTTCTTAAGTTTTTTACCTATACATCACATTTATTATATTTATTTTTACTCACATGCTTTGTGCAATTACGGTTGCAAATTTATTTATTTATTTCAATCAAATTTTAAATTGTTTGAAATCACTTGTCAAAATATGACAGAAAATGCAAAAAAAGCACGTGAGTGGTTAGCCTTTTATTAAAAATCAAACGTATAAAAGTGTATTACCACAGACGAGTCGTCGGACAACATTTTTTTTGATTTCTGGAACCGAAATAAAAAGAAAAGTGCTATTATTTAATTTAATTAATCAATTTTATAACTAATAAGTGGAACAATGTCGACACAACAGCTGATATCTTTGCTGTACCTTTCAATTCTAAGGGCCTGTTTAACTTTCACACAGTGATACGTTCCTTGTATTTTATGTCATACATATCATATCGCCGATACCGTCTTTGTTCATTGGAACAAAACAAACAGAGATGGCATTACATTAAATATAATTATATCTAACATTAAATATCAGGGATTGATCAGAGAGTGATGAAACGAGCTTTTAATGATCTTCAGACCCAGAACGCCAGACGCAGATCCCAAACCGCAGCTGTTGAAATATACACAAAAAAACACAAAAAATGTTTTTATATAAGTCCGAAATCAATGCATTAGGCATATTCGGCCCATTCATGGTCGATTGCGCGGACAGTCGCAGGCAAAAGCTACTTTTTTATTAATACAAGCTTTATTTTACTGACTGTACTTGCATTGCTATCTAAACTACATATCGATACCAAGCTTCAAGTCAATACCAATATACCATTAACCGTTGAACACTTTCCACCAGCGGAGACAATAATGGCTGAACCACCAGAGCCACCGGGATTTACAAAATACCTGTTTCAATTTTCAGCTCAATCGGATTCCAGGAAGGATTATTCGCGGTAGTTCCTTCGGCTGTT
This sequence comes from Archips crataeganus, assembly GCA_947859365.1. Classification (NCBI taxonomy): domain Eukaryota; kingdom Metazoa; phylum Arthropoda; class Insecta; order Lepidoptera; family Tortricidae; genus Archips; species Archips crataeganus. Next base: position 3,404,699 of record OX402071.1, on the reverse strand, counting down.
CCTTCGAAGGAACTATTGCGTTTTTTCCGCACTAGTTCTTTCACAGGAGGTGAAGGAAGACCTGCGTTTATTTTTTCGCCTTTGTTCCTTGTCGCAGTAGCACTTTTAGTTCTAGTCTAGCGAAGGAACAAAGGCGAAAAAATAAAAGCAGTTCTTCCTTCACCTCTTGTGAAGGAACTAGTGTGAAATAACAAACGCAATAGTCCCTTGGGAGGAACAGCCAAAGGAACTACCACGAATAATCCTCCCCTCCAGGAAGTATTCCAAAACAAACTTGCAAATTTTGAATCCACAACTTGCATACAGTACCTCTACCATGAGTTACACTACTGTACGCTTAGTATAAGTTTTCCTTCACTTCAATACTTCTCGATCGACACTACTTACTTTACGAAACGCGCTACAGCATCGCTACTAACGCGCGTTAATCGCATTTGTAACGCGCTATAGAAGCGATGCCAACGCGCTATTTACTAATGCGCTACAGCATCGCGATTGTATTGATGCAAACGCGCGACCGTGTCGGACGACATCGGGGATGGAACGGAGGGAGGGTGGCGCGGTAGTGGAGAACCGCGGTTGCATCGCGACAGAAGTGCGACGGTATCGCGTTTACATCGCGACAGAAGCGCGACGGTATCGCATTTGCATCGCAACTGAATCGTGTTATGTGGGCGAGGGTACACAGCTACTTACTATCTATGCGTACCAGCTATCAGCGGCTTAGTATCTATGCGAACGCGCGACAGCATCGCTACTGCATCGCTACAAAAAGTCGCCGTGGGCGAGGGCCCTTGTCCATTTTATAATTTGGAACGTCAATTTGTGTAACGGACACGTTACTACTAGGTACATACAACAGGTCATTTACTAGTTTTTCACCTATAGCGTACTTAACATCTATTAAAAAGTAATATTTGAAGTTTGTATACGTACTCTTATAGTGTCAGAAAGTTTTGATATTTCGTTGAAGTAAACGTCGCCCTAGAACGGAAGAAACATTTTTATTTTAATTTATTGCTAGTAGCTTTAATCCAGCCTTCGACAGCTTGTCAGAATGTTTCTGTTTCTGTTTCTGTGTTCTCTCGTTTTATATGGGTGTGAAGTATCTATGATTCTTACAAAGGTAAACTTCCAGGGTCTACCTTAAAGAAGACCCCCGCAAGAAGCTGAAGTCATCATAAATGACAACATTTCATATTTCTAAGACTATAATTTGATTCGTTCTCTGTATTCTGTTTGGAAAGAGAAAGACGCTGATAGTTCGAAATTTTCACTAGGATTATTAATTAATTTGTTACAATTTTTTAAAGATGTGCTTATTCTAAAAGAGCGTAACGATAGAATAGATCCATTACTTTTGTCTAGTCTCTATTAAAAAAAAGTGATGACGTAAATTTGACGTTAACGTTGTTATCAAATTTAAAATTATGACAGCTCTTTTTTCTAGTGAAAAGGGTAAAGGAAACATATCTATTCTGTGGATGTATTTGTAAGTACATTTATGTTTTTAAATTTGTTGTATTTTTTTAAATATGGAGAAATAAATTATAATAAATATTTTTCCGTGTTCAGGAGGCGAAACTCTTTCGATTCCTGTAGTAATTTTCAGGTGTTGAAAAAATGAAAGGTTGTCAATTATCAGCCAAAAGGCTGTAACATGTAAATCTGTATAGTGAGCAACTGGCCGCTTACAGAAAAACAACATTCTAAACTAAATAATTGATTTCCTTTTGTTTTTTGACCGTCATTGGCTCTATTTGTCAAGAGGTACGCCCAAATTTGATTTATTTACAAAAATAAATATCATTTACTCGTTAAAAATACTATTTTAACCGAGCTACTTGTATTATTAAGGGCTGCCGCTATTGCAGCCCTTCCTTTTCCGCTTCATCCAATCGCTTCTCATCTGACCTACCATCGTTCTGCTCTACCGCCTCGGAGTAGACCGCCGGTGAAGCCTGAACCCCTTTTAGACGCTCAAGGCTACTTAAATAGTGAATGCTCTGCCCAGCCTTCCCATCTGTCCAGCAAGACTAGGCCATTTTTAGGGTTCCGTAGTCAACTAGGAACCCTTATAGTTTCGTCATGTCTGTCTGTCCGTCCGCGGCTAAGCTCAGAGATCGTTAGTACTAGAAAACTGTAATTTGGCATGAATATACATATCAGTCACGCCAACAAAGTGGTAAAATAAAAAATTAAAAATAATTTTTTTTAGGGTACCTCCCATAGACGTAAAGGGGGGTGATTTTTTTTTTCTCGTCTAACCCTATATTGTGCGGTATTGTTGGATAGGTCTTTTAAAATCATTGTGGGGTTGCTAACATGATTTTTCTATTCAGTGATCTGTTTGCGAAATATTCAACTTTAAAGTGAAAATTTTCATTAAAATCGACTGTCCCCCCCCCCCTCTAAAATCTAAACTGTTAGGTGGAAAAATTTGAAAAAAATCAGAATGGTAGTAAATATATCAAATTTACTAGGAAAATTATAGCGGCTAAGATTGCTTGGAAATTATTTGTAGTTTAAGAGTAAATAGTAGCCTAAGGTATAAAACATACTTAATCTTGGATGATTCCGTACACATACGAAATCCTTAGAAAAATATTACTTGATTTTTTCGTAATGGCTACGGAACCCTACCTAGGGCGTGTCCGACACGCTCTTGGCCGGTTTTTATTTTACATATCAATACTCATGCTGACTGAATGTAACATACTCATGCCACCTGAGTACGGGTATTTGGACTAATGTCTACATTTCGACAAGTGAGTAGGTAAATAAATAACAGGTGTAAAAACTTACGCTCTGAGCATTGTTCAAATTATCGATGTTCTGAAAAACAAAATAAATAACCATTAAAGATTCATACCAGGAACCTTCGATCAACAATACAATCAATCAATACAAATACAAATTACTTACTGAAATTACATTGTATCGTCGATCGAAGCCAGGAACGCATTCACATGTATTCTATGCATTGCTACACCTAAAAAGTCTCTATCTACCTCTTTTAGTAAACGGTCAATCAGGTTGATTCCAATTCCACTACAGAATTTTGTCATCGTGACATTTTCGTTATCCGCTTACTATTTTCAACCGACGAAAACAAAAGGAGGAGGTTCTCGAGTCGAGGTGTATATTTTTTTTTTTACTACTGTTACTGAGTGTTCTGTCAACTGTCAACGCACAGCCCAAACCACTGAACGGATTGTGCTGAAATTTAGTACACAGATAGCTATTTTGACGTAGGAATCCGCTAAGAAAGGTTTTCAAACTTCCTACGGGATAGGGAATAATTGAGATATATATATTTTCGCTTCAAAGTAGCCATATCCCCAGAACCATAACTATTAGAGACTTCTGTACCTCTACCACGAGTTACACTAGTTTACAGTGACCGTACTCGCTAGCGACGGCGTAAATGATTTGTATGGAGAATTGTACTTCCGTAAGTGACCGCTAGAGGCGCTGTACAATTCTCCATACAAATAATTTACGCCGTCGCTAGCGAAGTGAGTACGGTCACGTAAACTAGTGTAAACTCATGGTAGATGTACAGATTTGGCATGCAAGTAGGTGATTATAACAGTAAAAAACTAATTTTAGGATTTTTAGAAAATCCCACGGGATAAGGAAAACAATGGTTTTTATACATTCAATTCTATGAGACTACGTAACCATTCCTTTAGGGTCATAGAGGTGCAGTAAATAGGGATTTTATTTTAATTTCCCGCGGGATGGAATAGAGATCGGAAGTTTAGCACAGTGCTGTAAACGTGAAAAGAAAAAAAACAGAAACCTGTCATGGGAAAAATTATAATAATTCGAATAGTTTTCAGACAAATAAAATTGGATCAATAATGTTTGAGTTAAGCTACCCAACGCCAGGGATCTAGCTGTCTACATACCGAGGATGTTAGAATGTTTAGAACTTCTGTCACAACATAACAAACTGTTGAACTTACCGTGCCCACCTGCAATATAATTATAATATGGTATTAATATCTAATAGGTAAGTAAGTATATAGGCAATAATCTCGTGTCACTGTGTTTGTGTCCCACTACTCCGAAACGGCTCAACCGATTTTTATGATTTTTTTAAATATAAGTATTTGGTAGGTATGAGAATAGGTCGTAAAATATTCTAACCCTAAGTACTCCGCATTTTTTTTAACGCAAAAACGTGTTTTACCTGATGGTGATGGAGTTAAGTTTATTATTCAAACAATATTATAAATGCATTAATAAACTATCACAGAATATACCTAAGTTAGGATAAAACTTAAAAGTAAAAACGTCGTCAAGATTTTCTACCATAGACATCCCCAAGACCCCCTGACCGCATTGCCTCTCTGAACTGCGATTCCTAGTCTTTGAGAGAGGTAAGTGCCAGCCACGGGGTCACCTGAAGCCTGAACCAAATGTGATGATAGGCGTTTTATAAAATGGTTTTTTGAGTAGTGTCTTCTGTCTGACCATGGTCGCATTGTCTCAAAAGCAAACATTTAGTTCGTTAAAGCTGAATATTTGCGGGGCTTGTTTATTTGAGCCTGCTCGGCAACCGCTCCGGTTCTGATGCGGTTCCAATTTAATGTACTTAACGGTAATAACGGTACTGGCTGAAAATCAGCGCTGCAGCGCTGGGGTGCTACAAACGTCTCAGCATTATGCTGAGCCAGTGTCCGATTTGCAACCGCAATGACACATTCTATCTTTAGCTTTAGTGTTGTCTTTTGTTTTGTAATAATCATAAACGTTTCATCATTTCTTTCTATTTTCTGTCTATCAAGCTCGTCGTGAAGAATACTTACGTCTTTGAGAACATTTTTGATATCGTTGATCGTCAGATTACCCTAAATAAACAAATAATAGATTTAATTATAAACTTTATTGCGTGACTCACTCAGACATAGGTATGTCGTTTTGGAGACGTAATCGGGTTCGCTGGTAGAAGTGATGGCCGTTGGAACCAAAAGGTCCTCGGAACGAAAGTCGTAGAATAGGTATAGGTAGGTAGCGTCCAATAAGATGGATCGACGACCTATACGTTCATTGGTTATTCGCCGCAAAAACCGATTGTCAAAAGTATACTTACTACTATTTTAAAAATGTTTCTCAAAACTGTGAGAATATTCTGTTTTGTCACTGACTTCGGTGAATGATGACTAAATGTAGCTAAATGTAAACTTTTTCATGCAATTTAGGCTGAATCTTGATTCTTTGATCGACCGTCGAGGATCAAAAAGCGCTGATGATGCTTCGGAGAGAGGCGAAACACGTGTCAGATTTTTTATATGTAAATAAGTATATATGTGGTGGTGGTGGTGGTGTTTCTCTTGGTTGTGGGTTTAGTTACGTTTGTGTTGATTAATTTTATGTTGTACGGAGGGAAGGCGGAAAAATTGCATGAAAGTATTTTCAACGCAAAAGTAGCTATTTTGCATGACTTAACCTCACTACTACACTGAGGAGCAAAGAAAAGTCATCATCATCATTTTCATCATTTCAGCTGAAAGACTTCCACTGTTGAACATAGACCTCCCCCAAGGCTCACCGAACAGATTGGTCCCGTGCCATCCGCATCCAACGCGATCCCGCAACTTTAACCAGGTCGTCTTGTTGGAGGCCTACCTACACTGTGTCTTCCGGTACGTGGACGCTCGAGAACCTTTTTGCCCCATCGGCCATCAGTTCTACGAGCGATGTGCCCTGCCCACTGCCACTTGAGTCTGGCCATTCTTCGAGCTAGGTATGTCGGTGATATTAGTTCTTGCGCGGATTTCATCATTTCTAATGCGATCCCGCAAAGAAACTCCGAGCATAGCCCTCTCCATCGCCCTCGGAGTAACTTTGAGCTTTAGCAAGTATCCAATTTATTTTAAAACCGTTAGTTATGCGGAAAATTCGGGCTGTATCTGGGACTGTATACTCCGTTTCGAACCGCAGAAACTGTCTTTGGTCTATCCGTCGATTTTGACCGCGCGTCATAACTGTCAAAATTGTGTTGCGATCAAATGTTACCACGGATTGGGTTATTTGTGAGAACAGCTTACGTCTACGGCGATAAAACAGTGGATTTTCTTTTTAAAATATACGCGTGAGTAATCGATTCTGTTTAATAATGAAGAATATTAGAACCCTAGAGATTGCAACTTTACTTATATTTCGCTATCAATTGAAATTTTGCAATATTAACATTACTGTTCGGGGTCGTCCAACTTAACTTAAAATATGCTGACGCCGGCTAATTTTGAGCCGTGTCAAAACCGCAGACCGCCGCGTCAAAATCGCTGGTTATCGCGTCAACTAATCTTATGCTTCGGTGTGGTCGATCCTTAATGTAAAAGTAGTAAATTAATTTAGTATCTAAGTGTGTTATTTAAGATTGAATAAAGCTTCGTTAGAAAAAGACTTCTGCCATTCTATTGGATAATATTTTTAAGACGACACAGATTAATACTTACAGCGTTATTAATATTGTTTATATTCTAAGAAAACAAAAAAATATATGAATATCACAAAAATAGTGTTTAATAAAACCTTCGATAATCTAATATTAGTAATAATATAACTGTCACCAAGGCCGTGGTTAACCTAAATGCAACCAACTTCGATAAAGTGCTTGCCAAAGTTCGTAAACCAGCTTAGTTCGTACCGCCACTCACTCTGAAGATTGTTTCACACATCGAACAATGGCCATTATATTTTAAACACAACACTATTTACAAAGTCTATATAACGCAGTATAAATTAATTTATAAAAGCCAAACAAACAACGGCATTATTAAAAGTCCATCCAACGAATATTCGGAGTAAGCCGCTGACAGCCGCCATTTTCCCCATTTTTCTAGCGCCAATTCTGACTAGCGCCAATCAGAAAAAGAGAATGAAAATTCGAAAAATTGTTCTTTATCCAAAATACTTGCACAAATAGGACAGTAAAAAATACGGTAGAAGTCATCAAACAAACAAATGTCAAATTAAATGTCGACGGATAAAAGGCAAAACGCATGAAGCGACACTTTTTGTCAAAATGAGTTATATACATATTTGAAATCAGCGAATTTTTCTCCGTCGTTTGAGCCGGGTTTCATGTAAAGTTCAAAAAATGTCGCTTGATGCGTTTTGCCTTATAACCGTCGATGTATAAAATAAATACAGGGTTATTTGTAATTCACTAGCATCCTTTTAACCCTAAACTCCTACCACTTAAACAAATGTTTTTTGTTTTACGGCTTTTGTCATAACTTAATATTTTTGGTGTAATAACGTCTTGAAAATTTGAGATTACCTCTAATTTTTACGATACTCTGAGTATTTGTATGGGAAAAAAAGTGCTTCATTTTAAAAAGTCGTAAAACAAAAAACATTTGTTTGAGTGATAGGAATTCAGGGTTAAGAGGATGTCAGTGAATTAAAAATAACCCTGTATAAGTCAAACAAAAGAATATGTATCGACTAGGTAGATACTGACTTCCACACTCAAAGACATAAATACTTGCTAATTATTTTTCATCTTGTTTAAATTCACAATATTGTACTGAAAAAAATGACTGGGAGTTACGAATGAAAAAACTTACCACGAGCTATGCGATTAAACAATTATTAAATAAATAAAAAATATTTTTAGTTTCACAAATATTTCACTTAAAAATAATTAAAAATAAAATGTACCTTATGTACAATTGGCAGCACCTGGGAAAAAGAGCTTTGTTTATTATAATTTAAGCTGAGTACATAATTATAAAATAAAATTAAATAAATAAAATTTGCAAACGAAATTACCTTAACATTGACACCAGATAATGAGTTCGAGAGACCCACGACATCATTCTGTAAAAATACAAAATATAGTTAAAAGAGCGCGCATTTTTTGCATTAATTTAATCCCTTGCTGTATCATTACTAGTAAGGTTTAGTTTTGAAATTCTTACGTAAGATATTTGAGGATTCCCTCTATAAATCAGTCATTTTAGAAACACGATTACTTGTACAGTAGCACACAACTTCTAGGCTCACCGATATGTACCTGCGCAGAAGACACGTTTTAGAAGCGCGGGAAATGTAATTGACCAATCGTCTTACTCCACACACGGCGCGTCTTTTTTTTGTGCCGCTATTGGTGGGTTACTGCCGCCATGTTAGCTCGCGTCACGTGGCAATCGTGGCATGTATGTGGCATGTTAGTCAGCCGCCATACTTCCGAGTGAAAAAACGGATAACAGGTGCACTGTAATTTGCACCTTGTCACTGTATAACAAGACTGATTTAAAGATTGAATCGTACCTACGGCTATCATCGGAATAGTTCGTTCGTATCTGCGCGAGATGCACGACGCGCCATATAAAATGTGTAAGTATTACCTACTGTAGTTCGTTCGATAGCAAAAAAAAAAACAAAGTCGTCTATAACTACGAAGCTTGAGGTCCCGTGTTCGATCCCCAGTCAGACGCTTGTACCAGCGTTGCCGGACGTCCCGATTTTGGCGGGACGTCCTCATTTTTTGGGTCAAAATTAAGAGGGTTTATACCTGCTGAGCTGGCAACGTTGCATTTTTGTTAGTTTTTCTCGATTATTCCATAAAAATTGAATGAAAATTAAAAATGTTTTGTATACAAATTGTTCTAATATATAAGTTAATGTGTCTACTGCAATAATAATTCGTGATAGACTTTTATTTTCTTTAAAAACAAACAAATTATTACCTAACGGTTTTTAAAGAAAATAAAAGTCTTATCACGAATTATTATTGCAGTAGACACATTAACTTATATATTAGAACAATTTGTATACAAAACATTTTTAATTTTCATTCAATTTTTATGGAATAATCGAGAAAAAGTAACAAAAATGCAACGTTGCCAGCTCAGCAGGTATGAACCCTCTTAAATGCCCCGCACGGGACGGGCTCAGTCCCGCTTTTGAGGAATGGCTCGACTGTGCGACGACGTATGGTAAAATAATGTATTTTCATTAAAATAGCTGTCATATGGAATTTAAATAAAAGGATGAAAATTTAAAAACGTTATTCCATCACAGTGTAAAATTATAATCTTAAACTTATAACTAATAACGAACTACATATTTGCATACAACTTTGATTCACACTTGACGAGCTTTTTATTATTATATCCTACTTTCGGCGGAAGAATCCCGCTTTTTTTGCTCAAAAGGTCTAAGAATCCCGCTTTGCCCGAAAAAAAAACTGGCAAAACTGATTTGTACTAAGCTCCGGTCGGTAGTCACAAAATTAGCCTGTCATAGTGTCCCGCTGCTAAGCAAAAGTCTCCCTGCTTGACCTCCACAACTCGTAGTCTGACGTAATGTCAGACCAGTCCTTTGTGTATACAGTCAAGTGTAAAAATATGAACTTATTCAAAGTTTAAGCTTAGCTTAGCTTAGTTTAGGCTTATTTTAAGTTTGTGGTAAAAATAAGTACCACAGACTCTTATTCCGACGCAATAAGGCCGCAGTAACATATCTTTGAGTGGTTCGAATAGGTAACTTATTTTTGCACTTGACTGTGCACGTCCAAATTGTCCCGCCGTCTCCTTCTTGGTCTGCCTCGTGGCTGATCGTTCTCCGGCACCCACCAAGCAACTCTGAGGATCTCCCCAAATCTATCAACGCAGAATTGGCTTCAGCTGATCGGAAAAACCTTTATGTCAACGCAATAAGAGCGAAAAAATGTCGATCGGCTCGGCTACGCGGGCCGAATGGAGCCGAGCTGATCGACGACTTTTTCGCTCTTATTGCGTTGACACAAAGGTTTTTCCGATCGGCTGAAGGCGATTCCGCGTCGTTAGATTTGGGGACACCCTTAGCCCACCTTTATGAAAGTCAAAAAGGGTTTAAAAATACTTACGTTGTAGCCATCGTCGAACGAGTCATATCCGGTGATAACGATGATTAATTGACACACGAAGAAAATGACTCGACTTGCCATGACGAAGATTTAGGATTACAAGCCTTTCTTTCCACCGTCTATTTATAACACTCATTAATTACCCACTTGTAGTGTTCACACTGAATTAATCGATTTGAACTGACTAAATTTCAATAAGCTAATCGATTATAAAGGCAATTTCAGGCGCATTTCTATTAGGTTCTAATTGCTTTGGCTTCGAACGATGATGTGCAAGTTCGGGATTGGATAGCTGAAGAATTCTAATGTCGTTACCGAGTTTTTTGCTTGTAAATCATTACTGGGTGTTTATTTGAGAATTTTATGATATTTATTAGCGGTTGTTAAACTAAAGATGTAGGGTAAAATATCCAATAGTCATCCAGACACTGGTAGTCGGCACCTGTCAATCTTTCGCACGAGTGGGAAGAGCACGAGAGATATCTTTAATTGAGGATGTCTAAAAAAAAATACCCATGGTTTTTATATTTTTTTTGTATAGAAAAGTCAATTATACGAAACTAATTTCAATATTTTGTCATTTAGTTCTCTACTTTTTTCAAAATTAATTATTGAAACTATTTTAGTTGATGACGTCACATTATAATTGAGGGCTCCCACAATGCCAAATTTCTAAATCTATCTAAATGCGTACGATGCAACCCCTTTAATTATTTTTTGCGTAGTGGTACACTATACACTGTGTCACTTTACTGGCACTGTCAAAGTGCTAGATGTCAGACAGCGGGTCCAAATCAAACTCCGTAGTATAATCCACGCGTAAATTGTGAAGAATCTAACCACACACAATAAAGTACGACCGGTCACGCAAAATACACCAATGTCAAATGAAAGTCATTGCTTATTTCTTATTTAATAAATTCATTACGTTATATAAAAAAATAATAACTACAGAAATCGAGTTAGAAAGCATTTATCTCGAAATGGTTTTCGATTTACTATACATTGCAAAAAAATAGACATCCCCAATTCTCCTTGCACTCATATACGGCCGACTACCGGTGCCCGGGTGACTACTGTACCTCTACCATGAGTTTACACTAGTTCACAGTGACCGTACTAGCGACGGCGTAAATGATTTGTATGGAGAATTGTACTTCCGTAAGTGACCGCTAGAGGCGCTGTACAATTCTCTATACAAATAATTTACGCCGTCGCTAGCGAGTACGGTCCCGTAAACTAGTGTAAACTCATGGTAGAGGTACTGGGTACTTTTCCCTGTTTGTGCTTTTGTTGGAGACCATATATTTATTTATAGTGAACTAGTTAATGCCAGCGGCTTCGCCCCCGTTGAAGTAGATTAAAACGTGTTTTCCCGTGGGCATGACATATTTTCCCGTGATAAAAAGTAGCCTATGTCACTCTCTAGCCCTTCAACTTTGTCTATACAACAAATCACGGCAATCTGTCACTCAGTTTCGATGTGAAATAATGACAAACAAACAAACGAAAACTTTAAAATTTATAATACCTATTAGTATATGGAAGTATGGAATGTTATTAATTTTGCTGCGCTTAGCAATTTAGGAATAAAGTTCTTTTCGGTGCATAATGAACCTGCGTTCTTTACCAAATCATCTCGTTGGAGGACATACCACGCTGCGCTAGCCAGTCCGTGGTCTCCATCCAAGATTTTTTTGCCCCCAACGGCCATCTGTTCTGCGTGCTATATGGCCTGCCTGACCATTGCCATTTTAACGAGCCAATCCGTTTGGCTATGTCGTTCACCCTTGTTCTTCTACGCATCTCCTCATTCCTGATTTGATACCGTAGAAAAACTCCGAGCGTTGCCCTCTCCATAGCTAACGAGCTCAACGGAGCGACTCTGAGCCTATTCATTAGGCCTGTGTAGTCAAACACCACGTCTCGGATCTATATGCCATCACTGGCAACATTGCCCCTCTGAGTCGGACCATGCGTGCATTGCGTTGTTTGGATGCGCCATTTTACCTAACTCTTTATTACTTTTATTAGAACTTAGAACGAATCCCGCGCAAATGGAGTCAAAAGCAAAACTGGTAGTAAATAAAACGCTTGTAATGTTTTAAACGTATTTATTCACGAAAAAACTTAAATGTCAATTTTATTGATATCAGTTTGGATAGGGGAAGGATCGTTTTGGGCTTCTACGGCGCTCTCTGTCTCTATGTACACCCGGAACCTCTTCGCGATTTCCGCAGCGTTACCAGGCGACTACAATAAGAAAGAAAATATAAATATTTATACTTAAGTTACAAATAACACAAACAGTTTTCAGTTTTGCTTTGGGGCCGTCTAACATTACGCGAAATTACGTGAGGTGATACCTTCTACTCCCCTTGGTGAGATGTCGTTTTGTTCGAGCCCCTCCCCTTAATTAATCCCTTAATTTCACGAGTAATTTTTAATAATGTGTATTGTCAGTGTAAATACATTAATTCTTAACTTGATAACGTATCCGATAAGACGCATTATTTAATACCACCTTTTAGTATTTTTTTTGTGTAGAATTTTCAGAAGTTCTAATTTAAGACTGGGTTTGAATTACAAACTTTTAGATATTTTGCCAATTCTAGGGTCTGTGCGAGATTGTGTAGGATTAACCATTAGGTATTTTAGGCCCCCCCCCCAAACGTCTTACTTAATTAATGGACGCCCCCTTACGCAAATTGCAGCAATTTAAATCTGCTAAGTTCAACTACCTACATAAGAAAAGCTGTACGTGGCTTTAAACAGGATTCATATCAGATGTTTTGCATTTTAATTATCACTTCGTATTTTCGCCATTTCCCTGTGAAAGGTATATTACTTAGTACTTTTCAAGTTTTTCCTATGTGTGTAATTAAGAACTAGCAATGTACACTTCGAATCAACTTATAATTTCTCGCGATGTACGTACAGTCAACCAATTTGATTCCTAGGCCACTTTGCCACTATAGAATCATGTCTGAATGAATCAACTTGTTTATCATCTATGACAGTGATTATTGGGTGATGTAAGTCATGATGACAAACTCGATCTTTGCGAACGTGTATCAACGATATTGAATAGGAAAGGAGTTTGCTTGTGTATTAATAACTTGAATTGTCACCGGCCGTCTGTCAAAATCAAATCTTCTTTTTCCTCTCATGTCATAGAGCGAAAACGTTTATAAACTCTTTACGTTTATTGCAAATTGTGTTCGGAAAGTTGGTAGGTAATCCTTTGACTCGCACTGACGTTGTAATTGTCTAGTAGTTAATGCGACAAGGTGCTATAGTGGCCTAGGAATCAAATTGGTTGAGTGTACAATTGGAAACGAAAACTACCGATCGGAATTATACGTTGAATCAAACTGTACGCAGCTACAAGTTGCAGAACATTATCAAAAATAGAAAAAACTTGAAAGTTTCCGGAAATTTTTACGACTAATTTACTATTCAACTAGTACTAAGGCAAGTTAAGTATGAAGTATCTTTTTTTATTTATTTTTTTATTTTCTTCAACTTCATTTTTTTTATTACTTTTACGGTCATCCCGTGAAACCATATATTTCAAACTAAATACAAACTGAAACATAGATGCACAGAAAAAACCCCAGAAAAAAGACCAATGCTGGGAATCGAACCCAGGTCCTCAGCGTTCCGTGCTGCGTGCTTACCCCTACACCATCACTGGTCTAGAAGTTAGCGACGAATCTTTCCCATACATCGTACACTTCAGTCTGTTATAATCACATTTAGGCAGTGATAAAGCGCATCTATGTTATGCCCTCTACCGAGAGACTTCAACACTCCTTCGGAGCTACCCGCTCACCTGGACCAAGAGATGGCGCTACTAGGCCAACTTTTACAAGTTAAGTATGAAGTATCTTTTTCTATTTATTTTTTTATTTTCTTCAACTTCATTTTTTTTATTACTTTTACGGTCATCCCGTGAAACCATATATTTCAAACTAAATACAAACTGAAACATAGATGCACAGAAAAAACCCCAGAAAAAAGACCAATGCTGGGAATCGAACCCAGGTCCTCAGCGTTCCGTGCTGCGTGCTTACCCCTACACCATCACTGGTCTAGAAGTTAGCGACGAATCTTTCCCATACATCGTACACTTCAGTCTGTTATAATCACATTTAGGCAGTGATAAAGCGCATCTATGTTATGCCCTCTACCAAGAGACTTCAACACTCCTTCGGAGCTACCCGCTCACCTGGACCAAGAGATGGCGCTACTAGGCCAACTTTTACAAGTTAAGTATGAAGTATCTACTAGTACTAAGGCTTACCAAATCCAGTGAGATGCATTTTTCTGTGCCATGCACAGTGATACAGAGGTGCTGTCTGTGATAGTTGACCTGCGTGAATAATAATAATACTTAGTACTTATAGGTAACGCCACGAGAGTTGAGGCGAATGATTACACACACATTGCAGCTACATAAAGTACTGACTGCAATAAAAGTAGTGAGTGAGTGAATGAAAATGTGACTTATATGACCTTAATAAATGATGAAATACCTACGAATACTATACATTTATTATAATTTTTCATAACCTATTCTATTTTTGAAATGAAACAATTTAAACTGATAACAAATATTCGCAACAAAAAATCGTTATTTTGCAAATAGCGAAAAATACACCGTGAAATTTTAGTGGTTGTTTTCCCGAAACGAGGTGATTTAGTTTCGATTGTACAATCGATTTATAATTACTATTTTGACTAGAGTCAAAAATCCAATTGTGAAAAACGAAAGTCGAAAATGACCGCAAACCAATACTTAGTAACGCTTCGTTAGTACAAGTAGCGTACGATCGTACGATAGGGTAGGTACCAACGAAGCGTTACTATTGGTTTGCGGTCATTTTCGGCTTTCGTTTTTCATAATTTGATTTTTGACTCTAGTCAAAATAGTAATTATAAATCGATTGTACAATCGATACTAAATCACCTCGTTTCGGGAAAACAACCACTAAAATTTCACGGTGTATGCATATCTGATTTAAATAAAATAGATGAAAATATTTTATTTTCTATTTTGTTTGAACTAGACGTATTTTCCTAAATAATTCTTAAAAAATATATTAAAGAAAATTTTAGTCAATCTTGTAATTCACTGCCGAGTCTGTTGAACTTGCTATCGGTACGAATAAATTAAAAAAATCCCACTGTCATTACACGACATGTTGTTGTGTGCGTGACCTCAACTCTCGTGGCGTTACATATACTTTATACAATCGTTACTGAAAGTCAAGTACCGTGATAAAACTAACTTTTACTTTTATTAATTTTTTAATTATGATTAGGCCGGGAGGCATTGCCGAGTGAGTGAGTGAGTGAGCGAGTAAGATTGTATACAACCCTGTTTAAATAAGTTGATTGTTCTTGTGTTAAAAACAATCAAAAATGCTCAAACCTTTGCTGCGGCGAAAGGAATCTCACTGATTCTGCCCTTTAAAAAATAACAGTAGCATGGAATAATATTACGTGTGTATGTATAGTATAAATCTTCCCTGGTGAATTTTTCGCTTCGAGCCATTACATTAAATTTGAACCTTAACACTATGACGATACCGTTTGTTTTGAAAGATAAGGGCTCGAAGCGAAAAATTCACCTGGGAAGATTTATACTATATATATAATATATGATTATATTATGATTTGTGTAAGATACATAATACATATTACTATTGGACCCAGCAGACGTCGCGTCGTCCATTAAATTTGATATTTTAAATTTATCAGTTACCTTTTTTGAACACAAATATAAAAAATAACAATGAATAAAACTTAACTATAAACTAAATATGTAACTTAAAAACTACTAGATCAAGTGTAAATAAAAAAAGGCCCCCAGTGGCATCGTGCCCAAAGGGCTCGCAGCATGGCGATTCATTGAGAGAGATAGCTAGCTGCCAGCCCTTTGGTCTCCAGTACCTAGTGTCGACCAGACTGTTTTGCACTTCTTAAATGGTTGAGTCATAATTTTTCGATATCTCACTGATCACTTTACTATGGTCACTATGTCAAAATTATTTACAAACTTTCCAAATCCTATAAGGTGCAAATCTTGGCGAGAGGCTTTCTTTAATTAAATACAGGTAAATTTATAATTTTATATTCAATCTAAACTACCGCTAGATAGATAGCGGTAGTTTTCTAGTCAATAAAACTACCGCTAGATGTGTTAATTGTCAATTGTTCAGCAAATCAAATTTGGTGAAATACCGGCAGCAGCGCCACCTACCGGGTCCAATTTTGTTTTCAAACCCTCCAGCAATCCATTCAAATATACACATAAAATTTCATCCAAGTCGGTTCACCCTCTTATGTAACCAGCTTTTGCCCGCGACTCCGTTTGCGGAAAATTCTAATTTGTAAATACTTATAGTCTAAATAATATAGCCTATGTTACGCAGGAATAATGCAGCATTTTAATGGTGAAAGAATTTTCGAAGTTGGTCCAGTAGTTTTTGAGTTTATTCGTTAAAAACATACAAAAATACAAATCCTTCCTCTTCATAATTTAAGTGTAGGTAACCAAGAAGAAAATTATAGCTCAAAATATACAGTGTCATCGTATTTTGATCTTTTTTAATGTTGAAACTCACCATAGAACATATTTTGATAATACTGAGGAACACCAAAAACAAGATAGAAGCGTTCATGTTTTGCAAGATTTGATTACCGAAATACATTGGATTTTTCACAAGCTCTTATCTATTCTGTTAATGGAAACAATTTGGTTGCATTAATTGATTTTCCGGCCAGTAATAAAAACAGAAATAGCACAATTAAAACAATCTGCAATTAAATAGATAGATAGCCTATAATCGAACTGCCATTACATTAAAACTGTCCATGTCCATGTCAATGAATTTGAACCCGCAGGCTTACTGTCTAACACGCTGAAGTATGCTTTCGTGACCGCTATTTCTTCCTGTCAAACGGTGTAACGAAACCTTAGTTCACACTCATACTAGGGGCGTTCAATAAAAAGTGAGAATGAGTATGTTATAAACAACTTTTACTAAATGTCATTTTATTTTTCGACATAGTCACCTTTTAGCATAATACACTTAGTATATCTTTTTTCTAAACTTAAAATTCCATTTTTAAAAAAGGTCTCATCTTGAGTACTTAAAAAATCTTGTACTGCAGCGACTACCGCGTCGTCGTCTTCAAATTTCTGGCCTCTCAGGTATTGTTTCAATCTCGGAAATAGGTAGAAATCACTGGGAGCGAGATCTGGTGAATACGGAGGATGCTTAAGGATATCGAACCCAGCATCACGAATTGCAGGCATTGCAACGGCGGACTTGTGTGCCGGGGCATTGTCCTGGTGGAACAGCACAACTTTCGAGAGTTTACCTCGCCGTTTTTCGCGGATCTCATTACGCAATGTTGCTATTTGTTTGGCGTATAAAGTGCCCGTAATAGTGGCTCCATGCTCGAGATACTCAATCATTAATACCCCTTTACCATCCCAAAAAACAGAGCCCATGACCTTACCAGCAGATGGGCTCACCATGAATTTCGTCGGAGTTGGAGATGATGACCTTTTCCATGTCATAGACTGCAGTTTCGTTTCAGGGTCGTAATGATGGAGCCATGTTTCGTCCATTGTTATAAATCGCGCCAAAAAAAGTTCCCGGTCTTGCTGCATCAGGTTCAAAGCTTCTTGACAAATCTCTAGTCTAGTTTGTTTTTGCGTGTCAGTAAGCATTCTTGGTACCCAACGCGCATATACCTTTTTCATACCCAAGCGTTCATGTAAAATATTATGCACGCTCCCCGTTGAAATCTTTACATTTTCAGCAATAAAACGAACTGTGACACGACGGTCCGCCAAAACTGAGTTTTCGACTTTTTTCACAATTTCTTCAGTTACTGCTGTAGTAGGGCGTCCGGAGCGGGGGTTGTCCATTGTCGATGTTCTTCCACGTCTAAATTCGGCGCACCAACGTGCGACTGTCGAATACGGAGGAGCATTAGACCCTAAAGTGTCCCGCAAATCCAAATTGACTTGGTCCGTAGAAAAATTTTTCAAATACAAGTATTTGATAACGGCGCGCAGTTAAATTTTCTCCATTTTCGCTAACGTACTCAATAGCATTGCAAAGAAATTACCGTATATTTTTTTAAACAAAAGACAGTTAGTTTTTTTTTCATAGCAATCAGCTAGATAGATTAGCTTTACCGGCCAGTATTTAATTTCGTAATATTAAAAGAATTTGCATCTCATTCTCACTTTATATTGAACGCCCCTCGTACTATTACAATGAACTGCACAATTAAGTAGTAGTTTTGTACACTAGGACATACAGTGCTAATTTGTATGTGCAGTTCATTGTAATTAGTATGAGTGCGTACTAACCACAGAGGTACTAACGTATCGATAAGATGGTGACAGAAAGAGATGGTGAAAGCGAAGGCAAGCGCCTGCTCGTTAGACAATACGGTCTCCGATTTTAGTCGCCTCATTGACTTGTAATTTGGTATAGGTACACAAGATGTTGTGGGTGGGGGTTGGTTGTAATAGAAAGATCTCGCTCCAGGCAGAAGTCCAATGGAAGTCGTATTTATGCAGCCGAGTTGAGAAACTTCGATAGCGCGATGCAGGATGTAGCAGTTAGTTCCTTATTTGATGACTAGATGGTGCCAGGAGTAGCTGCAATGTTTTAGAATGCGTCATCATCATCATAAAAACATCCACTGCTGACATGCCTCCGCCAAGGGACCTCCGCCAAACAGATCGGTCCCGCGCCATCCGCATCCAACCAACGTCGTCGCTCCAGACCATAACGACGCCATCTAGTGATAAATACCTGTCAAAAAACCCTCATTGCGGAAATAACACTTAATTAGCCTTTAAATTGGTAGCCAAATTTGAATATTCTCAAGGTTTTTTTTTTCATTAAATACATATTACACAATTAAATGAGTCCTAATAATGAGTCGATTAAAATGTGTCTAAAATTGATTATTTCGGTGGAAATAGGACAACGTTTCAATTAGTACCTAAGTGCCGTATAAAAGAGGGAGGGAGACGCGGGATCCGTAGGCGTAAGCCACACAGAAGAGACGTGGGACGGGGGCGCGTCGTAGCCGCGGCGCCCCTTCAATCAGTTTTCATACTAAATGTATAGAAGCGTCGCGATCCAAAGCAGACAGAAGAGACGGGGCGGAGACGCGGCCTGCGAACAAACGACGCGGACTGCGACGCGCCCCCTAGTGCAGTCATTGAAGCGAAAAATACGGTCTTACCTCCGAATTTTTTAACTGTGAACCGATTTGCATGAAATTTTGGAATTAAGCTCATCTTACGCTTAACTTCAAAAGTGAAAAAAATCTGAACTCCGCCTATTATTTTTAAGGGGTGTAAACAACCCCTTAATGGAAAAATTGATATTGAGCCATTTTATCGCTAGAAAACATGTCTAATAGTAAGTTGTAAATTGAAAAAAATCACAAAAAAATACTTTGGTATGACATAAAAAGATGTAAGTATAGAGTAAGTAATATTTTATATTCTCTATAATAATTGTCAAATTTTTAAACCCCTTTCAACCCTTGAAAACTACCCCTTGATAAAAAATTGTTAATTGTTGGATTAAGTGCTGCTATCCTGCTCTTTGAATAGTCATCATCATCATCATCATCAGCCTATAACAGTCCACTGCTGGACATAGGCCTCCCCCAATGAGCGCCATTGCGCCCTGTCCTCGGCTAGACGCATCCAGCTTCTACCAGCAGCCTTTCGCAGATCGTCACTCCACCTGGCCGGAGGGCGCCCTACACTACGTTTGCCAAGACGCGGTCTCCACTCAAGAACTCGTTTACTCCAACGGTTGTCGGTTCTTCGACAAATATGACCAGCCCACTGCCACTTCAACTTGCTAATTCTCTGAGCTATGTCGATGACCTTAGTTCTGTGTCGGATATCCTCGTTGCGGATTCTATCTTTCAGAGAAACTCCGAGCATAGCTCGTTCCATAGCTCGCTGAGCGACCTTGAACTGGTGGATTAGCCGTACTGTGAGTGTCCACGTTTCAGCTCCGTATGCTCCGTTTGAATAGTACGAACGTCAATACTAGTAGAATATATTTTCATTAGATTTTTGGATAATATAATTTTATGGCACAATTTTATGATATTATTAAAAAAACAGGTTTTTTATCTACTTGCATTTTTTTATCAAACAAAATGTATTGAAATTGGGTGTCTAGTTAAAATATTATATTAAACACGTGCTCATTCCTTTGCAGGCGGAAATATACTGGTCACATTATAACGAATAAACGGAGCACGCACAGCTGATCACATGGCTTTTTCGTTGGCCCCTTCACTCAAATGTGTTATATATACATATAAGAACGTTGGTATGTATTCATGCCTACGTTTCCAAAATATATGAGCCATATTATGTATATATATACACATTACAATAGTTGTGGGTCTCTATTATACTGCGTACTTTCACATTGCTCCAAATATTCACACTCCGAAATTTTCAGTTACTAAGTAGAAAAAAATATGATAAGTTTTTGGACCATAACTCCTTCAATTTTCATGCTATCACAATTTATAAAAAACCATTGTAAAGGTAATTAAGAGAGCTACAACACATCCTTTATTGCAATATATAGTAAAAAACCTTTTTCTAAAACGGTGAAGGGTTAAAGGGCTTAAGAGAGGCTGTGATTGCGCTGCCACGCGCTCTTTAAACAATCATATCTCCGTCAATTTTTGTTTAACAGAAAAAACAAAAAACCAAATTGTTTGTCAGAAAAATACCTAAATTTTTTATCCATACACTTTTATACGTATCTGTCGTAATTTTTGAGATATTATGAAAAAAAAGTGGGTTTTTTAAATATTTGAAATTTTGTTTTTTTTTTAATCGTGACTTTTTTGAAAAATATGTGTCCTGAAGCAGCCAAACTGATACTATCTATCAAACTCGTCATAATAAAGTTAATTCTAGGCGGAATACGATTAATTTTAATTTTGGTGGAAACGGCACTTATGAAACCCATTGATTTAAAAGAAAAAACATTAGATGCTCTCCTTATTTGCAATACAGCTCACTTATTTTACGTGCAAAAGACTTTTAATAGTGCTCATTTTAAAGCTTATTTCAAGCACTACAAAACCCTTTTGTATTAGAATGCATAAAATGCATCTGCTCGCCGCTATATGGCATTGACCACATCGATTAAATTTCAGACAAAATAAACAACGGCTTTGATCTTTAATATCTAGCTTAATATTGCACTTAGAATACTTTATAAAAAACCAAATTGTTCATTGTTTTACCTGCCACAATTTTGTTCTGTATAAAATTTTCGATAAAATGTATATTTTTGGAGATATTTGCAAAAAACCGATGAAAAACGTGAAAAAATTGCTAATTTTCAATTGCCAATAACTTGAAAAGTATTGGATTTTTTGAAAAACTTTATAGATGATTTTTTGCTTAAAATTAGGCCTTCTATCGATATCCGAGGTTATTTTGAAAGAAAAAAAATTCACCCCCGAGAAGGGGTGGCAACCACCCCCAGGGTAGTTGCGGAGTTCAAATCATTTTCACTTTTGAAGTTAAGGGTAAGATGCACCTAATTCCAAAATTGTATGCAATTCGGTTCACAGTAAAAAAATTCGGAGCAATAATGCTTCAATGACTGCACTACCCGTCCCACGTCTTTTCTGTGTGGCTTGCGCCGTAGCCTGGGCAGTCGCCGCCATGCGTGTCGCTGTGTTACTAGCACGCCTAGTCGCGTTCCGGCCCAGCCACGACTTCGTGCGACCGGCGGCGCGGTGTTTTATCAGTTCATCGCGTGTGCCGTGAAGTAACAACCACATGTAACAACTGTGCGGCGTCTCAGCCACGCAATGAATAGAGAGCAGTCGCGCGAAGTCGTGGTCGGGTCGTTAGAGCCATATAATATAACACTTGTGATTTGCGAACGTATTAAAAGAATATACTGTTTTAAACTTTCGTGATTTTCACTCAGTTAACTCGTGACCACGGCTGCTGCAATGTGGCCGAAACGTTGAGGTAAATATTAATTGCGTCCCGTTTAGTATACAGGGTTATTTGTAATTCACTGACATCCTCTTAACCCTGAATTCCTATCACTCAAACAAACGCTTTTTGTTTTACGACTTTTTAAAATGAAGCACTTTTTTCCCATACAAATACACAGAGTATCGTAAAAATAAGAGGTAATCTAAAATTTTCAAAACGTTATTATTATTACACCAAAAATATTAAGTTATGACAAAAGCCATAAAACAAAAAACATTTGTGTTAAAAGGATGCTAGTGAATTACAAAATAACCCTGTAGTTTTTTAAGGTAGTTCATCTATCTGGTAGTTTCCTGGGATTTTAAGGATTAAAAAAACAACAGAAACAATAATTCAGCAACATTTTATTAACAGATCTTGTCAAGTTTGAAAATAGTGCCTGAGGCGCTACTACGAAATTCGAAAATCGAAGTTCGTATCGCATTATCCCTCTCACTCTCGTGTCAAATCATATTAGCGTGAGCGGGACGGCACGAAACAAAGTTCGAATTATGCACTTCGTGGTAGGGCCTCTGATACTTCTCTATCCGTCTAGCGAGACTGTTGTGAATATGTACGAAGGTTATGTTATTCCTGTAAGTAAATAAAATAAAATTAAGTTATGCCAATCTAAGCCAAGGCTGTGTTTGTTTTCTTTAGGTTGGTATTATAGCTAAACCGTTTAAAAATGAGCGGTACAGGGGCTGGGGGAATGACGAAAAAGGGGACTGGGAGAGGTGCGGGCGGCGAGCGCGCCTCGTGTGCCTGCCGCTCGCACCTCTCTCGGCCCCCTTTGTCGTCTACCCCCGCGCCTCT
This sequence comes from Archips crataeganus, assembly GCA_947859365.1. Lineage (NCBI taxonomy): Eukaryota > Metazoa > Arthropoda > Insecta > Lepidoptera > Tortricidae > Archips > Archips crataeganus. The sequence goes on along the minus strand of OX402071.1, from coordinate 3,381,921 downwards.
ATACCCCACGGGCAAGGACTCATTTAAACGGTTTAGCTATAGCTTTACGGCCCGGCCACGAGATCGCGCGACCGGCGCCGCGGCGAGCGTTTTATTAGTTCATTGCGTGTGCCGCCAGATAATCACTGTGCGGAGAGCGTCTCGGCCGCGCAATGAACGGAGAAAACGCTCATCGCGGCTCCGATCGTGTAAAGTCATGTGATTAATACTATTAGCGTGTACGGAACAGTACGATACGAAGTTCGAAAATCGAATCGACTTGGACTGTAAATAGCTCTAGCTTGTGGGATCCCTTGGTTTCGCATAATTTAATAAGTCATAATGCATCATTCTTCATAATCAACTTTAGTAATAGTGATTTATTTCTGAAACAGTATGTTTTTCAGGACTTTTTTAAATACCATCTTATACACCGTGAAATTTTAGTGGTTGTTTTCCCGAAACGAGGTGATTTAGTTTCGATTGTACAATCGATTTATACCTACGTACTCGTAAAAGTGCTGAACTATTTTATTTTACTTTTCTTTATTTGCTTATGTTTCACTAACACTAGGGTAAGCTTATATATCATAAATTTGACTAACACCATGTACTATCGCCCCAAGCGCCAGATAACCACCTTAAAGGCCCAGTTTGCGTGCAGTGGCTAGACATCTGTCCATAACAATCCATAGCAATAAACATCAACGGCTGCAAGCAAATTTGTTTTGAAAATGGGTATCTGGCGCTTGGGGCGATAGTACCTAACATATTTATAAGTAATACTAACAAATGATGGATCATAGTCATCTGAATAAATCAATTATTATTATTATTATTATGTTGGTACGGATTTCCGATCACGGGCCCATGGGGACCCGGTCATTTGAAAGGCATTCATGGGGCCGAAGCCAACATGAAGAGGCCTTTGGTACCATATAATATAAATGAGATGGGCGCAACTATGGAGGTCTATCCCCTAATACACCATGAGGATGTGCTAGCGGACAGTCCTCCACAGTTGCCAATCTATTGCCAGGTAGGAATCGACATGGAATTGGCTATGGGGTTGGGATGTTGTGGACAGGATTACCGGGCTATGGAGTGAGATAACGGACACCTACCATTTCAATATCTCATAAACTGAACTTTTGGTAGGCGGTGACTCGCCATTCACTAAATGGGCCCCTCAAACTATTGCCCACTCGGGGCAACGAGGCGGCAACATTGGTGTGAACGGCTAAGGATGGAGAGGTGTTCCTGGACTTTAAACTTCAAAATGCCAACTCGCCACTTACGGAAACACATCCATCCTTCGAACATTAGCTCTTGCGCTCCACTCTATTATTATTATTATTATAATTACTATTTTGACTAGAGTCAAAAATCCAATTGTGAAAAACGAAAGTCGAAAATGACCGCAAACCAATAGTAACGCTTCGTTGGTACAAGTAGCGTACGATCGTACGATAGGTTAGGTACCAACGAAGCGTTACTATTGGTTTGCGGTCATTTTCGACTTTCATTTTTCACAATTGGATTTTTGACTCTAGTCAAAATAGTAATTATAAATCGATTGTACAATCGAAACTAAATCACCTCGTTTCGGGAAAACAACCACTAAAATTTCACGGTGTATTAGAATGCAGTAGGATACGTTAGTTTCACAAATAAATCACTTTATGACTAACGTTGATTATGAGCAATGGTACATTATGACTTGTTAAAATTATGCGAAACCATAGAGATCCCACTCTACCTCGGGAACGCGCGAGTGTAATGTAACGTAAAACCATTCGTCTGGAAGAGTTCTTTTGGACCACAGTCCTGTCGCTACATACTTAGGTACTCTTTTATTGTAATTTCAGCCGGAAGACATCCACTGCTGAATATAGCCAAGGTTTACCGAGCATACCGGTCCTGCGCCATCCGCATAACCAGCTCGTCGCTTCATCTCGTTGAAGGCCTACCTACACTGCGTCTAACAGTACGTGGACGTCATTTGAGAACTTTTATAAGGCCTGTTTTCACTTTTTTAAGTGGCAAGTGCAGGTGACAAGTGCAGGTGTAAAGTAATTAGTAAAAACAACTTGTAAACGGTCACGCTATTAAGTGGCAAGTGCGAGTGCGAAGTGCAGGTGGAAGTAAAGTGAATAGACGCTCGGCTTGTTTTTGCAGTACGAACGGATGCGAGCGGTATCAACATGAGGTGGAATGAGCAGAACAATAGTCATTAAATTTATCTTCAGTCATTCGTATTGCATTACGAAATCCCCGTAAAAGTTTATCACTAGCTCCATAGTTCCATACTGAATTCTTATACTGATACATTTTTTGCCTTTTAGGATTCTCGATTCTAAATAACACCTCATTCTCGGAAAACGATTACCGCGACTTTACTTTTTAAAATATTTCGTAATTCTAATCGTTGTCCGTCTTCCATTTTGTTCGACACTTTGCACCTGCACAAACCACAACTAAGCAATGTGTAAATTAATTCTTAACACTTAACACTTACCATCGTAAAACATGTTAACTAATCACTTGTCACCTGCACTTGCAACTTAACAAAGTGTAAACAAGCCTATAGGTAGGCCTATAGGTAGGACTCCGAGAGGAAGGGCTACGGATTAGCCCGAAACATGTCGAGTTAAACTCGTTTTAACACGTGAGTGATCCGTTTATTTTCACTATAAGCCTATAGGTATGGGTTAGTTACTACTATATAGTAATACTTACATAATTTTAATACTCACATAGTACTTACGTCTATGAGTAAGTATGAACTATCCAAGTTACTATCATTTTTATACCATTTCCCTGAAAACAAAGAACATTATCTATTGAATAGTTAAAATTGCTTTCATCGTACATTTTTTATGCAGGATCCCCGTGATGTTTATTGTTCTACAAAACACTTAAAATATTATAGCTATTTGATAGTACGTAATGGTTACGTATCAAAATATAAACCTAACGTAAAATAACCTACGTTTAAAATACCTAAAACCTAAATACCTAATGATTTTAAATACCTAAGCAACTAACACCTACCTACGAATTACCTAAGTTTAAAATACCTAATGGAGTAAATGTCTAATGTTTAAAATATCAACAGCTATGACACCTAAGTTTGATACATCAACATTTGAAATACCAAATGGTCAAAATACCTAAATGAAACGAACGTCGCTTAATTTTTGGCGAGCGAGCGAAGCGAGCGAGCAAGACGGTTCGGGGCGGAAGCGACTCGGAATGGTTAGGTTCAAAGGCTAATGCGGGAGCGTAGCGGAGCGAAGCTCCCGCATTAGCCTTTGGTGTTAGTTTTTTTTTTTATTATCACGTGAAAATCTAATTTGTTTGATAAAATTTGGTATATGATTTACATTTAGGTACATTTCATAATGTTAAAGCTACGCTTCGCTCCCGCCTTAGCCTTCTGAACCTGACCTATCCGAGTCGCTTCTGCCTTAAAAGTCTTGCTCGCTCGCTTCGCTCGCTCGCTGCCAGCGAGATACCGGTTAGGATATACGAAAGCTTTCGGTATTTTGAATATAAGTGAAAAAATCATTAGGTATTTCGTTTTTAGGTATTTTTAACGTAGGTTATTTTACGTTAGGTTTTTTAATTTGAGACATTGTAATACGTAGGCATTTTAAGCTTTCGGTATTTTGAATATAAGTGAAAAAATCATTAGGTATTTAGATTTTAGGTATTTTGAACGTAGGTAGGAGTTCGATAGCACGAGCTTTTTATATTATTTAAGAAGAAGATTTACATACCAATGAACAATGCCTCAAGACAGTACAGATTTTATCACCAGGTCCCAATTGCATAACAAATTAAAAGCTAATAGTATTAGCTATTTTGTATTGAAATTTGTATTTTGTTATGCAAGGGCCCAGATATTTAGCTTACATATCTGTCATCGTCGATCTGAAGCTTCCTTGGCAAGGCACGGAAATATTGACTCACGCCGCCCTGTAAAAAACGAAGGTCCATATTTAAATGTAATACCTACATAGTTATAGTTACAAATTTTAGTGTATACATTTTGTTTTTTTGATGCTCAATGGGTACGAACATCAATCAAAAGATTTTCAATATTTTGAAGGTCTTAAGTCCTATGGAACTCGTTTTTATTAAGTAAACTAGCTTTTGCCCGCGACACCGTCCGCGTGGAATTAGTGATTTGGGCAGCTTATGTATTTTTTTTATCCAGTTTACTTTTTCATCAATTATGGCTCTCCTTAGTTCCTCGATATAAAAAAAAATATAACTTGACACTTATCGTCATATAACCCTCCCCCCTCCCCGCACCACAACCCCGTATAATATAATATTATATAGCCTATAAAGCCTTCCTCGATAAATGGGCTATCTAACACTGAAATAATTTTTCAAATCGGACCAGTAGTTCCTGAGATTAGCGCGTTCAAGCAAACAAACAAACTCTTCAGCTTTATAATATTAGCATAGATGTATGGTTTCTCTCGTTATCTACTTATGAAATTTATGTTTTTGAAGGTACAATAAAAAAGTTATACATACGAGTACATACATAAAAGTGAAAAGGGATAGGAAATAGGTCAAATATTAGAAGAAAATAGACGATGTGTCGTATCAAATGGTGCTAGATTTTTTTTTTTTTTAAATCGACCTAGTCCCAAACTAAGCAAAGCTTGTACTATGGGTACTAGACGACGATAAACATACTTATATAGATAAATAAATACTTAAATACATAGAAAACATCCATAACTCAGGAACAAATATTCGTACTCATCACACAAATAAATGCCCTTACCGGGATTTGAACCCAGGACCTCTTGCTTCGTAGGCAGGGTCACTACCAACTAGGCTAAAGCGGTCATTAAAAAAGGACTGCAACGACAAGAAAGCAAATGCCGGTTTATTCGTTTATGATTATTTTAATGGATCCTTTTTCACTTTTATTTGTTGTTCTACAAGTTCCTTTCACGTTTGTAATGGATCTCTTAAAACGACTTAGACGACCGGATGGCCTAGTGGTTAGAGAACCTGACTACGAAGCTTGAGGACCCGGGTCCGATTCCCGGTCGGGGCAGATATTTGTGTGACAAATACGCATGTTTGTGCTCGAGTCTTGGATGTTTAATATGTATTTAAGTATGTATTTATCTATATAAGTATGTTTATCCGTAGTCTAGTACCCATAGTACAAGCTTTGCTTAGTTTGGGACTAGGTCAATATTGGTCTCAATCGTCCCACGAAAAAAAACCGCAGTAGGTAACTCATTAAAAATACTGGCGAAATCCCTAGTGCTATGATGTTACTATACCTTGACAAGCTCGTGCGCGGCACTCGGCGGAACCCTGTCGCAGGGAGCCTCTGCTAATAATAACTCGCTGACTGCGACAGAGTTCCGCAGAGGGAGCTTGTCGGACTATAGCCAAACATTAATTTTATTACGATTGCTTACCTTCACGAGCATATTATTTATCTGTAATAAATAATAAATAAGTTTTTACAAGTTAAGTATGAAGTATCTTTTTCTATTTATTTTTTTATTTTCTTCAACTTCATTTTGTTTATTACTTTTACGGTCATCCCGTGAAACCATATATTTCAAACTAAATACAAACTGAAATTACTTCATACTTAACTTGTAAAAGTTGGCCTAGTAGCGCCATCTCTTGGTCCAGGTGAGCGGGTAGCTCCGAAGGAGTGTTGAAGTCTCTCGGTAGAGGGCATAACATAGATGCGCTTTATCACTGCCTAAATGTGATTATAACAGACTGAAGTGTACGATGTATGGGAAAAATTCGTCACTAACTTCTAGACCAGTGATGGTGTAGGGGTAAGCACGCAGCACGGAACGCTGAGGACCTGGGTTCGATTCCCAGCATTGGTCTTTTTTCTGGGGTTTTTTCTGTGCATCTATATTCCAATTTGTATTTAGTTTGAAAATATTTTTTTGTCAAAAAACATTGTTATTAAAAGCTTTTTGCTGACTGAACTTTTTGTTCACTGTACAATGCAAGGATTATTAGCAAATGTACTGTTCCAGCCATATTTGTGCAATTTTCCAGGTTAAAAGGTATCCTATATGTTAATCCAGATCAGAATCCGTCAAACCGTTTTAGCGTGAAAGAGTAAGAAACATCCACTCATCCATCCATACTTTCGCATTTATAATATTAATAAGAAATAAGACAACATACCAGCTGAAAATAAAAAAGGTCGTATTAAAAACTTGAACTTCAATATCAACCTTTAATGGGGTGGTTTCAAAGTACCCAAATAAAAAGTCACCTGAGAAGCGATTTACAATTTATATGAATATATGAATAATAATATGAATATGAAACTGTGGAACCAGCTTCCGGCAGCAGTGTTTCCAGACAACAATGACATCGGTGCTTTCAAGAAAAGGGTTTATACTTACTTTAAAGGCTGGCAACAGATTGGCGACTATCTTTGAGTTGGTGATATTTATAGGCGGTGGTGATCATTTTCCATCAGATGACCCGCTTGCTCGTTTGCATCGCTCTCATAATAAAAAAAAAATTACAAGTTAAGTATGAAGTATCTTTTTCTATTTATTTTTTTATTTTCTTCAACTTCATTTTTTTTATTAATTTTACGGTCATCCCGTGAAACCATATGTTATAAAAAATTTATTATTATTATTATTATAAAAAATAAAAAAAATGAAGTTGAAGAAAATAAAAAAATAAATAGAAAAAGATACTTCATACTTAACTTGTAAAAGTTGGCCTAGTAGCGCCATCTCTTGGTCCAGGTGAGCGGGTAGCTCCGAAGGAGTGTTGAAGTCTCTCGGTAGAGGGCATAACATAGATGCGCTTTATCACTGCCTAAATGTGATTATAACAGACTGAAGTGTACGATGTATGGGAAAGATTCGTCGCTAACTTCTAGACCAGTGATGGTGTAGGGGTAAGCACGCAGCACGGAACGCTGAGGACCTGGGTTCGATTCCCAGCATTGGTCTTTTTTCTGGGGTTTTTTCTGTGCATCTATATTTCAGTTTGTATTTAGTTTGAAAAAAAAAATTACTAATTGCGTATAGTTAGTTTTATTTTATTTATAGTTATAGTATTAATTTATTATTGTTATTTTCTCTTAATATTTGTATGTGTTTAATAATAATAAATAATTGCGTATATATTTTTAATATAACGGTTTTTCTTTATTTCCTCGCATTTGTGATGAAAAGTAGTGTCTAAGTCGAGTGTAAATGATCAATTAAAACCCTTGTTTATCTACTGTACGACTCTCCTGTGGACATGGCAAAAGTAAAGCGTCTAAAGCCAATATTTTTTAGTCAAGTCTACATCGGCGTGTGGGACGCCTGGCTAACTTTCGGCCTATTTAAATAAATCTTAAGTTTGCTGACTCAGAGTCGCTAATTTTATGTCCACAGGAAAAACAACTTTAGATTCTTACGCTGATGACCTTAGTATTAGTATGGATTGAGCGTCCACGCATTGGTAGCATTGCTTCTCACCTGTCTGGCATCCAGTTCCTTCCCCTCCGCACTCTAAAAATTAGTTCAAATTAATTAATGCTATCAGTAATCGCTATGCTGTCACTCAGAGGGCAATGGAGAGGGCTATGCTCGGAGTTTCTCTGCGGGATCGCGTTGGAAATTATGAAATCCGCGCAAGACTAAAGTCACCGACTAGCACGAAGATTCGCTAGACTCAAGTGGCAGTGGGCAGGCACATCGCTCGTAGAACTGATGGCCGATGGGGCCGAAAGGTGCTCGAGTGGTGTCCACGGACCGGAAGACGCAGTGTAGGTAGGCCACCAACAAGATGGAGCGACGAGCTGGTTAAGGTTGCGGGATCGCGTTGGATGCGGATGGCACGGGACCGATCTGTTTGACGAGCCTTGGGGGAGGCTATGTTCAGCAGTGGACGTCTTTCGGCTGAAATGATGATGATGATGATGATGAATTAATGCTATAAGTCGCAAGTACCTATGTACATAAGTATATTGAAAATCCCAGCCCAGCCCAGCCCAGTGGTAAACCTATGGCATCTCAAGCAGAAGGTCATGCGTTCGAGCTTGGGCTCGCACAACTGAGTTTTTAGTTGTCACTTCCGAGTTTTCACTCGCTCACGACGTTGTTTTGGATCTAAAACAGCCACGGCAGATAAAGTACTTGAAAGATGCGTTCCTATAGGTACATACCAATGACACGATATCTGGTCTTATTTCGCTCATCAATTGAATCCCACCGCCCTGCAAAAAAAAGGTCAGTTTTTATAGAGCTTTCTCTTCTTCAGTGCGTTTTCGCCCACCGTTGGACATACGCTTCTCTAATCTTTTTCCATCCAGATTGGCTATTTGTTACCCTCTTCCAGACTGGTCCTGCTGTCTTCCTAATATCATCATGTTGGCGCCACTTTTTCCGGTCACTAAACGTGGCGCTAGTAACGCGAGTCAAGCGATGCACCGTGGGTCCAGTGCTGCCACCTGCGGCAAACGTAGAAACGTTGCCAGCGAATCACGGGCTACCTGCATCGGCTGACGTCACTTCCGCGCGCGAAGATCCGAGTTTTTAAAAACCCCGAGCTCAAGCGGCGGGCACTCATTCGCTCGAGATTCGTCGTGAAGGAAATAAGATAGTCATAATAATTGTTATACTGCTTACCTGATTATAAGTTTCCAAAATTAAAGTATTTTATCTATTCTTGCCATCTAAGTAGATTTAACTTACAATCAGACCATCGGGCAGGCGGTATGCCCACACTTCTTTTGCCTGGCTGGGGTCTCCATTCCTAACACAGCTAAGTATAATATGGAACTATCTAACAGAGTTTTTTTTTATTCCTACTACTTAGGCATAATAATAATACTTACATGAATGAACATCATGTTTAGCTAAAACAAATAAAATGTCTTAAAAAAGGTGGGTACTTCGATCGAATACGTCACATCAAGAAATCTGGTAGCACTACTCGAATCCGTATGAAGCTCTCATTTCAGTATCTGACAAATAAGGTAAATCTTACTATGAAGAAAATGTTTATTCGGCAATAAAAATAAACACAGGAGTTACAGTTACCTACATATTATGAAAGTTTATAATAGTGTCGCCGCGCAAATCGTCAGATAAATCTCAGCTGTCAGATAAAATTGTAGCTCACACAGGCCTTATACTTAAGTACTACGAAATTCGACTTTCAAACTTCGGATCGTGTCATTCCGTTTACGCTAATAGTATTTAACTGAAGAGTGAAAGTGACGGCATAATACAAACTATGAATTTAGAATTTCATAGTAGCCCCCCAGGCACCAACAGCTGTAGGTCATTAATTAGTAAGAGACGTGGGGACATGTAGTGGATGGAAGTTTTTTTTCTGAATACCTCTCGTCTTACGCAAACGTGAAAATGACCATAATGGCTACGGCTAGGTTGCGCGGCAGTGCATGAATTTCCACACGAACGTGTCTACGTACCGTCTGAAAACAATTTGAAACGGTTATTTTCACTATAAAAATTGGAACTAGTTTCGTAAAGAAATAAAACGTCCACATTATACCTTCTGCTGTCTAGAATTTAGTTCCTGGTAAGCGGAGGAGTCCTGAAAATATTCAAAAAGGTTTATTCCAAAAGTCATGGAAAAGCAAGGCAATGCAAAAAATATGAAATAATGTTGTTAACTTTACCCATAATACGAACTGTATAAATATTTAAACGCAGCTACTTACTACAGAGTTGAATAATAAATAAATACTCACCGTCAGTTTTTTGAATAGACTTTGCAACCGCTTTGTAATTTTTAACTAAAACAGATAAACCGTTTATTTGTTTTGTGAATTAACAATACGTATTGTATGAAAACAAAGATGAAATTCAATTAATTTTCATAATTTTAAGACTATACTGGAGGCGTGATCCGAGGCCGTGTTGTCCAACGAGCGGTATTTTGAAATGTCATCTTAATATCACACAGTAGGTTAGGTTAATGTACTTATAACAATTCTGATGAACATACTATTTCAGAAACAAACTACTTTGAAACAAATGAGAATTTTGGAAAACATTATGGCGTATAAAACACAGGAAAACGATAGAGAGAAGGAAAATGAAGTAAGTATACTTAGATGTTCAATGCTTACCCCCACTTGATGTATTTGGTTAATATCCTGAAAAAAGAAAATAAATCAATACCGTCTGTATGTTCGCGATGATCTCAAAATATACCAGACTGAACAGCTGCTGTTTTATTTTGTTTCATCTTGGTAATTTTTCACGGAAGGTTTATATTATGTAGGTACCTAAGTAGAAAGACATTTTTTCGAAGTTACAGCCGTGCGGACCTGGAGCAGGTCGTTTATTCTATATTATTTCATTTTAATATTGTTACCTCGATTCTCAGATTGTTAAATACAAATATTTTCTAAAAACGGGAAGGAGATTAAATAGCTCCTTGTAAAGATCCCGTTAACTCTTCGTTAACTAGGATTTATAGAAGAAAACATCATTTAAATGCAAATCTTTTTGAAAACTAAAGAGTAAACAATATATTAGTCTATTTACATTCATAGTAAATTTATTTTTATTTAAGGCTAAATGTATCGCATGAATGGGAGAGGACACTGACTTTTGCAACACAGGTTTCAACCTAGCTCGGAGGTCAGGGTACTTCTATTGTATTTGTACTTAATTGTCAATAAAACATTTATTATTATTATGTAACTAATGCGACAATAGGGATGTTGACACCATTAAAAAATAATTCGAAGACACGACTCCAGTAAAAAAACGCTTTATTTTAGCCCTGAAAACCAGATTAATTTTCGATTAACTGCAAAATTAGATTTTTTGTTGCTTTAAAACAAATAAATAGTTAGTTAATTGAGTATGCGAACAAGTGACGTCATATGTTGCTATTGCCATTCAAACTCTATGGGAGAAATGTGTTTTGACAGCTCATAAAAAGTACGTCAGTTGATTGGTGGTGTCAACATCCCTATTACACTACTTCGTTCGTTCGCCTAATGCGGTCGCCGAACTTGTTTCAAACTAAGTAAGTACTTCGGCGAACGAACGTCGTCTTCACATTAGTCTGTCCGCCTAAGGGCCGGCGCCCACCGACGGCACGGCACGGCGTGGCATTTTATTACTATCAAGTTATTTTGAATCTTATTTCAATGAGTTTAGAATTCATGTTACTTTATTGGTTATGCGTGGCATCGGCCCTCAGGACGTCGCGGCATCGTGGTATCGAAATAAAGTAACATGAATTCTAAACTCATTGAAATAAGATTCAAAATAACTTGATAGTAATAAAATGCCACGCCGTGCCATGCCGTCAGTGGGCGCCGGCCATAATGCGGTGGCCATTATCTAGGCGGTGGCAGCTGTCGCTCGCGGAATGCGGCCGACTTCAGTGTTCTTTACACTGTTGCGGCCACCGCATGTGGCACGAGGTGGTCGACTTAATGTAATTGCCGCATTAAACTTAAATAGATCGGGAAAATTCATGACATTCATTTTTGAGATTTTCGAACGATCACCTAAGTAAGTAAAAAAATGCATGCATACCTTCTGCAAGATTGTTGACAATACCATTAGTTAAGTGCGTTTAACTTTTATAAAACATATACTTACGTACAATCATTGTTAAAATTATATTTATTTTTATCTACCAGTCATTACAGGTTTTATTTAAAAACTTACTACGAGCTGAAATAAAAACAACATTTAAATTAATCTCCTCTAATTTAATTCGCGATAATGAGATTCCTATATTATATTTTTCTCAAACATCCAAGGAAATGTGGTCCTTATAGTCGTGACAATAGAACACGAAGTATGCCATTGTATAGCAGTTGAGGAAGATTCGTTCTAATTTCAAATTAGACGACAATAATGGAATTTCATACAAACATTGCTGGCCAAGGCCAGCAAAGAGATTGTCTTTTGTTTTAGTGGGTCGTATTTTCTTTTATTGACTATCAATGACATACTGCCAATTAAGAAAAATTTAGTTTGTGAATTTACTTTTTAATATCTTACTTGGCTAGATTTAATAAAATAAATAAGGATTGGCGTTTATTGTTAACAATTTATTAAAATAACCAATTAATAAGGTCGTAATTTTTTAATAAATATAAATCATCTCAAGATTTTGCGTCAAAAACATTAACTGGAACAGCTTACAAATAAATTGCTGGAAAAAAAATATTTTGGCGGGAATCAAAAAAAAAACAATTTGAATTAAATATGAATATATAAGTTGAACATTCGTGTCATTTCCTTGGATTTATTTGAGAAAAGCACTATACAAGCCTTGGCCACGAACAGGGATTGCCGGCCTCGTATCTCTAGATGGCCTCGTTAACACTCTGCCATCTATTACTACTCGGCCGGCAATCCCCTATTTCGCGGCCGCTGCAGTAATGTACTATTATTTGGTTACCTTTTTCTGTTCCCTTAAAACAACTTTCTGAGAAGTCTGAAAAAGAAATTAATACAATACGTTTACTTTTAGTCTATCACTGACGGATTGCTTGCCTTCATTTCATTTCCAACTTTAACTTAACACCATACAAATAAAGTAGTTATTACAAAATCTGCAAACGTGGGTAACAGTATTTTAAAATTGGCTTTGTTTGTAGGTCGTTAAAGTTGAATATGAAATGAAGGCAAACCATCTGTCAGTGGTAAACTTTATGTAATTTTACTGTCCAATACAATATATCACTTGGTTTCCCATAAATAATTTAATTTGTCATACATAACTTCATTTAAGTATTACACCAACGTCTGCCATATAATTATATGGAACCGCGTCATTTCCAGTTGTTTTTGAAATGTCATCTTAAATGCATGAAGCTAGCTTACCTAATAACAATTCTGAACAAAAATTACGGCATGATAAATGAAAACAACCTGCACACACCTGAGAAGAAATTCAATGGTGTATTGTGTGTGAAGTTTCCCAAAGCGTGAACGACCCGCGTGGGAACTACGGCTCAAGCTCTTTCATTCTGAGAAGAGGCCTGTGCCCTGCAGTGGTATGTATATAGGCTGGGATGATGATAATAAATAAATAAATCTGGGACAATTGACACCAATTGACCTAGTCCCAAACTAAGCAAAGTAACAAGCTTGGGTAATAGCTTGGGCTAAGGGTACTAATTAGGCAACGGATAAACATACTTATACAGGGTTATTTGTAATTCACTGACATCCTCTTAACCCTGAACTCCTATCACTCAAACAAATGTTTTTTGTTTTACGACTTTTTAAAATGAAGCACTTTTTTCCCATACAAATACACAGAGTATCGTAAAAATAAGAGGTAATTTCAAATTTTCAAAACGTTATTACACCAAAAATATTAAGTTATGACAAAAGCCGTAAAACAAAAAACATTTGTTTAAGTGGTAGGAGTTTAGGGTTAAAAGGATGCTAGTGAATTAAAAATAACCCTGTATAGATAAATAACATAGTTAAATACATATTAAACAAACATTCGTATTTTTACACAAACATCTGCCTTGACCGGGAATTGAACCCGGGACCTCAAGCTTCGTTCTCTCAAGGCTGGTTCTCTAACCACTTAGGCTATCTAGTCGTATGATGATGACGATGATGATGCTACTTACACTTATAGTATGTTGGACGTTAGCCAAGTAATCGCCGGCAATAGCCGCCAACTGAAATAAACGAATACATTTATAAAAATCGGAAAAGTGCGAGACGGGCTACGCACTGTACAAGGTAAACGTCCCTGTGCTCGACAATGACCAAATACATGGCACCTTCAATCTTATGTCACAGTAAGAAAGATGACAGATGGGTGTCATCTACTGGGCGTTGAGGTGTCGAGCATTGGTACGTTTACCTTAAAGTTCCATACTAAAATGCGACAAATATTCAATACTAGCAGCCCGCCCCAACTTTAAAACAAAAACCTACACTAGTTTTTAGGGTTCCGTAGTCAACTAGGAACCCTTATAGTTTCGCCATGTCTGTCCGTCTGTCTGTCTGTCTGTCTGTCTGTCCGCGGCTAAGCTCAGAGACTGTTAGTACTAGAAAGCTGTAATTTGGCATCAATATATATATCAGTCACGCCGACAAAGTGATTGAATAAAAAAAAATAAAAAAAATTTTTTTAGGGTACCTCCCATAGACGTAAAGTGGGGGTGATTTTTTTTTCCCGGCTAACCCTATAGTGTGGGGTATCGTTGGATAGGTCTTTTAAAATCATTGCGGGGTTGCTAACATGATTTTTCTATTCAGTGATCTGTTTCCGAAATATTCAACTTTAAAGTGAAAATTTTCATTAAAATCGGCCGTCCCCCCCCTTCTAAAATCTAAACTGTTGGGTGGAAAAATCTGAAAAAATTCAGAAGGGTAGTAAATATATCAAATTTACTAGGAAAATTATAGCGGCTAAGATTGCTTGGAAATTATTTGTAGTTTAAGAGTAAATAGTAGCCTAAGGTATAAAACATACCTAAACTTGGATGATTCCGTACACATACGAAATCCTTAGGAAAATATTACTTGATTTTTTCGTAATGGCTACGGAACCCTACCTTGGGCGTGTCCGACACGCTCTTGGCCGGTTTTTTTTCTTCTTTGGCACTGAATATGTGCAAATAAATACCTCTCTCCCTCTCACTTTCCCTCTCCCCCCTCTCTGTATACCTAAGTATGTATGTAAAATACTTACACCCATTCTTCCCAGCGATTGCATATTCTATAAAAATAATAGAAAATTAATATAATAAATTTTGAACGAATGCGAACAGTCAGAGCTGCTCGCTTGCCTACTCGGACATTTGAATTTGTAGGTTGTTATGTTACTATTGGTATACTAATACCTATCCAATTACAAATACTTATTTCTTTCTAGCCCTTCACATTGGCATTGCGGTATCTTTGACGTTCTAGTATGCAAGACCGATAGTTAGCGGCCAAATGTTTGCAATGCAATCGATTGACTGTCTAAATTTCACGCCGATTTTTACGTGTGTCTACTGTCTATTTTATCACCTAATTTCATATAAACCACCTTCATGTTGAAAGAGGATATTTCCAGCAATATATTTCGGCAACATTTTGAAAATGGGAATCATGCATTTTGCATTTACCTAGTAATAAAAATCTCCACACTCCACAATCGTTTAATATGGATAATATCAGTCATCACATTTATCTTCAATATTCGTGAAATAATATGAAAAGTGAATACTTACTGAGGAAAGCTACGCAACATTAAAATCATTTCAACATTAAAACTTCTTGTTTAAATTATATACATATGTCAGTATGTAACGACCGCTTTAGCCTAGTTGGTAGTGACCCTGCCTACGAAGCAAGAGGTCCTGGGTTCAAATCCCGGTAAGGGCATTTATTTGTGTGATGAGCACGAATATTTGTTCCTGAGTTATGGATGTTTTCTATGTATTTAAGTATTTATTTATCTATATAAGTATGTTTATCGTCGTCTAGTACCCATAGTAAAAGCTTTGCTTAGTTTGGGACTAGGTCGATTTGTGTAAGTTTGTCCCCTAATATTTATTATTTATTTATTTATATTAGGGGAACCGGCATACAGTGTCCTGTCTGTCTTACCGGGCCCAAATTGTGTTATCAAACCACCCATTACCAACGGACATCCAGGCGGGGAGAGCGCCTACATCCATATGTGGTTAGTATTCCATTGACTGACATACATCTTTCCTGATACGAACGAACTGCTATGATAAAGAATGAAATTCACTCCCGTAGTTTGTATTTCAGTCTTTTCAGGGCTAGAGTGAATAGGCTGGTACTGAACCAGTGAGATATACCTATGGCCTTATCTGCACTTTTCAGCACGTAAGATACTTAGTAAGCAAACAGGGATCAGTTTTATGTAAAAAAAGTCCCAAAGGTGATGCAGGTGTCTATGCGAGAACCGCATGCCAATTTGTCGGTTTCACTACGGAAGTAAATAGTTTAAAATACTTACCTTTTTGACGTACTCTCGTACCACTACATAAGTCATATTTTGCTGTAACATAGATAGAATCATATTAATTTAGACATACATTGTGTGTGGATATATGAGAGTCGCGACAATTGATCCGCATAAAATCTACATCATTCTAAAATTCATTTCAAATAAATAAGCGAGCTTGCTGCTAGAATGATATTATTTTAATAATAAGGTAATATTTATTAGAAAATAACGTAAACGTCCGAGTGCTGATCACCGTCCCAGTACTTGGCATCTTTTATTTTATGTCATTCATTAGCGATAGAGGTGACAGAGGTGATAGAGGTGTCATCTACTGGGCATTAGCATGTCTAGCACCTTAAGTATAAAAATTAAATTTTTAACACAAGCTTTTTTCTTCCAAACTAATCCATTTAGAAATATAATATCTATTATTTTCACAAAATAATCAATAATAGTCCTGCGCTTGTCTGCTTCGATTAGAAGCTCCTCGGTTAGGAAGGCTTAAACCTAGTTAGGTGAAAACAGAATTGGCACTTACCGACGGCTGCGTTATAAAAGAAAATATTAATTGAGACATACCGAAAGACCATTTATTATTTGGAACAACCTTGAAGAACCCAGTAAAGACATCCTAAAACACTGTGTGACGACAAACGGTGGATCAGGTGATGAAACACAATCACCGCCACCCATAACCATTCATAAAATTGGTAGAGTTACGGATCCGTTGCCGGTCTCTTGAAACAAAGCAAGCTCTTTCTTTGAAGATCTCCAAATTGTATCGATCCACCGAAATATTTGCGCAATATTTTCCCATGACGGACGGTTCAAAATACTGAGACTGCTCCGTGATATGACTGACGCACAGCAGACAACGTAGCCTTAGGTAATTTGGGCATTGAACATATAAAACGCAGAGAAGATAGAAAAAATATGGTAGCCAAGTCATACGTACCACGTCTGATGGGCTAGACCGCAGCTGTAAATGTTTTTAATATGAATTACTTACCTAAGTATTTACTGTAAGGATTTTAACATTTCTTTATCATCATGATTATCATCATCATCATTTCAGCTGTAGAACACTGCTGGCGTCCACATAGGCCTATCATTGATCACGAAAATCGTTTTTTACAAATATCTCGCGTTCAGTAGTTTAATGGCATTTACACTTAAATAGATTACTAATACTTGCTTATAGTCACTTTTAAAAAATCATAGGTATCTCAAAATTGTTAATCTTCTAGTGAACTTTACACAGTTAACTTTCGGGTTCACTTTAGATTACTAGCTGTTGCCCGCGCCTCCGTCTGCGAAGAATACTTAGGATTAGTGTCCGACCGAAGTTTCGGTTTCGGTTTCGGTTTCGGCCAATTTCGGCCAAAAGTGATTTCGGCCGAGGTTTCGGTTTCGGCCAGAATCCGGCCGAAACCTTCGGCCGGGCCGAAATTACTTCGCGGCCTCTCGCGGCTCTCGCATCGGGAGCGCTCGGCTTAATTCGGACACGCTCGGCCGGGTAGGTATAGGTAATGCATCGGCGGCCGGCCCAGCTGGGACCAGCGACAGTAGTATGTATGAGTGTTGTTTATTTATTAAATTATTATTTACTTTTTAGAATCTGTTTGGCGACCGCTTTAGCCTAGTTGGTAGTGACCCTGCCTACGAAGCCGGAGGTCCAGGGTTCGAATCCCGGTAAGGGCATTTATTTGTGTGATGAGCACGAATATTTGTTCCTGAGTTATGGATGTTTTCTATGTATTTAAGTATTTATTTATCTATATAAGTATGTTTATCGTCGTCTAGTACCCATAGTAGAAGCTTTGCTTAGTTTGGGACTAGGTCGATTTGTGTAAGATTGTCCCCTAATATTTATTTATTTTATTTGTTACTGCATTTTATGCTGTGATTAATGAACAATACGTTTGATATTAGGATTGTGAATTTAGTTTAGACGTGATAAGAATAGGTTGTTTGTTTTGAATAATATAATACCTATGCCAAGACATTTTTCATTAAAAATAAACGTTTTTTATTTTGTTTAACAAAAAAAGTAACTGTTCTCATATAAGAAATCCTTGCAATAACCTTTTCCTTACGATCTGTACAGTAATTTTGAATATTTTGTTTGATATGATACGTCTTCAAAAATTTCGGTTTCGGTTTCGGTTTCGGCCGAAATCAGAAAAAAACCGAATATTCGGTTTCGGTTTCGGTTTCGGCTAAAAATCGTGTTTCGGTCGGACACTACTTAGGATATAGAAAATAGCCTACGACCTATTCTCAGCCCTACGGAACGTGGACAACAAATCGCTCATGCAGTTTCGGAAGAGTTCGATAACAAACACCGTGACACGAGATTTTTACATATTAGATGAGCTTTTATCAAAGTAGTGACGTTACTTATTTACTTACTTATACTTTTTTTTAGTTACTTTCGAAGTGGTTCTTCCGAGACAGTGCAACTTCATACAGCACACTTGTGCTTAGTTTGTGACAGTGCAATATCGAGAATTATCTATGTTACCTAATGTTAATTCATTTAAGTAGGTAGGTACTTACCTGATCGAGAAAATCTAAGGCCTAAGAAAAATGTATTAAATAATTAAAATCATATAAAAAGGTTTTTCTTAGTTATACCTATGGTAACTAAAACACATCAAAAGTCGTGGTAGTCTAGTGATTTGACCTATGGCTTTTCAAGCAGAGGGTCGTGGCTTCGACCCCGGGCTAGAACCTCTGTTATTTTCGGAATTTATGTGTGAAAAATATAAATTTATGGTCATTAAACTGGTTGTGTGTGTGTGTGTTTTTTGTAATGCGCAAACGCGTAAGAGTCCGAATTATTATAGTTAGAAACTTACCTTGAAATCTCGTTCTAGCAAATTGGGGTGGTTTAAACATACGACGCTGGGCGGATACTCGTCCGGATAATCATACTGCCAACAAAAAAATGCAAATCCTACTAATATTGACAAATAGCCTATAGGCGAATGATATTAGGATAGATCTACATTTATATACGAATAATAAAGCTAATTTTGGCTATCTCAGGCAAGTACGCTTACTGTATGTCTAATTCTGTCAAACGATGTAAGATGGTGACAGAAAGAGACGGTGAATGGTCTCAGGTTTTACTATTAAATAGGGATGTTTCCTAGGTAAAAAAATAATAATTCTTATTAGTCCGTATTTTACATTATCAAAAAATATTAGACACGTAATTTTTCTTTTGACAATTAAACAAAAAATGACGAAGATATGGCGCGTTGAAGTTCCGCGTGACGAGGCGTGACGTCACTTGTTCCTAAAACGCTCATACAAAGTGTAGGAACAAGTGACGTCACGCGAAGCTTCAACGCGCCATATCTTCGTAATTTTTTGTTTAATTGACAAAATAAAAAATACGTGTCCAATATTTTTTGATAATCTAAAAGACTGACTAGTTAGGAAAGTAGCCTATTGTAATTATCGCACATTGCCATAGTTTTTAGGGTTCCGTACCCAAAGGGTAAAAGCGGGACCCTATTACTGAGACTTCGCTGTCCGTCCGTCTGTCTGTCTGTTTGTCCGTCTGTCACCAGGCTGTATCGCATGAACCGTGATAGCTAGACAGTTGAAATTTTCACAGATGATGTATTTCGGTTGCCGCTATAATAACAAATACTAAAAAACCGGCCAAGAGCGTGTCGGACACGCCCAAGATAGGGTTCCGTAGCAAGTACGAAAAAATCTTTGCATACTTTATTAATGTGGTTGATTTGGTCCCAACGTCGGCGGTACAGCGCCATCTATCGGCGAATTGGGTAACTAATCTACTGCAGTCTACTAGAACTAGTATGTTTGTTGATTGTTTTTCTGATGTAATATATTTTTTTATTTGAAAGAAGATACTGTTAGCGTGATCTTATAGGGACATAAAGAAAAAAATGCTTGCAATGAAGGTGAAATTACAATCTTAGTTTAGAAATATTTTTTTACAAAAACTTAAAAACTGCTGAACTGATTAAGTTGAAAATAATTTTCCTAGAAAGTTTTTATTAAGTTTAACTTACGTAATTTTTTTCATATTTTTTAGACGTGCGGTTCAAAAGTTAGAGGGGGGGGACACATTATTTTGAACTTTCGGAGTGAATATCTCCAAAAATATTCACTTTATCAAAAAATGGCTTTAGAAAACCCCTACTTATTTTCAAATACCTATCCAATGATACCCCACACTATAGGGTTAGTTGAGAAAAAAAAAGTCACCCCCACTTTACGTCTATGGGAGTTTTTTTAGTTTTTTTTATTTAACCACTTTGTCGGCGTGACTGATATATATATTCATGCCAAATTACAGTCTTCTAGTACTAACAGTCTCTGAGCATAGCCGCTGACAGACAGACAGACGGACAGACATGGCGAAACTATAAGGGTACCTAGTTGACTACGGAACCCTAAAAACAGAATAAAATAAATATTTAAGGGGGTCCCATATAACAAACGTGATTTTTTTGCTCGATATTGATAACGGCAACAGGTAGACGCTTGAAATATTCATTCACAGAATATTTAATCATATATTTACTTTAAAAAATAATTAATTAAAACAAAATAAATATTTAAGGGGGGCTCCCATACAGCCAACGTGATTTTTTTGCCGTGTTTATAGATTGGTACGGAACTCTTCGTGTGCAAGTCTGACTTGCACTTGGCCGGTTTTGTTTTTTATTAGACCCGTCTTAAAGTTACCTCCATTGAGTCATAATACCTACCCTGACTTTACGGTCCCCGACGGTGTCCGATTTGCAACCGCAATGACACATTCTATATTTAGCTTTTGTGTTGTCTTTTGTTTTATAATAGTACATTACTGCAGAGGCCGGGACTTGAGGGGTTGTATGATACGAGGCCGGCAACCCCTGTTCCGGCCGAAGCTTGTATAGTGCTTTTCTCAAACATGCACCATCACCATCATCATCATCATCATCATCATCATCATCATCATCATCATCATCATCATCATCATCATCATCATCATCGTCGTCGTCATCATGATGGTGATAGTGATGATGATGATGATGATGGTGGTGATGATGATGATGGTGGTGATGGTGATGATGGTGATGATGATGATGGTGATGATGATGATGGTGGTGATGGTGATGATGATGATGATGATGATGGTGATGAATGATGATGATGATGATGATGATGATGGTGATGATGATAATGATGATGATGATGGTGATTGATGATGATGGTGATGATGGTGATGGTGACATGAAACAATAGACGATCGCATTGCCGGCCTAGGCCTGCAACGGTGTACTTTGAAGCCTGTTTTAAGGAACACAACGTAAACATTAAATAGCATGTTTGAGAAAAAATATTAATGATGTGTCTTGTGATGTTGTAAATAAATGTATTTTATTTTTCTTTCTTTTGTATAGTATCAGAAATCACGAGATGTCAGAAATCTTGAATTGAATCTTACTTTTTGGCCAAAGGCGACTGCAACTAGGCAGGGTAGTAACACGGCGACATGCATGGCGATGACTGTCCTGGCTGGAGGTTCCACATATCCCTCTCACTCTTATACCGCACTTGCTAATTGAAACATTGTCCTTTTCTACTGAAATAATCAATTTTAAACGCCATATTTTTAATCGATGTTCAATTATTGGCACATTTAACGGTAAAGCTAATCAAAATGTATGTAATTGCTACCCAACTGTTGATAAGAAGATAGTTTGTGTACCAAGTGCGAAAACTAGAATCTAACTTCTGGAATTCCGGGAAAATACATACCCTATGTCACACTTCAAAATCTATTGAGACGTTTAGGCTGCAAGGCGTGCCAAAGAATGATTCATAACATAACATAATGTGCATACATAAATACATACGCTCGAAAAGCTTAACATATGAAAAATTACGGACATATTTTTTTATAAAAATTTATAGCGCTCTTGATTCTAAGTAAGAAAACCCCCAAAACTACCTTATTCTGTAAAAAGTGGGAGGTAAACTTTAAATTGAAAATGCCCTCGTAAACAAGTTCTTTCCTTCCTCACTTGTAACAGTTCTAGTGCGAGAAAAAACAGTAGTATTAGCGCCAGGGGGCGTATCAATGATACGGGGCCCCCGGGCTACAGAGGCCCCTAACGTGTGTAAGCAAAAATGAGTAAAATGTTATCCACAATGTCACTAAATCTCGTGCTTCGCGAGAAAGCAACCCAACTAATTTTAATATAGGGCCCCTCCAAGGCACGCTACGCCACTGATTAGCGCTAGGCGTTTAAATGTCAAAATAAAACGAAATTTTCAATATTCGTTTATTTTTATTAAGAACAATTATTACAAAATACAAAACTAGAATTATGTATCGTTAACAATTACAGTCTGACTGTATTTGTCAGCACATACTTCTGCACATACCTCTGTGTAATAAAAAAAATATGCTATTTATAAAAGGATTTACAAAATTTTATGAATTATTATTTTTTATTTTAAGAAAATTTTCCGCCGGAGATGTACTTTGCTGCAGCTATAAAGCTACGAAGATGTGAAAGCTACGCCACGAAACTATGTGATCATTTAGGTAAATCAACATTCTTGTGTTGTTTACTCTCTCCCCAGTTATCCAAGTGACATCTTCATACTGTTTCATAGAAAAATACTTAGGTTATCCAGGAGACAAAATTTGTGTAGCCATAGCAACGGGTGGCAAGAAAAAGTTGATTCACCCATTTGAGCATTTCTAAAAAAGTTATTACATTTAAATTTTGAACTCCGCATTGCATAGAAATTTACAGGAAAGTAGCGTGAATGCCACTGAGCTTAACTAACACAGCCTCCCAAAATGTCCTGATTCATTTGTATGGAAATTTCCCTTTTTTGTTACCCACCACGAACCACATGTGTGTATGTAACAAAAAAGGAAAATTTCATAAATCGAATCGATCTAGAGCACGAATCTTACCATATAAAAAACAGCTTAGTTGAACCTGTTTCCACCAGTGCTATGCTATGATGTGGTACCAAACGCATCAGCATTTTATAGCATGGCACATCTCTGGTGTAAAAGCCCCCATTTTGCAGCCGATTATTTTTTATACATTTTTTTAGGCAACCTCGCCAACTTTATGTTAGCAACTATAGCTAAACCGTTAAAATGAGTCCTCGTCCGCGCGGTACAGGGGCTGGGGGGTATGACGACAAAGGGGGCCGGGAGAGGTGCGGGCGGCAGGCACACGAGGCGCTCACCACCCCCTTTTGTCATCATACCCCCCAGCCCCTGTACCGCGCGGGCGAGGATTCCTTTAAACGATCAAGCTATAGAAAGGTGTCATTTATTGATCGAAAAACGTAACATATTTTATTTTAGTTGGCATTCTAAAAGGAATGTGCTGAAGTATTTTCGATAATCAGGATACAATTATACTTTAATCTAATCTAATTAATTATAGAACAAATATTTAGTTGACACTTTTTTTATCAACATCTCAAAGACTGGTAACAACTTAGGTCTCCCAATAAAAGTGTTTAAAATCAACAATCTTAATATTTTAGTATATGCTAAACACAATGACACATAGAGCAGTTACAATTTCAGGGTTGAAAAATATGGGATCGTATTAGCGAGTACGGCTTGACTCGAGTCAGACTCGATTCCTGCTTAGGACTCGCCAACTCGAGTACAAAAATATTTTGATTCGAGTACGCCAGACTCGATTCAGAGAGAAACGGTTTCGTACTCGCTGACTCGATTCTATTATGCAAGTACAACATACTCAAGTCTAGTATTCGAGTCAGATTGACTCGCTTGCATTCAATCTCTTTTTACTAAAGCTATGAATGAAGTATGAAGTGACGACGCGTCATAATAATACATGTTTGAACCTGCAACTTTTTGTTTCAATATAATTTTTTTGCGTCAGTAAACTATTACAGTGAGTGAATTTAATTGTTTGTTTAAAGTAGTGTGAATAGATACCAAACATAGACTCGAGTAGGTCTTCACTGGACTCGAATCGCGGAATCGAGTCAGGATTCGAATAACATATTAACCGACTCGAGTCGCGGAATCGAGTCAGGATTCGAATACCACATAAAATGACTCGAGTCTACTCGATCCACCAAAACAGCGACTCGGCACATCACTAGATCGTATCTTAACCGTATCGTATCCAAACACGAGAAATGTAACAATTAAAAGTAGGTACAGGTCGATTTACAAGAGCTGGCACGAATGGATCGAATGAGCGAATGAAAGTATCTATACTCCATTTAATTTAGAATTATAAACCACAACAACATTATATTGCGGCTCATGAACTGTAATCTCTTTACAATTTGTACTAGAGTAACAATTGACGACACGCAAATAAAGTGACATTAAAACAATTTTATTTTGCGGCTCCCAGACATTGTACTGTACTAAGTATTTGCTAGGTAATAAATAGTCGACGAGCCGCAATATAATGATGTTGTGGTTTTCAATTCTAAATTAAATGAAGTATATGTGTTACTGTGGTGTTACCTATTTGAATACACTTCACACAAATATGAAAATGTCATGCATCAGTCATTTTCCTACAAAAATGACAAAGTGACATTACTTTCGTTCAATCCATTCGTGCCAACTCTTGTGAATCGACCTGTACTTTTCATGTTAAACTATTGGATAATAACCGGATAATTATCATAGTGCAAAAATACGGAACACTCACATCTTTAAATGTGTTTAATTCGACATGTTTCGGGCGAATCCGCAGCCTTTCGTCTCAGCCGCCGTGGCGTATGTAGCGGATTAGCCCGAAATATGTAGAGTTAAACTCAAGACCGAGAGTGAGTGATCCGTATTTTTTCACTGAGAGAGTCTCACGATAGTTTCATGTTCGGATAATTATCCAATAATTATTATCAATGAACATAAATAATCTTGATAATTTTGAATCCTGATATTTTAATCAATCACCTTGGTGTAGGGAATTTACTCCCAGCGTAGCGGGTGGTTTAATCGCTGCTACTTTGAAAAAAACTCGTATATCGAAATCTGTATAGGTACCTATTATTGAACTTTAAATGTTACGCTCTAAGGTTAATTTTAAATTAAATAATTTATTGAAGATACGAGCTTTTTTCAAAGTAGTTACGAAACGCCACATACCGCTCGAGATAACAATTATAGTAATATGAATTATCATAAAAAACACGAATATTATAAGTACTATGTTTGATCACAATATGGCAGTTTCTAACTACCTATGTACGTGTCTACAAAAATATATTTACATATACAGTAAAATTACATAAAGTTTACCACTGACAGATGGTTTGCCTTCATTTCATATTCAACTTTAACGACCTACAAATAAAGCCAATTTTAGAATACTGTTACCCACGTTTGCGGATTTTGTATTAGAGAATTTATTTGTATGGTGTTAAAGTTGGAAATGAAATGAAGGCAAGCCATCTGTCAGTGGTAAACTAAAAGTAAACGTATTGTAGCATATTTGGTATCGTTTCTTTAAGCAAATAAAATACCTTAACACCTCGCTCAGAAGGCTTAAAATCTATTGGCCCTTAAGACCCCTACAAAGATTTTTATACCGTGTGGTAACACCTAGTAATTCTACATAACAACGGTTAAAAGGCAAAACGCATGAAGCGACATTTTTTGAACTTTACATGAAACCCGGCTCAAACGACAGAGAAAAATTCGCTGATTTCAAATATGTATACCTATACCTAACTCATTTTGACAAAAAGTGTCGCTTCATGCGTTTTGCCTTTTAACCGTCGATAATATATTAATGTTCGCTGGTGTTTAATTTAAACGTATACTAATAATAACAAAAACCAATTACAACGCTTCTCCGCGATCGTACAAGCAAGACAGCTAGATACGTCTGTGTGAGACACAACTACAGTCATCCGTTCAACATCATCCACAGGCCTCCCCTAAGGTTCGCCAAACAGACCGGTACCACAGAATAAGTAATAGTACTAACGTACAGAAGGATCACTCTCGAACAAAGGTCAACTTTAGGTATAAAAACTTTCCTACTCCTGCTGCGTGCACGCGAAATTAAAACTTATCGCATGATACGAGCGTTCATATTCCGTTGGGCACCGCTGATCCGAAACCAAGGGCACAGGGTTCCCACTCGCCCATATTTGGTAGGTATATAAATCAAGAAAGATAACAGTGGGTATTAATTCAGTAAACTACCTTTAGTATGTAAGTAAGCTATTTATAATATCGTTTAGAAGTCATTGTTTGTTGCAAAAATCACAGAAAAAAAAGATGCTTAATTACGCGCGACGCGGCTAGCGTGCGAACTGAAGGCCGCGCGACAACCTACTGCCATACTCCTCCCGGGAGGAGCGCCACACGAACATACCTAAACTGCGGAGTGAAACCCCCCTACCGGTACGTGATCCGCATCCAACGCGTTCCCTCAACTTTAACAAGGTCGTCGCTCTATCCTGTTGGAGGCCTACCTACACTGCGTCTTCCGGTCCGTCGACGCCACTCGAGAACCTTTTTGGCCCCATCGGCCATCGGTTCTACGAGCAATGTGCCCTGCCCACTCACACTTGAGTCAGGCGACTCAACGGTTGCTATGAAGTAAATTCTGGCTCATGCACAACTATCAAGTTTCTGAATATTAACATAGGAAAATAAATGCTATACATACTTATTGTGTATGACTAGTGAGTATAGCATTTTTTTCATGGGTCACATTGTCAATATTCAGAACCTTCATTCATAGTTCTGCAATGTGTCAGAGTTTACTTCATAACGGC
Organism: Archips crataeganus; assembly: GCA_947859365.1. Lineage (NCBI taxonomy): Eukaryota > Metazoa > Arthropoda > Insecta > Lepidoptera > Tortricidae > Archips > Archips crataeganus. The sequence goes on along the minus strand of OX402071.1, from coordinate 3,355,164 downwards.
CATTATAAAAATTCTACTCGTACTAATATTCTAAATGTAAAATTTGTGAGTGTGTATATTGTATGTTTGTTACACTTTCAAGATAAAACAGCTGGATGGATTTGAATGAAATTTAATTTAATGTGGCGGCTTTCGAGGCGATCAAGGCTGGTGTCATTTCAGGAAATGCATTTTTTCAAGTTATAGCAGGTTGGTTGATTTGAAAACGACTGACGGGTGAACCCAATATAAATACCCTTCCGGCTGATTTGACACTACTCCCAAAACACTATAGTCGTTAATAGACCCTAATTTAAAAATCACCTACTCTCAAAAACCTCTTTTTTCAATGTACACTACTCTCAATACAACCCAAATTCAAGTGGACTGCGTCCCATTACGAATGAGTGGCAAAATACTCTATTCCCAAAATACCCTAAAAGGGCTACACCTAACAGTGGCGAAATATCCTAATGTCATAATCGCTTATTTACAAAACCCTCTAGTCCCAAAATACCCTAAAATTCCATTTTCGTGAATTAATGCCAATTTTTAATCGATTTAAACGGAAGGAGGTTCGCATATTAGGGTTATCCTTGAAATTTAGGGTTCCTCATTCCTATTTATGAAGTTATTTCGAAATTTAGACATTTATTCCATACATACTGAGTTTTGGGTATTTCGAGAATTTGACGTTTAAATCTTGAGACATGTTTGCATCAAGTTAATGTGAGTTTTAGGCATTTTGAGACAAGGTTGAATTGATAATTAGTCAAAACAAGATAAAGTCAATTAGACTGAAAGGCATATCAAGAGTACCGCATTTTAAGAAGTAGGCGTAAGTCATTCCAAGTTTTAGACATTTTGAAACTAATCTGTTTTGACATTGCGATGTACCTACTAAGAACATGATATTATGATATTTGGTTATAGCTAACCGGTAACCTTCTGTTTAAATCGTATAAAAAGTGGCACTAATTCACGAAAATGGATTTTTAGGGTATTTTGGGATTAGAGAGTTTTGTAAATAAGCGATTATGACTTTAGGTTATTTCGCCACTGTTAAGTGTAGCCGTTTTAGGGTATTTTGGGAATAGAGTATTTTGCCACTCATTCGTAATGGGACGCAGTCCACTTGAATTTAGGTTGTATCGAGAGTTGTGTACATTGAAAAAAGAGGTTTTTGAGAGAAGGTGATTTTGAAATTAGGGTCTATTAACGACTAGAGTGTTTTGGGAGTAGTGTCAAATCAGCCGGAAGGATAAATACGTATCGCACAGACGCAGCTAACTCGCACGCGTGGTTACGGAATAGCAAGATAATTGGTTTTAGTTCATACATGTGGACCTTCAATAAGTAACGAATAATCCTATAAAATACTCGTATACTATAATAATACGTTTAATATACCTGTAATGTAACATCCGTAGCATTTTACCCTGTTCTCATTAAAATTAGGATCACTGAAATTTCAAAAATATCGAATTTATACCTTTTAGCCAAACCAAGGACTGCCAATGTTGCGTTTCTTTAAAATAATCGCTCGTGCCTAAAATATCACGTTACCAAAATACCACATTTTTCAAAATACTACATTACCTATACGGGCGAATCAACTTTTTTGTGTTGTTTACTCTGTCCCGGTTGTCCAAGTGACACCTTCATACTGTTTCATAGAAAAATGCTTAGGTTGTCCAGGAGACAAAATTTGTGTAACCATAGCAACGGGTGGCAAGAAAAAGTCGAATAACCCATTAAACAGAAGAGTCAAGTTAAAGGGACGGCAGGATACGCAGTAACCCCCCTGCTACATACAAGGCAAGGCTACGAGACTTACCTTAAACTTTTTAGTGGGGCTGGACTGCGGTCTATTCTTAAAGTCGATATGCTTCGCGCCGCTCTTTGTCCTGACAATAGGCGACAGCTTCCTAAACTCAGCACTTTGCTCTAACTCTATCCTGGTCTCAGTGAGAGCGACATATTATACTACATTGACTATTTATTACATGTTAGCTATGAAGTATCTTTTTTTTGTACATATTTTTTTCAACTTCATTTTTTTTTTTATAAAAAATGAAGTTGAAAAAAATATGTACAAAAAAAAGATACTTCATAGCTAACTTGTTTAAAGTTGCACAGTAGCGCCATCTCTTGTCCAGGTGAGCGGTTAGTTCCGAAGGAGTGTTAAAATCTCTCGATGAGGGTGTAACATAGATGTGCGTTTGTCACTGCATAAGGTGATGATTTAGCAGATTGAAATGTATGATGTATAGGAAAGATTCGTGTCTAATCTCTAGACCAGTGGTGGTGTAGGGGTATGGCACGCGGCACGGAATGCTGAGGACCTGGGTTCGATTCCCAGCATTGGTCTTTTTTCTGGGGTTTTTTCTGTGCATCTATATTTCAGTTTGTATTTAGTACGAAATGTATTTATTACATTCCCATCATACCAGCACCCGTACCACAAAAGTTACAAGTGCTACAATCCGACAAAATTGTATCATTTCACTGTGAGAAACTTGACAATTTTGTTGAATTGTAGCACTTGTAACTTTTGTGGTACAGGGCCCAGATGTCCAAAATGAGACGTGCCACCAAAAAAAATCACTTGAGTAATTTTCGATTTTGTAATGTGGTACAACGAGAATCTGGTAAGCTATACCTTGACAAGCTCGTGCGCGGCGCTCGGCGGAACCCTGTCGCAGGAAGCCTCTGCTGTCCTTAACAAGATTGTTTTTAATAAGTGCGGCAAACGCTGACTGCGATAGGGTTCCGCGGAGGGTCGCGCACGGGCTTGTCGGACTATAGAAATGTAGTAAAATAGGCAAGGTAGTATTTTGAAAAACTGGTATTTTGAGAACTAGGCATTTTAGCCACGAGCGAAAATAATAAGCCTGCTGTAGTTAGTTTCGCTATAGAGAGGCCTCTGTGTCATTAATTTTGTATGTTACTTAGACCTCTGCACCTTTTGAACGCCACACATCGTTTTTGTTCCGAACAAAATTGATTCTTATGCGGACGTCGGTAGGTTAATTTCTGTATTACCGTATTGTCGTCTATGGCCGACACTGGTGTTCTAGTGCCATCTCTATTCAGCTACTGGAGTAAATACACGGTGATTTTTAATCAGTGATCAGCAGAGTAATTGTGTTACTTTTTTGACACTCGTTTTTGTATGGCTGTGACAGCTGGCTGTTTCCGATACCAATTGTCAGCCCATACAAGAACTGTCAAAATTAATGCGATGGCGATTGCGAGGGAGTTAGAAAAATAGCCTGCAGGAGTTGAAAAATATTAATGCGTAACCAAAATGGAATCTAACAAATGAGGTCTCAAGCGATTAAGTCAAGCCAAGTTCGAGCAAAAGAAACTGGCGAAGCAGCGCTGTGTGTATTGAATTTTAACGTGCCCCGAATCAAAGATGGCCACTGTAAAAGCCATCGGAAATCAAATTGCATTTAAAACTATCGTAAGTATCATATAATAACAAAACAATAAATGTCTGCTTAAATAAAATAAGATACACAATCTTTGTAACGTATAGAATTAGTTAATAGTTTCTAGTCGTTGGGCGTCTTCAGAATCCAATAATCAGTACCTGCAAAAAATATTGACACTTAAAAATATATAAGCATCAACTGATACCGATCAATTAGATTATGAGGATGAATTAACTTTTTAGTGCCACCTGTTGCTATGGTTACACAAATTCTGTCCCTTGGACAACCTAAGCATTTTTCTATGCAACAGTATGAAGTGTCACTTGGACAGCCGGGGACAGAGTAAACAACACAAAAAAGTTGATTCACCTATGGTCGTGTTTTTTATTATTTTTGGTGATGATTGATTTTTGCTCGTTGCTTTATCAGATTTTTACTTTATTAATTGAAAGATGGTTGGTTCAAGGTAGTGGTGGTGGTGATGGTGGTGATGATGATGATGATGGCGACTTACCTTGTCTCTTGGCGTCAGTTGATGGTGTTAGCGTGGGAGAAGTCTCCCTTGTCGAAATGCCGCTGGGCCGTTTTGCCTGGCTCGTACAGAAGCATCGACGCGCGCTCCGGGCTAGTCTTGTTGCACCGCATGTCTGATATCAAAACTGAGTTTAGAATCTATTTTGTTTGACGATCGCAGTTTGACGACCACTGATTTATAGGATATTGGCTACAATTTTTTTAACCAGCTGTTAATTATATTTTCGCTATTCCACGCTAGGTGGCAGCACATTGAATGCAAATTTTCAATTAAGTATATGATATACAGCTGTCTTAAAGTTCTAATTACGCTACTGGTTCTTTATTCCATTACTTATTTTAATACAAGCTACGACCGACCAGTCGCCAAGATTTAATTGAGATTCACCATCACTTGTCTTTCCTATTCGGTGGGTATGGCATAAGACTCACATCGCAGACTGAGCCGGCGGCGGTGCGCGGCCGACACTTCAAGCTGGCGCCGCACCAGCTGCGAGGCGGAGGCGGGGCGCGCGGGGCGCGCGGGGGGCGCGGTGGCCGCTCTCAAAGGTGCCACGTCAGATAACGCCGCTTTGGAGTACTCTGCTGACATAACCATGACGATTACATCACATATCCCATGGGAGAGTTGGGAACTTGGGAAGTAACCAGAGGTCGTATTGTCCGCGGTATCTACTAGGATCGCTTAATTCGATCCCTCGGGTACAATAATTGTACCTGGGGGTCGAATTAGGTGGTCCTAGTAGATACCGCGGTATTGTCTAACGCGTGGGCGCTTGCTATCGCTTCCACCATCTCTTTCTGTCACCATCTTATACCGCTTGACAGACGGAAATGGCGAATGCCATACCAAGCGTTCGCGCGTTGGATAATACGGCCTCAGAATGGCGCAGCTCTGTAAATGTCTCTCCGTCCTTATTTTTTGGTCAGTTTTATGACGTTTTTTTCATACAGTTCATAATGGGTCGTCACAAAACTGACACAAAAAAAATTGTATGGAAAACTAGGGGCATTTTTTTAACAAAATCAATAGTGCTCTGAGTATGAAAAACCCAAAATATCATTTAAAAAAAGTGATTAGTACACTTTTTATTTAAAACGCCCCAAAAAACAGACACTAAAGGGTTCTAAAGGCCGGCGCAGCCCAAATACAATACAAATACAATACAAATATTCTTTATTGATCACCAGAAACAGTACAGTGACATGCGACTGTAAGAAAGATGGCGCACTAGATATGCCATTGCCTTCTTTCTTACAGTTTCATTCATTACAACTGGTGCGTGACGCGCACACGCATCTGGTCTAAAAACTATAACTTACCTCGCTCAATAAGCGCGATCTCCTTATGCGGATCCGCTGGTATGTCGTTCCGTCCGTCCGTCCGCCCTTCGAGCAGCATCGTCAGATCGCGCGCTTTCATCGTCAATTCCTGGGAACCCTCGTCGATGTTCGAGGAGTCCTGGCTGCGAGGCTTTACCTGGGCAGAACAAAAATTCCAGTCTGAATCCTGCAGCAGTAATGCAGGTTTTGGCGTGGAGATTAAAAAAAAAAGGTAAAAATTATCGTTGGTACGTATACAACAACGTTCCCAAATTCTCAGATTTTTCAAAATACTACATTCCCATTATACCAGATGTCCAAAATAAGATATTCAACTAAAAACATACAAGGTTCTAATTTTAAGTTTACCATCTACATTTGTACCTATTATATGTTTTTGACTTTGTTTAAAAATAGTACATTACTGCAGCGGCCGCGAAATAGGGGATGGCCGGCCGAGTAGTTATAGATGGCCGAGTGTCAACGAGGCCATCTAGAGATACGAGGCCGGCAATCCCTGTTCGTGGCCAAGGCTTGTATAGAGTTTTTTTTAAACATGCATCATCATCATCATCATCATCGTCGTCATCGTCGTCGTCGTCGTCACCATCATCATCACCATCACCATCACCACCATCATCATCTTATCATCACCATCATCATCACCATCATCATCATCATCATCATCACCATCATCATCACCATCATCATCATCATCACCATCACCCATCATCACCATCATCTCATCATCACCATCATCATCATCATCATCATCATCACCCATCATCATCATCATCATCATCATCATCAACAACATCATCATCTCATCATCACCATCATCATCATCTCGTTATCACCAACATCATCACCATCATCACCCATCATCACCATCATCACCACCATCACCATCATCATCACCGCCATCATCGACACCATCAACATCACCATCATCATCACCAACATCATCATCATCTTACCTTACCTTAAATAAACGTAGTGGCAGAATGTCTTAATGAACCAAAACGCAAAATATTGCTTATAGTTTTTTTTAATGGCTAAATGCTATGATGACCTATAAACGTCATAGTATGAAACAATAGACGATCACTTTGCTGGCCAAGGCCAGCAATGTTGTATGAAATTCCATTATTGACCTCTCGTCTAGCCCGCACCTTCAACGTGACACTTCGTGGCGTATTATAAGGAACATAACGTCAATATGTCATAGCATGTTTGAGAAAAATCAATTCCTTAAGGTAATCTTCGCTTTTGTAATGCAGTGCAACGAGAATCTGGTAAGTGGTATTTTGGGAACGTGGTATTTCAGGCACGAGCGAAATTCATCATTATCATTCCAGCCTATATACGTCCCACTGCATGGCACAGCTCCTCTCAGATTGAGAGGGCTCGGGCTATAGTTCTCACACGGGCCCAGTGCGGATTGGGAACTTGACTGACATACATTGAATTTCTTCTCAGGTGTGCAGGTTTTCTCAGAATATTTGCCTTCACCGTGAAGCTCATGGTAGATTTCAAATGTGATTTCGTACATAAATTCCGAAAAACTCGAGTGAGCATTTACTGGCACACAAAGCATTCTATCTTAGCCCATAGGTGGTGGTCACTGATCATCAGCTCAATAGTATATAGATGAATCAACTTTTTTTGTGTTGTTTACTCTGTCCCCGGTTGTTCAAGTGACACTTCATACTGTTTCATAGAAAAATGCTTAGGTTGTCCAAGGGACAAAATTTGTGTAACCATTGTAACAGGTGGCACTAAAAAATTGATTCACCCACTAAACAGAAGAGTTTAAGGGACGGCACGATGGCACGATACGTAGTAGCCCCCCGACTACATACAAGGCAATGCTACAATACGTTTACTTTTAGTTTACCACTGACAAATGGCTTGCCTTCATTTCATTTCCAACTTTAACACCATACAAATAAAGTATTCTAAAATTGGCTTTTTTTGTAGGTCGTTAAAGTTGAATATGAAATGAAGGCAAACCATCTGTCAGTGGTAAACTTTATGTAATTTTACTGTACAAGGCTTACCTTAATCTTTTTAGTGGGGCTGGACTGCGGTCTATTCTTAAAGTCGATATGATTCGCGCCGCTCTTCGTCCTGACAATAGGCGACAGCTTCCTAAACTCAGCTCTTGGCTCTAGCTCTATCCTGGTCTCAGTGAGAGCGACATTACTGGCTCTGCCGAACAGCGGCGACAGTTTCGGCTTCACGCTAGTACTGTCAGAGTCGACGCTCTCTATGGTTACTGTGGTATCCACGCTGTTTGGTTTGATTGTGATCGGCTTGACGACAATTAGACCTCGGTCGTCCATGGTGTTCGGGATGGTATAGTTGGGGTTCTCGAAGCCTGTTGGGGAGGATAACGCTAGAAGTGAAAAAATATGATCATTTTTTTTTAACAAATTAAAGAATCATATTCAAATCGCTATAAATTGTTATAAACGCGAAAATTTGTGAATGTGTGTGTTAAAATGGCTGACAATTTGAGTGAAATTTGGTATGTAAAGAATAACACACAGGCTTCTTTTATTTAGCTGCAGGTACGCCTGTAAAATCCAGAGACCTTGGAGTAGATAGAAGTATAAAATTTGGCACAGGTGTTCATCATTCATTATCATCATCATTTCAGCCGAATTCTCCATCCATCTTATTGGACACCTACCTACACTACGTCTTTTGGTCCGTGGATGCTATTAGAGGCATTAGATGAACTTTGGCCCCGTCGCCCATCAGTTCTACGAGCCCTGCCCACTGCCATTCGAGTCTGGCGATTCTTTAAACTATGTTAATGACTTTCATTTCCAATCCATACCTACTAATGTTATAAATGCGAAAGTGTGTCTGTCTGTCGGTTACCTCTTCACGCTTAAGCCGATGAACCGATTTAGATGAAATTTGGCATGGAGATAGTTTGAGAGCCTGGGAAGGACATAGGATAGTTATCCTGGAAAATTGCATAGTTCCCGCGGGATAGCGATCAACGAATTATTTGCAGGAGGATTCGCGGGCAACAGCTATTGTAAGTGGGTATCAACTTTTTCGTGTTGTTTACTCAGTCCCCAGTTGTCCAAATGACATCACATCTTCATACTGTTTCAAAGGAAAATGTTTAGATTGTCCATCAGACAAAATTTGTATAACCATATTTACGAACGGGTGGAAAGAAAAAGTTGATTAATGATTGTTGATTTTTTTACAGGTAACAATATGTCCCACTGCTGGTCTAAGGCCTCCCCTTTCCTCCGCCATTCTTCTCTGTCCTGGGCATGCACCTAGTTGAATCAACTTTTTCATGCCACCCGTTGCTATGGTTACACAAATTTTGTCTCCTGGACAACCTAAGCATTTTTCTATGAAACAGTATGAATATGTCACTTGGACAACCTAGAGTAAACAACACGAAAAAGTTGATTCACCCACCTGCCAATCGAGCTGAAAAGCGCTCAAGTCGTCCCGCCATCTCCTCTTGGGTCTGCCTCTGCTCCTTTGGCGATCCCTCAGGTAAATACTTCTGTTAATTATGACAAAAGCCTGCTAGCCTACCTGTCTGTGTGTTCTCATCACTGATAGCCGTGAAAGTCTGCGAGGCAGTGTTAGCCGCTTTAGCGCGCAGGCGCCGCCGACGCTCCAAGTCCGCCTGTATGTCCGTCTGTACGCGCAAGTCGATGTCGATGTAACGCCGCACTATATAGTTGAGCAGCCAATGGTAGCCCTTCTTGAGACCTGGGTCGATTTTGGGCTTCTTGTTGGTGGCTTCGACTTGCGCTGTGTAGGATTCCACTAGAGTTGGACAGCGGTATCTGTTCATTTGGAAAAGGGCACATGATACCATAAAACCGAGAAATCTAATAACCATAAATTATTTTTTTTTTAAACTTCCAACGCAATTAAGGGTCTCGTGTATGTTTGAAAATAAAGTAAATGCCCATAATGCGTCTAAGATCACTTTCGCAGTTTACAAAAGAGCTGATAACTTTGAAACGGCTCAACCAATTTTGATGAAACATGGCTAAGAACCAACGCCAAGAAACCTGCTTTCAAATAAAAAAATCGCATACAAATCAGTTCACCCGTTTAACAGCTATGATACCATAGAGAGATGCACGCACGCACGCACGCATGCACGCACGCACGTACGCACGCACGTACGCACGATACGCACGCACGCAGATATGCGTTCCCGGCAGTGAATACGGTTAGTATCTGAGTCTCACTTACCTGTTGACGAGGGGTTCTATGTTCAGTTTCTCGACCACATCGATGTCGTCCAAGGCACCGTTCTTGTCTTGCTTATTAGCCAGCACCAGCACCGGCTTGCCTTAGTAAACGTTTATAATAATGCATTATTTTCATATTAAGTATAGTTTTAACCTTTCGTATGCCGTAATGGCCCGGCCACGACATGGTGCGACAGGCGGCAACAGCGAGTGTTTTCTCCGTTCATTGCGCGGCCGAGACGCTCGCCGCACAGTCATTATCTGGCGGCACACGCAATGAACGGCGAAAACGCTCGCCGCTGCCGCCGGTCGCCCCATGTCGTGGCCGGGCCATAACGCAGATCCTTGCCTATCATTTTGATTATTTACTTTTAATCTATAATATTGGTACTATTTGAGACAAACGAGACTAGATCAGGTTTTATTTTTTTACTTCTGGCATATGAGAGGTTAACCTTCCGTCAATAATATCAAACACAAAATGACGTACGTTTATTATCTAACGCGCTGGCGCTTGCTACCGCTACAGACGGACCGCTGCATTTTAACTGCAACGTAACTGCCAACTGCCGACTGCCCATGTCGGCAGTTGCAGTTGGAATGCAGTCCGTCTGTATTGGCCCTTAATCTGGTCGTTGCGGCCACTGGTAGTGGGCATGGCCGTCTAGTGCGCGAGGTGCCTTAGCCCCAGAAATATAAAATTAGTTATGTGGGTGAATCAACTTTTTTGTGTTGTTTACTCTGTCCCCAGTTGTCCAAGTGACATCTTTATACTGTTTCAAAGAAAAATGCTTAGGTTGTCCAAGAGACATTTGTGTAGCCATAGCAACGGGTGGCAAGAAAAAGTTGATTCACCCATGTAGTCCTACAGGGGGGAGAAGCCGCGGGCGGAACGTACGATAAACATAATCAACTTAGGTAAAGATTACAGAAAAATATTTTTCGCACACTAACATTAAAAGAGTACACCGTATAATGAATGCAAAGCTCAAATTATTCTAATTCGTTAGAAACAATAATATTATTGTTGCTTAAAAGATGCTGATAAACATTGTGGTATTAATGTATGTATGTTAATTATATTTGATTAGCTCTAGGAAATAATCAACTGTTTTTTAATTAACCGCTTATCATATCAAACAGTTCATCAAGGGTCATGTTTCAATTGGCTAAGTAAAGTTTTTTGAAGAGATGCTAATTATATTTTTTTTCGACAGTGGTCGACTTCAACACCAAGAAACTGCAGCTGTTTTATTTTTATCTCCTTTTATTTATTGGAAATATTTTTTTAAGTGTTCGAGATGACATTTGTGAGATGGCTGACAAGCGGTTCGTGCTCAGTACTAAGAAGAAATAGAAAAAAAAAAACGAATTCAACTGTCGCTTCTGTCAATGTCAAATGAAATCTAACCGTTTGCGTTTCGTTTGCTTTGCATTGTCCAAGAAGCAGTTCCAAAATAGTGATCGAAAGTATTCAATCGTGATCCAATTATTGTGCATAGGTCGTGGAAAAATGCGGTAAAATTGAAAGTCCGGATTTTATGCGGAGGTCGATAAAAATAGTCAAAAAATCACACTGAGCACACCAAAACGCAAAGCAAACGAAACGCAAACGATTTGACATTGACAGCAGTGACAGTTCACTTCGGTTTTTTTTCTGTTTCTACTAAGTTCTGAGCACGAACGGCTTGTCAACCATAAAATCTCACAAATGTCATCTCAAACACTCAAAAAAATATTTCCAGTAAACAATAGGAGATAAAAATAAAACAGCTGCAGTTTCTCAATCTCCAGAACGCCGACTGTCGAAAAAAAATATAATTAGCACCTCTTCAAAAAAATTTACTTAGCCAATTAGGTTTCCAACTATGTTTTATAGGTAAGTAGGTACCTTTTAAATTCATGATGGTAAAATACGTAATTACTTAGGTAAGTATTAAATTAACATTAATAGCTAGTGAATAGTTAATTATTATAATGGCTTATTAAATTTTTAATGTGATTTCTCATGACTTAATGAGAAGGGGGTATTTTCATTTTCTTTTATTCAACAGCCTCATAAATTTGTTTGGGTAAGCATAAAAAATACATACGAAAAATAAGAGGTAAATAATAACTAAGGTAATTTTACTATTATTATTATTTGCTTTTACAATTTACAAATTATTTATTTACGCATGTACCTAGTCTTATGTATGTAGCTATTAGCGTGCAGTTTATTTATTTATTTATCTATCTAAACAGCGATCCGGGTGTCACCAACGGTACTGGCTGAAAATCAGCGCTGGGGTGCTTTAAACGCCTCAGCATTATGCTGAGCCAGTGTCCGATTTGCAACCGCAATGACACATTCTATCTTTAGCTTTAGTATTGTCTTTTTGTTTTGTAAAATATTGTGTCTTGTGATGTTGTAAATAAATGTATTTTCTTTCTTTCTTCTTCTTTCTTTACTAACTTTTATTTCACTTGCTAAGCTGTTAAAAGGGTATGATGCGCACCATTTCTCCATACAAACGTAATCCCCTGTTTCCTCCCTGGATAATGGCTTTAGAGCCAATTTTTTTTACTGTGTAACTGTATCTACCACAGCTATGCCCCTATGTTTCGTTTTTTTCCCTATTTCAATTAACATAAGAAATATGAGCTTTCAAAAACTGAAAAAATTGCCCAATTTCAACGTCATTTTCACACACTCATCAGCAAAGATATAAACAAAAAAAGGAAAACATAGGGGCATAGCTAAATCTGTCCTCTAATTATTTTTGAAAATAATAATTTTATTGGTCCAGTTTTCGAGAAGAAAACAGGGGATTACGAAATGCTGTTTTGATCAATTTTACGCGCCTAATAACGGTCTGAGCTGCAGTTGTCCCGCTCTCGCTGTACTCACACGGAGGGGTTCGGGCGAGACAGCGACATTTCATTAAAATACCTATTTCTCAAAAGTCTCTCAGCCATCGTACCCTCTTAAATAGTAGTAGCGGTCAGATTATCCTGAAAGTTATACTTATGTAGATTTTGGATGGCAATGCAAACTCACCAAAAAACCTTAGTATTCAAAATTTAATTTTGAGCCAAAATTTATTTACATAGAAATAATAAAAATCCTTCATAAAACTAAAAGACAAAAAACCTGTGTAAGTCCTAGCATACATTAGTACAGTCAAGGAAACTGAATTGCGTACCATGGTGGAATCTTTTCTCAACCAATTTCACTATGATTTCTATGGCAGATGTATGGAATGTCAACATAACATTTGTAATGGGTGGGTGAATCAACTTTTTCGTGTTGTTTATTCTATCCCCTGTTTTCCAAGTGACATCTTGATACTGTATCATACAAAAATGCTCAGGTTGCACAAAATTTCTGTAACCATAGCTACAGATGGAAAGAAAAAGTAGATTCACCCAAGTATACAATTTGTTTTAAGATTACTTCTAAAAATTTTGCTGGTTGTTATTATTGCACTGAGAGTGGGTCCAGAGTCTACTGCAACATTTGAAGCTTAAACATAAAGTCAAGTCTTGCCTCATATGCACTTCTCATCAGGAGAGGTAGGGGTCTATCATGGGTCTATGAAAACTAAATCAACTAAAAACACAGGTCAATGGGGGTGACTAGCCAGTCAAGCAGAAATACTAAACCCTTAGCATGTTTTTTCTTATTTATGAAATTAATCATAATAGCTTAAGGGAAACAAAGTTAAATAACTGTAATTTATAAGTTTTATAAACCCCCAATGCAATTCAGTCACATATATCTTAGAAAATAAACTAAATGCCAAATGCTAAATGACAAAACACTAACTTATCTTTCAACACTACCAACTTCTGATACTACTCCTTTTTATTTCAATCAATTTACCGACAGTGATGTTAAGAAGAGCATATTATCCATCGCTTCGAATGCTGTTGGTGTTGATAGTGTAAGTCGTGCTATGATCCTTCCTCTCCTTGATATAGTTGTTCCCGTCATCACTTCTATACTTAATAATTCTATTACATCGAATATATTTCCTGTAGTATGGAAGGATGCTGAAATTATTCCCCTACCTAAAAAGTCCAGTCCGTCATCCTTTTCTGACTACAGACCAATTTCTATTCTCCCTTTCCTATCCAAAGTTTTGGAGCGTCTAGTGCATCAACAGTTATCATCATATCTAAACAGAAACGACCTCCTCAATCCTTTTCAGTCTGGTTTCCGTCCTGGTCATAGTACGGCAACCGCACTTGCGAGGATCACCGATGACATCCGAATGGGTATGGATAATAGAAAACTCACTGTTTTAACTCTATTAGATTTCAGCAATGCTTTCAACACTGTTGATTTCGACATTATGCTTGGAATTTTACGCTCTCTTAACATATCTCCTGCGGTTATTGAATGGTTTCGTAGTTACTTAGTGGGTCGTCGGCAAAGAATAAAGGCGGAAGATTCTCGATCTTCCTGGTGCAACACTCTTGCTGGTGTACCACAAGGTGGAGTGCTGTCTCCATTATTATTCTCTATTTTTATAGATTCTATTTCTCGTAATCTTCTTTCTTCGTATCACCTTTATGCTGATGACCTACAAATCTACTCTCAGGGTGTGATTGGCGATCTTCCGTTGGTTATCGAGTCTGTTAACTTGGATCTAAAGAAGATTTTGAAATGGAGCCAACGATTTGGCCTGATTGTTAACCCAACAAAGACCCAGGTCATTGTTATTGGTAGCTCGAAACTTGTGCCAAGAGTCGACTTTGCATCTCTGCCACCGGTGCTTTTCGACGGAGTACTAATACCGTTTGCGCATCAGGTCAAGAGCCTGGGTGTTATTTTAGACCGCACTCTCTCATGGTCTCCTCATGTGTGCGAGGTGAGCAGGAAGGTGTTTGCTGCGGTGGGATCTTTAAGACGGCTTCAGAATTTCCTACCTTTTGCTACCAAGGTTGCGCTTGCTCAAACTTTGCTGCACCCTATATTCGACTATGCTGACATTTGCTATCCCGATCTCCTAGAAGAGCAGCTTAATAAACTTGAGCGAATTCAAAATCTATGCATTCGGTTTATCTTTGGTCTGCGTAAGTTCGATCATGTCTCTAATTTTCGATCACAGCTCAAGTGGCTCCCAATCCGCCTTCGCCGTAACTCTCACGTTCTCCACCTTCTTTACGGCATTCTCTTTAACCCTGCAACTCCTCGCTACCTCAAAGAGCGGTTTAGCTACGTAACTTCTATTCGATGCTCTCAGAACTTTCTCCTTACCGTGCCTCTCTCTAACTCCAAATTCTATGTCTATTCTTATACTGTCCAGGCTATTCGGTTGTGGAATGCCTTGCCGATTGACTTACGACGGGCAAAATCTCTGTCAATCTTTAAATCAATGCTTAAGGTGTACTATCTGTCTTCTTGTAATTATTAGCTTTGTTATAGTTTATTTATTTATATGTGGCTGTTTATCCCAATGCTTATATTTGTTTTAGACGTGTACTTATTATATGTACGATATATGTATGAGTAGATGTACTATTTTTTGTTGCGTTTTAATTTTCTGATCCACTGTTGATGCACCACCTGCTGTAAACTAGTCCTTCCTTCTTTCTGGTAAAGGGTTGCCTGGAAGAGATCGCTCTTAAGCGATAAGGCCGCCTATTGCTTACCTTGTAACTTACTCTCTGTGTACCTGTTTTCTGTATTGCTTATTATTCCTGGTGTACAATAAAGAGTCATTGTATTGTATTGTATTGTATTGTAAATGCTCATTATGGGTCTAAGATCCCTTCCGCAGCTAACAAAAGAGCTGATAACCTTTAAATCAGCTGAACCAATTTTGAAGAAACATGTCTAAAAACCATCACCAAGAAATCCGCTTTCAAATAAAAAAAAACTCATCCAAATCGGTTCACCCGTTTAAGACCTATGATGCCACAGACAGAAACACACATAGCGGTCAAACTTATAACACCCCTCTTTTTATGTTGGGGGTTAAAAATAAGTTAATGTGAATGTTATGATGGAAATTGCCATCACCATGCCAAGAAAGGTAAATAGTCAATTGAAGACAAAAGTGTAACTAGTCAAGAAAAAATCTCCAAAAAGGTTGAAGAAAGGCATCAAAAGTGGCCTATTCAGCCGCAATAATAACTTTAAGAAGTTAGCATAAAGAGAGGGTTAATGTTGCCAGTTTAAAAAAACAAAGGGGTGTCCTCGATACTACAATAGAGAACATAGGTCATGTTTTGACCTTTGGCAGCCTATATCTAGGGACAGTTGCTTCAAAATGTTACTGGGACAAATAGGTGTAGAATTTTACTTCCCAGACTGAGTGAGGTAGATAGGGTATTGGTCATGTCATCATCATCATCCCAGACTATTATGTCCCACTGCATGGCATAGGTCTCCTCTCAGAATGAGAGGGCTTAGGCCATAGCTCTCATACAGGCTCAGTGCAGATTAGGCAGGCCATTGAATTTCTTCACAGGTTTGTGCAGGTTCCCATTTATGTTTGTTGTGGCAATAAAGCAAATTCTTATTCTTATTCCCTCACAATGATTTCCTTCACTGTAAGGCTCATGGTAAATTTCAAATGTAATTTTGCACATATAATTAAAAAAAAGTGGTGCAAGCCCGGGCCTGAACCCATGAGCCTCTGCTTGGGTAGGTAAACCACAAGTCTACCACAACTTGGCCATGTATGATTATGATTATAGATATAAAAAACATTATATTACTAATGGGCTTACTCTGAAGAAAAAATCTAAATATGTAAAAGAGGAAGTTGATTGAATGATTGGCCAACTGGCTGATATATCACCGAACAGCCCAAAATACGTGATTTTGAAAATGAACACCTAAAACGGTAGAAATAAGGAAAGAAATCATGGTGCAGTAGTTTTGGATAAAGCCAAGTTTATACCTGCAAGAAAAATCGCGCAAGTTGAATTACATTGCGCGGACGCAAAGCAAACTAGTTTGAAGTGGGCAATCGAACGCTGGAATGTATAGCAACTTGCGCGATTTTTCTTGCTAGTCTAAACTGGGCTTAAAGGAAGAAATGTTTGAATTTTCATTTTAGGTCTACACGGACAGTAGCGGGAAAATCTATAATTGATATCGCGCAAAAAAAGCCGCGTGGTGTTAATGCAAAAGGTATCTATGATTCATTATATCGCCGATTTAATCTAACCAGTCATGCGTCTAATTTAATATTTTTCTAATTAGTTCCACCACATAAAACATACCTGATATTTTGTCGTGCGATAGCACCTCTTCCAACACCGAGCGACACTCGTCGAGGCGTGAAAAATCGCTTGAATCGATAACGAATATTACTCCATGCACTTCGCTATAATACTGCGACCATATTTGCCTGAAATGCGGCCCTCCGCCAAGGTCGTAAATAGTCACCGGTGTGTCCTTGTGAACTAAATTAACAGCCTTAAAACCAACAGTCGGCAATACCGTTTCATCTTTTTCGCCGGCCAAATTATTAACCGTTTTAGTCTTTCCCGCGTTATCTAGCCCTATCAATATCAACACAATACGTCTATGCACGCTCCGGCGGCGGCAAATACTCGCCCAACAATTTCCCATCACTGAAAATTAATATTTAAACTAAAATAACACTTTCAACTGACAAAATTCATGGAGCAACTTTAAATTTGTCGCCAGTCGCCATTCGTAAACAAAAGTGTCTGTTGACACAACGGTTACCAATGGCGATCGAGGTAAATGTGGCCAGTATCAAAATGAGTTTGTTCTCATTGATCGGTTTAGCGGCTACTTCACAGCACTTTTTAATAATAAATAATGTTAACCTTGATACTATGATTAAAAGGTTATCATTAGACCACATGCCGCTCTTAAAATAACGTTCGGGATACAATGAATTCCTTATTCTTTAAAATTCTAATATTTAAATTAATGTACCGATTCCATGGCGACCAGTGCTATCAGCGTACGCACAAGATAAAATTGAAACCGTTGATTGCCGTCGCCCTATGTAAAAAAATCTTAAACTCCTTCACCGACACCACAAAACAATCTTCAGAAATGGAAATAAACTTCGAGCATCTGTTATTCGACGACGCGGTTATTTAAATAAATATAGAGTCCTTGTCTTCATCAATAAATTTTATGTGTTAACAGCTGTTTCGCTGTTTGTTGAACTATGATGATATTTTTATTGACCTTAAACCAAGTAAACAGCAAAGGCAGAATTCAGTGAAAAACTAAGTGAGGCCAGGAAAACTTAAGCGCCAAATCTAGACTCGTGCATGTTACGTAGCTTGACTTACTATTTGTTATCCCCTTTGTTATCATTATTATAAACTTGTTTAAATTTATTGTTATTTGTGTGCATGCAAGGCGAAGTTTAACCTGTTTTAACCATTCCCAATTTCTTTTCACAAAACTCCCATCTCAACTTTTTATTTGGTCTTAGCATAATGCATAATAAACAGTTCAATCACTTTAGTTCGATTATTCAAATAGTTCGCTAAATTCGTATAATGCTGTCCCTTTCACTCTCCTGTTCTATTGGACAACCATGAAACCGTTATCACGCTACCTACACGTACTTAGTTACTTAGGTATTTTCTAATGAATCCAAATGATCAGGAAATAACTCCATAAACAATCAAATAAAATAATAATTAAGGGGCTGTTTCATTTCACCACCCATTGATTAATTTTAACTGACGGATATATGTGATGCCGTCTCCGTCTATTCGAACAAAACAAACAGAGACGGCATCACATTTATCCGTCAAATAAATTTGATCAATGGATGGTGAAACAGGGGGTTTAAAGAGCAAGGAGGAATAATAGCTAGTTTCGTTCGAGGTTAATTGGTAACAATAGTGTAAATAAAATAACAACCCGAAAAAAAAATACAATAGGGATATTTATTTGTGAAAACAAACACAATAAACACAGGTACAATTTCGACATAATATTATTTACAAAGCCTGATTGCTGGGAAAATAAATAAATGCGCGCCAATTCTACTTTTCAGTGTTGCCACATATAATAAATAAGACCGTTTGAAACAGGACAAATTATCTGAATCTCACAACAATATTATCACCGTTTTTAACAGAGAAATAAGCGAGATCTTTCATGTTATTGTCCAAACAGATTTCAGCTCCTTGCATTTGATCGTCGCGTAGGTATAACTTTGGAATTCCTGTGTGGCCGCCTTTTGAGAACAATCTGTGCGCCAGTGTTACCAGTTTCTGCACTGCCATCGTATTGGGGAATTTCTTTTTGAGTATTTTTCCGTCTTCGCCTTGAAGTGTTATTTCTAAGAGCTGTGAGGTCAATGTTGTGGTTTTCGGTTGTTTTACTAGAAGGCTGTCGTCGGGCATACCATATCCTGAAATGACAAGAAATTGTAGCTCAGGCTTTACACAGATGGACTGCAATTGAACTGCGATTCGACTGCCCAGTTGCAGTTCAGATGCAGTTTGAATGCAGTTTTCGCGACTGCAATGAAACTGCACGTCAACGCGTAGTCAGCCTGCAGTCATTGTGCAGTCGTCGTCGCACACCGACAGCAATCACATGCAGGTGGTCCAACTGCATTACTGCATGTTAACATGTAGTTTCATTGCAGTCGTGCCAACTGCGTTCAAACTGCATCTAAACTGCAATTTGGCAGTCGGATTGCTGTTAAATTGCTGTTTAGTCTATTCCGCTAATTAATTACTCCGCTGACTGAGGTTAATATACACCCAGTAATTACCGATTTTGAATGTACGACAATAATGAACGACCTAAAAATTCGTACCCTTATAGCAAATTACACATGGACAGGGCCGGATTTAGGGCAGGCCATCCGGGGCCACTGCCCCGGGGCCTCCACAATAGAGGGCCCCCCACAATAAAGACTTCGAAAAATTGTTTAATGAAATCTCGACTGAAAACAAATCAACATGAAACTACCGTGAGACTCACTCATAGTGAAAATAAACGGATCACTCACGTCTTAAAACGAGTTTAACTCGACATGTTTCGGGCTAATCCGTAGCCCTTCCTCTCGGAGTCGGAGTTAAAAGTGATGATGAAAACGGGGGTAGTTGTGTGTCGCTGTCAGTTGCGTCGAGTAGCCGCGCGACCAGGGCGTTAGCACGCAGTGCACGTTTGGCAGCCGCCGTGACGTGCGACTCCGAGAGGAAGGGCTACGGATTAGCCCGAAACATGTCGAGTTAAACTCGTTTTAAGACGTGAGTGATCCGTTTATTTTCACTATGAAAACAAATGGTCACTTTATTTGGAAAATAATTTGTGGCCAAGGGGGCTCCACTCCTTTTTTGCCCAGAGGCCTCCAGACTTCTAAATCCGGCCCTGCACATGGCCATGAATTAACAGACCATTTTGGGTCGACAAATAAACTTTTTCTAGAAATGTTCTGTTCATCTATTATTATATTTTTATATTTATTATTATAAATGGGTACTAGGCAACGGATAAACATACATAAATAGATACATACATATTAAACATCTTAAGACTCGAGATCAAGCAATTTTTTTAATAGCTTATTGGTTGTGGGCAAAGGCTTCCCTTTTTCCATCCACCCGTGCCTATCCTTCGCAAAATCTTGCCAAAATGGGTCATAACAGTCAAAACTGCCCCGACTGGGGATTGAACCCAGCACCTTAAGCTTCATAGTCTCTAACTTAGCTATAATGTGTTCTACTTACTCCTAACAAGCTCCTGAAAGCGACAGTGTTCCACATCGAACGCCATTTTGGCTGTGGGGCTGTCTTGGGCGAGCTTCCACTCGCCCCCGTAGCATTTCATGTAGTCGTATTCTGCACCGCGCCGCAACTCCCGAGGTATGAGGGAGCCGTTCAGTTCCTAGACAAGAAATAATAATCCATGTAAAATCATAAAAACTTAAAAGTTCGATTCATATATATTTATTCCTTGTTTTTTTTTGATTGCTCTTCTCTACCACTCAAAGGTTGACTGGCAGAGATCCCTTCAGGGATAAGTTCGCCTTTGTACTTAATTTTTTTTTTGTAACCTTTTTGCTTTCCTTTTTGTACAATAAAGAGTATAAACAAACAAACATATCTACAGATATGAACCGATCTGGTTAATGGATGAAAAGTATTTTATATTAAATTAAGGGGCTGTTTCACCACTTTTCTTAAAGTTCGGATTAGCTTAATCATAACCTTATTTGACAGATGAATTAAAATTTCTGTTTCACCAGTCTCTATTAGCGCTAAGTGACGGACAAACTGTTTCTTAATTTGACCATCAGATCAGGAGGCATTTAGCATTTTTATCCGTCACATAAAGTTAGTTTATTTTTTTGTGGCCATGGTTGGAGAGCCCTTCAGCCGGTTTCAGAAAAATATATTTTTTATTTTTTAAAGAAAAAGGTCATGCTAAATTGCATAAAATAATTTAAATATCAAGATTTGAATAAAAAAATGTAGGTACACTTTTAGTATGTAAAAATAAATCCAAATTTCGTAATATTTTTTAATAACAAACTTTTTTTCAGTGGCTCAATCGTTTGTTCTACCTGAACTTGTATGTCGCCATTAAAAAAAAGTTTATCTGTCAAATGGTTTGGCGCCACTTTTCGATTCGTTTTACGTGATTTTATTTTTCTTTGTTATTGTTAACAAAGTATCGTAAATAAATACCGTTTTTGGATCAATTATAATGTTACATATTTGTTTATGCAAAAAAAATAGATATATTCAAAAATTATATAGCTAACCATTTCTTTTGCTTTAATAATGAGTGACTCTTTGAACGAAAGTGTGCGAACAGGAACGCGTGGTCGTGAAATGCGACGTTGCCATTCCGACTTTTTGTTAAACCCACGATTAGTTAAGTGGTACTTAGTTTGCACAGGACCGGAGTGGTGAAACTGAAAAAACACTAGCTGACAGATTTGTCCAGTACTTAGTTTATTCATTGGTTACGTAACCAGCAGTTTGACAATAAGGTGGTGAAACACCCCCTAAATATGTTAATGAAAAAGCCGTGGTGACCTAGTGGTTTGACCTACGGTCTCTCAATCAGAGGGCTCAGATCAAATAAAAAGTAAAGATAGAGCGCGCTGAACAGCCGAGTGAGGCTGGCTTTATAAACATGTGTGCGTGGCCGGTGTTGCCATAATAATTCTTATTACCCCGATACTACGTTGCGTGTCACGTTGATACCGTTACTACAATAAAAAACGTTGATAAACTTTTACAAGAAACAAATAACTTTACGTTGCGTGTCACGTTCTCACGTTTTAAGCCGTGCTAATAAAGAATAGAATTTAAAATGAAAAAAGAAAAGGTTTATTACATAGGCGGCATTTACCCAATAATAGGGTAACTACAACATTATAATGGCAGCACTAGTATTGACGTTTTGGGTTCTAAGCAAAATTTAGTATAGTTTGGTTGCAAGTGTGTGCGTGCCACTGTGTATGCACACGGATTGGTGTAGTTTGACCGGCCTCACTTCGTTGTTCGCAGCGCTCTATCTTTACTTTTTATTTGATCTGAGTCAGAGGGTCGTGGGTTCGAGTCCGGGCTCGCACCTCTGAGTGATTCAGTATTTATGTGCGAAATTACATTTGTAATTTACCATGAGCTTTACGGTGAAGGAAAACATCGTGAGGAAACTGTATAGGTTACACCTGCGAAGAAATTCAAAGGTGTATATGAAGTTCCCAATCCGCACTGGGCCCGCGTGGGAACTACGGCCCAAGCCCTCCCATTCTGAGAGGAGGCCTGTGCCCTGCAGTGGGACGTATATAGGCTGGGATGATGATAATGAATGAATATATTGCAAGTAGGTTGACTAAATAATTTCAGTCCAGAATATATTATTAAACATTTCACCGTTTCTGTTAGAGCCTGTTAATTTAAAATGACGCGCATTTGAAATCCTGTATGTCAAATGCGGTGGTGGGGCGCGTCATTTTAAATTAGACAAGCTATAATAGACAAATGACATACCAATCAAAAGTATAATAGCAATAGCCTATAGAATATGTAATCGGTTTGAGATAAAGCCTGGTGACAGACAGACAGACAGACAGACAGACGGACAGACAGTGGAGTCTTAGTAATAGGGTCCTGTTTTTACCCTTTAGGTTCGTACGGACGGAATCCTAAAAAAGAAGGCTTGAGCCGTAGTACCCGCGGTAAACTCAAAGGAACTCAATAAGAAAAAAAACCGGCCAAGAGCGTGTCGGACACGCACAAGGTAGGGTTCCGTAGCCATTACAAAAAAAATCAAGTAATATTTTTCGAAGGATTTCGTATGGGTACGGAATCATCCAAGTTTAGGTATGTTTTATACCTTAGGCTACTATTTACTTTTAAACTACAAATAATTTCCAAGCAATCTTAGCCGCTATAATTTTCCTAGTAAATTTGATATATTTACTACCATTCTGAATTTTTTCAAATTTTTCCACCTAACAGTTTAGATTTTAGAGGGGGGGGACGCTCGATTTTAATGAAATTTTTCACTTTAAAGTTGAATATTTCGTAAACAGATCACTGAATAGAAAAATCATGTTAGCAACCCCGCAATGGTTTTAAAAGACCTATCCAACGATACCCCACACTATAGGGTTAGCCGAGAAAAAAAAATCACCCCCCTATACGTCTATGGGAGGTACCCTAAAAAAAAATTTTTTTTTATTTTTTATTTTACCACTTTGTTGGCGTGACTGATATGTATATTCATGCCAAATTACAGCTTTCTAGTACTAACGATCTCTGAGCTTAGCCGCGGACAGACAGACAGACAGACAGACGGACAGACATGGCGAAACTATAAGGGTTCCTAGTTGACTACGGAACCCTAAAAAAAGACAGAAAATAGAGAAAGAATAGGTGCGGGCTCGAACCTGGAACCCACTGCTTGAGAAGCCACTAGTCGAACCACTAGGTTACCACTGTCGAAGGCTAGTACAATACGTTTACTTTTACTTTACCACTGACAGGTGGCTTGCCTTCATTTCATTTCCAACTTTAACACCATACAAATAAAGTAGTTATTACAAAATCTGCAAACGTGGCTTTATTTGTAGGTCGTTAAAGTTGAATATGAAATGAAGGCAAACCATCTGTCAGTGGTAAACTTTATGTAATTTTACTGTAATGTTATTAATTTTACCTGTAGTGAGCCAATTTTCGCCATGATCAGTTGGGACCCTGTGTCGTAGTTATCTACGGCTTGTATAGGGTTTTTGAGGAAGTAAAGTTTCTTGAGATGGTTCAGCTTGTCTAGTTCGCTTACGGATCGCCACTGTAAAGAAATTATTACAATACAATAACTTTACACTCTAAACTCTAATAGAGATTTTGTTACTCTACGCCGCGCTTCCGTGTGTGTCACCGTATAATAGACTCAGTGTTATACAACGCGCTGAGCACGCTCTGCCGGCGTCGCGCGCACGCCCCGCGCTGCGGTCTGTGGAAGGCTTACTAGGTGATTTGAGCAAATCCCTGAACGTGTCTTGTGGAATGATATAACTAGTTCACTTTGCGAGTTAGTTTCGTCAACCCACTGACGTGACAGGGATTATATCAAATCTCTACACAAATCTAGTGAAATGAAAAAACAAGTGAACTGAAACAATTACTTTGCTCACCCGCGACCTTACGATAGTTACGTTTATGTAGGAAATGGTTTGTGTGATTTGTGTGTGTTTGTATAGTCGACCAAGTAAGGGCTTTACCATTTTTAATGACAGTTCCTACATCAGAATAAAGACAATAAGGCTGATTGTCACACTGACTTGTAAGTGAAAATAGCCTTTGACGTTTTAAACCATACATTTGACATTGAACCTTAGGGTGGTAAAGGAAATTCTTGGTCGACTATATATACAGTGTGGAAGTGGAGGAACTGCATGAACACGCATTTCTTACACAAACGTAACTTTCGTAAGGTCGCGGGTGCGCAAAGTAATTGTTTCAGTTCATTAATATGGACCTCTGCAAAGTAACGCCTGATTCAATAAATTATTGAAAAAACAAGTTGCTTTTTTCGGCAAATTTTGTCATTCATTTCACTGAACAGATTTAGAGATTTGATCAAATGACTGATTTTTTCTAGGCTAATAGTAAAATGGATTCTCCGTTTTAACTTCCTATGTGATTTGGTCATATCTCTTTGAGATTTGTTGAAACGTCTGTTTTGGCCATTTCCCTGCGTCATCTCTACCCGTTAAAATCTGATTTTGACCAATTTTTGACATCAAAGCAAAATATCATGTGACATCTCCAAGCAAAGAAGCCAACACAAATCTACTCACATCATTAATTTTATTCCTGTTTAAGAACAGCACCTCTAGATTCTCAAACACATCCACCTTGGCGTTGCTCGGATTGTCATTAAACCTTATCTGCTCAATCTGACAGTCGTTCAAACTGAGCACCTTCAAATTCTCCAACCATCCAAGATTCATAACTTCATACCACGAGTCTATGGGGTTGCCATCCAAGCGTAGTGTAGTAAGAGTATGCAGGGTAATCTTCGGTGGTATTATGTTTTTAATTCTGTTGTAGGCAGCTATGATCTCGCTTATTTTCGGCCAGAGGTGGGATAGTGCAAGGAGGTCCGACCATTCGTAGTCACAGATGGAGATGTTTAGTTTTTCCAGGTTGGCGAAATTGATTGAGAGCTGGGTCATGGTTTCTTCAGGCATGTCGATCGCCATGCGGTTCTTGCTGTAATAGAATTGAGGGTGTTAGTTGTAAAGGAATTTGAGAAATGGATCTTATTTTATTACACAAACCAGAGTTAATACTGTTGAACGCATCTGGGTTTCGAGTGTTTGTTCAGAATTATTTTCGTGAACATTATTTCGTAGAAATGGCTGAAGATTCTCACACATTATCCAGTTATCTGGTAGAAGTAGAGGACTTCTAATAAGTAACCGCAAACGCCATCAAAATTGTAGTGTATTTAGGCAGGACAGGAATGTAGATTTTCTGGGCCAGGTAAAATAACGGGTCAAGATTGTTATAAAATAAACCTAACCTAACCTAATGGGTTCTGTATGATGCCGTTTTAATAAATTCTGAGAAGTTTACGGTTTCAGAAAAAAATCATGTCGGTCTTTTGACCCATTCGATGTTTTAATACATTCGGTCTTTCGTACTTCGGTATTGTAATACATACCCAAAATAACAAGTCGTTATAGTTCAACAATTTATTCCGTAATGCCATAAGCGCCCTACCCACACATACAGACACAATCCTTTGAAGGCTACCTTCATTACAAAAATCAGCAGCCAAATCGTAAATGTGACCATGGACGTGAGACCGTTGAAACGCTTGTATAATGATAAACCTTTTGAACGCCAGCGTCAGCTATATAGACGACAAAACGGTAATACAAAAATTAACCTAACCGCGTCCGCATAAGAATCAATTTTGTTCGTAACAAAAACGTTATGTGGCGTTCAAAAGGTAAAATGACCTACCTGAGACCGTAGTGTCGCTCGCGATCGCACATGCTGTATTTTTCTGCCCTCATCCTGTACCGTGTAACCGTAATAAATGGTGAAGACGATTATGATTTGGACATTAGACAATAAGGCCTCTGGATTTAGGATCGCTTTAACTATTTCTTTCAGTCAGCGGGTCAGTGTGATGTTAATATACCGCCATGCAAAAGGGTTAATCAACTTTTTCGTGTTGTTTACTGTCCCCAGTTGTCCAGTCCAAGTGACATCTTCATATTGTTTCATAGAAAAATGTTTAGGTTGTCCAGGAGACAAAATTTGTGTAACCATAGCAACGGATGGCATGAAAAAGTTGATTAATTCAAATACGTAACCTCCTGTGTGTGTTAGGCTTTAGAGATGCACTTGTCGCGGACACACACATCTAACATCTGATAGCATGGAGAAGGATTGTGCTGCTCTAAGGTTGCGCTCTACTTGAGTTCTAAACGCGTCAGTGAAGTTTGGTGGAGGTGATAGTTGGGTTTGTGTGATTTGTGTGTTCGTACAGTGCGGAGGTGGAGGAACTCCATGAACACACATTTCTTGCATGAACATAGCTGGGAGAATCAACTTTTTTGTGTTGTTTACTCTGTCCCCGGTTGTCCAAGTGACACTTCATACTGTTTCATAGAAAAATGCTCAGGTTGTCCAAGGGACAAAGTTTGTGTAACCATAGCAACGGGTGATTGCATAAGGTGATGATTTAGCAGATTGAAATGTATGATGTATAGGAAAGATTCGTGTCTAATCTCTAGACCAGTGGTGGTGTAGGGGTATGGCACGCGGCACGGAATGCTGAGGACCTGGGTTCGATTCCCAGCATTGGTCTTTTTTCTGGGGTTTTTTCTGTGCATCTATATTTCAGTTTGTATTTAGTACGAAATGTATGATTTCACGGGATGACCGTAAAAGTAATAAAAAAAAAAAAAAAAAAAAAAAAAAATAAAAAAAAAAATGAAGTTGAAAAAATAAGTACAAAAAAAGATACTTCATAGCTAACTTGTTTATAGCAACGGGTGGCACTAAAAAGTTGATTCACCCAGCTATAGGGTTGCCATCTCTAAAATTCGGAAACCAGGAGAAAAAGCGTACGATCCCCGGATTTTGGAGCTCAGAAACCGGACACGTCATCGTTTTTTTGTTTGTTTTCTTTTAGACGACCAGATGGCCTAGTGGTTAGAGAACCTGACTACGAAGCTTGAGGTCCCGGGTTCGATTTCCGTGTCGGGGCAGATATTTGTATGAAAAATACGAATGTTTGTTCTCGGGTCTTGGGTGTTTATTATGTATTTAAGTATGTATCAATCTATATAAGTATGTTTATCCGTTGCCTAGTACCCATAACACAAGCTTTACTTAGCTTACTTTGGGACTAGGTCAATTGGTGTGAATTGTCCCGTGATATTTATTTATTTATTTATTTTATTTATTTAATCTGTGCTACTACTAGCGGAACTACAATCTAACTACTACAATTCAAACCCGGACTACAAATGGAACCCCGCCCGGACGTTCCCCGGACGTTCTCTAAACTAGGACAAATCCGGGGAAACACGGACGGATGAAAACCTTACCCAGCTATCATAAGGTCGCGGGTGAGCAAAGTAATTGCTTCAGTTCATTCTAGAAGACAGTTGAACTTTACCTGACATCCAGCTCATTCAGGTCAGGCAATTGCGCGCTGAGCTGTATCACCTCGCGCCAGTTGGCGAACAAGTTGCGCGACACGTCGAGACTGCGGACGTGCGGGCAGAGCGCAGCCACGTCGCCGGCTTTGGAGACGCACTGGTCGCGGACGCACACTTCTAGAAGGCGGTCGAACTTTCTGGAAGGAATCAGAACGCTTGGTTGAGCTGACGCTTTTGCGTCAAAATTTCTTTGGAAAGCTGCTATTGTAGCATGATAATTTCTATCAGTGGGTGCGCGATTGCCTCTGCCTACAATGAGCCTGCTGATTAGAGCCGATACGGACGGACTGCAGTCTAACTGCCACGTAACTGCACCTGCCGCAGCTATGTCGCAGCTAGCGTGCAGTCAGCGTGCAGTTTTGCCGGGTTCTCTACCGTTTGCCATAATGTATAGTTTTCCATAATTTTCATTTGACATAATTTAATTTATTTCTGAAACAGTATTTTCTACAGAATTGTTATAACACAAATCTAACCTAACCTACTGTATTACCTTTAAAAAAATCATGAAAAATGTATGTTTCTATATATTTTATGGCAAAAGTTGTGACAAGTGAAATTGAACTGAATGGCAAATGAAATGATTCGGTTTTGCTGACTGCAATACAACTGCAGTGGAAAACGTAAGGGTAGTCAGTTATCTTGAAGTTGGAATGCAGTCCGTCTGTATGGGCCCTTAGTGTTAGTGCAGAGGGGACAAGGCCCTAGTCCGCACTACTTGACTACACCTTATAGTTACCTAGCTTAGATGACAGAGTTGCCCTTTATGGTTTACGTCTTATACATATAAAAAGATAACATGACCAATTGACTGACAATGCACAACCAAACCGTCTGTAGCTGGAGACTTCAAATTTGGTAACTTATTTCTTGAGGTTCATAGGTTGCAGTAAGAAGGAATTTTTAATTTTTTTCTTTAGGATAGAGAGCCAGTCTTTTTTGAGTTTCCCAAGAGGGTGTATGCTGGTTATGCTATGGAATGAATATGTCTGCTAAAGATCTTGCACCAGTAAATGGCTAAGTGGTATAGTATAGGGAATAAAACAAAAAAAAAAACTATATTCTTACTGCTTTTGATGGATTTTTTCAAAGCCAACCATTTCAATGAATGGAGCACCCATCTCCCTCTTCCACTCATTGATGACAGTCCTGCGGTGAGCGGCAACGGTTTCATCCTGAAATAGTTATATAAAGATTAAACAAACACTTGTGGTCTAAAATTAACATTTTCGTTAGCCCATAAAAAGGTAGAGGAGAGTTACCAACCACATGCATTGCTTTGGAAATTCAACTTTATTGCTTTTACAATACATCACAATATCCATTGTAATTATTGAAAATACAACTAGCTTTAAAAATATGGTTGAATCAACTTTTTGTGTTGTTTACTCTGTCCCCAGTTGTCCAAGTGACATATTCATACTGTTTCATAGAAAAATGTTTAGGTTGTCCAGGAGACAAAATTTGTGTAACCATAGCAACGGGTGGCAAGAAAAAGTTAATTCACTCATGTATCAGCTCAATGAGTTGCTAGTGTATTATTTTAAATAATAATAATAAATTGAAAGATTATTCTTGTTCATTCAAATAAATTATTCTGGAAATAATTTATTCATGGAATGAATAGCTACAAATAATTATTTATCAAATAAATAAAATAAAAATGCATTCATCATTTTGAAAAGCAGTTGAATAATTTAAAGCAAATAAATTAATTATTTGCAAATAAAAAAAAAATATTCAAATAATTATTTTATAAAAAAAATATACAAATAATGCCCACCTCTGGTGTCAGAGACGTCAGGTCAAATATTCAGGCAGTCAAGTGGACATTGAATTTTTGTCACCATATAAAAAAAATTTACTATACCATTATTCTAAAATTTGCAAACTGGTCATTGTAAAAAAATTTATGATTTATCTTTTTCTGGCATTCAGCAAAGGCTAATGAATATTAACCCGTGGAACGTCCCGCGCGCCGCACTGGCGCGTAACTTTTTCGGGCCGGTAGCGTCCCGCGCGCCGCAGTGGCGCATAACGAATTGTTCGTGATTGGAAAATTTATTTTATTAGTTTTGTTTAACTTTCAGGCTATTGGCTATATTTTTCCAAGTCTGTTGTCATTTTTGCCTCAAACTTATTTTTATTGGTCAAAATTCAAGCATCCGTTGATTTTTCGTGAATTAATAAAAATGTAACGGCAAACAAATTTTGCACCAGTCCGATACAATCTGTTACGGGTGCGAGTTGTGCGGGTTTGTTTTTGTGGAGTTAAAAGTATTAACATGGTAAACTAATGTGTGTAATCGATTTTTAAACTAATTATGTTCAAAATAGTGTAGTGGCAGTAGTGGAAATGTGGAATGTGTCAGTAAATTTAGCTATGTGGCAAAATGTTTTGAGGTTAGAGTGAAAATAATTGAAACAAAACAATAATACATTATTTTCGTTACTATCAGGTGAGTTAGAAATAGCAATGATATTTTAGAAACCTAGTGTGTAATCTCAGCTTTCTAATGATATATAACATTCAGTATATAATTATCGTATAAAAGCACAATTTCGTTTTTTCTAGCATGTAGTACGTAAACAGAATGAACCAAAAATCGTTGGTTGCGTAGGGCATTTAGCGTGAACGGTGGCCGATCGCGCGACGGGTTAAGGTAGCTTAGGGATTCATGCCCAATTTAAGCCATTCTATTTCAATTTTTTTTTAATCTTTATCATTGGATTCATGAAATAGTTGAAACTAGAGAGATACACATACGAGAGATTAAATGAATTTGCATTAAAGTGAATGAATACACAACTAGCTGTTGCCTGCAACTCTGTGAAGAATTTGTGTATCGCTATCTCACTAAATTCATAGTATGGGTAATTTACATGTCACAACCTCACAACAGACCTTTTCCCAGTGTTTGGATAACTACTATTTAACATGGTCCAAATTTTAGGTCTCCATCCATTTCTTTAAGACCAGAACTTATTAACTTGTCACAAAGTAGTTAAAGTGACAAGGTACTAAAGTGTTCAAATTTTTGCAAAGCTTTTAAGCTGTGTACTTCTTGTATCTCAAAGAACATGCAATTTCAGTGCAACAAGCCATTTATCGCACAAATACCATATAAGATATCGTGATACATTAAGTTGTGTCACACTGCTTTGTTGTTGTGAGTAAGCTACAAGCTTGTGTGGGTGGATGACCTAATTGGAACAACATTCACTCAAAGCCTTAAAAATAAACCATCTAGAGGTCACTAAGATACAAAGATATTAAACAGATATAAAATACCTCCCGATCTCCGTAGTATTTCTTGATGGCTTCAGCACAAGTCGTGTAAGGTGCAATTTTGTTCGGACGAATAAAAGAGCCAGCTCCAGGTTTCGACGTTTTAAAATACTGGATTTCGTCCACGGAACCGTCGTGTTTACCCCTTGCCGTGTCATCCCATTCCACCCCGTACCAAATTCCTTTGTATCCTTGCACTTCTCCGATATATTTTACAGTAGCGAAATCGTCATTGCATTTTACTCGACAACCGATCCTCACTTGCAGCTCGCCCTCCTCGGTACCATTCCGACTATCCATGGTACCGCTGCAAAATTTTGGTATTAAATTAACAGGCATTGCGCCCACCATTATCTTGGAATTTTCAAAAAAGGAACTATTTAATAAAAGAGAAACAGACTGAATTTCCTCCAAAAACAAACTGTCACAAAATGTTTGCTGCTGTCAGTGGGAACACTTAATGTTGCCAGTTCAAAACTTGCATAGATCATTTTTATTAAGTACTTAATGGACAAAAATGCACTTAAACTTCATTTATGTAATTTTTCATAACAAATGGTTTAAATCCAATTCTGTATACCATTTTTCTTCAGAAAAAGCAACGGGATTCAACTGAAAAACAAATAAGAACATTACAGTATTACCAGTTACAAAATATTGTGAGTCATCCTCCTAATCACGAAAGCTGACCAATAGATGGCTGTAGTTGGTTAATTCTATGGGTGGAATAAATCCCCCAAAGGTGATTGGTGCTCGCAAGTTTCGTACATTAACCGACCAAGGATTGTAGTGCACCCACATAAGGACGAAAGTGCGTATGACAGGTCCGAACCGTACGTAAAGCTCCATCTCAAGGCTTTTTTGCCAGTGAACGTACCAGTAAAGTTCAAAGTTGAGCCTTTTGCAGGCACAGCGAATGAATAAGCATAGTTCGGACCGAGTTTGATCCACTACGCGCCGGTTCAATGATCCATTTATTTTAATACACAAGTCGTGTCGACACGGTGTGCTAGCGTCCTCTCGCTCTCCTCTTTCCGAAATGGGGATCGGAACGTAAAAGAAAAAATTGCTTTTTGACAAAAATGGCTACCCGTGGTATCCCGGACGTGTGCATTAGTCGATAATAGAGAAATGTTCTTTTGTGCCTGTGAAAATATGCAGTTTTTAAGTGAACAATTGTTGCGTGCAGTGCATTAGTGTATACGGATTGGTCCCCACAAAGGATCGAGCGTCAAAATGAGGTATGTACAGAGTTCATCGCTCGAGCTTTCCTAAGCAAAACAAATAAATAATTACACGGTAGTCTAGCAGGCGTTGTACTATTTTTAAACGGCGATAATTTACTGCATCGATTAGCTTTTGATCGATGTCCGTGTATGTATCTAAGACCATTATAAAGAAACGTAAACACGGGCGTGAAGACGTCATGGGTGATCGATTATTTGATTGCAGACGTAAATTCAAGAATTTATGAATGACAATGGTTAGAAAGATATAGTAAATTAGTAGTCGGAAGTTTCTTCTACACGATATTTGTGTTTTAATAAACATTCGCGGGCGCTATTGATTTTTTCTCGGCGTATTACGCGAGGACCCACACGACGTTATTCAGTAATAGTTCTCATTTTACCCATATTTGAATTACAATTTAGCCTGACCTTGATATAGGCTGAGCAGTAATTTGTTAAATGGATAAATTGGGACCATTTTCAATACCTGGGGGTTGGTATGTGTAATAATTCCTAGTATAGGGTGGCAGGGTGTCCCTAAGGGGGACATGCTGTTAATATGGTTAGTG
The DNA here is from genome assembly GCA_947859365.1 of Archips crataeganus. Classification (NCBI taxonomy): domain Eukaryota; kingdom Metazoa; phylum Arthropoda; class Insecta; order Lepidoptera; family Tortricidae; genus Archips; species Archips crataeganus. The sequence continues at coordinate 3,322,387 of OX402071.1, read as the reverse complement.
CATATGACTAATAAAACACACCCATCTAATTTCGCGATTACAGTAATCTAGTATAGAATGTTGGCTCATTATACTAGCTATCACATAATTTTTATAGATAACCAAAGCTTTATCATGGTAGGTATGACTAAGATATTAAAATATTACATGATATTAGATTTTTTTATCAGATTTGTTATTAATCCTTTTGAGGCATTTGCCAGCTCTCCATAGCTTTTAAGGCTTTAACTAAAAAAAACAGTTAACTCTAGTCAGTGCAAGATTTTTCTTGAAAATAAATTCTCTATGAGATCTTCACTCTGGCTGTCATTATGATGATAGTACAGATAGTTCCTTCCTTTGCCATTACTTATGTCAGTTCCTACAAAAGAAAAAAGAAACTATGTATAGTATAAATCTTCCTAGGTGAATTTTTTGCTTCAAGCCATTGCATTAAATTTGAACCTTAATACTATGACAATACCGTTTGTTTTGAAAGATAAGGGCTTGAAGCGAAAAATTCACTTGGGAAGATTAACACAATTGAAACAATTGACACATTGATTTTAAAGTAATAATGGTTGGAGCTCAAAAAGTTGGGCCATTTTAAATTGTAGTTCAACCATACAAATTGACTGACTGAAAAAAGTTGGTTGTGACACAAAAATTTATTACTCACAATTGTATGGTTAATTTTTTTATCACAATTGAAAATTTCATACTAATTTTAACTACTGTCATTAAGGTGTTCAACTTTTTGAAGTCCACCCTAATGAATGGTATTTTTAATGTTTTAAGTCATACAAATTATATTGGACCTTAGGGTGGAACTTTTAAGGAATTTCTTGGTCAAGTTTAGTAACTTTACATAGGTTCAAATTAATTATTCTTATAAACTTTATTAATTAGAAACAAAAACATATTTATTTAACTGTGTAAATTTAGCTACTACATAACATAACAACAAAGTACACTGCAATGATAAACTGTTATTTACTGTATTTTTTTAAAAATCTGAATGCAGTTTTTTAAAGTTATCACACAAAACTTTTTAATAAGTTTAATTCCAGTCTTCACTGCCAGCTACACCCTAAAGCCATATTAAAGCCTTGATAATAATTAATAAGACACCTGGCCAAACTGTCCACCTGTCAATACATCTTTCGTCAAAACTGGTTTTAAAGAATGGCTGTTGAAAGTATAAAGGTTTTGTCTTTACATCTGCTCTGTCCTTTAAGATTTTAACAATTAAAAATAAATGCAATATTTTTTTACTACATTGCCAGGAACATACAGGCCAGTGGCAGAAAATAGGGGTAGCCAGAGCCCTTTGCCTAACATGATTATAGGCTGAGATAAAAAAAACCATTGTTTTGTTTTTAAGCTTTTTATAACTTCACTTTTGAGGTCAAGGCTTGGAAATGGAAATTGACTCACTTCCAATGGATTGTCAAATTGATTTGAAATTTGGGAAGTTTAAGTTAGAGTGTATGACAGACAATGTTGGTCCAGTTAATTGTTTGCAACCTGAACCTACTTGGTAAAACTTTTAAGTAAGGGATTCACCAGGGAAGTCACAAAATGTCACTGCAAAAATGAAATGAAATGAATAAAATTTATTTTGAAACAACAACAAGAAAAAAAAACAGTTTACAAATTTCTTAAATATAAAAGTGTATGGTGGCAGTTGTTTAAAAAAAAGAGTCCACTCAGCATGAGTCGAGGCAGAGGACCACGGCGCTGATTTTCAGTGGATCCTATAACAAGTTACCTAAAACTAATAAAACTAAAACTATAAGCTTACGGGCTCATATCTAAATATATTTAATTTTTATGTTTGTACTCGCACACTGTGCGGCACACAGTCTAAGTAAAGTAAATCTATCTCTGCGATTACCAAACCAGAAATCAGACTGACATAAGTATGTAATCACACTAATATTATAAAGGCGAAAGTTTGTGAGTGTGTATGTTTGTTACTTCTTCACGCAATAACGGCTGAACGGATTTACACAAAACTTGGTATGAAGATAGTTTGAGACCTTAAAAATAACATAACATCATATTTTATCTATACTAATATAAAGCTGAAGAGTTTGTTTGTTTGTTTGTTTGAACGCGCTAATCTCAGGAACTACTGCTCCAATTTGAAAAATTCTTTCAGTGTTAGATAGCCCATTTATCGACGAAGGCTATAGGCTATATATCATCACGCTAACTCCAATAGGAGCGGAGCGGAGCGGAAGAATGTTTAAAAATCGGGGGTTTTTCAAGTAAAACTTCTATAGGCGCTAATCTCAGGAACTACTGCTCCGATTTGAAAAATTCTTTCAGTGTTCGATAGCCCATTTATCGAGGAAGGCTATAGGCTATATATCATCACGGTAACACCAATAGGAGCGGAGCGGAGCGGAAGAATGTTTCAAAATCGGGGGTTTTGAAGTATAACTTCTATATAGGCGCTAATCTCAGGAACTACTACTCCGATTTGAAAAAATTCTTTCAGTTTTAACACCAGGGGGTGGGGGGTGTGCGGGGAGGGTGCGGGGAGAGGGTGTGGGGGTGTTAAAGGGCGGATGAAAATTTCATTGATTTTGCCGTAGGATGCATCGTTTTCAAGATACTTGACAAAAAAAACTTAGTAAAACTTGAAGTAGTTGTTTGGTCGAAGAGTGAGCGCAGGAGTGCTATGGTTCTTGTGCCTAAACACCAGACCGCGGCATTTCGAGGAAGTTTTAAGTTCGCGGCGTCCAAGTGCTGGAATGATATTCCTCCCCCTATCCAAGGAGCGTCTAGTAAGTACACCTTCAAGCGCAAGCTGAAGGATCACTTATTAACGCTCCAAAAATCCTACCTATAAAACCAGCACTTGATATGCCAACCTGTTGTTTTACAGGGTTATGTTTTTGCAGTTTACTTTTTCTTTATTGTATTTTTTTATTTACATATTATGCTACGCAATAATAAATCTAAATTATTTGTTAATTCATTATCATTTTATTAATTTATCTTTTTATTAAGTAGTTTATGCAGGGTTATTTGTAATTCACTAGCATCCTTTTAACCCTAAACTCCTACCACTTAAACAAATGTTTTTTGTTTTACGGCTTTTGTCATAACTTAATATTTATGGTGTAATAACGTTTTGAAAATTTGAGATTACGTCTTATTTTTACGATACTCTGTGTATTTGTATGGGAAAAAAGTGCTTCATTTTAAAAAGCCGCAGAACAAAAAACATTTGTTTGAGTGATAGGAATTCAGGGTTAAGAGGATGTCAGTGAATTAAAAATAACCCTGTATAGTATATTTGTGTATCGTTCCGTGAGTCACAGACGGTTCTGGCAGAAAATCAGCGCTGCAGGTGTCTAAAGCCTCAGCATAATGCTGAGTCAGCGACCGTTTCACTTTTGCATGGACACACATGCAGATCTGTGTATTTATTACTTCGTTGTTTTGTGAACTTTGTTTATTTGTATGAATTTGTGTGTACTTTCTTGTATTTGTGTGTCTTGTAAATGTGAATAAATGTCTTCTTTCTTTCTTTCTTTCTTTCTAAGTAAAACTTCTATAGGGCACGCTTGACTTGGGATGGGACGAACGCAGGTGTGCGGGGGTGCTGTGTGGGAGTGCGTGCAGGGGGTGCGGGGTTGCTGTGCGGGGGGAGTGCGGGAGGGAGCGGGTTTGAGGGTGCGGGGGGGGTTGAATATATAAATCCCGTTTATTCCTTATTCCGTGGGAATTTTGAAAAATCCTGTAATTTATGTTTTTATTATTGTAATACCTACTTGTGTATCAAATTTGAGGAGTCTAGTTATTATAGTTACTGAGATACGGTCACTCGGAATCGAATCTATAAATCCCGTTTTTTCCCGTTCCCGTGGGAATTCCCAAAAATCCTTCCTTAGTGGATGCCTACATTGTATAAGGTATCTATGTGCAAAATTTCAAGTCTCGGTCCAGTGGTTTGGGCTGTGCGTTGATATATCAACAGTCAGTCACTCAGTCAGTCAGTCAGTTTAGAATTTTATAAATCTAGATAGTGTTATCTAACATGCTGGATGTGCATCTGTTTGTCTGAAAATGTGTATTATCAATTAACTGACTTCCCTCCTAATTTAGGTATGGGAGGACTTGTAATTAATGACAATTAACATTGTTTTACATTTGTTCATGTGACCCCTATGCATTGCTCTGTGGGTGTTTATTAAAAATTACAGGAGGATTTTGACTGACGGTGGGTTTTATTAACTTGGAGATCTTTGTTCAACATTGTATATATTCTGGCTGATGATGATGATGATGTTTGTAGTTTGGATGATCAACAAAAATTTGTTAATAACAGCCATACTGTAGAAACCAATTAACTTAAAATTATGCCTCCAATTTTCATAATGACTATCAACATTGATTAACTACGGGCTGCCCTAGGAAAGCATGCCACTGTATGACTTCATCTTAATAGGGGGAGAGGGGCTTGTTTCTTCCTTCGTAATAATTCAGTTTTTATTCATAATTAGCTTTTGCCTGTGACTCTGTCTGCGGCGAATTCGTTTATTGCTATCCCGCGAGAACTATGAAATTTTCCTGGATAAAAAGTTGCCTGATGTCCTCTGCAAGGTCTCAAACTAACTCCATACCAAATTTCGTCTAAATCGGCTCAGCGGCACAGAATAAGTAATAGTACTAATGTACAGAAGGATCACTCTCAAACAAAAGTCAACTTTAGGTATAAAAGCTTGCCTACTCTTACTGCTTGCACGCCAAATTCAAAATTAATCGTGTGATACGAGCGTTCATATTCCGTAGGGCACCGCTGATCCGAAACCAAGGGCATAGGGTTCCCACTCGCCGATATTTGGTAGGTATACTATAAATCAAGAAAGATAACAGTGTGTATTAATTCAGTAAACTACCTTTAGTAAATAAGTAAGTTATTTATAAGATCGTTTAGAAGTTGCAAAAACCACAGAAAAAAGATGCTTAATTACGCGCGACGCCGAGGCCGAGCGACAACCTCCTGCCATACTCCTCCCCGGGAGACGCGCCGGCCGAACATACCTAAACTGCGGAGTAAAACCCCCCTGCCCTAAGGTTCAAGTATTTAGACATAAGTATTTAATACGTTGGGCGTTCACGGCGAATTCGTTGCGTGTACGCGGCGAACGCGTTCGCTCCGCTTCTAATACGTTCGCAAATCGCCAGTGTGATATGACTCTTATTGTGGCGTTCTAAGGGCTGATGATGATGATGATGATATGTAGAAAATGAACTTAAGTTATCGTACTAATAATAGAAGAATCGGGTTGCCCTAGTTACATTTTTTATTACAATTACATATTACTTTCTCTTTTCATTCAAGTAACAATAACAAATTACAAACAAGGTCACCTTTGCGAGCATAGTTCTGTAATAAATGTAGCGGCAACAGCAATGTTTTGTTCACCTTGACATGGTTTAATTGTAGAGTTTTTAATTGGTTTCAATAACTTTTGTAACTATTGATTGATAATCAATAAAATCTTCACTGGTCAAAAAAAAACCAATAACAGTACTCTGTCAACACGCTGACGCTTGCTTTAGCATTCTCTATTTCTTTCTGTCAAACGGTATTAGATGGTGACAGAAAGAGATGGCGAAAGCGAAGGCAAGAGTCCACGCGTTAGACAATAAAGCTTGCTTTACCTTTACTTTTATACCTTACTAGCTGTTGCCTGCGAAGAATTCGTTTATCGCTATCCCGCGGGAACTGTGCAATTTTCGTGGATAATAACTATCCTATGTTATTCCTAAGGTCTCAAACTATCTCCATACCAAATTTCATGTAAGTCCGTTCAGCCGTTATTGCGTGATTGAGTAGCAAACATCCAAACATCTTCACAAACTTTCACATTTATAATATTTATATGTATATTAATATATAATATAATTATGTTGTAGGATAGGGGCAAAAAGGTTCTCGAGTGGCGTCCACGGACCGGAAGACGCAGTGTAGGTAGGATTCCAACAAGATGGAGCGACGACCTGGTTAAGGTTGCGGGATCGCGTTGGATGCGGATGGCGCAGGGCCGATCTGTTTGGCGAGCCTTGGACGTGGACGTCATTCGGCTGAAATGATGATGATGATGAATGATGATATAAAAAGGCGATTTCTATTGTGTTAGACAATTAATATGGTCTCTAGTTTTAATCATCCGGTTATTTCTAGTCTAAGATCTCAGGATGGTATCCTATTATCTCGCCTCATTCGTTTTTCGTTCAATTCTTATTTCGTCTCATTCTGTATTCGTCTTCGTCTTGTTCGCTATCCGTCACTACCTTTTTTGGTCAAATTCTGCAACTTGTCTATCTCTTAATACGTCTTATTCGTTTTTCGTCACGGCGGTCTTCCTTGGACCCGTTCGTCGTTCTTCCCTTTCGTTTTTTTGTCCCATTTACTTATTTGCCAAAATTATTACGATACGTTCGGTGCTGGTATGTTCGTAAGAAGGGTTGGACTGGGCCGGAGGGGCCCGGGTGGCTGACCACAAGCCCGGGGCCCGAGACTAGATGATGGTAGATGGGATACTATCGGAAAATACTGCCCCCCCCTGCAAGCCAGGCCCGTGAGGGGCCCGCGCAGGCTGGGGCCCGGCTGGCAAATGCGACCTCGACTATACTATATGGCCAGTCCGACGCTGTTCGTAAGTAAATGAGACAAAAAACGAAAGGGAAGAGCGACGAATGAGTCCAAGAAAGACCGTGACGAAAAACGAATAAGACTTATTAAGTGAGAGACAAGTTACATACATAATTTGACCAAATAAGATAATGACGAACGACGAAGAAGAATGAGTGACGAATACAGAATGGGTCGAAATAAGAATTAAACGAAAAACGAATGAGGCGAGATAATAGGATACCCTCAGGATTATTAACATAGAGTAGTCTCTTCAAGCAACGTCAACAATGCAGGAACATTGTAATTCTGCAGCTGTTTAAGAGGATACGATGCGCACCATTTCTCCATACAAACGTAATCCCCTGTTTCCTCCCTGGATAATGGATTTAGAGCCAAATTTTTTTACTGTGTAATCTGTATCTACCATAGCTATGCCCCTATGTTTCGTTTTTTTCCATATTTCAATTAACATAAGAAATATGAGCTTTCCAAAACTGAAAAAATTGCCCAATTTCAACGTCATATTCAGACACTCATCAGAAAAGAATCCCTCACATAAACAAAAAAAGGAAAACATAGGAGCATAGCTAAATCTGTCCTCTAATTATTTTTGAAAAAAATAATTTTATTGGTCCAGTTTTAGAGGAGAAAACGGGATTACGAAATGCTGTTTTGATAAATTTTACGCGCCTATTAACGGTCTGAGCTTCATTTGTCCCGCTCTCGCTGTACTGACACGCAGGGGTTCGGGCGAGACAGCGACATTTCATTAAAATACCTATTTCTTAAAAGTCTCTCAGCCATCGTACCCTCTTAACGGAGGTGTCATCCGTAAAGTATGCCAGGAACTAGGACACCGCAACTAGATAATTTTCTGCCTACGTCAACACGGTACATAATACAGTCGGCGACAAAAGCGTCAGGGCCATTTTCAATTTAAAATGCACCTGCTACTTTTTATTTCAGAGTTATGTAGTTTTCGGGGTTTTCTTATTCAGAATCAAGGGCTCTATTGATATTGGCGATTAAAAAAAAATACCCTAATTTTCCATGAATTTTTTTGTAAGTATCAGTCACAGGACTGATTCAAAAAATAAGGATATTTTTTTCTTTTTAAAAATGAATAGTACTCGTGATTTTTATAAGATGTAGTTTTCGCACGTGCAAAGCATATTGTTGTTCTTAAGTGTTTTGCGCTCACCTGTACTAAAGTATGCTACGTTACGGATGTCATTGTTAGTGCAGCGAGAATAATAGCCGGTTATGTAACACTTAATGTGTAGTATCAGATCATTATTATTACAATTAATAACATAATGCACACTATAATTGAATAATAAACTGTATCGTAACAGATGAGACATTCTTCTATACAAAGTGGGTACGGCACATGCGCCAGTCATAAGACAAACATTGAGCCCCTCATACTATCACACCCTATATAAGTCCCACTGCAGACCACAGGCTTCCACTCACAATGGGAGAGCTTGGCTTGGGCCGTAGTTCCCACACGGGCTCAGTGCGGATTGAAAACTTCACACACACCATTGAATTTGTTTGCAGGTGTGTGTAGGTTTCCTCACGATGTTTTCCTTCACCGTAATGTAATTTTGCACGTTAATTTCGAAAAACTCCGAGGTGTGAGCCCGGGTTTGAACCCACGACCCTCTGCTTGAGATGCCATAAGCCAAACCACTAGGCTACCACGGCTTTTTAGGGTTCCGTACCCAAAGGGTAAAAACGGGACCCTATTACGCTGTCCGTCCGTCCGTCCGTCTGTCATCAGGCTGTATCTCATGAACCGTGATAGCTAGACAGTTGAAATTTTCACAGATGATGTATTTCGGTTGCCGCTATAACAAATAATACTAAAAAACAGAATAAAATAAATACATATTTAAGGGAGCTCCCATACAACAAACGTGATTTTTTTTGCTCGATATTGATAACGGCAACCAGGGAGACGTTTGAAATATTCATAGAATATTTAGTTATATATTTACTTTAAAAATAAATAGTTCAATTTAAATAAAATAAATATTTTGAGGGAGGCTCCCTCCCATACAACAAACGTGCCGTTTTTGTAGATACTGGTACGGAACCCTTCGTGCGCGAGTCCACCCACTTCTACTGATCGGATTTACTTCAAATTTGGTATGACTATGTAGTTTGGATACCACTGAGCAAGTAAACAGTCGGCTCAAAAGCTCATATTAAAAAATATTTTCTTACAAAAACTTATATTCCCATCTAACACTTTACTCCATCTCGTTTGAAGAAGCTGCCTAGTGCTATGGCGCCATAATGTCCCGCTGCATTGTCATCATGATTGATGATGCGGCATCACTAACCACGCTGCTAAATGCCTCACGATCGTGAGGTTAACGACCCTGTCTGTGTGCTAACTTAACTATTATTCGGAACTGGTCTCAAGATGAACTCGGTGCGTTTGACGCGTCTTAACTCGGTGGCCGAATTGCCCATAACCGCCCGGCCACGACTTCGCGCGTTTAGCGGCGCGGCGAGCGTTTTCGCCGTTCATTGCGCGGCCGACACGCTCGCCGTACAGTGGTTACCTGGCGGCACACGCAATGAACTGATAAAAACGCTTGCCGCGCCGCCAAACGCGCGAAGTCGTGGCCGAGCCGTTATGCGGGATATAAAGATGAATTAAAGGTGTTGTCGGGAGAAATGTTCAAACGCAATTTGACGAAATGTTTACTGACAAAGTGTTTTTATAGTAAATAAATAATAATAAAAAAAAAAAACAAAAAAAAAAAAATATCACGGGACAATTCACACCAATTGACCTAGTCCCAAAGTAAGCTAGGCAAAGCTTGTGTTATGGGTATTAGGCAACGGATAAACATACTTAAGTACCTACATATTAAACACCCAAGACCAGAGAACAAACATTCGTATTTTTCATACAAATATCTGCCCCGACACGGGAATCGAACCCGGGACCTCAAGCTTCATAGTCAGGTTCTCTAACCACCAGGCCATCTGGTCGTCTAAATGACTACTTAAATTGATAGTGTCAATGACTACTTAAATTATAGACAATATTGTTGTCATTATTTTTGGACATTTATTAATATTATTAATTATTTTAATTAAATTTTATAATTGTACGCTTGCTTGCAAGCTGAATACAAGGACAAAACTTATAATTATGATAAGACCAATGTATTTTTTACTGTATTCCACTGAACATAGATATAGTTAGTTAAGATGTAGGTATAGTTTTAGTATTATTTTTTATGTAATTCTATATTTCTATGGTTTTTTAGTTTGTAATTTATTATATTTTATTTGAAAAGATGACTTCCTGCCAAGTTTCTTGCGGCGCATTCTTCTTGGCAATGATGGTCCTTACGAAAGCGCTGGTAGTTTAAAAAAGTGACATGTAAAAGAGCCCTTTGCGGCCTATTTGCAGAATAAACGTTTTGATTTTTGATTTTGATTTTGATACAAATAAAGTTAATTTGAATTTGAATTTGAATTTATTGGATGAAAATGAGCATTTTATCAGCACGCTTAGTATAAGTTTTCCTTCACTTCAATACTTCTCGATCGCGTTTACGTAAAAATTTCAATTCTATGGAAACATGGAAGCGCGCGCGCGGAGACGCTCTCCATGTTTCCCTAGTAATTGGATTTTTTACGTAAACGCGATCGAGAAGTATTTGGTTAAGTAAAAACTTATACTAAGCATACTGTTCATTGCGTGTGCCGCCAGATAGTCGCTGTATGGCGAGCGTCCGGGCTGTTATACTAGGGAATTCGATTTTGGAACTTCGTGTCGTTTCGTTCACGCTAATAGCATTCAACAGGAGAGTGAATAGGACAGCACAACACGAACTTCGAATATTATTGTCCCCTGGACCGAGGAATTTATCTATTGCCAAGCAGTCTGTAACTGTTTAACGATGCGTTGATAACCCACGCCTAATTTAGCTCTAACAATTGGCGTTTCCTCTGACATTTGGCTTAGATTTCCGGTTGGATCCGTATGGCATAATGTTCCCAGTGTTGTTGCAATAGCGATTGTTTCGCTATCGATAGCAGTGTTGTTGCAATAGCGCTATCGTCGCCTATCTAAACTATTTTCACTATAGATATTTTGACCTTGAGAAATAGTTGATAGTGCGATAATAGTACTATCGAAAATATCGACATATATCGACAAATAACCCTGCAGGTGTACTTCCGTTTGGCAAATTATTTTTCAGCTCACTAGCTCGGAAAGCCCTTTTTGTTTGTTTGACATCTATTGAGAAAATCGGTTTTTATCCACAAGTGAAGAAAGAGTTTTGACATTTGAAGGCAGCTTAAGTGATATTTGACAGCTAACAAAACGTAAAACGTTAAAAGTGCTGAATTTTTAACATCACAATTAATGAATTGCATCGAGTGAAAAACACTAAATACAGTCTTACAACTTTATTTTAATTCATAAATATCAGCATTCAACATTAACCTTCATTCTTGTTGTAAAAACGGATAAAATGTTCTGACAGTCCAAGTAAGTCGATGTGCGATCAAAACGCATCCGAAATAATAAAAAAAAACTTAAGTCAAAACGGTATACAATTTAACAGTAATACAGTTTGCTCGTATCTCAAAATCGATAATCTGGCTAATTGAACTTTACTCGATGTGCAATAAAGTTCAGTTTGGTTTATTCATTGATTGGAGATACGAGTTTTTTCAAAGTAGTGACGATATGTCGGTATTGGAATAGTTCCATAAAGACTGGATTTGCTTAGGCTATTTTGCATTATTTTACCAATATTTCTATAAGTACTTCAAAATTATTGTATTGACAAAGAGGTAAATAAATAATAATTGATAGTACAAACCCTTTTTCTTATTTTCCTCGCTGTAGTGAGGTGAAAAGTTTTGTGTTATACACGGGTGAAAAGTTATTTTACGTCTCGTGTGTTGAAGCACTCGCTATCGAAAGAATTCTATTTTTGAACCACTCGCTTCGCTCGTGGTCAATCATAGAATCCTTTCGATAGCTCGTGTTTCAAAATGAACACTCGCAGTTAAAATACAACTTTCCCCCCTTGTATAACAAATAACTATTTCCCAAACTGATTCATACATATGGCAAATGTTTCATTTCCCAAATGTTTATTTTTTCTGAAACTGTAAACTGTTCAGGATATATTTCAGGACTATTCTGTAGGTTAGGTTTGCTTTATAACAATCCTGAAAAGTTTACAGTTTCAGTAAAAATAAACAGTTGGGAAATGAAACATTTGCCAAATGAATCAGTTTGGGAAAAATAATTTGCGAAACATTAGTAAACCCTAGTGGTTTGACCTATGGCCTCTCAAGCAGAGGGTCGTGGGTTCAAATGCTCGCACCTCTGAGTTTTTCGGAATTTTTGCGCGAATTTAAATTACATTTGTATTTTACCATGAGCTTTACGGTGAAGGAAAACATCGTGAGGAAACCTGCATACACCTGCGAAGAAATTCAATGGTGTGTCTGTGACGTTCCCAAACCGCACTGGGCCCGCGTGGGGACTACGGCCCAAGCCCTCCCATTCTGAGAGGAGGCCTGTGTCCTGCAGTGGGACGTATATAGGCTGGGATGATGATGATAATTGAGATGACGTAACTTCTATGCCAACTCAATAGAGAGTAGTTAAAAATCTAATTTTGCAGTTAATTGAAAATTAATCCGATTTGGTTTTTATGATCTCGTTATCTCTATTTACGCACAACAAACAAAATTGTTTCAAATGAACGCTGAACTTCTGAAACATTGTTAATTTTCCAAATAAAGTTATGTCGTACTTCTCAATAATTCTTGCTGGTTGTCTGATTATCGAGGACTTAAGAAATATCGTAAATCATAAAGTAAAAAGCTTACGCCTGCGGTTTTGTCGTCGCTGCAGAATCCCCGATCCCGTCAGGATTTATTTATTTATTTACTTATTTAGAAACAAACAGTTATAGTTATATGTATTACAAATATATTTTTACGGATCATAGACTTACAGTTTCCTAAAGAAAAAATATTGAAACCTTACATAAATACTAAGGTAAACTACCCAGCTACCACCCCCTCACCAGCGACCAACAACTCCAAGAGAAAGACTATCAAGCGCCAACCAGTCCATCACCCGCGCCTGACCAGCATCTTAATTGGTGCTGTGTTTGCTTTATAGTCAGGTTATGTAGTTAATCAAACGCAGATGACAGACAGCTAGCATTCGACAATGCCCAATGCCCCAAAGCAGCCAACCACCGGCACAAGGGCAACACCTAGGCAGCCCACTCTACATAAAACTAAAACTAAACTAAACGAGTTTACAGAGTTAATCCACCCCTATGCATCAAAAACAAAGGAAATATATATATTACTAGCTGACCCTGCAAACGTTGCCTTGCCTTATACTAGGGGCGTTCAATAAAAAGTGAGAATGAGTATGTTATAAACAACTTTTACTAAATGTCATTTTATTTCTCGACATAGTCACCTTTTAGCATAATACACTTAGTATATCTTTTTTCTAAACTTAAAATTCCATTTTTAAAAAAGGTCTCATCTTGAGTACTTAAAAAATCTTGTACTGCAGCGACTACCGCGTCGTCGTCTTCAAATTTCTGGCCTCTCAGGTATTGTTTCAATCTCGGAAATAGGTAGAAATCACTGGGAGCGAGATCTGGTGAATACGGAGGATGCTTAAGGATATCGAACCCAGCATCACGAATTGCAGCCATTGCAACGGCGGACTTGTGTGCCGGGGCATTGTCCTGGTGGAACAGCACAAATTTCGAGAGTTTACCTCGCCGTTTTTCGCGGATCTCATTGCGCAATGTTGCTATTTGTTTGGCGTATAAAGTGCCCGTAATAGTGGCTCCATGCTCGAGATACTCAATCATTAATACCCCTTTACCATCCCAAAAAACAGAGCCCATGACCTTACCGGCAGATGGGCTCACCTTGAATTTCTTCGGAGTTGGAGATGATGGCCTTTTCCATGTCATAGACTGCAGTTTCGTTTCAGGGTCGTAATGATGGAGCCATGTTTCGTCCATTGTTATAAATCGCGCCAAAAAAAGTTCCCGGTCTTGCTGCATCAGGTTCAAAGCTTCTTGACAAATCTCTAGTCTAGTTTGTTTTTGCGTGTCAGTAAGCATTCTTGGTACCCAACGCGCAGATACCTTTATCATACCCAAGCGTTCATGTAAAATATTATGCACGCTCCCCGTTGAAATCTTTACATTTTCAGCAATAAAACGAACTGTGACACGACGATCCGCCAAAACTGAGTTTTCGACTTTTTTCACAATTTCTTCAGTTACTGCTGTAGTAGGGCGTCCGGAGCGAGGGTCGTCCATTGTCGATGTTCTTCCACGTCTAAATTCGGCGCACCAACGTGCGACTGTCGAATACGGAGGAGCATTAGACCCTAAAGTGTCCCGCAAATCCAAATTGACTTGGTCCGTAGAAAAATTTTTCAAATACAAGTATTTGATAACGGCGCGCAGTTCAATTTTCTCCATTTTCGCTAACGTACTCAATAGCATTGCAAAGAAATTACCGTATATTTTTTTAAACAAAAGACAGTTATTTTTTTTTCATAGCAATCAGCTAGATAGATTAGCTTTACCGGCCAGTATTTAATTTCGTAATATTAAAAGAGTTTGCATCTCATTCTCACTTTATATTGAACGCCCCTCGTATCACCTAGGGGTATAAAAAATAGCCTACGACCTATTCTCAGACCTACCGAATACAGAGAAAAAAGTTTCATAAAGATCGGTCCAGCCATTTCGAAGGAGTTCGGTAAAAACCACCGTGGCACGAGATTTTTATATATGAGATTTACAAATTTATGTCTACAACAAAACAAAAACAAAAACGACGAACGATTAAACGATTTAGCAAAATCCGTTATTCCTCTACGTAATAAAGTGAACATCTTTACAAAATTTCACCTTTCTCAGTTGAAGGGTTTGGTTTGGGCTAGGCCTTGATAAGTACTCGTCGATACTGCAGTCTAATCTTCTACGAGTAGATTACTAATTCACATGTCGTCTTTTTTCCCACTAAATGTAGTGTCCAACAAGTACCTCATTTCTCTGGGCCAATATCCAGGGCCTCCGATCTCTGAGCAGGCTTCGAAAGTCCGATATACACCGTGAAATTTTAGTGGTTGTTTTCCCGAAACGAGGTGATTTAGTTTCGATTGTACAATCGATTTATAATTACTATTTTGACTAGAGTCAAAAATCCAATTGTGAAAAACGAAAGTCGAAAATGACCGCAAACCAATAGTAACGCTTCGTTGGTACAAGTAGCGTACGATCGTACGATAGGTTAGGTACCAACGAAGCGTTGATATTGGTTGGTGGTCAAAATAGTAATTATAAATCGATTGTACAATCGATACTAAATCACCTCGTTTCGGGAAAACAGCCACTAAAATTTCACGGTGTATTAGGTTACACGAAAGAGTTTCTTTGTCAATGCCATTCACCGTTTTTAAGTTTCAATGGGGCTCCAAGTTCGTTGGTGGCCAAGATCCCCGGCATGCCGCATTCACTAGCTCAGTATAGACCAACAGGAAAAATCGTGCAACTTGCATTACATTGCGATATCGTAAAGCGACCGAGTTTTCTTGCAGGTTTAAACTGGGGTTAACGAGACAATAACATAGTTAATCATAATAAAGTTGTACCTCTCATACAACTAAACGGCATCGCCCTGACGAGAGTCACTCGCTTCAAGTATCTCGGGCACATTGTCACAGACGATCTGAGGGACGATGCTGACATGGAAAGGGAGCGAAGAGCATTGTGTGTGAGGGCAAATATGTTGGCCCGTAGGTTTGCTAGGTGTTCAAACGCAGTCAAGATTACACTGTTTAAAGCGTATTGTTCATCTTTTTACACCAGCAGCCTGTGGGTCGCATATACCCAAAAGTCATACAATGCTATTAGGGTTCAGTACAATAACGCCTTTAGGATGCTGATTGGTCTGCCTAGAATTTGCAGCGCATCCACCATGTTCGCTGAGTCACGTACGGACGGGTTTGCAGCAATTTTGCGCAAAAAAGCAGCGTCACTGCTGAGCAGAACAAGGGGCAGCCCAAACAGCATCCTAAAAATGATAGCTGATCATGTGTGTTGTCCTGTATTAAATAAAATAATTTTACATGTAAAATCAAATTTAATTTTTAAGTACTAACATTATTTTAAGGCTTATACTAACAAAAATGAGATCATTGTTATCTTAATGAAATAAATAAATAATAATAATAATAATAATAAGCTAGTTGCGACTGTCAGGGACGAAGGACGATATGATATTTAGAACTGAAAAGTTTTCTAGTAAAATCATTGAACCACTAGTTTGTTAAATGTTTTCAACCAGGTTTTCCTTGTTGTTCCGGAGTCCAGTATAATAATCTTCTACGCAAATAAACATCTACGAAAATAACTGCATACAGGCATCATTTTCCGACTATTTACTATGAGTAAATGCATGAATACATGAATACAAGCGAGTTGTGACTAAGGATGTGTTTTCATAATTTATGTCCTGCACGTATCACGACCATTATAGTTCCGCAAACCCGTTAAAGATTAATCGTTAAATCATAATTAAGTTGCAGAGCTAAGGGTGACTCAGAGCCAGTGTTTACGAGACGCGTGCCGACTTCGAAGGAATGCTGTGACTAAGATTTCCAACTTGAGAAAAAAAAGAAAAAAAGTGAACGAGAAGTGGGTCACTAGTTTTTTTAATAAAGCGGTTGAAAACTGAAGTTGGTTTATGTATGATTTCATGTTGAAGGCTCTAGTCTAGATTGTTTTTCAGGTTTGAACTTAGATTTTCAAGCCTAAAAGTTCATATAACTTAAGCTCCAAACTGAGACATTTTTTTTAATCCACATCCATATTAATATTATAAATGTCAAAGTGTGTTGTTTGTTTGTCCTTCTTTCACGTCGAAACTGAGCTACGTATTGCCGTGATTTTGAAAAAGTTGAAGGGCTGGAGAGTGGCATATAGGCTACTTTTTACCACGGGAAAATATGTCATTTCCACGGGAAAACGCGTTTTATTCTACTTCAGCGGGGGCGAAGTAGCAGGTATCAGCTAGTATTTATTATTACTGTGTAGTGCACATGGTCAGGTATAGATAAATTACCGAGAGCGTGGAATTGCATATGCAGTGATATTTTATTTTGTGTTTATAGGCATTGGAGAGAGAGATATCTCTGTATTGTTGTCTCTCTCTCTCTCTCTCTCTCTCTCTCTCACTAAAGTGGAATGCCTATAAACACAATACCACTACAAATGCAATTCCACGCTCTCGGTAATTTATCTATACTTCGAAAAACTCGCGCGGCTAAACGAACGTGATTCTCCTAGATTTCAGTGTACTCTAACATAAATCACAAAATTGTCACATTTTCTCTATCTTTTTTTATCATTAAGCAGTCACTTTGATACGGCTCGGTTTTAACTCTCTAACTTTTTTTAATGGTGTCGTCTTTCTAATATCGTTTTCCACTTCTAGTGTTTTACTTGGTATTCTGGTTTTTGCTGGTACATGCGACTTAACCGATATGGCTTTACAGCAAACTCCTTTTTAGTTTAATTAATTGCACTTAGTGTCAATGTTAACTCAAAAAAGTTGCTTGATGTTTAATTAATCATACTAGATATACAAGTTAAGTATGAAGTATCTTTTTAAAAAAAAAAATTAGAAAAAGATACTTCATACTTAACTTGTAAAAGTTGGCTTAGTAGCGCCATCTCTTGGTCCAGGTGAGCGGTTAGCTCCGAAGGAGTGTTAAGTCTCTCGGTAGAGGGCATAACATAGATGCGCGCTTTATCACTGCACAATGTGATTATAACAGACTGAAGTGTACGATGTATGGGAAAAATTCGTCGCTAACTTCTAGACCAGTGATGGTGTAGGGGTAAGCACGCAGCACGGAACGCTGAGGACCTGGGGTTCGATTCCCAGCATTGGTCTTTTTTCTGGGGTTTTTTCTGTGCATCTATATTTCAGTTTGTATTTAGTTTGAAATACTAGATATACTTAAATGAATCATACTATACCTCGGTAGTGGATTTTTTTTAATAATGTAGTAGTAGATTCAATGATTCATCTTCATCATGTAACTTATGGTGAAATCTATATAGGTAAATTTTGAAATCTTGACCGACTAATATATATTGATCGCACAGCCCAAAAAGCTGAAGCTAAAGACTTGAAATTTGGCACACATACAGAGTTATTTGTAGTTCACTGACATCCTCTTAACCCTGAATTCCTATCACTCAAACAAATGTTTTTTGTTTTACGACTTTTTAAAATGAAGCACTTTTTTCCCATACAAATACACAGAGTATCGTAAAAATAAGAGGTAATCTCAAATTTTCAAAACGTTATTAGGTACACCAAAAATATTAAGTTATGACAAATGCCGTAAAACAAAAAACATTTGGTTAAGTGGTAGGAGTTTAGGGTTAAAAGGATGCTAGTGAATTACTAATAACCCTGTATATTTTGATATGTTCCCGTTCTTACTGCGGTCAGGCTGGACACCGAAACCAGTACAGAAACGGAAAATATTTTTGTCAAAAACGTCAATCAGAATTATCACACGATTAATGATCTATTTGCCTAATTTCATTGCAGTAAGATAGGTTTCAAAAACTGGCCATCCATAAAATGACGCATTGTATGATGATTTCAGTTATGAAGACATTTACCCCAATTTGTGTCTTTAGAGGTTTACAGCTCGTTGATTTATAATTATATTATCAGTAAGATTCTTTAAACAGAGTGATAAATTATAATTAATAGTTAGAACTACAACATTTATCGTATTTTTGAATCCTTGTTTTAACTTTGTTACTAAAAATTTTACATCCGACAATAAGGTCCCTTTTTAAATACGTGCATACTTTAATGTTAACGGAGACAATTTACAGGTTTTTAGTATAAGTTTAGTTTCTAAAGTGATCTAAAATTAATATTATCTAACTTCATCAAAAGTTTTATAGTTGTTTTCATATGATATCACTAAATATTTTATTACCGACGATAAGGTCCCTTTTAAAAAACGTGTAGTGATTGTACCAGCTTTTTACTAAACTTTAACTTGAATTTTGAGACTGAAAAAAGGTGTCATCGAGATACTTACACTAACAAGGGATTTTTCGAAATTCCCACGCGATACGGAATAAATGGGATTGCGATTTCGCTTCAAAGGGGCCCTATCACCCTAACTATAATTATTCATCTTCATTTCAGCCGCAGGACGTCCACTGCTGGACATAGGCCTCCCTCATTGATGCCCAATCATTACGATTGGAAGCGATTTGCATCCACCCTGAACCTGCGGCCTTCACCAAATCGTCCGTCCATCTCGTTAACGTGTCGTTCGTGTGTCGTCGCCCAACTATAATTATTAGAGACTTCAAATGTGGCGTGCAAGTGGGTAATACTAATTTCAGGATTTTTAATTTCCACGGGTTGAGGAAAAAACGGGATTTATATCTAACTGATACCGATGATAATGATGATAGATTTTTGGGTGTTCAGGCGTCATCATCCCAGCCTATTTTCGTCCCACTGCAGGGCACAGGCCTCCTCCGCGTGGGAACTACGGCCCAAGCCCTCTCATTCTGACAGGAGGCCTGTGTTCAGTGATTCAATGTAAAAAATGAAGAAGCTTTACCGCTTACCTGAAGCGCGAACGAAGTCGCGAGCAAAAGCTAGTAACACACTTTTGTGGTCCTCACTTTGTGTATCTGTAGTAATATTGATGTGTCATGTGTTGTTGTGAATAAATAAATAAAAATAAAATAAATAAATAAATATCACGGGACAATTCACACCAATTGACCTAGTCCCAAAGTAAGCTAGGCAAGCTTGTGTTATGGGTACCAGGCAACGGATAAACATACTTATATAGAAAGATACATACTTAAATACATATTAAACACCCAAGACCCGAGAACAAACATTCGTATTTTTTTTCATACAAATATCTGCCTCGACACGGCAGAATACGGTCGAATGTATTTTATTTCTTTTTTCTTTCTTAAATCTCTCCAGTAAAGATTGCTGCACATTATCTGCGATCTCAGTTGATTGAGTAGTTCCGCAGGCCATGGTGTGAGTCGAGCACGCTTGGCGAATTCTTTTCGCTACCACAGTCGTTCATTGCTCGGTGAGATGCAATCAGTCCCGTCCAAGTCATAGGCGATTTGTCAGTCCCTAAAAAAACACAAACGCCGTGCGCACGGCTAATAAAACAAATTGGGAATGTCTAAAAAAATTACCAGTGGTTTTTATATATTTTTTGTATAGAAGAGTCAATTATAAGAAACTAATTTCAATATTTTGTCACTTAGTTCACTACTTTTTTCAAAATTAATTATTGAAACTATTTTGGTTGATGACGTCAGATTGTAATTGAGGGCTCACACACTGCCAAATTTCTAAATCTATCTAAATGCGTACGATAAGGCAACCCCTTTAATTATTTTTTGCGTGGTGGTACACTGTAACAAGTGTCACTTTACTGGCGCTGTCAAAGTGCTAGATGTCAGGCAGTGGGTCCAAATCAAACTCTGTAGTTATAATCCACGCGTAAATTTGTGAAGAATTCTAACCACACAGAATAAAGTACGACTTGGACCGGTCACGCAATTTACACCAAAGTCAAATGAAGGTCATTGCTTATTTGTTATGTAATAAATTCATTATATAATATTAAAATTAAATAACTACAGAAAACGAGTTAAAAACCATTTATCTCGAAATGGTTTTCGATTTACTATACATTGCAAAAAAATAGACATCCCCAATTACATTTTAGATATCCTTATGGCATCCGCATCCGACGCACCAAAAACCGAACTGTAGGCTACTTGAGCGTTTGAACGGTTCGGCGGACGGTTTGAGTACCTAAATATCGTGCAAGTTTCGTTACAGGGCCACCGTGGCTATGGATTTATAAGTTATCAATCATCAACGGCAATGTAGAACCTTCTCGCACCGTCCATCTATGGCTGTAGTTGTTTAACTTTGTGGTGCCATTTGTATAAAAATGTATAAACAAACGGACATCAAATAATCCCCCAGCTCTACTAAGCTGCCGTCTTCATGTTTTGCTTCTGTTGGTTAATTTAAACTTGTTTTTTTCTCTCTACATTTCTAAACTCAATATGCCACCAAAATACTATGATGACCGGCGCTCAAAGAAAACGCAAAAGGAGGCATTCATAAAAAAAATGGGCTATTTACTGATTTTAAAGAGTTAAAAGATAATGTGTGCTACCCTACATTTGACAATGACAATGAAAATGACGATGAAAACGTGGGTAGTTGTGCGCCGGTATCAGTATCGAGCGTTTGGCAGCAGCTACCGTTGCGTGTGCTCCGGGATGAAGGGCTAAGGATTAGCCCGAATCATGTCGAGTTTAAAGACGTAAGTAATATGTATTCTTTCATAATGAGCGAGTTTCACGGCAGTTTCATGTTTAAAGAGGACATCATCATTATCTTATCATTATTAGACGACCAGATGGCCTAGTGGTTAGAGAACCTAACTACGAAGCTTGAGGTCTCGGGTTCGATTCCCGTGTCGGGGCAGATATTTGTATGAAAAATACGAATGTTTGTTCTCGGGTCTTGGGTGTTTAACATGTATATAAGTATGTATCTATCTATATAAGTATGTTTATCCGTTGCCTAGTACCCATAACACAAGCTTTACTTAGCTTACTTTGGGACTAGGTCAATTGGTGTGAATTGTCCCGTGATATTTATTTTATTTATTTATTTATCATTCTGTCTCCGTCGCCTGATGCTGAACACTTTCGCTGCCACGCAATGCTACGCTCGTAAGCTCCAAACGCACAGACAGCGGAGGCGTGGCGGTGCGGTGGCGGTGACGCTTGTAATATTCTAACTTGTATGAACGGTTGTGCGGTACCGTAACGCGAACTCGTTCATACAAGTTAGAAGCACCGCCACGCCTCCGTTGTCTGGACGTCTGGAGCTTTAACCAGTAGCAGCGTTTTTCCGCTTTGTAGCCAAAACTGCCTACGAACACAGAACACACCGTGAATGTGTGAAGCTGACCCGCTAGATCGTATAGTTTGCGCCGCCGAACATTTACAGTTAGTGCCCCTGACCACACCACATAATTTAACAGTCTCATCCGCCCGTACATTATCACGCACAAACATTTGCTAGTACGAGCGCACTCGACGTACCTCCCAAACTGGGGGAGCTAACGAACTTCGAAGTTCGAACGATACGAAGTTCGTAGTGTAAGGTCTGTCTTTATCGCTTTTTTTGCAGCCATATTCAACCTGCGGCCCGCCATACTCCTATAAATAAGAAAGAAAGAACGAAAACATTTATTTAAACAACAATAACACACAAACATGCTAGAAAGTACAAACATAAACAGACATGTTAAATGCTGTTATAAAAACGTCCCGGCTCAGCGTGTCGCTGGTTAAATGGCCCGCCTGACACGAAAATTGTAATAATATTTAAGCATTTTGACATTAAAAATGTTGATAATCAATGCTACGTCCAGTTCCACCATTACAATAACACTGTTTCTCAAAGGTGCAGAAAACCCGGCCTCCACCACTATCATCATTTCAGCCGAAAGACGTCCACTGCTGAACATAGGCCTCCCCAAGGTTCGCCAAACAGACCGGTCCTTTTTTTTAATTTATGGTGCGGAAAATGCGCCTTATGCATTCGTCTCTATTCGGGGAAACAGAGGATATGTGGGGCTCTCCCACAAGGGGCCTACCCACTAAAAACCGCACGGATTCCCTCGTTGCCATTGTGAACGCCACGGGAGCATAACAGACACCGTGACGCCCACTGGCCGCCCCGGGATGGGGCTCCTCTGTCGAAACCGTGCAATGCGGGCTCGACTGAAACTGACCAGTCCTGCGCCATCCGCATCCAACGTGTTTCCGCAACCTTAAACAGGCCGTGGCTCCATTCCATCTTGTTGGGAGTCCTATCTACACCGCGTCTTCCGGTCCGTGGATGACATTCAAGAGCCATTCTCTACAATGTAGATGTAGAGTCTACATATAAATAAACACATGTCACACAGATCCAGCTCGCATTTGACCGATATTAATTTTCTGACTCTCGCAACCAAGGGCACAGCATAACTTAACATCTGAATAGCGTCGGATAAATGCAAATGAAATGCCGTTACGCAAAAATGCGTCATCTTGGTAAAAGGGCAAAGTTGACGCATGTGGGCTGTGGCGTAAGTTTGAAGCCCAGCTTTCATAAGAAGGAAAATCGTGCTAGTAGCGTAACACAAACTGATGGTCTTGTACAGCAAACGCCTCAGATTTCTGACAGAATATCAGCACTGCAGTTACTCCAATACAAAAATTAGTGCCTATTCGCGACATCATAGCATGGCTCTTTTAGAGAATAAGTACTCAAAGAAAATTAGTATAAATCTACTAGGGGCGTTCAATAAAAAGTGAGAATGAGTATGTTATAAACAACTTTTACTAAATGTCATTTTATTTTTCGACATAGTCACCTTTTAGCATAATACACTTAGTATATCTTTTTTCTAAACTTAAAATTCCATTTTTAAAAAAGGTCTCATCTTGAGTACTTAAAAAATCTTGTACTGCAGCGACTACCGCGTCGTCGTCTTCAAATTTCTGGCCTCTCAGGTATTGTTTCAATCTTGGAAATAGGTAGAAATCACTGGGAGCGAGATCTGGTGAATACGGAGGATGCTTAAGGATATCGAACCCAGCATCACGAATTGCAGCCATTGCAACGGCGGACTTGTGTGCCGGGGCATTGTCCTGGTGGAACAGCACAACTTTCGAGAGTTTACCTAGCCGTTTTTCGCGGATCTCATTGCGCAATGTTGCTATTTGTTTGGCGTATAAAGTGCCCGTAATAGTGGCTCCATGCTCGAGATACTCAATCATTAATACCCCTTTACCATCCCAAAAAACAGAGCCCATGACCTTACCGGCAGATGGGCTCACCTTGAATTTCTTCGGAGTTGGAGATGATGGCCTTTTCCATGTCATAGACTGCAGTTTCGTTTCAGGGTCGTAATGATGGAACCATGTTTCGCCCATTGTTATAAATCGCGCCAAAAAAAGTTCCCGGTCTTGCTGCATCAGGTTCAAAGCTTCTTGACAAATCTCTAGTCTAGTTTGTTTTTACGTGTCAGTAAGCATTCTTGGTACCCAACGCGCAGATACCTTTTTCATACCCAAGCGTTCATGTAAAATATTATGCACGCTCCCCGTTGAAATCTTTACATTTTCAGCAATAAAACGAACCGTGACACGACGATCCGCCAAAACTGAGTTTTCGACTTTTTTCACAATTTCTTCAGTTACTGCTGTAGTAGGGCGTCCGGAGCGGGGGTCGTCCATTGTCGATGTTCTTCCACGTCTAAATTCGGCGCACCAACGTGCGACTGTCGAATACGGAGGAGCATTAGACCCTAAAGTGTCCCGCAAATACAAATTGACTTGGTCCGTAGAAAAATTTTTCAAACACAAGTATTTGATAACGGCGCGCAGTTAAATTTTCTCCATTTTCGCTAACGTACTCAATAGCATTGCAAAGAAATTACCGTATATTTTTTTAAACAAAAGACAGTTAGTTTTTTTTTTCATAGCAATCAGCTAAATAGAAGCTTTACCGGCCAGTATTTAATTTCGTAATATTAAAAGAGTTTGCATCTCATTCTCACTTTATATTGAACGCCCCTCGTATATGTCTCTTTTATGAATTTTCTGTTGTAAATTATCTATCTTTGAACTTTGTACGTGTTGTTGTGAATAAAGTTTGTATCCATCTATCTAACATTGCGGTGCCATGAATGAGCATCCGATGGTGTGCACCATTTTTCCCATAAGGATATAACGGGGCCGTATCCATGGCTCCGAAAGACATGGGTGCTGATAAGCAATAAATAAATAACGTGTCATGTCAATCCACAAAAATTGAGACTAATACAAAATTGTACCTGTCTCCTCTACATTTTGTAATAAATACACCGTGAAATTTTAGTGGTTGTTTTCCCGAAACGAGGTGATTTATTATCGATTGTACAATCGATTTATAATTACTATTTTGACTAGAGTCAAAAATCCAATTGTGAAAAACGAAAGTTGAAAATGACCGCAAACCAATAGTAACGCTTCGTTGGTACAAGTAGCGTACGATCGTACGATAGGTTAGGTACCAACGAAGCGTTACTATTGGTTTGCGGTCATTTTCAACTTTCGTTTTTCACAATTGGATTTTTGACTCTAGTCAAAATAGTAATTATAAATCGATTGTACAATCGATACTAAATCACCTCGTTTCGGGAAAACAACCACTAAAATTTCACGGTGTATATACACAGTCGAATATAGAACCTGGACCTTTTTTGAAGTCTAGAACCAGTGAAAGGAATTAAGTGAACAATTTGATAGTAAACTGCAAGAAACTTCAGGGGGAAAAACAAAGTCATTACATTAATTTTCCAGTAACTATGTAACTTTAACATAAAAGATCAAAGCAACTCCTTAACACATTCAGTGCCGGGAACGCCACAGGGGAGTTCTCCGTACTCCCCTGTGGCGTTCCCGGCACTGAATGTGTTAAAATATCTCACAAACAAAACTCCAAATGCTCATCCGTAAATATGCATGATTAACCCCTTTTAGTCATGAAGTTTTTAATCTTATTTTGTGACTAACGCTTCGTTTCTAAACTTAGGTTGAATGTCATGTGTCTTGGTTAACATAAATGTCATTCCGTACACTGCACACTGTCCCCGAACGGCTGTTTATCTCATTTCATTATGTCAACAGACCGCAGCTGCGCTGCGCGGCCTGCGCCTGAGTCGGTCGAATAACGACGCATAGCGCCATCTATTAGTATTGTTAAGAACTAAATAGTCGTTTGTGCCGCTCAATGGTTCATAACTCAGCCATACACTATTTTTAAAAAAGCTCTTATCTCAAATTTGTTAATCTTAGTAAGCTTTGCGTAGTGTGCTTTAAGGTTCAATTTAGTTTACAAATTTATTAGAGATGTGAGTTTTTTAAAGAAATAGCGGAATGCAATGTTCACGGGATGGTTCAGTCTTGATTCGTAGTCTTTTATCAGAATACAGGGGGTCTACTCCGAAGTTTGAAATTAGTATCATATTCATACTGTCCCTCTTACTCTCTATGCTAATTGCACAGTACGAAGAATTTCTAGCTCCGGAGTATAAAACCGGCACATGGTAGATTCTATTCAGAACAGCTGTTGATACTCAATATGACGCCACATGACGTTCGCTCGAGCTGGGTGAAATCATGCGAAAAATCTTTATTGAAGCCTTATTCGTTCTGCGCTGCCGTCGACCGGCTGTTTTCCACCTCGATAGTATCATTACGGGTGCTGATTTTAAAATTGGCTGGCAAAATGAAGTTAAGTTTCTGTACAATAAATACGTTTGCTCATCAAAATCTAGAATGATTTCTAACACTCATGGATCCTTGTTATCTGAATTTATTTGTACTAGAGCTACCGTCTTCTTCAACCTCGCCTCGGTATTGGCGAAGTCTTCGACAGTATTGATGAATTGGCTTCTTCAATCTCAATTATGGAGCTATATTTAAAAAAAAATGAATAGCGCTAAGTTTGCTAGAAGAATGTGAATCCCATTGTAAGGTTAGCTAACCGCACATGTAGCTTCGTGAAAAATATTGGCTAAAAGCAAGTCGGACTCGCACACCGAGGGTTATCTATCACAACACCACAAAATATCAAAAAATCAAACTGACTACCTGTTTATTAAGTTCATAAATCATATCATAAAGTGCAGATAATAACAAAGTTTAATTTTTTTTCTCAGACCAACTCGTGTTTGACCGGTTTTTATTATTTGTTAATAGGCAGTATATTTATCTCTATTATCATTCCTTATCATACCCAGTTTCTATTTTCAAACATTGTAGATAAACAATGAAAACAAAAATAATACGTTTCCTCTGTGGGGTCCTCTCTTAATTTTTTATTTAATTTAATTATTATTTATTTTTGTACACATTGTGTGAATTTCAACTTTTTATCTACTACAGTTCTCGAAAACAGATAGACAGACAGAGCAGCGATAGTAATAGGAGTTCACCATATAAAAGTTTTAAGAAAATCGATTTTGCATTTCCTCCAAACGAATCTGGTGGAACGCTATAATAAAACTATTAAATATTGATCTAGCTAGAAGGCAGTTCTTTAGACGTGTGATATCTTATCCACTTCCCACAACTTCTAATGTATGTTTTGCCCTAGTTTCCAGACCTGACCCGTAGTCTGTGTCGATGTTCTCTGTAACCTCTAGTACTCCAACACCTATCAATCACAATATTAACGCCGTTGACCGTTACCACGACTGCAATAAATCTTTTTGGCGCCAAGGAATGTTCGAGCGACTTGCATTGAGAGAAATGTTTTTGAAGGAAAATTGTACTACTTTTTTGGCTGTAAATCTAATATATAAAATTCTCGTGTCGCGGTGTTTGTTACCAAACTCCTCCAAAATGGCTCGACCAATTCTCATGAAATTTTGTGTGCATATCGGGTAGGTCTGAGAATTGGTCAACATCTATTTTTCATACCCCTATTATTCTTCGCAGACGGAGTCGCTGGCAACAGCTAGTAACCTTAGATTATTTAAACACTAGATAGTGTCAGGAGCAAACATTGCGATACAAAACGTCCAAAAATCCATTTGACAGCTTCACATTACGATCGCGTTACGTCTTTCTAACAGAAGGGAGGCAAATGACATATAAGCCAACTGTTGGCTTATATTTTTCGGGACGTTTTCATGCCGCCTAAGCTCTATCTAGTGTATAAATATTCTAAGCTAGTAACATATATGGTTCGATGACCCAATTTCAGCAGCAAAAAGTGTAGAAAAAATCCTTATCGAACTTAAAGGGTGCAGCGAAGTTGGTAAGGCTAGTTGGAAGCATTGTCAGTCAGAACCAGCTTAGGGTATGCCGGAGCCCTAGGGCGCCAAAGAATACATAAATTTTCAGCACTGAATATACTGAAACTGTGTCTCAGTCGACAAAAATTGATTATTTTTGGTAGTATGCTATCCCACCTAGCATGCGGTCGCTGATCAGTGATCACATCAACTTGATTCCCACTACTTTTCAAGAAAGCGTTGAACTTACTGAAAACCTTTCCAAATGATATCCGCTTGAGCCGGTTAAAATTTAAAGCGGTGCATTAACCATGGCAACGCGGGCGGAAATTAAAGGGGGGGGGGGGGGTGCCCTAGATACCCTGAGTTCAGTGCAGTAAAGCCAGAAGTAAACGGGCTGAGCCTTCTTATCGTGCTCTACCATTATCATACCTTAAAGCTAGAGAGGTTAAGTCGAAATTGCAAGGCGTATTCGTTTTTAGGGTTAGATTATCTAAAAATATCGGACACTTATTTTTTTCTTATGTCAATTAAACAATAAAATATTAAGATATTCGTATATCCCGTTAAATTTCCGTGTGACGTCACGCCTAGGTACTTTTTATTTAGACGTGACGTTACTACGAACTTTGACGCCCTTTATTTTGTGTTCAGTATTTTTTGGTAATCTAATTTGATGGACTTAATATAATTATTTTTTACCCAATTCTATATTTCATTTCATGACAGTTTGATGTGTTCTTAGAATTTTAAACAAAAAGTTTCACCAATTAGAGCGATCTGCAAGCTAGGAACGGATACTTTAACTCCTCCCATTGTGCCTGAAAACCCACCTCTACTGCGTATGAATAGGTTTTATGTAGATACTACCAAACATTCAATCTTGAACCTTGTGCTATAAAAGACAGTGTTCAATTCTACGTTGGTAACTGTAGCACCTAGAGCCGTCGGGATGCTCAGATGCTAAGAGGTCTTAATATCCGGAGATATTGATACTTCATGTGTGGGAATTGAAAAGATATGGAGACTCCTCGATTCGTTCGGGACGGTTTTCCGCCGTTACTTTTTAGGAAAATAGAATTCTGGATCTTTTACTTTAGACTTTTTAAAAGTTTTTGCCAAGGACTATTAAATCCAAGAGGCCTCTCAATCTCTATACAATGTCAGGGTCCTTTAAAATAAAACGCGCTGTTGCCAGTTATAAGGCCGGCGCTGAGAAGATGTGTGTGCGCGGCACGCACCAGTTGTAATAGATGAAACTCTAAGAAAGATGGCGCACTACATGCTTGCACAATTGCACATGGTGTGCCAACTTTCTTACAGTTTCATTAATCACAACTGGTGCGTGACGCGCACACGCTTCTGCGCCAGCCTTTACAGATGCCTTTATACTAGTAGGGGAGCTCAAGACAAGATTAATACTTATATGGGGGATACCTTATATCCTCTAGAGTACCTCCAGCGAATATGAGCACATCATGTGGGGGGGTTTGCCTGGGGCACACCCTCAGAATAGGTACTTAGTAAAAAAATAGATTCTTTGAAATACTCGAGGGCGTCAGATTTAGACAAGGTGGGTTAATTACTAGCACTAGGACATTGCAAAAAATCCAGAAAACAACACGGTTTCATGTATTTGACGGCAAACGTTAGTGTATTGCCATATGATAACGAAGATAACGAAGTGATTCGAAAAAAAATGCTATTAAAAATGTTTTTTTTTAACAAATAATTATGAACGCTTTCTTTTCTACGCATCAAGTTTATTTTAAGGTGAAACACATCCAAGTGGGTGGTACGGACGAATGAGTTATATATAAGTCGAAGTAATAAATCGGTTAGAAGTTGAATTTATCGCTCTTATGTCAGGGAAATTGATTTAGTTTGTCCGTATTTTAAAGTTACTGTGTTTGGAATAGTTTACTTAGGACATGGGGTCGCCGCGAGTGGCGTTAAAACACGTCCTGTTATTGTCAACCCGTAACCATCATCATCATCAGTTCAGCCGTAGGACGTCCGCTGCTGGATATAGGCCGCCCTCATTAATAGGGCGACCCATAATGATTGGCAATAATATCATCATCATCATGATCATCTCGTCCGTAATACGTCCCACTGCAGGCAGAGCATAATGAGAGGGCTTTGGCGGTAGTTCCCACGCGGGCCCAGTGCGGATTGGGAACTTTACACACACCTTTGAATTTCTTCACAGGTGTGTGCAGGTTTTCTCACGATGTTTTCTTTTACCGTAAAGCTCATGGTAAATTTCAAATGTAATTTCGCACGTAATTTCTGAAAACTCAATATTGAGCTTGAGACTCCGTCTGTGAAGAATTCGTTTATCGCTATCCCGCGGGAACTATGAAAATTTCCAGGATTAAATTTAAAACTATCCTATGCCATTCCCAAGATCTCTAACTATCTCCATGCCAAATTTCATCCAAATCGGTTCAGCGGTTTAAGCGTGAAGAGGTAACAGACAAACACACTTACGCAGTTATAGTATAAGTACCTACCTATGGATAGCATAAAATCAATCTTTAAACGTTTATTTCTTTTGCAGGTAAATTCCTTTTTGATGGATGTCGCAAGCAAAATAATAACGAAAGGTAACTACGTACAAGAAGCTAGAGGTTGTAAGTAAGTTAAGTGACAACAAATTTTGATCTACGCTTATTCAATTTAATATAGTTTAATTTATTAAATCTGAAAACATTCCCCTAATTTGAAAATGGAAAATCAATGATGTAAGACAGAAACACGATACTTATCTGAAACTTTTCTCGATATATTTAATCGATATATTTATTTAATACTTAGACAATGGTTACACGAAGAATGCTATTACTCAGTGAATGAATTTTTCGAAAAAAATAAATAATTATTAATTGATCCGTTAATTTATTGTTATTAGACTTTATTATTATTAGATGTATTCATTTGACAAATTATATTCGATTATTTTAATTTAAATAGTTATAAGTACTAATATTTGTATGCCACCAAAGGCTAAGCGGCTGTACTGTATGAAATAAATAATAAGACCTTGACATGTAACCCGTTCAATGCAAATAAATTATTTAATTTCATTTCATTTAATTTCCTTAAATGTGTACTTCGATTTCTACATGAGACGGTCTTTCCACTGAATCTGGTATTTTTTATATTAAACTGACCCGTGATTGATTCTTATCTCACCTGATAAAAAGTGCAGAAAGCGGAAGTGAGTGGCCAAAAGGTGTTTCGCACAGGATCAGTACGCTTAGTATAAGTTTTACTTCACCAAAATACTTCTCGATCGCGTTTACGTAAAAAAATCAATTACTAGGGAAACATGGAGAGCGTCTCCGCGCGCGCGCTTACATGTTTCCATAGAAATGAAATTTTTACGTAAACGCGATCGAGAAGTATTGAAGTGAAGGAAAACTTATACTAAGCGTACAGTAACAGAACAGCCTATTCACTCTATCCTTGAAGAGCCCTTAGGTTGTATCTATCGCGTAATGCAGACGATGGGAACGAATTCCATTCCTTAGCTGTTCGTATTAGGAAAGGTGATCCGAACCGCTCGAGATAAAATTTAAAAATAAGACCTTACGTCTCCTAGCCTATTTATATACGTCCCACTGCAGGGCACAGACCTCTCAGTATGAGAGGGCTTAGGCTGTAGTTCCCACGCGGGCCCAGTGCAAATTGGGAACTTCACACACCATTGAATGCCTTCGCAAGTGTATGCAGGTTTCCTCATGAATCTCATGATGTGTTTCTTCACCGTAAAGCTCATGGTAAACTTCAAATGGAATTTCGCACATAAATTGAGAAAAACTCAGAAGTGCGAGCCGGGATTTGAACCTATGACCCCCTGCTTGAGAGGCCGTAGGTTAAACCGCTAGGCCACAACGGCTTAAAAATAAGAAAAATAAAAATTTGAATTGTGTCTGTTATTTCAAATTAAAGTGTTACAAAAAAATTTTCTTTATATACCTACTTAGTTACAATCTTAGTTACAAGACTTATGACCAATGTTTTTCACAAGCTTAGGGTCAATTTCAATCCCTCGCGTGTTTCGATTTCGCTAAAATACTCTAGCTTTCTTAATATAAAAGCTGCTACTTAAGAAAAGTTCTGGAAAGCTTCTGAAGTTGAGTGGCGGAAAGCATTAAGCCATTAGCTAAAAGGTGAAGCTTCTTTTTCACGGGATGACCCACACCACGGAATGGAGCCACATTAAGAGGATACGATGCGCACCATTTCTCCATACAAACGTAATCCCCTGTTTCCTCCCTGGATAATGGATTTAGAGCCAAATTTTTTTTACTGTGTAATCTGTATCTACCATAGCTATGCCCCTATGTTTCGTTTTTTTCCATATTTCAATTAACATAAGAAATATGAGCTTTCCAAAACTGAAAAAATTGCCCAATTTCAACGTCATATTCAGACACTCATCAGAAAATAATCCCTCACATAAACAAAAAAAGGAAAACATAGGGGCATAGCTAAATCTGTCCTCTAATTATTTTTGAAAAAAATAATTTTATTGGTCCAGTTTTCGAGAAGAAAACAGGGGATAACGAAATGCTGTTTTGATCAATTTTACGCGCCTATTAACGGTCTGAGCTGCATTTGTCCCGCTCTCGCTGTACTGACACGCAGGGGTTCGGGCGAGACAGCGACATTTCATTAAAATACCTATTTCTCAAAAGTCTCTCAGCCATCGTTAAACACTTAAGTTTGTTAAAAACTCTAATGAAATGTAAAGGTAACGTAAGATTTGGATCATCACCAGTCTGCCTTGTGGGACGTTAAACACCCCGGTCAAGTTTTCTCCCATAACAGTTTATTTCATCATCATCAACATCATTTCAGCCGTAGGACGTCCACTGCTGGACATAGGCCACCTTGAACCTGCGGCCTTCACCAAATCGTCCGTCCATCTCGTTGGACGTTTCACGCTGCGCTTGCCAGTCTGTGGTCTCCATTCCAGAACTTTTGAGCCCCAAAAGCTATCTGTTCTGCGTGCTATATGGCCTGCCCATTGCCATTTTGCGCTGTAAAATTCAAAAATATATAAACACACAAGAAAACTTATTAAACTATTTAGGGATTTTTGAAAGTCGTATTAGTCGCTTCCCTATAACGATGGAGCAGCACATCCTACGGCCAGAAGTCGGAGCGCAGGAACATCTGCTGGTGCTTGGCAGGCTCTTGGGAGTCTAAATGAGCTGAAGTTGTTAGCCCTTTGAGACTCGAGCAGGCAGATTACGACAGTAGTCGGTTCTTCTGGATATAGAGCCTAACCATCTTTTTAGATGACGATTTCTTTGGATCACTTTGTGCACTTGTACTTCCAAATCATCATCACCGCCCTAGAAAAGTCCCTCTGATTGAGAAAGCTGATGCTTTCAAATATTTTCACGAAATCAGATAGCTTACTTTACGACATAGTTCCTACATTAATAGAATTTACTCAACTTAGTTAATATAGCACATTTAGCGGAACGTTTAAAATATTACCTGTTTCTAGGGTTTGCTTCCTTTAAGGAGATGAGAGGTTGTTGTCACACAAAATTCTGTTTTAAGGAAACAAATCTATTGTGATCGATCACACAGACAATTGCCTTTACGTAAATATGGCAAAACAATTGATAATTGTTTACTAATTATGAGGTGATCATATAATTAAATGATTTGGTTACATGACAGTTGACCGGTGGCAGTGCTGACCGTTTCATCTAGTTGACAACAGGTGTTTTCCATTTTTTATAACAATAATGAATATATTATTAAAAACCGCCGATATTCTCGAGATAAAATTTCACCGCAAACATCGGGATGTGTAACTATGATTTTTTACAATATTATTTTGTGGTTTAATGTTTTTTTTTATTAATGTGATACATCGTGCTCACGAAAATATTAAGCATAGTTTTATTACTAAATTTTTATGAGTTAAGTGTGCCTAGGGTTGCCTTATACCAGCTATGTTTGGCTTTTGACTGACGTGTCCGGCCGGTCCATCTTTGATAGGCTGTTTTCTAGCTGCCATGAGAGTCAAAAGCTGAGCGCAAGTAAAGCCGCGAGGATTCGTTAGTTATTAGTTATAATATAAATCTTCCCAGGTGAATTTTTCGCTTCGAGCCATTACATTAAATTTGAACCTTAATACTATGACGATGCCGTTTGTTTTGAAACATAAGGGCTCGAAGCGAAAAATTCACCTGGGAAGACTTGGTGAGTCATTTTTTTCTGCATTTTATTTATGAAACCTGTGATTAGCTATTAAAAAACGAATGTCCGGTCAAATTAAGCGCCATGTCCGGTTTTTGTTTTTGGACCTGGCTAGTGGCAACCCTAAGCCGCAACTCCATGTATTTTTTGTTGGTTTGCTAACGAGTTTAAAGGCCAGTTTTACCACTACGAGTTCCTGTCATTTTATGTGACAGATATTGTGATGCCGTCTCTGTTTATTTTGTTCTAGTAAACAGTGATAACAGTAACAGCACATGAAGGCGACTCCGAAAATCGAAATACAATCAGCGTGAGCAGTGCACGATACGAACTTCGCATTTCTAACTTAGTACCTATAAGGCCAGATATTTGTCACATTAAGATAACAGGAACTTAACAGAAAATGGTAAAACGGGGGTAAATGTTATTAATAAGTAGGTACTTAACATTTTCGTGTCAGGCATTGTCTTGCATGCGTGTAATGCGTGTTATCATTTTTTTTTTTTATTGTTTTATTCTACTGTATGTAACTCTTGTTACTCTGGATTTCTTGTGATTTTTAATAAATTAATATTAATTAATAAAATAACGTGACTAAAGTGTTTAGCTTAAAATAACATAATACAAATCTCAAACGAAACTAAAGAAATGTTGCCGTGTTTAGCCTCTATGCTCCATATTTTCGGATCCTTGTACTGACTTTATCTATCTATCTATCTAATACCTTTAAACGAGCAATTCTTGTATATATATAACCAGGATCTCGGAAACGGCTCCAACGATTTCGATGAAATTCGGTATGTGGGGGTTTTCGGGGATGAAAAACTGATCTAGCTATGTTTCATTTTCAGAAAATCGCTTTTACTCGTGTTTTCCGGCTATTTTTGTTTGCATTAGAATACAAAGCTAAATTTCGCCGGCTTCGAGCAAACCAAAATAGCACAGTAGAAATCGGGTGGTCGCGGATCCAGCCGACCTCGGTTCGATTCCACGTTTTTTTTTAAGGTTTTTAGTTTTTTTTTTTAAGTTTATTTTTCATGAGAAAACGTCAAGTTTCTTCTTTTGTGAGAAAAAGTTACTTTTTGTGAGAATGGTATTATAGGGAACGTGCAGTAACTATAGGCGGCAGCACTAATGCGACAGAAGAGACACTATGCGGACAGTAAAACAAACTTATCAAGGTAAAACATTCAAATTGATGGCACCCTTATGGCACCAGTTGGCAGCACCGTCTATGTGCACGTTCCCTATTGGGAGTACAGAACAGGAAAAACCGGTTGTCTGTAAAGTCGGTTTACGGACGATAGTTTAACGTGACTCACCCCTCCACCCCCTCCGGTGTTTTTGTCAAATATCTTGAAAACGGTGCATCCTACGGCAAAATCAATGAAATTTTCATCCCCCCTTTGCAACCTCCACACTCCCTCCCCGCACCCCCCCCCCCCGCACCCTCCCCCCTCTCAACCCCCACCCCTCCGGTGTTTTTGTCAAATATCTTGAAAACGGTGCATCCTACGGCAAAATGAATGAAATTTTCATCCCCCCTTTGACACCTCCACACTCCCTCCCCCGCATCCCCCCCGCACCCTCCCCCTCTCACCCCCCACCCCTCCGGTGTTTTTGTCAAATATCTTGAAAACGGTGCATCCTACGGCAAAATCAATGAAATTTTCATCCCTCCTTTGGAACCCCCGAACCCCCTCCCCCGCCCCCCTCCCTCGCACATATATAATCAGGATCTCGGAAACGGCTCCAACGATTTCGATGAAATTTGGTATGTGGGGGTTTTCGGGGATGAAAAATTGATCTAGCTTGGTCTTATCTCTGGGAAACCGGAAAACGCTTGGTACCGAGTTTCAGCCCGAGCAGAGCTCGGTCGCCCAGGTATATTATTAATAGTTCAATATGTAACCTGGCTTTGTATTGTATTACAAGTAAATTTCTACGAAAAAGAGTGTACGTAAAGTAATTAATATTTTTAAATAAATAAAAAGTATGCTCGTTTTATTTATGACAAAATAAATTGGTACGGATTGCAGATGAAGTCTAGCAGCGATAAAAATGCATATTTTTTAAAGTCGTATATACTTGAAAAATAATAAGAACAAAAAGCGACTCAATGCACTCTAGAAGTGTGAAGAGTGTGCTACCTAATGTCCTAGACTCTAGCCCTATACATTACATATACATACAACCATAGCATAGGTACGATACGATCAATCTTGCATATCTTTTCTCTTCCCGCGTGGCATATTCGTCTCAATAAAAACGTCAGTCTTAGAGATAAACAGTGCAGTGATAAGCTATAGTGCAGGCAGGACAGTCGATAATAATGGCTTATTGTCAAACGAGTCTTTTTCTACCTACAACCATCCTATACTGTTCGACAGAAAAGAATGGTCTATTAATCCATTTATTTCAAGTAACAATGACTATTAAAATTAGAACAGTAGACTATGTGTGCGTTATTTTGACATAGGCTTACCGAACCAGAGACCATATTGTCTAACGCGCGAGCGCTTGCCATCAATTTAACCATCTTTTTCTGTCACCCTCTCATAACGTTTGACAGAAAGAAATGGTGGATGTGTTAGGAAGCGTCCGCGCGTTAGACAATACGGCCTCTGGCCTTATAATACGAAATTCGATTTTCGAACTACGTATCGTGCCATTCCGTTCACGCTAATAGTATGAAACTGAAGAGTGAAAGGGATGGCATGATACGAATTTCGTAGTAAAAGCCCCCCTGCATCGTCTCTGCCGATTAGTGTGAGCTAACTACTTAATGCGTTCGAAACATTATTGCTCCTCGTCAACCGGCTGCGTAATAGTCAAGGTTATCAGTTTCAGTTCATTGCAATGGTTTAATTTTTTCCTATCTGGACCGCATAGACAACGGCTGTACCATTTAACGATGCCTACGGAGTACCAAAATCGCAATGAGTCCACGTGGGATATTAAGTCCGTGGCCTCTGATTGCGGTTCGAGGCATGTGTCCAGCTGTCGGATATCTAACACTGCTGCTTGTGTTCTTCTCGTGGCCGTCAACAATAGGTATTGTTTAATATGGAACCCGTCAACACAATGTTTTATATTTTACTGTATATGAGTATATTGATAAGGCCTCTTAGATTGGATTTCACAGCCTGGTTAGGGATTAACTGTCAGCGTCGTGTATTTAATAAATCTGTGTGTAAAATTGTAAATAAATACAGTTAATTTCGTGCTAAGTATCTTCATGGGTCAATCAACTTTTTCTTGTCTTGTTTAGAACTATAAAGGCTCCACAGTATTATGTCATTTATTACTTAATATAATAATAAATCTATTGCCCAGGCAGTCATAATCATATTATTTGTAAATATTGTGTATTCTTGGTTGCCCATGCCCAATGGACCAAGGTTGCCCCTCAATAAAATCTTAAATCTTATCTTGAAAATAGTTTTTCTTATTTGTATGATTTAAATTGATCTTGAAACAGCAATTTATTGAGTTGGAAGAAATGATCGTTTTTGCCTAGCTTGCACTTAAACAGTGCCATAAAAATAACAAATTCTTGTAAGACTATGAACAAGTCGATTGACCCTCAATGCTTTATTTGTGATGACTTACTTGAATCATTGTCTGATATTTTATTGCATATATTTTAAAATTAACAAGCTTGAGATCACATTTAACTCCACAATTGCAATGCAGTTTATTTGTGTAGAATCAGTGCCTCACTGAGGCAAGTTAAATTTATCCACAATAACATCTCCCCCAACGACAATCTACTCTGTATGAACACTACATTGAAATTGCTTTAAGCAAAGCCACAAGCGTCTCTTTTACCCGCAATAGTGCCGTCTCCTTCCAACGCTATGTTTACAATTTTACCGCAAGATCTAGTTGCTGGACCGCCGCGCGCGCAGTCAGTCGCGCGTCGATCGGTGATCTACGATCTATAGATCATTTTCTTGAGTGTGTGTTCAATGACAAAGAGCTATTGTGATTGTTTAAGGAATTGGATGCATTCCCGACTGACGTTTTGATGGTTTCGATTGTTTGATTTTTTTATCGATGGGCCCGATGCCAATTTGAGTTGAGGTGTTTAAAAAATAATCGTATGTATAATGTTATGTTACATTTGTTGCATTCATCATCATCTCGGACCGGAAGACGCAGTGTAGGTAGGCCTCCCGCACAGGTGTCCTCCCTAAGTAAGAGGTCTTGGATAGTTCCCACGCGGGCCCTATGCGAATTTGGAACTTCACACTTCTCACGATTCTTATCTATTCAAAATTTGACCACGGTGCTATATCGCTTGCCCGAATTTCATAATGCCATTATAGTGTATTGTTTTCTATAAATTTCAATTGTTATAAAGGAATTTATTTCTGAAACAGTACTTCAGAATTGTTATTAATATAACTTAACCTAACCCTACTTTATTTTATAAGATGACATATCAAAAAATATATTTTATACAAAGTGAATTTATGACAAATTAAATTATGGGAAACTGAAATGATTCACTTGCCCACTACCTATTCCATATCATCGACCCCTCAATCTTTCTATAATTATTAGGCAACAAATCAACTTGATGACACAGCTCATTAAAACCAGTCGTCTCAACAGAGTACCTACTCCA
Source organism: Archips crataeganus (assembly GCA_947859365.1). Lineage (NCBI taxonomy): Eukaryota > Metazoa > Arthropoda > Insecta > Lepidoptera > Tortricidae > Archips > Archips crataeganus. The sequence continues at coordinate 3,283,873 of OX402071.1, read as the reverse complement.
AATCGACGAAAGACCTCGCCAATGCCATGGCGTGGAACCACTGTATAATTAGTAACACAAGTGCTATGTAATTAAGTGCATTCCCATCGTACTATAATAGGGCAGGTTATTGTTCTCACAATGTTAATGAGATCGTAATCTTTGGTTTGATCTTTTAAAAAAGCCGTGGTAGCCTTGCAGAGGATCGTGGATTTCTAGCCTAGCCCCGTAATTATGATTATATTTGAAATTTACCATTTGCTTTACGGTAATTGAGGAAACCTGTGCATTGCTGCAAAGAAATTCAATGGTGTGTGAAGTTCCTAATCCGCACTAGGTACGCGTGGAAACTACGGCCCAAGCCCTCTCATTCGGAGTGTAAGCCTGTGCCCTGCAGTAGGATATAATGATAGGGCGATATATTGATATTGAGACTTTTTTTTATGACCTGTGAAGTGTTGCGCTTGAAAAAGTACCTACTATTAGTTGAATAAAATACGCTTCAATACTATAACAGACAAATATTATAATTACTAGAGTTATCCTGCGGCGTCATACACGTGGAATAAAAAAAATTGAAAATTTCTTTTAATGCACCTCTGTAATCCTCAAGGAATGTCTGGCAAATTTTGAAGTCTATAGCTCCAGTGGTTTAGGCTGTGCGTTGACACTGTCAGTCAGTCACGAATCACGATACTCATGTATAGGTACTATCTAGAAGATAGACGTGCAAAACCTCGGGCTTTCCATTTATTCAATTTACTTATTTATACTTAACTGTACCTGGTCTATTTCCTTAAATGTTTTAGTCACACAGAGCTAAGCGGAAAACATATTTAATTATAAAATTATGACTAATAACCAGTTATTCAATTTCAACTTCCGTTGATCCTGTTATGATGTACTTTGATTATTTATTACCATCAAAATTATTCCAGTTAATGAACTAAAACAATTACTTTGCTCACCCGCGACCTTACAATAGTTACGTTTATGCAAGAAATGTGCGTTCATGCAGTTCCTCCACCTCCACACTGTACGAACACACACAAATCACATAAACCCAACCATCACCACCACCAAGCTACACTGACGCGTTTCGAACGCGTTTCGCGTGTTCGTACAGTGTGGAGGTGGAGGAACTGCATGAACGCACATTTCTTGCATAAACGTAACTATTGTAAGGTCGCGGGTGAGCAAAGTAATTGTTTTAGTTCATTAATATGGACCTCCGCAAAGTAACGCCTGATTCAATAAATTATTCCAGTTAAGTTTCAGTATTATCAATTTACAATCCCATTGGGAGCTCGCCAAATTTTTATGTCACGTCACGCACAGACACCAGTTGTAGAAAATTAAACTGTAAGAAAGATGGCACACTAGATGCCTGCACATGGTGTGCCATCTTTCTTACAGTTTCATTAATTACAACTGATGCGTGACGCGCACACGCATCTGGTCTGCGCTGGCATTGAACGCATCCAGACTCACAATCGTTTTCACCGTCTCTTTCTGTCACACGGATTAGGATAGGGCTAGATAGAGATGTAGAATGCAAACGCTCGGGCGTTAGATAATACGACCTCAATCAAATCAAGATATTGTACTCATTATAATATAATAACCCTCATTAGCAGAGATCGGACAAATGGGCGTCATTGCTCGCAATAATGTGAACATATCCAAAATTAATTTAAGTAATTAATTTCTTCCCTGAGATTTCATTTTGATTTCCTACTCAGTAAATAAAATAGCACAAAGATTTCTTATAATGTTGATTTAGTAAAGATTCTTTTCCAGTGAAAAAAAATCCATTATTTGATTTATTCATCGTCAGCCTATGTTCGTCCACTGCTGGGCATAGGCCGCTCCCATGGCACGCCACTGCTGAGCACGATCCTCGGCCACTCTCATCCAGCTATTGCCAGCCGCCTTGCGAACTTGCTTTTATATTTTTGATTTATTATTGGTTCCGATTTAGGTCATTTGGTCATTTGGCCTAACCTAACCTAACCTAAGCCTTAAATGCGCCGCACCTCCGAGAAAAGACGGACGGACAAGTGCACAAACCAATCATCCGTTTTTTTCATGCCACATCGGACCATGAAAAATGGGATTTCCGGACAGTAAAATTCCTTGTATTGCACAAGCGCTCAAAGCGTCCCGTTTGTTGTTAAGGTTTTTCAAATACCGCATTCGCAACCCCACTTAGAATGATAATCCTGCGAAGCATCCGCAAGCTAAGCCGCGCCTTAACTGGGTCGCCGTGTTTCAACGAGTGTCTCAAACGGCTTTATTAGTTTCCAACTTGCTGCAGTTTCGTTTCATTTTCATTGCTTGTGGAAGTCAAAGCTTTATTACCAGTAAGCCGTTGGATGGCTTTTCGTTGGACTGTCAAATGTTGCGCATGTTAATCTGTATGTAATGAATACCTTGGAGGAGCAAATCGATTATGTGAGGTTTTGGGTCAGTTCAGTTGTCTGTAGTCTATACTAGATCGTTAACCCAACTTGTTGGCTGATCACCTACGCTTTTGCAGGCTTACCTTGATTAACACGTTCACAGTACCTACCATACAAGTTTCAAATTCCTGGTAAGTCCAGCAAATTAGTTTAATAATTGTACTGTCCTGCTCAGTGTGCAAACAACATATTGTAGAAATCTGGATGGATGCAAGTCTGGTTGTTTCTTAGTGCCCCGTATGTGGGCACAGACTTGTGGAGCTAAGTCGCTGTGACCCTTATTTGGGGCACTGGACTGTGAAAGTGTTAAGCATCCGACTGTTATTTGATTGGCAACTTATGTGTAGCTCATCTTCACAGTCGAGAGAGGTGTCCAACTTTATTAGACCCAAGAGCTACTGACTGGCTAATCTTTGTGCGATCGACCAAGTACATAAGCAATATATTTCATAACATGAAGTTTCCTACCTGGCCACGACCGTCTGGAACAGCAGCCGTGATCCACACCTGATGCACAACAGTCTTGTTTCCAACATCCGAAAATTAAGTGCAACGCTCTTGTCGGTACAGTAACCTCCAAACTCCAATCGACCTGATAGAGATTTTCTACCGACTACCATATCTTCTTCCCTCCTAACCATCTTACCTGACGTTTGATGCTTTGTTAGATAGCTAGGACAACGGGAAAGAGAATTATGTATGTGTTATCGGACCAAACCACTCTGTTATCGATTGACCTCTGACCTTCGACCTTTGAATTCTGCAGTCGCAGCCTTTGACCATTATAACATCGTCCCGTCTTGCCCAAGTAGCAATAAGTATTATTATTTCTGTACCACCGTAGCACTTTTATAAGCGAAATTACTCTGAATTGTATCGTCTGCCTATAATTGCCGTGTTTTCGACCCAAATATGCGGTATGAAGTAGAGCGCTGCATTTTTGAACTCGATCTCGTAGCTGTGGTTCGTAATTTGCGCTAGCTGGTTTGTAGGGCGACCGGTAATAACTGCAATGTCTGCAATTAATAAAACTCTGTAGGAGTTTGCTGCGATCTATGTGGCCTAGGCTAATATATCACCACTCAGACTTGAAGACTTCATTTATGGGCAAAAGAGGGCGAGTATATCTAAGGTAAGAAGGAAATAGGTCGCCTGATTGATTATATGTAAATTATCACCGTTCGTTCTTTATCCATAGATGCCTGACATGACATTTTGTGAGCACGTTCGATAATTTCGTCGATTTTTTTTTCGATTCTATTTTTGCGCGATTAAAATTTATTCAGTTTTAAGCTATGATAGGCTACTCAAAGCCACTAATAATATGCATTAGTAGTCTAATTCCACATGTATTGTTTATGTTACAAACGCAAACAGATACTGTGCGTATGTATTCATACACATGTATACGACCAGACGACCAGATGGCCTAGTGGTTAGAGAACCTGACTACGAAGCTTGAGGTCCCGGGTTCGATTCCCGTGTCGGGGCAGATATTTGTATGAAAAATACGAATGTTTGTTCTCGGGTCTTGGGTGTTTAATATGTATTTAAGTATGTATCTATCTATATAAGTATGTTTATCCGTTGCTTAGTGCCCATAACACAAGCTTTGCTAAGCTTACTTTGGGACTAGGTCAATTGGTGTGAATTGTCCAATGATATTTTTTTTTTTTTTATATAACACAACATACATACAACACACCAGACCAACATATAACAAGCTTTATCGTATTACCATTACAGTGGATACTAACATATAAGGAAAATAATATAGTAAACAATTAATTAGAGTATGTTAGTAAATACACACTATCCGCGCGATAACAGCTTCCTCCATGATATATATACATGTACATTTAATTGATCAATTTGTATAACTTGTTGGAATTGGTCCGATTTGATACCGTACGTAATTATTTTATTTTAATTGACTTCACCACTGAACAGTGACCACGTTTAAAGATAACTTACATTTGACTAACAATTCTAAATGACTGGCGCCAAATAAGTCTGCCAGTTCAAATTAAATAAGTCCTCGTTTTAAACAAACTGTATGAATAGGCCACAAAGAGAGCTCTCTCCAGGCTTGTTATGCCTGGGGACCAAAGCCCGAAGTAAGAAAGCTGGAAGTTGTATTTATGCAGCTCTCAAAACTTCGATAGTGCGATGCAGGATGGAGCAGTTTCTCTATTTGATGACTAGATGGCGCTAGATGTCGCTACAGACTTTTATTTAGCTTGCAATGTTTGTTCTTATGTTTGTAAAGTTCAAATCTTTTAAGTCTAATTTCACTTACTTTTTGTGGTACGGTGTTACTTGTTTGGTGCGCATATCTCTTGACAGCCGTGGTAGCCTAGTCATTTAAACTGCGGCCTCTCAAGCAGAGGGTCTTGAGTTCGAGCTCGGGCTCACACCTCGTGAGTTTTTCAGGATTTACTTGCGAAATTGGGTACATTTTAATTTACCATGAGCTTTACGATATAAGAAAACACCTGGAGGAAACTTGCACACACTTGCGAAGAAATTCAACTGTGTGTGTGAAGTTCCCGATCCACATTGTGAGAGGAGGCCTGCGCCCTGCAATGGGACGTGTACAGCCTGGGATGGGGTTTCGTTTGGACCCTTTGGATATGGGACCTTAAAGTCTCCGTAAACATTTAGATAAGAGTCTCATCTTTCAGAGATCTCTAAATTGTCTCGGCTTCTAAAACACTGGCACCAAGTGCGAGTTCAAATTAAAAATTCTCATTCCGGCCACAGTCACGGCGTTCAGTCACGAATCTATCTTTAGCTTGCCTCCGTGGGAAAGTGGCAATCTTTTAAACAAGTTAGCTATGAAGTATCTTTTTTTTGTACTTATTTTTTCAACTTCATTTTTTTTTTTTTTTATTACTTTTACGGTCATCCCGTGAAATCATATATTTCGTACTAAATACAAACTGAAATATAGATGCACAGAAAAAACCCCAGAAAAAAGACCAATGCTGGGAATCGAACCCAGGTCCTCAGCATTCCGTGCCGCGTGCCATACCCCTACACCACCACTGGTCTAGAGATTAGACACGAATCTTTCCTATACATCATACATTTCAATCTGCTAAATCATCACCTTATGCAGTGACAAGCGCACATCTATGTTACACCCTCATCGAGAGATTTTAACACTCCTTCGGAACTAACCGCTCACCTGGACAAGAGATGTGCGCTTGTCACTGCATAAGGTGATGATTTAGCAGATTGAAATGTATGATGTATAGGAAAGATTCGTGTCTAATCTCTAGACCAGTGGTGGTGTAGGGGTATGGCACGCGGCACGGAATGCTGAGGACCTGGGTTCGATTCCCAGCATTGGTCTTTTTTCTGGGGTTTTTTCTGTGCATCTATATTTCAGTTTGTATTTAGTACGAAATATATGGCAATCTTTTACCGTTTTTAACATTGTTTATCCAGTACCTCTACCATGAGTTTACACAAGTTTACGTGACCGTACTCGCTAGCGACGGCGTAAATTATTTGTATGGAGAATTGTACAGCGCCTCTAGCGGTCACTTACGGAAGTAAAATTCTCCATACAAATCATTTACGCCGTCGCTAGCGAGTACGGTCACTGTGAACTAGTGTTAACTCATGGTAGAGGTTAGAGGTGCTGTACCCACGCGGTTAAGTACAAATACTCGAAGGTAAACGGCTTGGTTGGTTAAACATGACAATCGAGAAAGAGAGAGACCGATATCCGTAATTGACTCCTATCTCACCTGGTGGAAAGTGCCGATGAGGGCAAAGTATCTCACTGGTTGAGTAACAGCCTATGCACTCCAGCATTGAAGAGCACTATGTGGTTGTATCTTGGAAATAAAGACGATGGGAGCGGATTCCAATCCTTAGCAGTTCGTATTAGGAAAAATGAAGCGAACCGCTTCGTGCGGCCCAATGGAATGCTAACACATAAGGGTCTTTCAAAACCTTAGCTTTAGCTTAGTAGGCTTAACAAGTTAACAAGTAATAGTCGGCCAAAACTTAGTATAGAATATTTGTAACGGGGGTCCGTATATCGCTATTTCTGACCCACTTGCTGTCATAATCGCTATCGCCATTTCTTTCTGCCACAATAATTATTGGTAAATTATAAGATAAGTATAACTTTGCTGGCTTATGCTTATGACCTACCTCAGGGGTCACCAATTAGTTTTGCTCGGGGTCCGTTTTAAGAAATGAAATGACCATCGCGGTCCGCACAACATTTTATAGAAAAAAAATATTTACCAATCAAATGTAATTACGGAAATAACAAAGGTATTTTTTACATATTATCAATGAGAAAAATGTTTTTTTTTTGCGGACTATCTGTCTGAAGTTTGAAGTCTTTCTCGCTTGTTAGCTCGTTACTTCGCCTGGCCGTTTTCGAATTGAGGTCAACAAAGATAATGCGGGGGATACATTTTTATTAAATTACGTACTCTGTAGTGCAAGTTGCTGTATTCTCGCGGTCTGCACAAAATGGGTCGGCCATTTGGTGACCCCTGATCTACCTTTATGTATGTTTGTATGATTGTTGCTGTTTGTTTTTCTCAATAAATAAAATACAAACAAATGCTGAATGCGATTAGCCGATTATACACGTCTAAGACGATAAACCTACAGGCCAAAATCCGAGATAGAATGTCGTGTTAATTTGTTTGAACAACTTATGGCTGTCGAGTACATACATATGTTCTGTTTATTGTTTGAAAGGTTATTTGTCTAAAGCAAACTTTCTTTCGGACACTAAATGCAAATGTTTGCTTTTAATTTGTTAAGTGACATACATGCTGTAACATAGATAACATAGAATCAGCTATGTTCTCATCATTATGGTGTTGGCTTTTTGGTAATCCAATCTTGGATGTGGGCGTGTTCCCTCTACTACTCTTGGCGATCATGTCCCCGTCTCGAACAGCCTCGGTCTCCGTGTCGTCGAATGTCGTCCATCCAGCGCTGCGGTGGTCTGCCGCGCCGTCTACTGTCCGTTCTACGTCTCCACTCAAGAATCCGCCTTCCTCAACGATTCTCGTCCATTCTCGCAAATAACTCGCAATGTGCACTGCCCATGTCCACTATTTCTTTGCTATAACAGCCATAACGTCTTTCACTTTGGTCTTATTTTGGATCCATTCGTTACGTTTCATATGTGTGTGTTTATTCAGCATCAAAAATAGCTGGTCACTTCTGTACTTTGTCATAATAACACAATTGTCAATCAAGTATGACGTTTTGCACCTAACTGTAGAGCGACAAGGTACAAAAGTGACCAGCTACTTTTTATGCTGACTGTTCTAGTCGAGTACATCAAAATATCCATGTCATGCCTCATGCCTAACGTAACTGCGGTTGAAACCACAAACCCGATACCTTTGGCTTTGACAGAGACCTATATACCTATGCCATAAAGGCCTGTCGACACAGTCATATGTATACATATGTAGTGCATACTACTGCGTTGATTTTACACGCTTATAAAGTGTGTGTTAAGCGCAAAAGCTGTAATCTAGTTGAATGGCATCGGATAGCTCAAAAAATGCCACCACCGCCATCTCAGCCTATAAATATCTCGCTGCAAGGCCTCCTTTTAGAGTGAGAGAGCTTGGGAACTTCACACGCAGTTGCGTGTTGGTTTCCTCACGATATAATTTCCAATGTAATTTCGCATGAAAATTTCGAACTACTTACTCAGAGATTAGAGCCCGGAGTCGAATCCACGACCCTCTGCTTGAGAGGCCATACGTCAAATCCATGGCCCATCACGGCTTCTGTTACCACGCCAATTATTAATGAGTTTATAAGTATTAACTACGAAAGTTTAAATATTTATTTTATCTACCGACAAATAAACCACACAAGCAAGGCAGTCTTGCATTTTCACATTGAAATTCTTAATTTAATTCAACCAAGCCTGCTGGGGCAAGCACATAAATCTAATTGGCGCATCTCTAGATTTTACCATAAACTGTTTGAGTAACGTCTCACTTGCCCACGCGCGTGGCATCAATTTATACGTGGGTAGTTCGCATTTGGAAGGTGAAAGCGGCCAGTCGCGCGTTGGCGGGCGGCGTGAGCGGTCGTGCCTTTTGCGTCCAATAGTGATTGGTTAGTCGTTTCTAAACTGGGGTTAGGTTAGGTCACTGTTTCCGGATTTTAAGAGCGTGTTGCGACAAGTTACGATAAAGAAAACCAATGGCCAACAAGCGGTCAAATCCCTGGTTAAGTAAATTGCCAATGCACTCTCAGATTCGTTGAATTTGGTACTAAATAGCCTGAAGTCATAGTTTATTATAGCCTTATAGATTCGCTAATGTGTAATGATAATGAGTTCAAATTTAAATCAGAAGGGATACTACCACCCAACGCGAAATTTTTATTTATTTCAAAAAACATCTTTATTTTTTACAACTGACGCCAGACTTCGTTTATTTTATGTAGTACAGAACAGTAGCGAATTGTCGTCGGGTTGCGGTTTCGGCCAAGAGATACAAAACTGAACTGAAACGTCAGTTGCCGCAAACGCTTAATAACATGTGATTAATTTATTATTAACTAGCTTTTGCCCGCGACTCCGTCCGCGTGGAATTAGTAATTTGGGCAGCTTATTTTTATATCCAATTTGCTTTTTCATCAATTATGGCTCTCCTTAGATCCTTCCGGAAGAAGTGAACTTCATAATAAACCAACCCGCTCCCAATCCGCCCCAACCCGCTCTCAACCCGCTCCCAACCCGCTCTCAACTCGCCCCCCACCCGCCCCCAACCCGCTCTCAACCCGCCCCCAACCCGCTCCCAACCCGCTCTCAACTCGCCCCCCACCCGTCCCCAACCCGCTCTCAACCCGCTCCCAACCCACCCCCAACCCGCTCCTAACCCGCCCCCAACCCACTCCCAACCCGCCCCCAACCCGCTACCAACCCGCCCCAAACCCGCTCCCTACTCGCCCCCCCACCCGCTCCCAATCCGCCCTATCTAACTGGGCTATCTAACACTGAAAGAATTTTCCAAATCGGAGCAGTAGTTCCCGAGATATAGACGTTTTACTTCCAAAACCCCCGATTTGGAAACATTCTTCCGCTCCGCTCCGCTCCTATTGGTGTTAGCGTGATGATATATAGCCTATAGCCTTCCTCGATAAATGTGCTATCTAACACTGAAAGAATTATTCAAATCGGAGCAGTAGTTCCTGAGATTAGCGCGTTCAAACAAAAAACTTGTTCGATAAATTCTTAAAATAGACGTATCTTTCTTATTTGTGAACCGATTCAAATGAAACAAACACTAAATGTTAATCCAAGAAAATACCAACATATCAGTGAAAACCGCATCCTTCTAGGTTAAGCCGTTTCTGAGATTAGCGCGCACAAACGCACAGACAAACAGACAATAATTCTAAAAATCATTGTTTTGGGTTCTATTGCGCTAATAAATAGCCCTAGTGACAGTTTTTCTCAAATATCTTCAATGTACAGACACCGACTTGTTACAGATTTATTATATGTATATAATTCTAAAAATCATTGTTTTGGGTTCTATTGCGCTAATAAATAGCCCTAGTGACAGTTTTTCTCAAATATCTTCAATGTACAGACACCGACTTGTTACAGATTTATTATATGTATAGATTGATTTTATTTATTACTTGGATGAGATCAATACGAACACCATACTTCGCTAAAACCGCGTTATACTAAGTAATTATTAAGATATGAAATGACAAATCAACTGACTTATATCAAGTTACTAAAGAGTTACTACCTAGCTGCTGGCCCCAACTTCGCACGGGTGTATTAATGAAGAAAATTTACTGCCTCACACACTCCAAACCAAACCAAAGTGGTGGAACTTTTCTAAAGTGATGTATAGTCGGCAATTGTTTTTTTTTATATAGATCTAGATTATACTTACACATAGCTTAGCGCAGGCCATAACCATAGCAATATTTCCTCGCTTCTCGATTGTCTTCGTGTTTAAAAAGGCCCTTCAAAATCGTGAGTAGGTGTACTATTATCAACTCGTTGATCATTACGCGTGTCATTTGGTCGCCGGCGGACTGACAAACGATGATAATCTGTAATATCCTCTGTGAATTCCCAGCATTTCTCTACGGACACGAACGTCCACCGCGGCCAATCGGGTATGGTGTTTGGAGTTGAGTTTTTACGACGGGATTGGTATAAGACGCAAGCTTAAGCGATAGAGAGTAATGTAACCGCTAACACGTTTACATTATAGCTACCGTAAGTCGTGGCACTTACACAAAGTGGGTACGGTAGGCCTCAGAAATCGCTGAACACTGTACTTATACAAATAAAATTTAATTAATAACCGAGAAATGAAAATTATCAAAAATCCCCGTCCCGAACCGCGCCCGGCCCAATGGTCCCCATAACACTGGCTGCGTTGCCTCGCCGAATAGCCAAGGAAATCCTTTGCACCAGGTACGAACCTGAACGGGGATCACACCCCCTGTCCCTCAGCCTGCCTCACACTGTGCTTTGTCATTTTCACTAACATGACATATATGTCAAAATTCACAGTATGACTGGTTATTGCGACAAAGTACTAAAGTGTTCAGCTACTTCTGAGGCTGACTGTACCTAACTTTTGCCTATTAGAAAACCACATACGGATGCTGATGAGATAAGCAATAACGTATCAACCCATAAAAACACGATAATTGAGATTTTATTAAAAATTTGACCTTGTCGTCTCCACTATATATAAAAACCGGCCAAGAGCGTGTCCGACACGCCCAAGGTAGGGTTCCGTAGCCATTACGAAAAAATCATCAAAAAATCATCATATTTTACTAAGGATTTCATCCAAGTTTAGGTATGTTTTATTTTTTTAGGCTACTATTTACTCTTAAACTACAAATAATTTCCAATCAATCTTAGCCGCTATAATTTTCCTAGTAAATTTGATATATTTACTACGATTCCGAATTTTTTCAAATTTTTCCACCTAGTTTAGATTTTAGAGGGGGGGGGGGCGGCCGATTTTAATTAAAATTTTAACTTTAAAGTTGAATATTTCGCAAACAGATCACTGAATAGAAAAATCATGTTAGCAACCCCGCAATGGTTTTAAAAGACCTATCCAACGATACCCCACACAATAGGGTTAGTCGAGTCGTTTTATTTTTTATTTTACCACTTTGTTGGCGTGACTGATATTCATGCCAAATTACAGCTTTCTAGTACTAACGATCTCTGAGCTTAGCCGCGGACAGACAGACAGACAGACGGACAGACATGGCGAAACATAAGGGTTCCTAGTTGACTACGGAACCCTAAAAACGAGCTGTGACTTAATAATTTCGAAAAACTGCAAAAAAATTTGCTACAAACTAAAACAACCCTAATAAAAATCTTTTACGGCCATTTTCTCAAAATGATGTTTGCGTGGGTTGACATGAGTTATTGCTTATCAGTATCCATACAAATAGAACGGTCTAATAAAAGACTTAAAAATATGCCGTGCATCTTACTCTTTCTCAACGTCGCTATTCGCTCGTAACTTCGACTACAGCCCAAGTTATACGCATCACTGCACCAGATAGACCAGCTTGGTCACGTTGCCGATGTCCCGAGTTACCACATGCATCCCCAAGCACTTTGTTACGATAGCCTTACAGTCCAGACTCCGTTAACTGGCCAGCCACAGAAGTTTGTCGGAGGAACTATTGTTAAAGTTCGTGTAGCCGTGTCTTTGTGATTCTTAGGATTACGTCCTATTGGTTGCTTGGTGTTATCCCTTCTTAAGATAACTAATTAGTCTTACTTAATACATCGTTTGTCGAGATTTCTACATTGTCGCGAGATTAAATGTGTAACTTTAGCTGTTGTTAGCTATTGTGATCAGATCATACTTATCTAGTGTTGCCATCTCTAAAATTCGGCAACCAGGACAAAAAGCGTACGATCCCCGGATTTTGGAGCTCAGAAACCGGACAAGTCATCGCTTTTTGTTTTATTTTAATCTGTACTAACTAGCGGCTGACGCGAATTCGTGAATTCAAACCCGGACTACAAATGGAACCCCGCCCGGACGTTCCCCGAGGACAAATCCGGGGAAACCCGGACGGATGACAACCTTATACTTATCCGATAATGACTTAGTCACTTCACTTGTTAGGCACTATTGATGTTTGTATGTTATTGCAGATTTGATCTGTGTGATATCTCACAAGCTCATAAAGTAGTAGTTACAGTTAGTTAGTTGTTTTTTAATACCCCTATTAAATTCACTATTGCAACTCGATTTTTACACAATGGTATTGACGTGAACCTCGGTGCTTGTCTTCGTTCTTGGTTCTTGGTTCTTGGTTGCTGTAGACATCGCGAAATTCGCGAATCAGTATTTTACGTTTTCGACCCCTATAGCTCCCCCATTTTGAAAATAAGTCCAAAAATTTAATCGACAGAAATAATCGATGTAACTATCGAACCTGCTCACAAAATTACACGAGATTTTTTTTTATTTTTTTTTTCGGAGAACAAACAGCTACAGATTAAACATGTAATAATAGGAGCCGATGACATTGTGGAGGCAGCAGGACCGGTCTGGAAGAGAGAAACAGATAGTCGATCTGGATGGAGAAATGTTGGAGAGGCGTATGCCCAACGGTGGGCGAAAACGCGCTGAAGAAGAAGAAGAAGAAGAAGAATAGGAGCCAATTATAGGATCTCATAAATAGAAACAAAAAACACAATTCCAAAAAGTACGCGCCCAATCGCAAAGATGCGCCACATAAATTTGGATGCAGAACGATAGCAGAACTCATCCTCATCTCTATACAAAATAAACATATTAGTAAATAGCAGTATCAACATAAAATTGCTACCTAATTGCATTAGAAATGCGACCTGCAAAGAAAAACAGACAGCCGGACATATGAAAGTATTTTTACTCAAGTTGAACCGGAGACGCTTCGCGCTCGCGCAGTCAATTACTTATTGTTGTACAATATAACCTTGGAGCATAAGCCCACCCCCATTTTTCACCAAAGCTTTGACCTTTATACCTCGTTGACACCGGATGTATGCTTTTAAGCTAATTTCCGGCCTCTTTAATAGCGCTAAAATGCTTGAAGTTATCTTGTAGCTAATATTACCTAACTTTCCTAATACATTTAACACGCCATCTGAACTATGGCCTGTACTACAACTTCTACTTAAATAACGTGTTCTCGCAGTTTGAAAACCGCTGCCTCATTAACCAATTGGCAAAATTTCAAATTCGAACTGTCAAATGTACCAATAGCTTCGCTCTGCGTCTCTGAAGTCCAGTGATTCTCAACAGTTGCGTGATGTTCAACAATTAATTAGTACTAACATACATACTTGTTATCTTGAACTTTATAGCTGGTTATGCTTCAAATAATTGTTATCCTATTCTATATTGTTGCCACGCTCTAAGTGCTAAATAAGTTGATTTACGTATAACTATAGTTTTTACGTACGTCTAATTTGTAGTACCTAACAATAGGTTTTTGTTAGGTACTACATTGCGGCGCTCGATTGTCCGCATAAAGCACCATACGCGCTGAATGAAAGCGATAGCGTGACGGCGCGGCGCCGGTGACGGTTGTAATATTCTAACTTGTATGAACGGTTGTGCGGTACTGTACCGCGAACTCGTTCATACAAGTTAGAATATTACAACTGTCACCGCCACCGCGCCGCCACGACTCCGCTGTCTGTGCGTTTAGAGCTTCAAACTCGTTCGCTATGCAGTCTCGCGATGTAATGTAACTAATGCAACTTGCTAGATTTTTCTTGTAGTTCTAAACTGGGGTTAAGTCACGTGTTTGTGTAGGTACTTATAACTTAGTATATCTACAGATTCTAGGTAGACGAAGTCGCAGGCAAAAGTTAGTTTATGATATTGATTATTGAGTAAGATAGTCGTGACGCAATTCTTTTGTTTTACCGCCAAGTCCGGCAGGTACTAATACCAGTGAACAAAAGAAATGCCGGAGACTTAAGTTTTCAAAGAATTCGGTGCGGTCCACGAAGTACTTATGACAGGAGTTGCCATGTTTACGATCATCTTTGTATAAGTACATTTTTTACAGACTTCAAAAAGATTCTCAATTCGATTGATCTTTTTGTCCCAAGGTACAGGCTCAGCCTAGTTTGAGGTCCACCGGATACTGCTTCATGTAAACTTTCAGTTTGTGTATTAAATATTTTCTTTCTTTCTTTCTTTTTATGTATGTGTGTCGTTTTCTCCGGCGTTCGTATAATAATGAGTTCGATCTTGAGTCTGAGTCTAGGTAAGTAAGTTTAAGGAAGCTTTTCGGCTTTATGTATTTTAACACAATCCCAGTAACTAGCCGCAAAACCGTATTTTACCTTTGGAAACACCCAATTAATTGCACGATTATAACCAATTAAAACTGTAATTAAAAATAAAAATAATAAGAGCAAACAAAAACCTAAACAGGACATCCTCCAGGCAGATTCAAACCTGGGCCAAACGTGCCAACTTGCCGCATCACCCCTCGTATAGCTAGAAGTCGAACTGTACATGGTATGTTCGTTAATTCGAAATATCAAATCTATAGAAATTGCCAACTCCGGTTTTAAGTATTTTGTGGCCTTTGCGGTACGATCACTTAAAAGTTTCAACCCAAACAATAGGCTACTTTTCTAACTAGTCAGTCTTTTAGATTATCAATAAATATTGGACACGTATTTTTTATTTTGTCAATTAAACAAAAAATTACGAAGATATGGCGCGTTGAAGTTTCGCGTGACGTCACTTGTTCCTACACTTTGTATGAGCGTTTTAGGAACAAGTGACGTCACGCCTCGTCACGCGGAACTTCAACGCGCCATATCTTCGTCATTTTTTGTTTAATGGTCAAAAGAAAAATTACGTGTCTAATATTTTTTGATAATGTAAAATACGGACTAATAAGAATTATTATTTTTTTACCTAGGAAGCATCCCTATTGCCATCTCAATCTTCAACAGTACTTAACCGATATTCTTTTGAACGTTTTTTGAACATTTATTGTTTCTCTAAAGTCAGGCACGAAGAATAGGGGTTTCTTATCTGTTATCTGTATTAGTGTTTTGTGTTACAATGCCGGCTTTTTAAACGGATCACCAATATTATAAAACTAGCTGTTGCCCGCGACTCCGTCTGCGAAGAATTCATTTTTCACTATCACCGCGGGAACAATATGCAAATTTCCAAGATAAAAATAATCCTGTGTCCTTTCTCGTGACAAAAACTACCTCTATACCCAATTTAATCTAAATCGGTTCTGCGGTTTAAGCTTGAAGAGGTTACTGACTGACAGACACTCTTTCGGGTATAATATTAGTGCCAAAAATAACTTTTTGGCAAAAAGTTTTTGTTAAAAATTTCATTTTCGATGCAAGCTTTTTCGCTGACTGTACTTGCATTGTCATCCAACCTACATAAGTATAAGTGGGTCAAATTCAACTTCCAAGATTTGACCCGTACAAACATACTTACATACATTGCAAGTTAATATATGCATGTATAAAAAGCTTTTAAAATAGTAAATGATCACCAGAACTGGCCCGTGCTGAGGCACTGACTTCAAACAGGAAGTTATTTTCGTTGATTGAAACGTGTTAAATTACCTTATAAATTTTTAATAAAGAAATCACGGCCTACTCGCCCTAAAATGGCATATTTCCTAAGCGGCGATTTCCGTCGCTATCTGCCTGCAATATGTCACTCATGCGCGCGCATTATCTGTTGCGACACCGCGCTTCCGGCAACGGCTCTCATTCGCCACTCACTCACTGGTGATAACAAAAAATAACCGTATCCGTACGTGCACCATAATTATACCATCATATCACAGAACACATAAAAGGAATATAAATATTATTGTTCAACGCGGCAGTAGTACTAGGGGCGTTCAATAAAAAGTGAGAATGAGTATGTTATAAACAACTTTTACTAAATGTAATTTTATTTTTCGACATAGTCACCTTTTAGCATAATACACTTAGTATATCTTTTTTCTAAACTTAAAATTCCATTTTTAAAAATGGCCTCATCTTGAGTACTTAAAAAATCTTGTACTGCAGCGACTACCGCGTCGTCGTCTTCAAATTTCTGGCCTCTCAGGTATTGTTTCAATCTCGGAAATAGGTAGAAATCACTGGGAGCGAGATCTGGTGAATACGGAGGATGCTTAAGGATATCGAACCCAGCATCACGAATTGCAGCCATTGCAACGGCGGACTTGTGTGCCGGGGCATTGTCCTGGTGGAACAGCACAACTTTCGAGAGTTTACCTAGCCGTTTTTCGCGGATCTCATTGCGCAATGTTGCTATTTGTTTGGCGTATAAAGTGCCCGTAATAGTGGCTCCATGCTCGAGATACTCAATCATTAATACCCCTTTACCATCCCAAAAAACAGAGCCCATGACCTTACCGGCAGATGGGCTCACCTTGAATTTCTTCGGAGTTGGAGATGATGGCCTTTTCCATGTCATAGACTGCAGTTTCGTTTCAGGGTCGTAATGATGGAACCATGTTTCGCCCATTGTTATAAATCGCGCCAAAAAAAGTTCCCGGTCTTGCTGCATCAGGTTCAAAGCTTCTTGACAAATCTCTAGCCTAGTTTGTTTTTGCGTGTCAGTAAGCATTCTTGGTACCCAACGCGCAGATACCTTTTTCATACCCAAGCGTTCATGTAAAATATTATGCACGCTCCCCGTTGAAATCTTTACATTTTCAGCAATAAAACGAACCGTGACACGACGATCCGCCAAAACTGAGTTTTCGACTTTTTTCACAATTTCTTCAGTTACTGCTGTAGTAGGGCGTCCGGAGCGGGGGTCGTCCATTGTCGATGTTCTTCCACGTCTAAATTCGGCGCACCAACGTGCGACTGTCGAATACGGAGGAGCATTAGACCCTAAAGTGTCCCGCAAATCCAAATTGACTTGGTCCGTAGAAATTTTTTTCAAATACAAGTATTTGATAACGGCGCGCAGTTCAATTTTCTCCATTTTCGCTAACGTACTCAATAGCATTGTAAAGAAATTACCGTATATTTTTTTAAACAAAAGACAGTTAGTTTTTTTTTTCATAGCAATCAGCTAGATAGATTAGCTTTACCGGCCAGTATTTAATTTCGTAATATTAAAAGAGTTTGTATCTCATTCTCACTTTATATTGAACGCCCCTCGTAGTTTATTATGTTTAGTTGTAGATAATTTATATTTCAGTTTAGTCTATTTCTCCAGAGATGTCGCTGTCTCGTTTAAGTGTTATTCCTGAATGACGCTATTAAGATTTTTCTGGCAGCCTATAAAAGGGCTGTCATGTGTAATAAATTGGTCATTCCCTAAGCAACCGTGGTTTTAATAACATCGGTGCGTTCGACACTCGAACACGAACAATTATGGTTTGTATTTCTTTCGAGAATACGAGTAGATGTCGCACATTTTTTGCCACTCAACGTTTTGGCGACGACTTTAAATTGTCGACATCATCCCAGCCTATATACGTCCCACTGCAGGGCACAGGCCTCCTCTCAGACTGAGAGGGCTTGGGCCGTATTTCCTACGTGGGCCAGTGCGGATTGGGAACTTCACACACACCATTGAATTTCTTCATAGGTGTGTGCAAGTTTTCCTTCACTGTAAAGCTCATGGTAAATTTCATATACAATTTCGCATGTGAATTCCGAAAAACTCAGAGGTGTGAATCCGGATTCGAACCCACAACCGATTGCCATAAGGGTTTGAATTATCAGCTCGTGAATTATTGTCGGTCATTCTGGGTTGACAAAATAAGGGGTACGGGCTAACCTAACCGCACCCGATATTTTTTGTATTATTAGTAGATTTTAGCAGAAAATTACTTAATCCTTTTTTTGAAGCAAAATTTTTGCAACAGCTAAAGTTTTGAACTATAAACTCTAACGTGGCTTTGTTGCAGACTGAGCGAGGAAAATAAATATCTAGAGTACTATCTAGCATTTAACGATATAAGCACCTCGCTCTTTTAGCACTCATTCCTTTTAGGGCTACTTGCAGTCTAGGGTTAAAATATTAAAACGTTAATCCTGGCCCGAGCCCGCCTGTACGTTCTGTGTTGTAGCTCCTCTACACGATGGACCATTATACGTCCGGCGTCCTCCACATGCTGGCCCATCATAGTGGACCATCGCGATGGCACATCGTGTAGTGCCAGCATAGCATAACATGCACTGGGACTCGATCGGAGCAATTTCGCAGTACGTCCGATCCGAAACCGATCCGAATCCGCAAAAATACGCTCTAGAGTAGTTGTAAAACTATTTGTATGGTAATTTACGCACTAGATCAGATTCTAGGGTTCTTACGTACTTATACGTAGGTACGGTGTTGAAGATGAGAATTACAAAGCAGAAATACTCGTAAGCTGTTTGAAAAGTAGAGCATTTACGAACAATTTCGCCCGCAAGAGTTATCCTTTTGTGCGTCAGTAAAGTGTCCTGTTTTCTTCTCTGATTGCTTCCTACAGCCTGCCCGTATTATGGAATCCTGCAAAGTACCTATAGAACTTTGTACAATTTGGCTTAAAACTAGCTCGAAATATAACTACCAAAAATGTATATATGTACTTACTTTACAATACATGTTTTGCTATTTATTTGCGGCACATTCTTGGGAAATGCGTCTTTCCGAAAGAACTGATGATCTGTTTGTATGGATGGATGGATGTGTCGATGTTTGTTACTCTTTTACGCTAAATCGGTTTGACAGATTCTGATGAAATTTGGCACACAGATAATTTATAATCTGGATTAACATATGGAATACTTTTTATCCCGGTGGTTGCATTAGTTCGCCGCGGGATAGCGAGATACGAATTCCTTACAGGCGGAGTCGCCAGCAACAGCTAGTAGGTTCTAAAAGGTTTTATATATTTATTATCTATCACATCCGACGTAATAGATGGACAGAAACATGGTATTGAATTTCTAACGCCCTAGTTTCTCTATCTCGCGAATCATGCTCATTTTAGCGTGCAAAATATTGGCAATTGATGTCATAACATTTAACCCTCTTTATCAAGTAAACCAACAAAAACTTTTCATCCAAGGGACACAATGACACCGGACATGCTGCCACGGGAAGTAGCCAATCCAGCGCCCGCTGGCCATTGGCTGCCAATTAACATTGTTCACAAGCACTGCGGTCGTGTATGTAATTAGTTGCGGTTAAAAGAGCTTTGAACTCCACGAACCCCCGTTGACCTAATAACGGTTCGCATTAAAATCTGTTGTTCGAATTTTTGTTCATAGAAAGTTGGCCGTTTTTTCTTTGATCGAAGAAAGGTTCGCCGATTCGAAGTTATTCGAATATTTATTTCTAATTATGAGAATGAATTTTGATGAGTACTTATTTGTGTTAGAAACTTGAAATTTTATTTAATGAGTTATATCGGAAAAAATCTAGGTACTCTGAAAAAAGCTCGTTTCTGAAATTCGATAATCTAAAGTGCACTTTACTGAGTGTGCATCAAGGTTCAGTTCAGTTTGCATATTGGTTTCAGATACGAGCTTTTTCAAAATAGTAACGATATAAATACATACAAGATTTGCTCGTTTAAAAGTATGGGATAGATGAAGCAATCTCCCCTTTTCTTTCTCTATTATTACAAACATCCTATGATGGATAGCATTGTTGACTTTCCATCAAGTGACCCGATTACTGGTTTCCTTCCATATTTCATAAAAATAATGTAAAAATAAACCGTACGAACGGGACTTAATTATTATGTTTACCTACAATGTGGCCTTATCGTCGAACGTAGTGGAACAATATGTTTACGCAAAAGTCATTCCGTTATTTTTAATTTTTATTCCTATACTTATAAGTCCATGTAAATGAGAATGATGTGACTAATTATTGGACATCACAAAACAAAGTTTTATTACAGTTAAGACTATCATGTTGGCCTATTTAATTAATTTGTGCCAATTCATTAAACCCATGATGAATTTACCATTAAACGTATAATTATTATGACGACATACCCCAGCGCGTTAATTAACTAATAGTCCAGTTTTGCTTTGTGAATTAGTGGCAATCAAAGCAAGAGTTGTCCAACAAATCTTCGTCAATTAAGTCTAGTTGCAATTATAGGTTAACTCAATGACGCGATGTCATGTGATACCTATCCATTTGAAGAGTCTCTTTGTCTGTATGAGTACTGCATAATGGTGAACTTCTATAGGAGCGGACACGAGATTTATTATTCGATCGCATTAGTTCCTACTCCGCCATTCGTTGACTTTAAACTGAGTTCAAAAAAAGATGTAGGTTGAAGGTTCTATGTTCGACTGTATTTTTTTTTTCGTTTTGCTTGATTTCATTCTCTTCAGTAATTAGTACTTATGTGGTCAGTATAAATGAGCGTTCTTGCAATTATTCTCAATTTTAAAACAATATTTTTGACATATGTATTACGAGTAGTATGTATTACTCGGTTAACTTATAAACTAAGCTTAACATGCCCGTGCCGTGGTTAACGCTAAACTCTTGACAGAACGTTCGTAGTCTTTCTGAAAAAATAGTGTGGTGATTTTCTATTATCACGTTTATTATCGGTGAGTTCATCACGTTGGTCGGAGTCCTTACTCGGTATGGGTACTGGCAGAATATCAGCGCTGCAGCTTGCTGCAGCATTATGCTGAGCCAGCGCCTATTCTTCAGTGCATCACATGGCTTCTCATCTAATATGTGTCTGATCTGTTTGATTGTTATTTTGTGTTTCTCTTTGCTATTGTTAGTTTTATTATTCTTTAGTTACTAAGCCATGTCTTTGTTTTGGAGAATAAAGATTATATCTATCTATCTATCTATTGGCTTCCATACTGCAGTCCAGAGGACGTATTGTCTAACGCATCTGACGCTTGCCTTTCGCTTGCACCATCTCTTTCTATTATCATTTTATACCGTTTGACAGAAAGAAATAGTGGATGCGAAGGCAAGCGTCAGAAGCGTTAGACAATAAGCCTGCTGGAGTTCAAAGTGCGTAGTTGACAATAGAGAGTATTTTTGCCCACTCTTACGTCAGAGGCCGTATTGTCATCTCTTTCTTCCCTTATCTTATACCCTGTGAAAGAAAGAATTGGTGAAAATAATTATGATTCCAAGTGCGTTAAACAATAAAGCGTCAGCAGATCCCTTAGTTCCCTTATAAACACCCACGGAAAAATATCTTATAATAAAATTGGGCTGGCATGGTAAAGTTAGTTGACAAACTATAAAATCAACTACAAAAAGCCATGGAACCCGGTCACAAGACAGACCTGTATCAGTTAACCTTGCACATCATCCGTTATCGTGGCATCCGATACAGATAACTGACAGAAACGATATAATGTTACGAAAAATGTCATATTCGGCATAGGAATAAAGTCTGTTAGAACGACACGCCGTATATGTCACGTGCTGGGTTAGAGGTTTTTGCTTAAATTTTCATGAAACCCAATAGAGCTATTTAAAAATAACAAAGTCCTTGTCTGGCAATAAAGCAGAAAGTACATTGAAATATAATAAAGCTTTCAATCAGGTCCACTTAACCTAAGAGCAATGCTCAGATACAAACATGAAAAAATTGAAAACTTATTCTAGCACTGGCTGCTTGCTTATTTTCTGTAGATCTGTTTGCCCATCGACCCAGGCCAAGCTTTTCCATTCCGATCTTGTTCCACATTACTCCTGCCGCCTTTCTGATTTCATCATCCCACCTTTTCTGTGGTTACGTCTCTTACTTTATAATTTATTGAATCAGGCGTTACTTTGCGGAGGTCCATATTAATGAACTAAAACAATTACTTTGCTCACCCGCGACCTTACAATAGTTACGTTTATGCAAGAAATGTGCGTTCATGCAGTTCCTCCACCTCCACACTGTACGAACACACACAAATCACATAAACCCAACCATCACCACCACCAAGCTACACTGACGCGTTTCGAACTCAACCAGAGCTCATCTTCAGAGTTACCACAACTATTGTAAGGTCGCGGGTGAGCAAAGTAATTGTTTTAGTTCATTAGTTCATTTACCTCTCTTACTTTTACCTTCAATGAAAGTTCAGTTAGGGTAAAATTGCCGCATTATTATGAGGTTATGAAGTTACAATACAATGTCTATTTGGCACTGTTACTGTCACATCTCTACATTCATTGACCGCTTATTGTATTCAATTTATCAAGTCGGAGAGAATAATACAGATCAGGAAGTTTCATTATTGATTTTATTCTTGCCCATTGACAAGTTTCCGTGTTAAAAATTGCTAGCCAACCCAACCCTAGACCCTTACTAATTGAAATGTTAATTAAAAAGTCATGAAACAATGCTAAAGTTACATCAGCTGGCGTGCGGCGCTAACGATGCAATTACCAAAACATTAAGGAAAGTGTTTCACTATGCATCCTCAGGTTAGTCACTACGCTGCGCAAGCGACGCTGTGCGTGCAGCCTTGCCCTTAATGTCTGTCAATCAACAAATCAGTATTACTCGAGACGCCGCCGCGCGCGCATGTCTCGACGCGCAAACAGATAATGTGTATAAAGGTACCTCAAGCATCAATCCCATCGATAAAATTGATCAAATTTACAGTGAAAGTGAACAAACTGTGATATAGCAACGACATTCCATAGTTAAGTGACAATGCGACGTGTTAAAATGAACATAGACCCCGACTTGGGTGATCTGGAGGAAATGCTGGCCCACGTACAAACTCAATTGGAGAACGAGATAGACATGGAAAAAGAGAGCAAGATGCCGTCACTGATTAATGTACAGGAGTCGCCTAAGATGGTTAAAAGAACCAGCTCTTTTAATAGGGGTGATAGGGATAGCTTTGAATACAGGCGTCCTGCTCCTAGACCGCCTTTGGCTAGGGTCAATAGTGAAGTGAATTCAGGTAGTCAGTCATTAAACGGTGAATATGGTGTTATTGAGAATTATAACCATCAGAACGGTACACTTAAAGGATCGCATACTAGCCTGAGGTCCGATGAATTGGGCTCGCAAAGCTCTTTTCAATCTTTCAGATCAGAGCCTTTGCAACGACACTCTGTGTTAAGTTTACCTGACAAAAGAGGATCATCTTCGTCCCTCAATGGTAAAGGAAGAACAGCGACATTACCAAGAGGTTACGGCTCCAGCAAAGAGAAGAACTGGGAAGAGTATTGGGCACAGTAAGTTTTATTCCATAGATAATAGGAGTAAGTAAATTTGCTGCGCGAATCATGGTAGTTGCGTAGAAAGAAAGTGGCCATTAAGTGTGTTTAAGGTTGTTAGGTTGTTACTTTCTTTTTATTTGTAAGCATATTTTATCTGTTACTCAGTAAATTCAATTGGGGAAAGTTCTTACAATTGCGACAGCGATGAACGATAAATTTAAGAAAGAGGAATTTAAATTGGTCACACAATATTGTTGTGATCTCTCAAACATTTTTGGTTTAAAATTTCGAAGTCACGAAGACAGTGGCGCCCTTGGTTGGTTCTTTTATGTCTTGCTATCCCTATTGTTAATTCTGCCAGCAAAAACCACTCGTGAATCGTGAATGGGGGCCAGTCGGTTGGTCCGAGGGGGGCAGCGTCATTCAAGTCCCTTTTCCTAACTTTCTCGGAATCAAAAGAGATTACCCTAAAATCGCAGAAAAAACGTGACTCAGTTTGACATTAACTGGTTATTAGTCACAATCAAATGCACCTTATTTATTCCGTCTGTTGACGTCAAATACGTACCTACTTGATACGATTTTATCGCGAGCAGAGCGGAAGTAACAGTAAAGGACCTGGTTTAATAGAAATACTGGTTTACCTGGTAATTATTGTATCTAAAAGTACAGTTGAAAACATTCTCAATAGGTATTTAATAGATTATAAGGGTGCACGTCCTTGACCTTAACGCGGATACGGAGCGTAGATGTAGAATGACCAATCACATTGTTGCATTACAAGGGTAGCAGGGCAAGTTGTAGATTTGGTTCTTTGATGCATATACAGGGTCAATTCCAAGGTAGGCATCTGCTTGCCAACAGCTGGCAGGTGCGTCCGTACCGTAAGCACATACCACTACGAACAGAAGGGTAAGCAAGTAGTATACCAGTGCTCTGGTGCTACACTCACACTGCACGCCACAGCGTATACCGTAGTTTTATGCGACTTTTTGTTGCTATTTGGACTTTGAACATCAATGAAACAACCCTATTGCTTACCTTATAACTTACTCTCTGTGTACCTGTTTTCTGTATTGCTTATTATTCCTGGTGTACAATAAAGAGTCATTGTATTGTATTGTATTGAAACATGCCTGGCAAATGTTAGATATTTTCAGATCGTTTTATTTGTTGAAATATGCATATTTTATTAAAATTGCTAAACAAGATTCGTTTTCAAGTAGCGTATCCTAATCATCATACATGAGTCAATCAACTTTGTTTTGTAAGTAAACGATTTTCTGCTACTTTCTATGAAAACCGAAATAATTAAAAAACTGATTATTTTTCCTTATTTAAAGTATACTTTTCAAAACCCTACATTTATGTAGTCAATAATGGTGTAATTGCCATATTTATTTTATTTTGTTTAGCTTCTATTTCGTGGGTGACCCAGGGGACAATGTTGTCCCCAAAATTTGTGTGAAAATAGTGGTATTTCCCCTGGGTGACCGGATTTTTTCATAGAAATACTCATTTTTTTTGGTTTTCACTTACGCACTATGATAAACAGTGTATCTAATTACTGCAAAATCATGGTTTCACTAACCAGAGATTACAGAGTTACTTGTAAAGGTGTAAATAGAAATTTACAAAAAAAAGTTGATTGACCCACATCTGACCCTGGCGCCACACATAGCACAAATGTTTCAACACATATTTGAACACATATTTGATCTATGGTTGATTGTATGGTTGTTCTTTTGAACAAATAAGCAAATATCGGTGCTTCACATGTGATCAAATATGTGTTCAAATATGTGTTGAAACATTTGTGCTATGTGTGGCGCCGGGGTAAGGGTTAGATCAATGAAATTAGTCGATTGTGCATGTCTCTGCCTCAATGAAAGCACACCCTTAAGGACCAAAGTGAGAGAAGAGAAAAATTACGGTTCCAGAAAGGGATTAGTAATAAGCAGGGTTCATAAAATGCGCGCAAAATTAATTGAAGTGCTAAGTTGTTGTCATACGTAATATCAATTGATTTTGCTCGCATTTTACGATCCCGGTAACAAGTTAATTGATGTAGTTCTTACACACACTGCAGTAGGACTGTAGGCGATTATATACTCTCAGTTATTCGAACGCGCGACTGGTACAACTTGTAAGATATCAAGTGACAGTATTGTTCAGTTAGTAATTTATAGATTCTTTTCAGACTTGAAGTATAAATTTAAAAACTTTGATGTCGCACTATTAACAAAGCAATCCATTCCATCGAAGACGTACTTAATTTACAATTACAGTACAGACGGAAAGCGCGACAAATTGTCTGTGACCGACGCACGATTAGTTCCAGTATTGTTGGGTTATGTCAGTAGAATGTAAAAGTAAACATATTTTTGACCTCGATAGATAAAAGACAGCGATAGATTAGGTTTGTTTACTTGCAATCTTTTGCGATTTTCCGGCCCGAAAGCGACATGGAACCGAATCTTTTCGCCCACGTAGAAAAAGAGGTATTTCGCTGCGGTGTTTTGTGTTCTGTGGTCACATACGGATTTTTTTGTCTGTTAGTAATCGGTGTAATCACAACTTGCAAGTCCAATTTGTCCCACTTTTAATGGTGGGATTGACTTGAAATTTGATAGATATACCTATTATGTAGTTGGATTGCAATAGGTTGACTTGCATTGTAAGTCCAGTAAACAGCCAGCATAAAAGCTTAGCAATTTTTTTATAAAAGCTTATTGACCGAGCGAACCCGAGCCGTCTCCAATTCAGCTTATGCAAAAATGCTTTCGTATGTGCCGCTGGTCTCCTCTACAGGTCGTATTTCTGAACTGATCACGTACAATTTTGTGAGTAGGTACTTAGGTTCGATATTTTGGTAATCAGAATGGGATTGTGTTTAAAAACGAAACGAAAAAATATTATTATTTCAGCCGTTTGAAACAACTCGCGAGATCTACAGCTTTCAGCCACTAGTTTATTATGATACAAGATCAGACTCTCGATTGGTTCATTTATGATATATCCCTGTATCAAATATAGTCACCATAAGGACTGCCAACAGTCTAGATGCTCTTGTTATGAGACGCAGCCTTTACCAATGTACGCACCGACTAGATAATCAATATTATTATACATGCGACACATTCAAAGAAAGTACAATAGGCAACTGCCGTTCCCATGTCTCGCATAGTCGCGTGAAATGAAACATGCGCAAGATTACTTCATAGCTGAGCGTCAGAAGGGCATTCAGGTTGATTGGGCTTACGCCCTTTTGCGGCATACGTTACGAAACTTGGACCTAAAAAGCAACGCAAGTAAGCAAGCCTAAGCCCACATTTACACTAGTAAGAAAAATTACGAAAGTTGCATTACATTGCGAGGCCGTGAATCGAATGAGTTGGAAAACTTGGAAGTAGTCGTCTGAGCGCGGAAATGCAACTTACACAATTTTTCTTACTAGTGTAAGTTTGGGCCTTTGGAGTTACATTGCGGAGCTCGATTAACCATTTTTCTCATCAGCTTCACGACTCTTCAATTAATTTCATGTTTAACTGGAACGAATGCTAAATTGGCTGGTAGTGGACAAGATATAGTTTTTAGAGAACAGAGGTAGTTGTTAGTTTTTAAAATGTATCGAGTAAGTATTAGGTATGATTTTACAGTAGCTGGGCGTGAAAATTTAAATGTAAAACCGGAGCAAAAAACCTTAAAACTCCATTTTTCATCTTCTTGAAAGTGCAGTAATGGAAGAGAAGCGTTTGGTAACTTCAAAAGTTTAGTCAATCCGGGGGGAATCGGGTTATTAGGTAGGTAAGTACCCTTCGCCACGCAAAAATCAGATTTTTTCACACACATCTATCGATCATATCGATTTTACTTTTAACTTAATCTAAGTAATATCATTAACGCAAAAGTTTGTATGGATGGACGGCATGGACGTTTTTTACTCTTTCACGCTCAAACGGTTTGACGGATTCCGATGAAATGCACAGATAAGTTTATATTTATAACCTGGATTAACCTGGATTATTATAGGATACTTTTTATACCGGAAAATTGTATCAAATTGAATGTTATTGTGAATATATCTAAATCTCGTGTAACTGAAAATTCAGAATACTAGTTATAGCCAGCACAAAATAACAGGAGGCTGAAAATAGCCTGAATGGCTTCGAGAAAAGGATGGTACGGCCGTGCCTTTGTTTTGCTCGACTTGTGCCCCCAGATAGTTCACGCGGGGTAGCGACAAAATGAATTGTTTGTAACAGCTAGTACAATATAAAGTAGGATTGTAAGCCATCGATTTACAGCATTATTTCGGTTCGTGGTGTCGTTACCCCAAGTTGTGCTATTGTTAATGTTCGGCGATGTGGGCCCGGTATGGCGAAAGCGAGCGAGGATGCGGGCCACGTGTGGGACGGCTCGTAAACAAAACATTGCCGTTTGAACCATGCAGGGGTGTCAATTGACGGCGAGCGAACATTTTTCTCGAACGTGATCGGCAATTTTCAACCGACGAAAACAAAAGGAGGAGGTTCTCAATTCGACATGTATTTTTTTTTTTATGTATGATCACGCATAACTTTTTACAGAGTAGTCCGATTTTGATGATTCTTTTTTTATTGGAAAGCGTATACCCCGAGGGTGGTCCCATTTAAATTTGGAAATAATATTCCTACCCTAAGGGTAGGAAAACAGGGGATGATTGATTATTCAGTTACTGATTGTACTATATGACCACGCATAACTTATTACAGAGTAGTCGGATTTTGATGATTCTTTTTTTATTGGAAAGGGTATACCCCAAGGGTGGTCCTATGTAAATTTGGAAATAATATTCTTACCCTAAGGGTAGGAAAACAGGGGATGATTGACTAACTTTTTACAGAGTAGTCTGATTTTCATAATTATTTTTTATTGGATAGGGTATACCTTGAAGTTGGTATTATATAAATTTGAAAAAAAAATTACCCCAAGGATGGGAAAAGAGTATGAAATAAAAACTTTTTAACAAAAAAATTAAACCGCCGAAAAAAATGATAAATGAAAAGCAAAAAATAATACCTTTTTTGTTTGACCTTAATCTAGGTACCAGTTTGAAGTCGGTGCCTCAGCACTAGCCAGGAGGAATGGACCTATAATCGTCTACCTGATTGGCTTCTATCACTCCTCCTGGCTCGTGCTGAGGCACCGACTTCAAACTGGTACCTAGATTAAGGTCAAACAAAAAAGGTATTATTTTTTGCTTTTCAGTTTTTTTCGACTTACTAACTGAATCCTCGCCCGCGCGGTACAGGGGCTAGGGGTAGGGTTGCCATCTCTAAAAATCAAAAAGCCGAACTTACCCTTCAAAAAAGCCGGACATTACGAAAAATTAGGGATTTTTGACAAAAATATCGAATAAAACACACATTTAAAAGTGGGACTTTTGAATTCCAAAGCCGGATGCTAAAAAAAGAGATTTTTGAGTGTGTGTATGTGTCCGTCCGATGCGGGCGCGGGCGGGAAGGCCGTGCGCGCGCGCAGTGCGATAGTAATAAAAAGCCTAACGAAAGCCAGACGGCGCGATGCGCGGGCGGAAGACAGTTTGCTCTCTGCTCGCCCTTGTCCGCTCGGGCGCTCGTCCGCCCATCGTCGTACGAATCTCCACTCTGACATTTTTGTCAGAGTGGAGATTCGTACGTTTGTCAGGCTTTTGCCTGACAAAAGCCGGACAGGCCGAACACGGACATATTTGGCCGGACGCGACCGCAAAAAGCCAAACATGTCCGGCTAAAGCCGGACACCTGGCAACCCTAGCTAGGGGTTATGATGAGATGACAAAGGGGGCCCCTGTACCGCACGGGCGAGGTCTCAGTTAAACGGTTTAGCTATAGTACTACATTTAAAAATGGAACACGGGGAGTGTTATTTTGATATTATTATTTTTGGGAATTTTCAATAATAAGTGTACCTGGGTGAATCAAAATTTTCGTGTTGTTTACTCTGTCCCCAGTTGTCCAAGTGATCTTCATACTGTTTGACAGAAAAATGTTTAGGTTGTCCAAGAGACAAAATTTGTGTAACCATAGCAACGGGCGGCAAGAAAAATTTGTTTCACCCACCTATCTACGATTCACATATTTATTTTTTAATTAGGTTTTTTTGGGGGTTTTCTTATTCAAAAGACAAGTATTCATTTTCATAAAGGAAAAACAGTGTCCTTATTTATTGAATCAGTTTTGTGACTTTTTTCATAGAGTACATGTGGCCTGTCACAAAAAAGTGGTATAGAAAATAAAGAGATATTTTTTTAATCATCAAAACCAATAGCGCTCTTGATTTTGAGTAAGAAAATCCCGAAATTTCCTCATTTAAAAGAAAAAGAAAAGGGTACACTTTTTATTTAAAATGCCCGAAAACACATTCTTATGTGAATTTAATGCCATTCAGCGATGTAAAGCTTGAAACTAGGGCAGCCAGGTAGGAAAATAACGGTCGACTTAAAATAAATACCGCTGGCAACCCTGGAGTTAAGTAAGACTAACGACCGCCTACGTTCGGAACTGGGTTAAAGATTTTTTTTTTCGCTCAAGTTAATAAGCTAAAGTGTAGGAAGGTTTACGTAACATATGGATGTTGTTGAAGTTGCAAGTGAAAGCAAGGTTGATGAATGGAGTGATAAGCAGTGTGTGGAGTTTAATTTTTGGGCACCAATGGAATAGCTAATTCTGTAGGTAAAACAAAACTCGGCTTATATACGTCCCACTAGCACAGGCATCCTCTCAGGATGAGAGAGCTTGGGCTGTAGTTCCCACACGAGCCTAGTGCGGATTAGGAACACACACACCATTGAATTGCTTTACGCGGTTGGTTGTACAGTCTCGCAATGTTTTTCTTTAGCGTAAAGCTCGTGATAAATTTCAAATGTATATATATAGGTACATAAAAAACTTGAAAATTAAAAATTAAAAAATTAAAATTATTTATTTTTTAATAAAACGTTTTAACAGGTGGTGTCGAATCCTACTTTTAAGTAAAGCACTTGTATTAGGAGGAATTCGCTCCTTCATACAGGTTATGCTAAAAATAATAACTAAAACATACTAAGTAACAAGATTATTAAAAAAACTAAATTGGAAAGATTTGCTTGGTCTTTTACCTTATTAGGGTATCTATAATAAAGAGTTAACAAGACTAACAGTTAACAAGAGAAATAAATGTACAAAGGCGAACTTATTCCTTAAAGGGATCTCTTCCAGAAATGTAATTTTAATTTCGGTCATAAATTCCGAAAAACTCAAAGGTGTGAGCCCGGAGTCTCTTTTTGAGATGCCAAAGATTAGACCTTAGGCCACCCACGGCTTAAATCTAAATACATATTTATTTATTATACTTATTCCTTTTGTTTCTTCTGTGATGACTAACGTAAATTTCCTTCCGAGACGGAGACGGGGTTCCTTCATCATATATACTTGGCATTTAGTGTGCAACACATTTAGGGGGTGTTTCACCACCTTATTGTCAAACTGCTGGTTACGTAACCAACGAATAAACTAAGTACTGGACAAATCTGTCAGCTAGTGTTTTTTCAGTTTCACCACGCCGGTCCTGTGCAAACTAAGTACCACTTAACTAATCGTGGGTTTAACAAAAAGTCGGAATGGCAACGTCGCATTTCACGACCACGCGTTCCTGTTCGCACACTTTCGTTCAAAGAGTCACTCATTATTAAAGCAAAAGAAATCGTTAACTATATAATTTTTAAATACATCTATTTTTTTGCATAAACAAATGTGTAACATTATAATTGATCCAAAAACGGTATTTATTTACGATACTTTGTTAACAATAACAAAGAAAAATAAAATCACGTAAAACGAATCGAAAAGTGGCGCCAAACCATTTGACAGATAAACATTTTTTTTAATGGCGATATACAAGTTCAGGTAGAGAACAAACGAATGAGCCACTGAAAACAGTCTATAATTAGAAAATATTACGAAATTTTGGATTTATTTTTACATACTAAAAGTGTACCTACATTTTTTTTATTAAAATCTTTATATTTAAATTATTTTACGCAATTTAGCATGAAATCTTTCTTTAAAAAATTTTTTGATTTATTTTTCTGAAACCGGCTGATGGGCTCTCCACTCCAACCATGGCCACGAAAAAATAAACTTAACTAATTAAAAAGGTATGTGACGGATAAAAATGCTAAATGCCACCTGATCTTATGGTCACATTAAGAAACAGTTTGTCCGTCACTTAGCGCTAATCAAGACTGTTGAAACAGAAATTTTAATTCCATCTCTCAAATAAGGTTATGATTAAGCTAAACCGAACTTTAAGAAAAGTGGTGAAACAGCCCCTTACTCAACTAAACACAATTTAATGTATACTTATTAATTGTTTATGTAGTGACTCAGAAGTAAGATATGGTGGAACGGGACTTCCTGACACTGATATGGCATAGTAGATCCGTTTAGTATGGTGGAGTCATTTTACGCGGGATCTCCGTGGCGTTTGAAATGATACCTATGTTTTTTGTGACGAAGATTAACATACTCATACAGACATCGGCATTCAGGGGGCAAAATTTAATAACAGGTAGGGAGTTCATTTATCGATGTAAGTATCCAACTGAAGCTTTTTCCATATACTAGTGACCGCCGCCAGCTTTGTATTTAAGTGTATATTTTTTGACCTTATCATTTTGGAGACGATGACAAAGTGCACACAAAGCATTTTTTAAATGATAGCTGGATAATGAGTACCATTGCACTTTAAAATAGTTACAATAAAGAAGAAAATAATTCAGTTGTCATTTTTTTTAATTTGTCATCATCATCATCATCATCATCAGCCTATGTTCGTCCACTGCTGGACATAGGCCTCTCCCATGGCACGCCACTGAGCACGAACCTCGGCCACTCTCAACTGGGGGCCGTGGTTCGTGTTGACTTGCCATTGGTCAGGGTTTGCTCTAATTGCCACGCTGAGCAGGCGGGTTGGCAATCGCAGTATATTCACACCGGTATCGCTGCTGCCCGACACCGGTGGGACCGATGTGTAAGTACTTGGTCACAGAGTCTCTTAGTCGCCTTTTACGACACCCGCGAGAAGAGTTGGGGGAGTGCTATTCTTAAGCCTGCCGGCACTCCACGGCAAAATTTAATTTGTATGCATTCTATATAATTTAATTATATTTTTACAAACAAAACTTGGAGCGATCACTAGTGTATAGGAGAAGCATCTATAATTGCTTCCCTATTGGTCATGCATGATGTCTGCTCATAGATTCATCATAAAATCTCAAACTGGTATAGATACATACAAAGGTATAATATGTCTTATTTCCCAAGCCAGTAGCTTCTATGCTAAAATCAGTTCTCAGCTCCCACCGCCTGCATTCGATCGAACATAATATATCATTAAATTGATTCAACTTAGCGAGCGGGAATCGGCAGTTCCATTTGGGTTTGAGCCATCGAAAGGCTTTTGCATAATTAAAAAGATCGCGCTCGGTGCGGTTGCAGATCCAATATCATTCACCCGCTCTTATATATCAACAGAAAACGGTACAGGGGGCTACTACGAACCTTTTCAATCTTCTGTTTCATACAATCAGCGTGAACAATACGGCACGTACTAAGTTAGAAATTCGAATGTCGTAGTCCGAGGCCGGCTTGTATCACACATCAAATAAGATTAATAGAAATGTCAAACGGCGCTATTTATTTATTAAGTCATGTACATATAAAAACTAGTGATGGGCCGAACATAGATTTCACCGAATATGAACATTCGGCCGAATATTCGGTTAAACTTTTACCGAACCGAATATTCGGCATACCGGAGCAGGTCTATACGTGTTTACGCTAACCGCGCGAATTGACGCCGGGCGCACCCGCCCGCTCCCCTCGCTTCCCCCGCTACACTTGTCAAATACTTGTCATTATTATTGCATCATCCAGTGCGAACGAAACGGCACCACGTGCAAAGTATAAAGCTACACAGTGATTTACTTAGGTTAGGTCTATTTATAGTATGCACATGCATCGTTCAATCAATCATTCTCATTGTAATATAGTTCACAATAGAGTACTTAACTGTTATTAAAATCTTTAAGTACCACTGTCCCGAATATTCGGCAGGTTTACCGAATATTCGGCCGAATACGAATGTTCGGTAAACCTGCCGAATATGCCGAATACCGAACATAAAACGAATATTCGGCCCATCCCTAATAAAAACAAAGCTAAAAACGCGACCGCTCGAATGGCTTAAACGCGTTGTATTATTTCTCCTAGCTCAGTCTGTAACATAACGTTTAACGAGGTTAACTGCTCAAGAAATGGGTCAGTGCAGAGATGGTGGTACTAATTGGATTACGTTTCGTTGGTGACTACCGTAATCTACTAAAACCCACTGAAAGACGAAAAAACGTGTGCTCCATTGAAAGGCGAGGCGAAAAAGTAGCGTAGCGACGTCTATTGTGAAAGGAATTAAACACGGTAACATTTATATTTCTCTTAATCAAGTTAGCTATGAAGTATCTTTTTTTTTTTTTTTTTTTTTTTTTTTGTACTTATTTTTTTTTTTTTTTTTTTTTCTCTTGTCCAGGTGAGCGGTTAGTTCCGAAGGAGTGTTAAAATCTCTCGATGAGGGTGTAACATAGATGTGCGCTTGTCACTGCATAAGGTGATGATTTAGCAGATTGAAATGTATGATGTATAGGAAAGATTCGTGTCTAATCTCTAGACCAGTGGTGGTGTAGGGGTATGGCACGCGGCACGGAATGCTGAGGACCTGGGTTCGATTCCCAGCATTGGTCTTTTTTCTGGGGTTTTTTCTGTGCATCTATATTTCAGTTTGTATTTAGTACGAAATATATTTCTCTTAATATTAATTCTGCTGTTTGTCCGCATCGCGGTAGACATGCAAGTCTGAACGTTGAATGTAAAAGTGAAGTTTATGAATCAGTAAATATGATGAGATGAATATCAATTAAGATATCCCAATTCGAAACAATTCGATGTGTAGCGACCTCTGGCGCCATCTAGTCATCAATAAGATAAACCGCTACATTCTACAACGCACTATGAAGTTTCCCAACTCGGGTGCATACCTAAATACAACTTACAACTCTCTTTCGGACTTCGTTCCCCAGGCTTAACATCTGCCTGGAGAGGTATTAAAATGGGTTCAATTTTGTTAATATTTCCAAAACTTAATATAAAGACTAACGTTTTAGTGATATCTCTTCATCTTTCATTGCCACTTCACTATTGAAGGTTTGCAATCAGCACCTTAAACTTCGTCCTGTTCTTAGCTACCGTTTTGATGCTGGCCACTCCCTCTAGTCTCTTGTGTTTTTAGCGAAGTCAAGTTAATAATTGGTGTATCTTCAGCGGTGAATTACGTTTTCCATCCTTTTAAAGTTGTGGAAAGGCCGTAGCAACTAGATGAAAACGAAATGTAATAAAAATTAAGAATGTTTGTGAAATTTTTGTTTTTATTAATTAGTTTCGCTGTATTGATTATGCTGCAAAATACAAATTAAAACCAATATAGTATTGCCAATTGAAGCCAAAATAAAATGTAGGACGTTTGGTATAACATAATAATTTATTTAAGGGAGAGAAACTCCGGATGCAGCGTCCATTACAATACATTCATTTCTTTTTCTCGGAAAAAATAAATGTTTAACTTGCTTCTGATTAAGTATCGCTTCGTATCTTAATTACTTTGAGGTCATTCAACCTGACGTTGTTATCTTGACGATTAGTGTTAGTAAGGCGCAAGCCATACGGAAGAGACGTGCGACGGGGAAGGGGGGCGCGTCGCAGCCGCGGCGCACCTTGGATCAGCTTTCATACTAACTAATCCTCGATCCAAAGCAGACAGAAGAGACGAGGTCGTCTCTGCCTCTCGCGACGCTTCTATACATTTAGTATGAAAACTAATTCGAGGGAGGCCTTGAATAATCCGTCGCATCATAACTATTCCGATAGCTCCGCAATATACTTACACCGCGTTTTTTTTATTTCAAAATATACACAGAATATGTCATTAACACAATGTAATAGCTGTTTCGCCACAATCCAGGAGTTTCTAAATAGGCAGAGTTATTTATTCATCAGCGTTTTGCAAGTTGCTACAGTTTCTCAATAGCTATTTTGCATGGCTATATTCAGATTGATTATTTAAATATTATGTTAAAAAGTCTAAACTTTACTGGTTTAAACTTGTATAAAACGCCTTTGGGTGTTAAATTAGCTTTTACCCGCGGCTTCCCTCGCGTGAACCATCGAGTACGGTTTGGATTGAAATTCCAGGGTTTTAAGGGTCGATCGATCCTTTATACCATGACTAGAACTCATCAAAACAACCAGAACAGATAAGCTGGAGTCGACTCCTCGTCATTTCCATCTCATCACCAAACTGAAGGTTGGTGGAATACTCGTCGGAATTCCCTTAAGTTTTCTAAGTAGACAGTTATTTCATTTTTAATTACTTTGTGGATCTTTTTTCTCGCTATTTGCCATCTATGCGCAACTGTAGCATACTTTGTAGTTGCACGACCATTTTGTTGGTCTCATTGTAATGATTGTTAATTGATTCACTTGTCGACAACAAGATATACAAGGTATTACTCGCTTTTTCTGTGAGACCTTAAACTTGTTAAGCATTCATCCTAGATCCAACCAGTCTTTGTGTGATACCAAACAAAAGAAACCTTTCCGTTCATTGTATGACTTTTATGACTTAAATATATTAGTTTTTCTGACCCTTACCATTCAGGGAGACAAAGAGGATCCTAAATTCACCTTATAATTAGGGTATACCGCCTTAAGAATCTTTGGTTTCAGTTAAATTTACTAATATTTCTTAAGATCCCCCATATTTGTATTTATTGGGGCATCAGATGCCAATTTTGAACATCGGAACTCCTTAATGGTAAGTAGTCCAATATATTGGCGTCGTAAATTTGTTTTATTCTCAATTTATGGCGTAAAGAACGATGTTGCGCCTCCGAAATGGACGACCACGTGTGCTCATAATGTGATGAAATATTTTGTGTTAGAAAATAGAAATATACTTGGGATATATCGGAACAAGTGAACGGTGGTGACTTATGTATGGCACTGAGACGTGATCGCTAACGATGGGCCTCGTGAGAAAGCTCAAGCTCATTCAGAGGGCGATGGAGAGTGCTATACCCGGAGTTTCCCCGCGAAATCACAATATTAGATGAAATCCGTGCAAGAACTAACTACAGTCACCGATATAGGTCGATGAATCGCCAGACTCAAATGGCAGTGGACAGGGCAGAGCGCTCGTAGAACTGAAGGCCGATGGGGACAAAAGGTTCTCGAATGGCGTCCACGGATCGGAAGACTCATTGTAAGTACATAGGCCTCTAACAAGATAGAGCGACGACCTGGTTAAGGTCGCGGGAACGCTTTGGATGCGGATGGCGCAAGACCGGTCTGTAACACTACCTCAAATGTCATTATAACATACGATATTTAACACTCTTATAGAATAGAATAGTAGTAACTCAAACTAGACCTCCGAAAAAGGGAAGGTTTTTACACCCACATCTCGTCATGACACAGTACCTAACTTCGTTATTAGCCTTTTTGTGGTAAGCATGACTGGATAATGGTTATGAAAAATATACATTATTTATTCACTTACCCTGTGTATTCCGTATTTTTCACAAAGTCACGCCTTAGGATGACCTCATTGTTAATGAATAGAAATGATAACAATTATTATGTATATCAGAAACAATGGTTAAGTAAAAAAGCTAAGAAGCTACTTGCTTTAGGTGCAAGCCACACAGAAGAGACGTGGGACGAGGGCGCGTTGCAGTCGCGGCGCTCCTTGAATCAGTTTTCATACTAAATGTAGTTATAGCGATCCAAAGCAGACAGGAGAGACGGGGCGGAGACGCGGCCTGCGAACAAACGACGCGGACTGCGACGCGCCCCCGTCCCACGTCTTTTCTGTGTGGCTTGCGCCTTAGTTTCCCAAATGTCGCATACTTAAGTAACGAGTACTATTTAACCCATTCGCTGTTGTCTGTTAGGACGCTCGAGGCTTCTGCAGGTTCTGCAAACGCACATGTGCGTTCAAGTGCCTATAAAACCGTGACGGCGACAAGTAGAAGTGAAAATCACGAAAGGATTAATCTGTTTTTCCAAGATGTGTACTTTTTCTAAAAATGCACTCTCCGCAATAAGAGTATGCACACTCCCGGAACGTACACTTTCTCAATTAGGGCATTTTTTCAAAATGCACACTTACCCAATACCTAAGTGTATTCTCCCAAAAACTACACTTTTCCAAAACGCACACTTTTCTGAGACGGACGTTCATTTAATATAGGTACACAAAAACGGCTCTTTTGAAAAAGTACCATCAGAGAAAATGTTCTATCCGAGAAAGTGCACCTTTTGGGGATGTGTAACCATTTGGAAGTGCACTTTTTGAGACAGTGCAGCTTCCGTGAATCTGATCGTTCAAAAGAAGTGACTTCCTTACAAAATCGCGGCCTGTTCTCAATTCTCAATGCTCTCATTTGCCCAGTTTCTGTCCACAATTTATGAACTCCTAAATCGGAATGTTTGACAGTTGAGCGGGCCCACACCAATTGACATTTAGTCACGTTTATCAATGTTTAGCCCACTCGTGCGCCGCTCAGCCCGCGCCAATAACCTGACCTTCTGAGGCAATCGCCGCGTCCGCCGGGGTTATGCAACTGACTGTACTTGTACCTTGCAAAGGGCTATCGCGAGATTGAGCTACTTACATGGTATATTATAAACTCTTAAATATTACCATTAAACTGAACGAACGTGACAACCTACACCCTAAACTTCAATCAACTCGTGTCCACTGCCACTGCGGTGGGTGGAACGTCGCGGTAAATATTAAATGTTATTTGCGTGATAAGTCCCACGAGTAATAATAGTTACTTATATGTTTT
Source organism: Archips crataeganus (assembly GCA_947859365.1). Lineage (NCBI taxonomy): Eukaryota > Metazoa > Arthropoda > Insecta > Lepidoptera > Tortricidae > Archips > Archips crataeganus. The sequence continues at coordinate 3,245,231 of OX402071.1, read as the reverse complement.
TTAGGTATATTTTCACACTAAATACAAACTGAAACATGGATACACACAAAAAAAAACAGAAAAAGAGACCAGCGCTGGGAATCGAACCCAGGTTCTCAGCATTCCACACCCCTACACCACCACTGGTCAGGAGTTTAGACACAAAGTTTTTTAGGTAGGTATAGTCAAGAAATGTGACCATCAATGGTCGAATGCTCTGAGGAGAACACTATGTCTGTTTGCATTAGATCAGCACAGCGCGCTAGATTTGCCCGTGGTGGCCGAGTGATTTGGCAGAAGGTCGTGGTTTCGAGCCCAGCTTCACACCTCTGCTACTGATGACGTTTCAAAAAATCCTGAAAACAGTACGCTTCTATATATTTTATGACAAACGTTGATATGACAAGTTAAATTATGACCAACTAATTTATGGGAAACTAAGGGATCCTCCGTATAGCCATGCTAGAGCCTTACAGTATTGTTGATATGAATCCGAGCAGTCGTAACACCAGTGGCTTGTTTATAATCCGAATACGGCCACCGGTGTGACGGCATTAGTTTTAAACGGCCGCGATAAGCTAAGCATGCGCTCCTTAATAGGAATAGAGATTAGGTACTCAGCTTACTCAACTCCTGGACTTATATAGATGTTGTCGCGGTTACGTTTGGACCGTTCTCTGGAAAAGTTTTTTGCTTTTTGCTTATGAGGTAGATGATAGTCCGTCGGAGCTGTTTAGTTCTCAAAAATATCTATAAGCTCGTGTCATCTCCGATATTTATGATGACGACTGTACGAGTATGTACCTACAGTCTGTGTCTGATACATTAAACATATATAAATCCTTTTCTCCTTTTACGATGTGTCATGTCATGCAATATTTTAACAATCTAGATAAGTTTGAGCTTTTGTCACCCGATTATTGAAACGATTACGATTGAGTCAAATTTGATTGAGTTATCAAAATGTGAAATGCAGTACAGTCAAGTGCAAAAATATGGGTGCACACAACTTGCTCATAAATATGTCCCATAGCTCTTTATGTCGTCGAATTAAGGTATAGGTATATAACGATGGGAGGATTAAATCGATACTTATTTTTGCACTTGACCGTACCTGTCGATGTTACGGTGGAATATACTTCAACACCATTTAAATACACCTGTAGACTAAAAACACAATATTTTGCCGTAATACAGGGAAGAAATATTCCTGTGAGATTCTTGTCTTTAAATTTTGCTAGTATATAAATCCAACACAAAAAAAAGACAAAGACATCACGTTTATCTATCAAGTTTTTGAAACTTTAAAATCCATGTTCCTGTGGCAAGGATTATATCGGAGAGACTGGACGTAATGTTTCCACAAGGTTATCGGAGCACATACGCTTACGCAGTATGAAAAAGCAAGACAGCAAGGGGTCAGCGGTGGCCGAACACTCAATGGACTCGGGCTCGACGCACTACATCCGGTTTGATAAGGCTTCCGTACTTGCGAGAGAAAAGTTTTTCATTCCGCGGAAGGTGTGTGAAGCTATCGAGATTGGTCGTCATCCAAATTTTAACCGGGATAGTGATTGGTCAGTGCCCCCGAGTTGGAAAACAGTGTTGAATGTGCGTACTGCGTCAACGGTGAGTGTGAGCGAACCTTTACAAAGTGATGTTGTTAGTGTTGTGTGCTACCCTACATTTGACAATGACAATAAAAGTGATGATGAAAACGGGGGTAGTTGTGTGTCGCTGTCAGTTGCGTCGAGTAGCCGCGCGACCGGGGCGGTAGCGCGCAGTGCACGTTTGGCAGCCGCCGTGACGTGCGACTCCAAGAGGAAGGGCTACGGATTAGCCCGAAACATGTCGAGTTAAACTCGTTTTAAGACGTGAGTGAAGTTTTTGAAAATAAAGTTTTACATGTAAATTAAAGTGTAGCATGAACTTTTGTGGTGAATATGTCTTCGTCACCCGTGTGAAACACAAATACATGTGTAAACTTCCCGGTATTGGTTTGGTTTATATGGAAGGTTGGCCGTATGTATCATCCTTGTTCTAAATTGTCAATGTTATCCAAATGCATGGCGTACATTATATGCAATGAGGATAATTTACGATCGCGGTGGTACGATTTCCTTAGCGGCGTTGTTACGGTTTCAATGACAAAGATTTATTAAATACACGATCATGGACGAGAATTAATTAATTTTAATGTCCTTATGTTTGTTGAAATTTTTCGATGCCCATGTAATTTTAGTCTGTGTAATATTAAATAACCTAGGTCACTCCGCGCTCACTTTCGAGTACCGGTATTTTAACTTCATGAAACCGGTCAATTTCATCAATTATACCGGTTCTCATATTCTGTATCATGTAGGGCCTATGCTTGATACCGGTACTCCCGTACAGGTACCGAGACTAATACCGGTTCCTGGTGTGAGGCCGCGATACCGGTTTTAGAAAATACCGGTATTTCGAGCCCTCCACACCAATCCACTGCCCGCTGTTGTTTGCCCGTAGATCATTTGTCTTGCCGTCTCCGCCTGAAAAGGTTCTGATTACAAAGAAATGACCTATAATTTTTTACGAGGAAAGAAAGTGACAGGTTGACGTTTGCTGTTGTAGAAGTAAATGGTAATGTTTTGATGAATTAATTGTTGTAATGAGTATCGTTTATGTATAGAAAGTGGCTTAAGTGGTCAGTAAGAGCCTTAATGAATAGAGTTGTCAATCGGCAACTGTTAGTAAATAGCCACTGAGAATCCTACATACAAAAATTATAATTTAATTACGTGCGAAATTACTTTTGAAATTTACCATGAGCTTTACGGTGAAGGAATTCAAAGGTGTGTTAAGTTCCGAATCCGTACTGGGCCTTCGTCGGAACTACGGCCCAAGCTCTCTCTTTCTGAGAGGAGGGATGTGCTCTGCAATGGGACGTATACAGGCTGGGGTGATGATGATGATGCTTCCTATTCAAGAGTTATTGTATAAATCTGACAAGTATCTTGAAAAACTGAGGCCCTACCACGAAGTGCATAATTCGAACTTCGTTTTGTGCCGTCCCGCTCACGCTAATATGATTTGACACGAGAGTGAGAGGGATAATACGATACGAACTTCGATTTTCGAATTTCGAAGTAGCAAACAACCACGCCAACACACAAATTTTATTCAAACGAGAGACTTATTATGCTTTCGTTTAAGTAATTATTCCATTGTTTGCGTTAGCACTAGCACATGCGTCGTTCGCCGTAGGTTGTTTACACTCGATTCTCCGTGTTTCATTGAATAACGAAGCCGAGTAATGTGGTGGGACCGTGTCGGATCAGGAACATAACGGTGCCGGTTAAATATAAACATGAGGGGAGTGCGTGCAGAAACACTTGTTTTTTGATTTAAATCGCTAGCTTATTTGCAAGCCTTTCCATTTCATACAAGGCTATTAAAAAATCGAAACCGTATGATAAATTTAAACATGTTCCATTTACCTGTCTACTGAGGTTCTTAGGAGTTCATCCACGTTATAAACTTGGTAGCTTTTGCCGGCTACTTCGTTAGCGCAGAATCGAAATTTTTGGTAAGGCATTTGCATCATTGAATAAGCAAATATCCACAAGTCAATCATCGTCATCATATTGTTTTCCTAATTGAATCCTAGGGTAGGCACTTGACCCTCTATATACGCCTCTGGCGACCACTAATACATGATCCTTCCTATTGGCACTATCTTATTCCTTATCTAACACAGAATACACCTATTTCCACAAAGTTATCCCCCTATTCATAAGCGCTTTTCAAGTGATTCAAACCACAATCGCTTTAAATGTTTTCTTATCCAGACAGACAATGCATAATTTAAACTAACAGGTTTGCAACTTTTTTGAATACTAAGGAGTTTGGTCTGTACCACTACCGCGGCCCAGACAATGTTGCCAGGCGAAATATAGACCAAATAGTCGAACAATCTGGGAAGGGTTATAAAAATTGCACCAACCTTTCTGACCTTCTCTTTGTATCGCTTTAGTGAATTACTGGGTGTACCTTAGCATTTTCAATTTAAGGTGCACCGTTCACCTAAGCTGCGGAGTGAAACCCCCCCTGATTAGGGTCAATATAAGCTCTCTTGAATCTGACTAAGGAAACCCTAAAACTACCTAATTCTAAAAAAAAGAGCAGGTATAGTCGACCAAGTAAGTGCTTTACCATTCTTTGTGACAGCTCCGTCATCAGAAGATGAATAGAAACAGAAATTAGCCTTTGATGTTTTGTGCCGTACAACTGACATTGAATCTTAGAGTGGTAAAGGAATTTCTTGGTTGACTATTACATTTAAAATTAGACAAACCCTTTTTGAAGCGCCCTTAGCCTCCTCAAAGTAGTCCACGAAGTCTCATCTATCTTATCTTATTAGGGGTTTTTTCGGATACATTTCGACCCATAAGGATCATTTGTGTAATTGACCCTCCTTCGCACTTAGTCCATCGGTTTTGTCACCTCGTAAATTGGATAATTTGACACAGGTGTTTAGTGCCATGAAGTCTGCTGGTGCGGGGTATCCGTCGCCAAAGAGTCTCATTCTTAATCTGGCGAGAGCATCACATTCACACATGATGTGTTCCATTGTTTCGTCTTCCTCGCCACATATTCTACAATCTTCGTTGTCCCATCTTTACAAAGTCACATCTAACCTGACCTTTTCTTTCGCAGCGAACAATCCATAAGCAGCGCGCGCGCCTCGGTCATGGTGTATGACGACGGCCTCAAGCGCTGGGTGCCTTCGGGCAGCAGCTCCGGGCTGTCCAAGGTCCACATCTACCATCACACGCAGCACAACACGTTCAGGGTCGTCGGGAGGAAGCTCAACGACCATGAGGTGAGGAGCAGGTCACTGGTATACAGGGTGGAAAGAACGAACGCCACATGGTGGGCAACTACCTTAAATATTGGAAATAGCACATTCTACGTAAAGGAGACTTTCCTTTATTTTTGAAAATAATTATTACTGCATTTATAAAGTCGTATTTTACTATACGGTTGATTTCCCGGTTATAAGACAGACGATTTTTGAAAAATCCATGAATGCAGTATTTTATTACTCTCAAAAATAAAAGTGTCTCCATTACGTACCTACAGTTGGCTATTTCCAATATTCACGCCTGTTATTTAGAGATCAATGAACCTTGCCATTATAAGTAGCCCTTTCGATCTGCATCATAAAACACGACAAATTATTTTTTGGCTCATTCGACTCCCGACTAAGACAAACGAGCGATTTTTCAAAAACCCCAAAAATGCAGTATTTTATGTTTTTATAAATAAAGAAAAGTCTCCTTTGCATAGGATGTGCTATTTCCAATATTTAAGGTACTTTCTCTTCATGTCGCCATAGCCTGGGACGTCCTGTATAGTAGCATGTCAGCATCATTTCATTTAGTTAGCATTTCAGCCGTACGATGTCCACTGATGGACATAGGCCTCTCTCATTAGTAATATCGCACTTTAATTTATACCTTCCAGAAATTGACTGAACAACATTGACATTGATTGATTGATTGGTTGGTAGGTAGGTACATTATTTTGAGGTGATTTTATTGTTTAGCTTTTCGCTAATCCAATGCTCCCTGCGTTCCAGGTGGTTATAAACTGCGGCATCGTCCGCGGACTCAAATACAACCAGGCGACGGTCACGTTCCACCAGTGGCGCGACGCGCGGCACGTCTACGGCCTCAACTTCTCGTGTCGCGAGGACGCCGACAGCTTCGCTCGCGCCATGATGCATACGCTCGAGGTACGCACGACAGAATAAATAATAGTACAAATGATGCTTGCTCCTATTGTAGCCCGCAAAAAATTTAATCATATTTTGACTACCACTACTTTGGCTAGCCCTAAAATAAAAAATACTAGTTTTTATTTTCCTATCTATTCATTAGCCCTAATTTTCGCATTCCGAATTTACGTTGTATGGTCAGCAGCAGAAAAAAGGTACCCCCCTGTTGTGGGTACCACCGTTACAGGGTGATATCTTTTCTCTGCAGTCTGTACTGTAGGTACTGTACCTACTGTGCAGCCTTTTACCTAATTTCACTAGCCCTAACTTTTGCACTACTGCAGCGCACATAAACAATATAAAATGTTTACTTGGACTGATTTTTATATTTCGATAATCTTGATTGTGTGTGTTTGGAGCAGAGATCGGCAAAATATAAGACTTTCGCAATCAAGCTAGTGTTAGAACCAATTTTTTATCGATATCGATAGTTGTGCAATAGAAGAAAAAAACGGTCCACTAAATAAAAAAAAACATATTTAATACAGAATTTTAGGTCAGGTGATAAATGAAACAGGCAACTCCCAGAGAATGTTGAGAAATTAATGATTATCTACTCGTATCACTATCACAAACCAAATAAAATGTCACGTGCTGTTGTGTGCACTGACGCGGACTACGAAGAAGAAATTGCATCTGTCTCTATATAATTTTATACAAACCTGACCTAAAATTCTGTATTAAATATGTTTTTTTTTAGTGGACCGTTTTTTTCTTCTATTGCACAACTATCGATATCGATAAAAAATTGGTTCTAACACTAGCTTGATTGCGACAGTCTTATATTTTGCCGTGAAAATTCCGATCTCTGGTTTGGAGTACCTACCAAATAAACGTTTTTTCCATCTATCTAACAGAAAGAATAGGTGAAAACAATTGTGATTCCAAGTCGTTACGCAATCTGGCCTCGGAGGCCTCTCAAGAGACTGTGAACCTGGCTTCACCGACACAGCTACTAACGACTGGTGTCTATCATTGCAGATATTGGCTAACAAGCCGACCGGCACGGTGGCGCCGCCGCAGCCCCCCAACCCGCCAAACCCCCCCGTGCCCTTCAACGGGCACAACAACCAGCACTACGACGAGGATATGGGCTACAGGTAGGTCCTCTCCTCATATAAAGAAAGAAAGAAATACATTTATTTACAACAACACAAGACACATCATCAATATTTTACAAAACAAAAGACAACACGAAAACTAAAGATAGAATGTGTCATTGCGGTTGCAAATCGGACACTGGCTCAGCATAATGCTGAGGCGTTTAGAGCACCCCAGCGCTGATTTTCAGCCAGCACCGTTGGTGACACCCGGATCGCTGTTTAGATAGATAAATAAAAAGCACACTAATAGCTACATAAGACTACATGCGTAAATAAATATTTTGTAGATTATAAAAAGCAAATAATAATAACAAAATCACTTAAATATATGTAATTACTATACCTCACTTGCCAAGTATACAACACTGCGCGGACTTAATTGAATAATGAAAAATGAAATGACCGAGACAATAAAAATCAAAGAAGTTTTGTGAAATACTTAGTGCTGGAAAGGAGAGGAAATTAAGGTTTATGTAATGACAACAAATAGCCTCTAAGCTTTCGCCCAAAGGTGTACCCGCTAGTCAGACCTAGGTTGGGAGGGGGGATGTCATTCCAGCACTTAGACGCCGCAAACCTAAAACTACCCCGAAACGCCGCCATATCACCCAGCTATTAAAATAAATAAAAAATAAATAAATAACTAAATATCACGGGACAATTCACACCAATTGACCTAGTCCCAAAGTAAGCTAGGCAAAGCTTGTGTTATGGGTACTAGGCAACGGATAAACATACTTATATAGATAGATACATACTTGAGTACATATTAAACACCCAAGACCCGAGAACAAACATTCGTATTTTTCATACAAATATCTGCCCCGACACGGGAATCGAACCCGGGACCTCAAGCTTCATAGTCAGGTTCTCTAACCACTAGGCCATCTGGTCTGGTCGTCGTCTAGCTATTGCCAGGAAATTCAGCTTCCTAAAGGTGCCTTTCTAGCAAAGATGTCCTATGCTATGTATTGATGCGTCTGATAATTCACTTCTTACTGCGGTGCAAGCACTGGTAGAAACGGGTTCAACTAAGCCAGACGCTAATATTATAAAAAGGAAAGATTTGTATTTTTGTATGTAACGAATAAACTTAAGAACTGCTGGGCCGATTTCAAAAATTCTTTTGCCGTTAGAAAGCTACATTATCACTGAGTGACATAGGCTACTTTTTACCGCGGGAAAATAAATACCTTTTCCTACGGGAAATTTAATTTATCGCGGGCGAAGCTGCGGACGGAAGGCTAGTGTTTTTATATAGAAAGATACGCGCTCTGGATGCATGTTCTGGAACTTCCTTGAGCGTCTACATAGTTTAGCATTAGAGGAAACGGTCACATTAGCTTTCACATCTTCGCAGCATAGCACATCACTGGTGGAAAGACACCTTAAATGATGTCTTATTAAGAATTATACCGCCTGATTGTTTTTTAAATTAGTGAGGGGTTCTCTTGATTTTAATTGTTTCACTGTGTGAGATGTGGGTTCGTAACACTCCAGTAATGTTCATTAAAGAACTAAAATGTGAATGGTTCACATAAATACGGTGGTAATAGTACATTACTGCAGAGACCAGTAAGTAAGCCATCCTGGACGAGTAGAAGTTTGATGGCCGAACCGCTAGGTGAGGCCAGCAATGATACGAGGCCAGGATGGCAATTACTGGGCGAATCTTGTATAGTGCTTTTCTCAAAAATGAAACGAGTTGATAAAAATAAAGTAAAAGTACACATTGAAAAATAAAGAAAATCTACGACCCGTCATTAGCTACTCACTCGCTGTCTGTGGTATGATTGTTTTTTTTATAGGTACCTGGCGGCGATGTTTAGTTATCTTAGTGTTGCCGGATAATCGATTATCAATTAATCGATTATTTTCCCCCTAAATAATCTAGATATCGATTATCCAATCGATGTATCGATTATATCGATATAATCGATACTAAGATTCATACAATTATGTCGATTATAATCGATTAATCGATTATAATCGGTCAAGTGCCCGATGTAATCGATTAAATAGATTATATCTACATAATCGATTTAATCGTTTACATTGTAAAATATAAATAATCGATATAATCGATTAAATCGATTAAATTGTAAAATATTAACAATCGATATAATCGATTTAATCGATATAATTGTATGAATCTTAGTATCGATTATATCAATTTAATCGATACATCGATTGGATAATCGATATTTAGATTATCTGTGCGCCGCAATTATAATCGACGATTAATCGATTCACCAACAACTGTCCGGCAATCTGCCAACTTTAAATTACAAACGTCATAATTTTAATAAGAATTTTCTTAATTTTAAACATTTGAAACACGAAAATTGTAATTACAACAACAAATTAGTGAAAAATGTTCCAGTTATTTAATCAGAGAACTCACATTTGCATACATCCTCTTAAGTGTGAACTTTTTTAATAGTTTAAGTTTTTCACAGACGTAGAGCACGGGTCATACTTACATCCTGCGGGCTTATTGTCTAACGTTTCTGACGCTTGCCTTCGCAATCACTATTTCTTTCTGTCAAACGATATAAAGTGATGACAGAAAGAGATGGTGAAAGCGAAGGCAAGCGTCAAAACCGTTAGACAATACGGCCTCTGGACAGTTCGAGAGTAGAGCATGGGTTCCAAATTTAAACACTTGATATGTAATGGAATTTCATACTTACTTCCTGGCAGCTCGAGATTACTTCCTGGCAGCTAGCAGCTAGTCTCCAGGACGCGTTACTTTCTACGACGTTTTTGATGACGTAATGGCAACATTTCATACCATTTTTGAGAAAACGACTTTTACACATTTCATCAACATCATCATTATCTCAGCCTATACATGTACATCCCACTGCAGGGCACAGACCTCCTTTCAGAGTGAGAGGGATTAGGCCGTAGTTCCCAAGCGGGCCCAGTGCTGATTGGGAACATCAAACACCATTGAATTTCTTCTCAGGTGTGTGTAGATTTCGCCGTAAAGCTCATGGTAAATTTCAAATGTAATTTCGGTATTAATTACGAAAACTCAAGAGGTGCGAGCCCGGGCTCGAACCCACGACTTTCTGCTTGAGAGGCCTTAGATCGAACCACTAGGCTTCTTTTGTACACGTTTACTTAATTATACACCGTGAAATTTTAGTGGTTGTTTTCCCGAAACGAGGTGATTTAGTATCGATTGTACAATCGATTTATAATTACTATTTTGACTAGGGTCAAAAATCCAATTGTGAAAAACGAAAGTCGAAAATGACCGCAAACCAATAGTAACGCTTCGTTGGTACCTAACCTATCGTACGATCGTACGCTACTTGTACCAACGAAGCGTTACTATTGGTTTGCGGTCATTTTCGACTTTCATTTTTCACAATTGGATTTTTGACTCTAGTCAAAATAGTAATTATAAATCGATTATACAATCGAAACTAAATCACCTCGTTTCGGGAAAACAACCACTAAAATTTCACGGTGTATAGGATTGATCCCGATTCGGTGTTTTGGTCCTTCGTGCCGGATGATGGATCGCTGATGACGCTTGTTGTTCCAGAACGATGACGCGCGAAGACGCGGCCGTGCTACAGCAGCCGCAGTACCACGCGCCGCACCCGCACCAGCCCTACCAGCCGCCGAGCCAATACCACGCTCCCCACCACCAGGTACCACCAACACCAATCACCACATACATTAATCTAATCTTAAATTACCTATTACCGAGGCCCGGAAATAGCTGAGCATCGCGACGCTTGCAAAGATACAGGAAAGGGAATTAATGGGTAGTTTTTTAGGGTTCCGTACTCAAAGGGTAAAACGGGGACCCTGTTACTAAGACTTCGCTGTCCATCTGTCACCAGGCTGTATCTCAAGAACCGTGATAGTTAGACAGATGAAATTTTCACAGATACATCATCTGTTGTAAATTTCTGTTGCTGCTATAACAACAAATACTAAAAAACGTAATAAAATAAATATTTTAGGGGGCACCCATACAACAAACGTGACTTTTTTGCTCGTATTTGCTCGATATTGATAACGGCAACAGGTAGACGCTTGAAATATTCATAGAATATTTAGTTATATATTCACTTTAAAAATAAATAATGAAATTAAAATAAAACAAATATTTAAGGGGGGCTCCGTGAGCCGTGAGACGTGATTTTTTTTGCGTTTTTATAGATAATGGTACGGAACCCTTCGTGCGCGAATCCGACTCGCACTTGGCCGGTTTTTTTCCTGTCTCAATTCAGATTTTTTGACTATCTTTAGGTCAAGTTGCATCTAAACATCGTACATCATATATCATCATTTTAGTACTTTGAGTATTTAGACTGAAGGGGGGAGGCGCCTTGAAGCGCATTTCCCCTCTGCCAAAGGTATGAACCCGCCGGGTATAACCGTTATACAAAACTGTTTCGCTCGCCTCTCGTGACATTTCAAAACGGCACGCGTCAGTGAATGAGCTCCCACAAAAATGACCAAAATGCAAAGAATTCGGGCGTGAAAAAATGTCTGACACGTCAAGTCTACAAAAAGACAACGTAACTTTTCATCTGGAAGTATTTCGTAAAGTAATTATTGTTGATTAATAGTAAAAATACGTGAAGTTTATAATAATATTATTGTCAGTTAGTGTGGCCAGCTTTTTGTAAAAATAGCCACATTGGCTATTTTTAATTTTTATAAATCAATTAATTGTTAACGAGGTAACATATAAATTATTTAATATTTTGATTGATGTTATACATTCATTACATTGTTTGATTGACTTCATCCATGTAGACTTTAAGGCCAGGCGCTGACTGCAACTGTTTATCACCTCGTTTGAGTGCTATTGATTTTTGTGCTGGAACTAGCTCAGTTTTGTTTTGTATGCGGTTATACCTATAAGATATAAGTGATTGTGACACTCAGCTCAACATGTTTATACAAGCAACAATTTCTGATGTAACTAGTGCTAACAATTGTTGGTAAACCTTAAATAAATAAATAATAATAATAAAGAAGAAGCTACCATCACCCATCTGTTTAACGGATTAAAATAATTTTATATCAAATTTAATACAGTAAAAAATATATATCAAGTGGTTTAAAATCAACATTGTAATTTTTTCAACTTCCTGCTGATGCTGAAAGGTTAAATTTGTACCAACATTGGGATTGATTGAACGACTGAATGTATGAACGAGTGAATGCTTATCGACATTCTTATCGACATGGCCCTAACACTAGTTGTTTCTAGATTGTTGTCTATGTGTGACGTACGTGTGACATGTATAGACGAGATGTTTTCACTGTGTGCATGGCGATCATTGTTGTGTTGACGAATTCGGTTTGTTGCGTGTGTACAAACATTGCTCTGTTTTCATTTGTAGTTAAATTGCTTGTGTGTGAGTGCATTGCCCCCCCCCCGCGAGTTTTGGCAGAAAAATTTCTTAGCAACCTACGGGCGATAACATCTCCTTTCAGTCTAAATACTCAAAGCGTTACTCAATACTGGGAAGCGTTATGTTGTTTACTGTGTACTTATAATTTATTAATTACGTCTTTGAGTAACGTTATCTTAATGCGCTGCGTTGTACAGGGAAACAGAGTGCATGTGGCCCGTCTGTCTTTAGAAGTCATTCGAGCTGCGCGTTTCATATCAACATGTTGACTATTGTAAGAATATCAATACTTATTATTTACATTAACGTTAATGACAGCTTTAGCCTAGTTGGTAGTGACCCTGCCTACGAAGCAAGAGGTCCTGGGTTCGAATCCCGGTAAGGGCATTTATTTGTGTGATGAGCACGAATATTTGTTCCTGAGTTATGGATGTTTTCTATGTATTTAAGTATTTATTTATCTATTTATCGTCGTCTAGTACCCATAGTGCAAGCTTTGCTTAGTTTGGGAGTAGGTCGATTTGTGTAAGATTGTCCCCTAATATTTATTTATATTTATTTATTTATTTACATTTTATTTCGTTACAAATCAGTTTTGAAGCAGGCTAAGCTAGAAATATAACTTTCGATACACCCAAGTCAGTGTTCATGCTGTTGTGTTGTTTTGTTTTTAGTTGTTATTTAGACAGCATCCAGTGTAAAGAAATAATTTAACGGTCTGAGCTGCAGTTGTCCCGCTCTCGCTGTACTGACACGGAGGGGTTCGGGCGGGGCAGCGACATATCATTAAAATACCTATTCCTCAAAAGTCTCTCAGCTATGGTATCCTCTTAAGCAGTGGATGTGTTGTGGCTGCAATGATGATGGTGGTTTTGTTTGTCCGCAGCACCAACAGCCGATACCGACGGCGCACCAGCCGGCGCCCGCGCCTGCGCCCGCGCCGCCGCCGCACGCCGCGCACACGCACACGCACACGCTGCCGCACGCGCCCAGCCAGCCGGCGCACACGCACCACCGCACCTCCAGGTATAGTCATCATCATCATCAGCACCAGCCCGCGCACACGCTCTTGGCCGGTTTTTTTAACATTATACTTAATATGGATAAGACCTGGGATTTCGGGACTCGTATTTTTTGCAGAATACTTTCTTGACATGACGTTAAATGAAGTTATATCCACAGGAGAGATGCGAACAAATAAGTTTTTGTTAAAAAATTCATTTTTAATGCAAGCTTTTTCACTGACTGTACTTTTTGTTGACTGTACTTGCATTGTCATCCAACCCACATAAGTATACCAAATTTCAAGTAAATCCGACCACTAGAAGTGGGTCAAATTTAACTTTCAAGATTTGACCTGTACATACATGGCAAGATAGTTAAAAGTTTTTAAAAAAGTATTTGTTAAAAAACCATTTTAAATGCAAGCTTTTTCGCTGACTGTACTTTTTGTTGACTGTACTTGCATGGTCATCCAATCCAAGTATACCAAATTTCAAGTAAATCCGACCACTAGAAGTGGGTCAAATTTAACTTTCAAGATTTGATCCGTACATACATTGCAAGTAAGTAAAAAGCTTGTAAAAATGTGTATGACCCAAATAGAGCTTATCAAAAACTATAAAAAAATTCAAATGAAATCCTCGGGATATAAGCTAGATCCATACTAAGCTTACGCATCCAAGTCTCGCGAAATCCGATCCAATCAATGCTAATGTAATGTTTGTCTGTCAGCGCGCCGATGCCGCCCAACATGTCGCTGACGGCGGCGAGCGTCGCGCCCGCCCCGCCCGCGCCGCCGCCCGTGCCGCCGCATCAGAACCTGCCCGCGCCAGCCAACGTGAGACCTATACTAATTAAAATTATGCAAGTAAAGCCGGACCAAAAAAAAACCTTCCTCCCCTCTTTTTCTTCTTCCTTTTTTTTCTCTTCCAGAAAAGCAGTTCAGTAATGGAAGAGAAGCGTTTGGTTACTTTGAAAAATTAGTCAACCCGGGAGGAATCGGGTCGTTAGTACCCTTCGCCACTGGTCTAGCTAGCTGTTGCCCGCGACTCGAAGAATCTGCGAATTTAACCTGCGATCTGCGAAGAATTCCTTTATCGCTATTCCGCGAGAACGCTATTTTTTGGGATTAAAGTATCCTACGGGCATTTTTCGAAAAAGTTTTTTTTTTTTTCGAATGAGGAATTTTTGTGCTTTTCTTACTCAGAATCAAGAGCACTGACGATTTTTAATGATAAAAATGCCCCAAATATTATTGTCATTTATGTGAATTTTATTTAATAGAGTTTCATAGAGTTCGTCACAAAATTAAGAATATTTTTTTACGAAAAGGGTAATCTTCTTTTCAAATGCCCCTATATGTTAATCCAGGTTATAAACTATCTGTGTGCCAAATTTCATCAGGATCCGTCAAACCGTTTTAGCTTGAAAGAGTAACAAACATCCACACATCCATCCATACAAACTTTTACGTTCATAATATTCGTAGGATACCCTTTCAAACTTGTTTCTCACCTTTTTATCTCTATTTGGGACCTATAAATTCATTGTAGGTATCCCAGTGATCAGGTGATCACTGGGTTAATAGGTATTAAAACGAGAATGACAGACATGTTTTTTAAATGTTATCTTTTTTTTATTTTTCAGGGCCCCGTGGCACCACCCACACCACCAGCGGCGCCACAACCACCGCCTATGGTTACTATTTATTTTTTGTATATTTTTAGATACTATCAAAAACTAATATGATTCTGAGTCAACATGAAAAACGTCAAATCTTGACAGATTCAGACATTACTTTGCGGAATTCCATGGAATAAATGGAATACCTATTTTGCTCCGCGAATTAATTTTAAACTCTGTTCAATCCCAGTTCTTAGTTTTTCGAAATTTATGTGCGAAATTACATTTGAAATTTACCATGAGCTTTACGGTGAAGGAAAACAACGTGCAACCTGCACACATCTGCGAAGAAATTCAATAGTGTATCTAAAGTTCCCAATCCGCGGTGGGCCCGCGTGGGAACTACGGCCCGAGTCCTCTCATTGTATGCATCCTGGCCTTATACTAATTTGATTTTCGATGTTCGTGTCGTGCCGTTCCTATCACGCTAAGGGTCATTTTGCACAGTCCAGGGTTCAAAAATTGAATCGTTAAGAGTTAAGAATGACAGTTCCATACATTGTGACACTTTTTAACCCTGGGTTAGCAGTTAACTTGGAGTGAAGTAGCTAACCCAGGTCCGCGCAAGCCCGCCTAAGGAATGGAACTGTCATTCTTAACTTAACGATTTAATTTTTTAACCCTGGACTGTGCAAGTGGCCCGTATAGTATTAAACGGAACAGTGATGGGATTCCAGCAGTGGGGTTGAGGTTGGAATGATGATGTGATAATGATTGTCACAAATGGAATGTTCCAGCAACAGCCGCAGCCCCCCAACCCGCCTCCGCAGAGCGCGGCGGGCCCCCCGCCCCCGCCGCCCCCCCCGGGCGCCGTGGCGTCCCCGCCGCCGCCCCCGCCGCCCCCGGCCGCGCCCGCCATGCCGGACCTGTCCGGGCTCGCGGCGCAGCTTCAGCAGGCGCGCCTCAAGCGACAGGCTAAGGTGACTATCTTCTATTCAAATCAAATTCATATACACCGTGAAAGTTTAGTGGTTGTTTTCCCGAAACGAGGTGATTTAGTATCGATTGTACAATCGATTTATAATTACTATTTTGACTAGAGTCAAATATCCAATTGTGAAAAACGAAAGTCGAAAATGACCGCAAACCAATAGTAACGCTTCGTTGGTACCTAACCTATCGTACGATCGTACGCTACTTGTACCAACGAAGCGTTACTATTGGTTTGCGGTCATTTTCGACGTTCGTCTTTCACAATTGGATTTTTGACTCTAGTCAAAATAGTAATTATAAATCGATTGTACAATCGAAACTATATCACCTCGTTTCGGGAAAACAACCACTAAAATTTCACGGTGTATTTCATACTAAATACGAACTGAAACATGGATGCACAGAAAAAACACAGAAAAAGACCAGCACCGGAAAACTCAATGTGGTCAAAACGTCGAGGTGATTTCAATAATATTAATAGTCGTGATCAAGTCCCTTAGTTCCATGTGATATTGATTAAATTCAGTAATCGTGGAATTATTCTGAAGGCTTTATTTAAAACATCTTTTGTACCCCAAATTATGCACCTCAGGTAAATACCGTTGAACGAGCGTTACAACCACAGAAATAATAATAAAGAGGATAGAAGTGCCTTAGACGCGTGACCTTGGCGCCGCGGTTGTGACTCGTAGGTCACAAGCGCATGACTTGTGGCTCAGTGCTATTTGAAACGTGGGTATGACAACAAGTGCTTTAAAATGGTGTTTTGCAGCATTAGCAATTGCGGAAACTCGTCCACACTGTGTAATTACACTAATAAGGGGATTACATTTCATTGGTGTGTATTAATTTAATGTAATAATGCGGTTTATATCAAAATACAACTTGAGAAAATATTTCATTATGAAATATTGGTTTACACGTTATTAACACGAAACTTCATATACCATTGCTACTCATGCCCATAAAAACGCAGATAGTTTTGAATTATACGCAGCAATGTAAAGTGCTGATTGCGGCATAGCGCAGCCAACATCGGCACAGTTAAGTCCCCGGACCCCGATGGGCAGCAGCATCGGCGGTTTAATAAACTGCGCCCTGCGATCCCCAACCCGCATGCCCAGCGTGGGGATTATGGGCAAAACCCTACCAATTATGAAGAGCACAACAAAAAGATGGCCCCCAGTTCCCGGTCGCCCCGCTATTCCTGGCTATGGTAGCGGTCATGGTAACGGTGGGGCAGGGGGTGCTAAGAATTCCCGGGCGATCCAAGGCTACCTAAGTAAACAGACCCTGGCTACTTACAACGGACGGACTCTAAGGCTCGACGAACATCTGGCGCAGTTGGAAGTGGAGCTGGAGAACATAAGGTGGCATATTCGGGGGTTGAGTGAAGTCCGTAGAGAGGGAGAGGACACCATCACTCTGGACTCGGGCCACCTTCTGTACTTCCGCGAGGGTGATCAAACATCACAGGGTGGCGTAGGGTTTCTAGTTAATAGGGCCCTCTCTAACAACGTTGAAGAGATCTCTAGTGTGTCGACCAGGGTAGCGTACCTGAACTTCGGCTATCAAAACGATATAGCATGAAGATCATCCAGGTTTATGCACCGACCTCGACACACTCAGATGACGAAGTGGAGGATATGTACGAGGACATATCCAAAGCCTTACACAATACCACTAAGGCTCACTTCAATGTTGTTATGGGGGACTTTAACAGCAAAGTGGGAGTCCAGATTGGCAACGAATCCAGGGTGGGCCCGCATGGTTTTGGATGTAGAAATCACAGGGGGCAAATGCTTGTCAACTTCCTAGAGCAAGAGGGGCTTTTCTTAATGAACTCATTCTTTAAGAAGAAGCCCCACAGGAAGTGGACGTGGCAAAGCCCCGATACTGTGACCAAAAATGAGATTGACTTCATCATTACGGATAAAAGGCACATATTCAGAGACGTCTCAGTGATCAATAGGTTTCACACCGATTCAGATCACCGACTTGTCCGAGGCTCTCTGAATATTGATCTAAAGCTGGAAAGGAACCGTCTGATGAAGTCCACGCTCCGGCCCAATCTACTCCAAATCATGGCTGGTACCGAAAGTTTCCGGAAGCTTCTCGGTGATAGATTCGTTGCCTTGGAACCCACCGATGATGTTGACGCGGCCCTGCACAACGTGGTTGAGACGCTGAGGGATGTGGGCATCAAATTCTGCCAAACGCAGCCTAAAGGCAGGAATTCCAAGCTCTCGGCTGAGACTCTTCGGTTGATGGCAGAAAGACGGGAAGCTACTCAGGCCACTTCGTTAGAGAGGTCGGAACTAAACAAGCGGATTGCGAAGATGATACGGCGTGACCTTCAGAGCTTCAACACACGTTTCATTAAAGAGGCAATAGAGCGGAACCGAGGGTCCAAAGTATTCACTCAGCAGCTTGGAAGGAGCCACCTGACGAAGCTTAAAACTCACGATGGTCGAACCGTTATGTCGAAGCCGGAGATTTTTGCGGAGATCGAGGATTTCTATGGCCGACTATACGCTGCACATGCCCCTTGCCCCGAGCGTGAACGCCACGATTCGAGAGCCACCCTAACCCGTCACTACACCAACGAACTGCCAGAGATCAGCCAAGACGAGATCGTGCTGGCTCTGAGACAGCTTAAGAATGGAAAAGCCCCCGGTGAAGATGGAATTACTTCAGAGATGCTGAAGGCGGGAGGAGCTCCCCTCATTCAGGAGCTGCAGAGCCTTTTCAACTCCGCTCTTCACTGCGGGAGAACTCCAAAGGCGTGGAACGAGAGCTTGGTTGTTCTGTTTTTTAAGAAGGGAGACAAAACCCTTCTTAAAAATTACAGACCTATCTCGCTCCTAAGCCATGTCTATAAGCTGTTCTCTAGAGTTATTACGAATCGTCTCGCCAGGAAACTTGACGAGTTTCAGCCACCGGAGCAGGCCGGGTTTCGAGGAGGATTTGGCACCATGGACCACATACACACAGTACGGCAGATTATACAGAAGTCCGAAGAGTATAATCAGCCTCTATGTCTGGCGTTTGTGGACTATGAGAAGGCTTTTGACTCTGTTGAAGCCTGGGCTGTCCTGGAGTCCTTACAGCGATGTCAAGTAGACTATCGTTATATCGAAGTGTTGAGATGTCTGTACGAAGCCGCCACAATGAGAGTCCAAGTACAGGATCAGAAGTCTAAACCCATCCAACTACGCAGAGGAGTGAGACAAGGCGATGTCATATCACCGAAATTGTTCTCAAGCGCGTTGGAGGATATATTTAAGACGCTGAACTGGGAAGGTATGGGCATAAACATAAACGGCGAGTACATCTCACACTTACGATTCGCAGATGACATAGTCTTAATGGCGGAGTCGTTGGAGGAGCTGAAACAAATGTTGGACGACCTAGCATCAGCCTCACGTCGGATAGGCCTCGGTATGAATGTGGATAACATCAAAATTATGGTTAACGACCGCATTGATCCGCGGCCCGTCATCGTCAATGGAAACCTTCTTGAAGTTGTTTCGGAGTACACATACCTCGGGCAAATTTTGCAGCTAGGTAGAAACAATTTTGAGAAGGAAGCCAAGCGGAGGATTCAGCTGGGCTGGGCAGCATTCGGAAAATTGCGTCAAGTTTTCTCGTCATCCATACCGCAATGTCTGAAAACGAAAGTTTTCAACCAGTGCGTCCTACCCGTCATGACATACGGAGCTGAAACGTGGACACTCACAGTACGGCTAATCCACCAGTTCAAGGTCGCTCAGCGAGCTATGGAACGAGCTATGCTCGGAGTTTCTCTGAAAGATAGAATCCGCAACGAGGATATCCGACACAGAACTAAGGTCATCGGCATAGCTCAGAGAATTAACAAGTTGAAGTGGCAGTGGGCTGGTCATATTTGTCGAAGAACCGACAACCGTTGGAGTAAACGAGTTCTTGAGTGGAGACCGCGTCTTGGCAAACGTAGTGTAGGACGCCCTCCGGCCAGGTGGAGTGACGATCTGCGAAAGGCTGCTGGTAGAAGCTGGATGCGTCTAGCCGAGGACAGGGCGCAATGGCGCTCATTGGGGGAGGCCTATGTCCAGCAGTGGACTGTTATAGGCTGATGATGATGATGATGATGATGAATGTAAAGTAATTTTTGATAACCCTTCCGTCTTGCACAAAAGTTCGTGGTACGGACAAAAAACAGGTTACGACTAGTGCAGACATAATGCCGACGCGGCCAATAAATGGCGCAGTTGTGTAAATGTGGGTATGACTTACGTTGAGTGTTATTCAACGCTATCTCTAAGGTGTAAGGTTCATAATTGTTTGTAAGCATAAATATTAGTAATTGTGTGCGTGATTGCGTAGTACGGTTCCGGTCTTTTGCATGTGTGCATTAACACAGTAAGTAGAGGGGATGAAGCAGCGACACGAGTTCCGGAAGAAAATAGGAACTAAGGCATTTCTATCCTCTTTATTATTATTTCTGTGGTTACAACCATAATACTCTAGAATATGCACTTGAAGTCAATACCGTTGAGCGTGCGTCATAATCACTGTACTCCAAAATATGCATCTCGGGTCAACAGCGTTGAGCGTTATAATCAGACAATTACTAATTAGTTGTCAACTTTTGTAGAAGAGGATTATAGAATCTTGGACTCTACAAGAAGTTTCGTATCGTTTAATAAACAGGTCCTGCAGTGGGACGTATATAGGCTGGGATGATGATGATGAGATGAATAAACAGGTGAACCCAAGTCGTTCATCTATCTTGTACAGTCTCGGCAAGTTTTAGTATTAGGATCGACTTAAAATTTTAAGTGTGTATATCGGTCCGATGACAATTCAAATACAGTTGAGTCAACGTATAGTCACGGTAGTAAAAGCAGTCGGCATCCCATTTTTTTTACGAAAGTTGATTTATTTACAGCAAGCGAACGCAGCGAGCGCGGCGAGCGCGGACGCGTCCCCACCAGGTGGCGCCGAGCATTCGGGTTCGTCGTCCTCTTCGGGCGGCAGTGCACGCGGCAACATGCACTGCATGATGCACGAGATGCAGCGCACGCTGGCGAGACGACGCGCGCACCTCGACCGCGCTGAGGTAAGACAACAACATTCTTGGTTGAATCAACTCTTACTCAGTCCCCAGTTGTCTAAAGCCAAGTTTAGACCTGCATGAAAAATCGTGCAAGTTGAATTACATTGCGCGGCCGTAAAGCAAACTAGTTTGAAGTGGGCAATCGAACGCTGCAATGTAAAGCGACTTGCGCGATTTTTCTTGCTAGTCTAAACTGGGCTTTAGTAACATCTTCATACTGTTTCATAGAAAAATGCGTAGGTAGGTTGTCCGTGAGACAAAATTTGTGTACCAGTGTTGCAGAACTATCGATAGTTTGACTATCGATCGTTGACCTCGCGAACTATTCAGGATATCGATATTACTATCGATAGTATCGCACATGTCAATACTATCGATAGTATCGATAGTGATTTATAAGCAATACTATTGATAATGGCAATACTATCGATAATATCGATAGTTTTGTACAATCGATAGTATCGATTGTTTTCGGTCATTATTGCCTAATTTTGCAATACTATCGATTGTATTTTACATAAAAGTATCGATTGTATTGCCATTATCAATAGTATTGCTTATATATCACTATCGATAGTATCGATAGTATTGACACGTGGTGATACTATCGATAGACTATCGATAGGCAACACTATTGTGTACATAGCAACGGGTGGCAGGAAAAGTTGATTTCTCTCTTTTATTACGCAGTACCTTACCGAAGAATTTAAGACGTGAGATTTTTGTTTTACATAAATATAAATAATAAATAAATATCACGGGACAATTCACACCAATTGACCTAGTCCCAAAGTAAGCTAAGCATAGCTTGTGTTATGGGTACTAGGCAACGGATAAACATACTTATATAGATAGATATATACTTAAATACATATTAAACACCCAAGACCCGAGAACAAACATTCGTATTTTTGATACAAATATCTGCCCCGACACGGGAATCGAACCCGGGACCTCAAGCTTCGTAGTCAGGTTCTCTAACCACTAGGCCATCTGGTCGTCAATACAATACAATACAATACAATACAATACATAAAAAAGTTAAAGGAAACCTGACCGTGCAACTTGGCGCTCTCTTGTGACAGGAGTCGTCAGGCGACAACAGCGGCAACTCTACGCCGCTGAAGACGTGGGAGCGCGCGGCGACGCTGCCGCACCGTCTGCCCAACGCCTGCAACGGCACCACACGTGAGTATAGCGGTACTACGCAACTCTTTGTAAGCCTTGTATATGTGTAACGTCCTTGTAAAGCGAGATTTTCGAGGCTTCTTTCGGCAATGTTCAAGTGCGTCGCCAAGGGAGCCAGAAACCTCTTCCTGGCTCCCTTGGCCTTCTCCCTTAGAGATTAAAAAAAGCGTAACGCACTTTTGACTGCACAAATACTACAATTCGAACGTTACCATCGTCATCATCAACCATCGGCTGGTGACGTTCTTGACAAGGTTACTTTAAATTTAAATAGAAAAAAACCATGTTACTTCGTTAAGCCATAATGTTTTTCTCGTGTTTGTTCTGCTCTTCAGATAAGTCAGTTAGTGATTTGGTTCTTGTTTCTTGATTTACTGTCTTATTGACAGCAAACTCTGAGACGCCGGCGACGCAGCAGCCTCAGTCCCCTCGGTCGGTACGCAAACGCTTCGGCTCGGCCAGCGAGGAGACTATACTTAAAGTAAGTAAACATAAACAACACGGTGGTATTCTATTTTTATTGACAGCTATAACTTTGAGGTGTCGTGTATTATTTTAGGCTCGACCACTCTTACCCCTTGTTCCGGCACTCAAGTCAGTTCATTTTATCCATAAAATGACAGGAACTTAACAAATAATGGTGAAACAAGCGCTAAATGTGGTTGTGTGTTGTATCTTATGTTATGTGTATTTGTGTATGTGTGTCATGACCTGTAGAAGAGAGTTTAGTAGGTAAAAGTGAGTTTAGTGTTACTTTTTAAATAAGAGTCTTTGCGGCGTATTTTAATGCGCAGAGAAGCGCAGTTTTAACGGGCTTTGGCGCGTTTCAAACGGATTTCAGTTGCTTTTGTACTAGCTTTTGAAAATTTGCGGTGCTGTAACTGCGCCTCACCTGTACCTAAACAATGCGCCGTGCATATAGTATAGGCCCTAACGGACGCCATACAATATTATTTTGTTAAATTAATATTTTTTGTATTACTTTCTTTGTGCTTGTACATAGTAACTGAACTGTAAAAGTATAATTGTTGTTGAAGTAAAATTAAAAATACATTCTTCACTTTGAAAGCGCTGGTAGTATAAAAATAAAAACATGAAAGAGCCCTTTGCAGCTATTTGCGCGTTAAATCTGCAACAGGGTTGATAGTTTCATACATTTCGACACTACTTAACCCTAGGTTAGCAACCAACTCTGGTCCGCGCAAACCTGGCTTGCAGAGTAAGAGCGATCAGCGCGGGGCGTGCGCGACGCCGACGGAGCGGGCCCAGCGCGTTGTATAACACTGAATCATATACGCTGTGCCGCGCCGCCAGTTTGTGTGTGTTGATACGATGCAGTGCCATACAACGCTCTGAGCACGCTCAGTCGGCGTCGCGCTGCGGTCTGCGCGCGGCTCAACGTTTCGGTTCTGTTCGTGTAGCAAGTGAACGGCGGCGGCGAGGGCGGCTGCGTGACGGCGGCCGAGTGGGACGCCTTCAAGCAGGACATGCTGCGGGAGATGCGCGCGCAGCTCACGCAGATCAAGCGGGAGATACTCGACGGTAACTACACTTTGATTTTTTTTGTATTAGTAAAAGGGTAAACAATCTTGACGAGTCTTTTTATTGAAAAACGCTTTAAAAAAATAGTAACTAATTATTAATTATGAAACCAAAAGAATTTAAATGACCATAAGTCCTTGCTTGTTGTTACATATTTAGTGTGATAATTTTCAAAAAAAATATTTTTTAATAAATATTTCACTTCATGATTCCTTCTTTCTAATGCTACAAAATGAAGTGTACACAATACAATACAGGGATATATAGTATATACATATATATTTTTTGTTTTACCACTTTTTAAAAGAAAGAAAGTAATCACTTATTTGTGAAAAAATGCCTGCCTGTCACAAAATAGTCCCAAATTAGAAAACTGGCATTCTTTAAATATATATCTTTTTTCCACGCAAATAAATAATCCATACTTCCGCACTAATATTATTAAATGCGAATGTGTCTGTTTGTCTGTTACCTCTTCATGCTCAAACCGTTCAACTTATTTAGATTAAAATTGGTAAGAGATTATTTGAGACCCTGGGACAGTAAGGCTGCGTATCCAGCGGAGCTGTGCGAGGATGCGTTGCGAGGGATGTGTTTGTCTCATGACAAACACCAATAGAAACACTTCATTTAAAAGGTCCTAAGTGAATGTAGTGTTTCTTTTGGTTCATAACAAACACATCCCTCGCAACGCATCCTCGCACATCTCTGGTGGAAACGCAGCCTAATAGGATAGTTTTTATCCAGTCCATAATTCCCGAAGGATAGCGATAAACGAATTCTTCGCAAACAGAGTCGCGGGCAACAGCTATTATTTATTACTTGTCGCAAGTTAGTACGGTAATCAACACTGCGCGAGGTCCGACTCAAACTTGGTCGGTTTTTAAACACTAATATTTATTATTAAACTTGATTGTCTTGTTTTCTATAACGTGCCATACAGTACACTTAGGCTTATATTATAGGTAAAATTTCTGCGTTACTCAATTTTGAACCTTGTTGTCCATAGCTATGAAGGCGGAATTCGCGCGCAGGTAAACCACGCCGCGCCGCACCGAGTGTTAACTAGTCCATCGCATCCGTACGCTGGTGAACAACTTCCTCCATCCCTCTCACACGCCCCACGTAAGACTAGGACAAAACATATATCGAGTTCTACCTATTTCAAGATTATTTGAAAACTCTGACAGAGACTAGAAGCGATACTCCGACGGCTTAAACAATTTAAACATATACGTAGAACTATAATGAGGTTTGCAAAATGTATAGACTGCGTAAAAAAAAAGTTACTGGTCATTTTTGTATTTTATCACGTAAATACGGAATATTGCAACAGTTGGTTGGGTTACTTTGAGTGAACATCCGAAATTCGAAGTTCGTATCGTGGTGTCCCTGTCGCGCGATCACGAGATATCACGATACGAAGATCGAAAATCGAATTTCGTATAAGACCGCGATTTTATCGTAATTTTATTTCAAGATGAGATCACTCTTGACGGCCAGTTTAAACATCTATCAACGACATTTTTATAATTAAATTTTGAAAAACATTTACAGCCATGTTCAGTCTAACTAACCCAACAATTTCAAGACACAATCTTCGTCGTTCTTTGAAATAAGCTCGTATCTCGAACAGGTATGTAAAATAAACTGAACCTTAGTGTATAATATTTAAAGTTCACTTACTACGATTAAATATTTTGAAATATGAGCTTTTCAAAGTTGTGACGAATTTTTAATCTTATTTGTCAAGTGCACAAGTGCAAGACATGCACAGAGTGTCTAGAATCATACTTGACCCAGGTAAAAGTTTTTTTTGTGGTAACTTGTAACACAAGAGAAAAAATAAAAAGCAAACGACGCTCAAAGTTTTGATTTGAGCAAAATTGTTCTAGAGAATGATGAAGTAGTTTGATGTCTTAACGGAATATAAACCTATTTATGTGTGAATCATTATTGTGATGAATGAAACTTTACATCTTTAGCTTTCTATTCCTAGAAAGGGCCTGTTTTTTACAAATTTTTAAATTATTTGTTTCACCGGTCTACTTTTGATATGTGTGTTCATCAGTAAGTACGGAATATTGTGATCATAATGACGTATGTACGTATAATGTTAGTGTTGCCAGCCTCGTGGACTCGGCGACGATTATGGCGACCCCACATCAGTGTTGCCAGTTAAAATAATCGGTCTATCGAAGCCATTCAGTGTGATTTTATTGTGTAACAATATTTAAAAACGAATCGGTAATTTTCCAAATAATACCGGTTATGTGTTATATGATAAAATCGTAGTATCCTATCGATTAAAAACGAGCGAGTAATAATAAATAAATGTAGTATTAGCGCACGAATATCGAAGCATAAAGCAAGTTGTGTTTTTTTAATTTTATACTTAAATAAATATTTATTCGGATACGTATTATGTACGTAGTGTAAGGGTTTGAGATTGTTGCTATTGCAACATTTACTATTGATTTTCGACGGTCATATCTCTATCAACTTTTGTAAAAAAACTTCCATAGAACTAGCACTTTTTATACTTGTGTAACTTATTTTTATGTAATTTTCATCAGTGGTGTAGCTAGGCGAAGCCGCCTCGCGGTCTGAGAGGCCTCGCGCTTGGAAAGGTTTTTTTTTTATCTTTAAAAATTCGTCATTTAACGTGTGGTGCTGGTGCGCCATTACATGGCTTCCCAAAATATATCTTGCCCACACATTAAGATCTTGCGCTGCCACTGTTTTTTATATACGAGTAGTAAGTAGTAGAACGGGCAGGGTCCACTAAGATGCAATCCCTGATGTCTTAACCTTCCTTACGCAATCTAGCGTCCTTTGTTAGTATTGTTTATTTTCTTTTTATCTTTTCATCTTCTACACAGAGCAAGTTTACTTCTTTTTTCCCAAGTCCGTCTTGTCATAATAATTAAAGGATGAAAAAAAAAATAGTAAATGTTGCAAGGAGCATAAATATGTGTAATATTCATTTAGCGTCAAGTTATAACTAGTATTATTCGATATTTATTGACTATAAACGCGTATTTTGTACGCGTAATTTAGCTTAAGTCCTTTATACATATTACTTTGTAACGTGCGTTATAGTTTTTTTCTATCCACTGCCGGGTTATTATATTGTTGGACACCCGATACTTCCCATAGCGTTAAGTCTTCCATAAAACATAAGTTTGTACACGTTGCTTCAAACACTAGTTAGGTGACTAGAATCGTGTCAGGCACAATATAGTTAAATATAAAGCTTTTTTTCTATAAAAATGTATACTCCATGATTACCAAAATTTTAACCCGACGTATGTTTAGAAAAATTCAGTTTCTCATTTGACTTTAATTTTGTGAAATTGACCTGTATTTAGTGAGTCCTAGCGTACTTTATAATTATAAAGAACAAATCTAAGAATAACTGCAGACTACTATACGTATAAAGGCACGTGTATTATTAATTGAATAAAATGCTTAAATAATTTCCAAATTATATACAAAACTTAACACGTTCACTGTCCAGTCCAAAGTCAGAAATGAAGAAACGAAGTTGAAAAATAAATATACAAAAAGATACTTCATCTTCATTTCAAACTTGTTAAAGTATGGCTTAGTAGCGACATCTCTTGGTCCGGGTGAGCGGTTAGTTCCGAAGGAGTGTTGACGTTTCTCGTTGAGAAATTAACATAGATGACGCTGTATCACAGCTTAATGTGATTTAGCAAGTTGAAATGTGCGATGCATAGGAAAAATTTGTGTCTAAACTCCTGACCAGTGGTGGTG
Source organism: Archips crataeganus (assembly GCA_947859365.1). Lineage (NCBI taxonomy): Eukaryota > Metazoa > Arthropoda > Insecta > Lepidoptera > Tortricidae > Archips > Archips crataeganus. The sequence continues at coordinate 3,217,712 of OX402071.1, read as the reverse complement.
TGGGGGTTTAGCACGCAGCACGGAATGCTGAGGACCTGGGTTCGATTCCCAGCGCTGTTCTTTTTTATGTGCATCCATGTTTCAGCTTGTATTTAGTAAAATGCAAAGTCAGAACTCACGAGTTTAATCTCCCACTATTTTGCATATTTAAACATTTTTTATGGTTAACTACCATTTTAAGAGTGGCATAACTTGACGAATGCAAAAACTGGATGAAAAAAGAACTAAAAATTTCCAAACAAACGCAAGCATTTTACATCACAAATACGACAGTTCTAAAGTAGATAATTTTTTTATAAATCTCTAATATATAAAAATCTCGTGTCACAGTGTTTGATCGAACTCCTCCGAAACGGCTTGACCGATTTTTATCAACTTTTTTGTCTATATTTAGCAGGTCTCAGAATAGCATTTTTCGCAGACGGAGTCTCGGGCAACAGCTAGTAACTTAATAACATTTCTATGGGTATCTCAATCAATTTTAAAAAGAATGAATCCATCAACGACATTTTTAGCCATTTTTTTATGTGACGTATTTCGAAAATGTTCTTTTTATGTAGATGATATAGTTGTACATTGTCCCATCCCTTTAGGTGCCTGCCGTGAAGGCTTGTGATTTGTTTAAAGGTATATTCTGGCGGGTGTCCGTTGTAGTGCAGTCCGCGACATAGGCCAAACTAGACTAAGTGCTTTTAGATGCTCCCGTAGTGAAGGCACAGCTTAATAGTGTTCTCATACTATCCGATACTGGTGCCGAACGACGATATCGCTTTAACCTCTTCACCGCCACAGAACAATCGAAAGTGACGTGCTCTGTACGCCACAGAAAAACCAAACAAACTCTCCATTGCAGAAGGATTAGTTTCGAGTTTAATGTTGGTCATCATGTCATGTCATTAGATGGCCGTGGCGTGTGAGGCATTCCATTGGCTGTCACGACTTGATGACTGGAGCGGTGAAGAGGTTAAGTAATATTATCGGCTTGGATAATCTCGGCAACATAATTGATACGCACTACATCGATATCGTATCAGGTGATGTGAAAACGCTCTAACGACGTCTGTACCTTACCAGTATGTCATTGCATGCCCCCATAATTGGTGACAGTAACTTACTCGTCCTTGACAAGAGAGACTGTTCGCAGTTGTGCTCTTTAGGAGAGCGTTTTAATTATAGATAATAGCGCTGCATAAAGAATTCTAACTATATATCCGGCTGCGATCTCTATCGTTTCCCCAAAATTAATATGCCATAGTGTATCATTTTCTATCATTTTCATTTGGCATAAAGTAATTTATTTCTGAAACAGTATTTTCTTCAGAATTATAACTAAACTAACTTTAGCTAACCTACTGTTTCTATACGATGACATTTCGAAAAATGCAAAAATACTGCACGTTTCTATACATTTTATGGCAAACGTTGATAAGACAAGTGAAATTATGGCAAATGCAATTATGGGAGACAAAAGTATGAGGAGAAGGATTATGAGAACGAGATGAGAAATATTTAAAGTCTTAGTTTGATCAAAAAAAATGTCACGGTAACATTTTTAAAGAACAACTTTCACTAGAACAACGCCATCTATTGATTGCAGACGAAGTGAATGCGCCATCTAGAAAGCAGAGGTATAAGTAGACCCAGAAATGCCTAAGGTTCAACCTGCTGTATAGCTTAAAACTTCAAAGGCTATCTTTACTTACAAGTCAATGTGACAATCAGACTTTTTGTTTTTTTTTATTCTGATGTAGGAACTGTCATTAACCCTTTCAACGCCAATGACACATATAGGTGTCACAAAGTACAGTGTCAAAGTGATCTTGACAGAATGACATAAGATTCAAAGCAGGTTTACGTTTTGTCGAGGCGTGGCGTTGAAAGGGTTAAAAATGGTATAGCACTTGGTCGACGATACCTATCTCAACGTTCTTGGAAAGCGTCCTCTATTCTTGTTAAAGTTATAGTATTATCCCACGGCAACGCGTGTTGCCGGGATATTAAGAATACTGTGTCTCAATCCAGATTTGATCCATCCAACAAACATCCAAACATCTTCATAAACTTTCTCCTTTATAATATTAGTAGCATTTACCTTTTGAACGCCAGTGTCGTCTATAGACGACAATACGGTAATACAAAAATGAACCATCCCGCATCCGCATAAGTATCAATTTTGTTCGTAACAAAACCGATGTGTGGCGTTCAAAAGGTGCGGGTTACTACAAATAACGGTTGGCATACTGGTATTCTATAGACGTAATCAAGCTGTGGTACTAGCAAGCTTCCCTAGCTCCAAAAACCCGGCAGTGGACGAAACAAAAAAAATATTTACGAAAATGTATCACATATTATAAAAAAAAACACGACAATTCAAAAGTACATTGCTGTACAGATTTTTTATTTAAAATCCAGTGACATTTGGCTTGTATGGCGAACCTCCTTTTAGTTTAAGACGAACTTCAATTATTTGGTGTATTACTTTAAACTCTGATGTTGTTTGTAGTTGCAACCTTTTTTTTTACGCGCAAATGGTAAGGTATACAGTGGGCTAGCTTCCAGACTCTCAATATCTCTTTGGCAGTCACAAAAAATTGTATATTTATTGATTCTTGTTTATTTTCGATGTGGAACGGTGTAGCCGAGAACCTACGGTCATCATTTCCAAGCACGAGGCTTTATTGAATACACTCGGAATCACAGAAAGAATTGGTGAAACGATTGAGATTCCGAATGCGTTTGACAATATCCAGTTTGATTTGTATACTTTAGTAAATTTATTATTCTTATTCCTAACATTTGATTAAATAAAGCACTTTCTAAAATGGTAGTAGAAAATTTCACTTGGTTTTCAAAAACCCGCTGTATATTTTACGACGCGTCAAATATTTAAAAAATGACTGATAGACCATTCCATTTTGTAACGTGCTAGGTCTTAATCGGCCTATGAATTATTCGTACAAAACAAACACCACTTTTTTACAACGTAGACATTTTTACACGATTCCTTTTTTACTTTTTCACGGCGATAACGTCCTTTTTGGGATTTTAAAAATGTCATGTAACAATAGATTTATTTAGAACTGGTGCTCGCTGTCTTAAGGCCATTGACTGTTTCCAAATGGCTGACTTTCAGACTGGTGAAACGTAACATGAAATAAAAGATAATTTGTGACAATTTATTTTTAATTTTCTTAGTTTAGACAGAGCAATGAAATAACTATACAATGAAAGGCAAAATGATAGATCACATGTTACATCAGTTTGTAATTTATAAAGGATGTCACCTAGACGCCATATCATCATGTCAAACGCTGTCTCGAACTAAATTCACAGACACGTAGGTAGCTATCTAGATTGGTTGTGGCTGGTATTCTACCGAACACGGATATTCTACCGAATAGCTCTACCGTATTTGACCAAAGGTCGTCTGGCAGTGTCTTATCCAACCTCGATATTGGCGGAATCATCGTACCGTTCGATGGGGCCACTATTATCCCAAAAATTGAATTGAATTGTAGGTAGCTATTGCCTTTTACGGTCCGGCGGCGTTGTAGGTCCGTTAGCTCTTTACAATTAGGCGCCATTGGCGTTCATATGGTTAAAATAGCCGGCGTATTCGCCAATAAAGAACAGATTTTGGAAGGCGGCTACGCCTATTGGCCAGTTGGAAACGTCAGTGACCTTCTGCTGTTTAACTCAAAAATTGAGTAAATGATAATGCACTGCGACTTACCAATGATTCCATTACTTGCATGTTGACTGACTAAGCATTTAAAGGTGTTGCTACGTTACTTTGTATGGTTGAAGCCGGTGCGTATACTGTCGACTAAACTCATTCATTCACTAGAAGTGATTTCACTTAGTGATATTTATATTATACTATACATATAAGATACAAAATATTAGTGATAATTTTTTTTATTAAAAAAAAAACTAACCAAATTTAGTTGGATTATATTGTTCTTTGAACTATTTTATATTGGTCTCAATATGTCAAAGATGTGTATTTATTGTATTACGTAGGTGGAAATGATTTTTTTTTGCCATTTGGATGAGAATATAGCGAATTTTATGCCCCATTGAGCTTAGTTAATTTCTATTGTAATGTAATTTCTGTCTCAATAAAATCAAATAATTATTTATCATCTTTGTTAAAATATATGTTAAGAAATTATTACAATAATGTCAGTGTGTGTCAATACTTCAAATAATACAACTAGTAATTGTAAAAGTGATCAAAAGTAACTATTAAATCTTGTTTAACAATACACTACTCTCGAAATGTTCGTTGTAAGTTATATTTGCTTGCTAAAGAAAATTAACCTTTTTCCAGGCCCCATATATTTAGATACGCCACTACAAAATTAATCATTGTGTTTTATTGTTCACCTATGCAGGATTAATTTAAAAGAAAAGCATATTTTAAACAAGTTCAATTGTTTTTCTACCTTATTGTAAAGGGAGCAAAGTCGTGTAGATTTATGTGGTCGCTATATGCACTATCCCTGGAAAAGGGTTAAATGTGTTAAGATAATGAGATTAATTACTACTTTTATTTCTAATATTTCTGATAAAATTACTTTTACAATCGACCGCGACATGTATTGCAACAATTTCTCAATTTAAACGACACATCATCCGACTTGTAAGATTGCAGTATTTTTGATTTACAATTATTTTTGTTAGCATTTTTTGGTGCAACTATTTTTTGCGATAATCGTGGGCACCGATAGCGTAGCTGCGTAGTGTTACCATGCGAGTAGCTTACAATGTCCTATTATTTTTTTGTAGTCACTCGTCGATGTGTTTGTAAATAGTTTTGGTAACAAATTATATTTTTTGTGATCGTACCTTTTTGTTTTTTTTTTCGACATAAATACCCATTGAGAAATCCTATTTATATTGCACTGTCGAACTCTCATTACTTTATGGTTAACATTGAATTTATTTAAGGACTGTTGAAAATAAATGAATGTGTAAGCGAAAAACTACCACTATGGTAGAAAAACAAAATACTAAAACTGTATAGACTTGATACTGTAATATCAACCTAATGTTCTCTGCTCTAGAGTGGAACTTGGTTCGTTACGTTCGTCAGCGTTTGAATTAACTATTGTAACGTTTTACATACGCTGAAGTCAATAAATCAATAAGTGAGATGTAAACGTCATTTTATTTCTTACCTACATACAAAATTGACACTAACAATGCAATGAAAAACCGTTAAACATGACTTGAACTAGCAAGCATCCTTAACGCGTTCACTAACGGCTGTCAAGGCCAAGACGTCGTCGGGTGCCGTAAACGCACACGTGCGTTCAAATGCCTACAAAATTATGACAGCGGAATAGGCAAAAAAAAAGTCACAAAAACTCATATGTGTTGCCAGCACTGGATGTGTTAATTTACTCACGATTCAAATATAATGGGAACTTCCTAGAGTTCCAAGTAATGGGTAACAAATAACAACACACGTTAAAAAAGGCTTTTTTTATTAAAAAAAAGAGGAAAATAAAATTACAGAAAAAAAACACATTGCGCAACATTTATAAATAATATCTATCGGACATAACCACGTAGAACATTATGCGTCAACAATTTTGCAATATACAAATACATTTCATTATAATATTTTTTTACAAGTTCATACTGGATACTGTGAAATAAAAATAAAAACATCAAGATGCAAGATTTTATAGAGTACCTACGATTAAAAGTAGTAGAGAGACAAAAGTAATAAAAACAATATAAACACACAAAATAATTGAATTAGTTACAATATTGACAGCAAATATGAAAAAACGTATTTTTGTAAGTATTGTAAGTATTTATTCAAACTTTGAACGCCATAAGTGCCATTGTCCACCAAACGCCACTTTATCATAACGCCAAACGCCACTTGAGTCAGTTGCGTTCATAGATTAACTTATATGTACGGATGGCGCTGTAGGCACGATACTCGTGACAACTTTAGGCTTCGTTGGCGTTCATAGCTACAGTATCCAGTACAAAATACCTTGATACAATTAATCTTACCATTTATATGAGGCCGCGTTCATGAATAATATGGTGGCATCTCTTATATTTAAGTGTCGTCTGTCGAATAGTCTCAACAGGGTTATGTTGGCATAGTGCATGAAAAAATAGAGAGAATTCCAGCACTACAAAGCTCAGTTGTACTGATGATTCACTAAGTTATTTATGTCTTAGAATTTTTCTCAATTTTGCAGTACCTACATTTCAAGGCTACAGGGAAATGATGGTATAAATCCCCTTTATGGCTGTATCAATTTTATACCTTACTGAAACAATATAATATATTTATCCTACCAGCTGAATATTGTACTACATGTATGCAATTTTAAAAATAAATAAATAAATAAATAAGGTGTAAAGTTACATGACTTATTATAAGTCTTTCCGTGACCATTCCTTAAAACCAAACTACGGTGTATGTATTTTTTCAAAAGTACTTCAATTTAATACTTACCAAGAAAAGGGTCTGTTAGGCTACCTGAAGAGTAAATTTACAAAATATAAAAACAAAACATTATAAATTACTGAGCTACTGCTAAGTCAGATATTTTTTTGGCGTCTCATTTCACTCCCAAATGCGGTAGTATATTGAAACTGATAAATCACACGCCTTTTTAATTTTAAAGTTTTCACAGTGATTTGGCAATTGTAGATAAAATTATCTTCACTGTATTCTCCAGAGGAATGAGACTCTCACATTGCGTAATTAATTAGTTATTTTAGGCACCATCATTCTTTTGTTTTAATGTCGCTTTGAAAGGCTTTCAAGTATGCTCATAAGTATAATGTTCAAATAAAGAAACATCAAGAAATATTGGTCAACTATTTAAATTTTATTTTCATTCATTTTCTTAATATTGCATTATCTTCATTGAAATGTGGAGTAGGTACATAATCTTATTGAGTGTTCTATACTTTTGATAAATATACCAAATAAAAAAGTAAGTGCGTTAACAGGAACAGGCCATAACTTAATTTATATAAATTATTCGAGTTAAGGTGGTCAGTTATATGGCCACGGTTAAAATATCAGATAATATCAGATATTTTATACCGAAAGCTGAAGCGAGTGAATGTTTTAAGTATAAGTTATTTTATTGCACATTAACATATCAGATCACAATCAGTGCAGAATAGCACTTAGTCAACTAAAGTGGTTTTACCGTTTCTCACAATTCCTCCATAGGACCTTATTTTATTTTAAGTTAGATAACAACATAAATAACATAAAAACTGTTGTATATTATTTAATCTGGTAACTAAGTAGATTTAAATTTAATTTTTAAGGTAAGTGTTCCTTTGTAGTATTTATTTATGAAAAAAACTTTTTAAGTTTTGGCTGACGTGGGCTGTTTTTTTTAATAGGCATAAGGTGGATTCTAGCGATACCTAAACTAATTCTAAATTTACCAGAGAAGCAGATTTCGAGTCAGCGACGTATGTACCACGAATCTTAGAAACTAGATTTTATAACATTAATATTGTAAATATATTTGTAAAAAAGCCTATACATATACAAAGTATACCGAAGCGTACATAACTGTTGTACTTAGAGAGATTTGTGTTTTTAGTTAACTATTTTGTTGGTATTTATTGTATGTAACACTGGTGTATAGAAGTGACACTCCATAGTACGCGTTTAGCACCACCGCTCGCGACTTAGGTTTGCCAAAACTGGCTTGTCTTAATTTCATAAATTGTTTCGATTGAAAGAGTTTTAAGAGTGTAACCTCTATACTTCTTAGTATTATTTGTAGCTATTTTAAAAACTTTTTAATGCTTTGTGCACCGGAAGCGTTAAAGTTTGAAAATCACAACATCCTTATATTCTTATCTGCGTACGGTGATGAGATGTAAGCCCTGAAAAAGAAAAATATGTTAAATAATTTTACAAAAGCTTGATTTAAGAGCCAAAATTGCGTAGCAAATATCTAACATTTTAAGGTACTGTTAGGTGACCGTTGTAGTATATAAGGTGCTAATAAATTAGGTACCAATATTTCCAGGGCGTAACTTACTTATCAAAACAAGTCACTTTCACTCAGACTACTTTTCAAAATTTTTAAAATAAACGTAAACTTTTCTTACATATTCATCCAAACGGACTGCTTTAGTAATGGAAAATCGAGATTTTTTCAAAATTTTTAAAGCTGTTAGAATAAAAGTGACTTGTTTTGATGAGTAGATTAAACCTATTTATCTCTTTCTATAATATTGGTAACTAATTTGTTAGCACCATTTATTGTCATTTACAGTCGCCGGAAAAAATATAGGATGCGACAAAATACTCAACATACATCGTCTGTTTTTCCGGCTTAGAACAATTTAGTTATTTACAGCAGTCCATATATTCGATGACTAGGTGGCGCCAGTGTCGCTAAAAGAGTTTCATAAACATCGCGGGAACTACAAGATAGCCAAAATCTGTTTTAAAACATTTAAAGCTAAAATAAAAAATATCAAAAACCTAGATGCTGTTAAAAGTGCCATGCAGGGTAGAGTGCTCATACATACACATCCATGCATCTTGGAAGTTAGTATCTACATCTACTAAATAAAAGTGAACTAGAAAAATCAAGTTTAATTCGGAATGTATAAGATCGAAGAAACCAATATTTTTGCCTATAATATCTATCTAAAAAATGTTATCCCGTTTTCTAGGGGTTTAACATTTAAAAAAACACATGCTCGCCTCATCATCATCAGAAGAGACTTTTATATCTGACAGAAGCTCTTATTACAATTCCCCTATTTCTGTAGGTGAAGTAACCTTCTCACTCAAATAATTTCATGCATATTTTTCCTTTGACTTCGACATATCGAATTTAGTATCAACAAGGATGATATAGACTAGATTGGCAGTCGCCATAGTACGGATCGGCCGCGGTTTTTGTAGTTCGATTATTAAATCTAGATGGCGCTGAAATATAACCAGAGGCTTTGAAGACAAAACAATAAGACTACAGATGTTTCATATTACTACAAATGTATTATTTTTCAAAAATATTGCATAATAATACATTTGCAGTGATATGAAATATCTGTAGTCTTATTGTTTTGCCTTCAAAGCCTCTGGCTATATTTCAGCGCCATCTAGATTTAATAATCGAACTACAAAAACCGCGGCCGATCCGTACTAAGGCGACTGCCAATCCAGTCTATATCATCCTTGGTATCAATTATTAAGATAAGACTGACATAGAGCATTAATCAAAAGGGAGGAACCATGCGCACTAATTTATAAACAAAAAAAAACTGACACTTTCCAATAATAGGTTTAAATAATAATAGGTTTAAAGCTCTGAGATAGATAAGTGACATGACATTGACACATCAATTTGAAGGTGGAATTTTTAAGTTTTCTGTCAGATACATCAGTGAGGCACCCTATTCTACTGGTACAAATGACCACAGCAAAAGCCAAACCGTACTAGCGTACAAACTTTCAACATCTAATTGAACCTGAGTGGAATTCGCTTGTTTTTTATATTTTTCTTTTTTTCTGGCAGTCTTCACGCGCGGATCGCTATTCGTTTAGCACTGGGAGCATGGATCTAAAAGAATAATTATGTACTATGTTAGTAAATATTTCTGAATTCTATTATCACAGATAAAATATTAAAAAAATTTAAACCATTCGAAAATTACACATCCGGTTCGAGGGACCATTGTGATTTTTTCGAACAGTTTCTAAAGTACTCTAAGTTAGTAAATATAGCAATGAAAAGTACGCCACTTGGCTGAGATAGGTGATGAGTTAAGCATGAAAGCATGTTGGGCCTACCAACTTATTTATAAATGATTATTAAGTAGTTATATTTTTATGAAATGAGCTAAGTTAAGTGATTAACTACTCGCTAATAGAATTTGGTTCAAATTATATTTAATTAGGTGCAAAAAATATGTTGCGATTCGAACGACTTTAAAATACATACTCGTACATTATGTAGGTGTGTAGTATGTAGTCGAGAAAAAAGATACGTAACTAATGTTTTTTACAGATTACTGGGATAGAATAAAATACAATAAAATTACAGAAACTCCACTTCCTTATCTTTATAAAGAGCGTGTTAAAGCTTTTCCTGAGAACGAAAAAGACGTCAATCACCTCGCCTCACTGTTATTGCATGGACACAAAGCTTTGAAACGATCGACTCAAGCCGATTCCGCGTCGATAGATGTAGGAAGACCCTACCTAAGTTTTCTCATTCCACTGGTCGATTTTATAGTGACATCCAGTTGGCTAGAGATGGCGCCACTATATGTGCAACTTAGTTTTTTTTAGTCACAAGTTGGTAGGCCACCAGCTGAGCCAGCATCGACAATGACAACACATAGTAATTAAACAATAAAAACATAGTACCTTCCGTTTCCAAAGCTATGGGAATGGGACCTGGCCGCGTAAGAAGTAAACATACATATAAGCGATACGGCTAAATAATATATGTATACGAACCATAGACATATGTAGGGGAACATAAAAAGTCATTGTTTGGAGTTCAACGCATGGGCGGCAGATTGCCAACGGCGGAGACAGCTGCAGCCGTTGCCAACTCGCAACGGCAGCCGTCAACACTTTGGTGTCAGCCGTTAACGGTTATTTATCAACACTATGAGGTGCGGTTAAAGTACCTCCCATTACATATCGCTCCGGAACATTGGAATCAACATCATTTAATTCATATGCAGTACAGTCAATTTCATAAATATATATACGCTACCAAAGCGTTAAAAATATCTATACAACTATATGCCATAACCATAAGGTTAGTGTTTACATATATTTGACGCTATGGCTGTAAGTATAGATATTTATGCCTTTGACTGTACACAAATTGTCAGGGCGTGCATTTACTAGGTTATACAGTCAGGGCTGTATATTTCGTGGCGTGTATTAACTGTACCTCTAGAAAGTATAATACTGCACCCTTAATGTATAATACTGCACCCCCTGATAATTTGCGTACCGTTTACGAATTAAATGGGGAACAAAGAATTACCGGGGCTTGCATTATTTGGTCTTACATTCCAGAGCAACACTTATTGGGACGTATATTAACCGCACAAAGTGCCAATGATTATTGCCGCAAATGTAATGTGTCAACGGCTGACGCCAACGCGTTAACGGCTGCCGTTGAGACATGGCAACGGCTGCAGTTATCTCAGCCGTTGGCAACATGCCGTGTTTAAAAAGCCTTAATACTGCTGGCTGGCGTATTCTGAGCAAGCCCTTGCTCCCTACCATGCTCCACTAAATATGTCAAGTGTTAGTTACCTTGACAAAAATCCACGAAACAGTCAGTAAAATTTTGTCACTAAAAACTCCAATTAGAAAAAATAAAAATTTTCCCTTTATTATAATACAAATTAGATGATAATAATTTAAGACAGTCTACCTCGTGTATTTTTGCAAGAACCTAAATATCTCTAAATGACTAACTTTTAATGCCAATTGACATAAATGTAACGAATGGGAATCCTTGATATTGACAGTACAAGAAGATTTTTCTGTAAAGGCTACCACAAACCGGGAGCGTGAGGCGCCGACGGAGCGTGCCCAGCGCGTTCAATAACACTGAATCAAATGCGGTGTGCCGCGCTGCCGGTGTGTGTCACCGTATATTTGATTCAGTGTTATAGAGCGCGCTGGGCACGCTCCGTTGGCACCCGCGCTTCCGGTTTGTGTTGACCTTTAGACATTTAAAATCTATCCGAAATATTTCAGTAGCAGGTTGGTTTACTTTTACTGAACAACCCTGTGAAGATTATACTCATTGGAATTTTTTATTCTAATACAGCCACGGTTTTGACGTGACCCACTTTGAACATCGATCAACGCAAGGAAACATTTTTCAATAGCAATGTCATACATAGTCTATGGGAATTCTTCCATAAATTACGTTTTGACTGCTCTGCATTTTGAACGCCACACACGGTTCTTGTTACGAACAAAATTGATTCTTATGGTGGCACTTCACTTGGCGTTGCGTGTTCGCGTTGCGCTATTGTCATCTCCGTCTTTCACGCTAGAATCGGTATAGTGCTCCTCTCTCGCACACGCAACTATTTCGTCAAATACGCCAAGTGAAGTGCCAGCATTATGCGGATGTGGGTAGGTTAATTTTTGCATTACCGTATTGTCGTCTATAGCCGACGCTGGCGTTCAAAAGTTAAAAACTATACTTAGTCGCGGAATGAAAAGGTTCGTCAATTTCGATCTTAACTCGTTGATATAGAGTCGAAAAGTGACGAACTTTTTCACTCCACGACTATGTCTTAGACTATAAGTCAGTTGATAGGTGGTATCATGATCTCTATTCAAAATTTCAGAAAATATAGACAGGGGAGCTACTTCGAAATTTCCCTTTCACTCTCTGTTTAAAATTGTTAGCGTGAATGCAATGGCACGGTACAAAGTTCGAAAATCGGTGTTGAATCAAACTAAACCTGCACAAATATTCCAGAATAATCATCCCAAATGCTACATTTACAATCAGACATAACTCCCGCATAAAAATAAGCTTATTATTTAAGAATGTCTATAAAAGTAGCTGTAATGAGAGAATGTAGATGAAAATGCTGAGTATAGTAATAAAGTATTAGTAAATACAAAATGTATGTAAGTGCAAGCATGAGCCAAATTAATATGTTGATAACTTGACACTACGAGTAAATAAGTGTTGCGATTTTGTTAAATATTGTAGGTAATTGTTCTTGATCCTTGAACGAGAAGTTTTAAATGATTGACGAATATTATCAGTTTTTGGCGATTCGATTGCAGCTGGAGGTCAATGATCTCAATCATTATACTAATATGGATACGCCGCGGAATTTCAGGGTTTGTGTTATTAGAAAAGGACATTTTTTTGTTTTATTTACACAATATCAATTTCTATTACGGGTTAACGTTTTAAGAAGGTAAGTGTAATTAATGTAACGTTATAAGTAAGTTTTTCTAAATTGATTAAAATAAGATTTAAAATAAAATATGTGAGTTAAATATAATTTTAATCACCGTTGGTTAATTGAAATGTTGTCTATTCTAGTTTATATGATGAGTGCTACAGGGGATCGAAGCGCTGGCTGGCAGCTTCCTCGCGCAACGTAACAGCCTTGCTATACAGCGCAGAAATGCGGCCATCATCTTTGGGCCTATTCCGTAGAGGAGAGCCTTTTTTATGGTTATTAGTTGCTTTTATTTCCAGTTATACTTTTAATTTAGTTTTAGTTGTTTTATGTAGTGAATTTAATTCCTATTTGTGTGGGTGCAATTGGGAACATTTTTTAATAACATAAAACACTAAAATATTTTTTTGGAACTTAGTGGCGTATCCATATTAATATTATGCCAGCAAATTGCCGATCAGTAATTATTACACATTATTTCTAACGGAATATTGATCGCGATTACCCATAGTTTTTTAATGCTGATGCGCTTCTTGCATGAAATCCGTCCTTTACGTTACCCCAAGCAGCTATTGGTCTTTTTGATTTCCCTTCACTTCGGATTTATTACTTTAACCTTTCAACTTTAATGTAACGGTGAAACATCGGTCATCAAACAACACAGGACTAAAGCTGACAATTAAAACCTAAGGTTTATTGTTCACGGCACGGTTTGACCACGGCACAGCGTGTTAGCGGCGCCGTGGCTAAACACACGACGCAGTAGGTAAAACAACGGACGGCACAACATACATAGCCACAGATTACTTAATAGTTACTTCGTAACAGATACTGCATCCCGTACAAAATCTTGGTACTTACCGCGATTGTAGCCACAGATTATACTACTCCGTCTCCTTAAGAATGTGTGCGTGCCGACAGTGACAAGGGCTGGCAGTTTGGATTAAAAAAAAATTCTCTACATGTTGTTTTACCATTTTGTCGGGATAATTGCTATATATTATATCCATGCAAACTTTCTAGCACTAATATTCCCTAAGCTAAGCCACGGACGGACAAAGGGACAGACAGACATGGCGAAACTATAAAGGTTCCATTTTTGCCATTTTAGCTCTGGAATCCTAACAAAAAAGGATATTTATTGTAATGCGCAGAACACATTGCCATGCTCACAGTACCCTAACGTTATACTAGATACGAAGGTCAACTTTCGAACTTCGCATCGTGCCATCCCGCTCACGCTTGTAGCTTTTTATAGAAGAGTAAGAGGGACAGCACGTTACGAACTTCCAAATTGTTATATTAATTAATTCTAGCATAGTCATATTAAAGTTTGCTCCCTGTTTCACCATTTTCACTTATAAAAGTCCAGGCGGCATATTTTTTCCGTGGAACACGAATGAACGTGCGTCGGCGCGCGCTTGTGACAACCTACTGGAATTTCGATCGCAGGAGATCGTCCCCGCGGTAGGTAAATATCGCGCGTAAGTACATGGCATGCATGAGGCCTGACATAGCCCTGTTACAATAATGAATCTTGTGAATTATACTAATCTTATTTTTAAATTAAGAATCCTAAAAATGATAATTAAGTTCAAATTTAATTGCCGCTAAACGTCACGATCGTTTTAATCGGGTTGGGAAGGGGTACGATTCAGCTCATTCAGCGCACACGGTAAAACCGTGCGCGCCGTGATAAAACCGTGGCCGTGTCCAAACCTCCATCCATAGTAGCTCATACAACATTGGAGACCGTGTCATTGAATTACAACAAGAAGTCTAAAGGTTTATCTATCGCTGACAATATTCCGTTAGAATCACGTCTACGATATTTTAGAATGCTATCAGATTTCGCCCGGTTAGGTAAATATTTAAGCGTGGGTCCATGGACTTAGGTTGTACTCACAGCTCCATATTATGCACTGAGGAGGTGGGGCATGTTGTGGCAGCCCGGATGTGGCAGTGTTTGTGGCAGACGAGCGCGCAGTCGCGGCACTCGTAGCCCTGCTTGCCGAGACGGCGTGCGATCGTCTTGTGGCACACCGAACATACGGAACCGCTGGAATGTGACAACAGCATGAATTAATCTATTGTAGTGAGATAAACAAATAACTCACGTTTTTAATCAAGTTTAACCCGAAACATGTCGGCCTGTCGGGCTAATCCGTAGCCACTCTTCCAGGTGCACACGCCTAACCTAGAGTATGCTTCGTTAGAGATTAGGCTCGGGTTTTTGTCATATCAACACCTCGCGCTTAAGCTTGCATGACATTACTATTACTCTTATTATTTCTTTGATAAAGCACGGTCTCGCTCGCTCGACGAATTTCGTACAATGACCTGTCACTCCGAGTAATGTCTCTGTTGCTTGCAAGTAAATATTCGCCGTCGCGCACGCACGCGCATGAATCCGTACGAAAGCGACGGTAAATATTTACGCGCGGGCGACAGACAAGTAGTGAGTGCTATATCATACTGGCGATTTGCAAACGTAATAAAAGCAAGGCAATCTCCGCAAATGCGTAACGTTTTCGTCGCGAGCGCGCAGCGAGTTCTTCGCGCCTATGGCACTGGTCACACCGCCGGCGAGTAAGTGTGAGCTATCGGCGATTTTCTCACCCAAGAAACGAGCAAAAGATAATCGCTCCCGTGTAAATAGGAGAGTTATATATTTCTAGTTCATCGCTGGCTGTTCATCGCTGGCTGTTCACACTGCCGGCGAGGACTCTCTCTTCACTAGTTGATCGCAGCGATAAAACTCGCTCAGCGGTACTCGGCGATGAACGCTTGGCGATCAGAGCGATCATTCTGCCGTACAATTGCCCGTCGCTCACGAACACTCGCTTATAGCCGAGCGACAAAACTATAGAAACTACACACTCGCTTCTCGCCGCTCACCCACTCGTTTTTAATCTTAATCTGACGCGCTCGAGTATTTTAAAGAATCAATTTTTTTTTACTAAGTTTTATGACGGGGTGCCCCAGGCAAACCCCCCACATGAAGTGCTCATATTCAATGGGGGTACTCTAGAGGGTAAGGTATCCCCCCCATATATTAATCTGCCGCGCTCGAGTAACTTCACAAATCCCCTCTTGGGCTCCCCTACTAATACGTCCTCAAATCACCAGTGGGATAAGGCTGTGAAGGTCATTGTGCCAAATACTTCGTGATCCGCGACCGTATTTTAATTTCAAACTCACCCGCTCAGATGCTTAGCGATAAACGTGTGCTCGTTGTAAATATGGAGTTTGACGCCCTTCCGTCTCCACCGGGACCTTTGGGCCACAGCCAGCGGCACCAGATAATGCTTCTTGATGCCAGCTTCTATGGTCTCCAGGACCAGGGTCGAGGCTTCGTGGATGAACGTGCGGGCTGACGCTGTACTGAAGCCGGACATCTCGCTGAGAGAGGACCTTTTGAGGTTAATATTTCGGTTTGTGGGAAAGGGGGGTGAAGAGCATGAAGTTTGGGGAGTCCAGTGGGAAGTTAATAAAAGGTTGGATTGAGGTTATTAACAGGGATTGTTTGATTTGAAGGTGAAGAATATGTATGAAGTTCAGGAGTAGAGTAAAACGGGTTGGGTTGTAAAAGGAAGGAATTATTTAGTTTGGTTGAGGTATAGATTGCAAGTGCATATTTATTTTGAGGTTAATATTTTGATTTGTGGGAAAAGGGGGTGAAAAGAGTATGAAGTTGGGATGTGTAGAAAAAGGGTTGATTGCGATTTTTTTGGGGAAGGAATTGTTTGGTTCGGATGGTTAATTGTAAGTGCGTATTTTATTTTGAGGTTAATATTTTGGTTTGGGAAAGGGGAGTGAAAAATATGATGTTGGGAGAAAGAGTGGATAACGGTTTTTTTGGGGGAGGATTGTTTGATTTAGATAAGATATTTTACATTGAAATTAATATAAGTTTTATCGGAGAATGGGACAGAAAAGGCATGTAATTTTTTTAAGTAAAATAGATTCATATAAAAGTGATATAGTGATTTGTCGGCGACAAATTGATATATGTACAAGTTTGTATGATTTACGAGGTTTAGAAAATAGTGAATTAAAAAAAATGAGTGATCATAAAGTGTCAATAGTAAAGCGTGATCCAAAGCGATTCATTCACGCATCGGTTGTAGAAAAAAAAGAAAATTTTAGTATGAAAAACCAGTGTTACCAGATTGCAGTGCGATTATCCCCAGCGCATGAGTGTTGACAGATGAAAAGAAAGAAAATACACCATTAGTGCTGTAATGTTACCAGCTCATAAATATTGTACCATACATCTTATGGCAAGACAGCATTATTTTGGTGGTTAAAAGCAAAATTCAGTTAGTGTTTGTATAATATATAAATACAATATTCATATGTATTTGTGAAGTTAGAATATAATGTAGTCTTGCCATGCCATTATAGCAATATAACTTTGAGTCACTCATTTCCAAATATACGCAAAAATACTTGGTACTAGGCACTCTGTTTTTCTAAATACATACGTGTTTATTACAAAGTTAGTTTTACATGCTTAGTTTAAACCATGTTTAAACTAAGCAAAATCTCACACTTTACAGACTTCATATTCCTGGCAACTTTTTTCACCCACAGTTAAACACCATTTAAAGCAGTGTTGCAAGAAATTGGGCTTAATAATCCCCACAAATTAAACACTTATTTTTTTGGATATTATTTCTCAAGTTTTTAAGCAACGCCTCGCTATTATGATTAGCCCAATAAAATATAAAGAAGACTAGTCTAAATTCGTCAGATACCTCTGCGAAACTAAACAGCTCTGAATATGAAGTTTGAATCACAATAAATTACGAGAGCAGTTTGTTGTTGAGATTAGAGGCGCTGTCAATTTCTTAAGCTACAGTAAATATTTTTTTTATAATTTGTGACCAAGGTTTCACAACAATACAGCCAATTTTTTTTTAATTTAATTCCTTGTGACATTAGTGGCAGTACGTACCTTCGGGAAGTCCTAGACTCGTCTCCGGACTGCGCGGGCGACGCGCCGGCCGAGTACACGTTTCTATTGGGGACGGATAGGGCTTTGTCTGGAAATTATATAAAAAAAGTTGATGACTGCTTACATATTTTTTATTCCATCGTCTATCATCATCCTAGCCTATATATGTCGTGAGAGGGCTTAGGCCGTAGTTCCAACGCGGATCCAGTGCTAATTGGGAACTTCACACGCATTGTTGAATTTCTACACAGGTGTGTGCAGGATTGCTCACGATGTTTTCATTTAAAGTAAATTTCAAATGTAATTTCGCACATAAAACTCAGGGTACAAATATCTGCCCCGACCGGGAATCGAACCCGAGACTCCACGCCCACGCTTCGTAGTCAGGTCTAATCATTATTACGTAAATATATTACGTAAGACGATTTAGGGGGGATAGGGGGTCGACCATGTCTTATTTTTTCTTATAGCCCTGGGTCTTGATATTTCTAAAAAATAAATTATTTAAATGTGCAGTTAAGGAAAAAACTTCAAAATAAAACGAAACTTGCTTACCAAAAATTAAAACTATAAGTACTCCCTACGAAAAAGGTTCCTAAAAAATTGTTTCTTTGAAGGAAAAAATTAAAACAAACCAAATCTGTCTTACGTAATAGGTGAATAGCGTCTAGGCTATCCAGTCGTCTATCTAAAGCCTAAGATGGTACAGACCTTGGTGGTTCCGTTCAGCGCTGATGCTGCGCACACGACTCTGTTCGAGCTCGCTGTCTGTCAGCTCTAGGGACGCGCCGCGCGTGCGCGACCGCCCAAGCCTGCCAACAAACAAACAAAATTATAAACAAAAAAATACCAACGTAATGTGTGTTGCCAGTGATGACTAAACCCCGGGATTTTGGTGGCACTTTTGAACTGTGTTATTATTTATTTATTTATTTCCACATTACATCTATCATTACAGTTACCCAATGCGATAGAGTAGCACATTAAATAAAATTAAAAAGAATAATAACAATTATAAATTAAATCTCTGTCAATCTTTAAATCTATGCTTAAGGGGTACTATCTGTCATCTTGTAATAATTAGCTTTATTATAGTTTATTTATTTATTTATATGTGGCTTTTTATCCCACTGCCTATATTTATTTTGGACGTGTATTATATGTACGATATATGTATGAGTAGATGCGTTTTAATATTCTGATCCACTGTTGATGCACCACATGCTGTAAACTAGCCCTTCCTTCTTTCTGTTAAAGGGTTGCCTGGAAGAGATCGCTCTTAAGCGTTAAGGCCGCCTATTGCTTACCTTGTAAATTTCTCTCTGTGTACCTGTTTTCTGTATTGCTTACTATTTCTGGTGTACAATAAAGTGTCATTGTATTGTATTGTATTGTATTGTTGTATTGTACATTGATAATGATAACATAAGACATTTTTGTGAATTCATTAAGATAACAACAGAACACATCAACCCGAGTGGCAAGTCTACCTAAATGATATCGATGTAAGTAGCTTGAAGAATCGCCAGACTCAAGCGACAGTGGGCAAGGCACATCGCTCGTAGAACTGATGGCCGATGGGGTCAAATGGTTTTCGAAATACGTCCGCGAACCGAAAGACGCAGTGTAGATAGGCCTCCAACAAGATAGAGCGATGACATGAGGGCGTATTTTATAAAGAAAGACGCAGTGTAGATAGGCCTCCAACAAGATAGAGCGATGACATGAGGGCGTATTTTATAAAGAAAGACGCAGTGTAGATAGGCCTCCAACAAGATAGAGCGATGACATGAGGGCGTATTTTATAAAGAAAGACGCAGTGTAGATAGGCCTCCAACAAGATAGAGCGATGATATGAGGGCATATTTTATAAAGCTTGCCATCGCTTTCACCATCTTATACTTTTCACCGGAAATAAAACTGTCAATGCAATACCAAGTGTTCGTGCGTTGGACAATACGGCTTCTAAAGATGCGGCATATTCTTTTATGTAAGCTGATAGTCCGACAAGCTCGTGCGCGCCCTCCGCGGAACCCTGTCGCAGTCAGTATTTGCCGCACTTATTAAAACAATCTTGTTAAGGACAGCAGAGGCTCCCTGCGACAGGGTTCTGCCGAGCGCCGCGCACGAGCTTGTCAAGGTATAGTTTTACTTGCCTTCTCTTGATGGTGCCGAAGAAGTCTCTGCGCCTCTTCTGCCGCGGCGCGGGCTCGGGGGGCACTTCTTCTGGCTTGTGGACGTAATCACCTTGCTGCAGAGAAACAGTAATATGTAAATTTAACTCTTAGAAAAATCTGGACTGAAATTTTTTAGTCAACCCACTTGCAATAAGTATATTTACTAACATATTTAATTTAATATAAAATACTTTTCATCCATTAACCAGTTCGGTGAAGGTTGTTTTATACTCTAATCCCCAACTACTAGGTTGTTTCTATAAGTTCAACCTAAATAAGTGATCCGTAATGACTGGCTAAGTTCATAAATTAGGTAGAAGGCTTGGGTTGTAGTTTCCAGACGGGCCAGTGCAGTATGGGAACGTCACACACACCAATGAACTGTTTCGCAGAAGTAGGTACGCAAGTTTCCTCAAGATCATTTTTCATCACACAGTTCAGTTTGAGCAAATGAGTACTTTTTTTTTTATTGATAGAGGGAGGCAAACGAGCAAGTGGGTCACCTGACTAAGAAAAACTAATTCATTTATTATTCGTCTAAAATATAGGAAGTAATTTGACTTCTAATACTATATTGTTTAGTTACTTCTATTTCAAACCACAATCACTAAATGCTCGAGTGCTGTCCATGCTTTTTTAACAAAACGGGTGCATCAAATTCAACAATCGTGCGTAAGTATTATGTGTACGTGTTATTATTATGGTAACCTTTCTTAATCACTAAAAACATTGACCTGAGGCCCTACCACGAAGTGCATAATTCGAACTTCGTTTTGTGCCGTCCCGCTCACGCTAATATGATTTGACACGAGAGTGAGAGAGATAATGCGATACGAACTTCGATTTTCGAATTTCGTAGTAGCGCCTCTGTGTTTAATTTGTCCAAAAACGTTTCGGTTTAATTGTCGTGTGCTGTACTTTAGCAGTGCTCCATTCTTTTTGTGAAACGCGAAAAGTTCAAAATAAAAAATGTTGAATAGTTATTTTCAGAATTGATCTTTCAGATAAGCAGTAAACAGATCTAAATAATAAATCGACAATACTTTTAAAAAGGTCCTATCTCAAATCCATAATATGAAAATTTAAAAGGAATCTTAAAGCTACGAAGTAAAGTTAATTATCGATTGTGAGATGCGAGTTATTTCAAAGTAATTTTGAAATATTGAAGTTTTTGCCAAACTAAAATTTGGACAAACGCTTTTACAAGTTAAGTATGAAGTATCTTTTTCTATTTATTTTTTTATTTTCTTCAACTTCATTTTTTTATTACTTTTACGGTCATCCCGTGAAACCATATATTTCAAACTAAATACAAACTGAAATATAGATGCACAGAAAAAACCCCAGAAAAAAGACCAAAGGTAGAGGGCATAACATAGATGCGCTTTATCACTGCCTAAATGTGATTATAACAGACTGAAGTGTACGATGTATGGGAAAGATTCGTCGCTAACTTCTAGACCAGTGATGGTGTAGGGGTAAGCACGCAGCACGGAACGCTGAGGACCTGGGTTCGATTCCCAGCATTGGTCTTTTTTCTGGGGTTTTTTCTGTGCATCTATATTTCAGTTTGTATTTAGTTTGAAATAAACGTTTTTAATGATTTTGATCGGTAACCTATAATTAAACATCGCTAACCACGTAGCATACTTAGTTACTAAATGGCTCTGATGGCTGCATAAAAGTGTAAGCCTAAGTTTGGGTGTACTTTATTCTCTTTTCTGACTGAAAATCTTTATTTTATCACCACATTGGCACAACTCAGTAACTACAATGATACGTAGTTATCGATATACCTACACCATTTTTTATTTCCTTTAACTTTAAACAAATATTCAACAGGTAAATTGATGTTAATTGGGATGTCCCAATTTTTGACAACGTATAATAAATCGAAAACCGTTTGGAGAAATAGGCTTTGTGAAGCGTTTTCAAAAATCAGATTCCAAAAATATGATAAACTGAATTAAATAAAGAAAATTTAAGTAATGACCTTCATTTGACCCCTGCAGTGAATCATCACAAAGGCAGATATAAAGCAGGTCTACACTCTAAAGCATATTGACAGTTTGAATGTTGCTGTCCTGCTTATAATAGCAAAGAGTGACAAAGACAGAACTTTAATCACATGATGCGCACCTGGCTTTAAACAGTTGTCATTTATCGTAAAGTCCGAAATGTATACGAGTATTTCCAATGTATTTTTACAAATTTAATTATTAAATTACTACGTTACAAGTAAATATAAAATAATTTAAATAGCAGATTTTAATAAAAAATATCTATTTACTATCACACCATTAAACAAACAGGAATAATCAAAGCTAAAAGAAGAGAAATAAATGCTATTTTGTCATGGTTCATTTAGGACCCTAAGCCGTGCTTGTATTATTGACAGTGACAAGACAAATCATAGACAAATCAGTAGTGCCACAGATTATGTTATGTACGACTTGAATTTTTCTAGGCAATGGAACGTGGCTCTATCACTGTGACGTCATCCAACGTATTTCTTAAAAAATTTATAAAAAATTAAATACTCAACAAAATTCAAAATCGATGAAAACGGTATCTTAAAATATCCTATTCTTTCCAAAAAAAATATAAAAACTATAGGTTATTTTTTTTGGTGCATCCCAATTTATCTAATATACTAGCGTCCCATTTCTTATTGTTAAAGAGATCATCAAAGAATCATTAAAGATTAATGACGTCAAGGTTGAAACACTGTCATATTTGACGATAACTTTTCGTAACACTAATGGAATAATATAATATAACAATGACTGTGAACTAAATATTTATTTATTTTGCATTAAAAAAAATCGGTTTCGCAAAAATTTTAATTATCAGATAGTTTCTATCGATTTACTGTGCTATTTGTCGAAGTTAAAGGATATAAAAAATACAGCGCAGGTATAGGTAGTTGTTATATTAGTGCAAAAACCATACCGCGTCGGTGTCACCATTGGTTTTGGCGCCATTTTCTTTTATCCTCACGCTTTTGGCGGGAGAAGAGTGTGGCGTAGACACGTGTTGCTCCGTCTTGTTCTCGTCTATGCTCTCCATAGTGGTCGTGTCTGGCGAGTCTAGTTCTAGATTGTCTATGGCTTCGTCGCGCTCGACTTCGATGAATTTGCCGGAGTCTGTTAGTTCCACCTTTCGGGGGATTTGGGGGTTAGTGTGGCAACACAAAAACACGTCACTGGGGGCTGCTACGAAATTTGAAAATCGAAGTTCGTAGCATCCGTCTCGCTTTCTCGTGTTAAATACTATTAGTGAGCGGGATGGCGCGATGACGTTCGAATTTTAAATTTCGCAGTGTAAGGCCAGGGTTGGGGACATTTTGACAGGCGTACGGCGTTTTTTGTAGTTATTAAAGGCCACCACAGACATAACAAACGGCGGAGCGTGCCCAGCGCTCTCTATAACACTGAATCATATATAAGGTGACACACTCCGGCAGCGCGGCACAGCGTATATAGTTCAGTGTTATAGACCGCGCTGGGCACGCTCCGTCGGCGCCCCGCGCTTTGGTTTGTGGAGGGCTCAAGTATCTGGGGAAAGTATAAAGTATGTCAATCTTGTTTCACTTTGAAAATTAACTCGTAATGAATTTATTGTTTAGGCGTTCGTGATTCTCTGTTATACATATATATCATCATCATCATTTCGACCTATTATACGTCCCACTGCAAAGTACCTACAAAAGACCGAGAGAACATGGGCAGTAGGTCCCACACGGGTTCAGCGCGGATTGGGAACTTCACATACACCATTGAATGCCTTCGCTGGTGTGTACAGTAAGTTTCAAATGTAATTTCGAACGTAATTTAAAAAAACTAAGAGGTGCATGTCCAGGCTTCAACCCACTACCCTCTGCTTGAGAGGCCAAAGATCAATGCACTAGGCTACCATGTCTAATTCATCGTTTACAGCTGTCAAAATGTCTCCAAGTTCACAAACACGATTAAATCATGAACATGGACTAAATTACTATTCTCGAGCAAAACATGCTTGAAAATTTAATCAAATTATTTACTGACGAGCAACTAAAACATGATATTTACACTAATTAAGATAAACCGACCAATCCACTCTTTTTCCCTGACGTTGAATGACCAGTTTACCATTTGTATGAAACTTGTATGGAAATTTAGCTTACCTTGATGGATTTCTTCGGCTCCTGGTTTGTGATTATCCAATCCAAATCATGCATGAAACGGAGGCGGGATGAAAAAAAACAATGTCAATGTTAATAAAAACAAAAAAAAAACAGTTCATAAACAGGTTCTTAATAAACGGTAAATCGTAGGGAAAGCAATACCTAGTTTGCTTACATGAATTGTACTGTTTGTATTTCTTTGTACACTATCACTATACAAAGTGTTACCCCGGCGCCACACATATTACAAATGTTTGAACACATTTATTTGATCACATGAGTAGCACCGGTATTTGCTTATTTGTTCAATAGAACATCCATACAATCAACCATAGATCAAATATGTGTTGAAATGTTTCAACACATATTAAATGACTAAAAACCTCAGATAATCCAACTAATTTTTTATTTTAATTTATTTAAATGTTCAAATTTCAAATAGGTACCCTGTTCCAAAAAAGTATTCAGTAGGTACCTTATGCTAAAAGTCTGTAATAATATTGATGTCCAACTCTACATTTGAAATTCAAACTGTTCAGTAGCGATTCACCGCATGACCGTTTTTGAGAAAAAAAAAACAAAATAATATGCAACCTCGGTAAGAGATTTAATTGGCTTGTATGCATTTGTAATTTGTAGACTACTAAGCACAGTAAAAAAAGAGATTAAAAAGATAGCTACTGTGTACAAGTTGCAGTACATTATCAAAAATAAAGGAAATTTGTGGAAACTTTCACGATAGTTTAAGCAAATTTCAATTAAATTTCCTGTGGGAATTTTTCATAATTTTATGTAACAGATAATAATGAGATAGGCTTGTGAAATAACTAATTACTTGTATGCATGTATTCAGCGTGTGTTGTTCGCTAGGTACGTAGGTATATTTATACTTCTAAGAACTTTCCATAATAGAAATACCTAGGCCTCTTCAGGGCTAGAGTGAAAAGGCTGTTACTGAACCAGTGAGAAACACTATCATCTGCACTTTCCACTAGGTGAGATGGTGTTCAATCAAGAGTCAGTTTCATGTCCAAAAATCACAACTTGACAAATTCGCGGTAAGTACATAATATATACTACCGCGTTACGAGAATAGGTAATTAAAAAAACGCGCTCATTAAGAACCTGTCGCATGAAAATTGCTGCACTATTGCCGTTACAAACTCAAAAACCAAGTCCATGCTTTTATTTTGTCGTATCTTAAGACC
The DNA here is from genome assembly GCA_947859365.1 of Archips crataeganus. Lineage (NCBI taxonomy): Eukaryota > Metazoa > Arthropoda > Insecta > Lepidoptera > Tortricidae > Archips > Archips crataeganus. The sequence goes on along the minus strand of OX402071.1, from coordinate 3,192,260 downwards.
AAACGGGTTTTAGCACGTCTTTTACTGGCACAGTGTAGATGGGTCCATTCAGTGTGCTGTGGGACAGTTCTAGGGTATCTGTACCCACAGGCGTCCGCCACAGGGGTCCAAGACCCGATGGCCCCGTACTGGGTCCCCCTGGTGACTGTGGTGGCTCCTACTCACCCGCTGAACGGAGTGTATGATCAGTGTGGACTTGTTGGCCGCGTTGGCGGGACTCAGTTCCAGTTCACGCAGCGCAGACTCAGTCAGCTGCGAGTTGTCGTGGCCTGCATAAACAAATTAATCCATAATAAAGAAATAGGTACTCGTGGTTAAAATAAATAGATATAAAATAATATACATAAATCTGTACTGCAGACGTTTTTACATCCATATTGTACAGTCAACCAATTTGATTCCTAGGCTACTATACTCGTAGAACCATATCAAAATTAATCAATTTGTTTACCTTCTTCGACAGTGATCATTGACAGTGATTATTGGGTGATGTATGTCATGATGACAAACTCGATCTTTGCGAACGTGAGTGAACGATATAGAATAGGAAAGGAGTTTGCTTGTGTATTAATAATTTAAACTTCTGCTTTTTATAATACTGGTGTAGATTGTGTCATTCATGATGTCGCGTGTCGTGGTTCTTATTGCAATATTATTAACGTCCAATTTTGGCAAATTCACGCGTGTTCGTCAATGGCACTAACTATAAGATAGTGTAAAGGAAGCGAAGCACTACCTCCGTAGGTATAGTGCTATCTAGTGTATTTTGTAGGACAAGTTTTCTACTTTTTATTAAATCCGTTGTTGTGTCACGTACTTGCATTGTATTCGATTAAGGAAACTATAGGTCTATTTGTAACTCTTTGTGTAATGGTTATTTTTGTACCTATGATGACTGTTTGTTTCTTAAATAAATAAATAAATAAAATAAATAACTTGAATTGTCACTGGCCGTCTGTCAAAACTTTTTTCCTCTCATTTAATAGAGCGAAAACGTTTATAAACTCTTTACGTTTATTGCAAGTTGTGTTCGGAAAGTTGATAATCCTTTGACTCGCACTGACGTTGTAATTGTCTAGTAGTTAATGCGACAAGGTTCTTTAGTGGCCTAGGAATCAAATTGGTTGACTCTACCTATTACTAAATCTAAAGTACGACCCAGTTATCAACCTGGAATGAATGACGATAATGCACGACCTGATATTCAAATCCCCATGTTGATTCCACTAACCGTACCCTATTTCTACCCATGTAATTTACCGTCCGCCCTTTTGCCATCATCCCGCGCAATGCCATTTGGTTCTAATCTAATATTGACGGCACATTTATGGTGGCAAGAAACCGGCGGATAATATCATTCAGCGCAGCGCGTCGAGAAAAACGGACGGTAGGTAGTTTTTTTTATTTACCTTGTCCTGCTTGTATTATGAGGGTACGATGCGCACCATTTCTCCATACAAACGTAGTCCCCTGTTTCCTCCCTGGATAATGGCTTTAGAGGCAAATTTTTTTTACAGTGTAATCTGTATCTACCACAGTTATGCCCCTATGTTTCGTTTTTTTCCATATTCCAATTAACATAAGAAATATGAGCTTTCAAAAACTGAAAAAATTGCCCAATTTCAACGTCATTTTCAGACACTTATCAGAAAAGAATCCCTCCTATAAACAAAAAAAGGAAAACATAGGGGCATAGCTAAATCTGTCCTCTAATTATGTATGACAAAAATAAATGTATTGGCCCAGTTTTCGAGAAGAAAACAGGGGACTACGAAATGCTGTTTTGATCAATTTTACGCGCCTATTAACGGTCTGAGCTGCAGTTGTCCCGCTCTCGCTGTACTGACACGGAGGGGTTCGGGCGAGACAGCGACATTTCATTAAAACACCTATTTCTCAAAATCCTCTCAGCCATCGTACCCTCTTAAGAGTTAAGTGAAGAAAACTTTATCAAAAACTAGAGCCGTTTCGTGGAAGTGCGAACTACGAAATTGAGGCGGTTGAAACGCATGACCCATTGTATGGAGTGTCGATGCACCGCCGTTAGCGCTCACCGTTCTGCTTGAAGATGGTCTTGGTGGTGGTGGTGGTGCCGTGCGGCGTGCGCGTGCGCAGCGACTCCTTGATCTTGACCGGCCGCGACCCCAGCTCCGGGATGTCCGCGCCCTCGATGAACAGGAACTGACAGACAGACACACACCTGTACTCGGAGTTGCGGTCGGCGGTATAGTATAAATCTTCCCAGGTGAATTTTTCGCTTCGAGCCATATTACATTAAATTTGAACCTTAATACTATGGAGATACCGTTTGTTTTGAAAGATAAGGGCTCGAAGCGAAAAATTCACCTGGGAAAATTTATACTATAATTAAAAGTCAATTTTATGTTTTTGGCGATCCTTGGGGGCCTATTTTTAGCAATGGGCGTCTTTCGACTGAAATGATGTTGACGATGATTGAGCCCTGGCCTAGTGATTTGAACTGTTGCCTCTCAAGCATAGGGTTCGAATCCAGGCTCGCTCTGAGTTTTTCGGAATTTATGTGCAAAATTATATTTGAAATTTACCATGAGCATTACTGTGAAGGAAAACATCGTGAGGAAACCTGCATACACCTGCGAAGTAATTCAATGGTGTGTGTGAAGTTCCCAATCTGCACTCGGCCCGCGTGGGAACTACGGCCCAAGCCCTCTCATTCGGAAAGGAGGCCTGTGCCCTGCAGTGGGACGTATATAGGCCGGGATGATGATGAAACATTCAAGACTCGAGCACAAACATTCGTATTTATCACACAAATATCTGCCCCGGCTGGGAGTCGAACCCAGGACTTCAAGCTTCGTAGTCAGGTTCTCTAACAACTAGGCTATCCGGCCGGCAATGATATGTGTGAAGTTACTAATCCGCACTGGGCCTGGGAACTACGGCCCAAGCCCTTTCATTCTGAGAGGAGGCCTGTGGATGATGCTGATGGACCTCACCTCGACGGTGAGCGTGCCGGTGACGTCATGCTCCTCCATGGGCCTGGCTTGTAGGGCTATTTGCTGGCGCTGCGACGGCGCCGCTAGAAGCTCGTCTATGCCCACCAGACCCAAACCGAGGAACCTGCGGCACCAACAATAAACCACTTAAAAACCGGTCAAGTGCGAGTCAGACTCGCGCACCGAGGTATCCGTGCAAATTTTTAGGTAGGGTGACGGCACCAATCATGGACATGTCAAGCACAGTAGTTCCCCAGTAATGTACAGCAAAGTTTCAATGCTAAAGCCCACCATGGCATAGTGTTGATAATTTAAAAATGTAGTGTGTACGTTACTTGAAATTTGGGTTTACGGAAAAAAATGTCCATAATTGGTCCTTGTCTATTACTAGTGCTGTCACCCAATGACAGCATATAATAATAATAATAAATAAATATCACGGGACAATTCACACCAACACCAATTGACCTAGTCCCAAACTAAGCAAAGCTTGCACTATGGGTACTAGACAACGGATAAACATACTAATATAGATAAATACATATTTAAATACATATTAAACATCCAAAACTCGAGCACAAACATTCGTATTTTCATACAAATATCTGCCCAGACTGGGAATCAAACCCAGGGCGTCAAACTTCGTAATCAGGTTCTCTAAGAACTAGGCTATCCGGTCGTCTAAACGCCATAAACAGCCGTTACTATGTAGCCCTGCTTTAGCTTCCTAAGTAAAATGTACGCTGTACACACTCCCCAACCAAACCCCTGCGAAAAAATATCGCATTATACGGCAAGTGTGGAACTTTTCGTGTTTTTTAGGGTTCCGTGCCCTAAGGGTGCCCCCAGTTCTATCACAGTTCTATAGAACAAATGGGACCTACCCCATTGGGCTTTGAATGTAGATCGTGTCAGGGTACCTGTGGGTGGAGGGGCCCCCGCCGGGGGAGGGGGGCCCGGTGCGGTCGTACACCTCGAACAGCAGCTCGGCCGTCAGCGGCGACAAGTCACTGGAACATACACACCTTATAAGACAACGGAATCAATGAACAAAGAGTGATTAACTGAATCCAACTGGGTTTTTTTTCTGTTAGGTATCTCTGAGTAAAGGAAGAACGGGTCTTTCCGATACAAGCATTTATTTGCTCAATGGAAGGTCCCAACCTTGTTTTACTAGGAACCACAATCTTATGAAAACGAAATAAACTTTTTGATTTTGATTTTTTTTAACCGACTCCAAAAAAGGAGGAGGTTCTCAATTCGGTTGTATATACTTTTTTTTTAGATTAGAAGAAAGATATTTTCATGCTTTTTGTGGTCGGTTCAATTATTATTTCATAGCTTTTTGGATGTTTTTTGAAGGAGGTTTTATACAAGTTGAGTATGAAGTATCTTTTTCTATTTTTTTTTTTCAACTTCATTTTTTATTACTTTTACGGTCATCCCGTGAAACCATATATGTCAAACTAAATACAAACTGAAATATAGATGCACAGAAAAAACCCCAGAAAAAAGACCAATGCTGGGAATCGAACCCAAGTCCTCAGCGTTCCGTGCTGCGTGCTTACCCCTACACCATCACTGGTCTGGAGGTTTTATTTTTTATTTAAATTTTTTTGATTTTGTATGACTAAGTAAATTTCACCAGGCTGCAATAATTTTGTGTGGGATGCTGTTTGAGCGAATTGTGTTATGTGTGTATGTGAAACTCTTTATTGTACAACAGCATCATCATCATCATCTCAGCCTATATACGCGTCCCACTGCAGAGCACAGGCCTCCTCTCAGAATGAGAGACCTTGGGCCGTAGTTCCCACGTGGGCCTAGTGCGGATTGGGAACTTCACACACACACTAAAACAGTTCTACGGATTGTGATGAAATTTGGCATACAGATAGTATATAGGATACTTTTTATCCCGGAAAATTGCATAAATATATAAATTAAAAAATTTAAAACCCCCAACGCCATTTTGGTCACACATTATGTTTGAAAATAAAGTTATACGTCTAAGATCCCTTCCGCAGCTAGCAAAAAAGCTGATATCTTTGACACGGCTGAACCAATTTTGATGAAACATGTCTAATAATCATCGCCAATAAACCAGCTTTCAAATAAAAAAAAAACGCATCCAAATCGGTTCACCCGTTTAAGAGTTATGATGCCACAACCAGACACATACACATACAGCGGTTAAACATATGTATAACACCCCTCTTTTTGTGTCGGGGGTTAAAAATGCATTAAAGCTTTATTTATAAACAGAAAGAAATATCATGCAAGTTGCGATACATTGCGGTCGATGATTTTTCAAGCATTAAGACTAAAGGAATGAAGTCGAGATGAGGTAGTAAAATATTTGGACGAGTCTGGAAATTGGAACCTATCTACTTACAAGAGGAAGTGTTCCTCCCACTGGGGGGCCGTGGTGTCCCGCTTGAAGGCGGTCTGGTTCTTCTGAGGAGGCTCATCCATCTCCACCACGCAGTATGGCGCCCCGCAGCCCGCCTTACCTGCGCGATGTAGTACCAATTAGTTGCAAACAGATATATCCAGATAGTTCAAAGTCAATAGTACATTACTGCAGCGGCCGCGAAGTAGGGGATTGCCGGCCGAGTAGCTATAGATGGCCGAGTGTTGACGAGGCCATCTAGAGATACGAGGCTGGCAATCCCTGTTCGTGGCCGAGGCTTGTATGGAGCTTTTCTCAAATATGCATCCCATCGTCGTCATCATCATCATCATCATCATCATCATCATAATCATCATCATCATACCTTAAATAAGCGTAGTGGCAGAATGTCATAATTAACCAAAAAGCAAATATTGCTTTTTATTTTTTTTAGTAGGAATCAAGTTGCTTGACTGTACTAGTCAAGTTTATGATGATGATAATGACGATGATGATGATTACGGTGATGATGATGATGATGGCTCACCCCCCAGGTCCCTGGCGCCGACGACCTTGACCAGCAGCCGCTTCTCGCCCAGTATGGCGGCCACGTTGCTTGTGGACACCGAGTTCGGCGTAGAAGAGTACAGCTGCCGGTCGTGAGATAGCTGCAACACACAATATTGTATATAAATCAAACAAATAAATAAATACATACATACGCTCGAAAAGCGTAACCCTCCTTCGGCAGTTGGGTAAAAATAGTATCCATTCATCGTTACTTTCAGACGTTACTTCGCGGAGATCCATGATATAACTACTTATAAATTTAGAAAACCCCCAACGCAATTAAATCCAAGATCCCTTCCGCGGCACACAAAAGAGCTGATAACTTTGAAACGGCTGAACCAATTTCGATGAATCATGTCTAAGAACCATCGCCAAGAAACCTGCTTTCAAATAAAAAAACCGCATCCAAATCGGTTCACCCACTTAAGAGTTATGATGCCACAGACAGACGCACACACACACATAGCGGTCAAACTTATGAAAATTGAAACCCCTCTTTTTGTGTCGGGGGTTCAAAATAAATGAATACTTAATTTGTTCCTCCGCTAAAATGCTTTTTCAAGACTTAAACATGACATTTTCATATTTGTGTGAAGCGTATTCAAATGGTATTGGTAACACATAGATACTTTCATTCACTCATTCGATCCATTCGTGCCAGCTCTTGTGAATCGACCTGTACGAGGGGCGTTCAATATAAAGTGAGAATGAGATGCAAACTCTTTTAATATTACGAAATTAAATACTGGCCGGTAAAGCTAATCTATCTAGTTGATTGCTATGAAAAAAAAAACTAACTGTCTTTTGTTTAAAAATATATACGGTAATTTATTTGCAATGCTATTGAGTACGTTAGCAAAAATGGAGAAAATTGAACTGCGCGCCGTTATCAAATACTTGTATTTGAAAATTTTTTCTACGGACCAAGTCAATTTGGATTTGCGGGACACTTTAGGGTCTAATGCTCCTCCGTATTCGACAGTCGCACATTGGTGCGCCGAATTTAGACGTGGAAGAACATCGACAATGGACGACCCCCGCTCCGGACGCCCTACTACAGCAGTAACTGAAGAAATTGTGAAAAAAGTCGAAAACTCAGTTTTGGCGGATCGTCGTGTCACAGTTCGTTTTATTGCTGAAAATGTAAAGATTTCAACGGGGAGCGTGCATAATATTTTACATCAACGCTTGGCTATGAAAAAGGTATCTGCGCGTTGGGTACCAAGAATGCTTACTGACACGCAAAAACAAACTAGACTAGAGATTTGTCAAGAAGCTTTGAACCTGATGCAGCAAGACCGGGAACTTTTTTTGGCGCGATTTATAACAATGGACGAAACATGGCTCCATCATTACGACCCTGAAACGAAACTGCAGTCTATGACATGGAAAAGGCCATCATCTCCAACTCCGAAGAAATTCAAGGTGAGCCCATCTGCCGGTAAGGTCATGGGCTCTGTTTTTTGGGATGGTAAAGGGGTATTAATGATTGAGTATCTCGAGCATGGAGCCACTATTACGGGCACTTTATACGCCAAACAAATAGCAACATTGCGCAATGAGATCCGCGAAAAACGGCGAGGTAAACTCTCGAAAGTTGTGCTGTTCCACCAGGACAATGCCCCGGCACACAAGTCCGCCGTTGCAATGGCTGCAATTCGTGATGCTGGGTTCGATATCCTTAAGCATCCTCCCTCCGTATTCACCAGATCTCGCTCCCAGTGATTTCTACCTATTTCCGAGATTGAAACAATACCTGAGAGGCCAGAAATTTGAAGACGACGATGCGGTAGTCGCTGCAGTACAAGATTTTTTGAGTACTCAAGATGAGACCTTTTTTAAAAATGGAATTATAAGTTTAGAAAAAAGATATACTAAGTGTATTATGCTAAAAGGTGACTATGTCGAAAAATAAAATGACATTTAGTAAAAGTTGTTTATAACATACTCATTCTCACTTTTTATTGAACGCCCCTAGTACATGCCTTTTTAGCTACTGCAGACACTGGCCACCGAGACCGTGTTGCTGTTTCAGATATTTAAAATTTTAAATCTTACGGCTTCTGGAATTCGAATCAAGAAATGAACGTTGGACAGCGGACGGTCGGGGCAGCCTTTCTGGGTTAGGCCGTACCACGCGAGCGTTCTGATATAAAGCAATGTAAAATTAAATAAATATTGTCATAGTTGAAAACCAATTTTCCTTACATTAAGATAAGACAAGTCCAAGTTAGGCTTTTAGCTTAGGCAGTATTTTCTCTTTCAGAGCGTAGGGACCCCCTCTACACTACATATGCGCTTCGTGCTGTTCAAGAGTAAGTTTGCTGGGTCCTAATCAACCTAATAAACTAATTGCAATTTTGACAATAAACTGTATTCGATAATGAACTTTACTATGCCTCCACTAGGGGTTGGGGGGGCCTTTATATCCATGGGGCCCTGGAGTGCAGCCCAAAAAGCCCTTATGTAGATCCGTCCCTGGCACTGTTGACCCCAACACTTACCATTGAGTCATAGTGGAGCGGCAACCGAGGCGAGGTGTCGAAGTGCCGCCGCAGCCGCGGGCAGGTGGGGTACTGCGCCAAGTTAAACTCCAGCTGGGTACTGCGTAGCGCGTTCACCACTATGTCGCTGCAACACATAGAGTTGTACGTGAAACTACAGTGAGATAACTATGTCTTTAATTGTGTTTAGCTTGACTGTTTTGCACAAATTCCTAGCCCTCTCAGTGCACTCGCCACGGCGGCTGCTGAAAAACGCGCACTACGCGTTAAGCCATGTACGATAGAGCGTACATTTGTACGCGTAGTCGCTTACGCGTGTCCTGGAAAGCCATGTCTATACCTGCAGCTACGCGTACACTCTTGGAGAACGTGTGCCGCGCGAACTTGGATCGCATGCTAGCCGCCGTCAGTCGGTTTCTAACCGCGCGTCAAAGCAAACGCGCACGTTCTGGTACGCTATATTATATTATATATAGAATATATTATATACGCGTGGGCTACGTACCACGACTACGCGTAACTCGGGAACGCGCTATCCGTACATAGCTTTGGGTACCGCTCTGCTCGCGGGAACTGCTCAATAAATTACCGGCGCACAACTACCCACGTTTTCATTATCATTTTTATTAATATTGTCAAATGTAGGGTAGCACACGTCGCTAACAACATCATCTTGTAAAGGCACGTTCACACTCGCAATTGACGCAGTACAAAATAATATTCAACACCGTTTTTTAACTCCCATTGTTTTAATCGTCATCCGAATTTCAACCGGGAGTATGGTCGGTACCCCCGAGTTGGAAAATAGTGTTGAATATTCGTCCTTTACAAGATGTCGTTAGTGCTGTGAGCTACCCTACATTTGACAATTACGCCTTAGAACGCCAGATCTCTCACGATGTCGACAGTCCACCTAGTGGGCTTACCATACGCCTCGCCTTCGGGTTCATGGCTACCACTTGAGAACCATTTACCCGCGACAGCTTACGTAGTTTAACGAAAAGGATCCAAACTACTGACATTTTCTTCTTTAATTTATCTTTTGTTGGTACTGAAACTATATCTTGTCTATTTAACAGAGTTAGCACTAGAAAACAGAGAATGCACGTAATTGGTCAGCTATAAGGACGATGCAACGGCACATACGTCCCACTGCGGGCACATATTTAAATATTATTATCTACTACTTTAAATTACATAATTATGATTATTACATGAATAAACATGACATGTAATTATAAAAAATCACGAGAAATATTACGAATATTCCAACAAACGGCTTTGTAAGCCGAGCCCGCCATCGACGTGCGATTGTTGACGCCCACTGACAGTTTCTTGTCCCTTTCATTTGCATACAAAAGTGCAACAGAGAGAACGCCTTACTAACTCTGTTAAATAGACAGGGTATAGATCCAAAAAAAAAGCGACTTGTTAAGGGTTGGATCCTTTTCGTTAAACTACGTCCTTGTTCTTCGAGAAATGTGATCAGTCCATTGTCACTTCAACATGCATATTCTTCGAGCTATGTCTACTTTAGATCTTCAGCGAATTACCGTATTCCAGATTCTATCGCACAAAGAAACTCCGAGCATATATAGCTCTCCTTGCCACTAACTCCCTTCGGTCCCTTCCTCTAAGGTATTACCTGACTGCCTGTTGGAGGGTGTTTTCTCCGCCGCCGGTGCGTAAAGGACCGACAGGAGCCAGCGCGACCTTCACTTCTGGCCAGCCGTCGCAGTGGAGCTCGCCGGTTAGCTTCTCCGTCACACACAGCATGTTCAACCGGGCTCGGAACCTGCAGCAGCAAACGCAAAACTTTAAATTATTAAAATAAAATTTGTCGGCAACTCACACACCTGCCGCAGGGGCTATAAGGGCATAAAGACCTGCAAGCAAGAAAATTTGTGCAAGTTGCATTACGTTGCGGCGCTCAATTGACCACTTTAATCTTATTGGCTTTACTGCCTCGTGCCTCGCAATGTAATGCAATTTGCACGATTTTTCAAGAAGACCTGCACAGGTCTAAACTCGGCTTAAGGCAGTCGCGGCAATATCGGGTTTGTCTCTACACATACGCCTCCTATTCAGTGAGTGTTCGGTTTTGAGTTGAGCTAAATACACGCGATGTGATTCTCCTGTTCCTTTTTGCGGTAGCACCACCGAAAGAGCTAAGGCTATACCGATCTTTTGCTTTGTGCTACCGCTAATAAAGGAACAGGGGCCATTCTCCTTTTCGTTGACCAGTCATTTTTTTTAATGTGCTCTTCAAATATTTTTTTTACAAAAACGGTAAAGTGCTCGGTTTTATCATTAAAGATTTAAATAGGCACATAATTAAGCTTATATTTAAAATTATAACTACGCATAAAAAGTAATCATTATTATCTATAAAGTTGGTAATGCAGTGGACATGCGTGTCCCCGCCATTTGTATGGAAATTGGTGTATTTTCCGCCGAGTTACCAATTTTTTCCACAAAATTTCTTTGAATTTAAAGTTATTTTGCTTTAAAATATTAAATTTAGTTATTTCAGTTTTCATATAAGTTATTTACACTTGAAAAAAATCACCAGGTATGCCTTATATTTCACGAAAGATTAATGGTTACTTAAAAGTAGAATGGCCCACAGAATATACTGGGTAAAGAATTGGCTAAATTAAAACGTAATCGAAACGCATCAGTGTGATTTGGTGGTGGTGATAGTTGGGTTTGTGTGATTCGTGTGTGTTCGTACAGTGTGGAGGTGGAGGAACTGCATGAACACAATTTCTTGTATAAACGTAGCTATCATAAGGTCGCGGGTGAGCAAAGTAATTGTTTCAGTTCATTAAATTAAAAGCTAAACAGCAGCTGATTTAAAAAAGTTGTCCCAATGGTGCCACACAATCTAGGGACCAAGGATGGTCTCGCGCCCCTACCGCCTTGCCGCAGGGCCAATCTAGGAAATTGTCCCTGCTTGCTTATACACGTCACAATAGGTGACAATAAAGGGTGGGTGGGTGGTTTAGGTGGCAATAAAGGGTCTTCCCCACTTCTACATCCTAGATCTAACAATAAGTACAAATGGATGATCGTTCACTTGAAAATTTTACGTCAAAATATGCCAACTTTAAAAATAGCTTGTCTAATTTTCGCGTCTGACCACCGCATTTACGCGCAGAATTCATGCATTTGTCGATCGAGATGTTGCGTTCACGGAATAGTCGACGCTCCCAAACAGATGAAGAGTCGTTATTAAGTAATATTTGCATGGACACATCCACATCAAATGGTTCAGCAGGGCGCGCGTCATTTTAGCTTAGACAAGCTCTACATCATTATTGATGAAGATAAAGATGTCCATCCAGAATATTGTCGAAGCCCGCTTTAATCACCTGTTGACGTTGACGCGGTAGTGTGACACTTCGACTTTCTCCCCCCTCTGGCTGAACGCCTTCAGTTGGAACGCCGGCGTCGCCTCGCAGTCACACGTGATCGTCTGTAAACAAACAACTTTAAGACACAGTCCCAAAAGACGAGGTGAACCATCATCATCATTTCCAGCCTCTACACGCCGCACAAGTCGTAGGAGCCTACTGGTTTGACCAAACAGAGGGTTGTGATGCATGTGATGCGACTTTGAGTCCGGGCTCACACCTATGAGTTTTACGGAATTCATAATTAATGGTGTGTGTAAGACCCAAAATATACAGGGTTATTTGTAATTCACTAGCATCCTTTTAACCCTAAACTCCTACCACTTAAACAAATGTTTTTTGTTTTACGGCTTTTGGTGTAATAACGTTTTGAAAATTTGAGATTACCTCTTATTTTTACGATAGGTACTCTGTGTATTTGTATGGGAAAAAAGTGCTTCATTTTAAAAAGTCGTAAAACAAAAAACATTTGTTTGAGTGATAGGAATTCAGGGTTAAGAGGATGTCAGTGAATTACAAATAACCCTGTACATGCTTGTAGCTTGCACATGTTCGTGCAAGTAGCTCGCACGCATGCGTCATATATGTATAAAGTTGTACTGGCACAAAAATATACAAGCTAAGATCCGAAACCGCTCTGGGCCCTGCATGGAAACTACGGCCCAAGCCCTCTCACTCTGAGAGGAAGCCTGTGGCATGCAGTGGGACGTATTTGGCTTTTGATGATGGCGCGTCCCACTGATGGGGACAGGCTTTCAGATTGAGAGGGCTTGGACTGTACTTCCTACGTGTGCCCAATACGAAACTTTTTTTTTATACAATATGGGCTTGCGTTTGACCACAATCACGCCTATTGGAAAGCAAAGATGTGGTCCACGATGGAGCACACTTGCCTAGTAAATGTTCATTCACCCTAGACTTGAAAACGGCCGGATTGTAGTGTCAAGGAAACACACAGGCAGACAGAGAATTCTACTCCTTAGCTGTACCAATACCGACGGTAGATGAAGGAAGAGCGAAAACGACTTGTGCGAATTTTGGGACTACTGACAACTGCACACACACACATTTATCGCAGGTGTATGTAGATTATATCACGATGTTTTCCTTAACAGAAAAGGGTCATGCATGATAAACAAGTGTGAATTGTAATTTCGCATATAAATTTAGAAAAATCCGTAACTTGAAAATCCTACAAATATTATTAACTATTATACCTACATAAATGCGATTTATTTGTATGTGCATGCGTAGTATGTACTATTACTACTCCTTCACACTAAAACGACTGGACAAATTGGGATGAAATTTAGTCTCCAGGTAACTGGATCCCTAGAATAACACATAGGATACTTTTTATCCCTATATTCCGACGACAGCGGGATAAAATCCCAAAATCTCATACAGACATGAAATTTTGCACATGCGTCATAAAACGTAAAAGAAGACTACGATGTGATTTTTGGGAATTCCCTGTTGAATATATTAAGAATATAACATAACTCAATCAGTTTGTCCTTATATCAGTTTCCTTTCTCTCTCTGTAATGTCAACCTCCGTACAAGAACTTCTCGTTGCGAGTGTGCTTTGCTTAATCTCAATAGTATTAATGTATCTGACAACTTGTACTTAGTGTACAATGTACTTAGTGTTTTTATTGTGGAATAAAAGCTGCTGCGTTATAGACCTAAAAACTTGGTTTATTTCAAGATTCCTCAAGTTTTCGTTTCTGCCCAACGGCGGTGAACACGTTATCGATACCACTGGCCTCTCAATATTCCCCAAGGATTTTTTGGGTAATCCCGGAACTTCAATCCAACTGTCAGACCGCGAGCGAAGTCACGCTCACGAGTAAAGGCTAGATTATAAATAATGCCGAAATATATATATTTTTAAGTGACTCGTCGAAGTTACGAAACGCGAAGGAAATACCATTGTATAAAATGCTAGTTCAGCTATACCTATAGTACCTATATATTATGTACTCTGTGGCTATACCAATACCTATTAGATTGCATATTTTATTACAACGTTGTATTAAAATAAATTCGAATTAACCAATTAACTTTGACCCATCTAATTTTAAATCCTTTTCTTAATACCTTGACATTCGACTCAATGGATGAACGTCAGAGGTCAGAGCGCACTGGTCGGTAGAAAGCCATATCTGCCGCCTACGCGATAGCCTTTTGTTAGAATAACATACCGTTTTTCGGAATCATGTCAAGCGGGGATATAGCTCAGTGGTAGAGCAATCGACTGCAGATCGATAGGTCCCCGGTTCAAATCCGGGTGTCCCCTGACACAAACTTTTTTTTACATCAAAAAATTTTAAACTTTTTTAAGACAGAATGGTCGTTTTCACGCGCAGGTCTTTAAAAATAATTGAAAAATAAAAAAATATGCATTTCGTACTAAATACAAACTGAAATATAGATGCACAGAAAAAACCCCAGAAAAAAGACCAATGCTGGGAATCGAACTCAGCATTCCGTGCCGCGTGCCATACCCCTACACCACCACTGGTCTAGAGATTAGACACGAATCTTTCCTATACATCATACATTTCAATCTGCTAAATCATCACCTTATGCAGTGACAAACGCACATCTATGTTACACCCTCATCGAGAGATTTTAACACTCCTTCGGAACTAACCGCTCACCTGGACAAGAGATGGCGCTACTGTGCAACTTTAAACAAGTTAGCTATGAAGTATCTTTTTTTGTACTTATTTTTTCAACTTCATTTTTTTTTATTACTTTTACGGTCATCCCGTGAAATCATACATTTCGTACTAAATACAAACTGAAATATAGATGCACAGAAAAAACCCCAGAAAAAAGACCAATGCTGGGAATCGAACCCAGGTCCTCAGCATTCCGTGCCGCGTGCCATACCCCTACACCACCACTGGTCTAGAGATTAGACACGAATCTTTCCTATACATCATACATTTCAATCTGCTAAATCATCACCTTATGCAGTGACAAACGCACATCTATGTTACACCCTCATCGAGAGATTTTAACACTCCTTCGGAACTAACCGCTCACCTGGACAAGAGATGGCGCTACTGTGCAACTTTAAACAAGTTAGCTATGAAGTATCTTTTTTTGTACTTATTTTTTCAACTTCATTTTTTTTTTATTACTTTTACGGTCATCCCGTGAAATCATACATTTCGTACTAAATACAAACTGAAATATAGATGCACAGAAAAAACCCCAGAAAAAAGACCAATGCTGGGAATCGAACCCAGGTCCTCAGCATTCCGTGCCGCGTGCCATACCCCTACACCACCACTGGTCTACTGGTATGTAGGGGTATGGCACGCGGCACGGAATGCTGAGGACCTGGGTTCGATTCCCAGCATTGGTCTTTTTTCTGGGGTTTTTTCTGTGCATCTATATTTCAGTTTGTATTTAGTACGAAATGTATGATTTCACGGGATGACCGTAAAAGTAATAAAAAAAAAATGAAGTTGAAAAAATAAGTACAAAAAAAGATACTTCATAGCTAACTTGTTTAAAGTTGCCCAGTAGCGCCATCTCTTGTCCAGGTGAGCGGTTAGTTCCGAAGGAGTGTTAAAATCTCTCGATGAGGGTGTAACATAGATGTGCGTTTGTCACTGCATAAGGTGATGATTTAGCAGATTGAAATGTATGATGTATAGGAAAGATTCGTGTCTAATCTCTAGACCAGTGGTGGTGTAGGGGTATGGCACGCGGCACGGAATGCTGAGGACCTGGGTTCGATTCCCAGCATTGGTCTTTTTTCTGGGGTTTTTTCTGTGCATCTATATTTCAGTTTGTATTTAGTACGAAATGTATGATTTCACGGGATGACCGTAAAAGTAATAAAAAAAAATGAAGTTGAAAAAATAAGTACAAAAAAAGATACTTCATAGCTAACTTGTTTAAAGTTGCACAGTAGCGCCATCTCTTGTCCAGGTGAGCGGTTAGTTCCGAAGGAGTGTTAAAATCTCTCGATGAGGGTGTAACATAGATGTGCGTTTGTCACTGCATAAGGTGATGATTTAGCAGATTGAAATGTATGATGTATAGGAAAGATTCGTGTCTAATCTCTAGACCAGTGGTGGTGTAGGGGTATGGCACGCGGCACGGAATGCTGAGGACCTGGGTTCGATTCCCAGCATTGGTCTTTTTTCTGGGGTTTTTTCTGTGCATCTATATTTCAGTTTGTATTTAGTACGAAATGTATGATTTCACGGGATGACCGTAAAAGTAATAAAAAAAAAAATGAAGTTGAAAAAATAAGTACAAAAAAAGATACTTCATAGCTAACTTGTTTAAAGTTGCACAGTAGCGCCATCTCTTGTCCAGGTGAGCGGTTAGTTCCGAAGGAGTGTTAAAATCTCTCGATGAGGGTGTAACATAGATGTGCGTTTGTCACTGCATAAGGTGATGATTTAGCAGATTGAAATGTATGATGTATAGGAAAGATTCGTGTCTAATCTCTAGACCAGTGGTGGTGTAGGGGTATGGCACGCGGCACGGAATGCTGAGGACCTGGGTTCGATTCCCAGCATTGGTCTTTTTTCTGGGGTTTTTTCTGTGCATCTATATTTCAGTTTGTATTTAGTACGAAATGTATGATTTCACGGGATGACCGTAAAAGTAATAAAAAAAAAATGAAGTTGAAAAAATAAGTACAAAAAAAGATACTTCATAGCTAACTTGTTTAAAGTTGCACAGTAGCGCCATCTCTTGTCCAGGTGAGCGGTTAGTTCCGAAGGAGTGTTAAAATCTCTCGATGAGGGTGTAACATAGATGTGCGTTTGTCACTGCATAAGGTGATGATTTAGCAGATTGAAATGTATGATGTATAGGAAAGATTCGTGTCTAATCTCTAGACCAGTGGTGGTGTAGGGGTATGGCACGCGGCACGGAATGCTGAGGACCTGGGTTCGATTCCCAGCATTGGTCTTTTTTCTGGGGTTTTTTCTGTGCATCTATATTTCAGTTTGTATTTAGTACGAAATGTATGATTTCACGGGATGACCGTAAAAGTAATAAAAAAAAATGAAGTTGAAAAAATAAGTACAAAAAAAGATACTTCATAGCTAACTTGTTTAAAAAAATATGCGAAGACAACAGTTATTTTATTTATACTGTGTTACCAATCATCGAGAAATATTTACAGTAAGTTTTACATAAAAGCTGAACTTCGACGTTCTTGAACAGCGCACTATTCTATATTCTATTCTTCTTTTTTAAGTCAAAATATTATCCAACGGCTACGCATTTCAATGCATGACATGAGATCTTACACAGTTTTGACAATAAATGAAATCTTCTGAATCTTTAATTATCTTTAGTATCCTACGTGTTAATTTAGATCTTTGTACCTATACCCGTCTGTACGTCAAGTTTCATCAACGCTTGTTGGTTATCCTGATTGAGTAACAATCATCCAAACATCCAAACTTATCTTCATTGCTTCGTCTTCTAGATTAGTTTTAATTGTAACACGTACGGTGTCACCAATAAGCACTGAATTTTGAGAGATTTCTACTAAAAAAAAAAGTAAAAGTTAAAATCAAAAAGACAAACTCACGACGTCATCTTTGGAGTCGCACTCGCAGAACACATTGGAGACGTGCGGCGGGTTGCTGTCCAGCGCCCGCACCAACTCCACTCCGATGCCTTGCTGGAACAACAAACACAACACTTAAACACAAACAACAACACAGACCGCTTGGTGTAGTAAACACGATGGCGGATTTGGATCATAGGAGACAGGTGACATGAAATGGACACGTATTAAATAAATAAATATATAAAAATATATCATGGGACAATTCACACCAATTGACCTAGTCCCAAAGTAAGCTTAGCAAAGCTTGTGTTGTGGGTACTAAGCAACGGATAAACATACTTATATAGATAAATAAATACTTAAATACATAGAAAACATCCATAACTCAGGAACAAATATTCGTGCTCATCACACAAATAAATGCCCTTACCGGGATTTGAACCCAGGACCTCTTGCTTCGTAGGCAGGGTCACTACCAACTAGCCTAAAGCGGTCGTTAAACGGTACGTATTGAAAGGGACAATTCAAAATGAACTTTTGTGGAATGGGGAATTTCAGAAATAGGATACAATACATTTTTTTTCTCAGATTTTAAAAATTTTTGCATGGATCGTTAATACATAGAGAAAAAATGTCCCGAGGTCAGTTTTGTTACTTTTCACACATGGGGACATTTTTTACTCCATTATAATCGGTGCTATTGATTCTGGGCAGATCCATGCAAATATTTCTAAAATCGTAGAAAAAAATATAATTCTACCCTATTTCTGAAATTCCCCAAATACACATTCACGATAAAACACGGGAAAATACACTGGCACGTACTTAGCGAGTCGCTCCTGCGATCCAAATGACATCATGGTCATGGGGACCCACCCTGCCGCAGTCAGAACTTTTAGACAGGGTTTTCTTTTCCATAATTTATTCTTGATTGTATTAATTTTATCTCGAGCCGCTAAAGTCATTGTCTGTCAAGCATCATTGCCTCATGACATACTTTAGATGACCAAATGGCCTAGTGGTTAGAGAACCTGACTACAAAGCTTGAGGTCCCGGGTTCGGTTCCCGTGTCGGGGCAGATATTTGTATGAGAAATACGAATGTTTATTCTCAAGTCTTGGGTGTATTATGTATTTAGGTATGTATCCATCTATACATATAAGTATGTTTATCCGTTGCCAGTACGCATAACGCAAGCTATGCTTACTTTGGGACTAGGTCAATTGGTGTGAATTGTCCCGTGACATTTATTTACTATTTATGTATTTATACTTATTGGCAAACAGGAAAACCATGGCATACCGACTCCTGTTGACTACTTATGGTTTGAGGCATGCTCAAAGTTAATACTTTGAAGGACACTACGCTACGCCTATAGGCGTCCAAATATATAGGTTAACAACTCTTAATTTAAAGTAGGATCCATCAATGTGTTAAATCATAGAGCACTTATTGAACGTAACCACGTGGTAGCCGCCGTCGTGGCGCGGCGTCGAACTGTCGAGGTGAAGGCCGTTATGGATGTCGTCGAGACACAGATCCCACCATTATACACCGTGAAATTTTAGTGGTTGTTTTCCCGAAACGAGGTGATTTAGTTTCGATTGTACAATCGATTTATAGTTACTATTTTGACTAGAGTCAAAAATCCAATTGTGAAAAACGAAAGTCGAAAATGACCGCAAACCAATAGTAACGCTGCGTTGGTACCTAACCTATCGTACGATCGTACGCTACTTGTACCAACGAAGCCTCACCTCGTTTCGGGAAAACAACCAATAAAATTTCACGGTGTATAATCGCACAGCACATAATACAAGCAAAATACTAATGTTCCGTACAAGCCTCCATTAAAATCGACCTCATAATTGCTAGTCGGTATTAGAGAGGTTATTTGGTAAAGATGACTTTCAATGAGGGTTTTCTATGAGAGGCTATTTGGCGCTAGTATCGTCAGGTCCGTTCGTCAACTTTGACATTTGTTGTATGGGTGTAACGTCAAATAGACCTTACGATACTAACGCCATCTAGCGATACTCCACCTGTCAGAAAACCCTCATTGATCATAATAGTCTACATTAGTCATAGCATTAAATTATTGTATTCAATTGTCTCGCTCAGCATCATGCTACAACGCAATGACACACTATTATCCTTTGTGTTTTCTATTTCAAATTTAAATGTATTTCTTTCTTTAAAATAAAACGCATGTTCTTTTCTTATAACTAACTAGCTATTGCCCGCAACTCCGTCTGGGAAGAAGTCGTTTATCGCTATCCAGCGGGAAATTTGCGACTTTTCGGCATAAAAACTATCATATGTCCGTTCCCGAGTCTTAAAAACTATATTTGCACCAAATATCATCTAAATCAGTTACTAATGTAATTACTATACTAAACGGGACTTATCACGCAATAAATATTTATTTATTTACCTCGACGTTTCGGCCACATTGCAGCAGCCGTGCTCACGAGTTAACTGAAGTGCAGGGTGTGAAGTTCGTATAGCCGCGCGAGGAAGAAAAAGAAAAACTTCGAGGAAGTGTAGGGTTCGCTTGACACCCTACACTTCACTTAACTCGTGACCACGGCTGCTGCAATGTGGCCGAAACGTCGAGGTAGGTAAATAAACAAATATTTATTGCGTGATAAGTCTCGTTTAGTATAGTAATTAGATACGAGCGAAAATCACGAAATTTTAAAACGGTTAAATTACTATTGCGTTGGGAAACTGTAAATTAGGCAAAGATATTCTGGATAATAATCTAACCGTTCGAGTCACAAACACAACAGTAAAACATTCGCATTTATGACATTAACGATTAATGGTTGCCAAACAATTTAAAATTACATAATACAGCATCAAACAAAAATATCGCAATGACGAGACACTGACGGTCAGACGAACAGGTTACATACATACACACTTTGTGTATGACAGTCCCTGCCAATAACCTCTGCGAGCATTGCTGGCACAAAAACTAATATATTGGCAACCGGCCAGTCGTTAGGTTCCATTGTTAATCTGATTTATGGAGTACGAGATGTTTTTCCCGTCTAGATCTAGGTCTTCAGTGATTCTATTGTTTATTACCCCATTACCGCAAAAAGGAGGGTTAAGGGTCATCATTTCAGCCAAAAGACTTTAAGCTGCTGAATATACAGACCGGTCCTTAAGTCCTTACGCCATCGGCGTCCAACGCGTTTCCGCAAGCTTATCTACAGGTCTTATTTTTAACCCCCGACACAAAAAGAGGGGTTTTATAAGTTTGACCGCTATGTGTATGTGTGTCTGTATGTCTGTGGCATCATAGCTCTTAAACGAGAGAATGTATAAAAAATTTTTTTAGGGTAAGTACCTACCTCCCATAGACGTAAAGTGGGGGTGATTTTTTTCTCGTTTAACTTTATAGTGTGGGGTATCGTTGGATAGGTCAATAAAATAATTACGGGGTTGTGAATACAATTTTTCGATACAGTGATTCGTTTACGAAATATTCAACTTTAAAGTGATTTTTTTTTGTTAAAATCGAGCATAAATCTGTTGGTATAAAAATTTTGAAAATAATCAGGATGGGAAGAAATATCTCAAATTAACAAGGAAAACTATAACGGCTATGTTTGCTTGAGAATTATTAGTAGTTTAAGGGGCTGTTTCACCACTTTTCTTAAAGTTCGGATTAGCTTAATCATAACCTTATTTGACAGATGGAATTAAAATTTCTGTTTCACCAGTCTCGATTAGCGCTAAGTGACGGACAAACTGTTTCTTAATTTGACCATCAGATCAGGTGGCATTTAGCATTTTTATCCGTCACATAAAGTTAGTTTATTTTTTTGTGTCCATGGTTGGAGAGCCATTCAGCCGGTTTCAGAAAAATAAATCAAAGTATTTTTATTTTTTAAAGAAAGAGGTCATGCTAAATTGCATAAAATAATTTAAATATCAAGATTTGAATAAAAAGATGTAGGTACACTTTTAGTATGTAAAAATAAATCCAAAATTTCGTAATATTTTTTAATAACAAACTTTTTTTCAGTGGCTCAATCGTTTGTTCTACCTGAACTTGTATGTCGCCATTAAAATAAAGTTTATCTGTCAAATGGTTTGGCGCCACTTTTCGATTCGTTTTACGTGATTTTATTTTTCTTTGTTATTGTTAACAAAGTATCGTAAATAAATACCGTTTTTGGATCAATTATAATGTTACATATTTGTTTATGCAAAAAAAATAGATGTATTCAAAAATTATATAGTTAACCATTTCTTTTGCTTTAATAATGAGTGACTCTTTGAACGAAAGTGTGCGAACAGGAACGCGTGGTCGTGAAATGCAACGTTGCCATTCCGACTTTTTGTTAAACCCACGATTAGTTAAGTGGAACTTAGTTTGCACAGGACCGGAGTGGTGAAACTGAAAAAACACTAGCTGACAGATTTGTCCAGTACTTAGTTTATTCATTGGCTACGTAACCAGCAGTTTGACAATAAGGTGGTGAAACACCCCCTAAGAGTTAAATTAAATAGCAGCCCGAACTATAAGGCTAAGTTCAGATGAACGCGCGACGACGCGCGGTTTAAGATTGTTACTAATCAATGTTGTTGTGTACATGACCGCGCGTCAACGAGCACGCGCGACGACGCGCGGTAGGCTCGACGCGCGGTTTAAGATTGTTACTAATCAATGTTGTTGTGTACATGACCGCGCGTCAACGAGCACGCGCGACGACGCGCGGTAGGCTCGACGCGCGGTTTAAGATTGTTACTAATCAATGTTGTTGTGTACATGACCGCGCGTCAACGAGCACGCGCGACGACGCGCGGTAGGCTCGACGCGCGGTTTAAGATTGTTACTAATCAATGTTGTTGTGTACATGACCGCGCGTCAACGAGCACGCGCGACGACGCGCGGTAGGCTCGACGCGCGGTTTAAGATTGTTACTAATCAATGTTGTTGTGTACATGACCGCGCGTCAACGAGCACGCGCGACGACGCGCGGTAGGCTCGACGCGCGGTTTAAGATTGTTACTAATCAATGTTGTTGTGTACATGACCGCGCGTCAACGAGCACGCGCGACGACGCGCGGTAGGCTCGACGCGCGGTTTAAGATTGTTACTAATCAATGTTGTTGTGTACATGACCGCGCGTCAACGAGCACGCGCGACGACGCGCGGTAGGCTCGACGCGCGGTTTAAGATTGTTACTAATCAATGTTGTTGTGTACATGACCGCGCGTCAACGAGCACGCGCGACGACGCGCGGTAGGCTCGACGCGCGGTTTAAGATTGTTACTAATCAATGTTGTTGTGTACATGACCGCGCGTCAACGAGCACGCGCGACGACGCGCGGTAGGCTCGACGCGCGGTTTAAGATTGTTACTAATCAATGTTGTTGTGTACATGACCGCGCGTCAACGAGCACGCGCGTTGACGCGCGGTCATGTACACAACAACATTGATTAGTCGCGCGTCGAGCCTACCGCGCGCCGTCGCGCGTTCATATGAACTTAGCCTAACCCCGGCGCCACACATATTACAAATGTTTGAACACATTTATTTGATCACATGTGTAGCACCGGTATTTGCTTATTTGTTCAATAGAACATCCATACAATCAACCATAGATCAAATATGTGTTCAAATATGTGTTACATTTGTAATATGTGTGGCGCCGGGGTAAAATATTGCTTGTTTAATACGGACAGTATAATTAATAGAAAAATTAATAAGATTTGCAAGGATTTTTTCGTAACAGCTGCGGAACCCTATCCTTGGCGTATCCAACATGCTCTTAGCCGGTTTTTTTACATAAACGTAGCTACCGTAAGGTCGCGGGTGAGAAAAGTAATTGTTTTAGTTCAATAATATGCCCCTAAAGTAACGCCTGCTTCAATAAATTAATTAATATTATTTTTTTAACAAAAGTTGGACCCGTTTGGATCACACTTATTACTCAAGGTACCAGTGAAGCAGGTATTATTACGTAAGTAATCTATTGACGCGCTTGAAGTGCCATTCAAACACTCATCTTGAGAGGAGGCCTTGTCATCGCTTCTGGTGGCACGTGCTAATCATTGAAAAAGACTTATTTAGAGTTCAAACCTTAGTGGTTTAAAGCAGACTTTACGTCCCCTTCCGAACGGGAAAGTCACGTTTTCCTAGATTCTCTTTGTACCATCATATTCTTTCATATCATAATCGTCTATATACTTGTATAATACCTTTAAACGAGCGATTCTTGTATTATGTTATGTTGTTGTTGTGTATAACTATTTCCATGAAATTTAGTATGCAGAGGATTTCGGAGCGATAAAGGATTTGTCACACTGAATGCTTTCTGCGGTCGCGGTCAGGTCAAATTGAACGCAGCCCGCATTGTGTATGAACAATATATTGCGCAATTGCGTGGGAACTACAGCCGAAGCCCTCTTGCTCTGAGAGGAGAGCGCAGTTAGACATAGGTCCCATTCAATAAACGAGCCTAATCTCTCACATGGCCGGCAACGTACATGTGACACTCTTAGTGTTGCAGGTGTCTATGGGCGGCGGTGATTACTTACAATCAGGTAAACCGCAAGCTCGTTTTCCCCCTTTCATATAAAAAAAACATTCCCCGTGTCTCATGTAATTTGCCATAACAGCCACAAGCGCACAAATTATCAGGTCTGTACATTATTGTCGATCATTTCGAGTATTTCCGAGTCTTATACTTATACAGGGTTATTTGTAATTCACTAGCATCCTTTTAACCATAAACTCCTACCACATAAACAAATGTTTTTTGTTTTACGGTTTTTGTCATAACTTAATATTTTTGGTGTAATAACGTTTCGAAAATTTGAGATTACCTCTTATTTTTACGATACTCTGTGTATTTGTATGGGAAAAAAAGTGCTTCATTTTAAAAAGTCGTAAAACAAAAAAAATTGTTTGAGTGATAGGAATTTAGGGTTAAGAGGATGTCAGTGAATTAAAAATAACCCTGTATAGTCGATTACTGGTTATGATTTCAACTAATACGATTAATATATTTTAAAACGCTTCGTTTCCATGGAACCCCACCTTTATTTTGATTCAGCAATTTGTCGTCCAATGAAATAACCATAAATAATGATTTAAATAACGTTTTATTTATACCACGTCAACTGCAATGTTGTATCCATACAAGTTGACAGCACGTGTAGGTCGAACGCTGACCGTGAAATTGCGCGAGTCATCGGATGCCAAGAAACGAGCGTGGAAAGAAAGTTTAATAATAAATACAAGCCCAGTCTATTCACACCGCTGCAAAAACATCAGCTGGCATATAATTTTAACTAATAGTACAGTTATGTATTTTAAATTAACCACTGGCTGATTTCTAAAGCAATTTGTATTGTAAAGAGGTTTTGTGTGGCATTTGAAGGGATATACGTTATAATATAATGCTGAAGTTCAAAAGACAGGATTTTATAGTGAGCGAAATTTTAAAATCCCAAAAATACGTTTGATCGAGAGCCTAAAAGCCCGAAGATATTGATCTAACAATATCTTAGATTAACAAATTAATTTGGTCTTGACTCTACGCCGAAAGCTTCGCAGGCTTGTCTTCCGTAGAAGACTTAAATTCCTATTGGTAGTAATCAAAAAATCCCTTCTTAGTTCACTTCCAATGCTAAACTACTCAAAATTAAGCGTAAGTTGCATCAAGTTACCGATAATCAATGTCAAATTACAGCTGTTTTGTTTGTTTTGTTTTGATAGTAACTTGTGTACAGCTAAAATTAAGAACCTCTTAAAAAATTTAATAATTAATCCTGAGCGAGTCTCCATAGCTTTTGACACTAAATGCTTAACCCTGGGTTAGCACTAAACACGAAGTTATATAGTATCTCTGCCCGTGCGAATCCGCTTAAGTGCCATTTACACAGTCTAGGGTTAATAAAAACAAAAAGCTAACCGTGGGTCATGCATGAGTGACAGTTACATTTTGACATTAGTTTTATTTTGACATCTGCTAAATTTCAAGTCTCTTAACTTCCGTGGTTTAGGCGGTTAATAGTCTATTAGTAAGGCAATATTGGTATAGATTTGTAAGACAAAAGAACTCAACCGCTTTGAATAGTTCATCTGCACTAATATTATAAGGAGGAAAAATTGGTATTTTTGTATGTAACGTATAAACTTAAAAACTACTGGACGGATTTAAAAAATTCTTTTGCCGTTAGATACATTATCACTGAGTGACATAGGCTACTTTTTACCTCGGGAGAATACCTTTTCCTACGGGAAAATTAATTTATCGCGGGCGAAGCTGCGGACGGAAGGCTAGTATAACATAAGTTATAGGTACGGTACGGTTTTTTACTATAGTTTCATGTTTAATGATTTTAGACTGCGATTGCCTTTTGAGCTCCGGATACCCATATTTAACAAATCTACCAGCGTCATAAACTTGGGTAGACCCTACCCTCGGGTAAGATACCCATGATCATGACGCTGGTATACATACCAGGATACACGCATATATGTGTCAAAATATCGGAAGCCCGTTAAAGCTAATCGCGATCTACATTCCGCAGAAAATGTCGAATGACAAAAGAATTTCACTCACAGGTTAGGCAGCTAAAAATAGGCGTTTCTAGAAAAATGTCAGGCGAGACGAGTCTGGTGTCAATGTGTAAGTCACGACATTGATGTTTGGCGTCTGACGCGGCGGGCACGATGCGTCATGTGGGTTGCCTACGCGAACCCATAAATAATCACTTTCATTAGGTTATTACCATACACATTTGTTGCTTTTATTATTATGTAATCGCCAAGGCCAGAGGCCGTATTGTCTAACGCTTCTGACGCTTAGCTTCGCTTTCACCATCTCTTTCTGTCATCATCTTATACCATTTGACAGAAAGAAATAGTGATTGCGAAGGCAAGCGTCAGAAGCGTTAGACAATAAGCCTGCAGGAGAATTGTGTTCCTTGTAGTACGTATATTTCAACTAATTTGATTCGTAGGCTACCAGATAGAACTTGTCAAAAATGTAACACAATTTACGTCTTTCGATAATGAACTGAAACAATTACTTTGCTCACCCGCGACCTATAGTTACGTTTGTGTGTGAAATGAAATGTGTGTTCATGCAGTTCCTCCACCTCCACACTGTACGACACACACAAATAACACAAACCCAACCATCACCACCACCAAACTACACTGACGCGTTTCGAACTCAACCAGAGCTCATCCTCAGAGCACCACAACCGTATGCTAAACCACCAAGTAGGTAAGTTCGATAAGTATTGTTACAAAAATGAAACCAGGCGGTCACCCATCCAAGTACTGACCGCGCCCGACGTTCGGTGATCGGACGAGAACAGGTGTTTTGTCAAATATCTTGAAAACGGTGCATCCTACGGCAAAATCAATGAAATTTTCATCCCCCCTTTAATACACCCGCACCCCCCTCAACCCCCCCCCCCCCTTCTTAGTGACATAAAACTAAATATTTATACGCTTGCTTGCTTGCTGAACACATGTGCTAAACATATTTTAAGATCATATTACCTACTGTATTCTTACAAATAAATGTTTTGAATTTGAATATAATAAATTTAAAGGTTCTATCGTGGCCTTAAAATCAAATAGGTATTCATCAATATTTTGATAGGCTTTTAATATCCCAATTCCCACTGCTGGGGAGTCAATTAAACACGTCCCTACACAATGGGTATGAAGTTCCCACGCATGCTCATAGCATGTGGGACCTTCACTCAGAATTAAGTAATTATATAAGTAAATACCCAAACAAAGAATTATCTATCCATCTTTCAATTAAACGTTACGCGTTTCCATTGAAACGTAACGTAACCGTTTCGAAAACCAGAACAGTTACTTAAATAATCTATTTCTTTCCTACGTTTCAGTTTCGTTTTAAAGAAAACGAACATCTCTCGTGATTTTCACTCATAACTATTCCACTAAACGGGACTTATTATGCAAACAATATTTACCTCGACGTTTCAGCCATATTGTAGTGGCCGTGGTCACGAGGTGACTGAATGGTAGTGGGTTTGAATATTCATCTACCTACTTGTGACTCGGTACATCGATATAAATAAAATACTAAATGAATATATAAACAGGAAATACATACAAATGCCGAACAGTTGAACAATGCGTATTAAATAAATTACTAAATATTTAAATATAACAATTAACTAAACCATAACAGGTGCATAATTTTAAAATCAAGCGTGATGTCATTGTTTTTAAATTGCACTATAACACTGGCATCATTGTCTAAATTAAAAACGGCCAAGCGCGAATTGGACTTGCGCACTGAGAGTTCCGTACTTAGTTTTTTCTATTTCATAGTATTTTTTAAACGATCGATCATTGATCATCTATTATCAAGCTATCCCAAATTTTGCACGTACCCACGCTAGCCCAGTGCGGATTGACAACTTCTCACACACCATTGAATTTCTTCTCAGGTGTATGTATACAGGATCACGATGTGATACTTCAGCGTAAAACACTTATATTTATTACTAGCTTCTGCCAGCGACTTCGTCCGCGTGGAATAGTCCCCCCGCACACCCGCGTTCACATTCACCACCGTACTCCCAAGTCAAGCATGCCTATAGAAGTTTTACTTCAAAAATCCCTGATTTTGAAACATTCTTCATTGGTGCTCCGCTTCTATTGGTGTTGGCGTGATGATATATAGCCTTATAGCCTTCCTCGATAAATGGGCTATCTAACACTGAAAGAATTTTTCAAATCGGAGCAGTAGTTCCTGAGATTAGCGCGTTCAAGCAAACAAATAAACAATCTCTTCAGCTTTATAATATTAGTATAGTATAGATTCATTGCAAAAATGCGGCCAAAATGTTGTTGTTTTTATCCAATGACGCAAGGCATTTCAAGGTTGCGCTCGTACTACATTCCTCTCTTATCAACCGGAGTTGTAATCTGGTCTCACCTTATGACTTCGAGTCGGTCAATTTTATATTTAGACATGAACTCACATCATTTACATATATGTAATAGTTTGTCATCATCATAATCATCATCAAAATATATAAAAAACCGGCCAAGTACGAGTCGGACTCACGCACAAAGGATTCCGTGCCATTATCTATTAAAACGGCAAAAAAATCACGTTTTTTGTATGGGAGTCCCCCTTAAATATTTGTTTTATTTTAATTTAATTATTTATTTAAAAGTGAATTTATTTAACCAAATATTCTGTGACACAATATCAATGTTGTTCTCAATATCGAGCAAAAACGAGCGAAAAAAATCACGTTTGTTGTATGGGAGCCCCCTTAAATATTTATTTTATTCTGCTTTTCAGTATTTGTTGTTATAGTGGCAACCGAAATACATCATGGGCTAAATTCAGGAACGGCCCAACACGGTTTGCGAGCGGTAATTCAATCGTTTGAGAGAGGATAGGAATGGGTTGAGCTTGGGATGAGCCTTATTTTCCTATTAATTCGCTTTTAAAATAAATAAATAAATAAACTAATAAATAAGGCTCATCCCAAACTCAGCCCAAACCTCTCGCAAACCAGTGATTTTTAGCGTTCCTGAATAGCAGTTCAAACCCAACCCAAACGATTGAATTACCGCTACCAAACCCGTGAAGGCCCGTTCCTGAATTTAGGCCCATCTGTGAAAATTTCAACTGTCTAGCTATCACGGTTCATGAAATACTGCCTGGTGACAGACGGACAGACGGACGGACGGACGGACGGACGGCGGACAGCGAAGTCTCAGTAATAGGGTCCCGTTTTACCCTTTGAGCCCTACGGAACCCTAAAAAATCATCCGGGAATGGGTACCAATCTCAGCGAGTGCTAGGACACATGGCAGCATGCACCTAGCGCTGATTTTCAGACTATCCCCTTTAGGCTATAACGAAGAATCGCTAGACTTAAGTGGCAGTGGGCAGCTGGGCAGGGCACATCGCTCGTAGAACTGACGGCCGATGGGGCCGAAAGGTTCTCGAGTGGCGCCCGCGGACCGGAAGACGCAGTGCAGGTAGCCCTCCAACAAGACGGAGCGACGACCTGGTTAAGATGGTGGGAACGCATTGGATGATGATTGTTTGGCGAGCCTTGGGGGGAGGCCATGTCCAGCAGTGGACGTCTTTGATGGTAGTCAATGATGATGGTGATGATAACGAAATAGGTTGAAGAAATTTTTAGTCAATCTTGCAATTCACTGTTGAGTCTGTTGAACTTGCTGTCGGTACGAATAAATGTAAGTTCTCAAATCCCGCCTTGCATCGCACGCGCAGATACAGTGGCATCCGCGTTCTAAATTTAAATTTCCCCGCATTGACCCAGATTCCGGCTTAACGGCCGCGGGTATATCAAAACTCGATGGATATCCCAAACACAAGAAAACGTTTTAAAATGTCTCAGTAACTAGCAAAATTGACGACCGCATGTCTGGTGGTTGGTTGGAGCTTGGGGTCCCGGGTTCAATTTCCGGTCGGGGCGGATATTTGTGTGAAAACTACGAATGTTTGTGCTTGAGTCTTGGATGTTTAATATGTATTTAAGTATGTATTTATATAAGTATGTTTATCCGTTGTCTAGTAGGTACCCATAGTACAAGCTTTGCTTAGTTTGGGACTAGGTCAATTGGTGTCAATCGTCCCATAATGTATTTATTTATTATTTATTATTAAAATCACATACCTAAAATTTCCAGTATGCAGTAGCCAATATAATCTAAGTCACTGGCAAGTGCGCTTCAGTGGCGAAAGGTACTAACCACCCTTCCCCTCGGGTTGACTAAACTTTCGAAGTTACCAAATGCTTGTCTTCCATTACTGCACTTTCAAGAAGAGGATAGGTACATGGGGTTTTAGGCTTTTTTGCTCCTTTACTTTCAAAAATTTACACGCCCCATAGTGCGCTTAAAACATGATCCAGTATTGATCGACCCGGAAAGAAATATAATAAAATAATGCGCGACGTGATTATTTCATTTAAACCCTTATTGCAATAACATGAAGATTTTAGTACATTACTCGTAGTTTATTTTTATTTTATTTTATTTATAGTTTAATTCCTCCATCTCAATTTCCCCTTCAATCTCCCAAGAGTGCAACAAGTCTTGCTCTCGTCGCTTCGATATCACCAGCAAAGTATCGAAAAAGGCCTCAAGCCGAGCTTCGAATATTGGAGTAGCCCCCAAGAATGCACAAGCAAGCATGAGTAATGCGTAGAAATGCATTAGCGATGCAAGCATGCACGCCATGCCTTATGAGCCGGAAAACGAATGAAAATGGTGCAAATATTTTCTTCTAAGAAAAAATCGGCCAAGTAAGAGTCGGACCCGCGTACTGAGGATTTCGATCAAATTAAAATAAAAGCCAGCAAATTTGTTTGTTCTCACAGTTTCTTTTCAACAATGCCTTTAATCAAACTTTTCTTTACGTTAGTTCCTTGAATCATCATCAACATTTTTTCAGCCGTAAGACGTCCACTGCTGGACATAGTCCTCCCTCATTGACGCCTCATTATGGTTGGCAGCGACTTGCATCCACCCTGAACCTGCGGCCATTCTTTGAATAGGTAAGCTAATTCTTTGTCCGAGGAAAATCCAGCTCTTTGATCTCCTGTGACGTCGACTAACCTCTGGTATTTTTTATAGAGCTTATTGTTATAAGTATATATATGTGTTGTTCAATAGAGTCGAACACGCGCTAATACACAACGATAAAGAAATCTTCGTATGACAGGTGTGTAACAGGTGGAGCTGTCGTGTAGCTCAAATCTGGGCTCTACAGAAAACCAGCGTTGCTGCACTCACTGTGTAGCAACACATTATGCTGAGTGGAGACCCTTTTTCGGTGACAATTGGTGTCACTACCTTAACAAACTTGTTTATTAGGTGTATTAATGTTACAAGTTAAGAATGAAGTATCTTTTTCTATTTATTTTTTTATTTTCTTCAACTTCATTTTGAAGAAAATAC
Source organism: Archips crataeganus (assembly GCA_947859365.1). Classification (NCBI taxonomy): domain Eukaryota; kingdom Metazoa; phylum Arthropoda; class Insecta; order Lepidoptera; family Tortricidae; genus Archips; species Archips crataeganus. The sequence goes on along the minus strand of OX402071.1, from coordinate 3,160,862 downwards.
AAAAATAAATAGAAAAAGATACTTCATACTTAACTTGTAAAAGTTGGCCTAGTAGCGCCATCTCTTGGTCCAGGTGAGCGGGTAGCTCCGAAGGAGTGTTGAAGTCTGTCGGTAGAGGGCATAACATAGATGCGCTTTATCACTGCCTAAATGTGTTATAACAGACTGAAGTGTACGATGTATGGGAAAGATTCGTCGCTAACTTCTAGACCAGTGATGGTGTAGGGGTAAGCACGCAGCACGGAACGCTGAGGACCTGGGTTCGATTCCCAGCATTGGTCTTTTTTCTGGGGTTTTTTCTGTGCATCTATATTTCAGTTTGTGTTTAGTTTGAAATGTATTAATGTTGTTTTCTACTGTTTGGTGGTTGGTACTCTTGTAACCTTAAATAAAATATTTTTTCTCAAACATGCTATGAAATATTGACGTTATGTTCCTTAAAATACGCCACGAACTGTCACGTTGCAGGTGCGGCTAGACGAGAGGTCAATAATGGAATTTCATACAACATTGCTGGCCAAGGCCAGCAAAGTGATCGTCTATTGTTTTATGTGACACAGCACCATGACGTTTAATAGGTCGACGTGGTCGACGTGGATGGATGGATGGATGGATGGATGGATGGATGGATGGATGGATGGATGGATGGATGGATGGATGGATGGATGGATGGACGGACGGACGGATGGATGGATGGATGGATGGATGGATGGATGGATGGATGGATGGATGGATGGATGGATGGATGGATGGATGGATGGATGGATGGATGGATGGATGGATGGATGGATGGATGGATGGATGGATGGATGGATGGATGGATGGATGGATGGCTGGATGGATGGATGGATGGATGGATGTTGATGGATGTTGGTTGATGGATGTTGATGGATGTTGATGGATGTTGATGGATGTTGGTTGATGGATGTTGATGGATGTTGTTGGATGTTGATGGATGTTGATGGATGTTGATGTATGTTTATGGATGTTTATGGATGTTGGTTGATGGTTGTTGATGGATGTTGATGGATGTTGATGGATGTTGGTTGATGGATGTTGGTTGATGGATGTTGATGGTTGTTGATTTATGTTGATGGATGTTGATGGATGTTGATGGATGTTGATGATGTTGTTGGTGATGGTGATGGTGATGGTGATGGTGATGATGATGGCGGTGATGATGGTGGTGATGATGATGATGCATGTTTGAGAAAAACTCTATACAAGCCTTGGCCACGAACAGGGATTGCCGGCCTCGTATTTCTAGATGGCCTCGTTAACACCCGGCCATCTATTACTACTCGGCCGGCAATCCCCTATTTAACGGCCGCTGCAGTAATGTACTATTGTTTCTTTTCTTTCTTTCTTTCTATAAATGTATTGTTTATGCGAAGATTTCTTTATCGTTGTGTATTAGCGCATGTGTCAACGTGGTGCACAGACGCCTAATCTCGAAGATTAGATAAATCGAGATTGAGCCGAGCGCATCTCGACCGCAAACTACCAACCGTTAATATTTAACGAGTAACTTTACGATTGCTTCATTTCTAACATTAAGATATTGTCGTTCCGTTCCACACAGCATTTAAGTAAACTCCAAACGCATAGACAGCGGAGGTGTGGCGGTGCGGTGGCGGTGACGGTTGTAAATAAAAATAAAAAAAATAAATAAAATAAATATCACGGGACAATTCACACCAATTGACCTAGTCCCAAAGTAAGCTAGGCAAAGTTTGTGTTATGGGTACTAGGCAACGTATAAACATACTTATATAGATAGATACATACTTAAATACATATTAAACACCCAAGACCCGAGAACAAACATTTGGATTTTTCATACAAATATCTGCCCCGACACGGGAATCGAACCCGGGACCTCAAGCTTTATAGTCAGGGTCTCTAACCACTAGGCCATCTGCCCCCTGTACCACAAAAGTTACAAGTGCTACAATTCGACAAAATTGTAACATTTTACTATGAGAAACTTGACAATTTTGTTGAATTGTAGCACTTGTAACTTTTGTGGTACAGGGCCCTGGTCGTCTAAATAGTTGTAATATTCTAACTTGTATGAACGGTTGTGCGGTACCGTACCGCGAACTTGTTCATACAAGTTAGGATATTACAACCGTCACCGCCACCGCACCGCCTCCGCTGTCTGTGCGTGGAGCTTTAGTCATAAACAGCGGAGATCTTTAAGTTGCAGTGGCGAGGCGATGTAATAACTTGATTCCCAACGAATTGGACAACCGGATAACCCAGTGGTTAGAGAAGATGACTAGTGAGTGACTAAGAAGCTTGAATTGGCTAAGTAAAGTTTTTTGAAGAGGTGCTAATTATATTTTATTTTCGACAGTCGGCGTTCTGGAGATCGAGAAACTGCAGCTGTTTTATTTTTATCTCCTATTGTTTACTGGAAATATTTTTTTGAGTGTTCGAGATGACATTTGTGAGATTTTATGGTTGACAAGCCGTTCGTGCTCAGAACTTAGTAGAAACAGAAAAAAAAAACCGAAGTGAACTGTTACTGCTGTCAATGTCAAATTGTTTGCGTTTCGTTTGCTTTGCGTTTTGGTGTGCTCAGTGTGATTTTTTGACTATTTTTATCGACCTTCGCATAAAATCCGGACTTTCAATTTTACCGCATTTCTCCACGACCTATGCACGATAATTGGATCACGATTGAATACTTTCGATCACTATTTTGGAACTGCTTCTTGAACAACGCAAAGCAAACGAAACGCAAACGGTTAGATTTCATTTGACATTGACAGAAGCGACAGTTGAATTCGTTTTTTTTTTCTATTTCTTCTTAGTACTGAGCACGAACCGCTTGTCAGCCATAAAATCTCACAAATGTCATCTCGAACACTTAAAAAAATATTTCTAATAAATAAAAGGAGATAAAAATAAAACAGCTGTAGTTTCTTGGTGTTGAAGTCGACCACTGTCGAAAAAAAATATAATTAGCGTCTCTTCAAAAAACTTTACTTAGCCAATTCCCGGGTTCGATTTCCGGTCGGGGCAGATATTTGTTTGAAAAATAAAAATAAATAATTCATTTCAATATTTAACTTTAAATTAAATATTGTATTATAGAATACTGATTTATCGATATAATTATGTAGATCGGAACTGCCCTGCAGGCCCTAAAACGCAGTAGCAGGGGCTTTTACGTTTGTTGAATATTGAACTATAACCAGCACAGCGTAAGGAACATAATGGTGTAATCGCTTTTTAGCTCTTACTGCGCTTAAGGGCCAGCAGGACAGCAAGTGAGTGCCAGTATTCATAACGGCCGATGGCTGTAACTACAATAACCAATTAACAAAACGGTCATAACAGCTGTTCCAAATATGTAAAAACTGTGCTAATGACATATGTCAAACATGGTATTATGTCATGGTGGGTGTGAGTCAGCCGCACGCCCATATGCGTGACGTACTCTGACGTCATCGTGACTTCTGACGTCATGAATGTAAAATCTAAAGCAGACGGAGCGACTGAACTGACTCTAGGTACTTAAATATCACGTTAAGTTTGTTTTAATTCTAAAAAGGGCTCGGAATCGGATTCTTGGAATTGTATTTTAATTCCTGGAGATAATACTTTGTATTGTTCATAAAGAAAAATAATACCAATAAACGCACCATAACCCATAGGCCTTTGAATCTGCCTCCAGCAAGATTAACTGTATTCAAAAGGAACTCTTATTATGTCGTTAGCAAGATTTATAATGCAGTGCCAAGGTCTATAACTAATTTGACTGGTAACCAGTTCCAGACAAAACTAAAGGCATGGTTACATGATAATAGTTTTTACTCATTAAAAGATTTCTTTGAGGATTGCAAATAAGTAATGTGTAAAATTAGATTGTAAGAATCATTTGTATGTCATAAATGGCTGGATGGTTGGGATTTATATTATATTTATGTCTAACACCTAATTGTAACCCATTCCATGCAAATAAAGATATTCTATTCTATTCTATTCTATTCTATTCTATAATAAATATCTTAGTGAAATGTTTATAAAAGTAGCAGTTCTTCTCGTTGTCCTAGATATTTTTTTTAAATGAAGAAGTTACATTATAAGTTGTTCTAACATAATAATATCTCTATTATGCTACTTAAGTTTGCTCCATCAACATCAGAGTTGATTGCAAGCAGAGTTTTTCAGCACTTAAGTACCTAAGTATATCCAATACTTATATAAAAGTGTTTGTTATCGAACTCCTTCGAAACGGCTTGACCGATTTTTATCAAATTTGTCAAAGTGGTGGTCTTGGTCTGAGAATAGGTCGTAAGCTATTTTTTATAGCTCTATTCTTAGCAGACGGAGAAATAGAAATAGACTGACCACAGAAAATTTGGGAATAATATTAATTTTGTTACACAGCGTAACGGTAACTGTACCTAATCTTATCGTACGCAAACCGCAGAGAAGGAAATCATGCCGATGTCGCAAGCACGTGGTTGCGGGCAACATGTAGATGTGGTATATTATATGTTTATCTGCATTCCTATGGATGGAAAAAAATAAACGGTAAGTTTTAGGAATTATTCAGCAATAAGACTAAATAATAGTAGATTTTCAACAAGGGTCTAAAACGAGCCATAATGACACGAGATTTTTAGCCACCCGAGCATATTAGTCCCGATATGCAGAGACTAAAGTAACATTTTAAAAGCATGACAATAATTGACCTATACCCAAAGTAAGCAAAGCGTGTTCACAATAACTTGTTGTGTTCAAAATCCTTGGCAAGGGGTGAGGCTCGATAGATATAATATAACAATATTTGATATAACAAACTACTCCGGTTTCTTTCTGGGTAGTGCAGCGTAGTCTACCTAATTTAAGCAGAAATACTTTGTTGCAAAATTGTAAGCACAGTGTGTATCTTGAAATACGAGAATTCCATTTGAGATTTTGTGGTGTTTTGTTTAGCATGCACAGAAATAATAATAAAGAGGATCCTCTTTATTATTATTTCTGTGGCATGATGTGTCGATTGTTATAAGTGCGCGACACCTAGTTTAAGCTTAAACATGTTAATCAATCACTATCTGTGAGATCCTGTAATTGGCTCTGTGTTAGCTTGTCTGATTTAAAATGACGCGCCCTATCACCGCATTTACGCCCAAGATTTTTCATGTAATTTGACGATCGTGATGTTGCACACTGATTATAATTCACGGAATAGTTGACGCTCCCAAGCAGATTGATAAGAGTCGTTATTAATACTTGCACGGACACATCAACAAAATCAACTGATTCGGTGGAGGGGCGCGCGTCTTTTTAGCTTAGACAAGCTCTACTATTGAGAATACCTTTAGTTATTATGTTATAAGCTGTTGGTTCTCCTTAAATAAATAAATAAATAACTGTAACATTTGGTATAATACTACATTTGATATAATGTGATTTACTCAAAAAGTAAACTTTGGAGGATGTTATTAATTCTGTAGGTTTGAGTTGTATTAGGTTAGGTTAGGTTAAGTTCATTTTATTAAACAATCGTAGAATGTTTACTTTTCGAGTAAATCGAATTATAATCAAATGTAGCATTGTACCACTTGTTACAGATAGGTAGGTATATCAAATGTTGTTATATATATCATTACACATACACACCCATGGCAAGGTATCTAGATTATGCTTACTTAATTAGTATTTTTAGAAGCAGTGAAAATGTGTACCTTAGATTATTTATGCACTAGATATGTGTACCTACAACCGTATTTTCTAGTTAATTACCATTACGGTACATTGGTACTTAAGCGTGGTGCGATTGTGGTGCACCTGTTCAGTCCATCCACCACATCATTCGTGACTGCCCAAAGAGGAGATATGCTGGAAACACCCTGAACCTGTTCTCTCCTGATGCGAACGCAGCCCTATGGGCAAAGAACTTAGATATTCGTTTGTAGTATAGCTTTTTTAGTAGTATTAAGTGATTGTTGTTAAGCGACTCTGTATATCATAAATTGCATGCCATACGATTAAATAAAATATGTGAATTTTGATTAGAAACTACATTTTACTGCATATAACATAGTCCTTTAATGCACGCTGTGACTGTTTACAGTCGGTGTTTACCTCCAAGTGACATTGACGGTATTTGATAATAAACATAAAACGTTTACATTGTATTTGCAATCCTGAACAAACTTACTTTACATACACATAAATACTAAGGCGAAAGCCACGGACGGGGGCGCGACGCAGTCCGCGTCGTTTGTTCGCAGGCCGCGTCTCCGCCCCGTCTCTTCTGTCTGCTTTGGATCGCGACGCTTCTATACATTTAATATGAAAACTGATTCAAGGGGCGCCGCAACTGCGACGCGCCCCCGTCCCACGTCTCTTTAGTGTGGCTTGCGCCTAAGTATCCTTTTAATGTAGCATAAGATCCGAGCCTAACATTAAAAAAAAAATTATAAGCGGTTTTAAATCGACCGAATCGAATTCAGTATGTTTTTAATTAGCTTATGCCTGCGCCTTTGCGCAAAATTCAAATTGACCTGACCGCCACCGCAGAACGCATTCAGTGTGACAAATCCTTTAGGGTTAAATTTAAAATGTCCAGATATTGTGCTATGGTGCTATATCAGTGAGAAAATAATCTGTTATTCAAAATAAGGGGGTCATACCCACCGTAAGAAACAAAAGTTGTCTCTCCTGTGGACATAAAATTAGCGACTCCGAGGACTCTTAGGATTTATTTAAATGGGCCGAAAGTTGGCCAGGCGCTGATGTATACTTGAAAATGAAAATTAAAAATTTAAAAATGAAAAATATTTATTTTCGATAACAATTGTGCATAAATAGTGTCAAGGTTGGGACTTCCTAGTTTGTAATACCTGTAGCAGGAAGACCTGCTCCTCCAGAAACAAGACAGTTGTTTCTTAACAAACAATACTTCAAAACTAAAGTTTAAAGGAATATACATTTTAAACAGCTATGAAAAATCGGGCTTCACGAATATTGTCGTGAGCCTGTAATTTTGAAAACGTGTGTGTGTGTGTGTGTGTGTGTGTGTGTGCTTGCGCGTGTGTGTGTGTGTGCAAATGCCACAGATACGCCAATAACTTTGGACATTATTAACCATGGGATTAAATGACAATTTCAGGCGCATCTACAACGTCAGCCATACGGACTACTTATTATGTAGGTATATATTACATACATTTGTACATTGTAATGTTTACTATAAAGTTATATTTAGTTTAATACATGATAAATTAGAAGTTCAGTATCTTCGTAGCTAAGTGTCTTCAACCACTCCGTTACAGATTTTTTACAGGTATATATTTGTTGCTGGTATATGTTAATTTTGTCATTTATTTTATTATAAAGGTATGCAGATTGAGTTTTATACTGTCTTTTAGCAAACATGGATTTACATATTGTAAGTGGGGCAACAATGTTTTTTCGTCTTCTCGTAAGAAACGCAGGGTTAAACTTTAATGTTTTATGTAATTTTAGAACTGTACAGAGGATATACAGCCTTCTCATGGACTTGACTAAAAAATATTGGCTGTAGACCCTTAACTTTTGCCATGTCCACAGAAGAGACGCGAACAAAAAAATGAGTATGACCCGCGGCTATGTTTAATAACGGCATTATAAATACATATAGTATTAATTAAGACAGTATTAAGTAGGTAGGTACTTGACGGTAAGCCAGCGGAGTTAGCGCCGTGGGTTACACCCAGCGGAACAATGCGGCAACACGCGAACCGCTGCTTGGCCAGCCACGCGGCACGCGCCATATGGCAGCCACAGGGTTGCCTCACCACAGTAGCGTGGACTAAAATTTTTTTTTTTTTAGGCAACCCGATGTGTGAGCGCGAATTAGTTGTTTAAGAGCGCGCGCAGACAGAGAGCGGTCTGGAGTTCCGAGTTCCGCGTTCAGAGTTCTGTGTTTTGACCGCTCGAGAGTTCCGACCGCCTGCTGTGTGCGTTATCGTAAGGGACTCAGTACATTCGAAAGAACGCAGAACTCGGAACTCGGAACGCGGAACTCCAGACCGCTCTCTGTCTGCGCGCGCTCTTAAGTCCGGTTACTTTAGCTCTTCAAAGGTAACGTTAGCCATTTTGATTGGGGATTTACTAAGTCCAGATTTTTATATTATTACATTGAAATTATGGTTAAATTCGTACACACACATACATACACACGACTGTATCCCAAAGGGGGTAGGCAGGCAGGTACGTTTTGGGGCTACTTTTAGCAATTTTAGTAATAGACATTGTTTCAAAAACTGGTAACTACCAAAAGTGTTATAATTAAGTACATGACTCCATTATTCAGGCCTCCTGCATGCCATGTACTTACGCGCGATATTTACCTGCCGAGGGGACGAACGGCGACAGATCTTATAGACGGATTATATAGGCTATAATCGCGGTAGGTATTCAAGATTTTGTACGGGATGCGGTATCTGTTACGAAGTAATCTGTGCTATTGTGTGAAGCATAGGTAGGTCAAAATACCATACGAATTGAATGGTCCAAAGACCTCTCTATATTAAAAATAGCTAGCTAGGAATGCGACGTTGTAATTATATAGGCATAAACAGTCATCTTAATTTAATCGTCCTCGGTTAACGTATTGGTAACTAATCGCTTTAGGCACTAGTCCCACCAAAGGCGAGAAAGCGACTAGCTATCGACTATTTTCTCGCTCAACAAACGAACAAAGATAAAGATCCCGTGTCAGTAAAAGAGAAAGACATATTTATAGTTGATCGCTGGCTGTTCACACTGCCCGGCGAGGACTCTCTTCACTAGTTGATCGCAGCGATAATAGCACGATAAAAGCTATCAACGATAAAACTCGCTCAGCGATGCCGCTTGGCGGTCAGAACTCACGCTGAGAGACCAACCAGCGATCATTCTACTGCACAGCGTGGAGCCCCGCCCGAGCGAGTGGTGCGAGTAATCGCCCGTCGCACTCGTAAAGCCCGTACCTATAGCGGAGCGACAAAACTATCGCCAACTCGTTTCTAGTTTCTAGCTCTATCGCTTTTCGCTCAACGTCGGCGGTGGTACCAGTGCCTTAGGAACAGCAGTTAGCAAGCGCAATACCCATAAATCTTCAAACCTAGTTTTCTTAATCAAACATGTCCGCTCGCTGCAGCAAGCAATTAAATCATTAAGTCATAAAGTAATTGGACACAACTCAATAACGCTTTTATCGCTCCCAAACCGAGCCAACTGTACTTTTACGATGTTTATTAATTATTACGAAGAAAACGTTTTAAGAGTTATATTTGTGGTATCAGTAATACTTATAGTATAAATCTTCCCAGGTGAATTTTTCGCTTCAAGCCATTACATTAAATTTGAACCTTAATACTATGACGATACCGTTTGTTTTGAAAGATAAGGGCTCGAAGCGAAAAATTCACCTGGGAATATTTATACTATACCACCACGGACCAACCACCCGTGGTTGGTCCGTGCCGTGTATACCACACTGCAGAAATACTACAATTTTTTTAAAGATGGCAACAGATTGGTTAATATTTATAAATGCGAATGTGTCTGTCTGTTACCTTTTCACGCTTAAATAAATAAATAAATAAAAATAATTTATTTCAGGCAGAACCCATATTACAAAATATAAAATTAAAAAATAGTGAAAAATTCAAGCAAGTCAAAAGAAACAAATTAAATGAAATTAAAATAATAACAATAAAAATTAAGAAAAGGAAAATTGTAATTGCGCGGCACTGAGTGAAGATCGTCACTTAATTTGACCAGTGACGATCTTCACCCAGTACTTTGTCATAGGGCAGTCCAGGCGGGCAGCACACATATTCAGAATGATATTGGAACTGCCGCGCACTCTGTTCAGCAGAGACGCGACTCTCTTCCGTCTGATGGCGTGGAAGCCGTCAGTGCGCGCCTCTGCGAACATACCCGACGCGCTACAGCGTCTTGGCAGTTTCATCATCATCCTGAATACGTTATTATACTGGACCCTTATGGCATTATAAGTTCGCTGCGCATGACTCACCCACAGGCTGCCGGTGTAAAAGGTTTGGCAAAACGCTTTGAATAAGGTGATCTTCACCTCCCTTGTACACCGAGCAAATCTGCGGCCGATCATGTTGCCTCGCACAGACAGGGCCCTCCTCTCCCGCTCTATGTCCAGATCATCCCTTAAATCTGTCGTGACCATATGCCCCAGGTGCTTGAACTGGCTTAAATCGTTGAACCGATTTAGTTGAAATTTGGTATGGAGATAGTTTGAGACCCTGGGGAGGATATAGGATAGTTTTTATCTCAGAAAATTGCAGCTTCTGCGGGATTTTGCAGGTTGAGTCGCGAGTAGCAGCTATTAATATTAATATACAGGGCAATTCTGGAGGCTTGGATAACGTTAATGGTTAGACCTTCGCCTCTCAAGGAGAGTCTTATGGATTCGAGTCCGGGCTCGTATCTATGAGTTTTTCGAAATTTATGTATAGTCGGGGTAAGAAAAGGTTCGTCACTTTTCGACTCTACGTCAACGAATTAAGGTCGAAAAGTGACGAACCTTTTTTTACCCGACTATACCTACGAAATTACATTTCGAATTTACCGTGAGCATTGCGATTAAGGCAAACATCGTGAGGAAACTGCACACAGCTGCGAAGAAATTCAATACGTGTGTGAATTTCTCAATCCGCAGTGGGCCCGCGTGGGAACTACAGCCCAAGCCCTCTCGTTCTGAGAGGCCTATCTGCAGTGGGACGAATACCTATAGGCTGGGATCATCATTAACGCCAACCCTAACTCTTCTCTTGTGTTATCTTTAGTTAGTGTAATAAATACCTAGAGATTTTCCTACGACGATGTGTGGTTATCATAATAATAACATCGTTTCGGTTTGGTATTGCTCATGTATTTATATAATGACTAGCTTTTGCCCGCGAGTCCGTCCGCGTGGAATTAGTAATTTGGGCAACTTATTTTTTTTATTCAATTTGCTTTTTCATCAATTATAGCTCTCCTTAGTTCCTCGATATAAAAAAAATACCCGCCCCCGCACCCCCCTCCCACCTCCCCACTACAGAACCCCCCCGCACACCCGCGTTCACATTCACCACCGTACTCCCAAGTCAAGCGTGCCTATAGAAGTTTTACTTCAAAAACCCCCGATTTTGAAACATTCTTCCGCTCCGCTCCGCTCCTATTGGTGTTAGCGTAATGATATATAGCCTATGTCCTTTCTCAGGCTCTAGACTATATTTGTACCAAATTTCATTTAAATCGGTTCAGTAGTTTTAGCGTGAAAGCGAGACAGACAGACAGAGTTACTTTCGCATTTATAATATTTAGTTAGGATATAATGCCACTTCTAAGATACCAATAAACTTAGTGTCAGAAGAAAGTCACTAATGGTGCATCGTTCGTGTCAGGGAAGTCTCTCGGTATCTATACATATAATAAATCTGTAACAAGTTCTGTAGTGTAGTCTGTACATTGAAGATATTTGAGAAAAACTGTCACTAGGGCTATTTATTAGCACAATAGAACCCAAAACAATGATTTTTTCTCAAACATCCAAGGAAATGTGGTCCTTATAGTCGTAACAATAGAACACGAAGTATGCCATTGTATAGCAGTTGAGGAAGATTCGTTCTAATTTCAAATTAGACGACAATAATGGAATTTCATACAAACATTGCTGGCCAAGGCCAGCAAAGAGATTGTCTTTTGTTTTAGTGGGTCGTATTTTCTTTTATTGACTATCAATGACATACTGCCAATTAAGAAAAATTTAGTTTGTGAATTTACTTTTTAATATCTTACTTGGCTAGATTTAATAAAATAAATAAGGATTGGCGTTTATTGTTAACAATTTATTAAAATAACCAATTAATAAGGTCGTAATTTTTTAATAAATATAAATCATCTCAAGATTTTGCGTTAAAAACATTAACTGAAACAGCTTACAAATAAATTGCTGGAAAAAAAATATTTTGGCGGGAATAAAAAAAAAAACAATTTGAATTAAATATGAATATATAAGTTGAACATTCGTATCATTTCCTTGGATTTATTTGAGAAAAGCACTATACAAGCCTTGGCCACGAACAGGGATTGCCGGCCTCGTATCTCTAGATGGCCTCGTTAACACTCGGCCATCTATTACTACTCGGCCGGCAATCCCCTAATTCGCGGCCGCTGCAGTAATGTACTATTAGAATTATTGTCTGTTTGTCTGTGCGTTTGTGCGCGCTAATCTCAGAAACGGCTTAACCTAGAAGGATGCGGTTTTCACTGATATGTTGGTATTTTCTTGGATTAACATTTAGTGTTTGTTTCATTTGAATCGGTTCACAAATAAGAAAGATACGTCTATTTTAAGAATTTATCGAACAGGTTTTTTTGTTTGAACGCGCTAATCTCAGGAACTACTGCTCCGATTAGAAAAATTATTTTAGTGTTAGATAGCACATTTATCGAGGAAGGTTTAGGCTATATATCATTACGCTAACACCAATAGGAGCGGAGCGGAGCGGAAGAATGTTTAAAAATCGGGGGTTTTTGAAGTAAAACTTGCACGCAGGCTTGTAGGCACGCTTGACTTGGGAGTACGGTGTTGAATGTGAACGCGGGTGTGCGGGGGGGTGCGGGGGCGGGTATTTTTTTTATATCGAGGAACTAAGGAGAGCCATAATTGATGAAAAAGCAAATTGGATAAAAAAAAATAAGCTGCCCAAATTACTAATTCCACGCGGACGGAGTCGCGGGCAAAAGTTATAAATACCTATATTTTCTTTTACTTTATTTTTTCTTTGCCCTGTTTTTAGTTCTTTGTGTCAGTTAAAATGTGAGTAATACTCCAGTTATGTTTATTATAGAGGGATCTAGGTTCCGAATACTTTGTCCTATTCGGTGTCGAGACCCTCGGTCCGTGGGGTCCTACTAGCGCTTTTAAGGTTCATAAACAAATGAAAAAGAGGCTAAGCGACATCACGAAACTAACACGTCATATCGATACCTAGCGCACAATCGTATTAATTACAATGTACTGCACTTATAAATTAGCACAGATGTCCTAGTGTACAAAACTACTACTTAATGTGCACTTAGTTGTAATTAATACGATTGTGCGCTAAGGTATCGATATTGTAAACTGAGGTACTTAACGTTCTTAGACAGCGCCTTCTATTCTTGTTTGAAGGTAAAATATTATCCTACAGGAACGTAGTACCGAAATAATAAGTACCCTATATCTCATTCCAGTTTTTTGTCTGTTTATTTTGTAACAAGCGACCCGCCCCGGCTTCGCACGGGTGTAATGCATATATTATACATAAAAACCTTCCTCTTGAATCACTCTATCTATTAAAAAAAACCGCATCAAAATCCGTTGCGTAGTTTTAAAGATCTAAGAATATATAGGGACAGACAGACAGCGGGAAGCGACTTTGTTTTAATAATGTGGTGAAGCTTCGTCGGTTCAGCCGTTACTGCGCGATTGACTTACAAACATTCAAACATCTTCACCAACTTTCTCATTTATAACATTAGTACGATTGTTATACCAGCCAAGTTAATTATCTACCAGACGAATAAAGTCTTTATTACAAAGTAGTAAAGTTTCGTTTCCCTTGAGTTTCCGTTCAGATGTTAACACTACAGGAAATACCGAGATCGTTCGTCGTTTATTTTTATTTTTACTTTTAAAGACTCGTGTTGGAGTTTTGTGATTTCATTTCGTTCAAAGTCAGACTAACGCAAGGATGGATGTTGGAAGTATCCTACCAACGTTTTAAAAGCTTTTATTTAACTTGCAATGTACATATGTATGTACGGGTCAAATCTTGGAAGTCAAATCTGACACACTTCCAGTTCTGTTGTCGGATTCACTTGAAATTTGGTATACTTATGTAGGTTGGATAATAATACAAGTACAGTCAACAAAAAGTACAGTCAGTTAAAAGCTTGCTTTAAAAATGAAATTTTTAACAAAAACTTATTAAATGATTAAGGGTCTTACTCAGCGTAAGAAACAAAACTCGTCTCTCCTGTGGACATAAAATTAGCGACACCGAGGATGGGCGGAAAGTTGGCCAGGCGTCCCACACGCCGATGTAGAGTTGACAAAAATATTGGCTTTAGACCCTCAACTTTTGCCATATCCACAGGAGACACGCGAACAAAATAATGTGTATGAACCATAAAGCCATAAAACCATGAAGCTACGCGTACACTCTAGGGAAACTGCAAGTACGGACATGGCATTCCAGGACACGCGTAATCGACTACGCGTACAAATGTACGCGCAATCCGTACGCAGCTTTACGATTCCGCCAAAAGCCGATATGTAGAGATATTTTGTGTTTATGAAAGGTTGACACTGTTCTAACTTTTGTACAGTCAAGGAAACTGATTCACTAACCATTGAACCCCTTTCATTGCAAATGTCATGTTGACATTCCATTCATCTGCCAAAGAAATTATCGTGTAATTGGTTGTGAAAAGGTTCCACTCTGGTACACGATTCCTTACCAATAAGTATTGCATACTAAAGGGCATTTCTATTTTTCGTTCTACCAAAATTAAGAAATTTTTAACAGTGAGTTAAAATTTGGCCGTTTGGTTACGCACTTTCTCAAGTCTTTACAATAAAAAAAGTAACAAATCGGACAATTCTTCACTTCTTGTTAAACATTGTTAAACTTGTCCGATTTGTTGTTTTTTTTATTGTAAAAAGTGCGTAACCAAATGGACAAATTAACTCCCTGTTAACAATTTCATAATTTTGGTACAACGAAAAATAGAAATGCCCTAAAGCACGGTCGCAAAGCATAAAGAATATCGTACAATGACCTGTCACTACGTGTCTCTATCGCTCGTACGTAAATATTCCCGTCGCGCTCGCACGCTTGAGTTTGTACGAATGAGACGGGAAATATTTACACGGGAGCAACAGAGACAAGTAGTGAAGGTCATTGCACGAAATTCTTCGCGGTGCGCGACCGTACTTTAGCTATTGCCTTTTAATTTAAATTCCGGCAACAAACATCCAAACATCCATCATCATCGGTATCAGTTAATCTTATGTTTTGTGAAAAGTCCTAGTTTTCTGCATGATTTTCTTGGTTTATTTCCGTATGAACCTACAAAGTACTTAAGTATTAAAAAACGGCTAAATGAAGACTACCGATTTCATTCATCTAAACATATAATACATATAAGTAGTTAGTAGATAGATCGTGAACTTACATACAGGTGTTACAAAATAACCCCTAAAGCCTGAAACCCCATGAACAATAAATAAAACTGTAATTTGGCGCACTGTTCTTTTTTTTCTAAAAAAAATATATAATAATTTAATTCTTTACTGGAGTACTTCCATACCCTTCAGTTATTACGGATAATTTTTTAACACCCTGTATACATTATAAGTAGGTAGATAGATCGTAAACTTATACTCAATTTAATTTAGAATTATAAACCACAACAACATTATATTGCGGCTCGTGAACTGTAATCTCTTTACAATTTGTACTAGAGTAACTTGACGACACGCAAATAAAGTGACATTAAAACAATTTTGTTTTGCGGCTCCCAGACTATTGTACTGTACTATTTGCTAGGTAACAAATAGTTGACGAGCCGCAATATAGGTAATATAATGTAGTAATATGTTGTGGTTTTCAATTCTAAAAAAAAAATAAAAATAAAAAAAAATGAAGTAGGTATAGATAGGTGTGAAGAGGTACTGGAGCAACACGTCCTAAGACCAACCAATAACCAATCGAGTCCTTCCACCTTGGAACCTTTTCACAATAATTTCTATAATTTAAATTGCACTACCTTTCAAGAGAATTAATTATAAACATTTACTGTGAGCACGTTCCATGGTTCGATACCTAGTATACGTTACTTTGTTGTCACTAAGAACCGGAATCGTAAAATGCTGCGTGTCATATCGAATTTATCAATTATTGATTGCATAAAAAATGTGGCCGAGTTATTTTACATGACAAACCTGAAGTCACAATTTAACATGTAAAGTACACGCCAATTTCCGCTACTCGTTTATCTTATTTAAATGTCAATTAGTTACCCATGTAAAATGGCGACTCCTAGCCGCGGAGCACACAACAAAACAAAAGCAAAATTAAATCCCTTACCTCCTCCACGGACTTCTTCGAGAACTCGTTCATGGACACAATCCATTGCTGCACTAATTCGTTCACAATAACCAGATCATTATATAACCACGTCAATAATTCGTTCACCCACTGAACGCTCGGCGGATCCGGGCCAGTGCATGTTGGTACGACGATGCTCTGATGTTTCTTGTGCAGCTGTTCAGGGCCAGGCGACATGCGTCCCAAACGACGCTTATTTGGAGGCGTCGCTGGTACAAAACCACTGGGTTTAGAAGGCTTAAAAGAATTAAAGGACGAACTCTTCACTTTAGCAGTAGTAGCTAACACTGTATCAGCACTGTTAACGATCTCATTGGCCGTTGATTTCTTCGGTTCTTCAACAGGCTTAGCTTTTTCCGCTTCGACTGGCTTTTTCGCGAAGCGGGTGTAAGCCCATTTGGCGATACCGAGAAGCACAATGGAAAAGAGGAGCCAGATGAATATAAGCATGACTAGGTTGTCCATGGCTGTGTCCATATAATCGAAGCTGCATATCAGGTCGTCGACTGCCTCGGCCAGGTCAGCCATCGTTCTCCATGATGCTTGCCACCACGAGGCGGCGTTTCCCGCCGCTGTCCCGTCTACGACTGAGGCCATTTTTTCTTCTATTTTCGCCCGTCTATTTTGAGCGGGAGCTCTCCGTCTCACTCGAACGCAGCGACGCGTTCAACAATTAAATTATTTTAATTTTTCTAACAAGTGAACACATTATTAATAGTTTTTTTTTAAGTCCGTTTTTGGTCGTTCGTTCGTTCGTGTTTATATGAAGTTTCTGCGCGCCGTGGTCCTCGTTGGCATTGTATGAAACTGAAACAAATGAAAGAGGATGTTGTTTAAATTGTTTTGGTCCCTTATATTCTTCGTCGAGTTAGACGATATATTATGGAGGTCCTTAACAATGGCCTAAAAATGGGTAACTCAAAACAATAGAGTTGCTGTCTTAGAAGCTGTCTTCCACGTATGTAAGAGGAGAAGCAAAGTAGAAGGTTGTACGGTCACGTGCAAAAATATATATACGTTAACAAGGTGTCAAAAATACAACTCTATGACACCACCACCACCATATACCATAAGGTTGATGTTTACATATTTTGACACAATGACTGTATACATATTTATGCTTTCGACTGTACACGATGAAACTCACTAATGTAAATTAAAACCTACTTAATATTACAAATGAGAAAATTTGCGTAGAATTTTGGTTGTTTGGATGATTGTTGTTACTCAATCAAGCAACAAATGTCTGGATTGAGAAAGGATACCTACTTAATATGCCGGTTATAAAAATACGTCCCCATCAGATTATATTTTAACTTTAAACAAGAATAGATCAACGACAACTTGGAGATCTTCAAAAACCGAGCCAACTCCTTTCTTAAAGGGCCGGTAAAGCATTCGTAACTCAAGACATGTTATGGGTGTGCAATGGGCGGTGGTAATTGCTCTCCATCAGGTATCCCGCCTGCTCTTTTAGCATCGTTTACAAATTTTACAATCAACAATTATGGCGTTACCCGCGCAAACTTTGGGCTTTAAAAATGTTACCGTAACTTTTTCAGGCCAAACTCTTAGATTGACAAATGTTTACCCGTAAAGGTATAAAACGGGCGAAGGCGTAGGTAGGATAATTATCACTTTACCTAATGGGTTGTTGTAAATAGACGACGAGCACGATTACCTCATGAATTTCTTCTACTGCTTTAGCGAATAAATTTATGCGGTTAGGCTAGCACGTGTAACCTTGACTTAATTTGTTACTCAATGTGTTCAAAGTCAAAGTCAAAATAAAATAACTTTGTTTAATTTAGGCTGTAACCAGCACGAATGTAGTAACAATGTAGATCTGCTAGAAAAAAATATACCTTGTTGAGTTTCTTGTCGGTTCCTTCTCAACAGGGTTTTTCCGAACCGGTGGTAGATCCTTCAACGTTCATAGGAGCATCAATTGATGTCTAAATTGAATAGAGAATTTTAATTTGACTTTGACTTTGAATGTCGTAAAATCTACCACCAGGTCGAAAAAACCTTGTTGAGAAGAAGAATGAAAAAAAAATGGAACCACAGCATACCTAAATGGCAATCATTACCAGACGCATCAACATTATTTTTAAATATTTCATTGGTTTTACTTTAAAAAAGCAATCGCCTTAAATCCTATAGGTTGTATTGTACAAGCCATTAGGTGTATTTTGGATGTGTACATATTTATCTGTCAAGGTCTATTTTCATCGTAAAAAAGCATTTTATTTAGATTTTTAGTTATTTTCAAAGCAATGTTTGGTAGCTCCATCTGTTGTCGAATAGCGGAACTGTCGCGAAAGATTTATTTTCCGGATAGCCGAGACTCCTGAGACAGCGAGGTCTTCGGTCGCGCAGGTAATCATAGTCAGGCGAAAAACATCCAATGCGGTATATAGGCCTCCTCCTAATAGAGGCCGCAATGACCAGACCTGCAGGCTTTTGTCTAACTCTTCTGACGCTTGCCTTTGCAATCACTATCTCTTTCTATGAAACGGTATAAAATGATGACAGAAAGAGATGGTGAAAGCGAAGGCAAGCGACAGAAGCGTTAGACCAAGGGTCTTCAACCTGCGGCCCGCGGGCCACATCACACATGTCTACACACACACACACACACACACACACACACACACTCACACTCACACTCACACTCACACTCACACTCACACTCTCACACACTCACACTCACACACTCACACTCCCACTCACTCACTCACACACTCACACACACTCTCACACACTCACACTCACACTCACACTCACACTCACACTCACACACCCACCCACCCACTCACACACACACTCTCACACTCACACTCACACTCACACTCACTCACACTCACACTCACACTCACACTCACACTCTCACTCTCACTCTCACTCTCACTCTCACTCTCACTCTCACTCTCACTCTCACTCTCACTCTCACTCTCACTCTCACTCTCACTCTCACTCTCACTCTCACTCTCACTCTCACTCTCACTCTCACTCTCACTCTCACTCTCACTCTCACTCTCACTCTCACTCTCACTCTCACTCTCACTCACACCCACACCCACACCCACACCCACACACACACACACACACACACACACACACACACACACACACACACACACCCACACCCACACACACACACACACACACCACACCACACACACCACACCACACACACCACACCACACACACCACACCACACACACCACACACGCACGCACGCACGCACGCACGCACGAACGCACGCACACACACACACACACACACACATTATGTCTACAAATTATACCTATTTACAGACTAAAAAGAATAGAAATTAAAACGATATAGTTTTTATTATGTTGCGGCACTCCGAACCAATATCAGAGTATACTAAACCCTTGACTTCAAAAAGGTTGAAGACCCTAGCGTTAGACAATACGGTCTCTGCATGAGCATGACCCATTCATCGGCCTCCTGCTTCGTTCACCAGAGACCTTATTGTCTAAACTACTTGAGCTAGGTAATTGTTTTCACCATTTCTATCACCGTTTGGCCTAGGTTCGAATCAGCCTAGAGTATATTCTGTTTAGGTTATCATACAGTCTTGTTATTTTCATTTTTAATTGTAGATTTAATGTAGCTCTACCAATTGTCACGAATAATTAATTTTATTGTTCGTAGGTATATAGGTACCTACCAACAATAATAACTATACCTAGAGATTTTTCTAGCACGATCAACTTGTGATTAGTGTTTGACATAATAATAACATCGATTCGATTTGGTATTCTTGTTTTATATGTTCAAACGTGTCTCATTGATATATAATGCCACTTATAAGACATCGATAAAATATAAACTATAGGTATTAGAAGGAAAAATATTCATTCGTGCTAGGAAAATATCTAGGTATAATAATAACGCTATGTAAATTTCGCGCTTTTTCTCTGGTCAGCGCCTATTAACATGACAACATGGCAGTTAATTAGTCAAACAATATCCACAATAGATGACCTTGACAGTTTTCCTCAAGATAAGAAGCGGCCTGTCACAACTACCGGTTATTAAAATGAATATCTGGGGGCACAGCAGTGCCCTCGCCAAGTCGAGCAAAAAAGTGGCACGGCCGTACCATCCTTTTCCCGAAGCAGTTCAGGCCATTTTCAACCGATGAAAACAAAAGGAGGAGGTTCTCAATTCGACGTGTATATTTTTTTTTTTATTTTTTTTTATGTATGATCACGCATAACTTTTTACAGAGTAGTCCGATTTTGATGATTCTTTTTTTATTTTTAAAGCGTATACCCCGAGGGTGGTCCCATTTAAATTTGGAAACAATATTCCTACCCTAAGGGTAGAAAAACAGGTGATGATTGATTGTTCAGTTACTGATTGTACTATATGACCACGCATAACTTATTACAGAGTAGTCGGATTTTGATGATTCTTTTTTTATTGGAAAGCGTATACCCCAAGGGTGGTCCCATTTAAATTTGTAAATAATATTCCTACCCTAAGGGTAGGAAAACAGGGGATGATTGAGTAACTTTTTACAGAGTAGTCTGATTTTCATAATTCTTTTTTATACCTTGAAGTTGGTATTATAAATTTAGAAAAAAAATTACCCCAAGAATGGAAAAAAAATATAAAATAAAAACTTTTTAACAAAAAATTAAACCGCCGAAAAAACTGAAAACCAAAAAAATAATACCTTTTTTGTTTGACCTTAATCTAGGTACCAGTTTGAAGTCGGTGCCTCAGCACGAGCCAGGAGGAGTGATAGAAGCCAATCAGGTAAACGATTATAGGTCCACTCCTCCTGGCTAAGTGCTGAGGCACCGACTTCAAACTGGTACCTAGATTAAGGTCAAACAAAAAAGGTATTATTTTTTGCTTTTCAGTTTTTTCGGCAGTTTAATTTTTTGTTAAAAAGTTTTTTCAACCCCCTATAACTTCGTTGTGGATAAAACTAGAAGCCTAAACAATCTTATTTAATATACCGGGTGGATTTCCACGAGGGACCTTCCCGAAAACAGGTGATAGTATTGCTTAAACTGAACAACTTTCTCCAAGGAACATAGGTCAAAAAATTAATTTTTTTTTTCGCCTTTCTATAGTAAGTCGGTCAGCTAACCATTGATACATTTTGTATGCGAATCTGATTTTTTTTTCGTTTTTCAACATTATGCCGAGCCAGTGTCCGGTTTGCAACCGCAATGACGCATTATATCTTTAGCTTTCGTGTTGTCTTTTGTTTTGTAAAATATTGATGATGTGTCTTGTGATGTTGTAAATAAATGTATTTTCTTTCTTTCTCCTACCTCTCACGACCTTAACGACCTTAACGACCTCTTTAGCCTAGTTGGTAGTGACCCTGCCTACGAAGCAAGAGGTCCTGGGTTCGAATCCCGGTAAGGGCATTTATTTGTGTGATGAGCACGAATATTTGTTCCTGAGTTATGGATGTTTCTATGTATTTAAGTATTTATTTATCTATATAAGTATGTTTACCGTCGTCTAGTACCCATAGTACAAGCTTTGCTTAGTTTGGGACTAGGTCGATTTGTGTAAGATTGTCCCCTAATATTTATTTATTTTTTATTTATTTCTTCCAAAGTCAAAGTCAAAAGTCAAAGTCAAAATTCTTTATTCAATTTAGGCATCAATTGATGCTCCTATGAACGTCGTAGAATCTACCACAGACTTTCTTTTTCGACCTATGTTCCTTGGAGGGAGTTGTTTAGTTTAAGCAACACTAATTACCTGTTTTCGGGAAGGACCCTCGTGGAAATCCACCCGGTATATAATATGTGTTAGGTACCTACTTGTGAGATACATTGTGTTTTCATGCGATGGCCAAGTCAATCTATTTTATTTACAAACATAAAATATTTTTAAATTTGATAATATGGTCACTGTAAGATGTTGTTAGGTTAGCTAATTACGTAATAACTTAAGACAGAAGGTCCCTTAAGTAGGGACTTGATAAAGCAACCGACTTGGTATTACATAGATCTCACAACTTTTTACGGTAGAAGAACTGAGTTGCGAGACTTGGTTTTTTTTACAAGTTTTGTTTTTGATGGCATATGGTTTTCACATCATCATCGGCCTCTCCGAACGACATGTCATTGGAGATATCCTACTATAATCCTACTAATCCATCACATCTTGAGCATGATAGCGGACTGCCTGCACCGCTCCGTGACCTATCATTATGTCACTATGTTATGAACCTAACTAACAATGCCATGTAAATTGTAAGTTTGTTACTAAGTCGATATGGATCACATAAATTCATCGAACGACGAATTAGTCAAATATCTTGTCATCCAATATACCGCAGTATGTCTCAAGCCAAAAGTCTTTGGACCGTGTGTGTTGCCAGTGATGAGTTATAGCGCTGAGACGTGGCCGCTAACGATGGGCCTCATAAGAAAGCTCACAGTCACTCAGATGACGATGGTGAGGCCATGCTTGAAGTTTCTCTACGGGATCACATTCGAAATATTATTAGGCTGGGATGGTGACGATGATAATCAAGTTGACGTTCCAAATTACAATATCTATTTGTAACTAGCTTTTGCCCGCGACTCCGTCCGCGTGGAATTAGTAATTTGGGCAGCTTATTTTTTATCCAATTTGCTTTTTCATCAATAATGGCTCTCCTTAGATCCTTCCGGAAGAAGTGAAACTTCATAATAAACCAACCCGCTCCCAATCCGACCCCAAACAGCCCCCAACCCTCCCCAACCCGCTCCCAACCCGCCCCCAACCCGCCCCCAACTCGCTCTCACCCCGCCTCCAACCCGCCCCCAACCCACTCTCAACCCGCCCCCAACCCGCCCCCAACTCGCTCTTAACCCGCCCCCAACCCGCTCCTAAACCGCCACCAACTCACTCCCAACCCGCCCCATCCCGCTCCCAACCCGCCCCCAACCCGCCCCCAACCCGCCCCCCCACCCGCTCCCAACCCGCCCTATCTAACTGGGCTATCTGACACTGAAAGAATTTTTCAAATCGTATCAGTAGTTCCCGAGATATACACCGTGAAATTTTAGTGGTTGTTTTCCCGAAACGAGGTGATTTAGTTTCGATTGTACAATCGATTTATAATTACTATTTTGACTAGAGTCAAAAATCCAATTGTGAAAAACGAAAGTCGAAAATGACCGCAAACCACTAGTAACGCTTCGTTGGTACCTAACCTATCGTACGATCGTACGCTACTTGTACCAACGAAGCGTTACTATTGGTTTGCGGTCATTTTCGACTTTCGTTTTTCACAAATTGATTTTTGACTCTAGTCAAAATAGTAATTATAAATCGATTGTACAATCGATACTAAATCACCTCGTTTCGGGAAAACAACCACTAAAATTTCACGGTGTATAAGTTTCACTTCAAAAACCCCCAATTTGGAAACATTCTTCCGCTCCGCTCCGCTCCTATTGGTGTTAGCGTGATGATATATAGCCTATAGCCTTCCTCGATAAATGGGCTATCTAACACTGAAAGAATTTTTCAAATCGGAGCAGTAGTTCCTGAGATTAGCGCGTTCATAATAACAACTCTTATAAAAACAGTTCGATAAATTCTTAAAATAAACGTATCTTTCTTATTTGTGAACCGATTCAAATGAAACAAACACTAAATGTTAATCCAAGAAAATACCAACATATCAGTGAAAACCGCATCCTTCTAGGTTAAGCCGTTTCTGAGATTAGCGCGCACAAACGCACAGACAAACAGACAAACAGACAATAATTCTAAAAATCATTGTTTTGGGTTCTATTGCGCTAATAAATAGCCCTAGTGTCAGTTTTTCTCAAATATCTTCAATGTACAGACACCGACTTGTTACAGATTTATTATATGTATAGATATAGATTTTAACATGATCTTTTCATTGAAGGAAAACATCGTGAGAAAGCCTACACACACCTGTAAAGCAATTCTACGTTGTGTGAGAAATTCCTAATCATCAAACAAGTTTGGTTTGAAGTATCTTTTTGTATTTTTTATTTTTTCAACTTATTTTTTTTACTTTTACGGTCATCCCACGAAAAAAAACCCCAGAAAAAAGACCAATGCTGGGAATCGAACCCAGGTCCTCGGCATCATCCTAATCATCATTAGAGCTACGTGGGAACTAACATCCCAACTCCTCTCATTCTGTAAGGAGGCCTGCGTCCAGCAATAAGACTTAATAGGCCAGAGATGCATGGAATTTCATAAATAGCTTAGTTTATTCTTATACGTAGGTAATATATGCGTGAGTAAATGGGTCAATACCTTGTGAACTAGTGTATGACGAACCGGTAACTATGGAAGATAATATCGATTGAACCGTAAAACAATGAGCCATCAGCCATTCCGTGCCTACTTAGTTGCCATAGGTTAGTTATTAGCATAATAAAACGGAACCCTTATCGAATTACTCCGTTTGTCTCACTGTCCGTCAGTCACAACTGATTTGTTACGAACCTACTGGACCAATTTAATTGAAATTTGGCATACTTAAGTATACATATATTTATATTTACTAGTTTTTTCCGCGACTTCGCGGACATATAATATTTATGGCCAACTTTCGATTTCTATCCCGAGGGAAATTCCAAAAATCCCTTTTTACTGAACCTCCCCGTTGAATTGAATGTATAAATCCCGTTTTTCCCTTATGCCGTAGGATTTTCCAAAAATCCGAAAATTACTTTTTTATTGTTGTAATCACCTACTTGCATGCCAAATCTCTAATAATTATAGTTACGGAGATACACCTTAAAGTGAAAATAAAAATATAAACCCCGGTTCTCTATGGTTTCACGTGGTTTCACATAATTTAACAAGTTATACATAACTTATTAAATTATGGGAAACCAAGGGATCCCTATAAATCCCATTTATTCCCTATCCCGTGGGAATTTCGAAAAATCCCTTAGCGGATGCATATGCCCGGTTTTTTGCTGTATCCGATGAAGATTTCCTCACCACAGATTTGAATTCAGCGCGGACAAAGTCGTGAGGTAAATCTAGTTAATTATAGTTGCACATTATCTCAGACTGACATAAATTACTAATAATTAGACGATCGAATCACGAGTCACCACTTTGACCTCCAAAAGCAGACTGCCTGTTTAGTACAAGATACATCCACTCCGCGACCCGACTGATTAAGTGGCAGAGCGGCGCCTAAAGCTTGTGTCGCACTAGTTTACAATTTAGAATAATAAATAAATAAACCTAGAATACTAAATGAAATAGAAACTCTATATAATATATAAATTCAACGAATCTCCATCGCCATTCAACGAGGGAATGCTGCCAGCCTTTGGGGCACGATGCCACGGGGGCCTTTTTTAGACTTAATCTACAGGGTCATTTTTAATTCACTGACATCCTCTTAACCCTGAATTCCTATCACTCAAACAAATGTTTTTTGTTCTACGACTTTTTAAAATGAAGCACTTTTTTCCCATACAAATACACAGAGTATCGTAAAAATAAGAGGTAATCTCAAATTTTCAAAACGTTATTACACCAAAAATATTAAGTTATGACAAAAGCCGTAAAACAAAAAACATTTGTTTCAGTGGTAGGAGTTTAGGGTTAAAAGGATGCTAGTGAATTACAAATAACCCTGTATAGGTTCTAAGTTAGATATTTAGTTTATAATTAAGTTTTATTCATTGTTATTTTTTCTTAATATTTGTATTCTTAGTTTCAATAAATGTATTGATATTCATAAAATAAAATAAAAATACACAGTCGGATATTTCCAATAAGGATGATGGATGACACCACCAATCAATTGACGTAATTTTTACTAAGTAGGTTTTTAAAACAAGATTCTTCCATACATTTTGTATTTTGTCTATGGATAGCCCCAGAAAACTGTCAAAGGGTCATAGAGTCGTAGATCAATAGTTTCGCCTAGCCCCGCTTTAAATGCGCGCGCGCAGCCGCCAAGAGGTCATCGCGATTGCCTCACGCCGCACCAAGCACAAGGGTGGCACGTGATAAAAACATATAACACTTAAAAATAACTTATTAATAGAAAAAAGTCATTTCATGAATAACGTTTCGTTGCCCGCGACTCCGTTCGCGAAGAATTCGTTTATCGCTATTCCACGGGAACTGTGCAATTTTGCGGGACAAAAACTTTCCTATGTTCATTCCCGGAACTCAAACTATCTCCGTACCAAATTTCATCTAAATCGGTTCAGTGGTTTAAGCCTGAAGAGGTAACAGACAGACACACTTTCGCATTTTTAATATTAAGTACCTATAGATCAAGGGTAGCCAACCTGGTGGCTATTAGTCCAGTCGATCGTGGCAAGGCAAAAAAGATAAATACATAGAACAGACTGTCCAACGTATTCAATCACCAACTGCTGCGTTTATGTCATTGGTAGATCGCCCAGGGTTTCGTCAGTAAACAGTACATCTTGGGTCTAATCAAGTTGGCCACCCCTGCTATAGTAGATAGTGGATGTAGATTATGGAATTATGGATAGTAGAACTTGCAACTTCGTATGTACCCCGTGGGATGTTGACAGGCACCCGGGATGAAATGTAGCCTATTTTCATCATCATCATCATCAGCCTATGTTCGTCCACTGCTGGACATAGGCCTCTCCCATGGCACGCCACTGAGCACGATCCTCGGCCACTCTCATCCAGCACTTGCCAGCCGCCTTGCGAAGATCATCGCTCCACCGAGTCTGAGGACGTCCCACGCTACGTTTGCCGATCCGTGGTCTCCACTCAAGAACTCGTCTACCCCAACGGTTAACGGTTCTTCGGGTTATATGCCATGCCATCTCTAAAATTCGGCAACCAGGACAAAAAGCGCAGTGTTGTCACATCTACCAACTTTTTGGTAGATCTACCTATTTTGCCTCCGTTTTACCTATCTACCACCCGCGGCCTCAAATCTACCTCTTTTTCAAAACATTTCCGTTGCAAACAAT
The DNA here is from genome assembly GCA_947859365.1 of Archips crataeganus. Lineage (NCBI taxonomy): Eukaryota > Metazoa > Arthropoda > Insecta > Lepidoptera > Tortricidae > Archips > Archips crataeganus. Next base: position 3,133,714 of record OX402071.1, on the reverse strand, counting down.
TTCTTTGATTCTATCCACTTCCTCATAGAAGTGCGGATGTTGAGAGGCTGATTTCGTCCATAAACAATATGAAAACTTGCCAAACTTTAGAGGGTCTGCTGGCACACACAAAGATTTGTTTTTAAAAGTTGTGTTCCTAACTCCGACCATTTGAAATTGTTTTACAAAAACATGTTAAAGCAGCGTCAATAAATCCTTTTCAACATTTTAACGCATTTTTATTCAATAAAAGGGACTGATTTGACTAAAACGGTAGATCTACCTATTTTCATTTTCAGTTCTACCTATTTCTACTAAATTTTCATTTTATTCTACCAATTTTTCAAAATTGTATGTGACAACACTGAAAAAGCGTACGATCCCCGGATTTTGGAGCTCAGAAACCGGACACGTCATCGTTTTTTGTTTGTTTTATTTTAAATCTGTACTACTACTAGCGGAATTACAATCTAACTACTACAATTCAAACCCGGACTACAAATGGAACCCCGCCCGGACGTTCCCCGGACGCTCTCTAAACTAGGACAAATCCGGGGAAACCCGGACGGATGGCAACTTTATATATTTATGGCCACTTCAGCGTGCTAATGCGGTGGGCTATGTCGATAAGTTTGGTTCTCTGTCGGATCACTTCGTTACGAATTCGATCTTTTAGAGAAACTCCGAGCATAGCCCTTTCCATAGCACTTTGAACTTTGAGCAACTTTAAATTTGTGGACCAGCCCTACAGTGAGTGTCCATGTTTCGGCACCGTATGTCATGACGGGTAGGACGCACTGATTGAAGACTTTCGTCTTTAGACTCTGTGGAATTGGCGACGTGAAGACTTGACGCAGTTTCCCATATACTGCCCATCCCAGCTGTATTCTTCTGTTGGCCTCATTCTCGAAGTTGTTTTTACCCAATTGCATAGTTTGCCCGAGGTAAACATACTCCTTAACAACCTCGAGAATATTGCCTTGAACTGCAATTGGTTCCGGACTTACATGTTCATTGATCATAATTAATAAATAATAATAATAAAATAAATATCACGGGACAATTTTACACCAATTGACCTAGTCCCAAAGTAAGCTAGGTAAAGCTTGTGTTATGGGTACTAGGCAACGGATAAACATACTTATATAGATAGATACATACATAAATACATATTAAACACCCAAGACCCGAGAACAAACATTTATTGGTATTTTTTCATACAAATATCTGCCCCGACACGGGAATCGAACCCGGGACCACAAGCTTCATAGTCAGGTTCTCTAACCACTAGGCCATCTGGTCGTCAAAACCAGATCAAAAAAAAAACAACAATCAAATTCAATCAAATTCAGTCAATTAAATTTTAAGATCGTAATTTTAAAATGTTACTTGTTATTTTCATTCACAAATAAAATTATATTATTTTTTCGCCTAGATCTACGAATTTCCAAAAAATAGATATGGCAACACTGATGGAACCCCTTTCGGTACAGAACCCGAAACGAGTTAATTTAGTTAACATTTATATCAAAATAAATTAGTAAACCAAATTTTATCCTGTCCATACCCGACCTTGCCTACATGACATCACTATGATATCACCCCAACAGTAAACAAACCAACTTACCGCTACCAACTACGACGACTCTATACACCGGTAATACAGCCCAAAATCGCTTAACAGAACATATTGTACGTGTCGCCAGATACATAAAGAACTCTATACATTGTTGATAGAGCTTAAAATAAAGTAGACTTGTGAGCTTTTTCTTGGCCGAATTGTTTGGACTTTGTACAGTGGGAATAAGGACTGAAATTGACTGTTGAATGAAACAGTGTCATGTCAAGTAACAAAGGTTAATTGCGATTATTCGCAAATTAGATTAAAAGTCTAGACTCGTGACACCTCGTGAGTTCATGAGTTTATGATTATTAAAAACGGGTGTGATTTAATTAGTGTACAAAGATCACAAAGTTCAAATGAACGATCAAAAAGGTCAAACGGTTTTTTATTCTTTTTTTTATTACTTTTTCAATCTCTTTCATTCTGAGAGGAGGCCTGTGCCCTGCAGTGGGACGTATATAGGCTGGCATGATGTTGATGACGATGATAAAGTCTACCTACATCCATCCCAGCCTAAATACGTCCCACTGCAGGGCACAGGCCTCCCCTCAGAATGAAAGGGCTTGGGCCATAGTTCCCACGCGGGCCCACTGCGGATTGGGAACTTCACACACACTATTGAATTTCTTCTCAGGTGTGTGCAGCTTTTCTTCACCGTAGCTCATGGTAAATTTAAAATATAATTACGCACATGAATTCAGAAAAACTCAGAGGTGCGAGCCCGGATTCGAACCCACGACACTCCGCTTGAGAGGCAATAGGTCAAACCACTAGGCCACCACGGCTTAATGTCTACATAGTTAGCCCGGTATCGCCGTTTATACTAATATGTATAACTGTTACTATACTTCATTTAACTTAGAATTATAAACCACAACAACATTATATTGCGGCTCGTGAACTGTAATCTCTTTACAATTTGTACTAGAGTAACAATTGACGACACGCAAATAAAGTGACATTAAAACAATTTTATTTTGCGGCTCCCAGACTATTGTACTGTACTATTTGCTAGGTATGAAATAGTTGACGAGCCGCAATATAATGGTGTTGTGGTTTTCAATTCTAAATTAAATGAAGTATGCGTGTAGGTAACAGCTGTGGTAGACTAATAATATTGTTTGACCTATGGCAGATGGTCGTGGGTTCGAACTCAGGCTCGCATCTCTGAGTTTTTTGGAATTACAATTTCAATCCTTACCAATTACACACGGGCGTTGAACGATTAGCCAAGTCATTCCAAGGTGACGGCTATCTTTATTGCATTACGAAAGTCAACACCTTTAGGAAACAAACATTTAAGATACCGTAAGTAATTGCGCCTGAAGGTAGAGTTGCCACACGTCAGGATTTGGGCTGACATGTACCTAATAAATAAAACTAATATTTCTATCAAAACTATTTAAAATAGGATAAATTACAGCTAAAGAGATCTCAATATTTTTTTGCTTAAATCTCTAGTTAATTTCTTACTTACTAAGTATTAAGTTACTATTCTTATTTGATATCAAATATTAATTAAATTGCACAAATCTTGCACAAATCATTAAAATTGCACAATTAAAATAACAACAATTACATTAAAAAAAAAATATATATATTTCATACTAAATACAAACTGAAACATGGATACACAGAAAAAAAAACAGAAAAAGAGACCAGCGCTGGGAATCGAACCCAGGTCCTCAGCATTCCGTAATAAATAAAATATAAAAAATATGCGGAACAATGATTATGCCATACGTACGATATTCGGGGGTAAATAGTTATGCGACACAACAATATGACGAATAATTTTACGCCATCCGATATAGACCCGCATTGCCATACGATTGGTTTCAGTTGACTACCCTCGTTTTTATTGTTTTTTTAGGGTTCCGTACCCAAAGGGGGCCCTATCAGGTACTGTCTGTCCGTCCATCTGTCACAGGGCACTACCCCTTGAACCGTAATAACTACTTAACGACCACTTTAGCCTAGTTGGTAGTGACACTGCCTACGAAGCAAGAGGTCCTGGGTTCGAATCCCGGTAAGGGCATTTATTTGTGTGATGAGCACGAATATTTGTTCCTGAGTTATGGATGTTTTCTATGTATTTAAGTATTTATTTATCTATATAAGTATGTTTATCGTCGTCTAGTACCCATAGTACAAGCTTTGCTTAGTTTCGGACTAGGTCGATTTGTGTAAGATTGTCCCCTAATATTTATTTATTTATTTATTTATTTCCGTTAACTTTAAGGGAAGATTATTCAGGTCAAATAGAGTTAATTTCTCGAAGAGACTAGTGTCTTAACTGTTACTATTTTTGAGATATTCAATAATTAAATTTAATGGCTGAACCAGTTCAAAAGGTTCTTCATTACGTCCTATTATTATTTTAATTTATCTTTTGAAATTCGTCAGTAGAGAGTTTTCTATTCATAGCTATTTGCTACAAGGAGACTATTGAGGCAAGTTCGTTCGACATTACATACTTTTCTTTTATTATTGACTAGCTTTTTCCCGCGACTTCGTCCGCGACAGTTTTTTTATAGTCAAATCCCGATTTCTATCCAACAGGGGAGCCGGTATTTCACGTCCGCCACGTTGAATTTTAAAATCATTGTTGTTTTCGTAATCAGCTACCCGTTAAACCATTGCAACAATACTCATGTTGATTTTCAGACTTTGTTACCTCATTTCCCCCTTTTAAGGATTGAATTCTGAAAAACCTGAAACACGTGTTTACTCATTTATTATTAGGAGTCCTCCTGTGAAGTTTCGAATAAAATAGTCTAACTAATCTTGTTTCCCCATACAAACTTTGGACCCCCGTTTCACCCCCTTAGGGATTGAATTTTGAAAAATCCTTTCTTAGTGCACCCCTAGACCTTATAAGGAACCTACATGCCAAATTTGGAATCTCTAGGCCCAGCGGTTTGGTCTGTGCGTTGATATGTCAGTCAGTCAGTCAGTCAGTTTCTTCTTTTATATATTTAGATTTATACCAATGTTTGTTTGGTATAATCAATAAACGTGTTTATCTCAACGGGAAAAGCAGCGATTAATTTTTATTTTTTATTTTAGGTAGTTTCTGTTAATGAACCTATCGTTAATGAACGTGTCGAATTTAACGGAAATAAAAAAATCACGGTGTAGACATACTAATTTCATTCATTCACTACTTTTTTGCAATTAGTACTACATTTTGTAGCTGTGTGTAATCATAGAACTCAACTCTCGTGGCGATACCTATACTTTATGACTCGGCAATTTATTTATTTATCACCTTATCAGCAATTAGCAATCCCTTGGCTGTCGGTTAATTATAATTATCGCGCGTGCAGTGAGAAGTGGCCTAATGGGTCATTGTGAGTGCGGGTTGCATCATCGATTCATCGATCCTTGCCCGCGGACCAAGGGCGCGGCGCGGCGTGAGCGCGGCGCGATGATGGCGTGTCCTAAAGTAAGTTTCTAGTGTCTCGTCTCAAGGATAATGGTTTAGCGAGTTTTATTTATAATGCTTAATTATTATAATTTTTTTAAGCCATAGTGTGTCTGTCTGGGGGGTTACTACGAAATTCGAAGTTCGAAGTTCGGATCGTGCGGTCCCTCTCACTCTCGTAATAAATACCATTAGCGTGAGCGGAACGGCATGAAACGAAGTTCGAATTTCGCGCTTCGTAGTAGAGGGTCTGTTTCCTCTATACGCTCAAACCACTGAACCTATTTACATGATTTGGAATGGAGATAACAGGGAGGTTGACGCCATTAAAATATAATTCGAAGTCACGACTCCAGTAAAAAAACGCTTTATTTTAGCCCTGAAAACCAGATTAATTTATTAACTGCAAAATTAGATTTTTGTTGCTTTAAAACAAATAAATAGTTGATTGAGTTGGCGAACAAGTGACGTCATAGGTAAGTTGCTATTGCCATTCAAACTCTGCTCCCCCAGCTTTGTATTATGACAGCTCGTAAAAAGTACATCAGTTGACTGGTGATGTCAACAACCCTCTTGTTGACCCTGGAAAGGAAATCCCGGAAAATGGCATAGTTCCCGCGGATAGGGATAGACGAATTCTTTACAGACGGAGTCGCTGGCAACAGCTAGTGATAGTATAAAGTTGTGGTAGCCTAGTCGTTTGGCCTATGGCTTCTCAAGCAGAGGGTCGTGGATTCGCGACCGGGCTAGCACCAAGGGATATTTCGAAATTTATGTGCGAAATTCCATTTGAAATTTACCATGAGCTTTACGGTGAAGGAAAACATCGTGAGGAAACCTGTACACAACTGGAAAGAAATTTGAATGGGATGTGTGAAGATCCTAATCCGAACTGGGCCGACGTGGGAACTAGTGGCCGCACTTCTCCAGAATTTCTTATAAGTAGTACTTTTCACCCACTCGAGAACCTTTCAGCCATCGGCCGTCAGTTCTACGAGCGATGCGCCCTGTCCACTGCCACTTAATTCTAGCGATTCTTCGAGCTATGTCCGTGACTTTAGTTCTTGGCAGTGTAGGTAGGCCTCCAGCAAGATGGAGCGACGACCAAGTTAATGTGGCAGAAACGCATTGGATGCGGATGGCGCAGGGCCGATGTGTTTGGCGAGCCTTGGGGGAGGCCTATGTTCAGCAGTGGACGTCTTGCGGCTGAAATGATGATGATGACTTTTCACCCCCCTACCCCCCGCATTTTGTATACGGCAGAAAAAATTTTGCCGGGTCAGCTAAGCACTTATTTAATTTATAAAGCGATACGTCCTGATAAAAACTAGACAAACAATGTCTAGTAAAATTACGAGGGGCGTTCAATGTAAAGTGAGAATGAGATGCAAACTCTTTTAATATTACGAAATTAAATAATGGCCGGTAAAGCTAATCTATCTAGCTGATTGCTATGAAAAAAAAACTAACTGTCTTTTGTTTAAAAAAATATACGGTAATTTCTTTGCAATGCTATTGAGTACGTTAGCGAAAATGCAGAAAATTGAACTGCGCGCCGTTATCAAATACTTGTGTTTGAAAAATTTTTCTACGGACCAAGTCAATTTGGATTTGCGGGGCACTTTAGGGTCTAATGCTCCTCCGTATTCGACAGTCGCACGTTGGTGCGCCGAATTTAGACGTGGAAGAACATCGACAATGGACGAACCCCGCTCCGGACGCCCTACTACAGCAGTAACTGAAGAAATTGTGAAAAAAGTCGAAAACTCAGTTTTGGCGGATCGTCGTGTCTCAGTTCGTTTTATTGCTGAAAATGTAAAGATTTCAACGGGGAGCGTGCATAATATTTTACATGAACGCTTGGGTATGAAAAAGGTATCTGCGCGTTGGGTACCAAGAATGCTTACTGACACGCAAAAACAAACTAGACTAGAGATTTGTCAAGAAGCTTTGAACCTGATGCAGCAAGACCGGGTTCTTTTTTTGGCGCGATTTATAACAATGGACGAAACATGGCTCCATCATTACGACCCAGAAACGAAACTGCAGTCTATGACATGGAAAAGGCCATCATCTCCAACTCCGAAGAAATTCAAGGTGAGCCCATCTGCCGGTAAGGTCATGGGCTCTGTTTTTTGGGATGGTAAAGGGGTATTAATGATTGAGTATCTCGAGCATGGAGCCACTATTACGGGCACTTTATACGCTAAACAAATAGCAACATTGCGTAATGAGATCCGCGAAAAACGGCGAGGTAAACTCTCGAAAGTTGTGCTGTTCCACCAGGACAATGCTCCGGCACACAAGTCCGCCGTTGCAATGGCTGCAATTCGTGATGCTGGGTTCGATATCCTTAAGCATCCTCCGTATTCACCAGATCTCGCTCCCAGTGATTTCTACCTATTTCCGAGATTGAAACAATACCTGAGAGGCCAGAAATTTGAAGACGACGACGCGGTAGTCGCTGCAGTACAAGATTTTTTAAGTACTCAAGATGAGACCTTTTTTAAAAATGGAATTTTCACCTCACTAGCTCGGAAAGCCCTTTTTGTTTGTTTGACATCTATTGAGAAAATCGCTTTTTATCCACAAGTGAAGAAAGAGTTTTGACATTTTAAGGCAGCTTAAGTGATTTTTGACAGCTAACAAAACGTAAAACGTTAAAAGTGCTGAATTTTTAACATCACAATTAATGAATTGCATCGAGTAAAAAACACTAAATACAGTCTTACAACTTTATTTTAATTCATAAATATCAGCATTCAACATTAACCTTCATTCTTGTTGTAAAAACGGATAAAATGTTCTGACAGTCCAAGTAAGTCGATGTGCGATCAAAACGCATCCGAAATAATAAAAAAAAACTTAAGTCAAAACGGTATACAATTTAACAGTAATACAGTTTGCTTGTATCTCAAAATCGATAATCTGGCTAATTGAACTTTACTCGATGTGCAATAAAGTTCAGTTTGGTTTATTCATTGATTGGAGATACGAGTTTTTTCAAAGTAGTGACGATATGTCGGTATTGGAATAGTTCCATAAATACTGGATTTGCTTAGGCTATTTTGCATTATTTTTGATTTTACCAATATTTCTATAAGTACTTCAAAATTATTGTATTGACAAAGAGGTAAATAAATAATAATTGATAGTACAAACCCTTTTTCTTATTTTCCTCGCTGTAGTGAGGTGAAAAATTTTGTGTTATACACGGGTGAAAAGTTATTTTACGTCTCGTGTGTTGAAGCACTCGCTATCGAAAGAATTCTATTTTTGAACCACTCGCTTCGCTCGTGGTCAATCATACAATCCTTTCGATAGCTCGTGTTTCAAAATGAACACTCGCAGTTAAAATACAACTTTCCCCCTTGTATAACAAATAACTATTTAAGTTTAGAAAAAAGATATACTAAGTGTATTATGCCAAAAGGTGACTATGTCGAAAAATAAAATGACATTTAGTAAAAGTTGTTTATAACATACTCATTCTCACTTTTTATTGAACGCCCCTAGTACACTTAGCTACCCAATTTATATTACTCACCAATATAACACACAAATTTACACAAAAATCGTATATTTTTACACAAAAACACAGATTTCCTCACACCCGATGAACCACACACTCCGGCGCACACAGAGATACTGATTCATAAGTCCAATCATTAAGTTACCACCTCCACCTATTTAAGCAAAAACAGCTCTACAACTCTACGACATTGAGTTAATCTTGCGCTGTGTTGTGGCACTTAGTCATGCACACTAAATATAAACACTAACTTTACTAACCTAGATACTGAAGGCAAAACAGATCGGCGATCTCACACCCTCATTGATAAACAAATAGAACTAAACACTGTATTTGGAAATGAAGGAACTATCAGAGGCCGTATTGTCTAAAGCTATAGGTTACTAGCTGTTGCCCGCGACTCCGTCTGTGAAGAGGGGTAGGTATACAAAACATAGGTACCTATTTATTCTCAGACCTTCCGCACAAAGAGAAAAAAAATTATAAAAATCGGTCAAGCCGTTTCGGAGGAGTTCGATAACAAACACCGTGACACGAGATTTATACACTGACGAGCAAAAATAAAGGGTCGGTTACAAAAATGACGATAACTACAAAACCCGCTGTGATAGCTTCTTCGAGTAAAATGAGTTTAGTAAAGAGTTTAATTCGTAACAAGAAAAAGTTTAATTGAGAATGACGATAACTACAAAACCCGCTGTGATAGCTTCTTCGAGTAAAATGAGTTTAGTAAAGAGTTTAATTCGTAACAAGAAAAAGTTTAATTGAGAATGAAGATAACTACAAAACCCGCTGTGATAGCTTCTTCGAGTAAAATGAGTTTAGTAAAGAGTTTAATTCGTAACAAGAAAAAGTTTAATTGAGAATGACGAAAACTACAAAACCCGCTGTGATAGCTTCTTCGAGTAAAATGAGTTAACAACAAAACAACAACAACAAAAAACAACAACAACACAACACGCACAACAACACAACAACACACACAACAACACAACAACAAAAAGACAACAAGAACAAGAAGGTAACAAGAAAAAGTTTAATTGAGAATAAAACTCTTTACTAAACTCATTTTACTCGAAGAAGCTTTCACAGCGGGTTTTGTAGTTATCGTCATTTTTGTAACCGACCCTTTATTTTTGCTCGTCAGTGTATATTAGATTTAGTTTTAGTGTTTTTTACTCATCCTGTGTGGAAAATCCTTTAAACCGCCCCCGTGTATAACTACACATTTTGAACGACTTGCCGCGTAGACATTAGAAAATTGGATTGTACTAAAAATACACCATTCGATATAGTTCTCAAAACACTAGATATTGTGTGGAGGTATGCGATCGATGTTTACGGCGGGTCGGCTCGCGTCGATTCACCGATATATTTAATTCTAAACTCGAGTTCTCAGCGCCGATTATCTAAACATGTCGAAACAATCGTAATGCTATCCAAAAAACCGGCCGCTTCTGGTTGCTAGCTTGGAACTTAGAGTAGGTTGTAGACTCGTACAGTTCTAAGATGTTTTTGATTAAAATAATTAAGTACTTACTCTACATACAGGGTTATTTGTAATTCACTAGCATCCTTTTAACCCTAAACTCCTACCACTTAAACAAATGTTTTTTGTTTTACGGCTTTTGTCATAACTTAATATTTTTGGTGTAATAACGTTTTGAAAATTTGAGATTACCTCTTATTTTTAAAATACTCTGTGTATTTGTATGGGAAAAAAAGTGCTTCATTTTAAAAAGTGGTAGAACAAAAAACATTTGTTTGAGTGATAGGAATCCAGGGTTAAGAGGATGTCAGTGAATTAAAAATAACCCTGTATAGTAATTGTTTTGTAATCTATGAATTGTTAATTTAAACAAGTTAGCTATGAAGTATCTTTTTTTTTGTACTTATTTGGACATTGGACAGCATTGGTCTTTTTTCTGGGGTTTTTTCTGTGCATCTATATTTCAGTTTGTATTTAGTACGAAATGTTAATTTAAAAAAAATTGTAAATTTCATACTAAATACAAACTATAGGATTTCACAAAAATAGTAGAGCTGTTGCCCACGACTCCGTCTACAAAGAATTCATTTATTGCTATCCCTCACGAACTATCGAATTTTCTAGGATAAAAACTATACCATGTCCTTCCCAGGGTATTAAACTATCTCCATACCGAATTTCATCTAAATCGGTTCAGCGGTTTAAGCATGCGAAGTAACAGACAGACAGACACACTTACGCATAATATTAGTATGGATGGCAAATTCTATTGTAGTTATCGACTGCCTCACGATAGCCACCCGTGATTCAACTGTACGCCATTGTTAAATAAAGGTTGCGCGCGCGCATCTAAATCGACTCTTTTATTCGGCGCTATGTAAACTTGCTATAGTTCTTGGCTACGGCGGGTCAAGGTTTAAAGCTATAATTATCATGTGTTATTGAGTTCTATAATGCTATCTAACTCGAAAATGAATCATCAAGTGTTTTTCCAGCATTTTTCAGTACGCTTAGTAGAAGTTTTCCTTCACTTCAATACTTCTCGATCGCGTTTACGTAAAAATTTCAATTCTATGGAAACATGTAAGCGCGCGCGCGGAGACGCTGTCCATGTTTCCCTAGTAATTGATTTTTTTACGTAAACGCGATCGAGAAGTATTTCGTGAAGTAAAAACTTATACTAAGCATACTGAAACCGTATTTTTTAAGTTTAGCAGAAAACGGCGAAAAGAACGTTGCTTGTGTTTTTGACAAGCTTTTATTAGACTAGCAAAGTTTGTAAGCATGCTAGAGTGTGGGACCGTGAAGCGTTAATAGTTAACAAAGATAACATTTATATATAAAAAAAAAATAAGTATTTGGGGACAATCTTACACAAATCGACCTAGTCCCAAACTAAGCAAAGCTTGTATTATGGGTCCTAGACGACGATAAACATACTTACTTATACTTATAGGTATTACTAGCTGATCCCGCAAACTTTGTTTTGCCATATATCACCTATTCTCAAACCACCAAACATGGATAAAAAATTAGATAAAAATCGGTCAAGCCGTTTCGGAGGAGTTCGATAACAAACACTGTGACACGAGATTTGTATATATTAGACTAGCTGTTGCCCGCGACTCCGTTCGCGAAGAATAGGGGTAGGTATAAAAAAATAGCCTACGACCTATTCTCAGACCTACCAAATACAGACAAAATATTTGATAAATATCGGTCAAGCAGTTTCGGAGGAGTTCGATAACAAACACCGTGACACGAGATTTTTATATGTATATTAGAAGGTTAGAAGATTGTGTTATGTGTCAAGATAAATAAATAGTATCTCAATAGCATGTCGGGTTAATTGTAAAAACAATTCTGGAAACACAAGTATTGGCATGCTTACCATAAGTCCGGCTCGGACGTAAATATTGTAATGTAAACCATTGTTTTTATTTGTTTTTTACATATATTTTTTATTCAAACAGACTAAGTTTACCTTTTTGTAATATTAGCATAGTTCACAACTTTTACAAGGCGTCTAAAAATTAATACATAATACTGTAACATAGTGAAAGTTATTTTGAAAGGTCAGGACCGTAATAAATTACGCGATATGGATCTGAGTCGCGCCTGAAGTAATTTGTAAGTGTCGTATAAACAAAATATCACGAAATAACTTAAAAATGAAATGGCCGTCAGCTAAAAGAAATGTCGGGTTAAATATAGTGTTAATCTTAGGCATACAGACTAGAGGTATAAACATGGATGTTAAATAAAATTTTAATCATAACTATAAACTAATTACCTAACACAAATAGAAATAAATTTTGTTGCCTAATAAGGTAACTAAATTAACTGAAACAATTACCCACCCACCCACCACCCACCCATTTGCTCACCCACGAGCAAGGTCGCGGGTGAGCAAAGTAATTGTTTCAGTTCATTAATATGGACCTCCGCAAAGTAACGCCATATTCAATAAAAGTTAACTAAATCAAAACTATAATTAATCTAATATATAAAAATCTCGTGTCACGGTGTTTGTTACCGAACACCTCCGAAACGGCTTGACCGATTTTTATGAAACTTTTTTCTCTATATTCGGTAGGTCTGAGAATAGGTCGTAGGCTATAATTTATAATGGCAAAACAACGTTTGCCGGGTCAGCTAGTAATAAAATAAAAGTACAAAAAAATACATAAAAGGCTCCCCTGCAGCATGGACGCAAAGATGCTGGCAGCATTTCCTCGCTGTATATCAATACTACATTATGCGAGGAAGCTGCCAGCTCACTGGTCGCCTGTGGTACCTACCATCCACCAACTAGCGCCGAAAGTAATTGCGAATGGTGAATGGTGATGGCTTCACCCCGGTAGTAATACGGAAACGCCGTCACAGTAGGTATATATAGTAGTTCGTCCGTCTAAAGCGCAATCGCAATCAGCGTGGGACCATTCCTGCAGCGTCGTCCTGTATCCAAGCTGCAGTACCGCTGTCTCGCTTGGACAAGAAGACGATGACGGAGAAGGTCTTCGAGAACGTCCGCGAGGCGGCCCTGTCGGTTACAGGGACCCCAGCCCGCTCGAGTCTCAAAGGGGTAACAACTTCAGCTCTTTAGACTCCAAGTGCCTGCCAAGCACCAGCAGACGTTCCTGCACTCCGACTTCCGGCCGGAGAGTGAGGTATTCCGAAGGAGGAAGCGGCGAAGACTACTTTCAAAAATCCCTAATAGTGATACAATACAATACAATACAATGACTCTTTATTGTACACCACAAAAATACAATACAGAAAAACAAGTACATGACAAAAAAGAAATAAGGTAAGCAATGGGCGGCCTTATCGCTTCGAAGCGATCTCTTCCAGGCAACCTTTAAAAAAAGAAAGAAAGAAAGCAAGGAATGCATTACAGCAGTGATATTAAGTTAAGTTTTCTTGTCTTTTTATTTGTATTTTTGAATTTTACAGCGCATTGGTGTTTTACTGTAGTGATGCTGTTATTATATTCTTTATTAATAAATAAATAATTATGAGAGTTATTTTGAGAGTTCTTTATAAAGAACTTGAATTCTGGGGCCCCACGGAAGTCTCATCCCCTTCTCAACCCCGAATGGATCAAAGTTGTATTCAAAACCCCTGTACTTATTTGCTTTTAGTTTTTCAATAATAACTTGGTTCTACTATAACGTTCTATTCAACTTTACCTCTATTCATCGCAACAAAAGTTCGTCCACCATTGAACTCCATTGTTGAGAGGCACGATCCTCTTTATCCTAACTTTTTATCCGTCTGCAAGCTTTAGCATACGGCAGCGACAAAAAGCTTGTGACGTCATCCTGACATCATAGGCCTTCGCACGTGACGTCACTCGACAAAAAAAAGGGGTGCATGACCTTAGCAGATAGGTACGCGAGTGGTTTGCAATAAAACGATAATTTAACTTGAAGTATAAAGACTGAGGGAAGAACGATGATTCTCTCACAGCTCATTTACACTCGCGTACGAGTGGCGAGACGAACTGCGAGACGAGCAACGAGACGGGAGTGTGAATAGACGATCGCGGCTCTCCTCACGCCTAGTCTCGTACTTCGCAACGCTCGCGACCCCGAGCCGAGACACGAGACGAAGCACGAGGCGAGGTACGAGGCGAGAGTGTAAATCAGGTATCAAGGTGCTTACAGCCACTAAACATCTTAAAAAGTTTATTGAATCAGGCCAGGCGTTACTTTGCGGAGGTCCATATTAATGAACTGAAACAATTACTTTGCTAATTTTTGTAGCTTAGCGTACGGTTATGGTACCTACTCTGAAGATGAGTTCGAAACGCGTCAGTGTAGTTTGGTGGAGGTTTGGGTTTGTGTGTTTTCGTACAGTGTAGATATGGAGGAACTGCATGAACACGCGTTTCTTACATTTTAAACCATTTTTAACTATCGTAAGGTCGCGGGTGAGCAAAATAATTGTTTCATTTCATCTAAAAAGGTATAATTTGAAAGAGAACCCTGTATTTAAGGAATCAAATCATTCGTCACTTTTACAAGTTTGGTTCTTATCTTAAATATTCTATACAACAACCGTAAATAAGTCAAAATCACGTCAAAATAGATTACTTAATATCATAATTAACCACAGAATTAATAACAAGAGCCGCTTACACGGTCTGAAGTAAAAAAAAAAGTTAACCCTGGGTTAGCAAGCACTTAGCTCGGAGTTAGAATGTTAACTCTGTCCACCTTAGGCGGACTCCTATGGACCAGAGTTAAAATTATTTATTTATTTCGCATTATGGACATCAACAAAGCAACGCCTGAAACAATGAATCTACTGTATTGTTCATAAAGCATAATATTATATTATAACCGAGGAAAGGACAAGTGGATAAGGGCTATAATAAGTAGGTACCTACTAATGCCAGTATGTTATTATATTAGCGACAAAACTCTAATGACTTACGAAATTGAATGGCTGGCAATATATTACCACTGTATTGATTATTCATGCCCGATCAATCCACTTAACGAATTAAAATTTAAAAATGCTGTGCATGATCGTTCTCACCTTTCCACAAGGCAAGAACAGTATTGGCCAAAACATTGACCCTGGGGGCAACCTGGGGTCCCTAGGTCAAGGTGAAGCCTTTCGAATGACATTTTCTTGATAATTGCTCGGCATTTATGCGTTATTTTAAGTTAATAAGTTTGACATTGTAAACGTATGAATCGATGCTTGTTTCTCTTTAGTAACTGTGTCAAGTTGGACTTCAAGCTTTTGCTAAGTTTATGTAACTTATATTTCATACTAATATTTCATAGCAGGAGACTTTAAAGCATTACTTATTTGGTAGGTCTGAGAATAGGTTGTAGGCTATTTTTTATGTACCCCTATTCTTCGCAGACGGAGAAGCGGGCAGCAGCTAATAAACTATCTATAACAATCATGCACAAGTGATCCCTATGCATAGACTTAAAAACCTTTCGGATTTTTGATAATCAATAAAGAAGGGGACTTGTGACCGGGTTTTTTAGTCCGTGCAAGTCGGACACTGTCTGGGCCCTCCATTCCCAGTTCGTCCGAAGGGATTTTTCCCGAACACATGTCACCCTTCCTACTCTAAAGTAAAAAACTGCAAGGACTTCGCGTCTTTGGCCCCTCTGGCAACTCATTCCAAAAAAAAACCTTTTGGATTGAATCCAGTGTATGTTATTTATTACACTTATTGCTTATTGCTTGCTTGCCTTATTGTTACACTGTAATTGGGATTGATCATTTTTTCTAACCCCCCCATTATATTTTTTTTATCGAAAATATAGAGCATTTTAAGAAACTAATTTGAATATTTCAGCAATTCATCACTCCAATATTTTTTTATAATTTATTGAAAATTTGAGATACGACTTCTCGTAAATTACATGCCGCGGCTGAATCTGTGTATAAACCACAGACATAATGACAAAAAAAATGTGTCACAATCGATGGTTAGTTGTCATCTGACAATGTCACTTTACATTACAATAACAATAACACTAAAGTTGCCGATTCTTCCAAGAGACTAGGTAAAAAAAAACGATTTACGGCTATAGTATTTTTTGTATGTATAAAATAAAATGGTCAGAAGTGTTCCCTTGAAAGTTCTTTGGCGGATTTAATCCATACTTACATTAAAATGATCCTCAAAACAATAAGTACATCTTGTAAACTTTGAATTAACTTTGCGGCACCACTTCTCTTGTAAATCTTCTCTAATGCAAACAATTAATTTGTTTGGGCTATTAACAGAATCATTTCCACAAGTAGGAATGAAACACTTCCTGTATAAATCCATTATTAAAATATGAAAAACGCGAAGAATGTTTTTCAAAATAGTATCCTTAAACTGACAGATGATAACTACGTCGAAGTGACAGAGAATAGTATAGAGAAACTAGACGGACGGCTTTTTTTTCTTGTTGCAAAGAATTTCAAAGTTAATGCCCACAGAAAGGTCAAACAAAGGTCAAACATTATTTTGTAAAAATACACACGATCGTTTAATATTTTTTTACTACAATGTTATAAAATGATTTAATAAACCTATTCCTCGAAATGGTTTTGGAATTAGACCACATTGTAAAAAAGTGATCAATGCCAATTGTCGGCGGGAACCTTTAATTGGCTTGCTGTATTTACTGTAATGTCTAAGATGTATATATAAACTGTTGGTTCTCCATAAATAAATAAATTAATTAATTAATTAATTAAAACAGACGTTACTTTGCGTAGGTCCATATTAATGAACTGAAACAATTACTTTGCTCACCCGCGACCTTTATATAAACGAAAATGTATAAAGCGGGGTGAGCAAAGTAATAGTTTCAGTTCATTAAATCCAGTATAAAATCACTGCAAGAATCGACAAGTTTTGGTGGTAGTGTTCAAAAAAATAATAGAAAATCCGTTAAAAGTCGTTACATATGCTAATTCCAGTCTCAGTGACAGGGGTGACCAGACAGACAGGTTGCACAGCTTGCCGACCTTGACCTTCGCGCCGAGGATCGACAACGTAATACTGTTCTGAAACGGTATAAGAACTTTTAGGATTGCCTGTGTATTTATTCATGAAGTGTAATGTAAACCTACTTCATATGTAGTTAAGTTAGACAGAAAGAAAAATAACTTGAGTTTCACAATTAAGAGATTTAATAAAAACAAAACTTATTTATTAGAAAAATACAAATATTAAGAAAAAATAACAATGAATAAATCTTAAAAAACTAAATATCTAAATTAAAAACTACTAGAATAAGTCTAGAAAATGCCCCCGTGGCATCGTGCCCAAAAAAAGGTGCGATGGCGATTCGTTGAGAGAGATAGCGGCCAGCCCTTTGGTCTCCAGTAGTGTACCATCGCCCCAGACGCCAGATACCCATTTTCAAAACAAATTTGCTTGCAGGCGTTGATGTTTATTGCTATGGATTGTTATGGACAGATGTCTAGCCACTGCACGCAAACTGGGCCTTTAAGGTGGTTATCTGGCGCTTGGGGCGCTACTACCAGACGCTTTTGCACGCTTTAATCAACTTGTTTTTTAGTTTTTTACCGTTACAATCATACTAAATTTGATTTGAATAATTTTACTTACGGAACCCAGTTTAATCGTTAAGGTTTAATATTAATACCTGCCATATTCAATTATAGAAAGTGGGTTAATGTAATAACCGACAAAAGAAGTCGAATACTACATAAACGAAAATGGGTCATCAAACATCAATAAACCGGTCACAGCTATGCTTTAGATTCTTTTGGGAGGGGCTCTAAGAACAGTGAAAAAAAAGTAGGTCGAAGACTTAGATATTTTCTTTACTACCTATAATAAGTATACCTACACCAATTTACCTAGTCCCAAAGTAAGCAAATATCTGCCCCGACGTGGGCCGAACCCGAGACCTCATGCTTCGTAGTCAGGTTCTCTAACCACTAGGCAATTTGGTCGTCCGAAAAAAGGTATTTAAATCTTTCTACGTTGTCTCCGACGCTCCGTTCATTGACAACACCATTCTTCTCAAGTTTCTCCGGGTAACAAAATAGTGCTAAAACTAGGTTCCAAATGTAGGTCGGCGACGCGACTGGCGCGAGGCAGAATGGAATCCTAGATCCTCGACGGTTTTATATTTCCGCAATGCGTACAACTTAAGTACGTTACTATACCTACACTCGTGTTGTACAGTCGGGGTAAGAAAAGGTTCGTAACCTTAAAGTCAACATTTGCTTGCGTAAGAAGACCCCTAACATGATGGACCGACGAGACGATGTGGTAAAAGTCACTGGAACCATTTAGTGATGCTGGCCGCGCGTTGTGGAAACCTAATGGAGAGACCTTTATCTAGCAGTAGACGTCTTTTGGCTGATATGATGATGATTATTAAGGAGGTAATCTAGCGATCCAAGTTTCCCATTTCTCGTGTTATGCTAGACCTGGGAATTCACCAAAGGCCAATCAGAAAAAGCTTACACTAGTGTGATACTGGCTCGTGATTGGATAATTCTTGTTATGCGATTTATTTCGTTTATCGCTTAATTAGTTTATTTTGTGTAAATAAATAGGTAAATGGTTGTAATTTAATTAACTTCAAGGTTAAGCCGAGTAAATAAAATTAACTGCCTACGTACTAATTAAGTACTTGGTTATTTTTAATCAATGACGTATGGAAAGATAGGTTCTACGTTTTAAAGATTTTACACACTACATTGTTTTATGTTGGAAATATGCATAGGATCAAAAGCATGAACGTTTAAATTAGTACCTCAAATGACTTGTTATCTGTCAAAATTTGTTTTTTCAATTTGGCTTTTTCGCATCCGCCTCCTCGTCCCTTTCGGACGCTGCATGCATTGTACGTACTCATTTTTTATGTTAAAGTTATCTCTTTCCATTATGGTCATCGTTTGTAAGGCCGGGGCCGCACTGGTAAGGCGACCGGCGACGCGATGCGACGGCGACTAAATCAAACATAGTTCGAGTTATGTGAGCGGCCGCAGCGGCCGCAGCGGCGACGGCGACTAAATCAACTATGTTTGATTTAGTCGCCGTCGCGTCGCGTCGCCGGTCGCCTTACCAGTGCGGCCCCGGCCTAACTGTGTAGCATTCACTGTGACTGTGTGTATTTACGAGAAATAAATATCACGGGACAATTCACACCAATTGACCTAGTCCCAAACTAAGCAAAGCTTGTACTATGGGCACTAGACAACGGAGAAACATACTTATACATATATCGATGAACTGAAACGATTAGTTGCATTGTCTCCTTTCAAGGTCACGGGTGAGCAAAGTAATTGTTTCAGTTCCAGTCTTTAATAATAAGCGATAATAGTCAGTCAATCATTTTTAGTAAAAGATATTTTCGAAAAAAATTCTACTGTCGCTTAATGAAATGAAACAATTACTTTGCTCACCCGCGACCTAAAAGCACGCCCGGGTTTAGGTCGCGGGTGAACAAAGTAATTTTATTATTTCTGTATGCTTATTATAAGTTTTACTTTACTTCACCGAATAAGTACTTCTCGATCGCGTTTACGTAAAAAAATCAATTACTATGGAAACATAGACAGCGCTTCCGCGCGCGCGCGTCCATGTTTCCATAGAATTGAAATTTTTACGTAAACGCGATCGAGAAGTACCTATTTGGTGAAGTAAAAACTTATACTAAGCATACAGTTCATTAATATGGACGAAGTAACGCCTTATTCAATAAATTATTGTCGCTTAACTAACATGGTTTTTTTTCTTATTTTTTCTAGAACTATTTTAACGTGGCCTCCCCAGGTTATCGTTGAGATTTGAAGCACATGTTTACTAATTTAATGCCCATAATTGACCGAATCACGAATAAATAAAATACCTACCTAACAACGCGCCGAAACAATACATTTATTTAATTAAACATAATACAGGAATGTTTCAAACAAAATAGTGTGAAAGCCAATATTTTAATTGCTACCCTTTGAGTACCTAGGTACCATTTCACAGTGAATGTCTTAGTTACTTGTTTGACACTACCAAACGTGCTTACAATTGCTCACTGCGATAAAGTTATACAGTACAGCAGGTTAAAATTGGAATATGGTGTATTTGAAATTTCCAATCCTCACTGGACCCACGTGGGAACTACAGCCCAAGCCGTCTTACGCTGAGAGGCCTATGTCCAGCAGCACCACGCATATAGTCTGAACTGAATATTATGATGGATGGGGCTGATGATAATTTGTGAAGCTATTCGTAATTTCTACTGGTAATGAGTACGTACAGTACTGATGTGTAATGTTTTTATTTAATTCTTATGTCCGTTTTAAAATATTACGAACCAATCGGTTACTGGTAACGCATGTTGAAGCTACATACCGTCTCGTAACTATATTCTTCAATTTTACGTTGCTGAAGGATCACATTCTTATTCTTTTAACAACAAGGTTCACAATACTAGCACATGTAAACATGTAATATTCATGACTGTGGTGTGAAGTTTCAGTGAAGCATGAAAATCGAAAACAATGTAAATCGGATTTTTAATCTCTACATAATGTTTCTATTTATAAACATTTTATTGTAAATTCTTCATTTTGTTATAAACTGAAAAACAGAACGCCGCAAATTAATTTAGTTAATAAAATTGAACATCGATAACATAAACTCACCTCGATTGACGTCCAAAAAATAATCCAAAAGCACGGCTCGACGCACAAGTCAGGAAGAGAAACAACAGTAACACGAACAAAGAACCAATTAGCAAAAAGACTCGGCACTATTAATCATGTTTTTGTTCAAAAAACATCACAATAACGCAGTGTTTGAAGAAATCAATAGAGTGAAGTGTGAAAAACGTCCCTGCGGCCTCGCGCTTCGTACCGCACTGAGGCAACATGCAACCTTCTGAGTTTGCGCAATAAAAAAACTCACCATGCTTTGCCATAACTTAGCTAACTTAATTGAAGGTATACTATTTTTTGTCCATAAACATGATTACTAGACAATCATCTAAATTGTTTCGGAATTGTTAGTCGTAATTTTTTTGGGTGGTTTTCGATTGTATTTTCTTTTGTTTGCGTAGGTCATTCACCGGTGACATTGTTTAATAATTAATGGTGTGTGTACGAGTAATTTGAGGACTTTGGTTGTTAGGTATTGACATCATGGATTGTAACATCGTGAAACTGAAGCGATAAAAATCATTATTGAAGGCAATGCGAACAAAGTTCGAACATTTGCCCATATATTTTACAATGCCTCTGTAGATAAGGTACCTATGTATTTATTATGTGAGTACCAAGACACAAGACTAAACGTAAGGTACTTTTGATACATTAAATGAAACAATATGCATTATATTCAAGTTGGTACGTACATACTTAGATAGTTCATAAAAGTAGGTATAGGTAACGCCACCAGAGTTGAGGTCACGCACACAATAACATCTCATGTAATGACAGCGGGATTTTGACGTTTATTCGTACAGATAGCAAGTTCAACAGACTAACAGTGAATTACAAGATTGACTAAAAATGTCTTCGACCTATTTCGAAATTCGAATTATTTAAGAAATTACATCTAGTTAAAAAAAAAAACAGAAAATAAAATATTTTGATCTATTTTATTTAAATCAGATAAGTTTATTTTTCGCTTTTTATAAAATACCGATTTTTTTGTTGCGAATATTTCTTATCAGTTTCAAATTGTTTTATTTCAAAAATAGCTTAAGTAGGTTATATGATAAAAGAAAAATTATAATATGCATAGTATAGTATTGCGTAGGTATTTCACCTTAATATCATTGAATTCAATTCCTCACTCATTTCATACATTCACTACTTTTTTGCAATCAGTACTTTATGTAGCTGTGTGTGTAATCATACGCCTCAACTCTCGTGGCGTTAACTATACCTATAAGTACTTAAGTGTAAGTACATACATAGCTTTAAAAAAACACAATGTATAGAACTAGGTATATTATTAATGAAACTGAATCGCGTAAAAGGGTGGAACCTTTTCACAACCAATTTCACGATGATTTCTTTGGCAGATGTATGGAATGTCAACATAACATTAGCTAATTTATTGAATCAGACGTTACTTTGCGGATCAATGAACTGAAACAATTACTTTGCCCACCCACGACCTTTGGCTTTGGTGACCTTAAGGTCGCCGGTGAGCAAAGTAATTGTTTCAGTTCATAACATTAGCTATACTTAGTTATGAAAAGGGTTCACCCTTGTACGTGATTCAGTTTCTTCGACTGAACCTTTTACATACATACTTACATTGAGAAAATTGTAAACCCCCATTTGCACGACGAAGTCCAATATAGTCCTCTTCGGCCTTCGCTTCGCACAAGTCACAAGCCAAGCATGTGTGTATCCAACCTTTAGAGTTAAACGGACTTAATTCAAAATAATCTCAAAAAATCAAAAAAAATCAAAATCGTTTATTGACCAAAATATTTTTACATTAGAATACAGTGTCTAGTGGGCCCCAAACTAGGCTTAGCCTGTATCTTGGGGTCCGAGAGTGCAGTTGACAATAATATTTTAACAGTATAGGACTACTAAATTTAACGGTAATTTAAAACTATAAGTAAAATAATAGTTAAAGGTTACAATGAAGAAAAAACATACGTGTATGTGTGTGCGTGTGCGTGCGTGCGTGTGTGTGTGTGTGTGTGTGTGTGTGTGTGTGTGTGTGTGTGTGTGTGTGTGTGTGTGTGTGTGTGTGTGTGTGTGTTTTAAATTCTTATAAATCTTTCCATCTCTTCATAACTCCATTCCAAGCACAATTTAGTTACTGTAATTTAACTTTATGTAAAGACATATTGCTAACATCAGTTATTTTACATAACTTATTATATAAACGGGGTAACAGGTAAGAACTAAAGCGTCTAGCAAAAAACGTTTTTGTGGACGGAACAGCCAGACTGAAGCATCTGGGTCGCAAATTATCAGCTCTGGCAGCTTTAACTTTGATTGTCTTGTTGGTTTCCTGATGGGCTCTGGTGACTACTTTGACCAGGTATAGTTTCCTAACGCTAAGCAATTGCGCCTCCTTTAGAAGTTGGACTGTAGGGAAACGAATTGGCTTTTTAAGCATTACTTTAATCACTGATCGCTGGGCACGCTCGAGATTTACAAGCGAAGAAGATGTCGTGCCACCCCAGGCCAAGATACAATATGAGAGAACTGATTGGCATAGTGAGAGGTACACGGTTTTCAATATATCGTTATCGGCTACATTCTCATTTCAAAACTAAATCTAATCGTTTTAGTATAAAGAATTGTAATTGAGATGAGAATATTTCGAACTAGTCAGTTCAATTCTGAAGGTGCGAGCGGTATATTTATTTCTGTAGTTTTACTAGTAGTTTTGTAGGTTTCCTTGCGATATTTTGTCTCACACAAACTCCTAAATTCATAGACACTTGCGGACGACCGATTCAAAATACAAGCCAATGTTATTTTAAAGATATAGATTCAATTAAATTAAATTCTTAATTTTTTGAAAATATACTTGACAACTCTGGCTGCTTTTGTCAATACGGGTAACATTTCATCAAAAGCGGGTAACCCATTTGCATGACACTGACAGCGAGTACAGTGACAGTCGTGACAGATACAGATGTCATACATATCACAAGTTTTTGGCGGTTTGTTGCGTTCTCGTTCGTTTCGCACGTTGCTCCCACAAAATCTGTTATTAAACAAATACCAAGGTTTAATCCTAGAAATGGCTGAAAAGCTTGAAGATCTGAATCTCCCTCTGACTGTCGTGACGCGCATAGTGAAAGAAGCATTACCCGAAGGCGTTTCGATTTCTAAAGAAGCTCGGACGGGACTCGCAAAAGCGGCGTCGGTTTTTGTCCTCTATGTTACTTCTGCCGCGACTAACATAGTTGAGAAGAAGAAGAAAAAATCTCTTACGGGGCAAATAGTGCTGGATGCTATGAAGGACATAGAATTTGATAGATTTATCGAACCTCTGACACAGTCGTTGGAACAATACAAGCAGGTGATGTCGGCGAGGAAATCCGGTGGTAAAAAGAAAGATGACGACGAACCCGAGGTTATTGAGGACGATTGATGCGAATATTGACGTGTACATACCTTTTAAGTTAGTTTTGTAGTGTTGTCTTGGTGAGGTTATGAATAACGTTAGAGAAGGACCAATTTATGTAATAATACAGTGCTGGACGCTTGTTGTCCTAATTTTAAACTTCTTTCTTATTAAAACTGAGTATGGTGGAATTAAAAAATGTTTTAACACATAGTTAAAAATAATTTCAAACACTGTTGTGGACAATCAACCCATCACAACCCAACAGATTTTATGGGTAATTTTGTTTAAGTACCCTATGCTAAAAGTGGAGAAACAAGTAACAAAAATTGCCAAATTACAAACAGAGTTATGCACCATGCATGGAACATATTTCAAGGTAACCATACTGTACAGCCAACCAATTTGATTATCTTAATTCCTAGGGCACTATAGAACCATGTTTCAGCAATAATGAATAGGAAAAGAGTTTGCTTGTCTATTAATAACTTGAAACATCACTGTCCGTCTGTCAAAACTTCTTTTTGTTCTCATGTCATCAAAAACCGTATCACAATAAAACTTATTCTAATTATACAGTTGTTTTATATAGTAAAGTATTGATGGTCCAACTTTTTAAATTCACTCAATTGTATTCTTAACCAATATTAGGGACAAAGATTGCATGAAATATTACTCTAAATTAAATTGGTAAAATCGTTGCCAGTTTTTATAAACTATTTTAAGTATAGACCTTTTGAACGCCACACATAATTTTTGTTACAAACAAAATTGATTCTTATGGGGAAAGCGGGTAGGTTAAGTTTTGAATTCCCTTATTGTTGTCTATAGGCAACGCTAGCGTTCAAAAGGGCTGCCAAAATAGGTGACCTGTCTGATGAATTCTGTACATTGATGGTCATCTACAATTTTTCCTGACTAACAAAACAATTAAGTATAATGCCTTCTTATCAGAGCTGTATGAGAAAACTATTAACCCATCACGCGTCCACCATACTAAAATTAGTCCCTAACTTTTTTGTGCGGGATATGTCCTAGAGTCTTCAGTAGTAGTCTCTAGGACATTTCCCGCAAAAAAAAGTTAGGGACTAACATAGTCCCTAGGATGCGTGACTGGTTAATAGTTTCAGGTGTTACTTTGTGAAGTATAGTTAAGCTAGGATACTTAACATTAAGTTTGTATGTGAAAATACATGATTGTTTTCAATATTCTTTTTATTTTAGCTTGTGATTGTGTTTTTTAAATATAGTAGGGACACATCCCAGCCTATATACATCTAACTGCAGGACACAGCCTCCTCTCAGAATAAGAGGGCTTTGGCCATAGTTTCCGCACAGGCCCAGTGCTGGAAACTTTACACACCATTAAATTTCATTACACCTGTGCAGGTTTCCTTACGATGTTAGCATTCACCGTAAAGCGCATGGTAAATTTCAAATGCAATTTCACCCATTTACGAGAAACCCAGAGGGATGAACTCAAGCTTGAACCTATGACCCTTTGCTTGAGAGACTATAGGTCAAATCACTAGACTACCACAAATTATAAACACAGGGACACTTAAAACGCAATATCATATTTGTCATCACTTTATTCAGGAATAAAATCTGCTTAAACAATCTTGAATTGTAACATCAAACCTCTCCGCATCCTAAACCTACAGCATATTTACACCGATGACTCCATTCTCTCGTTAACGAAAATAAATATCCATATCTCTATTCTGTCCTATTCTAATTTATAATCTTTGATCGCAAGTTGAATTAATATTTATTAAAAGCTGACAATAAAATTTAACGAATTCTATTGAATTTGATAAACTCTATGGTCAGAATATTTTATTTCTAAACTTTAATTTATAGAGAGAAATTGGAAAGACTTAATCTACGAGAAAATAATTGTTTTATCTCTGGTCAATCTTGTATAATTTTCCTGAACATTTGTCTCAGACCGATGAGCTTACTAAAAAAAGATGTTAATTTAATCCTGTCCAAGCATTCTTTTTTCATTTGCAGGAAAACATTACAAAAGCTAGGGCTGCTCCTACGAAATTCGAAGTTCGTATTGCGCCATCCCTTTCTTTCTTCAGTTTAATTCAATTAGCGTGAACGGAACGGCAGGATACGCAGTTCGAAAATCGAATTTCGTAGTATAAGGCTATGCGCGCACGAGAAACTTTTGTCTCCGCGACTATTTTGTCTCTCACATCAAGTCTATGGGTTAGTATGGAAGTCGTCATCGTCGCTAAATGTGCGCACTTCCATACTAACCCATAGACTTGATGTGAGAGACAAAAGTTGCTCGTGCGCGCATACCCTAAAGCCGCGAGCACACAGTTTAACCAAACGCGCCAACTCAACTCAATTCAACTCACTGTTATTAAGTAGCTTCAATCGCACAAATCGTCTGGTCACTCTCTAACCAATTCGTGGGAAAGGGATAAGTGGTTTTCTTAAAAGGACAGATAACATTTTGGACCTTACAAAGAGAATAGCTACATTTGTTATAGTATAAAATCTTCCCAGGTGAATTTTTCGCTTCGAGCCATTACATTAAATTTGAACCTTAATACTATGACGATACCGTTTGTTTTGAAAGATAAGGGCTCGAAGCGAAAAATTCACCTGGGAAGATTTATACTATATTTTTGTCTAACATACGCTTGAGAACTTTTTATTTTGACTGCGCTTTAAATCTGTTTAAATCCACCATTCATATACTTCTATCGTAACGTTGTAACGAGCGGACGCTTGCTACCGCATTCACTATTTCTTTCTGTCATACTATAAGATAGCTCGAAGAATCGCCAGACTCAAGTGGCAGTGGGCAGGCCACATCGCTCGTAGAGCTAATGGCCGATGTGGCCAAAAGGGTCTCGAGTGGCGTCCACGGACCGGAGGGCGTAGTATAGGTAGACCTCCAACAAGATGGAGCGACAAACAGGTTAGGTCTGCGGGAACGCGTTGGATGCGGATGGCGCAGGACCGATCTGTTTGGCGAGCCTTGGGGGAAGCCTATGTTCAGCAGTGGACGTCTTTCGGCTGAAATGATGATGATATAGTGACAGAAAGAGATGGTGAATGCGGTTACGAGAGCGCCGCGCGTTAGACATACGGCTTCTGATCTTCAGACTTAGACTTCCTTATCAGTAAATTACACCCATTTCATTCCTCTCCTCTACCACAAGTGCAATACTCCTGTGGTTGTACGACATGTTTTTGAAACCACTTCCGCGCGCGGTTTAACGCTGATTTTCATTGATCCAGTAGCTGGGTCCAGCGTCACTGGATGCCAGCGCTGGATTGCCACTGGCACTGGATCGCGTCGTTTACATTAAATCCAGTTTGCACCAGACAAACACTCGTGGTCACTCACTATACCGTTGCTTATCTGAAACAACGGCCTAATCCAAAATACTACGGTGTGCAACTTAATACTTTAACTATTGCAAATAAGGTGTATAATTACACAGCGTATCATTTTGAATTAGGCCGTTCTTTTAGATAAGCAGCGAACGATTACACGGCATCGACTGGTGCCAGCGGGTTTACACGGACGGATCCAGTGCCGCTGGCACGGGGTGCGCGGCGTGCGGGGGGCGGGCACTGGATTGAAAAATACTTAGGAACGTGGTCTATTCCAAAGAGTATTGTAATATTATATGAACAAGAGTGGCAACTCTATGATCAAATATGCATGTATGGAAGGTGCTGCCGCCCTGGCTGGCTACTCAAGAACTAATGTGACGTATCTATATATGTATATGTTGGTAGTGATGTACAGCTATAATTACGCGTAATTTTAATTGATAGGCTAATTGCCACTATTCGTATTTTAGCCGTCTAATTCAAATCAGCATATACGAAGTAGGTATAAGCGGCTAAACCTGATTTGCACTATACGGCTAAAATATGAACATTGGCAAGTGGCCTATCAATTAAAGTCCTTGACCGTACAATTTGGTACGCCATGGCCATGGCCGATGAATGACAACTGACAAGTTTGACAAGTCAACCAAGATGGCCGCTAATTTAGTTCTTTAAAAAACACCAGAGATCGCTGTAGTCGCATGAAAAGTGTGATATATGTAAATGTGCCCCCCCTGGAGCGGGCCCAGCGCATTAAGGCCGGCGCCCACTGACGGCATGGCACGGCGTGGCATTTTATTACTATCAAGTTATTTTGAATCTTATTTCAATGAGTTTAGAATTCATGTTACGTTATTTCGATACCACGATGCCGCGACGTCCTGAGGGCCGATGCCACGCATAACCAATAAAGTAACATGAATTATAAACTCATTGAAATAAGATTAAAAAAAACTTGATAGTAATAAAATGCCACGCCGTGCCATGCCGTCAGTGGGCGCCGGCCCTTATATAACACTGAATCAGATACGCTGCGCCGCGCTACCGGTGTGGGTCACCGTATATATGATTCAGTGTTATAAAGCGCGCTGTGCACGCTCCCACGGCGCCCCGCACTTCGATTTGTGTTGGCCTTCAAAGTACGAGTTATTCTCAAAGCTAAAAGCCTCCAAACAACGAATGACGTAATGAAATATGCGTCGCGTCAATGGTTGGTAGTTCAACTTTAAAACTATGTTAATTATCCCACTGTGTCTCTTCACGCACTATTCTTGTCTAACCTAGTCCAAAATGGAATGGGTGACAGTTGCTACGATATCAATAGATAATTGGTTACAGTAAATGCGGTATCCATAACATAACGATTAAGAGCGTCCACTACAACCACACAATCTTGGGAGATCTATAGCTAAGTAAACCGTTTAAATTAGTGGTCGGCCGCGGGGGCAGACGACAAAGGGGGCTGGGAGAGGTGCGGGCGGCAGGCACACGAGGCGCGCTCGCCGCCCGCACCTCTCGACCCCCTTTGTCGTCATACCCCCCAGCCCCTGTACCGCGCAGGCGAGGACTCAATGAAACGGTCTAGTTAGTGATGAACAGACCATATTAGTTGAGGTAGCGTTTACCAGCTAGAATCTAATGGCGGTGCTAATGAACTCTGAAACACCTAACCGTTTGTGGTGATAGCGCACAGAGAGATCTCTCTCCTGGCAGATATTACGTCTTGGGACCGAAGTCCAAAAGGACTAAGTTGGAAGTTTTATTTATGCAGCCAAGTTGAGAAACTTTGATAGCGCGATGCAGTATGAAGTAGTTTCTCTGTTTGATGACTAGATGGCGCTAGAATCGTTACGCTTTAAACCGTTTAACCTCCATCTACCTAGGTACTACACCGTTATATTTATGTTTATTGTATTGAGTTTAACCAAGTAGTTTTATTTTAGTGCACGCAGTCTGACCAGCTGGCTTATTGTCTAACGTTTCTGACGCTTGCTTTCGCAATCACTATTTCTTTCTGTCAAACGATATAAAGTGATGACAGAAAGAGATGGTGAAAGCGAAGGCAAGCGTCAGAAGCGTTAGATAATACGGCCTCAGGCCTGTGCATTAGTTTACATTGAGTTATTTGAGAAATAGTGTCTCTACATATATTTTGTGCGGTTGTTGTGGACCAAACTCTTTATTTCATTACTGACTGACTTTGAATGGATACCGCAGTACTATCATAAACGAACAGGCTCAGGAAAATAGTTACATTTCATGTCTAATTAATACTTTATCAACGTTAATTTTATAATTTTACATTTTAATAATAGACTTTTTATGCCAGACTTTGTTTTTTGAATATTTTTTATGTCTAAAATGTAGTTAATTGTAATTATTATCTACGTTAATATATTTGTAATAATTTGTTGGTGACAAAAATTATATTATCATTTTATAATTTGATCACAAAGCGCACGCATGAGATTTGATTTGTGGCAATTTTTTTGGTACCAACAAATTATTTTGCCAAAGATCTCTCCTTAGCAATGGTGTTCGAAACGTCGCTTGCGACCTTCTAAAACTAATATTATACTTCAAAACTTACCCTACAAAATACATCTCAAATTCTTATTAGGGACTAAATGTAGGACCACTATAATTTCCTCTTTATTCGGTTATTTTTACAGCCTTATTCAGTCAGCATGCGGTTTATGACGTTCTATTTATTTGGCGAATTCACAAAACGTCTAAGAATTTTAATAAGCGAATACATAATTTTTCTTTCTAAATACACTAATCTGGGAATTTCTTAGAGCAGTATAGACTTCAATTATTAGAATTAGAATCTTTATTATCACGTGTAATAATAATTAAATCTCAAGATAGCTTTAATAATTAGATGATTGAACTGTCTATTGAATTGGTTTGACAGAAAACTAGTAAAAACTTGTAAAGTCTTGTTTACACTCACTCGGAAGTCTACAAAATGCCCAAGTATGAAATTAAATTAAGGTAATAAAATAAAGTATGAAACATAAGTTAAGACACATATTTATGGAGTCAGAAACTCAATATACCCACCTCTCCATCAGGTATCTGTAGGTAAGTAAATAAAAAAAAAACAAAACTGTACAAAATAAACGTTTATTACAGGATATAAATAAAAGGGATTATTGAAAGCATTAATCTGTTCCTGGGACGAAAATAATCTACAAAAACAACTTTTCAAAATTAAGATTTCCGTTATAAATGTGAAACTTAAATTGAACAAATTAAATATAAAATCTCACGTTCCTAAGACTGATACAGAATACGCTAAATCATATTACAAAATAATTACACTTTCGTTAAATTTTGAATAAACCAGTTCATGGTATTAAGACTAAGTGGTAGCCCATAAAAAAATTAAATACATTTTAAAATTACAATAACTATGCTATAGATATAATACAATCGACTAAAACTAATTGGAATAATCGTAATTATTTACAAAAAATACACAAGCGAATTAAAATTAGTTTAAAATTTCTATGTTAAACTATTAACATACCCAGAAAATGTCTTTTATTAATCGTTACTACCCATACAGTCCGTTAAGGGTTAAAATGATCACAATTATTTGGTTGTGTACAGGCTTCGTGGGTTAAGTTAAAATAAATAAATACTTATTGCTCCCAAAACAAGGCTGCTGTCTATTTGTGTACAGTCACAAAGCACTTGACAGGAGTCGATTTTAGTTTGTCTTTGCCATTTTTCTGTCACTTTTAAGCTCCAAACGCAGACAGCGGAGGCGTGGCGGTGCGGTGGCGGTTACGGTTGTAATATTATTACAACCGTAACCGCCACGCCTCCGCTGTCTGTGCGTTTGAGAGAGAGAGAGAGAGAGAGAGAGATGTTTATTTACGTTTGGAGCTTTTGCGTGCTATTCCCACTGCGTACTGTGAACTATTGGAATCACTTCCCAGTTCACACTGCGTACAGTCGAAGCCATAAACATCGACACAGACTTCAGTCAATTTCTGAAAGGTCTAAAATAAAATGATATATTATTTTGAGTTGACGTTCTGTTAATCTGGGAGTGCGCTATGTAAACACCAACCTTATGGTTAGTGACATAGAGTCGTAGATATTTTTGACGCCTTGGTAACGTACATTTATTACCTTAACTGTACAAGTAGGAAAAAAATCCAATATCTTATCGCTACGAAGCATTCTCTTCCAGGCAACTATTAACAGAGAGAAAAGCCACATCAATACATCATGTACATACCATATACTGCCACGTGCTTTGTGAGTACACAGGGTAAATCGCCAATAATTGGCCACCTCATACTAAAAATTAACTCTATTCACCCATAATAGAACTCATTTTTAGTATAAGG
The DNA here is from genome assembly GCA_947859365.1 of Archips crataeganus. Lineage (NCBI taxonomy): Eukaryota > Metazoa > Arthropoda > Insecta > Lepidoptera > Tortricidae > Archips > Archips crataeganus. Next base: position 3,101,865 of record OX402071.1, on the reverse strand, counting down.
TGTTAATTACTGGCACCGTTCAATTATACCACATTATACTAAATTGAATTCTGTTTACAGGGGGAAAGAGTTCATTTTCAGTATGAGGGGGCCGGTTATTGGCGATTTACCCGAATAGTGATAATTAAAATTAAAATTACTTATATTTTACTTTCATAAAAAACTTCTATGTTCTATATGTAGGAAACTGAATCACATACCAGACCAGGGTGGAAAACCTTTACACAGCCAATTTAACAATCATTTCTTTGGCAGATGTATGGAATGTCAACATGACATTTGCAATGAAAAGGATTCACCCTGGGACGTTTTCAGTTTCCTTGACTGTACCGTACAGTCAAGGTTAAATATGAGGATCTGCGCAAATTTGCAACAAACTTTATCAATTTCATCGCCCGGTTTTGTGTAATGCAGGGGCGTAGCTACCGCCGTACCAGCCATATCAATGATACGGGCCCCCCGGGCTACAGAGGGCCCCTAACGTGTGTAAGCAAAAATTAGTAAAATGTTATCCGCATTGTCACTTAATCTCGTGCTTCCCGGGAAAGCCCCCAACTAATTTTGATACAGGGCCCCTCCAAGGCACGCTACGCCACTGGTGTAATGTATACATATTTTGCAACTTTGCGTTGCGGTGTAGACATATTGACCTTGACCGTAGGTACAACAAAAGACCCGTTCGGGCGAAATATGTAATGCTGCTTTAATTGCCACTCTCAGAAACATCGATCAACTTTAACGGATCCTAAACTGTTCTATTATATTTTTGTACGGTAAGCCGTTGCTAATATACGATTAAATATTAATTGCCGCCTTTCAGTGCAACCGTTACTCCTACGGGGAACTTCTCTATATTTTATACAGACCTTTTAACATATACCGAGCGTATTTAACATATCATTCGACGTAATCCATTTGAAAACATATAAATCGAGATCACAGTACCGTTATTCATAACATATTTATTTGTCAACTTCGAACTTTATATGGTGATATTCGAATAATAACCCCACGACACAGTACTTAAATGAGTAGAAGTCTTATTGTGCTTGGGTTAAAACGCTACATCGTCAAAATGTACAATGCTTAAAAAGTGTATATTAGCATTTCTTACAAAAAACAAATGCCAAATTATGTACGAGTCAAAATCAGCATGGGGCGAAACGTGTCTATGCTATAATGTGCTTGCGATAAAATGTACAATAAAGGAACTCCTATAAGTTAATATCATATAAGGAGTTATTGTTATAAAAAGTGATTCTTGGTAACAGAACTCTTTGAAACCACTTTGCAGCTTAGAAATCATTGTGTACTTGTCACTGATAAAATTATAACCGTGATTATAACCGACAGTTTTATTTTCAGAGGCTGACAGTTTATGTCTTGAGACTATTTGACCATTACACGTTAGGTCGATTGCACATTTTGGCATTGTAGTATTCTGTCATAGCATCATTCAGGCCGCGAGAACATTATGACCATAGCATATTGTACATTTTGACGATGTAGCGTTTTAACCCAAGCACAATTAGACTTCTACTCACCGGGGGGAATGATAATAGCCCCGGCATAGCGTAATAACAATTAGCGAGATACCTTGGCCGTTCGGACACGGCAACTAAGCACCTACGCGGTACAATACGTTTACTTTTAGTTCACCACTGACAGATGGCTTGCCTTCATTTCATTTCCAACTTTAACACCATACAAATAAAGTAGCTATTACAAAATCTGCAAATGTTAAACATTTGGTAGCATAGCATACGGTTGTGGTAACTCTGAAGATGAGCTCTGGTTGAGTTCGAAACGCGTCAGTGTAGCTTGGTGGTGGTGATGGTTGGGTTTATGTGATTTGTGTGTGTTCGTACAGTGTGGAGGTGGAGGAACTGCATGAACGCACATTTCTTGCATAAACGTAACTATTGTAAGGTCGCGGGTGAGCAAAGTAATTGTTTTAGTTCATTAATATGGACCTCCGCAAAGTAACGCCTGATTCAATAAAGTATTCTAAAATTTACTTTATTTGTAGGTTGAATATGAAATGAAGGCAAACTATCTGTCAGTGGTAAACTTTATGTAATTTTACTGTATAGAGCTGTCTCTTTCACTTTTCTGTTTAATACTAGCAGCGTGAACGGGATGGCATGATACGAAGTTTGAAAATCTAATTTCGTATAAGTCCAGGGCCGCCTCCCTTGATGTTTGTAAGCCCCAGTCTGTCTGACCTTGAGTGCGCGCCGGGACTCGCCTGAAGTAGGCAGTTAGCGATTCCAGCCAAATCTCATGACATCTCATGGCATCTCATCAATGATGTATCAAGACATCTCATGATATCTCAACACATCTCATGATGTATCAAGACATCTCATGATATCTCAAGACATCTTATGATATCTCAACACATTTCATGATGTATCAAGACATCTCATGGTATCTCAAGACATCTTATGATATCTCAACACATCTCATGATATCTCAACATGATAGCTCAAGACCTCTCATGATATCTCAAGACATCTCATGATATCTCAAAACATCTCATGGCATCTTGCCGGGGGGCGGTCAAAGAATTGCCCCACGTAATCAATAAACGCCCAATGAGCTTCTGATATTCGACGCATCTAGTCATAATCACAAGTTAGAAGAAATTGCGGGATGTTGATGTTGTGTACTCTCGTCCTCTCCTTATTCTCGCACTGAAACCTCATCGTTTGAACGCCAGCGCCAGCTATAAACGACCATACGGTAGTACAAAAATTAACCTAGCCACATGCGCATAACAATCAATATCGTTCGTAACAAAAACGACGTGAGGCGTTCAAAAGGTTAAAATAATCGCATTCTACATCCCGTACAAAATGAGACTAACTAGCTTTTGCCCGCGATTTCTTTTGCGAAGAATTAACAAGTCGCCTGATTGATCCAGGTAACCTGTGTGCCAAATTTCACCTAAATCAGTTCAGCCATTTTAGCGTGAAAGAGTAACAAACATCATCCCAAACTCGCGGATTATAACATCGTATTAAACGTGCCATATTCATACACATTTAATAACTGAAACAGGGCTTGATTGCGCGCAATATTTCTTTTAAACTACCTTGTTTACTCGTAAATACAGTCGAAACGTCGAGGTAATTGGGACATATTATGCGCGCCGTTTCAATATAATAATGTTATTAGTTTCGTTGTCTAAAGACATAACACGTATTTTTATAAAACTGTCAATTTCGCAAAAAACTAAAGTCGCTATCTCTAAGGTAAAGCACGGTTGCTAAACATGAAGAATTGCGTACAATGACCTGTCGCTATTTGTCTCTGTCACTCGCGAGTAAAAATTCCCCGTAGCACTCGGCATCATCATCATCATCATCCCAACCTATATACGTCCCTCAGGGCACAGGCGTCTCAGAATGAGAGGGCTCGGGCCGTAGTTCCCACGCGGTCCCCGTGCGTATTGGGAACTTCGCATACCCCATTGAATTTCTTCCCAGGTGTATACAGGTTCCTTCACGACGTTTGCCTTAATCGTAAAGCTCATAGTAAATTTCAAATGTAATTTCGACGAACGGAAATTTCGATCAGTAATTCGACCTATGGCCTCTCAAGAGGGTCGTGGGTTCAAATCCGAGCTCGCGCCACAGAGTTTTTCGAAATTTGCGTTCCATATTGAAATTACATACATAATTAACGAAATTACATGTAATATATAAAAATCTCGTGTCACGGTGTTTGTTATCGAACTCCTCCGAAACGGTTCGACCGATACTTATGAAACTTTTTTCTCCGTATTCGGGAGGTCTGAGTACATATTACTAGGCTACCACGGCCGTCGCGCTCGCACACTTTAATTTATACGAATGCGACGGCAAATATTTAAGCGCGAGTGACAGAGACAAGTAGTGAAGGTCATTGTACGTAATTGACAACCTTTCATTTTTTTAACACCTGAAAATTACTGCAGGAATCGAAAGAGTTTCGCCTCCTGAACACGGAAAAATATTTATTATAATTTATTTCTCCATATTTAAAAAAATACAACAAATTTAAAAACATAATATTTAGTTACTAATAGTGCCACAGAATAGATATGTTTCCTTTACCCTTTTTACTAGAAAAAAGAGCTGTCATAATTTTAAATTTATAACAACCTTAACGTCAAATTTATGTCATCACTTTTTTTAAATAGAGACTAGACAAAAGTAATGGATCTATTCTATCGTTACGCTCTTTTAGAATAAGCACATCTTTAAAAAATCGTAACAAATTAATTAATAATCCTAGTGAAAATTTAAAACTATCAGCGTCTTTCTCTTTCCAAACAGAATACAGAGAACGAATCAAATTATAGCCTTAGAAATATGAAATGTTGTCAATTGTTCGTGCTTCGCGACCGCTACTTTATAATTATTGCTTTTCGGGTTACAATATATTATAACATTCAATGGAATGACATTAATATATCTGGCAGTGATACAAGGAATTTTGTTCAGTTATTTTTTTTTTAATAATTTTGAAATATTTGGGCACATCGGACTTGGGAATTTTCAATAAAAAGTAGACCCTTTACTTTTTTTTCTAAATGAGGAAATTTTGGGGTTTCCTTCAAAATAACGCACGGGCACTATTTATTCATTTTCATAAGGAAAAAGTTTTCTTATTTTTTGAGTTAGTGTTACGACGTTTTATTTATACAGTTTATATGGCTACTCACAGAACTGCCAGAAAGTTGTATACATAATTAGGGGATTTTAAGTAAAATCAATAATAATAATAAAAATTCCAAAATTACCTTTTTTAAAAAAAAATAAAGGGTCCCTTTTTTATTGAAAATACACTCTTATCACCCCAGTAAAAGTTTTTAAGGAATTTACGATCGTTGTGGAACTCTTTGAGAAGCAGTCTGATAAACGAGTTTTTAAAATATGAAATACTGTAAATACAAGCTGCGTGTATTCCGGAATCTCGTTCGGGATCAAACCTCCACAGCAAGTTAAATGTGTATAGGTATCGCCACGTGAGTTCAGGTCACGCACACAACAACATGTCATGTAATGACAGCGGGATTTTGACTTTTATTCGTACCGATAGCAAGTTCAACAGACTCAACAGTGAATTACAAGATTGACTAAAAATCTCTTCAACCTATTTCGTTAAGAATTATTGAGGAAAATGATCAGATAAGCATATTTTCCGTTATTTATAAAATACAGATTGTTTTGTTGTCAATATTTCTTATCAGTTTCAAATGGTTTTATTTCAAAAATAGGTTACATGAAAAAGAAAGTTTACAATATGCATAGTATTGCCTAGGTATTTCATAATAAGGTCATATAACTCACATTTTCATTCACTTCATTTCATTCATTCACAACTTTTTTGCAATCAGTACTTTATGTAGCTGTGTGCGTAATCATTCGCCTCAACTCCGTGGCGAGACCTATACAAGTCGTTTATTTTTTATACAAATTTGAGAAGTCACAAGACAAATTGTAATATGAAGGGAACACGGAAAGAACATGTCTACTCGTGTTTGTGAAAAATAAAATTTAAATCTCAAATGTAGAGCTCGCAAAACACTATAACTTACCATTGGATTAAATATGGATATCTGAAAATCCATAACTAATATTATAAATGTGAAAGTGTTTATGTTTGTTTGTTTGTCCTTATTTCACGTCGAAACTGAGCGAAGGATTGCCGTGATTTTTGGTTTGGACATAGTTGAAGGCCTGGAGAGTGACATAGGCTACTTTTTACCACGGGAAAATATCTCATTCCCACGGGAAAACACCTTTAATCTACTTCAACGGGGGCGAAGCTATAGCTAGACCGCTCGCCGCCCGCACCTCTCTCGCCCCCCTTTGTTGTCCTACCCCCCAGCCCCTGTACCGCACGTGCGAGGACTCATTTAAGGGCATTTCTATTTTTCGTTGTACCAAAAATTAAGAAATTGTTAACAGGGAGTTTAAATTAGTCCGCTTCGTTACGCACTTTTCAAGCCTTACAATAAAACAAAACGTAACAAATCGGGCAAATTTAACAATGTTTTTACAAGAAGTGAACAATTGTCCGATTTTTTACATTACATTTTTTTTATTGTAAGGCTTGTAAAAGTGCGTAACGAAGCGGACTAATTTTAACTCCCTGTTACAGTAAAATTGCATTAAGTTTACCACTGACAGATGGTTTGCCTTCATTTCATATTCAACTTTAACCACCTACAAATAAAGCCAATTTTAGAATACTGTTACCCACAATTGCAGATTTTGTAATGACTACTTTATTTGTATGGTGTTAAAGTTGGAAATGAAATGAAGGCAAGCAATCTGTCAGTGGTAAACTAAAAGTTAACGTATTGTAACAATTTCTTAATTTTTGGTACAACGATAAATAGAAATGCCCTTAAACGGCCTAGCTATAGTATGTTGTTGGATGTTCTGTAAGGTCATGTAACCATAATATTTTCAAATAAATAAATAAATAAATTTTCGCGATGACTAAGCTATAGTATCAAGTTAGCTATGAAGTATCTTTTTGTATTTATTTTTTTCAACTTCATTTTTTTAAAATGTACGATGTATGGGAAAAAATCGTGTCTCATCTCTAGACCAGTGGTGGTGTAGGGGTATGGCACACGGCACGGCATGCTGAGGACCTGGGTTCGATTCCCAGCATTGGTCTTTTTTCTGGGGTTTTTTTCTGTGCATCTATATTTCAGCTTGTATTTGGTATGAGATATAAGCTATAGTATGTTCGCGATGACTAACTTTCAAACCGTTATAACCTTGCTTAGGTGACTTAGACATGTCCTTTCCCTGTACCGGTCAGACCATCCCTAACACTGCTAGGAAACTGAGTTGGTCCTGGTCGCCTTTAGACTCGCACTGAAAACTTCCAAGTGTTTACATTAAACATTAACCTGTGAAGTATATTCTATAGGAACAGCTACTACATCGACCGTGTAGCCAGTAGGTGTGCCGTTCAGTAGGAGGCCTCGTGTCCGGCGAGGATGTAAAGGTCATTGCCGTCGTCTCCTGACAGGGTGTTGCTGTGGAGAATGTGCGACTCCAGCACCACCACCCTGGAACAACATTGAAAAGTTCATCTCGGCACGTCCCACTGCAGGGACAGGCTTCTCAAAATGAGAGGGCTTGGGCCGTAGTTCCCACGCGGGCCCAGTGCGGATGGGGAACTTCACACACACCATTGAATTTCTTCTCGGGGGGGCAGCCTATAGGATGATGATGATAAGTTTTCCTTCACGCGTGTTTTTGGCGCATTTATTGCATTCATTTAAACTCGTGCTGTATCATTACTAGCAATGCTATAGTCCTGAAATTCATATGTAAGATATTTGAGGATTCGCTCTAGTGACAAGTATTTATCGAAATACGATTACTCGTAGTTCGCTCGATAAAAAAAATCCAAAATCGTCTCTAAAAAATACAATAAACTCGTAGTACGACGCTAACTAATACTGCAGGGCAGGTCATGACTATTTGAATGTTAATAAAACAAGATGTTTTCTAGGGCGTAGTGTTGCTACATTTTTAAAATATGTATTTGTTTCAGTAATAAGATGTAAATACCCAAAAACACGCGCTGTCCAACCAACCTATCTTGAGCCTTCGTGCCTCCCCCACGCCCGAAATCGCCCACCCAAAATCGATTAGCGCGAAAAACTCGGTAGGCCCTTAATTCTCATGATAATTAATCATTTCCTCGTCGGCGGTGGGACAACTGCTGAAGAGTAGGATTTAAGTGCGACTGTCGGGTACTGACTTGTCGTGTCCGCGCAGCCGGTAAGCACGTGATTCGTCCGTGATCTCCTGCGTGACGTCGGCGTGTCGCAGCGACCGTCCCTGCACGCCGTGCCGGTGGAACGCTAGCACGCTGTCCGCTAGAACCACTGGAAATGCAAACACAAGTTAGCAATCTTGAAATTTTACATCCCGATTTTTTTTACGGTTCCCGTGACTAATTGTGATGTCTATTTTTTTGCAATGTATAGTAAATCGAAAAACATTTCGAGATAAATGCTTATTAACTCGTTTTCTGTAGTTATTTAATTTTAATATTATGTAATGAATTTATTACATAACTTAACAAATAAGCAATGACCTTCATTTGACATTGGTGTAAATTGCATGACCGGTCCAAGTCGTACTTTATTCTGTGTGGTTAGAATTTTTCACAATTTACGCGTGGATTATACTACGACGGAGTTTGATTTGGACCCGCTGCCTGACATCTAGCACTTTGACAGCACCAGTAAAGTGACACTAGTTACAGTGTACCACCACGCAAAATATTATTAAAGGGGTTGCCTTATCGTATGCATTTAGATAGATTTAGAAATTTGGCAGTGTGGGAGCCCTCAATTATCAATTAGCCCTCAATCTGACGTCATCAACCAAAATAGTTTCAATAATTATTTTTGAAAAAAGTAGTGAACTAAATGACAAAATATTGAAATTAGTTTCTTATAATTGTCTTTTCTATACAAAAAAAAAATATAAAAACCATTGGTATTTTTTTTAGACATTCCCAACTGTAAATGTATCGGTGTACTCACGTATGCTGTCGATGCTGAAGTCGAACTCTATCCGGGGCAGGAACTTCTTCTTCTTGTCGTCGTCGGAGCGCCACCTGGCGGCGTCCAGCGCGGGCGGCAGCACCGGGATTATCTCCACCAGGTTCTCGTGGGCCACCAACACCTGACCATGCAAATAAATCAGATCTTAATGTTCATGAAATTATAATTCTACTTACGTTAAAGTATAAAATCTGATTTTTATATATAATACTTTGGTAATAAGTAGATGATGTTTCCTCATGCAACTGCAACTGTATCGTAACAGGGGTCTTTAAAACACGAATGTGGCTTCATGAAACGAGGCGTACCCGAGTTTCATAAAGGGTCTCATGAGTGTTTTAAGGCCTAATTACGTACAGTTCCATACAATATTTTATCTTCTCTCACACATTTTTCCAAAAACGAAGTAGCCTTTTTGCATTTTCCATGCCATAAAATCTTGATAGCATTTATCGTCTAATTTTCTGGACTTTGCTAGTAATAAATTATGAGTAATTTCCTTCGCCGCATCTAAAATATCGGGGGGAGTCAAATTTTCTTCGCATTCACTGATATCAGATATTTTTAAGAGGGTACGATGCGTACCATTTCTCCATACAAACGTAGTCCCCTGTTTCCTCCCTGGATAATGGCTTTAGAGGCAATTTTTTTTACTGTGTAATCTGTATCTACCACAGCTATGCCCCTATGTTTCGTTTTTTTCCATATTTCAATTAACATAAGAAATATGAGCTTTCAAAAACTGAAAAAATTGCCCAATTTCAACGTCATTTTCAGACACTCATCAGAAAAGAATTCCTCCTATAAACAAAAAAAGGAAAACATAGGGGCATAGCTAAATCTGTCCTCTAATTATTTATGACAAAAATAAATGTACTGGTCCAGTTTTCGAGAAGAAAACAGGGGACTACGAAATGCTGTTTTGATCAATTTTACGCGCCTATTAACGGTCTGAGCTGCAGTTGTCCCGCTCTCGCTGTACTGACACGGAGAGGTTCGGGCGAGACAGCGACATTTCATTAAAATACCTATTTCTCAAAATTCTCTCAGCCATCGTACCCTCTTAAGCAAAAACAAAATTTTCCCACGAAAATTCGTGCAACAAAACGACACGTATGAATGGAATGGCGCTAAAACCCAGTACATCACCGCGCATGTGCGCGCATGCGCTAAAGCGGGCGCTGCCACAGACAAGTGAAAATTGGAATCAAAACTTGGTGATATAAACTTTTTGGATTTGTCCTGTATCGTAATGGTAAAAAAAATTGTATTATATATATATGACGGCGAGAGAGACGAAACGGAGCGGTAGGTGGATCATCACCGTCGTCTCGTGGTGGAGTTTCCATGTTAGTGGGCGATACAGAGAAACGCAGATTACCTTGCAACGTCTAATTATTTGGAATCACAGTAGGTAGGTACTTGCAGGAGTGACTGTGAACGTGACAGGTTCGATGGAGTAGGAAATGACCGTTCTCAACGGCGGTCGGCAATCAAGTGAACATCGACTCTGTCCTCGTGTAATGGCGCCAAAGCGATACTCGCCCCACCACACTGCGTTCACTGCACTTTACAATTTAATTCAACCAATCAGAGATAAAATCCGGTACTAGGTAGTCAAATCAGCAACTATAATGCTACCAATATAACGCGCGCGACGACATATATATATAACATTATTTCGTTAGAAGAAAAGTGTTATAATATGTTTTTTTTTATATATATTTCGGTATTGTGTTTAAAAAGTATGTCAATATAAACTCTTGTTGAATTTTATAATTCGAATTTTACGATATGAGAGTAGATAAATACATATGATTTGATTTGATTAATTTGACACTAGCTAGTGTATAAATAATCAAAGGTGTATTATGTCGTACCGTGTCTTTGTCTAGCTGGTGTACGGCGCGCAGCGTGTGCAGCCGCTCCCCGCGCGGAATCACCGTGTTGCTGCCGACGCAGGCCGCCAGCTCGTCCGAGTGGAACCAGGTCGCGCCTGCAACACCTCGTCTCGGTTATACACCCTAGTACTGAGACTCCGCTGTCCGTCCGTCCGTCACCACTGTATTACAATACGTTTACTTTTAGTTTACCACTGTCAGATTGCTCGCCTTCATTTCATTTCCAACTTTAACACCATACAAATAAACTAGTTATTACAAAATCTGCAATTGTGGGTAACAGTATTCTAAAATTGGCTTTATTTGTAGGTCGTTAAAGTTGAATATGAAATGAAGGCAAACCATCTGTCAGTGGTAAACTTTATGTAATTTTACTGTACATGAACCGTGATAGCTAGACAGTTGAAATTTTCACAGATGATGTATTTTAATAAATAATTATTTGTGTCACAAGGGAGCAAAATGATGTATTTATGGCGAGGGCAGTACATTGAATCCAGAGTGAAGCGATGGATTCTACAATAGAATCCTGAGCGCAGCGAGGGATTCTAAGTTAGAATCCTGAGCGTAACGAAGGATTCAAGTGTTAACGCCCAAGACGAAAATAATTTTGCTCCTGAGTGACACATACAACTTTTCACACCGACTATGAGGAAAATGGATTGTTGTGATAGATAGGGAAAGGTCACCACATATAAAGTATTCATGTGCTACTTTTAAGAAACAACAATGTTAAGAAATAATCGAATGGAATCGAATATTACAATGGTATCGGATATCAATATTCATTAAATCACAATAACAATCATCGATAGTTTTCATTTAAGTAAAACGTATAATTTATTGTGACATTTTTTTGAACTATTACGAAAAATTCATCAATTTTTATATAACGTTGTTAAAGTTAAAACATGAAATAAGTTCGTTTTTAATCGATTACGATGAAATAATTACAATCGATTATTTTATTAAGGCCTGTGTTCATTGGCACATTGCGTAAATGATACATGCCAATGAATAAATTAAAAAGTAGCTTGAACAGAAATGTAGCATTTTGATCCCTGTCGTCAGGGAGCAAAATCTACTTTTCCGAATGAAAGTTGTGAAATAAATATTAGGGGACAATTTTACACAAATCGACCTAGTCTCAAACTAAGCAAACACTAACTACTAAACTAAGCAAAACTGAGCTAAACACTATGGGTACTAGACGACGATAAACATACTTATATAGATAAATAAATACTTATACTACATAGAAAATATCCATGACTCAGGAACAAATATTTGTGCTCATCACACAAATGAATGCCCTTACCGGGATTCGAACCCAGGACCTCTTGCTTCGTAGGCAGGGTCACTACCAACTAGGCTAAAGCGGTTCTACTAAACACTAAAAAACAGAATAAAATAAATATTTAGGGGCGCTCCCATACGACGAACGTGATTTCTTTTGCTCGTTTTTGCTCGATATCGATAACGGCAACGGGTAGACGCTTGAAATATTCACAGGATATTTAGTTATTATATTCACTTTAAAAATAAATAATTAAATTAAAATAAAACTAATATTTAAGGGGGGCTCCCATACACAACAAACGTGATTTTTTTGCCGTTTTTATAGATAATGGTACGGAACCCTTCGTGCGCAAGTCCGACTCGCACTTGGCCGGTTTTTTTAGCATTAGAAATAGGGTAAATAATCTTTAAGTCTTTTTATTGAAAAACCCTTTAAAAAAATAGTAACCAAAAGAGTGTAAATGACCATATTATTTCCTTGCTACTTAATTGTTACATATTTGCTGTGACTTATTTTTCAAAGGTTTTTTTCAATCCGAAAGCCTAGATAATATTAATCATTTCTTTGTTCCTAAATGTCAAAATATTTATGGTAAAAGGATCTGGTCCAACTACCTTCCTCAAATACTAAATAATTTTCCCAGGACTACAATTGATAAATTAACTAGTAATCCTAAGAACATTAAAAACATAATTAAGAATTTATTTATTAAGGGCAACTAATAGCCTAGCAATTAGAAATCTTTAAAAATAAAGATTGGCTAGGTATGTCAATATTGTATAATTGTTATGAAATAAACAGATTTTAATTTGTTTTTTTTTTTTTTAATAAAGACACGTTAAAATCGCTCACCTTCTTTCAAATGCTAAACGAAGCATAGACATCTGAGAATACAGTAAGATTATTTCCACTTTGACACTCGGGACGTCTCAGTTTTAACTGTAAAGGTGCGTGTTATATCATAGGGTACTTATGTAAAATCCTAGAATTTAGTCACATAAAACATCCAAACATATTTTAACCCTTTATAAGGTCCCATTTATTGGAGCATACTACCAGAGAATCAAAAGCAACTATCGAATGCGTAGTACCTGATAAAGGATATTTTTAAAGCTAGTCATATTTTCAATAATAGGGATGTTGACACCATTAAAAAAGAATTTGAAGACACGACTCCAGTAAAAAAACGCTTTATTTCAGCCCCGAAAGCCAGATTAATTTTCGATTAAATGCAAAATTAGATTTTTTGTTGCTTTAAAACAAATAAATAGTTAGTTGATTGAGCATTGCGAACAATGACGTCATATGTCGCTATTGTCATTCAAACTCTATGGGAGATTGTGTTTTGACAGCTCATAAAAAGAACGTCAGTTGATTGGTGGTGTCAACATCCCCATTACAATGGAAATTGTGACGTATGTATATCGTAATCAATAAGGTTGAAATTCCAACTCAATGCATGTGGTCGCTAAATCGCCTCTGCCTTATAAAGGGTTAATGTAATTAAATTAATAACAAAACCTCAGCCTAAGTATTGCACTTCCGATCTCTCTCGATCCTATGTCGAAAATTACCCAGTGGCAAAGTGGAAATAGTCTTACTGTACGATAGTTTGGGCTGTAAATTTACTGGAGTTAATAATAGTACATTACTGCGGAGGCCGCGAAATAGCGGACTACCGACCGAGTAGTTACAGACGGCCGAGTGTTACGAGGGCACAGGCCTCCTCTCAGCATGAGCGGGGCTCGACTAACCAGAGTTGATGTTGAGCAAGCACAGCCGCAGCGGGCGGCGGGTCGCTCCCACGCACACCAGCGGGTACTCCAGTTCCGGCGTGATGATCAGCTCGAACACGGGCAGAGGCGTCGGCAGGACGCACTCTATATTCTGTAGCAAATACACATACATACACTCTTAAAAGTCTATTAATATCTACAGACACCGAGCGTGTCAGACAGATGCCGTATCAGACACCGACAAAATATTCTTTGCGCATACTAGTCGTGTTATATACAATGTTGATCAGTAGTTTTCGTTCGCGTAAATACTGTAGACCGTTTCCGATAGTAGCCGAACAGGTAAATTATCTATATTGAACTTTATTTGTAAAAAGAACAAATGGTGCAAAATTGCGTGCTACGTAATCTACGCATAAACTGATAAACAATAGTATTCTTCTTTCGTCGGTAATACTGCAATACCGCGTAACTAGCTTTTTCCAATAAGGTCTAATTTGTCTGATTTTCGCTGTAATTTCATTTCAAGTTGAGCCTTATGAAAAAAGGTTGTTATGCGGTATTGCAGTGTCGTACGCTTTGCCGTTGGTAGATCAAAGTTTCCTGCGATCGAGAGGAATTATAAGTTGAGTCGAACTGCAATCGAAGTGAAACGCAGAGTGTAAAACTCGATCATTAAACCCATTTTCCCCTCGACGTGTCTCACCCTCACACCGGCTCGGCCTACATGAACGTCACGGGTGAAACGGCTCGTTTTATGCTCTCGTCGCACAATCTAGTATTTGAACCGTCCGTGCAGGTCCAAGTGGGATGCCGTGCGGTCGCATTTACCTTGAGCAGCATGAACTTGTGCAGCGGGTCGTACCACTGCATGAGGAAGAGGCCGTGCGGCGTGCACCCGCACAGGTACTTGTACCCGTTGTACGGGTTCCGGGCCACCGCGCACCGGATGCACCCTGGAACATCATCATCATCATCATCATCCTTGATGAATATACATCTACAACTGTGCGTTTCCGTCGGCATTTTCTGCCACGCACAGTAAAATTGTGGAATCAACTCCCGTCTACGGTGTTTCCAACTAACGATGACATCGGGTCCTTCAAGAAAAGAGTGTATTGTTCCCTTAAAGGCCGGCAACGGACTAGTGACCCTTCTGGGTTTTCTGGTTCTCATGGGTGGTGGTGATTGCTTACCAACAGGTGACCCATTTGCTCGTTTTCCTCCCTCTATCAATAAAAAAAAAAAAAAAAATCATTGGCGCCGAAAACGTCCACTGCTGGACATAGGGCGGTCAACGTCAAGGCTCGCCGAACAGATCGGTCCTGCGCCATGAGCATACGTCGCACTCCAGCGGGCATTTTGGGGGCACGTCATTTGGTATGGTTTACAAAATAGTACATTACTGCAGCGGCCGCGAAATAGGGGATTGCCGGCCTAGTAGTTATAGATGGCCGAGTGTTAACGAGGCCATCTAGAGATACGAGGCCGGTAATCCCTGTTCGTGGCCAAGGCTTGTATAGAGTTTTTCTCAAACATACATCATCATCATCACCACCATCATCACCGCCATCATCATCTCCATCACCATCACCAACAACATCATCAACATCCATCAACATCTATCAACATCCATCAACATCCATCAACATCCATCAACATCCATCAACAGCCATCAACATCCATCAACATCCATCAACATCTATCAACATCCATCAACATCCAACAAAATCCATCAACATCCATCAACATCCATCCATCAACATCCATCAACATCCATCCATCCATCCATCCATCCATCAACATCCATCAACAGCCATCAACATCCATCAACATCCATCAACATCTATCAACATCCATCAACATCCATCAACATCCAACAAAATCCATCAACATCCATCAACATCCATCAACATCCATCCATCCATCCATCCATCCATCAACATCCATCCGTCCGTCCGTCCGTCCGTCCGTCCGTCCATCCATCCATCCATCCATCCATCCACGTCGACCACGTCGACCTATTAAACGGTCATGTCATGGTGCTGTGTCTCATAAAACAATAGACGATCACTTTGCTGGCCTTGGCCAGCAATGTTGTATGAAATTCCATTATTGACCTCTCGTCTAGGCGCACCTGCAACGTGACAGTTCGTGGCGTATTATAAGGAACATAACGTCAATATTTCATAGCATGTTTGAGAAAAAATATTTTAATTAACGAGTATACGTACTTAGTATTTGCAACATACTCGTTATCAATCTTAAATTGAAGACATGAGTGGATGAAGGGGGTATGTCATAAAAACATTATTTGGAGTAAATCGCAGTTAAAGGTGTTTACGTTGTAATTTTGTTTTTAAATTGAATAGGGTATTGTTACTTTCATAATAATCAACCAAATAGCCTGATCTATTGGTTTTTTTTAATAAAAAACATTTTTTTTAAATAAAAAAGTACATAACCCCTTCTTTCTCCTTTAAGCTGTTCTGCAATGAAAAGAAGTTAAATAAGTTAAATATATTATTGTAACGAAATTTATTGATTTAGTAGAATTTCTTCGTAAAAATACCTGCATTCAGAGTTCATAAATTTCAGCTGGTCCCTAATGTTCTCTTTTTTTTTTCTTGGGATACCGGATATGTCAGAATAAGGGAAAATAAAAGTTTGTCTCATAACATGGATGAAGGGGCTAAGTGCGTACATGACACTTTCTTCTGTCCCATTCACTCGCAAACTGGTATCAACTTCTAGAGTCATGTGCCCTTAGTACGTTCATTCACGAAGAACGTAACTTATTCGTGTACATAGGTCCTTCATACACTGGGTTTACAGCTGTTATGGTTTAAAAACATGAGAACTGATAAAGTACGGTGTTGCATTAGAACCTTCATTTATGGCATAAAACCGAAAATGAAAAAAATGCGACATACCCCCTTCATCCATTCACGTCTTCAATTGTCTACGTAATACTCTTTGAAGTCATAACTGATAGCCCATTTAAGTGGTGGCATGGCAGAATGATAGATAAGATTCGCAAATCAATCAATTCATTTTCGAGTAGTCAGAATAAGGTATTTGTACTTAGTGTTTGGTACCTAGTATTTGTAACGTGCAATTCCAAATATCTTAGCAACTAAGGCTGTACGTTAGTTAGGTGTTTATTTTTTTATATCCATTCAATTTTATTTATTTATTTATTTATTTAAGTGTCGCGACTCCAACTCGCACTTGGCCGGTTTTTTTTCTTTTAGATCGCTATCACCATCCTGCCGCTAAGCAGCAGAGTTATGTAGTGTTGGCACCCTGCCGCTAAGCAGCAGAGTTATGTAGTGTTGGCACGCTGCCGCTAAGCAGCAGAGTTATGTAGTGTTGGCACGCTGCCGCTAAGCAGCAGAGTTATGTAGTGTTGGCACGCTGCCGCTGAGCAGCAGCTCGTGCCCCCCCCCCCCACTTGCCTCTGGTGTCGGGCACGCGGGTGGTGAGCGCGAACCGGCGGGGCAGCAGCCGCGGCGGCAGCACCCTCAGGGACTTGCCGCCGCGCGCGCTGCCGATCAGCGCGAGCAGCTCGTGCCGGTACAGGGACGGGGTCTTGCCTGACGGACAGACAACATTAAGTATTAATAACATGATTGTTTGGTACCCTATGATCTCGCCTCATTCGTTTTATTCTTATTTCGTCTCGTTCTGTATTCGTCACTCATACTTTATTCGTCTTGTTCGCTATCCGGCATTATATTATTTGCAAGTTAAGTATGAAGTATCTTTTTCTATTTATTTTTTATTTTCTTCAACTTCATTTTTTTTTTATTACTTTTACGGTCATCCCGTGAAACCATATATTTCAAACTAAATATAAACTGAAATATAGACTATATATTCTATATTTCAGTTTGTATTTAGTTTGAAATATATGGTTTCACGGGATGACCGTAAAAGTAATAAAAAAAAATGAAGTTAAAGAAAATAAAAAATAAATAGAAAAAGATTCTTCATACTTAACTTGTAAAAGTTGGCCTAGTAGCGCCATCTCTTGGTCCAGGTGAGCGGGTAGCTCCGAAGGAGTGTTGAAGTCTCTCGGTAGAGGGCATAACATAGATGCGCTTTATCACTGCCTAAATGTGATTATAACAGACTGAAGTGTATGATGTATGGGAAAGATTCGTCGCTAACTTCTAGACCAGTGATGGTGTAGGGGTAAGCACGCAGCACGGAACGCTGAGGACCTGGGTTCGATTCCCAGCATTGGTCTTCTTTCTGGGGTTTTTTTCTGTGCATCTATATTTCAGTTTATATTTAGTTTGAAATTATATTATTTGGTCAAATTCTGTAACTTGTCTCTCTCTTAATAAGTCTTATTCGTTTTCGTCGCGGTCTCCCTCGTTTTTAGTATCTTGCACATTCTATCAGACTAATTGGGGATGTCTATTTTTTTGCAATGTATAGTAAATCGAAAACCATTCCGAGATCAATGCTTTTTAACTCGTTTTCTGTACTTATTTCATTTTAATATTATATAATGAATTTATTACATAACAAATAAGCAATGACTTTCATTTGACATTGGTGTAAATTGCGTGACCGGTCCAAGTCGTACTTTATTCTGTGTGGTTAGAATTCTTCACAATTTACGCGTGGATTATACTACGACGGAGTTTGATTTGGACCCGCTGCCTGACATCTAGCACTTTGACAGCGCCAGTAAAGTGATACTAGCTAGTTAGAGTGTACCACCACGCAAAATATTATTAAAGGGGTTGCCTTATAGCACGCATTTATATAGATTTAGAAATTTGGCAGTGTGGGAGCCCTCAATTATAATCTGACGTCATCAATCAAAATAGTTTCAATAATTAATTTTGAAAAAAGTAGTGAACTAAATGACAAAATAATGAAATCAGTTTCTTTTAATTGACTTTTCTGTACAAAAAAAAAATAAAATCCACTGGTAAATTTTTTTAGACATTCCCAGTTACGAGTGTGACCAGCACCGAACGTATCGAAATAATTTTGTCCAATAAGTAAAAGTTTTGTCCAAAAAACGAAAGGGAATAACGACGAATGAGTCCAAGGAAGACCGTGACGAAAAACGAATAAGCCGTATTAAGAGGGTACGATGCGCACCATTTCTCCATACAAACGTAATCCCCTGTTTCCTCCCTGGATAATGGCTTTAGAGCCAATTTTTTTTTACTGTGTAATCTGTATCTACCACAGCTGTGCCCCCATGTTTCGTTTTTTTCCATTTTTCAATTAACATAAGAATATGAGCTTTCAAAAACTGAAAAATGACCCAATTTCAACGTCATTTTCAGACACTCATCAGAAAAGAATCCCTGCTATAAACAATAAAAAGAAAACATAGCTAAATCTGTCCTCTAATTATTTTTGAAAAAAATAATTTTATTGGTCCAGTTTTCGAGAAGAAAACAGGGGATTACGAAATGCTGTTTTGATCAATTTTACCTATAATCAATTATAACTGAAGATACACATTGCCGAACAAAGTCCCCTTCAAAGAATGTCCGAACTTTTTTATTTGTTTGCATAACAATTAAAATCATCACCTACACAGAAATTTGAACCTAGTCTTTACTTCATTACAGTCGAATTTTGGTTGACACTTGACAGCTAAACTTGACAATTTCACGCAACGTACTGAGAAAAAAGAAGGCCACTTTTATCATAGTGGCGCTCATTTGGCTCGGACATTTTCGGGTGCGCGACTGTGGATCTACAGTTATAATTGATCAAAGAATTTTACGCGCCTATTAACGGTCTGAGCTGCAGTTGTCCCGCTCTCGCTGTACTGACACGGAGGGGTTCGGGCGAGACAGCGACATTTCATTAAAATACCTATTTCTCAAAAGTCTCTTAGTCATCGTACCCTCTTAAGAAATAGACAAGTTGCAGACTATGACCAAAAAAAATAGTGACAGATAGCGAACAAGACGAAAACGATTACAGAAGATTGTTATTATGAAGTCAAACACGAACCACACGTTGTTCGTCCTAGGAAAATCAGGAAAAAGACATAATATGTCCGATCCACAGTTTTTTAGGGTTCCGTAGTCAACTAGGAACCCTTATAGTTTCGCCATGTCTGTCCGTCTGTCTGTCTGTCTGTCCGCGGCTAAGCTCAGAGACTGTTAGTACTAGAAAGCTGTAATTTGGCATCAATATATATATCAGTCACGCCGACAAAGTGATTGAATAAAAAAAAGTAAAAAAAATTTTTTTAGGGTACCTCCCATAGACGTAAAGTGGGGGTGATTTTTTCTTTCTCGGCTAACCCTATAGTGTGGGGTATCGTTGGATAGGTCTTTTAAAATCATTGCGGGGTTGCTAACATGATTTTTCTATTCAGTGATCTGTTTGCGAAATATTCAACTTTAAAGTGAAAATTTTCATTAAAATCGGCCGTCCCCCCCCTCTAAAATCTAAACTGTTGGGTGGAAAAATTTGAAAAAATTCAGAAGGGTAGTAAATATATCAAATTTACTAGGAAAATTATAGCGGCTAAGATTGCTTAGAAATTATTTGTAGTTTAAGAGTAAATAGTAGCCTAAGGTATAAAACATACCTAAACTTGGATGATTCTGTACACATACGAAATCCTTAGAAAAATATAACTTGATTTTTTCGTAATGGCTACGGAACCCTACCTTGGGCGTGTCCAACACGCTCTTGGCCGGTTTTTATTTTTAATTTGAGGCTCCATCAAAGTCCAAAAATGTTTGAGAACCGCTGGCCTGGGCAGTAGTGGACCTCTTTCGGCTGATGATAATGATGTTTGGTACCTGAGAGCGACATGAGTACGTCTTGTATGACGTGTAGCCAGATGGTCCGTCGCGGGCACAGCTGGTCCATTGCCGTTTCGTGCAACTCGTTCAGATTCAGCGTGTAGATGCCTTCCTCCGCACCTGAGGGCCCAACATTCAATTGACATTATCTTTGACATTGCTTAATTATTATAATACGATGTTATTAATAATAAATATCGTGATTGTCTATCACTACAAAGTATAATACAAAGTCGCTTCCCGCTGTGTATGTATGCTTAGATCTTTAAAACTACGCAACGGATTTTAATGCGGTTTTTTTTTAATAGATAGAATGATGCAAGTGGAAGCTTTATATGTATAATACATGCATTGCACCCGTGCGAAGCCGGGGCGGGTCGCTAGTTCTAAATAATTTGCACGCCTGCATGCAGGCTGAACAAATTGAATAAGAAGACTGTAACATCTTTGTAAATGTGTTAGCAAATAAACATTTCTGATTCCTTAATCTCAGTACTTCGCGGAGGAGCAAAATGAGTATTCCATTTATCTTTTTAGGGTTCCGTAGCCAAAGGGTTAAAACAGGACCCTATTACTGAGGCTCCACTGTCCGTCCGTCTGTCACCAGGCTGTATCTCATGAACCGTGATAGCTAGACAGTTTAAATTTTCGCAGATGATGTATTTCGGTTGCCGCTATAACAAGAAATACTAAAAACCAGAATAAAATAAATATTTAAGGGGCCTCCCATACAACAAACGTGATTATTTTGCTCGTTTTTGCTCGATATTGATAACGGCAACAGGTAGACGCTTGAAATATTCACAGAATAATTAGTTGTACATTCACCTTAAAAATAAATAACTAAATTAAAATAAAACAGATATTTGAGGGGGGCTCCCATACGAAAAACGTTTATTTTTTGCAGTTTTTGATAATGGTATGGAACCCTTCGTGCGCGAGTCCGACTCGCATTTGGCCGGTTTTTTTATTACTCATTTCAAGTAAAGACCGTACCGATTAGTATGTGCTGGTCCCTCGTGTCCGGATTGATCCACGACGCTGTGCAGTTTATCCTGAGAGGACACCCGTTGAACACCTGTAAAACAACATTACGTTATTGTAATTCATCACCAGAGGTCGGGATTTTCACGGCGAAACAAAAGAGTGTCGCAATCCAACTAGTCTATATTTTATGTGACTAAATTCTAGGATTTTATATAAGTACCCAATGAGAAAACACGAACCTTCATGGTGGCACTTCACTTGGCGTTGCGTGTTCGCGTCGCGCTATTGCCATCTCCGTCTTTCACGGTAGAATCGGCATAGTGCTCCTCTCTCGCACACGCAACTATTTCGTGAAATACGCCAAGTGAAGTGCCAGCATTACGGTTAAAACTGAGACGTCCCAAGTGTCAAAGTGGAAATAATCTTACTGTAAGACGTTTGTTATTTTGAAACGAGTTTTTTTCTGCTCAAAATCTGCTTAAAAACTCGTTGTCCCATTTTACAGTAACAAAAAAATGGATACATAGCAGGATATGCAAGTTGCAAAATGTGCAGTGGTGCAAATCGCAAAAAGTACAGATCGCAATAATTGCAGATCGCAATGGTTTTTTACTGAAGCTTATTTTCACAATCGCGTTTTTTTTTCAATATAAATTGACACAGAAACAGTGTCGACGGAGCTCCGATCAAGCGGAGCTCCTTCTTCTGTGTACTTTTGGCCCCCCGGGCCGATGCAAACTTAACATAACCTAAACCTACTTAAGATCTGCTTGCACATTTTACGATCTGTTCAATATGAAACCTGCACATTTTGCGATCTGCTCAATATGAGATCTGCTCATTTTGCGATCTGCTCATTATGAGATCAGCACATTTTACGATTTGCTCATTTTACGTAGCCTGCATATTTTGCAACTAGCACATCCTGCTATGTATCGAAAAAAATGGTCACGTTATGTATGTGTTACAGTAAAATTACATAAAGTTTACCATTGACAGATGGTTTGCCTTCATTTCATATTCAACTTTAACGACCTACAAATAAAGCCAATTTTAGAATACTGTTACCCACGTTTGCAGATTTTGTAATAGTTACTTTATTTGTATGGTATTAAAGTTGGAAATGAAATGAAGGCAAGCCATCTGTTAGTGGTAAACTAAAAGTAAACGTATTGTACCTTGGAGAAGCAGGCGCCCATGTGCACCTTGGGCGTGGGCGGCAGGCCGTTGGGCGCCGGCCGCGGCGGCGTGTGGGCGCGCCGCCCGCGCGCGCGCCGTGGCGGCACCGGCGGCGTCTCGCGCGCTGCGCACATTGCACGGGCGTAAAATACACATTACACGGGTGTAAAATACACATTGCACGGGTGTAAAATACACATTACACGGGTGTAAAAAACACATTACATGGGTGTAAAATACACATTTCACAGGTGTAAAATACACATTACACGGATATAAAAAACACATTACATGGGTGTAAAATACACATTGCACAGGTGTAAAATACACATTACACGGATGTAAAAAACACATTACATGGGTGTAAAATACACATTGCACAGGTGTAAAATACACATTACACCTGTGTAAAATACACATTACACGGATGTAAAAAACACATTACATGGGTGTAAAATACACATTACACGGGTGTAAAATACAAATTACACGGGAGTCAAATACACATTACACGGGTGTAAAATAGGGCGCCCAGAAATGAGAGAAAGGGATGTTATTTGGTAGCTTATATTTCGAGGCCGATTGCAATGGAACAGAGACAAACATACTCTCAAACCTTAATTTATATTGATGTGTGACCATACGTTGTGTGTAAAATTGGAACGAAGATGATGATGAGATGAATGCTTGTCAACAGGCATCGATTGTTATCCTTAATTAGCAAACCATCTAATTCGGCAAATTAACTGTAGATGGCGCTGTAGCTGTATCGAACAACGGGTAGCTGGGTGAATCTACTTTTTCTTGTCACCCGTTGCCATGGTTACACAAATTTTGCGCTTGTGCCTAAAATACCACGTTCCCAAAATACCATTTTTTCAAAATACTACATTACCTATTTACCACATTTGTACGAGCAGCTTACCAGATTCTAGTTGCATCACATTACAATATCGAATATTACTCAAGTGATTTTTCTGGTGGAATGTCTCATTTTGGACACCTGGTATACCTAATGGGAATGTAATAAACAGGTAATGTAGTATTTTGTAAAATGTGGTATTTTAGGCATGAGCTAAATTTTGTCCCTTAATAAAAATCATGAGACGATTGACAAAATTGACCTAGTCCCAAACCAAGCAAAGCTTGTAATGTACTATGGGTACTAAACAACCGCTTAACATACTATATAGATAAATAGATATAAAACCTCCAAGACTCGAGAGCAAACATTCGTATTTTTCACACAAATATCTGCCCGGACCGGAAATCGAACGCGCCTCAAGCTTCATAGTCAGGTTCTCTAACCACTAGGCCATGTGGTTTAGTTTGGTGAATGAAAGTCGCGAAAGTATAAAGCACTTACCTTTCGTTTCTACTTTGGCCTTGTCCCTTTGGCTGTCCGAGAGGCTCCGCTGCCTCTGACTAACCACCTCCTCTGTCAACTCCTGCTTATCATCACTTTCCGCCATCTTGAATATCTCATCCACCGACGACGTCTTCCTCTTATTGGGCTCGAGTTCACACTGGCAGAACTGGCTCAGATCTATACCGACGGTCACAGATTCAGAGTTATGCCTGTTATGCCTCTTCCTATGCTCGTAATTTTTATCATCTGTCATGCTTTTGTCTATCTTCCGACACAGGTCATCGTCCGACGTCGAGCCATTCTCGACCTTATCTTCAGCTATCTGTAACCTGTTCGCGATTTGTAATGCTCTGAAGTTGGATACGGATATCTTTTGCTTTTTACATGTATCACAGTAGACGATGCCGGAATCGGAGTTGTGGTTCGCACAGTTTCTATAGTAGCTTAGGATGTCGGCGTTGGAATTGCACGCGTCGCAGGAACACTTGGATGCCACTGATCTTTGTAAGTCGCTTAGGGTATTATTGTCTTTAGGCTCCGGTTTGGGGCATAGTCCGCACTCACAATTAGAATTGCGGACTAGTGGTGATTCGACTATAGATTCGCTCCCCATGTGGTCTACGAACAAAATGTCTGTCTCCCCCATTTTCCGGCATAGCGGGTCGTCTATGGAAACTCTGGATGCGCCTAAAGGGGTTTGATAATTTGATGCTAGATTCTGGAAAATGTTGGTAGTGGAATTGTTCAAGAAATTTTGTTTGAGCTGTATGCATTGCGAGAGATGTTGGTCGTGGACCGATAGGCCAGTGGCTTGAGAAATGGCGGCGGCGTCAGCTGTCATCGGTAGTGTTGCCCTGTGAAAATTTACCAAAGTTACCATTTTGGTAGTTTTTTTTAATGTTTTTTAAAAGCTGGGGTTGCAGTGCTGTTAATGTTTGGAAGCTTTCGTTGTGCTGTTATACACAATACGGTATTAATATTGGTTAATGGCAAGCATTATTTTCGGGTTAAATAACAAGTGGTGCTGGTTTAAAAATTGTGAGAATCAAAATGGATGACATTCTGGATTTCCGGACGTTTACAATTTTGGCAACACTTTATTAAATGTGCTAAGATATATTAACCAGGGTTCTAGGATTCTATAAAAGCTTTAACAGGCGTAGTGTTTGAGTAAAAAAAAACTAACTCTTTTTTTTGTTAATATTAAACACAATAGTACAAGTAATTGACGAATTTCGTGTTAAAGCACAAGTTTCTACAGGAAACGCATATATTAGGGCCTCTAACAGATATATTTAAGCGGTTGTTACCTCCAATACAAATAAAACCTTACAATAAAATGCTTCTAACTACTCGACAAAACGTACAAACATTTACTTACATACACAATGTATCTATAGAATCATTACAAACATAGCTGTCCGGAATTTCGTCTAATTGAAAAAAAACTAACGAATACCTAGTTTTAACCTTTTTCCATTATTGCTCGGCAATTTTTAGATTGATTTTGAATTTTTGGCCAAGTCTAAAATTTTGAAATCTTTATCTGTAAGTGTATTTTTTATTCCAGAGACAGATGAAGCAAGCCATTATGCCTTACGTCTTTCTTATTAAGAATAAGAAGTATTCATTTTGCATAAGTAATTTGACAATACATTTTACATGGTCAATGGTCATGTTAAGATGAGAAAAAAGAAATCCGCAAACGATGCGACTGTTGGTTGTAATTTTTGTCCCCAGAATTTTAAAAATAAACTATTACTTACTTCCGATTCATACCCTTTTTTAGACCTTTGTTACAAATATGATTCGCTTTTAAATTAATCCTTTACGTATATGTAGACAATGTAAATCTAGGATTAATTTTGTAGTAGTTTTTCTTAATTGCTAGAACCTAAAAAAGGATTAGAAGGAGTATTCTACACGCGTTTCTCCCACTTCACATGATAAATATGATAATATATTTTTTTTTAATGGATCTTATACTATAGCAACGATTCCGAACAGCCTGTCCTTATAAAAAAAGACAACAATCCACACATACATGCATACATGCGGTGTCCGCCGGGTTTACCTGAGCATTAATTCTTCGTCTATATATTGCAAGAGGCTCCTAAAACAAACGAGACGGCATACAGATATGTGCGAGCGCACGCGTTGCGAATGTAACGAGGTCTTATATGGCCTGAAGTTACCAATAATTGAAAAAATATACATAAAAAAAAAACAATTTTTTTTTTGTTGACTGTATTTACGTAATCAGTCAAACTACTATATACGTCCTACTGCATGACACAGGCCTCTCAGAGGGCATGGTCCGTCCCACGCGGACCCAGTGCGGATCGGGAACTTCACACCAACCAATGAAATTCAAATGGTCACGATATTTTCCTTCAGCGTAAAGCTCAAATTCAAATATAATTTTGCACATGAATTCCGAAAAATTCAGAGGTGCGAGCCCGGGCACGAACCCACGACCCTCTGCTTGAGAGGCCATAGGTCAAACCGCTAGGCCACCAGGCCCAAGGTCCCTAAACCCCCCGTAACCCGTGCTAAATTTCACGTCTCTAAAACCTAGCAGTAGACATCCTGAGATTTTATCTCTATCTATTATATCATATCACAAACTTATGCATTTATGATATTAGTAGGAATATTCAACCGACGAAAACAAAAGGAGGAGGTTCTCAAGTCGATGTGTATATTTTTCCTCGAACCATTCATACATTTAACGAAATAAGATATTTTAGAATTACATCTGTAGTGCATTTGACATGGATGCCTCATCACCTCCAGCCTATACACATCCCAATGCTGGGCACAGGCATCCTCGTAAATTGCGAGGGCTTGGGTGGTACTTCCCGCACGAGCGCGGTACACTATCGAATTGCTTCGTAAATGATACAACTTTTCTCGCAATGTTTTCCTTCAAGTAAAAAAATGCAGGTAGATTCCATAAAACTTAAGATTTGCAAGCCCGGGGTCGTAGGTCGAAGCAATTTCCCATGCTCGAAAGTCCATAGGTTTAACCAGAACGCTTATGTCAAACTGATATAATTTAATTAATTAAATTTAAATAAATTATTTTCATAATAACTTCAGACCACATTAATTTTCCAAAAAAACACCACTGTAAACAGAAACAAACTTTTCCAAATATAAAACTCACTTTTTGTAATTTCACACTTAACACACTTCAATGCTTACCTCGCTGGTGGCAATCTTAAATAAACATAGTAATAGATATAAATAAAAGCCAAACATATAAATCACGGCACATAACACATGCACGTATAGACATAAAAACACAGTTTTCTCATAAACGTGATATTACTACTTATAATGCGTATAACACTCAAAAAATTTTTTGAAAAACTTAGCCAAACACTGAAATGAACCGTCAATAAAAAAAACGCGCGTCAAAAAATGTGTTAGAAACAAACCCGCAGACCTAAACATGTTAAATAAAAAAAACTTTTTTTTTTTCAATATACCTCAGACTCATTCTCATAATATCATCCCCTGTGATCACCCGACACCACTTGCTATAACATAATAATACATATCGTAAAATAATAACATGATAAATAAATTGAAAAAAAAAGCGTGGAATTGTGAATTCGTGGGTCACTCACTTTTCGCTGTTGGGCATCGTGTCGTTGGCCATTTCTTGGGTTAGGGGGTTGTGTTTCGGACAGGACATTAGGGACTTTACGCTCCAATCTTCACTGGCTTGCCTGTGATGTGCTGCAAATGAAAAATAAGTTCTAATGTATAATCACAATAATTAAATTGAATCCACAGAAATTATTCTGTAAGGGGGGTGTATCGACGATTAAATTAAATTATTTGTGGACACTATCGCCAACAATGGTAATGAAATGATGCTTATGATGATAATAATGATGTTGATGATGATGATGGTATCATTGCCGCAGCCCCAAGTCATCGTCCAAGTCGATGGCGATGATGATAGTGATGAACCCAAATCATTGTCAGAGTCAAGAATCAGCGAATCATGATGTTGATGAAAATGATGTTGATATTGATTGATGATTCTGACGAGGACGACGCCGATAACGATGGTGATGAAGACGTCCATAATCATGACAACGACGACTATGATCACGACTGACCCCGCTTGACGGTATCACCCCAACTGCTGGTGGGAGTAGACCGGTCCCTGCCTAACGGCTGCAGCCCCAAGTCATCGTCAAGATCGATGACCAGCGAGTCATGATGATGATGATTACGACGACAATAACGATAGTGTTGACGACGTCAATAATCATGACGACGACGACGACGACGACAGTAAATATGACGACGACGACAATGACGACAACAACTATTACGATGACGACTCACCCCGCTTAATAGTATCACCGTCGCAACGGCTGGTGGCAGCGGCCCGGTCCCTGCCCGACGGCCGCAGCCCCAACTCACCGTCAGCGTCGAGATCAGAGAGTGATAGTGAAAATGATGTTGATATAATGATGATGATGATAACGACGACGATAACGATAGTGTTGACGATGTCGATAATCATGACGACGATAATGACAACAACAACGACGACTTCTACATTGACGACAACAACAACGACGACGACAATTACGACAACGACAGTGACGACGACGATTATTATGAGAACTCACCCCGCTTAATAGTATCACCGTCGCAACTGCTGGTGGCAGCGGCCCGGTCCCTGTGCAACGGCCGCAGCGCCAAGTCATCGTCGGCGTCGAGGTCGATGATCGGCGAGTCGTCGTACACGCCCGAGCGACGGTTCGCAGCCTCGCGCTCCTCCGCCATCAAACGGACCTGCAGAGAGTTTGGTCAAACCGATGAAAAACTGTGCTTTAGGGATGGATGATGACACCATTAAAAAATAATTCGAAGACACGACTCCAGTAAAAAGAACGCTTTATTTTAGCCCCGAAAACCTGATTAATTTTCGACTAACTGCAAAATCAGATTTTTTATGCTTTAAAACAAATAAATAGTTAGTTGATTGTGTTGGCGAACAAGTGACGTCGTAAGTTGCTATTGCCATTCAAACTCTATGGGAGAATAGTGTTTTGGCAGCTCATAAAAAGTACGTTAGTTGATTGGTCGTGGGTGGTGTCTGCATTTTCAGATACATAGATACAATCTAGGTCCTAGTGGGATTTCAAGGAAAGAGAGAATATGCTGTTGCTGAACCGGTGAGGTGAGATACACCTTTGACCTTATCTGCACTTTTCGTCGGGAGAGACAGCGGTCATCGGGGTTCAGTTTTATCCAAAAAAAACGGTCAAGCGCAAGTCAGACTTGAGCACCGAGGGTTCCGTACAAACTTGTATGTAAATAATTAATTAATAATACTTGAATGTATTTTTTTTGTGATAGGACAACAAATTTACGATTTTCGGATTTTTTCCTTTACTTGCGCTGTAAGACCTTCCTTCATGCCAAATTTCATGATTCTAGGTCTGTGGGAAGTGCCCTATAAATTTTGATTCCCCTTGAGTGTCGAAATATACGTTTTTAGCGGCATAAACTTTTTTACGTTAACTTGGAAGTTTGATTTTTTTCACAGTTTCAAGGGACTGCTGACCCGAGTACATGCGCGCGTGCGCGGCGATTGGTGATGATAATGATGGTGATGATGATATACTCACTCTATTAGCAGCGGACATATCATCGTCAAGCAGCGAATTCGGCCGCCCGCTGGCGGTGGGCACGACATGGTCCGTCAGTAAGCTGCGCGGGCGCACGTGATTGGCCGGCGGCGCGGGGCGCGCGTGCGCGGCGGGCTGCGATTGGTCGAGCACGCGCCGCCCGCGGCCCGTGTGCCGCGACGCTATGCGTTGCGGCACGTTGGAATCCGCCTGGAATGCAATTGTATTTAGACTTATACAATACATACACCTTTACTAGGCTTGGGCTGTAGTTCCTACGCGGTCCCAGTGAAGATTGGAAACTACACACACATCATTGAATTGACTGGGGAAAAAACAGCCGTTTTCGCCACCTATATTTATGGTAGATGCTCAATTTTTTTACAACACATACATACTGATGAACTGAAACAATTACTTTGCTCACCCGCGGGTGGGCAAAGTAATTGTTTCAGTTCATTAATATGGACTTCCGCAAAGTAATTCAATAAATTATTTAAAAAGAATAATTCAAAAATTATTATTATTTTCTTGCGGAACCACTGAGATTTTTTTATTAATTCTTGACATAACTACTAATTATATTATTAATAATACACTAACTATCGAAAAAACAAGACCATAATCTTAAAAGGCCATTTTCCCTCCTTTTTGCTTAGAAAAAGATACTTTTGTTTTAATGGTGACTTCATCTAGTGTTTAACTACAGTTTAAATTAACTGTTCAACCCTTTAGATATAATCTTTAACGTCTCGACTCTACATTAGAAGCTACAAGAAATCGTATTTCAACTTTTCATTACAGTGTTCTAATAATCAAGTATACACATAACGTACCCCATCTTCGTCTGGCTCCGCGCTGAGGCACTGACTCGGTGGATTTGAGTACTTCTGAAGCAGTTCTATAGCGAGCCGCTTGTTCATGTCTTGATGGAAGAACGCATGCTGAGGAAAAACAGAACGTCGTTGAAAGTTGATGCTATAATATTGTGACCTTGCGTAAGCGTTTGAGGCAACATACCTCACAGTATCTTGAGTTTCGTCTCGCTTATGCAATGTAAACGAGCCGCCTAACATCTGACACCGAAAATATCTACCCACAACAAGTTCTCCGTCATCGTACGCATTTTAAGTTCTTAATGAACCCAATATAAAAAGCAGTTACAATTGATCGAAGCAGGTGTACCTCAGGGGAGCATTTTTGGTCCAATACTAATTATTCGTTATTATTACCCGCAGCATTTTTTTCGTGGGGTTTTTCTTGCAAAGCGTGACCTTCAAACATCGTTTGATCCAAGAGGTAATGCCTTCGGGACCCATTATATCCGCTACTAATTGTAGCTTATGCAAAGCACGTAACAATAAGAACATTTATCAACAACAGCATCTCATCCGTGGGTATTTAAGAGCTTATCCTACCTATAAAACCTATAAAACCAGCACTTGATATGCCAACCTGTTGTTTTACAGGGTTATGTTTTCGCAGTTTACTTTTTCTTTATTATATTTATTTATTTACATATTATGCTACGCAATAATAAATCTAAATTATTTGTTAATTCATTATCATTTTATTAATTTATCTTTTTATTAAGTAGTTTATATAGTATATTTGTGTATCGTTCCGTGAGTCACAGACGGTTCTGGCAGAAAATCAGCGCTGCAGGCGTCTAACGCCTCAGCATAATGCTGAGTCAGCGACCGTTTCACTTTTGCATGGACACACATGCAGATCTGTGTATTTATTACTTCGTTGTTTTGTGAACTTTGTTTATTTGTATGAGTTTGTGTGTACTTTCTTGTATTTGTGTGTCTTGTAAATGTGAATAAATGTCTTCTTTCTTTCTTTCTTATAGAGAACGGGACCTCAAAATCCCGAGTAGTTTAATTAGGCGTTCCCCAGGGAGCTATTCTAAGCCCACTACTATACCTAACTTACATAAACAATCGGACTCTTAATACTTCACTATACCTGCAGTAGTTTTTCAGCCGTGGGTCTCTTTTTAGGGTTCTTAGTGAGTGCCAGTTTCAGGAACGCATGAAACAGTTGCGACCAGCGCTCTCGCTCCTTCAGCTGAGGCGGTTTGAACCCAGACTTGGACATCAGGAAGAGTACTCTCATGGGGTGCAGCTCGAACATGGGAGGCTGGAGCTCTGCTAGTTCTGAGAAGTGAAAAGTTTCATGCTTAGTATATAGGTTAGAGACAATAATATATAGACATAGTTACAGTATATTTCCACATGGTTAAGGTAGAGAACAAAGTTTCAGAAGGGACTAGATCATCGTTGGCAGTTACTAAATAAATGGATCATACAGCTAATGCAAAATAATAGTGTATTTGACGTTCCAAATAGTATGAGCTATCCAGCTAAGAATTTTTTTCTATGAAATAAAAAGATTGTACAGTCATCCAATTTTATTTGTTTACGAAAATAAATAAATAAATAAATTAAATAAATAAAAATTAATTTATTGCCACAACCACACAAAATAAAAAGAAATACAATGAACAACAGAAAATAAAAACATACAGAAACACACAAAACAAAAAAAAAACTTCGTGGCAATAGGCTCAGGCTCAGCATAAATGCTGCCGGTTAGGAAGCCGGCGGCGCTGATTTTCAGCCTGCGCCCTCCCGCGGCGCGTTAAACATAGCAATATACGGGAAGGGAAAATGTATTTAATGACGCAAATGTCACTGTTACAAGGTTCTACGGTGACTAAGGGCCGGCGCCCACTGACGGCATGGCACGGCGTGGCATTTTATTACTATCAAGTTATTTTGAATCTTATTTCAATGAATTTAGAATTCATGTTACTTTATTGGTTATGCGTGGCATCGGCCCTCAGGACGTCGCGGCATCGTGGTATCGAAATAAAGTAACATGAATTCTAAACTCATTGAAATAAGATTCAAAATAACTTGATAGTAATAAAATGCCACCCCGTGCCATGCCGTCAGTGGGCGCCGGCCTTAAAATATCAAATTGGTTGACTTTACGTTTATACACAAATTATTAGATTGTACTGCACCTCGAAAGGCCCAGCATACTAAATTTAGCACGTACGTCAAAGCAAATGTCGACTTTACTGCATTGATAATTACGTTTCTAATTACGATAGTCACGATAGTTACGTTAGTCAATGATGTGGACTTAACAAGGGGATATTGTTTGTTAATCTTACCTATGGCAGTAATCCCGCAAGCCCAAATATCACAGAGCTGGTTGTAACCACCTTTCCTCTCCACTGCTGCCACCTGTAACAAGTTTTCGGAACTGCAGGCGTTATGATTGACCTATTTAATTGATATGTTTTGTTTTATTCATTAATTTAATCAAGGCTTATCCTTATCATTCGTACAGGACAAGATATCTCACGAGAGATAGCTTTTTTTTTACAAACTGTCAATATTGTTACAAACTGCCTTGACACCCTAGCCTAGACGATCAATAAATATCTCAATATTAGAAAATTACCATATCTCAAAAAATGCCACTTTTTTATAATCTAATAATTTTATGTTAGATACTCCTGCTCAGAATCACGAGCTTTTTCAATCTTAATATGGCAAAAAAATGTCCCTAAGTTTTTTTTCCTATTTTGTTACTATATGGCGTAACGAAAAGGAAGAACATAAAACATGTATGACATTTTCGGGACATTTTTTCTCTCCTACAGGAATGGAAAGAGCTCGTGATTCTGAGTAGAAATAACATAAAATTGTTGGGAATATATAAAAAAGTGGCTTTTAGAAATGCTCAAATATCAGTAGATCACACTAACTATTGTATGTCTAGCGTTCGCCTACGGTTGCCCTAGTACGGAGGCTTACTGGTATCGCCACGAGAGCTGAGGTCACGCACACAACAACATGTCATGTAATGACAGCGTGATTTGACATTTATTCGTACCGATAGCAAGTTCAACAGACTCAACAGTGAATTACAAGATAGACTAAAAATTTCTTTAACCTATTTCGTTAAGAATTATTTAGAAAAATACATCTAGTTCAAACAAAACAGAAAATAAAATATATAAGCATAATTTTCGCTATTTATAAAATACCGATTTTTTGTTGCGAATATTTCTTATCAGTTTCAAATTGTTTTATTTCAAAAATAGGTTATATTAAAAAGAAAAATTATAATATGCATAGTATTGCGTACCATAAGATCATAATATAACTCACATCTATACATATAATAAATCTGTAACAAGTCGGTGTCTGTACATTGAAGATATTTGAGAAAAACTGACACTAGGGCTATTTATTAGCGCAATAGAACCCAAAACAATGATTTTTAGAATTATTGTCTGTTTGTCTGTTTGTCTGTGCGTTTGTGCGCGCTAATCTCAGAAACGGATTAACCTAGAAGGATGCGGTTTTCACTGATATGTTGGTATTTTCTTGGATTAACATTTAGTGTTTGTTTCATTTGAATCGGTTCACAAATAAGAAAGATACGTTTATTTTAAGAATTTATCGAACTGTTTTTATAAGAGTTGTTATTATGAACGCGCTAATCTCAGGAACTACTGCTCCGATTTGAAAAATTCTTTCAGTGTTAGATAGCCCATTTATCGAGGAAGGCTATAGGCTATATATCATCACGCTAACACCAATAGGAGCGGAGCGGAGCGGAAGAATGTTTCCAAATTGGGGGTTTTTGAAGTGAAACTTATATATCTCGGGAACTACTGATACGATTTGAAAAATTCTTTCAGTGTCAGATAGCCCAGTTAGATAGGGCGGGTTGGGAGCGGGTGGGGGGGCGAGTTGGGAGCGGGTTGGGGGCGGTTTGAGAGCGGGTTGGGGGCGGGTTGGGAGCGGGTGGGGGAGCGAGTTGGGAGCGGGTTGGGGGCGGGTTGGGAGTGAGTTGGTGGCGGTTTAGGAGCGGGTTGGGGGCGGGTTAAGAGCGAGTTGGGGGCGGGTTGGGGGCGGGTTGGGAGTGGGTTGGGGGCGGGTTGGATTTGGGGTGAGAGTGAGTTGGGGGCGGGTTGGGAGCGGGTTGGGGCGGGTTGGGGGCTGTTTGGGGTCGGATTGGGAGCGGGTTGGTTTATTATGAAGTTTCACTTCTTCCGGAAGGATCTAAGGAGAGCCATAATTGATGAAAAAGCAAATTAGATAAAAAATAAGCTGCCCAAATTACTAATTCCACGCGGACGGAGTCGCGGGCAAAAGCTAGTTTTCAATAAATCACTCATTTTATTCATCACTACTTTTTTTGCAATCAGTACTTTATAAAGCTGTGTGTGATCATAGTGAAAATAAACGGATCACTCACGTCTTAAAACGAGTTTAACTCGACACTCGACGACGTCGACGTCGACGTGTAAGACGTGAGTGATCCGTTTATTTTCACTATGAGTGAGTCTCACGGTAGTTTCATGTTTAAACTGTGTGCGATCATTCGCCTCAACTGTCGTGGCGTTGCCTATAACTGGCAGGAAGGTTACCTCAGGCGCCATCCAGTAGGGAGTACCAATGAAAGACTTCCTCTTGTTTATGGTGGCTGTGATCTGAGCCGACACCCCGAAGTCAGCCAGCTTCACGTCGCCGCACTCCGTCAACAGAATGTTAGCGCCTTTGATGTCACTGTAACACGAGCATTTTTTTTTTATTATCTAACTGGCCACGGGACAGAGCCTTTCAGCCGTGTGCTGTTTCATACTAACTTTTTTTTTTTTACATAGAACTGACCCGTGATTGACCACTATCTCACCTGATGAAAAGTGTAGATGAGGCCAAAGGTGTACCTCACTGGTTCAGTAACAGCCTATTCACTCTAGCCTTGAAGAGACCTAGGTTGTATTTATCAGGAAATACAGACGACGGGAGCGAATTCCATTCTTTAGCAGTTCGCATTAGGAAGGATGACGCGAAGCGCTTCGTACGGGCCACTGGAATACTAACCACATAAGGATGAAGACGCTCCCCCCGCCTGGATGTCCGTTGGTGAAATGGAGATGGAGGAATTAAATCATGTAACTTTAATGGCGCTTAACCCCACGGAAGCGGGAAGTGAAGAAAAACGTGCATTCTATAGCTAAACCGTTCAAATGAGTCCTCGTCTGCGCGGTACAGATGGGGTTACCTATCAAAATTTAGAATTATTTTATTCCGAATATTTAAAATCCCGAATGCTTCATTTATCCGAATGCATTTTTTTCTGAAACTGTAAATATTTCAGGATTTTTATAAAACAACCCTAACCTAACCTAAATGGTTCTACACGATGGTCCTGAAATAAATCCTGAAATATTTACAGTTTCAGTTAATAATGCTTTCGGACAAATGAAGTTTTCGGGATTCTAAACCTTCGGATATAAAATTTTCTAAACATCGATAGGATCCCGGCTGGGGGTTGACGACAAGGGGGACCGGGAGAGGTGCGGGCGGCGAGCGCGCCTCGTGTGCCTGCCGCCCGCACCTCTCCCGATCCCCTTTGTCGTCATTCCCCCAGCCCCTGTACTCCGCGGCCGAGGACTCGTTTAAGCGGTTTAGCTATAATAGAATATAGTGTTACCAAAATCGACTAACAGTACGTCCGTCAACTAAGAATCCTAGTGACCACCACCACGCGTGGTGTGGTGTTTGGTCCCAGTATTGCAAATGGTTTTAGTTCAGTATGCACGTTATCCTTAGATTTTAGTAACACACATGATACGGCGGTTGATACGCTTCGCGGCCTCTACCCTAGTATGTAGGGTCAAGTGCAAAAAAAGTCGCACCCCCAGCCGAATAAAGCGGTAATATGAAATGCCTTAGTTTGTAAACTAAGGCATTTCATATCACCGCTTTATTCGGTTGGGGGTGCGAAGTATCGATTTAATCCTCCCATCGTTACATACCTATACCTTAATTCGATGACATAAGAGCTATGGGACATATTTATGAGCAAGTTGCGTGCACCCATATTTTTACACTTGACTGTACCTACTCGTTTATAGATTTTAATTTTTTTTATATATATTTGCAGAATCGTTCCCCCTCCCCGCTGCCGATGCCCACAAAAAAGAGGGGTCCGGGTCGCCCAAGAAAGGTAAGATATTAATTACTAATAGCTAAACCGTTTAAATGACTCCTCACCCGCGGGGTACAGCAGACAGAG
Organism: Archips crataeganus; assembly: GCA_947859365.1. NCBI lineage: Eukaryota > Metazoa > Arthropoda > Insecta > Lepidoptera > Tortricidae > Archips > Archips crataeganus. The sequence continues at coordinate 3,065,215 of OX402071.1, read as the reverse complement.
GCGCGGGGGTAGACGACAAAGGGGGGTCGAGAGAGGTGCGGGCGGCGAGCGCGCCTCGTGTGCCTGCCGCCCGCACCGCGCCTCTCCCGGCGCCCTTTGTCGTCTGCCCCCGCGCCTCTGCATAACATCTGCGGGCGAGGACTCATTTAAACAGTTTAGCTGTAGTAAGCCACACCGATATACAAAAAAAATACAAAATATTTTATTCATACAGTATAACATAACTAAGCTTATTACAGAAAACTTATTTACTATAGTCCGACAAGCTAGTGCGCGACCCTCCGCGGAACCCTGTCGCAGTCAGTATTTGCCGCACTTATTAAAGACAATCTTGTTAAGGACAGCAGAGGCTCCCTGCGACAGGGTTCCGCCGAGCGCCGCGCACGAGCTTGTCAAGGTATAGCTACGATATTGTATACTGCTCAAAAGTTACCTGATCGAATACCTGTATCACCTACACTGGGCTGAGCCTGTACATCGTAGGATGACACTTTTGAGATTACCAACAGCGATATGCGTTAAAGAAAATATATTAATAGAAACAAAAGAACAAACATTTAAAAACAAATATGAAAATAAACACCAACTTAGTGACTTAAGACATACCCCACCCCCATCTAACGACGTGGAATCAGCTAAAGCTGATCAAAAAAAGCTTCAGTTTAGGCAATAAGAGCGAAAAAGACGTTAATCGGCTCTTTTCGTCGGTTGGTCCCCAGGTGGTTGACTCACCGATGCATCTTTCCCATGCTGTGGAGATACGACAGCCCCATCAGCGTCTCGCGGCACATGTAGGCTATCTGCAGCTCTGTTAGCGGACCAGTCACATGGTAGATGTCCTGAAGAAAAAAAAGATAACTTATTACATAATGTTTTAACCACGGTGTAATAACAACAAGAGGAAACGGTATGTCAACGAGACATGATCATAAATAAGTTCAACTGAGCATAGTTACTTTAACTTTAATATTCGACCTTGCTCCCTTTGCAATATAGTAGAAAATTAATTGAACTTGTTTAAAGACTAAAGTATGATTCATTTTTAAATTAATCCTGCATAGGTAAACAATACAACACAGTGATTAATTTTGCTGTAGCGTATCTAAATAGACGGGGCCTGGAAAAGGGTTAATATTGCTGTCAAATTTGAATTTGATAATTCGCGTAGCATCCTGTAGTTTTGTAGACATGTATATATTCAGCAGCGTTCAGGCTTATTTTTTTTTAAACAAAATGAATCCAATACACTGTATCTTCAGTACACTGTCTATCGGAGTTACAATGTATTGGATTCCCAGGGTACAACAGCTGTCAATTATCTTGCCGTTATTCCACACTAGGTGGCAGTACTTTGGATGCAATTTTCATTTACATACGTATACAACAGATCCTTAACGTTATACCGTTGTAATAGAGCTCTAATTATGCTGCCGGTTTAGAAGTTACTACTTTTCCGAAGAGAAGCTACGACCAATAATCGCCAAGATTTCAGTGTGTATGAATACGTATGTGAACATCTCTGACGACACTGGTTTCGGTACAAACTGGAACTCATCCCTCGAGAACCTTCTCGCCACCAATCATTTGTTTTCTTTTCCAAGTAAAGAACCGACCTAAAACCATCATCATCATCGTCATCATCAAGGATCTAATGAAGTCCTAAAGTAACATGTACCGACCTGGAGACTCCCGCCGCCGCAGTATTCCATAGAGATCCACAACTTGTCTCTACGCAGGTACGAGCCGTAGTACGCGACGATGTTCGGATGCCGGCAGTCCTTCATCATCAGGATCTCCTGCTGGATGATGGCGAAGTCATCACCCGGCTCCAGCTTTATCACCTTGATGGCCGCGAGTTCACCATTGCCGTTGAGACGTTTCGCCTGGAAAAGGAATAATCACTGTTAAAAACAACGGTCCTTGTGGTTTGACCTATGGCCTCTGAAACAGAGGATCGTGGGCTAGCATTCAGGGCTTTTAGAACTCATGCGCGAAGTGCACTTGAAAGAAAAACTGTTAAATGTTGTGTGAAGTTCTCAATTCAACCGGGTTCGTTTAGGAACCAACAGCCTCAGCCCTCTCGTTCTGTGAAGCGACCCGTGCCCAGCAATGGGACGTATATAGATCGGAGATGATGGTAATATTCATGACGATTCTTGCAAAAAACGGTAGTGTCTAATGCTCGCGTCATCAGAATTATAATAAATACTGACTTAAATAAATACATATATAAATCATGGGACAATTGACACCAATTGTCCTAGTCCCAAACTAAGCAAAGCTTGTACTAAGGGTACTAGACAACGAATAAACATACCTATATAGATAAATAAATACTTAAATACGTATTAAACATCCAAGACTTAAGAGGGTACGATGCGCACCATTTCTCCATACAAACGTAATCCCCTGTTTCCTCCCTGGATAATGGCTTTAGAGCCAATTTTTTTTTACTGTGTAATCTGTATCTACCACAGCTACGCCCCTATGTTTCGTTTTTTACAATATTTCAATTAACATAAGAAATAAGAGCTTTAAAAAACTGAAAAAATTGCCCAATTTCAACGTCATTTTCAGACACTCATCAGAAAAGAAATCCCTGATATAAACAAAAAAAGGAAAACATAGGGGCATAGCTAAATCTGTCCTCTAATTATTTTTGAAAAAAATAATTTTTCTCAAACATGCTATGAAATATTGACGTTATGTTCCTTAAAATACGCCACGAACTGTCACGTTGCAGGTGCGGCTAGACGAGAGGTCAATAATGGAATTTCATACAACATTGCTGGCCAAGGCCAGCAAAGTGATCGTCTATTGTTTTATGTGACACAGCACCATGACGTTTAATAGGTCGACGTGGTCGACGTGGATGGATGGATGGATGGATGGATGGATGGATGGATGGATGGATGGATGGATGGATGGATGGATGGATGGACGGACGGACGGACGGACGGACGGACGGACGGACGGACGGACGGATGGATGGATGGATGGATGGATGTTAGTTGATGGATGTTGGTTAATGGATGTTGATGGATGTTGATGGATGTTGATGGATGTTGTTGGATGTTGATGGATGTTGATGGATGTAGGTTGATGGATGTTGATGGATGTTGATGGATGTTGGTTGATGGATGTTGATGGATGTTGATGGATGTTGGTTGATGGATGTTGATGGATGTTGATGGATGTTGATGGATGTTGGTTGATGGATGTTGGTTAATGGATGTTGATGGATGTTGATGGATGTTGATGGATGTTGATGGATGTTGATGGATGTTGGTTGATGGTTGTTGATGGATGTTGATGGATGTTGGTTGATGGATGTTGATGGATGTTGTTGGATGTTGATGGATGTTGATGGATGTTGATGGATGTTGATGGATGTTTATGGATGTTGGTTGATGGTTGTTGATGGACGGGTAAAAACATAAAAGACCGACCCAAGCACCCCCAGTGCCCAGCGGGAGAATGCATGCTCCTCTCCCGGCCTTCCAGCAAATGGCTGAGGCAGGTCACTGTGGGTAGATTAAGTCCCCTCCCTACCCTCCCCTCCTCAAAATTTAAAGCACACGTTTTTGTTTTGATAACCAATAGAGAAGGGGACTTGTGACCGGGTTTTTTAGTCCGTGCAAGTCGGACACTGTCTGGGCCCTCCATTCCCAGTTCGTCCGAAGGGATTTTTCCCGAGCACAAGTCACCCTTCCAATCCTTAAAGTAAAAAACAGCAAAGACTTCGCGTCTTTGGCCCCTCTGGCGACTCATTCAAAAAAAAAAAAAAAAAATTCCCTATTTCGCGGCCGCTGCAGTAATGTACTATTATTGGTCCAGTTTTCGAGAAGAAAACAGGGGATTACGAAATGCTGTTTTGATCAATTTTACGCGCCTAATATCGGTCTGAGCTGCAGTTGTCCCGCTCTCGCTGTACTGACACGGAGGGGTTCGGGCGAGACAGCGACATTTCATTAAAATACCTATTTCTCAAAAGTCTCTCAGCCATCGTACCCTCTTAAGCACAAACATTCGTATTTTACCAACAAATATCTGTCCCGACCGGGAATCGAACCCGGGACCTCAAGCATCGTAGTCAGGTTTTCTAACAACTAGGCTATCCGGTCGTCACAATCATCATCTTGTTGTATAATAGAAATAGATGATGAAACCAGACGATATAGGTATCTGCTTCTCATTAGTTAGATCAATAGAACTGTGACGTCATAAAACGGAATAAGAACAAGTGGTGACCAAAAAAAAAAATAAAAAAATATATTTGGGGACAATCTTACACAAATCGACCTAGTCCCAAACTAAGCAAAGCTTGTACTATGGGTACTAGACGACGACAAACATACTTATATAGATAAATAAATACTTAAATACATAGAAAACATCCATAACTCAGGAACAAATATTCGTGCTCATCACACAAATAAATGCCCTTACCGGGATTCGAACCCAGGACCTCTTGCTTCGTAGGCAGGGTCACTACCAACTAGGCTAAAGCGGTCGTTAATAAATGTAATACCTAGAAAAATATAGTTGACATCCACAAGCGGCAACTATGTAGGTACCTATGTTTAACAATTGTAGCAGTAACCAATTCAATCCGAATATCAAACTACAACATTATGAACTAAAGTAAAACAATAGAGGACATTCAGAATTGAAAGCAAACACACGGAGGTCGTAGTATTGTTTCGTACTAGCCAACAATGCATACAACCGGCGAGTAGAGTATAGGAAGCAATTAAAATTAATCATGTTCAACTGGAGTACCTACTTCGTTTTGCCAATAAATCATTCGGTAATCTTCGTGTTTTTCTGTCAAAGTTTTTGTAATAATTGCCCTGTAATACGTTGGAAGCCGTGGTGGCCTAGTGTTTTGACCTATGGTCTCTCAAGTGGGTCGTGGGTTTTAGTCCGGGCTCGCACCTCTGAGTTTTTCGGAATTTATGTGCGAAATTACATTTGTAATTTACCATGAGCTTTACGGTGAAGGATAACATCGTGAGGGAACCTGCACACACCTGAGAAGAATTCAATGGTGTATGTGAAGTTCCCAATCCGCAGTGGGCCCGCGCGGGAACTACGACACAAGCCCTCTCATTTTGAGAGGAGGCCTGTGCCCTGCAGTGGGACGTATATAGGCTGGGATGATGATGATGAATACGTTGGGCGTTCGCTCCGCTCGCTCCTAATACGTTCGCAGATCGCCAGTGTTATATAATAAATAAATAAATAATAAATAAATATCACGGGACAATTCACACCAATTGGGGATGTCTATTTTTTTGCAATGTATAGTAATTCGAAAACCATTTCGAGATAAACGCTTTTAAACTCGTTTTCTGTAGTTATTTAATTTTAATATTATGTAATGAATTTATTACATAATAAATAAGCAATGACCTTCATTTGACATTGGTGTAAATTGCGTGACCGGTCCAAGTCGTACTTTATTATGTGTGGTTAGAATTACTCACAATTTACGCGTGGATTATACTACGGAGTTTGATTTGGACCCGCTGTCTGACATCTAACACATTGACAGCGCCAGTAAAGTGACACTAGTTACAGCGTACCACTACGCAAAAAATAATTAAAAGGGGTCGCCTTATCGTACGCATTTAGATAGATTTAGAAATTTGGCAGTGTGGGAGCCCTCAATTATAATCTGACGTCATCAAACAAAATAGTTTCAATAATTAATTTTGAAAAAAGTAGTGAACTAAATGACAAAATATTGAATTTAGTTTCTTATAATTGACTTTTCTATACAAAAAAAATATAAAAACCACTGTTAATTTTTTTTAGACATTCCCAATTGACCTAGTCCCAAAGTAAGCTAAGCAAAGCTTGTGTTATGGGTACTGGGCAACGGATAAACATACTTATATAGATAGATACATACTTAAATACATATTAAACACCCAAGACCCGAGAACAAACATTCGTATTTTTCATATAAATATCTGCCCCGACACGGGAATTGAACCCGGGACCTCAAGCTTCATAGTCATATGTAGTATGTAGTATATGGTTCTAAAGTATACCACGATTACCTACCCGATTCATAATGCCCAAAAGTACACAGTACACCGAAGTAGGTGACCCGTTTAGACAGCAGGGCGTTGATTACATAGTTAACAGCTATATATATTTCCGTCACGTTAGTAGTTTCTATTGTATTGATAAATATGCATAGCGCATTTAAAGTGTGAGAAGCGTGGATTACAATTGTTTAGAGATGTTTGAGTTGAAGTTGAAATTAGTCATAGATTGATATGAGGCTCTATCTTGGAGCGAAGACCTGGTTAAGGTTGCGTTATCGCGTTGGATGCGATGGCACGGGACCGATCTGTTTGGCGAGCCTTGGGGGAGGCCTATGTTCAGCAGTGGACGTCTTTCGGCTGAAATGATGATAATACGAGGCTAGATCGCGCCTGCGCCTTCGCCTCCGTTGAACTCACTATCTCGTGGGAATTTTAAGCTGCGTACGGACTGCGCGCACTGTACGCGTACCCGGATACGCGTACCCGGGCTTGCGTGTCCTGGAACGCCATGTCCGTACGCCATGTACGCGTACATTGTACACGCACACGTACTGTACACGTACACTGTACCCGTACATGGCGTACGAACATGGCGTTCCAGGACACGCAAGCCCGGGTACGCGTATCCGGGTACGCGTACAGTGCGCGCAGTCCAAACGCAGCTTTACAAAATCATAACTGCCATAAGAAAAAAATCCACGCTTTTTGTATAAAATGCACTTTTAAAAGCTATCTTTTGATCGCATAACTTATGAAATTCGTTTTTCACCAGACTGTCGAAGGAGGGTTATTTTATGGTTACAACCGTACCTAACTGTTTCATATTAATTGTGATACTTTAACTGTCCGTTCATTAGAAGTAATACACAGAAGATAGATAAATCCTTGGGACAGTTAAAGTGTCAACTTGATACCTCCACGCGTTCCCTGAGAAAAAGATACAGACGGACAGTTCAGTGATCCTCTAAGGGTTGCTTTTTCCCTTTTGGTGGTTCGGAAGTCGGAACTTTAAAAAGTCAAGAAAATGTGACGTTAAAACGTAACTTTTCATGGTGTCTACTCTTTTTCTGATGTCCTATCAATCGTTCAAAGGTTAACTGGAAGACGTCCCGTAAATAGAGATCGCCCTGGTACTATAAGGCCACAATTGCTTCCCTTATACAGTCTGTATATTTCATACGGGCGTATAATTTATCCAGTACCTCTACCATGAGTTACACTAGTTTACAGAACCTCTACCATGAATTTACACTAGTTTACGTGACCGTACTCGCTAGCGACAGCGTAAATTATTTGTACGGAGAATTGTACAGCGCCTCTAGCGGTCACTTACGGAAGTACAATTCTCCATACAAATCATTTACGCCGTCGCTAGCGAGTACGGTCACTTTGAACTAGTGTAAACTCATGGTAGAGGTATTGTGACCGTACTCGCTATCGAGTACGGTCACAGTAAACTAGTGTAGCTCATGGTAGAGGTACAGATATAGTTTATGACCGTACAAACCATATGTGAAAGCAAATTTGTATTTTCTCCATGTTTTTAAACTACCTGTTTTTCTGTATTGTTTTCTATGTGTGTGTACGTGGTGTACAATAAAGAGTCATTGTATTGTGTTGTATCCCTTTAGAGAAAGTTAACCTTTAATACATCTACTATATCCCGTAAGGCCCATTTGCACGGTCTAACTATACTCCATTTATTTTAACATTTGAAAGTTAACGGTAAAATTTGCATTCTTTTTTAAATGAAACAACGAAACTATCTAAAATTGTGTTAACTTCTATTAATAAATACCGCTAATAAATGTACATGTAGGTATTTTTAGTCAATTTGTGTTCGAAATACCGAGAAACGTGTGTTACAATTTGACCGTTAATTCAAACCTTAAATGAACTAAAACAATTACTTTGCTCACCCGCGACCTTACAATAGTTACGTTTATGCAAGAAATGTGCGTTCATGCAGTTCCTCCACCTCCACACTGTACGAACACACACAAATCACATAAACCCAACCATCACCACCACCAAGCTACACTGACGCGTTTCGAACTCAACCAGAGCTCATCTTCAGAGTTACCACAACCGTATGCTATGCTACCAAATGTTAACACTTGACTTGGGGTTTAACATTTGGTAGCATAGCATACGGTTGTGGTAACTCTGAAGATGAGCTCTGGTTGAGTTCGAAACGCGTCAGTGTAGCTTGGTGGTGGTGATGGTTGGGTTTATGTGATTTGTGTGTGTTCGTACAGTGTGGAGGTGGAGGAACTGCATGAACGCACATTTCTTGCATAAACGTAACTATTGTAAGGTCGCGGGTGAGCAAAGTAATTGTTTTAGTTCATTAATATGGACCTCCGCAAAGTAACGCCTGATTCAATAAATTATTCAAACCTTAAATTAAACGATTTAGGGTTAAAAAATTAAATCGTTAACCCTAGGTTATCAGCGCTGGGGTGCTATAAACGCCTCAGCATTATGCTGAGCCAGTGTCCGATTTGCAACCGCAATGACGCATTCTATCTTTAGCTTTTGTGATATTTTTTGTTTTGTAAAATATTGATGATGATGATGTGTCTTGTGTTGTTGTAAATAAATGTATTTTCTTTATTTCTTTATGGTAACTGTCCATAGATTCTGACACTACTTAACTCCTAGTTAAGTAACTAATTCTGGTCCGTACAAGTACCCCTAATTCGTTAATTACACGTGATTTTTTAAAAAACATTACACATACTTATACATATATTAAAACATTTGTTGCCCCCAGCAAGCAACGCACGTGGCGCTGGGCGTCGCGAATTCGCGTCGCGTCTGAATCGGAATATAATACAGTTACGCGGCGCGCGCGCACGCCTAATTAGCGGCCGGGTCGGGGACCTCTCAACTCAGCCCGCGGGGATCGCTGCTGTTGGCCATTAGATGACAAACTCACACCTAATGCTACATTTACACTCTTGCTAAGACTTGGCAAACGTCTACAAGCTCCAAGCCACTCCAAGCCTATACATACGCTTAAATGCCATTTACACGCTTGCAAGTACGGTCAACCAATTTGAATCCTAGGCCACTATAGAACCATGTCAAAATGAATCAATTTGTTTATTATCTACGACAGTGATTATTGCGTGTTATGTCATGATGTCAAACTCGATCTTTGCGAACGTGTGTCAACGATAATGTATAGGAAAGGAGTTTGCTTGTGTATTACTTACTTGAATTGTCACTGGCCGTCTGTTAAAACTTCGTTTTCTTCTCATGTCATAGTCGTAGAGCGTAAACGTTAGTAAACTCTTTACGTTTACTGCAAGTTATGATCGGAAAGTTGATAATCCTTTAACCCGCACTGACGTTGCTAGTGCGACAAGGTTCTATAGAGCCCTTTGAACCAAATTGGTTGACTGTACGTTAATGTTCCGTTATAGTTTCCTTTGATCTGTGTTCAAAAACCGACATTGGCCCAGTTCGGCGACAAACTCTTGCGAGCTCATGCAAGCCAAGCCATACGCCACTGTTCACACGATTGTGCTTGTGAAAGGTTTGCGAAGCATGGCAACCGTGTAAATGTTTAGACAACGCGGCCTCTGTACTCTTTAAGAGGGTACGATGCGCACCATTTCTCCATACAAACGTAATCCTCTGTTTCCTCCCTGGATAATGGCTTCAGAGCCAATTTTTTTTTACTGTGTAATCTGTATCTACCACAGCTATGCCCCTATGTTTCGTTTTTTCCATATTTCAATTAACATAAGAAATATGAGCTTTCAAAAACTCAAAAAATTGCCCAATTTCAACGTCATTTTCAGACACTCATCAGAAAAGAATCCCTCCTATAAACAAAAAAAGGAAAACATAGGGGCATAGCTAAATATGTCCTCTAATTATTTTTGAAAAAAATAATTTTATTGGTCCAGTTTTCGAGAAGAAAACAGGGGATTACGAAATGCTGTTTTGATCAATTTTACGCGCCTATTAACGGTCTGAGCTGCAGTTGTCCCGCTCTCGCTGTACTGACACGGAGGGGTTCGGGCGAGACAGCGACATTTCATTAAAATACCTATTTCTCAAAAGTCTCTCAGCCATCGTACCCTCTTAATGTTTAACGAGCGGACGCTTGCTATCGCATTCACTATTTCTTTCTGTCAAACAGTATAAGATGGTGACAGAAAGAGATGATGAATGTGATTACGAGCGGCTGTACGTTAGAATATATGGCCTCTGAGTCTGGTCTCCTGTTTTTATAGATCTACTGTGCGGACGTCTACGTACCAACGAGTAGGTGTGTTCTACTGATATTTGGGTTGTTTTAAAAAAATGTACATAGTTAAGGGCTTCATAAAAACAAAATCACGATCGCTTCCTTTGTGTAACGAAAGTTAGTCATACAATCTATACAGTGTGGGATACTGTTTAAAACCAATAAATTATTATTATATGGGTAACTTTCGTTACACAAAGGAACCTGCTACTGTCGACATAAAGTTGTTTTGATGTAACGGGCGGGTTTCAGGAGCAAACGAAACGCTGTATTATTTTAACAAGCTCGTTTTGACATTTTATTTATGTAAATTTGCAGATATAATTAATACAAATGGTCATGTAAATTGGGATCTATGATAAATAATAACTAAACTAAGTATTAAGGAAGCCATTTTGTGCTAATGTAGTAAGGGCAGCTAAGCTTATAGATTAGGAGTAATCCGTAGATTAGCTTGCAGGGACACTAAAGTGTGGCGATTTACTGCACTTCTATAGAAACGGTGCGGAGCAGAGCAGAGTGACGCTCAGAATTAAGCTCGGATTAGTGTAAATTCACGTTCCGCCCCCGACCCCGATCGGTTGAAAAATGCGACCTGAAGCGAACAGCCGGACAGACATAGGGCGCTTGTGCACTACAACTGAATTTTACTGTCCGGAAGTCCGATTTTACGGTCCGATGTGGAATGAAAAAAAAACGGAAGATTGGCTTGTGCACTAGTCCCTCTTTTTTCGGAGGTGCGGCGCAGTTGAGGGTTAGCAATCTTGAAAAACTACACGCCACGCACGCGTAATTACGCTAGGAACGATCAGCTTCCTGGATCGCGAACGTCGGCAGTTGCTTGCTTTATTACATTATTACCATACGTGCGAAGAAGACGTAGGTCTTCTAAGAGCTACCATAAAAGCGGGTGAAACCGCGGGCACAGCTAGCGTTGCATAATGCATTATCGATTATCAATTATTATAATCGTATAACATGAATCATGATACTAAGTATTATATAATTCCAAGATTTGCCATCAATTATTAGACCCTTATCATCGTATCTAAAACTACCTTATTAATCGTAACAGATATGCTGATATTTTTGTGTTTTATGACTAAAAACAAAGCAACTCGGGTATATTCGAGGCTAAACATGCAAATGGGCTAATATCCTCGTGCATTAGTTAATCCTCGATACTAAAACATTGATAGCGCGAGTGAAGTAATGTAGCAACCATCCATACTTAAGTGTTCGTTTATTACTTGTTAAAACCTCGATAGAGTACAATTGTAACTCTTCATAAGATGTTACTGGCCGGTGATGACGAGAGATGGAACGGATTTAGGGTTATGTTCGTAAATCTAGATATACGATATTTATTACTCTCCAAAAGCAACGGTAAATTGCTACTGTTAATCCACTTAGTCTCAAGATTTAAACTGCGTATTTTATAAATTTATCATTATTTAAAAAGTAGAAAAAATAAAGTTTTGTGGGTCTTTTTCTACTTAGGTATTTCTGGGTAGAAAACTCTAATACACTTAAATTTAGTTACGATATTACTCGAATCAATGATCGACATGTCCAAAGATAACAGCTCATTTTTTAACCCATTACTCCGCTGTCCGTCCGTCTATCACAGGGCTCTATCTCTTGATTTGTAATAACTTGAAATTTTCACCAATTAATTCGGTCGCTTTAACAACAAATAATTAAAAGTAAAATAAAGTTAACAATTAGGTACAGGGAGTACGGTCAGCATCAAAAGTAGCTGGTCACTTTTGTACTTTGTTGTAATAACACAATTGTCTGTCAAGTGTGACGTTTCACCTAACTGTAGAGCGACAAGGTAGAAAACTGACCAGCTACTTTTGATGCTGACTGTACACGAGAAACGTGTTTTTTTTTTAAATAGAACTAAACAGACAACTTTTATATGATAGGCTTGCATCCTGTCACTATTGCACCATTTTTATGTAACTTTAAACCTAAAATTGCTAAAAGTAGCCCCGAACCGTAAATTTAGCGTTTTTAGTGCTCTGCCTACCCCCTTTGGAATATAGGCGTGATAAGTTTGTGTGTAAGACAACTTTTACAATATTCAAATTTCAAGTGCACCAGAATCTGTTATCTGTATCTAATTTACTCTGAAATCGGATGCTTCATTGCTCTTATTTATGTTTAGTTACATGACCGTCCCATCAAATCTAGTATTATCTCAGCCAAATGAAACGTCCCATTGCTCCAAAATCCCCACACAATCCGAATTAAAATCTGGAATCAATTCAATCCCGAAAAGGGTTGCCATGCAATAACATCTAGGGATGGACAAATATCGATTGTTGAAATACAAAAAAATGGATCCTTGACAATTTCGTTTTTATTACAAGCTTCTTTGCTGACTGAACTTTCTGTCGAATATACCTGCATTAGCATCCAAGTCAATCCGACGAGACACGTTTATCATCAACTGAGCATAGTTACGTAAATTTCGATGTCAAGTGGCATCGGGTAGTTCTGTAAATTCCTTCGCATAGAGTTAATTTTGCAATGCCATATTTTAGAGGCATCTAATCTATTATATCGAATGATGACTAATTTTTTTTATAAACCGCTGTCAATTATCTTCCCGCTATTCCACGACAGGTGGCAGCACATTGTATGCAATTTTCTTTTCTTTACCTGGACTTTCAACGATATACCGTTGTTGTAAAGTTCTAATTATGCTACCGCTTCAGAAGTTTTTTTTTCGAATAGAATTTATGAGCAATAATTGTCAAGGTTTCAAATAGTAATCAAACCGAGACTTATGTATGACATTTCCTCTAGTCTTTTCTATTCCATGAAAGAAACTAACTTTGCAACTTAAATAAAAACCCAATACTTATTTTAAAAAAAACGATCTAGATAGTAGGCGCTTATTTACGTCCAAATAATCTCCATTTAATACAGTTACTTTACTAACTTCCTATTTAAAATAAACCCCAATAAAAAAAATAAAGCAATTACTGATGACGATGATGACTTTTCCGAAAAGCCTTTTTCATCCATCTTTATCAGGAACAAAAAACATCGATTTCGTAACTTCAATCTCACATCCCTAATATCCCTTCGATTGTAGGCCACGAATATATTTGAAATGGCGGTCAAAGAGCGCACCAATTTAAGAGCCCTGTTATTAGGTCGAAGGTTTCACTGGCTAAATTTAATTACCCGACCGCAGGAGTAGGATTACCATTTCGAAACATAAAACGCGGACAGAGGACTACAAAATATATTTTTTAATCTCAATTTTTGTTGACAATTTTTGTTGACCGCACTTGTATTACCATTCAAACTACATATCCGTACCAAATTTCGAGGAAATCCGATCGTTAGAAGTGCGTGGAATTTTATTTGCAAGATTTGAAGATAACTTACATACTTACAAATCGCACATCTTTGAAAAAAAGCTCGTATATCAAAATCGATAATCTGCCCAAAGGAACTTAAATACCATGTGTACGTCAAGGTTCAGCTTGGTTTACAAATTTACTTGTGATATACGGTTTGATACGAGTACGAGTATTGACGGTTTTCTGACTCAACCTCGTATATGCAATTTTGAAATTGAGATAGCCACTTCAGATTACTTAAAGATCATTGCTATTACAATCACTTATAACAGTAAACGTTGAAATTCATAAATTATAAATACGAGTAAAACTCAAACGCGTAACGAGATTACGAAACGGTGTGAAACGGTAGAAACCGGCCAAAAAAGGAAATTAAAAGCTACATTTTTTTCATTAATTTAAGAAAAATAAAATTAGCTATACTTACATAATAAATATTTGTACACCTGCATTCGCGGGTAAGACATAGCGACCAAACCATCCACTATTGTACCTACCTATGTTCTAGCAAATAAAGTTACTGAATACTGATTAATTAATAATTAAAACAGCGAGCGAACATCGCGAACGATTTATCTGTCGCTGATTGTAACAAAGAAATAAAAAAGAAGATTGAATGAAAGCATATAATATGTATGTCATGTTGAAACATTTAACAGCGTCTTGTCAATCCCGATTTGATGGTAACCCTACGCGGAGTCTTTTCGGCGACCTAAATCATGTAAACATGACAAGACAAGGTGTTTAGCATTAAACGTGGCTCACACGAATTATGAGTTTACCTATGTAGGTTAAGCTTATTACACTTTTTACGGCATGGATGGGGTCGTAAACGAGCAAGTGATACTTGCTGGTAAGTAAGCACCATCCATAGACACCCGCTCCCTTAAAGTCAGGATATTTTGGCCCTGAGGGCTAACCTTAGCTATTGGAATTAACTCGATCCCAACACCGATAATTTCACCGGCGAAGAAATTATAACAATAACATTAATTTCAATGATAGATGAAAAAAACCCGCCTGTATAATTCCCGTTCCCATGGGAATTCCGGGAAAATATATATCCCATCCCATGTCACTCTCGGAACTGAGACGAATCTAACGACACCTCACACTTCAAAATCCATTGAGCCGTTTAGGCTGCAGGGCGTGCCAAATAATGATACATACATACAATACATAAATAAATACGCTTGAAAAACATAACCCTCCTTCGACAACCATTTTTTAAGTAGTCCAATAAAAACAATTTTTAACCGCCTTTTTTTGCTGACGGCACTTCGTTATTGTATGTATGATACTTCAAAACAATCGGAGAATATTGGACTGCTAAACAAGGGCAAAGACCCAGATCCACTTTTACTCTTGTTCAAAAAGTTCGTAAATCCGGCGCTAATTTCTTTAGAGGGCTTCTTGTGATAGATTGTTTCGACCAGGTGCGAACAGAATTTTCTTTTGCATTTTTGAGCCTTCACATCACATCAAACAAGTAAGCGTAGAAAATTACCATTTATCAAAAAAACTATCTACTTATACTTTGCTCACGGTCAAACTCGCGGTTGTTTTTCAATAATCCGGTGTCGGAAGTGAAAAAAACTAATGTATTGTTCAATAATCAAAGTTTTAAATGTAGAAGTCAACACGATATTTAGTAATCCGTTTCATTAACAACGTATGCGAATGTAACCGTTATATTTTTAAGAAGTTTACTAACCACTTCACCTTACCTTAAGGGAAGAAAATTTGTATGACAGAAAACTTTCGAAAAATGTTAAATGTTGGTAAGAGTCTGTTTAGTAACTTTAGTGTTTCAGTATAGTAGTTTCCACGTTTTTTCGAAGCAGAGAGGCATGTCTATCTCAATACCACACCACCATAATCGACCACCAGTAGCAAACTAGTTGAAAAGAGGAAAATACACCCATAACAAAAGGTGCTCGCTCAATAAAGACAGACGGACAAAAGCTGGGAAACAATGAACTGGCTGTTTGATTCAATAACTTGACGATGGCAAAACCCCACTCAATTTCAACCTTGGGCACAGCTGAATACGGTTGGGTATTGGTTGCAATTGGTTAATTTTGCGGTAGCTTCCGTTCTGTCTAGACTGCCTTTTTAGGGTTCAGATGTTGACACTTCGGGCAGAAAGCCGATTAAGTTCTAAAGTATACGATGTCTGAGCCGGCAAAGTACGAGTCGGGCTACGCGTTCATAAAAATCCGTATGAATATAAATAGATAGACTTACAAAATACACTACAAACACATGTGTCTTGGTAATTAAGAGGAATTCACAAAAATATCACAATAATCATCTTATAATGAGCTTTCGTGATTTTGACTCATAACTATTACTATAAACGGGACTTATCACGCAAACAATGTTTACCTACAAGTTAACACAATAATTTAACACAACCAATTTTTTTGACACCAGTACTTTAGATACGCTATTTGAGCCCAGGAATTGCCAATGTGGATCGGAATTACATATCTCCAAACATCCATGTCCATGTTATAATCATTAATTTTACAGTACGCCTTAGACATTAATGATTCTTGACGATGGATTTGTATTTGTATTTATTTGATCGATTATAGTTTTTGAAATAATATAAAATCGTATGCAATTTTCCAGAAACGACTTCTTGGTGTTAGCCAGATGTACACAAATAAAATAATGGAAAATAATAATCATCTAATTCGCGGCAACTTTTCATTATTAAGCTTTGAACGACCTTTCCTCGTTATCTTCATTCATAATAGCTGTAACAGTTTTCCTTTTAAATACGTTATATACCTAGATAAAAAACAGCGTTAACTCAAAATAATATACCATTTTAATTTAGATCTTTCAGAAATTGACTAAAGTCTCAGTTAAAATGGTATACATATTATGTTGAGTTGACACTCTTTTGATCTAGGTGTGCGATTATGTTTTTACAACCGTGAATGTTTTCACGTAACTAAACACGACGATTCAGATGGGACGGGGAGGGAGAAACATGTTTACAATATCGAAAGAAAAATTAGCATTAAATCGAATGCCTTAAGTCGCCATTATTAAACCACCGCCGTAGACGCTGGCAACATTTCGAGGAGTTCGAAACAAGAATTGAGTTAAATAAAAAAGTCGTGAACGAAAATTCAATTAAGTCGTAGCTCCCGTAGCTTTTTGAAAGTGAGCCGTCGCGATTTCGTTTTAAGTCTGTCTGGTATTTAACGAGCTGTGTTGAGATATTCTGTGAACTATCTAGTATACGTGTAAGGGCCGATATCAATAGCGGCTACAGTAAAGTAATACACAATCGGTGAAAATTTCAAGTGCCTAGCTATTACAGTTCAAGAGATAGAGCCCTGTGACAGACGGACGAACAGACAGACAGACAGCGGAGTCTCAGTAATAGGGTCCCGTTGGCACCCTTTGGATACGGAACCCTAAACAACAAAGTTTTAAACTATATTATTGTAACCTCCATTCTGAACAAACTACTTTCAGGTTTTCAGTTATTTAACTAACACCTTTCATACTCATACCGAATTTCGAGTCAATCCGACCGCTACAGTAAGCGGGTCAAATTTGAATTGTAAAATTTTACCTAAACATTGCCTAGATAGTAAAAAAGTTACCTGTTGTCGACTGTACGTAACACGTATCCCATTGATAGTTAACTAAAACGTTTAGCTCGTAACCGTAGCATAACAAATCCAGTTTGCAGCACTGTCAAGGCAGTTCGTCGGCCAGGCAAGGCCGCGTGACAAACATAGTGAAAGTAGCGTTAGTCATACTCATATACCTACCGAAGCGGTTGACTTCAGTTTGGCTGTCTCTAAATCGGTTAGAAGAGATTCATTTTGTTTGTTTAGTGTTTTGTGTATAATGTTGACTAATCAAACTAATAGTAACAAGATTTGGAAAGATGAATGTACATTCATCCATACGGACGTTTGTTATTGTTACCCTGGGAATTACCAAAATTACTGAAATTAGTTTTTGCTGTTAAGATGTTTTAGGCTTAAACAACTAAATTTCATAATACCTTATTCACTAATACCCCTAATTTTCAAATTACCATGGGCTCATAATACCTAAAAATACCTAAAATTTCAAATTTTAAGAGGAGACAATTTGAAATTTTAGGTATTTTTAGGTATTATGAGCCCATGGTAATTTGAAAATTAGGGGTATTAGTGAATAAGGTATTATGAAATTTAGTTGTTTTAAGCCTAAAACCTTAAGATTACCTACCAAACCTACCTAAATCAAAAAGAGTATGGTAGGTATTTATAGTTACGGAGATAGGATCACTCTGAATCGAACGCATAAATTCCGTGTATTGCCTAAGGCGTGGGAATTTCAAGAAGTCCTTATTCCTTGCCTACATCATAAAGGCTCTATGCAAAATTTTAGCTTTCTAGGGCCAAGGGCCTGGGCGTTGCAGTCAATCAACTTTTTATAAAGCATTGTCAAACAGTGGTCAGTGGTGAATTTATTAGATTCCATTTTCCTTGTATCTTATTGAATAAACGTAAAGATCGTTTGTTCAACAACCAAGTGTATAAAAGCGATATAAATAGATCAAATGATCAGAAGATTGAGGAGACTTTCTTCGTATATACCACTTAAGAGGATGCGATATATTTAGCCTTATTCGTTTTCCGCTGTAATTAAGCTAAAAATAAGAGCCGACCCCGCAGAGGAAAGGTCAAGTGTGATCGTTGTTGAATGCTGAAGGTGCCGAAAAACCATGTAGATGTTTTAGATATCTTGGAGAAAATGGATGTATGTATGTATAACTACTTATTGACACAAAACACATGAAATGAACAGATAGTAAGTAAAATAGGGAATAAAAGATATTGACATAAGAAGTATTGGGGCAAAAGACAATCTGACTAAATTGATAAGAAGTCTTGTCGTCGAAATTCGTCTTGTATCGTAGTTTTAGAATATAAATAATACTGAAATTCTTAATCTTACTAATATTACAAAGGCGAAAGTTCGTATGGATGGATCTATGGATATTTGTATGGATGTTTACTCTTTCAGGCTAAAACGGTTTGACGGATTCTGATGAAATTTAGAACACAGATTTAAAATAGATTAATATATAGGATACTTTTTATCCTGGAAAATTGCGTAGTTCCCGCGGCATAGCGATAAACGAATCCTTCACAGACGGAGTCGCGGGCAACAACTAATAACAATATTTTTAAATAAAAAAAAATATCACGGGACAATTCACGCCAATTGACCTAGTCCCAAAGTAAGCTAAGCATAGCTTGTGTTATGGGTACAAGGCAACGGATAAACATACTTATATAGATAGATACATACTTAAATACATATTAAACACCCAAGACCCGAGAACAAATATTCGTATTATTCATACAAATATCTGCCCCGACGCGGGAATCGAACCCGGGACCTCAAGCTTCGTAGTCAGGTTCTCTACCTACTAGGCCATCTGGTCGTCTAAATTATTGTTTTTACGTTTTCGTAAGTGTTGCAACTCAGGTTGTTGTTGCAAATCGCAAAAGTGTACTAAGTTAAAGAATAATTAATTAAAATATCAAATTAAGCCTAAAACCGTCCCCGTGTCTCTAAGCACGCAATCTAGTAAGAAAAATTGTGTAAGTTGCAGTACAAATTTCCTCGCTCAGACTTTTCCAACTCGTTCGATTCACGGCCTCGCAATGTCAGTGCGTGTCCGCCTAATCCTGTACGCTTAGTATAAGTTTTACCTCACCAAAATACTTCACGATCGCTTTTACGTAAAAATTTCAATTCTATATACCTATACATGGACGCGCGGCCGCGGAGACGCTCTCCATGTTTCCCTAGTAATTGATTTTTTTACGTAAACGCGATCGAGAAGTATTTTGGTGAAGTAAAACTTATACTAAGCGTACTGTACTCTTAGTATAAGTGTTACCTCACCAAAATACTTCTCGATCGCGTTTACGTAAAAATTTCAATTCTATGGAAACATGTAAGCGCGCGCGCGGAGACGCTCTCCATGTTTCCCTAGTAATTGATTTTTTTACGTAAACGGATCGAGAAGTATTTTGGTGAAGTAAAACTTATACTAAGCGTACTTGTCGGCCGAAGTATGCTCGTTGAACTCGGCCGATCAAATCAAACGTATGTAAAGGAACGAGAGCGCCTCACTGCTACGGTACGCTTACACCACGATAGCTTCGGCCGACAACGGCTTAGGTGGAAACGTACCGTAAGAGCCTGTTCCACTTGTTGGATGTCGGGCCCGGATTTTAATCGGATGTTCCAGTGGCAAAATATTTTATACCAAGCGAAGATTCATACTTGCCCGACACCGATTTTGTGTCGGTACCGACAAAAATTGTCGGGTGTTTTGTCAGCCAACGTCCGGAAAAAAATTGTGTCGGGTTTCGCTCACCTACAAAAATAAAATAAAAAATAAATAAATATCACGGGACAATTCACACCAATTGACCTAGTCCCAAAGTAAGCTAAGCATAGCTTGTGTTATGGGTACAAGGCAAGGGATAACATACTTATATAGATAGATACATACTTAAATACATATCAAACACCCAAGACCCGAGAACAAACATTCGTATTATTCATACAAATATCTGCCCCGACACGGGAATCGAACCCGGGACCTCAAGCTTCGTAGTCAGGTTCTCTAACCACTAGGCCATCTGGTCGTCAAACCTATGGGTAAGTATAGCGCAGTTCACATTGGTCTGTTGTTGGGACGTGAATAGAGGCGCCGACAACCGATTAAAATCCGGGCCCGACATCCGACAAGTGGGATCTGGCTCTAATGCAACTTACGTCTTACGTCATCTTTTTTCTTTTGACGGCAAACGAGCAAGCGGGACATCTGATGGAAAATGATCACCACCGCCCATAAATATCAACTACTCAAAGAGAGTCGCCAATCTGTTGCCGGCCTTTAAAGTAAGTATAATTTTTTTTAGTAATGTAATGCTGGCTAAAACCATGTAAATAAGCTTACGGAACCCTACAACCCGAACAATGACGTGAGTAGTTACAATAAGAATAAATGAATACGTGGAATGATTAGCGGCGCACATGTGACGACTGTAGCGGCTGGTCGACGGTTAACGCGACATTAAAAGGGTTGAATGAAGGTTTTTAACGAGGGGCCAGGAGTATCGTAGCCAGTGAATCACCCGGTGGTTTTACCTAATCATCGGCCGTAGCGTAATGCCCAAGTAATCGCAGTGTGATAGAAAAAAAGGTAAAATACAATACAATGACTCTTTAGGGTGGACGCGAAGTTAGCCGCAGCGGAGCGGCGACAGTCTTGCCAATTTAACGACTTTGTCGCTAGAAGTGACGACTTTGCTTAAGTCTTAGCGACCAAAAAAAGTTTTGACGACAAAAATGGTTAGCGACTTATCTGGCGACTTTTGCAGTACAAATTAAAACAGTTTTAGAACCGATAATTCCTTTGCCGCCGAGACAGAGAACGCCGCGTTCTTCGCGATGTCTGAAGTTGCAAATACAGAAAAACTGATTGAAATGGTTATAATAAGGAGATTATTATATGATTTAAGTCATGTACACTACAAAAATCGTAACAAAAAGCAGAAACTTGCATGAAATTGCTACAGCAAGGGATTCTTCTCGTATTGTGTTAATTAGGTGCACCCAATATTTTCTTCTTTTTTTTCTAGGCTCCACAAAATCAATGCTTCTTCTTCAAAAGATGAACTTCCTAACGACATGTTAGACATAAAAAAAACATGGACGAAAATGGAACGCGAGAATTTTACCGCCTCTTGTGTGCGTTGGAACTCTCGAGCGGTCAAAACGCAGAATTCTGAACGCAGAACTCGAAACTCCAGACAGCTCTCTATCTGCGTGCGCTCTACTGATTGGTGGATATCAAATGCATCCATAGCAACGTAGCATAGCACATAATCTAGTGGAAAGGCACCCTTACGTGCAGCCAAAAATAGAAAGGGATTAGTGAGACCTAACTCTGACGCATGCTCTAAAAACTCTGACCGAGTTTATCCTAATGACCGCGAAAATTGATGGAACAAACAGTTACGTAGATAACCCAGGATCTCGGTTCAAAAGCTGTTCCTGAATTTAGC
Organism: Archips crataeganus; assembly: GCA_947859365.1. Lineage (NCBI taxonomy): Eukaryota > Metazoa > Arthropoda > Insecta > Lepidoptera > Tortricidae > Archips > Archips crataeganus. The sequence goes on along the minus strand of OX402071.1, from coordinate 3,043,392 downwards.
CCCTGGTCGTGTTTTCCGCACCCCCTCGTTTTCCAAAATATTCAGACAAATTAGGGACTTTTATACCCTCCACATAACAAAAATAGATGTGCCCCAATAAATCAGTTAATACCCCAAAACGGCGTTTCCACGATGACGAATCGCACGGCAGATGATTCATTCATCTTTGTTGACGATACGATGATCATACTCGACTGACCTCACTGACACGCCAGTCATTCTAACAGGTGCAAAATAGCTTATATTTACATAAAAGTACTATACCTATTGCTATTCCGATTTGCCTAGAGGCCGTTGACTAAAAAGTGCTTCCTCACCGCCGTCTATAGTAGCGGAATGAGAAGGTTCGTCACTTTTCGACCTTAACTCCTTGACATAGAGTCGAAAAGAGACGGACCTTTTCATTCCGCGACTGTACATGAAAGGTTCCGTACCTCCGTACAATGTTTTAAATACGGTTGACTAAAAAATCGCCAAACAGTAAGCACTGAAATCGCAAACTTATAGGTAGGTAAACATCCAAACAGCACAGGGTCGCTGGCGTTGCTTAGCAACTGTTGGCTGTCGCGTTGCCTAGTAACCGAGGCCAGAGTTAAAAAACGCTGGGAAAAAATACGTTTGTTTTATGACGCCCTTTAACTTTTAATTTTATTTTATTTTTAATATTTGCTATTATAGCGGCCACAATAATACATAATAGGTGAAAATTACACATGTCTATTACGGTCCAAGAGATAAGAGCCATGTAACAGACGGACGAGCAGACAGCGGAGTCTCAGTAATAGCGTCCCGTTGGCACCCATTGGAGGATACGGAGGCTACAGAGCCCAATGCTCTAACAACATGAATATGGCACATCCAAGGGTTGGCATGATTAAATCATTTTGATTTAAATCATGATTTAAATCACGATTTAAATCAAATGATTTTTTCAATAAAAATCAATGATTTAGTCAATTCTCTTTATTGTCATAAATGTTGGTTAAAAATTAATCATTCTCGCAACCAGACCTGGAATTTCTAGTTTACACTTGTTGCATATCACGCGGCAGCCGGGCTTTTGTAGTACTTTTTTCCGTAAAATGTTCCCAAATAGCATCTCTCTGGCGAGGCATTTTTTATTTATATTCAATTAATCAATATTATATTACAATCTTAGTATTATGTCGTTTAGTATTATGACAACTGAAAGAAATCAAAAAAATCGGATTTTATTAGGATTTTTTCAATAAATCGCGATTTATACGATTTTTTCAAAAAATCATGATTTTTTCCAACCCTGCATCCATACTAGAACAATGAGTTAAGAAACGGATCTCTCGCGCCTAAACGCCCAGTGCGGATTGGGAACTTCACACACACACAATGGGCTTCATGGGTTCGCATGGGCGGACAACATAAACAATGAAATGACTATAACTGCCAAGATAACTACTGGCCGATATTTTTAATAAATAAGTAACACGCTTATAGCATAAATGGGTCAATATAGCATGCTCACACGAATCTACCACGTGCATTCAATTAGGTTTAAAATATTGCAATTTGTCACTATGCCTATGGGGTTAAGGTTGAAAGTTAGTGGATGGAGAGCGGAGAGGACCACACGCGAAGTTTAAGTCATGTGTTGGAGTAACGCTGCATCTTTATTATAAGTTTCTTGATTAGTAAAAAAATACGATTTCTAACTCATGTCAGAATGAGAGGACTCGGGCTTTAGTTCTCATATGGGCCCAGTGCGGATCGAGAACTTCAGACACACCATTGAATTGCTTACCCCGGTTCTATATCGTTTGCCCGAAATTCACATGCCATAATGTTAATTTATCTTAAAGTGATTAATTTTATTTCTGAAACATTCTTCAGAATTGTTAACTAACCTAACCTACTGTATTCTATAAGACTACATTTAAAAAATCCTAAAAACAGCACAGTCCATATATTTTATAGCAAATATTGATATAGCAAGTGAAATTGTGACGAATGAAACTATGGAAAACGAAGTGACTTGGCTTTCCCCACAGAAAAGCTCATGGTAAATTTCAAGTGATCGCACATAAATCACCAAAAATCAAAGGTTTTAAAGGTTCGAATTCATCACCCTCTGCTTTAGGTCAAACCACTATTCTACCTCGGTTGACATAGCTGGTCTAATGAACAGAAACGTTTTGAGCAAAGAAGCTGTGATTATGACTATACAAGCTCCTAGCTAGTAAACAAAAAAAATTTAAATAAAAAATAAAACCTCCTTCAAAAAACCCCCAAAAAAACATAAAATAATAATTGATTGAACCGACCACAATAAGCATGAAAATATCTTTCTACTAATCTGTTTGAAGTTGGTGCCTCAGCACGAGCCAGCAGGAGTGTAGAAGCCCTATAATAGGTATGTAGGTAAGTTAGATTACTAGGTCCACTCCTGCTGGCTCGTGCTGAGGCACCAACTTCAAACAGATTAGTAGAAAGATATTTTCATGCTTATTGTGGTCGGTTCAATCAATTATTATTTTATGTTTTTTGGGGGTTTTTTGAAGGAGGTTTTATTTTTTATTTAATTTTTTTTTATTTCCAAGTTTTATTTTTAGTTGTTTCTAATGGCCTGGACTGGCACTCTTTACTGACTGTACTTTTTGCCTCTGGTTACCAAAGTACTTATCAAGACGAATCAAACGAGACCAAACTTGATGGGGTTATGTCGTTTTACTACGGAGTTCTTATGGTCACCATCCAACTTCATTGTCAGACCCTGGTTACCATCTAGGACCAAAGTACTCGTTGAGACGAGTCAAATGAGTCCGTACTCGATGGGGTAAGTGCCGTTACTTTATGGAGTAACTTTGGCCACCTTCCAGCTCCATCATTAGACCCTGTTTAGCATCTGGAATCAAAGTACTCGTCAAGACGTTTCAAATGAACCCAAACTCGACGGGGTTGTGTTGTTTTATTACAGAGTTTCTATGGCCACCTTCCAACTCCATCATCAGATTAGCTCCATGTCACAATAATATTGCATTGTCACCTGATTTACACATGCATGTAAAATATGAAATCAATCAGAAACCGGGAAGTGAGTCAAATTCAACTTGCAAGATTTGACCCGTTGAGGAGTTCCGTTGGCCATCTGCGGTCTTCTTCATCAGATCTAGTTTACCAAATGACACTTTATGAATGCAAATGCTCGATTTGTCACTGAAAATACTAAAATCGCTTTACATTTCCCTTGAACTTTTGAAGAGTTCCTTCAATTCCTCATGGATCCCATCATCAGAACTGGATTCCGGTAACAACGGGACCAACCTTGAAGCATATGCTTTCAAACAACGAAAGAATTTTCCAAATCGGTTCATAAATGACGGAGTTCTGAGGTAACACACGTTAAAAAAAAAAAAAAAAAAAAAAAGAACATACAACCGAATTGAGAACCTCCTCCTTTTTTTGAAGTCGGTTAAAAATAGACGTAAATACTAAACACAGTTCTCCAGGGTCAATGAGTCATTAGACGATGGGTTGATGAGTCAGCGCGTCGTTAGACTGCGCAGAGACAGAGCCTCTTGCACCGACCTCTCGGCCGTACCGCGATATGATAGCAAGAACAGTAAGTTAGTAAGTACTTACATAAATACTATACTCTATTCAAATTAACGAGCAAAGAATGCCAGTAATGTTGCATAAACCAATAGAGGCCCTCTGCAGCAGCCTATCTCTATCTATCCTCTCTCTACTGTTGACGCGGTTAGAAAGTAAATAAATAAATAAATATGTACTATACTCTATTCGAATAAACGAGCTAAGGAACATCAGTAAAGCGGCTTAACCAATACAGGGCCTCTGCAGCAGCCCAGAGACGATAGCGAGATTATTAAGTGAGCAAATACTATATATACTCTGTTCGAAAACGAGGTAAGTGAAGCCGCATAAAGTAATACAGGGTCTCTGCAGCAGCCAAGCGACGCCGATTGCTCCCGAACACCGCATGAAAACCCACGAACCCAGTTTCGGTTATAATTTTGGCAAAATTCCTACCGAACCCGATACCGAATGTTCGGTCGGAAACTAGAAATTACACATTTAGGAAGCGAATGAATTATTCGAAACGTATAGCGCTGAAAAAGGCCTAATTTTGAGATTGAAATCTATCAAGGAAACTAGCAGATGTTGCCATATAATATCGTCCCAATACCCTTAAAGTTTTCGAAGTTTGGGCGAGTTCAGGGACGACTCTAGAACAATCTAACCATTCAAGGATAATGGAAGGGGTGGCAGATAATGTCAATGGGACAACCAATAGCAGTTTCAATAGCTTTTATTCCTAAGGCAATTAAAATATTAGCATTGAGGCAGTTTGAAGTAACACAATCGTGAATTAATTGATGATTCAGCCGTTGGAGGTCCACATCAAAGAACTACAAGCTTATACCTTTTATTTCGCAACCATTCCTGACGCTAATAATGGAACTTTGTAACAGGCTAGGTAAGGTCTCACCACATTTATCAACGCGGAATCGGCTTAAGCCGATCAAAAAAGGTTTTAACGCAATAGGAGGGAAAAAGACGTTGATCGGCTCGGCTCCGCGGGTCCAATTGAGCCGACCAGATCAACGTCTTTCTCGCGCTCTTTGCGTAGAAATAAAGCTATTCTCCATCGGCTTAAGCCGATTCCGCGTCGTTAGATGTGGAGACCCTTAGATAGGTAAGGTATGTATTACCCAAAATTGTCCTGTCCTTCGTTATATTTGCTGAAGATAGTGTCGAAAAAAAAACGCTATCAAAACGCCGAGTCTCGAATACATTCATGCCTACTTCGGCTACTTCCTTACAAACTCCCGCAGAATTTTAATAATAGTAAAAATAAGATAAGAATAGTAAAAAGTAAGAAGATACTGTTCAAGAGATTGTATCAATTTATTGAGGGATCTTCTGAAAAATGTAATCTATAGACACAGAAATATTTTCAGTAGGTACTTTTTCAAAATTTTTGACCCATTACTTTCCGGGATAAGGGAGTTAGAATGGTAAATTTTCATCTATTCTATTAAATAACTTCAAAACTTTATCTTTAAATTATAAAAAATATATATTTGAGGTGCTCAGAACAAGAATTTCCATTTGACATTCACACAAACCCCAGCCACCTCACCTGCGACGCGGAGTTAAACGATTGGCCAGTTTTCGCTCAGGACAGGGATCTATGGAGGCCCAGAGGGGAGGCCTTTGCCCAGCAGTGGGACACAATTATAGGCTAGTAAAAAAAATTCACACAATAAAATTTGCAAACATTTATTAAATTTTTTATTTTACCGCCCAAAAGTGGCTCCCATGTTTAAATTACATTGATATGCGTTACACGTATGTCTTCGATCGGACCAAATTTCAACTCATTCCGGTTCAATAGTTTATAAGGGGGCGACAGACTCTATAAGCCTATAAGGGTTTCGTTCGTTTTTTCCTTTTAAAGTATGGAATTCTAACCTGAAAGTTAGCGTCTCATTCCATCACCTTATCAACATGTATCTCATTACGCCATGTGCCATAACAAGATATCAAGGTTTGCAAAGATTACCATAATCCAAGCTTACTTGTTACGTAGGATTAAACTTTGCCTAATCACTTTTGTGGTATGATTGCAATCTATTCTTGAAATAAACGCGCAAGCCACACAGAAGAGACGTGGGACGGGGGCGCGACGCAGTCGGCGTCGTTTGTTCGCAGGCCGCGTCTCCGCCCCGTCTCATCTGTTTGCTTTGGATTGTGACGCTTCTATACATTTAGTATGAAAACTGATTCAAGGAGCGCCGCGACTGCGACGCTCCGCCATCCCACATCTCTATGTGGCTTGCGCCAAAGAGGTAGGGGAAGTAATTATATACACACCGTGAAATTTTAGTGGTTGTTTTCCCGAAACGAGGTGATTTAGTATCGATTGTACAGTCGATTTATAATTACTATTTTGACTAGAGTCAAAAATCCAATTGGGGATGTCTATTTTTTTGCAATGTATAGTAAATCGAAAACCATTTCGAGATAAATGCTTTTTAACTCGTTTTCTGTAGTTATTTAATTTTAATATTATGTAATGAATTTATTATATAACAAATAAGCAATGACCTTCATTTGACATTGGTGTAAATTGCGTTACCGGTTCAAGTCGTACTTTATTGTGTGTGGTTAGAATTTACGCGTGGATTATACTACGGAGTTTGATTTGGACCCACTGTCTGACATCTAGCACTTTGACAGTGCCAGTAAAGTGACAGAGTGTATAGTGTACCACTACGCAGAAAATAATTAAAGGGGTTGCCTTATCGAACGCAATCAGAAAGATTTAGAAATTTGGCATTGTGGGAGCCCTCAATTATAATCTGACGTCATCAACTAAAATAGTTTCAATAATTAATTTTGAAAAAAGTAGAGAACTAAATGACAAAATATTGAAATTAATTTCTTATAATTGACTTTTCTATACAAAAAATAATATAAAAACCACTGGTAATTTATTTTAGACATCCCCAATTGTGAAAAACGAAAGTCGAAAATGACCGCAAACCAATAGTAACGCTTCGTTGGTACCTAACCTATCGTACGATCGTACGCTACTTGTACCAACGAAGCGTTACTATTGGTTTGCGGTCATTTTCGACTTTCGTTTTTCACAATTGGATTTTTGACTCTAGTCAAAATAGTAATTATAAATCGATTGTACAATCGAAACTAAATCACCTCGTTTCGGGAAAACAACCACTAAAATTTCACGGTGTATATATTAGGGGACAAACTTACACAAATCGATCTAGTCCCAACCTAAGCAAAGCTACTAAGCAAAGCACTAGACGACGATAAACATACTTATATAGATAAATAAATACTTAAATACATAGAAAACATCCATAACTCAGGAACAAATATTCGTGCTCATCACACAAATAAATGCCCTTACCGGGATTTGAACCCAGGACCTCTTGCTTCGTAGGCAGGGTCACTACCAACTAGGCTAAAGCGGTCGTTAAGTTGCGTACAATCCTTGTTACACATACCTGTAGCCCATAGGTTCCCAACGAGGGCGGTACGCCCCTTAGTGGGCGCTGAAGCTTTTTGTTGAGGAGGTAGCGGATCCAAATATTTTTTGATTGGTGATTATCCTACTAATGTTATAAACGCGAAAGTTTGTAAGTATGGATGGATGGATGGATGTTTGTTACTCTTTCACGCTAAAAGGGTTTGACGGATTCTGATGAAATTTGGCACACATATAGTTTATAATCCGGATTAACATATAGGATACTTTTTATCCCGGAAAATTGCATATTTCCCGCGGAATAGCGATAAACGAATTCTTCGCAGACGGAGTCGCGGTCATCAGCTCGTTAATAGATATTATACAGGGTGTTACAAAATTATCCGTAATAACTGAAGGGTGTGGAAGTACTCCAGTAAAGAATTAAATTAGTATATATTTTTTTTTACAAAAAAAAGAACAGCGCGCAAAATTACAGTTTTATTTACTGTTCATGTGGTTTCAGGCTTTAGGGGTTATTTTGTAACACCCTGTACAGACATATAAAATTGGTGCAACTAACTATTACGTAAAGGGGAGTAATGCACCAACAATATTGGACAAACCTAGATAACTGCAGGCCGACTATACAGAAGCTCTTCGACCGATTAACCCCGGATCGTACCGCAAGCTTTGCGGATACGAGAGACCTCAGCTCCAACTATAAATGCATGCCTTGCTCAACTAACATTTACATAATCTAGATGTTACAGAGAGCCCATGCATGCATGCATGGCGGCAGAAGAGACGCCCACGCATTCTACTGGAATGCACTACAGAGCACTACACCTCGGGACACCGGTGTCGCTCCAGGAAGTGGTCGGTAACATCAAGGGGCTTCCTCCAGGAGCTAGGATGGCACAAATAGTGCCTACAGCTAATTTTCCTATGAAGTGATACCCAAAGTCGTCTATATCGACCCCCAGGTATCGACGCAAACCTGCGAGGGGTTTAGTACGCAAAAAACCCCATTTGAAGTCACTTACTTTGCGATACATCAATATTAAGTAAGCAGTGGTCTACCAACAACTTAAAAATATAACTAGGGACAACTGTTTGGGGATCTCTACAGTGTAGCCTGTAAATTTTAGTGCAATTAGGAAAAGTTTTATTTTAATTGGTTCAGTGGTTCCGATTAGCCTGTACATAGAAACCAATGAACAAACAAAGTATATTATTGCAGTTGTTTAAACAAACGTCCACTAGACCTCCATATAATATTGTTAAACAAATAGTGTCTTTTGCCATTAGTAAGGAAAATAAGACATCTATTCAATGTATGCCGTAAAGTAAGACCAGAGTGATGCTTAAAATCCGGATACATCCAGAAAATTACGGACAGATCACAGCAATAAGTAAATTGCTCTACAATTTATAGCAATTCCAAAAGATGCAGACGTTCTTTTGTATAGCAATCTAAATTATGACACTCAAATTCCACTTCAGTATATTTCATACTAAATACAAACTAAAAGACCAGCGCTGGGAATCAAACCCAGGTTCTCAGCATTCCGTGCTGCGAGCTAAACCCCTACACCACCACTGGTCAGTAGTTTAATAGACACATGTCTCTCATCGAGAGACATCAATAAAAAAAAAGTAAAAAATAAAAATTAGGACTTGAAAAATAAAAAATACAAAGAGACTTGAAAAATAAAAAATACAAAGAGACTCCAAAAAAAAACAATCTTCCACTTCAGTGCCACAATGTATATTATTATTGTAATGCACATTACGTAATGTTGAAACATGAAATCCTTGCATAAGACCTTGGCAAACGCAATTGTGATTTTTCTAAACATTCACCAACTAGAAACCTCATTAGACTAATTAATGCTGTTTAACTTGTTCCAAACTATTTTAACCTTAAGGAAGTATCATCAAAATCAAGTTAATTTTAGATCATTCTAGTTATGAAACTTCACACTTGATATATATAGCTCCAAACATACAGACAGCGGAGGCGTGGCGGTGCGGTGACAGTTGTAATATTCTAACTTGTATAAATAAGTTTACGGTATGGTACCTCACCACCCTTCATACATACAAGATAGAATATTACAACCGTCACCTTCACAGCACCGCCACGCCTCTGCTGTCTCTGCGTTTGGATCTTTAAGGAGTCATGAGCACTAGTGAACGTGGTGATGGGGAGATTCACTCAAACTGAGCCTTTATTATGAGGCCAGCCCTGAAATCGCGAAAGAAAAACATCTAATCAAGAGTTAATTGATCAATAACTATCTGAAATGTATGAAACAGCAGATTTTTTTTGTGATTTTGTGGCTGGTCCCATCCCATAGTGAAAGTTGCTCAGTGTGGCCCTCCTAATCATTCCTTTCACTCCTGCTCATGACTCCTAAATCAGCCTGTATAATAAATGTGTCACTTTTTTTTGGAATCCAGATTAAATACGCCATGTTTTAAAGCTACTTGCCAAACAGACAAGGTGCAAGCACGGGCATAAGATGAGTTCTATACACTTTGAATAGTTTGTTTGTAGCATTGTATTATGATAGCAATAATAATAATAATAACTCTATTTAGACAAAATTATAAAATAATTATAAAATTTATTAAAAAAATAAATAAAAGAAAATATAATAAAAGATAGAATAGATGTACATATGATAAAAGGTCTTGAAAAATAAAAAATAAATCCATATCACTTAAGCGATAATATACATTTTCGAAAATATCTAATGCTAAAAGTGATATGTTACTCTACTCTATTATTGCTTATAAGTATAAAGTTATGATTGCGGGATATTGTTGGATGCGGATGGCACGGGACTGAACTGTTTGGCGAGCCTTAGGGGAGGCCTATATCCAGCAGTGCTGCCCTGCAGACTCTAAAACGCAGTAAGAGGGTTTTTATATTTGTTTAATATTGAACTATAACAAGCACAGCGTAAGGAACATAATGTATTTCAAACTAAATACAAACTGAAATATAGATGCACAGAAAAAACCCCAGAAAAAAGACCAATGCTGGGAATCGAACCCAGGTCCTCAGCGTTCCGTGCTGCGTGCTTACCCCTACACCACCACTGGTCTAGAAGTTAGCGACGAATCTTTCCCATACATCGTACACTTCAGTCTGTTATAATCACATTTAGGCAGTGATAAAGCGCATCTATGTTATGCCCTCTACTGAGAGACTTCAACACTCCTTCGGAGCTACCCGCTCACCTGGACCAAGAGATGGCGCTATTAGGCCAACTTTTACAAGTTAAGTATGAAGTATCCCTCCCTATTTATTCTTTTATTTTCCTCAACTTCATTCTTTTTATTATAATAATGAAGTTGAGGAAAATAAAAGAATAAATAGGGAGGGATACTTCATACTTAACTTGTAAAAGTTGGCCTAATAGCGCCATCTCTTGGTCCAGGTGAGCGGGTAGCTCCGAAGGAGTGTTGAAGTCTCTCAGTAGAGGGCATAACATAGATGCGCTTTATCACTGCCTAAATGTGATTATAATAGACTGAAGTGTACGATGTATGGGAAAGATTCGTCGCTAACTTCTAGACCAGTGGTGGTGTAGGGGTAAGCACGCAGCACGGAACGCTGAGGACCTGGGTTCGATTCCCAGCATTGGTCTTTTTTCTGGGGTTTTTTCTGTGCATCTATATTTCAGTTTGTATTTAGTTTGAAATATATGGTTTCACGGGATGACCGTAAAAGTAATAAAAAGAATGAAGTTGAGGAAAATAAAAGAATAAATAGGGAGGGATACTTCATACTTAACTTGTAGGAACATAATGGTCTAATCGCTTTTTTGCTCTTACTGCGTTTTAGGGCCTGCAGGGCAGAGTGGATGTCTTTCGGCTGAAATGATGATGATGATGATGAAGTATACAGGGTTATAACCCTGTTTAACTTGACCTCTCACTCTATAATAGGTTATTGTTGAGTTTCCTACACCTTGTATGTAGATAGTAAGTATTTATTGTTATACTCTACTCAATACAATGTTTATAAACATTTGATGTATTTTAACAATTGAATAGCATAGTGGTTAGTGACTCAAAAAATAAATCTAGAATTTATGAGATAGACCAAATGAACTGAAACAATTACTTTGCTCACCCGCAACCTTACAATTGCTACATTTATGTAAAAAATGTGTGTTGCAACACTTACTCTGTTACTCTGAAGATCTCTGGTTGAGTTAGAAATGTGTCAGTATAGTTTGGTGGCCGTGATAGTTGGGGTTTATGTGATTTGTGTGTGTTCATACAGTGTTGAGGTAGAGGAACTGCATGAACACACCTTTTTTTACATAAACATAGCTATTGTAAGGTTGCAGGTGAGCAAAGTAATTGTTTCAGTTCATTGATATGGACCTCTGCAAAGTAACACCTGATTGAATAAATTATAGACCAAATGGACTAGTAGTTAGAGAACATGACTGTGAAGCTTGAGGGTCCCGGTTTGATTCCCAGTCAGGGTAGATATTGGTATGAAAAACACAAATGTTTGTTCTTGAGTATTCACATAGATCACGTTTTTTAATTACTTATTAAGCAATTAAGTCTTGATTAAATAGGAAAAATTAATGTTTCAGAAATAACTTTGTTTCATGAAAATTAAAACAATATTTAAAAAAAAGCTGTTGGATCAATGTTTAATATAATAAGGAATGAGTTGTATTACTACTTTTGCTTTTTTTTTAATTAAAAAATTAAAAAATTTCGCCAACTACAACAACACGAGAAACTGAACTATCATAAGAAAATTGTCTTAACAATTAATCACCTAATTAAAAGAGATATCATCATTTTAAGTCTGATTAAAAAAAAGACAAAGCACATTATCCCATCAGGTGCACTAGTTGTACACAATCTATTAGTAATCAGCACTTGCTCATTCCAAGGACAGCCACTGCACGTGTTTTTCATTGAAAACAAACGAATAAAACAAATAGCAGAAACTTTTTCATTCGCGCATCAGCTGAGACAATAATGAAACAAGACTCAGTGGGCAGAATACGAATGGAACGATTCCATGGCCAACATTAACTGAATATCTCAGCTTGAGTGTCGTCGGTAGAAAAATGTTACCTAACCCGTTTGAAGGAGAGATACTCCAGTTTGGAACTGTTCCGTACCTTGTATACGTCTCCATAGGTGCCCGAGCCAATCCTTTGGATGAGCTCGTATTCATCTTGCGGATTCCGACGTGATATATCCGAGCTCAAAACACCACCACTATGCGCCATAATCACTATCAAACACTATTCTAACATTTATTTACACTTTCATCTCATTATTCACACAATATTATCACAAAACTCCCAGATATTAATTATTTTTGTTACACAAACCCCGACATCGACATCGTCTGACGTTTGCCACTCTGCCAATTTTTTTTCAATCTTTTTTTCTGGTGGCAATCATTTTCGTGCGTGACGAATGACGAAAGGAGAAATTATTGGAATGTATTTTATTTTTGTTTTTTATTGCAATATTAATTATAAAATGATTATTTTAAGCAACACATAATAATTACTATTTAAGTTGAAATATATCTATATGCACCTCAAAGATATGCACGGCACGGCACACATAAACGAATCGTAATTGCGCCAACTCGTACAGCACATCACTATAACGGCTAGTTTCCTAGTTTCACATTATTAGGGCTAGCACGCACTAGAAAAAACATTTTAGTGATTTTGCCACCGTGACAGTATGTCTGTCCCTTTTGCACGTTCAAAATGAAGAGATTTAAAGCATTGCAGGCAGCCTATAATTTTTTAAGTTTTGTTGGCGTATTTTTTATAGAAGTTGATATATGATTATGTTTGGACGCTGTTATTTCATAGACGATTTTTACTCTCCCAATAGATGGCGTTCACTCGAGAATGCTTTGGAGTGTTTGATCTGATCATAATAATGATTACATTAAATACTTGGTCGAATAACTATGGACATGGATGTTATATGTATACAGGTGTACATTGGGTATTTACATTATAAGGATACTAGCTGTTGCCCGCGAAGAATAGGGGTATAAAAAAAATAGCCTATCACCTATGCTCAGACCTACCGTGTTTGGAGAAGTTTCATAAAAATCGGTCGTCCTTTCGGAGGAGTTCGATAACAAGCACCGTGCGTGACACGAGATTTTTTTCAGTTGTCTAGCGCCCACAGTATCAAGTTTTGCTTATTATGGGACAATTTGATCCTAGACCACCACAGGACCCTCGAAGATAGAACCTTATCATCATGACATTTACGTCGTTCAGTAAGCATTTTTATAATAATTATTTTTTGGGATTTAACCACGAATTATTAATTCCCAAAGTTACCCCGACGTTTCGACTAAATTGCAGCGGCCGTAGTCACGAGTTGACTCGACATCGGCACGAGTCGATGTGAGAAGCGACTAAGGAAATTGTAGGCTTTTAGCATCCTTTCACTATTGTGCCACTTTTACCCAACTTTAAACCTAATATTGCTAAAAGTAGCCCCGAAACGAAAATGTAGCGTTTCGAGTGCTCTGCCTAGCCCCTTTGGGGATACAGGGGTAGTGTGTGTACGTATATAAGACAAGGTTCTACGGTAGCAGAGGACTATACGATTAAAACAACACAATGTTAATGTTAAAATGGTATATTTATTACAATCAAATATCTCCGGCCGGCATTAGTGTAACTCTTTACAAAATTTGTGTAGCCGCCTCGATCATAACCTCTAACACTTTGTTATAAAATTATATAATCTTTTGGTACATTCCATTAAGTGCACTTTAACAACGTTACGTTAGTGACGTAAAGGCTATCTTTTATATTTTAAGCTGTGGAAATTCATAATTTCCTAAAAAGAAAATTCGTACACGGTTCAGCACTGTCTGGTAGATTATGTTTATGTTTCAGGGCGCGGCCGCACTGATCGCGCGTTTCGTGTAACGCGTCCGAGTGGAACCGCACCCTTATCTGGTGACACAAACAAACATATTTCTCGCCAGAACTACTCAGTTTTACATCACCTTGGTCTTAAAATGCTTAAAAAATAATAAGATATGAGAATTCAGTGCTTACGGCTGCTCAAGCTAAATAAATAAACCAATGTATGTACTTATTTCTGTAAAACAATGATCAGAGTTGAAAAAAAATGTACAATATCACAAAGCTGACTTAAGTTTTGATTGATTTTGCGTAAGAAAATATAGTTATTATGTTGGCAAAACTGAATTAGGTATATTTGTTTATTACTAAGCCATCTCCCGAATGATATGCGCCGATGTGGCCTTTTCATATTGAGATTTATAATTCATATACTTAATTCTTCCACCGATTTGTACTAAATGCTAAATTATTTACAATGAAATAATTAGAACAATAGTTTTATTTGGTAGAAGCGCTTACAAAGATAAAAATCTGATCTCGACAAATTCATTGAATTCAAAATAAAGTCCCAATCATGCTTTGGCACGTACACACGTAAAATACAACATTATATTATACCGAAATGATGGAAGTTAAAAAGAAAAATATCCAAACAAACACTGCTATTACATTTATCTCAAAATCATTTACAAATTTAACCTATTAATCTAAATCCCAAACAAATATACATACAAACAAGCAAACTATTTTTGATATTTATACGGAGATCTGTTCAGTATATTGTCTGGGGGATGCGTAGGGCGCGGGAGCCCAATAAATTACAAATAGAACAGTATATATCTGCAGTGGATAGTGTGCAAACACACAAAATTACCTAACATTAAAATCTACTCAAATACATAATAACAAACATCAAAGAATTTACTCTAATGGTAATAATAAGGGGAAAAGGTCGTAAAATTTAAAAACTAACATTAAATAAAGGGATTTAAAAATAAAAACAGGTTACCGAACGTTACACAATCGATCCAGGATGGAGTCAAATAGTTTTGCTCTCTCTCCAATAAATAATTCCGCCGCGCCGAGCGAGGTGCCTGTTTTTATTCCATCACTATTTTGTCGATATTTGGAGTGTGAGGTTACGCCGGGACAAGCATAATGGCGGCACTCTTCCCCCAAGGAACTCGATTCAAACTGCCATTAGGTCTGCCCTCCGCCAAAGTGGGTCTCGCACCGTTTCACCTCCTGTTGCCGCGCGCGCGAGTCGTTCGCGGCGTTTTAGCTTTGCTTGCTTTGGATTTGCGTTTCCCTTTAGCATTGGTCTTGGCTGAGGTACTCTCCACGGAATCCACGCGTCTGTCAGATTCGAAGGAGAACGTTGGTATGATCGTTTTGACCTGTGAGGGGGACAGGCTGATCTCCAATCGACGCGTTCTGGAGCGTGTCATTCGCACGTTTTGGGCAACGTCTATGGTTAACGGAGCTAGTTTTGGCGCGTTCTTCCGCCGCGCTATTTTCCTAGTAGCCTCTTTGTCGACGCTGGCTTTGGACGTCCTATTCTGCTCTTTCTCGCGGAGCACCGGTTTGGAAGTGTTGATCTCTTCGTATTTCCTCTTGCGGGTGACTCTAGTGACGGCAGTTTTCTCGTTCTCAATGGACTCTTTAGTGGCCCGAGTCTTGTCTTCCTTAGCTTTAGACGACTTGGGGGTCTTCTTATCGTTGCTGCGGAGTTCCCTGGTAGGCTCTCCGTTGACTTTGGCTTCTTTCTCGACTTTTCTGCGTTTCTTGGGCACAGGCGAGAGGGATTCCTTGGTTTTCTTAGCGCGACTAGTTTTCGGGAAGGCGACCTCAGTTTCGTCTAGGCCTTGGCTGGACTCTATGTAGATGTAATCATCGAGTTTCGATCTGGACTTGGCGTAGGTTTTTTCCACGTGTTTGACGGGTGGGATCTCCTCTGCCTCTTCGAACTGTGGTTTGGTTTCTTCGACGGGGGTGTCTACGGTGTTGGCCTTGATTAGTTCTACGTCGTTTTCTATGGAGTTCTTCTCGGTTCTTGATTTGATGGTGTTGAGAAGTTCCGCGTTAGGGTCGTTGACCTCAGCGGCGGGTGCTTCGACGCTGGACGAGCGTTGCTTGTTCTTGTTGCGGCGCTTGTAGAGCTCAGCTTTTGTCATGTCCTGGGAAGGTAGAGATATAAAATAAATAATCAAGCAACACAGTGTAGTAGTACGATAGGTTTATGAAATGCAAGGCGCTAGTTTTCTGAAGGCGCAAGCGAAAACCAAATGACAAACTCAAAAGAAAACAAGGGTCGCTTGAGGATGCATCAGTAAAATGCATTTGCGTTTTTATCCGAAAATAATTAATGCGACAATAGTATATTGCACAGTAAGTGCATAAAACGCATCATTTCACTCGAGACGTTTACATCCACCCGAGCTGTAGGCGAGAGATGATAATTAAGCCGAGGGTAAAATGAATGGGTAAATTTTATTGAAAACTACTCATAAGCAATAGATATTTTGTCGACGTTGAAGTCCAAGTGATACTCACAGCGAGTTTGAAGCTGGAGTTGTCGACGTCGACCCCGAGGGCGGCCAAGACGTCGTCGGGAAGCAGGCGGCGCGTCGCCTCCACGTTCAGCAGACCGGCGACTAGTCGTTTGCTGTCGCTCGATATCTGGTCCCATTGCGGACCTAAAAAAAAAAAGAAAAAAAATATTAGGGGACAATCTTTCACAAATCGACCTAGTCCTAAACTAAGCAAAGCTTGTACAATGGGTGCTAGACGACGATAAACATACTTATGGATAGAAAACTACGGAGCTTAACCCTTAAAAAGGCAGAGGCGATTTACCGACCACCACATGCATTGCTTTGGAAATTCAACCTTTTTGCTTTTGTAATTATTGAAATCACATTATCCACATCAGTCACAATATCCATTGTAATTATTGAAAAAATATACTTCTTCTTCTTGTTTCTTTGAGGGTGACCCAATTAATTAATTAATTAAGTAAAGATATTTTGAGCTTTGTTTATCAGTGCTCTCTTTGTATTTTGTGGCAATAAATGATTTTGTATTTGTATTTGTACTTTATCGGGTATGCATTTGATAGCTGCTTTTGACTACTGCTTTTGATTACTGCTTTTGATACTTTATCGGGTATGCATCTGATAGCTGCTTTTGACTCTATGGTAGGTATGCTCCAATAAATGGGGCCTTATTAAGGGTTAAGGTCCCAGGTTCGATTCACGATCGGGACAGATATTTGTATGTAAAATACAAATACTTGTGCTCTCTTGGATGTTTGATATGTATGTACTTAATTCATTCGTAGTTTTGTTTCAATATGGTATCTTTAATGTTATATCGTTTATGTCAAAACACGAACCTTCCATTACGAAGCTGCCTTGCCGGATGCGGTCCATGTACGAAATCACGGGTTCTTTCTTGGACGTTGGCTGGAAGGGCGCCTTGCCGCATAGCATGCAGTACTGAAAACAAACAACTATGAGTTTAGCGTATTATTTAGAAATAATCGGAAGGTATAAGTTATGTTATGACCAGTAAGGTCTATCTACGCGCGTGCGGTTTCGTGGCCGGTTAAGTGACACTGCAAAAGTGCCCACGTCACAGACTTCACGTGCTTGTAATTAGGTTGTTAAGTAAGTGTAATATAAATATGTATGTTAGTCTTTAAGGTGTTTTTATATGGGCCTATGCAGCCCGAAATAAAATTATTCTATTCTAACACACGGGCTCTAGCTAACGCATTCACTATTTCTCTCTGTCAAACTGAATAATCCATTCAGAAGGCCGATATATTTGCGGACAAGTGGAAAGTCCTCTTAGCGGCTATAGTTCGCTATTTGAATTCCAGTTCATAGGTTCGGACCTATAAACTATCTAACGCTACGATTTCCTTTATGTTTCTATACTTAATGTAATCTGTTTTGTTTTGTTTTCTTCATTTACGTTATACATATTTGTAAATGTCTTGCCTGTCGGGTGTTGGCTAATGCTGTAAGTCTAACAATAAGTTTTTTCCTAAATAAATAAGATTGTGACAGAAGGAGGTGGTTAGATAATATGGTCTCAGTTTGAAAAAATGTATATATTAATGTATACTCACGAAGATAACACCGAGGCTCCACATGTCGCAGCCGGCGCCGTACCCGGGCGCGGTGGCGGATCGCGCCCGCGCCACCACTTCCGGCGCGGCGTACGGCAAGCTGAGGACAAACGGCACGATTAAATAGGGACGTTGACGCCATTAGAAAATAACTCGAAGACACAACGACTTCAGTAACAAAACGCTTAATATAGCCCTGAAAACCAGATTAATTTTCGATTAAATGCAAAATTAGATTGTTGTTGCTTTAAAACAAATTCTATGGGAGAATTGAGAATGTCTAAAAAAAATTACTAGTGGTTTTTTTTTGTATAGAAAAGTCAATTATAAGAAACTAATTTCAATATTTTGTCATTTAGTTCGCTACTTTTTTCAAAATTAATTATTGAAACTATTTTGGTTGATGACGTCAGATTCTAATTGAGGGCTCTCACGCTGCCAAATTTCTAAATCTATCTAAAAGCGTACGATGAGGCAACCCCTTTAATTATTTTTTTAATTATTTAATTATTATTTGCACGTCATGATACAGTCACGAGCTTTAATTTAGGACCCACTTAAGGTTGACAGCCCTGTCATATTGTATAGGAATTCAAAGGATATTTTTTTGAAATGGGTCCCAAATTAAAGCACGCGACCGTACAACGGGGTCGATTTTCCCTTGCAATAATATGATGACAGTGACTAAAGACTTCACTCGGTTAAAAATGTCAACCTTAGCGACATTTAGGTCTCACAGAAACTTTAGTCTAAACTGGTAGGCCCCTCTCTTGGTCGACCGTACCCAGTCACTGCTGTTTTAAAGTGAGGGTTGTTACCTGAAGCAAGGCGTCATCATGCGCGAGCGCTCGTCCGCATCGATGCGACGCGCGAACCCGAAGTCCACCACCTTCACTTTGGCCTCGTTCAGACGGCACGACGTCAGCATTATGTTCTGGAACAAGTACAGAATGATGTTACAGTAAAATTACATCAAGTTTACCACTGACAGATGGTTTGCCTTCATTTCATGTTCAACTTTAACGACCTACAAATAAAGCCAATTTTAGAATACCCAAGTTTGCAGATTTTGTAATAGCTACTTTATTTGTATGGTGTTAAAGTTGGAAATGAAATGAAGGCAAGCAATCTGTCAGTGGTAAACTAAAAGTAAACGTATTGTATGGTTGGTTAATTATTGGTGTTATACAGTGGTGGTGGTGGTGCGTCTGTGTGTATTGTCAACAGTGGCGAGGAATTTGTTTGAAAGTGGGTGAATCAACTTTTTCTTGCCACCCGTTGCTATGGTTGCACAAATTTTGTCCCTCGGACGACCTAAGCATTTTTCTATGGAACAGTATGAATATGTATATGTCACTTGGACAACTGGGGACCAAGTAAACAACACATAAAAGTTGATTATACAACGAGAGCATAAAGAGAGTCATTTCACCCGAGATTTTAGCAATCCGAGCCGTACGGCGACAGTGGTTAGACCCGTCGAGGGGGAAAAGGGTTTAAAGACCGAGTTTTACACTCGGCTGTTTACTTCGTCTGCAAGGAAATTAAACATGTCCCTGTGTAGTCACCTCGGGCTTCAGGTCTCGGTGCACGGCCCGGCGGCGCTGCATGTGTCGCACGGCGCAGGCCAGCTGCGCGAGCAGCCGCCGCGCGACCCGCTCGCCGACGCCGCCGCCGGACGCGATGTGCGAGGACAGCTCGCCGCCCGTGGCCAGCTCGGTCACTATGTACGTGAACGCCTGGGGAACGCATCATCACGATTAATATCAAAAATAATATGTTTTTGTTCAAAACTCCATTTTTGGCCCGTCGAGCGTCCTGTGCGCACACCTGTGCACATAACGCTTTGGCGCTGATCGGTGAACGAATATCTTAAATTTTGCTGTGTTACTGGGGAAAAAAATAACGTACGGCTTCAGCCGCTATCACATTAGCATTAGGAACGTTTTTTGGCCAATCACTGATCAGATGTCGGGGCGTGAAGAGAGGCGCCGACAAGGGGCCATTCATTTATTACGTAAGACGATTTAGGAGGGGGGGGGGGGGGGTCGACCATGTCTTATTTTTTCTTACAAGGGGGCGGGAGGGGGTCGATAATTCTTACGTAAGATCACAAAAAAACTTTTTAACAAAAAATTAAACCGCCGAAAAAACTGAAAAGCAAAAAATAATACCTTGTTTGTTTGACCTTAATCTAGGTACCAGTTTGAAGTCGGTGCCTCAGCACTTAGCCAGGAGGAGTGGACCTATAATCGTTTACCTGATTGGCTTCTATCACTCCTCCTGGCTCGTGCTGAGGCACCGACTTCAAACTGGTACCTAGATTAAGGTCAAACAAAAAAGGTATTATTTTTTGCTTTTCAGTTTTTTCGGCGGTTTAATTTTTTGTTAAAAAGTTTTTATTTTATACGTTTTTCTCATCTTTGGGGTAATTTTTTTTCCAAATTTATATAATACCAACTTCACCCTACCCTATCCAATAAAAAAGAATTATGAAAATCAAGACTACTCTGTAAAAAGTTAGTCAATCATCTCCTGTTTTCCTACCCTTAGGGTAGGAATATTATTTCCAAATTTAAATGGGGCCACCCTTATGGTATACGCTTTCCAATAAAAAAAGAATCATCAAAATCCGACTACTCTGTAATAAGTTATGCTTGGTCATATAGTACAATCAGTGACTGAACAATCAATCATCCCCTGTTTTCGTACCCTTAGGGTAAGAATATTATTTCCAAGTTTAAATGGGACCACCCTCGGGGTATACGCTTTCCAACAAAAAAAGAATCATCAAGATCGGACTACTCTGTAAAAAGTTATGTGTGATCATACATACAAAAAAAAAAACAAAAAAAAAATATACACGTCGAATTGAGAACCTCCTCCTTTTGTTTTCGTCGGTTGAAAAAGCGCAAAGTTAAGATTATACTCTGAAAAAGCGCGCGCTCGAATAATATGCGTATTAGGTAAATGATTTCCATGGCAAGAAAAATTCGAAAATAAAACTAAAGTTGATTATGAAACGGGGTTCGAGTTTCGCGCTTCGTAGTATAGGGCCTGGTTGTCGCACTGACTTGTGAGTGAAAATAGCTTTTGATGTTTGAGCCATGCAACTGTCATTGAACCTTGGATGGTGAAGGGATTTCTTGGTAGACTATACCGCTATACGTTTTTTTTTATCGTCCTACCCGCCTGTTTTGCAATGTCAGCACGCTATATAGGGGCGCAGGCTGAAAACCAGCGCGGTGATGAGTAATCCTCACCGCACATGCTGAGCCTGAGCATTATGCCACATAATTTTGTGTATTTTTTCTTTTTCTTTTTTATGGGCAATAAATGGTTTTTTTATTTATTTTATTTATTATTACCAAAAAATAAAAAAAATATTAGTAACTACAATAAAAGAGACGTTCCTAAAAATTGTCTCTTTGAAAAATAAAAATCAAAACAATCCAAACGTGTATTCACTTTTCCTTTAGATTCTTACGTAATAAATATTACACAAGGGGGAGGGGGTCGGCCGATTCTTATTTTTTCTTACATATGGGGGGAGGGGGTCAAAAACTGGCAAAAATCGTCTTACGTAATAAATGAATGGCCCCCAACTGATTAAAATCCGGGCCCGACATCCGACAAGTGGGAACCAGCTCTTAATGCTAAGTCCACTGGTCCTGACTGTATACCTATAACCTCAGAAACTATCATTTCGAGTAGGGCTATTTGTTAAACGATAACACAACTTACCGTGTCTTGTACAACTTCATGCAACGTTATGATGTAGGGGCATCCTTGGCATGCTTTCAGGAGTTCGATTTCTTGTTTGATATCCTTCTTCATGGATGACACTATCTGGAAGAAACGAAATAAGAAGTTAATAATAGTACATTTTTGTCGTGGCCTGGAAGTAGGCAATTGCTGGCTGAGTATGAGTATTAAACGGACGAGTTTGCTCGTCCGTTTAACTAATACGAAGCCAGCAATTGGTATTCCAGCCGAGACTATTATAAAGCTTTTCTCAAAAATGGTGAAGGAAGAAAAATAGAATAAACTTTTATTAACTTAAAAAGGTACAAAGAATTGCAAATCACTTAAAATTAAATGTCATTAAAACCTTTCCCGCCTTTTTTCATTAAAAAAAACTGCAGGTGTATTTTCTACCAAAAACACCACAAGCTGTTTCAAACACAATAAAAAAAGTCTGGAGTTCCAACAAACAACTGATACCGGTCAACCGGTCATTTGAATTGGCTGTATACGAATAGTGCCAACTTATTGCCATGGCCGTTTTAACTTTTTAGACTCGACAATAATGGAATTTGTATGCGACATTGTTGTCGAATTTATCGAGCCTGCAATGTTTTTAACTTTTTCATTTTCTTACTGACCATAAACTATGCACTTCGCGTTCTGATATGTAAAGAATAATGTCAACTTTTACGGATATTTTTGAGAAAATATACATTCTAATCAAATCCATACTAAACGTTCATAATTTTTGTAGACTTCCACCGATCTAAAACATATTTATTCCCCACGTTTAGAATAACAACGTCGCACTAACGTCGATAAGCCAAAGGCTACTAGAAACACAGGGGACCTTAAAGTCCCATCTTACAGACTGGCTAAAACTAAAAAATCGCTTCTGGGAAATTGCATACGGTTTTATAATAAAATTCCAAAAACTATAACGTAGCGAAACGTTGAAATGCGTTACGAAACTACCCACATATCTTCAACATCTTTAACCTCTTCACCGCCCCAGTCATCTAGTCGTGACAGCCAATGGAATGCCTCACACGCCATCGTCATCTACTGGGTGACCTTAGCCTCTGGACAAATACTAATACTACTGGTTTAGCAAGATATTTAAAACCAAACTGCAAAATATCAACAATCAGTCCAATATTTACCGAAAAACTAACGGTTTTCAATGTACCTATCACTTTGGAGGAGCCTGTTTATTTGGATGATATGATTTCATAGATTTTTTTTTGTTTTCTTGACTAATTAAGCAAATAACTATTTTACGATGTTGCTAAGTATCAGTCTTATCCATGGTTTCATTATTTCTCCCGAGGCTATGGACACCTTGTATACATGACTAATATTTCAACTCGAAATAAACCCTTCTACAATGGACTTTAAAGAGAAAATCGGTTTGTCATGTAACGCGGCGTGGCGTACAGAGTACGTCGCTTCGTTTGTTATGTGGCGGTTATACTACAATATAAGACGTAGTAGAACCAAAGTTAACGGCATAGCCCACCGCATTAGCACGCTGAAGTGGCAATGGGCCGGCCATATAACCCGAAGAACCGATAACCGTTGGGGTAGATGAGTTCTTGAGTGGAGACCACGGATCGGCAAACGTAGCGTGGGACGTCCTCAGACTCGGTGGAGCGATGATCTTCGCAAGGCGGCTGGCAACAGCTGGATGGGAGTGGCCGAGGATCGTGCTCAGTGGCGTGCCATGGGAGAGGCCTATGCCCAGTAGTGGACGAGCATAGGCTGATGATGAAGACGCAGTAACAGAATTCTTACCTTGACAGCGTATTCCTTTCCGGTGTCGCGCTGTATGCACTTTCTGCAGACGGAGTAGGAGCCGTCTCCGAGGAGGGGGGTGCTTAGGTCCACCGCGTACTTTTTGAAGAACGGAGACTCCTGCAATAGAGAACAAAATGTTACATACACATGTTGCTCACAGTGTTTTCCTCTACCGAAAAGCCAAGGTAAATTTCAAGTGTAGTTTCGCACATTTTCGAAAAACTCAGAGGTGCACGGGAAGGACTTTTAGAGAGGTCACTTCGTTTTCATTCAATTCATTTGTCATAATCATAATTTCACGTGCCAACCGACGTATGCCATAAAATGTATATGGAACCGTGCAGTCTTCAGGATTTTTTTGAAATGTCATCTCATCTTATAGAATACAGTGGGTTTAGGTTATTATAGCAACTATTCTGAAGAAAATACTGTTGGGAAACGATACATGCATATTAAATTCGGACAAACGTTAGAGAAACCCACTAGTATGTTAGAGTCCTATATCACTAAGCGAAAAACAACTACTAAGACTGTTGATGTTTATTAATTTCTGAGTAATTGGTTGTCTGGAAGAGATCGCTTTTTAGCGATAAGACAGGCTTTTGTCTACCTGATTTTTTATTTTTGTAATGTCACTGTACTGTTTTTGATGATATATTTGTATTGTATTGTATTGTAAGACGAGCAATTTACTATCTTAACACGTTGGCTGCGAAACCATCCATGTCTTTTTCGCACGGTACGCGTCTTACCGCCTGTGCAGGCGGGGCTGTGTGTCGCGTAAGTAACGCACGGTCTGAATGTACGTAAAAATCAGCACCGCAGCCAACGTTTTAAATTAAAATAGAGGGGGACAATCAAAGTATTCATTAGCTCGCTTTACCTTTTCTAATACCAACAACTAACAAATGGGATTTGCTCCCACTGTCTGTATTTCAAAATATATACAACCTAGGGGTCTTCAATGCTAGACTGAATATACTATTACTGAACCAGTACGATACCAGAGCAGATAGACCGTGACGTATTGAGGTCTATATTCCATGCCGTATAGCGAAAGCCACACAGAAGAGACGTGGGACGGGGGCGCCTCGCAGTCCGCGTCGTTTGTTCGCAGGCCGCGTCTCCGCCCCGTCTCTTCTGTCTGCTTTGGATCGCGACGCTTCTATACATTTGGTATGAAAACTGATTCAAGGGGCGCCACCTCTTCTGTGTGGCTTGCGCCTATGTCCCTGCTCATCATCACTAATATAAAGTTCAGTGCTCACCTTGGCGACCCACCCCGTGAGATTTTCGTCCTTCGGGCCGGTAGCCTGCATCCAGATCTCATCGGATAATGCGTTATCCGAGAACAGAATGCTGGGAGCCACGTACGAGTATCCTGTAAATAAACAAAAATGTAAATATAAATAATAGTTTATTATTGCAAAATTGGGAAGATAGCGTGTTGTCCAATATACAGCAGTGTCTCACGTCAAAAGTCTATGACCAGTGTGTTTTGCCAGTGATGACTTATGGCACTGAGACGTGGCCGCTAACGATGGGAGATAAAAACCGGTAGTCTGTAAAGTCGGTTTACGGACGATAGTTTAACGTGACAACGTCATAACAAACATTCAACCCCCCCCCCCGCACCTCGCATTGTACATCCTGGCCCTCGCCGATCTCTTGCAACTGGCCCTCGTCGCTCTCTTGCAAGTGGTCTGCTTCGCTGCTCTGTAGAATGTAACGTTACGTAACGTTACACGTACGTTACAATGAGTCATTTTTTTCGTGTATCATGGCCCGGCGTTCATCGATTTATTAGACGTTGTCACGTCAAAAACCTCAAGGTCCCTCAGAGGGCGATGGAGATGGTTATGCTCGGAGTTTCTTTGAGGGATCGCATTAGAAATGCGATGCGTATGGGTAAGGTTATGATGGGGTCTCACCGAGGAACAGTTTGTCGTGGTGGTTGGGCGCTTGCGAGGGCGAGTCGGTGGGCGGCATGCGCGTGAACTCCTCCGCGAAGTTGCAGGTGTCCGCGGCGTGCGCGAGCGCCGGGACGAATGGAGCCGAGACCTCGCGCCGCGCAACCGCCTCCCAATCTATCGTCTGCAACCAATTAATTAGGTTATTGTTTATTTAATTACTATCTAAATTCGGAATTTTTTGTGGTAATCCGATACACTCAAAAGTTATTAACTGTTTTCTCAAGATTTTGGTTTTGTTAGCGATTTCTTGCAGTAAGCCGACGATGGTATGGTAACCATTTCTTTATGTGAAAAAAATATATACATGTTATTTTCTGATATCCATATTTAATCCAATGGTAAGTTATAGTAGGTACTTAGCAAACTCTACATTTTGAAATTAAAATCTCATTTTTCACAAAAGGCGGCTAGACATGTTCTTTCCGTGTACCTTCATATTTCAAATCTGTTAGGTTAATCATAATAAAGAAACCAGATTCAACAGTCACATTGAAAAAAAAAACACAGTCACATTAAAAAAATGAGAAACATAACTTACAAAGCCGTCTTTCTAGAACAGTGCATACCGCTACGAAACTACCTAAAATCAGGCACGGTTCTAACCTGGAAGAAAGGGTGTCTCTTCAGTTCTTCGGCGTCCCCCTCGCCGCCTCCTAGACGCTTACGGGGATCTTTCACCAGCAACCTGAAAAATACACATCTCTTTTAGTCACACGTCGCGAATGATGAAGCACCGAGTTCGATTGCCAACATTTTTTTTTTATATTTTATTGTTTCTTTTTTACTTAAAACAGCCCAGCGATTGACCTTTATCCCGCTTGATACTGCAGTGCAGATGAGGCCGAAGATATTTGTTTCACTATCAGTTATCACTGGTTCATTAACAGCCTATTCACTTTAGCCATGAAGAGTGCCAAGTTGTAACTATCCGGAAATACAAAAGACGGGGCCGAATTCCATTCCTTAGCTGTCCGTAGGTATTACAAAAGACGAAGCGAACCGCTTCGTGCGAGCCAATGGAATATGAACTATACACCGTGAAATTTTAGTGGTTGTTTTCCCGAAACGAGGTGATTTAGTATCGATTGTACAATCGATTTATAATTACTATTTTGACTAGAGTCAAAAATCCAATTGTGAAAAACGAAAGTCGAAAATGACCGCAAACCAATAGTAACGCTTCATTGGTACAAGTAGCGTACGATCGTACGATAGGTTTGGTACCAACGCAGCGTTACTATTGGTTTGCGGTCATTTTCGACTTTCGTTTTTCACAATTGGATTTTTGACTCTAGTCAAAATAGTAATTATAAATCGATTGTACAATCGATACTAAATCACCTCGTTTCGGGAAAACAACCACTAAAATTTCACGGTGTATAAGGATGTCCGTTGGTAAAATGGAGATGGAGAAACTAGATCATGTGATTCGACGCACTCTCACCAAAATATATACGGTTAGAAACAGAAAAACAAGTAACTCTATGACGGTGTTCGAGGCATTATATTGTTATCAACATTAGCTGGGTCCCCGCTGAGCGAGCTGCCTCGCGAGGCTAGTGCACGAGGCATAAATTTGTTCGACACAAGGCTCAAAATGACGCCGAAAATGGCAGTTCGCTCAGTGGAAACCCGGCTAATGAGTCTTCGGGCTCGACGCTCCACCGAATCCAACGCGGCTAACTGATATTTGGCGGAGTCGCCCCAAAGGTGGCAGCAGTGTTCCATACACGATCTAAACTGTGCTTTGTATCTTTAAAAGGCTGCTCTGGCGTGAAATACTACCTCGCCTTATATAGGACACCAGCTAGGGTCATAGACATTTTATTGTTCGCGCCTGTCTTGTGGACGTGGCAAAAGTTAAGGGTATATAGCTAATATTTTTAGCGTGCCTTAGACCCTGTATCAAAATTAGTTGGGGGGCTTTCCCGGGAAGCACGAGTTTTAGTGAAATTGTGGATAACATTTTACAAATTTTTGCTTACGCCCCTGATTTTTAGTCAATCCTACATCAGCATGTGGGACGCCTGGCCTAAATCTCAAGTTTGCTGACTCGGAGTCGCTAATTTTATATCCAGCGAGACAACTTTTGTTTTTTTACGCTGCGTATGAACCACCAAGTTTTTTAGCAATAGTTTTCGCTCTGGACTCGATGGTATTTACAAGGAACTCCACTCACTTCTTTATAAAGTCCTGGACTTCAGGGCTGACATCTGTCGGCACGGGGTAGCTACACCGCACTATGCGTCTGGTGATCTCCTGCTGTGTGTTCTTCTCGCCTTCCACCGTGAAGGGAGACGCTCCGGTCAGGAGTTCGTAGGTCAGCACGCCGACTGACCACCAGTCTACCGCCTGCGGACAAGGGAAAACAATGATTAGTTAAATAATTTATTAATTCGGGCGTTACTTTGCAGCGATCCAATATATTCCCCGCACCTTGCACCGCACGTACTTTAAGAACAATGTTTATCAAAAGTTATGAAAGGGTCACAGGGTTACCATAGGAAAAGACTTGCAGTTCATTGATTAGACAAATCAACATCAGTAGGACGTCCACAGCTGGATATAGGCCTCCCTCATTGATACCCAATCATTACAGTTGGAAGCGACTTGCGTCCACCGTGAACCCGAGGCCTTTACCAAATCATTCGTCCATCTCGTTGGTGGAAGTCCCACGCTGCGCTTGTCAGTCTGTGGTCTCCGTTCAAAAACTTTTTTGACCGGATACCTACAGTTAGAAGTTTCATTTTGGTTATCAAACGAAGTTTCTTTCCTACTACTATTGTAGAAAGTTGTCAAAGTTATAATTTAGGCAACTATTACAACTTTCTAGTTACATATGATGACAGTGCAATAATCAAGTTAGGAGACCAAACCAGACGGTAGTCGAACGCAGAGATAAGGTACCAGCAGGCATTGAAGTTGAATGTCGTTATAACAATGTGTTGGTTATCAAAGCTACGTAGAAGACCGACAAAGATGTATTATATTGTGAACGCAAAAATAGTTAATGTAACCTAAAATAACTAAGTTGAAGTTGTAACATTTTTTTTTTGATTATCAGTGCTCTGTACTGTACCTGTTGAGCTTTTTTTTGTGTCGATGTTAGTAAAGGGGTCTGTGCGACATACTTTGTTTAATGTAAACAGAAGGTGAATGAGATTTGCAATGAAGATGTTTATACAAATGGTGGAAATAGTTCCGATCCGCATTGGTAAACTACTTTTAAATAGTGTATCTACCGTGTCAAATGATTCAGATATAATATAATAAAATAAAATATAAATAAATTGATTGACTGAGTTTAACATTTGGTGGTTTAGCATACGGTTGTGGTGCTCTGAAGATGAGCTCTGGTTGAGTTCGAAACGCGTCAGTGTAGTTTGGTGGTGGTGATGGTTGGGTTTGTGTGATTTGTGTGTGTTCGTACAGTGTGGAGGTGGAGGAACTGCATGAACACACATTTCTTGTATAAACGTAACTATCGTAAGGTCGCGGGTGAGCAAAGTAATTGTTTCAGTTCATTAATATGGACCTCCGCAAAGTAACGCCTAATTCAATAAATTAGATGTGTCGACTTTGACTTCATACCAATTGACGTAATCCTAAAATGAGCAAAGCTTGTACTTTGGGTATAATGGCGAATATAAATGAGCTTAATTACTTTTAATTCAAGCGCAGCTGTCCTAAATCGATGTTTTACCGTATTTTTTTACAAGCAACACGCTCCGTCACCTTTGTAGGGCATTGTTAAAACATGGACGCGATAAGAGCTGATCGATGGCCAAGATATGAGTCACGGTCGTTTGTTATTTTGCAAGTTTAAGATTCGCTACGCCGGGGAACTAGTGGGCCTGGTGTGGATGTAAACATCCCTGCAACCCACAACTTAGGCCTCGTTAAGATGATGCGAGAAACAAGTGCGAGTTGCGGTACATTGCTGTTGAAGAACGATCATTTGTAAATTCATAGCCGCTCTGGCTAGCAATATAACGAAACTGGCAAGCCATTTCTTTCCCCGTTTAAACGAAGCTTGAAGAAGAGTTTGCTTTTAGCTTATTTTTGCATAACCCGACCCGGGACCTCTATGTAGCTTGTTTGTCAAGTTCTTCAACCAGTAGGCTACCCGGTTGTCAAATGGTAGACATATTTCAGGATGACCAATATGACCATAGACTATATATATACTCTTCTTAGAAATCGGGTGATTGAATGACACCCAGAATACTAGGCTAAAAAATCCACGTAAGTTAATACATTCGATCCTTTCAGAATACGATTTTAATTGTTAGATTCGCTATATCTTCGCAGAAACTTTACCTAATTCGATCAAATAAGTACCTGTGTGTCGAGCTCTTCGCAAAATTTAAATACGCACATTTCCTTACAAATGATTACATTTTCCGACACGAGCCGAGCGCGCACGAAGCGTCGCCGGAAACGCCCGAACACGACTTCGGAACCTTGGCGACCGATATTGTTCTGGTGTATTATAAACCGTACGTAAGTTGTGTAATCAAAGAGTTTGAGCCGATTACTTGCTTTAAGCGAATAATAATTGAACGAGTCTTAAACGTGTATTGTTAATCTAATGGTCTGTCTTGAATTAAACATTTGGCTACATTTGGCTAAGTATATTTTTTGATTATATTTAGGCATAGTTTGCGTTCTTTTGTTTTATTTAGTTTAGGAGCCAACAAAATACATAAAGAGGCCTTATTGTCTAACGGGTTTGCGATCGCATTTGCCGTCTCTTTCTACCTCCATCGTATACAGCATGACAGAAAGAAGAGACGAAGGCGATTGTGATGCCGATTGCGTTAGACATTTATTTTGTAAAGCCTTGTTGTAACGCACTTGGAATCGCCATCGGTATCACTACTTTTTGTCACATGGTATAAGATGAGGATAAAATGGGATGGAGAATGTGATCGCGAACGTCCGTCTCTTTCTATCCTTATCATGGAACGATTGCAAGAAAGAGGTGGTGAAAGCGTTTGTGATTCCAAGTGCGCAGCAGACAATAAGACCTCGGGTCTTAATATCGCAAATTTACCCAAGCAAAGCAAGCCAAGAATTACAGGAAAAGAGGTCCGATCGATAATGATACCTGCTTCGTATCGATCTTTTTGTGCCATGATCATTTGATGTAAATCTTGCATTACAAAGGCATTGTCACTTCATTACACGCCAGGCTCATCTACAAATTTCTTATTTCACCACGATCAGCTATCAGCGAGGCAAAGTATAGCTAGTGACTTCTCGTTTAAGGCTATAATTGCTTGCAGCGTCTAAGGAACTGAAACCTTGAACGTGGCAGAAGCGAGGCCATAGACACACGCGGAAGGTTATTTTACAGCAATCGTTTAAGCCAAATCACCGCATCATGGTCTTTAACATATTCACAATAAGTCATAAAATCATCTAACGCCATTGAAAATGCGTGTTTCTTCAAGCAATTCGCAGTTTTATTGCTTGTAAATAGGTTGCAAATTTGATTATCGACGCTCACTAGGTCAATTACGTTTTTTTTTTCGCGAACTCCGGCATGGCAACAAATTTAACAATGTACCTACGAATTGCCTCATGGAATCTGCGCCGGCCGTCGAGCCCGGTAATAGCGCTTTGAACCTTGCAACCTTCACAATAAGGTACACAGCGTTAGATAAACGTTAACTGTATATTTAATAGCTCTAAAGATTAGTGATACTTCACAAAAAAAGTGCGGAAGAGCTTTGAATCTCAATTTAAGCGCTTGACAACAGCGATATCAAAGAAAATGTTCCAATCTCAATTTTCCGAGCAAGCTGAATTACTGAGAAACCTAAGGAAAGTAGAATACATGTAGGTAGCTACGAGTAGTCAGATGGTTGATAAAACTGCTTCACTCTTACAAATTCAAAGAGATTTAGGAACTTAGAAAGTTGACTGATTAAGCTATTCATGCGTACGAGAATAAATTTAGTATTCAAAGCGTCACCCTCTAGATAACATAACATTAACTCTCGAGAAGCGATCGTAATGATAATAAGATGTATGTATATATCATTTGTCATAGTCTTGCAGTCGTGGTAGCTTAGTGGAACTTCACACACACCATTGAATTTATTCGCAGGTGTGTGAAGATGTCCTCGCTATGCTTTTATTAACCGTAAACCTCACAATAAATTTCAAATGTAATTTCGCACGCAAATTCCGAAAATCTCAAGAGGCACAGGCGCGAACCCACGACCCTCTGCTTCAAACCAGTAAGCTACCACGGCTTTTTTTCTTCAGATAAAGAGTGATAATTATATCGAAATGTAAAAAAAAAACATTTAATGGTATCAAAAGTACAGAATGTTGATAGTGGTTGGCACTTCTTTTTAACTATGAAATACCTGTATTAAGAGGCACCTTTAAAATTATATTGTCAGGTGTTTAAGGACAGGGGCCTATTTTATAAAGCTACAAGTTACAATTTACAAGCGGAAGTCACTATCTAACACATAGGGTCAGAAAGAGACTTCCGCTTGTAAATTGTAACTTGTAGCTTTATAAAATAGGGCTCAGGAAAATCTAGATCTAGTCCAAGCGTCCAAACAATAACAAACTCATAATACAAAGCTTAATTATTATTCTGGGATCTGCGGCTTAGGGTCGGCTGACCGGGTTAATGAATAAGTACAAGCTAGCTTGCCTGTTAAGTTAGTGCTGACACAAATAACGTTTATTTGCCTTGCAATTAATCACCAGAAAACAGTTCCGTTAGGGGTTCGGAATTTACAAGTACTTAATCAATAGACAAACTATTTGTAACTCTAAGGTAATGGATATAAAATTCGCTTCCGATCTCAGTGGTAGCATAAACGGGTTTTTTTGTGAAACTGGTTGTGTGGATAAAAGTGAATTTATTAGGTATAATCACACGGCAATAAATCTAAAGAGAGATGTGTTTTTAAAAACGTTATACTGTATGAACGCAAACAAAATTAATACTAGAGGCGAGAGCGCGCAATCTGTACTGCCCATGGATGGATACATGTTTGCTATCATCATTTAACAAAAAATGACAACAGAGTCATAAACCTAAAACACTACTTATTCTGCAAACTATACCAACTTGTCCACTTCCTACGATGCATCAGCAAAATATAATTCACAAGGCTTCATTGAAATCATAATCTGCGAAGGTTTTTATAAAAGGCAACACTAACCATCTAACCTCAGTGAGATTAGCCCACTGTTTCAAATCCCTGTGACATATGCTAGTGAAAGTAAACTGGGCATAGACAAATCTGCAAGGCAACTAGATCATAACTCCTCACGACTCCGAGCTGTGACGGAGTCAACGAGTGTAGCAATCGGACCATTGTCTTATGCAAGCGTAAATACAAAATACGACAAATAGGGCAATGTATCTGGAACGAAATATAAAGTATTGGTGTGCGAGTTTGTTCGATTTTTGTGAGACAGCGTTCGATATTGGTGCAGTGGATTTTACGCTGTACGCTGTGTCAAGGACGACATGCACGTGTTTTACGCTACTGTTGTGAAAGAATGAGGGTAATGATTTATACGAGGTTTTAGAAATGTAGTATCAACACATCTTCGTTTCGCTATATACGAAAAACTTTATGTTTGAAATTTAGATACAAAGCACTTTGCTCGCTTTGATATGAGACTGTAAGTTAGCGAATCACGATATCGTGGTTTCTATTCGGAAGGCTCTTAAAGGTAGTTAATGGCAAGATGGCGAACTTTAATACGTCGTCTTTGAACTAATTGATTTGTGTTGAATTCTAAAGCATAACTAGTAACACAACAAGTAATTAAATTAATATTTCACTTGTAGCCGGTTCAATGTTCCGTCCTTGGACTTGGAAGATGGAAGAGCATTTAATTAACAAAATCATTAATGTCAAGTTTGATTTCAATTAGTTAATGGCACTAAATAAGTTTGTATACGAAAGCGATTTGATGGTATATGGTTGGAGTATTGATTATGTTGGAAAAGTTGACATGTCCTTGCTTTCTTGCAACGCTTTCGGTACCCAGTGAGAACGAATTTAACGTCAGAGAAAACCAAATAAATACCTATTATATTGAAGGAACTGGTAATAGCACCTACAAGTCAGAGATAGGTGATACTAGCTGTAAACTAGATATTTCCAAGGAAAAAAGCGAGTTGAGAAATAAAGAACATTTAGAATATTCAGAATCTTCGTAGAAAAAAAATTATGGATTGCGGAATTAAGTTAAATGAAAGAGCAGTCATTGTTGGCCAAGGTACAGATCCACAAATGACCTTCGCTCACGGTCCACTGGGCCGCAGCGAAGAAAACGAAGCCCACGCAACTCTTAATGTAACGCGAGAAAATCCGGAAACCACCACTTAAATCCATTGGTTAGGTTACGCAACAACTCTTCAATTTAGTTGTTTACGGTCGCGCCATTTGTCAAAATCGTGATCTGTTCTATGAAATGGATAACAGATACAGCAGATCTTAGAGAGTTAACAGTTACGGCAAATAAAATAAGGCAATGATTCTAACTCGAGATTCCTATTTTAGCGAAGACTATCCTTGAAAACGGAGGAAAACATCTAAAGAATACGAATACTTGTTCCTGAGTTTTGGATGTTTTCTATGTACCTATTTAAGTATTTATTTATCTATATAAGTATGTTTATCGTCGTCTAGTACCCATAGTACAAGCTTTGCTTAGTTTGGGACTAGGTCGATTTGTGTAAGATTGTCCCCTAATATTTATTTATTTATTTATTTAAAGTTATTTTTGCCTATTGATCGAAACTATCATTTCTTCTAAGAAATAATTTTTAATATTGTCTAGTATTTTATCAGCAACCAAAGACACTTATTTCCCTTCAGCAAATATCTTAATACACTTGAGGATTTTGTTCCGTCTAGACATTTATACAAGGTAAAATAAATGATTTAGATGTAAGTTAAGGTATTGGCCTCTAATTCGTAAGCACCTTATGTAATCTAATAATTTTGAGACAGTGTTGATTGTTTGCCGTAATGTTTTAACAAGATCTTTTTTTTTCCAGCTGATCTTTTTATATCCAGCTGATTGTTTCAAGGTAAGTTCCGTGGAGTTCGTCTAGTTCTGAAGAATCAGCGATCCAACGCAAACATAGATGATATAATGTTGTTTGTTCGTACATTAGAGGTATATTACGTGTTTGTAAGTGTTTTGATGGACGGTGGGGCTTGTAAATCTGTTCTATTGTTTTGTTTATTAGCCCGATGCGGTTTGGATGCTCGCACGTGTTAAGTGTTTGTGTATTGAACAACATGTTATTCTAATATTTGCTAAAGCGACATTAGCAAGTCATTCTCTTTGTTAATTATTTTTTTCGTTGTGACTACAATTTTCAAGTCGTCTCTTTGTGGATTCTTTTTTAGCTGTGACTAGTATTGAGATAAACTAATAAATAGGGCGTCGTTATATTTAAATAAAACTTATTAGTGTTGCCTACAGTTTAATTGAGATAATAATAGATCGAATGTAACACTTGACTTCTTGTCTACGATCTACAACAAAACCACTCCTCGGAGTCCACAGCTGTTTCTATTCAAAACGTTCAAGAATTAAGTTATACCTATAACTTTAAGCTCTACTAATTAGGATACAGAAGCGCCGTAGCTCATTTAGGGCACGGATAATCATCATTATAGTAATTTACAATATTATAATTAAAATGGGATTAAAATTGTGGATCACGTGATTCGCTCACATATCTTTTTAGCAAGTAGCTTAAAATATAGACCATCTAATACTGCAGAAAAGTTATTAACTGACTTTCTAGTTTTGATATCCTTTTTTCCTGAAATAAAATGGAATACCGCATGGACCAAATTATTACTTTCAACAAGTTGGAAACCAAGTGAGAAGTATACCGACGTTTACGGTATTTATTGTCTGTTGACAAACCTTGATATGCCAACAACGTAATATAAAGCATAAGGAAATGGTGTTACATAATATCTAGAAGCCATGAGGGCAGTCAGTTGAACGCTGCTAATACTATTGTTTACTACATACCAATGTTTATAATCAGGAAGCGATTACTGTTCTAACGATATGTATAATACGAGTTATGTTTGTGAATGTTTAAAGCCGAAGTAACCGAATAAAGCCACATTAATCAGGAACCGCAAAAGATCTTTCAAAATAGAAAGTGTGCAAGGAGCCTTTGTTCCTAATGTGGGAAGAAAAGAAAATGACGATTATGATGATCTACAGAGAACATATTAAGACGGTGATGACGCATGACAAGGTTGAATTGAAGAAAGACTTGTTGCACCAACCCGGAATGATTTAAAAAAACCGGCAAGACAAAACAAATGATGTGGCAATGCAATGACGCTTAATGTGGCTTAATTCCTTCATGATTAACAGCCTCTTGCACTCAACAGTGGGAATCATTGCTCGGTTATCAGTTTAATTAAGTCAAACAATAATGCGAAAAACATGAAAATACAATTATAATATACACAAGTATTTATAACTTAACCTTCAGCACGCGTCGGCCGTAGTGGATACGTGCATATAAAATCCTACGAAGTTTACGTTTGAATATACATACTATTATTAGAAACACATCAATACTGTATACCTAGCACGTTTCTATACTGACGAGCAAAAATAAAGGGTCGGTTGCAAAAATGACGATAACTACAAAACCCGCTATGATAGCTTCTTCGAGTAAAATGAGTTTAGTAAAGAGTTTTATTCTTAACCAGAAAAAGTTTAATTGAGAATAAGCTCTTTACTAAACTCATTTTACTCGAAGAAGCATCACAGCGGGTTTTGCAGTTATCGTCATTTTTGTAACCGACCCTTTATTTTTGCTCGTCAGTGTATTATTTTCCTGGATGAAATTATAGTTTAAATATCTAGATCGTACTCACACAAAACACCCAACCATCTTTTGCCATTTCTTAATTGTGTATCTAAAAACATAATCCTCCTTCGACAGTCAGGTGAAAATTATTCAATATTTTTTTAGGTAGATAGTAGCACATAAGACGTATTATAATCTAGACTTACTCGTTATAAGACAGTAACGTAACTGATTGACAGTCAACGCACAGCCTAAACCACTGAAGCTATGGACTTGAAATTTGCCAGACATATTCCTTGAGGATCAGAAAAGTGCGTTAAGGCATTTTTTTTTGTAATTCAGACGTGACAGAGAGAAAATTTTGTATTCTTCCACCCTTGACGCTAGTAACTTTAATTCCGTTTTGTCCTGTTAATACTATACCACATGTAAGCCAGATTCATATTTAAAGAGGGAACGTTATGTAATATTTATACTCGCTATTGAGCCCTTGAACTTCTTTGTATAATATCCTGTCTTCGTTATATCTAATTGGCTATTACCTCGAGAGAGTCGTAAAGGACTCTTCTTGTTTATCTTCCATTCAGCCGCAAGGATGTCTCGAAGAACAGTTTCAAGGAAACATACTAAGGTAGCCTGAGAATTTTAGAGTGATGTCAGATTTAGCCGAAACATTAAATGGAATCTACCGACTGCCTGTACGTTAAGACGATTCAAATGCCGATGGAAATGAAAAATAACCATAACCACTTTAATAAATAATATGCAATTCAACGGTTGCTAGAGGCTATTTACCAGGACGTTTAACCCGAAAAATGAATAAAAAGTGATTTCACCGAACTCTTAACTCATAGGTAACAGCAAGCCAAATGGAGACCGGTACAAAAGGTCCAAGTCTATTTAAACATGATAAGGCCGAAACTCGAATTCGGCGAAAGAAGTACTGATATGATAACTGACTACATTATTCGAGTATATTTCTAATGCTTGTAATTTCTAGTGAATCTTCATGTCGGATAGTCTAGACGGTCTAAAACAACGTAGCTATTAATTATTATTGCCTAATTACAGAAACTATAATAAGTAAGAATATAAATTTCACGTTTTTATTTATCGTGTAACGAAACGTTATTGAACAAGGTCAGACAGGTCCTTAAAAGGTATTGTATAAAAATTGCCTTTTACATTTTGACGCAATATTTAAAACAAAAGAGAAGCAAATTATCTTAACATATTTTAAATATGCATTGTTTGTTACAATTGCACCTTTGAACAAATTATCATAAACACAAAAACTCATGCCTTTAATTTTTCATTATAACAAATCTCGATAACCGATCAAACAATTGATTGAAAAAAAAAACTCATTAATTTAGACAAAGGTGTATATCAAAGATCGTGACAGACAGACGTCAAGCGAAGCGATATAATTTATTGACTAGATATTTCATAATGCCTGAAGCAACTCGCAATCGATTATGGGTTTCGATTATTCGCACGTATGAGTTATACTGGTAGACAAGTTAGCGCCGCCAAGAAGTTAATGCCCTAATTGTAATTATATATGTAGTAGATTAATGACAATTATCAAATCAATTTAATTAATTAATCTCGATCGCAAATTCATTCTTGGGTAACAATGAAGGTCAATGTTAACAACATCATGAAATTCTAGCACAATTTTGTTTAGACGTTCGGCGACTCCATTTCTTTGCAGATGTTCGAGTGATTTTATAATTTATTCCCCTTTTATTACATGTCTTGACTACATAAATCGTGTACGTTTTTTTTTATCTACACCTTTATGAAGTCCTGATGACCCATCGTCACAGGGCGCAATGCTGACATGACATAACATAACGCAGTTCCCAAGTTCAATGCTGGACCGTAGTCATAGTCACCCACTTGCATGACCCACTAACCCGCTTATGGCTCGACCTCGCCGACTGGCACACTTTTATCCGCCACGTCGAGAACCGACTCTAAAACTCTTCACTTACGATTCACGTTGGTGTATTGAGGTTCGCGAAACACTTGCGAGGGATTTTATACTTTGCTGTTTAAAGTTAAGGTTGGTTAGGAGGATTTTTTAGCTACCGCTCTGACATTGATTTGACAGTTTTCATTTTTCAGTTTTCCTTGTTCGAGAAGGACGTGCGAATTTTTAATCAGAGCATGACTTCGTGTAATATTTAAATAGAGATACTGTTTGATGTGCCCTTCCTGCTTGTATGATAAAAGACGTAGTTGAGATCAAAAAGAACTGTCGATGTGGCTACCTTCGGTACGTCTAACACGTGTCATTTTCTCGCTTGTCGTTCAGTCTGTCCTCCTGTGTCAGTTCTAAAAGGACACAGTCACCAAGCAACTAAGCGAGTCGTAGTCACTCATTATCATAACCAAGAAAAGAAGAGTTGTCCATTTTGAAAGGTGACCTTCGTCTACTCTCCCGAGATGACAAAATGCGTAAATAAAACGATTCCATTCTATAAAAACGTCTCTGTATCTGACTTAACCTAATCATCGCACATGAACGGATCGACGCGAGTTTATTTTGTTTTACCATTGAATTTGCGTTCAATATTGACGTCAACGGCACAAGGGTTGACAGCCTGAAGGCGTGGGCCTGACTAGTCCCTATTTAGCCTTCAATAAAACTTTAAACTAACAGTTGGGAGTTGAGGAATGCCCTAAGCCTTAGGGCCTAACTAAGGTGTAGGGGCTTAAGGTGTTGCAATGACTGAAAGAGGAGACGAAACAATTCAAAGTCATTAGTATCGTGTTATAGTTGATGGCCTTAAAGGTTAGGCATGAGGGTTCTATCTTTGTCCCCTGTTGTTTACAAGAGACACTCGTTGTTTTTGCATGCAGTAAGTGGTTAGTGCATAATGAAGGTAAACAGTTTTTTCTGCCTCGTGCAATGATATTGCTGTGAACAGTTCAAGATCATAGTATGATAGGACCCTGAAGGTCGGCATCCATTCCAACACGGGAACTAAGCATTGACAATAAGAAGTATTTTTGTTTAAGCAACTTAGTAGGTAGGTATTGTGTGCAATCAGTGGTTTTACAAAAGAGTTTAGGTTCGATCAAAGTAAACTAAAATAAGGAGAATCCAAACAGCGCATTTCCGTATATCCTTCTAATTTGCTTCATGAGTTTACTAGTAATTACAATAAACTTGTTTTGGATGAGACAGAGGAGATCTCTTATAGCAAAATATTTTTTCCCATTAGATCCAGTATTGTTGCCGTTTTAACCAAAATAGCTTCATGACTATCACGATGAACTTTAACTGGTTATCAACTTTCCAATGTTCGTTATAATCACTTCCTTGTATACTCCCACCGTTTTTTCTAGGTACTTGTCACAATTCCATGAATTCCCCGCCTAGCCGTAAACAACAATTATAACGCTCTGGTATTTTTCGGATTACTTAGTCGCGTGCAAGAAACTTCCAGACTTAATGGATCAATATCGGATGAATGAATAGATTAGACGTTAATAAAGCTTCTAAGGGATGTTCAGGCGTCTGAGAGGTTATCCGTCGAGAATACATATATTGTCTAATGTTTATTTGGGCAAAAAACGGAACAATATAATGAGTGAAATTAAAGACAATGAATGAATGTATGAATGAATCAATTTATTTCAGACATTAGTCCGTTTTGTTAGTAACAATTGTAATAAGGAAGTTAGAAAATATAACATCATCCTCCCGGTGAAGCAATACGACGTCGTGTGTAGCTTCACCAAAGAGCTCAGTATGGGGCTGTCCCACCGATCAACAATCACTTGGCTCAACTATGACTATGGACTTGGTCTGTCTCAATTGAACATCAATACGCCTATGTGCCCTGTTCGTGAAACAGTATATTATATCCAACACATCGTTTGCGTCATCTGTTTTACGGTGCGTGTGCTGTGAATGCTGTGATATATGGAATATTGTAGGTAAATGAGAGGAAAAATGACTAAGCATTTTTATTCCTGTCAACTAATCTGAATATTATTTATATAAAATATTGTAGAAAATATCTTTTGTTGTTACTAGCCGCTAACTAAAGAAAAAAACTATGTCTAATTATATTATACAACCAGAAGACGATAATTGACGATTGGTAATAAAAAAAATTACGTTAGCGTTTAGCAATTATGTCTATGTTGTGCTTTTCTCAAGCATCTTCCGTCTTCTGATCTATATCAGAACTAAATGTATACGAAGAAAGGACTTCATATCATCATCCATTCCTATAATACAACACCAATATGTATGTACGTATGTATATAAACCTAACTTGTCAATCATGAAGCCCGCACTTTGCTCCCGCCGTTCATTGCCCGCCATTATTTTATTTATATTTTATTTCATACAACCCGAACCAATATACAAATAAGACTGTATTTGGGTTAAAATATATTTATTTATTCTAGTTTGGCTTTCTGATATAGATGATGTGTTACGAGTTAAAGTTATTTTAGCAGTTTAAATATCGCCTGTTTAATCCTGACATCCTAAGCCTCGTAGTGTATATACAGAACCGACCCTGAACTCCAGTAGGACAGCCTTACTTAGTATCGACTCTTGAGCGCAATGCTTTGCTGCCTGTGCCGAATGCTTGTCTGCATCTCCTATCTTGTCATGTCCAACCGCTGCAGAAAATCACTCTAATTAAATGTCATCAATGAAAATAAGGTTGGACAAGACGACGACGGAAAAGGTCTATGAGCACATCCGTGAAGCGTGGGTCGATTACAGGGATCCCAATTGTTTATCGACGCGCTCGAGTCCCAATAATTTTAAGTTTTTTAACAAGCGCCAGCAGATGTTCCCGCTTTCCGACTTCTGGGTATTGGTGTGGTGTCCTGCCGTTTCAAAGAAGCGCAAAAATAAAACCGCTAGATAGTGTCCAGATAAAAATTCTAATGTCTCTTCTGAGGGCTAAGAGGAATGTGATGAAATGGCAGAGTATAGTTGTAATAGTGAACAGAAACACTAGGAAACGTTCAGGATTTAGCGGCAGGCTGGCAGCGACACGGCGCGCGGGTATGTAGGTTAGTTGGCCACCGGGCCGCGAGGCCCGAGATAGGTGCCTTCGTCTGCGATGGGTTCCGTTAAGCATTTTAATGGGTAATTCATCGAGTGTTGATTAAGAAAACTTAATCCTGACGTCAATGTGATAGTGATTTATGATTCACTCATCATGAGCAGTTTACAGTTAGGGTAGGTCATGGCATAAATATTAGTTAACTTAACAGAGAGTGGCTCACAAGGGGTAAAAAACAAAAAACTTTGTTTAAGTGCATACCGGTTAGGGTAAACAATTATCCTAGGAATATAGGAATAGCAATCTCATATTCCAATGAACTATATCAAGTAGCAACAACCGAATTCAGGTTCATTGATATACGATAATTAATAGACAAAGCAAGCGAAATTCTAGAAGTTTTACAGTCAACAACACAACACTTACACCCTATTGTCTGCCTGAATTTTTATTTTTGTAATGTCACTATACTGTTTTTGGTGTTCAATAAAGAATATTTTTATTGTATTGTATAGACAGGTGAAGGTAACTATACTATTTTCCCGACTTTTTTAAAGTAGAATGGTTTTGAAATCCATTTTATTTTAGTGGGGGTGCTTCTTTTTACAAGAATTGGAATTTGTAACAATAGATAACTAAAATAATATGCCCACAAACATCTACGGGTTTCAAGTGAGATAACGATTTCCAGAAAGTTTGA
Source organism: Archips crataeganus (assembly GCA_947859365.1). Lineage (NCBI taxonomy): Eukaryota > Metazoa > Arthropoda > Insecta > Lepidoptera > Tortricidae > Archips > Archips crataeganus. The sequence goes on along the minus strand of OX402071.1, from coordinate 3,001,235 downwards.
TATAATATTTTTTCCTCTTCCAATCCAACTCAACAGATTAGTTGGTTCAATATTGAATATTCCGCGAACTATAAGGTGATCTATTTTTGTTCGACGTTTTATTTAATATAATGGAAAACCGAGAATTATCGTGAAATTAAATATTTACCGGGCATTTGTTCAACATAATATAAGTAGGAAAAAAGTTGCCTGTTGTTGTTGTTATGATGGTTGTTATTGTGTTGGTATCGTTAGAGAAGGTTATTTTAAAGACCGTACCTAAGTTAACAAACACTAAGTAAATGCAAAGTATCAAAGGGGGGGGGGTCGACCATGTCTTATTTTTCATACAAGGGGGGCCTGGTCAAGTCCGAAAAGTTGATCAAATGTTTTGTAGGAATTTTGAATTTAGATGTTTTACCCAGTGTTCTTTTTTCAACAGTCAATTATTTCGATTTATCGGGTTTCACCAGGCGACCCTGGAAATAATATTAATAACATCTTCCGTTTGTAAAAACTCAATACAGTTAACACGCAAAAGGATAATAAACAATCAACAACAGCGTACATCGAAACTGTACAAGCAACTAAAAAGTACCTTCATGGAAAAATATATATTATCTATATTTGTATGTATATCGTCATGACGTAGTGGTGGCCTATTTAATTTGAACTATGGTCAGTCAAGCTAAGGGCCGTGAATTCGATACCGGGCTCGCACTTCTGAGTTTTCAGAATTTTATAAACGAAATTACATTTGGGATTTGCCATGAGCTTTACAACTGCGAAGACTGCGAGTTCAATGATGTGTGTCAAGTTCCCGATCCACTCTGGGCTCGCGTGGGAACTATTCTGAGAGGAGACTAGTGCCCTACAACGGGACTTATTCGCCTCGTGAGCCAGCGTTTCTGAAACTATTGAAATAAAAACAATATTTGTGAATTTTGAAGTCGAGTCAAGTCAAACGGATTGGATCGGCAGGGCCCATTTGCTATAGAAAACGGACAGAAGGTTAATGGAAATGGCTTGGGGTCCCGGTAGCCTCGCGTGCGACCTTACTCCATCCCACATTGCTTTCTGAGTAATTACAATTAAATTAATAGACCCAGGGAATATGATGAAACTTGTCAAGCCTTAGTTTTAAAGTAGACAAAGAATTAACAAAAACTCCAAATGAAAAACGTTTAAAAAAAATTCGACCTTTATCAAAAAAGCCGTTTATGCTGCAGAGTGTCAACATTCGAAAATAGGTGAAAATAGAGTTTTTCGCAATAATGAGTCGTTTTCCAATGTCTCGGTCGACGGTGATCGAGACAGCTCTATAATCAACGGAACGAGTGTGCAAGTCATTGCGAATTTAATGACGGATAAGTGTCGGCGATAAATCAAGCAAACCGTACAGAATAATTCTTTTTCTGCCGAATTAACTTTCATTTTGGAGAAAAAGATTGAAAAAATAGTAAAAAAGTTTAAGACTAGAATTTAAAGTCGAGTAACCTCTCTCCAGTGTTTCCTCGGTCGCGATTTTTTAAGGTAATCTCAGGCGAATTGCGCCATTCTAAATCATCCGTTTCACTTTTGCCAGAGCACTTTCACTGCTAACGGTACGCGAGTCCGTGAACGTATCAAATTGGTCTTTAAGATCTGGTGGATAACCCTGAGATCACAACGGCATCGTGCATTAATCCGCCGAATGCGCGAAGCTCAGAATTAGTAATCGAGCATCAGAGGAAAAGAGATCACTCCGGAATAGGCATAAAGTTTAGAACGGTGCGTTTTGGCGGACAATTCCGAAGGCAGCCGAAGACAGCCGAGCGCCGGCCGAGCGCTGGAGCAATGGCTCTCTCGAGCGCGTGAGTTTGAAAGTCGAATACACCCCCACCACGGAGTCTTCGGTACCGTAACCGCTTGTGTCATCCGTTACAGAGCGGTGAAACTCTTGTTACGTTGGTCGGACCGCTATATTATGCCTACGAATGACTGCGTAGCCGGTGCGTTGCGTTCCATTTAAATTCGCGATACTGTTTAAAATGAGGACAAAATCAAATTAACGGAACATGAAAATTATATTAGTTACGATACTGATAAGGATTGTAAATTTAACCTTAGAGCAGAAATAGCTGAAGGTATTAATAATTACAAAATATACTTGAATGATGCTAGTGCGCCAGCATATATAATAAACAAATGGCACTAGGGCATTGAATTACAATAAGATGCAGGCGGAAATTGCGGCGATCTTGATGGCATAAATAGCGTCGACCTTTGAAGATGTTTTCTAGATAGCGCAGAGTGCAGACACACCTACGTGTGCGAATCTAGAACGAACCTTGATATAACATCATGAATCTAGATAACAGATAAGGTGGAGATGATTAAGTTCGAAAGCGGATTTAAAAATGCACTCCAAAAAACTTTTTCATATAGACCGTGGGGTATGGAGTTGAACTTTTCTGCTTTCAAAACAATTTCAAAACATAGATTAAAAGAAATGTCCATTACGATATTATCTTAATGCCATGCCCGAAATGAAGAAGAGAACGGCTGGCCATAAATCAAGCGTTTCGCTTTCGAGAGGCAATGTTTCGCTACTGGTACTCCGTTCTTCAAACTCCATCGCCCCAAGGACAACTTAATAGCAGAAGCAAATGAAAAAGAAGCCAATCGATTACAAACGGTAATCGTGTAGAATAGAAACTAACGTTAGTGGAATCGAGGTCATAGAAACAGGCGATTGCAAATACATAACCTTTAATTATTCGTACATACAATATACGACAGTCAAATTGGCTGTCATCAAAATGTTTAGTGCAATAAATGTCAAGAATATGGGCAATTAGAGGCTGGGGTATGATTAGACTGACGGCGTAGATAATTCTGGAAGTTTTTGCGACAGCTCGCTTCTCACGTTTACTCAATGAGGACACGTAGATGTAATAATAATGATTGGCGTATAATTACTGTGTAAACAGGATCATCTGATACGGTTAACGTTAATGTTTGAAATAGCCTCCGCTTGACGACTATTCAAGGTGGTTAATCAACCTCCCAAAAAGGGCAAAGCCCTGCGGTAAATTGCAATGTCGAGCCTCGATCCGAGAGCGTAAACACATATTATGCACAACCCCCACAGAGATTCATCGACTTTGAACCTTGGATGGTAGAGATTAAGGTAACAATTTAATGCTTCCAATAATCGCATGTCGAAGGAAAGTGGAGTCGTGATACGGGGAAACCCGAGCTGCGGCACGCGAGTCTGCCGAAACAGGTTGGTTGGTAATTTTATCCTTATCATTGTAGTGCGAACACGCTCAAGTGGGAACGGGACGGAGTAAGATGGTGTAGCGGAACTTATCTCTATTTATAATTGGACCGATGTGATACCCGGAGTCGGTAATAACAGAACCGCAATGTGTCATCTGGGTTACGCTGTTTACCGAGATAACAACTTTTAACTATGGACGCGTTCAATTATAAAAATTTAAGGATAACTTAATTGTATAATAATAGCCATCAATAAACAATAATTAAAGTGTGTAAACTGCAATAAACATTTAACGTTGAGCGAGGAACAAAAGATGACCTTTGTTAAATAAGTAGTTAATTACATTGCTATAGGTACTAAACGAGAAATCTGCAAAAGACCAACACAATAAGGCTCTATCCGCATTTTGCCGAGCCGGAACTAAAAGCGGAACCTGAGCTCAGGCTGCATAAAAGACTGTAGGTAATGACGCCGCCACGAGACCGAAAAAAAAGTAAGCCACAGTGAAAGTGCCAGTATCAAACCTCTCGACTGACAATCGAAATTTAAAATTGGAACACGCCGACCTCATTCCACACGCGTCTTCGCAACAGAGCGGACGGGTGGCAGTGCAAAAATAAATCATCAAAATTAGTTTTGTAACACTCGGTAATATTTCATTATACCATTCATTAATAACGAGAGATCCTGGGACCTGCGGAGTCTGAATGAACTGTATCAATGGGTACCATTCCATTTTCTTTTTATAACAAAAAGTCGTTATGCTCTGATAAATTTAATTATATTCTTGGCTTTCACTTCTAGAGCGTTCAAAGGCAACATTGCAAGCTTAATAATAGTCCTATTTTGAAACAGTATATCGAAACGTAGAAACGTGGTAAGTTGATATTGAATAACAAGTTAACAGCCGAGTTGTTCGCGTCATCAGCAGAGATCAACAAAGAGGCATCGGACGCGCGTTATGCTATGATATGGCAGTGTTATTAACATATTGCATACTATAAACGCAACTAGCGGTGGGAGGCTGCGCTGTTTTATGTAACAGGCTATTGCTAGTTAAATTAGCGGAGCGACGGGTGCACCTGCACCGAGCTGAATTACCGATTTAAATACGTCTATGTGAATTATTGGAGTTCACAAACCCAATACGGCCTAAAAACAGGTCTGTAAGTTTAGGAAGTGAAGATACTTTTGAAATTGATCTTAAATCAGTAATCGAATCGCTGTACCTACAAGGTGCAGAAATTGCAGATTAAATTCAGCGTAAAGAGAACTGTACAACGAAAGTCGCTCGTTGCGAAACTGATTCCATTTACTGCGCTTTCACTGCCTTAACGGCGGTGGGAATACCTTATATTTGATAATGTGGTAATATTCGGCAATTTCGCAATACGGTGCAATGTTAATAGGATTTTTAGCATAAATATCACCGTGAGGATGAATGGGACTTTCGCTGTTTTTTATTATAAGCAAATGCCGTGCTGATTAATAACAATGATACAGCTGTAAAGTTACGCAGATAAGAAATTTATCGAAGGACGAGTCATTAATTGAAAGACAACAACATTTCAAGATACCTACGCTCGAGGAAGTAATACAAAGAACTGATTCCGGTCCCAAGCTAATCGCGAAATCTATCATTATCATTTACAGTAAAAATAGTAAGATGAATATAATATTAAGTAATCTCAAATGGAGATATACGACTGAAACTGAATTACAAGGCACACCAAATTTCGTCTTATGCATATTTGGAGACTAAAAAAACGGATCAAATACGTGATATCATGTACAAATTAACAGAGCACAACCTTGCATCAATCAAACAGCTTAACGGGAAATTACAACCCGTTTTGCTTTTAACAGTCCGAGCAGAAATTGTCTCGCTAACGTCCTGGTTCACCTCGGCGATATCAGCGAGAAACTTACGACTCCAATGCGAGTTTATTGCATCCTTTGCACGGATCAAGGAAATGTTGAGTAATTTAAGAAAATATACGAGGAAGCCTTGATTTTTGACCCTTAAACTGTATTTTTGATATCCGGTTGGGTAGTTCGAACAGTAAAACTCTGACACTTCTATTTTGGATGGTTGGACTTCTATTATCTACATTGGATGATGACAAATCCTTCAATTCAATGAAATGTGTTAAAAATGCAGTTAAAGGAAGACTAAGCGTGGCGGTCAAACTATAAGTAAGCAGCAGTTCCCTCTTTAAAAAATATAATAAAATAAGTAAAGAATTAACCGTTACTGACGCGTCTTAGTGCGAGTAAAATAAAGCTTATTTTTTAAAAGTTTTTATAACTTAGTTTCATGTTCATTGAATTCGTGAGATTATCTGCCTCGAAGCTAACGTCACTTACATAGCCAGACCGTTTTGTTTATAATCTATCTATATATACATACATAAAAATGATTCCCTTGGTCACGCAGATATAACTTGAGAACGACTAGAGAGTAACCAACAAAACTATCATATCTATCATACATTTCATAATTATAACAGCAAATTAACTGCAGAATAAGACAAAAGCATATCAAGAGTTTTTATTCATTTGCAACAACATGCAAGTTTTTTTAATAAAATCGTAGATAACATTCAACCAACAAAGGATTTTCTGGTCTTTACCTCGTTAGCGGTACATTGTGAAATAACGTTGTGCAATACAATAATGAGTGCGGTTGTTAGGATTCGACGGCCATGTTGTTATCAAGTTCGTTAGATTTGTAGGTGTCACTGTCAAACATTCGATACTTCCACATTCTCTAAGTTTCTAACGTACGTCGTTCGAGCTTGTAATTGCTTAGTAAGTTTAGGAAAACTATCACTCGTTGCCATTGACAATGTTAGTTTATAATTCACCCATTACATCCGAAATAACTGCGCCCAAAACAATGTTTCATTCATCTGTAATACATAATGAGGTGTACTTGACTACAACGGTAGCCTCCATTTCGTCACCTAATCGACCTGGATCAGCTTCCATGACACGTCAACCTTCTAATCTAGAAGAATTACCGATCGCATTGCCTGTGCTTTCATCATCAACATCGTCATCATCAACTTTCCCTTCCACTTCCATCCGGATCTCATGTGCTATCCTATCAACAACCCATCTCTCTCTAACTTGAGGACGCAACCAGCATTTCACCGGCCCACTCCCAGATAAGCTATCGTTTGAAATGTGCCACCAAAACCGGCGCACGAGTGGAATATTCAACATGGCCGCAACTGGGTCACGGCGAGTGGCGTGCAGGGTTGCCGACGTTTAAGACAGGGCACTCGAAAATGTTCCAACACTAGCCTATTCAATTCGCTCAACAAAATCGTCATCCGTCGTCGTGTCATTAGATTCGCCTCAGTTCCGCGGGTGACATAGGATATAATATTTTCCCGGAATTCCCATGGGAACGGGAATTATACAGGCGAGTATTTTCATCGAGTACAGAAATTAAAGTTATTACCTTTACATCTAACTTTACAATGTTTGTAATCAATCACTGTAATGCTAGTGTTGACATATCTCTAAAAATAGTCGACTCTGACAACCCTAAGTGTCGCGGTGCCCGCTCTTACGAATTTTTAACCCGAAATCGCTTCAAGTTTGCATTGCGTTGTGTGACCAGAATTCTACGCGTATTTGTTCATAGTTCTGTCACTGGCAAGGCTGTTTGGGTTTTGTAGGTATACAGCTTTGGAGGTGGACCGAACAAATACAATAGAACAGACCAAAATGTGATGTCGTCTAAGAAAAATGAGTACGAGACCTTGAGATGGGCAAGAGTGATGTGTGACGTGAAACTCAGGTTAGTAGTACACCATTGCAAGACCGTATAGCCAACTAGTTTGATATGGTCGATCGAGGGCCGCAATGTAATGCAACTAGCACGATTTTCTTTGCAGGCCTAAACTGGGCCTTTAAGGTGATAATAGTAACCTAATGATTAAACTTTGAAGTATTTTTTACTAGTCTTTACCTGCTGCTTCGCTCACGTTAACCACTAGATCCAGCAGCTCGCAGTTGAGATGAAATTCAGGGATTTTACAAAATTCCCACGGAAATTCCCAAAAATTACATCACGGTCTTCAAATAATTTATTGAATCAGGCGTTAGTTACTTTGCGGAGGTCCATATTAATGAACTGAAACAATTACTTTGGTCGCGCGGGTGAGCAAAGTACTTAATTGTTTCAGTTCATCACGGACTTCATTTACTTTGCATGTTTAACATCCGTGCAAAACTGTATGTCCCTCCCTAGACTTAGCTGTTACGATTTTACATGGATTCCTTGGAATGGAAATATCAGGATAAAAAGCAGCCTATGTGGGTGGACATCAAAAAGTTGGCCCACGTTAACTGGTTTTTAACCATACAAAACCGCTGAATGGAAAAACTTGCGCTGTGACACGATAATTAACCATACAATTTTCGTGTGGTCGCGGGAAATCTTTCATACAACCACTTAAGTAAAGGTAACGCAACTTTTTGAACTCGACCCATATGTTATTCCAGACGTCAAGCTACAATATACCAAATTGCATCCAAATCCATCCAGCCGTTTTAGCGTGAAAGAGAACAAACGCACGCGCACACACTCAAAAGCTTTCGCGCTTATTCTAACCATGGCCGTTATCGCTAAAAACCTCATTTCGAACCAATAAAAATCAAGTGCAACTAGCAATGTATTCCGTGTCGTTTGACCATTTCGAAAACCTTAGGCAAGCGTGTGACAAATGTATTTTTAACCAGACGCAAAAATAAATCACCTAAAATACACTCGGAGACTAGCACCGCGTTCCAAGGCATTCTCTATGGGAGCGTCACATTCGTAAAGAAAACTAAAAACAATTACAATTAGTCTGAACTTTTTCCGGGCTGCCTACGCAAACGGGTGTGCTTCGTCTCTGTCTGACGCGGGGGAGGCTGATGGCGGCGTCCCGCTCTGTTCCGATGTGCGTCGGCGCAAGGTGACACCGTAATAAAGCGAGAGATTTACGTCGGGTCAGCGGGTGTGTTGTCAGATCAGGATGTGATGAGAGGATAAAACTTGTGGATCAGGGCTTTTAAGTAGTCAAAAAGTAAATTAATGAGGTAATTCTGCCTATTCCTTTTTTATTAACATTGGAGAAAACAAGCAGGCGGATCACATCATAGACATACATAACATACGCAGAATTAGAGGTGTGTTATATATTTTTTTAAAGCGTAAAGAATATAGATTTTTGAAGGTGTCGAAACTCGAGTTTTCAAGTTTTATAAAAAAAAAAAAACTAAAGCAAAGATCCGACAAAGCTTAATTTTCCACCCAGATATGAACTTGTAAGTTCTCTAGATGCTCAATACATATATCTGAACTCGATCGTATTCTTATACGCGTACCTAAGTGTGTTTTGAAATATTTTTGAGCGCCTAAAGAGCACCCACCTATGATCGCGACTGTATAAACAACCAAGAAATTCCTTTACCATCTTAAGGTTCAATGTCAGTTGCAGGCTTAAAACATCAAAGACTATTTTACTTTACAAGTCGATGTGACAATCAGCCTTATTGTTCATATTCTGTTACAGGAACTACCACGAAAAATTAAAATGGTAAAGCATTCACTTGATCAACTACACCTATATGAGAAAAGGTTAAGATAGCCAGCCGCACTGCTCTTTTTTAAAGCCGAATAATATAATCCGAAAGCATGAGAACTTGCCCGAATAACTGTGTTCCACTTTGGCATCGTCGAAAACCACTCATTACAACCAACCTGCTCCAAAAAGAAGGACAATGCGTTAAACACGCCAATTTGTATGGAAATTGCAATTTTGTAGAGCAATTTCGCGTTCCGTTACCAGTTACACAAGTTCCGAGAAGAATTTGAGAATTTTAATTTGGCTTTCATTGGTTATGCAATGAGGTTTCCGCTGTATGATAATATGTACTAGCTTAATGAAAAAAGTGCATGTCAACAAAATTAATTAAATTATCCTGCTGCTGCAATGGGTTCTGGCCCAAAATCAGCACTGGGTTGCTATTATAAACGCCTCAGCTCTTGCTGAGCCAGTGTCCGATTTGCAACAGCAATGACACACTATCTTTATTCTTCATGTTGTCTATTTGTAATAACATTGACGTGTCTTGTGTTGCTGTAAATAAACTTATTTTCTTCTTTTTCATTCCAATTAATTCTACATATAGATCCAGCTACGCTACAATCTACATACTCAATTTGACCCAAACCCGACCATCCGTTTTAGCATGAAATAATAACAAACACATACTTTCACATTTACTATATTACTAAGTTTTTGGAGGCTGGAAAACACTAGGCATATAAATAAATAAATAAATATTAGGGGACAATCTTACACAAATCGACCTAGTCCCAAACTAAGCAAAGCTTGTACTATGGGTACTAGACGACGATAAACATACTTATATAGATAAATAAATACTTAAATACATAGAAAACAGCCATAACTCAGGAACAAATATCCGTGCTCATCACACAAATAAATGCCCTTACCGGGATTTGAACCCAGGACCTCTTGCTTCGTAGGCAGGGTCACTACCAACTAGGCTAAAGCGGTCGTTATATATTTAGATTCTAGTAAACAAATCTGGTTCAATGGACTTATTTACAAAACATCGATTCAATTCGGGTTTATGGTTATGGACACACCAACGTATACATAATACAAACGTAACCTACATAGCTATATCTTAGCTACAGCTAGTCTTGTATCACTGTAATTAAATTAACACTTTATTACAATTGCTAAAGATCGATGTTACTTCAACATTTAGGGGCGATATTTTGAGTATGTTATTTAGGGTTGTGACGAAGGTCTTCTTAGAGTGATAGTGGAAGTGGAGAAAATATAAATTCATGATTTTTATACAAAAGTAAGGTAGTTATGATGATCGATGGTAGAATGGATTGGTCGAAATGGATCGGCAGATTCCAATACACCAATTATCCCAAAAATTTCCCAAAAGAAAAAAAAAATTGTGCAGAAGCGGAGGGCTGATTTCACGCAGAAGTTCTGTTTAAGGAGGTGGAGGCAAAGTTCTGTTACATTACAACCCTAGTATATAAAAATATGACACATTCGGTCATCGAACGCTAACATTTGTTTATGATTGTCTTACAAACCACCTCAAGACTGAACCGACGGTAGAACCCCCTCACAATAAACATAGCAATGAATTCCATACGAGGTAAAGAAACAACGCATTGCGATGTAGTTCTACAGAGTTTGTTGTTTACATTGAATACGTTGGTTTGGTATGCAAAAACTGTACTAATATGGAGATAGGTTTTTTTTTTTATTTGATTGATGTCGTCCTTGTACAACCACCTATGCTATTAATTAATTCGACAACTACAAATTAAATACTTAATGATTTTGCGCTACGTTAACGACTCCAAAACTTGAACAAATGTTCAACAGTAAGTATAGAAACTAGTGGCCTTTTGTCGATTTTAAATATGGCATTGCTTCTACATACCAATAGCCTATTATTTGTGAGTTAGCTATGAAGTAAAAAAGTAAAAAAAAAAAAAAAAAAAAAGAAAAAAAAAAGATAACTTGTTTAAAGTTGCACAGTAGCGCCATCTCTTGTCCAGGTGAGCGGTTAGTTCCGAAGGAGTGTTAAAATCTCTCGATGAGGGTGTAACATAGATGTGCGTTTGTCACTGCATAAGGTGATGATTTAGCAGATTGAAATGTATGATGTATAGGAAAGATTCGTGTCTAATCTCTAGACCAGTGGTGGTGTAGGGGTATGGCACGCGGCACGGAATGCTGAGGACCTGGGTTCGATTCCCAGCATTGGTCTTTTTTCTGGGGTTTTTTCTGTGCATCTATATTTCAGTTTGTATTTAGTACGAAATGTATGATTTCACGGGATGACCGTAAAAGTAATAAAAAAAAAAAAATGAAGTTGAAAAAATAAGTAAAAAAAAAAAAAAAAAAGATACTTCATAGCTAACTTGTTTAAAGTTGCACAGTAGCGCCATCTCTTGTCCAGGTGAGCGGTTAGTTCCGAAGGAGTGTTAAAATCTCTCGATGAGGGATTTAGACAGTGGAGGTTGCAGAACTTAAATTTTTGTGGGCAAGCTATATTTTCCGAGGCTCAATGATGAATGAAATGACGGATTTTTAACTAAGCAAGAAATGAGAACCTTTCGAGGCGCGAGGCCCTTAGACCGCGAAGCCAAGATCTGGACTGATCTGATACATAGGATACTTACAATTACCCCTGTTTTACCATCCATTGATCAAATTTATTTGAAGGATAAATGTGATGCCGTCTCTGTTTGTTTTGTTCGAATAGACGGAGACGGCATCACATTTATCCGTCAGTTAAAATTAATCAATGGGTGGTGAAGCAGCCCCTAAATATTACAACTTTCAAAATGAATAGAGGGCGCTCGCGCTGTCCAAGAAATCCAAGAACGTTGAATTGCCTTTGATTCAAGATGACATCTGCCATCAATAGATGTTTATGCTTTAAAAATGTTACCGTAACTTTTTCAGGCCAATTTCTTATGGCTAGTTTCAAACATTTAATACATCGACTCCAAAAAAAATCGAGCAGCCAGACGCCGTATATCGCATTAACTATGTCTGTCTACCCTCATCCTATACCGTGCGAGAGAGAGAAGTGGTGAAAACGATTGTGATTCCAAGTGCGTTAAACAATAAAGGTCGTATTGTCTAACGCGCGGAACCACGCAATTGCATTCATTATCTTTTTCTACCCTCTTTTTATAACGTTCAAAAGGAAGGAATGGCGACAGTGATTGCAAATCCAAATGCGTTAGACAATATTCTGGTTTTGACCTGCCAAACGATTAGGTTACCACGGTAACAAGTTCCTCAAAACGGGTCTAGGTCAAATATTTGAATATTGTATAGGTCAGTAGCTGCCTTGATCTACGCATCATGGAAGAAACAAAATGGTCGACCTAGAAATTACACGAGTCAGTGTTTGTTGAGTTGTCGGGGTGCGACAGCCTTGGCTGTGCGGTTAAATACAATGGAATATTCAGATTTTTTCATAATTGTCAGTTGGATGGTAACAAGAGAGGCCGCGAGTAGTTTTGTCACTCTGTACGTCACCACCATCTTAACTGAACACAATTCGGATTATTGAAAGCAAACTTCTTTTTTTTTTCTTTAAACTTAAAACTACTATGAACTTTTCGATAGAGGAAAACATCATGAGGAAAAATAAATAATTTCAGAAGCAATTCATTTTTTTAGATTTAACTGACACGTGTTTCACCTCACCTGATGGAAAATTCATGAAGCCAGAGGTGAGATACACCGGTTCAGTAACTGCCTATTCACTCTAGCCCTGAAGAGCCCTAGGTGGTGGTGGTGGTGGCCTTAGCAGTTCGTATTAGGAAAGAAGAAGCAAACCGCTTTGTCAATGGAATCCTAACGACATATGGGTGAAGACGATGATGTGGTTGTTTTTACATTTGTTATGGTGTGTGAAGTTTCGAATTTACACTGGGACCGCGTTGGAACTAAATCCCAAACCTCAGTCTGAGAAGCCTATATGCCGAGCATTAGGTCGTGTAAAGGCCGGTGATGTTGTCAACTCAATCATGGCCTTATGGGGGAAGAAGAGAGCCGATATCGTCAGGGGCTTTACTTAAGCAGTACTACTAGTTATGCTGTTGTTTCTGTAGCACATAGTACGGTTTTACCCTTATTTTAATTGCCTGAGGCCTTGTCCAGTCACGAGGCTTGTTTATAATTAGATTCTGAACTCCGCTATTTTGTTTACGACGAACGTTTGACGTTATGAGCTGTGTGATATATTTGTATCTTTGACCATCATTTGAAGTTTTAAAACTAAGAAACATTTTTAAAAATTCTAAAGTTCTATTGGTACAGTTCTTGCCAGATTATGAATTCTCACATCATTCATATATCAATAAATCCGTACAAACTTTCATGTTTATAATATTAGTAAGTAAGATAAATAGGATAGAGGGATGGGAAGTGGGATTGCCATGTAGTTGATTCTAGCGACCGTGCACGTTTTAATGTATTTTATTAAACCCTTATGCGTTTTTCATAAATGGGCCTAAGTTGTCTTACATCGCTACATCGCGTATCTTAGTATCTAGCTAGAGTATTGCTTGAGTCTAGAGTAGTGTTACTGGGGGTTAGCAAAGTGAGAATGAAAACGTTCCATAACGGCTCAACAATTTCTGGTGATTCTATGTGTTTATATGTTTTAACCTATCATGTCAGTCTGGGAATGCTATCGTGATACGTTTTTAGTCCCGTTGGTAATGCCGTGTAAATTATTTTTATAACTATGTATTCGGTGATAGTGACAAAATTAGCACCGGCGACCGCGACGCGTCATGTAGGTCACGGTCCGAGTGTGACGCAAGATAGTCAGCGGAGCAAAGTGAGACAGAGAGAGCATGAATGTTCAGCAAGCCTAAAATTCATAAAGATATTTGGTGGTATTTTGTTGAATTTGAGTGAGATTTTGGCTGGTGTCCAACGTAACGGTATCGTATTGCGGTATCGATTTGCTGAATGGCGCATTCGATCAGCTGATGATTTCGTGGGTGTTTTGTAATTGTGAATTGAATAAACATGATTTAGTGAGACCTTTGAGATTTGCTTATAATTAGTTCTACTTGTAGAAAATTGTTTATTTAATTAAATTGGTATAATAGTCTAATCTACACCTAACATAATAAGAAAGTAAACTTTCCTGTTTGTTTTATTTTCGAAAATCTTCATTAATTGTTTGACAGTAGGTACTTAAACATTGAAGTGCTGGTAGCCGACGGTTTGACTTATGGTCTCGCAAGCAGAAGGTCGTGGGTTCGAGGCTTCGAGCCTCTTTATGTGCGAAATTACATTTGAAATTTACATCGCGTGGAAACCCGCACACACCTGCGAAGAAATCCAGTGGTGTGTGTAAAGTTCCCAATCCGCACTGGGTTCGCGTGGGAACTACGGCCCAAGCCCTCTCATTCTGGGAGGCATTTGCCCGGCAGTGGGACGTATATAGGCTGGGATGATGATAATGATGATTTAAACATGTAAAACAGTCAACCTGCCTACAGAACCGCCTCGCCAAGATTCCACTGTCTCTTATTGCGATTATATCTAATTACAGACAATGATTCATCTGCACTCAAACATAATAAAGCAAAAACTCTTAAGCAGACTGCAAAGTATAGCGCCTGTTGCTACGGTGCATAGTTAACTTTCTATTAACAGATCGGTTTCATTCACAGCTGAATAACGAGTAAACGGGGCAAAAAAAGTGAAGTTGATTGTTGAAATGTTCCAGGAAAAGTTGTTTGTTAACAATACGATTAACTTTACTACTATATGATCTAACCAGTGGCTCTCTAAGATGTAGACCTCGCGAGTTTTCCAAAATGGCTGAAATATGAATATGATACTTTCAACTTCAACTAAATGACAACAATTTCAAGTTGCTGACAGAATTTCACGAGAATTTATTGAGAAATGCGACCTGTACTGTAACAGACAACGGGACAGACACGAAAGTGTCATCACATCCACACCTGAGAAGAAATTCAATAGAGTTCATATTTGAATAAAAGTTGTATTGTAGACTGTAGACTACTGCAACCACAGTCACAGATTGGACTAGTTGATGAACGTTAGTGAACTGTCTAGGTGTGTAAACGATAAATTCGTGGAAGACCCTTCGCTATTGGTGGATGACAAACCCATCCATAGCAAAGTAGCATATCACATCACATCTCTGGTGAAAAGACAGGGTTAATTAAAGCCCATCGAATCACCACGAGGAGAGTGAATGGCGAAAAAGAAAACGAAAGTAAGCGAGCGTTCAGCATTTCAGAATAGCCTGACCTTAATAACGTTGACCCACGCCACCGTGTTTCACTTCACCTCAGCTTTTTAAAGTATGCTCGTGTATTTAAAGAAGTGACAGTTTGATCACAAAATTTGAGACTGGAAAATTCTAGTGAAAAAGTAGGTCAAAAGTAAAGACATGATATACATAGGTTGTAAAAACGGATGATTTACTTGTGTGAAAAACCTGGCTAACAGTGCACTGTCGTATCGCACAGTTAACTCGACATATCTTATGTGCGAGTATGTAAACATAAGCGGCACGTCACGTTTCACGTCTCGTGTACGGATAAATATATTTCTAAATAGCCCGTTTGTACATTATTTTGTTGCAAACGACACGTATTTGTCAGATGTGTTCCGTGGCGTGATAATGATCTAAAAGAATATGTGATTTTATCTAGGAACCTCACTATTCTCATAGATTTGTTTGATACTTTAATCTGTATTATATTAGAAGATATGAAACTGTATCTTTTGTTAACACAATTCAACTAGTCTAAATACATTCCAAGTAAATATCTATTATATTAAATTAAATAATACTAATATAAATAACAACATAAAAAGAAACCTATAAGGCAAATACGTCGTCGAAAGACGTCGTAGGCATGGACCCTAGTACGCTGGCCGCATTACCTCTTTGTACCGCTATCCCTAGCCTTTGAGCGAGGTAAGCGCCAGCTTTAGGGTCCCCAGAGGCCAGAACTAACCTTTTGGACAAGTCCTTTAGCACCTTTTTTGTGTCCGTTGACCATGGCCCCATCGTTTCAAAAGCAAGCGCCGCAAACTCCTGGTAGGTAGTCAAACCTGAATATTTGCGACGCTTACTAACCTTTAATCTTGTCGAGATTATGACTTAATGAAAGTAAAATATTGACCTAAGACTGCCCGAATGCTGGGAAAAGGCCAATTCTTTTTCTTTTTTCATATCAAACTTTATAACCCTATTACATTTCTACAATTTAGCCTGATTTAGATTTGCAAAAAATAAACGTGCAAGTTGCATTGCATTTCGGCGCTCGATTTATTCCACCACTCCCAATATAATGCAACTTGCACATTCTTCTTGCAGGTCTACTTGGTTTTCCACCGTTAGCAGAAGACACTTCTTGTACTAAGGGCCACTTGCACAGTTCAGGGTTAAAAAAAATAATCGGTAACCCTGGGTTAAGAATGACAGTCCCATACATTTTGACACTTGTTAACCCTGGGTTAGCAGTTCACACGGAGCTAAGTAGCTAATCCAGGTCCGCGCAAGCCGGCCTAAATGGCTTAAACGAAAGAACAACACCGGCCGTAAACATTGCCATTACGCTGAGTTGACACCATTTCGTGATAATTTGTTCAGTTTCTTTTTCATCGATTTTTGTTGTAATTATTATACAGTCACGATTTTTTTTATTTAAAGTTGAATGATTCTATTTCCCTTCCCTTCTTTTTAGAACAACTAACGGCTTAACTTTGGGCTGAGCAATCTCCTGAACTAGATCCCATGGCGACATGTGTTCTCACTTCCAATCAATTTTTTTCTTCTTTCTTTTTTTCTGCCAAATATTGATCAATAGTACATTACTGCAGCGGCCGCGAAATAGGGGATTGCCGGCCGAGTAGTAATAGATGGCCGAGTGTTAACGAGGCCATCTAGAGATACGAGGCCGGCAATCCCTGTTCGTGGCCAAGGCTTGTATAGTGCTTTTCTCAAATAAATCCAAGGAAATGACACGAATGTTCAACTTATATATTCATATTTAATTCAAATTGTTTTTTTTTTATTCCCGCAAAATCTTGAGATGAAATATTTATTAAAAAATTACGACCTTATTATTAATTGGTTATTTTAATAAATTGTTAACAATAAACGCCAATCCTTATTTATTTTATTAAATCTAGCCAAGTAAGATATTAAAAAGTAAATTCACAAACTAAATTTTTCTTAATTGGCAGTATGTCATTGATAGTCAATAAAAGAAAATACGACCCACTAAAACAAAAGACAATCTCTTTGCTGGCCTTGGCCAGCAATGTTTGTATGAAATTCCATTATTGTCGTCTAATTTGAAATTAGAACGAATCTTCCTCAACTGCTATACAATGGCATACTTCGTGTTCTATTGTCACGACTATAAGGACCACATTTCCTTGGATGTTTGAGAAAATATTTTTTTTTTCTTCCTTTCTTTAAAAAAAAGGATACGATTTCATTTTCAAAGTGTAGGTATTTGGTATTACATATTTGACTATAACATCTATCTATCGAAATTTGCGCGCATCGCGTGTATACACAAACTTTTTACACTTTTGCTGCCTACTACTGTTTCTTAATATATTCATTCAGACATTTCGGCTTAGCGATAAGCCCGTGCACTGGCACGACTCATGTCGTCGCCATGTTGTTTGGATTGTTTTTGTCTTTGCTTTGGTTCAATGGATCGGTATTTTCTATTTGGTGAAGTAAAAAAAAACACTAAATACTAAAGACGAAGTAGAGAGAAATTGTTTATTTTAGAAAGGAATTCCTGCAGTGAAGACTTTTAAAACAAAGACCCCGTCGAGCAAAGACAATTTCTGTTTGATCTGAAACTATCAGCTAAGTAAATTCTGAATTGTAATCATATTTTTTGGATACTGCCCCGTGGCCTGCATTTTGATGAATGGAAGCTTAAGACGATAAGTTCATCTATTGATAAATTATAAACCACGACTAATAATATAGAATAAGACAATCTAAGAGAATAAGCAATCAAGTTGCGACCGATTCCAAAGGCTTCAACTGAAACTAAATATAAACGTTAAAATTCTAGTTTAATTATACCATATAATAATTCTAGTTTAATTATATCTGGTTGTAGACGACCAGATGGCCTAGTAGGTAGAGAACCTGACTACGAAGCTTGAGGTCCCGGGTTCGATTCCCGCGTCGGGGCAGATATTTGTATGAATAATACGAATATTTGTTCTCGGGTCTTGGGTGTTTAATATGTATTTAAGTATGTATCTATCTATATAAGTATGCTTATCCGTTGCCTTGTACCCATAACACAAGCTATGCTTAGCTTACTCTGGGACTAGGTCAATTGGTGTGATTGTCCCGTGATATTCATTCATTTTTTTATTCATTCATTCATTCATTCATTATAGGTTTCGTTATTATTAGTTTGAAATTCCAATATTACCTATTTGTTGATATTTGTATCTTCGTATCGCTATGTAAATTTTAAATGGCCTCGTCTAACATCCAATGTTATCGTATATGTAAGTAGGTATACATTGTGCTTAACAACAACCGCCTTTCTCATAAAATATTCATCTTTCAACGGTAAAAAAATATTGTGTTTTTTTCTTGCGAAGCTCGCGAAGGCAATAAAATTATAGAGATTATGAGGTTTATAGGAGAGATGTAGTAAACCCCATCTTATTCTTAAGACATTTCGAAACGAAACTATATTGTATTGATTTTTACAACAATCTCCCTTGATATCGTTACGTCTCCGATTGAATTTGGACCTGATGGAGCATAACCATATCATCATCAAACACGACGACCGACTTTATGGTATCCGCAAGCAATAAAATTCCGCGTTCGCTACTAGATGGCAACGGGAAGCGTACCAACAATTTTACTGAAGACTGGAGTTGTAGAATAAGACAAAGGTAGGTACTCACGATATCATGCCCCTGGCTGCCACTCCGGACGACTTCTGGGGCCATGTATTCGATGGTGCCGCAGAAGCTGTAAGCACGGGTCTCGCTGCCGCAGAACTCCTTGGAGAGACCGAAGTCTGTGAGCACGATGTGACCTTCGGCATCGAGGAGGATGTTCTCCAGTTTGATGTCACGGTAGATGATGCCAAGCTGTGGAAAATGATGATACGTTAGACCCTACTAATGCTATAATTAATGACCGCTGGAGACTTTGCGTTGCGAGACGTGGATTTCAACTAACGTGATTGGTCGAATTCCGCATTACGAAGTGGGCGCCTGTTTTTTTTAATGCCAGAATACAACAACGCAACTTCCGAAATGTCTCAAAAAAGTTTCATTACGTTAATTAACAACAAAGCATTCACGCGAAGACGTGTTTGTGCCAAGAAAATGACTCAAATTTAATCAGAATTGAAGTAATCGCAGCAGCAGATGATCATTTTAATCATCACACTATTAAACTCACAAAGCTAATTTGGCTTAACAGCCTTATTACGTTAATATTTTCTTTGAACGTTTTATTTGAAGTCGTTCTGTTAATTCTTCAGGAATTTTAAAACGTGCCTAATGTCACAGTATTAACTCTGTAAGTTATCAACGAACGTGCCAATTTACAAGCACAGATGCTCGCTCCCACGGCGAGGCTGAGTGACAACTTATGTGGTAACTACGTCTGGACAGAGCTCCCTCGTCTCTGTGTATGTTAGTTGTCTTATCTGTAGATTACTCCACTTGGTTTATACTGTGCTTATACTCCTAGTATACATAATATTCACAGTAAGAGAGGGGCAGACTCGTCGCGTAGATAAAGTTGCCAATTTTATAAAGCCGTGTATTTTTTAAATTTCCACTTGACAATATTCAAAAACTTGGCTCGAGTTCAACCGCTAAGATACAAGTAGTTTTCTGCGCTATAATGGAGCTGAATACGTTTTATTTATGCTAAGTACGAAATGAGAAGATAAATAGCAAATATTTTTATGAATGATCATTTATTTTTAATTTTAAAACCTGTTTATTTCAGCACAATAGACTTGGATGCAGGCGCTCCGTTGCTATGTGAGGTTGAGGTTATTTGCCACAACAACACAGCAAGTAATCCAATGGATCTAGTTGAAAATAGAAGCTCTTCAAGGAGCTAAAGGATATATGAAGAAGTCGACGTACCTTATGTAATTGCTGTAGAGCCAGAACGATCTCGGCGATGTATAGCCGGACTTCGCTCTCATGGAAATGTTCCCTTTGGTAGAGGTGCGTGAACAGCTCACCACCAGCGACGTAATCTAAAAACAAAGACATATTACAAGATTTTGTCAACATTTATGATTCTAATATCAAACAGAGACAAGATTCTTTTTTTTTTATTCACTTGTTTAGAGACTGCGTTTTAGGTTCTTATTAGAGAGCTGATGTGATGTATTTTACAAAGTTTGCATAGCTGTGATTAATAATAATGCTGTCACATGATTAAATGTAACAACACACGAACTGCCAAGCTACCTTTTGATCTAAGTGTAACGGATACATCCTGTTTGTTGTAAAAGGAATCTATACGATTTTTTATTTAATGAGGTAAATTCTAAAAGGCCTGACATTTGCCAAGTCCGGCGTAATCCGGGCAAAGGGTTAAAAAACCTGACATAAACATCAGGACAAATTGGATGGCAACCCTAACTAAGGGAGTAGTCTACAAGCAGTATCAAGAACATTTTAACTCTAAAAAAATAGACAAAAAATGCAGACCGACTAATCGAAGTCTATTGATATAGCACGCATTAGGATATCCGTTTTTAATAAAAACAGTTTCCAAGCGAAGGCTGCATTAGTACATCACGAGATTCGAAATATGCATTAAAGTTAATGCTATTGATCTTGAAACTGTTTCGAGCCGTATAATTTGGCTGTAACTAGGTCTCGGCCTAAATGCACTAATGCGTTCATATGATGAGGACTGTATCTTTCGGATGGCCCAGTTTACTGGTACTATTGTAAAAGAAGCATCAGCAGATTTAGTATTATGAAAAGAGACAGCTTGCAGACATACCAGCTTATAGGGTATTCTTCAGCTTATAGGGTGTCTTCCGTCGACCAAACTGGTAAAAATCCCGGAGATTAGTTTTTAGTGCGTTTTTTATTACAATTATTATAAGTAATCAACGTTCAATACATAACACATAACAATCTATGAGTTACTTAACATTTAACCATCTATCGCCCATGACGCATTGCAGAACCACGAGCGTAAAAGAAATCTTATTAACGTCGCCGTCTCGCTTTTCATTTTCGTTTATTGCATCAAAAATGTAATTTGAAGCCACAATCGAGTGTGAAGTTCATACAATGCGGCCATTTTGATTTTATAATACTTGTTTGTACTCCCGTCTGCTGTTTCCCAACAACTCAGTACAGTATTAGCGTACGGCCTAATCAATAAGCGGACTCTGCCAACCCGCAGTACCTTGTATTCGTTCGTAGCCATCATTGCACTCGTTAAGAAATTAATTAGGGTATTTAATGCGAAAAGGTTATCAGCCTGATCGAGGTTACGACGGTTTACCTATAAATACTCGCTATTGCCGTACCGAGTTAGACTGACCAATCTCTTCCTGTGGATATCACAAAAGACTAGAAAGTGATCTGATTGAGAGACCACCGCTAGACCCATATGCCAACTACGAACTCCGGACTTCAGCACCGTGGTACGGGTGGCCACCACTATTTTCACAAGAAAATCGTCATGCGGTCATCCTCACTCAACCGACGTCAAACTTTAAGATTACTACATGGATATGAAGATGTCTGAGATGGGGTGGGGGGCAGATAGTGAGTTAAATTGCACCTAGTACTTAACAATAGATTCTGATTGTGAAGCTACAATCAAGTGTGAAGTACGTATAATGCGGGCATTAGGTACATATTTGTCTCGAGGCCAATTTCAACGCACCTATTCTGCTCGTAACGGGTGTTTCCCAACATCTCAGTGCAGGCCTTTTGGCCGTACGGTCCAATTGAACGGCTTCTGTCTGGGAAAGCCCCTTGGAAATCGAATCTTTACAGAGGACATTATTCGTGACATTGTTTTCATAACGTTTAATTTAATCGGTGGGAGGAAAAAGCATGTAAGTTTAATTAGTTCATTACATTGCCCGCTCGCTTTTATGAATTTATAAATTATCGATAACTAACGGCAATGTTCTGTGTAGTCGACTAAGTGCTTCACCATTTTAAATTACAGTTCCTGGACTTCTGGAACCAGAAAAAAAAGCAATACGACCGCTTGTCACACTGACTTGCCAGTGAAATTCTTTGATGTTTTTATGTCTAGAAATGATAATGAACCTTAGAGGGTGGTATAGGAATTTATTTGTCGATTATACCGCAACACGCAAGATATTTCTCGCACCATCTAAGGCTTTAGTCAATTAAAGAATAACTTAACAACAAGTCACCGTTAAAGCGGTTGATATCGAGTACCAAACCACAACAATTCAAGTATTCAGCCAACAGAAAAGGTACACATATCATTCGTCAAATGTGTAATTAGGTCGTTAACTTAGTTATTGGTACTGTGACACAGATTTGTATAAACTCAATATTCAATTATTTAGATTGAAGCCTAAGGTTACATCAATTACGTTAAACTGAGCAAAATTTGCGAATAAAATCGTCCATGTCACGGTTGTGTACGCCTTGTGGAGTAAATGGCAGGTTCCCATGGCGAAGAGCTTGAAAGCAAATTAAACATCATTAATAAAATAACATAGGCTCAGAAGAAATATATAATTGAAGAAACAATGAGGTCGTTGAGCTAATTCGATAAGCTGACACAAAATCACGGTTCTTCGGTGGTAACCGCTGGGTGAAAGACTTTTTAAGTTGATCGCCTATAATTGATTGGCGGGCGTTACTTTGCAGACGTCCATGTCTATGAACTACGTATAAAAAAAATATATAGGCCTTCGTTTTGTTTTGCAACGGACGTGTGCTAGGCGTTTGCGCTTCGAGAATGAACTCGTAGAGTGTGAAATGCGTCAGCGTTTTATCTGGCAGAGGAGGTGATCGGGTTCTACACGTAAAAAAATATAAAAATGTATGACGGCAGATATCCTAACCTAACCCAACTGGCCGAGTATGGACATTTTCATAGGTAGAAATTTAATATATCACCTGTTAGACGAACCAACGAATTTTTTGTGAGCCGAAGAACATAGACCCAGAAGACATGTGTTACAAACGTTCGTAACTCTTTAATGGGGGTCTATTTTCAGCCATCCCCAAGTTGAAAAAAAGAGAAGCCGAGATAAAAACCCAATGCATAGCTTAAGTAAACACTGATAAGTTTCAGGCGATAGCTGACAATATCGCACGTGTTTCCCTAAAGACAAAGGCACGAAACCGCCCGCTTTCAATGACTTGTTGGGCATAATCGTACGCACGTGCAACCGTCGCACTACAACAATAGGCCGAGCGGAAAAAGCGGCGTCCGGCGGGTCAAGGCGAACGCGGAAGGCGCGTTATGAAATTCAAAGGTAAATAATTGCAAATTACTGGCGATTAAATTGTTTGTCATAAAAATCTACAAGGAATAAATTAATCATTCGTAGGGTAAACTACCTAGTTATGTCCCTTGCACCAGTGGTCAGCCTCTGATCTAAGGGGGGGGCAAACCGGGCACTTGCCCCGGGCGGCAGTTTCATGGGGGCGCCAAATCCTTGAGGTAAGAAGTAAAGGGAGGGGGGCGCCACTATCAAGTTTTTGCCCCGGTTCGAAAAAATCGTAGATCCGGGGTTGCCAGTGGTTGACAGTTTAAAAAAAACATTGTCACGTGCCAATAAATAACAAAAACAATTGGCTAAGTAAAGTTTTTTGAAGAGGTGCTAATTATATTTTTTTTCGACTGTCGGCGTTCTGGAGATCGAGAAACTGCAGCTGTTTTATTTTTTATCTCCTATTGTTTACTGGAAATATTTTTTCGAGTGTTTGAGATGACATTTGTGAGATTTTATGGTTGTCAAGTCGTTCGTGCTCAGAACTTAGTAGAAACAGAAAAAAAAACGAAGTGAACTGTCACTGCTGTGAATGTCAAATCGTTTGCGTTTTGGTGTGCTCAGTGTGATTTTTTGACTATTTTTATCGACCTCCGCATAAAATCCGGACTTTCAATTTTACCGCATTTCTCCACGACCTATGCACAATAATTGGATCTCGATTGAATACTTTCGATCACTATTTTGGAACTGCTTCTTGGACAACGCAAAGCAAACGAAACGCAAATGGTTAGATTTCATTTGACATTGACAGAAGCGACAGTTGAATTCGTTTTTTTTTTCTATTTCTTCTTAGTACTGAGCACGAACCGCTTGTCAGCCATAAAATCTCACAAATGTCATCTCGAACACTTAAAAAAATATTTCCAATAAATAAAAGGAGATAAAAATAAAACAGCTGCAGTTTCTTGGTGTTGAAGTCGACCACTGTCGAAAAAAAATATAATTAGCATCTCTTCAAAAAACTTTACTTAGCCAATTAACAGTGCCAATTGTCTATCGTTTGCGTTTCATTAGCTACACAATTTGATTATAAAATAAAGTAATCACAGCACCATTTACTGAATACCAATCAATCGCAAATGATACATTTAGTACTTGACAATGTTTTTCGTAGAGTGGTCAATCACAGACTTGTGCATGGTAACTGGGTAGTTTACCCTATATCAACTTTGCTTGCACCCACAAAGGTCGGCTTACGCAGTTACTTGGGGGGTGCCTGAGAGCGGCCAGCGACGTATCAGACCAAGTGTATGGCGGGACGATTCGGACTTGTACGCAAAGGACTGGCCTGACATTGCGCCAGACCGGGAGTTGTGGAGGTGGAGGTCAAGAGGGGAGCCCTTTGCCCATCAGTGAGGCACTACGAAAGCCTAAATTAAAGAAAATAAACTTTATTAGGCTGCGTAGTACTAGAACTGTGCCAGGAAAATGCAACGAGCGAGGCTAGGCAAATGAAGCAATAGCTAGATAGACAGATAGATTAATTTATTTCAGATTGAAAATTACAATTATATTCAGCATTCCAAATGTCACAAATATAAAGAATTCACAAAAAGATCGTCAAAAGAATTTAAAAACATAAATGAAAAATACATTAATATAAAATGTCACAGGATAATAATTAAAAACAATAAAAGTGTAAAAAAAAACAAAAATGTCAATAAAAATATTAAATCACATAATGTGTGAATGTCAAAGAAATCTCCCAGCTATCTCCTATAGCTCTGGTGAATCGCCAGCTTTAACCTAGAGTCAGATGTAGTGGCAATTTTCCAGTCGACCAAATTATACTTCGAATTATCTCCCCTGTAGCTCAAAAAACTAGCCAATTAGGTAAATTTTGACGTTCTGCTTTGATTTCATTCGCTAGACACGAGAAAAGGGAACTTGCCAAAATACAATTAAATGAAACCAAACTTCAAATTAGCATACGCTGGGTACAACGGAAGAGTTGAGGAATCGTTATTTAGCGCTACCGACCGAGAATCGAGAAGATATTCTGAATTTAGGTATCGATAGAAAGACGTGGGTAAAGGTAATAAATGCCGTCGATTTCAAGTTTTCAAAATTTTAAACTAGGTCAAATTGCATAGAAAAAAACTTAATAACAGGTATTTTTTACGTAAAACTGACGCATGTTTTTTTTTTTTTTTATGTTAGAAAGGCCAGACAAACGAACTAGTGGGTCACCTGATGTTAAATGATCACCACTGTCCATAGACACCCGCAGCGCTTTACGCGATGCCAGTGCGTTGTCGGCTCTAAAGGAATGGGAACAGGGGAAGGGGGTGAGGGAGGGGAAGAGGGAAGGGGTGAGGTATTGGGCCCCCGGCACTCTCACTGACCGTACGAAACGCAAGCAGGATTACTGCTGCTTCACGCCGGTGTTCTGTGAGAGGGTGGTACTGCCCCGGACGAGCCGGCCCATTCGTGATGCAGCGGCTAGCTACAACATGGCTCTACCACTACTATCTACTACTATGATTGATAGAGGTCAATCTCACCTGATGAAAAGTGCAGATGTGGCCAAAGGATATCTATAGGAGTATCTGGTTCAGTAACAGCCCTACAGCCTAGCTGTAGCCTTAAAGCTCCTAGGTTGTCTATCTGGAGATACAGACGACGGGAGCGAATTCGATTCCTTGGCAGTTTGTATTAGGAAAGATACTACCAGTGGCGAAGGGTGCTAACAACTCGATTCCCAGCGGGTTGCCTAAAATTTTGAAGTAACCAAACGCTTCTCTTAGTAAGTATTGTTTGTATAGAGACTTACTCTTCCGTAATAAACTTTTAAGTATTTTTCAAAATGGTGCAGTAACAAAACGCATCAAAATATCCACAAGACCAATCAGTCATTCCTAAATTCAGTATTCCGGCAGGAATTGTACACTCACACATGTAAATATTCATTCATAAAACCATAGATTCACTACAAGCGTCTACCGTAAGAATAGGCATGGAATAGGCTGAAGATAACCCGGTCTCTATCGGCTTATCACATTTAAAAAAAGACTTTCTACATTGTGCATAAGGCTTAATTTCACTTTGACAGAAGCTTTTTTTTTAATTAATTTATCCCACTTGGAATAGCCGACGGAATTGACATTCATGCAGCCATTCGTAGACTTATTTAAAATTACTGGAGCGAAATTTAATTTTAAAATATCGAGTTTTAGTGTAAAACAGAAAGTACGATATTTTATCTATTTTTATAAAAAGATTTATAAACAGACAAAATTAAACCGCCACGGGCTGTGCTCAGCGCGCTGCACAACACCAAATCGTATACGCTGTGCCGCGCTGCCGGAATGTGTCACTGTATGTACGATTCGGAGCCATAGAACGTGCCGGACGTGATCCGCTAGCGCGGTCGATTTGTTTGTGGTGTGGTATTTATTGAAATGACAACATTAGGTAATGTCATGTCGATCGCCAGTGTTTTGTAGTTTGTTTATTTATATTATAATATAATTATGTGAAATAATTTTAATAAAAACACAATATTAGATCAGTGTTGATACGCAATATCGGTGAAATTTAATCGTACATATTATCGTCTGTCAGGTTGTAAATCTGATTATAATTCAGTGTCTAATTCATGTATAAGTAACATATTGTTTTGATACTGATATCAGTGAAAGGATAAACATGCTGCAGTCTTATGGACCGAATTACTGCACGTAAGTACTAGTTTTCAAGAATATAACCTAGTATAACTACTAAGAAATGGGGTATGATTTTTGTTTGCTTTTTTTCGTCCGGCTTTACCTGGAAAAAAATTCACGCCTCGCCACTGGATACTACAATCCATAAAAATACTAACCACGTATGAGTGAAGATGCTCTTCCTGACCAGAAACCGTAGTTTTCTTCAGACATAACGAAAAAGAAAACCGACACATACGAAGACGAAATCCAAAATGGCGTCAAGTCAAGGCCGTCGCTAGAATCGTGACCGCGTATTGAAACACTTTAATTGCTGCATTGTATATTTCACAATATAAAAGATGGGCCATTAATAATAGGAGTTGGTGAAAATAAGCGGTTGTTCTGTTCTGTACTACTGTAGGCCGCAGTGGGCCAAGGTGACCGCAACTAGGTCCCCAAATGTTTTGCCATTTATTTGGCAACGTTCGCAGGTAAAATCACATGAGAACTACGAATTTGTCGATTTGGCTGGCCCTGTACTCCGAAATTTCGAATGTAAGTAGGTAAGTGGGTGCGTAAGTACATTAAAGTTGTGAAGAAATGTTTAACGGAACTCTGTGACTTATGCTTCTGTGCCATTTGCACGTCAAGATACAATTTTCACTTACAAGTCCACGAGGCTTCGTTAACATCGCACCAAAAAATAATATTATTAAAACCGGTACGGAACTTGCAACATTACATATCAATTAGAAATCGATGTTAAATGGTTTTCGCGTTAGTATGAAGAGCCGGTATAGATACTTGAATGCACAGAGCGAATTTAAAGTCACAATACAAACATACTCTCATACGAAGTATTGCCGGCAACTATACAATGGAAGTCTTCATCATAAATGTTGGAGTTCTCAAGGTGCTCATGAACATCTGAATCTAAAAGAGCCGTATTATCAATTGGGTAAATCCATTTTAGATATTTCTGACCATCTAACCAATCCGATTACAGATGGCAACTACAAGTAAAAACGCCTACAGTAAACTGTTTTAAAAATAGACTGGACATTTATACCTATAAAAAGACTTAATTCACAAGTGTAGTGATGTGCACGTATCAGCTCTATGAGCTGATAGTGTATTATTTTAAATAATAATAATAAAGGTATATGGATCTTCAAAAGAACGACCCTGCTTTAATATTAATATGAAAATTTACACGTCGCTATTTAGATAAATACGTTAATCAACCAATATTGTTATCTAGACCTATGCATACCGTGTTTAATGCAAATAAAGATTCTGATTGTCCTTCGTCAAGGGGCAAGCAACGCACCCGTAATGCTACTTATGTTTACGGTGTTCATGGGTGGCGGTGACTGTTTTCAAACAGGTGAGGCGTCTGCTTGTTTGCCCCCTATCTTTAGAAAAAAGGGTGCATGAAATTAACACGTTACTAGCTAGAGGAGCGGGGACAGACGAGGATTTCAACTAATGTGATTATGCACAGCAGGCCTCTGCGCTCCGCCTCGACGGAAGCGCACCCTAAAGATGACCATACACAAATAACTGCAGTCGCAGATCAGCATAGTAGGTATCCACTTTGCAGACGCGAACATGGCAATCTCTATGCAAGCGACGTCATATAACCAAACTTCTCTACTGCAATAATTCGCGATGTAGGTCAAGTTAAGAACTTTTATGCTGGGCGCATATAAATTTCAAGTTTACTAGTTTTAAAACGAGACGCTTTTGAGAGATCACGTTTTTTTATCTCCTGAATTAATTCAGGTTCCTTTTATGGTTGTCGTTATCATTCACTGTTTTAAATAGAGCTAACACATATGTTTAATTTTGTTACAAGAATGTACGTGTGTAAATGGCCTTAAAACTGGAGAGTAGACAGTACAGGATAGACTCAAGGAAACTAGAGAATTTACAGTGAAATAACGAGTTTAATGTCGAACAACGTAAATATAAGAACACAGAAGACAGACAGATGGAATAGGAAAGAACATACACAGTATAAGAAGTGGCTAGAGTATTCAATATTAAAAATATAGGCAAGAAGGTTTAACAGATATCATTTTTACCAGATAATAAATCGTGCTTTAAAATACATGAGCATAAAATACTATTGTAAACTGTGTAAGAGCTTGTGACATCTTTGAGCATCTTACTAACTATAACGTAGCCTCACGTGTAACTGTTACGCACAATGAAATGAAAAATAATTCTTTAAGAACGTCATCGCTAAAACATTCGGGTATCGATTGAGCATTCGATTCATAAACCAGGTCATACCCAATGCTTTCCGAACGCCATGACTCATCAAGAGCAATTGATAATTTCAATTTGACACCTGCTTGCTATTGTAGCACTGTATCATGATTGGTATTGCCATTAAGCGAGCCCACAATGCCTGTTACACTGTACTTACTGCATTAAATGGATCACGGCAATCTTTATTTTGTAACTACCCTGACTCTAGAATAGTACATTACTGCAGCGGCCGCGAAATAGGGGATTGCCGGCCGAGTAGTTATAGATGGCCGAGTGTTAACGAGGCCATCTAGAGATACGAGGCCGGCAATCCCTGTTCGTGGCCAAGGCTTGTATAGAGTTTTTCTCAAACATGCATCATCATCATCACCACCATCATCACCGCCATCATCATCACCATCACCATCACCATCACCAACAACATCATCAACATCCATCAACATCCATCAACATCATCATCATCATCATCATCATCACCACCACCATTACCATCATCACCATCACCATCATCATCATCGTCGTCGTCTTCATCATCATCATCATCACCATCATCATCATTAACACCATTATCACCATCACCATCATCATCATCATCACCATCACCTACCATCACCATCATCATCATCACCATAACCACCATCATCACCATCATCATCACCATCATCATCACCACCACCATTACCATCATCACCATCATCATCGTCGTCGTCGTCGTCGTCGTCGTCATCATCATCATCACCATCACCATCATTAACACCATCATCACCATCATCATCATCATCACCATCATCATCATCATCGATGATTTCATTGTCATCATCATCATCACATCATCATCACCACCATCACCATCACACCATCATCACCATCATCATCATCATCATCTTACATTACCTTAAATAAGCGTAGTGGCAGAATGTCATAATGAACCAAAACGCAAATATTGCTTATAGTTTTTTTTTAATGGCTAAATGCTTTGATGCCATAGACCTACAAACGTCATTCATGGTATGAAACAATAGACGATCACTTTGCTGGCCTTGGCCAGCAATGTTGTATGAAATTCCATTATTGACCTCTCGTCTAGCCGCACCTGCATTGTGACACTTCGTGGCTCGTGGCGTATTATAAGGAACATAACGTCAATATTACATAGCATGTTTGAGAAAACATTATTTCGCACCCGCCATTTTAATAGTTTCAGTATTATTTGTAGCATATTTTTTTTCAAGGATCGCCTCAATATCAAGAGGCATAGGGCTTAGATTATTTATGCACTAGATAGAGCTTTGGTGGCATGGAAACGTCCCGTAAAAATATAAGCCAATTGGCTTATATGTCATTTGCGTTATTTGCAGGGTTGCCAATAGTAATATGCTAAAATCCCCAAACGCATTGTCGAAATTACCCACGTGTGGGGAATGAAAAATTATGTGGGCCGAGTGACTTAGTTTAGAGCTGTTGCGAATAATGAATTGTAGGAAATTAATCAAGACTAGCAGAAATTTGATGTCAAATGTCGCGTATTTGTGTTCATACTTAAAATCCCCTCATTTTCCCCGAATTGAAGCTCTCCCCACACATTCCCCAATCAGCTTCACTTTCCCCACATTTTGGGGAATGTGAAATTAACTGGTATCATTAAGCACGCACACAGTGACAACCGGAATGACGTAACGCGATCGTAATATGAAGCTGTCAAATGGATTTGTGGACGTTTTGTATCGCAATGTTTGCTACTGACGCTCCATCTATTATAGTGCATAAATAATCTAAGGCAGGTAACTATTTAACAGAGATGAGCAAGAAAAATAACAAACATTATAGTGGTGGGTTGAAATTACTTCATGCTTTCGTCATCGCACTCCTCAGCCATCTTTTTGGTTTTTGACTTTACACATTACTAATGGGAGGTCATCCCAAAGTAAAGCTAGTCGCGGAATTCGAGTAGCCTAAATTTGGTAGAACGCCAGTTAAAGACCTGACCCATTTGAATGTGGAAGATCGCAATGTACAAAACGAAAAGGCAAAGATGGCACGCGTGCTAATAGCTCAAAAAAATTGCTAGCTTTCGTTGTTTCCAAACACTCAAATCAAAATCCTTTGTAACTTGCATCGAGTGTACACGTACCTATATAGTACAATTTTCACTTGCGAATTTTCCAAGACACGCAACCTCTTGCTTCCTTATAGCAAGCACTTCCGAATAACGGTTCGAGTTTCGACAATTGACATACATACAAATAGTTTATAATTGCATTAAGCTACGCACGAAAAATGCTTAGACCATTCCAAGCACGTATTGAAGGCACGGGCTTAATTTACCTCCCAATTACACTGTATTAACGCCTAGTAGATTTACGAGGTGATTTGTATGTAAGTGAAGTATCAAACGTCCGTCCTATCTTTAGAGCGCGCGCAGACAGAGAGCGGTCTGGAGTTCCGTGTTCCGCGTTCAGAGTTCTGTGTTTTGACCGCTCGAGAGTTCCGACCGCCTCCTGTGTGCGTTATCGCAAGGGACCCAGTACATTCGAAAGAACGCAGAACTCGGAACTCGGAACGCGGAACGCCAGACCGCTCTCTGTCTGCGCGCGCTCTTATATAAGCGTGAAGAGATTCAGTTAAAGTGGAATCATAAACCCCAGGCTAAGTTCAGAACATGAAACCAGTAAATTGACTGAGACAAAAATGTAATTTGTCGGTCACCTTGGCGAGTCAAATAGGATAAATCCGTAATATTCACGTATTGATTGCTATAGTAAGTCAACTGTAGGTTAAATTTGATTAATATTAAAATTTAGTTGCAAATAAACATAAACTACTCTTTTGACGTCTTTTTGCTTCTACTGTCTGCAGATCTTGAGGCACTACGTGAAAAAAAGTATAGTTAATCAATTTATTGTCATATAATAATAAACAATATCACATTCTAGATATAGACTAAAATTAAAAAAAGACAAAACACTAACATCTTAGCCACAGCAATTAACGAAGTTTCGCACTGTTATCGAAAAAGAGCCGTAATTGTTGATCCTAAGGTAGCAATTTGTGGTGTAAAGAGAGCCACATCATTTGCGCAAGGCACCCTTGGCCTGGTTTTTATGTGAACTAGAACTGAACCCCGATAGAGCATAACTCATATTGTGCGATGGTATTGGTAGTGGATGTGATATTTCAAAAGAAGGAAGAATAGAAGCGAAGAAAGAGATAGACCTGAGAGAAATTAACTTCTAACACTTGGTGAAACGAAAATTAAGATAAACTCGTAGGTAGGGACAAATAAAATATGTAGATAATATGTATGACTCGCACGAACATCAATGAAGCTTGCGAAATTGGCTATCTACAGTAAAACCACTGAATACTTTTCAGATTGTTATCGGAATAATAACTATTTTACATTTTTGCTGCAACTAACTCGTGAGTAGCGACTGGCTCAGCCAAAATGGACTAACCCTGAAAATATAAGAAAAAACGCTTTTTGAATATTAAACTCAACTATGTTAGTAATGCTCAAAGCTTAACCATTCGTTGAACAAGTAGTAAGGATTACACAAACGCGGTTCGACACTGGGTCAAGGTTTCTTTAGTCGATGGTAAACTTATCTTATTAAACTATATCACGGTTTTGGATCCTTGAATTCGTCATAAAGGTATTGATTTTGACGGTGAAATTGAAATAGGCTATCCGGTTGTGAAAACGCTTTCGAGGACGACAAGCGTGTAAATGTGAAAAGAGAGGCAAACGAGGACTGTTTTTTAAAAGGGCTTATTGACTTTCACTGTAAGCTTTTTTGGGTAATCGAATATAATTAACTAAAGTTTGCGTTTCGATGTCAATGATAAGCGCTTGTGTAGGGCTAGGATGGCGACGTGCTTGCCGACAACTGGCAATTATTGCTATTCAGAATAAACTGTCTCTTTAACGAATTTGTAATATCATTTAAGCATGCAATTATAAGTATTAACATTGTAAGCGAGTTGGTATCTTACTGTTACCCTACAAATGTAACTATATCCAAATAAAAAAAATGTGTGTGCGTGTGTCTATCTGTGGCATCATAGCTCTTTAACGTGTGAACGGGTGCGGTTTATTTATTTGAAAGCAGGTTTCTAGGTGATGGTTCTTAGACATGTTTTATTAAAATTGGTTTCAAAGTTATCAGCTCTTTTGTTAGCAGAAGGGATCTTAGACGCATAATGGGCATTTACTTTATTTTCAAACATAGTATTTGTGTGACCTAACTGCGTTGGGGTTTTTAATTTTTTTAAGTATGCTGAGATCGTCAAATAAGTGCTAGCAGTGGCATTCGGTATGACACCATCTACTGGAAAGTCCCATTCAGATGTAAAAATAGAATCGATCAATTTGCATTACATTACGCCTCTAGAACATTCAACTAACTCGTTAGCTCCACGACTACGACCCCGCAGTGTAATGGTACTTGCACAATTCAGTTTCATATTTGTATTCGTAATTGTAATAAAAGAAGGACCAAGAAAATTCATTTTCTTCGAACACCGACACACCTTGTCTCAAGTCCCCAACGCGATAGGTGAAAGTAGTGAAAGGAACCGCAGAGATTTTTGCTCTGATAATTACGGATTCCATTAAGCAGATTGTTTTCTCGTTTATCCAAAAGATTAATCGCAATCAAACTAATTTTATCTATGAGATTGATCGAATGTTTAACAACAGACGTTAAGTGGTTATCGACTTTATCTGAATGTAACTTTCTTTGCGGCATAGATCTTAAAGCTCTAAAGCGATTACAACAGAATACAAAAATTTAAATTTTATGAGTTAATAACTTGAAAAATATCCAAAAACGCCACATCTTATTACCTAACAAATAAAGCATTTTTTTTTCATCTTATACATAGAATATGAAATATCATCTACACATATCCTACAAAATATAAACCAGCACAAGCGGTGACTGTAAGGTACTGCTCTAAATTACGCAATATTATCGAATTAGGATATGCATAACTTTCCAGACAACCATACGAGTAGAAGTATGTCAACTTCGACATAAAAGAACTTATGCAAGGCCACGGAGATAGGAGACAGTACAAAGTTTTGGTAGTCGGCAACACACTATGAACATAAACTTCCATACTGCAAACGAAGAATAAAGAAAAACAAAAGTGTTACATTACGGTATACAGCAGGCGGTCTAATTCCTGATTAATCTCGAACAGCGGTCGTATCGTCACTACTTTGAAAAAATCTCTTATCTCAAATCAATATGTAAACCAAACTGAACTTTATTGCACACTCAGTAAATTTCAATAAGCCAGATTATCGATTTTGAGATACGAGCTTTTTTCAATGTAGTGACGATATGTTTAACAAGCTCGCGATCACAATCGCATTCACCATTCCTTTCTACATCCATCTTATACCGTTTGACATATACACCGTGAAATTTTAGTGGTTGTTTTCTTGAAACAAGGTGATTTTAACGACCGCTTTAGCCTAGTTGGTAGTGACCCTGCCTACGAAGCAAGAGGTCCTGGGTTCAAATCCCGGTAAGGGCATTTATTTGTGTGATGAGCACTAATATTTGTTCCTGAGTTATGGATGTTTTCTATGTATTTAAGTATTTATTTATCTATATAAGTAAGTTTATCGTCGTCTAGTACCCATAGTACAAGCTTTGCTTAGTTTGGGACTAGGTTGATTTGTGTAAGATTGTCCCCTAATATTTATTTATTTATTTATTTATTTAGTATCGATTGTACAATCGATTTATAATTACTATTTTGACTAGAGTCAAAAATGCAATTGTGAAAAACGAAAGTCGAAAATGACCGCAAACCAATAGTAACGCTTCGTTGGTACCTAACCTATCGTACGATCGTACGCTACTTGTACCAACGAAGCGTTACTATTGGTTTGCGGTCATTTTCGACTTTCGTTTTTCACAATTGCATTTTTGACTCTAGTCAAAATAGTAATTATAAATCGATTGTACAATCGAAACTAAATCAACTCGTTTCGGGAAAACAACCACTAAAATTTCACGGTGTATAATTGGGAAATACGATTGCGAGTTGCGGCCACTTGCGGCCTCAACTTGTATAGTAAATGTCGCCAAGCTTCCGTAGGCTCGCTAACAACTATACTGCTTCCTACCAATATTATATATATGAAAGTTTGTTGCTTTGTCGTTGGATCAACCACGCATAAACGTTTTCACTGTTTTTTTTTTATTACTACGAACTAATTTTACTCACACGAAGCCGCGGATAAAAAGTAGTAACGTGAAAATATTTTTATTTATTATAAGTGCGGTATTTAGTGTTAACGACTTAATGGTCACTTATTTTACTATAAAAAAGTATATTTAAAGTTTATTCCACACATTACATTTTGATTATTAATAACAGTCTAGCAAACGTAAGTAAGATTCAGCTGTTAGTATAAAATTGCACAAATTAAACTATAAATAACTA
This sequence comes from Archips crataeganus, assembly GCA_947859365.1. Lineage (NCBI taxonomy): Eukaryota > Metazoa > Arthropoda > Insecta > Lepidoptera > Tortricidae > Archips > Archips crataeganus. The sequence continues at coordinate 2,965,456 of OX402071.1, read as the reverse complement.
TCTAAGTATCTAATGCGCAACAAGTTCTGCTACAAAAGTTTCATCTACATGTGACAATAACGGGTGAACTTTGATGAAGGTTTAAAATCATGTTTCTTGACCTTTGATATAAATATAACTTTTAGGCCCTTGATAAAACCAACGTCTCAGACTAGCCCGGTCGGCCTTTCGTCTCTGAAAAATCCGAGACCAAAAATCTTTCAAGACCCAATTACATAACTCGGTCAATAATCCCTCGTACCCCCAGGGTCACAGAAAGGTTCAGAGCCCTACACCGAGGACCTTAGAGGTCTAGCGGTTCAACGGTCTAGGGGTCACAGTCACAGTATCGATCGATAGACCTACTACTGTCTACCTTGCAAGGTCAGAAAACTTTAAGTCTGCCTGCACTCAAATAAAATACTTCTATGGATACAATACCCCAGAGATCTTTGATCTTAGATATAAATGAATAAGAACGGTAACAAAGGGCACACGAACGTATATAATGAAAATATAAGGAGAAGATATCAAAAGTATTTACAATAAATAAGGATTAAGGATTCTAAGGACGTTATGGGTAATCAAGGAGACTTTCAGAGCTTTGCTCCAGACCGTGCCGCTGCAAGGAATGAGCCGCCGCTTGATGACTGACCGGTCTGCCATTTAAAATCAGCCGCGCAGTTCCACGCGCCGGTGTGCAGTTGTTTCATCACTTTTGCCGACGCGCGGAACCGACTGCTGTGAGGGTAGTAATGGTTCTATCTGGCCGCTACATCTTAATTTTAATGAACTAAGAAAATACCCTTAAGTGCCTCAATAATTTTGGCATACTTTGCACAATGACACTTCATAACAGTTAGAACATAACTTTCTGCCATTCCAATGGATTGCGGGTCAACAGTGATATCATAATATGAATCGACTTACCTAATATAAGGTGTAATTTGGCAGATGTCTGGAAGGCGTAATGTAGGGTGACCAGGAACGGGCATTCTCTGACAGCTTCCAGGACCTGCAGCAGACACATCTTGATACCATCGTGTCCAAAAAAGGCTAGTTTTAGCTCAAGAGGTGGTGACTACTGACTGACTACTGATAGTTTATAATTCATCGTCTATATTTCTATGTTTAAAATGATCCACTGGTACAGGCGTTGCTCTGCGGAGGTCCATATGAATGAACTACAACTTTATTACGTTACTCCTCTGCTACCTCTCTGTGGTAGCATTAGATCACTGTTCAAAATGTTATCGTCGAAATGCATGGCGATTGTTTTCACAACTTACATACCAAGAGTTTGAGCTTGAATGAATGCCTTTATCTATCACAAGTATTTCGCGTCAATAATAGCAGAGATAAAAATACCAACCTGTCTCTCTGTCCTGGTGTGTTCTGCCGTTTTTAGCTTTTGGACTATTGAAGCTTTTTTTAGTACTTTCATGGCGTAAAGTTTGCCTTCGTCGGAGCCACATCTCTTTTTTACTAGGAACACTTTGCCGTATGCTGTAACAAAGAAAACAACAGTTATATCATCATGTAATTACACCATCTAAGTAGTACCGGTTAAACAAGATTTTTATTCACAATATCTTCGGCACCAATCACTTATTTCTTATATTGTATTAATAAATACTAAACTGAAGGTTTATGAATAAATATAAATATACATGTCAAAATCATGTAATCGGTAATTTTTGTATGGCTAACTAAAACGATCGATATATTAATTTGTGTAATTATTTATATCTATCCAATAAATGGGAGGATGAACTTGATACCGTTGACGTATTAAATAGATAAGGAGTTGCATAAACATATAACACAAATACGTATATCAAACATAGTATGATCGCGATAAGCATGACATTAACACTAGATTCTCTGCATGTGACTGATAGTAATTCTCCTGTGGGTAAACAACCCTTGAATAAAAATAGGTGAACGACCTATACTCTATCCTTTTTATGTAACACTTATACTCCTTTCACTGTAGCATGGTGCGGGTGGCAGGTGTCAAAACCCACAGACTAGAGAAGTGAAAGCTATAAAACTCGAATCGATAAAACTATAAATTTATAACTTTAATTATGTATATTGTGTAATTAATAATATAAATTTACGATTACTTCATGAAATTAAGTAAAGCAAACTAAGTACCGGAGTTTATTATAATGCAAAAAAAGTCGAGGTCGTACAAATTTTTAGGTATATCGAAAATAGGCCGTAACATAAAGCAAAACTATAATAAACAAAACTAAAGCAGTAACTATAATAAACCAGTGTTAGCAGAGCCCTGCTTCTAAGTAAAATTTACCTACGCATTCGGGTATCATTTTATATTGGTCAGTCGGGACCCCCTTAATGTTTAATTTGATTATATTTTTATCATTTGTTGTTGTAGCGGCCATAATTAACATAATTGGTGAAGATTTCAAGAATCTAGTTAATACCATTATAAAGATCGAGTAAAAACGCTGACAAATGATAAATCTTCCTCTCGTGGTAGATTGTGTCCCATCATTAAATGTTCTGTTACACGCATATTACGTTTCTTGACTTAATCGTATTTTTTTTTATTGATAATAAAAAATAATTAGGTTAAATTTCTTTCGCGCACGATAGTGTTTTCGAAGTTTAAATGTTTAACTCCAGAAAAATTCAGACTGGAATTTAAATAAATCGCTATTAAATACACCGCAGCAATTTTGTCTAAGTGTAACAAAACGGTGTGTCAAGTGTCACCTGCACCATGCTACAGTGAAAGGAGTATAACAGAAATGCACTAACAGCTAAATAAAGTTGATAGTTTCCATCCCTAAACAAAAATTTGATTTCAATTAATGTTTTCGCGGTAGGTAAAAGCAGTAGGAACCATTTTAATCTATTAGAAGGTACGCATCATTTTTATTGCTAAAGCATAGAGCACGAACTAAAATAAACTGAACGACTCGGCCGTAATCCTTTTAAATTAAATTAGTACGCAGTGCACTTGAAACTCAAACCATTTCATCCGAAGAGGAAGTTAAGTCGGAACATTGCGGTCACACAATATATTATACGTCTAATAAAACAAAAAAACAACTATCATCTTCTTGGTACCCTCTGCTGTAGGATTCGTATAATTAATCGCACAGATTATACTTATAAATGTGACAAAAAGGAGAGTATGAAAAGTGATTTTTTTAAGAATGATACTTGACGATATTGTGTCAAATAAGTAAACGCTGCTTAATAATTATTGGTAAAGTTAAAAAGAATATCGAGAGTAAAGCAAAATGGTCCGACCAGGATGTTTTGTTTACCCGCGTCCATTGTTCAAATCGCAAAATAATGGGTGAAATTTCAACATGCCAGCCCAGCTGCAAATTGAGATATTTTTGAAGTTTTTATTTTCGATATTTTGAAACAAGCCGCGTCAATAATTGACTGTAAAGAGTTTTATACTTGCAAAAAATTACGAGGATTAATTAATAATTTCTGTATGTTCGGCTCACCGCTAACATGTTATTTTATATATTTATAAGCACGACGAACCTGATTGAAAAATATCCGAACATATTTTTGGTGTAAATAAAAGAGTTTTCCAAAGACGCAGATAAAGTTGGAGACTGTATAATCCTTTTCAGCATAAATAAAAAATACATTTTAAATATAAGCTTTTTTGCTGACTGTGCTGTACCTTATTGTCATCTAATCTACACATCTACACCAAATTGTAAATCAATCCGATCACTGAAATTGGGTGAAATTTTATTTGCCAGTTTTGAAAAGAATAAATTAATTATTTATTTTTACGTGTGTACACGTTAGTTAAATTAGTAATTTAATTAATGACTATAAGCTAGACTTAACCCAATTAAAGTGACACCAGGTGGGTATAGGAGCACAGGAATACCAGCTGCAACCTGAGTCAGTAACTCGATACATCCGGCGAGATGATGGTGGCGGGCGGGTTAACTCAACAGATCATAATCGATGATACAATGGGATGGCTTAACTTAATGGGTAGGTTGGTTTCATAGGCACCGGTGAAACGGGTGACTCTTTACAAGTTTGTATTAGTCTAGAAGGAATCTGCAATTGAAACTGCTGCTTTTAGGGCCACCGTAAGGCTGCGGCTCCACTGAGGCGGAGACGAGCGGAGCTGAGAGGAGACGTGTGGGGATCGACCAATCATATTACATGAAATCCACATCTCGTCTCCGTTCATGTAATATGATTGGTCGATCCCCACACGTCTCCTCTCAGCTCCGCTCGTCTCCGCCTCAGTGGAGCCGCAGCCTTACAGATGCTGCATTCCAACTTCACCGTAACTGAAGTTGCTGACTGCCGATACATTTCAATTGCAGCTAGCGTGCAGTTTATTACCAACTGAAATGGAAAATGAATGAACGATTGGGAGTTAGAATGCAGTCCGTCTTTAACGGTCCTTATGTTAATGCCAAGGCAGGGTCACAAATTTCGTAACAGCTACATAACCGATTCGCCGCTCTTGTTTGACAGCGCTGTATCAAAGTACCAAGCGGCTCACCGCGGAAGGTGTTAGTAGAAGTCAAAGAGTACACTTACGAGTTTCGGAGCACTGGTAGTGTGAGAAATTTAAAGTTTTATTCTCATTGTAACTAGCTCGATGTCCAAGCTGTTTCGGCCGGTACAGTGTTCTGTGCACCATAGCCCAATGTAGTAGTGATCAAGATTGCAAGGCATGATTCTAACTATTTGGTATTTTTAATTACAAGACGCTATCCGCAAACGCGAGTTCAACTTTTCAAAACTAAAAGTAGCACAAAGCAATGTCCTAACGAGGTGTGAAAACGGAGTTTTCATTTGGGAAAACTTTTTCTATCAGCGTAAGAGTGCATTGCTTGAAACGACCTAGACCGGTCGATGCTCTCGCATTTTCGAAGTAAATAACAGTGAGCGATGCCAAAAATACAGATGTGGCGGAAATGCGGATTGTACTCGCGCACTGGAATGAATGAGTGGTCATTCCGGAAAATAAGTGATCCATCACAACAAGAAAGCCGTTGGCGGAGAAAGATTCTGATAACCAAGAACCAGAAGATTACCTACCAGTTCCCACTAGATGGACCGACGAAATCGCGAGACTGCAGGACCTGTGGATGCCGGTGGCAAGCTATCATTCATTCTGGTGTTCTAAGAAGAGTCAGTGTTCAACAGTGGGCGGGTTCCGGTTGATGACGATGATGAACAAGGTAGGGGGTAATGGTGACGACATAAAGTGGGGACATCTAAACATGAGCCAAGGGTTAGTGTGGCTACATGTCCTTGACATAAGAAAGCTTACTCTGTAAGCAAGATGTCGGAGATGCCCAATGCTATAGATTTAAAAATCACAAACACTTCTTTAATTTTATGCCTCAAATAGGAAATTATAATTTTGGATACACCTATCGGGTCCTATTATTTTTAGTGGTTGGTTTATGGTTGGTTGATGTTATTTCCACCGAGGCTTGAAAACTGGAAGCTTTCTACGTAAATTACACTTCATTACGCAGAAATACATTTGTCGAAACGTATAATAAAATAAAGATTATTTGCGAACCCAAAGCCCGTACCTTAATAAAATCACTGCGAGTTTCTCCGTATTTCTCCCAACCTTTAGAGGCCGGGGTATTGCGCCGAAACGTCCTAGTACGCGGCTAGGACGAACATTGAACCTCTCGATTCAGGCAACGGTCTCGAGACTTCGCCTTTTCCCCTCGTGTTTAAGTATTTGATGGAACATTCTAGTAATTAAAACAATTTGGTTGCTTGAAATGATGCCAAGAATGATATGGATTTGGTATTTTCTATTCGATTTATTTAAAGTGCGCTATGTATGACACATAGTGAGTATGATTCACTTGACTTTCTGATAAACGTTAACGGCTACCGAAATAAGGATTATTTTATCTTTCTTCTTAGATTCGAGATAGTAGAAGCAATAGAACGAACTTGTATGCGAATTTCTTATCTAATCGAAGTTCCCTAATTTGTTTTGAAAGGGCGGTTTAGTATTGTATTTCGTCAGTGACGTAATTCCCGGGTAATTTACGCAATGACGTCGAAATACACTCGTTGTAATGTAACGAGTGATTCCCCAACTTTGGCAAAAACATCGTTAAGTTTATGTTTAATGTTATTGGGAAACAATTAGTGTAATTATTAACATGTTTTAATAATGAGCAGACACATACTAAGCACATTAATTTAATCACCATTTGATACTACTTTTAACGCTCGTTTGTAGTTAACACCTACCGCAACTAAGTTCATGTCATGTCAGTTCAGATCAGAGGCCGTATTTTCTAGAACTTCTGGCGCTTGCCTTCGCTTTCACAGTCTCTTTCTGTCATCGTTTTATAGCGTTTGACAGAAAGAAATAGTGATTGCGAAGGCTAGCGTCAAAAACGTTAGACAATAAGCAAACGTTCATATCGCACTCCCAGTACAACAGTGCATCATCTCGAAATAATACACCATTTTAATTTAGACTTTACTTAATTTCCGGAAAGTCTAAATTAAAATGGTGTATTATTTCGAGTTGATGCACTGTTATACTGGGAGTGCGATATAGCCTGCAGAACGCTTAGTATAAGTTTTCCTTCACTTCAATACTTCTCGATCGCGTTTACGTAAAAATTTCAATTCTATGGAAACATGTAAGCGCGCGCGCGGACACGCTCTCCATGTTTCCCTAGTAATTGATTTTTTTACGTAAACGCGATCGAGAAGTATTTTGGTGAAGTAAAACTTATACTAAGCGTACTGGTCATAAATCGATCTTGATTATTTCGAACTCTTCATTGTCCTTTTGGGGTTGTCATCTCGATATCAACAAAATTTATGCCGACGACCTTGCAAATCATTATACATGTGGTTAATCATGCAGAGAGTCTTAATAATTAGGTCTGGTGAAATTATTTTCTTTAATTCGTCCAACTAAAGACCGTCAGTACTAAAATTCAGCATTTAATTAGGAACTAAGCTTGATTGATATTTTAACCATAGCATAGCGTGTCAACTGTACGAGGTGCTGATAAAATGTAAATTCGTGCTTCATCCGGGCGTTGAACCTCGAGCCGAAAGAACAATGACTGAGGTGAACGATATACCTACAATTATAATTATTTTATATCGGAAGTGCGCAAATATTACGTACATTCTTTATTACCTAATCTATACTAATATAATAAAGACGCAAACTTTACTGCAGTAAAAAGGCGTGGTAGCCTAGTGGTCTGACGTGCGGCCTCTCAAGCAGAGGGTCGAGGGTTCGAGCCAGAGCTCGCACCTCTGAGTTTTTCGGGATTTAAGTGCTAAATTACGTTTGAAAATAATGAGTTTTACGGTGAAGGGAAACCTGCAAACACCTGCGAATTCGAAAGAAATTGTGTCCAGTCTGTGTAAGTATGTAAAAGCCTCTGTATGATATTAGCAGATAACAAGAGAAACATGTATACAAATGCGAACTTATCCCTTAAAGGAGAAGTAGAGAGAGAAGGAGGAGGTAGAAGTAGTAGTAGTGGGGAAAGTAGTATTGTTGATCTGTCAATGATATTAAAAATTGATTTGAGAGTGCGCACTCACTCCTGCTTTGGTCATATTAAATGGTTTCATTATTACGTGGCTTTATTTTATAACTTTCTTCCAACAAGACACCTTAGTTGACAACAAATGAAAGTGTTAATGAATAACTTGACGAAGATTATCGATGGCTTTACAGTATCAAGTAAACGTTGCTCTCTTTAAGAGTCTAAAGCGACGGACTTACACCTGACGAAACGGCGCGTCAGAGCCGGCCGCAGTATATAAATAGCATCGATTTATAATTAACCAGCTGTCAATCCTGTCTAGTGCCCCAATGATATCTTTATATCTACCGATTCTGCTTGGTATGGCTCCCTGGTGCAACTAATCTTAATTTGAGAGCTGTTGCAGTTAAAAATCTTGACTAAACAGTGCCTATTTTAATACTCTGTTAAACTACTGTTATTTTACGTGACAGATATATGTGATGCCGTCTCTGTTTAATCGTACAGAATAAACAGAAATAGCATCAGAGATATCATGAACTTACCAGAGAGTGGTGAATCTGGGGCTAAATAACACAATGAAGAATACGTGTTAACACGTATTTTTTTTTTAAATATAATACATATACAATACCGGAATACCTAATAATCATCAGGATGGTTGGCAACTTTCAGTGAACAGAACACCTTTGTATATGTTTTATTGTGGTTGACCAGTTTCCATACATTGGTCGCTGTTTAAAGTGTGTCAAAAGTTTTTTTTAAATAAAACATGTCAACTATCCGCTAAAATATTAATTTTAGGACTGTACCTATATTGCTGTTTTCCCAGCAATTGGTATTGAGGTTTTATTGTCTATAGATAGCTCGACCGTTTAAACGGTCTAGCTATAACGCACTTGGAATCACAATCGTTTTCACCTCTTTCTGTCATACGGTATAAGATGACGGTAGAAAGAGATAGTGAACGATCCCAAACGCCCACGCGTTAGACAATACGGCCTTTGGTCATATCTTTAAATGAGCTTGGTTTATAATTACGATTCCCACGCGAACCCAGTGCGAATCGGGAACAACACAATCGCATTCCTTCGCCAGCACAGGTTTATTCACATCAAGGTAATCTTTTAAAAAGCTCGTTTCAACAGGTGGTGTAAGCACTATATCTTCCATTGGTTTGCATCTCTCGCAACAAATTCAACAGCTTTCCCGTGGGTGCATTCTTAAACAGGGCCCGTTCGGCGATTCCATAAAATCCATACACAAGGTAAATGGCCACATCGAACATCTGCCTGGAGTTGAAAAAACGCACCACCTGGCAACACAGACTCGGCGAGGGTGAGTAGGTTCGTAGATGTCACTCCGTGCGACGACCCCTTACGATTTTTTTAATTTATTGGGACAGAAAAGTACAATACGAATCAAAATCATAGAGCAGGTTTCGTCAGGTGTTACAGATACTCGCAATAGCTTTCGTCATATCTAAAGAAGATTTTTTTACGACTTCTTAGATTTATATAAAGCTTTTGAATCGACCGAATGCTAAAAGCAAGCAAAGGGACTCCGTTTCAGCAAGTAAAGTCAGCTTCAAGTTTACTCAAGATAAAACCGTTATTAAATTACCAATTTTAATTGTTAAAGTTCTCAAATTGTTATTTTTTAAATTACCCTGACATAATCGGGAGTCATACTGGTGCTATGACAAAATGAAATGACGTATACTGTTTAATCTGAAGTTACCTGCGTGCGATAGAGACAGCTAGTAACGGGTCATTGTACGAACTTTTTTCTACTCAGCGATACCGCATTTTAAAAAGTTCGCGATGTTAGGCTGGTTTAGGTTAGCAATCATGAACTTCGCTTGGGGTAGCAACAGCAAGGAATTAATCAGCTACATAATTAGAATAAGTTAAGACGGCAGTTATAATTAAAATTATGTGGGGTTTACTTACACTACTTTAATAAACGGGTGAACTTTGTTTGTTTGTGTGTAATTTCTAGGACTACTAAACCGATAAAAAAACTATCCCTGATTACCATGCGGTATTTTTTCCCCGGTAAAATGCAAAGTTCCTGCAAGTTATGGCTAATAATTACTTATCAATGAATTGATTGACCAATAATTAATACCTATCCCATAAACCACAACTTAACGAGAATTCTAACCTAAAAAAATTGAAAATTTCTATTTGTTTGACAGGTATCGCACAAATCCATAGTCCTTCATCACAGCTAAACACAAACAGTGCTAACATTGTAACTTATTGACCAGTGTAATTTTTTTTAGCCAGTCATTATTCGAATTTCGATAGCGCGCGGGTCAGGTTATGCTAGCTACGTACGCGCAGGTGGCCAAGCCGGGGTGCATTCTACGCGCACGCGATGGGCGGATGTCGGATCGCATGCGAATCCAACATGGTGTGATGTATGGGGGAATTCGAGATGATTACGGCGTTATTTAGAAAAAAATCATCATCATCATCCTAGCCTTTGTACGTCCCACTGCAGAAGGAGAGAGCTGGCCGTAGTTTCCACGTGGGCCCAGTGCTTATTGGGAACTCCATACACACCATTGAATTACTTCGCAGGCGCGTGCAGTTTTGCTCGCGATATTCTCCTTCACCATAAAGCTAATGGTACATTTTAAATGTAAATTCACACGTAAATTCCGAAAAACTCGAGAGATGCGAGCCCGGCCTTGAGCCCACGAGCCCACGATCCTCTGCTTGAAAGGCAATAAGACAAACCACTTGGCTACCACGGCTTTGTGTTTCATAAGATTTTTTTAAGAAAATAATAATTAATATCGAGACGTAAACAAATTTGCGAAATCTTTTTACGCTAATTTTGGGTCATAGGTCAGTCGACCATGATAAAAAGTTCACATTTTAACAGACAGATATAGAACAGAATATAGATCTCTCCTAGAGTCTATCTACGACACAGGCATTATCGACGACGTACAAGTTAGCTCTTACTTACAAAGATGTTTTAGATGATGTGTACCGACAGCCACTCGTTCGTGTTCGTGTTACGCATACGTAAACATAATTTATCCAATTATTTTTACAATTACATTCATAAAATGTGAATCTATAACCATAATTTAGGCATATCGCCCATGAAGGTGTCGTCAGTGTACCTATCTATGACCTGTTAAAATGGTTCTAAATCTTAACTGTGCTCTCGATTATACTCGACCTGCAGGCAAATCATGATGGTAATCGTTATTCGTTGTCATATGAAACGGGTTTAACCAACACCATAACTCTCATTTTTCCTTTGTTATGGCGTCCAGGTTAAAATTACAATAAAAATACGATATTTTACTAGAAATGTCCGCCGTCTATAAATCAACCGGTTATTATGACTTATTTAATAAAAACGTTCACACACAAATCGCGCTAGCTGACCCCACGATAACACCAAGATTATCCGCGCCAAAGTTCAAATCACATTAAGCATTTAAATAAACTATTAGCTATTTAAATTTAGTTCAGCGACGTGGATATCCTGCCGTTACGAATTAACATAATTAAGTATTTAAAAAAAATATGGATTCTCAAAAGTCTGGCCGGTAATAAACATTCGAAATTCGAAATTTAAAAGTAAACATACAGGCGATCGTAACAATCTTATCTCGACATATGGGTGGCCTGACATCGAAGTCAATGCACTACGCCCCCTTGTATATGGAAAGTTCGAAAAAGAAAAAATAAAAACGTTCAAAGGACTAGGGGATTCGGTTGCCAGCAGGCAAGTTCTATTTATAGAAAAATTCAATAATTATTGGTACTCGAAATACTTCAGCGTTTTTTTATCTCATGTTGGTGGCATTGATCGGCGCCTGATATGCTTAATGATAGAACCATCATTGATCAATAACGATTACAATACAATGCACCCGTTTATCGTTCGATTTATTGAAATAAATTCCGATAGCAATATTAAAATTCATGGTTGAGTTGCAGCGGGCGGGTGGCGGCGAAACCAATCATCTAGTTGTTATGTTATACTAACGTCGTTGACGTCAGAATGGTATCATTATAATTTGCTATACCTAATAATGTCATGACATTTATCTGCCGTCATAAGTCACGGTTTTAATTTCTCTGGGCGAATTAACCAACAATATTATAATTTTACGGAGTAGACGGGCAGGGTAATAACCTCTAATTCCGGTCGCCTATCGAATTCAACGTTTTTGTAGCGAGGTGATTTCAGTACTTGCGTTTATCAATTAGGTAAACAATATTGGTCCATTGTTTGTTTATAGGTCAGTAGCATTGAAGACCTACTTCGTTAGCAAGAAGCATTTACAGGTTATTTACACAAAATAAAATGCTTAATAACAAAACCAATACGTGTCGAGTTTCAATTGTTTCGCGCTTAGCGGATAACGTCCACAAGACGATAGTCAATAAAACAATGGCTAGCCACTGACTTACTATCCTTTAATTAAAGGAATGTACATACTCGAGAGTTCATTATTTTTTTTTAACAAATCAATCAATGACTTTAGTGGGCAATTAAAAAGTGAGTGAACGCTCACAAAGTTACCAGGGCCCCATAAGGTCACAAGCGTAAGGACGGCCGGCCGGGTAACGACCGGGCACCGCTACGCGCCAGTTTTCGGGGGTCGACGACCGGCTGCGACGTCCTGAGACAACCTCCTACGTTTGCATCGTGCCCTGGTACCGGAGCCGAAATTTCGCGTAAACCTAATACATATTTAAGATTTAATTAAACTAAGCATAACACTCAGACTAAATAACAATGAATTTATCAATTAGGTACTAAATACAATAAAAAAAAATTTTTTTTTACTTTTAAAATTATTCATTGCCGAATCAAACGAACCAAGCGAGAATGAATTCACGGATTGACATCATAAATTTCCCTTGCCCACAGTCAAATTTAGGAATTATGTTCCACTGAGCATAAATATCATAGAGTTTATAATGTTACTTATCGATTGCCTAAATACTCTCGCTTGACTAAGCTTAACTTTAGCAGGTGAAGTTAATCTACATTTATAAATACAGATCCTTCAAACTGTCATTGACGTTAACATTCCGAATTAAACGACAATCTAATTCAAACTCAAAATTAATTCCTCGTAACTGTTAAAGAGTCCATTGACCATCCGTTGCTTTAGTTTTTGCATGGAAAATCATAAAGATCACGAATTTTATGCGCCGTATTAACAAAGCGTTATGGTTGTTCGGATATCACAAAAAGCACTGACAAATTCAGCATCCCTCTTTCTCCGAATAGTGCGACAGGGATGGATGTTACACTGCATCCTAGCCTTGTCGAGGTTAAAAACCGACAAGCCTCAGGTTAACACCCCCAAATTAGATTTCGCGAACCAAACGAAATGAATAAAAACCAACGATTTCTAGTTATACCTGACATATTGAGCAGACATTGCAGTTTACATGGACCAATTCAAATCCGCGAATGTCACAAGTATCACAACACAAGTAAAGTTCAAATCATGAATTTACCATGATAATTCTCTTGCTACTTACAAAGAATAGTAATCTTACGGTGTTTGCTGTGGCACTTTCAATGATAGCTGTTATAGTGATGTCAGATAGCCGACAGAACTATTTTTTTCTGACGAAAGTGCACACCGACCGTCACAAAGAAAATCGTAAAATGATTTTCTAGTATACGCGTATTTACACAGTTTAATTGTACGCGAATGACTTCTAAAATGGGCGTCGTTAAAAATGAATGGAGTCACGGCGACGTCACAAAATGCCACTGTGCGTACGTTTCCATTTGACATGCGGATTGTACCATACGTGTGACGTTCACGAGTTAGGTAACCAAGGCTTATCGCAAAAGGTCATTGTGGAATAGCATAGCATCGTGCTTGCTTGTGTACGTGAAAGGAATTCGCTAAACTGCGCGGTCAATAATGCATTTTTTATAAACTGATTGAGTTGGGATCGCGTACCGTGTTTCATAGAAGTAATATTTACAAGTTACAAGTTTATCTATCACTATAAGGGCCGTGCGCTTAGGCAAAAATATTAAGGGCCTACGCTAGCTGACGCGGATTACCCGGAACGGACGCCCGTCGTGCGCGCGTCTAATAAGAAATTGAATGAACAGCGCTAAGTGGCGCGGGCGCGTGCGACGGATTTTCGGTACATTTTACCCCGGCGCCACACATATTACAAATGTTTGAACACAGTTATTTGATCACATGTGTAGCACCGGTATTTGCTTATTTGTTCAATAGAACATCCATACAATCAACCATAGATCAAATATGTGTTCAAATATGTGTTGAAACATTTGTAATATGTGTGGCGCCGGGGTTAGACCCGCGAGCGGGCGCACGCGGCGGACGTCCGCGTCAGCTAGCGTAGGCCCTGATAGGTACTAAGTTGACGTAACGTAAGCCAAACAATTGACTTCGGTGACACTTCCAGACTAAGAAGTTCATTTTGAGAGTGGTCTATTTAGATTGGGTTGCCTTCACAATCACAATACAATCATAGAGAGAGCATGATTTAACCTAGCTAGATCGAAAGAAACAAAAGTCCCATCATAACACCCCTTTTCAAAAGAAAACCATTTAAAAATAAGACCTAAAGATATCTACTTTTCCCAGCGTTTTCCAGTTTCTACGTAAGATCGGCTCTCTCTTTGTTATTAGCTAGGTCCTTCTTAACTATACTGTCCATCCATGTTGATTATAGAGTCTGTCACACGATTTTAGTCGAGTGTCGAACTGCAGCATACTTTTCGTCATATGTTCGTCGATAGTCAATCTTTGAAAATAGAAACATAACCAACCCTATGACCACAACTGATAATTCCCATATGGAAATTGTCAACACAATTCGCCCCGATAAGATACCAAAACCGACAACCCCACAAGTTAATAAAGCACAGAATAAAAAAATCGGCGATAACAATAATGATGGTGATAGTAGATAATTACCCCATGAACATGGTGCTGATATCTAAAATAAATAAGAAATAGAACACTTCCCAAATGATACCCAAAACAGACAATCACTAATAATCACAATATTTGACGCTGATGTTTAAATAAAGGAAACAAATAAGAGGCGCTACGACGAAATTCGAAAATCGAAGGTAGTATCGTATTATCCCTCTCACTCTCGTGTCAAATCATATTAGCGTGAGCGGGACGGCACAAAACGAAGTTCGAATTATGCACTTCGTGGTAGGGCCTAAGAACAGTATGAGGTTAATAAAGGGTATGTGACTAGAGTCACCGAAATACCGCGAAGAATATGTTTCTAAGTTAAATTGACAGTTGAAAAGCCACATAGCTCGAACAATAACATTCGAAAAGAAAGATTCTAAAGAGGTGGTCGCGAACTGGAAGACGCAGCGTTGGCAGGTCTCCTACTAGCTGGACCGATGATAATGAGACTCATCATCATCATCATCACACATATATGACAAAAAAATACAATAATTCGTAGGGTATCTCAACAATGTCTAATTATAATATTTTATTTTTTTCAAAACAGATCTGCAGTGTTGATTATTTACTTACATCTGAAGTTTTTAACACAGTAGATACGCACAGAGATGCTAGGGATCGCCAATGCGAATCAGAATTATTTCTTAATAAGCGAAGTATTCGTTGATTGTTATCCCGCGAGAACTAGGTAATTTTCCGGGATAAAAAGCATCCTATACATAGTAATTCAGGTTATAAACAGACTGTGTGCCAAATTTCATCGGAATCCGTCAAACCGTTTCAGCGTGACAGAGTAACAAACATCCATCCATACAAACTTTCATCTTTATATAGTGGTGTTTGTATCGCACGTGGTCCCACGAACGTGGCCAGAGTCACGTTTACCACGGCACTACCGGTTCGATTCTGACCCGATATTTGGGACACGAGTAGTACACACACAGACATAAACAAGACACACTGTTATCAAAGTCCTTTCTGTTTCTCTGTGACAAAAAGCAAGACTTTTCCAACATAGACGAACAGTTTCAACACGAAATATTACCAAATTATGAAATAGAATACGGCACGTTCAGAACCAAAAAGGTCGGATAGGGTGCGAAAACCAGAATATTCACAAACTGAGCAAAAATATCAACAGTAAAGGAGCAAGAACTAGAAAACGGCTCAGACGTAATCTTAAAGCAGGCCAACCGCTTCGGAGTGAAATGGTAACAGTCAAGGATATAGTTAAACCCACCGCTTAACTACCTCACTCGCAGCAAGCAGCATAGGTAACTTGCGTAACATTTTGTATCAATTAGAAAAGCAAATTTATTGATATTATGCGCATGATGCATTAGAAGACCAAGAAAGTTATTTACTTCCGCTCCTACAGCAACTCTTGGAATGTTTGAAGCAATTTTGTTTGAAGCTATTGCGCGAGATTATTCACTTTCATTTTAGCTAAAACGAAAATGATCCACTTGAAATGACCATTCTGAAGTTGGAAGACTCATTTTGGATAAAATACCCATTTCAAATTACAGTAAACCCGCGAGGCGAGCTATAAAGATTATCGTACCATTATTGTAATGATGGTGATGATAAACATGACGAGGAAGCCACAGAACGAGCTCGACTTATGGAAACTATTGGCCAGATATAACTCCGGATAAGGAGACTTAATCAAGCAGAGAAGCATTTGCCGAGCAGTGGGACACATACCTAATTTTACAAAAAAAAGCAAAGTATACTTTGCTAACCAAATTTAAAAAAGAAAAAAAAAATGAAAATTTAAATCATATGTGGATTCAGTGATACTGATAACAATTATGATGTCAATTATTCAGATGATAAGCGAAGCCAAAATAGCAGCAAGGAAGTATTTTTTATCTCAACGTTTCTACAGATGGCCTGATATCGCTATCTCATTCAATGATACGCACAACTGATACAGCAATCAGGCGAACAGATGACCTGTTAGTACCATGATTTTGCACAATCAAGTTTGAAAGTTCACATTTGATTCTTTTAACTCTAGCTAGACCGGGGTACACACTCATGTGGCATGGGACGAAGTCAGGAAAGGAGGCAGGCTTTCCGCGGCTACGTTACTTGTCTGCAAGATTAACTGAACAATTTTCAAGATTATAGGCACCAGAGCGAGTAGAGCAATCTGTAGCTGATAATGGTAATATCACAGGAGCGCGATGAGCCAAGCGAGGAGCAGTGTGAGAAGCTCTAGCCCTAGGATTAGATTAATTTTTTTCATCATCATCATCATTTCAGCCGTAGGACGTCTGCTGCTGGACATAGGCCTCCCTCATTGACGCCCAATTATTACAGTTGGAAGCGTCTTGTATCCACCCTGAACCTGCAGCCTTCGCCAAATCGTCCGTCCATCTCGTTGGTGAACGTCCCACGCTGCGCTTGCCAGTCCGTGGTCTCCATTTCAGAACTTTTGGGCCCCAACGGCCATCTGTTCTGCGTGCTATATTGCTTGCCCATTACCAGCTACTAATTTTTTTAAGCACATTTTAAATCACCGGTCTATTCCGGGATACAAATTCCAAAACCTGCTCTAGTTACTTCATTAACTGAACTCTGCTAAAGCATATCGTTTCCAGCGATAAAACCTTCTTATGCCGGAAAATTATCTCTCATTTGCATCTTTTTCGTACTTTATCTGCGTTTGTATTTAACAATGGACTTGACGACTGGATAGCCAATAGTTAGAGAACCTGACTACAAAGCTTGAGGTCGCGAGTTCGATCCCCGGTCGGGGCAAATATTTGTATGAAAAATACGAATGTTTGTGCTAGACTATTTAAACATGCATTTATCAATACAAGTATGTTTATCTGTTGCCCAGTACCCATAGTGCAAGCTTTGCTTAGTTTGGGACTAGGTCAATTGGAGTAAATTGTCTCATAATTACTTATTTATTTACAATGTTGTTGGGAACCAGTTCCATTTCTCCAAGAGCAAGCTGCACTGCACCGTTAATAGATATACGTTGTTTACTGATTGAAACCGTTATGCAACTGCATAATTTAGCTATCAGTTGATACGTAACGTTTATTTACAGTAGACGGGGCACCCTAACTACTCTTGAACGTACTTAGACCAAGCATGCATGGAAAGCTGCAATCATAAGTACCAGGGTTCGAAAAAATCCTAAACACTTTTTATTTTTATGTTGTCCTAAATTTGAAATTTAGCGTTAGCTTCTTTAGCGCTTTAGAAAGAGCGAATTCCACCTCTGGAATTGTACCTACACTTAGTAATTCATTTGAATTTGCCAACCCTGAATCGTACGATTAGTTACTTCAAAATAAGAGGGATCCCAGTGAAATAACGGCTCGCCCACGACTTCGCGCGATCGGCAGCACGGCGAGCGTTTTCTCCTCTTTCGCATCCAGAATTACATTGGAATTGGTGTAAGCGCACATACAAGAAAATATAAAATACATTAGGCGTAACCGTATGTAACGAACAGTCCACACCAGAAGCTATCTATATTATACCGTTTAACAGAAAGAAATAGTGATTGCAAAGGCATGCGTCAGAAGCGTTAGACAATAAGCCTGCCGAGCACAATTACGCCTTATTACAACGTGACAAAGCCTATAAGAGACACGAATGGTCGGTACTGCGTAAGACGTAATCGACATTCTTAAACCATCGTCTTGCTTGTTTTGATGTCGCTACAAAGAGAATACGACCAGTCAGTGACTGACTGTACAGTGTCAATTAAGGTATAGTGGACCAAGAAATACCTTTACCCTATCCTACCCTAAGGCTCAATGTCAGTTGTATAATTATGAATAAATATAAATATACAGCTTTATTGTTGTTATTTTAGTGTAAGAACTTACATAAAAAATGGTAAAGCATTTACTTAATTTATTTTATTTTCGGTGAGGACTGAAAACCAGCAACTTTGCTGAGTCCTCACCTTTTCACAAAATTGTATTTGTCTTTTTTCATTGTTTTTTGTTTTATTTTAAGTTTGTGAATAAACATTCTTTTATTTATTTGTTTTATTTACTTAGTCGACTATAGTTGCGTAGAGAAAGGATGAGATGGCGTGCGGGGAAAGGGGAACCCAAGAACTGCGGCAGGTAAGTCGCAAAATTTGCGCGTTGCGGATGGAATCAGATAACAGTTGATATACAAAGTCACACTCACACCACAGGAATATTAAGCCACTTCATCATTTAGCCGAGTAATACATACATTTGTGGCCCACGCGATAAAAAGGTTGTGTGTGGCTGCTATAGATGATTCCACCAATATCGAGGTAGGAGACGCTATCAGTTTAGTCCTTTTTCGAGAGGAAAAAAAACTAATTAACGCGTTGCCAAGATTCTGCAATAATAAGGAAAAATTTGTTTCCAAATTAAAACGCGTAAGTGTAACAATACTGGCAACGTGACTGTGTCGATTAGGTTTCTGTTTGGAAACTTTCCCAGAAGCTCAGAGTTGACCAAATTTAGGCAAATATTACAAGAATAGGCGCTTACCTACTGTTCTATAATAAATTGCTAAGCAACGAGATACAATGGCACAAGAGGCCTTAAATATGTTAGATAAGGTACAGCACGCTTTGCGTAAGTATTAATGATCGATTTTCATTAAAAGCTAAGAATAACTTGGACATTTTTAAGGACAATAAGTACGTTATATTATGAATCGTTCTAATATCAGAAAGGTGCGTGCATGTAGGTACATTTGTTACTCTTTCACGCTACAACTGTCAGATAAGCTACTTTTTATCCCGATATTCCCATCCGATAAAAATTTACACAGGCAAAATTACAAAAACATAACTGCAAAGGGGTAGTTCCCATTGTTCTATACGTATGGAACATGACGTCATCAGACAGAATAAGATATTCTTTTCTTATTATGTACTATGGAACATTTTAATGTATTTCTCATCGGTAAATAAAACCTCTTTCCATTAATAAATATTCCTAGAATTCTTTTTTAAGCTTATTTTATCCAGGCCGATGTTTGATCAATGGTATGATAGAATTTGTCATTATCAGTGTCATTTAGCTTCTCATGGAAGACTTTGGGAAAGTATGATTCCCATTTTGTTCTATGGCATGAAATTCGGGTGCAAAGCTAGTATTTGTCAATACAACTGCCAGAGTTAATAGTAAACGCGTGCGTATAAATAAAATGCCACGTTTCCAAGAGTTACAATCTGTCTTACCATCGAACGAGTTGTTTACGTGGATCATACGACGAATCGAGCGTGCCAAACGTAAAGAATTATTCCGAGTAAGCAAGTAAGTAAGGAATGTTGGTATTCGCAACACAACATTATCTCTTTGTGCTAGAGAGAGAGAGCAGATACAGATATTTTTCTTCCTCTCGCACAGATGACAACGATTCTGATACCTGGTTTACACTCGCGTACGAGTATACGATACGTACGAGAGTACGGCACGATTTGCCTTGATTTTGAGGCTCGCGTCCGGAGCGAGACGACGAGGCGAGGCGCGAGGCGAGGTGACGAGGCGAGAGTGTAAATCAGGTATTACAGTAATTTCGGTAAAATCACAGTTATCTATTCATATAAACCAACAGGACTTCAAAGCCCCTCAGCTCTAGTCGTAATCTTAAGTTTGTATTATTTTTATTATTCACATGGAGTACGAGTCATTATCATGAAACATGAAGCTTGTACTACCGGTCATTCCTAAACGTTTCTTTGGTCTTTGAAACACGATCTGTCAATCGTTGGTATCATGAACATACACAAACAAAGAAATAATTGATAAGTACCAAGTCCAGCATTGCCTAACAATTGTTTTGGATTTAAGAAAACGAAATATGACCGCCGCTTTAGCCTAAGCCATAAAAAAAAACACTGGCCAGTTTATCAACATTACTTTGTTGAATAGGGATGTTGACACCACCAATCAACTGACTTACTTTTTAAGAACTGACAAAACACAACTCTCCCATGGAGTTTGAAGGGCAATAGCAACTTATGTATGAGTAACGTCACTTGTTCGCCAACTCAATCAACTATTTATTTGTTTCAAAGCAAGATTAGATTTTAATTTTGCAGTTAATCGAAAATTATAATCTACTTTTCAGGGCTAAAATAAAGCGTTTTTTACTGGAGTCGTGTATTCGAATTATTTTTTAATGGCGTCAACATCCCTATTCGAAACTACATAAATGCGCGCCCAATATTGAACTCACTCAAACAAAGCGCTCTTCACTCTGTATCGGTTCAAAATCCGCGGACCATAAACTGCCGCGTTAAAAACGTTATAGTAAGCGGAACAATTAACCAATCAACACCCCATGCGCGACCGACCAGCTGGCAATAGGGTTGCCGACCGTAATTAAGTAACACTATAAAAGGAAATGCTTTTATTTTATCTCAACCTACACCTTACGTCTCACAGCTTGTAGGCCTCAAATCAGAAAAGCACTCAAATCTGACAAAAAGCAGTGTTGCAAGAATTCCCATGAGGATAAATAACGTACCTATTTCCGCGAATTACGAGGGGTGTTCAATATAAAGTGAGAATGAGATGCAAACTCTTTTAATATTACGAAATTAAATACTGGCCGATAAAGCTAATCTATCTAGCTGATTGCTATGAAAAAAAAAAACTAACTGTCTTTTGTTTAAAAAAATATACGGTAATTTCTTTGCAATGCTATTAAGTACGTTAGCGAAAATGGAGAAAATTGAACTGCGCGCCGTTATCAAATACTTGTGTTTGAAAATTTTTTCTACGGACCAAGTCAATTTGGATTTGCGGGACACTTTAGGGTCTAATGCTCCTCCGTATTCGACAGTCGCACGTTGGTGCGCCGAATTTAGACGTGGAAGAACATCGACAATGGACGACCCCCGCTCCGGACGCCCTACTCCAGCAGTAACTGAAGAAATTGTGAAAAAAGTCGAAAACTCAGTTATGGCGGATCGTCGTGTCACGATTCGTTTTATTGCTGAAAATGTAAAGATTTCAACGGGGAGCGTGCATAATATTTTACATGAACGCTTGGGTATGAAAAAGGTATCTGCGCGTTGGGTACCAAGAATGCTTACTGACACGCAAAAACAAACTAGACTAGAGATTTGTCAAGAAGCTTTGAACCTGATGCAACAAGACCGGGAACTTTTTTTGGCGCGATTTATAACAATGGACGAAACATGGCTCCATCATTACGAACCAGAAACGAAACTGCAGTCTATGACATGGAAAAGGCCATCATCTCCAACTCCGAAGAAATTCAAGGTGAGCCCATCTGCCGGTAAGGTCATGGGCTCTGTTTTTTGGGACGGTAAAGGGGTATTAATGATTGAGTATCTCGAGCATGGAGCCACTATTACGGGCACATTATACGCCAAACAAATAGCAACATTGCGCAATGAGATCCGCGAAAAACGGCGAGGTAAACTCTCGAAAGTTGTGCTGTTCCACCAGGACAATGCCCGGCACACAAGTCCGCCGTTGCAATGGCTGCAATTCGTGATGCTGGGTTCGATATCCTTAAGCATCCTCCGTATTCACCAGATCTCGCTCCCAGTGATTTCTACCTATTTCCGAGATTGAAACAATACCTGAGAGGCCAGAAATTTGAAGACGACGACGCGGTAGTCGCTGCAGTACAAGATTTTTTAAGTACTCAAGATAAGACCTTTTTTAAAAATGGAATTTTAAGTTTAGAAAAAAGATATACTAAGGGGGTGTTTCACCACCTTATTGTCAAACTGCTGGTTACGTAACCAATGAATAAACTAAGTACTGGACAAATCTGTCAGCTAGTGTTTTTTCAGTTTCACCACTCCGGTCCTGTGCAAACTAAGTACCACTTAACTAATCGTGGGTTTAACAAAAAGTCGGAATGGCAACGTCGCATTTCACGACCACGCGTTCCTGTTCGCACACTTTCGTTCAAAGAGTCACTCATTATTAAAGCAAAAGAAATGGTTAACTATATAATTTTTGAATAAATCAATTTTTTAATGCATAAATTAACATGTAACATTATAATTGATCCAAAAACGGTATTTATTTACGATACTTTGTTAACAATAACAAAGAAAAATAAAATCACGTAAAACGAATCGAAAAGTGGCGCCAAACCATTTGACAGATAAACTTTTTTTTAATGGCGACATACAAGTTCAGGTAGAACAAACGATTTAGCCACTGAAAAAAAGTTTGTTATTGAAAAATATTACGAAATTTTGGATTTATTTTTACATACTAAAAGTGTACCTACATTTTTTATTCAAATCTTGATATTTAAATTATTTTATGCAATTTAGCATGACCCCTTTCTTTAACAAATAAAAAATACTTTGATTTATTTTTCTGAAACCGGCTGAAGGGCTCTCCAACCATGGCCACAAAAAATAAACTAACTTTATGTGACGGATAAAAATGCTAAGGGGCTGTTTCACCACTTTTCTTAAAGTTCGGATTAGCTTAATCATAACCTTATTTGACAGATGGAATAAAAATTTCTGTTTCACCAGTCTCGATTAGCGCTAAGTGACGGACAAACTGTTTCTTAATTTGACCATCAGATCAGGAGGCATTTAGCATTTTTATCCGTCACATAAAGTTAGTTTATTTTTTTGTGGCCATGGTTGGAGAGCCCTTCAGCCGGTTTCAGAAAAATAAATCAAAGTATTTTTTATTTTTTAAAGAAAGAGGTCATGCTAAATTGCATAAAATAATTTAAATATCAAGATTTTAATGAAAAAATGTAGGTACACTTTTAGTATGTAAAAATAAATCCAAAATTTCGTAATATTTTTTAATAACAAACTTTTTTTCAGTGGCTCAATCGTTTGTTCTACCTGAACTTGTATGTCGCCATTAAAAAAAAGTTTATCTGTCAAATGGTTTGGCGCCACTTTTCGATTCGTTTTACGTGATTTTATTTTTCTTTGTTATTGTTAACAAAGTATCGTAAATAAATACCGTTTTTGGATCAATTATAACGTTACATATTTGTTTATGCAAAAAAAATAGATGTATTCAAAAATTATATAGTTAACCATTTCTTTTGCTTTAATAATGAGTGACTTTTTGAACGAAAGTGTGCGAACAGGAACGCGTGGTCGTGAAATGCGACGTTGCCATTCCGACTTTTTGTTAAACCCACGATTAGTTAAGTGGTACTTAGTTTGTACAGGACCGGAGTGGTGAAACTGAAAAAACACTAGCCGACAGATTTGTCCAGTACTTAGTTTATTAATTGGTTACGTGACCAGTAGTTTGACAATAAGGTGATGAAACACCCCCTAAATGCCTCCTGATCTGATGGTCAAATTAAGAAACAGTTTGTCCGTCACTTAGCGCTAATCGAGACTGGTGAAACAGAAATTTTAATTCCATCTGTCAAATAATGTTATGATTAAGCTAATCCGAACTTTAAGAAAAGTGGTGAAACAGCCCCTAAGTGTATTATGCTAAAAGGTGACTATGTCGAAAAATAAAATGACATTTAGTAAAAGTTGTTTATAACATACTCATTCTCACTTTTTATTGAACGCCCCTAGTATCACACATAATTTTCGTTTCACAGTTTCCCTGTCAATTTATCCCTTCTCTCCATTTAACTGTTTTCAAGCTGTTGGCAACCCTAACCGGGGGTCAACGTCCCCCTCCTATGATCCTATGCATTCCTCGTGAACAGTAAAGAAGCCCGCTGCATGTCGGAAGCTAGTATAGTATAATAGTAGTTTTTTTCATTGCAATGATTATTGCACTGCAAGCCTGATTCGCTACGGTGCACGGTAAATTAGCAGGTGGCTAGTGTGTTCAACTTTGACAAATAACATGAATTGTTTACTATATTATGCGTCGTTACGTTAGGCCACGGACTGAACGCCAGCGGGCAGCGGAGACGCCGCGGCAGTATGTCAAGCCAAGTTCAAGCAATATTTTACACACAATGTATAGTAGCAAAATGAAAAGGCCAGTTCGACCTTAATTCGTTGACATAGAGTCGAAAAGTGACGAACTTTTTCATTCAGCTACAGTATTTAATACTTGTCATCTAAAAAGTGCAAAATAAGTATAATCAAATGTTAACTTACCGCCAGTGCCAAGTACTTTGAGCAGGTCGAAATGTGATATGTCAACTTTTGATTGTCCATTTAAATTAACTGAAACAAAAATACATTTGTTAGATAATCCACATAAAAAGTAAGCCTAACAAGTAAATAACATTAAAAATGTCTATGAGGGCCGATACAGACGGACTGCCCATACATTTCAGTCGCAGCTGGCGTGCAGTGTACGTGCAGTTTTGCCAACTGCAACGCAAATTCAATGGAAAATGTATGGGGAGTTAACAGTCGGCAGTTACATTGCTTTGCATTGGAATGCAGACAGTCTGTATCGGCCCTAAAGCTCAGTTAAGGCTCACAAGAGATCACTTCATAATGTGGCCAGTTAAAACCGTCCATATATCGTTTAAATGTCAACGTTTGGTGATAAATTAATCCACGTTTGGTCATAATAATATCATCTTGTGGACGGTACTTTGGAGCTCAAATTTATCGCAAATAATTCGATTAATCAAATCGAAATATCTTAATTTGGGGCCGATTTTTCAATCCCCAGATAGACAGATACTTTTATTAAAATCGGCCCTAGACTATAACTATAAGAAAAACCCTTTTGAGAAGAATCTGGTAAGAAACTCAACATGGTGTGTATATTTTTTTAGTTATATTCAATTACATGCATCTAACTAAAGTATATTTAACACGACTATGTTTTCACACAGCAAAGTAGATACGCCGTTTGAAATAAGGGATCGCCCATGCGATTCGGAATTGTTTCCAAAACCCTGTCCATGATATAGTTTAATCATTAATTAAAAACGTATGCAATTTCCCAAAAACTACATTTACTTTCGTGTTTTCCTATCCCAATAAGCATGATGGAAAATAAATTCCAGTTTCCCAAAGAAAAACTGCCAGAAATAGAGTGCCTTTTCAAAATGTGTTATTAGGTCAAGTATAATTTTTTTACATTAAAAGTAGGTAAAGTTCATACAAAGAGTTGTGTTTATTATTATTAGTTATCTATCACACATAAATCTGACACATCAGTTTCTCACAAAGCACCATGAGAAAAATACAGTAAAAATGTTTATCTATTTTAAAATTACTGCATGTATCAACATGCTACGAATGTGTAATTATAAATAATAAATACATTATGCGGTTCTGAGTGTGAGAAATAACAGTAGGGCTCGGTTTTCCATGTTATGTTAAACTATATTTGTATGTAAATTTATGTTTTCTTCATGTTCTTATGAAATATTTATTCATCGAAGGTTTTTGCACCTTGTTATTTAATTCAACGCGAAGAATAATGCACTCGTGTTTACATTATACTGTATGTTTTGATTTGTAACAGACAAAAAAAAGAAGTATTCGCGTTACATGCTTAGGGACACATTTATTCGAAAATACAAAATTGAACTCAATTACATACTTTCAATGTAATAAATAAATAAATAAATATCACGGGACAATTCACACCAATTGACCTAGTCCCAAAGTAAGCTAAGTAAAGCTTGTGTTATGGGTACTAGGCAACGGATAAACATACTTATATAGATAGATACATACTTATATACATATTAAACACCCAAGACCCGAGAACAAACATTCGTATTTTTCATACAAATATCTGCCCCGACACGGGAATCGAACCCGGGACCTCAAGCTTCGTAGTCAGGTTCTCAAACCACTAGGCCATCTGGTCGTCTATTCAGAAATCCTATTCAGAATTAATTTAAATAGTATGGTAAGCTTTGTTTTTAGTTTCAGATATTGTTACATACATATATAAATATAAGCAAACACAAAGTTTATCTCTTTATTAAATTTGTGTATTTAGTAATAAACATTTCAAAAGTAAAAGACGTTCATGATGTCAATCACAATTAAAATGTAATTTCTATTTCTGTAAAATATCATTAATTTCTTATTCACAAGCGCTAGTTAAATATGTACATATATAGGTTTGTATGTGTATGTTGCATTGTTGACCGATTCAAAATATTTACCTAAAATTACAAGATAAAACAACTTAAATTCTTGTATCATTGAATGTTTTGTCAGAATGCTCAGTTTGTTTTTTTAAAACAGATGTACTCGATAGCAATTTACATATTGATAACAAGGTGTCTTTTGCTTTTACAAAGACGAAAGTTCAGTGAACTCTTTTTTTACAAGCTGACGATTATAGTGTGGCCTAAATAATTCGAAGAAAACTTTTACATACAGAATTGAACAGTTTAGGTCTGCAAGAAAAAACGGTGTAAATTGCATTGCATTGGTGGTTTGTAAAGTGAACAAGTTTGAAGTGGTCCATCCAGCGCCGAAATGTAATGCAACTTGCACGACTTTTCTTACAGGTGTAAACTGGACTTAATATATTTTTTAAACCTTTGCGATTAAGGGTCTCCCCAAATCTATGGACGCGGAATCAGCTTCAGCGATCGGAAAAACCTTTATGTCAACGCAATAAGGGCGAAAAAGACGTCGATCAGCTCGGCTCCGTTCGGCCCGCGTAGCCGAGCCGATCCGATCGCCATCTTTTTCGCTGCATTCCGTATTGGGTTCCGCGTCCATAGATTTGGGGAGACCCTTACACTCATAGTCACACGTCTACGGGTACCCCGGCCGCAAAAATGTAGTCGAAACGTCAATGTAATTTTAGCAATTAAGTGTCCGGATAAGTCCCATGTGTTCTAATAGTACATTACTGCAGAGGCCGGGACTTAAGGGATTGCCGGCCGAGTATCTAAGTTGACGGCCAAGTGGTTTTTTTTTATGGCTAAATGCTATGATGCCATAGACCTATAAACATCATGGTGCTGTGTGACATGAAACAATAGACGATCGCATTGCCGGCCTAGGCCTGCAACGGTGTATTTTGAAGCCTGTTTTAAGAAACACAACGTAAACATTACATAGCATGTTTGAGAAAAATAATTTAACATCTTCATTCCGGCCTACATACATACATACTTCCCATTGCAGGGCACAGACCTCCTCTCGGAATGAGAGGGCTTGGCGTAGTTCCCACGCGGGCCCAGTGCTGATTGGGAAAAACAAACACCATTTAATTTATTCGCAGGTTTCCTGACGATGTTTTAATTCACCGTAAAGCTCATGGTAAATTTGAAATGTAATTTCGCACACGAATTTCGGAAAACTCAAGATGTGCGTGCCCGGGTTCGAACCCACGACCCTCTGCTTGAGAGATCATAGATCGAACCACTAGGCCACCATGGCTAATTTAATATAGTTTCAAGATAAATTACGTTGTGTAAAACAAAAATTCCGTGATACATAATTTAAAAAAAAAAGTTCGAGTGATACTTAAAAGTTCGGAAAAACATTTTGTCGGGGTTTTTTATTAGCAAAGCATGTGAAGATGATGGCCCCAATAAAACTATAATGATTATTTGGTAGGTCAAAAGTTCATTGCCTTCCACACTATGTTGATAACAAAAATATTGATATAGTTTATACACGTGAAAAGTACTACGTAATGTGATGAGATGACGTAATGTTATAAACATAATTCTAATTGTTACTTCGCAATAATTTTATGATTCGTTAGTGAACTAGTTTAATTAAGAAATGTCTTACTTTTGTACAAAATTTACTGTGACAAAAATGCCTAGCCAATGTAAAATGATACTCTTCTTATTTAGGTGTTTTCATTAAACTTGTAAACAATATTATTTTTAATACTAGTTCTTGTTTATAATGCGACAAATGCAAATTAAATTATGACTATTCGAACATGACACTACCGTGAGACTCACTCATAGTGAATAAAAGAAGGAAGAAAAGCCACGGGTTAAACCAAAACATGTAGAGTTAAACTCGTTTAAAGAAAAGTTTTCAAGGGTTAAAATAAACTCTTTTCTTTCTAATAGTCGCGTCTTGTAATTGTTTTGTAAGCACCCTAACAAGCTTGTAAAAATAAAACAGTAGCAGAAAGATCTGGAATAATTACCACCTTGGAGCATTATCATGATGGCAACATTGCTAGGCTTCCGCCAATAGGTGGACACCATAAACTGATAAGTTATCGCTTCAAGGCCTGTGATAACGGCAAACCGTCAAATCGCAAAACAATGTTTTCTATTGAGAAAATCTCTGCTGTTGATGTTCACACTACAATCTGGCCGTTTTCAAGTCTAGGGTGAATGAGTATTTGGTTAGTACACATTTTTTTGTTCGCGTCCCTCCTGTGAACACGGCAGAAGTTAAGGGCCTACCGTTTTTTTGGCGCATTTATTGCATTCATTTTAATCTCGTGCTGTATCATTACAAGTAAAGCTATAGTCCTGAAATTCATGTGTAAGATATTTGAGGATTCACTCTAATGACAAGTGTTTATCGAATCACGATTACTTAATAGTTCGCTCGATAGAAAAAAAATCCAAAGTCGTCTCTAAAAAATAAAATAAATTCGTAGTGCGACGCTAATACTGCACGGCAGGTCATGACTTTTTGAATGTTAATAAAACAAGATGTTTTCTAGGGCGTAGTGTTGATACATTTTTAAAATATGTATTTGTTTTAGTAATAAGATGAAAATACCCAAAAACACGCGCAGTCCAACCAACCTATCTTGAGCCTTCGTGCCTCCCCCACGCCCGAAATCGCCCACCCAAAATCGATTAGCGCGAAAAGCTCAGTAGGCCCTTAAGGGTCTATGGCCAATATTTTTAGTCAAGTCTACATCAGCCTGTGGGGGCGCCTGGACAACTTTGTTGTTGTTGTTGTTGTCCTATGATACAGTCGGTCAAAAATATGGTCTACCGCCCTACGGTCGAAGTTCATTTGCACGTCATGATACAACGAGGTCGATTTTCCCTTGCAATAACATGATGACAGTGACTTAGGGATATTTAGATGTCACAGAAACTTTTGTCAAAACTGGTAGACCACTTTCTTGGTCGACCGTACCCCAGTGGCACAGAGGGCCTTCGTGAGACGTCGCCATCCGCTCCTGTTGCTCCACGTCCCTCCAACTCAGGCCGGCCACCCGCAGCTCGGCGTCCACGATGCGCTGCCACGTGTGCGCCATCCGGCCCCGCCGCCCGCTGCCATGCGGCCTCCAAGTGAACGCGACCCAGGCGGTATTGTCCTCTGGTCTATCCACTTCCATTTCCGTTGCGCGATTTCCCGCTTTATCGGGATTTGGTGGCATCGCTTCCATAGATCCTCGTTGCTGTTTGATCGTGTTCGGCCAAAATATGCACAGGATGGACCTCAGGCATTTCAGGCATTACCTGGACAACTTTAGGCCCATTTAAATAATCTTAAGTTTCGTGACTCAGGAGAGACAACTTTTGTTTTTTACTGTGTGTATGACCCATTTTCTAGGCAAGCGTGCTCCATCGTAAACTCTTCGCTTTCCATCAGGCGTGAATGGCGTGATTTTGGTCAAACGCAAGCCTTATTAATGTACGATGGGCTGCAAAAGTGTATGGACACCTCGGGGCGATAATCGCGTGAGCAGTGTTTGATCGTTTGATGTTTGGTGAACACAAACGATCAAACACTGCTCACGCGATTATCGCCCCGAGGTGTCCATGCACTTTTGCAGCCCATCGTACAAAAAAAACTGCCGCACTTCGATAATATATGTATGTACGTGTAGTAGGTTAGTAGGTGGTAACCACCAATTAGTAGGTACCAACCATTTTCAGGACCCAGTTTAATTTGATGACCAAATAGATATTCACAAATGTTTTTGTTGTTCACTCGGAATATCATGATGACAAAGTGTTTTTACATTCTATTTAAGTTTTTTCATGTTTTTGAACAGATTTTATTCACAATATAGTTTTATTTTTAAAAAAGAAGTACAAAGCTCAATTTCAAATGTTGCTTAACAGGGCTATCAAATTAAAAATAAATTTTTACCTGAATGAATACAACAATTATCTAAATCGTTTCCAAATGTATCATTGCATTATTATTAACAAACATAATTTTATTAATTAATAAATACATTAAGTGCAGTTTATTTATTACTTAAGACGATTTTAGCCACTTTTTGACCCCCTCCCCCCACTATGTAAGGAAAAGTAAGAATTGGCCGACCCCTTCCCTATTTAATATTTATTATGTAGCCGGAAGTAAGAATGTATGTCTGTGACAAATATTTTTGCTGTTAGAGGTGCAAGTTTTTTAAGTCTTTCCAGAAGAGTATCATTGGCCAAAAACATGGTCTACCACCCCATGGTTGAAGTTCACTTGCATGTCATGATACAACAAGGTTGATTTTCCCTTGCAATTATATTATGACACTAAAGACTTCACTCAGTTAGATAAGTCAACCTTAGCAATATTATCTATAAGAGTAAGAATAAGAATAAGAATAATTTATTAACCAATGAAGTTACACAGTACACGAAATTACTTATTACACATTGTTACTTAAGTGATAACATAGGTACCTATATGTGACATTACAGCGGCCTTCGCACTAGACTCTGGGTCTGTATCGCGAGTGCCAATTGAGATTCTAAATAACAAAAATAAACTAAAGGTAGAATAAAGAACAAAGATAGAGTAAACACAACAAGTTACTTAATGTGATGTGTGTGTGTGAGTTAGGGTTGCCAACTATTTCTTAAGCAAATATAGTATTTCCCAGCCCAAAGTACAAGAAATATAGTACTCTGAAAAAAAAAATAGTATAAAGTACTTAAAATAGCGAAAATTGATTCATTAAACATTAGTATAGTAAAAATGGCCTACCCAAACCGCATGCGTAAGGACTGACCGAAATATAGTATTTTTGCGTACTATATATTTCTTCAACAGTATATAGTACACAGAGTCAAAATATAGTACAATACTATATATTATAGTACGGTTGGCAACCCTAGTGTGAGTGTGAGTGTGAGTGTGTGTGTGTGTGTGTGTGTGTGTGCGTGCGTGTGTGTGTGTATGTTTGTTCTTCCAAGCATTTAATGACAGAAACTTTTGTGAAAACTGGTAGACCTCTTTCTTGGCCAAGTGCTATAATAAAATTAATCAATTGTTGCCAATGAAGTATATTAAAGTTCCTATAATCACGCCGTATTTCATTTGATTGTAAATTAAATCATTATCTTTATGGCCCAAGGTTAATTTCAGACCTTAACATACAATACAATACAATACAATACAATGACTCTTTATTGTACACCAGGAATAGTAAGCAATACAGAAAACAGGTACACAGAGAGTAAGTTACAAGGTAAGCAATAGGCAACATAGATAATAGAATACTTTCTTTGCAGGTAAATTTATCAGTTATGCAAATCATACTAATATTACAAGCGCAAAAGTTTGTATGGATGGATTTATAAATTTTTGTCACACTAATTCGGTTGGACGGATTCTGATGAAATTTGGCACATAGATAGTATATAACCTGGATCAACATATAGTATTATGTAGCGGAAATCGCGAGGAAAATCGGGAGCATACACGTTCGTACGTACCTGCAGTAACCAGACTGACTGTTTATCCCGGAACATAGGCCCATAGAAGGGGGTGCTAGGAGGTGCACTTGCTCCCCGCTAGCATAAAAGAAAATACATAGAGCAAGGGTCAGGGTCATCCTTAACCAGTTTGACCATCAAATGGAGTAGAAAGTCTACATTTATTAAACTTCATTTTTTTTAGGCCCCTATCGTAATGGAGCCTGGCACGAGCCCATAGTGCCCAGTGGGAAAGAGGGGCCCTGCATAGAACAAGACTAAGTTAGAAATAAGATAAATTCAATTGCTATGCATACTCCTGAAAAAGATCCTCCTAGCACCCATGAGGGCCAGCTCTCAGTGCAATATTTATGGGTGTGGCAGTTACCGGCAGGGTAATTGTGTAACTTTTTTGACACTTGGCATCGGATTGAAATGACAGTTTTTGTATGGCTGTTTCCAATACCAATTGTCAGCCCATACAAGAACTGTCAAAATGAACGCAATGGTGATTGCGAGGGAGTTAGGCAATTAGCTTGCAGCTTCTAAACAATGCAAAGTATGCACAAGGGACCAAGAAAATAAATATGACATACCGTCAAAGAATCTTGACTTTTTTTTTTTATGTTAGAAATGCCAGACAAACAAACTAGTGGGTCACCTGATGTTAAATGATCACCACTGTCCATAGACACCCGCAGCGCTTTACGCGATGCCAGTGCGTTGTCGGCCCTAAAGGAAAGGGAACAGGGGAAGGGGATGAGGGAGGGGAAGAGGGAAGGGGTGAGGTATTGGGCCCCCGGCACTCTCACTGACCGTACGAAACGCAAGCAGGATTACTGCTGCTTCACGCCGGTGTTCTGTGAGAGGGTGGTACTACCCCGGACGAGCCGGCCCATTTTTGATGCAGCGGCTAGCTACAACATGGCTCTACCACTACTAAAACATACATGACATAATAGTGATATGTGCAAATAATAGTGATAATATTCAACATTAGTAAAAATATCAATCAATTTTATTATTTCTTTCCTCATGTAAACCATTAAATCTGGCAGGCAAAATTTAATTTCGGAAGTTAACCAAATTCCCAACAGGAATTCTCAAAAATTCAGTTGTTCAAAAAATACAAATTAACAGGATTTAATGTGGGGTAGGTCAGCATGGAAGACTTGATGAACAGACATGGCCTAGTGGTCAGAGAACCTGACTACGAAGCTTGAGGTCCCAGGTTCGATTCCTGTGTTGGGGCAGATATTTGTATGAAAAAAATATGAATGTTTGCTCTCGAGTCTTGGGTGTACCATCTGTATTTAAATATGGATCTATCTAAGTATGTCTATCCATTGCCTTGTACCCATAACAAGCTTTGCTTACTTTGGAACTAGGTCAGTTGCTGTGAATTTGATTTGTCCTGTGATATTCATTTATTTATTATTTAAAAAGCCATGGTGACCTTGTGGTTTGACCAATTGCCTCTCAAGCAGAGGGTTGTGGGTTCAAAACCGGGTTTGCACCTTTCGGAATTTATGGGCGAGATTATATTTGAAATTTTACCATGAGCTTTATGGTGAAGGAAAACATTGTGAGGAAACCTGCACACACCTGAGAAGAAATTCTATGGAGTGTGTGAAGTTCACAATCCGCATTGGGCCTGGTTGGGAACTACGGCCCAAGCCCTTTCAGTCTGAGACGAGGCCTGTGCTCTGCATAGTATATAGGCTGGGATGAATGAATGGATGTATTTAGATCATATTAGATTGTGAGTCCTACTACAGTTTGAGGTAATAGTAATGCAGGGCAGTAGCTTTAGTGAAATTATTATTATTATTATTATTTATATTATCAGGCAGGCAGTTGAGGGCAACTGATAGGTGCCTGTATCTAGCTGTTCCGTAGTAAATTGCAGAGATTCAATAAGATACAGTCACGGGCATAAATATATGTTCATTACTAAGGCATCAAAAATATCTGATACAACTCTATGCCATTAACCCTAAGGTTGATCATCATCATCATCCCAGCCTATATACACCCTGCTGCAGGGTACAGGCCTCCTCTCAGGATGAAACGGGTTGGCCCGTAGTTTCTACACAGACCCAGTGCAGATTGGGAACAAATACAAATATGTTTATTGCCAGAACATTCATAGATAAATAGATTTAGGTGGTATTGTGCTGACCAGAGTTGACTTTTATCTCAAGTTAACCCTGGCAAGAAGTGTCAAAATGTATGGAACTGTCAATCCTACCCAGATCTTACGATATTTTTTTTTAATCATGGACCCATACAAGTAGCACTAAACAAAATTTACATTGTCATAATAACTTCTTGGAAGTGTGAATATGTAGAACAAATGCTGCTTAGAATTAACATTCTGTGGGCAGCTTGTTTTACAAAACTAGCTTCTATTGTTGGTATACCTGACCAAGTAAGTGCTCTACCAGTTTCTACATCAGAATAAAAACAATAGGGCTGATTATCTCATTCACTTGTGAAAATGGCATTTGAAGTTTTAACCCCTTTTTATGCTTAAGACATGGATCTGTGCTCAATTTAAGACATACTTTTTGTATTTTTTCTTCAAACCTTTATCATTAGATGTATATGAAACAGTTGAGACTAGAATCCACAATTTTTTGCACTTCCCACTTACAACGGGTTAAGCCATACAACTGACATTGAACCAAGGATGGTAAAGGAATTTCTTGGTCCGCAATACAATCAAACCATTTGATTCCTGACCCCACCATAGAATAAACATTTTGACTGTAAGTCTCATGATTTTCTTTATAAGGCAATTTAATGTCACTATGTCAATTTCTGTTAAAACCATTCCACAGAGTGTGAATTCAGTTGGTAAGTACCAATATAGGAAAGTATTTTACCATACCTCAGCAAGTAAAATCTATTCTTAAGGAGCACTATCTGTCATCTTGTAATAATTAACTTTATTATACCTAGTTTATTTATTTATTTATATGTGGCTGTTTATCCCACTGCCTATATTTATTTTTAACGTCTATTATATGTACGATGTATGTATGAGTAGATGTACTATTTTTTGTTATGTTTAATTTTCTGATCCACTGTTGATGCACCACCTGCTGTAAACTAGTCCTTCCTTCTTTCTGTTAAAGGGTTGCCTGGAAGAGATTGCTCGTAAGCGATAAGGCCGCCTATTGCTTACCTTGTAACTTTCTCTCTGTGTACCTGTTTTCTGTATCGCTTACTATTTCTGGTGTACAATAAAGAGTCATATTTTTTTTTATTGGACATAATAATTTCATTTGTATTTTGTGGCATGCATGATATGATATTGGTTTATTTTCTATTTTCTATTGTAATGTAATCTTGACATTTGTTTTAAGTTACTTATATTACTATTATTATTATTGATATTACATCTTGTCAAATGTTTAGGCTTAAGACCATTTAATTTTGTTCTCCATTTTTTTTTAATTAATGTGTGAGTGTTTTGGTTCTATACTGTAAGCTTGCATGTGATTAATTCAATAAATAAATAAATAAATAAATTGTATTGTATTGTATTGTAAAATAAAATACACTCCAGTAAATCTATTTCACAACTTGTTCCTTGCAAATCGAATCAAACTTTGCTATGACAAAATGAGACTCACCTTTATATCTTTTCCTAATTTTGCTAGCTTCAACTAGATTCCAGTCTACAGAGTCCCTCGCAGGAGCGGGGACCGTGCCACCAATGAGCTCCACGGAACTACTCCGCTTCGTGCTTGGCCCTGCCACGGGGACAGCCTTCTCCTTCACCGGAGCACTGAAACACTCCACTATTTCCACACTCTTGTCCCTTTCCCCGTTAGCCGGTTCAGTCCTCACTTTCTTAGGCGGCACCTTCTTCTGTTTCGGACCAGTGAGCCGCCGCTTGACCTTCGTGGAGTGCGAACTGTTGCGGCTGCTCACCGGGCTCGGACATCCGTACTCCATGCTGCCTTCCTGGTCACTTCCTTCGTAATAACCCGATTCGTGCTCAGGCTTTTTGTCCGGGACACTCATCTCGGCGGTTGCCATGGCTCAACTCACCAGAACCATGTAGACTACCGGCCAGCGCTCATACAGCTTTGAGCGCCAGGTTCGAGCTCAGGCGCGGACGTATCCCAACTATTTACAACTCCTCAACTTTGTCAGCAAAAGTACACGACACGTCGGAATTTGCGAACATTATTCGGTTTGCATTGGATCAACACGGTCCCCAGATGGCGCGGCGGAGTTGCGACGAACCGATCGAGTTCGGGAGTCGTCGGCGCCCGTACGGAGTCCGCTCGAGAACCGGCCGTTCAATTCAGCCGGCGGGTATTTCACTTGCGTCTACTTTCACACTTTTCAATCAAACGTCAATTGTAATATTTCCCGTATTTGTATCAGTTTGTGGAGTCAGGGTATCACAGAATTATTCGTCGTCCAGTTATTTAGGGCCACACATTTGCTAAAAATCCAAGCGAAAATCGTATAAAATTGCACTAACTACACTGTCAGAAAAGTCCGTCACCACACAACAGTCCGATCGTTTATTAGTAATCTTTCACTATCACTAATTGTACCAGTTCGTTAATGACAACGCACACTAAATTAATATAATATAAATAAGTGGTAAAATGTCCGCGCGAACGAGACCTACACTCACTCAGCGCGATAAAATAACTGACTCGAGAAAAGCAAAATAGAAACCGTGCGCTGCGAGTAGCGCTTCCCCCACCACGATTTACGAGGCCAGGTAGTGCACGCAAAACATCGACATCGATCGATAAATCGTAAAACTGACATTTGTGCGACATCAAACGCTATGTTATTATTTTTTAAACGACAAAACTGGATGTGAAGTAAATTTATGTAAAATAAAAATTATTACTGGATAATAGAACTGGTTTTGATATAAAATTAAATGTTTGACGAATTGGAAGCATCGTATTTTTGATCATATACTGTGGACTCACCGTTTCATGGACGTAAATAAAAAGAGACAAAGCTATTGCTTATCTATGAAGCCGAGCGAGATGAGAAATAAATGCGAGTGACGAAACTCGCCTTGTCTCTTTCTACATAGGTACTTTGCGAGTAGCTTTTTAACAGGGATTGACAAATGATACAATTTAGTTTGAATTGATTATGACAATTCGTAGTCTAAGGTAAATAAATAAAGTATTCATTTTAGAATTAAGAAAGCTTAAGGAATGCAAATAAAGTAATTGAAGCAAATAAAAACAATCATTCCATTTTCTGACGCTGTAAGCAATCAGTCAACAATATTACAGTATTTTATGTATTGTTGATTTTTTTTATCACAAAGTAGATATTTATTTAATACTAATATTTTTATATGTATTTAATTAATATTACAGTTATTTTGATTTTATTGTTAATTTTATTGTTGTTTATTGTAAAATCTAAGTTTAATTAATAATTAATTATATGTAAATCCAATACTAAAATAAACTTAGATTTTTACAATAATCACTTTACAGTTTATTTGTGAACCATACCGCGCGTGGTAATCATGTACCGGCCGGCGCAGCATGAAGCGTCGGCTACGAGAGTAGGATATCGCTACACGAAAGAATATGACAGAAAATAAATCATAACTCAACCACCGCTTGGACGTTTCGAGAAAATTCCTTAGTAGGTAATAGGTAGTAATACAACAACTAGTAATAAAATGGATAAAAATGTTATCCTGTGTAAGTGTGTGTATTTTCTTCCAGAATGAACGTCGCCATTTGCCATTTTTTCCCCTCCCCTTGTATTGATGCGCACAAGTTTTGTGTGTTTTTATAGATTTAACTAAATTAAATATTTCATCATTAAATTATAATCTTTTGTAATGTAATGACTCTTTTTTAGGGTTCCGTAGTCAACTAGGAACCCTTATTTATAATTTATACGAGTGACTATTCCATATAGCACTGACTGAGCTGGGAAAATAAATAGATTTTTAGCCATATATGTGCGTCACGATTTTAGTTTGCGTGGCTATAGTTATTATTGGTTTTGTATGTAAAACTATCAATCAAAAACCGGCCAAGAGCGTGTCGGACACGCCCAAGATAGGGTTCCGTAGCCATTACGAAAAAATCAAGTAATTTTTTTCAAAGGATTTCGTATGTGTACGGAATCTTCCAAGTTTAGGTATGTTTTATACCTTAGGCTACTATTTACTCTTAAACTACAAATAATTCCAAAGCAATTTTAGCCGCTATAATTTTCCTTGTAAATATAATATATTTACTACCATTCTGAATTTTTTCAAATTTTTCTACCCAACAGTTTAGATTTTAGAGGGGGGGGACGGTCGATTTTTATGAAAGTTTTCACTTTAAAGTTGAATATTTCGCAAACAGATCACTGAATAGAAAAATCACGTTAGCAACCCCGCAATGGTTTTAAAAGACCTATCCAACGATACCCCACACTATAGGGTTAGTCGAGAAAAAAAAATCACCCCCAATTTACGTCTATGGGAGGTACCCTAAAAAAATTTATTTTAGTTTTTTTTATTCAATCACTTTGTCGGCGTGACTGATATATATATTCATGCCAAATTACAGATTTCTAGTACTAACAGTCTCTGAGCTTAGCCGCGGACGGACAGACAGACAGACAGACAGACAGACAGACGGACAGACATGGCGAAACTATAAGGGTTCCTAGTTGACTACGGAACCCTAATAAACAATGAAGGCTGCTGCAATTACAAATTACAATCAATTAAAGATTCCCAATAACTCCAATAAGTCATTAATCGGAAGGTTGTGAAATTGTCCTTTTGCTATACGTGTAATTAGTTGTTAACTTAGCGATAACAAGGAAGGCTACACGAGACACGGAAGTAGTGTGGCCTCGCCATTTGAATAAAAAACACGTAACTTACGTTTGTTTTGGCTTATTATCTTTGGAATCGGAGATAATAGTTACTGGGGATTGCTCGGTTCATGACATGTGAAATAAAAAAAAGAAATAAATACCTATCACCCATGATAGGTAGGTACACTAATTGGCCTAGTACGAACTAAGAAAAGCTTGTAAAGGGTGCTAGATAACACATAGGTATACATACCTGAAAAGATAAATACTTTTCAGTTTCCTGTCAAATGTGTTGATGAAAATGAGCTACATTTAGTCATTTAGAATGAAATGGTAATAAACTACCTGTTACCCTGCGAAAAACCTGCTAGGTACTCCGTCTGCGAAAAATTAATTTATCGCTTTCCCGCGGAAACTATGCAATACCTATCTGGAATAAAATCTGTCCTATGTTCTTCTTCATACCAAATTTCATCCTAGTAAATCAGTTCAGCGGTTTACGCGTGAATAGGTAACAGACAGACAGAGGTACTTTCGCATTAACAACATTGGTATGGATTTAAATTAGACCGCAAGCACACTGTATAGTTTTATGAAAACCTTCTGCTTAGTGTGGCTCATTTTTTCAATATATGTACAGTGTAAATTCTTTAAGTATAATGAAACACTAGAGACTGAGTGTTTTTATTGTTCTAGAGAGTTATCCTATTAAGGAATGAAGAAAGAAAAATAACCAAATACGCGATAATTTTTAAATGTATTTGATACAATAGGTAATTTAGTCCTCCAATGTCACTTTTCCCCCATTTCAATCGCACGTATTACAAAAACTTTTTCGTCAACACACATAATGCTTGGTTTACGACTGTTAATGTTAATACGATAGGTACCTAGTGTGTTAGTTCGAGACCATCATTTCTAAGCAAATCAAGCGCAGTTAGGCACGTGTTCAAGGCAATTAATAATAACATAAGCAAGATGGTTGTTTACGACCTCAGAAGCTTTGGGGCCTCAAAAGTATAGTCGGCATCTTTTGTAGCCTGATAGATAACTAAGATAAGAAACATACAGGTAAGAAATTTTTAATGTGTCCAACCAAATACGAACACCTTTCTTCGTAATAAAGAATGGCTCTTGCAGAGTTTATCAATGTTCGGGTTTTAAGGTAAACCAACCAAATTCTTCTACGTTATAGGGAGTTTATCGTTATATAAAGAATGACTTTATAAAGAGTTTACACTGTATGTGACAGGATAAGGTTGAAACGCTTGTAGAACTTACCCATATGGCATCCATGACTCGGGCTAGTACATACAATAATCGGTTCACTAACCACTAAGCTATCCGGTCTTCAATGTTGCTTTATATAAATATTCCTATTCGACATGTCATTATTCTTAACATTATTTTATCAACATCAAAGTTCCAGCCGTAGAACGTCCACTGCTGGACATAGACTCCTTCATTGATACCCAATCATTACGGTTGGAAACAGCTCGCATTCGCATCCATCATGAACCGGTGGCCTTACCAGATTTGGATTTGACATGTCATGTTAAGTAATGTAACGAGATGGACGGATGATTATCCGTCCATCTCGTTACATTACTTAAGTACTATTTTTATAGCCCGTCATCGTGTCCCACTGCTGGGAAAGTAGTCTCCTCCATTCATTAACTTAATTGTTATATTCCTCAGCCTGCCCCAGGCACAATGTGAAATGTATCTATCTACAAATGTTTTTAGAAAGATAAACTCATTTGAAAGAGCGACCCTCCCATTAGTCGCAAATATTTGTAAACATATATCTTCTCACAGAATTGGCATAGGTATGTAATAATTATGGTTGTATTTGCGCATCTTTGGATGTCCACGTAATGCCTGGGGGCGGGGTTACATGAAGGCAAAAGGACTCGTAGATAACATTTTTCTACAATGTGTCTGTACCCTCTGGACATAGACGAAAAGGACATGTTGATTAGGGTATTTCTAAACTACGTACAAAACCTTGCATCGAACGCTATCGTACTAACAGAGAAATGACTGATTCAATACTTTGGAACAACCTGTCTGTATGTAGGAGTATTTCAACTTGATCTGATCAACCTCTGAACTGCAAAACTCATTGCGAACAACTGATACAGTATGTTCGTACTTATTGTTGATTTGTTTGCGGGTATTAATTGTATTTTGTATTTTTTTATCTAATCTAATAATTTTACAAAAGTAGAATATTCCTAAAAAGGAACTCTACTCAGAATATTGGTCTGTGTCCAGAGAGTAAGACACGTTGTATAATATGAGCCAAGATCCTTTTACCGGTACAGCTCCTCTATGGATCAAAGATAAGCTTGCCAGTGTTGCCAGAGAGAGTTATGAAAAACCTCGATTTAGCGGTAAATTTTGATCACCTTACGATTTTCAGTGGCAAAACTCTCTTAGTTATTTTACTTTCTTTTCGATTCTGTCATCAGATCTAAACAATATTAAATGTATCACTTTATAAAATTGATTCTTGGAAACGGAAACAGTATAGAATGAGTACATACCTATTACAGCTTTAGACATAAAAATACAAAAACGTAATTATCACAATGGAATAAATTAAAAATTAATAGTTAATTTCGCGAAAACAGTAAAGAAATATCACTCCAAACGAACGCACATTTATTTTTGTTT
This sequence comes from Archips crataeganus, assembly GCA_947859365.1. Lineage (NCBI taxonomy): Eukaryota > Metazoa > Arthropoda > Insecta > Lepidoptera > Tortricidae > Archips > Archips crataeganus. The sequence continues at coordinate 2,923,936 of OX402071.1, read as the reverse complement.
AAAAAAAATAGGTTTGAACTAGTCTTTACTTATTTTCGAGTCAACTTTTAAATTTCTATTTAAGTATTCATAGCGGCTTGGCATCCTATTCTAATGTGCTTGCCGAGTTTCAAGTCATTTTAATTATCTGAGTCATTAACGATTGTTATCTACATATAATGATAATGTGTTCGTATTGTTTCTCTATGTATTTGACATTCCACTTTTAATTTATTTCTTCTTATATTATTTATTTTATTAGCAGTTACGTCTGCTCACCGAACCTAAGATTTAAAAGCGAAAAAGTTTCCGGGTGCGCCGGTGGGACTCGAACCCACGTCTCCTGGGTATGCGCCCCAACGGGTGTTCTACCAACTGAACCACGTCGCATCCAACCTTTTTCAAACTTTTTCGCTTTTAAATCTTAGGTTCGGTGAGCAGACGTAACTGCTAATAAAATAAATAATATTTGAATTAAATAGAAGTGGTACCTCATTTCTTACGCATTTCCAACTAATTTGGAACGTAGGAGTCATAGCTTCTAATAGTTGTGATGGATGTTACCACACGTCACTGTTGGCGTATGTAAGCGATTAAGAATTTCGGGGAGGTCGGTTGGATGCGACGTGGTTCAGTTGGTAGAACACCCGTTGGGGCGCATACCCAGGAGACGTGGGTTCAAGTCCCACCGGCGCACCCGGAAACTTCTTCGCTTTTAAATCTTATTTCTTCTTATAACAATTTTTCTTAAACGTTCGTTGTACACCCAGGATTAGAATATGATATGACACAAAGCGCCCGTGCTTAAAATACCAGGTTCCCAAAATACTAGATTAAAGGGCTGTTTCACCACGCGTATTTATTTATGTTTAGTTAATGAAATTGGAGATGGCCAGTCGAGCATTTGTACACTTTCAATTATTTTTTTTTTTGTTTATCCGCGGCTTGTGTAATTGTGTACCTACAGATATCTCAATTCTCAATATAAATTAAGATTAAAACTACGAATGTAGAAATCAATGCCTACATACATGTAGGATGAGTGAAATGAAGCGCAGTATGACGTATGATTGGGTAAAAGAGATAGAATGTATGAGTAAGAAAGAGCAAGCATGAATGACGGGTAGATATTTGAATTGAGAATAGGAAAAAACAGATGATCTAGACGCAAGACGAACAAGACGTGTTAATTTAGGATTATTTTAATTATATTTATTATTTCGATTTTATATCGGTTTTCCTTCAATTTACAATCCCACATTTTTTGGGGGCTCGTCCGGGATTGAATTGAAGACTACCTGTGTAAGACGAAAAGCCCAAATTACGACGATCGACGACGGAAGACTTTCAAGACGACTGAAGACGACTACATTCACCATGGCACCTACACGACGTCAAAGCCGGCACGCAGATGACGAAGAAAAGTTTGAAGAGGCTATTGGTGTCAGTGGTGGCTCAACCTTACATTTGGCAGAAGGACTTTTACCTAAATTTACCGGACAGGACAAGACGTACACCGCGGCGAAATGGGTAGAAGAGATTGACGACAACGCAGAAATTTTCGGTTGGACTCCAGTGCAGCAGCTGTTGATGGCAAGACGTTCGCTGTCAGGTACTGCATTGCTGTGGTTCCGCTCAGAAAGTACGTACAAGACATGGGAAGACCTAAAGGTGGCTATCGTAAGAGAGTTTCCCGATACAATTGACGCGAAAGCGGTTAACGAAATGATGAGCACCAGACACAAGAAAAGTGATGAGTCGTGCCTTGATTACCTACTCATCATGAAGGAACTTGGCCGGAGAGGCAAGATGCCAGATTATGTCGCCATCAAGTACATCGTGGAAGGCATAAAAGATGATGAACGGAATAAAATCATGTTATACGGTGTTACGACTTACGCTGACTTGAAAGAAAAACTTAAAATCTACGAGCAATTGAAGGAAAACATGCGAAGAAATAACCAAGAACAGGAGATGAAGCACGAAAACAAAGCGGATCGGCGTACTTTAAGGTGCTACAGCTGTGGAGAGAAAAATCATACATCGGCACAGTGCCCACATAAAGAAAACGGCTTAAAATGTTTCAAGTGTAACGAATTTGGCCATATTGCGCCGAACTGCCGAATTTCAGAATCAAAGATGACAGGTGAAACTTCACAGAGCAGGAGCAACGCGAATACAGAGGCAAATGACGGTGTTGGTAGCTTTGAAGAAAAACGGCACAACACTAGCAAGCAAAACTTTTACGGTCGCAGTCACAGCACTTCTGACAATCACGTGGATGACGGATCCTGCCAAAAGTCAGATTGTTGTTTGTCAACAGAGACATCGAAAGAAAACAAACGCAACGATACAGTCAAGAAGCCGACAAAACCCGTGAAATTGTTCCATACAATAGTTTCAGCTTCCGGTAGCGATGTCAAAATGATATCTCAAGACTGTTACGACGAGTTAGGCGTGCCAAAGCTGGACAAAAGCACACAAGTAAGTCTTGGTGTTCAAGAAAAAGTAACCAGTTTGGTGGAGTCGCATGATCTGCACAAGACGAAAGAAGCCTCACTCGAGCTAAAGATTGTTGTAAAAGACAATATACCAGTAGCTCAGCGGCTAAAGTACCCGGCTCCAAAAGAACAGCAGGAGAGTGATCAACTGGTGATAAAGCGGCTTGAGAAAAGAATCATACGAAGATGTACCAATAGTGCTTACCAACGTAGTATAAGTGCCTCGCCTTACGAGTTACTTGTGGGTACAAAGATGAAACTCAAAGAAGATAGAGATAGTTACATGCTACAAAGAGAAAAATACAGACAAGATTCTAAGGCACAAATATTCAAGATAAAAGACCAAAATAGAAGAGATTTCAAGAAGAGGAAGAAAATCAATGACTGATATGTGTTTTGAAGAAGATTATGTTTACTAAAATGTTTTTTTTTGTTTTATGTTGGATGTTCATTGCCAGATTGGATGAATTTTAAAGTCAGTCGTTAGTTCTTAAGTAGTTTTAAAATTGTTAAAGATGTAGTGTTCTTTTATTTAAGATAATATTGGTTAGTCTGAGGGCAGACTAAATCGCAGGACGGCCGATTGTAGGATGAGTGAAATGAAGCGCAGTATGACGTATGATTGGGTAAAAGAGATAGAATGTATGAGTAAGAAAGAGCAAGCATGAATGACGGGTAGATATTTGAATTGAGAATAGGAAAAAACAGATGATCTAGACGCAAGACGAACAAGACGTGTTAATTTATGATTATTTTGAATTATATTTATTACTTCGATTTTATATTGGTTTTTTTCAATTTACAATCCCACATACATTGATTTATTTACGCAGTAAAATTATAAACAACATAATAAACACCTTTTTAATAATTTATTGAATCAGGCGTTACTTTGCGGAGGTCCATATTAATGAACTAAAACAATTACTTTGCTCACCCGCGACCTTACAATAGTTACGTTTATGCACATTTCTTGCATAAACGTAACTATTGTAAGGTCGCGGGTGAGCAAAGTAATTGTTTTAGTTCATTAAACACCTTTTTCTTATACCTACATCATAGTTTGAGTGTTATCGTTCGTGTTAAATTTCATAATATTTAATCGCCATAAACGAAATAAATGTAATTTTCTAAATTAAACTCAGTTGTCTGATAGATAATTTACTTTAACATTTATTTCATTGTTATGACGGAAAAAATAAAAAAAAGGTTAAATCTATAAAGTAATTGCTAATAAGATACTAATTTTTAAAATGAGTATTTTAGCGCTTTGATGGGAATAATATACATATTTTTTATTCCATTATCCTCGTTCACTACCAATGTCCTACCAACAAATGTTATCAAATAAACAAATGTACATATATGTACAAGTATACAAATGTTTATACTCACCATATCCAATTTCCAATCTAACAGTGTCGGCCTTCACAATCACCGGAGTCTCTTCAAATGGCTTGCCAGTGCGGTTATCAGCGGTTTTTTCTTCTTTACGATCCTCTTTTTCTTGTTTATCATTCTCTTCTAAATTTGTCTCTTCTTCCGGGTCCTCGTCTTTGGAGTCATCTTTAAAATATTCTTCGTAATTGTTTTGTTTAAAGAAATCGAAGTCAATAACCGCTCTCTTCATGGTTGGAGTCGCGCATGCGTCTACTTCGAATTGTAACATTCTTGCCGGTGACATGGCATCAACGGGGGACGGCCTAACAAAAACATCATCATTGTTTTTGATAAATGATAGTTTCAGTAAATTCTGAGGTCTCCTTGCCTTGTCTTGTAGTAAAAGATCTTCCTTTATTTTCGGAGTATCCAAAATAGGCGGAGAAGTATTAGCGGGCGGAGTAAAGGGTCGGACAATTGGAGTCTCAGGAGTAACAACTACTGGTGTTTCTGGACTTTTTACGGGACTCTCAGGAGTTTCAATAATTAGAGATCCAGGAGTTTCAACGACCGGTGTTGAAGCTGGAGTTTCAGCGTCCAGACAAGCAGATCCGCTGTCTATAGACAAACCCCGCTCGCCTATTGTTACATTCTCTCCAATTACCGAGTAATTATCTAGGCTCATACGGAATGTATCATCAGGTAAGTCGAGAGCATCAGCTATGAATAATTGGTTAGAACTTGTAGAAGAACTTATTCTCAAACGAGACGCTTCGTCGACTTGGTTTTCAACTTTCGGGAATTCCATATTGAGCAAATTAAAGTAACATCTACCTATTATTCTTTGATTTGCGTTATTCAAGAACTAATGGACTCATTATTTCCTCAACGTACTTACTATGATCATTATCGACACTCGTCCTTGAAAAATAATCGCGCTGAATCGATAAGCGCAAGAAATTCACATCCCTAAACTCGAGTCACACCCACACATGCGCAATGTCGCCAACTGTGTTTGTGTGCGTCCATGAGCTGTCAAACTAGTTTCGCGGCTATGTTTTCTTCATAGAAAAATAGCCTAATTGGAAATAAAATGGCACTAAATCAGTCACGAAAACCACTTACAATTGTTTATTTCTCACCAAACATCACTTATATCGATAAATACAGCTTTATCTTGCCTTGCGTCGGTCTATAAATAGCCTAGTAATCGTCACTTGCACTGATTTTTGCCCGCCTTTTTGGTAATTCACATTGTTCACAGGCAGAACGCTCGTAAATATGTCCAATAATGTCAACAACACACTTTATTAGTAATTCTCACTGTTATTTTGGATGTTATATCAGTTGATTCGCGTTATAAATGCGTGAAACGGTTGGATCGCGCAGCCTCTATACAACTACGCGTAGCTATAAGATAGTTGTCAACAAACAAGAACTGCGATACTGCGAACGCGCGGTGCGCCTTGTCCATTGCCCGGACGTCGGTAAGCAATGGTTGCGTTGCTACGTTGCTACGCAGGCGGAATTCTACATACCTAAAACTATCTGAAACCTAATTATCGAATGACACACTCAGTTTTGAGGAGGTTCGCTCACAGCGAGCGGTATTTCGATGACACTGCAATGCACAGTGTATTGTATTGAAAGACGCCAAAGCGATTCAAGGTCAGATCGATAAAGCTCGACGCGCCTTTTATTTTTTAGTAATACTGTTCAACTTGTTTATGTCTTAAAACATCTAGCTTCCGTTTTATTTTGTTTCATATAAACATGCACTGTTTATTCTTACGTAACATACAAATGCCATGATATTGTCTATTGTTTTGTCGAGTTAGCAACAGGTGGGGATTTGACCTCACATTGTCAAATCAATGACTCACTAACAGGGAAAACTCGTTAGGAAAATTAAAGACAGACGAATTTTTTTCTATCGTTTATTTACATACATGTTAATGTTACACATATTTCATAAACTTTATTTAAATTTCCTTTTCTTGCCGCCGGATGAAGCTGAACTGTCAAACTTTCTTTTCCCGCCTTTTCTCTCTGGCATCTTGTTCGGCCGGCCATTTTGTTTGTTTTTGTTGAACTTTTTGTTTTTGGCGCCGTGAACGTTTCTGTTGTAGCCCTTCATCCAGGTATCTCTTTTGTCTTCCCAGGCCAGTTGTTTTATGCTGGCGTTGTCTGTATTGGCGACGGCTTGGCTCGAGCCTTGTTTCTTATTAGTGGCGTTTTCTTCGAGTAGAGTAGAGAATTCTTCCGCTGACGCGAAAAGAGATCCCAGGTCATCTTTACCTGCACCAAAATATCATATTAGTACCTTTCACATGAATTAATGAAAGATGCGTTCTATCTAACACATGCCGCAACCAGAATATATATGCAACTGACGGCTGCACCTGCTTGCAGTACTGGTTCCTTAGGAATTTAATAATTTTTCAATGGTCAATCAATGGAAACTAGTGGACAAAGTTTAGCATGCTAATTTTGTCACAGACATAAATCATCCAGAGCAGTAATAATAAGAGGAATAGAAATGTTATTTTTTTTAAATAAATCTTTGTTCTCTCTCCTTGCTATAATATCCACAAGATTTTTCTTTTCATGTATACTCACCAATATAATGTTATTTTTTTATACTATTGCTGCGAAAATTCGTTTTATGGAGATGGACTCGATACAGACTAAGCCGAAAAAATGAATAATTACATGGCTTATAAGACCAGACAGCCGCCTCCCGCTTTTACTCCGCGTCTACGCGTCATTCCTCTTAATATTACTTCTGTACATTTAGATAACCTTTTCTCTTTTAGCATATATGCGTACTAGCCATCTGATTTTAATACTTCCGATTTAACCTGGATTGGTAGGGGCCCCAGAATCCCCAGGAAAGAAACATAAGAATCCAAAAATCGACTTATTTCGTGGTTAGTGGATATTTGGGAATATTTAGACTGCGATGAAGGTTAAAAATTAGTAATTACCATCCAATTAAACTACAAATGTGGCTTTTCTACCTAATATTTGGTCGGTTTGGCACCAAAGGCGCCAGACACACAGAAGAGACGTGGGACGGGGGCGCGTCGCAATCGCGGCCGCCATAGAATCAGTTTTCATACTAAATGTATAGAAGCGTCGAGATCCAAAGCAGACAGGAGAGACGGGGCGGAGACGCGGCCCCGTCCCACGTCTCTTCTGTGTGGGTTGCGCCTAACGCGTACTAGCACCATAATAGTTGTAATTTAATTACACATTATGTAGCTCATATTGAGATTACCTTTAAGTTTCAGCTTCATTTTGCCCTTTTTGGACTTCGTCCCGGGCACATCTATCTCGTCCTCATCGTCGCTATTCTCCAATAGTAGTTCTGAAAAAAGTTGTCTAAATTAAAAAGTTTACAAGATAAATATTTACTGCTAAAGAATGAAATTGGCTTCCGCCGTCCGTTTTTCTGCACGAGTATAATTTAGAGCTATTCTTCGTGGTATATCTATAATGCCGTTATCTTCCAAAGCCAATAGTAATTTTTTAACCTTGTAATAGCCCAAAGACCTTTAACGGCAATCTAGAGAAACGAACACATGAAAAATTTGTAACAAAAATATAAGTTAATGAACCTTAGCGGCTTTATAGATTCGCAAAGTTCCTTGATGACATGTTTGCTTATTTTACACGTGAAAAAGTGAACTACTTAACGGCATTCTTATTATAGAGGATCTAACATTTCGTCACTACTTTTAAAAAAGCTCGTATCTCAAATTAATATGTAAACCGAACTGAACCTTGATGCATAAGTACTTAGTAAAGTTCACTTGGCGAGATTATCGATTCTGAGATACGAGCTTTTTTCATAGTAGTGACGATTTAGATTGGTCAGTATGGGAAAGTTTGAAGCTATAAGACATACGAAGATCTGTTCTCAGGAACCATGTCATCGATTTTAATAACAAGAAAAACTGCATAGATTTATAAAAAACTTGTACGCAGCTCGGGAATCGAACCCGGACGTTAAGAAAAATAAAACTAGGTAACACTATTTCTATTTAGTTAGGTCAAAAGCCGTTAAGGGCCAAATAGACATACGAGCAAGTTCGCGTACTTGCGGCTCGGCGAACTTGTTCGCTCGTGTGTCGAAGTTCGCGAATTTGCTCGTACACATCTGGCACATTATTGAACCAATGCCTCATCGGCACTTATCATCAGGTGAGTTAAAGAAGTTAATCGCTGGTCAGTTCAAAAAAATGTTTCATATTCTATACACTAGTATCTTGCCACCTTTGTTTGTTTGTCTTACCGTCTTCTTCGCCAGAGAGCACGGGTTCATCTTCATCCGCTGATATATTCAGTTCACCACCTTCACTGTCTGCCAACAAAATGAACCAAATAAATAAATAAATAAATATCACGTGACAATTCACACCAATTGACCTAGTCCCAAAGTAAGCTAGGAAAGCTTGTGTTATGGGTACTAGGCAACGGATAAACATACTTATATAGATAGATACATACTTAAATACATATTAAACACCCAAGACCCGAGAACAAACATTCGTATTTTTCATACAAATATCTGCCCCGACCGGGAATCGAACCCGGGGCCTCAAGCTTCGCTTCATAGTCAGGTTCTCTAACCACTAGGTCATCTGGTCGTCTAAAACAAGCTGGATAAGTTTATGAACTAAAACTATGCTTCGTTTTTTTAGCATTAGAAAGTAGGTAAGCTATCTTGAAGTGTCTTTTAATTGAAAAACACTTTTGAAAAATAAATTACAGCAAATATGCAACAATTAGCAATGAAATTATGGTCATTTAAGTTATTTAGGTTTTATTAGTAACAGTTACTATTCTTTTGAAAGCTTTTTTCAATAAAAAGACTCTTCAAGAGTGTTTACCCTATTTCTAATGTTAAAAAAAAACGAAGTATAGGTTTAGTTAGACGAAGCCAGTGTTGGCTGCCAGTTTCACTGGCTGGCTTGTTATTACAATACAATACAATGACTCTTTATTGTACACCACAAATAATACAATACAGAAAAACAAGTACATGAAAAAAAAAGAAATATGGTAAGCAATGGGCGGCCTTATCGCTTCGAAGCGATCTCTTCCAGGCAACCTTTAAAAAAGAAAGAAATATCAAATATCAAATATCAAATAAATATCAAGGGACAATTCACACCAATTGACCTAGTCCCAAAGTAAGCTTAGCAAAGCTTGTGTTATGGGTACTAAGCAACGGATAAACATACTTATATAGATAAATAAATACTTAAATACATAGAAAACATCCATAACTCAGGAACAAATATTCGTGCTCATCACACAAATAAATGCCCTTACCGGGATTTGAACCCAGGACCTCTTGCTTCGTAGGCAGGGTCACTGCCAACTAGGCTAAAGCGGTCGTAAGAAAGAAAGCAAGGAATGCATTTGAGCAGGTGGTGCAATATAAAATTTTATAAATAATAATAAAAAACAAACATTTTATTAAAACAACTGAAAACAAGTTAAGTATCTTAGTATCATTTCTATTTATTTTTAATTTTTTCAACTTTATTTTTTTTAAATTACTTTTACGGTCATCCCGTGAAACCATATATTTCAAACTAAATACAAACTGAAATATAGATGCACAGAAAAAACCCAGAAAAAAGACCAATGCTGGGAATCGAACCCAGGTCCTCAGCGTTCCGTGCTGCGTGCTTACCCCTACACCATCACTGGTCTAGAAGTTAGCGACGAATTTTTCCCATACATCGTACACTTCAGTCTGTTATAATCACATTACATCACATCTCGGTAGAGGGCATAACATAGATGCGCGCTTTATCACTGCGTAATGTGATTATAACAGACTGAAGTGTACGATGTATGGGAAAAATTCGTCGCTAACTTCTAGACCAGTGATGGTGTAGGGGTAAGCACGCAGCACGGAACGCTGAGGACCTGGGTTCGATTCCCAGCATTGGTCTTTTTTCTGGGTTTTTTCTGTGCATCTATTTTTCAGTTTGTATTTAGTTTGAAATACAACTGAAAACATCTAATAATACACATCATAAAACATACATAAATAAGTGATACACAATATACTTGTAAATAAATGGACACAATAATACAATTTTCAAGCACAGGATAAAAGACAGTGTTGCTTAAGCATAGATTTAAAAATGGGCAAAGATTTAGCACGCCGTAGGTCTATTGGTAGGGAGTTCCATAACCGAACAGCCTGGACAGTAAAAGAGTACACATAGAATTTAGAATTGGAAAGAGGAACAGTAAGAAGAAAGTTCTGAGAGCATCGAACAGAAGTAACATAGTTAAATCGCTATTATTGGTCTTGTATGAACAGTTTTTCAAAACAAGCCAGCAGCACTGGCTAGAATAGAGCGCTGGCCTATTACGAGTATTTGCCAGTGTCCTGAATGAAATGAATCCACTTGGTCATCTAACTAAACTATTCTAAACAACATAGGTCAGGGCAGCGCTGGCTTTTCTGGGGACTGGCGCCAGTGGGTTCGTCTAAAACTTGCCTAGAAATAGACTACCTACACACTTTTATTTTCTTTATTAAATAGGTAGAATAGCGACGAGCATGTCTGTCACCTGAGGATTGCAGATGCGTTGTTAGCCTAGAAGGCCAAAGATAGAATACCTCATGTGTTAATAACCTTACACGAAAGCGCATCACTGCTGCTAGGCAGATTACCGAGTCAGATGTTGGTAGCGATCCGGACGGACCTTACACTATGTCTTACCACCATAAGCATGAATTTGACGAATTTCGAAGCTCCTTAACTTAACTTGAACCAAACTGCTAAACCTTTATAATTTCTGATGCCGAACTAATAACATCTGCACTGTAGGGCGACTGATGATCGAGTGCAAGAGTGTGGCCGAAGGACAGATGCCTGAAAGCTCAGTACCTTAATTAAGTAGATATAAGTTGTATGAATTATTGTTAATCCTACTTTGTTAAATCTATAAGTTTGCACCGGTCTGGCTCTAGCTGTTAAGGTGCAAATTGTAATTTTAAATAAATAAATAAATAAATAAATGAATCTCACACCTAACCTATGACCAACGCCAAGCTAAGCTTACCATCATCACCACCATCATCAGCCGCATCAGCTGCCTCATCATCATCATCATCGTCATCACTGCCGAGCTGGTCATCGCTCTCATCATCTTTGTTCGAGCGCCTTTTCTTCTTCGTGGTCTCCATGTCAGCTAAGAAGTCGAGCTCCTCGTCGGAATCCGCTGCGAAAACAAATTAGTTATTGTAAAAAAAAATCAATACAAGCTCTTTTGCTGACTGTACTTGCCAGTGGAGGGCGTGAAAATTTTGCAAGTAAAGTCAGAGAAAAAAAAACCTAAAAATCCCATCTATCCTCTTCTTGAGAGTGCAGTAATGGAAGAGAAGCGTTCCGTTACTTCGACAGTTTAGTTAACCTGGGGGAATTGGGTTGTTAGCAGGGTTCGAGGATATATATCAATGGATATATATCATCCGATATATATCGGATATATATCAAATGATTTTTTATGATATATAACAATACAAAATATGGTTTAAAAAAAATATATTATTAAGTAATTTTTGACGTTTGTTTACTGTATTTCTACTTCCCAAATGTAGATGGCGTTGGAGTAGAGTTAAAAAATATTCCCTAATAGTAAGTTCTAATCCATAAATGGCAATGGCAGAAAAATTTTGTTACAAAAGACTTGAAGAGTAAGTTTTTTTGTGTTTATTCTATTATTTACTTCAAAGAAAGTAATTGACAAAGCGCAGAAACGATGTAACACATATGCAAATAGTATCCATAAATAATATAATAAAATAATAATATGACTTTCATACAAAATTGATATATATCATAAATATCCGATATTTTGATATTTATAATAAATATCGGATATTTTCGAACCCTGGTTGTTAGTGCCCTTTGCCACTGGTACTTGCATTATCACCCAACCTACACCATGCATACCAAATTTAAATTAAGGCAATCCTACCAGTGAAAGCGAGTTCAGTTCGATTGACTTCTAAGATTGACTCAAATATACTAAAAACATAGTAATTTTAATAAAAGTTTTTAAAAAGTACTGTAACAGCCCGGCCTCGACTTCGCGCGGCCGGCGGCAGCGGCGAGCGTTTTCTCCGTTCATTGCGCGGGCGAGACGCTCGCCGCACAGTGATTATCTGGCGGCACACGCAATGAACTGATAACACGCGTAGACGGGCCATAATAAAGATGATGATTGAAGATTGACAATAACAGTTGTGTTCAGATATTTTTGACCACGTTGAATGTTTCGGTGTTCTTGATGGCTGTAGCGGCCATTTAACGCTCAACCTGTGCATAATTAACAATATATTTCATACTAAATATTATATTTAATTTTGTATGAAATATATGGTTTTCACGGGATGACCGTAAAAGTAATAAAAATGAAGTTGAAAAATGAAAATACAAAAAGATACTTCATATCAAACTTGTTATAATTAACAAATAGGGTGTAAGGATTTTTTTGCAAAAAATAACACAGACAACAGATTTGCAAAAGGTACAAATGAGACTTTAAACAAAACACCTGCTTGCCGATTCTATTGTTACGAGTTTTCTGGTAAAACCTATACTTTGTATTTACAGTTATTAGGGCAGTAAAACGTTCAATAATCTGTACCCAGTTGAAAACTTGCTAGAATTTTCTAAGCCGTCGTAAATCACACAATAAGAATGGTTCGGGTAAGTTGAAATTGAATTCCATCCTTTTCTATTGTTTTCGAATGGATTACATGCTAACCTAACTCATTATTTCAATGTTACTATAATCTCCATTTTTGTCTTATTGTACTGAAGGTAAGAAAAGCTGCGTTTGGAATTTACGTATTGTTCTTGGAAGTGTTTAAAGCTTATGATATCATTTAAAAGTGGCTTTCACACGAAAAACTTCCCCAAATACGTCTGTTTAATTAAATGTTTAAAAAATAAAGCTCCATCATGTAGCTACTATTGAGAATACGTACCTGAATATCGAAAATGAATGTAAGAGTTGATATATATCAAACTCCGATATTTAAAATTGTCCACCCTATGGTGATTCTTGACTTTTAAATGAAAATAGAATGAAATAGTGACAATAAGCATCATATCTTCATGTCATTTATTGCGGACATATTGGAGTTTGATATCAAACTCATATCGAATGGTTTGTAACATCAAAAAGGTTTTTTCTCAAACATTCTTGGAAATTTTCTCTTTCCGCTAGAAAATAGAACACGGGAAGTGCCTCATTTTTGCTTTTCAAAATTAAAAAAACATAACTTCCCTACCTAGTAGTAAATGAAATGTACTAATAGTACATTACTGCAGCGGCCGCGAAATAGGGGATTGCCGGCCGAGTAGTTATAGATGGCCGAGTGTTAACGAGGCCATAGATACGAGGCCGGCAATCCCTGTTCGTGGCCAAGGCTTGTATAGAGTTTTTCTCAAACATGCATCATCATCATCACCACCATCATCACCGCCATCATCATCACCATCACCATCACCAACAACATCATCAACATCCATCAACATCCATCCATCCCTCCGTCCGTCAACATCCATCCATCCCTCCGTCCGTCCGTCCTTCCGTCCGTCCATCCGTCCGTCCATCCATCCATCCACGTCGACCACGTCCACCTATTAAACGTCATGGTGCTGTGTCACATAAAACAATAGACGATCACTTTGCTGGCCTTGGCCAGCAATGTTGTATGAAATTCCATTATTGACCTCTCGTCTAGGCGCACCTGCAACGTGACAGTTCGTGGCGTATTTTAAGGAACATAACGTCAATATTTCATAGCATGTTTGAGAAAAATCCATTTTTTCCCGCTTCGTTAACTTTTTAATACTTCAAACAATTGCATGTCAAATTAAGAGGACGACAGAATAATTCCATACAGCCAGGCCAACCGCTCGGTTTTCATCGCAGTGCGTGTGTAAGTGTGTGCGTGAGGGAGTGTACCAATTGGGAAATGCGCTTTTGGAGAGTGCGCCTTCCGAGTAAGTGATCCTGCTATACAAGTGTACCCTTAGACAAAGTGCACATTTCGGGAAAGTGAGTTTTTTGAGCCTAAGCCTTTTACTTCAACACAGAAAACGAGCAGGTACCTAATCCATTCCAGAAAAAAGAGAAGGTTGTGTGCGGCAACAAAAGATTTACGACGTTCCAGAAACTTCTGATTCAAGTAACTTTTTAACTGGGCATTGATTAGAACCTTTTACTGTTTTATTGCCCTATTGACTGTAAAGGTTTTATGAGGAAGCACAAATAACAACAGAATCGGCAAACGGATGTTTTCTCTGATGCCGGCTTATCACTTTCATCATCATCATCATCACCCAGCCTAAATTCAAGCTTTCCCGTAAGCGCAGCATTAGCAGAGTCTGCTCCTTTTGCCGCAGGACAGACAGATTGAATATAGGGCCCAGACAGTGTCCGACTTGCACAGACTAAAAAGCCTATTGCATAACAAATTACAACTTATACTACAAGCGGAACTCCCTTTCTTGTTAATATAACTGAAGCGAGAGTTCCACTGGTAATATTAGTTGTGCTTTAACAAGTTAGGTATGAAGTATCTTTTTGTATTTATTTTTTCAACTTCATTTTTTTATTACTTTTACGGTCATCCCTTGAAACCATATATTTATGGTTAATAACCAAATATATGGTTTCACGGGATGACCTTGAAAGTAATAAAAAAAAATGAAGTTGAAAAAATAAATACAAAAAGATACTTCATACCTAACTTGGTAAAGTTGGCACGGTAGCGCCATCTATTGGTCCAGGTGAGCGGTTAGTTCCGAAGGAGTGTTAAGTCTCTCGATAGAGGGCATAACATATGCGCGCTTTATCACTGCATAAGGTGATTATAACAGACTGAAATGTACGATGTATGGGAAAGATTCGTCGCTAACCTCTAGACCAGTGATGGTGTAGGGGTAAGCACGCACCACGGAATGCTGAGGACCTGGGTTCGATTCCCAGCATTGGTCTTTTTTCTGGGGTTTTTTCTGTGCATCTACATTTCAGTTTGTATTTAGTTTGAAATAGTTGTACTTTGTTATGCAATGGGCTCCAGGACACAAGACCCTTCTCTATAGATTACCGTATTAGTATCGTAGTATATCGATTACGACCCTCTGCTTGAGGGCGTTTGTTAATCATGTTCACGTACCTCGAAATCATTAAGTCCTTGTGGCTTTTCAAATGTTCAGCTTATTTTGTTGTAGCATGTAATATCGGCGGTATATTTTGTTACTGGCATATATTTTTAATCGCGTTTTACAGCAATAGCATATTTTATTGTAGCATTGATTATCGATCGCCTATTTAGTTAGTGCTGGTTGTTTGATCAATAGTTAAACAAATTAATAGTCAAATTGCTTTTGAAATGCGTTAACTATTGTTATCTTTGCCATACATTTTAACTATTAGTTTATTTAACTATTGATCAAACAACGGGCCCTTAGTCGCTAATATCTTCTTAATCGTATTTTTTAATTATTCACCTTTGATTCTTAATCGCAATTTACCTCACTTGAATAATTGATAAAAAAGCAAATTGGATAAAAAAAATAAGCTGCCCAAATTACTAATTCCACGCGGACGGAGTCGCGGGCAAAACCTAGTACAGTCAAGGGCAAAAATATGTATACACTTTAGTACCTTGTCACTTTAACCACTGTGACAGTTCATATATGGCAGTTCAAATATGACGAAAATAGACAAGGTACTAAAGTGTATACATATTTTTGCCCTTGACTGTACTACAATAAAAAAATCTGTTCCGTAATTTTGAGATCGCGGCAAAACGCGATCAGGTGAAAAGCTTCAAGGAATTAATGATTTTCAGGTACATGAGTAACAAAAGTCTGTTATGTACTTTAGCGGTCATAAGATCTCACCAGCAGCCTTGGATCCAGTAACAGTGTCCAGGTATTTCTCAAAATCTTCGCTAGTGACGGAATCCGCGTCGCTGTCGGAGTCGGATTCCTCCCCAGCATCATGACGCTTCTGCAGGAAGCTGCAAAAGAACGTGGTTCTTGAGCACAATAGCCGGATAGCCTGATGGCCCGGTCTCGACTTTGCGCGACCGGCGGCAGCGGCGAGCGTTTTCGCCGTTCATTGCGCGGCCGAGACGCTCGCCGGACAGTGGTTACCTGGCGGCACACGCAATGAACTGATAAAACGCTCGCCACAGCTGCCGGTCGCGCGATGTCCTGGCCGGGCTGTAAAGGTGGCCTAGTGGTTTGACCTATTGCCTCTCATGTCGTCGTGGGTTCAAATCAGGGCTCGCATTTTTCGGAATTTACGTACGAAATTATATTTGAAATGGGCCAATCAACTTTTTAGATAAACTGTTTATCATAGTGCGTATGTGAAAACCAAAAAAAAAAGTATTTCTATGAAAAAATCCGGTCACCCAGGGGACATACCACTATATTCATACAAATTTCGGGGATAACATTGTCCCCTGGGTCACCCACAAAATAGAAGCTAAACAAAATAAAATAAACATGGCAATCACACCATTATTGACTACAAAAATCTAGGGTTTTGAAAAGTATACTTTAAATAAGGAAAAATAATCAGTTTTTTAATTATTTCGGTTTTCATAGAAAGTAGCAGAAAATCGTTTACAAAAAAAAGTTGACTGACCCAAATTTACAATGAGCTTACGTTAAAGGAAAACATCGTGAGAAAACCTGCACAAACCTGAGAAGAAATTCAATGGTGTGTGTGAAGTTCCTAATCAGCACTGGGCCCGCGTGGGAACTATGGCACAAGCCCTTTCATTCTGAGAGGAGGCTGATGATGATGACGATTTATTTATAGCCCATACAAAGCTATCGGCAAAGTAGTTAAGTTAATTTGCACTTTAGAATTACCAACCAAGAAAATAATTCATGGTTTTGTTTCTAGCCAAATTTAATAACGACAGACAATTTATTTATTTATTTTATACGTAAACTAGCGACCCGCCCCGGCTTCGCACGGGTGCAATTATGCATGTATTATACATATTTATAAACCTTCCTCTTGAATCACTCTATCTATTAAAAAAAACCGCATCAAAATCCGTTGCGTAGTTATAAAGATGTAAGCATACACAGGGACACACAAGACGGGAAGCGACTTTGTTTTATACTATGTAGTGATATGGTTATTTTCAATACTTACTCGTAGAGAAACCTCTCGTCGACTGGGATTTTGCTGGCGTCTTCTTTTAGGTATGAAGTTGAATTCACTGGTAAACTTTTGATGCCTAGAACACGAAATTAAATAGATTTATTTGCTTTAGACACGGTATTACATAGTGGTCTTATAATTATTGTGTTGCACGGTGACATCTAATCAGATACGTTGGCATGCAAATACATATCTTAATTTGTAGAATAAATATTGTGAATTCTTTAAGTTTATACAAATTAATTTATTGAGTCAGGTGTTACATTGCGGAGGACCGTATCAATGAATTAATTTGCTCACTCCGCGACTTTATCTCTCCCTGATTGTAGCAAGCTTCCAGAGCATCTTCATATCCTTCTGAGGCCTACGAAAATATTGTTTCTATGAACTTTAAACTTTATGTCACTTATGAGTGAGTTCGATGTCACATTAGAATTAGTCCTTTATATAGGACTTAGGTACTTCTAATGTGATATCGAACTCACTCAAAAGTGACATGAAGTTTAAAGTTCATTGAAACAAAATTTTCGTGGGCCTCTTGAGGTTATAACTAGAATAATACCTACTTACATATATTAAGGTGTTATTCTACCACTTTACCTTTAGCCGTATAGTTTTTTCTCACGGCGAACTTCGGATGGGATCCTTTAACGGTTTTAAGTCCGTCCCTATGGTTGTCCTCGCGTTTCTTCGGGTTCTTGAAGACGAAACGGTCGAGGAACCTGATGCCGGCAAAGTCTTTCAGCGGGTCGCCGCTGTACTGGATTATTTGTTCTAAGGACAGATGATTTTTGTCAATGACAATACTTTTAACCTTTTGAACGCCAGCGTCGGCTATAGACGACAGTACGGTAATACAAAATTAAACCTACCCGCATCAGCATACGAATCAATTTTATTCCTAACAAAAACGATGCGTGGCGGTCAAAAGGTTAATGACGGCGTCGCTTGCTTGAACCATTATGTTAGTTGATTCATACTTCAAAGTTTCTTAAGTTGGTTTTTGTATAAATTCGCGTATACTGCATGTTACTAGTGTGGCCCAAAGGAACATCGGGATGCGTAGCTCTCGCATCTTACCCACATTATTTTTACTACGGATACCTTAAGTTGTTGCATTTTTAATGAAGGAAGGCAAATTTGGCCGCACCGTATTACAGTTTTAAACAAGTACGGGTCAAAATATGTTAACATTCACTCATATTGCAAAATTGTTATAAGATAAGTTAGGTATGCTAAGTTGTCCTATGAAGACGAGACTTATGTAAGTAATAATGCATTGTTTTTACTATTTATTGCTTTGAATAAATCCTGTGAGAATTGCTAAAAGTTACTTCGCGGGCCATGGATCGGCAAACGTAGCGTAGGACGTCCTCAGACTCGGTGGAGCGATGACCTTCGCAAGGCGGCTGGCAACAGCTGGATGAGAGTGGCCGAGGATTGTGCTCAGTGGCGTGCCATGGGTGAGGCCTATGTCCAGCAGTGGACTGACTTCGCGGTCTTTAGAAATCTTTATAAGAAGAACATCCGTATATAAAATTTCATGTCTCTCGCTTCCATCTTTTTCATGTCTTTCGGGAATAGGTACCGGGATAGAAAGTACCCACCATACGTTATAGTTATTTTCAAGAGCGCCATCTACATTTTGAGCAGAAGTGCGGTCGATCCTTTATCCATCCATTATCATCCATCATCATCATCATCTCCGCTTATACACCGTGAAATTTTAGTGGTTGTTTTCCCGAATCGAGGTGATTTAGTTTCGATTGTACAATCGATTTATAGTTACTATTTTGACTAGAGTCAAAAATCCAATTGTGAAAAACGAGAGTCGAAAATGACCGCAAACCAATAGTAACGCTTCGTTGGTACAAGTAGCGTACGATCGTACGATAGGTTAGGTACCAACGAAGCGTTACTATTGGTTTGCGGTCATTTTCGACTTTCGTTTTTCACAATTGGATTTTTGACTCTAGTCAAAATAGTAATAATAAATCGATTGTACAATCGATACTAAATCACCTCGTTTCGGGAAAACAGCCACTAAAATTACACGGTGTATACGTCCCATGTACAGGGCGATATATGCATCACATTGACCTATCCTCTCAAGCAGAGGGTATCGGATTCTAGCCCGAGTTCGCACCTCTGAATTTCGGAATTTAAGTGCGAAATTACATTTGAAGTTTACCTGCCTGCGAAGAAATTCAATGGTGTGTGTGAAGTTTCCAATTCTACGGTCTACGGTCCAAGCGCTCTCATTCTGTGCCTGTGCCCTGCAGTGGGAAGTATACAGGCTGGGACGATGATGATATTGTACGTACCGTGTACGAGTTTGTCCGCGAACAGTTTGACGGTAGGGTGGAAGTGTTGTAACAGCTGCAACAGCTCGATATATGCGGTACAGTCGGCGCCGGCGAAAGCTGGGTTACGCGCCAGCGGATTGTACTCCGTTATTACCTGTAATACATAAGGAGCCAGTAAGGACAAGTACACGTTGGACTTAAGAAGTGAGCTTTATTTTAAAAACCACAATACAACACAACACGTTTACTTTTAGTTCACCACTGACATATTGCTTGCCTTCATTTCATTTCCAACTTTAACACCATAAACAAGTTAGCTATGAAGTATCTTTTTTTTTTTGTACTTATTTTTTCAACTTCATTTTTTTTTTTTTATTACTTTTACGGTCATCCCGTGAAATCATACATTTCGTACTAAATACAAACTGAAATATAGATAACTTCATAGCTAACTTGTTTAAAGTTGCACAGTAGCGCCATCTCTTGTCCAGGTGAGCGGTTAGTTCCGAAGGAGTGTTAAAATCTCTCGATGAGGGTGTAACATAGATGTGCGTTTGTCACTGCATAAGGTGATGATTTAGCAGATTGAAATGTATGATGTATAGGAAAGATTCGTGTCTAATCTCTAGACCAGTGGTGGTGTAGGGGTATGGCACGCGGCACGGAATGCTGAGGACCTGGGTTCGATTCCCAGCATTGGTATTTTTTCTGGGGTTTTTTCTGTGCATCTATATTTCAGTTTGTATTTAGTACGAAATGTTTAACACCATACAAATAAAGTAGGTAGCTATTACAAAATCTGCAAACGTGGGTAACAGCATTCTAAAGTTGGCTTTATTTGTAGGTCGTTAAAGTTGAATACGAAATGAAGGCAAACCATCTGTCAGTGGTAAACTTTATGTAATTTTACTAAACAAATATTATTTATGATTATAAAACACAAAAAGTATGCCATAAGTTATCACCTTACTTGAACCTTATATTCTTTAACTTGAATAAAAGATTTCGTGGCACTCACCCTCACTATATCAATAATCTTCTTGAGAGGGTACGATGCGCACCATTTCTCCATACAAACGTAATCCCCTGTTACCTCCCTGGATAATGGCTTTAGAGCCAAATTTTTGTTTCTGTGTAATCTGTATCTACCACAGCTATGCCCCCATGTTTCGTTTTTTTTCCATATTTCAATTAACATAAGAAATATGAGCTTTCAAAAACTGAAAAAATTGCCCAATTGCAACGTCATATTCAGACATTCATCAGAAAAGAATCCCTCCTATAAACAAAAAAAGGAAAACATAGGGGCATAGCTAAATCTGTCCTCTAATTATTTATGAAAAAAAAATGTATTGGTCCAGTTTTCGAGAAGAAAACAGGGGATTACGAAATGCTGTTTTGATCAATTTTACGCGCCTATTAACGGTCTGAGGTGCAGTTGTCCCGCTCTCGCTGTACTGACACGGAGGGGTTCGGGCGAGACAGCGACATTTCATTAAAATACCTATTTCCCAAAATTCTCTGAGCCATCGTACCCTCTTAAGCTCTATTTTGGCAGACATCCTTATCGTCTCTGTCACCTTGGTCTTTGTCAGTCTTTATCTTGGCGAACCATCCGGCCAGTACATCACCTTACCTTCTTCAACTTTATGACAACCTAGTAATCTACCCATCAACTTGAATAAAATATCCCATGGCACTCACGATCTTCATAATAATATGGTCTTCTTAAGCTGTATTTTAGAAGCGACCTCCTTGTCGTCGTCGCTGTCATCTTGGTCAGACTTCATTTTGGCGAGGAATCAGCTGGCCACTGCATCACCTAACCTTCTTCCACTTTACTAAAATATTGGTGGCACTCACCCCTCCATATCGATGGTCTTCTTAAGCTGTATTTTAGCAGCGACCTCCTTATCGTCTCTGTCGTCTCGGTCTAAAAGTCAAGTCAAAAGTCAAGTTCTTTATTCAATTTAGGCATCAACTGATGCTCCTATGAACGTCGAGGTCTAGGCGAGGAATCAGTTGGCCACTGCTTCACCTTACTACTTCCACTTTATTAAAATATTGGTGGCACTCACCCTCTCCATGTTAATTGTCTTCTTAAGCTGTATTTTAGCAGCGACCTCCTTGTCGTCTTGTCATCTTGATCTTTTTCAGTCTTCATCTTGACGAGGAATCAGCTGGCCACTGCATCAACTTACCTTCTTCCACTCTATGTCAACCTGGTAATTCACTTTTTAAAATACACTGTGGCACTCACCCTCTCCATGTTAATTGTCTTCTTAAGCTGTATTTTAGCAGCGACCTCCTTGTAGTCTTGTCATCTTGATCTTTTTCAGTCTTCATCTTGACGAGGAATCAGCTGGCCACTGCATCAACTTACCTTCTTCCACTCTATGTCAACCTGGTAATTCACTTTTTAAAATACACTGTGGCACTCACCCTCTCCATGTTAATTGTCTTCTTAAGCTGTATTTTAGCAGCGACCTCCTTGTCGTCTTGTCATCTTGATCTTTTTCAGTCTTCATCTTGACGAGGAATCAGCTGGCCACTGCATCAACTTACCTTCTTCCACTCTATGTCAACCTGGTAATTCACTTTTTAAAATACACTGTGGCACTCACCCTCTCCATGTTAATTGTCTTCTTAAGCTGTATTTTAGCAGCGACCTCCTTGTCGTCGTCTCTGTCTTCTTGGTCTGTGTCGGTCTTCATCTTGGCGTGGAACCAGCCCGCCACCGCGGCTGCCGGCTTGCGTTTCTTCGGCTTTATGTTACCCTGCCCATCTATTTTGAGGTCCACGTAGGTTTCTTCATCGTCATCTGTGATGAAATCATTATCGTTACAATAAGTACCTAAATGTATTTTAACCCTTAATTAGGCCTCATTTACTGGAGCATACTACCACAGAATCCAAAGCAGCTATTGAATGCATACCGGACAATAGTACATTATTGTCGTGGCCTGGAAGTAGGCACTTGCTGGCTGAGTACGAGTATTAAACGGAAGAGCTTGCGAGTCTGTTTAACTAATACGAAGCCAGCAATTGCTATTCCAGTCGAGACTAATATAAAGCTTTTCTCAAAAACGGTGAAGGAAAAAAAAATAGAATAAACTTTTATTACTTTTATTATTCAACTTTTATCTCTGTGTACCTGTTTTCTGTATTGCTTACTATTCCTGGTGTACAATAAAGAGTCATTGTATTGTATTGTATTGTATTGTATTAACTTAAATAGGTACAAAGAATTGCAAATCACTTAAAATTAAATGTAATTTAACCCTTTCCCGCCTTTTTCCATAAAAAAACTGCAGGTGTATTTTTCCACCGAAAACACCACAAGCTGTTTCAAACACAAGAAAAAAAGTCCGGAGTTCCAACAAAACAACTCATATGATAATTTGAGTTGGCTGTATACGAATAGTGCCAACTTATTGCCATGGCCGTTTTAACTTTTTACAAAGTTTGAGACTCGACAATAATGGAATTTGTATGCGACATTGTTGTCGAGTTTATCGAGCCTGCAATGTTTTTAACTTTTAAATTTTTTACTGACCATAAACTATGCACTTCGCGTTCTGATATGTAAAGAATAATGTCAACTTTTACGGACATTTTTGAGAAAACTACATTTTATTTCTTGGTTTTAAAGTCCAGTTACATTATTTCATACCCATAAGCAGATCCTTCTTGTCACCTCGCAGCAGGTCTACCTTCTTAACTGGCACTTTCTCTTCATCCTTGACATCCTCTTCCTTAAATTCATCTTCGTCGTCTACTGTCTCGTTTACTTCAGTGATCGTGTCATCCACTTCTTGAGGTTCGTCTTTGACTTCCTGAAACAATAAAAATGTTGCACTGAAATTTTCGTCATCCCGCACGACTTGCAGCCCCGAATCTAAGGGGGGCAAACCGGGGCACTCGCCCCGGGCGGAAGTTTCATGGGGGCGCCAAATTCTTGAGGCAAGAATTCGAAATATCGAACAACTGGAGTGAGGGGGCGCCACTATCAAGTTTTTGCCCCGGTTCGAAAAAATCGTAGATCCGGGGCTTGAACACATCCTAGCTCATCTCAACAAGTCCTGACTGGTTCATCAACGCCCAGCTCCAACCCTAGGGTCTTGAAAGCTAAAAAAATGGCACCCTTTTTTTTACATGAGAAAATTATGGGGTTTTCATAGTCATAACCAACAGCGCTATTGATTTTGACGATTAAAAAAATTTCCGTATTTTCCGTACAACTTTTTTTGACAGTTTTGTGACGAGCCATGTTTGAATTTGATTTTTATATTTATTGATGCAGAAACAGTAACATAAATATATACACTATGAAAAAAAAACTCACAAAACTGACAATATTGACTGATAAGGACACTTTTTTCTTTATGAATAAATAGTACTCTGGATTTTGAATAAAAAAAACCCCAAACTTCCTCATCTTAATATATAAAAGAAGAAACTGACTGACTGACTGACTGACTGACTGACATATCAACGCACAGCCCAAACCACTGGGCCTAGAGATTCCAAATTTGGCATGTAGGTTCCTTATAAGGTCTAGGGGTGCACTAAGAAAGGATTTTTCAAAATTCACTCCCTAAGGGGGTAAAAAGGGGGTTCAAAGTTTGTATGGGGAAACAAGATTAGTTCGACTATATTAATCGAAACTTCACAGAAATACTCCTAATGATAAATGAGTAAACACGTGTTTCAGGTTTTTTGAGAATTCAAGCCCTAAAAGGGGGGAAAGGGGGTAACAAAGTCTGAAAATCAACATGGGTGTTGTTTCTATGGTTTATCGGGTCGCTGGTTATGAAAACAACAACGGTTTTAAAATCCGATGTGGCATACGTAAAATACCATCTCCTTGGATGGGGTGCGATGGGGTTGAAATGTCTAAATATCAATATGGGTGTCGTTTTTAATGTATAGCCAAAACCACTGAACCCAGAAACTTGAAATTTTGCACATAGATACCTTATACAATGTAGAAGGATTTTTGGGAATTCCCACGGGAACGGGAAAAAACGGGATTTATATATTGGATTCCGAGTGACCCTATCTCAGTAACTATAATAACTAGACTCTTCAAATTTGATACACAAGTAGGTTTTAGTAGTAGTAGGTATTAGTTAAAACATTAATTTCAGGATTTTTCAAAATTCTCACGGGATAAGGAAAAAACGGGATTTATATATTCAGTTCAACGGAATCCTATGAACTATAATTACTAGACTCTTCAAATTTGGCATAGAAGTAGGTAATTATAATAGTAAAAAAGAGTTTTAAGGATTTTCGGAAATTCCCACGGGATAAGGAAAAAACGGGATTTTTCGTTTTAATGGTCGTAGAAAGCTGAAATTCGGCATGTAGATTGCTTGGAAAGTGTAGAGGAGCATTGAGAGAGGACTTTACAAAATTCCCACGGAAACGGGGAAAAACGGGATTTTTCGTTTTACTGGTCGTAGAAAGCTGAAATTCGGCATGTAGGTTGTTTGGGGAGTGTAAAGGAGCATTGAGAGAGGACTTTCCGAAATTCCCACGGGAACGAGAAAAAACGGGATTTATATATTCAGTTCAACGGAATCCCATGAACTATAATTACTAGACTCTTCAAATTTGGCATAGAAGTAGGTAATTATAGTATTAAAAAACTGTTTTAAGGATTTTCAGAAATTCCCACGGGATAAGGAAAAAACGGGATTTTTCGTTTTACTGGTCGTAGAAAGCTGAAATTCGGCATGTAGGTTGTTTGGGGAGTGTAAAGGAGCATTGAGAGAGGACTTTCCGAAATTCCCACGGGAACGAGAAAAAACGGGATTTATATATTCAGTTCAACGGAATCCCATGAACTATAATTACTAGACTCTTCAAATTTGGCATAGAAGTAGGTAATTATAGTATTAAAAAACAGTTTTAAGGATTTTCAGAAATTCCCACGGGATAAGGAAAAAACGGGATTTTTCGTTTTACTGGTCGTAGAAAGCTGAAATTCGGCATGTAGGTTGCTTGGGGAGTGCAGAGGAGCATTGAGAGAGAACTTTCTGAAATTCCCACGGGAACTAGAAAAAACGGGATTTTTCGTTTTACTGGTCGAAGAAAGCTGAAATTAGGCATATATTAGTAGGGGAGCATTAATAAAGCATTTCCCGAATTTCTTACGGGAACGACAAAAAACGGGATTTTGCGTTTTACTGGTTGTAGAAAGGTAAAATTTCAAAATTCAAAAGTTTATACTGTAAATAGGCCACAAAGGGCTCTTTAACCGACTTCAAAAAAGGAGGAGGTTATGCATTCCACTGTATGTGATTTTTCGGTCAATTGTGGACCGATTTTAAAAATTCTTTTTTATACGAAAGAATATAATATACTCCTGAGATGGTCCCATTGTCACCAAATCAGGATCTGATGACGGGATCTCAGGGAAATCGAGGGCAACCTTCAAATTTTGTAGGCACGCATTTACGTTTTTCATATATTTTCTCAAGCTATTTAAGTGTTTGCGTCTGGTAGACATCATCTATCATGTTTATGAGCTGATGATGGAAGGTAAAACTGCTTAACGGTTAGGAGTTGAGGATATTTTTTCAAATATTATAGGTACGTATAGACCGATAGTTGTATTTTTGCAGGTTATCCAGGTGAGCTGATGATGGAAGGTTAAACTCCTTAACGGTTAGGAGTTATAGGAAGTTTCTTTAAATATCATATGCATGTATAGACCTTTAGTTGTATTCTTTCTGGTTATACAGATCTTTAGTGCTCGCTTCCGAATTAGTGAAAAACATTGTATACAAAGAAATACTGTAAAGGATCGTATCTACCTGAAGTTTAGTCGTGCTTGCTTGCACGCTTACTTGCACGCTTTCTTGCACGCTTGCTTGCTTGCGTGCATGCATGCTTGCTTGCATATTGCTTGCATGCTTGCTTGCATACTTGCATGCTTTCTTGCTTGCCTGTATGCTTGCTTGCCTGTATGCTTGCTTGCTTGATATCTTGGTTCTTTGGAATACTCATGGTACACGCGAGCGAAGCCGCGGGCAAAAGCTAGTTTAAAATAAAAGTAAAAGGTACAATTTTTATTGAAAATGACCATCACATGGACGAAATCATAAGGAAAGATTTTACGAAATCTCCATGAGATATGGATCATTATTGAGTTTTCCAGCGTTCACCTGTTGATGCAACACATTTACTTTATATTCTATCAAAAACGGCCAATCACCTCTTTGACTTCTTTAGCGCTCCATACCAGCCTGACGGCTCCTTTCTTGGCGCCGTCCTTCAGCACTTGAGATACCAAGAACAGTATACCGCATGCCTGTAATATGAAAACGATTGTTTTAGAAATAATTTGTTACCATCCTAGACAAACCTAACTTATCTATAGCCAAATCCAAAAATCAAACCTGACTGACTGTCAATTGATTATTATTATGAGTTCGATATACAGGGTATTTTTTTAATCTTAATATATAAAAGAAGAAACTGACTGACTGACTGACATATCAACGCACAGCCCAAACCCCTGGGCCTAGAGATTCCAAATTTGGCATGTAGGTTCCTTATAAGTTCAAGGGGTGCACTAAGAAAGGATTTTTCAAAATTCACTCCCTAAGGGGGTGAAACGGGGGTCCAAAGTTTGTATGGGGAAACAAGATTAGTTCGACTATATTAATCGAAACTTCACAGAAATACTCCTAATGATAAATGAGTAAACACGTGTTTCAGGTTTTTTGAGAATTCAACCCCTAAAAGGGAGGAAAGGGGTAACAAAGTCTGAAAATCAACATGGGTGTTGTTTCTATGGTTTATCGGGTCGCTGGTTATGAAAACAACAACGGTTTTAAAATCCGACGTGGTAGACGTAAAATACCATCTCCCTGGATGGGGTGCGATGGGGTAGAAATGTCTAAATAAACTAAATGAATGTTGATATATCGACGCACAGCCCAAACCACTGGACCTAGAGACTTGAAATTTTGCACATAGATACCTTATACAATGTAGGCATCCACTAAGGAAGGATTTTTGGGAATTCCCGAGGGAACGGGAAAAAACGGGATTTATATATTCGATTCCGAGTGACCCTATCTCAGTAACTATAATAACTAGACTCTTCAAATTTGATACACAAGTAGGTATTACATTAGTTAAAACATTAATTTCAGGATTTTTCAAAATTCCTACGGGATATGGAAAAAACGGGATTTATATATTCAGTTCAACGGAATCCTATGAACTATAATTACTAGACTCTTCAAATTTGGCATAGAAGTAAGTAATTATAATAGTAAAAAACAGTTTTAGGATTTTCGAAAATTCCCACGGGATAAGGAAAAAACGGGATTTTTGTTTTACTGGTCGTAGAAAGCTGAAATTCGGCATGTAGGTTGCTTGGGGAGTGTAGAGCTGGATTGAGAGAGGACTTTCGAAAATTCCCACGGGAACGGGAAAAACAGGAATTTTCGTTTTACATGTCGTAGAAAGCTGAAATTCGGCATGTAGGTTGCTTGGGGAGTGTAGATGAGCATTGAGAGAGGACTTTCCCAAATTCCCACGGGAACGGGAAAAAACGGGATTTTTCGTTTTAATGGTCGTAGAAAGCTGAAACTCGGCATGTAGGTCGTTTGGGGAGTGTAGAGGAGCATTGAGAGAGGACTTTCCAAAATTCCCACGAGAACGGGAAAAACGGGATTTTTCGTTTTACTGGTCATAGAAAGCTGAAATTTGGCAAGTGGGTTCCTTGGGGAGTGTAGGGGAGCATTAAGAAAACATTCCCTGAAATTCTTACGGGAACGGGAAAAAACGGGATTTTGCGTTTTACTGGTTGTAGAAAGCTAAAATTTCAAAATTCATAAATTTATACTGTAAGTAGGCCGCAAAGGGCTCTTTAACCGACTTCTAAAAAAGGAGGAGGTTATGCATTCCACTTTATGTATTTTTTTATGTAGGTATGTTCACCGATTTCTCGGTCAATTGTGGACCTGCTTGCTTGCTTGCCTGTTTACTTGCTTGCTTGATATCTTGGTTCTTTGGAATACTCATAGTACACGCGAGCGAAGCCGCGGGCAAAAGCTAGTAAGTGCATAAATGTTAATATGTGATATAGTGTCGTTAAAATAACAATTTTCAGTATTTTTCGTTATAATATATATCACTTATTTTTTTTATTTTTCATAGTAGCTGTCCTATGAACAACCCAAATTTCAAAATGTAAAAAAAAATCTTGAACAGATAATCGTGATCTATATATTAACGATACTGAATCACGTATCAAAATTTGTGCACTGATGAAAAAATTAACCTGTATGTAATTTACCTTAATTATTAATTGCATTCATAATCTATCTAATACTACCCTGTTGCCCGCGACTCCGTCTGCGATGAATTAATTCAAAAAATAAATTAAAAAAAAAACATTTATTGTCCATAAAAAAAATACAAAATTATGTAATTTATTACTATACCGCGGGAACTATGCAATTTTCCGGGATAAAAAATATCCTATATGTTAATTCTGATTGTAAACTATTTGTGTACCAAATTTAATCAGAATCTGTCAAACCGTTAAAGCGTGAGAAAGTAACAAACATCCATCCATCCATCCACACAAACTTTCTCGTTTGTAATATTAGTAAGATTGCTAAAATGACGCTGACGTTTCGGCAACATTGTAGTCTACTCGTGACCACGGCCGATAATACCGAAATCAGTGTCGACGGAACATTCGCATTCATCCACACTTTGAAATTTTAGCGGTTATTGGTCATTATCATTATAATTATAATATAACTTTACGACAACGGTATATTGTACAGAATAAAGATATGTGAACCAAATTTCCATCCTAGCGTGGCATAGCGGAAAGATAATTGACAGTTGTTCATGAGCGTCTTTGTCGAAAAAAAAAACTTTTCTCGATCCCGCGAAGTCGGACGTGCTATGCTCGTAACGCGTTTATTAGGCGTGCTTGTAAATATTTTAATGACAGTAAAACACTCAATGGAATCGATGTATTTAACTGCACATTGCAATCACTAAACGCTGCGTTTAGGCGGGTTCTGGAGCCTGATAGTTCTAACTTTTAAGCTAAAGTATAATAAGTATAAATAAGTAAGTTTTATGTTTTATTTGTTATTATTGTTTCAACTGATTTGTCTATCTTAAGATATCATGGGCTAACATAATTTGGAGTAACTGATTGTTTCCCGTGACTATGTCTGCGAAAAATTCATTTATCGCTATCCCATGTGAACTATGCAATTTTACCCTATATTATGTATTGCATGTTTTAGCCCAGGTTGTGTTTTGTCTATGTGTTAAATCTCATCGAAATCCGTCAGGCTGTTTGTGGCGTGAAGGAGTAACATGGCATCTGAATTTTTCTTCCTATGCTGTAAGGGTTTAGGTGGGGTACTTTGCTGGATGTAAACAAGCATCAGCTGCCAACTAGGGAATGCAATCCCGATCTCGCGGGATCCCGATCTCGCGAGATCTCGTGTAATTTTTCGGGATCAATCCCGAAGCATAATATGACGAGATCCCGTTCGAGATTGCCGGGATTGGGCGGCAGCAACGCTACACACATCTACTCGGGGCGCGAGCGGTGCGCGATAAACGAGCTTAGATAAATTAGAGTCAGTCATAAAAAAAGAAATGAATTTATTTGAGTGTGGAGGAACAAGGGGGAGATTTTTGCAGTTTGCATATAATTGTTTAGTCACGCTGTTGCCAACCAGTGTTGAGTCGGAGAGGGCACTCTCAGCAGCTGGGTACATTGCAACGGACATTAGATGCCGTTTAGCAGTTAGCACTCTTAATACACTTTGATTTTTAAGAAGCTACTTTCAAAATCACCCGTAACTACTTTCTAATCTCCTTGAGTTACTACTTTTTGTTTTGATTATGCTAATTTCCAAAAAAAAACTTCAATTATTTCGTTAGTAATATTGAAGAATAAAGGTTTTTGTTTTCTTTCAAATAATATTTTATTTTAAATAACCTCACTATCACAAACAAGCAGTTTTCATCGTTTTCAGTCATTTACATTTTTTTTAAACTAGACGAGATCCCGAAAATTCCGGGATCTCGCAGGATTGATATTTCTAATCCCGCGGGATCTCGAATTTGCGATCTCGAGTCGGGATTGCATTCCCTACTGCCAACACGACCAATAGTTATGGCGTCGGGTTAACCAGCCAAGTGCAATATTTGTATTTGACTTACACGTGTCACACTTTCTTTAGTTTAGTCGCATACTTATTATTGTATTTGTTTGCATTTGGTGGGGTGCCTGGGTCTTTGCAGTAGATCATCCATTTAAACTTCTGCTTTTTATAATACTGGTGTAGATTGTGTCATTCATGATGTCGCGTGTCGTGGTTCTTATTGCAATATTATTAACGTCCAATTTTGGCAAATTCACGCGTGTTCGTCAATGGCACTAACTATAAGATAGTGTAAAGGAAGCGAAGCACTACCTCCGTAGGTATAGTGCTATCTAGTGTATTTTGTAGGTCAAGTTTTCTACTTTTTATTAAATCCGTTGTTGTGTCACGTACTTGCATTGTATTCGATTAAGGAAACTATAGGTCTATTTGTAACTCTTTGTGTAATGGTTATTTTTGTACCTATGATGACTGTTTGTATCTTAAATAAATAAATAAAAAAATGTTGCCACCAAAAGCCAAAGAAAAAAAATGATGTCTTGAATTAATAATTATTGCATTGTAAAACTAGCTTTTGCCCGCGACTCCGTGCGCGTGGAATTAGTAATTTGGGCAGCTTATTTTTTTATCCAATTTGCTTTTTCATCAATTATGGCTCTCCTTAGATCCTTCCGGAAGAAGTGAAACTTCATAATAAATCAACCCGCTCCCAATCCGCCCCAACCCGCTCTCAACCCGCCCCAACCCGCCCCCAACCCGCCCCTAACCCGCTCCCTACTCGCCCCCTCACCCGCTCCCAACCCGCCCCCAACCCGCTCTCAAGCCGCCCCCAACCCGCTCTCAACCCGCCCCCCCCCAACCGCTCCCAACCCGCCCTATCTAACTGAGCTATCTAACACTGAAAGAATTTTCCAAATCGGAGCAGTAGTTCCCGAGATATAGACGTTTTACTTCCAAAACCCCCGATTTGGAAACATTCTTCCGCTCCGCTCCTATTGGTGTTAGCGTGATGATATATGGCCTATAGCCTTCCTCGATAAATGTGCTATCTAACACTGAAAGAATTATTCAAATCGGAGCAGTAGTTCCTGAGATTAGCGCGCTCAAACAAAAAAAACCTGTTCGATAAATTCTTAAAATAGACGTATCTTTCTTATTTGTGAACCGATTCAAATGAAACAAACACTAAATGTTAATCCAAGAAAATACCAACATATCAGTGAAAACCGCATCCTTCTTGGTTAAGCCATTTCTGAGATTAGCGCGCACAAACGCACAGACAAACAGACAAACAGACAATAATTCTAAAAATCATTGTTTTGGGTTCTATTGTGCTAATAAATAGCCCTAGTGACAGTTTTTCTCAAATATCTTCAATGTACAGACACCGACTTGTTACAGATTTATTATATGTATAGATGAACTCTATACGAAAGGATTTAAATTATTATTCCTCTTAATGAAGGCCTTAAGGCTTGGGCCACTGTCAGTTATGTTTAGCCGTGGTTTGGTAAAAAAATGCTATAAAAAAAGCAAACATTGCAATTCAACACGGCCGAATACAAGCCTACGGAACTACCGGATGCCACTCGAATTATCACATTCAAATTCGACAGCAATATTGATGTAACTATGTTCTCTTTTTTCTTTTCTTTTATAGACCATGCTTAGTTTTACTTTTTATTTAGAGATTCAATCAATAGTACATTACTGCAGCGGCCGCGAAATAGGGGATTGCCGGCCGAGTAGTAATAGATGGCCGAGTGTTAACGAGGCCATCTAGAGATACGAGGCCGGCAATCCCTGTTCGTGGCCAAGGCTTGTATAGTGCTTTTCTCAAATAAATCCAAGGAAATGACACGAATGTTCAACTTATATATTCATATTTAATTCAAATTGTTTTTTTTTTATTCCCGCCAAAATATTTTTTTTCCAGCAATTTATTTGTAAGCTGTTCCAGTTAATGTTTTTGACGCAAAATCTTGAGATGATTTATATTTATTAAAAAATTACGACCTTATTAATTGGTTATTTTAATAAATTGTTAACAATAAACGCCAATCCTTATTTATTTTATTAAATCTAGCCAAGTAAGATATTAAAAAGTAAATTCACAAACTAAATTTTTCTTAATTGGCAGTATGTCATTGATAGTCAATAAAAGAAAATACGACCCACTAAAACAAAAGACAATCTCTTTGCTGGCCTTGACCAGCAATGTTTGTATGAAATTCCATTATTGTTGTCTAATTTGAAATTAGAACGAATCTTCCTCAACTGCTATACAATGGCATACTTCGTGTTCTATTGTCACGACTATAAGGACCACATTTCCTTGGATGTTTGAGAAAACGTAGTTTACCTGCGCGGGAGTCATCTGACAGCACAGCTGCAACAACCTCTTTATGATGGCGGTGACCCGGGCGACGTTGTCGTCCTTTTTCAATGACTTGTATATGAGCGAGAAGAGGAGTGCCGAGTGGCTCGTGTTGAATATGTCCGGGCTCGTCAGTTTACGGTACAGGGCTGTGTAGTATCTGGAAATAAGGGGATAAATCAAATATAAAAATTTACCTGCTTTTTAGGCCCTGCCAATCTAGATATGCTACTACAAAATGTGTTGTTTTATATTGTTTACCTAGAAAGGATCTTATTAGACCCTGTGCTCCAAAGTCATTTATTATGGAAATATAAATGGATGAAATTAACAAGTGTGGGTATTTAGCGCCACTAGGTAAGAGATTGTAAGGATTAAGTATAAGTAACCGAACTGATTAAATGATTAATGGGACTGAATAATACTTAAAATTTACTGATCGATTAACATTGCCTATCATTAATTAATTAATTGCTTATTAAATGATTAATGAACGATTGACCACTTACCAGCACTGGGTGGTTATTGAAGTCTTCGTCCCGGCCTACATGCGGCCCACTACGGCACAGGCCTCCTCTCGCAACGAGAGGACTTGGGCCTTATAGACCTTTTCTTACTCACCTATCCGAGGTAACCTTGGAGGCGTCGCTGATATGGAACAGCAACGCTAACGCATGTATGGCGACGTTGATGGTAGCTAGGTGCACGAGTTTATGCACGGCGTCGATGTGTGCGGGGGTGTCTGCCAGACGTCCCGCCTCCGCGAACGGGTAGGCACGCTTCACGCCCGTCAAGATGGCCGACATCAGACGAGAGTCGATCTCACCCTGAAATATTTATTTTGTTTGACTCAACCATTGACGTACAATAAAACAACTAGACTCCTAGACACGCTCAAAAATTGTCGGAAGCAAAAGTCTGCACACGCGTCTATTGTGCAGAGTTTTGGTTCAGTTGCGTTTCGACCGCGCGTTGATTACAACGTCACGCAATGACAAAGTGTTCGGTGAAAAACTGTGCAAATGACAGCAGATCCACTCTTAAAAAGGATGGAGTGTCGTACTTCAAGTTAGTGTTCCTTTAAAGTTTAAACTTACAAAATTGCATAACTATCTTGATGTTTTTTTAGTATTTTGCTAAAAATTTACACTTCAATTACTGAAACAAAATATTCTCGCCCCGTATTCGTATAATATGTCTCTTTCGCACCGTAAACAAACTCACGAGAACAAAAGAGACAGACAGCAGTGGCGAAGGGTGCTAACAACTCGATTCCTAGCGGGTTGCCTAAAATTTTGAAGTAACCAAACGCTTCTCTTAGTACCCGATTGTTTGTATAGAGACTTACTCTTCCATAATAAACTTTTAAGTATTTTTCAAAATGGTGCAGTAACAAAACGCATCAAAATATCCACAAGACCAATCAGTCATTCATAAATTCAGTATTCCGGCAGGAATTGTACACTCACACATGTAAATATTCATTCATAAAACCATAGATTCACTACAAGCGTCTACCGTAAGAATAGGCATGGAATAGGCTGAAGATAACCCGGTCTCTATCGGCTTATCACATTTAAAAAAAGACTTTCTACATTGTGCATAAGGCTTAATTTCACTTTGACAGAAGCTTTTTTTTTAATTAATTTATCCCACTTGGAATAGCCGACGGAATTGACATTCATGCAGCCATTCGTAGACTTATTTTAAAATTACTGGAGCGAAATTTAATTTTAAAGTATCGAGTTTTAGTGTAAAACAGAAAGTACGATATTTTATCTATTTTTATAATAAGATTTATAAACAGACAAAATTAAACCGCCACGGGCTGTGCTCAGCGCGCTGCACAACACCAAATCGTATACGCTGTGCCGCGCTGCCGGAATGTGTCACTGTATGTACGATTCGGAGCCATAGAACGTGCCGGACGTGATCCGCTAGCGCGGTCGATTTGTTTGTGGTGTGGTATTTATTGAAATGACAACATTAGGTAATGTCATGTCAATCGCTCAGTGTTTTGTAGTTTGTTTATTTTATTTATATTATAATAAAATTATGTGAAATAATTTTAATAAAAACACAATATTAGATCAGTGTTGATACGCAATATCGGTGAAATTTAATCGTACATATTATCGTCTGTCAGGTTGTAAATCTGATTATAATTCAGTGTCTAATTCATGTATAAGTAACATATTGTTTTGATACTGATATCAGTGAAAGAATAAATATGCTGCAGTCTTATGGACCGAATTACTGCACGTAAGTACTAGTTTTCAAGAATATAACCTAGTATAACTACTAAGAAATGGGGTATGATTTTTGTTTGCTTTTTTTCGTCCGGCTTTACCTGGAAAAAAATTCACGCCTCGCCACTGACAGACAGTCTCTTAGTACTCTTTAGGCGGTTTCCAGCGCGTGACGCCATGTCACTACTTCTAACGATCGTATACAATTGACATTAAACATTACTGCTACGAAATAAGGTGTTAATTTGAATGAATGCTGTTAATGTTATAGTATAAATCTTCCCAGGTGAATTTTTCGCTTCGAGCCATTACATTAAATTTGAACCTTAATACTATGACGATACCGTTTGTTTTGAAAGATAAGGGCTCGAAGCGAAAAATTCACCTGGGAAGATTTATACTATATCTGTATAAATTGATGTATACGTACACACAACGCCGCTCGGACGTTTCAAATTCAAATTCAAATACTTTATTTGCATAAACAAGGGTATAAATTGGTGTTACACAATATCATAGGCTCCAATCCTATCCTTTTTAGGGTTCCGTAGTCAACTAGGAACCCTTACAGTTTCGCCATGTCTGTCCGTCTGTCTGTCTGTCTGTCTGTCTGTCTGTCTGTCTGCCTGTCTGCGGCTAAGCGCAGAGACTGTTAGTACTAGAAAGCTGTAATTTGGCATAAATATATATATCAGTCACGCCGACAAAGTGATTAAATAAAAAAAACTAAAATAAAATTTTTTAGGGTACCTCCCATAGACGTAAAGTGGGGGTGATTTTTTTTTCTGGACTAACACTATAGTGTGGGGTATCGTTGGATAGGTCTTTTAAAACCATTGCGGGGTTGCTAACGTGATTTTTCTATTCAGTGATCTGTTTGCGAAATATTCAACTTTAAAGTGAAAACTTTCATAAAAATCGACCGTCCCCCCCCTCTAAAATCTAAACTGTTGGGTAGAAAAATTTGAAAAAATTCAGAATGGTAGTAAATATATTATATTTACAAGGAAAATTATAGCGGCTAAAATTGCTTTGGAATTATTTGTAGTTTAAGAGTAAATAGTAGCCTAAGGTATAAAACATACCTAAACTTGGAAGATTCCGTACACATACGAAATCCTTTGAAAAATATTACTTGATTTTTTCGTAATAGCTACGGAACCCTATCTTGAGCGTGTCCGACACTATCTTGGGCGTGTCCGACACGCTCTTGGCCGGTTTTTTGAGGAACTTTTGTTAAGCGATTGGGAGTCTAGTTGTTTTATTGTACGTCAATGGACTCAACTAATAATTCCGATCGACCGTTTTCGTTCACGCAGAATAGCGTAGACCGTTTCCGAATAGCCGAACATGCAAATAAATAATGAACTCTATTTGTATATGCAAATAGTCGAAAATTTCTTGCCATGGTTTTAGTACTGTCCCCGAGCAGATGGCAGACTGCCTGCCGCGATTTTGCCGAGCGATCAACCGACTAATGACAGCGCAAGATTTTAGCGCGCGAAAGACTCTGTTTTGCCATTTGGTAGATCGAAGTTCCCGCGCTACTTAATTAATTATTTTTTCTCAAACATGCTATGAAATATTGACGTTATGTTCCTTATAATACGCCACGAAGTGTCACGTTGAAGGTGCGGGCTAGACGAGGGGTCAATAATGGAATTTCATACAACATTGCTGGCCTTGGCCAGCAAAGTGATCGTCTATTGTTTCATACTATGACGTTTATAGGTCTATGGCATCATAGCATTTAGCCATTAAAAAAAAACTATAAGCAATATTTTGCGTTTTGGTTCATTAAGACATTCTGCCACTACGTTTATTTAAGGTAAGGTAAGATGATGATGATGTTGGTGATGATGATGGTGATGTTGATGGTGTCGATGATGGCGGTGATGATGATGGTGATGGTGATGATGATGGTGATGTTGGGTGATGATGGTGATGATGATGGTGATAACGAGATGATGATGATGGTGATGATGAGATGATGATGTTGATGATGATGATGATGATGGTGATGATGGGTGATGATGATGATGATGATGATGGTGATGATGAGATGATGGTGATGATGGGTGATGGTGCTGATGATGATGATGATGACGGTGATGATGATAGTGATGATGATGATGGTGATGATGATGGTGATGATAAGATGATGATGGTGGTGATGGTGATGGTGATGATGATGGTGACGACGACGACGACGATGACGATGATGATGATGATGATGATGATGATGATGCATGTTTGAGAAAAACTCTATACAAGCCTTGGCCACGAACAGGGATTGCCGGCCTCGTATCTCTAGATGGCCTCGTTAACACTCGGCCATCTATAACTACTCGGCCGGCAATCCCCTATTTCGCGGCCGCTGCAGTAATGTACTATTATTTTAAATTATTTTGACGATCAGGCTATGAATTCTTGTAATTTTTATCATGATTCAAATAAATGTAATCTAACCTAATATTTGTTGCAAGATCTATTTACGATCAAAACATTACCCCCACTCCTGCGTAACAAACCTTTTTAATGGACGCCTTGAAGAATGAGAAGTATATACGGATCAGATTCTCCGCGATCCTAGCGTCGTCCTTGCCCAGAAAGAACTGGTTTAGGAAGCAAACGCCGTAATACTGAGCGCGCGGGGATATGTTAGTCCTGAAAAAAAAATGGTAACACTAATTAAAAAAAAATTGGCCAGACTTGAATTTGCAACTTTGGCGTTCCACACTAGCAACTATCATGATCTCCGGCCTATACACGTCCCAGTGTTGGGTACAGGTCTTCTCTAACCCCGGCGCCACACACATTACAAATGTTTCAACACATATTTGAACACATATTTGATCTATGGTTGATTGTATGGATGTTCTACTGTACAAATAAGCAAATACCGGTGCTACACATGTGATCAAATAACTGTGTTCAAACATTTGTAATATGTGTGGCGCCGGGGTTAGAATAAGATAGATTGGGCTTTTGCAAGCGTAGGTTTATTCAGGTTGTTTTTTGTAATTTCAAGTGTAATTTGCACATAATTTCCGAAAAATTCCGAGTTACATGTCTAGGTTCCAATTTCACGGCCCTGGTTGAGATTTATTTTTATTTATTTATTTATTGTAAACGATGTTGTCACATATTTCAAACTAAATACAAACTGAAATATAGATGCACAGAAAAAACCCCAGAAAAAAGACCAATGCTGGGAATCGAACCCAGGTCCTCAGCATTCCGTGCTGCGTGCTTACCCCTACACCATCACTGGTCTAGCCACTCACTGGCGAGTGGTGTAGGGGTGAGCACGCAGCACGGAATGCTGAGGACCTGGGTTCGATTCCCAGCATTGGTCTTTTTTCTGGGGTTTTTTCTGTGCATCTATATTTCAGTTTGTATTTAGTTTGAAATATATGGTTACACGGGATGACCGTAAAAGTAATAAAAGATGAAGTTGAAAAAAATAAATACAAAAAGATACTTCATACCTAACTTGTTGATGTTGTCACATTCTATTCTATTTATTTAGAGATTTAGACGACCAGATGGCCTAGTGTATGATAGATGTGTATGAAAAATACGAATGTTTGTTCTCGGGTCTTGGGTGTTTAATATGTATTTAAGTAGGTATGTATCTATCTATATAAGTATGTTTATCCGTTGCCTAGTACCCATAACACAAGCTTTGCTTAGCTTACTTTGGGACTAGGTCAATTGGTGTGAATATTTATTTATTCTATTACCATAGATACATACCTGAAGAGCATTTTCTCGATGTCAGCCAGCACGACTGCCTTCATGTTAGGATGGTTGTAGAGCAGCTGGCAGAGGTGGTAGATCACTTTGGAGGCCACCGCCTGCGACGGGTCGCCCAGCTTGTTGATGATACTTGTCAGCAACATCTGGAACAAACCACTCCATAAGGGCCGGGCGCTCACTGACGGCATGGCACGTACTGACGGCATGGCACGGCATGGCATTTTAACGACCGCTTTAGCCTAGTTGGTAGTGACCCTGCCTACGAAGCAAGAGGTCCTGGGTTCAAATCCCGGTAAGGGCATTTATTTGTGTGATGAGCACGAATATTTGTTCCTGAGTTATGGATGTTTTCTATGTATTTAAGTATTTATTTATCTATATAAGTATGTTTATCCGTTGCTTAGTACCCATAACACAAGCTTTGCTAAGCTTACTTTGGGACTAGGTCAATTGGTGTGAATTGTCCCATGATATTTATTTATTTATTTATTACTATCAAGTTATTTTGAATCTTATTTCAATGAGTTTAGAATTCATGTTACTTTATTTCGATACCACGATGCCGCGACGAGCCGAGGGATGACGCAACGCATAACCAATAAAGTAAAATGAATTCTAAACTCCTTGAAATAAGATTCAAAATAACTTGATAGTAATAAAATGCCATGCCGTGCCATGCCGTCAGTGAGCGCCGGCCCTAAGTCAAGACAAGATATCTTGCAATTTAGACTTTGTTTACAAAAAACGTTAATCATAATCATTTATTGCTTTATATGTTTACTAGCTTTTGCCCGTGACATAGTACGCGAAGACAATAACGTTAGTTGTTTGGATGAAATTTGGCACACAGGTAGTTTATTACATGGATTAACACATAGGATAATGCCAGGAAAATGCAAAGTTCCCGTGGAATAGGAATAAGTGAATTCTATAGCCGCTAAGCCGTGGTGGGCTGGTGTTTTGACCTATGGACTCTTAAGCAGAGGGTCGTGGGTTTGAGCACGGGCTTGCACCTCTGAGTTTTTCCGAATTAATAACGTAATTTAGACGTTTGAAGTTTATCTATACTAATATTATAATTATAAAGAGGAAAGATTTGATTGTTTGTTTGTGTTGTTTGCATTGAATAGGCTCCGAAACTACTGGACCGATTTCAAAAATTCTTTTGCCGTTAGAAAGCTACATTATCAGTGAGTGACATAGGCTACTTTTTACCGCGGGAAAATACCTTTTCCTACGGGAAAATTTATTTAACGCGGGCGAAGCTGCGGACGGAAGGCTAGTAATATAAATCGAAGCATCAGGAGGCTCGGCGGGACAGTCTTTACCTGCACCTTCCATTGGGGCGTACAGATGATTGAAGAACAGAAATAAAAGCACTTACGTCACATACGAACACTACCGATTTAATTCAAAAACACTTTAAATTAAAATCACAAGTGATTAATGAAATATAGCCGGATTAAAGAGACAATAGGTTAACACGCGTGCACCACCGAGCGAGGTTGTCAAAAGAATGACCAACTGTCAGTTGGCGGCCACCTGCTACCCTATTCGGGGTTACCCGCTCTTTTATTTTACACTACCTTCTATAATTTTATAACTGTCAACGTTCGTTTCAATACTACCGCCTTACTATTACTACAATTAACAGCATCAATCATTGACGTTTAACAATCAAAACAAAGTGCCAAGTGAAACACATAATCAAATCGTGTTACTAAATTTAGGTCTAGCTAGCATTATTTTGGCAGCGCGCCGTCATATATATTAACAAATATTAAAGCACCTTGTTAGAGTTTGTGAACATACCTTTTCTCTCTCCGGATGGTGCATCAGCAGGTAGGACATGGCGCTGACAGCCTTCTCCTTGTTGGACTCCACGGAGTCGTGCGCGAACTTGTTGAGCGCTTCCGCGTATGCTGAGGACATTTTTACAGTTAAGTCACAATAAATAAATAAATAAATAAATAAATATCATGGGACAATTCACACCAATTGACCTAGTTCCAAAGTAAGCTTAGCAAAGCTTGTGTTATGGGTACTAAGCAACGGATAAACATACTTATATAGATAGATACATACAATGTATATGTCTTTAGTTTTTTTTTGTGAGTCACATTCAAAAGAAAGAAATGGTCTCTGCCTACCCCTACGGGAAAGAGGCGTGATTATATGTATGTATGTATGTATGTAGGTACATTCAAAAACAGCGTTATGTCGCCATTACGTCGAGTAGCTGTAGTTTTGACGCGGGCCCAATGCGGATTGGGAACTTCGCAGAATCTGTGGAATTTCTCCGCAGGTGTGAGCAGGTTTCCTCGTGATGTTTTCCTTCACCATAAAGCTCATGGTAAACTTCAAACGTGATGTCGCACGTAAATTCCGAAATACTCAGAGGCGCGAGCCCGGACTCGATGCTGCTTGAGAGGCCATAGAAGTATTGCGATTTATAGAATTATGTGGTTGCTTTGCTATAGCATAATGAAGGGTACATAGAAAAAACATGTCTAGTAACCTAAGCAACTTTTTGAGTTAGAAAGATTTGAAAGTTGGTCATCATGAACTATTACTATGGTAACCTTTTCAACGCCAACGACGGATATATGCGTCACAAAATACAACGTCAAAGTGATCTTCACGCAGTGACTTTAAAGGTTTAAAGTAGCTTTACGTTTTGGGTAGGCTTGGCGTTGAATTAAAAGTTAAAAAATATATTATACTATTTTCAGAGACATATCCATATTTAATCCCATGGCAAGATGTAGTACTCTGCGAGCTCTACATTTTGAAATCTCATTGAACATAAAACTACCGAGAGACGCACTCATAGCGAAAAAGTACGTATAACTCGCGTCTATGATCGAAACATTCGAGCTAAACTCGATCATAGACGTGAGTTATCCATACTTTTTTGTTAAAAGATAAATTTTCAAAAAAGTTTTTTTTTTCCGTGTACTTTTCGGTGTACTGCCGTTTGGCAAATTATTTTTCCCAAATATGACTTCCCAAATAACTTATCGCAATAGTTTCATTTCCCAAACGAATGTTTAGCAAAGTTACATTTCGCATTTTATTCATTTGGTCAAGTCATCATTGGCAAAGTTTCACTTCGTCAAGATTTTATTACGCAAATGTTTATTAAGCAAATGTTTTATTTTGTCATAAATTATATGCCAAAAAAATGTTTGCCAAATTTGTCACTTCCCATGCTCAACTCATTTCCCAAACGAATATTTTGTTGCAGATATACAATAGTAAGTAACATTGTTAGGCATATCGCCGGCAGCGAGCGAGCAAGACCTTTCAGGGCAGAAGCGACTCGGACAGGTTAGGTTCATGTTAGGTATTTTTTTGTGACAGCACAGAAAAGGATTATAACTTATATTATGAAATGTCATACAACCATGACATTGAATGTTTTCCATGCTTTAATGTAGTAGTCTTAGATGCAGTACACCTCTTCACTTTATCCCGCCGTAATTCACAATACCAGTATTATTAATTTGTATCCTACGCACTACCCAAATTGGGATATAAACCGTATGCCATGCAATGTTTTGGGATTGGTATGTTATGCCAAACGATACATTTGCCAAAAAAAATTTGGGAAAATAGAACATGACCATGCAATTATTTGCTAAACAATCACTTGCCAAAAAAGAGGTTTGCTGACTGTAAAATTGCGATAAGTAGTTTTGACAATTGAGTTTTTGCCAAATAAAAATTTGGGAAAAAAAGTTTGCGATGTAATACTTTGGTAAACATTTTTTGCCAAACATTAGTAATCCGTACTTTTCATATGCACTATGCCTAAAAAAGGTTTAAGTTAAATAAACTCACTCCCATAAAGCTCCTTCAGCTGGTCCTCGTAGAACCACAGCTTGAGTATATTCCGTCGAGCCTGTTTGTTGCCCGAACACATGTCATCCACGTGCCCGAGAGGGTGCTGCTCGAACGTCCGGAGTTTCGCGTCTGGGATCAGTAGCTCTGTTACCAGCAGCTCTGACAGTGCATCTGAAGGTAAAGTCAAGCCAAAATGAGTAATACATTATATTTCAACATGCGGAACACGCCATATTCCACATAAAACAAGACATATGTCACAAAAGCTGAACTGTCACAAATACGGGTCGGGTCTTGTTGGCCTTACTTGCATTTAGCCTTGGCAAGCAAAACGGCTCAGTAGTACACTGACCAAGTACAATCGCCCCAAGCGCCAGATAACCACCTTAAAGGCCCAGTTTGCGTGCAGTGGCTAGACATCTGTCCATAACAATCCATAGCAATAAACATCAACGGCTGCAAGCAAATTTGTTTTGAAAATGGGTATCTGGCGTCTGGGTCGATGGTACCTATGCAAAATGACTTGGTTATATAATGCCATGGTTACAAAATTGTCTTCGTTTCAGGAAGACCTACTTAGCAAAACGTCTAGGTCGTGAAATGCACAAGTAGGCACAATGACTCAATTGTGTAAGGTCTTGATTGTATTAAATAGATTTTCAAGACCAGACCAGACCATTTACCTACTAAAACATTATGACATTAAGTTGTTTTACAACCGAGTCATTCCGTCTACTATGGCTTATAGTAATGAGGGTGTTTTACAGACCAAGGCATTTTGCTACCTGGACAAAATACAACTAGGGTGCTCTGCTCGCCAAGGCTAAATGCAAGTAAGGCCAACGGGACCCGACCCACAAATACCACACAAGATGTTTTATATGATGAAAATTAAATCATCACCACTACGTGAGGATTGTCAGAAGTATGACTTGACCCATATGTTGTTAGAATGCATCTGGAATTCAGACTTGAGTAGAAGAGTTCTTGGTGGTTTGGGTTCCATGTACAATGGCCATCAGGCTTATTGTCTAACGTTATTGTTGCTTGCCTTCGCAATCACTATTTCTTTCTACCAAACGGTGTAAATTTTTCAAACTAAATACAAACTGAAATATAGATGCACAGAAAAAACCCCCAGAAAAAAGACCAATGCTGGGAATCGAACCCAGGTCCTCAGCGTTCCGTGCTGCGTGCTTACCCCTACACCGTCACTGGTCTAGACCAGTGGACTGGTCTGGTTGGTCTGGCTGGTTGGCACGGAACGCTGAGGACCTGGGTTCGATTCCCAGCATTGGTCTTTTTTCTGGGGGTTTTTTCTGTGCATCTATATTTCA
Organism: Archips crataeganus; assembly: GCA_947859365.1. Classification (NCBI taxonomy): domain Eukaryota; kingdom Metazoa; phylum Arthropoda; class Insecta; order Lepidoptera; family Tortricidae; genus Archips; species Archips crataeganus. The sequence continues at coordinate 2,879,780 of OX402071.1, read as the reverse complement.
GTTTGTATTTAGTTTGAAATATATGGTTTCACGGGATGACCGTAAAAGTAATAAAAAAAAAAAAAAATGAAGTTGAAGAAAATAAAAAAATAAATAGAAAAAGATACTTCATACTTAACTTGCAAACGGTGTAAGACGATGACAGAAAGATATGGCGAGAGCGAAGGCAAGCGTCAGAAGCGTTAGACAATACGCCCTCTGGTCAATTGTTGGCTAACAGCATCAGACAAAGCAATTAGCATATACCATTTTATTGATTTGTCCCTTGAATACGGAAATGAGTAAGCTCCCATGAGGCTGACATGATCACCTACAGTGTTCAAAGCCTCAACAAAAATTAGAAAAAAACCGGCCAAGTGCGAGTCGGACTCGCGCATGAAGGGTTCCGTACCATTATCTATAAAAACGGCAAAAAAATCACGTTTTTTGTATGGGAGCCCCCTTAAATATTTCTTTTATATTAATTTAATTATTTAATATCGAGCAAAAACGAGCAAAAAAATAGCGTTTGATGTATGGGAGCCCCCTTAAATATTTATTTTATTCTGGTTTTTAGTATTTGTAATTTATTGAATCAGGCGTTACTTTGCGGAGGTCCATATTAATGAACTAAAACAATTACTTTGCTCACCCGCGGCCTTTTTTTTTTTTTACTGAAGCAAAAAACCGGGCTTTTTCATCCAAACGATCAAATTCAATTTTATGTAACTTAAAAGTAAGTTCAGACTGCAATACTTTGAGATATATTTTAAATTATCTCTAACACGGAACCAACTACGCGACTCTTCACTTAACCATATTTTCCTTGCCCTTTCCATTGCAATTCTAGCAGCTATACTAGTACTACAACAACGGAATTTAATATAATTAGGTACAACATTTAAATGTTTACATTGTTGATTGAACCAAATGTTTTGAACAGCTAAACGATGCTGTTTAGTTAATTTATGATATAAACGTGCCTGTACGGCTACGCATGCCGATTTTAAATAATTTATTGAATCAGGCGTTACTTTGCGGAGGTCCATATTAATGTACTAAAACAATTACTTTGCTCACCCGCGACCGCGAGGTCGCGGGTGAGCAAAGTAATTGTTTTAGTTCATTTAGTATTTGTTGTTATAGCGGCAACCAAAATACCATCATCTGTGAAAATTTCAACTGTCTAGCTATCATGGTTCATGATCATGAGATGCCTGGTGACAGAGGACGGACGGACAGCAAAGTCTCAGAAATAGGGTCCCGTTTTTACCCTTTGAGTAAAACGAGTCCAAACAACTTCAAAAAAGAAGATGCCAACCCGTTTCCAACTCTCTACAAGTTCATTTTCAAAGCTACAATCATCCAATGTAGTGGTTTAGGTGAGAGAAGCCACGGGAAAAGCCTTGAGCTGTAATAATGACACACAAGCTAAAAGAATACAAATTAGTTACGTACCAATAATGACAAGGCCGTCTTTCTTTTTAGCAGGCTTCACATTGTTCACTAAGTTCCTCAACGCTGTCATATTGTAGATAGGATTGTCCTGCAATAAACATTACATTTTACTGTCTAATATTTTTGGTATTTTTAAACAACTTCAAAAAAAGGAGGAGGTTCTATGTTCAACATGTATATGTGTTTTTTTATTACTTTTTTTTAACCTGCGATTGTGTGTATGTGCGTGTGTGTGTCTGTCTGTGGCATCTTAGCTCCCGAATGGATGAACTGATTATGATTTTGTTTGAAAGGTGAATTAGGCTGCGTTTCCACCAGAGATGTGAGAGGTTGCGTTGCGAGGGATGTGTGTGTCATGTGTGTGTGGGATGCGAGTGTTTCTATTGGTTCACCACAAAATGGCGAATTATTGAAACCAATGTATGCCTAAATTGCGTTGGGGTTTTTAAAATTTGCATGTGTCTAAAGCAATGTGTAGTGTACTAAAAAACATTTTTTCAGTGTAATATTGACTTTGAAAAAGTCTTTTTTTAACACCTGTATAAGTATAGTGGCAGCAGCAACTCTGTCTCCGATTGCTCCCTTGTTGAGCAGTGTACGAGCCCACTGATGGTCCGAAGATCCATTTTTGTTTGATTCTGAAATTTAAAAGCACATGTTTATTTACTAAAGAATTTCCACATGGCAATTGTCACTAGTATTATGTTAATGAACCCTTAACTCATGGATTTATGTTGTCCATCAAAATTTGACAATATGTCTGTACAAAATCAGTGTATAAAATTCAAAATCATAATACATTCAACTAACAAATAATAACAATTTTTTAACTTATCACATGGTTAACAACTTTTTTTGGTCAGTTTGTGTTAGTACCCTATTTAACCCTTAATCAAAGCCTCAACAAAAATAAGAAAAAAAAACTGCTAATAATAATTGCCACAACACAAATACTGCATTATTGGCATATCGCACCACTGTGGCATGCAGGACATCTCACAAGTTATTAAAGCCTTTTTGGCTGATAAAGGATGCTGTTTTGCAACAGTGTTAACCCTGATTAATTCTGCAATACAATGTCAACCCTTAGAAATGATTTTTTACAGTTGACATTGTATTGCAAAATGACAGTGAGTTGACTCAGTATTGCAAAACAGCATCCGTATGTTGTTGATAATTGATAATATTTGCATTGTCATCAAAACCCCATATCCACACAAAATTTCAAATCAATCAGATTACTAGAAATGGGTAAAATTCGACTTGCAAAATTTGATTCAAACAAACGCCATTAGAAATCAAATAAAAACTCTAAAATACCACACTCACTTGTTTCATACGCCATTGTGTCTCCGTGCAGAGCACTGCTTGCTTCTTTCCTCATTTCCTCAACCTTCTCTTGCGGCAAAATTTTAGTAATAGTAGCAGGTTCTTCTGGCATCTGTACAGAAACAAAAAAATTACGAACAACACTTTGATAAAGAAATACAGCTTTTTTATTACATTTAGCAAGGGAAAATGGTCTCAGAGTATCTTATAAACTTATAAATAAAGTATTAGGGTGGAATACCTGGTGGTACCATTTTTTTTTCTCTCCATATTCGAGACTTTCTGCAAAATTCTTTGCTATACCAGAAGTCTTCTTACTGTCAGCATTTTTGTCTTCTACACCGTAATTTGTGTACGCCTCGTCAACCAATATGTTTTCTTCAAACCTTTTATGCTTCATTTTGTCTTAATTACTAATGTACTTCATTTGAATTTGTATTTTTTAGTACAACACGTGCGTCGCACCTAAAAGAAACATGCACGGTTTTTGACGGAACTGTCATGTCAAAATGACAATGACTTGACCATGGACGATGACAAATTAGGGCAGTGGATAATGGATTTGGATTACGATTCGGCTGTGTGAAAAGCGTTTTTTATTTTGGTATCATTGGTATCATTAAAGCCAGTTTAAAATTTAATTTGGCTGTATATATTTGCCTTTTCCCTAGTGGAAAGAATTTTAAAAACAACAATTAAACTTGAATAAAATCTTAGATTTAAAGATGCAGAATCCAGGGCATAAAATGCTGTGAGAAAAGATTTTTTTGTATGGCTACATTTAACGGAAGGTGTGTCATCTTCTCGTAATGCTAAAGTAAACGCTGTCCCCTATTAATAAAGTCGAATTTCGCTGAAAAGTACAATTACTGCAGCGATTTGTCAGATATAAAAAAAAAGTGAAACTCCTATGTTGATCGGTGCGGGTGGCTTCTTATTTATCGTATTTTACCGAATTATTTATAATAAAACTAGTGTTATTTGCTTAGAACAATAAAATTCATACACAATGGACGACCAAGGCAGGAAAGTTATCGTTTGTGACAACGGAACCGGCGTAAGTTGAGGCTAAATAATTTTAATTGCAGTCTGAAATTTTGTGATAACACTGATTCATCGTTTCCTCATATGTTATTGGTTTTTAGTTCGTCAAATGTGGTTATGCAGGGAGCAATTTTCCAGCGTTTATTTTCCCCTCGATGGTGGGCAGGCCTATCATAAGAGCGGAAAACAAAATTGGAGATATTGATATCAAGGTATGTACTATTATTTTCCCATACTTTTTCGTAAGTTCCTGGCTGAATATGAGCCCGATTCAAGCTTAAGACTTTAAAAAAATACCGATTTACCGATTTTCTTTTTTTCCAATACTGTTATAGACTAGACATTGCGCCTAATAATTTTATTTATGTACTGATGAATCACTTTTACTATGAAGCAGTGATCATAATCTTCAATTTGTTTCTTGGATTAAGAAATATTAAAGAGGAGGGATATTTGTACCAGTATATCCTTATGTCAACTCTTATTATTTTATAATGTTACAGAACATAACAATTGGAGTAAGCCAGTAAAGTATTAGCATGGATTTACAACAAAACATTTGTTTTCGAAACTAACTTAACTAACAGTGGCATGTTTTTTTCGTGAACAGTTATTTCCTCATTGAATTAAATAAATCAATTTTCTTGAATTTTTCTCTAATATTATTTTGTCACCATAAATGTGGCAATATGTAACTGCAATTTTTAGTCTAAGCCAGCGGTCGGCAAAGTGCGGCCCAGACTATTTTACTTACAATAGATAGCTAGGTAGATACAAAATTATCTTACAAGTGCGGTCCGCTTTATATTTTTTTCACTATGTGGCCCTGTCTGCCAAAAGGTTGCCAACCCCTGGTCTAAGCTATGTGTTGTCATATCTAGGTTGATAATATGCAACTCAAATTTTTTTTATGATCAAATTAAATTTTAATGCAATTTAGAATATGACTGGTTAGACTCTGATGATTAGGAATCCTTTTTATACTGAAGATTTGAATTATCAAATTATGGTGACTTACCCTACTGTGCCCATACCTGTAACCTGTAATATTTCATGCTCCCAGACGTTGGAGCCAGAGACAGTACAGGTAACACACTTGGCATCAGGCACATAGCACTTAGAATAGATTCTAGTAGCGCTCATCCATTAATCATGTGATGTTTAAAAAAATCAGATAAATACTAAAACCAACCGAAAAAAACGGACTTCAAAGAACTTGATTTACAAATTATAATTATTATACTAAATGGGACTTATCACACAAACAATATGCAACTCAACTTGTGACCACGGCTGCTGCAATGTAGCCGAAACATTGAGGTAAATATTGTTTTTGTGATAAGTCCCATATAGTGTAATAATTATAAGTGAAAATCACATAAGTTTAACAGTATAACATACAAATTTTCTTTAAATTTAAATGGACAGAAATGGAAGTACACTAAACAAAAAAGAATTTCCAAATTTGTTCACTTTTCTATAGTTGGTTAAAAAAACATAGAAACCCTTTCATAGGCAGTAAAGATGGAAAAGAACAAACTGTCAAACTGAGAACCTCGTTTTCTGAAGTCTGTTAAAAATGCACATGATGAATGGGTGCCCTGTTAGACACCTAGTGCTTCTGTGGCCTGCTTGTAGGGATTTTAGAAAGCAACTATAGCATGTAGCAATAATTTCACAATAATAGAGAAAGGTTAAAAAAATTGACAAGCTTTTTCTCTGTCACTTGGTTATTGAATCACTTCTTTTCACATAACTTTATTTGTCATAATTTCATAATATAGAACACTTTGGTTATAGTATAAATCTTCCCAGGTGAATTTTTTGCTTCAATCCATTACTTTTAATTTGAACCTTAATACTATGACAATACCGTTTGTTTTGAAAGATAAGGGATTGAAGCGAAAAATTCACCTGGGAAGATTTATACTATAATGCTTTGCCATTTTATCTATATTCCCAATTTTAAGTTAATCAGACTGCTGAAACTGTCCCGTATTCTCATGCAAGATTTGTAGCAAATAAAAAAACAAATACAAAGATAAACTTGTAAAAGGCATCATGATTACTTAAAGAAAAATATTAACTAGTGGCTCTATCATTCAGAATTAGCTGGGTGAACCAACTTTTTCTTGCCACCCGCTTCTATGGTTACACAAATTTTGTCTCCTGGACAACCTAAGCATTTTTCTATGAACCTGTATGAAGATGTCACTTGGACCACCGGGGACAGAGTAAAAAACACAAGAAAGTTGATTCACCCAGTTATAAATAAATAATAAATAATAAATAATAAATAATAAATAAATATTACGGGACAATCTTACACAAATCGACCTAGTCCCAAACTAAGCAAAGCTTGTACTATGGGTACTAGGCGACGATAAACATACTTATATAGATAAATAAATACTTAAATACATAGAAAACATCCATAACTCAGGAACAAATATTCGTGCTCATCACACAAATAAATGCCCTTACCGGGATTCGAACCCAGGACCACTTGCTTCGTAGGCAGGGTCACTACCAACTAGGCTAAAGCGGTTGTTAAACACACAAATTATCAAACAAAATTGCACAAATTTACAATAGCAATAACCAAATCAAATGTATGGTTAAATAAATTAAGTGCAACTCTCACTTAGAACCAAGGATCAGACGGATTAGCTTCATGTTCGCAATATTGTGGATGTGACTCCAAATATTAATTGATTAATTTCTTGATTGCGAGCCGTGTTTTTCACCGCTTAAGGGTCTCCCCAAATCTATGGACGCGGAATTGCCTTCAGCCGACCGGAAAAACCTTTGTGTCAACGCAAGAAGAGCGCTAAAGACGTCGATCAGCTCGGCTCCATTCGGCCCGCGTAGCCGAGCCGATCGACATTTTTTCGCTCTTATTGCGTTGACATAAAAGTATTTCCGATCAGCTGAACCCAATTCCGCGTTGATAGATTTGGGGAGACCCTAAATAAGTATATTTAACATAAAAAGGTAGACTGACCCAAAGAGTATTGTAATATTATATGAACAAGAGTGGCAACTCTATGGTCAAATATGCATGTATGGAAGGTGCTGCTGCTGCCCTACGCCCTGTACCTCTACCATGAGTCCACACTAGTTCACAGTGACCGTACTCGCTAACGACGGCGTAAATGATTTGTATGGAGAATTGTACTTCCGTAAGTGACCGCTAGAGGCGCTGTACAATTCTCCATACAAATAACCCACGCCGTCGCTAGCGAGTACGGTCACGGAAACCAGTGCAAACTCATGGTAGAGAACGGAGACATGGTCAAGAACTAATGTGACGTATCTATAGATGTATACCTATCTATATGTATACGTTGGTAGTGATGTACAGCTATTATTACGCGTAATTTTAATTGATAGGCTAATTGCCACTATTCGTATTTTAGCCGTCTAATTGAAATCAGCATATACGAAGTATAAGCGGCTAAACCCGATTTGCACTATACGGCTAAAATACGAACATTGGCAAGTGTCCTATCAATTAAAGTCCTTGACCGTACAATTTGGTACGCCATGGCCATGGCCGATGAATGACAACTGACAAGTTTGACAAGTCAACCAAGATGGCCGCTAATTTAGTTCTTTAATAAAACACCAGAGATCGCTGTAGTCGCATGAAATCGCAGTCGTATTTATTTTCTTTAATAACTCTACATTGTAAGTAATCTTTGTGTTATTTATTTACTAGGAATCAAAATTAAATGTCAGGTAAGAAATTAATTGATTGATTGATAAATTTATTAATTTTTAGGGTTCCGTACCTCAAAAGGAAAAAACGGAACCCTTATAGGATCACTTTGTTGTCCGTCCGTCCGTCCGTCTGTCAAGACCCTTTTTCTCAGGAACGCGTGGAGGTATCAAGTTGAAATTTACATCAAATACTCAGGTCTACTGTCCCTTGAAGCTGTGAAAAAATCAAACTTCTAAGCCAACGCAATCAAAAGATACAGCTGTTTATGCTCCAAATTTCCACAAATTTTCGAAACTCGCAAGGGAATCAAAACCTACAGGGTACTTCCCGTGAACTCAGAATCTTGAAATTTAATTTGGTACGAAGCAACGTATTATAGCACAGATAAAGGAAAAATTGCGAAAAGCATAAATTTTTTTGTCTGTCTGTCTATATCAGTAATCAATCTACAATGATCCCACACTGCGCACATTTTGTTTAGGAGCAGGGGTCTGATAAGACTGGATGTTTATAGATACATATAAATTTGTACGGAACCCTCGGTGCGCGAGTCCGACTCGCACTTGACCGGTTTTTTTGGAGTCGTGTCCACATGAACACGAACAATGACGCTGATCTATTGGTTTCACACTAGTGATAGTAGTTACTCACAAGCCAAAAGACATTAGGTACTTGTGAGTATATTAGACTATTTTATTTATCTCAGAACTGTATAATTAGCTTGCATAGATGTGTCTGCTTTCAACTTAGATGTCACTACTATGTCTAATGTTTTTAAAAATTATAAGGATGTTATGTAATGTAAGAACGAGCTTTATGTACGGCCGGTCTTGACAAAGCGGCCTGAGCGAGTGGATCATTGGCGTCTTTCCATATAATTGTAATTATAATTGTAAAAACTCATTTTCTATTTGGGTGAATCAACTTTTTCTTGCCACCCGTTGCTATGGTTACACAAATTTTGTCCCTTGGACATGGACAACCTAAGCATTTTTCTATAAAACAGTATGAAGATGTCACTTGGACAACCGGGGACAGAGTAAACAACACAAAAAGTTGATTCACTCATTTGCCATAGTCGTCCCCTCTTAAAACTGGTACTGGCTCAATACACAGAATTTTTAGTGGAGTTTTTAAAGTAAGACTGGCCTAATGCCATCTATTGGTAAGAAATAAAATTCGAAAACATCTGTAAATGTGGGTGAATCAACTTTTTCGTGTTGTTTACTCAGTCCCCAGTTGTCCAAGTGACATCTTCATACTGTTTCATAGAAAAATGCTTAGGTTGTCCGGGAGACAAAAATTTTGTAACCATAGCAACGGGTGGCTAGAAAAAGCTGGTTCACCCATGTGCACACTTTGCCTGTCACATCTTAACTTTATACCTTGTATTTGACACTAACTGTACCTTACAATCTATTGAATATATCTTATTTTTTTATCATTTGACCTTTGACTATATCAGCTGTAGTATAGTGGGAGAACTCAGTAGCGACATCTATGGCTGAAGCGTAATTTTGTGTCGTTTTTCAGATATTTCTTTAACTCAAGCCTGTTGGTTGTGTTTTTGTACTAATTAGAAGCCCAGAGACTTGGCTGCGTATTAATTAGTGTGGTTGATTCCAGGACTTGATGGTTGGTGACGAGGCTTCACAGCTCAGGTCTATGCTCGAAGTCAGTTATCCTATGGAGAATGGGGTGAGTTATAACATCATCATTAGGGATCGGAAATTCGGATACATTGGTATGGAATCGGACTCAATTTAATTTTATTAATAACATTCCCGGGATTTTTAAATTAACTAGTAAGGCTTAAATAAATGCATATTCAAGTATTTAAATAAAATAAATAAATAAATTATGGGACAATTGACACCAATCGAACTAGTCCCAAACTAAGCAAAGCTTGTACTATGGATACTAGACAACCGATAAACATACTTATATAGATAAATAAATACTAAAATACATATTAAACATGCAAGACTCGAGCAAAAACATTCGTATTTTTCACACAAATATCTGCCCCGACCGGGAATTGAACCTAGGACCTCAAGCTTCGTAGTCAGGTTCTCTAACAACTAGGCTATCCGGCCGTCTAAAGTTCAAATTTAATTGCCCTGCCTACTGCCACTTGAGTCTGGCGATTCTTCGATCCCGTGCGAGTAATTCACGTAACTTATGGCAACGTTTGTGCCCCACAGGTGGTCAGAAACTGGGAGGACATGTGCCACGTGTGGGACTACACGTTCGGGCCCAGCAAGATGAACGTGGACCCTCACGATACCAAGATCCTGCTCACGGAACCCCCTATGAACCCCACCAAGAACCGCGAGAAGATGATTGAGGTAAGCTATAGATATAATGATCCTTTTTTTTTCATTTCCGATAGAAGCAGATACCCGCCCCCAAGTTCTGGTCACTTTAAGAGGGTTTATACCTGCTGAGCTGGCAATGTTGCATTTTTGTTAGTTTTTCTCGATTATTCCATAAAAATTTAATGAAAATTAAAAATGTTTTGTATACAAATTGTTCTAATATATAAGTTAATGTGTCTACTGCAATAATAATTTGTGATAAGACTTTTATTTTCTTTAAAAACCGTTAGGTAATAATTTGTTCGTTTTTAAAGAAAATAAAAGTCTATCACGAATTATTATTGCAGTAGACACATTCACTTATACAGGGTTATTTGTAATTCACTAGCATCCTTTTAACCCTAAACTCCTACCACTTAAACAAATGTTTTTTGTTTTACGGCTTTTGTCATAACTTGATATTTTTGGTGTAATAACGTTTTGAAAATTTGAGATTACCTCTTATTTTTACGATACTCTGTGTATTTGTATGGGAAAAAAGTGCTTCATTTTAAAAAGTCGTAGAACAAAAAACATTTGTTTGAGTGATAGGAATTCAGGGTTAAGAGGATGTCAGTGAATTAAAAATAACCCTGTATATCAGAGCAATTTGTATACAAAACATTTTTAATTTTCATTAAATTTTTATGGAATAATCGAGAAAAACTAACAAAAATGCAACGTTGCCAGCTCAGCAGGTATAAACCCTCTTAAGACTTGTTGTCTATTCAGGCGTCTGTATCTTAGTGAAATCAATCCTACCAAACATCATCATCATCATCATTCCAGCCAATATACGCCCCACTGCAGGACACAGGACGCGGGCCCAGAGCGGATTGGGAACTTCACACACACTATTGAAATTCTTCGCAGGTGTATACAGGTTTCCTCAGTATGTTTTCCTTCACCGCGAAGCTCATGGTAAATTTCAAATGTAATTTGGCACATGCGAGCCGGGATTTGAACCCACGACCCTCTACTTGGAAGACTCGACAGTTCAATTTATTAATTTATAGGTATTTATCTGATATACATATAAAAATCTCGTGTCACGGTGTTTATTATCTCATTCTGAGAGGAGGCCTGTGCCTGTATATAGGTTGGGATGATCATGATGAGATAACTTACGAGGGCAGGTCCAAAAGTTTCCGGCCTACCTAACAAAGAAAAGAAGTACATGTATATATTGAAATATTCACAAACCTTTTTTTATTTTTCGATATTGTCTTCCTCTATTTCATTTTTTTTTTATGTTAAAGAGGCCAGACAAACGAACTAGTGGGTCACCTGATGTTAAATGATCACCACTGTCCATAGACACCCGCAGCGCTTTACACGATGCCAGTGCGTTGTCGGCCCTGGGAAAAGGAGAGGGAATAGGGGAGGGGGAGAGGTATTGGGCCCCCGGCGCTCTCACTGACCGTACGAAACGCAGCAGGAGTACTGCTGATTCACGCCGGTGTTCTGTGAGAGGGTGGTACTGCCCCGGACGAGCCGGCCCATTTGTGATGCAGCGGCTAGCTACAACATCTGAAAAGTGCATTGAAATAGAGGGAGACTGACTATATCGAAAAATAAAAGAAGTTTTGTGAATACAGGGTTATTTGTAATAGGGATGTTGACACCATTAAAAAATAATTCCAAGACACGACTCCAGTAAAAAAACGCTTTATTTTAGCCCTGAAACCCAGATTAATTTTCGATTAACTGCAAAATTAGATTTTTTGTTGCTTTAAAACAAATAAATAGTTAGTTAATTGAGTATGCGAACAAGTGACGTCATATGTTGCTATTGCCATTCAAACTCTATGGGAGAAATGTGTTTTGACAGCTCATAAAAAGTACGTCAGTTGATTGGTGGTGTCAACATCCCTATTCACTGACATCCTCTTAACCCTGAATTCATATCACTCAAACAAATGTTTTTTGTTTTACGACTTTTTAAAATGAAGCACTTTTTTTTCCCATACAAATACATATCGTAAAAATAAGAGGTAATCTCAAATTTTCAAAACGTTACTACACCAAAAATATTAAGTTATGACAAATGCCGTAAAACAAAAAACATTTGTTTAAGTGGTAGGAGTTTAGGGTTAAAAGGATGCTAGTGAATTACAAATAACCCTGTATGTACGAGGGGCGTTCAATATAAAGTGAGAATGAGATGCAAACTCTTTCAATATTAGGAAATTAAATACTGGCCGGTAAAGCTAATCTATCTAGCTGATTGCTATGAAAAAAAAATCTAACTGTCTTTTGTTTAAAAAAATATACGGTAATTTCTTTGCAATGCTATTGAGTACGTTAGCGAAAATGGAGAAAATTGAACTGCGCGCCGTTATCAAATACTTGTATTTGAAAATTTTTTCTACGGACCAAGTCAATTTGGATTTGCGGGACACTTTAGGGTCTAATGCTCCTCCGTATTCGACAGTCGCACGTTGGTGCGCCGAATTTAGACGTGGAAGAACATCGACAATGGACGACCCCCGCTCCGGACGCCCTACTACAGCAGTAACTGAAGAAATTGTGAAAAAAGTCGAAAATTCAGTTTTGGCGGATCGTCGTGTCACAGTTCGTTTTATTGCTGAAAATGTAAAGATTTCAACGGGGAGCGTGCATAATATTTTACATGAACGCTTGGGTATGAAAAAGGTGTCTGCGCGTTGGGTACCAAGAATGCTTACTGACACGCAAAAACAAACTAGACTAGAGATTTGTCAAGAAGCTTTGAACCAGGGATGTAACGGAAGTAGTTTTATCGGAACCGAAGCCGGAATCGGAGTTTTTAAATTTGCTTTATCGGAATCGGAACCGGAGTCGGAATCGGAATCGGAAGCAGGGTGCGCGTGCGTTAACAAGTGAAAAAATAATTGACAATAGAGTGCGCGGGTCGGGGGAGGGGCGATTCTCCGCGCGACGCGTATGAACCTGTCGAATCATAACAGTCGGTCGGCACACGCCGCCGCACTCGCCCGCTATCTATGCTTCGACCTCCGATTCAAACCTCCGATTAAAAAATGTCGGAGCCGGAGTCGGAACCGAAAGTATAATAGTAATCGGAAGTTCCGACTTAACGGAACCGGAACCGAAGCTCCGTAACATCCCTGCTTTGAACCAAATGCAGCAAGACCGGGAACTTTTTTTGGCGCGATTTATAACAATGGACGAAACATGGCTCCATCATTACGACCCTGAAACGAAACTGCAGTCTATGACATGGAAAAGGCCATCATCTCCAACTCCGAAGAAATTCAAGGTGAGCCCATCTGCCGGTAAGGTCATGGGCTCTGTTTTTTGGGATGGTAAAGGGGTATTAATGATTGAGTATCTCGAGCATGGAGCCACTATTACGGGCACTTTATCCGCCAAACAAATAGCAACATTGCGCAATGAGATCCGCGAAAAACGGCGAGGTAAACTCTCGAAAGTTGTGCTGTTCCACCAGGACAATGCCCCGGCACACAAGTCCGCCGTTGCAATGGCTGCAATTCGTGATGCTGGGTTCGATATCCTTAAGCATCCTCCGTATTCACCAGATCTCGCTCCCAGTGATTTCTACCTATTTCCGAGATTGAAACAATACCTGAGAGGCCAGAAATTTTAAGATTTTTTAAGTACTCAAGATGAGACCTTTTTTAAAAATGGAATTTTAAGTTTAGAAAAAAGATATACTAAGTGTATTATGCTAAAAGGTGACTATGTCGAAAAATAAAATGACATTTAGTAAAAGTTATTTATAACATACTCATTCTCACTTTTTATTGAACGCCCCTAGTATATGTACTTCTTTTCTTTGTTAGGCCGGAAACTTTTGGACCTGCCCTCGTATATGTTAAATTGCAATTTGTCTCTGCACCAGGTGATGTTCGAGAAGTACGGTTTCGACAGCGCCTACATAGCCATCCAGGCGGTGCTGACGCTGTACGCGCAGGGCCTCATCTCCGGCGTGGTGGTGGACTCGGGGGACGGCGTGACCCACATATGCCCCGTGTACGAGGAGTTCGCGCTGCCCCATCTCACCAGGAGGCTGGATATCGCGGGGAGGGATATCACTAGATACCTTATCAAGGTAAGTCTCTTAGGCGGGCTTGCGCGGACCTGGGTTAACTACTTAACTCCGTGTTAATTGCTAACCCAGGGCTAGGAAGTGTCAAAATGTATGGAACTGTCATTCTTAACCCAGGGTTAACGATTAAACTTTTTAACCCCAGACCGTGCAGAATTGGGTGAATCAACTTTTTTTTGCCACCCGATTTTTAAAAAATATGCATCTAATGAACTAACCCAAACAGTGGTATCTTATTTAAAATGTGTGAAAAAAACCTTAAAAAAGTTTTTCCTTTCTCAGATCTACCTGAAATCACTAAAACAATCAGAAGTAAATCAATAGCGTGAATCAACTTTTTTGTGTTGTTTACTCTGTACCCGGTTGGCCAAGTGACAACCAACTTTTTCTTGCCACCCGTTGCTATGGTTACACAAATTTTGTCTCCTGGACAACCTAAGCATTTTTCTATGAAACAGTATGGTGATGTATGCAACTGGGGACTGAGTAAATGACACGAAAAAGTTCATTCGACCCATTAGTAAGATCAGTACCGGCGTTACGACCACTGACACTCCGGGCAAGAATATTGTGGGGCTTGCTTAAGGCCCTACCGTGTTTTTCACGCTAATCGATTTTGGGTGGGCGATCTCGGGCGTGGGGCCGCGTGGGGGAGGCACGATGGCTCAAGATAGGTTGGTTGGACTGCGCGTGTTTTTGGGTATTTTCATCTTATTACAAATACATATTTTAAAAATGTAGCAAAACTACCCCCTGGAAAACATCTTGTTTTATTAACATTCAAAAAGTCATGACCTGCCGTGCAGTATTAGCGTCGTACTAAGAGTTTATTTTATTTTTTAGAGACGACTTTGGATTTTTTTCTATCGAGCGAACTATAAGTAATCGTGTTTCGAAAAAAACTGGTCACTAGAGTGAATCCTCAAATATCTTACCAATGAATCTCAGGACTATAGCATTGCTAGTAATGATACAACACGAGTTTAAATGAATGCAATAAATGTGCCAAAACACGATGGGGCCTTAAGGAAATCAAAATCGAGTGCCGGTTTGGCAGGGGAAACATCCCACCCCCAACGATCACCCCCTGAAATTTGGCGCCCTGGGCCCCCGCCCCATTCTCCCCCACCCCCCACCCCCCCACCTTAACGCCGGCACTTAGTAAGATCCCTATTTATCTCATCTCATTCGTATTGTTACAAGCTTTTATTTAGCTCACCCTGTTTGTTTTATTCTTGGGTCAAATCTTAGAAGTCGAATTTGACCCACTTCCAGTGGTTGGATTCACCTGAAATTTGGTATACTTATGTAGATTGCATGACAATGCAAGTACAGTCATCAAAAAGTACAGTCAGCTAAAAAGCAGCTAACAAAACTTATTATTATTGTTACAGCTGCTCCTCCTGCGCGGGTACGCGTTCAACCACTCGGCGGACTTCGAGACGGTGCGCATGATGAAGGAACAGCTCTGCTACATCGGGTACAATGTGGAGCAGGAGCAGCGCCTCGCCTGGCACACCACCGTGCTGGTTGAGCCTTACGTGGTCAGTACACACACACACGCACACACACACAAACAGTAGAGACTCCGAAAAAAAATCTGTATTCGCGTACATAACGTGGCTTTAATATTTAAATAAATTAATATAAATTGTTTAATGTACTTGAAAGGTACATTACAATAAGACAGTAGTTGAAGGAATGATAGAAAGAAATGACATAATTGTAAATGACATATTACTACAATTGTATTATTTTTCAAAAATATTGCATAATAATACATTTGCAGTGATATGAAACATCTGTAGTCTTATTGTTTTGCCTTCAAAGCCTCTGGCTATATTTCAGCGCCATCTAGATTTAATAAGCGAACTACAAAAACCGCGGCCGATCCGTACTATGGCGACTGCAAATCCAGTCTATATCATCCTTGGTAATAGTTCATATTTTTTTAAAAGCGTTTTTCAATAAAAAGACTCATCAACATTGTTTACCCTATTTCTAATGCTAAAAAAACGAAGTAAATGAAATGGAAGTGAATGGAATTGAAGCAATTGGGTAAAAAAAAAGTATAATTTCAGTTACCAGACGGCCGAGTGATCAAAGTGGGCGGCGAGCGTTTCGAGGCGCCCGAAGCTTTGTTCCAGCCGCATCTCATCAACGTGGAGGGGCAGGGCATCGCCGAACTGGTGTTCAACACTATACAGGTGAGCCCACTGCTGGGCAGTCGCGACGCGACATCGAACATATACAAGTGGACATGTCACTTAATTTGGAAAAAATGATTGAAGTCACCGTTAAAAACGCAAAAAAAAAACGTTTCTTGTATGACGATCCCGTAAAATTTTTATTTTATTTTATTTTTAGTATTTGTTGCTATAGCGGCAACTGTTCTTACGGCTGTTACGGTTCAAAAAAGACAGCCCCGTGAGAGACGTACGGACAGACAGATAGACATCGGGGTCTTAGTAATAGGATCCCGGTGGAACCCTAAAAAGGTCAAAAATGGTCTCCATAAATGCGTTAGCTCATCTTTAACAAAAATCTTAGGCGACCATTTTCTATTTTTGTTGTTTTTTTTATCCCGATTTTAGGGTGACATTTCAGATTTGTATTTTTGCTGTTGTATTTTTGGACCTGGCAAACTCACCTCTACCAGCCACAAGAAAAAAATAGCAGAATGTACAACAAGGGCCCAATTGCATAACAAAGTACAACTTATATTAGATCCACTCCCTTTCTAGTTAATATAACTGAAGCGAGAGTTCCGCTTGTAATATTAGTTGTCATTTGTTATGCAATTGGGCCCAGAGCATAAAACGAGCCATTTCACCCGAGACATTCATATAGCCACATCGAGGATAGACACGTCGAGGGGAAAATGGGTTTAATGCTCGAGTTTTACACTCTGCTTTTTACTTCGATTGCAAGGAAATGTAACAGCAACATTTGAAATTAAATCTACAAGCTCTTATTTTTCATGCATTGCAATTTCTATAGTTTTATTAATTTCGTAAAATAAAACGCCAGTTTTATAAAAAAAAAAAGCAATAGTCAGAAATTTAATTTAATTTCTAAATATTTGATTTCTTCTGTTTGTGGCTGTTTGCGGCTAATTGCCTTGGTCTTAGACAAAGATTTTACTTTAAGCTCCAAACGCACAGACAGCGGAGGCGTGGTGGTGACGGTTGTAATATTCTAACTTGTATGAACGAGTCCGCGGTACGGTACCGCGAACTCGTTCATACAAGTTAGAATATTACAACCGTCACCACCACGCCTCCGCTGTCTGTGCGTTTGGAGCTTTATGCACAAGATTATAGAAAGCTATTTTATGCAGCATTCCCTCGACATTAAGAGCAACTTATTAAGAGTAACTAACCTAACCTAACTAAATTTGTCATGTTTCCATGTTTTCGTTTTGGATATATTAAATGGCAAGGGCAAAGGCATTCGGTCTATGCACACACCATTTTTCGTATTGTTTCCTTGTATGCTTATTATAGTTGCCTTTTATGTTTTTAAGTATTTTCTTTTTTGGATTGCTTAGTTGTCGGTTTCGCTGATCAGTTAACGTTTGAATTGTGGGTAAAATGGTTCCAACGGAAGAACAGCGTCAGCTTCACGGCCGACATCATGCTGAGTTGGGACCGTTTCGTGATAATGTTGATAATAATAATGTGATAATCTACCTTAATTTCTTTTAGCAAGCCTACTTATTGCATTATATTTTAGTTGTTTCGAGTGATTTTAAGATGCTTACTATACATAAGACTTGCATTGTTTGTTTATGTGTGGCTTATTATTCAATAAAATTATATTTGTATAGTTGTAAAAAAAAAAACAATCTGTTACCGTTTTTTCACCTGTTAATTTAAGATTATGTCATTTATGTCACGAATAAATATTTTTCTCAAACATGCTATGAAATATTGACGTTATGTTCCTTAAAATACGCCACGAACTGTCACGTTGCAGGTGCGGCTAGACGAGAGGTCAATAATGGAATTTCATACAACATTGCTGGCCAAGGCCAGCAAAGTGATCGTCTATTGTTTTATGTGACACAGCACCATGACGTTTAATAGGTCGACGTGGTCGACGTGGGTGGATGGATGGACGGACGGATGGACGGACGGACGGACGGACGGACGGAGGGATGGATGGATGTTGATGGATGTTGATGGATGTTGATGGATGTTGATGGATGTTGATGGATGTTGGTTGATGGATGTTGATGGATGTTGATGGATGTTGATGGATGTTGGTTGATGGATGTTGATGGATGTTGGTTGATGGATGTTGATGGATGTTGATGGATGTTGGTTGATGGATGTTGATGGATGTCGGTTGATGGATGGTTAATGGATGTTGATGGATGTTGATGGATGTTGATGGATGTTGGTTGATGGATGTTGATGGATGTTGTTGGATGTTGATGGATGTTGATGGATGTTGATGGATGTTGATGGATGTTGATGGATGTTGGTTGATGGATGTTGATGGATGTTGGTTGATGGATGTTGATGCATGTTGATGGATGTTGGTTGATGGATGTTGATGGATGTTGGTTGATAGATGTTGGTTAATGGATGTTGATGGATGTTGATGGATGTTGATGGATGTTGATGGATGATGGTTGATGGTTGTTGATGGATGTTGATGGATGTTGATGGATGTTGGTTGATGGATGTTGATGTATGTTGATGGATGTTGATGGATGTTGTTGGATGTTGATGGATGTTGATGGATGTTGATGGATGTTGATGGTTGTTGATGGATGTTGATGGATGGATGGATGGATGGATGTTGATGGATGTTCTTGTTCATGGATGTTGACGGATGTTGATGGATGTTGATGGATGTTGATGATGTTGTTAATGAGGTTAGCAGGAAGATGTTTGCTGCGGTGGGGTCTCTGAGGCGGCTTCGCAACTTTCTCCCGCTCGCTACCAAGATTGCGTTGGCTAATTCTCTCCTTCTTCCTATTTTAGATTACGCCGATGTTTCCTATTTAGATCTTACAGAGGAGCAATTGAATAAGCTTGAGCGTGTCCAAAATGTCTGTATTCGGTTCATATTTGGTTTGCGGAAGTATGACCACGTTTCCTACTATCGCGCCCATCTCAAGTGGCTCCCCATCCGTTTTCGCCGTAATACTCACATTCTTTCTCTTCTGTACAGCATACTCTTCAATCCTGCAACTCCTCAATATCTTCAAGAGCGTTTTATGTTTATGTCCTCTATTCGCTCTGCACAAAATTTTCTTCTTACTGTTCCTCCTTCTTCCTCCAAATTCTATCATAACTCCTTTACTATGACCGCCATCCGTCTTTGGAATTCTCTTCCTTTGTCGTTAAGGCAAGCAAAATCCCTTCCCATTTTTAAAAACCTTCTAAAGGCTCACTATTTGTCACTAACGTAATTCTCGCTCTTTGACCCTTCTTTATTCTTTTTCTTTTTTGTTTAAGTATATTGTTTCTTTAATTTCCTTTTTAAATCCTTTTCTCACATGCGGCCTTTTGACATTTTTTTTTTCCATTGATATTTTGTATTAAGTATATGTAGTGTATAAGTATTATATTGAATGTATTTGTTTATTTATATAATTGATATTATATTTGTATTGTTTTTATTGTTTGTTGTCTATTAAGTAATACTGCGTTTCTCTTGTCTGTTATTTCTACCACCTACATTCGTCTGTTGATATTTATTAATTTCTGAGTAATTGGTTGTCTGGAAGAGATCGCTTTTTAGCGATAAGACCGCCTATTGTCTACCTGAATTTTTATTTTTGTAATGTCACTGTACTGTTTTTGGTGATCAATAAAGAATATTTGTATTGTATTGTATTGTATTGTTGTTGGTGATGGTGATGGTGATGGTGATGGTGATGGTGATGGTGATGATGATGGCGGTGATGATGGTGGTGATGATGATGATGCATGTTTGAGAAAAACTCTATACAAGCCTTGGCCACGAACAGGGATTGCCGGCCTCGTATCTCTAGATGGCCTCGTTAACACTCGGCCATCTATTACTACTCGGCCGGCAATCCCCTATTTCGCGGCCGCTGCAGTAATGTACTATTTCTTTCTTTCTTTTCTTTAACTTTACGAGGATGAGAAGTGAAAATGTAATTTTTGTGTTGTCAGGCGGCAGACATAGACATGCGGAACGAGCTGTACAAGCACATAGTGCTGAGCGGCGGCTCCACAATGTACCCCGGGCTGCCGTCGCGGCTCGAGCGCGAGATCAAACAGCTGTATCTTGAGCGTGTGCTTAAGAACGACACCGACAAACTCGCAGTGAGTCACACTTGGGTCGATCGACTTTTTTTGTCACTCGTTGCTATAGTGACGGTCTCCTAGGTCACTCTAACGACTGCTTTAGCCTAGTTAGTCCCGGTAAGGGCATTTATTTGTGTGATGAGCACGAATATTTGTTCCTGAGTTATGGATGTTTTCTATGTATTTAAGTATTTATTTATCTATATAAGTATGTTTATCGTCGTCTAGTACCCATAGTACAAGCTTTGCTTAGTTTGGGACTAGGTCGATTTGTGTAAGATTGTATTGTCACGGGGTCACGGTGTTTGTTATCGAACTACTAACGGCTTGACTGATTTTTTTGAGACTTATTTCGCTGTATTCGGTAGGTCTGAGAATAATAGATGGTAGCCAATTTTTTTATATCCCTATTGCTCGCAGACGGAGTCG
The DNA here is from genome assembly GCA_947859365.1 of Archips crataeganus. Lineage (NCBI taxonomy): Eukaryota > Metazoa > Arthropoda > Insecta > Lepidoptera > Tortricidae > Archips > Archips crataeganus. The sequence continues at coordinate 2,859,101 of OX402071.1, read as the reverse complement.
CGGACAACAGCTAGTTTATTTATAATGTTGATAATGCTCAATATAAATGGTGTTACCAGAAATTCAAGATCCGCATCGAGGACCCCCCGCGGCGCAAGGACATGGTGTTCATCGGCGGCGCCGTGCTGGCCGAGGTCTGCAAGAACCGGGACAACTTCTGGCTGTCCAGGAACGAGTACCAGGAACAGGTGAAGATATACTCACTCAACAAAATCAAAATACCGTAAAACGGGGTGGGGTTACTTTAAAATGCAGGTGCTACTTTGGAATAGTATATTTTTTGTCGAAGGACTTAAAGAAGCCAATATATACCCGAGGTGATTAGCCACCTGAGCTTTAGCGAGGGTGTCTATTTATCCGAGGGTTTATATTGACTTTTAGTCTCCAGGTGACAACTCTATTTTTCACTTCGATTGCGAGAAAAAAATAGTCAGTTTAGTGCAAAAAGATTTAATATAAAAAAACAGTGCTCGGAGTCCCTCCGCGCGGAAGAAGTGAAACTTCATAATAAACCAACCCGCTCCTAACCCGCCCCCAACTCGCTTCCATCCCGCCCCCAACCGGCTCCCAACCCGCTCTCAACCCGCCCCCAACCCGTTCTCAACTCGCCCCCAACCCGCTCCCAACCCGTTCTCAACCCACCCCAACCCGCTCCTAACCCGCTCCCAACCCGTTCTGAACCCGCTCCCAACCCGCTCCCAACCCGTCCCCAACCCGCCCATACACAAACTGGAAAAAATAGAATGGCGCCACCATCTATGCGGAAAAAGCATAGAACTAAGACCACGTAGACTAAGGCCGACTTGGGCGGACCTGGGTTAGCTACTTAACTCCGAGTTAACTACTAACCCAGCGTTAATAAAGGCCTATTTACATGGTACGAGTTTCTCGCACGTTTTGGGGCGAGAAATCGTATGACATTCTCGTATGCGATAATCGCCAAGCGATTATCGTATGAAAATGTTTACACTAATGCGAGAAATAAAAACTCGCCTACGATTATGTCATTCGATACTCGAAAGGAGATTATCGCCAGGCGATGTAGTTTACACGAGGACCTGCATTTTAGGGAGATTTTTGCTTACGATTTCTCGACTTGTCTAAACTCGTTCTCGTATGACATTTTTTCACGAACATGCGATTATCGCACGAATCGGTTGGAACCGATTTTCAATACGAGTTTTACCAGATAATTTACGTGGTTAGTCGAGTGCTAGAGACTTTTGGCATGCAATTAAAGCATCACAGAAATGCATTTAGGGAGGATTTTTTGAAATTCCCAAGGGCTAGGAAATTTGGCCATCCATAATTACGTCAAACATTTAGGGGGTGGGGGGGGGGGGGGGGGGTCAAGCGATCTGTGACACTAGAACAAAATAATGGCGCTTTTCATAGTAATAAGTGTGACAAGAGGGGGGGAGGGGTCCAAATTGATCGAAATTGGTGTAACGTAATTTTATGGCTGGCCCCTTATTTGTAGGGGTAATCTTTGAAACTACTGAGCCGGTTTAAAAAAAATCACCAATAGGAAACTACATTATCCCTAATTGATAAGCTACTGTTTATCCGGAAAAATGCTAAATTCAGAGCTCATTTCAAATAGTATACATTACTGCAGCGGCCACGAAATAGGGGATTGTTATAGAAGGCCGAGTGTTAACGAGGCCATCTATGTAGAGATGCGAGGCGAATCGTCATCATCATTATCTGATCATCATCATCATCATCAATTGATCGTCATCATCATCATCATCTAATCATCATCATCGTCATCATCATCATCATCATCGTCATCATCATCATCATCATCATCATAATCGTCATCGTCGCCGTCATCGTCGTCGTCGTCGTCGTCATCATCACCATCACCATCACCATCACCATCACCTACCATCACCATCATCATCAGCATCAGCATCATCATCATCATCATCGTCATCGTCGTCGCTGTCGTCGTCGTCGTTATCATCATCATCACCATCACCCACCATCACCATCACCATCATCACCACCACCACCATCATCAACATCATCATCATCATCATCGTCGTCGTCGTAGACATCACCATCACCACCACCATCATCATCATCATCACCATCACCACCATCATCACCATCACCATCACCCATTGGGTTCACTTAATTCACGCGGGAATTTTTAATTTTTACCAGGGAAAAAACAGCCTATGTCAATAACGGATAGTGTAGCTTTCTATTGGTGAAATAATTTTTAAAATTAGGCCCGAAATTGAATTCACTTATTTCTATCCCGCGGGATTTTTGCATTTTTCGGTAGAAAAAGTAGCCTTGCACTTAGTATTCAGCTTTATTTTTTTTATACGCATGCGATGTCATACGATGCACTCATGACATGACGGCGACTGAAAAGCACATGAACTCGAAATACGATTCTCGTATACAAATTTTGTTTACACGGAGACATTCAATCATTAAAGCCGAGGCGATTATCGCCCCTTCTCGTGCGATGTCGTACGTGTAGTTTACATGATACTATATTTTTACTCGAGCTACGATAATCGTATGGTCGAGGCGAGAAACTCGTACCATGTAAATAGGCCTTAAGTGTCAAAATGTATGGAACAGCCATTCTTAACCCAGGGCTACTGAATTATTTTTTTAACCCTGAACTGTGCAAGTGGCCCTAAGAACGTAACATTTTCGTCATGAAAATGGTCCACACAATGTTATTTTTTTATATATATTTTGTTTTGCCACTAAGCAAGTGCTGGCTGTTTGAGTTTATCTAAGTCACTCGAAATGAATTAAAAAAATAATTATTTTTACTCCCTAGGGACTAAAGCACTCGCTTTACTCCCGCCTCGTAAGGCTATATTGACCTACTTTTAGAGCATGAGAAGTGAAAAACAGTTTTTACGCCGTGTCCTTATTATTTAGACGGGTGAATCAACTTTTTAGTGCCACCCGATGCTATGGTTACACAAATTTTGTCCCTTGGACAACCTAAGCATTTTTCTATGTAACAGTATGAAGTGTCACTTGGACAACTGGGGACAGAGTAAACAAGACCATCTGTGGCAATGAAATAACTACCTTGATAAATTACCTAACTTTTTACGTAATTTGCTCAATCGCACTATGAATATTTGCGTTTTTATAACCATTTTAAATCTATCAAAGTAGCCCCAAAATTTCCTAAAGTAACCCCAGTTTACAGGTGCAAGTTTTTTTTGCTGACAAAATTTCAATACATCTTCATTATTTTTAACCTTTTGAATGCCAGCGTCGGCTGTAGATGACAATACGGTAATACAAAAATTTACCTACCCGCATGCGCATAAGACTCAATTTTGTTCGTAACAAAAACGATCTTGAAGATGTGCTACAGTAAGATTATTTCCACTTTCACACTTAAGTTTTTCTTTAACCCTTTTCCAGGCCCCGACAGATCAGATACTACCACAAAGTGAATCATTGTTTTATATTTTTCACAAATGCAGGATTAATTTTAAAGCAAAGCATATTCTAAACAAATTCAATTTATTTTCTACCATAATGTAGAGGGAGTAAGGTCGAATCTTTGTGTAGATATATGTGATCGCTATATGCGCTATGCCTGGAAAAGGGTGAACTCACTTATTATATTGTACCGTTTTTTACCCAAATAAACATTAAACATTAGACACCCGGGACGTCTCAGTTTTAACCGTAAAGGTTCGTGTTTTCTCATAGGGTAGGTAGGTTAATATAAAATCCTAGAATTTAATCGCCAATCGTGACACAAAAAGTATTAGTACCCGAAAAACTGCCTGTTTTTTTATGGAACTGTTTTAAAGTGGTAAAGCTTCGATCAACAATACAACTAGATATCGGGTCAGCGCAAAAAATACGGCCCGGAAAATAAGTGCTCACTTCCAAAGTGAGCTCTTATTTGGTTTTAGTTCGGTCCAAGCACAGCCAACATTAACACGTCTCGCGATGCCGCAGTGTGCGTTTAAAACTTGTAAAAACAATGCCCCAAAAAGGCATTTATCCGCCGGAGTGTCTTAGTTTCGTAAGTAAATGTAAAATAAGTTTATTTCAAGCTTTAAACTAGCAAATAATAAGCAAATTACCGATTTTAACCACGACTTGTGCGCGCGTATTGGCCAGGTTGGCCAAACATTCTTAAATGTTTGGCCAACCTGGCCAATTCGCGCTAAAACATCGTAAAACAGAACAGTAGATGCATGGAGTAGATTTGAAACTTTTCCTACTCCTGTACTATTATCTGTTTTTACATGGTCGCGAACAAATAAGAACATAGATAATATGACTTCAGAAAGTCTATACTTACTCTATTCCCCATAACGACACTTGTGTCGTAATGTCGATATTACGATACACCTAGCTGCCACAGATTATTAAGTGTAGGGTTACACTCAACATTAAGAGGGTACGATGGCTGAGAGACTTTTGAGAAATAGGTATTTTAATGAAATGTCGCTGTCTCGCCCGAACCCCTTCGTGTCAGTACAGCGAGAGCGGGACAACTGCAGCTCAGACCGTTAATAGGCGCGTAAAATTGATCAAAACAGCATTTCGTAATCCCCTGTTTTCTTCTCGAAAACTGGACCAATAAAATTATCTTTTTCAAAAATAATTAGAAGACAGATTTAGCTATGCCCCTATGTTTTCTTTTTTTGTATATATGAGGGATTCTTTTCTGATGAGTGTCTGAAAATGACGTTGAAATTGGGTATTTTTTTCAGTTTTTAATTGAAATATGGAAAAAAACGAAACATAGGGGCATAGCTGTGGTAGATACAGAAAACACAGTAAAAAAAATTGGCTCTAAAGCCATTATCCAGGGAGGAAACTGGGGATTACGTTTGTATGGAGAAATGGTGCGCATCGTATTCTCTTAAAGCCCAGCTTAGACCTGCTGAGTTGAGTCAAGTCGATTCGAGTCGGTTCGATTCGGTACGAGTCGGTTCGAATCGGTTTGAGTCGATTAAAGTCGGTTCGAGTCGATTAAAGTCGGTTCGAGTCGATTCGAGTCGATTAAAGTCGGTTCGAGTCGATTCAAGTCGGTTCGAATCGGTTTGAGTCGGTTGAAGTCGGTTAGAGTCGGTTCGAGTTGGTTCGAATCGATTCGATTCGATAAAAGTCGGTTCGAGTCGGTTCGAATCGGTTCGAGTCGATTCGAGTCGATTAAAGTCGGTTCGAATCGGTCCGAGTCGGTTCGAGTCGATTCGAGTCGGTTCGAGTCGATTTAAGTCGGATCGAGTTGATTCGAGTCGGTTCGATTCGATTCGAGTCGATTAAAGTCGGTTCGGATTATTAAATCATTATATAGGTAAAGAACATAAAAAGTGATACCGAGTCATATTTGTATTTGTTTCAATAAGATGCAAAACCTTCTGGCCGGCACCGTCATTACTTACACACGTGAAAAGAAACTTGCATATACATTTTTTTACGGATTTTAATTTTCTGTACGACTCTTACAACATTATTTAATTAACTAAATATATCACACAAAAAACATCCCGCCAGTAAAATAACAAGTGTAACGCGCGAAACCCATCGATCGCAGTGTTAACGGTCACCTGGCAACGCTCGGTCGCCTAGCAACCGTGCCGCCATTATGGTTTTCATCACCTGCGCCACTCACGGCGCATGCGCGCGACGCCGCGCAAGGACCGCCGCGCCAGCCGCGCATTCATTCAATTTGGGATCGATCTGCCGTTCTGCCGTCAAGATCAACTTAGCCGCGCGCGCTGTCCGCGCCGCACCCCGCGCACTCTCCCGTGTTTGTTTATCTATGTTTTCGTATTGTTCTTTATGATAATGCATCATATGTTTAGTCCTTTAATAAACTATATACCTACAAAGTACTACTATCATTGACTATCCGCATCCGCATTATAAAAGAAAGTACTAATAAAAAACATAGATACCCAAAAACACTAATCTTACCAAGCAAGTGAATTTCTACACAGGTACCTACTTTAAAATAATTTTATTATTGTCGTGAGCGACTCCATAGCTCCTGAAGTTAAAATTAGAGTGGAAAAAGTAGACAGGAAACGAAAGAATGTAACTCGCAATGTAGTCAAGCTGAAAAACACTTTATGTGTAGTGCGATAAGGTTGACTTCACAGTAACTGTGACTAACTAACACAGTAACTGTGAGTAACTATGATTTTTCATTTCTAAGTGGCAGGTGTTATTTATTGCTTTGCTGGCTGTTTCTGTCGAATAATCGTAAGTAGAAGGTAGAATTGCGACTTTAATGTATGGTGCTATGGTCGTAAATGGGTTGATCTTAAAACTGTTTTGAATTTGTTGTCTCTTTTTAGCAGAAAACATAAATCGCTCTATAGCTACACATTCAAACGGACACATTTTGGCTTGGATTTTGTACCTGTCCCGAAATCTAGTTGTATTGTTGATCGAAGTGGTAAAGCACTTACTTGGCTGACTGTACTAAACCATTTTGTATTTCTATTTTACAGGGCATATCGTGTCTAAGAAAGCTGGGCCCCCGCGCAAGTTAATGAAATGACATTACTAAATTAATATTGTAAAAAACTATGATTCCCTCTGAATTATTATTTCAATTTCTATTAAGATTACCTAATTGTATTAGTTTTCTAAGTGGTCAATTCTATGAGTTAACTGTTTAATGAAAGTAATATTGACAGTTTCAAATGACATTATTATAAAGTATGATATAAAACAGTAGAAAACGTATGAAAATGAACTAAAATCTCAAAAGCGAGTTCTGTCAAGAGCAATGTAAAGCAAACTTCGTTTTGGCAACCCTAAATATCCGGCAGTCACCAATGTAGATAAATCAAAATTGATTTGGGACAAATAGTATACTGGGTATTCACATTCGCGCAAATACGTGATTTAATAAGACATTGTAAGGCGAGAGAACAGGCACCCCCACAAAGTGGTTACTGCCATTCCAGGGGGGGGTAACCTATTCTCTGCAGCTGACTGTACATGCATCAAAGCACACGAACTTCGCTCCTTTGGCAGCGCGTTCGATTAAATTCGATCTGCACTTGCGTGTAAATATTTGAACAATGTACTTACGAATGTTTGCACGCATGTATGACCGATATTTTTTTACTTGTAAAAATGTGTTGCGAATCCATTTTTTTATTTGCCGGCACTTTCTTGTCCCAACACTTGCTTATGAGACTATAGTTATCAATAATATTAAAGCATTTTTCGTTACAATACGACACTCGCAAAATGGCGACCTCATTTAATTTCTACTGTTGTATGTCATACAATTAACATTATTGTAGAAAAACAGAACCAAACATGACAGAATAAAACAACGTACGTAATTTTTCACGCATGTTTAATGTTAGCAGAATCAAGTTGAAAATAAAACTTAGAATTGTTAAAGACTGTTGGATATTCTGCATTTATTTTATTCAAATTATGAATTTATGGTATTTAATGTAAACTTTTTTTCACAAATTAATACGCGATCGTGTATAGTCTAAATAAATTAAGATATTATGTGTGCCTTTTTATTTACATCAGTACCTGGGCGACCGAGCTTCCTTTCGGCTAAACCTCGAAAGCATGCGTTATGGATACATTTCTGAATATCTGGGCCCAATTGCATAGCAAAGTACAACTAATATTACAAGCGGAACTCTCGCTTCAGTTATATTAACTAGAAAGGGAGTTCCGCTTGTAATATAAGTGGTGCTTTGTTATGCAATTGGGCCCTGATGGTTATTTTTTCTGGAACCGTAAACTTCTCAGGATTTATTTAAACGGCGTCGAATAGTTATAGATATAGAACCCATTAAGTTAGTTATACAGGGTGGAAGGGGACAGGGGACCTTCCCGAAAACGGGAGATAGTTTAGCCTTAATACTTAAGTTGGAACTTTGTTTTCGCATTTGTTAGCACTGCGAATGACTAGGAAGAAATTTTTCAGTAGTTCACGGTGCGAACAAAGGGGTACAGTCGCGGTAAAAAAAGGTTCGTCACCTTAAAGTTGATATTTGCAACTGTCAGTCGAATTGTTCCTGTTTCGTCGGATTCCTGTTTTGTCGGATTCCTGATTCGTCAGATTCCTGTTTCGTCGGAATTATCTATATTTAAAAAAATCTATCGTGCAGTACACTAGTATTTACTAGAAAGAAAGATTCATGTTTTTGGGAAGAGCTATTGTGCGATCACGCATCTTTATTATCTTTACCGACTCTATTTAAGTCAAATTGTTGTTATTGTTAATATTTAGGGGGTGTTTCACCACCTTATTGTCAAACTGCTGGTTACGTAACCAATGAATAAACTAAGTACTGCTAGTGTTTTTTCAGTTTCACCACTCCGGTCCTGTGCAAACTAAGTACCACTTAACTAATCGTGGGTTTAACAAAAAGTCGGAATGGCAACGTCGCATTTCACGACCACGCGTTCCTGTTCGCACACTTTCGTTCAAAGAGTCACTCATTATTAAAGCAAAAGAAATGGTTAACTATATAATTTTTGAATACGTCTATTTTTTTGCATAAACAAATATGTAACATTATAATTGAGCCAAAAACGGTATTTAATTACGATACTTTGTTAACAATAACAAAGAAAAATAAAATCACGTAAAACGAATCGAAAAGTGGCGCCAAAACATTTGACAGATAAACTTTTTTTGGATGGCGACATACAAGTTCAGGTAGAACAAACGATTGAGCCACTGAAAAAAAGTTTGTTATTAAAAAATATTACAAAATTTTGGATTTATTTTTACATACTAAAAGTGTACCTACATTTTTTTATTCAAATCTTGATATTTAAATTATTTTATGCAATTTAGCATGACCTCTTTCTTTAAAAAATAAAAAATACTTTGATTTATTTTTCTGAAACCGGCTGAAGGGCTCTCCAACCATGGCCACAAAAAAATAAACTAACTTTATGTGACGGATAAAAATGCTAAATGCCTCCTGATCTGATGATCAAATTAAGAAACAGTTTGTCCGTCACTTAGCGCTAATCGAGACTGGTGAAACAGAAATTTTAATTCCATCTGTCAAATAAGGTTATTTTTAAGCTAGTGAAAATAAACGGATCATTCACGTCTTAAAACGAGTTTAACTCGACATGTTTCGGGCTAATCCGTAGCCCTTCCTCTCGGAGTCGCACGTCACGGCGGCTGCCAAACGTGCCGCGACCACAGATTACTTAATAGTTACTTCGTAACAGATACTGCATCCCGTACAAAATCTTGGTACTTACCGCGATTGTAGCCACAGATTATACTACTCAGTCTCCTTAAGAATGTGTGCGTGCCGACAGTGACAAGGGCTGGCAGTTTGGATTAATTTTTTTTTTCTCTACATGTTGTTTTTTACCATTTTGTCGGGATAATTGCTATATATTATATCCATGCAAACTTTCTAGCACTTATATTCCCTAAGCTAAGCCACGGACGGACAAAGGGACAGACGGTCATGGCGAAACTATAAAGGTTCCGTTTTTGCCATTTTAGCTCTGGAATCCTAACAAAAAAGGATATTTATTGTAATGCGCAGAACACATTGCCATGCTCACAGTACCCTAACGTTATACTAGATACGAAGGTCAACTTTAGAACTTCGCATCGTGCCATCCCGCTCACGCTTATAGCTTTTTATGGAAGAGTAAGAGGGACAGCACGATACGAACTTCCGAATTGTTATCAATTCTAGCATAGTCATATCAAAAATTTGCCCCCTGTTTCACCACTCACTTATAAAAGTCCAGGCGGCATATTTTTTCCGTGGAACACGAATGAACGTGCGTCGGCGCACGCTTGTGACAACCTACTGAAATTTTGATCGCAGGAGATCGTCCCCGCGGTAGGTAAATATCGCGCGTAAGTACATGGCATGCATGAGGCCTGGCCGCGACTGTATCCAGGTACATGTTCAACGTTGTCTAGTGTTACTACAACACGGGAAGGAAGGTAAGGTTTTATTTTAATTATAGTAAAAAATCTTATTTCAGTACTAAACAGTTTTTTTATTATGTATAAGAACAAATACAGTGTTATTTTTATATGTACATGTAAATACATAGTGTTGCTTAAACTATTTAAAGTCTAGAAAATGCTAACTGAAGTCTGTCGTTTTGAATACTGCTATTTCTTAGATTATAATATAAACGTACAATAAACTGATACTGATTTATGTAGTAAAATTGGCAGTGGAGTGAAAATTTTCTTATAATTCGATATTAGCGACATCTATCGGACACCTTAGAAAACTATCTTTAAACATTACGTGTGCGGTTAATGTACGCCCCAATAAGGCGCAAGCCACGCAAAAAAGACGTAGGACGGGGGCGCGTCGTAGTCGCGGCGCCCCTTCCCCTTGATCAGTTTTTTATACTAAATGTATAGAAGCGTCGCGATCCAAAGCAGACAGAAGAGACGGGGCGGAGACGCGGACTGCGAGGCGCCTCCGTCCAACGTCTCTTCTGTGTTGCTTGCGCCTGATGGTCAAGGGTGCAGTTAGTGTAATTACACGAGGGTACATATTACCCACAGCCACATCTACATAATTGTCTGCGAAGTGGTGGGTCAATGTCATAAATAAGTGATCACTTTTGTACCTTGTCACTTTAACGTCATGTTTGAAAAGTCGTATAACGACTGAAAGCGACAAGGTACATAAATGATCACTTATTTATGACGTTGACTGTACTGTAAATTACTATACTTACTATTTTTGTAATTATTCTACAGTATCTGGCACGTTATGGCAAAATGACTTGTTTCATTGAATGAGTTTTGTATCTTGTGGTGCAGTGTGTTGTGGGAATTAGTGTTACATCCACATATTTTACATAAATTATAGAATCAGGTGTTAATGTATTTGTTCAGAAATTTAGATTGAAACAGCAGCGGAAAAAGAGGGAGAAAGGAACTAACATTTTCATATATTTTTGTTATGTTTGTATTACGGTCAAGAAGAAAATGGTGGATTATTCGCTGTATTTCCTTTACAAGATCCGTCCCTTCCTGACTTGTAAAAAGTGCGAAAAAAAATTCAGTTTCATAAAAGTAGCAAAGGAACTACTGTGAATAATCCCAGATGGCGCCCTCATTCAATTCCCACTGCTTAGGTACTGTCCTACTCTATTTTTCTATATTATGAAACACATGCGAGTCATTTTCAGAAATCAAAATTGCATAATTATTGCTAATGAAAACAAAATCACGATCGCTTCCTTTGTGTAACGAAAGTTAGTAACAAACTATATGAGTAACTTTCGTTACACAAAGGAACCGGTTAAGTTTTGTTTCAATTAAATCCCTTAATTGTGTTTTTTAAAACGACTTGTATAATGTTATAATTAAAAGCACACCCTCGACTTGATCACGATTTAAATATTGCTAAAATTACCTTGGCGTTTTGGCCACATTCCAACCGCTGTAGTCACAAGTTAAAATGTATTGTGCATACCCTACATATTAGTTTAGCCGCGCGCGTTTTTCAAACTACCCGCCCTTTTATTTGACACTAATCACACCGACACACTACATAAATATCCGGCGATTTTTCCGAAGCTAATCGACGCCCACGTTTGCCTATCACCGGATGCCATCAAGGCGAGAGCTTACATGCATCATCCTGGTGAATAATTCTGTACTTTATTGCAATTTATTTATTTATTTGTCCCAGGGTTTGCTATTAATTATGAAAGAAAATCACAAAAGTGTAAAACAATTTGAACATGTACATTTAGTTTAAAGTAAATATACTATTTTCATAATTTCAAAACAAATAATAAATAATTCTCTCTAAGTATTGAGTATTTTAAAAACTTGAAAGTACATTTCAACTATAAATAAAGTAAATTATTAAAAGGAACCTAATATTTGGCACGAAATGATAGAGCAATGTTTTTTTGAAGCCACAGTGCTTGTAAATATATTCATAAACAGTTAATTTGTGCGCCATTGTTAAAATAATTTCATTTGTAACTCTCGATATTTAGTGCACGTATCATTTTTATGCGGCAATTGCATTACTAAGGCTGCGTTCAAACCAAACTGACTGTCGGCCGCCGAACGTGAGCGCGCGTTACGCAGTTTATTGTATTTCCATACATATTCACTTTTTCGTTCACACCAAACCGACAATACGCCATTACGCTATGCGTAGTCGCCGACATAAAATACCGTACAAAATAACGGAAAATAAATATTAATTGAGAAAATTTTATTTTTGTCATTTTTTATATTTTGGTTGACATTATTTGTAATTACATAATTATTTTATTAACTGTATTTGTCTGCTTATAATATAAAAAATTTAATCTGGACATTTAATTTAAGTAAATAATTCTTATTCGATTTCAGTTTTGTTTTTAAATTTTAATTGTTATTTTTAATTTGGACATTTCATTTTTATTCTAATTCAATTTTAGTTATGCTTTTAAGTTTTACTTCTTATTTAAATTCAAAGTTTGACACATATTATGGATTATAAATTTTAGTTGAACTAACTTAGCTTGTAAGCTTTTACTAACAAAAAAAATGGATCTATGTTGTCTGAGAATAAATAAATAATAATTATTATTATTATTATAACGTTCACACTGGGGCTCACAGTGAGCCTGCTCACATTCGGCGGCCGACAGTCGGTTTGGTTTGAACGCAGCCTAAGTTCACTTAATGCGTTGGCCGAAGCCCCCACGCCCCTTGTTTCAAACTACTTCGGCCAATTAACGCGTTACCAACTCTAAATTACTAGACGAGAGACGGGGCGGCGACGCGGCCTGCGAACTAACGAGACGCGGATTGGGGACGCACCCCCGTCCCACGTCTCTTCTGTGTGGCTTGCGCCATAGCAATCTCGAATTTTAATTTATAGAACTAAACTAAGTATATGTAAGAAGTGACAGTCAGGTTTATGTTAGTATAAATAAGAGATCAATCACTAAAGTTACAGTGTACAAGTATAATGCAGTGTCGAAGGAAATTAATCATATTTTTTGATATATACTAGTAAACTTGGACGTATAAAAGCTAAGTTGACTGAAGTCAACTTTATACATTGAAATTTTGCTTTTGGTCGGGTAAAAAAATATTGAAGTTTAGGGCCTTTTCGAAAAACTGAACTGACACAAACTTAAGGCTTTTTTTTAATCGCTTCTGAATAAGAAAATCCCAAAATTTTTTCATTAAAAAAAGTAAATGGTACAGTCAAGGTCATAAATATAAAATATACGTCGCCAAGGCGTCATAAATATATCTACAACTCTATGCCATTAACCATAAGGTTGATCTTTACATATTTTGACGCAATGACTGTATAAACAATTTTGCCTTCAACTGTACACTTTTATTGAAAATGCCCTTAAAACAAGCGTCGAAGATTATTTAATGGGCTAAAACACGATACAGTCAGCTATGAAAACTCTTTACCACCCCAAAGGTTGATGTAAGGCTTGTCACTTATAAATAATTTATACGTCTATACTTTTACTTTACCACTTTCGAATGTTTTTTTTAGTGATACGATTTAAAAAAATTGGACTATTTTTATTAGGGTTTGGTGAAATATATTTTTACATGAACCAATATATGACCGTATGTATCAAAGTAGTTTATTTCCTTAGACACTGTTACGCTGTCACCACACTTAGCAGTTCGTTTATATGCATTCCCGTCGTCTTTACACCGTGAAATTTTAGTGGTTGTTTTCCCGAAACGAGGTGATTTAGTATCGATTGTACAATCGATTTATAATTACTATTTTGACTAGAGTCAAAAATCCAATTGTGAAAAACGAAAGTCGAAAATGACCGCAAACCAATAGTAACGCTTCGTTGGTACCTAACCTATCGTACGATCGTACGCTACTTGTACCAACGAAGCGTTACTATTGGTTTGCGGTCATTTTCGACTTTCGTTTTTCACAATTGGATGTTTGACTCTAGTCAAAATAGTAATTATAAATCGATTGTAAAATCGAAACTAAATCACCTCGTTTCGGGAAAACAACCACTAAAATTTCACGGTGTATAATACTTACAACTAAAACTAGCAAAGTGTAGTAACAGTTTAAATCCATGACCAGTATAGCAAGGGCATATTGGTTTTTCACGCTATATTCTTTTAAGGTGTTACCAAGTACGATTAAATTAAAAGGACTGCCAATGTGATCATATCTTTTAATATATTAAAATCTTGTATCACGCCGTTTGTTATCGAACTCATCGAGACGGCTTGACCGATTTTTATGAAATTTTTTCTCTATATTTGGTAGGTCTGAGAATAGGTCGTAGGCTATTTTTTATACCCCTATGCTTCGCAGACGGAGTCGCGGGCAACAGCTAGTAATGTTATAGAAAGTATAAAAATTAAACAGACTAATAAATAAATTATCTTTTTCTTTATCCTCGTAAAGCCCACGTCAAATTTTGTTTCTTATCACTAAGCTATCATTTAAAAGAGGTATGCTTTGTGTAAACTTTATCATATTAAAACTTGTCTCCGAAATAAGTCTTACAAAATAATACAAACTTACAAATAGACCTGGGGGCGATCACTACCATATAGAGAAAGCGTCGATAGTCGAGTTTATCGATTAAGGAACTTCCTACCTGTCATTAAATTTTTCCCCCTAAATTCCTATGTCCGAATGAAATTAACGCTAGCGGTACGGAGACCTCTCTATAGTAATAGTACATTACTGCAGCGGCCGCGAAATAGGGGATTGCCGGCCGAGTAGTAATAGATGGCCGAGTGTTAACGAGGCCATCTAGAGATACGAGGCCGGCAATCCCTGTTCGTGGCCAAGGCTTGTATAGTGCTTTTCTCAAATAAATCCAAGGAAATGACACGAATGTTCAACTTATATATTCATATTTAATTCAAATTGTTTTTTTTTGATTCCCGCCAAAATATTTTTTTTCCAGCAATTTATTTGTAAGCTGTTCCAGTTAATGTTTTTGACGCAAAATCTTGAGATGATTTATATTTATTAAAAAATTACGACCTTATTAATTGGTTATTTTAATAAATTGTTAACAATAAACGCCAATCCTTATTTATTTTATTAAATCTAGCCAAGTAAGATATTAAAAAGTAAATTCACAAACTAAATTTTTCTTAATTGGCAGTATGTCATTGATAGTCAATAAAAGAAAATACGACCCACTAAAACAAAAGACAATCTCTTTGCTGGCCTTGGCCAGCAATGTTTGTATGAAATTCCATTATTGTCGTCTAATTTGAAATTAGAACGAATCTTCCTCAACTGCTATACAATGGCATACTTCGTGTTCTATTGTCACGACTATAAGGACCACATTTCCTTGGATGTTTGAGAAAAACTGTTTATAATTTTAAAGTAACGCGACGTTGTAGACATTGGCAGTTCTTTAATCGTTCTTGCTGTTTTTCAACCCATATGGCAGTCCTGAAACTATTTCTGGTGCAGTTAAGTCAACAAAACCAGATGGCGTTTAATATAGATGAAAAGCAAATTCAAGTACACACTATAGTGCACGTCGTGCATTTTCGGCCGCGCAGACACGAACGAACTAGCCGATGATAGCCGAAGGTACGATTCAAACTTTCAATCAGTCTTATGTCATATAGTTACAAGGTGCAAATTACAACGCACCTGTTGTCTTATTCACTCTGAAGGATGGCGGCTGACTAAAATGCCACGCGACGCGACGCGCGCCAACATGGCGGCAGCAACCCACCAATAGCGGCACAGGAAAAAGACGCGCCGTGCGCGGAGTATGACGATTGGTCAATTGCATTTCCCGCGCTTCTAAAACGCGTCTTCTGCGCAGGTACAGTCAACCAACTTGATTCCTAAGCCACTATAGACCCATTTCATAATGACTCAATTTGTTTATCTTCTACGACAGTGATTATTGCGTGAAGTATGTTATGATTATGATGACATCTCGATTTTGCGAGCATGTGTCAACAATAATAAATAGAAGAGGAGTTTGCTTACGTATTAATAACTTGAACTGTCACTAGCTGTCTGTCAAAACTTCTCTTTCTTCTCGTGTCATAGAGCGAAAAAGTTTATAAACTTTGCGTTTATTGCATGTTGTGATCAGAAAGTTGATAATCCTTTGACCTGCACTGACGTTGTAATTATGTATAGTTAATGCGACAAGGTTCTATAGTGGCCTAGGAATCAAATTGTTTGACTGTAGGTGTCGGTGAGCCATGTCAGTTGTGTACTACTGTAATTGTCTATGGTAATGCATCAATAAGGTACTTAAAAGCATTAACCAATAATTCCAAGGTAGCTATAATAACAAATCGTTTAAAACCCGGTAAGCCAGTATAAATAGTTAGTCAATTGAGTTGGCTAATCAGTGATATCCATGAAGTGAAGATGATTTAATGGGTAAATATTCAGCGTTTTTACGGCGTTTTTTTTTTGTCATTACCATTCGAGCAAAAATTATTAAAATGGATGATGCTTAGGGTCAACTTTTTATGAAAACTTAAGACAGTACCGATGCTGAATCTAGTTTGATGAAATTTCGCGCGGTTCGTCCTTCGGTTGTGGTAATAATCGTTGAATGGTAATGACGTTTAACCGCGCGGTCAAAACGCTCGAATATTCACCCTAATACATCTACCTCCATTTTATAGATATTTAACGCCAAATGTTTTTGTTGAATTAACAAGGCTCAATTTCTTTAAACTTACGACGCTAGCAGCCTTTTAATTTTATCTAAAACCGACTTTATTGTACAAAAATTTACAACACTATTAAATATAATAAAAGTATCCAAAAAAACATTTACTAAGACAAAATGGAAGATAAAGTGAGCTAACTTCGTTTAGAATAAAAACACGTTTTAGAAATAATTTAAGTTTTTTTTATAAATAATTTATAACTAGCGGGTTCGAGTTGATGTGAGATAGGGTAAATCGCCAATATCTGGCCACTTCATACTAAAAATTAACTCTATTCAACTCTAATAGAATTAATTTTTAGTATAAGGTGTTAATTACTGGACACTCTTCAATAACTGGCCACGTTATACTAAATTGAATTCTGTTTGTAGGAGAACAGAGTTCATTTTCAGTGTGAGGGGGCCAGTTATTGGCGATTTACCGTACACAGGTATCAGTGGTGGGTAGCACACGACTTGAAAAGGAGTTTGAAGAGTAGCCTCTTTTTTGCACTCAACCAGTACAATGTCCTACTTCAAATGGGGCGAGGCCAGGGCGAGGCGTACTGAAGCTCGGCGTTACGTTTGAAGTTAAAAGTGCAAGTATGACATTTGATGTTTTTTTTTCAACTGTTAATATCGTGTCGCCTCCTTTTGTATACCCCCCCCCCCCGCTATACCCCTGTGCTATGTTCTATCTATCATCAACTCGAGCGTCTCAATAAAATCCAAAAAGTACTCAACACCAACATTTCAATGCTCATCAAACTATTGGGGTCACACACAGAATTTTACTTTCAGGATATTACAAAAGTATTTTTAGTAATATAACACTAATATTTTTTACATGTAGCATGGCCAACTTTTAAAACATAAGTTCATTGACTCCAAGTTGACTGATTTCTGTGTATGGCCCTCTTAAGCCGGATTTATAATTTGTCTGACACGTCGTGCCGTAACACGTCAGAAAGATATCGGTGTCATACATATTATGTGACGACATTTATACAAGATGCGGGTAAGTCTAAATTACATAACATCATTGTAAATATTTTTAACCGTATTTTTTTATTAAAGATGTCGTCTTGGACTCTTTCCTCTTTAAATATTAAATTAAAAAATAAAAGTAAAAAATGCTAACCAAAAAAGACACAACTTTGAACATAATCCGCATTGTTCACATTGTTTTGGCTTGAATAAATATTCCCGATAAAAATTATTAGTATTTTTATTCTATGTACCCTTTATTGTACAAAAATAAGGAAACAACAAAGACATACATGAACAAAGGCGAACTTATCCTTTTAAGGGATCTCTACCAGTCGTCCTTTGAGTGGATGAGAGGAGCATTGATCGTTTCTTTTATTGGAAATTTTTACCCAACATAGCTATGAATATAATGAAATAAATCACCTGTCACTGTCACAACATAGTTTTATTTCGAGATCCAAATTTTGATTCCGCATTTTTTTTACATTTCATACCCTTTGCGGAATTATTAACATAGCTGGAACAGAACATGGCTTGTCTATTTCTTTAGCTTTAAATATATGAAACCAATAAGGTACTGACGCGTTACGGCACGTCATGTCAGACAGATATAACCGTAGCTTTACTCTCGCTTAAACTACTTAGAGCTCTGTCTGATGGACGAATCGTCATCAGCAAAACTGGCTCTATTCCGCCTCTCACATTTCTTCTGGTGCTGCCTTATAAAAGCAGAGAGCCTGTTCAGCAGGAACTGCTTGTCATGCCCTTCCAGAACCAGCTGGTTCTTCAGCACGACCACCATATGCCTGTTGGCGGCCGCCACCGCCCAATAGTAATACAAAAAGAAGAGCATTACAGCGAACGCCGGGATAGCAAACGTCGATGTACCAATAAAGAATATTACTGTATGTACTACCTCGGGAAAACCTTGGAACGTTGCCACAGCGAATTCCCATACAGTAGTAAGACCGCGGTACGGTCCGCAGTTCAGAGAAGGGTATAATTCAGCAATCGAATAAGCTACAGGGACTATAGATATCACGAAACCCAAGAGGAGAACTGACATGAATAATGATTTGGATTTTGATGCTTTGTAAACGACTGGTGATGGAGTACAATTTACTAAACAAGTGAATTTCTTTACGTAGAATATTATGAAGTAGAAAACTGTGCCGATTAAAGGTAAGAAAGGACAGAAGAATGTACCCATCCATATAATTGTTTGTGTATATACTATGTCTAATACGTGTTTGGGGAGGTAAAAGTCTTGCTCGCCTATGATTTTGAAACAACGGCTGACCGTATGTCTTGCTATGAACGCGCGTGGTAGATTTATAAAGAATGTCGTGAAGAATTGTAAAGCGAAATCAGTTAGTATTAGCTTGTATAGCTGTTGGCCAACGTAGGTTTCCCAGCATTCTAGTCTGGAAGGATCCTCGTTGCTAGCAGCGCAAATTTGACGGTCGTCCGTTACTCTCTGATATATTTGACTCAGTAACACACCCAAAGAGGATAGTCTGAGTAAAACTGTTCGTAGTAATGTGACTATGATTACTCTAGCAGGCATGTATTCCTCGAATTTTATTAAACAGTTGAACAATTCTGGTACTAGGATGTTTAAAGCCACTATACAGATGTAAGGCAAGAACTCGAGTAACGTGATAGGCAGTTGGCCAAAATTGTACGAGCCGTCCCCGTTTAAAATGGACATGCTCCGCTGCTTAACTGTGCGATTTAGAAATTCTTCTGGATTAGCATTTTGAGATGTTGAATCGGCTAGTTTCTTCATCGAATAATCGAATGAAAAGTAAATTAAAACGCCTGATGCCACCAACATGGATAGCACCAGCAAATTTACGAATAACCTCTTCAAATGTAACAAAATCTGCCTTTCTCTGCTTCTTAACTGTTTCTCTTCTTTAAACCTTTCTTCTTCTATGCACCCTTTGATTTCATTATAAAGCGCTCTGTGTTTTATTTTGGCGGACTTATCGTTGTGTATACAGAAGTCCCAGCCACCAAAAACGAGATTACAATACATGTAGAACTGGCCTTCGCTTTCAACTAATCTCTCCTTGAAACCTCTCGCTCCAGTTTTTACAATGGCTATTAAGGACAGCAATGCCCATGAGATCGGTACTAAAATGTAAGCCAGAGGCATATTATAATACATTTGGGAGTATAAATTATCGAAATAATACGTATATACCTGATTACTATACACACCGTAAAATAATACAGTTCTTTCCATCCAACCAGTACCTTGTATGACATCAAGAAAGACATTACTGTCAGTTAAATTCCTTTCTAAATACGCTTCTGCACAGCACACAGTAAAATTCGCTTCGTAGTTGCACGCGTGGCTTTCTTCGACTAGTAAAGTCTTTGGTAATATTAGGAAGATTATGACAACTAGGGATATCACGAGGTTTAGGAATAATAGCCAGCGTAGGAAGAGGAAGTAGGAGACTACTCCGGTACCGAAGCTACCCTCGATCTCCCGCATCGGGGAGTGCCAGAGTTCCAACTTGCCTATTACTTCTGCAAAACGGATGCTAAAGCGGTGCCACACTTTCCTTTGCCGCCACTGGAGTTGCTCTAAGCCGACTAGACGCAGTTTGGTCGCGTTCTGGAATGGGATAAAAGTATAGTTAGTACGTAGAAATGCTTTCTTGTTTACTACTGGCTTCGTTTTCTACACAAATAGGTCAGGGTTGCTCACATTCTTTTCAATGTGAGCATTTGAAATTTACTGTGATTCTAGTCATGAGGAAATCACGCACCTGAGAAGAAACTCACTGGGCTGGGACGTACATAAATAAATAGAATGCATTCATCCATACTTGTCTTATGTAGTAAACAACTTTCTAACCTCAGATGGCATAATTTTTTGTTAAAACAGCTACTTTCTCCCAAATAACTAATCTTAAGAAACATTGTCCGCTCTCGCGTATGTTTGCGATATATAAGGAATATCAGCACTGTATTGATCTCAACTTTTCGCCCTTCCCTTTCATTAAAACTATTTTTGTTACCAAGAAATAAACCTGATATACTTACAAATATTTTGAGTTGTTAGCTTAGTTAAGTTTCGAGTCTAGGAGCGAACAATATTTTTTTTAAATATGTTTTTAGCTTTAAGTTAAAACTACTGTTATTTTGTGCATGCGGTGTCCTTCTATAATTAATAAGGCACTTAGTCTTAAGCTGCTTATGTAAAATAACACATGTATGAGTATTCTTGTTGTTGAAGGTCCAATAATTCAGACGACCAGATGGCCTAGTGGTTAGAGAACCTGACTACGAAGCTTGAGGTTCCGGGTTCGATTCCCGTGTCGGGCAGATATTTGTATGAAAAATACGAATATTTGTTCTCGGGTCTTGGGTGTTTAATGTGTATTTAAGTATGTATCTATCTATATAAGTATGTTTATCCGTTGCTTAGTACCCATAACACAAGCTTTGCTTAGCTTCCTTTGGGACTGGGTCAATTGGTGTGAATTGTCCCGTGATATTTATTTATTTATTTAAGTGAGCTCCCATACAACAAACGTGATTTTTTTTGCTCGTTTTTGCTCGATATTGTTAACTTTCTGTCTGGAATTGCTTTATTTATAATATAAAAATACCTAGCTACTTTAGCTAACAAAAAGTTTATTTTGAGGTTACAAAATAATTATGAATGCAATATAGAAATAATAAGGCCAGACGGTTTATCATGGCGAGTGTACAAGGGTTTGGGCTGGCGTTGACGAGTCAGCCAGTCAATCAATACTGCCGTAGCACCTAAGTAAGTTACCTGCAGTCGCGCCTTCAGCTCCCGCTTCTGGTTCATGGGCACCGGCATAGCCTTGATTTGCATAATTTCCTCCCATGTCCGCTCCTCGTTCGACAGGTTCTCTGTAACATAAGTTAAAATAGAATAATACCAATTCATTTATTGAATCAGGCGTTACTTTGCGGAGGTCCATATTTACCCACACTATCTACACAAGGCGGAATTTTAAACCTGATACAAAATATAACATCTGATCTGACGAATATTTGGCAAAGGCCGCAGTCAGGGTGGTTGCGAGCCGTTTCCAAACGTAATGATTGAGTATCAATGAGGAAGGCTTATGTCCAGCAGTGGACGTCCTACGGCTGAAATGATGATGATTATCATATCAAAAAGCATTCATTGCATTGTTTTAAAATTTTACCTTCTAAATTAGTATAGTCTGTTTTTGTATCTCTTGTTTGTATCTTTTTAACATGTGTTATGGAGGAAATAAAGTTTCAATCAATCAATCAATCAACCCGTACAAATTAGTAAAATTAACTTTTGAAGCTACTCTCAGAAAGAGTGTAATTGCGAAATCACATTAAGGAATCTATTAGAACCAGAAAAAAAAATTAAACTAAAAAATAGCAAGGTTTTAGTAAATTTATACATGATTGATTGATTGATGTACTTCTAATGTTAAATTATGTATCAACCTACGCTATAGTAGCAAGCAATGAATATAAATCAGAGATAATGATACAGAGATCAACGAACTCGATTATCAATAGGTCATTAACGTTTATTGTTTTATTGTAATTAATTACGAGGACCATGTTGATTTAGTTTACAATAAAACGCTAACATCTCTTTTTCTGTTCCCTTATCAGTTCAGTAATTATTAAGAATTTACGTAGACTTTATTTTTAGCACTATTTTTTGTTTGTGCGATGCGATTACGTAAATGAGTTTAGCAGTCTTATGACTCCTTGCGGATTCAATATAATAACACCTTTAGGGCACTATTGAGGCTCCCCCGTTTCTGTAGCGCGTCCGGCATGTTTGCCGCCGCCAGTGTAGATGACTTCTATGCCATTATGCGCAAAAAGACAGCATCAGTTTTATTACGAATACGGGGGAGTAACAATGGTATCCTGAAGATGATACCAGGGTGGTTCGATACCGCCATACTCAGCCGATACACTGAGCTGCATGTTCTCAGACATGGAATCTCTTAACTAGTGTATTTTCTTTTGATTGTTATATATTTTTTTTAATTAATTAATTCTTTCTGACATTGTAATTCATTAATTCATTTATCTATTACTTAAATTGTGATACTGATATAGTACTTAAGCTAGTAACTAACAAACTATGGACATAACAGTCTGAAAATAAATGTTTTTTTTTTTAGCAATTATACCTACCTACTCGTAATAAGGTATATAATTAATTCTGCGGCACAGTAATATTTGTTTAAAAAAAAATGTTATTATACCTTACTTCGTGATCTCGTTACTTACCGTCGTGTAAGACCGACGTATGTTGACGCATCTCCAAAATAGTCTTAAAATTTTCACTAGTTAATGGTTTTAGTTTTTACTTTAAAAGAAGCTAAACATTAACATAATTTATCTCTATTTCCTCGTCTGCCTGTATTATGTAGACACAACTTAGGGCTCTTCAAGGCTAGAGAGGATAGGCTGTTACTGAACCGGCGAGATACACCTTTGGCCTTATCTGCATTTTCCATCAGGTGAGATAGGGGATATCACGGGTCATTTTTATGTAAAAAAAAACTCGTTTCTGCGAAAGTCTAACGCCAATTGCACTTGTTACTACTCTCCCTCACACTCTAAGCAAATGAGTGAGATACATTCGGCCTTATTTGACAGAAATAGCCCCTGTGCAGTTGCTAATAACTTCACAATACGTGTCACTGCTAATTTATTGGCTTTTCCCTAACTCGGCATTTTCAATTTAAAATGTACTCTGCTACTTTTTTTTCAGGGTTAAGTAGTTTTGGAGTTTCTTTACCCAGAATAAAGAGTGCTATTGATTTTAATTATTAAAAAAAACGCACGTGTTAGATATACTAAGTAATAGAAACTGTTATAACATTATTAGATATGTAAGGTGATAAAATATATTGTTAAAATAAGTAAGTATAATGAAATATAATAATGGAATTGATAATTTAGGTAATGCTTGGCTCTAAAGACAAGCGAAATAATAATTAAGATACTTTCCGATTGTCTTACTCTGGTGACGTCAGTTGTTTGCGACTCACCCAGACGGCAAGGCAAACTTATAAAAGGCCTTCTTAGGCCAGGTAGAGGCACTTTGTTACGAGCCGTCGCCGTGGTCACTTGACAGTTAAGTACTTACTTGTTTGTATAATTAATAAATGGCTATAATTTGTTTCTATATCTTTCATATGTAAATATATTAATAATTATCGTATAGCTTATATATTAACGTATACAGCTATAAATCAATGAATACTTGAATTATGTTGGTAACTGAATAATATTTATATATGTCGAAAATCTTGTGTGGTTGTTATTTATGATCATTAAAAGCTGTTATTTCATTGGAAGATAATATTTGTTTCAATATAAGCGATTTCTCGAAATATGATTTGATCTGTTTGTTTTACTTACCAAATATAATATCTTAACCCATTATAAACTTATTATTTTATACTCCGTTAACTTCCTGGTCCCAATAAATAACAGAATAAGTTAGATTTTGATAATTTACTACAAGATGAGAAGGTTTCTTTTGTTTAATATAAAACATGTGACTGTAAAACTTCATTTCTAAGCAAGAGGTTATCGTTAGGTATATAGAATATCTAATATGAATAGAGCAAAAATCTAACACACGCATCACGCTCGTATCTCATTCGGTCGTCAAGGAATGGAACACATTCAATTAAAAATTCCGAAATACCAGCAACGTGGAATGAATATTTTCGTTAGGCAACCAGAGTGAGAAAAGCGTAAGTGGTACCTACCTATATACTTCATCTAAACACAAACTGAAACATGGATGCACAGAAAATCCCCGAAAAAAGACCAGCGCTGGGAATAGAACCCAGGTCCTCAGCATTCCATGCTGCGTGCTAAACCCCTACACCACCACTGGTCGGAATTTTATACACAATTTATTCCTGTGCATCACACATGTGGTCTTTTTTCTGGGTTTCTCTGTGCATCCATGTTTCAGTTTGTATTTAGTATGAAATATACGGATTCCACGGGATGACCGTAAAAGTAAAAAACTTGCAGTTGAAAAATAAAAAAATACACATAGACTCCAAAAACCAATCTTCGTAAATGGTATGTCAACACTTCGCCGTCAGTGTACAAGAGGTAGCTATGCTTTTATCACTAATGTCACGTAAAATGTAAGGAATCTCGTGGGAACAGAGTTGTTAAAGCGGCACTGCTATTACTAACTACACATCGGTATGAGGAAAACCGAGCAATTACACGAAAGGCCAGCGGCATCGTCATTATCGTGTGAAATGCGAATCGATGATTAATCAGATGTTAAAATGATTTGATATCATTGACATGGTGAGTTTGAAAGGGGTAAATGGAACGGTGAATCAGTCTATATACAAAATATGAATCAGTTTTGCTTTTCCATTTGTGCCTGGCAATCCTAGGGTTGCCACATGTAATCTAGTTAGACTGTATAATAACCAAGGGGCGGAATTTTCATAGCAAAAGCTTTTTAACAAAAAAATATACCGCCGAAAAAACTGAAAAGCAAAAAATAATACCTTTTTTTGTTTGACCTTAATCTAGGTACCAGTTTGAAGTCGGTGCCTCAGCACTAGCCAGGAGGAGTGGACCTATAATCGTCTACCTGATTGGCTTCTATCACTCCTCTTGGCTAGTGCTGAGGCACCGACTTCAAACTGGTACCTAGATTAAGGTCAAACAAAAAAGGTATTATTTTTTGCTTTTCAGTTTTTTCGGCGGTTTAATTTTTTGTCAAAAAGTTTTTATTTTATACTTTTTTCCCATCCTTGGGGTAATTTTTTTTTCCAAATTTATATAATACCAACTTCAATCCTAATCCTATCCAATAAAAAAGAATTATGAAAATCAGACTACTCTGTAAAAAGTTAGTTAATCATCCCCTGTTTTCCTACCCTTAGGGTAGGAATATTATTTCTAAATTTATATGGGACCACCCTTGGTGTATACGCTTTCCAATAAAAAAAGAATCATCAAAATCCGACTACTCTGTAATAAGTTATGCGTGGTCATATAGTACAATCAGTAACTGAACAATCAATCATCCCCTGTTTTCCTACCCTTAGGGTAGGAATATTATTTCCAAATTTAAATGGGACCACCCTCGGGGTATACGCTTTCCAATAAAAAAAGAATCATCAAAATCGGACTACTCTGTAAAAAGTTATGCGTGATCATACTTAAAAAAAAATATATATATACACGTCGACTTGAGAACCTCCTCCTTTTGTTTTCGTCGGTTGAAAATCAAACGTCAAGAGAGATTGACCATTGTGTTTTATCAACTATCGATGATTGAGTTGTCACTTAATACGGCAGTCGACATGTTTCAGATACTTAAATTAGACCTGGGAATTACACTGTTTAACATTTCCCTTTTGGTTTTATATTTAAACTGTAACGAAATAAAACTAGTGACTGTAGTATTATTTTGTTTATTAGGGTTCCGTACTCAAAGGGTAAAAACGGGACCCTATTACTGAGACTTCGCTGTCCGTCCGTCTGTCCGTCTGTCACCAGGCTGTATCTCACGAACCGTGATAGCTAGACAGTTGAAAATTTCACAGATGATGTATTTCGGTTGCCGCTATAACAACAAATACAAAAAAATGGAATAAAACAAATATTTAAGGGGGCTCCCGTACAACAAACGTGATTTTTTTGCTCGTTTTTGCTCGATAGGTTGATAAAGGCAACAAACAGGTAACCGCTTGAAATCTTCACAGAATATTTAGTTATATATTCACTTTAAAAATAAATAATGAAATTAAAATAAAACAAATATTTAAGGGGGGCTCCCATACAACAAACGTGTTTTTTTTGCCGTTTCTATAGATACTTAATGGTTCGGAACCCTTCGCGCGCGAGTCCGACTCGCAATTGGCCGTTTTTTTATGCCACGGTTTGTCCCCCACCCCTTAGATCCGGGACTGAAGACATTTCTCTGAAAGCCGTCAACGGCCTCAAGTGAGCGATATTGCCCAAGTCGAGAACCTGTGGTATGAACTGTGGAGTGACTAACTACCTGAGAGATCCGGAAGCATGGACAGATGGTGGTCTCGGCTCTGCGTGGTGCGCGCATACGTCGACTGGCGACGCTCATTTTGCGAACGCACTCGTTTCACCGTCGTTGCTGTAAAAAGAAAATTCATAAACATTTAAGCATAAGATCCGTACGAGGCGACTATCACCCATCTGTTTAATGGATGGAAATAACTTTATATCATTAATACATTGCGAAACATCTACACTGAAAAATTCCTGGCCAGACAATGATTAATTAATAGTGTTTCTACCAGGGGGTTTCACTCCGCAGTTTAGGTCGTTCGGCCGGCGCTCCTCCTGGGGAGGAGTATGGCAGTAGGTTGACGCTCGGCCTTCAGTTCGCACGCTAGCCGCGTCGCGCGTAATCGATCAAGCATCTTTTTTTCTGTGATTTATGCAACAAACAATGACTTCTAAACGATCTTATAAATAACTTACTTACTTACTAAAGGTAGTTTGCTGAATTATTACACAATGTTATCTTTCTTGATTTATATACCTACCAAATATCGGCGGGTGGGAACCCTGTGCCTTTGGTTTCTGATCAGCGGTGCCCAAGGGAATATGTACGCTCGTATCACACGATAAGTTTCAATTTCGTGTGCAAACAGTAAGCAAGTTTTTATACCTACAGTTGACTTTTGTTCGAGAGTGATACTTCTGTACGTTAGTACTATTACTTATTCTGTGGTTCGACTTCGCCTCAGGATGTAGTTCGAGATGGTAGCACTCCTCTCCCAACTCTCCCCCCTGTAACCTATGGCCTGCGGCTTACTCCTGGCCTGTTTGGAGGGCAGCAACGTCGCGAGCTTGTTGGCACCAGCCCAGCCAGCAGTTGTTGCACAGTTTCGCCTTCGGATTATAGCTCTTAGTGGCATGTTCTATCAGTAGAACTATGCTAGTGAGTACCCACTTACTTCTGGCCTATACGGAGGGCAGCAACGTCGCGAGCTTGTTGGTGTCAGTCTAGCCAGCAGTTGTCGTACAGCTACTGCGTCGGAGTGCATCTCCTGATAGAACTCCCTGCCAGTAAATCTATTCCAGTTACTACCCACTTACTCCTAGCCTGTTTGAAGGGCAGCAAACGTCGCGAGCTTGTCATCAGCCCAGCCAGCAGTTGTTGAATAGTTTCCGCTTCGGAGTACAGCTCAGGTAGAACTCCCTATTAGTAGACCCATGCTAGCTACTACCCACTTACTCCTGGCTTGTTTGGAGGGCAGCAGCGTCGCGAGCTTGTTGGCATCAGCTCGCTGGAGGTTGTCAAACAGTTCCTGCTCCGCCCCAGGATACAGTTCCTGGTAGAACTCCCCCCCAGCTTCCTCCCATCCTGAGTGCCGCGCCCGCGACTTGCCCTTCGAAGAGTTGCCGCCCGACATGGTTAGGTTGGCATTTTACTCTGAAACAGAGATAAGGGTCTTTTAGACTAAGGGCCTCCATAGACGGACTGCTTAGGGCACTCGAGACCAACGGCACGAGAGCAGTCGTGTTGCGGTTGGAGTCGACTTCAAGCTGAATGCTTTGAATTTTGTATTGCAACTGTAGATCACCCAACAGTTTCAAGTGGTCAACCGCTGCACTGACTGCTCGAAGCAGTCCGTCTATGGATGCTCTTGGTATCCTACTACATGTAATCATCATCAATATCATCATCATCCCAGCCTGTATACGTAACTTAAATTAACTTAACGTCAAATCAAATCAAATCAAATAATTTATTTATTTGTTAACATAGGTAAGTGTTACAGATGTTACATAAAGTTTTGTATCGCTATGCTTGCCATAAGGCATACAAACATCTTGACTACACATGCAGCATAACTATTCATATAACGTAACTTCAATAAATAGGTACCTTAATTTCAAAGTAAATAACAACTGAGCTGTAATTATCAATTGTCACACACACACTTCTACACACAATCAAAGATGAACTATTACTAGAAGTATGTATATCTGTATTGCCTCTTATCTTAATTTATTGAACGTAAATTTCTAAATAAGTTTCATAGGTACGTAATGTTGATTGGGAAACAAAGGGACAGTATTTAAATAAAAATAAATATCACAGGACACTTGACACCAGTTGACCTAGTCCCAAAATCAGCAAAGCTTGTGTTATGGGTACTAGACAACGGCTAAACATACTGAAATATATATTAAGCACTCAAGACTCGAGAACAAAACTTATATTTTTCATACATAATATTGACCAGGGTTTGAACCCGGGGCTTCATAGTCAGGTTCTCCAACAACTGGGTTATCCGGACGTCTAAAAAACATTGTGACTTAATAAAATGTTTGTTCAGCTCACAAAACTAATAATAAGAAAAATAGAAATGTTATAGTGTGCACCGCTTTTTGTTTCTGTCGCCATGAATGTGTAAAAGTTTTTTTCTGAAAAATATCCGTAAAAGTTGACATTATTCTTTATGTATCAGAACGTGAAGTGCATAGTTAATGGTCAGTAAAAAAATTAAAAAGTTAAAAACATTGCAGGCTCAATAAACTCGACAACAATGTTGCATACAAATTCCATTTTTGTTGAGTCACAAACTTTTTAAAAAGTTAAAACGGCCATGGTAATCAGTTGGCACTATTCGTATACAGCCAATTCAAATGACCGGTATCAGTTGTTTTGTTGGAACTCCAGACTTTTTTTATTGTGTTTGAAACAGCTTGTGGTGTTTTCGGTAGAAAAATACACCTGCAGTTTTTTTTTAATGGAAAAAGGCGGGAAAGGGTTTAATGACATTTAATTTTAAGTGATTTGCAATTCTTTGTACCTATTTAAGTTAATAAAAGTTTATTCTATTTTTTTTCCTTCACCATTTTTGAGAAAAGCTTTATATTAGTCTCGGCTGGAATAGCAATTGCTGGCTTCGTAATACTCATACTAAGCCAGCAATTGCCTACTTCCAGGCCACGACAATAATGTACTATTTGTGTTTTCATATGTTTTTTAGTACAGACAGATTGAGCTGGGAAAATACATATGTGGCCTTTTAGCCATACATTAAACAATTGTGATAATTCTATTCTTCTTATTATTAGTTTGGTAGCGTGACTATGTTTGGTGTTTATTATAAACAAGGAAATTTATATCACAAACATACTTGTAAACCTTAAACTTTAAGGCTTAAAGGTAAGCAGTTAAGATATTAAATTGACTGGCATTCGT
The DNA here is from genome assembly GCA_947859365.1 of Archips crataeganus. Taxonomy (NCBI): domain Eukaryota; kingdom Metazoa; phylum Arthropoda; class Insecta; order Lepidoptera; family Tortricidae; genus Archips; species Archips crataeganus. The sequence continues at coordinate 2,829,202 of OX402071.1, read as the reverse complement.
TTTTAGTGGCTATATTTTTTCCTTAAAAGTAGCTATTAAAAACTTAAGGTCATGCCGTTATTGGAGCTTTTCTGTTGGTTTTATAGGTTTTCTGTAAGCTTTGTAATAATATGACACTTTTAACAAATACCTTGTCCATTCAAAGAAACCAGCCAATGTTGAATGTTGGTGTTAAGAAACGTGTTATATGTTGTATTGTGGGTGGTTCAAGTACCACCTGTAACTATCAATAATGCGCAACCTAATAATTCAAATCTCCATGTAAATTCCATAAAGGCTTGAATTTTCAGGACATGCATTATTGGCATTTGTTCCAGGTCAAAAAATAACGGACTACAGGCACAAACCTTTATGGGGTCATACACTAAACACACATCTATTGTGTAACCACATTCATCATCATCATCCCAGCCTATATACGTCCCACTGCAGGGCACAGGCCTCCTCTCAGAATGAGAGGGCTTGGGTCGTAGTTCCCACGCGGGCCCAGTGCGGATTGGGAACTTCACACACACCATTGAATTTCTTTTCAGGTATGCAGGTTTCCTCACAATAGATTATTTTGTAGTAATCTACATTTGAAATCTGTTGGGTTTCTCTTTGGCCATGGTGTATATACAGTCAAGGAAACTGAACTGTGAACCAGGTTCAAACCTTTTCACAACCAATTTCACCATGATTTCTTTGGCAGATGTATGGAATGTCAACATGACATTTGTAATGAAAAGGGTTCACTCTGGTACAAGATTCAATTTCTCCAACTGCATTTGTGTCGGGGTAAGAAAAGGTTCGTCACTTTTCGACCTTAACTCATTGACATAGAGTCGAAAAGTGACAAACCTTTTCTTACCCCGACTATACACCGTGAAATTTTAGTGGTTGTTTTCCCGAAACGAGGTGATTTAGTATCGATTGTACAATCGATTTATAATTACTATTTTGACTAGAGTCAAAAATCCAATTGTGAAAAACGAAAGTCGAAAATGACCGCAAACCAATAGTAACGCTTCGTTGGTACCTAACCTATCGCACAATCGTACGCTACTTGTACCAACGAAGCGTTACTATTGGTTTGCGGTCATTTTCGACTTTCGTTTTTCACAATTGGATTTTTGACTCTAATCAAAATAGTAATTACAAATTGATTGTACAATCAAAACTAAATCACCTTGTTTTGGGAAAACAACCACTAAAATTTCACGGTGTATTGTTAGTTACAAGTAAAGATAGTAAAAGGATTTAAAAAATATATTATGCATTAAGAGGAGATGGAGGGACGACCTAGATGCCTATAATGTGAAATGGCGGGAGCTCGTCTTTGATAGGCAGGATAGCAGTGGGACACAAAAATAGGCTAGCTAAAAAAAAAAATTATGCATTAACCTAAAATCGTTGGATTCTTCAACATTCATAAGTGCCTGAACAGAAGCCTAATTGAATAAATATTTTGACTTTGAAAATCATATTTCTTGTTGGTTGAAAAGAATAAAAAAATTTGAAAGAAACAAAGTCAAGTGAGTTTTACAGTTCATTGATATAGCATTATTTCAAGTGGATGGGCTTATATAGATTAGTTTTATCAAAAATATTTCTATTTACCTAATCTACTAATGACTATTGATAAGATATACAAATAACATCAATAGGCTGTTATATTTATTACAATAATACTTATTTTATGATACAAGATAGGCTGTCATTTGATACAAGATAGGTTGTCATTATAACAAAATAATATACAGGATTGAATCCCGTCTTTGTTAGTATTTTGATTGAACTCTGCTAAACTGTTGTAAAGATCATAGGTGCAATAAATAAAATATCCATTAAATTATAATGAAAAATATTGTAGTTATTTAATTGGGATATGATGACTAGTGATATTTCATGATTAAATTATAATAATCTAACAATTCTAGAATGGAAGTCAAAAACAACACTAATAACTAAGATCGATTTTGTACCGTGTGCGAATTTTAGATTTAGTAGATTTTTTGTTATTCGTTAATTTCTGACTAACACTAAAAACTGTTAAAAAATTTAAATATTGAACTTTCCTCTCAACAAATTGAAAATAGAACAGCTTTCATGGCACGGTGTTTTGTTTATTTTTTATACGTGTACGTTCACAGAACAGAACAATGGATTGCGAAATAATTATGCCACATACCTTACTTTATGCTGACACAGTTTTATGCACAACACATTCTTTTTTCACCTTAACCCACTAACATAGTAAATATCATTATTTTCGACAAAAAACCAAAATTTTGTACCAAATAAACCGCAAGGAGTGGTGCTCCGTTCGAAAACTAAATTAATCACAGATACGATTGTTTACCTACTGATGAACGAAACGAATCCGAAATCTGCGATAGTATAAAACGGGGTATGAATCATAATCATAAAGGCCAGTCATTGCAACAGGTTTGTGATGATACTTATTAAGCTAAATATAAATTACGCAGTGATTAACAAATTTCTTATTTTCACTGTGGTGAATTGTATGATGATGGTTTCAGAACGCGCGACCCTAATCTAGTGAGCTGTCAAAATTCATTCACGCAGCGCTTGTTCATTTCAAAAAATGCTCTCATTTTCATCAATTATCGTATTAGTCACAGACTCACTCACCTCGATATTTCACACACTACTCTAGTCCATGTAAATTAGGTACCATTGTAAACATGATTGATTCGTCTCACTCGTACTCTTTCAAAAGATAAATATTATCGATCACTTTTATTTGAACATGATGAATTAAATGCCTGAGTCACATATTGTTTTATTCCTTGATCACAATCCGTATAGCCGTATTAGAAAAATAACTAACACAAGTTATTTCAATAAAGAAATGGTGGAAAAGACTTCGATTTAATATCCGCAGCTATCGGAGCTCGGAAAAAACGACAACCTCTCACCACTCCGGTAAACAAATCTCTGAGGATATTTTCTTTATGCAATATCCGGTGTAGCTCACAATTGGTTCGTTTACGCGGTAATTTTAGTACGGACCAATGAGATGGCTCAGTGACACGACGGGCCAATTGCGAGCGTTTGGCGCGAGCAGCGATCCTAATTGGGCCAATCTCATATCCGGTGCCAGACGTAGCGACATCCTGCGCGAAAGCCCGGGAAAGGGCTGAATTGTCTGAAGGCGGGTTGACACCTGCGCAGCATCAGCCGCTCTAAGATCACATCTCGCGAAAAGTAATGATTATTTCGGTCCACGGGCGTTTAGTTCCGCATACTCCCGTCGCGGCGCTGCGCTCTGGGAGTGGGATCGCGATGTATGTACCTTGTTATACCGAGCAGTTAAAACGTAATATTAGTGGCGAAAATTGAAAATTTTCGTAAATATATTTGGAGAAATGATTTTTATTATAGTGTCTGTGTTATATAGTGACCTAGTGAAGTGCGTGCCGCGATCACAAGGCCCCCCGAGCCGACTTTCATAGATTTCGTCTGATCGTCCATTTAGCTGCGTGATCGTTCGTTTTTCCAGGGATGTACTGGATGAGTTTTGTAGTGTTAAAATATTTGCGAATTTAATACTAAATGCTTTTGTAGTGGCTTAGATAGGTAATTAGTATCAATGTTCCGCCAGTTTGGGTATATCGCGTTGTTTTAGTGGGTTCTCATGATGTGCTCGGACATTGCAAACTTATCGACCGACAGAGAATCTTGTGGACTGGCCATATTGCAACGCTGTTCCGCGGTGTGCGGCGCTGGTGCGAGATCGTGACCGAGTGGCTTGATAGGATAATCGAAGCTAATTCTGTGCCCCGCGGTCAGCGGGACCGCGCTAGCGCGCTTGCCTCGGACTTTCAGCTCCTTCTGTTATGAATTATTTACACCGCATCGACAATAACACCCCGCTATCGCAGTGTAACGCACAAAATGCTCGGTACCCTTCCAAATCGGATAGCGTCCCCCGCCGCGAGCGGCCCTCGTACGACATTAGCTATCTGAAAACAATCATTCACTAATGGCGCTTGGGAAACTGCTCATCACATTGGCCGTCATCGCTATCGTGATAGGCGATTTGCAACATGAAGTCGAAACAGAAAATAAAACGAAGAAAACCATGGCGGCGGAAAAAGAACAAAAGTCGAGGTCCGCTAACCCTGGCAGGGAGCGGGGCTCGATGCAGCAGCTCTCGAACATGATGAACCGGACGTCGGACCGGCGGCAGAACCGCAGGAGAGGGAAGGAGAGCTTAAGCACGATACGGAAGCTAGCAGACATGGGGAAGAAGACGCAGGGCCAGAACCAAAACGACAAAGGCATGATGAATGACAACGAGGGGTTCGCTTTGAATGAGAAAATAATTGGTAACGACTCCAATTCACTAGCTGACAAGATGAAGGCACTACGGCACGAGGGACCGACGTACGTCGCAGTAAATAAAGACAATTACGTGCCTCAGGTTACGGGGGTGTTCTGCAACTTTGAGAATGGGACGAACGCTTCTTTTACTAACATGTGTATGTGGCAGTGGAACGCTTCGGTGTCTAGGCACGGACTTGGTTTCCAAGTGGCGACTGCTGCTGACATTGTCAAGCTGAATGAGAGCTCGAAAGGATTCAAGTTCTCAGCGCCAACTACCGACGCCGATGGAAATGTCGGAGGTGAGCCTAATTCTACACCTAAGTAGGTACTTAAAATCCAAATCCAACCAAGGACCACAATTAATTCATAACATACACATCCATATAGGGGAGACCAAGGACACTTTGTGACAGAGGAGAGTAGTGACAACGTCGAATTTTTAGAACTTATTTACTGCTAGCAAGCTCGCAACAGCGCGTGATTTGAACTAGAAAACGTGCGCTATTGCGAACTCGCTAGCAGTATGCTTAGTTTAAGTTTTCCTTCGCTTCAATACTTCTCGATCGCGTTTACGTAAAAATTTCAATTCTATGGAAACATACACGCGCGCGCGCGGAGGCGCTGTCCACGTTTCCCTAGTAATTGAATTTTTTACGTAAACGCGATCGAGAAGTATTGAAGTGAAGGAAAACTTATACTAAGCATACTGTTAATAAGTTCCCAAAAATCGACGATGTCACAACTCTCCTCTGTCACAAATCGCCTGGGTCTCCCCTACCTATACCTACGTAACGTACGTACGTACTTAATAGCATTTTTTTCTAAATAACTATCAGTTATAATACCTATTAATTACACATAAACAATATACGTAATGATAAGTTAAGTACGAGAAAACAAATATAATTATGTTTGTTTATTTGATACGCTTTCACACTTAAAGTACCTACTCAACCAATTGTAATTGGATTTTGATACGGCGGTTGTTGCAAGGACATCCCTTAAGATGGATGGATGGATGGATCCTAAGGTAGCTTTTATCCCGATAGTAAATTAAAAAAAATTAAAAACCCCCAACGCAATTTGGTCACACATATGTTTGAAATTAAAGTAAATGCCCGCATAATAAATAAATTATGTCTAAGACCCTTTCGCAGCTAACCAAACAGCTAATATCTTTGAAACGGCTGAACCAATTCTGATGAAACCAAGAAACTTGCTTTCAAATCTTTTCATTTCATTCGGTTCACCCGTTTAAGAGCAATGATGCCACAGACAGATAAACATACATACCCCCTTTGTGTGTCGGGCGTTAAAAATGGTATAATTCCCGCAGACGTGAGAAACGAATTCATCGCAGACGAAGTCGTCGATAACAGCTACACAAACGCGAAAGTCCTGTCTGTTATATTTACTTACCTGAATCGCCCAAATCTTATAATTTTTGATGTATTCGTAAAGATAGAGATCTGAAGTCCTAAGGGTATTAAACCAGCAAGAACAAGATGGAGCGACGACTTGGTTAAGGTTGCGGGATCGCGTTGGATGCGGATGGCACGGGACCGATCTGTTTGGCGAGCCTTGGGGGGGGGGGCCTATGTTCAGCAGTGGATGTCTATCGGCTGAAACGGTGGTGATGAAGGGCATTAAAATTCGCTTGGTCTTGATAAACTCCATATTTCCCGTCAAATGGTGATAGCCAACTTTAATGCCTCGATCAAGTTGCGATCTAAATATTTATAGTAAAATTACATAAAGTTTACCACTAACCGATTGGGTGTACTTTCGTTTGGCAAATTACGGTTGTTTGTTTCATTTCCCAAATATTTATTTTTTCTGAAACTGTAAACTATTCAGGATATATTTCAGGACTATTCTGTGGGTTAGGTTAGGTTAGGTTAGGTTTGTTTTATTGTTCCTGCAAAGTTTACAGTTTCAGAAAAAATAAACATTTGGGAAATTAAACATTTGCCAAATGAATCAGTTTGGGAAACGTAATTTGCGAAACATTAGTAAACCGACAGATTGTTTGCCTTATTTCATATTCAACTTTAAAGACCTACAAATAAAGCCAATTTTAGAATACTGTTACCCACGTTTGCAGATTTTGTAATAACTACTTTATTTGTATAGTGTTAAAGTTGGAAATGAAATGAAGGCAAGCAATCTGTCAGTGGTAAACTAAAAGTAAACGTATTGTACTTCCTTTAAAAGCTGGCAACAGATCAGTGACTCTCTTTGAGTTGTTGATAATTTATGGGTGGTGATAATTTTTCATCACATGATCCACTTGCTCGTTTCCTCCCTCTCATAATAAAAAACCGGCCAAGTGCGAGTCGGACTCGCGCACGAAGGGTTCCGTACCATTATCTATAAAAACAGCAAAAAAAAAAACACTTTTGTTGTATGGGAGCCCCCTTAAATATTTATTTTATTCTGTTTTTTAGTTTTAATTGTTATAGCGGCAACCGAAATACGTCATCTGTGAAAATTTCAACTGTCTAGCTATCACGGTTCGTGAGATACAGCCTGGTGACAGACGGACAGCGAAGTCTCAGTAATAGGGTCCAGTTTTTACCCTTTGGATACGGAACCCAAAAAAAAATAACTTATTCATGTTTTCTTTCTTATTTAAAATGGTACATGAAAAATACATTCCAACTTGACCTTATCAAAGCCTACCTACTTACGTCTGACCTCTGACTCCTCGAAACTGTTTTTTATTATTGCCCTTTTGTTTCATTTTTTCATATTCTAGAATAGAATACTAATATGAAATTTTAAACAAAGCGTGGGCAGCCAGCGCCTATATTACACTATCTCTGGTTAACATAGATTACTTTTTATCCCGGGAAAAACAATATTCCCGCGGCACGCAGACGGAATTGTGGACGACAGTCAAACAGCTATGAAAGTTTGTTGGGGAATTGAAATAAAAAAACATACAAATGTGTCTCTGAGCTACCCTCTCGACATCGGCGAATAGAACGTGTTGATTAGGGTATTTCTAATCTATGTATAGGCAGAATGAAAAGGTTCGTCACATTTCGACGCCGATGGGGCAAAAAGGTTCTCGAGTGGCGTCCACGGACCGGAAGACACAGTGTAGGTAGGCCTCCAACAAGATGGAGTAACGACCTGGTTAAGGTTGCGGGATCGCGTTGGATGCGGATGGCGCGGGACCGATCTGCTTGGCGAACCTTGTGAACCTTGATGATGATTAAATGTATTTTTTTTATCTAATCTAATAATTTTACAAAAATAGAACATTCCTAAGAAGAAACTTTACTCAGGATTTCGGCCTGTGTCCAGAGAGTAGAGACTGTATAGGTAACTGTAGCGACTACTAGCGCCATCTAGTCATCACATAAGAAACTAATTTCTACAATCCTGCATCGCGCTATCGAAGTTTCTCAACTCAGCTGCATAAATACAACTTACAACTTTCATCCATTGGACTTCGGTCCCCAGGCATAACATCTGCCTGGAGAGAGATCTCTCTATTGTAACTACCCCCAAATAACTATTTCTAAACAATATCCTAAACTTAAAGTAAGTACGTAAAAAAATGCATCCCACACAGTGGCGTAGCGTGCCTTGGAGCCCCCCCCTGCATCAAAATCATTGGGGGGCTTTCCCGGGAAGCACGAGATTAAGTGACATTGTGGATAACAGTTTACTAATTTTTGCTTACACACGTTAGGGGCCTCTGTAGCCGAGGCCCCGTATCATTGATGCGGCTGATAGGGCGGTAGCTACGCCCCTGATCCCACACTAATTTACTATGGATATTAACTGTGGGTATTGCCCACGCTCGAATAAAAAACTGAATGGGTGAAATAAACAAAATATCTTTACGCCATAACCCTGGGGACTGTGGAGCGATACGATAAGTAAATACCTAATTATTATTCACCATCAACCTTTAAATGTCAGAGGTCTATTTGGGTTTTAATTTCTTTTAAGAGTATTTTTCAATGCAAAGCAAATCGTAACCAAATGTACTTTTAAATAAAGATGAGTTGTTCTACGAGCGTATCAACTGCTATCAGTTTCCTGTCGCATTGAAGAAGAAATGAGCTACATCTTCATCATTCCAGTCTATATACGTCCCACTGCTGGGCACATGCCTCCTCTCAGAATGAATGAGCTACAGTTTGCATGAAATTTTCACAAACTTAAATTGTACCGCATGTACTATCGTTTTATAAAAACCTTCCGCTCGGTGTGGCTTATTCCCTCAAAATATGTGACAGGATACATACTTATAGCAGTAACGCTAGTACTCAGTAGTAATTACCTAATTATGAAGACCAAATTCATCAAGTCAAAAATAGTTGGAACCTGTCCGTGTTATCACAAAATATTAGACAACCTTTGAACACTTGTTTAAACTCAAGACATTTTAAGCAATTGTACTAAGACGTGTAAGTTTTTTGTGCCTGGACCATGTAAGTTTTTCATTTTCGTCGTATATGCAAAAAATTACTTACTGGAAAAATAATAAATCAAAAACTCATCCAAAAAATATTGCTATGCTTTAACGAGATGTAATGTATATAATATAACTTTTAATTAGTAGCATATAAGTATTTCAAACACAACAACACACAACAATACAATTTATAACTATAGATAATAACTTAGGAAATACATTATAACAATAAAAAAAAAGAAATTCAGTCAAATAAACCCACGCTCATAGTCGCTTCTGGCGCAAAGGTGCCCATAACACTTGCGGCATTTCCGCGCTGGATCGCCAAGGAAAGCCTTTGCCTCAGAAACGATTCGGAGCGGGGATCTTCACCCCTCTGCCTGAGACGATGGCCTATGTCCTGCACAAGCCGTCTCGCGTCCTGCCCCCAGCAACCCGCCGTTTCCACCGCCAATGGGACAAAATGGTACCCCTGCCCCAAAGGGGCATACTTCTGCCGCTTCATTGCCGCCTGAAATTCGGCCGCAGCTCCAGCCGTGCGAGCAGTGCGGCCGACGTGGGAAGCGGCGAAGGTGCTGACACACGTAGCGTCCCACACCAAACACCGCCCCCTTTCCCACGGCACTAAGGTCAGTCCGTCGGGCCGTTTCCCGTCAGTGCGACTGAGGCCCGGCGGCTCAAGCACAGACGGAACGCCCGCTGACCTGAGAGCTCGCTGAACAATATCATACAGTGCATGGTGTCGCGGGTGCCTGCCGGTACATCGGCGACAACTCAGCGCATGGTGGCCGTCCGCCCCCACCATGGTACCACAAATGCAAACATGAGGCCGACACACCTCGCAGCCCAGGCGGAGAGCAACAGCCACGCGCACCGAGTCACCGTCGAGCAAAGTGCCCAGTTGCGGTGAAGGCAACGCATGCAACCACGCTCCTGATTCCGGCCGAGATACCGCCAGAAGCCTTGCACGGTCCACCCCCGAAGCACTCCCAATCAGCCGATCAATAGTGGCCTTACACCCAACATCATCCCACGCGCGCTGGACCTTGGGGCTCACCGGCACTACCGCCCCCGGATTGAGAGCCGACCACGCCGCCAAGGCATCGGCCACGTACGGTACGCTTACCCTGTCACCATTCAACAATAGAATATTAGTTACCAGGTCCGCTACCCCGTGCGCCGATGCCAAGAAAGCCGGTATGCTAACGTCCCACAGGCGTCGCACCCCAATACCCCCGTGCCGGATTGGCAGTGTTGCCTGTGTCCACTGGGACTCGTCCAGAGAGACATTAACGATTGACTCCATTGTGGTCCTTATAACGGCGTCATAAGCGTCTATATCATCGGGATAACTATAACTCTTTAATAAAAAAATAAGTCTTCTTTCTTTTCTTTTCCACAAACCTTTTCGTTGATTCTTGTATATTTCCTGCGTAAATAATTATTTTGTCCACCTCCACAAAAACACTTAATCAACAATTAACAAGACAAACATATGTACACATATCATAAATGCAATGCATAGGTTATGGCACCTTGGCACCTACACAATAATCGTGGTACTAAATGACCTTTCGTAAAAACGAAGTTATGTACTTACCCCTGCGTAAGCGTAACCAATTCGATCGGATATGCAATTTCCAATCACAGTCGCCGAGAGACGTTTTAAAATCCAATATTATTAAATACATTTGCCGGAATGGTTTTTTTAGAGAAAATAGAACCTTATTACTAAGGCTCTGTATCACAGGGCCGTATCTTTTGAATCGTAATAGGGTAGGTAGGTACACAAGGAGTACACATACTCCAATTTCTCGCAGAGTGAAAGAGATACTATTTGTGCATGACCGCTATGACAAATAATAAAAACAAAACAGAGTACTTAATATTAATTTTCTCAAACATGCTATGAAATATTGACGTTATGTTGCTTAAAATACGCCACGAACTGTCACGTTGCAGGTGCGGCTAGACGAGAGGTCAATAATGGAATTTCATACAACATTGCTGGCCAAGGCCAGCAAAGTGATCGTCTATTGTTTTATGTGACACAGCACCATGACGTTTAATAGGTCGACGTGGTCGACGTGGATGGATGGATGGACGGACGGATGGACGGACGGACGGACGGACGGAGGGATGGATGGATGTTGATGGATGGATGGATGGATGGATGTTGATGGATGTTGATGGATGTTGATGGATGTTGATGGATGCTGATGGATGTTGGTTGATGGATGTTGATGGATGTTGATGGATGTTGGTTGATGGATGTTGATGGATGTTGGTTGATGGATGTTGGTTAATGGATGTTGATGGATGTTGATGGATGTTGATGGATGTTGATGGATGTTGGTTGATGGTTGTTGATGGATGTTGATGGATGTTGGTTGATGGATGTTGATGTATGTTGATGGATGTTGATGGATGTTGTTGTATGTTGATGGATGTTGATGGATGTTGATGGTTGTTGATGGATGTTGATGGATGGATGGATGGATGGATGGATGTTGATGGATATTCTTGTTCATGGATGTTGACGGATGTTGATGGCTGTTGATGGATGTTGATGGATGTTGATGATGTTGTTGGTGATGGTGATGGTGATGGTGATGGTGATGGTGATGGTGATGGTGATGATGATGGCGGTGATGATGGTGGTGATGATGATGATGCATGTTTGAGAAAAACTCTATACAAGCCTTGGCCACGAACAGGGATTGCCGGCCTCGTATCTCTAGATGGCCTCGTTAACACTCGGCCATCTATAACTACTCGGCCGGCAATCCCCTATTTCGCGGCCGCTGCAGTAATGTACTATTATTGAATCAGGCGTTACTTTGCGGAGGCCCATATTAAAGAACTGAAACAAATTACTTTGCTCACCCGCGACCTTGCGATAGTTACGTTTAGGAATGCGTGTTCATGCAGTTCCTCCACCTCCACACTGTACGAACACACACAAATCACACAAATCCAACTATCACCGTCACCAAACTACACTGACACGTTTCGATCTCAACCAGAGCTCATCTTCAGAGTAGGTAACACAACCGTACGCTATGCTACCAAATGTTAGACTACCTATTAATAATATAAATTAAAAAGGGATCTTCATACAAGAAACTCGTTTTAGGTTTCCGTACCCAAAGGGTAAAAACGGGAACCCTATTACTGAGGCTCCGCTGTCCGTCCGTCGTCTGTCTGTCTGTCCGTCTGTCACCAGGCTGTATCTCGGGAACCGTGATAGCTAGAGAGTTGAAATTTTCACAGATGATGTATTTCGGTTGCCGCTATGACAACAAATACTAAAAAATGGAATAAAATAAATATTTAAGGGGGCTCTCATACAACAAAAATGATTTTTTTGCTCGTTTTTGCTCGATATTGATAACGGCAACAGACACGCTTGAAATATTCACAGAATATTTAGTTATATATATTGAATTTCAAAATAAATCATTAAATTCAAATAAAAAAATATTTAAGGGGGCTCCTATACAACAAACGTGATTTTTATAGATAATTGTACGGAACCCTTCGTGCGCGAGTCGGACTCGCACTTGGCCGGTTTTATTAAACTTTTTTTTATAAGATTTTTAATATAGACGTAGGTAATAAAATTATCGGGGTTCCAAATGATCTAAATTGTAAACGTCTGGTTCTCCCAGCGATTCAATGATTACCGAAATAGAGTTTATGAACCACTTCCTGTACTTATAAGTACGAAGCGATTTGTATCAAGATTGAATGATATGGGACTAATAGAAGATACCTAACTGTTGCACGCAGAGACGGCGATTAATATAGGTACGGACGGACATGCACATCTCGAGATCGTGTCTCAGATCAGCATTATTTAAACTGAACTTCGAGAACGGCAGCGTAGACGCGAGACGTAGAGTATTAAATACTTAAATAGGTTTATTAAGAAAACCGGCCCAGTGCGAGTCGGATTCGCGCACCAAGGTTTCTGTACCATTTGTGGGTAGGGTACCTATGTCAGAATATCTCTATCAATGTCAAACTCAAAATATCTTTATCAGTTAAGGTTAAGAGGATTTATACCTGCTGAGCTGGCAACGTTGCATTTTTGTTAGTTTTTCTCGATTATTCCATAAAAATTGAATGAAAATTAAAAATGTTTTGTATACAAATTGTTCTAATATATAAGTTAATGTGTCTACTGCAATAATAATACGTTATAGACTTTTATTTTCTTTAAAAACGAACAAATTATTACCTAACGCTTTTTAAAGAAAATAAAAGTCTTATGACGAATTATTATTGCTGTAGACACATTAACTTATATATTAGAACAATTTGTATACAAAACACAACATTTGTATAACAATAAAAATTCAGGGACTTTTAGTACTTTGTTTGTAGTGTTCAGTAGCGTGACGTATTTCAAACTTCACAGTATAACAGGTTATTGCAACAAATTACTACCTATTAAAGTGTTTAGCGACTTCTGAGACCGGCTGAACAAAATAAAAGTATTGTATGCATAGTACTTACTATAGTGCGTTTGCTAAACTTGTGTCGCGATCCACGCTGCGTCTGGGCAGACGGGCTACTCCGAAATACGAGGTATTATCACACCATCCCTCTCACTCTCCTATTAAATACTACTAGAGCGAGAGAATCGGAACGACATCGAAGTTCGAGCATGGCCTCGCCGTCAAAATAAACAAAAGCGACGCTTTCATACCGCTTTATTCTTGGCTCGATCGATATATGAACGCTTTACTTTAATCAGTACGTTTGTGCGTAAATTGGTTAACTTACACACTCGCTTTTAATTAAACCGTCATCGTCATCATCCTAGCCTATATCTATACGGTCCACTGCAGGGCAGGCAGAAAAGGCTCTGGCCGTATAGGAAACGCCATGAGAGTTGAGGTCACGCACGCACACAACAAAATGTCATGTAGTGACAGCGGTACTTTGACATTTATTCGTACCGATAGCAAGTTCAACAGACTCAACAGTGAATAATACAAGATTGACTGAAAATTTCTTCAACCTATTTCGTTAAGAATTATTTAAGAAAATACCTACATCTAGTTCAAACAAAACAGAAAACAAAATATTTTGATCTATTTTATTTAAATCAAATAAGCATATTTTTCGCTATTTATAAAATACAGTTTTATTGTTGCGAATATTTCTTATTATTTTCAAATTGTTTTATATCAAAAATAAGTTATATGAAAAAATAAATATGCGTAGGTGTTTCATCATAAGATCATTTAACTCACATTTTCACTCACTCACTCATATCATTAATTCACTACCTACATTTTTGCAATCAGTACTTTATGTGCCTGTGTGTGTAATCATTCGCCTCAACTCTCGTGGCATTACCTATAATACTTTGGGAGATTAAAATTCAATTCATGTGGTGTGGCCACTCAATATGACAAAAAATCGCCTCTTGGCCCAAAGGGCGCGAAAAGCAACTTTATTGACAGAATTGGAGAGGCGCGCCGCGCTACTAAGAGGACGGGAACCATGTGCTAAGACATCCTAGCTCTATCTATCATAATCACAAGCTTGGGCTTGAGCTAGCGTTGAATGGACGCCCCCACTCCAAGCTCAGCGTAAAGGTTAACATTGTACTATGAATTTCAGTAAATTGGTAGCTCCATATTTTTTCTCCTCGTGTTTAACGCGTGGGCACGAGAAATGCCAGAGGTCAGCCGTAAGCCCGTCTACGACTCCATAGACAAATATAGAGCCATAACCTACATCGATCTTACATATTTTACAAAAATGGCGACAAAGCAAGCTCCACAAACTAACTGACTCAGCGAAACCGTTAAAAAAAGGTTAAGGTTTTTGCGTACAGTACCTACAGGCACCAAAAAACCGGGGTATGTTTTATAATACCGAAGCACGGAACATGCCGTTTTAATAGTGCTGAGAAGAATCCTTTTGACCCATTCGATATTTTATTTTAATACATTCAGTCTTTCGTACTTCGGTATTATTAATTACCTACATACCCACAAATTGTCTAAGTGCGAGTCGGATTCGCGCCCTGCGCACTCTTTACAGTCGATCAAGCAACTAAGTGCTTTATCATTTTTAGTGACAGTTCAATGAGGCCGATTATCACAAAAACTTGTGAGTGAAAACAATGACATTTCAATGATCGGATTTCCCGGTGCAACACGGGGTGAATGACCTCAAACATTATACTAATGTGGATATGCCCCGGGATTCCACGACTTAGGTATATTGTTGAATAAGATTCTGATTATATTACATTCAATACATATTAGAGGTAGTAAGATTTTGACGTGTAAAATAAATATTTTCACAAAACACAATATAATATATTTGTATAAAATTTTAAAAAGTTTCAAAATTGACAAAATCAGGAAAGTAGAATGCAGTGAGTTAATTTCAAACAAAATAACTGTTTTGCGATGTTGTTTGTTTGCAAAAAAAATATTATTTTTACCTTACGGATTTTTTACATTTTGCATTTGAGCTCTATTACTTCAAAGACGATACTAAATCATTAGGTCTAATCTATTAGATTAGGCATCGTACAAAATGAAAAGCCTGCCTAAGTGCATTTTCAATGTACCCGAAGGTCGTGTGTATCTTCTTCGGCGGATTTTTGGACGGAAGCTACTGGACGTGGGATATAAGAGGGAGCGTCGGTGTCTACGACACGGATATTGAATAACGCCTCCCTCTGTGCATGCCATACGCCGCGGCAGCAGAGATCCCCACGATGTCAACCGTCGCCATCTGTGATGATGGGTTGTTTGACCACATTCCCCCAAGCGTGTTGGCATAGCTCACAAAATAGATCTCTAATTTTGATGTGGCGACGTGTTATTAAACCACCTGTATAACTATTAAGACTATTAAGATTATTTACATTAACGTAAAAAATATTCGATGCATAGTAAAGATTTTGTATTGAACTGCCTATTTAAGTATACCTATCATATCAATATAATTTTTTTTTTTCAAACGAAATCCGGGACTTTGGTCATATCCATATTCTACCGTGTTGCACCGGGATATCCGATCATTGATATTATATACAAAAAAAAACATTCAGATGAATTGAGAACCTCCTCTTTTTTTTGAAGTCGGTTAAAAAGAGGTAGATACGCCACCAACGCACCAAAACGTGTGCCGCGAAATGGTCCTAATTGTGTAATTGGAATCAGTCGGATTGTGACGTTTGGTTACACTTGCGCGCAAGTGATAAACTATCTTTGTCTTTTTTCTTCATATCGTCTTAATGAAGCCATCTCTCTTATACCGTCTGCCAATGTAATAAAATGTACTTAAGTAAAATGAATCGTGTATGTGTGTGTGCCTGCCGCCGCGTGCGGAGCATTTTTTTTGGGCATCATATGAGCATAAGTATACTTAACGTACTTATCTACACTTAAAATATCATTGAGTGAAAATAGCTTTTGATATTTATCATACAACTGACATTCAACCTTCAAAATTCATCTTATATTAATAGCAATAATTTATTAAAAAACAAGATGCCATACAAAGAACAGTAAGTCCGGTAAGTACCAAAACCGGCCGCGTGTACTGCCTCTTCGGCGAATTATTTTTCGCAAACTGATTCATTTGGCAAATGTTTCATTTCCCAAATGTGTTTTTCTTAAACTTTAAACTATTCAGGCTATATTTCAGGACTATCCTGTAGGTTAGGTTAGGTTAGGTTAGGTTTGTTTTATAACAATCCTGAAAAGTTTACAGTTTCAGAAAAAATAAACATTTGGGAAATTAAACATTTGCCAAATGAATGATTTCGCGAAAAGTTTTTCGCCGAAACATTTAGTAAACCCTAGGCTGAGCCTGTATCTTAAAATCTTTATTGTAAAGGTGGCACACACGCTTACAGACTCTTAATATACTTACTCACTTATTAGTAATCTTTAAGAGCCTATTAACTTTATAGACAGCCGTGAGTCTAAATCCGACACCTACAGCTTTTCTGAATGAATGTACAGAACTTACGTTTTAAATATTATACAAAGTTTTCAGTCGTTAACTGTAAGTATATTGCGTAGGTTGAAGTGCCTAATCCCCACAGGCAAGCTAAGTAGATAACAGATACAGCCCCAGGGTAGGCTTTTGGTTCTTCGGCTAAATATTTTCTCGTTCAGCCAGTCCAGCCTTTGTTAGGTTTTTTTCTGGCTGCCACGCGCGATTATGACTATGATTGCTTCTAAAAAAATATACTAAGTAAGGTAAACGTACCAATGCTCGACACCTCAACGCCCATCTGTCAACTCTCTTACAGTGTCGAGCATAGGGACGTGTTTCTTACTGACTGGATAAAGTTTTTAAATAGTTGAGAAAAAATACTGGAATTATAATTTTCTCCAACTTTTTTCGCCTTTAAAACTCAACAACAATTTTTCCAATACAAATAAATATATTTTCATAGACGTGATGGACTGGCCCGCTGGCCGCCCAGGATGGGAAATATCAGGATGAAATTAAAAAGTTCATTGCGTATTATGTTTTCTTACAAGATCAAAATCTTAAAGTACCGCTAAAATTGGCAAATATAGTGGTCTCGGCGCCGAATATAATTTCATCCCTTTCGGTGTCGAGACCCTTGGTCCGTGGGGCCCAGGAGCACTAAGCCTCTTCAAAGAGATTTCGAAGAGGCTTATAGATGCTACCGGTGACCGAAGAGCTGGCAGCTACCTCGCTCAAAGAATTAGCCTAGCGATTCAACGAGGTAATGCTGCCAGCATCTTCGGCACAATGCCGCAGGGGCCTTTTTTAGATCTAGTTTAGTTTTAAATTTAGTTTGTAATAATATTATTTTTGTTTGTTTAGATCTAGTTCAGAAGTACAATAAGAGTCCAAATCCCAAACCCCGATAGGACCCAGTGGTGCCTTAACTATGTAACACTAAAATAAATTGGTACATATTGTATACATAGTGTAACAGGAGCAAACCGAATAATTAGACGACCAGATGGCCTAGTAGGTAGAGAACCTGACTACGAAGCTTGAGGTCCCGGGTTCGATTCCCGCGTCGGGGCAGATATTTGTATGAATAATACGAATATTTGTTCTCGGGTCTTGGGTGTTTAATATGTATTTAAGTATGTATCTATCTATATAAGTATGTTTATCCGTTACCTTGTACCCATAACACAAGCTATGCTTAGCTTACTTTGGGACTAGGTCAATTGGTGTGAATTGTCCCGTGATAGTTATTTATTTATTTATTATTTATTTAATTTTAACCACGCATTCCTGAGGCCATAGAGTAATAAATGTTAAGTACATGAACCTAGGTCGAATAATGCTTTTTAACTTTTTATTTTTTCATGTATACATTATGAATACGCAATCCAAGCACCTCCACCACTTTCATAGTAAAATTTAAACATAAAAATGGAAATATCTCAAAAACTAAGCATATTTCGACCTAGGTTCAGATAAAATTTATTACTCCATATGGCCTCAGGAATGCGTGGATAAAATTATTCGGTTTGCTCATGTTACACCATGTATAACTATTAACACACAAGGGACTTATCACGCAAATAACTCGTGACCACGGCCGTTGTAATGTGGCCGAAACGTCGAGGTAAATATTAAATGTTACTGAGTGAAAATCACAGAAGTTTAAAACATTATAAGTACATATTATTTGTTTAAACGTTACACTTACAAATAATCCACTTAAAAAAATCATCAACATGTCTGAAAATTAATTTTATTGTGAATTTTTATGCATTGCCGGCTTGTGGTGAATCCATTGTAAACCCCGTGAAATTCAACTTGAAACCAATTCTCGTTCATATTTAATATTTTCAGGTCACTTCCTCTACCTTCCTGTGGATCCCTACATGGAGAACATGGTGATAAAGTCGCCCCCCTTCCGTGGTCTTTGGGAGTTTTGTAAGGTACGGTACTATTTAATTTATATATGATCAGATCACAAAAAAACGATTGAAAAAATACAAAATGTTACAAGCTGGTAATAAAAAACGTGTTACATTCAAGCTAAATTAAAACGTTTATTCTGTAACTAATTTGGCCGCAAATGGCTCGTTTTTTTACGAATCTACTTTTATACTTACTACCTGCGCTTTCGGAAAAACCATCATTGCCAAGAATAATGCAACCGCAAGAAACTTGGCAGAAACTCCTTTTTTTCATCATAATTAATGTCTAGTTTAGGGATGTGTGGGGACCCCTAGTTAAGTACCTACTTAATTATAAAAAATCTATTCGTATTCTCTATTAATTATTCGTCCCTTTCGCACAGTTCGAAGCCAAGCTGCATCAGAGCAAGATGCAGAACGCAAGTATACGACTGGTCTCTGAATCGACCATGTCTGAGGTTCAGTGGATACTGCAAGAAGTTGCCGGGAATAACTTCGAAGTGTAAGTTTACAAATATTTGCTAGTGAAATAACTTACAAGAGTCAATTTTATTTAGCGGTTTAGAATTAATTTGAGGAACTGCTACGACACTGATTGATTATCTACCGCTGGTAACTTTAGTCATGCTTTACATAATGTTATCGAAGTTTTTCAACTCGGGTACATTAAAACGCGTTCCAACTATCTTCATTTGGACTTCGGTCCCCAGGCATAACTCTACCTAGAGAGCGATCATTCTAGTTTCTCCCTACAAGATTTTTATAAATTTTGCTACTGCATTACCCTAGGTTAGGAGTTAACTCATAGTTTTGTACCTACTTAACTCTAGGCTCTCATAAAACACACAATAATTTTCGAATTTAACTGCGAATAAATTCACACCTTCGCATTCGTAACGGACGCAACAGTTCCAATTGAGAGATTTTTCTTGATAATTCATTGTTTAATTTATGTTGTTTGCGTTTGTGTTGATTTGTGTATGTATGTAAAACTCTTTATTGTGCATTAACACATGAAATTAACAGATAACAAGAAAAACAGATGTACAAACTGTATCCTTCTTTCTGTTCATTCCAACTTTCGCTTTTTTCACAGCTGGCACCCAATGCGACTTATGATCGGCCGCATGCTGCAAGAAGTCAGTATAATGATAGAAATCACGCGGCCAGCCCAAGTATCGGCTGATTCCACTCTGCCCCATATCGCCATCGACAATATACGGATGGTGGACTGTTTGCCTGAACCACCGGTGTTCAACGGATCCTGCCAGCCGCGACAGTTGAAGTGCAAGATTATGAATGTAAGTCGAGATTCCAAAAAAATCGCTACTACAATCATAATAATCTGTAGGTTTTTGTGGAAACACTATGTCTTCTTAGAATAGTCGTTAATACTCTCAAAGAGTTTAAACACAGTTACTTATCATCATCATTTCAGCCGAAAGACGGTCTCTGCTAAAATAGGTCTCCCCAAGGTTCGCCAAACAGACCGGTCCAGCGCCATCCGTATCCAACGCGTTCTCGCAACCTTCAGTCGTAGTTCCATCTTGTTGGAGGCCTACCTACACTGCATCTTCCAGTCCATGAACGCCATTCGAGAACCTTTTGTTCACATTGGTCATCAGGTCTACGAGCGAGCATTAATCACAATCAATCAATTATTACTATTTTAATTATTTTACATCATCATAATCAGCTGGAAGATGTCTGCTGTTAAACAAAGGCTCTCTCTTCGAAAGTCAAAACGAACGACGACTTGCCATCTGTACCTCTACCATGAGTTTACACTAGTTTACGTGACCGTACTCGCTAGTGACGGCGTAAATTGTTTGTATGGAGAATTGTACAGCGCCTCTAGCGGTCACTTACGGAAGTACAATTCTCCATACAAATCATTTACGTCGTCGCTAGCGAGTACGGTCACTGTGAACTAGTGTAAACTCATGGTAGAGGCACTGCATTTACCAGTTACCTGTAGTCTCATGAGGTTATCAGTCCCCCTAGGTGTATTTCTGTTCGTGTTCCCCACTCGAGAACCTATCTGTTATCTTGTTCTTCGAGCGATGTGGCCTGCCCATTGCCACTTCAACTTCGAAACTAGTGGATCATTCTACAATTTCTTTACTGGACTTGCTTTGTGCAACCACTGACAAATAAATTACAATAGCTTCGTCATCATCCCCAACATTTGATAAATTGGTAATTTACATTGCAGAAATGGTCTTGCATTAAGCTACAACAGGTCTGCGATCTGGTGAAAGACTGTGACGACGGCAGCGACGAGAACAAGAATTGCGGTATCTATTTTTGTACCTACCCTTACTATTATTTTGTTAAAATAGTAAGCACCACTATTTCAAATAAAACTCGTGTGGCAATTCAATGGGGATTTGAATTATCAGGTCGTATATTATTGTCATTCATTCTGAGTCGATAATTACTGGTAGTTCTTTAACCGCATCGAGCATGTTTTGGATGCTTGCGACATCCTTCTTCAAAGTGTTATTTTTCATGTGAAAAATTTACTCTCCATTTATCTTAACTTTATTTCTGCAGATAAAATGCCCTATGGGTCGTATTGCAACTTCGAGCAGGACAACTGCGGCTTTGAAGACATACCTCAGTGAGTTTTATTAGTTTTTTACTTCTCATGTTTAGTACATCCTTAAAAATTCAATTAGTGGAAATTAAATGCGATTAACAGAAAAAAAACTTTATTTATTTATATAATACAGCTAAAAAGCTTGTATTAAAATATTTTTAAACAAAAACTCATTATTTTAACATGCCCAATTTGGGATGTCCCAATTTTTGACAACGTATAATAAATCGAAAACCGTTTGGAGAAATAGGCTTTGTGAAGCGTTTTCAGAAATCAGATTCCGAAAATATGATAAACTGAATTAAATAAAGAAAATTTAAGTAATGACCTTCATTTGACCCCTGCAGTGAATCGTCGCAAAGGCAGATATAAAGCAGGTCTACACTCTAAAGCAAATTGACAGTTTGGAATGTTGCTGTCCTGCTTATAATAGCAAAGAGTGACAAAGACAGAACTTTAATCATATGATGCGCACCTGGCTTTAAACAGTTGTCATTTATCGTAAAGTCCGAAATGTATACGAGTATTTCCAATGTATTTTTACAAATTTAATTATTAAATTACTACGTTACAAGTAAATATAAAAGAATTTAAATATCAGATTTTAATAAAAAATATCTATTTACTATCACACCATTAAACAAATAGAATTAATCGAAGCTAAAAGAGAAATAAATAAAACTATTTGTCATGGTTCATTTAGGACCCTAAGCCGTGCTTGTATTATTGACAGTGACAAGACAAATCAGTAGTGCCACAGATTATGTTATGTACGACTTGAAATTTTCTAGGCAATGGACCGTGGCTCTCTCACTGTGACGTCATCCAACGTATTTCTTAAAAAAATTATAAAAAAATAAATACTCAACCAAATTCAAAATCGATGAAAACGGTATCTTAAAATATCCTATTCTTTCCAAAAAAAATATAAAAACTATAGGTTATTTTTTTTGGTGCATCCCAATTGTAGTGGTCGATTATAATTTGGCAAGCATATCTAGATTGGATGACAATAGAAGTAAAACCAGCGAAAAATTTGCATAAGAAAATATTTTAAATTATTTATAATTTTAAATCTAAAAGGACTTTACCTAGTTTTGGAAGAAGAGAGCATTGACAATTTTGAAAGTATGCTTTTCCATGCATTTGTCAAATGTTGTCTTTTCTCCGGTTTTTTTTAACTTTTTTAATTTCACGAATGTTCTCATTATTTCTTTATGTCTCTTCAGAATCAGGTACCTACAGTGCATCATTATGCCCTCTTCATTTTTTCCAGGCCCATCTTAAAATGGTCTCGGCACAGCGGGCCCACACCAACCGACAAGACCGGCCCCAACTATGACCACACCTGCGGCCCTCCGGACCAGTACACCGCCAAAGTCATCCCTCCCCTTTCCCCCGCTCATATGAACTACACTATAGCCCAGTGTTTGGGTTACTATTTCTTCGTCAACATGAACGTTACTGGGCCCAATAGGGAGAAAGCGGATTTTGCGTCGACTGCAGTCATGAAGACTGTGGTGTTCAATCCACCGCCTAAAGTCCATGTTAACATCTCTTCCAGTTACTATAACTGTTGTATGGTGAGTCGGATTTATATAACCTTTAATTTTTATTTCTGTTATAATTTAACCTTTTAGAAGTCTGTGAAATTGTGACTGCTGCGCTGAATAAAAAAAACTTGTAAAAACATGCCAACATTAAATTAATTAGATATTTGATAATGGTATATTAGTTCTGATGAATTTCAAATTTATTCCTTGTCGAAATCCATTCCATAAAAACTTATGTTGATCTGAAACTCCACAGATACGTTTCTACTACCAGCAAAACGGAAGAAACTACGGTTCGTTGAGTGTAAACGTTGTTGAGCTCACGGCTCGTGGTAACATCACGACGTCTGTATGGTTCTCCACCAAGGACAAGGGCGAGAACTGGTATAGAGCTGCCATCTTCCTTCCTAACATCACTAGACGGTAAGTAATCGCTTAAAACTAGCTTTATATTGCAGACGTTTTTATTATGAATATTAAAGTGTTGGGCCAAGTACAGTACCTTGCGGTACACCAAATTTTGCACAAAGTTTTTTTGAAATAAAAAAATAATTGAAGGGCCTAACGCATAGGTTTACTAATTACACTCTAATTTCTCCGAACACTTCTAATTTGTTAGGTAAAACTAAAGTTTTAACTTTGAACGCGTGTTTAGCTGCATCAAACGCTTTGGCTTGAAACAAAGTTGATGGATGACCCATATATATCATGTGTTATATTTATACCTTCCTGTTTAACAGCTACTATCTAGAATTTAAGACGCGCATGGGGATGCGTATCTACTCTGACTCAGCTATAGACGACTTCTCTATGGCTCCGGAGTGTTTTGGGCTCAACGTAGACTCCACAGAGTTGGGAGACTACAACTACTACGATCCTGACTTAGAGGAGAGGACCACGCCCCATCCTGCGTTCAGCGACAAACAATGTAATTAAATCGTTGCTGTGGGCTACATTCAATACTTCTCTTGCTTTAGCTTTTCTACTTTCTTCTTGTGTTTTCTGTTTTTACTCAATAAACATTTTCTTTCTTTTGCATTTTGTCTTTTGTTTCTATTTCTTTTCTAGGGTTCCGTACCTCAGAAGGAAAAACGGAATCTCTATATATCAAGTCCTGTCTTGTTTTATCTACCTTTTAAATTTTAACACTCGCATGTAAATCGAACCTACTACTGCTGCAATAATGAAATTTGCCATGAAGCATAACAAGCAGAAAATCGTTATTTTATTTTTATACTTGTTGTAAAAATTTAATTACGTTTAAAAAAACAGCAGTTTGAACCAAATAAGTAGATTGTAGATCGTACTAAGACATTTTGTGTACTTAATGTTTTACCTGCATGATGGCATGTTGTGAAGATCGATTACCTGTCTATACGAATGTAATTTTTCTTTCCCCTTTGCCAAAAAAAAAATGTAACAAGCAAAGACCATATTGGTTATGGGAATTGTTTAATTGTACGAATATCCTTTTCAATGCCAAGTCTAGCCAAAACGTGAAACTACATTGAACCTTATGTCATTGCGTGAAGACAACTTTGACGTTGTACTTTGTGACGCATAGCCGTCGTTGGTGTCGAAAATGATATTTCGCATACCATCGTCAACCGAAAGACGTTCACTGCTGGACACAGGCTTCCCTCAAAAAACGCTACAATGACCCCCTGCACCGCCAGCATATATCAGTCTATCTATTCCGACTCCTGCCCTGCGACCTTTACCAGTATCCATGTGACGGATATCTTTTGGAGCGTAACCAGTTGACATGAATGTAGACGTTTCCTAACTGCGTAATGCTTACCTCGTTCCTGAGAAAAATTCAACTCCTATGAGTGTTTTGTACTCCAGAAGAAGCAGAAAAGTATGTATGTATGTGAAAATCTTTATTGTACATAAAAACATGATACATATAAACCTATTGAACGCCAACGTCGCCTATAGATGACAATACGGTAATACAAAAATTAACCTACCCACTCCGCATGAGAATCAATTTTGTTCGTAATAAAAATGATTTGTGGCGTTCAAAATTTTAACAGATAACAAGACAAACAGATGTACAAAAGCGAACTTATCCCTTAAAAGTCTTGAGAGAGATGTCTATAAATTTGGTCTCATTTCCAGTCTACCGGTTCACTCCGTGCAGCGCCACCGGTCGTCTCGGCCCGAACCAAACCATGTGTGATGCAGTCTACAACCAGTCTGGTATCTCCGTTGCCGTGGAGCAAGGGATACAAGTATGGCAGGTGCCCGCTGAAGGATTATATACGTGAGTGAAACTGTGACACGATGTTGATGGCAATGTAAAACATGAAAAGAGATTTTTGCTGTTTTTTAGAAAGGAAGGTACTCGCTCTGCTTATTTTTCATGACATGGGGATGAGAAAATCTGGATGGCTTTCTGGATTTGTAATGAAAGAAAGTAAGAAAGAAAAATAACACAGAAATAAAAATAAAAAAATAAAAATGCGCATATCACGAAATTATGATTACGTCAGCAATAGGAATGTTGACTGACACCACCAATCAACTGACGTACTTTTTATGACCTGTCAAAACACAATTCTTCCATAGAGTTTAATGGGTTTTATGACGTCATTTGTTCGCCAACGCAATCAACTAACTAATTCATTTGTTTTAAAGCAACAAAAAATCTAATTTTGCAGTTAACCGAAAATTAATCTGGTTTTCAGGGGTAAATAAAGCACTTTTTTACTGGAGTCGTGTCGTGTCGATTTTTTAATGGCGTTACCATCCCTATTTTTTTCCACAAATTTTAGTCAAATCTGGTTAGATCACGTGGCAACCAATTACCAAGTCAATAATTTGCTTGAATAAAAATAATGTGTATGAAATTCCTCTAAAGCTTATTTTCTAGACTTGATAATTGCTGCTCATGAATCAATAAAGAATCCAAAACAGATCAAAAAATGTTGATATGTAGTAATGCTTACATGAGCTAGCCGGCAGCTAACGATGTCTCCCTTGCAGTATAATAGCGGTGGGCGCGAGCGGCGGGCTGGGCGCGGCGTGGGCAGGCGTGGCGCACGGCGCGGCTGCGCGTGCACTGTTCGAGCTGCACCGCGGGGAACGGCTGCATCTGCTGCCCGGCCAGCCAGGACTCAACGCCTGCAAGAAGGTCAGTTCACCTCCCTGACCATAACCACGATTTTTTTTTAATGCGAAGTTTCTTTTCGTTTCTGTTTTTAGCCGCAAGCTACACAGAAGAGACGTGGGACGGGGGCGCGAATTAGTTGTCATACTAGATGTATAGAAGCGTCGCGACCCAAAGAAGACAAAAAGACGGGGTGGAGACTCGGCCAGCGAACAACCGACGCGGACTGCGACGCGCCCTCGCCCCTCTCTCTCTGTCCCTCTGTCTCTTCTGTGTGGCTGGCGGCTAAAAACAGAATCGAAAAAAAACTAAGAAAAACTAAGTGCACCTATGCAGTCAACATTTTGGTCCTGAATCTCAGTCACCAACCAATCATATTCATATTCTTCTCAGAACACAATAAATACTTAGATCATCATATTGATTGAAATCGTCACGCTCTCTGCTCAGTTAGTCGGCCTGTAAGTTGTGTCACTGGGCAAAAAATTTTTAACTTTTTAACACGCTAAAAAATAAAAATTTAAACTCCTTTTCGTGTGTGTTCGCTTTTCAAATGTTTTTTTGAATATTTAGTTACCTAAATGCTATTTTTCTGGAGTTCATTGTACTAAAGGTAACTTGACGTAAATAGAAGATATTTATTTTTTAAAAGATAATTTAAAGTATATACTTAATTTCAATTACATTGATTTAGATAAAGGCGTCATAAAATGGAGATGCAGAAAATTTAATTTGAAAATTAGCAAGGCAAGTTGAGTTCGTTACGTTGATGAGAAAACAAATGAATGATGTGATTTATAATTTTCTGATAAAAAAATTAAAGCATGAAAGCATTTTCGATCAAAGATTATTATATCAATTTTAAACATTAACTTAAAATAAGCTGAATGATTTTACTCTTTTATGAACTAAATTTGCTTTCATGTCTTTTAATTACAATATTGTCTTGTAATTTAATTTTTTTGGTTATATCGAGAAATATTTCAAAATATATGCTTTCAATATAGTATCTATTTATTATCATTTATTTATTAATGACCGCTAAACTATTAAGTAATGAACATTTTATAATTTAGTTTTTATAATTTACCTCAGTATATTATCTTAGTTCTTTGATCATTGTATGCTCGATACGTTCACAGCATATTAGTTATTATTATTAAGACACACGATATGTAAGTAATAGGTAGGTATGTGCAAATATAATTAACGACCTAATATTTTAACGACCGGTTTAGCCTAGTTGGTAGTGACCCTGCCTACGAAGCAAGAGGTCCCGGGTTTGAATCCTGGTAAGGGCATTTATTTGTGTGATGAGTTCTTGATGTTTTCTATGTATTTAAGTATTTAGACGACCAAATGGCCTAGTGGTTAGAGAACCTGACTATGAAGCTTGAGGTCCCGGGTTCGATTCCCGTGTCGGGGCAGATATTTGTATGAAAAATACGAATGTTTGTTCTCGGATCTTGGGTGTTTAATATGTATTTAAGTATGTATCTATCTATATAAGTATGTTTATCCGTTGCCTAGTACCCATAAGTTAACACAAGACCATAACACAAGCTTTACCTAGCTTACTTTGGACTAGGTCAATTGGTGTGATATGTATTTTATTTATTTATTATTTTTATTTATATTTATTTTTATAAGTATGTTTATCGTCGTCTAGTACCCATAATACAAGCTTTGCTTAGTTTGGGACTAGGTCGATTTGTGTAAGATTGTCCCCTAATATTAATATTAATATTAATAATGCCGCACAAGAAAAATAAAAAAAACTTACTTCGTATTTAATTTTGCTACTTAATTACGGGTTTCTAAATTAATGTAGCGCGAAAACGGGGTAACCTGTAAGTAAAACACCTACGGTTACGGGGCATCTGGCCATCGTAGGCCCAGTAGTGGGGCGTATATAAGCCGACACACATCTACCTATATAATCCTCTACAAGTTGCTCTACTCCTCCTATTTTCCACAGACACTTTCAGCCCAAGAGAGCCATGAGTGTTCACGGAAGCTCAACGACTCTTCCATGATGTTCACGAGCAAGACGCACGAGGTGCGGAACACTCACGTGCAGGACGGCGGTGGCGGCGGTGGCGGCGCCACGTATGTCTTTCTGGTAAGTTTCCTTAACGATATTAACCACAGAAATAATAATAAAGAGGATAGAAGTGCCTTAGACGCGTGACCTTGGCGCCGCGCTTGTGACTCGTAGGTCACAAGCGCGCGACTAGTGGCTCAGTGCTATTTGAAACGTGGGTATGACAACAAGTGCTTTATAATGGTGTTTTGCAGCATTAGCAATTGCGGAAACTCGTCCACACTGTGTAATTACACTAATAAGGGGATTACATTTCATTGGTATGTATTAATTTAATGTAATAATGCGGTTTATATCAAAATACAACTTGAGAAAATATTTCATTATGAAATATTGGTTTACACGTTATTAACACGAAACTTCATATACCATTGCTACTCATGCCCATAAAAACGCAGGTCGTTTTGAATTATACGCAGCAATGTAAAGTAATTTTTGATAACCCTTCCGTCTTGCACAAAAGTTCGTGGTACGGACAAAAAAACAGGTTACGACTAGTACAGACATAATGCCGACGCGGCCAATAAATGGCGCCGTTGTGTAAATGTGGGTATGACTTACGTTGAGTGTTATTCAACGCTATCTCTAAGGTGTAAGGTTCATAATTGTTTGTAAGCAAAAATATTAGTAATTGTGTGCGTGATTGCGTAGTACGGTTCCGGTATTTTGCATGTGTGCATTAACACAGTAAGTAGAGGGGATGAAACAGCGACACGAGTTCCGGAAGAAAAGGAACTAAGGCATTTCTATCCTCTTTATTATTATTTCTGTGATATTAACCCTCATGTTTTTACAATACGAGTAGAAGCTTCCATCCCACCCATCTCTTTTCTCCTTTATCTCAGCTTTCTCCTCAGAAACGCTATAAAATCTAATACCTTCGCAGGTGGACAAAGAAGGCCAGCATATACCACTAATAGTGGCGGGTGGGGGCGGCGGCCTGTCAGTGGGAGCCTTTCGGGACGACGGGTCCCAGCATGCTCGACCTGCCACCAATGCCACTCCGGAGTCTGGGTACATGTACGGACAGCCTGGACGGACTTCTGGTAAGAATGAGAAGCTTCTGAGAAGTGACCGTCTTTTTTTACACAAAGTTGACCCGTGATTGACCTCTATCTATATCACCTGATGAATAGTGCGGATGAAGCCAAAGGTGTATCTTAGTGATTCAAATCACTTCCCTTCTTATTCAAATTTCTTTGATTTTGTACACTGCTAACACTAGAAGTATCTTACGTATTTACAGAATCTAAAAATTGACGTGGGCAGACATGTTTAACAGCCTTGTATGATTCTTTCTTCAAATTTGATACTTCTAAGGTTGTCTCTGCAAATAATAATATAGTAATTGGTTTTCGCTCTCTATTTGATGATTCGCTCTCTGTTTCGATGGTTCGATGTAACCACTCAACTGTATTCAGGTGCGGGAGGTGGTTGGGTGTCGCGCGCGGGTCCTCTTACGCCGGGCTTCGAGCTTGTCCGCGGGGCTTCCCTGGCTGAGGGCGCGGTTGGCGGCATGGCCTGCGCCGGCGGCGCCCACGGCGGCTTCGGGGGCGGCGGGGGAGGCTGCTTGCGGGGCGGAGGGGGAGGAGGATGGATTGGTAAGTGGTTTGGGTGCTACGTAGGTGAGATGTTGAAGAGGGACTGGTGACTTAATTGAGCTTTGAAGTGTCCGTAAATATTTTCACTCGTCGAAGGATCAGTATTAAATTACCTAACACATGTGAATAATTTTGATACAAAAGCAATTTATCGTCTCCCTTTGAGAAATGCTCCCGTTGAGAAATGAAAAACTAGCAGCTCTCTATCCCGTGGGTATTTAGGAAAAATTAATTCAAATTATTCATCTTTCTAGCTTCAGCGATTTAAGATGTGCGTTGTCAGTTAGTCAATCATGTTACTGTTTTATATTCAGTTTCCAAAGTTCTGCTATCCATTTAATTTTGTGTCAGTGTGCTTCTTAGGTTTAAAGCTCCATAATTGAGATCTTTTCATTATATGGATTTTTTTTTCTTCGTTCTACCCATAACAGACGATAAATACTGTCTATTTCGGTGCACGTGTCTCTAGATTGGTGAAAAGTGGTTACTTTATAAAAGTCTGTTTCCGCAGGCGGCAATACCAACGAGGGACAAGGGCAGCACGGGGGTGGCGGCTGGTCGTACATCGACACGACGCGAGCCATCAGGGAGTTCAGCGAGGTCACCGTGGCCCAGCGGAGCAGCCCTGGCGAAGTCTGGATCATACCTGCTATTCACGTAAGAACAGATGATAGTGTAGCGACTCCTAGCGTCATCTAACCATCAAACGGAGAACTCGGCCGCTTAACTACGGTATCCTATTTAGTGTTGCACCGAATGTGGGTCCTGCCGAATGTCGAATTCGGCCGAATGTTCGGTTTAAATATGTGCCGAAGCCGAAGTTCGGCCGAATTTCGGCCGAAATTCGGTTAAATTTCGCGCGCTTTTGCTCTGAACAGGTCAGATCGTGTTCATTTCGTCGCTTGTAATTTCACTCACCCGCGTCCCTCCCGCCTGCCACACGCGTTCATCCCGCGGCCTCTCAATTCTCATTTTGTGTTAACGATAACGCGTGCATTTCTTTATTTACTCTGTTTTTTTTTAGTTTTTTGATTGAATAAGTGGCATAACGTAGCTAGGGCATAGAGACGTTAACTTTTCTCCACCACAACCTGGCACTGGTTAGAAATATTAAGAGAAAATAATGTTTTTGTCAAAAAAATATTAAGCGTAATTGCAAATCATGAATATTTGAAAACCCTGCTTTGAAATTAAATGTTTTAAAATAATAATAAATAAAAATGTTTTGTTACATAAATAAAAATTAAAAAACTGAAATTCAAAGTAAAAATTAAATAATCTCAAATAAGTTACAAAGAAGAAAGAATGTTATGTTACCTTGCTGATAGATAATATTACATTTGATACTTAATTAACTTTATTAAAGCATATTTTGATACTTGATTTTGTTTGTTTTCTAAGGAAATAAAAACAAACACGAACATTCACGTTAAGTACCTATTTACTTACAAATCATCATTTTGATGTAGATTTCATTTAAAAATAAATTTCTTTTAACTTTTCCATTTCTTATTTAAATTAATTTAAACTACCGAATTTCGGCCGACATTCGGCAAATATAACCGAAATTCGGCCGAAGACGAAGTTCGGTAAAAGCTGCCGAACTTCGGTAATACCGAATGTGAAACGAATTTCGGTGCATCTCTAATCCTATTTATCTCGCCTCATTCGTTTTTCATTTAATTCTTATTCCGTCTCATTCTTTATTCGTCTTCGTCTTGTTCGCTATCCGTCACTATCTTTTTTGGTCAAATTCTGCAACTTGTCTATCTCTTAATACGTCACTTTTTCGTCACGGTCTTCCTTGGACTCATTCGTCGTTCTTCTCTTTCGTTTTTTGTCGCCAAAATTATTTTCATACGTTCGGTGCTGGTTCGTAAGTAAATGAGACAAAAAACGAAAGGGAAGAACGACGAATGAGTCCAAGGAAGACCGTGACGAAAAATGAATAAGACTTATTAAGAGAGAGGCAAGTTACAGAATTTGAACAAATAAGATAATGATAATATATAAGATAAGATAGCGAACAAGACGAATACACAATGAGACGAAATAAGAATTAAACGAAAAACGAATGAGGCGAGATAATAGGATACCTGTGGTCCACATTGGTGACCCATTACAATTGACAAAATACAACCTTCGAAGACAACATAAAAGACAAAGAAATACAGTCTCACAGCAAATATTAGAGCTAATGAAAATTATATGAGGCAATATTATATCCAACGTTGGTAGGTGTAACGAAATGAGCACTAACGTTATTAGGTCAAATATTATTTATTTTTATTAGCAATACGGCTGCTCACCGAATCTAAGATTATTTAATAAGCAAAAAGTTTTTCGGGTGCGCCGGCGGGATTCGAACCCACGTCTCCTGGGTATGCGCCCCAACCTGGGTGTTCTACCAATTGAACCACGTCGCTGCCAACCGACTTCCCCGAAATAAGCGAAAGGGTATTGGCGTATGTAAGCGATTAAGAATATCGGGGAAGTCGGTTGGGAGCGACGTGGTTCAATTGGTAGAACGACACGGTTGGGCTAACGATAAGCAGTTTATTAAAATGTTAAAAGATTTCCTTATTAAAAAATGTTACTACACCTTAAAAGATTTTTTTGACGATAAAGTTAAAGACACCTTCTAATTTGATCTAATTTGATTCTATTTTGATTTTATTTTGATTTGATTTGATCTAATTGTAGTGATTTGATTTAATTTGACTTAATTTGACTTAATTTAATTTAATTTAATTTTAATTTGACTTAATTTGTTTTAATTTGATTTAATTTTGTTTTAATTTAATTTGATTTGATTTATTTAATTTATTTTAATTTAATTTGGTTTAATTTATTTTATTTGTATCTTATATTATAGTATGCTGTGCCTTACCAGGGTCCATGTGAAACAAACAAATGTAAACATCCATAATGTACCATGGTTGCAATAAATGATGCTTATGATTATGAACACCCAGGTTGGGGCGCATACCCAGGAGACGTGGGTTAATAGGTCAATTAGGGGAACGGGAACTCCAACTACTAGATATTGGGACTGTTCCAGGACTGCGGCTGCGCATACCGCTGCGTGGCGCTGAACGAGTTGCGCAGCGAGGCGCGCTGCTACTGCCCCTCCACTTGGATCACCGACGCCAACGACCCCACCAAGTGCATACGTACGTACAATACGTTTACCTTTAGTTTACCACTGACAGATGGCTTGCCTTCATTTCATTTCCAACTTTAACACCATACAAATAAGGGGCCATCCATAAATTACGTCACACATTTAGGGGGAGAGGGGGGGGGGGTCAAACGATCTGTGATACTAGAGCAAAATAATGTCGATTTTCATAGTAATAAGTGTGACAAGGGAGAGGGGTCCAAATTGATCGAAATTGGTGTGACGTAATTTATGGATAACCCCTAAAGTAGCTAGGTATTACAAAATCTGCAAACGTGGGTAACAGTATTCTAAAATTGGCTTTATTTGTAGGTCGTTAAAGTTGAATATGAAATGGCGATAAGACCGCCTATTGTCTGCCTGTTTTTCTTTTTATTGTTATGAATATTTTTTTTCTGTATTTTTTTGGTGATCAATAAAGAATATTTGTATTGTATTGTATTTGAAGGCAAACCATCTGTCAGTGGTAAATTTTATGCAATTTTACTGTACTCAGGACCTACAAGGAGGTTCCGACGGAAGACCAGCGTCGGCTGTAAAGACGCGTTTCCACTTAGTGTTCTGAATAAAAATTCATCATCATCATCCCAGCCTATCTATATACGTCCTACTGCAGGGCACAGGCCTCCTCTCCGAACGAGAGGGTTTGGGCCGTAGTTCCCACGCAGGCCCAGTGCGGATTGGGAACTTCACACACACCATTTAATTTCTTCGCAGGTGTATCCAGGTTTCCTCACGATGTTTCCTTCACCGTAAAGCTCATGCTAAATTACCAATGTAATTTCGCACATAAATTCCGAAAAACTCTGAGGTGCGAGCCGGGATTTGAACCCATGAGCCATGACCCTCTGCTTGAGAGGCCATAGGTCGAACCACTAGGCCACCACGGCTTACCATGTGATCGGTACCAGTGATCAGCTAAACCAGTGAATAAACATTCATTATAGAGCAGTTGGTTGTTTAGAACAAAATCGTACCGAGCGAAGTTCGCTGGCGGAATTGCGTTTTCACCAGTTCGTACAGGGCTCCCTGACGATAATGGACACCATTGATATATGATTTGCTTTTGGGTAATGCAGCGTTTGTAATGAATGATCGCTATTTCATAATTTCGGCTGTACCTATATTATTTGAAAGCATCGTTTTTCATTGCTCGCTCGCCACAGAATGCATTCTCAGAAGCGGACTGAACGAAGAATTCTATCAAACACATTATCGCCTTTCCACCAGAGATGTGCTACGCTACGTTCAATGGTCCACATAGCATAGCACTGGTGGAAACGGGTTCAACTAAGCTATAATAATAAATCTATTTATTCAGATAACTTGGATCCATTCTTCGTTAGTTACAATGGGTGCTTAATAACTATGTCAGTAGCATAAGCTATCATTTTTATATGGATGCGTGCTATGGATGCTGCTACGGATGCGTGCTACGGATGCGTGCTACGGATGCGTGCTACGGATGCGTGCTATGGATGCGTGCTGTGGATGGTTGCGAATGTCCCCCCACCGCGCTGCCGCTCCGCGCGCCCCTGTCGACACATCGCATAGCTCGAGCAGCGCATCTTCTTCGCACAGCTGCATCGCGGCTGCTAATCTGCATAGCGCATCTTCCTCGCACAGCTACAATAGCTTAGCATTGGTGGAAACGGTCACACAGTTTCGTAGTAGTAGCTGACAGAACAACACTATATGAGGAAATTAATAATTCAGATCTTGTGTGTTGCAGTTCAAGAATCGTGGACGAGGCTGTCGGTTATTCTGGCGTGGACTTTGGGGGGACTTCTCGGTGGCCTCGCCCTTAGCGTACTCTTTGGCTGTCTGTACTTGTGTAAGTAAAGACGTTGAGTCATAAGCATAAAGACATAGAAGGGACACTCGACAATGGAAACCCGCTTGTTTAATTACAGCGAAACTGATATTTTCAAATGTGAACTCAAGACCTGATTAATACACATACAAAGGAATCTAATTTTACTCCAAAATCTGGCCAAACACGTCTGAGAAACCACTTGTTTTTTTTTCTCTTTTTAACAGAGGCTAAAATGACAAACCACATACACACAGATTACTTAATAGTTACTTCGTAACAGATACTGCATCCCGTACAAAATCTTGGTACTTACCGCGATTGTAGCCACAGATTATACTACTCCGTCTCCTTAAGAATGTGTGCGTGCCGACAGTGACAAGGGCTGGTAGTTTGGATTAATTTTTTTTTCTCTACATGTTGTTTTACCATTTTGTCGGGATAATTGCTATATATTATATCCATGCAAACTTTCTAGCACTAATATTCCCTAAGCTAAGCCACGGACGGACAAAGGGACAGACGGTCATGGCGAAACTATAAAGGTTCCGTTTTTGCCATTTTAGCTCTGGAATCCTAACAAAAAAGGATATTTATTGTAATACGCAGAACACATTGCCATGCTCACAGTACCCTAACGTTATACTAGATACGACGGTCAACTTTTGAACTTCGCATCGTGCCATTCCGCTCTCGCTTATAGCTTTTTATAGAAGAGTAAGAGGGACAGCACGATACGAACTTCCAAATTGTTATATTAGCTATTAATTCTAGCATAGTCATATTAAAGTTTGCCCCTGTTTCACCATTTTCACTTATAAAAGTCCAGGCGGCATATTTTTCCGTGGCGCGCGCTTGTGACAACCTACTGAAATTTCGATCTTAGCAGATCGTCCCCGCGGTAGGTAAATATCGCGCGTAAGTACATGGCATGCATGAGGCCTGACATACAGCTTTGTGTTTATCTGTTTCTGTTTAATAATAATAACAATAGCCATCTCTATTTAGTTTCTTCATTGATTTCATAAAATGGCGACCGAGCCGAGTCCTGCAGGTTTATTGTCTAACGTTTCTGACGTTTGCCTTCGCAATCACTATTTCTATCTGTCAAACGGTATACTTAAGATGATGACGGAGCGAAGGCATGCGCCCGAGTGTTAGACAATACGGCCTTTGTATGCTTATTGCCTAACGCGCTAACACTTGCTTTCGCATTTACTATTTCTTTCTGTCAAACGTTATAAGATGGTGATAGAAAGAGATGGTGAAAGCGAAGGCAAGCGCTCTGTTCTCTTTAATTACCTAGTAAAACTTGCTACTTACAGCAGTGCTATGCTACAACATTATGCTGAGTGGGGCCCAATTTATACTATTCGATGATTTTTATTTGTGTCTTTCCTGTCAACTGTATTTCCTGTGTATCGAATATGTGTAAATAAACATCTCTCTCTCTCAGTGTTTTTTTATAATTTTTGTCGAGGCTTTGAACACTCCAGGTGATCACGTCAACCTCATGGGTGCATACTCAATTCCGGGTGTGTAATGATACGAGGGGCGTTCAATATAAAGTGAGAATGAGATGCAAACTCTTTTAATATTACGAAATTAAATACTGGCCGGTAAAGCTAATCTATCTAGCTGATTGCTATGAAAAAAAAAACTAACTGTCTTTTGTTTAAAAAAATATACGGTAATTTCTTTGCAATGCTATTGAGTACGTTAGCGAAAATGGAGAAAATTGAACTGCGCGCCGTTATCAAATACTTCTATTTGAAAAATTTTTCTACGGACCAAGTCAATTTGGATTTGCGGGACACTTTAGGGTCTAATGCTCCTCCGTATTCGACAGTCGCACGTTGGTGCGCCGAATTTAGACGTGGAAGAACATCGACAATGGACGACCCCCGCTCCGGACGCCCTACTACAGCAGTAACTGAAGAAATTGTGAAAAAAGTCGAAAACTCAGTTTTGGCGGATCGTCGTGTCACGGTTCGTTTTATTGTTGAAAATGTAAAGATTTCAACGGGGAGCGTGCATAATATTTTACATGAACGCTTGGGTATGAAAAAGGTATCTGCGCGTTGGGTACCAAGAATGCTTACTGACACGCAAAAACAAACTAGACTAGAGATTTGTCAAGAAGCTTTGAACCTGATGCAGCAAGACCGGGAACTTTTTTTGGCGCGATTTATAACAATGGACGAAACATGGCTCCATCATTACGACCCAGAAACGAAACTGCAGTCATTGACATGGAAAAGGCCATCATCTCCAACTCCGAAGAAATTCAAGGTGAGCCCATCTGCCGGTAAGGTCATGGGCTCTGTTTTTTGGGATGGTAAAGGAGTATTAATGATTGAGTATCTCGAGCATGGAGCCACTATTACGGGCACATTATACGCCAAACAAATAGCAACATTGCGCAATGAGATCCGCGAAAAACGGCGAGGTAAACTCTCGAAAGTTGCGCTGTTCCACCAGGACAATGCCCCGGCACACAAGTCCGCCGTTGCAATGGCTGCAATTCGTGATGCTGGGTTCGATATCCTTAAGCATCCTCCGTATTCACCAGATCTCGCTCCCAGTGATTTCTACCTATTTCCGAGATTGAAACAATACCTGAGAGGCCAGAACTTTGAAGACGACGACGCGGTAGTCGCTGCAGTACAAGATTTTTTAAGTACTCAAGATGAGACTTTTTTTAAAAATGAAATTTCAGTTTAGAAAAAAGATTTAATAAGTGTATTATGCTAAAAGGTGACTATGTCGAAAAATAAAATGACATTTAGTATAAGTTGTTTATAACATACTCATTCTCACTTTTTATTGAACGCCCGTAGTAGATATAACAACATTTGATATAACTGTAACATTTGGTATAATGCTACATTTGACATAATTGAATTTACTCGAGAAGTAAACATTCTACGATTCTTTTATAAAATAAACTAACCTAACCTAACCTAATGCATATCAAATAGAATTAATATCAATCCTCCGAAGTTTACTTTTTGAGTAAATCGCATTATATCAAATGTAAGCATTATACTAAATGTTACAGTTATATCAAATGTTGTTATATCTACCGAGGCGCACCCCTCAATTCCCTATTCAAGGGACAAATCAATAGAATGGTATAATGCTTTGTCTAACGACGGCCCTGTTAGCCAACAATTGACCTGGCCATTGTGCATGGAACCCAAACCTGCAAACTCTTCTTCTCAAGTCTAAAGTCCGGACGCACTTACCGCAGATTTATTATTTTAGAGGGACGCGACTTTGTTCATTAAATCAAGATGACTATCTTGATTAAATCATCCTTACTTTAAAAATCATCTCTGTTAACAATATTTGCTGACAGGATAATGATTAATGACGACAAAACACCTATTCAAAGTAAAATATTTGCAGATAACAAGTTCCAACGCCGTAAGGAGACCGACCTCCGTCAGAAACACCTCCTCGAACAAGAGGTCCAGTTGCACCGCCTACGGAACGCTCCCGGAGGGAACGAGAACCCTCTCAGCATGGCTTTCAACCCACACTACGGGAGTGAGAGCATCCTGCCTCAGGGTATTGATGTGAGAGGGCTGCCGCAGGTGTCTAGAGAGAGCTTGAAGTTGGTTAAGTAAGTATCGAGGCCTTACAGCTCCTGGAGACTTTTGGGTCATACACAGGTTAAGAAATAAATAAATAAATAAAAAATATCATGGGACAATTCACACCAATTGACCTAGTCCCAAACTAAGCAAAGCTTGTACTATGGGTACTAGACAACGGATAAACATACTTATATAGATAAATACATACTTATATACATATTAAACACCCAAGACCCGAGAACAAACATTTGTATTTTTCATACAAATATCTGCCCCGACACGGGAATCGAACCCGGGACCTCATAAGCTTCGTAGTCAGGTTCTCTAACCACTAGGCCATCTGGTCGTCTACAAAAGCAAAAGTCGTCTCTCCTGTGGACATAAAATTAGCGACTCTGAATCAGCAAACTTAAGATTTGTTTAATTGGGCCGAAAGTTGGCCAGGCGTCCCACATGCCGATGTAGACTTAACTGAACATTACTCGATATAAAATAACCGCTTGTTTAAATATCCTATGTCACTCGCGGAACAGAGACGAATCTAATGACACCTCACACTTCAAAATCCATTGAGCCGTTTAGGATGCAGGGCGTGCCAAAGAATGATACATACATAAATACATACGCTCGAAAAACACACCCTCCTTCGACAGTCTGTGAAAATATTAGCTATAGGCCCTTAACTCTTATCATGTCCACAGGAGACATGCGAACAAAAAAATGTGTATGACCCTTGTAGACAGAAATTGATTCTTGCTCTTTCTCGCTTTTGAAGTCCCTTTGTAAAAAAACCCGGACCACGTGGTCTCTGTGTCCCTAATAATCCCTATGATATTGTGTCTAATATTAGTAGC
Source organism: Archips crataeganus (assembly GCA_947859365.1). Classification (NCBI taxonomy): domain Eukaryota; kingdom Metazoa; phylum Arthropoda; class Insecta; order Lepidoptera; family Tortricidae; genus Archips; species Archips crataeganus. The sequence goes on along the minus strand of OX402071.1, from coordinate 2,790,099 downwards.
AGAGTTGGCCCTAGGGTAGAGCGAGTAGAGCAGCTAGGGTTATAGTAAGGGGCACCAAAATTCAGGTGCGAAAACAAAATTTTGATAGTGATATTCGAGAAGCCCGCAAGGCGTGTAACTAGATAAAGGAGGACATAAAAACCATCGATCTAAAACGTAAAACCGACATCGGCAGCCGGTTGAGAGTTCAGCGGGCGTATTTACGTGACTGTATATGAATGAACAAAATCACATAGAACTTCGAAGGCAGTCGCGGGGCGGTGTGGTGTTGTTGGTATACCGCCACGTAAACATATTATGCGTGTGTTTTACGCTCAAAAGCAGAAAGGCCAGAGCCCGGCTGATTGGTAGAGCCTCGTTCACCTGTTTACCTAATATTTCTAACGTTTACTTCCCAGGGCGTTAGGGCAGGGTGCATTCGGCGAAGTATACCAAGGCCTATACCGGCACCGGTCCGGCAATGCGGTGGAAATGCCGGTTGCGGTCAAGACGCTGCCGGAACTGTCCACCGGTCAGGCGGAGAGCGACTTCCTTATGGAGGCCGCTATCATGGCCAAGTTTAATCACCCCAACGTGGTCCATTTGATTGGAGTGTGCTTCGACAGCCATCCGAGGTAAATCCTTTGTATAGAAAGATCATCATCATCATCATCATCAGCCTATAACAGTCCACTGCTGGACATAGGCCTCCCCCAATGAGCGCCATTGCGCCCTGTCCTCGGCTAGACGCATCCAGCTTCTACCAGCAGCCTTTCGCAGATCGTCACTCCACCTGGCCGGAGGGCGTCCTACACTACGTTTGCCAAGACGCGGTCTCCACTCAAGAACTCGTTTACTCCAACGGTTGTCGGTTCTTCGACAAATATGACCAGCCCACTGCCACTTCAACTTGCTAATTCTCTGAGCTATGTCGATCACCTTAGTTCTGTGTCGGATATCCTCGTCGAAAGTTTTCAACCAGTGCGTCCTACCCGTCATGACATACGGAGCTGAAACGTGGACACTCACAGTACGGCTAATCCACCAGTTCAAGGTCGCTCAGCGAGCTATGGAACGAGCTATGCTCGGAGTTTCTCTGAAAGATAGAATTCGCAACGAGGATAGAAAGATACGGAATATCAAATACCGGCAAGGCGCTTGCTGCATTAACTGTTCCAATTACATTCATTTTAATTTATGTATCAAAACCACAGAAATAATACCTAATAAGAGGAATAATGTTAACGTTCATATTTTTTTTAGGTTGCATGGAAGAGATCGCTTCGAAGCGATAAGGCCGCCCATTGCTTACCTTATTTTTTTTTCATGTACTTGTTTTTCTGTATTGTATTATTTGTGGTGTACAATAAAGAGTCATTGTATTGTATTGTATTGTATATTTTCCTCTTTAAACTTCTGTGTGGAGTGCACACTGTAACGTCCACTCTACTAAAAGGTTCATTTATCAATAAGCCCTACTCTGCTTATACATTTTGGCACCATACATCATCATCGTAGCCTATATACCTGGGGCCCTAGTGAAAAAGGGGTTTTATTCTGAAGAAGTTGAACAGCTGATTTCAACTTTACACATAAAATAGCTGTTTAATTTCTGCAGACTTAACCCCTTTTTCACTAGGGTCCCTACGTCCCACTGCAGGGCACAGGCCTCCTCTCAGAATGAGAGGGCTTGGGCCGTAGTTCCCACGCGGGCCCAGTGCGGATTGGGAACTTCACATACACCATTGAATTTCTTCTCATGTGTTTGAAGGTTTCTTCACGATGTTTTCCTTCACCGTAAAGCTCATGGTAAATTACAAATGTAATTTCGCACATAAATTCCGAAAAACTCAGAGGTGTTAGCCCGGACTCGAACCCACGACCCCCTGCTTGAGAGACCATAGGTCAAACCACTAGGCCGCCGCGGCTTCATATGCAATTATAACCGGTTCTAACTTATATACAGTACCCGGCCATAAAGATTGCATACGGTCTTTGAAAAAAGACTCGGCAAATGTCAGACATTTGCAGTCTTTTTCCAAAGACCGATATGTTTTTTTCATCACACTTGCGCTCGTCAATGGTGTTATTCCATGCCTGTATACTAAATGTCAAAGGCCTAATTTGTTCTTAAGGGAGTTATGGATTTACGTACAGTTTTTCTTCCCAAGGGAGTTCTAACTTATAGTTTTAAAATTTTCAAATAAACTAAGGAGGTTTCAAGTCAGCCAACGTTATATTTATATGTTTAAAACTTAGCTATAACCCAATTTTACTACACAAAACTTGTCTACGGTTCATGAAACTTCATAATTTTTATATTTTAAATTTATATCAAATGGTTTTTTTGCAATAATTTTAGTAAGTAAAAAGTAAGTATTTCAAACTAAATACAAACTGAAACAAAGATGCACAGAAAAAACCCCAGAAAAAAGACCAATGCTGGGAATCGAACCCAGGTCCTCAGCGTTCCGTGCTGCGTGCTTACCCCTACACCATCACTGGTCTAGAAGTTAGCGACGAATCTTTCCCATACATCGTACACTTCAGTCTGTTATAATCACATTTAGGCAGTGATAAAGCCATCTCTTGGTCCAGGTGAGCGGGTAGCTCCGAAGGAGTGTTGAAGTCTCTCGGTAGAGGGCATAACATAGATGCGCTTTATCACTGCCTAAATGTGATTATAACAGACTGAAGTGTACGATGTATGGGAAAGATTCGTCGCTAACTTCTAGACCAGTGATGGTGTAGGGGTAAGCACGCAGCACGGAACGCTGAGGACCTGGGTTCGATTCCCAGCATTGGTCTTTTTTCTGGGGTTTTTTCTGTGCATCTATGTTTCAGTTTGTATTTAGTTTGAAATATATGGTTTCACGGGATGACCGTAAAAGTAATAAAAAAATGAAGTTGAAGAAAATAAAAAAATAAATAGAAAAAGATACTTCATACTTAACTTGTAAAAAGTAAGTGTTGGCAGAATGTGGCCGTATGACCATTCGAATTCTAAACACAGTTTTCATTATCTATGGTAGATGACTTGAAAAAAGTGACAATCTGTATTGGCGGGTAGCCATTATTTATTTAATTTAAGTGTTTAGAGACAAAATAATTTAATTTTGGATTTTTTTCCTCGCAGTGTGATGAAAATCATTGTGTGTATCACGGGCAGTAAGGGGATTATAAACTCGAGTCATTAAATGCCCTCCGCCTCCGGCGTCGGGCTTCTAATAGGCTCTCGTTAGTAATCCCCTACTTACGGCCCTTGATGCACAATGTACTATTGTGTTTTTTTTTGCCGAGTCTATTTTCAAAGACCGGGTGCAATATTTATGGCCGGGTACCGTCCGGTAGTAAGAATACCGGTAACGATCCCTGCCCGAAAGATACCCGAGGTATAAATGCTAAGCACTGCCCAGCAGGTTCATAGTGCTGGAGCTTCTGGCGGGAGGCGACCTGAAGAACTTCCTGCGCGAGTCTCGCCCCAAGCCGGAGCGGGCCTCCGCGCTCACTATGAAAGACCTGCTGCTTTGCTCGCTCGACGTCTGCAAGGGCTGCCGGTACTTAGAGGCGAAGAGGTTTATACACAGGTTAGATTATTTAGTAGGTAAATGTTTTACTTGTTTTTTTGTTTTTTCTCCTTTTGTTATTTTTTGTTATACTTACTGCTTTAAATTATTATGTTACAACTTTATAGCCAGTCTAAAAATCAGCAATCCAAAAGTTTTTTGTTCTATCCCCACTGTTACCACTACTATTGTTGCTACTAGTAGTAGAGATAGGTGGAGTAAGACGTCCACTTGACCCTACTAGTAGGAAGAAATGGAAAATAAGTCCATCGATCTCTACCAGGGGATAGATAGTAGAGATAGATGGAGTTAAGACGTCCACTTGACCCTACTAGTAGGAAGTAATGGAAAATAAGTCCATCGATCTCTACCAGGGGGTTAGTTAGTAGAGATAGATGGAGTAAGACGTCCACTTGGCCCTACTAGTACGGAGTAGAGGAAAATACGTCCATTGATCTAGACCAGTGGAGATAGCTAGTTGGGATAGGAGGAACAGGTGCCTATTCCTGATTAGCTCGTCACAGAACTACCTCGTTTGTGACTCTATGCGTTCAATTTATTTTCAACATGCACCTTTATGCCCACCACAGGGACATAGCAGCACGGAACTGCCTCTTGACATCGCGCGGACCAGGCCGCGTCGTCAAGATTGCCGACTTCGGGATGGCTCGGGATATATACAGTGCCGATTACTACAAGAAGGGCGGGAAGGCCATGTTGCCCATAAAGTGGATGCCGCCGGAGGCGTATATCGACGGCGTGTTCACCATCAAGACTGATGTTTGGTAAGCATTACTCTACATTACTAACTGTTGACCGCGATTGCGTCTGGGAAGAATTCATTTTTCTGGGATAAAACTATCCTGACGTTCTTTTTAGGGTCTTAATTAGTCACCTTATTATTTGTCATGAGCAATGTATGACTTTTTGTGTTCCAATAAATAAATAAACTATCTCCATACCTACTGAATTTCATTTAAATCAGTTCAGTGGTTATTGATTTCCCACACAAATTTCCACCCGCCTTTTCACCCCCTTAAAGAATGATTTATGGAATAAAAACTCCCGGAACTCAAACTATCTCTATACCAAATTTCATCGCCGAGACCACAAAATAAGAATTTTGTAGACAAAATGATAGATCATTTAACTTATATTTACCGTTTCACTTCACAGGTCATTCGGAGTGCTCCTCTGGGAGGTGTTCTCTCTCGGCGTGATGCCGTACACGGGCTGCGCCAACCGAGAGGTCATGGACATGGTCTCCGGAGGAGGAAGACTCGAGAACCCCTATGGTATGTCATATAGAGTATTTAGTGAGAGGTCCTGCCGAGTTTTTGACGCATTTATTGCATTCATTCAATCTCGTGCTGTATCATTACTAGCAAAGCTTTAGTCCTGAAATTCATATGTAAGATATTTTGAGGATTCACTCTAATGACCAGTGTTTATCGAAACACGATTACTTGTAGTTCGCTCGATAGAAAAAAAAACCAATGTCGCCTCTAAAAAATAAAATAAATTCGTAGTACGACGCTAATACTGCACGGCAGGTCATGACTTTTTGAATGTTAATAAAACAAGATGTTTAAATACTATTAAATACGAGTGTCTCGGCGCCCAGTACGAGTTCGTCGCATTCGGTGTCGAGACACTCGGTTCGTGGGGCAAGAGCGCACGAGGGCTCCACGGAGCACTAAGCAAGCGCCTGAGAGAGGCAACAGGTGACCCTCGCGCAGGCAGCTTTCTCGCACAAAGACTTGCTATAGCAATTCAACGTGGGAATGCTGCCTGCGTGATGGGCACCCTACCTAAGGGTCCAAATTTAGATGGTAATTTTTAGTTTTTAATTTTTGTTTAGCTATTTTAAGTTAGTTTTAATTATGTTAATTTTATATTTAGTCTCTGTTTTTATACCTACTTTTATCGTTAATTGTAATATTGTTCGATTAACTAATAAAATATATTTGGAAAATGGAAAGACGAAAATGTCAGCATTGAAAAAAAAAAGAAAAAAAAAGATGTTTTCTAGGGCGTAGTGTTGCTACATTTTTTAAATATGTGTTTGTTTTAGTAATACGATGAAAATACCTAAATATACGCGCAGTCTAACCAACCTATCTTGAACCATCGTGCTTCCCCCTTGTCCGATAGTCACTTGCGTTAGCTCTCTTTTGGTCATCGATCGGACGGGGAACTCGTGTCGCTCGCGCTTACGCACGGCTTTGATTCTAGCCGCTCTCACGCACACAACACGAGTGCATAGAATACCTAAAATCGATTAGCGCCAAAAGCTAAGGTCATCAACATCCCAGCCTATATACGTCCCACTGCAGCGCACAGGCCTCCTCTCAGATAGCCAGAGCTTGGGCCGTAGTTCCCACTGTTAGTTAAGATGTACCTTACCCCCTTTGATAAACATCGTGTTACTTACAGGGTGTCCGATAGAGATCTACAGGCTGATGTGTGACTGTTGGAACCCCTCCCCCGCAGAGCGGCCGTCCTTCGCCACGATGTTTGACCACTTACAGCGGTTTTTACAGGTGCGTGTCAAAATAATCACCGTATTACTTTGACGATTGGACCCCTGTCGAGGCGGATATTATGTATGAAAAAAAAATGACGTTTGTTCTCCAATCTGGGATATTTAATACGTATTCACCCGACTGTCCAAGGAAGGTTTATGTTTTTCGAGTGTATGTATTTATGTATGCATATGTATGTATCATTCTTTGGCACGCCCTGCAGCCTAAACGGCTCAATGGATTTTGAAGTTGAGGTGTCATTAGATTCGTCTCAGTTCCGAAGAGTGACATAGGATATATATTTTCCCGGAATTCCCATGGGAACGGGGATTATACAGGTTTTTTCATCTAGTATTGAAAAAAGTTATTATTTAAGTGTTTATCTATTCAAGTATATTTATCCGTTGCCTAGTATAGTAGGTATGTATAACACAAGCTTTGTCTACTTTGGGACTAGGACAATAAAATTGGTGTCAAAATGTCCCGTAATATTTATTTAATAATTACACTTGAACTATTTATTTAGTTTTCAACTCGGTACACTTTATACGTCGTGGCTGGAATCATTCTCAGATTTAAATTGAAAAATTCTGAAACCCGGTATTTATACAGGTTGCCCAGTAAGTAATGGACAGGCTTCTATCCACCAACAGGGCACCTTAGGCTGCTCCCAAAAGTGGACTAAGTTTAGATAAAAGTTCCGTGATTTTCTAGGTAATCAAACTTTGTCGCCATTTAATAAAGAAATAATAAAGAAAAATTTTACTATTTAAACCGTTTACTCGTAACTGAGGCCGCGCCCTCGCGGTACAGAGGCCCTACCACGAAGTGCATAATTCGAACTTCGTTTTGTGCCGTCCCGCTCACGCTAATATGATTTGACACGAGAGTGAGAGGGATAATACGATACGAACTTCGATTTTCGAATTTCGTAGTAACCCCCCAGGGGCTTGGGGGTATGACGACAAAGGGGGCCGGGAGAGGTGCGGGCGGCGAGCACGCCTCGTGTGCCTGCCAGTTAAGAGCGTTTATACCTGCTGAGCTGACAACGTTGCATTTTTGTTAGTTTATTTCGATTATTCCATAAAAATTGAATGAAAATTAAAAATGTGGTGTATACGAATTGTTCTAATATATAAGTTAATGTGTCTACTGCAATAATTATTCGCGATAGACTTTTATTTTATTTAAAAACGAACATATTATTACCTAACGGTTTTATGGAATGATCGAGAAAACTAACAAAAATGCAAGGTATAAACGCTCTTAAACGGTTTAGGTTAGGTTAGCCAACCTAAGGTGCTCTGTCGGTGTATAGTGGCTTGTCCATTATTTACTAGGTGCCACGGGAAGCCAATGGTTAAAATTGATTATAATTTTCCATCAGGACCCTGAGATAGTGAGCGCGCCGCTGCCTCAGGTGCGGCCGCTGCTGCAGCCTGCAGAAGTCCAGGTCAATGCCAACGGACAGGTCAGTCCCGCTTCTGTACAGGCATTGTTGTGGAAACACCCTCTAATCCCTTCAGGACGCCCAGCTTAGGTCTCGCGGACATAAAGATATCCAAGACTTTCGCAACAGTGTCTCAGGCGGGATTTTGGTGCACTGGGTCGACATGGCCTGACGTACTTTTTAATTTTTAACCTCTTCACCGCCCCAGTCGTCTAGTCGTGACAGCCAACGGAATGCCTCGCACGCCAACGTCATCTAGGTATACATCGCACTCCCAGTACAACAGTGCATCAACTCGAAATAATACACCATTTTAATTTAGACTTTACTTAATTTCCGGAAAGTCTAAATTAAAATGGTGTATTATTTCGAGTTGATGCACTGTTGTATTGGGAGTGCGACATGACCAATATTTCAACCCAAAATAAACCCTTCTGCAGTGGATTTTAGGTAGAAAATCGATTTGTCATGTAACGTGGCGTGGCGTACAGAGCATGTCACTTCGTTTGTTTTGTGCCGGTGAAGTACTTAAGAATCTTAGATTTCGAGCAAACGTTATGCTAATAAAAACATCGTCAAGATATCGAAATTTTCGATGCAAAATTTGGTTTGAACCACAAAGGTAGAACTTATCTGTTCCGATAAACTCACTTAACGAACGATATTTTAGTTTTCGAGACATCACCTCTGGTTTTGTGAGAAAAATTACAATAAATGTATTTTAAGTGATAAAACCGGATGCGATCACCAATCAAACGGATGTGTTAAGTTTCGATGAGTGAATTGGTCGGCATGCAAACGAACTCATTAACTTGTGCACCAATGTTACACGATGTAGGCAACCGAATGCGAAAGAAATGGATGCTCTATGTCCACGTGCGAAAAAACCTAGCACACTAGACCTCTAGTATGCCCCTGTAGGTACTTACAAAAGTGTAAACTAACCATACCAAATCATACAAAAAACCTGCAACACAATACCAATCAAAACATTGAGATCATAGTTCAATTTACAATTTATTCAACACGAATGATTGTTCACAAGTTTTTGAACAGCAATGCCTAGTTGACCAGTAATTTTGATTATTTGAAGATACGCTATTTGTAATGGTCCTTATGGTCCCCTATTGCCCTTGCATTCATAAATTACTTAATTAAAAAAAAACAAGACTGATTATACTTAGTTTACGAATGAAAGGGTACTGTTTTGCTCCCTCATCACAGATTAAAATTCAATTTCTTAAAAACCAAAGGACTAATTTATAACTTTTTCCCCCAATGTTTTCGCTCTGGCTACTAGATGCAAGTAACTGGACAAGTTTTTTTTAATATGTTAAGTACCTCAATGTTAGAACGAACAGCCGTGCTTGCGAGTGGCATGTACCATAAACTATGGTTCATATTTTTGTTTTTCTACCCTACCCTTGAATGGATACTTAGACGACTAGCGACCCTTGTAGTTAGACCGAGATTCGTTGGAATGCGACAAAGGCATGTTAAAAAATTCATAATCATTCTTAACATATTTGTTTACCATAATTCATAAATCATGCTTATGCCGACATTTCAAAGAGTCTTTTGACGAAATACTTCAGTGAGTGTTTACTTGCCTACTAGTAGCTATAGCGGAAATCTACCTATTATCTATTGTCTTTATTTACTTTTCTCCCTTTTACACTGGGTTTCGTTAAATAAGAAAGTATAAACCTTTGAACAAAGATTGAACAATATATATTTGTGCAATTTCAATAAAATCTAAGCCGTTAAAAATGATTTCTTTGAACTTTTATCAAAGTTAATCCTTGCACTACGTTTTCGCGTAATTAGAATTGATCTTAGGCGGCGTGTGATCTTTGCTTTGCAAGTAATTTGATTCCGTGTACTGAAAAATAATTAGACAATCTAAAGACACTGAATTCATTTCGATGCCCTGTTAAAATGATCACCCGCGTGAATCGTTTAATTTTTTTTTTAAATCTGTATGGAAGTTATTTAATGAAGCCCAGTGCTGTCTGCACGAGTAGATTGTGTTCGAGACCGGGGGAGATCGCATAAGATATGATTTAAATTTAATTAAGAACAATATTTCCATGGTCTTACAAATTTGTAGTTAAGTAGGTATACAATGCTTTTTGTTTTATCGTGGACTTAAATTTTCAATCGAATGAGAGTAAATATACATATTGGTTGTTTTTTCTTTTATAGTGTCCTACCGTCTGCGCCAAATTAGTTGGATAGTTTTTAAAAAAATATGGCTCTTTCCATCAGTGAGACAAATATGCCAAACTGTGTATTTTGCCGTTGTTCAGTAAAAAAATATAGAAAAAATATGAAAATGTGGTGGATAAACGATAACCAGCACTACCTCTAAGTTAATTGTAGTAATGCCACAGCACTTTAATTGTCTGCCGTCTCTGTCACTGTGATAACTGACCTATCTCTTAAGCTACGTACTAATGTAAAACAATAAGTATTGATGCCACGTATCTGAAATGTAGGTTTTGTTATTCCATGCCTACTGGAGACTAAATTACTTTACCTATGTAAGGTAAATGTTAGGTTATGCGAAACCGTGACCCTATACTGGAGTTTAGGCTACATTATCTAAAAGAAGGTTAGGTTTTGTGAGATTACGCAAAGACCCTATACTGGAGGTTAAGTTGCATTATCTAAGAGGTTAGGTTTTGTGAGACCATGCAAAGACCCTGTACTGGAGGTAAAGTTACATAATCTCTTAGAGGTTAGGTTTTGTGATATCATGCAAAGAACTTATAGTTACCGGAGATTAAGTTACATTACCTATCTAAGAGATTAGGTTTTGTAAGACCATGCAGACTCTTTACTGGAGGTTAAGTTACATTATCTAAGAGGTTAGGTTTTGTGAGACCATGCAAAGAACTTATAGTTACCGGAGATTAAGTTACATTACCTATCTAAGAGATTAGGTTTTGTAAGACCATGCAGACTCTTTACTGGAGGTTAAGTTACATTATCTAAGAGGTTAGGTTTTGTGAGACCATGCAAAGAACTTATAGTTACCGGAGATTAAGTTACATTACCTATCTAAGAGATTAGGTTTTGTAAGACCATGCAGACTCTTTACTGGAGGTTAAGTTACATTATTTTAGAGGTTAGGTTTTGTAAGACCATGAAAAGACCTTGAATTGGAGGTTATCTGAGATGTTAGGTTATGAGAGACCATGCAAAGCCCCTTAGGGGTTAGGTTAGGTTGGGTTATAAGCTCGCTAAGGCCACGTTGCGATCTCCGCCGGTCCGCAGACTGACGCGGCGTGTGTGCAGTGCTCGCCGCCCTGCGACTACCTGGAGCCCACGCCGCCGCTGGACACGCCGACCTCTAGGTAACTCCGCACTGACAGACAGTTACAGGCTATAGGAATTGCTTCCGAATTCAGTTGCGCCCGCTCAGGCGAAACGATTAAAGGAAGCGCTCCGATCTTGGTCAATCGGTCAAATGAACTAGTTCAGTCTTTTAGTTCCTTTAGCTCGAACCGAAACAAAATATATGTGATCTGGGAACAAGGATAGGTTTGAGTCGGTCATGAACTAAGAACTAAAAAGAATGAACTGCATGAACCCATTTCTGCGTTCCGGAGATTGGTGTGTGACCAATTGCTGTGGAGTTAAAGGAGATTAAGATTAACAACGAGGAACTAGTCTTATCGGTTCGAGATAGGAATTCATTTAATTTAGTTCTTAGTAGTTCATGACCGACTGAAGCCTACTTCCGAACCTGAGGTATTTACCAGTGGAGTGCGAGGAGGGTAGTAGAATGCTACCTATTAGAAGTTGTAGTTACAAATGTGGCGAAAAGTCGGCTTTGAATTTGTTTAAGTACTTATAAGGCGTGATTGTCACGCACTTAAATTTTTGACGGTAAAGGAAAATATCAAAAAATATACGTATAGTCAACTTTTTATGTTTTTTATGACAGTATCTTCGTCAGAATAAAGAAAATATTTACACACAGTCAAAATGACTTGTCAGTGAAAAAATAGCCTTTGATGTTTTAAGCTTGAATTTTTTGGTCCACACTAATTTTTATGATAGTTCCTACATCAGAACAAAAACAATTACCCTTTCAGGTTTTAAATTGTGCAAATGACAGTGAACAATTATTATATGCTCATATAAGAATAATAATATCGTACATATATGATAATGGCAGGTACTGCAGGTGCCTATTTCAAAGTTTATAAAATGTTACATCGTTGAGTATTTTTTTTAATTTAATAGATATTTTGCAGTATTTAAATTTCGTTCCTGAAAGTTTGGAGTCAAGTATAACGTTTTATTAACACTGAGTTTTGATTTGACTATATTTAAAACGCTGACTGAAAGCAAAGCGTCTGTCAAAAAAGTTTACTACTTATGTAGTTATTCGGTTTCTTTTCGCCCTAGACCTAGACAATTTGTCGGAGCTCTATCACTCTCTGTCATATTTGTGAAACGTGAATGACACGCAGCAGGGAAGAAGAGAGGTTATGTATATCTTGACTTTAGTTTGGGTAAATTAACTATAAAAGTCGGGTAAATGTCTGTCAGATCCCTAGTTAATTAACCATTTCTTTTAAAACTGTCTGATTATAATAATTGTAGCACCTTATTCATTAAATCAATGTTGTCTAGTAACAAATTCAATTCAAGATACTGATTGTTGAAAATTTGCTAACATACTTAACCAATTTTTGTCAATAATTAATCAAGGGTTACCTTGATGTTTTTGAAAATTCTAAATAGCTGATATAAGCTTTGTAATTAATTATTTAGTAAAGGAATTTTATACAATCAGTGGCAATATATTGGAATACACCCCATAAAGGCGCGGGAGATGCATGATATAGATAATAGTGGAGCCCTCTAAATTTTACCCACTAACTAGTAATTTTCCTCCACTTTTAAACACATAAAAGTACCTTTAAAGTTTTGGACTCTTTATTTCTCACAAAAAAGCGCTGGTGCTAAGGAGTTTCCGATGAAATTTAGGATCAAAGAGCGAAGCAAAGACTAGAAAACGGATAAAAGAGGAACTAAACAATTTCATACAAAATTGTTTCAACATCCAATGATTTTACGTCAAAAATTTTCCAGTTTTTTATAGAAAGTGGCGCCTCTTTAATTTCTACTCTTTGTTGAGACGGTCTTTGTCAAATTACAAGAGGTATATTATACAGGAATTCTATGTTACACCTTTATGAATTGAACTTATTTCTCTTTCTTTCAGTATTTTATCGATACTCTACCGTACCTATTTCTTCAACTTCAATGCTTAAGGCGCAGTGTTCAATGTTTTTCAACTTTTTTGAGGGTAGTTTTGTAACGATTCATGTATGTTACAGCTCAACGGACCAGCTAGTGCCTCATAGCATATCGCCAACGGCGATGCCGGGCCATCACGAAAAGGAGGATTCACAATATCCACCTCTACTGAGAGGTATGACGTTTCACGCCAGACAAACAATTTTAGAAACAGTTCAAAAAGGAATTAAAATATTTTCACACAAAACTTCCGTTCACCCAATGAGAATAAATGGATGGAATATCGCTAGATGGCGTATCGTGAGGTTTGACGTTAGTGTTGCTCGCGATTGACTCATTTACTAATAAGGGTGAATCAACTTTCCATACTAGCCACAGGTAAACACTGTAGAGAGGTACAATTTAACTATTAAAGGTTTTCTGCCAGGTGGAATATCGCTAGATGGCGTTAGTATCGTGAGGTTTGACGTTAGTGTTGCTCGCGATTGACTCATTTACTAATAAGGGTGAATCAACTTTCCATACTAGCCACAGATAAACACTGTAGAGAGGTACAATCGAACCATTGAAGGTTTTCTGCCAGGTGTAAATTCGCTAGATGGTGTCAGATTCGTGAGATCTGTTTGATGTTTCAGTCTTGCTCGTGATTGGCCCATTTAGTTGTAAACCAATCCTAAACATGACGTAAATATCGAAGTTGTCAAACAGACCTCCCGATACTAACGCCACCTAGCTTGTCATAGAAACCCTCATTAAATATTTCATCATCCTAGCCTAATAGGTCCCACTACAGGGAACAGGCCTCCTCTCAGAATGAGAGGGCTTGGGCCGTCACGTGGGCCCAGTGCGGATTGGGAACTTCACACACACCATTGAATTTCTTCTCAGGCGTGCGCAGGTTTCCTCACGATGTTTTCCTTAATCGTAAAGCTCATGGTAAATTTCAAATACGATTTGATTGGAACCCACGACCCTCTGCTTGCGAGGCCATAGGTCTAACCACTAGGCCACCACGGCTCCGGATTAAATATTTATACAAACCTTATTACTGGGACAAAATTTAATACTTGTACTATTACTATTACTTATTTTGTGCAATAAAAGTATAATGTACCTGGGTCAATCAACTTTTTTTTGTAAACGATTTTCTGCTACTTTCTATGAAAACCGAAATAAATAAAAAACTGATTATTTTTCCTTATTTAAAGTATACTTTTCAAAATCCTAGATTTTCGTAGTCAATAATGGTGTAATTGCAATATTTATTTTATTTTGTTTAGCTTCTATTTCGTGGGTGACCCAGGGGACAATGTTGTCCCCGAAATTTGTATGAAAATAGTGGTATTTCCCCTGGGTGACCGGATTTTTTCATAGAAATACTTATTTTTTTTGGTTTTCACATACGCACTATAATAAACAGTTTATCTAATTACTGCAAAATCATGGTTTCACTAACCGGAGACTACAGAGTTACTTGTAAAGGAGTAAATAGAAATTTACAAAAGAAAGTTGATTGACCCACCTATTTATACTGTAGCTCGCCTACTGCTTTAAGAGGGCAGTATTGGCATCCTTGGTTGTGGGTACTGTAAATAGCTTGTAATGTTTAACTGTGTGTTTGGCAGCATCACAAGAATATGGCAACATTCCAATGGGCATGCGGCGCGGCAGCAGCGGCGCAAGGCGCGAGGCTGCTACGCCCGCCGCAGAGACGCCCACCACAACAAAGTTTCTGCCGTCTAACTCCACTGACAGGTCACCATTTATAGTGAAAAACACGGATCACTCACGTCTTTGATGGAGTTTTCGGTTATATACTAGAGGTCCTGTATGTACCTCTACCAAATAACTGGAAACTGTATCAGAATCTTCTGTCATTTGTTAAAAAATGTGACCAGACAAATGAGACGGTTAAAACACTCGAATAAATGCCCAATAGGGAGTTTAAATTCGTCCGTTTCGTTATGCACTTTTTCAAGCCCAAATAACGTAATAAATCTGACAAGTTTAACAATGTTTAACAAGAATTGTCCGGTTTGTTAGGTTTTTTTTTTATTGTACCTAAAGGCTTGAAAAACTGCGTAACTAAACGGACTAATTTTAACTCCCTATTAACAATTTTTAATTGGTTACAAGGAAAAATAGAAATGCCCAGATATTAATCGATCTTTAACCGAAACATGTCAGGCTAAAGCTAAACTTGTTTGAAGACGTGAGTCATGGTGAGTTATAAGACGTGAGGATGGGGCCAGAAGGTCTCGAGTGGCGTCCACGGACCGGAAGACGCAGTGTTGCTAGGCCTGCAACAAGATAGAGCGACGAGACCTGGATAAGGTTGCGGGAACGATGTGGATGGCGCAGTACCGGTCTGTTTGACGAACCTTGGGGGAGGCCTATGTTCAGCAGTGGAAGTCTTTCGGCTGATACGGTGGTGATGATGATTTGGCCGGATTAATTTGTATGTTGTTTCCAGGTTATTGAGTTCAGTGGAGGGCGGCTCGATGGATTCGGACTCGGCGGGCGACGAGCCCACCGCCGCCGTGTGGGAGACGTCCTTCTCCCAGCGTGCGTCGCCGCGGCGCCACCACGGACCCGCGGTCAGTATATAAAATAAATAATAAATAAATATTAGGGGACAATCTTACACAAATCGACCTAGTCCCAAACTAAGCAAAGCTTGTACTATGGGTACTAGACGACGATAAACATACTTATATAGATAAATAAATACTTAAATACATAGAAAATATCCATAACTCAGGAACAAATAATCGTGCTCATCACACAAATAAATGCCAGTACCGGGATTTGAACCCAGGACCTCTTGCTTCGTAGGTGACATAATATTGTCTATTAATATCTGTCACGAACTATGTCATTTCTGTACCTCATATTTTTAGCTGATTAAAGCCTATTATTCTCAAGGTTGTGTCTTTAACTATGTCAATTTAATCAGCTAAAATCATGCAAAAATCGAAAGAAGAAACGTCGAAAGAAAATACATGTACTTCTGATATAAAAGTTGGTAACTTATCTCGGTTCCTTCGATCCGAAAAATTTGACGTCGATCCGACTTCAACGGCTGCTGATCTGAAATGGACCCACTGGCGGTATACGTTTAACAATTTCCTAGTCGTTGAAGCTCCAGAAGGGCTATCTAGTTCGCTAAAATTGAAGCTACTAGTCAATTATTTGTCACCAACCATCTTTTCACACATACGCAATTGCGAAGATTACGAATCGGCTATATCTGCTCTTGAAAACATTTACATTAAGCCAAAAAATGAAATACATGCCCGCCATGTGCTCTCTACCAGAAAACAACGGTCGGACGAGTCAATTGACGAGTACATTCGTGCATTAGAAGAACTCGCTCATAATTGCAACTTTCAAGATGTTAAAGCTGAGCAAAATCGTAACGATTTTATACGTGATGCTTTCATTGCTGGTATCAGTTCTTCGCAAATACGCCAGCGACTTCTTGAAAACCTTAAATTGTCCTTAGAAGACGCTAGAAACCAAGCTCTATCACTCGAGATGGCCGTCGATAACTCGCAAACTTACGCACGCAATCTTCAACACTTACCTGTCAACGCTATCGATAGCAAAGAATCTAAACGAAAAACAAATTCGTTTTCACTGAACTCTCAAAGAAGAAGATGCTTCTTTTGCGGTGGAAATGTGCACCAGCGTGTCAAATGCCCAGCTGTCAACGCTCTATGTCAGCTATGTTCCAAGAAAGGACACTACGCAAACGTATGCCGTAGCGGTACAGCTAGCACATCCAATGCTGTGACCGGAAATTACAACGATGAGACCCCAGATACTTCTGTTGCAACCGTATTCTCAGCCGCATCACCAGCAAGCTTACGGAAGGCTACACTACCTATAATACTAAATGATTTTCGAGCTGATGCTCTCATTGATACAGGTAGTTCTGTTAGCTTCATAGATAGCCGTTTCGCGCAAACATTAAATTTAAAAAAGAGTCCATACCGACAAACCATAACTCTTGCATCATTGAATCATACATCCTTCGTGGAAGGGATATGCCATGCAACTATACAACTGGACAAACACGTTTATAAACGACAGCCCCTACTCGTCGTAAACAACCTGTGCGCGGACGTTATTATCGGACATGATATCCTCAAAGACCACTCCAGCTTGGAATTTCGATTCGGCGGCACCAGAGAACCTTTGATTTGCAATGTAATGGAAGCTTCTGTTCCACCTGCTTCAGTATTTTCCAACTTATCACCTGATATCAAACCTATAGCTATTAAATCAAGAAAATATAGTGAAGAAGATCAGGTATTTATTAAGCAAGAGATACAAAAACTTTTAGAAGATGGTGTCATTGAGCCAAGCGTTTCACCATGGCGCGCACAAGTGTTGGTCACAGACGGGGTCTCGCATCGAAAACGCCTAGTAATAGATTACTCACGTACAATAAATAGATTCACTGAACTGGATGCGTTTCCCCTACCTAATATAGAATCTATTGTATCTAAAGTGGCCGAAAATAATTATTTCAGTCAAATTGATTTAAAAAGCGCCTACCATCAAGTGCCTATATCAGAAAAAGAAAAGATTTATACAGCTTTTGAAGCTTGTAACAACTTATACCAATTTACTCGAATACCGTTTGGCATTACAAATGGCGTAGCTGCCTTCCAGCGCACTTTGCATTTTATCATCAAGTCAGAGAATCTAGACGGAACCTACGCTTATCTGGATGACGTCACAATTTGTGGCAAAACAAAAGACGAACATGACAAAAACCTCCAGAAATTCATGGACGCCGTTAAAAAGTATAATCTCACTTTAAATGAAACGAAATGTGTCTTTAGTACCGAAACAATAAATTTACTTGGCTACACTATCCACAAAAACGCCATTAAACCAGACAAACATCGACTGAGTCCACTGACAAATCTTCCTATACCAACAGATACTGCATCTCTTAAAAGAGCCATCGGAATGTTCGCTCACTATTCAAAATGGATAAGAAACTTTTCTGAAAAAATTAACCCACTTGTCAAATCTTCCAAATTCCCTTTAGACGGAGACGCTGTAGCTTGTTTCGAAAATTTAAAGAATGACATTTCTAAATCAGCGCTTATTGCTATTAATAACTATGAAACTTTTACAGTCGAGACTGACGCATCTGAACATGCTCTAGCAGCCACACTGTCACAAAACGGACGACCTGTGGCTTTCTTCTCAAGATCATTGTCAAACCATGAACGACGTCACTCATCAATTGAAAAAGAAGCAAGTGCCATTGTTGAGGCATTGCGCAAGTGGAGACATTTTCTAACTGGTCGACACTTCATATTAGTAACTGACCAACAGTCAGTCTCATTCATGTTCAGCCAGCTTCACTCCAGCAAAATAAAAAATGAAAAAATCGAACGATGGCGACTTGAACTGTCGTGTTATAAATATGACATTGTTTACCGCCCTGGAAAAGATAACACAGTAGCTGACACACTGTCACGAATAAGTGCGAGCATCAACACTAATAAACTTTATCAATTACATGATGCTCTATGTCATCCCGGCGTTGCGCGGATGGCACACTGGGTTCGAGCAAAAAATTTACCTTATTCAGTTAACGACATTAGAGCAATGACATCATCTTGCCGAATTTGTGCAGAGATAAAGCCACGCTTTCATAATGTCAGCAGCCAACTCATCAAAGCACTAGCTCCATTCGAAAGAATAAGCTTAGACTTTAAAGGCCCGATGCCGTCTAGGACAAGTAACAAGTACATACTAACGATCATAGACGAATATTCCCGATTCCCATTTGCATATCCTTGCAAGGACATGTCATCCAGTACCATCATAAACTGCTTGAAAAACTTATTTTTCACTTACGGAACACCTGCTTTTATTCATTCTGACAGAGGTGCTTCCTTCATGTCTGAAGAACTAAAGACGTTTTTGACTTCTCTGGGAATATCCACCAGCAGAACCACTCCTTACAACCCTGAAGGGAACGGCCAGGTCGAAAAATTGAACGGAACGCTTTGGAGGACTATTCAGCTCTACATCAGGTCTAAAAATCTCGATATCGAAGATTGGGAGCAGAGCCTACCCATCGCCCTGCATGCTATACGCTCTCTGTTGTGCACATCTACTAACATGACCCCGCATGAACGGATGTTCATACATCCACGAAGATCAGGTAACGGGGAGGCTTTGCCAACTTGGCTTCTTACACCAGGCCCAATACTCATTAAAAGAAATGTAAGGAAATCCAAATATGACCCATTAGTCGAAGAGGGGGAGCTTTTACAAGCAAATCCTTCATACTCACACGTAAGAATGCCAGATGGTCGAGAAACGACTATATCGAATAGACATATTGCTCCTTTACCTCCTTTGGAAGACAGTGGCGATGAGAATGAAGTTGAGCAATACTATTCAATGGACGAGGAAGAGGTACATCCTGGCAACAATGACAGTGACGAGGCAGTGCCCGAGCACCCACCGCCTGCTGCAACACCAGCACCAGTACTACGCCGCTCCACCCGAGTACGTCGAGCCCCTGCCTACCTCCAGGACTATACAAGGGATTCGTCTATTCCAGAAAGGGGGGGTGAATGACATAATATTGTCTATTAATATCTGTCACGAACTATGTCATTTCTGTACCTCATATTTTTAGCTGATTAAAGCCTATTATTCTCAAGGTTGTGTCTTTAACTATGTCAGTAGGCAGGGTCACTACCAACTAGGCTAAAGCGGTAGTTAGGTATTCGCCGGATGACAAGCAAAACACACTAAAATTTCTGTCACTGCTCTTCAAAAATTCGTATCCAGTTAGTAATTTCATACTGAGATACGAGCTTTGTTTTAAGTAGGTATTTGGTACTTAGTGACTTTTGCTTGTCACCCGGCGATATCATCCATCACAGCAACATCGCTCAGGGCGACATTAAGTATTTTACGTGTTGGACGTTTTAAACATTAGACATTTTGCATACTTAGACTTGTTGCTATCTGGCCGTGCCTGTGTCCCTTCACGGACGTTATCCGAATTAGGTATTTTACGATTAAGACATCTTCACACAATGGACAATTTACATACCTAATTAGACATGTTCTTTTTAGACCATCTGATGCGAGGTAATTTTGCTTCATAGATGATCTAAGATTTTTTCGAATCGGGGATGAAATTTGATAGTTGCGCCCCTCTCTCAAGCGTTTAAGTTTGACAAGTCGACGGTGAGCCAACCAGACTTCCGTATGCCAGGCACTTTTTGGAGAAGTTTTTGTTTTCAACCATATCATGATTTTGGAGCCCCGGAAACGGCCGTCCGGGCGGCTCCCCCAGTTTGCTCAACAACACCATCATTATCTATTGTTATTAAACTAACTTAACCTACTGCATTCTATAAGATAGCTGGTTGATTGGTTGCAATGAAATGATGGGAAACGAAGTGGTTCGGTTTTATCATGTTCCTTCCTAAATTTAATAGAAGAAATGAACTAAAACACTAATTTTCACGTGCTTCACTCAATTCAGGAGTTCGTTTTAAAAATAGCCGTCTAAAAATAATCACGTTTACCCCATTACGTCTGTCTGCACGTCTGTCTAGACGCTACGTCTTACAGATTCAGTGTTCAATGTTCCTATTTATAAATTTCTAATGTACCTACGACATTGAACTCCAATGGCATAGAAGATGTTTTAAAATTGGTACGAAATATTACAAGAGTTGATACATATATGTATTCAATTTAGGCTATATACGACAATATCGGTATCAAGTATAGCGGTTGAAATGCTAGTAGAGCTAGGTATTCAATCAACCTCAGCTAAAACATCCTGAATGTTTTTTATTAAATCGGTTTATGAATTCGCAATCAGCAAAAAACCTTATTTTTTAATATGTAAATTTTGATGTTCAGGTCGACAAACTAATCAGCATAACCCCGACGTCACCAAAACCGCCTGAGAACGCTCTCTCCAAAGCGATAGAAGCTAACGTCAACATAATAGACAAGACCAATCACAAGAACAACCTCATGCCAGAGCGGAAACCTGCGCCAATCGCATCGCCGGACCCACCGAGGATCAACGCATGGGCCAATCAGGAGCCGCCAAAACTAAAACCCAAACCTCTATGCCTCGATGCAGCACAACTAGAACAGAATTTGAACGCGCTAAAAAAGAACAGCGGCTCTGTCAATTTGACCACAATGAACATCCTACCTCCTTACATAAATGTAGTAACACCTAATAAGCTATCAGAGTCCAAAACTATTCAAATTGACCCAAAAAAAGCGGTCATACACGATTTACAGAGTCCCAAAGAAGAACCTAAAGAAGAAAAGGTTAAATTGAAACAGTCGAATTCTGCTGCTAGTTTGCTTAATGGGCCCATGACTGATGTTCCTTATGCGGACAGCGATAACGCTTCTTCCGGCTCAGGAGGTAACGCACAAAATCAAATAAACAACCAGAAAAACAAAAATTATGCCGACATTGTGGTTGGTGAGAGAAAAATTATAAAACAGGGTAGCAACGGGGAGTTCGCCGAGTCCGAAATTAGTTGTTAGTGGAACGCCAATTGGTTGTGTGATGTGCATCGCCGTTAAAAACACTAAAATTATACCTATCTAAGGGCCACTTGCACGGTCCGGGGTTAAAAAAAATAGTTAACGCTGGGTTAAGAATGACAGTTCCATACATTTTGACACTTCTTAGCCCTGGGTTAGCCATTAACTCGGAGTTAAGTAGTTAACCCAGGTCCGCGCAAGCCCGCCTAAGTAAGTAAATTTAAGTTGTAAATATAATTTTACATCTAATATAAGCTAGTGAATGTGATTAAAGATTATTTCGAGATGTATTTTTGTCGATGTGTACAAAAATTTGTTTTTATAAATGTATCCGTTTGGACAAAATGGCTTCCTGGTTCGCTTATACATAGTTGAATAGTTTATTGTTGCTCAATTTGCTCAATATTTTGCCAGTGGTAGGCCAAAGTAAAATAAAACTTAGGTTTTCTACGTAGGTATTCTATCCAGAATAATATGTTATTAAATGGATTTTATATACCATTTATTTACCTAATTAGTACAGCTTTGTAGCCTTTCGTGTCTGTGTCAATTTATGGATGCATTCAGGAAACTTGAAATATCCTTAAATTGACCCATTTACTTTTGAGAGAATTAGTGACTCCTAATACAATAAGTTTTGTTGACCATAATAATTAAAACATATTGAGAAATCAAACGCACAGTGCACGTTTACAGTTAAAGATAGTATCTTGAAGTTATAATTACGTGTAAGTAAGAAAGAAACGAATTAAAATATATATTTATATTTGTTAAATTAGACCGAACTAAAAGAATTTGAAATTTTTGTTTAAATAAATCTTACACACATTTTATGATTAAAAGCTAAAGAAACGAGAATACGTTGCATGCCAAAGTAAGCTAAAATTTCTCTACTACTAAGAGATAACCAAATAAGTTTGTTTCTTTGCATGTAGGGGGTAATTAATGGAACTACCGAACTGATTTTTAGATTCTTTTACTAATGGAAAACTACACTATTCCCGATTAAGATAGGCATCTTCTTACCCCAGGTAAGTGCAAAGTTCATGACAACATCTAGTTCTACCTATAAAAACAGAATCTTTCTAAAGTCAAAAGACCAAAGAGTAAATTTGTAAATGGAAATCTACTTAAAGTAGAAATAAAAGACCTCCTTAATTGTTCTGTTTATGATTTCAGCATTAACTTTTCCCAGTTTTTCCGTTTTAACTGAATCAATATGTGATCCACAGGAAAATACTAATTACCTAGAAATCTACATTTCGTAGTATGCATTTAAAATAAAATTTTTTTTGTTTGTCACACTCAGAACGATTAGTAAAATGATCGCGAACAATTTCTTTTGAAAAAGAAATTCATTTCGTTCACAATAAAAAATGTATAAAGATTACAAATAAATGAATGTTGCTATGTTGTTGTTTGAACATGAGTTGATTTTTGAAATGATTAAATTATTTCTAATAATTAGAAATGAGGTTTTATTGAAGAGCTTGGAGCTCTACATTACCTATTCTTTATTCCTAGATAATCTAGATTAAATGTAGCTGCTTAAAATGTTTGTAAATAATATAAAAAGTAGTAATTCAGTAAACGTCCACCCGCATATACTCGATAACTATAAACCATTATTGATAATGTAGATATAGACGCATCTGTTTTGTTGTTATAGTTTAAATTTCGTTAAATATACGGGTGTTGGTAAAAAACCTGCGCTCACAAAATCATATACTTATACAAATAATTTTAAATCACCCGTGTTAAAAATAGGTCACAAGACAAAAAATTAATGGTTATTTCATTAGTAAAAAAGTAGTATTATATATCTATTTGTATGAGAATATTAAAAAAATGTGTGTATCAAATAAGTGGAATGCTTTAACTAAACCATAAGGTAGAATAAGAAGGAGTTACATTTGTTTGTTTTCATTGTTTTTAAACAGAGTAGTGCCAGTTTTGATATTTTACTGCCTTTCATTTTGCATTTAGAAAAATGAGTTGATATATATTATTGAGGCATGAAATGGCAGGGTATCATGGTATATTATGTTAGTGTTATTCTAAACCCTTGAACTTTTGATCGGAGATCTCATTCTTTGTACTCTGTAAGAGTAAAGCTTGAACTTTTTTGAACGGCATTGTTTTGGACCGTTTATGAACGAATTATATAAATTGTTAAGGCTGTATTTTCTAAAATATTTCAAAAAGCAAAGCTGTGTTTGAACCAATTGGTTAACAAGGTTTACAAATTGAAGAAATATCCAACGTTACAAATGTTTCGAGTTGGCTTTATGCCAGCGTTGAACTTTTCAATTTTCATCGCAGTTGCAGCCCAAATGAAAAAAATGAGTTTGAAATATTTCAGTAAGTAATTTATGAAATTATTTGTTTCAAAAACCCCTGGATTAGTAGTAAATTTGATAGTTTCACGGTTTTTTGACCACCGTTATCGCAAATAAAAATTTTAATTACAATATCCGCGAATCTGGCATGCGGTTATATTTGAACAAAATTAAAAGTCATAACAACATTAAAAAAAACATTTTCATTAGACGAATAACGTTTTACTGTCACTTCTATAAAGTTGCTCAATTTAGAAGTATTATTTTCGAATTAGAGAAAAATTCTAAAGATTTTATTTTAACAAATTCGTGTTAAATGTGGTTGTGAAGTATGTATAGTGAAGATGACAGCCTCTGATAACTTCCTTTATTGATGCAAGTGACTCTGAAATGTTATTCATCGTTTATCATTATTTTTGAACTAAATCACAGTATTTATACTGGTTTGAACAACGAAATTAAAAATTGTCATTTTTGAAGCAACTCTTATGTTTCCTACTCTTGAGAATGCGATGTATAGTGTCCATTACCCATTTAATATCAGCGATTATATTTAGAAATAAGAATATATAAATATGCTACTTAGGAAAACACTATTATAATACGATGGTAATATTAATAACAAAAAAATATTAAGTTATGTGTAAATTTATAAAATAAAATAAAAACAAAAAAGTGTAATTGATATTCAAGAATAAAATCATTAATAATAAATGTAATACTGATTATTTTATTTATTCCTGTAACTTTATACAATTCTGAATCTAATGAGAAATTTTATTTATACATTACATTACAGCAGTGTGTCACAGATTTCGTGCTTTATTTCAGTTTTTTTTTCATTTCAAACATAAGTACACACTGAATTTTTGCTTAATGTAACGAGGAGTGTTATTTTCTGCAGTTGGTTTGAATCCCACACAAGCAAAAGTCGATCCGTCGACTATTAACCAAAACCCATACACTGCAATAGTGCAGTTATTTCATGACATATATCGGTAAGCCAAGTAAATGATTTAACGACTTCTTTGCACTATTTCAACGTTTCAATGAAAAGAGGTTATTGTGAGTAAAAGACCTCATTGCTTCCAATTTTTTATTAATTCCTGTTAAATATTATTTTTTACGAAATGCTAAACATCAATCATTACAAATATGGAACCGCCATCGCGTTTATAATATATGATACAATTATTTGTGAATAAACTTAATAATGAATGCAATACTATTTTACTACTCTAAATTCAGAAAACTTTGTTCTACGAAAGATCTTAAAAACGATAGACAAATAGATGAAAATAATACAACTTACATAACAGATATCACTTTTACATTGAAATTATATGAACAAAATTTTATAACTTCTCATCTAATCAGTCATTATGTGAACTAAATAGTGTACCTATCAATATTAAGAATTATGCATAGTTGCTAATTTGCAAATGCAGAGGTTTTAACGACATGAAGTTATAAAATAGAAAAACAAATTCCAAAAAAGCACTACATTTTGTATCTTAATTTCAAGTAGTTCATTAATTACAATATTGCGGTAGAAAAGGGCAAAAATAATCTCTAAGGGAAGATTAACTAATGATGATTTTGCCTCAATATTGAACCTTAAACATACACCTAAATTACATATTGCAACATATTTAATCGTAAAGCTTTCGACAACTATTTTATACATTATCTTCAATTTTTTAATAACCTGAGTATTCTAACGGATAAAATATTCAATAGCAACATACAAAAACAGCAAACGCTATAAAATCCAATAACCACTATTTTGATCCTATTTATTATGTACTTGTTCAATGGGAAAAAATTGTGATGAAATATTATTGCACTAACAATAAGAAATTAAAATACCTAGGTTTCACTACAACAAATAATACATATTGAATACTAGCTTATATGATAATACATCGATGTACGAGTGATATGAGCAATAATGGACTAACTCTATTCATAAACACAATATTTTTAAAAATGAAGCTTAAGTTGGCTGATTTGTTTCCTCCACCCGATATTTCCCATATAGAATTTAAAAGGCTTTTGCCAACTTCAGCAAAACATTGCGTTTATAAATGAAGTAACTAATCTACATGTTCGGATATAAGTATAAAAATCTCTTACTAATATACCTACACTTTTAGTGACGCCGATCAATATATATCAAACATTTCTTTTTTTTCAAAAAAATTACATTCAATTATAACAACAATTTCATATTTTTTATAACAAAACAGGAAATTATTACATACAGCGAATTGGCATAAAAAACTTTGAACATGAATTCTATTACGATTAAATTTAATGCAGCTGAATTTTTTATTATAAACAGTAGTAGTGTAATATTGAAAACTAATAACTACCGCCACTCTGGGACTTAATCACGTAATGAAGTACTGTTAAATTAACAAACTGTATTAATTATTACTTAGTAGTAGTAGTCATAAATAAAAATTGCGAAAATTTCTAAAATATATACCAAAAACTGTTTTACAATCCTTAAAAAACAAATTTGTAAATAAATTTGAATCTAAGTGCAAAATGAATGTAAACAAACAAAAAATGCCTCACCCCAGCTTAATACAAAAATCGTCATAATAATAAAAATATGACTTGCAAAATATCCACGCACAACAATCTCAAATAATAACATCACGCTGACATTCTGTAATTGGCGGCAAAAATATTTCAAAATGGCGTCGTACTTTTCTTGTCTATGACATCCCTAATAAACTTATAGTTTTTTTTTGTTTCAAACCATCCATCATTAATAGTGAATAAACCAAATCAATAACATTTCAATGTACATCTAAATTGGATTTCATCGTAGCCCTACAAATACCTACTTAACGGTTTCAGAATAATTTCGCGCCAAAAACAAAATGCGACCACTCACCATATTCCAATCACACTATCACATTGCGCCATCGTATTCGCACATATCGCTAGCATTTCACTTTGCCTTTGAATATGTTGCGTCTCTTTTGTATTCAAAATTTCGAAACAATCATTGTACAATTTACTACTTCCAACATTGTAACCAGGATAAGTCAGAGCAAATTTAAATGATGCAGACTGTTGCTGTTTTAAAATGGTATTATTTATTTTATAATCTTTGATTTGAGGTGGGATATCGGACCCATGAGAGCAGGCTAAGTGAACTGCCAGGATGTTACAGTCAAGGTCACCAAAAAGTACAAGCTTCAAAAATGACGCAAGGGTCTGTGTGCAACTTTCCAAGGTACTCAAATGAAGTTGCAAGATATTGCGACTTCGTATGATTTAGGCTTCGTACACTGGGGCGGTATGTTGTCAACGGCAGAAGCAACACCAACCGTTGCCACCTAACGGCCGATCCATAGCAACACTTGCAGTTGTAATATTGTTACACTGCAAATAATCCAAATAGTAGTGCAGTAAGTAGTGCTCCGGGATCCATTTTACAACCGCCTTTCGCACAAAGAGTGCCAACATGGCTGCTGTAAGCAAATTCACGCGTCAACGGATAACGTCAACGCAAAAACGGTTGGAGCTAATGAGTAGCAACATATATAGCTGTCTGTGCCAATGGCAGCACGCCACCAATGTATAATCGAAGCGTCAACGACTGCCGCCAACGCGTTGACGGCTGGAGCTAACGCATGGATGGCTGAGGTCAACGGATGGCGACGGCTGAAGCTGCCTATGCCGTTGGCAAGTACCGCCACTGTATAAAGCCTCTTATTTTTAGCCTTGACTGTGCTGTGCGATCAAAAATCGTTGTCGCTCGATGCGTCGTAACTCTCCGCTATGTGAGGCGGCGGCTGGTAGCGATTCGCCGTTAGCACCGGGCCGTGGAACGACTGAGATCTTAGGACGCTACTGAAATAAAAATATAAATTTTATTTTGTATTAAACGCACCGGTCGCAAAAGGTGTTACCACACCAATGGATCGATCGTCGATCGATGGTAGAATGGATTGGTCGATGTTGATCGTCAGTTTCTACTACACTAAAACCTACCACACCAATCGAATGACGTCGGTAGATGATGGATCTACCTATTGGTGTGACAACACCCAAAATGCGAATGCTGATTAAGCAACTTTAATTAAGGGAACATAATCCCACGCATGAAAAGTGAAAACCAGGCGCTATATTGTCTAACGCGCTCAGAATAACATTCAGATTCACCATTTCTTTCTGTTGCACGGTTTAGGATGAACGTAGAAGAAAGAGTTGGTAAATGCGATAGCGACGCGCGTTATGGCTTCAATAAAAGCTTCAAATAAAATACTTGGTTTATTTAGCGGGGACAACCAAATGGTTAGTAGTGAGCTTAGTTTTATACTGCTCAAAATGTATAGGGATCAAATGCATACGCAAATTCGTACTTGTTTGATGTGAACATTTTGTTTTATTTATTTTGTTTAATTCAGAGATGGCAATTAACAGCTGTTAAATTTCAATTTAGTACTAGTAGTAATACTTTGACGAAACGGAGTGTATGTTTGGCCCAAATGCAAATGACATGTAGAAAGGTCTTGTCTCACTAATATTATAAACGTGAAAGTTTGTATGGGTGAATAAATGTGTGGATGTTTGATACTCTTTCACTCAAAAACGGTTTGACGGATTCTGGTGAAATTTGGCACTTGGATAATTTATATATTATAACCTGGATTAACATATAGGATACTTTTATCCTAGAAAATTGCACAGTTCCCGCGGGGTACATGCAACAGCTACTAAAAATATAAAAAAACTTGGATAGTCAAGTAAAACTAACTATAATGCCAATGTGCCAGAGTTACTTCCAATGGCCTAAATTTAGGTATTCTTCAGAGCCAAAGTAACCAAACTTTACGATATTAATTTACATCTCTGAGACAGCTTATGTTTAGTAAATAATTAATATGCGTGTTTTGAGGGTCAAGCAGGTTAGTTTTTAAGCATGTGTCCCGTTCTAACCAGCATGTGTGCGCGAGAAAGACGGATGCAGTTCGTTCGCGAAAAACGCTCGGAGTGTTCTGACTCGATTAAATCGAAAATAAGTAGTTGTGTCGACACAGTCTTAATAATTCCCCTTTCTTGTCGTCGGATAAATTTCACATAATAAAATAAACTAACTATAATTATAGACCTTTCAAAACGGCTTTGTGATACCACAGGGGACCGAAGATCTGACAGCTTCCTCGCACAATGTATCAGCATTGCTATACAGCGAGGTAATGCTGCCAGTATCTTCGGGTCAATGCCGCGGGGGGAACCATTTATTAATTTTATCTTGTTTTAGTTTAGATAGTTTTAAAGTTAATTATGTCATGTATTTATTTGTATAGTTAACCAATAAAGTACGTAACTAATTTATTTTACTATAATTTCCAATTTTCCGAACGTAAACAGTACAAATGTTTTAAAGTCAATACTGAATATTTTAACAGTTGGTTGGGTAAGTTTAACTAAACACCGCTATAGAAAAATCATGGATCTTTGAAGTCGGCGTAAGTATCCATATGTAGACGGCCGAATTGCCTAGTGGTTAGAGAACCTGACTACGAAGCTTGAGGTCCCGGATTCGATCCCCGGTCGGTGCAGATATTTGTATGAAAAATACGAATGTTTATGCTCCAGTCTTGATATACTAGGGGCGTTCAATAAAAAGTGAGAATGAGTATGTTATAAACAACTTTTACTAAATGTCATTTTATTTTTCGACATAGTCACCTTTTAGCATAATACACTTAGTATATCTTTTTTCTAAACTTAAAATTCCATTTTTAAAAAAGGTCTCATCTTGAGTACTTAAAAAATCTTGTACTGCAGCGACTACCGCGTCGTCGTCTTCAAATTTTTGGCCTCTCAGGTATTGTTTCAATCTCGGAAATAGGTAGAAATCACTGGGAGCGAGATCTGGTGAATACGGAGGATGCTTAAGGATATCGAACCCAGCATCACGAATTGCAGCCATTGCAACGGCGGACTTGTGTGCCGGGGCATTGTCCTGGTGGAACAGCACAACTTTCGAGAGTTTACCTCACCGTTTTTCGCGGATATCATTGCGCAATGTTGCTATTTGTTTGGCGTATAATGTGCCCGTAATAGTGGCTCCATGCTCGAGATACTCAATCATTAATACCCCTTTACCATCCCAAAAAACAGAGCCCATGACCTTACCGGCAGATGGGCTCACCTTGAATTTCTTCAGAGTTGGAGATGATGGCCTTTTCCATGTCATATACTGCAGTTTCGTTTCTGGGTCGTAATGATGGAGCCATGTTTCGTCCATTGTTATAAATCGCGCCAAAAAAAGTTCCCGGTCTTGCTGCATCAGGTTCAAAGCTTCTTGACAAATCTCTAGTCTAGTTTGTTTTTGCGTGTCAGTAAGCATTCTTGGTACCCAACGCGCAGATACCTTTTTCATACCCAAGCGTTCATGTAAAATATTATGCACGCTCCCCGTTGAAATCTTTACATTTTCAGCAATAAAACGAACCGTGACACGACGATCCGCCAAAACTGAGTTTTCGACTTTTTTCACAATTTCTTCAGTTACTGCTGTAGTAGGGCGTCCGGAGCGGGGGTCGTCCATTGTCGATGTTCTTCCACGTCTAAATTCGGCGCACCAACGTGCGACTGTCCGAATACGGAGGAGCATTAGACCCTAAAGTGTCCCGCAAATCCAAATTGACTTGGTCCGTAGAAAAATTTTTCAAACACAAGTATTTGATAACGGCGCGCAGTTCAATTTTCTCCATTTTCGCTAACGTACTCAATAGCATTGCAAAGAAATTACCGTATATTTTTTTAGACAAAAGACAGTTAGTTTTTTTTTTCATAGTAATCAGCTAGATAGCAGCTTTACCGGCCAGTATTTAATTTTGTAATATTAAAAGAGTTTGCATCTCATTCTCACTTTATATTGAACGCCCCTCGTACATATAAGTATGTTTTTCCGTTGTCTAGTACCCATATTAAAATTTGCTTAGTTTGTGTCTAGGGCGATTGGTGTCAATCATGATTTATTTTTTATTTATTTACATTGGTCGTTGTTCAAAGTGTACCGTCAAAAAGAACATCGAATGGATCTCAAGCTTCATAGACAGTTTCCCTACCTACTTCGCTATCATGTCGTCAACGTATAAAGGAGTCGATAGTAAGTGCGAAGTGCAACATTCAGTGGTATAAACAGTTATCAGTGCTTTAGGGGACATCGAAAGCCTGCTTAGTATTTTCTCGTCCAATGCCGATTGGGAAACCACGTGTCACGTGTGGCTAAGGAATGTCGTTACACGGTGAACAAGCAAGCAGTTAAGAACCCAATTAAAAGTAAAAAAGGTAAAGTTGCTCCTCAGCGAAGGGGTATGTATCATAATTACGTAGTACGAAAGATCAAATGTATTAAAATATTGAATGGATCAAAAGACCGAAAGGAATTTTCTGAAACCGGAACTTTTTAATATCTTATCAAATAAAAGTTTATCCATTTTGTTTCAAACATTCGCAAACTTTCGCATTTAAATAAAATCGATTTTATTCTTCAGACCCAAGAGGTTAAAGACAATTACAAACCATTTTAAACAAGAATCATCTTGCATTTTAACTATGACGAATAAGAGATCAATCGTACCCTATAAATATTTAGGTTCAGTTAGGTTAATAATTAGTTAAGATAATGTTAATAAGCTAGATTTTAACGCAATTTCTGTTACTTCGATATTCCAATTAGTTAAATAAAAACAATGTTAAAAATAATTAAGAAAGCAAACTGTACATGGTCCATCCGAAAGAGACAGCTATATGCAAGAGTGAAGAATGCGGCTATAGCCCACAATTACCTATAACCGAATCTTTCACTATTAATTCATAAATACCAAAATTGCTATTAAAAGTATCATGTCCTTATATATTTACATATCCATCCATTCTGATATTATAAATGTGAAAGTGTGTTTGTTTGTTTGTTTGTCCTTCTTTGGCGTCGAAACTGAGCGACGGGTTGCCGTGATTTTTTTTATGGACATAGTTGAAGGGCTGGAGAGTGACAAGGCTTATTTAAAAAAAAAAGTATTTTTTGTACAGCAATTTCTGGTATTTACAGAAGAAATTTTTGGGAGTGCCATGTGTAGGAGTTATTGTGTTAAAGCTTGTTTGAAGCTTGAAGCGATAATCACCATAATATAATATTTTATTATGTACATAGCTGGTGATGTGACAGTACAGTGTCAATATCCGGACGCCACAACTGTCAAATTGACATTTGACTAACCTTACAACTTCATCTTCGCGTCACTTTACGCAGAATTGCATGCATTGTGACACCTGTCACGCTCTAGAATCCGATGAAATGTTAAAATTAGTTTGACATTAACAGGAAAATTAACTGAAAATAATTAAAAGTAAACTTAACTAACTGTAACTTGATGTTACAGTCCTTTTTAAATGTTAGATATTGAAAAAATGAAAATGTTAGGTTAGGTAGAACATAATTACACCAAAATTATTTTAGTCCAATATTATCTGAAATGAAACATGTTAAATTTATTTCGTAGAAATTTTAACAGCGCTGACTTATTCACAAAGTAGAATAAAAAAAAATACAGTCAACTTAGAAGGATTCCATAAATCTGGTGATGTTTTTGTAATATTTCCGAAAGTCAAAATTTCTTAAACCGAACAGTCTCCTCATATTTACGTCGACATTGGCATAATACGCCTTGTTAAGCTAGCAAACTAACAAGCTAAAAACTTTTACTATTATTCGTAATTATACTGTCCGTATTAAACAAGCAATATTTTATAGTTTTTCTTGTTAATTTGACATTATGTCCTACCATCCTGATTTTTTTCAAAATTTTTATACCAACAGTTTAGCTTTTAGAGAGGGGGGACGCTGGATTTCAAGAAAAATAATTTTAAAAGACCTGTCCAACGATACGCCACACAGATTAAACGAGAAAAAAAAATCACCTCCACTTTAGTTTTTTTTTTTCTCGAGTAGCCTTATAGTATGGGGTATCGTTGGATACCTACCTCCCTGGTACGTATTACAATACCGAAGTACGAAAGACCGAATGTATTAAAACATCGAATGGATCAAAAGACCGACACGATTTTTTTCTGAAACCGTAAACTTTTTAAGATTGTTATAAAACAAACCTAACCTAACCTAATGGGTTCTGTATGATGCAGTTTTAATAAATTCTGAAAAGTTTACGGTTTTACAAAAAAATCGTGTACCGGTCTTTTGACCCATTCGATGTTATAATACATTCGGTCTTTCGTACTTCGGTATTGTTATACATACCCTACCTCCCATAGAGGGGAGGTAGGTACCCTAAAAATTTTTTTTTGTACATTTTATATCCATTCAAAATTACTGATTTCTAGCACTAATAGTCTCTACGCTAAGCCTCGGACGGACGGACCGACAGACGGACGGACGTACGGACAGACAGACATAACGAAACTATAAGGGTTCCGTTTTGCCATTTTGGCTCCGAACCCAAAAAAAGTAACGTAATATTTTTTTAAGACCTTTGCAAACATCACCTGATTTAAGGACGCTCTTTATAATAAACGATGCGTTCCATAAAGCTATGTCCTCACCTGGCGGTTTTCGGAGGCGCCTTGGCTGCGGGCGATTTCCCGAGAGCGGCCGCCTTACGCGGGTCGTACGATGCCCTACGTTTCCACTTCTCTAATTCTTGTTTCTTTTGTTCTGCAACGATATTAAAAAGTAGATTAATATTTAGAGCAAGTCACACAGTAATTTGAAGAAACTAACCGTATAGTCTAGTAATGATTGCTAGAATTTAAAAAAAATAATAATTTATCTTGATTATAATGTACATGACATTGACAATGTGTAAATAAATAAATAAATAAATAAAAAAATATCTAGTTATGAGACAGCTGAAGAACAAAAATTACGTCTACTCACGCGCACTAAAAACATAAGACATAGCTTTTGTCCAAAATTACAAGTTGTTAAGCACTGCTAGAGGTTTCGAGCTGTCCGCTAGTTTAACAAACTACCCACTGAGCTGAAAACCATAACAAGTCCTATGTTGTTTAAAAAAAAATTAAAAGTATTCTTGTTGAGAGGATGTTTTTACACTGTAGACGAAATATTCAATAAGTATTGTTAATTTAGACCTGTATGTAATTTTCTTTTCTGGTTTTGTTTTTCTGTTGTGTTTTTTGTTTTGTTCTTTTTTGGTTGTTTTTTTTTATTACAAGTTAGCTATGAAGTATCTTTTTTTTTTTTTTTTTTTTTTGTACTTATTTTTTCAACTTCATTTTTTTATTACTTTTACGGTCATCCCGTGAAATCATATATTTCGTACTAAATACAAACTGAAATATAGATGCACAGAAAAAACCCCAGAAAAAAGACCAATGCTGGGAATCGAACCCAGGTCCTCAGCATTCCGTGCCGCGTGCCATACCCCTACACCACCACTGGTCTAGAGATTAGACACGAATCTTTCCTATACATCATACATTTCAATCTGCTAAATCATCACCTTATGCAGTGACAAGCGCACATCTATGTTACACCCTCATCGAGAGATTTTAACACTCCTTCGGAACTAACCGCTCACCTGGACAAGATATGGCGCTACTGTGCAACTTTAAACAAGTTAGCTATGAAGTATGTTTTTTTTTTTTTGTACTTATTTTTACAACTTCATTTTTTTATTACTTTTACGGTCATCCCGTGAAATCATATATTTCGTACTAAATACAAACTGAAATATAGATGCACAGAAAAAACCCCAGAAAAAAGACCAATGCTGGGAATCGAACCCAGGTCCTCAGCATTCCGTGCCGCGTGCCATACCCCTACACCACCACTGGTCTAGAGATTAGACACGAATCTTTCCTATACATCATACATTTCAATCTGCTAAATCATCACCTTATGCAGTGACAAGCGCACATCTATGTTACACCCTCATCGAGAGATTTTAACACTCCTTCGGAACTAACCGCTCACCTGGACAAGAGATGGCGCTACTGTGCAACTTTAAACAAGTTAGCTATGAAGTATCTTTTTTTTTTTTTTTTTTTTGTACTTATTTTTTCAAACAAGTTAGCTATGAAGTATCTTTTTTTGTACTTATTTTTTCAACTTCATTTTTTTTTATTACTTTTACGGTCATCCCGTGAAATCATACATTTCGTACTAAATACAAACTGAAATATAGATGCACAGAAAAAACCCCAGAAAAAAGACCAATGCTGGGAATCGAACCCAGGTCCTCAGCATTCCGTGCCGCGTGCCATACCCCTACACCACCACTGGTCTAGAGATTAGACACGAATCTTTCCTATACATCATACATTTCAATCTGCTAAATCATCACCTTATGCAGTGACAAACGCACATCTATGTTACACCCTCATCGAGAGATTTTAACACTCCTTCGGAACTAACCGCTCACCTGGACAAGAGATGGCGCTACTGTGCAACTTTAAACAAGTTAGCTATGAAGTATCTTTTTTTGTACTTATTTTTTCAACTTCATTTTTTTTTTTTTTATTACTTTTACGGTCATCCCGTGAAATCATACATTTCGTACTAAATACAAACTGAAATATAGATGCACAGAAAAAACCCCAGAAAAAAGACCAATGCTGGGAATCGAACCCAGGTCCTCAGCATTCCGTGCCGCGTGCCATACCCCTACACCACCACTGGTCTAGAGATTAGACACGAATCTTTCCTATACATCATACATTTCAATCTGCTAAATCATCACCTTATGCAGTGACAAACGCACATCTATGTTACACCCTCATCGAGAGATTTTAACACTCCTTCGGAACTAACCGCTCACCTGGACAAGAGATGGCGCTACTGTGCAACTTTAAACAAGTTAGCTATGAAGTATCTTTTTTTGTACTTATTTTTTCAACTTCATTTTTTTTTTATTACTTTTACGGTCATCCCGTGAAATCATACATTTCGTACTAAATACAAACTGAAATATAGATGCACAGAAAAAACCCCAGAAAAAAGACCAATGCTGGGAATCGAACCCAGGTCCTCAGCATTCCGTGCCGCGTGCCATACCCCTACACCACCACTGGTCTAGAGATTAGACACGAATCTTTCCTATACATCATACATTTCAATCTGCTAAATCATCACCTTATGCAGTGACAAACGCACATCTATGTTACACCCTCATCGAGAGATTTTAACACTCCTTCGGAACTAACCGCTCACCTGGACAAGAGATGGCGCTACTGTGCAACTTTAAACAAGTTAGCTATGAAGTATCTTTTTTTGTACTTATTTTTTCAACTTCATTTTTTTTTTTATTACTTTTACGGTCATCCCGTGAAATCATACATTTCGTACTAAATACAAACTGAAATATAGATGCACAGAAAAAACCCCAGAAAAAAGACCAATGCTGGGAATCGAACCCAGGTCCTCAGCATTCCGTGCCGCGTGCCATACCCCTACACCACCACTGGTCTAGAGATTAGACACGAATCTTTCCTATACATCATACATTTCAATCTGCTAAATCATCACCTTATGCAGTGACAAACGCACATCTATGTTACACCCTCATCGAGAGATTTTAACACTCCTTCGGAACTAACCGCTCACCTGGACAAGAGATGGCGCTACTGTGCAACTTTAAACAAGTTAGCTATGAAGTATCTTTTTTTGTACTTATTTTTTCAACTTCATTTTTTTTATTACTTTGTCCAGGTGAGCGGTTAGTTCCGAAGGAGTGTTAAAATCTCTCGATGAGGGTGTAACATAGATGTGCGTTTGTCACTGCATAAGGTGATGATTTAGCAGATTGAAATGTATGATGTATAGGAAAGATTCGTGTCTAATCTCTAGACCAGTGGTGGTGTAGGGGTATGGCACGCGGCACGGAATGCTGAGGACCTGGGTTCGATTCCCAACATTGGTCTTTTTTCTGGGGTTTTTTCTGTGCATCTATATTTCAGTTTGTATTTAGTACGAAATGTATTATTTTTTCAACTTCATTTTTTTATTACTTTTACGGTCATCCCGTGAAATCATATATTTCGTACTAAATACAAACTGAAATATAGATGCACAGAAAATACCCCAGAAAAAAGACCAATGCTGGGAATCGAACCCAGGTCCTCAGCATTCCGTGCCGCGTGCCATACCCCTACACCACCACTGGTCTAGAGATTAGACACGAATCTTTCCTATACATCATACATTTCAATCTGCTAAATCATCACCTTATGCAGTGACAAGCGCACATCTATGTTACACCCTCATCGAGAGATTTTAACACTCCTTCGGAAC
Source organism: Archips crataeganus (assembly GCA_947859365.1). NCBI lineage: Eukaryota > Metazoa > Arthropoda > Insecta > Lepidoptera > Tortricidae > Archips > Archips crataeganus. The sequence continues at coordinate 2,753,077 of OX402071.1, read as the reverse complement.
TAACCGCTCACCTGGACAAGCTTCATAGCTAACTTGTTTAAAGTTGCACAGTAGCGCCATCTCTTGTCCAGGTGAGCGGTTAGTTCCGAAGGAGTGTTAAAATCTCTCGATGAGGGTGTAACATAGATGTGCGCTTGTCACTGCATAAGGTGATGATTTAGCAGATTGAAATGTATGATGTATAGGAAAGATTCGTGTCTAATCTCTAGACCAGTGGTGGTGTAGGGGTATGGCACGCGGCACGGAATGCTGAGGACCTGGGTTCGATTCCCAGCATTGGTCTTTTTTCTGGGGTTTTTTCTGTGCATCTATATTTCAGTTTGTATTTAGTACGAAATATATGATTTCACGGGATGACCGTAAAAGTAATAAAAAAATGAAGTTGAAAAAATAAGTACAAAAAAAAAAAAAAAAAGATACTTCATAGCTAACTTGTTTAAAGTTGCACAGTAGCGCCATCTCTTGTCCAGGTGAGCGGTTAGTTCCGAAGGAGTGTTAAAATCTCTCGATGAGGGTGTAACATAGATGTGCGCTTGTCACTGCATAAGGTGATGATTTAGCAGATTGAAATGTATGATGTATAGGAAAGATTCGTGTCTAATCTCTAGACCAGTGGTGGTGTAGGGGTATGGCACGCGGCACGGAATGCTGAGGACCTGGGTTCGATTCCCAGCATTGGTCTTTTTTCTGGGGTTTTTTCTGTGCATCTATATTTCAGTTTGTATTTAGTACGAAATATATGATTTCACGGGATGACCGTAAAAGTAATAAAAAAATGAAGTTGAAAAAATAAGTACAAAAAAAAAAAAAAAAAAAAAAAAAGATACTTCATAGCTAACTTGTTTAAAGTTGCACAGTAGCGCCATCTCTTGTCCAGGTGAGCGGTTAGTTCCGAAGGAGTGTTAAAATCTCTCGATGAGGGTGTAACATAGATGTGCGCTTGTCACTGCATAAGGTGATGATTTAGCAGATTGAAATGTATGATGTATAGGAAAGATTCGTGTCTAATCTCTAGACCAGTGGTGGTGTAGGGGTATGGCACGCGGCACGGAATGCTGAGGACCTGGGTTCGATTCCCAGCATTGGTCTTTTTTCTGGGGTTTTTTCTGTGCATCTATATTTCAGTTTGTATTTAGTACGAAATATATGATTTCACGGGATGACCGTAAAAGTAATAAAAAAATGAAGTTGAAAAAATAAGTACAAAAAAAAAAAAAAAGATACTTCATAGCTAACTTGTTTAAAGTTGCACAGTAGCGCCATCTCTTGTCCAGGTGAGCGGTTAGTTCCGAAGGAGTGTTAAAATCTCTCGATGAGGGTGTAACATAGATGTGCGCTTGTCACTGCATAAGGTGATGATTTAGCAGATTGAAATGTATGATGTATAGGAAAGATTCGTGTCTAATCTCTAGACCAGTGGTGGTGTAGGGGTATGGCACGCGGCACGGAATGCTGAGGACCTGGGTTCGATTCCCAGCATTGGTCTTTTTTCTGGGGTTTTTTCTGTGCATCTATATTTCAGTTTGTATTTAGTACGAAATATATTTTTTTATTACGTTTAACCTGCTGCAACTGTATTTTCAAACACGATACTCATATTGTTCTTGAATAAATACTTCTTGAATCTTCTTGAATCTAGACGGTTTTTAGCCTACTGTATTTCATGTAACATAAACATTACTTTAAATATAGCCTTTCGCACACACCGCAGCGCGCTGCGCACTGCGCATGCTCCGTTGGCGTCGCGCCGCGGTCTGTGGAAGGCTTATATCTTCTATGAGGGGCAAAGGGAACAGAACCATGCATCCATATTTGTTTATTATTTGTCTTGTATTAACAAGTTGTGGCGATTATTCTCGTAACTTATCCTATTACGCATGGATAAACATAATAATTGTGTAATAATAAATAATAATATAAAATTAAATAAGCACTACCACCCTAGCCACAAAGTTATTAGGTATCCATTTCACTGAATAACCTTAAGCCTTTTGAACGCCAGTGTCGTCTATAGACGACAATACGGTAATCCACAGATTAACCTTATCCACAGATTAACCTTCATTCTTCATCTTACGTACAGAATCGCAAACCCATTTTGTAGTATTACTTGAATATGTCGAGGTGGTAGTGTTTACCCCAAGGATGCATTCTAGGTCCACCTCTTTAACCTGCGTACATAACACTCACCCATTTCGTAGTGTTGGGCGCTCCCTTTGCTGACCGATCCTGCCCTATCGTGGTTCAGAACTGCTACGTAAGTCTTGCTCGGGTCGCGGCGGAGGAAGTTCTTGGGAGAGTTCTCGGGCTTGTACTTGGATATGTCGAGGTATCGAGGCTGGATCGGAGCCTTCTTGAGCGAGGTCGTGGACGATGACATGGAGTAGTCACCGCTGTACCTGGAATTTGGAATCATCACTATCATCAGCAGCATCGTCATTGTCAAGATCAATATCATCACCATCAACAATATCACCTGAGAGGGCTTAGGACGTAGTACCCACGCGGACCAAATACTGATTGGGAACTTCACACACAACATTAAATTTCTTCGCAAGTGTGTGTAGGTTCCGTCACGATTTTTTCCTCCACAGTACTTAAAAGTTATGGTAAATTTCAAATGTAATTTCGCACATAAATTCCGAAAAATTCATGGTTGCAAGCCCGGGCTCGAATACACAAGCTTCTGCTTGAGAGGTCATAGGTCAAACCACTAGGCTGCAACGGCTGTATCTTAATTGTGCCATGTCATCACCATCATCATCATCATTTAGTTTGGGAAAAAACCGGTTGTCTGTAAAGTCGGTTTACGGACGATAGTTTAACGTGACAACGTCATAACAAAACATTCAAAACACAACAAAAAGTGAAACCAGGCGGTCACCCATCCAGGTACTGACCGCGCCCGACGTTGCTTAACCTCGGTGATCGGACGAGAACCGGTGTTTTGAAAAATATCTTGAAAACGGTGCATCCTACGGCAAAATCAATGAAATTTTCATCCCCCCTATAATAACCCCGCACCCTTCCCCCATTAAAAATTACCCGAGCGCTGGTACTAAGATGGTACATCCTGGCCTTCACTGCTCTGTACGTACATGTACGTTACATTGCGTCATCCTTTTTCGTGCGTGCAGCCGGCACTCATCGATTGATTAGACGTTGTCCCGTCAAAAAAGACTCCCAGTCCAACCTCTCCGAAAATATCTTCATTAGCTATCTCTTATTATTTCCGCTCTTATCTTACCTCTGCTTGGCCTGCACAGGTTTCTTCCCCTGCCTCATTACAACAGGAGCGCTCTCTGTCCCGCTCTCCCCCTCCGTATCACTCGTACCAGTCGTCATACTCTTCTCGTGGCTGAATATAGAAGAGTTCCTTGGACTACTCCCGTTGGTAGTAGACGTGTCGCTGTCGAGTATGAAAGTTTTCCTCTTGTCTATGGCTTCGGCTTTCGATAGGAAGTCTATGTTCTCTTTGGTAGGGGTGATGTCGTCTATGATGAAGGTTTTCCGTTTGTCTGTGTGTAAACTGCGCATGAGTTTCTCTTGGGGCTTGTTCACCTGAAACATCATTTTGGGTGGTGAAAATTATGTACTTAATTATAATTAAACAAGTTTTTATGAACAATCTTTTCCGTAGCTATTTCGTAATTGCACGTGGGAGAGGGCTAAGTCTGTGCGCCATCGACACATGTTTTTATGCAGATCGCACTCTGCTCCACTTCCACATAAATCAAGATAGTGTCACACAAACATCATGCAAATGCTTTGAAGTTTCGTAGGATTTTTGTATCTTTTGATCGCATGAACTCAGAATTTTTTTTTTTTACAATTGCAAGAGACCATCGCCCTAAAACCATAATTATATCATAAATACTTTATATCTCTCTGTCTGTTACCTCTTCACCCTTAAACCGGTGAAAAGATTTGAAAAAAAAATCCTTATAAAATCGTTTAACAAAAATCAAGGTTGGGACTTCCTAGTAGGTATTGGATATATCTGTGACAGGAGGTCCCGCCAGTCCATAACTATGTTGTTTATACTGTAACAAAACAAAATTAAGGTAAAAGTAGTAATGCTCGACACTTCAACGCCTAGTAGGTGACACCTGGCTATGACATAAGATTGAAGGTACCTTGTATTGAGTCACAGGGACGTTTATCTAATTTTATGTAGATAAAATTTTGTGTGTGTGGCGTTTATGTGTGGGGTAGGAGTTTTGTGGCGGGCAAGAGGTTTAAAGCTCCAAACGCACAGCCAGCGGAGGCGTGGCGGTGCGGTGGCGGTAACGCTCGTAATATTCTAACTTGTATGAACGAGTTCGCGGCACGGTACCGCACAACCGTTCATACAAGTTACAATATTTCAACCCTCACCGCCACCGCAACGCCACGCCTCCGCTGTCTGTCCGTTTGGACCCTAATATTAATAAATAAATATCACGGGACAATTACAACCAATTGACCTAGTGCCAAACTAAGCTAAGTAAAGCTTGTGTTATGGGTACTAGGCAACGGATAAACATACTTATATAGATAGATACATACTTAAATACATATCAAACACCCAAGACTCGAGAACAAACATTCGTATATTTCATACAAATATCTGCCCCGACGCGGGAATCGAACCCGGGACCTCAAGCTTCTTGTTCAGGTTCTTGTTCAGCTTCTTGTTCAGTGTCAGGTTCTCTAACAACTAGGCCACCTGGTCGTCTAAATATAGGCATTTAAAGCTAACCTGAAACCCAGTAACGTATTCCCTCGCCATGACCACATCGTTATTGATCGCCTGCCGCCGCATGCTCTCTCGGAAGTTGGGCCTCAAGTCCAGTATGTCAGAGTGTGTGGAGGTGATCATGGGGTCCACGGGCAGCGTGGGCATCGGCTCCTCCTCCGACGAGTAGTCCAGGGTCTCCAGGTCCGCCATGTTGGTCGTGTGGAAGGACTGCGAGCGGTGGACCGGGGACGAGTGGCTGTCAACATTTATTTTTATTTAAAACTAACTGTTACCCGCGACTCCGTCCGCGAAGAATGGGGGGGGGGATAAAAAATAGCATACGACGTATTCTCAGATCTACCGAGTGTAGATAAAAAAGTTTCATAAAAATCGGCCAAGCCGTTTCGGAGGAGTTCGGTAACAAACACCGTGACACGAGATTTTTATATATTAGATTAGCTGACCTAACCTACGGTGGCCAAGCATGGTCTCTGACCAATAGTCAAAAGTCCAAGCAAGCAAGCAGCATATTAGGTGTGAAAAGGCTAGATAGAATCCGGAACACCGCGCTGCGCTCAAAACACGAATAGCCGACGTTGGGAAAAAGACTGCTAAGCTAAAAGTACTAGTAGCACGGGGTCTAATTAGCAACTCGTCTATGGGGCAACTCGTCTAAGACGCAGGTTGTCTAAATCGCAGCTCGTCTACATATCAACTCGCCTAAAAGCAACTGGTCTACACGATTTTTTAAGTAGCAGCTAGTCTAATATCGCGTCGGTTGATTCCACTTACGTCAGCTGCCACAGAAACATAGGTAGGTTTAGGTTATGTTAAGTTTTCATCGGCCCGAAGGGCCAAAAGCACACAGAAGAAGAGCGACACTGTTTCTGAGTCAATTTAAATTGGGGAAAACGACATTGGAATCCAACTAGGTCAATAGCTAATTAGACGAGCAGCTGCTTAAAAAATCGTGTAGACCAGTTGCTTTTAGGCGAGTTGATATGTAGACAAGCTGCGATTTAGACAACCTGCGTCTTAGACGAGTTGCTAATTAGACCCCGTGCTACTAACCCAGCTAAAATGGGACTGGGCTGGACCTGTCTGTCGCATGCAGCCACAAAGGTGCCGGAGAACGGCCAGCGACGACGAGGCAGACCAAGAAGGAGATGGCGGGATGATTCGGAAGTGTACGCAAAGGACTGGCCTGACATTGCGCCAGACCGGGAGTTGGGGGGGGGGGGGGGGGGTCAAGAGGGGAGGCCTTTGTGCAGCAGTGGGGCTCTACGACATGCTAAATAAATAAAAAATTGCTGATGACCGCGACTGATAATTGGTACGGATATCATGTAAAATAGGACGATGCCAATACAGTGAACAAAACCTACAGTCAGCAAAAAGCCTAAAAAGCTTTACTACTTACTTTTCAAAAAATAATAATTTCAGAAAAAATCAAAAAATGCAAAATTCAATTTCAATACCTCTTTATAAAATAATAAAAGGTAAAATACCTGGGTGAGCTTAGATCGTCCTTGTTGCACTCCTGCCGCTTGGCCATCTGCTTTCTCTTTCCCTCCTGGGCCGCCTTCATTGGGTCGTAGGAAGACCGCTTCTTCCAGTTACTGAACTCAACCTCTTTGGTCGCCAGGGCAGACGACGAACGGTACTGGCTGGGTTTCTTTTGACCTGAAAGAAAAACAATTAAATAATAATACACAGATTGTCCAGCTTCCACGACACAGGATACTAAAAGGCCGGCAACGCACTTGTGACTCTTTTGGTGTCGCAGGTGTCCATGGGCGACGGTAATCGTTTACCATCAGGCGATCCGTCTGCTCGTTTGCCTCCTATATCATAAAAAAAAAAAAAAAAAAAAAATACAGGCCTCCTCTCAGAAAGAGTGGGAACCCTAGGCCCAGTGCGAATTGAGAAAGCGTAAGAAACAAAAACTGTCCCTCCTGTGAAAAATATTAAACATAAAAGTAACAATTTCCAATGAGGTCGCTTTATAAAAAAACCTTTTTTGTAAATCACAATTGGCCATCTCTTTCGAGGTGTGCGGGTGTGATGGCCACAGCATATATTAAGTTAAAATAATTTCCAAAATCACTAAAATTCAGAGCTGCGAGTCCGGGTTTAAAAATCCACAAACACTCGAGACATAGACTTAAAGCACTAGGCTACCAAGGCTCTTTCAAGTACTTGTGTTACTATCTAATGACCACAATAACATTAGTTTGCGCAACATCTATCAAACCGCAGGCTTCAATAAGCATTAGGCGCAACACAGAGGAGACGTGGGACGGGGCGCGTCGCAGTCCGCGTCGTTTGTCCGCAGGCCGCGTCTCCGCCCCGTCTCTCCTGTCTGCTTTGGATCGCGACGCTTCTATACATTTAGTATGAAAAGTCATTCAAGGGCAGCCGCAACTGCAACGCGCCCCCGTCCCACGTCTCTTCTGTGTGGCTTGCGTCTTATTTTTCATTAGCTGTTGCCCGCGATTCCGTCAGCAAACAACTCGTTTTTCTTTATCCCGCGAGAACTATGCAATTATCTCAAACTATCTATATACCAAATTTCACCTAGATCGGTTCAGAGGTAACAGACGGACCGACATGCACACCATTACATATGCAATTCCACACGTTTGGCGGCGCGGCGAGCGTTTTCTGTGTTCATCGCGCGGCCGAGACGCTCGCTCGCCGTACAGTGATTACCTGGCGGCACACGCAATGAACTGATAAAACGCTCGCCGCGCCGCCAAACGCGCGAAGTGGTGGCCGGGGGGTTAGGTCGGATACTATACCGCGACTTGCATATTATTTCACTTAGCGTCTAAATGGCTCTTTTCCTTTAGTTGCGGTTGCACAAGGCTAACCCGTGGTTGTAATTGTTTGACGATAACTGTTTGGCAACTGCACAAATTGCTATTGAGATGATCGACATCAAACACAAAAATAATAGTAAGTAATAGTGAGTCCGACTTGCACTTAGCCGGTTTTAATATTAGTAAGATAGTAATTTCATCAGTCATTTTGACGAAGCCATTCTTTAGCCGGGTTTATTGTTTCATTGATACTGCGTAAGTAGCGTACTGTTGCGTACGGTGGCGTAACCTGCGTAGACCACAACGGGCGGCCCGCAACGGCAAGTAATTTGATTAGCCACGGTTTTGGAACTGGGTCTCGCAATCAATCATACACGTCACTTTCTTCTGTATTTGCGGCGAGATGTTTGCATTGCGTGAATGTTGTATTATTATCATTTATCACAAGTTATTTAAAGTTGTATAAAATAATTTCGTGCAACATCCGATAGCAATCCGCTCCGCCGCCCGCGCGTATGCATTTTTTTTGTGACGTTGTTATTCCCCATTAAAAAAGAATCATTATTATTTCTACTATAGATATTTAGGCTTACCAAAACTATCAATTTATCCAATAATCTAAAAAAGTAGAAATGAACGCAAGTAAAAAATATACTCTAAAATATCACTTGAATGAAGTTCCGGTTTAGGCTAATTTCGGTTGTCGAAACCAAAAATATGAATAATTCGTAAAGAATACATCTTTTAAACTGAACGGCAAATGGTCCAAATCATACTAACAAATAATAAGTTGACTTAAAGTTAAAATACAAACATCTCGGTCTCCTTTAGAATTAGAAGAACTAGGAGACGAATATGCAGATACGGAAGCAAGAATGGCTGCACGATGTCTATCTTCGATCATTAATATTTGTAGTATTGATTTATATTTCTAATTAAGTTATTGACATTTACTAATGAAGTAATTTGTTTTTCTATGTGTATTTGTATTTCAATCATGGTCTAAAAATAATAAAACTCCTAGCCATACCTTTATCCTGATTCTTCGGCTGGAACTCCCGAGTCGAACTCCTAGACTTGGTAAGCCGGTTCAGGACAGCCTGGCGCGTCGGCTCCGATATCCTCCTGCTCTGGTGGCTCACAGGTTTCTGGACCGGCTCTCTTGGCTCCGAAGCCCTCACTCGGTCCTTGTTGGTCACCCTGACAGAGTTCCTCACTAAACCTGGCCCAAACTTTCTGTGCATCTCCGGAGTGTTGGGACATTTTGGAGAATTTGCTGGCGCGATTGATTTCAAGTCTGGAGAATCGATTCTGCCTCTATGAACACGCTTGTATCTAGACTCCTGCGATTTCTCAAAAGACCCGTTATCCGATTCATCGGAGCAGTCTTTGTATTCTTCTGAGTGGCCGCTCGAACGGCGCGAGGTTATTCTTGGGTCCAAGTAGTTGTTGTTCTTATTGACAGTGTTGAAAGAGCTCGAGCGTTTGATGGTTGATCCAAAGGCAGCGTAGTTATAGTTTTGCGGTTGCTTACCGTCGCTAGACACCCTCTGGTGTTTTTTATCACCTTGGTAACGCGTATCGATTCTCGGGTACGCCTCAGCGTTGTTCTTTAAGACCGTCTTGAGGCAAACAGAGTTCGCGTTGCTAGCATCACTGTTGAAATATTCCACGGGACCCTCAAAAGACTTGTTTCTAACGTGTTTTCTGTGTGGTGATAGTATCGCGTCTACATCGTACTGGGGTCTGTTCGAAATGGTTTTGTCGTCCGAACTATTGCTTAACAGCCCTTTGTCGGACGATGGACTGTTCATGTTTGAATCGCGTCTCCTCCGCTCAGCATCTAGAGACTTCGATGCGCTGTTTATCAAGATTTTTGTGGTTTCCGGGAGTTTTCTAGAGCCAGTGATTACGTAGTTCCCAGGACTTCTTAATGGACTGCTTTCGCCGGAGTTATCTTTTCTTCTCAAGCGGTAGTTTAGGGAATTGGACCGGCTGAGCTGAGCGACGGGGAGGCGGGACATCGCGGTCTTCTCGATGATGAGGCTGGAGGTGAGTTGGGGCGGGATGGACGGACGAGCGCTCAGCTTCGCTTGTAGATTTGTGATTGCGTTTTGCGTCTTGAGGAGGTATGACTCTGTGTCCTGGACGGGGATGAGATCCTGTAACAATAAGAAAATGCTATTAAAATAAAAGTAATTGCAGTTTTTAAAAGCGAAAAGGTCTTGAATAGCTCTCAGTGTCGAACTCTAAACTGTAGGTTTTTCAGCTATTTAAAATTAGGCTCTAAACATCTATACTTTTTTTGTCAATAATTTGCTTTATACTGCTTATTTTTATGTTCAGACCAAGTTATAACAATTCTGAAAAACAAATCCAAGTCAGTTATTACATTATTTTGGTTTTATAAGTAATAAGTAGTTATTATTTTTGAAAAGTGTTTTTCAATAAATGACTCATCAAGATTGTGTACGGTCAAGTGCAAAAATAAGTATCGATTTAATCCTCCCATCGTTATATACCTATACCTTAATTCAACGACATAAGAGCTATGGGACATATTTATGAGCAAGTTGTGTGCACCCATATTTTTACACTTGACTGTACCTTATTTCTAATGCTTATTAAAAACGAAGTATAGGTAGATACGGCAACGGAGTCGTGAGATTATAATAGTCTGTCTAATATTCAAAATTTAAACACCACAAACCTAATCCATTGTTAGGTCCATAATTTCGCATCGCACTCATAACAGACTCATAACTGTCATAATATTTAACTGCTTGTGAATGGAATTATCATTTTAAATAGCCATTGTTCAATGCTAGCAGATAAAATCTAGGATGGTTTTCGAGAAAGATTATACACGCTTAACAAAAATACAATACATGTAGTTGACGTATATTTTCAATCACAGTTTTAATAATGAAACACGTAATGTAAATAAATCTAGTATCCACTGATAAACGCTGCTCTTGGTACTCCATAGAGTAACATAATATCAATATATCTAGCAATAAATCATCATCATCATCCCAGCCTATATATACGTCCCACTATAGAGCACAGGGCTCCTCTCAGAATGCTCGAGCTTTTGCCGTAGTTCTCACGCGGGAATTCGGTCTTATCTCTGAGAAAACGCGTGTTTTCGAGTTTTGGTCCGAGCAAAGCTCGGTCGCCCAGGTACTTACATTATATATGAGAAAATATAAGGAGATTGATTATCAATTCAGTTCTATTTTCACCCGACTGCCGAAGGAGGGTTATGTTTTTCGAGGGTATGTATTTACGTATGTTATGTATCATTCTTTATTGGCACGCCCTGCAGCCTGAACGGCTAAATGAATTTTGAAGTGTAACGTGTCAGTACATTCGTCTCAGTTCCGAGAGTGACATAGGGTATATATTTTCCTGGAATTCCCATGGGACCGCGAATTACACAGGCGGGTTTTGTCCATCTAGTATTGAAATTAAATTTATATATGTACCTACAATACCTACATAGATAAAGACTTCAAGTATGGCAGTTAGGGCACAGCCTTGTTGAATAATGGACTAAAACACGAGCTCGAGACAAGGAAGCCATTTGCTGATTGTATATTGGACTAAAATTAAGGAAATTAGAATGGTAACAAACAATAACTTCACAAAAAACGCGGAAAAACAAGTTGAAACAAATTAAAACCCGGCTGCGTAGTAAAATTTACTGAGCCTATGACTGATGCCCAGAGTTGGACCTTATTTAAAGAATTTCTTAACATGTCACAAAGTTAAACAATTAATAAAATTCATAAATAGTCCGAAGCCAATAAAATTACAATAATAAAAAAAAAGTCAGTCAAATAAACCGCCCCAACACACTAGCCGCATTACCCACCACGAACCACGATGGACAACCTTCGCACCAGAAACGACCCAGAGCGATGGTCAAGACCACTCTCAAGAAGACGGCGCCCCACTTCTTTTAAAAAAAAGTATTGCCTCGGAACCTCAACAACCAGTCGTCTCGATTCATTATCTAGTTAATTATTTTAAATAAAATCATTTGAAATAATTTATTCGCAAATAACGTCAATCACAAATAATGTGTTGTCAACTAAATTTCGCATAACTCTATTTTCTCAGAATTTATTTTATTTTTAAAGTAAACTAAACTAATCTAAATACATTCAAATTATTTCAATAAATTATCTATTTAGATGAAGATGAAAACCTCTTCTGTTACTGAAGTAACCTTACATAATTAAGTTTATAATAGAACTAGCTGTTGCCCGCGACTCCGTCTGCGAAGAAAAACAGCCTACGACCTATTCTCAGACCTACCGAGTATAGAGAAAAAAGTTTCATAAAAATCGATCAAGCCGTCTCGGAGGAGTACCGATAACAAACACCATGACACGAGATTTTTATATATTAGAGATTAAATAGATGTCACGTCGGGTCAAACCGTCACACTGGCATTCATCTTCTATTTAAAGGCCCAACTAATTTATCTAGATAAAAATAAATCTCATCTAGATAAATTCAAAATAACAAATGAGACTGATCATTTAGTTATTTCAAATAACGATTAATTTAGTTATCTTCCCGGTTATTCGTAAATAGATAAATTTTGCTCAACTCTGCGATATCAATAACAAATGCACGATGGACAATGATGATGTATTCAATGGACAATGATAGCTGGTAAAGTTGCTTGGCTTAGCTATACACATTTTTTTTGCTAATTTCCTCCTGTGGACTGTTACATATCGAATAGATATTATTGTTATACTAGAGGGTAGCTTTTAGTTGTACAATAAATGCCTGCTCGAGAACACGTCTTCGATCCAACAGTGGCGACGAGGATGGGATAAAAATGCCCAAAGTGAAGGGTCTATGGCCAATATTTTTTAGTCAAGTCTACATCGGCGTGTGGGACGCCTGCCCAACATTCAGCCCATTTAAATAAATCGTAAGTTTGATGACTTGGAGTAGCTAATTTTGTCTACAGGAGAGACAAATTTTGTTTCTTATGCTTGCTTACAGAAGGTAAAGTTGCTACGTTTGACGGCAGAGTTTAGATTAGCGGATCGGAGTGAAAGCAAACCGAACGTGCTGGAATGCCAAATACCTACAAATACAATGGACAAGCAATGTAGCTATTGCTGTTTCGCTCCCTTAACATACCACCTGGGCCCAATTGCATAACAAAATACAAGCAGTATTAGTGAATTTCAATACAAAATAGCTAATATATTAGCTTGTAATTTGTTATGCAATTGGGCCCTGGACACGACCGTATTGCCAACCGGGTAGGTACATGCGTTTTAAGATATTTTGAGCAACTTGACTGTTCCGATGTTTATGATGACCACAGTACTACTACTATACTGTACTACGGTTGTCTTGTCTATGGCGTTGCCTGACAAGTTAACCCTTAAGAAGACCCCATTTATTGGAGTATACTACCACAGAATCAAAAGCAGCTATCGAATACATACCTACCTGACAAAGGATATTTTAAAGCTAGTGTATAAAACAATAAGGTTGCATTTCCAAGTCAATGCATGTCATCGCTAAATCGCCTCTACCTTATTGAAGCTCCAAACGCACAGACAGCGGAGGCGTGGTTTGCGGTGACGGTGACGGTTGTAATATTCTAACTTGTATGAACGGTTCTGCGATTCCATACCGCGAACTCGTTCATACACGTTAGAATATTACAACCGTCACCGCCACCGCATCGCCGCGCCTCCGCTGTCTGTGCGTTTAAGTTATGATTATGATTATGACACTTCCAATAAGATTATTCTACGGTAGGTAGGCCAATCAAATGGTTCAACTGTATAATAAAAATCAAACTTCAGGATTTTTTACGGGAAATACGTTAAGTAAATATTTCTCTACGTGCTCTATGTATTTTTTCCTCAATTAAAGTTTTCCCAATGCATGTCCATTAAAACCACAATTATCTCGATAGTTAACTGAACCGCAAGAACATTATGTTCAATGCCATTGCATTTTAAACTATTTTAAAGAGGTTACTTATAAAACAAAAACAGATCGCTTAGCGACTATTTGCATCACTTAGTCACAGTATAAGACCAGTAAATGATCTACAACGCACCGAATACACTCGCACCGCACAAACAAGCGCTGTTCTTCCACAGTCACGGAAGAACATAGTCAGCTAACATATTTGTGACCCTAATGACTCTATCTATGGAATAAAAAAGCATAAGGCATAATAAGTTTATTTATTTATTTATTTTCGGAGAACCAACAGCTATACAGCTAATTACAGAGTAGGTTAAAAAGTAGATAAGTTTCACAAAAATGGCAACTTCGTTAGACTGGACACGTTTTAGTAAATTAGAATAAACATTAAATTCTCGTCAAAATTAAAGGGGTTTCATTTTTGTTTTCTCAATGTTTTTTAATCCTAATAAAAAATGTAACTTAATAAAATCCATAATCTGCTCATTTATTGCCTCTACTCTAAGGCGGAACAAAGTTCGCCGGGTTACTTTGCGGAGGTCCATATTAATGAACTGAAACAATTACTTTGCTCATACGTAATAATAGGATACAGTATTTTTTACCGTTTTCAAATGGTATTATTACAGATGTCATTTCAAAAACCGGCCCAACACATTTAACCTGCTAGTGCACCAAGAGCATGGAAAAGCGAAGTAGAGCAGTTGAGCACACTATTGGTCCGCATATTGTTTGATGATCACTTACTGCATTTACACTCATGCCTAGTGTAGTTACATCATATTGCATAGCAGATACTCGACAGCTAGACAATAGCAACTCGTTACATTTCCGCATGTTTACGTATGTAGACATCAGTCCAAATTAGCATATTCAGCAGGCGCAAGTGTAGTTATGTCAGTGACATAAATACTTAAGATGGAAGGAAAACATTGAGTTTTGTCTCGAAAAATATTAGCAAACTAGTTCTCTATTGTTTAGCCGAATTTCATATGCCATAATGTATCGTTTGCCACAATTTTCTTTACGTTTTATATTTATGTATTTAGTGCACACTTATTAGTAATTTGAATTGTCCTTTTTTTGTTTTTTTTTTATTGTCCACATTTCACTTAATAATATTAATTAAACAAGTCCGTTAAGTGTTGTCGTCGCGGCGCGGCGCCAGTGCAGCGCGAAGGCCGCACTGGCAGGATCGCCATGTAATGTTGGGATAAGACAAACCAATGAGTGTTGCGTAAATACTGTTTATTATAATAAAGAAGGGCCTTATATATGGTTACATAGTGGGAGAGTGTGAGTGTGGTGCAGCTCACACTACAGTAGTGAGACCCTATTTGTAGTATTTTACGTCTCGTTTCTATGGACCTAAATTTTAATCCAAATTAAAAATTGAAATTTCGAATTCGCGGTCAGCGTGGGTGGCCAGTAACAAATAGCAATTTTAATTTAATCGTATTTTGACCTGGCAACCCAATCCCACTGACACTGTGGCACCATTGGGCGTCGCGGGCGAAGACGCAAGGTTAGTGAAAGTTGACAAAGGCTATTTAGAATGCTCGCTTTAATTAGAAGTTACTGGTATCCTTTTAGTTTTGACGACCAGATGGCCTAGTGGTTAGAGAACCTGACTACGAAGCTTGAGGTCCCGGGTTCGATTCCCGTGTCGGGGCAGATATTTGTATGAAAAATACGAATGTTTGTTCTCGGGTCTTGGGTGTTTAATATGTATGTATTTAAGTATTCATCTATCTATATAAGTATGTTTATCCGTTGCCTAGTACCCATAACACTAGCTTTACTTAGCTTACTTTGGGACTAAGTAAATTGGTGTGAATTGTCCCGTGATATTTTTTTTATTTTATTAGTTTAGTGGCTGTAGCCCAGTGGTTTGACCTAAGGCCTCTCAAGCGGTAGGTCGTGGGTTCAAATCCTGGCTCTCACTTCTGAATTTTTCAGGATATACATATGTGCGAGTTTTTTTTTAGGATGGAACCATTATTTATTCACACGAAATATTTACAGATAGATTTATTGAAAGAGAAAAAAGAACTTAAAAAAAAATTAACTTCATCTAACTAAACCTAAAAACCTATATTTACAAATATCCCCCAGATCACTGCTAATGGGCAGGGTGGCCATAATGCTGGCTGCGTTTCCTCGTTGTATGGCAAGGAAAGCCAAGCCCTATGGTCACCTGTGGATCGGACGAGTTTACTTTTTAAAAATTTAAAATGTTTTTGATCTTCAGGTCCCCGCGGCCCGAGAGCTTCAAGAGCAAAAGCCGCAAATAACTATGTAGCTGTCAACCAAAATTGCATATATACACCGTGAAATTTTAGTGGTTGTTTTCCCGAAACGAGGTGATTTAGTATCGATTGTACAATCGATTTATAATTACTATTTTGACTAGAGTCAAAAATCCAATTGTGAAAAACGAAAGTCGAAAATGACCGCAAACCAATAGTAACGCTTCGTTGGTACCTAACCTATCGTACGATCGTACGCTACTTGTACCAACGAAGCGTTACTATTGGTTCGCGGTCATTTTCAACTTTCGTTTTTCACAATTGGATTTTTGACTCTAGTCAAAATAGTAATTATAAATCGATTGTACAATCGATACTAAATCACCTCGTTTCGGGAAAACAACCACTAAAATTTCACGGCGTGTACGCATGGTAATACAGTCGCCGCGCCCCCCTCCCCCTTAATGATGTGCGAAAACACAAATATTACTATTCACATTTTCGGTGTTGGCGCCCTACCTACACTGCATCTTTCGGTCCGTAGACGTCTTTTTGACCCCATCGGCCATACAAGTTCTACGGGCGATGTGCCCTGCCCAGTGCACTGCCACTGAGTTTGGCGATTCTTCGGCCTATGTCGGTGACTTTAGTTCTTGCGCGAATTTCATCATTTGTAATGTGATCCTAGAGAAATTCCGAGCATAGCCCTCTCCATCGCCCTCTGATTGACCGTGAGCTTTCTTATGAGGCACATCGTTAGCGGCCACGGCTCTTAAAATTATACTAACGCAAAATACTTAACGCAAAGGTCGTCGATCCCATTGTCTACAGTCGCCGCATTTGCCCGAAAAAGGTTTTAATATCCACTTTGTCCTGAATATATCGATTTCTGCAGACAGGCAATGAACTTGGCAAAGGCAGACTGCAGTTTAGGCTGTCTAGATGTCTGGATTATCTCACTTTAAGATAATTGCAGTAGTTCTAACACTTCTAACCATTACGGCAAGTTTTACTAGGATTTTTGGACAAAATTTTACGAAAATTGTGCCCTTTGAAATTTTTCCCCCAGACTTCAGGCTCTTGTTTTGGGACAGCAAAATAATTCGTGAATTTTGTAACTGTTTTTTTAACAAGCTTCAAAGATTCCTCCAGTCGAATAATTTAACTTATAAAGTTATAATAATAAAAGAATGAAATAAGATTTTGTAAAAAAACAAATACTTTGTTACACAAGCTTTTTTGTTAACTAAGTATAATTGCATTGTCGCCCAAACTACATAATATTTTATAAGTACCAAATCTCAAGTCAGGTACTGGACGTGGGCGAAATTTGACTTGTAAGACTTAACCCAAATAAATAAAAGTTGCAAAAATATAAGCTTGTAAAAACGCTAATTAATTTTAAAAAGAGGCCGCAAATAACTAAGATTTATCCAAATCCATAAAGATCATTGACAATATCAGAAGACTTCAAGACAAATGGACTAACAAAATAAACATGTTTTTTCCAATGAATCATCGGAACTTGAAAACAAAAAAACTCTTATTTATGGTCATCTCTAAAATCTGCGCTCAAACAATGAGTCATGATGATGTGCGCATGACATCAACAGTATGTTTATTGTTCATCTATGGGTAGACTAGCTTCTGCCCGCGACTTTGCAATCGACTCAAGAATGGACCAAATGTCTAAAACCATTTTCGTTTGCCTTTTAAACTAAGCCGATTCGAAATCGGTTAGATGATTTCAAACTCTACAAGGGACTTAAAGTTCATTTCAATAGAATCTTACGCTTAGGGCTTAAAACCACTAAATTTCATAATACCTTATTCACTAATACTCCTAATTTTCAAATTACCATGGGCTCATAATAGCTAAAATTTCAAATTTTTAGAATGAGACAATTTTAAATTTTAGGTATTACTGTATGAGGAAATTTTAGGTATTACTGTATGAGGAAATTTTAGGTATTATGAGCCCATGGTAATTTGAAAATTAGGGGTATTAGTGAATAAAGTATTATGAAATTTAGTGGTTTAAGCCCAAAGTAATCTTACGATCTCTTAGAAGATATCCAACTGCTATGGACACCTGATTGTTTAGGTTCCTAAAATATGATTATAATTGAAAACTAATTAAAAAAGTGTTTAATCAATGATTAATAATCATATCAATAGGGAAGGGACCTAGACAATTCAGTGGCCACTGGACATGTCAATCGGCTAGAAGTGTCTACGACATTGTCAGATTCTATAGAAATGAAGTTTAGGCAGATTTTTTTTGTGTTTTATATATCGCAATGTTAGATCAAGAGTAAGAAAGTACTTATATCAAATCAGAATAATCAGCCATTTTAATTTAGACCTTCCTGAAAGTAAATGAAGTCTAAATTAAAACTGGGTATTATTTTGAGTTGATGTGGGTACTCTAGATCCATGAGTGCGTATATCAAACAAACATTGCAAGCTATTTTATACAAATGATTCCGCCGAACCGAGAGCCTTATTTAAAGTCAGTCAAAATACTTATACAGCCAAAACTATGTAGTTATACAAACCTGTACATCATCTACATATCCAGGTTTGGCCGTAATAAAAATAGTTTCGCTCTCGAACAGGGAGTCGAACGCGCGGCCTTGCCATACTAGCCGCCCACTCCCATTGCCACTTGTCATTCGTGAGGCTTGAAGTATGGAGGTCGCAGGTTTTATGGAAGCCTGTGACTCATGGCACGTGTCAAAACGGACTTATGTGTTAAAGAACCTGAACGCTATTTTAAGAGCAAAAAAATATATAATAAAGACTTGGCTTTATGGTTCTAAACCTTTGCCTTTTTCTTAGCGAAAAGAATAAATTAAAAAACAACATTTATGCAATTTTTTAACTACGAGGGAATGGAGCCGCAGGCTAATAATTGTCTACCTAACTCCCTCGCAATCGCCATCGCGTTCATTTTGACAGTTCTTATATGGGCTGACAAATTGGTATCGGAAACAGCCAGCTGTCACAGCCATACAAACACTGTCATTTCAATACGATGCCGAGCGTCAAAAAAGTTACACCATTTTTTAAAACTACTGAACCGAAAGGCACCTTGTGTATGGAAGCGCTCAGTACCGAATCGTCTATTTAGCAAAACGTCCAGTAACGCAAATTGACCAAGAAACGAAATGTCAGACGTCCTATTAGCCTTTTGTCTCATTAGCATAACATCCATAACGCAGAACATCAAAATAGCAATTATTAGTCCGTGTAGCACTGTAGCATAACGTCCAAACTACATATTGTCAAAAACGCTATCAGCCAAAAAAGCAAATCGTCAAATCTTATTGAAAGCAGTTGGAGTAGCAGAATAACCAAGTGTGTACGGGTTTCAAGTAGCCGGGCATAATATTTAGACTCTACCTATTCAATTTAACTCCTTAGGTACATCGTGAAATACGCGACATTATATTTTTTGGGCTTTCTGCGATTTTGGCGTTCAGCTTTAAGGGCGTGTTGCTATCTGGTCGTAGCCCTTCATAGACGTTATGCTAATTGGGTATTTTACGATTAAGGCATCTTCACACAATGGTCAATTTACATAATAAGACTTGTGCTTCTTAGACCATCTGAATCGTGGTTATTTTGCTTTATAGACGATTCGGTACTGAGCGTACATGGAAGTATAGATATTTCCCGAATTGGGGATGTCTATTTTTTTGCAATGTATGAAAAATCGAAAACCATTTCGAGATAAATGCTTTTTAAATCGTTTTCTGTAGTTATTTAATTTTAATATTATGTAATTAATTTATTATATAAAAAATAAGCAATGACCTTCATTTGACATTGGTGTAAATTGCGTGACCGGTTCAAGTCGTACTTTATTCTGTGTGGTTAGAATTCTTCACAATTTACGCGTGGATTATACTACGGAGTTTGATTTGGACCCGCTGTCTGACATCTAGCACTTTGTCAGTGCCAGTAAAGTGACACAGTGTATAGTGTACCACTACGCAAAAAATAATTAAAGGGGTTGCCTTATCGTACGCATTTAGATAGATTTAGAAATTTGGCATTGTGGGAGCCCTCAATTATAATCTGACGTCATCAACTAAAATAGTTTCAATAATTAATTTTGAAAAAAGTAGAGAACTAAATGACAAAATATTGAAATTAGTTTCTTATAATTGACTTTTCTATACAAAAAAAATATAAAAACCACTGGTAATTTTTTTTAGACATTCCCAATTGAGGCTAAACATACAAGATTCGCAACGGTTGGCAGTTCTTGAAATGCGCTACGCAGTTGAATCAACAATAGGTTTTGGGTTAGGTCATTAGCTCATCAACAAATTTCGACACTAAGTGGTGTTAAATGATCATTGTTTAACAGAAAACGTAGCTTTGCATTGGCTGTAGGGTTCCGTAACTCCATTTTAATTTCATGTTGTGGACACTTCTACTTTTTCAACAATACATTGCTAAATATGAAATTCTTATTTATTTATTAATTGCATACATGTAGTGCAGTAATATTCAGATGGTAGGATAAATTAAAATAAGATCGTACATGCTACCCAATGTACCTCGGGTGTTGCAATGTCTTAAAATCTAAAATGTGGTTAAGCATAATATTCTAGCTGTTCCCCGCGACTCCGTCTGTAAAGAATTCGTTTATCGCAATCCCGTGGGAACTATGCAATTTTCCGGGATAAAATCTATCCTATGTCCTTTGCAGGAACTCAAGCTATCTCCTTACCAAATTTAATCTAAATAATTTCAGCGGTTTAAGCGTGAAGAGATAACAGACGGACAGAGTTATTTTCTTACTACAGTCAGTAAGGACGATAAGACAAGGGGCTAAATTCAGGAACGGCCCAACACGGTTTGCGAGCGGTAATTCAATCGTTTGGGAGAGGATAGGAATGGGTTGAGCTTGGGATGTGCCTTATTTTCCTGTTAATTCGCTTTGTAAATAAATAAATAAACAAATAAATAAGGCTCATCCCTAACTCAGCCCAAACCTCTCGCAAACCAGTGATTTTTAGCGTTCCTGAATAGAGTTCAAACCCAAACCAAACAATTGAATTACCGCTACCAAACCCGTGAAGGCACGTTCCTGAATTTAGCCCAAGGATATGCTTGCGGCTTCGCCGCTGTTAGGTACAGAACTCTATTCCGTAGAAATATCGTGCAATGAATAATTATCCGCATAATAAGCAAGTCGATCTTCCCTTCTGACCGTGTTACAGGAAAATGGCATTTAGGTCAGAACAGCCAGCTCAATGGTAAAGAGGGGTTTACTAATGTTTCGCAAATTACGTTTCCCAAACTGATTCACTTGGCAAATGTTTCATTTCCCAAATGTTTATTTTTTCTGAAACTGTAAACATTTCAGGATTGTTATAAAACAACCCTAACCTAACCTAACCTACAAAATAGTCCTGAAATATATCCTGAATAGTTTAGTTTCAGAAAAAAATAAACATTTGGGAAATTAAACATTTGCCAAATTAATCAGTTTGGGAAACGTAATTTGCCAAACGGAAGTACACCGAAGAGTAGGTAAGTATGATCTGAAAATAATAAAAAGAAACAATAATCTGTATAAATAAAAATGAATTGCTGTTCGTTAGTCTCGCTAAAACTCGAGAACGGCTGAACCGATTTGGCTAATTTTAGCCTTGAAATATTCGTGGAAGTCCAGGGAAGGTTTAAACGGTGAGAAAATATGGAAAAATTGCGAGGAAAATACTAAACGATTTGGCATGGCAAAGTATGTCATCTCCTGGCATACATGCTTTGTTTCAAAATCAATTTCAATTAAGAATTCATAAACTACCTCCCCAATACTTTGCACCCTCCGTTCAAACAATGAGCGGAAATGACGTCACAAGTGTCGTGCACCTTGCGCGGGCGCCACGCGACGAGCGGAAGCGGAAACGCGGCTATTTCGGCGGAAAAAAAATACTGTTTATTTGTCACATTTTCCAATGTCTCAGAAAGGATCTCCAATGGTCGTTTTAAGGAATCACTAATTACGCCTTGAGTGATAAGATAATGACAATACATACTTTACTTCACTTCACAAGTTTTTTTGGCAATGATGGTACTTCCGAAAGCGCTGGTAGTTTAAAAAAAAGTGACATGTAAAAGAGCCCTTTGCGGTCTACTTGCAGAATAAACGTTTTGATTTGATTTTGACTCCTTCTTACTCGCTAGAATCTTTGATGTTGACCAAACAATAAACAGAGAAATCCCGCGGCGAGCCATCCATCGAAAAGATTTCATGTGGTAGCCCTTTCTCATTAATTGTTATCCTCTTGCTGTCGTTTACGCATTTTTCCTACAGACTCCAAAAAAAGCATCACTGGCTTGAAAAGGCAAGGAATCATAGCCGTGACCAAATCTGCGGTAAGTGATTTGGGTCTCAAGTCCACTATTGCGTTATGCTGGTAACGAACGACTGGCTATGTCACCATTATTTCCGAC
This sequence comes from Archips crataeganus, assembly GCA_947859365.1. Taxonomy (NCBI): domain Eukaryota; kingdom Metazoa; phylum Arthropoda; class Insecta; order Lepidoptera; family Tortricidae; genus Archips; species Archips crataeganus. The sequence continues at coordinate 2,730,830 of OX402071.1, read as the reverse complement.
TTCCTATGCCTCGAGGCTGACGGGATACACTCGCAGCGTTCACTCGAGCGTAACTCCGACGTTGCTGCTTTTAAGTGGTGATTTCCATGGAATAGAAGAAGTAGGTTGCAAGAACCTTGTTTTGTGGCAACACTGTTACTACATATATTGCTCTCAGTGGTTACAGTCTACATTCTCTGTTGGATCCCTATTGCGGCGTCGCTCAATAAATATGTGAATTATCAAAAACCTTTTAATTAGTGACTGACCGAAGATTCGGTTTCGGCAAACGTGATCTTTTGGCTGACGACGATGATGATGAATATAACAAACTATTTTTGGTAAATACCTACTAAATTTTTTTAACACGGTGTTCACTGTCTGTTTATGTATAAAAATACAATAGCTTTTATCATGTTACCTATTAAAATTTAGTTTTCAATTTCAGTGTTAAATGAGTGCTCCGGTTTCGGTTTCAGCCGAACATATTATGTAATGTAACAAAACAATGCGCTTATTATTAACACAACTATGCTGCCGACGTATGATGAAAAGCACAACTGCAAGCTAGCTCCAGAAAAACACAAGCTTACAAAGAACAAGGGTGCACTTACGCTTTTTCCGTTTGGAAAAATTATCAGTTGCCACTTTTCAAGATACGACGGTAGTATGTATCCCGCAGGTCGCCTATACCTTGAGGCTGTATACAGGACACGCTAGCCGCGACCGCTCGAGCGTGGCTCCGACATTACCCCTTTGTAGGCCCTTTACCTCGCAGGCGTGTCACGAGTGCGGTGCCGGCGAAGACACGGCGCAGCACACCTTCGAGGTGTGCCCAGCCTGGTTGGACCTACGCCGCACTCTCGTGGCGGAAATCGGAGGTGACCTCTCGCTCCCCAGCGTTATAACTGCAATGCCGAGGAGCGAGAGCTCCTGGGAGGCCGTCTCCACCTTCTGTGAAATAATAATCTCGCAGAAGGAGGAGAAGGAGCGGGAGCGCGAGAGCGACCCTCTGGCGCACCCGCTCCGACGAAGACGGACGGGGAGAAGACAGCGGCAATTTGCCGCCGCTCTTCTACCCTAAGGTGGAGCCGACTGGCGGGACAGGGGAGTCACCGCTAGTCAAACGACCCACAAGAGTTAGGGGGGATCATGTATTCCCGATCCCCCCTCTCGGAGAGGAGGACCCGGTCAGACCGGGCCAGCCAGCGGATGTTGTGGTGACACAATTCGCTCCCACGACGTCCGCACAATTGGCCGGTGAGGGAATACCGGTGGGTTTTTAATGGGTAGGCCTCCACCCTTCCTTCCTTCCCAGATACGGAAGGAAGGAAGGTGGGAGGAGAGTCCCATACACCCCCTGCGCCGTCCCCCAACGGCGTGGGGATAGTGCGTAATGCATTTTCCCACCGAAAAAAAAAAAAAATAAGCCCTTTACCTCGATAGGCTAAGTAAGTTGGCTAAACAAAGAGGAATTCAAGATTTTTAAAGGCCCTAGTAGACGAAATCTCGGGCAATAGTGGTATAATGTAAAGACAGTTTTGGAGTTGTCCATTTTTTTGTAAAGTATGCAAATCGAAAACCATTTCGAGATGAATGCTTTTTAAATCGTCTTCTGTGGTTATTTAATTTTGATATCATTTAAAAATTTAATGCATTTATTACATATCAAATAAGCAATGACCTACATTTGACATTGAAGTAGATGTCGTAGACGGTCCAAGTTGTACTTTAATCGGTGTGGAATAGCATTATTTAGAATTCTTCATAATTTACGCGTGGATTAAACTACGGAGTTTCATTTGGACCACCTGTCTGACATCTAGCACTGACAGCGCAAGTAAAGTGACGCTAGTTACAGTATACCACTACACAAAAAATAATTAAAGGGGTTGCCTTATCGTACGCATTTAGATAGATTTAGAAATTTGGCATTGTGGGTGCCACCAAGCCATCAGTTTCTTATACAAAAAAAATATAAAAACAATTGGTAATTAATTTAGACATTCTCAATTGTTACTTAAAGTTCAACCTAAAACTTATGGAGGTGAGCGAATAACGGGTCCGGCTTGATAGATATAACAACATTTGATATACCTAACTGTAACCCCGGCGCCACACATAGCACAAATTTTTCAACACATATTTGAACACATATTTGATCTATGGTTGATTGTATGGTTGTTCTATTGAACAAATAAGCAAATACCGGTGCTTCACATGTGATCAAATATGTGTTGAAACATTTGTGCTATGTGTGGCGCCGGGGTAACATTTGGTTGGGTTTATAGGTTTTCGGATAAACGAACTTTCAGGATTTTAAAATTTCGGTCTAATAAACATTCGACGTTTTGATATTAGGTTTTCCGCTCATGAGCATTATAAAATTAGGGTCATTCCCGTAAATTAGACATTCAAATCCACGTGTGGGTTGAAAATTAAAATCTAAATGTGTCTGTGGGCGATATTTCTATGTATTTAAATTATTCTTATTTAAACTATTCGCACACCCAACTAAATTGCCACACATTAAATATTAATTCCATATAGCACACGATATGAGGGAAGGGCTTGTTGTGATCTCAAACGTTGCATATCCACGACATGCTTTCACATAAAAACCTTATTACTTTCACCGTAAAGTCTAAATTAAATTACGTTGTCATGGACATACAACCTTTGGTTACTCACTGGTTGGTTAGAGGGTTTCCAATGTTGCCATCATATGAATATAATTTCGTAATGTTCCTCAAGGTCGAACCCAAATGGAGGTTACGTACGCTAATTTCGTAAATGCATGAAGTGCATGTGTAGTTACTGTTGTTATGTGTGATCTGCTTTTACTGTCATGGTCGTTCAAAACACGAATATTTTTATACACAATGTGTTAATTAATTAAATAAAAGCCTGAAAGTCACTTGTCTTGTTGAGTCTAGTGTAGAATCGATGGCACTATACTTTAAAGCAGGTTGTGTTTTTTTAAATCCTTTTAAGTAGGTATAGCGGATACAACTTTGTGTAATATATTAAATAGCCGTGACCTGTGTCATACCATTTGTAATATTTTTAATGTTTTTATGTTAATTAATAAATAAATATCACGGGATAATTCAGACCAATTGACCTAGTCTCAAAGTAAGCTAAGCAAATCTTGTGTTATGGGTACTAGGCAACGGATAAACATACTTATATATGTAGATAGATACATACTTAAATACATATTAAACACCCAAGACCCGAGAGCAAACATTCGTATTTTTCATACAAATATCTACCCCGACACGGGAATCGAACCCGTGACCTCAAGCTTCGTAGTCAGATTCTCTAACCACTAGGCCATCTGGTCGTCTAAATTACTTAAACTAAGTATATAAATAAGTTCCTTCCTAACATAGACATGGGATTTTTTACTGTAACTTAACCCGATCTATAGTTTTTTTATGCAGGATATTACACAGGGAGGTTAGGGCGATAATTTGATTTTTAAACAACTGTAATTCCCTGAGATGATCTTGAATTTTATTAAATTATGACCTTTCGGATGCCTTTCGGACCATAATATGTCACCTCGTCAACCTGTACTTATCGACCTGACCCTTATGTCTATAACATGAGGGTTTAAATTATTATGTCATACGTTATTGTCATTCATTCCGGGTCGACACCGTGCGGTCGCGTTTTGACCGCACTCCATTTTGATTTCACATTTGTCAAAATACGGTTTCAAAAAGATAAAAAAATAACTTCAAACTTTACAGAAATGTCTTGAGATTTCGGAGAATTTTGCTTTTGTTTTTTTTTCATTAGTTATCTGGGAGATCGTTTTCAAGCCACAAAAGCTATTGTGTACCCTGCATTTTTAATCGTTATCTCACTGTATTGTTCTGCAGCGTTCAATAAAGAATATTTGGTATATTTAAGCATGATGCCATTTGTAATTACATCTCGGCATGTTTTATCTTATTAATTTATTGCTGAATAAAAGTCCAAGTTCAGAAAAATAAACACTATGTAAACTTTTATTTTACGTATATGGTAAGTAATCGATATCTCTTGTTTGTTTCAAAGATTAATAACTACCATTAATTAATCTGTCTACATGTATCTTGGTCTTAATTAATTAACAATTGCTATTCCCGCACATTAATGAGTTTAATGCACTTAAAAGAAATGTTTGTTATTGTGTGTACTTTTAAAAATACATTTTTAGCTCTCCATGGACTTGACTTTAATAAAAGTAAAAGAAAATAAAATTAAGAAATGAGATACTTATTTTGTTTTGATTGATACTTAATTAAGTACAACAGAAAACAAATTTTGTTTTATTTTTTCTCCCAGTTGATTAATTTCCCTTCAACTAATATAATAAAATGTTTTTCAAGCAAATAAACCACTGTCTACTACGCCCACTTTGGCACAATTGGTCAATTAATTTTATAGTTTTTTTGTGTCTAATAAATAATTGTAACGAGATCCAAAAAGTTAACAGTTACGTGATTAAAGTTTTGATTTGATGACTATCAAGACTCGCGCCGTTTCCGGTAGCAGACCATAGAGCCGTGAACAGTTTTTTTTTTAATTACTAAGCACGGGCTGATCTTATTACGCCGCGCCGCTTCAAAAAAATAGAAATGTTAGTTAAGTTTAGTTTTTTTATTAACTGTGGCTCTGGACAATTTTGCCAGTGTCTATTGTATTTTGCCGTTTTTCGGTAAGTAAACAAATTCTAGAGAAACTTTTAACTCGATCTTTATATTGACATACCTAGAGTCTAGGTCCTAGACACTTGAAATTTTCACCAATTGTGTATTACTAAGCCCGCTATAACAACAAATATACTAAAATAAAATAAAGTTAAAAATTAAAGGGTTCCTCATCGTTATACAAGAAACGCGTTATTTTTATTTATTTTTATTTTTAAGAGTTTTTACTCGTTCTTTATATTTTTTTTACTGAACTATTTTTAAAACATTGTACGGGTGGAAGAATCCTTTCGTGTACGAGTCCGTTTCACACTTGACCGGTTTTCGTTATTCTATACCTGACCTACCGTAGAACTCATAGTAAGTTTCATAATGAATCCCTTTTCAAACAATTTAATGACACTATGGCTTCTTCTATGAAAAGGTTCAGTGGTTTCAGTTGTTTCGATTAGTAAATTTTTATTCAGCCAGTGACGACATAACGGATTGATAATGCCACCTTGCAGGTAACGCACCGTCGTCGTCACTGAGCGGAACCAAACCTCTAGGTCAGTTATGGCCATGAACCTATCTTATACAGGAGACACGCCTCAATAAATAAATATGTACAGTTACGCGTTTATGTACACGTAAATAAGAACGTAACATAAAAACAGATGTATTGCAGTAATAAGTATACGTCCCACGTGCTTCCTTTTAGAATAAGAGGGCTTGGGCAGTACTTCTCACGCAGGTCCAGTTCGGATCGGGAACTTCATACACACACAATTTAATTTCTTGACTGGTAGGATAATGTATGCCTTCATAATAAAGCTAATGTTAAATTTTAAATGTAATTTCGCACATCGAGAAAACTTTAAGGCACGTGCCCAGGCTCAAACCCACGACTCCCTGCTTGAGAGGCCATATTATATCTTCTAAATCCTATAACAATAACATCTGAGTGCAAAATGTAGTTACAGCGTCCTAATATACGTTGACTGACACCGGAAAACTGCAAAATATATATAAGTAGGTACGATACACTACTACAAGGACTATCAAACTCTATCACCAACATTTACACTCACCAACCAGCTGGACTCAGTAATTTGATACCAATATTATGAATTGACATATAAACATAAGCTTACATCATTAACATCAAACAAAAAAAATGTGTACACATTGTGTCAACTTAACAACTGCTTAAAGAAAAAATATGAGTCCCACGACCTTAATCTAAGATGCTGGCAACAAAAACTTAAGAACGCCGTTCATAATTTCAAGGTGGAAACACTGAGGAACGTAAATCTTTTGACAGTCGACTCTACACTGCACAAGATAGAGTTCATAAACCACTGAACCTATTTGTTAGTAATTATAGATTGCATCCGGGTGACAATGACTTTTAAAGCGCGGGAAAGCGCCATTTTTCCCGCGTTTCTTTGACATATAACTTTTTTAATTGCCTTCGCTCTTGGACTTAGGTTTCAGAATCATTCATTTTGCAATTAATACCGTTACAAGTTGTTTCGCAAACGTTTTTTTATTCAAATTCATACGAAACTACATTAAAGTTCCTTCACGAATAAGTTTTTAGACCGTAACCAAGAGACCCGACGGCAAATCGTTGGAAAGTGACAGTAATCTAAATGCATCTCGAAATCAAAACACGTCTTTGTTCCGTTAGCGTAGATTCCAATTTCTTCTGGTAAACGGTTTGTTGTTATAAATAAACAACGAACGAAACCGTTTGTGATGCCATAGTGTGCTAAAACCAAACTTAAAATGTCAAATGCTAAATTCCATTCCATTTTGAAATTGCAAGCGCAGGCAGCGGGCACTCCTTGTCTCAGTCTGGTCATTGATCTGATATAATACGTACTTTAACCTGTTAAATTTTAGGTTCATTTCTTTTTAATAAAAGTCGGTGATGTCAGCGCAAAAAATAGCGTTTTAACCGTAGAGCCACACCTGTTATACAAGCTAATTAAATAAAATTAATGTATAAAACGGTTGATAGCCGTTTCTTTGTAGGTTATGTGGCTGTCTATCCGTTATTTGAAGTTAGGTACGTGCTGTCATCAATTGGTTTTGATTTGGCATTGATCACTTTTTTACAATGTGGTCTAATTCCAAAACCATTTCGAGGAATAGGTTTATTAAATCATTTTATAACATTGTAGTAAAAAAATATTAAATGATCGCGTGTATTTTTGCAAAATAATGTTTGACCTTTGTTTGACCTTTCTGTGGGCATTAACTTTGAAATTCTTTGCAACAAGAAAAAAAAAGCCGTCCGTCTAGTTTCTCTATACTATTCTCTGTCACTTCGACGTAGTTATCATCTGTCAGTTTATTCAGGATACTATTTAGAAAAACATTTTTCGCGTTTTTCATATTTTAATAATGGATTTATACAGGAAGTGTTTCATTCCTACTTGTGGAAATGATTCTGTCAATAGCCCAAACAAATTAATTGTTCGCATTAGAGAAGATTTACAAGAGAAGTGGTGCCGCAAAATTAATTCAAAGTTTACAAGATGTACTTATAGTTTTGAGGATCATTTTAATGTAAGTATGGATTAAATCCGCCAAAGAACTTTCAAGGGAAAACTTCTGACCATTTTATTTTATACGTACAAAAAATACTATAGCCGTAAATCGTTTTTTTTACCTATTCTCTTGGAAGAATCGGCAACTTTAGTGTTATTGTTATTGTAATGTAAAGTGACATTGTCAGATGACAACTAACCATCGATTGTGAAACATTTTTTTTTGTCATTATGTCTTTGGTTTATACACAGATTCAGCCGCGGCATGTAATTTACGAGAAGTCGTATCTCAAATTTTCAATAAATTATAAAAAAATATTGGAGTGATGAATTGCTGAAATATTCAAATTAGTTTCTTAAAATGCTCTATATTTCCGATAAAAAAAAAAAACAAAAAGGGGGGTTAGAAAAAATGATCAATCCCAATTTGGATATCTACTTAGATACGCGTGCCAATTTATTATGTATAAGAACGCGATAAAATCATCGATCAACAGTTTATTTTGTCCTGTTTCTTTTTCTACTCACACCTATACCAAAGGTACACAGCGTTACTGTAAGACTGAATTATGGCAAATTTAAGGTTTACGAAACATCCGGAAATTAATAGCAATAGCAACACATTGTTAAAACGTTATATTTGTAGTTTTATTTCTGTCCGTTTAATTCGAGTCGGTTTATTTTTAATTTGTATAAATGGGGTTGCCAGATTTCGTGGCAGCTCTTCTGGCACAGCTTAATTTATTTTAGATCACCTAAATCCTAGTCTTAATCCTATCCTTTCACTATTTACTAATACATTACCAATAAAAATTAACGATTTAGGCGTCTATTAAGGTTAATTAGCGGGTCTGAGCGCAGCATTACAACTAATTCTGTCCCGATTATTCAAGGCCTCGCCTAACTAATTTTAGATCGAATTAATGGACATGAATACTATTACGATTAGCGTTGCGTCAGGCATTCATTGCTTTAGATCCAGTTTTATTTACAAACTGTAGGTCACGAACGAGATGAGTATACAAAATGGCCGATAGAATTGCGTAGTTTTGCAAGGGTCTTGCAAATGGATTTACTGAAAGATACCTATTTATCAGGAGAGCGAGGAGAGCGAGCAAGCGGGTCATCTGATGGAACATCATCACCACCGCCCATGAATATCAATAACTCATGGAGAGTCAGTGATCTATATACCGTTCTCTATTCCCTATTAAGTACATAGGTTTCCTCCAAAACCTTCGCTAAGAGTATAGTTTCAAAGACCATTTTTTTATATTAACTATTTATTAAGCTCGAAGCCAACCTGACTTAGACCGGCAGGTTAACGAATAAGATAGTGTTAGGGTGTTAACTATCCGGACGGATAATGCGCAAAACCCTACCACCATCATCAAATACAATACAAAAAAATCTTTACAGCAACTTGTTCATATCCCTTGTTCTTGGATAATTTTATTGGTGTTACGACAGATACCTAGGGCCGGGATTCAGATGTCAAGAGACGTCCCCTTGGCCACAAATTATTTTCCAAATAAAATTACCATTTTTTTCAGTCGAGATTTCTCTATTGTGGCCCCGGGGATGCCTTGGGTCAAGCTAAGGGTCTCCCCAAGTCTATCGACGCGGAACAGAAAAAGACCAGTGGGCAGACCGCAAATGAGATGGAAAGACGATATAACGACCGCTTTAGCCTAGTTGGTAGTGACCCTGCCTACGAAGCAAGAGGTCCTGGGTTCGAATCCCGGTAAGGACATTTATTTGTGTGATGAGCACGAATATTTGTTCCTGAGTTATGGATGTTTTCTATGTATTTAAGTATTTGTTTATCTATATAAGTATGTTTATCGTCGTCTAGTACCCATAGTACAAGCTTTGCTTAGTTTCGGACTAGGTCGATTTCTAAGATTGTCCCCTAATATTTATTTTTTATCTTTTATTAAAAACGGTGGCGGGCAGCAACTGGACTCTAACTGCCCAAAATAGATCGGAATGGAAGAGGTTGAAGGAGGCCTACACCAAGAATTTGGTAGAAGATGGCTGAGAAGACGAAGAGAAGAGAACATTTGGGGAGATCCTAAGAGGGCGAAGCCGATGTTTGGATAAACAAAGTACATATGGGGTTAAAACTGTTTTAAGTGGTCTAGTCTCTTGTAGAGGAACTATTAGTCTCTTGCTCTTCCCTGAAAATCGTGAAATTCGTCCTCTATTACTGCGCGGCGCGGATGTACCACTCCACTAGTAACTTTAGTTTATTTAGCCAAAGTTTTTATTTGTTTGTCTATTATGTAGATTAGGTGCCCTTTTGCTGCACAGCCGTCCCCCCCTTCTGTTAAACTGTAGTAAACTTAAATAATGTCTCTTTTTGTTTAGACGACTTTGGAGTTCATCCAATTGCCGACTGTGTTCTGGCAACTTGGATATCGACAGTGGCCAAGCTGCCTTAAAAAGACCTACCTTGTCTGCGTTTTGTTTTATTGTGTAGGAATTACTGAGCTGTGGTTTCCAACCTGTGGTCCGCGAGAGCTAAAATAAGGTCCGCGAAAGAATGTACAAAAATCTCCACGATACAGGCTGTGCCTAGTGTGGGGATCACTGTTTCTCTTGTATCGTTTAATTTAAATTTTATGGTCAATAAATACATTCTGATTTTTTTTTAAAAAGGCAAACCCAAAAATCTCATTTACTTAACTGCTTTGTTTGCTTTTGTTTACAGATTTTTTTACCATTTGGCGGGCTTGGGTTTAAAAATCTTTGAATGCAGTTAAAATTGTTTTTAAAATCAAAATGAATTCTCCTTTCAGTTCAGTAAAATTCCCTAGGTATCTACTTTACTATAATATTTAAGATAATTTCCCTCGATGTGGCATAGCCGTGAAACACCCTGTATCTAGATTTCGACACCGACTTTACCAACGTCTCTTCGTAATAAAAGGTGCTTTTTAATAAACAATTTGTTCAAGTGATATTATACATATGAAACCGTTTGGCACATGAAACCGGGTCGCACTGAAACCAACGAAAGTAAGCCGAGGTCACTGGACACTTCTATTCTCTGAAAACAGGTAAACCTACCAATATTTCCGTCCGCGAAGAATATCGTCGATCTATAGAGCTCTACTGAAACAGTTGTTTTTTGATGTGTGCTTGCAAATATTAAGGGTCTCATTCTAAATCCCTAACATAGTTTGTCCTAATGTAATGTTTGTCCTAATGATCGTTTTTCCTAACACTTTTTTTCTCGGAAACCGTGAATTTTTCAGGAACTTTTTTTGATTATCCTCTAGAACTCTATAGGTAAGGTTAGGTTTGTTTTATAAAAATCCAGAACAATTAATAGATTTTAAATAAAAAGAGTTAGGGCAAACGATCATTAGGACAAACATTACATTAGGACAAATAATCATTAGGGATTTAGATATAGAGCCAATATTAATTACGACTTTCATCTGTTTAGGAGCGTCGACAATTCCGTGTACCAGTGTATCAGTGTGCAACATCATGATCGACAAATCGCATGAAAAACCTTGTGCGTAAATGCGGTGGTAGGGCGCGTCATTTTAAATTAGACAAGCTATACCGAGGGAACAATTAAATTTTTCGGAATAAAAGTATCCAATACATACATACATATGTATAGTAGTATGTAACCAGTGCCGAATTAAGCCAACGGGGGTCATAGCAAATTCTATCAAAGGGCCCTTGGATTGTTTTAGTTTATCAACTTTTAAGAAGCCGTGGTGGCCTACTGGTTTGACCTATGGCCTCTCAAGCAGAGGGTCGTGGGTTCAAATCCCGCCTCGCACCTCTGAGTTAATCGGAATTTATGCGCGAAATTACACTTCAAATTTACCATGAGCTTTACGGTGAAGGAAAACATCGCGAGGGAACCTTTATATACCTGCGAAGAAATTCAATGGTGTGTGTGAAGTTTCAAATCCGCACAGGGCCCGCGTGGGAACTACGGCTCAAGCCCTCTCATTCTGAGAGAAGGCCTGTGCCCTGCAGTGGGACGTATATAGGCTGGGATGTTGATGACGTACCTGAACGAAGATCAAAGCAAGACACCTGGTTGATGGTCAAGAGGAGTATGATGGAATGTCATGCTTTTTACTAAGGGGTGCTTGAACCCACGGCTCTACTTGAGAGGCCATAGGTCAGGCCACTAAGCCACCACGACCTTCGCGACAAATGATTGTATAGAGGAACTTTTTTTTCAAGGAACGGAACCAAATTAAAGATAGACCATGGAAAATTACACAAACTGCCATCCAAAATTCTAAAACGCTTATCCCGCTTGCAACTCGCACGAACACTTGAAATATTCATTTTCCCAGAATTCTACATCGAATATTTATATTTTGTCCTGTTTCTTCAGTACAACCCAAACAGAACCTTACATGAACACAATAGAGTTTACAATTCTTTCTAATTCCCACAGGACGTCCGAATGTAATGCCGAATGTAATGCCCTAGCTTTAGTATTTAAAAATGTACTCTGTACTTGTTAGAATAGTGTTGTTATTTGGTTGTGATGTTGTTAGAGCTTGGTTTGTTAATTCAGCTTTAGTTGCCATGTAAATTCTTACGTTTCGTTGCATCTTTTATGAGTAGGGTTGCCACTTCGAAAAATTACCTATGGCCTCAAAAAGAGATCATGGGTTCAACTTCAAATCCAAGCTCTGAGCTTTTCAGAATTCAACGAAAGTACATTTGAGCTTTACCGTGAAGAAATCTGCATACACCTACGAAAGAATTCAATCGTTTGTGTAAAGCTCCCAATCCGCACTGGGCCCTTGTGGGAACTACAGGCCAAGTCATGAAGCCTGTGCCCAGTAGTGGAATATACATAGGCCGAGGCTATGATGACCATGATGACTTATGTAGACTTACTTATGCAGGGTGAAATCTATATAGTGATACAAAATTAGTATTTCTGACTCAGTTAATACTGGGCACAGGCTTTGCCGTACAACTGACGATCGTTGGAGCAGACGTGTCCTGGAGTGGAGACCACGTTTAGGAAAGCGTAGTGTGGGACGCCCTGCAACACGTTGGACTGATGACCTTAGGAGGACAGCGGGCAGTGGATGGATGAGGGAAGCCCAGGATCGCGAATGTTGGCGCACTATGAGGGAGGCCTACGTCCAGCAGTGGACGGACAATGGCTGTAGATAGATAGATAGATAGATAATACTGGGCAATATAATGCAGTAACTCATTCTAAAAACTATTTTTTTCTACATTTTATTTTACCACTTTGTAGGGATAATAAATATCCATGCAAAATAACAACTTTCTAGTAGGTACTAATAGTCTCTAAGCTGCACCGCGGGCAAAGACGGAGGGACAGACGGACAGACATGGCGAAACTATAAAGGTTCCGTTTTTGCCATTTTGGCTCCAGAACCCTAAAAATGGTACACTTTCAAATGAAAACGCCCAATTGCGAAGTAACAAGGTAAAAGTTGTACTTCACTGCTGGTAACAAACACCGTTAAACCAAATTTTTAAAATGCCGCAATCTATGGCAACCCTAACAAAAGAATGACAGTTGAACCAACGAATACCAATATTACCAATGCGCCGGAGCATACCATATTACCTCACCTCTACCATACCTCTCACACTTGTCACTCTGACTGAATATTCATTCACTGAGCTCACGACATCTATCGACTTGCAAATTACCAATCTAGAATCCAATCGAAAAATTAGGATTCAATTTGTCTTTGTAGGACGAAATTACAATAAAAATAATCATCATTTTAGGGATGGTATTTTCCCTTCTTAAAATTTAAACGAGGAAACCCCAAACAAAAAAAAGGATTTTCCAAATCGGTTCATGAATAAAGGAGTTCCGAGATAACAAATCGATTTTTATGTCTGAGGAAATCCGCGCAAGAACTAAAGTCACGAACATAGCTCGAAGAATCGCTAGACTTAAGTGGCAGTGGGCAGCTGGGCAGGGCACATCGCCCGTGGAACTGACGGCCGATGGGGACGAAAGGTTCTCGAGTGGCGTCCGCGGACCGGAAGACGCAGTGTAGGTAGGCCTCCAACAAGATGGAGCGACGACCTAGTTAAGGTGGCGGGAACGCATTGGATGCGGGTGGCGATCCTTAAAAACAAGAGCATTAGGAAAAGGGTAAACAATCTTGACCAGTCTCTTTATTGAAAAACGCTTTAAAAAATCTATTAGAAACCAAAAGAATGTAAACGTCCGCCATGATCGTTACATACCTAGTTGCTGTGAATTATTTTTCAAAAATATTTTTTTTTATAAAACACACGTCCAGTCTGTGTCTAACCTTTTTACCCGACTGCGAAGAAGGAAGGGTTATTGTAATGCATAAACGAACTTCGTATTATAAATAGGAGCTTTTTATTTCTTTCTATGTAGAAACTCTTGCCAAAGCCACATTGAAATAACTTGTTACAAATTGCCGCTAGAATAAAACCCATTCGTCACCCTTTTGAAATAAATCAAATCGTTTACATAGCAATTAAGAAGTCGTTAAAAGCGTGTCAAGCCGAAATTTAATTTTGTAATGTGATTTTTAGGAATACGTAATTTTTAACAATCAAACTAAGAAGGTACTCGGTTCATCTGTTACTGTGTCACTCTTGTTCGACTGAGATATTTTTAGTATTTATTTCCAAGCACTCGACATTGGCGATATCTAAATAGTTTTTTTTTTTTAATATTATTTTTATTATGAGTGGGAGGCAAACGAGCAAGCAGATGACCATCTGATGGAAAATGATCACCGCCCATAAAATATCAGCAACTCAAAGAGAGTCACCAATCTGTTACCGGCCTTTAAGCGGGTACGATGGCTGAGAGACTTTTGAGAAATAGGTATTTTAATGAAATGTCGCTGTCTCGCCCGAACCCCTCCGTGTCAGTACAGCGAGAGCGGGACAACTGCAGCTCAGACCGTTATTAGGCGCGTAAAATTGATCAAAACAGCATTTCGTAATCCCCTGTTTTCTTCTCGAAAACTGGACCAATAAAATTATTCTTTTCAAAAATAATTAGAGGACAAATTTAGCTATGCCTCTATGTTTTCCTTTTTTTGTTTATATCAGGGATTCTTTTCTGATGAGCGTCTGGAAATGACGTTGAAATTGGGCAATTTTTTCAGTTTTTGAAAGCTTATATTTCTTATGTTAATTGAAATATGGAAAAAAACGAAACATAGGGGCATAGCTATAGTAGATACAGATTACACAGTAAAAAAAATTGGCTCTAAAGCCATTATCCAGGGAGGAAACAGGGGATTACGTTTGTATGGAGAAATGGTGCGCATCGTACCCTCTTAAAGTAAGTATAAACTCATTTCTTGAAAAAATATACTATGAAAACTACATCCTTTCGCTCAAAACTAATAAGCAAAATATAAAAATAGACAAATTTATAACCCTTGGCTCTCTTTCATTAAAGCCTGTTATGAATATTTATAAGATCCCAATCCACGCTGGGCCCGAGTGGGAAATACGGCCCAAGCCCTCTCATCCTGAGAGGAGGCCTGTGTCCTGCAGTGGGACGTCTGTAGGCTGGGATGGTGATGACTGATGAATATAAGAAATGGCCAATTGATGGTAAAAAACCGGCCAAGTGCGAGTCGGACTCGCGCACCAAGAGTTCCGTACAAATTTATATATATTAGGGGACAATCTTACACAAATCGACCTAGTCCCAAACTAAGCAAAGCTTGTACTATGGGTACTAGACGACGATAAACATACTTATATAGATAAATAAATACTTAAATACATAGAAAACACCCATAACTCAGGAACAAATATTCGTGCTCATCACACAAATAAATGCCCTTACCGGGATTCGAACCCAGGACCTCTTGCTTCGTAGGCAGGGTCACTTCACTACCAACTAGGCTAAAGCGGTCGTCATATGTATATATGAATATCCAGTCTTATCAGACCCCTGCTCCTAAGCAAAATGTGCGCAGTGTGGGATCATTGTAGATTGGTTACTGATATAGACAGACAGACAAAAAAAAATTATGCTTTTCGCAATTTTTCCTTTATCTGTGCTATAAGACCTTGCTTCGTACCAAATTTCAAGATTCTGAGTTCACGGGAAGTACCCTGTAGGTTTTGATTCCCTTGCGAGTTTCGAAAATTTGCGCAAATTTGCAGCATAAACGGCTGTATCTTTTGATTGCGTTGGCTTAGAAGATTGATTTTTTCACAGCTCCAAGGGACAGTAGACTTGAGTATTTGATATAAATTTCAGCTAGATATCTCCACGCGTTCCTGAGAAAAAGGGTCTTGACAGACAGACGGACGGACGGACGGACAGCAAAGTGATCCTATAAGGGTTCCGTTTTCTCCTTTTGAGGTACGGAACCCTAAAAATAATCTTCTTTAAACATTAACTGTAATCTGAGCTCAACACTAGGTACTCTTTTTTTAGCAAGTGGCTTGTAACAGCCGGTATCAATCAAATCGAAGTTTTTGGGGTCCCGTACCCAAAAGGCAAAAACGGGACCCTATTACCGAGGCTCCGCTGTCCGTCCGTCTGTCTGTCAGTCTGTCTGTCACCAGGCTGTATCTGAACCGTGATGGCTAGAGTTGAAATTTTTCACAAATGATGTATTCGGTTGCCGCTATAACAACATTTACTAAAAAACAGAATAAAATAAATATTTAAGGGGGCTCCCAAACAACAAATGTGATTTTTTTGCTCGTTTTTGCTCGATATTTATAACGGCAACAGGTAGACGCTTATATATATTATATTTCAATATATAAAATAAAACAAATATTTAAGGCGGCTCCCATACAACAGACAGACATGATTTTTTTTTGCCGTCTCTATAGATGGTACGGAACCCTTCGTGCGCGAGTCCAACTCGCACTTGGCCGGTTTTTTTAATTTGATATACTTACCTCTAAAAAATAAAGTCAACTTTTTTTCAGCGACCCATCAGCTACAGTGAGTCACAGAGCATTGACCGACTCCCGCGCAGCTCGTTGTGATCTATGTGTGAATTATGACGTGAAAGCATGACGTGACAGACAGCTTCGTGTCCATTGTTGGTTATCTTTGTTGTTTATTTAAACTTTTTGCTAGCCAATTATCTCTGTATTTAATTTAGACCAATTTGTACGTAATACTCGTAATTATCGTAGTTGATTCCCTTTAATTATATATGTACCGATGAAAATGATGATGGCGCATGGGCCCAGAAGAACATTCCGTGATCAGATTGGGTATGTCTTGTAGAAAGGTCAGGTTAAGAATATCCGAAACCGGTAAGCATGTATGGAAAGTCTAATGAGTGTTTGGAAGTGAAAGAGTACAATTATTTTATCATTATCATCATGCATTCCGGTGGTTTCGCGTCTTAGTGCAATGATGCAACGCTGCAATCTCTAACCACAGTTCCCACGACGATGATACATACGAGATAAAAGCAATCATAGCAGACTCCTATTAAATTGTCAACAAAATTCTAATTATTTATTAACAGATGCTAATGAGTAGACATCGGATTGTATGCACTATCAAAATGCCAAAATATGCATGCAAATATGCACTAAAAAAGAACGAAATATGCACGAAATATGCACAATCAAAAAACCATTTATTAATAGAGCTTACGATTATTTTCACAATAACATATTTTCTGCAGCAAACTTGCGACGTCTGTCAGTCACTTAATATGTATTAATTTATAGGCTGAAAATGACCTTTCGACGTCAACTGACTGACTGACGTTACCAGACAGAACTTGAAGTTTGGCGCCATTCCTTCCTGCAAAGACTTCTTCAGCCAGAGTTTGTTCGGTGCCATTGATAAATGCATCAATTTAAAATTTAAGGCATAATACAATTACAATTACAACAATATACATATATATACAATTAAATAATCTTAGATTCGGTGAGCAGCCGTACTGCTAATAAAAAAAAAAAAAAAAAAAATAAGCACTGTCAGTGAAAAAGTACCAAAAAATGCAATAACGCTATAATCCGATGTCTAACTAATAAGGTAAACCAAGCTGTCGCAAGGACTTTGAAATTTGTTTTCTCGTATTTATTTCTTTCTTTCTGTGACATCAATCATTTCTTCAACGTCTTAGTAAAGACTAATGTTTCATCGTCATCTCCCAACTGCTGGACACAGGCCTGTAGTTGCAAAAGTTTAAGTTCGGGCCAAATGCTGACTGGGAACATCACACACACCATTAATTGATTCGCTGGTGTATGTAGGTTTCCCCGTGATATTTTCCTTTATGCGTAAGCTCGTAAACTTCAAATGTAATTTTGCACATGAATTTCTACCACTATTGCCACTACCCACGATCCTCTGCCTCAAACCACTATCTACCACGACTAAGAAAGCTTCTTTACACCGCACACCGCGCACACCGCAGGTTCTACGCCAACTACGTACATCAGTCACGGCGTGCAGAGCAATATCTACCTTCATGCATATCTGTATAGGTGGCGACTGACTTGTAATACCTGATTTACACTCTCGCCTCGTCACCTCGCCTCGCGCCTCGCCTCGTCGTCTCGCTCCGGACGCGAGCAGCAAAATCAAGGCAAATCACGAGACGAGGCGCGAGGCGCGCCTGTTCACACTCTCGTCTCGTGGCTCGTCCCGCAGTTCGTCTCGCCACTCGTACGCGAGTGTAAACCAGGTATAATGTAACACGATCGCCGTGAACGATACATTACAAGCAAAGGTTACAAATCTGTCGCCACCTTATGGTTCAACTTCGCGTTTGACATTCCGATGTCATGGCGTATGAGTGAGAGCTGTTGTATTTGGCAGAACGTTGAAAAGGTTAAACTTATACTAGTTGCTAACTTCTCTTAAATTCGAAGAACAAACACTAAGAAGCGGGGTCATATTTATCACTAAGAATATGCAAGTCATAAACAAAACAATTTCAAATCAAAGCACCATAACGACAATTGAATAACAACGACTGAATAACATTTTTATGGCCTTCAATAAACTAAACTTAAGGGGAGTGAAGGACCGTAGATTGTGTTGAGTTATTATTAGAGCTAAGACCGTGGTAGCATAGGGGTTTGACCTAGGATCGTGGGTTCGAGCCCGGGCTCGTACCTAAGAAAGAAAGAAAAACAATTCATTGCCACAAAACAATTAAAAATTTTAAAAACCCCCAACTCATTTAGGTCAATGCCCATTATGCGTCTGAGATCCCTTCCACAGCTAGCAAAAGAGCTGATAACTTTGAAACGGCTGAACAAAACAAATTAAACTTGTCTAAGAACCATTGCCAAGAAATCTGTTTTCAAATAAAAAAAAAACCGCATCCAAATCGGTTCACCCATTTAAGAGCTATGATGCCACAGACAGACACACATAGCGTTCAAACTTCAAACTCAATAACACCCCTCTTTTTGTGTCGGGGGTTAAAAATAAACAATATGCTGAGGTTTGCGACAATAGGACCCCTGAGTTTTTCCGAATTTACGTGCGAAATTACAATTTGGAATTTACCATGAGCTTCACGGAGAAGGAAAACATCGTGACAGCACGCACCTGCGAAGAAATTCAATGGTGCGTGTGAAGTTTTCAATCCACACTGGGCTCGCGTGTGAACTACAGCGCAAGCCCCCATTCTGAGAGGAGGCATGTGCCCTGGTCCTATACTGGGATGATAATGATTAACAGTTAAGTTGGTGGAATATTTCAACAGCTGTTTTAGTTTGACGGAAAATTCCCATAAATTTTTTTTGGATTTTATAACTATCATTTCTATACATTGGTGGATGTTACGTATACCGCAACAAAAGCGTGACTGAATTATTATTCAATAATTCCAATGAAAAACCTCTACAGCCACCCATGAACCTAAGACCTGTAGAAAACCAGTAATTTCAAGGCATTGTCGCGTCTGTCTACAGCTGAATTTAATATTCATAGATAATCTTATTCAAAATTCCTTCTCAGAACGCTTTAGATCCAATCATCCCTTTTGCTACGGCGCTGTGTCACGATGTCGCTTCAAAGTCTTTGATCACAGAAATATACTACAGCCCAAATTCACAAGAGCCCTAACTCTTAAAAGCTAAGCGGTTAACACAGATCAATGTTTACTGGCTAGGACTAAGATGGTATGACTCAGTCTGATGCAATGTAGAACAATGCAGTGATAAATATGAAAGCCTGCAAGCAATTTGCATAAAATTTAAAGGCGATACCGATCATAAATATACATGAGCAAGCCACGGCTTGACTTTAGTTGTAGTCACTGTCAGATGTCGCAAAGCGGTCCAGATATCTCCTACCTTAAAAGTCTTAAAACTATATTCAAACAGAGAGAGTTGTGAACTTAACAAATTATTCGCTACAAAAATCTATTGATGCTACTAGAGGTGGATTTATATGTGCTTTTTGGGCTGGAGCTTAAGATCCCTAGCCCCTATGGTAGACCAAGAAAATCGTTATCGAAGACAGTTATTTAGCAAAAATTTGTTGATTATTAGAGAGCCCCCCAGTAGTGCTTAAAAATCAAAACGTTTTTTCTGCAAGTAGGCAGCAACAGCAAAGTGCTCTTTTACATGTCACTTTTCTAAGCTACGCTTTCGGAATGACCATCATTGTCAAGAAGAATGTGCTGCAAGAAACTTGGCCGCAAGTATTTTTTTCAAAAGAAAATAAAATAAATAATTACAAGCCAAAACCGAACTTCCCACAAAGTTACTCGATTGAACACTTATTTATTATTATAACAGGCACCATGTCATTAACAAGTCTCAAAGCTAATAACCATATTTCAGTATTACTCCAACTCGATAAGTTCAAAATTATCGTGCTCACACTTTCGAACGCCAATTACATCACAATTTAAAATCTATTACATCAAAAATCGTAATATTTTTTGCTAGATTGATTTAAAATTGACCGTGAAATAAGCTCTCGCCTAGGATATACTATGAATCAGAATTCCTTCAGTGAAAGTTGGCTCCGTAATATAACTAAGCTACAATCAAAAACTATTTTTCATTGTTGCATGGCAACACTTGAAAAAAAAAGAAACTTTCAGCTTTCTGAAATTTTTGACAACTAAGTAAAACGTATTGAATTCAAATGTTCTGCCTGTCTAAGAAGTTTCAGTAAAAACCAATTTTTTTTCCTTCTACAGTCTGCACTCGTAAATGAATGGTAAAGAAAACAAAACCATACACGTTCAATGATTCACCAAGCACCGTTCCATCGCCATTTTTGCTCACCGCCATTTTTTACCGCGAAAGTTTGACAGGTGACTCACGATTCGGAATTCGTACTTGATCTTATTTTTTTGGCGGCAAACGGGCTATGGCATCGTGCATACAACCACAGACCATTGTTTCGCACTTACAGATGCTATCTCTCGCATTGCTTTGTGTAAGTAATATGATGTTAATTTAAGTAAAATGCAACAAACAGGTGAATCATTAAAACTGTATTTTATCTATACTAATAATATAAACAGGAAAGATTTGATTGTTTGTTTGTTTGTTTGTTTGCATTGAATAGGCTCCTAAACTACTGGACCGATTTCAAAAATTATTTTGCCGTTAGAAAACTACATTATCACTGAGTGACATAGGCTACTTTTTACCGCCGGAAAATACCTTTTCCTACGGGAAAATTAATTTATCGCGGCCGAAGCTAAGGACGGAAGGCTAGTCCAAAATAAATCTTTAAACACTAAACAGTTACAATGACTAATCCATAGACAGCTATTTTAATCAACGTGACAGAGCAATAAATAAGTGCAAAAGACTTCCTTGTCTCTGGTTTTATTTCAAAAAAGGCGGCAATCGTTTAAATATCGAATTACCAAAATAGCTTTACTGTTCTAGCGTGTTAATTACAATGGCTTTAAGATTGTAATTCGTTTGATACGTTCGTAACCAGTGGTTGTTGACAGTAAACAGATGTGTTAAATATTTGGACTGCGTACATTGCTTGTCCAGTGAAGATTTATGGTATTTGTGTATTTGTTGGAATGAGCAATGTACTTAGATATATCATGATTAATGACTTAAATAAATAAACTGAAACACACCAGAAAAAAAGAATAATCTACATACTATTTTAACATTTGGCATGGGCAGTTGGAAAACCTCATCTGCTCTAGCTTTACGGTTCCCCTCTAAGTAGCCTTTGGGCCGGTGCACCCAGGGCAACAACAGTTTCTAGTTTATTTATAAATTAGTCTTTCACACTAAGAAGACTGCACAGAATGATTTTCTTTTCAGGTTTCAGTAACAGGCTAATTGGCTATAGTGAGGTCCGTTGGACAACTTTGACCTTTGTGTCAAGTTTGGGATTGGTTTATAAGTAAATGAGCCAATCGCAAGCAAGACTAACGTCAAACCTCACGATACTAACACCATCTAGCGATATTCCACTGGGCACGGAATCTTCAATGGTTCAATTATACCTCTCTACAGTGTTTACCTGTGGCTGACATGGAAAGTTGATTCACCTTTATAACTAAATAAATGAGCTAATTGCAAGCTAGACTGTAGTAACATTAATCCTCACGATATTAACGCCATCTAGCGATATTATACCTGTCAGAAAACCTTCCATTGAAGCCAACCAACCATTGTTCAATTGTACCTCTCTATACAGGGTTATTTTTAATTCACTGACATCCTCTTAACCCTGAATTCCCATCACTCAAACAAATGTTTTTTTGTTTTACGACTTTTTAAAATGAAGCACTTTTTTCCCATACAAATACACAGAGTATCATAAAAATAACAGGTAATCTCGAATTTTCAAAACGTTATTACACCAAAAATATTAAGTTATGACAAAAGTCGTAAAACAAAAAACATTTGTTTAAGTGGTAGGAGTTTAGGGTTAAAAGGATGCTAGTGAATTACAAATAACCCTGTAGTGTTTACTTGTGGCTGTAGGGAAAGTTGATTCACCCTTATAACTAAATGAGCCAATTGCATTGCAAGCAAGACTGTTACATCATTCCTCACGATATTAACGCCATCTAGCGATATTGTACGTGTCAGAAAACCTTCAATGGTTTCGTTTGTACCTCTCTACGGTGTTTACCTGTGGCTGGTATGGAAAGTTGATTCACCCTTTTAACTAAATGAGCCAATCGCAAGCAAGACTGTAACGTCAAACGGACCCCACGACACGATACTAACGCCATGAAGCGATATTCTACCGTCAGAAAACCCTCAATATTATTAATTTAACTATATTTTTATTTTTTATTGCATGTTGCTATAGCGGCCACATTAATAAATAATAATAAATAAATAAATATTAGCGGACAATCTTTACACTAATCGACCTAGTCCCAAACTAAGCAAAGCTTGTACTATGGGTACTAGACGACGATAAACATACTTATATAGATAAATAAATACTTAAATACATAGAAAACATCCATAACTCAGGAACAAATATTCGTGCTCATCACACAAATAAATGCCCTTACCGGGATTCGAACCCAGGACCTCTTGCTTCGTAGGCAGGGTCACTACCAACTAGGCTAAAGCGGTCTAATAATACATAATCGGTGAAAATTTCAAGCGTCTAGCTATTAAGATTCAAGAGATAGAGCCCTGTGTGTGACAGACGGACGGACAGACAGATAGCGAAGTCTAAGTAATAGGGTCCCGTAGGCACCCCTTGGATAAGGAACCCTAAAAAACACTAGAGACAGTTGAGATACATGTACAAAGGCGAACTCTTCCCTTTTTCATGTCATCATTATTGTTGAGTAAGTACCCATTGTAGTTATTGTCGGAAAAGATATTTATATTCTCAGTTCAATAACACCGATATAGGAGATATAGCATTCCTGCTTTCCAACAAATTGGATTCCAACGCTGGGCTGGAGTTTATTGCGACATTTACACAGCATAGCTTTCCGCTGCCATTTTGAATGCAGAAGCTAATGCACTTGAGTGCAACTGGGTGGAAGTAGAACCAATCATACAGAACTTATAAAATATCCAACTAATATTAGAAATGAGCAGAAAGTTTGTGAAGATATTTGGATGTTTATTAGTCTTCTGTCATATGTCTGTATATTATACCTATAAAAGACAACCGTTCAAAGCACTGAACGGATTGCGCTGAAATTTGGCACACAGATTGGTATTATGACGTAGGCATCCGCTAAGGGATTTTTCGAAATTCCCACGGGATATGGAATAAATGGGATTGATATTTTCGCTTCAAAGTGGTCCTATCTATGTAACTGTAATTGTTAGCTTTTAAATTTGGCATGTAAGTAGGTGATTACTGATTACAACAGAAAAAAAACTATTTCTAGATTTGAGGTGGGGCCCAATTTATACTATTCGATGATTTTTACAAATACAAAATACAAATTCATTTATTGCCACAAAATACAAAGAGAGCACAAATAAGCAAAATAAAAACAATAGGTACATGACTACAAAGCATATTGTGGCAAAAGGAACCGGCTCAGCAATAGCCGAACCCGCGCGGCGTTTTATTTGTATCTTTTCCTGTCAACTGTATTTCCTGTGTATCGAATGTGTGTAAATAAACATCTCTCTCTCTCTCTCTCATTTCGAAAAATCCCACGGGATAAGGAAAAAACAGGATTTACTCGTATATATTCAATTCATTGGGACCCTATCTCAGTAACCGTTCTTTTATGATCATAGAGTCATAGAGGTCCAGTAAAAAGGTTTTTTGGATTTTCCCGCATGATAGAGACCGGAAGTAGACCATAAATTTCCATCGTACGCGGACGAAGTCGCGAGAAAAAGCTAGTTAATTACAAAATAACGGCTGAAAGGATTTAGTTGAAACTTGGCAGTACAGATTATGGACAAAGATCTGGATTGAGTGAGACACAACTAGAATACTCAATAATCCCTGTAATGAGTTGCCGTTGGATGTTTTTACTTTAGCCGCCAATAACGCTAGTGTGTAAAGCAGTGGTTCCCAACCAGTGGTCCGCGGACCACCAGTGGTCCGCAGAAGCCAAAATATGGTCCGCGAATGATTTTAAATTAAATGATTTTTAAATTTGAGTTTTTTATTAAAGTTTCAGTTTGATTATTACAGTTTATTTTTTTTATTAAGTATACACCGTGAAATTTTAGTGGTTGTTTTCCCGAAACGAGGTGATTTAGTTTCGATTGTACAATCGATTTATAATTACTATTTTGACTAGAGTCAAAAATCCAATTGTGAAAAACGAAAGTCGAAAATGACCGCAAACCAATAGTAACGCTTCGTTGGTACAAGTAGCGTACGATCGTACGATAAGTTAGGTACCAACGAAGCGTTACTATTGGTTTGCGGTCATTTTCGACTCTCGTTTTTCACAATTGGATTTTTGATTCTAGTCAAAATAGTAATTATAAATCGATTGTACAATCGAAACTAAATCACCTCATTTCGGGAAAACAACCACTAAAATTTCACGGTGTATGTATGTATGTAAACACTTTATTGTACGTAAAACACAAAAATAATACAAAACAACAAAACAAAAAGAGTACAAAGGCGAACTTATCCCTGAAAGGGATCTTTTCAAGCTAACCTGGTACACCTACATAGTGGTCCATGCTAACAAGAATAATATAAAAGTGGTCCCTGACCAAGAAAAGGTTGGGAACCCCTGGTGTAAAGGCTCTAAGACATATAGAACCTTGTCGCACCAATTACCGGCATCAGTTTAAACACCAAAACGGTTCCAAAGAGAAACTTCCCTCTCTGTTCCACTCCACATACGCTTGCATAATTAACAGCACCTACTAATTTAACAGTGAAACTTTAATCTTTAATCTTATTAAGTAACAACAATTATAAACGGCTGTCCACGTGACTATTGTCGTCTTTTTCTAAGAGGGCGTTCAAAAATTACTAAAAAGGAGGAGTTGAGCCAAATCTCACCCAGTCTCATGTGAGGGAGCCGGGGATCTCGGTAAGAATTGTAAGGCTCCCCTAAACTAAAGGGAAACATGTCGGCTCTTTGCCTTTGTATATCTATTTCTCATGTCATTTGTTAATTTCATGTATTTTATGTACAGCAAAAAGTTATCCAATGTAATAAAATACACGTGGCGTGGCGGTGACGGTTGTAATATTCTAACTTGTATGAACGAGTTCGCGGTACGGTACCGCACAACCGTTCATACATGTTAGAATATTACAACCGTCACCGCCACGCCTCCGCTGTCTGTGCGTTTGGCCCAACTGACGTTACGACTTACGATACGACGCGTTGCATTGACAGCCACTCGAAAGACGCTTGTGTGGAGGGTTCCCTAAAGCCTAAATTGTTATGTGTTGTTGTAATTATGATTATATCGCTTGTTATAATTATTTATTTATTTTTTGATGCTTGTTTTAGACAAGATCACGAATATCATTATAATTATGTATAACACGAGTTTAGAATTTTACATAAAAATGTGATTGTAATATTTAATTGAATGACAGCAGACAATGGTTAGCAATTTTATAAAAGAAACTAATTATTAAACTAACTATACAGGGTGTTACAAAATTACCCGTAATAACTGAAGGGTATGGAAGTACTCCAGTAAAGAATTAAATTAGTATATATTTTTTTTTTAGAAAAAAAAGAACAGCGCGCGAAATTACAGGTTTATTTACTGTTCATGGGGTTTCAGGCTTTAGGGGTTATTTTGTAACACCATGTATTGTTGTGAACTAACGCAGCTCTTGGACTTTTCCTTATTAACTTTTAGACTTTTATGTATCCATTTAGTGAGTGGTGTATGCCAGTATTGTCAGTGGCGTTGGGTGAATATTTTCGCTAGGCATCCCAGACACTGAGAGAAGTGATAGTTAGTTATAATATGTTATTATAAATAAAATTTAGTTTTCGATTATGTTCGAAACAATAAGAGTTAGGACACTAGTGCCTTAGAGAAATTACCTTCATTTTAACTGTTAGTTTATCCAGTCGCGGAATGAAAATATCCGTCACTTTTCGACTCTGTCAACGAGTTAAGATCGAAAAGTGACTTTTGATTCCCATTTTAATCCCTATAAAGTTAACGGAAATAAAATAAAAAACATGGTGTATACAATCGAGGCAGTTAAACGCAAGCCTATGCACATAAAAAGCTATGTATACACCGTGAAATTTTAGTGGTTGTTTTCCCGAAACGAGGTGATTTAGTTTCGATTGTACAATCGATTTATAATTACTATTTTGACTAGAGTTAAAAATCCAATTGTGAAAAACGAAAGTCGAAAATGACCGCAAACCAATAGTAACGCTTCGTTGGTACAAGTAGCGTACGATCGTACGATAGGTTAGGTACCAACGAAGCGTTACTTTTGGTTTGCGGTCATTTTCGACTTTCGTTTTTCACAATTGGATTTTTGACTCCAGTCAAAATAGTAATTATAAATCGATTGTACAATCGAAACTAAATCACCTCGTTTCGGGAAAACAACCACTAAAACTTCACGGTGTATACCTATCTATCTACAAGAAAACCAGGAAAAAAATTAAATATTTTATTAGCAACGGAAATAAATATTAACATAGAAAAACTACTCTTGATCGAGCGTAGCCTGGATGGGCACGCACATTGTGAATATTTTCAAATTTCTCGGCGAACTCTCCTAGAAGTATTAAAAAGTTTGTTAATGCTAGATCTATCTATAATAACTTTAACCCAGCGGGTATGTATGAATGCCGAATGTATTAAACTATCGAATGGTTCAAAATTCCCAAAAGTTTTTTTTCTGAAACAGTAAATTGATACATAGATAGATAGATAAAGACGTTTATTTGGTACTGCAAGCACACACAATCAAAATTAACAAAAATACAGATATCAGTATAAACTTAAAAGTAAAACATTTAATATTGTCTGTGTGCGCTGCAGCAAAAGGGCCGTGGCTCAGTGGTCAACATTGCTCATAGGAGCAAAACACTGATATTCTGCCACAGCCCAGATGATCGAGAACAAAATATTACTTACTAATTAAAATAAATACAACAAAAGATTAAACAACAAAACAAAACAGCGCTAAGCATCATTAATACCTACAATAATTATTTATTTAGGCACAAGTAACAAAAACACAAACCAAGCCATTCCACCCGAGACGTCTCTATAGCTACCCTTGTATAGAATTGGGAATGTCTAAAAAAAAATACCAGTGGTTTTTATATTTTTATTGTATAGAAAAGTCAATTATAAGAAACTAATTTCAATATTTTGTCATTTAGTTCTCTACTTTTTTCAAAATTAATTATTGAAACTATTTTAGTTGATGACGTCAGATTATAATTGAGGGCTTCCACAATGCCAAATTTCTAAATCTATCTAAATGCGTACGATAAGGCAACCCCTTTATTTATTTTTTGCGTAGTGGTACACTATACACTGTGTCACTTTACTGGCACTGACAAAGTGCTAGATGTCAGACAGCGGGTCCAAATCAAACTCCGTAGTATAATCCACGCGTAAATTGTTAAGAATTCTAACCACACAGAATAAAGTACGACTTGAACCGGTCACGCAATTTACACCAATGACAAATGAAGGTCATTGCTTATTTGTTATATAATAAATTCATTACATAATATTAAAATTAAATAACTTCAGAAAACGATTTAAAAAGCATTTATCTCGAAATGGTTTTCGATTTTCTATACATTGCAAAAAAATAGACATCCCCAATTGTGATTCCGATTGCGTTAGACAATAAGGCATCAGATGAACTCACGATGTATAGTATCGGAATGAAAAGGTTAGTCACTTTTCGATCTTAACTCGTTGACATAGAGTCGAAAAGTGATGAATCTTTTCATTCTGCGACTGTACTACAGCGGTACTACATCTGATAGCTCATGTTACCAATTTAAAACGAAGGTATAACAGTAGTTTACTCACCGGGGTCTGTCGCCGCAGCAGGGTCCCCACAGGGCTTGGTATCTTGGTAGCACTGCCATGCGGGCTGCGGGCTGTGGAACATAAAAAACCACTATTAAAGCTGTCGCGTTTTTTCATACAATATAGGCTTTCATTTGACCACAATGCCTGATGGAAAGCGAAGATGAGGTCTACGATGGAGCACGCTTGCCTAGTAAAGAATGGAAGTCTAGTAAGAAACGTACAGTAAAAAACAGCCAGATTGTAGTGTTCAGGGAACAATGACCTAGGTAGGGATTTGCACTCCTTAGCTGTACGGATGAAGGTAGAGCGAAAACGCTTTTCGCGAATTCTTTCACTTCGATGAAAAGTGCAGAGGAGGCCAAA
This sequence comes from Archips crataeganus, assembly GCA_947859365.1. Lineage (NCBI taxonomy): Eukaryota > Metazoa > Arthropoda > Insecta > Lepidoptera > Tortricidae > Archips > Archips crataeganus. Next base: position 2,702,338 of record OX402071.1, on the reverse strand, counting down.
GATATATGTAAGCTTTGTGTTGACGTTGACACTGACACTGACATTGACATTTGAGTATGTATCAGTTCAGCCATAAGAGGGAGCCACCAGTGAGGAGAATGTAAAAAACGGGTAGTTTGTTTTTTCAATCGAATAGTAACAGTTATATTAACAAAGGTTGTTTTATAATTTCTTTAAAACTCAGTTATGTTTGTGAATTTGCTTTAATTTAAAAGTGCAAAAGACGATTCAAGTGTTTATAATAAGAATAGTAAAGCATGGACATTTAATTGTCGATTCTCTGTTTTAGGTTAGTATTTTTTTCATTAGTTGATATTTGTTATGTAAAACTTATCTGTATTTAATAAATAAAACTCTGTTTTAGATGAATCACATTGTGTTATGCTTCAAGAAGAAAATAACTCTTGATCTTATATATATCTTACTGGTTCAGTAACAGCCTATTCACTCTAGCCTTGAAGAGCCTTAGGTTGTACCTATATGGAAATACAGACGACTGGAGCGAATTCCATTCCCTTCAGTCGTATTAGCAAAGATGGACCGATTCGCTTCATGCGGGCCAATATAACGAAAAAAAAAACTATGCTTAGGTATTGCAACACGATCTACTTTTGCTCGTCTTTAAAAAGTAAATATACTGACCCTTCACGGGATGTTTTGTTTTTTGTACCCCCCTCCCCCCTTACGAACATCACGTGTTCAATAGCATCCCTGGGAAATAAAACCTGGGATAGTTTTGCTGTCGTTATCAAGAAAAAAACCGAATAAAGTTATGCTCGAGTATCGATTGTCCATAGGTGAATGTACAAGCATTCGACTGAGGTCGTTTACCGGCATTTTACGACACGGACGTGTTACGTGCATGGTTACAGTATTTATATACGTTAAGCAGTTTTGATGTCAATCAATTACATTAAAACCGATTCCAATAACAATGAGAATCGGGTTTAATGCATTCGCTGCCGGCTGTCTCGTTTCTTCAGGTGCCACAAACGCACATGTGCGTTCAAGTTCAGTCAGATCAGTCAATTCAGAGCTTACTGTTGCTTTTTACACAGGCAGCCTGTGGGCAGACTACACCCATAAACGGTACAACGCTCTGCGCGTTCAATATAACAATGCGTATTGAATGCTGATGGTCTGCCAGATTTTGTAGCGCTTCAGGGATGTTTGCAGAGGTGCGGGTAGACTGTTTCTACACCACCATGCGTAAGCGCACAGCATCCCTTGTGCTCAAGGTGCGGGCGAGCCCTAACAATATTCTGGCCATGATTGGAGACAGGATTGATGGTCTGTATTTGAACAACTGCTGCATGGCCATGTGCGCAGATATAAATGACATGCATAATTAAATTCAATTAATTATTCACATAATAATTTATGTTAATGTGAAAATACTAACATTAACTTAGTATAATTTTGTTACTAAACCAAATGGTCCAAGTTGGTCGCAAATAAATGACTTATTATTATAAATTATTACGAAACTATGACAGCGGCAGTAGGCGAAAGCCACGCAAACGCATATTTGCGTTAAAAAAATGTTACGTCCAATGTCAAACACGGTAAGTGTCCTTATGAACCACAGAAAATGGCGGCTGAAGTAGTTTTATGCAACGCGCAGGCATCCGATACCGATGCTTGTAAATTTGGTAGAGGAGTGCCGACCGCTTGCGAAAACTACTCTATTTTTATTCCTCCAACCAAGGTGACGTCATTTCTGATCTGCTCTAGCCTTTGGTAGCTATCTTATTTATATATCTATCTATGACAATATTAGGCCAAACAAGACTATACCATAGAATTATTTGGCCAAACAAGAACGATATGAGTTTCGGTGAAATGACAATTATGCCAAACGTTACTATGCGATATGAGATTATGCCAAAAAAAGGTTGAACCATTACGGCGTCACGCCACTGTACCCTTGTAAAAGAATAAAAGTTTTAAGAATTTTAACTTCGCCGAAAGTTTCAGTACATTTAACAAAATATTAAGGTCACCTCGAATGAAAAATTCCTTTGAGGAATCTTTGCAGGCGTGCACGTTTGAACTTGCTCAATCATTTGACGAAAATTCTGAATTAATTATGTGAAACCTTGTGTTTTTTTATTACACCTCGTGTTTTATTACAAAATAAACGTGCAACGCCATAAGGCATTCAGGCCGGAACGGTATTGCTATATTAATCACACAGCGGCAATATAAAACGAGTGAGTTTATTAAGTTGTGAGGGAATCCCATACTTAATTGCACGAGGGATTAAATATTATCGTACTTATACCAAGGATGATAAACCAAGAGCACTCCCGATGTCTAAAATTCCCTCATTTAAAAAGATTTGGGGCGCTTTATCACTGCCTAAATGTGATTATAACAGACTGAAGTGTACGATGTATGGGAAAGATTCGTCGCTAACTTCTAGACCAGTGATGGTGTAGGGGTAAGCACGCAGCACGGAACGCTGAGGACCTGGGTTCGATTCCCAGCATTGGTCTTTTTTCTGGGGCTTTTTCTGTGCATCTATGTTTCAGTTTGTATTTAGTTTGAAATATATGGTTTCACGGGATGACCGTAAAAGTAATAAAAAAAATGAAGTTGAAGAAAATAAAAAAATAAATAGAAAAAGATACTTCATACTTAACTTGTAAGATTTGGGGGTTGAAATCGCTCGCGTCCGTAGGTATACCCTCGAGACCTCTGGAACCACCCACCTCTGACCCCTGGATGGGGCTAAACGAGCGATACAACTCCGGTGGCAGGCTTCGGCCGTGACAGGTCACCACCATATAGGTTGAGCCAGACCGTTAAGCGGCTCTCGTCGTGTTCCAGCCTGTTGCCTTTAGAAGCCATTCTGGTGTAAGGGTCTGAGCAGTTGTGCAGCGCGCGCGTACCAGTTACAGTGCCCCGTATTTGTTGTACGGTTTGCACTGCTCGGGGGCGCGCGCAACACAGCGCTCGACTGCCTTCTTCCTGCTTATTCCCCTAAATTCAAGTCTAAGGTGAATGAGTATTTACTAGGCAAGCGTGCTCCATCGTAGGCCTCATCTTCGCTTTGCATCAGGCGTAATTGTGGTCAAACACAAGCCTATCTTCTCTAATATATAAAAAACTCGTGTCACGGTGTTTGTTATCGGACTCCTCCGAAACGGCTTGGCCGATGAAACTTTTTTCTCTGTATTCGGTAGGTCTGAGAATAGGTCGTAGGCTATTTTTTTATGCCCCTATTCTTCGCAGACGGAGTCGCGGACAACAGCTAGTATTGAATAAAAAAAGAAGTAAAGGGTACTCTTTTTAATAAAATCGCTCAAAAATGTGTAAAGAGCCAATGAATAGCGTCTATGCTTTATTACTGAATGATTTTCTAAACGATTTTCCCGTTTTGCCAATTTAACTTCCTTCGCATAATGTGTTTAGATTGCCCACTTACTCGTTTGAATACGACCTGTGAGTACAATGCGGAGAAAGCATAATGATTTCCACAGTAGTTTCTAGATGCCAATTGAACCATATGTTCTAGAACTTGTAGATTACCTGCATACCAAACACTACATTTCGTCACTATACTTTGAAAAAAGCTCGTATCTCAAAATCGATAATCTGGCTTATTGAACTTTACTGAGTGTGCAATAAAGTTCAGTTTTAGTTTACATATTGATTTGAGATAATAAATAAATAAATAAATATCACGGGACATTTCATACCAATTGACCTAGTCCCAAAGTAAGCTAAGCAAAGCTTGTGTTATGGGTACTAAGCAACGGATAAACATACTTATATAGATAGATACATACTTAAATACATATTAAACACCCAAGACCCGAGAACAAACATTCGTATTTTTCATACAAATATCTGCCCCGACACGGGAATCGAACCCGGGACCTCAAGCTTCGTAGTCAGGTTCTCTAACCACTAGGCCATCTGGTCGTCTAAAGTACGAGATACGAGATTTTTTTCAAAGTAGTGACGATTTATTCTTTCTTAGCACCAATTGTTGCCAGCCTCGTGAGCATCCCATGGAAACTGTACATTCCGGGGATAAAATCCAAAAACCGGTCAAGTAAGAGTCGGGTTCCGGATCGTCGCTCCATCTTGGAGGCCTACCTACACTACGGCACTACTGCGTCTTCCGATTCGCGGTCGCCACTTTAGAACCTTACTGCATTATCTGCCGTCGGTTCAACGAGCAATATGCCTTGCCTTGCCTAAGACTGGCAACCCACGACTTGCCATACAAACAAAAGGAAGTTAAATAAATAATAGGGATGTTGACGCCATTAAAAATAATTCGAATACACGACTCCAGTAAAAAAACGCTTTTTTTAGCCCTAAAAACCGATTAATTTTCGATTAACTGCAAATTTCGATTTTTTGTTGCTTTAAAACAAATAAATAGTTAGTTGATTGAGTTGGCAAACAAGCGACGTCATAAGTTGCTATTGCCATTCAAACTCTATGGGAGAGTTGTGTTTTGACAGCTCATAAAAAGTACGTCAGTTGATTGGTGGTGTCAACATCCCTATTGTAAAAAGATTTTTTATTTTCTAAAAACTGCCTATAAATCCAACCAGCTCAAACATTCTAATCTCCTTGTGGATTCGTAATCCCTATAAAAGAATACGATTACAGAACTATGAAATAAAAACCTTTAAATAAGATCAGACGCCGTCTTCAAACAGGCTGGGATATGTTTCCGCACAAAATTTTACTGTACCGTGACGTAGAAACTCCAATCTCTATTTTATGTGCGCATTACGCGTTTATGAACTAACTAGGAAGTTTGCCGCGGCTTTGCCTGTTTGAAATTAATCAACCAAAATTTGACAAATTTATGTTAACCACAAGTGGCCAATCAGAAATACTCGCAAAACCTGTGTAACATATTTAATCCCCAATAGGGACAGATATTTATGCATGAAAAATACGAATGTCTGTTCTCTAGTTTTGGATACTTAATATGTACTTAAGAAACATATTATATCAAATACGTACAATGATTATAATTTATCTAATCTATACAGGGTTATTTGTAATTCACTAGCATCCTTTTAACCCTAAACTCCTACCACTTAAACAAATGTTTTTTGTTTTACGACTTTTGTCATAACTTAATATTTTTGGTGTAATAACGTTTTGAAAATTTGAGATTACCTGTTATTTTTATGATACTCTGTGTATTTGTATGGGAAAAAAAGTGCTTCATTTTAAAAAGTCGTAAAACAAAAAACATTTGTTTGAGTGATAGGAATTCAGGGTTAAGAGGATGTCAGTGAATTAAAAATAACCCTGTATAAATAAAAATGAATCACAGAAATGTTTGTACCTACCCGCATAACTTCCGATCGACTGCACCAAATTGTATAATTCTTTTTTAGTTGCATTTGTTATTGTCAGGAGAAGGTTCTTATGAAAGAATTTAAAAAAAAATACAGCGGGGCGAAGCTACACCAGCTAGTTATCTTCTAATATATAAAAATCTCGTGTCACGGTGTTTGTTACCGAACTCCTCCGAAACGGCTTGGCCGATTTTTATGAAACTTTTTTCTCTACACTCGGCAGGTCTGAGAATAGGTCGTAGGCTATTTTTTATACACCCCCCCCCCCCATGCTTTGCGGACGGAGTCACGGGCAACAGCTAGTCTAAACTTCTGTCTTCTAAAATATAAAAACCTCGTGTCACTCCTCCGAAACGGCTTGACAGAGTTTTATGAAACCTTTTTCTCTGTATTCGGTAGCTTTGCTTACTTTGCGACTAGGTCAATTAGTATGAATTGTGTATAGGGAGTTGGGAATTGCAGTTAACTTGCAGTTAGAATGCAGTCCGTAGGCTAATTGCCACGTAACATACATGTGTCATCTTTTATCCAATCGTATTTCTAACCCCAGCCGCTGTTGGAGTGTTACGAATGTTATGATTATACTAACATATGCCCAGCGCTCCAGCGCTGTATTCCTCTCGTCTATGTTTATACAGTGATCAAAAGGAAACACCTGCTTATGAATAGCTCTGTACGTTTGTTTTGTATTTCTCTGCTCCAACACGTTCCGTCTCGAGATCGTTAAAAAAAATGTATCATAATTATACGTCCCACTGCATGGCATGCTCACTCAGAATGGGGATTGGGATTCTGAGAGGTCTGCCCTGCAGTCGGACGTTTATACTTCATTTAATTTAGAATTGAAAACCACAACATCATTATATGTATTGCGGCTCGTCAACTATTTCTTACCTAACAAATAGTACAGTACAATAGTCTGGGAGCCGCAACATAAAATTGTTTTAATGTCACTTTATTTGCGTGTCGTCAATTGTTACTCTAGTATAGGGTTGCCATAAGTGTGGGGACTCAGACCGGGACATTTAAAGAAAAACTAGTAAAGGTAGAAAAAAAGGAACTTTTATTACAGCAATAGGTAACTTTGAAGGTTTAGTCCTTGCCTAAACACAAAACAACGCAGTACGTAACGTAACGTAGTAACGCCATCTCTTGGTCCAGGTGAGCGGGTAGCTCCGAAGGAGTGTTGAAGTCTCTCGGTAGAGGGCATAACATAGATGCGCTTTATCACTGCCTAAATGTGATGATAACAGACTGAAGTGTACGATGTATGGGAAAGATTCGTCGCTAACTTCTAGACCAGTGATGGTGTAGGGGTAAGCACGCAGCACGGAACGCTGAGGACCTGGGTTCGATTCCCAGCATTGGTCTTTTTTCTGGGGTTTTTTCTGTGCATCTATGTTTCAATTTGTATTTAGTTTGAAACACAAAACAATTGTCGGGTTTTCTGTTTGTTGTAGTCTGGTCAACATGAACCTTTTTGCATGAAATTTTTGTATAGTCACCGAAAATTACGATCAACGTGTCATTCGATTCGGAACATTTTGTGAAAGTTTAAGGAAAGGTCCCAAAAGGGGCCGATAAAAATTGCAAAAGTTATAAACAATTTAATAAAATAAAAAGTAGGGGTTTGGTTTCTTTCAAATATCTCAGAAACTATCACAGATATTTGAAATTTAAAAAAAGATCTAAAAAGGGCAGGAAATTTTCAAAAAAAAGTCCTTACTCTCGGAACTGTATCTCTAATATTTATAATTTTTACAGAGCCCTGTAAATAGCGACTAAAACGGGTAGTCTAGCTTTGGCGCGCGATTCATCACTCGGATACAGTAACAAAAAAACATTTTAACATATTTTTTTTAACATATTAAATATGAATATTAAGTAATAAAAAAAATCGAGTACTATTAGGATACGTAAATAAATAATAACCCACCGGCAAAAAAAATTTATCCCCATTTTTCCATTAGTTATGCATTTGTTAATTAACAACGTTTTCTGAATTTCATGTTAACATAAAAAAAAAACCCGATAATTATTGAACTACAACCCTAGAATTTTTTTCACTTCGTGGAGTCATTTTTAAAAGGTATGAAAATAGATCCCCGTTGGAAAAATTCAAAAATGTTATTTTTCTACTTTTTTTTAAGATAAAAAATTAAAAATAATAAAAACTGTATAAAGGTAATTAATATTTTTTTTTAATATCTCAAATGATTTGATTACAAACGGTGGAAAGTTACATAAAAATTGTTTTTTTTTTTTTTAATTTTTACTATCTATGTTTAAATAATTATTATAAACAAATGCATTGTTTATTAGATACTCAAAAAAATTTTCTTAATCTTTTTGTTGATGTATGATATTATGGTTTTTTTTTTCTTTAAAATATTAATTTATTGCTTAAAAACGCATTTATTAATTAACAATCGTTTTTTATCGCTAAATATGAATATTAATGAACCATTTTTTTTTTCTAAAAATCTTTATTTGTATTGCTCTTTAAAATAATAATATACTCAATCGCGCGTGGAAGCTAGACTCTGTAAAAATTATAAATATCAGAGATACAGTTCTGAGAGACAGGACTTATTTTTAGGAAATTTCCTGTTCTTTTCAGATTTTATTTAAATTTCAAATATCTTTGATAGTTTTTGAGATAATGGAAAAAAACAAACCCCGTCTTTTTTTATTAAATTGTTTATAACTTTTGCAATTTTTATTGGCTGCTTTTGGGACCTTTCCTTGAACTTTCAACATAATATTCCGAATCGAATGACACCTTGATCGTAATTTTCGGTGACTATACAAAAATTTTATGCAAAATGGTACATGTTGTACCAGACTATTGGCGCTTTTCGCTATATTAGTGAAAATGCACATTATCGGCTACGAGCGCAGTATGTAGCATGCGCTGCCGCTAGGTATATTGCTGTTTACCAAGTCCAGCCGTCTATTAAATAACTATCATTTTTAAACCGGGACAATTTGCTTATCGGCCGGGACGCCGGGACACCATGCTTCAAGCCGGGACATGTCCCGGCGTACCGGGACGTATGGCAACCCTACTCTAGTACAAATTGTAAAGAGATTTACAGTTCACGAGCCGCAATATAATGTTGTTGTGGTTTATAATTCTAAATTAAATGGAGTATAGACTGGGAAGATGATGATGAAAACATAGAACCTTGTAAAATTTATCCAGTTGATTGTTTTCTCTCAAAAACCCAATTACGTATCAAGTTTTTATCACTTTTATCTAGGTTTCGCAATGTCACCGATTGCAATGATGTTTGCTGACTCATAATGTGTCTTACGGCCTTGCGATACGGTCGTTTGTTTAGACGCCACGTTATCTGCAGTGTGATTGCGATAAGAATGCACTATTGTGACGTCATAGAACGTGTTTAGTGTAACTATGTATTAGTAGACTAAAATAGAATTTTTAAACGGCGAAGTTATAAAAGAAAATAATGTTATTTTTTATGTACACACTAGCTGCTGCCCTCAACTCCGTCTGCGAAGAATAGGGGTATAAAAAATAGCCTACGACCTATTCTCAGACCTACCAAATACAGAAAAAAAATCGTAAAAATCGGTCAAGCCGTTTCGGAGAAATTCGAAAGCAGACACACAAGTTTTTTTTGTGCAAAAATCACATTGCACATTCGTATAAAGTGCAAATCTTATTCGAGCGTTCCGCTTGTTTTACCTCAGGCATTGTGCACATTTAGCGTATTGTACATTTAATTGGTTGATAAATTTTACGTGTAGTGCACAATTTACGTATTGCATACTTCGCTGTACCTTTCCTTCATGATGTTACATTTCATCACAGCATTAGCTGTACAAGGTTAATTTTCAAGATTCAGCAATTAAATTAACTACGAAGGTTAGTAAAGCGAACTGCGGCGAAAACATTATCGAATTGGGTTAAGTGACTGTAGATAAAAGTTACTTAACTTGTAAATATTTTGTAAAACAATAATAACAGTAAGATTGCCTGCTAGTAGAACGCGTAATTTATTTAGATATCGCAATTCGCAGGGTAATGAAATGACCAAACTACGCAGGATGTTAAAATGGGGACTCAATTTTATCATTTGCCTAGATAAAATCAGTTACATATATTTGATGAAATCCCTAAATCTGTTTAGTGAAATGACAAAATCAGTCAAAAAAGGCAACTACTTTTTGATTTTGATTCCCATGGCTTTTGTAAAAAAACATGCTAAAATAAAATTTCAACTAGAACCTCCACGCATTCCTTATAAAGAGGGTCTTGACAGTCAGACTACAGAATTACAGAATAAGGGTTTCTTTTTTTTATTTAAAATATGGTACGAAAAAATTAAACTTGATATCAACTATATCAAAGTTTCATAAATTAAACAGTCTCCATCATGTGTGTCTAGTCTCTACGTCAACATTGGCAAAATTCTCCTCGCTTAGACAGCAAGTGTGAAAGACATAAAAAAAAATTATAATGATTAATATTACTTACAGTGAAAATAAACGGATCACTCACGTGCGCGTCTGGCAGCCACCGTGACGTGAAACTCTGAGAGGAAGGGCTACGGATTAGCCCAAAACTTGTTGAGTTAAACTCGTTTTAAGACGTGATTGATCCGTTTATTTTCACTTTGAGTGAGTCTCACAGTAGTTTCACGTTTAAAGTAAATATTACTTACGTTTAACATGCCGCGGGCTGATAGGTGGACGGTCGTCATCCACAACAAAAGTCCCATTTAAATCATCCTTCCTGCCCAGTGCATTGTTGTTATACTTCTTCACACTCTCTGCCCAATCTTGGATCCAAGTTTTATCCCCTTTACACCGGTTCAAACTCAGGTACGACAGCCCTACAACCTGTTCTGACATATCCTCATCCCTCATAGCTTTTTGTGCATTCTTCAAAGCCGTACTTTCAAATTTAGTTTCCAACGGCTTATTGCTTGGAAGAGAAACAGGGACAGATGTCTCTCGGGACAACCGGTGGATGTAATCCGTCTGGTCTATGTCGGACTGGGTTAGACTGCAACGTCTATGAACAGAGGGTTCAGGCTTCATTGGCCATTTCGAACTTAAAACCCCTGACGTAGTCACAGAAGTAAAGCTACCAACATCTGCGTCATCCTCATGTTTCGGTGGTGATTTTGCAAAGGTTTTTTCCGTAATTGTTCTAACACGATTCTTTATTTTTTCAAGATAGCTACGAGTAGATCTGATCTGCTTGGAAGTCTGTGCAGCCAAGTCTTCCGTTGGTGATTCGTAACAACATGATATTTCTAAAACGTTTTTGTCCTTCGAAACCTTGGGGATCTCAAATGTTTCGTTTAAAATACTAGGGCTCCTTGTTTCTCTTCTTGGTTCTTTTGTTATTACTCTAGTGTTAGGATAGTCAAAAACTAATTCAGGGTCTCTTTCACTACTTGATCTTTTAAATACATCTTCAATTGTATCATTCATTGAGTTACTACAAGTCCGGTCTATACTCATCCTAGCTTTCTGTTCTTCAGTATAATTATCCCCTTCTATAGTATAAGTACCAGTTGAAGAGTTTGACTGTCCATCTACATCATCATCAATGTACAAAGGTTCAACTTTATTGCATTTTTTAAACAACAAATCTGGAGTTTCGGACTGTGCTCTAACTTTACGTAAAGGACTTTTTTCAGGAGTAGATAAACCATTATCTGGAGTTAAAATATCTAACTCTGGACTAGAAATATCAGTTAGCATAACACCTTCTGGGCTCTGGTCGATTATACCAGGCATTTGCCGTTGGCAGCTAGAAGATAGGTTAAGGTTACCGTAACTTGGCGTTCTATGGACGTCTCTCAAGTAGGAACTGTTGGAGCTCTTAAGAGGCAAGTTCAGAGCTTGGCGGGACGTGAAATTGTCACTCCTAGACATAATACTATCAACTATTGGACTTTTGGAGATTTTCTTAGGCTGAAAGGTGTCTTGGATGGGCGATTTGATATGTCTGTTAGTCACAGGACTGGTGATAAACTGAGATTTGTCTAATTGGGCTAGCGGGCTGCTCCTGAGTTTCACTGAACCAGAGAGGCAGCTGTCTTCCTGGTCTGAAGAAAAATAACCTTCAGAGTTGTACCCTTGGGCTTTCCGCGGTAGTTTAGCGCTCATGGGAGGCTTTTGAGATGTTGGGCTAGGTCGTGTCAGGCTTGCAGACATAGACTGTACTCTCTGATGCCTAGCTTGTGATTTCTTCGCTAGCTCCTCGAGCCTCCGATTATCGACAGGCTTTGCAGCCCCAAAGTCGATGGTGAAAGCCATCGGATGCAGTTTTGGAGTACTAGGTTCCGATTTCTCGCCCTCACCCTGACCTGCCTCATTTTCGGTCCTGGTATCGAAGCTTTGACTATCCGACGATGATTTCGATATCGTTTGATCCAGGGCCGCACTCTGCCCCTCCGACAGAGGGCTCGACGCGTCCGCTTCAACACTAACACTCATATTTTCAAGGATTCACGCGATATAGTTGTGACATCATACAAAACCATCAGTGATTAACACAGCCTTTGTTACACTTCACTGCCGACGGAACCATACACGGCGCGGAACACGAAAATTAAATAGCAATGAATATATTCGAAAAGTGGAACGAGAACATTTTTAAAGTTAAAAATTTAAATTAATATAACTCCGCCTACATTCGCGATAGGACAGCGGATAAATATGACATGACAGATGATTGTGACGTTCAAAATGAAACTAACTGGGTTTTTTTTCTTTCTTCCGCAACTTCTAGTTTATCTTATAGGCAACACTTGATGAGAATTGTCATTATAAAATATTAATTTGTTATTGTAAACTTGTAAAAAAGATGATAAAATCTCTAGTTAATTAATTAAAAGGACAGGTTTCAAGAGATTTTTTTTATAATAATTGTGGCAGCAAAACGGTTACATTTTTTTAAATGCTTTTTATGGGGTAGCAAGCAGCATAATTAACTGTCAAACTATAAAATATTATTTCGTAGCACGCAGTTACTGTTTTCCTTTGAGTTTCTACACATTGGAATTAGAAGGTACAACTTAAATTTTCACAATGATTTTAAAAGTATACACAAGTTTTTTATCTAAATACAAATAATATGTCTACATTTTGGTAATTTTTCAGATTTTTGTGTAAAGCTTAATTGTCATGTGACCCCACACGTTATACTTTGTATCCGCGTAAAGAAACGGACAGTTGTGTTCCGTGTGTTCTTTGATATGAAAAATGGCGGAGGCGGCATTTTCCGATGACGGAAAATATTATTCCGCGATTAGTCAAGATGGCAGGCTGAGGATATGGGATACAGAAACCAACACCCTCAAACAGGAATATACGCCAGACCTTCATTTGACGTCACCGCCTTCGTGTGTACAATGGATAACAGTTGGGACGTCCGCAGTAAGTTAACACGTGGTTTTTGTTACAAAACTTTATGTAAACATTGAGCTTTGGTCTGATGAAACTTAAAAGCGCTTCTTTATTCTTCTTACAAAGTTCGAATCCTAAAAATTTTATCGTAAACAATACTTATAACGACTTCCGGATCACATAAAACATAACCTTAAAATTTCAGGTGACTCCTCAAAAAGGGAAGCGAAGATCGAGTATTTCTGGACAAGAGACACAATGTATAGCCTTAGGGACGACGAGTGGAAAGATTTTAATATATTCTGTAGCAAAAGCAAAGGTTGAAACTGTATTGGAAGAGAAACTGGGTCCTATACAGGATAGAAAAATAACATGTCTGGATTGGACAAGAAAAGATGGTCTATTTAGCTGCAATAAAAGCAACTACCTTTGTCATTGGAAGTTGGACGTGGACAAAAGACAGACTTACAGTGTGAATACAGATAATAAGAATAAAGTCAGTGGAATAAGTGCGATAAAAATAATACCTCATAGTCTGGTAAGTAGAATAGATGTTTTTAAATTAACAAAAATTGGTCAGTACAAGTCAGATTCAAAAGGTTCTGTGCCACTGAGGCTACAGTAATACACATTTAAAAAAAATTACTCAAATCTTGTGACGGAGTTAGTGGCAGAAAGGTGCATAATGAGGAAATTTTGGTGTTTTATTCCTTACAAGCAGGGTTTGCCGATATATATCAGCGGATATATGTATATCAAGATATATATCACAATTATATATCAATTGATTTTTATCTTGATTTAAATTGACTCTTATATTATTTTACAAATTCCTTTCACATTTTTAAGTGTTTAATCCCCTTACAGAATGAAATTAGCTTCTTTTTCTTAGCCTGGATATGGTATATCCAATATAAATCGGATCAAAAAATCGGATTTTTAATATTAATTATAACAATCGGATTTTTTCGAACCCTGATTTGAATTTGAATTTTTTTTCTCAAACATATAATCAAACTAATTGGAACTATCAATTTGCTTGAAAAAAAAATGTTGTATGGAAAATTAAAGACCCTTATTTTTATCATTAAAATCACTAGTGCACTTGATTTTGAGTAAGAAAATACCTAACATTTACCTTATAAAAAAAATGCACACTTATATGAAAATTCCCAGCTACCAAACTACTATTATTGTAGGTACCTATTTCTTTTGACTATATCTAGTTCGAACGGGTAGGGTGGTTAAATTGAAATTTACCACAAGCTTTACGGTGAAGGAAAACATAGTGGGGAAACCTGCATACACCTGTGAAGAAATTCAATGGTATGTGTGAAGTTCCCAATCCGCACTGAGCCCGTGTAGGAACTACGACTATTCTGAGAGGACGCCTGTGGCCCTGCAGTGGGACGTATAGTATGTATAGGCTGATATGATGATGATATATATCTATTTCTTTTTTTTTTCTGATTTTTGTCGAGGCTTTGAACACTCTCCAGGTGATCATGTCAGCCTCATGGGTGCTTACACAATATATCTATTTCAAATGGGTAGCTACGGTAGGGTGTTGTCACATAGGGCTTCTCGTCTGACCACCCCCATATGGCCTGCTGAATATTCAATTTTGAGAATCCATGGTATATTTAATGCAAAAATTTAACTAACTAGGTAACCTTTATCTTCCAGGATACAAATGCACAATACATAATAACGGCATCATGGCAGCTCCAAGTGTGGCGCTTGCACAGCGGAGCAGCCTCCGTGGTCAAGTGCCTCGGGCACAGCGCCTCCCAACAATCCATCCTGGCGCTGGCGGAGACCAGCGAGAAGACCTGGCTCATTGAGGGTTCACAGTAAGCGGCTTAATCTATTGATCACTTGTGTGACTATGACAGACTCAATGGTCAAATTCATCAATAGACCTTGGATTACATGCACAATCAAAATGGCGAAATATGCATGCAAATATACACTGCAAAGGGTGAGATATCCTCGAAATACGCACAAAGCGTTTTCGCTCTTCCTTCATCAACCGCACGGCTAAGGAGTAGAATTCCCTGCCTGCGACTGTGTTCCCTGAACACTACAATTTGTCTACTTTCAAGTCTAGGGTGAATGATCATTTACTAGACAAGCATGCTCCATCGTAGGCCTCATCTTCGCTTTCCATCAGGTGTGATTGTGGTCAAACGCAAGCCTATATTGTATAAAAAAAAATATCAAAAAGCCACTTATTATTGGAATTTACGTTTATTTTCGCATTATATTCTTGTGACAATATACAATAACATATTTTTCCAGGATTTCTGCAGCAAAATAGTGACGTTTATCACTTAATACTAGTTTATAGCCTGAAAATTACCGTTCAACGTCAACCGTTACCGGACAGAACTTGAAATTTTGCGCCTTTTCTGCAGAGAACTGTTCAGGCAGAGTTTGTCTGGTACTGTTGATAAATGGGTATGTATTACAATACCGAAGTACGAAAGACCAAATGTATTAAAACATTGAATGGGTCAAAAGACCAACACAATTTTTTTCTGAAGCCGTCAACTTTTTAAGATTGTTATAAAACAAACCCAACCTAACTTTACTAAAGAAATTTTAATAAATTCTGAGAAGTTAACAGTTTCAGAAAAAAATGGTGTCGGTCTTTTGACCTATTTGATGTTTTAATACATGCGGTCTGTCGTACTTCGGTATTGTAATACATACCCTGATAAATGCATCAATTTACGGCGTAATACAACACGCCTAATACGAATAACTGCTGAAATAAGCACTGTCAATGAAAAAGTACCAATATATCGTCACCACTTTGAAAAAATCTCGTATCTCAAATCAATATGTAAACCAAACTGAACTTTATTGCACACTCAGTAAAGTTCAATTAGCCAGATTATCGATTTTGAGATACAAGCTTTTTTCAAAGTAGTGACGATATGCAAACATGAAAATAAATATAATCAAATGTCTATTCATCAAACACTAATGTATACATCAAAACATCAAACTATACAGAATCTCTGGCTGCAAAGGAGTGCTTGATCAACCTGTATATTCATACTGCATCTCCCGATACCGGACAACTCAAAATAATACTCACAGCCTCATTGAACAGGTCCAAATCAGTCAAATATGTCTCACAGCTATCCTTAGTCAGTGTACACTACACCAAAAAATTTATTAAGTCCTCAATACTATCAGGGTGAGGCCACACGTGCGTAATTTTGTGAGTTGTGAGCGGCAGAATTTCGGTTGCGTCATACATTGTGTCACGTGAGTGTCACGTGATGGCCCGCATATTGTATGGCGCGAACTGAAATTCTGCCGCTCACGACTCACAAAATTACGCACGTGTGGCCTCAGCCTCACCCTTACAATCCGTGCACCTTGGATTGAAAAACTTTCAGCATATTTAAAAATGTACCTTTATAATGGAACATGACCTGACCACACTCGAGACGCCCACATAATAATATTATAAATACGAAAGTGTGTCTGTTTGATACCTCTATGCTTAAATCACTGAACCGATTCAAATGAAATGTGGTATGGAGATAGTTTGAGACCCCGCAAAAGAACTTAGGATAGTTTTTATCTCAAACAATTGCATAGTTTCCACAAGATAGAGTTAAACGAATTATGGCTTAAAACATTACATTGACACCTAAAGGCCGGCGCCCACTGACGGCATGGCACGGCGTGGCATTTTATTACTATCAAGTTATTTTGAATCTTATTTCAATGAGTTTAGAATTCATGTTACTTTATTTCGATACCACGATGCCGCGACGTCCTGAGGGCCGATGCCACGCATAACCAATAAAGTAATATGAATTCTAAACTCATTGAAATAAGATTCAAAATAACTTGATAGTAATAAAATGCCACGCCGTGCCATGCCGTCAGTGGGCGCCGGCCCTTACATTTATTAGGGTTCCGTAGTCAACTAGGAACCCTTATAGTTTCGCCATGTCTGTCCGTCTGTCTGTCTGTCTGTCTGTCTGTCCGCGGCTAAGCTCAGAGACTGTTAGTACTAGAAAGCTGTAATTTGGCATCAATATATATATTAGTCACGCCGACAGTCATTGAATAAAAAAAAGTAAAAAAAAATTTTTTAGGGTACCTCCCATAGACGTAAAGTGGGGGTGATTTTTTTTTCTCGGCTAACCCTATAGTGTGGGGTATCGTTCGATAGGTCTTTTAAAATCATTGCGGGGTTGCTAACATGATTTTTCTATTCAGTGATTTGTTTGCGAAATATTCAACTTTAAAGTGAATATTTTCATTAAAATCGGCCGTCCCCCCCCCTCTAAAATCTAAACTGTTGAGTGGAAAAATTTGAAAAAAATCAAAATTGTAGTAAATATATCAAATTTGCTAGGAAAATTATAGCTGCTAAAATTGCTTGGGGATTATTTGTAGTTTAAGAGTAAATAGTAGTCTAAGGTATAAAACATACCTAAACTTGGATGATTCCATACGAAATCCTTAAAAAATATTACTTGATTTTTTCGTAACGGCTACGGAACCCTACCTTGGGCGTGTCCGACACGCTCTTGGCCGGTTTTATTTTCTATTAGTAAACATCAACCATTTCCCGTATGAGGCACCCAACATGTGTATTTTTAAGTGCCAGATAAGATAATGTTACATGTCATAATAATCTCCTCTATTGATAAGAACCCTATAGTGAAACGTATAGGTGAAACATATCCATTTCTTTGACGTTTTTTTTTATTCATGCTTTTATACTGACCATACTTGCATTTGATTGCTATCTTACATGCATGCCAAGTTTCAATACAATCCTATCTGAAAAGTTATAATTAAACATAGCAATATTTTCTTATTTACACAGAAAATTTGCCAGAATTAACAAAAAGGCTTGTAAAGAAAACATACTGACTTAAAAGGAAAGGTACCAAACTGTCTGGCACCAATTTATTTTGATATAATATGTTAGACAGTAATCTAAAATAATAGACACATATTTTGTTTAGCTACCCAATCTCAACCTTTTTAGAAATATTGTCCTCGAAAGTATGTACTGAAAAGTGACTAAATCCTCTAAGTTATGTATTTTTTTTAAAGAAATTGCTAGTTATTACTGGTTTGATCTTCGATCAACAATTATATATTTGAGAACATGAATAAATAATAAGCATATGTTTTGTTGTATCAGCTCAAATTCATATTTTCCTAAAAAAAGAAGCACCATTGAGAATTATAAAACTTTGGAGGGTAAAGTCATCAGCATCACACACACTGGTCAAAGCCTTTTGACTTAAGAGGGTTTATACCTGCTGAGCTGGCAACGTTGCATTTTTGTTAGTTTTCTCGATTATTCCATAAAAATTGAATGAAAATTAAAAATGTTTTGTATACAAATTGTTCTAATATATAAGTTAATGTGTCTACTGCAATAATAATTTGTGATAAGACTTTTATTTTCTTTAAAAACCGTTCGTTAATAATTTGTTCGTTTTTAAAGAAAATAAAAGTCTTATCACAAATTATAAGAGTACATTACATACATTACAAGAATTCTTAGATGATAAAGATACACAAATAAAATAAGCCTTGGTCTGCCTTCGTCCATTTTAATGTAACAACCCTTGTTTTTTTTTTAAAGTTCTATGATAAATGAAATAAAAATAAAGCGAAATAAAATGTATTCAGTAAATTAAAATCAAGATTAATAATGATATTGGAATAAATGCTGATAGAACTACTACTATTATATCTATCTATAAGATTTAATTATTATGGTTTTAGAAGATTGACATTGATATTGATATTAATATTTTTATTTTTCTGAATTATTATTTAACATAAATTGTATTGACAAAAAATAATTTATCCATGCATGCATATTGTTAGAATAGATTGACATTCTATGCCCTGACAGGGTGTCATGTACCTACCATCTTGTAAAACTACTATCTATTAATGTAATGAACATGAATCTGAATGAATAAATGAGAAATGAGAAATGAAATGAGAAATATTATTGCAGTAGACACATTAACTTATATATTAGAACAATTTGTATACAAAACATTTTTAATTTACATTCAATTTTTATGGAATAATCGAGAAAAACTAACAAAAATGCAACATTGCCAGCTCAGCAAGTATTAACCCTCTTAAGACACTGCGGTATATTTGATAACAAGATTTGCAAAAATGATTACAAGATATTCCGTTCCAGGATTTCCAGGCTATGGAATATTACACGTTGGAACTTAAATAAAAAAACATTGTCTTTTTCAGAACGGAACGCCTCCTCTCATTCTGGGATGTAACAATAACCACAGATGTAGCCCCAGTGACCAACGGCGAAGAGGTCACTCCAACCAAGAAGAAGCGGAAGAAGTCAATCTCCACCGCTGAGTTGCCCACTGTCAACGTACCAACATACAACTTTGTGCTGGAAGACGCGCCTAAGATGATCAGTGTGAAAGTGCAAGAGGATACGGAGACAAAGCTGACTCTGGCTGCTGTTACGAGGAGTGGAGTGGTGCATTACTATGCGCATACGTTGAATGGGTAAGATTTCTTCTTTTACTTTTAAAATTGTAATGATGCAAGGGGCCATCCATAAATAACGTTACACATTTGGGGGGGGGGTCGTGTTATTTGTGGCACTTGTCTTAGTATTAGGGTTCCTTCTGAAAATACTTTGACCCTTGGATGATTTGAGGTAGCGGTAGTGACTTGGGGGTGCGGGGGGGGGGGGGGGGGGGTAACTATTCCACGCTGACGAAGTCGCTGGCAGAAGCTAGTACTACTTATAATCTATAATATAAAAGTGAACGGCCAGAACGGGATAAAAAAACGAGACAGAGCAGGATGGCGCTCTACAACACCATTTTGACACGTTTCTCCCAAACAACGCATTATTTCTCTGGAATTTTAAAGCAATTCGATTCTTTGCCCTTGGGAATTGCGATAAACTTGAGAAAATATGATATTGCGTGTGTACATTTCGTATATTAAGCAAAATAAAATCACAAGTTCGAATTTCAAGCCAAAAGCGAGCGATCTATTAATCTATGCCAGTGTTGCCATTCAGGAAAAAAGAAATCCATTCATTATCCTGCATTGCAGTCTGTAAAGCTCTGCATATTAGAGCATTTGCGGATTTTCAGTGGAACTAATTTATTTTAATGGCCATGATTTTTTTTGACAACAGACGTTGGAAGTCATTGAATGTCACCGATGTAAACAAAACGAAAATAATTCTACATATTTCAGAATAATAATCGATTTTGCAATCAAAATGCCCAAAAAAGTTCACCCAGACGCAAAAAAAAAATTAAATACATTCAAATGGTTGCGGCAGCCACGGTGTTTGTTATCGAACTCCTCCGAAAGGGCTTGACTGATTTTTATAAAAAAAAATCTCTATATTTGGTAGGTTTGACAATAGGTTGTAGGCTATTTTTTATACCCTTATTCTTCGCGGACGGAGTCGCGGGCAACAGCTAGTTTTAAATATGTTTGTGTGCAGGGCTTCGACGAAGCCGATAAAGCCGGGCGTGACGGTGCATGTGACGACGGGCGCCGCGGCGCCGCTGCCGCTGCAGGCCTGCCGGCTGGCGCCCGCCGCCCTGCAGCTCGGCTACGCGCACGGACAGGGACTCGTCTTCGAGACACTCGTACGTATCCATACCTTATACCTCATTTAAGAGGGTTCATAGTTATACCTGCTGAGCTGGCAACGTTGCATTTTTGTTAGTTTTTCTCGAATATTCCATAAAAATTGAATGAAAATTAAAAATGTTTTGTATACAAATTGTTCTAATATATAAGTTAATGTGCCTACTGCAATAATAATTCGTGATAAGACTTTTATTTTATTTTAAAACGAACAAATTATTACCTTTCAACAGGGTTTTTCCGAACCGGTAGTAGATTCTGCGACGTTCGTAAGAGCTTAAATTAAAGCCTAAATTCAAAAAAAAATACTTCGACTTTAAATAAATAAATACCACAGGACAATTCACAGCAATTGGCCTAGTCCCAAAGTAAGCAAAGCTTGCCTGCCTCAAGCTTCGTAGTCGAAACGACAACAGAGCTCGAGTCAGCTTTCAGAGTCAAATACCCAATTTGTTTTATAGTTACCAGACTTATCCTCAAAAACGCAAGTCTTGATCCGAGGCGAGACCAAAAGCAAGAAGAAAAAGAACAAAAATAAGACAACCAATGAGATCAACAAAGTAGCGTCCGACCCCGCCAAGGACGTGCAATATGTCGAGCCTATGGGAGGCGTCACGAGGAAGCGGGCAGCGCCGGGGGCTAAGGTTAGTATCATCCCCAGACTTTCATCGTCATTTCAGCCGAAAGACGTCCACTGCTGAACACAGGCCTCCCCCAAGGCTCGCCAAACAGATCGGTCCCGTGCCATCCGCATCCAATGCGTTCCCGCCACCTTAACCAGGTCGTCGCTCCATCTTGTTGGAAGCCTACCTACACTGCGTCTTCCGGTCCGCGGGCGCCACTCGAGAACCTTTCGGCCCCATCGGCCGTCAGTTCCACGAGCGATGTGCCCTGCCCAGCTGCCCACTGCCACTTAAGTCTAGCGATTCTTCGAGCTACGTCCGTGACTTTAATTCTTGCGCGGATTTCATTTTACACACCTCAGACTTTGTACATATTCAAAATGATTTACTGTCGCTCAACGAGCTATGGAGAGGGCTATGCTCGGGGTTTCTCTATTAGATCGAATCAGAAATGAGGAGATTCTTAGAAGAACATGCGTCACCAACATAGCCAAAATAATTAGCTTGTTGAAATGACAACGGGCAGGCCATATAGCACGCAGAACGGATGGCCGTTGGGGCTGAAAAGTTCTTGAATGGAGACCATTGACTGGCAAGCGCAGCGTGGGATGTCCAAGTTCAAGGTGCAAGTCGCTTCCAACCATAGTGTGATTGGGTACCAATGAGTATTGGTAAA
This sequence comes from Archips crataeganus, assembly GCA_947859365.1. NCBI lineage: Eukaryota > Metazoa > Arthropoda > Insecta > Lepidoptera > Tortricidae > Archips > Archips crataeganus. Next base: position 2,680,640 of record OX402071.1, on the reverse strand, counting down.
AGAGAATGAATTGGGAATGTCTAAAAAAATATTAACAGTGGTTTGTATATTTTTTTTTTTTGTGTAACAAAGTCAATTATAAGAAACTAATTTCTATATTTTCTCATTTAGTTTTCTACTTTTTTCAAAATTAATTATTGAAACTATTTTGGTTGATGACGTCAGATTATAAATTATAATTTAGTGCTCCCACACTGCCAAATTTCTAAAACTATCTAAATGCGTACGATAAGGCATTCCCTTTAATTATTTTTTGCGTAGTGGTACACTGTAACTAGTGTCACTTTACTGACACTGTCAGTGCTAGATGTCAGACAGCGGGTCCAAATCAAACTCCGTAGTATAATCCACGCGTAAATTGTGAAGAATTCTAATCACACAGAATAAAATACGATTTGGACCGGTTACGCAATTTACACCAATGGCAAATGAAGGTCATTGTTTATTTGTTATATAATAAATTCATTACATAATATTAAAATTAAATAACTACAGATAACAAGTTAAAAAGCATTTATGTCGAAATTTTTTTTTGATTTACTATACATTGCAAAAAAATAGACATCATTTTAAACATGAAACTACCGTGAGACTCACTCATAGTGAAAATAAACGGATCACTCACGTCTTAAAATGAGTTTAACGAGTACCCCCGGGTTGGAAAACAGTGTTGAATGTTCGTACTGCGTCAACGGTGAGTCTGAGCGAACCTTTACAAAGTGATGTGGTTAGTGTTGTGTGCTACCCTACATTTGACAATGACAATAAAAGTATGCGCCCCAACGGGTGTTCTACCAACTGAACCACGTCGCATCCAACCGACCTCCCCGAAATTCTTAATCGCTTACATACGCCAACAGTGGCGTGTGGTAACATCCATCACAACTATTAAATATATTATTTTTCGCTTTTAAATCTTAGGTTCGGTGAGCAGACGTAACTGCTAATAAAATAAATAATATTTGACAATAAAAGTGATGATGAAAACGGGGGTAGTTGTGTGTCGCTGTCAGTTGCGTCGAGTAGCCGCGCGACCAGGGCGTTAGCCGCAGTGCACGTTTGGCAGCCGCCGTGACGTGCGACTCCGAGAGGAAGGGCTACGGATTAGCCCGAAACATGTCGAGTTAAACTCGTTTTAAGACGTGAGTGATCCGTTTATTTTCACTATAAAATAGACATCCCCAATTTGAGACGTATTGAGCCCTACTCTTTATTTTGTTGTTGTTCTGTTAAGGCCCACGTTTGGCAAGGTTTAGAATTTAGATGAGCTAATGCTGATTGTCGTTGCCAGTTGGAAGTGCCGATGGAGGCGCGGCTGGCCAACTTGGCGCTCGACACTGTGGAGCGCAACCGAGGCGCCGTCAACCAAAACCTCACTAAACTACTTGTGCAGGGATTACACTCCAAGGACAAGGGGTAAGACTAGTCCTCTAGCTGTAACTAAAGTTAAAGCCATAATTAAAACTAAACTTGTCTTATCAGACATGAATACAATCTACCACAGGCATCGCCAACCTATGCTTTGTGTGATCTAACGTCCAACATTTGACATTTGTCTATTGAAGTTTGTAGTGACTGATGATGAGCATGGACTTAATACTTAACCTGGACTGAGTACCGCGACAAAAAAGTGAGGCCGAAAAAAAAAACAAACCAGAGAGTTGCATCTCGTTCTAATTAGGGTGATCAAGTACTGGTGCGAGTGGGACACAATTCTCTAGTTTCTCTAGTTAGTTGTTATTTCTCGGACCGCTGTCTCTAGTTGCCATTATTAAACTGTATGGCTTGGTAATATGGGTCACTTTTGATTGACCAATAAAAGTTAGTTCAGTCCAGGTTAGGTATTAAGTCCATGTGGATGAGGCTAAGACGTATCGTTTGTTAAACCGAATGTTCGAATCGATTTTACTGTTGATTTTGGCACAATTATCACATATGCGTCTATTGCAGTCTCCTCAAACAATAATGTGTTACTGGGCCATTCTACTTTTAAGTAACCATTAATCTTTCGTGAAATATAAGGCATACCTGGTGATTTTTTTCAAGTGTAAATAACTTATATGAAAACTGAAATAACTAAATTTAATATTTTAAAGCAAATAAACTTTAAATTCAAAGAAATTTTGTGGAAAAAATTGGTAACTCAGCGGAAAATACACCAATTTCCATACAAATGGCGGGGACACGCATGTCCACTGCGTTACCTACTTTATAGATAATAATGATTACTTTTTATGCGTAGTGATAATTTTAAATATAAGCTTAATTATGTGCCTATTTAAATCTTTAATGATAAAACCGAGCATTTTACCGTTTTTGTAAAAAAAATATTTGAAGAGCACATTACTAAAAATGACTGGTCAACGAAAAGTAGAATGGCCCTACTAATTGTGTATGGCATAGGGAAACAAATACTTGGAAAGTTGAATTTCACATAAGAGTTTTTCATTCAGTAATTTCCGCAATCAATCAATTCCACTTGTATGTTAACTTGTTTTAGGGACCATCGTATTCAATTTTATTGACATTTTGTTTACTTTTAAACGTATCTAATATTGTATCGGGCCCGTGCACGACGGTGGCGCCGCGTAGCGTTGACAACATTTCCTCCTCATTCACTTCCAATTTTTGCCATGTTGTGCGCTGCGATCGTTTTCTGTACCCCACCACCCGCTTCGCACATAGCCAATAGAGGTACGGTACCTTTTGTATACAAGACTAACTTGCACTTGGCCGGTTTTTAGGGTTCCGTAGTCAACTAGGAACCCTTATAGTTTTGTCATGTCTGTCTGTCTGTCTGTCCGTCCGCGGCTAAGCTCAGAGATCCCCACCACCCGCTTCGCACATAGCCAATAGAGGTACGGTACCTTTTGTATACAAGACTAACTTGCACTTGGCCGGTTTTTAGGGTTCCGTAGTCAACTAGGAACCCTTATAGTTTTGTCATGTCTGTCTGTCTGTCTGTCCGTCCGCGGCTAAGCTCAGAGATCGTTAGTACTATAAAGCTGTAATTTGGCATGAATATACATATCAGTCACGCCAACAAAGTGGTAAAATAAAAAATAAAAAATATTTTTTTAGGGTACCTCCCATAGACGTAAAGGGGGTGGTTTTTTTTTCTCGACTAACCCTGTAGTGTGGGGTATCGTTGGATAGGTCTCTTAAAACCATTGGGGGGTTGCTTACATGATTTTTCTATTCAGTGATCGGTTTGCGAAATATTTAACTTTAAAGTGAAAATTTTCATTAAAATTGACCGTCCCCCCCCCCCCCCGCGCCTCTAAAATCTAAACTGTTGTGTGGAAAAATTTGAAAAAATTCAGAATGGTAGTAAATATATTATATTTACAAGGAAAATTATAGCGGCTAAAATTGCTTGGGAATTATTTGTAGTTTAAGAGTAAATAGTAGCGGTATAAAACATACCTAAACTTGGATGATTCCGTACACATACGAAATCCTTAGAAAAATATTACTTGATTTTTTCGTAATGGCTACGGAACCCTACCTTGGGCGTGTCCGACACGCTCTTGGCCGGTTTTTAGGGTTCCGTAGTCAACTAGGAACCCTTATAGTTTCGCCATGTCTGTCCGTCTGTCTGTCTGTCTGTCTGTCTGTCCGCGGCTAAGCTCAGAGATCGTTAGTACTAGAAAGCTGTAATTTGGCATGAATATACATATCAGTCACGCCAACAAAGTGGTAAAATAAAAAATAAAAAAATATTTTTTTTAGGATACCTCCCATAGACGTAAAGGGGGGTGATTTTTTTTTTCTCGACTAATCCTATAGTGTGGGGTATCGTTGGATAGGTCTTTTAAAACCATTGCGGGGTTGCTAACATGATTTTTCTATTCAGTGATCTGTTTGCGAAATATTCAACTTTAAAGTGAAAATTTTCATTAAAATCGAGCGCCCCCCCCCTCTAAAATCTAAACTGTTAGGTGGAAAAATTTGAAAAAATTCAGAATGGTAGTAAATATATCAAATTTACTAGGAAAATTATAGCGGCTAAGATTGCTTGGAAATTATTTGTAGTTTAAAAGTATATAGTAGCCTAAGGTATAAAACATACCTAAACTTGGATGATTCCGTACCCATACGAAATCCTTAGAAAAATATTACTTGATTTTTTTGTAATGGCTACGGAACCCTACCTTGGGCGTGTCCGACACGCTCTTGGCCAGTTTTTAATGATAATTCGGTGTCGCTTTAGTATCCTGGAGATGGTGTTACGGCAGCCGGGGCGCGGCGTGGCGGCTCGCACGGCGGCGCAGCTCCCGCCGGGGTACCTGCCGGCGCTGCTGGAACAGCTCGCTGACCTGGCCGCCCGGAGGACCAGCCTGTACGTATACATGGGCGCCATTAGGGTGTTTCACTTTTGTAGGTGAAAAAAATTTTTGTGATATTTTTTCTGACTTTGCTCAGCTTCCGGTTCTGGCTTATGTTAATAGAATATTTTCCAAATTTCAAGTGGATTAGACCATGTTTAGAGGTTGCACAGAATGAACAGCTCTAAATATGAATCAAAAAAAAAATAATTACTTTTATTCAAAAATAGCACAATATGGTAGCCACACATCGTTTTTAAGTGAAAGAAAATTAAATTAAGCATAAAATAGAACATTAAGTACTCAATAAATAATTTACTACTTAGGCTACACAAGTTGCAACCTCATCTTTGGTTCGCTTGACCACGCATTTTCTGTTGCATGCTTGTTTCTGCTATTCGTCTCTGATCGAATCATTAAATAAAGAATAGTTACTCTGTCTTCTAGAATCTTACAGGATGCGATTGATGGCAACAATTTACTGTTTCAATGTTAGAGTAAAGGTGAATGATGATAATTTTTTTGAGCCATTTCGCTTCTTTTGGTCATCCGAGCTCGATGAATAGTAGACCGCGATATAGAAACATCTGAGACATCGTGACCAAGGCTTTTAACAGCTGTAATAAACGAAGTAGATACTAGCTTGCCGAGTGGAGCGGTCCTATGCAGTTATGAGTGTCCAATCGAGAGATTTTAGTTTACTTATAAATAGGACTTGACATTTTTGCTGGTACAGAGAATAGAATTATTTTCATCGTCTTCATGACTTGATGACTACTTAATGAAGGGCATTCTTGGTCCAAGGTCACTGTCATGTTGATTTCTTTAATCGATTTATAATGCTACATTTTACAAGCATCCACTTTGTCTTGTCTCTTACGCTTTCAGATAATTTCTAAGGAAAACGTTAACAAATTATGGTAAGTGTTCCTTATAAAGTCATTAAATGTTAGCTCAAACAGTTACTGTCTTGACATATTATATTAGCCTTCTTCCACACTTCTTGCAGTTTAATACTTGTCTACTTAGTGGCGTCCGAAAGAGTTTCAACAGCACTTTTTCCTTGGAAGGAAGTCCAGCTCCTAACAAAATATCACAAGGAAACCTCTCGAGTAACCGAATTCGTCGTTGACTATTCATATTATTGTTTACGTTAAAATATACTTCAATCTTTTAAACGACACACATAAATCACTTATAACCCTCCACTTCAGATAATAAACTTGAAAATGTTGCTATCCTCTAATACACCGATATCAATTACTTGACATAAAAGTCATCAAACTGTGCAACCTTTAGATGATAATCGATTTTACTGATTTTTGGCGTATGAACTTTACATATGAGTGGAAACAAGAATTCGAGCAAAGTCAAAGAAAAATCAAAAATTTTGAAAAATGAAACACCCTAGGCGCCATCTATAAAACCTTTTACTAACTAAAGATAAACCAAAAATAGTTCGGTTTGTTTTTCTTTGGCGACCTAAAACCTGCAGAGGAACTACCTTCTTTCGTAATTCGCGTAATCGATGACACCGAAATACCTAGAAAATTTATTAATAACTATAATTACTACTTATTTTTTACTACGGGTCAAAAACCAGAACCTATTTATAACCAGACTACAATGACATCTTGACTTGTCTACAACGTTTACCAGTTAGCTCTGATGTTCATTTGGAAAGGATTTGTAGCGAAATAGTTTCATTCCCCAACCGTTTTTTTTTTCAATAGTTTATTATAAACATTATTTACAATGATCTGTTGTTGACTACGAATCGTTTTGGGCATTTTTTGTTATTGTTCAAAGAACCCGCCACAGTGACACTGACAATCATTAAAATTATTGCCAGTGTAAGAAATTAGTTCCAATGAAATTCCGCAACATGGCGAATAGTCATATATTTCTTGTCAGGCTTTAATTACTTTCTCTCTAGTTTCACATTTCTCCACGGTAAAATAAATGGCGCTGGCGTCTCTCGCAGTACAAATATAATTAAAATTTGTGTCTTTGTGAACATTTCAGGGTTTTGGGCATGTAATAATTTGAATTGATATTATGAAAGATATTTTTATTATGTAATGATTGTTTAAATCATAGGGCATACCGAGCTTTTCGCGCTAATCGATTTTGGGTGGGTGATTTCGGGCGTGAGAGAGGCACGATGGCTCAAGATAGGTTGGTTGGACTGCGCGTGTTTTTGGATATTTTCATCTTATTACAAACAAATACATATTATAAAAATGTAGCAACACTACGCCCTAAAAAACATCTTGTTTTATTAACATTCAAAAAGTCATGACCTGCCGTGCAGTATTAGCGTCGCACTACGAGTTTATTTTATTTTTTAGAGACAACTTTGGATTTTTTTTCTATCGAGCGAATTATAAGTAATCGTGTTTCCTTAAACACTTGTCATTAGAGTGAATCCTCAAATATCTTACACATGAATTTCAAGACTATAGCTTTACTTGTAATGATACAGCACGAGATTAAATGAATGCAATAAATGCGCCAAAAACACGGTAGGCCCTTAAGTAAGCCAGAACTTCAGAAGTATGGTCGTAGTAGATAAATACGAACTATCCATTGAAACTCCTTTATAGTCATAAAGCAGAGTCTGTAGGTTAGGTCAGGTTAAAAGTAGGGAGATTTTGCTTGAAATAACCTGTTTTGTTCTGTCCGTTCCAGATGCGCACACGTGTGCGCGTGGGTGAGCGCCATCCTGCGCGCGCACGCGGCGTTGCTATTGGCAACGATGAACGCGCACAGCGCGCACCAGCTGGCAACACTGCTCGCTACCTTCACCAACAGGTATACTTAATGTGACCATACGCAAATATACCATACTAGCCTTTGCCCGCGACTCCGTCCGCGTGGAATTAGTAATTTGGACAGCTTAATTTTTTTTCCAATTTGCTTTTTCATCAATTATGGCTCTCCTTAGTTCCTCGATATAGAAAAAATTACCCGCCCCGCAACCCACCACAGAACCGCGTACCGCGAACTCGTTCATACAAGTTAGAATATTACAACCGTCACCGCCACGCCTCCGCTGTCTGCGTTTGGAGCTTTACACTGTATGGTCAGCGCAATCTGCTGAACCCAGTACTACCCGGAGCGTGGGTCGCCGCCCCTGTCCTGTTCTCAGCCCCGGATCTACGATTTTTCGAACCGGGGCAAAAACTTGTTAGTGGCGCCCCCTCCCTTCACTTAAATAAATAATAATAAAATAATAAATATGACGGGACAATTCACACCAATTGACCTAGTCCCAAAGTAAGCTGAGCATAAGAATAAGAATAAGAAATTTATTTGATTTCTCCACCACCAAGTACAATGTAGGAACTTAAATATTACAATAAAGTTGTAATTGGGAGACTCGAGTGGGGGAGACTGGTGCCCGAACTAGGGAGATCCCGTGTGTCAGGTCACCAGGTCTCCCGCCCTCAGATGTCCGCAACTACTGAGTTACAGATTAAACATAAAAAAAAAAACAATTTTCGTTACAAATTAAATTAAGAATATGATATAGATTTTAACCATAGTTCATAAGGATGTGTATGTGTGTGTGTGTGTGTGTGTGTGTGCATGTGTGTGTGCGTGCATGTGAGTGCGTGCGTGTGTGCGTCTACGTGGGAGCGCGCGAATGAAAGTGTCTGCGCGGTGTGCGTTGGAGCAATGCAAGATTAGGTTTAAATTGATTTCATGATAATGCTTGTAGCTTGTGTTATGGGTAGTAATGGGTATTAGACAACGGATAAACATACTTATATGTATAGATAGATACATACTTAAATACATATTAAATACCCAAGACCCGAGAGCAAATATTCGTATTATTCATACAAATATCTGCCCCGACGCGGGAATCGAATCCGGGACCTCAAGCTTCGTAGTCAGGTTCTCCAACCACTAAGCCATCTGGTCATCTGGTATGGTGTTAAAGTTGGAAATGAAATGAAGGCAAGCCATCTGTCAGTGGTAAACTAAAAGTAAACGTATTGTACTACCAGGAGCGGGGGTCGCCGCCCCTGTCCTGTTCTCAGCCCCGGACCTACGATTTTTTCGAACCGGTGCAAAAACTTGATAGTGGCGCCCCCTCCCTTCACTTTTTCGGTATTTCGAATTCTTGCCCCAAGGATTTGGCGCTCCCATGAAACTTCCGACCGGGGCGAGTGCCCCGGTCTGCCCCCTCTTAGATCCGGGGCTGCCTGTTCTTATAAAATGAATAAATTGTAATGTTGATGTTCACAGGCGCTCCCACCTTTGCCAGCTGCTGAACCTAAAGGGCCGTCTCGACCTCACTTTAGCGCAGCGCGTCGCGAGAGACTCCGCACTCGAACTGGAACCAGTCATCGACTACAACGGTCAATACACATCTATACATATAATAAATCTGTAACAAGTCGGTGTCTGTACTACATTGAAGATATTTGAGAAAAACTGTCACTAGGGCTCTTTATTAGCGCAATAGAACCCGAAACAATGATTTTTAGAATTATTGTCTGTTTGTCTGTGCGTTTGTGCGCGCTAATCTCAGAAACGGCTTAACCTAGAAGGATGCGGTTTTCACTGATATATTGGTATTTTCTTGGATTAACATTTAGTGTTTGTTTCATTTCAATCGGTTCATAAATAAGAAAGATACGTCTATTTTAAGAATTTATCGAACAGTTTTTAGGACCAATAGGAACGGAGCGGAGCAGAAGAATGTTTCAAAATCAGGGGTTTTTGAAGTAAAACTTCTATAGGCACGCTTGACTTGGGAGTACGGTGGTGAATGTGAACGCGGGTGTGCGGGGAAGTGCGGGGGGGGGGGGGTTGCGGAGTTTTTTATATCGAGCAACTAAGGAGAGCCATAATTGATGAAAAAGCAAATTTGATAAAAAAAATAAGCTGCCCAAATTACTAATTCCACACGGACGGAGTCGCGGGCAAAAGCTAGTCTTTAATATATTATGAATCATACGTATGTTTATGTTCGTGTCACGGGTCTCATTCTAAATCCCTAACATCGTTTGTCCTAATGTAATGTTTGTCCTAATGATTGTTTATCCTAACACTTTTTTTCTCGGAAACCGTTAATTTTTCAAGAACTTCTTCGTGATTATCCTCTAGAACTCTATAGGTTAGGTTTGTTTTATAAAAATTCAGAACAATTAATAGATTTTAAATAAAAAGAGTTAGGACAAACGATCATTAGGACAAACATTACATTAGGACAAATAATCATTAGGGATTTAGATATAGAGCCTCGTGTCTCACCTGTGCAGTGGACATGGGAGTTAACGGTCAGTCAGTATTTTTTAGTTAAGTCTACATTGGTGTGTGCCTGGACAGCTTTCAGCCCATTTTCTTGAACAAATCTTAAGTTTGCTGACTCGGAGTTTTATGTCCACAACAGAGACAACTTTGTTTCTTAGGCTAGGCTGTGTATGACCCTATCTTCTAGGCAAGAAATCGTCACTATTTTGAAGAAGCTCGTATCTCAAAGAGGATAAAAAAAAATGTTCCTTATCAAAATACTTGCACAAAGATTTATGTTTTTAAAAATGATATGATTTTATTTTGCTGGAACATACACAGGTGTTACTTATACATGTTAGTTGGATGCGGTTACATGAATATCGACTTCAAAAACTGGAGAAGTTTCTCAATCAGTTTTTTTTTTGGTGGTTCTTATATTTCCGTTTTCGTCTCAACCTGAACGCCAGCGTCGGCTATAGAAGACAATACGGTGATACAAAAATTAACCTACCCACATCCGCTTAAGAATCAATTTTGTTTTTAACAAAATCGATGTGTTCAAGAAATTAGAAAAAATACAGCCCAGATGTTCTCAGAAGTCAGTTTATTATGTTAAATTATTTATGTACGAAATTAATTTCAAAATTTACTATGAGCTTTATGTAGAAAGAAACCTGCATACACCTGCAAGGAAATGAATGGTGTGTGTGAAGTTCCCAATCCGCACTCGGTCTGAGGCCTGTGCCCTGCTGTGGAACGTATATAGACCAAAATTAAGAAATGTTGATGGTTTTGGTTTTGTTGTGTATGGATACCGAAATGCAAGCTAGATTTCCTGTTCCCACAGATACGTCTGACGAAGAAATGGAGGTGGAGCGGCAGTCGAACGCCAGCGACGCGTCCTGGGACGACGACAAGTTCGACGGCGACAGCGGGGACGGGGACAGCGACAGCGGGGGGGAGCCGTGACCATATTATACGTTTCGTTAAAACATACTGTGTTTAAACTGATTAACCCAATAGAAAAATCTGTTTTCAAATTTCACAATCCAATTTGGAGTGTCTGTGGTCAACTTGGTGGACACTTAGGCGTTGCCAAAAATAGATTGAACTATCGATAGTATTGGCAATACTACCGTAAAAATAGTCACGAATCAGACCAAAACTATTGGTAGGCATCAATACTATCGATCGAGTATTGCTTTTCGATAGTATCGATACTATTGATAATTTATTATCAATACTATCGACGGTCTCGGTCTTATTTCGACAAACAATCGACTATCGATAGTTCTAAAAACTATCGATACTTTGTAAAAATTCAATAGTATTGTTAATTATAAAATGGTTAACGTAGTCGATCCTTGCTATTAAAATAGCTATTCAAAGGCAATAGGGATGTTTCCTAAGTAAAAAAATAATAATTCTTATTAGTCCGTATTTTACAGTATCAAAAAATATTAGACACGTAATTTTTCTTTTGACAATTAAACAAAAAATGACGAAGATATGGCGCGTTGAACTTCCGCGTGACGAGGCGTGACGTCACTTGTTCCTAAAACGCTCGTACAAAGTGTAGGAACAAGTGACGTCACGCGAAACTTCAACGCGCCATATCTTCGTAATTTTTTGTTTAATTGACAAAATAAAAAATACGTGTCCAATATTTTTTGATAATCTAAAAGACTGACTAGTTAGGAAAGTAGCCTATTCAATACTTTGTAGGTATGTTTAACATGTTATTTAACAAAAAGGAAATTTATTTTCACCACAGCAAAGATTAACCACGCTAACCATAATCATCATCATTATTACAGCCGGAAGACGTCCACTGCTGAACATGATGCATACCTATTGCATTTTTACAAACATCGATAGTAATGATAATAAAATATTAATAATAGTACCGATACTATTGTAAAACAATACTATCGATATTGTGACTATTTTTCAAGGTCGACTATCGATAGTTATGCAACGCTAGTGGACATTACCGGCACAAATAGTGTCCATCGGACGCTCCATGGGTTTAAGCCATACTAACGAATGGACTGAACTGACGCCAAATTTTCAGGCTGCCACCGACGCATATATGCGTTTTCGGGACTTCGCCCATTGCCGCTGTCATAATTATTCATACATTTTAAACGTACATGTGCGTCGGTGGCAGTGAATGCGTTAACGCGTAACCGATGTCTATCGTCCAAAGGACCTCACGTCACTGTCGCCATCAGTATTCAATCTTTCAAAAAACCCTCATTACGATTGCTAAAATAACATCGGACGTTTCACAAGGCCTGGAACTACACGTGACCACTAGGAATGTGAGAAAATAATCGATTAAAAATCGATTTTTTAAAAAGTTAAAATCGATTTTTATACGAGATTTTAATATTACAAATAATCGATTAATAATCGTTTTTTTTTATAATCAAAAATCAATCATAGTCGATTTTTTATCTGCCACCCCCCGACATTTATGTCTGGTCTTTTATAACCCGGAGCGCGAACTATTAAAGAATACTATCTCCATGGAGATAATTATTACATTAACGCTATCTGTGCGTTTACGATGGCAGCCCTTCCGTGCTTTTGAAACAGTTTACTTCATTAATTTAGCCAATCCAACATTCACGTAATTTTAGCAATTTAAGGATGCCCTCTTATTCCTAAGTCATATACTTAGGGTGAAGCCAGACGAGCGAAAGTTTGTGAGTCGTGAGCGGCAGAATTTCGGTTGCGCCATACATGTCACGTGATGACCTGCATATTGTATGGAGCGACCGAAATTCTGCCGCTCACAAAATTACCCTCGTCTGGCTTCACCCATGCTTGCAAAGTCTTGCATGGCCCAAAGGTGAATAGCTCGACAACTTTACACCCCCAAGGGATATAAATCGTATAGGAACAGTGTTATAATTTTAAAATAAAACGATACATATGATTCGCACCATCGTTATATTTATCATTCTCTTAAAACAAACATACATCTCTTAGTATGACTTACACTACTTAAAACTAAAAACAAGACAATCTGCAGCTTATCAAATACATTTCAAACGTTAAAACCCTCAAGGCAACGCGGCAATAAAAATATAACTATTTTGAACCACATTCATTGATATTCGTTAAAAAGACAATTCGTAGTTAAAGCTAAGTGACGGCAGGCAAACAGTATTGGTTGAATTATTTACAATAAACGAATAATTGAAGGGGTGTTTACAAAAACAACATAATATAACTGACTGACTGTTGTCTTTTTCTCCCTCTAGGCTTGTGCCAATGTCAGTTAATTTATCTCTTTGGGAGCGACGTTGTACGATGTACGGTGATTGTAGTTTTTGCAAATTGATAATAAAATTCCAGAACCCACGTGGAGACAACTTGCGTATTAGAAAATGTCAGACACGAGAGCAATATAGAATTTTGTGATCACTGTAACAGTTAAGGTTAATCGCCGCATAAAACATAAAACTAAGTGTCAACCAGTTTAGTCAGTTATGTTGGTTTTTGTAAATATCCTTTCAATTTTATTCACTTAACAAAATACAAAAGCCATAGGCCGTCAAATACTAATTACAATGTCAAAGACTCTCTGCCCGCGGTGCTATAGGTTGGAACACTGCACTGCGCGTGCGGTGCGTTACTGGTATAAAATTTAGTGATTTTAGTTCTTTTTTTAAATAGGAAACAATTATTACTTTCGGAGTCGGAGCGGAGCGCTTACCTACCTACCTAACTATTCTATGTAACGCTAAAATTAACCATCGAAATACAAGCAGATACCTACTTAACTCTCTGAAACCACTGGTAGCTTAAAAACGACCATTCACAGTTTAGGGTTGAATTTGAACAACCAACCACTGAACAACTATAATAACTTTCTTTTTTGTTGCTCCATTATTGCACTCAAAAAAGTTCACAGACGCGCGGGCAATCGCGCTCGAACTGGTCCGAACTATTCCGAGATATCGTGTCTGTGAGCAGTGTCTATGTGTGCGTTGCTCGAGCGCACTTTGTATGTAGATTGATTTCTGTACCTATCTGTTTTGTGGTTCAATGAAGGATAAAATGTTCTTTTACTGATACTTAAAACTTAAACATAGACTTTCCTCTTTACAATATAACATTAAATTTCTAGAATAATCTAACATTGTGCGTTGATGCATGTCAGTTTAATAAGTGGGGGGCAATATAATACAGACTGACCAACTTTTCTGTGAATTGAAAAAGTTTTTACGCCGTTCGCATAAAGTGCAGTATTGCTTGGTTGGTTGGTAAGTTGCTTAGTCTGTAAGTAATTAATTTCTTCTTCTTCTTCTTCCTTAATGGCGGCCAATAGGCTTGTGCCAATGTCAGTTAATTGCTCTCTTTGGAGCGACGTTGTACGGTGATTGTAGTTTTTGCAACTTGATAGTAAAATTCCAGAAACCACGTGGAGACAACTTGCGCATTAAAAAATGTCAGACACGAGAGCAATATAGAATTTTGAGATCACTGTAACAGTTAAGGTTAATCGCCGCATAAAACACTATCAAAATTATACCACAACTAGCCAAAGAAACAGAAATACCAAAATCAGATACTGTCTACATCCGCCATGTTCGAATGCCACAAATCGAATCGTAATTAATTTCCCTTAAGGCTTGGATCAATGTCAGTTACGATGACAGGTTTGCAGTTGATTCTGCAGAACGCCAACAGTTTGACAGCAGCAAGAAAATAATTTTGACAAAACAAAATTATTTTTTTTCGGCCGTATAGTCAAGTATTTTGTTTATTTTTCCACTGGCGGCTAGTCTTTGACATTACTTTAACACGAATCGTCACAAACTGTCAGGCAAATAAATGCGTAAAAAACTTTCGGACTGTCAATTTGCAGAAATTGTAATTATATATTATACACTAAGTTTATTTATCTTTTTTGGCGGGTGGTCTGAAAACTCCCACCACGACTGCGTGGTCCCTTTCGTAAGGTTCTAACGTCAACTGTTCCTGTGGTTTGAGCTTGTCGGCTTGTAGTTTCTTGACTTCAGCTGCGAAAACTGCTTCGGGCTGCGCGGTCGAGTCTATACAGGAGGCCTAAAAGAATTGTTGAGTTAGAAAGAGGTAAAAAAGGTATAAAGGGTGGTATTAGAGTGGGATCCTCAGTGAGAGAGTTCTTTTTCAACATGAAAGATTTAGCTTTTTGTTTTCGTCATAGGAGTTTAAGAATAAGGTGACTCGAAAAAGCAATATAACACACGGGACAAAATATTATGGAAACTTTCTCAAAATGGAGATGGGTCCAATATTCCGCATTTTTTTTGGTCAAAATACTGTTTAGAGATTTTGGAGACATACTTAGAACTTTACGACATCGTTATACCATTAAGTTTACAGGTATTTTAATGAAAATTTCATACAACATGCTGCTAGCATGAAATAGCGGGAATTTATTTGGCAGCTGCTTATAAAAAAATATGTCGCAAATGTCGCCATCACTACATGTTTAACCTTTTGACCGCCAGCGTCGGCTATAGACGACAGTACGGTAGTACAAAATTAAACTTACCCGCATCCGCATAAGAATCAATTTTGTTCCAAACAAAAACGATGCGTGGCGGTCAAAAGGTTAAAAATTTTCATTGTAAAATGAACTCTATGCAAAGCATTTAGATTTATTACGGCTGAATACTTGGCTACGCGAACTACCAGATGCTACTCGAATCATTTAAGTCATATACCATTTCTCCACTTGTTTTTTCTATTCAATTTTTAACCCAAACTCAGATCAGATGTGCAACCGTCTTCTGTATGGTCACTACCAATGTATGAACTAAATCTATCACTACCAAATTATAAGAAAAAAAGTATCTTACCTTGATAGAAATGACAAAGTGACCTCCATTCTTCAAGAAGTGCTGCGCGTTCAAGCTAACTATCCTAGCCTGGTCCGGTTGGGCCACATCAGCAAATATAGTATCTACCATGCCGACAAGCATTCTGAAACAATACACATAATATACATTAGTGTGTACTAGTGGAAGAGAGATTGCGCTTCTAGTTTGCGGGAGTCAGAGAGAGAGTTCAAATTATATCAACATGACAAATTTAGTTTGCAGAAATCATCATTCTTTTGAGATATTTTAGGAACTTTGGTTATGGACACAATTGCTTCTACAAAATGTATTTAAGTATGTATACCTCTCGAAATTAACAGATTTACAAAACATGACATGAACGCGCACTAATCTCTTTAGGCTCCACCAATTCAGACAGGACAGTAAAAAATGTAGTTTATGTTTACCTATGATGAATTTCATTTAAAAGTAAATCATATTTTTAACAATTTCGATTGATTTTGTAAGGGAGCACTATCAAACCTTTGTGTAGATTTGTATGGTAGACTATTCCTGAAAAAGGGTTCAAGAGGTGGTAAGTTCTGTCCAGTCTTGGTTAATGAGGTACTGTCTAGTGACCACGGCTGCAGCAATATGGCTGAACATCGAGGTGATTAAAATCCCACCAGTAGTAAAAGATTGTTCTTCCTAATTTATTGAATCAGGCGTTACTTTGCGGAGGTCCATATTAATGAACTAAAACAATTACTTTGCTCACCCGCGACCTCGCGGTCGCGGGTGAGCAAAGTAATTGTTTTAGTTCATTGTTCTTCCTACTGAAAACCTTGCGTTATCAACGTACCTGAAGCCTCATAAGAAAGCTCAAAGTCACTCAAAGGGCGATGGAGAGGGCTATGCTCGGAGTTTGCGGAATCGCATTAGAAATGATGAAATCCGCGCAAGAACTAAAATCAAAGACATAGCTCAAAGTATCACCAGGGTTACCTATCAAAATTTAGAATTATTTTTTTCCGAATATTTCAAATCCCGAATGCTTCATTTATCCGAATGCATTTTTTTCTGAAACTGTAAATATTTCATGATTTTTATAAAACAACCCTAACCTAACCTAAAGGGTTCTACACAATGGTCCTGAAATAAATCCTGAAATATTTACAGTTTCAGAAAAAAATGCTTTCGGAAAAATGAAGTTTTCGGGATTCTAAACCTTCGGAAATAAAATTTTCTAAACATCGATAGGATCCCATCACCAGACTTAAGTGGCAGTGGGCAGGGCACATCGCTCTTAGATTAGAATTGACGGCTGATGGGGCTGAAAGGTTCTCGAGTGGTGTTGAAGGACCGGAAGACGCAGGCCTCCAACAAGATAGAGCGACGACCTGGTTAAGGTTGCGGGAACTCGTTGGATGCGGATGGCACAGGACCTATCTGTTTGGCGAGCCTTAGGGGAGACCTATATTCAGCAGTGGATGTCTCTCGGCTGAAATGATAATGATCAACGTACCTGTATTTGAGTGGATGTCTGGCATCTTCAATAATAGGAATGATATTTGTCCTCTTCTTAGCTACATTTAGCAGGTCCCTGCCAGATCTGTGTGAGAACTCTACGGCGTACACCAATCCCTCCTGTAAAGTTAATCACACTTTAATATCGGATTTTTTGAAGGCAACTAAAGAAGTTTGGCTAGTTGGCATCAGTATAGTGGGTGGTGAAAAATATAGTCTTCACGGTTAGGTCCGAACTCTGTTTCATCATTAGAATAACTATAGCTTCTCATAATGGCTACACCTGCAATATAGATAAATATTTGAGTGTTTTGACTGCTTGGGTCAAACATCATTTATTATCATCCCACAATTTTAGCACAACACGGAAGTACAAGTCACATTAATTTTGATCAAACTAGATTCAACATTGGTAGTCTTTCGGTTTCATAGAAAGTTAACTCTCATCTCAAGGTCCTGGGCTTTGATTCCTGGTTGAGGCAGATATTTTCATGAATAGTACAACTGTGTTCCCCAGCCCTGGACCTTTCATATGTATTAAAGTATGTCTATCAGTTATCCATATTGCAAGTTTTGGATACTTTTGAGTCTAGCCAAATGGGTATCAATTGTCCCATGATAGTTACTTATTTATACGTATTTGAAGAGATGGTAAAGACCTCAAATATTTATTGAATTAGGCGTTACTTTGCAGAGGTCCATATCAAATATCAATGAACTGAAACAATTACTTTGCTCACCGGGCACACACATTACACATTTCTTGCATAAGCGTAACCATCATAAGGTTGCAGGTGATCAAAGTAATTGTTTCAGTTTACCTCTAATATCGTAAACCTAAAAAACTTGCAGTTGACACAATCATAAACAATCATCACTTACTGGTCCAACAACATCTGCTACGTGACTGACAGTGGTTCCACTGGCTGCCCCTAGGTACAGCACCCTGGAGCCAGGAGGCATGTGGATAGCGTCCACACCACCCATGATGGCCGCTGCCAACTTTGATCTGAACGGGTTCCATACTCTGTATTCCACCTTCTCTCCATCGGTCTGTGAAGAGAGCCTTCAATTAGTACTTGGGACTGGAAGACTGGTGGTCAGCTGAAGATGCAGTGTCATCAGAAGTGGGTAAGTGGATATAGTCTTCATGGTTAGGTCCAGATTAGAGGGACCACTGATCATCATTTAAATTTGAGAGGTTCTATCGATATTCAATTTATTAAATTAGCTAATAAATTTGTTTTTGTGGTTTTAAATTTGTTATTACCCAATAAACGATTTATTATTATTAAATTAGCTAGTTGTTGCTTGTGCCTTCGTCTGCAAAGAATTCGTTTAACGGGAGCCCACGGGGACTATACAATTTTCATGAATAAAAACATTCTTGATACCAAATTTCATCACAATTGGTACTGCACTTTACGCCTGAAAGCGTAACACACTATCAAGCACACTCGTATTTAAAATATCAGCTAGAATAATGTTCAGGTATAAGTTATTTCACACCATTATCCAATAGTTAATTTTCTCAGCATATAATTTTTTTTTAATTGTGTATTGTGGTGTTCAATAGAATTATAATATGTAGTAATTTTCCCAGAAATCCATTAATTTTTAAATAAAGACAATCGAGTTGGCTTATGAATATAAGAAACTTTACTAAAATTGGACAGCATAAGATTATTTATGCAATGCTAATAAAATCTGATCATAAATTTATTGTATTTTGTTACTTTACCTCAGAATCAAAACAGATCAAAATCAAACAGAAACAACAAATACAAACCTCAACAGATATCCTCTTTTCTCCGTAAACTTCTGACCCAGGCACCAAGTTCCTCGTAACCAGAGCATCCTCCTTGCCTCTCGCTATGAAGACTCCTCCATGTCTACAAATAAAAGAAGTCATTTAGAAAAAAAAATTACATTTTGTTGACATTTCAGAGTTGCATGATCAATCAGATACAATATGCATCTTCAAGCATTAGCTTTCAGAAGAACGAAAGTATTGTGTGAAACATCATTTTAATATTAAAAATATATGGCCTTACTACATTATATATTTAACAAAAGTTTAAATCCAATCTGACAGTTTTTTCCTGATACATATGCATGAAGAAATCCAAGTAAAATCTTTATTTTTCATGTCAATTAAAAAAAAATCAAAATGTTTATTCTGCAAGTAATTTTATGTCACTTTTTTAATACTAGCAGCTCTTTCGAAAGGACCATCATTGCGAAAAGAATGCGCCGCAAGAAACTTGGCAGAAAGTCATTTTTTCAAACAAAAATAAAATAAATAATTACAAACAAAAATTACAGGGATGTATGGGGTCCCTTAGCTAAGATACTCTTATCACTTTAAAAATTCAAGGGCTTCTTATAAAAACCAACATTTGATACCAACCTGTGAGGCTCAATAATGACCTGCTTTCCACCTTTGAAGCCTCCGCCCCCGCCCCTGGGAGCCCCGCGGCCGCGGCCTAAAATAGAAAATGGAGTTTAAAATAAATTTGAATGAGATTGCGGATTGAATTGTTGAGAAGTTTCTTCATCAGAAGTGGGTATGTGGTATCATAGTCATCACGAATAGGTCGAGATTAGAGGGACCATTCTCTCATCATTTAGATCAACGGTTGGCAACAAGCAAACCGCAGTCCGGATATGGACCAAAAATCAAACTTCGGACCAGTCTAACATAGTGATGCGACTCGAGCCGTTTTTTACTCGAGTGACTCGAGTGAATTTGTTAAATTCGTATTCGAGTGAAAAAATATTTGACTCGAGTTTGTTTGCACTCGAGTTACAGAGTCAACTCGGTGCGCCGATTAGATTCTAAGGAGATTCGGCAAGTCATTTTATTTTTCTTTGTTGATTAATGACATAAATAAGGTAGGTATGTAATAATTATAAAGGTATTTCAAAATTCTTAATCTAAACTCAGCTCAAGTGATAAATTCTTACTTGAGTTTTAAGGAGCATAAGTAGTTTACTCGAGTGACTCGAAAACTCGAGTACAACTCGAGCAACATAGTAAAATTGCTTGAATTACTCAAGTCACAAAATCCTACTAGAGTCGCATCACTAGTCTAACATATCAATTATGGCGGCCCATGTCCAGCTGTGGACGTCTTTTGGCTGTATTAAATTATAAGTAGTTTTTTTCTGGACCTTGATAGAAAATTCAACAGTATCCAAACCCCCCTTAAAACTACTTGCCAACCCTTGATTTATCAATAAAAAAGCAGGTCAGGAGTTGGGCTCAAACATCCGCACCTCCATACAATTTATTTTTGTTATTTCTTGTAATAGTCACTACAAATACATATTCTGAGTAAATTTCAAGTATCTAGTTAAAACTATTGTACAGATCAAGTTAAAAATGCAGATAAAAAAACATGTTTCTTGTATGACAACCCCCTTTAATTACTTATACATATAGCTAGACTCTACTAGACTAGCTATTACAGTTCAAGAGATAAAGTGGAGGCTCAGTAATAAGCTCCCATTGGCACCCAAAAAGTAACAATTAAAAACATCCTATCTAGTCTATGTACAGTCCAGAACACAAGTATTACTTATTTTAAGTCTCCTATTGGTTTCCTCAAGATTGCAGGTCTCTGGTTATTATCAGAGCAATTAACTAGAACTAGATGCACTGCAAGCGAGGCAATGCAGGAAGACAATAACCACAGCTATGTGGAGAGCCTTTTCAATACAATAATAGTCTTTGTGGTCTATTAATTAATGAATGACATTAAACTTACCACCGCCTCGTCCTCCAAATCCTCTACCGCCGCCGCGCTCAAAACCGCCTCGGCCGCCTCTACCGCCTCGGCCGCCACCGTCAAAACCCCCACGGCCCCCTCCGAAGCCCCCGCGGCCGCCGCCTCGGCCTCTGCCACCTCCGAAGCCTCCACCACGCCCGCCGCCGCGGCCTCCGTTAAATTCTGGGAATTAATAATCATACTTTAAATTACCATATGTGCAAAAAGTTACAAACACATCCAGCACGGAAATGCTGCCAGCCTTATGGGCACTCTTCCGCAGGGACAGGACTTAGGCGAATTGTAGCTAGGTTATTTTTAGGTTAGTTTTTTTTTATTGTTTATTTCAATTGTACCTATTTATCTGTTGTTTGTAACTATAAATTAATAAAAACAAATTATGTTAACTTCTTTAATGAAAACACATTGCTCGTTCGTGTTTAAATAATAATAATCTTGTTTAGAAATGAGGACAGCACATGTTTAAATCCAAAATGAGGTTATAATAGCTTGTAGATTCGTTGTCGATCAGGCGACCGACACACGTGGGGTCTACACACATAAATACCACATCCAGGGAAACTAGATTAAACTTAGCACTAGTTTTAGCTTTACTTGATGACCTATTTAGCAATTTATTATGCAGACTGAGAATTTCAGGACGCTATTTCAATGAACGATTGAAATTTAGGAAAGATAACCTCAAAAACAGCATGCTGAAAATTTAAGAGTAATTAGAAGAAAAAAACTAATAAAACACAAGGGAACTGCTTAAAAGTATAACATAAAGAGTACAGTAAAAATTAAGAGCAGAAATACTAAGAAAAACTAACATAAATTATAAGAATTAAATCACGCACGTGCGAACTTTTCCATTTGATTTAATATTCACTGAAATCACTAACCTGGTTTTCCCATTTGATGCTCGGCAACTTATAAAACAACAATATTAGAAATTTAATCCTCTTTGGGCTATCTATACACAAAAATAAACTTAATTTTCTTCATAAACCACGCGAGCCCATGACGCCGGTCCGCACTCGACGGAAGTGAGGCCATTTTGATTTCGAGTTACAAGTGAAAAAAAAATTGTACAGCTCTCATTATGTTGCCATATAAATTCTACCAAAAAGTTAAAAAATATACAGGGTTATTGGTACTGGTAAGTCGACCTATTCCCGTTAAGGGGTTATGGGGGAGGTCCAAAAAGTATTGTTACTAGGGAGGTCATTTGCAATCTTTTTTGTCCCATAATGCCCTATGCAAAAGTGAACCATTCATTTCTGAGATAATTGAAATTTAAGTTTTTTGCAAAAAAAGTCAGAAACGCACCTTCAAAAATTTATTTAAAAAAAGTTGGCCATTTAAGTAATTTTTTTATGTACAAAATAAAATAGCTGTTCTAATAAAATCAATAGAAAATCAATAGTATTGCTTATAAATCACTATCGATACTATCGATAGTATCGATAGTATTGACACGTTGTGATACTGGACTAACGATATTGGACTATCGATAGGCTAGGCAACACTAAATCCGAGTATCTGTCTGCTTGCTTTTGTTTGTTTGACGGCTGTCTCAGCACGCACACATCCGTTGAAAACTTTGGTGGTGCTTTATAAATACTTTCACACATACATTGAAGACTTCTTGAATTTTGGAGGGGCGGGCCGTGTTATCGTAGTTTATCTCTAACAGCCTACAGCTAATTTATTTTCGCCCATCACGATTGTTGCGTACGCGGTGTCATTTGGTGTCAGAAATCGCAAATTATTATAAGAATCGCGATGCAAGTAAGTACACTCAACAGCTTATTTGTGTCAGGTGTATTGTCGTTGTTGAAATTCGTATTATTTAGTGATTTATCAATAATAAGTTATTAGCACAGAAATAATAATAAAGAGGATAGAACTGCCTTAGACGCGTGACCTTGGCGCCGCGCTTGTGACTCGTAGGTCACAAGCGCGCGACTTGTGGCTCAGTGCTATTTGAAACGTGGGTATGACAACAAGTGCTTTAAAATGGTGTTTTGCAGCATTAGCAATTGCGGAAACTCGTCCACACTGTGTAATTACACTAATAAGGGGATTACATTTCATTGGTATGTATTAATTTAATGTAATAATGCGGTTTATATCAAAATACAACTTGAGAAAATATTTCATTATGAAATATTGGTCAACACGTTATTAACACGAAACTTCATATACCATTGCTACTCATGCCCATAAAAACGCAGATCGTTTTGAATTATACGCAGCAATGTAAAGTAATTTTTGATAACCCTTCCGTCTTGCACAAAAGTTCGTGGTACGGACAAAAAAACAGGTTACGACTAGTACAGACATAATGCCGACGCGGCCAATAAATGGCGCCGTTGTGTAAATGTGGGTATGACTTACGTTGAGTGTTATTCAACGCTATCTCTAAGGTGTAAGGTTCATAATTGTTTGTAAGCAAAAATATTAGTAATTGTGTGCGTGATTGCGTAGTACGGTTCCGGTCTTTTGCATGTGTGCATTAACACAGTAAGTAGAGGGGATGAAGCAGCGACACGAGTTCCGGAATAAAATAGGAACTAAGGCATTTCTATCCTCTTTATTATTATTTCTGTGGTTATTAGTCTATCCAATAATGGACATACTGTTTATGACTAGGTGTCCATAATAAGTTCAACGCGTATTGTTAATGCAAACAAATCCTATTTCATCCTAGATATATAGCACCAAGAACAGATTACACATAAAGCTATTGAAGAAGTAAGAAAAGGGGAGAAAATATCTGTTGCTGCTAGATAATAATCGATAATAATGTTCGATTGTTTTTATTAAAATAAAAGTGGCCGGCTGGCATAAAAACATAGTAAAGTCCTCTTTTACTATGATAAAAAGAAGCATATACAAACATGAAACTACCATGAGACTCACTCATAGCGAAAGTATACGGATCACTCACGTCTTAAAACGAGTTCAACTCGTCATGTTTCGGGCTAATCCGTACAGTCATGCATGCATGATGTATCTAATAAAACATTTTTTTCTAACTAGATCCATTACGCGGAAGTATGGATCTAATGAGATATTATATGTCACTTGATACATCTTTCTACCCAGATGCAAGAAATGGATCTACGGAGAATATTTTTCTCAGTGAATCGTAATGTTGTCATGGATCTAATAAGAAATAAATGTATAGTAAAAGTCACCACAATACATGTATATATTAAAAATATATATACAGGATGTACTACATCAACTTTAATGGGTCCGTAGCGCAACTTTTAAAATCAAACATCCTAAATACGAAATTCCTAAAGATAAAACTTTGAAAATTACAATATCTAATGTACGAAATTCCTCAAGATGCATGTCCTAATGCACTAATTTTAATCGAAAGATCTCATTCTCAAAAATTAATATTCCTTTGTACAAAATGCCTAATTATGACAATACTTTCAAAGTCAATATTTATTATAGTTCTTAAAATTGCTACGTACAAAAATTAAAAATAAATAAATTTAAATTATTCTATCATGAGGTAGTCAAAAATCTATACATATTATAAAAAAGTGACGTTTTCTCGCGGTCCCATTGATTTGTCCCATCAATGGGACCACGAGGGAGACTTATTTCTCGAAGTCCCATTAATAAAATATCACTTCCTGTATATAATATCATAGCATTAATTTATTCTTCAGTCAATATAATAAAGAGGTTTGAAGTGCTAATTGATCGCTTCTGAGTATTTATACAATACTACCTACTAGATAATATCGTCAGGTTTTCAATGTGAAATTTAAATACAAGAACACAACGTAAGCAACGGTTGAAAATCCACCTATGAAATTTTTTTACGCTTAAATAATGCGATCCTGAAATTCGCTGCAACTAAATAAGGCGTTCGCAAAATATATCCAACATGAAATTGATTTGTTCCGTCAATGGGACCACGAGGGAGACTTATTTCTCGTGGTCCCATTCTGTACAGTAAGCTGCATTTTATACAGGAGGTTCAAGATAACTCCAATTGAACTTACTGGGACCACGAGAAATAAAGTCTCCCTCGTGATCCCATTGATGGGACAAATCAATGGGACCACGAGAAAACGTCGTAAAAAAGTACTAAGTAAATAATTGACTGACTGAATCATCAACGCTCAGCCCAAACTCCTAGCTATAGAAGGCTGAAATTTTGCATAGAATAAGGACGGATTTGTTGAAATTTCTACGAGATAACGGAATGAACGGAATTTATATTCACTAACCGATACCGATGATGAAGAAATGATGATAGATGGATATTTCGATGTTGCCGTTGCCGGATTTTTGTTTTATTCGATGAAAGGGATGATGAAGCTTTACCACAAATTGGAATTCTGCGCGGACGAAGTCGCGGGCAAAAGCTAGTTACGTAATAAACTTGTTTACCATTATTGTTTACTTGCTTTGCTATTACGAATCAAGTGATTGATAAGATAAGTATGAAGTATCACTGTTCGAGTGTTCTACATATTATACAACTAGCCTTCCGTCCGCAGCTTCGCCCGCAATAAATTAATTTTCCCGTAGGAAAAGGTATTTTCCCGCGGTAAAAAGTAGCCTATGTCACTCAGTGATAATGTAGCTTTCTAACGGCAAAAGAATTTTTGAAATCGATCCAGTAGTTTCGGAGCCTATTCAATGCAAACAAACAAACAAACAATCAAATCTTTCCTCTTTATAATATTAGTATAGATATTCATAGTACCGAGCGTTTTCCCAGAGATAAGACCAAGCTAGATCAATTTTTCATCCCGAAAACCCCCACATACCAAATTTCATCGAAATCGTTGGAGCCGTTTCCGAGATCTATCTATATACATACAAGAATTGCTCGTTTAAAGGTATTAGATAGATAGATAGATATAAGTAAGAGATAAGTTATAATTATTATCGATATCACCAACAACCGGTTCGTGCTACGTAGCAATAAATACACTTCATTTGTTGCGTTTCAAGTACCTACACTGGTATAAATATAATTAGTTCTAAGATAATCAATCATTCCTCAGTTAGAAATGGATTCTAAAGACTTTAACAAACTTACCTTTTTTTTTCTTTTCTTGATTTGTCCGTTCGGACAGGCTAAGGTCCGGGACCATACCGCCTCGCCATCAGACAATCTTACCTTTACCAATTTCAAATGGTTGAATGAACCAAAACAATGGAAAGCAAGCAAAGAATTGCTTGAATTTTCTACTGAGGATAAAACCGATTTTTGGCAGAAGACTTACTACGACTTTGCTCATAACACCGGACATTTATTTGGAGTAGAAATAAAAGAGGACTTCACTCTTGAGGTAAGAATAATTATGTATCATCATCAATATCATTCATCATTCATCATACACTAATATCTTGTCGGTACGTTCGTCACTAGTTGCCACTTGATCGAAGCCACCTTCATGGTATTTTGAGTATCTACCCGCACTTCATATATTTTGGCGGTAAATTTCAATTTGTCTTATCGTCTTACCTTTTCGCCGTAGATCTGTATTGAAGCGAACTTCACGACATTATACGACCAAGCTGGTCTCATGATTTACATAGACGAACAGCATTGGCTAAAGACAGGAATAGAGTACAACGATGCACAGCCAATGATTGGAAGTGTGCTTACCAATGGGATTTCAGATTGGGCAACGGGTACGTATCCATGGAGCTTTTGGTTATATTTAGGTATGTCAAGCAAGGCAAGTTCCAAATCCGAAATTCACGCATAGTTTTTAATACGAGAGTGAGCGAGACGGTACAATGCGAACTTTGATTATCGAAATTCGGAGTAGTCCCCCAGGATTTGTGTAAAAATCGGTCCCCAGCAAAGCGATTCAAATCAAGCGCCGATATACTTTGTTTACACAAGATAATAAGCCATTAGTTTATCATTATCAATCTCAAAGTTTTAGTGAAAACTTGGCAAGTTTTAATTCTTGTTACAAGCTTGTTATTGATAGCAACCTCCATGAACACTATTTGCGACGCCGACATTGCATGCCCAGCGCGTTGCATACACTAAATCGTAATATACGGTGACACACACCGCAAGTGCGGCGTAGCGTCTATGATTCAGTGTTATACAACGCACTGGGCCCGCCCCGTCGGCTTGTGGTAGCTTTTAGCGTTCCGCTAATATTTTCTTTTTAAATTAACGGACTGCTAAAATAAATAGATTGGGCTTAAACTTGGCTTAAAGAAATTAGCACCCGGGTCATAAAATCTGACAAAAAAAAGCAATTACAGATTTGCGCGGGACTTTTGAATACGTCGCGTACGTGATTAAAAATAAATAATAAGATAGAAAATGTTGTCACTATTTCGGTTCTCCCACTGTTAATGTGCACATATTTTTTTTATGTTTTCACAGGTATTGTAGTAGATGACAGTACTAACCAATTAAAATAATGTTTTTGAACCATCATCTCTGCAATAAATAGCCCATATTTTGAGCATTGAATTGAGTGCAATTTCGTTACAGAGGCTGAGCAAGGGAAATAAATTTAAGTCATATTAACTCGCGTTGTTTTGTTGGAACTCCGGACTTTTTTTATTGTTTGAAACAGCTTGTGGTGTTTTCGGTAGAAAATACATCTGCAGTTTTTTTTTAATGAAAAAAGGCGGAAAGGGTTAAATGACATTTAATTTTAAGTGATTTGCAATCCTTTGTACCTATTTAAGTAAATAAAAGTTTATTCTATTTTTTTTCCTTTACCATTTTTGAGAAAAGCTTTATATTAGTCTCGGCTGGAATAGCAATTGCTGGCTTCGTATTAGTTAAACGGACTCGCAAGCTCGTCCGTTTAATACTCATATACTCAGCCAGCAATTGCCTAGGTACATACTTCCAGGCCACGGCCACGACAATAATGTACTATTCTTGGTCGATTATATCTACAATTGAACTTGATATTTTTTCCAGGCATATATCCAGGCAACGCCAACAAATTCTTCCTCCGCCTCACCCGTCAGCGAGACGTGGTTTGCGTGAAATACTCAACGGACGATGTCACCTGGACTCTACTAAGGCTGAGCCCTTTCCCCATCGCAGACAAATACTTCGTGGGACCCATGGCTTGTACCCCTAAGAGGGCGGGCTTGGAGGTCAAGTTTAGTAAACTAAAAATTACTGAACCTGCCGAGGACATTTTACATTCGAACTAAAGTTATTAGCACAGGCAGAAATTGCTGCTTACGGCGAATTGGGTCGTTATAAAAAAATTACATGAAGGGCTTTGATTAAAACAAAACTTAATTGATTCCTCTGTGTAACGAAAGTTACCCATATAAGTAGTTTGGATGACAAACTTTCGTTGCACATAGGACGCGAACGTGATTTAGTTTTAAACCTTTAATGTATGTACATTTTTTTCGATAACGGCCCAAGCACGTAAAGGCAAAGAAGACCACAAAAGCATCAAAACAAACTCGCAGGGCAACTAGCAAGACCAAAAATTACTCTAACTACTACTATCCATGTACACGAATTTAATTAAAATAACCGGACCCTTGTAAACTTTTTTGTAGTTAGCGTGGTTTAGTATCCCACTGCTGGTAAAAGGCTTCTCTCTTGTTCCATTCGCACCTATCAAACGCGAGCTCCAGCCAAACTAAATGATGAGTTGTTTTCAAAATAAAAATTACAGAACAAAATTATAAATAAAACCAGTAACTATACAAAATTATTTATTAGTTTTTTCTTTATACGACCTTATTGTCTTATTTACTCAAATTGGAATGTAAAAATTAAAGAATAATATAATCATCATGCAAATATTCTTTCACAATGTTCGTGCCCAAATAATATCAGAATGGTCACATAATAAAAACAGGATCACTAAAGCGGGTGCGGTTATTGTACGGCCCAGAATGCCCAGCCTAGTAATGGCCTATAATTTGCGTACTGTCCAAAATATGTAAGTATAAAATATAAGGACATGTCTTACTTGGACGTACATTAATCGCACTAGCACGAGTCTCGTAAAACTCAGTATTTTATTTTTTTAGACATTTCTTTAGCATATAAAATTTCAAGTAATCAAATACTACTGACTCATATTAATAATTATTGCTTTCTAACCTATTCAAACAACGTAAACTAACTTACAACCAAAACAAATGCTTGTATTTTTAACATTCTCACAGGAAAACTAAATGGCATAAAGCATATCGATTAGAAATTATCACATTCTTAACATATACAAATTTATTATTAGTCCCTCCCCCCCCCCGACTGTATACTTAATTATAACACAGATTATATATATCATATAGGTCGTTTGCAGAAAAATTGTACTTACATAAGGGCTTAATAAAAACAAAATCACGATCGCGTCCTTTGTGTGACGAAAGTTAGTCGTACAAACTACATGGGTAACTTTCGTTACACAAAGGAATAAATTAAGTTTTGTTTTAAGTAAATCCCATAAGTGTACATTCTTTTTTTTAAACAAACCAAATATGGTTTATCAATATATAGCAACAATATTTCTGTCTCACATTCCTCTTCAATTTGAAAAGAGATACTTAATTTACATGATAATTTTAATTGGTCGTACAAAGACTAAATGTCATATCAGTAACCACTCAAAAATTTCTAGGAATCAAAAACGTAGAATAACTCATACATAATTAATCCCCAAATTTTAATGTGCAATTACCGAGAATTTATGCAAGGGGTTCCCAACCTTTCAATACAGTTAGAGAACATATCTAATATACGGATAGCTAAGGATTATTTACTGCCTGCGTCTGTCTTCCCTGACCGTTGACAGTCTTCAAATTTGGGGTGTATGGGCATTTTCTAGACAACCCTCCATCTCAGGCCTTACAGGACCGACCGGATTAACCATTAGGCAGAGTAGGCGACTGCATCGCTATTGCAACTAAGAAATTAAAAAGGTTTCGGAGTGAAAATTTAACTGGAAAATTTGGATCCTGGATGACGTAATTCGTAATACGTATTCTTGCTATTTTTCGGTGCATGTTACCAGTTGATTTGATTTGACTTCTTGAAAAGTGTGGTTGATATTTGGCTAAAAGGGGGCCCCGAAAATTGCGTTGCCTAGAGCCCCAATATTGTTAATCTGGCCTAAAACCTTATATTACGAAAGTCGATTTTCGAATGTCACATCGTGCCGTTCCATTCACGCAAATAGTATTAGGCACAAATGTGAAAGAGACAGCACGATATGACCTTCGAATTTCGTAGTAGCGGCCCAGACCACATCCTCGAATACCACCAGGCGTGATTATGGTCAAACGCAATCATAAATATTTAAATATATAAATTATACACGTGACGTAAGAAGACTGTAACATCTTGTAATTGAGTTAACAAATAAACATTTCTGACCACGGGATAGGAAAACAAGCTTGTTAGCCATGTACCTCAAAATCATTAATTTCTTGTGGCTTTTCACCTATTCGCGTTTTGCCGCGATAACGTATTTTATTGTAGCATTGATTATCGATTGCCTATTTAGTTAGTCGCTAATATTTTTCAGTCGCATTTTACCTTGGTCACTTATGTTATTGTAATGCATTGTATTAATCGTATTTTTTATTAATCACCTTTGATTCTTAAATAATTGTAGAGGTGTAGTGCTTAACCTTTTCAACGCCAACGACACATAGGTGTCACATAGTACAGTGTCAAAGTGATCTTGACACAATGACATAAGATTCAAAGCAGGTTTACGTTTTGTCGAGGCGTGGCGTTGAAAGGGTTAAATGAAATATGACGTTAAGTAATATCGCGTTACAAACAAACAAATTATCGCGGTGAAAAGCGACTAAGGTGAACAACACAAAAAATAACACACTAATAGTTTAAAACACCATTGTGATTGGCGATGAGAAATCATACTACAATAAAAAACATGTTCAGATATTTTGAGATCGCGGCAAAACGCGAACTTGTGAAAAGCCACAATGAATTAATGATTTCGAGACATGACTAACAAACGGAAAAACAAGAGGATAATAAAGTCCCAGTTTGTACCGAATCCAGTTTCGCGGGAAATGATCACATGCGCCATTAATACACACTTTGAAATCCTGATGATTATTGTAGCTTCTGTTCGAAAAAAAGTAATAAATTCTATTTCTTTTGTAGCATAATTAGAATCTTACGACAACGATATAACGTTGAAAGTTTATTGTACAGCGTGGAATAGCGGAAAAAAAATTATAGATATTTATAATAAAATGTAGCCATCACCCGATAGATGTCTCTAAAAGATTGCATTGCAAAATGAACCTTACGCGGAGGCATTTAAATTTAACACGGCTGAATTCATAGCTACCAAATTACCGGATGCTACTCGAAAATAAAAATTTGACAGCGAAATTAAGTTAAACAGTACTGATGACTGAACAGTTATACAATACAATACAAATATTCTTTATTGATCACCAAAAACAGTAGTGACATTACAAAAATAAAAATTCAGTTATGATTTTGTTTTTTATTTAATTCGTGCGTATGACCACGACCTGTGCTTACTGTGCTTGACGGATCGCCCTTACGGGCGCATAGTTTGGGAACCCCTGACTTATACTATTCCCAGTACGACCTATACATGGTAGCTAATACATATGAGACATCGGAAAAAGTATTCTTGAATACTGCCTCGTCTTGAAAAGGCATTATTTAAATCGTACTTTCATATCAAATTGAAAGTGACGGTATATGCGATGTCTAATATTTATTCGTTACATGCATTTTTTAAGGCGAAGAGATCTAAATTGACAGGCGGCTGTACCAATCGATTCAATATTAACCCTATTTGATATGAATTAGTACGCTTGAGCAGTTGCGCCAACATTACGGACGTGCAGTCCAAGAGTTCCAAGACATACTTTCATTTAACATATTCAGCATTCAAGATCAACTTTCAACCTTAACCTAGTGACTTAAAGACTAAATGGCTGTGGGTCTTCCACTGGCTCCGTTTTGATGGAAACCTGCATATTTTGCGGCGAAGGTAGCGCTGTAGGCGTCTTTGAGCGTTCCAAATTGTACATCTGAAAATACGGATTTAACATTGTAAGTGTGCATAAATAAATAAATTATTCATATTTGTTTTTATGCAGGGTGTCCCAATTCACTGATAACCTGGTACCGAGCGAGCGGCCTAGTTACAATAGGGATGTTGACGCCACTAAAAAATAATTCGAAGACACGACTCCAGTAAAAAAAACGCTTCATTTTAGCCCTGAAACTCAGATTAATTTTCGATTAACTGCAAAATTCGATTTTTTGTTGCTTTAAAATAAATAAATAGTTAGTGGATTGAGTTTGCGAACAAGTGACGTCATAAATTGCTATTGCCATTCAAACTCTATGGGAGACTTGTGTTTTGACAGTTCATAAAAAGTACGTCAGTTGATTGGTGGTGTCAACATCCCTATTTAACAGTTCTGGAAAAAATAAGAAAAAATCCATGTCTCTTTGAGATATTTTTTGTGACTCCATCGGGTCTTTTTAAAAAAAATGTACATTATTGTACATAGTTAAGGGCTCAATAAAAACAAAATCACGATCGCTTCCTCTGTGTAACGAAAGTTGTCATACAAACTATATGGGTAACTTTCGTTACACAAAGGAATCAATTAAGTATTGTTTTAATTAAATCCCTTAATTGCGAACAATTTTTTTGAAAACGATTCAATATTATCGCTTAGCTACGAGTATGTGATATGGATTTTATTTTTTATTTTGCCAGAACTGGTATACGTCCCCTTTAAGTTAATAGTATTTATTTAACAGGAGAGCGAGAGGGATGATAGTATAACACAAGAAACGGGTTTAGATGCGGTTTTTTTATTTGAAAGCAGGTTTCTTGGCCGGGTTTCATCAAAATTGGTTTACCCGTCTCAAAGTAATCAGCTCTTTTGTAAGCTGTGGAAGGGATTTTAGACGGATAATGGGCATTTACTTTATTTTCAAGCATATAGGTGACCTAACTGCGTTAATATCACGCACACAATCACATCCTATATCTTGTCTATTTAACAGAGTTAGTACTAGAGAAACAGAGAATGCACGTAATTGGTCAGCGATAAGGACGATGCACCGGCACACACGTCCCACAGCAGGGCACATATTTAAATATTATTATCTACTAATTTAAATTAAATAATTATGATTAATAGATGAATAATTATGATTAATACATGACATGTAATTATTTGAGGTGCCACGAGAAAAATCAAAAAATCACGAGAAATATTACGAATATTCCAACAAACGGCATTGTAAGCCGAGCCCGCCATCGACGTGCGATTGTTGACGCCCACTGACAGTTTCTTGTCCCTTTCATTTGCATACAAAAGTGCAACAGAGAGAACGCTTTACAATATGACTATGACTTACCGATTTGGACCCTGGACGTCGTGGACGTACCTTCATAAACAGCGGGGTGGACAGCTGGGCGACGCTGGTCGCCTTGCTCAGGGTTTCGTCCATCTCGGACATCCGGGGCACGTCCAGAGGGGGCACCTTCATCCGGGGACCACGCTTCCTGGAGAGCTGTTCCTCGTCAGAGTCCGACGGCGGCGGGCGGACCTGAGAATGAAATTACAATTTTTATAAAAATAAATCGGGATTTTCCAAAAATTACCGTGGGGATTCCCAAAAATTATATCGTGTCGTTCATTAACAATTTATATAAAAGCGGCTAAGCGCGAGTCGGACTCGCGCACCGAGGGTTCCGTACACATTTTTAGGTTAAGTATGTAAAAATTTACACCGTAAACAGCCGTAACTACAATAATCCAGTGTTAGCAGAACCCTGCTTCTATGTAAAATGTACGCAGTGTGAGATTATTTTATATCGGTCAGTCGATACCCCCTATAAGGGCCGGCGCGGCGCTCACTGCCGGCACGGCACGGCGTGTCATGGCAAAGGATTTTATTATTACCTAATCAAGTTATTTTGAATTGTATTTCAATGAGTTTAGAATTCATGTTACTTTACTTCAATACCACGATGCCGCGACGTGCCAAGGGATGCTGCGGTATGACGCAACGCATAACCTGCCATGCCATGCCGTCAGTGAGCGCCGGCCCTAATATTTACGACAAAGGGCGCCGGGAGAGGCGCGGTGCGGGCGGCAGGCACACGAGGCGCGCTCGCCGCCCGCACCTCTCCCGCCCCCTTTGTCGTCTACCCCCGCGCCTCTGTCTGCTGTACCCCGCGGGTGAGGAGTCATTTAAACGGTTTAGCTATTAGTAATTAATATCTTACCTTTCTTGGGCGACCCGGACCCCTCTTTTTTGTAGGCATCGGCAGCGGGGAGGGGGAACGATTCTGCAAATATATATAAAAAAAAAATTAAAATCTATAAACGAGTAGGTACAGTCAAGTGTAAAAATATGGGTGCACGCAACTTGCTCATAAATATGTCCCATAGCTCTTATGGCATCGAATTAAGGTATAGGTATGTAACGATGGGAGGATTAAATCGATACTTCGCACCCCCAACCGAATAATTTACAAACTAAGGCATTTCATATTACCGCTTTATTCGGCTGGGGGTGCGACTTATTTTTGCACTTGACCCTACATACTAGGGTAGAGGCCGCGAAGCGTATCAACCGCCGTATCATGTGTGTTACCAAAATCTAAGGATAACGTGCATACTGAACTAAAACCAATTGCAATACTGGGACCAAACACCACACCACGCGTGGTGGTGGTCACTAGGATTCTTAGTTGACGGACGTACTGTTAGTCGATTTTGGTAACACTATATTCTATTATAGCTAAACCGCTTAAATGAGTCCTCGGCCGCGGGGTACAGGGGCTGGGGGGATGACGACAAAGGGGGCCGGGGAGGTGCGGGCGGCAGGCACACGAGGCGCGCTCGCCGCCCGCACCCCTCCCCAGCCCCTGTGCGGTCGGCCGAGAAAGTGGTCAACCAGTTTTGACAAGTTTCTGTGAGATCTAAATATCGCTAAGGTTGACTTTCCTAACTGAGTGAAGTCTTTAGTCACTGTCATCATATTGTTGCAAGGGAAAATCGACCTTGTTGTATCATGACGTGCAAATTAACTTCAACCGTAGGTAGGGTTGCCAACTATTTCTTAAGCAAATATAGTATTTCCCAGCCCAAGGTACAAAAAATATAGTACTCTGAAAAAAAAAATAGTACAAAAAACTTAAAAGAGTGAAAATTGATTCATTAAACATTAGTATAGTAATAATGGCCTACCCAAACCGCACGCGTAAGGACTGACCGTAATATAGTATTTTTGCGTACTATATATTTCTTCAGCAGTATATAGTACACAGAGTCAAAATATAGTACAATACTATATATTATAGTACGGTTGGCAACCCTGACCGTAGGGTGGTAGACCATATTTTTGGCCGACCGTACCGCGCGGGCGAGGACTCATTGAAACGGTCTAGCTATAGTCGATTTTGGTGACCACACGCTCTTATATTTCAGACAGATTGATAATCCTAACTAATGTTACAAACGCAGAAGTTACTGTCTGTCTGTTACTTTTTCACGCTTAAACCGGTGAACGGATTTAAATTAAATTTGGTATGGAGATAGAAACACTGGGAAGGACGTAGGAAAATTGCATAGTTCCCGCGGGATAGGATAAACGATTTCTTCGCAGACGGAGTCGCGGGCAAACGCTAGTATAATATATTATTCTGAATATTCTGAGACAAATTAAGATTAGTAGGATTACTCGTTTTAAGACTTCAGTGATCCGTACATTTTCACTAGATAGATTTTGTAGTAGGTATATAAAGTACAAGAGAGAGTTGCTGTAGTTTTTCTTTTCTGAATTTAAATAGAATTAATTTTAGAAAACCCTAACTCTCATACTATAAAAAATAATTACCAGAAAAAATAGACTTGTAATTTTATTCGAAAGACTTATTATAGTAAATGATCACCAAATCTATGTAGACAAGTTAGTCAAATATAAATTTGGTAAATTTTGGGATATGGTTTTGATAAATGCCCAAATTACACAGAATAGGAGCTCCGCAAAGCGGTGCACCGTCGGCTCAGTATAATGTAAGCAGCATTACCTTTCGTTTCCTAGTCGGCCGGCTGCCATCAGCGGATCTCGTAGTCATAGACAACGTAGACTTCGAAATATTAGTGCTCTCTTCCATAACTTCTTCCTTCGCCAGTATACCGCTTAGCCTGTCCGTAAAAAATCTGTCCTCAGCCATTCGTATAGCTTGAAAACAATTATTACCTTTTATCGCATGTCGTATTATTTTTAACACTTCTATGCGGCACAGTAACCTTGTATCGTCATCCATTTTTTTGAATAATGGTAACAAGGAATTCATGAACAACTTATCGTCGTCGAAGTGATCGTCCGGCAGTATGGAGTTAGCGTCTATTTTGATTTCTAATGAACTTGGTTCTTTGTCTATAGTGACTTGGTTGCATTTGTCCTGGGTTAGTAGTTTCTCTGGTTCTCGTTTTGTTTTGAGGTCTAGCGGTTTTTCTATGATTTCTGTCTTTATTTTCGGTATGTCTTCTGGCGGCGGGTGTTGTGGTGAGTTTGAAATTTCGGAGAAAGAGTCGTATTTGTCCTGAGAATATCTGGGTTTTCTGGAAAAGGAGAGGTTTGAATGAAATTATGATCGCGAAACATTGTACCTACTAATATTATACGTTTTTGTAAGAAAAATAAAAAATAATAGGGTAAATCGTCAATAACTGGTCACCTCATACTAAAAATTAACTTTATTTACCCATACCTAATAGAATTGATTTTCAGTATAAGGCGTTTATTAGTTACTGGCCACCCTTCAATAACTGGCCACGTTACACTAAATTTAATTCTGTGTGTAGGGGACAAAGTTCATTTTCAGTATGAGGGGGCCAGTTATCGAAAGGTGGCCAGTTATTGGCGATTTACCCTACAAGCTTTTTTGGTGACTGTACTTTTTGCTCGTGGTTACCGTCTAGGACCAAAGTACTCGTCAAGACGAACGAGCCCAAACTAGATGCGTTCGTGTCGTTTTATTACAATGTTCCTATGGCCACCTTCCAGTACCATCAGATTAGCTCCATGTCATAATAATATTTGTCGACCGGACAGCCTAGTTGTTAGAGAACCTGACTTCGAAGCTTGAGGTCCCGGATTCGAATGCCGGTCGGGGCAGATATTTGTACGAAAAATACGAATGTTTGTGCTCGAGTCTTGGATGTTTAATATGTATTTATATAAGTATGTTTATCCGTTGTCTAGAACGGTCGGCCAAGGAAGTCGTTTACCAGTTTTGACAAAAGTTCCCGTGAGATCTAAATATTACTAAGATTAACTTTTCTAACTGTTTGAAGTCATTACAGTCATTACATTAGTCACTGTCATCATAATTATTGCAAGGGAAAATCGACCTCGTTGTCGATCTACAAAGCGACAACGTAAATACAGTATACGCTTATTCTTGAGCGCTCTGACCAGGAACGCTACCATTTGTGACGTGTAACGAAAAATACAAGAGCTACGAGCTCGGACTCTATTCTTTGACCCACGACTCTCTAAGAGGAAATAAGTCGAACTACTAGGCTCCCAGGGATTTCGAGCTGGATTTGGCGCTGATACTGACTTGTTCAGCAGTAACGCCATCTTTTTGTAATGTGTAATTAAAAACACATGAGATACGGCCATCTACAGGGTTATTTGTAATTCACTGACATCGTCTTAACCCTAAATTCCTATCACTCAAACAAATGTTTTTTTGTTTACGACTTTTTAAAATGAAGCACTTCTTTTCCCATACAAATACACAGAGTATCGTAAAACTAAGAGGTAATTTCAAATTTTCAAAACGTTATTACACCAAAAATATTAAGTTATGACAAAAGCCGTAAAACAAAACACATTTGTTTAAGTGTTGGGAGTTTAGGGTTAAAAGGATGCTAGTGAAATACAAATAACCCTGCATTTGTGATGTTGTGTAGAAAAACTCAAAGAGTTACGAGCTCAGAATCGACTCTGTGACCAAACAGATATGGTTCCGTTATGATACTGACTTGTTCTTGAGCGCCCGCAGCAGGAACTCCATTTGTTTGTGGTGCTGGTAGCGGCGCGAGCCTGGCGCGCACTGCTCCGCCGGGACGCACTTGCCCGCGCGATAGGCCTTCCTGTACGAGTCGCGGATGGAGCGCCAACGCTTTTGGACCTCCTTGCCTGCGGAAGGGAGAGGTCGTTAAAGCAAGAAGGTTGGTAAAGGAGTCTCTTACCGCCCGGCCACGACTTGGCGCGTTTGGCGGCGCGGCAAGCGTTTTATCAGTTCATCGCGTGTGCGGCCAGGTAACCACTGTACGGCGAGCGTCTCGGCCGCGCAATGAACACAGGAAACGCTTGCCGTGCCGCCAAACGCGCGAAGTCGTGGCCGGGCGGTAAAGGAGTCTCTTAGTGCGCTAGACTAAGCGTAAGTGCTCCCGCGCTAAACTAACCATCAAAGGCGAACGCTATAGAGCGACAATAGACATTTTCACCCGACTGTCGAAGGAGGATTATGTTTTTCGAGCATATGTATTTATGTATGTATGTATGTATAATTTTTCACGGTAAAGCTCACGGCAAATTTCAAATGTAATTTCGCACGTAAAATTTAATTACGTGTAATTTGCGCAAGGAATTTATTTATAAATTAATTAAATAAATAAATTCTGGAAAACTCAGAGGTGCGAGAGAGCATCGGTCAAACCACTAGGCTACCACGGCTCAATGAATACAATCTATACTAATATATAAAGCTGAAGAGTTTGTTTGTTTGTTTGTTTGTTTGAACGCGCTAATCTCAGGAACTACTGCTCCGATTTGAAAAATTCTTTCAGTGTTAGTTAGCCCATTTATCGAGGAAGGCTATAGGCTATATATTATCACGCTAACACCAATAGGAGCGGAGCGGAGCGGAAGAATGTTTCAAAATCGGGGGTTTTTGAAGTACAACTTCTATAGTCGCTAATCTCAGGAACAACTGGTCCGATTTGAAAAATTCTTTCAGTGTTAGATAGCCCATTTATCGAGGAAGGCTATAGGCTATATAACAGCACGCTAACACCAATAGGAGCGGAACGGAGCGGAAGAATGTTTCAAAATCGGGGGTTTTTTAAGTAAAACTTCTATATCTCGGGAACTACTGCTCAGATTTGAAAAATTCTTTCAGTGTTAGATAGCCCAGTTAGATAGGGCGGGTTGGGAGCGGGTGGGGGGGGTGGGTTGAGATCGGGTTGGGGGCGGCTTGAGAGCGGGTTGGGGCAGGTTGAGAGCGGGTGGGGGAGCGAGTTGGGAGCGGGTTGGAGGCGGGTTGGGAGCGGATTGAGAGCGAGTTGGGGGCGGGTTGGGAGCGGGTTGGGGGCGGGTCGAGAGCGAGTTGGGGGCGGGTTGGGGCGGGATGAGAGCGAGTTGGGGCGGGTTGGGGGCGGCTTGAGAGTGGGTTTGGAGCGGGTGGGGGGGCGAGTTGGGAGCGGGTTGAGAGCGAGTTGGGGCGGGTTGGGGCGGATTGGGGGCGGGTTGGGGGCCGGTTGAGAGCGGGTTGGGGGCTGGTTGAGGGCGAGTTGGGAGCGGGTTGGGGGCGAGTTGGGAGCGGGTTGGGGGCGGGTAAGGAGCGGGTTGGGGGCGGATTGGGAGCGGGTTGGTTTATTATGAAGTTTCACTTCTTCCGGAAGGATCTAAGGAGAGCCATAATTGATGAAAAAGCAAATTGGATAAAAAAATAAGCTGCCCAAATTACTAATTCCACGCGGACGGAGTCGCGGGCAAAAGCTAGTAAATAAATAAACTAATACAATATCAAGAAAAATAGTCTACATACGAGTATTAAGAGGGTACGATGGCTGAGAGACTTTTGAGAAATAGGTATTTTACTGAAATGTCGCTGTCTCGCCCGAACCCCTCCGTGTCAGAACAGCGAGAGCGGGACAACTGCAGCTCAGACCGTTATTAGGCGCGTAAAATTGATCAAAACAGCATTTCGTAATCCCCTGTTTTCTTCTCGAAAACTGGACCAATAAAACTATTTTTTTCAAAAATAATTAGAGGATAGATTTAGCTATGCCCCTATGTTTTCCTTTTTTTGTTTATATCAGGGATTCTTTTCTGATGAGAGTGTCTGAAAATGACGTTGAAATTGGGCAATTGTTTCAGTTTTTGAAAGCTCATATTTCTTATGTTAATTGAAATATGAAAAAAAAACGAAACATATGGGCATAGCTGTGGTAGATACAGATTACACAGTAAAAAATATTTGGCTCTAAAGCCGTTATCCAGGGAGGAAACGGGGGATTACGTTTGTATGGAGAAATGGTGCGCATCGTACCCTCTTAACGACGACGATTTTTTAGACGTACGGAGAAAATCATCAAGCGTCTTCATGTTGTTAGTTTAGTATTCCATTGGCCCGCACGAACTGCTATAGAATGTAATTCGCTTCCATCGTCTGTATTTCCAGATAAATGCAACATAGAGCTCTTCAAAGCTAGAGTGAATAGGCTGTTACTAAGATAGTGAGATACACCTGTGCCAAAAAATATAGTTTAACGCGAAGTGCCCGCATAAAGACGCTACGTCACGATATGCGTCAGTGTGATATAAGTAATAAGTACCTATACCGTCGAAGGTTACGGCGGTAACCGCCAACGAGCTAAAGCAATGCCCTAGCCCAACGTATTGGCGACTGCCGATAGCTTTGGCTACTCCGTTTGGCCTTCAACTTGATTCTAGTTCGCCGCTCGACCTCGCTGCGATATTACAATGTATAATGTATCCCACCAAAAACATAAATGTGAAAAATGTTAGACAAGTTCAATACTAAAAATATGCTTGATTGTGGACTTCATCGACAAAAGGATTGAGATCTAAATAGGTGCCAAGTTCTGCAGGTAATACTGAAATCTATTTGTAAGAACAAATAACATCCTAAACAAGTATAACACTCTATTTCTTTGGTTTTTCTACTGCAAAACTACTGCTACTACTAGCTAACTGCTAGCTGCTGTAGTGTTTTATATTTATAAATATAAATTCTTAAATGTAACTATCGAATAATTTACACAAATTAGATAACTTATGTTAAATTTAAGCTTAACTTTTGAAGTGGGTTAGGTTTTTGATCTATAGATATGTCACTCAGTGAGTCAGTGGAAAAATAGCGATATTTAGACGTTTGTATTTCAAGAACCGTTTCAGCTATATTTATGAAATTTGGGATTCTAGTTAATCTTATTGGTATCAATAAATAATCCAAATTTGGTGTGTTTATGTTAAATACATTTTGAGTTATGAAGGTGTCAAAAGTGTCTCCAAATGGTTCCTGTAATATTACACACGGCGCTGCTTCGCCAGTTCATTTTGCTTGAACTTGGCTTGACACGCTGCCGCGTGTCTAGATACGCCAGAATTTGACGTTACGTTTTCAAGGTTGGCTAATTTTTATCAGACAAGCTAAAATATATACGAATATAAAGTGAGCTGACGCTAGAGATATTCGTGTTCATACATTTTGAACACCATATCTATCAGATATACCTACTTCTGATCATCATAATTATCTTGACATCAGGCAAATAGGGATGGTGAAACCACCAATCAACTGACGTACCTACTTACTTTTTATGAGCTGTCAAAACACCATTCTCCCATAGAGTTTGAATGGCAATAGCAAAGCAACGTATGACGTCACTTGTTCTGTTCGCCAACTCAATCAACTAACTATTTATTTGTTTTAAAGCAACACAAAATCTAATTTTGCAGTTAATCGAAAATTAATCTGGTTTTCAGGGCTAAAATAAACAGTTTTTTTACTGGAGTCGTGTCTTCGAATTACTTTTAAATGGCGTCAACATCCCTATTCCAATCCGTCGCCAAGAAAACATTAATAAGTATCTAAGACGCGAGGGGCGGGAGACGCGGCCTCGTCTCTTCTGTCTGCTTTGGATCGCGATCTGATTCAAGGCGCGGCGCGATCGCGACGCGCCCCCGTCCCACGTCTCTTCTGCGTGGCTTGCGCCTAAGGGTATGAATTGACAACATTTCATATTTCTAAGACTATAATTTGATTCGTTCTCTGTATACTGTTTGGAAAGAGAAAGACGCTGATAGTTTTAAATTTTCACTAGGATTATTAATTAATTTATTACAATTTTTTAAAGATGTGCTTTTTCTAAAAGAGCGTAACGATAGAATAGATCCTTAACTTTTGTCTAGTCTCTATTAAAAAAAAGTAATGACGTAAATTTGACATTAAGATTGTTATCAAATTTAAAATTATGACAGCTCTTTTTTCTAGTGAAAAGGGTAAAGGAAACATCTATTCTGTGGAGGTACAGGTCAGTACACATATGTTTTTTAAATATGTTGTATTTTTTTAAATATGAAGAAATAAATTATAATAGATATTTTTCCGTGTTCAGGAGGCGAAACTCTTTCGATTCCTGTAGTAATTTTCAGGTGTTAAAAAAATGAAATGTTGTCAATTATCAGGTCATGCATTAACGTCGTTGATTCAGGGTCGACAAATGCTTGGTCGTGTTTTAACTGCACCCCGCTGGCACCAATCCAGAACCTTCTAGTTAGTATCGTTCTTTGAATAGTTACTGATACTTCTAGCTTGCCGTAGGCCAACGCGTAGCCTGAACCATTGGAGCTAGAGACTTAAAATTTCCCAGACACTATATTCCGTAAGAATCATAGAGATTTACTAAAGATTTTCGAAATTCTCACGGAATAGAGAGCTAGTCAAATTTTTATACGGAGAGCGAAATAAAAAAAGAATGAATGGCGTCCACGGACCGGAAGACGCAGTGTGTGTAGTAGGTAACAAGACAGAGCGGCCTGGTTACCTTTTGACCGCCAGCGTCGGCTATAGACGACAGTACGGTAATACAAAATTAAACCTAACCGCATCCGCATAAGAATCAATTTTGTTCCAAACAATTGATGCGTGGCGGTCAAAAGGTTAAGGTTGGGGGAAAGTGTTGGATGCGGATGGGGCAAGACCGGTCTATTTGGCGGACCTTGCGGGAGGCCTATGTTTAGCATTGGACGTCTTTCGGCTGAAATAACGGTGACGGTGACGGGAGCGAACCGCAAATAAGGCTACTGTTTTATACCCAGCTGCTTTATTGAAACTTAAGTCCTATAGATAGGCACATGCTTCTAGCGTGCCATAAAACCTTGTCACACTAACATTCGCCGTCACTCGGGCAACGGTTACGTAAGCAGGTGTAGTTGTACGATATCGTTATCTTATCAGTTGTGCTATTTGCCCACGATAACGGCGATTGCGTTGTCAGCTGGGTATTTAGTCCACTGGTGGGCTGTTTGTGGCGTTTGGGACACTTTCCTCTTTGCTTTTTTAGGGTTCCGTACCCTAAGGGACCCTAAAAAATAAAAATGAAAAAATAAAAAATATTAGGGGAC
This sequence comes from Archips crataeganus, assembly GCA_947859365.1. Classification (NCBI taxonomy): domain Eukaryota; kingdom Metazoa; phylum Arthropoda; class Insecta; order Lepidoptera; family Tortricidae; genus Archips; species Archips crataeganus. The sequence continues at coordinate 2,637,484 of OX402071.1, read as the reverse complement.
AATCTTACACAAATCGACCTAGTCCCAAACTAAGCAAAGCTTGTACTATGGGTACTAGACGACGATAAACATACTTATATACTAGATAAATAAATACTTAAATACATAGAAAACATCCATAACTCAGGAACAAATATTCGTGCTCATCACACAAATAAATGCCCTTACCGGGATTTGAACCCAGGACCTCTTGCTTCGTAGGCAGGGTCACTATACTAGGCTAAAGCGGTCGTTAACCCTATTGCTGAGACTTCGCTGTCCGTCCGTCCGTCTGTCCGTCTGTCACCAGGCTGTATCTGAACCGCTGTAGCTAGACCGTTAAAATTTTCACAGATGATGTATTTCGGTTGCCGCACTTGCTGCTGTAACAACAAATACCTACTTAAACAAAAAACAAAATAAAATAAATATTTGAGGGGGCTGCCATACAACAAACGTGTTTTTTTGCTAGTTTTTGCTCGATATTGATAAAGGCAACAGGTAGACGAATGAAATATTCAGAGAATATTAAATTATGTATTAACTTTAAAAATAAATAATTAAATTAAAATAAAAACAATATTTAAGAGGCTCCCATACAACAAACGTGTTTTTTTGCCGATTTTATAGATAATGGTACGGAACCCTTCGTGCGCGAGTCGGACTCGCACTTGGCCGGGTTTTTTTCTATCTAAACAACGCGAACGACAATCGCACGGTGGTGAACCCTCATAATGCAAACCCGATTCGCGCGTGGCCGGTATTTATCTATTTTTTTTTGTTATAAAATCTTATTAACCAACCCCCGACATACAAAGAGGGGTGTTATAAGTGTGTGTGTGTGTGTGTGTGTGTGTGTGTGTGTGTGTGTGTGTGTGTGTGTGTCGGATAAAAAAAAATCCCACGCGAAGCCACGGCGGGTCGCTAGTATTCCATCAACCAAAGTCACTGATTGGGATAATTTCGAAACCCATCCCACACTAGCCTTCATCTACTAGCCAAACACCTACATACAAACAAACGCAAACTCTTGTCCAATGGCGATGACGCATTGTCGAAAAGTAGTCGAAATTAAAATTACGATTACGACGACAACGTTGGACATCACGGAAAAGGTCTCGACAATATTAATTCAATGTGTTGTTTAATTTGACTATGTCGTGAGCCCTTAATATTCGAGTAGAGGTATTTTCGCTGGAACTAAGGAAGGCCGTCCGCACACCGCTTTAGGTTCATTGCAACTAAATTGCATACCTAAATGCCTTTTTAGGGATGTTTGGTTGTGATAAATTAAACTCCCTAATAGATTTGTATAAGTGAAGAATAGGTGAAGAAGAATATGTGAAGACTGTTTATTAAAAAATATTTACAAGTGTATATAAAATATGTACAGGGCGCAATTAGTGCTAGGTCCGCGGATCACGCAAGAGGGCGTGGACCATTGCGCTCTCGCTCTAAAGTGAGCGAGACGGTTGCGGACTACAGAACGCTCGGAACTCACGCGCTCGCGTCTATAAAATACGGCGCGGCAAAACCTGCGCTGTCTTTCATCGCGCGGCCGTCGAGGAAGGAACATGTCGTCGTAGCTCCGTACTTCGCTCCGATGCAGCGTGTGTCTCCGCTGCACTCCGCGATCTGAAGCACGACGACAAAGATGAAGATTCCTCGAGGCTTGAAGATTGGAAAATGCTGCGATCGACGAAACAAATAAAAACTGTTCTTTTGAGAACATTCGACCTTATGGTCGCGTCTCTATAGACAACGTCACTTTTCTCCTTTAACGACGTCAATCACCTACACCTTATTTACTAATATGCCTAAATAACAAATTGCCAGTGTTTTAAGAAACATACTTCATTTCTTAATATTCTCGTCTTATCTTGTACTTTACATTTCCTGAGTGATTCAATATAAAGGCTTTTATGATGGACATTTTTATAGTAGTGCATTTTGTAAAAAAAGGCATCAGGTCACTAGCAGTTAAAATATACACTTCTAAAATGTGTTAATTTATTTTAATTTGGCTTGATTTAATTGCGATCTATTTATTAATTTTATTTCATTACTAGCTGTTGCCCGCGACTCCTTCTTCGTAGAATAAGAGCATAAAAAATAGCCTACGACCTATTCACAGACCTACCGAATACAGACAAAAAAGTTTCACAAAAATCAGTCAAGCCGTTTCGGAGGAGTTCGATAACAAACACAGTGACAAGAGATTTTTATGTGTTAGAAGAAGAAAATATAGTCGACCAAGTAAGTGCTGCTTCAGTTTGTATGACAGTTCTTCCGTCAGAATAAAAACAATCAGGCTGATTGATTATGACTCTCATCTAGCTAAGCCCTAAGCACTACATCAGTTACAAAAAGTGAGGACTGAGGAGGCTATTAATATTTACATAGATTAATAAATTATAAACACGATACCAGAACGAAATATGGATTGGATTCGTCGTTAGTCACAGGGTAAACCCATAAAAGCATTTATTTCGACAAATACATAAATACAAAGCAATGAGGATAAATTAAACTGAGCTACATAAAAATAGGTGAGTGAGCTCAGTGGCGCAACTATGTACCCAGGATCGCGAAGCAGAAAGGAATTGATGCCCCAAATTTTTACACATCATCATCATCAGCCTATGCTCGTCCACTGCTGGACGGACATAGGCCTCTCCCATGGCACGCCACTGAGCACGATCCTCGCCCACTCCCATCCAGCTCTTGCCAGCCGCCTTGCGAAGATCATCGCTCTACCGAGTCTGAGGACGTCCCACTCTACGTTTCGACTCGACATCGTGGAGTTTTAATTGTGTTGTTCTAAGGCTTGTTCAATATGGACGTCTCCCGGCTGATGATGGTGAATCAAACAATAAAACAAGTTTCAGATCAGATCACTTTTTAAAATCTAACGCCTGATTTTCTGAGTAAATGGTTCTTAGTTGCTATAGCTACTTTGCGCATGTCTAATGTATGGAAATTACTAAGCATTGTCGTAATGAATATTAGCAGTCAAAACAGCGAGTAAGCGTAATGAGAGACCAATCGTTAGAGGATACGTATTCTAGACGCATATTTTTATAGAACTTTGACAAAACTTTTATAGCTCATTTACACTTGCGTACGAGTGGCGAGACGAACTGCGAGTCGCACGCTTAGTATAAGTTTTACTTCACCAAAATACTTCTCGATCGCGTTTACGTAAAAAAATCAATTACTAGGGAAACATGGACAGCGCCTCCGCGGCCGCGCGTCCATGTTTCCATAGAATTGAAATTTTTACGTAAGTAAACGCGATCGAGGAGTATTTTGGTGAAGTAAAACTTATACTAAGCATACCGAGCAACGAGACGGGAGTGTGAATAGACGCTGCTCGCGGCTCGCCGCGCGCCTCATCTCGTGATTCACAACGCTCGCGTCCGGAGCGCGACGCCGAGCAGAGACACGAGACGAAGCACGAGGCGAGGTACGAGGCGAGAGTGTAAATGAGGTATTTATTATAGGCGATGAACCAACCGCGCGATATTTAGAAGAAAAAAAATGTTTTTTTTATGAAACTATTATCGAATCATCATCAACATCATCATAATATCAACCAAAAAACGTCGACTGCTGGACGAAGGCCTTCTCCAAAGAGTTCCACAACGACAGACAGACGGATGGACAGCCAAGTCTCAATAATAGGGTACCGTTTTTACCCTTTGGATACGGAACCCTAAAAACGCGGTGGATTGTGCAATTGCGGAAATCAGCCCGCTATTGTCTATAACTTATAATGTAATAATTCATTTGATTATTATGAATAATAAATAAATTCCAATGAGTTATAAAAAAAAACGCTCGTTCCCTAAATATCAGAATTGCAAAATACTAGATTGCCGACTTACTATTTCTAAAATACCAAATTCCCAGAATACCAGACTTTCCTGTCACCGTGTTTTTCTCTATATCGAATTGCCAAAAAAGCTTGTTTTCAAAACCGAATTCTCATAATATCAGATAATGAAATCACCAGGCTCGTCAGGCAGGTCGTGGTCGTCGTGGGGAGGCCAGGGGGTCGTGTTTTACGAGCTTGGTGATTTCACTATCTGGTATTATGGAAATCTCAATCCAGTTATGAATGGAACATGAAAACAAGCTTTTTTGGCAATCCGATATAGAGAAAAGTATACTGTGGGGATTTGGTATATTAGAAAAAAGGTAAGTCTGCAATCTAGTATTTTGCAATTCTGATATTTTTGGAACGAGCGAAAAAAAATACTGGATAATTATAACGATAGTAAGTTAGATAGTTAAATATTGCTAAACGGTTGCACAGTTTATACTTGACTTCTTCAGCATATATATATATATATATATATATACACCGTGAAATTTTAGTGGTTGTTTTCCCGAAACGAGGTGATTTAGTTTCGATTGTACAATCGATTTATAATTACTATTTTGACTAAAGTCAAAAATCCAATTGTGAAAAACGAAAGTCAAAAATGACCGCAAACCAATAGTAACGCTTCGTTGGTACAAGTAGCGTACGATCGTACGATTGGTTAGGTTAGGTGTATAAAAATCTCGTGTCACGGTGTTTGTTATCGAACTCCTCCGAAACGGCTTGACCGATCTTTGAAACTTTTTTGTCTATATTCGGTAGGTTTGAGAATAGGTCGTACGTAGGCTATATTTTACATGAAAAAAAACAACGTTTGCTGGGTCAGCTAGTTATTTTATATATTTTAGCTATGCAGGAATTGCATGATTAATTTAACACAAAAAAACATTTTATTAAACAAAGTCAATTCATTTGCGTAGCCCCGCGTCTACGTTCATAAGATTCAATGTGTTACAGAATTGCGAATAAAAAACCGCGCGGTGAAATATCGCTGTGCGGACGGGGGGGAGAGAGATAAATAAGATAATAGAGTTGCCTTTCCTCTTTGAACCTTGTAGACTCAGGTCTATGGGAAAATATTTAAAACAAAACGATTAGAACTTCCACTAGATGGCGTTACTTGACTGAAGCACATTCGCAGCAGCACTGCTTACTGCAAATTGTCACAGATGTCGCTGATATCAATGATAATAGCACTAAGTAAAACAGTTATTAGCCAAATCTTTACAATAACATGAATAATAGGCGTATTCTACGGATATTGCAAGTAATGTTGAAACAAAACAATCTGGTTCGCGTGATTTGTCAAGAGATGGCGCTTTCTCGCGTGTCACAACATAGCAACTGCCAGTGATTGCATTGGTTTTGCTGCCAAGAAAACGCAAGTAATCCACTTACAATTTAAGCCACTCCTGAGCAATGGTAGAAATGGTAGGATAAACCAAATATACAGGGTTATTTGTAGTTCACTGACATCCTCTTAACCCTGAATTCCTATCACTCAAACAAATGTTTTTCGTTTTACGACTTTTTAAAATGAAGCACTTTTTTCCCATACAAATACACAGAGTATCGTAAAAATAAGAGGTAGTCTCAAATTTTCAAAACGTTATTACACCAAAAAAATTAAGTTATGACAAAAGCCGTAAAACAAAACACATTTGTTTAAGTGTTGGGAGTTTAGGGTTAAAAGGATGCTAGTGAAATACAAATAACCCTGCATTTGTGATGTTGTGTAGAAAAACTCAAAGACATTCGTTTAAGTGGTGGTGGTTTAGGGTTAAAAGGATGCTAGTGAATTACAAATAACCCTGTATTTCTAACACAGTAATTTTAAAACTGTGTTTAAACCGTTTGTTTTTTTGAAATCTGAGAAGAATAAAAAATTACAGCTCCTATTCTTTGTTAATTTGCGTAAGATTTAATAATAGTGGTAATTTTGGAGCAATACCTATAGACAGATTTTTGAACACTTTCGTAAGCTTCATTCCCGTATTGAATTGACAGATGTGTTTTTTGGGATCCTCCTATCGATGTTTAGAAAATTTTATTTCCGAAGGTTTAGAATCCCGAAAACTTAATTTGTCCGAAAGCATTTTTTTTTGAAACTGTAAATATTTCAGGATTTATTTCAGGACCATCGTGTGGAACCCTTTAGGTTAGGTTAGGGTTGTTTTATAAAAATCCAGAAATATTTACAGTTTCAGAAAAAAATGCATTCGGATAAATGAAGCATTCGGGATTTTAAATATTCGGAAAAAAATAATTCTAAATTTTGATAGGTACTTAACCGTGTTTTTTTTTATCAAGAGATAGGTTAGGTGTCTTTAAAAAAAAAAGCTTCACAAGAAAAATATACCTAACCTGTACCTAACACTGGCAAATTTTACAGCAGGCTGAGTGGGCCGGAGCCTAGGGCGACAAATTTTAGGGGGGGGCGGCTAATCTGGCTCCTTTTTTCTTCTTCGCGAAATAAAAAAAAAACACGCATACGGAGAAAATAAGTCTCGAAAATTTTACAAAATTTTACAATATTTTAGTATACCGAATAGCCCAACGTCTCTTCTCTATATGATAAACTACTAAGCGCTTAAAGTATACTTTTATGAACATGAATTATTAAAACATTTAAATAGCGTTTCAATATTTCAATTTAAATGTATGGTAGGTATCGAATTAAAGAGGTCAGTAGGGGCGCCAAAAATTGTTCAACTTACTGGCGACTAATAATGTAAATCCGCCACTGATCTGGCTATTAACTCTAAATTCGAAATTTATATCATGCCGTCCCTTTTACTTTTCTGTTAAATACTATTAGCGTGAGCGAAACTGCACGCTATGGAGTTCGAAAACCGAATTTCGTAGTCACGGAGCCGGAATCTAAACTGTACGCTTAGTATAAGTTTTACGTCACCAAAATACTTCTCGATCGCGTTTACGTAAAAAAATCAATTACTAGGGAAACATGGAGAGCGTCTCCGCGCGCGCGCTTACATGTTTCCATAGAATTGAAATTTTTACGTAAACGCGATCGAGAAGTATTGAAGTGAAGGAAAACTTATACTAAGCGTTCTGTACGCTTAGTATAAGTTTTCCTTCACTTCAATACTTCTCGATCGCGTTTACGAAAAAATTTCAATTCTATGGAAACATGGACGCGCGGCCCCGGAGGCGCTGTCCATGTTTCCCTAGTAGTTGATTTTTTTACGTAAACGCGATCGAGAAGTATTTTGGTGACGTAAAACTTATACTAAGCGTACTGAATGTAACCACTGCGAGCGACTAGTCTGAGTCACTGACGCAACTCGACTCTAACCTTGACAGAACAATGTACCTGACTTACAGCGAACGCCTCCATTTCTTTTAAAGGAAACCTCGGCTCATTCCGATCAATTATCGCTTAATAAATAAGTAAGTACTATTGGAAAGAAAACAAGGTTTTTAGTGACAGCACTATTTTTTTTAAACTATGCCTATGTAGCTACCTCGGGCAAAGCGACAGCCATTCAAAGGACACGCTGCCAGACTGCCAGTATCTTTGAAATGTTACCTAAAAGCACTCCTTTTTTCGTAATATATTTTAATTTTTACACGACCACGGCTAAGCCAAAAGGAAGTGTAATGATTTTATTAAGTAGTAGTATCCCATGATATTCTATTATTTGAATAAATAATTGTATTTATCCGGGAAACAGATCGTTCTGTCGCTGAATAAATTGGAACGAACGTAAATTGTAAATTATTGTGATATTTTTTGTATAAATAAATATTTACTAAATAATAATAACTTATACAAAAGTCCAAGCTTAAGGTTTGCCAAAGAGCAATAGAGCGCAGCATATTAGGTGTGAAAAGGCTAGATAAAATCCGGAACACCACGCTGCGCTCAAAAACACGCATAACCGACGTTGGGAAAAAGACTGCTAAGCTAAAATGGGAGTGGGCTGGACATGTCTGTCGCATGCACCCACAAAGATGGGCTCACACGGTCACTTGGTGGGTGCCGGAGAACGGCCAGCGACGACGAGGCAGACCAAGAAGATGGCGGGACGATTTGGACGTGTAAGCAAAGGACTGGCCTGACATTGCGCCGGACCGGGAGTTGTGGAGGTCAAGAGGGGAGGCCTTTGCCCAGCAGTGGGACACTATAACAGGCTAACAAAAAAAAAAAATAATAATTCGACATAACACCCACACTAACACAGACACTACACAAACATAACCTACACACACAATGGTCACATGATACTTGGCTTGTGCCCGTATCATGAACCAAAAAAAAACCGACTTTATGTCGAGATTAAAATTACTTGAGAATAATAATAATAATAATAATAAGATAAAAATTCTCACGTAAAACAAAATTACTTAAATTACAAGAAAAATAGACTTGCGTGAGCCACTTATTGCTGTAAATTTATACAAAAAAAAAAAAAATTTAAACTGTTTATTTCAGAAAAAAAAATACACTTTATACATCATTAACTTAAATCCATAAATTGTAGGATTGTTGCAGTTAATAATAATATTAATTACCTACTTAGTTACTTATTGTTTGGCAAATCATCACTATACCTGCAAGGCTTAGGCAATCAACCCAATGTAAACAAAACAATGTCAACTGATGTCTTAAATACAGTAATTCTCCCATTAAATATCTAAACATATACATTTCTGTATTAAAATACGTTAGTCTAGGTTGTATTACAATGATTGATAAATAAAATGTTTTGAATCCATGAATGTGGCAAATTTGGACTTACTTACACCTAGCCAACTACCCAAACCCCTCAAGCATACCTACCCATTAAAATCATAAACCTCTTTGTTAAGGATGTTGATCCAAGTGACGTACAAGGATACCCTTAATCTTGTTGGCTTTGTTATTAACAATTTCTTTAATAGTTTCTAGTGAAAATTCATTCAGTATGCAAGGCAGAATGGACGCCCATACTCTCCGGCCATATACATTATTAGATCTCGGTATTATATAGTTCGGCAAGTTAGATAGATTTCGTAAGTTCCCTGGTCTGCTCTTCCTTTTCAACTGGCTTATTTTATCACAATACTGTGTTATAATAGCTAAATCGACCTTTTCAAATATATTCATTACTTTACAGTATCTAAATAGATTTTTATAATTGTTTTTGTATTTATATTTAACTTTGGGGGGAACTATGGTTTTCAACAATCGTATTTGTAAGTTATAAATATTATTCAAGTATGTTTTAAAAGTTCTTCCATAACAGGCCAATCCATAACTCACCACAGAGTCTGCTAGCGACATATAAAGAAGCCTTAAAGTTTTATAGGGAACCTTATTCTTAAGTATAGTTAACTTCGACAAAATGGATCTTAGCTTGTTGCATACATAGTCCACATGAGGTTTAAAGAACATAAAGAGTTGTTTAATGTTAATTTGGGCATAAAACGGCAAAATATAATGAGTGAACTTAAAGAAAAACTTAAGTTATAGTACATACATAGGCCAGTGAATATGCCACAGTTAATTTATGCTAATGAAGTAAGAACATACCATTTTTTAAGGATAAATATCAAGACAATTGATAAATTGGTGATTTCGTTATTATCAATATTATCATTATCGGCGAAGTAGGGACTCCGTAGTGAGTAGGGACGTTCCGCAACGTTTATTCTGATCTCCGCAAATAATCATGTAGCGCACTTAGAAATGTAAAATAACTATTTTTTTACAATTTAAATTGCCATCCCAGCCCATATACGTCCCACTGCAGGACACAGTCCGACACAGGGGTCTCAAGGCTTGGGTCGTGGTTCCCACGCGGGCTCACTGCGACTTGGGAACTACACACACAAACACCATTGATTTTCTCTCAGGCGTGTGCAGTTTTCACGATGTTTTCCTTGACCGTAAACCTCGTGGTAAGTTTAAAATGTAATATCCCACATAAATTCCGAAAAACACAGGCTCGGGCTCGAACCCACGACCCTCTGTTTGGTTGCACAATTTTATATATTTCAAGTCAATTCATAAAAATAGTACAAAATTAAGGGCTTAATGAAAACAAAAATCACGATCGCGTGCTTTGTGTAACGAAAGTTAGTTCATACAAACTATATGGATAACTTTCATTACACAAAATAATCAATTAAGTGTTGTTTTAATTAATGTAAATCCCTTCATTGTGTTCAAATTTTTTGAAAACAACTCACCTAATGATTGAAAATTCTTTGTCAAACGACATTCGCCCGATAGTTCTATAGATATTTGCTAAAAATAAATGTCAAGTTTTTTCGTTCCAACCGTCGAAATAAACTGACGCTACCTACTTGTTCGATAACTTGTTTTGAAAACAAAATATGCTAAAGTGCTAGTTTATAATATAAACTACATATTTGTACTGGAAAATCGGTTACAGGGAAATAGTTTGTCAGATGGGATCACTTCGTCGACAGTCAATTTAATTTGTCATGACTTCACTTTTTAGTAATCCGTACCCAAAGGGTGCCATGGGGTCCTATTACTGAGACTCTGCTGTCTGTCTGACCTTCCGTCCGTCTGTCACAGGCTCTATCTCTTGATGTATTACTAACTATGGTAGCCATGTTAAAACAATAAATACTAGAAAGAAAGAAACAAAATACAGTTATTTACAAAGACACAAGAAACATCAATACACCGTGAAATTTTAGTGGTTGTTTTCCCGAAACGAGGTGATTTAGTTTCGATTGTACAATCGATTTATAATTACTATTTTGACTAGAGTCAAAAATCCAATTGTGAGAAACGAAAGTCGAAAATGACCGCAAACCAATAGTAACGCTTCATTGGTACAAGTAGCGTACGATCGTACGATAGGTTAGGTACCAACGAAGCGTTACTATTGGTTTGCGGTCATTTTCGACTTTCGTTTTTCACAATTGGATTTTTGACTCTAGTCAAAATAGTAATTATAAAACGTTTCGGGAAAACAACCACTAAAATTTCACGGTGTATAAAAAAAACAAAGACAACACGAAAACTAAAGATACGAGTGCGTCGTGAAAATAAATAAAGTTAAAAATGAAAGGGGATCGTCATACAAGAAACGTGTTTTTTTTCAACGTTTTAAACTCGATCTTTACAGGGTTATTTGTAATTCACTAGCATCCTTTTAACCCTAAACTCCTACCACTTAAACAAATGTTTTTTGTTTTACGGCTTTTGTCATAATTAGCTTAATATTTTTGGTGTAATAACGTTTTGAAAATTTGAGATTACCTCTTATTTTTACGACACTCTGTGTATTTGTATGGCAAAAAAAGTGCTTCATTTTAAAAAGTCGTAAAACAAAAAACATTTGTTTGAGTGATAGGAATTCAGGGTTAAGAGGATGTCAGTGAATTAAAAATAACCCTGTATAATGGCATTAACTAGATACTTGACATTTTCACCGATTATGTATGACAGTGGTCGCTACAACACGAAACAATAAAAATAGAATTAATTTAAACATAAATTAGAGGCAGGGCTCTACTAACACTGAATTTTTATAGTTACGGCTGTTTGACGACGTATTATTTTGAGTTACCTAAAAATGTGTACGGAACCCTAGGTGCGCGAGACCGACTCGCACTTAGCTGGTTTTTTAATCTTTGGCTTTTTCCTGTTTTAGCAAGGCGTATTTTGCTAATGTCGACGTAAAGACATGACATACATGAGGAGACTACTAGTCGGTTTGAGACATTTTATTTTGGGAGAGGAATAGACAGGAGACCTAAAACTTTTTTTTAAAGATGTACCGTGTCCGATGAGAAATCTACAGAAAAATTCCGATGAGAAATCTACAGTGGTGTTCGGTCGATCTAACCCAACAATCTGTTGAAAAAATTTTTTTTATACAGTATAGGCTTGCGTTTGGCCACAATCACGCCTGATGGAAAGCGAAGATGAGGCCTACGATTGAGCACGCTTGCCTAGTACATGCTAGACTTGAAAGCGGCCAAATTGTAGTGTTCAGGGAACACAGTCACAGGCAGGTAATTCCACTCTTTAGCTAATATACCGGATTATTTTAACAACACCACATGCAATTTCTAAAATAAATATAAAAATCACGAAGTTATACGACAATATCAGATGCGTCCTAAAATAAAAGTCAACAGTTTCGTGGGGCGTATACGACCTTAAAATTCAGAATTATTTTCTTAAATTACATAATTAATAAATAATATTCGTCGTCGTCTTGAGCCAATATTAATACATGTATTGTATTACACGTATTAAAAATCCCACTGCTGAGTAGAGACTTACTCTCAGAGTGAAAGGGCTTGGGCTTCTGCAAAACGAATATGACAAGATAACAATTCTTTGTCGTACATTCAACGCAACCAGCTAGAGATTTAGATTTTTGTTTAAAATATATGAAAATGAAAATGTATTTATTCCAATAGCCTGAGCGACATGCAAGAAGGTTAGAGACCTCCTAGTAGGTATGTGAAAATACCTGTGTATACATTATATAAAAATCTCGTGTCACGGTGTTTGAGATCGCTCTGCTCCGAAACGTCCCGACCGATTGTTACGATTTTTTTGTATATTTGGTAGTGAGAATAGGTCGGGCAATGGACGGTTTAACACACGCTCAATCACTAGAATGGAAGTGGGCCGGAAATGTTGCGCGCCTACAAGACCAGAGATGGACCAAAAGGGTGACCATATCGTCAGGCCCTCAAGGCAAAAGGAAGAGAGGTAGACCTTTATCTAGATGGGAAGATGAGCTCAAAAAAATAGCTGGCCCAAACTGGATCCAAATAGCTCAATCCAGGGAAGACTGGCTATCTTTGGAGGAGGCCTTTACCTACAGAGGGGTTCTTGCAGATAACTAAATAAACAATAATAATACTTTTAAACTATTTACTAACAGATAATATAAATTAGATACTAACTATACTAACACAGACTTTAAAACTTTTTGAGTAATATTCTGTCAACTCACTGCAAAGAAATAAAAGGCTTTTTATTATTATTATTATTTATATTTATTATAGGTCGTAAAGTATTTTTCAACCTTCTACCTTCAAGTTCGATATCTTTGATAATTTATATGGCAGAACGACGTTTTCCGAATCAGCTAGAATATACATATATTTTAATTTTATCGCAATAACACTAAGTAAATATTATATAAATAGATAGTGATTTAGCCTTGGCATTGGCGAAATCATTGACTCTTAACGATGAACGCTTCGTCATCGAAATCAAACATAAAATTCATGTAAGTAATAGTAAGTATTGAGCCATTTTTTTTGAATATTTTTTTATTTATTTTTCACTGATTGACTGGTAAAGAAAACAAATGAAGTAGAAAATTTGCTTTTTAAAGGCTATAGAGCAGTTTTTACAAAAATAGTGCACAATCAAGGGATTTAATTAAAACCAAACTTAATTGATTCCTTTGTGTAACGAAAGTTACCCATATAGTTTGTTTGACTAACTTTCGTTACACAAAGGACGCAATCGTAATTTTGTTTTCATTAAGCCCTTAATTTTGTATTTTTTTTTTGAAAACGACCTTACATATGTAAGTATTACCGCGGTACTTACGACATTTTGGGATGCGAACTACGTAATTAGTTAGGGCGTAGCCTACAAGCGTATTGATGTATTTTTATGTGAATCGTGTATATTAGTATATTGTGTGAAAATAGTTACCAGCCAGCTACATGACTATAGTACACAAAACGCGACCTCCACGGAGGTCGCCTATCGAATTCAACTCACACCAGTAAACAAGTAAAATAAAAGCCAGTTTCTTTAAAAAAAAATCCCAGCATCATAACGCTAAATGTATGTACATACATATGTCAGTCAGTATCGTTAAAATAACAAATTTCAGAATTTTTCATGATAATATTTATTACTTAATTTTTTTGTTTTTCATAGTAACTCGAACAATTATTGGATAAATTATTATATATCCAACCCAAATTTCAAAGTGTAAAAAAATAAATTCTCGAACAGATAATCGTGATCTATCAACGATACATTATTGTAGGTATTAATGATACTTTGCACTGTTTTGTTTTGTTTGTTTAATCTTTTGTTGTATGTATTTTAATTAGTAGGTAATATTTTGTTCTTGATCCTCTGGGCTGTGGCAGAATATCAGTGTTTTGCTCCTATGAGCAATGTTGACCACTGAGCCACGGCCCTTTTGCCCTACTGCAGAGCACACAGACAATATTGAATGTTTTACTTTTAAGTTTATCCTGATATCTGTATTATTTTTAATTTTGATTGTGTGTGTTTGCAGTACCAAATAAACGTCTTTATCTATCTATCTATCATACTGAATCAAATATCAAAATTTGTACACTGACTAAAAAATTACCTTGTATTTTAATTACATTTATTTATCTACCTGTTAACATGGAAATTCGTTTTTATTATAAGAAAAATGTCTAAGAAAAATTACAAGACGTGTCGGCCATAATGCATAGTTAGTGACGTCATCCCGTCATGCACGTTCTCGCTCTCACGTTGTACTCATTTAATAACGAACAGTTAGTTATTCATTACAATCAGATTAGTGGTTTAAACTCCCTATAATCAATAAATTATTAATTTCCGTATCATAAATACGAATAGAATTTAATAAGCGTAATAGTACTTACACATTACATTAACCCTTCATATGCGGGAAGTGACAAAAAATCTGCAATAGCTTGCACTGTCAGACTGTCACATATAATTTATCAGATAAAATAAAAATAGAATCTTATATTTTGCATAGATTCATGTATTAAAACTTATGAAGTGTAAATATGTACAGCTGTACCTATCAAATTTATCTGCTTAAGTATCTCATTATCTTCATACTTATGTGTATTAAAGAAGGTAATCAATTTCACAGAAAAACAAGTTAAAATTTTATCAACAAATTTGAGTGCTGAAAATCAATTCTTTCTAACGGATTTGGTCCCTTTCGCTCTAGAAATAAATATTATAATAAAGATAACAGTATTTACATAAATTCTTACGTCTTTAGTATAATCATTATTTAAGTACATACATATATAATTTACAAAGCAAAAAAATACTCAATGATATAAATAAATATAAGTAGTTATAATTTTATACAATTTTAATGTTACGCAATTTAGAGTAGCATTAACAAATATAATTTGACTAGTATAATGAAAGAATTAGGTAATTAACACATACCAATTTAGTAAGCACTCAGAATGAAACAACAATTTAATTTTAGTTCACATACCTCCCATTTGGGACGTCGCTGCTTACAAACAACACACAAAGAATAAGCACTAAAAATCCGCTGTATTATCTCCACTTCATTATTGTATCAGCAAACAAAAGATATCTGCTACGAAAATAAATCGTCAACAAAATTCAGGTTACGATACCACGCAAATAAATTAATTGAATTTATCGGTAAGCCAAACACATCACTAGCACGACTAATACTTGCAATACTGGCACTTAAATTAATAAAAAATAAATTCAACTGTTTATGCCTTATAACTTATAAAGAATTCAATTACATTTTTAAAATTAAATATGGAACGCGGCTCGGTTTTCCGCTCCCCTGCAACGTACACTCGATAAAGATTCTCTTTTCAAACAGCTCGACTCGACTCGAGCCACTGACTTGAACTAGTCTGCCTCTGGCGCTACCAATGAGAGGTTTCCTTGCGGACAGATGTGCAAACTAATTTTATATAAAAAAAATATCTAAAAGGAGTTACGAATACACATTTTAATGGCTTCTACGGCCATTATGCAACTTATAATAAAATTTCAAAACGGGCGGATTCACATAGCTAATTAACAATTACTTTTTGAGTGCGTAATAGCTATTTATAATTTTATACGCGAACAAAACAAGAGAGACTCGCTCGAACGCTTGAGCCGTTGGGATAGATAAATAAAATTTCACTAAACATAGACGGTTTAAAAAATAAATAAAAACCCACGATAACTTAGACGTGTAAGCAGCGATGCATGTCGATACTTATGAGACTGGCATGATAGCATGACTAAACAGCGCTCGAAATTTAAATAAAGATGAAAAATAACTTTTACTCCTATGGAATTTGACGGCCATGTACATTTAGATGTTCATTATTTATAATGAAATGGTGTTAGTAATAGCCTACTGCGAAAACACTAATTATAAACAACGTTGACACCACAAAAATAATTATGCGTGTTATTATACGTAATGAAAGAAACACGACGTACTGGTACAGTTATTTGATTATCATTAGTATTGTCTTTGTTCTTAATGGGCGATTTGATGAGGTGAGGCATTAGGATGTTTGACGAAGTATTTAATATTTTAATAGTAAATCAAAATATTATTTTTAATGAATACTCTCAGACCTACCAAATACGGAAAAAAAGTTTCATCAAAATCGGTCGAACCGTTTCGGAAGAGTTCGATAACAAACATCGTGACACGAGATTTTTATGTATTACATTAAGTATAACTTAATGTACGTATGTTAATAAAATTTCATCCGGCGGAAACATTTAACAAGGACAGCTAAGAAAATTCTATGAGTCGTTTTCAAAAAATTTGTACACAATTAAAGGATTTAATTAAAACAAAACTTAATTGATTCCTTTGTGTAACGGAAATTACCTATATATTTTATATGACTAACTTTCGTTACACAAAGGAAGCGATTGTGATTTTGTTTCCAAAAAACGACCCCTATACACCGTGAAATTTTAGTGGTTGTTTTCCCGAAACGAGGTGATTTAGTTTCGATAGTACAATCGATTTATAATTACTATTTTGACTAGAGTCAAAAATCCAATTGTGAAAAACGAAAGTCGAAAATGACCGCAAACCAATAGTAACGCTTCGTTGGTACAAGTAGCGTACGATCGTACGATAGGTTAGGTACCAACGAAGCGTTACTATTGGTTTGCGGTCATTTTCGACTTTCGTTTTTCACAATTGGATTTTTGACTCTAGTCAAAATAGTAATTATAAATCGATTGTACAATCGATACTAAATCACCTCGTTTCGGGAAAACAACCAATAAAATTTCACGGTGTATGTATTTAATAAATTTTAACTGAAAGAACTAAATCTTAATACAATAATATGGATATGGAACAGTCATCCTGATAACTTATTTATGCTGTATGGATGATATCATTATCGTTTATAAAAAAAACTAATAATTCTAACAAATAGCGGATATCAATTAATCAAGATAGTCAGTGATCTATGATAATTAAAATATCAATAAAACCTAAAGGTTCAATAAAATTATGCAAATAAATACTATTAATAGTTTCAAATCTCAACAATGAAATAATTTTAATTATTAACGAACCCTGTATGTATATTATAATTATTGAAATAAACGCAATCTATATCAGCTAATATTTTAATGCCACATCGGCTGTCTGGAAGCAACCAAATGTAGACTTTGACTTTTTCAATGCCAACGACAGCTATATGCGTCACAAAGTACAACGTCAAAGTTATCTTCACGCAATGACATAATGTTCAATGTAGCTGCACGTTTTGGCTAGACTTGGCGTTGAAAAGGTGATGTTCAAAGTTCCACAGTTCTAGCACAGGTTCTAGAAGGGGCAACGGAACGGACGCAACGCGCAATTAAATTAATGTTTAACCGCATCGAGAATGACTCCTGGGTCGCTTTCGTTTTCAAAAAAATTGTACATAGTTAAGGGCTTAATGAAAACAAAATCACGATCGCGTCCTTTGCGTAACGAAAGTTAGTCATACAAACTATATGGGTAACTTTCGTTACACAAAGGATTATTTTAATTAAATCCCCTAATTGTGTACATTTTTTTTTTTCAAATCTACTCTTCTGTCATTTCGACGTGTCAATTTGAAAATGCGCTGTAAATCGTGCATTTTGCGGAGTAGCATTTATTCATTTATAATGAGCTCTTTCAAGCTTGCGAGTTGCCGAATCGAATTAAAGACCGAGGCCGTATTGTCTAACGCTCGGAAATCAAGATAGCATTCTGCATCTCTTTCTGCCCGCATGTTAAACTGCGTGACAGAAAGAAGTACTTAGTGAAAACGGTTATGCGTTAGACAAAAGAGTTCAGGTAATTCTGAGGCAGATTATTTTAGAGGAATGGCGAGGAGATCCCTCGTGCCGATTTTCACAAAAAAAAAAATATTAATGCCTATGAAATTGAATGATTTTAAATAATGTTCTAAAAGTAATTATCTATTTTTGGATATAGTTTTGTGAAAAAGGATTTGATAAACAAAGAAACACCGATGAAACAGTCAATAATTGATTTGTTTTCGTTTTTTTTTAATCGAGTGATAGTAGCATTTGGTGTTCTGGACGTTTAATAGTAGTAGGGAGAGGGTATCATGAGTAAATAAGCAATATAAGTAGTAATACACGAACAGAACGTAAAAACAAGTGTCCCTCAGGTTCTTAAGGCAAACAGCCAATATAATTTGTGTCGTAAAATTTATGAACTATCAATAGGTAAGTGAAGCATTATCGTATAAGGATTAATCCCGAGAAAGGACATATGACGTCATCGACATACACCGACAGGAAAAATTTAAAGTAATATAAAAAAGAAAACGTATGGAAGGACCTCGTCTGGATCGCTGTCACAGATTACATTCATAATACCTAGTCACTAACTAAGTGATAGAAAAGACGCTCGGGTTTGGCAGCCGCTATGTTCACCTGCCAGCCAGCTCACCGCCGACGGTGTTAATGCTCAAAGGGTACATTTTCGGGTAACGACTGCCTAAGAAAATAGAATCACATGTGTCAACATTAACGGTGGGGAACAGTGTTGTTGCGATAGCGATAATCTATCGATAGGTAAGTATCGTGATACTACTGTCGTGGCCTTGAAAATCAATCATACTATCGATAGTCCTATCGAAACTATAAATACCCATCCTATCGAAAAGAAAAATATCGATAGTGAAAATTAGGTGATACTATTGAACTTGGTCGATAGTATCGATACTATCGAAAGTTCGATAGTATCGCCTAATTTTCACTATCGATACTATCGACAGTATTGCAGCATGTCGATATTTTCGATAGTACTATCGCACTATCGACTATTTCTCAAGGTCAAACTATCGCTATCGCAACAACACTGGTGGCGAAGTGTTCAATCGCATGAAGTGTTGAAGCAATGTCGTCACCAACATCGACACTCTAATCCTGCCACTATAGCACTTGTAGTTTATTGTAACGTAGGTAAGGCAGCCGGTGAAATTACTGCCCCTCGCACGCATCCCTGTAGGGTTGGTAACGCATGCCCTTTGTTTCAGCGAGGATCCATGAGGGATGGTGATCCCTGATCACTCCACCCCGTTACCAAGTAGGCAGTTTGGTGGCCACCTAGCATGAGTGATGTGATATATAAAAAACTATCTAACTAGTCTCGACGTTATAGCTATGTATCCGGACGACCGGATGGCCTAGTGCAGGGTTTTTCAACCGGTGTGCCGCAGAACACCAGTGTGCCGCGTACATTTTCAAGTGTGCCGCGATGCTTAATTGCAGTCCAACCTAAAGGGTATCAATACAACCCCTACGTCCGTTACATATAAATCAAAGCCTCTAATATACCGAATTCTTTACTGGTGTGCCGTGAAAGTTTACTGAAACTAAAAGTGTGCCGTTGAAAACAAAAGGTTGAAAAACCCTGGCCTAGTGGTTAGAGAACCTGGGCCTATACTCCGAAGTGTAAAATTCGAACTTCGTATCGTGCATCGTGCTATTCCGCTCATACTAATAGTATTTAACACGAGAGCAAGCGAGACGGTACGATGCGAACTTCGATTTTCGAATTTCGGAGTAGCCCCCCTGACTACGAAGCTTGAGGTCCCAGGTCCTATTCCCGGTCGGGGCAGATATTTGTGTGAAAAATACGAATGTTTGTGCTCGAATCAATAATTATATAAGTATGTTTATCCGTTGACTTTTACCCATAACACAAGCTTTGCTTACTTTGGGCCTAGGTCAAGTTGTGTGAATTGTCCCGTGATATTTATTATTTATTTATTATATCTGAAATCATTATGCTTATATCAGAAAACTCAACTAAAAAAAGTTTTTTATTGACATAGCACATCACTAATGTTAGTTACCAACCAAACTGCTCGTTTGATAACGGAGTCTAGGTGGAGTCAAGTGATCACTAACCACCAAGTAACCCACTGGCTAGTTTATCTGCTAATTTTGAGCCGAAATATTGTACATTTTAACGCACAAATGGTACAATTACATCACAAGTGATGCCAATTACCATTCGAAGGTTTCCGAGAACCGGGTCACGACGGTGAGACCTCGCTAGCATTAGCTTAAGTTTCAATAATTAATTTGGAAAATAGTATACACCAATACTGAAATTTTCTATACCTAAATTAATAAAAAAAAATTATACTAAATTTCACGTGGCGCTTACGACCCTCAAGAGATGTCGCTTTTGCGTAATGTGAACTTTAATTTAAGTAATGACACTGGAAACAATAACTTATAATTTCCTAAATTAATTTAATTAATTAATGTAGAGAAGCATTTCCCAAACTACGGTTGCGATCTACTAGTGGGTATTTATTTGGTTTAATCAAAATGGTTCGCTGATCATTGTCTTGGCATGCATAATTATATTAATTAAATGTCTGAGCTATTTTATTTCAAACACTGGATGCACGCGGTTGGAATAAAGCATATTTATTAAAAAAAATAAAAAATAAAAACGACATTTCAATCTTTTTTTATGTTGCAATTTAACGCAATACTCGCATTAGTCAATAAACTATTTGCAAGCCCCCAGATAAATGGAAACTACAAGAAATTCCAAGATAACCTCATTCACAGGAAAATCCTCAAATAAAAAACAAGAACAGGTTGATTTTGTTAATTTCCACAAATAAGTTTATAAAAGTTTGTTCTCCATACATCATTTTGTTATTATATTACGCTTGATGACGGTCCGCCATTTTGTGAAACGTGATTCGCCGCCTCCTTACGATTTGTTTTTCATTGTCCGTAATTGAGCTTAAAACACGTTACCTAACTGACGAAGGTTCGTTCTACGATAAGCGAGAATAACAGTGTTGGTAAGACCCTAAGCTAGCCCAATCCCGTGGCATATTTAGGTAGGTAGTATTTGAAAGAAAACTCTTCTCAGGTGTAACTGGCCTGTTCGATATTTTGTTAGCAATATTGAAATATTTTTAAATATGGAACGCAAACAGCCATTCGAGTATAAAACGCAAACTCTTTAGAACGAGTTCGATAAACGTTCCTAATTCAAAAACACGATCCGCGCCACAATTCTATTGTACATTGACGTTTTTCTTTGGTTAACGTTTACGAAGGTCGCATTCTAGCGCGCAATGGCTGTATAGATTAGCGTTAAAGCATATAGTACGTGTTATATGAAGAGACGGGTGCGGGCCGGCCCCTAGCGTCTATTGAGTCACGAACACCGCACCGCCTTTACCAATGCAGTCAACTTGATAATTTAGTTGGCAGCTACATTGCTTCGAAATTTTACATTGCGTGTTAACCATGGTAAGCAACTGTCGGATTAGGTAGAAAGCGCACATTGAAGTTGTTTTTTTATATTTTGCCGTATCGCAGTCGTGGTCAGTGGTGCAAATGACACGTCGACGGTTGAGTTTTTTCGAACGCCGCATTAAGATTATTTTGTTCCAATACTATATTGATGAGTAACTAGGATATTGCGTGATGAAATGGCTCCTTAAATAAAGACTTGAAATTTAATGCTAAATGTAAATGGCATAATGGAGGTCAAAACTGGTTGGTAACTAAGTAGGTACCAACGTTTACTGCTAAGCGTTAACAAGGAGACTAGTGAAACCACGGAGCAACAATTCAGTGCACCAGAAAATTATAACGTTGAAAGAACAGTTCAAAATTTAAATTAAACTATCATTGACAGAGATAATTTACACAAATACATACATGCATCGTGTATTAGTGCAGTGAGGAGATTGCGCAACATAACTTTGTAACGAAATCATTGTCAAGAATTTCACCGATTTACAAATTACACTTTACAATTAATTTTGCTCTATATTCGATGTGGTATAGTACCAAAACTACTTTTACTTTTATTACTTTTAAGGTTTAATGTTAGCTCCGCCCGTGTCTAAAATAGCACGTTCCCAAAATACCACATTTTTTCAAAATACTGCATACTTAATCTATTTATTTAGTACATTCACATTACATCAGATGTCCAAAATAGGAAATTCCACCAAAATAATCAATCACTTCCTTGTATAATCTTCGATTCTGTAATGTGGTGCAACGAGAATCCGGTAAGCTAGAAAGAAATGCGGTAAATATGTACCTAGGTAATATAGTATTTTAGAAAATATGGTATTTTAGGTACGAACGGTTATTTCTATGGCTTAAAACATATAAAAATATTTTAATTTACAAGTCAACATGACAACAATCCTTGTGTTTTTTTTATGTAGGCAGAGCCGTCTTAGGGAATACCGCAGTCCTAGGGCACTAAAATATGGAGTCCCATTGGAAAGTATCAAAGTGAATGTCATTGACAACAAGAATTAATTATTTTCGTTTTTACAAATACATAATAACTTTCAGGACACTCATGTGGCCTAATAGGAAAAACGGTACAGGATATAGGTACACTGTCATTAAGTAATAAAATTTAATTGGTAAAACACTTACTTCGTCGACTATGCCTATGACACAGTATTAAAAAAAAAAACATTTTAAGCCACACGACGTCAGTTTATACAACGACAGTTTTTCAAACCTCAATTTGACGTTTAATAGTGTCGTATCATAAACGCAATTTTCAAAATTACCGCTCATTGTTGCTAAGGCCGCTGTAAGTTGTCCCTTCTCGGTTATGTTATGATATGACTACTATAGCTTTGCAGCGTTCCCGGCTTCAAATATTTAACTTTATCATTCTCCGGGATTATCACGGTGCTGTCTCAGGATTGAATGACTACTGGTTTGTTAATGGGATTTGTGGACGCTCCTGACGGTCATTTACGTGTTTTAGTGTATTCATAACACTTTTATGAATACATAGAACATACTGCTGAGCCTGTCCAGCAGTCGCTGTAGCCGAAATCGGCTCGGACGGTATTATTATTATGTTGGTACGGATTTCCGATCACGGGCCCATGGGGACCCGGTCATTTGAAAGGCATTCATGGGGCCAAAGCCAACATGAAGAGGCCTTTGGTACCATATAATATAAATGAGATGGGCGCAACTATATATCTTATTATTATTATTATGTTGGTACGGATTTCCGATCACGGGCCCATGGGGACCCGGTCATTTGAAAGGCATACATGGGGCCGAAGCCAACATGAAGAGGCCTTTGGTACCATATAATATAAATGAGATGGGCGCAACTATGGAGGTCTATCCCCTAATACACCATGAGGATGTGCTAGCGGACAGTCCCCCACAGTTGCCAAACTATTGCCAGGTAGGAAGTGACATGGAATTGGCTATGGGGTTGGGATGTTGTGGACAGGATTACCGGGCTATGGAGTGAGATAACGGACACCTACCATTTCAATATCTCATAAACTGAACTTTTGGTAGGCGGTGACTCGCTGTTCACTAAATGGGCCCCTCAAACTATTGCCCGCTCGGGGCAACGAGGCGGCAACATTGGTGTGAACGGCTAAGGATGGAGAGGTGTCCCTGGACTTTAAACTTCAAAATGCCAACTCGCCACTTACGGCCAAACACATCCATCCTTCGAGCATGTAGCTCTTGCGCTCCACTCTAGGCAACCAACAAAGGCAAACCAGAGGCGGGGTGGGTGTGTAACTGTGTGTGAGTGTGTGTATAAGCGCATGTGTGTATGTGTACCCCTGGAGGTCTCGGGTTCGTGGTGTCGCTACGCACCAACAGCTCGCCACAAGCCGCCCTGCGATGACTGACTGCACTGGTGACACGACAACACCAGCGGGCGATGAGGTCGTCGTTATTATTATTATTATTATTATTATTATTATTATAACACTTTTATACAGGTTTATCACAATCATTTATAGAATACTGTTTAAAAATTATCTGTCTTATAATTAAACTATCAAGATAAAATAAGTGAACCCTTAAACCCGAAAATAGGATAATTATTTAATAGTGTCATGAATAAAAATCTATTCCAGAAAATGTACCTATTTACACGATTTCAGAACGGATGCACATACATATTTATCTCATTCTTTTTTTTGTTGTGTAAGTAACTATTGAGAGAAGGTTTGTATATATATTTTTTTATAAATTACTTAGTAGTACACTCGTGCGAAACCGGGGCGGGCAGCTAGTATACAATAAAGGTAGAATAATTAAATTATACTGCGATAATTATCAGCAAATCTCTTGCTCATATTGATGTTTACAGAGAAATGGTATTTACCGTAATGTGTTTGTTTATTGATAAATAAAATTAAATGTATTGAAATTTTGACCGACGTTCTTAAGTATAGCGATAACACTTGCTTCTCTGTAGGTATAAAATAAATAACTTTATAAGATTTAGTTAAGATGAGTAATCAAACTTAATGAAAAAATTACGTACGTTATTATTATATTATTAACAAGATATGAGTCGTTTTCAAAAAAAATGTACATAATTAAGGGCTTAATAAAAACAAAATTTAATTGTTTCCTTTGTGTAACTAAAGTTACCAGTATAGTTCGTATTACTAACTTTCGTTACACAAAGGATGCGATCGTGATTTTGTTTTTATTACGCCCTTAATAATGTACATTTTTTTTAAAAACGACCCATTACAAATAAAAATATATGTACAGTCGACTACAAAAAAATCGATACGGCCAAAGTTACAAAAATATGTATACACGACCTTAACGTTAAGTCAATAAAGGTGTGTATACATATCTTTGTAACTTTGGCGGTATCGATCTTTTTGTAGTCGACTGTACAGGGAGAAACATCTTAGATTAGTTTTTTATTAAGAAAATTAAACGCTACATCCAATATAAGGAAAATTCAAGAGTCTATTTCTTTCATAGCGTATTCGTTATTTTTCTTGCCAATTATAATTGATCAACAACAGTCTGGGGAGCAAATGTGGTAAGCGCCAAATGACCACTAATCTTCAAACAATACCTTATGCCGTTGTCAAGGTTGTTAAGTACTTTTATGTTCCAGCTATCTCAACGATAACATTCATTGTGCTTGTGTCTCGTAATCACTGTTTTATGAACTAACGAAGTCTGAATAATATTGCTTCAAATACCTTAAATATCTCGCATGAGTTTCTTTGGAAAACAAAAAGTTGTCGTTATTGTGATAAATTTAAAAAGGCTCATTCAAATTTTGTTCTTTTTTAAATTCGGACTCAATATTTGGGAGGCATAAGTATCAGTTTGGATTCGACTCAACTTGTGTCGCTTAGGACGTTTCAATAAACGATCATATTAAAATGATCGCGAAGGAAGTCATGTGACAGGAAAAATGGACTTCTATCACAGAAATCATATTTTATTCTGTTCTCGGGTACGTATATCGAGGGCAAGTGCCCTTGATAGATATTTTTAGCATACATACGCATTTATATTTTATTAATTAACTTAAGACCGACGAGTTTTAGACACACAACTGTGAATTACTGGAGGAGGTAAAATCCATAAGAAAAAAGTTACTTTCAGTCACATACCTATTAGCTAAGCATTTTTAATAATTTTGAAGTGGTAAAACCGTTTATTCTGCTAAGTTGAAAAAAAAAATCGGTTTGAATGATTGAAAACTTTGGACAAAAATCTGCAACGGCTAAGCCGTATGTAAGCTCGATTCAAGTGCTAAAACATCGTGAAAAAACGCATCCATCTGCGAAGAAATTCAATGGTGTGTAGGGTCGTTTCAAAAAAAATTACATAGTTGGCTTACCCCTTCGTTCCCACTATGTCGTCTGTCGTTCCGTTTTTTAATCGTGCGTTACATAGTGGGAACGGGCTCTTAATGAAAACAAAATTGCGATCGTGTCCTTTGTGTAACAAAAGTTAGTCATAAAAACTACATGGGTAACTTTCGTTACACAAAGGAAACAATTAAGTTTTGTTTGTGTTTTTGTTTGTTTTGTATTGTTTAACCGATTGAGTTGTTGATATTTATGGGCGGTGGTGATAATTTTCCATCAGATGACCCGCTTGCTCTTTTGCCTCCCTCTCATAATAATAAAAAGGCCCTTAATTGCGTATTTTTTTTGAAAACTACTCGTGTATGAATTTCCCAACCAGAACTGGGCCCGCGTGGGAACTACAGCCCAAAGCCCAAGCCCTCTCATTTTCAGAGGAGGCATGCGACCGGTAGTAGGACGTATACAGGCCGAGATGATGATGATGAGACATTTTTCATTACAAATGTGCCCACTTTGTAAGTGAAGTGATCGAAAAATATTTTTCTCGAGCCATACAAAACAAACAATCTGTGACTGGCGGTTACGCCATTAAAGGGTATTGTGGGACGTAAACGCCTCTGCGTTTTAGTTCCTTTTCTACGTGTATCACATCTTCACGTGGAGGATTATACGACCATATTAATTTATTAATAAATTAACAAAATATAATAAATTTATTTATTTATTTATTTATTCATTAAAATAACAATAATTACAGTAGTTTTTTTACAAATATTCACATTGAGGTTGCTTCCAATGTAGGTGAAACGATGGCTCCCACACTAGGTCTAGCCTGTATCGTGGGGACCTTACAATAAAATATTATTTATTATTAATAAAATAATAATGATTGTTGTTGGACGCTATTTGAGTTTTACTTTTAGTAAGTTAATGCTTTAGGTCATCATCGTCATCTCGGCCTATTTGGCCTCCTCTCAGAATGAGAGGGGTTGAGCCGTAGTTCCCACGCGGGCCCAGTGCGCATTGGGAACTTTACATACACCATTGCATTTCTTCTCAGGTGTGTGCAGGTTTCCTCACGATGTTTTCCTTCACCGTAAAGCTTATGGTAAATTTCAGATGTAATTTCACACATAAATCCCGAAAAACTCAAGAGGCGCTAGCCCGGATTCGAACTCACGACCCTCTGCTTGAGAGGCGATAGGTCAAACCACTAGGCCACCACGGCTCCATATGATTTAGGTATGTACCTAAGCATATTTATCCTGTGTTGTGTGGTTTTAGTATTATTCTGTAATAACATTATTTCCATGCATTTTTTTTACGTAGTAACTATTACATTCTGTTATATTTTATGTTGCTTATTATTTAGGTATCACGAATAGCACGATTATAATCCATTGTTCTAAGGAAATATAAAACAAAACGCGTAATAGAAAAATATCTTGTCATTTTAAGTAACTTTTATTTAACCAGTGTTGCAGAACTATCCATAGTTTGAATATCGATCATTGACCTCGCAAACTATTCAGGATATCGATATTACTATCGATAGTATCGCCCGCCACATGTCAATACTATCGATAGTGATTTATAAGCAATACTATTGATAATGGCAATACTATCGATAGATTTATGTCCAATACAATCGATATCGATAGTATTGCAAAATAAGGCAATAATGACCGAAAACAATCGATACTATCGATAGTATCGATAGTTTGTACAATCGATAGTACAAAACTATCGACACAATCGATAGTTTTCGGTCAATATAGCCTGATTTTGCAATACTATCGATACTATCGATTGTATTGGACATAAAACTATCGATAGTATCGATAGTATTGCCATTATAAATAGTATTGCTTATTAATCACTATCGATACTATTTGATAGTATTGACACGTGGCGATACTATCGATAGACTATCGATAGTGTATCGATATTGGATTATCGATAGGCAACACTATATTTAATTTAACCTATAATAATTTTGTTGATGTAGTGTGGTGATGTTGTCACATTAACTGGTATTTTCCATATTAGGAATAAATATTCAGTAAGTAATCAGGAAGCTCATTAAAACAAAATCATTGTACCTACTGTCTTTAAATAATAGCAAGATTACTTTTATTTAATTAATTAGTCATGGTCTCGACGAAAGAAAAAAAGATTAATAAATAATTGCATACGGAAAAACGGATAATAATACGATTGGTAATTTCAACACCTACGGCGATGACGTAACATTCAAATAGGAATAATCATTGCATTTTTGATATAAGTAATACATAGCTAAAAAATATAAGTATATTAGAAAAACACGCACACGTCCCAGAACTTTCAAAACACTGCATTTTAGTTCCCAAGTAAAACTCACAAGTTATTTAGAGACCGCTCGTGTCACGCAAGTTGACGCCCTGTTACGATAATACGTACGAAGTATATATACCACGTTACGTATCGTATACATACGCTGTTGTTATCGTCGAGATTAAACGAAATACTTTAAAAATATATCTCTGCCAAAGGTACGGCCGTATCTCAGCAATTTACAAGTGGTAACAGCTACTTATAGAAAAAAAAAGGAATGAAGAGTTCTCGAAATTCAAAACCGTCAGTACAAGCAGCGAGCGCGGAAAAAACAAGAGACTACTCGAAAAGCAAATGAAGAGCGCTCGAAATTCAAAAAAGAGTGTTCCTCCAAATTCGAAACCCTCAAAGGCGAGGCAACGCGGAAAACAAATGCCGTACGTTTCAAAAACAAGCGACGAACCATAATCGAAATCGTCAAATCGCGTTAATAAAGTGTCGCTACTCGAAAAACTAATGAAGAGCGCTCGAAATTCAAAAAAGAGCGTTCCAAATTCTAAACCCTCAAAGGCGAGGCAACGCGGAAAACAAATGCCGTACGCTTCAAAAACAAGCGACGAACGCCTCAAAATCGAAATCGCCAAATCGCTAAAGTGTCGTAACGTAACGAACATACACCACGTGTCTGTTAACAATATTATAATCATACGCGGTGCGTTTATTCGATTTCGAAAGCGCTCGGACGGTGTATGCGGACAAAGAGCACGCACGGCAAGTCTGAGCCGCCGCGCCGCTAACCGGCCGGCGTCGAGAGGCAGCCGCGCGGCCGCCGCACGCGCCGCCCCGAGCATCCGCAAATAACCAGCGTATCAGCAACACGTACCGGCAGCAAACTTTTCTGACATCTCGAGCGCGCTGTAACCTGGAACCACACTGGCGTACACCTCGTCCCAGGAGCGGGCCTTCTCCGCCCGATCGCCGTTATTAGGGTGATTGGTGTCGAACAGGCAGGGCCGTTCCCTCACAGCAGCTATGATAAGATTGCTATGGATGTAGTCCGAGTCTTTAGTTTTAACCATTTTTCGTACGTGCGGTTGTTCCGTGCGTATGTTTTGCCGCGCGGACGCGAGGATCCGCCGCCTCCGAAGTGCCGCGTGAAACTGGCGGGCCGCAAGTCGCCTCGACTAGCGCATCGAAGCAAACATGGCCGCACAGGCGGGGAACGCAGTACCTAGGTGCGAGCGATATTGCCTTCCTGCTAATAAGTAAATAAATATAACAGACGCATCGTTACCTAGATAAAAACTGTTCAATAATAACTATATAAAATTTTATTATTAAAAAAAATATATATTTTTATTCCGAAGATATGTTTTATGAATGGTTATTGAAGGTTGTAGTTTTGCGTGGGTAATTTACTTAGTAAATGTTGTGTTCGAAGAAAATGTGAACAAAATGGCGTTTTGGTACGACACAGCCGACCTTGATTACTCTACAGGTTAATAGTCTAGCTAGAGTGTTTTCCTATAGACGAGCGAGTTATACATATAAAATCAAATTAGATGGGCGTCGCCATTTCACCGGTAAAAGTAAACGTATTAAGGTATAACATTTTTTTTAATATAATTTATTTAGTGCCAAGATCCATTTCGGGTAGCTGAGCCAGCGAGACTCCGATTCGATATTTTATATGTATTTATATATTTAAGAGCAATGAAAGTATAGCATATAATTTCATAGGCTACGTTTAGCGGTGTCCGGGTAAAAACCACCGATAGGAAATCTGCGTTGCCACAAAGCTACAACTCGGATAAAATTTTCGACTTCTTAACAAAATTAAATTATGTAATTTAATTAGACCTTTAATATCCTGCAACTCGAAGTAGGTATTTCAAGTTTAAGTCGTATGATGTGATTTTAAAAATCGGTCTCCTAAGCCGATTCTAGTTTTTTTTTAATATAAGAGGGGGCAAACGAGCAGACGGGTCACCTGATGCAGAGCGATCACCGTCGCCCATGGACACCCGCAACACGACGGGAATCACAGGTGCGTTGCCGACCCTTTTAGGAATTGGTAGGCACGTTTTTTAAAGATCCCTCTATGTATTGCACTATTGGCCGAGTGCGCGCGAGCGCCTTTGGTTTGTGCAAAAAAACCGACAGCGCTCCGAAGTGCGGAAAGTGGTCGCGCGCGAGCGACCGCAATTTGTGACAAGCTACGCCAAATGAGTTCTATACACGTTGGCGCTTGACTTTACTCGGCTAACTAGGCGAGCGACACCGAGCGATGGCAAGACAATGCAAATATACTGTCTATACGTTGGTATTGGTGGCGTTCACTCGGCGACGCTCGGCCAACATGTATTGCAGGCTTTAGGTAAGTTGTAACGCTCCGGGAATGTTGCCGCAGTAAGCTGATACCAGATCTTCGTGGGCATATCCCACGAATTCCATATTTTTCAGTTCCATATGAAACTAATGGGATATTAATTTTAAAGTAAATATCCCAGTAGTACAGTCACGAGCTTTAATTTGGGACCCACTTAAGGTTGACAGTCCTGTCATATTGTATAGAAATTCAAAGGATATTTTTTCGAAATGGGTCCCAAAATAAAGCACGCGACCGTACCATGTGGAACTACTGGTAAGTACATATTCATATCTAGCGTCTACCTCTGTAACTAAGTACGACTTTTAACCGACTTCAAAAAAGGAGAAGGTTCTATGTTCGGCTGTATGTATGTTTTACATGTATATACCACGATACGAGACCCTTTTTTCGCACAAGTTCCTTCGAAGGAACTGCCAAAGGAACTATATATACCGCGAGTAAACCAACGTCTTAACCAAACCAATGTTCATTAACTTTAAAGTTTTATAGAACTCGCGTTTTTTGCCAAAATTAGTGTCAAGCCAAAGTCAGGTGTAAAACGATGTATATATGGAATTATTGGGATTATTTATTTGACATTTACATATGTACCGATTGTTCCATATGGAACTAGAACTATGGAACTCCTGGGATATACCCATCTTCGTCGTGCGGGGAAAAAAGCTTCGCTTAAAACGCACGGTACCGTAAAACTACACAACTATAGTCCTAGCCTGCAACTATATTCCAATTTTCGTCCTTATATTATCCTTAAAATATTATAGCTTACTGCTATTATTTCTGGGTATACAGGGTGTTACAAAATTACCCGTAATACTGAAGGGTATGGAAGTACTCCAGTAAAGAATTAAATTAGTATTAATTTTTTTTTAGAAATAAATAATAGTTTAAAAAAAACTAAAAAACACGCTTTCAAAAAAAAACAACTAAAAATTAAAAAATAAATTTTAATAAATTTGAATTCACTATTCTTCATAGTGCAAAAAAATCTTAATAAGCAATTATTATATTGTTATATCCAGATCAAAATTTGTAAACAATACTAAATATTGATAAAATAAATAATAATAGTTTAAAATATTTTATTGTAAAAAAAGTTTAAAATAATAATGGGTAATTCGTAATTTCATTAATTCAGTATGGCCAAAGGCACTCCACAATAAAACGACACAACCCCATCGAGTTTGGACTCGTTTGATTCGTCTTGACGAGTACTTTGATCCCAGATGGTAACCAGGGTCTGATGATGGAGCTGGAAGATGGCTAAAGGCACTCCACAATAAAACAAAAAAAACAGCTATGAACACTTTTCGATAGGCAAGTTATCATAGGCATATTTGTTTATAAATTATATTTGATAAAAAATATGTCTCATCGAGTTATCAGATCGGTGAAGGTCGATCTTCAACGGCTCTTAGACCACAAGCCGAGGCCGTATTGAATAAAAAAAAGTGTAACCCTAACTTTTTTTTGATGTTTTTTTTTATATGAGGAACATTGGTTATATTCCTTACTCAGAATCAAAAGCACTAGGTATTGCTTTTGATGGTTAAAAAAGTCTCTGATTTTCCATAAAAAAAATTGTATCCGTTTTGTGACGACCAATTTAAACTGTAAGAAAAAAACGTAACAAAACTGCGGGCGTTGCAAAATTCATTTTACCGTAACAGATAAGGTAAACGTATAAATGCTCGACACCTCAACACCCAATAGATGACACCCATCTGTCACCCCTCTTACTATGACATAAGATTGAAGGTGCCATGTATTGGGTAAATGTTTACCTTGTATATCACAAAATAAGTTCTTTCAAGATATCACTTCTTTCAAAATTAATTCTTATTCTTAATGGAGATTTATTCATTACATTTACGCATCAAAGACGTAAAATCATGGATGAAAATTTTCCGTTGAAATATCTAAGCATGGTATTATTTTGGTTCAAGTACTTAGGTAGTTTACTTACGTTATTCATTGTTAATTGGACTGAAACACAGATTAAGATAAGTACGTACCTAAAATAGACGAGCAATAAATTCAAAATATCTTTTTAATACAGTTGCTCAAAAAGTGGCGTATTGCAGGGACGTATAGCGTTCGGGATGTGGGCTATTACATACTCGAGCTTTTTCTTTACCTTTTCCGAACTCGTGCGTTCTCTTTCCCAACTGTCAAAATAATGTCTATTAAAAAGAAAAAACCAACCACGAAGTTTTTACTAAAAAAAATTCATCGAAGTTTTTATGATTCATGCAAATATTTCTAAAAAGAAGCTACTAATTTGTTTCAATATCAGATTTAATGATTTGATTCAATGAGTTAGTTAGGTTTCATTTCATTTCATCTCATTAAATTTCATTTTCATTTCATATCAATAAAAAAATTCTACTGAAGACTTGGCTGTATGGGCATAGTTCCCTTGGCCTACCCAGAATGGGTGAAGAAAACAAAACAAAATCTCTGCTTATATTCTTTTACGGTTGGCGCCATTTTCCAAAAATGTTCTTTGCGAGTTTAGTTGTTTGTTGCACAAAATGAGTAATTTCGACGATATTTTATTTGAATTAACACCACCGGAACTCAGTATAATTGCACAAAATGCTTCGGAGAACATTTTACCGGAAAAGTCAAAAAGTCGCTACATATCTACATACGACGAATTTATTGCGTGGAGAGAAAAGAAAAAAGCAAATAGTTTTTCAGGAAATGTTATGTTGGCATACTTCTCCGAACTCTCATCAAAATTAAAACCTTCTACGTTATGGCCGAGGTTTTCGATGATAAAAAGTATACTGAAAATAAGGAACAACGTGGATATAAATGAATACCCAAAACTAAATGCTTTCTTAAAACGACAATCAGACGGTTTTACAACTAAAAAGTCGAAAATATTAACATCGAATGAAGTGGAAAGGTTATTGAACGAAGCTCCCGATGATCGTTATTTAGCCACAAAGGTTTACGAAATCGCAAAATACAGTCAATATATTATTTAAAAAAATATTAATCAAATCCCTTTTTTTGTAGGTTGCGCTGATTTTTGGCGTTGTTGGAGCTTGCCGCACAAGCCAATATTACTTTAAAAGATACATATGTTATATATGTGAATTATAACTTTTATAAGAAATAAATGATTGGTTAGTTGAGTTTATTGTGTTTTTATTATTTTATTAAATTGCTACATTTTTTCGCAACTGTATTAAAAATAGTTGTTCAGTACACGTGCGGAACCGTCATTGCAACTTGTTCCGACTGTCAACCCTCACCTTCGGCTACGCCTCGGCTCGGGTAGACATTTGTCGGAACTCATTACAATGACAGGCTTTCCGCACTTGTAATGAAATATACTATTACTCGATTTAGTATGAATTTCGAAGAATCTAACGGTTTCGGAAAAACCCTGTTGAAACGAAACCGGTAAGGAACTCGAAGCAAAAGAAAGAGCAATAGCTATAACTAGCTTTTGCCCGCGACTCCGTCCGCGTGGAATTAGTAATTTGGGCAGCTTATTTTTTTATCCCATTTGCTTTTTCATCAATTATGGCTCTCCTTAGTTCCCCGATAATAAAAAAAAATACCCCCCCCCCCCGCAACCCCCCCGCACCCACCAACCCGCTCCCTCCCGCTCTCCCCCCGCACAGCAAACCCGAACCCCCCCCCCGCCCGCCCGCACCCCCTGCACGCCCTCCCACACAGCACCCCCGCACACCCGCGTTCGTCCCATCCCAAGTCAAGCGTGCCCTATAGAAGATTTACTTCAAGTTTTTTTTACACGCTTTATATTAGCTTCACCTGTATGTTTGTAGTATGTTTGTATGTTTGTATGTTTGTAACCGACTCCTTAGGGCGCGATTTTGACCCACTTCCCGGTTTCCGATTGAGCTGAAATTTTGCACATATGTGTAAATTGGATGACAATGCAATATTATTGTAACATGGAACTGATCTGATGATGGAGCTGGATGGTGGCCATAGGAACTATGTAATAAAACAACACAATCCCGTCGAGTTTGGGCTCGTTTGATTCGTCTTGACGAGCACTTTGATCCCAGATGGTAACCAGGGTCTGATGATGGAGCTGGAAGATGGCCAAAGGCACTCCACAATAAAACGACACAACCCCATCGAGTTTGGGCTCGTTTGATTCGTCTTGACGAGCACTTTGATCCCATATGGTAACCAGGGTCTGATGATGGAGCTGGAAGATGGCCAAAGGCACTCCAAAATAAAACGACACAACCCCATCGAGTTTGGGCTCGTTTGATTCGTCTTGACGAGCACTTTGATCCCATATGGTAACCAGGGTCTGATCATGGAGCTGGAAGATGACCAAAGGCACTCCACAATAAAACGAAACAACCCCATCGAGTTTGGGCTTGTTTGATTCGTTTTGACGAGTACTTTGGCCCTAGATGGTAACAAGGGTCTGATGATGGTGCTGGAAGGGGGGTAGGTGGCGGGGTGGGGGGGAATGGGGTATGGGGTAAGGGGGCCGGGGGTTTAGAGGGTTTTTTTTTTTTTGAATGAGTCGCCTGAGGGGCCAAAGACGCGAAGTCTTTGCTGTTTTTTACTTTAAGGATTGGAAGGGTGACTTGTGCTCGGGAAAAATCCCTTCGGACGAACTGGGAATGGAGGGCCCAGACAGTGTCCGACTTGCACGGACTAAAAAACCCGGTCACAAGTCCCCTTCTCTATTGGTTATCAAAACAAAAACGTGTGCTTTAAATTTTGAGGAGGGGAGGGTAGGGAGGGGACTTAATCTACCCACAGTGTCCTGCCTCAGCCATTTGCTGGAAGGCCGGGAGAGGAGCATGCATTCTCCCGCTGGGCACTGGGGGTGCTTGGGTCGGTCTTTTATGTTTTTACCCGTTGGTTACTTCCTTGACCGACCCTCGCCCGTTTCTGTACAATTACTTAGTCTTATTGGTTGGGTTGGTGGGATTTCCTGTCATATGCATTTATCTATAACTACAGGCTTCCTTTCTTTTGCCCTGCGATGGAAGGGTGGGTCGGAGATCTTTTGGACCCATTGTGTGGCTTTGGATGCCATCTTTTGGGTGGGGCTACCCTTTATGCCTGGTGGTTTTTTGGCATGCTGTGTGCTTTTTTGCGCTTATCTCCTAGCGCTACCCTCTTTTCGTTTCCGCTTCCATCGATAGTTTTTCTGCTATAATAATACGGAGGGACGAGGAGTGCCCCCCGGACGGCTGGACGCCCCAGTGTCTTAAAGGGATCATGCGGAGCTCGACAGACCCTTACCCCAGCCAATGCTGAAGGGCCAGAGAAGAAACTTTTAGTCTCGATTCTCTGTTTAGGCTTCCGCCGTTGCTCCCACGAGGTCCCCGCTGGGACTACCGGGTGCGTCCCCCGTCCGGAGCCCACCTGTCGTATGGGCGGGAGATGCATATGTCAGGAATTCTTAGATCTAATTATATACTAATAATATTATACAGAAACCAATATACAATTTAATAATTAAAAAGGTTTGACAATTTTTATATATACTGAAAACAGTGTCCAAGTCCAAGGAAAGCAAAAGAGAATGGTTTTATTTCCTGCATAGGTGACAAAATATTCTATATTTAATGAGAAGGATTGAAAAATTTGGATTGAATGTGTGTGTATGTGTGTGTATACTATTTATTTCTAAGACATGCCACGCGAACCACTCTTTCCAGGAACTCTTTAGTGTGGTGATTCTTGGCCGATCCAAGCAAATCACTCCAGGTCGAGCTATCTTGAGTTACCTTGACTCCGGTTTTTTGCTCTAGCTCGAACCTTTGTGCGTCAAAGCGGGGGCATTCACAGACAATGTGCCAGACGTCCTCGTCTTTAGCCGGGTCACATATACACGAGGGTGTATCTTTGATTTTGAAACGATGTAGATAGGCTGCGAATCCTCCGTGCCCGGTAAAGGCTTGAACCAAGAGGTTTGTGAGTTTAAGTTTCTTTATGATGCTGTTTGCATCTCTCACTTGTGGGAAGAACTTCTTGGTTGTTGCACCGGTCTCGGAGGCTCCGTAACGGATCTGCCATTTTTCGATCGTTTCTAATCTTATCGACCTTTTGACGTAAGATATCGGCACCCTGTCGTAATTCGGAGCGGTCTTTTTTCTAATTGCTGCTTGCTTTGCCAGTTCATCTGCCCTCTCGTTTCCTGGCGTTCCAATATGAGCTCGCAGCCAAAAGAATTTTATGTCCACTCCTGTTTCCCTCGCTTGTGTAGTTTGGGTCTTTATCGCTTGGACCAGTGGGTGCGTCGTGTGTGGCGTTTTGAGTGCCTCCAGCGAGGACTTGGAGTCACTGAGAATATTGACGCTTTGCACTCCGTGTTTCATTGCAATCTGCACTGCTCTGAACAGCGCGTACAGTTCGGTTTGATACACAGTGTTGTATGGTGCTAATTTGAAGGTCGAGTGGCGGATTTCTTTCCCACCCTCCCACCATGCGAGTGCCGCGCCCGTCTTTCCCTCAATTTTACTACCATCGGTGTAAATTTGTGGGCCTCCTAGACTGTACCTATCCACTATGTCCTGGTTGTATTCCTCCAGGCTAACATAGTCGATAGACACGGTCTTTGACGGATGTGGTCTCGCCAGAGCGTCTGTCCTATTCTCAATTTCCCTCCCTGGTGGTAGGTGATCCTCGCTGAAGCCTCTCTTCACCTCGTAGAGTCTTGCCGCCTCGTGAATGCGCAGGTCCAGTGGGAGAGTTCCCGATAGGACCAGCGCCGATGTCAGAGAGACCGTCCTGTACGCCTTGCATATCTTCTGGGCGAAACCACGCTGTATTGAGTCGAGCTGATTCCGCACCATCAACTTACTTGCTGCTTTGTGCCAGGCACTAGCAGCGTAAAGGACGATCGGCTCTATCACCGCCACGTAGATGGTCTTTAGGATCTCGCTGTTGAGCCCCCATGACACCTTTGCCGCACATGCAAGCTGCCTGTAAATATTGGTAGCTTTTTGGCACGTTTTCGCCACGTGTGCATTGAAAGTTAATTTATGGTCAATGGTAAGTCCCAGCAGTTTGATCTCATTGACAAGCTCCACTTCGGTTCCGGCCATTACGACGCGAATCGGGTCCCATTTTAATTTT
Source organism: Archips crataeganus (assembly GCA_947859365.1). Lineage (NCBI taxonomy): Eukaryota > Metazoa > Arthropoda > Insecta > Lepidoptera > Tortricidae > Archips > Archips crataeganus. Next base: position 2,599,907 of record OX402071.1, on the reverse strand, counting down.
CTGGTGATGATCATAGCCGCTGTTTTTTGTGGTGCAAATTTAAGTTTGTTGTTAGAGCCCCATTCGACAACTTGTTGGAGTGTCCGGTCCGCTCTTGCTTTTATTTCCCCTGAAGTTTTGCCGGAAAACACTAAGGTGACGTCGTCAGCAAAAGCCTGGCAATGAGCATCCGTGTCGTTGAGTTGCTGTAGGAGGTCATCTAGAATAATATTCCAGAATATTGGACCTCCTATAGAACCTTGGACACATCCCTTTGTCGTCGGCCTTTCGCTGACCTCGCCCGCGTAGTGTACCTTGATCACACGATCCCCAAGGTATGAGCATACCGTGCGATAAAGGTTTTTTGGGCAACCTTTTTTCGCCAGTTGAGTTTTAAGTTTTGGCCACCAGGCGTTGTCGAAGGCTCCCTCTATGTCTAGTGAGACAAGTAGTACGATGCGTTTCCTCGTTTCTACCTCAGTTCTTATGTATCTCAAGAGATCATAGAGGGCGTCCTCCGTCGACTTTTGGGGCATAAACCCATACTGACGTTTGTTCAGGGTTGGGAGGATGTGCCACTTGATCCTGTTTACGAGCATTTTTTCCAGGATCTTCCCCATCACCGACAAAAGGCCAATCGGTCGGTGTGATTTGGGTTGCGTATAGTCCTCCTTTCCCGGTTTCCGCAGTATGCATACGTGTGCTGACTTCCAGGCTTTGGGGAAATGGGCTAGCTTAAGGCAGGTGTTAGCTAGGCACAGGAACACTTCCCTGCTGCACTGAATGGCCGCCGCACATATGTCTGCGGTGAGCCCGTCCGCCCCAGGCGCCTTTTTCGGGTTCATACTCTTGACGACCGCTTCCAGTTCCACTTATGTGAATGGAGGATCTTCATCTGTGAGGTTCAGCTCCACTATTGAAGCGTCTCCCTCCGTATCTTCCCTGGTGCGCCTGTGATGGTCGGACTCACCTTCCTGGCGGTCGTCCGGATAAAAGCATTGAGCTAGTCTTTGAGCCGACTGTTTTGGTGTTAAGGTTTGCCCCTGTTCGTCCCTGAGCAGCGTGTCTTCCTGACGTCTAGCTGTTTTCCGGATTACACGGTAGATTCCGTCCCACATTGTCTCCCTGTCCTGCGTGGAACAGAATTCTTTCCAGCTAGTCGTCTGAGCCTCCGCCGCTTTGGTCGCATAGTCTTCCTTTGCCTGTTGGTATTGGTCGACCACGAACTGCCTTCTGTTTGGGGTTGCGTTTTTTATTCTCCTTTTGCGTCTTAACACCTCTTTTTGGAGTCGGCCCAATTCTTCGGACCACCACGGCGGTTTCTGTTTTGCTTTCTGAGCTCCGGACCTTGGGATGCTTTCCTCCCATGCTTTTGAGACTGCACTGATGTAGGTGTTTACCACCTTTTCCATCTCTGCTGCGTCTCTCACGTTACTTATGGAGTCTTCCGTGAGGTCTTTCTCTAGGAGCTCTTCCGACAAAACACGGCTGAATTTGGTCCAATCAGCCTTTTTGGTGTTGTAAACCCTGGTTGTTTGTTTGGGTACTGGCTTTGGGCGAGTCTGGCTGTACACTGCAAAACTTATGGTGTTGTGGTCCGATGTAGTTACATCTCTGTCTAGGGTTTAGAGGGTTGGGGGTAAGGGTGTGGCGGTTGGGGTTAGGGGTTGGGGAGGGGATTTACGGGAAATAGGGTGGGGGTGTTGGGGGGTTCGGGGGTAAGTGATTATGGGGGGTTGTGGGAAATGGGGAGGGGGTAAGAGGTCTAGATGGGAACAAGGGTTTGATGATGGAGCTGGAAGGGGGGGGGTAGGTGGCGGGGTGGGGGGAGGGGTTGGGGGCAGGTGGGGGTGGGAGGGGTTGGAGGGTCCGGTGTTAGGGGGATTGGGTTTAGGTGGTTGGGGGGTTTTTAAAATGAGGAGGGGGGTAAGGGGGGTTTAGGGGATTGGTGTAAAGCTGTGGGGGTTGGGGGTTGGGGTTTGTGGTTTGGGGGGGGTTTGGGGAAATGGGGTGGGTGATGATGGGGGGTTGGGTTTAGGGGGTTGGGGGGTTGTAGGTGAGGGGGTAAAGTTAGAAAGAAAGAGGTTTACGTTTAGTAGTGTAGAGCAGTGCGCGCGCACCAAAGACCAAGTATAAGATGGACTGATTCTATTTAAGACGAGCAAAAAACCGTTTTGTCTCTTTTTAGCACATGGAAACTCTCACTGTAAAAAAAATGCAACTAAAAAATAGAAAATAAATAATAGTTTAAAAAAACTAAAAAACACGCTTTAAAAAATAAAAAATAAATTTTAATAAATTTCAATTCACTATTATTATAGTGCAGTAAAAAATCTTAATAAGCAATTATTATATTGTTATATCCAGATCAAAATTTGTAAACAATTCTAAATATTGATAAAATAAATAATAATAGTTTAAAATATTTTATTGTAAAAAAAGCGTGGGGTGCATGGTGTCAATTGTCAAGGATTATCATTTTGATAACATCTTAAAAAGCACCCCACGCTTTTTTTACAATAAAATATTTTAAACTATTATTATTTATTAATTGTTTACAAATTTTGATCTGGATATAACAATATAATAATTGCTTATTAAGATTTTTTACTGCACTATAATAATAGTGAATTGAAATTTATTAAAATTTATTTTTTATTTTTTAAAGCGTGTTTTTTAGTTTTTTTTTAACTATTATTTATTTTCTATTTGTTAGTTGCATTTTTTTTACAGTGAGAGTTTCCATGTGCTAAAAAGAGACAAAGCGGTTTTTTGCCCGTCTTAAATAGAATCAGTCCATCTTATACTTGGTCTTTGGTGCGCGCGCACTGCTCTACACTACTAAACGTAAACCTCTTTCTTTCTAACTTTACCCCCTCACCTACAACCCCCCAACCCCCTAAACCCAACCCCCCATCATCCCCCACCCCATTTCCCCAAACCCCCCCCCAAACCCCAAACCCCAACCACAACACCTTTACCCCAATCCCCTAAACCCCCTTACCCCCCTCCTCATTTTAAAAACCCCCCAACCACCTAAACCCAATCCCCCTAACACCGGACCCTCCAACCCCTCCCACCCCCACCTGCCCCCAACCCCTCCCCCCACCCCGCCACCTACCCCCCCCCCCTTCCAGCTCCATCATCAAACCCTTGTTCCCATCTAGACCTCTTACCCCCTCCCCATTTCCCACAACCCCCCATAATCACTTACCCCCGAACCCCCCAACACCCCCACCCTATTTCCCGTAAATCCCCTCCCCAACCCTTAACCCCAACCGCCACACCCTTACCCCCAACCCTCTAAGCCCCCGGCCCCCTTACCCCATACCCCATTCCCCCCCACCCCGCCACCTACCCCCCTTCCAGCACCATCATCAGACCCTTGTTACCATCTAGGGCCAAAGTACTCGTCAAAACGAATCAAACAAGCCCAAACTCGATGGGGTTGTTTCGTTTTATTGTGGAGTGCCTTTGGTCATCTTCCAGCTCCATGATCAGACCCTATATATATATATATGATATGGGATCAAAGTGCTCGTCAAGACGAATCAAACGAGCCCAAACTCGACGGGGTTGTGTCGTTCTATTGTGGAGTGCCTTTGGCCATCTTCCAGCTCCATCATCAGACCCTGGTTACCATATGGGATCAAAGTGCTCGTCAAGACGAATCAAACGAGCCCAAACTCGATGGGGTTGTGTCGTTTTATTGTGGAGTGCCTTTGGCCATCTTCCAGCTCCATCATCAGACCCTGGTTACCATCTGGGATCAAAGTGCTCGTCAAGACGAATCAAACGAGCCCAAAGTCGACGGGATTGTGTTGTTTTATTACATAGTTCCTATGGCCACCATCCAGCTCCATCATCAGATCAGCTCCATGTTACAATAATATTGCATTGTCATCTAATTTACACATATGTGCAAAATTTCAGCTCAATCGGAAACCGGGAAGTGGGTCAAAATCGCGCCCTAAGGAGTCGGTTACAAACATACAAACATACATACAAAAACATACAGGTGAAGCTAATATAAAGCGTGTAAAAAAAACTTGAAGTAAATCTTCTATAGGGCACGCTTGACTTGGGATGGGACGAACGCGGGTGTGCGGGGGTGCTGTGTGGGAGGGCGTGCAGGGGGTGCGGGGGGGGGGGGGGTTCGGGGTTGCTGTGCGGGGGAAGAGCGGGAGGGAGCGGGTTGGTGGGTGCGGGGGGGTTGCGGGGGTATTTTTTTTATTATCGGGGAACTAAGGAGAGCCATAATTGATGAAAAAGCAAATGGGATAAAAAAATAAGCTGCCCAAATTACTAATTCCACGCGGACGGAGTCCCGGGCAAAAGCTAGTTATAGCTATTGCTCTTTCTTTTGCTTCGAGTTCCTTACCGGTTTCGTTTCAACAGGGTTTTTCCGAAACCGTTAGGTTCTTCGAAATTCATACTAAATTGAGTATATTTCATTACAAGTGCGGAAAGCCTGTCATTGTAATGAGTTCCGACAAATGTCTACCCGAGCCGAGGCGTAGCCGAAGGTGAGGGTTAACAGTCGGAACAAGTTGCAATGACGGTTCCGCACGTGTACTGAACAACTATTTTTAATACAGTTGCGAAAAAATGTAGCAATTTAATAAAATAATAAAAACACAATAAACTCAACTAACCAATCATTTATTTCTTATAAAAGTTATAATTCACATATATAACATATGTATCTTTTAAAGTAATATTGGCTTGTGCGGCAAGCTCCAACAACGCCAAAAATCAGCGCAACCTACAAAAAAAGGGATTTGATTAATATTTTTTTTAAATAATATATTGACTGTATTTTGCGATTTCGTAAACCTTTGTGGCTAAATAACGATCATCGGGAGCTTCGTTCAATAACCTTTCCACTTCATTCGATGTTAATATTTTCGACTTTTTAGTTGTAAAACCGTCTGATTGTCGTTTTAAGAAAGCATTTAGTTTTGGGTATTCATTTATATCCACGTTGTTCCTTATTTTCAGTATACTTTTTATCATCGAAAACCTCGGCCATAACGTAGAAGGTTTTAATTTTGATGAGAGTTCGGAGAAGTATGCCAACATAACATTTCCTGAAAAACTATTTGCTTTTTTCTTTTCTCTCCACGCAATAAATTCGTCGTATGTAGATATGTAGCGACTTTTTGACTTTTCCGGTAAAATGTTCTCCGAAGCATTTTGTGCAATTATACTGAGTTCCGGTGGTGTTAATTCAAATAAAATATCGTCGAAATTACTCATTTTGTGCAACAAACAACTAAACTCGCAAAGAACATTTTTGGAAAATGGCGCCAACCGTAAAAGAATATAAGCAGAGATTTTGTTTTGTTTTCTTCACCCATTCTGGGTAGGCCAAGGGAACTATGCCCATACAGCCAAGTCTTCAGTAGAATTTTTTTATTGATATGAAATGAAAATGAAATTTAATGAGATGAAATGAAATGAAACCTAACTAAATCATTGAATCAAATCATTAAATCTGATATTGAAACAAATTAGTAGCTTCTTTTTAGAAATATTTGCATGAATCATAAAAACTTCGATGAATTTTTTTTTAGTAAAATTTCGTGGTTGGTTTTTTCTTTTTAATAGACATTATTTTGACATTATTTTACACATATGTGCAAAATTTCAGCTCAATCGGAAACCGGGAAGTGGGTCAAAATCGCGCCCTAAGGAGTCGGTTACAAACATACAAACATACAAACATACATACAAACATACAGGTGAAGCTAATATAAAGCGTGTAAAAAACACAATGTCACTTGTTCAATATGTATACGAACATAGTCATAAGTGAAATACTAATATTATTATGGATCCTTGTTGTCTGATTAAATAAAATGATTGATTTATTATTGAAAAAAAGCCGTGGTGTCCCAGTGGTTTGACCTGTGGCCTCTCAAGCAGAGGGTCGTGGGCTCGTGGGTTCAAATCCCGGCTCGCACCTCTGACTTTTTCGGAATTTATGTGCGAAATTACATTTATATCTAATTTACCATGAGCTCTACGGTGAAGGAAAACATCGTGAGGAAACCTGCACACACCTGCGAAGAAATTCAATGGTGTATGTGAAGTTCCAAATCCGCACTAGACCCGCGTGGGAACTATGGCTTAAGCCCTTTCATTCTGAAAGGTGGTCTGTGCCCTGCAGTGGGACGTATATAAGCTGAATGGCGAAGCTGATGGTGAAGACTCTCCCCTCGCTTGGACGTCCGTAGGTAAAATGGAGATGGAGGAGTTAAATCGTATAATACCGTTATCAGTGTACCGTGTTTGTCTCTAAATGGCCAGATAAACAAAATCAAACACTGACGACTAAAGTACTTCCCAAACGAGCTTGATAAGGGGCCATCCATAAATTACGTCACACATTTAGGGGTAGGGGGGGGGGGTCAAGCGATCTGTGACACTAGAACAAAATAATGGCGATTTTCATAGTAATAAGTGTGACAAGAGGGGGGGAGGGGTCCAAATTGATCGAAATTGGTGTGACGTAATTTATGGATGGCGCCCCTAAGGGTGTCAATATCAGTAACTAAAAAAACCGGCCAAGTGCGAGTCGGACTCGCGCACCGAGAGTTCCGTACAAATTTATTGTATCTATGACCATCCAGTCTTAGCAGACCCCTGCTCCTAAGCAAAATGTGCGCAGTGTGGGATCATTGTAGATTGGTTACTGATATAGACAGACAGACAAAAAAAATTATGCTTTTCGCAATTTTTCCTTTTATCTGTGCCTAAGACCTTGCTTCGTACCAAATATCAAGATTCTGAGTTCACGGGAAGTACCCTGTAGGTTTTGATTCCCTTGCGAGCGTCGGAAATTTGCGGCATAAATGGCCTGTATCTTTTGATTGTGTTGTCTTACAAGTTTGATTTTTTCACAGCTCCAAGGGAAAGTAGACCTGAGTATTTGATATAAATTTCAGCTTGATACCTCCACGCGTTCCTGAGAAAAAGGGTCTTGACAGACGGACGGACGGACACAAAGTGATCCTATAGGGTTCCGTTTTTTCCTTTTGAGGTACGGAACCCTAAAAATATGTCAGAAAATTGCTTATAATACGAAAACAGCTAGCGACTTACTTAGGTAATGACCCGTGGCATATTTATTTATACCGAGACATGCTGGACAAGTTGACCACAATACACAAGGGGCTAAATTAAGGAACGGCCCAACATGGTTTGCGAGCGGTAATTCAATCGTTTGGGAGAGGAGAGATGGGTTGAGTTTGGGAAGAGCTTTATTTTCCTGTTAATTCGCTGTGTAAATAAATAAACAAATAAATAAGGCTCATCCCAAACTCAGCCCAAACCTCTCGCAAACCAGTGATTTTTGGCGTTCCTGAATTGCAGTTCAAACCAAACCCAACCCAAACGATTGAATTACCGCTACCAAACCCGTGATGGCCCGTTCCTGAATTTAGCCCAAGATACGGTCAATACAACCTAATGATGTACATACAGTAATAGAATAGGCGATGTAACTTATGTAACTAAGAAAGATAGAGATAAACGTTTTAGTAAAAGAAACTTCCCCACTAGGGAACCGATTTTAAAATAGCAATTTGTATGGCCGGCCCATTGCCACTTCAGCGTGCTAATGCGGTGGGCTATGTCGATAACTTTGGTTCTCTGTTCGATCACTTCGCAACGAATTCTATGTTTCATACAAACTCCGAGCATAGCCCTTTCCATAGCACGTTGAGCAACCTTAAATTTGTGGACCAGCCCTACAGTGAGTGTCCATGTTTCGGAACCGTATGTCATGACGTCATGACGGGTAGGACGCACTGATTGAAGACTTTCGTCTTTAGACTCCACAACACAAGAACTATACACATGAATAAATTATTTATTATTATTATTATTATTATTATTATTATAAAATATATGGGCATTTTCAGAAAAACATGTACCCTGTACTTTTTTTTGTAAACCTAACAAATTTTGGGTTATTTCTACTCAGAATCACGAGCACTATCGATTTAAGCAATAAAAAAAGTGTCCCTCTCTTAATTGTCAGTTTTGTGACGCAGTTAACCATACATGTTGTATGGACCGTCACAAAACTGACTAATAAATTTTGTATGGAAAAAATAAGGATAATTAAGGAAAACGGGTGCATTTTTTTCTGAAAACTCCCTTATAACACGTTTGCTAATCGCCAGTATGATATGACAAGGGTCTTACGAGTACAAGATAAAAGGAACTAAGCCGAGTGGTGAGACACTCCCCCCCCCCGTAAATCTTATTCTAGACTGACCTTAGTGCCTGTGTGTCGATTGATGCCTCGTCCACTGCACGCGGGTGGCAAACCTATTTAACAAATAAATTATGTTAAAAAAAAAATCTAAGAGTGAATCAACTTTTTCGTGTTGGTTATTCGGTCAGTACGCTTAGTAAGTATAAGTTTTTACTTCACCAAATCACCAAATCTTCGCGTTTACGTAAAAATTTCCATTCTATGGAAACATGGACGAGCGGCCGCGGAGGCGCTGTCCATGTTTCCCTAGTAATTGATTTTTTTACGTAAACGCGATCGAGAAGTATTTTGGTGAGGTAAAACTTATACTAAGCGTACAGTTGTCCAAGTGACATCTTCATACTGTTTTATAGATAAATGCTTAGGTTATATTCACTGCTGAACGAACATAGGCCTCCCCCCAAGGCTCGCCAAACAGATTAGTAGAAAGAAATTTCATGCTTTTTTTTTGTAGTCGGTTCAATTTTTATTTCATTTTTTTTTTGCTTTTTAATTTTTTTAACGCGGTTAACTTCGAAATAAGTTTGTTAAAAATTATATTTTTAATAAAAGCTGTTTTGCTGACTGTACTTTCCCCTGGTTACCAAAGTACTCATCAAGACAAATCAAACAAGACCAAACTTGATGGGGTTTTGTCGTTTTATTACGGAGTCCTTATGGTCACTTTCCAGCTCCATCGTCAAACCCTGGTTACCATCAAGGATCAAAATATTTCAAAACTCTGTAAACTTGTGAGGGAGGGGCTTGAAAGTTTGGCATCATTGTATAATATTATTTTATTACTTTGATTACCTTTTGTTTAGGATTGTACCCTTGTTTTTCTTAATAATTTCGCCTGGCAACATTTTGTATCGAATTTGAAATTAAAAAAAAAGTAAATCGCTTGTCATTCTCTCTTTTCGAAGTTTGAATAACTGTCGTGTCGTTTGTCGGCGAGTTACCGCGCAAATTATATCGCAAGTAAATTCTCGTATCGTTTCTCGGCTATATTATATCTATTTTTGCCTCAACTACGTGTAAAAGTGTGAGGAAGGCTGATCCACTGGAGGAAGCACTGTCCTAGCTGTATCCTAGTAGTTGTGCTGGTTAACGGTAACCTTGTCGGAGGTAAGTTCGGACGAGCCGAAGATCGAGGAAACCTGCGCCAGCCACTACGGCTAGGATCTGCACCACCATCTGCAGACGTCGAGGTGAGTGCTTCCAACCAAAAGTCTCAGCCTTTATCCCAAATCAGTTGCCGTATGTATTAAAGATAAAGATAAAAGATAAAGATATTTTAATTGTTTAAACATGAGTATCAGTAAATACAGTTGGTCACATAAAACATTAAGTCCTTCATGCTTTGCCTTGCGGCGTACAAATTTTTTTTTTATTGCATTGTGTGCTAATAAAACAAAATAAAAATCACAACAGTTGAATCCACAAAAATCAAATAATATGTCAAAAGTAATATTATATTATATTTATTAATTATCGTTTCTCGTCTACAGTCCACTTAAAACCCCAAACACCTTTCATTGCAGATGTCGCAAGATAGGCAGCCATCTTTGTGTACAAATTTGACGTGTCGCCTAAGCGACGCTGGACGCTGGAAGGTTTTGTGGCACGACGGGCATTCGTGCGGCCGTGCTGAGTTGTGCGTGTGGAGGTGGGCCGACATGCTGACAAACAAACAATCATAACACGTTAAAGGTAAGGGTTACGTACATTGACGTACAATAAAACAAAACCGGCCAAGAGCGTGTCGGACACGCCCAAGGTAGGGTTCCGTACCCATTACGAAAAAATCAAGTAATATTTTTCTAAGGATTTCGTATGTGTACCGAATCATCCAAGTTTAGGTACGTTTTATACCTTAGGCTACTATTTACTCTTAAACTACAAATAATTTCCAAGCAACCTTAGCCGCTATAATTTTCCTAGTAAATTTGTTATATTTACTACCATTCTGAATTTTTTCAAATTTTTCCACCCAACAGTTTAGATTTTAGAGGCGGGGGGGACGGCCGATTTTAATGACATTTTTCACTTTAAAGTTGAATATTTCGCAAACAGATCACTGAATAGAAAAATCATGTTAGGAACCCCGCAATGGTTTTAAAAGACCTATCCAACGATACCCCACACTATAGGGTTAGCCGAGAAAAAAAAATCACCCCCACTTTACGTCTATGGGAGGTACCCTAAAAAAATTTTTTTTACTTCTTTTTATTCAATCACTTTGTCGGCGTGACTGATATATATATTCATGCCAAATTACAGCTTTCTAGTACTAACAGTCTCTGAGCTTAGCCGCGGACAGACAGACAGACGGACAGACATGGCGAAACTATAAGGGTTCCTAGTTGACTACGGAACCCTAACTAGACTCCCAATCGCTTAACAAAAGTTCCTCAAAAAACGTCCGAGCGGCGTTGTGTGTACGTATACATCAATTTGTACAGATAACATTAACAGCTTTCATTCAAATTAACACCTTATTTCGTAGCAGTAATGTTTAATGTCAATTGAATACGATCGTTCGAAGTAGTGACATGACGTCACGCGCTGGAAACCGCCTAAAGAGTAAAGAATGCAGTGGAGTGGTCATGCGAAGCGGAAGCTAGACTGTCTGTCTCTTTTTTTCTCGTGAGTTTGATTACGGTGCGAAAGAGACATATACGAATACGGGGCGAGAAGTGACGTTGTAATCAACGCGCGGTCGAAACACAACTGAACCAAAACTCTGCACAATAGACGCGTGTGCAGACTTTTGCTTCGGACAATTTTTGAGCGTGATTGGGAGTCTAGTTGTTTTATTGTACGTCAATGGTTACGTATTATAAAATCAAAATAACAAGGGGATTCGAGAGTACCATTAGCACAACAGTACTTATAAATAACCAAACCCGGGACCTCAAGCTTCATAATCAGGTTCTCAAACCACTAGGCCTCCGGTCATCAAATGATGATACCTACCTAATGACCAGACATCGGAATTTTCACGGCAAAACATAAGACCGTCGCAATCAAGCTATTGTTAGAACCATTTATTTATCGATATTGAGTATTATTATATATATAAAAAAAAAGTGATGCCGATATATTTAGGTACATTGTTTTATAATCATTTGCACAGTTTTTTTTTTAAATCTTTATTTTAAGGAACTTTGATCAAGTGGATTGAACATGTCAGTTCCAATAGGCCTTAACTAGATAAAAAAACTACCAACCTTACAATCAAAACACATGGCTCAAGCCAAGAGGGATACGACACAACCCCCAAATCACAAAGCGGAAGCCCCTGACACAGACCACCAAACCCGTACACGGGTTCTCTGTTAAATAAACGTAACACAGTCCATTTACTTACTTTCTAAAAATCCGCATACAAATCTAGCAGCCTGCGACAAGGGCTCCGACAGTATAGCTTGGAAAACACCAATATTTAAGAGGGTAACAGTTAATTTATAATATGCAAAAGAAGTGGTAAGTTACGGGATTGTTTTATACTTATTTGTTATTCCATCTAAACCTTTTAACTACACTTTATCATGAAATAAAATTCTGTATCAAATTTTTTTTTATTTAGTGTACCGTTTTTTTTTTCTATTGCACAACTATCGATATTGATAAAAAATTGGTTCTAACACTAGCTTGATTGCGACAGTCTTATTTTGCCGTGAAAATTCCGATCTCTGCTAATGACTAAATGTTATCCACACCTAGTCCGCTGACTGAGCCGCTTTCCGCACACCGTACACTGCACCCGGCCCCCTTTGTGCACCGCAGAGTGTCTCTCTAGCAGGTAGCGCGCAGTGAACGCCACCCCGCACCTTTCGCAGACGTGCCTAGCGGTCGCACAGTGCACTTTCCGTATATGGGCTTTGAGGAGGGTCGTGGTGGAAAACTGATGGGAGCACTGTAACAAATGATAAGTGATGTAATAGTAGTCACTTTGTGTAACAGGTTTAATAGAGCGTGGCACAACCATTTTCGAGAACTGGTGCAGGTATATACTTATAGTAAGGCACTTCGAAGTCCGCAAAACCATATAGCAGAGCAAGTTGCTGGTGAGTAATCCTGGCTACAAGGTTATGTCTGTGCAAGTACTCGCCATTAGCAAGATGTACCACAACCGGAAATTTATTTATTATTATTACTGTTCTGTTCTTCAAATATTATGCTCAACAAAATATTATCTACACTAATATTATAAAGAGGAAAGATTTGTACCTATGTTTGTATGTTTGTAATGAATAGGCTCAAAAAGTACTGGGCCGATTTAAAAAATTCTTTCACCAATAGAATGCTACATTGTTCCAATTAGACATAGGCTACATTTCATTTTGAAAAAAATTAGGGATCCTTGGTAAAATTTGAACAATGTAACCGAAGGTGTAGAAAAATGAGTCTTAAAATGTCTTTCGTCGAATGCGCTGCCGGAACTATTAGCGATAGAACAAAATAATGTACAACAATATTGAAGAACATCATAATGTCTACAAAAAACTCCGCGGTAGCATATGTCCAACTATTGTAGTTATGTCACTACAACAACTTTTTTCATTTTAAACATTAATGAAAATGCTAACCAAATTCAAACCATGCTATTTATGTGTTTATATTAATCCTTATCCAAATAAATTATTTAATGGTAAAGACCATTTAACTACCTATAAAATAGTTTTTAAATTATTTAAATTGGACTTTCCATTCAAAAGATATTACAAATTAAAAAATTCAAACAGTAAACAAAACCGCCATAGCGCCGTGGCCGTTGTTTGCGATGCAGTCTGAAAAGCGCGCCGGGCATCGCGGCGGGCGGGGTGGAGGGGGCACTGAAATACAGGAGTGGGGCGTGCACGTCTGTAATAATTAATAAATAATAAATAATAATTTTTTAATAAATAAAAATATTTGTGAAAAAAAGTGTTTTATATCCAAATTTCCAAAAATAAATAATTGTCTACCCCGTGCGAAGCCGGGACGGGCTGCTAGTTTTAAATAAATTGCGGAAATATTTAAATGAAAATGTACCAAAAGTTTTTATGCAGATTGAATGGCACCTTAGCCCTTTGGCTATGGTATCCTAAAAATTTAATACGCACCACAGGACAGCTCAAGCTTCCTTTCTCCATGTCAACCATGTACTTATTTCTCTTGCCCAACCTTTTCTTTATTACAACATTGTCCATAAATATTAATTCTCCCACATCTTCCTGATCTGTGTAAAGGGAATACAGAATTAATTCAAGATCTTATTGTATAAAAAAAACAAGGAGGCCGGCGCTATATTGTGTAAGGCTGCACTTACAATAGAATGAAAAATTGTATAAGTTTAAAATGAAGTAAAGTCAAAAATATTTTAATTTTATTTACAAGCAGTCATAAATGCCGAATTCTCAGTGGGTGCATATGTTTGGATTATGGTTGGCGGCATGTTTCCAAATTTGAGTTTTAAAAAAGTTTGGAAGAACACCGTTAGCAAGAATACTTTGCAGACAGTGGTACGGGCAACAGCTGGTGGGTTAAACTTACCAAAACCATTGAAAAAACAATTACATACCGGGTTCTTTAGGATCATTTGATGTCTCTATGGGTTCAGCGAATACGACTTGATCTAATTTGTAGTATTTTGTCTCGTACACGCAAACACCGACGGAATGTAAAGGCTAGAAACAGTGATATTTATGTTAGAAAAAGCAACTACGATTAAAGAAAAATACGGAAATTGGCCCGTCATCGTGTGACTAAATTATAGAAGTAAAAAAACTGTACCTAAGCAGTATTTTATACGGCATTTATTAAGTGAAGAAGCTGTGATGCAGCAAATCTAAGTAAACTTACATCTTCGTCATTACTTTTTAACTTGTTTGAATTATCACTGAATAATTCTTCTTCTGCATGCTGCGATGCACTAACGAAATGATCAGGAAAGTCCTTCATTTTTATAATTTTAACACAAAGTATGCTTCACTCATTCAATTAAACTATTACGAGACTACGAGCTAATAAAAATATAAAATCACAGAAAATGCAACGAAAGCAACGTCTGCCAAAACAGTTTTGGTGTTTTTGACATTGACACATTTCACATATTTGACAATTTTGACATACAAAAATGTTACTACATACGTTTTTTTTCAACCAGGGTTCCACTACTACGTACCAATAAAATTAAAAATTTTGTTCATTTCAGTTTAAGAAATTTTAATAGTTGCGATTACACTGTTGTTATAACTGTTTACAAAACACTAACTAAAGTATTTGCAAACAAAAAATAACCCCAAAAAATTGATATAAATCTGGAAATAATTGGCTAAGTAAAGTTTTTTTAAGAGGTGCTAATTATATTTTTTTTCGACAGTCGGCGTTCTGAAGATCGAGAAACTGCAGCTGTTTTATTTTTATCTCCTATTGTTTACTGGAAATATTTTTTTAAGTGTTCGAGTTGACATTTGTGAGATTTAATGGCTGACAAGCCGTTCGTGCTCAGTACTTAGTAGAAACAGAAAAAAACGAAGTCATCTGTCACTTTTGTCCATGTCAAACCGTTTGCGTTTCGTTTGCATTGCGTTTTGGTGTGATTTTTGGACTATTTTTAACGACCTTTCAATTTTACCGCATTTCTCCACAACTTAAGCACGATAATTAAATCACGATTGAATATTTTCGATCATTATTTTGGAACTGCTTTTTGGACAATGCAAAGTAAACGAAACGCAAACGGTTAGATTTCATTTAACATTGACAATTGACTTCGTTTTTTTTCTATTTCTACTAAGCACGAACCGCTTGTCAGCCATTAAATCTCACAAATGTCGTCTCGAACACTTAAAAAAATATTTCCAGTAAACAATAGGAGATAAAAATAAAACACCTGCAGTTTCTCGGTCTAGAAGACGACTACTGTCGAAAAAAAATATATTTAGCACCTCTTTAAAGAACTTTACTTAGCCAAATGGGACTTAACATGCTATAGTACATTACTACAGAGGCCGGAAAGTATTAAGGGGTTGTCGGCCGAGTAGGTTTGACTGCCGAGTGGTACACGAGGCCGGCATGATACGAGGCCGGCAACCCTTGTTCCGGCCGAGGCTTGTATAGTGCTTTTCTCAAACATGCAATGAAATAAACAAAAAACTTCAAGAAAACAGTAAACCTATAACGTCATAATGCTGTGTCACATGAAACAATAGACGATCGCTATCCCGGCCTAGGCCTGCAATTCTGTATGAAAATCCATTACATAGCACTCGTCTAACCGCGCCCGCAACGTGATACGTCCCGGCCTATTATTTGGAACGTAAGGTTAACATTTCATTGCATCTTTGAGAAAACAATATTTACCTCGACGTTTCGGCCACATTGCAGCAGCAGTGTGGTCACGAGTTGTTGAGTTGAGTTGTGGTCAGTCAACTGTATTGTTTGCGTGATAAGTCCCGTTTAGTTTAGTAAAATAATTACGAGTGAAAATCATGAAAGTTTAAAACAGTATATTATAAATCTGGGAATCTTCTAAAATTAGTGTAATTGGCAACACAAGAAGTTTGGATCGCAGGTTCTTGTTTTTCTCTTTAGGATTTGTCTTTTGATATTATTGGTTACAAACGAAACTCACACTGGGCTTTTATTGGTTGATTTTCGTTGCAAGTTTAGTTATTGCTACGTAACGAATAACAAGTTTAATTTTTGTTTTCTGAATATTAAATTTAATACAAAAATTTTAACATACAAATTTTCATATCATGTTTTATCCTAATTTGAATTCCTTTTCATTGGTTTCTAAACTTAAAATACTTAATTATTTCAACTTATCGGGTAATTTATATTCCTAGTAAAACAAAATAAAACGAATAAAACGCTTGGTACCTTTCGTAAATAATTTCGATCCTACTCTGTAATTGAAAACAGGCTTACTATTATTATCAAAAACTATTGATGCAAAACGCAAATCGCTAAACTAAACTAAGAAAAAACGTGTACGTTTCGTTTGGTTCACGGTTACCTTGAATTTATGAACATTTTTATTAAACTTTCGACTATTGAAACCATTTTTACATACATCTCTTTAAAATTGTTCCATCAGTTCTAATAATCGCGTGGTCTGTGTCGTAAGTTATTCGAAATGGTGGTTGTTTCGTCGACGTTTTCGGCTCCAGTGGAAGGTATACTTTGCCAGACTCCCGGGACGAAGCTCTTGGTAGATGGTCAAGAATTAGGCACAGCCACTTTGTACATTACAGAAAAGTAAGTAACCGCTCAGCTTCCTTTGTTGTCGCTAATTTCCACGTTGTTTTGTGTAGCCTAGACTCGTGGTTCTCATTGTTTTCGTGGAAAACGATCAGTTAGTTTTTTTAATTTTTTAATTAATCATTCCGTCTTGTGGGTACAAAATTTCGAATGAAGCGTTTGGTTACATATAAAAGCTAGGTTTTGCGAAACACATTTCTTGTTTTACCCATAAAAAAGATTTGAAATTTCATATGCTTTTGATTTCAAACGGTTTAAAAATCATTTGTCATCCTGTCCCAAATACTTGCCAAAACGGCTGGCTTGTATGGCGGTTTTTCGTCAAGTCTCTGTCCAGGAATGCATATAATAAAAACTATAATGCCTGTTAATACAGATGCACAAAAAAAAATAGTCAAAATTTAGTTTTTGCCATATACATTACAATGAAGTGGGTAGTAACCTCTTATATGCTGAAAGTAAAAAAAAACCTTGCATTCTAGCCTCATTTGTTTCAAATAGTACCAATGTTACAGATTACAAAAAAAATATGATAACCCTCCTTTTGACAATGGGGTGAAAAGATAGCCTTAAATCTGATGCGGATCTGCGTTCCGGCCATCAAAAGGTTAAGCAAAAATTAGCATTTTTTTGAAAGTATCTAGTACTAAAAGCGATATGTTACGTGACTTATTATTGCTTAACCCCTCATATGCTTAAGACATGGATCCATGTCCAATTTAAGGCATTCTTTTTGTATTGTTTTAATGTATCTTTGGATTTATATGAAACAGTTGAGACTCAAATCAAATGCATGATTTTTTCACTTCCCGCATACAAGGGGTTTTTTTTTTCTAATATTTTAACGAGGCTTAAGTACACCTAATGTCAGCCTCATAGGATGCCACAGAAAACTACAACACACTTCACTGTTGCCTAGCTCAGAGATGGAGTCTGTGTATAAAAGCATTTCTGATGAATTTGTATATCAGTACTGCATCATCCGACACCGGAACAAGGGGTTAACTAAGCGTATGTGGATATTTTTTCCAGAGCTAACTTAACTCTCTCACTCCCATGCTATCATAGAGTTTTGAGACTTTCTGTATGTAGGCATGTAGGTCCAGCTCCCTAACTGAATCAAGTCAAGTACAAATAATATGGTCAGTGATACTGCAATACCGCGTAACTAGCTTTTTCCATAAGGCTCAACTTGAAATGAAATAACAGGGAAAATTAGATAAAATAGACCTTATGGGTAAAGTAAAGCTAGTCACGCGGTATTGTAGTATCACTGACAATACATGTTTTACTGGACATGGGTGAATCAACTTTTTTGTGTTGTTTACTCTGTCCCCGGTTGTCCAGGTGACACTTCATACTGTTTCATAGAAAAATGCATAGATTGTCTAAGGGATAAAATTTGTGTAACCATAGCAACGGGTGGCACTAAAATGTTGATTTATATACCCACATAATAATTGTAATTGTAAAATGTACTGTGTTTTTTTGGTGTTGTTTTTGTTTTCAGTTGGTTTTATTATTGCATAGTCACATTTGGAAGTTGTCCAAGACAGACTTGCTAAACCAGCACTGGGTCTATGCACTTTTGAACTAGGGAAAGATTTTGAATGTCAATTGAATGATTGGTGTGGTAGATTTGGCTGTAAAAGAAACCGTCAATCTATATTGATCAATCCATTCCACCATTGACCGATGGCATCCATCAATGATCAATTAATTGGTGTGTTAACACTATTAGACAATAAGGTCTCTTGGTCTCCCATCCTGGTTTACCCTAGACCTGTCTCTGCTCTAAACAATTCTTTTCCTTTCAGTAATGTAGTGTGGGGCGGTGGTGTGGGTGCCAATGGAGGGTCCTCCGCCACTATATCCATGCTGTACCCCAACATCTCGCTGCACGCTATCCAGAGGGAGCCTGTGCCCGCATTGTTTGTTGTGCTTGGACATGAACTAAGGTGACTAAAGTTATATTTCCTCTTACTCGAGCCTTATTCACCTTAAACAGGGTGGCTGAAGGGACCAACTTGTTCTCGTGTTTGCTGTGTGAATTCACTAAAGTGACTTTTTATGTTTTATGTTATGATTGTTGTAGATAATATTGTAGCATAGGAAATCCTTTCCTATGCTACAATATTATGCTATTCCTTTATTCCTTTATGTTAATTTTTAATTAAGCTAATTTGTATATAATTGATTCGGTATACTATCACATTGGGTGTCCTGTAATGATAGTGTTCTGTTTACTTTAATAAATAAATAATTAAAATAAAAATAAAAATATTGTTAAACCCAATAGGGCTACATAATAATGTAGCGGAAATCGCGAGGAAAATCGGGAGCACACGCGTTAGTACGTATCTGCAGTTGCGAGACTGGCGATATGTGAGGGTACCCTCTTTTTCCAATATACTACAAACTCTTTTCAGTGCATATATAGCGACTTCATGAATCTACCTAGCCGACAAATTGACCAGTACACGAGTCGTTTTCAAAAAAAGTGTACACAATTAAGGGACTTAATAAAAACAAAACTTAATTGATTCCTTTGTGTGACGAAAGTTACCCATATATTTTGTATGACTAACTTTCGTAACACAAAGGAAGCGAACGTGATTTTGTTTTGATTAAGCCCTTAACTATGTACAATTTTTTTGAAAACGACACACACTTACCACACAGTCATTCACTCACTCCATCACTCACTCATTCACCAACTCCATCACTCACTCATTTACTTCATCACTCACTTATTCACTCACTCCATTACTCACTTATTCACTCACTCCATTACTCACTTATTCACTCACTCCATTACTCACTTATTCACCCACTCCATTACTCACTCATTCCTCACTCCATCACTCACTCTTACACTCACCCACTCACTCAATCACTCAACTCCATCACTCACTTATTCACTCACTCCATTACTAACTTATTCACCCACTTATGGTCCGACCGAGTGCGTAATACCGAAGTTTTGCGACGAGCCAATGTTGGTGGCATTGAAGCCTATTTAATGCTTTGTCAGCTTCGGTGGTGCGGTCACGTATCTCGTATGGCGGAGGAAAGAGTGGCTAAGCGCATCTTCTATTCAGAACTGTAGGAGGGTAAACGAAAACACGGCGGACAGCTCCTTCGGTTCAAAGATGTGCAGATGCGACATATAAAAAGGTGTCGTATCGAGCCATCGCGATGGGAAGATTTGGCAGCACAGCGGCTTGAATGGCGCAGGACAGTGCAGAGGCAAGTTCGCGAGTTTGAGGAGCAGCGTAAAGCCGACCTCGATGCTAAACGCGACGAGCGTAAGTCTCGGCCACCTGCTGCCATTCATTATAATTACGTGGACGGTGTGCCGGCAGTGTGGGCGTACGTTCACAGCTAAGATACACTATGGCTATGTAAGCCATCTTAGAGCGCATGAGCGCCAAATATATAGCTAGGAGTCGAAGTGGTCGCCATGGCCGAAATCGGTCGGATCATCATCATCATCATCATCATTCACCCACTCCATTACTCACTCATTCACTCACTTATTCACTCACTCCATCACTCACTCATTCCTCACTCCATCACTCACTCATACACTCACCCACTCACTCAATCACTCAACCCATCACCCATTTACTCACTTGTTCACATCATCACATGTTAAAAAAAAAAACAAAAAAAATGACATTATAATTTGATATGGAAACAGATTGCCAGAACTGAACCAGGGCGCCGGAGACGCCAACGAGGATGACGATGACGAGTTCGACGCTGATGACCCACCATCCACAAATCTGCTGTAAGTTTTTTTCCTATTTAGAACTTTCTTTTTGCTTCCCATCAGGTGACCCACATGCTCGTTTGCCCCCTCTTATCTATACTAATATTATAAAGCTGAAGAGTTTGTTTGTTTGAACGCGCTAATCTCAAGAACTACTGCTCCGATTTGAAAAATTCTTTCAGTGTTAGATAGACCATTTATCGAGGAAGGCTGTAGGCTATATATCATCACGCTAACATCAATAGGAGCGGAGCGGAGCGGAAGAATATTTCAAAATGGGGGGTTTTTGAAGTAATACTTCTATAGGCACGCTCGACTTGGGAGTACGGTGGTGAATGTGAATGCGGGTGTGCGGGGGGGTTCGGTGGGGGGGGGGGGTTGCGGGGGTGCGGGGGCGGGTATTTTTTATATCGAGGAACTAAGGAGAGCCATGATTGATGAAAAAGCAAATTGGATTAAAAAAATAAGTTGTCCAAATTACTAATTCCACGCAGACGGAGTCGCGGGCAAAAGCTTGTCTTATATATAATTCTACTGTATGTGTGTTTGTCACTGAACTCCTCCTAAACGGCTGGACCGATTTGAACGAATTTTTTTGTATGCGTTTGGGTGGCGCCCTGGATGGTTCAGATTCACAAATCAGCCCGGCAGATGGCGCTGCAGTCGGAAACTAGGTTCATGCAGGACAATGTCTGTCGGGTCTGCTAGTATAAAATAAAACCTCACCTCCACCTACTTACATACTTACGTACTTTTTATGAGCTAACAAAAACCAATAGATTTTGTATGGCAATAGAGAACTGTGCCATTGCGCCATATTTTTTTAAAAACAATCTATCTATTATACTGACTGGTAATTGAAAAAACTTTTACTAGGAAAGATAAAGCTAACCACTTTGTACCGGCCAATATAACGCTAACAACTACACTATAAGGGGGAAGCTCCCCCGCCTGGATATGGTTGTTGATGGATGTGATTTAACTGTGCCAACTTTATATTTCAAACTAAATACAAACTGAAACATAGATGCACAGAAAAAACCCCAGAAAAAAGACCAATGCTGGGAATCGAAACCAGGTCCTCAGCGTTCCGTGCTGCGTTGAAGAAAATAAAAAAATAAATAGAAAAAAATGAAGTTGAAGAAAATAAAAAAATAAATAGAAAAAGATGCTTCATACTTAACTTGTGCCAACTTTGTCTGTTGGTGTGCTATATGCTGTGTAATTGACTGGTTAGATCGTTTCCCCAAAATCGTAATTTCCTTGTAGCAAAATTTCCGTTCGCAGATTTTCCTAAATGCTTTTTTCTCACCATAGTTCTTTACTGAAGCTTATTTTCACAGTAGCGTTTTTTCCCAATTGGAATTGACACAGAAACAGTGTCGACGGAGCTCCGCTTACGCGGAGCTCCTTCTTCTGTGTGCTTTTGAGCCTTCGGGCCGATGAAAACTTAACATAACCTAAACCTACCTCGCTGCTTATCTAAAACAACGCTCTATTCCAAAATACTACGGTGTGCAACTTAAGAGGGTACGATGCGCACCATTTCTCCATACAAACGTAATCCCCCGTTTCCTCCCTGAATAATGGCTTTAGAGGCAATTTTTCTTTTACTGTGTAATCTGTATCTACCACAGCTACGCCCCTATGTTTCGTTTTTTTCCATATTTCAATTAACATAAGAAATATGAGCTTTCAAAAACTGAAAAAATTGCCCAATTTCAACGTCATTTTCAGACACTCATCAGAAAAGAATCCCTGATATAAACAAAAAAAGGAAAACATAGGGGCATAGCTAAATCTGTCCTCTAATTATTTTTGAAAAAAATAATTTTACTGGCCCAGTTTTCGAGAAGAAAACAGGGGATTACGAAATGCTGTTTTGATCAATTTTACGCGCCTATTAACGGTCTGAGCTGCAGTTGTCCCGCTCTCGCTGTACTGACACGAAGGGGTTCGGGCCAGACAGCGACATTTCATTAAAATACCTATTTCTCAAAAGTCTCTCAGGCATCGTACCCTCTTAATACCACATGAATAAATACGGAGCAGAATAAAAGCTTCCGAACAGAGCTCGAAATTCTTACCTATTATCATAGGGTTGTCGCTCGGTAAAAAAAAATAATTAAAAATCAAAATATTTTATTCAAACAAGTACCTAAGTATCTAATATCTGTATATCTACGTACGGACGTCTTGAAAAAAGGCCAGGTCAAGAGTACCCTAAACCGAAGAGCATGTATGAAGGGAATAATGAAAGTGGACGAAGCGAAACAAGTATGTAAGGATCGTAGCAAGTGGAAAGAAATGGTCTCTGCCTACCCCTACGGGAAAGAGGCGTGATTATATGTATGTATGTATGTACAAACACTACAACAGGTAGGCATCTTTAAAAACAACCGAACACCCGAACTATGAAGCTAAACGCTAAACAAACGGTCGCGTCGTCGCTGGCGGCACACCTAAACTTTGTCTACTCACTGAGCTAGTTCAAACCGGTTTGTCTCCCAGCGGGCGCCGGTGCACGCCCCCCCCCCCCCCGTCCTGTCTGTGACAGGTCACGCACACATATGTTGTGCGTGTAGTAGTGTAATGCGTGCGCGGCGTTGTTTGAACTTTTTATTCTGTTCCGTATTTATTCATGTGTTAATACTTTAATTATTGCAAATAAGGTGTATAATTACACAGCGTATCATGCCAAATTAGGCCGTTGTTTTAGATAAGCAGCGACCTATGTCAGGGGGGTTTCACTCCACAGTTTAGGTATGTTCGGCTGGCGCTCCTCCCGGGAGGAGTATGGCAGTAGGTTGTCGCGCGGCCTTCAGTTCGCACGCTAGCCGCGTCGCGCTTAATTAAGCATCTTTTTTTTCTGTGATTTTTGCAACAAACAATGACTTCTAAACGATATTATAAATAACTTACTTACATACTAAAGGTAGTTTACTGAATTAATACACACTGTTATCTTTCTTGATTTATATACCTACCAAATATGGGCGAGTGGGAACCCTGTGCCCTTGGTTTCGGATCAGCGGCGCCCAACGGAATATGAAAGCTCGTATCACACGATAAGTTTTAATTTCGCGTGCACGCAGTAGGAGTAGGAAAGTTTTTATACCTAAAGTTGACCTTTGTTCGAGAGTGATCCTTCTGTACGTTAGTACTATTACTTATTCTGTGCCTATGTTACTGTGTCGATTAAAGTTGGGAAAGAGCGCGATTGTGAAAATAAGCTTCAGTAAAACACCCATAGTGAGAAAAAAGCATTTAGGAAAATCTGCGAACGGAAATCTTGCTACAAGGAAATTACGATTTTGGTAAATTGGTCTAACCAGTCGTGTAATTGTGGGCAGGTTCGTCCCAGCCAACGAGACAGACCTGCAGCCCATGTACCAGGCCATGATCCAGGGCCAGACGCTGCACCCCGACCCTCAGGACGAGCTGGACGACGATGACCCCTACATGGACGGGGAGGAGTTTGATGAAGGTGCATACGTAATTGGGAATGTCTAAAAAAAAAATGCCAGTGGTTTTTATATTTTTATTGTATAGAACAGTCAATTATAAGAAACTAATTTCAATATTTTGTCATTTAGTGCTCTACTTTTTTCAAAATTAATTATTGAAACTATTTTGGTTGATGACGTCAGATTATAATTGAGGGCTCACGCAGTGCCAAATTTCTAAATCTATCTAAATGCGTACGATAAGGCAAGCCCTTTATTTATTTTTTGCGTAGTGGTACACTATACACTGTGTCACTTTACTGGCACTGTCAAAGTGCTAGATGTCAGACAGCGGGTTCAAATCAAACTCCGTAGTATAATCCACGCGTAAATTGTTAAGAATTCTAACCACACAGAATAAAGTACGACTTGAACCGGTCACGCAATTTACACCAATGACAAATGAAGGTCATTGCTTATTTGTTATATAATAAATTCATTACATAATATTAAAATTAAATAACTACAGAAAACGATTTAAAAAGCATTTATCTCGAAATGGTTTTCGTTTTTCTATACATTGCAAAAAAATAGACGTCCCCAATTAACTAAAAGTAACTAATTTGGCTCAGGGACCCAAAGAGGGTCTTGGCCTCCGAAACGAGAGCACGCCATCTGTCCCGATCCTGCGCAGCCTCTTGCCAGGCGTCGACTTGGAGACGTCGCAGATCCGCCTGGACACTGTCCCCCCAGCGGTACCTGGGTACCTGGGTCGCCCGACCGGGCGGCGACCAGTCGGTCGTCCCACGTACGCTCTCTTGGCAGCACGATCCTCTCCCATTCGGAGTAGGTGGCCGAACCAGCGAAGTCTGTATGATTTTGTTACGCCGATGATGTTGGGTTCAGCCACCGGCTCCTGGATCTCTATGTTTTTACGGATCCTCCACGTACCGTCGTCTCTCTTGACGGGTCCCAGGATCTTACGCAAGACCTTCCTTACCGCTACAAGGAGTTGACATTCCTCTTTTTGTGTTAGTGCCCAGGCCTCACAACCATACATAAGGATAGGTCTCACGACAGTTTTATAAATCCTTAACTTTGTATTCCTGCTGAGAAGCCTGGACACCAACACCTTGTGGAGGGCTGCGCTGCATCGCAATTAAATAAATAAATATCACGGGACAATTCACACCAATTGACCCAGTCCCAAAGTGAGATAAGCAAAGCTTGTGTTATGGGTACTAAGCAACGGATAAACATACTTTTATAGATAGATACAGAATTGTATCTCAATTTAATATTTACTTGTGCATTTGCTCCGTAGGGCACAACAGAAAAAAGAAAGAAGGGAATGCATACGGGAACATACCAAAATATACATATAAAATTTAAAACAAATAATGGACAAAATACATAATGGTCTTGATATAAAATTTTCCTTGAAACTATTCATTAAATGAACTTTTTTAATTGTGTAATCTACAGATTGGTTTAGGTTAGGTTAGGTTTATTTTATGAAAATCCTGAAAAGTTGTGAATTTCCAAGAAAATTGCATTATATCAAATGACCATTATGTATTTCGTCCATTATTATTTTTAAACTTTATATATTTTGATACGCACCCAATGCATACACGTTTCTTGTATGATGAGATGACCCCTGTTAATTGTTAACTTTATCTTATTTTTAGTATTTGTTGTTTTTTTTTCATTTCACGTTGGCTGTGGTGGCCTTGTGGCCTGTGCCCTCAAGCAGAGGGTCGTGTCATGGGTTCGAGTCCGGGCTTGCACCTCTGAATTTCCGGAATTTACGTGTGAAATTATATTTGAAATTTACCATGAGTTTTCACAGTGAAGAAAAACATAAAACATTACCTTTATACACCTAAGAAATAATTTAATGGTGTGTGTGAAGTTCCTAATCAGCACCGGGACGTGTATGTATAGGCTGGGATTATGATGATTTCACGTTACAGTAAAATTACATAAAGTTTACCACTGACAGATGGTTTGCCTTCATTTCATATTCAACTTTAACAACCTACAAATAAAGCCAATTTTAGAATACTGTTGCCCACGTTTGCAGATTTTGTAATAGCTACTTTATTTGTATGGTGTTAAAGTTGGAAATGAAATGAAGGCAAGCCAATCTGTCAGTGGTAAACTAAAAGTAAACGTGTTGTAATTCTGATGTTTGCAGGAGACGAAGAGTTCGAGGACGCCGAAGAGAGTAACGCGTCTCCCGAGGACGCGGCCGCGCGCCTGCGCACTCTGCGCCTCGAGAACACCAACGGGACGCACCCCGCCGGTGAGTCATCCTCTCTGTGTGAAGTTCCCAATCCGCAATACGCCCGTGTGGGAACTTAAGCTCAAGCCGTCTCAATTTGAAAATTCCAAATTCGTTCACCCACGATTCTCTGGCTCAAATCAGAATCAGGTTTTCAATGTATACTAATCCCACCAAAAACATACATGTGAAAAATGTTAGCCAACTTCAAAACTAAAAATATGCTTGGACTTCGCAGACTAAAGAATTGAGTAATTTGTTGAATCAGGCGTTACTTTGCGGAGGTCCATATTAATGAACTGAAACAATTGCTTTTCTCACCCGCGACCTTACGATAGTAACGTTTATGTAAGAAATGTGTGTTCATGCAGTTAACTTATGTTAAATCGAAGCTTAAGATTTGATTTGGCCTCTTTCTACTTTTCACAGTATATGGCTAATCAACTTATCTTCTATATTTTATTTGCTGGTAAAAACTAGCCAAGTTATCTTTCAAATCTTCACTATTTCAAGTCTTAAATTCACAATTTTCTAATTTTTCCCTTTGTATAAACGCAATTACTTAATTGGATGCCAAATTTGAATTTCCTGGGACGTCTGGAAGTGGGTTAGGTTTTTGGTCTAAATGTCAGTCAGTGAAAAAATGGCGATATTTAGAAGTTTGTGTCTCAATAACCGTTTATTTTAAAAGTTTTTTTTTTCATTTCAGACGGTGAGGACGAGATTGGTGATGAGTGAACCGCCTCAAGCGGTTGGTTTAGCTTTTTTAATTTTCCAATGTAAACTATGATGTAGGTATCAATTATTATAAACTGGTTCGCACAATGTTTAAATGTTTTAAAAATAACTACAGTGTATTTTACTAATAGTCGGCAATCTTCGTGGAAGTAATCACCAGAATTTGGCAATTTTGGCATAATTCTAAATAACAACGGCTAAAATGCGAAGTCGCCAGACTTAAGTGGCAGTGGGAAGGGCACTTTGCTCATAGAACCGATGGCCTACGGGGTAGTGAGATTCTAGTCTAGACCATTGATTCCCAAAGTGGTCCAGGTGGACCCCTGAGGCGTCCACGGGAGGCTCGACAAAAAAATGAGGGTTCACTATTCGTAAGTGGGGATCCACGAAAATTCATCTGGTTACGATAGTGAAGAACTAAAATATACTACGTATATTTCTATTTTTACTACTCCGAATGGGGAGTTTTCTAAATAAAGTAGAATTGATTGGTTCCTTGTGCTGTGAGTAGATGTCAAAAACGTAAAGTTGGTATTTTGATTGGTCAATTTTACTTTTTTGACATCCACTCACAGCTCAATCAGTTAGGTAATTTAATTAACTAACCAATCAATTCTCAATTAGTTTTTTTGAAAACTGTTAATTCGTAGTTGGAACTCAGCCGCAACGAAAATTTCCATAGTTAAATCTAATCTTCACATTTTTTGTCGAGTTATGGGAATATGGTAGAAATGTAGCGGCACGGGTCTACCGGAACCAGGTAAAGCTCCAAACGCACAGCCAGCGGAGGCGTGGCGGTGCGGTGGCGGTGACGGTTGTAATATTCTAAGTTGTATGAACGGTTGTGCGGTACCGTGTCGCGAACTCGTTTATACAAGTTAGAATATTACAACGTCACCGCCACGCCTCCGCTGTCTGTGCGTTTGGAGCATAAATTTTGAAAGTGGTCTATGAAAAATGTTTGGGAATGTTCTAGAGTGGCGACTGCGAATCGAAAGACGTGGTGTAGGGAGGCCCCCACCAAGATGTACCGATGACCTGGGGCCTGTTGCATAACAAAGTATAGTCGACCAAGTAAGTCCTTTACCATTTTTTGTGACAGTTCCTACATCAGAATAAAAACAATAAGGCTGATTGTCACATTGACTTGTAAGTGAAAATAGCCTTTGATGTCTTAAGTCATACAACTGACATTGAACTTTAGGGTGATAAAGGAGTTTCTTGGTCGACTATACAACTTATATTACAAGCGGAACTCCCTTTCTAGTTAATATAACTGAAGCGAGAGTTCCGGTTGTAATATTAGTTGTACTTTGTTATGCAACAGGCCCCTGGTAAAATTCCCATGAGCCACTTAAGCTGCGCGTAGCGTAGGACCGATTGTTGTAGAATTCTTTTGGGGGGGGGGGGGGGGGAGAAATTTGTCTAGTAGGACGTCTTTTGGTTGATGAAAACACGAAGACAGCCAATGCCTATTCGTAAAATAGAAGTAGTACTTATATTCTCGGTGTTAATCATTCTCCAATAACTTAAGATTTTACATTAAATCTTGAAATAAGTTTCAGTTATTGGCTGCGCAGGACTACATCATTGGTATAGCTTCTAGTTTTAATTTATTTTTTAACTTCACGCATTTTAAGAACATGTTCGATTAACTGTGAATGATACGGAACCAAAATAAAATTGTAATTTTTATACAGTATGCATGTATAAAATATTTCAACACGCTCATACTCTCAAAATAATATCAAGTTTTATATACGCGTTTAGGAACTTTCTCAATAAATTGTTATTTCAGACCTTATAATACGAAGTTCAAAATTCTAAGTTCTTATCGTGCCGATCTTTCACGCTAATAGATTAAATATGAGAGTGAGCGAGATGGTAGAATACTAACTTCGAAGTAGCCTGGTCGTGGTGGGAAAATTTAAACTATTCTGGCTTCATTACGAATTTGTTACGAAAACTTTTGATGATTTCTTGAATATGGAACATTAAGACAGCAAATTACCATATCGATACCTTAGTTCACATTCATACTAATTACAATGAACTGCACAATTAAGTAGTAGTTTTGTACACTAGCACATACAGTGCTAATTTGTATATGCAGTTCATTGTAATTAGTATGAATGTGAACTAGGGTATCGATGTACGAAAATCTGAACTATTGTAAATGAAGACCATTGAATAACTTTTCAGCATTTGTTTTTAGTCAGATACTTTATTTGTAGATTACAACGGAGCTAGGTTTGTCGGAGGCACGATATTTTTAGTCTCTTAATATCTGTAGAAACTAGATGCCTTTCAACTTAAAATAGTTTAAAGTACAGATTTTCGTCGAATCTAAATATTGTTATTTCGAAGGTTTGTGTAATACGATTAGTTTTCTGTTTTTCTGTAGATTACGAGATTAGCATTTTGGTACATTCTCTATAGTCAAATTTAATGGGGGTTTGGTATTAAAAACGCCAAAATTATTGGTCTCGATTTTTTTCCCAAAACAGCCCAGTATTTGATTATGGAATCTGCACGTCCTAATTGTAACTGTAGAATAAGATAGTGCCACCATTTAAATTTTCTTTTGGTTATGTCATAAATGAGAACTAGTTATGTTTAACATTAACCTGTTTTAATTTGCTTTGTAAGAATTTTCCACTGTATTTGTGTCAATAGATGGGTGATATGAAAAGACGAATGTTTTCTGTAAAATTAATGCCTATTTAGGTTTTATTAATCCGAAAGATATTTCTTTGGGCACTTGTTATTCGTTTTTTCATGACATCGGTCGAATGACTCGTATATAAATATTATGTTTGCGGTTTTGTTGCTGTCTCTAGTTGATGAAGGAAACTGTAAAATATTTCCGTAAAATTGAAGCGTTTAATTTTGTTCTTACACGCTCGTGTGTAGAATAGATTCTTACTCGAATTGTATTTTGTCTAAGAAAAATATAGTTTTACTTTATAATATAAAGTATTTTTAAATATCCACAAACGCCTCGGCTAAAAGAAAGCTCATTCTTAAAATGTCCACCTTAAGCTGTCACAAGAGCATAATTTAATTACCAAATACTGGTTTCGATGAGGTTCTTTTACTATAAAAAAAATATACGGAACCTCAGGGCGTTTATTCGAATTTCCACCGCTTTATTTACCAGGTCATATTTTTTAAGAAATGACTAGATTTTGATGAGGCTTTAGGTTATATATTAGAGGTCCTGTACGTCTACCATATAACTTGAAACCGTATCGTAATTTTCTGCCATTTCTTAAAAAATGTGGTTAAAATGCTCGATAAACGCCCCTTAAACCTGGCCGGCGTAGTTATTCAAGCGAAGCACGCCTCTATTGTACGCCACTAAAGTCGGGTTTAGCGTGGAGCTTTACTCGTTGCCAATTGGTACTTCGCAAAAATGAAAAAAAAAAGAGAAAATTAATGTGATATTTTTGTAGGAGCTTGTTTTCTACGCCATTCCTAATACGTAAAAGTCAAATAATATTTCTAATTTTGATATGAACTGTACCGCGGGTGAAACTGGCATGCTATTTGAGAAATAATGAAGTTTAAAGCTACTTTGATCCAGATGAAGGTTCAAACAAGCCTAGTTAATCGTAAAGCTACTTTGAACCTTGTCATTGCGTGAAGATCACTTTGACGTTGTACTTTGCGACGCATATATCCAAATTTATTTATTACACAAAAGAAGCAGCCAAGTTGTTTTATTATTAATTAATAGCATTTATGAAAGTGCAAGTTACGTTAAAGATTTTATGAAATATTATTTGAAATTTGCATCTCAAAAAGTGAACATGTTACGCTCAAGACGCCTGTAGTAATTGTATTCCAAGCATGTTCTGGTAACGCAATTTTTATTAATAAACCATATCATTAAAGCGTTTGTTTAATTATTTTACACTGGCTTTTGCTCACGACTTTGTCTGCGCATATTTCAAATTTGTGTTCTGTACTAAATAATCAAAGGTTTAAGGTACTCAACTCGTTAACGAAATGTAAACAAACATGAACAACCAACAGTCATGGCGTCGGGTTAGCCAGCCAAATGCAATATTTGTAATTGATTTCACGCGTCGCATTATAAATAAATATCACAGGACAATTCACACCAATTGGGGATGTCTATTTTTTTGCAATGTATAGAAAATCGAAAACCATTTCGAGATAAATGCTTTTTAAATCGTTTTCTGTAGTTATTTAATTTTAATATTATGTAATGAATTTATTATATAACTAGCTTTTGCCCGCGACTTCGTACGCGAAGACAATAACGTTAGTTGTTTGGATGAAAATTGGCACACAGGTAGTTTATTACATGAATTAACACATAGGATAATGCCAGGAAAATGAAAAGTTCCCGTGGAATAGGAATAAGTGAATTCTATAGCCGCTAAGCCGTGGTGCCCTAGTGGTCAGACCTATGGACTCTTAAGCTGAGGGTCGTAAGTTTGAGCCCAGGCTTGCACCTCTGAGTTTTTCCGAATTCATGTGGTAAATTACGTTTGAAGTTTACCATGAGCTTTATAGTGAAGGAAAACATCGCGAGGAAAGCTACACACACCTGAGAAGAAATTCAATGGTGGGGTGAAGTTCCCAAATCTACTGCCCAAGTTCTCTCGTTCTGGGAGGAGGCCTGTGCCTGATTGAAACAGGCTTTTTTTTATCCCGGAAAGTGCAAAGTAAAGTTTCCGCGGGACAGAAATTCCTTTTTTGACCTTTTTAGAAAATCAGAGACGTAGCTTTTTATTATTAGTGAAATCATTTTAACAATCAGCCCCTATATTCAATTCACTTATTTCTATCCCGTGGGAATTTAGTATTTTCCCGTAGTAAAGTAACCTATGTCAATCAGGGATACTGTAGCATACTATTAGTGGGGTTTTTTTTAAATCAGCCACAAATTTGGATTGACTTACTTCTATCCTGCGGGAATTTTGCATTTTCCCGAAGATGAGTAGTAGTCTATACCAATCAGTAATAGTGTAGCTTTCTATTGGTGAAAGAATTTTCAAAATCAGCCCCAAAGTTGAATTCAGTTTTTTCTATCCCGTGGGAATTTTGCATTTTCCTGAAGAAAAAGTAGCCTATGTCAATTGGGGATAGTCATATCATATCATATGAAAGAATTTTTAAAGTCAGTGCCGATTTTGAATTTACTTATTTCTATCCCGCGGGAATATTTTATTATCCTGGAAAAAGTACCCTATGTAAATAAGGGATACTGTAGCTTACTATTAGTAAAAGAATTTTTTAAATCAGCCCCGAAGTTGAATTCACTTATTTCTATCCCGCGGGAATTTTCATTTTCCCGAAGAAGAGTAGTCTATACCAATGAGGAATAGTTGTAGCTTTCTATTGTTGAAAGAATTTTCAAAATCAGCCCCGAAGTTGAATTCAGTTTTTTCTATCCCGTGGGAATTTTGTATTTATCCGAAAAAAAAGTAGCTTTTGTTAATTGGGGATAGTCATATCACATAATATGTAAGAATTATTAAAATCAGCTACGAAATTGAAATAATTTATTTCTATCCCGTGGGAATTTTGAATTTTCCCGCATAAAAAGTAACTTATGTCAATCAGGAATAGTGCAGCTTTCTATAGGTGAAAGAATTTTCAAAATCAGCTCCGAAGTTTAATTCAGTTTTTTCTATCCCATGGGAATTTTGCATTTTCCTGAAGAAAAAGTAGCCTATGTCAATTGGGGATAGTTATATTATATCATATGAAAGAATTTTTTAAATCAGTGCCGGTGTTGAATTTACTTATTTCTATCCCACGGGAATTTTTCATTTTCCCGAAGAAGAGTAGTCTATACCAAATCAGTTGTAGCTTTCTATTGGTGAAAGAATTTTCAAAATCAGCCCTGAAGTTGTATTCAGTTTTTTCTATCCCGTGGGAATTTTGTATTTTCACGAAGAAAAAATAGCTTTTGTTAATCGAGGATAGTCATATCACATAATATGTAAGAATTATTAAAATCAGGTACGAAATTGAATTAATTTATTTCTATCCCGTGGGAATTTTTGATTTTCCCGGATGAAAAGTAGCTTATGTGAATCAAGAACAATGTAGCTTTCTAATGGTCAAAGAATTTTTAAAATTGGCTCAATAGTTTCAGAGATTCTGCTATAAACAAAAAAACAAAGAAAGTTTAGATATTTCCCTATCCCGTGGGAATTTCGAAAGATATATACTGTGGCGGGTTTTTTTGTAGAAAGAAAGAAAGAAGAAAGAAAATACATTTATTTACAACAACACAAGACTATTGTAGGACTATTTAAGATAAACATTTCCATCATACATTACATATGTGTAACTCTAGCGGTTTTGGCATTCCTGCGAAGAATTCGTTTATCGCTATCCTTCGGGAACTATGCAATTTTCCGGGATAAAAAGTATCCTGTATGTTAATCCGGATTATAAACTATATGTGTGCTAAATTTCATCAGAATCCGTCAAACCGTTTTAGCGTGAAAGAGTAACAAACATCCATCCACACATACATACATTCTTACAAACTTTCGCGTTTATAATATTAGTAGGACAAATAAGCAATGACCTTTATTTGACATTGGTGTAAATTGGGGATGTCTAAAAAAAAATACCCATGGTTTTTATATTTTTTTTGTATAGAAAAGTCAATTATAAGAAACTAATTTCAATATTTTGTCATTTAGTTCTCTACTTTTTTCAAAATTAATTATTGAAACTATTTTAGTTGATGACGTCAGATTATAATTGAGGGCTCCCACAATGCCAAATTTCTAAATCTATCTAAATGCGTACGATAAGGCAACCCATTTAATTATTTTTTGCGTAGTGGTACACTATACACTGTGTCACTTTACTGGCACTGTCAAAGTGCTAGATGTCAGACAGCGGGTTCAAATCAAACTCCGTAGTATAATCCACGCGTAAATTGTGAAGAATTCTAACCACACAGAATAAAGTTGAACCGGTCACGCAATTTACACCAATGTCAAATGAAGGTCATTGCTTATTTCTTATATTATAAATTCATTACGTAATATTAAAATTAAATAACTACAGCAAACGAGTTAAAAAGCATTTATCTCTAAATGGTTTTCGATTTACTATACATTGCAAAAAAATAGACATCCCCAATTGCGTGACCGGTTCAAGTCGTACTTTATTCTGTGTGGTTAGAATTCTTCACCATTTACGCGTAGATTATACTACGGAGTTTGATTTGGACCCGCTGTCTGACATCTAGCACTTTGTCAGTGCCACTAAAGTGACACAGTGTAGAGTGTACCACTACGCAAAAAATAATTAAAGGGGTTGCCTTATCGTTCGCATTTAGATAGATTTAGAAATTTGGCATTGTGGGAGCCCTCAATTATAATATGACGTCATCAACTAAAATAGTTTCAATAATTAATTTTGAAAAAAGTAGAGAACTAAATGACAAAATATTGAAATTAGTTTCTTATAGTTGACTTTTGTATACAAAAAAAATATAAAAACCACTGGTAATTTTTTTTAGACATTCCCAATTGACCTAGTCCCAAAGTAAGCTAGACAATGCTTGTGTTATGGGTACTAGGCAACGGATAAACCTACTTATATAGATAGATACATACTTAAATACATATTAAACACCCAAGACCCGAGAACAAACATTCGTATTTTTCATACAAATATCTGCCCCGACACGGGAATCGAACCCGGGACCTCAAGCTTCATAGTCAGGGTCTCTAACCACTAGGCCATCTGGTCGTCATTATCGACGTACTCTTTTGTTTAATCGTTTGATAATAACCCTAATCCGGTTTTATTTGGGGTGTATGACAATAGAAAAAGTGGGACGGGTTTTTTTTCATATTATATTTCACTAGCTTTTGCCCGCGACTCCGTCCGCGTGGAATTAGTAATTTGGGCAGCTTATTTTTTTTATCCAATTTGCTTTTACATCAATTATGGCTCTCCTTAGTTCCTCGTTTCATTATTTCTATTGCGGCGAGAAAACCGCCCTCATAAGAAGTGATGCAACTGTTTTTTCACTTCTCATGCTCTTAAAATGTTACTTTAGTCTCTGCATATCGGGACTAAAGCTCTTGTTTGATCTCTAGGGATTAAAGTAAATTTTTTTTAATTTACTTTGGAAACCCCTAAACTGCCAATCACGGTGTTTGTGAATGGAGGATTATTGCAATTTTCAGTGACTGGGCATAGACAATTTTAAAATATTCCACAGACCGCAGCGCGCTCAGTAGCGCTCCGTAGCGCCCCGCGCTTCGGTCTGTGGAAGCCTTTAGGGCGTGGAAATAACCTCAAAATGACAACTGTATAAAAAATATTTAAAAAAATAATAATTTCGCAAAACACGATGAATAATTACGAATATTAATCTATTTAATTATATTAAAGATGAATTCATTTTATTATGCATACTTAGTCCAATTAGCTATGAAATTATTTTCAAGTTTGAATCTGTTGGCTAAATATGCAACATTTAAAGCGTCACTCAACAAAAAAAAACCGCGGAACAAAAAATTGCTATTTGAATTCTGAACAGACGTCCATTGCTCGTATTGAGCGAACGTTGCATAAAAGTAATATTGTAGATTTGTATAAAACATCGTTTTTTTCCTCGCATTCAAAGTGAAAAGTAGAGTGTTTAACGCGTGACTAAACTATTAGCGTTTTAAAAGGAAAAACCACCATGATATGTCAATACGGTATATTGGACACGAGTAAAGACTAACAGCGTTGCTAGGACACAGTAGAAGAACACAATACATATTTAAACACAAGGAGGTTTACAATCTCTAACACCACCCCTTAAACCGATCTTGTGAACTACATACACGCTGTTGACTATCTAAACCTAAGTCATTCACAAAAGACTTGTGTTTGTCTACCGACAAAGGTTTTGTTAAGACATCCGCCGTCATTTTGGACGTTGGCATAAAATTAACATTAACTGCGCCACTGTTCACCGCCTCCCGGACGAAATGATGACGTATGTCTATATGTTTCGACCTACCATGAAACATAGTATTTTTAGCTAGATTTATAGCCGACTGATTATCATTGAAAATTATTATATCTACTTGCTTACCTATACATTCATTGAGGAAAGTCTTTATAAACAATGCCTCCTTACATGCATCAGAAAGTGACATATACTCCGCCTCGGTAGGTGATAACGCGACGGTACGTTGTTTCCTACTTTCCCAGCAAGTAACAGAATTTCCAATTTTGAAGACATAGCCCGTATAAGACCGTCTATCAATCTCATTAGAAGCCCAGTCTGCGTCTGCAAATCCCGTCACAGATAAACGACTGCTCTTCTCATAGGTAATGCTGTAGTTAATTGTACCTCTGAGATAACGCAACACGCGTTTAGCCGCTTTCCAGTGGACTTCAGAATAACAGTTATTGAACTGGCTCAACACGCTGACAGCGTGACATATATCAGGACGCGAACAAACAGCAACATACATAAGACAACCTATCAACTCACGATATTCTAAGCTGTCATCTTTCCCTTCAGCTTTACTTAATTTCTGACACTGCATCGGAGTCTCAACAGGCTTACAGTCTTGCATTTTATACTTTTCCAGTATCGTCTGGATGTATGCGCTTTGATCAAGCTCAATATTGCCATTCTGTTTCCTGATTCTTAATCCTAGAACTCTTTCTACAGGACCAAGATCTTTCATCACAAACTCTTTCATCAATAATTCTTTAATCTTGACTTTTTCCGCATTATAATTGCTAAATATTACTAGATCATCGACATAAAGAGCGATGATTACAAGCTTATCGCCATTTCTCTTAATGTAGACGCATGGTTCCGAGATCAATTTCTTGAACTTTAGTTTATTTACAAGTACGTGATTAATCTTCTCATTCCATGATTTAGGCGCTTGTTTTAGACCATATACAGCCTTATGTAGTCGATACACTTTATTCTTGCCTTTTCCTGCTTCGAAGCCTTCTGGAATTTCCATGAACACAGTCTCTTTCAAGTCTCCATTTAGAAAAGCTGTTTTAACGTCCATGTGGTCAATCTCCATGTCGTACTCCGCAGCCAAAGCTAATAACATCCGTATGGTTTCGTATCTCACTACAGGCGAAAATGTTTCAAAGTAATCCACTCCATACTTTTGTGTAAATCCTTTTGCCACAAGACGTGCTTTGTACTGTAACAGTTCACCATTAATCCCTCTTTTCTTCTTAAAAATCCATTTAGTCTTTACCGGTTTTGCTCCTTTCGGTAAATCAGCTAATGTAAAGCACTTGTTATCCAAAAAGGATTGATACTCGTCTTTGATCGCAGCTCGCCACTGCTTAGCTTCAGGACCACTTAACGCTTCCTTTACTGTTCTCGGCTCGTCAGTACAGCATGCTTCACCTGTCAAAAATGCACACAGGAAGGAATTATCATCGGCTTCCTCAAACACAGCTCTCGAATCATCTGTATCAAATGAAACATCCGGAACATACGTGGCATCTGACAATTGATCTGCGACGTCACTACTTGTCGTAGACTCGGTGTCATCAGCATTATCTATTCTCTCAGAAATTTCTTCTGACTGTACACTGACCTCAGGAACAGAAGGAATTTCAGGTTGGAAAACTACAACAGATTCTTCTTTCGATAAGTTAAGATGCTTGAGGAATTTGTTCTCTACAAACTTAACATTTCTTGCGATTGTACACTTAAAACTCTCAACGTCTAAGAGTCTGTACCCTTTGGTATTCTCACAATACCCTGCGAATATATAAGGTTTCGCTTTCCGATCTAATTTCTTTCGGTTATTTTGAATAGCGTACGCCAAGCAACCAAACACACGTAAGTTATCTAAGCTCACCTTACGTCCAGTGTAACGTTCTTCTGGCGTCTCACCTCTAACTGCTTTTGTAGGAGAGCGGTTCTTGATGTACACCACAGTGTTCGCGGCTTCAGCCCAGAAGCGTTGATCCAAACCAGCTTCCAGAAGCATACAGCGAACCGCCTCGACAATCGTACGGTTCGCGCGTTCAGCAACAGAATTTTGCTGTGGACAGTGAGGAACAGTAGTTTGATGACGAATTCCACACTTATTCAAATACTGCTTGAATCTTGCACTAATGTACTCGCCTCCGTTATCACTTCTCAAGACTTTAATTTTTTTATTAGTCTCGTTCTCCACAAGAGCTTTAAAATTCATAAAACACTCAAAAACTTTGTCTTTTGATTCAATTAAAAAACAAAATGTCTTCCTCGAAAAATCGTCAGTAAAAGTTAGCAAATATCTCGCGCCGCCTATCGATTTCACCGGCATAGGCCCGCACACGTCAGTGTGTATCAAGCCTAATAATTCAGTTGCACGTGAAAAAGATTTCTTAGGAAAGGGTAATTTAGTTGCCTTACCTTCAATACAAGAGATGCATTGCTCATACGTTGATACATCATAGTCGATACCAGTAGCCATACCACTCTTGAGTAAATTCATACTCCGACTGTTCAGATGTCCAAGCCGACGATGCCACAAACCCTGGGTTTCAACCTTCACTTGGGTTTCAGAGGAGACGTTCACCGGCATGCGGTGTTCACGCGTAACGGGATTAACAGACGCACCCCCGGATTCTAATAAATAAAGACCGCTAGTGCCCCGTTTCGCAACAGCAATTACCGTACCATTATCATAAATATTACATAAATTCGATGTAAAATTTACTTCAAAACCTTTCTGTGTCAAAATACTGACAGATAACAAATTACATGACAATTTCGGTATAAAAACTACATTACTGACAGTTATCAAACGGTTTTGTAAAAAAAGTTTCACATTACCACGACCCGCAGTAAAAAGTTTTTCACCGTTCGCTACGCTAATTTCTTTCGACGTATCGGACACAAAATCATGCAAAATGTTTTTATTGTTCGTCATATGACACGTTGCACCACTATCGACGTACCACTCATCTGGATCCAGCTTCACCGCCAATGCCGACAGCATGGTCTTGTTATCTGGAGCTTGAGTTTCCTGCGCACCCTGATGACTGGGACTAGATGGCGTGTCCTTACCCGGCGCTTTCTTCCTGCAGTTTTTAGCATAGTGACCTACTTTGCCACATCGAAAGCACTTAGAACGCTTTGTAGTCGAACTAGCTAAGGCATTCTCTTCCGTACCACCTGCAACTTCTTCACCTCTTCTCTGTGCTTCCTGTAATAATTTCATCTTCACCAGATCACTAGAGAGAGAAAGGTTGCTGTGCTCTAATGCCATTATGAGGGGATCAAAATCTTTGGAGAGCCCACTAAGCATTATTATTGCAACGAACTCGTCGTCCAGAGCAGCATTGATATCCTGCAGTTGTTGGGCAATATCTAAAATTCTTGTAGTATACGCCTCCATACTATCAAACTGCTGTAGGTTCAAGCCAAATAACATGCGGAGCAAACCTAATCGTCTACCCAAACCTTTGTCCTCGAACGACTTTTGCAAGTTCTTCCAGGCATCAAACGCTGTGTTGCAATTTCTGACGACTGAATAAACAGCTGGCTGAACACTGAGACAAATTCGTGCTAGCGCTTTCTCCTGTTTCTTCCTGTCTTCGCACTCTGGTTTTCCTGTCTTGAGATCCTCAACGACGCATTCGAACAGCTCTTCGTGTATGAGTATCATCTTCATTTGAAATTTCCAGGTGGTGTAGTTGCTCACCCCGGAGAGTTTTTCAACATTTATTTGACTACCCATGTTCGTGAACTTTTTGATTACGTTTTAATTATTATATTGTAATCACATGCGTGTTTTTATACGCTCTGCTACCATATTAGCGTTTTAAAAGGAAAAACCACCATGATATGTCAATACGGTATATTGGACACGAGTAAAGACTAACAGCGTTGCTAGGACACAGTAGAAGAACACAATACATATTTAAACACAAGGAGGTTTACAATCTCTAACATAAACTACCATAATGACACGCGAATTATAGCCACCCTCGCCCTGCTCGGGTGGCTAAATATCTTATGTCATTATGGCTTGTTTTAGTCCCTTGTTGAACCATCTACTATTTCATCGCCGCCGCCACCAGCAATAGAAATAGTTGGAGAATCTGTCCACCCTTTATTTGTTTATAACATTACTAGCTGTTGCCCGCGACTCCGTCTGCGGAGAATAGGGATATAAAAAATTGCCTACGACCTCTATTCTCAGACCTACCGAATACAGATAAGTTTCATAAAAACCGGTCAAGCCGTCTAGGAGGAGTTCGATAACAAACACCGTGACACGCGATTTTTATATATTAGATAAGGTACTTGATAAATCACAATGAAACCCAAATATTTTCACTACGTTTATTATGAAAACACAATACATTATAACTATAGTTCATTTATTGTAACAAGTAAAGAATAGCGTCGCGTTAAATGTACTCATGTACGTTAGAATCAGCACGAAAAATTCTATAAAATAAAAATAATTCAACAAAAAGTTTACTTAACCGTTTCTGGGTGACAATCGCGTCCTGAACGTTCGAATTTTTGTACCTACATTCATACACTCGACACTTCACTTAGTACTTATTATATAATCTAGCAACCTCAAATTTCTAGGGAACGGTCGCAGCATAACCGGGCGCTGTTAAATAACAACACGATGGAAAAACTGTGGG
Organism: Archips crataeganus; assembly: GCA_947859365.1. Classification (NCBI taxonomy): domain Eukaryota; kingdom Metazoa; phylum Arthropoda; class Insecta; order Lepidoptera; family Tortricidae; genus Archips; species Archips crataeganus. The sequence continues at coordinate 2,559,501 of OX402071.1, read as the reverse complement.
ACCGTCGAGGCGAAATTATATTAAACCATCGCCAGAAGCATATGAGCGTCAGGTTCCCATTGCACTTATTCTACTTGTCACCACATCGCTCCATATATTTCCGGCAAGGTTATACTTATACCAAAATCACATATTATTATGTCAAAAAACGGAAATACACGTTACATTATATCCAGCTACAAAAATACAAGTCAAATGACAGTTTCGGCCGACTTTACTCTCAACTACGGAACACCTATTTAAATCTCGTCATAAATTTATAAAATATACAACAATATTGATTAATTTGAACCAGTGAATTAATTTGTAATATTCGAAGTTTTGATTATTGCAATTACGTGGATTCAACTATTGAATGTACTATTAAAACGTATTGATATGGAAACTTCGAATACTATCGTATTCACGTTTAACTGATTTTTTAAAATTAACGTGACAGAACCAAAAGGGGCGCACAGGTTTCTATTAACAATTTTATTTACTGAATGAAGATATCAGTTATTTTTAATTTAGTAGGCGTTGCGACAAGCGTCAAATTGTAATATAAGGAGCTGTAACAAGTACACCACGAGCGGAAGCGACAAGCGATGCGCGGGGAACGAGTGATGATGTAACTGTTAGCATACTGAAGTCTTATTTCTTTCTCTACCACAGTCTTTTATAAAAATGGTGACATGAAAAAGGTTCATGAATTTAGTGTAACACCGCTCGCCGCCCGTCGCGCCGCTTGTCGCTACGCGCTAACCGTAACCATAGGAATAGAGACTACATACACCAGTATAAAGAGCGCGCGCAGACAGAGAGCGGTCTGGCGTTCCGCGTTCCGAGTTCCGAGTTCTGCGTTCTTTCGAATGTACTAGGTCCCTTACGATAACGCACACAGCAGGCGGTCGGAACTCTCGAGCGGTCAAAACACACAACTCTGAACGCGGAACGCGGAACTCCAGACCGCTCTCTGTCTGCGCGCGCTCTTAGATTTTGAAAAACGTTGCTACAATTTCGTGATTTTTTGCCATTGCTCTAAATGTGTATTTTAAAAGCAAAATTCTTGCGTTTGTCATGTTCGAGGCACCCTGTGGCTATAACAGTGACTGCCAGTTTCAATCCACGTGAAACGTTATTCGGAGAATTATTCGATTTACGGTATTAAAATTAAGGTGGAAGGCACAAATACCGCGGAGCACTTACACGATTAAGTGAGAATGTGAAGGCCATGCCACAACAAACCGGGAGCGCGGGGCGCCGACGGAGCGTGCCCAGCGCGGTCAATAACACTGAATAAAATACGGTGTGCCGCGCCGCCGGTGTGTGTCACCGTATATTTGATTCAGTGTTATAGAGCGCGCTGGGCACGCTCCGTCGGCGCCCCGCGCTCCCGGTTTGTGTTGGCCTTAACCTTTTGAACGCCAGTGTCGGCTACAGACGACAATAAGGTAATACAAAAATTAACCAACCCGCATCCGAATAAAAATCAATTTAGTTCGTAACAAAAACGATGTGGCGTTCAAAAAGTATGCTACACGGTCAGCCGATGCGAGCTAGGGGCGCTGCCATATGGCCTTGGCTGCTGCTGAGCACCTTTCACTTTATTCCCACTCCGCGGCCGGCTGTAATGCGACATGCGATAGATGGACGAATAATTGGGGATGTCTATTTTTGCAATGTATAGTTAATCGAAAACTATTTCGAGATAAATGCTTTTTAACCCGTTTTCTGTAATTATTTAATTTTAATATTATGTAATGAATTTATTAAATAACAACTAAGCAATGACCTTCATTTGACATTGGTGTAAATTGCGTGACCGGTCCAAGTCGTACTTTATTCTGTGTGGTTAGAATTCTTCACAATTTACGCGTGGATTATACTACGGAGTTTGATTTGGACCCGCTGCCTGACATCTAGCACTTTGACAGCGCCAGTAAAGTGACACTAGTCACAGTGTACCACTACGCGAAAAAATAATTAATTAAGTATCTACGCATTTAAATAGATTTAGAAATGTGTCAGTGTGGGGAGCCCTCAATTACGATCTGACGTCATCAACCAAAATAGTTTCAATAATTAATTTTGAAAAAAGTAGTTATCTAAATGACAAAATATTGAAATTGGTTTATTATAATTAACTTTTCTATACAAAAAAAAATATAAAAACCACTGGTATTTTTTTTAGACATTCCCAATTTGAGGCGATGGAAAAGTCTCACTTTAAAAATTTACTTGTATACTAAATTCGGAAGTTTTGCTTGTACTATGTACTAGTCTTTATTCTTATGCGGTTAGTGTTTTCACACAAATGTTACAGATAAAATTTGTAAGTAGCTAAAGGGATGCCCATGAATTACGTGAGGCAATTATGGCGATTCCGCAGCCCTCTCCCATGCTGAGAGGGCGTGAGATTTGTTTCGACCCCCTACCCCCTTAAGCTTAAGTGTGATTTTTCAAAGGACATTTTAGTGTAAATACAATAGGCAAGTTCATCTGTGCCTGATCGAGTGTAGGATTTGGCCTGACTTAAAAAAATAAACATTTCTTTATTTGATTCAATCACATTCTTTCGTAATTTTACAATGTTATATGTCATATTTGCCGACGTGTGATTCGGCTTGACCCCTTGCCAGCTAATCGCCTCATGTAATTTACGAATCTCTCCGAACAGATCGCAGATTTTGTCACAGTACCCTAAGGACATGTTATACAATACTGCTACAAACTAGCATATCTTCGGACGCTTCTTTAGTCTATTTACAGAATGGAAGAAAGAGATCGGAAGGGCCTTCATACCTTGCCTTATTATGCTTAGTCACTCAATGGGGTGCTACGCTCGGAGTTTTTCTGTGAGATAATAATAGAGTTAAGATGAGAAGCAAAGTGAGCGATATAGCCCGAAGAATTGCCGACTGGCAGTGGGCATATTGCTCGAAGAATTGATGGCTGACAGAATGGTCTTGATAAGCCACCAGAAGACGTAGAGTAAGTATACCCCCCACAAGGAGGACTTAACTTAGTGAAAATAGCAGGAATCTAATAGATGGGAGCGGCGCCGGAGCGGTTGTGGCATTCTTTCGGCAGACGATGAAGAACTGCATGCATATTTTTAATTATACTTCGTTCATTTTAGCATTAGAAAAATAGTAATAACCTTGAAGTATTTTTAACGACAAAGTTTTTGGAAAAATAAGTAACAGCAAATATGTACCAATTGGTAATGACATATGCTCATTTACGTTATTTTGGTTTTGACTAGCTGACGCCCGCGGCTCCGCCCCCGCTTAAGTAGATTAAAACGTGCCCGTTGTAAAAAGTTCAACTATGTCCATACAAAAAAAATCACGGCAATCCGTCGCTCAATTTCGTCGTGAAAGGACAAAAAACAGACTTTCAAATTTATAATATTAGTATGGATAGTTACTATTTTTTAAAGCGTTTTTCAATAAAAAGCCTCGTCAAGTTGTCTATCATTTTTCTAACGCTAAAAATCGAAGTATATAAGTATAAATTCGCTCACAGTCAGCCCTTTTCCTCTTTCTTCTATTCCATAGTGCTATTTGTTTTAGTATCAAATTGTACATGTGTTAAACATTTGCTGAATAGAAACCAGTGGTGTGTCACTTAGTCACACGGCGTGCAACTCGCACCAGTCATCACGCGGAGGTCACGGCTGTAGCGTCATTTGATATCGACTCTTCGACCTTCTTCGCTTCCACCGTCGCCTCCGTCTCCGGCGTTCCGTTGAACTCTTTCTCGTCCTTCATCTCGACGTCCGGCTCTTTGTCGTCGGGGTTTTCCTCTTTTTTCTCCTCGGGTTTTTCCTCTTGGGTGTCGAGCGCGGGCTTCTCGGGTTGGCTTTCGGGCTCGGGCTGTGTTTCCATTGTTACTGGCGTTTCTTCTGGCTCTGGTTCTGGTTCTGTTTCCGTTTTTGTTTCTGTTTCGGGTTCCGTCGGTTCGGGTTGTGGTACTTGTGGTGCATCTGTTTTGTCTTGTGATTTTTCTGCTGGAAATACATAAATAATGTTACACTTGCTTGTTTGAAGTACCTGGGCCCAATTGCATAACAAAGTACAACTTATATTACAAGCGGAACTCCCTTTCTAGTTAATATAACTGAAGCGAGAGTTCTGCTTGTAATATTAGTTGTACTTTGTTATGCAATTGGGCCCAGTTTGAATATAACAGATGTCAAGTCTGATTAATTGGGAGTCAGATTTTTACAGGACTTAACCACACAGATACATAGTAAGATATAGTAAAAGTTTAACTTGACGGCAAATGCTAGTATTTGGAATCGAAAAAAGATGCTTAGTGTCTATAAAATAATAATGGATAGTAACAGAGTGGTGGCTTCATGCGAATAGTAATTAGTTAGTTAGTTAGTAATTAGTGTTTTGCGAAAAATTTGAAAATGACCCCATATACTGCATATTTCTAAAATTTCGTATATTTTAAAAATAACTCGAAAAATTTGGAAAAAACTAATGTTTTGAGACAAAAATTACAATCTCAAAAACCACAATGGAACAGCCTATTCTGGTTACTTATATTTGGTTATTTGACATTTATCCACATATAAAAAAAGATCCTTACCAGTTTCATCTACCTCCATGGGAGTTTCCTTCTTAGCTTCACCTTTGCCATTTAATTCCTGAAAACGAAAAAAAAAAAAAAATAGTTACAAATCATTCCACAAAAACATAAATTGCAATGCACATCACAAAACTAAATAACATGAAACTAATCCCACAATACCTTTACCTAAAATTAAATACTATTTTTACTTACATCCTAATTACTTATTCAACTATTATTACCATCTCTAATGTTTATTTTCTTACCCATTTACCTTAATTTGTAAATCAATATTACATGCTATTTATTACAACTTAACCCAAGTAAATTAAATACCTTAATTAGTACAATTCTAGGACGAACAGTATGACATAACAACTTATGCAATAATAATAAAAACATAAAAGACTTTGCATTTGCCAGGTCATTTGAGGCCACAATACAATCATCTTTTAACAGTTCCACTAATATTTTCCATAATTTTATTTGGCATAATTATTTATTTGTCATAAATAACATACAATTATTTGAACTGAAAACTTGTATCAAAAACACTAAAAAAGGCATATGACTTAGTTACCTTTTGCAAACTGTATTATTATTACTATTTACGAGGGGCGTTCAATATAAAGTGAGAATGAGATGCAAACTCTTTCAATATTAGGAAATTAAATACTGGCCGGTAAAGCTAATCTATCTAGCTGATTGCTATGAAAAAAAAAAGTAACTGTCTTTTGTTTAAAAAAAGAATACGCTAATTTCTTTGCAATGCTATTGAGTACGTTAGCGAAAAAGGAGAAAATTTAACTGCGCGCCGTTATCAAATACTTGTGTTTGAAAAATTTTTCTACGGACCAAGTCAATTTAGATTTGCGGGACACTTTAGGGTCTAATGCTCCTCCGTATTCGACAGTCGCACGTTGGTGCGCCGAATTTCGACATGGAAGAACATCGACCATGGACGACCCCCGCTCCGGACGCCCTACTACTGCAATAACTGAAGAAATTGTGAAAAAAGTTGAAAACTCAGTTTTGGCGGATCGTCGTGTCACGGTTCGTTTTATTGCTGAAAATGTAAAGATTTCAACGGGGAGCGTGCCTAATATTTTACATGAACGCTTGGGTATGAAAAAGGTATCTGCGCGTTGGGTACCAAGAATGCTTACTGACACGCAAAAACAAACTAGAGTCGAGATTTGTCAAGAAGCTTTGGACCAGAAACAGCAAGACCGGGAACTTTTTTTGGCGCGATTTATAAAAATGGACGAAACATGGCTCCATCATTACGACCCTGAAACGAAACTGCAGTCTATGACATGGAAAAGGCCATCATCTCCAACTCCGAAGAAATTCAAGGTGGGCCCATCTGCCGGTAAGGTCATGGGCTCTGTTTTTTGGGATGGTAAAGGGGTATTAATGATTGAGTATCTCAAACATGGAGCCACTATTACGGGCACTTTATACGCCAAACAAATAGCAACATTGCGCAATGAGATCCGCGAAAAACGGCGAGGTAAACTCTCGAAAGTTGTGCTGTTCCACCAGGACAATGCCCCGGCACACAAGTCCATCGTTGCAATGGCTGCAATTCGTGATGCTGGGTTCAATATCCTTAAGCAACCTCTGTATTCACCAGATCTCGCTCTCAGTGATTTCTACCTATTTCCGAGATTGAAACAATACCCGAGAGGCCAGAAATTTGAAGACGACGACGCGGTAGTCGCTGCAGTACAAGATTTTTTAAGTACTCAAGATGAGACCTCTTTAAAAATGAACTTTTAAGTTTAGAAAAAAGATATAATAAGTGTATTATGCTAAAAGTTGACTATGTCGAAAAATAAAATTACATTTAGTAAAAGTTGTTTATAACATACTCATTCTCACTTTTTATTGAACGCCCCTAGTATACGGGGTAATTTTTTAATCAGTGCACAAATTTTGATACATGATTCAGTATCGTTGATAGATCACGACTATCTGTTCAAGATTTTTATTTTAAATTTTGAAATTTGGGTTGTTCATAGTAATTCATCCAATAACAAAAAAAATAAGTGATACGAAAAATACTCAAATTTTTGTTATTTTAACGACACCTAATCACATATTAAAATTTGTGCACTTAATAAAAAATTACCCTGTATTATCAGACTGGCAGTTGGGGGCTGTTCCTTGGTATAAGACAATTATGTCAAATTAAATTATGATATAAAATTATGATACCTTAAAAACCAATGCAGTTAAGAGACCTTACATGTTGCGGGACTCTTATTATATGACCGTTTTACTATAATAATAATTTACGCTTCAAAATTTCGAGGAAAACTTGACATTATTTAGTGGTAATAGTGAAAGTCAATTTTGTCTTTGGGTGCGTCAAATAAATTAGTTTTAGCAGTTTTTCGTTAGTTATTATACTTGTTAATCAGTCTGCTATTTTATTTATTTATTATTTGTTTTTTATTTTAAAGAGGTTCCAATAAGATCAAATTGTAACGGATATGGACCGAAGTCATTTGATATAAAGAAAATTCTACAGATATAATCAACTTGCCAACGTTTTTACAAAATAGATTACTCAAATAATAACCCATTATGTATTTTGAAATTACTGTTTTCAAATTCTATGTATTTTGACACTAAACATTTTGCTAAAAAACTAAATGCTTAGAACAAGGAAAATCCATGTTTGATCTTCTCTGAACTTCTTTAATAATGTTGTATAAAACTGGCATGCGCCATTTTGGATCCGCAACAAATAAAATGTGGTATTCCAGTCCCGAAAAACCTAATAACTACGAGTATACCCATTCGTCCATCTGTTTCAAGAGCGATTTCCTCCAATTGTTATCCAAAAAACGACGGCCGAGTAAATCTGCCACAGCCTGTGAACGGGTGTTTATTGATACATATTGTTTGACCTAATGTAATCCTTCGCATAATGTCACTTCAGATAATGTATAAAAACTGATTACACTAAAAATTAAATAAACTGTTAGCTCGAAATAAATTACGCGAAAAGACAGCTTTGTGTTTAAACTTCTGTAATTTAAACCTAGAGAAAGTGAAAAATAAAGATAACAAAAGTTTTAGACATCGGCCTTGTAAACAAAACGAGACTTCCACGCATATCCTGTAAGGCCTCTTATTGTGGATACCATATGAAGCGTTTTCAAAAAGAAACACATAGTAATTGTACTTTATAACCGAATTTATAAAATATTCTGCTGGCGACTGTTTTTTTACGTCACCGATGGGTGCGGTTACAACACTACCTGCTTTTGCCGATAATGTACGATCTGATAGTTGGAACCATCATGTATGTAGGATAAACTACCCAGATATTGCTCATGCATCAATGATTGACCACTTTAAGAAAAACATTGTCAAGTGTTCAACTGTCTATCATTTTCGTTTGATTCATCATCATCATCATCATTTCAGCCGAAGGACGTCCACTGCTGGACATAGGCCTCCCTCATTGACGGCCAATCATTACGGTTGGAAGTGACCTGCATCCACCCTGAACCTGCGGCCTTCACCAAATCGTCCGTCCATCTCATCGGTGGACGTCCCACGCTGTAATTGCCAGTCCGTGGTCTCCATGAGAACTTTTGGACCCAAACGGCCATCGTTCTGCGTGCTATATGGCCTGCCCATTGCCATTTCTACGAGCTAATCTGTTTGGCTATGTCGGTGACCCCTGTTCTATGGATCTCCTCGTTCCTGATTTGATTCCGTAGAGAAACTCTGAGTATAGCCCTCCCATAGCTTGTTGAGCGACTCTGAGCCTATTCATCAAGCCAATAGTGAAGCACCACGTCTCAGATCCATATGTCATCACCGGCAACACACACTGATTAAAGACTTTTGTTTTGAGGCACTGAGGTATTTTGGACGAAAAGATATAGCGGATTTGTTTGATTGACATTCACTAAATGGTGCTGTGATTACTTTGTAGTAAAGTTGTGAAACTAAAATGATAAACAGTTAGTACTTGACGATTTTTTTCTTAAAGTAGTCAATTACTAGTGCCATCAGATCGTGTATTATTGTCGTTAATTCAGTCACAAAAACGAGATCGTATTAACCGCACCCTCACCAATGATCTAACGAGTAGACGAGGCCGTCACTGATGTCTTAATGTGCGGTAGCTGTTCTTTTTTAAACGCTCACAGGTTCTTATAAATGTAAAAAGGGGATTTCAAAAAGCTCCGCCTAACCGATCGCTACAGTTTCCTGTGTTTGCTGCTTGTAGAGGCGGACGACGTCGACGGTTGTTCCATGCGCTTCCTTTTAGCCTGGATAGTTTAAAGTAACTTAGCAAGAATGGCTCCTACGTATGCTATGGGCTATGACTATGACGTAAATATAAAGGGATCCAGTCTAGTAGCACAATTTTTTTACGCATAATTCATCATTTCGCATAGGTAACTAATTATTATCAGAAACCAGAAATTTTATTTCAGAAATACACCGTGTCTTTTTTTTATATCCGTTAAGGGCCTACCAAGCTTTTCGCGCTATCGATTTTGGGTGGACGATATCGGGCGTGGGGGAGGCACGATGGCTCAAGATAGGTTGAACTAAAACAATTACTTTGCTCACCCGCGACCTTACAATAGTTACGTTTATGCAAGAAATGTGCGTTCATGCAGTTCCTCCACCTCCACACTGTACGAACACACACAAATCACATAAACCCAACCATCACCACCACCAAGCTACACTGACGCGTTTCGAACTCAACCAGAGCTCATCTTCAGAGTTACCACAACCGTATGCTATGCTACCAAACGTTAAACTAACAAACCAAAACAAATGTTAATGTTGCCTTTAAGACTAATAACTCTTTGTACTCTAGGCTATGTAACCACAAAGAACAGGTAGATAAGGGAACTAGATCGGGGGTATACAAGCTTACTTGTAATGACTGCAATGGGATATACGTAGGACAGACAGGCCGAAGTTTTAATACTAGATTTAAAGAGCATGTTTCGGCATATAGGAATGAGCATCCAGATAGATCGAATTTTGCAAAACATTTGTTGGAATCAAATCATTCATTGTTAGATTCAGATTCTTATGAAGTGTTACATTATTGCGGCAAGGGGTTGCGTCTGGATGCTCTGGAATGCATGGAAATAATTAGGTACAACACTATGGGGTCTATTATTAATGAACAGGTAAATTTAGTATCTTCTCCTTTACTGCGGCTTGGGTCGAATTTGAACAGTTAGTATTAATTAAATATGCCTTATAAATAAATAAACAAAAAAATTCAAGGTAGTTTTAAATATGTCAATAAAAGTTAATTTTTGTGGGGTAGTTTGAGAATAAGAAAAATAAAGTGGGTACTTGAGAAGTTACAGTGACAAGTTAAAACATTTGTTTTGGTTTGTTAGTTTAACGTTTGGTAGCATAGCATACGGTTGTGGTAACTCTGAAGATGAGCTCTGGTTGAGTTCGAAACGCGTCAGTGTAGCTTGGTGGTGGTGATGGTTGGGTTTATGTGATTTGTGTGTGTTCGTACAGTGTGGAGGTGGAGGAACTGCATGAACGCACATTTCTTGCATAAACGTAACTATTGTAAGGTCGCGGGTGAGCAAAGTAATTGTTTTAGTTCATTAATATGGACCTCCGCAAAGTAACGCCTGATTCAATAAATTATTCAAGATAGGTTGTTTGGACTGTGCGTGTTTTTGGGTATTTTCATCTTATTACTAAAACAAATACATATTATAAAAATGTAGCAGCACTACGCCCTAGAAACATCTTGTTTTATTAACATTCAAAAAGTCACGACCTGCCGTGCAGTATTAGCGTCGCACTACGAATTTATTTTATTTTTCAGAGACGACTTTGGATTTTTTTCCTATCGAGCGAACTACAAGTAATCGTGTTTCGATAAACACTTGTCATTAGAGTGAATCCTCAAATATATTGCACGTGAATTTCAAGACTACAGCTTTACTTGTAGTGATACAGCACGAGATTAAATGAATGCAATAAATGCGCCAAAAACACGGTAGGCCCTTAAGCTAACAGACAAACAAACATACCAGTTTTTATTGAATCAGGCGTTACTTTGCGGAGTTTTGAGTTTTTTGAGTTTAACGTTTGGTAGCATAGCATACGGTTGTGGTAACTCTGAAGATGAGCTCTGGTTGAGTTCGAAACGCGTCAGTGTAGCTTGGTGGTGGTGATGGTTGGGTTTATGTGATTTGTGTGTGTTCGTACAGTGTGGAGGTGGAGGAACTGCATGAACGCACATTTCTTGCATAAACGTAACTATTGTAAGGTCGCGGGTGAGCAAAGTAATTGTTTTAGTTCATACCAGTTTTTCTTCTTCGCTCGGCTGCACGCTGGATGTGGACGAGACCTCGTCTTCTTGCTCGTCCCGTTTTTGCCGCTTGTTCTGCCGCCCCTTGGGTTTGTCCTTCTTCTCCTCTTTCTTTTCTACCTTCCCTTCGGCCGGCTGTTCCTCGGTCTCCATTTCGGGCGTCGGAGATTTTTCCTTGGATGGTGATGTGTCTATCTGCAAATTGTATTAATGATCTATATAAATATAAAAATTTTAAATAAAAAATATAACCTCCTTCAAAAAACATCCAAAAAACTATGAAATAATAATTGAACCAAACCGACCACAATAAGCATGAAAATATCTTTCTTCTAATCTGTTTGAAGTCAGTGCCTCAGCTCGAGCCAGCAGGAGTGGACCTAGTAATCTAACTTACCTACATACCTACTATCTATAGGGCTTCTACACTCCTGCTGGCTCGTGCTGAGGCACCGACTTCGAACAGATTAGAAGAAAGATATTTTCATGCTTATTGTGGTCGGTTTGGTTCAATTATTATTTCATAGTTTTTTGGATGTTTTTTGAAGGAGGTTATATTTTTTATTTAAAATTTTTATTTTTTGCTTTTTAGTTATTTCTGTTAAAATAGATGCGTAGGATAAAATCATCAGTTTGACTTCGAAATAAGTTTATGTTGAAAATTCTATTTTTAATGCTCGACGGGGTTGTGTCGTTTTATTACAGAGTTCCATGATACTTTCTGAATGCAAATGCTCGACTTGTCACCGAAAATACTAAAGTCGCTATACTTTTTTCTTGAATTTTTGAGGAGTTTCTTCAATTCCTCATGGATCCCATCATCAGAACTGGATTCTGGTAATAACGGGACCAACCTTGAAGCCTGTGCTTTCACACAACGAAAAAATCTTCCAAATCGGATCATAAATGACGGAGTTCTGAGGTAACACACGTTAAAAAAAAAAAAAGAACATACAATCGAATTGAGAACCTCCTCCTTTTTTTGAAGTCGGTTAAAAAGTGAATCGCCGCCAAATGTGTTGCTAAGAGCTAAACTCGAGATACACTGCACCAAATTGGATAATTCTTTTTTTGTGTTGGTAATGGGGATGTTGACACCACCAATCAACTGACGTCCTTTTTATGAGCTGTCAAAACACAATCTCCCATAGAATTTGAATGACAATAGCGACATATGACGTCATTGTTCGCAATGCTCAATCAACTAACTATTTATTCGTTTTAAAGCAACAAAAAATCTAATTTTGCATTTAATCGAAAATTAATCTGACTTTCAGGGCTGAAATAAAGCGTTTTTTTACTGGAGTTGTGTCTTCAAATTCTTTTTTAATGGTGTCAACATCCCTATTGTCAGGACAAGGTTTTTTTTAAGAAAAACAAAAAACAGTTTTAGCATTAGAAAGAAGGTAAACGATCTTGACATGTCTTTTGTAAACCACTATTGAAAAATAAATCACAGCAATATGTAACAATTGACAACATTTCATATACAAGTTAAGTATGAAGTATCTTTATCTATTTTTTATTTTTTTATTTTCTTCAACTTCATTTTTTTTTATAGATGCGCTTTATCACTGCCTAAATGTGATTATAACAGACTGAAGTGTACGATGTATGGGAAAGATTCGTCGCTAACTTCTAGACCAGTGATGGTGTAGGGGTAAGCACGCAGCACGGAACGCTGAGGACCTGGGTTCGATTCCCAGCATTGGTCTTTTTTCTGTGCATCTATATTTCAGTTTGTATTTAGTTTGAAACATTTCATATTTCTAAGACTATAATTTGATTTGTTCTCTGTATTCTGTTTGGAAAGAGAAAGACGCTGATAGTTTTAAATTTTCACTAGGATTAATTTGTTACAATTTTTTAAAGATGTGCTTATTCTAAAAGAGCGTAACGATAGAATAGATCCATTACTTTTGTCTAGTCTCTATTAAAAAAAAAAAGTGATGACGTAAATTTGACGTTAAGGTTGTTATCAAATTTAAAATTATGACAGCTCTTTTTTCTAGTGTAAAGGGTAAAGGAAACAATCTATTCTGTGGAAGTATTTGTAAGTACATATATATTTTTAAATATGTTGTATTTTTTTAAATATGGAGAAATAAATTATAATAAATATTTTTCCGTGTTCAGGAGGCGAAACTCTTTCGATTCCTGTAGTAATGTTCAGGTGTTAAAAAAAATGAAAGGCTGTCATCCTGGTCATTTACATTCTTTTTGTTTTATAGGTAATACTTACTAATTTTTTTAAAGCGTTTTATACCCGGAAAACGCACATGGCAGGCAGTGCATGTTACCAAAATATACTCAATGAGTTACCGTCTAACACATTATAATAGGATATGTGATTGATAATCCTATTAGGTGTAAGAAAATTGTCAAATCTTTTTTTCTAGGTTGTAAAGTTTCTTAACAGAAACTTCAGGTTTAAATATTATCTTAGTATTCATTGTAAAAAATAATTTGCTTATAAATAAATAAACCCCCATACCCTACCCTATTTCTAATGCTAAAATAACGAAGTCTACTCGTTCTGTGGTCGCCACTACTGGGTTAACGTGGTCGGCTAACAGCAGTGTTGCTTACCGCGAGCAAGGCGGTGTGCTGCGCCCCGGCGGCCACTTTGGCGGGCTGTTTGTTGTGCAGCGCGGCGGGTACGACAGGCTGCGGCGTGTCGGCGTCCTTGGCGGCGCCCGTGCCCAGCTGACCCTCGCTGCCCATGCCCCAGGCTAACACCTCGCCTGCGGAAATAAACAATATTGTGGGTCGTTTAAACATTCATCTGCAAGGATCATGGCATTCTTGGCTCAATAGTAGAATGTACAACAAGAGCATTAAAACGAACCATTTTAAACGAGGCGTTCATATAGCCACCCGAGCAGGTGCGAGGGTGGATAGACACGTCGAGAGGAAAATGGGTTAAATGCTCGATTTTTACACTCTGCTTTTCACTTCGATTGCTAGGAAATTAAACAGCAACATTGGAAATAAAATTTACGAAATTTTTAATTTTTCATGCTTTGCGATAGACAAGATTTCATATTTCTAAGACTAATTTGATTCGTTCTCTGTATTCTGCTTGGAAAGAGAAAGACGCTGATAGTTTTAAATTTTCACTAGAATTATTAATAAAATTAATTTTTTACCATTTTTTTAAGATGTGCTTATTCTAAAACGGCATAACTCCAAAACTACCACACAATAGATCCATTACTTTTGTCTAGTCTCTATTAGAAAAAAAGTGATGACGTAAATCTGACGTTGAGGTTGCTATGAAATTTAAAATTATTACAGCTCTTTTTTCTGGTGAAAAAGGCAAAGGAAACATAAGTGGACCACATTGTTGTCTTTAAGTACTAAATAAATAATCTATTCTGTGGTAGTATTGGTAAATTCAAATATATATTTTTAATTTCTTGTATTTTTAAAAATATGGACAAATAAATTATAATAAATATTTTGCCGTGTTCAGGAGGCAAAACTCCTTCGATTCCTGCAGTAATTTTCAGGTGCCAAAAAAATGAAATCTCGTCAGTTTCTATAATAAAATAACGTAGGTACGTTTAGACAGTCGGACTATCGTTTTTAATGTTTCAGATAAATAATAAATAATAATAAATATCACGGGACAATTCACACCAATTGACCTAGTCCCAAAGTAAGCTAAGCAAAGCTCGTGTTATGGGTACTAGGCAACGGATAAACATACTTATATAGATAGATACATACATAACACATTAAACACCCAAGACCCGAGAACAAATATTCGTATTATTCCTACAAATATCTGCCCCGACGCGGGAATCGAACCCGGGACCTCAAGCTTCGTAGTCAGGTTCTCTAACCACTAGGCCATCTGGTCGTCTAAATAGGTGATCTATCCACATGGACGCGTGACGTGTGCCGGGAGAGCAAGGGTAAGGCTGGTTACCTGTGTCGGTGACCGCGAAGCTGTTGCATGTGCCGGTGGCGATGCTGACGCACTTCTTGGCGGCCAGCGCGGGCACGGGCTCCAGGGCTTCCGCGTCGCCCTCGCGCTCGCCCAGCCCCAGCCTGTGGAGACACTGGGACTTAATATCGTCTAATAATAGCGAAAACATGTACAATTTTTTTTTATATAAAAAAATAGGCTTACGTTTGACCTCAATCTCGCTTGATGGAAGGCGAAGATGAGGCCTTAGATGGTACACGCTTGCCTAGAAGGTGTCTGTTCACTTTGACCTTAAAGATATCCAGATTATAGCGATCCGGAGAAACTGATCTCGGCAGAGAGTTCCACTCCTTAGCCGTCCGCATAATGAAAGAAGAGGCAAACCGCTACAAATACAATGACTCTTCATTGTACACCAGAAATAGTAAGCAATACAGAAAACAGGTACACAGAGAGAAAGTTACAAGGTAAGCAATAGGGGTGTACTTGAAATGTTTAATCAGAAGTTTTAATCTTTAGGGTTCTTTTATTATTGAGATCTGAATCTGTCCGTGTATCTCACAGGACTCTATGTCTTGAACCGTAATATGCACACTTGCAATTTTCAACGATTCTTCTTCTTCAGCGCGTTTTCGCCCACCGTTGGGCATACGCCTCTCCAACCTTTCTCCATCCAGATCGACTATCTGTCTCTCTCTTCCAGATCGGTCCTGCTGTCTCCACAATGTCATCGGACCATTATGTATTATTAATTTACTATCTTTTGCCCGCGACTTCGTCCGCGCAGAATTAGTAATTTGGGAAGCTTATTTTTTATCCAATCTGCTTTTTCATCAATCTACTATTTAATCAATAATCTAAAAAATCTTACTATTTAATTTCGGGGATCAAAACTATTGTATATCCATTCTCACAACTCAAACTATTTCCATACCATATTTTATCTAAATCGGTTCAGCTGTTTAACCGTGAAGAAGTAAAAATAATAATAATTTAAACATTTAAAGCTTGACTTTCGTGGGTAGAGTCGCGCGCGGCTGACGCTTAGCGACAGTCGCCCGGCACATCGCGTCAGTAGCACAAAATAAAAAGGTACAGAAGTCAATCAAGTGTATGTACTTCACTTTTCATACCTACGCTCGGCGGTCGCTCTAGGGCTGGCAATTATGGCATATGCACATAAAACTTATCGTGATAGTGGCACTCGTATCTAGTTGTTTGATTTATTTTTGATATTCAAACGGGAAGAATGGTAATATAAAATAATAATAATAATAATAATTAAAATACCTACCTACAAAATTTAGCGTTTGTCAAGTTTCACTATCGAAAATCCCTAATAACTTCTAAACGGATTATCCTAATCACACAATTTCCATTCTCCTATCGGTTTTAGACCTAAACCTATCTAATGATACTAAAAACAACACAATATCTATACAAACAAAAAACATGTTTTCAACTTACGTAATATTAGTGGCGTGAATTTACCTTATACTGATTCAAAATAGGAAACTATTATTACTTTGGGAGTCGGGGCGAGGTGCTTACCTATCTACCTAACTATTCTATGTAACGTTAAAATAAACCATCGAAATACAAGCAGATACCTACTAAACTTACCTCTCTGAAACCACTGGTAGCTTAAAAAACGACCATTCACCGTTTAGGGTTGAATTTAAACAACCGTCCACTGAACAGTTATAATAACCTTTTTTTTGTTGCTCCATTATTGCACTCGAAAAATTCCACAGACGCGCGACACAAAATAAATAGGTACGCGCGACCACAGCGCGCGCCTCGAAAAATTCCACAGACGCGCGACTACAGCGCGCGCCTCACGCGGATGGCAATCGCGCTCGGACTGATCCGAACTGAGCCGAGATATCGTGTCTGTGAACAGTGTCTATGTGTGCGTTGCTCGAGCGCACTTTGTATGTAGATTTACTTCTGTACCTTTTTATTTTGTGTCAGTAGCGTATCAATGAACCCCGCACCCCCCCACCCCTCCGCACCCCGTGGATGAACTCGTAGCTGCCGTTACCTGCCGTACTCGCAGCGGCCGACCGCGAACACCTGTCCGCTGCTGCTGAGCGCCAGCGAGTGGTGCTGCGCGGCCGCGACGGCGCGCCAGCCGCCGCCCGCGCCGAACGCGTCGCACTCCATGGGCGAGTACAGCGCCGTCTTGCGTTTATCGCCCGTTATGCCTGCACAAATCAAAGGATAACGGTCACATGACAGCGTAAAGAGAGCCATTCTACTTTTACCATTAATCTTTTTTTTTTGTTTATTTAGGAAACAAACAGTCACATTTCAACATAAATCAACTTAAGTAACAACAAACAGACCTTTAGTTCCATTTAAAATAAACGAATACATAGATAGTATACTAACAAATCGAAACAGGGTAGGTGTTAAGCACCTTCTTAAACATCTAATCTGTCACCATACAGGGACTTGAAAACATCAATAGGTAAATAATACATGCATGACATGGTAGGGAATTCAACTGGTGTACAAAAATAATTTAAAATATTATCGCTACGGTAGTTACATTAAAGTTTACGTGCAAATAATGTATAGTTACTGGTTACTTTGAAGAAACATACAATATACAGGGTTATTTGTAATTCACTGACATCCTCTTAACCCCGAATTCCTATCACTCAAACAAATGTTTTTTGTTTTACGACTTTTTAAAATGAAGCACTTTTTTTTCCATACAAATACACAGAGTATCGTAAAAATAAGAGGTAATCTCAAATTTTCAAAACGTTATTACACCAAAAATATTAAGTTATGATAAAAGCCGTAAAACAAAAAACATTTGTTTAAGTGGTAGGAGTTTAGGGTTAAAAGAATGCTAGTGACTTACAAATAACCCTGTATGGAATAATAGGCATAATAAGCATTCCTGGGCCCAATTGCATAACTAATTAGCAGCTAATAGTATTATTAGCTATTTTGTATTGAAATTCACCAATACTATATGCTTGTACTTTGCTATGCAAAATGATCTGTTTCAAGTGCAAATAACATAAAAACTGAAATAACTAAATTTAATCTTTACAAAAAAAAAATATTTTAAATACAGAAATTTTGTGGAATAAATTGTTTAACTCAGCAGTAATTTTCCATACAAATGGAGCCACGCATGTTCACTGCGTTACCTACTTTATAGTAAATAATGATTCCTTTTTATATCTATACCTTTACCGTTACTTTTACCTTTTATATCTTTACCTTTTTCTATCTTTATAAAGAGGAAAGATTTGATTGTTTGTTTGCATTGAATAGGCTCCGAAACTACTGGACCGATTTCAAAAATTCTTTTGCCGTTAGAAAGCTACATTATCACTGAGTGACATAGGCTACTTTTTACCGCGGGAAAATACCTTGTCCTACGGGAAAATTAATTTATCGCGGGCGAAGCTGCGGACGGAAGGCTAGTCAGGGGGGTTTCACTCCGCAGTTTAGGTATGTTCGGCCGGCGCTCCTCCCGGGAGGAGTATGGCAGTAGGTTGTCGCGCGGCCTTCAGTTCGCACGCTAGCCGCGTCGCGCGTAATTAAGCATCTTTTTTTTCTGTGATTTTTGTAACAAACAATGACTTCTAAACGATATTATAAATAACTTACTTACATACTAAAGGTAGTTTACTGAATTAATACACACTGTTAACTTTCTTGATTTATATACCTACCAAATATGGGCGAGTGGGAACCCTGTGCCCTTGGTTTCGGGTCAGCGGTGCCCAACGGAATATGAACGCTCGTATCACACGATAAGTTTTAATTTCGCGTGCACGCAGTAGCAGTAGCAGTAGGAAAGTTTTTATACCTAAAGTTGACCTTTGTTCGAGAGTGATCCTTCTGTACGTTAGTACTATTACTTATTCTGTGGGCTAGTGTATTAATAATTTTAAATACAAGTTTAATTTAAGAAGTCATAATGTATCATAGGCTAGGCAACATACCGAGCTGTCCGTAGTTGTTGAGCCCCCAAGCGAACATCTTGTCGGTGGTGCCGTCGAGCGCGAACGTGGCGTGGTAGCCCGCCCACACGTGGGACGCGGCCCACTTGAGCGTCACTTTGGAAGGCACCAGCAGCGCGCCTGTGGGGGGAACAAAACTATTACTTTTACTGCCATCGATACGTCAAATTAGTTTCAGCGAAGGTCAACCCAAGAAATACCTGGCGATTAAGCGACTACATGCATTGAGTTGGAAATTCAACCTTATTGGCTTCAATATGTATACGCCACAATTTCCATTGTAATTATTGAAAATACTACTAGCTTTCAAAATATAATTTGTCAGGTATGTATTCGATTGCTGCTTTTGATTCAGTGGTAGTATGCTCTAATACTTTGAACGCCAAGAACGCCTAGAGGTCGTGTACTGCCGCGAGCCGTGTGGCACTGAGTTTATTTGACAATAAACGTCATCAAGTTTGACACGCGACATTAAATAAAAAAAATATCGCGGGACAATTCACACCAATTGACCTAGTCCCAAAGTAAGCTAAGCATAGCTTGTGTTATGGGTACAAGGCAACGGATAAACATACTTATATAGATAGATACATACTTAAATACATATTAAACACCCAAGACCCGAGAGCAAATTTTTTTTTTTTTTTATGTTAGAAAGGCCAGACAAACGAACTAATTGGGTCACCTGATGTTAAATGATCACCACTGTCCATAGACACCCGCAGCGCTTTACGCGATGCCAGTGCGTTGTCGGCCCTAAAGGAAAGGGAACAGGGGAAGGGGGTGAGGGAGGCGGAGAGGGAAGGGGTGAGGTATTGGGCCCCTGGCACTCTCACTGACCGTACGAAACGCAAGCAGGATTACTGCTGCTTCACGCCGGTGTTCTGTGAGATAATCGTATTATTCATACAAATATCTGCCCCGACGCGGGAATCGAACCCGGGACCTCAAGCTTCGTAGTCAGGTTCTCTACCTACTAGGCCATCTGGTCGTCTAAACGACATTATGATTGAAATTTGCGTTACTTTTCGCCCACACTCGGCGTGTTGGTGACACATTTGTACTCGAAATGGGGCGTTCCAAGGGTTAAGGCTCCATAAAGCATATGAGAACTCCGCGAGTGTACCAGTAACAATAAGAAAAATTCAAAAACCAGCTCTTCTATGTCAACAGTTTTTTATTTTATTCGGGGTTCCCTCAAATATTTATTTTACCAAAAAGGCACCGTCACCAACAAAGTTTGAGTACCGCTGTACTGGTACATCTGTATACTTACTGAACCCCTGTCTCGCGTCCCGAGAGGCCGAGCGCTGCGACAGCCGCCCCAGTTGTCCCTGCTCGCCGCAACCCATCGTGTACACGCCGCCTGATGTCTGTACACATAACATGTCTTACTTAGAGCATTATCACGCTGCCTGGCGATGGACACACGTCTGTCATAGTGATGTGCCGAGTCATTGTTTTGGAGTCGACTCGAGTCATTTTATGTGGTATTCGAATCCTGACTCAATTCCGCGACTCGAGTTGTCAAGTTGTATGCACTCATATTTTTATACTTGACTATAGGTACCTAGACCTGATAATAATTTTGCCATATGGGTTTGAATTATCAGGTCTGGTCATTTATTGTCGTTCATTCAGAAAAGAATAAAAAAATTAAAAAAAAAATTTAAACTGTTTATTACTTTCATAAAAATACAAATTAATTATTAATATTATGAAATACGGGATCGTACACTAACCGCAACCATTTGAGATTGGCTATTGTTATACGTTAGAGTAACTTAATGCAACTCACACGAAATACATTATTGCTTAAAACTTGATCTAAGGTGTGCGATTCCGCGACTCGAGTCAGTTAATATGTTATTCGAATCCTGACTCGATTCCGCGATTCGAGTCCAGTGAAGACCTACTCGAGTCTATGTTTGGTATCTATTCACACTACTGTAAACAAACAATTAAATTCACTCACGGTAATAGTTTACTGACGCAAAACAATTATATCAAAACAAAAAGTTGCAGGTTCAAACTTGTATTATTATGACGCGTCGTCACTTCATACTTCATTCGTTGCTTAAGTAAAAAGAGATTGAATTCAAGCGAGTCAATCTGACTCGAATACTAGACTCGAGTCAGTTGTACTCGCATAATAGAATCGAGTCAGCGAGTACGAAACCGATTCTTTCTGACTCGAGTACCGAATCGAGTCTGGCGTACTCGAATCAAAATATTTTTGTACTCAAGTAGGCGAGTCCTAAGCAGGAATGGAGTCTGACTCGAGTCAAGCCGTACTCGGCACATCGCTAGCTGTCAGCTTACATCTGTTCTACCCATTTCAGTTTTTGTATATCATGGCGTCCCATTCCTAAATGCATCACGAACTCTTTGCGCGCTTGCGACGACATCGTTACGCGTTCGCGGCGAAATCGTTGCGTGTCGCCTAGGTTTTAATAAGTTCGCAAATCACCAATGTGATAAGCTAATAAGGCAATTAATTAATTAAACTGTAACCAGACATTGAAATAAATAATTTATTGAATCAGGCGTTACTTTGCGGAGGTCCATATTAATGAACAAAAACAATTACTTTGCTCACCCGCGACCTTACAATAGTTACGTTTATGCAAGAAATGTGCGTTCATGCAGTTCCTCCACCTCCACACTGTACGAACACACACAAATCACATAAACCCAACCATCACCACCACCAAGCTACACTGACGCGTTTCGAACTCAACCAGAGCTCATCTTCAGAGATACCACAACCGTATGCTATGCTACCAAATGTTAAACCCCAAGTGTTAATGTGTGGGTTTAACATTTGGTAGCATAGCATACGGTTGTGGTAACTCTGAAGATGAGCTCTGGTTGAGTTCGAAACGCGTCAGTGTAGCTTGGTGGTGGTGATGGTTGGGTTTATGTGATTTGTGTGTTCGTACAGTGTGGAGGTGGAGGAACTGCATGAACGCACATTTCTTGCATAAACGTAACTATTGTAAGGTCGCGGGTGAGCAAAGTAATTGTTTTAGTTCATTGAAATAAATAGTTTTAAGCTTTAATAGAAAATCAAACTAAAAAGTATATAATCTCGAGAATTACTGGGCCAGATTGGATAATTCTTTTTTAGTTGTGTTGGTGGACAAAGTTTTGTAAAAAAAATAACTTCACTGTTGGTGAAGCCGCTGGCACCGGCTAGTTTTAAATAAAACCTTAAGAATAGTCTGTATAAAAAAAAATTTAATAAAGCGCCCTTTCGGGCCAGAGTCTTTATATACACTAGTACAAAATTAATCATTGTGTTATAGTTAACCTATGCAGGATTAATTTAAAAGCAAAGCATATTTTAAACATATTCAATTGATTTTCTGTCATATTATAAAGGAAGCAAGGTCGCATCTTTATGTAGATTTATATGGTAGCTTCATGCACTATGCCCGGAAAAGGGTTAAATGTGCACTTGGCGAAAGCCACTAACGAGGCTTTAATTATAAAAAATAGTGCGTGGAGACCCTCCGCGCGGAAGAAGTGAAACTTCATAATAAAAAATAAAAAACCAGGCGGTCACCCATTCAAGTACTGACCGCGCCCGACGTTGCTTAACTTCGGTGATCGGACGAGAAATATCTTGAAAACGGTGCATCCTACGGCAAAATCAATGAATTTTTCATCCCCCTTTGGAACCCCCGCAACCCCCCCCCCCCCCAGTGTTTTTGTCAAATATCTTGAAAACGGTGCATCCTACGGCAAAATCAATGAAATTTTAATCCCCTCTTTGGAACCCCGCACCCCCCAGTGTTTTTGTCAAATATCTTGAAAACGGTGCATCCTACGGCAAAATCAATGAAATTTTCATCCTCCCTTTGGAACCCCCGCACCCCCCCAGTGTTTTTGTTAAATATCTTGAAAACGGTGCACCCTACTGCAAAATCAATGAAATTTTCATCCCCCCTTTGGAACCCCCGCACCCCCCCCAGTGTTTTTGTCAAATATCTTGAAAACGGTGCATCCTACGGCAAAATCAATGAAATTTTCATCCCCCCTTTGGAACCCCCGCACCCCCCTCTCGCAAACGTCAACTTGCGTTGCGTTGCGTGTTTAACGCAACGCTTGTTGGAAGTCGCATTAGGAGTTTCACATCGCAAATCCTGAAGATCTTGAAGGTCCTTCCTGTTCTGTGAGTTGTGACGGCATGGCACTCACGGAGAGTATGACGAGGTGGTCGCCGCCGGAGGCGAGGGCGGCCGCGGGCTCGCCGACGTCGATGCGGACGGGCTCGCGGCACGCCTTGCCCTCGCGCCCGCGCACGATCAGCCCCATGCTGCCGTGGGAGTCCTGGCGAAAGTAATAGTACACTATTGTCGTGGCCTGGAAGTAGGCGATTGGCTATGTAAAGTTTTTTGAAGAGGTGCTAATTATATTTTTTTTAGACAGTCGGCGTTCTGGAGATCGAGAAACTGCAGCTGTTTTATTTTTATCACCTATTGTTTACTGGATATATTTTTTCGAGTGTTTGAGATGACATTTGTGAGATTTTATGGTTGACAAGCCGTTCGTGCTCAGAACTTAGTAGAAACAGAAAAAAAAACCGAAGTGAACTGTCACTGCTGTCGATGTCAAATCGTTTGCGTTTCGTTTGCTTTGCGTTTTGGTGTGCTCAGTGTGATTTTTTTGACTATTTTTATCGACCTCCGCATAAAATACGGACTTTCAATTTTACCGCATTTCTCCACGACCTATGCACGATAATTGGATCACTATTGAATACTTTCGAACACTATTTTGGAACTGCTTCTTGGACAACGCAAAGCAAACGAAACGCAAACGGTTAGATTTCATTTGACATTGACAGAAGCGACAGTTGAATTCGTTTTTTTTTTCTATTTCTTCTTAGTACTGAGCACGAACCGCTTGTCAGCCATAAAATCTCACAAATGTCATCTCGAACACTTAAAAAAATATTTCCAATAAATAAAAGGAGATAAAAATAAAACAGCTGCAGTTTCTTGGTGTTGAAGTCGACCACTGTCGAAAAAAAATATAATTAGCATCTCTTCAAAAAACTTTACTTAGCCAATTGCTGGCTGAGTATGAGTATTAAACTAATACGAAGCCAGCAATTGCTATTCCAGCCGAGACTAATATAAAGCATTTCTCAAAAATGGTGAAAGAAAAAAAATAGAATAAACTTTTATAAACTTAAATAGGTACAAAGAATTGCAAATCACTTAAAATTAAATGTCGTTAAACCCTTTCCCGCCTTTTTCCATTAAAAAAAAACTGCAGGTGTATTTTTCTACCGAAAACACCACAAGCTGTTTCAAACACAATAAAAAAAAGTCTGGAGTTCCAACAAAACACCTGATACCGGTCATTTGATTTGGCCGTTTTAACTTTTTAAAAAGTTTGTGACTTGACAATAATAGAATTTGTATGCGACATTGATGTCGAGTTTATCGAGCCTGCAATGTTTTTAACTTTTTAATTTTTTTACTGACCATAATCTATGCACTTCACGTTCTGATACGTAAAGAATAATGTCAACTTTAACGGCCATTTTTGAGAAAAAACATTAAGAGAATTTATACCTGCTGAGCTGGCAACGTTGCATTTTTGTTAGTTTTTCTCGATTATTCCATAAAAATTTAATGAAAATTAAAAATATTTTGTATACAAATTGTTCTATATAAGCTAATGTGTCTACTGCAATAACAATTCGTGATAAGACTTATATTTTCTTTAAAAACCGTTAGGTAATAATTTGTTTGTTTGCCAGCTCTTAAGGGCCACTTGCACACTTCAGGGTTAAAAAATTAAATCAGTGACCCTGGGTTAAGAATGACAGTTCCATACATTTTGACACTTGTTAACCCTGGGTTAGCAGTTAACTCGGAGTTAAGTAGCTAACCCAGGTCCGCGCAAGCTGGCCTAAGAGGATACAATGGCTGAAAGACTTTTGAGAAATAGGTATTTTAATTAAATGTTGCTGTCTCGCCCGAACCCCTCCGTGTCAGGACAGCGAGAGCGGGACAACTGCAGCTCAGACCGTTAATATTTAGGCGCGTAAAATTGATCAAAACAGCATTTCGTGGTCCCCTGTTTTCTTCTCGAAAACTGGACCAATAAATTTTTTTTTTGTTTCAAAAATAATTAGAGGACAGATTTAGCTATGCCCCTATGTTTTCCTTTTTTTGTTTATATGAGGGATTCTTTTCTGATGAGTGTCTGAAAATGACGTTGGAATTGGGCAATTTTTTCAGTTTTGGAAAGCTCATATTTCTTATATATATGCATAGCTGTGGTAGATATAGATTACATAGTAAAAAAAATTTGGCTCTAAAGCCATTATCCAGGGAGGAAACAGGGGGCTACCTTTGTATGGTGTATGGAGAAATGGTGCGCATCGTATCCTCTTAAGTCCCGTTTATAGCAATAGTTATGAGTGAAAATCACGAAAGTTTAAAACAGCTCACTCTGAAGGCGCCCCAAGCGTAAACTTGTCCGTCCTCGAGCAGGGCTGCGGAGTGGGAGTCCCCGGCGGACACGGCGACGGCCTTAGCCGGCAGCTTCACGGCGCCCGCCTTGCCTTCCTCGGCCTCCCCGGACGTGGGGCGCCCGAGGGCCCCTTCGTCGTTGCACCCGAATGTCCACACCTGAATCGAGCATTATTTCGTTTGTTACTTATTTACCTCAAAAGCAAAAGTTCCTTGTAGCGTTTCACCTAGTCGCGTTTTGTCGCGGCAAAACAAAATCTCGATAGTTTTTTTATACGTGAAGCAATTCACCGCGTAGCTGTTCACGTAAGTATATTTAATTTCTAGAGTCATATTTTCCGTGTAGTATTTTACCCTAGACGCGCTTTACCGCGATCGTTATTTATTTGGAACGCTTTTTTCTTTGACGCGACGATCGATGTTTGCATCAAAACTCTGTAACTATTTTTTTTAAACGCGTCTTGTAGTTATAGTTCAATTTCTAAGAGGCTATCAAACTTATTGAAATATTAGCGAAAATAAAAAACACGATCTCGGTGAAATGCGACCAGTTGAAACGCTACAAGGAGTTTTTGCTTTTGAGGTACATAACACATAACTAACAAACGCATTATTTTAGTACTACGATATAGTGTCAAAGAACTTTTTGCTTCTAAAGCTCCAAACGCACAGACTGCGGTGGCGGTGACGGTCGTAATATTCTGACTTGTATGAACGGTTGTGCGGTACCGTACCGCGAACTCGTTCGTACAAGTTAGAATATTACATCCGCCTCCGCACCGCCACGCCTGTGCGCTGTCTGTGCGTACGAGAGTACTTGTAATAACAAGAAAAAAACGGACACGCCCAAGATAGGGTTCCGTAGCCATTACGAAAAAATCAAGTAATGTTTTTCAAAGGATTTCGTATGTGTACGGAATCTTCCAAGTTTAGGTATGTTTTATACCTTAGGCTACTATTTACTCTTAAACTACAAATAATTCCCAAGCATAATAATAATATATTTACTAAAATTCTGAATTTTTTCAAATTTTTCCATCCAACAGTTTAGATTTTAGAGGGGGGGGGGGGGGGACGGTCGATTTTAATGAAAATTTTCACTTTAAAGTTGAATATTTCGCACAGATCGATCACTGAATAGAAAAATCATGTTAGCAACCCCCCAATGGTTTTAAAAGACCTATCCAACGATACCCCACACTATAGGGTTAGTCGAGAAAAAAAACGACGACTATGGGAGGTACCCTAAAAAAATTATTTTAGTTTTTTTTATTTAACCACTTTGTCGGCGTGACTGATATATATATTCATGCCAAATTACAGCTTTCTAGTGCTAACAGTCTCTGAGCTTAGCCGCGGACGGACAGACAGACGGACAGACATGGCGAAACTATAAGGGTTCCTAGTTGACTACGGAACCCTAACCAGAGGCCGTATTGTCTAACGCACACTCTCACACTCTGTCTGTTTGTGTCAGTGTGTTTAACTACAGTTTCTATGGAACATAGTTCAAAATTTGTTTGGTTGAATGAATGATCTGTATTAAGCGACCACGATTTGTGTCGGCGAGTATAAACGATTGTGAACTGTTAGTAGGGGAGCCCAAGAGGGGATTTTTGAAGTTACTCGAGCGCGGCAGATTAATATACGGGGGTGAAGGGGCGAGAAAAGGGAAGTGGGAAAACGCGTACCTGGTTCGACGTACGCGTTGCTGCGAGGTGTTATGGCTGCCGGTCTTACGCTCTCCTCTTCTGCTCTTCTGCGCTGATACGCGTCAGCGAACGCGTTACCGAAGTAAAAAGATTTGCTCGAAGCCGTGGGCGAATGGCAGGATGGAGAAAACGCTCTCGACATCGACTGACTCGAACCCTGTCGTTGGCTGAACTGGACGAGTGTCAGTTCTTGACGTTTATGTTCGCTATTTTGTGTCTACCCGCGTTTTCCGGGGATAAGAAGTAAAGGATTTGAGGGTAGGTGACATATGAACAGATGAGGTTACAAACAATACCGAACAGGGGGGATACCTTCTACCCTCTAGAGCACCCCTACTGAATATGAGCACTTCATGTGGGGGAGTTTGCCTAAAAAATTGATTCTTTAAAATACTCGACCGCATCAGATTAAGATAAGGTGGGTTAATTATACGCAGAACAATGCACATTTCACTTCCAAATCGTCAGTCTTTGGAATTAACATCCCCTATGAAAACCTGACGCGCGCCCTTCCGCCACCATGCAAAGTGGCAGTGTACATTTATTATCAGTGGCACGCTGGAGTATAAAATTATCAACAACTGACGCGCTCGAATATTTCAAACAATCTATTTTTTTTTACTAAGTTTTATGACGGGGTGCCCAGGCAAACCCCCCACACGAAGTGCTCATATTCAATGGGGGTACTCTACAGGGTATAAGGTATCCCCCCCATATATTAACCTGCCGCGCTCGAGTAACTTCACAAATCCCCTCTTGGGCTCCCCTACTATTTAGCGGTCTAAGAATTCAACTAGTTGACGCTCGGTCGGTGTACCATCCAAACGTCGATTCTTCATGGGCTTTCAATCAACTAGTCGCTAATGAGCGTAGAGAGATGGAAAATGCGATCGCGTATCACATCACGCCGTTCAAATTGTATGTTCATTAAATGCTGGAAAAAATATCAAGCAAATAGACTGGAATTAGCTTACCTTGCCATCAGAGTCCAGTGCAATGGTGTGCATGCCGCCTGAACACACATCGACGATCTTGTCTCCCAAACCCGATACATACTTGAATCTGTACAAAGATAAAACAGTAATTATTAAATAAATAATAAATAAATAAATATCATGGGACAATTCACACCAATTGACCTAGTCCCAAAGTAAGCTTAGCAAAGCTTGTGTTATGGGTACTAAGCAACGGATAAACATACTTATATAGATAGATAAATACTTAAATACATATTAAACACCCAAGACCCGAGAACAAACATGCGTATTTTTCATACAAATATCTGCCCCGACGCGGGAATCGAACCCGGGACCTCAAGCTTCGTAGTCAGGTTCTCTAACCACTAGGCCATCTGGTCGTCTAAATTATTGTCTGTTTACTTTTCTTCCTAATAGCTAGTGCCATTAGTTAGACATTCATGAAATTGCAATAAGAACCACGGCACATGAATGACTCGAACCATAGCATCGTAATTGCGTCATACACACACAGCGTAAGAAACAAAAGTTGTATCTCCTGTGGCCAAAAAATTAGCGACTCGGAGTCGGTAAACTTTGACCAGGCGTCCCACACGCCAATGTAGTCTACTGCAGCGAAAAGTTACCCTCCTGTAATAGCAGTAACCACTTGTGTGGAGGCACCTTTTCTCTGCAGCTGACCATACACTTGACTGAAAAATATTGGCCATAGATCCTTAAATTTTGCCATGTCTACAGGAGAGACAGGAACAAAATAGTGTACACAACCCAATCCTTACTTAACTCCACTAATGGGTTGATCAACTTTTTCTTGTCACTCGTTGCTATAGCGACGGTCTCCTGAGTAACTCTTTAAACCGTAAGCTTATCTGATTAAAATTTGCCAAACATGCATTTTTGTGGTAGTTTTAATAAACCCCTTCTACAATTGGTCATCTAATAAGCATGTTAGGTTATGTGACACAACATTTCTTCTAATTAAACTGTACTACTTTTGTCCTCTCGCTGACGGGATAGAATAACAACAAGAAATAGTTGATCCACCTTAATAATATAAACGAGAAAGTTTGTATGGAAGGTTGTGTGGATGTTATTCTTTCACGCTAAAACGCTTTGACGTATTCTGATAAAATTTGGCACACAGATAGTTTATAACTTCGATTAACATAGAGGATATTTTTTATCTTGGAAAATCGCACGGTTCCCGCGGGACAGCGATAAGCGAATTCTTCGCAAAGTCGCGTGCAACAGCTACTTAATATTATTATTGTAAATACGAAATTAACAGTTTGTCTGTTACCTCTCTGGGTTTGACTGTCGATATAATCTATTGTTATAATATAATTATCCTCAACCTTATATAGTGTCATTTACTATGCTACACAAGCCACATATTTATTTCCTGATTCCATTTGCGGCTAAGTGACGTGATAATTAATTAAAACTTCAATTGGGAATGTCTGAAAAAAATGACCTATGGTTTTTTTAGGGTTCCGTAGTCAACTAGGAACCCTTATAGTTTCGCCATGTCTGTCCGTCTGTCTGTCTGTCTGTCTGTCTGTCTGTCCGCGGCTAAGCTCAGAGATCGTTAGTACTAGAAAGCTGTAATTTGGCTGTAAGCTGTAATCAGAGATCGTTAGTACTAGAAAGCTGTAATTTGGCATGAATATACTAGGGGCGTTCAATAAAAAGTGAGAATGAGTATGTTATAAACAACTTTTACTAAATGTCATTTTATTTTTCGACATAGTCACCTTGTAGCATAATACACTTAGTATATCTTTTTTCTAAACTTAAAATTCCATTTTTAAAAAAGGTCTCATCTTGAGAACTTAAAAAATCTTGTACAGCAGCGACTACCGCGTCGTCGTCTTCAAATTTCTGGCCTCTCAGGTATTGTTTCAACCTCGGAAATAGGTAGAAATCACTGGGAGCGAGATCTGGTGAATACGGAGCATGCTTAAGGATATCGAACCCAGCATCACGAATTGCAGCCATTGCAACGGCGGACTTGTGTGCCGGGGCTTTGTCCTGGTGGAACAGCACAACTTTCTAGAGTTTACCTCGCCGTTTTTCGCGGATCTCATTGCGCAATGTTGCTATTTGTTTGGCGTATAAAGTGCCCGTAATAGTGGCTCCATGCTCGAGATACTCAATCATTAATAGCCCTTTACCATCCCAAAAAACAGAGCCCATGACCTTACCGGCAGATGGGCTCACCTTGAATTTCTTCGGAGTTGGAGATGATGGCCTTTTCCATGTCATAGACTGCAGTTTCGTTTCAGGGTCGTAATGATGGAGCCATGTTTCGTCCATTGTTATAAATCGCGCCAAAAAAAGTTCCCGGTCTTGCTGCATCAGGTTCAAAGCTTCTTGACAAATCTCTAGTCTAGTTTGTTTTTGCGTGTCAGTAAGCATTCTTGGTACCCAACGCGCAGATACCTTTTTCATACCCAAGCGTTCATGTAAAATATTATGCACGCTCCCCGTTGAAATCTTTACATTTTCAGCAATAAAACGAACTGTGACACGACGATCCGCCAAAACTGAGTTTTCGACTTTTTTCACAATTTCTTCAGTTACTGCTGTAGTAGGGCGTCCGGAGCGGGGGTCGTCCATTGTCGATGTTCTTCCACGTCTAAATTCGGCGCACCAACGTGCGACTGTCGAATACGGAGGAGCATAAAACCCTTAAGTGTCCCGCAAATCCAAATTGACTTGGTCCGTAGAAAAATTTTTCAAATACAAGTATTTGATAACGGCGCGCAGTTCAATTTTCTCCATTTTCGCTAACGTACTCAATAGCATTGCAAAGAAATTACCGTATATTTTTTTAAACAAAAGACATTAAGTTTTTTTTTTTCATAGCAATCAGCTAGATAGATTAGCGTTACCGGCCAGTATTTAATTTCGTAATATTAAAAGAGTTTGCATCTCATTCTCACTTTATATTGAACGCCCCTCGTACATATTAGTCACGCCAACAAAGTGGTAAAATAAAAAATTAATTTTTTTTAGGGTACCTCCCATAGACGTAAAGGGTGGGTGATTTTTTTTTTCTCGACTAATCCTAGTGTGGGGTATCGTTGGATAGGTCTTTTAAAACCATTGCGGGGTTGCTAACATGATTTTTCTATTCAGTGATCTGTTTGCGAAATATTCAACTTTAAAGTGAAAATTTTCATTAAAATCGAGCGTCCCCCCCCCTCTAAAATCTAAACTGTTAGGTGGAAAAATTTGAAAAAATTCAGAATGGTAGTAAATATATCAAATTTACTAGGAAAATTATAGCGGCTAAGATTGCTTGGAAATTATTTGTAGTTTAAGAGTAAATAGTAGCCTAAGGTATAAAACATACCAAAACTTGGATGATTCCGTACACATACGAAATCCTTAGAAAAATATTACTTGATTTATTTGTAATGGCTACGGAACCCTACCTTGTGCGTGTCCGACACGCTCTTGGCCGGTTTTTTATATACAAAAGTCAATTATAAGAAACAAATTTCAATATTATTTATTTTATTTAGTTCATTTAAAATGAAAATGAAACAAAAAAAAAATATTTTAAAATGAAATTAATTTCACCATCATCATCATCATCTCAGCCGTAGGACGTCCACTGCTGGACATAGGCCTCCTTCACTGACACTCAATCATTACGATTGGAAGCGGCTTGCATTCTAAATAATTCTATTCCACATAGAATAAAGTACAATGAACTAAAACAATTACTTTGCTCACCCGCGACCTTACAATAGTTACGTTTATGCAAGAAATGTGCGTTCATGCAGTTCCTCCACCTCCACACTGTACGAACACACACAAATCACATAAACCCAACCATCACCACCACCAAGCTACACTGACGCGTTTCGAACTCAACCAGAGCTCATCTTCAGAATAATTTATTGAATCAGGCGTTACTTTGCGGAGGTCCATATTAATGAACTAAAACAATTACTTTGCTCACCCGCGACCTTACAATAGTTACGTTTATGCAAGAAATGTGCGTTCATGCAGTTCCTCCACCTCCACACTGTACGAACACACACAAATCACATAAACCCAACCATCACCACCACCAAGCTACACTGACGCGTTTCGAACTCAACCAGAGCTCATCTTCAGAGTTACCACAACCGTATGCTATGCTACCAAACGTTAAACTAACAAACCAAAACAAATGTTTTAACTTGTCACTGTAACTTCTCAAGTACCCACTTTATTTTTCTTATTCTCAAACTATCCCACAAAAATTAACTTTTATTGACATATTTAAAACTACCTTGAATTTTTTTTTTGTTTATTTATTTATAAGGCATATTTAATTAATACTAACTGTTCAAATTCGACCCAAGCCGCAGTAAAGGAGAAGATACTAAATTTACCTGTTCATTAATAATAGACCCCATAGTGTTGTACCTAATTATTTCCATGCATTCCAGAGCATCCAGACGCAACCCCTTGCCGCAATAATGTAACACTTCATAAGAATCTGAATCTAACAATGAATGATTTGATTCCAACAAATGTTTTGCAAAATTCGATCTATCTGGATGCTCATTCCTATATGCCGAAACATGCTCTTTAAATCTAGTATTAAAACTTCGGCCTGTCTGTCCTACGTATATCCCATTGCAGTCATTACAAGTAAGCTTGTATACCCCCGATCTAGTTCCCTTATCTACCTGTTCTTTGTGGTTACATAGCCTAGAGTACAAAGTTAATTTTTGTGGGGTAGTTTGAGAATAAGAAAAATAAAGTGGGTACTTGAGAAGTTACAGTGACAAGTTAAAACATTTGTTTTGGTTTGTTAGTTTAACGTTTGGTAGCATAGCATACGGTTGTGGTAACTCTGAAGATGAGCTCTGGTTGAGTTCGAAACGCGTCAGTGTAGCTTGGTGGTGGTGATGGTTGGGTTTATGTGATTTGTGTGTGTTCGTACAGTGTGGAGGTGGAGGAACTGCATGAACGCACATTTCTTGCATAAACGTAACTATTGTAAGGTCGCGGGTGAGCAAAGTAATTGTTTTAGTTCTCATCTTCAGAGTTACCACAACCGTATGCTATGCTACCAAATGTTAAACTCAACATTTGGTAGCATAGCATACGGTTGTGGTAACTCTGAAGATGAGCTCTGGTTGAGTTCGAAACGCGTCAGTGTAGCTTGGTGGTGGTGATGGTTGGGTTTATGTGATTTGTGTGTGTTCGTACAGTGTGGAGGTGGAGGAACTGCATGAACGCACATTTCTTGCATAAACGTAACTATTGTAAGGTCGCGGGTGAGCAAAGTAATTGTTTTAGTTCATTAATATGGACCTCCGCAAAGTAACGCCTGATTCAATAAATTAAATAAATAAAGTACAACTTATTTTGATTGACAACATATATTTCAATGTCAAATGAAGGTGGTTGCTTATTTGATATCTAATAAATGCATTACATTAGACCACCCCAATCTATCTATTTTCTACATATATTAAATCTGTAACAAGTTGGTGTCTGTACATTGAAGATATTTGAGAAAAACTGTCACTAGGGCTATTTATTAGCGCAATAGAACCCAAAACAATGATTTTTAGAATTATTGTCTGTTTGTCTGTGCGTTTGTGCGCGCTAATCTCAGAAGCGGCTTAACCTAGAAGGATGCGGTTTTCACTGATATGTTGGTATTTTTAGGATTAACATTTAGTGTTTGTTTCATTTGAATCGGTTCACAAATAAAAAAGATACGTCTATTTTATGAATTTATCAAACAGGTTTTTTTGTTTGAGCGCGCTAATCTCAGGAACTACTGCTCCGATTTGAAAAATTCTTTCAGTGTTAGATAGCACATTTATCGAGGAAGAGTATAGGCTATATAATCATCACGCTAACACCAATAGGAGCGGAGCGGAGGAATGTTTCAAAATCGGGGGTTTTTGAAGTAAGACTTCTATAGGCACGCTTGACTTGTGGTGAATGTGAACGCGGGTGCGGGGGGGTTCGGTGGCGGTGGGGGGGGGGGGGGGGGGGTGAGTACGGGGGGGTTGCGGGGGCGGGTAATTTTTTTATATCGAGGAACTAAGGAGAGCCATAATTGATGAAAGAGCAAATTACTAATTCCACGCAGACAGAGTCGCGGGCAACAGCTAGTTATATAATAATCTTGACCTTTGACAAAGTTCAATCCTATTTACAGAAAGCTGGCTTTCAAAGAGCCAAGGTAAAAATACATTTATTATAAGTCCTTTGATACATCATCATCATTTCAACCGAAAGACGTCCACTGCTGAACATAGGCCTCCCTCAAAGCTCGCCAAACAGATCGGTCCCGTGCCATCCGCATCCAACGCGATCCCGCAACCTTAACCAGGTTGTCGCTCCATTTTTCGCTGCTCACTAAAATGTCATTCCAAAGTGACTTAGTTCTAATTGGATTTGTATGCAAAAAAGACATTTTGACAGTGTAAAGAATCATTACTTGGTGGTCTCAACAACATCTTCTCCAAGCCCGAGCTGCCCCACGTCCCCTTGGCCGCATGTGAACACAGAACCCCTCTTTTTGGGTGCAGATGGTATCTCCAACTGGAATGCTGTAACATAGAAAACTAGTATGAGGATATTATAAACAGTAGACTTGTAAATTATTCATATCTAGTCCTACATGCACAGATTTTATTGAAAAATTTGACTTAATTTTATCTTTTTTTTTACCTTACGCAGGTCATAGACATTATTAGTAGTTTTTTTTTTTACTTTGTATCATTTAATGTGATGTAAATGTCAGTGCAGGTTGATTCACAACAGCTGGCATGAATGGATTGAATGAAAGTAACATCATTTTTACACTTTTGTAGGAAAATAACTGATGCATCTCATTATCATGTATGTGTGAAGTGTATTCAAATAGGTGACACATAGATACTATCATTCACTCATTCAATCCATTTTTGCCCGCTTTTGTGAACCAACCTGCACCTTAAATATATCACATATGGACAGACTTTCTTGTCCTCCTTTGCTCTAAGCAACTCGAACTAACCCCCCTTTTAAAATTATGAGACATACCATGTTTGACAACCAAACGGCCTAGTGGTTAGAGAACCTGGCTATGAAGCATGAGGTCCCAGGTTCGATTCCCGCGTCGGGGCAGTTATTTGTATGAAAAATATGAATGTTATGCGTGATCATAAATGAGAAATTTAAATTTATATACTACAATCACACACCCCTCCCAGCAAAGGGGTAGGCAGACACTATTCGTTACCACCAGCTACAATCCTGACAATCCTTTTTTTTTAACAAAGTAGGGTATTCTCGACCCGACCTTTCCTCAGGACATCCCCAATCTGATTATGGAATGTACTTGGTCGCCTCCTTCCAACATGGATGCAAATTTTATAAGACTAAGGGGCTGTTTCACCACTTTTCTTAAAGTTCGGATTAGCTTAATCATAACCTTATTTGACAGATGAACTTAAAATTTCTGTTTCACCAGTCTTGATTAGCGCTAAGTGACGGACAAAGTGTTATTTAATTTGACCATCAGATCAGGTGGCATTTAGCATTTTTATCCGTCACATAACTTTTTAATTAGTCAGGTAATTTTTTTGTGGTCATGGTTGGAGAGCCCTTCAGCCTGTTTCAGAAAAATAAATCAAAGTATTTTTTATTTTTTAAAGAAAGAGGTCATGCTAAATTGCAAACGAGGATTCAAATATCAAGATTTGAATAAAAAAATATAGGTACGCTTTTAGTATGTAAAAATAAATCCAAAATTTTGTAATATTTTTTAATTACAGACTTTTTTTCAGTGGCACAATCGTTTGTTCTACGTGAACTTGTACATCGCCATTACAAAAAAAAGTTAATCTTTTCGATTCGTTTTACGTGATTTTATTTTTCTTTGTTATTGTTAACAAAGTATCGTAAATAAATACCGTTTTTGGATTAATTATAATGTTACACATTTGTTTATGCAAAAAAATAGGTGTATTTAAAAATTACATAGTTTACGATTTCTTTTGCTTTAACAATGAGCGACTCTTTGAACGAAAGTGTGCGAACAGGAACGCGTGATCGTGAAATGTGACATTGTCATACCCCTCTATGTTAAACCGACGATTAGTTAAGTGGTACTTAGTTTGCACAGGACCGGAGTGGTGAAACTGAAAAAAAAACTAGTCGACAGATTTGTCCAGTACTTAGTTTATTCATTGGTTACGTGACCAGTAGTTTGACAGTAAGGTGGTGAAACACCCCCTAATTAAAACAAATGAGTTAGTGCATTATATTGTCCATCATTAACTGAATACGAAACACTAATTTTGTATCACCAATTTGAATTCACTCTACACCGTGAAATTTTAGTGGTTGTTTTCCTGAAACGAGGTGATTTAGTATCGATTGTAAAATCGATTTATAATTACTATTTTGACTAGAGTCAAAAATCCAATTGTGAAAAACGAAAGTAGAAAATGACTGCAAACCAATAGTAACGCTTCGTTGGTACCTAACCTATTGTACGATCGTACGCTACTTGTACCAACGAAGCGTTACTATTGGTTTGCGGTCATTTTCGACTTTCGTTTTTCACAATTGGATTTTTGACTCTAGTCAAAATAGTAATTATAAATCGATTGTACAGTCGAAACTAAATCACCTCGTTTCGGGAAAACAACCACTAAAATTTCACGGTGTATACTGCTTTCCCATGTTGCAAATCTATGAAAAGATACCATTAATTGTCATGAAATTAATGTTTAACATTTCATCATCATCATTATTTCAGCCGAAAGACATCCACTGAACAACCACTAAAATTTCACGGTGTATATCAATAACAAATATTTCTAGAAAATGTGTCAATTTGTTTGATTAAACAGAACTATGATTGTCTCTAATGACTGAACAACATTTTTAAAAAATTTGTAATCCTATTGCATCCCCAACCGAATAAAGCGGTAATATGAAATGCCTTGTAGTTTGTAAACAGAACTAAGCTTTATCCGGTCGCTTTATGGTTTAGTTTGTAAACTAAGGCATTTCATATTACCGCTTTATTCGGTTGGGGGTGCGCATGTTGATTACTATGAAAAGATTTTTTCATTTTACAACACAAGTTAATAATTATCTATGGCCTTGAACTATTATGACTATAAATTATGAGAATCATTTTTAATGTAAAACTGGTGAGTAATCATTTAAAGTGCTCTTGAACTACTAATTCCATATGCTATGCTACTGACTCAATGATAACAAAGCCAAGCAAATATTACATAACCATGAATATGTATAACATTGTTATTATTTGTGACCATTGGCATGCTGGCTGAAGTTTTCCATCACTTTATCTCTATGGTTAGCTTATCATGGCATTTTTTTTACATTTATACCTTTATCTATAGGTTCACATGGAATGGAGTGCCTAAACTCTACAAGTTTAGAAATGCAATCAATGATGCTACAGCCTGAAACACTACGTTTATAATTTTATAAGTAGTTTATTAGATAGAATTATGTATAACCTCAAAATCTAATAAGAATATAGAAAGCAGTATGTAGTTAATACTCCAAAACATTAAAAATACATTCTGTTTGTTAATGTAAAGTATTTAAAACGATAATGATGGTAACAAAAGGTTTAAATAGATAAAGAAGTGAAAGAAAATAAGAAATTGCTAAGTACGACGCGTTTCCCGCCATCATACTTTGACAGGTCATTGACGTCGGGCAAAAAGGTAAAGAAAACAACTGAGCATTTAGGTCTTACCTGCGCGTTTCTTCTTGTTCTTGGGGACGCTGGCTGACGTGGCGGAGTTTGATTTCGACGCCGAGCGTTTTACGCCACGCGCGGCCGGCATTATGCCTGCAAATCCACAGACGCGTTAGTCCCCTGGAGGTCGAAACGCGCCAAACGCACACAGAACGATGGCTTCGCGATGACGTTTTCACTATTCCCTATAATCGCATTACTCTATTGCCACTTACTTCGCATCTGCATCAATTACAAGGCTACGCTGTAAGTGATTTATGCAAAGCGCGAATAGGTTATATTATGCATTTGTATAGAGCTACGGCGCGAACCAAACAACGCATCTGTGGCGCAAGAACGTTATACACTAGCGTTTCGGTTTACTTACTGTGTTTTTTAGTTTATTTAACCT
The DNA here is from genome assembly GCA_947859365.1 of Archips crataeganus. Taxonomy (NCBI): domain Eukaryota; kingdom Metazoa; phylum Arthropoda; class Insecta; order Lepidoptera; family Tortricidae; genus Archips; species Archips crataeganus. Next base: position 2,521,335 of record OX402071.1, on the reverse strand, counting down.
GTAGCCGAACGAACTGTTTAAATACAGTATCACTATAACTGGAGATGACGTATTAATTTATCAGATTGCGAATTCTTTGCATCTCCGCTACGCTTGCTGCGCTTGGTCAACGACTATGAGCGACCGAGTGATGTGCCTAATATGCCTTCGTGACGTAATCTGCGAATGGAAAGTTACCGGTTTTGTCTATGGAACAACAAAACGTCATTTTGTTTTGACATAATAACGCGAAAAATAAAAGGAATATTACGATACTTAATAATTTATACGATCTTTAATGCGTTTTTTAAATCCTTGAGTATTGATGAAGTTGAAAACCATTTACTACAGGTAAACAAGCCACACAAGAAAAAAAAGAAACTGTTACGTTGGCCAGATTGTGCTTACAGATAAGAATAATTTTGCTAAGAGAAAGAGGTTACTTTTAACATGCTTTCATTACAATAAAACAAATTTTGTGGCAGTGATTATGTTATGTCCAGCATTTAGATAAAACGTTTAGTTTGGAAATCAAAACACAGTTTTTTTGACGTCAGTTTATGATGTAGAACATGTAATTTTTTTTTTCTTTATCATCACAAAATTAACAATTTCTATATTAGTCTGTGGTCATGTTGAGGTCAAAGTCCTGTCAGTACGATATAGCGGGCAATGGCGGCTAATTAGAATGGAAACAATATGTTGGATTTGCACACACAACAAGATTTAATGTATGCGCGCACGAGCAAATTTGTCTCCGCGACTATTTTATCAAGTCTGTGTATTTGTACCCTGGGAGTGGGAGTGGCGGCGCTACGTGTGCGCACTTCCATACTAACCCATAGACTTGATAAAATAGTCGCGGAGACAAAGTTGCTCGTGCGTGCATGCTAACAGGGGGCTAAATTCAGGAACGGCTCAACACGGTTTGTGAGCGGTAATTCAGTCGTTTGCGAGAGGAAATGCTTCTACGCGTCACTTCACGTTGTTGTGTTACCACATAAACCTGGATCCCCTACACTACTCTACTGCAGCTACTAGTAGTTGATTGCTAAGATCATAATCAATCTTATATATAAAATTCTCGTGTCGCGGTGTTTGTTACCAAACTCCTCCGAAATGGCTCGACCGATTCTCATGAAATTTTGTGTGCATATCGGGCAGGTCTGAGAATCGGCCAACATTTATTTTCATACCCCTAAATGTTAAGGGTGGTTCACCCCTTAATTTTTGACGTGACAACGTCTAATAAATCGATGAACGCCGGCTGCATACACGAAAAAGGATGACGCAATGTAAGTACATGAGCCGCGAAAGCCAGTAGCAAGAGAGCGGCGAACGCCAGGATGTGTACAATGCGGGGTGCGGGGGGAGGTGCGGCGGTATTAAAGGGGGTTTAATTTTTGATTTGTGAATGTTTTTTAATCCTAATAAAAAACAAAATCTGCTCATTTATTGCCTCTACTCTAAGGCGGAACAAAGTTCGTCGGGTCAGCTAGTGATGTGATGTTATATAAATTATAGAGTTAGATCATACTTAATACTTAATATTATAAAGAGGAAAGATTTGATTGCTTGTTTGTTTGTTTATTTGTTTGTTTGTTTGCATTGAATAGGCTCCGAAACTACTGGACCGATTTCAAAAATTCTTTTGCCGTTAGAGAGCTACATTATCACTGAGTGACATAGGCTACTTTTTACCGCGGGAAAATACCTTTTCCTACGGAAAAAATAATTAAATTTTTTTTTTTTAAAAACAAGCTTTTATTAAGCAGATGCTAATAAAAAGAACTAAAAACTAAAATAAATTTTATTCTGATAGAAAATAGACCATGCATTAAATCTTTGCATTTATCATAGTCCCAATTTATTATCAGAATTAAATTATTTTCAGCTTCTTAGTTCTTTTTATTTTTTAATATAATTTATTTTTTGTATTTGTTGTTATAAAAAAAATACTTTCTTTAGAAAAAGTTAAATATCTTGAAATACAGGCGAGTTTTAAACCTCAAATTTAACCATGCATCCATTCACGAGAGGTATATCCGCTATTTACCGGAATCCAGCTTTGCCAGACGTCCCGATTTTGGCGATTTTGGTGATTTTCCCACTTTTGGGGGATTGCTCGACTGTGTGACGACGTATGGTAAAATATTCTATTCTCAGACATATTATGTAAACATAACTTGGAATTCATATAAAAGGATGAAAATTTAAAAACGTATTCTATCATAAAGAAAAATTATAAGCGTATTTACATACATAGGTAGTATATTTACATTTAGACGACCAGATGGCCTAGTGGTTAGAGAACCTGACTACGAAGCTTAAGGTCCCGCGGGTTCGATTCCCTGGTCGGGGCAGATATTTGTATGAAAAATACGAATGTTTGTTCTCGGGTCTTGGGTGTTTAATATGTATTTAAGTATGTATCTATCTATAGTAAGTATGTTTATCTGTTGCTTAGTACCCATAAAACATGCTTTGCTTAGCTTACTTTGGGACCATTTATTTATTTATACAAGTTTGTACGGAACCCTCGGTGTGCGAGTCCGACTCGCACTTGACCAGCTTTTTTATATAGTAGTTTCTCTATTATGTCACTAGATGGTGCTACGAGTCGCTACAAGTGCAAAACTTAAGGTTATCTTTTTCTATTTTGGTTGCTCGCACCTGGCGATTACTCCACCGACAATAGCTAAGCTCTTAAATTAATGATGATAATGACCTGAAAACGAGAAGGTAATTTAGTTTTGGTTTCTTGTTGGCAAGATGCGAACTCTAAAAAACTGTTCTCGTCTTTGGGATTTTACGTCTGGGAAGCAAAATCTGAAAAAAAAACACCGTATAAGTTGAAAACTCGCAGAAGAGTGGCTTCCCTGTCGGTATTCTACAGGCTGCATTTCGGTGAGTGTGCTTCGGAACTGCACGACCTTATTCCACCTGCTCCTTTCTTCCACAGATCGACCAGGAGTAGGCGGGGTCTCCACCCTTACGTTGTCAGTATTCCCAAAATCCGCACAAAGCGTTTTCGCTCTTCCTTCATCAACCGCCCGCAAGTAGTGGAATAAAAATCCCTGCCTGCGACTGTGTTCTCTGACTTCCCTGAACACTACAATTTGGCCGCTTTCAAGTCTAGGGTGAATGAGTATTTACTAGGCAAGCGTGCTCCATCGTAGGCCTCATCTTCACTTTCCATCAGGCGTGATTGTGGTCAAACGCAAGCCTATATTGTATAAAAAAAAACTGGATTTTTCTGTCAAAGCGGCTCTTCGTTGAATGCAGTCAAATGGAAGAAGTTGATACTGAGGCGCTCCAGCCCAAAGATGAGAACAGTTCATATGAGGTCTAACTTTAGTTTTATAAATTTGTAGACGATGAGCTGGCGTGGCGTGAAATACTGACTCGTTCCGCCAAGCACTCCCAATATCTTCGAATCTAATTATTTTAGCTTTCCCCTCAAACGTGACGTCACTGTTTGCGCTGGTTCCCCGTGACGCTAACTAATGTACCTAAGTAAATTGCATTTGGGCGATCTAAATGCAAATCGCAATGTTGCAGCCGTTTTAGGCAATTTTAGTGTCACTCCCTGGCAGGCACGGAGTTTGAAGTGTGTACACACGGAACCCTTGGGGGAGAAGGTTCTCGAACGACCACGAACGGGGGCCTACTCTAAAATTCGAAAATCGAAGTTCGTATCGTACCGTTTCTCCCACTCTAATCTATACATATAATAAATCTGTAACAAGTCGGTGTCTGTACATTGAAGATATTTGAGAAAAACTGTCACTAGGGCTATTTATTAGCACAATAGAACCCAAAACAATGATTTTTAGAAATATTGTCTGTTTGTGTGTTTGTCTGTTTGTCTGTGCGTTTGTGCGCGCTAATCTCAGAAACGGCTTAACGTAGAAGGATGCGGTTTTCACTGATATGTTGGTATTTTCTTGGATTAACATTTAGTGTTTGTTTCATTTGAATCGGTTCACAAATAAGAAAGATACGTCTATTTTAAGAATTTATCGAACAGGTTTTTTTTTTGAACGCGCTAAACTCAGGAACTACTGCTCCAATTTGAAAAATTCTTTCAGTGTTAGATAGCCTATTTATCGAGGAAGGCTATATATCATCACGATAACACCAATAGGACCGGAGCGGAGCGGAAGAATGTTTCAAAATCGGGGGTTTTTGAAGTAAAACTTCTATAGGCACGCTTGACTTGGGAGAGTACGGTGTTGAATGTGAACGCGGGGGTGCGGGGCGCGGGGGCGGGTATTTTTTTTTATATCGAGGAACTAAGGAGAGCCATAATTGATGAAAAAGCAAATTGGATAAAAAAAAAATAAGCTGCCCAAATTACTAATTCCACGCGGACGGAGTCGCGGGCAAAAGCTATAAGTACTATTAGTGTGAGCGGGATGGCACGACAGTTTGAATTGTGAACTTCGTAGCATAGGTAGACTGACCAGAACTGACTGGCTTATTTTAATTTAATTTATTTCATTTTATTGCGTAGATAAAGAATGTTAATTAACTCCGGTAGTAGGCTTCGGCCGCGGCTGGTCGCCACCCTATAGGTTGAGCCAGGACGCCAAGCGTCTCGTCGTGTTCCGTCCGGCCTGTAGCCTATAGAAGTCACTCTGGAGGAAGGGTAGCAGTTGTGCAGCGCGCGTACCGGTTACTTAACAGTGCCCCTATTTTTTTTGTACGGTTTGCACTTCTTGGAGGCGCGCGCGACTCCGCGCTCAACTGCCTTCTTTCTGTTTAAGTATTCCCCTAAATTCAAGCCCAGGTATATTGTAGAAAAAAAGGTAATAAGAATAAATTACACTATACTTAGGCATCTAGTTAGATCAATTAACTGACGTACTTTTATGAGCTGTCTAAAAAAGATTATCCCATACATTTTACCTTACCACATTTTTTTGCGAGTTAATGACGTTACTTCTAACGCAACGTTGCTTTTAACGACCGCTTTAGCCTAGCCTAGTTTTAGCTTTAGCAAGAGGCCCTGGGTTCAAATCCCGGTAAGGGCATTTATTTGTGTGATGAGCACGAATAATTGTTCCTGAGTTATGGATGTTTTCTATGTATTTAAGTATTTATTTATCTATATAAGTATGTTTATCGTCGTCTAGATCCATAGAACAAGCTTTGCTTAGTTTGGGACTAGGTCGTTTTGTGTAAGATTGTCCCCCTAATATTTATATTTATACAGGGTTATTTTTAATTCACTGACATCCTCTTAACCCTGAATTCCTATCACTCAAACAAATGTTTTTTGTTCTACGACTTTTTAAAATGAAGCACTTTTTTCCCATACAAATACACAGAGTATCATAAAAATAAAAGGTAATCTCAAATTTTCAAAACGTTATTACACCAAAAATATTAAGTTATGACAAAAGCCGTAAAACAAAAAACATTTGTTTAAGTGGTAGGAGTTTAGGGTTAAAAGGATGCTAGTGAATTACAAATAACCCTGTATTATTTATTTTATATTCTATCTATGCCAACTCAATCAACTATTTATTTGTTCTAAAGCAGCTAAATATCTAAGCTCGCAGTTACCTTTGACTGGATTTAAAGTTTGAGTTCATTTCTATTCTGATTTCGGTTTGATAAATAGGTAGCTACAGTTCAGACCCTAGCTCGATTCGCAAAAGACAGTTAAAATACCGCGAAAATCAAAATGATATGCCAACAAATAAATAACAATTGATTATAATTTATTGTACAAGGCGGAGGGAGTGGCCGCCCCGCCCACCTCGAAAGCCTTATTGCGCTGTCTCGCTCATGCCGTCTCGCTTGCACTTGCAGTAAGACATTGATGATAATGAAGTTTTTAGTGTTTCGTTGATTGATTTTTCCATTTATTAGCTTAAAGAAAAAAAAAATTTTTGCCCAAAATAAAGATATTTGAAAGAATGAAGAATAAAAAACAATAAAAGAATAAAGTACCTACTTACTTACGAACGATACGAAAATAAAGTGAAAATGTTTATATTATGTTGGTCCTCTTAGAGTTTTCTAATAATTTACCCGACACCCGCTCCGGGTCATACCTGGTTCAACAGATTGCGCTGACCATACAGCGGGGCAATGCTGCCGGTATTATGGGCACTTTTGAGCCGGGTATGGCGCGGGGTGGTGGTACTTAGATTTAGTGTTTTTTTTTTTACTTTGTTATATTTTTGATTATTTGTTGTTATTTTTTATTTAATGATTTATTGTTATAAAAAAAATGAAAAATACATTTATATAAAATGTCACAAAGATATAATATTAAAACAATAAAAGTATAATTTATTAGTTTAATATTTCGTTGCATGTTTACACAACACTTTATTTTGTTACTTTCGATCTCATATCGTGTGAAAGATTACAACTAGGTACCTACTTAACCGGTTTTTTAAGTCCTTGTGATTCATACGAAATAAATAATAGCTGATTGGATAAACTATTACTTTTTTTGGACGACCAGATGGCCTAGTGGTTAGAGAACCTGACTACGAAGCTTGAGGTCCCGGGTTCGATTCCCGTGTCGGGGCAGATATTTGTATGAAAAATACGAATGTTTGTTCTCGGGTCTTGGGTGTTTAATATGTTTTTAAGTATGTATCTATCTATATAAGTATGTTTATCCGTTGCCTACTACCCATAACACAAGCTTTGCCTGGGCTTACTTTGGGACTAGGTCAATTGGTGTGAATTGTCCCGTGATATTTATTTATTTATTTATTTATTTATAGTAGTGATCCTGTGGTCTACCTCACGAGTTTTTGAAATGGCTGAAACATAATGTTTTTTGCTTTTTCAACACCATGTTCCGCCATTTTCAGAAATTTCCAAAACTTAATCGTAACGAATAGCCGGACAAACAAATGGAAGCGTTTTTGAGCAAGCTGAAGCGGAGACGCTTCGCTCACTCGCTCATTCAATTAAGATAGGGTCATCTATAGGGAACGTGCACATCGACGGTGCTGCCAACTGGTGCCATCAGTCTGAATGCTTTACCCTGATAAGTTTCTTCTACTGTCCGCGTAGTGTCTCTTCTGTCGCATTAGTGCTGCCGCCTATAGTTAAAGTCAAAGTCAAAATGATTTATTGCATATCACATTACAGGCATAAGCTGGAATAATAGACTAGGTATATATGTGACGCCCCGTAAGGGCACGGCAATATCAGAGGGCTATTTTTACAATTAAACATTTTAGACAATTTTCCTATATTTCTGCTAATTTAACTGCGTATTCTATTTAAAAAACAACATTACCCAAAAACGAATCCAGACAGCCACACATCTGTATTCCTATTACTACGTATAACGTATAAGTATACGTAGTAACAAAAACACAAATACATAGCTGCCCGGACCCGCTTCTGGAAGTATATACATCACAAGCATCATTTGCCTGTCATCATAAGATCTAAGTTTTATATAATTACTATGCGCACATGGGTACACACATATCTATTATTAAAATACTCGTCCAAGCTATAGAAACATTTTTCGATCAGAAAGGACTTCAATTGGTTATTAAATGCTACGGCTCCGTCCACGTCCTTCAAGAAATTTGGCAGATGGTTGTAAATTTTTATTGTCATGTAGTGTGGGTTTGATTTTATTAGCTTTAGTTTTGAAAAAGGCAATTTAATTATGTTTTTATTCCGATTATTTCTTTTGTGTTCTGTTAATATTGAATATAGATTTATATGTTTTTTTACAAATTTACAAGATTCTAAAATATACATGGAAGTGAATGTGAGAATTTTATGTTTAAGGAAATAAGGTTTGCATGATTCCATTTGATCAATATTGGTAAGTATTCTGATGCACTTTTTCTGTAGAACAAAGATTTTTCTTGCGTTGCAGCAGTTTCCCCAGATCACGAGTCCATACGAAATTCTGGAGTAGGCATAAGCATAGTACGCTGAGGGAGCTGTTGGGAAATCAGTCACTCGTTTTAGATGTTGGAGAGCGTATATAAAAGAAGAAAGTTTTTTAGATAGTTTTTCTACGTGAGACTTCAAGTTCAAATTTGAATCTAAATCAATACCTAACAAATCAGCCGAGTCTACGCTATCCAAAGATGTGTTATTAAAACTGTAATTTATTGCTAAGGTTTGTCTCTGGTAAGGCTTATACTGAATGATTTTAGTTTTTTTCAAGTTGAGTTTTAAATTATGTATTTCCAACCAATCGACAATTTTATTTAGTATATGATCTAATTTATCATTTACTTCTTCAACATTTGAACAAGGAAAAGTGACAGAAATGTCATCCGCAAAGAGTGTGCAGTGATCATTTATTATGTAAGGAAGATCATTGATATATACCAAAAACAAAAAACTGCACGTTCCCTATAGATTAAGTGGTCAGCTACATCTTTGGCCTTATCTGCACTTGTCATCATATGAGATAGATGTCAATCATTAGTCAGTTTGAAATAAAACACATTTTTTGGTATGTAAAAATATACGCTGTAGACAGACGTAACTATAATAATCCAGTGTTAGCAGAACCCCGCTTCTAAGTAAAATGCACGCAGTGTGAGATCATTTTATATTGGTTAGTCGGGGCCCCCCTTAATATCTATATATATAAAATTCTAAACTGACTGACTGACTGTTGATATATCAACGCACAGCCCAAACCACTGGACCTAGATACTTGAAATTTTGCACATAGATACCTTGTACAATGTAGGCATCCACTAAGGAAGGATTTTCGGGAATTCCCACGGGAACGGGAAAAAACGGGATTTATAGATTCGATTCCGAGTGACCGTATCTCAGTAACTATAATAACTAGACTCTTCAAATTTGATACACAAGTAGGTATTACAATAATGAAAACATTAAATTTCAGTATTTTTAAAATTCCCACGGGATAAGGAATAAACGGGATTTATATATTCAGTTCAACGGAATCCTATGAACTATAATTACTAGACTCTTCAAATTTGGCATAGAAGTAGGTAATTATTAATAGTAAAAAAGTTTTAAGGATTTTCGGAATTTCCCACGGGATAAGGAAAAAACGGGATTTTTCGTTTTACTGGTCGTAGAAAGCTGAAATTCGGCATGAAGGTTGCTTGGGGAGTGTAGAGGAGCATTGTGAGAGGAATTTCCAAAATTACAACGGGAACGGGAAAAAACGGGATTTATATATACGATTCCGAGTGACCCTATATCAGTAACTATAATAACTAGACTCTTCAAATTTGATACACAAGTAGGTATTACATTAGTTAAAACATTAATTTCAGGATTTTTCAAAATTCCCACGGGATAAGGAAAAAACGGGATTTATTATTCTGTTCAACGGAAACCTATGAACTATAATTACTAGACTTCTCAAATTTGGCATAAAAGTAGGTAATTATAATAGTAAAAAACAGATTCAAGGATTTTCAGAAATTCCCACGGGATAAAGAAAAAACGGGATTTATCGTTTTATTGGTCGTAGAAAGCTGAAATTCGGCATATAGGTTGCTTGAGGAGTATAGAGAAGCATTGAGAGAGGACTTTCCAAAACTCCCACGGGAACATGTAAAAACGGGATTTTTCGTTTTACTGGTCGTAGAAAGCTGAAATTTGGCAAGTGAGTTCCTTGGGGAGTGCAGGGGAGCATTAAGAAAGCATTTCCCGAAATTCTTACGAGAACGGGAAAAAACGGGATTTATATATTCGATTCCGAGTGACCCTATCTCAGTAACTATAATAACTAGACTCTTCAAATTTGATACACAATAATTTGATAATTTGATAAACAAGAAATTTGAAGACGACGACGCGGTAGTCGCTGCAGTACAAGATTTTTTAAGTACTCAAGATAAGACCTTTTTTAAAAATGGAATTTTAAGTTTAGAAAAAAGATATACTAAGTGTATTATGCTAAAAGGTGACTATGTCGAAAAATAAAATGACATTTAGTAAAAGTTGTTTATAACATACTCATTCTCACTTTTTATTGAACGCCCCTAGTATATATATAAGTTAGGGATCTTTAAAAAACGAGCCTACCAATTCCTAAAAGGGTCGGCAACGCACCTGTGATGCCCCCCGTGTTACGGGTGTCCATGGGCGACGGTGATCGCTTTCCATCAGGTGACCCGTCTGCTCGTTTGCCACCTCTTACATAAAAAAAAATGTAGTAAGTATGTCTATATGTATCCGTTGCCTAGTACCCATGAATGACACAAGGCAAGCTTTAGGTACTTACTTTGGGACTAGGGCCAATTGGTGTGAATTGTCCCGTGAAATTTATTTATTTTATTTATTTAAACTGCCGAGGAAATAAATTTGCCTCCATCGTCTGAATTTCTAGATACAGATAGATACAACGTAGGGCTCTTCAAGGCTAGAGTGATGCTGTTACTGATCCAGTGAGATACTTTGGCCTCCTCTGCAATTTTCATCAGGTGAAGGGTCAATCACGGGTCAGTTCTAAGTAAAAATATTAAGATGGATGTACAAGATATGGCCTTTGCCCATCTACGAAAAAAAAGCTCTGCTCTATGGTCATAAAGTAGGGTTGATTGTCTGGGGCGTCGTTAGGCGGATTCCTGGGATTCCAGCCGCTTGTAACACATTGAATAAACTGTTGTCATGTCAACTAATACTTTTTAATGTACGGACCGGAGAAAGTACGTTTCGATACTATTTTGTACGAAATTTCCGAATATTTCCTAGAAATTACTACTTGGGTGAATCAAATTTTTAGTGCCACCCGTTGCTATGGTTACACAAATTTTGTCCCTTGGACAACCTAAGCATTTTTCTATGAAACAGTATAAAGTGTCACTTAACGACCGCTTTTAGCCTAGTTGGTAGTGACCCTACCTACGAAGCAAGAGGTCCTGGGTTCAAATCCCGGTAAGGGCATTTATTTGTGTGATGAGCACGAATATTTGTTCCTGAGTTATGGATGTTTTCTATGTATTTAAGTATTTATTTATCTATATAAGTATGTTTATCGTCGTCTAGTACCCATAGTACTAGCTTTGCTTAGTTTGGGGCTAGGTCGATTTGTGTAAGATTGTCCCCTAATATTTTTATTTTTTTTTATTTTTGGACAACCGGGGACAGAGTAAACAACATAAAAAAGTTGATTCACCCACTTAGAGAAAACCGGCAGATACCGGCGTAGAAATTCAATGGTGTGTGTGAAGTACCTGATCCGCACTCGGCCCGCGTGGGAACTACGGCCCAAGCCCTACAGACTGGGCCCTACAGTGGGACGTATATAGGCTGGTCTGATAATGATGTCCTTAATGTGATCCCGCAGATAAAATCCGAGCATAGCCCTCTCCATCGCTTTCTGAGTGACCTTGAGCTTTCTTACGAGGCTCAACGTTGTGTCGAGTATTAAGTATATCGACTAGGTATTAAAATTGACGACCAAATAGCCTATACATAGTGATTAGAGAACCTGACTGCAAAGCTTGAGGTCCCGGGTTCGTTACCCGACGGGGCAGATAAGTATTTGTTTAAAAAATACGAATGTTTGTGGGCGTGTCTTGGATGTTTAATATGTATTTAAGTATATAATTTTGTCCCATTTGGTGTCGAGACCCTTGGTCCGTGGGGTCCAAGCGCTATAAGCCTTTTAAGGAAATAGCGAAAAGGTTACTCGACATCACAGGAGACCGAAGAGCTGGCAGCTACCTCAAACAAAGAATTAGTTCAGCTATTCAAAGGGGGAACGCTGCCAGTATCTACGGAACCTTCCCTAAAGGGACTCCTTTTCTTAATATATTTTAGTTATTATTATTTAGTTATGTTTATTTATGTATATTAAGGTTTGTAGTTTTGATATGAGATTAATTTAAGTATTTATTTATTTATGTATGTAAGTAACTTAATCCTCAATCGTCGGTCCTTCCCTGTTCATATGTTTAAGTTATTTCTTTAAATCTGAGTTCCTTTTCTCACGTGGCGTGCGGTCTTTTGACATTTTATCATTGATATTCTGTATATGTAGTATATAAGTATTACATATATTCAATGTATGTGTTTATTTATGTATTTAAATATTGTATAAGTATTTGTATTGTTTATAATATTTATTGATTAATATCTCTTCATTTCTCCTGTCTGTTGTTTCCGCTACCTACATAAACCTGTTCATATTTGTACATGCATCCATTATTGGTTGTCTGGAAGAGATCGCTATTGAGCGATAAGACCGCCTATTGTCTGCCTGATTTTTTATTGTTATTAATTTTGCCGTACTTTTTTGGTGATCAATAAAGAATAGTGAAAATAAACGGATCACTCACGTCTTAAAACGAGTTTGACTCGACCAGGGCGTTAGCACGCAGTGCACGTTTGGCAGCCGCCGTGGTGTGCGACTCCGAGAGGAAGGGCTACGGATTAGCCCGAAACATGTCGAGTTAAACTCGTTTTAAGACGTGAGTGATCCGTTTTTTTTTTACTATGAGTGAGTCTCACGGTAGTTTCATATCAATAAAGAATATTTGTATTGTATTGTATTCTATTGTATAGTCGGGGTAAGAAAAGGTTCCTCACTTTTCGACTCCATGTCAACGAATTAAGGTCGAAAAGTGACGAACCTTTTTTTAACCCGACTATACGTATGTTTATTCGTTGTCCAGTACTCATATCATAGCACAAGCTTTTCTTAATTTGGGACCAGTCAATTGGTGTAATTCTCCCATGCCATGATTTACTTAATACGTGTACGGTAGTTTTACTTGAAAGGTTAGAGTGACGTACTTTCTCGGTCCGTGCGCGGCCGCGACGCCGCGCGAGCGACGCGGCCCACCGCGCGGTAACGCGACACTGCACTCACTCAGCGGTGTGGAGCGACCCTAATAAAATTATAACCTCACCGGGAAAATATCGCTTAGGCTCTGCTACACTGGGAGATGCACACGATGATTTTTAGGGTTCCGTACCTCTACCATGAGTTACACTAGTTTACAGTGACCGTACTCGCTAGCGACGGCGTAAATGATTTGTATGGAGAATTGTGTACAGCGCCTCTAGCGGTCACTTACGGAAGTACAATTCTCCATACAAATCATTTACGCCGTCGCTAGCGAGTACGGTCACTGTAAACTAGTGTAACTCATGGTAGAGGTAAAACCGGGACTCTATTACTGAGACTTCGCTGTCCGTCCGTCTGTCACCAGGCTGTATCTCACGAACCGTGATAGCTAGACAGTTGAAATTTTCGCAGATGATGTATTTCGGTTGCCGTTATAACAACAAATAAATACTAAAAAACCGAATAAAATTAATATTTAGGAGGCTCCAATACAACAAAAGCGATTTTTTTGCTCGATATGGATAACGGCAACAGGTAGACGCTTGAAATATTCACAGAATATTTAGTTATACAGGGTGTTACAAAATTACCCGTAATAACTGAAGGGTATGAAAGTACTCCAGTAAAGAATTAAATTAGTATATATATTTTTTTGGGATGGCGGGAGCTCGCCTTTGATAGGCAGGAGCGGAGCAAGAGAGGAGAGGCCTTTGCCCAGCAGTGGGACACAAAAATAGGCTAAATATATTTTTATTTTACGAAAAAAGAACAGCGCGTAAAATTACAGTTTAATTTACTGTTCATGGGTTTTCAGGCTTTAGGAGTTATTTTGTAACACCCTGTATGTTCACTTTAAAAATAAATAATTCAATTAAAATAAAACAAATATTTAAGGGGGGCTCCCATACAGCAAACGTGATTTTTTTGCCGTTTTTATTAATCGATGATCAAAAACCAATTTTTCCAGATCAGTATAAGGTACTGGTGGCGACTACATGGAAGTCGCTGTTATGCAAAGACGCCTCTGGGACGGCTTGACCGATTTTAATGAAATTTTATTCTGTAGGTATTCGGTAGATCTGAGACTAGGTCGTAGGCTATTTTTATACCTACCCCTATTATTCGCGGACGGAGTCGCGGGCAACAGCTAGTAATATTATCAATGAGAAAGTGTGTGAAGACATTTGGATGTTGGGGTATTTGGATGTTTGAATGTTTCGCCAATCAAGCAATTGCGGCCGTATGGATTCAGTATTAAAAGCTTGGCTTGCAGATGAACCAAGATTTGTATTGCGACATAGAAAACTTTATATCCCGGTGATGTATGTATTAATCCAATTCTAAACTACGAAAACTAATTAAAAAAATACTGCCAGTATCTTTCGGAGCCAAGCTTATCTTTTAATCTTTAGGTTTTTTAGGGTTCCGTAGTCAACTAGGAACCCTTATAGTTTCGCCATGTCTGTCCGTTTGTCTGTCTGTCTGTCCGCGGCTAAGCTCAGAGACTGTTAGTACTAGAAAGATGTAATTTGGCATGAATATATATATCAGTCACGCCGACAAAGTGATTAAATAAAAAAAACTAAAAAATTTTTTTTAGGGTACCTCCCATAGATGTAATGTGGGGGTGATTTTTTTTTCTCGACGAACCCTATAGTGTGGGGTATCATTGGATAGGTATTTGAATATAAATACGGGTTTTCTAAGACCATTTTTTGATAAAGTGAATATTTTCGGAGATATTCACTCCGAAAGTTCAAAATAATATTATGTGTCCCCCCCCTCTAACTTTAGAACCGCACGTCTAAAAATATGAAAAAAATCACGTAAGTTAAACTTAATAAAAACTTTCTAGGAAAATTATTTTCAACTTAATCAGTTGAGCAGTTTTTAAGTTTTTGTAAAAAAAATATTTCTAAACTAAGATTGTAATTTAACTGCCATTGCAAGCATTTTTTTTCTTTACTTACCTATAAGATCACGCTAACAGTATTTTCTTTCAAATAAAAAAATATATTACATCTGAAAAACAATCACATACATACTAGTTCTAGTAGACTGCAGATTAGATTAGATTAGTTACCCAATTCGCCGATAGATGGCGCTGTACCGTCGACGTTGGGACCAAAACAACCAACCACATTAATAAAGTATGCAAAGATTTTTCGTACCTGCTACGGAACCCTATCTAGAGCGTGTCCGATACGCTCTTGGCCGGTTTTTTTTAAAGTTTAGGATACTTGTTTCCAAATAGTTATTAAGTATATTTAATAATTAATGTCGTTCTTAAAGAAATCCTTGACATTTGACAAAAAAAGTAATAAAAAATCGTTTCGTCTTAAAACTCTTCTCTTTTACTGGCACTTAGCCTTAGACGACAATCATTGATCTATAGCGGTACACCTCCATCCGAACACAACTTGCCATCCCTTTCCTACACCCTTAGATAGACAGAGAAGGCATGAAGCTTCGTATTAAACAAACAGCTGTAAGGTAATAAAATTATTACTGGACAATAAAAATTGTAAAAATTGGTGGATTGGTTTTATGACGGTTAAATTTAATGGTGGCGGCGGTAGGCCGCCGTAGATGGACGGACACACATATGTAATCGACAATTTAACCTGTTTTGTTTTGAGTTTGAAGTCGGTGCCTTAACACGAGTCAAAAAGTGCCGCATTAAGATTATGAAGGTACATACATACCTACTTGATGCAGCAATTGACGTCTGGGATGCGATTAAAAAAGTCTATGGTTTCCCATACTTTCATAAGTCATACCTAGGTAATGTATCATTCTCCATAATCAACGTTAGTCATTACTCATTTACCTATGTGATTTATTTCCGAAACAATGTTTTCTTCGGAATTGTTATAAAACACCTACACTACACCTAACCTAAGCTACTGCATTCTATAAAATGGCATTAAAAAATCCTGAAGAAAAAACCGGTTTCAAAAATAAATCACATTATGACTAGCTTCACTACGGGGAATGATACATTATGACTTATTAAATTATGGGAGACCAAGGTGCGCCTTAAATGGCTCATTATCACTACATGAATACAGAGGAAGGCGGCCATCAGGGAGGAGTGGCGGCATGCTGTGAAGCTTGCCACCAACACCTGAAGTGGGTGACCACGACCACTCTGTCAAGAGTGATACCGACAAGAAGAAGAAGGTGCGTTGATTGACCGAAAAAAAAGTAGGTAGTTTGTCGACTTTAAACAAGTTAGCTATGAAGTATCTTTTTGTATTTATTTTTTCAACTTCATTTTTTTATTACTTTTACGGTCATCCCGTGAAATCATATATTTCGTACTACATACAAACTGAAATATAGATGCACAGAAAAAACCCCAGAAAAAAGACCAATGCTGGGAATCGAACCCAGGTCCTCAGCATTCCGTGCCGTGTACCACTGAACTAGAGATTAGACACGAATCTTTCTTATACATCATACATTTCAGACTGCTAAATCATCACCTTATGCAGTGACAAGCGCACAATCTATGTTACACCCTTTATCGAGAGATTTTAACACTCCTTCGGAACTAACCGCTCACCAGGACAAGACTTGTCGACTTTACAGCGATTTGAAAACTATCAAAGTTGCCCCAATTTGATCAAAAGCACCCCGGTTTACGATACCTATTTTTTTTGTTTTAATAAGAAGACGATACCCCAAAATCACAAAAAAGATTGCAAGCCTTAAAAAATCGTTCATAATGTGCCTATGGCTCACAAAGCGGCATAATGGTTTAACAATCAAGTAGTACTTGTACTCACTTCCTTAGGGTCCTTTTAAAGTCAAGTACACTTTTTAGTTAGGGTTCTGCAGCTTTTGATAGCTTATAACTCGTTTATTTAGGTGATATAGACAACTATGACATCGGGGTTTTCAGGAAAAGGGTTTATACTTCCTTTAAAGGCCGGCTACAAATTGGTGACTCTCTTTGAGTTGCTGACATTTATGGGCGGTGGTGATCATTTTCCATCAGATGACCTGCTTGCTCGTTTGCCTCCCTCTCATAATAAAAAAAATATAGAACTTTATATACCTACGCGTCAAACCATATGATAATTTCTAGAAGACACAGAACCAATTTCATAGATGTAACTAGCAAAATACATCATATCTTAAAAGAGGAGGTTCTTTATTTGAATAATTTATTGAATCAGGGTCACTTTGCGGAGGTCCATATCAATGACCTGAAACTATTGCTTTGCTCACCTGCGACCTAATTACCTAATGAAAGGTGGGTAATTACACGATTTAATTGTTTTTTGTATGTTCACCAATTTTTTCGTCAAATGTGGATCGACTTTTTTTTATAAGGAACCGATTTTTCCCATGGAACCCTAAAACCCATAAACAACCATAACAAAACCGTCTTTATGTCATTACTCAGCATATTGTTAGCGCCCCCTTGCTATAAATTAATGGGACATCAATTTGTTGACCCTAGTTTAAAAACACCAATATATCATGAGCCCTTAGCCAGATAAATATAAATCAATTCAGAGGCCATGCTTTTTTGGAAATCAGAGTTACCATTTTAAAATGAGCTCTGCTTTGTATGACATGACAACAGAGAACGGAGTTCGTGATAGTTTTGTTTTTAGAAAAATATACTTTCTGCAAAGTTTCTTGCGGAACATTCTTCTTGGCAATGATTTTTCCGAAGTCGAGGAAATTATCGGTCAATGAAAGCCAACTGGAATAATCATCCATATACGTCCCATTGCATAGCATAGGTCTCCTCTCGGCATGAGAGGGCTGCCGTAGTCTCACACGGCTCCAGCGCGGATCGAAAACTTCACACACACCATTAAATTTCTAGTCTGTGCAGGTTTCTTCCAGATGTTATACTTCACTAAAGCTCATGGTAAATTACAAATACGAAATTGGAGAAAACGTACAGACAGGCCCTTCACCTGATGGAAAGCATTTACCACCGCCCATGAAGACCTAAGGCTTAAGGCTTTAGGAGTAGGTACTCTGAAGAAGGAGAAGAAGAAGGTGATGTACCATCGACAAAATTTATTATTATTAACTGGGCAGGCCTCGGTTTTGTTGACTTATTGTACAATCGGCCCAAGCGCCGGCTTGCTAGTTTCAAAACAAATTTGCTTGCAGCCGTTGAAGTTCATTGGTATGGATTGGTATGGACAGATGTCTAGCCACTGCAAGCATAATGGACATTGAAGGCGTCAAGGCGACCTTTGGTTCGACTGTACTTAGCTATGCTTGGCTTGCTTGGCTATGCTTGGAGTTTCTCTGCGGGGTCACATCAGAAATAATGATGAAATCCGCGCAAGAACTAAAGAAGAATCGCCGAACTTAAGTGGCAGAGGGCAGCACATCGCTCGAGGCGCGCCTCGCGCCTCGTCTCGTGATTTGCCTTGATTTTGAGGCTCGCGTCCGGAGCGAGACGACGAGGCGAGGCGCGAGGCGAGGTGACGGACGAGGCGAGAGTGTAAATCAGGTATCAAACTATCAGCGTCTTTCTCTTTCCAAACAGAATACAGATAACGAATCAAATTATAGCCTTAGAAATATGAAATCTTGTCAATTGAGACGCTCACTCATTAACGACTGTCTCAAATGACCACGTGTTCAAATATTTGTCACACTATTTAAAAAGGAATTCGAACTACCTAAAAACAAACATGACATTAAAAGGCTGCCGGCTCTGTTTGCTCATTTCATCCTATTCTTTGCATTTAAAAAGGTACGTGCGTTCGCCGCGCATATCAAGGGTTCCGTACATAATTCGTTAGCCCTTCATCATCCCAGCCTATATACGTCCCTCTGCAGGGCACAGGCCTTATACTACGAAGTGCAAAATTCGAACTTCGTATCGTGCCATTCCTCTCACGCTAATAGTATTTAATACAAGAGCGAGCAAGACGATGCGATACGAACTTGGATTTTCGAATTTCGGAGTAGACCCTCAGGCCTACTCAGAATGAGAGGGCTTGGGCCGTAGTTCCCACGCGGGCCCAGTGCGGATTGGGAACTTCATATACACCATTGAATTTCTTCGCAGGTGTATGCAGGTTTCCTCACTATGTTTTCCTTCACCGTAAAGTTCATGGTATGTAATTTCGCACATAAATTCCAAAAATCTCATACCCATAGCCTTATAAGTGTTCTATATATTTAAAAAAAAACCCTTGACGCAATTAGGTCATTATTATATGTTTGAAAACAAAGTAAATGGCCATGTGCGTCTAAAATACCTTCCGCAGCTAACGAAAGAGCTGATTAAAACGGCTGAACCGATTTTGACGATACTTGTCTCTGAACCATCACTAAGGTTCACCCGTTTAAGAGCTATGAAAAGAAAGAAAGTAAGAAAATACATTTATTTACAACAACACAAGACACATCAATATTTTCATAAAACAAAAGACAACACAAATCACGAATACGAATAGCGATTCATGAAAGGTGCCCGTCTTCAAAATTTCTGTGACCTATGGACTGATAGACAAACTCACATGACTCATGAACATGATCTTCATATCATTTCAAACTAAATACAAACTGAAATATAGATGCACAGAAAAAACCCCAGAAAAAAGACCAATGCTGGAAATCGAACCCAGGTCCTCAGCGTTCCGTGCTGCGTGCTTACCCCTACACCATCACTGGTCTAGAACTTAGCGACGAATTTTTCCCATACATCAATAAATACAAAAAAAAAGATACTTCATACCTAACTTGTTAAAGTTGGCACAGTAGCGCCATCTCTTGGTTCAGGTGAGCGGTTAATAGCTCCGAAGGAGTGTTAAGTCTCTCGGTAGAGGGCATAACATAGATGCGCGCTTTATCACTGCATAAGGTGATTATAAAAGACTGAAGTGTACGATGTATGGGAAAAATTCGTCGCTAACTTCTAGACCAGTGATGGTGTAGGGGTAAGCACGCAGCACGGAACGCTGAGGACCTGGGTTCGATTCCCAGCATTGGTCTTTTTTCTGGGGTTTTTTCTGTGCATCTATATTTCAGTTTGTATTTAGTTTGAAATATATGGTTTCACGGGATAACCGTAAAAGTAATAAAAAATGAAGTTGAAAAATAAATACAAAAAAAAAGATACTTCATACCTAACATCTTCATGTATATCAGTTTTCATTGCTCTTGGGTTCCCATTCTGACGTTACAAGGGAACCCTAATAAAAAACACCTTTTCAGTGATGCCAACGTAGAGCCGTATTGTGTTGGTGCAAGGTTGGTATTGTTATGTTGGCCATAATGCATTGAATATGGTGATTATACGCTTATTTGCCGGCTTTTGTGCTTGCGAGAGCTCTTTTGTGTTATGTTTAGCGGTAGACATCTTGTTTTGATGCTATAGGGGTGCTGGGTTAGGGTTCCTTTGGACCATTACTTAACCCACGCCCCTTTGATAAAGGGGATCGGCGAGAGGTAACTATAAGAAAGTCTATAGTGCATACATTTTTCTTCCAACCGACAAAACATTTCCTTGGCTTCAATGATGAGCGCAGTACCCAACTTAGAACCTCATTAAACTGAACTTATGAACATCTTGTTTACTGGTTTTTTTATGTTCAACGTGTTATTCTTTGAATCTGGCTAATTGACTGACTGATTCACTGACTGAAGATTCATTAACGCCCATCCTAAGCCCTTGGTCTGAGCTTGCTTGTCTATCTGTACGTCAAGTTCCATTAAAATCTCAGCTGAAATATTATATTTTTTACGTTGACAACCCCCTAATTTGAAAATGGGTGTAAATCGGAATCCATAATCTATTGAAATCCATAATGTAATATTTGCCATAATGATTATTTGAACTAACTCTTTTTTCTTTAAATCTGTGATTTATTGTTCTGCATTGATATAAAACAAACCTAACCTAACCTATCGAATTCTACAGGATCACCAGTCTTCAAAGTTCTTGAAAATTTACGGTTTCAAGGAAAACAAAAGTTATGGCAAATGATCATTATGACTAATATTATGGATTACGATTCCTTTGAAAATATTTCAAAACCTGAAACGATCAAACACATTCATGTACCTAACTATCAAACCTGCTCACAAAATTACACGAGATTAGAATCGGTTGACAAATGCTACTTGTAGACAATAGCCAGACATCCGTCAGATAAACATGCAAAAGCATTCTTTGTATAATTTGAACGGTTTTGCTAATTGTAATGTACATACCTTAGTAGGTAGAGACTAATTGAGTTGAGCCTAATTGTAATAGCCTTCAAAATTACTAGAACTATCTTCATGTTCCTTGAATTCTAAAATTTCTCCTGAACCACGTCGCAAATCCCGACTCGCTCCTGGCAGATCGGTAGTGCTGCCAGTCAAGTAGGTACCTCAATAGATCAATAGATCCACTATTACAAACTATGTTCACACACAATAGATCTATTAATCCAATGATCTTGAGATAAATGCCGTTGTTAAAACCATTGTGTTGCTTTAAAAATCTTACTCTACTTTTTAGCGGTAAAACTGGAGAAGATATTTTTGATTTGTAGTATGTTTTTTATTGTCCTTCAGCAGCATGGAGTGGAGATACATTTTCGTTAGACAATTTAAAGAGTGATAGGAGTGTCAGTTGGTATGTTCTCGGATACTACACCTCGCAGTGGGCACAAGTTTTGCTATAGTAATAATAATAAAATAAATAAACGGCGAATCAACGCCTACCAAATTCAATTTACGAGATGTTGCAATGGTAGGTGTCCGTTATCTCACTCCATAGCCAGGTAATCCTGTCCACAACATTCCAACGCTATAGTTATAATTCTATATCGCTTCCTACCTGGTAATAGTTTGGCAACTGTTGTGGTGTCAACAGTGCAGTCTTCAGTCATCGCAGGGCGGCTTGTGGCGAGCTGTTGGTGAGTAGCGACACTACGCACGAACCTGAGACCTCCAGGGGTACACATACACACATGCGCTTACATACACTCACACACAGTTACACACCAACCCCGCCTCTAGTTTGCCTTTGTTGGCCGCCTAGAGTGGAGTGCAAAAGCTAAATGCTGGAAGGATGGAATAGAATAGAATAGAATAGAATAGAATAGAATAGAATAGAATAGAATAGAATAGAATAGAATAGAATGGAATGGGATGGGATGGGATGGGATGGGATGGGATGGGATGGGATGGGATGGGATGGGATGGGATGGGATGGGATGGGATGGGATGGGATGGGATGGGATGGGATGGGATGGGATGGGATGGGATGGGATGGGATGGGATGGGATGGGATGGGATGGGATGGGATGGGATGGGATGGGATGGGATGGGATGGGATGGGATGGGATGGGATGGGATGGGATGGGATGGGATGTGATGTCATGTGATGTAATGTGATGTAATGTGATGTAATGTGATGTAATGTGATGTAATGTGATGTAATGTGATGGAATGGAATGGAATGGAATGGAATGGAATGGAATGGAATGGAATGGAATGGAATGGAATGGAATGGAATGGAATGGAATGGAATGGAATGGAATGGAATGGAATGGAATGGAATGGAATGGAATGGAATGGAATGGAATGGAATGGAATGGAATAGAATAGAAATACGTTTATTCAGACAACACATCACAACAAAAAATAATTTACAAAATGAGAAAGAATACAAAAACAAACAAATAAGCATGTGAAGCCGAAATGGTCTCCACTCAGCAATGCCGTTGGCACGACTATAGCATTGTCAACGGCGCTGGTTTTCTGCAGAGCCAGCGAGGTGTGCGGGACAGCATACTGCGCGACTTACGTCAGACAAATAAAATAAATATAATTATAATATATGTAATAAAATAAAATATAATTATAGTACCTACTCGTATTAATAAGATGATAAGAAGATGGATGTATTTCCGTAAGTGGCGAGTTGACAATTCGAAGTTATAAGTTCAGGAACACCTCTCCATCCTTGCCACCTCGTTGCCCCGAGCGGCCAACAGTTTGAGGGGCCCATTTAGTGAACCGCGAGTCACCGACCAAAGTTAATTTATGAGATACTCGTATTGCAATGGTAGGTGTCCGTTATCTCACTCCATATCCCGGTAATCCTGCCCACAGAATTCCAACCCGTAGCCATTCCATCCATGTCGCTTGCTGTCTGGCAATAAGCTAGGCAACTGTGGAAGTCTGTCTGCTGGCACAAGATTGTGCAACGATTCGTTTTAAAAGTAATATTCTTAAAAACTGTAATTATTGACAATGTAGAGTTAAGATAGAGTCATAAATTATAACGTTGTCATGCTGTTATTTAACGACCGCTTTAGCCTAGTTGGTAGTGACCCTGCCTACGAAGCAAGAGGTCCTGGGTTCAAATCCCGGTAAGGGCATTTATTTGTGTGATGAGCACGAATATTTGTTCCTGAGTTATGGATGTTTTCTATGTATTTAAGTATTTATTTATCTATATAAGTACGTTTATCGTCGTCTAGTACCCATAGTACAAGCTTTGCTTAGTTTGGGACTAGGTCGATTTGTGTAAGATTGTCCCCTAATATTTATTTATTTATTTATTTAATTCCGAGTATATATCTAATGTTTGTAATCATTAAACTGTAACGCCATGTAAATAAATGTTTTTGACAGTAAAATTAGTAAAAAAAAAAAAACTTAAATTAGCTTCAAATGTATGTTTGTTTTGGTTCCGTGTAGGTAGGTATGTTCCTTGGTTTAGGTCAAATTTTGAATGTCGCTTTCATCAAAATTTAGTGTTTAGTTCGGATGACAAGTAATTAAGCATGTATGTATAGTCAACAAAAAGTAGGTACAGCTAGTAAAAAGAAAACCTGCAAAGTGCGAGTTGGACCACAGGCAGTGAATGGTTCCGTTCTACATGCGACAAATAAGTTAAGTAAGCTAAGTTTTGATCAACTATTAATCGTTAACTTGTAACCCTACTAAACCGCGATGGTTTTTCTTTTAAATTCGTTATTTTTGTACAGATTTTTCAAGACAAAGGTTTACCTTGTAGAGGGGAGACACGCACGACTCCAACAAAAATTTGCGCTTTAAAGCTAAATATTTTGCAAATGGATCCCGAAATTGAAACATTATTCAACAATACCCCACATAATGGGTTCAGATGAGAAAAATATACAATCTCACTTTACGTGTAGGGGAGATACCACGGGGGATACCCTAAAAAAGTTTTTTTTTCACGATTTTATTTTACATTGTCCGCGTAGGTAATATATTTATATACCCAAAATTACAGTTCACATTCTCTAAGCTAAGCTGCGGATGGATAGACAGACAGAGAGACAAATGAACATGGCAAACCTACAAGAAGGATTCCTACTAGCACTACGGAACTCTGAAAATAGCTAATTCTTAACAATAAAATGCTCTCCTCTTTTGCACCACTCCTTTTAACAGGCTTCACCCACTGCAGGGCACAGACCTCCTCTCAGAATGAAAGGGTTTGGGTCGTAGTGCTTGTTCTTGTAATCCTCTTAATAGAAAAATGACTTACCGACTAACAAAAATAAACATTACTAGGCAGTAGAGTGTATAACTGCATTTAAATCTGACCTATTTAAGTTACATTTTTAATATTTTTACTTGATTCCAGCCAATGTTTTCCTCAAACGTCCATTTCATGGAAACCATTGACTCTACGAACTCCATTTCCTGACAGTTATGCGTGGAGAATCGGAACATTTAAATAAAAGAAGCAAGCATTAAACTTAAATTCATTACACAACAGATGATTTAACCAAGTCAGCTGTGTTCTATTATCACCCGCTACAGTGGGGCGACTCAAAAATACCTTACACAATTTCTGAAATCGCCAACTCTACGGATGGAGCGAATACGCCTACAATAATAGTCCCAATTGTTTCACAAACTGAAAAATGGCGAACCAGACAGCGGCCAATGGGAGGCGTTACCGCGAAAACACAGAATAGAATCTCATTGGTTTATTCAAACCCCACGGTCGCCGGCGACCAATCAGAAAGCGAAACGGAAGTTCGAGTCAAACCAGTTCCATTTTCGCTCTCTGAACGCGCGCACGCGTTTCAAATTTGGAACGAATGGCATTTAAAATCATCCGAATCTTAAAGAGGTTTCGGTTTTAGAACGGTGTTTGTTTTTAATAAGTGTTTTATGGTGAAAGATTTGCGTGCGCGGTGTTTGTCTGAATTTATGGATATTGTTTCAAATAGGTTGTGTTTCGTCACTGGCGAGGATATTATTTTTAGCTTTTAGCTTGTTAAAGCTGTTTTGTTGGCGTGATGTGGGACGGTCTTAATTTAGCGGTGCAGAGCAGTGTGAGTATGCTAACTGTGCCTTCCTTATTTTCGTGCGCCACCAACGGATGAACTTTGTTTGATCCCACTAAAAAAAACCTGCTCTGAATATTCTCGTTGATTTCCTGTCGCATTTCATTAGCGTGAATATTTTAAATGATATTTAAATGAACTGCTCTAATTGTTTAAATCTAGGCGTATTCCATTTACTACGTGTTTTATTTGAAATACATTGGATACTAGTGGAGGATCCAGGGGGGAAGGAAGGGGGCTTAAAGGCTCAAGCCCCCCTCCAAAAAGCTTTTAAGTTCTTCAGATGTATGTTTTTCTAATTTACTTTTCTACAGGGTTATTTGTAATTCACTGACATCCTCTTAACCCTGAATTCCTATCACTCAAACAAATGTTTTTTGTTTTACTACTTTTTAAAATGAAGCACTTTTTTCCCCATACAAATACACAGAGTATCGTAAAAATAAGAGGTAATCTCAAATTTTCAAAACTTTATTACACCAAAAATATTAAGTTATGACAAAAGCCGTAAAACAAAAAACATTTGTTTAAGTGGTAGGAGTTTAGGGTTAAAAGGATGCTAGTGAATTACAAATAACCCTGTATAACCTACCCTTAGTGCGATCTAGCCCTTCCTCAACAACAATCTTGAATCTGCTGCTGTTTCATTTGCGAACTTAGGAACTTTAGGTACTATTAATACCTACTGCAAAAAACATACGCCCCAAGCGGGCAATATTCTACATTATACGCTATTTCACTCGAAGGACGTGTAAATATCTTAAAAATTAAGCAATTATGTACATACTTTTATATTTTTTAAGTTTTCTAATACAATAATTCGTCTTTAAAAACGACTCTACCAAAATATTCAATGCATGTATTTGAACGCTGTTAACAAAACAAGCATTATAACATAAAGTTTTCTTGATTAAGTAATTTGATTGCATCAATGAAAAATACTTATTAACACTAGATGTATAATCACTTTTAGAAAACCAGTCCAGCAATAATTCGCAATCTATACAATAACTTCAAGTAAGTAGGTAGTTGAACAGAAAACACACTGATAAATAAATAAATAAATATTAGGGGACAATCTTACACAAATCGACCTATTCCCAAACTAAGCAAAGCTTGTATTATGGGCACTAGACGACGATAAACATACTTATATAGATAAATAATGATGATGACTAATTTTATATCTCCTCTATTTTGCCATTAGTAGCACCGAACAACATTCGCTTTATAGATTTTGTGTAAGTAATTAAAAAGAAAACAAGTGTATTGTAGGACTTATATTTGTAAATCTCAAAATATTAGAACGATTTTATCAGCATTATCTTCATGTCAATGAAAATAATCCTGTAGCACAAGACTCTAATTCTTCTTATGGCCACATATAATTATCTGATGTGCAGCAAAAACTGCTGAAACCTTTCAATTGTTGATTGTTTTTGCTGTTATTGTTATTGTTATTGAAGTTATTTCGAATATTTATAAAATAATAATTAAACGCGGTTGCAACAATGCTTTTCTGTCCACCAAAAATGCCGCCCTGGTTTCTACATTACTCAGACAACCAACAAAGACGAATTGCTTACACCGGCTTTCCCACTTTCGGGTGGTTGATGGGAATCTTACATCATCACTATCAAATCCTTAGCCCACCTTGTAGATTTCCTGTCAACCAGTACACCTTGTTGATCTAGAGAATCCTGATCGTAGCATTTCTCTAAAAAGTAACATTATTTTTGTCTGCATCTTCATTTACTGGAAGGTTTTGATGTCCTCAGCCTCTCCTAGGCTCTTTGTTGAGTTGATTGTTGGCTCATGAGCTAGGTGTAACTAACCGTTCTAAAAGGCATACTTATAAAACAGCATCATAATCATAACACACTTGACTAACAGACAACGTACAGCTATAGAACAATTGCAGCTAGCTAGAGACTTGAAAATTGGCAGACGCAGACCAGACACGCACACGAACCAGTTGTAATAAGTGAAATTGTTAGAAAGATGGCGCACTAGATGCGTGCACATGGTGTGCCATCTTTTTTACAATTTCATTCATAACAACTGGTGCGTGACACGCACACGCATCTGGTCTGCGTCGGCTTTTATACATTGTGTAACATAAAGTTGGGTTTTTACTTATTAAAACAAATAAAAATAAAAAATTTAACTATATACAATATTTAGAAAAAAAAATGTAATAAAATTAATAAATAAATTAATAAAAAGAAAACCCGTCTAAAAGATTTGACTGCTGCAGGGTCCCCATGGTGCTGGCGGCATTACCCCTTTGGATCACACTTGCGATCCAAAGGAATAAGTACGTGCCAGCTCTTGGATCCCCTGAGGCGTCGATCAGCCCTCATAAATGCTTCCATGTCGGCTGACCATGGTCACCATGGACCCAATGTTTCAATCGCAAGCGCTGCAAACTCATAGTCTTTTATTAACGAAGAATATTTGCGGCGCTTGAGGATTTGGGCCTGATCAGATGCAGCGCCGGCTTTGCGACCTGACCTACTTAGTTGCCTGGATGTGGGACACAGCGAAAGTGTCAACGGATGTAGCGTCCCACACCAGAGGCGCTACTACGAAATTCGAAAATCGAAGTTCGTATCGTATTATCCCTCTCACTCTCGTTTCAAATCATATTAGCGTGAGCGGGACGGCACGAAACGAAGTTCGAATTATGCACTTCGTGGTAGGGCCTCAGAGCCCTACCGAATTTCCACGGCACCAGTGTTACAGTGTCCCTCGCCATTCCAGCTGGCTCTAACGTGGAAGGCACTGAGGCGGTGGCAAGTGAACGACGTATTAGGTCGTTAATGGTGCCGTAACGGTATATACGGCCGGCGCTCCTAACTCCTAACAAGCACAAAAGAACCATGTCCTCCCAGTTGGTCCACTCCTTTGCCGCGAACGCACGTGTGAGGAACACAAATCCTGGCTCCAAGTCGTAAACAAATTGAAATCCATAGAGAGTTTAGTTCCAGGACTGTTCCTATATTCCTCGACGGTAAGGCGTTTAGCCAGTAGCCCGATTCGAGTGCAGAGACAGCTAGGAGTCGGGCGCGACCTGAATCGTCCGAACAGTTTTCAAAAAGGGAAGCATATGGGTTGCGTCGAAGTGTCCCAGGCTTTCTGGAAATTATTCGTGCTTGGGGTATCCGATCCCGGGCACGAGTCATGCCAAGCTTTTTCAGCCTCAGCCAGGCTCGCCTACTCAACGTAGGATATCTGTGGATTATTTAAAATGATACCGACAGCTGTTTTTGTACTAGTTAGGCTTTTAGTAGTGTACCTATCTTTGAAAAAGCTAATGTAAAAACTTTTAATCATGGCCGGCCGCACACGCTGAACACTCGTGTACCTAACCAGATCAAATTTTACGACCGTTCGAAAACCAATAAAATAATATTATCAGAAAAACACATGTCTCGAATGTATCTATGTTTATTAGTGGCCAGCAACCGTAACTCTAGTGTAATATGGCTGTACAAGCCCATTAATTAACCCCCCGCAGGCGACACTATAAAAAACCCTTTTTATGGACCACAGATAGCATCAGGATTTAGGCCTATTTCAATCTGTTTGCTTAATTGGTGATTTCGAATTAACGATTATTTTTATTAGTGGTTTCGAATTTGGAATGCGTGGTTATAATGTTGTTGTTTAATTAGTGGAATTTTTGTTTGGAAAATTAATTGATGCGCATCATCATCATGATCCCAGCCTATATACGTCCCACTGCAGGGCACAGGCCTCCTCTCAGAATGAGAGGACTTGGGCCGAAGCGGGTCCAGTGCGGATTGGGAACTTCACTCACACCATTGAATTTCTTCGCAGATGTATGCAGGTTTTCCCACGATGTTTTCCTTCACCGTAAAGCTCATGGTAAATTTCAAATGTAATTCATAAATTTCGAAAAGCTCAGAGGTGCGAGCCGGGATTTGAACCCACGATCCTCTGCTTGAGAGGCCATAGGTCAAACCTAGGCCACTACGACTTTTTTTTAAATTATTGCGCGTTTTGTTTTTATTATTCTAAGATGACTGGGGAGCTCATACTATAAGTAGAGCGTAAATCCTACTAATTCTGTAGCTAGTTTTAGTACAAAGATTTCTTAGTCCACAAAAAACTTTTTCTAATTCTCCGAAATATATAATAATCAAGGTTTCGAGGTTTTCAGGCGTATTTTCAGCCCTCTGGGCATAATATTATAAATATTAATCCTGCAGCGCCGGGAGTTAAAACTCTTATTTTGAAAACTATCTTCTCTTTTGGAATCTTTTTTCAAATTTGAAAAGTCTTATAATAATAGTTTTTGAGATGGACGAAAACCAAAACCCATTTTATTTTTTAGGTAAGTAATTGTTTACAACTATTGCAATTTTTTTGCGAGTGGTATCTACGTGCTATTCCGAATCGAAAGACACCTGAACCATACTTTTCGGAGAATTAGAAAAAGCTTTTACCAAAAAGCACTGACTGACTAGACTTTAAGTATAATACAAAACCGTCTCGACACTACTGGAGACCAAATGGCTGGCAGCTATATCTCAACAAATCGCCATCGGCATTCAACGAGGGAATGCTGCCAGCCTTTTGGTACGATGCCACGGGGGCCTTTTCACCCGACTGTCGAAGGAGGGTTATGTTCTTAAAGAAAAGAAAGAAAGAAAGAAAGAAGACATTTATTCAATTTTACAAGACACACAAATACAAGAAAGTTCACACAATTTCATACAAACAAACAAAGTTCACAAGACAATGAAGTAATAAATACACAGATCTGCATGTGTGTCTATGCAAAAGTGAAACGGTCGCTGACTCAGCATTATGCTGAGGCGTTAGACGCCTGCAGCGCTGATTTTCTGCCAGAACCGTCTGTGACTCACGAAACGATACACAAATATACTATATAAACTACTTAATAAAATGACAATGAATTAATAAATAAATAATGAATTAATTTTTTCGAGCGTAGATATGTATTTATGTATGTATGTGTCATTCTTTGGCACGCCCTGCAGCCTAAACGGCTCAATAGATTTTGAAGTGTGAGGTGTCATTAGATTCGTCTCAGTTCCGCGAGTGAAATAGGACATATTTTCCCGGAATTCCCATGGGAACGGGAATTATACAGGCGGGTTTTTTTTCTTCTAGTATTGAAGTTAAAGTTATTATTTAGACTTAATCTAATCTAGTAAGTAGTTTTTAAGTTAGATATTTAGTTTACAGTTAAGTTTTATTAATTGTTATTTTTTCTTAATATTTGTATTTTTAATGCAAAATGGATGGTACAGGAATCGGGAACTAATCAATGCAACTTGCAAAATTTTTTATGCTGGTCTAAACCCTTCTTTATCACGGCGATGTATTATTAAAATGACCTCGACGTCTCAAACAACTGCAGCGGCCGTGGTCACAAGTAATCCGCTCTTATGTATGTTGAAAATTGTGAAAGTTTAAATAATTATGTCCGTGATAAAAAAGTAATGTACGTACATGTGGTAATGACGTGTACAAGTTGTAATGAGGTGCTAAAATGTAATGTCGATTACTTGGCCATTAAATGGATCTGAAAAAAAAACTGAATACTTACTAATATTGCAAATGAGGATTTTGTGCTGATTGGGGCGGCCCAATTTATACTATTCGATCTTTTTTATTTGTGTCTTTTTTTATAGTAGATTGTATAACAAGAGTATAAAACGAGCTATTTTACCCGAGACGTTCATATTACTCGAGACTGTAAGACGAGGGTGGATAGACACGGCGACGGGAAAATGGGTTTAATGCTCGAGTTTTACACTCTCCTTTTCACTTCGATTGCAAGGAAACAGCAACATTGGAAATTAATTTTCATTTACAAGCTTTTATTTTTCATGCATTGGAATTTTTATGTGTTCTAAAAAAAACAGGAAACTTATATTTTGTAAATTTTTATTGTTCGTGGCTGATTGCCTTGGTCTTAGACGAAGATTTTAATTTATGCACTAGATCATAAAAAGTAATTTTATGCAGCTCACATCCAGCATAAATTCTAACTTTACGAGGATGAGAAGTTAAAATGTATTTTATTCTGTGTCATCATCATCATCATCATCATCATCATCATCATCAGCCTATGTTCGTCCATTGCTGGACATAGGCCTCTCCCATGGCACGCCACTGAGCACGATCCAGCTCTTGCCGGCCGCCCTGCGAAGATCATCGCTCCACCGAGTCTGAGGACGTCCCACGCTACGTTTGCCGATCCGTGGTCTCCACTCAAGAACTCGTCTACACGACATGGTTCTCAAACCATGCACATAACATAACATAACCTGCAAAGAAGAGATAGGTATAGGATAGTTTTAATCTCGGAAAATTGCAGAGTTCCCGCGGGATAGGGATGAACGAATTCTTGGCAGTCGGAGTCGCGGGGAACAGCTAGTTTACTTATAAAATCACTGAGTGAAGCAAATAACAATAACAACTTCGGTTTCCATCGCTCATCTGTTAGTGATTTACTTGCCATCACCCGACCCACTGTTGGTTTGCCCCGTTCGCGCGTTCAAATGTATAAATTAATTTCGAATTAAACTCAACAAATCCGTTCGCACCCACAACGGCGTTTTTCGAATGCCTTCGAAATTCAAATCGCTAATAGTGAGGTGATTTGTACCGTATCGTGAATCGGTAATCTGTCGATAAATCTTGTGTTTTACAGCTGGTGTGCTCGATAAGGATCGCTCCACGTGGGGTAATAGTGATGTGCCGTGTGCCGATATCGAGTGTCGTATTTCATTAAAATGTATTTTTATTGGTATGCCAGTTCGTAAAATGGAATGTGTTATTTTAGTTTATGCTCTCAGTGAGGCTTATGGGTGTTATGAACGTTTAATAGGAACTGTTTCATATTTTATTGTTGGATGAAGTGATGGCAGTACGTAATAACCGTTTTTAAGTATTAATATAAAGAGTTTTTCATTTAGATTCCTTACCATGTAGAGTTCATTGAAATTGCTACGCTTTTGGAATCAGGTTCAATTTAGATCTGTCCGTATGTGTTATTGTTTACATTATACGGAAACTATGTTGGCAGTGTGACAAAATCTTGAACACATGAGATTATATGAGAATTTATGAGAGGCAGTAATTTTATGGGAATAGTAGCGATATTTTAAACGATGCTTTAAAGGCATGGTAAAAATATTTATTTCCTTTTAGCTTATTAGGTTTTTTGCTAGGCAAAGACCTTCCCTTCTTTTTGCTACTTGTCTCTGTTAAGAGCATATTCCTGCCGCATTATTTTATATGCATCCAGAGACCATAATATTGTCTAGCTCACAACCGCTCATAACCACATTCACCATCTCTTTCCGTCACCATCTTATACCATTGACATACATACATACAATCACGCCTCCTTTCCAAAGGGATAGGCAGAGACTATTTATTTCCATTTGCTATGATCCTGACATACATCTTTCGCTTCCACAACACTCATTAGTCTTTTCATACATGCTCGCCGGTTTCGGGTACTCTTGACCTGACCTTAGTCAAGATGCCTTTAATAGAAAGAAATAGTGAATACGATAGCAAGCGCCTATGCGTTAGAGTTGTTACGTGTACGGTTCGTTCACGCTAATAGCATTAAGCAAGCAAGGGAAAGGGACAGCACAATATGAAACTCAAAAAACTAATTCCGTAGTAGCCCCCAGGCGTTACACTATGAAGTCCTATTATTGAGCTTCATATCGTATCATCCTGTTCACTCAAATAGTATTTAACAAGAGAGCGAGAGGGACGATACGACCCGAACTTTGAATTCCGGATTAACCCGTATGGTCCCACCATTTCCTTTTCGGTCTGTCCCATTGTTTTGGTGTATTCGGTAGACATAATAAAAATAAATAAGTTTTGTTAAAAATTTCATTTTTAAAAGCAAGCTTTTTAGCTGACTGTACTTTTTGTTGACAGTACTTGCATTGTCATCCAACCTACATAAGTATACCAAATTTCAGGTGAATCCAACCACTGGAAGTGGGTCAAATTCGACTTCTAAGATTTGACCCAAGAATAAAACAAACGGGGTGAGCTAAATAAAAGCTTGTAAAAATACACAAATAAAATTAAAACTGGAAAGTAATCATTTCAGTAACTGTCTTCAGGACATCAAACTTCTTCGTTTAGCTCTAAAGGACTAAGTAGTTATTTGCTGTTACCCTCTGAGATAAACATGTAACTTCATAACTTTATGGAGTTAATATACAAAAGGGGACAGATATCCATTGAAAAACTTTCTTTACAAATATTTAGCTGTCAACGTTTAGTACATCGAATATTTTGATTTTAACGAATCCGATGAATATGAATCGATTTAATTTGAATATACCGTTTACTAAGCATCGACTGTTTTATGCATCAACGTTGGTATGAATGTAACCGGTTCTGTTTATTTCGCAACCTCCTTGAATATATCTATTTCCTATTTCGCTTATCGTAAGTTAAAGAAATTAACAATGACACTTGACATAGTAGAATGCAAATAAATAAATGAATACATAGGTATCATTTTGCACCAATTAATCTCGTCTCGTACCAATGAGGCTGAAATGCGGAATACATTTGGAATTTATCATGAGCTTTACCGTGAAAGAAAAAAATCTAGGAAAATCTGCACACATCCGCGAAGAAATTAAATGATCTGTGTGAACTGTCCATCCCGCACTGGGCCCGCATGGGAACGAGAACCCAAGCCGTCTCATTCTGAGAGGAGACTTGTACCCTGCTGTGGCACGTGCCTATATAGACTGGAATAATGAATTTAGTCTCAAATTAAGCAAAGCTAGTGCAGCTAGTGCGCTAAGCGATGGATAAAAGTATTGACTTAACAAGGTCTCTCAAAACGAATCCGAAATATTTAATTTCGTGATTGGGTGGGTTTTACTTAACACCAGGTTGCAGGTTTCCTTCACCGTAAAGCTCATGGTAAATTCCCAATGAGATGCTCAGAGGTGCGAGCCCGGACCCGGGGGTCTGCTTGAGAGACCACAGGTCAAACCCCTAGCTTTTTTACAACACAGCTTTTCTACAGCACTTTGTGTGTCACCTTAATTTGTGAAGTTGACCGAACGACACCAGCGAAGAAACTCGCCAAGCCCCGAGTAGTATCTGTCAATTTATAACGATTTTTATCGACCTTGTCCCATCACTGTTAACCCGTCAGCTCCATACATCAGCCCCCTAGATCGTGTCGACGATAAAAATTACTTAAAACACCAAACATTTAACATCTTGCCTCCATCTGTCCCTCTCCCGCACCCACACTCACATTATAAACAAAAGAGATAGATAATGATACAAATCGTTCCACTTCAAACTAAAAACAGACTAAACGCCGAACGGACTCATTAAAATTCGAATTTTAAAATCAAGTGTCAAGTTTGAAATGGTGGTTTTAATACAGGCTGTTTTCGGTTAACGTCTTTTTATTTTATTAAGTTTTATAGTAAATCTTTTGTTCTTGTCAGTGAATCTTTGTAATGATTCACGGATTTCACAGTACGTGACGGTATTTCTGTTAAAAATATTAAATTGATGGTGACCCCTTTAGAGATTTGAGCGTGATTGTGTTTAGGAAGTGATTAATGTTACTGAACGCTACAAACACTTTGTTTGTTCTCAGTTACAAAATTAGTACAATTCTCTTGATCTGACGCCAATGCACTGAATGACATTCAAATCTCGGATTTTACTAAATTCACAAACATTATATTATCTACATTTACGTTATCATAATATCACAAACGCCCGTGAAAATATATACGCAGCGGTTAAGATTTTGGAATTAACATGGATCCCGTGGAAATATCGAGATAAAAAGTGGCCCGTGTATTATTCTAGATACATGTTTTAGCTGTCTATATATATGTAACAAATACATACAGTAGTGTATAAGAAATTGTGGCATAAGCATAACAGTAAGAAAAATTGTGCTGTAAATAAACTTGAAAGCCTGTCTCGCAAATAATATTAAAAAAAAAAATTAAAAAATACAGTTACATTTTTCTTGATAAATGCTTTTAAATTTCATTTTTGAATACTTTCTCTTTTAGACTAAAGTACAGTTTAGACCTGCAATAAAAATAGTTTACCTAAGTTGCTTTACACTGCGGCGCTCGATTGACTACTTCAAACTCGTTTGCCTTACGGCCTCGCAATGTAATGCAATTTGCACGTTTTTTCTTGTTGGCCTAAACTCTGCTTTAGTATAACTAAAGCTTAGACTGCAGAATATACCGTGCAATTTGCATTACATTGCAGCACACGGTAATGCAACTTGCACGTTTTACAAGTGTAATTTTTTTGACGTAACTTAACTTCTCGAATGCGAGGTTTATGGACGTAGGAATATCCTAGGGGTGCCCAGCCCACCCGCGCGATTACATTGACAGAAATGTTACAAAAAAAGGGATACACAGCCAATTTCACACTATCTTTTTACCCGACATTTCAAATTAAAATTTGTTTACCTCATCTCCCGATTATTACGAAAATTTATGTAATATTTCGCAAAAACTTTATCATAAACATAATGTAACATAGTATTGCGTTGCGCTGAACAGATGTTTGCAATATATCATAACCACTCTAATGACGTCAACACAAACCGAATTAATCAGACGATATTTACATGAAATTATTAAAATATACCAGACTTTGAAATGCGATATTAATTGTGTATTCTAACTTTTTAATTTATTTACTATGAATTATTATAGTCTTAAAAGTTGTGATGTTCACCGGTAAAGCTTTTTTTTTGTTGCAGGTAATTTTCCCGCCAAGACTAAAATGAGAAAGAAGAGAAAAATCAAGTCGAAAAACGATTAAATATTACATTTAATACAACGCATTTAATAATAAAAAACAAGTGCAAGTGGACACAAGACCAGACAGGGACTGGGTTCTAATGACCGAAAAAAATAACATCTGAAGTGAACAAATATTGATTTTATTTACCGGTACAAAGAAAAATCAACTCGGATTCGAACAAACTTCGGCGCTTTTCGAAATCCGAAAAAAATAATAACCGATTCAAGGTGCTCGCTTTTGTTCAAACATTTTTGGGACTGCTGCCTTCGCCTGTTTGTAAAGCTGCCTTTTAAGACTTTAGAAAACAAAACGGTGAAAGAAAACACGATTGCATTTAAAACTAATAAAAACGCCTCAAACAAATGCGGCTAAGTGCGTGTCCAAACCGAATTCGAAATTCAAATAAATAAGGCTGGCCATTGTTTAAGTGATTTTTATTTAGCACCATTTAGTGGTGCTAATTTGTTGTGTCAAATTGTGGTGTCAAAGTGGCCGGAGACGAGCATTTGGATATGCTGGGGGGCCCCGAATGGGGGCAGCGGGAGGCCACCCCCCCTAGAGATGCTCCCCTGCCGAGTTTTGGCTTCACACAGGAGCAGGTCGCCTGCGTTTGCGAGGTGAGTTTGTTCGTGTGTGGTAATCTTTACTTTATTTTTTATTTTCTTGATGTTGGTCATACGTAGCTTAAACCAGAGAGACAAGCAGACTGTTTTAAAAAATAATAAGAATAGATTAATGCCAGCGTGGTGTTATCTTTTACTATCTTTGGGATTGGTTTCCATTTTTCTATTCTTTTATTTATTTTTAAAATCTTCTGTTATTGATGTTTGTTTGACCAAGACATCTGATATTTTATTCTAATTCAAAAACAGTGCATTTTTTCCAATTACACATACACACACACACAAATAGAAATAGAAATTAAATTATTTACATAACACCTAAAACTAGATTAAAACTATAATTAAAAATAACGAAGAGGAACTAATAACGTAATAACTAGGTATTATACATAAACTAAAACTACAACAACTGCCACTAAAAATTGTGACACATTGCACAACTAACTACGACGTTTCTAAATATGTGGAACATAAGAAAAACCGGCCAAGAGCGTGTCGGACACGCCCAGGATAGGGTTACGCAGCCGTTGCGAAAAATCCTTGCATATCTTACTTAAGTATTAATTTTACTACTAATTATACTGTCCGCTTTAAAATATCGCGATCTTCACTCATAATTACTAAACTAAACGGGACTTATCACGCAAATTATATTTACCTCGACGTTTCAGTCATATTGCAGCAGCCGTGGTCACGAGTTAAAATGCAATGTGGCTGAAACGTCGAGGGAAAATTATTAATTACTAGCTTTTGCCCGCGACTCCGTCCGCGTGGAATTAGTAATTTGGGCAGCTTATTTTTTATCCAATTTGCTTTTTCATCAATTATGGCTCTCATTAGTTCCTCGATATAAAAAAAATACCCGCCCCGCGCCCCGCACCCCCGCGTTCACATTCACCACCGTACTCTCAAGTCAAGCGTGCCTATAGAAGTTTTACTTTAAAAACCCCCGATTTTGGATGAATGAATGAATGAAATTGTTTATTGCTCGAATGTGAGTACTTACAAAAGGTGTTATGTATGACATAAAAAGTGCGTCACAATCAGCCGTCGTCCAGCATGCAATATATTTATAAGCTGTTTAAAACTTTCAATATTTAGTATAAATTTAAGTACTAACTACTTAATATATTACCACATAATTACAATAATTGATGTCCCATGAACTCTTTTAAACTATAAAAACATTTGTCCAGCAACCATGACTTAATTGATTTTTGAAATTGCTGTCTTTCCATTATTTTAAATGAGTCTGGTAATTTATTAAAAATAGTAATACACATCATGAAACCGTTTTTTGAGGCTAATTTTAGTCGAACTCTAGGCTTAAACAGTTGGTATAGGTATTGTGATCGTACTGTTCTAGAATACAGTGTAGAAACGCGTTGGAACAGATATTGATGTTTATACACAAATAGACATACCTCCAGGATATATAAACTATGTACAGTTAAAATGCGATGCTTAATAAAATATGTTCAGCATGAATCATCATTTTTGAGTCCAAAAATTGCCCTGATACAGCGTTTCTGAACCAGTAATATGTCATTTGTGTCTGTGGAATTCCCCCATATCACAATACCTACCATTCAAACATTCTTCCGCTCCTATTGGTGTTAGCGTGATGATATATAGCCTATGTCCTTTCTCAGGCTCTAGACTATCTGTGTACCAAATTTCATTTAAATCGGTTCAGTAGTTTTAGCGTGAAAGCGAGACAGACAGACAGACATAGTTACTTTCGCATTTATAATATTAGTTAGGATAGGATACTGTCCGTATTAAACAAGCAATGTAATGGTCAGCTGCTATTTACACTTAAACTAGGTACTAATAATTATCAAGCAAACTTAGCCGTTATAGTTTTCCTTGTTAATTTGACATATTTCCTACCATCCTGATTTTTTTCAAAATTTTATATACCAACAGTTTAGCATTTAGAGGGGACGGAACGCTCGATTAAGTATAACAAAAAATTGCACTTTAAAGTTGAATATTTTCGTAACGCCTGATTCGATAAATTAATAAACCTAAGTAACCTAACCTATTCATATAGCTTCTAAAGTATAGTAAACAAACTATTATGAACCGATATGCTGAGTTGCAAGTTATTATGTTCGCTGTGGGTCTTCTAGGAAGCCTGACTACTGTTTCGTTGGAGCAAGATTATAATAATTAATAATTTAATTATTTATTTAACTTTGCCATTTTTAGAGTTCCCTACCCAAGGGTCATTCTGAGAAGAGGCCTGTTCCCTGCAGTGGGACATATATAGGCTGGGATGGTGATGTGCTTGGGTACAAACGGGACCCTATTACTGAGACTTCGCTGTCCGTCCGTCTGTCACCAGGCTGTATCTCAAGAACCGTGATAGCTAGACAGTTGAAATTTTCACAGATGATGCAGTTCGGTTGCCGCTATAACAACAAATACTAAAAAACAACTTTTGCTTGATATTGAAAATGGCAACAGATAGATGTCGGAAATATTAACAGAATATTTAGTTATATATTCAATCTCAGCCCAAACCTCTCGCAAACCAGTGATTTTTGGCGTTCCTGAATAGGAATCCTATCCCAATCCACGCTCAAACGATTCCGTTACCGGTCGCAAACCGTTTTGGGCCAGTCCTGAATCGAGCCGCAGCTAATGGTAAGCTAATTTGATAATACACCCTCGTGTGCGAGTAATATTACGGTTCTCTTCA
Source organism: Archips crataeganus (assembly GCA_947859365.1). Taxonomy (NCBI): domain Eukaryota; kingdom Metazoa; phylum Arthropoda; class Insecta; order Lepidoptera; family Tortricidae; genus Archips; species Archips crataeganus. The sequence goes on along the minus strand of OX402071.1, from coordinate 2,482,047 downwards.
CTTCACTACATCACTACATAGTATAAAACAAAGTCGCTTCCCGCTGTCTGTCCCTATGTATGCTTAGATCTTTAAAACTAGGTACGCAACGGATTTTGATGCGGTTTTTTTTTAATAGATAGAGTGATTCAAGTGGAAGGTTTATATGTATAATACATGTATAATTGCACCCGTGCGAAGCCGAGGCGGGGCGCTAGTACTCTCTACGCCGGACAAAGCAGCGCTCTGCTGCTTGGCGGCAGGATTAGCAAAAATTTTGGTAGCGATCCGAATGCCACAATGATATTTGATGTAAGGATCTATTTGATTCACGGACATTACGATGTTATTCTTTATGTAGGTAGGTAATTTATTAATTAAAGCATTTTCATTGCGTTTGACCTGGTTCTGGCCTCAGGCGACCCCAGAGCTGGTAATTACCTCTCTCAAAGATTATTAGCAGTTCAGAGAGATAATGCGACTAGTATTTTGGGCTCAATGCCTGGGCAGAAAATTTAAAAATAAATAATTAAATTAAAATAAAACAAGTATTTAAGGGGGGCTCCCATACAACAAACGTGATTTATTTACCGTTCTTATAGATAATGGTACGGAACCCTACGTGCGCGAGTCCAACTCGCACTTGGCCGGTTTTTAATGGCGTCAACTTCCCTATTGTTTCAGTTCATCTGCATTTATATTAAGAATAAATAAGCTTTAGGTACCTACATTATGTACTGCCTTATCCACAGACGGAAGCTTTAGCAATATGGTCCTGTTGACTTGTCACCCTTATAGGCCAGTAACCCTAAATTATTTCCGTAATTACAAATGGCAACTATTTTCCGATTACACCCGGTTTGAACCGCTTTGAACTGCCCCTACCGTATCGGATCCATTTCCAATTTATCCAGAACCCCAAAACAAACAGTCGTCATGGTGACGGCCGGATATCCGGTTTCGGGGCGGAGCCTTATCTCCGGGGGTGGGGCACGCCCACACTCGAATCGGTAAGTTATCGGTTTTTTAGGGTTCCCGAGCCAAAATGGCAAAAACGGAACTCTTATTGTTTCGCCATGTCTGTCTGTCCGTCCGTCCATCTGTCCAGCGCTCTTCAAGGCTAGAGTGATCTTACTGAACCAGTGAGATACACCTTTGGCCTCTTCTGCACTTTTTGCCGGGTGAGATAGGGGTTGATCTCTGGTCTCTTTTATGTAAAAAAAAGTCGGTTAGCCTAAGGCTAGTAGAATCACGGAAAAGCTTAAATTCCATCTTACAGACTGGCTAACACCAAAAAGTAGTTTCTGGGAAATTACGCACGTTTTTTATAACATTTCAAAAAGTGTCACCGATCAAACATACAAAATTCAAATCCACTGTCAATAGGACTTTTATCTAAGGCGTATTATAAAATTAATGATTGTGCTATTTCTAGTCTCATAGCGGTATCTACTATAATTTATTGAATCAGGCGTTACTTTGCGGAGGTCCATATTAATGAACTAAAACAATTACTTTGCTCACCCGCGACCTTACAATAGTTACGTTTATGCAAGAAATGTGCGTTCATGCAGTGCCTCCACCTCCACACTGTACGAACACACACAAATCACATAAACCCAACCATCACCACCACCAAGTTACACTGACGCGTTTCGAACTCAACCAGAGCTCATCTTCAGAGTTACCACAACCGTATGCTATGCTACCAAATGTTAAACTAACAAACCAAAACAAATGTTTTAACTTGTCACTGTAACTTCTCAAGTACCCACTTTATTTTTCTTATTCTCAAACTACCCCACAAAAATTAACTTTTATTGACATATTATAAAACTACCTTGAATTTTTTGTTTATTTATTTATAAGGCATATTTAATTAATACTAACTGTTCAAATTCGACCCAAGCCGCAGTAAAGGAGAAGATACTAAATTTACCTGTTCATTAATAATAGACCCCATAGTGTTGTACCTAATTATTTCCATGCATTCCAGAGCATCCAGACGCAACCCCTTGCCGCAATAATGTAACACTTCATAAGAATCTGAATCTAACAATGAATGATTTGATTCCAACAAATGTTTTGCAAAATTCGATCTATCTGGATGCTCATTCCTATATGCCGAAACATGCTCTTTAAATCTAGTATTAAAACTTCGGCCTGTCTGTCCTACGTATATCCCATTGCAGTCATTACAAGTAAGCTTGTATACCCCCGATCTAGTTCCCTTATCTACCTGTTCTTTGTGGCTACATAGCCTAGAGTACAAAGAGTTGTTAGTCTTAAAGGCAACATTAATATTGTTTGATTTTAAAATGCCATAAATCTTATCAGACAAACCCCCAACGTAAGAGATGCTAGATCTATATTTGTTAGTAGACTGAGAAGATAACGCAGCGTAAAGCATGCTATTTACTAACCGTGCCTGCTTCTTTTGAACTAAACTATCTACCATTGATTTTGTATAACCATTTGAGATCGCTATCTGATAAATAGTACTCAACTCTAAATCAAAATGTTCCTTAGAAAGAGGCACAGTCAACAATCTATTAACATAACAATGGAAAGCAGCCAGTTTATGCTGCCACGGATGATTAGAAGATGCTGGTATAACAGCATCTGTGTACGTGGGCTTACGGTATATTTTAAATTGATGTTTACCATTTAATTTTGAAATCGTTAAATCCAAAAAGTTCAACGAACAATTTTCCTCCAATTCTTTTTTGAACCTTATCTTTACGTGCTTGTTATTCAAACCATTAATAAAACTCTACTATGTTAAAAATTAAGCTGGGTTGAGTGCTTTGTATGTAAGTAATTAAAATAACATTGTAATAAATATACTGACATGCAATATTGTTGTTGATGCCCCAAATAACTAAAATAAAAAAAAACATTTTAATATTTTGTGTGAATAAACATTGTATTATATTCTAAACAATATACCTTCTCGACTTTCTTGCCAGATTCTTATCAACAGAGTTTTCCGCACCGATGGTAGATTCATCGGCATTCATTATCATGAGTATTTGCTACAGCCTAAAAATCAACTAAAGATATTTTGGCTTTTTCGATGATCCAGCGACTAAGCTATTTTCCGGTATAATAAATAAATAAAAATAAATAAATAAATATTAGGGGACAATCTTACACAAAAAGACCTAGTCCCAAACTAAGCAAAGCTTGTACTATGGGTACTAGACGACTATAAACATACTTGTATAGATAAATAAATACTTAAATACATAGAAAACATCCATAACTCAGGTACAAATATTCGTGCTCATCACACAAATAAATGCCCTTACCGGTATTCGAACCCAGGACCTCTTGCTTCGTAGGCAGGGTCACTACCAACTAGGCTAAAACGGTCGTTTAATAATTAAACTATCCTATGTCCTTCTCAGGGCGCCAAATTACTTCCATATCAAAAGTCATCTTAAAGCCTCGATGGTAGAATGGGTTGGTTGACGTCAATCCAGGGCAGAATTAACAATGTCGGAGACCCCAGGCAATGCATTCCGCGGGGCCCCCTTTCAGCCAAATACCAACAGCACTTTTCAAGAAGTCAAATCAAATCAACTGCTAACTGGTAGCAAGCATCGAAAAATAGCAAGAATATTTCGCATGCTTAGTAATAAACGGGCTTAACTCAAAAATCGTGAATTATGGTAAATCGATTTTAAAGTTTAAACTTTAAACTCAATTTACCATAATTCACGATTTTGAGTTAAGCCCGTTAATTACTAAGCATGCGATTTATTGGCATCTAGGAAACAAATTTTCCAATTTAAGCTCCCCAAGTAACACAGTCATTTATTACGGAATAATTTACAAGTAGCACGCTAATTATTTGCAAGTAACTGCAGAAATTTTCCAATTGAATTTTCACTCCGAAACCCTTTTGATTTCTTTGTTGCGCGCGCGGTCCTTTGCCGATGCGGGGCCTTAGGCGGTTACCTACTTTGCCTAATGATTAAGTAATTCATCTCTGCGTCGATCGACAGTTTCTACTATACCAAAACCTACCACATATCCATCGACGTTGAACAGTCGCATCGATCGAGCAACCGACCGACCGATTACCCACCGTTATCCGTTGATACCAAACCTACCACAACAATCGATCGATATCGATCGATGGCATAGAACACCCAAAAACTCAATTTAGCAAACGTTTTGCTTGCACACTTAAAGAGCCATATTTGCTTAGGACAGGACCGCACCGGACGTCCCACCGGCCGCGTGGTCTGGACAAACATGCGAAAGTGGGTGCTGTGACCACCTTTGAGACCAACAAACCCAGCGCTAGGATGTTTTGCAACATTTTTTTAGCTCAGGGTTAACATCCAAACAAGCCCTCTCATTCCGACAGGAGGCCTGTGCCCTGCAGTGGGGCGTATATAGGCTAGGATGATGGATGATGAGGGTTAACGACCGCTTTAGCCTAGTTGGTAGTGACCCTGCCTACGAAGCAAGAGGTCCTGGGTTCGAATCCCGGTAAGGGCATTTATTTGTGTGATGGGCATGAATATTTGTTCCTGAGTTATGGATGCTTTCTATGTATTTAAGTATTTATTTATCTATATAAGTATGTTTATCGTCGTCTAGTACCCATAGTACAAGCTTTGCTTAGTTTGGGACTAGGTCGATTTGTGTAAGATTGTCCCCTAATATTGATTTATTTATTTATTTATTTAATTTTTAACCTTAAGACGGGCTTGCGCGGATCAAGGTTAGCTACTTAACTCCGAGTTAAATGCTAACCTAGGGTTAAATATTTTCAAAATGTATGGCACTGTCATCCTTAACCCAGCGTTGACGATTTAATTTCATAACCCAAGAGCGTGGAAGTGGGCCTAAAAGAACTAAAGTCACCGACATAACATAGCTCAAAGAATCGCCAGACTCAAGTGGTAGTGGGCAGGGCACATCGCTCGTAGAATCGACAGCCGATGGGGCCGAAAGGTGCTCGAGTGGCGTCCACGGAGCGGAAGACGCAGTGTCGGTAGGCCTCCAACAATGGAGCGACGATTTATAGATCATAATTTTGTGTCAACTACTATCCCAAGAATAGTTTATTCGCTCAGAGTCGGAAGGGCCCGGCTGAAAACCAGCGCCGAGCCCTCGCGGCGTGCCGCGCGGGTTCGGCTATTGCTGAGCCGGTTCCTTTTGCCGCAATATGCTTTGTAGTCATGTACCTATTGTTTTTATTTTACTTATTTGTGCTCTCTTTGTATTTTGTGGCAATAAATGAATTTGTATTTGTATTTGTATTTGTACGGTTGCGGGAACGCGTTGGATGCGGTTGCCGCAGGACCCATCTGTTTGGTGAGCCTTGGGGCCTATGTTGAGCAGTGGATATCTTTCGGCTAAGATGATGATGAACCAATAAATTTTACACAGCAATATACTTGTAAATACAGGGTTATTTGTAATTCACTAGCATCCTTTTCACCCTAAACTCCTACCACTTAAACAAGTGTTTTTTGTTTTACGGCTTTTGTCATAACTTAATATTTTTGGTGTAATAACGTTTTGAAAATTTGAGACTACCTCTTATTTTTACGATACTCTGTGTATTTGTATGGGAAAAAAGTGCTTCATTTTAAAAAGTCGTAAAACAAAAAACATTTGTTTGAGTGATAGGAATTCAGGGTTAAGAGGATGTCAGTGAATTACAAATAATCCTGTATATGTATAAACGGGCTATAACAGGGTTGTTGACACCACCAATCAATTGACGTACTTTTTATGAGCTGTCAAAACACAATGCTCCCATAGAGTTTGAATGGCAATGGCAACTTATGACGTCACTTGTTCGCCAACTCAATCAACTAACTATTTATTTGTTTTAAAGCAACAAAAAATCTAATTTTGCAGTCAATCGAAATTTATCTGGTTTTCAGGGCTAGAAGAAAGCGTTTTTTTACTGGAGTCGAGTCTTCGAATTGTTTTTTAATGGCGTCAACATCCCCTATTATCATTCACAAGATAATAAATAGTGTTCCTTAAGCAAGGATCTGAAAATAGGCAAGGATTTAATAACACAACAAAATTTGCCATCAACATTATCACTGTTATATCTCCCATGCTTGCTGCACCCTCTCGATCCCATTATATCGCCCCTCAATTACTGCAGGTAACCGATATACCATTAGAGGGTGTCCTAATGTAATCATTATAGAACTTTCTGTTTATCTAGCTCTTCCTTCAGGCATGTGCTGTGAAATCATACGTCGATTCCGGGTTAAACATCAAACATTAATAAATAAATATACATACAGGGTGAAATCAAAATGGTGATACAAAATTAGTGTTTCTAATTCAGTTATTACTGGACATTATAATGCACTAACTCATTTGTTTTAATTAGACTTATTTAAACAAGTTAGCTATGAAGTATCTTTTTTTTGTACTTATTTTTTCAACTTCATTTTTTTATTACTTTTACGGTCATCCCGTGAAATCATACATTTCGTACTAAATACAAACTGAAATATAGATGCACAGAAAAAACCCCAGAAAAAAGACCAAATGCTGGGAATCGAACCCAGGTCCTCAGCATTCCGTGCCGCGTGCCATACCCCTACACCACCACTGGTCTAGAGATTAGACACGAATCTTTCCTATACATCATACATTTCAATCTGCTAAATCATCACCTTATGCAGTGACAAACGCACATCTATGTTACACCCTCATCGAGAGATTTTAACACTCCTTCGGAACTAACCGCTCACCTGGACAAGAGATGGCGCTACTGTGCAACTTTAAACAAGTTAGCTATGAAGTATCTTTTTTTTGTACTTATTTTTTCAACTTCATTTTTTTATTACTTTTACGGTCATCCCGTGAAATCATACATTTCGTACTAAATACAAACTGAAATATAGATGCACAGAAAAAACCCCAGAAAAAAGACCAAATGCTGGGAATCGAACCCAGGTCCTCAGCATTCCGTGCCGCGTGCCATACCCCTACACCACCACTGGTCTAGAGATTAGACACGAATCTTTCCTATACATCATACATTTCAATTATAAAAGATATAGTTATATAGTTATATAAAGATTCGTGTCTAATCTCTAGACCAGTGGTGGTGTAGGGGTATGGCACGCGGCACGGAATGCTGAGGACCTGGGTTCGATTCCCAGCATTTGGTCTTTTTTCTGGGGTTTTTTCTGTGCATCTATATTTCAGTTTGTATTTAGTACGAAATGTATGATTTCACGGGATGACCGTAAAAGTAATAAAAAAATGAAGTTGAAAAAATAAGTACAAAAAAAAGATACTTCATAGCTAACTTGTTTAAAGTTGCACAGTAGCGCCATCTCTTGTCCAGGTGAGCGGTTAGTTCCGAAGGAGTGTTAAAATCTCTCGATGAGGGTGTAACATAGATGTGCGTTTGTCACTGCATAAGGTGATGATTTAGCAGATTGAAATGTATGATGTATAGGAAAGATTCGTGTCTAATCTCTAGACCAGTGGTGGTGTAGGGGTATGGCACGCGGCACGGAATGCTGAGGACCTGGGTTCGATTCCCAGCATTTGGTCTTTTTTCTGGGGTTTTTTCTGTGCATCTATATTTCAGTTTGTATTTAGTACGAAATGTATGATTTCACGGGATGACCGTAAAAGTAATAAAAAAATGAAGTTGAAAAAATAAGTACAAAAAAAAGATACTTCATAGCTAACTTGTTTAAAGTTGCACAGTAGCGCCATCTCTTGTCCAGGTGAGCGGTTAGTTCCGAAGGAGTGTTAAAATCTCTCGATGAGGGTGTAACATAGATGTGCGTTTGTCACTGCATAAGGTGATGATTTAGCAGATTGAAATGTATGATGTATAGGAAAGATTCGTGTCTAATCTCTAGACCAGTGGTGGTGTAGGGGTATGGCACGCGGCACGGAATGCTGAGGACCTGGGTTCGATTCCCAGCATTTGGTCTTTTTTCTGGGGTTTTTTCTGTGCATCTATATTTCAGTTTGTATTTAGTACGAAATGTAGACTTATTTAATTTGAAGTGTCCATACATTGAGTTAGATTTCACCCTGTGTTTCAGCATATGCTGAGTGCATCCCCTTTGCCACAACTAATGGGACAGTGTTAGTTTTAGTTTCTTTTTTTTAAATATTAATTAATTATGTACCTACCTAATAAGTTTTCTATATTGTACTTTATGTTGTGGCAATAAATTAAATTCTATTCTATTCTATTCTGTATATTACAGCCGTGGTGGCGTGGTTTGACCTATGGTCTCTCAAGCAGAGGGTCGTGGGTTCGGGTACGTCCCACCTCTGAGTTTTTCGGAATTTATGTGCGATATTACATTTGTAATTTACCATGAGCTTTACGGTGAAGGAAAACATCGTGAGGAACCCTGGATACAACTGAGAAGAAATTCAATGGTGTATGTGAAGTTAACAATCCGCACTGGGCCCTCGTGGGAACTATGGCCCAAGCCCTCTCATTGTGAGAGGAGGCCTGTGCCCTGCAGTGGGACGTATATAGGCTGGGATGGTTAAGGTCCTATGTCCCCTAGATGGGGCAGAGGGCGTCCACAGTGCATCGCCATCCCGTTCTGTGTTGAGCGTCTCGCTTGATTTCGCTCCAGGTTTTGCCAATGGCCTTCGCTTCGCCAATGATAGTCCGCCGCCAGGTTTGTTTTGGACGACCACGTTTGCGTTTTCCTTGGGGATTCCAATCTAGGGCTTGCCTCGGGATGTGGTTGGGATCCCTTCGGAGGGTGTGGCCTATCCAGCTCCATTTGCGTCGTTTAATCTGCTGATCGATTGGACTTAATCGCAGCGATCCCACAGTTGAGCGTTGGATATTCTCTCGGGCCAGAAAATACCGAGTATATTGCGAAGGCATCGGTTCACGAAGACCTGAAGTTGATGCGAGATGTCCTTGGTGACCTTCCACGTTTCACACCCGTAGAGCAATACGGTCTTCACGTTGGACCGGAATATTTTGAGCTTGACTCTCCGTGTCAGTTTCCGTGATTGCCATACGGGTCGCAGCTGCGCAAAGGTTGCTCGTGCTTTGGCGATCCGCGAAGCGACGTCCTCTTCAGTTCCTCCAGTCTCTGACAAGCAGCTACCGAGGTACGTAAATTTGTGGACGTGTTCCACTACCTCTGTGCCGATGACCGACGGCGAAGAACTCGTTGCCCCGCACCTCATTTCCCGGGTCTATATTACGGGGCAATTCACACCAATTGACCTAGCACCAAAATTAACACGGCTAGTCTTTCACGCTCGATTTTAGCAAAAATTCGCACTTTACATTTGAATATCGCCGGATGACAAGCAAAACTCACTAAAATTTCTGTCACTGCTCTTCAAAAAGTCGTATCTAGTTAGTAATTTCATACTGAGATACGAGCTTTGTTTTAAGTAGGTATTTGGTACTTAGTGACTTTTGCTTGTCACCCGACGATATTTCGCAAACGAATCACTGCAGGTACTGAAAAATCGTCTTCACAACCCCGTAATAAATACAAACTGAAACATGGATGCACAGAAAAGACCAGCGCTGGGAATCGAACCCAGGTCCTCAGCATTCCGTAGTGCAATGCAATGTCAAAGCACTCGGTTTACTATACATGGAACCCTCAGTGCGCGGGTCTGACTCGCACTTGGCAGCGTTTTCGTTACTAAGTATTAGGGTAAACGAATCCCATCTAGGCGTGCCAGATACAATCAATTACGTCTGCAATGATCCCCCGAGTAATGCAAACTGTACCTAGTTGAATAAAAGCTTGTGAAAAATAAGTTCGCTTTCAAAAATATATACTTAATCTATACATATAAAATTCTTTGTCCTGACTGACTGACGGATCAACGCACAGCCTAAACCGCTGATCGTAGAGACCTGAAACTTGGAGGGTGCGTTCTTTGTATGACGTAGGCATCCGATAACAAAGGATTTTTCGTAGTTCTACTCTTAAAGGGGTAAAAAAGGGGGCAAAGTTTGTATGGGACAACGTGATTCCTTGGTCCAATCTACTTCAAATTTTGCATAAACATTCTATAACAGAATTGATGGAAGACGTGTTTCGTATTTTATTGAAATTCATCCCTTGACGGGGTTAAAAAGGAGTAGAAAGTTATTTTGGGGGTGATTTGCTTCCAAGTTGATATCAATACTCCTTAGTGCTTTTGATTTAAATTACATTTTATTTTGACACAATGTAAACGAAACGAAACTTCAAATTTTGCAAACCATTTGTCTACGTTTGTCAACCACTTCCTGATCTGATCTCTGATAATAACATGATAATAACTAATTACTTATATGTATAAGTATTTGCATTTCACCAAGCTTCTGCTTTTACAAGCGCAGCGTGGGACGTCCACCAACGAGATGGACGGACGTTTTGGTGAAGGCCGCAGGGTCAGGGTGGATGCAAGTCGCTTCCAACCGTAATGATTGGGCGTCAATGAGGGAGGCCTATGTCCAGCAGTGGACGTCCTACGGCTGAAATGATGATGATGATGATGAAGCTTTTATGTGAGTTCAACCTTTTTCGAAAAAAAAAAACAAATTGAGTATTCAAACATCATTGTTGAACTCGCATAAAAGCTTGGTGCAATGCAAAATACATATAAAATGCTTTGTCCTGAAGTCCTAAATGACTGACTGGCGGATTAACGCACAGCCTAAACCGCTGTATGTAGAGACCTAAAACTTGTAGGACGTGTTCTTTGAATGATGTAGGCATCCGATAAGAAAGAATTTTCCGGAATTCCCACGGGATAAGGAATATACGGGATGTATATATTTCATCAATCAAGAGCGACCCTATCCCCATAACGAAGGTTACTAAACTGTCCAAATTGAGCATGCAAGTAGACTATTAGAATAGATATAAAGCTAATTTCAATAATTTTGACAATTCCCACAGGATAAGGATAAATCAGGATTTATATACTCAAATCAACTGGATCCTATCTCCGTAACTACAATTACTAAACTTTTCAAATTCAGTATAAACGTAAATGGTCATACATAACAGCAAAAAAACTTATTGCAGGATTTTTGGAAATTCCTGTGGGATAGATAATCTCTGAAACTTCCGAGCCGATTAAAAAAAATCTTTTACCAGTAAAAAGTTACACTATCCTTTATTGACATAGGCTACTTTTTCCGGGGAAATTTAACTTCGGGGTTGAGTTTAAAAAAAATGGCCAATAGAAAGCTACACTATCCTTTATTGGTATAGGCTAGACTACCTACTATTTATTCGGTAAAATGCAAAATTCCCGTGGGATAGAAAGAAGTGAATATCACTTGAGGGCTGATTTGAAAATTTCTTTCACCAATAGGAAGCTACACCAACCATTATTTACATAGATTACTTTTCTCCGTGAAAAAGCAAAATTCCCACGGGAAAAAAAAGTGAATTCAACTACGGGGCTGATTTTAAAACTTCTTTTACCGGTAGAAAGCTACACCTTTAAGGACATAGGCTACTTTTTCTAGGGGAAAATGCAAAATTCCCGCGGGATATAAATAAACGAAAATTTGCATAGAATAAGGACAAATTTGTTGAAATTCCCACGGGATAGAGAATAAACGGGATTTATAATATTCACTAACTGATACTGATGATGATGAAATGATAATAATGATGGATGTTGCCGTTGTCGGATTTTTGTTTTATAAAATGAAAGAGATGAAGAGAAGCTTTACCACAAATTGGAATTCTACGCGGACGAAGTCGCGGGCAAAAGCTAGTCGACCAATAAATTCCTTTACCACACTTAAGGTTAAATATCAGCTGTACGACTTAAAACATTAAAGTCTATTGTCGCTTATTAGTATATGTGATAATGATAATCAACCTTATTGATTTTGTCTGATATAGGAACTGTCAAGATAATATTCTTGGGAACTGTCATAAAAATCGAATGTCAAAGGTCTTACTTGGTCGACTATAAATGGAACCAGTGCACGGATCCGACTCGCACTTGGCCGCGTTTTCGTTACTAAGTATTGGGGTAAATGAATCCCATCTACGCGTGCCAGACACAATTAATTATGCCTGAAATGATCCCCCGAGTAATGCAAACTGTAGTTCACCTGTAATAATTCGACTCATTATTATCGGTAGTAACCCTCCCGCTAATTGTGTAAGCAATCCAAGCATTTGAAGGGTTAGCTTGTTATTTTTAATACTTGCTCTAACTGTTGCCGTCGGCGTATCAGAAATGTAAGTATAAAAGTTTATAAAACATCTAATAATAATCTCGTGTCACGGTGTTTGTTATCGAACTCCTCCGAAACGGCTTGGCCGATTTAATGAATTTTTTGTCTAAATTTGGTAGGTTTGAGAATAGGAGAATAGGTTGTAGGCTATTTTTATACCCCTAGGTGATATATGGCAAAACATCGTTTGCGGGGTCAGCTAGTTTAGATATAAAATGTAAATCCTTCTTTTGAAAGTGCAAATAATTTTGAAAATGAACTCTTATAGAGGTGGGAATAGTTAATTCTAGTACAGTGTTATTAGACTTATTAGCTAAACCGTTTAAATGAGTCACACGAGGCGCCTTCGCCGCCCGCACCTCTCCCGGTCCCCTTTGTCGTCTGCCCCAGCGCCTCTGTACCCCGCGGCCGAGGACTCATTTAAACGGTTTAGCTATAGTTACTTTTAGTACCAGCTTTTGTTTCTTACGGTGTGTACCTTTACACATTGTTCCCAGGTCCTGCAACAAGCCGGTAACATCGAGCGTCTCGGCCGCTTCCTCTGGTCCCTGCCGGCGTGCGAGCGCCTCCATGCGCACGAATCAGTCCTCAAAGCCAAGGCCATGGTGGCCTTCCACCGCGGCAACTTCAAGGAGCTGTACCGGCTGTTGGAATCGCATACCTTCAGTGCGCATAACCACGCGAAGCTGCAAGGTCTTTGGCTTAAAGGTAGACCCCACTTGAACAGTTTCCTTATGTTGCTTACATAGCTGTTCCCCGCGATTCTGCGAAGGATTTGTTTATCGCTATCCCATGGAAACTGTGCAATTTTCTGTGATAGAAACTGTCCTGTAGCCTTTCCAGGGTCTCAAACTATGTCCATACCAAATTTCGTCTAAATCGGTTCAGCGGTTATTGATTCCCAGTACAATACTTCCACCCCGCTTTTTACTCCTTTAAAGGGTAGTCCGGGATAAAAGCTATCTTATGTACTTTTCCGGAACTCCAAACTACTGTATATCTATACCAAATCTTTAATACCAGACAGACAGACACATTTTCGCATTTATAATACTAGTATGGATATTCCGGGACTCATAGTCACACCTAGACTAGGTACTACAAGAATCTTCAATTACATCCTGCTACTGGCGTAGCTCCTTGTGCTAAAGCGGAATTTTATATTAGCGGAGTGTAATACGCCGAGTATATGTATATCATCATACATCATACATACATCAGTAGCCCCGTAATCTATAGCTAATCGGATGATTCTATTCGTTATACACCAGATAAAAAATCTCACAAATACATAAGTCTCCCCTCGTCTCGTATCTGCCTCTGTGTTTCTTGAACATTACCTATACAATATGGTTTTCAGGTCTAGTGTGAATGAGCATTTACTAGGCAAGCGTGCTTCATCGTAGACCTCATCTTCGCTTTGCATCAGGCGTGATTGTGGTCAAACGCAAGCCTATATTGTATAAAAAGAAGTATTCCCGTTGTTGCAGCGCACTATATGGAGGCTGAGAGGTTGCGCGGGCGGCCGCTCGGAGCCGTGGGCAAGTACCGCGTGCGACGCAAGTTCCCACTCCCGCGCACCATCTGGGACGGCGAGGAGACCTCTTACTGCTTCAAGGTACATCAGCATTTCATCATCATCATCATTTCAGCCGTAGGACGTCCACTGCTGAACATAGGCCTCCATCATTGATATCCAATCACTACCTTGAACCTGCGGCCTTTACAAAATCGCCCGTCTACTTTTCTTTGGCGGACGTCTCACGCTGCGCTTGCTGGTCCTTGGTCTCCATTCGAGAATCTTTAGGCCCCAACGGCCACCTGTTCTGCGTGCTATATGGCCTGCCTATTGCGATTTCAACGAGCTAATCCGTTTGGCTATGTCGGTGGCCCTAGTTCTTCTTCTATTACTTATTCGTGCTTATTGTAGCGTCTTTAGACTGAAATGATGATGATGATTATGATAATTAGCAATAGCAGAATAAGCTGCCTATTTTCTCAATGCCAGGTGGCATTAGTTTAGATGTAACTACTTATTCTCTTTAAACAAATATTCTGTTCAATTCATTCTGACTAAGTTTTAGTCACTGGATAAAATTATCCTGATATAACTATGGGACATCTTGTAGTAACATTATCTTCCTCCCATCATCTTGTGATTTTACTCTCACGGATCAGACTTTAGATCATGCAGTGCTATCCAAAGTGGTCTATATCGACCCCAATGGATTAACGATGACCTGCAAGGGTCTACGTTCGCCAAAAAAGAAACCACATTTCAAGTAAATTACTTTGAAATAAATAATATTAATTAAGTAGGTAAGCAGGGGTGTACCCCGTAAAATCTGGCTAAGCGGCGAGCTTGGGACCTTTGCTTTAGACAATACTAGGGGCGTTCAATAAAAAGTGAGAATGAGTATGTTATAAACAACTTTTACTAAATGTCATTTTATTTTTCGTTATAGTCACATTTTAGCATAATACACTTAGTATATCTTTTTTCTAAACTTAAAATTCCATTTTTAAAAAAGGTCTCATCTTGAGTACTTAAAAAATCTTGTACTGCAGCGACTACCGCGTCGTCGTCTTCAAATTTTTGGCCTCTCAGGTATTGTTTCAATCTCGGAAATAGGTAGAAATCACTGGGAGCGAGATCTGGTGAATACGGAGGATGCTTAAGGATATCGAACCCAGCATCACGAATTGCAGCCATTGCAACGGCGGACTTATGTGCCGGGGCATTGTCCTGGTGGAACAGCACAACTTTCGAGAGTTTACCTCGCCGTTTTTCGCGGATCTCATTGCGCAATGTTGCTATTTGTTTGGCGTATAAAGTGCCCGTAATAGTGGCTCCATGCTCGAGATACTCAATCATTAATACCCCTTTACCATCCCAAAAAACAGAGCCCATGACCTTACCGGCAGATGGGCTCACCTTGAATTTCTTCGGAGTTGGAGATGATGGCCTTTTCCATGTCATAGACTGCAGTTTCGTTTCAGGGTCGTAATGATGGAGCCATGTTTCGTCCATTGTTATAAATCGCGCCAAAAAAAGTTCCCGGTCTTGCTGCATCAGGTTCAAAGCTTCTTGACAAATCTCTAGTCTAGTTTGTTTTTGCGTGTCAGTAAGCATTCTTGGTACCCAACGCGCAGATACCTTTTTCATACCCAAGCGTTCATGTAAAATATTATGCACGCGCCCCGTTGAAATCTTTACATTTTCAGCAATAAAACGAACTGTGACACGACGATCTGCCAAAACTGAGTTTTCGACTTTTTTCACAATTTCATCAGTTACTGCTGTAGTAGGGCGTCCGGAGCGGGGGTCGTCCATTGTCGATGTTCTTCCATGTCTAAATTCGGCGCACCAACGTGCGACTGTCTAATACGGAGGAGCATTAGACCCTAAAGTGTCCCGCAAATCCAAATTGACTTGGTCCGTAGAAAAATTTTTCAAATACAAATATTTGATAACGGCGCGCAGTTCTATTTTCTCCATTTTCGCTAACGTACTCAATAGCATTGCAAAGAAATTACCGTATATTTTTTTAAACAAAAGACAGTTTTTTTTTTTCATAGCAATCAGCTAGATAGATTAGCTTTACCGGCCAGTATTTAATTTCGTAATATTAAAAGAGTTTGCATCTCATTCTCACTTTATATTGAACGCCCCTCGTAGACCGCGTAATGATGAAATTGTAATCTGTTTTTAGAAAAAAAATACTTGGTGCCAAGTTTCTTGCGGCGCATTCTTCTTGGCAATCTGGTCTTTCCGAAAGCGCTGGTAGACTCAAAAAAGACATATAAAAGAGCCCTTAACGGCCCACTTACAGGAATAATTGTCTGATTTTGATTTTTAATGTTCGTTAGACAAAGCCTAACTAAGGTCTTTTGCAGGAGAAATCCCGGTCAGTTCTGCGGGACTGGTACATCCACAACCCGTATCCTTCACCACGGGAAAAGCGGGAACTTGCTGAGACCACCGGCCTCACAACTGTACAGGTAAAACCACGAGTACAATACGATTACTTCCACTTTGGCACTCACTCGGGAGTTCGTGTTTTCACATAGAGCATATAAAAACCTAGAACTTACTCTACTCACATAAAATATTCATTCTATATAACATAATTAATAACTAGCTGTATAGCGGTATTAAAAATAGCCTACGACCTATTCTCAGACCTACCCAATATGGACAAAAAGGTTTCATAAAAATCGGTCAAGCCGTCTCGGAGGAGTTCGATAACAAACACCGCGCGTGACACGAGATTTTTATATATTAGATAAAACCTCAACCTATAAAGAAACTTATAGTAAAGAAACTTATTAATATTCAAAATGTAATTGTTCGTGATGACTAACTTTCAAACCGCTATTTATAACTCAAAAAAAAGATACATACAGTCGAACATATATAACATCCTCATTTTTTTGAAGTCGGTTAAAAAGTTGCTTAGGTGACTAGACATGTTCTTTCCGTGTGCCCTTAATATAGCAGAGCAGTGTAATAGACGTTAATAGACATTAAATAAGTTATGACCTGATGCTCCAAATTTAAAGGCGGCTCGCAAAAAAAATATGAAGACGAAGGAACCGACCGAACAAACCTTGAACAACCCTCCTTCGACAGTCGGGTGAAAAGAGCCACGGGTTGGTTCGACACATCCCTGCTTAAAATACAAAAGCGACACAAATAAAAAAATAAAAACAAAACTTTTTTGTGTTTGGGTCATACATACACATTTTTTGTTCGCGTTTCTTCTGTGGACATAGCAAAAGTTAAGGGTCAATAGCCAATATTTTTAGTCAATTCTGCATAGGCGTGTGGGACGCCTAGACTGTTTACGGCCCCTTTTAATTAAATCTTAAATTTACTGACTCGGAGCCGTTAATTTTATATTCACAGGAGAGAACTTTTTTCTGAACTTTTTTTTGTGTTTGTTTTGTGTTGCTCTTTAGGGTTCCGTAGCCAAATGGCAAAAAACGGAACCCTTATGTCTGTCTGTCTTTCTGTCCGTTCGTATGTCACAGCCACTTTTTTCCGAAACTATAAGAACTATGCTGTTGAAACTTGGTAAGTAGATATGTAATCCTGTGAACCACATTAAGATTTTCACACAAAAATAGAAAAAGCAATAAATTTTGGGGGTTAGATAGAACTTAGAACTGAAACTCAAAAATTTTTTTTTCATCAAACCCAACGTTGTGGGTTATTTATGGATTCAAAAATGATATTGAGGTTTCTAATATCATTTTTTTCTAAACTGAATAGTTTGCGCGAGAGACACTTCCAAAGTGGTAAAATGTGTGCCCCCCTGTAACTTCTAAAATAAGAGAATGATAAAACTAAAAAAAAATATATGACGTACATTACCATGTAAACTTCCACCGAAAATTGGTTTGAACGAGATCTAGTTTGTCTGTCTGTCTATATCAGTAACCAATCTACAATGATCCCACACTGCGCACATTTTGCTTAGGAGCAGGGGTCTGCTAAGACTGGATCTTCATAGATACATATAAATTTATACGGAACCCTCGGTGCGCGAGTCCGACTCGCACTTGGCCGGTTTTTTATTTAAGCAGCAATATGTCAGGCATACATCGACTACATTAGTAGTCAGTCACGTAGTAACTCGAAGGATTTGTGTTTCTTATTTTAATAATTAGTAAATAATCTGTATCTTACGGTAGTTTTTTTTTTAAAGTTTGGTCTACTCTGATCAAAATCGTGGCAACTTCTTCCGTTGTGGTCATAATCGTGAGATGGTAATGACGTTTGACCGTTTGAAAAAAGCTGGAATATTCACCCCGTCCCATTCCCACCAGTGGGCACACCACAGCGGTCACCTGACACCGCTTCCTCGAACGCGCGGTGTCGCCTTACCAACGGTAGTTGGTCGCCGATCAATATTTACTTTAGGTATTTAGGTATGATTGAACTCTCCGAACGATCGGACCGTGAAGTAAATTATGAGGCTAGCTTTAGTCCGCGATTTTGTCCGAACAGCAGTAAATGAAAAATAACCCTTCCTCCTTAACTCCGAAACTACACCAACATTCCATCCGTCATTTCCGTCCCTTTAGCCGTTAATTTTCAAAAAACAGGCTAATTAATTATATTAACTTTATTTTATTTTTAATTATAGTGTTAATTTATTTTTAAAAAGTTAATTTTATTATGTCACGCTATTAATTACAACGATTTCGGTCATTTTATTGATCAAAATTAAAAAATTGAAAGATTATACTACAGGATTATATTAAGTACCTAGAATGTAGATTGATGAATATTAAGAATTTTTAGTAGGTTTCTTTTTCATTACCATCTCAGCAAATATTATAAGAAAAGCTTTTTATGAAAACCTTCAATAGTACCGAATGCTGAATCTATTTTGATTAAATTTCGTGCGAGTGCGACTCGTCCTAATAATATTGGATAATATTGGATGGTAATGAATGAATGAATGAATGAATGAGGTTTACCCGAGCGGTTAAAACATTCGAATATTCACCCAGATAATAGGGATGTTTCCTAGGTAAAAAAATAATATAAAATATTTAAATAATCTTAGATTCGGTGAGCAGCCGTACTGCTAATAAAATAAATATATTAAAAAATAATAATTCTTATTAGTCCGTATTTTACATTATCAAAAAATATTAGACACGTAATTTTTCTTTTGATAATTAAACAAAAAATGACGAAGATATGGCGCGTTGAACTTCCGCGTGACGAGGCGTGACGTCACTTGTTCCTAAAACGCTCATACAAAGTGTAGGAACAAGTGACGTCACGCGAAACTTCAACGCGCCATATCTTCGTAATTTTTTGTTTAATTGACAAAATAAAAAATACGTGTCCAATATTTTTTGATAATCTAAAAGACTGACTAGTTAGGAAAGTAGCCTATTCAGTATTAGAATGTAACATTTAGCGCAAGTGGCCAAATGTGCACATTTGGCCGCTTGCTAAATGCTACATTCTATGATTTACATAATCATAATCAGAGCATTTCTTAAAAACTTAGTAGGTAGGTACATTTAATTTTGGACTACGACTTGCTTTGAAATTTATAGGTAAGTAGCGTGAATGCAATAGAGCCTAACAGCCTCTCAAAAAGACCTTTTTTTGTTGCTCACCACAAATTTCCATGCAAATGAATCAGGACATCTTGGGAGACTGTCTTAGTTAGGCTCAGATGAATTCACGCTACTTACCTGCCTGTGCAAGTCTGAGTCCAAAATTAAATATACAAAGTATTGATATATTCTCATCAGTATTTTTAAAATGATTATTTACAATTTCCAGGTTTCAAATTGGTTCAAAAACAGGCGGCAACGTGACAGACAAGCCGAACATAAAGATAGGTGAGTTGTATTTTGAATATTTCGTAAATAATTAAGGCTGCTGCACGTCGGTAGTAAGTATTAGGCCTACGGTCCACGACGGGATCCCTTGGTTTCCCATAATTTAATAAGTCATAATGTATCATTCTTCATAATCAACATTAGTCATACAGTGATTTATTTCTGAAACAGTGTTTTTTTTTCCAGGAGTTTATTATAAGGGCCGGCGCTCACTGACGGCATGGCACGGTATGGCACGGCAAAGGATTTTTTTACTGTCAAGTTCTTTTGAATCTTATTTCAATGAATTTAGAATTCATGTTACTTATTTCGATACCACGATGCCGCGACGTGCCGAGGAATGTTGCGGTAAAATTTGTATGTAACCTGCCGTGCCATGCCGTGCCACGCCGTCAGTGAGCGCCGGCCCTAAAATGCAGTAGGTTAGGTTAGGTTTGTTTTATAACAATTCAGAAAAAAACCGTTTCAGAAATAAATCACTTTATGACTATTTTTTTTATGTCAAAGGGGCCAGACAAACGAACTAGTGGGTCACCTGATGTTAAATGATCACCACTGTCCATAGACACCCGCAGCGCTTTACGCGATGCCAGTGCGTTGTCGGCCCTAGGGAAAAGGAGAGGAAATAGGGGAGGGGGAGAGGTATTGGGCCCCCGGCGCTCTCATTGACCGTACGAAACGCAGCAGAAGTACTGCTGCTTCACGCCGGTGTTCAGTGAGAGGGTGGTACTGCCCCGGACGAGCCGGCCCATTCGTGATGCAGCGGCTAGCTACAACATGGCTCTACCTCTACCACTACTAAACAAACGTTGATTATGAAGAATGACACATTATGACATGACTTGTTAAATTATGTGAAACCACAGAGAACCGTACACGACGCGTAGCTGCGCAGACGCTGCAAAATACGCCGTGCTTCATACACTACTGAGTTTCTTCTCAGATTCTTCTCAACAGGGGCTTTCCAAATCGGTGGAAGAATTGAGTTTTGTTAAAAATTTAATTTTTAAAGAAAGTTTTTAGCTGACTGTACTTTTTGTTGACTGTACTTGCATTGTCACCCAACCTACATAAGTATACCAAATTTCAGGTGAATCCGACCACTGGAAGTGGGTCAAATTCGACTTCTAAGATTTGACCCAAGAATAAAACAAACGGGGTGAGCTAAATAAAAGCTTGAAAAAAGCTTGTAAAAACCACCTAACCTAAGCAAATACCCTAAATTGAATAAATAAATTTTTACTTTGACTTTGACATAGGTACTACCTAAATAATATTGAAAACGAAATCTTAAGACTGCTATATTTTATGCCCACAATTAATTATGAGCTCCCAAAACCGGCCTATCTTTAATATCGGCCGCATCTTTTGTGGACAATCCGCATCTGTGCCGGCTCACTGGCTCGGAAGGGCCAAGTCTCGGAAAAAAGTTTGGTTTGCTTGAACAAGCAAGGAAGCGCGGTCATTGTTTTTACTTATATCCGACTGTGGATCGAAAAGGAGAGTAACGCGTTTAATATACACTAGCCTTTACGCACACGCGATTTCACTTGGTAAACCTTGGTTTCCCATAATTTAATAAGTCATAATGTTTAATTTTCCATAATAATCATTAGTCATAAAGTGATTTCTGAAACAGTATTTTCATCAGGATTTTTTGGAAATGCCATCTTATTGAATGCAGTTTCCGAAATAAATCAGTATATGACTAATGATAATTATGGAAAATTGTGACGTATTAAATTATGGGAAACCATAGAAACCCGGTTTTACTTACATATCTGGTAGTGTAATTGAAATTCACATAAGAATTCCCAAAAATTACATAATTTTACGTTATTTGACAAACGCCCGTGCAAATTTTTACCTTCTTATTTTTTGCGCTTAACATTTCGGGATTTTGCATTGCTCTCGTAGGAATATCGGGATAAGAAGTAGCCTATTTGTTATTTTAGACGTTCAGCCGTTCTAGCGAGAAGGAACAAGCACACATGCACAGTGCACACATAGTTACATACTCACAGACTTTTCGTATTTATAATATTAGTAAGATTCTGTGATAGATACAGAGTTAGAAAATACGTAGAATAATCTATGTAGTTCATACAGAAAACATGGATATATCTATAAATATAGGTAGGCGAGTTTGTCTATCCATTTGCTTTGCCCTCTACCGAGCAACCTGATATCCTTATTTTATCCACAAACAAATCTCACCTCTATACCCGAAACGCTAAGGTTCGCAATGTAAACGCAAGAATATAAAATGTAACGTTTGCTCTGAAATAAATTGAACTCTAAAGGTGGGGCGGTAAGGTTTATTTTGAATTGCCTCCGTTCATCCTTTGTTTTGCGCAGGTCTTTAATTCGTAGTAACTAGGACGTAAAATTGAGAACATAGAATTGATGTTTTTTTTGTTTTTTATTTGTTAGAAAGTAATTGAGAACATTAAAAACGTGCTAAGTTTTATTAGATTGCAACTGAGCATTTCTAAAAAAATGCCACTTTTTTTATATTCCCAATAATTTTACGTTATTCCTACTTGGAATCACGAGCTCTTTCCATCCCTGTAGAAGAGAAAAGTCCCGAAAATGTCATAGGGCAGATGCCCCAGTTCTGGCCACTTTAAGACTGATTGTCTATTCAAATGCCTGTACCTTAGTAAACTCAACTTAAAATTGAAAATGGCCAAAACCGGCCCGTGGCCAGAACCGGGGCATTTGCCCTACGTCTTTTTTATGTTCTTCCTTTTCGTTACGGCATACAAAGTAACGCCAAGCCATGGAATAGTAACAAAATAGGAAAAAACCGGCCAAGAGCGTGCCTAGCCATTACGAAAAAATCAAGTAATATTTTTCTAAGGATTTCGTATATGTACGGAATCATCCAAGTTTAGGTATGTTTTATACCTTAGGCTACTATTTACTCTTCAACTACAAATAATTTCCAAGCAATCTTAGCCGCTACAAGTTTCCTAGTAAATTTGATATATTTACTACCATTCTGAATTTTTTCAAATTTTTCCACCCAACAGTTTAGATTTTAGAGGGGGGGGGGGACGCTCGATTTTAATGAAAATTTTCACTTTAAAGTTGGATATTTCGCAAATAGATCGCTGAATAGAAAAATTATGTTAGCAACCCCGCAATGGTTTTAAAAGACCTATCCAACGATACCCCACACTATAGGATTAGTCGAGAAAAAAATCACCCCCCCTTTAGACATGGGAGGTACCCTAAAAGAAAATATTTTTTTATTTTTTATTTTACCACTTTGTTGGCGTGACTGATATGTATATTCATGCCAAATTACAGCTTTCTAGTACTAACGATCTCTGAGCTTAGCCGCGGACAGACAGACGGACAGACATGGCGAAACTATAAGGGTTCCTAGTTGACTACGGAACCCTAAAAAGAAGTTAGGGAAGCTCGTGATTCTGAGTAGGAATAACATAAAAATTTTAGAATATAAAAAAGTGTTTTTTTTTTTGAGAAATGCTGAACTGATATTTTAAACTAGCTTTTGCCCGCGAGTTCGGCTGCGAAGAATTCATTTATCAAAAGAATATCCATACGAGAGCAGTGCAAGCGTGAAAACGTATAACAGACAGACAGTCACTGTCTCATTTATAATCATGCCTTCCTGATATTACTTGATTGATTTCATTTAAAACTTACTTGAACTTATTTAATGATGCTTATTTGTCTGAATAAATTTAAATTACTTACTCAAAAAACATTCTAACAAAATACTTTTATAAAAATTACATTTTTCTTTATATCTACAAGATAGCAAAAATATCGAACACAATCCCCCTCTAGCTAGTGTTTCGCGGGAGAGAGCGAAAGCACGCTACGCGATAAAGTAAGGCAGCGCTATGCAACCCGACACCGCCACATCTGCGTTTGTAAAAGCGGACAGGGCCGCATTAAGGCTTATTGTTTATTTGATTATTTATTTGATACGAATTTTATTAGCAATAATATATATTAGAAGGGAGAGTTTAATGTGTTTCAAATCGATTGTCTTTCAATTATTCGTAACTTTTGCTGTAACTCTCTTATACCCTTAGTGTTCAATCTTATAAGCATAAGCATTTTAATAACAATACGGTATTCTTTTGTCTGTTGATGATTTGAAAAGAAAATTGCTAGTTAATTAATTGAGCGTTTACTTTTCCAAACAATATATTTTTTATCACATAGAAAGCTAATCCGAGTAATATTTTTGTAATCGATGTAGGTACATTGTGCTAGTACAAAAACAGTTAAATAATGGCTACAAAGCAACTACCTAACCAATATAAACTCCTCTTAATTCTAACAAAGGTTCCGATCACAAAAAAAAAACAAAATATCGCATTACATTTCAAAGTATCGTATGACACAACTATATAGTTATTGACGTTTCATTATAACCGGTTTTTTTCTCGCCGTGCAAAAAGGCCTAATCCCCGGATCCTGTTTGTGCCTGATGATGTGGAAGGAAGCGTCGGATCTTTGCCGAAGGACTATTTAAAAAAAAGTTTGACGGTCGAATTGGGATCGACCGGACTTGAGCGGTGGAGCAAGATAGAACTAAGCGTGATTTACTTATGAATTTATTTACATTTCTAGAGGCATATTGGTCCTGTAAAGAAAAGTCTTAGTTTAAGTACTTACTTAATTAAAAAAAAGGAGAAAAGCCATTTATTTTGTCATTTCTGTTTCGTGTATGTAGATGTAGTAAGTACCTACTGAGATAAATAGTAAGTAGAGATTTCCTAAATTATACAAGTTGACGTTGGACAATATAATGCATGTACTCAATTGTTTTAATTAAATTTGATGTGTACGTAGAGTTAGTGATTTAATGTCAACAAAGTATGAACATTCAAAATTGTATCATATTAATTTTAACACTTGCGACCCTCCTCTTGAATCACTCTGTCTATTAAAAAAACCGCATCAAAATCCATTGCGTAGTTTTAAAGATCTAATCCTATGTATATAGGGACAAACAGCGGACAGCGACTTTTATTTTATTTTATACTATGTAGTGATTAACTAAGTTCTTAACACTAATTCTTTATCCCGTTTAATTTTCACCTTGTCAAGTCAGGAAACGACAGGGTTTTTTCTTATTCTTATTAAACTGTTTGTCGTAAAGTAATGTTTTTAGAAAAAAGTCTAAGCTTTGCAACATCCGCGAATGGACAGGAATAGCCAGCGTTGAAGAGCTATTTTCGCTTGGCAAGAGACAGGAAACAGTTCGCAGAGCTGACAGACCTCCAGTACCAAATAAAAATAAATAAAAAAAATCACAGGACAATTCACACCAATTGACCTAGTCCCAAAGTAAGCAAAGCAAAGCTTGTGTTATGGGTACTAAGCAACGGATAAACATACTTATATAGATAGATACATACTTAAATACATATTAAACACCCAAGACCCGTGAACAAACATTCGTATTTTTCATACAAATATCTGCCCCGACACGGGAATCGAACCCGGGACCTCAAGCTTCGTAGTCAGGTTCTCTAACCACTAGGCCATCTGGTCGTCATCTGGTGGTCGTTTTATGTATCTAAATGCCATTAAAAATCGCGAATTTTCAAGATAATATTTCATCTATCAAATTGATTTTACCTTAATTAAACAGCTCCAAATTTCAATCAACCATAAACTAATTCTATTACAGAATTTAATATAAAATAAAAAAGTATAAACCGCGCAGTCGCTCTCGCATCTCGCTCCGCCGCGCCGGTGTCGGGTTACATGGGGACTGTCAGCGTGCGTCTGCCTCATTGGATAACTATTGTGGCTAGTATAATATACTTTGTTCTGTACTAGCTTTTACCCGCGGCCCGGCGCGTAAACCAGATGCTTCGCCAGTTCCTTTTGCTTGAACTTTGCTTGACACGGTGCCGCGTGTCTGGATCTAGCGAGCGATTCAAGTTTGCCCTATGGGACAGTAGCATCATGGTATAAATAAAATATACTTAATTTTATTTTCCCAAACTGTTCTATTGCCCCATCGCAGACACACTATAATAGGACATAATAATATATATGACGTAAGACGTGTCTCTACCCTCTGGGGCTAAATTCACGAACGGCCCAACACGGTTTGCGAGCGGTAATGAGGGTTTTCTGACAGGTGGAATATCGCTAGATGGCGCTAGTATCGTTAAGGTCTATTTGACGTTACACTTACACCCATCAACAAATGTCAAAGTTGACAAACGGACCTGACGATACTAGCGCCAAATAGCCTCTCATAGAAAACCCTCATTCAATCGATTGCGAGAGGATTATAGGGATAGGGTTTGTCACAGTATAGGTATTGGTCTTGCGGAGAGGAATTAAACCATAAACAACAAGTACAGACGTTTATTAGGAACGCTAAACTGTGAGCAAGCAAGAGACTAGAGGGTCGTAGGTTCTAAGCACTTGAGTGGGATTCGCTTTCTCCGGACAGACACTGCCCTGGATTCAGGAGATCGTAGGACGCGCTGCGGGCGTTGCAGGTGGATCTCCAGAGACGCTGCTGACTTGCAGGGCTGAGACCAGGGTGCTTCAGGGCTCAGAGTGTGCTGGTGGTGTAGAGCCAAGTGGTGGAGACTGCAGTTCCGTTCGGCGGTTTAACCCCGACTTGGTTGCCCAATAAACGGGCAGAGTATCCACAGGATTATTATATGGTAGATGTACTGTTTTTAGATAGCTGTGTTCAGATTCAAAATGTCCGAATTTTTGGCGGCACTGGGTTTTAAAGGCTTAATTAAGTCACGCCCCTTGAGATAACGCTAACCGTAATTTGTGTTATGTGGTTTGACAGTTCGTGCCACAGAGAAGACACTGCGCAACAAAACGATGTACTTAATTTATTTAGCTTTCCTCATTATTTAATTAATTAAATATTAAGGAAAGACAAGAGCTCAGATTTTGTCCGTATTTACTTAATTATATTAAATAGATACGCCCAAAAATCATAGCAGCGGTAAGTTTGATAATAGCGCCATCTAGTGCTCGCGGGGTGAGGCTCGTTGCATTGAATCGAACTAACTTCGCTAAGGATATCGGTAATTACGTCCAAAACACCAAAAATTGATATTGTCCCAATTGCATTGTGACAGTACCTCCCTCTCCGCGGAGGATTTTTTCGTCTTAGCGAAAAAATCCGCCTGAGAAAAATCCCTAACGTAACACATTCAAAATAACCTATCAATCCTATCATACTTCCTAACATACTTTATTCATTCAACCTAACACAGGCAGGTCTGCCGTTTAAGACACTGCAAGACCCTACGCTACGAGAAAAATGGCGAGATGGTAAAGAGGTAGTTATTAGGAGACACAGTCGCCAATCTAGACAAGGGTTGCCAACCGCCCTTATAAGATTATCCAGCACTACGCGCAAGGTTTAGCTGCCTGGCCGCGCAACGCTAGATATAGCTTTCATTAGGCATTTTTAAGGAGTTGAAATTAGTAAAGACCGCTCCGGCAAAGGCTTTGGATTAAGACTAGCATTGGTAGTGAAGTAATTGTGTCGACCTAAGAAACTAGTGTACGTAAACAAAGCAACTAGAATTTTTATAACTTAGAGATAAATAGAATTAAGCACGGAAACCATGTGTATAGTTTATTCCTAACACGCGGCTAGTATTTGTTAAATTTAAGTAGTTAACTATAATTAGTGCGTCTCACTCTGACGAGGTAGACGCTAAGGTAGTCACAACGATCACGAACGAGTCGATGCGTTTTTATTTTAAAACTAGATTTAATCCTTAAAACTAGATTTAATCATACAGAAGAGTATTTTACGAGTAGGCGCAAAATATTTATAAGTAACGTTAAGTCGTTGACCCTGCTATGCAGTAGCGTTGTTTAAGGTAAACAAACTTGACGATACGATTGAGAACATAAAACAGGGTAGTTAGCGCAGCGCGACAATTACTGCCACCCTTTTTTTAACTTAAGGTATCATGGACCGAGCCCACGACAATAACGTAATAAGAGTGCAACGTTGTTACAATAATAAAAGTACATTTTATAATTATGATGAAAATTAAGTCTTCTGTTTAGGAATAGTACTAATTGTTGCTAAATCGTTCTTAACGAGGTTAAATATTCGTACGTTATTTAAAGGTTATGTTGAAGTTTATTACTATTTATTGCCTGGAGTTAATTTCAGATCCTTTATGTGCCATACGCCTAAATCCTTGCCAGACATATCTTGTAGTTCAAATATTAACGGTGACCTTTTCTTGGAAATACGGCATTTCATAAATTTAGGTGCAAGTTTTTTACTGAAATACTGCGATTTATCACTAAAATAAAAGGTTCGCTTCCATACAATATCTCCTACTTCAAAGTTTGCAGGCTTACGTCGTAAGTTATAGCGACGCACATTCTTTTGGTGCGCGTAGTATAATGAATGTTGTACTTTGTCGAATATATTAGTGAGGAAACCTGCATTCTGCGCGTAAACATCGCGTGGAAGGCAAATTAATAAATAGAATAATAATAAGAAATAGTAACAATAGGAAATTTCGAGACCTGATTCTAGAATATCGCTTGCGAGCATAGATGGCGGTAGCTTTAATATTTGTTTACGTAATTCTTGCACAGAGTCTGCGGGTGTAGAACCACGAATTAAGACTTCATAAGTTAGCTCACTCTTTTGAAGTGACAAATACTTGATTTCGTACATATTAGATATTTAGATTAAGTGATCGCGTTGAAGTTAATAATTAGCTGATAATGAAATTTAGAAAAATAACAAATTATAAGGCGCGTGCCAAGCGACAGCTTATAAAAAGGATGTAGTACTGTACTGAAGTTAAATTTACTAAAAAACAGTCTTAACGATACTTTGTGATAGTGATCGTTAAAATGTAAGGTATGGTTTTAGGTGATTAAGTAAAATGCCTACTGGGGTAGTCTCCAATAGCAAATATCAAGTAATTTGACTATTCCGTACGTTACAAACAAGGAGTAATCTAAGTATGTACCTTCCCACTCAATTATATCCTCGCAGTAGATAGAAGTTAAAAAAAAATAAGTAGAGTAGTGTTGCCTATATTTTAGAACGATTTGGATGAAATTTAGCATGCAGCGGTTGTAGGTTAAATAACCGTTGGTTATTAACTTCCGATTTTGTATGAAATTTACCGTTGTAGAATAACGGTTGGCAGTTAAGTTTAAAAATTAGGTAGGTAGTTCAATTTAAATTGGGTAGTGAAATTTGAAAAAACGTTACAAATTTAAAAAAAAAAAAAACCGTTAAGATGACAACCACTGGGCAACGTAATGCCCTTTATTCGCCTCTTACGAAACCTAGGTGCAAAAGGGTGGCACTATTCTTAACCGGAACCACACGGTGATTAGAAAAGTGATAAAAAGAATATTACTTACTGCGAGACACAAGTAGTAGGAAAGTGCACAAAATACCAACACAAACACAACGAATAAAACCAGAAAAAAACGTTTCCCAACTCAAGACCACGTTAAGAGGCGCCACTTGTCACAGTATAGGTATTGGTCTTGCGGAGAGGAATTAAACCATAAACAACAAGTACAGACGTTTATTAGGAACGCTAAACTGTGAGCAAGCAAGAGACTAGAGGGTCGTAGGTTCTAAGCACTTGAGTGGGATTCGCTTTCTCCGGACAGACACTGCCCTGGATTCAGGAGATCGTAGGACGCGCTGCGGGCGTTGCAGGTGGATCTCCAGAGACGCTGCTGACTTGCAGGGCTGAGACCAGGGTGCTTCAGGGCTCAGAGTGTGCTGGTGGTGTAGAGCCAAGTGGTGGAGACTGCAGTTCCGTTCGGCGGTTTAACCCCGACTTGGTTGCCCAATAAACGGGCAGAGTATCCACAGGATTATTATATGGTAGATGTACTGTTTTTAGATAGCTGTGTTCAGATTCAAAATGTCCGAATTTTTGGCGGCACTGGGTTTTAAAGGCTTAATTAAGTCACGCCCCTTGAGATAACGCTAACCGTAATTTGTGTTATGTGGTTTGACAGTTCGTGCCACAGAGAAGACACTGCGCAACAAAACGATGTACTTAATTTATTTAGCTTTCCTCATTATTTAATTAATTAAATATTAAGGAAAGACAAGAGCTCAGATTTTGTCCGTATTTACTTAATTATATTAAATAGATACGCCCAAAAATCATAGCAGCGGTAAGTTTGATAATAGCGCCATCTAGTGCTCGCGGGGTGAGGCTCGTTGCATTGAATCGAACTAACTTCGCTAAGGATATCGGTAATTACGTCCAAAACACCAAAAATTGATATTGTCCCAATTGCATTGTGACAGGTTTGGGGATTGCTATTCAGGCACGCCAAAAGTCACGGGTTACGAGAGTTTTGGGCTGAGCTTGGGATGAGCCCTATTTATTTATTTATTTAATTATTTATTTATTCATTTATTACTTTACAAAGCGAATTAACAGGAAAATAAGGCTCATCCCAAGCTCAGCCCATCCCTATCCTCTCGCAAACGATTGAATTACCGCTCGCAAACCGTGTTGGGCCGTTCCTGAATTTGGCCCCTGAACATAGACGAATAGGACGTGTTGATTAGGGTATTTCTAAGCTATGTACAAAGCCTCGCACCAAACGCCACCGTATTAACGGATAAATTACTGATTTACGATTTAATACTTTGGAACAACCTAAGCTGTATGTTGATACCTACATGCTAATTAAAGAGTTTCAACTTCAGTTTCATCAAGATGTGAACTGCATAAAAACTTTTTAACAAAAAAATTAAACCGCCGAAAAAACTGAAAAGCAAAAAATAATACCTTTTTTGTTTGACCTTAATCCAGGTACCAGTTTGAATTCGGTGCCTCAGCACTAGCCAGGAGGAGTGGACCCTATAATCTTCTACCTGATTGGCTTCTATCACTCCTCCTGGCTCGTGCTGAGGCACCGACTTCAAACTGGTACCTAGATTAAGGTCAAACAAAAAAGGTATTATTTTTTGCTTTTCAGTTTTTTCGGCGGTTTAATTTTTTTGTTAAAAAGGATTTATTTTATACTTTTTTCCCATTCTTGGGGTAATTTTTTTTCCAAATTTATATAATACCAACTTCAAGGTATAATACCCTATCCAATAAAAAAGAATTATGAAAATCAGACTACTCTGTACAAAGTTAGTCAATCATCCCCTGTTTTCCTACCCTTAGGGTAGGAATATTATTTCCAAATTTACATGGAACCACCCTTGGGGTATACGCTTTCCAATAAAAAAAGAATCATCAAAATCGGACTACTCTGTAAAAAGTTCTGCGTGATCATACATAAAAAAAAATATATATATACACGTCGACTTGAGAACCTCCTCCTTTTGTTTTCGTCGGTTGAAAACTCATTGCGAACCAATGATACAGTATGTTCCTACTTATTGTTGATTTTTTATGGGTATTAATTATACCTATTTTGATTTTTTTTATTCAATCTAATAATTTTACAAAAGTAAAACATTCCTGAGAATTCTACTCAGGATTTCGGTTTTTGTCCAGAGAGTGTAGACACGTTGTATTAAGCTGGGGTGTTGATGACTTCCAAAAGATACATCGGGGGCTTCATATACAATGTCTCTATATATGTAGATACTTGTGTAAATTGAGCAAATTTCTGCAAGCTGGAAGCCGGATATTTAAGGATGTGCCACACTGGATGCGTTCTGCGGTCGCGGTCAGGTCAAATTGAACGCAGCCCGCATTATGTATGAACAACATTGTCGGTCTCTATATATTTTGTATAGGTAGATATGCGATAAGACCGTGCGGTCCGCGCGGTTTGATCGCGCGCACGACAATGTTGTTCATGCATAATGCGGGCTGCGTTCAATTTGACCTGACCGCGACCGCAGAACGCATCCAGTATGGCAAATCCTTTAAAACTGCTAGTTTGACATGTTCTCACTCTCAGCAGTTTAGCGCTAACTTTTGCTTGTCTCTATCCAACGCACGGTTGGGTCATGTGTGGCAGCCAGCCGGAGCTCTCATATATCAGGTTACATACAGTGTTTGGGGCGTTCTGGCATCAGTCAGCGTGTCTCGATAACCTTGTTGTTGCTGATGGGTTGTAACTTAATTATTGTTTCATGACGATTATTCAATACGTCGCCTCGTTTAGGTAACGATATACTATTGCATTTTGTAACTTCCGGAATAGCTTAATGGCAAGCCTATGCCATGTATATTCTATAAAAGCGTCTATATTATGTAAAAGCAGTGGATGTAACAAGTTGCGACACCAGCAAAGAGCCATAAAACAACAACCCTTTTACGCACCTAAATGAGTTGAATTAATGTTGTATTGAAAAAAATGGTACCCTATTAGAGAGAGAGAGAGAGAGGTAGATATGTTTATTTACACATATTCGATACACAGGAAATACAGTTGACAGGAAAAGATACAAATAAAAATCATCGAATAGTATAAATTGGGCCCCCACTCAGTATAATGTTAGTAATTTCGAACACCTAACTACTAAAATAAATGAAAGGATATGCAAACAATGCATGTTTTTAATCATGTTTCATATTAACATTTGCTGCTCAAGGCCTACACAATCGATATCTAAATAGAAATAGTCTTAGGTTTATTTTTAAAAACGACCGGGTTCGATTTCCGAGCTGAGTACAAGTTTTTTTTTAATGTATGAATGCAGTTTTATTTTTATTAAAATCGATGACATGGTCCCTAAGAACAGATCTTCGTATGTCTTATAGTTTCGGACTTTCCCATACTGAGCGATCTATGGGCCACCCTGTATAGTGGTTTAAATATAATAATAAAAATATAATGACGGCTACAGGCCGATAGAGACGGACTGCATTCCAACTGCAACGGCACTGCTAACTGCCGATTGCCCATACGTTTTCCATTGTAGTTACATTACAGTCGGCAAAACTGCATGCAAACTGTATGTATGGGCAGTCGATTGCAGTTATAATGCAGTCCGTCTGTATCGGCCCTACGATATGCGCGCTAAGAGAGGTAACCTCGTCCGTTCGTACAGTCAGTCAAAAATATGGTCTACCACTCTACGGTTGAAGTACGACCGGCCCAAGCGCCAGCTTACCAGTTTCAAAACGAATTTGCTTGCAGCCGTTGAAGTTCATTGGTATGGATTGGTATGGACAGATGTCTAGCCACTGCACGCAAACTGGGCCTTTAAGGTGCCAAGCTGGCGTCTGGGCCGATTGTACAATTGCTCGTCATGTCGTGACACAACGAGGTCCCTACCATATTATTATGATGACAGTGACTAATGACTGCACTCAGAACGTCAACCTTAGCGATAATTTGGATCTCACAGAAACTTTAGACAAAACTGGTACTGGTGGTAGACTACTTTCTTGGTCGACCGTACGCACAGGGTCACTCAAAATTTTCGCTTTAACACTCATTATCTCTTTTTTCCAGCGGCAACCCGAACGAGAAGCAACTAGACTCCTCTTCAGACGAAGACAGCGACGCGGCGCCCGCGCACGCATTACCGGGCCACGCGCCGCAGCCTCTCTACCCGCTCTACGACCACCCTCTGCACCTGCACTACCGACACACGTGACCGCACTGCCAGAACCAATACTTCTAGCAACCCATTAGCATGATTCATCATCATTTCAGTAGTAAGAAGTGCTGAACTCAGCCCCCCCACCTCCCTAGGTTCGGCAAACCGGTCATGCGCCATCCGCATCCACGTTCCATCTTAACCAGGTCATCGCTCTATCTTGTTGGAGACTAAGGGCCGGCGCCCACTGACGGCATGGCACGGCGTGGCATTTTATTACTATCAAGTTATTTTGAATCTTATTTCAATGAGTTTAGAATTCAAAGTCAAAGTCAAAGTCAAAGTATCTTTATTTGCAACATAGGTGGTTACAATATACACAAGGTGTTACAAAGTAATTGGTATCACTATGTTTCGCCCACAGGCATACAAATAATTTAAAACTAATATAAAATTATAAAATTAGAATCGTCAAAATAATAAAATAAAATTAATTAATTACATCGATACAATCGAAAATAAAACATGCGTCAAACTAAAATAAAATATGATAAGTACGGTATAATTGAATCATGTTACTTTATTGGTTATGCGTGGCATCGGCACTCAGGACGTCGCGGCATCGTGGTATCGAAATAAAGTAACATGAATTCTAAACTCATTGAAATAAGATTCAAAATAACTTGATAGTAATAAAATGCCACGCCGTGCCATGCCGTCAGTGGGCGCCGGCCATTATGCGGCAATTAGAGATAAACTACGATAACATGGGACGCCCCTCTAAATTACTATTTGAATGTTATGTCACATCCTTACGAAAGAGTGTGTATGTAGTAGTCTGCTTTTGTTTGATTGCTGTCTCAGCACGCACACATCTGTTGAAAGTTTTGGTGGTGCTTTATAAACACTTTCACAAATACATTGAAGACTTGTTGAATTTTGGAGGGGCGGGCCATGTTATCGTAGTTTATCTCTACAATAAGTCGATCGCCGCATGCAACATGCGGTAACCGCAACAGTGTGAAGAGCACGGTAATCGGCCGCATTCGGCGAGCGACAGCTGACGGCGCCTAATTATAGCCACCGCATTAGGCGGACGGACTAATGTGAAGACGATGTTCGGTCGCCGAAGTAGTTTGAAACAAGTTCGGCGACCGCATTAGGTGAACGAAGTAGTGCATTACCTACACGTCTTCCGGGCCGTGGACGTAGCTCGAGAACCTTTTGAGTATATTCTCACTAGTTCTATTATCAGTTCTATTAATGTAACTATGTATTTGGATTTTTTTGTCCCAGTACTTATTGTTAGTTACATTAAAATTGTGGATTTCATTTAATGGGAAATCGGTCGGTCGAAAGACGTCCACTGCTGAACATAGGCATCCCCCAAGGCTCGCCAAACAGATCGGCCCTGCGCCATCCGCATCCAATGCGTTCCCGCCACCTTCACCAGGTCGCTCCATCTTGTTGGAGGCCTACCTATGCGTCTTCCGGTCCGCTGACGCCACTCCCTTTATGCACACAGCACATTGTCTTGTAACACTACTCATGCTGTTTCAGGGGAAACATTTTTTATTTCTTTATTGCGCGCGCGGGGCCCTTTGACAATACGGGGCCCCTAGACTGTTGCCTACTTTGCCTAATGGTTATCCGGCCCTGAACGAACATGTTTTTAAGAAGCCCCATGAAAAATGGTTGATAAAATTCTGTATACAAAATCACTTCTACTTATACTCCATTATTTAGAATTATAAACCACAACAACATTATATTGCGGCTCGTGAACTGTAATCTCTTTACAATTTGTACTAGAGTAACAATTGACGGCACGCAAATAAAGTGACATTAAAACAATTTTATTTTGCGGCTCCCAGACTGTTGTACTGTACTATTTGCTAGGTAAGAAACAGTTGACGAGCCGCAATATAATGATGTTGTGGTTTTCAATTCTAAATTAAATGAAGTAGGTATAGTTAAATTAAATTTGGCCGTAACGATCTCTTTGTAGTCGCCTGTACCAAAATAATGAAACTCAATGGGTACCTAGACGTTTGAATTCAATGTCGTTATCTTATCACCAATTAGAAATGTTTAACCAAGCATTTTGTTTAACTGTAATAAGAATAACTAAATATAAATTTTAAAATGTAAATAAAATTAACCTCCCTTTGTTTTGCTGGGGTATTTGATGTATTATAAATTTATTGTTATGTTTTTATTTTAAGGTTTCAACAATATAAGTAAATGAATGTGAAATAATTAAGTAAATAATGAATATCACGTATTGAGTTGAATGAAAGGGTTTTGCTTTTTCGCTTCATTAAAGTAAAAAATTGGCTTCCAAAATAAAATGCGTAGTAAAATCGAGTGTGGCTCATATTTTCCGAAAATCATTTTTTCTTCGTGGCATAATTGCAATAATAATTGGGAAAAAATGCCACTGGGAAAATATGGGAATGGAATAATTGCCACGAAGAAAAATTGATTTTCAGAAAATATGAGCCACACTCTCTCACAGTTTTTAAATTGCATCTTATATCTCTTCCAATTCAGTTTTAATTCGCCTAATTAAAAAAAAAACTGCGAACCTATTTGTGTTTAAAATTTCAAATTGATTGTAAGTCAGAATATAATTTGTAGGTTAGACATCGTTTTGTTTTAAATAAAAAACAACCAAATTATAGTCATATTATTAATACACATAGTTTTATTTATTATTTTAGTACGAATAATTTATTGAAATAAAATGCGTGTCTTTTTTTATGTAAAAATAATTTTAGTTCAAGTAAGGCACTCGCATGCTCTAGCATATTTATAAGTAGATAAGTAGCATTTTCAAACAGTGTGTTTTATAAATAAAATATTGTTTTATTCCTTATTAATTCATTTTTCAAATGACCCATGTAAAGTGACATTTATTTAACATCAAATCAAAATCATCCTGAATCCCGACTTTTTCTAGCTGTTGTAAGGTAAACGTCCATGTGCTCGACGCTGACCCAATACTTGGCACCTTCAATCTTATGTTAAGTATATTAAGGGGGTGTTTCACCACCTTACTGTCAAACTGCTGGTTACGTGACCAATGAATAAACTAAGTACTGGACAAATCTGTCAGCTAGTGTTTTTTCAGTTTCACCACTCCGGTCCTGTGCAAACTAAGTACCACTTAACTAATCGTGGGTTTAACAAAAAGTCGGAATGGCAACGTCGCATTTCACGACCACGCGTTCCTGTTCGCACACTTTCGTTCAAAGAGTCACTCATTATTAAAGCAAAAGAAATGGTTAACTATATAATTTTTGAATACATCTATTTTTTTTTGCATAAACAAATATGTAACATTATAATTGATCCAAAAACGGTATTTATTTACGATACTTTGTTAACAATAACAAAGAAAAATAAAATCACGTAAAACGAATCGAAAAGTGGCGCCAAACCATTTGACAGATAAACTTTTTTTTCATGGCGACATACAAGTTCAGGTAGAACAAACGAATGAGCCACTGAAAAAAAGTTTGTTATTAAAAAATTATTCAAATCTTGATATTTAAATTCTCGTTTGTAATTTTAGCATGACTTCTTTCTTTAAAAAAATAAAAAATACTTTGATTTATTTTTCTGAAACCGGCTGAAGGGCTCTCCAACCATGGCCACAAAAAAATAAAGTAACTAATTAAAAAGTTATGTGACGGTTAAAAATTCTAAATGCCACCTGATCTGATGGTCAAATTAAGAAATAGTTTGTCTGTCACTTAGCGCTAATCAAGACTGGTGAAACAGAAATTTTTATTCCATCTGACAAATAAGGTTATGATTAAGCTAATCCGAACTTTAAGAAAAGTGGTGAAACAGCCCCTAAGACAGGTGACAGATGGGTGTCATCTACTGGGCGTTGAGGTGTCGAGCATTCGCACCTTAGTGCGACCTAGATTTGAGTCGTAAGTTTTGTAATTTTTGAAATTAGAAAGAAAGACAATGCACTTATTTATAATAACACTAGCTTTTGCCCGCGACTTCGTACGCGAAGACAATAACGTTACCTAGTTGTTTCGATGAAATTTGGCACACAAGTAGTTTGATAGGATAACACCAGGAAAATTCAAAGTTCCCGCGGAATAGGAATAAGAGAATTCTATGACCGCTAAGCTGTGGTTGCCTAGTGGTTTGACCTATGGACTCTTAAGCAGAGGGTCGTGGGTTTGTGCCCTGGCTTGCACCTCTGAGTTTTTCCTAATTCACGTGCTTAATTACGTTTGAAGTTTACTATGAGCTTTACAGTGAAGGAAAACATCGCGAGGAAAATGCACACACCTGTGAAGAATTTCAATGGTGTGTGTGAAGTTCCCAAGTCGCACTGGGCCCGCGTGGGAACTTCTGCCCAAGTCCTCTCGTTCTGGGTCTGATTGAAACATAGGCCCAAGAGAGTATAAAGAAAGTTCCCGCGGGATAGAAATAACTATTTTGACCTATTTTGAAAATCAGAGCCAGTGTAGATTTTTATCAGTATTTTTTTTAAATTTTAAGTTCAATTCACTTATTTCTAATTATCTTATTTCTTTTCTTATTTCTTATTTGCATTGTCCCGTAGAAAAGTAGCTTATGTCAATCAGGGATACTGTAGCTTATTGGTGCAAGAAAATTTTAAAATCAGCCCCGAAGTTGAATTCAGTTTTTTCTATCCCGTGGGAATTTTACATTTTCCCAATGAAAAAGTAGCCTATGTCATTGGGGGATAGTCATAGCATATCATATGAAAGAATTTTTAAAATCAGTGCCGAAGTTGAATTTACTTATTTCTATCCCGCGGGATTTTTTTTTTACCCGGTAAAATACCCTATGTCAATCAGAAATACTGTAGCTTACTATTGGTGCAAGAAAATTTTAAAATCAGCCCCGAAGTTAAATTCGTTTATTTCTATCCCGCGGGAATTTTGTATTTTCCAGAAAAAGAATAGTCTATACCAATCAGGAATAGTGTAGCTTTCTATTGGTGGAAGAATTTTTAAAATCAGCTCCGAAGTTGAATTCAGTTTTTTCTACCCCGAGGGAATTTTGTATTTTCGCAAAGAAAAAGTACCCTATGTCAATCAGGGATAGTCATATTACATAATATGTAAGAATTTTTAAAATCAGCCCCGAAATTGAATAAATTTATTTCCATCCCGTGGGAATTTCACATTTTCCCGGATAAAAAGTAACCTATGTCAATGAAGGATAACGTAGCTTTCTAATGGCGAAAAAATTTAAAAAATCGGCTCAATAGTTTCAGAGATTCCGCTACAAACAAAAAAACAAAGAAAGTCTAGATATTTCCCTATCCCGTGGGAATTTCGAAAAATCCTTCCTTAGTGCACCTCTACAATACTCAATGTACATGTATGCCAAATTTCAAGTCTCTAGCACCAGTAGTTTAGGCTGTGCGTTGTCTGTCAGTCAGTCAGTCAGTCAGTCAAGGTACTGTTTTATAAGTATAGATAGTCTACTTGCATGCCCAATTGGAACGGGTATGTATTACTATACCGAAGTACGAAAGACCGAATGTATTAAAACATCGAATGGGTCAAAAGACCGACACGATTTTTTTCTGAAACCGTTAACTTTTTAAGATTGTTATAAAACAAACCTAACCTAACCTAATGGGTTCTGTATGATGCCGTTTTAATAAATTCTGAGAAGTTTACGGTTTCAGAAAAAAATCGTGTCGGTCTTTTGACCCATTCGATGTTTTAATACATTCGGTCTTTCGTACTTCGGTATTGTAATACATACCCATTGGAACAGTTTAGTAATCTTCGTTATGGGGATAGGGTCACTCTCGATTGATGAAATATATACATCCCGTATATTCCTTATCCCGTGGGAATTCCGGAAAATTCTTTCTTATCGGATGCCTACGTCATACAAGGGACACATCCTCCAAGTTTCAGGTCTCTACATACAGCGGTTTAGGCTGTGCGTTAATCCGCCAGTCAGTCATTTAGGGCTTCAGGACAAAGCATTTTATATGTATTTGCATTGCACCAAGCTTTTATGCGAGTTCAACAATGATGTTTGAATACTCAATTCGATTTTATTCGAAAAAGGTTGAACTCACATAAAAGCTTCATCATCATCATCATCATTTCAGCCGTAGGACGTCCATTGCTGGACATAGGCCTCCCTCATTGACGCCCAATCATTAAGGTTGGAAGCGACTTGCATCCACCCTGAACCTGCGGCCTTCACCAAAACGTCCGTCCATCTCGTTGGTGGACGTCCCACGCTGCGCTTGTAAAAGCAAAAGCTTGGTGAAATGCAAATACTTATACATATAAGTAATTAGTTATTATCATGTTATTATCAGAGATCAGATCAGGAAGTGGTTGACAAACGTAGACAAATGGTTTGCAAAATTTGAAGTTTCGTTTCGTTTACATTGTGTCAAAATAAAAAGTAATTTAAATCAAAAGCACTAAGGAGTATTGATATCAACTTCGAAGCAATGCACCGCCAAAATAACTTTCTACTCCTTTTTAACCCCGTCAAGGGATGAATTTCAATAAAATACGAAACACGTCTTCCATCAATTCTGTTATAGAATGTTTATGCAAAATTTGAAGCAGATTGGACCAAGGAATCATGTTGTCCCATACAAACTTTGTCCCCCTTTTTTACCCCCTTAGGAGTAGAACTACGAAAAATCCTTTCTTATCGGATGCCTACGTCATACAAAGAACACACCCTCCAAGTTTCAGGTCTCTACGATCAGCGGTTTAGGTTGTGCGTTGATCCGTCAGTCAGTCAGGACAAAGGATTTTATATGTATAGATAATAGATAAGACACATCAATATTATTACAAAAATGACAATATGAAGGCTAAGATAGAGTTTATCATTACGGTTTTGCAAATTGGACACATACTCAGCATAACGAGCACCCCAGCGCTGATTTTTAGCTAGCACTGTCGGTGATAGATCGCTATAGATATACTGCACACTAAATTAAATTAATAAAGATAAGATCTTAATTCAAATGACTTGGAATGAAAAAAAAATCATGAAATTTTTTGTATTTTATGCAGTACAGTCGACTACAAAAAGATCGATACCGCCAAAGTTACAAAGATATGTATACACACCTTTATTGACTTAACATTAAGGTCGTGTATACATATTTTTGTAACTTTGGCCGTATCGATTTTTTTGTAGTCGACTGTACATTTGGCGTATTACATTTGATTTGTTCTTTATAAACTACACTACGACTCACGAGTTTAATTTTATTTTTACGGATCTCCCAGAACAGAAAAATACGTATGGGGCCAGGTTCTTAGCAATATTGGGCATCCTCTCCCTAAAAAATGTAGGAACGAAAAGCTGAGAAGATGGTGTGACGATTTGAACGTGTATACATGGATTGGCCTGACAGTGCACGGACGAGTTATGGAGCTCAGAAAGAGAAGCCTTTGCTCAACAGCAAGTCTATGCATCAGTCTAATAAAAAAATCTTGAATAGACTTATGACCACCACAAACCGGGAGCGCGGGGCGCCGACGGAGCGTGCCCAGCGCGCTCTATAACCCTGAATCAAATATACGGTGACACACACCAACAGCGCGGCACACCGTATTTGATTCAGTGTTATTGACCGCGCTGGGCACGCTCCGTCGGCGCCCCGCGCTCCCGGTTTGTTGTGGCCTTAAGACACTCTTGCGTAGAGTAGAGATTGCCAAAACCACATAAAACAACAAGGGATGTGCCGGTGGGCGCTAAGCAATCTTCCACAACCAAAGGTCGCATTGTCTAGCGCGCGGGCGCTTGCCTTCGCTTTCACCATCTCTTTCTGTCACCATCTTATACCGTTTGACAGAAAGAAATAGTGAACACGATAGCAAGCGCCGGCGCTTTAGACAATATGGCATCATGCATAAAAAAGGATGACCATATCAAAAAAAGGTTTACAGACACATACGTTTATTTTCCAAAGTCAAATTACAGAGCGACACTCATCAGTTGGATGCCGTTCATGCCGTCGCGGACGACGACCTTCGACTGGGCGTAGAAGTCGATCTGAATCAGCTCCTTGGACACGATGGTTTGCTGAAGACCAGCGCTAGACATCACCGGGTTGATATCCAACGCCCAGAAGTGATGACCCCTGTGGAGGTTGCTGTAGTTCACAGCTACGTCTCCGCTCAAACTGGCTTCGTACTCCACTTCAACTTCGACGGTGGCTTTGTTCGCAGTGAGCTCAGCAACCACAGATTCTCCAGGTTTCAGAGAAACATCCACACCAGAACTAGTCCCGATGGTCACTGCCTTAGACTTCTCGGTGTTCTGGCCCCAACCAGAAGTATAACTGAAGGTAGTAGACCCGCCCATTCTCATCAGCTCGACATCAAAGCCGTAGTTGATTTCCTGTGAAACGGTGAGATCGCCACTCGTGCTCCAAGAGGAGGATACAGTATTTGAAACTGAGGTTGAGATGGCCACGTTGAATGTACTAACCGTTGTGCTGTTGTTCTCAAAAACTTGTCTCTTGACGATCAAAGTTTTCGACTTTATGCCCAGAATCCTTCCGCTTCTCGGTATTAAGGTCCTGGTGACTTGGGACCAACCATAGGACTTGTACAGATCTCCCCAAGGGGTAGGACTGCGGAGGTAGGCATCGTCAGGGCGCGCTTCGAAGTATCTTTTGACGCCGTTCTTCACGTTGTTGTCGGAGAGACCAAAGCTGTCTCTTTCCTTGTCGGAGATGATGTCAATCTGTTTTCCGGAGTAGTTGACATTCATGTCTGAGCCCTGTTCTTCGTATTTTCCGGTAATGTCGACTTCGATGCTAGCCATGGTCAAAGCTGGCAGCACCAGGAGAAGGTATCTCGACACCATTGCTTCTGGAATAATAAAATGGTTTGTTAATTGATTTATTCTCGTTAACTTACGGAGGTCCATGTATGAACCCCAACCCCTTTACCTTATTCCTTCGCTAACACAGGGCTTAAGGCCACATCAAAACGGGTGCGCGGGGCGCCATCGGAGCGTGCCCAGCGCGGTCAATAACACTGAATTAAATACCGTGTGCCGCGCTGCCGGTGTGTCACCGTATATTTGATTCAGTGTTATAGAGCGCGCTGGGCACGCTTCGTCGGCGCCCCGCGCTCCCGGTTTGTGTTGAATTGGAAATTTGTAATTAGAAGTTCGTATCGTTCCGTCCCTTTCACACTCTGTTTAATACTATTAGCGTAAATGAAACGGCATCGTTACGAAGTTTCAAAATAAAATTTCGTAATTTTCGTAGTTAGCTATAAGGGGGAACGTATCAAAATATATATAAAGTTTAAAACGAATATTGGACGAAATACATAATAGTCATAATACATACTAAAATTTTCCATGAAACTATTGATTAAACGAACTTTTTTAATCATTTAATCTACAGATTGGTTTAGGTTAGGTTAGGTTTATTTTATGAAAATCCTGTATAGAGTTCAGAATTTACAAGAAAATTGCTTATCCTATATCAAATGACCATTATGTATTTCGTCCATT
Source organism: Archips crataeganus (assembly GCA_947859365.1). Taxonomy (NCBI): domain Eukaryota; kingdom Metazoa; phylum Arthropoda; class Insecta; order Lepidoptera; family Tortricidae; genus Archips; species Archips crataeganus. The sequence goes on along the minus strand of OX402071.1, from coordinate 2,439,418 downwards.
ATTAGTTTTAAACTTTATATATTTTGATACGTAGGTACCTACCCGGTATAAGGCCAGTCAAATAATCACTTTAGAAGGGAGTGGGGCGATATTTTGATTTTGCTCATTTAATTGGTCTATTCTACGCGTCTATGTACATATCTGAGCACTAGATCACAGACTTTTGACTCAAAAATAAAGAAGAACTTAGGTATTCAGTTAGTTTAATTAAAAATGACTGGAACAATGAAATAATAAGAAATTACAAAGACATGAATGAACTACTTTTTACCTAGCTGCCGGAGAAGCAAAAGGTTTTTAGTTAATTTATTTGGACCTCAGCTAAGTAACGGCTAAATCAAACAATTAAATAAAGAAATTAATTAAAGGCGAGTGAAAACAGAACACTATCTCGCTCTAACTTATTAAAGATACTGCGAAAGAGTGAGACACAACACCGGATTACATCGTTAGAATATGGAATAGAAACATTACTACTGCCGCACCTAGAGACGTCAATTAACTGTGGTAAATTCAAAATCTACCAATTAAGGTTTTCTATGGAGAAAAATAATGAATGTCTCTGGGTACTGCAGGTAAAAATTATATTACATGTGGCTAAAATAGTAAATTAATCAAAGAATACTTACATTTTTGTAGCCGGATTTCTAAACTTAAAGATAAATAAATAAAACCGCTCTGTGTAGAGCGATCTGCTAAACTGTACTATTCACAATAATTCTCCTGAATTTATACTAACTATGCAGTTAATAGAAAACGCATAATGGGCACTTAGTTTAATTATAAGTCAACAACTTTTTTTTGTTAAATCGCATAACGGTTTGTGCTGATGCTGACGAATTCGTGTAAACGTTTCAAAAAAGATTACTAAGGTTGTTCGTCCACTAGAAGCTAAACCAACATCGATTGAATGAGGGTTTGTAAGGATGGTATTTCACATAATATTAATTGCTGGAAAATTATGTTAGTAGAATCACAAAGGAACGGACGAAGGAAAATGTAATGAGAGATTCATAATGTATCCATCCACAAATGATGTTAACTAATGGAGATTTGAATGTTGGTCATTTTTAGAACGCCTAAGATAAAATCATCATCATCATCATCATCTCAGCCTATAATACGTCCCTCCCACTGCAAGGCACAGGCCTCCTCTCAGAATGACTCATCTATCAACGCTCAGCTCAAACCACTCGACGGATTGTGCTGAAACTTGGCATACAGATAAATATTAGCTAGCATTACGTAAGCTTCTTCAAGGGATTTTTCGAAGTTTCCACGCGATAGGGAACAGATTGGATTTATATGTATTTTCACTTCAAAATGGCCCTATGTACGCTATAATTATTAGAGACGTCTAATTTGGCATGCAAGTAGGTGATTATAACAGTAAAAAAACCGTCCAAGTGCGAGTCGGACTCGCGCACCGAGGGTTCCGTACAAATATATATGTATCTATGAACATCCAGTCTTAGCAGACCTCTGCTCCTAAGCAAAATGTGCGCAGTGTGGGATCATTGTAGATTGGTTCTTGACATAGACAGCCAGACAAAAAAATTATGTTTTTCGCAATTTTTCTTTTATCTGTGCTGTAAGACCTTGTTTCGTACCAAATTTCAAGATTCTGAGTTCACGGGAAGTATGCCCTGTAGGTTTTGATTCCCTTGCGAGTATCGATGCGGCATAAATGGCTGTATCTTTTGATTGCGATTCGATTCAATGGGATCCTAAGTACCTCAGTGATCATTCCTTGATCATAGAGTGTAGTAATAATAAAAAAACCGGCCAAGAGCGTGTCGGACACGCCCCAGGTAGGGTTCCGTAGCTATTACGAAAAAATCAAGTAATATTTTTCTAAGGATTTCGTATGTGTACGGAATCATCCAAGTTTAGGTATGTTTTATACCTTAGGCTACTATTTACTCTTAAACTACAAATAATTTCCAAGCAATCTTAGCCGTTATAATTTTCCTAGTTAATTTGATATATTTACTACCATTCTGAATTTTTTCATATTTTTCCACCCAACAGTTTAGATTTTAGAGGGGGGGAGACGGTCGATTTTCATAAAAATTTTCGCTTTAAAGTTGAATATTTCGCTTACAGATCACTGAATAGAAAAATCATTTTAGCAACCCCACAATAATTTTAAAAGACCTATCCAACGATACCCCACACAATAGGGTTAGTCGACCAAAAAAAATTTTTTTAGTTTTTTTTTATTTAATCACTTTGTCGGCGTAACTGATATATATATTCATGCCAAATTACAACTTTCTAGTACTAACAGTCTCTGAGCTTAGCCGCGGACGGACAGACAGACAGACAGACAGACGGACAGACATGGCGAAACTATAAGGTTTCCGTAGTCAACTAGGAACCCTAAAAAGCGATTTCTGTAATTTCCCGCGGGATAGAGTTCGGGATTGACCATATATTTTATTTATGCGCGGACGAAGTCGCGTGAAGAAGCTAGTTAATAATAAAAAAATATATAACTAAAACATTATTATAATATGCATTCCTTGATTTCTTTCTTTTTTTAAAGGTTGTCTGGAAGAGATCGCTTCGAAGCAATAAGGCCGGTCGTTGCTTACCTTGTTTCTTTTTTTCATGTACTTGTTTTTCTGTATTGTATTATTTGTGGTGTACCTACAATAAAGAGTCATTGTATTGTATTGTATTTATTGTATGAAATGGTACACGGCAAGACGGAGTATCTCCACATGAGGCGATACAGAGACACGCGTGCTCAGCGCGACTGTCTTCGTGTCGGGGGTTCAGTTTACCAGGCAGCCCAAACGTTTAGGTATCTTGGCTGCACTATTACCGATACACACACAAGAGACGAGGAAATAAAAATACGCATTCAAAATACTCTGCGGTGTAGTGCAGCCCTCCACAAGGTGCTGGTGTCCAAGCTTCTCAGTAAAGGTACAAAACTCCGTATCTATAAGACCGTCATAAGACCTATTCTTATGTACGGGTGCGAGGCTTGGACTCTAACCCAGAAGGAAGAGTACCAGCTTCTGGTGACGGAACGTAGGATTTTTCGGAAGATCCTGGGACCCGTTAGAAGAGACGATAAAACCTGGAGGATCCGCAAGAATGCCGAGATTGAGGAGCCTAATATAATCGGAGAATTTAAATCTCACAGGCTTCGGTGGCTCGGCCACTTGCTGAGAATGGGAGAGGATCGAGGGGTCAAGAGGGCATATTTGGGACGCCCAACTGGACGTCGTCCGGTTGGTCGGCCGAAGTATCGCTGGGCTGATGCTGTGGAGGCGGATCTGCGACAGCTTCAGGCCGGTAATTGGCGTGAAACTGCGCAGGATCGGGCTGAGTGGCGTGCTCTCGTTTCGGAGGCCAAGAGTCACTTTGGGTCACTGAGCCAATCTAGTTAGTTAGTTAGTTAGTTAGTATGAAATGGTCCCCTTAAGCATAATGCTCCGAAGATACTGGCAGCGTTTCCTCTTTGAATAGCTAAGCTAATTCTAATAAAATAATAGTAGATTGTACACCAAGGGGATAAAGCACTGCATTATGTCACGGGCGCGATATTGAATTCTGAACGAAACGAGGGACTCCAGGTTTAACTCCCGAGCGTAGCGAGGGGGTTTTTTGTTGATTCACGAGCGAAGCGAGGGAATTAAGATGGAGTCCTGAGATTAGTGAAGGATTTAAGCGCGGCCAAGGCAAAATCAGTTTTATCCCCGAGGAGTATACTCTACTTTTCTGACCTTTTGCGAGACAATAAAAACCAAGTATTTTTCCTTCGACTTCTCTGGAATTAGATTATTAACAATGCCTAAGGCCGCCTTGCGCGGTCTAGCTACTTAACTCCGAGTTAACTGCTGACCTAGGATTAGCAAGTGTTAAAATGAATGGAGCTGTCATTGTTAACCCAGGGTTACCGATTTCATTTTTTAACCCTGAACTGTGCAAGTGGCCCTAATTCTAAGCGCCTAATTTAATGGAATCCGGAGTGGATGGATGGAAATAAAAAAATTAAGAAAATATCGATTTTCTTAATTTTTGATTTCCATCCATCCATCCATCCATCCATCCATCCATCCATCCGTCCGTCCGGCCGTCCGTCCGTCCGTCCGTCCGTCCGTCCATCCATTCATCCATCCATCGATCCATCGATCCATCGATCCATCGATCCATCGATCCATCGATCCATCGATCCATCCATCGATCCATCCATCCATCCATCCATCCATCCATCCATCCATCCATCCATCCATCCATCCATCCATCCATCCATCCATCCATCCATCCATCCATCCATCCATCCATCCATCCATCCATCCATCCATCCATCCATCCATCCATCCATCCATCCATCCATCCATCCATCCATCCATCCATCCATCCATCCATCCATCCATCCATCCATCCATCCATCCATCCATCCATCCATCCATCCATCCATCCATCCATCCATCCATCCATCCATCCATCCATCCATCCATCCATCCATCCATCCATCCATCCATCCATCCATCCATCCATCCATCCATCCATCCATCCATCCATCCATCCATCCATCCATCCATCCATCCATCCATCCATCCATCCATCCATCCATCCATCCATCCATCCATCCATCCATCCATCCATCCATCCATCCATCCATCCATCCATCCATCCATCCATCCATCCATCCATCCATCCATCCATCCATCCATCCATCCATCCATCCATCCATCCATCCATCCATCCATCCATCCATCCATCCATCCATCCATCCATCCATCCATCCATCCATCCATCCATCCATCGATCCATCGATCCATCGATCCGTCGATCCGTCGATCCATCGATCCATCGATCCATCCATCCATCGATCCATCGATCCATCCATCCATCGACCCATCGATCTATCGATCTATCGATTTATCGATCCGTCGATCCATCGATCCATCGATCCATCGATCCATCGATCCATCCATCGATCCATCCATCCATCCATCCATCCATCCATCCATCCATCCATCCATCCATCCATCCATCCATCCATCCATCCATCCATCGATCCATCGATCCATCGATCCGTCGATCCATAGATCCATCGATCCATCCATCCATCGATCAATCGATCCATCCATCCATCGATCCATCGATCCATCGATCCATCGATCCATCGATCCATCCATCCATCGATCCATCGATCCATCGATCCATCGATCCATCGATCCATCGATCCATCCATCCATCCATCCATCCATCGATCCATCGATCCATCGATCCATCGATCCATCCATCCAACCATCCATCCATCCATCGATCCATCCATCCATCCATCCATCGATCCATTGACCCATCGATCCATCGATCCATCGATCCATCGATCCATCGATCCATCCATCCATCCATCGATCCATCGATCCATCGATCCATTGATCCATCCATCCATCCATCCATCCATCCATCCATCGATCCATCCATCCATCGATCCATCGATCCATAATATCGATCCATCGATCCATCGACCATCGATCTATCGATCCATCGATCCATCGATCCATCGATCTATCGATCCATCGATCTATCGATCCATCGATCCATCGATCCATCGATCCATCGATCCATCGATCCATCGATCCATCCATCCATCGATCCATCGATCCATCGATCCATCGATCCATCCATCCATCCATCCATCCATCCATCCATCCATCCATCCATCCATCCATCCATCCATCGATCCATCGATCCATCGATCCATCGATCCTTCGATCCTTCGATCCATCGATCCATCCATCCATCCATCCATCCATCCATCCATCCATCCATCCATCCATCCATCCATCCATCGATTCTTTCTTTCTTTCTTTCTTTCTTATATTGTTATATAGGTTACAATGAAATTAAGTACAACATTACTGCCGCGCGGGTTATAATGAAATTCAGTACAACATGACTGCCCGGCGAAAGCCAAGGGCTAAAATGATTTACTTTGAGAAAGGTTTGCATGATATATAATAAGGCATTGTCGAGCAGGTGGTGTGAAAAAAATTTAAAAACCCCCAACTCAATTATGTCACTGTCAATGCCCGTTATGCGTCTAAGATCTCTTCCGCAGCTAACAAAAGAGCTGATAACTTCGAAACGGCTGCACCGATTTTGATGAAACATATCTAAGAACCATCGCCGAGAAACCTGCTTTCTATTAAAAAAAACCGCATCCAAATCGGTGCACCCGCTTAAGAGCTATGATGCCACAGACAGACAGGCAGACAGACAGACACACACACATAGCGGTCAAACTTATAACACCCCTCTTTTTGTATCATATATCATAATCAGGGCTCTACTTTTCATGCCGATGACATCAATTTGACGTCACACTGCATATAGGATGATCCCAAATAGTTTTATTGTAATTATTCATCTTGAACCTGGATAAAACCAAGGTTATGTTCAATGAACATGTAAGTCCGGAACCAATTGCAGTTCAAGGCAATATTCTCGAGGTTGTTAAGGAGTATGTTTACCTCGGGCAAACTATGCAATTGGGTAAAAACAACTTCGAGAAAGAGGCCAACAGAAGAATACAGCTGGGATGGGCAGTATATGGGAAACTGCGTCAAGTCTTCACTTCGCCAATTCCACAAAGTCTAAACACGAAAGTCTTCAATCAGTGCGTCCTACCCGTCATGACATACGGTGCCGAAACATGGACACTCACTGTAGGGCTGGTCCACAAATTTAAAGTTGCTCAACGTGCTATGGAAAGGGCTATGCTCGGAGTTTCTCTAAAAGATCGAATTCGTAACGAAGTGATCCGACAGAGAACCAAAGTTATCGATATTGCCCACCGCATTAGCACGCTGAAGTGGCAATGGGCAGGCCATATAACCCGAAGAACCGATAACCGTTGGGGTAGACGAGTTCTTGAGTGGAGACCACGGATCGGCAAACGTAGCGTGGGACGTCCTCAGTCTCGGTGGAGCGATGATCTTCGCAAGGCGGCTGGCAAGAGCTGGATGAGAGTGGCCGAGGATCGTGCTCAGTGGCGTGCCATGGGAGAGGCCTATGTCCAGCAGTGGACGAACATAGGCTGATGATGATGAATTATTAATCTTTAGTCGTCAATCATTTTAATCATGTACAAATGACTTGAAAGTAATATATTCACACGTGGAATAATAAATACCTTCTTGATACGTGAAACGTAAATGAAACTATTTGATTTGTATTTACATACATTTTATTATAATTTATTGTTACCACATTGCAATAATTACGTAGAAAATGGAATTAAATAAAAATAAATAAATAAATAAATATTAGGGGACAATCTTACACAAATCGACCTAGTCCCAAACTAAGCAAAGCTATGGGTACTAGACGACGATAAAAATACTTATATAGATAAACTAGCGACCCGCCCCGGCTTCGCACGGGTACAACTATATTATGCATGTATTATACTTATAAACCTTCCTCTTGAATCACTTTAAATTATCTAATATAGCTTTTACCCGCGGCATTGCTAGTGTGAACCATAAATATTTCAGAGAAGCAAACAATTATGCAAGCAAGCCTGAAGCAAGCATGCACGCAAGCATGCAAGCAGCATGCAAGCAAGCATGCAAGCTTGCAAAAAAGCATGCAAGGAAGCATTCAAGCATGCAAGAAAGCATGTAAGCGAGAATCCAAGCAGGATTCTAGCGAGCATGCAAGCAAGCATGCAAGCAAGCATACATGCAAGCAAGCAAACATGCAAGCAAGCATGCAAGCAAGCAAGCAAGCAAGCATGCAAGCAAGCACGCAAGCAAGCACGCAAACAATCATGCAAGCAAGCATGCAAGCAGTATGTAAGCAAGCTTGCAAGAAAGCATGACAGCAAGCATGCAAGCGAGAATCCAAGCAGGATTCTAGCGAGCATGCGAGCAAGCATCCAAGCTAGCATGCAGGCAAGCATGCAAGCAAGCATGCAAGCAAGCATGCAAGCAAGCATGCAAGCAATCAAGGATGCGTGGAAGCATACCAAATTTCGTCTTAATCGGTTAAGTGGTTATTGATTCTCCATACAAAGTTTCACCCCCCTTTTCACCTCCTTAAAGGGCGATTTCCGGGATAAAAACTATTCTATGTCCTTTCCCGGGACTCAAACTATCTGTATACTAAATTTCATCTAAATCGGTTCAGCGGTTTAAGCGTGAAGAGGTAACAGACAGTCAGACAGACAGACAGACAGACAAACAGACAGACAGATACACTTTCGGATTTATAATATTAGTATGGAATTAGTATGGATAGACTGCTGGCTCTGTGAGCTGTAGTAGATCTCGCGAGTTTTATGAAATTGTTTTATGAAACGCACCTCTCTCGGCCCCTTTCTAATCATACTCCCCAGCCCCTGTACCGCGCGGGCGAAGACACATTTAAACGGTCTAGCTATAATAATCTACTCTTATAATTCTCTAGTGGTTTTTTAACCTTTTTAATGTCATGCTTAGCGAAACGTAAAGCTACTTTGAACCTCATGTCCGTGAGCAATCATAAATTGCCCCTAATTTTTTTAATTGGCAGGCAGGTCCCACCGAAATGATCTGTATTTTATTTGGAATGTTTATTTTATCTACACTAATCTATTATCTTTATAAACATTTTGGGATAAATAAAGATAATTAAACTTATATATAAGTATGCTAATTATAACGTACGTACATGACTCAATCACTATCACTACATAGTATTATAACAAAGTCGCTTCCCGCTGTCTGTCTGTCTGTCCCGCTTGTCTTGTCGTTTGTCTGTCTGGCTTAGATCTTTAAAACTACGCAACGGATTTCGATGCGGTTTTTTTTTAATAGATAGAGTGATTCAAGAGGAAGGTTTATAATGTATAATACATGCATAATTGCACCCGAGCGAAGCCGGGGCGGGTCGCTAGTTGTCATAATTTCCAAAATTAAAAACTAAGGCATTTATTTATATTGACATTTTTAATTTCGTAATATTTTTTGAGCGGAATGTCCGATTTCGATAATTCAAAAATAAATCAACAGGTATTGAACCAGTCTTGATTACGAAATAATTAATTTGGATAAGAATTAATACAAAGGTGTGGAAAACATGGTCTGATTTTGATAGGCATTTCTATCATCTTTTAAAATGTAAAAAAGTAGTAATAGTGACGTAACTACAATAATTGGTCATATGGTCTCGCGAAGTTTTTTGTAGATATTGATACGCTCTATAATATTGTAGAACATTTTTTTGTTCTATCATCAATACTTTCCGCAGCGCATGCGATGATAGACATTTTATGGCTAATTTTTTTACACCTTGGGTTGGTTTTAGTAAGATTTACCGAGGATCTCTAATTTTTTCTAGTAATAAATATAGCCTATGTTACTCAGTGATAATGTAGCTTTCTAACGGCAAAAGAATTTTTGAAATCGGTGCAGTAGGTTTTGAGTTTATTCATTACATACAAAAATACAAATCTTTCCTCTTTATAATATTAGTGTAGATGTAGATGTAGATAAATACTTAAATACATAGAAAACATCCATAACTCAGGAACAAATATTCGTGCTCATCACACAAATAAATGCCCTTACCGGGATTCGAACCCAGGACCTCTTGCTTCGTAGGCAGGGTCACTACCAATTCCTCTCTAACTTGAAGCACGCCTTCTTTCTTGCATTAATTCCTACGCAGAGAAAATCTAAGTCATCTTTGTCTTCATACGTAATGCAATATTCATAAAAATACTATTGTTTTGTAATCGTATTTTTGTTTATTGTGTCGTACATTTGGTTCATTTTTATTGATCGATGATTAATGATTGATTATTACAACTATTCAAAATGCGATCATCCTGTACGCGGCGTGACGACATCGGCATCAAATGTACGGGCTCTGATCATAATTATGTATGTATGTAAATCATTTATTATTCAATGAGAAACAAACATTGAGATACATGTACGAACGAGAACTTACCACTTCAAAGGATCTCTACCGGTTAACCTCTGACCTTTGATAAACGTGGGACACTCAAACTCGTCGTTTTAACCCCCGACACAAAAAGAGGGGTGTTATAAGTTTGACCGCTATGTGTGTATGTCTGTATGACTGTCTGTGGCATCATAGTTCTTAAACAGGTGAACTGATTCGGTTGCGGTTTTATTTATTTGAATGCTGGTGTCTTGGCGATGGTTCTTAGACATGCTTCATTAAAATTGGTTCAGCCGTTTCAAAGTTATCAGCTCTTCTGTTAGCCGCGGAAGGGATCTTAGACGCCGAATGGGCACCTACTTTAATTTCAAAGTATGTGTGACCAAATTGCGTTAAGGGTTTTAAATTTTTTTAATTTATAGTTACTTATTTGTAATGTAAAAAAAGCAAAAAATATTTTTTTTTTAAATAAAAAACAAAACCTCCTTCAAAAAACATCCAAAAGACTATGAAATAATAATTGAACCAAACCGACCACAATAAGCATCAAAATATCTTTCTTCTAATCTGTTCGAAGTCGGTGCCTCAGCTCGAGCCAGCAGGAGTGGACCTAGTAATCTAACTTACCTACATACCTACTATCTATAGGGCTTCTACACTCCTGCTGGCTCGTGCTGAGGCACCGACTTCGAACAGATTAGAAGAAAGATATTTTCATGCCTATTGTGGTCGGTTTGGTTCAATTATTATTTCATAGTTTTTTAGATGTTTTTTGAAGGAGGTTTTATTTCTGTATAAAATAGATGCGTAGGATAAAATCATCTGTTTGACTTCGAAATAAGTTTATGTTGAAAATTCTATTTTTAATGCTTGACGGGGTTGTGTCGTTTTATTACAGAGTTCCATGATACTTTCTGAATGCAAATGCTCGATTTGTCACCGAAAATACTAAAATCGCTATACATTTCTCTTGAATTTTTGAGGAGTTTCGTCTTCAATTCCTCATGGATCCCATCATCAGAACTGAATTCTGGTAACAACGGGACCAACCTTGAAGCATGTGCTTTCAAACAACGAAAAAATTTTCCAAATCGTTTCATAAATGACGGAGTTCTGAGGTAACACACGTTAAAAAAAAAGAACATACAACCGAATTGAGAACCTCCTCCTTTTTTTGAAGTCGGTTAATAATGGCAAAGCATTTTACTTAGTCAACTAATAAATTACGCTGTACCTACCTGCTGAGTCAAGAAACTCTACAACGCACAATTTTTTTGCGGTACCATCAAAATTTGACATTTGTTATAGCAACCTAAACAATTTGTTTACACATGTCATGTAGTCACACGTGCATGCATTTATAAATAACTGCAATACAATACAGAAAAACAAGAACATGAAAAAGGAAATGAGGTAAGCAATGGCCGGCCTTACCGCAAGAATGAGTTACTAGCATCGTTTGCGGTCGAGTACCAATCTCCTTTTGGCCTGTCCTTCTACTTCTTCCAAAATTTACTCTAAATCATTTACTGTGCAATCTGCTAGACTGTGGAATCGATTACCCACCTCCATTAGGCAATCTCCCTCCGTGGTGTCGTTCAGGGAAGCTTTGAAGAAGATGTGGCTCACACCATCACTTTAATATATTGAGAACACTGCTTATTTATTATATGTATTTTGCATATATATGTTGTATATGGTAGTATATTTTTATTAGGTTTATTTATATTATGAGTTTATGTATTGTATTTACTAAAAGTTGTATTGTAGCCTTTGCTTTGTCCGACTGTATTATTTTGACTTACTCTTTGTCGGTCCCTTACTAAATGCTCCTTTCATCCACTCAAGGGTTGACTGGTAGAGATCCCTTAAAGGGATAAGTTCGCCTTTGTACATGCATTTCAACGGTTGTCAATAATGTATTTCTTTTTTTCCTTATTTTTGTACAATAAAGAGTTTACATACATACATACATACTACTGATACTATGACTATAAATTTAAAATTTTTAAAAAACCCCCAACGCAATTATGTCACTCGTATGTTTGAACATTAAGTCAATGCCCGTTATGCGTCTAAGGTCCCTTCCGCGGCTAACAAAAGAGTTGATAACTTTGAAACGGCTGAACTGATTTTGATGAAACATATCTAAGAACCATCGCCAAGAAACTTGCTTTCTATTAAAAAAAACCGCATCCAAATCGGTCCACCCGTTTAAGAGCTATGATGCCACGAGACAGACACACATAGCGGTCAAACTTATAACACCCCTCTTTTTGTGTCGGGGGTTAAAAATAAATAGACTAGGAAGGATAAGATAAGATGACTTCGCAAAAGTACTTTATGGTTTTCGTTTCTTTTTTGGTTATAAGTTATAAACGAGAACCGGGGATATAAGGAAAACTGGCTGGTTAGAGCAATTTACCAAAATCGTAATTTCCTTGTAGCAAAATTTCCGTTCGCAGATTTTCCTAAATGCTTTTTTCTCACCACAGTACGTTACTTCAGTAAAGCTTCAAGTAATAAGCTTCATATATTTCGTACTAAATACAAACTGAAATATAGATGCACAGAAAAAACCCCAGAAAAAAGACCAATGCTGGGAATCGAACCCAGGTCCTCAGCATTCCGTGCCGCGTGCCATACCCCTACACCACCACTGGTCTAGAGATTAGACACGAATCTTTCCTATACATCATACATTTCAATCTGCTAAATCATCACCTTATGCAGTGACAAGCGCACATCTATGTTACACCCTCATCGAGAGATTTTAACACTCCTTCGGAACTAACCGCTCACCTGGACAAGAGATGGCGCTATTAAGATACTTCATAGCTAACTTGTTTAATAAGCTTCAGCTTATTTTCACAGTAGCGTTTTTTCCCAATTTGAATTGACACAGAAACAGTGTCGACGGAGCTCCTTCTTCCGTGTGCTTTTGGCCCTTCGGGCCGATGAAAACTTAGCCTAATGTAAACCTACCTATGTTTCTTTGTCAATTCAAATTGGGAAAAAACGCTACTGTGAAAATAAGCTTCAGTAAAAAAAAAACTATGGTGAGAAAAAGCATTTAGGAAAATCTGCGAACGGAAATTTTGCTACAAGGAAATTACGATTTTGGTAAATTGCTCTAACCAGTCCAAAAAAGGAAGTCATCATCATCATCATCATTTCAGCCGAAAGACGTCCATTGCTGAACATAGGACTCCCCCAAGGCTCGCCAAACAGATCGGCCCTGCGCCATCCGCATCCAATGCGTTCCCACCACCTTCACCAGGTCGTCGCCCCATCTTATTGGAGGCCTACCTACACTGCGGCTTCCGGTCCGCGAACCAAAAAAAAACTTAGGCTCATTAACGAGTAACGGTCCACCAAAACTTAATTTTTATTATTATCTTCTATATCTTCGTGTAATTATCATCATATCGGCCCTTATGCGTCCCACTAAAGGGCACAGGCCTCCTCTCAGAATGAGAGGGCGTTGGCCGTAGTTCCTACGCGGGCCCAGTGTGGATTAGGAACTTCCCACACACCATTGAATTTCTTTCATGGTAATTTTCAAATGTAATTTCGTACACAATCGGAAAAATTCAGAGGTGCAAGCCAGTGCTCAATCCCACGTCCCTTTCGCTTCAGAGGCCGTAGGTCAAACTACTTTGGTTTTTGAAGTGAAACTTCTAATGCGACTTCCAACAAGCGTTGCGTTAAATGCGTTGCGTTAAATACGCAATCCGCAGGGGCCATTTTTAGATTTATTGTTGTTTTAGTTTATTTTATTTTAATATACCTAGTTAGTTTTAATTTTTATAGATTGTTAGTGTTTATACTTAGTTAAGTTTTATTCATTGTTATTTTGTATTCTTAAGTAGTTTCATTAAATTAAACTATTCTTCTATAACTAATTATCAGGGTGCTAAAAAATAGGTAACAATATTTTTATGGCTTAATCTACTCATCAAAACAAGTCACATTTAAGGGGCTGTTTCACCACCCATTGATTAATTTTAACTGACGGATAAATGTGATGCCGTCTCCGCCTATTCGAACAAAACAAACAGTGACGGTATCACATTTATCCGTCAAATAAATTTGATCAATGGATGGTGAAACAGGGGTTAATCTAACAACTTTTTAAAATTTGAAAACAAAATCTGGATTTCCATTACTAAAGCTGTAATCCGTTTGTATGGATATGTAGGTATGAAAAGATTGCTTTTTTTTAATTTTGGAAACTTGTCTGAGTGAAAGTGACTTGTTTTGATGAGTAAGTTACGTCCTGGAAATATTGGTACCTAATTTATTAGCACCTAATCTTAGATTATTTATACACTAGATAGAGCTTAGGCGGCATGAAAACGTCCCGAAAAATATAAGCCAACTGTTGGCTTATATGTCATTTGCCTCCCTTCAGTTTCAAATGGATTTTTGGACGTTTTGTATAGCAATGTTTGCTACTGAGTCTACTGACACTCTATCTAGTGTATAAATAATCTAAGCACCTAATATGTAAAATTGACTGAATAGTCCAGCATTTTGATTTTGACTCGAAAGGACGAGTAGCAACCATTATGAATGATCAAACTAGACTCAACATCAATATACCTATTGTTTTCATAAAAAGTTAAGTCTTACACATGGGAATGCCGCTCTTCAAACGAATAAAATGTAAAATACGCTTAAACATTTTTTTTATTTCAAAAGGTATGCACTATAAATTAACAACAGCATTTAAATAAAGTGACAGTCCAGCTGTGAACATTAAAAACATTCGATTTATAAATACATAATAAAATTTACTAAGTATGCTACCCTATCGTATAACAAAACTGCTAAGACATTATCCTGTAAATAGGTCTTAAGTAAAACAAATAAAGGTATCATATTATATTAAAATGACACCTTTATTTGTTTTAATTACCTATACCTAATACAATTGTGTGTATTTGTTTATATGTTATATTTTCTTTCTTCTCTCTGTACATAAATTATTGTTTGCCTATCTCTTTTTTTTTAAGTTTTTCCTTTCATTCCAGGTTAGCTTGAAAAGATCCCTTTTAGGGATAAGTTCGCCTTTGTACTATTTTTGTTGTGTTGTTTTGTATTATTTTTGTGTTTTATGTACAATAAAGTGTTTACATACATACATACAATTTATGAGAAATGAAGATGCTTAGACGTTTCAATATTTGGATGATTGTCAGTCAATCACGCAATATTAGCTATATAGATTTAAATGAAACTTGACGTACGGATAGACAAAGATCTGGATGAAGACATAAAATACTTAATATCTCGGTAATATAAACCCGTGGGAAAATATTTTAACTTTTAAATCTTAAATATAGAGCTTTTATAGAGCGCGCTATTTAAGAACGTTGAAGAACCAGTCAACCAATTTGAATCCTAGGCCACTATAGAACCATTTCATTAGGACTCAATTTGTTTATCTTCTACGGCAGTGGTTATTGCGTGATGTATGTCATGATGACATCTCGATTTTCCGAACATGGTGTCAACAATAATAAGTTTACTTATGTTTGGCTTATGTATTTAAAAAATAACTTGAATTGTCACTGGCCGTCTGTCAAAACTTCTTTTTCTTCTCATGTCATGGACCAAAAACGTTTATAAACTCTTTTACGTCTATTGCATTTTGTGATCAGAAAGTTGTAATCTGACCTGCACTGACGTTGTAATTTGTTGTTGACCAGATGGCCTAGTGGTTAGAGAACCTGACTACGAAGCTTGAGGTTCCGGGTTCGATTCCCGTGTCGGGGCAGATATTTGTATGAATAATACGAATGTTTGTTCTCGGGTCTTGGGTGTTTGATATGTATTTAAGTATGCATCTATCTATATAAGTATGTTTATCCGTTGCCTTGTGCCCATAACACAAGCTATGCTTAGCTTACTTTGGGACTAGGTCAATTGGTGTGAATTGTCCCGTGATATTTATTTATTTATTTATTTAATTATGTAGTAGTTAATGCTACAGGGTTCCATAGTGGCCTAGGAATCAAATTAGTTGACTATAACTTAGCCATCAATGTTGTGCTTTATGAATGTTACTGTAACCTTTTGTCAGGCAAATATTAAGGTTGGAAATAGTTCTGGTGAAGACATTTCTAACGTGTAGTTTAATCTGATTACGCAAGGGATCTACCCGAACCGTCATACACAGAGACATGTTCGTCAGTGTAGAAACCAATCGAAATCCTCTCTATCGACCTGATGCTCCTAGGATACCCAGCAGCACCCAATACTGCGTTCACATCATACGCCCAAAAGTGATGACCTTCGTGAGGACTACCATAATTACAAGCCACAGACCCGCTTAAAGTGGCTTCGTATTCAACCTCTACTTCCATTGTACCCTGGTTGGCAGTCAGGACAGCTTTAGCGGACTGCCCTGGCTGCAGCTCCAAAGAGATAGAAGAACCGGAACTCAGTGTCGATGATTCAGACTTAGTGGTACTTTCGCCCCAATTGTTATTGAACGTAAAGCTGGTAGAGCCTCCAGCGCTGCCGGCACCAAAGTTCACTGTGTAAGCGATTTCCTGGCCAACAGTTATTTCTCCACCTTTGCTCGTTGTCGTTGATACGGTCTTCACAATTTGCTGGGACACCTCACCGTTGTATTTCGCTGGGTAAGAGCTCTTGTTTTCGAAGTATTTATTGCCTACGATGACAGGTTTGGTTCGGATGCCTAGGACGCGCGTGCTGATCGGTCGAAGCTTGGTCCTGACTTGATCCCAGTTGTATTTCCTGTACAAGTCATCCCAAGGCGTGGGACTGTGGAGGAAAGCGTCGTCTGGTCGACGTCGAGCTAGCTTCCCGACGGCGTCGTTAAGGTCCCCATAGCTGAGACGGTAGGTTCCTCTCTCCCGGTCGCTGATGACGTCTATTCTTTCGCCGAATGCTTCTGCGTAGGCATTGCGTTGGTCTTTGTTGACGTCGATTTTGACGTTGATCTTGGCTAAAGCCAGCGCTGGTAGGAGCACGAAGATGATTTTGGAAACCATGGTGATCTGGAGAAGAAGGTTTTATTTTAAAAAATATTTCCAAAATGAAGCAAAATTATAGTAGTTAGGTGTCTGTCGGTGATAAAAAATACGAACGATTAAAGAGTACCTATCCTTCTTTTTGCAAGCTTACGGATATGTACGTACGGGTCAAATCTTGGAAGTCACCTTTGACCCACTTCCAGTGGTCGGATTGGCTTGAAATTTGGTATACTTATGTAGGTTGGATGACAATGCAAGTGCAGTCAACAAAAAGTAAAGTCAGCGAAAAAGCTTGCATTAAAAATGTTTTTTTTTAATAATAAATTATTAGAACTTAATTCAAAACATGCTAAAGGATAATTAACACAAAGAACAGCCGCGCTGGTTCAAGTACTTTTAACTTTTACGTTTTTTCTGACATCAAAAGCGAGCGGTATATAAGCCTACATCTTTTATTAGATATTAAATCCTTAATAGCGTAGTGGTTTGACCTATGGCCTCTCAAGCAGGCCGTGGGTTCTAACCTGGGCTTTTACCTCTGGATTTTTCGGCACTAATGTGCGAAAACATTTTAAATTTACCATGATCTCTACGGTGAAGGAAAACATCGTGAGGAAACCTGCTCACACCTGCGTCAAAATTTAATGTGTGTGCTTAGTACCCAATCCACACTAGGCCCGCGTGAGAACTTGTAGAGGACGAAATGAGATGGTTATTGAAGTAGGTTGATTTTTGAAGTGAAACTTCTAATGTGACTTCCAACAAGCGTTGCGTTAAATGCATTGCGTTAAATACGCAACGCAACGCAACGCAACGCGAGTTGACGTTTACGAGACGTTCGCATTGTATACATACTAACGGATTTTGTTTAGTATGAAAACTTGTAAAAATCAAAACTATTTTAATGGTAGATCATAGAATAAAGTATTTTAAACGTATTTAGTAAAAAAGTGTATTGAATATCTTTAAGAATTACGAAACTTGAAGAAAAAATATTGAAAATAACGTGCGCACGAGGAGCAACGCCATCTAGCGACGAGTTATGTAACTTGTTTCGCTGGCGCTGTAGTTGGTTGCTTGCTAGCCGCTTACTGTCTGTGCAAATTGTATGAGACTTGATAAAAGCGCCATCTAGTGAGTAATTTAAACACATAGATGCATAAGTAAATTTAGTTCTTTAAGTTATTGCAATAACGTCCATATTGATGTATAAGTGCCTTTTTCATTTCCACATTACAAAGTTTCACTTCTTCCGCGCGGAGGAGCTGCGCGGTGGAGCTGCACGCACGATTTTTTAAATTGTAGTTAGATTTAACTTACCAGTTAAAGGTACTGCTGCCAACAAGCAACTGTTAAGAGACCAAGACTGAATGTTTCTTTTCAGTCTCGTCTTTAGTATTTATACGACAAATATGGAGTCATGTTGACGTAAATAATTCAATAAGACGTTTGATATTTGTAATATTATTCCTGAACAAAATAAACGTAATATTTAACACTAGCACAGGAAAATCCTTTTAAAATTGTTTTGTTTTCCCTTAGATAATTTAAGACTGTTTTCCTCTGTATCTGCCTATGAGAATAACATATATAGAATATGTAATAAATAGGTATATGTAGTAACTAAGTATAGTTTTCTGAGACGTGGCCGCTACGATGGGCCTTATAAATAAATAAATAAATAAATAAATAAATATCATGGGACAATTCACACCAATTGACCTAGTCCCAAAGTAAGCTTAGCAAAGCTTGTGTTATGGGTACTAAGCAACGGATAAACATACTTATATAGATAAATAAATACTTAAATACATAGAAAACATCCATAACTCAGGAACAAATATTCGTGCTCATCACACAAATAAATGCCCTTACCGGGATTTGAACCCAGGACCTCTTGCTTCGTAGGCAGGGTCACTACCAACTAGGCTAAAGCGGTCGTAAGAAAGCTCAAAGTCACTCAGAGGGCGATGGAGAGGGCTATGCTTGGAGTTTCTCTAAATCGCATTAGAAATTATGAAATCTGCGCAAGAACTAAAGTCACCGACATAGCTCGAAGTATCGCTAGACTTAAGTGGCAGTGGGCAGGGCACATCGCTCGTAGAACTGACGACCGGAAGACGGAGTGTAGGTAGGCCTCCAACAAGATGGAGCGACGACCTCGTGAAGGTGGCGGGAACGCATTGGATGCGGATAGCTCAGGGCCAATCTGTTTGGCGAACCTTGGGGGAGGCCTATATGGACGTCTTTCGGCTGAAACCAATATTATTTTTCCCCAATATTTTTATTCCCATTCGCATTTTTCCCCAAATGCTTTTTTCCCACTATGATTTTTTTCTGAAGCATTTTCACAGTAGGTAGCGTTTTTTCCCAATTTGACTCGAGACGGAAAGAGTGTGTCTGTGTACTTTTGGCCCTACGGGCCGATGCAAACTTAACATAGCTAACCTAAATCTACCTATGTTTTTGTGGGTATGTATTACAATACCGAAGTACGAAAGACCGAATGTATTAAAATATCGAATGGGTCAAAAGACCGACACAATTTTTTTCTGAAACCGTAAACTTCTCAGAATTTATTAAAATGGCATCATACAGAACCCATTAGGTTAGGTTAGGTTAGGTTAGTTTTATAACAATCTTAAAAAGTTAACGGTTTCAGAAAATATCGTGTCGGTCTTTTGACCTATTCGATGTTTTAATACATTCGGTCTTTCGTACTTCGGTATTGTAATACATACCCGTTTTTGTGCCGATTAAAATTTGGAAAAAACGCGATTGTGAAAATAAGCTTCAGTAAAAAAAATAATAGTATGAAAAAGAGCATTTGGGGAAAAAACTTCATTATAAAAAATAAAAAACCAGGCGGTCACCCATCCAAGTACTGACCGCGCCCGACGTTGCTTAACTTCGGTGATAGACGAGAACCGGTGTTTTTGTCAAATATCTTGAAAACGGTGCATCCTACGGCAAAATCAATGAAATTTTCATCCCCCTTTGAAACCCCCGCCCTATTTAGCTATGGTAGGCTAGTGGTTTGACCTATGGCCTGTCTGGCGGGGGTCGAGGCTAAATTCAGGAACGGCCCAACATGGTTTGCGAGCGGTAATTCGATCGTTTGCGAGAGGATAGGGATGAAGCTATTCAGGAATGCCAAAAATCACTGGTTTGCGAGAGGTTTGAAAGAAAAAATAAGGCTCATCCCAATCTCAGCCCAAACCTCTCGCAAACCAGTGATTTTTGGTGTTCCTGAATAACAGTTCATCCCTGTCCTCTCGCAAACGAACGAATTACCGCTCGCAAACCGTGTTGAGCCGTTCCTGAATTTAGCCCCTGGACTCGCACCTCTGAGTTTTTCGGCATTCACATTTTTACATCTGAAATTTACTATGAGCTTTACAATGAAGGAAAACATCACGACTAACCCGCTAAGAAGTTAGATTGTGAGTGTGAAGTCCCCGATCCGCACTGGGCCCGCGTGGGAACTACATCCCAAGATTCCCAAGCCCTCTCATTCTGAGAGGAGACCTATGCCCTGCAGTGGGACGTGTGTAGGCTAGGGTGGTGACGCTGAAACCTAATGACGTATTGTGTTTGTGTCAATATTTAATTTAAGTACGCAAACTTACGCATATGACTAAATGGGGAAACCGCAATGTAACGTTATGACGTACAGTTAGTTACTTTGATAACGGTTCGTGGCTATGCCAAAAGTGACAAACTTTTTGACGTGACAACGTCTAATAAATCGACGAATGCCGGCTGCACGCATGAAAAAGGATGACGCAATGTAACGTACATGTGCGCATGTACATGTCCCGTACAAGAGAGAGCAGTGAACGCTAGGATGTACAAGAGAGCAGAGGCGCTACTACGAAATTCGAAAATCGAAGTTCGTATCGTATTATCCCTCTCACTCTCGTGTCAAACATATTAGCGTGAGCGGGACGGCACAAAACGAAGTTCGAATTATGCAGTTCATGGTAGGGCCTCAGCACGCGCCAGGTTATACAATGGGGGGGGGGGGATATTAAAGGGGGGGATGAAAATTTCATTGATTTTTGCCGTAGGATGCACCGTTTTCAAGATATTTGACATAACACCGGTTCTCGTCCGATCACCGAGGTTAAGCAACGTCGGGCGCGGTCAGTACTTGGATGGGTAACCGCCTGGTTTCATTTTTGTTTTTTGAATGTTTTGTTATGACGTTGTCACGTTAAACTATCGTCCGTAAACCGACTTTTTACAGAAACCGGTTTTTTTGGTGACTGTACTTGCATTGTCATCTAAACTAGAGATAAACTGCGATAACATGCCCCCCCCCCCTCCAAATTACTATTTCAATGTGTTATGTCACACGACTAGTCGAACAATTAATCCGAGTATCTGCTTTTGTTTGACGGCTGTCTCAGCACGCACACAAGCGTTGAAAGATTTGGTGGTGCTTTATAAATACTTTGACAAATACATTGAAGACTTCTTGAACGTATTGTCTAACGCGAACATCACACACACCATTGAATTTCTTCGCAGGTGTATGTAGGTTTCCTCTCGATGTTTTCCTTCACCGTAAGCTCATGGTAAATTTCAAATGTAGTTCCGAAAAACTCAGAGGTGCGAGCCGGCATTTGAACCAACGACCGTCTGCTTGAGAGGCCATTAGGTCAAACCGCTAGGCCACCATGGCTTTTTTTGAATTGCTACCTGCTGCGAAATTCCAGCATCTGAATTCCACCGTCATCTCGATGAATAGCGGTCTTCCACTGCAAGTTTTCTTCGGCACTCCCTGCCACGTACACCGAAATTGTGGAATCAATTTCCGACAGCAGTATTTCCAGACAATTTTGAAAATAATATCAATTCTTTGAAATAAAGGCTTTACACTTCCTTTAAAGACCAGCAACAGATCTGTGACTAACCTTCATCATCATCATCATCCTTGTCCACTTAAAGAAAGAAAGAAAATACATTTATTTACAACAACACAAGACACATAAATATTTTTACAAAAAGGACAATACAAAGGCTAAAAATAGAGTGTGTCATTGCGGTTGCAAATTGGACACTGGCTCAGCATAATGCTGAGGCGTTTATAACACCCCAGCGCTGATTTTCAGCCAGTACCGTCGGTAATACCCGGAACGCCACACAGATAGATAAAATGTACACTTATAAATATAAGCGATAAACTACATAAACTACATGCGTAAATGGATAATTTGTAGATCATAAAAACGAATAATTTTAACAAAATTACTTAATCATAAATTACTTGTGAACATAGGCCTCCACCAAGGCTAACAGATCGGCCCCATGCCATCCGCATCCAACGCGTTCCCGCGACCTAACTTAACCCTTACTCTGTGTCTTCCGGTCTGTGGACGCCACTCGGGAACCTTTTTGCCCCATCGGCCGTCAGTTCTACGAGCAATGTGCCCTGCCCACTGCCACTTGAGTATGGTGATTCTTTGAGCTATGTGGGTGACTTTATTTCTTGCGCGGATTTCATCATTTCTAATGCGATCCCGCAGAGAATCTCCGAGCATAGCCCTCTCCATCGCCCTCTGAGTGACTTTGAGCTTTCTTATGAGACCCATCGTTCTCTCGTTGAATTGTCGATACTCATGAGCGGTGGTGATCAATAATATTTTTTCATCAGATGACCCCGTTCCTCGTTTGCCTGTTTCCCATATTAAAAAAAATGTACACGTTAGTTTACCTACGCTTAATTTAATTTACTGTAAAGTTAGGGAGCCGATAAGAAAATAGCGTCATGTTTCTGCAGAACGTAACTATTTTATTTTCCCGTTTGTGAATCAAAAATCCCATTCTACTTTGACGTAATTATGTTCAAGCATAAATACTGGAACGCTTCCTTAAACAGTTTTAATTTAAACTAGATCTTTGCGAGTGAAACAACGTGTTCTCTTTATTTAGACACCAGTAACACGAGACAGGTATTATTTTTATTAATTATAATTAAATAACACTACTGGATAGTCACATCCCTAAGTATCAGTATAGCTAAGATCCCGTCATAAAATTCTGCACCTACATATCTCTATCCACCTATCTGTTTTTCGGGAACCTATCGATGTTTAGAAAATTTTATTTCCGAAGGCTTAGAATCCCGAAAACTTAATTTGTCCGAAAGCATTTTTTTCTGAAACTGTAAATATTTCAGGATTTATTTCAGGACCATCGTGTACAACCCTTTAGGTAAGGTTAGGGTCGTTTTATAAAAATCCTGAAATATAAATGATCCTGATTCGGGATTTTAAATATTCGGAAAAAATATTTCTAAATTTTGATAGGTAGCCCTGTTTTTCGATCGAAAAATAACTTAAACGAATGATAAAGCAGAGTTTAGAGTAGAGTTTGTCAAGCGAGTCGTGTCCATTGAAAAAGGCGGCATTTTCAAAACTCTTTTATATTCCAACACTGAAAACTATGATTGATACTCGAATTTATGTAACAGTAAGTAGTTAAAAAGGCAGCTACATAAATACAAGTATAAATCAT
This sequence comes from Archips crataeganus, assembly GCA_947859365.1. NCBI lineage: Eukaryota > Metazoa > Arthropoda > Insecta > Lepidoptera > Tortricidae > Archips > Archips crataeganus. The sequence goes on along the minus strand of OX402071.1, from coordinate 2,415,965 downwards.
AGTTTTCAAAGTCTTATTAGTGTTGAAATATAAAAGATTTTGGAAAATGCCGTCTGTTTTCAAGGGACACGACTCGCTTGACAAACTATAGTCTAGATATATTTTCTTCATATTTAAAAAGCTCGTATTTTGTGTGATGTTCATTTAGAAGAATATATAAAGGGTGCACAGTAAAGTAAATAATGGATAAGCTTCCTCATATACAACGTGCCCACCAGGTGTCCGCGAGAGTCTAACCACGCATTCCTGAGGCCATATGGAGTAATAAATGTTACGTGAACCTAGGTCAAACTATGCTTTTTAACTTTTTTATTTTTTCATACATTATAAATACGCAATCCCAGCACCTCCACCACCTTCATAGTAAAATTTAAACATAATAATGGAAATGTCTCAAAAACTAAGCATATTTCGACCTAGGTTCAGATAACATTTAACCTGGTTGGCACGTTGTATAAGGTCCCTAAAATGGACTTATAGTTTTAGTAATTAAACTTTCTATAAAAAAAGGAAAGTTCGAATATTTAAAAAACCACGGAACTTTTAATGAAACTATAAGATCATTATAGGGACTAGCCTAAGGTAGTCGACCCAGAAATTCCTTTACCACCGAAAGGTTCAATGTTAGTTGAACCTATGGCTTAAAACGTCAAAGACTATTTCCATGTAGAAGTCAATGTGACAGTCAGCTTTATTGTTTTTATTCTGATATAGGAACTGTCATAAAAAATGGTCTTACTTGGTCAACTATACCCTATCGGTGGATAGAAGATTATCCGTTATTTAATCAAACACCGTGACACGAGATTTTTATATATTAGATAAAATATTAGTAAGATTAGTAAGATGTAGCTGTGTATTTCAACAAAGTTTCACCCCCACAGATCTCCCAAAATGGGACCCATCGTGTTCCTGCTCCTCCCAGCTTTGAGCTGCGCCAGCATCACAGTGAACATCAAAGCTTCGGCTTCACAGAACCAAGCAGCCATCACCTACTACGGAAAAGAAGCCAACATCATCACTGACACCGAACGAGGAACATTTAACATCACTGATAAGTCATTGGCAGCTACAATTGCCACGTTCTCTGGTACAAAGCCTACGAATGTCTACGTGAAAAGACCTACACCTTGGGGAGATTTGTACAAAACTTACAATTGGAATGAAGTCCGCCGAGAAACAAAAGTGAAACAAAGCAGAGTTCTGGCTGTGGAGACAAAAGAATTAACTTTAGTTAAAGGGCGGTACACTAATAATAGTACTTTAAACAGCGCTTTCCTGTGTAATTATGTACACAAAATTGAGAACAGAATAAACAATGAATTCAAAGGCAAAAATGCATCTGTGAACGTTACTTACAATGTTGATTTACTACTGGGCTTGGAGCCGCCTATTCATTTAAAGTTCGTGTCGCTAATAGGCAATAACACAGAAATTATTGATACAAGAACCTTGCAGCCAGATAGTGAAATTGTATTTAATCTTAAACCCTCCCAATCTGCTACAGCATTTCTTAATGCTACCAAGGTTGTAATGACGGTAGAAGTGAATTACGAAACTAGTTTGAGTGGACACTTGGCTGTGAACTACTACCCAAGGTACAAGGGTCATCATTTCTGGGCGTACGACGTGGCGAAAGTTCTGAAGTCAACTGGCCAAGCTTACGCACAGAACACTACTGATGTTGTAACGATCCAGTATTACACTGATGCTAAAATTGTAGTGGTTGATGAGGTAACCGGTCACGTGATTAAATCTGAAAAGGTTGGCTATTAAAATTTTAATATTTTAAAGAATATTTAATCAAAATTTACCTAATTTGCTTTTTTATTTTATAAGTTAAGTATGAAGTATCTTTTTCTATTTATTTTTTTATTTTCTTCAACTTCATATTTTTATTACTTTTACGGTCATCCCGTGAAACCATATATTTCAAACTAAATACAAACTGAAATATAGATGCACAGAAAAAACCCCAGATAAAAGACCAATGCTGGGAATCGAACCCAGGTCCTCAGCGTTCCGTGCTGCGTGCTTACCCCTACACCATCACTGGTCTAGAAGTTAGCGACGAATCTTTCCCATACATCGTACACTTCAGTCTGTTATAATCACATTTAGGCAGTGATAAAGCGCATCTATGTTATGCCCTCTACCGAGAGACTTCAACACTCCTTCGGAGCTACCCACTCACCTGGACCAAGAGATGGCGCTTTTTTATTTTATGTTCAGGAAACAAGGTAATAGACCTATATATTTAATAATGACAGCTTTAAACCTTTACGTTAATATGAAGTAATTTATTTTTAATAAATAAGAACGTGGTTAACAGAACATGCATTTTTACTTTTATTTCCACCTTAATACAATACACAAATTGTCATACTTAGAAACATTAAAAAAAATGAAAATTCAGGCTGACAATAGGCGGTTTCATCGCTCAAAAGCGATCTCTTCCAGACAACCAATTAGATGTATACTTCTAGGAATATGAGAATGTATACTTACCGTTAGATGACATGAATAAAGATATTTTATCGAATTATTTCTCTTCCTAATAATTTAACATTGACACGTCAATGTACATACATACTGTCGATCAGGCTTTACCATTATCAGAGACGATTCAGCCAGGAGGAGTGCCAATGCCTAATTCCTCCTCTCAGAATTAAAGGGCATGGCTGTAGTTTTTACGGTAGTAGGTATAAGCTAGTGCCATTCACGAAGACGTGTGAATTTGTCAAAATTAGACATTAATGATACTGTAATAAGAACCACGGCACGCGTCGTCATAAATGACTCGGTATGGAAAATTACAAAAACCGGCCAAGTGCGATTCGGACTCGCGCACGAAGGGTTCCGTACAATTATCTATAAAAATCACGTTTGTTGTATGGGAGCCCCCCTTAAATATTTTTTTTATTTTAATTTAATGATTTATTATTAAAGTCAATACATAATTAAATATTCTGTGAATATTTCAAGCTTCTACCTGTTGCCGTTATCAATATCGAGCAAAAACGAGCAAAAAAATCACGTTTGTTGTATGGGAGCCCCCTTAAATATTTATTTTATTCCATTTTTTAGTATGTGTTGTTATAGCTGCAACCGAAATAAGTACATCATCTGTAAAACTTCAACTCTCTAGCTATCACGGTTCCCGAGATACAGCCTGGTGACAGACGGACAAAACGGCCGGACGGACGGACAGCGGAGCCTCAGTAATAGGGTCCCGTTTTTACCCTTTGGGTACGGAACCCTAATAGTGCTACCGATCGACAGCCGACTATCGATGATTAATCAATAGCCTATCGATAGCTGACCACTCGCAAGACTATCGATAGGCATGTCGATAATATCAACATTATCGATACTATCAATAGCTCAGAATTAGGCAATATAATCGAATGAGTGCAATACTATCGATGCTGCTCGCGTCGAACAAACTATCTATAGTATCGATACTATCGATAGTATTGCAGCTCGTGAATAAAAAATTATCAATACTGTCGATTGTGTTAGACTAACGATAGTTTACCAATATATTAAAATTTTTTCACGTATAGTCACAAGTCACAACAATAAGGATACCTATTGGAATGTATAATTTCAAATAGTTTTCCTTACATTATAATTTTGATATACATTATATTATATGAATGTTGCCTTATTATTTATTATATTATTTATTTATTGCCTACGAACGACATACATCGTTACATTACTGTGAAGGCATACCCAATATTATTGCAAATTGGTAAACTATCGATAGTCGAAAACAATCGAAATTCAAATTCAAATGATTTAATGAACTGTACGCTTAGTATAAGTTTTCCTTCACTTCAATACTTCTCGATCGCGTTTACGTAAAAAAAACAATTACTAGGGAAACATGGACAGCGCCTCCACGGCCGCGCGTCCATGTTTCCATAGAATAGAAATTTTTACGTAAACGCGATCGAGAAGTATTTTGGTGAAGTAAAACTTATACTAAGCGTACTGAAACAATTACTTTGCTCACCCGCGACCTTACTATAGAACTTATGCAAGAAATGCGCGTTGTTGTTGTGTGAATAAACGTATTAACTATCGTAAGGTCGCGGGTGAGCAAAGTAATTGTTTTAGTTCATTAATATGGACTTCCGCAAAGTAACGCCTGATTCAATAAATTCAAATGATTTATTGCTTACATGTTAATGAACTAAAACAATTACTTTGCTCACCCGCGACCTTACAATAGTTACGTTTATGCAAGAAATGTGCGTTCATGCAGTTCCTCCACCTCCACACTGTACGAACACACACAAATCACATAAACCCAACCATCACCACCACCAAGCTACACTGACGCGTTTCGAACTCAACCAGAGCTCATCTTCAGAGTTACCACAACCGTATGCTATGCTACCAAACGTTAAACTAACAAACCAAAACAAATGTTTTAACTTGTCACTGTAACTTCTCAAGTACCCACTTTATTTTTCTTATTCTCAAACTACCCCACAAAAATTAACTTTTATTGACATATTTAAAACTACCTTGAATTTTTTTTGTTTATTTATTTATAAGGCATATTTAATTAATACTAACTGTTCAAATTCGACCCAAGCCGCAGTAAAGGAGAAGATACTAAATTTACCTGTTCATTAATAATAGACCCCATAGTGTTGTACCTAATTATTTCCATGCATTCCAGATAATTAGGTACAACACTATGGGGTCTATTATTAATGAACAGGTAAATTTAGTATCTTCTCCTTTACTGCGGCTTGGGTCGAATTTGAACAGTTAGTATTAATTAAATATGCCTTATAAATAAATAAACAAAAAAAATTCAAGGTAGTTTTAAATATGTCAATAAAAGTTAATTTTTGTGGGGTAGTTTGAGAATAAGAAAAATAAAGTGGGTACTTGAGAAGTTACAGTGACAAGTTAAAACATTTGTTTTGGTTTGTTAGTTTAACGTTTGGTAGCATAGCATACGGTTGTGGTAACTCTGAAGATGAGCTCTGGTTGAGTTCGAAACGCGTCAGTGTAGCTTGGTGGTGGTGATGGTTGGGTTTATGTGATTTGTGTGTGTTCGTACAGTGTGGAGGTGGAGGAACTGCATGAACGCACATTTCTTGCATAAACGTAACTATTGTAAGGTCGCGGGTGAGCAAAGTAATTGTTTTAGTTCATTAATATGGACCTCCGCAAAGTAACGCCTGATTCAATAAATTGCTTACATGTTGTAAAATTACGCGGTGTTTATACATAGATAATGTGACAAACATGCACCCTGAAAGGGCATTGCAACATAATACCGAAATCTAACTTAGCTATTCTATACCTTTTGACATAGTTTAGATATCGCTTACCTATTTTTGCGTCTAAAAATAATGGTTTAAGGTATTAATAATAAGGTTTGTGTGTGCGTGTGTGTCCGTGGGTGGGGGGGGGGGGGGGGTCCTATTGATAGTGTCGATATTCTCGATAGTTTTTTATTTACGAGCAACATTAAAGTATTGCACTCATTCGAAAGTATTGCCTGAGCTATTGATTGTATAGATATACTAGCTTTTGCCCGCGACTTCGTCCGCGTAGAATTCCAATTTGTGGTAAAGCTTCTTCATCTCTTTCATTGTATAAAACAAAAATCCGGCAACGGCAACATCCATCATTATTATCATTTCATCATTTCATCATCATCAGTATCAGTTAGTGAATATTATAAATCCCGTTTATTCTCTATCCCGTGGGAATTTCAACAAATTTGTCCTTATTCTATGCAAATTTTCGCTTATTTTTATCCCGCGGGAATTTTACATTTTCCCCGAGAAAAAGTAGCCTATGTCCTTAAAGGTGTAGCTTTCTAGCGGTAAAAGAAGTTTTAAAATCAGCCCCATAGTTGAATTCACTTATTTTATTCCCGTGGGAATTTTGCTTTTTCACGGAGGTTGTAAATAATGGTTGGTGTAGCTTCCTATTGGTGAAAGAAATTTTCAAATCAGCCCTCAAGTGATATTCACTTCTTTCTATCCCACGGGAATTTTGCATTTTACCGAATAAATAGTAGGTAGCCTAGCCTATACCAATAAAGGATAGTGTAGCTTTTATTGGTCATTTTTTTTAAACTCAGCCCCGAAGTTAAATTTACTATTTTCTATACCGCGGGAATTTTGCATTTATCCGGAAAATAGCATCCTATGTTAATAAAGGACAGTGAATCTTTTCTATTGGTGAAAAACATTTTAAAATGAGCTCCGAAGTTGAATTTTTTTTTCGATCCCTTGGGAATTTTGCATTTTCCCGGAAAAAGTAGCCTATGTCAATAAAGGATAGTGTAACTTTTTACTGGTAAAAGTTCTTTTTTTAATCGGCTCGGAAGTTTCAGAGATTATCTATCCCACAGGATTTTCCAAAAATCCTGCAATAAGTTTTTTTGCTGGTATGTATGACCATTTACGTTTATACTGAATTTGAAAAGTTTAGTAATTGTAGTTACGGAGATAGGATCCAGTTGATTTGAGTATATAAATCCTGATTTATCCTTATCCCGTGGGAATTTTGAAAATTATTGAAATTAGCTTTATACCTATTCTAATAGTCTACTTGCATGCCCAATTTGAACAGTTTATCTTCGTTATGGGGATAGATAGGATCACTCTTGATTGATGAAATATATACATCCCGTATATTCCTTATCCCGTGGGAATTCCGGAAACTTCTTTCTTATCGGATGCCTACGTCATACAAAGAACACATCCTCCAAGTTTCAGGTCCCTACATACAGCGGTTTAGGCTGTGCGTTAATCCGCCAGTCAGCCATTTAGGACCTCAGGACAAAGCATTTTATATGTATTTGCATTGCACCAAGCTTTTTATGCGAGTTCAACAATGATGTTTGAATACTCAATAAATGTTTGTTCAGAACACTAAGTGAAAACGCGGCTTAACCGAGATGTCTAGTCCTTACCATTTCAAATTTCGAACTCTACGTTCCTATGAAGCCGTGTCTTCGGATCGAGTATTCAAACATGTGTCAAAATAAAATGTAATTTAAATCAAAAGCACTAAGGAGTATTGATATCATCTTCGAAGCAAATCACCCCCAAAATAACTTTCTACTCCTTTTTAACCCCGTCAAGGGATGAATTTCAATAAAATACGAAACAGGTCTTCCATCAATTCTGTTAAAGAATGTTTATGCAAAATTTGAAGTAGATTGGACCAAGGAATCACGTTGTCCCATACAAACTTTGTCCCCCTTTTTTACCCCCTTAGGAGTAGAACTACGAAAAATCCTTTCTTATCGGATGCCTACGTCATACAAAGAACACACCCTCCAAGTTTCAGGTCTCTACGATCAGCGGTTTAGGCTGTGCGTTGATCCGTCAGTCAGGACAAAGGATTTTATATGTATAGATAATGTTGTTTGTTTCCTTTCATACCTGGTTAGCTTGGAAGATCCCTTTTAGGGATAATTTCGCCTTTGTTCTCTTTTTATTTTGTATAATTTTTTGTGTTTTATCTAATATATAAAAATCTCGCGTCACGGTGTTTTTTACCGAACTCCTCCGAAACGGCTTGACCGATTTTTATGAAACTTTTTTCTCCTTATTAGGCAGGTCTGAGAATAGGTCGTAGGTTATTTTTCTTCGCGGACGGAGTCGCGGGCAACAGCTAGTGTACAATAAAGTATTTACAAACATTTACCAGACTTCAGGATTATCGTGTCCTCCCCCTCTCTTCAGACTTCTGATAACCCTACTATCCCCCATCGTAAACTGCTCAATTCTTCCTCCAGTCTCATCATCCTATCATCCGTCCGCAGCGTACGGCAGTTATACGTTGCCAGGGCCAGGGATCGTTGGTGATGGTAGCCGGATCGCTTCCGGGGATTCTTAGCACCCCTTGCCCCGCCGTTACTTAGGCCGCTACCGTAGCCTGGAAAAGCGGGGCTGCCGGAGACTAGGGGCCGTTTTTTTTTGGACTCAGCCATAGGGGGGTATTTGCCATAGTCGCCACACTTGGCGACCGCAGTGGGATACCGAAAATATTAAGGATGCTGCTGCCCGTCCTCCGGTATTATACTAACCAGCATTACGGGAAATAAATTGGTCATTTAGGTTTTACCATTCCTCGTTACTTTTAATTAAGTACATACAAGATATCATTTAAGTTGCAATGTTTGTATGTTTGTTAAAGTCGAATCTTACAAGTCGTATTAGTAGTAAGTACGTAACAGAATCAACGTTTGACACCCGCTATATAACGTATCAATTTCAGAATATTTCAATTTAAATTTAGTATTTTGGACCCATTTTTTTTTAAATATTACTGTAGTACCTACAGTCGCGGAATGAAAAGTTGCGTCACTTTATCATACGTACAATCGGCTCAGACGCCAGCTTGACACCTTATTATTATTATTATCGTACGGCCTTTGAAAATAAAATTCCTGCGTTTCCTATAAAACTAAATCTAAATTATTTAGCCAGTCTATAGCCTCCCCAGAGCATCTATTAAGCCCAAAGTCTTAAAGGCCCAGTTTGCGTGCAGTGGCTAGACATCTGTCCATCCATACCAATCCATACCAATGAACTTCAACGGCTGCAAGCAAATTTGTTTTGAAACTGGCGCAAGCTGGTGCTTGGGCCGAACGTACGTACGTACGCTGCTTATCAAAAAGAACGGCCTAGTTCGAAATGATACGCTGTGTAATTGGCTACTTAAGTAAAGTTTTTTGAAGAGGTGCTAATTAATATATTTTTTTTCGACAGTCGGCGTTCTGGAGATCGAGACACTGCAGCTGTTTTATTTTTATCTCCTATTGTTTACTGGAAATATTTTTATGAGTGTTCGAGATGACATTTGTGAGATTTTATGGTTGACAAGCCGTTCGTGCTCAGATCTTAGTAGAAACAGAAAAAAAAAACCGAAGTGAACTGTTACTGCTGTCAATGTCAAATCGTTTGCGTTTCGTTTGCTTTGCGTTTTGGTGTGCTCAGTGTGATTTTTTGACTATTTTTATCGACCTTCGCATAAAATCCGGACTTTCAATTTTACCGCACTTCTCCACGACCTATGCACGATAATTGGATCACGATTGAATACTTTCGATCACTATTTTGGAACTGCTTCTTGGACAACGAAAAGCAAACGAAACTCAAACGGTTAGATTTCATTTGACATTGACAGAAGCGACATTTGAATTCGTTTTTTTTTCTATTTCTTCTTAGTACTGAGCACGAACCGCTTGTCAGCCATAAAATCTCACAAATGTCATCTCGAACACTTAAAAAAATATTTCTAATAAATAAAAGGAGATAAAAATAAAACAGCTGCAGTTTCTTGGTGTTGAAGTCGACCACTGTCGAAAAAAAATATAATTAGCATCTCTTCAAAAAACATTAATTAGCCAATTATATGCTTTATCTATATATCTATATATATAAAAATGAATCCCTATTTCCCTTGGTCACGGCATCACGCATGAACGGCTGGACCGATTTCACTAATTCTTTTTTTGTTGTGTTCGTCATTGTCAGGAGAAGGTTCTTATGAAAGAAAAAGTTAAGAAAATTGCGCGGAAAATTAGAAAATATAAGAAAAATTACCGTCCATAATAACTTTTCTAATGTAACCTTATGGCGTTTGACATAACTGCCAGTCGTTTGACAGTTGGCGTGATTAACAGAATACGATCGTTTAAATTAAATGTACGGGTCGAAATTTTATTCATAAAACTAGCGACGCGCCCCGACTTCGTGTGGATGTAGTTTGGGGAAAAAGAGGTAAATATATAAACTTACCACCTTAAATTATAGACTTTCTTTATTTTTCACACCTATTTTTCAAAGTTACACCCGTGCGAAGCCGGGGCGGGTCGCTAGTTTGAAATAATTAAAGTTTTAAGTTGCACACCGTAGTATTTTGGATTAGAGCGTTATTTTACATAAGCAGCGGATGTCAACGAGTTAAGATTGAAAAGTGACGAACCTTCTCATTCCGCAACTATACCTAAATATTATTAGGTATTACATCTATTAAAAAAAAAAATAGTATTACCAGGGTACGAGTTCTTGAGTGGAGACCGCGTCTTGGCAAACGTAGGTCGTAGTGTAGGACGCCCTCCGTCCAGGTGGAGTGACGATCTGCGAAAGGCTGCTGGTAGAAGCTGGATGCGTCTAGCCGAGGGCAGGGCGCAATGGCGCTCATTGGGGGAGGCCTATGTCCAGCAGTGGACTGCTATAGGCTGATGATGATGATTATGATGACTAGGGTACTGAATTTAAATTAAACGTTATGCGCGCCCGTCCTCCGACAACATCCAACATTTATGTTTGAATCATAGTCAAATAGAATAGTGTATAGCATTTTCCTGTTATGTACCTTTATAATACCTGCTGAGAACCAGTTCATTTGAGACTGCGCTGACGAATTCAAGAAACGAAACGTATTTATATTTAATTGTTTAACCAAAAGAAATGTTTAAAACAAAAAGACCAACAAGTAAACTGTGACCGAAGCCCACGTCGAAACTGTAACCCGAGCCTTCTCATTCTGAAAAGACGCCTGTATTCAGCAGTGAGGCGTATCTATATAGATCGGAAAGATATTTTAAGATGCTTAATCTAAAGTTCTATTTATTCTATAAAAATCAGACAAAACATCTGCTCTACTTATTCGTTATTATCGTTTGCGGTCGAGTACCAATCTCCTTTTGGCCTGTCCTTCTACTTCTTCCAATATTTACTCTAAATCATTTACTGTTCAATCTGCTAGACTGTGGAATCGATTACCCACCTCCATTAGGCAATCTCCCTCCGTGGTGTCGTTCAGGGAAGCTTTGAAGAAGATGTGGCTCACACCATCTCTTTAATATATTGAGAACACTACTTATTTATTGTATGTTTTATGCATATATATGTTGTATATGGTAGTATATTTTTAATAGGTTTCTTTATATTACGAGTTTATGTATTGTATTTACTAAAAGTTGTATTGTGGCCTTTGCTTTGTCCGACTGTTTTATTTTTACTTACTTACTCTTTGTCGGTCCCTTACTAAATGCTCCTTTCATCCACTCAAAGGTTGACTGGTAGAGATCCCTTAAAGGGATAAGTTCGCCTTTGTACATGCATTTCAACGGTTGTCAATAATGTTTTTCTTTTTTTTTCCTTAATTTTGTACAACAAATAGTTTACATACATACATAGGTACATAAGTACGTGTTTAATCAAAATTTTTTTTTCCAGACCTCAAGATGATTCTGCTCTTATTGTTGCTCCCTTTCGTTAGTGCTCGTATACAATTAGCAGATGATGAAACCGATGAACGTCTCTTCATCAGCATTAAACCAGGCCCGACTGGAACTGACACTACAATAGACCACAGAGGACCAGACATCAAACCATTAACTGAACAAGAAAGAGACACATTTCATATAACAGAAGAAAACCTCCAGAAAGCTGTCGAGACGCTCTCTCATAAAAAACCTTCAAATGTTTACATACGTGCAGTTTCAGGTAACAATTTCTTCAAAAAACAACAATTGGGATGAACAAGTTAGCTATGAAGTATCTTTTTTTGTACTTATTTTTTCAACTTCATTTTTTTTTTATTACTTTTACGGTCATCCCGTGAAATCATACATTTCGTACTAAATACAAACTGAAATATAGATGCACAGAAAAAACCCCAGAAAAAAGACCAATGCTGGGAATCGAACCCAGGTCCTCAGCATTCATTTTACTTCATAGCTAACTTGTTTAAAGTTGCACAGTAGCGCCATCTCTTGTCCAGGTGAGCGGTTAGTTCCGAAGGAGTGTTAAAATCTCTCGATGAGGGTGTAACATAGATGTGCGTTTGTCACTGCATAAGGTGATGATTTAGCAGATTGAAATGTATGATGTATAGGAAAGATTCGTGTCTAATCTCTAGACCAGTGGTGGTGTAGGGGTATGGCACGCGGCACGGAATGCTGAGGACCTGGGTTCGATTCCCAGCATTGGTCTTTTTTCTGGGGTTTTTTCTGTGCATCTATATTTCAGTTTGTATTTAGTACGAAATAATAGAGATTTTAAACTCAAGAGCATAAAGATAGTTAACGTGACTACCGTAGAAGCAAAGCAATCCGAGACAATTTATGCCAATAATGGAACTAAGAAGGAAACTATCCAAGGACACGTTTCTGGAGGCTACATTAGTTTTAATTCGTCACACCGTTGGAGTGGGAATGTTAAAATATATATCTTCATTGCGTGTGATACAACGTAACCGCTGTGCAGCGAGCATTACGGCCGCGCAGTGAACAAAGTACACTGGCGTTGTCATAGCCGAGCTATATGTGGTTTGATGACAGACTGTAAAGGGAAAACATGTCATAAATTAGATTTTTACTTGGGTATAATCATTAAAAATATAGTATACTTTAGTGTTATTCAGACGTTCGGTGTGATCACTTCTGTCTGTGTAGGTGAGTAGAATTATATTTATTTCCTCTTGTGTTCAATAATTTTAAAGAACATGAAGGAACTCGCAAGGGAGATTTCTTCGTGCCTGGTAAAAACAATTGGCAACGGCCCAATTGCATAACAAAGTACAACTTATATTACAAGCGGAACTCCCTTTCTAGTTAATATAACTGAAGCGAGAGTTCCGCTTGTAATATTAGTTGTACTTTGTTATGCAATTGGGCCCAGGAGGCAGGCTATTTGCATTTACGCTACTTACCTACCTATAAATTTCTATGCACGTCCAAAATTAATTGTACAAAGTATTTGAGAAATGCTCACAAATTTATTTGGAGTAAAACATCTATATATATAAAAATGAATCCCTATTTCCCTTGGTCACGGCATCACGCATGAACGGCTGGACCGATTTCACTAATTCTTTTTTTGTTGTGTTCGTCATTGCCAGGAGAAGGTTCTTATGAAAGAAAAAAATAAGAAAATTGCGCGGAAAATTAGAAAATATAAGAAAAATTACCGTCCATAATAACTTTTCTAATGTAACCTTATGGCGTTTGACATAACTGCCAGTCGTTTGACAGTTGGCGTGATTAACAGAATACGATCGTTTAAATTAAACTTCGTGTGGGTGTAGTTTGGGGAAAAAGAGGTAAATATATAAACTTACCATCTTAAATTATAGACTTTCTTTATTTTTCACACCTATTTTTCAAAGTTACACCCGTGCGAAGCCGGGGCGGGTCGCTAGTTAAGTAATAAAAATAACATAACTAAAACATATTATGAAAAGGAGTCCCTTTGAGCAAGGTTCCGAGATACAGGCAGCGTTCCCCCTTTGAATAGCTAGTCTAAATTTTTGTCCGAAGTAGCTGCCAACTCTTTATACCCACAACTTTTTCCATGACTACAGGAGATATGGAAACAAAAAAATATATATCGACGGTTAAAAGGCAAAACGCATAAAGCGACAATTTTTGAACTTTGCATGAAACCCGGATCAAACGACAGAGAAAAATTCGCTGATTTCAAATATGTATATAACTCATTTTGACAAAAAGTGTCGCTTCATGCGTTTTGCCTTTTAACCGTCGATATGATAGGTATATTATGATATTATTCGTATTAATATTACAAGAGAGTGGGGTGAAGTTTGGGTTTCTACAAGTGTTATTTACCGACTCTGCAAGCCTACCATTTTTCCAATGGTTTCTCCTGCAGGAAAACTATGCGAAACAATCATTCGGATAGCAATATGCATTTGGTGCCAAATATTTTTTTACCTGAGATAGCTTCAAACAAACAATAAATATCGCAAACAATCATTTTCTTTCACACTGAAACCTTTTACTTGCTACTCTGCTACCAAGTAATATTGTAGATAGTTCATTGATATACACCGTGAAATTTTAGTGGTTGTTTTCCCGAAACGAGGTGATTTAGTATCGATTGTACAATCGATTTATAATTACTATTTTGACTAGAGTCAAAAATCCAATTGTGAAAAACGAAAGTCGAAAATGACCGCAAACCAATAGTAAAGCTTCGTTGGTACCTAACCTATCGTACAATCGTACGCTACTTGTACCAACGAAGCGTTACTATTGGTTTGCGGTCATTTTCGACTTTCGTTTTTTCACAATTGGATTTATGAATCTAGTCAAAATAGTAATTATAAATCGATTGTACAATCGAAGCTAAATCACCTCGTTTCGGGAAAACAACCACTAAAATTTCACGGTGTATAGGCAACACTTTAATCAAACAGTTGTTCTTTCACAGTTACCAACATGGTTCCAGTCTACCTTCTACTGCTACCAGCATTCGTATGCGGCAAAATTGTAGTGTACATGGACTTAACACTGAACCCACCACTGATAGACGTCTCTGGCCGTTCCGAAATTCCCATCACTGAAAAAGAACGGCTGACATTCAAGCTAGACGACGCACATCTGAAAAAATCAGTTGCCAAATATTCAAAAGCTGCTCCGACTGACGTATTCGTAAGAAATGGTTTGTACAATCTGTATAAAACCTATGACGACTGGCAAGAAGTCAAAAGAACAATCAAACCAACGTTGGTAACTAAAACTGATACGAAACATTCTAAACCAGTATGCAAGAATGAACCGGAGTTGTCCTTAAACACGACAGTTCAAAGTTTCTGGAACAACTCTACAATTCCGACAAATGAAAGCATCGAATACGAAATAGTTTATTCTGAATCAAACAAGCTAAAATTTGATTCACATTGGGGGAAGCAGATAGATAAATTTAAACCCAACCCTTTCCCTGCTATTCTTAAGAAGTGTATACTCTCTGTGTATTTGGAGTACGAAGCTACACTCTCAGGAGACGTTGCAGCTAACTACTTCAATAAGAGGGATGGATCCCATTTTTGGAAGTTCGATGTCAACGCAGTGCAAATCGAGGGTGGATTCCCCACATCCATTTTTTACAAGGAAAACTTAACTATTGAATATTATACTAAATGAATTCCAATGGCGGAAAATTATACATTTACTTTCCTTAGTTCTAGTGTCCTGTCACGGACCTGTAAGTGTTTTATTAGGTAATTTAATCAAACCTACAGTAACATAATATTATGTTATTTACAATTTGTAAGGATGTGTCTAACATGATGATGCACTTAGGACTAGAACCAGAAATTAATGTTAAATTATAATTATGTAGAATTTTTCAGCAGATGTTTTGATTACTTTGATTAAACCCTTGCAGAAGTTTTTCATACGACTTTTTTATTTAAAATAAATAAAATATTTAAAATATATAAATATATATAAAAAAATTTAAAATAACACCTTTGACGGTGACGTATCACAGGTCCTGTCCCTGTCCGCCCACTGACTTTGAAAAGCGATTACTTAATATGATTGTACACGGAAAGAGCACGAATAGTCAAACACGGATAGAAAATGGTTATTTGTGATACGAGGTTGGTAAGTGAGGTGTTACAAATGAGTTGACGAGTGATAAACCCGAGCCGGAAGGCGAGGGTTTTCATCGTCACAAGTTTGTAAAACCTTGCCAACCGTGTATCATACGACGTTTTTCAATACTTTTGTTTGGTTTTTACACAAAACAACGCAGAGTTTTACAAAAATGGCGCGTCCGTAATGTGCGTGCGTAAGTTTTGTTTTTAATTAGGTTAACTAAAATGATGGTGATGATAACTTCTAAGATCTTCCAAACCGATAACTCAAAAAGTTGCATGCTTAGGTGACTAGACGTGTTATTTCCATGTACGCTTCATATGGAAACGTTTGTAAATCGTAATAAGTAATTTAATATTTCACTTAGGCGGTTATCACACCACACTGCCACCGCATCCCGCTACGATGTGTGGTGCTACGGTCTTTCATTTTGACTGTAGATTTATTTGTATGCAAAAACCGCATGGTATAGCACATTCGATCTGTGGAAGCCTTGAATGTACAAACATGTTTAGTTTTTAGTTTTTTTTATGTCTGAGTGATAAGTTTATTATAATAATTATATAATTTGTGCCTGTTTTGTGTGGCCTTCCGTGAGTTTACTGTACTGTGGCCCGGCGGAAGACCAGCGCTGGTTTTAACTAGCGACATGCTGAGTCGGGTCCCTTTTGTGACAGCATTAATATGTACATAACTCTATCTATCTATCTGTCTATGTCTATTGTATTCTTATTTTTGCCTATGTACGTGTTATTGTTGTTATAAATAAATGTTTTTCTGTCTTTCTTTTTCACATTGTTTCCGCATAGCCATGCGTACAATTTGGCGGTATCCTATTATCTCGCCTCATTCGTTTTTCGTTTAATTAATATTTCGTCTCATTCTGTATTCGTCACTCATTCTTTGTTCGTCTTGTTCGCTATCCGTCATTATCTTATTTGGCCATATTCTGTAACTTGTTTCTCTCTTAATAAGTCTTATTCGATTTTCGTCACGGCCTTCCTGGGACTCATTCGTCGTTCTTCCCTTTCGTTTTTTTGTCTCATTTACTTACGAACATTTATTTACCTGGGTCGAACGTATTGAAATAATTTTGGCGAATAAGTAAATGAGACATAAAAGGAAAGGGACGAACGAAGAATGAGTCCAAGGAACACCGTGACGAAATACTAATTAGACGTAAGTATTAAAAAGAGATAGCCAAGTTGTAGAATTTGACCAAAAAAGATAGCGACGTATAGCTTTGATCAATTATAACTGTAGATCCACAGTCGCGCGCCTGAAAATGTCCGAGCCAAATGAGCGCCACTTTGATAAAAGTGGCCTTCTTTTTTCTCAGTACGTTGCGTGAAATTGTCAAGTTTAGCTGTCAAGTGTCAACCGAAATTCGACTGTAATAATAATAATTGGGGAGGCGAAGTAGAAGGAATTTTAGGGAATCTAACCTGGTTCGATATTCTTTCCCTCGCGTGCTGGATCTTGTTGGACGCTTGATTCTATTCAGTGTTTCTTCCACCCCAGGGTGATTTGTAGTGAAGTTCGTAACGTATTTTGTGGGAAAAAGTCGAAGGGAGCTCGACCCAACGCGCCGCCGTGATGATACGAAGTTGAACCAATGTTTTTCTACCCCCGGTTAGACCGTAGAAAGTTGGATTGGATTGGTAAGGAAAAGGAGGGTAGAAATTGTGTTTAGTGATGGGATTAATCGGTATTCGCCAATAATAATAATAATAATAATGATTTATTGTACAATCAACATCAAATTAGATACAGTGCTCAATACATAAAGTAGGTTTGTACAGAGAAGTCACAAAAGATGTCATACAATCTGACCCCCCAAACTAGGTAAAGACCTGTGTCTTGGGGGACTAATTTTGAGTATCTCCGGCTTCGGCGATCGACGTACAATATTTACAGTGCAGAAGATCAACAGCAATGATAACTGAAGTTATACAATAAAACAAAAATTGAAAAAAAACAAATAAAAATAAAAATAAGATGAAAACAAAAACTATAGATGATCAGAGACTCAACCGTGTAACTTTAGACGCAAATGTTTTGGCATAAATATAAACGCGTGGGAAGATAACTCATAGTAACGCTAAGACACTGTGAGGAGGAGATTTTCTGTATCATGATACGTAAGACCCAGCAACCATTTCTTAACTTTAATTTTAACTTCATATTTGTTTAATTTATAGATAGGGATTAATTTGTTAATTTTATTATACAGTTTAGAACTCAGACAGACTGTTTGCCTACGAGCAAAAGCTGTACGGCACGTCCTGGTTTTGGAGACGGCGTGGCCATGGCGACGCACAAGCAGAGACTCATCTAGTGGCAATGTAGAATGGTGACGCAAAATAGCTTGGAGAATGAAAGTTTGCCTCACTGTGAGTATTTGGGATTCCGAGTAAAGTTGAGCGGTCGGGTAATCCTGCCTTTTAAAGAACATAACTTTCAGTGCAGCTCTCTGCGCACGCTCAGCTCTTACTAACGTTGTTTTAAAGGAGCCACCCCAAACCGAAATACAGTATGAAATTATTGAGTGTCAGAGGCCGTGGTAAATCACGAACAGTATATCAGGATTTGCCGAATGACGAAGCTGCCCAAAAATGTAAAGAAGCCGTCTAATGCGAGCACAGAGGGACTCTATATGCACACTCCAGTCCAATTTTTGGTCAATATGTACCATCGCCCCAGACGCCAGATACCCATTTTCAAAACAAATTTGCTTGCAGCCGTTGATGTTTATTGCTATGGATTGTTATGGACAGATGTCTAGCCACTGCACGCAAACTGGGCCTTTAAGGTGGTTATCTGGCGCTTGGGGCGATTGTACACCTAGGTATTTAATGCTAGGGACGATGGATAAGGGGGCACAATTACAGTCATCAGTGTTACCAGAGCATTTGTGTACTTTGACAAATTCTGATTCGCCAGGTGGGGCGATCGAATTTGGCAGAGAAAAACGAATGACCTTGGATTTATCGACATTTAGGGTCAGTAATTTTGATGAAAGCCATCCTGTAACCTTAACAAGAGCATATTCAGCATTACGCTTAGCCCCTACCCAAGTCTCATCATAAACAAGAAGAGCCGTATCATCTGCATACGTAAATATATCACGATTCGGGATTGCAGATTGACACAACTCATTCACATAAATAAGAAAAAGGGTTGGACCCAGGATGCTACCCTGAGGAACACCAAAATCAAGTGCTTCTTCACAACTGAGTTGGGAACCAATTTTAACACGCTGGGTGCGGCCAGCTAGATAACTTTTAAATAAATCAAGAGAATGACCTTGAATGCCAAGTTTTTCCATTTGTCATAGAAGAATGGGAACAGAGACGGAGTCAAAAGCCTTCGAAATGTCTAAGAAAATGCCGTAGCATTTTAGTCGATTATCCATTTTGTTGACTAGACTGCTCGTGAAAGCTGAAACAGCATCTTCAGTTGATACACCGGTCTTGAAACCGTATTGGTTGGGAGCAAGTATCTGGAACTTGGTTAAATATGAAATGAGAGATCTGTTGAGAATCTTTTCTAAAATTTTTGATAGCGAACTTAATATCGAAATGGGCCTGTAATTAGTGACATTGGCTTTATCCCCACCCTTATATATCGGATGCACCACAGCTTTCTTAAAAGCATCAGGGAAGGTGGCCGTGCCTATAGCCAAATTACATATATGAGTGATGACAGGAGTTAAAGCAAATTTTGACTGTTTAATGACTTTCGCTGGTATATTGTCCCAACCAGTAGCACAGTCACTACCAAGGCCCCCAATCACACCTTCAACATACGCTTCGTCAACCGGCAAAATAACAAGGGAATCTTCAGGAGAGGCACTAGAGGCTTGATTGAGGTCAATCGAAGGTGTTGGATTTACTTGACTTGCCAAAGTTTTTCCAATACTGGCAAAGAAGTGATTAACACTATTTATGGAAGATTGCATGTCATCAGACTTGTGGAGAAGTTCATTAGGAGGTTGAACAGAGCGAGCTGTATTTGTAATGGATTTAATGACCTTCCAAGTAGCTTTCGGGTTATATTTAGCTTTGCTCAATTCATCCTTCTCATATGATCGCTTCAATTTACGAAGAAGAACATTGCAAAAATTACGATATCGAGTGTAGGTAAGTTTCAAGATCGCATTGTTAGGGTTTTTATTGAGATTAGAATGCATTCGATTCCGGTTACGAATACAGCGGACCAGTCCTGGAGTCATCCAGGGCTTTACTATCCGCGTTTTTCGTGGAACTGATGATGTGGTTGTATTCCTCGAAACAGCATCCTGGAGAACAGAAAGCAACAAACAAGTTGCCTGATTCAAATCTTTTATGTCTAAAATAGAATCAAAAACATAACTATCAATTTCCGATTTGATGGCCGGAAAATTGAACCGAGTAAAAGTGTTGTCAGAAATCGACTTGTGACCTAGAGATGCTCTGATACACAGAACAACCGGGAAGTGATCTGTGACAAAAGTTTCAAGAATAAGAACTATTGCTGGGACTTTAGTTTTTAATAAAATATGATCCAAGCAATTACCCAGTCTAGTAGGAACAAGGTGTGCTGCAAGAAGCCCCAAGGATGCAGTCAAAGTAAGGTACTCGTTTGAGTTCCGGTCATTGTTGTTTAGCTTGATATCTACATTTATATCTCCCACCAGAACTACATTAGTGAAATTGCTGAGTGATGTAACTAAATTTTCGAGACTATTATAAAACTTATTTAGATCTTGGTATGATGGAGAGCGATAAATGCAGATAAAAGCAGTGTTCCTTAATTTACAAACTAGGCAATTGGCGTCTTCAATAATGGGTTCAAAAACATCAGCGTACAAATGGTTTCTAATGTAGATTACAACTCCATCATTCTGTAGTTTATTATTATTTGTACAATAATGTGAGAACCCCTGCATAGCAGGGAGAGGACCAGCCACCTTTAGCCACCATTCAGTGAAAATAACAAGATCAAAATCGATACCAGTACTGTTT
The DNA here is from genome assembly GCA_947859365.1 of Archips crataeganus. Taxonomy (NCBI): domain Eukaryota; kingdom Metazoa; phylum Arthropoda; class Insecta; order Lepidoptera; family Tortricidae; genus Archips; species Archips crataeganus. The sequence continues at coordinate 2,395,547 of OX402071.1, read as the reverse complement.
AAAACAGCAGTAAATTCGTCAAAGTTTTTTTTAATACTTCTAATATTAACATTGATAACTTTTAGACTCTCCCCTTTGAATGTAATCAGTTCGGAACATTTTTCTGGTGTACTTACATACGAGTTCGCAATAGAGATGTCATCAATATCATTAACAATATTAGGCATAGTTTTAAAGCAGTATTATAGTAAATACGCAGACACAAGCTATAAGCGGTAAAGTAGGGAATTAAACAGCAACGGTTGCACAAGCAGAAGAAATGACGTCCTCCTTTGTAAAGTGAGATAAATACATGATTCTTGGCAGATAAAAGAGAAGCACAGAAATTTCTAACGTAATAGGGATGTTTCCTAGGTAAAAAAATAATAATTCTTATTAGTCCGTATTTTACATTATCAAAAAATATTAGACACGTAATTTTTCTTTTGTCAATTAAACAAAAAATGACGAAGATATGGCGCGTTGAACTTCCGCGTGACGAGGCATGACGTCACTTGTTCCTAAAACGCTCATACAAAGTGTAGGAACAAGTGACGTCACGCGAAACTTCAACGCGCCATATCTTCGTAATTTTTTGTTTAATTGACAAAATAAAAAATACGTGTCCAATATTTTTTGATAATCTAAAAGACTGACTAGTTAAGAAAGTAGCCTATTGCACGTAAATGCATATGCATATGAATTGAATTGTATATGAAGTAAAGACTAGGTTCAAATTTCTGTGTAGGTGATGATTTTAATTGTTATGCAAACAAATAAAAAAGTTCGGACATTCTTTGAAGGGGATTTTGTTCGGCAATGTGTATCTTCAGTTATAATTGATCAAAGACGGATAGCGATCAAGACGAAGACGAATACAGAATGAGACGAAATAAGAATTAACGAATGAGGCGAGATAATAGGATACCAATTTAGCGGTGAATTCGTCGCTCCGCTCACCGCAGCGACTCAATAATCAATAATCCAGGACTTGGTTTATTGAGGGGCAATTTTAGGTCATTTCACCTGCTTAACAAAAAAAATGAATTTCAATTTGTGGTAAGTAAAAATCGGAAGACAGGATGGCGGCAATTGCACCCACCCATTGTCCCTAGCTGCTGAGCAGGACGCGGTAGCACTGTGATAACCGCCTAACCAGGCTCAGTCGTGGAATAGAGATAGCTGCCTGGCTTCTGACCCCCAGTAGTTTGGAACAGGCACGAAGAAATCTTTTTCGCGAGCTCTTCGACGCCTGAATCTCATAGACCTATGCAAATAACTAACTCTACTATATGTAGAGACATATTCGCCGCATTTGAAATATTCATGCCGTGTGTAAGTGATGGCAACGTGAAAAGGTGCCACCGTATTCACGCAGTTTGTGTCCCGAAAAGACTCTTGCCCTCCCTCCAAAAGAAAGCGACATTTCGTCAGCCTCTTGCCAACGTCACTTGCGATAGGTACCGCTTGTCTCTAGAATAGCTGACGTTGACGGTAGCAAGGGCCCTCTCACTGCAATAAATGCGAAAGGTTTTAACTAAAAAAAAACAGACATAATGTCATACATAGTTTAATTTAAGTAAGTACATTTTGATATCCTCGTCAGTACCATTTCAGTCAAAAGGCAACCACCGCTGAACCCAGGCCTCCTCCAAATAATCTGGAGTTACCAAATCAGTGTAAGGAATGTCAATCCCAGTCGCCACATCAACTACTTTGACAGGATAATCTTTTATGTACACTATCTTCACAAATTCATGCGTCTCGACGGCTGTACTGAAATTCAAAGCATGCAGCAGCTCATTCACATCATAAGCCCAGAAATGCTTCCCTTTATATCCATCTGCATACCTCACAACTACATCTCCAGTCAACGTTGTTTCGTATTCAACTTTAACGTTAGTTTCGATTGTACGGGCGCTTATAATGAATTTGGCAGATTGTCCTGGATTCAAATCGAATCGAGCTGCAGTATAACCATAATTTACGATATTAACACCACTGGAGAACTCATCTCCTCCCACCACCGAATCGTAGGAGTACCGTAGATGTTCTTTTACTGGTCTCGCCAATTTATATCTCACTGTAGCTGATACTTCTACATTTCCGCTCCAAGAATGAGTAGAATAAAATGTGTAATGATCTTCAGAAACATGTGCTTTAATTGTAACCATTTCAGTTTTATTATTGGTATACTCTTTCTCTGATTGCTTTTTTTCTTCGGCAGTCACGTTCACGATCTTTATACTCTTGATTTTGAAGTCTCTTTTAAATTCATGCCAACTGTTAGTTTTGTATAAGTCGTTCGGTATATCGCGTATAAATATATCTGTTGGTTTTTGGTGGGAAAGTGTTTCGACTGCTTCCTTGAGGTTATCATTTGTTATATTAAATGTGTCTTTTTCTTGAACAGTTAACGGTTTGCTGTCTGTGCCTCTATAGTCTATTGTAGTGTCAGCTTCAGTTGTACCTGGATTAATGCTGATGAAGAGGTGATCACCATCATTAAGTGCTTTACCAACACTGGCAAAAGAAAGCAGCAATAGAAGGAGAATCATTACTAGTTCTGGAAAAAGAAGAATAAACTAACATTAACACTAATATATTATTTTTTTTGCATCGTTTATGGGTATTGTCAATGTGGATAGAGAACCGGACTACAAAGCTTGAAGTCCCGGGTTCGATCCCGGGAGGGGCAGATATCATGTATGAAAAAATACGAATGTTTGCTCTTGAGTCTTGAGTGTTGAAGACGAAAGGGTATGCAAATTGCAAAAATCTGTTTTTTTCTTTATTATTTTTGCTTGATCTGATTTAAACCATTACTCTACCATCTTCCGACAGTATGGCGCAACAGGGCAATAATAAAGAATTGAATCAAGCTAATGCATTCATTGTTGGACAGATGTCGCGTTGGTCGGCATTAGTCGCGTATCCAGCCAGCGGCTAAGTTGCCTATCATCATCATCATCATCATCCCAGTCTAACGACCGCTTTAGCCTAGTTGGTAGTGACCCTGCCTACGAAGCAAGAGGTCCTGGGTTCAAATCCCGGTAAGGACATTTATTTGTGTGATGAGCACGAATATTTGTTCCTGAGTTATGGATGTTTTCTGTGTATTTGAGTATTTATTTATCTATATAAGTATGTTTATCGTCGTCTAGTACCCATAGTACAAGCTTTGCTTAGTTTGGGACTGGGTCGATTTGTGTAAGATTGTCCCCTAATATTTATTTATTTATTATTTATATACGTCCCACTGCAGGGCACAGGCCTCCTCTCAGAATGAGAGGGCTTGGGCCACAGTTCTTTGCCTTCACCGTAAAGCTCATGGTACACAAAGTAATTTCGCACATAAATTCCGAAAAACACAGAGGTGCGAGCCCGGACTCGTACCCACGACCCTCTGCTTGAGAGACCATAGGTCAAACCACTAGAGTTGCTTACTTCACCTTAATTTGTATTTAAGTATGTATCTATCTAAATTATATTTATCCGTGCTTACTTTGGGACTAGGTCAATTGGTGTCAACTGTCATACAGGGTGTTTGGTAGCTACGTGCAAAGCTTTAAGGGGGTGATAGCCGAGGTATTTTTGAACATTTTTAGCCATATATATCTTAGCCGAAATTTTTTTTTTTTTAAATTCAAGACTTCGAAATTTTAGGAAAATACCCAGAATTTGATAGTCACGAGTCAATATTGCCCCAATGAGCGTTAATTTGGAAATTTTAAATATGGCACAGAAACATGACGTAGACTTGTTTTTTTCACATGTTATTTACTAGTAAAATTTCAAGACTAGTGCATTCTTAGCGAGTGCTGCCTGAGTTTGGTTTTTACTTTTTATCTCAGATTTAGCCAGCAATGTCAATGAGTGATACCTTAAAAGAAAGAACAATAAACAGGCATGTTTCTAAAAATGTTTGAATATTTCAAGGATTTTTTTTATTTTTTTTTATGGCACAGAAAAATGACTCTGTTCCAACCTAAGACATTTTTAGTAATTTCGAATGCCTCCATTTTGTTTTTGTGGCAAGAAAGACACTTAAAAATTATTTCATTTGGTACACATTAAATTATCCGAAATAAAAGATTTGGTTTCGAAATTAACGCTCTCTGGGGCAATATTGACTCGTGACTATCAAATTCTGGGTATTTTCCTAAAATTTCTAAGTCATCAATTTTAAAAAAATATCAAATTTCGGCTAAGACATATGTGGCTAAAAATGTTCAAAAATACCTCGGCTATCGCCCCCTTAAAGCTTTGCACGTAGCTACCAAACACCCTGTATAATATTTATTTATTGCAGAGCAAATAAGTATTTATTATTAACGGCATGACGCCGCAGCAAGCACAAGCGCCGGCGCAAATCGAATATAAAATATTTACTTAATCCAATGGTAAGTTATACATACTAGGGGCGTTCAATAAAAAGTGAGAATGAGTATGTTATAAACAACTTTTACTAAATGTCATTTTATTTTTCGACATAGTCACCTTTTAGCATAATACACTTAGTATATCTTTTTTCTAAACTTAAAATTGCCAGTGTTGAAGTCTCTCGGTAGAGGGCATAACATAGATGCGCTTTATCACTGCCTAAATGTGATTATAACAGACTGAAGTGTACGATGTATGGGAAAGATTCGTCGCTAACTTCTAGACCAGTGATGGTGTAGGGGTAAGCACGCAGCACGGAACGCTGAGGACCTGGGTTCGATTCCCAGCATTGGTCTTTTTTCTGGGGTTTTTTCTGTGCATCTATATTTCAGTTTGTATTTAGTTTGAAATATAAGTAAATATTTCACCTGTAACTGTAACACTTTAAAATCACTGTTATAACACGTCTTGCTTCTTAAGTGTCTCGGCATGGAATCTCAAGGCGAACTTGATTCCATTCTAAATATATCAATATCATAACAGGAAAATGTTGTATAATTTTTGTGCGTTTTTGATCAACAAGTATCGTTGAAGGCATACTGTATTATTTACATCTGAACTGCCCATCTAAGGACCTCACTAGGTTTTGGAGTTTCATATTAAGTAAGTATACCTTTAATACTTATCCCGTATGAGTTGTAGAAAGTAACCGTAGTAACTTACTTAGTAACCGTGTTACTAACCTTTGGCCTCATCTGCGCTTTTCATCAGCTAAGATTTGGGTCAGTTTTAGGTAAAAACTAAAAAGTTTAATTGCTAACAAAATCAGAGTTTTTCTCTATTTAAGTAGGTATAGAAGATTTATTTATTCATTTTTAATTAAGTTTCTTTTTTATTTTTATTTCGATGAATAATAGAAAAAATACGTTTTAAGTTTTAACATGCTTTTATTTTTACAATATGTACATTAATTCTATAAGGAACATCACGTAATATACAATTCAAAGTAATATTACCTAAATTACGAGATGTTACAAGGCAAGGAATGAGCAGACTTATCGCTGCATAGCGACCTCTTTCAGGCAGCCAGATAGGTATTAAAGGTAAACGTCCCTGTGCTCGACACTGACCCAATACATGGCACCTTCAATCTTATGTCATATTAAGAGAGATGACAGATAGGTGTCAGCTACTGGGCTTTGAAGTGTCGAGCATTGGTACGTTTACCTTACTAAAGTTTCAGTAAAACATTTAGTGTGTGTTTACTATTTCGTTGCAACTCTTTCGTTACGCCTCACTGTTGTGGTCACGTTTTTTTGCAATTAGCTGTGAATGTTGATGGCGTTTTCGGTTATAAATCCATTTCTATGATCAGATTGGGGCTGTCTTAAAGAAGGGTCAGGTCAAGAGTACCCGTAACCAGCGAGCGTGTATAAAAAGACTAATGAGTGTTGTGGAAGCGAAATATTGTATGTCAGGGTCGTAGCAGGTGAAAAAAATTGTCTCTGCCTATCCTAAACAGTCGAATAAGCCTTTCATACTAATTTTAACTGCAGGCGTATTAATTAGGTTGTTCAACTTTTTGAGCTCTACCCAAATGTCTGTTTGACACAGCTGCCGTAATCGTGATTGGTTACTTGTTCGTCGGCATAAAACCCAACTTTGATGATTTCCGTGGACATCAGCCGGGTTGGTAGGCCCGCTGCGTTCAGCACAGCATTGACATCCGGGGCCCAGAAGTAATGGCCGTTGTGCCTGTTAGAATAATTAACTGTCACCCTGCCGCTCAGCGTAGCCTCATACTGAACCTCAACTTCCAACGTCCCCAAAGACGCGCTCAAAACACTCTTTGCCTGCCGGCCAGGTTTCAAGTCCACTTTCACCCCAACCCCAGAGCCAACGGTCATGGTTTCTGACTTAGTGGTCCCCGTACCCCAGGAACCAGAGAATCCAAAGCTTGTCGAACCACCCGCACTTAAAACTTCGCTTAAACCAACGCTGTATTCTATCTTCTGGTTCACTGAGAGACTGTGAGAGTTCGTCCAAGTCGTAGATGTGGAAGTTTCACGCTCCTGCTTGATCGTACCCGTGTAGGTTGCCTTGTTTATTTTGCTGTGGTTACAGAAGTATTTCTGTGTTATGATCTCTTGCTTCTTGGTTAAACGAAGGACCTTCGCGCTGACAGGTCTTAAAGTGCGCTGAACTTGCGCCCAGCTGTATCTTGTGTATAAATCATTCCACCTTGTGGGACTTCTGACGAACACGTCATCTGGTCGGTCGCCCCACCATTTCTGCATGGCGTCTTTTAGTTGGTAGTCGTTTATTTTAAAGGTTTCCCTCTCTACGTCGCTGATGATGTCGACGGTTGACCCTATGGCTTGTACGAATGAGTCTTCTACTGTTCTTCCTGTTTCGATGTTAACTTTAATCTTGGCGCTGACTAAGACTGGTAATAGCAATATTAGAAATATGAGAGCCATTTTTGACAGTCTGAAAATTTACTGACAGGATATTGTTGGTTCACTGTTGATATATTCGAATTCTGACTGAAGACTGCAGTTTCAGTGGAACGAATGATTTTTTACCAAATCGTCCTCAAAATATATACAAGTCCCGTGACGAATATAGTGGTCTATTTGTGTGTTTTAATCAGTACTGACGTTGTATTTAGAGGAGGTAAATTTGTTCGGGTTTTACGCATCTGCATAACCCACCAAAGTAGATTTAAAGTATGTGTTTGGTCTAGGCAGTTATTATTAGGATTATGACGCTATTTGTGGTTGTTATTTCATATTGTAATGTAGGCATAGAAGAATTAATTTATACCTACTTCATGGGTACGGCCCATCGGCAGGTAAGTTAATGACAGATTTCCGAGCCCTTCGGAAATAAATAACCTGAGGCCCAATTGGCAAATTTTAACTTGTCTTTTTTTTTAGGGTTCCGTACCTACTCAAACGGTAAAAACGGGACCCTATTACTGAGACTTCGCTGTCCGTCCGTCTGTCTGTCTATCCGTCTATCGCCAGGCTGTATCGCATGAACCGTGATAGCTAGACAGTTGCAATTTTCACACATGATGTATTTCGGTTGCCGCTATAATCACAAATACTTTAGTTTTTTAAAACAGAATTAAATAAATATTTAAGAGGGCTCCCATACAACAAACGTTATTGTTTTGCTCGTTATTGTTTGATATTGATAACGGCAACAGGTAGACGCTTGAAATATTCCAGAATATTAAGTTATATAATTGAAATTAAAAATAAATAATTAAATTAAAATAAAACAAATATTTAAGGGGGGCCCCATTACCCCATAGGTCCCATACAACAAACGTGATTTTTTTGCCGTTTTTATAGTTAATGGTACGGAAGCCTTTGTGCGCAAGTCCGACTCGCACTTGGCCGGTTTTTCAAATAATATAATATGACTTTAGAACTTCAAAATAAAAAAAAACCTTAGAACAGCTGGCATAGCATTCTAAGTTGTTATGTTTGATGTTATCTGTTATAAAAATAATATTTACTTAAGAAAATATTAAGTAAATATTTATTTAATTTTTACTTAATACCTATGCCTAGATCAATATCTACCATCATATCATTCAATCATCATCAACATCATTTCAGCTGAAAGAAATCCACTGCTGAACATACGCCTCCCCCAAGGCTCGCCAAACAGATCGGTCCTGCGCCATCCGCATCCAACGCGTTCCAGCAACCTTAACCAAGTCGTCGCTCCATCTTGTTGGAGGCCTATCTACACTGCGTCTTCCGGTCCGCGGACGCCACTCGAGAACCTGTCAATTCTACGAGCGATGTGCCCTGCCCTGCCCACTGCCACTTAAGTCTGGCAATTCTTCAAGTTATGTCCGTGACTGTAATTCTTAAGCGGATTTCATCATTCCTAATCCGAACCCGCAGAGAAACTCCAAGCATATTAAGTATTTCAATAAATGTACAAACTGGCTAGCGATAAAAAATATACCTAGGCACTTTTGAGTGTTACAATAATGTGTGAATAGCAAAAGATTATTTAGTATCAAAATGAGACCCATAATATTGTATGCAGTTTCCTGCTTAGGTATTTCCAGAGTATTACGTACGGGAATGAGGTTATTACAAACGTCATCAGCCAAACATTGTCACTTACTGAAACTTCAGTTAACTGTATACTGTCCCCGTACGTACACGTCCTAGACTAAGTACAAGGGAGCAGATTATTAGGTAAGTAGGTAACCTAAGTTACAATGAAATAAGTTGTTTAAAAAAACATTTTTGTGACAAGTTTTTGTTACTGACTGTACTTTTGAGTGTGGCTCATATTTTCCGGAAAGTGTGTTTTCTTCGTGGCAATTATTCCATTCCCATATTTTCCCAGTGGCATTTTTCCCCAATTGTTATTAGGTATTAATCACTGTTTAATTTTACTGTTCCCTTTTTTTAGGGTTCCGTAGTCAACTAGGAACCCTTATAGTTTCGCCATGTCTGTCCGTCTGTCTGTCTGTCCGCGGCTAAGCTCAGAGACTGTTAGTACTAGAAAGCTGTAATTTGGCATGAATATATATATCAGTGACGCCGACAAAGTGATTGAATAAAAAGGAGTAAAAAAAATTTTTTTAGGGTACCTCCCATAGACGTAAAGTGGGGGTGATTTTTTTTTCTCGGCTAACCCTATAGTTTGGGGTATCGTTGGATAGGTCTTTTAAAACCATTGCGGGGTTACTAACATGATTTTTCTATTCAGTGATCTGTTTGCGAAATATTCAACTTTAAAATGAAAATTTTCATTAATATCGGCCGTCCCCCCCCCTCTAAAATCTAAACTGTTGGGTGGAAAAATTTGAAAAAATTCAGAATGGTAGTAAATATATCAAATTTACTAGGAAAATTATAGCGGCTAAAATTGCTTGGGAATTATTTGTAGTTTACGAGTAAATAGTAGCCTAAGGTATAAAACATACCTAAACTTGGATGATTCCGTACACATACGAAATCCTTAGAAAAATATTACTTGATTTTTTCGTAATGGCTACGGAACCCTACCTTGGGCGTGTCCGACACGCTCTTGGCCGGTTTTTTTTCTATTCTCTTAATTACCCAGGAAGTATTTTTATTATTATTATTTATTATTCGCTGACCTCCTATTTCAAGGTGATTTATTTGCCCTTAGGACTTCGGCATTCGGGCACAAGAAACTACCTAACCTAACCTAACCTAACCTAACCTACCTAGTATTCTAGGACAGGGGCCCAATTGCATAACAAAGTAGGTACAACTTATATTACAAGCGGAACTCCCTTTCTAATTAATATAACTGAAGCGAGAGTTCCGCTTGTAATATTAGTTGTACTTTGCCCAGGTGTCCATTGAGATTAAAAAAGATTTTTTTTTTGAATGAGTCGCCAGAGGGGCCAAAGACGCGAAGTCTTTGCTATTTTTTACTTTAGGGTAGGAAGAGTGACTTGTGCTCGGGAAAAATCCCTTCGGACGAACTGGGAATGGAGGGCCCAGACAGTGTCCGACTTGCACGGACTAAAAAACCCGGTCACAAGTCCCCTTCTCTATTGATTATTAATACAAAAAACGTGTGTTTTATATTTTGAGGAGGGGAGGGGTAAGGAGGGGACTTAATCTACCCACAGTGTCCTGCCTCAGCCATTTGCTGGAAGGCCGGGAGAGGAGCATGCATTCTCCCGCTGGGCACTGGGGGGTGATTAAAAAAGATTGAGAATGCATGCCAATAGAAAAAAACAATTTTGAGAAATAATGCCCACAGAAAATAAAATATTGGGAAAAAATGCCACTGGGAAAATATGGGAATGGAATAATTGCCACCAAGAAAAAACGATTTTATGAATATGGCTTGGCTATGGTTCCTATGCTATGCATTCCGTCTCCATCATCAGATCAGTAGGTACTATGGTACAGTCGAGTTCACCAATATCTATACAGCCAACCTTTCATAAATATCTATACATAGACCTTAATAAGGTCTATGTATAGATATTTATGAAAGATTGACTGTACAGATATTGGTGAACTCGACTGTACCTACTACAGTATTGGTATTGTCACCTGATTTACAATACTGTCCGTACAAGCTGCTATTTACTCTTAAACTACAAAGAAAACTTAGCCGTTATAGTTTTCCTTGTTAATTTGACATCCTGATTTGTTTCAAAATTTTATACCAACAGTTTAGCTTTTAGAGGGGAAGGGGACTTTAGGGAACGCTCGATTTTAACAAAATATTGCACTTTAAAGTTGAATATTTCACACTTTACGTCTATGGGAGTTAGGGTCACAAGCTTTAATTTGGGACCCACTTAAGATTGACAGTCCTGTCAATTCAAAGGATATTACAGGTTACAGGTTACTAAGGTTATTATTATTTTATTATTATTATTAGGTAGGTACCTACAGGAATTCAAAGGATATTTTTTCGAAATGGGTCCCAAATTAAGGCACGCGACCGTACCCTAAAAAAAACATTTTTCTACATTTTATTTTTTTACTTTGTCCGAATAATTGCTACACATGTGTATGCAAAATTACACCTTTCTAGCCCTAATAGTCTCTGAGCTAAGCCGCGGACGGACGGACAGACAGACATGGTGAAACTGTAAGGGCCTACGCTAGCTGACGCGGATTACCCGGAACATAGTAAGAAATTGTATGAACAGTGCTAAGTGGCGCGGGCGCGTGCGACGGATTTTAGGTAGATTTTTTACGGAGCGAGACCCGCGAGCGAGCGTGCGCACGCGGCGGGCGTCCGCGTCAGCTAGCGTAGGCCCTTAGGGTTCCGCTTTTGCCATTCTGGCTCCGGAACCCTAAAAAAATCCCTTGAGAAACCTATATGAGTTAAGTAAGTATAACCTTATAGGTTGATACTTAACTCATCCATCTGCAGAAATTTTATTTCATTAATATCAGCGTGGCGTGCAAGTCGCTTCCAACCGTAATGATTGGGTATCAATGAGGGAGGCCTAAGTCCAGCAGTGGACGTCTTGCGGCTGAAATGATGATGATGATGTTGGATATCAGCGTTACCCCCCGTTCCCACTATGTCGTGTGTCGTTCCGTTTTTTAATCGGGCGTTCCAGTGGCAGAACATTTTATATGAAGCTGTTCACATTTGTCCGACACGATTCGTGTCGGACAAGTGTGAACAAAGGGTAATACGTAACTAATAATCAGCGCCAGATATTCGGTCACGTATAAATAAATAAATAAATAAATAAATAAATATTAGGGGACAAGTTAGCTATGAAGTATCTTTTTTTTTGTTTAAAGTTGCACAGTAGCGCCATCTCTTGTCCAGGTGAGCGGTTAGTTCCGAAGGAGTGTTAAAATCTCTCGATGAGGGTGTAACATAGATGTGCGTTTGTCACTGCATAAGGTGATGATTTAGCAGATTGAAATGTATGATGTATAGGAAAGATTCGTGTCTAATCTCTAGACCAGTGGTGGTGTAGGGGTATGGCACGCGGCACGGAATGCTGAGGACCTGGGTTCGATTCCCAGCATTGGTCTTTTTTCTGGGGTTTTTTCTGTGCATCTATATTTCAGTTTGTATTTAGTACGAAATGTATTAGGGGACAATCTTACACAAATCGACCTAGTCCCAAACTAAGCAAAGCTTGTACTATGGGTACTAGACGACGATAAACATACTTATATAGATAAATAAATTTTTAAATACATAGAAAAAAAATATATATCACGGGACAATTCACAACAATTGACCTAGTCCCAAACTAAGCAAAGCTTGTACTATGGGTACTAGACAACGGATAAACATACTTATATATATAAATACATACTTAAATACATATTAAACATCCAAGACTCGAGCACAAACATTCGTATTTTTCACACAAATATCTGCCCCGACCGGGAATCGAACCCGGGACCTCAAGCTTCGTAGTCAGGTACTTTAACAACTAGGCTATCCGGCCGTCTCCACACAAACAACCGTCTCAAAACATCCATAACTCAGGAACAAATATTCGTGCTCATCACACAAATAAATGCCCTTACCGGGATTCGAACCCAGGACCTCTTGCTTCGTAGGCAGGGTCACTACCAACTAGGCTAAGGCGGTCGTTCTTCGGCATAGTGTGCCTAGACACTTATCATTTTATTTCTTTACTCAAATTACATGTTTTTTTCAGTTTACAACAATGAAGCTGCTCCTATGCCTGCTGCCCGTAATCGTCCAAGCGCGAATTACTATCGACCTTCACGCATCCGAAGCAATGCGCGAATCCGCCATCAGCGTCATCGGATCTTCACATAACACCATCACTCCAACAGACATCAAATCTTTCCAATTATCCGATGCGGTCCTAAAAAACGGCGTGTATAACCTGACTGGTAACCAAAAGCTACCCACAAACGTCTACATAAAATCACCGACACCATGGAATGACCTCTACAAAACCTACAGCTGGAAGCAAGTCACCACCATCATTAAACCAGTGAAAACTAGAATAGTAAATATAGAAAAAGAAGAGGTGATTTTGAATCAAAAAGAAGTATACGGCGGGTCGGAAACGACCGAGCATAAAGTAGCTCTGCCAACTAAAATTGAAAATAAGGTTACTAGTTATTGGAATGAAAATACCAAACCCTTTCATGCGGACATAGAGTACGACATCAATTTCAATGGGATAGGAAATATGACGCATTTTAACGTGAATTCTACGTGGAAGACGAATCTGTCTAAGAGGGGTGTTGGTATCGTCAATCCCTCCGTTGTACAGTTCCGTTTGGAGCCAAATCACAAGTCTAGAGTGACCCTAACAGCTACTAAAGTAACTGTTGACGTGCAAGTGGAATATTTGGCCATTTTAGGTGGAATTGTAGTGGCCAACTTCGAGGAGGCATTGGACGGCCATCATTTTTATGCGTATGACGTCGCGTCAGTTTTGGAGGCAACTGGTGTTTTACCTGACAGATTGGCAACGCACGAAAATATTTATATAGAGTTTTATGTCGATTCTAAGGTAATTGTTGACGATATTAATGAAGTAGCATCTACGAAATAAAACCGGCCAAAAGCTAGTCGGACTGGCCTATGGATTCCGATACAACTATCCATACTAACATAATATTACTAGCTGTTGCCCGCGACTCCGTCCGCGAAGAATAGTAGCCTACGACCTATTCTCAGACCTAGCAAATACAGAGAAAAAAGTTACATAACAATCGGTCAAACCGTCTCGGAGGAGTTCGGTAACAAACACCGTGACACGAGATTTTTATATAAGTATTAGAAGAAGATAAATGTGTTTGATTGTTTGTCCTTTCACGTCGAAACTGAGCGACGGATTGCCGTTATTTTTTGTATGGACATAGTTGAAGGGCTGGAGAGTGACATAGGCTACTTTTTACCGCGGGAAAATATCTCAGTTCCATGGGAAAACACGTTTTAATTTACTTCAGCGGGGGCGAAGCCGCGGGCATCAGCTAGTCTACCTACACTAATATTATAAAGAGAAAAGATTTGTATTTTTGTATGTAACGAATAAACTTAAAAACTACTGGACCGATTTCAAAAATTCTATTGGCGTTAGAAAGCTACATTATCAATTTATCACTGAGTGACATAGGCTACTTTTTACCGCGGGAAAATACCTTTTCCTACGGGAAAATTAATTTATCGCGAGCGAAGCTGCGGACGGAAGGCTAGTAGGTACATTATAAATAGAAAAGTCTTGACTGATTGACTGACTCATTGATTCATCAACATCCACCCCAAACCTTTGGTCCCAGACAGCTAAAATTTTTCGTAGAAGTTGCCTTTTATGAGGTAGGCAAGAAATAAGGACGGATTATAGGGAATAAACGGGATTTATATGTCCGACTTAGGCTGCGTTTCCACCAGAGATGTGCGAGGATGCGTTGCGAGGGATGTGTCTGTCATGAACCAATAGAAACACTTACGTACGGAAATTTAATTAATATTTTTTATTTAATCAAATTTTATGTGATATTTTAGGACTTATTATTATTTTTTTATTTTTTTTTATAGTTATGTCCATTTAATAAACAAAAATTAAATAAAATTGAAATATAAATGTAATATAATGACGATTAATGTAATAATTTAATGTTTTGTTAATTAATTATTTATGCATGAGTTCATAACGTTAAAATTATTGTGTGCCCTGTCAGGGTGTCATGGATTGACTTGAATTTTAAATTTAACATCTTATAATATGTAAACATGACATAACAATGAATAAATAAATAAATAAATAATTCACTTAGGACCTTTTAAATGAAGTGTTTCTATTGGTTCATGACAGACACATCCCTCGCAACGCATCCTCGCACAGCTCCGGTGGATACGCAGCCTTAGAGTGACCCTATTTTCGTAACTATGATAGACTCTTCAAATTTCGCCTGCGAGTAGGTAATATTATGATATTAGTCTTGCTGGACATAAAGATACAGATCGACATTCATGATGATGCGTGCCGTGGTTTTAATTAAATCAAACTGGCTTTCTTATTAGAGCTGTCTTGGAATAACCAATGCCATGTTGAGTTTGTTAACTTGTAAATGAACCCGCTCGTATGCTTATCCTTTCAACGCCAACGACACATATAGGTGTCACAAAGTACAGTGTCAAAGTGATCTTGACTTGACACAATGACATAAGATTCAAAGCAGGTTTACGTTTTGTCGAGGCGTGGCGTTGAAAGGGTTAAGACACGGATCCGTGCTCAATTTAAGGCATTATTTTTGTATTTTTTTCCTAATCTGTATGATTGGATTTGTATGAAACAGTTGAGACTAGAATGCACGATTTTTTTCACTTCCCGAAGGGGTTAAGAGATAAATGTAAAGAATAAATAAAACAATTCGTACATCTGACGTTTCATTTATTAACTAAAACTTAAATTATAATTCACACGTCGTGACATATCGACAAATCGCTTATAATAAGTCACAATATGATGTGCGATCAGCATCGCTCCTTTTTTCTCATAAAACCTCAGTAAACATTGTGGCCTAATAATGATAATAGTCATTATACAGCAACTCTTAGTGTCTAAGTATACTATGCCGAAGATAGGCGACTGAAGTTTCGCGGCGACTTTACGTGCCAACATATTCGGGTGATGATACCATAAAAGCGGAAATCACGCACAAAATTCGGCGTAATTACGCATGTATTTGCCGAAATTGCGTCATGTTTTGGCGTATTAGCAAACAGCGATTACTTTCGGAATGAATACAACACATATGCCGTTTTTGAATTAATGCAGTCTGCAGATAAATGAAACTATTTATTTTAAGTACGAAGAAGTTCTAAAGCTTGAAAGAAAAACATAAATTAAGTTACTTAAATAAAATACAAATACATAATGTAACTATTAATTAGGGAACGATCAAAAATTATTCCCTAAAAATGGTAGATTTTATTTTTTATAAAATGAAATAAGTGTCTGCACTTAAACTATGATAATCACTGTTTTCGAATCGTGTTCTTGTTTTGATTTTATAATAATCAGCCGTGTAACTTCGGTTAACCCCCAAAGTTCTGTTGTACGCCAAAACGCTACGTAATTTTGACAAATGGCGTAATTACGCCAATATAACTTTGAGAAATTTCGGCATAGTGTGCTTAGACCCAGTGAGCGTTTACTCTGTTCGTTACGCATTCGACTCTCGCGACCATGGCCTGGTGTATCGACAAGACAACCTCTCGACGCCATAAGTCTACATCACGGAATAGAAAAAAATAAGAGGCAGGCCCCTATTTCACCAACGTGACAATAAATTGTCCGTGACATATGTCGAGAGACTATTGTACGATCAGCATCAAAATTAGCTGGTCACTTTTGTACCTACTTTGTCGTAATAACACAATTGTCAATCAAGTATGACGTTTCGCACCTGTAGAGCGACAAGGTACAAAAGTGACCCGCTAGTTTTAATGCTGACTGTACCACTAGCGGGTTCTTGGCACTGAATGTGCCCTCTGAACGCTCTTTGAGTGCCCCATTTCGAGTACAAATGTGTCACCACACGCCGAGTGTATACGGAAAGTAGGTAACGCAAATTTCAATCGTAATGTCGCGTGTCAAAGTTTCTTTGACAATAAACGTTCTGACCACTATAAGCGTCAGTGGCGTGGCAGGCACGGCAGAACTCGACCTCTTTAGGCGTTCTTGGCGTTCAAGGGTTAAAGTGTCTATGAACGGCAACACTGGTTTTCATATAAAAAGAGAAATTACATTTTCTGTTGTTTTTTTCTATTCCGTCGATAATTAAAAAACCCGCTGTGATAGCTTCTTCGAGTAAAATGAGTTTAGTAAATAAACTTTTTCTTGTTAAGAATTAAACTCTTTACTAAACTCATTTTACTCGAAGAAGCTATTACAGCAGGTTTTGTAGTTATCGTCATTTTTGTAACCGACCCCTTATTTTTGCTCGTCAGTGTAATAGAAATAGATGAGGTCTCAAGTAAGCAAGTACCTCTATGTTAAAAAAAAGTTATGTTAAAACTACTGTTTGTTGAAGTTCAGTAGTTTCAAGTGTTGGAGAGGGTTACATCCAGCAGTGGCTAGTAAAAGCCTGAAAAAGAAGAAGTGTCATCGCTTTGCCGGGGAATTTGACAGGTCTAACGTCAAGTTTGTTTTGTTTAAGAAACCGACTTGTCAAAGGGGTTTTAGGCTCATAGACTAAACCATGTGTAGCGTGACAATGATTTTAATTAAACAGTATTTTTCGAAATAATAATTATTTAAAAAAAAATACGTTTTGATACGTGTAACTGCGACTCGCCGCCGAAAAATGATCTAGAACAGCGTTTCCCAACCTTTTTCAGCCACGGACCCCTAGGAAATCAAGCACAGTTTTCACGGACCCCCTTATTAAGATAAACAGCAAAAAAAATTCGGATTAGGTATTTATTTTAGTTATTACAGATACAAAATAGGTACTTATAACTGTTTACCGCGGACCCCAGGTTGGCAAACACTGATCTAGAATAACTTTAATTTTAATGCTAGATGAAAAAAACCCGCCTGTATAATTCCCGTTCCCATGGGAATTCCGGGAAAATATTCTATGTCATTCGCGGAACTGAGACGAATCTAATGACACCTCACACTTCGAAATCCATTGAGCCGTTTAGGCTGCAGGGCGTGCCAAAGAATGATACATACAAAGAATGATACGTATATATGTAGTCGGGTGAAAATTCCTGAGCACCGATTAAAAATCATCAAGTATATCGATTGCTTGTGCCAGGCACTCGCTTGTCGGGTCTGGGCGCATAACGTCCCACTCGCAAAACGTCCCTCCGCCAAAATTACGTCCCATTCGCAAAACGTCTTCTGTGCAAATGGTCCCAAAACGTCCCTTTCTCAAAAGGTCCCACCCATTTCGCAAAACGTCCCATCTGAGAAAGCCCCTTTCGCTGAAAGTCCCTACTGCATAACGCCCCTTTCGCAAAACGCCCCGTCTGCGAAATGACCCATTCGCAAAATGTCCCGTCTGGAAAAAGGTTGTTTCAGTAGAGACTAGGAGTCTTCCCATGGGATAAGAGATGGCCAAACGAACGGGTCATTTTGCGAAAGGGACGTTTTGCGAACGGGTCATTTTGCAAAAGGGACGTTTTGCGAACAAGTAATTTTGCGAAAGGGACGTTTAGCGAACGAGACTTTATTTATGTGCAGGGACGTTTTGCGAACGGACCTTTTGCAGAAGGGTCGTTTTGCGTAAGGGACATTTAGGAAAGGGACAAAGGGACATTATGCGCCTAAACCGCTTGTCGGTCTGTATGGATGGGCTTAGTTAGCCGTATTGAGCCAGTGCTTAGCTCTGCCTCGTTACAGCGCCATCTTGCGGCCCTCTATGGAGATGTCGACGGCGCGCCGCGAGCCGCTGCGCATGCGCTTCTGGTCGATGAACCGTTTCATCTGTTTCTCGTATCGGGTCATCTTTTTCTTTGTTACCTGGGGAAGACGGATACGTTGGTATACATAATGGAACTAACAATAAGAAGAAATGTTACTGTGTTTAATTATAATTTGAATCTTGTTTTTAGGGTTCCGTAGTCAACTAGGAACCCTTATAGTTTCGCCATGTCTGTCCGTCTGTCTGTCTGTCTGTCTGTCCGCGGCTAAGCTCAGACTGTTAGTACTAGAAAGCTGTAATTTGGCATCAATATATATATCAGTCACGCCGACAAAGTGATTGAATAAAAAAAAGTAAAAAAAAAATTTTAGGGTACCTCCCATAGACGTAAAGTGGGGGTGATTTTTTTTTTCTCGGCTAACCCTATAGTGTGGGGTATCGTTGGATAGGTCTTTTAAAATCATTGCGGGGTTGCTAACATGATTTTTCTATTCAGTGATCTGCTTTGCGAAATATTCAACTTTAAAGTGAAAATTTTCATTAAAATCGCCCCCCCCCCCTCTAAAATCTAAACTGTTGGGTGGAAAATTTTGAAAAAATTCAGAAGGGTAGTAAATATATCAAATTTATTAGGAAAATTATAGCGGCTAAGATTGCTTGGAAATTATTTGTAGTTTAAGAGTAAATAGTAGCCTAAGGTATAAAACATACCTAAACTTGGATGATTCCGTACACATACGAAATCCTTAGAAAAATATTACTTGATTTTTTCGTAATGGCTACCTTGGGCGTGTCCGACACGCTCTTGGCCGGTTTTTATTTAATTGGGGTGATAAAATTACTTAGGATAAATAGATAAATATTTGTACACCTGCATTTGTGGGTAAGACATAGCAACCAAAATGTAAAATAACACCATCCACTATTGCACCTACCTATGTTTTAGCAAATAAAGTTACTGATTACTGAAATGTCACGCAAGCTATGGGACAGCGTATGTATATGGCTAAAAAGCCATCATCATTTCAACCGAAATATGTCTACTGCTGAAGATAGACCTCCCCTATATCTTTGTTCGGGTTTTAAGTAGATATTCAACTGATTAAGCTGAAATTTTGAATGCATGTGTAAATCGGATGACATTGCAATATTATTATGACATATAGCTGATCTGACGATGGAGCTGGAAATTGGCCATAGTTTGATTCATCTTGACGAGTACTTTGGTAACCCGGGGCAAAAAGTACAGCCAGCAAAAAAACTTGCAGGTGAATCAACTTTTTTATGTCCCTGGTTGTCCAAGTGACCTCTACTGTTCCATAGAAAAATGCTTAGGTTGTCCAGGAGACAAAAAATGTGTAACCATAGCAACGGGTGGCAAGAAAAAGTTGATTCATCCTTGTATTAAAAATAGAATTTTCAACTTAAACTTATTTAAGTTTACATTTCGTACTAAATACAAACTGAAATATAGATGCACAGAAAAAACCCCAGAAAAAAGACCAATGCTGGGAATCGAACCCAGGTCCTCAGCATTCCGTGCCGCGTGCCATACCCCTACACCACCACTGGTCTAGAGATTAGACACGAATCTTTCCTATACATCATACATTTCAATCTGCTAAATCATCACCTTATGCAGTGACAAACGCACATCTATGTTACACCCTCATCGAGAGATTTTAACACTCCTTCGGAACTAACCGCTCACCTGGACAAGAGATGGCGCTACTGTGCAACTTTAAACAAGTTAGCTATGAAGTATCTTTTTTTGTACTTATTTTTTCAACTTCATTTTTTTTTTTATTACTTTTACGGTCATCCCGTGAAATCATACATTTCGTACTAAATACAAACTGAAATATAGATGCACAGAAAAAACCCCAGAAAAAAGACCAATGCTGGGAATCGAACCCAGGTCCTCAGCATTCCGTGCCGCGTGCCATACCCCTACACCACCACTGGTCTAGAGATTAGACACGAATCTTTCCTATACATCATACATTTCAATCTGCTAAATCATCACCTTATGCAGTGACAAACGCACATCTATGTTACACCCTCATCGAGAGATTTTAACACTCCTTCGGAACTAACCGCTCACCTGGACAAGAGATGGCGCTACTGTGCAACTTTAAACAAGTTAGCTATGAAGTATCTTTTTTTGTACTTATTTTTTCAACTTCATTTTTTTTTTTTTTATTACTTTTACGGTCATCCCGTGAAATCATACATTTCGTACTAAATACAAACTGAAATATAGATGCACAGAAAAAACCCCAGAAAAAAGACCAATGCTGGGAATCGAACCCAGGTCCTCAGCATTCCGTGCCGCGTGCCATACCCCTACACCACCACTGGTCTAGAGATTAGACACGAATCTTTCCTATACATCATACATTTCAATCTGCTAAATCATCACCTTATGCAGTGACAAACGCACATCTATGTTACACCCTCATCGAGAGATTTTAACACTCCTTCGGAACTAACCGCTCACCTGGACAAGAGATGGCGCTACTGTGCAACTTTAAACAAGTTAGCTATGAAGTATCTTTTTTTGTACTTATTTTTTCAACTTCATTTTTTTTTTTTTTATTACTTTTACGGTCATCCCGTGAAATCATACATTTCGTACTAAATACAAACTGAAATATAGATGCACAGAAAAAACCCCAGAAAAAAGACCAATGCTGGGAATCGAACCCAGGTCCTCAGCATTCCGTGCCGCGTGCCATACCCCTACACCACCACTGGTCTAGAGATTAGACACGAATCTTTCCTATACATCATACATTTCAATCTGCTAAATCATCACCTTATGCAGTGACAAACGCACATCTATGTTACACCCTCATCGAGAGATTTTAACACTCCTTCGGAACTAACCGCTCACCTGGACAAGAGATGGCGCTACTGTGCAACTTTAAACAAGTTAGCTATGAAGTATCTTTTTTTGTACTTATTTTTTCAACTTCATTTTTTTTTTTTTTATTACTTTTACGGTCATCCCGTGAAATCATACATTTCGTACTAAATACAAACTGAAATATAGATGCACAGAAAAAACCCCAGAAAAAAGACCAATGCTGGGAATCGAACCCAGGTCCTCAGCATTCCGTGCCGCGTGCCATACCCCTACACCACCACTGGTCTAGAGATTAGACACGAATCTTTCCTATACATCATACATTTCAATCTGCTAAATCATCACCTTATGCAGTGACAAACGCACATCTATGTTACACCCTCATCGAGAGATTTTAACACTCCTTCGGAACTAACCGCTCACCTGGACAAGAGATGGCGCTACTGTGCAACTTTAAACAAGTTAGCTATGAAGTATCTTTTTTTGTACTCATTTTTTCAACTTCATAAAAAAAATAAGTACAAAAAAAGATACTTCATAGCTAACTTGTTTATTTAAGTTTATACTTACGCGGGACATGTCTACATCACTCGTGGACTTGGGTCGCACTACATAGTCCTTACTGGAGGGCAGAGGAACGCGCGCTCGCGCAACCCAACCCTTTTCACCCGGCCGGACGGTCCTGCGAAACAAAAGGGCATTTGTGGGTTATGCAATTTATTGAATCAGGTGCTACTTTGCGAAGGTCCATAATGAACTGAAACAATTGCTTTGCTCACCTTCGCACAAAGAGGTCGCGGGTGAGCGAGTTAATTGTTTCAGTTCATTAATATAATTTAATATATTATATACTAGCTTTTGCCCGCGACTCCGTCCGCGTGGAATTAGTAATTTGGGCAGCTTATGCTTTTTAACAAATTTGCTTTTTCCCCAATTATGGCTCTCCTTAGTTCCTCGATATAAAAAAAATTACCCGCCCCCGCAAACCCCCCTCCCAGCCCCCCGCACACCCGCGTTCACATTCACCACCGTACTCCCAAGTCAAGCGTGCCTATAGATGTTTTACTTCAAAAACCCCTGATTTTGAAACATTCTTCCGCTCGGCTCCGCTCCTATTGGTGTTATCGTGATGACATATAGCCTTCCTCGATAAATAGGCTATCTAACACTGAAAGAATTTTTCAAATCGGAGCAGTAGTTCCTGAGATTAGCGCGTTCAAACAACAAACAAACAAACTCTTCAGCTTATTAATTCTTCTAAAAACTGTTCGATAAATTCATAAAATAGACGTATCTTTCTTATTTGTGAACCGATTGAAATGAAACAAACACTAAATGTTAATCCAAGAAAATACCAACATATCAGTGAAAACCGCATCCTTCTAGGTTAAGCCGTTTCTGAGATTAGCGCGCACAAACGCACAGACAAACAGACAAACAGACAATAATTCTAAAAATCATTGTTTTGGGTTCTATTGCGCTAATAAATAGCCCTAGTGAAAATTTTTCTCAAATATCTTCAATGTACAGACACCGACTTGTTACAGATTTATTATATGTATAGATTTTACTTATATACAGAGTAATTTTTTAGTCAGTACACAAATTTTTATATTTATTTCAGTATCGTTGATAGAATTACGGTTATCTGTTCGAGAATTTATTTTTTACATTTTGAAATTTGGCGTGAAATTGCGCAGGATCGGGCTGAGTGGCGTGCTCTTGTTTCGGAGGCCAAGACTCACTTTGGGTCACTGAGCCAAACTAGTTAGTTAGTTTTGAAATTTGGGTTGGATATAGTAATTCATCCAATAATTGTTCGAGTTACTATGAAAAACAAAAAAAATAAGTAATAAATATTATAATGAAAAATTCTGAAATTTGTTATTTTTGAAATGAAATGAAATATGAAATGAAATGAAATAGTTTATTTTGCTTTAGACATGGTACAATCGGTCTTAAAAAATAGTGCTAATGAGCTATGACACATCTAACCAGTTTTACAATGGCATGCAAACAAATCTTATTTTCTAGAATTGTTTTCTTTTTAATAACCGCTCACCTGGACCAAGAGATGGTTAGCTCCGTAGGAGTGTTAAAGTCTCTCGGTAGAGGGCATAACATAGATGCGCGCTTTATCACTCCATAATGTGATTATAACAGACTGAAGTGTACGATGTATGGGAAAGATTCGTCGCTAACTTCTAGACCAGTGATGGTGTAGGGGTAAGCACGCAGCACGGAACGCTGAGGACCTGGGTTCGATTCCCAGCATTGGTCTTTTTTCTGGGGTTTTTTTCTGTGCATCTATATTTCAGTTTGTATTTAGTTTGAAATATATGATTTATTTTAAATAAAAATAAATAAATAAATAAACATCATGGGACAATTCACACCAATTGACCTAGTCCCAAAGTAAGCTTAGCAAAGCTTGTGTTATTGGTACTAAGCAACGGATAAACATACTTATACATATAGATAAATAAATACTTAAATACATAGAAAACATCCATAGCTCAGGAACAAATATTCGTGCTCATCGCACAAATAAATGCCCTTACCGGGATTTGAACCCAGGACCTCTTGCTTCGTAGGCAGGGTCACTACCAACTAGGCTAAAGCGGTCGTTAGCGGTATTTTGTTTGCTATGTTCTGAACATGCTGTTTGTTTCCAGGAACATTAATTATCGATAATAAAGCCCAAAAATTTAGTTTCATTTGACTCCATTATAATTTGATTTTCGGTAAGATACTATGATGTTTTCAATATTTGCGCTTCTATTTCGGAATTGTATGTATGTAGTTTTATTTTAGTTTGTTTTTTTTTTATTTCGATGCTGAATGACAGTAAAATTTGTGCACTTATTAAAAAAATACCCTTTATATATATTTTTTTATTGTCTCATTGGAAACTTTTGCTGACATTTTGTTTCAAATTACTTATTTATCCGATTGCCATTTAACCCAATAGCGGCGTGTATCTTTAAAAAAAAATAGTTATATGGGTGTATCAACTTTTTTGTGTTGTTTACTCTGTCCCCGGTTGTCCAAGTGACATTTTCACACTGTTTAAATTAATAAATATCACAGGACAATTCACACCAATTGACCTAGTCCCAAAAACTAAGCAAAGCTTGTACTATGGGTACTAGACAACGGATAAACTTACTTATATAGATAAATACATACTTAAATACATATTAAACATCCAAGACTCGAGCACAAACATTCGTATTTGTATGAGCCTTGATATACTCATATAACTTTCGATGATGATGCTGGCTGATTGCTGGTCGAATTGCTAAATGATAAACGCGCGCGTACTTGATAGAAGTTTATTTTTAGCACATGTGAATTGTATGCTTGCTTAATTACAACTAACTTAAATAATGCATTAATCCGCGTGACAAAGGTGCCGCGGCGGCGGTGTACGATTTCAAAGATCGTACAGTATTTTTCACACAAATATCTGCCCCGACCGGGACTCGAACCCGGGACCTCAAGCTTCGTAGTCAGGTTCTCTAACAACTAGGCTATGCGGTCGAAAACACAGAAAAATGCAGGTTGTCCAAGGGACAAAATTTGTATGGGTGGGAAGAAAAAGTTGATTCGGCCGGGTCCAGCAGTGGAGGTATTTGTTCTTAGGATGATTATTATACCTAGAGATTTTTCTAACACGAACGAATACTTTTCCTTGTAATACTTAGTTTATCGATGTCCTATAAGTGGCATTATATTAATGAGACACGTTTGAAAATATAGAACAAGAATACTAAATCGAATCAATGTTATTATTATCATCATCATCAGCCTATGTTCGTCCACTGCTGGACATAGGCCTCTCCCATGGCACGCCACTGAGCACGATCCTCGGCCACTCTTATCCAGCTCTTACCAGCCGCCTTGCGAAGATCATCGCTCCACCGAGTCTGAGGACGTCCTACGCTACGTTTGCCGATCCGTGGTCTCCACTCAAGAACTCGTCTACCCCAACGGTTATCGGTTCTTCGGGTTATATGGCCGGCCCATTGCCACTTCAGCGTGCTAATGCGGTGGGCTATGTCGATAACTTTGGTTTGGTTTGGTTATTATTATGTCAAACACCAACCATAAGTTGGTCGTGCTAGAAAAATCTCTAGGTATAATGATGGTACTTACTTGTCGGGTTCGTCAGGGCGCGAGCGCTTGGCGGGCGGCGGGCTGCCGGCGCGGCGGCGCGGCGCCATCGCCTCGTCGCGCGCCTGTCTCTCCTCGCGCGTCATCGCTGCAACCACCAAATAATAGCTATATATGCCACTGTATCGTAATAGGGGTCCTTAAAACACGAATGTGGTTTCATGAAACGAGGCGTAGCCGAGTTTCATAAAGGGTCACATGAGCGTTTTAAGGCCAAATTACGTACAGTTGCGTACAATATTTTATCTTCTCTCACACATTTTTCCAAAAACGAAGTAGCCTTTTTGCATTTTTCATGCCATAAAATCTTGATAGCATTTATCGTATAATTTTCTGAACTTTGCTAGTAATAAATTATGAGTCATTTCCTACGCCGCATCTAAAATATCGGGCGGAGTCAAATTTTCTTCGCATTCACTGATATCAGATATTTTTAAGCAAGAACTAAATTTTGCCACGAATGGAATGGCGCTAAACCCCAGTACCCAGTACATCACCGCGCATGTGCGCGCATGCGCTAAAGCGGACGCTGCCACAGACAAGTGAAAATTGGAATCAAAACTTGGTGATATAAACTTTTTGGATTTGCCCTGTATCGTAATGGTAAAAAAAAATGTATTATAACATTATTTCGTTAGAAGAAAAGTGTTATAATATGTTTTTTTTTTAATATTTCGGTATTGCGTTTAAAAAGTATGTCAATATAAACTCTTTTTGAATTTTATAATTCGAATTTTACGATATGAGGGTAGATAAAAACGTTTACAAGGGTATTGCAAGCTTTTATTTCACTTATTTTATTCATGATAGGTCGCAGGCTAGAGCTAGTAGGTAGAGGTGGAGGAACTGCATGAACACGCATTTCTTGCATAAACGTAACTATCGTAAGGTCGCGGGTGAGCAAAGTAATTAATAAATAAATATTAGGAGACAATCTTATACAAATCGACCTAGTCCCAAACTAAGCAAAGCTTGTACTATGGGTACTAGACGACGATAAACATACTTCTATAGATAAATAATACTTAAATACATAGAAAACATCCATAACTCAGGAACAAATATTCGTGCTAATCACACAAATAAATGCCCTTACCGGGATTCGAACCCAGGACCTCTTGCTTCGTAGGCAGGGCCACTACCAACTAGGCTAAAGCGGTCGTTCGGAATTGTTTCAGTTCATTACATTTATTCGCTGATGGAGTCGCGGGCATTGATGTAATACAAACTAGATTTGTAGACAGATCGCAAACATGAGGAACCTCAGATGTAGACTGCAGTCTCGAACTCAACTGACAGCTAATCAGTCGTCGTTGTGACACCGACCGTTACATACCGGGCGAAAAATGGGGAAATACACGGTAAAATCTTGAGATTCCGCTATCAACACACACAATAAAGCAAGTGGCATTACTTCTCATGCGTAAGTTCAGTTTTCAGTTACTCATATTATTCTGTATGTGACCAAAAACTAATAAAAATGTCTAATATCGAACTGTAAGTTCAGTGTGGCCAGTATAGTCATAGTTTGGTTTTCCCAACCTTTAGGGGGAATTTCGCATATTGTATGGAATCTCTATTTAACATGTGCTATTAAATTTATGTTGCATGTTTACTTTGTAGGGTACCGAAAGATGAAGTGCGCCGACGGATCTGGATGGAAAAAATCAGATTACTAAGACGGGAAACCGACTGGCTACCTACAAAATCAACAAAAATTTGCTCGAAACATTTTCTTGAGCAACATAAAAAAAAACAACAACAGATGGTGGTTACGTTCACTCATGCATAAGTGAACGTGAAGCGAACTCTGAAGTGCGAGCTTGGATTCGAAACCAACGAACCTCTGGTTGAGACGCCATAGGTCGAACCACTAGGCTACCACGGGTTTGAGTATAGGTATAATAAATAAATGATTAAAATAAATTGTACCCAGAAAAAAATAAAAACAAAAAAAATAT
Source organism: Archips crataeganus (assembly GCA_947859365.1). Taxonomy (NCBI): domain Eukaryota; kingdom Metazoa; phylum Arthropoda; class Insecta; order Lepidoptera; family Tortricidae; genus Archips; species Archips crataeganus. Next base: position 2,368,296 of record OX402071.1, on the reverse strand, counting down.
TAAAACGTACGAGACAAAAATACTTACATATATCTATTTTAATGATTGTTGTGTTTTCTATATTGTGGTTTTATTATATTATATTTGTGTTATGAAAAAAAACTTTCGTTTTATTTTACGCCTTTCAATAGATATACTTAATTCGCACTAATATTATAAAATGGCACTGGCAACAGCTGCTAGTAGGTGCAGTAGTAGTAGTAGTATTTGAAACCCAATTAATTATGGTTTTGTCCACCCAGTTAACATTATGAACTAATAAAAAATTTCTTCTTGTAATTTATTATTTAGGGGGAAATTTGCGTAAGGTAAGCAACACCAAGCCTTAAATATCGTTATCTTTATCACATTCATAAACGGCGCAATGCGAGCATACTAGTGGAAGAGAGACAAACATATGTCTCATTTATTATTTTGTTGATTTCAAAGCTACGTTGTCAAATTTCAAAACTGGCACGCGTTTTGTTGAGGCGGTAGTATGAAGTTTGTCACTCTAGATTATATAACTCAGTGGTCGCGGGCAACAGCTAGTAATAATTATTTATTTATTTATTTACAAAAAAGCAGTTTGAAGATGGTCTGTTATATCAGCATTAAAACCGACTAAGTGCGAGTCGGACCCACGCACGAAGGGTTCTGTACCATTATCTATAAAAACGGCAAAAAATCACGTTTGTTGTATGGGAGCCCCCTTACCTTAGATATATATTTTATTCTGTTTTTTAGTATTTGTTGTTATAGCGACAGCAGAAATACATCATCTGTGAAAATTTCAACTGTCTATCACGCTCCATGAGATACAGCCTGGTGACAGATGGACAGACAGACGGACGGACAGCACAGTCTTAGTAACAGGGTCCCGTTTTACCCGTTTTTAAATAGACGGTTTGCTTCATGTAACTGTGACTTAAAAGTGGTCGGGTCGCCCTTGAATACTGATCTAGAAAAAAAACCGGCCAAGAGCGTGTCGGACACGCCCAAGGTAGGGTTCCTTAGCCATTACGAAAAAAATCAAGTAATATTTTTCGAAGGATTTCGTATGTGTACGGAATCATCCAAGTTTAGGTATGTTTTATACCTTAGGCTACTATTTACTCTTAAACTACAAATAATTTCCAAGCAATCTTAGCCGCTACAATTTTCCTAGTAAATTTGATATATTTACTACCATTCTGAATTTTTTCAAATTTTTCCACCCAACAGTTTAGATTTTAGAGGTGGGGGGACGGTCGATTTTAATGAAAATTTTCACTTTAAAGTTGAATATTTCGCAAACAGATCACTGAATAGAAAAATCATGTTAGCAACCCCGTAATGGTTTTAAAAGACCTATCCAACGATACCCCACACTATAGGGTTAGTCGAGAAAAAAAAAATCACTCCCCTTTACGTCTATGGGAGGTACCCTAAATAAAATTTATTCTTTAATTTTTATTTTACCATTTTGTTGGCGTGACTGATATGTATATTCATGCCAAATTACAGCTTTCTAGTACTAACGATCTCTGAGCTTAGCCACGGACGGACAGACAGACATGGCGAAACTATAAGGGTTCCTAGTTGACTACGGAACCCTAAAAAGGATGACGCAATGTAACGTTACGTGTAAGTACATTTACGTACATGTACCTACAGAGCGGCGAAGGCCAGTTGCAATATTATAAATAAATAAATAAATAAATAAATATTAGGGGACAATCTTACACAGATCGACCCAGTCCCAAACTAAGCAAAGTTTGTACTATGGGTACTAGACGACGATAAACATACTTATATAGATAAATAAATACTTAAATACATAGAAAATAACAAATACATACCTTTGAAATCAGTAGATAAATTAAATATTGGTCGTGCCCATTCGGATATAAGGCGGCCGGCACGTTCACGATTCGCCTTCGTCTCTTTAGGGTGCTTGTAGAGGTACATCACAGCTTTGCCGATGCCGGATTGTTTGAGCAGCGACTTGTCTATTGAAGGGAACTGTGGACAGAAAACGGTGTTTAACGACTGATGGTTGACATTTTTTTTTGGTTTTTACTGGGTTTAATCAGCGTTTAGCAGTGGACGAAGAAAATTGGCAAATTTGGAAGTGGACAGTTTAGGAAGTTGGAAAATTAGGAAGTGATGAAGTTAGGAAGTTGACAAATTAGGAAGTCAACAAATCGAAGTTATTAAAGAGACAAGTTAGGATGTTGACAAATTAGGAAGTATTAGAAGTGTACAAGTTAGGGAATAGACAAGTTAGGAAGTTGACAAGTTAGGAATTGGACAAGTTAAGAAAGAGACACCGATAGCCGTAATGTACCGCCAAAATTTTGAAAACAGTGACGGACATTACTAAGAATAAATAGAAAAAAAAAAACTGTATAAATTAAAATAAAAAATTTTTACAAAACTGATTTCCTCAAAACCCTATTTCACTGAGATACTGCTTTTGCGCTTAGCACGGCAGTAATGGTTCTTGGTATGTACACAGCTGGAACTCCAGAATAACACATACTTCATTTTACCCCTATATTCCCACGCTATGAAGAAATACGGTGAAAATTCTACTCACGTCTTGCAAGAGCTTAAGTATGGAGTCCCGTATGAGTAGACACGGCAAGGCTCGGTTGGGCATCGGCGCCAGCCAATCACAGAGCACGTTCAGAGCGTTATGCTCCAAAAACGCCAGTTGCAAGTCCTTCTTTATCAGCTGGGACATCGCTGACTTCAGCATGGACACCTGGGAACAAGAGGTTCAAGTTGATACTCTATTGTTCGACTGAATATGTGATATTTTATATGTCGTCGCGCGCGTTATATTGGTAGCATTATAGTTGCTGATTTGACTACCTAGTACCGGATCTTATCTCTGATTGGTTGAATTAAATTGTAAAGTGCAGTGAACGCAGTGTGGTGGGGGCGAGTATCGCTTTGGCGCCATTACACGAGGACAGAGTCGATGTTCACTTGATTGCCGACCGCCGTTGAGAACGGTCATGTCCTACTCCATAGAACCTGTCACGTTCACAGTCACTCCTGCAAGTACCTACCTACTGTGATTCCAAATAATTACACGTTGCAAGGTAATCTGCGTTTCTCTGTATCGCCCACTAGCATGGAAACTCCACCACGAGACGACGGTGATGATCCACCGGTCCGTTTCGTCTCTCGCCGTCATATAGTTTTCCCGTAATTTTGAAAAAAAAAATCACCCCTATGGAACCCTAAAAAAAATTTTTTTTCTAAATGTCGTTTTCTCACTTTGTCGGGGTAATTGCTACATAATATCCACCCAAAATTACAGTTTTCTAGCACTAATAGTCTCTGAGATAAGCCGCGGACGGACGGACAGGCAGACATGGCGAAACTATATGGGTTCCTTTTTTGCCAGTTTGGCTCCGGAACCTTAAAAAACATTTACTATTTGTACACGGGCTGTTTAGCCCTGAACGGCTGTTCAAGTAGGCTTGCTTTCAGAATTTTTGACGTGAGAACGTCTAATAAATCGATGAACGCCGGCTGCACGCACGAAAAAGGATGACACAACGTAACGTACATGTTATTGCGTCATCAATGTAACGTACATGTTATTGCGTCATCAATGTAACGTACATGTTATTGCGTCATTGCGTTATAGCGCGCGCCAGGATGTACAATCTCAGTGCTAGCTCTCGGGTAATTTTTAATGGGGGGGGGATGAAAATTTCATTGATTTTGCCGTAGCATGCACCGTCTTCAAGATATTTGACAAAACACTCGTCCGATCGCCGAGGTTAAGCAACGTCGGGCGGGGTCTGTACTTGGATGGGTGACCGCCTGGTTTCATTTTTGTCTTTTGAATGTTTCGTTATGACGTTGTCACGTTAAACTACCGTCCGTAAACCGACTTTACAGACAGCCGGTTTTTATTTAGATCATGTCTGACCTTCTTGACGGCGGGCTGGTTCCGCCGGTTGAGGTCCCGGTCCTGGTCGGCGGCGGCGCGCATCTGCTGAAGCAGCGCCGCGATCAGGTCGTCGTTGTCGTTGATGATGTCGATGATTCATCGGCTCGAGCGTAACGGGACAATGCGTTATGTACGTTACACTGAGTCATCCTTTTTCGTGCGTTCAGCCGGCGTTCATCGATTCATCAGACGTTGTCACGTCAAAAATGTCAAAGTGACATTACTTTCGTTCAATCCATTCGTGCCAGCCCGTGTGAATCGACCTGTACACGGGCTGTTTAGCCCTGGTTGTTCAAGTAGACTTGCTTTCAGAATTTTGAAGTGAAACTTCTAATGCGACTTCCGAAATGCGAAACGTTTAACGCAACGCGAGTTGACGTTTACGAGGGGGGGTTGAGGTGAGGGGGTTGGGGGGGAGGAGTGGGGGGTGAGGGGTTAGGGGTGGGGGTGAGGGGGGTGAGGGTGGGTGAGGGAGTTTCAAAGGGGGATGAAAATTTCATTGGTTTTGCCGTAGGATGCACCGTTTTCAAGATGTTTGATAAAAACACCGGAGGGTGGTGGGGGCGCGGGAGGGTGGGGTGCAGGGGTCTCAAAGGGGGGATGCAAATTTCATTGATTTTGCCGTAGGATGCACCGTTTTCAATGCATTTGACAAAAACACCGGTTTTTTTTTGTCTGACCTTCTTGACGGCGGGCTGGTTCCGCCGGTTGAGGTCCCGGTCCTGGTCGGCGGCGGCGCGCATCTGCTGAAGCAGCGCCGCGATCAGGTCGTCGTTGTCGTTGATGATGTCGATGTCGCGGCGGCGCCGGCGGCCGCGGCGCTCCTCGCGCTTGCGCGCCAGCATTATCTCGAAGTCGGTCATGCCGCCGGCCATTTCTTGCCTGAACATGTCGAGGTTGGTCAAATTCAAAGTGAATAGTAGATTGTGCAACGAGAGCATATAACGAGTCATTTTACCCGATACGTTCTAGCCACCCGAGCCGATGCGTCAAGGGGGAAATGGGTTTAAGGTGGAACGGCACGCTCTAGGCGCGAAATTCAAAATTTTTACAGTTTTTAATTTATTGTGGGTAAACGGTGTAACTGTTTAACTTCATATGGTACTTGCGCTTGTAAAACAGAGTTCTTTATATTATTGTGTAAAGCTTTTTAAGAATAAAACTGCTAGCTTGATGTACAAGTTGTCAAACATAGAAATTCGGACTTTCAACGTTTTGACAACTTTTATTTCAAGCTAATAGTTTTATTCTTAAACAACTTTACACAACAATATAAAGAACACTGTTTTACAAGCACAAGTACCATAGAAGTTAAACAGTTACACCGTTTACCCACAATAAATTAAAAACTGTAAAAAGTTTGAATTTCGCGCCTAGAGCGTGCGCTTCCACCTTAATACACAGTCACAGTCTGTTTACAGTTTACAGTCTGTTTTTTACTTTGATTGCAAGTATTTCATACTAAATACAAACTGAAACATAGATGCACAGGGAAAACCCCAGAGAAAAGGCAATGCTGGGAATCGAACCCAGGTCCTCGGCATTCCGTGCCGCGTGCTTACCCCTACACCACCACTGGTCAGGAGTTTACACGCAAATTTTGCATTGGTTTTTTTTTCTTGGGTTTTTTCCGTGCATCTATGTTTCAGTTTGTATTTAGTATGAAATAAATCTTAGCTTAATTTTAATTACATACAGCTAAAGTATCACGCGCACAAACAAAACTTAAAAACAAATTTGACGCGGGTCTCAGGAGATAAACTTATGGACATGGATTAATTTATGGACAGTCCCTCCTCCAAAATGTCCAGCAGTCGGGCACTCACGAGGTCTTGGAGTCCGGAGCCAGCTCGTCGTCCGAGGAGTCGTCGGCGGCGGGCGCGGGCGCGGGGGCGGGCGGCTCCCCGCTGCCCTCCCCCGCCCCCGCCCCGCCCTCGCCCTCGTCGTCGCTCTGCAGACGAACCGTGCGACGCTTCTTAGCATCCTGACCTGATGATAAAAGCCAACTATTAAAGGGCTTTTTTTTTCTTTTTTTTGTTAGTAGTTACGTATAACTATCTGTTATTAATAAAAGAATACAATGAAATCAGATCCGCAGCGTAGGCTTCGTTAGTGAGAAAAAAAAAGAAAACATTTTTTTATCCGCAACAAGCTTCGTCATAGTAACAGATTGAGATCCGCAACAGGCTTCGTCAGCTTAACAAAAATATAAAATCCGCTACAAGCTTCGTCATATTACTTAAACCTAAGCATTCAATTCAAACAAACATTTAAAGGGCCTAGGCTCAAAAAACTCACTTTTCCGAAATGTGCACTTTCTCTAAAAGTATGGAGCACGCTTGCCTAGTAAATGCTCATACTTACTGAGATATAACAAAAACTGCATAGGTATGCTTTTATAGTTACACTAAATTTAATGGAAGTCTTGTCCATCTTATGCTTTCGTCACCATAATACATCCAACGGCCGCCCGTTAAGGGGCCATCCATAAATAACGTCAGACCAATTTCGATCAATTTGGACCCCCCCCCCTTGTCACACTTGTTATGTAAATCGCCATTATTTTGTTCTATTGTCACAGATCGCTTGACCCCCCCCCCCCTAAATGTGTGACGTAATTTATGGATGGCCCCTAACTATTACCTATGCGCTTTAAATTCGCTCGCTAACTTAAACAAATGAAGCAGAGATTAAAACAACTCAGGGACTGGGGAGGGCACTCAACATTTTACTAGTGTTAACTGAGATCTCAGAGTATGACAGTTAGACGCACCTGTGCGAGGAGATCCCGAGCCGGAGCGCGAGCTAGAGCGAGATCGCGAGCGGGAGCGAGACCTATAGATAAAAACAAATTAGAGATTAAAAGGGATTTTTATACTATACATCGGAGACTTGTGGCATTTAGGAAGCATTTGAAGTTTCTGACAGACTAGTGTAGTGACTATGTTTCTCTGTACGACTCAAGCAAAAGAAACCAATTAAGTACAAGAAATCTTTTCAACCATTTAATATTTGACTTTCGTGATAGACAATAAATATTTATTCAAAATTTTTAGAAGTTATCCTACGTCTCCTATTTGTTCGTTTACCCCATCATAAAAAAAATATGAATTCGGACTTTAAAATTTATAATTTATTGAATCAGGCGTTACTTTGCGGAGGTCCATATTAATGAACTAAAACAATTACTTTGCTCACCCGCGACCTTACAATAGTTACGTTTATGCAAGAAATGTGCGTTCATGCAGTTCCTCCACCTCCACACTGTACGAACACACACAAATCACATAAACCCAACCATCACCACCACCAAGCTACACTGACGCGTTTCGAACTCAACCAGAGCTCATCTTCAGAGTTACCACAACCGTATGCTATGCTACCAAATGTTAAACTCCACAAACACACAACATTTGGTAGCATAGCATACGGTTGTGGTAACTCTGAAGATGAGCTCTGGTTGAGTTCGAAACGCGTCAGTGTAGCTTGGTGGTGGTGATGGTTGGGTTTATGTGATTTGTGTGTGTTCGTACAGTGTGGAGGTGGAGGAACTGCATGAACGCACATTTCTTGCATAAACGTAACTATTGTAAGGTCGCGGGTGAGCAAAGTAATTGTTTTAGTTCATTAGTTCATTTAAAATTTATAGCAACCCGATATTTTTTTTTTTTTTTAATATGAATTCGTACTTTAAAATTTATGCAACCCGATATGGACCCTTAAAATGCTATTTTCAAATACAAATCAATGTGACACTTAGTCTTATTGTTTTTTTAAGCACTTGGTCAACTATACCAAAATACTGAATGACAAATACGTTTAGGTTAATTTCGTCTACATTCCCACTTCGTCAGCAATCCCATTTCGTCCAAAATCAATTCCCAATTCGTCCACATTTCCATTTCGTCCACATTCCCATTTCGTCCACATTCCCATTTCGTAACAAAATAGTAACGATATTGGTAGTGTATCTGAATATTATTGACCCGCATAGTAGTTTAGCAAGTATTTTTCTTAACATTAATACCTAAGTCACAAAATAAAATCTTCCCGCGGGGACACACACGCAGAGCTGTGTATGTACATGTTTGTTACTTCATTGTATGTTATCTTTGTTTTTTTTTTGTGTGAAATTGTGTGTACTTTCTTGTATGTGTGTCTTGTAAAAGTGAATAAATGTCTTCTTTCTTTCTTTCTTTCTTTCTTTCTTTCTTTCTTTCTTTCCCCGAGAATTAAGCTAAGTTATAGCGAAAACCGCATTAAAACCCACAGATCTGTAAAAAAGTGTGAAGGGTTGGACTGAAAACCAGCGCTGTGCGCGTGCGCACCTCCGTGGGCATGCATCCACAGCTCACGCTGAGCCTAATCCATTTAACACGCTTAGTTATAAGTTCAATGTAGAAAATAATACCTTACTTTTAATATTGTACCTTTTTTTTCTAAGTGTGTTAATAAAATTATATTCTATTCTATTCTAAAATCGGCTAGGAATGTTGACGAAATGGGAATGTTGATTAAGTGGGAATTTGGACGAAGTGGGAATTTGGACGAAATGGGAAAAGGACGAAATGGGAATGTGGACGAAGTGGGAATGTGGACGAAATGAACCTAAACGAACAAATATTTAAAAAAATAGTCACGTCAATACTCACCTCGATTTGGATTTAGCGGATCCTGAGCGAGATCGAGACTTGGAGCGAGACTTGGAGCGAGATCTGGACTTGGATCGTGAACGGGACTTCGAGCGCGACCCGGAGCGTGAGCGGCTGCCCGAGCCAGAGCGAGACCTCGATCGGGACTTAGAACGGGACCTGGACTTGGATCGCGAGCGAGACTTCGACCGCGAGCCGGACTTTGAACGGGAACGAGATTTAGATCTCGATTTGGAACGAGACTTGGAGCGTGATTTCGAGCGAGACCTTGAATGGGATTTGGAACGGGACTTTGATCGGGAAGCGGACTTTCGGCCAGCCGATTTGGATCGCGATCGGCTTTTTCTCGTGCTCCCTGGAAATGAAACTGCAGTTATAATTAAACTGTCAAAGGTTAACAAAACTTACTGTAATTTCTCATTTTACCATCTCGATTAAACATAGTTTTGTTAAACCTTTAAATGTACAGGTACAGTCGAAAAATTAAAGCGCATGCCAGGGAGTACCCCTTTCGCTACGAATTACATGTTGAGATTTAATATTAACTACCTCTAACTACTGCCAAAGAAATAATTATGGAAATGAAAATGACTGTGGTAAGGTTCCACTCTAGTATGCGATTCAGTTTGTCTACTGTACGCACAAAAGCATAAACTAATATCCGGGCCCAATTACATAACAAATTACAACTACTAATATTACAAGCGGAACTCTCGCTTCAGTTATATTAACTAAAAAGGGAGTTCCGCTTGTAATACAGGGTTATTTGTAATTCACTGACATCCTCTTAACCCTGAATTCCTATCACTCAAACAAATGTTTTTTGTTTTACGACTTTTTAAAATGAAGCACTTTTTTTTCCATACAAATACACAGAGTATCGTAAAAATAAGAGGTAATCTCAAATTTTCAAAACGTTATTACACCAAAAATATTAGGTTATGACAAAAGCCGTAAAACAAAAAACATTTGTTTAAGTGGTAGGAGTTTAGGGTTAAAAGGATGCTAGTGAATTACAAATAACCCTATATAAGTTGTATTTTGTTATGCAATTGGGCCCAGGTAGTAATGATAATAACAATATATTCAGTAGTGTTCTTATTAACCCTTTCAACGCCACGCCTCGACATAACGTAAACCTGCTTTGAATCTTATGTCATTGTGTCAAGATCACTTTGACACTGTACTTTGTGACACCTATGTGTCGTTGGCGGTGAAAAGGTTAAACAAAATCTGTACTTGTTTATGGTTTAAAAAGTTAGAGCAAAATTTCGAAAAAATGACAGCTTTTGGGGAAAATTTTTACGATTCATGTGTTTGGTACTTACGTGAAGGCGACGCGTCTCCTGCCGCTGCCGGTGCCTGTTCCCCATCAACCTCCATCCTGGCCGACGACTTGCTGACAGACTTGTGTCGCGAGCCGCTGCGCGAGCGCGACTTGCGCGGCGAGCCGCTCCTTGAGCGCGACTTGCGCGGCGAGCCGCTCTTCGAGCGCGACTTGCGCGCAGAAGCGGCCGAACCGCTACGCGAGCGCGACTTGCTCCGCGACCTGGACTTCTTCGGCGAACCGCTGCCAGAACGCGATCTCGATTTGCGAGATGCGACCGAGCGCGCAGAGCCGCTGCGCGAACGGGATTTCCTAGGCGAGCCGCTACGCGAACGGGACTTCCGTGGCGATCCGCTCTTGGAACGCGATGAACGGCTACCAGAGCGCGATTTAACTGGCGAGCCGCTGCGAGAACGGCTTTTAGACTTCGATCTGCTTCTAGACTTAGAGCGAGCTGGAGAAGCTGACGCAGCTCTAGAACCACTGCGCGAGCGCGAACGCGATTTAACTGGCGATCCATCGCGGGATTTTGCTGGCGATCCATCCCGGGATTTTGCTCGCGATCCACTTCGAGAACGCGATTTTGCTGGCGATCCGCTACGAGAGCGCGATTTTGCTGGCGATCCGCTACGAGAACGGGATTTCGCTGGCGATCCGCTACGAGAGCGGGATTTTGCTGGCGATCCGCTGCGGGAGCGAGATTTTGCTGGCGATCCGCTGCGGGAGCGAGATTTCGCTGGCGATCCGCTGCGGGAACGAGATTTCGCGGGCGATCCGCTACGGGATCTGGATCTCCGGGATCCACTGCGAGAACGGGATTTGGCTCGCGATCCGCTCCGGGAACGCGCTGATGCCGAGGACGAGGAAGAAGCGGAGCGCGACCGGGAACGAGAGCCGTCGTGAGACATCTTCGATGCTGACTCCACCTGCAAAGAAAAAATAAATGATTAGGTACCTATGAGATTACGAATATAATTAGTTAATTTAGGACAGATTTTTCAATGTTCGGGTAACAGTATCTCTCAGATAAATGGGAAGTGATAGTTTTAACTGACGGTATTTATCTCGGGATTTAAAAATCGGCCCTTAATTAAAGACATAATCACTCTAATTGGAAGTTGTTTTGATATTATGTTTTTAGAGTTTCATACCCAAAGGGTACCGACGGGACCCTATTACTGAGACTCCACTATAGGGCTCTAGGTATATCTTGAACCGTAATAGCTAGACGCTTAAAATCTTCACTGATTGATTTATCTATATTGTACTATTACTGTGGCTACTATGACAACAAATACTAAAAATAAAAACTCAAAAAATAAAGAAACATGTTTTGTTAAAGTCAATCTTTATAATTTTTTTAATGGACTATTTTTAAAAGACCCCTCATCTATGACGTAATTGACCGGTTTTTTTAACTTACCGATTTGCTGCGTGAGCGAGAGCTACGGCCTCCTGAAACAATCAAATTTATAAATGGCTTATTTATAAAATGTTTGACTCATTTATAATTATATCGGAAAACAAAAAAAAAAAAAAAAAACAAGTCTTTAATCAGTGTGTGTTGCCAGTGATGGCATATGGATCCGAGACATGGTGCTTCATTACATTGGTGCTTACCAATGTAGTAGGTACATTTACTACATTGGCAGTCACATTGCATTACTGCAAACATTGTTGAAGATTACCACATTAATAAATATGGTTGAGTAATTTTGAAAACCTATGGCAAATAGAACTGCTACAGTAGAGATGTTGGTTGACGCTACCAATCAACTGACGTACTTTTTATGAGCTGTCAAAACACAATTCTCCCATAGAGTTTGAATAGCAATAACAACTTTATTTTTTTTATTTTATAACCACACTTACAACTATCTTTACAGGATCTTAGCCTAAAACAATAGTGTAACTGAATCTATCTAAGTAAAATTAAATCATACCGTTTAAATAACAACTTATGACGTCACTTGTTCGCCAACTTAATTAACTAAAAAATAAAAGATTTCATGAACATGAAGACAAATAACAGATAAACTTGATTCACATGGAAAGTTATAGTTTTAGCTTTAATTTTTAGACTATGTGATCACTTTTTTTTGTTTCATAATTGAACAAAATCAAGTGACTTATTTGTTTGCATGCTTACCCAAGCCGAATTTGGCGCATTGTGAATAATATATTATTATAACATCTTGAATGTACCCATTTTCTGCAATAAACTTTATCTTATCTAACTATTTGTTTGTTTTAAAGCAACAAAAATCTAATTTTGCAGTTAATTGAACATTAATCTGGTTTCCAGGGCTAAATTAAAGCGTTTTGTTTACTGGAGTTGTGTATTCAAATGATTTTTTAATGGTTGACACCATTAAAAAATAATCCCTATTTTGGGCCAGTAATCAATGGTCAGAAAGAGGCCTGTGATTTCACTTGTGATACATACATAAACATAAAAACAACAATTAAGGACTTAATTAGGAGTTGAAATTGTTTATTTCCAGTACATGGATGTCATTAAAGCACGTTGTAACATCATTAGGAAGTATACTATAAAAAACAGAGATAGTTTTTTTTTAAACAACGGGTTTTTTTTCCTATCCTTGATTATAATGATAGAACTTCAATACAGACCGAATGTATTAAAATATTGTCGAGTTGGAAGTTCAAATCCAAGATGGCTGCCACCACAAAATGGCAAATTATATATTTTATTCAAACATAAATGTATGACTAAATTGCGTTGGGGGTTTTTACAATTTTTAATTATTGTGGGAAACTCTGTTGTTCATTGAAATAAAACAATTTGAAAGTGATAAGAATTATTCACAATAAAAAAAATGGTAGTTTATAAATAGCAGACATATATGCTTATCTGACTCATTTTCTGTTACAAAATAGGTTGGAGAAATTTTTAGTCAATCTTTGCAATTCACTGTTGAACTAGCTGTTGGGTTACACTTATTGGGTGAGTTTAACCCCTCATATGCGGGAAGTGAAAAAAATCGTGGATTCTAGTCTCAACTGTTTCGTATACATCCAATGATAAAGATTTGAAAAAAAAAAACAACAGTATGCCTTAAATTGATCACGGATCCGTGTCTTAAGCATATGAGGGGTTAATGTCACATTACAATAAGTCCAATAGGACACTGGGCAGCAGGATGTTATGGCTTTATATTGTATATTTTACTAGCTGCTAAAAAATAGCCTACAATCTATTCTCAGACCTACTGAATAGTTTTCATAATAATCGGTCAAGCCGTTTCGGAGGAGTTTGAGAACTAACACTGACACAAGATTATTATATATTGGACTAGTAAGATTATAAATCAAATTACATTCCATTTCGTTTTCTGTCACTGTTCATGGGAAAGAATGTGTATATTATAATTTTCTGTGTGATTTTGGATCACAAAAACAATTTTTCCCTTCAGGACCATGTTTTCTACTGTATCAAAGTTATCAATATATAAAAACACACTGTATCAAGCTTTTGGTAGTGATTGCTTCAGTAGTGGATATTTTCAAAGGCATGTTGGCATTTTGATACAGTAGACATTTTGATTCAGCCGATTCTGTGCATACCAAGACCTTCTCTTTTACAAAATACCATGCTAAAGATTAAACTTCATACATGATTTTGGTCTATATTCTTTGTTACATTTTTATATTTTGGCATTTACTCTATCCATGAAAACCTAACTTAATAAATGAGCTTGAAAACCCGTTATGATTACTAGGTACATACCTTCCAATAACATTGGGGATATACGTTTGAGAATATATAACAAATTTACAACAAAAAAACACATACAAAGTTAGGAATAACTGGGCCTAGATTGGACTGCAGAAGACAATTTACCTCACTGACACGATAGAATCATGCTAACGGTTAATTATAGAAAAATAACACGCAAACAAGCTTTTTAAAAGATATCCAGCATTCTAGAAACTCTTGCAGAGGTTATGTCGATGTTATACGTAAATCTAACAATAACATACCCGTATCCACGTCCATTGCTGATATAAAATAGTATCACACAGTAACAACTATTAAACTTTTAAAATTAAACTATTAAAATAACTATTTCACACGTTAAGATAATAAAAACGATACATTTTTATTTTTAATATATCAGACTGACAAGCAGCACCAAGCACATAAAAAATTATAATGCCAATTGCCTTGCCATTGCCATGCCAATCCAGAATTCAGTTGATTTATTTTATTTTCTGTAGACAGACCGACCATAGACTATTTACGGTATTGCCAACTTTTTTTCGCCATACCCCCAAAGAACTACCCCAAATCACTAGAAATTCCTTAAAGTGACAAATTGGGATTACGACACCACTACTAACCATACAGACATACTTATTGTTTCATGAAATAATCATCCCTATCAGTCTAGGTTTTATTTGAAATTCTACTCCACATAAGCTTTAGTATTGCCAACCCCCTACAATAATTTTGGGGCGTGTGATACTTAATCTGTGGCGTGTGGCTAGAACGCATTGGATGCGGATGGCGCAGGGCCGATCTGTTTGGCAAACCTTGGGGGAGGCCGATGTTCAGCAGTGGACGTCTTTCGGCTGTAATGATGATGATGATGATGATAATCAAGCCTCAGTATACATACACACACACACACATACACACCCGCAGTGCGGCACACTGTATTTGATTCTGTTGTTATTGACCATGTCGGGCACGCTCCGTCGGCGCCTCGCGCTTCCGGCTTGTGTTGGCCTTTAGATAATTTAAGAGTACGATGTACAATCTCGATTATCTAAATTACGTTAAATACACGAAAATTCTAGCATATCAAACGTTGTGGCTAGAAGCGCTTTTAACCTTTTTATTGCAATAAATATTGGTAACTTAAAAGTCCACTAAAATTAGTGGTCTTACTAAGCTAGCAACACTGACTACGTCACATAAACTTAATTAATGATCTGGGCAGTTTATAAACACACTCAAATAGCTCCTCTTTAATGTCAATGTCAGTTTGACAATCCAATTTGAATAATCTATCTGTCCTTCTATTACAATACGAGCACTGCTGATCTTTGTTGTTCTTTGAGTTTTGGAAACAAATGTAAAGTAAATTATTAGCAATAGTGAAAAGAAGTTGGTAACTTGGTAGTATAATGGACGAGGAGAAACAATTGCCTCTGAAGCGAGTAGAGCTTTCGCTATCTAAGTTTAACGACGTCGCAATTCCGCACCACTTGGAATTATTACGACAACACAAGGCTAACATTATTAAGGTACCTACTTCGACCTATTTCGGAATATTTATTAAACTAATTACTAATAGCTGACCCACTGACTTGAAAATATTTAGCTCATATCGAACAAAGAAAATGTTTCGTAAGCCCATAAGTGCGTAATATTTTTTGTTCAAGTGACGTCGATTCGGGTGTAAAAATAAAACGTGAAAGAAACTATTAGTGAGGGCGATCCCCGATCGTGTTTCAAGTTGATTACAATGCGTTTCTCTAGGACAAAGATCTAGTCTAGCAGCGCATTATTTTTTAATTTTTTGTCATTTATCATTTTATTAAAAACACCTGAACAAATAGCACTTTTGCAGTCAAATAAAACTAATTGAAGGGATGTTTACAAAAACAAAATAACTTACTAGACTGGTTGACACTAGGGAAACAATTTTACTGACAACAGGTGTTAACCAGTCTAGTCAGTTATGTTGTTTTTGTAAACATCCCTTCAATTTTTAAGAGCCATTCTGTTCAAGAACTGTGGTTTTTGAAATAAGTTTTTGAATTTGACTTCAAGAAGAAGAAGAGTTTTTGAGAAGTTTCAAACAATTATTGACATTTCATATTTTTATTTTATTGGTTCCCTGTACTTGGTTTGGAAAGACTAATACGCTGATAGATCTTTTTTTCACCAGGGATTGTATTTAATTTATTATTATTCAAATATTCTAACATGGTATAACTTCAGTTCTACCGTTGAATGGACCCTTTACTTTAGTCTTATCTCCTTTGAAAAAAAAGTTTTAATAATAATAATAATAATAAAGGCGTAGGGATGTGACAACCCCATCGCCCGCTGGTGTTGTGGTGTCTGTCACCAGCGCAGTCAGTCAAAAGGCGTAGGGATATGACAACCTCATCGCCCGCTGGTGTTGTCGTGTCACCAGTGCAGTCAGTCATCGCAGGGCGGCTTGTGGCGAGCTGTTGGTGCGTAGCGACACCACGAACCCGAGACCTCCAGGGGTACACATACACACATGCGCCTATACACACAGTTACACACCCACCCCGCCTCTAGTTTGCCTTTGTTGGTCGCCTAGAGTGGAGCGCAAGAGCTAATGCTCGAAGGATGGATGTGTTTCCGTAAGTGGCGAGTTGGCATTTTGAAGTTTAAAGTCCAGGAACACCTCTCCATCCTTAGCCGTTCACACCAATGTTGCCGCCTCGTTGCCCCGAGTGGGCAATAGTTTGAGGGGCCCATTTAGTGAATGGCGAGTCACCGCCTACCAAAAGTTCAGTTTATGAGATATTGAAATGGTAGGTGTCCGTTATCTCACTCCATAGCCCGGTAATCCTGTCCACAACATCCCAACCCCATAGCCAATTCCTTGTCGCTTCCTACCTGGCAATAGTTTGGCAACTGTGGTGGACTGTCCGCTAGCACATCCTCATGGTGTATTAGGGGATAGACCTCCATAGTTGCGCCCATCTCATTTATATTATATGGTACCAAAGGCCTCTTCATGTTGGCTTCGGCCCCATGAATGCTTTTCAAATAACCGGGTCCCCATGGGCCCGTGATCGGAAATCCGTACCAACATAATAATAATAATAATAATAATAATTTATTTCAGACAAAAAAATCCATAATTTGTGTTAGTAAATAGGTACATTAATTTTTATATCCTAAGGGTTAGTAATACTTATATCTAAATTCTAACATAGCATATTAAGTGATCCGATTTTATACTACGAAATTCGATTTTCGAACTTCGCATTGTGCCGTTCCATTCACGCTAATAGTGCTAAACATAAGAGTGAGAGGAATGACATGATACAAAGTTCAACAATCTAATTTCGTAGTAGCCCCCCAAATTATGTACTTAATAAAATTGACAGTGTCAATGTTAAATACAAAATTATTGAACAGCTTATTTTTCTTTGGCAAAAGGCACTGCCATTTTATCTATTGTATCATAGACCTGTTAAAATTAGCACATATTTTTTATTCTTTTGTATTTTTTATATTAAGCTGTATAAATATTTTATAAATATAGTGTAGTGTTCAATTGTTCATGAAGCAAAATGCTTTCGAATCTTATATACATTTTGAAGTGTTTTTAAAATGAAATGTTGTCAATTAAGCCTTGTTACACATTCTTAATGGAAATAATATTATATTAGAAACAAATTATGAAACTGAAAGTAAAAACCATAAAAATAACTTAATATGTATGGTCAAGTGCAAAAATAAGTATCAATTTAATCCTCCCATCGTTATATACCTATACCTTAATTCGACGACATAAGAGCTATGGGGCATATTTATGAGCAAGTTGTGTGCGTGCACCCATATTTTTACACTTGACTTCCTATATCTGCTTTTTAACAACTGCATTTCCAGACGAATATAATTCAGAGCTTATACACTGTGGGATAAAATTGAAAAGGTGCCAATCAACTTTTTTTTGTAAATTTCTATTTACTCCTTTACAAGTAACTCTGTAATCTCTGGTTAGTGAAACCATGATTTTGCAGTAATTAGATAAACTGTTTATCATAGTGCGTATGTGAAAACAAAAAAAAATAAGTATTTCTATGAATAAATCCGGTCACCCAGGGGAAATACCACTATTTTCATACAAATTTCGGGGACAACATTGTCCCCTGGATCACCCACGAAATAGAAGCTAAACATAATAAAATAAATATGGCAATTATACCAATATTGACTACAAAAATCTAGGGTTTTGAAAAGTATACTTTAAATAAGGAAAAATAAACAGTTTTTTAATTATTTAATTTTTCATAGAAAGTAGCAGAAAATCGTTGACAAAAAAAAGTTGATTGGCCCAAAGAACATTTTCATCTTAATGTTTCTCTATCTAGTATGAAGAATCCGGCGAGATGTCTCTCGTCCGCGGCGAGGCGGTGGGCGCGGCGCGAGCGGCCTCGCGCCTGCGCACTCTGCTTGGGGAACTCGGTTCCTTGCGCGCGCGCGTACGGGCGTGCGACCAGGCGGCGTTCGACGCTCGCACGCAGCGATCGAGGGATCTCACGCTCAAGGCTATCATGGATTACTTAGGTCAGTGTTATAAAAAAAATAAAAAAACATTTATAAATTTCAGAAAACAGGTTCCATATTTTGTTAGTAACAATTGATTTTATAGACTATGATAGTTAAATAGAATTACAATAACGAACAGAAATATTAAAAGCCATGGTAGGCCCCTCTCTCTCGCCACCCTCTACCGCCTCAACGATCTCTTTTCACCACATGCTAGTGGTGGGCGTTGTATGAACGAACCGTTTACATAAACTGTTTTTCGTACGGGAACGATTCAACTAGTTTATAGTTCACAGATAAACTAGTTTATTCGTCGACTGGTTACGAGTCGCGAGTCGAATCCGTTGCGTCGCGTCGAGTCGCGAGCGTCTGGCCGATACCGACCGAGTGAACCCGAACATTGCCGACGCGAGCGAGGAGTCGCGACGCCAACAGAATAGACCGCTTTCTGTTTCTTCACGCTCGCTTGTTTTTTCGACGACGACGTAAACTAGTCGAAAATTAGACTGTTTTTTAAACTAGTTTATCGTCGACGGTAAACGGTCTCGTTCCGTCGACTGTAAAATCGTCGACGACCCACCACTACCACATCCAGATCCATGAAGCGGCCGAGGACGGCAGAGAGAGAGTCCAGCCTATCCGCGATCATCCGCAGGATAATGTTACCACTCCCCCGCACACGCCGTATAATGGACGCAGACTTTGCGTATTATTGCATGAAAGTCGTCCACTTGTGCGTCCGCGAACATTCCCGACGCTCTGCAGTAGCGGGGGAGCCGCAACATGGCCCTAAAAACATTATTATATTGCACTCTTAGGCACACTTGCGCGGACCTGGGTTAGCTATCCGAGTTAACCGCTAACCCAGGGTTAAGATAAGAAGTGTCAAAATGTATGGAAATGTCATTTATAACCCAAAGTTAACGTTTTAATTTTTTAACCCTGGACTGTGCAAGTGGTCCTTAGTGCACTATACGCTCACTGCGTAAAACTGACCCTTAGAACACTCGTGTACATACTTTGGCAGTAGGCTCTAAAAAGAGATAATTTAACAGGTTATATATTCAGCTTTAACAAACTATCATGAATATACGGCGCTTGCTTTTGAGACAATGGGACCATGGTCAGAAGACATTTGGTTTTGGCCTCAGGCGACACCAGGTCTGGCACTTACCTCTCTTAAAGATTACAAATAACAGTTCAGAGGGGTAATGCGGCCAGTGTCTCGGAGTCAATGCCTGTGGCAGTAAATCTTGACAATATTTTTTTATTTTTACGTTGTAGTTTTAAATAATTTATTGAATCAGGCGTTACTTTGCGGAGGTCCATATTAATGAACTAAAACAATTACTTTGCTCACCCGCGACCTTACAATAGTTACGTTTATGCAAGAAATGTGCGTTCATGCAGTTCCTCCACCTCCACACTGTACGAACACACACAAAATTTGAGAATAAGAAAAATAAAGTGGGTACTTGAGAAGTTACAGTGACAAGTTAAAACATTTGTTTTGGTTTGTTAGTTTAACATTTGGTAGCATAGCATACGGTTGTGGTAACTCTGAAGATGAGCTCTGGTTGAGTTCGAAACGCGTCAGTGTAGCTTGGTGGTGGTGATGGTTGGGTTTGTGTGATTTGTGTGTGTTCGTACAGTGTGGAGGTGGAGGAACTGCATGAACGCACATTTCTTGCATAAACGTAACTATTGTAAGGTCGCGGGTGAGCAAAGTAATTGTTTTAGTTCGTTGTAGTTTTAGTTAAGCTTATATTCAGTTTTAGTTTTCTAATATTCTCTATACATAAATCAAGCCTGGTCAGTCTGGTATTTAAGTTTCTTCTTCTTCAAAGACATTTAATGTTGAATTAAAAGCCTCCACCTAAGAAAGCTATAATAAACCTGCCACCTGCATGCACCGGTTGGGGGCGTCCATTAATTACGTGAGAAGTTCATGGCGATTTTTCGACCTGATGAAATATTATGAGATTTAGCTCTACCCCCTCATACGGTCTCCAACCTCATGTGATTTTTTAAAAATTTGTGTTCTTTAAGTGCGTTGAATTAATTCTAAAAGAAAAAACTTGCAGCATTACGGGCTACTCAGCCCCGGCCCTACTAGGTCCCGCGTTTGATTCCCCGTCTGGGCAGATATTTGTAAGAAAAATACCAATGTTTGTTCTTGACTCTTGGGTATTTAATATGTATTTAAGTATGTATCTATCTATACGTATAAGTATGTTTATCCGGTACCAATTAATTACCCATAACACAAGCTTTACTTACTTTAGGATTAGGTCAATTGGTATAATTTATTGTTTATATATTTATTTGTATTTATTTACTGTTATTTTATTGTTAATGAACTAAAACAATTACTTTGCTCACCCGCGACCTTACAATAGTTACGTTTATGCAAGAAATGTGCGTTCATGCAGTTCCTCCACCTCCACACTGTACGAACACACACAAATCACATAAACCCAACCATCACCACCACCAAGCTACACTGACGCGTTTCGAACTCAACCAGAGCTCATCTTCAGAGTTACCACAACCGTATGCTATGCTACCAAATGTTAAACCCACACATTAACACTTGGGGTTTAACATTTGGTAGCATAGCATACGGTTGTGGTAACTCTGAAGATGAGCTCTGGTTGAGTTCGAAACGCGTCAGTGTAGCTTGGTGGTGGTGATGGTTGGGTTTATGTGATTTGTGTGTGTTCGTACAGTGTGGAGGTGGAGGAACTGCATGAACGCACATTTCTTGCATAAACGTAACTATTGTAAGGTCGCGGGTGAGCAAAGTAATTGTTTTAGTTCATTAATATGGACCTCCGCAAAGTAACGCCTGATTCAATAAATTATTTTATTGTTTGTTTTCATAGGGCTAATAGACAGAAGTTGTACCGCACTCGCCAAGCCTCGCATTCGGGGTGAGCGTCCAAAGAGTGTCATGCATTTTATTGAATCTTTCATTCATTATTCATTAATAATGCCTTAGACATATTTCCTAGACAATGATGGACCTTTAATGTAACAGAGCTCCGGACGTTTCCACTTAACTAGGTACCAGCCTCATCATGCGTAGACTGGAAAAATTGAGGGTAGACGATAATCTGCAGACTGACCTCTGTTTATTCTCATTCTTGCGCGTAAATATACATGTCTAATTGGAACTAACCGTAAATCATTAAAACTGTCTTGGATTAACATTTTATGTACAGGATTTAAAGATCGCTCAGTATGGGAAAGTATTAAAAAATGTTAGTCATTTCGAACACCTACTAATATAAATGAAAGGGTATGAAAACAATGCTAATACACAATCGATATTTAAATAGAAATAGTGTTAGTTTTATTTTTCAAAACGTCCGGGTTCGATTTCCGAGCTGAGTACAAGTTTTTTTTTTGAATGTATGAATGCAGTTTTTCTTGTTACTTTTTTTTTTTTTTCTATTTTTTTTTCGAGGCTTTAGTGCACCTGTGTGACTATGCCAGCCTCATTGGGAGACTCAATGATTTCTTGTTACTAAAATCGATGACATGGTTACTGAAAACAGATCTAGTTTCAGACTCCCATACTGACCGATCTAAATGTTACACTCTGTATATAACATATATTATGCATAATTTGTACCTATCATACCCATGGCGTGCATATCTAATAAAAATAAATTAACACTAACATAGTGAAAATAAACGAGTTTAACTCGTTTTCAGACGTGAGTGATCCGTTTATTTTCACTATGAGTGAGTCTCACGGTAGTTTCATGTGTAAAGTAACACTAACATTTTGATTGTTGGAGTTGCGAATCCATTTCATTAAAAGATTATGAAGTTTCCTTTGCGACAAAAAAGTAAAATTGCTCAAACATTTGCTTTTATTGTACTTCACCTATATCCTTGCAGAATCATCTCCAATGAACATGGCAAGAGCGCGTGACGATGCGCCAAGCATAGTATGCGGCAGCGCCGTGTCGACCGATTCTGTGGGTTTGGTGGCGCATGCGCGGCGGGAGGCTGAAGGGGACGACTGTGACGTGCCCGTGATGCAGCTCCAGATTGATGACAGGGTGAGTTTGACACAGGCCACAGCCGATCGACGGCCCCAAGGGATCAAACAGGATTGCTACTTGGTAGCGTACGGCGGGTACCGTACCACCGTACAATTGCCAATTATTTATTTATTTATTTATTTATTTATTGAAATAATAACACAGCATGACAGTTAGACCATGGCGCTGTGAAATTCAAACAATAGTAATAAGCATAATATAAGATAACAACAGCAATATACATCAACAACAACAATAAGATTACAAATAATATTAAAAATTCACAAATAGTTTACTGAAGACGGACGGTCATCCTTCGCCTCACAGAATCTCATACACTCATCACATACAATGCTCCAGTCACTCGCAAAAATTATAAGAGTCCCTTTTCATCAAAGATGTGCTATGCTGCGTTGCTATGGATGAGTTTGATATACACCAGTCATATTAGTGCATACATCAGAATGAAAGCAATAGGGCTGGATGTCGCATTGATTTGTGAGTGAAAATAGCTTTTGATGTTTTGAGCCATGCAACTGTCATTGAACCTTAGGGTGGTGAAGGGATCTATACCACTATACGTTATTTTGATCGTCCTACCCGCCTGTTTTGCAATGCAAGCACGCTATATAAGGGCGCAGGCTGAAAACCAGCGCGGTGATGAGTAATCCTCACCGCACATGCTGAGCCTGAGCCTTTTGCAACATAATTTTGTGTATTTGTTTCTTTTTTTATGGGCAATAAATGGTTTTTATTATTAACATTTATTATTTTTAGTTGGTCCACATAACAGAGCACTGTTGGAATTGGTTCAAATAAGCTGTGTTTTTTTTTGTATGGAAAGATGGGTGCTCTGGATGCGTTCTGTGGATGCGGGCTATTGATTCTCCCTACCGTCGATACATCGCATAGCTTGAGTTGCGCATCTTCCTCGCGTAGCTACCTCACTGCTGCACAACTTCCTCTAACGGCTATACATAGCTTAGCATTAGTGAAAACGGTCATATGGTTTCGTAACGTACCTTCCACATCCTAGCAGCATAGCTGCATAGCACATCTCTGGTGAAAAAGCACCCTTATTGACTATTGTCTTAAAATGAATCCGAAATCTTTTTCTGATGGTTACCTCCTAAAATGAATATTAAACCTCTTTGTATCATGCGTAGTCTTTATTTGGTTTTAATTTTGAGTTTAGGAGCTGAATCTGTCAGAACGTGAAGCTGCACTTCGCAGCTATAGTGCCCTGCAGTCGGAATTGCACGCGCTTCACGACGTCTGGGTCGCCACACACACTGCGGCCGCGGCGCAGCGGGAACAAGTCACGCAGGTGGAGACGCTAGTTGACACTGCCGCTGACAACGTAGCGTCTGGAAGGGCGCATCTGTCCGCTGCTGAGAAGTAAGTATGAACCATGCCAAGCTGTGTTTATCACAGAAATATATCGAGATAGAAGGAAAAAGCTCGGCAATTTGTAGCGAGACCGAGCCTGTAACATCTTGCGTAGGTACTTTGACGTCACGAGTGTAATTTAGTGATGGGAAACATAAGCCGCGCGAAAACAATTCAAAAGCATCGATTCACAGATCGATTAGGGAACCGATTCTTATGCACAGAGGAAATGATAATTATTTTCGACAGAGGAAATGAGAAAGGTCAGAATTTCAAAACGAAAAATATAAATGTAGGTAGGTACCTACCTAACCAATAAATTGCTTTACATTTGTCAGTACCTACTATAGCCGCTGCAGTTATTCATCATCATTTCAGCCGTAAGACGTCCACTGCTGGACATAGACCTCCCTCATTGACGCCCAATCATTACGGTTGGAAGCGACTTGCATCCACCCTGAACCTTCTCGGCCTTCACCAAATCGTCCGTCCATCTCGTTGGTGGACGTCCCACGCTGTGCTAGCCAGTCTGTGGTCTCCATTCGAGAACTTTTGGGCTCTAACGGCCATATGTTCTGCGTGCTATACGGCCTGCCCATTGTCATTTCAACGAGCTAATCCGTTTGGCTATGTCGGTGACCCCGGTTCTTCTACGGATCTCCTCGCTTCTGGAGCCCTCTCCATAGCTCGTTATTACCTACCTACCTATAATCGTGTACAGTCGAGTTCTCCAATATCTGTACAGCCAACCGTTCATAAATATATAAACATGAACCTTATGTTACGGTAATAAGGTCTATGTACAGATATTTATGAACGGTTGGCTGTACAGATATTGGAGAACTCGACTGTACCACACACACGCACAGTGTTTACCTGTGGTTGGTATGGAAAGTTGATTCACCCTTACAACTAAGTGAGCCAATCGCAAGCAAGACTAACGTCAAACGGACCTGACGATAATAACGTCATCTAGCGATATGCCATCTGCCAGAAAACTCTCAATGATTCAATTGTACCTCTCTACAGTGTTTACCTGTGGTTGGTATGGAAAGTTGATTCACCTTTACAACTAAGTGAGCCAATCGTAAGCAAGACTGTAACGTCAAACGACCTGACGATACTGACACCATACCATACATATAATATCGATATTCCAACTGTCAAAAAAACTCTCAATGGTTCAATTGTATCTCTCTACAGTGTTTACCTGTGGCTAGTAAGGAAAGCTGAGTTGCAACTCAAGTGCAAATTGTAGCGTATGAAGATTACACTAGAAGAAGCGGTGTGATTAGAGGTGTACAAATACAGCTAAAGCCTTTTTATGGTATTTCTTTTCATTTAGCGTGTCATAGTGTCCCACTGCTGCGCAAAGCCTTCCCGTCACAACTTCCAATCTAGCGCAATATCAGACCAAAATCGTCCCGCCGTCTCTTTCTGGGTCTGCCTCGTCGCTATTTATTGTTTCTTTTACGTGGCTTAAAATCCACATGGTTTGACTTTTGTCTACATTTATTGCAGATTACGGGCTGGTGCATACGGCGTGGGTGGCGCGGTAATAGGAGCGGCTTTAGGTGGCCCAGTAGGATTAATAGTGGGAGCCAAAGCGGGTGCGGCCGCTGTGCTAGCCGGTTCCTTCCTAGGATATTGTGGGGCCAGGTTACTCGGCCACAAGCGACAAGCACAACTAGCCATTCAGGACGCTCCTCACGAACCCGAAGACAAGGGCGAGGATAAGAAGACGCAATAGCGAATGCACTGCGTCTGCTTTTAAGCGACGCAGCGAAAGTACACATCTTTTTCTAACTTCTGATTTGAATAACTGTGCCACATTGCATCTCTGATGAAGTAACGTAGCGATTTAAAATTGATTGATTTTAAAAAGGCGTTGCGTGTCCATGGCTTGATGCTTTGTGTCTTTAAGATGCGTACGGACAGTGCGTTCCTGAGTTAAATACGCGTAGTCGCGATACGTTGTACATATTGGATACCCGTGCAACTGTACGGACTGCCGCGAACCAGAACGCGAGGTGAATCGATCCATATTTAGCGCTACGCGAGCTCGGCCACTCGTTCATTTAATTATTGAAACTCTTCGACCGCGCGTGTCTATCCATTTTGCCGTTAAAATATTGCGTACCAGGCCGTGAGCGTCTTCTTTGACGCGCGGCTAAAAACCGCCAGACGCGTAGCTGCAAGTGTGGACGTGGCGTTCCAGGACACACGTAATTACCTACGCGTACCAATGTACGCGCTGTCCGTACGCAGCTTAAAATCTATGAAATTTAAATTATGGTTCGTAAAATATAGCTTGAGTAATTAAATGACAGGTCTCATGGTCATATAACTAATTACATGTCTTTTTTTTTCAAATTGGAATCAGAGCTGTACTGAGCCTTTTATGAACAACAGTGTAAATTAAATTAGATCGGATCATCGGAGGTACAAGATATCTGATCTTACCCAGTCCTTTTCAAGTAGTCTTTTAATCAAAATGAATTGAATAATTAGTTCATTATTTTCTGTGTATGTATTATGTATACATACACTTGCGTAGGAGTGGCGCGACGAACTGCGGGACGAGCCACGAGACGAGAGTGTGAACAGGCGTGCCTCGCGCCTCGTCTCGTGATTTGCCTTGATTTTGAGGCTCGCGTACGGAGCAAGACGACGAGGCGAGGCGCGAGGCGAGGTGACGAGGCGAGAGTGTAAATCAGGTATCACAGTGATATTGACCAAATTGAGAGCACAGATAGTGAAATGGAAGGAATTGAGATTTATTGAAAATTTAAATTTATGAAAAAATAGGTGTCTTTTAATATACTCTAATCTCTTTTTTGACTATCCTTTTTCTAGTAGTTGCAACAACCCTCTATAGATATCAAAACTTTTCATGTCATTAATTTGACGTAAACTAATTAAGTCCATGGAGTGCAGTATTTATTTGATATCAAACGTCACTTAATAAATACGGCTATTGATGGACGGTCGCCAGTGTTCGGAAATCGTCGTAAACTGCGATTTGTCTCTTGCTAAAGGCCGATGTGCATTCTTTATCGCCGGGTACTGTACTTGTAGGTGATCAGATCATAGCAGTAAAGAAATGGTTTCAGGATTTTTGGAGAAGGACGCCGTCAGATCAGATTGGTGTTAGGTATAGTTTGCGGAATGAATAGGTTCGTCGTTTTTAGACCTAAAGCTAAAGAAATAAAGTCCAAAAGTGACAAACATTTTCATTCCGCGTCTGCACTAGGTTATATAGTGATATTGGTAACATTTTCAGCTGTCAATCTAGTTCGCCTCATTCTGGACTCGACTAAGTATAGTTACTGGTAATGTCAAGCTACTGGCGTAGGGTAATCTAGCACTAATACTAATAAATACTATTAAGGCCAACACAAACCGGGAGCGCTGGGCGCCGACGGAGCGTGCCCAGCGCGCTCTATAACACTGAATCAAACATACGGTGACACACACCGGCAGCGCGGCACACCGTATTTGATTCAGTGTTATTAACCGCGCTGGGCACGCTCCGTCGGCGCCCCGCGCTCCCGGTTTGTTGTGGCCTTAAGTATTAAACCTAAAAGCAGTGGTTTGTAATTGCTTAGCAGCATAATGATTACTAGTAGCGAAACATGCACAAAGTAATTCTAGTCTCTGAGTGTAATTAATAAAATAAAAACTTAGGCATTTTCAGTTTGAAGTGTACCATTTACTTTTCTTAAATGAGGAAATTTTGGGGTTTTGTTATTCAAAATCACGAGTGATATTCATTGTCATAAAGAAAAAATCTTTATTTTTCAGTCGGTTTTGTGGCTTTTTTCGTATGGTTTTTGCAGCTCGTCACAAAACTGACACATTTTTTTTATGGAAAATTAGCTACTTATTTTTTTTAATATCAAAATCAATAGCTCTCTAGATTCCGAGTAAAAAAACCCCAAAACCACCTAATTTAAAAAAAATATCTGATACATTTTAAATTGAAAATACTCGAATAATATAATATAATGTAATCGACGAACTAATGTAAATAGAATGTAATATATTTTATAATAGACAGTTTTTTTGCAATATGAGTTGTATTGAAGTCATCTATGCTGTGATATTAGACCGTGAGATTTTTAGGTACAAACTTATAATGCTATATTCTGGCTTTAAAACTAAGCCTGAAAAAATCTCATACACGCGGCTAGTTTTTCAAGCTATTCTGGCTTTGTGTACCTACTATGAACAATGAAAGTTACTTTGTTCCTAAAGGGTATCTTTGGCAATTAGGTGGGATTAAGCTCCTTCGCAAACGGCGTCGTAGCATATAAGGGTCTCCTCCACTCCATTCGGCCCGCGTAGCCGACCCGATCGACGTCTTTTTCGCTCTTATTGCGTTGACATAAAGGTTTTTCCGATCGGCTGGAGCCGATTCCGCGTCGATAGATGTGGGGAAACCCTAAGCGTATTGTAATACTGGCGTACGACGAGACCAGGCCCTATACTACGAAGCGCGAAATTTGAACTTCGTTTCATGCCGTTCCGCTCACACTAATGGTATTTATTACGAGAGTGAGAGGGACCGCACGATCCGAACTTCGAATTTCGTAGTAACCCCCCTGTACGAGCGCATACAGTCAAGGAAACTGAATCACGCACCAGGTGAACCCTTTTCATTGCAAATGCCATGTTGGCATTCCCTACATCTGCCATGGAAATCATCGTGAAATTGGTTGTGAAAAGGTTCCATTATGGTTCGCACACGAAGCGGTGTTGCAGCGAATCGTAAGAGATATTGGCATTACGATAGGCGTAGTGTACTGAGGCGTAAAAACACAAGCATAAAAAAATATTTTTGATTTATTTCTTTAAAATACCTGAATTTAAGTAGAGCTTGTCTAATTTAAAATGACGCGTCCCACCACCGCATTTACGCACAGGATTTTGAACCTATTGAAGCTGTATTTAGGGCCATTCTACTTTCAAATCCTGTGCGTGAATGCGGTGGTGGGGCGCGTCATTTTAAATTAGGCAGGCTCTAACTGATTTTCTATTTCTTATGACTTTTAACTTCATATGATGACTAGATGGCGCTAGGAGTCTTATCTTATGAGTACTGTACTAGCTCGCTACCCTAACTTGAAAAACTGGCCTTCTATTTCCTAGGATTTTTCAGATCAGCACTAAAGTAGAAACTAACTGTCGCACTCACAGACATCAACCAGTATTAAAACGTTAATTTCAATTCAAGTAACGAGTTTTCGTCTATTTTTAAATTAATTCATTGTTATTGACATCTCTGAATGCGCCAGACAGCGTCTTAATTTAATTTCGTATCATAAGTTATTTCTATTGTAATTATTAAGAATTTGACTCTCTAGTATGTAAGTGAATTGGTGGTACAGTGTAAATTTGCACTATTAATTGAATGAATAAATAAATAAATTAAATCGACATCGTCTCGCTTTCATGACGTTATGAAGAATAATATCGATATCATTAATAATAGTGACACAAATGTAAATAAAATATGGTGCTTTGTTTTTACAGGTGTAAAATAAAATGATGTCATAGCATCGTTATAGGTATACATTTTTGAGTCGTTGTTTTGTGTAATTATGATTTAACGGAATGTTCTCACAAACGAGAAGAAAACTATAGCAAGTACCTACTTAAAATAAGGGTGCAATGCTCTTATTTTGACAATGTTGACGTTTTAACGCATTTGCTGCCGGTTGTTAGACTCAAGACTTCTTCAGATGCCACAAACGCCCATGTGCGTTCAAATGACTGCCAAACTACGACAGCGACCCTAGGCGAAAGTCACGAAAACGCATATATGCGTTTTCGGCAGTGAATGCGTTAATATTGCCTGTCTATAGTATTGCTTACGCCTGAGGTTGCTTAGCTTAATTTCGTTGAAGTAATTTTCGTCCTTTTTGGTTGTCATATTTTTTTTTTTTTTTGATGTGAAACTTCTAATGCGACTTCCAACAAGGTCGCGTTAAACGTTTAACGCTACCATGGAGGGGGTATGAAAGCATTAGTATATATACTGCCGAAGCAAGTAATCTCGCATTGTATATATACACTAACGGATGTTAAAAACTTCGACAGTGCGATGCAGAACTCATACTGTCTTTGCAAATTTGTATGAGACTTGATAAAAGCGCCATCTAGTGAGTAATTTAAACACATAGATGCATAAGTAAATTTAGTTCTTTAAGTTATTGCAATAAGGTTCATATTGATGTATAAGTGCCTTTTTCATTTCCACATTACGAAGTTTCACTTCTTCCGCGCGGAGGAACTGCACGCACGATTTTTTATTTTGGTAGTAGAATTCAAAACTATGAGATATCCCTCTTATTTCTTGTCGGATGGATGAAGGTTTATATTAGACTAGAATATTATTGCAAGTTGTATTTTTTACCCGTGCGGTTAGTTCACGTCCATGTATTTGTAGACCCTGAATGAACGACAATATTGTCGTTGTCGTTGTGTTATTGACAAATCAGGGCGGTTACTATGAAATTCAAATTTCGTATCATCCCGTCCCTTTCACTCTTTTGTTTAAAGCTAATTAGCGTGAACGGAACAGCATGATACGTAGTTCGGAAAAGGCCCAGTCGTATTTTAACCGCACCTTTATCATTTTGACGTGTCTTTTCTGATTATGTAATTAATTAGTATCTAATTATTATGCAATATTAAGTATAAGCAATAATAAGAATATTATATTATTTATTCTGATAGACATTGTTGTTTTATTTCAAGTTTCCCAAGTGAAGTAAAGGGCGTTATTTTTTTTATTTATTCTACAAAAAATATATTATAACAAAAATATAATCATGTAGGTAGTGATAAAATGTGTGTTGAATTTGAATAATTAAACTTTTTGTATACGTCACGTCATCTACTAGCTATATTTGAGCCAGGGGGGGCACACTTACATATATCACACTTTTCATGCGACAACAGCGATCCCTGGTTGTTTGGTAAAGAACTAAATTAGCGGCCATCTTGGTTGACTTGTCAAACTTGTCAGTTGTCATTCATCGGCTATGGCCATGGCGTACCAAATTGTACGGTCAAGGACTTTAATTGATAGGCCACTTGCCAATGTTCGTATTTTAGCCGTATAGTGCAAATCGGGTTTAGCCGCTTATACTTCGTATATGCTGATTTGAATTAGACGGCTAAAATACGAATAGTGGCAATTAGCCTATCAATTAAAATTACGCGTGATTATAGCTGTACATCACTACCAACATATACATATAGATAGGTATACATCTATAGATACGTCACATTAGTTCTTCACCAGGGCGTAGGGCAGCAGCACCTTCCATACATGCATATTTGACCATAGAGTTGCCACTCTTGTTCATATAATATTACAATACTCTTTGATTTGAGCTATATAAACCCCCGTACTATTTGAGTCACGAAAAAATCTGCTGTAGTCATAGCCACATCCAAACTTCGTTCCTCGCGATGAGGCCCATACTCGGCTGGCCGGGCTCGGTGGCATCTCAGTTATCTGTGGATATTATTACGAAAAACATGGCCGCCTGTTTGATAATCGTGGTGGCTGGTCGTTGAATAAATTTTCATAACGATTTTAAATTGTGAAAGAAGCTTTAACTTAGTGTTTAAGTTATCGTAAACTTAATAAAAGAAGCCGTAGCGTGTCTTAGTGTAGGTGATTGTGTTCGAATGTGTTATTAGTGCCGAGTGTTGAATTTGTGTTCGTGTTGTTGGGATGTCGTTTCCACCGCGGCCGCCTCTCGTGCCGTACGGCCATGGGTTGCCGCCGGGCGTTGTCACCATGCCAATGGCAACGCATGTAAGTACTGCTTGTGCCGTCAAAACCGCTTGCTTTGGTAACTAGTAGCTAGCATCCAGTAACTACGTGCCGCTCAGCAACTAACCTCATCGTGTCTCAATTTCACTTGTATTTAAATGAATGCCGGCACGATAGCTGTGACTTTAGTACTGATTGCGTCTTTTTAGTAAGTTGGGGCGTATCTTGTACATTAGAACCAATAGTATCAATCTGCTGGTGAAATAAAGATCGAACAACGCGATTAGGTAGTTTTGCTATGTACTTTTTAGAACCTGACAGTGACCAGTAGTAGTCGTTAGAAATTACCCTTCTTCAATGCCTGGGGTGGTTGGTTTGATGTCTCAGTTTTAGAAGCTGCTTATTTTTGTGCTGTTTACAGAGCAATGTATCTTGTTTAGTAGAAACATGTCTTAGTTGTCTAAAATGGAAATAAGTGGTCTCATATCATCATAGGATGTATATCAACCTCATAAGTGAGAGATAGAGCCTGAATATGGTTCAACATGCTACTCAATCACTGGACAAAACAACACTTTACAAAGTCACAAAAGAGTTCACTGTTTGGGGTGGTAAAGGAATTTCTTGGTTGTCTATACACTAATCGCATATATTGAGCCAACCAGGCTTCCATATGCTAAAAATTACTCATCACACGCTGAAACTGCCGCTCAGGGCCGGTGCCCCAGTCTGCCTCATAGATCTGGGCTGAATAACAAACTTACCTCTTCTTATGCTTGCACAGGTGTTGTGTATATTTTGACAAACGTAGACAACTGGGACAGTTTTGTTTTCTGTCACATTTATTTGAGAACACCAATAATTTATTCATTTGTTTATTGCATTACAAACCAGGGTTGGCATGATTAAATCATTTTGATTTAAATCATGATTTAAATCATTTTGATTTTTAAATCAAATGATTTTTTCAATAAAAATCAATGATTTAATCAATTCTCTTTATTGTCATAAATGTTGGTTAAAAATCAATCATTATCGCAACCAGACCTTGAATTTCTAGTTTACATTTGTTGCATATCGCGCGGCAGCCGGTTTTTGTAGTACTTTTTTCCGTAAAATGTTCCCAAATAGCATCTCTTTGGCGAGGCATTTTTTATTTATAATCAATATTATATTACAATCTTAGTATTAAGTTGTTTAATACACGCAACAGCAATAACAAGAACAAATTCAATGAAAACTGAAACTGAACTGAACAAATGAAAGCTTGTTTGGATGAATGAGATATTTTAGAGGAATTTCCCGCGCGCTGTTTACCGCGCGCTAAACACAGCGTTTTACGCAAAACTTTTGCTTTAACTATGACACCTAAAAAAATCAAAAAAATCGGATTTTATTAGGATTTTTTCAATAAATCATGATTTATACCATTTTTTCAAAAAAATCATGATTTTTTCCAACCCTGTTACAAACACAGATGGTATTATAAATTAGTTGGTAATAACTGGTAAAAATGTAACAAAAACAAAATGGTGAATATGATTATGATACTAAATGTACATACTCCTCGCCCAAAATCTAAATATTTCTTAACCTTATGACCGCCAGCGTCGGCTATAGACGACAGTACGGTAATACAAAATTAAACCTACCCGCATCAGCATAAGAATCAAGTTTGTTCCAAACAAAAACGATGCGTGGCGGTCAAAAGGTTAAAGTAAACATAAGGGTATCCAAAACTGGTGAGCATATATGAAAAGACTAATGAGTCTTTTGAAAGCAAAAGGTGTATGTCAGGATCATAGGAGGTACAAACAAATAGTATTTGTCTACCCCTTTGCTGGGAACGAGGTATTGTTATTGTTTAGGATTGTACCCTTGTTATTCTTAATAATTTCGCCTAGCTACATTTTGTATCGAATTTGAAATTAAAAAAAAAAGTAAATGGCTTGTCATTCTCTCTTTTCGAAGTTTGAATAACTGTTGTGTCGTTTGTCGGCGTGTTAGGCCGTGGTCGCTTTCACCCGCCGCACGCGGCCGACAGCGGCCCGCCGCCCGCGGCGTCTGAATGGTGTGTTCGGGAATGCTCGGGAGTGGCCGTTTTCGCCCGCCGCGTGCGACGTCCCGAACGCGGCGGGCGAAAACGACCACTCCCGAGCATTCCCGAACACACCATTCAGACGCCGCGGGCGGCGGGCCGCTGTCGGCCGCGTGCGGCGGGTGAAAGCGACCACGGCCTTACCGCGTAAATTATATCGCAAATAAATTCTCGTATCGTTTCTCGGCTATATTATATCTATTTTTGCGTCAACTACGTGTAAAAGTGTGAGGAAGGCTGATCCACTGGAGGAAGCACTGTCCTAGCTGTATCCTAGTAGTTGTGCTGGTTAACGGTAACCTTGTCGGAGGTAAGTTTGGACGAGCCAAAGATCGAGGAAACCTGCGCCAGCCACTGCGGCTAGGATTTGCACCACCATCTGCAGACGTCGAGGTGAGTGCTTCCAACCAAAAGTCTCAGGCTTTATCCCAAATCAGTTGCCGCATGTATTATATTTATTAATTTATCGTTTGTCGTCTACAGTCCACTTAAAACCCCAAACAGTTATGTATGTGTTAAGAAATATGACTTCTAGTTGGCATGGATAATAGGAGTGGCAACGATAATACTGCCACATCAGGCATTTTTGCCATTGAGTCTCTGGCAACCTCATTTCAGTCCCATGTTTCATATAAAAAGGATCTCCATGGTCATAATTTGTATGTAATCCCTTTTTGTCGCGTTCCAGGTCATGGTGGGCGCCTACGGTGGCATGGGAGGCCCCCGAGCGGCGCTCCTGCCTGCGCCGGCGCCTCCGGGCGGAGGCAAGGCTGTCATCTCGCGCCCGCCCACCCGCACCAACGGGGCGCGGGAGTCAGACCCCCCACCCATAACAGTTTTCATTGGTAAGATGGTTAAAGTGATTTTTTTAAAGTAACAATTGGACGTAGTGCTACAAACCAGAACCAATCCACACAATGATAGTTTTGGGAAAAAGCTGATTTGTTAGAAACATGTTTTTTTTTTTATGTTAGAGAGGCCAGACAACGAACTAGTGGGTCACCTGATGTTAAATGAACACCACTGTCCATAGACACTCGCAGCGCCTTACGCGATACCAGTGCGTTGTTGGCCCTGCAGAAAATTGTACACTCGCCTCTTAAAGGCACACAGGTCGTAACTCGATGGGAAGACCCCAGCGGGAAGCTCGTTCCAGATTTTGCAAGTTCGTGGCAAAAAAGACCACTTAAAACGCACCGTCGAAGACTGCCATTCATCAACATGATGACGATGAAATGAACGGGGTGGATCTGTAATGGAACCCCGCAGCTGGAATGAGGGATAGAACACGCAAAGGGAGCTAACGTCTCTGCGGAGAGCAAGAGGATCGAGTTTATCGGAGTGAGGGGTGTATAGAAAAATGTACCTGTACATAATATCTTTTAACTAAATTACTTTTTGGTGTTCTGCATAATACTGTGAACTTTGTACATTTTTCTATGCATGTTTCTAAAAAAATCGCTTTTTCTCAAAACTATCATTGTGTGGATTGGTTCTGGTTTGTAGAACTACGTCAAATTATGGAAAGATTAGCGGTTTCTTAATTCTTCGCAGACGGAGACGTGGGCAAGGTTAGTAATACATAAAGTAATATTTACTGCTTATGACCTACACAATCTATATTGACGAAGCCTACGCTGCGGATCTGATTATATATTAATTCTTTATTAATGTATTCTTTTATTAATGCCTAAAATTGACAACATTTCATATTTCTAAGACTGTAATTTGATTTGTTCTCTGTATTCTGTTTCGAAAGAGAAAGACGCTGATAGTTTTAAATTTTCACTAGGATTATTAATTAATTTGTTACAATTTTTTAAAGATGTGCTTATTCTAAAAGAGCGTAACGATAGAATAGATCCATTACTTTTGTCTAGTATCTATTAAAAAAAAGTGATGACGTAAATTTGACGTTAAGGTTGTTATCAAATTTAAAATTATGACAGCTCTTTTTAGGGTTCCGTAGTCAACTAGGAACCCTTATAGTTTCGCCATGTCTGTCCGTCTGTCTGTCTGTCTGTCTTGTTAGTACTAGAAAGCTGTAATTTGGCATACATATATATATCAGTCACGCCGACAAAGTGATTAAATAAAAAAAACTAACAAAATTTTTTTTAGTGTACCTCCCATTGACGTAAAGTGGGGGTGATTTTTTTTTCTCGACTTATCCTATAGGTGGGGTATCGTTGGATAGGTCTTTTAAAACCATTGCGGGGTTGCTAACATGATTTTTCTATTCAGTGATCTGTTTGCGAAATATTCAACTTTAAAGTGAAAATTTTCATTAAAATCGAGCGTCCCCCCCCCTAAACTAAACTAAACTAAACTAAACTGTTGGGTGGAAAAATTTGAAAAAATTCAGAATGATAGTAAATATATCAAATTTAGTAGGAAAATTATAGCGGCAAAGATTGCTTGAAAATTATTTGTAGTTTAAGAGTAAATAGTAGCCTAAGGTATAAAACATACCTAAACTTGGATGATTCCGTACACATACGAAATCCTTAGAAAAATATTACTTGATTTTTTCGTAATGGCTGCGGAACCCTACCTTGGGCGTGTCCGACACGCTCTTGGCCGGTTTTTTCTAGTGAAAAGGGTAAAGGAAACATATCTATTCTGTGGCACTATTTGTAAGTACATATATGTTTTTAAATTTGTTGTATTTTTTAAAATATGGAGAAATAAATTATAATAAATATTTTTCCGTGTTCAGGAGGCGAAACTCTTTCGATTCCTGCAGTAATTTACAGGTGTTAAAAAAATGAAAGGTTGTCAATTTTAGTAGTTAATTTGTACAGGTTTCAGAATATTGAAATAGAAATAATGTAAGTTTTATTTTTCAAAACAACCAGGTTCGATTCCCGAAATGAGTACAAGTTTTTTTTAAATCTATATATGCATTTTGTCTTTTCCCTAAAATCGATGACACGGTTCCTAAGAACAGATCTTTGTATGTCTTATAGTTACAGATTTGTCCATACTGACCAATCTAAATACATATACAAGGCTTGCGTTTGACCACAATGACACCTGATGGAAAGCGAAGATGAGGTCTACACACTTTAATATAAATGTGAATTTTGTTAAAGGCAATATAACTTCCCGCGCGCCGGACGCCATGATGCGCGCTCTCCTGGGGGCCTGCGGGCCGGTGCTGAGCTGGAAGCGGGTCGGGACCTTCGGCTTTTGCGAGTTCGCGTCTCCCGAAGCGGCGCTCCGCTGTGTGCGGTTGTTGCACGATCGCGCGCTCGCCGACCGGAAGCTTCTAGCCCGGACTGATGGGAAAATGCAGCAGTTGGTCGATACCTACAAGAGTGAGTAATTTAAATACAATTCAAGGTGCTGCATGAAGCAGCACACACCCTAGAGTCTAGACTGATGAAGCTAGAGACTTGAAATTTGGCACACATACCTTGAGCGTCATACAGGGTGTCTTGTCACTTGAGTGTCTTGAGTGTAAAAAGGGATTTTTCGACACTCCCGCGGGATAGGGAATAAATGGGATTTATATTTTCGCTTCTAAGTGGCCCTATATATCCGTAACTATAATTATTCGAGGCTTTAAATTTGGCATGCAAGTAGGTGGTTATAATTTATAACCACCTACTTCCTAAACTTAGTTTTTTTTTTACTTTATAACTTATAAAAGTAAAAAAAAAACTAAGTTTAGGATTTTCGGAAAGTCCCATGGGTAAAGGAAAAAAAGAGCTTTGTATATTGAATTCAATGGGACCCTATCTCTGTAAACAATTTTTTAGGATCACAAAGGTGCAATAAAAAGGGATGGGAAAGGGAAGGGAAGGTTTTGTACTTTCCCGTGGGATAGAGATTGGGAGTTGACTTAAAAACTTTTTTGTGCGCGAACAAAGTCGAGGGAAAAAGCTAGTACTATATAAAGTACAAATTATTTAATGAATAAAGAACTTCAAAGACGTTTATTAAATAAGTTTGAAAATTACAAAACGTTTGACTTGGAGATACACGGGGTACTCGGTGTATTCGGCAGTTTTTTTGATACTCATACTCGGCCGAATAACTCGGCTCCAATGAGGAGTATACTCGGTCTAAATTAAATTATTATTATTTAATAAAATTATGTTTATCGTCGTCTAGTACCCATAGTACAAGCTTTGCTTAGTTTGGGACTAGGTTGATTTGTGTAAGATTGTCCCCTAATATTTATTATTTATTATTATTATTATATTATTATTACTTAAGAGGAATCATTGTATTAAAATAAAACAGGCTGGTTTAAAAATGTGTTTTGCGGTATACTCGTTGTGTCAACAGTCACCTTACACAATCATCTATTTCTGTGCACAAACAACAATGTTTTTGAAATATTTAAGCAATTAATGCGGGGATCGAATTCGATTTTCTCGTTAAACAACAATTTACTAATTTGCGGGGGAGAAGGCGGGGATCCCCGCGACGTTCGCTCGCGGTGGCTGATAGCGCCGCGCGAACCTGTCTAAACTAGTTTTCGCGCCTCAAAACTGAACCGAGTAACTCGGCCTAGTACTCGGTTTGAGATATGTACTTCGATTGAACCGTGTATACTCGGTACTCGGTTACTCGGTAAAAGTTGTACTCGGCGCATCTCTAGTTTGACTATTATCTAGGTCTTAAGTTCTACATTGGTTAGAAAAGGCTGGGACTCAGGAGGATAGGTCTAAACCACTAGTGATAGTGGTGGGACCACGGGTTTTTAGAGTTCCGTACCCAAAGGGTAAAACGGGACCCTATTACTAAGACTCCGCTGTCTGTCAGTCTGTCTATCCGGCTGACACCAGGCTGTATCTCACGAACCGTGATAGTTAGACAGTTGAAATTTTCACAGATGATGTATTTCTGTTGCCACTATAACAACCAGTATTAAAAATAAAATAAACTTAAAAACTAAGGGGGTGGGGTCATCAATACGATAACGTACGACGATGTTTAGTCACATACCTATTTACGAAATAATTTTTATTTAGTAGTATCTGCTTTTGTTTGACGGCTGTCTCAACACGCACACATGCGTTGAAAGTTTTGGTGTGCTTTATAAATACTTTCACAATACATTGAAGACTTCTTGAATTGGCTAAGTAAAGTTTTTTGAAGAGATGCTAATTATATTTTTTTCGACAGTGGTCGACTTCAACACCAAGAAACTGCAGCTGTTTTATTTTTATGTCCTTTTATTTATTGGAAATATTTTTTTAAGTTTTCGAGATGACATTTGTGAGATTTTATGGCTGACAAGCGGTTTGTGCTCAGTACTAAGAAGAAATAGAAAAAAAAACGAATTCAACTGTCGCTTCTGTCAATGTCAAATGAAATCTAACCGTTTGCGTTTCGTTTGTTTTGCGTTGTCCAAGAAGCAGTTCCAAAATAGTGATCGAAAGTATTCAATCGTGATCCAATTATTGTACATAAGTTGTGGAGAAATGCGGTAAAATTGAAAGTCCGGATTTTATGCGGAGGTCGATAAAAATAGTAAAAAAATCACACTGAGCACACCAAAACGCAAAGCAAACGAAACGCAAACGATTTGACATTGACAGCAGTGACAGTTCACTTCGGTTTTTTTTTCTGTTTCTACTAAGTTCTGAGCACGAACGGCTTGTCAACCATAAAATCTCACAAATGTCATCTCAAACACTCAAAAAAATATTCCCAGTAAACAATAGGAGATAAAAATAAAACAGCTGCAGTTTCTCAATCTCCAGAACGCCGACTGCCGAAAAAAAAAAATTAGCACCTCTTCAAAAAACTTTACTTAGCCAATTGTGGAGGGGCGGGCCATGTTATCGTAGATTATCTGTATTTAACGTACGCTCGTGTTCCAGCGGAGCAGCGCTCCCGGCTAACAGCGGAGGGTGGCGCGGCGACCGGCGACGAGTATCTCGACGCGCGGCAACGGGCGCTCGACGA
Source organism: Archips crataeganus (assembly GCA_947859365.1). Classification (NCBI taxonomy): domain Eukaryota; kingdom Metazoa; phylum Arthropoda; class Insecta; order Lepidoptera; family Tortricidae; genus Archips; species Archips crataeganus. The sequence continues at coordinate 2,328,831 of OX402071.1, read as the reverse complement.
GGCGGCGTCGCGTCGCCTCGCGCAGGTCATGCGGGACTACCAGGACGACATCGCCAATTACGAGCAGCTGCAACAAGGTACCATCAAGGACTCAAAAAGTGCTTTTGACGGATGAAGCAACCACCAAAAAAAACCGGTTGTCTGTAAAGTCGGTTTACGGACGATAGTTTAACGTGACAACGTCATAAGTCATAACAAATTCAATAAAAATTACCCGAGCGTTAATACTAAGATTGTATTACGTAATATTTAACGATTTTAACGACCGCTTTAGCCTAGTTGGTAGTGACCCTGCCTACGAAGCAAGAGGTCCTGGGTTTGAATCCCGGTAAGGGCATTTATTTGTGTGATGAGCACGAATATTTGTTCCTGAGTTATGGATGTTTTCTATGTATTTAAGTATTTATTTATCTATATAAGTATGTTTATCGTCGTCTAGTACCCATAGTACAAACTTTGCTTAGTTTGGGACTGGGTCGATCTGTGTAAGATTATATTTCAAACTAAATACAAACTGAAATATAGATGCACAGAAAAAACCCCAGAAAAAAGACCAATGCTGGGAATCGAACCCAGGTTCTCAGCGTTCCGTGCTGCGTGCTTACCCCTACACCATCACTGGTCTAGAAGTTAGCGACGAATCTTTCCCATACATCGTACACTTCAGTCTGTTATAATCACATTAGGCAGTGACAAAGCGCATCTATGTTAATGCCCTCTACCTGTAAAACTAATAAAAAAATGAAGTTGAAGAAAATAAAAAAATAAATAGAAAAAGATACTTCATACTTAACCTGTGTAAGATTGTCCCCTAATATTTATTTATTTATTTATTTATAATATTGCAACTGGCCTTCGCCGCTCTGTTGCAACTGGCCCTCGCCGCTCTGTAGGTACATGTACGTAAATGTATTTACACGCAACGTTACATTGCGTCATCCTTTTTCGTGTATGCAGCCGGCGTTCATTGATTTATTAGACGTTGTCACGTCAAAAATAAGGACACTTTTTTCTTTGTGTAAATGACTAGCACTCGTGATTTTGTATGAGATAACCCCAAAATTTCCTCATTTAGACAGAACACTTTTTATTGAAAATGCCCACTTGTGTCTGTTCTCCGAAATGAAAATGTATTATTCAATGACTAGGTCAATTGGTGTGAATTGTCCCGTGATATTTATTTATTTATTTATTTATTTATTTATTTGTTTATTATTACAAAAAATGTTTCGTCCGACAGAGGAGGCGATCTCGAAAACGGCGCGCGCCCTCGAAGAAGCAGACATATCGGAGGAGAAACGCGACGTCATACACCGCGAGATCGGCAAGTTCCGCGAAAGCATGAAGGTACTACCCCCGCCGCGGCTGTCTCCCTCGCTCCACGCGGTACCGCGGTGGAGTGAGCGAGATGGCTCGAACCATGTTTCGTTTTTGGAAGTAGATGTCGACAACCAGCGCCGGACTGCGGGGCGGACGCCGCGCCGGCGATACGTCGCTTTCTACAACGTTCTATTGTCAAACGCTACTAATTGTGACCATTATTGTTAAAAGTAAAGTGAACAGTTTGACATTAGAACCGTTTGGCTGAGTATGGATGCAAAGGATGGATTGGAAACATGGCTAATTAAAACCGATAGGTAATTCTTGAATCTCGACATCGGTTGAATTATCGATAGGATTGTATGCATGGACGAAAAGAAAAATCAAAAAATTATTTCTGTAATTTTTCGAGACTTACAGCGCACCGCGAGAAACTTGGCACAAAGTAGTTAAAAAATACAATTTCTCTAATATGCTACCATAAATGCATTATACAATTTGATTGATTGGATTTCGCTTTGTAGACTCGAAGCTCGCTTGTTTTCGGGCGACTGGCTTATGGGATTACTATGAATATAAATGCCAAAAAGTTCAAGTCTCTAGGATACACGAGAAAAAAAAAACAATATCAGTGAGACAGTATAAATTGTGTTACAAACATAAACTTCCTTTTTTTTTTCAACATAAAAAAGCACCACTACAGCCTGCCAATTTTACTTTAAAATTACAGACTGAAATGTATGAGAGGATGTGTGAATCAGATGCATGGTCTATTTGAATTTTAAAGCTATTTACGTGTATGAGAGATGTGTGAGAGGTGAAAACGATGTATCTCGGGGGCGCGGGCGTGACTTGCTGCCTTCTACCTCCGGTCCATCGGTGAGTCATTATACATTAGACCATGATTTATTTACGTGACTGTATACACCTTAGCTTGTATACACTTTTCGATGTAATCGAACGGATCAATGGAAGATTTGGCAGCTGCGCGGGGAGAAGCAATGTTAGATTTTTTTTTATTATATTAATTCCTGGACTTAGCTAAAAAACGATTTGAATCCTAGGGTTGTTATGTCTAACGCGTGGACGCTCGCAATCGTGTTGACCATCCCTTTCTATCATCCTATACCGTTTGGCAGAAAGACATGGTTTAAGCGATTATGATTACGATTGCGTTAGACTATATCACCTCTGATGTCAGAAATAAAACAACGGGCTAGACTATGGGGCTAACATTTTCTTAAACAAATTTTGTTGTTCAAAAGTCAAGATAGAATGATGTTGATGGTTTAAATTAAAAATATAATGAATTAAGCTAATACTTCTGTTAGTTTTGGGGGTTCGAAAAACGCAGCTGCCCACATTGGAATTTCGCTTGAATAGAAAAATCGCCAGAACGCGATCTCGCATTGTCGCTTGAATAAAAATCGACTATAAATTACGCGGAGCGGTCACAAATCGGTGCTTTATTTCTATATATTGATGTATTTATTATACTTATGTATAAGAATGCGAAAACGCAGCGGGGACCGCTCTTTATGTACCGCTACAATATGAAACATCTATTTGTTTGATGCGATTCTTTGGTCTGTCTGTTTTATAGTAGCTAAACCGTTTAAATTAGTCCGCGTCCGCGGGGTACAGAGGCGCGGGGGCAGACGACAAAGGGGGCCGGGAGAGGTGGGGGCGGCAGGCACACGAGGCGCGCTCGCCGCTCGCATCTCTCTCGGATCCCTTTGTCGTTTACCCCCGAGCCTCTGTACCCCGCGAGCGAGGACTCATTTATACGGTTTAGCTAAAGAAGCCATACTTGTAAGTTACTCATTGGCATTTCGTCTACGGACTCTGGAGACTGACACGAAGGCTACGTCCTATGGTTTCAAAAAACTAGTTTTTTTGCAATACCGATGCAGCCATTTGGAGTTTATAAGGCGTCAAATGACGCCACTAAAACGCCTGTGGGTCAAGACGTGGTTTTCTAAAGCTGCCATTTTCTAAACCCTGCTGCAGACCAAAGTAATTGTACCAGTTCTGGTTAAAGTAGTGCGTGCACTGTATACGTGTGTGCAGCGGCGTAATACAAAGAGCGGTGGTCGCGCGTTCGCCGCGTGCGCACCTGGTGAGTAGTGCCGCGCGGTCGCGCTGTCTCGCTCGCGCCCGTTTAACCCTGTATTTATAAATAAGTAACAAAAAATCCGTGGTGTATATAGATTTGTTTGGTTTTTGATTGGTTAACTGTCTGACCAATTGGATCTTATTCCGGTTGCGTTATTGTAACTCTTGTCATTTTGTCATATGTCACTCAATTTTATACTTTTCTAAATGAGTTTATGTTTGCTTGACGTGGTATAGTTCAGACAGATATATGCAGTGAGTGAGTGAGTGAGTGAGTGAGTGAGTGTGTGGTGTGTGTGAGTGAGTGTTCAGATAGATGCATTTCAACGGTTGTCAATAATGTTTTTCTTTTTTTTCCTTATTTTTGTACAATAAGGGGTTTACATACATACATATTTGTTATATTGTCAGCATTTCCACTTCGATTAGCTGGATCAAAAACTGACAAAGTTAGCAATTTGCATTTCTATACTATTTTCAAATACTTGGTGTCATAAATCACCAGTTCGTAAAGTTTACACTAACATGGTAGTGATTCGTTAATCTTCTAATATATAAAAATCTCGTCTCACGGTGTTTTGTTATCGAACTCCTCGATATTTATGAAAATTTTTCTCTATACTTGGTAGGTCTGAGAATAGGTTGTAGGCAATTTTTTATACCCCTATTCTTCGCAGACGGAGTCGCGGGCAACAGCTAGAATATATAACTATATAGGTTGTTTAAAAAAAAAATAGTACACAATTTTAAGGGCTTAATGAGAACAAAATCAAAATCACGCGTCCTATGTGTAACGAAAATTGTTACACGAAGGAATCAATAAGTTTTATCAAGGATGATATAGACTGGATTGGCAGTCGCCATAGTACGGATCGGCCGCGGTTTTTGTAGTTCGATTATTAAATCTAGATGGCGCTGAAATATGTATAGCCAGAGGCTTTGAAGGCAAAACAATAAGACTACAGTATGTTTCATATTACTACAAATGTATTATTTTTCAAAAATATTGCATAATAATACATTTGTAGTAATATGAAACATCTGTAGTCTTATTGTTTTGCCTTCAAAGCCTCTGGCTATATTTCAGCGCCATCTAGATTTAATAATCGAACTACAAAAACCGCGGCCGATCCGTAATATGGCGACTGCCAATCCTGTCTATATCATCCTTGATTTTATTTTAATTAAATCCCTTAATTGTGTACAATATTTTTAAAACTACTCATTTTCTGTAGGTCTGTAAATGCGAAGGGAGCGCAGCAATTTTTTTTCATAGTATAGTAGGATTACGAAAGTTTGACATTAGTATATCAACATTACGATTAGGTTTATCCTATTTTGTCTGAGACAGTATTGAGTGACATATTCGCAAGCTGGCAAGCGTGCCAGCCGTTCCTAAAACTATGGACGGTTGTTTGATACATGGGGGGTATTCGGTCGCGGGCGGCGCGCTGGGGGGAGGCGTCGCGACGCGGGACGGCGGCGGCGGCGGCGGCGACGACAGCGCTCCACTCGCCGCGGGAAACGCGTAAGTGCGTCATCAGAGTGAGGCGGTATTGGCCGTGCAGCCGGGATAGTATAAAACCGCTTTGCTGGCGCGGCGTTCGTACCATACCTGTATATTGTTGAGTACAGTTTGACATAAACCTTACGCATTATTTTTTTTGTTAGAAAATTTAATCAGTTGAGCACAAGCCAGGGGTGGCGCAAGGGGTATTTCTGACTGGAATGCGTGGGTTGAGGAGTAGAAATTATAAGAGTGCGCCAATTTAAACTCTGCTGTCATAATGTCGAGGATGTTTTTTGCCTGTGGTGGACGAAAATATTATGTGATTATCTGTTGAAACAGCAAATTATAACTTTGAATTTCTGTGTAATAAAGGAAAGAGTGCGGGTTTGGGGTACCGTTGTCAAAGTGACAAGAAACGGAACCCTTATAGTTTCGCCTGGTCTCTTCGTTGTGTCCGTCCGTCCATTTGCTGCTCTGTACAGGGAGGCATAAATATCTATACAGCCATTGCGTCAAATATATCTAAACTAAACATCAACCTTATGGGTAATGGCATAGAGTTGTATATATATTTTTGACGCCTTGGCTGTACGCAGATTAGTTAGAGGATAGTCTTAGTACTTTAAGGGGCTGTTTCACCACTTTTTTAAAAGTTCGGATTAGCTTAATCATAACCTTATTTGTCAGATGGAATAAAAACTTCTGTTTCACCAGTCTTGATTAGCGTTAAGTGACGGACAAACTATTTCTTAGTACTTTAAGGGGCTGTTTCACCACTTTTTTAAAAGTTCGGATTAGCTTAATCATAACCTTATTTGTCAGATGGAATAAAAACTTCTGTTTCACCAGTCTTGATTAGCGTTAAGTGACGGACAAACTATTTCTTAATTTGACCATCAGATCAGGTGGCATTTAGCATTTTTATCCGTCAGATAACTTTTTAATTAGTTAGTTTATTTTTTTGTGGCCATGGTTGGAGAGCCCTTCAGCCGGTTTCAGAAAAATAAAACAAAGTATTTTTTATTTTGTAAAGAAATAAGTCATGCTAAATTGCAAACGAGAATTTAAATATCAAGATTTGAAAAAAACTAGCCGACAGATTTGTCCAGTACTTAGTTTATTCATTGGTTACGTAACCAGTAGTTTGACAATAAGGTGGTGAAACACCCCCTAAAGCTGTTTCGTAGCACGGGTGTAGATAATAATTAAGTCGACAAAGAGGTTGATTAAAAAAATAGCTTTTATCCTCAAAATTCAAATTCAAATTCAAATTCAAATTAACTTTATTTGTAAGAATACAGTAAAAAATACATTGGTCATACATAATTATAAGTTTTGTCCTTGTATTCAGCTTGCAAGCAAGCGACTCAACTAAGTTCATATTTAAATAAATAAAATGTATATAATAGTTAGACTTAAATAATGATCCCCATTATGGCAGCAGCATTGCCCCACCGAATAAGAACCGATTAAAAAAAATTGTACATAATTAAGGGATTTAATCAAAACAAAACTTAATTGATTCCTCTGTGTAACGAAAGCTACCCATATATTTTGTGTGACTAACTTTCGTTACCCAACGGAAGCGATCGTGATTTTGTTTTGATTAAGCCCTTAACTATGTACAATTTTTATGAAAACGACTCATCTATCTATCTATACATATATTAAATCTGTAACAAGTCAGTGTCTGTACATTGAAGGTATTTGAGAAAAACAGTCACTAGGGCTATTTATTAGCGCAATAGAACCCAAAACAAAGATCTTTAGAATTATTGTCTGTTTGTCTGTGCGTTTGTGCGCGCTAATCTCAGAAACGGCTTAACCTAGAAGGATGCGGTTTTCACTAATATGTTGGTATTTTCTTGGATTAACATTTAGTGGTTGTTTCATTTGAATCGGTTCACAAATAAGAAAGATACGTCTATTTTAAGAATTTATCGAACAGGTTTTTTTGTTTGAACGCGCTAATCTCAGGAACTACTGCTCCGATTTGAAAATTTCTTTCAGTGTTAGGTAGCACATTTATCGAGGAAGGCTATATAATCATCACGCTAACACCAATAGGAGCGGAGCGGAGCGGAAGAATGTTTAAAAATCGGGGGTTTTTGAAGTAAAACTTCTATAGGCACGCTTGACTTGTGGTGAATGTGAACGGTTCGGTGGGGGGGGGGGGGGTATTTTTTTGAACTAAGGAGAGCCATAATTAAATTTGAATAAAAAATAAGCTGCCCGAATTACTAATTCCACGCAGACGGAGTCGCGGGCAACAGCTAGTACTAAAGTAATAAAAGTTTGAAAAATCTACATGTAAAGTGCCGGATATCATTCTACAATTGTATTTCTCAATAATGATTTTATAAATAAATTTATTCTTATTCTTATTCTTATTCTAATTATGTCTACAAATGTGCGAGTGCGAATTATAAAAAACGGTCGTTCCCTTTTGATTCCTACTCATCCTTGTTATACTGTACGATTTAAACTCAATTTAATACAAATTTACGGTAAATTCAAGCTAAAGTTTCCAAATGAAATTGGTATGGAGCGCCGCGCTTTTTGCGTCACCATGTGACAAATTTGTATGAAAACTCTACGTTCGCTATATCCTATTACTGCTCGCAGAGTTTTAATGCAAAGGGATATAAGTGTAGTGTATTGACCTGTGATATTTCGAACGAGGACCCAAAGCATTCGATCTTATCATTTCACTTTTCACTCATTTTTCTTAATATTACCTAATTTAGGCATACTTAATGCACTGATTTATCCAGAGACATTGCGTACAAACATATCAATATATTCAGTTAGTATTTAGTTAGTTAGTAGTTATTATTCGCAATCAATTTTACAAATCTTTATTGATTGTTTTGGTAAAGGCGTATTTGGGGAATTCCAGAAATAGGGTACAATACATTTTATTTCTCAGATTTTTTTTGCATGGATCTACTCAGTATCAGTAGCACTATCGATTCTAAACAAAAAAACGTGTCCCGAGGTCAGTTTTGTTACTTTTCATAAATTGGTGTTTGTAGGTAACAAAACCGACACTTATTTTTGTATGAAACTACTCCACTATAATCGATATCTTGATTCTGAGCAGATTCATCCAAAAATTTCTAATATCGGAGTAAAAATATAGTTGTACCATATTTCTCAAATTCCTCATTGACATTGCACCGAGATGCCGTGCGATGCGGCACATTTAATTGGGAGAATACATCGAGTTCTCATTTACCGTATTTTCTAAATAAAATGCGGTGCTTGGAGTCTCGGTGTGAAGGCTCAGGTTTCGGTCCCATTTCGCCACCTTCTCAAATCGTCTACTGTTCTGATTCACCAACATTCCTATATCGTTACTTTCCTATCTTGGCCGCATTCCGTGGGCCACAGTAATCAACTCGTCAACATTTCTATTTCGACCACGGTGTTAACTCGTCAACATTCCTATTTATACCAACCATAACCAAGCGATTTGTTTTTGATTCGTCATATTCCTAATTGATCATATTCTTAACTCGTCATATTCCTGATTCGTCATCCGTTCTGCCTTACCTTTTGAACGCAAGCGTCGGCTATAGACGACAGTACGGTAATACAAAATTAAACCTAACCGCATCCGCATAAGAATCAATTTTGTTCCTAACAAATACGATGCGTGGCGTTCAAAGTAAATTATTGTTTAATAACCTTGATACAAAGTATAACTACACTTATTAATCCTGTGAGCACGTGTTCACGGTTTCATTTGACTGTACAGTTACGAATTAGGAATATGACGAGTTAGGAATATGACCAATGAGGAATATGACGAATCGGGAACAAATCAACCAAGCAGCACTGTGGTCGATAAAAGAATGTGGACGAGTTGGCACTGGTGACCAAGTAGTACTGTGGTCGATAAAAGAATGTGGACGAGTTGGCACTGGTGACCAAGTAGTACTGTGGTCGATAAAAGAACGTGGACGAGTTGGCACTGGTGACCAAGTAGTACTGTGGTCGATAAAAGAACGTGGACGAGTTGGCACTGGTGACCAAGTAGTACTGTGGTCGATGAAAGAAAGTAGACGCGTTAGGACCAATATTGGTTCATGACAAACACATCCCTCGCAACGCATCCTCGCACAGCTCCGGTGGATACGCAGCCTAAGGTTGCGGGAACGCGTTGGATGCGGATGGCGCACGACCGATCTATTTGGGGAAGTTTGGGAGTGGCCTGTTTTCGGCTGAAAACACGTTGATTTTAACAATAAGGTACCTACCCGTAGTATGTGTAACATATTTTTGATATTGACTGAAAGCAACAACGCTATACCGATGTCTTTGGATTTGTCAATGAAAATACTGTCAAACAAAAACGCACAATCATGCGCAAGTTTGTTATGGGTTTTCGCGCCCCCCTGTGCGTTTGGCAACGGCTAGCAGCGTGTGACTCTCCCGTTTGTCGCGTAGGACGAAGCAGAGGTCGTGGTGCGCCGCAAGCCGCCGCGCGACAAGGAGAAAGACGGCAAAGACAAGGACCGCGAGCGGGACAGAGAGAAGGAACGGGACGAGAAGGACAGGGACAAGGAGAGGGACCGGCCGGAGCCGAGGGAGCGCGAGCGCGAACGCGACAGGGAGAGGGACCGCGAGAGAGAAAGGGATAAAGATAGGAAGGACGACAAGGAGAGGCGGAGGCGGAGCGTTTCAAGGTTAGTTAGTAGCCCAAGCGTGTAAATATTTTACTACCGCAAATTTCCGTCTTTTAAGCCCAGTTTAGACTTGCAAGAAAATCCGTGCACTGGCACTGTAAGCAACTGTGCGTTACATTGCGGCGCTCGATTGACCACTTCAAACTCGCTTCCTTTACTCTCTCGCAATGTAATGCAACTTGCACGATTTTTCTTGCAGGTCTAAACTCAGCTTTAGGAACAAACCCGTTCGTTTTTACAAGCTTTTATTTAGCTCACGGAGCTCGCCCCGTTTGTTTTATTCTTGGGTCAAATCTTAGAAGTCGAATTTGACCCACTTCCAGTGGTTGGATTCACCTGAAATTTGGTATACTTATGTAGGTTGGATGACAATGCAAGCACAGTCAACCAAAAGTACAGTCAGCTAAAAAGCTTGCTTTAAAAATTCAATTTTTAACAAAACTTATTATTTAATGGCAAAATAACTCATCATAAAAGTGTAACTTTTAATACGAGCCTTTTTCTGGTGTGCTTTTTGCTGAATTAACTTGCATTGTTATCCAACCTACTTAGTACTAAATATAAAGCCAATCCGACTACTAGAAGTGGGTCAAAGTTGACTTGCAAGATTTGAACCATTATGCAATGCATACATGATGTTATACAAAAGTTTGTAGCAGGTAATTCATTTTCACACGGATTTCTGGAATTCTCAACTTTAAATTTCATCTTTTTCCATGCTTCTGGATGTATTGACATCAGTTTGCTGTAAGTATTGGTCAGATAATTAGCCATAAATAGCCAAGAAAAGAGATGAAGTATCTTTTATACATGAAAGTTTTCATATCATAAGAGCCGTCATTTATTAGTCATTAGTCTCAACAACTCTGACAACAGTCAACAGGTATAATCGAAGAAATTGAATCGCTTACCAGGGGCCTGTTGCATAACAAAGTACAACTTATATTACAACTGCCTTTCTAGTTAATATAACTGAAGCGAGAGTTCCGCTTGTAATATTAGTTGTACTTTGTTATGTAACAGGCCGCAAGCTTTGTCACTGCAACGTTTTCGTTTTTCACCTTTAATCATAACTATCGTTGCAGGAGCAAGGAGCGTCGCGACGAGCGAGAGAAGGAGCGTGAGCGGGACAAGGAGCGCGAGCGAGAGCGGGAGCGGGAGCGCGAGGAGCGGGACAGAGAGAGGGAGCGGGAGCGGGAACGAGAACGGGAGAGAGAGAGGTTAGTACCCGATTTGTTTTAACCCGTCACGCGTCGTAGGGACTACGTTAGTCCCTAACTTTTTTTTGCGGCACATGTCCTAGAGCCTACTACTGAAGTCTCTAAGACATATCCCGCACAAAAAAGTTAGGGACTAATTTTAGTATGGTGGACAATAATAACTGGCCAGCTGCTGGTAAAGACAACTCAAGCGGGGCAAGGAGCGCGAGTGGGACAGGGAGAGGGAGCGGGAGAGAGGTGTGTAAGTGTAACTCTCGTAAATTTCAATCATCAGCATGCAGCAGCATTTATTTTTCTGTTGTTTTCTTTGTGTTTCTGTAATAATTAATGTATACATATATATTTTGTGCATATCATCGGCCATATAAATAATAAAATATAAAATAAATAAATAAATATTAGGGGACAATCTTACACAAATCGACCTAGTCCCAAACTAAGCAAAGCTTGTACTATGGGTACTAGACGACGATAAACATACTTATATAGATAAATAAATACTTAAATACATAGAAAACATCCATAAGTCAGGAACAAATATTCGTGCTCATCACACAAATAAATGCCCTTACCGGGATTTGAATCCAGGACCTCTTGCTTCGTAGGCAGGGTCACTACCAACTAGGCTAAAGCGGTCGTTAAATCATGCCATTCTATTCTTAGAAAGCTAACAGGGACAGTCTGATACAATTAATGAATTTTCCAGGGAAGCGCGCGAGCGAGAAAGAGAACGTGAGATCCGGGAAAGGGAACGAGAGAGGGAGCGCGACAGAGAGAGGTGAGTTCGGGACAATGCCAATAGGGATGATAACACTAATCAACTTGAATTCCATTTGTACTTCATAACAGTAAATCTGCAGTTCTAAGGTCGCCGCCTTAGGCGCAAACCACACAGAAGAGACGTGGGACGGGGGCGCGTCGCAGTCGCGGCGTCTATTGAATGAGTTTTCATACTGAATGTATAGAAGCGTCGCGATCCAAAGCAGACATGAGAGACGGGGCGGAGACGCGGCCTGCGACGCGCCCCCGTCCCGCGTCTCTTGTGTGTGGCTCGCGCCTCAGATTAGCAGTGGCGGCTGTATGGTTGCGATAACGCCGCGGCGCGGGTAACGCAAATTAATTTGTTTTATCAGATTAGCACTTACGGCTTGGTGCGGGAGTACCTAATGTATGGGTCTATAGTTGAGTTTTTGTAAATTCGCGTATTTGACACGAAATGTGTGATCTGTTGAAATTATTAAAAAAAAAATGATATTAGGGCTTTCAAAATACTACCTATAAGGTACTCTTACTTTTTTGATACAAAGTATTATTTTTTCTTATTATTATTTTGGAATATTTTACGTCCTACGGCGTACGGCGTCCTACGGATGATTAACAAATCATTATCATCATCATCATTTCAGCCGTAGGACATCCGCTGCTGGACAAAGGCATTGATACCCAATCATTACGGTTGGAAGGCTTGGAAGCGACTTTCATCCACCTTGAACCTGCGGCTTTTACCAAATCGTCCGTCCATCTCGTTAGTGGACTGCGCTTGCCAGTCTGTGGTCTCAATTCGAGAACTTTTCGGCCCCAATATCTGCGTGCTATATGCTCTGCCCATTGCCATTGCAGTGAGCTAATCCGTTTGACTATGCCGGTGACCCCTGCTCTTCTACGGATCTCTTCATCTCTTATTCGATCCCGTAGAAAAAATCCTTAGTCCTCTCCATAGCTCATTGTTCTTTTTATTAGTTTTGCGGTATTGACTGTTGTCGGTAGCCCTAGAGCAAGCGTAAAATTACTACACAGCGCGCCTTATCGCCTTGCCCCAGTCCTTACGCGGCCGCGATTGTATATTGCGAAATTGCTACTACGGTTAAAGAAAGTACGGGAAATAAGTTAAAAAAAAAATAATACAAGCTATCTTGACTGCTTGCATTTTCATCCTATCTACATATCCGTGTCAAATTTGGCGGGAGGCTCAATTTTCATTTCGAGGACCAGTCATGTGCTCTTCAAATATTTTGTACAATGCCATGGGTCAACGTATCTATAGAAAGTTAGTCATCCCAGCACGCTTCCGCAAGTGTGAAAAAAAGTTGTACGGATTTTACTTTCCACACGCGTGCGGAAAATTAACTTTTCAAATTGCCAAATCTCAAAAGGTTTTGTGTGAACCAAACCAGTGTTTAGAAATGAGACTACAGTGTTGTCTTTATAATTCAGCTTTGCGCAAATAAGAAAATGTTTGATGCAACCAAACGAATAAATTTCATTTCATTTCAATCTAACTAACTAGTTTGGCTCAGTGACCCAAAGTGAGTCTTGGCCTCCGAAAAGAGAGCACGCCACTTAGCCCGATCCTGCGCAGTTTCACGCCAATTACCGGCCTGAAGCTGTCGCAGATCCGCCTCCACAGCATCAGCCCAGCGATACTTCGGCCGACCAACCGGATGACGTCCAGTAGGGCGTCCCAAATATGCCCTCCTGACCCCTCGATCTCCCCATTCGCAGCAAGTGGCCGAGCCACCGAAGCCTGTGAGATTAAATCTCATTTCAATCTGATCAGTGTAATTTTTCTGTATGACTAAATAATGTGGCTGCGATGAAAATGCAATAACAGCAAGTATAATTAGCAAAAAAAAATATTTTTTTATACTGAGTGTTTTAGTGTCAGTGTATCATGTAGACTTGAGTGTTGGCAGGGTCAGTTTTAGTGTCATAGTGTCGTGTTCACCAGTGATAGCGATGCTAGCTCTCTGCTCGCTCTGTCCGTACATCCGTACACGGCGTGAGATTGCTCACGACCTGCGCAGGGCCGCTGCCGCTAGTCAGCCTAAAAAGTAAAGCGTTGAGATTTTACAATTAAATTACAAAAAGGGTTTTTGCGGCAGTGTAGTGGTGAAGCACGCGACGCAAAATGATAAAGAACTGGGTTCGATTCCCAGCCTAGGCTGTCTTTTCTGTTTTTTCATTGAGTCCTAGTTACAGTGGGTGAATCAACTATTTAGTGCCACCCGTTGCTATGTTTACACTAATTTTGTCCCTTAGACAACCTAAGCATTTTTCTATGAAACAGTATGAAGTGTCACTTGGACAACCGGGGACAGAGTAAACAACACAAAGAAGCCCTTGTTACTCGTACATAACCGAGTTACATTTCCAGCCATGTACAAGGAAAAAAATATTCTTCGCACAGAACCGGGTAATGTACTATTAAGAAATATTTGTTCTTTGCACATTACCAATTAACTGCAACACTGGCTCGATTTTTATTTATTGTTTACTCGGAGAACCTCCTTGGTTTTATGCCACGGCATAACGATTTCTTTGAACAAAACCGAGTAATGCAGGAAGAATATTTACATCCTCATAGAAAATTGGAAGTGTAATTGGTAATGTGCTAAGAACAAATATTTCTTAATACATTACACGGTTCGATATATTTTCCTTGTACATGGCTCGTAATGTAACTCGGTTATGTACGAGTAACAAGCGCAAAAAAGTTGATCTGTTTTAGCGATGACCTGTCCAAGCTGTGCATTTCCGAAACAATGTCTATTATCGCTTAACTATTTTTTTCCAGCACTGTTATAATACTTATAATTTAGCCTCTCGCCCGGCAGCTGTATTTAATAATAAAAATAAAATAAAAAATGTTTATCTTTATCTTTATTTGTTTTATTTGATTTAATTTGATTTAATGTAATTTGATAGAACTTGATTTATTTTAATTTAACTTAATTTGATGTAATTTTATTTGATTTAATTTAAGGTATTTAAATTTAATTTGATTTACGTAATCAAATTTAATTTGATTTGTCTTAATGAATGTTGCATGTTTTTAAATTAAAAGTTTATTAATATATGTGTACGCCTCACGGCAAAACCTAGCGATCTATAAAAAAATTGTAACACCTATATTCCTTCCTATACTTCATTTAATTTAGCATTGAAAAGCAGAGCAACATTATACGTATATTGCGTCTGGTCAACTATTTCTTACCTAGCAAATAGTACAATAGTCTGGGAGCCGCAAAATAAAATTGTTTTATTGCCACATTATTTGCGTGTCGTCAATTGTTACTCTAGTACAAACTGTAAAGAGATTACAGTTCACGAGCCGCAATATAATGTTGTTGTGCTTTCCAATGCTAAATTAAATAAAGTATTATGTTTTACAAATAAATAAATAAATAATAAATATTAGGGGACAATCTTACACAAATCGACCTAGTCCCAAACTAAGCAAAGCTTGTATTATGGGTACTAGACGACGATAAACATACTTATATAGATAAATAAATACTTAAATACATAGAAAACATCCATAACTCAGGAACAAATGTTCGTGCTCATCACACAAATAAATGCCCTTACCGGGAATCGAACCCAGGACCTCTTGCTTCGTAGGCAGGGCCACTACCAACTAGGCTAAAGCGGTCGTAAATAAATGATTGATTGATTGTTTACCTACAGAGAGCGCGAACGCGAGCGCGAGCGTTCCCGCGACCGCGAGCGCGATCGTTCGCGCGGGCGCTCGCGCGGCGAGGTCGACCGCCGCACCCGGGAGTTGGATGAAGAGGCCAAAGAGAAGAAGCGGCTGGAGAAGAAGGCCAAAGAGAAGGAGGCTGCCTACCAGGAGAGGTTAGTGGCTGTGCTGACGTTATTAGATATTTCGTACTAAATACAAACTGAAATATAGATGCACAGAAAAAACCCCAGAAAAAAGACCAATGCTGGGAATCGAACCCAGGTCCTCAGCATTCCGTGCCGCGTGCCATACCCCTACACCACCACTGGTCTAGAGATTAGACACGAATCTTTCCTATACATCATACATTTCAATCTGCTAAATCATCACCTTATGCAGTGACAAACGTAATAAAAAAAAAAATGAAGTTGAAAAAATATGTACAAAAAAAGATACTTCATAGCTAACTTGTTTGACGTTATTAGAATTAACCGCACATAAATACAGGGTGGAAAGTTGAGATAGGGCAGCAAGGGCAGCTTCTAGATCCCTTGCTGCTACGCGAAAATCGACGGTACTCTGACTCAACCTTGTATATGAAATTTTGCTAAATTGGAATAACCACTTTAGACACAAGGCTTAGGCTGCGTTTCCACCAGAGATGTGCGAGGATGCGTTGCGAGGGATGTGTGTGTCATGAACCGATAGGCACACTTCATTCACTTAGGACCTTTTAAATGAAATGTTTCTATTGGTTCGTGACAGACACATCCCTCGCAACGCATCCTCGCACAGCTTCGGTGGATACGCAGCCTAAAAGTGGTTATTCCAAATTCATAAAATTTCATATAGGAGTTTGAGTCTGAGTACCGTCGAAATGCTCCTAGGAGACCTTTACTAACTTTTTGAGTGATGACAATCGACATTCACAGTTTTTTGATAAAATGTACAGTCAGCGAAAAAATCGACAGATTAGACTTTTTTTTTAATGCCAATCGGTCCCATTTCTATCAAGGATTAAAACTCTTTGAGACCAACTAAGGTTAGAGTACTAGAGCACCCACAAATCAAAGAAATCTTTTTCAAATCAAAGAAAACAGATCGATCCTGTGCCCTCCGCATCCAACGCGAACCCACCTTAACCAGGTCGTCGCTCCATCTTGTTGGAGGCCTGCCTACACTGCGACATAGTCACGACACTAATTTGACACTTGACTTGACACTTGGTCAATTGGTGTCCATTCTCCCATGATTCATTTTTTTATTTAACTAACACTGATGATAATCATGACAGACTTCGGGCATGGGAAACTCGGGAACGACGCAAGGCGAAGGAATACGAGAAGGAGAAGGAGAGGGAGCGATGCCGCGAGGAGGAGAGGGAGCGAGAGGCGAAACGGCTGAAGGAGTTCCTAGAGGATTACGATGACGAGAGAGCGGATCACAAATACTATAAGGGGAAGGTGCGTACTATGCGTTTCAGTGTATATTGTTATTTATATTATCTGGCAGGCAGTTGGAGGGGCAACTAAGTCGTTGAGAATGCCAAATCCGCAAGGATAAGGACAATATAGCTCAAAAGTCTGGATTGTTTATTGTCTTTGTTGCTATATAGACATGAACGCTAAATGTATCTTTAGCAAAACGTCTGAATCTTAGAATGTTACATTCATGTCTATTTAGTAATTAAATTAAGACATTTTGAGATACAAACGTTTCGCTACCGGGCCATTTAAGGCTTGTTTGGACTAGGCTAGTATTTTAGTCTAGTAGCGAGTAAGTTAGTAGCTAAAGTATTCGCTACTGCCTAAAAATCGTTCGCATTACAGTCGAGTAATAATGAACTCGACTAAATCAACGGGTTCGGATTTGTTTAGCCGGCGGCCGAGTAAGAACGGGCGCGTGGTGGGGGGTGCTACTCACTACTAAACTACTAAAAGAAATAGAATAAAATGGATTGATTCGACTAAATTACTTACTAATCTACTCGACCAATTTTTTGGTGTTCAGACACGTTTAGCTACTAAATTACTCGCTACTAGACTAAAATACTACTAAGGGCCTGTTTCACCACCCATTGATTAATTTTAACTGACGGATAAATGTGATGTCGTCTCTGTCTATTCGAACAAAACAAACAGAGACGCCATCACATTTATCCATCAAATAAATTTGATCAATGGATGGTGAAACAGGGGGTAAGTCTACTAAGTAATAAAGACATTCTGAGTTAAAGATGTTTCACTACTAGAGTATTTTAAATTGTAACATTCTAAGATCCCAGACGTTTTGCTAAAGATACATTTAGCGTTCATGTCTATATAGCAACAAAGACATCACACAACCCAGACGTTTGAGCTATATTCTGCCGTCGTATTCATAAAAGGTACAACTGCAAACTTACTCAAAACAGAAACGGCATAAGTTTACAAAGAACAAGTGTGCACTTAGGCTTTTTCTGTTTCACAAAAAATGCTAGATGTGCCCCTTTTCCTTACGACGGCAGTATTGTCCTTTGGCGAAAAGGGAATTTTGATAGTACACCAAGCAACAAGATGGTTGACTGTGAAGTGATGTTTTCAGGAGCTCCAACGGCGCCTCGGCGCGCGTGTCCGCGAAGCCTCCGCCGACGGGCGGGAGCGGGCGCGCGAGCAAGAGGAACTGGCCGCGCTGCGGCGCGCCGTGTGGGGCGGCCGCCCGCCCGGGGACGCCGCCGCCGCCGCCGCCTTCGCGCGCGCCGCCCAGGACCTGGAGGCGCTGTACCAGCCGAGGCTGCTGGTGGACACCAGTCTGCAGGTACCACAGAGTACATGATACATGATACATATAGGAGGATAGAGATACCACTGCTATTCAACGGCACAACGCCATCTAACGCAAATTCCCGTAACTACTATTAGGACCGTCTATTACCATACTTATAATATCAAGGACCAATAATCACACGTACCGATACCAGCCCTGCTGTGCCACTGCCCATGGGCCACTGCCACAGCTTTTTTGAAACTAGAATTTAAAGTTGTTTTCATCTATTTTCTACATGATTTGATAAATAATATCGCCATCTAGTGCAAATTGACGGAACTAAAAATAGACATTGTTGGAAGTGAAAGCACCGTGATTGACACTTTGTACTGCAAGATCCGCCTGGCGGAGCTCCTATTTCAGCACTTATACGGGGCGTGCTTACCACCTTCTTCGCTCGGGAGCGTGGACAATCGCCATGTAAGGATGAAGTAAGGAAACAACGAGAGTCGATTAAATACTGTCTATATTAGAGAAATGAAGCCTTATTATCAGAGGGCGGAATTGCTAATGGCAAAAATCAAACTTCAATAGAGTTGGAACGATAAGTTCAATCACCTTTTACATAGATTATGTTACTGTTTTATACGATGAAAATTATTTCACAGGTGATTTGAATCCTTAGGTTGTATTATTGAAACTTAGGTAGTTTTAATAATGCAGTAGTAAGTTAAGTAGTTTTTAAAATTATCGTTTTGTATTTTCTTTTATTTAAATGTTATTGCGTAATGTTCATATGAAGTCTATTCTTGTTTGCTTATGGATTTGAGGTTTAGTTTTGTTGCCAAATAAATAAAGATACGCTAGGTAAATATAATTTCAGTTTAGTCGATAAAATTCAGCGTTCCAACTCTATTGGCGTTTGATTTTTGCCATGAGCTATTCCGCCCTCTGCTGATCACTGACACGTTGTACTGCAAGATCCGCCTAGCGGAGCCCCTATTTCGGCACTTATCCGGGGCGAGCTTCCCACCTTCGCTCGGGAGCGTGGAGGGGTTGTGGTTACGAGATCAGTAAGCGCCGTAATGTTAATAGCCGCGATTTGTAGTCGGATGAAGCTCCTAATTCATTGTTGTTAAAGCGCTAAAGTGTTAAATATCGCTGTTCTATGACACATTTGTAGAGATTCAAGGGATTTCTACCAACCATCCTTACTAGTAGATTGTTCAACAAGGGACTAAAACAAGCCATAATGACACGAGATATTTAGCCACCCGAGCGAGAGCGAGGGTGGCTATAATTTGAGTTGTCATTATGGTAGTAGTTTAGTCTCGCGTTAAACACTCTACTTTTCACTTTGAATGCGAGGAAAAAAACGACGTACAAAATTACTTTTTCTCAAACATCCAAGGAAATGTGGTCCTTATAGTCGTGACAATAGAACACGAAGTATGTCATTGTATAGCAGTTGAGGAAGATTCGTTCCAATTTCAAATTAGACGACAATAATGGAATTTCATACAAACATTGCTGGCCAAGGCCAGCAAAGAGATTGTCTTTTGTTTTAGTGGGTCGTATTTTCTTTTATTGACTATCAATGACATACTGCCCATTAAGAAAAATTTAGTTTGTGAATTTACTTTTTAATATCTTACTTGGCTAGATTTAATCAGGTATTCAATAAAATAAATAAGGATTGGCGTTTATTGTTAACAATTTATTATTAATAAGGTCGTAATTTTTGAACAAATATAAATCATCTCAAGATTTTGCGTCAAAAACATTAACTGGAACAGCTTACAAATAAATTGCTGGAAAATAAATATTTTGGCGGGAATAAAAAAAAAAACAATTTGAATTAAATATGAATATATAAGTTGAACATTCGTGTCATTTCCTTGGATTTATTTGAGAAAAGCACTATACAAGCCTTGGCCACGAACAGGGATTGCCGGCCTCGTATCTCTAGATGGCCTCGTTAACACTCGGCCATCTATTACTACTCGGCCGGCAATCCCCTATTTCGCGGCCGCTGCAGTAATGTACTATTTTACAACGTATGCTCAATACGAGCAATGGACATCTGTTCAAAATTCAAATAGCAAAAAAAAATTCCGCGGACTTTTCTTTTCTTTTATATTTTTTTGTAAAGTGCCGCTTTAAATGCTTGCATAATTAACCAACAGAAAACTTAAAAACTATGTTAAAACTAATTGGACTATGCATATAAAAATGATAATTGTTCATTCATTAGAATCGGCAAATAAATTAAACTAATTGAACTAACTAAGTTCACACACAAAATATATTGTTAACTGAAACACTTACCTGTGAATAAAGAAACGAAATTTTAAGTTTACTTTCTATTTGCCAATTCTTTGTTAAATTATATCTAATTAATTATACTTTCTATTTACTATTAAATGCAACAACTGACATCGCATCATTTTCAAGTCACGCCATATTAATTTTCAAACGTAACTGCTCTATCTACCGTACACTCCAGCACTGCTTTGCCGACAGTGCGGATTGCTATTTTATCGACAGAGCAGGGAAAACTGCTTTATCGACAGCGCTTTTAAAAAAAAAAACAAATTAAAAAACACCTAAGCTAAAGGAAATCCTTCTTTACATGCAGAATAAAATGAATTCATGTTTAATATAATTAAATAGATTAATATTCGTAATTTAACTATTCATCGTGTTTCACGAAATTATAATTTTTTAGATATTTTTTATACAGTTGTCATTTTAAGGTTATTTCCACGCCCTAAAGGCTTCCACAGACCGAAGCGCAGGGCGCTACGGAGCGCTATGGAGGCACTGAAAATGGCGATAATCCTCCATTCACAAACACCGTGATTGGCAGTTTAGGGGTTTCCAAAGTAAATTCAAAAAAAATTACTTTAATCCCTAGAGATCAAAAAAGAGCTAAAACAATTACTTTGCTCACCCGCGACCTTAAAATAGTTACGTTTATGCAAGAAATGTGCGTTCATGCAGTTCCTCCACCTCCACACTGTACGAACACACACAAATCACATAAACCCAACCATCACCACCACCAAGCTACACTGACGCGTTTCGAACTCAACCAGAGCTCATCTTCAGAGTTACCACAACCGTATGCTATGCTACCAAATGTTAAACTCCACAAACACACAACATTTGGTAGCATAGCATACGGTTGTGGTAACTCTGAAGATGAGCTCTGGTTGAGTTCGAAACGCGTCAGTGTAGCTTGGTGGTGGTGATGGTTGGGTTTATGTGATTTGTGTGTGTTCGTACAGTGTGGAGGTGGAGGAACTGCATGAACGCACATTTCTTGCATAAACGTAACTATTGTAAGGTCGCGGGTGAGCAAAGTAATTGTTTTAGTTCATTAATATGGACCTCCGCAAAGTAACGCCTGATTCAATAAATTAAATCAAAAAAGAGGTTTAGTCCCGATATGCAGAGACTAAAGTAACATTTTAAGAGCATGAGAAGTGAAAAATATATTACTAGCCTAGGCAGTAGCCACTACCAGACACCAGTCTGCAGGTCACTGACACTTTGTACTGGATGATCCGCCTAGCGGAGCTCCTATTTTAGCACTTATCCGGGGCGTGCTTCCCACCTTCTTCGCTCGGGAGCGTGGAGGGGTTGTGGTTACGAGATATAGCCGCGACTGGTAGTCGGATGAAGCTCCTAATTCACTGTTGTTAAAGCGTCGAAGTGCTAAATATCGGTGTTCTATGACGCATTTGTAGAGATTCAAGGAATTTCTACCAACCATCCTTACAATATATTACTAGCCTAGGCAGTAGCCACCACCAGACACCAGTCTGCAAGTCACTGACACTCCAACACTGACTGACTTTAACTTAGGAGGCCGAAAGGTGTCACCCGCACGCAACTTCGCTCGTGAGTACAAGACTCGTTGTGGTTACAAGATCAATAAACGTCTTAATTTTAATAGCCTCGATTCATCATCATCATCATCATCATCAGCCTATGCTCGTCCACTGCTGGACACAGGCATCTCCCATGGCACGCCACTGAGCACGATCCTCGGCCACTCTCATCCAGCTCTTGCCAGCCGCCTTGCGAAGATCATCGCTCCACCGAGTCTGAGGATGTCCCACGCTACGTTTGCCGATCCGTGGTCTCCACTCAAGAACTCGTCTACCCCAACGGTTATCGGTTCTTCGGGTTATATGGCCGGCCCATTGCCACTTCAGCGTGCTAATGCGGTGGGCTATGTCGATAACTTTAGTTCTCTGTCGGATCACTTCGTTACTAATTCGATCTTTTAGAGAAACTCCGAGCATCCGAGCCTCGATTACTCGTAGACTAATAGTTAACAAGGCTACCTTAGCGGAGCTCCTATTTCTGTACTGTGACAGCGCTAAAGCCACTGAATATCGCTGGTCTGTGACACATATATTTTTGAAGATTTAGGCGAACTTTACGAGTCAAACTTACAATATATTTGACCTTATGTTTTTTTTTGTCAGGCCGAGCAGCAAAAGCAGAGGGAGCACGAACGCGCCCTTCAGCGCGAAGAGGCCCGCAGAGAGGTAAGTGCTTCCTACTTGGTACACACACACAGAAAGCAGCGATTCGTTACTCTATATAGTGTCCCCGTTTTTACCCTTTAGGTACAGAACCCTAAAAAGATCACTTATGCTGTATGAAATTCCATTATTGACCTCTCGTCTAGCCGCACCTGCAAGTACTTCGCGGCCTATTTATTATAAGGAACATAACATCAATATTTCATTGCATGTTTGAGAAATAGTACATTATTATCGTGGCCTGGAAGTAGGCAATTGCTGGCTGAGTTTGAGTATTAAACGGACGAGCTTGCGAGTCCGTTTACCTAATACGAAGCTAGCAATTGCTATTCCAGCCGAGACTAATATAAAGCTTTTCTCAAAAATGGTGAAGGAAAAAATAGAATAAACTTTTACTAATTAAATAGGTACAAAAAATTTCAAATTACTTAAAATTAAATATCATTAAACTCTTTCCCGCCTTTTTCCATTAAAAAAAAAACTGCAACTGTATTTTTCTACCGAAAACACTACAAGCTGTTTCAAACACAATAAAAAAAGTCTGGAGTTTCCACAAAACAACTGATACCGGTCATTTGAATTGGCTGTATACGAATAGTGCCAACTTATTGCCATGGCCGTTTTAACTTTTTAAAAAGTTTGAGACTCGACAATAATGGAATTTGTATGCGACATTGTTGTCGAGTTTATCGAGCCTGCAATGTTTTTAACTTTTAAATTTTTTTACTGACCATAAACTATGCACTTCACGTTCTGATATGTAAAGAATAATGTCAACTTTTACGGATATTTTTGAGAAAAATTAATTTATTCTTATTCTCATGGTTCGTTTTTTGTCGCCAGGCGCGCGAGAAAGCTGCCCGGGAACGGGAGCGGTATTTACGCGCGGCCGCCAGTCGGCAGTTGCCCACAGAAGCGGAACCCATCGACTCGGACGACAGGTAAATACGCTAAAATCGCTGTCAATTGAAATTGCGAACAATGTAAATAAACCATTTAATACCTCGCACAACGTATCAGCATTGCTATACAGCGAGGTAATGCTGCCAGTGTCTGGGTCCACGCCGCGGGGGGAACCTTTTGTTAATTTTATTTAGTTTTAGTTTAAGCTAGTTTTATTTTATTTATAGTTATAGTATTAATTTATTATTGTTATTGTTTCTTAATATTTGTATTTTAAAGTCATTATTAAACATTTTCTCAACCATTTAATGAAATATCCATATTCTAGCACTTGTTTATTGTTTTAATGGTTTAGGATAGTGTTGTGGTAAGTATTGATTAAATAAACACACGGATTTAGCAGTATTTGATGAGGGAAAATGGAAATTAAAGACATTTTTAATACAAGGTTTGTTTACATTGTTTGCAATTTCAATTGACTGACAGTTTATATTTTAAATATATGATCATGTGCGAAATTGGGGATGTCTAAAAGAAATGCCCATGGTTTTTATATTTTTTTCTTTGTATAGAAAAGTCAATTATAAGAAACTAATTTCAATATTTTGTCATTTAGTTCTCTACTTTTTTCAAAATTAATTATTGAAACTATTTTAGTTGATGACGTCAGATTATAATTGAGGGCTCCCACAGTGCCAAATTTCTAAATCTATCTAAATGCGTACGATAAGGCAACCCCTTTAATTATTTTTTGCGTAGTGGTACACTATACACTGTGCTACTGCACTGTGCACTGTGTTACTGGCACTGACAAAGTGCTAGATGTCAGACAGCGGGTCCAAATCAAACTCCGTAGTATAATCCACGCGTAAATTGTGAAGAATTCTAACCACGCAGAATAAAGTACGACTTGAACCGGTCACGCAATTTACACCAATGAATGTCAAATGAAGGTCATTGCTTATTTGTTATATTATAAATTCATTACATAATATTAAAATTAAATAACTACAGAAAACGAGTTAAAAAGCATTTATCTCGAAATGGTTTTCGATTTACTATACATTGCAAAAAAATAGACATCCCCAATTGAAATTTACCATGTGGTTTAATAATAATAATAATAGCCTTTATTTTATTAACAATCTTATAATTACATTTCATCTTATCGCTACTGAAATTAATATTAAAAAAGTTTTAGTTTCTGAAATAGATTTATAAGATAACGTTTATATTAGACAACGGTTTCTTGATTGCCTTGCTCTCCAGCATAGGCCTTCCCAATGGATTTGTATGGATGACATTGTCAATATACAGAAACTCCTTTTTAGGGTTCCGTAGTCAACTAGGTAGGAACCCTTATAGTTTCGCCATGTCTGTCTGTCTGTCTGTCCGTCCGCGGCTAAGCTCAGAGATCGTTAGTTACTAGAAAGCTGAAATTTGGCATGAATATACATATCATATCAGTCACGCCAACAAAGTGGTAAAATAAAAAAATAAAAAATAAATTTCTTTTAGGGTACCTCCAATAGACGTAAAGGGGGGTGATTTTTTTTTCTCGACTAACCCTATAGTGTGTGGTATCGTTGGATAGGTCTTTTAAAACCATTGCGGGGTTGCTAACATGATTTTTCTATTCAGTGATCTGTTTGCGAAATATTCAACTTTAATGTCGATACCTCCTAAGTATACTGGTGTAAAATTTTTCATTAAAATCGACCCCCCCCCCCTCTAAAATTTAAACTTTTGGGTGGAAAAATTTGAAAAAATTCAGAATGGTAGTAAATATATCAAATTTACTAGGAAAATTATAGCGGCTAAGATTACTTGTATGGCCATCATTATTTAAGATGTTATTGTTTGTCCGCAGTGGCGGAGGCGCGGACGCGGCGCTGGCGGGCTCCCCGGAGGGCTCCAGCACGCCGCCGCTGGACACGCCGCCCGCGCCGCCCGCGCCGCCGCCGCGCCGCCACAAGCACCACCATCATCACCATCAGCGGGAACAGCACACGCCGCAGGTACCAGACCACCCATAGCAACGCCGCGCGCCGGCTGCACGCACGAAAAGGATGACTCAGGATAACGTACTATCGCCCCAAGCGCCAGATAACCACCTTAAAGGCCCAGTTTGAAAGAAAGAAAGAAAGAAACATATTTATTCGTGACATAATCTTAATAAATTAACAAAGGACAACGGTAAAAGGTACAAACATTATCACGAAATGGTCCCAACTCAGCATGATGTCGGCCGTGAAGCCGACGCTGGTCTTCCGTTGGAACCATTTCACCAACAATAAAACATAAACTGTTCAGTGAAACCGACAACTGAAAAATAAAAAAAATAAAAAATACAAAAGGAAACTATAAAAAACATACAAGAAAACAAAACGCACAATGGTGTCTGCGTAGACTGAACGCCTTTGCCCTTGCCACTTATTATAACCAAAACGAAAACATGGAAACTAGACAAATTTAGTTATAGTTAGGGAGGCGAGGTAGCTAAATGGCGTAATTCAACGGCGCCGTCGAGACCTATCAAAATCGAAAGACAAAATAATTTCGAAAAGAAAAGCTCGTATGGCAAAAACCATTTTAGCGGTGGGTTTGGCGTGTACGGTTTTACAAAAATGTTAAAAAAAACAGTTACTTGGGCATTCTCGAGCGCGTCAGATATTCATACTACGTATGCCCCGAGTGCCTCTGATAACAACGGTATACTAATCTGCCGGTTTGCGTGGTGGGGGTAGGCATATAAAGTAGTCAAAAATGCAAAAAAAAAAATTTACTCGAGCGCGTCAGATTTTCGGAAGGGATGTTAAGTAGGCCCCAAGGAAGCTCCCTTTAAAAAAACTGACGATTTCGGCGTGACGATAAGTTACGATGAATTTTTGAAAATGCAAAAAAAAAAAGTTTTTTTGAAATACTCGAGCGCGTCAGATTTTCATAGGGGAGGTTTATCTCGGTATCCTGAAAGCATATTTTTTTAATCTGACAAAAATGTTGGTGGGTTCTCTTAATCTGACCGAAAAAGGTTTTTTGGTTTCTTTTTTTTAATTTCTTTCTCCTTGATAAAATGGGGAATTTAAGAATGACAATAAAGCGATAGATACAACCAACGTAAATGTAGATGAAATGTAGTACGAAGTGTATTATTTATTGTATAAAAAAATGAAATGATATAAAAATTGGATTATAATTGTATTGTTATGTATGATCTTTACATTTTTGCTCAATACAATTCATCTTCTTCTTCTTCTTCATATCAATTTTTTTTTAACACGCTTAGTTTTCGAGATATACTCAAAAAACCGGGAGTTTGAGTTTTTATGATGCTTCAAGTCAAAAAGTTTTAACTTTGGACAAAAATGTAAAGAGACCTTTTTTGTGTAAAATAAAATTACCTTTTTTGTTTATTTAAACTTTTTTTTTGTAAAATGTATCGTTCGCGACTTATATGCCGTAACGCGTTCTTAGGAAGACGAAATGGCTCCTCCACACTTCCGATCATGCGGAAACCGGCAGATTTTGTATTTTTAGTAAGTTTTAGATTATATTCTTCAAAATAAAAAATAAAAAAATCGCGCTCGAGAATGCCGGATTAACGTTTTTTTTTACAAGTTCGCGACCCTATAACTCGGCGGCGTCAAGGACTTATCGTCAAATTAGTTAAATTTAGTCTTTAAACACTAAAATCAACCCCCAATATCTTAATCTGACGCGCTCGAGTATTTCAGACTATCCATTTTTTTTTGCTAATCTGATCGTCTATCCTAGGCGCGCGTCACTACATATAGAGCTAAATACTTTACAAGGTTGTTCTATTAGGTCTAAGGTATCTCTCATATCTTAAACTGCCACGCTCGAGTATTGCCGAAAATTCCCCTATTCGCCTCCCTAACTATTAGGCATGAATGACACAAACAAACAATGGCAATATAATATTACAAGAATAAGTGAAAATACAGAAGATGGAAGCAGTAAATTATAAACACACAACCGCAAAGCAGACGGGGAAACAAATAATACAGGTATGCAGTACTAATGTTCCCGCTGATTTTCATACATATATGTTATTATGTCCTCTCTAATTTGTTCAACCATTCTGCAGACCAACCCAAGCAGTGAGTCACTAAAGTACGAAATATGCTAAATACGCTAAAGTACGATGGCAGCAACAAGGAAGCACCCAACCACCACTCAAGGCAACATCCACAGCCGATCGTAGATGGGCCGCGAACATAAAGTTTGCGTGCAGTGGCTAGACATCTGTCCATAACAATCCATAGCAATAAACATCAACGGCTGCAAGCAAATTTGTTTTGAAAATGGGTATCTGGCGCTTGGGGCGATAGTACATAACGCATTGTCCCGTTACGCTCGAGCCGATGAACGATTGGAGCGAGAGCGCGGCACGAGCGAGCGAAAGGCACAATCGGCAAAAGTATGCAATCATTTCATCAATGTTTTGTTATGACGTTGTCACGTTAAACTATCGTCCGTAAACCGACTTTACAGACAACCGGTTTTTGACGTGACAACGCCTAATAAATCGATGAACGCCGGCTGCATACACGAAAAGGATGACGCGGTCCCGTACATGTACCTACAGAGCAGTGACGGCCAGTATGTACAAGAGAGAGAACAGCGAACGTCAGCATGTACAATGTGGGGTTGGTGCGGGGGGGAGGGGAGGAGTGGGGTTGGGGTAGGATGCACCGTTTTCAAGATATTTGACAAAACACCGGTTCTCGTCCGATCGCCGAGGTTAAGCAACGTCGGGCGCGGTCAGTACTTGGATGGGTGACCGCCTGGTTTCATTTTTGTTTTTTGAATGTTTTGTTATGACGTTGTCACGTTAAACCATCGTCCGTAAACCGACTTTATAGACAACCGGTTTTTTATAGAGTTACTAGCTGTTGCCCGCGACTCCGTCTGCGAGGAATAGGGGTATAAAAAATAGCCTACGACTTATTCTTAGACCTACCAAATACGGAGACAAAAAATTGATAAAAATCGATCAAGCCGTTTCGGAGGAATTCGATAACAAACACCGTGACACGAGATTTTTATATTATTAGATCTTATCCAACTTGTTCGTTGTAGAGTTCCGACGGTGGCACGACGCCGCCGCGGCCGCCCTCCGGAGCTGAGCACGTACATGCGCACGCACACACGCACACTAGGAGACATGTGAGTATATACATCATCATCATCATCATCATCATATCAGCTGAAAGACGTCCACTGCTGAACATAGGCCTCCCCAAGGCTCGCCAAACAGATTGGTCCCGTGCCATCCGCATCCAACGCGATCCCGCAACCTTAACCAGGTCGTTGCTACACTGCGTCTTCGGGTCCGTGGACGCCACTCGAATACCTCCGCGCAAGAACTAAAGTCACCGACATAGCTCGAAGAATCGCCAGACTCAAGTGGCAGTGGGCAGGGCACATCGCTCGCAGAACTGACTGACGGCCGATGAGGCAAAAAGGTTGAGTATACACCGTGAAATTTTAGTGGTTGTTTTCCCGAAACGAGGTGATTTAGTTTCGATTGTACAATCGATTTATAAGTACTATTTTGACTAGAGTCAAAAATCCAATTGTGAAAACGAAAGTCGAAAATGACCGCAAACCAATAGTAACGCTTCGTTGGAACAAGTAGCGTACGATCGTACGATAGGTTAGGTACCAACGAAGCGTTACTATTGGTTTGCGGTCATTTTCGACTTTCGTTTTTCACAATTGGATTTTTGACTCTAGTCAAAATAGTAATTATAAATCGATTGTATAATCGATACTAAATCACCTCGTTTCGGGAAAACAACCAATAAAATTTCACGGTGTATACATTACGAGAAATTGAAGGAATTGAAAAAATATGTGCGATATTACACATGAAATTTACCATGAGTTTTACGGTGAAGAAAAACTTCTTGAAAAGCCAGTTCTTGCGGGGGACTTCAATTGCGTGTGTGAAGTTCCCAACCCGCACTACCATGTTGGAGACTATGGGATCATACTGAACAGAGATTTGTGGTGCAACACTGGGACGCATATAGGCCGAAGATGATTACAATAAAATTACATAAAGTTTACCACTGACAGATGGTTTGCCTTCATTTCATAATCAACTTTAACGACCTACAAATAGAGCCAATTTTAGAATACTGTTACCCACGTTTGCAGATTCTGTAATAGCTACTTTATTTGTATGGTGTTCAAGTTGGAAAAAAGTAAACGTATTGTATGAATGACTTAGTACGTGAATAATATAAAACTCTAATCTATTGCTCTCAACGAAAAAAAGTTGTCTACTAAATATATCTAAATATATCTACACGTACATTTACACGTAGGAATAGGACCAAAGTAATTTACACTCCGAGAGTGAAATCTAAATTTGCAAAGAGACAACAACCTGCACAATGTGCCAACCTGTGTAATGTTATAAACAAACACTTAGAAATTTATTCATTGACTGCATATGAGTGTAAAGCTAAATTAACTAAATGGTTAAAAACTAAAAGCTATATTGATATTGAGAATTTAATTCAGAAACCTGTATGATGATTATCACACCCGCGCGCACGCATTAACACACACATACACACACACACACACACACACACACACACACACACACACACACACACACACACACACACACACACACACACACACACACACAGTCGCACCATACCTACCATTAATATACATAAGTTGCCTCACTTTATTTTTATTTTTTATTTTTTGTTGTTATATTTTAATAAAACTTAATAAAAATAGTTTAGAGTACCTACACCTAAGTAGTTTTAAGTTACATAACATGGAGGAGCGGTGTTCTCTTAGTACGAGTATCATGATACTCAAAAAGAGGCACCAGCACAGTTACTGTCATAACTAACTAAGTTACTGAATAATTTTTTTTTTTTCATTTTCAGTCTGGTGCGGGCGGCGCGTCGGAAGGCGGTTCCCCTATCACCATCAGTTTCAAAGCTGGTCGGGATGCACACAGTCCGAACGGTTAGTTACTTTACTATAATAAACGATGCCCAGATGGCCTAGTGGTTAGAGAACCTGACTACGAAGCTTGAGGTCCCGGGTTCGATTCCTGGTCGGGGCAGACATTTGTGTGAATAATACGAATGTTTGTGCTCGAGCCTTGGGTGTTTAATATGTACTAGGGGCGTTCAATAAAAAGTGAGAATGAGTATGTTATAAACAACTTTTACTAAATGTCATTTTATTTTTCGACATAGTCACCTTTTAGCATAATACACTTAGTATATCTTTTTTCTAAACTTAAAATTCCATTTTTAAAAAAGGTCTCATCTTGAGTACTTAAAAAATCTTGTACTGCAGCGACTACCGCGTCGTCGTCTTCAAATTTCAGGCCTCTCAGGTATTGTTTCAATCTCGGAAATAGGTAGAATTCACTGGGAGCGTAATCTGGTGAATACGGAGGATGCTTAAGGATATCGAACCCAGCATCACGAATTGCAGCCATTGCAACGGCGGACTTGTGTGCCGGGGCATTGTCCTGGTGGAACAGCACAACTTTCGAGAGTTTACCTCGCCGTTTTTCGCGGATCTCATTGCGCAATGTTGCTATTTGTTTGGCGTATAATGTGCCCGTAATAGTGGCTCCATGCTCGAGATACTCAATCATTAATACCCCTTTACCATCCCAAAAAACAGAGCCCATGACCTTACCAGCAGATGGGCTCACCTTGAATTTCTTCGGAGTTGGAGATGATGGCCTTTTCCATGTCATAGACTGCAGTTTCGTTTCCCATGGGAGGGATGGAGCCATGTTTCGTCCATTGTTATAAATCGCGCCAAAAAAAGTTCCCGGTCTTGCTGCATCAGGTTCAAAGCTTCTTGACAAATCTCTAGTCTAGTTTGTTTTTGCGTGTCAGTAAGCATTCTTGGTACCCAACGCGCAGATACCTTTTTCATACCCAAGCGTTCATGTAAAATATTATGCACGCTCCCCGTTGAAATCTTTACATTTTCAGCAATAAAACGAACCGTGACACGACGATCCGCCAAAACTGAGTTTTCGACTTTTTTCACAATTTCTTCAGTTACTGCTGTAGTAGGGCGTCCGGAGCGGGGGTCGTCCATTGTCGATGTTCTTCCACGTCTAAATTCGGCGCACCAACGTGCGACTGTCCGAATACGGAGGAGCATTAGACCCTAAAGTGTCCCGCAAATCCAAATTGAATTGGTCCGTAGAAAAATTTTTCAAACACAAGTATTTGATAACGGCGCGCAGTTCAATTTTCTCAATTTTCGCTAACGTACTCAATAGCATTGCAAAGAAATTACCGTATATTTTTTTAAACAAAAGACAGTTAGTTTGTTTTTCATAGCAATCAGCTAGATAGATTAGCTTTATCGGCCAGTATTTAATTTCGTAATATTAAAAGAGTTTGCATCTCATTCTCACTTTATATTGAACGCCCCTCGTATTTAAGTATGTATCTATCTATATAAGTATGTTTATCCGTTGATTAGTATAAGTACCCACCCATAACACAAGCTTTGCTTAGCTTACTTTGGGACTAGGTCAATTGGTGTGAATTGTCCCGTGATATTTATTTATTTATTTATATTATAGCTAGAATTTAACGGATCAACATACGAGGCGGCGTGCGTGGTCATGATAAAGATTGTGTTCGTTTTTCAATAGTCAATTTTTTTGGCGAGACAACGTCTAATAAATCGAACGCCGGCTGCATACACGAAAAAGGATGTCGCGATGTAACGTACATGTACGGGACATGTTCCGTACTGGTTGGGGGGGGGGTGAGGGGGGGTTGGGGGTTTAGGAGTTGCAGGCGTTTCAAAGGGCGGATGAAAATTTCATTGATTTTGCCGTAGGATGCACCGTTTTCAAGATATTTGACAAAACACCGGTTCTCATCCGATCACCGAGGTTAAGCAACGTCGGGCGCGGTCAGTACTTGGATGGGTGACCGCCTGGTTTCATTTTTGTTTTTTGTATGTTTTGTTATGTATGACGTTGTCACGTTAAACTATCGTCCGTAAACCGACTTTACAGACAACCGGTTCTTTTTATCGGATTTGATCGCGCACAACTCGATGTGAAATCTAGCTGATCCTATTTAAATCCCTTAAAATATTAAATTTAATTCCAAAGTTTTAACTACTTTTTAGTTTGACGCTTCGTGCCTTGACACAACTCTAGCCTAACTTAACTTTTTTTTTCAAAAAAATATCGTTACAATGTCGTTTACCAGAAGGCGACGTGCATTGTGGACGGTCAATCTATAATTATTAAAAAAAAAAACAATGCTGGAGCACTAAAGTCTCCAGCAACGTTGCTTCCAGAAAAGTCTAGTTAAAAACATTTAAATAATGTAAAAAACAAGAAGCGACTATATTTTATTCGCCAAATAAAAAAAAAGTTAATACGATAATTTTTATTTATGTCTGCAATAGATTTAGGTGTTGTTAAAAATACACCTCTTCTAATCACAACGATGAAAAAGGTGCCGGATTATTTTGTTAATTGTCAGTTACATTTTTATTTGTTTGTTTCCTTTTTAGATTTTTAAGAAAAGCGCTGTTATCTGTTTGTTTGTGTTGTTTGCAGCGGACGCGGGCGGCGGCATGCGGCGCGTGCACGCCGCTTTTGCTGGCGATGATGACGAGCCGCCGCCGCAGCCGCCCGCGCAGCACCACCACAGAGGTAACGCACTGCACTCACTTGATCATTCACTCACTCGATCATTCACCCGCTCACTCACTCAATCACTCACTCCGTCTGTCATTCGATGTTTCACTCACTCACCCTCACACACACTCGCTCACTTACTCAATCACCCAGTCACTAGTTTAGTGTTTTAGTCAGTAGTTTCATGTTTAAAGTCACTCGCTTAGTCACTCACTCAGTCAATGAGACAGTCAGTCACTCGCTCAGTCTTAGTTCGCGACCATTGACGTACAATAAAACAACTAGACTCCCAATCACGCTCAAAAATTGTCCGAAGCAAAAGTCTGCACACGCGTCTATTGTGCAGAGTTTTGGTTCAGTTGTGTTTCGACCGCGCGTTGATTACAACGTCACTTCTCGCCCCGTATTCGTATATGTCTCTTTCGCACCGTAATCAAACTCACGAGAAAAAAAGAGACAGACAGTCTAGCTTCCGCTTCGCATGACCACTCCACTGCATTCTTTACTCTTTAGGCGGTTTCCAGCGCGTGACGTCATGTCACTACTTCGAACGATCGTATTCAATTGACATTAAACATTACTGCTACGAAATAAGGTGTTAATTTGAATTAATGCTGTTAATGTTATCTGTATAAAATGATGTATACGTACACACAACGCCGCTCGGACGTTTTTTGAGGAACTTTGTTAAGCGATTGGGAGTCTAGTTGTTTTATTGTACGTCAATGTTCGCGACACGATTATTTACGGACATACATCAACATAGCTAATCTACACAATATATATGATGGGCGACTAATAGCCATTTGCGTTCTCATACAAGCTCATTCACACGCTCTCTCATTAACTAACTCACTCACTCACTCACTCACTCACTCACTCACTCACTCAGTCAGTCCTAGTTGGCGACACAATGATTTACGAACATACTATCTACATTATGGGTAATCTACGCATTCCCCATGACTGGCAACTATAGGCATTTTCGTTCTTAGACGAACTCGTTCACTTGCATATGTTTCCTATATGCAGCCAAACATAACGAATGACGTTCATTTTGTCCGGGAACGGTTGCGTGTTAAGTGTAGCTTAGTTTAGCGTTGGCATTTGCGTGGTGTTGGTGATATTAGGGTCACGCGTTCATTTATACTGTGCCCGACGAGGAACCCGACAGATTCAAAACAAATTCCTCACGTTACGGGTCCCAAGATACAGGCTCAGTCTAGTTTGGGGCCCACTGGATACTGTTTATGTAAACGCTTTTACTGTAAACAAATATTTTCTTATTTCTTTCTTATTTCAAGCAAAAAATTTAGTATAAAGTCAAGTAATGATGTAGAAGTAATGTAGAAATCTATTATATGAGTAAATAAACTAAAAAAAAAAAAAAAAAGTTGATTTGGTATAGTTTGGGAGATATTTAGTTTTTTCATCACTGGCAACACACACTGGTCAAAAACGTTCAGCTTGAGGTACAACGATATTTTGGAAGTGGGTGAATCGACTTTTTAGTGCCACCCGTTGCTATGGTTACACAAATTTTGTCCCTTGGACAACCTAAGCATTTTTCTACGAAACAGTATGAAGATGTCACTTGGACAACCGGGGACAGAGTAAACAGCACAGAAAAAGCTGATTCACCCACGTACTTCCCGAACGCCCATTGTTTATTTATCACTTTATCATCATCCCAGCCTATATTGAGCACGAATATTTGTTCTTCAGTTATGGATGTTTTCTATGTATTTAAGTATTTATCCTACTAATATTATAAACGCGAAAGTTTGTAAGAATGTATGTATGTATGGATGGATGTTTGTTACTCTTTCACGCTAAAACGGTTAGACGGATACTGATGAAATTTGTCACACAGATAGTTTATAATCCGGATTAACATATAGGATACTTTTTATCCCGGAAAATTGCATAGTTCCCGCGGGATAGCGATAAACGAATTCTTCGCAGGAATGCCAAAACCGCTAGAGTTACACATATGTAATGTATGATGGAAATGTTTATCTTAAATAGTCCTACAAAAAAAACCGCCACAGTATATATCTTTCGAAATTCCCACGGGATAGGGAAATATCTAAACTTTCTTTGTTTTTTTTGTTTATAGCAGAATGTCTGAAACTATTGAGCCAATTTTAAAATTTCTTTTACCATTAGAAAGCTACACTATTCTTGATTGACATAAGTTACTTTTTATCCGGGAAAATTAAAAATTCCCACGTGATAGAAATAAATTAATTCAATTTCGTACCTGATTTTAATAATTCTTACATATTATGTGATATGACTATCCCCGATTAACAAAAGCTATTTTTTCTTCGGGAAAATACAAAATTCCCACGGGATAGAAAAAACTGAATTCAACTTCGGGGCTGATTTTGAAAATTCTTTCACCAATAAAAAGCTACAACTATTCCTGATTGGTATAGACTACTCTTCTTCGGGAAAATGAAAATTCCCGCGGGATAGAAATAAGTGAATTCAACTTCGGGGCTGATTTCAAAAATTCTTTTACCAATAGTAAGCTACAGTATCCCTTATTTACATAGGGTACTTTTTCCGGGATAATAAAAAATTCCCGCGGGATAGAAATAAGTAAATATTCAACATCGGCGCTGATTTTAAAAATTCTTTCATATGATATGATATGACTATCCCCAATTGACATAGGCTACTTTTTCTTCAGGAAAATGCAAAATTCCCACAGGATAGAAAAAAACTGAATTCAACTTCGGGGCTGATTTTGAAAATTCTTTCACCAATAGAAAGCTACACTATTACTGATTGATATAGACTACTCTTCTTCGGGAAAATGCAAAATTCCCGCAGGATAGAAGTAATACAATCCAAACTTGTGGCTGATTTCAAAAATTCTTTCACTAATAGTATGCTACAGTATTCCTGATTGACACAGGTTACTTTTCTACGGGAAAATACTAAATTCCCACGGGAAAGAAATAATTGAATTGAATATAGGGGCTGATTGTTAAAATGATTTCACTAATAATAAAAAGCTATGATGTCTCTGATTTTCAAAAAAGGTCAAAAAAGGAATTTCTATCCCGCAGAAACTTTACTTTGCACTTTCCGGGATAAAAAAAGCCTGTTTCAATCAGGCACAGGCCTCCTCCCAGAACGAGAGAACTTGGGCAGTAGATTTGGGAACTTCACCCCACCATTGAATTTCTTCTCAGGTGTGTGTAGCTTTCCTCGCGATGTTTTCCTTCACTATAAAGCTCATGGTAAACTTCAAACGTAATTTACCACATGAATTCGGAAAAACTCAGAGGTGCAAGCCTGGGCTCAAACTTACGACCCTCAGCTTAAGAGTCCATAGGTCTGACCACTAGGGCACCACGGCTTAGCGGCTATAGAATTCACTTATTCCTATTCCACGGGAACTTTTCATTTTCCTGGCATTATCCTATGTGTTAATTCATGTAATAAACTACCTGTGTGCCAAATTTCATCCAAACAACTAACGTTATTGTCTTCGCGAACGAAGTCGCGGGCAAAAGCTAGTTTATCTATATAAGTATGTTTATCGTCGTCTAGTACCCATAGTACAAGCTTTGCTTAGTTTGGGACTAGATTGATTTGTGTAAGATTGTCCCCTAATATTTATTTATTTATTTATATACGTTCCACTGCAGGGCACAGGCCTCCTCTCAGAATGAGAGGGCTTGGGCCATAGTTCCCACGCGGGCCCAATGCGGATTGGGAACTTCACGCATACCATTAAATTTCTTCGCAGGCGTATTTCCTCACGATGTTTTCCTTCACCCGTAAAGCTCATGGTAAATTACAAATGTAATGTCGCACATAAATTCCGAAAAACTCAGAGGTGCGAGCCGGGACTTGAACCCACGACTCTCTGCTAGAGAGGCCATAGGTCAAAACACTAGGCAAAAACCCACAAATCACTTTTCTCAAACATCCAAGGAAATGTGGTCCTTATAGTCGTGACAATAGAACACGAAGTATGCCATTGTATAGCAGTTGAGGAAGATTCGTTCTAATTTCAAATTAGACGACAATAATGGAATTTCATACAAACATTGCTGGCCAAGGCCAGCAAAGAGATTGTCTTTTGTTTTAGTGGGTCGTATTTTCTTTTATTGACTATCAATGACATACTGCCAATTAAGAAAAATTTAGTTTGTGAATTTACTTTTTAATATCTTACTTGGCTAGATTTAATAAAATAAATAAGGATTGGCGTTTATTGTTAACAATTTATTAAAATAACCAATTAATAAGGTCGTAATTTTTTAATAAATATAAATCATCTCAAGATTTTGCGTCAAAAACATTAACTGGAACAGCTTACAAATAAATTGCTGGAAAAAAAATATTTTGGCGGGAATCAAAAAAAAACAATTTGAATTAAATATGAATATATAAGTTGAACATTCGTGTCATTTCCTTGGATTTATTTGAGAAAAGCACTATACAAGCCTTGGCCACGAACAGGGATTGCCGGCCTCGTATCTCTAGATGGCCTCGTTAACACTCGGCCATCTATTACTACTCGGCCGGCAATCCCCTGTTTCGCGGCCTCTGCAGTAATGTACTATTATCGTCGTCTAGTACCCATAGTACAAGCTTTGCTTAGTTTGGGACTAGATCGATTTGTGTAAGATTGTCTCCTAATATTTATTTATTTATTTATATACGTTCCACTGCAGGGCACAGGCCTCCTCTCAGAATGAGAGGGCTTGGGCCATAGTTCCCACGCGGGCCCAATGCGGATTGGGAACTTCACGCATACCATTAAATTTCTTCGCAGGCGTATTTCCTCACGATGTTTTCCTTCACCCGTAAAGCTCATGGTAAATTACAAATGTAATGTCGCACATAAATTCCGAAAAACTCAGAGGTGCGAGCCGGGACTTGAACCCTCGACTCTCTGCTAGAGAGGCCATAGGTCAAAACACTAGGCGAAAACCCACAAATCACTTTATCAAAATCCTTAAAATTAGGATTAGGACTCGTTTTGCATGTTTTATGAAATGTTCTTTGCTGGAAATAAACAGCTTTAAATTTAATTTTTTTTTTTTAATCAGATTATTGCAAGTAGGTACAGACTCTCGAATCCCTTTACAGGCAAAGAAAAGAAGGACAAAGAGAAGTCAAAGAAAGGAGAGAAGGAGAAAGACAAGGAGAAGGAGAAAGACAAGGAGCGGACCGAGGCCGGGGAGGACAAAGCGACCGCCGAGGAGAAGCGGAGGCACATCAAGAGCCTCATAGACAAGATACCCACGCAGAAGGATCAGCTGTTCCAGTACAAGCTGGATACAGCGCAGGTACGTTGGATTATTAAAGACTAGCCTTTCGCCCGCGACTCGGTCCGCGTCGAATTAGTAATTCGTTTGGGCGGCTTATTTTTTTTTATCCAATTTGCTTTTTCATCAGTTATGGCTCTCCTTAGTTGCTCGATATAAAAAAAATTGCCCCCCGCACACCCGCGTTCACATTCACGCCGTACTCCCAAGTCAAGCGTGGCTATAGAAGTTTTACTTCAAAAACCAAGCCCCGATTTTGAAACACTCTTCCGCACCGCTCCGCTCCTATTGGTGTTAGCGTGATGATTATATAGCCTATAGCCTTCCTCGATAAATGTGCTATCTATCACTGAAAGAATTTTTCAAATCGGAGCAGTAGTTCCTGAGATTAGCGCGCTCAAACAAAAAAAACCTGTTCGATAAATTCTTGAAATATACGTATCTTTCTTATTTGTGAACCGATTCAAATGAAACAAACACTAAATGTTAATCCAAGAAAATACCAACATGTCAGTGAAAACTGCATCCTTCTAGGTTAAGCCGTTTCTGAGATTAGCGCGCACAAACGCACAGACAAACAGACAATAATTCTAAAAATCATTGTTTTGGGTTCTATTGTGCTAACAAATAGCCCTAGTGACAGTTTTTCTCAAATATCTTCAATGTACAGACACCGACTTGTTACTGATTTATTATATGTATAGATAAGGTTTCTGTGCTCGTAAGCAGCAACACGAGCTTTATAATTTGAGGCTTATACGGTAACAAGTAAGTTATAGCAATTTTATTCCTATGTTTCATTCACATTGTGAATACATAATATGTGTGCGATACTTGCTTTTTTTTCAAATGAGGGTTTCCTATGAGAGGCTATTTGGCGCTAGTACCGTCAGGTCCGTTTGACAACTTTGACATTTGTTGTGTGGATGTAACGTCAAATAGACCTCACGATACTAACGCCATCTAGCGATATTCCACCTGTCAGAAAACCCTCATTAGTGACTTCTTTATGTTTTTGACTTACGTTGTCTTCAAAGTTATACGTTTACGTTGCAGATCGACAGCGTGCTAATGGAGAAGAAAATCCGTCCATGGATTAACAAGAAGATTATAGAGTACATCGGGGAGCCCGAGCCCACTCTCGTCGACTTTATCTGTAGCAAGGTGGTCGCCGGCGCCGCGCCCGCGCGCATACTCGACGACGTGCAGATGGTACATACTCATACTCATGGCCAATATGCGCACCTGCATTCGCATTAGCATGCTCATTGGCACACTCATATTCACTGTCATACTTATTTGCATACTCATTCGAATTATCATACTCATATTGATTTGCATAGGTACTCATACCGATTCGCATAAGGGAGAATCAAATTTTTTGTGTTGTTTACTCTGACCCGGTTGTCCAAGTGACATCTTTATACTGTTTCATAGAAGAATGCTTAGGTTGTCCAGGAGACAAAATTAGTGTAACCATAGAAACAAGTGGCAAGAAAAAGTTGATTCACCACACGCATTCAAAATTTATCACACTAATTGGCTAAGTAAAGTTTTTTTAAGAGGTGCTAATTATATTTTTTTTCGACAGTCGGCGTTCTGAAGATCGAGAAACTGCAGCTGTTTTATTTTCATCTCCTATTGTTTACTGGAATTATTTTTTTAAGTGTTCGAGTTGACATTTGTGAGATTTAATGGCTGACAAGCCGTTCGTGCTCAGTACTTAGTAGAAACAGAAAAAAAAAACGAAGTCAAACCGTTTGCGTTTTGGTGTGATTTTTGGACTATTTTGAACGACCTCCGCACAAAATCCGGATTTTCAATTTTACCGCATTTCTCCACGACTTATGCACGATAATTGAATCACGATTTAATATTTTCGATCATTATTTTGGAACTGCTTTTTGGACAATGCAAAGTAAACGGAACGCAAACGGTTAGATTTCATTTGACATTGACAATTGACTTCGTTTTTTTTTCTATTTCTACTAAGTATTGAGCACGAACCGCTTGTCAGCCATTAAATCTCACAAATGTCATCTCGAACACTTAAAAAAATATTTCCAGTAAACAATAGGAGATAAAAATAAAACGACTGCAGTTTTTCGGTCTAGAAAACGACTACTGTCGAAAAAAAAAAATATTTAGCACCTCTTAAAAAAACTTTACTTAGCCAATTGATCGACGTCGAACAGTAGCAGCGGTCGGCTGTTGGTCAATCGTTTATCGACTGCAATCTATCGATACTTATCGATTGGCGTGGTCTTAGACGTGTAGTTCCCATTTGTTCTATAGAACACCACCCACCCACCACCTGTTGCTATGGTAACACAAATTTTGTCCCTTGGACAACCTAAGCATTTTTCTATGAAACAGTATGAAGTGTCACTTGGACAACCGGGGACAGAGTAAACAACACAAAAAAGTTGATACACCCATCGTGAAAATGAATGAACCTCTTTGCATTATTTATATTTCTAGAATTCTGTTTTAGGCTTATTTTATCCAGGCCGAAGTTTGATCAATGGTATGATAGAATAATTGTCAAGTGTCATTTAGCTTCTCATGGAAGACTTTGGTAAATTATGATCCCCATGTTTTCTATGCCATGAAATTCGGGTAAAAAATTAGTATGTCCTTATATGGAAAAAATAGGGGGAAAAAATGTGTCATTTTTTTCCATGACGTCATGTTTCATAGAACAAATGAAACCTACCCCCTTAAGGTGGCGACTGACTTGTAACATTTCGGTGTAATGTAACATGATACAACCCGAGCATTACAGCAGTCAGTGCAGCGAGCCGAGCCGCTCGACGCGAGCGCCGCGTGCTCCACTCAGCTGTCGGTTTTTACGCGAATCCCTTTGAGTGTTACATTACAAGTCAGTACAGGTTCGCAAGCAAGAAACAGAATGGAGCACAAGCGAACAGAGCGCTCAAGGCGAGCGTTCGCTCCGTAGCTGTAATGTAACTGTGATACCTGATTTACACTCTCGCCTCGTCACCTCGCCTCGCGCCTCGCCTCGTCGTCTCGCTCCGGACGCGAGCCGCAAAATCAAGGCAAATCACGAGACGAGGCGCGAGGCGCGCCTGTTCACACTCTCGTCTCGTGGCTCGTCCCGCAGTTCGTCTCGCCACTCATACGCGAGTGTAAACCAGGTATAATGTAACACGATCGCCGTGAACGATACATTACAAGCAAAGGTTACAAGTCTGTCGCCACCTTTAGACCACATCAACACCCCTATCCACATTTTTTTTTATATAGCCTATAATATGTCCCACTGCTGGGCAAAGGCCTCCCCTTTCCTCCGCCATTTTTCCCTATCCTGGGCATGCAGCTGCCAATCGAGCTGAAAAGCGCTCAGGTCGTCCCGCCATCTCCCCTTGGGTCTGCCTCTGCTCCTTTGGCCATCCCTCGGAACCCATTCGGTAACGATTCGCGCCCATCGGTCCGGATGCATT
The DNA here is from genome assembly GCA_947859365.1 of Archips crataeganus. Taxonomy (NCBI): domain Eukaryota; kingdom Metazoa; phylum Arthropoda; class Insecta; order Lepidoptera; family Tortricidae; genus Archips; species Archips crataeganus. The sequence continues at coordinate 2,286,842 of OX402071.1, read as the reverse complement.
CGGCAGACATGTCCGGCCCAGTCCCACTTCAGCTTGGCGGTTTTGACACCCACATCTGTAATACGAGTTTTGGAGCGCAGTGCAGTGTTTCTGATTCTATCCACATTTACTAAAAAATAAATCTTTTTCCAGGTTTTAGACGAAGAAGCAGAAGTGTTCGTAGTGAAGATGTGGCGCCTACTAATCTACGAATTGGAAGCGAAACGTGCCGGCCTGCACAAGTGACCAGAGCCCCATACCCGTAGCACTCACAAACGATAGCTAAGTAGCCGGTCAACGGGTGAGCATTACCCGTAGCATTGCTAGGACGTCGTGGGAAATCAACGGAGATTCGTCGGTTCTCTTAATTTAGTAAGCTTTTGTATTTAAATTTGTTTCTTTCCATTTAATTCTTTCGCAGTTTCTGGTATAGTTGCTGTAATAATATATGTATACGCACGTACAGTCGGCCAAATATATGGTCTACCACCCTACGGTTGAAGTTCATTTGCACGTCATGATACAACGAGGTCGATTTTCCCTTGCAATAATATGATAACAGTGACTTAAGACTTCACTCAGTTTGAAATGTCAACCTTAGCTATATTTAGATCTCAAAATTTGACAAAACTGGTAGACCATTTTCTTGGCCGACTGCATACGATTGACAATACGGTCGTGCTCAGTTTTGACCACTTTAAATGCTTTGATATTGTCATTACTCTGAAATAAGCTTGTATGTCAATATAATATTTGGGTGAATCAAATTTTTTGTGTTGTTTACTCCAAGTGACATCTTCATACTGTTTTATAGACAAATGCTTAGGTTGTCCAGGGGACAAAACGTATGTAATCATTAGACCCCGGATCTTTGTGGCAATGACGTCACAATAGGGTAGTTTGGGGAGTAAATGGAACGGTGTTAATAAATACGAAAAACTAAAGGGTTTTAACCGAATACATTTTATTAAGTAATTCACGATAAAAATGACCTAGTAAATTGAATAAATTGATCAATAATATTATCTTTTGATATATTACTTAACTGTAAACTACACATTTGTAAGGTAAATTGGCTTTTGACGAATAAAAAGTAAGCGGCCGTAAAAACCAAAGTTCCATTCAGGAAATGGAACAGTGGAACATAATGACATTTTCACTTCATTCACTTTTTATTCATCACAAGCCAGTTCAACGTACAAATGTATGGTTTGCAGTAATATACCAAAAAATAATATGGATTAATTTATTTAATTCACTAGGTGACTTTTATCCTGAATTAATAAAATGTACTCGGTTAAAACCGGTTAGTTTTTCGTATTAATTAACACCGTTCCATTTACTCCCCAAACTACCCTGTGTGACGTCATTGCCACAAAGATCCGGGATCTAGTAATCATAACAACGGGTGGCAAAAAAGTTGAATCATCTATATAAACCAAACTGAACCTAGATACGAGAGGGATACGAGTTATTTTATAAACGATATGTACAAGTGAAAAACTTGAGTAAATTACCTGTTGTATGTACTTAGTAGTAACGTGTCCGTATAAACAAATTGACGTTCCAAATTTGAAAAATGACTTAATATCCCCTCTCCATATCAATTCTGTGCACTACTATACCCTGTCTATTTGACAGAGTTAGCAAGGCGTTATCTCTGTTGCACTTTTGTATGCAAATGAAAGGGACAAGAAACTGTCAGTGGGCGTCAACAATCGCACGTCGATGGCGGGCTCGGCTTACAATGCAGTTTGTTGGAATATTCGTAATATTTCTCGTGATTTTTTGATTTTTCTCGTGGCACCTCAAATAATTACATGTCATGTTTATTCATCTATTAATCATAATTATGTAATTTAAAGTAGTAGATAATAATATTTAAATTTGTGCCCTGCAGTGGGACGTATGTGCCGGTGCATCGTCCTTATCGCTGACCAATTACGTGCATTCTCTGTTTTTCTAGTACTAACTCTGTTAAATAGACAAGATATACATACAACAGGCATTTCCTTAAGTTTTTCACCTATAACTCGGTATTCTCACTTGGGTTGCCTAACGATAGTTAATGTTGACTCCACACTACTTCGGAATAACCAATTAGATCAGTGTTATTCTACACAAGCCGTATCAACAGATTCGCCATCTCCATCTCCATTTTCTAATTAAGATTTTACTCGAATCGACGGTCGATGTTGTCTAACGCACTAGCAATCAAATTCACCTGCTCATTATACTGCCATCTTAAATCGTTAGACGACGTGCGTGTTAGAATATAAGCTTATGCAGATTTTGTATTGCGGCTAAATCTAAAAATGGCTAGATAATGTCTTTCTGTGCTCTAGACCAGGGCTCGGCAACCTTCGGCTCTCTCGATGTATAATTACCTCAAAAATTTATTATTATATTATTGTGTTATTAAAAACTTTTAAAATCGTGCAATCGATCGATGAATGAGTACAATGTCTATCTCAGTAAATGAACTAAAACAATTACTTTGCTCACCCGCGACCTTACAATAGTTACGTTTATGCAAGAAATGTGCGTTCATGCAGTTCCTCCACCTCCACACTGTACGAACACACACAAATCACATAAACCCAACCATCACCACCACCAAGCTACACTGACGCGTTTCGAACTCAACCAGAGCTCATCTTCAGAGTTACCACAACCGTATGCTATGCTACCAAATGTTAAACTAACAAACCAAAACAAATGTTTTAACTTGTCACTGTAACTTCTCAAGTACCCACTTTATTTTTTTTATTCTCAAACTACCCCACAAAAATTAACTTTTATTGACATATTATAAAACTACCTTGAATTTTTTGTTTATTTATTTATAAGGCATATTTAATTAATACTAACTGTTCAAATTCGACCCAAGCCGCAGTAAAGGAGAAGATACTAAATTTACCTGTTCATTAATAATAGACCCCATAGTGTTGTACATAATTATTTCCATGCATTCCAGAGCATCCAGACGCAACCCCTTGCCGCAATAATGTAACACTTCATAAGAATCTGAATCTAACAATGAATGATTTGATTCCAACAAATGTTTTGCAAAATTCGATCTATCTGGATGCTCATTCCTATATGCCGAAACATGCTCTTTAAATCTAGTATTAAAACTTCGGCCTGTCTGTCCTACGTATATCCCATTGCAGTCATTACAAGTAAGCTTGTATACCCCCGATCTAGTTCCCTTATCTACCTGTTCTTTGTGGTTACATAGCCTAGAGTACAAAGAGTTGTTAGTCTTAAAGGCAACATTAATATTGTTTGATTTTAAAATGCCATAAATCTTATCAGACAAACCCCCAACGTAAGAGATGCTAGATCTATATTTGTTAGTAGACTGAGAAGGTAACGCAGCGTAAAGCATGCTATTTACTAACCGTGCCTGCTTCTTTTGAACTAAACTATCTACCATTGATTTTGTATAACCATTTGAGATCGCTATCTGATAAATAGTACTCAACTCTAAATCAAAATGTTCCTTAGAAAGAGGCACAGTCAACAATCTATTAACATAACAATGGAAAGCAGCCAGTTTATGCTGCCACGGATGATTAGAAGATGCTGGTATAACAGCATCTGTGTACGTGGGCTTACGGTATATTTTAAATTGATGTTTACCATTTAATTTTGAAATCGTTAAATCCAAAAAGTTCAACGAACAATTTTCCTCCAATTCTTTTTTGAACCTTATCTTTACGTGCTTGTTATTCAAACCATTAATAAACACGTCAAGCTGTCTCATACTCCCTCTCCAGCATAGGATCAAATCATCAACATACCTAAAATAGTACACAATATTACTATTACCCACAATATACTGATTCTCAAAATGATCCATAAATATATCTGCCATTAAAGGACTCAGAGGTGAACCCATAGCTAAACCATCACTCTGTAAGTAATAAAGACCATTGAACCGGAAATAATTTTGTTTCATGCATAAAGTTACCAAATCTATTAATTCACAAACTTCACCCGGATGCAACCGCTTCCTTTCTAAGTGGTCTTTTAGAATTTCTAGTGTCTCACTATATGGTACGTTAGTAAATAAACTGTCTACATCCAAAGAAAGCAACGTTGCATTCGGCGGTATGCCGATGTCCTTAATTTTACTAACCAAATCTAAACCATTTTTTAAACTATAAGAAGGTTTAAAGGAAGCCTTCACACGAATAATACTATTTAATTTCTTCGCCAATTTATATGCAATTGTTATGTTAATAGATTGTTGACTGTGCCTCTTTCTAAGGAACATTTTGATTTAGAGTTGAGTACTATTTATCAGATAGCGATCTCAAATGGTTATACAAAATCAATGGTAGATAGTTTAGTTCAAAAGAAGCAGGCACGGTTAGTAAATAGCATGCTTTACGCTGCGTTACCTTCTCAGTCTACTAACAAATATAGATCTAGCATCTCTTACGTTGGGGGTTTGTCTGATAAGATTTATGGCATTTTAAAATCAAACAATATTAATGTTGCCTTTAAGACTAACAACTCTTTGTACTCTAGGCTATGTAACCACAAAGAACAGGTAGATAAGGGAACTAGATCGGGGGTATACAAGCTTACTTGTAATGACTGCAATGGGATATACGTAGGACAGACAGGCCGAAGTTTTAAAGAGCATGTTTCGGCATATAGGAATGAGCATCCAGATAGATCGAATTTTGCAAAACATTTGTTGGAATCAAATCATTCATTGTTAGATTCAGATTCTTATGAAGTGTTACATTATTGCGGCAAGGAGTTGCGTCTGGATGCTCTGGAATGCATGGAAATAATTAGGTACAACACTATGGGGTCTATTATTAATGAACAGGTAAATTTAGTATCTTCTCCTTTACTGCGGCTTGGGTCGAATTTGAACAGTTAGTATTAATTAAATATGCCTTATAAATAAATAAACAAAAAATTCAAGGTAGTTTTATAATATGTCAATAAAAGTTAATTTTTGTGGGGTAGTTAGAGAATAAGAAAAATAAAGTGGGTACTTGAGAAGTTACAGTGACAAGTTAAAACATTTGTTTTGGTTTGTTAGTTTATCATTTGGTAGCATAGCATACGGTTGTGGTAACTCTGAAGATGAGCTCTGGTTGAGTTCGAAACGCGTCAGTGTAGCTTGGTGGTGGTGATGGTTGGGTTTATGTGATTTGTGTGTGTTCGTACAGTGTGGAGGTGGAGGAACTGCATGAACGCACATTTCTTGCATAAACGTAACTATTGTAAGGTCGCGGGTGAGCAAAGTAATTGTTTTAGTTCATTAATATGGACCTCCGCAAAGTAACGCCTGATTCAATAAATTATCTCAGTAAACTTTATAACTAATATCTGATTTTAGAATAAATTTCTTGGAGACGTGATACTGGTGAGTATTAAAAAAAATTAAATGATATAGTGCTCATAGTGTGGTCACTCTATTGACAAGAAAGAGATGTAAAGATAAATTTATCTCACGTGCCTCAGATGTCCACTTCATGCCTTTATCACTTGAATATCTTTTCAAATGCGATTACCACATTTCATCGCTAAAATAGAGCAGTTTTTGTATCGTGTAAGGTATATTTATTGTAAGTGGCTATCGGTTACCGAATGCGACAAAGTGGCTTCCAATTACGTCTCAGATGTTGTCACCCTCAGTAAATTGAAACGAAAATTTTTAATGGCTCTTAACCTTTTGAACGCTACGCCACACATCGTTTTTGTTAGGAACAAAATTGATTCTTATGTAGATGTGGGTAGTTTAATTATTGTATTACCGTATTGTCGTATTGTAGCCGACACTGACGTTCAAAAGGATAAGCTGGGAAATTGTGTAAATTGTGTCTATTGGCTCTTCAGTCTTAAAAGGCTGCCGACTCCTGCTCTGGACTGATAAAAACAGGTCTGACTGTGCAATAACTTAAAAGAATCGATCAGAGGCTGTACTGTCTTAACGCGCGGAGGCTCGTGAGCTCATTCACCATTTCATTCTATAGTTATTCTATACCTTGTAGAAATAATATGTATAATAAATAAGAAATGGTAAACACGATTGCGATCCTAAATGCGTTAGACAATGACGTCTCAGTTCTCATTGCCTCCGATTATGCAAATGCAATGTCTGACGCGACGAGGTGTCGACTGAAAGGACGACGTTTTCCTACATTTTGTAATCATTTCATACAAAAACTACGAAGTTTTAGGGTTTGTATGATGAGTAAAAATTAGTGGGCGTTTATATTTTAAAGTGCGCCCTTTTTTTTCAATTTTCTTACTCAGAATCAAGGGTCCTGTTGATTTTGATGATTAAAAAAAATGTCCCTAATTTTCAATACATTTTTTTTGTGTCAGTTTCGTGACTAGCCATATTAACTGTATGAAATATAAAATAGGCAAAACTGACTCAAAAATAAGGACACTTTTTTATTATAATGAATAGTGCTCGTGATTGAATATAGCTCCAAACGCACAGACAGCGGAGGCGTGGCGGTGCGGTGGCGGTGACGGTTGTAATATTGTAACTTGTATGAACGAGTTCGCGGCACGGTACCGCACAACCGTTCATACAAGTTAGAATATTACAACCGTCACCGCCAACGCACCGCCACGCCTCCGCTGTCTGTGCGTTTGGAGCTTAAGAACACTCCAATATTTCTTAATTAAAAAAAAATTAAATGCTCATTTCTACAGTTTGACGTGAAGGCATGCCAGCCCCCTGTACCACAAAAGTTACAAGTGCTACATTCGACAAAATTGTAACATTTTACTATGAGAAACCTGACAATTTTGTCGAATTGTAGCACTTGTAACTTTTGTGGTACAGGGCCCAGCTCTGTCAAATTGTACCATTTGTAATTTACGGTGCGGAGGACGGGCCTCATAATGTAAATAAATACTGACAGTTACTGCGATGGGGCGTGTCACGGACTTGTATTTAAATGGATGACGACAGTTCACACATTCTCGTAAGTCATGTCTTTTTTTTACACGCTTTATATTATTATAACAGCGTTATGGACGGTTTGTATTCTAGTAAAGTCCTGCCAGTAACTAAATCGCGGGGGCGCGATGCTAACGTGTTACTAGTAATCGAGTCCTGTTTCATGCTACTGGTATGATTTTACTGGATTAAAGTGCTTCAGACCGAGCCGAGAATTCCCAGTATTGTGATTTTACAAGTTATTTCTACACGTTTAAAGTTCTTATTTCATAGAAATATTTGTACTCCACATAGTACGTTCGGGAGTTATTGTTACTATTGATGTACTTTATAAAGTATAGTCGACCAGGATTTTTTTTTACCACCCTAAGGTTTAAAATTGGCTTTAAACATCAAAGGATATTTTTACTTACAAGTCGAAGAATTAGAAACCACAATAACAATACATTGCGTCTGGTCAACTATTTCTTACCTAGCAAATAGTACAGTACAATAGTCTGGGAGCCGCAAAGTAAAATTGTTTTAATGCCACTTTATTTGCGTCTCGTCAATTGTTACTCTAGTACAAATTGTAAAGTGATTACAGTTCACGAGCCGCAATATAATGTTGTTGTCGTTTATAATTCTAAATTAAATGAAGTATAGACTAGGTTGGGGCAAGAGCGTGTCATGAACATGACCTAACTGCTATTTTAGTCATAGTTTGCCGCCTCCTGCGGCCCACGTCAAACTTTATTTCAATGAACTTTAAGGGTGAATCAACTTTTTAGTGACATCCGTTGCTATGGTTACACAAATTGTGTCCCTTGGACAACTTAAGCATTTTTCTATGAAACAGTATGGAGTGTCACTTGGACAACCGGGGACAGAGTAAAAAACACAAAAAAGTTGATTCACCCTTAAACTTTATGTCACTCAACATAACAATATGTCCTATATATAGGACACGGGACTTCAGGAGGTTAAACAGTCGGTCTCGTATGATATCCTGCGGTTAGGTTTGACAAGCAAAATGGTGAATTGAGCGAATTTAATTAATTAATTCAGATCATTTCGGTAAAAATGTGCCGATGTATCGAAAAATGTCATCCATTTTGATATAGATCCGTGGGGCGTGTCTGAAAGATTTGCCTTGTTGCAGATAGTAATAATAGCTACATGCTTTTAGGTACTGCGGGTAATCCAAGTTTGTATTAGTTATTTTGGAGGTCCAAATATAAACAGTTGATAATCTGACTTGAAAAAGTAGCTCATTGCATTTTAGAGAACTACTGGTCGCCAATGTTGGAAATATTGGACAAAATTGTATCGAGTAAGAGTTTAAATATGGCCGAATTGAAGTAAATCACGTGGTTTGATTTGTTTAGTTTATAAACAACACTTAAAAATGGTACGTACAATAAATGGTCATAATTTGACATCGTTTATGTGATTTTTGTTCCTAATTTAACCTGGTAAAGCTCAGTGTACTAAATTAAGTACATACCTCAAAGATAATGACAACTTTTTAAATTACGACAGTCAAAATTTTATGTGGGCATTGAGGTTAGGGCAGCGAGACGCCAGTGAATAAAAAATTTATATTATTAAGTAAGGTTATAATACGCCAACATAGCTACAACATTTTAAATAATTTACGAATATGGCCTTACTTTGCGGAGGTCCATATGGATGAACTGAAACAATAGGGGTGGTGACTTCATAAAAAATATTTCGAAGACACGACTCCAGTAAAAAAACGCTTTATTTTAGCCCTGAAAACCAGATTAATTTTCGATTAACTGCAAGATTAGATTTTTTGTTGCTCTAAAACAAATAAATAGTTGAGTTGGCGAACAAGTGACGTCATAAATTGCTATTGCCATTCAAACTATGGAGGGATTGTGTTTTGACAGCTCATTAAAAGTACGTCAGTTGATTGGTGGTGTCAAGTCAACATCCCTATTACTTTGCTCAGTGGTGAGCAATTGTTTCAGTTCATAGCTAAATTAGTCTGTAACTTAGACTTGAGTGAACTGTTGCTGAACCAGTGAGTGGCGCCTCTGGTCTCACCTGCACTTTCCATCAGATGACCGAGGGTTCCATCGCAATACAGTTTGTAAAAAAAAATGCCAAATTGACATAGATGAAACATTTTCAAATAATACAAGCTCCTTTCGTACTTGTATCTGTCGTATGATCCGAAAGGTTAAATAAGTTTTTACGTATATAATGGGACAAATTTGAAAGTAGGCATATGTGTAAAAGCTTGGGGTACCTAAAGGCATGATTATATCCAGATGTAAATTATTACTTTTACGCTAGAGCGAGCGAGGTGCATGAAAGAGCGAGTGAGAGAAGATTGCAAATAATTAATTTTAATGATTAGTAATGTAATACCTTTAGTGGATATAATAAAGTATATTACAGAATATGATGGCTTTTATTTATATTTTTTATTACAATGTACGTACAGTGAACGATATAACTAAGTGATCACTTTTGTACCTTGTCGCTTTTAGTCGTTTAGTGGTACACACTTCATATGGCGCGTCGTGCATTTTCGGCCGCGCAGATACGAGCAAACTATTCCGATCATAGCCGAAGGTACGATTCAAACTACAGTCTTATGTTAGGTATATAGTTACAAGGTGCAAATTACAGTGCACTTGTTATCCGTCTAACTCACGCGAACTCACTCGGAAGTATGGTGGCTGACTAACGTGACACGCGACGCGCGCTAATATGGTGACAGCAACCCACCAATAGCGGCACAGGAAAAAGATGCGCCGTGCATGGAGAGCGGCGCTTGGTCTATTGCATTTCCCGCGCTTCTAAAACGCGTCATCTGCGCAGGTACATCGGCGAGCCATATCAGTTGTGTACTACTGTACGTAATTTCGTACGGCTTTTTAAAGATGACGTTAAAGTAACAAGGCACTAAAGTGATCACTTATTTTTATTTATGGCTGACCCTACATATCCTTGAAGTGGCAATTTTATGTGGGTACTATGCAGGTGTCCCAAAACTCAACGATAATCTGGTACAGAGAGAGAGAGCTCAAATTATACCAGTTCTAGAAAAAATAAGATATCTATGCACTTAGTTATTATGTCCATGTCTCCATTCCAGCCTATATACGTCCCACTCCCTCCTTACCCGTGGGCCATCTAGTAAGTTCACCTGGGTTATGCTAGTTTTACACGGAGCTTAGTAGCTAATGCTTAGTACTTGTCACTCACTTACACTTGTCGGAAGTGTGTAAACATATTGTACAAGTGCTTAGTATTATACAATACACGCATCTGACAAGTGTAAGTGACAAGTACTAAGCATTAGCTACTAAGCTCCGTGTAAACCTAGCATGAACCACGGGCAGGTGTTTTCCCGTGGTACACCTAAGTGAAAGGGTCAGGTCAGGACCACTATGTCGTTCGTATGGTTGGCCTTAATCCCAAATTTTATAAGACTAATTAAAATAAATGAGTTAGTGCATTATATTTGGCCAGCATTAACTGAGAACGAAACACTAATTTTGTATCACCAATTTGAATTCACCCTGTATATGGGTAAATTTTGTTACAAAAAGGAATCAAGTTTTGTTTTAATGAAACCCCTTGATTGTGTGCAATTTTTTTAAAGACTACCCCAAATAAATTTTGGAGCTAAAACGTCGATACTGCCCGCTTGATACCAAAGAATACTCGATAACAGAGAATATTAATTAGCAAGTGATTGCGTTACAGCGAAACTCTTTGCAACTTCCTCGTTCCCCTACATTGTTCTCCGCAAATAGTGCATACAATGTAACATTGCCGGCTAATTAGGTCGCGAACTAGTTTTACGCCCTTGTGATAGAACAATGGACCACGAACTGGAGTAAATGTTGGAGCTTTTGATTGTGAATGAAATATTTGACATACTAACTAATATTACAAGTAATTTATTGAATCAGGCGTTACTTTGCGGAGGTCCATATTAATGAACTGAAACAATTACTTTGCTCACTCGCGACATTACGATATTTACGTTTATCTAGCATTTGGTAGCATAGGGTACGGTGGTGGTACCTACTCTGAAGATGAGCTCTGGTTGAGTTAGAAACGCGTCAGTGTAGTTTGGTGGTGGTGATAGTTGGGTTTGTGTGATTTTGTTCGTACAGTGTAGAGGTGGAGGAACTGCATGAACACGCATTTCTTTCATAAACGTGACTATCGTAAGGTCGCGGGTGAGCAAAGTAGGTAATTGTTTCAGTTCATTAATATTACAAGAGCATTTCTCAAAAGCAAGAGCACCTGAAACCGGCGAGCATGTAAGTATGAATGAAAAGACTATTAGAGTGTTGTTGAAGCGAAAGATGTATAAGTATCGAGATCTTAGTAGGTGGAAACAAATGGTGTATTACCCCTTTGCTATTATAGGAGGCGTGATTGTATGTATGTATTCGTGTAGTTTTCAAAAACTTTGTACATTTAATTTTGGGTCTGACTTGCATAGAATTTTACAGGTAAGTAGCGTGGGAATGCAATTGAGCCTAACAAACACAGCCTCCCAAAATGTCCTGATTCAATTGTATGGAAATTTATTTTTTTGTTACCCACTATGAACCACATAATTTTGGTAATAATAACCCTCCTTCGACAGTCAGGTGAAAATAGACTAGGTATTATTTTAAAGAACGCTGAACTGAAATAAAAATAGCATTTAGACAGCTATACTCAACGTGCGTCCCGCGGGCCGTATGGGGCCCTCCAAGCTTCTACAAATGGCCCGCTTGGCATGAAAATCGTTTCGATTTTCACACATTTTTGATTTTTAATGTTGCTGACAATCGAATTTGCGGCCCGCTGCACCATTGCTTCAAAGCATTTGTGGCCCACAAAAAAAAAGGTTGACTATGGCTGATTTAGAACATAAAATCGTTTGTAAGTCATTATTTTTATTGAATATTTTGTAGATAGGTACAAAACAATACCTACAATTAATAATGTCTATAAGAAAAAAACTTAAAAAAAAAATTAAAAAGAAAACCCGTCTAAAAGATAGAAATCGTGAAAAAGACGATGAAAACGGGGAAGCTGTGTGTCATTGTCAGTTTCGTCGAGCAGCCGCGCGAACAGACCGCTGGCGCGCAGTGCGCGTTTGTCAGCTCCGTGACGTGTGGCTCCAAGAAGAAGGGTTACGGATTAGCCCGAAACATGCCGAGCTAAATTCAATCATAGACGTGAAGTTATCCGTACTTTTTCGTTATGAGCATAGCATGTCTCCAGTGGAAAGGCTGAAGGCCACAACAAGCCGGGAGCGCGGGGCGCCGACGGAGCGTGCCCAGCGCGGTCAATAACACCGAATCAAATACGGTGTGCCGCACTGCCGGTGTGTGTCACCGTATATTTGATTCAGTGTTATAATATTTAACGACCGCTTTAGCCTAGTTGGTAGTGACCCTGCCTACGAAGCAAGAGGTCCTGGGTTCGAATCCTGGTAAGGGCATTTATTTGTGTGATGAGCACGAATATTTGTTCCTGAGTTATGGATGTTTTCTATGTATTTAAGTATTTATGTATGTATTTAATTTATCTTTTTATTAAGTAGTTTATATAGTATATTTGTGTATCGTTCCGTGTGTCACAGACGGTTCTGGCAGAAAATCAGCGCTGCAGGCGTGTAACGCCTCAGCATAATGCTGAGTCAGCGACCGTTTCACTTTTGCATGGACACACATGCAGATCTGTGTATTTATTACTTCGTTGTTTTGTGAACCTTGTTTATTTGTATGAATTTGTGTGTACTTTCTTGTATTTGTGTGTCTTGTAAAAGTGAATAAATGTCTTCTTTCTTTCTTTCTTTCTTTCTTTCTATTTATTTATAGCTATATAAGTATGTTTATCGTCGTCTAGTACCCATAATACAAGCTTTGCTTAGTTTGGGACTAGGTCGATTTGTGTAAGATTGTCCCCTAATATTTATTATTTATTTATTTTATTTAGTATTATAGAGCGCGACGGGCACGCTCCGTCGGCGCCCCGCGCTCCCGGTTTGTTGTGGCCTTAAGTTGCAAGAGGTGTGCGTGCGTGCATCATTCGCAACCGAGCACAGACTTGCGGCAGCAATTGCAACAGCGTGGCAGCACCAAAATCGGAGACTTCGTTTGATGGAAATCTAATAGTTTCTTCTTGCCATAGAGACGCGGCTTAAATCTGCAATAAAATTAATAGTTTAAAAAACACTAGAAAAACACGCTTTTATAAATGCACGTATAAACAAAAAATCAAAGTGCTCGTCAAGACGAATCAAACGAGCCCAAACTCGACGGAGTTGTGTCGTTTTATTGTGGAGTGCCTTTGGGCATCTTCCAGCTCCATCATCAGACCCTGGTTACCATCTGGGATCAAAGTGCTCGTCAAGATGAATCAAACGAGCCCAAACTCGACAGGGTTGTGTCATTTTATTACATAGTTCCTATGGCCACCATCCAGCTCCATCATCAGATCAGCTCCATGTTACCATAATATTGCATTGTCATCCAATTTAAACATACGTTCAAAATTTCAGCTCAATCGGAAACCGGGAAGTGGGTCAAAATCATGTTCAAAGTTTCCATTACATACACGTCGTAATTTATCATATTAAAACAAAGATCCGTAGAAGAACCAGGGTCAACGACATAGCCAAACGGATTAGCTCCTTGAAATGGCAATGGGCAGGCTATATAGCACGCAGAACAGGGGCTAAATTCAGGAACGGCCCAACACGGTTTGCGAGCGGTAATTCAATCGTTTGGGAGAGGATAGGAATGGGTTGAGCTTGGAATGAGCCTTATTTTCCTGTTAATTCGCTTTGTAAATAAATAAATAAATAAGCAAATAAATATGGCTCATCCCAAACTCAGCCCATACCTCTAGCAAACCAGTGATTTGGCGTTCCTGAATAGCAGTTCAAACCAAACCCAACCCAAACGATTGGATTACCGCTACCAAACCCGTGAAGGCCCGTTCCTGAATTTAGCCCCAGATGGCTGTTGGGGCCGAAGCACAACACACACACACACACACACACACACACACACACACACACACACGACATTATGGGAAACGAAGTGTGATCCCTGTAGAAATATGAATTACCGTGGCATGTAGGTACTGCCTTTGCTGTCGTACTTTGGGCCTTCGTTGAGCAATACGGAGCGCTGACACAGCCGGTTCTGTGTAAGAAGTATTACATTTTAGCTTAGATTATTTATACATATATAAGTTGACTTGTATTTAACGCAACGCATTTTACTAACAAAATGGATGTAATTTGTCTGAGTAAATAAAGAAATTATTATTATTATTATGTTGGTACAGATTTCCGATCACGGGCCCATGGGGACCCGGTCATTTGAAAGGCATTCATGGGGCCAAAGCCAACATGAAGAGGCCTTTGGTACCATATAATATAAATGAGATGGGCGCAACTATGGAGGTCTATTCCCTAATACACCATGAGGATGTGCTAGCGGACAGTCCTCCACAGTTGCCAATCTATTGCCAGGTAGGAATCGACATGGAATTGGCTATGGGGTTGGGATGTTGTGGACAGGATTACCGGGCTATGGAGTGAGATAACGGACACCTACCATTTCATTATCTCATAAACTGAACATTTGGTAGGCGGTGACTCGCCATTCACTAAATGGGCCCCTCAAACTATTGCCCACTCGGGGCAACGAGGCGGCAACATTGGTGTGAACGGCTAAGGATGGAGAGGTGTTATTATTATTATTTAACGCAACGCTTGTTGGAAGTCGCATTAGAAGTTTGCTCGATATTGATAACGGCAACAGGTAGATGCTTGAAATATTCACAGAATATTTAGTTATTATCATGAGAATAAATAAGAACTGGGTAGAAGGGAAACTTCCACTCCGGCCGGACTCAAAAGTCACGATATTAGAGTAAAGGCTAAGCGGGAACTCAGTCAGGGTGTCACGGCCGGCTGCCCAGTTCTTATTTATTCTTATGTTATTATATTCACTTTTCACTTTGTGGAAATGTTGAGGGGAGGCCTTTGCTCAGCAGTGGGACAGAATAGGCTAATAATAATATTATAATAATATTCACTTTAAAAATTAATAACTAAATTAAAATAAAACAAATATTTAAGGGGAGCTCCCATACAAAAACGTGATTTTTTGCCGTTTTTATAGATAACTAGTTGCTGCCCGCGACTCCGTCCGCGAAGAATGGGGGGGGGGGGGATAAAAAATAGCCTACGACCTATTCTCAGACCTACCGAGTGTAGAGAAAAAAGTTTCATAAAAATCGGCCAAGCCGTTTCGGAGGAGTTCGGTAACAAACACCGTGACACGAGATTTTTATATATTAGATACCTAGTACGGAACCCTCCGTGCGCGAGTCCGACTCGCACTTGGCCGGTTTTTTAATTTCCATCATGGCGTTCAGCCAAAAAAAAACTATGAATTATTTTTGTCTGTTGTTATCTTATATCATATATGTATACTATTTAAGCTGTTTCCCGCGACTCAGTCCGCGAAGAATGGGGGGGGGGGGGGATAAAAAAATAGCCTACGACCTATTCTCAGACCTACCGAGTATAGAGAAAAAAAATTCAAAATAATCGGCCAAGCCGTTTCGGAGGAGTTCGGTAACAAACACCGTGACACGAGATTTTTATATGTATATTAGATTATCTTATAATTTCTCTACCTATAGAAATAAGCCTTAGAGTATTTTTTTATTTATTTAATGTAGTTATGTTTTAGAAAAGTACTATTATACATACCTCGGCAGGAAATGGGGTTGCCAGCCTCATAACCTACTAGAAACTTTTTAATCATTGAAGTTGCTCATATGCATTCAAAGGACTTTCTTTCTGATACGGTCCTTATACTATATGTATTTGGTCAGCAACCCCTTACTTCCCGGCCACTGTAGTAATGTGCTATTTCTACCCGATTTCATAAAAAAAGCTACGTACCTTTAGACGCAAGGCGTGCACCATGGGCCCCCTAGCCGGCCATAGATCCAGAAGATCCCCTGGTGGTAGCGACGACAACTTTAATCCCTCACGCAGTTTCACCTTTAATTCGTTAATCCTGTCTAAATCATAGTTATTCCTCTGCCTTAGTTTTGTCTCCATGCGTACCATGTTCTCAGCTTTCGGCTTAATCGCCTCAACTTTAAGTTTAGCCCCTTCAGCGTTAGGTTTAACCACCTGAGCTTTACTCTTATTTACTTTAGCAACAACTTGCAACTTGTTTATAGGTTTGTTTGTTTCTTTGTGTTCCACCGCTCTCCATATTGGAGTTTCTGCATCTCGACTCTTCAAGCCCATTCGTTGGATCACCCCTCTTGTCGTTTCCAGTCGTGGTATCTCCCATAGTGCTTGCACTTCTTCTATTGATGGTTCGTTTAGTGTTAATGGCGCCTTCTTCCGCAATGGCGTTACCATCGGTGGGCCGTGTATTTTGCTCATAGCTAACCCCATTCGTTGTGGCTGTACCGCTTTCAATATCATTGTCTTCATCTTCGTCCGTGTCTTTAGTTCTAGCTTGCTTGTTTGATCAGTCCTTGGGTTTGGCGTTGCTTCTGTTTCCACTTCATCATTCTTGTCAAGTTCGTTCATCAAAGCTTGTATTTTCAACAACTCTTCGTCTGTTTCTACACCTTTATTTTTTTCCCGTATTGTGCTTGGCTTAGTTTTCTGTCTGTATATCTTCCTATCAGGTTGGTATAGACCATTCTTTCTGCCCATTTCGTTGGTTTTATAAGTTCTTGTAAATCGGGTTTGTTTCTTGGATTCTGTTTCAGACATCTTCCGTATCGTTACAAGGAATTGCGATGGATCTATTTTAATTGGACGGTGCTTGGGTTTATCGCCTATAGGGACCTCTGACGATATGAAAATGCGACGAAACGGTGTAGCTTTTTTAGTAGTTTTTATATTCATGGTAGTTTTTTGGTCAGTAGTTTTAAAGCTGTTGGGACTTTTAACGTTTATGGTGGTTTTTTCATTTTTATTACTGACTGGTGGTATTTGGGTAGTAGTTGATGGTTTTAAAGATTTCGGTGATAAAAGAGTTGGAAGGGAGATAGTGGATTCCACATAGTCGTCATTGTTACGACGTAGATCTTGACGGATGACAGCCAGCAAATCTGTAAAGAACATCATCATCATCATCGTGATGCAAATATGTAAAGAACCTTGCAATGTACAGTTTCCTTAGTAATGTTTAATAACTAGGCACTATATGACCGCATTTTATCAACGGAATATTATATCGAAAGCTCAAAAAATCATCATCATCATAACAGTCAAAAGACTTCCACTGCTGGACAAAAGCATATCTTCTCTCCTGGCGGTAGAGAAGGTGGTTCAAAAAGGATAACATTTCATTGATGAGCACAATGATCTACTAAAACTTATAAAAAAACGGAAAGCGCCAGAGAAATTGACACTAACATTTTATCGAGTCTGGTAACTTAGTAATTTGACCTTTGGCCTCTCAAGCAGAGGGTCGTAGGTTCGCTCCCGGGCACGCATCTGATTTTCCGGAATTCACATGCGAAATTACATTCAAAATTTTCCATGAGCTTTACGATGAAGGAAAACATTGAGCAAACCTGCACACACCTGCGAAGAAAATCAATGGAATGTGTGAAGTTCCCAATCCGCATTGGGCCCGCGTGAGAATTAAGGCCCAAGCCCTCTTATACTGAGCGGAGGCCTGCCCTCTGTGGTGGAACGTATAAAGGCTGGGGTGATGAAGAATTCTATTTATATTATTAGTACTGTGATAACAACAATAACGTAGCAATCTGATGGTGTTTGAAGATCCCAGTTTATAATAAACTCGCACGGGAACCAATTGTAGTTTGGTTTTAGTAGGATTGCCTAGTCATCTCGTTCAAAATGGCCCGTGCCCAACCGTGGGACGAATGGAATGAACGTCAATCTCAAACTCACCAGCCTTAGTGCTGACCGTGGTACCACAAATCACTCCCGATATAAACGACATCAAAATGAAAATAAAATGGTGCATATTTAAGCTGAAGTTGAATTCAAATTATTTTCGAGTCGTTATTTTTCCACGTTCTAGATCAACAAAACAAGAAAATAAAATTTATGGTGTAGTAAAGTATGAGGCGTTTCGCAATGTGCAACACGCTCTGCAAATCAGTTATGAAGGATGTATAGCATACGTATCAAGTTGTCAGTCTCACTTTGATTTCTTGTGGTTCTTTTAATGTTTGATGGCTTATGAACGTGACCATACGTTCCGGTTTGGGCGGGACAGTCCCGGTTTCAGGCAGTCTGTCCCGGTGTCCCCAGCGAAGCCAATATAGTCCCGGTTTTGTAAGCAGACCCAACGATAGTTTAAAATTTATTTATCACTAGCTGACCCCGCAAACGTTGTTTTGCCATATCACCTAGGGGTATAAAAAATAGCCTACGACCTATTCTCAGACCTACCGAATATAGAGCAAAAAGTTTCTTAAAAATCAGCCAATCCGTTTCGGAGGAGTTCGGTAACAAACACCGTGACACGAGATTTTTATCTATTAGATAAACAAAATATGGACCAGTGATTGATAAAACACAGTTAAGTGTCGCAGTACTGAAAGCTATTCTGATTACGAAAATAAATATAAATAAATCATGTACTGAGTTTCACACGTATCTAAAAACAAGACCCGATATTTAAAAAAAAAATATTCCGCCGACAAATACAAAAATACGACTTAGAAGTTACGCCACTACCGGGGGCTTAGTTAGTAAGTCATGCCAACTTAACTATTTTGTGTTTAGAGCTTAGATTATTCTGTGTTATTCTAGCTTCTATAATAAAATACTTGTAAAACACTAAAAACTTTTTTTTATTATATATTTCCGCAGATGTGTCCCGGTCTGACAAAATAAATAAATGGTCACGTTACTTATGGTCCTAAAGGAAGATCAGTGCCGTTCGCAGGATCGGCCATTTTTGCTCATTTAGGACCATTTTGAAACACGCGCATGTTAATTCATCATTGTTTTATTTTTTATCTATGTTAACTATTATGTCACAAATACACGTTTTTTTTTATTTCTTTTCCTACTCCTGTACTTTTATCTGGTTTTTACATGGTCGCGAACAAATATATAAGAACATAGATAATATGACTTCAGAAAGTCTATACTTAATCTATTCGCCATAACAGCACTTGTGTCGTAATGTCGTTATTACGATACACCTAGCTGCGACATAATATTAAATGTAGGGTACACTCAACACTAAAGCCCAGTTTAGACCTGCTGAGTTGAGTAGAGTAGGGTACAGTCGGATACAGTAGGGTAAAATAGGGTACAGTTGGGTACAGTCGGGTACAGTAGGGTAAAATAGGGTACAGTCGGGTACAGTCGGGTACAGTAGGGTAAAATAGGGTACACTAGGGTACAGTCGGGTACATCGGGTACAGTCGGGTACAGTAGGGTAAAATAGGGTACAGTCGGGTACAGTTGGGTAAAATAGGGTACAGTCGGGTACAGTAGGGTAAAATATGGTACAGTAGAGTACAGTCGGGTACAGTCGGGCACAGTCGGGTACATTAGGGTAAAATAGGGCACAGTCGGGTACAGTAGGGTAAAATAGGGTACAGTAGGGTACAGTCGGGTACAACAGGGTAAAATAGGGTACAGTTGGGTACAGTAGGGTAAAATAGGGTACAGTCGGGTACAGTAGGGTAAAATAGGGTACAGTAGGGTAAAATAGGATCCAGTAGGGTACAGTCGGGTACAGTCGGGTACAGTAGGGTAAAATACCCTATTTTACGCTACTGTACCCAAATGTACCCTACTGTACCCTATTTTACCCTACTGTACCCTACTGTACCCTACTGTACCCTATTTTACCCTACTGTACCCGACTGTACCCTACTGTACCCGACTTTACCCTACTGTTCCTGACTGTAACCCATTTTACCCTACTGTACCCGACTGTACCCTACAGTAGGGTACAGTACAGTACAGTAGAGTCGAGTCGTAGGAAAAATATTGTATGCAACGGTGTATAATTTGGTCTTAACGGCTCGTGCCGTCTTCCATTGCGATACTCGCATTCGCTCGTATCGCAACTCACGTCACTCGCCTTTTAAGACCTCACTTATACAACAGTTGCATAAAATACTATTACGTATAGGGGTTTATACAGGGTGTCGGAAAACGTAACGGTAACCAAGTAGGTACCAAAGAGAATATAATGGTAGGTACCATGCGAGAGGTGTTCTGCTTAGATTCTAATCTTAGGTTTTACAGATTTTAACGAATCTAATCATAATTTTATTAAGGCAATTAGACCAGCCGTTCGCAACACCGGCAGTTTTCTGAGTTTTCATTTAATTTCTGTTTAATTTTTATTGTTCTTCTCTACGTCTACGTTGACACAAATTAAAGGTTAAGTAAATTTCTTCTTTCTTTCATTGAATTTTATAATTACCTGTATATTTAAGATTGTTTATATTTTTTCACTTCTCTTGCTCTAAAAGTAGGTCCATATAGCCTTACGAGGCGGGAGTAAAGTGAGTGCTTTAGTCCCCAGGGAGTAAAAGTAATTAATTTTTAATTCATTTCGAGTGACTTAGATAAACTCAAACAGCCAGTACTTGCTTAGTGGCAAAACAAAATATATGTAAAAAAATAAGATTGTGTGAACCATTTTCATGACGAAAATGTTACGTTCTTAGTCTACGTGGTCTTAGTTCTATGCTTTTTCCGCAAAGAAGGTGGCGCCATTCTGTTTTATCCAGTTTGTGTATGGACCATTTCGCCGATGCGATTTTGTTATATCTGTGTAAATGTGTAAATACTTACCGCGAAAACTTTGAAATTGTTGTAGAGCGTAAATCGTAAACAATTAAAATAAATCGATTATTCTCACAATGTCGTCAAGTGATTGTGAAAATTATGATGTCGAGCAAAAGCAAAAGACATAATTGATAATCTTTTGCCGCCGAAATCTAGAAAGATTTGTTTAAAAACCTATGAAAGTTTTATGGACTGGATTTTTTTCTCGCAATATCGAAGTGAAAAATAGAGTTTTCACCTGGAGACTAAAAGTCAATATAAACCCTCGGATAAATAGACACTCTCGCTAAAGCTCGGGTGGCTAACCACCTCGGGTATATATTGTCTTCTTTTAGTCCCTAGGATACCTACGGTAAAGAAAAAGCGCTATTTACTTGCTTATAGTGATTTATTGTTTGCTTTAATCGTAACCTAATTGAGTGGAATTATTTGCATTAGATTGATAGTTTCGGGGTTGCCAGCTTTTGGTGTACCTATTTTAAATAGTACACATACACATATCACGCTTGTGTCTTAAAGGGAAAAGTTACATTTACGTTTCGGGGCTACTTATAGCATTTTTTTTTATACAATATAGGCTTGAGTTTGACCACAATCACGCCTGATGGAAAGCGAAGATGAGGCCTACGATGGAGCACGCTTGCCTAGTAAATGCTCGTTCACCCTAGACTTGAAAGCGGCTAAATTGTAGTTGTGTTATTTTAGGTTTAATGTTAGATAAAAGTGGTAGGTACAATTGTGACCGATTGCTAACCTTATCGCCTACAATACCTTAACCTATTTCCTATTTTGTTATTTTAAATAGTGATGTTATTTTATCAATATGATTTTACTTTTTTGCTCCCGTCGTCTGTATTTCCAGTAAGATACTCGTAGGTAGTAACCTTAACCTAGGGCTCTTCAAGGCTAGAGTGATGCTGTTACTGACCCAGTGAGATACTTTGCCCAAATCTGCACTTTGCATCAGGTGAAATAGAGGTCAGTTTTGTGTAAAATAAAGGGTAAAATTTCCCATTGAATTTAACTTACTTATAATATTAGTAGAATAGGATACGATAACACAACATTGGAGCTCATAGCTCTTCATATGCCTTCTCCTACGGATATGAGGGCGGTGTACTTACGTACCCTAAATGTGCGCAAAGATTCACCGCCAAAATTGCTATTGCTAGACCGTTTAGATGAGTCCTCGCCCGCACGGTACAGGGGCTGGGGGTATGACGACAAAGGGGGCCGGGAGCGGTGCGGGCGGCAGGCGAGGACTCATTTAAACGGTTTAGCTATACGAAAGCTATCTTAAGGCGCATCAGCACCGTAATGAATAGAAGTTAAAGCGGTCACCGTGACCGAAATCGGTCGAACGGATTCATATTCATATTGGAGCTCATTAAAATATAATCACGGTTCACATACATCACTTAACAAAATCTTATGCTAAAACACCGAAGATGCTAATCCAGCCAGTCTCCGGAGAAACTGTCTTTGTCCGCCTGGTACTGCCTCCGTGCTGACGGCAGCTGGAATTCCGGGAACGGAGCCCCGTCCACGCTGAGCAGGGAAACGCCGGTGGCCCCGACTTCTTCGACGAAGCGAGGAGCTGGGGCATCGGCGCGTCGGGACAGCAAAGATGGCTGGAACAAACGGGTTAAGCTTTTTATTAAGCCTGCAATACATGTCGGTCGAGCTCAGGCCAATGCGAGCGTAGGCAAATTAATACAAGGCAAGTGCTACTGCCTACACGTTCGGCCAACCGCGTAATGGCGCACTGACAAACATATGGACACTATTGGCCGAGTGCGCGCGAGCGCCTTTGATTTGTGCAAAAAAACCGACAGCGCTCCGAAGTGTGGCAAGTGGTCGCGAGCGACTGCAAGTTGTGACAAGCTACGCCTAAATGAGTTCTATACACGTTGGCGCTTGACTTTACTCGGCTAGCTAGGCGAGCGACACCGAGCGTTGACAAGACAATGCAAATATACTGTCTATACGTTGGTATTGGCGTTCACTCGGCGACGCTCGGCCAACATGTATTGCAGGCTTAATGAGAGGGAGACAAATGAGCAAGCAGGTGCTCATGGTGAATGATTACCACCGCCCATGAATCCACCATATAAACGTGACAAACTGGCTGCGCGCTCGCGACGACATCGTTGCGCATTCGCTACGAACTCGCTGCGCGCTCGGCTCGTTCGCAAAAGACCAGTGTGATGAGGCTCTTAGGGGCCATCCATAAACTACGTCACACCAATATGAAAACCGCCATTATTTTGTACTAGTGTCACAGATCGCTTGACCCCCCCCCCCCTAAATGTGTGACGTACTTTATGGACGGCCCCTTAGCGTGGGCTAGGCACGAAGACTTTGTTAGGTGTGGTCGATACAATTATTTTATTAGCCGTGGTGGCCTAGTGGTCTGACCTATGGCCTCTCAAGCAGAGGGTCGTGGGTTCAAATCCCGGCTCACACCTCTGAGTTAAAAAGTAAGGATTACTTGTAGCCAAAGTTACTGCGGTAGGGGATAAAGAGTCAGTGGTTGTTGGTTCTATTAACAATAGGGTGGTACAAACAGCAGTATTTATCACGGAACAGAAAAAAAAACCGCAAAAAAGCAAGTAGTGCAATATAAAACAAATAGTAATATGAACAAACATATAAAAACAACGAAATATATAATACACAGCATAAAAGGAAGCTGTGGTGGCCTAGTGGTTACACCTACTGCCTCTCTTGAGGGTCGTGTGTTCGAATCCGGGCTCGCACCTCTGAGTTTTTCGGATTTTATGTGCGAAATTACATTTGAAATTTACCATGAGCTTTACGGTGAAGGAAAACATCGCGAGGAAACCTGCATACACCTGCGAAGAAATTTAATGGGTTGCGTGAAGTTCTCAATCCGCACTGGGCCCGCGTGGCAACTATGGCACAAGCCCTCTCATTCTGAGAGGAGGCTTGTGCTCTGCAGTGGGACGGCGATTGGTACTCAACTGTTAATACTTTTAACGTAACAAATAAATGATTTAGTTCCCATGAAAACGTTTTTTTATGAATCCTAGGCTAGATCTTAAAGCGCTTTAGTACTTATACATTCTATACTCCGTTTTTTTAGCATTAGAAACAAGGTAGGTAAACAATCTTGACGAGTCTTTTTATTGAAAAACGCTTAAAAAATAGTTACCTAGGTACTATTACTTATAAAACCAAAAGAGTGGAAATGATAGTATTTTTTTCAAATTGTTATAATATTAGCTGTGATTTATTTTCAAAAGTGTATTTCAATAAAAAGACACGTCAAGATCGCTTACCTTCTTACTAATGCTAAAAAAACGGAGTACAGTGTTAGCCTAAGGAGCATAACGTATTGTGTATTCAGTATGGGCAGCATTTGGTCCTACTCCCATAAAAAGTGGGCAATCTCCTTCCTTAATTAATTAGGAATCAGTGTTTGATGGTGGCAACCACCCTATAGTACAATACGTTGACTTTTAGTTTACCACTGACAGATGGCTTGTCTTAATTTCATTTCCAACTTTAACACCATATAAATAAAGTACAGCTATTACAAAATCTGCAAACGTGGGTAACAGTATTCTAAAATTGGCTTTATTTGTAGGTCGTTAAAGTTGAATATGAAATGAAGGCATAAAGGTGGTAAACTTTATGTAATTTTACTGTAATTAAGTATTGCCTATATTTTAAACGTACCTGAATAACTTTGTAACTGACATTTTTCGGCGCGACACCAACCGGATCAGGCACTTGCCTCCTCGAATCCTTCAAGTATATATGTAGATCATTCCTCGAAATACCCTGATAATCATCACGCTCCTCTATGGAGTTCCGTGGAACCGATAGAGTGTTGACAACATCAACTTTATGACGTGGCATGTAAAAACTACGAATAGTTGTAACTTCATTGAACACCTCAGCTTTTTCATTGATAGTCTCGGCTGAATCGTATTCAAACTGTACTTGCTCGTTTGCTTTCTCCAGTGCACTTAATAAGTCATAGGTCGATGCGTTCGTAGTAGTTTCTATTGTGGTATCCATTGGTGGGTTTGAATGGGCCTTGTTCATTGCTCGCAGTTCCAGGTCACCGCTGGATGGTTGGTAATCGTAGTTGTCGACCATCAGACGGTTCTTCAAGTTTTCTAGCCATCCGTTTGTGCTGCCCCTCGTGTCGCCTAAGCAACAATATTAGCAGCTAAGTTTGCGTTAATCTAGATTGGCATTTGAATTGATTTCGGGACTTTGGTATCTTAGATTATTTAAAAGCGAAAAAATACATACATCGCTTACATACGCCACTGTTGGCGTATGTAAGCGATTAAGAATTTCGGGGGAGTCGGTTGGATGCCACGTGGTTCAATTGGTAGAACACCCGTCGGGGCGCATACCCAGGAGACGTGGGTTCGAATCCCACCGGCGCACCCGAAAAACTTTTTCGCTTTTATATAATCTTAGATTCGGTGAGCAGCCGTACTGCTAATAAAATAAATAATCTTTGGTATCCTATTACTTATTTTTATTAGCAGTAAGTTTCCTAAGCGCAATTTAAGATTTCTTATAAACAATGTTTTTTATACAATATAAGTACATAGGCTTGCGCTTGACCACAATCACGCCTGATGGAAAGCGAAGATGAGGCCTACAGTGGAGCACGCTAGCCTAGTAAATGCTCATTCACCCTAGACTTAATTTAGGGGAGTAAGCAGAAAAAAGGTAGTTGAGCGCGGTGTTGCAAACCGTACAACAAAATACGGGGCACTGTAACCGGTACGCGCGCGCCGCACCTGCTCAGACCCTTCCTCCAGAATGGCTTCTAAAGGCAACAGGCCGGTACACAACGAGAGTCGCTTGGCGGCCTGGCTCAACCTATAGCAGTAAAAAACTAATACTAAACTAATTTTAATTTAATTTTAGGTTTTCGGAAAATCCCGCGGACAAGGAAAAAACGGAATTTATATATTCAATTCCCTAACTCAGCAACCATTTCTTTAGGATCATAGAGGTGCAGTAAAAAGGGATTTTTGGAGTTTTCAGCGGAATAGAAATCAGGAGATGACCATACATTGTATTTGTGCGCGGACGAAGCGGGATAAAGCTAACTATTAATAAATAAATAATAAATAAATAATTATTAGGGGACAATCTTACACAAATCGACCTAATCCCAAACTAAGCAAAGCTTGTACTATGGGTACTAGACGACGATAAACATACTTATAATAGATAAATAAATACTTAAATACATAGAAAACATCCATAACTCAGGAACAAATATTCGTGCTCATCACACAAATAAATGCCCTTACCGGGATTCGAACCCAGCACCTCTTGCTTCGTAGGCAGGGTCACTACCAACTAGGCTAAAGCGGTCGTAACTATAGTTATAAATAAAATATTACCACTATCCCAGAACTCAGCACGCGCGGCGCACACGACGAAGACGAAAGTTCGTAACATAACTCAACTTTTAGTCACTCTTGCTCACTTGATCATGTTGAGTATATAATTTTTAGTATTCCGTGCCTCCCAGGATAAAGGTGCTCTTACAGGACCACCTTATTGTCGTTCTGTCTATTTTACGAGACCCTTTTCTTAGGATCGCGTTGCAGTTGAATTTAATATCAAATAAGTATAATCCTGGCGCTGTGAAAAAAAAAGTTTTTACGTAAGTAAGGATAAATTTTCACCGATTATGTATTACTGTGGCGGTACGACCGGTACAACAATAAATAGTGAAAATATAATTATCGACGACGACCGGATAGCCTAGTTGTTAGAGGACCTGACTGCGAAGCTTGAGGTCCTGGGTTCGAGTCGGGGCAGACATTTGTGTGAAAAATACGAATTTTTGTGCTCGGGTCTTGGATGTTTAATATGTATTTAAATATGTATTTATCTATATAAGTAAATACAAACTGAAATATAGATGCACAGAAAAAACCCAGAAAAAAGACCAATGCTGGGACTCGAGCCCAGGTCCTCAGCGTTCCGTGCTGCGTGCTTACCCCTACACCATCACTGGTCTAGAAGTTAGCGACGAATTTTTCCCATACATCGTACACTTCAGTCTGTTATAATCACATTATGCAGTGATAAAGCGCGCATCTATGTTATGCCCTCTACCGAGAGACTTTAACACTCCTTTGGAGCTAACCGCTCACCTGGACCAAGAGATGGCGCTACTAAGCCAACTTTTACAAGTTAAGTATGAAGTATCTTTTTCTATTTATTTATTATTTTTTTTTTGTCCAACTTTAGTATTTAGTTTGAAATATATGGTTTCACGGGATGACCGTAAAAGTAATAAAAAATGAAGTTGGAAAAAAAAATAGAAAAAGATATTTATTTCTTTATTTATTTATTTATTTATGTTTTTGGGCACAAACGGTACAATAAAACTTATACTACAAACAGTTACATTAAAAAATTAACCAACAAAGTTGCCACAGGTTATTAACTCTTATTAATGATAATATAGGTATCTAACGGGTGTAAAAGCAACATACCTACATGCATGCAAAAAACTACGACTAAGAAAAAGAAAAACGAGAATGTGCACCTAACCCATTCTCAGCAAACAAATACAAAAATGGCAAACAAATTACTTACCTACTTAATACTTACTTATATTTCATACTTTTAACTTATATAAGTAAGTTTATCCGTTGTCTAGTACCCATAGTACAAGCTTTGCTTAGTTTGGGACTAGGTCAATTGGCGTGAATTGTCCCGTGATATTTATTTATTTATTTATCTAATATATAAAAATCTCGTGTCACGGTGTTTGTTATCGAACTCCTCCGAAGCGGCCTGACCGATTTTTATGAAACCTTTTCATCTATAATCTGTAGGTCTGAGAAAAGGTCGCAGGCTAGGTACTATTCTTCGCGGACGGAGTCGCTGGCAACAGCTAGTATTAAATATTAAGGGAGGTATTTTGACATACCTAAAAATTTGTACGGAACCCGACTCACGCTTGACACGTTTTTACGCCCCTAAAGCAACAAAGTTGATATGCCACTTTGTTAAGATTGCTTCAACGAGATAGGAAAAATGATGCCTTACAAAATGAAAACTTTAAGAACTGCACTCGTTAAAATTTCGTATTGTTCTCTGAGAGTGAATTGGTAGGAAGTTAAAAATATTGCGCTCTGTCGTAAAAGAAGCGATAAAACCTCGATAAGAAGAGATACGGCACAGTAAAGTGTCGAATTGTTACCGCCCGGCCCGACTTCGCGCGGTTGGCGGCGCGCCGAGCGTTTTATCAGTTCATTGCGTGTGCCGCCAGGTAACCACTGTACGGCGAGCGACTCGGCCGCGCAATGGACACAGAAAACGCTCGCCGCGCCGTCTAACGCGCGAAGTCGTGGCCGGGCGGTCAGGCCGCGAGCGGGTTTCTCGACGTACAGTCGACTAAAGCTCATTTCAATCATCATCATCATCCTAGCCTGTAGCCGTCCCACTGCAGGGCTCATGCATCCTGTTAGAATGAGATGGTTTGGCTCGTAGTTCGCACGCGGGCCCAGTGCATATTGGGAACCTCACGAACACCATTGAATTTCAGAAGAAATTCTGGTGTTTACAAGTTTCCTCGCGATGTTTTCCTTCACCGTAAAGCTCATAGTAAATTTCAAATGTAATTTCGCACAAAAATTCCGAAAAACTCAGAGGTGCGAGCCGGGATTCGAACCCACGACCCTCAAGAGAGGCCATAGGTCTAACCACTAGGCCACCACGGCTTCCTTTTATGCTGTGTACCTATTATATATTTCGTTGTTTTTATATGTTTGTTCATATTACTGTTTTTTTTAATTGCACCACCAGGGCTAAATTCAGGAACGGGCCTTCACGGGCTTGGTAGCGGTAATTCAATCGTTTGGGTTGGGTTTGGTTTGAACTGCTATTCAGGAACGCCAAAAATCACTGGTTTGCGAGAGGTTTGGGCTGAGTTTGGGATGAGCCTTATTTGTTTGTTTATTTATTTATTTACAAAGCGAATTAACAGGAACCCATTCCTACCCTCTCCCAAACGATTGAATTACCGCTCGCAAACCGTGTTGGGCCGTTCCTGAGTCTAGCCCCAGCTTTTTGCGACGTTTTTTCTGTTCCCTGATAAATACTGCTGTTTGTACCACCCTATTGTTCCCACTAACTCTTTATCCCCTACCGCAGTAACTTTGTCTAAAAGTAATCCTCACTCGCCAAACAAGTTAGGACGAGTCACACGGAGCGAGCTACTGGCCTGACAGAAGGCAGTCGGGTTATTTTCAAATTTTGTACAGGTAAATTTAAAACTTATTTCCGTTTACTCTGTCTGTTTTCTGCGGTTATTCGATTGAATGATTGATGATTTACAATATATCACAATAAAATTGATTATCGGAATCGAAAAAAAGATGCTTAGTATTTATGTAATAAGTAGAACAGTAGCTCCTTACAAATAGTAACAGTGTTCTGCGCAAAATTTTAAAATGACCCAGTTACTGTCATCCCAATATGGTATTAACCAATATAATTATGGTATATATATTATGGTGTCTGTGCATAATAATCATAATCACACCCCGTCATCTTCATCTATATACCTACGGCTTACTGCAGAGCCTCCTCCTGTCTTGTACCGTAGCACCAACGCGGGCCCAGTGCGGATTGTAAACTTATTTCACTCATTTCAGTCCTCACTTGGAAATAATTAAATAACTTGTTTGTGTGACAGTCACTCGCTTGACACGCTCACTACCTGCGAGTAGCTGTGCAACTGACTAAACCAGCTCTGTTACTCGCACAGTGTAACATGGTCTTAACTTACCAAACTTTCAGGTACCTTTCACCTTAAAGGAAACCTCTATGCACCTTGTGTTCGTAGTGTTAAGGTACAAAATGTTACTAGTTTTTACAAGTTTTTAAGTTAGTCAAATCCAGAACTCGTGTGGTAAGACGGTCAAACTTTTAGAAAGCAACAATAAATAAACTAAACTTGTGCACGAGAATTATAGTCCGTTTATTTATAGTCAAAGGCCGTTATTAGATCGAGCCATTCATGATGATGAAATCCGCGAAAGAACTAAAGTCACGGACAAGCTCGTAGATTTGCGAGACTTAAGTGGCTGTGGGCAGGGCACATTGCTCGTAGAACTGACGGCCGATGGGGCCGAAAAGTTCTCTAGTGGCGTCCACGGACCGGAAGGCGCAATGTTATTAATGTCTAATTTACATTTCTGATTCAATTCATACTACTCTTTGTTTTTATTTGGTTCTTTTCCTGCCAAATTTATTTTTTTCAGTGTATCGAATATGGGTAAATAAATCTCTCTCTCTCTCTCTCTCTATGAGGTCCATTGGCAATAGCTTGTACACCTACGTCTTATAATTATCATACATTTTTTTTTGGTGTTTAGTAAAGTTTTTTGCTAATAAAGCCTGGAGGTCATTATTATTAATTTTACCAACAGCCAGATGTTACAATTACAGCATCGTTATATTTAAACCTAATTCAAATCATTCGGGATATTTCAGGTTTGCTAACTTGAGACCGTTGTCTTAGGCTAACAAAAGATTTTAACGACGAATATTCTGCCACACCACAGCCACAAAATAAAAACCTTTTTATTTTGTGCCACAGCCACAATGCTGACAAATAAAAATGCTAGAAGTATCTGTAGTACTTTTAATTTTCTGTCTTTGTGAGTATTTCCTGTGATCTTTTGATTAAAATATCGTTTGTAGTGTTTGTACTTAAATCAGTATTCAATTATTGAGTGCAAGAGCGTCTGGTCGACAAGAATCTCCCTCAACGAATTGGGGATGTCTATTTTTTTGCAATGTATAGTAAATCGAAAACCATTTCGTGATAAATGCTTTTTAACTCGTTTTCTGTAGTTATTTAATTTTAATATTATGTAATGAATTTATTATATAACAAATAAGCAATGACCGTCATTTGACATTGGTGTAAATTGCGTGACCGGTTCAAGTCGTACTTCATTCTGTGTGGTTAGAATTCT
The DNA here is from genome assembly GCA_947859365.1 of Archips crataeganus. Taxonomy (NCBI): domain Eukaryota; kingdom Metazoa; phylum Arthropoda; class Insecta; order Lepidoptera; family Tortricidae; genus Archips; species Archips crataeganus. The sequence goes on along the minus strand of OX402071.1, from coordinate 2,256,079 downwards.
TCACAATTTACGCGTGGATTATACTACGGAGTTTGATTTGGACCCGCTGTCTGACATCTAGCACTTTGACAGTGCCAGTAAAGTGACACAGTGTATAGATAGTGTACCACTACGCAAAAAATAATTAAAGGGGTTGCCTTATCGCACGCATTTAGATAGATTTAGAAATTTGGCATTGTGGGAGCCCTCAATTATAATCTGACGTCATCAACTAAAATAGTTTAAATAATTAATTTTGAAAAAGTAGAGAACTAAATGACAAAATAGTGAAATTACTTTCATATAATTGACTTTTCTATACAAAAAAAATATAAAAACCACTGGTAATTTTTTTAGACATTTCCAATTGCCATAGCTATGACAATGAGGGAAAGCTGCCAGGCACTTTCTTAGATTATTTACTTTTATGTTTTTAATTACGTATCTAATTTTTAAGTTTTATTGCTTACTTTTATACCTATTCACTAGTGTGTGTGAAGCACTGCACTGCACTGGGCCTACTGGGCCATCTTCGTGAGAGAACTCTTGACCATCGCTTTGGGTTGTTTCTGGTGCAAAGGTTTTCCATCGCGGTTCAGCGGGGCAATGCGGCTAGTGTGTTGGGCACATTTGCGCCTGGTATAATCCGGGGCGGTTTATTTGACTGACTTTTTATTTTATTTTATTTTGTGTTTACCTGACTCTGTGTATTAGTTACACTTGAAATCAAATAAAAAAATATCAGTTTGATACACCTTTGGCTTTGGCTTTGAGTATAAATCTGCACTTTCCATCAGGCGAGATAGAGGTCAACAGCGGGGCAGTTTTACGTAAAAAAATACTTGCACAAAAATGTACAAGCGACTGGCCCACTTTTCTCAAGTCTAGTTTTTACTGTTAGTTTATACATTTACTTAGTGTATTCAAGTTACTAGTAGCATGTGTTAGATTTTGCTCTATTCATATTAGATATTCTATATACCTAACGATAACCTCTTGCTTAGAAATGAAGTTTTACAGTCACATGTTTTATATTAAACAAAAGAAACCTTCTCATCTTGTAGTAAATTATCAAAGTCTAACTTATTCTGTTATTTATTGGGACCAGGAAGTTAACGGAGTATAAAATAATAAGTTTATGATGGGTTAAGATATTATATTTGGTAAGTAAAACAAACAGATCAAATCATATTTCGAGAAATCGCTTATATTGAAACAAATATTATCTTCCAATGAAATAACAGCTTTTAATGATCACAAATAACAACCACACAAGATTTTCGACATATATAAATATTATTCAGTTACCAACATAATTCAAGTATTCATTGATTTATAGCTGACGTTAATATATAAGCTATACGATAATTATTAATATATTTACATATGAAAGATTATAGAAACAAATTATAGCCATTTATTAATTATACAAACAAGTCAGTACTTAACTGTCAAGTGACCATGGCGACGGCTCGTAACAAAGTGTCTCTACCTGGCCTAAGAAGGCCTTTTATAAGTTTGCCTTGCCGTCTGGGTGAGTCGCAAACAACTGACGTCACCAGAGTAAGACAATCGGAAAGTATCTTAATTATTATTTCGCTTGTCTTTAGAGCCAAGCATTACCTAAATTATCAATTCAATTATTATATTTCATTTACTTACTTATTTTAACAATATATTTTATCACCTTACATATCTAATAATGTTATAACAGTTTCTATTACTTAGTATATCTAACACATGCAAGCTATTTCTACGAAGATTTTAGAAGTAGGACTCCTATTATTTTTAAGATGCTCAGCGGGAGCTTATTGCGTACCGCACCGTACCTTAGTCCTAACGTATAAATAAAGAACTAGTATTACGATATCATTTTACATATTTTGTAAATCAAGTACACGTCTTACTCATTTTTATGAAAGCCTATCTGTCAATAATGGTTAAAGAAATATAATAAATATTTAAAGAAATAAGAATAAGAAATGAATTAAGTAGTAAGGATAAAAGATGTTAGCGAGTAGGATAAAATAAATTGAGTATACTATATAAAGTTAGTTAAAGTATATGATTCGGCGAATTTGAATGCCTTCTTGTAGGTAAGTCTAGGTATTATAGCTTAGTATGTAGTTTTTTTTTCTCTTTCATTCTTTTTGTAAGGGATTTAGATTAAGATCAGTGTCAGAGAGTGAAATTTTTCTGCCAACAAACTGTCATGCAGTTTGGCAGATAGTTAATAAAAATGTATTCTGTTATTTATTAGTGAAATAAATTAAAAAAGAAAACAATATATAAATTATTGACGTAGCTTTGGCAACCAACCTCCACAGTATACTCAGCTAAGTACTTTTGCATAAAAGTTTTTCGGGGAAATTATTCGTTTCGAGTTGAAATTGTCGGTGGACTGTTGGTTGCTACAGCAAATATTTACGTTATATTGTAATCTCGATGAGACGTTTAAGCCAGTGCGCTGTAGTTATTGTGGAGTAATCTGCAAATGGCCGTCGTTGTGTATTGTCTTGGTGGAGCGGCTCCCGCGACGCTGGAAGTGGCCAGTCCGTCGAATCGGGAAACGTAACTATATACTCATTTACTTTTAGGCATATCCTAGCACTTTTCGTATCACCATTATCATTCCAGCCTATACACATCCCACTGCAGGGCACTGGCCTCTGATAATGAGAGGGCTTGGGCCGTAGTTCCCACGCGGGCCCAGTGCGGATTGGGAACTTCACACACATTATTGAATATACTCGCAGGTGTATGCAAGTTTCCTCACGATGTTTACCTGCACCGTAAAGCTCGTGGTAAATTTAAATTTAATTTCAACCCTTACCTTTTGAATAATTTATTGAATCAGGCGTTACTTTGCGGAGGTCCATATTAATGAACTAAAACAATTACTTTGCTCACCCGCGACCTTACAATAGTTACGTTTATGCAAGAAATGTGCGTTCATGCAGTTCCTCCACCTCCACACTGTACGAACACACACAAATCACATAAACCCAACCATCACCACCACCAAGCTACACTGACGCGTTTCGAACTCAACCAGAGCTCATCTTCAGAGTTACCACAACCGTATGCTATGCTACCAAACGTTAAACTAACAAACCAAAACAAATGTTTTAACTTGTCACTGTAACTTCTCAAGTACCCACCCACCCACCCACTTTATTTTTCTTATTCTCAAACTACCCCACAAAAATTAACTTTTATTGACATATTTAAAACTACCTTGAATTTTTTTGTTTATTTATTTATAAGGCATATTTAATTAATACTAACTGTTCAAATTCGACCCAAGCCGCAGTAAAGGAGAAGATACTAAATTTACCTGTTCATTAATAATAGACCCCATAGTGTTGTACCTAATTATTTCCATGCATTCCAGAGCATCCAGACGCAACCCCTTGCCGCAATAATGTAACACTTCATAAGAATCTGAATCTAACAATGAATGATTTGATTCCAACAAATGTTTTGCAAAATTCGATCTATCTGGATTGGATAATGAGAATCAGTTATTGGAAAAAGGTTTAAAATATAATCTACCCACTAAATTTAGTCAAAAAATAGTGGAAGGTTTGGCGGTAGATTCTGAGGTTGCTATTACAAGTAACTGTGGTGATTTTGAAACAAAAGTGTTAGTGGCAAATACACTTAAAAATACCAATTCCACAGAGTGTATTGTCAATATAACCGAATTAAATTCTTTGAGATCTATTCAGGAGAAAGTGTATGATAATGATTTAGTGGTGACAAAGGCAGACAAAGGAAATTGTATTGTTTTATTGGATAGGTATCAATATAATCGGAAAGTTTTAGATATCGTTCAAGGGGACGGTTTTACAGTTTTACGTAAGGACCCTACAATTACATTTCACAAAGATCTAAAGAGACTAATAAAGGGTTCTTTGTTTGCCTTTGAAACCGAACAACAAAAGAATTTTGTAATTCCCATGAATCCGCAGGCGCCAATTCTATATGGATTACCTAAAATTCATAAAGATGATGTGCCTGTTCGTCCAGTTGTCTCATACGTGAGTGCTCCAGCATATAAATTGGCGAAGAAATTAAATAGTATTATTCGTGTGAAGGCTTCCTTTAAACCTTCTTATAGTTTAAAAAATGGTTTAGATTTGGTTAGTAAAATTAAGGACATCAGCATACCGCCGAATGCAACGTTGCTTTCATTGGATGTAGACAGTTTATTTACTAACGTACCATATAGTGAGACACTAGAAATTCTAAAAGACCACTTAGAAAGGAAGCGGTTGCATCCGGGTGAAGTTTGTGAATTAATAGATTTGGTAACTTTATGCATGAAACAAAATTATTTCCGGTTCAATGGTCTTTATTACTTACAGAGTGATGGTTTAGCTATGGGTTCACCTCTGAGTCCTTTAATGGCAGATATATTTATGGATCATTTTGAGAATCAGTATATTGTGGGTAATAGTAATATTGTGTACTATTTTAGGTTTGTTGATGATTTGATCCTATGCTGGAGAGGGAGTATGAGACAGCTTGACGTGTTTATTAATGGTTTGAATAACAAGCACGTAAAGATAAGGTTCAAAAAAGAATTGGAGGAAAATTGTTCGTTGAACTTTTTGGATTTAACGATTTCAAAATTAAATGGTAAACATCAATTTAAAATATACCGTAAGCCCACGTACACAGATGCTGTTATACCAGCATCTTCTAATCATCCGTGGCAGCATAAACTGGCTGCTTTCCATTGTTATGTTAATAGATTGTTGACTGTGCCTCTTTCTAAGGAACATTATGATTTAGAGTTGAGTACTATTTATCAGATAGCGATCTCAAATGGTTATACAAAATCAATGGTAGATAGTTTAGTTCAAAAGAAGCAGGCACGGTTAGTAAATAGCATGCTTTACGCTGCGTTACCTTCTCAGTCTACTAACAAATATAGATCTAGCATCTCTTACGTCGGGGGTTTGTCTGATAAGATTTATGGCATTTTAAAATCAAACAATATTAATGTTGCCTTTAAGACTAACAACTCTTTGTACTCTAGGCTATGTAACCACAAAGAACAGGTAGATAAGGGAACTAGATCGGGGGTATACAAGCTTACTTGTAATGACTGCAATGGGATATACGTAGGACAGACAGGCCGAAGTTTTAATACTAGATTTAAAGAGCATGTTTCGGCATATAGGAATGAGCATCCAGATAGATCGAATTTTGCAAAACATTTGTTGGAATCAAATCATTCATTGTTAGATTCAGATTCTTATGAAGTGTTACATTATTGCGGCAAGGGGTTGCGTCTGGATGCTCTGGAATGCATGGAAATAATTAGGTACAACACTATGGGGTCTATTATTAATGAACAGGTAAATTTAGTATCTTCTCCTTTACTGCGGCTTGGGTCGAATTTGAACAGTTAGTATTAATTAAATATGCCTTATAAATAAATAAACAAAAAAATTCAAGGTAGTTTTAAATATGTCAATAAAAGTTAATTTTTGTGGGGTAGTTTGAGAATAAGAAAAATAAAGTGGGTACTTGAGAAGTTACAGTGACAAGTTAAAACATTTGTTTTGGTTTGTTAGTTTAACGTTTGGTAGCATAGCATACGGTTGTGGTAACTCTGAAGATGAGCTCTGGTTGAGTTCGAAACGCGTCAGTGTAGCTTGGTGGTGGTGATGGTTGGGTTTATGTGATTTGTGTGTGTTCGTACAGTGTAGAGGTGGAGGAACTGCATGAACGCACATTTCTTGCATAAACGTAACTATTGTAAGGTCGCGGGTGAGCAAAGTAATTGTTTTAGTTCATTTTCTTACCTTTTGATTCACCATCCTTTTTTTTAGTTTTTGCTGTCTCATGTGACAGATATCTATGATGGGATCACTTTTCATTCTGTTCCATTAACAGAGGCGATATCATAGATGTCTGTCAAATAAAATAACAAAAACTTAACGGAATTCAACGTAGTAAAAACGGCGCTTCAATATGGTGCGGAAAACTAAAGTAGTAATCATAGAATGACTATAAATTAAAAAATTTAAAAAACCCCAACGCAACTATGTCACACGTATGTTTTTAACATACAAGTAAATGCCCGATTTGCAACTTTGAAACCGCTGAACCGATTTTGATGAATCATATCTAAAAACTATCGCCAAGAAACCTGCTTCCTAATAAAAAAAGCCGCATTCAAATCGGTTCACCCGTTTAAGAGCTATAGTGCCACAGACAGACACACACACATAGCGGTCCAACTTATAAGACCCCTCTTTTTGTGTCGGGGGTTAAAAAAATAACAGATGTCTTGTTTACTTCTGTCACGAATTAGTAGCCCAAGTTTCGACACCACATAACCATTGGTAGATGTGCTTGTATTTTTACCGTTGGAAGAGTAGGAGTCTTTACGAGAAAGTACGCTCTTAGTTCTCCAGTCAAAGAAGCCACTTCGTCTTTCTTTACATCCATCAGAGGTCAGGGGTGGCCGCAGACGGTCCTAGCATTAATATTCTTTATTTTTCGAATCGCTGGAAATAAAGCGAAACAAGACGGCACGCTCGGCGCAATCTTACAATCTTGCAGTCTCCTAATGGAGGCTTTGTCCCCTGCTGCCAGTGCCTGGTTCCTGTTAGAGATGGACGGAAGTTAAGAAAAATAAAATAAAAAATAAGATGTTTTAAAATTAAAGAAATAATCCAATACAATAGAAAGAGAGGGAGAGAGAAGGGATAGAAAGAGGTAGAGAGGGAGGAAGACTCATTTATTTGCACATACTTGATACTCAGGGTGACAAATGTACATTTAGAAGGAAATAATACCTGTAAATACTTAACGAAAATATCGAATACCTAGTACAAATTGGGTCATAATAATCATCCTAATGTTGCTAACGCTGTTTTTCAGTGGGACCTTGTTAAAAATGAGCACGAAAACATAAATACAAATAGATACAAAGTTTATAATATATGTACATGAAACAAAGTCGTGTTAATTAGACCATTTAAAACATAAGACCGTCTGGACCGATTTAAAACGATTTTTGGTTTGTTGGATCCAGGGCTGGGCAAAATACATGCTTTGCTTTAATTAAAATACAAATTACAAAATACTATCTCGCATGAATTTAAAATACGAAATACAAAATATTTTTAAGTAGGGTATTTGAAATATAAAATACAAAATACAAATTATAAATGAATCCAACCCGGCTTGGGCTCTACACTGGTGCGTTTTCATGTTCAACTTAAGATCGCTAAATGAAATCTAAATGTATTTATGTTAAAATGTATTTTGAAGTCATATGACTACAAAATACCTTGACGTCAGGTATTTGAAATACGAATTACAAATTACATTTTCAGCGAGGAATTGAAATACAAATACCAAATACGTATTTGTATTTCAATTACACGTAATTTAAATGCTACCCAGCGCTGGTTGGATCAACACCGTTTGTCAGAAAAACTATTAAAATAGGTATCGGTAAAATCACGGGATCGAAAGCTTTACCGGATAATACTTACTGTTCTTTATTTAACTATGTAATTTTTTTTCTAATAATTACTTTTTAACAGCTTTTAAGCGTTTTAGAGGGAAAACTTGGTTGTCAAGGTTACGCAGATTTGTTCAAATGTTTAGGCGGGTTACCTATCAAAATTTAGATTTTTTTTTTCCGAATATTTAAAATCCCGAATGCTTCATTTATCCGAATGCATTTTTTTCTGAAACTGTAAATATTTCAGGATTTTTATAAAATGACCCTAACCTAACCTAAAGGGTTCTACACGATGTTCCTGAAATAAATCCTGAAATATTTACAGTTTCAGAAAAAAATGCTTTCGGACAAATGAAGTTTTCGGGATTCTAAGCCTTCGGAAATAAAATTTTCTAAACATCGATAGGATCCCGTTTAGGCGGTACGAAATTCGCCGGAACAGCTAGTTTTGCATTAAATGTTGTACATAAAGTTGGCAATAAAATTATACACGTTTCACACATTTAGCAGAAACTGGTGTATAATTTTAATCCATAACTATTAATATGAAAGTGTGTTTGTTTGTTTGTCCTTTTGTCCCGTCGAAACTGAGCGAAGAATTGTCGTAATTTTTTGTATGGACATAGGTGAAGGGCTGGAGAGTGACATAGGTTACTTTTTACCACGGGAAAATGTCTCATTCCCACGGGAAACCAAGTGTTAATTTACTTCAGCGGGGGTAAACCCGCATCAGTTCGTGTAATTTACATCATTTATACATATTGTGACGACACGAACGCCATTACAATACGTAACGACCGCTTTAGCCTAGTTGGTAGTGACCCTGCCTACGAAGCAAGAGGTCCTGGGTTCGAATCCCGGTAAGGGCATTTATTTGTGTAATGAGCACGAATATTTGTTCCTGAGTTATGGATGTTTTCTATGTATTTATGTATTTATATATCTATATAAGTATGTTTATCGTCGTCTAGTACCCATAGTACAAGCTTTGCTTAGTTTGGGACTAGGTCGATTTGTGTGAGATTGTCCCCTAATATTTATTTATTATTTATTTATTTATTTACATTTCAATATATTTATATTTTCAATATTCGTATAATTTTGAACACAAATGAAATATTCAACGTTTTCCCCATCTCTAGCGTTGTACTGAACGCTGGCACTAACATTCAAGAGCTCAATTGGTTTTGTAATAATAAATGGACGTCAATTGTTACTGGACATGCTTTATTTAGTCCGCTTTGGTCCAGAACAGACTCTTCTATGTAGTGAGCCATTTGTATCCAGAAAGTAAACTACTCTTTTTTATTTTACCTCGCTATTCCGCCAACACTAGCACCTTTATTTATTAATTCACTGGTAACATACAGTACCCAATTATACGACGGTTAAAAGGCAAAACGCATGTAGCGACACTTTTTGTCAAAATGAGTTATATAAATATTTGAAATCAGCGAATTTTTCTCCGTCGTTTGAGCCGGGTTTCATGTAAAGTTCAAAAAACGTCGCTTCATGCGTTTTGCCTTTTAACCGTCGATATAAAGACTACCTAGCTGTTTCCTGTGACTCTGTCTGCGAAGAATAGGGGTATAAAAAATAGCCTACGACCTATTCTCAGACCTACCAAATATAGAAAAAAAAAACCATTAAAATCGGTCATGCCGTTTTGGAGGAGCTCGATAACAAACACCGTGAGGCGAGATTTTTATATTAGTATCGAAAACCAATAAAAAGAAAGATTTTAATCATATCATTAAAGACTTGGACAATTCGGTGTCCAGTTGGCCATAGGTGTTACGAGATTGTCAGATTCTATAGAAATGGAGTGTAGTTAGCTGGACGTCTGGATTGACACATAGACTACTTTTTATTCGGATATTTCCTCGGAATAGGGAAAGAATTCAAAAATCTAAATTAATGTAGTATGTAAACTAAGTATATTTAAGTTTTGTTTATCTGTGCTCTCTTTGAATTATTTTGTGGCAATATTTTGTATCTCAACCGTTGAGTTTAAATATGTGATGGATAAAGTCAAGAAATACTGAATCGATTTAAAAACATCCTTCACCGATAGAAAGCTATATTACGAGCGAGTACAATGTTTTATACCGGGAAAATTATAAAAGTCCCACGGCTCACAAACGAAGATTCGAGCAAGAGCTAATCCGACATAGAAAGCAATGCAATCTAAGAAAAAAACAAAATGTTTTCCCAGTTCGTAGAGGTCGTAGACGGCCTACGCCGTAGAGCCTCTACGCTGATGGAGGGCGTTCGCAGTAATGTTGAATGAATAATGAACTTTTCTAATTAGGTTTGTTGTTCGCGAGTTGTTCGATAACCCGCTAGTTGGCTCTCCCGATTGGCTGCACACATTTAATTTACGTGTGTATACGTGTTAATGACGTAAACTTGTACACCGACTATTTGTTAACTTAAATAAAAATATATATTTTTTTAAAATATAAAACAAGTATTTCATACTAAATGGGTCAATCAACTTTTTTTTGTAAATTTCTATTTACTCCTTTACAAGTAACTCTGTAATCTCTGGTTAGTGAAACCATGATTTTGCAGTAATTAGATAAACTGTTTATCATAGTGCGTATGTGAAAACCAAAAAAAATAAGTATTTCTATGAAAAAATACGGTCACCCAGGGGAAATACCACTATTTTCATACAAATTTCGGGGACAACATTGTCCCCTGGGTCACCCACGAAATAGAAGCTAAACAAAATAAAATAAATATGGCAATTATACCATTATTGACTACAAAAATCTAGGGTTTTGAAAAGTATACTTTAAATAAGGAAAAACAATCAGTTTTTTAATTATTTCGGTTTTCATAGAAAGTAGCAGAAAAACGTTTACAAAAAAAAGTTGATTGACCCAAATACAAACTGAAACATGGATGCACAGAAAAAACCCCAGAAAAAAGACCAGCTCTGGGAATCGAACCCAGGTCCTCAGCATTCCGTGCCGCGTGATATTCCCCTACACCACCACTGGTCAGGAGTTTAGACATGAATTTTTCCCATACATCGCACATTCTCAGTCTGTTAGATAATCACTTTTTGCAGTGATACAGCGCCATCTATGTTATACCCTCATCAAGAGACACACTCCTTCGGAACTATCCGCTCACCCCGACAAGAGATGTCGCTACTAAGCCAACTTTAACAAGTTTGATATGAAGTGTCTTTTTGTATTTTTTTATTTTTCAACTTCATTTTTTATTACTTTTACAGTCATCCCGTGACGTGAATTTCACGCGAATAGTGGAAGCTACATTTCTCGATGCAAAACTCTCCGCTTCGATTGAACCGTACCCTAAACCGTGTTCGATTACCACCGCAAAAGCGATGATTCGCTCGAACTCCAACCAAGGTAAATACAGAACAGTAATCCATCTTTCTTAGGCGAAAGCCACACAGAAGAGACGTGGGACGGGGGCGCGTCGCAGTCCGCGTCTCCGCCCCGTCTCTTCTGTCTGCTTTGGATCGCGACGCTTCTATACATTTAGTATGAAACTAGCTTTTGCCCGCGACTCCGTCGGCGTGGAATTAGTAATTTGGGCAGCTTATTTTTTTTAAGAAATTTGCTTTTTCGTCAATTATGGCTCTCCTTAGTTCCTCCATATAAAAAAATTACCCGCACCCGCAACCCCCCCCCTGACCCCCCCCACCGAACTTCCCACACCCGCGTTCACATTCACCACCGTACTCCCAAGTCAAGCGTGCCTATAGAAGTATTCCTTCGAAAACCCCCCATTTTGAAACATTCTTCCGCTCCGCTCCGCTCCTATTGGTGTTAGCGTGATGATATATAGCCTATAGCCTTCCTCGATAAATAAAAATAAAAATAAAATAAATATCACGGGACAATTCACACCAATTGACCTAGTCCCAAAGTAAGCTAGGTAAAGCTTGTGTTATGGGTACTAGGCAACGGATAAACATACTTATATAGATAGATACATGCTTAAATACATATTAAACACCCAAGACCCGAGAACAAACATTCGTATTTTTCATACAAATATCTGCCCCGACACGGGAATCGAACCCGGGACCTCAAGCTTCATAGTCAGGTTCTCTAACCACTAGGCCATCTGGTCGTCTAAATAAATGGGCTATCTAACACTGAGAGTTTTTTTCAAATCGGAGCAGTAGTTCAAACAACAAACAAACTCTTCAACTTATTAATTCTTCTAAAAACTGTTCGATAAATTCTGAAAATAGACGTATCTTTCTTATTTGTGAACCGATTGAAATGAAACAAACACTAAATGTTAATCCCAGAAAATACCAACATATCAGTGTAAACCGCATCCTTCTAGGTTAAGCCGTTTCTGAGATTAGCGCGCACAAACGCACAGACAAACAGACAAACAGACAATAATTCTAAAAATCATTGTTTTGGGTTCTATTGCGCTAATAAATAGCCCTAGTGACAGTTTTTCTCAAATATCTTCAATGTACAGACACCGACTTGTTACAGATTTATTATATGTATAGAAGTGATTCAAGGGGCTGTGCGACTGCGAAGCGCCCCCGTCCCACGTCTCTTCTGTGTGACTTGCACCTTAGAAAAGCCGTGGTAGACTTGGTCTGACTATTCCAATTCCTCTCCGTCTATATACGTCCCGCTGCCGGGCACAGGCCTCCTCTCAGAAAGAGATGGCGTGGGCTGTAGCTCCCACTTGGGATAAGTGCGTATCGGGAAATTCAACACCATTGAATTAATAGGTAATTTTGCAACTCACAACAACCCTCTGCTTATGAGGCCATAGGTCAAACCACTAATGCTAGTACGCTAGGATGTGGTCCATATCGGGTTGCATAATTGTTGAAGGTCCATAATGTAATGTTTATCATAATGTATTGTTATTCATAACTCTTTTTACCTACTTTGAATCCATTAATTGTACAGAATTGTTATAAAACCAACCCAACCTAACCTAACCCATAGAGTTCTACAAGATGACCACTTAAAAACTTCTGAAAAAATTACGGTTTTGACAGGGAAAAATTATGACTAACAAAAATTATGACGAACATTACATTATGACTAAACATTTTATGCCACCAGATACGCATATATGACTTACTGTCCTGTATCCACTGTGTCCCAACAAAAGTGCGACGCAGCTCCCTGCTAATAGTCTAAACGTTATTTGTCGATAACTAAGTTGTAAAATCAAGAGAGTTATGAACGTTGCGGTCAGCCAATTTGGTGCTGTTAACCAACTTCAAAAAAATAGGTTCTCATTCGAGTGTACCGTCAAGTAAAGAAGAAGATTACATTAATGAACTAAAACAATTACTTTGCTCACCCAAAACAACAAAGTAATTGTTTTAGTTCATTAATATGGACCTCCGCAAAGTAACGCCTGATTCAATAAATTATAGAAGATTACATTTGAAACTTACCATGAGCTTTACCGAGAAGAAGAAATATCGTGAGGTAACTTTCACATACTAGTGAATTCAATGGTGCGTGTGAAGATTCTATTCCGCTCACTAATCATTTCATTATAAAAAGTCATTACCAGTTCCTAGAACAATGCCATTGCAATCTAATCGAGTCTGATGACTCGCGATACCAATCGTCAATGCCAGCCTCGATATTAAACGTTAACCGTTGAAAAACTTGATAAATCGTCGTATTTCCCTCTTTAAAAACTTAGCTGTTAATCGTTGCCTATACTTCTTTTTTTTTGGCATTAGAAATAGGGCGAACAATCTTGATATGACTTTTTACGACCTACTTTTTGACCTACTTGTCTCAATCATCCTCATATTATTTACGAGTATACATATAGATACCTGAAATGTGACATAATTATCAATGTAAAATAATTTTAAATCCAATGTAATTTATTTCTATTAATTCGATATACCTAATAATAGTCTGATGTATACTATAAATGTAAGCTAATCCTGACAGAATATATCTGTATATAATTAGTTGCTACAAAGCAGAATGTGAAGGATCAGAACTATTACTAGGGGCGTTCAATAAAAAGTGAGAATGAGTATGTTATAAACAACTTTTACTAAATGTAATTTTATTTTTCGACATAGTCACCTTTTAGCATAATACACTTATTAAAGCTTTTTTCTAAACTTAAAATTTCATTTTTTAAAAAGGTCTCATCTTGAGTACTTAAAAAATCTTGTACTGCAGCGACTACCGCGTCGGCGTCTTCAAATTTCTGGCCTCTCGGGTATTGTTTCAATCTCGGAAATAGGTAGAAATCACTGGGAGCGAGATCTGGTGAATACAGAGGATGCTTAAGGATATTGAACCCAGCATCACGAATTGCAGCCATTGCAATGATGGACTTGTGTGCCGGGGCATTGTCCTGGTGGAACAGCACAACTTTCGAGAGTTTACCTCGCCGTTTTTCGCGGATCTCATTGCGCAATGTTGCTATTTGTTTGGCGTATAAAGTGCCCGTAATAGTGGCTCCATGTTTGAGATACTCAATCATTAATACCCCTTTACCATCCCAAAACAGAGCCCATGACCTTACCGGCAGATGGGCCCACCTTGAATTTCTTCGGAGTTGGAGATGATGGCCTTTTCCATGTCATAGACTGCAGTTTCGTTTCAGGGTCGTAATGATAGAGCCATGTTTCGTCCATTGTTATAAATCGCGCCAAAAAAAGTTCCCGGTCTTGCTGTATCAGGTCCAAAGCTTCTTGACAAATCTCGACTCTAGTTTGTTTTTGCGTGTCAGTAAGCATTCTTGGTACCCAACGCGCAGATACCTTTTTCATACCCAAGCGTTCATGTAAAATATTATGCACGCTCCCCGTTGAAATCTTTACATTTTCAGCAATAAAACGAACCGTGACACGACGATCCGCCAAAACTGAGTTTTCAACTTTTTTCACAATTTCTTCAGTTATTGCTGTAGTTACGTCCGGAGCGGGGGTCGTCCATGGTCGATGTTCTTCCATGTCTAAATTCGGCGCACCAACGTGCGACTGTCGAATACGGAGGAGCATTAGACCCTAAAGTGTCCCGCAAATCTAAATTGACTTGGTCCGTAGAAAAATTTTTCAAACACGAGTATTTGATAACGGCGCGCAGTTAAATTTTCTCCATTTTCGCTAACGTACTCAATAGCATTGCAAAGAAATTACCGTATTTTTTTTTAAACAAAAGACAGTTAGTTTTTTTTTTCATAGCAATCAGCTAGATAGATTAGCTTTACCGGCCAGTATTTAATTTCCTAATATTGAAAGAGTTTGCATCTCATTCTCACTTTATATTGAACGCCCCTCGTAACGAACATCATTGTAAACCCATATTCGGCAAATAAAGAATTTATTATTTATTAGTTTTTATTGGAAAACGCTTTTAAAAAATTAGTACCCACTTAACTATTACTTATGAAACCAAAAGAGTGTAAATGACCATATTTCCTTTCAAATTGTTACATATTAGACGTGACTTATTTTTCAAAAGTGTGTTTGAATAAAAAGACATGTCAAGATTGCTTAGTACCTTTTTTCTAATGCAAAAAAAAAACAAGTATAGCAACTGTCAGCTGTCGCCTAACAACCAGCGCCGCAGTTAAAAACACTGATAAATACACGTTTCTTGTATGTCAACCCCCTTTAATTTTTAACTTTATTTTATTTTTAGTATTTGTTGTTATAGCGGCCACAATAATACATAATCGGTGAAAAATTCAAGTGTCTAGCTATTACGGTTCAAGAGATGGAGCCCTGTGACAGACGGGCAGACGGACGGACAAACAGACGATAGCCGAGTCTCAGTAATAGGGTCCCGTTGACAGCCAATGGTTATGGAACTCTGAAAACCATCTTGTATGTAATTATGTACACGTTTTTCAATTCCACATCCTATAATAACGATAATAACTTTAATAAAAATAAACGTCACGGATAAACTGTATTTCTGTAATTGCTACAAATTGAAAATAAAGTGTCAAAACATTGACAGCTGTCATTTCTCGGATTAAAAATTAATGCGCGGGAATGACAGTCATTACTGCAATTATTATGGGATTGCCGCCATATTTAAAGAATAAAGTTTTTGAAAATGAAACTCGGAAATATAAAAATTGGGGTAAGATTCAGGTGAGGGGAGCGTCCTCATCCACATGTGTTTATAATAATTTATAATTAGACATTTATTTCAGGTTCTACCCCCATATCGTGTTAGTTACATTTTTTTTAAAACTATGTTAGTTGTGACAAATTAAAAATTGAGCATTTACATTAATAAATTAATACTAAAAATAAAATAAAAATAACAAATATTATTCATTCATAAGAATTTAGTACATTCACCCTGTATAGCGCTTGTACACCTTTTCTCTACAGCTGACTGTACCTTCGAGTATTCTCCGCTGAATCTCGGTCGTCAATGCATGTCGGAGCTCGCGGCAGACAGCCGCGGCGCGACGCTGGCGCGACGCCGCGAGACACGGTATCGCACTCTCGGTGTCGCGGGCAGGCTAGGGCTGGAGTAGGGTAGTAGCGGCAGATACCAGAAATGTGTGTGTGTTGTGTGTGTGTATGTGTATGTCTTCATTAAAATTGGTGCAGCCGTTTCAAAGTTATCAGCTCTTTTGCTAGCTCGGAAGGGATCTTAGACGCATAATGAGCATTTACTTTATTTTCAACATCATCCCAGCCTATATACGTCCCACTGCAGAGCACAGGCCAACTCTCAGAATGACCCAGGATCCAGGACCCAGTGCGGATTGGAAACTTTACACACACACCATTGAATTTCTTTGCAGGTGTTCTTTCACCGTAATGCTCATGGTAAATTTAAAATGTAGTTTCACACATAAAGTCCGAAAAACTCAGGTGTGAGCCGGGATTTGAACCCGCGACCCTCTGCTTGAGAGGCTATAGGTCAAACGGCTAGGCCACCACGGCATGATTATTATTATTTTCAAACATATTGTGACCTAAACCCCTCGTATGCGGGAAGTGAAAAAAATCGTGCATTCTAGTCTCAACTGTTTCATATAAATCCAATCCATACAGATTAAGAAAAAAATACAAAAATAATGCCTTAAATTGAGCACGGATCCGTGTCTTAAGCATACGAGCGGGTTAAGTTGAGGTTTTTTAAATTTTTAATTGATAACAGTAAAAATACAAACAGCAAAAAATGAGAAAAAGAGAAACGGGCGTTAAATACTGAGTACCTATAAATCTAAATAACAGAAAAAACTAGAGTTATTTTAAACATTTTTAGGGTTCCGTAGTCAACTAGGAACCCTTATAGTTTCGCCATGTCTGTCCGTCTGTCTGTCTGTCCGTCCGCGGCTAAGCTCAGAGACTGTTAGTACTAGAAAGCTGTAATGTGGCATGAATATATATATCAGTCACGCCGACAAAGTGATTAAATAAAACAAAACTAAAATAATTTTTTTTAGGGAACCTCCCATAGACGTAAAGTGGAGGTGATTTTTTTTTTTCTCGACTAACCCTATAGTGTGGGGTATTGTTGGATAGGTCTTTTAAAACCATTGCGGGGTTGCTAACCTGATTTTTCTATTCAGTGATCTGTTTGCGAAATATTCAGCTTTAAAGTGAAAATTTTTATTAAAATCGCCGTCCCCCGCCCTCTAAAATCTAAACTGCTGGGTGGAAAAATTTGAAAAAATTCAGAATGGTAGTAAATATATTATATTTACAAGGAATATTATAGCAGCTAAAATTGCTTGGGAATTATTTGTAGTTTAAGAGTAAATAGTAGCCTAAGGTATAAAACGTACATAAACTTGGAAGATTCCGTACACATACGAAATCCTTTGAAAAATATTACTTGATTTTTTCGTAATGGCTACGAAACCCTATCTTGGGCGTGTCCGACACGCTCTTGGCCGGTTTTTTTATCTAGTTCCGAAAATGAATTATTTGTTGTATGTTTTACAAGCTCTGGATATAACAATATTAGAAGCATATTTACTACGAGTCAACGGAACTTGGTTTGATGCCATTCCATTCACGCTAATAGTATCTTATCTTATCTTAGTATTAGGGGTCCTTGAAGATACACTTCGACCCGTAGGGATCTTTTGTGTAATTACCCCTCCTTCGCACTTACTCCATTGCTTTTATCACCTCGTCCACAAATTGGATGATTTGACGTAGCGGTAATGCCTTAAAGTCTCCTGGTGCGGGTATCCGTCGCCAAAGAGTCTCATTCTTAATCTGGCGAGGGCGTCACATTATACGCTAATAGTATAGTATTCTATTTACAAAAACTTAGACAGTTGTTGAACGTATGTTCAACACATGCCAGTTAATAGCTTAACTAAGTGACATGGATTTGTTTCTTATTTGTTAAAGTTCATGTTGAGATTGTTTTTTTAAGAAACCGAAATCTATGTGGTTTTCACATTATCCCATCCCTAAGGCGCAGCTTTCACGTTTGCATTTGTTTTGACACCTGAAGCCTGACACCTGACGCATCCGTCAACACCTTTTCATTTAAATATCAAAACGGAATAAGACATTATTGACCAATTCGAAAATAAAGCTTCACGTGTGACGATAGAGCTTAAAGTCAATTACATTTGCATTGGACTTACGTCTTTAAAATTTTAAATGGTTCAAGCAACGAAACATAGACTGTGCTATTTAATTTTGAACCCTATTTTAAAGTAGAATACGTTGTAAAATTGAACTGGCTAGTTCGATTCCCAAATGATATGGAATGCTCATGAAAATATCAAGAGATTTCAAATGACAGTACGCAGTCGAGTAAAATGAATGGTATATCGGGGTGGAGCCTTCTCACAATCAATTTCACGTTGATTTTTTTGACAGACGTATGGAATGTCAAGATTACATTTGCTGTGAAAAAGGTCCAACATGACGCGGTTCACTTACTTCGATAGTACAAAAGACTCGCTTCCTAATGGTAGATATAGTCGCCATCGTAAATATCGGAGCAGTTAAGATGGTAAAAATATCTGAACATGCACGTACACGATTGACAATGAGGTCACGGGCGAGGAAAGTAATTGTTTCAGTTCATTAATATTATGGTCCTCCGCAAAGTAACGCTTGTCTGTAAAGCTGTAATTTTGCATGGATATATATAGTGATGACCCCAAAAAGTGATAAAATAAAAAGTAAAAAAAAATTTTTTTAGGGTACCTCCCTCCCATAGACGTAAAGTGGGGTGATTTTTTTTTCTCGTCTAACTTTATATTTAGTGTGGGGTATCATTGGATAGGTCTTTTAAAATCGTTACAGAGTTGTGAAGACGATTTTTCGATACAGTGATTCGTTTGCGAAATATTCAACTTTAAAGAGTTTTTTTGTTAAAATCGAGCGTCCCACCCTCTAAATGCTAAACTGTTGGTATACAAATTTTGAAAAAAATCAGGATGGGAGGATCTCAAATTAACAAGGAAAACTATAATAACAACTAAGTTTGCTTGAGAATTATTAGTCATTTAAGAGTAAATAGCAGCCTGACCTTGACAATATATCTACATGGGAATTTCCGTAAATACAAAATCCTCTACTA
The DNA here is from genome assembly GCA_947859365.1 of Archips crataeganus. NCBI lineage: Eukaryota > Metazoa > Arthropoda > Insecta > Lepidoptera > Tortricidae > Archips > Archips crataeganus. The sequence goes on along the minus strand of OX402071.1, from coordinate 2,237,065 downwards.
TTTTTTATATTACTTGTTGAATACAAATAGTACACGTCTTAATGGCTGGGCGTGTCCGACACGCTCTTGGCCGGTTTTTTAGGGTGGATTACCTTTATTAAAAGGGATTTCGTAATCAACATACGTCGCATAGCTTTGGTGAATAGCTTCAACATTAATTTTGTTTACCTATCATTGAAACGCGACCGCCCACCTACAGCCAAATCAAATTAAATGTTTGGTTCAACTCTGTTGCGGTCGACATTGAACCAATATTTGCGGAGCGCGGTGGTGTACCACGACCGGCAAACGTTTGTGCAAATGTGTGGCCCAACTTTCTTACTGTTTAGGGGTTTCACACAATATAAGTACAGTTAGTATCATCACCGGCCTAGCTCAAAATTAATGAGAAATTACCATTTGAAATTTACCAACGGCTTTTCGGTGATGGGAGATTGTGAGGAATAACACAACACTTGCAAAAAATCAGAGGTGTATGAAGTTCCCAATCCCCACTGGGGCCACGTGAGAACTATGGCCCAAGGCCTCACATTCTAAGAGGAGGTTTGTAGCCTGCAGTATTGGCTGGGATGATGATTTCAGCATTTTACTAAAATACCTCAGAATCATTCACTTGAAGGGAAACATCTTACGGCAACCCATCTGCACCTGAAAAGCTGTTCAATGGTGTATACGTTTTTGAACCACGCTGGGTTTGCTTAGGAACTACAGCAGAAGCCTTCTCGTTCTGACAGGAGGCCTTTCTAAACTTTTCTATAATTATAATAATCAATTTTATTCCAATTTTCAATGGAATCATTAACTGTTTGAATATTTGGGTACTAATACACCAACAAAAGCACTTCGATTTATTTTAAAGTTCATTTAATCCAACATCCTCCTGAGTGAGGCCCACGAAAATTTTGATCACATTAGTAGTAAGTCCTATATAAAGGACTAATTCTAATGTGACATCGAACTCACTCGTAAGTGACATAAAGTTTAAAGTTCATTGAAACAATATTTTCGTGGGCCTCAAGAGGATATATTCAATGATTATAAATACAGGGTCTGGAGTTTTCGTAGCACGCTATTTAAAACGAAAGTGAAACATGGAGTCGATAGTAACATTAAAATTTAATTCTTGCAAATCTTGTTTGGTCCCAAAAAGCTTTCATCATCTATTCATCCTAAGTACTTAAAGCTTCCAAAATAATAATAGATTCCAACATTACAAAAGCATAGCTGTAAATGTTTTAACTTCGGTACCTAGTCACACAGACTATCAGTGGCGGATTTACACTTTTGCCGCCAGTAGGCTATTCAATTTTTGCCGCCCCTAGTGTTAGACCAAGATAAGTCTGTAACGATTTTGATAGCACACGAAGTGTATATGTGATATTTATACGTCATAATTTGATACAAGTTTGACGTTTAATATAATACTTACACTGCGTGTGCTATCAAAATTGTTGAAGACTTATCTTGGTCTGACTCTACTAAGCTCTGTAATTTGATACCCTAAATTTATATTATAGTATTGAACGCTATTGGAATATTTAAAAAAAATCATGTTTACAAAAGTACCTATACTTTACAAAACACTTAGTAATTTTTCATATACTTACAGACATTGGAGTAAGTATTCAGCATACTAAAATATCGTAGTTTTTATTAAATTTTCGAATTTTTTTTTCTCCGTGTATAAAATCTGGGGGCACGGAAGTGCTCCCGCCAAGACGAGCCAAGCGGAGCGCAAGGGCACTACCTACCTTTTCTCGAAACGTTTCGTCGTTTTTTTGAACTCTTATACATATATAACTTTGCTTTGGATGATGTTAAATAGTTGAAAATTTCAAGATATAATGACACTAGTACAAACATGAAACATACAAAGTTTGAATGTCGTAGCTATTATACTTTAGATTTTATCAATGTCTAAAAACCCCCGATTTCGTCACTGATTCACTCACTCACTGATCATCAAAATTCTTAAGGTAGTTCCTGAAGTCCTAGAAAGCTGAAATTTGGTATGTAAGCTAGTAATAGTATACAAACCAGGGGCGTAGCGTCAGGGAGCGGTGGGAGCAGTAGCTCCAGGGCGCCTGGGCTGGGGGGGCGCCGGGGCTGGGGGGGGGCTCAGATTTTTTTTCGATGTAATAAACATGGGTGACTGCGGATAATAGGACGGTGCGCTGGGCGAGCGGTGTTGGGTCCTCCCGCTTGAGCGGGTTCGTGCAAGCATAAACAGGAATTGCACGCAAAGTTACAATCGAAGTGGCGTAGCTAGGGAGGGGCGGCGGGGGCGGCCCGCCCCGGGTGTCACCCACTTACATCAGTAGTGCCACCTATAAAAAATCCTAAAACTGTGGCAGAAATGATTACATAATTATATTTTTTATGTTAACAGTTTTGATTGAGTTTTGGTGTGACACCTACAATATCCACCCCGGGTGCCACCTATGCTAGCTACGCCACTGTGAATAGATCGTTCAAAAAATGAGAAAGGGCGCTTGAAGAATTTTGCTCCAGGGCGCTAAAAGTGTAGCTACGCCACTGATACAAACAACGAAAAAATCTTAAAACTTGAAACTTTTACCCCCCCAACCCCTTAAACTAGAGGGTGAAAGCTTGTATGAGACTTCCGCAAATTTTGATACTAGAGGTCTGAAAATTGATATAAAGGGTCCTTGTTATCCTTGTTATAAATAATAAGATATGTATTTCAGGATTTTTAGTAAATCAATGTTTTTGTGGGATAAGGTTTTTCTTTTTATTCCTATAGAAAAAAAAAATTAGCCAAATTTGCCGCCCCCCAAGATTTGCCGCCCTAGGCTCCAGCCTACTCAGCCTGCTGGTAAATCCACCACTGCAGACTATAAATTATGTTACCCGTTTTATTACTGAAAATATGGAAAACTGGCCACTAACTATTCACACTTTTTTGAAGTATGATGATGGAATGGACAATATTTAACACACCATGTCAAGATTTTGAAACTCTGGTTGCTGTAACATGTTCTATGGATATCGGTTATTGAAGACTGTACCTATTGTTTATTTATTAATCCCATAACATAAGTAATAAACACGATGAACTGAAACAATTACTTTGCTCACCCGCGACCTTACGATAGCTACGTTTAGTTAATGTAAAAAATGCGTTTTCATGCAGTTCCTCCACCTCCACACTGTATGAACACACACAAATCACACAAACCCAACTATCACCACCACCAAACTATACTGATGCGTTTCGAACTCAAACCGCAACCGTTCACGGTGCTACCAAATGTGTTTGTGTGTGTTCATACAGTGTGGAGGTGGAGGAGCTGCATGAACACGCATTTTTTACATAAACGTAGCTATCGTAAGGTCGCGGGTAAGCAAAGTAATTGTTTCAGTTAATTAATATAGACCTCCGCAAATTAACGCCTGATTCAATAAACACGATGGTGACAGAAAGGTGACAGTTACAATTTTTTTAATTTATTGAATCAGGCGTTTATTGAATCAGGCGTTACTTTGCGGAGGTCCATATTAATGAACTAAAACAATTACTTTGCTCACCCGCGACCTTACAATAGTTACGTTTATGCAAGAAATGTGCGTTCATGCAGTTCCTCCACCTCCACACTGTACGAACACACACAAATCACATAAACCCAACCATCACCACCACCAAGCTACACTGACGCGTTTCGAACTCAACCAGAGCTCATCTTCAGAGTTACCACAACCGTATGCTATGCTACCAAATGTTAAACTAACAAACCAAAACAAATGTTTTAACTTGTCACTGTAACTTCTCAAGTACCCACTTTATTTTTCTTATTCTCAAACTACCCCACAAAAATTAACTTTTATTGACATATTATAAAACTACCTTGAATTTTTTTGTTTATTTATTTATAAGGCGTATTTAATTAATTACTAACTGTTCAAATTCGACCCAAGCCGCAGTAAAGGAGAAGATACTAAATTTACCTGTTCATTAATAATAGACCCCATAGTGTTGTACCTAATTATTTCCATGCATTCCAGAGCATCCAGACGCAACCCCTTGCCGCAATAATGTAACACTTCATAAGAATCTGAATCTAACAATGAATGATTTGATTCCAACAAATGTTTTGCAAAATTCGATCTATCTGGATGCTCATTCCTATATGCCGAAACATGCTCTTTAAATCTAGTATTAAAACTTCGGCCTGTCTGTCCTACGTATATCCCATTGCAGTCATTACAAGTAAGCTTGTATACCCCCGATCTAGTTCCCTTATCTACCTGTTCTTTGTGGTTACATAGCCTAGAGTACAAAGAGTTGTTAGTCTTAAAGGCAACATTAATATTGTTTGATTTTAAAATGCCATAAATCTTATCAGACAACCCCCCAACAATTTTTTTGGCATTTATTAAATTTTCTTCTTAAATTAAGGTTTCTTCTCAACAGGGTTTATTCCGAACCGGTGGTAGATTCTTCGACGTTCATAGGAGCATCAATTGATGCCTAAATTGAATAAAGAATTTTGACTTTGACTTTGACTTTGACTTTGGAGATATCTAAACTGAAGAGTACGAAGGAGAGTTGAATTTTAATGCTAATGTCGACTCTATGGTTTACTTTCGTGTTGGCGCGCATAACTCCTAACCCTGTGATAATATAACATTTCTGCACGATACTTATGCCTCAAAGTAAGATTCTTCAGACCCAATTCTCCAATGCATAGCCCCTATTTTCTCACTAGTATACGAGTACTTCGTTGGCGGCGTTTTCATCCCGATTTTCATATGCGCTTCTCTCGGATGGTTCCAGTACTTATACTCCTCATAATCAGGTGTTTTGGCGTTGGTGCTCTTTATATTTTCTGGGGACCTGGTAGCTGTTATGTTTGAGTTTATAAAATGTTGCCACGTACGCCAGGTATTAAAATCTGATTGCTTATTTAAAATACTGGTGACTTTAGTAACTTCTGTATTCTTTGTAGGCAAAGTTTCTTGGTCCATTTTTTTCTTTACTTTATCTTCCTTTCTTTCTAAAGTATCTAAGCGTAAAGTATTTTCGGTTTCTGTGCTGTTCTCCAAATACTCGGTGCCTTCATTAGTCTCTGTTTCATTATCATATGAATCCATTCGTTCAGCGATTTGATATTCTGGCTTTTCCGAAACGCTGTCTTCACTTGACTCCGGTTCCCAAGTCCTCAAAGTGTATTTATAGTATGGATTCTTTCGAAGTACAGTGACTTCTGTATTCTGTTTGAGAGTGGTGACTTCGTAAATCGCTTCATTAAAGGCAGGGAGTTGATTTTTTACTTTTTTATTTGGAGTCTTTGTGTCCTTAATATTTTCTGATTCGAAAGCTTCTCTATTAAAATTAGGGAGGTCTATATTATGTGCTTTTTTACTACGAGTCGTGGCCTTAATCATGTCTGAATCATTTTCTGTATCGTATTTTGAATCCAAGCTTGAATTATTCCGTTGGCCTACCTTCTCAGCACTGGTATCTACATTTAAAGCTGGTCTCCATGTCCTCACGGTATTTTTGAAACCTGGCTCTCCGTGAATCCTGGTCTCATCTTGCAAATCTAAGCGCTGTACGTCATCTTCTTTCTTTTTTGAAGCCATGATCGTATCTGGGAGTTCTAAGCGCCAGTTTTTTGGTTCTATCTTCTGGATTGCAGTGTGTTTAGTGGTTTTTGAATAGGCATGCTTCTTCCTTTTAGAGGTACCTACTAAAGAGTCTCTGGTATGTAGCTGGTTGTCTATTATCTTGAAGCGCGGAGCGTGTGTGGGGATCCGTAGCGGGGTGTACTCCGCGATCATGAGGTTGTCGTAATCGTCATTGTTTGATACCAGTTTCGCACGTAGCTTCGATAACTCTTGGGATTGTTTTGGTTTCACTGAAATAAAATGATTGTAGGTACAATATGAAATCCACGCAAGAAATAAAGTCACCGACATAGCTCGAAGAATCGCCAGACTCTAGTGGCAGTGGGCAGGGCACATCGCTCGTAGAACTGACGGCCGATATTATTGTATGGGAGCCCCTCTGAATATTTATTTTATTCTTTTTTTTTGTATTTGTTGTTATAGCGGCAACCGAAATACATCATCTGTGCAAATTTCAAGTGTCAAGCTATCACGGTTCATGAGATGCAGCCTGGTGGCAGACGGAGGACAGAGAGCGAAGTCTCAGTAATAGGATCCCGTTTTTACCCTTTGGGCACGGAACCCTAAAAACTGATTTTCTAATACTTTTGCAATAAACTAGGAATATAATTTTATGATTAAAATTTACTATATGGTTGAAATTTCATCATTATTTTTGATGTGAAGGAAAACATCGCAAATTCTATGTCGTGCGTGCAGTTCCCGATTCTTACTAAGCTCACATGGGAACTACAGCCCGAGTGGAGAGCCTGAGAGTAAGTGCCCAGAAGTGGGATATATATAGGACAGAGATGATGATAACATTTTTCGCCTTCCTAGAAATTATGTCCAGCATTTTGACTTTTTTTGATATCGCCTGTGATTATAGCTCTTTGGTTCTTAAATATCTTATTCACTCTTTCTTTCATCATCATCATCATCATCAGCCTATGTTCGTTCACTGCTGGACATAGGCCTCTCCCATGGCACGCCACTGAGCACGATCCTCGGCACTCTCATCCAGCTGTTGCCAGCCGCCTTGCGAAGATCATCGCTCCACCGAGTCTGAGGACGTCCCAGGCTACGTTTGCCAATCCGTGGTCTCCACTCAAGAACTCGTCTACCCCAAGGGTTATCGGTTCTTTGGGTTATATGGCCTGCCCATTGCCACTTCAGCATGCTGATGCGGTGGGCTATGTCGATAACTTTGGTTCTCTGTCGGATCACTTCGTTACGAATTCGATCTTTTAGAGAAACTCCGAGCATAGCCCTTTCCATAGCACGTTGAGCAACTTTAAATTTGTGGACCAGCCCTACAGTGAGTGTCCATGTTTCGGCGCCGTATGTCATGATGGGCAGGACGCACTGATTGAAGACTTTCGTCTTTAGACTCTGTGGAATTGGCGACGTGAAGACTCGACGCAGTCTCGACTCTCGACTCTTTCTTTAAATAGCTCTAAATATTATATTTACGCAGAAAAACAAATGATGGATACGAATTATTTTCCTTAGCAGTGAAGTGATTCGCATTGTAAATGCACAAAATTATTACGTTTTCCATGTCCCATCCCCATCATCGCTGAATGAAGCTGGAACACCACCAGTCCAACTACCACCATCCGCATCATACAAAGGTTTCATTGGAGTTTTCTCATGCTAAGATCTGCGAAGAAATAGGCAGTTAGGCAATAGTTTTAATTAGAATAAGAATCCAACCATACTTCATATTATAAATGCGAAAGTGTCTGTCTGTCTGTTACCTCTTTACGATTAAATCGCTGATCCGATTCAAATGAAATTTGATACAACAATAATTGGAGTCCCGGGAAATAAATGGCAGGTACAAGTCTTTATGGGAAGTCAATAACCATTAAACTGATTTTTCACTTCTCATGCTCTAAAAGTAGGTCAATATAGCCTTACGAGGCGGGAGTAAAGTGAGTGCTTTAGTCCCTAGGGAGTAAAAGTAATTAATTTTTTAATTAATTTCGAGTGACTTAGATAAACTCAAACAGCAAGTACTTGCTTAGTGGCAAAACAAAATATATATGAAAAAATAAGATTGTGTGGACCATTTTCACGACGAAAATGTTACGTTCTTAGTCTACGTGGTCTTAGTTCTATGCTTTTTCCGCATAGAAGGTGGCGCCATTCTATTTTTTCCTCCAGTTTGTGTATGGGCGGGTTGGGAGCGGGTTTTGGGCGGGTTGGGGGCGGTTTGGGAGCGGGTTGAGAGCGGGTTGTAGGCCAGTTGGGAGCGGGTTGGAAGCGGGTTGGAGGCGGGTTAGGAGCGGATTGGGAGCGGGTTGGTTTATTATGAAGTTTCACTTCTTCCGCGCGGAGAGACTCCAAGCACTGTTTTTTTTTATTATATCTTTTTGTACTAAACTGACTATTTTTTTCTCGCAATCGAAGTGAAAAATAGAGTTTTCACCTGGAGACTAACAGTCAATATAAACCCTCGGATAAATAGACACCCTCGCTAAAGCTCGGGTGGCTAACCACCTCGGGTATATATTGGCTTCTTTTAGTCCCTCGATAAAAAATATACTATAGTTAGATGAAATTTAGTATGAAGATAGTTTGAGATCCCTAGAAATAAAATAGGTTAGTTTTATCCCCGAAAATTGTATAGTTCCCGCGGGATCATGATAAACGAATTCTTCGCTGATGGTCTCGTGGGCAACTGCTACTTATTAGAATAAATATAATCTGAATAGTTACAATGGCAAAGTTGGTAAAAATAAAATTAAAAACCGGCCAAGAGTGTGTCAAACACGCCCAAGATAGGGTTCCGTAGCAGATACGAAAAATCTTTGCATACTAGAAACATTTTTTTACAAAAACTTAAAAACTGCTCCTGATTAAGTTGAAAATAATTTTCCTAGAAAGTTTTTACTAAGTTTAACACTTAAGTGATTTTTTTCATATTTTTTAGACGTGCGATTCAAAAGTTAGAGGGGGGGGACACATTATTTTGAACTTTCGGAGTGAATATCTCTGAAAATATTCACTTTATCATAATATAGTTTTAGAAAACCCCTATTTATTTTCAAATACCTATCCAATGATACCCCACAATATAGGGTTAGTCGAGAAAAAAAATATCACCACCACTTTACGTCTATGGGAGGTACCCTAAATATTTTATTTTATTTTATTTTATTTAATCACTTTGTCGGCGTGACTGATATATATATTCATGCCAAATTACAGCTTTCTAGTACTAACAGTCTCTGAGCGTAGCCGCGGACGGACAGACAGACAGACAGACAGACAGACAGACGGACAGACATGGCGAAATTATAAGGGTTTCTAGTTGACTACGGAACCCTAAAAACAGTTTAAATTGTAAACATAGCCCTCTGTGGTCGCCGGGCCCTTACAGGGCATCACATCTATACCTATACATAGTCTATATTTATCAGCTTATGCCTGTAATGTGATCATTATCAGAGAGTAACATAATTATTTTATCGCTCGTTGCCTAAATATCAGAATTGCAAAATACTAGATTGCAGACTTACCCTATTTCTAAAATACCAAATTTCCAGAATACCAGACTTTCTTGTCACCATGTTTTCTCTTTATCGGATTGCCAAAAAAGCTTGTTTTCAATACACCATGTTCCATTCATAACTGGACTCCCATACCAGAGTAATAATAATAATACCAGATAGTGAAATCACTAAGCTCGTAAAACACGACCCCCTGGCCTCCCCACGACGACCACGACCTGCCTGACGAGCCTGGTGATTTCACTATCTGGTATTATGAAAATTTGGGTTTGAATGGAACAAGGTGTATTGAAAACAAGCTTTTTTGGCAATTCGATATAGAGAAAACATGGTGACAGGAAAGTCTGGTATTCTGGTATTCTGGCAATCTAGTATTTTGCAATAGGGAATGTCTAAAAAAAATTACCAGTGGTTTTTATATTTTTCACGACACTGCTCGAAAATGTGGCCATAGATAACCTAAATCCAGTACTCAAAACTGCCTATATATGTACATTTAACAGCTGACTCATTTATGGCGCACAAACACGACAACAAAGTTACACTAATCGAAAACAGGACGTATCAGTATATGTATTTCATTATACGATACGACTTTTTGAAAGATAATTTCTGAATTTCATTCCTGGCGTGCTGAAACGACATTATTGGACCAATCAACAGTAATCGTCTGCTGCATGCGATGGATGGATGGATGAATGGATGGACGGACGGACGGACGGACGGACGGACGGACGGACGGACTGGATGGACGGATGGACGGGATGGACGGGATGGACAGAATGGACGGATGGACAGATGGACGGGATGGTCAGGATGGACGGATGGACGGATGGACGGGATGGACGGGATGGACGGAATGGACGGATGGATGGACGGATGGACGGATGGACGGGTTGGACGGGATAGACGGGTTGGACGGGATGGACGGGATGGACGGGATGGACGGGTTGGACGGGATGGACAGGATGGACGGGATGGACGGGATGGACGGAATGGACGGGATGGCCGGAATGGACGGGATGGACGGGATGGACGGGTTGGACGGGATGGACAGAATGGACGGATGGGCAGATGGACGGGATGGACAGGATGGACGGATGGACGGGATTGACGGGATGGACGGAATGGACGGATGGACGGGATGGATGGACGGAATGGACGGGATGGACGGGATGGACAGAATGGACGGATGGGCAGATGGACGGGATGGAAAGGATGGACGGGATGGACGGGATGGACGGGACGGATGGACGGATGGACGGGATGGACGGGATGGACGGGATGGATGGATGGACGGGATAGACGGGATAGATGGACGGATGGACGGATGGTCGGATGGACGGGATGGATGGGATGGACAGGATGGACGGGATGGACGGGATGGATGCATAAAATAAATAAATAAATAAATAAATATCATGGGACAATTCACACCAATTGACCTAGTCCCAAAGTAAGCTTAGCAAAGCTTGTGTTATGGGCACTAAGCAACGGATAAACATACTTATAAAGATAAATAAATACTTAAATACATAGAAAACATCCATAACTCAGGAGCAAATATTCGTGCTCATCACACAAATAAATGCCCTTACCGGGATTTGAACCCAGGACCTCTTGCTTCGTAGGCAGGGTCACTACCAACTAGGCTAAAGCGGTCGCATGGATGATTATGATGATGATGATGATAATGATTTCCTCGCATTAGTCGTGAAAAGCACAATGTTTAGTCTCGGCCAAAAGTGCAATAGATGGACTCGTACTTTCGAGGGCCTCCGCTACGCGTCGGCCCTCAAACAAACTCGTCCATCTATTGCTTACTTTCCAGCCTCTACAACAATGTACTATTTTTTGTATGTACTATACATTGTTGTAGAGGCTGGAAAGTAAGCAATAGATGGACGAGTTTGTTTGAGGGCCGACGCGTAGCGGAGGCCCTCGAAAGTACGAGTCCATCTATTGCACTTTTGGCCGAGACTAAACATTGTGCTTTTCACGACTAATGCGAAGAAATCATTATCATCATCATCATCATAATCATACATCCATCCATCCCGTCCATCCCGTCCATCCTGTCCATCCCGTCCATCCCGTCCATCCGACCATCCGTCCATCCGTCCATCTATCCCGTCTATCCCGTCCATCCATCCATCCCGTCCATCCCGTCCATCCGTCCATCCGTCCCGTCCATCCCGTCCATCCCGTCCATCCTGTCCATCCCGTCCATCTGCCCATCCGTCCATTCTGTCCATCCCGTCCATCCCGTCCATCCCGTCCATTCCGTCCATCCATCCCGTCCATCCGTCCATTCCGTCCATCCCGTCCATCCCGTCCATCCCGTCCATTCTGTCCATCCCGTCCAACCTGTCCATCCCGTCCAACCTGTCCATCCCGTCCATCCCGTCCATTCCGGCCATCCCGTCCATTCCGTCCATCCCGTCCATCCGTCCCGTCCATCCCGTCCATCCTGTCCATCCCGTCCATCCCGTCCATCCCGTCCATCCCGTCCATCCCGTCCAACCCGTCTATCCCGTCCAACCCGTCTATCCCGTCCATTCCGTCCATCCGTCCATCCGTCCATCCATCCCGTCCATCCGTCCATTCCGTCCATCCCGTCCATCCGTCCATCCGTCCATCCGTCCATCCGTCCATCCCGTCCATCCCGTCCATCCTGTCCATCCCGTCCATCTGCCCATCCGTCCATTCTGTCCATCCCGTCCATCCCGTCCATCCCGTCCATTCCGTCCATCCATCCCGTCCATCCGTCCATTCCGTCCATCCCGTCCATCCCGTCCATCCGTCCATCCCGTCCATCTGCCCATCCGTCCATTCTGTCCATCCCGTCCAACCCGTCCATCCCGTCCATCCCGTCCATTCCGGCCATCCCGTCCATTCCGTCCATCCCGTCCATCCGTCCCGTCCATCCCGTCCATCCTGTCCATCCCGTCCATCCCGTCCATCCCGTCCATCCCGTCCATCCCGTCCAACCCGTCTATCCCGTCCAACCCGTCCATCCCGTCCATTCCGTCCATCCGTCCATCCGTCCATCCATCCCGTCCATCCGTCCATTCCGTCCATCCCGTCCATCCGTCCATCCGTCCATCCGTCCATCCGTCCATCCTAACCATCCCGTCCATCTGTCCATCCGTCCATTCTGTCCATCCCGTCCATCCCGTCCATCCGTCCATACAGTCCGTCTGTCCGTCCGTCCGTCCGTCCGTCCGTCCGTCCGTCCGTCCGTCCATCCATTCATCCATCCATCCATCGCATGCAGCAGACGATTACTGTTGATTGGTCCAATAATGTCGTTTCAGCACGCCAGGAATGAAATTCAGAAATTATCTTTCAAAAAGTCGTATCGTATAATGAAATACATATACTGATACGTCCTGTTTTCGATTAGTGTAACTTTGTTGTCGTGTTTGTGCGCCATAAATGAGTCAGCTGTGAAATGTACATATATAGGCAGTTTTGAGTACTGGATTTAGGTTATCTATGGCCACATTTTCGAGCAGTGTCGTGAAAAGTCAATTATAAGAAACTAATTTCAATATTTTGTCACTTAGTTCACTACTTTTTTCAAAATTAATTATTTAAACTATTTTGGTTGATGACGTCAGATTGTAATTGAGGGCTCCCACACTGCCAAATTTCTAAATCTATCTAAATGCGTACGATAAGGCAACCCCTTTAATTATTTTTTGCGTGGTGGTACACTGTAACTAGTGTCACTTTACTGGCGCTGTCAAAGTGCTAGATGTCAGGCAGTGGGTCCAAATCAAACTCCGTAGTTATAATCCACGCGTAAATTTGTGAAGAATTCTAACCACACAGAATAAAGTACGACTTGGACCGGTCACGCAATTTACACCAAAGTCAAATGAAGGTCATTGCTTATTTGTTATGTAATAAATTCATTATATAATATTAAAATTAAATAACTACAGAAAACGAGTTAAAAACCATTTATCTCGAAATGGTTTTCGATTTACTATACATTGCAAAAAAATAGACATCCCCAATTCCGATATTTAGGGAACGAGCGTATTTTATCGCGGGTTCAAAACTTCTCATGGGACGCGGACAAAGTCGCGAGCAACAGCTAGTATTATATTACACTTACTTGTTCGCGTGATTATTTTGTGTACCTACCGCGAACTATAAAATAAGAAGTTTTTAGTGCCCAACGCATAGTAGTAGCTGTGTTTCGCTGTATGTCGTAAACGGAATTATAGTTTATGACCGCCATAAAGTGGCCATATCATGGATGTCTTGTATTTTCCATTAGTTGGGCAGTGGACGTTATTTCCTTGTCCAGTCTACTTGAAAATTTCATTTTAAAGTAGCGTTTAGATCTGGTGTTACGGGAAATTACGGGGTTTTGCAAAAATCCCCAAGGAAATATCAAGTTACACCTCGTTTCCACCCTACATACATTATACGTCGCACTGCAGGGCACAGGCCTCCTCTCAGAATAGATCCATTACTTTTGTCTAGTCTCTTATTTAAAAAAAGTGATGACGTTAATCTGACGTTGAGGTTGCTATGAAATTAAAAATTATTACAGCTCTTTTTTCTGGTGAAAAAGGCAAAGGAAACATCTCTTCTGTGGTAGTATTGGTAAATTCAGATATATTATTTTAATATCTTGTATTTTTTTTAAATATGGAGAAATAAAATTATAGTAAATATTTTTCCGTGTTAGGAGGCAAAACTCTTTCGATTCCTGTAGTAATTTTCAGGTGTCAAAAATAAATAAATCTCGTCAATTGTGCTTTGACTGATTGTGGTTGATTGGTGGTGTCAACATCCTTATTGCATAATATACAGGATGTAATCAAAATGGTGGTCCAAAAGTAGTGTTCCTTACTTAAGTATAGGTAGTTAATGCTGGGCAATATAATGCGCTAACTCATTTGATTTTAATTAGTCTTATAAAATTTGAGGTGTCCATACATTGAGTTGGTGATTTCATGGCAACAAAGTATGAACATCCCAAATTTTATCAGACTCATTTTAGCAATTGAGTTATTGTATTATGTTGTCCAGCATTAACTGAGTAAAGAACACTACTTTTGGATCACCATTTTGATTACACCCTGTAATCCGGTCTCTAGTCATAACTCTAGTCCTTGAGATTGTAATTTGCAAGCGAACGTATGCAGCGGGATGTCATTTCCGTGGCCAATTCCCTGTGAACTGATTAGGGCTCTAGAGCTGAAATCAGAAATGTTTATTTGCTAGAACAGTTTGAACAAAGATGGGGAGCGTGTCTGGTGGCATAAAACTTTTAGTCATGATGTAATGTTTGACATAATTCTTGTTTGTTATATTTTTTCCCGTCGAAACCGAAGATTTTTCAGAAATTTACATATGGTCATCCTGTAGAAGTCTATACTAAGGTAAAGCTAGGTATTTTACAAATAATGGTTTCTATGAAGTATAAGTTATTCCAAATGATGAATTATGACTAAAATTTTCATGGAACCCGATATGGACCCACAAAGATGTTATACAGGGTGCTCGCGAGGAACCCGCTCCTCGCGAGCACCCAGTATAGTTTTCTTATCCAATATACAAGATGATTTATAGTCGGTGATCAGAGGCCGTATTGTACGCTTCTGACGCTTGCCTTCGCTTTCATCATCTCTTTCTGTCACCATCTTATACCGTTTGACAGAAAGAAATAGTGATAGCGAAGGCAAGCGTCAGCAATGTTAGACAATAGGTAAGCCTTAATTATTATTGATGATGATATTAATATTAATTATTTAATTAAAAACCACCAAACTAAATCACTTGGTCACGTGTAACGATGAGATAATTTGGTTTATTGTTCTTGTTGCAGGCAACAATTGGTGTGAATTAGAGATGTCGAACGTCCCATCACGATAATCGAGCCCCACTTGCATGGCGTCCTCATCTCCCACGATAAACCGCAATTTCGCGGGACTAGAATTGGCTAGGGTTTAGTAGTAGTATTTGGTAGTAACAAGTATGTGGGAGAGGTAGAAAAAAAGTAGACGAACAACATTTAAAAAGCCAACGGTTTATTCCATTTATATGCATGTAGCTATAACAAGGTAGGCATTATTTTGAAATTAAGCATGAAGCATCACTATTTAAATAAGAGGTAAGCTTAGCAAGGGATGTAATTTTAACAGTCACTATGTATTCTTAAAGATTTACCTAAATAACAAGGTCTTACTTACAGTGGCTTCATTTCTTGACCAGTAACATAACTATTAAAATTAGTACACAATTAATTACACACAGACAGCATGACTGCCTATAATATTAACAAGGATTTATCAGTAAAACAGTAAATTATAAGTATAATGTGGCATTACCTGAACTGTGTAGACGGCTCAGAGCACTGGTAGTGCCGTGTTCGCGACTGAACAACTTCTGACCCATCGACAGGCGGCAGCGCCATTTTATAGAAGAGTGACGTCACAGGCGGTGGGAGCGGTTGAGCGACTAAGTTGTTTACGAACTCAAGTTAACTGTTTTAACCGTCAAAATTTGAAATTTATCGGTTACAAATAAACCCATCTCCCACACGGCCATTCTGACGAGCAGCCCACTTGGCTCGCGAACATCATACAAGTATAATCTTAGATTAATCTTAAATTGTAACCACCGTACATAATCATCTCCAAATCATATAACCGAGGTCAAATCACATATAACCATAAGGTGTCAAATCACATGACAATAAGATATTAAATCATACTACAGTGGTCAAATCACATGACCGTGAGATACCAAATCACACGACAGAGTGGTCAAATCACATGACCGTGAGGTGTCAAATCACATGACAGTGGTCAAATCACATGACCGTGAGGTGTCAAATCACATGACAGTGGTCAAATCACATGACCGTGGTCAAATCACATGACCGTGAGGTGTCAAATCACATGACAGTGGTCAAATCACATGACCATGAGGTGTCAAATCACATGACATTGGTCAAATCACATGACCGTAGAATAGTCCCATTCACCAATACGATAGTCATGTATACCGTGACATGTTGGCCAGGCATTCACTTGGTACACAGAACGATCATAAAAGGGAACAGAAACTAAAATAGTAAAAATTAAAACAATAACAAAGTTACATCACATAACTAACTTAGTATAATTAATTATGATCTAAGGAATCTATTAGTTCATTCCCCATATCGGGGGACACGAGGCGTAAGTTATCATGAGATACGTATAATTCATTTCCGGTGTCATAAACTCTGACAGTATATCTGTCATTATCATTTATCTGGGTGATAACGCATGGGCCTTTATACTTGCTGTCAAGTTTATTGATAGCTCGCAGATTTTGCTTGACCAAAACAATATCCCCGATTTTAAAAGGGACAAGTTTAGCTTTAGTTTTGTCGAATTGTTCCTTTAGCTCTTCAGCTCGGTGGTCTAACTTTTCTTTGGACTCTAAGCGGCAAGCATCTAGGTCCAAGCGTTCCACATCATTTATCAAGGCCGATATAGCTGGAGGCGACTGGTCGCAGCCTATGAGAAGCTGGAAGGGAGTGCGGCCAGTGCTTTTGTTGAACGTACTGTTCATTGCCAACTGCACTTCGCCAACAGCATCCTTCCAACTTCTTTTTGAAGTATTTTCAACTATAGTAAAGCAATTTGTCAAAACTTTCATCATACGCTCAACTTGTCCATTAGCTCTACTTACGCCACTTGCAATAAAATGTAACTCTATAGACCACTGATCACAAAACGAACGCAACTCTTTACCTGTGTAAGAAGCCGCCTGATCACAAACAATGCGTTTAGGTGTGCCAAAGTTATAAATAAGTTCTTTTAAGCAATTTACTGTGGCTGTAGCGGTGAGATTAGATACCGGTTTCATGAAACAAAATTTGGTAAATGCGTCGATAAATACGACAGCATATTGCTTCGTGGGTTTACTACCACTCAATTTCCCAGTAGTGTCCATGTGAACAGTATGGAAGGGCACGGGGGGTTTGTCAATCGGATGAAGCGATATTTGTCGAGCACCGGATTGACTCTTATTAATTTTACATGTAAGACAACTCTCTACATATTTACGGGTGCATTTGGACATGTTTGGAAACCAAAACCGTTCACGAATCTTTTCTAAAGTTTTTTCCCAGCCGAAATGTTTAAGATTTTCGTGAAAGACTTGAATAAGTTGCCAACGGAAACATTTTGGAACAAATAGACATTTTTTAAGTTTTTTGTCTTTTGCAGTGAAAATTCTGTACAATAACCCGTTATGTATTTCGTAACTAGAAGCTATATCTTTGTCGATGGTACCATTTTTTATGGACTCTATGATGGTTTTGGTTTCGGAATCATTACTTTGTCCTACTTCTAACCAATCACTATAATTCGTTACATTGTGAATGTTTAGAGTTGAAGGATTGCGACTTAAACAGTCTACATGAGGTATGCGCTCGCCCTTCCGATATTCAATTTCAAAATCAAACGTTTGTAAGTATGCCCACCACCTGTGGACTCGAGGTAGCAATTCTTTTTTGTTACGGGAAGCTTTTAATGAATTACAGTCGGTGATTACTTTAAATGGTCGACCGAGAAGGTAATGCCTGAAGTGTTTAATAGCCCTTACCACTGCGAGTGTTTCCAACTCGTACGAGTGATAACGGCTCTCGGTCTCGGTGGTGCGCATACTAAAATACTCCACAACCCGTGATTGTCCGTCGTGTTTTTGAAAGAGAACGGCTCCTAGTCCCGCGGAACTGGCGTCAGTATGGAGCTCCGTAGGCTTAGTAGGGTCAAATAATGTTAGTATGGGTTCTGACGCAAGGTGTTGAAGGATCTTATTCCTAGCTAGCTCGTGCTCCGTGGTCCAGTTCCACTGCGTATTATTTCGGGTAAGATTATACAAGGGAATCATCGTAAGTGAAAAATTGGGGATAAATTTTCGAAAATATCCGGCTAAACCACAAAATTGGCGGATTTGTTTTACTGTTGCTGGAACTGGAGAATTTATAAGAGCTTGTACCTTTCCCGGACTAGGCTTTACTTTACCACTGGAGACAATTCTACCTAAATATTCAATTTCAGTGTGTAAGAATTTGCACTTATTAACATTTAAGGAAAAACCGGTTTCATGCAGAGCGTCAAGTACTTGCGTTAGATATTGGAGGTTTTGTTCTGGGGTTTCTGAGTAGATTACTACGTCATCTATGTAGATAAGAACATTTTCGTTAATAAATGGCTTCAATGCAATATTAATGGCTCTTTGAAACACAGATGGTGCATTGCAAAGTCCAAAAGGCATGCGCAAAAACTCATACTGCCCGTCCGGTGTTACAAAAGCTGTTTTTTCTATAGAGTCTGATGCCACGGGTATTTGATGAAAACCTGCAGCCATATCTAGCACTGTGAAATATTTGGCTTTCGATAATTTACTAATGTGGTCGTCTATCAGGGGCAGTGGGAAATGGTCTCTAACCGTATTACTATTTAATTCCCTATAGTCGACGCACATTCGATCACTACCATCCTTTTTACTGACTAATAATATAGGACTGGCAAAAGGGGAATTACTGTCACGGATAATGTTGTTGTCTTTAAGGTCTTGAATGAGAGTTTTAACGCGTTCACGCTCAGTTGGAGCTAGCCGATAGGGACGGCGTTGAACAATTTTTTCCGGATTTTTTAACCGAATAGTAAGTTCACCAGTAGTTACCTGGGTGACTGCATTGCCTGATGTAAACATATTTGAATGGGAATTGAGTATGTCACGTAACTGATTTTTGAGCTCAGGGTTGACACTATTATTTATGTTAGGGCAGTCTAAGTCTAATGTTTTAACAGCATTTATGTTCAAACAATCACGAGTTATTTTCGTACAGTTCTTCGTGAATGATACTTGAATGCCGGGTATTTCAATAAGATCTTGACCGAGCAACACGTCATAATAAATGTACCTATCAGGGACAAGAACAAATTCCAATTTGATATTTAAACCGTCAACGTTAATTGTGCAAAGCTTCTTTCGTGTTGTACAGAATGCATTGTCACCAATTCCTCGCAACACTACTGTATCATATATTATTTTGCCTTTAACGGAGTCGCCTATACTGTCCCGCATAAGTGAACACTCAGCGCCACTATCTAACAAACACGAAAAGTCACGTCCGTCAATTTACACAGTACGACATCTGTTGTTATTTATCGATAAAGTGTTGACGTTCACTGACTTTTCATCCTTGTTTTTTTTATTTAACCGTTGGAAGCAGTTATTTGAAGTATGACCCTTTTTGCTACAAAAAGTACATGAAGTAACCGACGGTTGAATTTCTTTTGACGTGGAGGGTAGGGATTTCGGAACTACCTGACTAGTCGGACTACCTACCCCTAAACGGCAATATTTTTGCAAATGACCTAGTTTGTGGCATTTATGGCAGCGTTTTGATTGTCTATTACTATCAGTGATATTTGGCTTAGATCGTTTATTTGCAATGTTGTGATCAGTGTCTTTAGTTGGTCTTTTTCGTTTATAAGAGTTAAGGCTCTGTATTAACTGTGGCAGATTCTTAGGCGTCAAGCGTAACAAGTCTGAACGTATACGAAAATCTGACATACCCGAAATTACGGCTTCAACTAGTCGCTCCTCAGTCGCCGCCACGCCAACCGCCTTCTTTGCCAGCTCCCATTTGCGGGTGGCGTACTCCGCCAGGCTGCCGGCCTGGTCGCTGGTGTACTCCATGAAGAGCATCAAGTCGTCGTAGTACCGTGCTTCATCTGCAAATGTTTCAATGAGGCGGGTTTTAAGCTCTGGCCAGGTAGTTAAGGTGGTGTAGTTGCGGCGTGCCCATTCGGCGGCGCGCCCACGCAAATGTTTTCGGGATAAATTAAGAGTTTCCCGGTCAGTTAGTTCACACTCAGTTTTGAGGTCGTCCAAATTACGACACCATACTTCAATGGTGTCCGTCCTATCATCGGGGTCGAATGCAGGGACATAAATGTGTTCAAGATTTCGAACTCTTGGAACTGGCTTAGTATTAGGCATACCAAATGCATTAGCAGTAGTTTGAATAAGTTTAGACATCATTTCCTGCATCATATTTTGCATAAAATCGATTGGAACGAAACCTGTCCCTCTGTTTTGGCTGGTCGCGGCCGAGGTGCCGGGCTGTGCATCGCTGGTAGCTCTGGCAGCTCCCTGCCCGATGATCGGTGACGGCGGGGTGGCAGGCTCAGATTGGCTGCCGGGTGGAGCCGGAGACCCGTCTGGAGGCCGCTCGCCTCCGCGTTCGCTGCTCATTGTGGATCACACCTGAAACATTATTTTGTAGGCGTAGAGAGGGTAATCGTTATCCCACTTCTGATGTGGGAGAGGTAGAAAAAAAGTAGACGAACAACATTTAAAAAGCCAACGGTTTATTCCATTTATATGCATGTAGCTATAACAAGGTAGGCATTATTTTGAAATTAAGCATGAAGCATCACTATTTAAATAAGAGGTAAGCTTAGCAAGGGATGTAATTTTAACAGTCACTATGTATTCTTAAAGATTTACCTAAATAACAAGGTCTTACTTACAGTGGCTTCATTTCTTGACCAGTAACATAACTATTAAAATTAGTACACAATTAATTACACACAGACAGCATGACTGCCTATAATATTAACAAGGATTTATCAGTAAAACAGTAAATTATAAGTATAATGTGGCATTACCTGAACTGTGTAGACGGCTCAGAGCACTGGTAGTGCCGTGTTCGCGACTGAACAACTTCTGACCCATCGACAGGCGGCAGCGCCATTTTATAGAAGAGTGACGTCACAGGCGGTGGGAGCGGTTGAGCGACTAAGTTGTTTACGAACTCAAGTTAACTGTTTTAACCGTCAAAATTTGAAATTTATCGGTTACAAATAAACCCATCTCCCACAAGTATTTAGTTCCAGGGCCTACCGTCCGTGTTTTGTTTGGCGCATTTATTGCATTCATTTTAATCTCGTGCTGATATAATTACAAGTAAAGCTATAGTCTTGAAATTCATGTGTAATGACAAGTGTTTATCGAAACACGATTACTTATAGTTCGCTCGATGGAAAAAAAATCCAAAGTCGTCTCTAAAAAATAAAATAAATTCGTAGTACGACGCTAATACTGCACGGCAGGTCATGACTTTTTGAATGTTAATAAAACAAGATGTTTTCTAGGGCGTAGTGTTGCTACATTTTTAAAATAAGTATTTGTTTTAGTAATAAGATGAAAATACCCAAAAACAGGCGCAGTCCAACCAACCTATCTTGAGCCATCGTGTCTCCCCCACGCCCGAAATCGCCCACCCAAAATCGATTAGCGCGGAAAGCTCGGTAGGCCCTTAAACAGGTCGTCGCTCCTTATTTTTGGAGGCCTAGCTTACACTGCGTCTTTCGGTCCGTGGGACGCGTGGAGTGCGTGGGGAATGCGTTGGATGCGGATGGCGCAGGACCGATCTGTTTGGCGACCCTTGGGGGAGGCCTATGTTCAGAAGTGGACGACTTTCGGCTGAAATTATGAAGTATTAGTACATCAAGTACCTATTTATTAGTATATCAAATATAATGAAATGGTTTAATGGTTTGGTGAATGGTCAAGTATCAAGTATTTAGTAGTAGCTATCATGTATTTAGTAGCATCAAGTATTTGGTAGTATCAAGTATTTTGTAGTATCATGTATTTAGTACCATCAAGTATTTGGTAGTATCAAGTATAGTAATAATAATTCATTTATTGCATGAAAACGGGTACAGAAGGAAAGATGGTAAAAATAAACTTAGTATGCACATGACCGTAATCTACCATAATGCATGGTGTACAATATTTTTTAGTTCATTTGCATAATTAATTATTTCAGTTCATTAAAAGCTAAATTACAAAATAATGTATGTGTTTAGTTATATCATGTATTTAGTAGCATAAAGTATTTAGTAGTATCAGGTATTTAGTAGCATCAAGTATTTAGTAGCATCAAGTATTTAGTAGCATCCAGTATTTAGTAGTATCAAGTATTTCAAATCGAACTCCTCCGAAACGGCTTGACCGATTTTCATGAATTTTTTTGTCTATATTTGGTAGGTCTGAGAATAGGTCGTAGGCTATTTTTATACTCCTATTCTTCGCAGGTGGAGTCGCGGGCAACAGCTATTAAATAATAAAAACAGCCGGGCATTTATTCTAGCGTTACAACCGCCTAATTTATCTGGTCACATTTTTAAAGAAATGGCTGTAGATTTTGATGAGGCTGTACCATATAAAAGCCGCGGTGGCCTAGCGGTTTGACCTATGGCCTCTCAAGCAGAGGGTCGTGGGTTCAAATCCCGACTCGCACCTCTGACTTTTTCGGTATTTATGTGCGGAATTACATTTGAAATTTACCATGAGCTTTACGGTGAAGGAAAACATCGTGAGTAAACCTGCAAACACCTGCGAAGAAAATCAATGGTGTCTGTGAAGTTGCCAATCCGCACTGGTTCCTCGTGGGAACTACGGCCCAATGCCTTCTCATTTTGAGAGGAGGCCTGTGCAGCGGAACGTAGGTATATAGGCTGGTATGATGATGATTTTGATTTCACCTAGTATAAGCGGTACCTATTAGAGGTCCCGTACGCCTGCCATATAACTGGAAACAGTATCAGAAGCGTCTGTCCTTTCTTAAAGAATGTGACCAGATGAATGGGCGGTTGAAACCTTGGAATAAATGCCCAGCCGAAATATCTATTCGCATCATTACGTCTGTGGTGACCATTAAGTACCTACATACAATACGCTGCCTCAGCGTCACTCGACATTTGACTGCGTTAGCATAATCCTGCAGGAGGTGCGCAGTGACACGCCGCGGCTGCCGGCTGGCGGAGCGTGACACCGGCCGGGGAGGCGCAGACCAAGGTAAAGCAAAAACCGAGCGTTCGAGTTGTCTTTTACTTTGTTTACAGGCATTGCGAGGCAGGCATTGTAAGTGCGAGGCGGACTCGCGCACGAAGGGTTCCGTACCATCTTAAAAACGGCAAAAATATCACATTTGTTGTGTGGGAGCCCCCCCCCCCGTGGGTTCTAACCCGGGCTAGCACCTCTGATTGGTTGAGAGGCCATTATGTCAAACCACTAGGCCACCACAGCTACAACGCCGCCATCTATTAATAACAGACAAAGTTATTACGCTATCTTGCAAGCCGAGGTATTTCTACGTACTGAGACAACTAGCTCTACCTATATTCTTGTTTGTTTGTTTGTTTCAGCCAAAAAATGTTAAAGTACATCTAGTCAGGTCGATTTGGCTTAACTTTGTTATAAACTGTATGCGATTTCCCGTAAAAGACTAAAAAGAGGTTAAATTCCGTTTCAATTTTGATACATATTTGAACAGTTTGCTATGAAGTGTATTTTTTTTGTATTTTTTTTATTTTTTCGACTTAATTTTTTAGCAAGCAAACTTATTAAAGTGGGCTTAGTAGCGACATCTCTTGTCGGGGTGAGCGGGTAGTTCCGAAGGAGTGTTGAGGTCTATCGATGAGGGTGTAACATAGATGGCGCTGTATCACTGCGTAATGTGATTAGTAAATGAACTGAGATGTGAGATGAATGGGAAAAAATGTGTCTAAACTCCTGACCAGTGGTGGTGTAGCACGCGGCACGGAATGCTGAGGACCTGGGTTCGATTCCCAGCGCTGGTCTTTTTTCTGGGGTTTTTTCTATGCATCCGTGTTTCAGTTTGTATTTAGTTGGAAATAGATACATTATTTAGTTTACCCCAAGTGATAACTCTCTTCCCTCTGGGCAACAATCTTTCGTATACGCTATAGTTTGGTATTATGATATGCACACGGTCTCGGCGTGACAGGCGGCACGCAGCAATGGACGGCGTGCTGAATCAACTATGCATGCTCGGACACTTGTTCAATGGGACATGACGTTTGAATGGAATGATACTGACCTGAACTTGTGCCGTCGATCAATTTAGTTTAGAGCCGTATCACTGGCGATTTGCGAACGTATTAGAACCGGAGCGAACGCGCGGCGTGTTCGCAGCGAATGCGTAACGTTTGCGCGCTCGCGGCGAACACGCTGCGCGTTCGCTCCGCTTCTAATACGTTCGCAAATCGTGTTTTTGGCGCATTAATTGCATTCATTTAATCTCGTGCTGTATCATTACAAGTAAAGCTATAGTCTTGAAATTCATGTGTAAGATATTTGAGGATTCACTCTAATGAAAAGTGTTTATCGAAACACGATTACTTATAGTTCGCTCGATAGAAAAAAATCCAAAGTCGTCTTTAAAAAATAAAATAAATTCGTAGTACGACGCTAATACTGCACGGCAGGTCATGACTTTTTGAATGTTATTAAAACAAGATGTTTTCTAGGGCGTAGTGTTGCTACATTTTTAAAATATGTATTTGTTTTAGTAATAGATGAAAATAACCAAAACCACGCGCAGTCCAACCAACCTATCTTGAGCCACCGTGCCTCCCCACGCCAGAAATCGCCCACCCAAAATCGATTAGCGCGAAAAGCTCGGTAGGCCCTTAAGTAGACTGTCTATAGGGCTAGGAACCCACCACAACAGGACAGGCCTCCTATCTAAATAAGAGGGCTTAGGTAGTTTCCAAGCGTGCTCACTGTAATATCAAACCATTTAATTCCGTGAAAAAGGCGCGATAGTTCAGTTGTTTGACCAATGGCCTCTTAAGCGGAGTGTCATGGGTTCGAGTCCGGGTTCGAATCTCTGAGTTTTTCGAAATTTATTTGCGAAATTATAATTAATGATGATGACGATGAAGGAAAATACAGTGCGGAAAGGTTTCCTTGCTATTTGTAAATTCAATGGTATGTGTGAAGTTCTTAATCCGCACTTGGTTCGCGTGGGAACTACGACTCCAGCCCTCTCATCCTGATAGAAGGCTCGTCTGCCCGCGCTAGGACGTATATAAGCTCGGATGATAGCTTAAGTGACATGTTTTTTTTTAATATTTTGTCCTATTCTGTCCTAGCTTAGAGCGCACTCAGACAGAGGGCGGTCTGGAGTTCCGAGTTCGGCGTTCAGAGTTCTGTGTTTTGACCGCTCGAGAGTTCCAGTCGCCTGCTGTGTGCGTTATCGTAAGAGGCTCAATACATTCGAAAGAACGCAGAACTCTGAAAGCGGAACTCGGAACTCCAGAACGCTCTCTGTCTGAGTGCGCTCTAATCGTTGAGATTTGGGATACCCTACATGCGAATTCTTGATAACAAAATAATAGCAGCATAGGATTTGGGAATGGCCGTCGTTCAACTGCGGTCGTCTGGGCGCGGCGTGCGGTTGGGGTGGACGCGTCATTATTGCATCGGTGAATTCTGACAATTATTATTGTGCATAACTCCGTGAATGGAATGTTTTAATTAAATTCATTACCTATTTGATCACGATAATTACTATTATTCACATGAAAAACGATTGACGTGTGTAATTAACCCTCTAATTAAATAATATTAGGTATAATAAATGCGGAAGGATTTATTTTTAAGCGGGGTTAGGATTTTAGTGTTTTTTTTTTGGTCGTAATAAGAATTTTTTGATAATTTATTGAATCAGGCGTTACTTTGCGGAGGTCCATATTAATGAACTGAAACAATTGCTTTGCACACCCGGGACCTTACGATAGTTACGTTTATGTAAGAAATGCGTGTTCATGCAGTTCCTCCACCTCCACACTGTACGAACACACAAAAATCACATAAATCCAACCATCACCACCACCAAACTACACTGACGCGTTTCGAACTCAACCAGAGCTCATCTTCAGAGTTTTTTTTTTTAGCGGACAATCTTACACAAATCGACCTAGTCCCAAACTAAGCAAAGCTTGCACTACGGGTACTAGACGACGATGAACATACTTATATAGATAATATTATTATTATCTAGCCTGGATTGATGTCCCACTGCTGGGCAAAGGCCTCCCCCCATGTCCTCCATTTCTCCCGATCCAAAGCAGCCTGAGGCCAGTCGTCGAGAAATATGTCCAGGTCGTCCCGCCACCGCCGTCTGGGCCTACCCCGTCGTCGCCATCCATCCTGTGGCGCCCACTCAGTGGCATTTTTAGCCCACCGCAGTGGATGCATTCGGCTGACGTGGCCGGCCCAGTCCCAATTCAACCTGGCAGTCTTTATTATATAGATAAATAAATACTTAAATACATAGAAAACATCCATAACTCAGGAACAAATATTCGTGCTCATCACACAAATAAATGCCCTTACCGGGATTCGAACCCAGGACCTCTTGCTTCGTAGGCAGGGTCACTACCAACTAGGCTAAGGCGGTTGTTAAGTTGGTACCACAACCGTACGCTATGCCACCAAATGTTAGAATAACACGCAATATTAGAAGAATTGAGGTCTCTGAGTGCGTCATTTTGTAAGTTCAATCGACACTCTGCCTAGTCTATGAATAAAGATGGCGTGAATAATTCCCAAAGTGCATTCAGCTGTCGTCGGCCGTGTTCGGAGCGATTCGGGTTGACAACTGACACGAATGGTTGAGTGAATGAATAACTTTACACGTGAGTTGAACTAGACGTTTTGAGTGCGAATATTTGTATAATTCGAGGCGGTTAACGCATTTAGTGCCTCGAATGTATATTGATTAGCGTTTTGTTGATTTTTATCCCGTGTTTGAACGCGTATAAGAAGTTGTACATTTCGAGAAAGAAAGTCCCGGTGGTCTACTAGTTTGACCTATGGTCTCTCAAGCAGAGGGTCGTGGGTTCGAGCTCGGCTCGCACATCTGAGTTATCCAAAATTATTGTATGTACTAGCTGTTGCCCGCGTCTCCATCTGCGAAGATCCAGTGGGAATCAGTGACTCTAATATCGCTTTACTAAATGACATGGATTTTAAGGGTTCCGTACCCAAAGGGTAAAAACGATACCGTACTACTAAGACTCCACTGTCCGTATGTCTGTAATTTTCACAGATTGTATTTCCGCTATAACAATTAAATACTAAATTAAAATGTAGTAAAAAAATTAAAGGAGGTCGTTCGTCATAGTAAAGTAAATTGACCTATAAGGTACCAAGAGATAGAGCCCTGTGACAGACAGACAAACGTATAGCAGAGTCTCAGTAATAGTGTCCACTCTTTGGGTACGGAACCCTAAAAATTGGTAAAACACTCACCTGGTCGACAATACACGTAGTCTCAACTTACCTCCATTTTCCCCATCCACATCAGCATTCACGTCGGTGGCTTCATTACAAGTTCCACTACTTGGGGGCCAGTTACCCTACTTGCTACTTGTTACTAAACTTGTTCGTAACTCTACCTGTTAGTTAGGCGGGTAATTTTTATTCCAAATCTAAGTAAATGATGGATGATTCAAGTTTTTGAAAATGACTCGGAGGTTATAATCATGTTTAGGGTGACAATGATTTGAATTTAATAGTGATTTCCGAAATTATCATTTAAAAAAAACCGGCCAGTGCGAGTCGGACTCGCACACGAAGGGCTCCGTATCATTATCTATAAAAACGGCAAAAAAATCACGCTGGTTGTATGGGAGCCCCCTTAAATATTTATTTTATTCTGTTTTTTAGTATTTGTTGTTATAGCGGCAACAGAAATACATCATCTGTGAAAATTACAACTGTCTTAATATCACGGTTCATGAGATTACAGCTTGGTGACAGATGGACAGAAGCGGAGTTTTAGTAAAAGGGTCCCGTTTTACCCTTTGGGTACCCTAAAAAATAGAAGATTTGTCACGCAACTGAAATTCGAACGTGGTCACCACCGAATAGTGATCTAGAAAAATTGTTTCCTGATTACCGATAAAAAATATCGTGTATTCAAGGTATTGAATGCGTTAAATACACAACCTCTCTACCCGCCGGCTTCAATAACCCTAACGTCTCAGAAAATCCACCGACTGGACTCGATGTTTCCTTCGCCCTCATTTAGATAAAGTCCCTTCATTATTCCCGTAATGAGGCCCCAAGTGGGCGCAAATTATCTACAACCAGACGTCTTGTTTCTCTCTCTAACTTGGCCAATCCCCGATGGTGCGAGGGCGATGGAAGACGTATTTTTTGGAGGCGATCGTTGAGATTGCGCCGTTAGCAGTAATCTTCGTCGCGGTGTAAGTAATGCGGCTCGTGCCTATGTAATAAAGCAAGATGAATGTCGGGTCTTTAAGAGGCTTGTATACACTCCAACTATTTATTTTGTAAGATAAAATGTAAGGAAAATGGAGAAGGTATTGTTTAAAACAAAGACAGGGGCAGAGGGACTTTTTGAAGGTCGAAATCGCTCGCGTCCGTAGGTTTGACCGCTCATCTGAAGGAAAATGATCACCACCGCCCATCAACAACTCAAAGAGAGTCACCAATATATAATTATGTTGCCAGCCTTTAAAGGAAGTATAAACCCTTTTCTTGAAAGCCCCGATGTCATAGTTGTCTGGAAACACTGCTGTCGGAAGCTCGTTCAACAGTTTCACCATACGTGGCAGGAAGTGCCAAAGAAAACGCACAGTGGTAGACTGCCATTCATCGAGATGGTGACAATGGAACTTAGAATTACGGCAGGAAGTGCGATGGTGGAATTTTGCAGCAGGCAGCAAATTAAATGGTGCTAAACGAGCGATGTAACTCCGGTGGTACGCTTCGGCCGCGGCTGGTCACCATCCTATAGGTTGAGCCAGGCCGCCAAGTGACTCGTCGTGTTCCGGCCTGTTGCCTATAGAAGCCATTCTGGAGGAAGGGTCTGAGCAGTAGTGCAGCACGCGCGTACCAGTTACAGTGCCCCGTATTTGTTGCGATACGGTTTGTACTGCTTGGGGGCGCGCGCAACACTTCGCACAACTGCCTTCTTTCTGCTTATTCCCCTAAATCAAGTCTAGGTTGTGTGATCATTTACTAGGCAATTGTGGTCAAATGCAAGCCTATATTGTAAAAAAAAAAACTTAAGCCATGCGAAGGCTCAAACTGAAAGTCTAAATTGCATTGTATGTTATGAAGAAGATCTGAAAAAGTACAATACAATTCAAATATTCTTTATTAACAAAATAAAAATTTGAGGAAGACAATAGGCGGTCTTATCGCTCAAAAGCGATCTCTTCCAGACGACTAATTATTATTATTGAAAAGCGATTCTATAACGGTTCCGTTTTTTCATTTTGAGGTACGGAACCAAAAAGTGGAACATATTAAGCGTACCATTTCTCAACAACTCTCGACTTGGTGAAGCTGATGTTCAAGAGTAAGAAGATTCCTTTGCTGTGTCTCTTTCAATATCCGAATGCAAATTGGAGCAGTATAATATAGACAGATAACAGGCAGTCACGTACTGCCGACGTAGCGTGTGAACGTGCTAGAGAGAAATTGATATACTGGAGAAATTTACCCGTCGTGGTAGCTTTGTTTAAACGTATGGCCTGTCAGCCATTGCTCGGAGTTTCCCTAAAAGATCGCATTCGTAACGAAGTGATCCGACAGAGAACCAAAGTTATCGACATAGCCCACCGCATTAGCACGCTGAAGTGGCAATGGGCCGGCCATATAACCCGAAGAACCGATAACCGTTGGGGTAGACGAGTTCTTGAGTGGAGACCACGGATCGGCAAACGTAGCGTAGGACGTCCTCAGACTCGGTGGAGCGATGATCTTCGCAGGGTGGCTGGCAACAGCTGGATGAAAGTGGCCGAGGATCGCGCTCAGTGGCGTGCCATGGGAGAGGCCTATGTCCAGCAGTGGACAAATATAGGCTGATGATCATGATGATGATGATGGCCTGTCAAGCCGAGGTACGTGGATTCGAGTCCGGGGTCGAAATTCATCATCATCATCCCAGCTTATATAAATACGTCCCACTGCAGGGCACATACCCTCTCAAAATGAAAGGAGTTGGACCGTAGTTCCCACGAGGGTCCAGTGCGGATTGGGAACTTTACACGATTTAAATGGGGTCAAAATTATATGTGCGACTTTACATTTTAAAAAACATCGTGAAGAAATTCAGTAATGTGTGTCAAGTTGCCAATCTGTGCTGGTTCCGCGTGGGGAACTACAACTCAAGCCCTTTCATTGTTTTTCATAAATGTGGCAGGCGTCGGCTAACATAAATAGACGTTTTGGTGTAAGTATCGTAGTCTATTTGATGTTTGATCTAATATAAATAACTGCACAAGTCCACAATTTATACTGTATGAAAAAAAAATCGATTTTAACATAAAATATAACAGGTAGTTTCTGTTAAAATCTCCCGAGCAACGTGTCGAATTTGACGAAAATAAAAAAAATAGTGCGTGGAATCCGTCCGCGCGGAAGAAGTGAAACTTCATAATAAAAAATAACAAGCAACCAACTACAGCGCTAGCGAAACAAGTTACATAACTCGTCGCTAGATGGCGTTGCTCCTCGTGCGCACGTTATTTTCAATATTTTTTCTTGATTTTTCGTAATTCTCAAAGATATTCAATTCTTTTTTTTTACTAAATACGTTTAAAATACTTTACTCTACGATCTATCATTAAAATAGTTTTGATTTTTACAAGTTTTCATACTAAACCACGCAATTGTTCTGGATCGCACTGACGAAGTTTTTAACATCCGTTAGTATATATACAATGCGAACGTCTCGTAAACGTCAACTTGCGTTGCGTTGCGTTGCGTTGCGTTTAACGCAACGTTTGTTGGAAGATTAGAAGTTTCACTTCAAAAACTCGATGTATATAGAAACTAATCTTAAGTTACTACTACAAGTGAGCAATTTATAGTCAAGTAGAGCACGTGTATGTTTCACACGTAAATAAATATTGCGGCGACCACGTACTTCTTCACTGTCTAGGTACGTATATTTATATACAGTAATAGTATGTCGTCAGAATATCAGGCCAGACTTAAGCCAGTTGCGAACATTACCCAATGTTTAGTTAACTGGATGAGACCTTATGCTATCATTATTTCGGCCTATGCTAATACGCGTAAAAAAAAGAAGCAAAAGTTTTGAAGTCATACAGCCAGGTTTCTATTCACTGTTGTTTTCGTTTAATTTTTTTTTAAGTTTCTTTCGGCCTTGGCCCAAAGGGGTAAAGGAGTCCGGCCTATGCCTATTTGGGTAAAAATTGTGTTAGATTATATCGACGGTTAAAAGGCAAAACGCATGAAGCGACACTTTTTGTCAAAATGAGTTATATACATATTTGAAATCAGCGAATTTTCCTCCGTCGTTTGAGCCGGGTTTCATGTAAAGTTCAAAAAACGTCGCTTCATGCGTTTTGCCTTTTAACCGTCGATATATATTATATATCCTCCTTCCTTTCGACTTTTATAAGTGCTTGTTATAGCTTTAATTGAATAACGATACGATATCTTGACTTTGACTTTGAAAAGAAAACTTATCTAGTATGTCTAGTTCAACGGTCGTGCCAGATGAATGGAGCCGTAATGAGGAATTAGGCCACGACAAGGAGCTGCTTTTCTCCTAAATCACCCCGAATGTATAGCCAAGAAATTACTTTGCCGCCCTAAGGTTATTCGCAGACATAAAGCGTCAATATTCCAGCGTTCACTTCAGTCCAAAAAATAATCCTATTCATTAAGATTTTTCGGCCGTTCACCAATGGCAACTGCAAATGGACGTAAATTTTGTCAACTGCACTTTCGTCCAATAAAAATATCTGTTAAGGCCCTACTGAGCTTTTGACGCATTTATTGCATTCATTTAATCTCGTTCTGTAGTAATTAAGATTACTAGCAAAGCTATAGTCCTGAAATTCATGTGTAAGATATTTGAGGATTCACTCTAATGACAAGTGTTTAATGAAACACGATTACTTGTACTTGTCTCTAAAAATAAAATAAATTACGACGACGACGTAAATACTGCACGACAGGTCGTGATTTTTTGAATGTTTATGAAACATTATGTCTTCTAGGGCCTAGCGATGTTACATTTTTAAAATGTGTATTTGTTTTAGTAATACGACGAAAATACCTAAATACACGCGCAGTCTAACCAACCTATCTTGAGCCATCGTGCTTCCCCCATGCCCGATAGTCAGTAGCGCTAGTTCTCCTTCAGCCATCGGACAGGGAACTCGTGTCGCTCGCGCTTACGCACGGCTTTGATTAGCCGCTGTATCGCACGCATACACGAGTGTGGTGTATAGATTTGAAAGGGCATTTCTATTTTTCGTTGTACCCAAAATTAAGAAATTGTTAACAGGGAGTTCACTTCTTGTTAAACGTTGTTAAACTTGTCCGATTTGTTACGTTTTTTTTATTGTAAAGACTTGAAAAAGTACGTAGCCAAACGGACTAATTTTAACTCCCTGTAACAATTTCATAATTTTGAGTACAACGAAAAATAGAAAATGCCCAAAAAACGGAGGTGGACATTAAAGCATTGCTATCAAGAAACATTAGGCAGCCGATGCTGAGCTGAAAACAATTTGCCCCACTTATGGATAAATCCCGTTTGGCCCACCTGGGGATAAATCAAGGGGAGGGGTAGTTAAGATAGTAGCGGGGGTAAACAGGGCATTTGTTGCTATCAGGTGCGAGGCACACTGAGGACGATAGCTCAACTATTGTACTGTCAAGTGCAAAAATATATACCTATACGTTAACAAGGTATCAAAAATATCTATACAACTCTATGTCGTTAACCATAAGGTTGATGTTTACATATTTTGACGCAATTACTGTACTTATACGTATTTCTACTTTCGACTGTACATGTTTTGAGATCATCATTATCGTCTTCATTGTTTTTTAAGTGTATCCAGACAGCTATGACATCGGGGCTTTCAAGAAAAGGGTTTATACTTCCTTTATAGGCTGGCAACAGATCAGTGACTCTCTTTGAGTTGTTGATATTTATGGGCGGTGGTGATCATTTTCCATCAGATTGCTCGTTTGTCTCCCTCTTATAATAAAAAAAAATCATCATCACCCTAGCCTATATACGTATCCACTGCAAGGCACAGGCACAGAATGAGAGGGCTTGGGCCGTCGTTACCTCGCGGGCCCAGTGTGGATGCTTGAATCATTACTGTAGTACTGGTACATTTTTCTCCCATCAATCCGGAGTATGCTAATAACTTATTCATCATCATCATCCCAGCCTACATACGTCCCACTGCAGGGCACAGGCCTCCTCTCAGAATGCGAGGGCTTGGGCCGTAGTTCCCACGCGGGTCCAGTGCGGATTGGGAGCTTCACACACGCCATTGAATTTCTGCGCATAGTAAATTTTAAATGTAATATCGCACATAAATTCCGAAAACTCAGTGCGAGCCGGGATTTGAACCCACGGCCCTTTGCTTGAGAGGCCATAGGTCAAACCGCTAGGCCATCACCGCTTATAACTTATTAATAGGTAATAAATAACAAATTATCTATGCCTCCAATGCATCTCGTACCTTCATCCAAACGCAGCCATCATTAACGTCGCGATAGCGCGCACGCACCCTCCAAGGATCCAGACTAATGTTGATGCGCGGCCGCCGATAGATGGCGCTGTCCGCAACCTTATCTTACTTGCGAGGGGACGCTTGTCTTGAAAAACGAGGACAGATGCACTCTTGTACCTATAAATAAAGATGGGCTGCCAAAATTTATGTTACGAGTTAGGGCCTAATAAAATTGTCTTGTAAAGTACAAGTCAAGCGTAAAAATATGGGTGCATACAACGTGTTCAAAAGATTATGAGAGTGTAGTAGCGACTTTCAGCGCCATCTAGTTGTCAATTAGAGAAACCGGTGTATTCTACATCGCACTATCGACGTTTCTCAACTCGCCTGCATAAATACAACTTCCAACTATCTTCCTTCGGTCTTCAGTCTCCAGGCATAACATCCGCCTGGAGAGAGATCTCTATTGTGGCCTATTACCGAGGGTCTATAGACTTACTATAGTAAGTACAAATTTTGTAGGTCATATTGATATTAAAGTCATGTACATTACAATAAAGATGTTGTCATTGGTTTAAGTCAGTTCATGACGCCCTGTAAGGGCACACAATAATAATTAATAACTAAATAAAATCTAGGATTACATAATGTCAAATAATGATATAAATAAGTAACAACGTAGCAAAATCAACCAAAATAATGTAAAAACAGCAATTAAAAATCAAATAAAAATGTAAATCAATAAGATTTTAATAAATTAAAAAAATTAGAAGTATAAAAACGCATTTCAGTTAAAATTCATAAAAAAACTATGTATGTATGTCAAAACATACTCTAAAATTAATCGTTTCTATGAATATCTTCAAAGTGAATGAAAATGTACACAGTTACGTATTTTATATTTGCTAGTTCCGACTAAGGTCCCGACCTACATAAGCTTAAATTTTATTTTATTGTAAATGCAATAGAAATACACATTATGAATAAATCTCAGCTGTCTCTCTATTTTACTGAAATTGTCAGCACTTATCGGTGAGTTTCCGGGTTGGGGGCCTGGAGATCTGTAATGCAGGTTTTACCTAGTTCAGACTCCAGTCCCTCGCCAAAGTTACTAGTATCTAACTAAACTACCATAATGTTGTATTATTTATAACTATTGCTGTTACCTATGTACTTTTGTGAGGAGAAAATAAATGATTATTAATATTATTACTATTATTTTGTTTCTTGAGATACAACCCTATTATTATTTAATCGTATGGCATTAGAAATATGAGGGCAATCAGAGAACAGCTTACAACCCTGTAACAGACAGACAAACAGATGGACAGTGTAGTGACATCAATAACCCTTCGAGTACGGAACTCTATAGAGAAAAGTTTAAACTTTGAAAAGATAAGTTTAAAGCATCTTTACAAGTTCGTGACTAATAAGATCTCGTCTTTTAGGTACTCTACGCGTATGGAAGAACAATAGTACCATCTCTTTATATGTCATAGTAGTAATTATTAGTGGCATTTGGCAACGGATTGTTTGTTCAAATATTATATTCGGTATTGACTCGCCGCCGTCTGCACGGAACCATCTGGTTATGGTACCAGCTTTCAACCTTAAGCTAAATTAAACAGAATGATTCATTTGTAAAGAATCGACTGCACCTGTGAATACAATTGATTGAATTGATGTGTTGATTTGAATGTGATTGAGAACTCAATATATATTTATTATTTGTATGAAATGTTATAAATGTACCAAACGAAAATTGAAAAATGTTACATATTTTTGCTTATTTTTGTACTGGCAGCGCCATCTATTGCATGATTGTAGGCAGGGCAGGCAGGGCAGGCCATATAGCACGCAGAACAGGATGGCTGTTGGGGCCAAAAAGTTGTCGAATGGAGACCACGGACTCCACCAACAAGGTGGACGGACGATTTGGTAAACGCCGCAGGTTCAAAGTGGATGCAAGCCACTTCCAACCGTAATGATTGGGTATCAATGAGGGCCTATGTCGAGCAGTGGACGTCCTGCGGCTGAAATGATGTTGATGAAAAAGGCGTATCTGGATATACGTAACTTAGGTTCGGTAAAAATGTCAGATGCATATTTTATCCGTGTGACGGCAGTATTTTATGAATGAACAGCATCCAACATTTAAGACCACCACAAACCGGGAGCGCGGGGCGCCGACGGAGCGTGCCCAGCGACTCTATAACACTGAATCTAATATACGGTGGCACACACCGGCTGCGCGGCGCACCGTATCTGATTCAGTGTTATTGACCGCCCCGCTCTCTCGGTTTGTCGTGGCCTTTAGTCCGCAACGCGAGTAGGTACTGCGCGCAGGTGTTGCCCGCCTAATAACTAACGCATGGGAGGATGCAAACACTGGGCTGTCACGCAATCGCATTAACGTAACTGCATTACGGTAATTTATTTATTTGTTTCTTTATTAGATAAGCTATTGCCCGCGACTCCGTCTGCGACGAATTTGTTTATCGGCATCGCTATCCTACCCGAAATATTTTTCAGGGATAAAAACTATCCTATATGTTAACCCAGGTTAGAATAGTAGATTGTTCAACAAGGGAGGAAAATAACCAAGATCACACGAGGTTACAAGTAAGTAAGGCACCCGAGCACAGCGAGGGTGCCAATATTCCGAGGGTGATATTGGTTTTTTCCCGAGTTAAACACTCTGCTTTTCATTTCGACTACAAGGGAAGTAAGAAAATATAAGTATAAATAAATAAAAATGTCTAAACTGGTCAATATGATCGTTGTAAAATATTTCAATGGAGGTTATTGTTAAGGAATAATTAATTTAACAAAATTTAGAATGTTCAATATAGTAATCAATGAAAACAGTAGATGAAGTAGGTATTTTAGTAAATTTATTTATAAAATATGTAAGTAACCAATTTGAACCAAGGAGTTATAAGCTCTATAGAGATAGGCTGTGTGAACAATAACATTGTCGTTTACCGTGTTTTTTTCTTAACATTTTCTAACTTTTCTGGTTTAAGTCACTAAATAAGAAATTAATAATTTAATTTAATAATATTTCACTGGCATTATAAAATTTGTAATATGACTAATTAAGAAAAAAAAACTCAATACTTAATTATTCCATGTATTATGCCGTAATGCTTGGCTGAATGCGTATGTGTTCCATTGACAGCCAATGCCTTTATTTTTTTAATTCATTTCTACCCTTGGGAAGAAAATAATAGTTATCCTCCCGTATGTCAGATATGATTTGCCTCACTTTCCGAGTATGAGAGATGAAAACTATATTATGTGTGCTAAATTTCATCAAAATCGGTTTTAGGGTGAAAGACTAACAAACATCCACTCATCCATCCACCCACCAACACAAACTTTCACGTTTATAAATATTAGGGGGATTTATTTAGTACCGTAATTGGTTGCGGTTTCAAAGTGCAAATACGATGAAATGCGAAGTTGAACCCTACAGAAATGCATGTAGGTATCTACCTACATGTAGATATCTATCGCTCTGCATGCCGTGACTGATAATATCAGTCGTTGGCGTAGAACCAGCGGTGCTGATATATTCGTTGGCGTCCAAAAGGTTAAATGGGCCAGTATAGTACGTATAAGTATATTTTTTTCTATTTACAATAAATAATTTTCTTTTAATGATCGATTTAGTACACATACCCTCACTATTTTAGGTACTAAGTTTTAGCACAGAGCAACTCTGGTTCACAATTGAACACTTAAATTAAAACTTGGTTCGGTGAACCAAATGTAATATTGAAAAGTTAAAGAACGCAGGTACTATTGCCTCTGCACTCACAACTTACTCGGTTGCATAATCATTTGCTGAAAACATCCATTGAGATCACTAAATCATCATTCATCGAATCGAATCAAACACTATAATTTGCGTACTATTACAATCAATCAATCAATCAATGATTTATTTTATTTGCTTAAACATACTACTATGGTTACTATGGTTATGATTTTACTTACTATGGTTTGAATGGAATTGTATTATATTTGAGTAATTGTCTTTGATTTTTGTTTCAAATTTCAAATAACAATTATACACAATACATGTCTAAATTATATACTAGTAATAAGTTAAAATTAATAGTTCTAAATTCCATATCATAAAATTTATAAAAACCAAAAATTAGTTAACTAAGTACGTGTCAAATAAACGTCCGCAATTCGGAACAAACAATAAAACAAGTATTCATTATAATCATAACTTGCAAAATAATTGATTTTTAAAACAATCATCAGCCTATGCTCGTCCACTGCTGGACATAGGTCTCTTCCAAAACAATACTTACTAATATACAAATGTGAAAAAACCTTGAAACATTTGAAATTCGCCTCGCCAGTTCGCACAATGGCATGGCGTTGGGTTTTTGGACAGTGTGTGTATCCAATAGGGATGTTGACGCCATTAAAAAATAATTCGAAGACACGACTCCATTAAAAAAACGCTTTATTTTAGCCCTGAAAACCAGATAAATTTTCGATTAACTGCAAAATTAGATTTTTTGTTGATTTAAAACAAATAAATAGTTGATTGAGTTGGCGAACAAAGTGACGTCTTAAGTTGCTATTGCCATTCAAGCTATATG
This sequence comes from Archips crataeganus, assembly GCA_947859365.1. Taxonomy (NCBI): domain Eukaryota; kingdom Metazoa; phylum Arthropoda; class Insecta; order Lepidoptera; family Tortricidae; genus Archips; species Archips crataeganus. The sequence goes on along the minus strand of OX402071.1, from coordinate 2,198,887 downwards.
GGATAATTGTGTTTTGACAGCTCATTAAAAGTACGTCAGTTGATTGGTGGTGTCAACATCCCTATAGTAAAAGAAAGAAAGAAAGAAAAGAAAGAAAAACATTTATTTATGACAACAATAACACGTACACAGGCAAAAATAAGAATACAATAGACATAGACAGATAGATAGATACACACTAATGCACACATTAATGATGTCACAAAAGGGACCCGACTCAGCATGTCGCTAGTTTAAACCAGCGCTGGTCTTCCGCCGGGCCACAGTGCAGTAAACTCACGGAAGGCCACACACAAAACAACATAATACTAAAAACTAAACATGTTTGTACATTCAGGGCTTCCACAGACCGAAGCGCTGGGCGCGCGCGCGACGGCAACGGAAACGCTTCGGTCTGCGGTGGCCCTAAAATAAACTAGGCTGCATGGTTCTGAGACCTTTGCCTTTATCTATCAGAACACTAACTAAACAACAAACAAAAAAAAAGAAAAAGAAAATATAATAAAACCAACAATAACAACCCGCTCATAACCCAATTAAACCAATTCAAACCAGTTTTTCATTTTTCCTCTGACTGAACTGAGAAACAGATCACAAACTAAAACTAAAAATTATCACAAACAAAGAAACATAGTTTAAATTATGAAAAACACAGATTAAGAAAAAGTTAAGCTACAGTGGAAAAAGTGGAAAAGCAGTACATCCACTACATCCGCTCCGATGCATATGGGACAAAAAACTCGAGGTATGTATATCTATTTGAGACATGAATTTTGACAAACAAAGAAACACTCAAATTACGCTCGTATCATGGCTCAGCAGTTCTTGAGCAGTAGTAGGGGTATTGAGACCAAAGCTGTCCCCGCAGCGATCAAATTTATCCGCTCTTTAATATTGATAACTCAGTTTTGACGCTCGCTGGACTTTCCGCGGCGTATACGGCCGCTATCAGTTGCTGCATAATTTATACTTAAACGAGCTAATCGAGTTATTGTTTAATTTGAGGCGAGAGCCGGTAAAATAATCCTAATAATTATATTTTTAATAGCCTATTGGACGTGCCACTGCTGGGGACTTTTCGTCGGTAAAATTCCAATACCGCGTAACTTGCTTTTTCCACAAGGTCTAGTTTATCTATTTTTCACTGTTATTTTATTTTAAGTTGAGCCTTATGGAAAAAGATAGTAATGCGGTATTGAAGTTTCACCGAGGTTTTGCTTTCCAAATTCTATCCTTCACCGCCAAAATGGGTCAAATCAGAACGGTTCAAGTTTTCCCGTCACCGTCGTTTGGTCTGTCGCTACTCCGGTGCTCGACGCTTGGAACCCAATCGGTGACGATTTTTGCCCAGCGATCTGGAACTGGATGCATTTGGTAGACACGTTCCACCCAGTCCCACTTGAGTTTGACGATCTTTGCCTTACTATAGACATAAATCAGACACTGATAAATTGAGTAGCTTTCACTATATCTGAGTTTCTAACTTACTTATTGTCGGTCCCTCGCTAAAATACTCCTTTCATCCACTCAAAGATTGTCTGGTAGAGATCCCTTAAAGGGATACGTTTTTTATTGTTACTTTTCAAACATTTTACTCACGCCGGTATCATAATCGACATCATGGACCATTATCGGATCGGATAATTGGAAAACACTAATGAAATTACTATCTAACTCGGAAATTGTACACTCTGATTTTTGTATTTATTTATTTCCAATAAATATTATGGTAAGTCTCATATGACAATAAAAATAATAAACTTAAAAAATAACCTATACCTAATTAATAACAATTAACTAATGATCCATCAGAAATAACTATCAATGTCAGAATTACTTTAAATAAAACAAAAATCAATGACATTAAAATAAATTGTCAATGTCGAAAACTTTTGTCCCAGTAATTGTTTCTACAGGCCGATACAGAGGGAGCAGTTGATGATGATGATGATGGGCAGGATGCAGCTCTAATGCAATGCATGGAAATAAAGATGTAGTGCAAGTTTTATGTGTTTTTGACATTGTATTTGTCAGGAACGTAGAGTGAATCAGCCACTCGCTCCGAATGCCGCTCCATACCTAGAAATTAAAATCATTGTCTAAATGAGTCCTCGCCTGTGCGGTACAGGGGCGGGGGGGTATGACGACAAAGGGCGCCGGGAGAGGCGCGGTGCGGGCGGCAGGCACACGAGGCGCGCTCGCCGCCCGCACCTCTCTCGGCCCCTTTGTCGTCATACCCCCCAGCCCCTGTACCCTGTACCCCTTTGAATACCTTAGCTAGTTTATTGTCCAATAATAAGCTAATTTAAATACGTATTAAACATCCAAGACTCAAGCACAAACATTCGTATTTACAAATATCTGCTCCGACCGGGCATCGAACCAGGGACCTCGAGCATCGTACTCAGGTATCTAACCAGTAGGTTACCCGGTCGTCAAAAAGTGGTACATACATACATATATATCCTTATGCAGTTTGGAACGTGGGAGTAGTGACGTATGATATCGATACACAAATTCGTCGGAGTAGAATTAGTCACATTGGAAATCTATGTTCTTTTATATTGAGTGTCGAGGCACTGCCTTAGCACCATACCTCGTCGGAGGAGTCTGTAGAACAGTCGCACGCGCGGATGGATAGGGATCTTGAACGTCTGCAGTCGGTCGAGGATCTCGCTGACCTGGTCATATCATCAATTATACAGTGAATTATAAGTTCCTGGTAGGCTTACGTCAGTCATGATCATGAACTAAGAGGAATAAATTCCCATCACAGAATTAAAGGAAGCAGTACTTTGTGAACGAACTGAATCGTTCTAGTTCGCGGTTCCCGCTCCTCAAGCTTCGCAGCAAGCGGTCGGTGAATGTATGAGCAAAACGGAGTGAACGAGGGAACGAGCGGAGCGGACTGCTCACTTGTATTAAACCAAATACGATCTCCAGAATGTGGTCCAAAGTCGGTCGATGCCATCGGTCGTTGGTAGAATGGATTGGTCGACGTCGATCGAAAGTTTCTACCACACCAATCGGTCGATCGTCGATCGATGACATCGGTCGATGGTAGAATCGTAGTAGTAGTGCAAGGAACATGTGCAGCACGAGTTATTCGATGTATCGACAGTAGGGACCCTCCATAGCCCGTATCTACAGAATGCATCCGGAGGACGCATCCACAGCACGGCATCCCTAGCACTCGTCCAGAACACTCATTTTCCACATAAAAACGTAGCTTAGTTGAACCTGTTTCCACCAATGCTATGCTATGTGGACCAATGAATATGATTGATTGATCTAATTCATAGCAACATCGCATAACACATTTCTGGTGAAAAGGTCCTTTTTTGTATCTTTTCTTGCCAAATGTATTTTTTCCTGTTTATCGAATATGTGTAAGTATCTCTCGTTCTGTCTCTTCTTAGACTTACACTGTCAGCGAGTTCAGTGTCTGTGTTGAGTCTGTTGAAATCTCTATCCAGCGTGAAAATGTGAGTAGATTCCTGGAACAAGATGGTAATAAAGCGATGAACGCCGGCTGCACGCACGAAAAAGGATGACGCAATGAACAAGAGAGAGCAGTGAACGCCAGGATGTACAAGAGAGCAGCGCGCGCCAGGATGTACAATCTAAGTGCTCAGGTATTACCTATGTTTAGCGTTGCTTGTAATTTGTAATTTCATAAACCAAGAGCTAAAGTGCCGACAAACTGCTCTGTAGTTTGGCACAATTAATACAAATTGTGCTTAAATGTAACTGTATATATGTATATGTATTCTATTCTATTTTTTAAAGGGAGGGGGGGTGCGGGGTGTGGGGGGTATTAAAGGGGGTTGAAAATTTTATTGATTTTGCTGTAGGATATTTGACAAAACACCGATTCTCGTCCGATCACCGAGGTTAAGCAACGTCGGGCGCGGTCAGTACGTGGATGGGTGACCGCCTGGTTTCATTTTTGTTTTTTGAATGTTTTGTTAGGTATGACGTTTTCACGTTAAACTATCGTCCGTAAGCCGACTTTTTTATTATGAGAGGGAGTCAAACGAGCAAGCAGGTCATTTGATGGAAAATGTTCACTACCGCCCATAAATATGATCAACTTAAAGAGAGTCACCAATCTGTTGCCGGCCTTTAAGGGAAGTATAAACCCTTTTCTTCAAAGCCAAGATGTCATAGTTGATATTATTAAGATGAATAAAAAATGTCATGCGAGAAGGCGCTGAGGGTTTATCACACTAATCGATCGACAGTTTCTACTAAACTAAAAAAACCGGCCAAGAGCGTGTCGGACACGCCCAAGGTAGGGTTCCGTGGCCATTACGAAAAAATCAAGTAATATTTTTCTAAGGATTTCGTATGTGTACGGAATCATCCAAGTTTAGGTAAGTTTTATACCTTAGGCTACTATTTACTCTTAAACTACAAATAATTTCCAAGCAATCTTAGCCGCTATAATTTTCCTAGTAAATTTGATATATTTACTACCCTTCTGAATTTTTCAAATTTTTCCACCCAGTTAACAGTTTAGATTTTAGAGGAGGGACGGCCGATTTTAATGAAAATTTTCACTTTAAAGTTGAATATTTCGCAAACAGATCACTGAATAGAAAAATCATGTTAGCAACCCCGCAATGATTTTAAAAGACCTATCCACAATAAAGGGTTAGCCGAGAAAAAAAAAATCACCCCCACTTTACGTCTATGGGAGGTACCCTAAAAAATTTTTTTTACTTTTTTTTATTCAATCACTTTGTCGGCGTGACTGATATATATATTGATGCCAAATTACACCTTTCTAGTACTAACCGTCTCTGAGCTTAGCCGCGGACAGACAGACAGACGGACAGACATGGCGAAACTATAAGGGTTCCTAGTTGACTACGGAACCCTAAAAACATGCAGACGAATTGAGAACCTACTCTTTTTTAGGGTTCCGCACCTCGAAAGGAAAAAGCGGAACCCTTATAGGGTCACTTTGTTGTCCGTCCGTCCGTCTGTCAAGACCCTTTTTCTCAGGAACGTGTGGAGGTATCAAGCTGAAATTTATATCAAATACTCAGATCTACTGTCTCTTGGAGCTGTGAAAAAATTAAACTTCTAAGCAAACGCAATCAAAAGATACAGCCATTTATGCCGCCAATTTTCGATACTCGCAAATAATAATAATAATAATAATAATAATAAATAATAAAATAGTTACGCCCATCTCATTTAGGTTTATTATATGGTACCAAAGGCCTCTTCATGTTGGCTTCGGCCCCATGAATGCCTTTCAAATGACCGGGTCCCCATGGGCCCGTGATCAGAAATCCGTACCAACATAATAATAATAACACATTTATTTCAGACTAGGTCCATATTTTGTTAGTTACACTAGGTCATCATCATCATTTCAGCCGAAAGACGTCCACTGCTGAACATAGGCCTGAACATACAGGCTGTGTATAACAGTTACAATAGGTGATACATAAGGAAACGAATGTTAGAAGTACGAATAACAAAAGTAAAAATGTTATACAAATTGCATTCAATCACAATAAATCCAAATCAAAAAAAAAATAACAAAAGATAAATTAACTCAAAATAAATTAAATAAAATCCAAACGAATCAAAATTAAATTAAATCATATCACATCAAGTCATATTAAATTGAATTAAATCTAAATAATAAATAGCTTGATTTCAGTGATTGCTTTGTCAGTATCATCCCTATTATAATAATATTTCTCTACCCAATTACTTTTATTTATTTATTTATTTGTTCATTTATTGATTGAAATCAATGTAAATACAGATGTTATTACTTTACTTTAGCGTGTGGTAAACAGTATTTGTATTGTATTTTGTATTTGCGCACTCACCGTGGCAACGGCCCACGCAACTACGCACAGTGCTGTCAGGAGCATGCTTCTTTGTAACGTATGAGGGCTAGTGATGCGACGCTGCGTAGATTCGGCGATCGTACAAAATTCAAATCCATCTTCAAGAAAACATTACAAAGAAAGAAAGAAAGTAGAAAGAAAGTACATTTATTTACAACAACACAAGACACATCCATATTTTTACATAAAGAACAGCACGGGGGCTAAAGAGAGTGTCAGAGTGTGTAAGAGAGAGAGAGTGAATGTGAGAGTAAGTGAGTGAGTGAGAGAGTGTGTGTTTGTGTGTGTGTGTAAGAGTGTGTCATTGCGGTTGGAAATTAAACACTGGCTCAGTTTGGTGTTTATAGCAAACACCCCGGCGCTGATTTTCAGCCAGCACCGTTGGTGATACCCGGATCGCTATGTAGCGACTACTAGCGCCATCTAGTCATCACATAAGGAACTAATTTCTACAATCCTACATCGCGCTATCGAAGTTTCTCAACTCGGCTGCATAAATACAACTTCCAGCTTTCATCCATCGGACTTCGGTCCCCAGGCATAACATCTGCCTGGAGAGAGATCTCTCTATTGCAACTACCCCCAAAGCTATATAGATAGATAAACTGCACACTAATTCAGTTACGCGGCATTAGCAATTCCTCCGGCCTTTTTATAGGACAGGGACATGAAAAACTGTTTACTCCTCTTAGCTTCTGCAAGATTAAGCAATTTCTATCATAACTTATTAAGTACCGCATTATACCTACACTTACATACTTAGGTACTCCGTTGGCTCAGCGACCCGAAGTGGATCTTGGCCTCCAATACGACTTGGCGCCAACGCGCCCTGTTCTCAACGATCTCCTCCCAGTCTTGTGCGTGTAGAGCGCGCAGATCCTTTTCCACTTTATCTTTCCAGCGGTACTTAGGCCGGCCAACCGGCCGCCGACCACCAGGCCGTCCCGCGTACGCTCTCTTTGCCGCCCTGTCTGCTGGCATCCTCTCAAGGTGACCCAGCCAACGGAGTCTTGCGGACTTAATTTCTCCCACGATGTTGGGTTCAGACACTAAATCTTCCAGCTCCTGGTTCTTACGGATCCTCCAGCTGCCATCCTCTCTATGTACTGGCCCCATTATCTTACGAAATATACAAGGAAAAAAAAAAGACTTGACCTGATCATTCGCCGAATCATTTCGCCGAAAAAAGTAACTACTCCCCCATCACTATCTCGAGTATTTACCAAGATTAAAGCCACGCTTCGTCGGTTGACTATTAAGTTTACTATTAATTGAAAATGACTTTCCGAGAACGGCCCGAAGGAATCTGCGTTTCAATTGATGTTGCTATTCCTGTCGGCTTTGATTTCATTTGTTCTTTTGTTAATTAAATTTGTATTTGTACGTTATAAACATACGTGTACTAGCTCGGGGCTCGTATACTAAGTGATGTAGCCAAACATATATCGATGTTACCTACTGTAAAGACCAATGTGTTATTAAAAATTAATGGATCTTACTTATTGGGTACTATTTTTACATTTAAAAATAAAAAGAAAAACCGGTCAAGTGCGAGTTGGACTCGTAAATGAAGGGCACTAAAATCGCAAACTTTACTTAATAGGTTAACATCCGAACAGTACCTATAGGGTCACTCGCGTTGCCTAAAAATGAGGACCCCCCAACTTCATTTCATTTACTTTATTTCCTTGTCAGTCTCTTTTTTTATTTATTTTTTATTTTTAATAATTGTTGTTAAGTATTTCGACTAACATTATTAGAAGTAAGCTTTACTAACAATCTATGAGTGTACCTTACTTGAAATAAATGATTTATTATTATTATTATTATAGCGGCTGTAATAGTAATACATAATCGGTGAAAATTTCAACTGTCTAGCTGTTACGGTTCAAGAGAGACAGTGACAGACGGACGGACAGACAGACAGACAGCCGAGTCTCAGTAATAGGGTTCCGTCAGCAGCATTTGGGTACGGAACCCTAAAAACTTTTTTTATTTTGAAGTCTTCACAGTATAGGTACATAGGGTTGGTATTAAATATATTAAATATATGGTTGTCTTAATGAAAACCGCATTAAAATCCGTTGCATGGTTTCGGATTCATCATCATCATCCCAGCCTATATACGTCCACACAGGCACAGGCCTCCTCTCAGAATGAGAGGGCTTGGGCCGTAGTTCCCACGTGGGCCCAGTGTGAATTGGGAACTTCACACACACCATTGAATTTCTTCGCAGGTGTATGCAGGTTTTCTCAAGATGTTTTCCTTCACCGTAAAGCTCGCGGTAATTTCAAATGTCTTTTCGCACATAAATTCCGAAAAACTCAGAGGTGCGAGCCGGGACTCGAACCCGCGACCTTCTGCTTGAGAGGCCATAGGTCAAACCACTAGGCCTTCGCGGCTATCGATTGATGTTGTGTCGAAAACTTATTTATCGATATCAAATCCCTAGAACGTTCCCCGAGTTAGCACACGTATCTTATAAATTGTAATACACGCGTTTGGCGTCGATAGAATGACTTCTTAGTATTAAAGGTAGTTTAATTACTCGTAAGTATTTTAATTTTATATGTAACTAGCTGATGCCAGCGGCTTCGTCCTCGCTGAAGTAGAATAAATAGTAGATTGTTCAACAAGGGAGGAAAATAACTAATATCACACGAGGTTACTTCCAAGGGTGCCAATATTCCGAGGGTGATATTGGTGTTTTTCCCGAGTTAAATACTCTGCTTTTCATTTCGCCTACAAGGAAAGTAAGAAAATATACTTAAGTATAAATAAATAAAAATGTCTAAACTGGTCAATATGATCGTCGTAAAATATTTCAATGGAGTTTATTGTTAAGGAATAATTAATTTAACAAAATTTAGAATGTTCAATATAATATCTAATTAATGAAAACAGTACATAAAGCAGGTATTTTAGTAAATTTATTTATAAAATATGTAAGTAACCAATTTCAACCAAGGAGTTAAGCTGTATATAGATAGGCTGTGTGGACAATAACATTGTCATTTACCGTGTTTTTTTTCTTAACATTTTCTAACTTTTCTGGTTTAAGTCACTAAATAAGAAATTAATACTGGCATTATAAAATTTGTAATATGACTAATTAAGAAAAAAAAACTCCATACTTAATTATTCCATGCCGTAATGCTTGGCTGAATGCGTATGTGTCCCATTGACAGCCAATGCCTTTATTTTGTTTAATTCATTTCTACCCTTGGGAAGAAAATAATACATATCCTCCCGTATGTCAGATATGATTTGCCTCACTTTCCGAGTACGAGAGATGAAAAAGTGTTTTCCCGTGGGAATGAGATGTTTTCCCGTAATAAAAAGTGGCCTGGCACGGGAGCGATCTGTTAGTTGTTTAACCTAATGTTCAGTGATACAAAGGTTACTTTTGATAACGTTCGTTTTTATTCAGCGATGTTAACAAGCCAGTTAACTAGCATTAGTTAGAATTAAACTGGTATCAGTCGGTATCTGATGGCAACCCGCGGTTAGCGCGCAGAATGAGTACGCGCAGCGAGGGCACTTCATTACCAGATACCATCGTGGCCAAGTGGCTAGCGATCGCGGGAACTAGATACACTTTTTTTTATATTAAATTAAAATTCATTTAATTCAAGTACTTACAAAGACTCATACACATACACATTTCAATTATAAAATAAAATAACACTTACACACACACAAGTTGCAAAAAGCTTACATTATTAAAACATTATTATTATTATTAAGGCATCAATGGTTAACACATTGATAAACGTCATCTGTTTTTCAATGTGTCAACCACTGTGCCTCCGGGTGCGTGAAGTCCGCAGCAAAACGAAATATACGGACAAAACTTGTCCGCAATCATTGCCAGGACACTGTTGGAGCTGCCGCGCACCCGCCGCACCAGGGACGCAGCGCGCAGGCGCATGGTGGCTTTAAAACATGCCATATGCGCCTCCGCAAACATCCCCGATGCACTGCAGTATCGCGGCAGCCCCATCAGCGCCCTAAACGCGTTGTTATATTGTACTTGTATGGCCCTGTACGATTTCAGAGCGAACTTTCGCCACAGGCTGCAGGTGTAAAATGTTGTGCAAAAAGCTCTGAATAGGGTCACCTTACTCTCTCTAGAGCACCGAGCAAACCTGCGTGCGATCATAAGATGCGATATAAGAGGTGGCAAACGAGCAGACGGGTCATCTGATGGAGAGCGATCACCGTCGCCCATGGACACCCGCAACACGGGGGGCATCACAGGTGCGTTGCCGACCCTTTTAGGAATTGGTAGGCTCATTTTTTAAAGATCCCTAAGTCGTAACGCTCCGGGAGTGTTGCCGCAGAAAGCTGATTCCAGATCTTTGTCATGCGAGGAAAGAATACACAATGCAGTGTTCCCTGACGCCTCTAGATAGCGCTGTTTTAAACAATAGATTATTTTCTCCAATGATCACTAGATGGCGCTAGTAGCGCAATCTATTAAAAACATTTTTTTCCCTCACAACACTCACTGATAAGTTCCTGATGTTTTATGCGACGAAATAATTGTGGTAGCCTAGTGGTTTGTGTCCTCTCAAGTAAAGGGTCGTGGGTTCGAGGAGCCTCAGAGCTTTACGGAATGTATGTGCAGAATTGCGTTGTTTTTACACGCTTTATATTAGCTTCACCTGTATGATTGTTTGTTTGTATGTTTGTTTGTAACTGACTCCTTAGGGCGCGATTTTGACCCACTTCCCGGTTTCCGATTGAGCTGAAATTTTGCACATATGTGTAAATTGGATGACAATGCAATATTATTGTAACATGGAACTGATCTGATGATGGAGCTGGATGGTGGCCATAGGAACTCTGTAATAAAACAACACAATCCCGTCGAGTTTGGGCTCGTTTGATTCGTCTTGACGAGTACTTTGATCCCAGATGGTAACCAGGGTCTGATGATGGAGCTGGAAGATGGCCAAAGGCACTCCACAATTAAACAACACAACCCCGTCGAATTTGGGCTCGTTTGATTGGTCTTGACGAGTACTTTGATCACAGTCGTTAACCAGGGTCTGATGATGGAGCTGGAAGGGGGAGTAGGTGGCGGGGTGGGGGGGAATGGGGTGGGAAATGGGGGGAGGGTTGGGGGAAATGGGGGGACAAGGGTTTTTTTTTTTTGTTTGGAGTTGGGTTTTGTTGGGAGTTTGGGCTCGTTTGATTGGTCTTGACGAGTACTTTGATCACAGTCGTTAACCAGGATCTGATAATGGAGCTGGAAGGGGGTGTAGGTGGCGGGGTGGGGGGGGAATGGGGGGGAATGGGGGGAGGGTTGGGGGAAATGGGGGGTAAGGGGGTTGGGGTTAGGGGGTTGGGGGGCTTAGGGGAAATAAGGTGGGGGTGTTGGGTGTTAGGGAGGTTGGGGGGGCTGTGGGAAATGGGGAGAGGGTAAGGAGCTTAGATGGTAACAAGGGTCTGATGATGGAGCTGGATGGGGGGTAGGTAAAAAAAAAAATTAAAAAAATTTAAACTGTTTATTACTTTCATAAGAAATACAAAATTAATTATTAATATTATTAGTACAATCTTTTAAATTTTAAGATGCCGATTTTTTGATTTTAAGGTGGCGGGGTGGGGGGGTTCGGGGGAAATGGGGTGGTAGGGTTTGGGGGGATATGCGGAGGGGTAAGGGGGTTGGGGGTCAATCAATCAATCAATCAATTTTATTTCGTCATCACAGGTAGATTTTGTACAGATGATATGCATTACAAAGTGGTTCGGCTATGATGTACCTTTTGGCGTACGACAATTTAAAAATCAAATACATAAAATTAAGTGCAAATGTCACAAACTTAAGGCTTAATTATTTATACAATATTATTAAGGATAACATCTATTATCATTATCATCATTATCATTAAGGATTAAATACGCAAGCAAGCAAATACAAACAAAAATAGTGATAAATTACGAAAGTCAAAAGTAGCAATAGATAAATAATAAAATCAATCGAACATCAATATCAAAATCACAAAGGTAATCATTAACATCATAATAACATTTATCCACAAGCAGTTTAAACAGCAGTGCTTTAAATTGACTCTGTGTCTTGTTTTTCATATCACTAGGTAATTTATTAAATAGCTTTGGACCCATCGTAACAACACTCTTTTTCATGAGGCTAGTCTGGCAAATATCAAAACGCACACCAGGGTCTCTAGGACGAAGATTGAAACCTTCTACCATTTTTTTCCTTTGAAACAGGTCTGGGTTAGAGTTTACAAACATGCAACACTCATATATGTAGAGGGATGGTAAAGTTAATAGTGTTAATGATTTAAAATGAGGCTGGCAGCTTTCCGAGGATTTTAATCCACAGATGGCTCTAACGCATCTCTTTTGGGCTCTAAATAATATGCCCCTATATGTTGCGTTTCCCCAGAAGATTATCCCGTACCGTAAGGTGGATGCAACGAAACCGTGATAAGCCACCAATACCGTACTACGATCCGCAGTTTTCGCTAACCTATACAAAGCATAGGAAAACTTGTACATTTTTTTGCAAATTTCATAGCATTGTGTCTCCCATGACATATTATGATTGATGTAAATACCCAAAAACTTCTGTGTTAATGTTCTGCCCAAAGCTTGTCCTCGATATTCAACGTTTATGTCAGGAGCTATTTTCCTTTGAGTAAATTGCATTAGATTTGTTTTTTCTAAATTATTTTTTAAGTTATTATCATTAAGCCATTGAAATATATTGTTAATAGTGCTATTTATGTCAGTTTCATAGTTACAGTTATAGTCATGTTCAATAAATACCGTGCTATCGTCTGCGAAAAGTATCATTGGATGATGTGTGCAAGTAGTAATGTCATTAATATAAATTAAAAATAATAAGGGTCCCAGGACACTTCCCTGTGGCACACCATGTTTTAATTTCATGCTATCTGATCTATACTTTTTCTCTTCCTTAGTGTTAATACATATCTCAGTTAATTCCGTACGCTGGTCCCTATCAGTGAGATATGATTTTAAAAGATCTAAAGCGTTACCACGTATGCCATAACGGCTTAACTTATCAATCAGAAGTTTGTGATCTACATGATCAAAAGCCTTAGACATGTCCATATAAATAGCACATGATGTCTTTCTTTGATCAAGACTGCCAATGATTCGTTTAACCAAATCATAGATCGCAACATTAATGTTTGTATTTTTAAGGAAACCTTTCTGTTCCTTGATTAAAATATTATATTTACTCAAGAAATTATACATAATATTATAAATAATTTTTTCAACTATTTTAGAAAACACTGACAATAAGGCAATAGGTCTATAGTTTTGCAGACATTCTTTGTCACCCTTTTTATAAAGGGGTATAACGATTGCTGGTTTTAGATTGCCAGGATCGGGGTTTTATGGGGTTGGGGGTAAGGGTGTGGGGAGTTGGGGTTTGGGGGAAGTTTAAGGAAATGGGGTGGGGGTCCGGGGTTAGGGGGGTCGGGTTTAGGTGGTTGGGGGGTTGGGAGTAAGGTTGTGGGGGTTGGGGTTAGGGGTTTGGGGGGAGATTGGGGAAATGGGGTGGAGGATGTTGGGGGGTTGGGTTTAGGGGGTTGGGGAGTTGTAGGTAAGGGGGGTAAAGTTAGAAAGAGAGAGGTTTACGTTTAGTAGTGTAGAGCAGTGCGCGCGCACCAAAGACCAAGTATAAGATGGACCGATTCTATTTAAGACAGGCAAAAAACCGTTTTGTGTCTCTTTTTAGCACATGGAAACTCTCACTGTGAAAAAAGTGCAACTAAAAAATAGAAAATAAATAATAGTTTAAAAAAACTAAAAAACACGCTTTAAAAAAAAACAACTAAAAATTAAAAAATAAATTTTAATAAATTTGAATTCACTATTCTTATAGTGCAAAAAAAAATCTTAATAAGCAATTATTATATTGTTATATCCAGATCAAAATTTGTAAATAATACTAAATATTGATAAAAAATAATAATAGTTTAAAATATTTTATTGTAAAAAAAGCGTGGGGTGCTTTTTAAGATGTTATCAAAATGATAATCCTTAACAATTGACACCATGCACCCCACGCTTTTTTTACAATAAAATATTTTAAACTATTATTTATATATTATTATTATTTAGTAGCCTATTTTTGTGTCCCACTGCTGGGCAAAGGCCTCTTGACTTCCACATGTCCCTGTCCAGAGCACTGGGCCAATCATTCGATTCCGCGTCTAGGTCGTCCCGCCATCTCCGCCTCGGCCTGCCTTGCCGTCGGTGGCCGTCGCGCGGCACCCACCACGTGGCTGAGTGCGCCCATCTTTGTGGATGCATCCGGCAGACATGCCCGGCCCAGTCCCATTTAAGCTTGGCGGTAGCCCTTCCTACATCAGTGATTTGAGTTTTGGAGCGCAATGTGGTGTTCCGGATTCGATCAATCCTTTTAACCTATTATTTTTTTTTTTATCAATATTTAGTATTGTTTACAAATTTTGATCTGGATATAACAAACAATATAATAATTGCTTATTAAAATATTTTTTGCACTATAAGAATAGTGAATTCAAATTTATTAAAATTTATTTTTTAATTTTTAGTTGTTTTTTTTTAAAGCGTTTTTTTTAGTTTTTTTATTGGAACAATATGACCACGCTCCTATTCTACGCCTCTGGTATTACTGCTTTGGATAACGGCATCAAAAAACTTCTGGAGCTTTTTCAAGATCGGTGTCCCACTTGGCTGCAGCAACTCACTTATGGTACCGTTTTTATCCGGAGCTTAGTTGTTTTTAATTTGTTCGAGGGCTATCCTAATCTCGCCAACGTCAATTTCCGAAAGGTCCTTCATATAGTGGCAGGTCAGAGTTGTTCTCTCAACTCAAACGTCTTGGGTTACTAGTTTCGAGGCATGCGAGGCATACAGGGTATCGTAGAATGTCTCAATCTCCGCGGGAACTTCTGGTTTGGACGTAACGTGTTGGCCATCCGCAGTCTTGAGGTTTGTAAGGTGACCTCTCTAAAGCTACTGTTTACACACTTTCGACCCCCTATAGTTATTAAAATAAATTCACTATACCCTCTATACTTACTCGTACCATTTTTACTGTGTTTTGACTTCAAAAACGATTATTGAAACGTTGTTTACTTCACAACGGTCACATCGTTCACACAATTGACGGGCGACTGGAGGCGGAACACAAATCCTTTATGTGCATTTCTGCACATACGAATTTTTCTTAACGGTCAAAATACATGTAGAATTTGTTAAAATGGTTTCCTGTGGGAATATCAGAAAAAGGACTTTATCACCACATAGAGAATTAAACGAAGATTGTGTTTAGTGCAAAAACGAAAAATGAAAAAATTACACATATGGAATTTGGCAGGCGCAGCGACAATAATGCATTTACCCATTTGTAAAATTTAGTATTTAATGTATTTTAGTATGTAAATTTAGTATGTTATTTTAGTATTGTTAAATTTGAGGTGTCCATACATTTAGTTCATAATTAAACTACAACAAAGTATGAAAATCCAAAATTTTATCAGACCAATTTCAACAATTGAGTAAATGCATTATGTTATCCAGCATTAACTAAGCTTAAAACACTCATTTTGTATCACGTTCAAAATTGCACCGTGTATTTAATTTACAAAGTGCGTTTTGTAATTCATGAGTATGTCTCAAAATGGTAGGCTGATAAATATTAGTCATAGCATTATCGTGTTAAGGTGATAATGAGTAAATGATTCACTACCGTGCTCATCCTTCAACGATAACTGTTATGAATCTAAAATGATAATTATATTGATAAGCAATCATATTCAAAACAGCCATAAAAGAACAGCTTTAGAAAAAACGGTAACAGTCATTCTTCATTACTTCAAGCTGTTGTAGATTTAATTGGTTCAGAATGTCGACTGACATGATTATTTTTATGGTTTTTGTGTATTTGTCTTCTGCTGCAGCGCAAATAAGTGAGTCAAGAGATGTAACCATTAGCCAAGGAGTAGTTCGGGGTTACAAAGCGCCAGGCAGTACAGTGTTTGATTTTTACAGCATTCCCTGCGCCGACTGGAACAAACAGATTTAAGGTATTTGTTTTTCATCAAACATTTCATCGTTATTTTTAAATGCTTTTACAAATAGTTATTACGTAATTATCATGATCTTCCTTGCCCATGGAAAGCGCAACAGTGCATTTGCTTATTTCTTAACCATAATTATTTGCATTTTCAGGCTCCTCTTACTCCACCTACTTGGACAAGCGTATTTGAAGCGACAGACAAAACTATTGCTTGCCATCAAAACCCAGCATTTGCCATAAACCTCAAAATAACTGAAGATTGCCTAGTGGCCAATGTGTTCGTCCCAGATACACAAGAGCCAAATCTTCCCGTTGTACTTTACATTCACGGAGGTGGTTATCTATTTGGATCTGCTCAACAATTGCCACCAAGAAGGTTAGCAGAAAGTGGACGAGTATTGGCCGTTGCAGTTAACTACCGTCTTGCCGCGCATGGTTTCCTATGCTTGGGCACTGAAGACATTCCTGGAAATGCTGGGTTGAAAGATATGTTGGCAGCTTTGCGCTGGATTAAGAACAATATTGCTTCCTTTGGTGGTAATCCTGATAATGTAACTATAGCAGGTTTCAGTGCAGGTGCTTCAGCAGTAGATCTTTTAATGCTTTCTAAATCTGCAGAAGGACTTTTCAATAAAGTTATACCTGAAAGTGGTGCTAATGTAGCAGCATGGAGTGCACAAATAGATCCTATGAAAAGTGCACAAGATTATGCTCGGAAACTGAATTTCAATAACGTTGGAGACTTAGAGGCTTTGAATGATTTTTACAAAACAGTATCCTACGATTTACTGCTTTCTGATATATCACCTTTGTTAAATACAAATACTGATTTGTTATTTACGCCTTGTGTAGAAAAAGATTTGGGGCAGGAAATGATTCTCGATGATTCACCAGTAAATATCATTAAAAAAGGCGAATACAACAAGGTTCCGGTTTTATATGGATTTGCAAACATGGAAGGAATGTTTAGGTTGCCTCTTTTTGATACTTGGGCAAGTCAAATGAATGAAAATTTTGCAAATTTTATACCACACGATTTGCAATTTCAAGATGATAGCGAGAAGCAAGATGTTGTTGAGAAAATTAAGGAATTTTACTTTGGAAACAACAATGTAGGTCTATATACGCTTTTTGACTTCATCGACTTTTTCTCAGACACAATATTTAATTACCTTGCATTAAGGTCTGTAAAGTTGCAAGTAGAAGCTGGCAGCAATTCTATTTATTTGTATGAATATTCGTTTTATAAAAAATATCCCTATGTCGATGGAGTTCCAGACATTCTTATAAATTTTCCTGGAGCTGATCATACTGCGCAGACTGAAGCTGTTTTGAAACTGAAGAGTACAGGCAAATGAAACTCAAAATGCAGGAACTGTGGATCAATTTCATTGTGACTGGGTAAGAAAATGAATAATTAATCAATTCTTGAAAACTTACAATTATATTGCATGAAGCCTGAATTACGCTGCTTCAGCAAAGTATGCCCGAAATGGTTAACTTTAATGTTGTTTCATATTAGATTTCAATTTAGCCTTTTTTGAGATTACAGAATTATTAAGCTCCAGCATTAATTAGTTAGGCTGAGAAATATTTTTTACGTTCTATAGATTATTGGGTAGTAATAAAATATGCATAGCACGTGATAAATTTGTCTGTAGTTTAAAACAAAAAAAAACACACACACACACAGAAGACTGAGATTGGTTGTATCCTGAGCTAGGTGACGACAAAACCCTTTTTTTTGTGTTTGTTGTCACAAATTATGTAACTTACATTATTTATTTTAATGCATTACAGGAATCCGGTTCTCGAAGGATCATTGTTCCCAGCATGGCCTCCAACGAATGCGAGCAGTTCTCCATACATGATTCTTGGTGATTCCATCGAACTTGGAGGGATTCTAAATGAACAAAGAACGCAATTTTGGAATGACATCTACGAAAAATATTACCGTCATCCTGTGGCTCCTACAGAGCCTGAAAACTCCCCGGGTAGTGCAAATATGCTTTCGAGGAATATTTTTTTATGTTTATTACTAATGTGTGTTGCAAAATTAATTTCCAAGTTTTGATTTGTGATAACATAACACGACGAGTAGATACCGTATTGAATACAGGCAATCTTTAAAAGATAATTTAATGAGCATTGTTAATAAACTTTGTCTTATAACTAGCATAATAGTTATTTGTTTTTATTTTTTTATTGTTTAAGATAAATTATACAGTTTGCCAGAAAAGGCTATTGTTAACAGAAATTTCTAAATTCAGTTCTATGTACGCATTTATTTTCACAATCCAAGTTACTTGTAACTACACTAGATTTTATACTTAACTAGCTTTTGCCCGCGGCTTCGCTCGCGTGTACTATGAGTATTACAAAGAACCAAGATATCAAGCAAGCAAGCATACAGGCAAGCAAGCAAGCAGGTCCACAATTGACCGAGAAATCGGTGAACATACCTACATAAAAAAAAGTGGAATGCATAACCTCCTCCTTTTTTAGAAGTCGGTTAAAGAGCCCTTTGCGGCCTACTTACAGTATAAACTTATGAATTTTGAAATTTTAGCTTTCTACAACCAGTAAAACGCAAAATCCCGTTTTTTACCGTTCCCGTAAGAATTTCGGGAAATGTTTTCTTAATGCTCCCCTACACTCCCCAAGGAACCCACTTGCCAAATTTCAGCTTTCTATTACCAGTAAAACGAAAAATCCCGTTTTTCCCGTTCCCGTGGGAATTTTGGAAAGTCCTTTCTCAATGCTCCTCTAAACTCCCCAAACAACCTACATGCCGAATTTCAGCTTTCTACGACCAGTAAAACGAAAAATCCCGTTTTTTCCCGTTCCCGAAGGAATTTGGGAAAGTCCTCTCTCAATGCTCCTCTACACTCTCCAAGTAACTTACATGCCGAATTTCAGCTTTCTATGACCAGTAAAACGAAAAATCCCGTTTTTCCCGTTCCCGTGGGAATTTTGGAAAGTCCTCTCTCAATGCTCCTCTACTCTCCCCAAACAACCTACATGCCGAATTTCAGCTTTCTACGACCAGTAAAACGAAAAATCCCGTTTTTTCCCGTTCCCGTAAGAATTTGGGAAAGTCCTCTCTCCATGCTCCTCTACACTCCCCAAGCAACCTACATGCCGAATTTCAGCTTTCTACGACCAGTAAAACGAAAAATCCCGTTTTTTCCTTATCCCGTGGGAATTTCCGAAAATCCTTAAAACAGTTTTTTACTATTATAATTACCTACTTCTATGTTAAATTTGAAGAGCCTAGTAATTATAGTTCATAGGATCCCGTTGAACTGAATATATAAACCCGTTTTTTCCTTATCCCGTGGGAATTGTGAATAATCCTGAAATTAATGTTTTAACTAATGTAATACCTACTTGTGTATCAAATTTGAAGAGTCTAGTTATTATAGTTACTGAGATAGGGTCACTCGGAATCGAATATATAAATCCCGTTTTTTCCCGTTCCCGAGGGAATTCCCAAAAATCCTTCCTTAGTGGATGCCTAAATTGTATAAGGTATCTATGTGCAAAATTTCAAGTCTCTAGGTCTAGTGGTTTGGGCTGTGCGTTGATATATCAACCGTCATTTAGTTTATTTAGACATTTCAACCCCATCGCACCCCATCCAGGGAGATGGTATTTTACGTCTACCACGTCGTATTTTAAAACCGTTGTTTTTTTCATAACCAGCGACCCGATAAACCATAGAAACAACACCCATGTTGATTTTCAGACTTTGTTACCTCTTTCCCCCCTTTTAGGGGTTGAATTCTCAAAAAACCTGAAACACGTGTTTACTCATTTATCATTAGGAGTACTTCTGTGAAGTTTCGAATAAAATAGTCGAACTAATCTTGTTTCCCCATACAAACTTTGGACCCCGTTTCACCCCCTTAGGGTGTGAATTTTGAAAAATCCTTTCTTAGTGCACCCCTAAACCTTATAAGGAACCTACATGCAAAATTTTGAATCTCTAGGCCCAGTGGTTTGGGCTGTGCGTTGATATGTCAGTCAGTCAGTCAGTCAGTCAGTCAGTCAGTCAGTTTCTTCTTTTATATATATAGATATTCTAACAAAAGACTGCGTTGCAAAATATTTATAACTCTGCCAATACAAAATATCAGATGGCATGTAAATACGTAAAACCTGTTGTGGAAGTCAAATATTATTAAAAGCAAATAGCAATAGTTTATTTTAATAATACTGTAACTAGACACATTGTTAAAACCAGAAAAGAAAAGCTGGGGCCAGGGACCGAACCTGGGTTTTCGTCAATTCCGGGCACATGCTAAACAATTACACCTTCTACAAACAACTTCTACGGCGTTCACACTGGTATTGGCTACGTGCACGACGGTGGCGCCGCGTAGCGTTGACAACATTTCCTCCCCACTTGCTTCCAATTTTTGCCATGTTGTGCGCTGCGATCGTTTTCTGTACCCCCACCACCCGCTTTGGCTAAGTGCACGACGGTGGCGCCGCGTAGCGTTGACAACATTTCCTCCACATTTACTTCCAATTTTTGCCATAATTTGCGCTGCGATTGTTTTCTGTACCCCACCACCCGCTTCGCACATAGCCAATAGGCGACCAAATAAGTGCTTTACCATTTTCCATGACAGTTCCTGTGTCAAAAAAACCGGGTGCGTGCAGTTCTTCCCCGCGGAAGAAGTAAAACTTCGTAATGTGGAAATGAAAAAGGCACTTATACATCAATATGAACCTTATTGCAATAATTTAAAGAGCTAAATTTACTTATGCATCTATGTGTTTAAATTACTCACTAGACGGCGCTTTTATCAAGTCTCATACATTTGCGGCTAGCAAGCAACCAACTACAGCGCTAGCGAAGCATGTTACATAACTCGTCGCTAGATGGCGTTGCTCCTCGTGCGCACGTTATTTTCAATATGTTTTCTTGGTTTTTCGTAATCCTCAAAGATATTTAATACTTTTTTTTTTGAAGTTGGCCTTCCTTGGAAGAAAACTTCACCACAAATAATACCCGACAGCTATCCGCAGGCGCTATCACGTTTCAAAGCACTTGAAAGACAAATGTCTAAGGACGTATCGTTCGCCGCAGCTTACGAAAAATTTATAAACGATATCGTTAGCAAAGGCTACGCAGAAGAATGTGATCTCGAGTCATACCACAAACGCTCGCCGTCAAACGTCTCTTGCGTTAACCAAAACGGCAACATTCGCTGGTACTTGCCAACTTTCGGTGTTTTTCACCCACAGAAAAAGAAGCTCAGAGTCGTACATGACGCAGCTGCGGTAACGAAGGGTGTGAGCCTCAAAAGTTTACTTTTACAAGGCCCCGACTTACTTTGCTCGTTGCTAGACATTTTATTTCGCTTCAGGGAAGGCGCGGTAGCGTTAAATGCTGACATAAAAGAAATGTTTCCACAGGTCAAAATCGCAAGAAATGACAGAGATGCCCAACGTTTTCTTTGGCGCAACAGAAGTGGCGCTATCATAGAATACCGCATGTCATCTATGATCTTTGGTGCAGTATCTAGTCCATTTATCGCACTGCACCTGAAGAATAAAAACGCTAAGATGTTTGAGACTAACTATCCCGCAGCGTGCAAGGCAATAATTGAAGACCATTATATGGACGACTATTTAGGTAGCCACTCAAATGTCACGGACGCCGCCAAGTTGGCCGCCGACATAACGACAGTACACAAAAAGTGCTGTTTCGAAATGCGCGCATGGACGTCGAACGACCCCGCAGCACTAGCTTTGATCCCAAAGGAATTGAGAAGCGACACTAGCTCAGATGTGTACCTACCACCCAACAACGAAGTCGGCGTTTTAGGTGTCAAATGGAACCCACGTGAAGATTCACTCACTTTTCGCTCTACACCCTATTCAAAAATTTACCCTTTAACAAAACGTAACTTGTTGTCCAGCGTGATGAAAGTTTACGACCCGCTTGGCCTGTTAATGCCAGTTATTATTTGGAGTCGCATTTTAATACAAACGCTGTGGCGAGAAGGGATCGATTGGGATACACCAATACCCGATAAATACGTCGTCGAATACGAAGATTGGTTTAAACAGTTACAGGGTACAGTCAGCATCAAAATTCCGCGTTGGTACATGTTCAAGTCGAATCCAAAAGATGTTCAGTTACTTGTTGTGGCCGATGGTGGCGAACAAGCCTACGCCTGCGTCGCATATTGGCGTTTCAGTTACAACGACGGCTCCGTATCGACAGCGTTGATTGGCAGCAAAGCGCGAGTAGCTCCACTTAAACCACTTTCTATTCCGCGTTTGGAGCTACAAGCGGCACTTATTGCTTCCAGATTCGGTCAAACAATACTACACGCTCATCGTTTGAAACCCTCCGCATCCATTTTTTGGACCGATTCAACTAAAAAGTGTCTCCGGAAGTCTTAAAGTGGATCCGGAGCGACGCTCGTACTTTCAAACCATTTGTAGCTCATCGTTTGGGAGAGATACTGGAAACCACCATCCCATCAAATTGGAGATGGATCCCTACCTCTCTCAACATCGCGGACGATGCCACTAAACCCAAAAAAACTTAACTTTAATTGCTCTCATAGGTGGTTTAGTGGCCCATCGTTTCTCGCTGACCCAGTATGTACGTGGCCAACCGAGGAACAAGTTACGGATGTGGACGAGACCTCAACAGACTTCGAACTTAGGTCAGATTCAGTGGGGTTGCTCGTCGACGTCCCCCTAGTTGAAATACCTATTGCTAACCCAATGCGTTTTAGCTCGTGGTTACGCCTAGTACGCGCTACCGCCCGTTTTCTACAAGCCGCGCGTCTATTTCGACATAAACTGTCGAAACCAATTACTACAAACTCTATTTTGTACACAGATGTCGCCACATCCCCCTCTCGTCTTCGGGCTTTGGATATCGTCGAAGCGGAGAAGATGCTCTATCAACGGATGCAACGTGACAGCTTTCCTGATGAAATAAAAGCACTGACAGCCACACAGCCCGTACCCAAGAGCAGTCGTATCGCCACGCTTTCGCCAGTGCTAGACGAAGACAACTTGCTCAGGATAGATACCCGAATTGGCTCTACCCCAGGAGTGCCCGAGCATACGAAGACACCCATCATCATGGACGACCGCCATCACATTGTGAAACTCCTAATTCTCGATCAACATATAAAAGCATCGCATGGTTTCAACGAACTCGTTTTAAATGAACTTAGACAGAGATTTTGGATCCTTAAAGCAAGAAACACTATCCGCAGCATAACGAAATCCTGTTCACAATGCAAAAGGTGGAAAGGACAAGGAATAAAACCACAGATTGGTAACCTACCTGTAGAGAGACTCGACCATCACAAAAGACCATTTACTCACGTTGGTCTTGATTACTTTGGCCCTCTAACTATAAAGATTTGTCGACGTCAAGAGAAACGCTACGTGGCACTCTACACATGTCTAGTTTCAAGAGCCATACACCTTGAATTGGTCAACTCACTCTCCTCAGACGCTGCCATCATGAGCCTCAGGCGGTTTATAGCTCGTCGTGGGTCCCCGTCTACCATTTTCTCTGACAACGGAACCAACTTCGTCGGTGCTTCTCGTGAACTTCGGTCTCTACACGACGAGTCAGTTAAAGAATACGCTACGAATCATCATATAGCATGGCGCTTCATACCTCCTGTATCGCCTTTCATGGGTGGAGCGTGGGAGAGACTGGTACGCACGGTGAAGACAGCTTTAAGATCCTGTCTAAACAACAGATCCATAAAAGAAGACGTACTGACGACGCTCCTTTTGGAGGCGGAGGCGATTGTTAACTCGAGGCCGCTTACATACATATCGTCCTCACCTGACGCACCTGAAGCGATAACGCCTTTCCATTTTATACTAGGCAGCTCTTCAGTCGTACCATGGACATCTACTCTGACTGATGCCGACATTTTGAGGCGAAGCGACTGGCGAAGGGTACTACGTCTCGCTGATCATTTTTGGGCTCGTTGGCTAAAGAAATATCTTCCAACCCTTCGACCAAGAGGCCCAACAAGCAACGCACCAACATTACGGGAGGGAGATGTGGTGCTCATCACGGATGCCTGCCTTCCCCGCGGGCTCTGGCCCCTGGGAAGAGTAGTCAAATGTTACCGAGGCTCCGACGGGCTGGTCCGCGTAGTGGATGTACATACGAGAAGCGGAACGCTACGCCGACCAGCCCGTAAATTAGTTTTAGTGGAGGCTGAGCCACAACCAGTTGCCACCAGCTCCTAGTGTTGCACACTGGGGGTCCGGTATGTTGGCGACTGGTTGGCAAAACCTCTTTTTTTGTAGTTCGTTATTTTTGTTCCTATTTTAAAATCTACTAAGACCCGCCTGACAGAGACGGAGAAGTCAGTTGCTCTGTCAGACGGGTTGTGCTAAGTTCTATTTGTCTGTTTATTCCCTTTTATTATAATTGGTAACCATAAACAAGGGTTGTAAGTGTTCAATTACACCCAAGTAAGATATTTAGGCGCACGAGCGAAAACGTAAAAGTAAAAAATAATAGTTTAAAAAAACTATAAAACACGCTTTAAAAAAAAACAACTAAAAATTAAAAAATAAATTTTAATAAATTTGAATTCACTATTCTTATAGTGCAAAAAAAATCTTAATAAGCAATTACTATATTGTTATATCCAGATCAAAATTTGTAAACAATACTAAATATTGATAAAAAAATAATAATAGTTTAAAATATTTTATTGTAAAAAAAGCGTGGGGTGCATGGTGTCAATTGACGACCAGATGGCCTAGTGGTTAGAGAACCTGGCTACGAAGCTTGAGGTCCCGGGTTCGATTCCCGTGTCGGGGCAGATATTTGTATGAAAAATACGAATGTTTGTTCTCGGGTCTTGGGTGTTTAATATGTATTTAAGTATGTATCTATCTATATAAGTATGTTTATCCGTTGCTTAGTACCCATAACACAAGCTTTGCTAAGCTTACTTTGGGACTATAGGTCAATTGGTGTGAATTGTCGCATGATATTTATTTATTTATTTTATTATTTATTTATTTAATTGTCAAGGATTATCATTTTGATAACATCTTAAAGGCACCCCACGCTTTTTTTACAATAAAATATTTTAAACTATTATTATTTTTTTATCAATATTTAGTATTGTTTACAAATTTTGATCTGGATTTAACAATATAATAATTGCTTATTAAGATTTTTTTTGCACTATAAGAATAGTGAATTCAAATTTATTAAAATTTATTTTTTAATTTTTAGTTGTTTTTTTTTAAAGCGTGTTTTTAGTTTTTTTTAACTATTATTTATTTACCATGAGTTATGTTCGCAATCCGCACTGGTCCGGCGTGGGAACTATGGTCCCAGTCCTTTTATTCTGAGAGAAGGTATGTGCCCAGTATTGGAACGCGTGGAATCTATGATCAGAGGGCGATGGAGATGGCTATGCACTGAGTTTCCCTGTATTAGAAATGATCAAATACGCAAAGGAACTAAAGTCACCGATATAGTTCGAAGAATCGCCACTAAGTGGCAGTGGGCTGGGCTCATCGCCTGTAGAACTAATGGCATGGGGCCAAAAGATTCTTGAACGGCGTCCATGGCCCGGAAGACATAGTGTAGGTAGGCCTCCGACAAGATTGAGCGACGGCCTGGTTAGGGATGGGCGCTGGACCGCTCCGTTTGGCGAACCTTGGCGGAGGCCTACTTTCAGCAGTGGACATCTTTCGGCTGAAATTATAATGATACATACAACCTTAAATAACTTTTTTCTTAAGTTTCAAGAACGCTATTGATATGGAACGGCTGTGTACCGCCACACGACATAAATGATCACGTATTAATGATCGACCGCCGTTGAAGTGGGACTGGGCTGGACATGTCTGCCAAATACTCATTTCGAGTGGAATACTCTCAAATTGTCACACACACACACACACACACAACACACACACACACACACACACACACATGCGATTACTCATGCTTAGACCCTTAATACACGCACAGTACACCATTAGTTATTCTATTATAAGTTCTCATTTTGCATATTTGATGTTACTTCTTTTTGTATTGTGTTTTTATTTTGCATGCTCCTTTTTGCGCTGTTTTATTTGTGTTATGGCTTATGACGCCCAGCTGTTTTCATTATTGAGTAACTGTTTTTTATAAATCACTCTCGCAGACACCCAAGATAAAGGCCCAGCCTAGTTTGGGGTCTGATGGATAATTCATTTGTGAAAACGACATTATTATTATTAAATGCATCCCGACAGATGGGGTGCGAATCGTTATCGGGTTCCGAGGGATGGCCAAAGGAGCAGAGGCAGACCCAAGAGGAGATGGCGGGACGACCTGAGTTTTTCAGCTCGATTGGCAGGTGCATGCTCAGGATAGGGAAGAATGGCGGAGGAAAGGGGAGGTCTTTGCCCAGCAATGGGCTATATAAAAAAAAATCGAACCAAAGCAATCGTGATCGGGCCAAAGGTCGCTACAGAAAGTACGTATTATTTTCTTCTAAACGCCACAGTGTGTATTTTGTTCCACAGTCCCTTACGGTTTGGCTGCATTTGGCCTGGCACCACAAAAGGAGGTGTTACGGGCTACTACGCGCACTACATACGCTGCACTGAATTAATGAGTAATCCTAGAGAGAAGGATGTTCTGTAACGACCATTGCGCGCATAACTCGTGTAGGTACTCTAAAACAGTACAGCTATGTGTAAAAACATGTTTTTTTTCTCGGATATTCTTCACGCAAAAGAAGAATACCCACGACTGACGATGAAAATTTCGGGAATTCCCAAGGAAATTTTGTAAAATTCTAGCATTTAAATTCGGCCGTCGAATTGTTTTTTAAGCATGCAAAACCGTCGGATAGGCTAGTTTTAAATAAACCCGTAAACCTACTAATTACATTCACGAGTGCTAAGCATTCGACCCACTCGGCCCGTTACCGATCGGTATCTAACGAGTCGTTATCGCGAACGCATCTGGTTGAACACGAATCAAGATGGCGGACAGGCGAGGTTAATAGGCACGTTCAAATACGTTAAAAGTATCGAATCAAAAGCTTAGTTTTCTCCGTGATCAAACTGAAGCAAATGGATTGAAGGACACTTCGCGATTTTTATGATTTCGCGTACGTGCATGTGTGCGTTTGTGTGTGTGTGTGTATGTGTGCGTGCGTGCGTGCGTGCGTGCGTCCGTGCGTGCATAAAATGGCCGTAAAATGGTAAAATGGCCGGTTTTTTTTTTTTTTTTAAGTTAGAAAGGCCGGACAAACGAACTAGTGGGTCACCTGATGTTAAATGATCACCACTGTCCATAGACACCCGCAGCGCTTTACGCGATGCCAGTGCGTTGTCGGCCCTAAAGGAAAGGGAACAGGGGGAAGGGGGTGAGGGAGGGGAAGAGGGAAGGGGTGAGGTATTGGGCCCCCGGCACTCTCACTGACCGTACGAAACGCAAGCAGGATTACTGCTGCTACACGCCGGTGTTCTGTGAGAGGGTGGTACTGCCCCGGACGAGCCGGCCCATTCGTGATGCAGCGGCTAGCTACAACATGGCAAATTTGGTAACAAGATAGCTCAGGATTTTCTTCTCTTTTTAAAATCGTTGCTAGCCTGCGGTTAAGAGAAGGGGAGAGGTCAAAGCCAAAGTCAAAATAGAGAGAGAGAGAGAGATGTATATATATTTTTTTAATTTAATGGACACCCGTGGAGGACAGTTAGTGAGAAATAAAATTATGAAAAACGATACCTTAAAATTCGGGCAAACGATAAAGGATTCTACAATTTCCTTCACTTGTAAATGTAATGTCTTATTCACATTCCGCATTAAAAACTCCTAACACCTCTGTCTCTGTCTGTCTGTCCGTAAATCTCCACTAACTCCGTACTAACCTACCCAGCGCTCGCAATAAAGACGCCATTACAATCCCCTTTGAATTCTCGATTTGTTAACACGTTGCTTTATTTATTACTACCCTTATCCAAGCGCCACGATTCCCGGTGTTAGGGTGACCATGTCTTGAGGAATAAACTGGACTGGTCTCCAATAATGTGATTCAGCGCTGCCTCTCAAGTCATCGATAATCTGCACGCTTATTTATTGAATCAGGCGTTACTTTGCAAGGTCCATATTAATTAACTAAAACAATTACTTTGCTCACCCGCGACCTTACGATAGCTACGTTTATGTAAGAAATGCGTGTTCATGCAGATCCTCCACCTGCACCACACTGTACGAACACACCCAAATCACACAAACCCAACTAACACCACCACCAAACTACACTGACGCGTTTCGAACTCAACCAGTGTAGGTAGACTGCGTCTTTCGGTCCGCGGACGCCACTCGAGAACCTTTCGGCCCATCGGCCGTCAGTTCTACGAGCGATGCGCCCTGCCCACTGCCACTTAAGTCTAGCGATTCTTCGAGCTCTCATCACTTTGGAAATAGAGTCGTGTGTAGATCATTTTGAGCATCAGAAACTTTTGCTGCTGACTGTGCCACTTTAAACCTGAAATTGCTAAAAGTGGCCCCGAAACCTAAATTTAGCGTCTCGTGTGCTCTGCTTACTCCCGTTGGGGATACAGGCGTAATGTGGGTGTGTTCAAAGCTCCAAACGCACAGACAGCGGAGGCATGGCGGTGACGGTTGTAATATTCTGACTTGCGTGAATGAGTTCGCGGAACGATACCGCACAACCGTTCATACAAGTTAGAATATTACAACCTTCACCGCCACCGCACCGCCACGCCTCCGCTGTCTGTGCGTTTGGAGCTTAAACATTGGAAAGTCCCCGTAAAAACCAGACCACATAGGAACCCTACCGCGATCCTTTCAAATCTAGCAACTCTTCCATCGCACACGGAAAAATTAACTTTGCTCTCTTCCACAAAGAGTCAGTTTCCCAGAACACAGTAATGTCATTTCTAGTAAGAAAATTTGGAATGGTCGTACGTATTTAGGTTTTTTTTTGATAAGAAGTTACTGTTATGCGTAAAGGTTTAAGGGGTTAGGTTAACTCGTTGTGATAAAAATGATTTTTTTATCGTATATGAATTGTGTCTTTAGGTGTTACCATCGAAAGTAGGATTTGAGATACTAGTCACAGGATTTGGATACTAAAATATACAAGTTAAGTATGAAGTATCTTTTTCTATTTTTTTTTTTATTTTCTTCAACTTCATTTTTTTTTATTACTTTTACGGTCATCCCGTGAAACCATATATTTCAAACTAAATACAAACTGAAATATAGATGCACAGAAAAAACCCCAGAAAAAAGACCAATGCTGGGAATCGAACCCAGGTCCTCAGCGTTCCGTGCTGCGTGCTTACCCCTACACCATCACTGGTCTAGAAGTTAGCGACGACTCTTTCCCATACATCGTACACTTCAGTCTGTTATAATCACATTTAGGCAGTGATAAAGCGCATCTACTAGGGGCGTTCAATAAAAAGTGAGAATGAGTATGTTATAAACAACTTTTACTAAATGTCATTTCATTTTTCGACATAGTCACCTTTTAGCATAATACACATAGTATATCTTTTTTCTAAACTTAAAATTCCATTTTTAAAAAAGGTCTCATCTTGAGTACTTAAAAAATCTTGTACTGCAGCGACTACCGGGTCGTCGTCTTCAAATTTCTGGCCTCTCAGGTATTGTTTCAATCTCGGAAATAGGTAGAAATCACTGGGAGCGAGATCTGGTGAATACGGAGGATGCTTAAGGATATCGAACCCAGCATCACGAATTGCAGCCATTGCAACGGCGGACTTGTGTGCCGGGGCATTGTCCTGGTGGAACAGCACAACTTTCGAGAGTTTACCTCGCCGTTTTTCGCGGATCTCATTGCGCAATGTTGCTATTTGTTTGGCGTATAATGTGCCCGTAATAGTGGCTCCATGCTCGAGACACTCAATCATTAATACCCTTTACCATCCCAAAAAACAGAGCCCATGACCTTACCGGCAGATGGGCTCACCTTGAATTTCTTCGGAGTTGGAGATGATGGCCTTTTCCATGTCATAGACTGCAGTTTCGTTTCAGGGTCGTAATGATGGAGCCATGTTTCGTCCATTGTTATAAATCGCGCCAAAAAAAGTTCCCGGTCTTGCTGCATCAGGTTCAAAGCTTCTTAACAAATCTCTAGTCTAGTTTGTTTTTGCGTGTCAGTAAGCATTCTTGGTACCCAACGCGCAGATACCTTTTTCATACCCAAGCGTTCATGTAAAATATTATGCACGCTCCCCATTGAAATCTTTACATTTTCAGCAATAAAACGAACTGTGACACGATGATCCGCCAAAACTGAGTTTTCGACTTTTTTCACAATTTCTTCAGTTACTGCTGTAGTATGGCGTCCGGAGCGGGGGTCGTCCATTGTCGATGTTGTTCCACGTCTAAATTCGTCGCACCAACGTGCGACTGTCGAATACGGAGGAGCATTAGACCCTAAAGTGTCCCGCAAATCCAAATTGACTTGGTCCGTAGAAAAATTTTTCAAATACAAGTATTTGATAACGGCGCGCAGTTCAATTTTCTCCATTTTCGCTAACGTACTCAATAGCATTGCAAAGAAATTACCGTATATTTTTTTAAACAAAAGACAGTTAGTTTTTTTTTTCATAGCAATCAGCTAGATAGATTAGCTTTACCGGCCAGTATTTAATTTCGTAATATTAAAAGAGTTTGCATCTCATTCTCACTTTATATTGAACGCCCCTCGTATGTTATGCCCTCTACCGAGAGACTTCAACACTCCTAAAAACTAAAATATACGTAAGTATGTTTATACCTTAAGAACGTTGCCTTTATTGTGTAACGCATTCGCCATCGCGATCGTTTTTACCGTTTCTGTCTGTCACACGGTGTAGGGCGGCGAGGAAGAAAGGGATGGCGTATAGGGTTGCGAGTGCGCGCGCTTTAGACAATACGGCCTCGGATTGCTTTGGCCCTCAAGGGCGATTGAGATTTGTTTATTTATTTATATGTAATAAAAAACCGGTTGTCTGTAAAGTCGGTTTACGGACGATAGTTTAACGTGACAACGTCATAACAAAACATTCAAAAACCAGGCGGTCACCAATCCAAGTACTGATCGCGCCCGACGTTGCTTAACCTCGGTGATCGGACGAGAACCGGTGATTTGTCAAATATCTTGAAAACGGTGCATCCTACGGCAAAGTCAATGAAATTTTCATCCCCCCTTTGACCCCCCCCCCGCCTCCCCCCACCCCGCACTCCAAGTGCAGCCCTCTTGCAACTGGCCTTCGCTGCTCTGTAGGTACATGTACGTTACATTGCGTCATTCTTTTTCGTGTATGCAGCCGGCGTTCATCGATTTATTAGACGTTGTCACGTTAAAAAGGGTAAAATTAATTATAATTTAAGCAGGCTATGTATGTTTTGCGAGGTGGTAAACAAATTTTTGTAAATATGTAGGTACACGTATTTGTTAAACAATAATTTAAATAAAAAAATATCATTAGCTTTACGGCTCAAGCCCACTCGTTCGGATTCAGTGCCCTATAGTAGGACGTATAGGTATAGAGTGGAATGATGATAATGACAGGCGGAAAAGTCTAGTACTTTTACGAACAGATGAATAGAAACATCTTATTAACCATAAAACCATCAAAACCCTCGCTAAGTATGAAAAACTAATTAAAGCGATGTTACAGAAAATACTGATATAATTTAGGAAGTCGAATAACATTTCATAATATTATTATAAGCCAGGAGCAGACACACAGTCACTCTGTTTGTAAAACAAAATACTGAAGTCCTTAAATATTGAATTGTTATCATATTTTTTTTTGACCACACTTGCATTGTCAGCCGCCTGCATCATCATGTCAGCCTATGATTTTTAATCGGTGATCAGGAACAAGTTTTTTTAGATCAGTATTCGGTGGCGATCACGTTCAAGTCGCAATCACGTGAACCAAAACGTTTATTTTTTGAATAATGATTATTTGGAGAATCATTTTTTGATTAAAATCATTGTCATCCTACTCATGGTTTAGTCTATGAGCCTGAAACGTCTTTAAGAAGTCATTTTCTTAAACAAACTTTGACGTGAGACCTGTCAAATTCCCCGCCAAAGCAATGACACTTGATGAAACTACCTAACTTCAACAGATGTAGGATGGCCATGCATTCGGTGGATGAAGAAAGTTATAATAATAACTTTTTTTAAAATTAAACTGAGACTTTATTTGCTTGAGACCTTATCAATTAAATTCCATTTTGGCTAGGGGTTAATATTTTTCAACTCCTGATCACCGACTAAAAATCACCGTGTATTGGGTAAGTGCAAAGTAGGAGGTGGGAAACGTTAGATCGATCGCCGCGCGGGATGTGACAGAAATGTGAACTAACTCCAGCGTATTATTGTCGAATTGCTAAAGATATTTTCATAGAATTTCCATACTAACATTATTAAGTAAAAAAAAGTTGTGTTGTAAAGGTAGAAACAATGGGATGAACAGTTCGTGCAAGTTTTATTCGTTTCCAATATCAAAATGGAAATTGGAGCAAAGACGTTGTTATAGTTTGACAGATCTTAACGCCACAATAATTGTGGCCGCTAGGGGCGCTGTCATCGCGCACATAGTGAATGTTCCCACTGATATTTACTCTCCATGACTCCATACTAATAAATATTATAAATGCAAAAGTGTGTCTGGCTGCCTGTCTGTTACCTCTTCACGCTTAAACCTCTGTAACTTCTATTTTTGTTAATATGATTATTATTGTTTAGTTTGTAGTTCGACATTTTAATTTTTTTTTTGATCATATGATAATTTTTATAATATTATTTTTGATGAATTGATATTTTTATTTTGTTTTTGTATAAAATAATTTGCATGCTGGTGTGCCAGCTGAATACTGTTACCTTTTTACTTATACTTTTGATACGTATTCTAAGCAAATAAACATTTCTTTCTTTCTTTCTTTCCTTCTGAACGGAGTTAGAGGACATAATATACTTTTCATTCCAGAGAATTGCACAGTACCCGCGGAAGAGCGATAAACGAATTGTTTTCAGATGGAGTCACGGGCAGTCAATCAACAGCTAGTAAAAAATATTTTAAATTTTAATAAACTTTCTATCCTCATCGGTCGTGATCCCCGGAACCCCTTCGAGATAAAAGTACAGCTTCCGGCGTGGATCAGATACCCTCACTTTGAACCCCGGGCCCAGGATAAAGAGATCTGCGATACTGGCAAGTGATAATGAATTAGCTGGGATTATATTCGGGCGGGAGAAAGATGGCCGCCATGCTTTAAGACACGAAGCATTAATATGTACACTGGCTGGAAAAACAGCTCTGGATGAAAGTGCTCTAACCCTAATAGAAAAACAAACTTCTAGGCTCGAAATCATCATTATTATCATCATCATCATCATCATCATCATCATCATTATCGCAGCCTATATACGTCCCACTGCAGGGCATAGGCCTCCTCTCATAATGAGAGGGCTTGGGCCGTAGTTCCCACGCGGGCACAGTGCGGATTGGGAACTTCACACACACCAATGAATTTCTCCGCAGGTGTATGCAGGGTAAGCCGTGGTGGCATAGTGGTTTGACCAATGGCCTCTCAAGCAGAGGGTCGTGGGTTCAAATCCCGGCTCGCGCCTCTGGGTTTTTCGGAATTTATGTGCGAAATTACAGTTGAAATTTACCATGAGCTCTACAGTACAGGAAAACGTCGTGAGGACCGTTACTTCCCAGTAGCAAAATTTCCATTTGCATTTTTCCGAGATGCTTTTTTCTCTCAATATGGTTTTTTACTGAAACTTATTTTCACAGAAGCTTTTTTCCCAATTGGGGATGTCTAAAAAAAAATACCCATGGTTTTATATTTTTTTTTGTATAGAAAAGTCAATTATAAGAAACTAATTTCAATATTTTGTCATTTAGTTCTCCACTTTTTTCAAAATTAATTATTGAAACTACTTTAGTTGATGACGTCAGATTATAATTGAGGGCTCCCACAGCGCCAAATTTCTAAATCTATCTAAATGCGTACGATAAGGCGACCCCTTTAATTATTTTTTGCGTAGTGGTACACTATACACTGTGTCACTTTACTGGCACTGTCAAAGTGCTAAATGTCAGACAGTGGGTCCAAATCAAACTCCGTAGTATAATCCACGCGTAAATTGTGAAGAATTCTAACCACACAGAATAAAGTTGAACCGGTCACGCAATTTACACCAATGTCAAATGAAGGTCATTGCTTATTTGTTATATTATAAATTCATTACATAATATTAAAATTAAATAACTACAGAAAACGAGTTAAAAAGCATTTATCTCGAAATGGTTTTCGATTTACTATACATTGCAAAAAATAGACATTCCCAATTTGAATTGACACGGAAATAGTCTCGACGGAGCTCCGCTAGCGCGGAGCTTCTTCTTCTGTGTGATTTTGGCCCTTCGGGCCGATGCAAACTTAACATAACCTAAACCTACCTATGATAAAATTGGAAAAAACACGATTGTGAAATTATGCTTCAGTAAAAAACCACCAACCACCAGTACGGCTAATCCACCAGTTCAAGGTCGCTCAGCGAGCTATGGAACGAGCTATGCTCGGAGTTTCTCTGAAAGATAGAATCCGCAACTAGGATATCCGACACAGAACTAAGGTCATCGACATAGCTCAGAGAATTAGCAAGTTGAAGTGGCAGTGGGCTGGTCATATTTGTCGAAGAACCGACAACCGTTGGAGTAACGAGTTCTTGAGTGGAGACCGCGTCTTGGCAAACGTAGTGTAGGACGCCCTCCGGCCAGGTGGAGTGACGATCTGCGAAAGGCTGCTGGTAGAAGCTGGATGCGTCTAGCCGAGGACAGGGCGCAATGGCGCTCATTGGGGGAGGCCTATGTCCAGCAGTGGACTGTTATAGGCTGATGATGATGATGATGATGAAAAAACCATAGTGAGAAAATAATCATCTGTGAAAAAATGCGAATGGAAATTTTGCTGCTGGAAAATGATGATTCCCACCTTTCACACATTGGGTGAGGCTGAAAGCCAGCAAAATTTACTAAGTCGACACCTTTTCATAGAATTGTATTTGTTTTATTGTACCTCGTTTTATTTTTACTGTTTTTATTTTTATTTTGTGTATTCTTTTATTTTTAATTATATACGCCCCACTGCGGGGCACAGGCCTCCTGCCCGAATGAGAGGGGTTGGGCTGCAGTTCCCCAGTTCCCATGCAGGCCCGATACAGATTGGGAACATCACAAACACCATTGAATTTCAACGAGTCACATCTTTCATGCCACAGCGTTCTCTTAATACTGTAGTCAATCGGTCACTCAGGTTTATTTATTTGTTGTATGTATTAATCTATATATATAAAAGAAGAAACTGACTGACTGACTGACTGACATATCAACGCACAGCCCAAACCACTGGGCCTAGAGACTCAAAATTTGGCATGTAGGTTCCTTATAAGGTCTAGGGGTGCACTAAGAAAGAATTTTTCAAAATTCACACCCTTAGGGGGTGAAACGGGGGTCCAAAGTTTGTATGGGGAAACAAGATTAGTTCGACTATTTTATTCGAAACTTCACAGAAGTACTTCTAATGATAAATGAGTAAACACCCGTTTCAGGTTTTTTGAGAATTCAACCCCTAAAAGGGGGGAAAGGGGTAACAAAGTCTGAAAATCAACATGGGTGTTGTTTCTATGGTTTATCGGGTCGCTGGTTTTGAAAACAACAACGGTTTTAAAATCCGACGTGGTAGACGTAAAATACCATCTCCCTGGATGGGGTGCGATGCGGTTGAAATGTCTAAATAAACTAAATGACGGTTGATATATCAACGCACAGCCCAAACCACTAGACCTAGAGACTTAAAATTTTGCACATAGATACCTTATACAATGTAGGCATCCACTAAGGAAGGATTTTAGGGAATTCCTTCGGGAACGGGAAAAAACGGGATTTATATATTCGATTCCGAGTGACCCTATCTCAGTAACTATAATAACTAGACTTTTCAAATTTGATACACAAACATTAATTTCAGGATTTTTCACAATTCCCACGGGATAAGGAAAAAACGGGATTTATATATTCAGTTCAACGGGATCCTATGAACTATAATTACTAGGCTCTTCAAATTTGGCACAGAAGTAGGTAATTATAATAGTAAAAAACTGTTTTAAGGATTTTCGGAAATTCCCACGGGATAAGGAAAAAACGGGATTTTTCGTTTTACTGGTCGTAGAAAGCCGAAATTCGGCATGTAGGTTGCTTGGGGAGTGTAGAGCTGGATTGAGAGAGGACTTTCCAAAATTCCCACGGGAACGGGAAAAAACAGGATTTTTCGTTTTACTGGTCGTAGAAAGCTGAAATTCGGCATGTAGGTCGTTTGGGGAGTGTAGAGGAGCATTGAGAGAGGACTTTCCCAAATTCTTACGGGAACGGGAAAAAACGGGATTTTTCGTTTTACTGGTCGTAGAAAGCTGAAATTCGGCATGTAGGTTGTTTGGGGAGTGTAGAGGAGCATTGAGAGAGGACTTTCCAAAATTCCTAGGGGAACGGGAAAAACGGGATTTCTCGTTTTACTGGTCATAGAAAGCTGAAATTCGGCATGTAGCTTGCTTGGGGAGTGTAGAGCTGGATTAAGAGAGGACTTTCCTAAATTCCCACGGGAACGGGAAAAAACAGGATTTTTCGTTTTACTGGTCATAGAAAGCTGAAATTCGGCATGTAGGTTGTTTGGCGAGTTTAGAGGAGCATTGAGAGAGGACTTTCCAAAATTCCCACGGGAACGGGAAAAACGGGATTTTTCGTTTTACTGGTCATAGAAAGCTGAAATTTGGCAAGTGGGTTCCTTGGGGAGTGTAGGGGAGTATTAAGAAAACATTTCCCGAAATTCTTACGGGAACGGGAAAAAACGGGATTTTACGTTTTACTGGTTGTAGAAAGCTAAAATTTCAAAATTCATAAGTTTATACTGTAAGTAGGCCACAAAGGGCTCTTTAACCGACTTCTAAAAAAGGAGGAGGTTATGCATTCCTCTTTTTTTATGTAGGTATGTTCACCGATTTCTCGGTCAATTGTGGACCTGCTTGCTTGCTGGCCTGTATGCTTGCTTGCTTGATATCTTGGTTCTTTGTAATACTCATAGTACACGCGAGCGAAGCCGCGGGCAAAAGCTAGTAAATAAATAAATATCATGGGACAATTCACACCAATTGACCTAGTCTCAAAGTAAGCTTAGCAAAGCTTGTGTTATGGGTACTAAGCAACGGATAAACATACTTATATAGATAGATACATACTTAAATACATATTAAACACTCAAGATCCGAGAACAAACATTCGTATTTTTCATACAAATATCTGCCCCGACACGGGAATCGAACCCGGAACCTCAAGCTTCGTAGTCAGGTTCTCTAACCACTAGGTCATCTGGTCGTCTAAATGTATGTTTATTTATTTGTTGTGTGTGTTGTGTGTTGAGAGTGGCCGAGGATCGTGCTCAGTGGCGTGCCATGGGAGAGGCCTATGTCCAGCAGTGGATGAGCATAGGCTGATCATGATGATGATGATGATGATGATGATGATGATGATGTATAATGTTAACGCACTCCTTGGGCCCCGAGATACAGGCCCCTGCCTTTAGTACGGGGTCAGCCGGATATCTTTACAATTATGTAATCTCAATGTTCATTTTGGAAGCAAATTTATTCTTATTCTTTGTTTATTTATTTATTTAGGTGCTTTACAGCGGTACAATCATGTTTATCCTAATTTACAAAGTAATTCTTAGGGCCAATAACAGAATTCCCTTAATGATATAATAAGGATGTTGACGCCATTAAAAAATAATTAGACGACACGACTCCAGTAAAAAAACGCTTTATTTTAGCCCCAAAAATCGGATTATTTTTTGATTAATTGCAAAATTAGATTTTTTGTTGCTTTAAAACAAATAAAATAGTTTGTTGATTGAGTTGGCGAACAAGTGACGTCATAAGTTGCTATTGCCATTCAAACTATGGGAGAATTGTGTTTTGACAGCTCATAAAAAGTACGTCAGTTGATTGGTGGTGTCAACATCCCTATTGTATAAACCTGAGTAGGAGTAAACGAGGTTCACACCAATCATACTTTAACCTAACCGTTAAAATACTCAACTTTGTTATTTCTGCGAAGTAAATTAAAAAATAACACAACAAACAATAACCACACAAGATGGAGCGACGACCTGGTTAAGGTTGCGGAAACGCGTTGGATGCGGATGGTGCAGGACCGATCTGTTTTTTGAGTCTAGGGGATGCTATTCAAAAATGGACGTCTTTTGGCTGAAATTAAAAAAATAACCTACTCCAATTTTAAAAGAAAGAAAGAAAGAAAAACATTAATTCGTGACATATTTATAAAAACAATGAAAAATACTCAGCATAATGTCAACCTTGCAGCTGACGCTGGTCTTCCGTTGGAGCCATTTTAGCCACAGTTTTAAAAAGAAGTAACGGCAACAATGAACAATTTGTCACTATACAATACACTAACCTATTAATATAAATAAATAATATACAACACAAAAAAACAATAATACTTAACCTACAAAAGAAAAACAACATGATTACATACATTCCCTTTGCCACTTAAAAGGTTAAAAAAACAGTGCGTGGAGTCCCTCCGCGCGGAAGAAGTGAAACTTCATAATAAACCAACCCGCTCTCAATCCGCCCCCAACCCGCTCCTAACCCACTCCCAACCCGCCCCCAACCCGCTCTGAACCCGCCCCCAACTCGCTCCCAACTCGTCCCCCACCCGCTCTGAACCCGCCCCCAACCCGCCCCCAACCCGCTCTCAAGTGCCTATAGAAGTTTTACTTCAAAAAACAAACGCCTCGTAAACGTCAACTTGCGTTGCGTTGCGTTGCGTATTTAATGCAACGCATTTAACGCAACGCTTGATGGAAGTCGCATTAGAAATTCACTTCAAAAAGAAAGCGTTGAAAAAATGTATGACGTGGCATGTCGTGGGGTTATGGTCAGACAAATAATTTATCAGAGTACTCAAAATGTGTAAATGGCGAGGAAAATAACCAGTGCCATTCCATCCAACAATAACAAATTAATGTGAAGATAATCCGAAGAACCGATAACCGTTGGGGTAGACGAGTTCTTGAGTGGAGACCACGGATTGGCAAACGTAGCGTGGCACGTCCTCAGATTCGGTGGAGCGATGATGTTCGCAAGGCGGCTGGCAAGAGCTGGATGAGAGTGGCCGAGGATCGTGCTCAGTGGCGTGCCATGGGAGAGGCCTATGTCCAGCATAGATGATGATGATGATGTGAAGATAATTTAAGTTTTAAAAATCATTATCATCGTAGCGTTCAATTTAAAATGATAATATTTTTTACAAGGACAGCAAGAGTAACAGCAGTATGTGTACTCGTAAACCGCGCAGCGAAGCGAGGCGCACGGCTACTATAAAGTTAAATTAAACTACTATTAGGTATTTGCACAATTTTATTTTTATATTACAATCGACAGAGCTTGTAAAAACTTACAGGTATATGTTTTTATTTTTTTTCTAATGCCGCTACTTTATAGAAAACCCCAATTTAAAGCCTTCTGGCAATAACATGAGGGTTTGTATTGGCAATCGATAAAAAATTTAAATGTTCTTGAATATTTTTATACCGGTAGGAATAATGTTCCTTATTAACAGGAAAAAATTAGAGATTTTTTGTTTGCCTCATGTAATTATAAAAAATAAAAACAATTTATTAAATCTGGGTCAGCTTAATACGGGCACGAACCTTAGTCCGTCGCATATTGAAAAAAAAAACCAGATGTGACATTGACAGCTTGTCATAAACAAACGTACATACGCGTCTTTCTCCAAGTTTTCGGTATTTTCCCTGGATATCTTTTAATTTTTCGACTGCTTGCTTACCCACACCACACCGGACCCTTGATATTGTCTGCTACGACGATATCTCTTGCTTTGTACCCTGGACCTGACCTTTACAGCTGCTACGACGACTTGGAACTGATATACTGATTAACTCGAATTTGAAAACTGTGAAACATCAAACTCATCAAATCTGTCAAAAGTAGATAATGAGTATGCTCATGGAGTTTATGAAGAGTAGTGACAAGTATAATGTCGCTGAAATTAGAGGTGCTAAAGCTTTAATGTAAGTGCTGCACTCAACCTTCTTCTTCTTCTTCTTCCTTAATGGCGGCCAATAGGCTTGTGCCAATGTCAGTTAATTGCTCTCTTTGGAGCGACGTTGTACGGTGATTGTAGTTTTTGCAACTTGATAGTAAAATTCCAGAAACCACGTGGAGACAACTTGCGCATTAAAAAATGTCAGACACGAGAGCAATATAGAATTTTGAGATCACTGTAACAGTTAAGGTTAATCGCCGCATAAAACACTATCAAAATTATACCACAACTAGCCAAAGAAACAGAAATACCAAAATCAGATACTGTCTACATCCGCCATGTTCGAATGCCACAAATCGAATCCGCACTCAACCTAATTGCGTGTTTATCTCAGTTTGTCAATGTCACATCTGGTTTTTTTTTTTTGAATATGCGACGGACTAAGGTTCGTGCCCGTATTAAGCTGTCCCAGATTTAATAAATTGTTTTTATTTTTTATAATTACATGACGCAACCAAAAAATCTGTAATTTTCTCCTGTTAATAAGGAACATTATTCCTACCGGTATAAAAATATTCAAGCACATTTAAAATTTTCATCGATTGCCAATTGTCTCCTCCTCCAGGCCTCCAACAAGGTGGAGCGACGACCTGGTTAAGGTTGCAGGATCGCGTTGGATGCGGATGCCATGGGACAGATTTGTTTGGCGAGCTTTGGAGGAGGCCTATGTTCAGCAGTGGACGTCTTTCGGCTGAAATTATATATATCTGATAATACATTATATGATATATTATTCCGGGTCGACAATTACAGGGTGTTATACTATCTAGACACCTTGTTGAGTTCCTTCCTTGCCGGATTCTTCTCAACAGGGTTTTTTTTCCCAACCGGTGGTAGATTCTTCGACGTTCCTAAATTCTTCTAATAGCCAAATTAAATAAATATACTTTGACTTTGACTTTGAATTCTACCAAAGCGATCATTTTCAAATTCAAATTATATTTCATTTCAGATAACAAGATCTTGAGTGTTAGTAATTATAATAAAATAAAATTAAAATTAAATGTAGAATGTTAGCAAATAAAAAAAACAACAACCACATGGAGCACACTCTAGTCAAGAAAATAAAAATGTCATAAATTAAAAATTAAATTACTTATACAAATGTCAATGAAAAATTTAAAATTGAAATTAAGAATATCCATTTTTATAATTCAGAATTCCATATCAATTTACTTTAGTATTTTTTTATTATCAGAATAGTGCATGTTCCCTAATGTTATCGTGGCACCGTGGCAGCACTACTCGGCGAGAATAAATTTAATGTATTACTCGCCCGCGCCGCGACCGCACTCGTTTTATATCGCCTCTAGGGTGGGACGTGTCCATATCGATATCGATAATATATAACGGAGAGTGCTCCGAGGAGTTATTCGGGTTGATCCCTGCCGCATCCTTCCGCCACCGCCCTACGCGACAACTCTTCCATCCTCACCATCTGGATGGTTGGCAGTCTTCTGCTGTGCGTTTTTTCAGAAATTACCTGCCTCGCATAGCAAAGCTCTGGAATGAAGTACCTGCTGCGGTATTCCCGGATATAATAAATAAATATCACGGGACAATTCACACC
Organism: Archips crataeganus; assembly: GCA_947859365.1. Taxonomy (NCBI): domain Eukaryota; kingdom Metazoa; phylum Arthropoda; class Insecta; order Lepidoptera; family Tortricidae; genus Archips; species Archips crataeganus. The sequence goes on along the minus strand of OX402071.1, from coordinate 2,157,110 downwards.
AATTGACCTAGTCCCAAAGTAAGCTAAGCATAGCTTGTGTTATGGGTACAAGGCAACGGATAAACATACTTATATAGATATATACATACTTAAATACATATTAAACACCCAAGACCCGAGAACAAATATTCGTATTATTCATACAAATATCTGCCCCGACGCGGGAATCGAACCCGGGACCTCAAGCTTCGTAGTCAGGTTCTCTACCTACTAGACCATCTGCTCGTCTAATTGTACTTAAATATTCTTTATTGATCACCAAAAGTAATACAGTGAAATTATAAAAATAAAAATTCAGCATAGTTACACTGCAGGACACAAGTCTCCTCTCAGAATGAAAGGGTTTAGGGCGTAGTTCCCACGCGGGCCCAGTGCGTGTGTGGAACTTCACACACACCATTGAATTTTTTCTCAGGTGTGTGCAGGCGTCCTAATTTTTAGGGTTCCGCACCCAAAGGGTAAAACGGGACCCTATTACTAAGATTCCACTGTTCGTCCGTCTGTCTGTCTGTCCGTTTATCACCTGGCTGTATTTCATGAACCGTGGTAGTTAAACAGTTGAAATTTTCATAGATGATGTATTTCTGTTGCCACTATAACAACAATTAATACTAAAGATTGTAATTAAGTATGAGAAAATTGTTACAAACATTAATTGCAATAAACAGATTACATTTTTTTTTTAAATAATAGAATAAAATAAATACTTAAGGGGGGGCTCCCATACAACAAAGGTGATTTTTTTGCCGTTTTTATATATAATGGTACGGAACCCTTCGTGCGCGAGTCCGACTCGCACTTGGCCGGTTTTTATTTATTTATTTACTTATGATGTTTCCCATGTTGGATAACTATCGATATACGGTGTCCCCTCCCCGGATGTCGCGCATCCGTCGTGTGTAGAAACTGTAATTTCTTGCTCGAGTACGTCTCTGATTACTTTAAACTCGTATCAGCAGAGTTTTAATATGTTGATGTACGAATTTAAGTCTAAATCTTCCACATTACGTCATCACCATCACCACCACCATTCCGCCTGCTCCTTTCTTCCCCAGGTCGACCAGAAGTAGGCGGGGTCTCCACCCTTACGGATAGAATTTTTTACAAAAGACGATTGAATTTCTCGCGGACTGAACCGCGCAACCTCGCTATCTGTTACATAAACCAGTTATGGTTTTTAACAGTGGCTAGCAATGTAAAAAATGTAGAAATCTATAAAAGAGTAAATAAACTAAAAAAAAAAAATTGTTTGATACCTCTGTGCAAGTGGGACACAACAACCGCACTATTTCCAGTCGACTGCAGAACCCTAAACACGGTTCCGTTGGCAATGAGAAAAGCTGGCTCGATTACCTTAACCTTAAACACTTCAGAGAGAAAATGAAAAACAAAACTTGGGACTCTCGAGGCAGCTAAGACAAACAGACATGGAAGGGCTTTGAAGAAGTTTGTCAAGTAGCCTGTGCTTGTTTAGGTCTGGGATCGAACCCACATAAGCTTTCGTAACTCTTATTGCGTACTAGTCTTTTGCTGCGGCTTTGTACGCATATATCACATATACTATATCTAATATATAAAAATCTCGTGTCACAGTGTTTGTTATCGAACTCCTCCGGAACGGCTCGACGAATTTTATGAAACTTTTTTAACTGAATTCGGTAGGTCTGAGGCTATTTTTTATACCTACCCCTATTCTTTGCGGACGGAGTCGCGGGCAACAGCTAGTCTAATATATAAAAATCTCGTGTCACGTTGTTTATTATCGAACTCCTCCGAAACGGCTTGACCGATTTTTATGAAACTTTTTTCTCCGTATACGGTAGGTCTGAGAATAGGTTGTGGGCTATTTTTTGTATACCTACCTACCGCTATTCTTCGCAGACGGAGTCGCGGGCATCAGCTAGTCTGTCTATAGTTAGTTCCAATCATTTATTTTCTCGATGACAGCTCCCGTAGAATGTAACTGCGTTTAGTTACGCAAAAATTAACTTTTAAATGCGAGATATAAATAATAGTTAAAAAAAACTAAAAAACACGCTTTAAAAAATAAAAAATAAATTTTAATAAATTTCAATTCACTATTCTTATAGTGCAGTAAAAAATCTTAGTAAGCAATTATTATATTGTTATATCCAGATCAAAATTTGTAAACAATTCTAAATATTGATAAAATAAATAATAATAGTTTAAAATATTTTATTGTAAAAAAAGCGTGGGGTGCATGGTGTCAATTGTAAAGGATTATCATTTTGATAACATCTTAAAAAGCACCCCACGCTTTTTTTACAATAAAATATTTTAAACTATTATTATTTATTTTATCAATATTTAGAATTGTTTACAAATTTTGATCTGGATATAACAATATAATAATTGCTTATTAAGATTTTTTACTGCACTATAAGAATAGTGAATTGAAATTTATTAAAATTTATTTTTTATTTTTTAAAGCGTGTTTTTAGTTTTTTTAAACTATTATTTATTTTCTATTTTTTAGTTGCATTTTTTTTCTTTCTACGCCCCTCACCTACAACCCCCCCAACCCCCCAACATCCCCCACCCCATTTCCCCAAACCCCCCCCCAAACCCCAAACCCCAACCCCCACACCCTTACCCCCAATCCCCTAAACCCCCCTTACCCCCCTCCTCATTTTACAAACCGCCCAACCACCTAAACCCAACCCCCCTAACACCGGGCCCCCCAACCCTCCAACCCCTACTCCCCCTCCCCCGCCCCGCCAACTGCCCCCCCAACCCCTCCCACACCCCCACCCCGCCACCTACCCCCCCCCTTCCAGCTCCATCATGAAACCCTTGTTACCATCTAGGCCTCTTACCCCCTCCCCATTTCCCACAACCCCCCATATTCACTTACCCCTGAACCCCCCAACACCCCCACCCTATTTCCCGTAAGCCCAAACTCGATGGGGTTGTGTCGTTTTATTGTGGAGTGCCTTTGGCCATCTTCCAGCTCCATCATCAGACCCTGGTTACCATATGGGATCAAAGTGCTCGTCAAGACGAATTAAACGAGCCCAAACTCGATGGGGTTGTGTCGTTTTATTGTGGAGTGCCTTTGGCCATCTTCCAGCTCCATCATCAGACCCTGGTTACCATCTGGGATCAAAGTGCTCGTCAAGACGAATCAAACGAGCCCAAACTCGACGGGATTGTGTCGTTTTATTACATAGTTCCTATGGCCACCATCCAGCTCCATCATCAGATCAGCTCCATGTTACAATAATATTGCATTGTCATCCAATTTACACATATGTGCAAAATTTCAGCTCAATCGGAAACCGGGAAGTGGGTCAAAATCGCGCCCTAAGGAGTCGGTTACAAACATACATACAGGTGAAGCTAATATAAAGCGTGTAAAAAAATACGACAACTGCCTAATTTTGTTCCTTGATCCCATATAAGATTCATCTAAGACATATTGAGTCTAAGATTTTTTTTAAAGTACGATATATAATAAACGTAAATAATAAAAATAAAAAAATAATAATAAAATAATAATAATAATTTAATAAAGCTACATTCTATGGCAATACAAATGTCATGTTATGATTGCCATAGAATGTAACTTTATTAAAACGTTAACTATTTATCGTACTTTAAAAAAAAACTACTGCTTATATGGACTCAATATGTCTTAGATGAATATTACATAGGATCAAGGAACAAAATTAGGCAGTTGTCGTATTTTTTATACCTCGTAATTAAAAGTTAATTTTTGCGTAACTAAACAAAGTTACATTCTACGGGAGCTGTCATCGAGAAAATAAATTATTGGAAATACTATAATATATAAAATGCCACGGTGTTTGTTATCAAACTCCTCCGAAACGACTTGACCGATTTTCATTAAACTTTTTGTCTGCATTCGGTAGGACTGAGAAATAGATCGTAGGCTAATTTTATTTTCGCAGACGGAGTCGCGAGCAACAGCTAGTAAAAATATATAAAATCTCGCGTCACGGTGTTTGTTATCGAACTCCTCCGAAACGGCTTGAGTGATTCTTATGAAACTTTTTTGTGAATATTCGGTAGGAAGGTCTGAGAATAGGTCGTAATTAAACAATAATAATATTGCGTAGGTATCTAAGTACGGTTTACTTAAAAGCAGGGCTCTACTAACACTGGATTATTATAGATACAGCTGTTTACGTATATATATTTTTTTATTTTTATTTAATGGGAGGTCTCAATCTTATGTGTAAGAATTGAACCTTTGTTAAATGCAAATAAAGTTTTTTTTATTTATTTTTTTATTTATTTTTTATTTTGACATAGTTACAAATTTGTACGGCACCCTCGGTGCGCGAGTTCAACTCTGACTTGACCGTTTTTTTCTTATTTTTTCCAGAACAGAACTGCAACTTGGCCTTTCGCCTGGTACCAGCTTATTGTCGAGTGTTGGGACATCCTGTATATGCATTAACCTTTTCGATGCCAACGACACATATATCAGTACCGCAGGTTCTACGCCAACGACTGATATAGGTATCAGTCACGGCGTGCAGAGCGATATCTACCTACATGCATTTCTGTAGGGTTCAACTTCGCATTTGCCATTCCGATGTCATGGCGTATGGGTGAGAGCTGTTGTATTTGACAAAGCGATGAAAAGGTTAAAGATGTAAGGTAAACGTACCAATGCTCGACACCTCAACGCCCAGTAGATGACACCCATCTGTCACCTCTCTTACTATGGCATAAGATTAAACGTGCCATGTATTGGGTCAGTGTCGAGCACAGGGACGTTTACCTTAATGGCTTCACAATAAACGGGAAAATACCGCAAACCGCAAACAAACGAGTCGTGAATTCATCATTACTAGGGGTGTTCAATAAAAAGTGAGAATGAGTATGTTATAAACAACTTTTACTAAATGTAATTTTATTTTTCGACATAGTCACCTTTTAGCATAATACACTTATTATATCTTTTTTCTAAACTTAAAATTTCATTTTTAAAAAAGGTCTCATCTTGAGTACTTAAAAAATCTTGTACTGCAGCGACTACCGCGTCGTCGTCTTCAAATTTCTGGCCTCTCGGGTATTGTTTCAATCTCGGAAATAGGTAGAAATCACTGGGATCGAGATCTGGTGAATACAGAGGATTTTTAAGGATATTGAACCCCGCATCACGAATTGCTGCCATTGCAACGATGGACTTGTGTGCCGGGGCATTGTCCTGGTGGAACAGCACAACTTTCGAGAGTTTACTTCGCCGTTTTTCGCGGATCTCATTACGCAATGTTGCTATTTGTTTGGCGTATAAAATGCCCGTAATAGTGGCTCCATGTTTGAGATACTCAATCATTAATACCCCTTTACCATCCCAAAAAACATAGCACATGACCTTACCGGCAGATGGGCCCACCTTGAATTTCTTCGGAGTTGGAGATGATGGCCTTTTCCATGTCATAGACTGCAGTTTCGTTTGAGGGTCGTAATGATGGAGCCATGTTTCGTTCATTGTTATAAATCGCGCCAAAAAAAGTTCCCGGTCTTGCTGTATCAGGTCCAAAACTTCTTGACAAATCTCGACTCAAACACAAAGTATTTGATAACGGCGCGCAGTTAAATTTTCTCCATTTTCGCTAACGTACTCAATAGCATTGCAAAGAAATTACCGTATTTTTATTAAACAAAAGACAGTTACTTTTTTTTATCATAGCAATCAGCTAGATAGATTAGCTTTACCGGCCAGTATTTAATTTCCTAATATTGAAAGAGTTTGCATCTCATTCTCACTTTATATTGAACGCCCCTCGTATAGCAAGCATACAAAACCACGGTACGAAACCATTCAAATCCAATCAGTTACAAGTGGCCACAACTCTTGCGTCTCATTAAAATCAGTTATGTGTGAAAGAGACGCAATTCTATATAAGCGTAAAACTTGTTAGGTATTAAAAGGTCGGTAAAAAATGTGAGTGCGGTTAATGTACGTCCTAATGATCGTTGCTCCGGAATATACGATCTAATATTTATAGTGGACTCCTAGGTAAAAATGGGACCTCGCTATTGCTGAGACCTCGCTGCCCGTCCGTCCGTCTGTCCGTCTGTCCGTACGTCCGTCTGTCACCAGGCTGAATATCACGAACCGTGATAGCTAGACAGTTGAAATTTTCACAGATGATGTATTTCGGTAGCTGCTATAACAAAAAATACAAAAAAACAGAATAAAATAAATATTTAAGGGGGGCTCCCAAAGAACGAACGTGATTTTTTTGCCATTTTTAGGGTTCCGTAGTCAACTAGGAACCCTTATAGTTTCGCCATGTCTGTCCGTCTGTCTGTCTGTCTGTCTGTCTGTCCGCGGCTAAGCTCAGAGACTGTTAGTACTAGAAAGCTGTAATTTGGCATGAATATATATATCAGTCACGCCGACAAAGTGATTGAATAAAAAAAAGTAAAAATAATTTTTTTAGGGTACCTCCCATAGACGTAAAGTAGGGGTGATTTTTTTTTCTCGGCTAACCCTATAGTGTGGGGTATCGTTGGATAGGTCTTTTAAAATCATTGCAGAGTTGCTAAAATGATTTTTCTATTCAGTGATCTGTTTGCGAAATATTCAACTTTAAAGTGAAAATTTTCATTAAAATCGGGCGTCCCCCCCCTCTAAAATCTAAACTGTTGGGTGGAAAAATTTGAAAAAATTCAGAAGGGTAGTAAATATATCAAATTTACTAGGAAAATTATAGCGGCTAAGATTGCTTGGAAATTATTTGTAGTTTAAGAGTAAATAGTAGCCTAAGGTATAAAACATACCTAAACTTGGATGATTCCGTACACATACGAAATCCTTAGAAAAATATTACTTGATTTTTTCGTAATGGCTACGGAACCCTACCTTGGGCGTGTCCGACACGCTCTTGGCCGGTTTTTTATAGTTAATGGTACGGAACCCTTCGTGCGCGAGTCCGACTCGCACTTGGCCGGTTTTTTTAAACCTTAGATCCCGGTAACAGGTTGTCATTGAGTTTTCGGACACTCTGTACCTATGTATATGCCTATCCTAATCCGTTAAGTCGCTTTAGAGTAATAAAAGTGCACACAAATGTTCCCATTTAGTGTATTTTCTAATATATAAAAACCGGCCAAGTGCGAGGGACCCCTTAAATATTTATTTTATTTTAATTTAATTATTTATTTTTAAAGTGAATATTCTGTGAATATTTCAAGCGTCTACCTGTTGCCGTTATCAATATCGAGCAAAAACGAGCAAAAAAATCACGTTTCTTGTTTTATTCTGGTTTTTAGTTATTGTTGTTATAGCGGCTACCAAAATACATCATCTGTGAAAATTTCAACTGTCTAGCTATCACGGTTCTTGAGATACAGCCTGGTGACAGACGGACGGACGGACGGGCGGTCGGACGGACAGCAGAGCCTCAGTAATAGGGTCCCATTTTTACCCTTTGGGTACAGAACCCTAAAAATCTCGTGTCACGGTGTTTGTTATCTATCGAACTCCTCCGAAACGGCTTGACCGATTTTATGAAACTTTTTTGTCTGTATTCGGTAGGTTTGAGAATAGATCGTAGGCTACTATTATTCGCGGACGGAGTCGCGGGCAATAGCTAGTATATTAGTAAAATTGTCAATCGTCGTGTAACTTGGGACTAGATTAATTTAGTCTAACATAATTCATTTACTTATTCTATGTTAGCCGTCGTGTACAAACACTTTTCTTAAATAACAATTACTGAAAATCTTTTGTCTCTTTCTATAGCTTCTGTTTTGCTAGTGAGACGGAGAAGGAAAACAGCCGTGACGATTGTTTGATTTCCGTGGAATACCTGTCGGTTAAGTTTGTTAGTAGTGTTGGGGTGACGTCGATAAAATTTTAATGTATAATACTATAACTGTCCAAAATGGAGCCATAAGGCTCTCTAATGGCGTCCACGGACCGGAAGACTCAGGCCGGGGCCGCACTGGTAACAAAACATTTGAATATTTCAGCGACAAAATCAAAATTTTGTCGCCTGACGTTTAATCAATGCGGCCGCTCACATAACTCGAACTGTGCATGATTTAGTCACATCGCTGTTCCGTCGCCGTCGCCTTACCAGTGTGGCTCCGGCCTTAGTGTAGGTAAGCCTCTAACAAGATGGAGTACCGTGACACTTGTAAGATTAACAAACCGGGAGCGCGGGGCGCCGACGGAGCATGCCCAGCGCGGTCAATAACACTGAATCAAACACGGTGTGCCGCGCTGCCGGTGTGTGGCACCGTATATTTGATTCAGGGTTATAGTGCGGCCTTTTTGTTGGCTTTTATTTCCTACCGCGTGGAGGCTTACTATTGCTTTCAAGATTTCTTTCTGTCAAACGGTATAATATGGTGACAGAAAGAGATGGTAAAAGCGGTAGTAAGCGTCGTAAGATTATACGCCCTCTGGTTATGGTGAGAACGCGTGACCGTCTATTTGGAGAACCTGGGAGGAGGCCTGTGTTCAACAGTGGACATCTTGGGGCTGAAATCGGTGGTTGTAATTATTCTAGGAATGAACAAAAATCTCGCGGGGCATAGATTATGTTGCGAAATAATAAATGTTGTTTAACATGTAAAAGTCTTTACCACAGTATTTACGTGAAAAAGTTACGCCATATTTTAATTAACAATTTTATTTTAATTAACATTACCGGAGTGTACTGACTTACATCTCACATAGGTACTTGTAGTTTGCTCGATAGAAAAATTCCAAAGTTGTCTCTAAAAAATAAAATAAATCCTTAGTACGGCGTGAATACTGCACAAATGACACACGACTTTCTGAATGTTAATAAAACAAGATGTTTTCTAGGGCCTAGTGTTGCTACATTTTTAAAATTATGTATTTGTTTTAGTAATACGAAGAAAATACCTAAATGTGTATAGGTCTGCGGTCTGACCAACCTATCTTGAGCCGTCGTGCTTCCCCCTTGTCCTTATAGTTAGATTAGATTAGGTTAGTTGCATTAGTTCTCCTTCGGCTATCGGACGGGGAACGGGATAGACGGTGCTGTTTTCAATAGATCGAACTATCGAACTTCAGTAATTTTACGTCCTCACTTTTCTACTTTATCGATACTATCGCCGGGCCACGTCCGACCCTTTGTTTCCATTTCCGCCGATGACACAGGTGACGCCGCATCTGCGGAAATTACGCGACCGGAAGTTACACTGCTGTTCTTTTGTATATTGGCGTAAGTTTTGGCGGCATTTTTGCCTTTTTCACAAAAAACCGTAGCGTAAATGCTAATGTCGTTACCTTAGCGCACAATCGTATTAATTACAATGTACTGCACATACAAATTAGCATTGTATGTATGTCCTAGTGTACAGAATAATAATAATAATAATAGGCCTTTACATCTGTGACAGATGATTTAGTTAGGTTGTAGCACCCTGGCGACACTTCCGCTCGTGGCTTATAAGACCGATACGGGATGAGATCTCTCGGCCGCACTCGCGACAAGTGTACGCAGCCCCAGATGGTCGAGGGTTGGTGGCCCGGTTGTGGCGCTTTATGCGTTTTTTCCTCAGCGACTCAAACCAGGCATCGTCATGCCTTGATTGGCCTTTGTGAACAAGTTGTCGCCACTTGCCACGATTTTCGGCTAGCTCTTCCCATTGGTTGCTAGGGATATTAAAAGCAACCATGTCACGCTTGACGCAGTCTTTAAAGCGCAACATGGGTCGGCCCATGGGTCCATAGACCTTTTTGCGTCTGCGACCTGTCCTAGCAGAATTTGCCTAGGCAAACGAGGCCGCTCCATGCGGTGCGCATGCCCCAGCCACCGAAGTCGCCTCTGCTTAAGAGTGGCTGTTATGCTATTCAGCTGTGCCATCCCTAGGATGGTCTCGTTTGTCACGCGATCCTTCCACGTGATGCCTAGTATGCTTCGAAGGCAGCGCATGTGGAACGAATAATAATTACTACTTTAATAATAATTAATATAAATAATAATAATTACTACAGAATAATTACTACTTAATTGTGCACTGAATTGTAATTAATACGATTGTGCGCTAAGTTATCGATATTAATTTCGAAAGTATGCACCAGTATGCTTAGTATAAGTTTTTACTTCACCAAATACTTCTCGATCGCGTTTACGTAAAAAATTCAATTACTAGGGAAACATGGACAGCGTCTCCGCGCGCGCGCTTCCATGTTTCCATAGAATTGAAATTTTTACGTAAACGCAATCGAGAAGTATTTTGGTGACGTAAAACTTATACTAAGCGTTCTGCCTAACTTGAATATGAGTGAGTGAGTGAGTAAGTGCTTTAGTGAGTGAGCGAATGAGTGAGCACGCGTGGATGCATAATATGTGTGCAAAATTACGTGCGGTAAAAAACCGGCTGTCTGTAAAGTCGGTTTACGGACGATAGTTTGACGTGACAACGTCATAAGTCATAACAAATTCAATAAAAATTACCCGAGCGCTAATACTAAGATTGTACAAGTTAAGTATGAAGTATCTTTTTCTATTTATTTTTTTATTTTCTTCAACTTCATTTTTTTATTACTTTTACGGTCATCCCGTGAAACCATATATTTCAAACTAAATACAAACTGAAACATAGATGCACAGAAAAAACCCCAGAAAAAAGACCAATGCTGGGAATCGAACCCAGGTCCTCAGCGTTCCATGCTGCGTGCTTACCCCTACACCATCACTGGTCTAGAAGTTAGCGACGAATCTTTCCCATACATCGTACACTTCAGTCTGTTATAATCACATTTAGGCAGTGAAAAAGCGCATCTACGGAACGCTGAGGACCTGGGTTCTATTCCCAGCATTGGTCTTTTTTCTGGGGTTTTTTCTGTGCATCTATGTTTCAGTTTGTATTTAGTTTGAAATACTAAGATTGTATTTACGTAATATTGCAACTGGCCTCGCCGCTCTGTAGGTACATGTACGTAAATGTACTTACACGCAACGTTACATTGCGTCATCCTTTTTCGTGTATGCAGCCGGCGTTCATCGATTTATTAGACGTTGTCACGTCAAAATATAGAAAACTATCTTTCTTATAGTTTTTAACCAACAATAGTAGTATTCTAAGTTCTAGAAAGTAGTGAAAACGACTGCGATTCAGGAGAGAACGAGTTTTTTGAAATTTAAGTTCGAAATTACATTTTATCACCATGAGCTTTACATTGCAGGCAAACATCTTGAGGAAACCTGTATACTTACACCGATGAAATTCAATGAAGTGTGCGAAGTTCCCAATCTGCACTTGGCCTGCGTGGGAACTACGGACCGACCCCTCTCATTCTGAGAGGCCTGTGGCCATATAAGGTTGGATGATAACAAAAACGTTAGCAGTGTAATGTAATCACAACAAAGCTATTTTATCAAGGAGTTAACTGTCCGTGAACAACGTTTAACGGTGCAGAACCTTAAAGACTAACAAATAAGAGTTAATGTTGTTTGACACAAGCGCAAGTCTCGTTCGCTTTCCTCATTGTACATTTTCTAATAAACACGAGTTAGTTTTTCTTGTTTATCATTTATAACCATTGTTTCAAGAATAGTTAAGATAACTTGTTTTAACGCTCATTTTTCTATTGTTTAAAGTTAAAGTGAGGTAAGTTAGAACAAAGCTGTCGGCTGGGCAGCGTTCGGCAAGCTCCGCAATATCTTGTCATCCAATATACCGCAATGTCTCAAGTCAAAAGTCTTTGACCAGTGCGTGTTGCCAGTGATGACTTACTTATGACTTTTGGCACTGAGACGTGGCCGCTAACGATGGGCCTCATAAGGAAGCTCAAAGTCACTCAGAGGGCTCACGGAGAGGGCTATGCTCGGAGTTTCTCTGCGGGACTCCATTAGAAATGATGAAATCCGCGCAAGAACTAAAGTCACCGACATAGCTCGTAGATTATTTAAAAGCGAAAAAGTTTTTCGGGTGCGCCGGTGGGATTTGAACCCACTTCTCCTGGGTATGCGTCCCAACGGGTGTTCTACCAATTGAACCACGTCGCATCCAACCGACTCCCCCGAAATTCTTAATCGCTTACGCCAACAGTGGCGTATGGTAACATCCATCGCAACTATTAGAAGCTACGACTCCTACGTTCCAAATTACATTGGAAATGCGTAAGAAATGATATACCACATCTATTTATTCAAATATTATTTATTTTATTAGCAGTACGACTGCTCACTGAATCTAAGATTATTTAAAAGCGAAAAAGTTTTTCGGGTGCGCCGGTGGGATTCGAACCCACGTCTCCTGGGGGCGCATACCCAGGAGACGTGGGTTCGAATCCCACCGGTGCACCCGAAAAACTTTTTCGCTTTTAAATAATCTTAGATTCGGTGAGCAGCCGTACTGCTACTAAAATAAATAATATAGCTCGAAGAATCGCCAGACTCAAGTGGCAGTGGGCAGGGCACATCGCTCGTGGAACTGATGGCCGATGGGGCAAAAAGGTTCTCGAGTGGCGTCCATGGACCGGAAGACGCAGTGTAGTGTAGGTATGCCTCCTACAAGATGGAGCGACGACCTGGTTAAGGTTGCAGGATCGTGTTGGATGCAGACGGCACGGGACCTGTTTGGCGAGCCTTGGGTGAGGCCTATGTTCAGCAGTGGACGTCTTTCGGCTGAAATGGTGATAACGATGCCACGTCTGCCAAAGAAATCAATGTAAAATTGATTGTGAAAATTGATGGTCGCGGTTCAGTTTTCTCGCTGTACGGAACCCTAATAAGGTTATTGCGTGGTATCGAGCCTAATTAGGCTGAAGGTTGAACCGGAAGTGGTCAATTCCACTTCCGGTGACCGTTTCCGGCAACTGAGTGATGGCAAAGCCTTTTTATATCAGCTATTATATTCGTGATTTATATTTACTTCGGCAATAAAGAGTTCGCTTATAGCGGGAGCTATGCGATGTTACGGGATAAACAAACCGGCCAAGTGCGAGTCGGACTCGCGCACGAAGGGTTCCGTACCTTTATCTATAAAAAATGGTAAAAAAATAAAGTTTTTAGTATGGGAGCCCCCCTTAAATATTTATTTTATTTTAATTTAATTATTTATTTTTAAAGTGACAGACGGACAGACGGACAGACGGACGGACAGCGGAGCCTCAGGAATAGGGTCCCGTTTTTACCCTTTGGGTACGGAACCCTAAAAATTATCCTCTATCCCGGGTCTCGAACTATCTCCATACCAAATTTCATCTGAATTGGTTGAGTGGTTTTAGCGTGAAGAGGTAATAACAGACAGATATACAGACGACCAGATGGCCTAGTGGTTAGAGAACCTGACTACGAAGCTTGAGGTCCCGGGTTCGATTCCCGTGTCGGGGCAGATATTTGTATGAAAAATACGAATGTTTGTTCTCAGACCTTGGGTGTTGAATATGTATATATAAGTACATACATACTTATATATAAGTATCATATGCTCTTCCGTTGCTTAGTACCCATAACACAAGCTTTGTTTAGCTTACTTTGGGACTAAATAGGTCATTGGCTGTGAATTGTCCCGTGATATTTATTTATTATACAGTAATAGGGTCCCGTTGATACTGTTTGGGTACGGAGCCTTAAAAAAGAAATATATAATTATGAAGAATAATATTTATAATAATATGCCAAAAATCGCAGGCGAAATTGAGATCCACCTTTTTGCAATCTAAAATCTAAAAATATTTACATTCCCAGAATAAAACTTGGCAATTTATCTTCAGAGGCAACCGCAGCTGGCCAACAGAGCCTAATTAAAGCCCTCGTGTTTGCCTGCTATCCTTGTTTAGTTTGTTTAGGACGAGCGATGTGTTACGTGTCATAATTACTATTATATGTGGTATTCGTGTAATTAAGAGTTAAAGAATATATACAAGGGTGGTTTAAGTTTACTTATTTATATGAAAAACAGTTTCACAGATATATATTCTTAAAAAGCCCTGGTGGCCTAGCGAGTTGACATTATATCATCAAGCAGAAGGTCGTGGATACAAAGCCCGGCTCGCACCTCTGAATTTTTTGGAATTGTGCGAAATTACTTTTGAAATTTACCATGAGAAAACATGCAAAGAAATTTAAGTGTGTGTGAAGTTCCCAATCCGCACTGGGCCCGCGTGGGAACTACGGCCCTCCAACAAGATGAAGCGACGACCTGGTTAAGGTTGCTGGAATGCGTTGGATGCGGATGGCGCGGGACCGATCTGTTTGGCGAGCCTTGGTGGAGGCCTATGTTCAGTAGTGGACGTCTTTCGGCTGGTATAATCATCATCATCATCATCCCAGTCTATATACGTCACACTGCACAGCACATGCCTCTTCTCAAAATAAGAAAGCTTAAGCCGTAGTTTCCACCCGGGTCCAGTGCGGATCGAGAACTTCACACACATCATTGAATATATTCGCAGGTGTGTCCAGGTTTCGCTCCTGGTAAATTTCAAATGTAATTTCGCACATAAATTCCGAAAAACTCGAGGTGCGAGCTCGGGTTCGAACTCACGAGCTTCTGTTTAAGAGGACATGGGTCAAATCACTAGGCTAGCACGACTTTAATATTAAATAGGGTTCGAAACCTTGTCTTCCCCTCACTAGTTGAAGCCTGTCTACAGTTGCTCCTGTATCGACAATTCCAAAGGTATATTTGACCGCAGACGTAGAGGTATTGTAGAAATCTGCTCATTCGCTTAGTTGACCGTGTGGTCACAAAATCCTAATAATGTATCGATAAATTGTTTTATATTTTCGCGATTTTCACTAGTAGTTATTACTAGCTTTAATTTGTACCTTCGTTCGCGTTAGAAATATCTTCACTGCAGAGGCTGCGAAATAGCGGATTGCCGGCCGAGTAGTTATAGATGGCAGAATGTTGACGAGGCCGTCTAGAGATATGGGGCCGACAATCCCAGTTCGCGGCAGTGTGGCTTGTATAGTGCTTTTCTCAAACATGCTTTTTTAGTAGTGGTAGAGCCATGTTGTAGCTAGCCGCTGCATCACGAATGGGCCGGCTCGTCCGGGGCAGTACCACCCTCTCACAGAACACCGGCGTGAAGCAGCAGTACTCCTGCTGCGTTTCGTACGGTCAGTGAGAGCGCCGGGGGCCCAATACCTCTCCCCCTCCCCTATTCCCTCTCCTTTTCCCAGGGCCGACAACGCACTGGCATCGTGTAAAGCGCTGCGGGTGTCTATGGACAGTGGTGATCATTTAACATCAGGTGACCCACTAGTTCGTTTGTCTGGCCTTTCTAACATAAAAAAAAAACATGCAATGAAAGAAATAAATAAAAACTTATTAATTATTACAAATTAGGGCTTTTTTAGTTATAGCGCACAGCTCTTATAAATTCACAGCCTGAGGAATGTTATATACAGTCATGTATGTATGTCATTTAGATAGAGACTCGGTCTGGAGTGGCCAAGCACGGGTCGCTCATGGACCGCACTAATTGCAGTCCGCGTAATGGCGTCTCGGACGACGCGTTCTGAGCCCTATTCTGATCAGTTTAAGTGAAACGATAAAAGTAACAAGCATCTCCGAAATACGGCTAATCATGGTTTGGCTGTAAGTTAATAGTTATCTGCATTATTAAGCGATAGCAAAAATATCAGAATCAGTTAAAAACTAAGCAAAGCTTATGGTACTACACAACGGATAAACATACTTAGATAAATTCATCTAAATCAAAATCAAAACCTTTATTCTGCAAGTAGGCCGCAAAGGGCTTTTTTACATGTCACTTTTTTAAAACTACCAGTGTTTTCGGAAGGACCGTCATTACTAA
The DNA here is from genome assembly GCA_947859365.1 of Archips crataeganus. Taxonomy (NCBI): domain Eukaryota; kingdom Metazoa; phylum Arthropoda; class Insecta; order Lepidoptera; family Tortricidae; genus Archips; species Archips crataeganus. The sequence continues at coordinate 2,141,350 of OX402071.1, read as the reverse complement.
AAAGAATGCGCCGCAAGAAACTTGGCAGACAGATACGCGATATTTAATACAGGGTTATTTGTAATTCACTAGCATCCTTTTAACCCTAAACTCCTACCACTTAAACAAATGTTTTTTGTTTTACGGCTTTTGTCATAACTTAATATTTTTGGTGTAATAACGTTTTGAATATTTGAGATTACCTCTTATTTTTACGATACTCTGTGTATTTGTATGAGAAAAAAAGTGCTTCATTTTAAAAAGTCGTAAAACAAAAAACATTTGTTTGAATGATATGAATTCAGGGTTAAGAGGATGTCAGTGAATTACAAATAACCCTGTATACGATATGTATATAAGATAGACATACTTAAATACATATTAAACATCCAAGGTACCTACCACAAACATTCGTATTTTTCATACAAATATCTGTCCCGACCGGGAATCGAACCCGGGAATTCAAGCATAAGAATAAATAAGAACATTACACTACATAGGTAGATGGGAAACTCCCGCTCCGGCCGGACTCAAAGGTCACGATATTAGAGTACTCGCTTAGCGAGATCGTGACCTTCGAGTCGGCGCTTAGCGAGTACTCTAATATCGTGACCTTGCAGTCCGGCCGGAGAGGGAGTTTCCCTTCTACCTATCTTCTTATTTATTCTTATGCCTCAAGCTTGACCCGAAGCTTGGACCGGAATGCCTCGGAATATGGCTGCGGCGTCTCAATCAAGCGGTGGGCCACTTCCAGACGTGTAATCGCTTTTACATGGCGTTGGTAATTTCGTTCCTGCCCGCAGCCGAGAGATGGTGCTGTACTACAGCAGGGTTATTTTAAAATACGAAACGGTTGGTGTGCAGTCTTTATTCTCCACAGAAAATTTAGACAAGTTACTTCGTTTCAGGAAACGTTTAAAATTGTTTTTAAATTTAAATGATAACAAGTACAAACTGAAACATGGATGCACAGAAACACCCAGAAAAAAGACCAGCTCTGGGAATCGAATCCAGGTCCTCAGCATTCCGTGGTGCATGCTAAAACCCCTACACTTATTTCTGGGTTCCTTTCTGGGTTTTTCTGTGCATTCATGTTTCAGTTTGTAATTTGTAATTTAGTATGATATTATATGGATTTCACGGGATGACAGTAAAAGTAAAAATTTGGAGTTGAAAAATAAAAATACAAAAAGACTCCAAAAGTCAATCTTGAAAATAAGTTTTTGTTAAAAATTATACTTTTAATAGAAGCTTTTTCCTAACTGTACTTTTTGCCCTTGGTTATTAAAGTACTCGTCAGTCAATATAGAGTTCCTATGGCCACCCTCCAGCTCCATCATCTGATCAGCTCCATTTCATAACAATATTGCATCGGATTTTTACATGCATGCAAAATTTCAGCTCAATCGCTTGAAGATAAATATCTACTACAAAATTGAGTTGAAAGATCACCCGAATAAACATGCATTGCAAGTTAATAAAAAGCTTGTAAAAACGTCAGTGTTTTATATTTTTAGAATTTTGCCGGTGTGTGTAATTTACAAATGCAATTACCTAATGGTGGTTTAGGTTTTAGCAAATAAATAAGCACCCAGAAGTCCCGTTGGTTTATCGTTACTTGGTTAGTTTAAAAACCGGCCAAGAGCGTGTCGGACACGCCCAAGGTAGGGTTCCGTAGCCATTACGAAAAGATCAAGTAATATTTTTTTAAGGATTTCGTATGTGTACGGAATCATCCAAGTTTAGGTATGTTTTATACCTTAGGCTACTATTTACTCTTAAACTACAAATAATTTCCAAGCAATCTTAGCCGCTATAATTTTCCTAGTAAATTTGATATATTTACTACCCTTCTGAATTTTTTCAAATTTTTCCACCCAACAGTTTAGATTTTAGAGGGGGGGGGGGGGACGGCCGATTTTAATGAAAATTTTCACTTTAAAGTTGAATATTTCGCAAACAGATCCCTGAATAGAAAAATCATGTTAGCAACCCCACAATGATTTTAAAAGAACTATCCAACGATACCCCACACTATAGGGTTAGCCGAGAAAAAAAAAATCACCCCCACTTTACGTCTATGGGAGGTACCCTAAAAAAATTTTTTTTCTTTTTATTCAATCACTTTGTCGGCGTGACTGATATATATATTGATGCCAAATAAATAAATATAAATATAAATATTAGGGGACAATCTTACACAAATCGACCTAGTCCCAAACTAAGCAAAGCTTGTACTATGGGTACTAGACGACGATAAACATACTTATATAGATAAATAAATACTTAAATACATAGAAAACATCCATAACTCAGGAACAAATATTCGTGCTTATCACACAAATAAATGCCCTTACCGGGATTCGAACCCAGGACCTCTTGCTTCGTAGGCAGGGTCACTACCAGCTAGCTAAATTACAGCTTTCTAGTACTAACAGTCTCTGAGCTTAGCCGCGGACAGACAGACAGACAGACAGACAGACGGACAGACATGGCGAAACTATAAGGGTTCCTAGTTGACTACGGAACCCTAAAAATGACTCTGTACGTCGACTATATTATACGAAAAAAAAACGAACACATTTTTTTAAAAATATTTTCGTGTAAATATTATTATGAATACGAATTTCTGATCACAGATACATTGAGATCCTGTCATTAATGTCTGTCTGTCCTGTAATGGGGACGCAGGCAACATAAAGAAGCATTTGCTCTTGACTTGCTTTGCTTTGCTTTTGCCTTTTAAAATTTAACCCAAATACCAACAAAATTAACTTATTTTATTTTCTTCTTGTAGTCCACGTTACTTATAAAAAAATAGAACACATACAAAAAGCGTAACTTAAAAATATTTTTTAATGAGGTAATCCAATATAACCATCAATCTTCGGAACAAATTTCCTGACCCTTAAACACAAACTTGAAACCTTTTAAAACTAATAAAATTTAAAAGCAATCTCGGTAAATCGAACGTACCTAAATTTTAATCGACTCGTCTAAATTATCTATGAATCGCATCCCTCTCGATTAGTGTTGTGATGGAATAAATTACAGTAACAAAATTAAGTCGAAAGTCAGATTGATGAATCGCGGAATCGATTAATGCTTAATCGAATCAGGTCTGTTGTCGATGAAGGCGCGTCTCTATAGATTAGTGCTGCGCTCCGAGGATTCGATTATCGACATGATGACTGAATTGCGTTTGACTATCGTGGCTTTTAATTTTGGAGCCATGATATTCTACCAGAATTAAAAATGACAAAAACTCTTGTACAGTTTTAGAGAATATTTTTAATTGCATACAAGAAATGGAATTTAATAGATTAGGTCTCAAATCTCCGTTTATGGCCATGCTACATTTGTTGAAGTTAAGTAGGTAGTTTCGTAAAGTGTCATCGGTTTGACGGGGAATTTGACAGATCTCACGTCAAACTTAGTTTAAGATACTGACCTTGTCAAAGAGATTTTAAGCTCATAGACTAAACCATTCTGTAGGGTGACAATGATTTTAGTTAAAAAGTGATTTTCCAATTAAACATTGTTTAAAAAATGGACGTGTTTGTTTCATGGAACTGCGACTTAAACGTGGTCGCCACTGAATACTGATCTAGAAAAATTGGTTTCTGATAACCGATTAAAAATCATCGCGTATTATATACAGTAAAATTACATAAAGTTTACCACTGACAGATGGTTTGCCTTCATTTCATATTCAACTTTAGCGACCTACAAATAAAGCCAATTTTAGAATACTATTACCCACGTTTGCAGATTTTGTAATAGCTACTTTATTTGTATGGTGTTAAAGTTGGAAATGAAATGAAGGCAAGCCATCTGTCAGTGGTAAACTAAAAGTAAACGTATTGTACTGGGATAAAGTTGGTTCGATTGACATTTGATTTGGTTTGGTTCATTTCACGCTTGGGTGCAGATATTTTTATAAAAAATACGAATGTTTGTTCTCGAGACCTGGGTGTTTAATATGTATTTAAGTATGTATCTGATCTATACATATAAGTATGTTCATCCGTTGCCTAGTACCCATAACACAAGCTTTGCTTACTTTGGGACTAGATAAATTGGTGCCCATCTTCCCATGATTTATTATTTATTCAAAGTCAAAGTCAAAGTCAAAATTCTTTATTCAATTTAGGCATCAATTGATGCTCCTATGAACGTCGAAGAATCACCACCGGTTCGGAAAAACCCTGTTGAGAAGAAACCGGCAAGAAACTCAACAAGGTATATGTTTTTCAATCAGATCTACATTGTTATTAAATTACATACATCTAAAGTGGTTTACTAATATTTCGCAAATTACGTTTCCCAAACTGATTCACTTGGCAAATGTTTCATTTCCCAAATGTATATTTTTTCTGAAACTGTAAACATTTCAGGATTGTTAACCTAACCTAACCTAACCTACAAAATAGTCTTGAAATATATCCTGAATAGTTTACAGTTTCAGAAAAAATAAACATGTGGGAAATGAAACATTTGCCAAATGAATCAGTTTGGGAAACGTAATTTGCCAAATGGAAGTACACCATCTAAATATTTAATACAATTAAATTTTTTAACACAGTAGATACGCTATTTGAGACTAGGGATCGCCAATGCGGATCGGAATTATTTCTAAACATCCCTGTCCATGATATAGTCATTAATTTTATAGTACGCCTTAGATATTAATGTCTTCTTCAAGGAAGGAACCAACGGGTAAAACATAAAAGACCGACCTAAGCACCCCCCAGTGCCCAGCCGGAGAATGAATGCTCCTCTCCCGGCCTTCCAGCAAATGGCAGATTAAGTCCCCTCCCTACCCCTCCCCTCCTCAAAATTTAAAGCATACGTTTATTGTCTTGATAACCAATAGAGAAGGGGACTTGTGACCGGGTTGTTTAGTCCGTGCAAGTCGGACACTGTCTGGGCCCTCCATTCCCAGTTCGTCCGAAGGGATTTTTCCCGAGCACAAGTCACCCTTCCAATCCTTAAAGTAAAAAACAGCAAAGACTTCGCGTCTTTGACCCCTCTGGCGACTCATTAAAAAAAAAATGTCTTCTTCACAATGGATTTGAATTTTGTATCAGTTTGTTCGGTTATTGTATTCGGAATTTTATTATAAAAACGTATGCATCTTCCCAGAAATGACTTTTTAGTTTTTGCCTGTCTGTAAGATATGGTTCTACGACTAATGACGGCTTTTTCGCTCTTATTGCGTGTATATAAAGCTTTTTTGATCGGCTCAAGTCGATGTCGTGGAAACCGTAATGATTGAGGACTCGTGGAGGTATTTCGAACCGCCAATTTCGTGGGCCCACCGTCTCATTGTAAGGACAAAGTGATTTTGGGATGATATTAAACATTTTATGACGAACTCTCTTTCCAACTGACGGTTATTTATACCTAACGATCTTTACACAAAAACGTCTTGAACGCGCTCGCTAACAACTCAAGCTGTACTGATAAGTTGGCAGCGCCTCTAGCGGCGTCTATTGACAACAAACTGTTCTTTGCATTTGACACAAGTACGTGTGTGTGTGATCAAGGTTGGCATGTAATACATACGCGTGTAAAATCATGAAATCTCAGCCATTGCATCTAGGCTCAGCAGTTGAGACAGAAAAAAGAGGCATGCATCTCTAGAGATTATGTTACTTTTCACGGGTGGTTGATGCGATGATCTGATGAGCTTGATTTTTTTAATGAAATATAGGCTTGCGTTTGACCACAATTACGCCTGATGGAAAGCGAAGATGAGGTCTACGATGGAGCACGCTTGCCTAGTAAATGCTCATTCACCCTAGACTTGAAAACGGCCAGATTGTAGTGTTCAGGGAACACAGTCGCAGGTGGGGAACGGTTCCAAGAGCTAATGAGTCACACATTTTTTTGTTCGTGTCTCTTCTGTGGACATGGTACAAGTATGTATGTATGTATGTATGTAAACACTTTATTGTACATAAAACACAAAAATAATACAGAACAACACAACAAAAATAGTACAAAGGCGAACTTATCCCTAAAAGGGATCTTTTCAAGCTAACCTGTCATGAAAGGAAAAACTTAAAAAAAAAGAGATAGGCAAACATTAATTTATGTACAGAGAGAAAAAAGGAAATATAACATATAAACAAATACACAAAATAAACAACAATTCGAGACTACGACAAATATACTTATACCTAACTTAACACTGAACAAAATACACACATACGAAAAAACAGTACATTTAAATAAAAATAATACAATTAAGTAAGTTTAGAGTCTATAGCTGATATTTTTTAATCAAGTCTACATCGACGTGAGGAACCTCTAGCCAACCATCATCATCCCAGCTTTATACGTCCCACTGCAGGACACAGACCTCCACTCAGAATGAGAGGGCTTGGGCCGTAGTTCCCACGCGGGCCCAGTGCGGGTTGGGAACTTCACACACACCATTATATTTCTTCGCCGGTGTATGCATGTTTTGTCACGACATTTTCCTTCACCGTAAAGCTCTGGTAAATTTAAAAAACGTAAAATGTGTTTTGTAAATTTCCGATAAAAATTAGAAATCAGAGGTGCGAGACGGGATTTAAACCCACGACCCTCTGCTTGAAAGGCCATAGGATAAACCGCTAGGCCACCACGGCTTTTAAAATAGATCTCTAGCAAACTTTCAGCCCATTTAAATAATTTTATTTTTAAAATTTTTGACTCGGAGTTGTTTATTGTATGTCCGCTGGGAAGTCAACTTTTTTTACGCTGTGTCTGACCCAAATCCGCGGAAAAGTCTAGTTATTCAGAATTAGAAAACTAGGATATATAGGATATATACTTAACTTGTAAAAGTTGGCCTAGTAGCGCCATCTCTTGGTCCAGGTGAGCGGGTAGCTCCGAAGGAGTGTTGAAGTCTCTCGGTAGAGGGCATTAACATAGATGCGCTTTATCACTGCCTAATGTGATTATAACAGACTGAAGTGTACGATGTATGGGAAAGATTCGTCGCTAACTTCTAGACCAGTGATGGTGTAGGGGTAAGCACGCAGCACGGAACGCTGAGGACCTGGGTTCGATTCCCAGCATTGGTCTTTTTTCTGGGGTTTTTTCTGTGCATCTATATTTCAGTTTGTATTTAGTTTGAAATATATGGTTTCACGGGATGACCGTAAAAGTAATAAAAAATGAAGTTGAAGAAAATAAAAAAATAAATAGAAAAAGATACTTCATACTTAACTTGTTAGGATATATAGCGTTTACACGAGTTGCAACGGCAATGGGAGTGCAACCATTTTTTCGATTGCTCCATACATTTTATATGACTGCTCCCCTATTCCAGTTCTATATTTTGCGCTATAGGTAACGCCACGAGAGTTGAGGCGAATGATTACACACACAGCTACATAATGTACCTACCTACTGATTGCAAAAAAGGTTGAATGAATGAAATGAGTGAGTGAATGAAAATTTGAGTTATATGATCTTAAGATGAAATACTTACGCAATACTAACATATTATAATTTTTATTTTTTCATATAACCTATTTTTGAAATAAAACTATTTAAAACTGATAAGAAATATTCGCAACAAAAAATCGGTATTTTATAAATAACGTAAAATATGCTTATCTGATTTAAATAAAATATATCAAAATATTTTATTTTCTGTTTTGTTTGAACTAGATGTATTTTCCTAAATTATTCCTAACGAAATAGATTGAAGAAATTTTTAGTCAATCTTGTAATTCTATGTCGAGTCTGTTGAATGCCGTCTTAAGCTTCTTATGTAATGAAATGGTAACCAAAGGGACGATCGACTTCTGCTAGCAGCTGAATTTGAATATTTAAATGTCTGCTGATAGCAAAGCGTTGCAGCTCGCTTACGATACGAGCTGCAACTGCAGGTGATTCAGGTCACGATGTAGGGTTGCCAGTAGTATTTTTGTAGCACTAAGTGTGGTAGCCGGTAGGTGTGGAAGCCGTGGTCTAGTGGTCGCAAGCAGAGGGCCGTGGGTTCAAATCCCGGCTCGCACCTCTGAGTTTTCGGAATTTATGTGCGAAATTACATTTGAAATTTACCATGAGCTTTACGGTGAAGGAAAACATAGTGAGGAAACCTGGGAAGAAATTCAATGGTGTTTGTGAAGTTCCCATCGCGGACTGGGCCCGCATGGGAATTACGGACCAAGTCCTCTCATTTGAGAGGAGGCCTGTGCCCTGCAGTGGGACGTATACATATGATGATGATGATGAAGTGTGGTAGCCTAGTGTTTTGACCTATTGATTCCAATTAAAAAAAAAGTCAAAACGGACAACAAAATAAAAAATGGTTCATAAACGGACACTTTAAATGCATTTGAACGGTACACGGAAATAATATGTCTTCATTTGTCTATTTTTTTGAAAAATGTACAGCTCAGTGTAGTTAAACTCGGGGACACAAAAAGGCTGCACAAGTTTTTTGTGTCAAATAAACGGGTATAAACATTCCGTCAGTTCTCTGGCAGCCCGTACTATCAGCGGGGTTAAGTCGCATTACCCGCGCGAGCATCTCAAGGCAAGTGGGACATCGACAGCAGCTGTGGCTGGGAACGAGCGGAGCGGGAGGCGGAGCGGAAAGAGGATATCATTTATATTGCTGAGGAAGCAACCACTTTACGGAGCTTTACGGCGAAGGAAAAACAAGAGGAAGCCTGCACTCACTTGCGTAATTTAATTGTGTGTCATTGGGTCCGCGTTGTAACTTTTGCCCAACCTGTGCCCAGCACAGGTCTGTCTATGTACGTCCCGCTTATATGTTCTAAATAATCTGAGAGGGAACTAGAGTTTGCTCCAAAGCTCGCGTTACTGATGTGGGGGCCAAGACTGCCCAGCTGAAGTGGGACTGGGTATTTTAAACCAGTCACGTAGACCTGAATAGGTGGGCTAAAACAGCTATGGAGGACGAGGCTCCAATCGCGTTTCTATGAATGTTTCTATGAATGCGTAGCTTCCTGAGTACGCACGTTAATTCAAGAAAAGTAAAAAAAACAAGCTCATTTAGACTGCAAGCGTATTGTAGAGGCAGCAACCACGAGTTAAACTGTGAAAGGCGTGTGTCTTGACAAACATGCAAGGAAACCTGTACTGACTTGCGAAGTAATTCAATGGTACGTGTTCGGTTTTCAACCTTGATAGGAAAATACACCTGTCTGTATATTCCTTCAGAAATACTCTTCTGACCTGTCAAGGTGACAGTTCTAAAGCTCTCGAGATTCGGTCGGCATGCGCCGAGTGCTTGTGCGCAATATAAATACTCAAAAATGCGGTTTTCGGGCTTTAACAATGTACGACCATACACAAACACACCCATACACCAACTCAGAAGTGGATTAAGCTGAAGAGCGCCGTGGAAGCGAGCAGGGCCCTGCCAGAAGCGGTGCAGTGAAGGCGAGGTACACTTTCTTCCTAGTATTATATCTATGTATTTATCCCTGTCCAACTCTGCCTAGCGCAGATCTATACAGTAGGTACGTGTGAAGTTCTCAATTCGCATTGGGTCTACGTGGGAACTATAGCCTATGCCCTCTAATTCTCACAGCCTGTGTCCAACAGTGGCACGTATATAAGCAGAGATGAGAAGGAAAAAGAGCTTTTCCAAAATACGCGATACCAATGTAACTGCCAAGAATGCTAAGATGAATTGGAATACTCTTTTGCCCTGATCTGCATTTAGAGGTCAATCACGGGTCAGTTTTATGTAAAAAAACGTGTATCCCACTGAAAGTTGAACCACAGCCTTACGTACAAAACGCGTTAGCTCCGCGCGATAAGCACGGTCATCACGGTAATGGTGGAGCTCCACCTTGCGGGCGAGATGCGAGCGAGTTTGAGACGAGAAGCTTCTGGTACGGTCGACCAAGAAAGTGGTCTACTAGTTTGACAAAAGTTTCTGTGATATCTAAATATCGCTAAGGTTGACTTTTCTGAGTGAGTGAAGTCTTTGGTCACTGTCATTATAATTATTGCAAGGGAAAATCGACCTCATTGTATCATGACGTGCAACTGAACTAGACCACATTTTAGGCCGACTGTACCACCAGCTATTGATTAAATTGCAAGATGTATGTTTACGAGTCAAATTTCAGGTACGTATGTGTAGTTTCTAGGTTAATTTGAAATTTACCACGAGCTTTACGGTGAAGGAAAACATCGTGAGGAAACCTGTATACATATGCGAAGAAATTCAATGGTGTGTGTGAAGTTCCCAATCCGCACTGGACCCGCGTGGGAACTACGGTTCAACCCCTCTTATTCTGAGAGGAGGCCTGTGCCCTGCAGTGTGAGTGGTTATTGAATGGTTGCCTGGCCTGCTGAGTGGGGCCCAGTTTATACTAGTCGATGTTTTTTTTTGTATCTTTTCCTGTCAACTGTATTTCCTGTGTATCGAATATGTGTAAATAAACATCTCTCTCTTTTTCTCTCTCTCTCTCTCTCAATATCCATTTTGTCCATCCAGTCCATCTGTACGCTAAGTGTCATCTTAATCCGTGCAGCCGTTATTGCGTGATTGACTACCAAACATTCAAAGATCCAAACATCTTAACAATCTTTCTCATTTATAATATTCATCATCATCATCATCATCATTTCAGCCGAAAGACGTCCACTGTTGAACATAGGCCTCCCCCAAGGCTCGCCAAACAGATCGGTCCTATGCCATCCGCTTCCACCGCGATCCCGCAACCTTAACCAGAGGCTTGTTGCATAACAAAGTACAACTAATATTACAAGCGGAACTCACGCTTCAGTTATATTAACTAGAAAGGGAGTTCCACTTGTAATATAAGTTGTACTTTGCTATGCAACAGGCCCCTGGTTGTCGCGACCTTGTTGGAGCTTGTAAGATAACGACAGGCCTCATAAGAAAGCTCAATCCCTCAGAGGGCGATGGAGAGGGCTGTGCTCGAAGTTTCTCTGCGGGATCGCATTAGAACTGATGAAATCAGCGCAAGAACTAAAGTCACTGACATAGCTCGAAGAATCGCCAGACTCAAGTGGCAGTGGGCAGGGCACATCGCTCGTAGAAATGATGGCCGATGGGGCAAAAGGTTTCTCGAGTGGCGTCCACGGGCCGGAAGATACAGTGTAGGTAGGCCTCCAACAAGATGGAGTGACGACCTTGTTTATAATATTAATAAGATATAATTCGAATCGCTGGACTCCTTACTATTACTAATAATATTAGTAGGTATGCATTTTTCCCGTAGTAAGGGCCAGCGAGTGTCTCGACCGATAAAAAGATGGCGGCGACGAGGCCGCCGATTATTATATTTATTATAATACCCTCCAGGGTTTATTCCTCCTAATATGCCGTCAGTTTTCAGAGGCAATAAACTTAATTCCTTCTGGGATAATTAAAACAGTTTCAGCTTACAAAAGAGCTGATAAATTTGAAACGTCTGAACCACTTTTGATAAAACATGTCTAAGAACCATCGCCGAAAAACCTGCTTTGAAATAAAAAACCAGTTCACCCGTTTAAGAGCTATGACGCCACAGACATGCCCACACAGCGGTCAAACTTATAACACCTCACTTTTTGTGGCGGGGGTTGATAAAACGAACACAAAAGTAATCAAGCTTTCAAAAAAAGAGCGTACTCCTACCTAAAAGGCCGGCAACGCACTTGTGACTCTTTTGGTGTCGCAGGTGTCCATGGGCGACGGTAATCGTTTACCATCAGGCGATCCGTCTGCTCGTTTGCCCCCTATATCATAAAAAAAAAAAAAAAAAAAAAAACAAAAGTAATACGTTTCTTGTCTAGGGACTCCTCTATTTTTAATTTAATTTATCATCACCATTCAGCTTATTATTACCCCACTCATTCTGAGACAAGACCTGTGCCCTGCAGTGGGACGAATAAAGGCTAGGATGATGATGATGATTATGCCCCACTGCAGGGCACAGGCTTCCTATCAGATTTTATTTAAAATTTTATTATTTTCGCTCCCGCTGAAGTAGATTAGAACGTGTTTTCCCGTGGGAATGAGATATTTTCCCGTGGTAAAAAGTAGCCTATGTCACTCTCCAGCCCTTCAACTATGTCCATACGAAAAATCACGGCAATCCGTCGCTCAGTTTCGACGTGAAAGAAGAACAAACACACTTTCACATTTATAATATTAGTATAAATAAAATAAAAATAAAATAAATATTAGGGGACAATCTAACACAAATCGACCTAGTCTCAAACTAAGCAAAGCTTGTACTATGGGTACTAGGCGACACTAAACTGGGTACTAAACATACGAATACGAATACGACGACAATAAATAAATACTTAAATACATAGAAAACATCCATAACTCAGGAACAAATATTCGTGCTCATCACACAAATAAATGCCCTTACCGGGATTCGAACCCAGGACCTCTTGCTTCGTAGGCAGGGACACTACCGACTAAGGCGGTCGTTAAAACGGCGGTCGTGTATGAATGTTGCAGCGGAAATTTCAACTATTGATCTAGGACCTATAATCCTAGATTCTAGGTATTACGGTTACGTCTTTTAAGATACATTTCTGATGGATAGACGAAACGGTGTGGCGACACTAACGATGACTGTAAATACAAAATACGTTCACTGAGACCTACGAGGCTCTTGCAAAATTGCTGCTTGTAAAATATATATTTCCATTCGTTTTATTTGATGTCGTTAAATATACAGCATTGCACAAGCGAGAGGCATGGGGGAGCTATGAGTAGATTGCTCGCTGAATTATGGTAAGTTACTTGTAATGAAAATAATAAGAATAACAACCACCAAGTACAATGCAGGAACTTAAATATTACAATAAAGTTTTAATTGGGAGACTTGAGTGGGGGAGACTGGTGCCCGAACTAGGGAGATCCTGTGTGTCAGGTCACCAGGTCTCCTGCCCTCAGATGTCCGCAACTACTGAGTTACAGTTTAAAAAATAATAATGTTACCATGTAATGTTAATATCTTTTAAAAATAAAAATCTTAAGATATATTAATGAACTGAAACAATTACTTTGCTCAATCCGCGATCTTACGATAGCTACTTTTATGTAAAAATGAGTGTTCATGCAGTTCCTCCACCTCCACACTGTATGAACACATACAAATCACACAAACCTAACTATCACCACCACCAAACTACACTGACGCGTATCGAACTCAACCAGAGCTCATCTTCAGAGTACCGCAACCGTTCACTGTGCTACCAAATGTTAGACTAACATTTACATAAACATAAACGTAGCTATTGCAAGGTTGCGGGTGAGCAAAGTAATTGTTTCAGTTCATTAATATTGCCTAGTACCCATAACACAAGCTTTACCTAGCTTACTTTGGGACTAGGTCAATTGGTGTGAATTGTCCCATGATATTTATTTATTTATTTATTAATATGGATTTCCGCAAAGTAAAGCCGGATTCAATAAATTATTTAAGAAATATAATAATAATAACTAAAAAATATTATGAAAAGGAGTCTCTTTAGGCAAGGTTTCGAAGATACAGGCAGCGTTCCTATTTTGAATAGCTAAACTAATTCTTTGTTCGAGATAGCTGCCAGCTCTTTGGTCTCCTGTCTCCTTTCCTTTTCTTTAATACCAGTTCTTTTTACCTACAATCTTCAACCTACATCATCCATCACAGTCTATAAACGTTCCGCTGCCATGCCTCCTCTCAGAATGAAAGGGCTTAGGCCGTAGTTCCCATGTGGGCCCCGTGCGGATTGAGAACGTCACACACACCATTGAATTTCTTTGCTGGTGGTTGCAGATTTTCTTACGATATTTTCCTTCATCATAATGCTTATGATGAATTTCAAATCCATCCAGCCTTTTAGCGTGAAAAAGTGACAAGCACACACGCACACAGAGACGCCACGTCACACATACTCACGAGCTTTCGCATTTTTAATATCAGAGGAGGATGATGATGATGATGATAATCTTAGTATCGTAATTTTGCAGAATTCAGTAATCTCTTCAATATTTCTCTGGCACGTGGTCATAGTAACATCAAAATCAATAAATACCACAACAACAAACAATACAACAGTAAATACTACAGAAACAAAGGAATTAGAATTGCAAATAGACGCGCTAGAGAAAGAAAAGGATGAACTATTAAACAAAATAAATCTAGCCATCGACGTGAGCATAAAAGCTTTGGATCGTGTCAATGATTCAGACTCTATTGATGGCCGTCTTTACTTGATGGAACTTAAAAAACAAATCAAAGAACTCGATGAGGCCGATTCATCAGAAGAAAGTGATGAGAAAATTGTAACTAGCTACGAAAATCAAATCAATGAGGTTAATGCAACTAATCAATTCAGAAGAGTCGGTAAAATACAGCGTCAAGATCCAATGTCTTATGTCCTTGAAAGAATGCAACATAAGAAGAGATATAAAAAAGGTTCGGCGTTTATGCAGACCGCGCAGCATTTGAAAGTTGAAAGAGACATACGAGATTGGATTGCTATGAAGAATGAAGAAAAGAGGAAGATAAGGGAGTACAGGTAAAGCAACAACACTGAGGCTTCTTCTAATACTGCCGTGCATGGCCTATGCTCGTCCATTGCTGGACGTAGGCCACCCCCAAAGCTCGCCAAACAGATCGGTCTTGCGCCATCCGCATCCAACGCCTTCTCACAACCTTAAGCAGGTCGTTGCTTTATCTTATTTTATCTAAATCTTGTTGGAGACCTACCTACATTATGTCTTCCAGTCCGTGGACGCCACTCGAGAACCTTTCGGCCCCATCGGCCGTTAATTCTTCTAAGTCTGGCGATTCTTCGAGCCAAGTCCGTGACTTTAGTTCTTGCGCTTGTGTTTCTCTTCGAAACATGACTTAACTATAGTTGATTTTCTAGATTAAAGAGACAAAAGGAAGAATCCTACTATGAGGTGTGCCCGAGGTTCGGAGAAAAAAAAAAGAAAAAGAAGAGACGACGTAGAGGGAAGAAGAAGGATAAGGGAGAGCGGGAAGTCCAGAACCGCTACAGGCCGTGCTGCCGGAAGTGCTGCAAGAAGTCCTATTTGGGTTGCTTGTGATAAAAAATATAAAACTGAAGTTAGCGTTTTATTTGGTTGGAGACCAGAATGTTGGACTCCGGTGAATCGTAGTTAGCCTTACGAAATGGCTGACCGGAAAAGTTCTGTTGCAGCACAATTATTACCACAACAATTTTATTGTTGACAGCTATTGCCCGTGAATTCTTCAAGAGAATTTTAAGAATTTGTCTATCACTATACCGCGGGAACTTTGCAATTTTCTGGGATAAAATCTAACAAGAAAAGATACCAACTGTCCGACTCCGATTTGATTCATTTTGATATATTATGATACTACCTAGTCTAAAATAACAGACCCATATTTTCTTTTTAGCTACCCAAACCCAACCTATTTGGAGAAATTGGCCTCCAAATTACTGCAAATTTACTATACCCTGTAACTTCTAGGTACACATTTTTTTTTCAAGCAAATTGATAATTATAATTATTATTGATCTGATTATTATGTTTGAGAACATGAAAAAATAATGAGCTCGTGTTTTGTAATATCGGCTCAAACTCATATTTTCCTTAAAAAAAGCACTATTCAAAGTTTTATATTTCTCATTGGTGTTTTTTAGGAAAATATGAGTTTAAGCCGATATAACAAAACACATCCTTATTATTTTTTGATGTTCTCAAACATATAATCAAATCAGTAATAACTAGATACTTTCTTAAAAAAATTCTATAGAAGTTAGTCAATTTTCAGTACTTTGGAGGCCAATTTCTCCAAATACGAGGGACGTTCAATATAAAGTGAGAATGAGATGCAAACTCTTTTAATATTACGAAATTAAATACTGGCCGGTAAAGCTAATCTATCTAGCTGA
Source organism: Archips crataeganus (assembly GCA_947859365.1). Lineage (NCBI taxonomy): Eukaryota > Metazoa > Arthropoda > Insecta > Lepidoptera > Tortricidae > Archips > Archips crataeganus. Next base: position 2,125,483 of record OX402071.1, on the reverse strand, counting down.
TTACTATGAAAAAAAAAAACTAACTGTCTTTTGTTTAAAAAATATACGGTAATTTCTTTGCAATGCTATTGAGTACGTTAGCGAAAATGGAGAAAATTGAACTGCGCGCCGTTATCAAATACTTGTATTTGAAAAATTTTTCTACGGACCAAGTCAATTTGGATTTGCGGGACTCTTAAGGGTCTAATGCTCCTCCGTATTCGACAGTCACACGTTGGTGCGCCGAATTTAGACGTGGAAGAACATCGACAATGGACGACCCCCGCTCCGGACGCCCTACTACAGCAGTAACTGAAGAAATTGTGAAAAAAGTCGAAAACTCAGTTTTGGCGGATCGTCGTGTCACAGTTCGTTTTATTGCTGAAAATGTAAAGATTTCAACGGGGAGCGAGCATAATATTTTACATGAACGCTTGGGTATGAAAAAGGTATCTGCGCGTTGGGTACCAAGAATGCTTACTGACACGCAAAAACAAACTAGACTAGAGATTTGTCAAGAAGCTTTGAACGTGATGCAGCAAGACCGGGAACTTTTTTTGGCGCGATTTATAACAATGGACGAAACATGGCTCCATCATTACGACCCTGAAACGAAACTGCAGTCGATGACATGGAAAAGGCCATCATCTCCAACTCCGAAGAAATTCAAGGTGAGCCCATCTGCCGGTAAGGTCATGGGCTCTGTTTTTTGGGATGGTAAAGGGGTATTAATGATTGAGTATCTCGAGCATGGAGCCACTATTACGGGCACTTTCTACGCCAAACAAATAGCAACATTGCGCAATGAGATCCGCGAAAAACGGCGAGGTAAACTCTCGAAAGTTGTGCTGTTCCACCAGGACAATTCCGCGGCACACAAGTCCGCCGTTGCAATGGCTGCAATTTGTGATGCTGGGTTCAATATCCTTAAGCATCCTCCGTATTCACCAGATCTCGCTCCCAGTGATTTCTACCTATTTCCGAGATTGAAACAATACCTGAGAGGCCAGAAATTTGAAGACGACGACGCGGTAGTCGCTGCAGTACATGATTTTTTAAGTACTCAAGATGAGACCTTTTTTAAAAATGGAATTTTAAGTTTAGAAAAAAGATATACTAAGTGAATTATACTAAAAGGTGACTATGTCGAAAAATAAAATGACATTTAGTAAAAGTTGTTTATAACATACTCATTCTCACTTCTTGTTGAACGCCCCTAGTAGGTTGAGTTTGGACAGCTAAAAAAGAATAGGTCTGTTATTTTAGACTAGGTATTCTCTAACATATACCAAAATAAATCAAATCGAAGCCGGACAGTTGGGTACTTACCTTTCTTTTTTTAAGCTATGTCTATGTCCTTTCCAGGGTCTCAAAATTAATGCCAAATTTCAATTCAAAGGTCGTGGTTCCCTGGTGGTTTGATCTAAGTAATGGCCTCGTCCTCGTCTAGGGGCGTGGGTGCGTATTTGTATAGCTGTTCAGTTAGTCATATTAATTCTCCAGACTCGAGTCATAAAGTATTATTCATAATAAAATAAACGTATAAAATGCTCGAATAAAACCTCCCTGAGCCGTCGATTTTACTTTTGTAGTCGGTAGGGATGGGATCGTTTGGTCGGCGACTAAATTAATTAAAAATAAATAAATATCACTGGACAATTTACACCAATTGGGATGCGCCAAAAAAAAATAACCTATAGTTTCTACATTTTTTTTGGAAAGAATAGGATATTTTAAGATACCATTTTCATCGATTTTGAATTTGGTTGAGTATTTAATTTTTTATAATTTTTTTAAGAAATATGTTGGATGACGTCACAGTGAGAGAGCCACGTTCCATTGCCTAGATAAATTCAAGTCGTACATAACATAATCTGTGGCACTACTGATTTGTCTTGTCACTGTCAATAATACAAGCACGGCTTAGGGGTCCTAAATGAACCTTGCCAAATAGTTTTATTTATTTTTCTGCTTTTAGCTTCGATTATTCCTGTTTGTTTAATGGTGTGATAGTAAATAGATATTTTTTATTGAAATCTGATATTTAAATTCTTTTATATTTACTTGTAACGTAGTAATTTAATAATTAAATTTCTAAAAATACATTGGAAATACTCGTATACATTTCGGACTTTACGTTACGATAAATGACAACTGTTTAAAGCCAGGTGCGCATCATGTGATTAAACTTCTGTCTTTGTCACTCTTTGCTATTATAAGCAGGACAGCAACATTTCAAACTGTCAATTTGCTTTAGAGTGTAGACCTGCTTTATATCTGCCTTTGTGACGATTCACTGCAGGGGTCAAATGAAGGTCATTACTTAAATTTTCTTTATTTAATTCAGTTTATCATATTTTTGTAATCTGATTTCTGAAAACGCTTCACAAAGCCTATTTCTCCAAACAGTTTTCGATTTATTATACGTTGTCAAAAATTGGGACATCCCAATTGACCAAAGCTAGTACTATGGGTACCGACAACGGATAAACATACTTATATTATATAGATAAATACATACTTAAATACATATTACACACCCAAGACTCGAGCACAAACATTCGTAATTTTCACACAAATATCTGCCCCGACCGGGAATCGAACCCAAGACCTCAAGCTTCGTAGTCAGGTTCCTAACAACTAGGCTATCCGGTCGTCTGATTCAATAATAATAATTATTATTAATTATACTACTCAAGAAAATATTTCCAAAAATAAAGTAAAAAATCTAAACATGAAATGTAACAAAAAGAAGAACTATAACTAATGTACTAAAACAATTACTTTGCTCACCTAAGGTCGCGGGTGAGCAAAGTAATTGTTTTAGTTCATTAATATGGACCTCCGCAAAGTAACGCCTGATTCAATAAACTATAACTACCTCAACATTTCGACCATAGCGGCAGCTACAGCATCGGCGGTGGTGGAGTAGTGATATAATTACGTCGAATTGTCATTATTGTCAGTGATCCCATGTCACATTTTTAACCCCAGACACAAAAAGAGGAGTGTTATAAGTTTAACCGCTATGTGTGTGTGTCTGTCTGTCTGTGCCATCATAGCTCTTAAGCGGGTGAAACGATGTGGATGCGGTTTTTTTTAAAGCAGATTTTTCACGATGGTTCTTGGACATGTTTTATCAAAATTTGTTCCGCCGTTGCAAAGTTATCAGCTCTTTTGTTAGCTGCGGAAGGGATCTCAGATGCATAGTGGGCATTTACTTTTTCAAATATAATAATATTGTTGATCAAATTGCGTTGGGATATGGTTGGTAAAATGTGGGCTTCAGTCATTCGGTACGATAAACTCATCGTTTAGTCGGCAATTTTGTCGGCGAACATTCAGTCGGCGGCCCACCCACTTATTTTCATATCTTATTCCGTATCATCTCTGTGCGTACGTCTGAGGGAATTCTTAAAAACATCCCGGTATAATGCCCTTTAATATCTTAAAATGTCAATTTGGGTGACACACTGTCACTGCGGTGCTGGTTTAAAAACGAATTTATTCTACGGGGAATTTTAGTGCAGCTACAGTACGCTTAGTATAAGTTTTACTTCACCAAAATACTTCTCGATCGCGTTTACGTAAAAAAATCAATTACTAGGGAAACATGGACAGCGCCTCCGCGGCCGCGCGTCCATGTTTCCATAGAATTTAAATTTTTACGTAAACGCGATCGAGAAGTATTGAAGTGAAGGAAAACTTATACTAAGCGTACTGAAAGGAAATGGGTCGTGGCAGAGATGCTCATTGTTTATAGTTGGGTGAATCAGCTTTTTAGTACCACCCGTTGCCATGGTTACACAAATTTTGTCCCTTGGACAACCTACGCATTTTTATATGAAACAGTATGAAGCTGTCGCTTGGGCAACCAGGGACAGAGTAAACAACACAAAATAGTTGATTCACACAGTTCGTTGCTTAAAGTATTTTATAGTTTTTAGGATTTTTCAAAGATAAGATGAATAAATTACACTAGGTTAGACACAGCCGATGATTTTGGCGAAAGGTTCTCAAGTGGCGTCCTCGGATCGGAAGAAGTAGTGTAGGTAGGCCTCCAACAAGATAGAGCGATGACCTGGTTAAGGTAGCGGGATCGCGTTGGATGCGGATGGCACGGGACCGATCTGTTTGGCGAGCCTTGGGGGAGGCCTATGTTCAGCAGTGGACGTCTTTCGGCTGAAATGATGATGATGATGATGACGTTCTTTCCGTCAGTGTGTGTTATTCCCAAAAGACACAATGCCGGCAGATCAAATATTAACACAATTTGCTAATTACTTGCGAGGTTGGCAGCTTTTTACGGAAATATCTGGGGAAGCCGATTAAATTAATAAATGCCAACTTTTCGATGCACGTAAATTTCCCTCTTGGGATGAGACGATTTAGAAAAAAATTCAAAGAAAAAGAGAATTCATTCATCATTATCATCCTAGCCTACATTCGCGTCACTGCAGGGCACAGGCTTCCTCTCAGATTGCCCGCGGTTTGGGAACTTTGAACCATTAATTTTTTTCCCAGGTGTGTACAGGTTACAAGTTTTCCTTCACCGTAAAGCTCATGGTAAATTTAAAATGTGAATCACACATATATTCCGAAAACTCAGAGGTGCGAGCCCAGGCTCGAACCCACGACCCTCTGGTTGAGAGGCCATAGATCAAACCACTTAGGCCACCACGCCTTCCAAGAACGTATGTAAATGAAAATATATTAATTGCTTTAAGGTAAACTAAGCATACTTCTATGAACATGAGTGCTTCAATATTACAATTTAAATTTAGCGTATCGAATTGTAGATTCGTAGGGGCGGCAAAACTTGAATAGCCTAATGGCGGCAAATGTGTAAATCCGCCACTGAACTGCCTTGCTCTATAGCTTGCGTAACGTTTCTACTCTTAATTAGTGTGGGTGTCATCCAGTTAAAGACAGGCCCGTGAAAACTAATTCGTCACAGTGCGCCCCCCAAAAAAGGTTTCCGTCTGCACCGTTGCCGGGTCCCGTTTCAGAGCCGATTACACGTGTAATCCGGTCACCTGATCCCGGATCAGGATTACGACTCGATCTGGACTTGGACATCGATCGACGAAAGCCAAAAACATAATAATATACACAAATACCATAGGTTATTTATTTATCTGGTTTTCTTTTGGCGCTAATATCCGTGAGGTCTGTTTGATAACTTTGACATTTGCGGCACGTCTGGGATTTGTTTATATTATAACTAAATGAGCCAATTGCAAGTAACGCTGTAACGTCAAACTTCACGATACTAAAACCATCTAGCAATAATTGGCTAAGTAAAGTTTTTTTAAGAGGTGCTAATTACATTTTTTTTCGACAGTCGACGTTCTGGAGATCGAGAAACTGCAGCTGTTTTATTTTTATCTCCTATTGTTTACCGGAAATATTTTTTTGAGTGTTTGAGATGACATTTGTGAGATTTTATGGTTGACAAGCCGTTCGTGCTCAGAACTTTTTTTTTTTTTTTTTTTTTTATCTTGGCTTTCACCCTTGCTATTTTAGCAAGGCGTATTTTGCCAATGTCGTGCTCAGAACTTAGTAGAAACAGAAAAAAACCGAAGTGAACTGTCACTGCTGTCAATGTCAAATCGGTTACGTTTCGTTTGCTTTGCGTTTTGGAGTGCTCCGTGTGATTTTTTGACTACTTTTATCGACCTCCGCATAAAATCCGGACTTTCAATTTTACCGCAGTTTTCCACGACGCAAAGCAAACGAAACGCAAACGGTTAGATTTTATTTGACATTGACAGAAGCGACAGTTGAATTCGTTTTTTTTTTTTTCTATTTCTTCTTAGTACTGAGCACGAACCGCTTGTCAGCCATAAAATCTCACAAATGTCATCTCGAACACTTAAAAAAAAAAAATATTTCCAATAAATAAAAGGAGATAAAAATAAAACAGCTGCAGTTTCTTGGTGGTGAAGTCGACCACTGTCGAAAAAAAATATAATTAGCATCTCTTCAGAAAACTTTACTTAGCCAATTGTACCTGTTGTTTCCAACCTTCAATGTTACAATTGTACCTCTCTACAGTGTTTACCTGTGGTTGGTATGGAATGGAAAGTTGATTCACCCTTATTGTTAAATGAGCCAATCGTAAGCAAAACTAACGACAAACCTCACGACACTAACGCCATCTAGTGATATTCCACCTGGCAGAAAACCTTCAATGGTTCTATTGTACCTCTCTACAGTGTTTACCTGTGGCTGGTATGGAAAGTTGATTCACACTCATTACTAAATGAGCCAATCGCATTCAACACTAACGTCATACCTCACGACACTAACGCCATCTAGTGATATTCCACCTGGCAGAAAACCTTCAATGGTTCAATTGTACCTCTCTACAGTGTTTACCTGTGGGTGGTATGGAAAGTAGATTCACCCTTATAACTAAATGAGAAAATCGCAAGCAAGACTGTGACGTCAAACAGACGTCACGATACTAACGCCATCTGGGTGGAGCTGTGAAGCGTTTCAACCGTCGTGTCCAGAGGCCGTATTGTCTACCGCTTCTGACGCTTGCCTTCGCTTTCACCATCTCTTTCTGTCATCATCTTATACCGTTTGACAGAAAGAAATAGTGATAGCGAAGGCAAGCGTCGGAAACGTTAGACAATAAGCCTGCAGTATTTTACGAAAATCGACTAATAGTACGTTCGTCAATAAAAAATCCTAGTAACCACCACCACGCGCGGTGTGTGGTCGCAGAATTGCCATTGGTTTAGTTCATGGACATTATCCTTAGATTAGATCGCGGGATCGCATTAGAAATGATGAAATCCGCGCATGAACTAAAGTCACCGACATGCCTCGAAGAATCACCAGACTCAAGTGGCAGTGGGCAGGGCACATCGCTCGTAAAACCAGAGGCCATCAGGCCAATGGGGCAAAAAGGTTCTCAAGTGGCGTCCACGGACTGGAAGACCCAGTGTAGGTAGGCCTACAACAAGATAGACGACCTGGTTAAGTTTGCCGGATCGCGATGGATGCGGATGGCACGGATCGATCTGTTTGGCGAGCTTTAGGGGCCTATGTTCAGCAGTGGACGTCTTCCGGCTGAAATAACGATGAAGATGATTCTTAGATTTATGCCCTGCAAGTGGTATGGTGGAAAATTTAAGTAAATAAAAAATTTAATTTGGGACCCATTTCAAAAAAATATCCTTTGAATTCCTATACAATATGACAGGACTGTATGTATGTATGTTTGTAAACTCTTTATTGTACAAAAATAAGGAAAAAAAGAAATACATTATTGATTATTTAAAAGCGAAAAAGTTTTCGGGTGCGCCGGTGGGATTCGAACCCACGTCTCCTGGGTATGCGCCCCAACGGGTGTTCTACCAATTGAACCAACAGTGGCGTGTGGTAACATCCATCGCAACTATTAGAAGCTACGACTCCTACGTTCCAAATTACATTGGAAATGCGTAAGAAATGATGTACCACATCTATTTATTCAAATATTATTTATTTTATTAGCAGTACGGCTGCTCACTGAATCTAAGATTATTTAAAAGCGAAAAAGTTTACGAAGTTAAGTTTAGTTTAAGTTACTGTTGGCGTATGTAAGCGATTAAGAATTTCGGGGGAGTCGGTTGGATGCGACGTGGTTCAATTGGTAGAACACCCGTTGGGGCGCATACCCAGGAGACGTGGGTTCGAATCCCACCGGCGCACCCGAAAAAACTTTTTCGCTTTTAAATAATCTTAGATTCGGTGAGCAGCCGTACTGCTAATAAAATAAATAATATTTGAAATACACTATTGACAACCGTTGAAATGCATGTACAAAGGCGAACTTATCCCTTTAAGGGATCTCTACCAGTCAACCCTTGAGTGGATGAAAGGAGCATTTAGTAAGGGACCGACAAAGAGTAAGTCAAAATAATACAGTCGGACAAAGCAAAGGCTACAATACAACTTTTAGTAAATACAATACATAAACTCATAATATAAAGAAACCTAATAAAAATATACTACCATATACAACATATATATGCAAAATACATACAATAAATAAGCAGTGTTCTCAATATATTAAAGTGATGGTGTGAGCCACATCTTCTTCAAAGCTTCCCTGAACGACACCACGGAGGACTGTCAACCTTAAGCGAGTCCCAAATTAAAGCTCGTGACTGTACAAATAGGTCCTCCACCTAGATGTACGTATATATAGGCTGGGATGATGATGATGACGTATGTGTATGCAGTGGCTTTCGGGTAATCGAACCGTGCTATCTTCTCCAAGGATAGGAGTCAAAGAAAAACGCCCTTCAGATAAGGGTGCTTACCCACTGCGGCCCGCCACCCTTCTGATAACGAGGGATGGCAGCGCTGTTTAAATATATTATTAGCGCTGTTTAATATATTTAGACGACCAGATGGCCTAGTGGTTAGAGAACCTGACTATGAAGCTTGAGGTCCCGGGTTCGATTCCCGTGTCGGGGCAGATATTTGTATGAAAATACGAATGTTTGTTCATGAGTCTTGGGTGTTTAATATGTATTTAAGTATGTATCTATCTATATAAGTATGTTTATCCGTTGCCTAGTACCCATAACACAAGCTTTCCTAGCTTACTTTGGGACTAGGTCAATTGGTGTGACTTGTACCGTGATATTTTTTTATTTATTTATTATTTATTTCTAAGTTTTATTAACCTTGTTCTGAGAGGAGGCCTGTGCCTTGCAGTGGGACGTATATAAAAACAAAAATACAAAATAAAAATAATTTATTTTCAGATTATCCAGATCCATAAATTGTTAGTAACAGAAAGCACTTATAAAACTATGTTAGTATGATCGTAAAACATGAAGGTCGGTGTATCGGCGGAGAATATCCTAATCCCACCTCCCTGCTATCATTTTCAGGATGCTATTCGTGCTCTCCCTCACCCGCATCAACACAGAGGCTGTCTTCTTTCGTACTATGGCATAAAAGTCATCTACATTAGCATCTGCAAACATTCCTGAAGCACTGCAGAATCCAGGCAGCCCAAACAACATCCTGAAAATGTTATTGTATTGGATACGTAGGGCACTGTAGGACCTCAGCCTGAAACCAGCCCACAGACCGCACGTATAAAAACTTTGACAGTACGCTCTTAATAAATATAAAATATAGGGTGCTAAATAATTTGGTACCAATATTTCTATGGCTTAACCTACTCATCAAAACAAGTCACTTTTATTCTAACAACTTTATAAAATTTGAAAAAAAAATCATGATTTTCCATACTAAAGCAATAATCCGTTTGGATGGATAATGTACTATGAAAAGTTCGATTTTTTTTTCAAATTTTAAAAAAGTTGTTAGAATAAAAGCACCATGAGCCTGAGCTAGCTTTACGGTGAAGGAAAACATCGTGAGGAAACCGCACACACCTGCGAAGAAATTCAATGGTGTGCGTGAAGTTCCTAATCCGCACTGGGCCCGCGTGGGAACTACGGCCCGATTATGAATTATGAACCCTTTCATTCTGAGAGGAGGTCTGTGCCTTGCAGTGGGACGTATATATAACTGGAATGATGATGATGAGGTTTCTAACGTACAATCTCTCAACCATAGTTCGCATAAGACATTTGTAACATTTTACCCCAGAATTGGGGTAAATCTTGCCCGAGCCCGCGGCGATGATAAGATAGCTCTCCATTCCTAACACATTTGTATTATTGGCAGCTAAAGAGCTACTATGGGAAACTCATAGTATATTCATATTAATTTATAAATAAAATAAAAATTTTACGTGTCAAATTAATTATCTAATATATAAAAATCTCGTGTCACGGTGTTTGTTATCGAACTCGTCCGAAACGGCTCGACCGATTTTTATGAAACCTTTTTTTCTGTATTTGGTAGGTCTGAGAATAGGTCGTAGGCTATTTTTTTACCTACCCCTATTCGTCGCATACGGAGTCGCGGGCAACAGCTAGTTATGTATATAAATACTGCTAGTATATAGGTAATAATTACTACCAAACGACATAGCGTTGGATGCGGACGGCACGGGACCGATCTGTTTGGCGAGCCGTGGAGGAGGCCTATGTCCAGCAGTTGACGTCTTTTGGATGAAATGATGATGATGACCAAACGACATAGCCAAGCGGATTAGTTCGTTGAAATGGCGATAGGGCATCGACGCAGTTTGCGTCCCAAATTAAAGCCCAACCCATCCTCCAGAGAATCCTTTCTTTAAATTAAGTCTTAAATTAAACTGTAGATGTTACAGAAATTTGACACTTGACAGACATCATCCTTAAGGCCCCGTCCGCACAGCGATATTTCACCGCGCGGTTTTTTATTCGCAATCCTGTAACACATTAAATCTTATGGACGTAGCCGCGCGTCTACGTCCATAAGAATCAATGTGTTACAGAATTGCGAATAAAAAACCGCGCGGTGAAATTTCGCTGTGCGGATGGAGCCTTAGTAAGAAGGGATGTTTGGTTATTTTCCGAGTTATAGAGAACTGGAGTTTACCATAAGCTTTTCTGTGCGTGAACAAAGCCGCGGCAAAAAGCTAGTCCTGTATTATTTAAAATTCAGTGCATTCAATAAACAAACAGCATAGATCCAAAGTGTTTGTTTTCTACTCACAGCGTCAATGTTTGTTCCAACCGTTGTGAATATACTATGTAAATCTCCGGAACAACCAACATATTTGTTGTGAATCGGTTTAAATTTGACGTTGCGAGCAAACAGTTGGCTTTGAATTTTTGTGGATTTTATTCACGTGGGATTGTTGACGACGAAATCTTCAATCGTCTATTGAATAAAAGTATGTAAGTTAGTTTGTTTCAGAAGGGCTGCACATATTTGGTTGATTTGCTTTGTTGTGTCATTCATCATCATCAGCCGAAAGGCACCAAACAGACCGGTTGACAACAACCTGTTCTGTCTTGTGTCTTATTGTGGAAATCATCATCCCAGCCTATATACGTCCCACTGCAGGACACAGGCTTCCTCTCAGAATGAGAACACTTGGGCCGTAGTTCCCGCGCGGGCCCAGTGCGGATTGGGAACTTTACACACACCATTCAATTTCATCGCAGGTTTCCCTCACGATGTTGTCCTTCAGCGTAAAGCTCATGGTAAATTACAAATGTAATTTCGCACATAACTTCCGAAAAACTCAGAGGTGCGAGTCGGGATTTGAACTCGCGAACCTCTGCTTGCGAGGCCATAGATCAAACCACTAGCCAACCACGGCTCCACGGCTTGTGGAGACCACCTACACTGAATCTTCCGGTCCTTTGATCCCATTCGGGAATTTTTTGGCCCCATCGGCCATTAGTTCTACGAGCGATGTGCCCTGCCCACTGCTACTTGAGTCTGGCGATTCTTCGAGCTATGTCGGTGACTTTGTTGTACCTAAGCATACGTAATCGATATTAAACCTTGTCATAACAACCTTAAAAAACATTAGCACGCGACGGCATAGTTCCCAGAAGGCAGGCAGCGTTTCGACGTTGAATGGCTAGGCTCAATCGTTGACGAAAATAGCTGCCTGCCTTATGGTCGCCAGTCGTTTTTAACAGGCACAAAGAAATTTCTTTTGAAAGTTCCTTCGCATCTGGATAGGGTTGACTAACAAACATTCAAAGATCCTAAAAAATTAACAAACTATAACATTGGTGGGATGTCGATCGTTCCAATTCATTTCAATGGCGTGAGTTATTATTATCGAGTTTCAGTAGTAGCGCCAAGTAAAGGGTTGGGTCCGGGAGTGGGGTACTGGGACAGTGGGCATTACCCTAATTGGGAAGGGTTGCCTCAACTAGATACGGAGTTCGAGGTTGGCTCGGGACAGAAATTGGATGACTTTCATGTAAAGACTGAGATGATTCGACTGCACTAATGTCTTGTATTTAACGTTACTATTATTTTTACATTTGCTATGACAGTTCGTATGTCAGAATAAAAACAATAAGGCTGCTTGTCACATTGACTTGTAATGTGCAAGCCACAAGAAGAGACGTGGGACGGGGGCGCGTCGCAGTCCGCATCTCCACCTCGTCTCTTCTGTCTGCTTTGGATCGCGACGCTTCTCGCACAATGGCACAGAATAAGTAATAGTACTAACGTACAGAAGGATCACTCTCGAACAAAGGTCAACTTTAGGTATAAAAACTTTCCTACTCCTGCTGCGTGCACGCGAAATTAAAACTTATCGTGTGATACGAGCGTTCATATTCCGTTGGGCACCGCTGATCCGAAACCAAGGGCACAGGGTTCCAACTCGCCCATATTTGGTAGGTATATAAATCAAGAAAGATAACAGTGTGTATTAATTCAGTAAACTACCTTTAGTATGTAAGTAAGTTTTTTATAATATCGTTTAGAAGTCATTGTTTGTTGCAAAAATCACAGAAAAAAAGATGCTTAATTACGCGCGACGCGGCTAGCGTGCGAACTGAAGGCCGCGCAACAACCTACTGCCATACTCCTTCCGGGAGGAGCGCCGGCCGAACATACCTAAACTGCGGAGTGAAACCCCCCTGACAATGGTTACTTGACGGCACACGCGATGAACTGATAAAACGCTCGCCACGCCGTCGCGCGAAGTCGTAGCCACGTAAGGCGAACGCGACTAGGCATGGTAGTAACACAGCGTCACGCATGGCGGCGACTGCCCTGGCTACGGCGCAAGCCACACAGAAGAGACGTGGGACGGGGTCGCGTCGCAGTCCGCGTCGTTTGTTCGCAGGCCGCGTCTCCGCCCCGTCTCTTCTATCTGCTTTGGATCGCGACGCTTCTATACATTTAGTATGAAAACCGAGAGGCGCCGTGATTGCGACGCGACCCTGTCCCACGTCTCTTCTGTGTGGCTTGCGCCTAAAGCCAACACAAACCGGGAGCGCGGGGCGCCGACGGAGCGTGCCCAGCGCGCTCTATAACACTGAATCAAATATACGGTGACTCACACCGGCAGCGCGGCACACCGTAATTGATTCAGTATTATTGACCGCGCTGGGCACGCTCCGTCGGCGCCCCGCGATCCCGGTTTGTTGTGGCCTTAAATAAACATAGCTTTTGACGTTTTATGCCATACAACTTAAATTTAACCTTAGGGTGGTAAAGGAATCTTGATCTATACAATAATTTATTTATGTCATATCATCTCACAAAAAACCTTCACCCAAAAGCTATGTAAATAAATCCGTGGACTATTTACCAAAGGTTTTGATGTATAAAGCTTTGCGGAACAAAATTGTCCCAGGATCCTGGAAACACTGCCCCGCGGCACTGCCCTTTGATGTAGGGTCTGAAGATCTGTCCGAGAATAATGTTTATAGTGATAGTAAATGTGTGTAACGGAACCTCCCCCCCCCCCCTGTTTAAAAATCCCCCACTACCTAAAGCTATATATCCTGAATCTATTGACGGCTGAAAACTGAATTAAACTGAATTAAATTGCTGAAATATTGAACTAAATTACCTACCTATCTTATTAAAACTATGTATCTAACTGAACCAAATAAATAAAGAATTTATATACTGAAATCTATACGGCGTAGAAACCTAAGATTATTTCTATTGGTCGTGATACGTGATATGGCCATGTGATCGTCTAGTACCTAAGAGAACCCTTCGTTGTGTCCGTGCCTAAGTAACCCTGGAACTTTTAGTGAAGAATAAAGATTGGACTACCTATAAATATTTATTATATAGCGGCTAGTAACTTTATGCTAATTTTATTTAGAGGAAATGGTTGGTATTGAATTGCATAAGAGAAGACAGTTATAGAGTTTTATCTATGTATTAGAGTGGGTAAGTAAGTCTTAAGATAGATTATAGCCTAGAAGAGTAAATCAGAAGTGTTTGGAGTAGATATTAGACAGAAATATGGTATTCTAACTTAATAATATTCTATCTATAATGGTAATGAAGATATATGGTTGCCCATATTTTGATTCAGGTTATAGGTAACTTAAGTAGTATTGAAGAAGAGGTAAAGATAGTTAAATGGAAGAGGTAATTTCAGATTTATAAAGTCATTGGTCAATAGTCTGTGTCATGTACTTGTAGGCAAGGAATTTTATATTGCGGCTATGTTTGAGAGCCCACTCCCCGCTCTCAAAGGTGGTCTTCGACTCCAAACTGGGACTCAAACCTCCCCCGCATGTACTCTGATGGAGCATACTACTTTTTCCTTGCAGGTAATTAGAATATAACATTATAACATTGTATAATAGAAGAGGGCAATCAAAGGGAATGTCAGTTATAGCCAGAGGCTGTCCCTGGGTCAATCCTGTGATCATAATACTCCTGCATTAGCAAACCAACTTCAGTGGTAATTGTAAACTTCTCTGGTTTATCATAATGACTAATGAGTAGCTACCGGGTCCCTTGGTACCGGTAAACCACTAACTTGCTTCAGCCTTAGTTTTAGTCAGAGTGACTTCCATTGTCAGTTTATAAAATAAGCATTTGGTATAACTTTTACCATCAAATTTAGTTGATATAACTAGCCACTACAGGACCAAATAACCCAAGGTTGCTTTACCAGGGACGACCACCGACTTCAAAGGAGATTCTACTTTTCAACAATTAAATGTTCATAGTGAGTTTGTTGAGTTTTATTTTGACTCACTAAATCGCAGCTACTAGGGTTTACTAGATAGGACATATGGATGAAAGGGAAACCCTGAAATCTTTCATCCGTCGGAAAGTCTAGAGCGTCATAGTCAAAGTCAGTCAATGCCTCAGGCATTAGTAGTTATGTCATCAAATGTAGCCCTTTCCCACAACACAAAATAGCACAATGAAGAACTGCCATGTTTAGGTAGTAATATTAAATAAGTCAGGCGGCATAGCAATGCCCCCCAACATCAATTAGCATGATGAAGAACAGCAGATAATAATTGGTTAATGGTAATAATATTAAGTAAGTCAGATGGCATATCTCAGCCCTCCAACCCATTATAATATAATGCAGAACAGAAGATAGTTAATGGTAATATTATTAAGAGAGTCAGATGGCATATCACAGCCCTCCAACATATTATGGTTTAATGAAGAACAGAAGGTAGTTAATGGTAATAATACCTATCCCTGATAAACCTATCCTAGCAGCTAAACTATCCATCTATTCTACACGAAATCGGCAAGCTAGGAATCCGGATTCCACATTTACAACTACCGCGGGGCCCCTCTCCAACTGATAAGAGAGGGCCTATCCTAAACTAATGCCTACGTTGAGCGGGTTGACTCGAGTCCTACTTCCTATACCCGTGTGCTTCTGGCATCCATCTGAGGGGATTGGGATAGATGAATACCAGAGTGTAATATATATATAAATAGATAAGCGGACTAGGTAGATGATGAGGTTGAAACACCGGTTATGGCGCTCCAAACCCTTCAACACCCAGGGAGAACTTGGGTCCGACTCTTGAGTTATAATACAGACCCCCACCCTTCTCCAAGGAGTGGTACCCTAGCCTTAAACGCCTCCGAGATGGGCTAAACTGTCAGTTGGCACCGTTAGGTGACCCATTTATCCCTTCTCAGAGGTCAGCTCTTACTTAGCTGAAGTCTAGATCAGTTCTCCAATATACTAATATAACACTCCCACACAGCAATCCCCCCCAGACCCCGCTAAACTCCAACTTAGCTACCAAATATCTATGTAATCTCCCAACAGTGAGTATACTATAACCATGTTTGGCGATAGATACCCAGAGCCAGGCAATCACACAGAAAAACCCCCCATTTAATTAACACAAGAAATAAATCAACACATAATAAAGGTAAAACACAGCAAAGCCACAATAAAAAAATGAGAAAGTAATAACCCAAGGAGAACCTTACCAGACCCGTAGTCAAAATGCGAAAAAGTCCCTTCTACTCTGCGCAGTCCCTTTTATACCCTTGCCTCGACGATACCCACCGAAACACACTTTATCACAGTATAATAATAATCAGTAGGGTGTCTCGGCAGCGACCTTAATTCTACCCACCTACGCGACCTCGGCACACAACCTCGCGATAGAGCGCCACTCTTCAGTTATGTTTTGATAATGTCACATAATTATCATCATCATAATTTTTAACACTTAATTAAGATTAGAAGTTGAGATTTGTAATAACGATATGATATATATATATAAATGTTCCACTGAATCTATTGCACGCGCATAACTTTCGATCGACTGCACCAAATTCGATTATCTCCACAAACCGTATTGTACTTTTGAACGGTTTTATTCAGTTTCATAGCTACGTATATTTGCCACCTACGAATTAGCTACGGAGAAGTATTTGCACCTCTTCGGCTGGGATGCGCGAGGTTTCATTGTTAAAAATTCACATTCTGCTAAATAACTTCATTAGATATGTTTTTACATGTCTCGATTCAAATTAAGGCCGACATTGAAACGAGCCACAATACCAATAAAAAGGTTACACTACCAATCTGTAGCATATCAATTACCTCCGTACGTAATAAATGTGCGGTCCCGTGCTGATCGAACGTACTATGCTAGCCGAGCTATGCTAAGATTTCGTGGCTCATAGGTACTTTTCGCGTTCCGGCCGTTTGTATGAAAATACTCTACTGATCATTCACTACACTGTGCCCTAGATCCATCGGCATGAAAACAACTTGAGAACCCCGTATCTCACGCGCAGTCTACCCGCTAGTCAGTATTGTTGGCACAGAATTCATTTCTAAATCCCCAGGGTCTTTATGTCGTTCGCATAAAGTGCAGTATTGCTTAACCCGACTCGCAGGTAAGTTGGTCAACCCGTGCATCGTGTTCTTATTTGAACATTTTAGCAATTAAAATATTTTAACATCATCATCATCATCTCAGCCGAGACCCACCCAATACTGAACATAGGCAAAAACTGAGTTCGTTTACATGAAACTGGCTGTACCAGCATGTAAAAAAGGACTGTTGAATTCAGATCCGATTAATACATATAGGTGAATTTAAATAACCCAACGAATCCTAAGGTAATAGCTTGGGTCCTTACCAAGGTACATAAGAATACCAATTAAATATCCCAACGAATTCTAAGGTAATAGCTTCGGTCCTTACCAAGGTACATATGAATACATTAATACATATAATTAATGTTTTTCCCTCTTAGACCATTTTACGGGCCTGAAAATATTATATAAACATATATTTGTGAATGAGACGGTTTTCAGAATCTGAACCGTCACATGTGGAATTACGTTTTGTTTGTTGATATTTTTGGCGTCGAGGATATTACGGAGGGATCTGCTTTAGAAAATCTTTAGAAAGTTTATTTCACCCACAAAACACATAAAATTACAAAAAATATAAAATAAAAAAAATAAAAAAATAAACATTAAATTGTGTGTGAAAAAGGTCCCGCCTCAGCATAAATGCGGACTCTTGAGGTGGAGCCAGCGCTGGTCTTCCGGCGGGACCCTTTTTTATCAGTCACAGAAACCCTGTCGTGCAACACGGCCTTAAGCGGTATGCTGAACGCAGCCGTTGCGACTGCAACGAGCAGCGCTGTCTGGCGGCGAACAAACGCAACGCAGACATTTATAACCTAAAAGACCGTGCGCACGACACGTTATGGTCACTGTGACTGTTTTACAACTCCTCACCTCTCGTTCGCTTTATGGATTTGTTTCTACCAGCCTTCATAAATAAAAATACTAGCTGTTGCCTGCGACTCCGTCTGCGAAGAAAAGTAGCCTACGATCTATTCAGACCTACTGATTATAGAGAAAAATCTTTTATAAAAATCGGTCGAGACGTTTCGGAGGAGTTCGATAACAAACACCGTGACACGAGATTTTTATATGTTAGAAGATGAAATAGCATGGGACAATTGACATCAATTGTCCTAATTCCAAATTAAGGAAAGCTACAGGGAACAGATAAACACTTACATACTAACATTTGGTAGCATAGTGAACGGTTGTGTTGCTCTGAAGATGCAATAAGCTCGAAACGTGTCAGTTGATGTGGTGGTGGGTTTATGTGATTTGTGTGTGTTCGTATAGTCGACCAAGTAAGTGGTTTACCATTTTTTGTGACAGTTCCTACATCAGAATAAAAATAATAAGGCTGATTGTCACATTGACTTGTTAGTGAAAATAGCCTTTGATGTCTTAAGTCATACAACTGACATTGAACTTTAGGGTGGCAAAGGAGTTTCTTGGTCGACTACACACCGTGTTTTTAGGGTTCCTTACCTCAAAAGGAAAAAACGGAACCCTTATAGGATCACTTTGTTGTCCGTCCGTCTGTCTGTCAAGACCCTTTTTCTCAGGAAAGCGTAGAGGTATTAAGCTGAAATTTATATCAAATACTCAGGTCTACTGTCCCTTGGAGCTGTGAAAAAATCAAACTTTTAAGCCAACGCAATCAAAAGATACAGCCGTTTATGACGCAAATTTCCGCATATTTTCGAAACTCGCAAGGGAATCAAAACCTACAGGGTACTTCCCGTGAACTCAGAATCTTGAAATTTGGGACGAAGCAAAGTCTTATAGCACAGATAAAGGAAAAATTGCGAAAAGCATAATTTTTTTGTATGTCTGTCTATATCAGTAACCAATCTACAATGATCCCACATTGCGCACATTTTGCTTAGGAGCAGGGGTCTGCTAAGACTGGATGTTCATAGATACATATAAATTTGTACGGAACCGTCGGTGCGCGATTCCGACTCGCACTTGGCCGGTTTTTTCTATTTCCATTAAATTCGACACGTTCTTCGGTACATTACAGATCCTACATGTTAACGATTACATTGATGTGACACATGATAAAAGAAAAAGTATGTAATGTCGAGCGAACTCGCCTCAATTATCTTCTTATAGCGAATAGCGAAATGGAAAACTCTTTACTGGCGAAATTTAAAAGATAAATAATAATCGGATGTAATGAAGGACCTTTTCACTGGTTCAGCCATTAAATTTAATTATTGGATATCTCAAAAATAGTATGAGTACAATATAAAATAATAAGTAGTAATGTAGTAGTACGGATCGGCAAACGTAGCGTGGGACGTCCTCAGTCTCGGTGGAGCGATGATCTTCGCAAGGCGGCTGGCAATAGCTGGATGAGAGTGGCCGAGGATCGTGCTCAGTGGCGTGCCATGGGAGAGGCCTATGTCCAGCAGTGGACGAACATTGGCTGATGATGATGATGATGATGATGATGATGATGATGATGATGATGAGTAAGAGTTAAGTCACTAGTTTCTTCGAGAAATTAACTCTATTTGACCTGAATAATCTACCCTAAAATTAACGAAAAAAAAAACACTGTACATTTTGTATATGACCAGGACTGCAATCTAAACCAATGGATATGTAACAGAGGTAACGCGCAGGGTGTCGGTAAGAACCCTATTTATATATTCATCCCTTCGTGGTTAGGGGACAAAGGGCCCTGTTCCTAATGGGATACTGAAAATATAAAAAATGGAGGTTTGACCCGCATCGGGGTCACATATTTTAACGCGTTCACTGCCGGCGACGCTTATAGGCGTTCCGTGACTTTTGTTTGTTGCTGTCACGATTGAGCAGGGGAGGGGTTAGGTACAGTCGAGAAGACTAGACCGAAAGGTGGAACCATTTCCTTTAAGCGATCTCTGTCAGTCAAACTTTTATTTGAGTAACGAAATGTAATGATGACCGCAGTGTCTCAAGTCAAAAGTCTTTGACCAGTGTATGTTGCCAGTGATGATTTATGGCACTGAGACGTGGCCGCTAACGATGGGCTTCATAAGAAAGCTCACAGTCACTCAGAGGGCGATGGTTGGAGTTTCTCTGCGGGATCGCATTAGAAATGATGAAATCCGCGCAAGAACTAAAGTCACGGACGTAGCTCGATGAATCGCTTTACTTAAGTGGCAGTGGGCAGGGCACATCGCTCGTAGAACTGACGGCCGATGGGACCGAAAGGTTCTCGAGTGGCGTCCGCGGACCGGAAGACGCAGTGTAGGTAGGCCCCCAACAAGATGGAGTGACAACCTGGTGAAGGTGGCGGGAACGCATTGGATGCGGATGGCGCAGGACCGATCTGTTTGGCGAACCTTGGGGGAGGCCTAAGTTCAGCAGTGGACGTCTTTCGGCTGAAATGATGATGATTGTAAATGATATGGAATGGAATTCAATTGAATGGATCCACTTTTACATAGATCTGACACCACTGGATGGCTCGAAGTGTCTAAGAGACTGTATGTATGATTCTTTTGAAATTAAATTTAGCCTGAGCTCCTAAAATGTAGCCGTTTTAGCATAAAAGATCAACAAACATGCAAAGCCTTAAATCAAGCAGGATATCATCATCATCAGCCTATGCTCGTCCACCACTGGACATACCGTCTTCCATGGCACGCCACTGAGCTCGATCCTCGGCCACTCTCATCCAGCTCTTGCCAGCCGCCTTGCGAAGATCATCGCTCCACCGAGTCTGAGGACGTCCCACGCTACGTTTGCAGATCCGTGGTCTCCACTCAAGAACTCACTAAAGGTTATCGGTTCTTCGTGTTATATGGCCGGCCCATTGCCACTTCAGCGTGCTAATGCGGTGGGCTATGTCGATAAGTTTGGCTCTCTGTCGGATCACTTCGTTACGAATTCGATCTTTCAGAGTAACTCCGAGCATAGCCCTTTCCATAGCACGTTGAGCAACTTTATTTTTTTAAAGCAAAGCAGGATAACCCCCATTGAAACAATAAGTGCATGTTTTTCCTGCCCACCCCTTTGCGGGCAGGAGGCGTGAGCGTTTCCGGTTAGTAATGAGCTCGCGGCGTAATTAGGCAAGCCATAATTAATTATTTTAACGTTATTCTATGGGTTTTAAATATATTTTATGTATTGTTTCTTTTTTAGGATTCCGTAACCAAAGAGTAAAAACGGGACCTATTACTGAGACTTCGCTGTCCGTCCGTCCGTCCGTCTGTTCGTCTGATACCAGGCTGTTACTCACGAACCGTAGCTAGACAGTTGAAATTATCACAGATGATGTATTTCAGTTGCCGCTTGAAATAATGAGAAAACCTGTAGTATTCAGGTTTTAATAAACATAAAATTGTACGATATTTAACATAATATACGGAGAAATCTTGACTGACAATGACATGACAAATAGGAGTAAAGCTATGGTAAAGTAAGATGCCGACAAGGAAGGAGGTTGCAACTCTTAAGCAAATAGATCATATCACGTCATTCTCCCACACTGTAGTCTTCAAGATATCGAGGTGGGTTTCGAGTTCTGCTCGATCTTCTGAGAACTGGAGGTGAAGCTTCTACGTGTGGTGGATTAGTGCTTGAAGCAGGGACCTGTTGCGTAGTAGCTGGAGCTTGTGCAGGAGAGTGAGAGTTTGTTGTTTGAGACTGCGCAGGAGGACTAGAGGGGGCAGAGTTTGTTTGTACTTCTTCACGAACCGGTGAGCTTGGTGGGGTCATATATTCTTCGTCTATCATGGGCTCCGTGTCTAGGATTTCAAGTCTTTCGCCGGTATTCTCCCCCATAGGGGCAAGGTGTCGATTTGATACCGTTGTCTCTCGTCCATCTTGTAATCGGACAAACGAGTAGTCGGGGTTTGACTGTATTAGTTCGACCTCCTCTACCAAGGGTTGGTATTTGTTTTTACGATCAAATCTTTTCATTAGCACTTGACCTGAACTAGTGAGCCATGTTGGTATCGTATTTCCATTGGGCGATCGGCGAGTGTGCATGAACATTCTTTCGTGCGGAGTACAGTTCGTTGCAGTACACAGCAAAGAGCGAATCGAGTGCAGGGCCACTGACAAGTATTGTTCCCAGTGTTCAATCGGTGCATTATGAGTTCCACAAGCTAATTGTACTGCTTTCCATACGGTCGAATTCAATTTCTCGACCTGACCGTTACATCGTGGATTGTATGCAGTGGTGTTGCTCGTAGCTACCGCTTTAGAGTGGAGGTAATCTCTAAGATCAGCTGACAGGAATTGCGTGCCTCGGTCTGAATGAATGTATGCGGGCATGCCAAAGATCATGAACAGGCTGTTTAGATGCTTGATCACAGTTTTAGCACTCATGTCGCTGCACGGAAAGGCGAAAGGAAATCGTGAGTATTCGTCGATAACCGTGAGAATATATTTGTTGTTAGACTTTGATGGGAGAGGGCCTTTGAAATCTACGCTTAAGCGTTCAAATGCTGATGTCGCCTTTATAAGTTTTGGCGAGGGAGTTGGGTTGTTGAAATACCTCGGTTTGATCTCAGCGCACAGACGGCAATTGCGAGTCATCGTCCTGACTTCGTCGATGGAGTAGGGGAGATTCTTACTCTTCAGCCAGTGGTACATTCTTGTCACTCCTGGATGGCAAAGTGATGCGTGAAGAGATTGGAGTTTAGATGTGGTATTCGTCGTGCAAGCACATATGCGTGATAGAGCATCAGCAGCTTTATTGTCCTTCCCGGGTCTGTATACTATGTCATAACTATATGGCGCTAGCTCGAGCCGCCATCTTTGGATTTTTTCGTTTTTGATTTTACTAGCGTGTTTGGCATTGAGCATAAATGAAACCGATCTTTGATCCGTTATAAGGGTAAAATGTTTCCCGATAAGGAAATGTCTCCACTTTTTCAGCGATTCTACGATGGCATACGCTTCTTTTTCGACGGCTGAATGATTGAGTTCACTGTGATTTAAGGTTCTTGAAAAGAAGGCCACAGGTCGTGAATCTTGGGCTAGTGTAGCAGCAATTGAGTGTTCGGATGCATCTGTTTCTACGGTGAAGGGCATATTATCATCAATAGCATGAACAGAAGACTTGGCGATTGTGGATTTTAAACCTTCGAAGCAATCTTTAGCTTCTTCAGTCAGGGGGAAAGAGTCAGCATGAGCCAGAATATGGATTCTTTCCGAGAAGTTAGGGATCCATTTGGAGTAGTGGGCGAACATGCCTAATATCCTCCTCAGGGACGCCAGATCATTTGGCGGTGGCATTTTAAGAAGGGGCTGTAGTCGATCACTATCGGGCTTGATGACGTGGCCTTGTATTGTATACCCAAGTAAATTGATGGTGCCTTGGCTGAATTTGCTTTTAGTCTTGTTGAGCGTCAGACCATATTTGTCAGCCGCCCGTAAAAATCGATCCAAATTCATGTCGTGTTCTTGTTGGGTGTTGCCACAAACAGTTATATCATCGAGGTAAGCATATGTACCGGAGAGATCTTCTTTTCTGATAAGCCAATCGACGGTTCTTTGGAAACTGGCCACCCCGTTAGTTACGCCAAATGGAATGCGGCGAAATTGATACAAATTACCGCAAGCTTCAAAAGCTGTGAAAGGTTTCTCATGGGTGAGGATGGGGACTTGATGGTAGGCGCTTTGGAGATCGATGGTACTGAAGACCGCATACTTGGAGACCTTAGTTACCATTTCTTCAATGTTGGGTAGAGGGTATGCGTCTAGTTGAGTGTACTTATTGATGGTTTGGGAGTAGTCAATTACTAAACGCTTTTTGTGATTTGCGTTTTTAGTCACGAGTACTTGTGCCCTCCAGGGAGATTGGCTCTCTTCGATGATGCCATCTTGTAGCAGTTTATTAACTTCATCCGCAATGAATGCCTGGTCCTCAGAGCTGTGTCTACGGGATCGAATTGCTATTGGCTTGCAGACAGGAGAGACATTGGCGAAGAGCGGTACAGCAGGTACTGAGGCCTCTGCAACGCTGCACACTTTGAACGCGTCTTTAGGGCCACCAAAGGCGAACTCCAGGGTTGAATGGAGCGCCAGCACATCATGGCCTATAATCAGGTCGGCGCAAAGGTTCTTGACTATCAATAAATTGATCGTTTCGTAACAGTGATCACCTAATTGTACGTTCTGACAGGTTGAACCACTGACTTGCGAAGTATGAGATAGGGAAGCCATCGAGACTGTCTGAGTACAAGGGCTTCGCTTCAGACGGCAAAGGTTGGCAAAGTCTTCATTGATGAAGCTAATTGAGCTCCCAGTATCAACTAGAGCTTGAGCTTTGATGCCTTTAATAACGGCAGGAATCATTGCCTTTCGGAGAGAGGCCGGCGCAGCAGCTATGATGGCAGAGCAATGTTCACATTCTTCTGGTGAGGTAATTGATGCACTAGTGTTGAGCTTTGATCGGCATACCTTGCTGAAGTGACCTTTCTTGTTACAGAATTTGCAGACCGTGTCTTTTGCCGGGCAGTTCCTTCTGGCATGCAGTGATCCACCACAGTACCAGCATTTGCGAGCGCAGGAAGAGTCAGTGACATTTGATGACGTAGCGGCAGTTGTAGCGGCAGTCTCAGTAGTAGCGGCATTGTTTCGCGTTACAGACGTTAAAGGCACAGCATTGATAATAGGGTCGATAAAGGTATGCGAATTTGTTTCTGCCATTTCCATAGACAGGGCTGTATTGTAAGTTTGGTCCAGTGTTAATGATAAGCTCTCTAAAAGTCTCGAGCGTATTTTGCCGGACGTCATGCCTGCGATAAATGCGCCGCGGATGGTGTCGTTTTTATTAGTTTCAGCATCAACGCTGGTGAAATCGCAGTCTTTTGCGAGTAGTTTGAGGGATTGCATGTATAAATCTATAGTCTCACCAGCCTGCTGTTTTCTCGTCGTTAGTAAGTGTCTGGCATAGATGATGTTATTGGGCTTGACGTATAGTTTATCAAGTGCAGTAATCGCGGAGTCATACGTTTCGTACTCACTAACATGGGCGTAAACCTTCGGCGAGATGTGGTTGATCAAAAGCTGGAGTTTAATTTGAGGCCATTTTGCGGCATCATCTTTAACCGCGGCAGATGGTTCTGACTGAGCCACGAAGTTGATGAATGTCTTTTTCCAATGTAGCCATTCTTTTGCAGTTTTACTGGACGGGTCTTCGTCGAACCGTTCCGGTCTTAGGTACTTGTCCATTATGTTTATTAAATTGAAATAATGAGAAAACCTGTAGTATTCAGGTTTTAATAAACATAAAATTGTACGATATTTAACATAATATACGGAGAAATCTTGACTGACAATGACATGACAAATAGGAGTAAAGCTATGGTAAAGTAAGATGCCGACAAGGAAGGAGGTTGCAACTCTTAAGCAAATATATCATATCACGTCACCGCTATAACAACAAAATTAAATACTAAAAACAGAATAAAATAAATATTTAAGGGGTCTCCCATACAACAAACGTGATTTTTTTGCCGTTTTTATGGATAACGGTACGGAAGCCTTCGTGCGCGAGTCCGACTCGCACTTAGCTGGTTTTTATAATATTAGTGGGACTAAAGCATCGACATGAAGATTTTTAAATTTCTGACCATGAAAGCCGACCTTTCAGGCGATTTCAAAAAAGATAATGTAATGCGTAAAAATTAAAAGACAGAACTTAAACTAAACTAGCTTTTGCCCGCGACTTCGTCCGCGTATAATTCCAATTTGTGGTAAAGCTTTTTCATCTCTTTCCTTGTATAAAACAAAAAAACCGGCAACGGCAACATCCATTATTATTATCATTTCATCATCATCAGTATCAGTTAGTGAATATTATAAATCCCGTTTATTCACTATCCCGTGGGAATTTCAACAAATTTGTCCTTATTCTATGCAAATTTTCGCTTATATTTATCCCGCGGGAATTTGCATTTTCCCCGAGAAAAAGTAGTCTATGTCCTTAAAGGTGTAGCTTTCTACCGGTAAAAGGAGTTTTAAAATCAGCCCCGTAGTTGAATTCACTTATTTTTTTCCCGTGTGAATTTTGCTTTTTCACGGAGAAAAGTAGTCTATGTCAATAATGGTTGGTGTAACTTCCTATTGGTGAAAGAAATTTTCAAATCAGCCCTCAAGTGATGTTCACTTCTTTCTATCCCACGGGAATTTTGCATTTTACCGAATAAATAGTAGGTAGCCTAGCCTATACCAACAAAGGATAGTGTAGCTTTCTATTGGTCATTTTTTTAAACTCAGCCCCGAAGTTAGAAAGAAAAGAAAAAAAGAAAGAAAAAACATTTATTCGTGACAACAATAGCATAAAGGCATAAAGGTTACAAAATAAAGAAACTAGATATCACGAAACGGACCCACCTCAGCATAATGCCGGCTCGAGAGCCAGCGCTGGTCTTCCGGTGGGACCGTGAGGCCGTCATTTGCTCGCTGCACACACGATCGGACCGTGTCTAATTGTGAACGCAACCATATGATCGTGCAGCTGTACCAATACCAACACAAGGGCGTTATATTTTGGCATGGCGTTGACATTGACAACTGACACGGCCGACCACATGAGCAGCAAGCAAAACGATATATAATAAATAAAATATTTTAATTATTGTAACTTGTAACAATTAAATAATAAAAACAAAGAGTGAAAAAGTGAAAAAAATAGCAGTGACTTAAGACATTTCCAATCAAGACACGCACAACACAATATCAGTGTCATAAAAATAAAAACAACAAAAGAAAGTTATAAACATGAAACACAAACGTTGTATGTAATTCCAATAATAATAAAGAAATAAAACAATAAAAA
Source organism: Archips crataeganus (assembly GCA_947859365.1). Taxonomy (NCBI): domain Eukaryota; kingdom Metazoa; phylum Arthropoda; class Insecta; order Lepidoptera; family Tortricidae; genus Archips; species Archips crataeganus. The sequence goes on along the minus strand of OX402071.1, from coordinate 2,098,988 downwards.
ATAATAACAATAATAATAATATCACGGGACAATTTACACGAATTGACCTAGTCCCAAAGTAAGCAAAGCTTGTACTATGAGTACTAGACAACAGATAAACATTCAATGCAGAGTGGACACAATAGAAGTCGTCCACGCTACGTTAAACCACATGACAACAAAGTAAAGAAAAATAAGAAAGAAAGAAGCCATACAATAAAAACACAATGAGGACGTACTGCTCGGGTATGTACTAAAAACAGCTAGTGTCATGCATCAACGTTTCCTGTTCATTCTGATGTGCATAAATAAACTTTCTGACACCATTCTTAAAACTATGCATGCTTTTCAGGTTCCTGATTGGCGGCGGGATATTGTTCCAGCACTTAGTTGCAGCATAGCGAAAACTTCCACGAAAAGTAGCTGAAGCGCGTTGCGTTGTTACCAGCTGTGTACTACATTGCCTAGTTCTGTGTGGTCTTTGACTGGAAAACCATGACAACTTCTCGAACAAATATGAGGGAGCTCTGTGATGTGTTATTCCAAACAGTAAACATGCCAGATGGAGCTTGCGGCGATGCTGCATCTTAAGAATGCTATGCTTATTCAAAAATGGCGTCACATGGCCCCTTGGAGGAACTGGTTGTGAAGCAGTCAGCCCTAGTAGCATTACATCGGCCCTTCCACCCCAGTCTTGCCCCTGCCTGTCGACCAGAAATGGAACTGCCAATGTAACCCCTTCCAAAACCGGATTAGCTTTTCACTCAGCAAATCGTCCCTGTGGTCATAACATACCCATTAATCAAAAGTCCAGCCAAAGACGTTCACTTAATACAAAAACCATTAGCCTTTCGGTGTGGGTGCAGTGTGCTCGAAGTAAGCATCGGCTTCCTAGCACTTGCTTTGAAGCCCTACATGTAGAGTAACGATTTCCTGGCACCAGCCTCAACGCTGATGTCGATTTCGACTTAACCTATCACCATTTGCGCAAGAAAATCATTTGGTGAGTGCTGTATCAAGGGTTGACTGCCAATAAACCATCCTTGTCATCCACAGAACTACTGAACTGTTATAGCCCTTCACACTAGATTTTTTTTTTTTTTCACATTAAAACAAACTTGCACATTCACCTGCATCCTTCCTCATTCACTCCCTCAATCACTTCTTTCACCCACCTCATAACAGTCCAGTAGTTTCAACAGGAACCAAAGACGTTACTAATACCTTTTAATTAAAAGGAGAAAGTTAGGTAAATATCTTGAAGTTAAGAAAGAACAATCTCCCCACTTCCGCAAACCAACTAACTACCGTCGTGGAACTAGAACGGCACATCGCGGTCAGTAAGCGCTTCAGTGCCAACACATTGTCAAAACTTAATACTAGGCCCTACAATTGCTTCCGTAAGTGAGAAAATCCCAACCAGGCGAAACCGATCAAATAATGATAAACGAGCTTATAACCTTATCCTCTTAATTTATTAGCACTTTCCCCAAAAGTGAAATTGTGATGTAGTGTGTATTTATACCGAAGGATAACGACCAAAGCACGAAGGACCATTTTCCCACCTTCGACTCATTAATAATGAATATCCATTGGGCCATGAGGTAGTTTCAGATAGAGGAACTGGTTGTGAAGCAGTCAGCTCTAGTAGCATTACATCGGCCCTTCCACCCCCAGTCTTGCTCCTGCCTGTCGACCAGAAATGGAACTGCCAATGCAACCTCTTCCAAAACCGGAGTTAGCTTAGCTGTCCTTTATAACCGGGTCGTGGAGCACCCTTTGGCACCCCACAACCCTCAATGGGGCAATAGACATCCAATAAAAATCAATCTAGCCGAAAAACAAACCCTCAATACAAAAGTCATTAGGCTTTCGGAGATTGTGTAGTGTGTTTGTCCCTAACGTTTCCATTGGGTGTAGAGTAATGACTCTCTGGCGCCAGCTTCAATGCTGATGTCGATTTCGACTTAACCTATCACCATTTGCGCAAGAAAATCATTTGAAGGGTGCTGTATTATGGGTTGAGTGCCAATAAACCATCCTTGTTATCCACAGAATTTCTGAATTGTTATAGCCCCTTATACTATAACAGTGGTTCTTATTCCTTTTAGCTGGCGACCCAAAATACAAATATATTTGAAGCTTCGTGACCATAAAGTTAAATATTATAAAAAACATATTTTCTTTATTCAAGTGAAAGTTATCTTTAAATTAGTTATTATAATATTCGCGACCCATCTCATATCGCCCGTGATTTAAATTTAGGTCGAGACTCAAGGTTAAGAAACGCTGTACCTACTAGAACGACAAGTCCTACTCTTTACACTTTTTTTTCTTATTTTAGCAACTATCAAGTCACACATCTACCCTTGTCCTTCCTCAATCTCTGTTTCACTCATGCTATAACAATCCACCAATTCAGACAGGATACTCAGATGTGAGCAATAAATAAAATAAATTTAAAGTAAAAGGAATACTTAAACTCTCTCACTTCCGATAAACAATAACCTACTGTAATTTTGAAACGAGCTTCCCTATAATTATTTTTAATCCGATATATACCTACAATGTTTATTGCGTTTTACCCTATATTAATTTAGTATTACTCATAGACCAAATCCTAACCTTACTCATTCATTGTAAATAAAAGGAACGAGGTTTTTTTTTTTTTTTTTAAACTAATTTTACCTAGGTATTAAAACTAGTTTTACTTTTGAGCTTCAGAAACGTAGATTCAAAATATTGAAAAGTTCCCAAAATTATAATTACCTACTTACTCAGATATAATAAGGTACTTAGTACATTAAAAAGAAACTTAACATTAGGTAACTACTAAATTTTTGCTGTAAATTTAACTAATTAGTGACTCCTTCACTAAGCAAAAACACTATATCTTCAGATTCCAGCTACTATCCACTTAAAGCAACAACTTTTAGTACGTATAAAGTTACTAAAAATAGGGAACCATTTTAACTTGGTTGCTAACCGGCCTACCTAAAACCTTTTCAACCTTAAAACGCCTAAAGAACCCTTCCCGCAGACCTCTAAAATTTCGGGTAGATGAACAACCGTGATGAGACTACCCCGCCTTTTTACTAACCAAATGCACTTATGACAATTCAAGCTAACTTTAAGTATCTAAAATGATTGTCCTTACACCTAATGAGTGTCTTAAATCGTTAACCAAGTTGACGTTACTTGTAACTACACGACACGAGTACCCATACCAACATCAACCAGTTGTGGAATCAATATAAAATCGAATCAAAAACCAAGCGAAACTAATCGAACCTAATTAATCACGCTAAATAAGAACCTTTCCATCGTGAAGAAACCTGCACAACTACCAAAGTCATTTCATTACGACATCTCACGCTGGGAGGAAGCCTATGTCACTCAAAATAACGTAACTAATCGAACCTAGTTAAGTACGCTAAATAAGAACCTATCCTACGTGATGAAACCTGCACAACTACTAAAGTCTTTTCATTACGACATCTCACGCTGGGAGAAAGCCTGTGTCACTCAAAATAACGTAACTAGTCGAACCTAGTTAAGTACACTAAATAAGAACCTATCCATCGTGAAGAAACCTGCACAACTACTAAAGTCATTTCTTTACGACATCTCACGCTGGAAGGAAGCCTGTGTCACTCAAATTTTGCAAAACCCGGAGTTTAGGAAAACATGGCTAGATATTGGACTTCGCGCCAAATCTACCTACATAACCCCTTTCGACGCCAACGACACATATCACCTCCGCGGGTTCCACGCCAACGACCTATATATCAGTCATGGCGTGCAGAGCGATATCTACCTATATTAAACTGTTCTATCCTATCAATCTATATACGTGTGCCTTGTGTAAAATTTTACACTTGCACGTACTATATGATAAATGCATAAATTATAAATGACTAGCCTTCTGTTCGCATCTTCGCCCGCGATAAATTAATTTTTCCCGTACAAAATGGTACCCCTCCCGCGGCAAAAGTACCCCATGTCACTCAGTGATAATGTCGCCCTCCAACGGCCAAAATAACTTTTGAAATCGGTCCAGCAGTTTTTAAGTTTATTCGTTACATACAAAAATACAAATCTCTCCTCTTTATAATATTCCTGAAGTTATAAACGGTATAAAATGCAGCCAAAAACCCAGAGACAGGAACAGACCACCACGGTAATCTAACGGCTATCAACACGGCTCCCTCTATTACATCCGACTACTCTGAACTTGGCCATAACAAAAAGCACTGTAGTTTCTATAAAACTAAAGATCAACTTTACATGATACTGGATATTTCATACTAAACCGAATAAATGAAGAACACTGTACCTACCCGAGAAACCTCTACAACTAAAACAATCCTCGATCAAATTAGCTCTAATATCAAGAATAATATAATAAGTTTAATTTAACAATAATAAATTCAAAATTTATCTGACCACAACAAGCGTATTTAGAAGCTCTCCATTGTTATATAAAAAGTATTTAAACACCACATCTTGAAGCGATTACTGGTCTATCGAAATAAACTCCACCGCTGACATTCACATTCCCATAGTAATTTCAAATTGCTATCGCTATAGTGATACTTAATAGGTCCCTCGATTTCCCAACGCAAGACGGGTGATATCAACCGCATGTAGCTCCCTACCCTCATTGCGATAAAATTTACTGTTGGTTTCTACCTATTTTGTTTTTAAACTTATTGCTAATATTATTACCTAAGCATACCGAGTTAATGTTAATATTATAAAATGTTTAATTAGTTAATGTTATTTAAATAGTCCTCTGCATGCTACTGTGTCATCTAACTGCGTAAATTGTATTCCTCAACGCCAAGTGAATTTTATTCTTTTTATTGGGAACTAATATCTTTAACCATAAACCATCTATTCCGAACACAAAAGGATTGCGAAAATACGATACCGCAACTTTGAAGTGCAATCTTGCCATCTTCCCTCACACTTATTAAATCTCATACTCCCTATTAAAAATATCCCGTTATAAATAACATTATACCTAAGCTTATTGGTTACCTCGTAAGTTATGTAACTAATCTCCGCTATAATTACTATCTTCATTTAGTGTGAACATCACAATACAATACAACACAAATATCCCTTATTGAACACCAAAAATAGCACAGTGACATAACAAAAATAAAACCGGCTAAGAGCGTGTCGGACACGCCCAGGACAGACTTCCGTAACGAGGTTGCGACGTGACGGTTTATATCAACCAATTATTTTTCTAAGGGCCCTGCATCTGGTACGGAACCTCCCAAGTAGGTACACTTATAGATCAGGTCGCTACCCACTTCCAAAACACCAACAATTCTCAAGCTAACCTAGCCGTTGTAGATACAGATTTTATTTCATCACCTAAAACACCACATAACATCATTGCAAAAATACGCCTCCCAGTACTAAAAGTCTCGGCACCACGCCGCGAGCGGACGGACGGACACACAGCGGACAGACGGACGGACGGACGGACGGCGGACAACGGACAGACGGTGGACAACGGACTGACAAACTGCTAAAGGCAACTTCTTCCAGACAACCTACCGCTTCGTATTTTGGTATTATGTGACCTCGTATTTCGATCTGTAGTAGTAATACCTAAGATCTAATAAAACCCAGCAACCGATAGTCTAACTACCTACATAAAACATTCTTTGATCTACGTAATCAGAATAATTGAATCACAAGAGTTTTAAGTAACGAAGATATTTAGTGGGAAGCCTAACATGGTTTGGCCTAACGAATCTATAATAACCAGACTTTTCTGCCTATCTACCAACATACATACATTGTGCGCGTTTGGCAGCCGCAGCAACGAGTGACTCCCTGAAGAAGGACCACTGACCAGCCCGAAACATGTCGAGTCAAATTCCGTTCAAGACGCGAGTGATCCGTTTATTTTCACTACATACATACATACCTACCTACATACTTATATACCTACCCACCTACCTACCCGTCTACCTACCCATCTACCTACCCATCTACCTACCTAAACCATGCATCTGATTATTTCCCTCCATTATTAATTACAAAATTATTTACTATACAATAAACCATTTTGCTACGTATATATTTCTGTAAAGACGCCGTGGCGGTCTAATGATTCGACCGATTCTCCCAAGCATAGGCCTATGGGTGCAAATCCGGACTTGCACTCGGAATCGTTCGAACGTCACGCGCAAAATTACCCTTTAATCTACCCCGAGCCCATAGCAAAGGCAAACATCGTGAAAAAACCCGCACACACCCGCGAAGATACCCAACGACGCGCGTCAAGCTTCCTACCCGCACCCAGGCCGCACAAAAACTATGGCCCATCCTCACTCTCTCGGTAAAGAGGCCCGCGAGCCGCAACGGAACGAATACAGGCTGCGACGATAATGATGATTATTCGCGTCCTACCACCCACATTAATTGTAACCGTACTAACACTACCTACCTTAGTAGACAAATACTCGTCACGACAAAAAAAAAGGTATTTTTTCCTTTGAATATACGCCTCCCTATCTGTACAACTTTTTGTATTTGACTAAACTATACATACACAACGACAAAATAAAGTAGGTATTATAATTTTGAATGTACGCCTCCCGAACTGTACAACCTTTTTTATTTGTATTGTATACATACACACCCCGAATATTTCCAATACATTAAAATCTCGAAGTCACGGTATCTGTTATCTCTTTCTCGAAACAACCAATTCTTAAAAAATTCCCTCTAAGTAAATTTATCAGACCCGTGTACAGGCCACTGGTTACCCTTCATACCCTATAAATCACAGATTTATAAAACTACTAATCTAATCATTTCCCAAGTCCCTCTACTTAATTCAAAAGTACGTCTAGCACACCGGCGATTAAAACTACTTAAACAACAAAATGAAAAATTAACTACAGAAAAACTATCCATTCTGTAGAATTATACTTCTTAATTATTAAGAGTTGTTAGTGCCAACATAAATCCCTAAATCGTGTCACTTGACCACCCAAGTATTTTTTTTTAATTTTTTTTTATTATTAACGAACGTAGACAAATTGAGACTGTCGCAATAGAAAAACTATACCTTCTAGGCTAAAAAAGATCACTATGACGCGTTATCCTATTATAAGCTAAGTAAAGTAATTTTAAATTAATTAAAAGCTAAAAAAGAACATATATATTTTTTTAAGTGGGTCAATCTAAGTATTTTTTATTTAGGAAGGTAAGCGTAAGCATGATTGAAATCAATGGATCAGCTAGACTATGAAGAATACCTTTTACGCTAAAAGTTTAGTATAACTGGAGTTTTATACGCGTAAATCAAGCTAACCGACTTCAATATCATAGAAAACGAATAACCTATTATAAATGGGATTAAATCTCAACATACACAATATTCGTATTAATAATGGGAAAACGCTCAAACTTCACAATCGTACTCGGTTGTATAGACGCCAACCCTTTGCCTCGCCTTTTCGTCTAAAGAATTTTAAAAACAAAGCACCGTCACTTTATTGACTGGTTGGTTGGTTACGCTGATCGTTCGTCAAATTATCGTTCGATCGACATGGATTCTATTATTTCAAGTCAGTTTTAATATTAATAAGTCGTTCAACCATCTATAAGCTTAAAATGGTCGCCTACCTAATGGCTAAGGTACCCACATCAGAAGTGATAATTATCCAAAAGGTACAGTGCGTGAACGAAAGTAGTTGTACAACAAGTGGAAGAACCAAGTGCTACGTAATTAATCAAACAACCATGTTTAAACGAACTCGCAATAAACGAACTACCCAAGTGTGAACCAAGGCGGATTACGCGAATAGAAGGTGGAAACAGTGACTGAGCGTAATTATTAATGGCATAACCTACAAGTGGACAAAAGAAGTGTAATAACCAAAGTGTTTCAAGTTCTAGTTTAAAGCAAACATGTAAAAAAAAAATGATTAAAACCCTATATTTTATTAATGTCCTTTTTTAATTTATCTACGTACCTATCTAATTACCGCAACCGATACTAAGTTATGACTAAACCAATCTTTATTTTCACTTATCCGTTTCACCGCAACACTGTGGCCCAAAAATTGTGCTATAAAGGACAATTGTTGGACCAAAACCTGCCTATCTATATACCAAGACAAATTCTAGAAAAAGTTCATAAATTATATCTTATGGTGGAACGTTATAACTACAGTTGAGCTAACTATGAACTAACAAGTTATGAACCTATTTATCACTATACAAGTTAAACAGATCTATCTTGAAAATAATGATTAAGCTATGCTCGAATCCTGGACACGGCTACTCACTGTAACGGTACCTCCCCCCCCCCTCTGTTTAAAAATCCCCCGCTACCTAAAGCTAATTATATCCTACATCTATTGACGGCTGAAAACTGAATTAAACTGAATTAAATTGCTGAAATATTGAACTAAATTACCTACCTATCTTATTAAAACTATGTATCTAACTGAACCAAATAAATAAAGAATTTATATACTGAAATCTATACGGCGTAGAAACCTAAGATTATTTCTATTGGTCGTGATACGTGATATGGCCATGTGATCGTCTAGTACCTAAGAGAACCCTTCGTTGTGTCCGTGCCTAAGTAACCCTGGAACTTTTAGTGAAGAATAAAGATTGGACTACCTATAAATATTTATTATATAGCGGCTAGTAACTTTATGCTAATTTTATTTAGAGGAAATGGTTGGTATTGAATTGCATAAGAGAAGACAGTTATAGAGTTTTATCTATGTATTAGAGTGGGTAAGTAAGTCTTAAGATAGATTATAGCCTAGAAGAGTAAATCAGAAGTGTTTGGAGTAGATATTAGACAGAAATATGGTATTCTAACTTAATAATATTCTATCTATAATGGTAATGAAGATATATGGTTGCCCATATTTTGATTCAGGTTATAGGTAACTTAAGTAGTATTGAAGAAGAGGTAAAGATAGTTAAATGGAAGAGGTAATTTCAGATTTATAAAGTCATTGGTCAATAGTCTGTGTCATGTACTTGTAGGCAAGGAATTTTATATTGCGGCTATGTTTGAGAGCCCACTCCCCGCTCTCAAAGGTGGTCTTCGACTCCAAACTGGGACTCAAACCTCCCCCGCATGTACTCTGATGGAGCATACTACTTTTTCCTTGCAGGTAATTAGAATATAACATTATAACATTGTATAATAGAAGAGGGCAATCAAAGGGAATGTCAGTTATAGCCAGAGGCTGTCCCTGGGTCAATCCTGTGATCATAATACTCCTGCATTAGCAAACCAACTTCAGTGGTAATTGTAAACTTCTCTGGTTTATCATAATGACTAATGAGTAGCTACCGGGTCCCTTGGTACCGGTAAACCACTAACTTGCTTCAGCCTTAGTTTTAGTCAGAGTGACTTCCATTGTCAGTTTATAAAATAAGCATTTGGTATAACTTTTACCATCAAATTTAGTTGATATAACTAGCCACTACAGGACCAAATAACCCAAGGTTGCTTTACCAGGGACGACCACCGACTTCAAAGGAGATTCTACTTTTCAACAATTAAATGTTCATAGTGAGTTTGTTGAGTTTTATTTTGACTCACTAAATCGCAGCTACTAGGGTTTACTAGATAGGACATATGGATGAAAGGGAAACCCTGAAATCTTTCATCCGTCGGAAAGTCTAGAGCGTCATAGTCAAAGTCAGTCAATGCCTCAGGCATTAGTAGTTATGTCATCAAATGTAGCCCTTTCCCACAACACAAAATAGCACAATGAAGAACTGCCATGTTTAGGTAGTAATATTAAATAAGTCAGGCGGCATAGCAATGCCCCCCAACATCAATTAGCATGATGAAGAACAGCAGATAATAATTGGTTAATGGTAATAATATTAAGTAAGTCAGATGGCATATCTCAGCCCTCCAACCCATTATAATATAATGCAGAACAGAAGATAGTTAATGGTAATATTATTAAGAGAGTCAGATGGCATATCACAGCCCTCCAACATATTATGGTTTAATGAAGAACAGAAGGTAGTTAATGGTAATAATACCTATCCCTGATAAACCTATCCTAGCAGCTAAACTATCCATCTATTCTACACGAAATCGGCAAGCTAGGAATCCGGATTCCACATTTACAACTACCGCGGGGCCCCTCTCCAACTGATAAGAGAGGGCCTATCCTAAACTAATGCCTACGTTGAGCGGGTTGACTCGAGTCCTACTTCCTATACCCGTGTGCTTCTGGCATCCATCTGAGGGGATTGGGATAGATGAATACCAGAGTGTAATATATATATAAATAGATAAGCGGACTAGGTAGATGATGAGGTTGAAACACCGGTTATGGCGCTCCAAACCCTTCAACACCCAGGGAGAACTTGGGTCCGACTCTTGAGTTATAATACAGACCCCCACCCTTCTCCAAGGAGTGGTACCCTAGCCTTAAACGCCTCCGAGATGGGCTAAACTGTCAGTTGGCACCGTTAGGTGACCCATTTATCCCTTCTCAGAGGTCAGCTCTTACTTAGCTGAAGTCTAGATCAGTTCTCCAATATACTAATATAACACTCCCACACAGCAATCCCCCCCAGACCCCGCTAAACTCCAACTTAGCTACCAAATATCTATGTAATCTCCCAACAGTGAGTATACTATAACCATGTTTGGCGATAGATACCCAGAGCCAGGCAATCACACAGAAAAACCCCCCATTTAATTAACACAAGAAATAAATCAACACATAATAAAGGTAAAACACAGCAAAGCCACAATAAAAAAATGAGAAAGTAATAACCCAAGGAGAACCTTACCAGACCCGTAGTCAAAATGCGAAAAAGTCCCTTCTACTCTGCGCAGTCCCTTTTATACCCTTGCCTCGACGATACCCACCGAAACACACTTTATCACAGTATAATAATAATCAGTAGGGTGTCTCGGCAGCGACCTTAATTCTACCCACCTACGCGACCTCGGCACACAACCTCGCGATAGAGCGCCACTCTTCAGTTATGTTTTGATAATGTCACATAATTATCATCATCATAATTTTTAACACTTAATTAAGATTAGAAGTTGAGATTTGTAATAACGATATGATATATATATATAAATGTTCCACTGAATCTATTGCACGCGCATAACTTTCGATCGACTGCACCAAATTCGATTATCTCCACAAACCGTATTGTACTTTTGAACGGTTTTATTCAGTTTCATAGCTACGTATATTTGCCACCTACGAATTAGCTACGGAGAAGTATTTGCACCTCTTCGGCTGGGATGCGCGAGGTTTCATTGTTAAAAATTCACATTCTGCTAAATAACTTCATTAGATATGTTTTTACATGTCTCGATTCAAATTAAGGCCGACATTGAAACGAGCCACAATACCAATAAAAAGGTTACACTACCAATCTGTAGCATATCAATTACCTCCGTACGTAATAAATGTGCGGTCCCGTGCTGATCGAACGTACTATGCTAGCCGAGCTATGCTAAGATTTCGTGGCTCATAGGTACTTTTCGCGTTCCGGCCGTTTGTATGAAAATACTCTACTGATCATTCACTACACTGTGCCCTAGATCCATCGGCATGAAAACAACTTGAGAACCCCGTATCTCACGCGCAGTCTACCCGCTAGTCAGTATTGTTGGCACAGAATTCATTTCTAAATCCCCAGGGTCTTTATGTCGTTCGCATAAAGTGCAGTATTGCTTAACCCGACTCGCAGGTAAGTTGGTCAACCCGTGCATCGTGTTCTTATTTGAACATTTTAGCAATTAAAATATTTTAACATCATCATCATCATCTCAGCCGAGACCCACCCAATTCTGAACATAGGCAAAAACTGAGTTCGTTTACATGAAACTGGCTGTACCAGCATGTAAAAAAGGACTGTTGAATTCAGATCCGATTAATACATATAGGTGAATTTAAATAACCCAACGAATCCTAAGGTAATAGCTTGGGTCCTTACCAAGGTACATAAGAATACCAATTAAATATCCCAACGAATTCTAAGGTAATAGCTTCGGTCCTTACCAAGGTACATATGAATACATTAATACATATAATTAATGTTTTTCCCTCTTAGACCATTTTACGGGCCTGAAAATATTATATAAACATATATTTGTGAATGAGACGGTTTTCAGAATCTGAACCGTCACATGTGGAATTACGTTTTGTTTGTTGATATTTTTGGCGTCGAGGATATTACGGAGGGATCTGCTTTAGAAAATCTTTAGAAAGTTTATTTCACCCACAAAACACATAAAATTACAAAAAATATAAAATAAAAAAAATAAAAAAATAAACATTAAATTGTGTGTGAAAAAGGTCCCGCCTCAGCATAAATGCGGACTCTTGAGGTGGAGCCAGCGCTGGTCTTCCGGCGGGACCCTTTTTTATCAGTCACAGAAACCCTGTCGTGCAACACGGCCTTAAGCGGTATGCTGAACGCAGCCGTTGCGACTGCAACGAGCAGCGCTGTCTGGCGGCGAACAAACGCAACGCAGACATTTATAACCTAAAAGACCGTGCGCACGACACGTTATGGTCACTGTGACTGTTTTACAACTCCTCACCTCTCGTTCGCTTTATGGATTTGTTTCTACCAGCCTTCATAAATAAAAATACTAGCTGTTGCCTGCGACTCCGTCTGCGAAGAAAAGTAGCCTACGATCTATTCAGACCTACTGATTATAGAGAAAAATCTTTTATAAAAATCGGTCGAGACGTTTCGGAGGAGTTCGATAACAAACACCGTGACACGAGATTTTTATATGTTAGAAGATGAAATAGCATGGGACAATTGACATCAATTGTCCTAATTCCAAATTAAGGAAAGCTACAGGGAACAGATAAACACTTACATACTAACATTTGGTAGCATAGTGAACGGTTGTGTTGCTCTGAAGATGCAATAAGCTCGAAACGTGTCAGTTGATGTGGTGGTGGGTTTATGTGATTTGTGTGTGTTCGTATAGTCGACCAAGTAAGTGGTTTACCATTTTTTGTGACAGTTCCTACATCAGAATAAAAATAATAAGGCTGATTGTCACATTGACTTGTTAGTGAAAATAGCCTTTGATGTCTTAAGTCATACAACTGACATTGAACTTTAGGGTGGCAAAGGAGTTTCTTGGTCGACTACACACCGTGTTTTTAGGGTTCCTTACCTCAAAAGGAAAAAACGGAACCCTTATAGGATCACTTTGTTGTCCGTCCGTCTGTCTGTCAAGACCCTTTTTCTCAGGAAAGCGTAGAGGTATTAAGCTGAAATTTATATCAAATACTCAGGTCTACTGTCCCTTGGAGCTGTGAAAAAATCAAACTTTTAAGCCAACGCAATCAAAAGATACAGCCGTTTATGACGCAAATTTCCGCATATTTTCGAAACTCGCAAGGGAATCAAAACCTACAGGGTACTTCCCGTGAACTCAGAATCTTGAAATTTGGGACGAAGCAAAGTCTTATAGCACAGATAAAGGAAAAATTGCGAAAAGCATAATTTTTTTGTATGTCTGTCTATATCAGTAACCAATCTACAATGATCCCACATTGCGCACATTTTGCTTAGGAGCAGGGGTCTGCTAAGACTGGATGTTCATAGATACATATAAATTTGTACGGAACCGTCGGTGCGCGATTCCGACTCGCACTTGGCCGGTTTTTTCTATTTCCATTAAATTCGACACGTTCTTCGGTACATTACAGATCCTACATGTTAACGATTACATTGATGTGACACATGATAAAAGAAAAAGTATGTAATGTCGAGCGAACTCGCCTCAATTATCTTCTTATAGCGAATAGCGAAATGGAAAACTCTTTACTGGCGAAATTTAAAAGATAAATAATAATCGGATGTAATGAAGGACCTTTTCACTGGTTCAGCCATTAAATTTAATTATTGGATATCTCAAAAATAGTATGAGTACAATATAAAATAATAAGTAGTAATGTAGTAGTACGGATCGGCAAACGTAGCGTGGGACGTCCTCAGTCTCGGTGGAGCGATGATCTTCGCAAGGCGGCTGGCAATAGCTGGATGAGAGTGGCCGAGGATCGTGCTCAGTGGCGTGCCATGGGAGAGGCCTATGTCCAGCAGTGGACGAACATTGGCTGATGATGATGATGATGATGATGATGATGATGATGATGATGATGAGTAAGAGTTAAGTCACTAGTTTCTTCGAGAAATTAACTCTATTTGACCTGAATAATCTACCCTAAAATTAACGAAAAAAAAAACACTGTACATTTTGTATATGACCAGGACTGCAATCTAAACCAATGGATATGTAACAGAGGTAACGCGCAGGGTGTCGGTAAGAACCCTATTTATATATTCATCCCTTCGTGGTTAGGGGACAAAGGGCCCTGTTCCTAATGGGATACTGAAAATATAAAAAATGGAGGTTTGACCCGCATCGGGGTCACATATTTTAACGCGTTCACTGCCGGCGACGCTTATAGGCGTTCCGTGACTTTTGTTTGTTGCTGTCACGATTGAGCAGGGGAGGGGTTAGGTACAGTCGAGAAGACTAGACCGAAAGGTGGAACCATTTCCTTTAAGCGATCTCTGTCAGTCAAACTTTTATTTGAGTAACGAAATGTAATGATGACCGCAGTGTCTCAAGTCAAAAGTCTTTGACCAGTGTATGTTGCCAGTGATGATTTATGGCACTGAGACGTGGCCGCTAACGATGGGCTTCATAAGAAAGCTCACAGTCACTCAGAGGGCGATGGTTGGAGTTTCTCTGCGGGATCGCATTAGAAATGATGAAATCCGCGCAAGAACTAAAGTCACGGACGTAGCTCGATGAATCGCTTTACTTAAGTGGCAGTGGGCAGGGCACATCGCTCGTAGAACTGACGGCCGATGGGACCGAAAGGTTCTCGAGTGGCGTCCGCGGACCGGAAGACGCAGTGTAGGTAGGCCCCCAACAAGATGGAGTGACAACCTGGTGAAGGTGGCGGGAACGCATTGGATGCGGATGGCGCAGGACCGATCTGTTTGGCGAACCTTGGGGGAGGCCTAAGTTCAGCAGTGGACGTCTTTCGGCTGAAATGATGATGATTGTAAATGATATGGAATGGAATTCAATTGAATGGATCCACTTTTACATAGATCTGACACCACTGGATGGCTCGAAGTGTCTAAGAGACTGTATGTATGATTCTTTTGAAATTAAATTTAGCCTGAGCTCCTAAAATGTAGCCGTTTTAGCATAAAAGATCAACAAACATGCAAAGCCTTAAATCAAGCAGGATATCATCATCATCAGCCTATGCTCGTCCACCACTGGACATACCGTCTTCCATGGCACGCCACTGAGCTCGATCCTCGGCCACTCTCATCCAGCTCTTGCCAGCCGCCTTGCGAAGATCATCGCTCCACCGAGTCTGAGGACGTCCCACGCTACGTTTGCAGATCCGTGGTCTCCACTCAAGAACTCACTAAAGGTTATCGGTTCTTCGTGTTATATGGCCGGCCCATTGCCACTTCAGCGTGCTAATGCGGTGGGCTATGTCGATAAGTTTGGCTCTCTGTCGGATCACTTCGTTACGAATTCGATCTTTCAGAGTAACTCCGAGCATAGCCCTTTCCATAGCACGTTGAGCAACTTTATTTTTTTAAAGCAAAGCAGGATAACCCCCATTGAAACAATAAGTGCATGTTTTTCCTGCCCACCCCTTTGCGGGCAGGAGGCGTGAGCGTTTCCGGTTAGTAATGAGCTCGCGGCGTAATTAGGCAAGCCATAATTAATTATTTTAACGTTATTCTATGGGTTTTAAATATATTTTATGTATTGTTTCTTTTTTAGGATTCCGTAACCAAAGAGTAAAAACGGGACCTATTACTGAGACTTCGCTGTCCGTCCGTCCGTCCGTCTGTTCGTCTGATACCAGGCTGTTACTCACGAACCGTAGCTAGACAGTTGAAATTATCACAGATGATGTATTTCAGTTGCCGCTTGAAATAATGAGAAAACCTGTAGTATTCAGGTTTTAATAAACATAAAATTGTACGATATTTAACATAATATACGGAGAAATCTTGACTGACAATGACATGACAAATAGGAGTAAAGCTATGGTAAAGTAAGATGCCGACAAGGAAGGAGGTTGCAACTCTTAAGCAAATAGATCATATCACGTCATTCTCCCACACTGTAGTCTTCAAGATATCGAGGTGGGTTTCGAGTTCTGCTCGATCTTCTGAGAACTGGAGGTGAAGCTTCTACGTGTGGTGGATTAGTGCTTGAAGCAGGGACCTGTTGCGTAGTAGCTGGAGCTTGTGCAGGAGAGTGAGAGTTTGTTGTTTGAGACTGCGCAGGAGGACTAGAGGGGGCAGAGTTTGTTTGTACTTCTTCACGAACCGGTGAGCTTGGTGGGGTCATATATTCTTCGTCTATCATGGGCTCCGTGTCTAGGATTTCAAGTCTTTCGCCGGTATTCTCCCCCATAGGGGCAAGGTGTCGATTTGATACCGTTGTCTCTCGTCCATCTTGTAATCGGACAAACGAGTAGTCGGGGTTTGACTGTATTAGTTCGACCTCCTCTACCAAGGGTTGGTATTTGTTTTTACGATCAAATCTTTTCATTAGCACTTGACCTGAACTAGTGAGCCATGTTGGTATCGTATTTCCATTGGGCGATCGGCGAGTGTGCATGAACATTCTTTCGTGCGGAGTACAGTTCGTTGCAGTACACAGCAAAGAGCGAATCGAGTGCAGGGCCACTGACAAGTATTGTTCCCAGTGTTCAATCGGTGCATTATGAGTTCCACAAGCTAATTGTACTGCTTTCCATACGGTCGAATTCAATTTCTCGACCTGACCGTTACATCGTGGATTGTATGCAGTGGTGTTGCTCGTAGCTACCGCTTTAGAGTGGAGGTAATCTCTAAGATCAGCTGACAGGAATTGCGTGCCTCGGTCTGAATGAATGTATGCGGGCATGCCAAAGATCATGAACAGGCTGTTTAGATGCTTGATCACAGTTTTAGCACTCATGTCGCTGCACGGAAAGGCGAAAGGAAATCGTGAGTATTCGTCGATAACCGTGAGAATATATTTGTTGTTAGACTTTGATGGGAGAGGGCCTTTGAAATCTACGCTTAAGCGTTCAAATGCTGATGTCGCCTTTATAAGTTTTGGCGAGGGAGTTGGGTTGTTGAAATACCTCGGTTTGATCTCAGCGCACAGACGGCAATTGCGAGTCATCGTCCTGACTTCGTCGATGGAGTAGGGGAGATTCTTACTCTTCAGCCAGTGGTACATTCTTGTCACTCCTGGATGGCAAAGTGATGCGTGAAGAGATTGGAGTTTAGATGTGGTATTCGTCGTGCAAGCACATATGCGTGATAGAGCATCAGCAGCTTTATTGTCCTTCCCGGGTCTGTATACTATGTCATAACTATATGGCGCTAGCTCGAGCCGCCATCTTTGGATTTTTTCGTTTTTGATTTTACTAGCGTGTTTGGCATTGAGCATAAATGAAACCGATCTTTGATCCGTTATAAGGGTAAAATGTTTCCCGATAAGGAAATGTCTCCACTTTTTCAGCGATTCTACGATGGCATACGCTTCTTTTTCGACGGCTGAATGATTGAGTTCACTGTGATTTAAGGTTCTTGAAAAGAAGGCCACAGGTCGTGAATCTTGGGCTAGTGTAGCAGCAATTGAGTGTTCGGATGCATCTGTTTCTACGGTGAAGGGCATATTATCATCAATAGCATGAACAGAAGACTTGGCGATTGTGGATTTTAAACCTTCGAAGCAATCTTTAGCTTCTTCAGTCAGGGGGAAAGAGTCAGCATGAGCCAGAATATGGATTCTTTCCGAGAAGTTAGGGATCCATTTGGAGTAGTGGGCGAACATGCCTAATATCCTCCTCAGGGACGCCAGATCATTTGGCGGTGGCATTTTAAGAAGGGGCTGTAGTCGATCACTATCGGGCTTGATGACGTGGCCTTGTATTGTATACCCAAGTAAATTGATGGTGCCTTGGCTGAATTTGCTTTTAGTCTTGTTGAGCGTCAGACCATATTTGTCAGCCGCCCGTAAAAATCGATCCAAATTCATGTCGTGTTCTTGTTGGGTGTTGCCACAAACAGTTATATCATCGAGGTAAGCATATGTACCGGAGAGATCTTCTTTTCTGATAAGCCAATCGACGGTTCTTTGGAAACTGGCCACCCCGTTAGTTACGCCAAATGGAATGCGGCGAAATTGATACAAATTACCGCAAGCTTCAAAAGCTGTGAAAGGTTTCTCATGGGTGAGGATGGGGACTTGATGGTAGGCGCTTTGGAGATCGATGGTACTGAAGACCGCATACTTGGAGACCTTAGTTACCATTTCTTCAATGTTGGGTAGAGGGTATGCGTCTAGTTGAGTGTACTTATTGATGGTTTGGGAGTAGTCAATTACTAAACGCTTTTTGTGATTTGCGTTTTTAGTCACGAGTACTTGTGCCCTCCAGGGAGATTGGCTCTCTTCGATGATGCCATCTTGTAGCAGTTTATTAACTTCATCCGCAATGAATGCCTGGTCCTCAGAGCTGTGTCTACGGGATCGAATTGCTATTGGCTTGCAGACAGGAGAGACATTGGCGAAGAGCGGTACAGCAGGTACTGAGGCCTCTGCAACGCTGCACACTTTGAACGCGTCTTTAGGGCCACCAAAGGCGAACTCCAGGGTTGAATGGAGCGCCAGCACATCATGGCCTATAATCAGGTCGGCGCAAAGGTTCTTGACTATCAATAAATTGATCGTTTCGTAACAGTGATCACCTAATTGTACGTTCTGACAGGTTGAACCACTGACTTGCGAAGTATGAGATAGGGAAGCCATCGAGACTGTCTGAGTACAAGGGCTTCGCTTCAGACGGCAAAGGTTGGCAAAGTCTTCATTGATGAAGCTAATTGAGCTCCCAGTATCAACTAGAGCTTGAGCTTTGATGCCTTTAATAACGGCAGGAATCATTGCCTTTCGGAGAGAGGCCGGCGCAGCAGCTATGATGGCAGAGCAATGTTCACATTCTTCTGGTGAGGTAATTGATGCACTAGTGTTGAGCTTTGATCGGCATACCTTGCTGAAGTGACCTTTCTTGTTACAGAATTTGCAGACCGTGTCTTTTGCCGGGCAGTTCCTTCTGGCATGCAGTGATCCACCACAGTACCAGCATTTGCGAGCGCAGGAAGAGTCAGTGACATTTGATGACGTAGCGGCAGTTGTAGCGGCAGTCTCAGTAGTAGCGGCATTGTTTCGCGTTACAGACGTTAAAGGCACAGCATTGATAATAGGGTCGATAAAGGTATGCGAATTTGTTTCTGCCATTTCCATAGACAGGGCTGTATTGTAAGTTTGGTCCAGTGTTAATGATAAGCTCTCTAAAAGTCTCGAGCGTATTTTGCCGGACGTCATGCCTGCGATAAATGCGCCGCGGATGGTGTCGTTTTTATTAGTTTCAGCATCAACGCTGGTGAAATCGCAGTCTTTTGCGAGTAGTTTGAGGGATTGCATGTATAAATCTATAGTCTCACCAGCCTGCTGTTTTCTCGTCGTTAGTAAGTGTCTGGCATAGATGATGTTATTGGGCTTGACGTATAGTTTATCAAGTGCAGTAATCGCGGAGTCATACGTTTCGTACTCACTAACATGGGCGTAAACCTTCGGCGAGATGTGGTTGATCAAAAGCTGGAGTTTAATTTGAGGCCATTTTGCGGCATGATCTTTAACCGCGGCAGATGGTTCTGACTGAGCCACGAAGTTGATGAATGTCTTTTTCCAATGTAGCCATTCTTTTGCAGTTTTACTGGACGGGTCTTCGTCGAACCGTTCCGGTCTTAGGTACTTGTCCATTATGTTTATTAAATTGAAATAATGAGAAAACCTGTAGTATTCAGGTTTTAATAAACATAAAATTGTACGATATTTAACATAATATACGGAGAAATCTTGACTGACAATGACATGACAAATAGGAGTAAAGCTATGGTAAAGTAAGATGCCGACAAGGAAGGAGGTTGCAACTCTTAAGCAAATATATCATATCACGTCACCGCTATAACAACAAAATTAAATACTAAAAACAGAATAAAATAAATATTTAAGGGGTCTCCCATACAACAAACGTGATTTTTTTGCCGTTTTTATGGATAACGGTACGGAAGCCTTCGTGCGCGAGTCCGACTCGCACTTAGCTGGTTTTTATAATATTAGTGGGACTAAAGCATCGACATGAAGATTTTTAAATTTCTGACCATGAAAGCCGACCTTTCAGGCGATTTCAAAAAAGATAATGTAATGCGTAAAAATTAAAAGACAGAACTTAAACTAAACTAGCTTTTGCCCGCGACTTCGTCCGCGTATAATTCCAATTTGTGGTAAAGCTTTTTCATCTCTTTCCTTGTATAAAACAAAAAAACCGGCAACGGCAACATCCATTATTATTATCATTTCATCATCATCAGTATCAGTTAGTGAATATTATAAATCCCGTTTATTCACTATCCCGTGGGAATTTCAACAAATTTGTCCTTATTCTATGCAAATTTTCGCTTATATTTATCCCGCGGGAATTTGCATTTTCCCCGAGAAAAAGTAGTCTATGTCCTTAAAGGTGTAGCTTTCTACCGGTAAAAGGAGTTTTAAAATCAGCCCCGTAGTTGAATTCACTTATTTTTTTCCCGTGTGAATTTTGCTTTTTCACGGAGAAAAGTAGTCTATGTCAATAATGGTTGGTGTAACTTCCTATTGGTGAAAGAAATTTTCAAATCAGCCCTCAAGTGATGTTCACTTCTTTCTATCCCACGGGAATTTTGCATTTTACCGAATAAATAGTAGGTAGCCTAGCCTATACCAACAAAGGATAGTGTAGCTTTCTATTGGTCATTTTTTTAAACTCAGCCCCGAAGTTAGAAAGAAAAGAAAAAAAGAAAGAAAAAACATTTATTCGTGACAACAATAGCATAAAGGCATAAAGGTTACAAAATAAAGAAACTAGATATCACGAAACGGACCCACCTCAGCATAATGCCGGCTCGAGAGCCAGCGCTGGTCTTCCGGTGGGACCGTGAGGCCGTCATTTGCTCGCTGCACACACGATCGGACCGTGTCTAATTGTGAACGCAACCATATGATCGTGCAGCTGTACCAATACCAACACAAGGGCGTTATATTTTGGCATGGCGTTGACATTGACAACTGACACGGCCGACCACATGAGCAGCAAGCAAAACGATATATAATAAATAAAATATTTTAATTATTGTAACTTGTAACAATTAAATAATAAAAACAAAGAGTGAAAAAGTGAAAAAAATAGCAGTGACTTAAGACATTTCCAATCAAGACACGCACAACACAATATCAGTGTCATAAAAATAAAAACAACAAAAGAAAGTTATAAACATGAAACACAAACGTTGTATGTAATTCCAATAATAATAAAGAAATAAAACAATAAAAAATAATAACAATAATAATAATATCACGGGACAATTTACACGAATTGACCTAGTCCCAAAGTAAGCAAAGCTTGTACTATGAGTACTAGACAACAGATAAACATTCAATGCAGAGTGGACACAATAGAAGTCGTCCACGCTACGTTAAACCACATGACAACAAAGTAAAGAAAAATAAGAAAGAAAGAAGCCATACAATAAAAACACAATGAGGACGTACTGCTCGGGTATGTACTAAAAACAGCTAGTGTCATGCATCAACGTTTCCTGTTCATTCTGATGTGCATAAATAAACTTTCTGACACCATTCTTAAAACTATGCATGCTTTTCAGGTTCCTGATTGGCGGCGGGATATTGTTCCAGCACTTAGTTGCAGCATAGCGAAAACTTCCACGAAAAGTAGCTGAAGCGCGTTGCGTTGTTACCAGCTGTGTACTACATTGCCTAGTTCTGTGTGGTCTTTGACTGGAAAACCATGACAACTTCTCGAACAAATATGAGGGAGCTCTGTGATGTGTTATTCCAAACAGTAAACATGCCAGATGGAGCTTGCGGCGATGCTGCATCTTAAGAATGCTATGCTTATTCAAAAATGGCGTCACATGGCCCCTTGGAGGAATGTTGAAACAGAAACGAGCACAAGCATTTTGAACACGCTGGATAAGTTTTTTTGGTTTTGGCTAGTAGCCGGGGACCAAATACTATATCCATATAATTTAATTTCGACAATACAAGTGACTCAACGAGCTGCACACGTAGAGTTTCAGATATAAATGGCCTGATTTTGTATAATATTTTTAGTTTATAAAAGCAACTTTTAACAGAACTTGCAATGTGCCTCTCATATCGAAGATCACAGTCAATTAAAAGGCCCAAGTTGCGTGCATCATGTACTCGCTCAATAGGCTCATCCATTAACTTAATATTAATAGCTGGGCCGAGCTTGTTCAATTGTTGTTTACTACCGAGAATTAAATATTTTGTTTTTGTGGGATTAAGTAGTAAGCTGTTCCTTGAAGCCCAAGAAGCTACGTTTGCCAAATCTGTGTTCAGTTTTTGTACAGCACTATCAATTTCTGATGGTTTACAGGATATATAGACTTGTATGTCATCTGCATAAATGTGGTACTTGCAGTGTGCAATGAGTGACCCAACGTCGGCAGTGTACAAAATAAAAAGAATCGGCCCGAGTATCGATCCTTGTGGTACGCCTTTATTGAGACTAACCCTTTGTGAAACCCTAGAGGAGCCATCATTAAGGTTCAGTTTTACATATTGACAGCGATTACTTAAATAACTGTCAAACCAAGCCAGTGCATCTTTGTCAAACCCATAAAAACTCAGTTTGGACAATAAGATATTAACATCCAGGCAGTCGAATGCCCTAGAGAAGTCAAGCAGCACAAGTATTGTGCACATTCCTTCAGCCTGAGTACACAACACATTGTCAGTGACGTCAAGCAGGGCGGTCACCGTACTTCTGCCCTTCCTAAATCCTGATTGTACGTCCGGCAAAATGCTGCTATGCTCAAGGTATTCAGTTAATTGAGTACATACAGCTTTTTCCAATACTTTGGATAGACATGGCAGTATACTAATAGGTCTAAGATCTTTCAGCGCCGATGGATTTGTGTTCTTAGGCTATGGACGCACAACTGCCAACTTCCAGAGGTCAGGAAATGTAGATGTCAATATAGAGGTATTTACTAAATCTGTTATTGTGTCCAAAGTGTATGGCAAAGTCATTATTAGCATGTTCAAACTAATACCATCGCATCCTTCTGCATTCGACTTCAGACTACTAATAATTTTCATTACTTTATCTGAGCTTATTGTTTCAATATGAAATATGGAATCGCTATACCTGTGAAATTCAAAATAAGTAAGCTGTGATAAAGTGACTTGTGATGATATTGGCAAACTCAAAAAATGCTTGTTAATTATATCTGGATCACTTAATAAAATGGGCAGTTCTACATTATTCTTAGGTAATATAGTTGATTTTAGATTTTTCCAAAGTAATTTAGGTTGTTTAATTTTATTGTTTATATTTTGTTTAAAATAGGCACATTTCTCACTATATAGTGCTTTATTTACTGTTGATTTTAAGTCTTTATAATATTCCTTCTTACTATCAGAGCCAGTTTTATGAAAGTCAGCCGCAGCTTTGTCGCGCATGCGCATCATAAGCTTGACCGTGTCCGTAATCCAAGGGTAAGAGGAATGTTTGACAACAGATGTTTTTAAGGGTGCATGTAAGTTAAATAAAAGGACCATTTGTTCACTCAATGCAGTAACCTTATGGTTAATGGTACTTAACTGTGACATTGAGTCCCACATTACACTCTGCAAGTCCAAGTCAAGGCTTGCGAGATTGATGTTTTTCAGAGGTCTGTATGTGATTGTATATGGCTTTGGTTTGTCTCGCTTGACACTAAATTCGCATAACACCAGGCAGTGACCATACAGTGAGCCTACATGTTCAATGGCCGTGCTTTTAGCGCGCATGTCAGTGCAAACAACATCCAGCAGCGTTTCACTAGTACTTGTGAAATGAGTAGGGTCTGAAATCAATTGCGTCAAGCTAAAACTAGATATGAAAGTATTATATTTGGAAACTTTCGTGTCAATGGTAGTCAATAAGTTTATATTAAAATCGCCTAATAATATTAAATAGTCATAACTGGGTACTGAGCTAATTGAGTCGGACAAGGCATCGAAAAAAGATCAACATCCATCCAAGGTGGCCGATACGCCGTACCTATAACTAGTTTTTTTCCATTAAGTGTCAGTATTACCCACATTTGCTCAACAGATTTGTGCCGCGGGTCTATCGGGTGAGACCAGGTGCGAGCGTTAATATCTCGTTTAATATAAAAACCTACGCCTCCTCCCCGCGAGCGTGTGCCCTGGGGTCTAGGATTATGTCGTAACCTACATTTTGGTAATACAGGCGCCCGAGTTTCCTCTCCTACCCTAAGCCAGGTCTCATTAATAGCCAAGACATCGATATCATGTCGAGTGCAAGTCGCTATAAAATTGTCATGGTTTGTACCAAGTGAACCCGCATTATACAAACCTATCTTCAGTTGTTTGTTAATCATTGCATACAATGAAACATAAGTGTTTTGAGTAGTGGAGTGGTTCTCTTTTAGAAGTGAACAATGAATTTAAGCGTGATGTCGTGTATAGGTTATTTACTATTTTGTATACCGCGGGAATTTTGCATTTATCCGGAAAATAGCATCCTATGTTAATTAAGGACAGTGTATCTTTTCTATTAGTGAAAGACATTTAAAAAAAAATAATCTTAATAAAATAAAATAAAATATAATGAGCTCCGAAGTTGAATTTTTATTTCTATCCCTTGGGAATTTTGCATTTTCCCGGAAAAAAGTAGCCTGTGTCAATAAAGGATAGTGTAACTTTTTACTGGTAAAAGATTTTTTTTTAAATCGGCTCGGAAGTTTCAGAGATTATCTATCCCACAGGAATTTCCAAAAATCCTGCAATAAGTTTTTTTGCTGTTATGTATGACGATTTACGTTTATACTGAATTTGAAAAGTTTAGTACTTAATTGTAGTTACGGAGATAGGATCCAGTTGATTTGAGTATATAAACCCTGATTTATCCTTATCCCGTGGATATTTTCAAAATTATTGATATTAGCTTTATACCTGTTCTAATAGTCTACTTGCATGCCACATTGGACCAGTTTAGTAATCTTCGTTATGGGGATAGGGTCACTCTCGATTGATGAAATATATACATCCCGTATATTTTCCTCAAACTAAATTTCAAACAGAATCACAATTTGCTTTATTCCAATATTTGTCTAACTTATATACTGACTTCACGGATGATATTTTTATTGTCGTTGGCGATTTTAACATTGGTGAAATTGCATGGGTTCCTCAAAAGGGCTGTCCAAATCAATTTGTAATTGGAAATTCAAACCTTACTTACTTGGCCGCTCAATTGTCGACATTCTTGAGTTTTACAAATTGGTCTCAATATAACAACATTCCAAACAAAAACAATAGACAACTAGATTTAGTTTTATCAAATATTAATTGTAGTTTATCCTCCGTAGACCCATTGGTGCCTATTGATGGTCACCATCCAGTATTTTGTTTGGAGATTGACACGGGACTCAACGACAATTATTTAAAACCTGCCCATTATACAGTACGCCGCTTTTTTGCTGCCGACTATGAGTTAATAAATGAGCAGTTGGAGAGAGTTGATTGGAATTATATTTTTTCGCACAATGATGTCGAACGCGCTCTTAATGACTTTTATATTATTATAAACAAAGTAATTAGTGATTTGGTCCCAACTAAGTTAATAAATAATAACGTTAAAAAGTTTCCTGAATGGTACTCCCGTCCTTTAATCAGTTTGATACGTAAAAAAGCAAAACTTCACAAAAAATGGAAAATTTATAATAGAAAATCAGATTATGATACCTTTTCAGAACTACGTGCTAAAGTAAAAACAATGGAGGAATACTGCTATAATGTATTTATCGCAAGAACTGAATATAATATACGTAAAAATTCTAAATCATTTTGGACGTATTTAAAATCCAAGAAACAAAACAGTGGTAT
The DNA here is from genome assembly GCA_947859365.1 of Archips crataeganus. Lineage (NCBI taxonomy): Eukaryota > Metazoa > Arthropoda > Insecta > Lepidoptera > Tortricidae > Archips > Archips crataeganus. Next base: position 2,072,896 of record OX402071.1, on the reverse strand, counting down.
TCCTGAAACTCTTTACTTGGATGGTAGTACTGCTACTGATGGCCAAAATATTGCTGTCCTATTTAATTCATTTTTTCAATCTGTTTTTGTTCAGGATAAAAATATATCATCTACGCTTGATTTCGGTCATAAACTGGAAAGCATATATCAGGACTGCATTATTAGTGATATTGACATAACGCCAAGCATTGTGGATAAGTATCTTAAAGATCTGAATACCTCAAAGGGTAGTGGACCCGATGGTATACATCCCGTGTTTTGGAAAAGATGCCGAAATACATTGAAGTTTCCTATCTCCATTTTATTTAATATCTCATTAAAAACTGGTATTTTGCCAAGTTATTGGAAGCGCTCAATCGTAGTTCCTATTTTCAAAAGTGGCGACAAACATGATATAAAGAATTACCGTGGAATCTCTAAATTATCTGTCATCCCCAAACTTTTCGAAAAAATAATTTATGATCACATTTATCCAGCTTTAAGACCAAAGCTTATCTCGCAGCAACATGGATTCATTAATAAACGATCGACAGAGTCAAATCTTTGCGAGCTATTAGACTATTCACTGGAAGCAATGGATAGAGGTTTTCAAGTTGACTGTATTTATACAGATTACTCGAAAGCATTTGACAAAATCTCGCACTCTATACTTGTTAAAAAGCTCGAAGTGTTTGGAGTACACGGTAGTCTGTTGAGATGGCTCACATCTTACCTTCGAAATCGAACCCAAGCAGTAACTGTCAAAGGTTACACTTCTAGCTTTATTCCTATTTCGTCCGGTGTTCCTCAGGGCTCCCATTTGGGTCCCTTGTTGTTTAATGTTTTTATAAATGACGTAATCAATTGTTTCCATCATTCTAATGTTTTGTTATACGCCGACGATACAAAAATATATTCTGTAATAAAATCAATGACAGACTGCTATAATCTTCAGAGTGATTTGGACAGACTTGGTGAGTATTGTGTTGTTAATGGACTTTACCTTAATGTTGAAAAATGTCATTCTATAACGTTTTCTCGCAAGAAAAACTGTTTCTCATTCAATTACTCGCTCAAGAATACAACTCTTAAAAACGTCACAGAAGTAAAAGATCTCGGCGTGTATCTTGACAATGAACTGCAACTTTCTTCTCATGTTACTAAAATTGTTTCAAAAGCTTATAAAATGTTAGGGTTTATTTTTCGCCAGGGAAGGGATTTTAAAGACCCCAGAACTATGCAACTTCTTTTTAATGCTTTGGTTCGTTCAAATTTGGAGTATGCATCTTCAATCTGGAGTCCTTATTTTCACGTGCATATCGACGCAATAGAAAGAATCCAACGCAAATTTATTAGGCGCATGAATTGGAAATATAAATCATATGACGATAAGAGTATCTTGTCTCTCGAAATGCGTCGTGATATCAAAGATCAGTCATTTCTGTACAAGATTATTAATGGCCATATTGATTCTCCAAATTTACTGACAAAGATATTCTTCAGATGCCCCAAACGACAAACTCGTTCTTCTTATCTATTTGCCGTTCCCCTTAGTCGTACTGCATACGCAAGAAATAGACTTCTTTTGAGAGCATGTAAAAGGCATAATGAACTATTTTCTTGTGTAGATATGTTTTGCATGAACTTGAATCAATTTGTTTCTGCACTTACTTCTTTACTAAGAAGTGAATAAATAGCTACAGATTGTGTGTGATTTTGAATATATTTGCTGCTTTGTAATATAAAGATGATTTGATAGTTTTTAATTTTAATTTTTGCGTATACATGGTAGGTTACCTATAAATTGAGAAAATTTGAAAGGACTTGTTTATTTAAATAATTATAAGTAAAAATCTTACTTTGTTAACAAGGTACTAGATATGTTAATTTGCATATGAATTGTTTTTCTTTTTTAAATATTTATTACTCGTTAAGCTCGAGCAACAAAAAAAATGATTTTTGTATATAAGTGGAAACTGCGTTGGCTTATGTATATGTTAATGTGTCTTTATATTCAATTGTGTTATATTTGCTGTTTGTTTCCCAAATAAATAAAAAATAAAAATATTCCTTATCCCGTGGGAATTCCGGAAAATTCTTTCTTATCGGATGCCTACGTCATACAAAGGACACATCCTCCAAGTTTCAGGTCTCTACATACAGCGGTTTAGGCTGTGCGTTAATCCGCCAGTCAGTCATTTAGGACTTCAAGACAAAGCATTTTATATGTATTTGCATTGCACCAAGGTTTTATGCGAGTTCAACAATGATGTTTGAATACTCAATTCGATTTTATTCGAAAAAGGTTGAACTCACATACAAGCTTCATCATCATCATCATCATTTCAGCCGTAGGACGTCCACTCATAGGCCTCCCTCATTGCCGCCCAATTATTACGGTTGGAAGCGACTTGCATCCACTCTGAACCTGCGGCCTTCACCAAAACGTCCGTCCATCTCGTTGGTGGACGTCCCACGCTGCGCTTGTAAAATCAAAAGCTTGGTAAAATGCAAATACTTATTATAATTAGTTATTATCCAGAGATCAGATCAGGAAGTGGTTGACAAACATAGACAAATGGTTTGCAAAATTTGAAGTTTTGAAGTTTCGTTTCGTTTACATTGTGTCAAAATAAAATGTAATTTAAATCAAAAGCACTTAGGAGTATTCATATCAACTTCGAAGCAAATCACCCCCAAAATAACTTTCTACTCCTTTTTAACCCCGTCAAGGGATGAATTTCAATAAAATACGAAACACGTCTTCCAACAATTCTGTTAAAGAATATTTATGCAAAATTTGAAGTAGATTGGACCAAGGAATCACGTTGTCCCATACAAACTTTGCCCCCCTTTTTTACCCCCTTAGGAGTAGAACTACGAAAAATCCTTTCTTATCGGATGCCTACGTCATACAAAGAACACACCCTCCAAGTTTCAGGTCTCTACGATCAGCGGTATAGGCTGTGCGTTGATCCGTCAGTCAGGACAAAGGATTTTATATGTATAGACTAGCTTTTGCCCGCGACTTCGTCCGCGTAGTTTTCCAATTTGTGGTAAAGCTTCTTCATCTCTTTCATTGTATAAAACAAAAATCCGGCAACGGCAACATCCATCATTATTAATATTATTATCATTTCATCATCATCAGATCAGTTCGTGAATATTATAAATCTCGTTTATTCTCTATCCCGTGGGAATTTCAACAAATTTGTCCTTATTCTAAGCAAATTTTCGCTTATTTTTATCCCGCGGGAATTTTGCGTTTTCCCCGAGAAAAAGTAGCCTATGTCCTTAGAGGTGTGTAGCTTTCTACCGGTAAAAGAAGTTTTAAAATCAGCCCCGTAGTTGAATTCACTTATTTTTTTCCCGTGGGAATTTTGCTTTTTCACGGAGAAAAATAGTCTATGTAAATAATGGTTGGTGTAGCTTCCTATTGGTGAAAGAAATTTTCAAATCAGCCCTCAAGTGATATTCACTTCTTTCTATCCCACGGGAATTTTGCATTTTACCGAATAAATAGTAGGTAGCCTAGCCTATACAAATAAAGGATGATGTCGCTTTCTATTGGTATTTTTTTTTAAACTCAGCCCCGAAGTTAAATAGTTATGTCAATAAAGGATAGTGTAACTTTTTACTGGTAAAAGATTTTTTTTAATCGGCTTGGAAGTTTCAGAGATTATCTATCCCACAGGAATTTCCAAAAATCCAGCAATACGTTTTTTTGCTGTTATATATGACCATTTACGTTTATACTGAATTTGAAAAGTTTAGTAATTGTAGTTACGGAGATCCAGTTGATTTGAGTATATAAATCTTGATTTATCCTTATCCCGTGGGAATTTTTAAAATTATTGAAATTAGCTTTATACTTATTCTAATAGTCTGCTTGCATGCCCAATTTGAACAGTTTAGTAATCTTCGTTATGGGGATAGGGTCACTCTTGATTGATGAAATATATACATCCCGTATATTCCTTATCTCGTGGGAATTCCGGAAAATTCTTTCTTATCGGATGCCTATTTCATACAAAGAACACATCGTCCAAGTTTCAGGTCTCTACATACAGCGGTTTAGGCTGTGTGTTCATCCGCCAGTCAATCATTTAGGACTTCAGGACAAAGCATTTTATATGTATTTGCATTGCACCAAGCTTTTAGGCGAGTTCAACAATGATGTTTGAATACTCAATCCGATTTTATTCGAAAAAGGTTGAACTCACATAAAAGCTTCATCTTCATCATTTCAGCCGTAGGACGTCCACTGCACTGCTGGACATAGGCCTCCCTCATTGACGCCTAATCATTACGGTTGGAAGCGATTTGCATCTACCCTGAACCTGCGGCCTTCACCAAAACGTCCGTCCATCTGGTTGGTGGACGTCCCACGCTGCGCTTGTAAAAGCAAAACCTTGGTGAAATGCAAATACTTCTACATATAATTAGTTATTATCAGAGATCAGATCAGGAAGTGGTTGACAAACGTAGACAAATGGTTTGCAAAATTTGAAGTTTCGTTTCGTTTACATTGTGTCAAAATAAAAAGTAATTTAAATCATAAGCACTAAGGAGTATTGATATCAACTTCGAAGCAAATCACCCACAAAATAACTTTCTACTCCTTTTTAACCCCGTCAAGGGATGAATTTTAATAAAATACGAAACACGTCTTCCATCAATTCTGTTATAGAATGTTTATGCAAAATTTGAAGCAGATTGGACCAAGGAATCACGTTGTCCCATACAAACTTTGCCCCCCTTTTTTACCCCCTTAGGAGTAGAACTACGAAAAATCCTTTCTTATCGGATGCCTACGTCATACAAAGAACACATCCTCCAAGTTTCAGGTCTCTACGATCAGCGGTTTAGGCTGTGCGTTGATCCGTCAGTCAGGACAAAGGATTTTATATGTATAGATTACACTCCAGGTACTTAAACTTTTTATTCTTACAATAAATAGACTTGCGTTTGACCACAATCGCGCCTGATGGAAAACGGAAATGAGGTCTACGATGGAGCACGCTTACCTATAGCTAAACCGTTTAAATATGAGTCCTCGCCCGCGCAGTACGGGGGCTGCGGGGTATGACGACAAAGGTGAGAGGTGCGGGCGGCAGGCACACGAGGCGCGCTCGCCGCTCGCACTTCTCCAGGCCCCTTTGTCGTCATACCCCCCAGCCCCTGTACCGCGAGGGCGAGGACTCATCTAAACGGTCTAGCTATACCTAAATGCTCATTCGCCCTAGACTTGAAAACAGCCGGGGCCCAATTGCATAACAAATTACCAGCTAATAGTATTAGCTATTTAGTATTGAAATTCACTAATGCTATTAGCTTGTAACTTGTTATGCAATTGGGCCCTGGCTGTTTTCAAGTCTAGGGCGAATGAAGATTCAAATCTATTTTTATTGCCATCCATAAAAATCAAAATTAAAACGATTATTTTATCCCAATATCCTCAAATAACAGACGATGCATGCGGCACTTTGCAATTTCCTAATTTTTTTTAAATTTGACTTTTCCTTTCAATTTCCTTGGGTACCCAAACAATACATCCAGACAAAGGGCTTGTTTCCCTATTTATTCCCGTTTTGTCATTTCGGGGCGCCAATTGGAACGGAAAATCGGAAATTGAGTAATAGGGTGCAGACCGAGTGTGTGCACAACGTATGCTGCGGAGTTAAACATAATGATGCGTTTGAATAAGGGGTATCCTATTATCTCGCCTCATTCGTTTCTTATTTCGTCTCATTCTGTAATCGTCACTTCGTCTTGTTCGTTATCCGTCGTTATCTTATTTGGTCAAATTATGTAACTTGTCTCTCTCTTAATAAGTCTTATTCGTTTTTCGTCACGGTCTTCCTTGGACTCGTTCGTCGTTCTTCCCTTTCGCTTTTTGAATGCACTTTAATATTTCGCAAACGAATCACTATTATATCGAAAAATCATCTTCGCAACCTTGGAATAATTTTAAAACACCTATCCATTATCCAACGATACTCCACACTGTAAGGTTAGACGAGAAAAAAAAACACCCCTACTAAATATACGTCTATGGGAGGTACCTACTAGAGGTGTGCGCCGATGGCTAAATTATCGGCGGCGGCGCGTAATCGGCGTGACCGGCGTAAATGAAGGAAATTAATAATTAATGAAAATAGCAGTTTACTTTCACTCGTTTACGACTCGTTTATTGTTTATTGTATTTTAACCTCCTGCATAAAAGTTCCACAATTAGGAATGGAGGGAGGCACCGCACTTCCAGCATCAAGGCGCGAATTTTCCGCAAAAAGAGAGGCAAACAGGTTCGCCTTCTGCACTGTAGTGTGAGCTAGCGACTTATTCAACTTCAGCAACGGTGCCAGTGACGGGCGACAGACATTTTACGAGTGAAAGTAAACTGTTATTTTCATTAATAATTAATTGCCTTCATTTATGCCGATCACGCCGATTACGCGCCGCCGCCGAGATTTAGCCATCGGCGCACACCTCTAGTACCTACCCTAAAATTTTTTTTTCTAAATTTTATTTTTTCTCTCTGTCCGGATAATTGCAACACATGCCCATGAAAAATTGCGGGTACCGATTGGACGGAGTGGCGCAGGACCGCTTTGTTTGGCAAACATTGTGGAGGCCCATGTTCAGCAGTGAACGTCTTTCGACTGAAATGATGACGATAATGATTATAATCTAGTGCTGCTTGATGGCGGCGTGAAATTACGCTTCCATAAAGTGATAATTCGGCCTTGCGCTTGACTTGGCGGCGGCACTGCCGTGCTCCCAAATATCAATGAACGTACAGTCGACTACAAAAAGATCGATACCGCCAAAGTTACAAAGATATGTATACACACCTTTATTGACTTAACATTAAGGTCGTGTATACATATTTTTGTAACTTTGGCCGTATCGATTTTTTTGTAGTCGACTGTACATAGTCCTATTTCAGAAACACGGTTATTACCTACTAAGATAAAGATAAGAATTATTTCCTTAGAGACCAAGTTCACAATGTACAGAGTCGCTCGGCGCATTGATAGGAAATGAAAAAAAAATTGACGACAAGGCGGCAGATGTTTTTATAAAATTTCACTTCAAAGTCCACAGAGATGTTTTGTTTAACAAGAAGTTTTTAGCTTTTATAACAGTGAGTACGGCTGACATAATAATATTACAGACTAATTATTATCTTTAAAAGTCAATATGACATAGCCTTACCTATTGTAGGAACTGTGATAAATATGTCATTATAATTATTTCAATTCTATTGGTTAACAGGTTCCCTGTCCTATGAGGCACATGTGCCTCATGTCTGACTTTACTGGTACGTCCATGAAGCACATGTGCCTCATAACTCTATGAGCGTTTAATGTCATTGTTACTATGGGGAAGTGTCGAAAGAACGCCGCACATTGCTTCGGGGCAGGAAATCTGTTAATAATGTAAAATTGTTTGGTCGATCTTTTATTTAGCATGTTATGTTACTTGGAAAAAACATTCGTTATTATTGAGCCTTTTGATCAGTATAATTACGGGTTGTTTGTACCATTTGGTGGGTTCGCTTCCCGATTGAGAAGGGGAATAGTCAAAAATAATTGAATGCAGATTTGATTGTTTATAAAATCAAAATGGCATCTTTTTTCAATACAATTTTCCATCTACAATGTTCAAGATACTTTCCCTCTATGTGGTAATTATACGGGTATTAACTCGTGGCACGTCCTGTATAACTTTCTAAATTATATATCGTTCTCTTATATTGTTTATAAGGAATAAGAATGGATATTTGGAAATTTAACACTTATCTAAACTAAAACATTTACTTTTCTCACCCGCGACCTTAAGGTCAAGCTTAAGATCGCGGGTGAGCAAAGTACCTAATTGTTTCAGTTCATTGATATGAGCCTTCGCAAATTAACGCCTGATTTGGTGAAGAACTTTATTTTGGATAAGGAAGTAATATATTCAATAAACATGTACCTATGTGCATACATAACATTACAAAAAGTACCCACATACATAATATATTACAAAGTAAGTAAAACAAAAAACACACCCCACTACCAAAACTTAAAACCCCTACAATGCAATAAATTACTTATCAAAACTGATAAAACATTTACATTTTTCCACCAAAGAATACCATAAATTTTATCACTGCGGGAAATACAAAAACAATGCTTAATTATAACCATTAATTATATATATTCCTAACATCTCCACACCATGCAATATTACAAACAATCCAATTCGCATTCCATTTAGTAAATAATTCCTGTAAAAACCACTAACTCACGTCGACCGTACCAATACGCTGCGAAGGGTTGTTTTTGTATGAAATCTGTATGGAATGCCTGGCTACCTCTTTCGTGACGCCAGTCGCAATGAAATCGGCTCGTGGCAGGCAACCAATTAAAATACAAGAGCTTGGCTATGGGGCCGAAATGTATGGGATTAATATACTAATACCAGCTGTCCTCCTAAGGTCACCAGTCCAACGTGTCGCAGGGCGTCCCACACTACGTTTTCCCAAACGTGGTCTCCACTCCAGGACACGTCTGCTTCAACGATTGTCAGTTGTACGGCAAACGTGACCAGCCCATTGCCACTTCAGCGTGCTAATCCTTCGGGCTATGTCGATGACTTTCGTCTTTTGTCTTATGTGCTCGTTGCCCGCAAGGCCCCGGCCTATCTCTCAACGAGATACCAAGCATAGCCCTCTCCATAGCACGCTGAGCGACTCTGAACTTATGGACTAGTCCTCCTGTGAGTGTCCACGTCTCTGCAGCGTAAGTCATAACTGACCTTACCACTTGACCTGACCTTAGGAGGACAGCTGGCAATGGGTGGATGAGGATAGCCCAGAATCGCGAGTATTGGCGCAATATGAGAGAGGCCTACGTCCAGCAGTGGACGGACAATTGCTGTTAGATAGAATATACTAATACTAGTTAAGTATGAAGTATCTTTTTCTATTTTTTTTTCCAACTAATAAATAAAAAATAAAAAAATGTAAAAGTAATAAAAAAATTAAGTTGAAAAAAAATAAATAGAAAAAGATACTTCATACTTAACTTGTAAAAGTTGGCTTAGTAGCGCCATCTCTTGGTCCAGGTGAGCGGATAGCTCCGAAGGAGTGTTAAAGTCTCTCGGTAGAGGGCATAACATAGATGCGCGCTTTATCACTGCGTAATGTGATTATAACAGACTGAAGTGTACGATGTATGGGAAAAATTCGTCGCTAACTTCTAGACCAGTGATGGTGTAGGGGTAAGCACGCAGCACGGAACGCTGCGGACCTGGGTTCGATTCCCAGCATTGGTCTTTTTTCTGGGGGTTTTTTCTGTGCATCTATATTTCGGTTTGTATTTAGTTTGAAATATATACTAATACTGTTATTCCGACTAACAATCAGTTGCAAGAGTGACAAACGGTATATTTCACATATTTGACACGAATTTCCGATATTAGGTACTTATAGGGTTTCAAAACTTCCTATTGAAATTTGGTATTGAAGTCGGTGGCCCAAGGACGCCTAACGTTAATAAATGAATTTTAAACATGGTGGCCATTTTTGGGTGTAAAATAAGAAAATATTTTTACGCAATCCGATTTTTTTTTTTCAAAACACTGCTATTATTTTATATTAACCACTAGCCGTTGCCTACGACTTCGTCTGCGAAGAATCCGTAAACCGCTTTGCAATTTTCCGGGATAAAAACGAATGTTTTTCCCAGAGTCTTAAACATTTTCCATAGGTACCAAATTTCAAGGAAATCGGCGGAAAGGAAGTAGAGTTACTCTCACATTTTTAATCGCCAGTCGATGTCATATCGTATCAGGAGCTGAAGACGTTGGTAGAGGACCGAACAGAGTGGCGAATACTCCATCGACAAGAGCTGGGCTCTAAAATTGATGATAATGGTGCTCAATCATCATACCAGCCTATACACGTCCCACTACAGGGCACAGGCCTCCTCTCAGAATGAGAGGGCTTGGGCTATAGTTCCCACGCGGGCCCAGTGTGGATTGGAAACTTCACACACACCATTGAATTTCTTTGCAGGTGTAAACAGGTGTCCTCACGATGTTTTGCTTCACCGTAAAGCTCATGGAAAATTTGCACATAAATTCCGAAAAACTCAGAGGTGCGAGCCGGGATTTGAACCCTCTGCTTGAGCGGTTATAGGTCAAACCACTGGGCCACCACGGCTATAATAATAAATTAGCATGGATTCCTAAATTCGTGAACCCCACCATCCTTGAAGCTTGGAGCGAGAAACTCTGAAACAAAAGCCAATCGAGTACAAATTGACGTGCAGCGCTGTCACTATTGTTCTTCTGTCCCCCTCTGACCCGCGCCATGCCAGCGTGCTAGAGCGAGACACAAGACCCATGCACAATGACATTTTGAATTTCCGAGTAAGTTGTTGTGAATTTGTCGAGTGCTTGAGTGCGGTAGAATTTTTAGCACTGTTTTTGATTATGCCAATTTGTTAGCTTAAGTTGGTACAATGGTGGTTTTTCTCGTTGAAATGGTGATGAAATTGGAATTAAAATTAATAAAGGGGTCGATTCGTAATATAATATACTTAGTAGGTAAGGTTACAGTTAATTGCTATTACACTATGAGGGAATATTTAGAAGAATAAGTAATCGTCACCATCATCATTTCAGCCGAAAGACGTCCACTGCTGAACATAGGCCTCCTCCTAGGTTCGCCAAACAGATCGGTCCTGCGCCATCCGCATCCAACGCGATTCCGCAACCTTAACCAGTTCGTCGCTCTATCTTGTTGGAGGCCTACCTACACTGCGTCTTCCGGTCCGTGGCCGCCACTCGAGAACCTTTTTGCCCCATCGGCCATCAGTTCTATGAGCGATGTGCCCTGCCCACTGCCACTTGAAACTAGCTCTAGCGACAGTCTAGTGGATATACATCCACCGGGATGATAATGACACAAACAAAACCTGATTACGTAGGAATATCGGGATGAAAAGTAGCTTATGCGTTAATTTTAATTCTCTACATATTTGTCGAAAACCAAACCCCTACTAATACGTGTGCAATTTAACGTATTAAAGTACCACCGCCCGTATAATGCGACCACAGGACTCCAATCACTACGATTCTAATTTTCATTGCCGCCCTATCGCGGTGGCGTTTGATGATCGCGCTTTCTATTTGTTGACGGCATTTTGTGGCAACGCTTTTTGTGTGGGAATGTTGTAGAACTATCGTTGTCAATTTATACTTTTCGATGTTTTTAAGGGTTTCGTACCTCAAAAGGAAAAAAAGGAACCCTTATGGGATCACTGTTGTCCGACTCGCACTTAGCTGGTTTTTATTTGTATTTATAAATAGAACTCTTTATTTGTTCGAGTTTTGGTTGCATTGTTACAAAGTAACCTAACCTATAGAGTTCTACAGTATAACCATTTCAAAATTCTTGAATAACTAATGATTAAGGCCGCACCGAACCAAACCGAACCGAACTAAACAGAGAACCAAAGTTATCGACATAGCCCACCTCATTAGCACGCTGAAGTGGCAATGGGCAGGCCATATAACCCGAAGAACCGATAACCGTTGGGGTAGACGAGTTCTTGAGTGGAGAGCACGGATCGGCAAACGTAGCGTCCTCAGACTCGGTGGAGCGATGATCTTCGCAAGGCGGCTGGCAAGAGCTGGATGAGAGTGGCCGAGGATCGTGCTCAGTGGCGTGCCATGGGAGAGGCCTATGTTCAGCAGTGGACGAACATAGGCTGATGATGATGAAGGCCGCACCGAGGTTCTTGCGCTAATCGATTATAGGTGTTCTATGCACTCGTGTATGTGTTCGTGAGAGAGGCTAGAATCAAAGCCGTGCGTAAACGGCAACGTATCGTCAGACGTTCGTCATGTAGCTTGTGCTGCTCCGTGGACACACTTTCGTTCTTTTGTACGCAAGCTGCATGCAGTCGGCACGCAAGCGTAAAATGACGAAAGCGTGCGTCTGACGTGCAGCTACGTGGACAGTAGGGCGACACAGTTCCCCGTCCAATGGCCGAAGGAGAACTAACGCAACTAACTATACGGACAAGGGGGAAGCACGATGGCTCAAGATAGTTTCGTCAGACCGCGCGTGTAGGTATTTTCATCGTATTACTAAAACTAATACATATTTTAAAAACGTAAATAGCAACACTATTAACATTCAAAAAGTCATGACCTGCAGTGCAGTATTTACTCCGTACTTATTTTATTTTTTAGGGATGACTTTGGATTTTATTTCGATCGAGTAAACTACAAAAACTACTTGAAAATCACTGGTCTGGTCATTAGAGTGAAGTGAAAGAATTTCAAAACTAAAGCTTTGCTAGTAATGATATAGCAAGGGATTAAATGAATGCAATAAATGCGCCAAAAGCTCGGTGTGCCCTTAATAAAAGCTTATACAATTTGCTATCTCACATGCATTGTTGCATTTCAATCGCTGCATATTTAATACCCAGTTTAGGGCGTTTAGTGGAGCGTTTCAACCGCATTTGTCTGGTCAGATTTTTTAAGAAATGGCAGAAGATTCTGAAACAGTTTGGAGTTATAAGGTAGACGTACAGGACCTCTATTATACAGGATGGAAAAAACGAACGCAACTTGGAGGGCCTTAAATATTGGAAATAGCACATTCTATGTTAAGGTGACACTCCTTTATTTTTTTAAATAATTAATACTACATTTATGGATTTTTAAAAATCGCTTGTTTAGTCGGTACTCATCAAATAAGACAAAAATAAAATGCCGTATTTTATGATGCAGACCCCAAGGGTTACTGATAAGGTTTATGTATCTCTGAAAACATACACAATCAAAATAACAGAAGGCCATGAATTGAAAACTCCCACCCGTCACGGAAAATCGACCGCAACTAGGCAGGTACTTGCATTTTATTTTTGTCGCATTTGAAGCGATTTTTCAAAAATCCATATATGCAGTATTTGTTGTTTTTAAAAATAAAGGAATATCTCCTTGACAATGAGTGTGTTATTTCTAATATTTAAGGTAGGTAGTTGCCCTGATGTAACGTTCGTTTTTTCCACCCTGTATACCCGAAAGCCCCATTAAAAACTACAGCCATTTCATAAATAATATATGACGGCGAATTTGATGATTTATTTGTAATAACTATAAATTAAAAAATTTAAAACCCCTAACGCAATTTGGTCAAGTAAATGCCCATTATGCGTCTAAGATCCCTTCCACAGCTAACAAAAGAGCTGATAACTTTGAAACGGCTAAACCAATTTTGATGAAACATATATAAGAACCATCACCAAGAAACTCGCTTTTTAATAATAAAAACCGCATTCAAATCGGTTCGCCCGATTAAAAGCTATGATGGCACAGACAGACACACACACATAGCAGTCAAACTTATAATACCTCCTTTTGGGTATGTATTACAATACCGAAGTACGAAAGACCGAATGTATTAAAACATCGAATGGGTCAAAAGACCGACACGATTTTTTTCTGAGACCGTAAACTTTTCAGAATTTATTAAAACGGCATCATACAGAACCCATTAGGTTAGGTTAGGTTTGTTTTATAACAATCTTAAAAAGTTAACGGTTTCAGAAAAAAATCGTGTCGGTCTTTTGACCCATTCGATGTTTTAATACATTCGGTCTTTCGTACTTCGGTATTGTAATACATACCCCTCCTTTTTGTGTCGGGGGTTAAAAATTTGTCCAGATAAACGAGGCGGGCAAAACGCTTGAGTAAACGCCCTTTACCGTATCAAAATACCACCGACAGTATAACTCAACCACACGAGTCCAATCACTACAATTCTAATTTTCATTACCGCCCGACCGCGGCAACGTTTGAATTTGCTGATGGCATTTGTAGCGACGCGCTTTGCGCGGCAACGTTACACTAGGGATGGGGTAGTGGAACTATCGACAAATGGTCGAGTGTTTTGATTTTTTGACGTGACAACGTCTAATAAATCGATGAACGCCGGCTGCACGCTCGAAAAAGGATGACAGGATGTCACGTTCATAACGCATTGTCCCGTTACGCGTCCCGTACGCTCGAGCCGATGAACGATCGGAGCGAGAGCGCGGCACGAGCGAGCGAAAGGCACAATCGGCTTGAGCGATCGACATCAATGTTTTGTTATGACGTTGTCACGTTAAACTATCGTCCGTAAACCGACTTTACAGACAACTGGTTTTTTCTACTTCTGTACTTTTATCGGTTTTTTATATCGTTGCGAACAATTAAACAAGAACATAGATAACATGACTTCAGAAAAGTCTATACCTACCTATACCCTGTTACCCATAAAAGCACTTGTGTTTGAATTTCGTTTACGATACACCGAGCGGCCACAGATTATTAAATGTAGGTTACACTCAACACTAAAGCCCAGTTTAGACCTGCAAGGAAAACCGTGCAAGTTGCACTACACTTGCACGATTTTTCTTGCAGGTGTAAACTCGGCTTAAAACAAGCAACTGAGTTCATGCGACTTTTATTAAAAATATAACGTTCCGAGATATTTTTTTACTGCCAACATAAGAAAAATCTATTATTTAATATCGAAAGACAATTAAAGAAGAAGAAGAAAAAGAAAATAATAAAGAAATAATGAAGAAGAGAATAGATAACGAAAATAAAATGGATAAATAAATAAGATGTTTTCTAGGGCCTATTGTTGCCACATTTTTAAAATACGTATTTGTTTTAGTAATACGATGAAAAAACCTAAATACACGCGCGGTCTGACCAAAGTATCTTGAGCCGCCGTGCTTCCCCCCCGTCCGTATAGTTAGTCGCGTGAGTTCTCCTTCGGCCATCGGACGAGGAACTTGTGTCCCTTGCTACACATACATAATAATAAATCGATTAGCGCAAAAAGCTCGATGCGGCCTTATTTGTATCGATAATTTTCGTGTCACGAAGAAAATTTTTGGTAGGTACTTATTTTAACTACATGACGTGTTCAGGTGTCGTATGCGTGACACTTTGAACTTCATCCTTAAACCGGGTTTACATCTTATATACAGTTTTATTTTTGCCGGTTTATCGACTTTTGTGACGTCACTAAAACATTTCAATAATTAAGCAGAAAGCTGGTAACTGTGACGTCATCTGCGCAATGCCTGATTATCATGCACTTGGTTAGTATTTAGAAAGGATCGTTCCGAAGGTATGAAACAAACAAGAGAGGCTGACAGTATATCACTCCTCAACATCATCTCGGCCAATATACGTCCCACTGGAGGGCACAGGCCTTCCCTCACAATGAGAGAGCTTGGTAGTTCTCACGCGAGGCAAGTGCGGATTGGGCACAAAATCAAAAACAAAAGTTTATTTTTGTAATTAGGTTGTTAACCTAAGGGCTAATTTACATGTTTTTTTAGGGTTCCGTACCCAAAGGGTAAAAACGGGACCCTATTACTGAGACTCCGTTGTCTGTTTGTCCGTCTGTCACTAGGCTGTATCTCATGAACTGTGATAGCTAGACAGTTGAAATTTTCACAGATGATGTATTTCGGTTGCTGCTATAACAAAAAATACTAAAAAACAGAATAAAATATTTAAAGGGGCTCCCATACAACAAACGTGATTTTTTGCTAGTTTTTGCTCGATATCGATAACGGCAACAGGTAGACACTTTTAATATATTTACAGAATATTTAGTTATACATTCAATTTAAAAATAAATAATTAAATTAAAATAAAACAAATATTTAAAGGGGGCTCCCATAACACAAACGTGATTTTTTTGCCTTTTTTTATAGATAATGGTACGGAACCCTTCGTGATCGAGTCCGACTCGCACTTGGCCGGTTTTTTAGTATTTGTTGTTATAGCGACACCCGAAATTACATCATCTGTGAAAATTTCAACTGTCTAGCTGTCACGGTTCTTGAGATACAGCCTGGTGACAGACGAACGGACGGACGGACGGACAGCGAAGTCTCAGTAATAGGGTACCGTTTTTACCGTTTGGGTACGGAACCCTAGAAAAACACGGTGTATATTAACTACTCGTAGTGGGTGTCTTAAGGCTGAAATGATGATGATGGCGATGACAGTTGAGTTATAAACAGGACCACTAGTACTAGTACCTATACTCCATTTAATTTAGAATTATAAAACACAACAACATTATATTGCGGACCGTGAACTGTAATCTCTTTACAATTTGTACTAGAGTAACAATTGACGACACGCAAATAAAGTGACATTAAAACAATTTTATTTTGCGGCTCCCAGACTATTGTACTATAGTACTATTTGCTAGGTAAGAAATAGTTGACGAGCCGCAATATAATGATGTTGTGGTCTTCAATTCTAAATTAAATGAAGTATACTTCATACTAACAAACCTCCGTAGTGATAATTATCTCGAGTTGGTCATTATAATTGGTAATGAATGACGCTTTCGAGAATTAATTATTATATAATATCCTAATCAAAATTAGGTAAAATAGACCAATATTATGTTACGGCCATTGTGAACTAATATGAACAGGAGTAGATGATAGTATGGAGATAGCTTGAAACGCTGGGATGAGGATAGAATAGTTTTGTCCGGGAAAATTGTAAAGTTCCCGCGGGATAACAAAAACATCATGATTTTTACAAATTTGTCAAGCCAATATCACTTTGCTTGCGTGATTAACGGTTTACTAATGTTTCGCAAATTACGTTTCCCAAACTGATTCATTTTGCAAATGTTTCATTTCCCAAATGTTTATTTTTTCTGAAACTGTAAACTTTTCAGGATTGTTATAAAACAAACCTAACCTAACCTAACCTAGCCTACAGAATAGTCCTGAAATATATTCTGAATAGTTTACAGTTTCAGAAAAAATAAACATTTGGGAAATGATGTTCCAAATGATAATCAGTTTGGGAAACGTAATTTGCCAAACGAAAGTACATCGTGATTGAACATATACATACACAATTGCAGCCATACATCATACAAAATTACAGCATATTAGTATTATCAATTGAAATCCATGCAAGAACTAAACTCACCGACATAGCTCGAAGAATCGCGAGAGTCAAGTGGCAGTGGGCAGGGCACATCGCTTGTAGAACTGATGGCCGATGGGGCGAAAAGGTTCTCGAGTGGCGTCCACGGACCGGAAGACGCAGTGCAGGTAAGCCTCCAACAAGATGGAATGATGTAGGGATCGCATTGGATGCGGATGGCACGGGACCGATCTGTTTGGCGAGCCTTGGGGGAGGCCTATGTTCAGCAGTAGACGTCTTTCGGCTGAAATGATGATGACGATGATGAGTATTAACAGTCTCTACGCTGGGGATGGACGGACAGACAGACAGACGGAGATGCCGAAACTATAAGGGTTCCTTGTAGGATACGGAACCCTAGAAAACCGACAAAGTAGCTGCACCGAAGCACTGCAAATACTCTAAGGGGTTGTAACAAAGCAGCATGTCCTACAGTGGGCATTGGGGGCAACACAGCGTGAACATCTCAAAAGTACCCCGAGTCAAGGGTATTTAGTTATCACAGTTATGGAATGTACTGGGGATTCGGTTACAAGAGACAGCGGGAGCGATGCCACCTTTAGTTTTTTTTTTTTCTGTCTACAGGTCTCCTAAAAACCGATGGATGATAATCCGTCGACAGCTGATAGTATTGCGAATTACATACATCATAAAATTACTAATTTTTAGGTTTACAGAAAATAGCTTCGGTCACTTAAAAATAAAACGAAATTTTCATACTAATTCAGTCATCTGGTAGATCCAGTAAAAGTTTGCCGAGAGTTTTGAAAATAGGTAATTTGATGGATTTTGATGCGCTCTTTTCAAATTTGAACTTTGCCACCTCGTATCCTTGCCGCTCGCGCCGCCATATTGGAAAAAAGGCGTCTAATGGCAGTTTTTGACATTATATCTTTTCCAATTAATTTTACGTAGCTATTGTAAGGTCGCAAAACAAATTAATTATTTTAGTTCAATTAGCGGTCAAACTTATCCTTCTTTTTGCATCGGAGGTTAAAAACAGAGAG
Source organism: Archips crataeganus (assembly GCA_947859365.1). Taxonomy (NCBI): domain Eukaryota; kingdom Metazoa; phylum Arthropoda; class Insecta; order Lepidoptera; family Tortricidae; genus Archips; species Archips crataeganus. The sequence continues at coordinate 2,054,873 of OX402071.1, read as the reverse complement.
CCCCAATTACGTTTACGCTTACGCTAGCACGTTAGACCACCGGCTAACGTGTCCGAGTCCGATATATGACGCCCCACATAAATCTGGCTTTGTTCTTGTGTACTGCACGACGCTAGTAACTCTAACCTTTGTTTTGGTGGCTTGGACGTTGTCTGTCGGTTCAAACGTTGCAGGTTGAACGTCATCTACTTCTAGTAAGCATTGATTATTACAAGTGCGTTGCCGGCCCTTAGGGAGATAGATAGGCTCGTTTTACACCCGACTGTCGAAGGTGGGTTACGTTTTTCGAGCGTATGTATTTATGTATGTATGTATTATTATTTGGCACGCCCTGCAGCCTAAACGGCTCAATGGAACTTGCAGTGTGAGGTGTCATTAGATTCGTCTCAGTTCCGAGAGCGACATCATCATCATCATTCCAGCCTATATAGGTACGTCCCACGCGGGCCCAGTGCGGATTGGGAACTTCACAATAAAATTGAACGACATAGGGTATATATTTTTCCGGAATTCCCATGGGAACGGGAATTATACAGGCGAGTTTTTACCGCTGAGTTGCTAAGTTGTACCGCTCCAGGAACACAGTCACAGCGGGTCGCTGGGATGATGATGATGATGATGATGACCTTTGCAATGTCCACTGGGCTTACATGACTCGCAAAATCGTGTCAATAGGCATAATAATTTGCCATAAGTTATTCCACCCAAATTGAAGGGCTATCGATTCCGTTTGTAAGCGGAATGGGAATCAGTATTGTCGGAACGAGTCTCTATTCTGCATTGGGTAAGTGATACGAGGGGGAGGTGGCTATGTGGCTTGGGGGAGGCCTATGTTCAGCAGTGGACGTCTTTCGGCTGAAATGATAATAAAGATGAAGTGATATGAAGAGTACATTGAAAGAACATGACATGTCTAGTCGCTTAAGGAACTTTTTGAGTTTTAGCGGTTTGAAAGTTAGTCATCACGAACAACTATGGTAACAATTTCTTTCAAAGAAAAAATATTTATTTATTTATTTATTACTAGCTTTTGCCCGCGGCTTCGCTCGCGTGTACTATGAGTATTCCAAAGAACCAAGATATCAAGCAAGCAAGCATACAGGCAAGCAAGCAAGCAAAAAAAAAATCATAAAGTGGAATGCATAACCTCCTCCTTTTTTAGAAGTCGGTTAAAGTGCCCTTTGCGGCCTACTTACAGTACTTATGAATTTTGAAAATTTAGCTTTCTGCAACCAGTAAAACGCAAAATCCCGTTTTTTCCCGTTCCCGTAAGAATTTCGGGAAATGTTTTCTTAATGCTCCCCTACACTCCCCAAGGAACCCACTTGCCAAATTTCAGCTTTCTACAACCAGTTAAACGAAAAATCCCGTTTTTTCCCGTTCCCGTTGGAATTTGGAAAAGTCCTCTCTCAATGCTCCTCGACACTCTCCAAGCAACCTACATACTGAATTTCAGCTTTCTACGACCAGTAAAACGAAAAATCCTGTTTTTTTCCCGTTCCCGTGGGAATTTTGGAAAGTCCTCTCTCAATCCAGCTCTACACTCCCCAAGGAACCCACTTACCAAATTTCAGCTTTCTATGACCAGTAAAACGAAAAATCCCGTTTTTCCCGTTCCCGTGGGAATTTTGGAAAGTCCCCTCTCAATGCTCCTCTACACTCCCCAAACGACCTACATGCCGAATTTCAGCTTTCTACGACCAGTAAAACGAAAAATCCCGTTTTTTCCTGTTCCCGTGGGAATATGGGAAAGTCCTCTCTCAATGCTCATCTACACTCCCCAAGCAACCTACATGCCGAATTTCAACTTTCTACGACCTGTAAAACGAAAAATCCTGTTTTTCCCGTTCCCGTAGGAATTTCGGAAATTCCTCTCTAAATCCAGCTCAACACTCCCCAAACAACCTACATGCCGAATTTCAGCTTTCTACGACCAGTAAAACGAAAAATCCCGTTTTTTCCTTATCCCATGGGAATTTATAATTACCTACATCTATGCCAAATTTGAAGAGTCTAGTAATTATAGTTCATAGGATCCCGTTGAACTGAATATATAAATCCCGTTTTTTCCTTATCCCGTGGGAATTCCCAAAAATCCTTCCTTAGTGGATGCCTACATTGTATAAGGTATCTATGTGCAAAATTTCAAGTCTCTAGGTTCAGTAGTTTGGGCTGTGCGTTGATATATCAACAGTCATTTAGTTTATTTAGACATTTCAACCCCATCGCACCCCATCCAGGGAGATGGTATTTTACGTATGCCACGTCGGATTTTAAAACCGTTGTTGTTTTCATAACCAGCGACCCGATAAACCATAGAAACAACACCCATGTTGATTTTCAGACTTTGTTACCCCTTCCCCCCCTTTTAGGGGTTGAATTCTCAAAAAACCTGAAACACGTGTTTACTCATTTATCATTAGGAGTACTTCTGTGAAGTTTCGAATAAAATAGTCGAACTAATCTTGTTTCCCCATACAAACTTTGGACCCCCGTTTCACCCCCTTAGGGTGTGAATTTTGAAAAATCCTTCCTTAGTGCACCCCTAGACCTTATAAGAAACCTACATGTCAAATTTTGAATCTCTAGGCCCAGTGGTTTGGGCTGTGCGTTGATATGTCAGTCAGTCAGTCAGTCAGTCAGTCAGTCAGTTTCTTCTTTTATATATATAGACTAGCTATTGCCCGCGACTTCACCCACGTTGTATTTTTTCTAATATTTGTTTCATAACAACCTTCTCCTAACAATAACAAACGCAACAAAAAATAATTAGTGAAATCGGTCCAGCCGTCCACGCGTGATGCCGTGACCAAGTGAAATAGACATTCATTTTTTATATTGTACCTGTACCCCTGGAGTGGCAAGCAACCGGCTCCCGGCATTCAAGATCTTTTTATTTCCATTATTTTCAGATATCGATATTTAATCCAATAGTAACTTATAGTACTTTGCGAGTTCTACATTTTGAGATTAAAATCTCATTTTTCAAAAAAAATACTAGGCGTTTTTACCCGACTGCGAAGAAGGAAGGGTTATGTGTTTGACCCGTATGTATGTATGTATGTATATATGTATGTCCATTCCTATGTCCTCTCGTAACTACACAACGGCTGAACCGATTTTGATAAATGATACGTCATTGGATTCGTCTTGATAACGCGAGTAACACTGATTACATGAAATTCTTGAAAAATCAAAATGGCGGATTTTTGGCGCCAAATTGTGAGTCTTCAAAAAAATTTTTTATTCAATCCTATTGAATAGGGTATCAAAATAAAGGGATTTTAAAAGAGATTTCAAAAATATATACAAGTCATGTGTTTACATTTAATTTGGAACAGTAACGTACCTACTTACTAAGATATCTTTGAGCAATAATTTTCTCGATGAAAACCATGTGGAAAATTAAGTACCTACATATTTCAAAACGGGATTCAGTGGCTGCATGGGATTTAATGTCACTTCATGCATGCCTCCGACTGCATTTTATAGTTGCGTTAAATTTTGAAAGACTGTCATCGACGTGTTTTAAATTCTTTTCAATGTTTAGTTTTCTATTTCGATTCTTTCGTTGAGTTCAGTTAGCTTTTTATTGTTATTGAACATTTTATCTTGTTTCCACCTTTTCAGTATTTCTGCAGGCGGGTTTTTTGATTTTTTAATTTATTATTTTATTTACACCGGCGCAGGCGGGTTTTTAGTTTTTTTAATTATTTTTTTATTTCTTGCTTTTTAGTGTAACCTCCTGAGACCCAGATAAATTATTAAGTATTTGAATTAGGAATCCGTTGCTATTTAGTTAAAGTTCAAAACTAATTTTGAAATATGTAGGTACTTAATTTTCCACATGGTTTTTGGTTATTTTGATTCTGTTTATACTCTACAATAAAATTAGCATGCAACAATGTTGTAAGATTTCCCCGCATTTTTAGACTGATTAATTATATTTATTTGCCCTAATTGTACTAAGTAAATGTGTGCAATAAATAAATAATAATAAATGAACAATTGCCTTGGTCCAAGAAAATGTCATCTTAAAGGTGAAGTAGTAGCCTCATAATGACGTCATCGCAGACTGGAATAGTGATTTGAGAGTGAGACGTAAACTAGGCTGCTGCAACATCGCTTTGAGCTTCAGAATAGGTCCCAAGATGGTCGCTCCACCGAGCACAACCAAAGCCCTTCCGTTGGCTCCAGATAATTGATATTGCGCTCAATGGTGTCCTTAATTGGATGCCGTGAAGATATGTTATAAACTCGGGTTGTCCATTGAATGAAGTATTATTCGCCCGCGATTAGAAAGGGATTGGAGTTGACAGTAATTCTATATGGTTACGTCAAAATATGTATGATATGACAGTTCTGACAGTCCCATTCTGATTGCGGTTTGATAGTAACTACCTACAGATACTCAAAACATGGAATGAATCAGAAAACTGTGTACGAGGACACGATTAAATAAGTAAAAATATCACATAGATATGGGACACAACACCAATTGGCCTAGTCCCAAAGTAAGCTAAGCTTGTGTTAAAAACTCGGAAAATTCCTTATTAGTGTATAGCGACTACTAGCGCCATCTAGTCATCACATAAGAAACTAATTACAACATCCTGCATCGCACTACCGACGTTTCTAAACTCAGCTGTATAAATACAACTTCTAACTATTGGAACTACTGTCATTAGTGTATTTATTTACCAGCAAAATGGATTGAAAATTTTAAATAAATAAGCAATGCTTATGATGTAGTGTAGGTATTAGGCATTTCTATTTTTCTTTGTACTCAAAATTAAGAAATTGTTAACAGGGAGTTAAAATTTGTCCGTTTGGTTACGCACTTTTTCAAGTCTTTACAATAAAAAAAAAAACATAACCAATCGGACAATTCTTCACTTCTTCTTAAACATTGTTAAACTTGTCCGATTTGTTGTTTTTTTTATTGTAAGGGCTTGAAAAGTGCGTAGCCAAACGGACTAATTTTAGCTCCCTGTTAACAATTTCTTAATTTTTGGTACAACGAAAAATAGAAATGCCCAAATACAGGGTAATTTTTTAACAGGTGCACAAATTTTATTATTTGCTAGGCTACTGCTATTGTTAAGAAATATTAGAGATATTGCCAATTCAATGATTCCACTAACTCGAGAAGATAAAAGTAGGATAATTTGCAACAAGAATCAATTTTTTGACGCCATTGTCAGTAATAAATCGATGAACACCGGCAGCACGCACGAAAAAGGATGACTCAGTGTAACGTACATAACGCATTGTCCCGTTACGCGTCCCGTTACGCTCGAGCCGATGAACGATCGGAGCGAGAGCGCGGCAAGAGCGAGCGAAAGGCACAATCGGCGACCAAGAAGGACATATACCTATGGAGCAATTATAAAAAATAAATGTCTCACTATATAAAGAAGTGAAAATTACTCCACCGACAAGAGCGTAGTGGAGCTCTTAAATATAACGATGATGATGACGATGATGATGATGATGAGAATATTAAGTGAGATACATGCTATAATTTATTCAAATTTCATCCAGGTTTAAAAGGTTCATGAAAAGGTGCAATAAGTTTTCATTCAAAGCCTATATAATTATGAATGAACTACACACTTATATGTTGCAAACCTTGTTATTCTGTGCTGTGTTCCTATCATCATGTTACACACACACACACACACACATGGTTCGAGGGTACTCCTCGATATTGTACAAATTGATTGCATCTTCCGTGCGCGAAGTTATGTGCGAGCAAACAATGTATACATCGTATACAGATGTACAGGTAATAGTTTAAGCCAGTAGAATCAGTCTGTTTGTACATAATACCGGTTTACCTAAATTAACCCAAAATAAGTTAGAAAACATACAATGTTGGTGAAACAGTTTCGAACTACACTAAAGTAATATCTACTTTCACTTAAAATAACTCGAGTGCCATCTATACGTTCCCTTGGCACTTGACAGGCAAGTAGTAAGTAACAAGTACCAAGTTACTAACCGCATAGTTAGTGCAGTAGTTTAGTGCGGTTGATTTTAACTTGGAGAGCATGATTCTTGCGAGTTGAGGGATGGAAGATGAAGTTCTTACTACACCGTTTTCTAAAAGTTTTAAGTGTTGTTTTTATATCATCATCCCAGCCTGTATACGTTCCACTATACAGGCCTCCTCTGAGAATAAGAGGGCTTGGGCCATAGTTGCCACGCGGGCCCAGTGCGGATCGGTAACTTCGCAAAGTCCATTCAATTTTTTCGCATGGGTGTGCAGGTTTCCTCAAGATGTTTTTCTTCACTGTAAAGTTCCTGGTACTCGAATGGAAGTCCATCTAGCCATTCGTAGTCTGAAAAACAACAAGGCGCCAGGGCTTGATAATATCACCTCAGAGCTGCTCAAAAGAGGAGGAAGCGATATCGTGGAGAGAATGCACGGACTCGTTACTCTGATATGGGAGGAGGAAAGAATCCCCGAGGAGTGGAATTCAGGTATTATTGTACCTATATTCAAGAAAGGAAACAAGAGTATCTGTAGCAATTACAGAGGTATTACAGTCCTCTCAGCGGCTTATAAAGTTTTTTCAGGAGTCATTTATAGGAGGCTCTGTGGTTATGCTGAAGAGATACTGGGAGAGTACCAATGCGGATTTCGACCTAATCGCTCTACTGTGGACCAGATTCACCTCCTGCGGCAAACACTGGAAAAGGCATATGAATACAACATCAACTTGCATCATATGTTTGTGGATTTCAAGCAGGCATTTGACAGTGTGAACCGTACACAAATACTCTCCAGCATGCTACATTTAGGCGTGCCTAGCAAATTGGTTAGGTTTGTCGAAGCAACGTTAAAGCACTCCAAAGCTGTTGTAGGAATACAGAATGACCTGTCCGAGCCTTTTGAAATTCGTTCGGGAGTGAAACAAGGAGACGCACTATCGTCTTTAGTCTTCAATCTGGCACTTGAGGCTGCCACACGTAAATTGAATATCAATGGCCTGATTGACTACAACACCACTCAACTCGCTGCGTATGCTGATGATATTGTCATTACCAGCAAGTCAAAAAACAGGATGGCCGACCACTGTCTAACGCTAGAGACCGAAGCCGCTACTTTTGGACTGCGTGTAAATGCATCCAAGACTGAGTACCTTGCATAAGCTAGACAGCCTGGACAGCCACAAAACGTTAACATCGGCAATCAAACCATAAGCGGCGTGAGCAGCTTCAAGTATCTAGGAGCAACAATTACCTCCCAGAATAGATGTGACGAGGAGATTAGGGCACGGATAGTTGCTGGGTACAAAAGCTATTACGCATGTGCCAAACTCCTAAGTTCTAAGCTGCTTAGTGTGAAATCGAAACTCACCATCTATCGCACCATCATCAGGCCTGTTGTGACTTACGCCTGCGAAACCTGGACCTTAACCCAGAGAGACGAACTGAAGCTTGCCGTGTTCGAAAGGAAAGTGTTGAGAAAAATCTATGGTCCCGTGAAAGAGTGTGACGGTATCTATCGTCAACGCATGAACCATGAACTGGACGCACTTATCGGGCACGAGAACATCGTCAGGTTTTGTAAGTCGCAGCGACTGAGGTGGGCGGGTCACCTTGAAAGAATGCCGGACACAAGAGCCGTAAAATTAATAGCAAAGTGGACGCCGCAGCAAAAGAGACCGAGAGGCAGGCCTAAAAAGCGTTGGAGTGATTGTGTGGAAGAAGATCTCAGGAGGATGGGAAAGTTTACCAGCTGGAAGAAGGTTGCCAGGCACCGTGACAACTGGAGGAAAATTGTGGAGGAGGCCAAGACCCACAGAGGGTTGTAGCGCCAGCGGAAGAAGAAGAAAGTTCCTGGTGAATTTTAAATGTAATTTCGCACATCATCATCATCATAATCCCAGCCTAAATACGTCCCACTGCAAGACACAGGCCTCATCTCAGAATGAGATGGCTTGGGCCGTAGTTCCAACGCGGGCCCAGTGTGGATTGGTTGGGATTTTAATTTAGCACACAAATTAGGAAAAATTCAAAGGTTCAAGCCCGGGCTCCAACCCACTACCCTCCGCCTGCAAAAAATTCACTATCTCGAGAAACTGTGTAATTTTTCCGGGTTTAAAAGAATCCTATATATTAATCCAGGGTATACACTATCTGTGTGCCAAATATCATCACAATCCGTCAAACCGTTTTAGCTTGAAAGAGTAACAAACTTCCACACATCCAAACATTCATACATACTTCAATATTTAATGATGAAATCCGCGCAAGAACTAAAGTCACCGACATAGCTCGAAGAATCGCCAGACTCAAGTGGCAGTGGGTAGGGCACATCGCTCGTAGAACTGATGGCCGATGGGGCAAAAAGTTTCTCGAGTGGCGTCCGCGGACCGGAAGACGCAGTGTAGGTAGGCCTCCAAGAAGATGGAGTGACGACCTGGTTGAGGTTGCGGGATCGCGTTGGATGCGGATGGCCCGGGACCGATCTGTTTGGCGAGCCTTGGGGGAGGCCTATGTTCAGCAGTGGACGTCTTTCGGCTAAAATAATAATGACGATGAGGATATTTAGATTGTAATCGTGATTCGTAACCCAAATACATACGAGGGGCGTTCAATATAAAGTGAGAATGAGATGCAAACTCTTTTAATATTACGAAATTAAATACTAGCCGGTAAAGCTAATCTATCTAGCTGATTGCTATGAAAAAAAAAAACTAACTGTCTTTTGTTTAAAAAAATATACCGTAATTTCTTTGCAGTGCTATTGAGTGCGTTAGCGAAAATGGAGAAAATTGAACTGCGCGCCGTTATCAACTACTTGTATTTGAAAAATTTTTCTATGGACCAAGTCAATTTGGATTTGCGGGACACTTTCGGGTCTAATGCTCCTCCGTATTCGACAGTCGCACGTTGGTGCGCCGAATTTAGACGTGAAAGAACATCGACAATGGACGACCCCCGCTCCGGACGCCCTACTACAGCAGTAACTGAAGAAATTGTGAAAAAAGTCGAAAACTCAGTTTAGGCGGATCGTCGTGTTACGGTTCGTTTTATTGCTGAAAATGTAAAGATTTCAACGGGGAGCGTGCATAATATTTTACATGAACGCTTGGGTATGAAAAAGGTATCTGCGCGTTGGGTACCAAGAATGCTTACTGACACGCAAAAACAAACTAGACTAGAGAGTTGTCAAGAAGCTTTGAACCTGATGCAGCAAGACCGGGAACTTTTTTTGGCGCGATTTATAACAATGGACGAAACATGGCTCCATCATTACGACCCTGAAACGAAACTGCAGTCTATGACATGGAAAAGGCCATCATCTCCAACTCCGAAGAAATTCAAGGTGAGCCCATCTGCCGGTAAGGTCATGGGCTCTGTTTTTTGGGATGGTAAAGGGGTATTAATGATTGAGTATCTCGAGCATGGAGCCACTATTACGGGCACTTTATACGCCAAACAAATAGCAACATTGCACAATGAGATCCGCGAAAAACGGCGAGGTAAACTCTCGAAAGTTGTGCTGTTCCACCAGGACAATGCCCCGGCACACAAGTCCGCCGTTGCAATGGCTGCAATTCGTGATGCTGGGTTCGATATCCTTAAGCATCCTCCGTATTCACCAGATCTTGCTCCCAGTGATTTATTTCTACCTATTTCCGAGATTGAAACAATACCTGATAGGTCAGAAATTTTTAAGACGACGACGCGGTAGTCGCTGCAGTACAAGATTTTTTAAGTACTCAAGATGAGACCTTTTTTAAAAATGGAATTTTAAGTTTAGGAAAAAGATATACTATGTGTATTATGCTAAAAGGTGACTATGTCGAAAAATAAAATGACATTTAGTAAAAGTTGTTTATAACATACTCATTCTCACTTTTTATTGAACGCCCCTAGTACATCTAAAATGTAGTCATACAAATTCATTGTACACTAAGATTAACCCATACACCTTGATCTAGGAGCTGTGTAAAACAATATTCATCAAACGGTGCCATCTTGTATTCGCGGCACGTACCCAATACCCGACGTACGTACGTGGGTATTACATGGCATCGACATGCCCTGCGGGTTTACTTGGGGTAGTCATTTCCAGGGTTCCTGTTAAGGTCAGTGTAATGTCCGTCCGTTTATGAGCTGTATATTTATCAAGAACCGTTCAGATAACTAGCTAAAATTACCGCTGCAATAACATATTATGTATGTATGTATGTAAATACTTTATTGTACATAAAACACAAAAAATAATACAAAACAAAAAGAGTACAAAGGCGAACTGATCCCTATAGGAGATCTTTTCAAGCTAACCTAAATTATATACCACACTTCGTACAAACAGGGCAACAAGCAGGGCTCTGCTAGACGCGGTGTACGTAGCCCACCAAAAGGATGAAGCGACGGCCTCAGCCGCCTGGCTATGGGCCCGCGCAGACAGAGAGCGGTCTGGACTTCCGAGTTCTGCGTTCAGAGTTCTGCGTTGTGACCGCTCGAGAGTTCCTACGCACACAAGAGGCGGTCAAATTCTTTTTTTTTTTTTTTTTAATCTTTATTTTAAGGAACTTTGATCAAGTGGATTGACCATGTCAGTTCCAATAGGCCTTAACTAGATAAAAAAACTACCAACCTTACAATTAAAACACATGGCTCAAGCCAAGAGGGGATACGACACGACCCCCAAATCACAACGCCGAAGCCCCTGACACAGACCACCAAACTCGTACACGGATTCTCTGTTAAATAAACGCAACACAGTCCATTTACTTACTTTCTAAAAATCCGTATACAAATCTAGCAGCCTGCGACAAGGGCTCCGACAGTATAGCTTGGAAAACACCAATATTTAAGAGGGTAAGGTCCCAGACTCTACAGAACGTATCCCTCTTGACTCGAGTCCTTGCACACTCCATCGATAAGTGATGCACATCCTCAACCATACCACACTCATCACAATTTGGCGACTCCGTCTTCTTCATTAAATGCGCAAACTTATTTAGAGGAACATGGCCAGACCGAAGCCTATGCGCACAAACCAGTTTTGCTCTGGAGAGCCTAGCTTACCTATCTTGCGTTCCATTTTCCTCCATGTTTTTGTACGTGCAATATATCGCTAGAAAGTTGATCTCTCGAAGAAGAACCATTGATTTTGTGTAGCGTAGAAACTTTAAAAAAAAGAAATCATTGGGTGCACCTAATAATTAACACAACACGAGAAGAATTCCTTGCCGCGACAATTTCAAGCCAAGGTTCTGCTTTATTGTGACGATTTTTGTAGTGTACGTACATGACCTGAATCATATAGTAGGTAATCTCCTTTTTCTAACCGATTTGATCAGTTTTTCTGTATTTTGTAACTTCAGACATTGCGGTGAACGCGGCGATTTCAGTCTCGGCGGCAAAATAACTCTCGAACGCGGCGTTCCGCTTTCACCGCCGCGGTCCGACCGCCTGCTGCGCTCATCACACAAATGAATGCCCTTACCGGGATTCCAACCCAGGACCTCTTGCTTCTTAGGCGGGGTCTCTACCAACTAAGCTAAAGCGGTCGTAAATATGGAATAATATCCCTACCGGTGGAGTAGAAATGAAAAATCTATACTAATCTATATTAATATATAAAGCTGAAGAGTTTGTTTGTTTGTTTGTTTGTGTGTTTGTTTGTTTGAACGCGCTAATCTCAGGAACTACTGCTCCGATTTGAAAAATTCTTTCAGTGTTAGATAGCTCATTTATGGAGGAAGGCTATAGGCTATATATCACCACGCTAACACCAATAGGAGCGGAGCGGAGCGGAAGAATGTTTCAAAATCGGGGGTTTTGAAGTAAAACTTCTATATAGGCGCTAATCTCAGGAACTACTGCTCCGATTTGAAAAATTCTTTCAGTATTAACACCAGGGGGGTAGGGGGGGGGGTTGAGGGGGGTAAGGGTGCGGGGGTGGTGTGCGTGAGTTTTAAGGGGGGATGAACATTTCATTTATTTTGACGTGGGATGCACCGTTTTCAAGATATTTGACAAAAACACCAAGGTTGAGGGGGGGTGAGGGTGCGGGAGAGGGGGTGCGGGGGCTTCGGTGGGGATATTACAATTTCATTGATTTTGCCGTAGGATGCACCGTTTTCAAGATATTTGACAAAAACACCGGGTGGTGGGGGTGGGGGGGGTTGGAGGGGTGGTTGAGGGGGGGTGGGTGTGCGGGGGAGGGCGCGGGAGACAGGGTGTGGGGTTATAAAGGGGGGATGAAAATTTCATTGATTTTGCCGTAGGTTGCACCGTTTTCAAGATATTTGACAAAAAAAAATGAAGTAAAACATAAATAAATAAATAAATAAATAAATATTAGGGGACAATCTTACACAAATCGACCTAGTCACAAACTAAGCAAAGCTTGTACTATGGGTACTAGACGACGATAAACATACTTATATAGATAAATAAATACTTAAATACCTACATACTAGTAGAAAACATCCATAACTCAGGAACAAATATTCGTGCTCATCACACAAATAAATGCCCTTACCGGGATTTGAACCCAGGACCTCTTGCTTCGTAGGCAGGGTCACTACCAACTAGGCTAAAGCGGTCGTTACATGAAGTAAAACTTCTATAGGCACGCTTGACTTGGGACGAACGCGGGTGTGTGGGGGGTGCTCTGCGGGGAGGAGAGTGCGGGGGGGTTGCAGAGGGGTAATTTTTTTAATATCGAGGAACTAAGGAGAGCCATAATTGATGAAAAAGCAAATTGGATAAAAAAAATAAGCTGCCCAAATTACTAATTCCACGCGGACGGAGTCGCGGGCAACAGCTTATTCCACATATCTCTAAGTATCAGGGGGGATATGGCGGTAGGGATAGATGGAACAGTGGCAGCAGCGGACCTCTTTCGGCTGAAATGACAAAGTCAAAGTCAAAGTCAAAGTCAAAATTCTTTATTCAATTTAGGCATCAATTGATGCTCCTATGAACGTCGAAGAATCTACCACCGGTTCGGAAAAAACCCTTAAAAAGCAGTTTTCTGAAGTTTTAATAACGCTGTTGACATGGAACAGCTATGTGCCACCACATATAGCTTAAGACAGTGTTTTACGACTTTTCCATTGTGATTGCAAGTAGCAGACATTGTAGCGTTACTGTTGGCGATGGCGTCGACATAGTTGTTACAATTTAATTCCCAACATTGTGTTTTATTGGTCGGATAATAAAAACAGTACGTTATTGCTGGACACGTCTGATGTTGGTCGGTGACTTCTTACGTTCACCGTAACACAGCCTAATGAATACCTACACAAAGTAGTGCTTCACCATCAGACATTATTCCTTAAGATTTAGTACTTAGGAACCATTTTCGCATAATTTAACAAGTATCATTCCTCATAATCAATTTTAATAAATAAATAAATATCACGGGACAATTCACACCAATTGGCCTAGTCCCAAAGTAAACTAAGCATAGCTTGTGTTATGGGTACAATGCAACGGATAAACATACTTATATAGATACATACTTAAATACATATTAAACACCCAAGACCCGAGAACAAATATTCGTATTATTCATACAAATATCTGCCCCGACGCGGGAATCGAACCCGGGACCTCAAGCTTCGTAGTCAGGTTCTTTACCTACTAGGTCATCTGGTCGTTAATCATCATCATCATCATCATCATCAGCCTATGCACGTCCACTGCTGGGCATAGGCCTCTCCCATGGCACGCCACTGAGCACGATCCTCGGCCCTAAGCCACTCTCATCCAGCTCTCATATAATAAAGTGATTTATTTCTGAAACGGTTTTTTTTTTCGATATTGTTATAAAACAAACCTAACATAAACTTCTGCATTCTATGAGATGCTTTTAAAAAAGTCCTGAAAGAAATACTGTTTGAAAATAAATCATTATATGACTAACGTTGATTATGAATTTATATCATCATCATCCCAGCCTATATTCGTCCCACTGCAGGTCACAGGCCTCCTCTCAGAATGAGAGTGCATGGGTCGTTGTTCCCACGCGGGCCCAGCGCGGGTTGGGAACTTCACATACACCATTGAATTTCTTCGCAGGTGTATGCAGGTTTCTTCACGATGTTTTCCTTCACCGTAAAGCTCATGGTAAATTTAAAATGTAATTTCGCACATGAATTCCGAAAAACTCAGAGGTGCGAGCCGGGATTTGAACCCACGACCCTCTGCTTGAGAGGCCATAGGCCAAACCACAGGGCCACCATGACATTTTGTGAATTGATATGAATGAATGGAATTAAGCGAAACCAAGGGATCTCGACTTAGGGATCTGTAAAAAAGGAGCCTGTCTCTCAAAGGGCCGGCAACGCAACTTTGACACCCCTCGTGTTCCGGGTGTCTATGCGGCACATATATGCGTTTTCGTGACGTTCACCCAATGCCGCTGTCGTGCGTTAGTGACACCAGCAGGCTAATTGTCTAACTCCCTCGCAATCGCCATCGCGTTCACTTTGACAGTTCTTGTATGGACTGACAATTGATATAGGAAACAGCCAGCTGTGACAGCCATACAAAACTGTCATTTGACAAAAAAGTTACACAATTACCGTGCTTTAAAGTTTATGTTTTGACAGACGGGAGTGAAAACGTTAAAACAAATAGTCGATAGAGTTGGTAAAGAAACGACGACATCACTATAGCTAGACCGTTTGAATGAGTCCTCTCCCGGCCCCCTTTGTCGTCCTACCCCCCTGTACCTATAGTAAATTGCCATACAAAATCTATGGGAAAATCTTGTTATGACAGTTTATGAGAAGTATGTCAGTTGATTGGTGGCCACCATCATCACTATTGGCAGTTATTTTCAAAGTCGATAGTTCCAAGGCGAGGGGTATTTGTCGTAGACCGCTCTAAAAGGCGATCCTCAAAGCGCGCGATATCGTCGTTATTTTCACGCTCAGTTTTACATATATAATGGGCTCCTTACGCTCTATTTGAGGGAATACAAGTGATATAGTTTATATTTTTAGTAGGTGGGCATTTACATTTTAAATTGCACTTTTTTAAAATAAGGATATTTTGTTTAATTATATCTAGCAGTGCAATAGGGATGTTGACGCCATTAAAAAATAATTCGAAGACACGACTCCAGTAAAAAAACGCTTTATTTTCCTGAAAACCAGATTAATTTTCAATTAAATGCAAAATCAGATTTTTTGTTGATTTAAAACAAATAAATAGTTGTTTGAGTTGGCAACAAGTGACGCAATAAGTTGCTATTGCTATTCAAACTCTATGGGTGAATTGTGTTTTGACAGCTCATAAAAAGTAAGTCAGTTGATTGGTGGCGT
Source organism: Archips crataeganus (assembly GCA_947859365.1). NCBI lineage: Eukaryota > Metazoa > Arthropoda > Insecta > Lepidoptera > Tortricidae > Archips > Archips crataeganus. The sequence continues at coordinate 2,039,562 of OX402071.1, read as the reverse complement.
CAACAACATTTGGTAAAAAAAATTCAGTTATTTCGCAAAAAAAAATATTCAAAATTTCATGTGAGTTTTTTCGAAGACTATTAAACTTTAATATACCTTTTGTTTTCCAAGAGCCAGTAACTACGTATAGTAATTAGTTGTCCACTGTGTATGTATTACTGTCAACCGCAGCCCGTTCCAGCTGTAATTGTACAAACCGCCACACGACACTCACGTCTTTGTACACAACGCATTGAACTAGCCTTTACGGTTCAGTCGGTACTTGTCAGTAGACTAATTACTCTAGATACGATTGGCAGTGGCGTGGCGCTATAAAAACTTGATTTCCATGGGCTGCCTAAATTTAACGTGACGTCAGTAACAACAAGTTGCCAAGTGACATCAGGCAATCGCAGTCGGTTATAATTTTTTAGGAATCACTTACTGCAGGCGTATTGTCTAACGCTTCTGACGCTTGCCTTCGCTTTCACGATCTCTTTCTGTCATCGTCTTATACCGTTTGAGAGAAAGAAATTGTGATTGTGAAGGCAAGCGTCAGAAGCGTTAGACAGTGAACCTGCTACAACAAACCCGGAGCGCGGGGCGCCGACGGAGCGTGCCCAGCGCGGTCAATAACACTGAATCAAACACGGTGTGCCGCGCTGCCGGTGTGTGGCACCGTATATTTGATTCAGTGTTATAGAGCGCGCTGGGCACGCTCCGTCGGCCTACATTTATTTATTTATTATTTTATTTATTTATTTATTTAACCACACTTACAACTATCTTTACAGGATCTTAGCCTAAAACAATAGTGTAACTGAAACTATAGGTACAATTTAAGTAAAAATAAATTATACCACTTAAAATTAACAATAATAATTAATCATTGCTAGCGTAGCATATAGAAAACATTGCAGACCTACCTAGTGAATTCACTCAGAGAACACGAAAACAAATCTACATTCTCCGCTAGTATGTTAAGTGTGCGCAGCGCGCGCGTTAGCGGCGCCTTGGCGAGTAGGTTTGTGCGCGCGCGCGGCACGGCCAGCAGCAGCGGCCGGCGCCGGCGCAGCGCGTACCCGTCAGGGACACGCAGGCCCACGCAGCTTAACACTTGGCTGTTGTGCACCTGCCCCCTAATTACTTTGAACCCAATCCTCCATGACTATGAAATTAACGCTATGAAATTTAAGAGAGTGTCAGACGTTAAGGATCTAGGGGTAAAATTTACATCTGATTTAAGGTTTCGAGAACATATCACCAGTGCTTGTAAAAAAGCTTATAGAATTTTGGGATTCATACTTCGAACTTCCCGCGGTTTCACAAGTATTACAGCTATTGCCGCCTTGTACAATGCGTTGGTTAGAAGTAACCTTGAATGCAATGCGGTAATATGGGCTCCCTATGAGACAAAATATAATCTTATGGTGGAGCGCATACAGAATAAATTTGTAAGATTTTTGTATCTTAAGAAGTATGGAGTCTATCCTTTTTACCCTTTAATGTACCCCACTCTATTTGTTTTGGGTATGGTGGGATATAACGAGCTGCGAGTGCGTAGAGAGTTTTCTTTGGTGAGCTACATATTTAAAGTAATTAGGGGGGCAGGTACATAAACCTGTTCATATTTGTACATGTATCCAGTATTGGTTGTCTGGAAGAGATCGCTTTTGAGCGATAAGACCGCCTATTGTCTGCCTGATTTTTTATTGTTATTAATATTTTTTCTGTACATTTTTTTGGTGATCAATAAAGAATATTTGTATTGTATTGTATTGTATTGTATTTATTTTTGTCAAACGGTATGATACGGTGACAGAAAGAGATGCTGAAAATGATGGCAAGCGCGCCTGCGCGTTAGGCAATACGGCCTCTGGTTTTACAGTTTCGTTTAAGAGGGTACGATGGCTGAGAGACTTTTGAGAAATAGGTATTTTAATGAAATGTCGCTGTCTCGCCCGAACCCCTCCGTGTCAGGACAGCGAGAGCGGGACCACTGCACCTCAGACCGTTATTAGGCGCGTAAAATTGATCAAAACAGCATTTCGTAATCCCCTGTTTCCTTCTCGAAAACTGGACCAATAAAATTATTTTTTTCAAATATAATTAGAGGACAGATTTAGCTATGCCCCTATGTTTTCTTTTTTTTGTTTATATCAGGGATTTTTTTCTGGTGAGTGTCTGAAAATGACGTAGAAATTGGGCAATTTTTTCAGTTTTTGAAAGCTCATATTTCTTATGTTAATTGAAATATGGAAAAAAAACGAAACATAGGGGCATAGCTGTGGTAGATACAGATAACACAGTAAAAAAAAAATTGGCTCTAAAGCCATTATCCAGGGAGGAAACAGGGGACTACGTTTGTATGGAGAAATGGTGCGCATCGTACCCTCTTAAGGGTGATACAGCTTGAACTCACTCCGAAGCGGATGGAGAGGGCTATTCTAGCAGTTTCTCTGCAGGATCACATTAGAAATAATGAAATCAGCGCAAGAACTAAAGTCCAGAATCATATAATCAATTAATTGTGTACTCGGATGCCAACCTACCTTTCAGGCAACGAGCCATGTAAATCTTGAAGTGCCACTTCAAACAAAACAAAATTGAAATATACAAAAACCTTTCTTACAGTTACTTGAAAAAGCGACCTTTACGAGAGCACTCGAAAAGGGGAATAAATTAGACATCGAACAACTCTTTATCTGGGTATATCTTGTAGTAGGAGAGATGGAATTTGTATTTTCTTGAGTCACTCGGGCAAAGAAAACGTTATGCTTCATGATACCGGTGACAGAGAAACTAGGAAATCATGACAATGCAAAAAAGTCGTGTAGTTGTGTATCAAGGATGGTATGTAGGTATATTTTCAGAATCATTTTAATAATTTTGACATTGGAAGTCTAGTCTATCTTCAATATTTTATACAAAAATCGGCCAAGTGCGAGTTGGACTCGCGCACCGAGGGTTCCGTACAAATTTATATGTATTTATTTATATCTATCTGTTTTAGTGGTTTCATACAAAACTAATTTAGGCTATAGTTTAATAGTACATTACTGCAGCGGCCGCGAAATAGGGGATTGCCGGCCGAGTAGTTATAGATGGCAGAGTGTTAAAGAGGGATACGAGGCCGGCAATCCCTGTTCGTGGCCAAGGCTTGTATAGAGTGTTTCTCAAACATGCATCATCATCATCGTCGTCGTCGTCATCATCACCATCATCATCATCATCACCATCATCATCATCACCATCATCATCACCATCATCACCATCATCATCATCATCATCACCACCATCATCACCATCATCATCACCATCATCATCATCATCATCATCACCACCACCATTACCATCATCACCATCACCATCATCATCATCGTCGTCGTCGTCGTCATCATCATCATCATCACCATCATCATCATTAACACCATCATCACCATCACCATCATCATCATCATCACCATCACCTACCATCACCATCATCATCATCATCACCATCATCATCACCATCATCATCATCATCATCACAACCATCATCACCATCATCATCATCATCACCACCATCACCACCACCACCATTACCATCATCACCATCATCATCGTCGTCGTCGTCGTCGTCGTCGTCGTCGTCATCATCGTCATCACCATCATCATCATTAACACCATCATCACCATCATCACTATCACCATCATCATCATCATCATCATCATCACCATCACCATCACCTACCATCACCATCATCATCATCATCGATGATTTCATCATCATCATCATCATCACATCATCATCACCATCATCATCACCACCATCACCATCACACCATCATCACCACCACCATCACCATCATTATCATCTTACCTTACCTTAAATAAGCGTAGTGGCAGAATGTCATAATGAACCAAAACGCAAATATTGCTTATAGTTTTTTTTAATGGCTAAATGCTTTGATGCCATAGACCTACAAACGTCATTCATGGTATGAAACAATAGACGATCACTTTGCTGGCCTTGGCCAGCAATGTTGTATGAAATTTCATTATTGACCTCTCGTCTAGCCGCACCTGCATTGTGACACTTCGTGGCGTATTATAAGGAACATAACGTCAATATTACATAGCATGTTTGAGAAAATTTTATTATTATCTTTCTAGTAAAATGTAATAGATAAAACACAGTCTAAACTTCTGTAGCCAGAGACTTGAAACTTTGCAGCAATATTTCTTTAAGGATCATGCAGGTGTACTAGGTAAGACAGGGTTTGTAAATTTCCTACGGGATACAGAACCAGCCTGTTTTTTCCACAATCGAAACCCAGATTTTCGTCGACATAGAAGTTATTTAGTTTATGTGAAACAATGCAAATATTTACGTCATGTTGCATTACAGCATTATAGAGCAGTTCAGAGCAGTCATTACGAGTATTTTTGAAAAATTACACGAAATCCAGAATTGTACGTTTTTCTGGGGCTCAAGTGACTTGAGAAAAGTTGTACTAGATCTTGTACTATGTTATTGTCGATATTCTTCCTTGTGAGAAACGAGTTAAATTATACAAAGGATTTTTGGGATAAGGAAATATCTTATATTTGTTATAATATACATTTTTATTAATAGACGCTTTAAGGAAGATTCGATTTTGTAAATATGTTTTTTTCATGAACCAAACAACCAAGTGACTTGCGGGGTGCAATAACAGCAGCTTATTTACTCTTGCAACATTTAGTTTCACTCCGCTGAACCGATTTATATGAAATTTGGTATGTACATAGTTTGAGACACTGGGTAGGACATACGGTAGTTTTTGTCCCGGGAAATTGCATAGTTCTCGCTGTAAACGAATTCTTCGCATATGGAGTCGCAGGCAACAGCTAGTAGGTACAAACATAAAGCATTACGCTGAGCCAGTGTCCGATTTGCAACCGCAATGACTCACAATATTATATCTTTATCCTTCGTGATGTCTCAAAATTTCGGCCTAAAACACGTCCACTGCTGAACATAAACCTCCCCGAGGTCTGCCAAACAGATCGGTCCTGCGCCATCCGCATCCAACGCGTTCCTGCAACCTAACCACGTCGTCGCTCCATCTTCTTGGTGGCCTACCTACACCACGTATACCGGTGCGTGGACGCCATTTTAGAACATTTTACCTGGTGCTCGTTGCTTTTTTGCTTCGTGTTATTTGTAATAATCTTTTTCTACTTCTGTACTTTTATCTGTTTTTAACATGGCGACGAACAATTAAACAAGAATATAGATAATATGACTTCAGAAATGTCTATACCCTACTCTATTCCCCATAACAGCACTTGTGTCGTAATGTCGTTATAACGATACGCCTATTTGCCACAGGTTACTAAATGTAGGTTACACTCAACACTAAATCCCAGTTTAGACCTGCGAGGAAAACCGTGCAAGTTGCACTACACTTGTGCGATTTTTCTTGCAGGTGTAAAATCGCCTTAAAACAAGTAACAGAATTCATTATTTTTTTAATATCGAACGTCAATTTTAAAACAATGTTTACCATAGACAATGACATCTGTCAAATTTATGTCAAACATTTTTATATATTTCATTGGCTGCGCTCGTCCGCTCGTTTGCTTTTGCCATAGTTTGCCATATTTAAAGTTATTAGAAAAAAACAGATGAAGTAGAAATAGTAGATTGTTCAACAAAGGAGGAAAATAGCCAATATCACACGAGGTTACTTGGCACCCGAGCACAGCGAGGGTGCCAATATTCCGAGGGTGATATTGGTGGTTTTCTCGAGTTAAACACTCTGCTTTTCATTTCGACTACAAGGAAAGTAAGAAAATATAAGTATAAATAAATAAAAATGTCTAAACTGGTCAATATGATCGTTTTAAAATATTTCAATGGAGTTTATTGTTAAGGAATAATTAATTTAACAAAATTTAGAATAATCAATATAATAATTAATGAAAACAGTAGATAAAGTAGGTATTTTAGTAAATTTATTTATAAAATATGTAAGTAACCAATTTGAACCAAGGAGTTAAGCTGTATAGAGATAGGCTGTGTGGACAATAACATTGTCATTTGCCGTGTTTTTTTCTTAACATTTTCTAACTTTTCTGGTTTAAGTCACTAAATAAGAAATTAATAATTTAATTTAATAGTATTTCACTGGCATTATAAAATTTGTAATATGACTAATTAAGAAAAAAAAACTCAATACTTAATTATTCCATGCCGTAATGCTTGGCTGAATACGTATGTGTTCCATTGACAGCCAATGCCTTTATTTTTTTTAATTCATTTCTACCCTTGGGAAGAAAATAATACATATCCTCCCGTATGTCAGATATGATTTGCCTCACTTTCCGAGTATGAGAGATGAAAAAAATATTGTATGCAACGGTGTTTATTTTGGTCTGAAGGGCTCGTGCCGTCTGTCATTGCGATATTCACTTCGTTCGTATCGCAACTCACGTCACTCGCCTCAAGACCTCACTTATACAACCATTGCATAAAATACTATTACGTTTTATTGTGCATAAACGTGCTTTCTTTCACTTATAAAAGCGTACGCTTTAAAAAATACTCCTTCGGCGGTCGGGAAAAAATGGTCGACTATTCTTAGAGTTGTCAGTAGTCGTAGATCAGTTACTGCTGTGTACTGCGGCCTCGTCATATTATATGATCTGGAAGGCACTTTATTACTTACACGCGCCGCCACATAAAGCATCGGTATTAACTCCGCTCGGTATAAAATAATAATGAACAATTCTTCTGCGAATAGCTTCCATTCGCTGCGTTAGGGAGTTTGGTTCCAGACAAATGATACGTTAGATATAATAGATAGAGTCAAAATCAAAATATACAATACAATACAATGACTTTATTGTACTTAATCATCATCATCATCATCCCAGACTATGTATAGTCGACAAAAGCGAGGCCTGCCCAGTTTCAAAACAAATTTGCGTGCAGCCGTTGAAGTTCATTGGTATGGATTGGTATGGACAGATGTTCTAGCCACTCACTGCAAGCAAAATGGACATTTATGTCAAAGCGACCTTTTTGTCGATTGTACGTCCCACTGCAGGGCCTCCTCTCAGATTGAGAGGGCTTGGGCCGTAGTTCCCATGTGGGCCCAGTGTGGATTGGAAACTTCACACACACCATTGAATTTCTTCGCAGGTGTATCCAGCTGTCCTCACGATGTTTTCCTTCACCGTAAAGCTCATGGTAAATTTCAAATGTAATTTCGCACATGAATTCCGAAAAACTCACAGGTGCGAGCCGGGATAGGCTCAGAGTTTATCTGCGGGATCGCATTAGAAATTATGAAATCCGCGCAAGAACTAATGTCACCGACATAGCTCGAAGAATCGCCAGACTCAAGTGGCAGTGGGCAGGGCACATCGCTCGTAGAACTGATAGCCGATGGGCCGAAAAGGTTCTAGAGTGGCGTCCACGGACCGGAAGACGCAGTGTGTGTAGGTCTCCAACGAGATGGAGTAAAATGAGGATGATAATGATGATGATGATGCTGAGCAATAGGAGGCCTTATCGCTTCGAAGCGATCTCTTTCAGGTTATCTTTTACAATGGAATAATAAGTATGGAATGAATTTCAGCAGAGCACCAAAGGGTACACAAAAGTGTATCATCATTCATCATCATCATTTCAGCTGAAGTGATCCGACAGAGAACCAAAGTTATCGACATAGCCCGCCGAAGTGGCAATGGGCCGGCCATATAACACGAAGAACCGATAACCGTTGGGGTAGACGAGTTCTTGAGTGGAGACCACGGATCGGCAAACGTAGCGTGGGACGTCCTCAGACTCGGTGGAGCGATGATATTCGCAAGGCGGCTGGCAAGAGCTGGATGAGAGTGGCCGAGGATCGTGCTCAGTGGCGTGCCATGGGAGAGGTCTATGTCCAGCAAGCAGTGAACGAGCATAGGCTGATATTCAGCTGAAAGACGTCTGCTGCAGAACATAGGTTCGCCAAACAGACCAGTCCTACGCCATCCGCATCCAACGCGTTCCAGCAACCTTAACCAGGTCGTCGCTCCATCTTGTTGGAGGCCTACCTACACTGCGTCTTCCTATCCGTTCATACTCTTTGGGTATGAAACCCCAAAAATCCTTTCTATTACCCTGTCAAATACCCTATTTTCAATTGAGCGGTGTGTGGCTATTAAATTCGTAATAAAACGTTTCACGAGACTCTTGGGGACGTCTGGGCAGCCCAGCTGTGGGCCATGTCCAAGTTCAAGACCCAGAAGTATTAATTGGGTTGAGGAATAGGAGAAAGAGGTTCACAATCCGATGTGGTGATACAGATGATCAGAATCATCATCGTCGTCAGCATAAAGACGTCCACTGCTGGGCACAGGGTCTCCCCCAAAGTACGCCATACTGCCTGCGCTACTCGCATTAAGAGTCTTATTACTACGTAGATAAAGACTAAACTTGGGTTATTTATGCACTAGATAGAGCTTAGGCGGCATGAAAACGTCCCGAAGAATATAAGCCAACTGTTGGCTTATATGTCATTTGCGTCATTTGCAGGGTTGCAAATAGTAATATGCTAAAATCCCCAAACGCATTGTCGAAGTTCCCCACGTGTGGGGAATTAAAAATTATGTGGGCCGAGTGACTTAGCTGCTGTTGCGAATAATGAATACCTGTGTACCTGTGTACCTGTTTTCTGTATTGCTTACTATTCCCGGTGTACAATAAAGAGTCATTGTATTGTATTGTATTGTATGAATTGTAGGAAATTAATCAAGACTAGGCAGAAATTTGATGTCAAATGTCGTGTATTTGTGTTCCTACTTAAAATCCCCTTCAATCCCCGAATTGGGGATGTCTATTTTTTTGCAATGTATAGTAAATCGAAAACCATTTCGAGATAAATGGTTTTTAACTCGTTTTCTGTAGTTATTTAATTTTAATATTATATAATGAATTTATTACATAACAAATAAGCAATGACCTTCATTTGACTTTGGTGTAAATTGCGTGACCGGTCCAAGTCGTACTTTATTCTGTGTGGTTAGAATTCTTCTCAAATTTACGCGTGGATTATAACTACGGAGTTTGATTTGGACCCACTGCCTGACATCTAGCACTTTGACAGCGCCAGTAAAGTGACACTAGTTACAGTGTACCACCACGCAAAAAATAATTAAAGGGGTTGCCTTATCGTACGCATTTAGATAGATTTAGAAATTTGGCAGTGTGGGAGCCCTCAATTACAATCTGACGTCATCAACCAAAATAGTTTCAATAATTAATTTCGAAAAAAGTAGTGAACTAAGTGACAAAATATTGAAATTAGTTTCTTATAATTGACTTTTCTATACAAAAAAAAATATAAAACCACTGGTAATTTTTTTTAGACATTCCCAATTGAAGCTCTCCCCACACATTCCCCAATCAGCTTCGCTTTCCCCACACTTTGGGGAATTCGAAATTAACTGGTATCATTAAGCACGCACACAGTGACAACCGGAATGACGTAACGCGATCGTAAGATGAAGCTGTCAAATGACGGATTTGTGGACGTTTTGTATCGCAATGTTTGCTACTGACACTCTATCTAGTGCATAAATAATCTAAGGACCAGCAATTTTAAGGCCAAACTGGCATGTATAGTAATTAGTAAGAAGGGAAAGCTGGTGGACCGTGGACTAAATATCAAGCATTATAATACATACACTGACTCTTTATTGTCTTTATTGTATTATATACACTGTGCCACATTTAGATCGGTATGTATATTATATAAAAAAACCGGCCAATTGCGAGTCGGACTCGCGCACGAAGGGTTCCGTACCATTATCTATAAAAACGGCAAAAAAATCACGTTTTTTGTATGGGAGCCCCCTTAAATATTTAATTTAATTATTTATATTTAAAGTTATATATTATAATTACTAAATATTCTGTGAATATTTCAAGCGTCCACCTGTTATATATTGATAACGATATCGAGCAGAAACGAGCAAAAAAAGTCACGTTTGTTGTATGGGAGCCCCCTTAAATACCTATTTATTTTATTCCGTTTTTTAGTATTTTTTGTTATAGCGGCAACTGAAATACATAATCTGTGAAAATTTCATCTGTCTAGCTATCACGGTTCTTGAGACACAGCCTGGTGACAGTCGGACGGACAGCGAAGTCTCAGTAATATTATAGGGTCCCGTTTTTACCCTTTGGGTACGGAACCCTAAAATTCACAACAGCCAAAATTAAAAATAAAACCTTGTCTAATTAGATTTTATGACAACAACCAACTTCACAACATGGACAAATTTCTGTAACCTTGGCAACCAAGTTCCCCCTCTTTTAACGCTTAAAATTTGTAAGACTTTGGATTCCGTCATTTTTCCGATATTTCATTAGCTCTTCTGTTATAGGTAATTCTGAGTCGAGACGACTCCAACAAACCAAAAACCTTGAAATCGGTTCAGTCGTTCTTGAGTTATATTATAAATGGTGTAACTAACACGATATTGTTTTATATCTTACTAGCTGTTACCCGCAACTCTGTCTGAAAATAATTCGTTTATCCTTCGGGAGCTATGCTATTTTCCGGGATAAAAGCTATCCTATGTCCTTCCTAGGGTCTCAAACTATCTCCATACCGAATTTTAACTAAATCGGTTCAGCGGTTTAAGCCTGAAGAAGTAACAGACAAACATACAGACACACTTTTGCATTTATCATATTAGTATGGATTATTATAGATGGTAAAATAATAAACTCACAGATTTCAGTCCTCGTCAAACAATCATAAAGTTCTAAAATAATTTAAACACTTTAATTACAGCTTAATAATACAAAAGATCAGTCACCCTGAAATAACCCGCGCAAACATTTCACCCCGCAGCGAGGTCACTTCACAAATTTCAAATAGTGGGTTATTTTGTTTAAAATGTGAATGCAAATACTTGGCACGGCCGTAATAAACCGGGTAACCCGCGGGTCGCTATGCAAACTGTTAATCGTGGCTGACATTCCTAAGTACAGCTTTTTTTTGGAGAGGGTGCACTTGTATATAAAAACGCTCAACCTCTGACGTAATTTTTATTTTTTTATGACAGGAGCATACGCTAGGAGAATGGGGCAAACGCTATCTGATGGGAATGGGATTACCACCGCCTATGAATATCAATAACTCAAAGAGAGTCACTGAACTGTTACCGGTCTTTAAATGAATTATAAACCCTTTACAACACAAGTAATTTAGTAGGGGCAAGAGATTATTTTTAATTTAAAACTGACCACGATTGACCTCTATTTCATTTTACTATCAATTATTCATAAAAAAAAAAAATAATGAAGTGGGGCGCCGTCTTCATGAGAGAGATGTCTTGACCCTCGCTCTGGGTAGTTTATGGTGCAAAGGTTGTCCATCTCGGTTCAACGTGGCAATTATTATTTATTTCATTAAGATAACAATGATCTCATTTTTGTTAGTATAAGCCTTAAAATAATGTTAGTACTTAAAAATTAAATTTGATTTTACATGTAAAATTATTTTATTTAATACAGGACAACACACATGATCAGCTATCATTTTTAGGATGCTATTTGCAATGCAGCTAGTGTATTGGGCGACTTTGCGCCGAGTACGATCCGGGGCGGTTTGTTTGACTGACAGCATTTTTTGAATTGTATTTTGTGATTGTACTTCTTAACATGTGTCTTTTCAATTAGTTAGGCGATATTTTTTAAATAAAAATAAATAAATATATTTAGTATTTCTTGAGTGACATGGATTTTTTTCTTATATCCAGAACTTTTATACCGTGGCCGCTCGCCCGGTGCCAGGATATCTTGAATTTTGGGAAACTGAATCATCATTTCAGCCGAAAGACGTCCACTGCTGAACATAGGCCTCCCCCAAGGCTCGCCATACAGATCATCCAGATCGTTCCCGCTACCACGCTTTGCTTTGCATTTGCTTATGGCACTGAGACGTGGCCGCTAACGATGGGCCTTATAAGAAAGCTCAAAGTCACTCAGAGGGCGATGGAGAGGACTATGCTCGGAGTTTATCTGCGGGATCGCATTAGAAATGATGATATCTGCGCAAGAACTAAAGTCACGGGCATAGCTCGAAGAATCGCTAGATTTAAGTGGCAGTGGGCAGCTGGGCAGGGCACATCGCCCGTGGAACTGACGGCCGATGGGGCCGAAAGGTTCTCGAGTAGCGTCCGCGGACCGGAAGACGCAGTGTAGGTAGGCCTCCAACAAGATGAAGCGACGACCTGGTGAAGGTAGCGGGAACGCATTGGATTGGACATTTAATAAAAAAGATAAAGAACGCGCGTTTTTTCTATCTAACGACGACGCTGCTGTGCTCTATGACAACTATGTGTTCGGCTTAAACTGATATAAAGCTAAATGGAAAAAAGAACGACTGCAACCCGTGACTGTGACATGGTTCTATGTCACGCGGCATTTGAAATCAAATATTGAATCGTGTGCTTTAAAAATTAGGGTTGAATTTTGAAGCGCCAAATGACATTAGCTAAGCTTATTACGTAAATGGACGGCAACGGTTTGACAGTTTGGAATAAAAGGGATCAAGTAGAGTTTAACTCTTCATTGGAAAGTAATTTGTTGGTTGGTAATCTTAATCCTAAAAACATAATGATAATGAGAAGTTTGTGAGTATGTGTATTTGTTGACCGAATCGCCTAGTGGTTAGAGAACCTGGCTACGAAGCTTGAAGTCCTGGGTTCGATTGCCGGTCGGGGCAGATATCTGTATGAATATATAAATACAAATATTTACTCTCGAATCTTGGATATTTATACTAGCTTTTTCCTAGCTCTATCCCGCGAGAAATACCGAAAATCCCTTTTTACTGCACCTCTGTGATCCTAAAGGAATATTTACTGAGATAGGGTCCCGGTCCAATTGAATTGACCATATAAATCTAATTTTCTCCTTATCCTGTCGGATTTTCCGAAAATACTAAAATTAGTTTTTTACTTTTATAATCACCTACTTGCATGCCAAATTAGAAGTCTCTAATAATTATATTTACGGAGATGTGGCTATTTTGAAGCGAAAATATAAATCTCATTTATTCCATATCCCGTGGGAATTGAAAAAAACTTTTTCAGCCTATCCCTGCGCCATAATAGCAATCTGTGTGCCAAATTTCAGCTCAATCCGTTTCCGTTCCGTTCCGTTCGCTTGGCTATTATTTTACCTACAATGTGGGACGTATTGTATCAGGATGATCTCTAAATTTTTATAAATAATCGTTAGCCTAATGCGTTTCAAGAGCAGTTCAGGCTTAAAAAAAACTTAAGTTACTTAGTTTGTACTTTACTGTTTTTACAAGCTTTTATTTAGCTCACGGAGCTCACCCCGTTTGTTTTATTATTGGGTCAAATCTTAGAAGTCGAATTTGACCCACTTCCAGTGGTTGGATTCAGCTGAAATTTGATATACCTATGTGGGTTGGATGACAATGCAAGTACAGTCAGCTAAAAAGCTTGCTTTAAAAATGAAATTTTTAACAAAACTTATTAATTATTGTGTATGATTTTTATAAACAAATAAACATTTTCAACTCTACTTTACTTTACTTGATTCAGGGATTCTTCGAGCTATGCCGATGGCATTGCGTGTGCTCTCAGGCAACCAGTGTGCGGCGAGAGCCTCGGCCGCGCAGTGAACAGCGAAATGGCATTTCGCTGGGTCGCTTATGAATATTGCAGGTCGACTAAATAACTAAAGTACGTTTTACTGTAATTAGGGTGTAATCGCTTTGGCCAAAACTCATGTTTCATATACGGTGGCTTTTAAGTGCAGCTACCGTGTATACTGAGGGTTTAAATATGTGTTTAATTTTAATGCGTCACACGTAGAGGAAATTAGTGTAGAGTGGGGATTCCCAATATTTAAACCGTCATCAAACTCAATTCTTTATTCATCATCATTCCCAGCCTATACACATACGTCCCATTTCAAGGCATTTCGTACTTTCGGTCATTTGAAATAGATATTTCGAGCTTCAGTATACCGGTTTTTTGAATTTTGTTCTTTCGGTATTCTGAATTTCGATATGTCAAGCGTCGATATTTCAACTGTAGGTATTATGATTTTTTAGGAAAATAATATAATACATACCCAGTAAAGAAAACCCGAGCATAGTGCTCTCCGTAGCTCGTTGAGCGTCTGAGCCTACAATTTATATAGTAATCTTTAATTTGGTCGTAGAAGGAACACCTGTCACATAGGTAGGGGATTCGAGTCCGGGCTCGCACCTCTTTATGTTGTTCAAAATGGGTATGTATTACAATACCGAAGTACGATAGACCGAATGTATTAAAACATCGAATGGGTCAAAAGACCGACACGATTTTTTTCTGAAACCGTTTTAAACTGTTTACATATTGAAATTGACACATTGAAAATATCGTTAGGAAATCTGTACACACCTGCGAAGAAGTTCAATGGTGCGTGTAAAGTTCCCAATCCGTACTGGGCGCGCGTGGGACCTACGACGTATATACGCTGGGATGATGATGATCAAATTCAAATTCAAATTGTTTATTAAAAATAAATAATTATTTAGACGAAAAGTCGTTAGTAAGCACTAAAATTATGTCTATGTGTTGTTAGTAAACAAAGACCGACATACTAAACTGCTGACTCGATACAATTTAACCTTAAACGAACACTAAAAACCTAAACAAAACAACATAAACATAATACAAAACAAAACCGTGCTAAATTCATAAATAACTTAAATGCCTAAACTAGGATACTAAAGTAGCCTGTTTCTTAGGCAAATGGTGATGATGAATGATGATGTCGATATGTATTTTATAATCCAAATTTCATCCAAATCCAATCGTTTTAACGTGAAGGTATAACTAACTTTCACACACACACACACCCACACCCACCCACACACACACACACACACACACACACACACACTCACAAACTTTAAAAATTCTTAACACATAGAACTTTCTGAAGTCTGTACCCTAGGTTGGTTATTGAACCCCGACCCTTGAGTGAAAGAGACAACAACACCTGACATTAAATGTCACAACAGGTGCGCAAAACCGTTAAAGAAAACATTACAACCTAACTTCAAATCCCGCAACAAACAAATTTGACTCGTATGCTAACGTGTTTAAAGTCCACTGAAACCGCATTTAAAAGCTGCATAAAATGCCACAGACTAAAATTTAAAACGTGTAAGTGTTTCCATTCTGGGTTTTAGTATCGTGTTTTTGTATGGATTTTTTTCTTCTGTTTTTTTATGCGGCAGATGGCAAGCGCGTGCGGCGATGTGTGAACACTTCTTTTTTTAAGGCATATGTTTAGAAGACTCAGGTGTTTTGGATTCAAACTAGCTTTTAATATAACGGTTTGAGTAAGATTTATAGTGCCAAAATAAGTAGTTTAGGTGGGCTTGTTGGGATTTGAACCTTGCTCGCTAATAATCAA
Organism: Archips crataeganus; assembly: GCA_947859365.1. NCBI lineage: Eukaryota > Metazoa > Arthropoda > Insecta > Lepidoptera > Tortricidae > Archips > Archips crataeganus. The sequence continues at coordinate 2,024,108 of OX402071.1, read as the reverse complement.
AGCCCGGTACCTCTACCATGAGTTTACACTAGTTTACGTGACCGTACTCGCTAGCGACGGCGTAAATTATTTGTATGGAGAATTGTACAGCGCCTCTAGCGGTCACTTACGAAAGTACAATTCTCCATACAAATCATTTACGCCGTCGCTAGCGAGTACGGTCACTGTAAACTAGTGTAAACTCATGGTAGAGGTACGGATGACGGGAGAAATTATGTGTTGACGTCTCAATTAAGTCCGACGACACTCATTTTATAAGTCGATAAAATGACGATACAAAGCACGATGTACTGGCCCACCGTTAAGAAATTCAGAAAAATTATTGGTAGTTGTAAACAAAATTAAAATGAGCTGTTTGTATTTTTTTTTTAAATATTATATATAATTTTCGTAATAAACAATTAGTATTTTTTCTACATTTTCCGATTTTAAACTCCTTCGCCTAGGTGATAAAATCCATTTCAGCCAACCAAAGGACCGTCCTAAATCTACTGTTGGTAATCGGGGAAATTTAAATAATTCATAGTGGTTATGTATGAATTACATCTGTACTACGCAGTCCCACTTCTTTTCCAGATATCAAATTATTTAAGCTTTATAAAGTTGAAACGCCAACGTCAACAATGGATGTCGATAGAATAGTCGATATTTAATTAAGCACTAGTGAAAAGTGCATTTTTGCTCCCGTCATCCGGGCTTTGCTAATAATATTGCACCTGATAATTCAAACCATTATTATCGAAGTCGTGCGTCACGGAGTGTTGGTGATGTCGTAAGTAAAAAAGTAAGTAAATTTTTATTACCCATATGAGAACAAAACATACAAAAAGAAATACCAATGACTCCACACTAGGCTAGGCCTGTATCGTGGCAGCCAAAAGACCATAATAATAATAATTACACACAGTGATGCGGTCTGAATCTTAATCACAAAATATTGACAAAAAAAAAGAAGGAGAAATTCAAACATTAAACAAACTAAAAATACATTTTTAAATGATAAACAGAAAGCTACAGGTGTGAGTTTGTGCGTGTGTGTGTGTGTGTGTGAGTGTGTGTGTGTGGTATGTGGGAGAGTGTATGTGTTTGTGTGTGTGTGTGTGTGTGTGTGTGTGTGTGTGTGTGTGTGTGTGTGTGTGTGTGTGTGTGTGTGTGTGTGTGTGTGTGTATGTATATGTGCGTGTGTCAGCTCACAGCATGAACCAAGAGGCGCGGACGCTGGGTGCAGCTCGTGGGCCAAGAGAACTGACAGTGACGCCAATACACTACTTCATCCTATGATGCTCAGAATACTCTCGGACTCGTCGTAGTTCAAGGTTAATAAAACGCGAAGAATACGTTTCCTAGCCTCGGCCAGACGACAATGTCTAATATCATATTTACTGACAATTTTGTTGTAGATGTGAGGGAAAATGAATAATTTGAGCCGTTTGGCGAATTTTGTTTTGACTAATGGTTTGGGGGGGTGAATATTCGAGCGTTTTGACCGCGCGGTTATTCGTCATTACCATTCGACGATTATTACCACAACCGAAGGACAAATCGCGCAAAATTTCATCAAACTAGATTCAGCATCGGTACTGTCTTAAGTTTTCATAAAAAGTTAACCATAAGCATCATCCATTTTAATAATTTCTGCTCAAATGGTAATGACAAAAAAAAACGCCGTAAAAACGCTGAATATTTACCCGGGGACTTTAAAGATCCTCTTTTTAATCAAATCAGAATAATTTGGCAGATTTAAGGCTTGTTTATGGACGAACATAGTATATACATTTAGTATGAAAACTGATTGAAGGGCGCCGCGACTGCGTCGCAACCCCGTCCCATGTCTCTTCTGCGTGGCTTGCGCCTAAGGTAGTTGAAATCCAGACGGACCTTGTACAAGGCTTAATGACCCATCATCATCATCATTTCAGCCGAAAGACGTCCACTGTTCAACAAAGCCCCCAAGGCTCGCCAAACAGATCGGCCCTGCGCCATCCGCATCCAATGCATTCCCACTACCTTCACTAGGTCATCGCTCCATCTAGTTGGAGGCCTACATACACTGCGTCTTCCAGTCCGCGGACGCCACTCGAGAACCTTAATGACCTTAATGACCCGCAAAAAGATTATCATATTGCGAGTGAAGATATTCGGTATTTACTTTCCATACATAACCCACTTTCCCGTTCTATCATCCATCATAATCCCAGGCTATATACGTCCCATTACAAGGCGCATGCCACAGTGAGAGGACCTGAGTGTAGTACCCTCGCGGGCTCAGTGCGGATTGGAAACTTTACACACACCGTTGAATTTCTTCGCAGGTGTGAGCAAGTTTCTTTAAGATGTCTTACCTTTAATCAGTCTAAATAAGTAAACTATACAAGTAACATACATACAGAGTAACTCGTCCTGGACACTTCAAATAACCAACAATCCCATACAACTTATGTCAACTACAAAAGCTCTTCAAAATTCAACCTTACGCTAATAATTTCAAAGTTGAAATTTTACTGGAGACGAGTGGCGTTCGAGACTTGTTGCCAACTTGTTCGGCAAATGGACGTGTCAGTTGGGCGACCGCTGTGACGGGTCGGACGAGATAGAATGAGATAGGACAGGCTAGGTGATTGGGAATTGCGGAGCTGCTGAAAATCTGGCTCGAAGGACCATTAATACAATGGACTTTTAAAAATTGTCGGTAAATTGTTAATTTATTAAAACAAGACGAATAAGAAAAATAAGAAAAAAGTTTTACAATATTGACAGTAACCAGAGCTTAATCATCATCATCATCAGCACAGGCCTCCTTTAAAATTAGGAGGGCTTAGGCCGTAATTCCCACGTGGGCCCATTACATACATTTGAAGTTTACCATGAGCTTTACGGTGAAGGAAAACATCGTGAGGAAACCTGGACACACCTGAGAAGAAATTTAATGGGGCGTGTGAAGTTCCCAATCTGCACTGGGCCCGCATGGGAACTACGGCCCAAGCTCTCTTATTCTGAGTAGAGGCCTGTGCCCTGATGATGAATAATTTACGCAAGCAAATTCGCTGGTAAAGACTAATTATACATACATCTAACATGTCGACACATACAATTAGATGTATGTTAATCAGACAGTTATAATTCAAACCCGTATAATTTGACTTCACGATTACCTACGCAATCTATCTGGTACTTATCGGTCAGATAATAGTATCTATTGGTTAGCTGCGTGGTAATCTTAGATACCGCATTAGTAATTAGTGTAGCTTAATAGCCATACGAGTATCATCATCATCATTCCAGCCTATATACGTCCCACTGCAGGGCACAGGCCTCCTCTCTGAATGAGAGGGGCTGGGCCGTAGTTCCCACGCGGGCCCGGTGCGGATTGGGAACTTCACACACACCATTGAATTTCTTCGCAAGTGTATAAAAACCCCCTAAATTCCTATGTCTGGTTATGTGGGTTCTTCCAATATGAGGCGTAACTTTTACCAGCGTAATTCTCCCCCGCAACTAGTGCCCTAGTTCGCGGTAATTTGTTTAATGTGTATTTTAAGAGATTGGGCGTTCGCTTTACATTTTTGCTATGTGAGGCGAGCGCGGCGGAGTGGAACGGGGACCTAAAATGACGCTTCGGAAATATTTTACGTTACTTTAAAAAACCGCGGACTGGACCGGAAGACGCAGTGTAGGTAGGCCTCCGACAAGATGGAGCGACGTCCTGGTGAAGGTAGCGGGAACGCGTTGGTTGCGGATGGCGCAGAGCCGATCTGTTTGGCGAGCCTTGGGGGAGGCCTATGTTCAGCAGTTCACGTCTTTCGGATGAAATGATAAAAATAAAAAAAAAATATCACGGGACAATTCACACCAATTGACCTAGTCCCAAAGTAAGCTAGGAAAGCTTGTGTTATGGGTACTAGGCAACGGATAAACATACTTATATAGATAGATATATACTTAAATACATATTAAACACCCAAGACCCGAGAACAAACATTCGTATTTTTCATACAAATATCTGCCCCGACACGGGAATCGAACCCGGGACCTCAAGCTTCGTAGTCAGGTTCTCTACCTACTAGGCCATCTGGTCGTCTAAAAATAAAATAAATATTAGGGGACAATCTTACACAAATCGACCTAGTCCCAAACTAAGCAAAGCTTGTACTATGGGTACTAGACGACGATAAACATACTTATATAGATAAATAAATACTTAAATACATAGAAAACATCCATAACTCAGGAACAAATATTCGTGCTCATCACACAAATAAATGCCCTTACCGGGATTTGAACCCAGGATCTCTTGCTTCGTAGGCAGGGTCACTACCAACTAGGCTAAAGCGGTCGTTTAAAATGAAACAAAACGTTTATTTTTTAAACAATGATTATTTGGAAAAGCACTTTTTAATTAAAATCATTGTCACCCTACACATTGTTTAGTTAGTCTATGAGCCTAAAACCTTTTTAACAAGTCAGTTTCTCCAACAAACTTTGACGTGACACCTGTCAAATTTCCCGCCAAAGCGATGACACTTGATGAACCCACTTTAACTTCAACAAATGTGGGATGACCATGCATTCGGCGGGTGAAGGAAGTTATATAAAGTTTCTTTTTTAACTAAACAGAGACTTAATTGCTTGAGACCTCATCTATTCAATTCTATTTCGGCTAGCCGAATTAATATTTTTTCAACTCCTGATCACCGATTAAAAATTATCGTGTAGGTATAAGGTTTTAGTCCGTCTATTAGATGCCCTAGCCCTAGCTTTTCGACATTAATAGGAAAATATTTCGTAGAAAATTCGTCAAAAAAAAAACACGCCAGTTTTGCTTTTTTAGTTTTCAAATTGATATTCAATCATGTTAAAATATTTTTTTAATTAGGTATACTGCGTTTCTGTACTGTACAAATTCAGGAGTTACTTTGCGGAGGTCCATTTTAAAATAAATGGAATATTTATTTTGCTCCTCCGTGAATTGTGTTCGTGTTACAATTATTAATTAAAAGAAAATTTAGCAAAATAGAAAAAAAATACGTGATTTATAAACGACATACGGCTGCCAATGTCCATTAAAATTAAAAAAAAACATACTCTTACAGTCATCTTCATGTCCTTTACAAAGAACATTGGATATGAGTTGATTATTATTCATCAATAAATACCCAAATCTAAAGCGCCTTCTTAAAGCCGGATCCTCCAAATCTGTCCCTTGGTATTGACACTTCCATTTTCTGAGCCAAACAATGCCAGCCATTTGTAATCATTACCAACTTAAATACACCATCGACCTCACTCTTACACTAGCCGCAATAAAGTCCAACATCGGATAATTGAATGGGAAAGCTCAAGTTTGTATTAGCATAGATTTTTCTGGAAGGAAAATTTCGTCGGTATAATTCGGTGTGATTTTTATGCCCTTTTTTGTATTGTTTTATTTTATAGGGCTATTTTCTATTTGAGGCATTATGGGTTGAGAATGTTTATGGTAAGGTTTGCAAGGTGCTGTCCCAAGGTTTTATATGATTTATTTGATGGGGGTACAGGTCAGCCTCGCACTAAGCAATAATGATAACGTCTAAGTCCTTTTTATACAACAAAAGAACAATTTTGAATTTTGACATGATACCTTTTTATAGTAGGTTTTTATGGCAGCAGTGCGTGAAGTTTTCAATGTGCACTGGGCGCTATAGATCAATTGCCACGTCCACAGGTGACACGTTACCCAAAAATGTGTAATTTATTGAATCAGGCGTTACTTTGCGAAGGTCCATATTAATGAACTGAAACAATTACTTACTTTGATCACCAGCGACCTTATGACTACATAGTATCAAAGTCGCTTCCCGCTGTCTGTCTGTCCCTATGCATGCTTAGATCTTTAAAACTACGCAACGGATTTCGATGTGGTTTTTTTTAATAAATTCAAGAGGAAGGTTTATAAATATGTATAATACATGCATTGCATCGTACCCGTGCGAAGCCGGGGCGGGTCGCTAGTTTCATACATAAACGTGACTATCGTAAGGTCGCGGGTGAGAAAAGTAATTGTTTCAGTTCATTAATATGGACCTCCGCAAAGTAACACATCATTCAATAAATTGTTGTATTTTAATTTTCTATTCAAGGTTATCCGCTACTTTGATGTAACGAATCCCTGTGAAACCTGCTGTTGCCGATAATTAATTAATTTAAATTGTATACGACGCCATTTTGCCATCAGATATTTAATTTTTTAGGGTTCCGTACCCAAAAGGTAAAAATGGGACCCTATTACTGAGGCTCCGCTGTCCGTCCGTCTGTCCGTCAGTTCGTCTGTCACCAGGCTGTATCTCATGAACCGTGATAGCTAGACAGTTGAAATTTTCACACAAGACATGATGTATTTCGGTTGCCGCTATCACAACAAAGTACCTGGGCGGCCGAGCTCCGCTCGGGCTGATATGATACTCGGTACCAAGCGTTTTCCAGAGATAAGACCAAGCTAGATCAATTCTTCATCCCCGAAAATATATATACAAGAATTGCTCGTTTAAAGGTATTACATACTAAAAACCAGAATAAAATAAATATTTATGGGGGCTCCCATACAACTTACGTGATTTTTTGCTCGTTTTTGCTCGATATTGATAACGGCACCAGGTAGACGCTTGAAATATTCAAAGAATATTTAGTTATATATTAACTTTAAAAATAAATAATTAAATTAAAATAAAACATACACTGACGAGCAAAAATAAAGGGTCGGTTACAAAAATGACGATAACTACAAAACCCGCCGTGATAGCTTCTTCGAGTAAAATGAGTTTAGTAAAGAGTTTAATTCGTAACAAGATAAAGTTTAATTGAGAATAAAACTCTTTACTAAACTCAGTTTATTCGAAGAAGTTATCACAGCGGGTTTTGTAGTTATCGTCATTTTTGTAACCGACCCTTTATTTTTGCTCGTCAGTGTATTTAAGGGGGCTCCCATACTAAAAACGTGATTTTTTTGCCGTTTTTATAGATAATGGTACGGAACCCTTCGTGCGCAAGTCCGACTCGCACTTGGCTGGTTTTTAATTTATAATATGATCCTCGCAATTAAACAAAGACGTGTTAACAGACGTATCTAGAGACGTCTAGTAATTTTTTGTAGTGAATAAAACTTATACCTACATACATTTATTGTCTAACGCACCTTGCTATCTCTTTCATTATTCTTTTCGGTCAAACGGTATAAGGTGGTGACAAAAAGAGATGGTGAAAGCAATGGCAAGCGGCCGTGAGCTAGACAATAAGGACATGACGTTTTTTAAACGCGGCATCGACGCGCGTTTGTATCGATACAAACGCGATACGCACGCGGGTTGGTTGTTCTATGAACTGAACCATCTGAAGAAACATTTAGGCGTAAACTGAGAAATCTTTTGTTGAATAACCCTTTGTACTCTGTAAAGGAATATATGGACATAAATTTCTAAAAATTATTATGTTATTACAGTAAAAAATTGTATTTGTTTCCTGTTTTAATTGTATACTAAGTAATTATTTTAAATTGTGATAGTTGTAGTAATGGTATCGAATACTCATTATTTATTATTTTTAAATTGTGAAATGACAATCCTTATTGGGAGATATTTTATTTTTTAATGTATGATATTGACATAGTGATAGTTATATTTACAGTGTTTTTCTTTTCTCTTTTTGTATACTGACGATCCTTATTGGGCGAACATTTTATTTTCTGAAATTTTGTGCACTATAATTAATTATTTTTATTTTACATTATTTTGACGATCGTGGTATAAATTCTTGTAATTTTGACATCAATGCAAATTTATATTGTAATTTTTATCATGAAATAAATAAATCTATCTATCTATCTATCTATGTTATATGTCCACAGTGGCGTAGCGTGCCTTGGCGGGGCCCCGTATAAAAATTTGTTTGGGCCCTTACAAGGGTAGAGATTTCTCACAAAAGAAAAAAAAATGTTTGCATAAAATTAAAAGCAATATTTATTCATCATCAGTATTTATTCTCACTATTGCTTTTTTTGACTTTTGTCATTTCTGAAATAAAAAAAAATTTGGTAAGTTTTTATTAATTTTTGCTTACGCACGTCGGGGGCCCCCGTGGCCCGGTGGTCCCGTATAATTGATATGGCAGATACGGCGGTAGCTACGCCCCTGTATGTCCATGTAATATGGCTGTTCTATGGAATGAAAAACGAGCTGTAAACGCGCGTTCCTAAAACACGCGTCGACGGCGCGTTTAAAAAACGTAACAAATCGGACAAGTTTAACAAGAAGTGAAGAATTGTCCGGTTTGTTACTTTTTTTTATGGAAAAAGTGCGCAACTAAACGGACTTCATTTAACTCCCTATATTGACAATTTCTTAGTTGGTTACAAGGATAAATAGAAATGCCCAGCTACCACACTGCGACCCAACTGGTTGGTGATAACAAAATAAACTTATCACTAAAAGCGATCTCCAATAGGACGAAAAAAGTACTCCCTGAAAATATAATTTCTTCATAATTCTAAAAGAAAACTTATTAAAAGGAAACGTGAATTAATTAAGGAACGTTTAATTAAGGGATCATTAATTTTTAATCTTACGTCATGAGATGAGGTTTCCTAAGGGTTTCAAAGTATACTAAATTAAATTAAATTAAATATTAAAATTAAATAAATATTAAATTAAAATACTATTTAAGTATATAATTATGAACAGTGGTAGCCTGGTGGTTTGACTGATGAGCTCACAAGTAGAGAATCCTGGGTTCGAGGCCGGGCTCGCCTGTGAGTTTTTCGGAATTTATGTGCATAATCACACATACAAAATTTGAAATTTACTATGAGCTTTTACGGTGTAAAAGATTGTGAGGGATCCTGGACACACCTACGAAGAAATTCAGTGTGTAAAGTTATCGATCCTCAGTGGATCCGCGTGGGAACTGCGGCCCAACCCTTCTCATTCTGAGAGGAGGCCTGTGACCAGCAGTGGGACTCATATAGGCTGAGATGATGATGATAATACATATAAGTACAATGTACATTCATAACAATTAATAGTTAAAATTGACCTAGCAAAGTACATACGTCGTCACTTCTCCTGATGGTTAGTGGAGATAGAGAGAGGGAAAGGGGGAGAGGGAGATCAGATAGAAAAGAGACCTCTTCAAAGATATAACTTCGTATCCATACTCAATGTACTAGTACCCATAACACAAGCTATGCTTAGCTTACTTTGGGACTAGGTCAATTGGTGTGAATTGTCCCGTGATATTTATTTATTTATTTATTTATTCATGTTTGATAACAGCCAACGCTTTTGATGACAATAATACATCTGATTTCCCACATCACGGTATAAATTATCTTACCTGGACTCGAACCCAATACTTCTGACTTCATAGTAAGGGTGACTAACCACCAAGCTCATTTCCGGTCTTTATGTCTCACTGCCTTAGTTCCCACGCTGACTTCACAAGTCACACTTCACGCACACCATTGAAATATATATACACGTTTTATAAAGATATTTACTTTCCCCGTAAAAGTTATAGTAAAGTTAAAATTTAGCGAAAATATGTACATTTGAAGAGTCCACGGAAAGATCATAATAATTTCTAACCAACCTGGAGGGGCAGGACATACCTTGATACACCGGAATGTAATGCTTGTCTCCAGCATTGAGTTTCTTCAGTGGTGTTCGTATTCGACACAACAGAAAAGTTATTATTTACAATAAAAACGTTCACCAACACAACATTTCACACACTTTTCGTAGTTTTTCACAAATTTGGAGTAAATAAAGTTTGTTTTGCGCGTTATTATAAATTATAGCGTCACTCGCGAGTCGTTTGGTTCTTATTCGAAATTCGGTGCACACTGGTAGTGGGATGGAAAGGAGGGATGTGTTGCCAGAGTGTAAGGGTGCGTTCGAGTTATGCGTGTTATGTGTGCGTTCAATAAAAACTTAAAAATAAATAAATAACATAAATGGCGCAGCCACACCCTAAGCAACCTAAAGTTATATAGCGGTTTGAAGGTTAGTCATCACGAACAATTACTATGGTAACAATTTCCTTAAAAGTAAAAAAAAGTATCACTACATAGTATAAAACAAAGTTCTTGAGTGGAGACCACGGATTGGCAAACGTAGCGTGGGACGTCCTCAGACTCGGTGGAGCGATGACCTTCGCAAGGCGGCTGGCAAGAGCTGGATGACAGTGGCCGAGGATCGTGCTCAGTGGCGTGCCATGGGAGAGGCCTATGTCCAGCAGTGGACGAACATAGGCTGATGATGATGATGATGATAAAACAAAGTCGCTTCCCGCTGTCTGTCTCTCCCTATGTATGCTTAGATCTTTAAAACTACGCAACGGATTTTGATGCGGTTTTTCTAATAGATAGAGTGATTCAAGAGGAAGGTTTATATGTATAGACGACCAGATGGCCTAGTAGGTAGAGAACCTGACTACGAAGCTTGAGTTCCCGGGTTCGATTCCCGCGTCGGGGCAGATATTTGTATGAATAATACGAATATTTGCTCTCGGGTCTTGGGTGTTTAATATGTATCTCTCTATATAAGTATGTTTATCCGTTACCTTGTACCCATAACACAAGCTATGCTTAGCTTACTTTGGGACTAGGTCAATTGGTGTGAATTGTCCCGTGATATTTTTTTCTTTTTTATAATACATGCTTAATTGCACCCATGCGAAGCCGGGGCGGGTCGCTAGTACACAATATATTCAGATACCCATATTTAATCCAGTGGTTAGTTATAATACCTACTTTGGAAGCTCTACCTTTTGAGATTAAAATCTAGTCAAGTCAAGACATAATATGTTGGTTCTTAATTTGAGAAAGCCTGCCCATACCTACGATAAAATTCAATGGTGTGTGTGATGTTCTCAATCCGCACTGGGCCCGGGTGGGAACTAAAGACCCAAGGCCTGGCGTTCTGAGAGGAGGCCTGTGCCCTGCCGCGGAACATCATCATCCCAGCCTATATACGTCCCATCTGTACGGCACAGGCCTCCTCTCAGAATGAGATAACTTGGGCCGTAGTTCCCAGGCGGTAGCCTATACACCGTGAAATTTTAGTGGTTGTTTTCCCGAAACGAGGTGATTTAGTATCGATTGTACAATCGATTTATAATTACTATTTTGACTAGAGTCAAAAATACAATTGTGAAAAACGAAAGTCGAAAATGACCGCAAACCAATAGTAACGCTTCGTTGGTACCTAACCTATCGTACGATCGTACGCTACTTGTACCAACGAAGCGTTACTATTGGTTTGCGGTCATTTTCGACTTTCGTTTTTCACAATTGGATTTTTGACTCTAGTCAAAATAGTAACTATAAATCGATTGTACAATCGATACTAAATCACCTCGTTTCGGGAAAACAACCACTAAAATTTCACGGTGTATAAGTTTCTCTGCTGGGGACAGGCCTCCTCTCAAAATGAGGGGGCTTGGGCCTTAGTTTCCTCACGATGCACAATGTAAATTTCAAATGTAATTTCGCATGCAAATTCCGAAAAATTCAGAGGTGTAAGCTCCACGGATCCAAGACTTTGTTTGAGCGGCCATAGGTTTACCAAGCCCACCACTTCCAAGATCACTAACCTCGTCAAAATTCAAATTTGAAACTATTGACTAAACAAATTCCCGATACAAAAAGCCTTATCCCTAAAATGGGGCATAGTACTTCACGCCCGTCTTACTCTGACCTGGACGCACACAGGCGCAAAACCACCCTTACACACCCACATATAGACACTCAGTCCGGGCCGACGAGTTAGTACCCGTGTGGACGCCAACGCGCGCGGACGTCTCTACGAAACGAACGACAGACATCATCGAGTGATACTAGCGTGGGTGATAGTGATACTAGCGTGTATTTTGGTGATGCTGTGATTGTGTTACTCAGTGTTAGTCTGATCTGAAAAGGATTTGGGGGATGCTTTAAAAGGTACGCTTCAGACATATTGTATGTAACGTGACTCTATGTAAAATTTTCGCACATGCTAAATGTGTTTTCTTTGACAGATATTTCGTGGAAAAGCTTTTTTCTGATACGGAAAGGAGCTGGAGATAGGATAATTTTGAGCGCGAAATATTTTCGGGTAGCGAAAATCTTGCGGGATATTTTTTGATGGAAAATTAAGTTTGACCTTTTTGACAAATACTAGATCTTCTAGGAGGCTTTAACTTACAGTCTAACTCAAACGCGTTTGATACGTTAGTACTATGTCGCAGTAAACGACAACAACTGTTAGGACCGACGAAAAATTTTTAGCAAAGGTTTATTAGCGATAGAAATGAATTTAATAATCCTGATATGTCTTTTTCTTGAATTTTTACAAAACCACAAGAATATGGTATGACTATGACTATGTTATTTGTTGTAGATTCTTCAGATCTGTTGTAGATTCCACACGGTGCAATTTTGAACGTTATGCAAAATTAATGTTTTTAGCTCAGTTGATGTTGGACAATATAATCATCATCTCGGGTCCTATACGTCCCACTGCAGGGCACAGGCCTCCTCTTAGAATGAGAGGGCTTGAGCTGTAGTTCTCACGCGGGTCCAGTGCGGATTGGGAACATCACACACACCATTGAATTTCTTCTCAAGTGTATGCAGGTTTCTTTAAGATGTTTTCCTTCACCGTAGAGCTCATGGTAAATTTCAAATGTAATTAATTTCGCACATAAATTCCAAAAAACTCGGAGGTGCGAGCTGAGATTTGAACCCACGAGCCTCTGCTTTGGTTGCCATAGGTCAAACCACTAGGCCACCATGGCTTGGACAATGAAATGCATTAACTCAATTGTTAAAGTTAGTCAGATAAAATTCAGGATTTTTATACTTTTATGAAATTAAATCAGGAACTCTATGAATACCCCTATTACGTTATATTGTCCAACATAAGCTGAGTTTGAAATACCTACTGATTTTGTATCATGTTTTTTATTTTTTATTTTACCATATTTAAAATCATTTTCCAATAAATAGACAGGTGAGAAAGATAGGTAACACTTCATTTGTGATTTGTGTCAGCTAACCGTAATTTTAAAGCATGATTATCTCATATTTATTTAAACTTTCATACAGATTAACAAAAGCGTGCGAATCCGGTTTGTGTTATAAATAAGCTACAAATATATAATTTACGTTAGTGTCAAACTATACAGAACGCAGAACGTCTAAACATTACCCTGAAAGCAAGCCAAAAGCAAACCATAAAGTACCAAAATGAACCATTAAAATATCCAAGAATAAACTATGTGTATGTTATTCGTCCTGTCGAGAGTTTCATATTGTTTGCAGAACACGATACTATATCCCCCTATTCAACATTTATATGTATTTTATTTACAACTTTTTGTTATTCGGCAATCTCGTGTACCTACTGCCTAATCAAAGTAATTCTTTTGTAAAAAAAATAACTTTTTTTGTTGACCGTAGTTTTTTATATTTGCATTGTGATTCATTCATTCCGCACCAAATTTGAAATCAATCCGATCCGAATCCGAGTTGGTGAAATTTGACTTGCGAGATTTATAAATAACTTCGAGTTTACTTATGAGGCCCATTAAAAAAAAAGTTTATTCTGTAAGTAGGCCGCAAAAACTACCAGCGCTTTCGGAAATACCATAAGAATGCGCGGCAAGAAACTTGGCAGAACGTTTCAGTTTCATCACAGGCAACACAGATTTTTACACAATTTATATGAAATTTATCCTTCTGAACCTAGAATCAACAAAACTTTTGTGCCACCAAAAAACTTGGCCTATTTTTACACGTATATTTTGGATGGGATTAAAACCACTGGCATATTAATGTGTTTATAATAACAATAATAAATGATAAATTGGGGGACCATTGACACCAATTGAACTAAGCGAAGCTTGCACTATAGGTAAACATACTTATATAGATAAATACATACTTAAATACATATTTACACTAATTCAATAAATTTGTACCTAGTACGACGTAAATACTGCACGGCAGGTCATGACTTTTTGAATGTTAATAATACAAGACGTTTTCTAGGGCGTAGTGTTGCTATATTTTTAAAATATGTCTTTGTTTTAGTAATACGATGAAAATACCTAAATACACGCGCAGTTAACCAACCTATCTTGAGCCATCGTGCTTCCCCCTTGTCCGATAGTAACTTGCGTTAGTTCTTCGGCCACCGGACGGGGAACTCGTATCACTCACGCTTAAAATCGCTGTCAATTGAAATTGCGAACATTGTAAATAAACCATTTAATGAAATATCCATATTCTAGCACTTGTTTATTGTTTTAATGGTTTAGGATAGTGTTGTGGTAAGTATTGATTAAATAACTCGCAGATTTAGCAGTAGTTGATGAGGGAAATTGAAATTAAAGACATTTTAAATACAAAGTTTGTTTACATTGATTGCAATTTCAATTGACTGACAGTTTATGCACGGCTTTGATTGTAGCCGCTCTCACGCACACATACACCAGTGCATAGAATACCTAAAATCGATTAGCGCTAAAATATAGGTAGGGCCTTAAGAAAGCCGCAGGCACTAGCTAGTGAGTTATAAAACTGTTTGTTCATCCCAAAACCGTCTCAAGGGTTATTCGCAGTAAGTATTCCATCTGAAATAATATTGAAACATAGCTATTTTAGTATTTAGTCAGCGGGTCAACCGTTTGATATATTTCCTTCAACGAAACTCTATTTTGGTTCGCGTCAGACTATAGTGTTCGTTTGGCATAATTATTTTTAGCTATAGCACGCGGTTCGCATAATTGTTATTTGACCTAATTTTTGTTGACACCGTGAAAAATATCTGTCAGGGTAAGCTTTTTCTTAATTAACTGAAAAAGTTAGCGATGAGTAATATCTTAGAGTATTAAACCAGTAGAGTGGTCGTCTGTATTTCCACCCGTGGAAAGGCTACCACACAAAGGCCGTGGTGGCCTAGCGGTTTGATCTATGGCCTCTCAAGCAGAGGGTCGTGGGTTCAAATCCCGGCTCGCACTTCTGAGTTTTTCGGAATTTATGTGCGAAATTACATTTGAAATTTCCCATGAGCTTTACGGTGAAGCAAAATATCCGTATATAATATAAATATATATATATATATAGAGTTATAGAGTTTGAATTTATCTATTATAAGTATGTTTTTGTTTATCCGTTGTCTAGTACCCATAGTACCTATATTAGGACTAGATCATCATCATCCCAGCCTATATACGTAACACTGTAGGGCACAGGCCTCCTCTCAGAATGAGAGGGCTTGGGCCGTAGTTCCCACGCGGGCCCAGTGCGAATCAGGAACTTCACACACACCATTGAATTTCTACTCAAGTGTGTTCTAGTCGCCTCACCATATAATATATAATATTATATTATATGATAATATATAATATGATATAATATTATATTATATATTATATGGTGAGGCGACTAGAACACACTTGAGTAGAAATTCAATGGTGTGTGTGAAGTTCCTGATTCGCACTGGGCCCGCGTGGGAACTACGGCCCAAGCCCTCTCATTCTGAGAGGAGGCCTGTGCCCTACAGTGTTACGTATATAGGCTGGGATGATAATGATCTAGTCCTAATATAGGTACTATGGGTACTAGACAACGGATAAACAAAAACATACTTATAATAGATAAATCAAACTTAAATACATAATTAAACACCCAAGACTCGAGCACAAAAACATTCGTATTTTGCACACAAATATCTGCCCCGACCGGGAATAGAACTCAGGACTTCCAGCTTCGTAGCGAGGTATTCTAACAACTAGGCTATCCAGTCGCCTAAACTAAAACTATCAGAGGTGGATGAAATGGTTCCATAGAAACGTTCAGCTACAACACTCCGGGCTAACACCACATCCGTAGACACCGTTTATGTAAATATCTTACCCGGTTGGGAATATAATTACTCAGTGCCTTCATTAATCATCCTCCTGCCGACATAATAGATTTTTTGCGTAATGAAAAACTTGGAAAATGCATCACTTTTAGTTGAGGGTTCAGTATGTAAAAGAAGTCAAAACTTTTGGCATCAAACTACTTTTATAGATAAGTTTATTTTATTCTACAGTAAAAAAAAAATCACAAAATCACGAGCATTATTAACTTTCATTAAAAAACTGTCCTTATTTTTTAATCAGTTTCATGACTTTTTTATATAGTTTACTAGCTGTTGTCCGCGACGTCGTCTGCGAAGAATAGGGGTATAAAAATAGCCTACGACCTATTCTCAGATCATCCAAATATAGAGATTTTTTTCATAAAAATCGGTCAAGCCGTTTCGGAGGAATTCGATAACAAAACCGTGACACGAGATTTTTATGTATTAGAAGAAGATTATTATTATTAAAAATAAAATGGATCCAAGACGTGTATCTTCACTATCACTATGGATTGGAGTTTCTCTACGGGATCGAATCAGAAACAAGGAGATCCGTAGAAGAACCGGGGTCACCGACATAGCCAAACGGATTAGCTCGTTGGAATGGCAATGGGCAGGCCATATAGCACGCAGAACAGATGACCGTTGGGGCCCAAAAGTTCTCGAATGGAGACCACGGACTGGAAAGCGCAGCGTGGGACGTCCACCAACGAGATGGTCGGACGATTTGGTGAAGGCCGCAGGTTCAGGGATGGATGCAAGTCGCTTCCGTAATGACCGTAATGATTGGACGTCAAAGAGGGATGCGTATGTCCAGGGGGGCTACTCCAAAATTCGAAAATCGAAGTTCGTATCGCATCGTCTTGCTCGCTCTTGTATTAAATACTATTAGCGTGAGAGGAATGGCACGATACGATGTTCGAATTTGGCACTTCGTAGTATAAGGCCAGTAGTGGACGTCCTAAGGCTGAAATGATGATGATAATGATTACTAAAAGGCAAGGTGCGGTTTATTTGTATGGCCACGGAACCCAGATAGCTAGCTGTGCCACAATATCGCGATATGGGTCAGCTTCAAAGGCCAGGCTTTGCGCCGCTTCGCTTGTTAATTGCTGTCTCTTACCTTTCTATGAAAAACTATAGTACTGTTTCGTGAACATGTATGAAAACTTTTTTTTTCCAGCGATTACGATTTCCATATTTTCTTGCACTTCCTTTAGATTATGAACAAAGTACATGAAGGGCACACAGAAAGAACTAGTCACCTGTTTTAAAGAATGAGATTTTAATCTCAAAATGTTGAGCTCGCAAAGTACTGTTGGATGAAAATATGGTTATCTGAAAATCTAATATAAAAATCTCGTGTCACGTTGTTTGTTATCGAACCTCTCCGAAACGGCTTGAGCGCTTTTGAATTTTTTGTCTTTTGGTAGGTCTGAGAATAGGACGTAGGCTATTTTCCATACCTCTAATTCTTCGCCGACGGAGTCGCGGGCAACAGCGAGTAATATATATTTTTTCACACTTTTAAAGATACGGTTGCCATATTAATTGTTCGTGATGACTAATTTTAGAACCGCTGTAGCAAAAAAAGATTCTTAGATGACTATAGCTAGACCGTTTAAATGTGTCCTCGCCCGCGCGGTACAGGGGCTGGGGTATGACGACAAGGGGGGCCGGGACAGGTGCGGGAGGATTGTTATGTTTGTGCTAATTTTAAAAAATAAATCAAAAATAAAACAAAAAACATGGTAAATGCTTAGTTTTTGCGCGGCATCGACAGGGTGATTGAATCGTGGTACAAAAATAATGTTTCTAATGTAGTTAACGCTGGGAAATCAACACTTGTTGACATAACGGTGAAGCTGTCTTGCAGATGATGTCGTTTGTTACTAAAGTACAGTCGAGAAAACTGAATTTCGCACCAGAGTAAAACCTTTTCACATTCAATATCCGCAGGCTAATTGTCTAACTGCCTCCCAATCGCCATCGCGTTCATTTTGACAGCTCTTGTATGGGCTGACAATTGGTATCGGAAACAGCCAGCTGTCACAGCCATACAAAAACTGTCATTTCAATCCGATGCCGAGTGTCAAAAAAGTTACACAATTACCCAGCAGAATAATTTCTTTGGAAGAAAGATGTATGGAATGTCATCTGCAATGGAAAAGTTCCATCTTGGTAGGTAAGTACGCGATTCAGTTCCTTCGACTGTCCTTGATTTCAATTCACGCAGAATAGAAAAAATCTGAAAAGTTTTTTCAAATCACAAACTCAAATGAATAAGATAATGATTCATTGGTTCTAATTTGGAACGAGGCCGCGCTCGCCGGTTTCCGAGTTTCTGCAACATACACATACATACAAACACGTTTAGATCATTAGGGTTCCATACGCAATTGTAGGAAAAGAGACCAAAATCAAAAGTTTATTTTTGAAATAGAACGCTGACCATGACGCATAAGTCATCACTGGCAACACACACTGGTCAAAGACTTTTGACTTGAGACATTGCAGTGTGTGAATTTTATTGTCCCGTGATATTTTTTATTATTATTATTTGTTTTAAAGCTACTAAAAATCAAATTTTGCAATTAATTAAATAAAATAAATCAATAATAAATATTAGGGGACAATCTTACACAAATCGACCTAGTCCCAAACTAAGCAAAGCTTGTACTATGGGTACTAGACGACGATAAACATACTTATATAGATAAATAAATACTTAGATACATAGAAAACATCCATAACTCAGGAACAAATATTCGTGCTCATCACACAAATAAATGCCCTTACCGGGATTCGAACCCAGGACCTCTTGCTTCGTAGGCAGGGTCACTACCAACTAGGCTAAAGCGGTCGTTATTAATTGAAAAATTAATCTGGTTTTCAAGACTAAAATAAAGTTTGTTTACTAGAGGCGCTTCTTGGCATCTTACTTTTTAAGTGGCTATTTCTCGCGACTTCGTCTGCAAAGAATTCGTTCATTGCTATCCCGCGGGAACTGCAATTTTCCGGGATGAAAACTATCCTATATTTTAATGCATGTAACAAACTATCGGTGTGACAAATTTCATCAAAATCTGTCGAACCGTTTTAGCGTGAAAGAGCAACAAACATCCTCACATCCATCCTTACAACTGTCCTAGACTAAAAGCAGATACATTAATAATAGCAATGGTATCGACGTTAAACGGAACCCTTCATGTGCGTGTGCGACGCTCACTTGACTTGTTTTTTTATGAATAAGACTTTCATATTGAACATAAGTCTATCATCAACACTGACCTATTTTAAAAACAACAGTAAAAATCGAAAAGATATGATAAAGATATGTGTTATTTAGGAAATCATTGATCATCATTCCAGTCATTCTTAACCTGTTTAGAATATAAGACGTTATGTGGGTGGAGAATAAAAAGTTCATCATCATCGAAGCTTTAGGTCCCGGGTTCGATTCCCGCCTCGGGGCAGATATTTGTATGAAAAAGACGAATGTTTGTTTTCGAGTCTTGGGTGTTTAATTATGTATTTAAGTACCTTTCTATCTATATAAGTATGTTTAACCGTTGCCTTGTACCCATAACTCAAGTTTTGCTTACTTTGGGTCTAGGTCAATTGGTGTGAATTGTCCCGTGATATTTTGTTCATAATTATTTTATTTATGTATTCGAAAGACTAGGTATACTTGGCAAGTGATTTATTATAATTATGTTTAAGTAATTTTGCTATTGTTATTCGTTCTTATAAATAATCTATGTATTATCTAGGTATTCTATATTATCTAAATCTATACCTATACTAGGTATCTTAATATTCATTTAGCCTAGCTAGTGTGTAGAATATACCAAGTAGCACAGTTAGCATTATAAGAAATCACTTTGGGTATAACTCGGAACTTCATGACTTAATAAACAGTTAATATGGTTCAACTGAGAACTTAGAGCTGCGTATTACGCTTTAGTCTGTATAACAGCATCAAAAAAGTAGAAACGGATACTATTGTTACGGGATCAGAGTTAGTGCAGATGTCAAAAATGCCTTCTTACAGTCTCTTTTGCATTGGTTGCTTAAGAGCATTATAGTGGTAGTAAAATATGCTATTGCTGTTTAAAGGCGTAGAATTATACCACTGAAATGCTAGCGTCTTAAAAGTGTCACTGTGAACTACCGTACAGCCAACAGTTTTAGAGTAGTGTACACTTAGAGTAATTTAACACAAAAAGTTCCACATAGGTTGCCTGGAAGAGATCGCTTCGAAGCGATAAGGCCGCCCATTGCTTACCTTATTTATTTTTTGTCATGTACTTGTTTTTCTGTATTGTATTTTTTGTGGTGTACAATAAAGAGTCATTGTATTGTATTGTATTGTATAGGTTCGCCTCGGCTCTGTTATAAGCCTATTTTTCAAAGCAGTTAAAAGGTGTTTTATTAATACACGTGAACACCGAAGGTATTTCAAGATCCTTGTTTAACTCAGAAATGCAGCATTTGGCTGTGAAATATACCAATATATTGTTTTAGTCTGCATAAAAGAACACTTTACATATATTATAACGCACGAAGCTGCAATCAGGTTCACGTTATTTTAACAGTTGGCGTGGATCGTGTATTAAATTATACAAAATGCTAAAAAAATTGAAAAATTAAAACAAGATTGAATTAAAATTAAAACACTAAATAAAAATTAAATAACTTTTAAAAGGTAATGCGTTTAAGTAGTTCAAATAAATGGTTTTAGCGTTTAAGTGAACCATAATAAAACTAATAACAGCTGACAGGCTGAATATTGGTTCACTTGAACTCTTATTTATTGCAATAAGTATAATAAAGGAACTGGGGTGTACTCTTGTACAGCCATGGTAATTAATTCAGGATAAAAAGAGTTCACAAAAGTTTCTTAAGAATGCGCCATTTTATTATAACCTAAATCGTATATATTGATAATTATTCTGTTGTTATTTATATTTTACTGCCCTAAATTACACGTTATTCATATACACTTATTATAGTATAATATAAAACTTCGTATAATTTTATGTAAATCGCTCAAAAATGTATACATATATTTTGGGTGTGTTACTTTTTTCACAACATTTCTAATTAAAACGAGATATTTCCGAAGCGCGTAAAAATTTTACTAAAAAACCATATAAACATTCACAGTAAACTTGCATTCCCACATGTTTTCACAGTAGGTTGGCTATAAATGTGTACTTTCGTGAGTTAACACAAATTCTCAATAAAATTGTGACATTTACTTTGCCATTATACATCACACTCTGGAAATTTATCGGCGCCGCTATAATACTATTAAAAGCAAATCTGCAAATATAATAAGCAATTTCAATATGAACGAAGGGCAATGTAAAACCTAAAGCGTTATATAAGACTAGCAGTCACCCAATCCTGACGCTTAGTCTGTATAACAGGACACTCGTATTCTGTTAAGCAGCTGATAAACAGCCTGGTGACCCATAATAATTCCAATATAGTGCTACTGTAATGCTGTTAAACAGAAATGTGAACTAAACTAGAACATAAACATAAATAAACATCCAAAACTAGAACTATAGGCTGAATAATTTGTGCCCAAATAAGAGTTATTTCAGTGTTAACAGCGCTGTTAACACCATTGTAACACTGTCTTGTACAGCTTAAAGTTTCCGTGTACACCAAAAGTGATTTCTTATAATGCTACTTGTGCTACTTGGGTAGCGATCCGAGTGTCCCCAACGGTGCTGGCTGAAAATCAGCGCTGGGGTGCTATAAACGCCTCAGCATTATGCTGAGCCAGTGTTCGATTTGCAACCGCAATAACACAACATCTTTATTCTTCGTGTATTTGTAGTATTTGAAGTAACATTGTTGTGTCTTGCTTTGTTGTAAATAAATGTATTTTCGCTCTTTCTTTCCTTGATGAATCAATGGTTCAACGCCCGTCTAAAAGCTAGCCATTTTAAAAGCTTTTTATTAACTTGCAATGTATGTAAATACAGGGTTATTTGTAATTCACTAGCATCCTTTTAACCCTAAACTCCTACCACTTAAACAAATGTTTTTTGTTTTACGGCTTTTGTCATAGCTTAATATTTTTGCTGTAATAACGTTTTGAAAATTTGAGATTACCTCTTATTTTTACGATACTCTGTGTATTTCTATGGGAAAAAAGTGCTTCATTTTAAAAAGTCGTAAAACAAAAAAAACATTTGTTTGAGTGATAGGAATTCAGGGTTAAGAGGATGTCAGTGAATTACAAATAACCCTGTATGTATGTACGGGTCAAATCTTGGAAGTTTAATTTGACCCAGGTTAGTCGGATCAACTTGAAATTTGGTATACTTATGTAGGTTGGTTGACAATGCAAGTACAGCAAACAAAAAGGACAGTCAGCGAAAAAGCTTGCGTTGAAAATTAAATTATTAACAAAAACTTATTGCTTCTAAATACGCGCGTAACTTTAGCTGTCTGCCGTAAATAAATCAAGCGAGTTCCCAAGGAAGTTTCCCATACACTGGCTGTTGTAAACCTCCTTCTATTGTTAAGTGTTTCAAGAATATTCATTATAAGAAGTTGCCAACTTTTATGCTCCGCGTTTTGAACTTTGAAGAAGCTTGTTTGTTAATGTTCGTTTTAATTGTATTTAGTGACATGAATGATTAAATGTTGATTAGTATCTAGATCTGCAAATACGGAAATGATTTTAAGTTTTTTTTGTGTCTCTATGATTTCACATAATTTCATCATCATCATCATCATCATCCTATATACGTCCCACAGCAGGACACAGGCCTCTCAGAATGAGAGGGCTCGGGCCGTAGTTCCCACGCGGGCCCAGAGCGGATTGGGAACTTCACACACACCATTGAATTACTTCGCAATTGTATGCAGGTTTCCTCACAATTTTTCATTCGCCGTAAAGCTCATGGTAAATTACAATTGTAAATTCGCACATAAATTCCGAGAAACTTTGAGGTCGAGTCCGGACTCGAACCCACGACCCTCTGCTTGAGGGACCACAGGTCAAACCACTAGGCCACCACGGCTTAACAAGTCATAATCTCATAATGTATCATTCTTCATAATCAATGGTAGTCATAAAGTGATTTATTTCTGTAAGGTTTTTTTTTTCGGAGTTGTTATAAAATAAACCTAACCTGCAGGTTACTACTGCATTCTATAAGATAGCATTTAAAAAATACTGTTTCAGGAATAATAAATAATAATAATAAATATTAGGGGACAATCTTACACAAATCGACCTAGTCCCAAACTAAGCAAAGCTTGTACTATGGGTACTAGACGACGATAAACATACTTATATAGATAAATAAATACTTAAACACATAGAAAACATCCATAACTCAGGAACAAATATTCGTGCTCATCACACAAATAAATGCCCTTACCAGGATTCGAACCTAGGACCTTTTGCTTCGTAGGCAGGGTCACTACCAACTAGGCTAAAGCGGTCATTAATAAATCACTGTACGACTAACGTTGGTTATGAGTTATGAACAATGACACATTGTAACTTATTAAATTATGGGAAACCAAGGGATCCCTTTTTTATTTAGCCTCTTTGACATTGGACAGTCAGGTTGATGACGTCAAATCTTCAATATTTACATTTTATATAAATAATAAATATCGAAGAACAATTGACAGTAATTGACCTAGTCTCAAAGACTCGAGCACAAATATTCATATTTTTCACACAAATATCTATCCAGACCGGGAATCGAACCCGGGAACTTCGTAGTCAGGTTCTCTAACCACTAGGCCACTTCGTCGTCTACGTCCACATTATGTTATCCGCCTTTTGTCTGCCTGATTTTTTATTGTTATTATTTTTTCTGTACTTTTTTGGTGATCAATAAAGAATATTTTTGTATTGTATTGTTATCAAATGTCCAGCGGAATCGAAACCGGGCCCTCAAATTTTGCATTCACGTTTTCTAACAACTAGGCCACCTGGTCGTCTATGTCCACATTATGCTATCAAACGTCCAACATAAAAGCTACGAATTTTTCGGAATACATTTGAGAATGGAGCACAATATTTTCACCTTGTTTTTCCGCTATGAGGGTTTTCTATGAGAGGCTATTTGGCGCTAGTATCGTCAAGTCCGTTTGACAACTTTGGCATTTGTTGTAAATAAAATAAATAAATAAATATTAGGGGACAATCTAACACAAATCGACCTAGTCCCAAACTAAGCAAAGCTTGTACTATGGGTACTAGACGGCGATAAACATACTTATATAGATAAATAAATACATAAATACATAGAAAACATCCATAACTCACGAACAAATATTCGTGCTCATCACACAAATAAATGCCTTACCGGGATTCGAAACCAGGACCTCTTGCTTCGTAGGCAGGGTCACTACCAACTAGGCTAAGGCGGTCGTTGTATGGGTATAACGTCAAATAGACCTTACGATACTAACGCCATCTAGCGATATTCCACCTGTCAGAAAACCCTCATTAAAAGCATCGCTATCCCGTGGAAACTGTTAAATTTTCCGGCCTAAAACAGTTCTGTACCAATCCTTGAGTTTTCAACAATCTACCCACCAAATTTCATCTTTAAATCGGTACAATGATTTTAACGTGAAGAATTAACCAATAGACAGACATACAGTTACTTTTGTATTTACAATACTATCTGTTGCCCGCGACTCCGTTCGCAAAGAATTTGTTTATCACTATCCCGCCATTTTTCCGCCATTTAAGCTATCGTATGTCCTTCCCAGTGCTCAGACTATCTCTATACCAAATTTAATCTAAATTGGTTCAGCGGTTTAAGCGTGAAGTGGTAACAGACATACAGACACACAATCGCTTTTATAATATTAGTATGGATTAGTAGAGAAGTATGGATAATAGATGCTACACAAAGACCTTATCATTTAGATACTATCGGTGTTGATTATATCGCCGTTGGCGTGGACGAGTTCTTAAATGGAGACCACGGATCGGCAAACGTAGCGTAGGACGTCCTCATACTCGGTGGAGCGATCATCTTTGCAAGGCGGCTGGCAAGAGCTGGATGAGAGTGGCCGAGGATCGTGCTCAGTGGCGTGCCATGGGAGATGCCTATGTCCAGCAGTGGACGAGCATAGGCTGATGATGATGATGGTGCTGATTATATAAAAGAAAGAAACATTCGTGACAGCAAAATTAAATTTGGACAAAAATGCACATATCACGAAATGGTCCCAAATCAGCGAAGTGCTAGTTTTCCGATCTGCGCTGATCTTACTTTGGGATCGTCAGGTCGTTATTCTTCAGGTCTCATTCTGAGAGGAGGCCTGTGCCCTACAGTGGGACGTATATAGGCTGGGATAATGATAATGTTTGTAGAGGTCATTATTCATTTAAAATACAACAAAACAATTAATAGAAACCTACACGACAATTTTTAGATTCCAAAAAAAAAACATTATCATTTGCTTCTTCGACTCATGTGTCCTGTTTGTATAGTTGCGAGTTTGTTCAGACAAATTCTACGAAATCTCCACTCTATTGGCTCTTTGCTCTATGACTAAAACTCGCAGCGCAGACAAAGGGCTACCCCTTCAAAGTGATATAATTTGGCGAACTCGTCCATCAAGCCTGTAAACTCATTTATCTTGATACAAACTCTTTCGCATTAAAGTATTCAGAAAGGCGGCCTCCTGACGCAATAAGGCGACATCTATTGCTATATATTTGTACTGACTGTATTATTATAGCTTTGACTCATGAATCATCATGATCATCACCGAAAGACGTCCACTGCTGAACATAGGCCTCCCCAAGGCTCGCCAAACAGATCGGTCCCGTGCTATCCGCATCTAACGCGATCCCGCAACCTTAACCAGGTCGTCGCTCCATCTTGTTGGAGGCCTACCAACACTGCGTCTTCCGGTCCGTGGACGCCAACCTTTTTGCCCCATCAGCCGTCAGTTTTACGAGCGTTTTTAAATACCTGTTGACGACACTACTTAATTAAATGAAAAACACGTGTAAAAATAGTTACAAACTATAATAGGAGAATGAACAGGAAAACAGATGCAATCACAACCCGTCTGACAGAGCAACTAACCTTCTACGTCTCTGTCAGGCGGGTCTTTAGTGGATTTTAAATTGAGAATAAAACATAAAGTACTAGAAAAAGGAGGTTTTGCCAACGAGTCGCCAACAATACCAAACCAATAATATTGATACAATTCACACCAACATGCGCTAATACTAAATATGCTTCACACATACATAGAATGCCAAATCATAACCCCTTTAGCTTAGCCATAGTCGGATAAAAGCTTCATCATTATGCAAAAATTCGAACAGAAACACTTTTATTATATTGGTGGTATAATAAGCTCATGCATTGGGTTGCTTCCGGGAGTATGTGGGTCAAGCTTTCAGGTCGAGCTCCAGTGTTGGCGGGAGCTTTTGCGAAAAAGCTCTAATAGTACTATCGCCCCAAGCGCCAGATACCCATTTTCAAAACAAATTTGCTTGCAGCCGTTGATGTTTATTGCTATGGATTGTTATGGACGGATGTCTAGCCACTGCACGCAAACTGGGCCTTTAAGGTGGTTATCTGGCGCTTGGGGCGATAGTACATTGTACAACTAGCGCACAAAAACTGTATAGTTTCAGGCGTTACTTTGCGGAGTTCCATGTTAAAATAGGTAAATGGTATACGTATTTCGCTCCTCCGCGAGGCATTTTTCAACTGTTCATAATCCAATTGAAAAAATATTAGTTAATAAAGCCTATTAGACGCAAGCCACACAGAAGAGACGTGGGACAGAGGTGCATTACTTTTGAATTTATAATATTTATAAGGATTGTGTTAGGTATATGTCTTAAACCATTAAGCAGCTGAATACCGTATGGCTGCATTTTCATACTGCTCATTAACTCGTTAACTTGAATCGACGATAGACGAAAAATACGCCCGCACTGGCACACCGCCTCGTCTCCTAATACCAGCGTGCAACGCGCTAAATATTGCCAGCGCACTGCGGCCGTGCTAGCCCGGCTCTTAAGAAGCTTATTGCATCTGTGTCTCTATTAAGCTGACCTAAACTTATAAGATCCAAAGCAAATTGTTCATTTCATCATCATCATCTCGGACTATATACGTCCCACTGCAAGGTACATGCCTCCTCTCAGAATGAGAGGGCTTAGGTTGTAGTTCTCACAATTGAATTTATATGCAAGTGTGTATTGGTTTCCTCGCGATGTTTTCCATGGTAAATTTTAAATGTGATTTCGCACGTGTGTTCCAAATAATCATGTATGTAAGAATACTTAGATGAAAAAAACCCGCCAGTATAATTTCCCGTTCCCATAAGAATTCCGGTAAAATATACACCGTCGCTTTCGCAATTGAGACAAATCAAATGACACCTCACACTTTAGAATCCATTGAGCCGGTCGTGCCAAAGAATGATACATACATACATAAATAATACGCTCGGGTGAAAACTCAGAGGGGCGAGCTCGGGTTTGAATCTACGACTGCATGAGAGGCCATAGGTCAAACTACGAAGCTTGACCGGTTTTTTTAAATCACCATTTTATTATTAGCTTTTCAAAACAATGTTCTTGATAACAGTAGTGATAAAAAAAATATTAATGTAAAAAAAGAGTGAGAAAAGGATACAATAAAATCAGATCCGCAGCGTAGGCTTCGTCAATGAAAAAAAAAAATATTTTGTTATCCGCGACAAGCTTCGTTAGCAACAGATTGAGATCCGCAGCAGGCTTCGTCAGCTAAACAAAAAAACAAAAATATTTAAATTACTATCGAACTCCTACCTCAAGAGTCTATTGTCTCACAATATTCCATCCATTCTAATGGTCTAAGAGCCGTTGAAGATCGACCTTCACCGATCTGTTAACTCGATGAGACATATTTTTTATCAAATATAATTTATAAACAAATATGGCTATGATAACTTGCCTATCGAAAAGTGTTCATAGCTATTGTTTTTTGTTTTATTGTTGAGTGCCTTTAGCCATCTTCCAGCTCCATCATCAGACCTTGGTTACCATCTGAGATCAAAGTACTCGTCAAGACGAATCAAACGAGTCCAAACTCGATGGGGTTGTGTCGTTTTATTGTGGAGTGCCTTTGGCCATACTGAATTAATGAAATTACGAATTACCCCATCGAGTTTCGACTCGTTTGATTCGTCTGGAAGAGTACTTTGATCCCAGATGGTAACCAGGGTCTGATGATGGAGCTGGAAGATGGCTAAAGGCACTCCACCATAAAACAAAAAAAAATCTATGAACACTTTTCGATAGGCAAGTTACCATACGCATATTTGTTTATAAATTATATTTGATAAAAAATATGTCTCATCGAGTTAACAGATCGGTGAAGGTTGATCTTCCACGTATCCTCTACTATAATCTACATTTCATCTTTCAGGAGGGCCTAGCTAGATTAGAAGGTTGATGATTATTGTGCGATAGTAGACTTTTGATCTAGGTGGGTGATTTAGTGCTGTGATATATTGATAACTTATTTACTTAACATAAATCTATTGAATCAGGCGTTATTTCGCGGAGGTATCAATGAACTGAAAAATTACTTTTCTCAAACATCCAAGGAAATGTGGTCCTTATAGTCGTGACAATAGAACACGAAGTATGTCATTATATAGCAGTTGAGGAAGATTCGTTCCAATTTCAAATTAGACGACAATAATGGAATTTCATACAAACATTGCTGGCCAAGGCCAGCAAAGAGATTGTCTTTTGTTTTAGTGGGTCGTATTTTCTTTTTATTGACTAACAATGACATACTGCCAATTGAGAAAAATTTAGTTTGTGAATTTACTTTTTAATATCTTACTTGGCTAGATTTAATAAAATAAATAAGGATTGGCGTTTATTGTTAACAATTTATTTAAATAACCAATTAATAAGGTCGTAATTTTTTAATAAATATAAATCATCTCAAGATTTTGCGTCAAAAACATTAACTGGAACAGCTTACAAATAAATTGCTGGAAAAAAGATATTTTGGCGGGAATCAAAAAAAAAACAATTTGAATTAAATATGAATATATAAGTTGAACATTCGTGTCATTTCCTTGGATTTATTTGAGAAAAGCACTATACAAGCCTTGGCCACGAACAGGGATTGCCGGCCTCGTATCTCTAGATGGCCTCGTTAACACTCGGCCATCTATTACTACTCGGCCGGCAATCCCCTATTTCGCGGCCGCTGCAGTAATGTACTATTGCTCCCCCGAAAAAGCCAAAGCAAACAGCTAACTAATTTAACTTATTTAAGTAGTTCAGAAAGTATTAATTAATTTATTTATTAGTTTATAGGATTTGGCCATATGCCGTTTAATACTTTCTTTTTTTTTCACTTTCATATTCAACTGTAACTTTAGCATGAAATACAAGGCTTTTTTTTATTTATTTTTTATTTTTATTAGTTGAGAATGTCCCATCATTAGGTACTAGCCCTTGCTGTTCAGAAAATAGAAATGTACTAATAAATATTTTCGTGGCTGCTCATACATGAATCTTGCTGGTAGATGATATCATGTAAGTCTATTTATACGTAGCGTATGTCTGTCACGTAATCAGTATTAATATGGATTCTGTCACAAGAATAAACAGGGTTGCAGTGATGTGTAGTAGCATTACAATTATACAGGTGTCCCAATCTTGTCATTCAATATACCGCAGTGTCTCAAGTCAAAAGTCTTTGACCACTGTGTGTTGCCAGTGATGCCATATGGCACTGAGACGGGCCGTTAACGATGGGCCTCATAAGAAAGCTCAGTCACTCAGAGGGCAATGGAGAGGGCTATGCTTGGAGTTTCTCTGCAGGATCGCATTAGAAATTATGAGATCCGCGCAAAAACTAAAGTCACGGACGTAGCACGAAGAATAGCTAGATTCAAGTGGCAGTGGGCAGGGCACATCGCTCGTAGAACTGACGGCTGACGGTCATGGATTCAAATCCCGGCTCGCACCTCTGAGTTTTTCGGAATTTATGTGCAAAATTACATTTGAAATTTACCATGAGCTTTACGGTGAAGGAAAACATAGCGAGAACACCTGCATACACCTGCGAAGAAATTAAATGGTGTTGCGAAGTTTCCAATCCGCACTCATAAACTTTTTCATTTCATTTCATTTCATTTCATTCACTCGGCCTGCGTGGGAACTACGGCCCAACCCCTCTCATTCTGAGAGGAGGCCTGTGCCCTGCAGTTGTACGCAGGTATAAAGGTCGAGACACACACCATGTCAAAAACCGACAAGCCCCTTTACTGCCCTGGTGACCTTGGCAATATCGCTCGGTCCAGCTTCTAGGAATCTGAACGCCGCGGTATTAATATAGCTGACCTACTTAGTTCCCGGCTTCTCGGGTTCACGCCCCGGCGTGGACAGCCACTATGTTTAAACTGTATTTGACTGCCATCGCATGCTGTTGCATTAGAAATGATAAGATCCGTGCAAGAACTAAAGTCATGGACATAGCTCGAAAAATCGCAAGACTTAAGTGGCAGCTGGGCAGGGCACATAAAAAAAAAAAAAAAAAATATCAAGGGACAATTCACACCAATTGACCTAGTCCCAAAGTAAGCTTAGCAAAGCTTGTGTTATGGGTACTAAGCAACGGATAAACATACTTATATAGATAAATAAATACTTAAATACATAGAAAATATCCATAACTCAGGAACAAATATTCGTGCTCATCACACAAATAAATGCCCTTACCGGGATTTGAACCCAGGACCTCTTGCTTCGTAGGCAGGGTCACTACCAACTAGGCTAAAGCGCTCGTAAAACTGACGACCGATGGGGCCGAAAGGTTCTCGACTGGCGTCCGCGGACCGGAAGATGTTTAGCAAAAATTACAATATTTTAAAACAATTTTAATACGAATGTTAATAAAATAAATAAAAAGCTGAAAATAATTTAATTCAGATTAGAGACGAGCCTATTCTTTTCTAAAAGGGCCGCCGGCAACGTATCCGTAACTCAACTAGTGTTATGGGTATCCATGAGCGGCGGTGATTGCTTTCCATCAGGTGACGCGTGCTCGTTTGCCCCTATCATATAAAAAAAGAGTTTTTCCACATTTTCACTCATAATATTAGCCACAAAAACAAATATCTGGCTTTCTCGACACGCAGAGGCCTCACACATTTAGTTCACGCTACATTTCTCTTCCTCTCACTATTAATTTATGTTGTAATGTTAAGAGCTTGTAAAACAAGTATTTAGGTTAATCGTTTTCAATGATTTAGCCTTCAGTAATTTTAATTGTTACGCTGTTTCAATGGCTTATCTCATCTAAAAGCAATGATTACGATGAAACACACGCCCACAGCAATGGCTGCTTTGAAGACTCAACTCAATGTTCCTAAAAATACATATACTATGTTTCAGGAAAGAATAAACAGTTTAAATGTGACTAGAACAAGGGATGCTTTGACGTATGTTTCTTGGCGTGGGTGTCCATGCGCGGTCCCTAAGGGTCTGGTCCCTATAGTCTACACTTATCAAATGTGCCTAGGTATATTTTTTAACCCTAGACGACTTTAATATTTTTGATTCAAGGTTCGTATGAAGTGTCTTTTTGTATTTTTATTTTTCAACTCCATTTTTTTTACTTTTACGGTTATCCCGTGAAATCCATATTATAATGAAACATGGATGCACAGAAAAACACATAAAAAGACCAGCTCTGGGAATCGAACCCAGGTCCTCGGTATACCGTGTTGCGTGCTTTTTACCACTACACCACACTGGTCCAGTTGGTCTTTTTATGTAGTATGATTCGCTCCTTGTTGAAGACCTGGCTACACTGCATCTTCCGTGGACGCCACTCGAGAATTTCGGCCCCATCTGCCATATTATTATTTCTATCGCTATCTGGAATATAATATACAATGGCGGCCGTTGAAGACTAACTGACCGTCCCCAAAAATACCTATGTGTAATCAATGGCGCGTCAGAATTAAGTAAATCGTGGAAATAATACCGGACTGGCGCCGTGCCAGCGCGGGTGGCGCAAACTGCCGGCGGCTAGCGGTTACGTCTTTGCTTGGTTTGACTTCATCATCGACGGTTGAAGATGTTCACTAAAAGAAAGAAAAACTACATTTATTTAAATAAATAAAATAAATAAATAAATATCATGGGACAATTCACACCAATTGACCTAGTCCCAAAGTAAACTTAGCAAAGCTTGTGTTATGGGTACTAAGCAACGGATAAACATACTTATATAGATAAATAAATACTTAAATACATAGAAAACATCCATAACTCAGGAGCAAATATTTAAAACAACACAAGATACATCCAAGCCAGCAAGAACAACAAAGATAGAGTGTCTCATTGCGGTTGCAAATCGGACATTGGCTCAGCATAATAATGAGGCGCTTATAACAGCCCAGCATTTCAGCCAGCACCATCGGTGCCACTCGGATCAGATCATTCACTGTTGAAAAAATGCCTCCCCTTTCATCGTCGTCAGTTAATATTTCCACTGTTGGTGCTCACAATCATGGAGGTTACGTCTCTGTTTAAGATTTTCTCATCAACGTCCATGAGCCAAAAACTACTAGAAACTCAGGGAAACTTAAAGTCCTATCTTACATACAGGCTAAAACCAAAAGTTGTTTCTGATAAATTGCACAAGTTTTTACAACACATTAACAAAAACTATAATTGACCAAATGCCTACTTAGATATTAAAGTGAAACCCATCGTCAAGAAAACATTAATATCTGAGGCGTACTACAAAATTTATGAAATCGCGTCTGTGAAATCATTGCTAACTTGAATGTATAGGTGAAAAACTTAAGAAGATGACCTGTTTTATGTACTAGTAACGTGTCCGTATAAACAAATTGACGTTCCAAATTAGAAAAATGACTTAAGCTCCATATCGATTTGCGGTGACACAAGTTAGCGTACGGTGAATGTGTTCGCATTTGTACTGGGTATGTGCCGTCGAGATATAAAATATGGTGGTTTAGATGGACTAAATGGTACTGAGGGACGCTGTTCACCAACCCCTCCTGCTTCTTCAGGACCAGGCTCAGCTGTTTCCCGAACGCCTCCGAATCAATCTTGTGCACGCCACTCAACACTTCACTATCACTCTCACTAGAATCCACACCAAAATTAACACGGACTGTGTCATTCAATGCACTAATGACATCCTTCAGATTCGCTACTTTGAACGTCTCATCGTCTAATAGAGGGTGGGCTTGTTTCTGTCTTATATTTGTAGTGTTTCTCATGCGGTATCTTCCCCTCGTTTCGTGTGGATGTGAGTTAGCGTAAGTTCACGGACTTCAATTGATGAGCCACTTACCAAGGTTCGTATTTTAGCCATGTAACGCAAATCGGGTTTACCGCTCATTCTCGTGTATCCTGATTTGCATTACACGGTTAAAATACGAAAATTGGCAACTGGCTCACCACTTGAAGTCCGTGACTGTACAAAAGAGCTATTCCATATTTCTATCGCTATATCGCAAAACTCGACCAAGATTTAAAGCATCCCTTAAGACAAGTAACGTAGATCTAAATACAACCCTGATCGCCCATTAAGCCTAAACTCTCCCTAAAAACAAGGATACAAGATGCAACGTTAAACGAGATAAAAAGAGACACAAATACGATATTAAGAGAGATAAATGTTCGTCACTTAAACCAACACATAAAGCAAACATGCCACCAAAATGAAGTCGAGAAAGAAATGAAAACCCACCTTTATATAAAAAGCGCTTTTATTACCTACGGATAAAGTTGAGAATTGTGGAGCTAGTTTAAAATAGCAAGGCGATTTTCTTTCCAATGTAGTAAAATGATATTTTTAAACGGAATTTATAATTAATCAAAAGGAAAACTGTTTTATTTTCTACTACTTTTTATTTGTTACTTCGCCTGCGTAGATTTTTTGAAATATAGAGTTATCTCGACATCTAGAGCGTTAATTAATCAACTCAGGAACCATTTCCTTATCTCCTGCAGACTTTTTTTTTCAGTTAGCTCTCTACAGTGAATTTCTTTATTAAGCAGTGGAACGTCACAATGACTTTTCCCATGAAAAGTTTTCACAATGGGTCACGTTTCTATACTATTGAACGAGCAATAATTTGTGTAATAATATACATGAGTACCTGATTGATTCATACCAGTAAACTACATTATTACCTATTACCTTGGTTACTATTGAAGTTCATACTCAAGCCCTCGTAGTTATTTTAGGCAACGGAATAAATAAATAAATACTTACAATAGATAGATACATACTTAACACATAACTACCCTAGACTCGAGAAAACAAACATTCGTATTCATCATCATCATCATCATCATCATCATCATCATTTCAGCCTAAAGACTGCTCGCCAAACAGATCGGTCCCATGCCATCACGTAACCAGGTCGTCGCTCCATCTTGTTGGAGGCCTATCCACGCTGCGTCTTCCA
Source organism: Archips crataeganus (assembly GCA_947859365.1). Lineage (NCBI taxonomy): Eukaryota > Metazoa > Arthropoda > Insecta > Lepidoptera > Tortricidae > Archips > Archips crataeganus. The sequence goes on along the minus strand of OX402071.1, from coordinate 1,989,687 downwards.
GTCCGTGGACGCCACTCGAGAACCTTTTTGCCCCATCGGCCATCAGTTCCACGAGCGATGTGCCCTGCCCAGTGCCCACTGCCACTTGAGTCTGGCGATTCTTTGAGCTATGTCGGTGGTACGTTCGTACTATTTGTATGTAATATCAAGTTTCATAGTCAGGTTCACTAAGAAGTGAGATATCCGGTCGTTTAGGTAATGATCTCGTCTGATGATGATGTTGATGATTATGATGACAATGGTGATGTTGGTGAAATTTTAGCTCACTAGTAATTTTAATCATTATAATTTTGTGTAATAATTTGTTAGTTTATCGATTTACTGTAGATTATAGAATAAGATTTTTGCATGCCAATATATGTATCTGGCTAGACATGTCACGGCACAGTAACACTCCTCTACAACATATTTTGTACACCATGTCTAAAGCAGAATAAATAATTTAATTTAATTTCATTTCATTTCAATTTCATTTCGTTTCATTTCACGTGCCATTTCCATACCTCTTATTACCTCTTAGTTCTGTGGTCAATACACTACCTCAGCTTTTTACGAACCAACCTATATATCCGACTATACTTCACGCCGATCTGTTTTAACATCCTGTAACAAAGTTTCTGTGCATACACTATATTCCGGCTGACTACATCGACAGAAAAAAAAGTTTTTTTTTATCGCGGTTGGACGAAACCACAGATTAAAGAGTCTGACAGAGACGCAGTTTCATATATTGGTCACTAACGAATATAGAATGAGAAGATGACGCTAGTCAAAAGGACAAATGCGAAGGAGGAAAATTAGATGTAGCATGACTGCCAATAAAAAAGATTGCCTATTGGTGATTGCTTTATTAGGTGATCAGCCATAACACGCGGTTACGAACGCCAACCATTAGGCATAGGAGTCAAATTGAAATTCCGGGATTTGCCAAAAGTTCCCAAGGGAATTCCAAAAAATTGCATCGTAATCTGCATGAGGAATAGTATGCGCCAAATTTCATGACTTTCAACCTAAGGTTGAGTAAGCTGCAAATAAAATGTAGTCTGTAAAAACCTTGGTCAGGTAAAAGTAATAAAAAGGTGTTGAATTACTTAAAAATAAGCATGAAAGGCAACTTTTTAGTTTGATTAACTACAAGCAAGAAAAGAGTTGTGGATATCTACCCTGGCTTACATCTAAGTTTTTTTGTAAAATTTATATGCGAATTTACTTTCACAAATTGCCATGAATTTTTCAATGAAGGAAAACATCTTAAAGAAACCCTTAAACATCTGTGAAGCAATACAATAATAGTGTGTGTAAAGTTGGCCCGCGTGGAAATTACAGCCCATGTCCTCCCATTCTGAGACGAGGCCTACTTACAACAGTGAGTGAAGCTTTATAAGTGTTTATGTGTAAAGGTACACTTTGTCTCTGTAAAATCTCTATTCTGTGGTTGAAACCTACTCCGGCTATCTGTTTTTGGCTGAGCATCAAGTATTGGCCACGATATCAAAACACGCAATATCGTTCTTACTACACACGAAATAAAGGCGGTTTCGGTTCGTTTTCATACAGTTTATAACTTGGCAGTTTCCACCGCTGTTCAAATTTATTTAGAGTTTTTATAACGCTTTTATGTTGAACAAAATAAAAGTGATTTTCGGTTTTTTCGCGGTTCACGTGCTTTGACGGGTAGCCGCGTAAATGGCATCACAAGCGTGAATAGACGTTGCCATAATCGCATTATAGCACGTAACGACGTAATAATAAGGGCTATTTTCGTATATTGGATAACTCGATGGACTAAGTAATTGTCATATTTTTAGTGGTGCCCGTATTTTTTTGAACAGAAGCTGTTTTTCATTGGAACAATTGGTGGTTTCAGTTTTTACTAGCTGTTGCCCGTGACTCCGTCTGTGAAGGATTCATTTATCGCTATCCTACAGGAACAATGCAAGGATAAAAAGTATCATCATCGTCCCAGTATGCATACGTCCCATTGTAGGGCACAAGCCTCTTCTCAGAATGAGACGGCTTGGGCCCAAATTCCTATGCGAGTCCAATGTGAATTACATACAACTCACACACCACTGATTTTCTTCTTGGGTGACGTAGGTTTCCTCATGATTTTTTCTTTCACTGTATAGGTCATGGTAAATTTCTAATGTAAATTCGCACGTCAATAACGAAAAACTCAGAGGTGTGAGCCCGGGCTTGAACCCACGACCATATGCTTGAGAGACTATAGATCAAATCATAAAAGTCACCATGACTTCCATATTTACGCCTTCCACTTTAACAAACTTTTTTCAAACTTTTTTTGTGACTCAACTTTCCATACAAGCCATAGGTAAACACTGTAGAGAGGTACAATTTTATTGAACCATTCAAGGTTTTCTGATAGGTACAATATCCCTGGATGGCGTTAGTATCGTGATGTATGTTATGTTTGATCTTACAGTCTTGCTTACGATTGGCTCATTTAGTTATTTAAATAAATAAATAAATAAATATTAGGTGACAATCTTACACAAATCGACCTAGTCCAAAACTAAGCAAAGCTTGTACTATGGGTACTAGACGACGATAAACTTACTTATATAGATAAATAAATACTTAAATACATAGAAAACATCCATAACTCAGGAACAAATATTCGTGCTCATCACACAAATAAATGCCCTTACCGGGATTCGAACCCAGGACCTCTTGCTTCGTAGGCAGGGCCACTACCAACTAGGCTAAGGCGGTCGTTAATTAGTTAGAAGAGTAAATCAACCTTCCATACCAACTGCAGGTAAACACTGTAGAGAGGTACAATTGAACTATTGAAGGTTTTTCGGCAGATGGAATACCACTAGGTGACGTTAGTATCGTCAGGTCCATTTGAAATTACAGTCTTGATTGCGATTGGATTATTTTGTTATAAGAGTGAATCAACTACCCATACCAGCAGCAGGTAAACACTGTAGAGAGGTACAATTAAATTAGTGAAAGTTTTCTTACAGATGGTATATCGCTAGATAGCGTTAGTATTGTGAACTTTGGGGTTACGATTGAGTCATTTAGTTATAATATTAAGTTTATGTCAATAAATGTCAAAGTTATCAAATGGACCTCATAATACTAGCGACAACTAGCCTGTCAAAGAAACCCTCATTAAATTTCCCCTATAACTACCAATATATAAACTAGACTTATTTTGGGATAGTTGAGTAAAAACAGTCACTTTAATTACCAAACTTGGCCGACACTCACCGAGCCCCTTATTTGTATAATTTCATAATGTTCGGAATGGCAATAATAAATTGATGTTCACCCGCTGGAACAATTAACAGTGCCACCTGGTGCCAACGCCATAAACTAACCTTTACGAGACGGTATTTAGAAAATATTGTACCGGCTCATAATTTTTTAAGACTTGGCTATTTTAAAACGAAAGTAGCTGTTGCCTGCGGCTTCTTCCACAGGGAAATCCTACTGATATGATAAATGTGATATTAGTTTCTTACTCCTTCACGCTAAAACAGCTGAGATAGCTGGATATCGGCAATAACTGAAAAGCTTCTTTTTATCCCGATATTTCCACGGTAACCATGTAAAATCCCGTTTTACAACTTTTTACTGAGATGAAAAGTATCAATTTTAATAACAAGCAAAATTTCATCAAATTCATTTTTATTGTTTACAGGATTGAGTAACAAACAAACTTAAAATCTACATCCCGTCGAAAATACAACTTTTATGACTAACTACGTGTTGCCCGTGACTCCGTCTGCGAAGGATTCGTTTATTGGCATCCCGCGGTAACTTTGCAATTTTCTGAGATGATGATGTGGTCCGACCGATTTCGGTCACGGCGACCGCTTCAAGAGTTTTAGACTCGCTCGTGTGCTCGCATGTGGCTTGTGTAGCCAATCTTATTTGTGAAGATCCTCGCGCATTGCGGGCATGTGAGCACACCGTTAACATAATTATATTGAGTTAGCGCAGGTGGTTGGGCTTTTAACTCATCGCGCTTGGTGTCGAGCTCGGCGCGCCGGTGGAGCTCAAACTCACGGACTTTGGTTTTAACCAAAGCCCTCCTCCACTCGGGTCTTAGGGCGGCATGCTTTTCCCACTGGGAAGACTCTATGCCACATCTCTTCATGTGTCGCTTCAGCACATCTTTATACCTGAGGAGTTGTCCTCCATGCTTGCGCTTGCCCTCCTCAAGTTCTGAGTAGAAGATGTGCTTTGCGACCCTCTGCTCTGCCATCCTTGACACGTGTCCGCACCACCGAAGCTGTCGCCGCATGAGGTAAGCCTCAATGCCACCTACATTGGCTCGTCGCAGCACCTCGGTATTCCGCACGCGATCAGACCATCTGACGTTCATAATTTTACGCAGAAATCTTAGGTGGAATCGGTCTAGCATGCGGATGTGACGACGGTACACAGTCCAAGTTTCCGCAGCATACAGGATGTTAGGCAGAACGACCGCCATGTATACTGAGATCTTCGTACTTAGCTTTATGTCGTGTGAGCAGAAGACCTTGGTATCCAGCTTGCCGAATGCTGCAGCTGCAGCTCCGATCCTGCTGTTGATCTCTGCATCAAGGTTGCACCCGGATGTTAGAGTGCTCCCCAGGTAGCGAAACTTATCGACCTGTTTCAGCTCGTCCTCGCCAAGTTTGATTTTCAGCGCCTCGTGACCGTCAATGTCTAAAGACATCACCTCCGTCTTTTTGACGCTGATTTTTAGGCCGAATTTACGGCAAGATTTGTCTAAATCGGACATGAGCTGTTGCAGGCTGTCTGGGGATTCTGTCACGAAGCATAGGTCATCTGCGTAGATGATCTCAGTAACCATCGCGTGTGAGACTTTTGTGCGGGCTTTTAGCCTTGCCAGATTAAACACGCTGCCATCGGTGCGGAAACGGATGCGGATACCTTTTGGAGAGGCCCGTAAGACCTCCCGGACTACGACCGCAAAATACAGCGCGAACAATGTAGGCGCGAGAACGCAGCCTTGTTTGACCCCACAGGTCACGGGGAAAAACTGTGATTGTTCGTCGTCGACAGCGACGCAGCACTGCATGCCATCGTGGAGGAGTCTGAGAAGTCTCACAAACCTCTCCGTGCACCCTATCTTCTTCAGCACCATCCAGAGGGCTTCTCTAGGCACGCTGTCAAAAGCCTTCTCAAGGTCAACAAAGCACAGATACATGTGACGGCCCTGCTCTCTGCTTTTCTCTTGCAGTTGACGCACTGAGAAGATAGCCTCAGCTGTGCCTCGGTCAGGTCGGAAGCCAAACTGGGTTTCAGGCAACAATGTTTCTGATAGTCTCATCAGGCGGTTTAGGAGTACTCTGGCAAAGACTTTTCCAGGGACTGATAAAAGCGAAATACCGCGATAGGAACCACAATCAGAGCGGTCACCCTTGTTCTTATATAGAGCCCTTATGCGCGAAACTGTAAAGGTTGATGGGACCTGTTCTTTATTCCACATAAGATTAAAAAGCTTACATATTTCCAAATGTAGTTCCTCACCGCCGTATTTAAGCAGTTCTCCTGGTATAAAATCAACGCCAACCGCACGCTTGTTCTGTTGCTGTTTTATTGCGAGGACAATCTCGCCTTGTGACAACGGCTCATCCAGCTCGCTAGATACGGGGAGTTGAGGGATCGAGTTTATGTGTTCCAGATCTGCAGACCGGTCCACATTTAGCAGAGAGTTGAAATATTCCGCCCAACGTTCGAGTATTTCTACATTGCTTTTGAGAAGGCCATTGCCACTAGCAGGTTTAAGCGGCACTTTTGCAAGTGAAGTCGTACCAATCAACTTTCGAACCTCAGCGTAGAATTCCCCTAGCTGGTTATTGTCCGCGAGCCATTGCATTTGTCGAGCTTTGTCCTGCCACCACTTGTTCTTTGTTTCCCGAGTTAGTCTGCGCAGCTCCAGGTCACTCTCTCTGATCTCCGCAATACCACGTGGGCTCGTTCTATGCTGCCTGAGGAGACGCCGGTGTTTGTCAATTGCCTCCCTCAGAACACCATCATTCTCATCGAACCAGTCCTCATTCTTACGGACTTTTAGACCCAAAGTATTCAAGGCGGTGTCTAATATGTGAGAAGATAGAGTCCCCCAGTCAGCATCAACATCACCGACCTCCGTGTCGGTGTGCGGCAGCACGGTTGCCAACGCTTCGACGTATTTTACCCTCGTCCCGAGATGCTTTAGCCCATCCAAGTTTAGACTTGGCGGCTTTGACTTGGCAGCCCTACAAGGACGACAAAGGCGAAGACGCAGTTTAGTGACTACAAGCCGATGATCCGTCCAACAGTGTGCTCCACGCATGACGCGGGTGATTTGGACTTGGGAAACTTGGAAAACTTCTGGGAAACTTCTGAGATAAAATCTATTCTGAGATAAAATCTATTCCTATGTACTTTCCTGAGTCTCAAATTATCTCCATACCAAATGTCATTAAAATTCATTCAAGGAATTGCGGTAGCATACAAACAGACAGACATAGTTACTTTTATAATATTAGTAAAGAATACCCGTGAATCATTTAAAACATTACCTAATTTTTTTTTCGAAGCTGGCCTGTCTCTTTTACCACATCAATTATGATTCCGCGATTTCCAGAATTTTCCCGAACATTCCCGAACGCTTCCGAACAAATGATTCTAATAAGCCCGAGACTGAACAGAACTTTAGTATCACAAATGAATCAAAAATATCTGGTAAATGTTATCCTCGACTTAAGGTAATTGCGGGCCCAATTCAAAGTGAAATAAGCCCTTTGTGAACGGGTTAAGGTCTTTAGCTGTTTAATTCTTGTCTGCGTGCTTTTGACAGTTGAAAGCACTTGTAATTTGGACGAGGGTAGGGTGACACGATACTCGGTTAAAGGTAGGACAGAACAGTTGAAGTCCTGTCTGTGCTGTGTGGAGTAGGCATTGTTTGGTACCTAACGGGTAAGGCTCAGTTAATTCTAGTGTTATTGAAGTACAATAGGGTTACAATAAAGGAATTGTATAGAAATTAAATAATAAATCGATGAAATATGGGTACGGATGCCTAGAAGAACAAAGGATAAGGAGGGAGGAATATAACTTAGTAGATTTAGCCCGTGGCTTTGCTCGTATTAGAAAACCATGAAAAAGTAGTAAATCATAAACAGTTAGTTACGCACCACTCGGGCGCGTAAGACGTCCCACCGGTTAATGCAAAATAAACAACTGTAAAAATACGGTACCTACATATCAGCTTAGCACCGCTTCGGTTAAATAGAATTGGAGCAGTGCAATTTATTTAAAAAAAAAAACCTTAAAAAAATAACTCTTCTGACCTATTTCCTAAGTACCTATCACAAATAATATGATTGAATTTTTTATTTCCGATTTAAGTCAATAAACTGAAGTATTCGATTTCGTATTTCCGCATCACGGAAAAGACTTACTAAAAGCTTTTTTCCATTTCCCGATATAGATTATTTTATTTGACTATTGAGTTATTCGGTTTTTATTGATTGAGGTCGATGTTAAAGTAAATTTCTCTTAATTTTGAAAAATTTCTCCATTTTGTTTCCATTTTTTATGAAATAGGATAGGCCCCTTGATGGTATCCATCTGATGGTCTTCTTCTTAAATTTAAGAGCTATGCTTTTGTCCGTGGAGTAACCGCCACTTTGCACGGTCTTCGGCCACTGGTTTGACTTCCTAATACGACACGACACCCAATTTTTCCTTCACCTGGTCAAAATAGGTCAATCTTGACCAAAGAAGGCCTGCAAAGAAATTAGATTAGTTTCTTTATTGCCAGTCACACATAGTCGATACAGTCGTGTTGTGAAGAAATCCAATGGTGCGTGTGAAATTCCGAATCCGCACTGGGCCCGCGTGGGAACTATGGCTCAAGCCCTCTCATTCTGAGGGGAGGCTTGTGCCCTGCCGTGGGAAGTATATAGGCTGGAATGGATGGATTGAGTCGTTTTGTATCAAGTGTTCTATCATTATGTCACCTAATTGTAGATTATCTGATGGTTGGCCACCTGATATTTGGGTAACCTGAGGGCGTATTGTCTAATGCGCGGGCACTCGCGATTACACTCTCCATCTCTTTCTAAACTATGCCATGTGACAGAACAAAGTTGTAAAGACGATTGTGATTTTAGCAGTATGTTATACAATAAAGTTGCTGTTGGTGGGTCACCTGATTGTGAGTCACATGGGTGACGACGTAATTTTCGGAAATTCCTACGAGATTTTTTGCGAAATTCCGGGACTTGGATTTGCTAATGCGCATCAAACCACGGCTAAAGACTAGTATTAAAATAAAAGTAGAATTAATTAATCCTAGTTATTTATAAATTATCAATTTTACAACTACAAACACAATATTCCTTTGACTTCAGTATTTGACATCGGCCTCTGCAACATGCCTAGAAAAGTCTGAAGGCTTTCTTAATTAAAATGATAAATAATAACCGCCCTTCAAGACTCTCCGAATGCTCTAAGTAGGCAGCTCAAATATTCATTAACAATTCTTTAATTATAGGCCCTTTTGCTTTGTGAAGAACAGAGGGACTGTCTTAAATTTTGACCAAAATTTGTAGACACACTATGGTGCTTCTGCTTGTCAAGTTTATGTTCGCCATTTTTTTCAAGATAAGGTAGCTTTTATTTGCGATTTTGCTCACGTTAACCATTAACCATCAAGTCGTGGCTGTGTTTGTCTAATGGTTTGACCTATGGCCTCCCAAGCAGAGGATCGTGGGTTCAAATCCGTTCGCACTTCTTGAGTTTCTCAAAATTAACGTGCGAAATTACATGTGTTTACAATGAGCTTTTACGGTGAAAGAAAATAGGTAATTACTCCTACCCTGAGGAAACCAGCACACACCTGCAAAGAAAATTAGTTTTTTATCATCGTCAAAAAAATCATTTAATGAATACACCTACCTGTTCACGCGCTTAAGAGCAAGCGTGCAAATGTAGCATTACATATTCATTATCATCATCATCATCACAGTCTATATGCGTCCCACTGCAGGGCACAGGCCTCCTCTCAGAATGAGAGGGCTTGGGTCGTAGTTCCCACGCGGGCCCAGTGCGGACTGGGAAGTTTACATATTAGTGGTTGTTAAATAGCTAATGCAACTCTTTGGTTCGCAAATTTTACAGACATAGATGAAACTCTCGACTTTGATGACATAAAAACTCCGAAAAGCCTTACAAATAAATCTGAAACGGCTGTTGTTAGAAAATAAGGCAACGTTCCAAATAAATCGAAGATATTTAATTTTGTCACTCCATTAAATCTGTATAAGGGATCATTGAAGCGTTCTATTTTATACACCCATTTTGTTTACTGAAAAGAGCAAGATTTACTTTAATAGATTCTATTTCTCTAATTTAATGGCACTCTTTACTTTTAATTTATTAATTTGACTGTTAAATTTTTTTTTAATGAGAGGAATTTTTGGATTTTTCTTTACTCTCTATACTTTTTTTGTGTTCTACGAGCGATGTGCTCTACCTACTGCCACTTGAGTCTGGTGATTCTTCGAGTTATGTCGATGTTTTTAGTTCTTGCGCGGATTAGACGACCAGATGGCCTAGTGGTTAGAGAACCTGACTACGAAGCTTGAGGTCCCGGGTTCGATTCCCGTGTCGGGGCAGATATTTGTATGAAAAATACGAATGTTTGTTCTCGGGTCTTGGGTGTTTAATATGTATTTAAGTATGTATCTATCTATATAAGTATGTTTATCCGTTGCTTAGTACCCATAACACAAGCTTTGCTTAGCTTACTTTGGGACTAGGTCAATTGGTGTGAAATGTCCCGTGATATTTATTTATTTATTTATTATTATTTATTTCATCATCTCTAATGCGATCCTGCAGAGAAATTCCGAGCATATAGCCCTCTCCATCGCCCTCTGAGTGAGCTTTCTTATGAGGCCCATCGTTAGCGGCCACGTTTCAGTGCCATAGTTATCACTGGAACCACACACTGGTCAAAGAATTTTGACTTGAGACATTGCGCATTGCATTTTTTTTTGTGTTAGTTTGGTGACAACCCATATAAACTGTGTGAAAAAACGTCACAAAACTGACCTAAGAAATAAGGACACCTTTTTCTTTATGAAAACGAATTGTATTCGTGATTTCGAATAAAAAAACCTCATATAAAAAAGTAAAGGGCACACTTTTTTATGGTTCCGAACGGAAAAAGTAAAAACAGGACCCTTTCACTAAGACTCCTCCACTGTCCGTCTGTCTGTCACCAGGCTGTATCTCATGAACCGTGATAGCTAGACAGTTGAAATTTTCACAGATGATGACGTATTTCTGTTGCTGTTATAACAACAAAATGAAATACCTACTAAAAATAAAATAAAGATTAAAATTAAAGCGAAGAAACGTGTTTTCTCAGCGTTTTAAATTATATCTTCCCGAATCCCGACATATTCGGTCCCGAATAACCAACATGAAATGATTCCACACGGCGTACATTTTACTTAGAAGAATGGCTCTGCTAACACTGGATCATTACGGCTGTTTACGGCGTATATTTTAACATAGCTATAAATTTGTACGGAACCCTCGATGCGCGAGTCGGATTCGCACTTGGCCGGTTTTATGTAAATGCCAATAGTCACAAAGTTTGGCATTATAATATTATTAGTATTAAATAAATACAACTTCATATGCATACTCACCCGTATTCGATCCTTTTACAGCCCCAGGGAAGGAAAGGCCAGATAATTACACCTGGCTGTAATGTCGGTCCAAGTTAGCTCGTTAAATACACTCGGAATAGTTGCTTCCTATATTCCATATACATAGGTACATAATATACCGGGTGGCACATTTTAGACCGATCAGTATGGGAAGTCTGAAACTGTATTATAAAACATTAAAACATAACACACAGAAAAATCTGTTCTGAGGAACCATTTTAATGACAAGAACTTGAAATATTTTAAGTGGGAGGGATGGGGCTTTAAAAGCTAAAGTGTTTGTATGAAAATATTGAAAAAAAGAAGCAGGTGAGAGGAAATATGTCAAATTAACAAGAAAAAAACTATTACGGCTAAGTTTGCTTGAGCATTATAGTAAAAGAGTAAATAGCAGCCTATTAAAAATAAAAAATAAATAAATATCAGGGGACAATTCACACCAATTGACCTAGTCCCAAAGTAAGCTAACAAAGCTTGTGTTATGGGTACTAAGCAACGGATAAACATACTTATATAGATAAATACATACTTAAATACAAATTAAACACCCAAGACCCGAGAACAAACATTCGTATTTTTCATACAAATATCTGCCCCGACACGGGAATCGAACCCGGGACCTCAAGCTTCGTAGTCAGGTTCTCTGACCACTAGGCCATCTGGTCGTCCTATTACTTGTTAATAAGGACAGTATTAATTACCTAATAATAAAATTAATAAGATATCCAAGATTTTTTTCGTAATTAAGGCAAAGATCGTCACTTCATCTTTTTATTGTTATTTTGACGCCATCCACTTGCTTATCCTTCATCTCAACCTAACTACAGGGCACAGGCCTCCTCTCAGAATGAGAGGAGTTGGGCCGTAGTTCCCGTGCGGGCTCAGTGCATTTTAATGAGAAAATAACTCTATCTGTCGATGTTATTCTCTTCACGATTAAACCGTTGATCCGATTCAGGTGAAATTTTGTATGGAGTTTGAGACCCTATTTTATTTCAGAAATTTTAGTTCCCGCTGAACGAAGTTTTTGCAGCATAAAAAAATCAAAGCAAAGATTATAGAATCTTAAGGAGAAGTAACAAAATACTTATTTACTTAACGACCGCTTTAGCCTAGTTGGTAGTGACCCTGCCTACGAAGCAAGAGGTCCTGGGTTCGAATCCCGGTAAGGGCATTTATTTATGAACTAAAACAATTACTTTGCTCACCCGCGACCTTACAATAGTTACGTTTATCAGTCAGTCAGTGTAGCTTGGTGGTGGTGATGGTTGGGTTTATGTGATTTGTGTGTGTTCGTACAGTGTGGAGGTGGAGGAACTGCATGAACGCACATTTCTTGCATAAACGTAACTATTGTAAGGTCGCGGGTGAGCAAAGTAATTGTTTTAGTTCATTAATATGGACCTCCGCAAAGTAACGCCTGATTCAATAAATTAATAAATTAAAGCATTTATTTATGTGATGAGCACGAATATTTGTTCCTGAGTTATGGATGTTTTCTATGTATTTAAGTATTTATTTATCTATAGAAGTATGTTTATCGTCGTCTAGTACCCATAGTACAAGCTTTGCTTAGTTTGGGACTAGGTCGATTTGTGTAAGATTGTCCCCTAGTATTTTTTTTTATTCCGTCCAAATTACACAAAACAACACGGCATCTCTATTTACAGCACAATGGGGCATCAAATTTAAAACGCATTCTGTTCCTTAATGAATCCGTAACACCCATTAAACAGCCATCACAAAAAGAGATTAATGATCAGAAACGTTATAATTGGAAAATAGAAACTTCGCGATTTAGTAATTAGGGAGTTGACAAACAACGGGCTCCTACAACTTCGCACTTACACACAGACAAACTTGGGACAGATCTTTTACTAGTAGCCGCTGTTTTGCTCTGCTGAGAAAAATATTTTTTATTTCAATCTTAAACGACCGGATAGATTAGTTGTTAGAGAACCTGAGTATGAAGCTTGAGGTCCCGGTTTCGATTTCCGGGCGGGGCAGATATTTGTGTGAACAATAATAATATGAATGTTTGTGCTCGAGTGCTGGATGTTTAATATGTATTTACGTAAGTATGAATTTATCTAGATTAGCATTCGTTGTCTAGCACATGGGTGCTAGTCCCAAACTAAGAATAAGGGTTCCTAGTTGACTACGGAACCCTAAAAACTACTATGGAGTAGTTATGCTTAGTTTGGGACTAGGTCCATTGGTGTCAAATGTCCCATGATTTATTATTATTAGTAATTCAGAATTTTAAAATAATCTCAAAAAAATCCATGACAATTTAGTAAAAGATTGAGTCAGTGTCCGATTTAAATAAATAAATAAATAAATATCATGGGACAATTCACACCAATTGACCTAGTCCCAAAGTAAGCTTAGTAAAGCTTGTGTTATGGGTACTAGGCAACGGATAAACATACTTATATAGATAGATACATACTTAAATACATATTAAACACCCAAGACCCGAGAACAAACATTCGTATTTTTCATACAAATATCTGCCCCGACGCGGGAATCGAACCCGGGACCTCAAGCTTCGTAGTCAGGTTCTCTAACCACTAGGCCATCTGGTCGTCGTGCAACCGTAATGACACACTATCTTTATCCTACATAGTTGGTGCCCGCGACTTCGTCCGCGTTAATCGTTGGTGATCCGCTCCTATTGGCCGTAGCGTGATGTTATATAGCCTATAGGCTTCCTCGATAAATGGACTATTCAACACGAAAATAATTTTTCAACTCGAAAAAGCAGTTGCTGAGATTAGCGCGTTCAGCCAACCAAACAAACGAACAACTCTTCAGCTTTATAATATTAAGTCTACCTACATATTTGTTATAATGTTCATGTGTCTTGTGTTGTTGTAAATAAATGTATTTTCTTTCCTTTATTTCAATTCCGTAAACGACAAAATGGTCTTTTGCTGTTTGGCTCATGGCACTAAAAATAAGACGTGACAAACAAACGATGAGCCTTATAAGAACAAAAGGCGACGAAGAGAGTTATACTAGGAGTTTCTCTGTGGGATCACATTATAAATGTTGAAATCCGCGTCAAAACTAAAGTCAACGATATAGGTCGAAGAATCACCAGACTCAAGTGGCAGTGGACAGAGCACATCGCTCGAAGAACTGTTGGCCGATTATATTTCATTTACCATGAGATTTACGGTGAAGGCAAACATCGTGAAGAAACCCGCGCCTACAATGAAATTCAATGGTTTATGTGAATTTCCCAATCCGCACTGTGCCCGCGTGGGAACTACACTCCGAGCCCTCTCATTCTGAAGTAGACCAGTGCCCTGTAGTGGGACGTATATAGGCTGGAATAATCATTATGCTTGGATTTTTCGTAACACAAGACACGGCGGTTGAAACGCCTAAAGTGTCCCCTCTGTGGATTATTAATCTGTATCACCCTTGAGTGCCTTCGCAGATCCCATCTTCATTGGGTTTTATTAAGTTTTATTAATCGCCGATGACAATTACTTGTTATTAGATTAATGTCGCTTGCGCAATGGGCTGCTTAATTTGATTACTTCCTAATAAATTAATAAAAAGGATTTTCATACTGATTGTAATTTAACGCTTATAATATCAGTTGGTTTATATGTTTGGTATGCATGTAATTTTGGCTTTTTTCGTTTGGCGCATTCTTCTTGACAATGATGGTCCTAACCAATGGAACGTAGCAATGTGCCAACTTGCACGATTTTTCTTGCAAATCTAAACTTGGCTTTAAATATTGATGAATCTACATTGTTTCGGAAAAACCTTGTTGAGAAGAATCCAGCAAGACACTCGACAAGCTATATTTTTTTCAAAGAAATCTACAAACAACGTTACTTATTAAATTACATACAATAAATAAATAAATAAATAAATAAATATCACGGGACAATTCACACCAATTGACCTAGTCCCAAAGTAAGCTAAGCATAGCTTGTGTTATGGATACAAGGCAACGGATAAACATACTTATATAGATAGATACATACTTAAATACATATTAAACACCCAAGACCCGAGAACAAACATTCGTATTATTCATACAAATATCTGCCCCGACGCGGGAATCGAACCCGGGACCTCAAGCTTCGTAGTCAGGTTCTCTACCTACTAGGCCATCTGGTCGTCAAAACAATACATAATAATAAAGTATTTAGTACAATTAAAGTTTTTAATACAGGATACGCTGTTTGAGGCTAGGGATCGCCAAGTATCATTATCATCATCCCAACTTATATACGTCCCACTGCAGGGCGCAGGTCTCCTCTCAGAATACGGACCACGCGTTCCCACGCGGGCCCAGTGCGGATGGGGAACTTCACACACACCATTGAATTTATTCGCAGGTGTATACAGGTTTCCTCACGATGTATTCCTTCACTGTAAAACTCGTGGTAAATTTCAAATTAATTTCGCACATATATTCCGAAAAACTCAGAGGTGCGAGCCGGGATTTGAACCCACGACCTTCTGCTTGAGAGGCCATAGGTCAAACCACTAGGCCACCACGGCTTAATAAATTACATACATGTAAATTATTTAGTACAACTAAAGTTTTTAATACAGTATAAATACGCTATTTGAGACTAGGGATCGCCAATGTGAATCGGAATCAACTTACACTTGGCCGTTTTTAGGGTTCCGTACCTCAAAAGGAAAAAAACGGAACCCTAATAGGATCACTTTGTTGTCCGTCCGTCCGTCTGTCAAGACCCTTTTTCTCAGGAACGCGCTGAGGTATCAAGCTGAAATTTATATCAAATACTCAGGTCTACTGTCCCTTGGAGCTGTGAAAAAATCAAACTTCTAAGCCAACGCAATCAAAAGATACAGCCATTTATGCCGCAAATTTTCGACACTCGCAAGGGAATCAAAACCTACAGGGTACTTCCCGTGAACTCAGAATCTTTTAATTTGGTACGAAGCAAGTTCTTATAGCACAGGTAAAGGAAAAACTGCGAAAAGCATAATTTTTTTGTCTGTCTGTCTATATCAGAAACCAATCTACAATGATCCCACACTGCGCACATTTTGCTTTACAGCAGAGGTCTGCTAAGACTGGGGGTTTATAGATACATATAAATTTGCACGGAACCCTCGGTGCGCGAGTCCGGTCGCGTTTTTTAAATGTCTAGCCAATTAATTAATAACCTCAAATACCGACAAAATCGTTATCCGTCCATTCAAAAGATTCCGTCATCAAAGGCGCTCTTTGACGGCAAATTGTCATTCCTGATTGCTTCCGAAAGGATTTTTGGCAATTAAAACCATTCCCAACGAAGATTCTTGTATCGGAGAAAAGGACAATTAAAAGTATCTATTAATTTAATGGGGTGTGTAATGATAGATATAACAACATTTGAAAATAACTGTAACATTTGGTATAATGCTACATTTGACATAATTCGATTTACTCGAGAAGTAAACATTCAACGATTCTTTTATAAAATAAACTAACCTAACTTAACCTAATGCATATCAAATAGAATTAATATCAATCCTCCGAAGTTTACTTTTTGAGTAAATCGCAGTATATCAAATGTAGCATTATACCAAATGTTACAGTTATATCAAATGTTGTTATATCTATCGAGGCGCACCCAATTTAATGATGGATACCTTAATTGCTACTTTACGAGTTTCGTGGGTCGTGGGTTCAAGTCCCGGCTCGCACCTCTGAGTTTTTCGGAATTAATGTGAGAAATGACATTTGAAATTTATCATGAGCTTTACGGTGAAGGAAAACATCGTGAGGATACCTGCATCCTGCATACACCAGCGTAGAAATTCAATGGTGTGTGTGAAGTTCCTAATCCGCACTGGGCCCGCGTGGGAATTGCGGCCCAAGCCCTCTCATTCTGAGAGGAGGCCTGTGCCCTGCAATGGGACGTATATAGGCTGAGATGATGATGATGATGATTATGACTAAAATGTCATGGTAGGGTAGTGCTTTTGACCTATAGCCTCTCAAGCAGGCTCATTACGAACCTCTGAGTTTTTCAAAACTTAGGACCTAAATTACTATTGAAATTTTACCATGAGTTTTACAGAAAAACCTACAGAGCGATTGTGGTGTGTGTGAAATTCGCAAGCTGCAAGCTGCCCGCATGGAGACTACAACCCTAGGCCTCTCATTTAGAGAGGAAGCTTGTGCTGAGCACTTGGAATTAAGATGGCGATTACTATAGTCCGTTATATAGCAAACTCCGTTTAAATCTGAACAACCTAGCGTAGCCTAGCCTAGGGATCTTTAAGCCTAGATTAGGCTGTTACTGAACCAGTAAGATACATCTTTGGCGTCGTCTGAACTTTTCATCAGTACCAATATAATCAGAACGAAAATCATGCAGTTTTATGTAAAAAAGTCCTTATTTTAGCGTAAAAGAATAACCCTAAAAAACTTTAGCATAAAATGTTAATAAGATTATATTATACAAAATTATAATTATATCATTTCGATTAACAAAGTCTCAGCAGATAAGTTATAACCAACGTCTCCAATCCGTAATTGAAACATCAGGGGCTACCGAGTAACTCAGATGTAGATTGACAAGACGTGGCTTGAGAAAAACATGTTTTTTTTTTTTTTTTTTTTATTACAACCTATCCCCGACGTGGGTCGAGGCCTATTCTACTCTAGTTCTCATTCACGCCAGTTCTCGCATTTACTACTTCTCGTACTTTCATTCTTCATACAATATCTTTCAATCATCCATCATATCTTTTACTCTTTATGTGGGTTCCCACCTACAGCTCTACTACTCATTTATTTATTTATATGACAGGGATTATAAATTAATTTAGGCAAAGGTGTGATTCTTTATTAAACATAATTAGGGGAGAAAAACATGTCAAAACATCATTATCTCATTCATCATCATGTCATCTCTTATTTCTGATGTCGTGTCTCCTATTTCTGATGAATCGTTCTAAGGTTAACTGGAAGAGATTCCTTCAAGGGATAAGTTCGCCTTTGTTCATCTGTATCTCTTGTTAACTGTTAATTTCATGTTTTTGTGTATCATTATAATTATTGAGTTCCGTCGTAACTTAAACATCTGAAACCATTCATCATTCATTCATATCAACTAAAAAACGGCTATTTTATGTTTTTATGCAAATAATAGTACATTACTGCAGCGGCCGCGAAATAGGGGATTGCCGGCCGAGTAGTAATAGATGGCCGAGTGTTAACGAGGCCATCTAGAGATACGAGGCCGGCAATCCCTGTTCGTGGCCAAGGCTTGTATAGTGCTTTTCTCAAATAAATCCAAGGAAATGACACGAATGTTCAACTTATATATTCATATTTAATTCAAATTGTTTTTTTTTTATTCCCGCCAAAATATTTTTTTTCCAGCAGTTTATTTGTAAGCTGTTCCAGTTAATGTTTTTGACGCAAAATCTTGAGATGATTTATTTTAATAAATTGTTAACAATAAACGCCAATCCTTATTTATTTTATTAAATCTAGCCAAGTAAGATATTAAAAAGTAAATTCACAAACTAAATTTTTCTTAATTGGCAGTATGTCATTGATAGTCAATAAAAGAAAATACGACCCACTAAAACAAAAGACAATCTCTTTGCTGGCCTTGGCCAGCAATGTTTGTATGAAATTCCATTATTGTCGTCTAATTTGAAATTAGAACGAATCTTCCTCAACTGCTATACAATGGCATACTTCGTGTTCTATTGTCACGACTATAAGGACCACATTTCCTTGGATGTTTGAGAAAATGATTATTATTATTGGATTATTACTATTGCTGTACAAAGGCCTCCCCAAAGATTCTGAAATCACATTTGAAATTTACCATGAGCTTTACAGGAAAGAAAACCTCTTGAGGAAACCTGCACAAACCTGCGACAGTTTCAATGGTATATGTGAATTTCCCAATCTGCGCTGGGCCCGCGTGCGAACTACAGCGCAAGCCCTCTCATTCTGATAAAGACCTGTGCCCTGCAGTGCGACGTATTTAGCCTGGGAAGAGTTCACTGTTCGATTGCATGAAATCATAAATTTTTTACGCATATTTCATGATTTGGCATTTATAACACTTTTTGCTCTGAAACCATTAATTATTCAGAATTGTTATAAAATAAACCTGACCTAAACTATAGACATCTTACAGAATAACCATTTGAAAATTACTGAATAGCTAATGGTTTCTGAGAAAAATTTGTTATGCGAAATCATGAATTATGCCAAATGATGAATTACGCGCAAAAAGTAAATAAATAAGAGAGAGCGAAAGCAGTCAGTGGTCAGTGAGAGCGCCGGGGGCCCAATACCTCTCCCCCTCCCGTATGTCCTCTCCTTTTCCCAGGGCCGACAACGCATTGGCATCGTGTAAAGCGCTGCGGGTGTCTATGGACAGTGGTGATCATTTAACATCAGGTGACCCACTAGTTCGTTTGTCTGGCCACTTTAACATAAAAAAAAAAAAATATCACGGGACAATTCACACCAATTGACCTAGTCCCAAAGTAAGCTAGGTAAAGCTTGTGTTATGGGTACTAGGCAACGGATAAACATACTTATATAGATAGATACATACTTAAATACATATTAAACACCCAAGACCCGAGAGCAAACATTCGTATTTTTCATACAAATATCTGCCCCGACACGGGAATCGAACCCGGGACCTCAAGCTTCATAGTCAGGTTCTCTAACCAGTAGGCCATCTGGTCGTCTAAAAAAAAAATTATGTCACCAGACTAGATCCCGCTGGGATAGTAATGATAAATAGTTTCCAGTTGCACTTAACTGAAATATCTCGTATTAATTTCTGATATTTAGAACTGTGTAGGAATCGGAACTATTCCAGCGCATACGTTAAACATCACATGCCATTAGTTAAATACGCCATTCCCCGGAGCTTTAAAACATTAAGTACCAAAGCGACAAGATGGCCGTCTCCATCAAATCTTAGCCTGCGTACCCTCCGGGCATTAAAGTTGAAAATTAAACCATTAATCAATTTATATTTACCTGAGACTCGGCTTATTTATATTCGTTGATTAGTTACGAAGTCTAAAGGGGAGTTTTATTAATCAATGTTGAAAAGGTTTTTGCCTAGAAATTAATACAAAATAGGAAGACACAGATTTTGTAGTAAAAAAGTAACTTACTTAACTTAGTCAAACAAAAATGTATAAAAATTTATATAAAAAAAATATAAAAAGAAAACCCCGTATAAAAGTAAAATCTCATTTGGCATAATTTTGTTAAGGGCGAAACTTAGTTGGCCTGTAACTTACTCGACATAAATTAACTTGACCCAAAACTAACAGTAGGGTTTACTGCCGTAAATTATTTTAAGTAAAATAAATAAATAATAAATAAATATCACGGGACAATTCACACCAATTGACCTAGTCCCAAACTAAGCAAAGCTTGTACTATGGGTACTAGGACAACGGATAAACATACTTATATAGATAAATACATACTTAAATACATATTAAACATCCAAGACTCGAGCACAAACATTCGTATTTTTCACACAAATATCTGCCCCTACCGGGAATCGAACCCGGGACCTCAAGCTTCGTAGTCAGGTTCTCTAACTACTAGGCTATCCGGCCCACAGGTTAAGTTATTCAAAGTTAAGTAAAGTTTATAAAAATATTTTGCTACAATTTTAGAAACTTGTGTTTGAGCTTGGGCCCGCACTTCTGGTTTTATTGTAATCTTTATGCCCTAACTTAACCTAGTATTGATGTTAAATGCTAAGTTAGTGTACGCTCTTACTGCCATACATTTTTGCTTACACGCGACCTACTTTTGACCGCGTCATAGCAGTCAATAACTGGTTCAGCAATAATTTCTCTTCTGATGTCTTTCGTACTTTTTAACTTAAATGATCGTATTATACTGACTGCTATGACGCGGTCAAAAGTAGGTCCCGTATAGGCAACAATGTATGGCAGGAAGACCGTACACTAACTTAGCATTTAACATCAATATACTAGGGGTGTCCCTTGTTTTACCGACAATCTTTACATCGAATATTATTTCATCGAAAACGTTTCATGGAAATTTAGTTCTAGTATTATCATTTCATCGACATTTGTTTCATAGACAGTTCATTCTAATTTTTATTATTACATAGACAAACTGTTGTTGTTTTTTTCATTTCATCGACAATTTCATTTCGTGGAATTGTGGTAGATAGATGTTAGAATTGCTACCAGAAAAGTAGGTTAGGTTAGGTTAGAACATTCGCACCCTCCGTGGAATAAACAAGTAAGTTCACTTAAGTGATTTTTTTTTATTGTTCCAAAAAATCAAGCGTCAAATAATACCCTTCCCCAAAAAATTTCATAAAAATATCTTTAAAATTAAAGAATTAGAGCGGTAATTTTAAATTTCTGCAACATAACAAAATCGTACAATTCAACTGCAATAAATAAGTTAATGCACATACGTTTATTTAGTTTAAAAGTTTCCCGGTTAATAAAAGCTTATTTGCAAATACACAAACCTTCCACGTAGATTTACAAAAAAAGTTTATACGTATATAAACTTGAATGCCTATTCTAGGATCTGATCAAGAGAGGTGCCGTGCAAGTCTACTTACTTACTTCTTCCACGCAACTTCTATCGAAATTTTTTAGTGTAGGTAACTATTTTTACCCGACTGCGAGGGTTATGTGTTTGACCCGTATGTATGTATGTATGAGTCATCAAAATATTTTTTTTATTCAAACCTATCGAGTAGGGTATCAAAATAGAGGGATTAAAAAAGAGATTACAAAAATATATACAAGTCATGTGTTAAAATTTAATTTGGAATAGAAAATTGGCAATCAATGCGTTCAAATGACGATGTATTTACTAAGATATCTTTGAACAATAATTTTCTCTATGAAACCCATGTGGAAAATTAAGTACTGAGATACAGATGAAGTGCACTTGATAATAATAACATAAACTTGGAGTATCTCCACGTGGTGAAGGCGGTAACCAGTTACAGTACTGGCTAAAACTTCCATACTACGCGAGTCTCTTCTCTGTACGCAGAACAGATAGCTGTTGGGGCCCAAAAGTTCTGGTATGGAGACCACGGACTGACAAGCGCAGCGTGGGATATCCACCAACGAGATAGACGGACGATTTGGTAAAGGCCGCAGGTTCAGGGTAGATGCAAGTCGCTTCCAACCGTAAGGATTGGGCGTCAATGAGGGAGGCCTATGTCCAGCAGTGGACGTCCTACGGCTGAAATGATGAACGACGATGATGACGCGAGTCTCTTATTACTGACTGTAATCGTTGATTGGTTCCTTCTTCGCTAGATTCCAAGTTTGTCGGATTCCAAACTCGTCGGATATCAAGCTGGTCGGGTCCCAAACTCGTTGGATTCTAAGCTGGTTGGATTCTAAGTTCGTCGGATTCCATGTTTGTCGGTTTATATATGGTCAAAGACATAAATATGTATTATACACATGACAAGCTAAGAACATCTGCCAAAGCTCTTATTATATTGACAATAGAGTCGTGTATAGATATTATTTATGAGCTCTTAACTGTGTAGATATTTATGCTTTTGACTGTACGTACTGCTAATACATAAAATCAAATGCGTACAGTGTACAATTTTAACAGAAAATTAAAAATATGTCGACTTTGTTATTGTCATCTATAAATCGATGTCGAACGCTGGATTGCTATTTTATTACTTGATTCCACGAAAATATACTGCTAATTGTCCAGACTTTGTGCACATGATATCTGTTTTGGAGGAAGTTTTGTGTTTTATAGACAAGTCAAAGAGGAAAGAAAACTTTAATACATTCAGGATACAAATATAGTTTTGAAAAAGAGAACCAGAACGGAACTAAAACCTGGAGGTTTACGAATAGAGATAAATGTTCAACATCAATCGGTTTGGATCAAAATAATAAAATTGTAAGAGAACCAAAACATTATATGCATCCCACAATTTATGACAAGAGAAATAGAGATAAGCATGTGTAAATGGAAGAAAGGAGTTTGTAATAGTTTAGAGCCAATACCAAAATTATTCGAGAACGAACTGCAAGTTAAACATTAGTGGAGTCTTCTGATAACGAAAATATTTACTCTCAGCTTCCCCTATGGAAAAATAAGAGAAGTACTCTTTATAATACAAGAAAATAACCCTTCCTTCTTTGCAGTCGGGTAATAACACCCGAGCAGCCCGTAATTTTAGACACAAACCGAAGTGGAAGAGTAGTCAGAAGAAAGAAAACAGCTTTTTTTTTTTTTTTTTTTTTTATTATTTTTTTTTTTATATAAGAGGTGGCAAACGAGCAGACGGGTCACCTGATGGAAAGCGATCACCGTCGCCCATGGACACCCGCAACACGGGGGGCATCACAGGTGCGTTGCCGACCCTTTTAGGAATTGGTAGGCTCGTTTTTTAAAGATCCCTAAGTTGTAACGCTCCGGGAATGCTGCCGCAGAAAGCTGATTCCAGATCTTTGTCGTGCGAGGAAAGAAGTTTCGCTTAAAACGCACGGTACTAGAATGCCAATCATCAAGATGGTGAGGATGGAAAGACAAACGGTTCCTCGAAGTGCGGTAGTGGAATTTAGCCGCAGGCAGCAATTCGAACAGTTCGTCAGAACACTCCCCATGATAGATACGGTATAATATACAGAGAGACGCCACATCCCTCCGCAAAGCCAAAGGATCGAGTAGGCCAGAGAGTGCCTGATTACCGACAAATCGAGCAGCTCTACGTTGGATGCGGTCAAATGGAAGAATTTGGTACTTGGGTGCCCCAGCCCAGAGATGAGAGCAGTACTCCATGTGCGGCCTAACCTGCGCCTTATAAAGAAAGGCTGCTGACAGTGGAAATACAGAAAGGCCCACTGATTTGGCTCAATCATACAACGCGCCTCTCTCTACCAATCGCCGAAAATTTGTACAAAGATTTGATAAGTCTTTGTAAAGGGAACCATATACCGCCACATTATCATAACTACGTTTAATAAAAACTTACGACATCACCAATCTGCAGTGAACGAGTTAAGTTCAGAAGAATGATCCATAACGAAATGTTTACCTCAAATGGTCTGTCTTAAATAATTAAAGAACCACTTTTTTTGATCATGCATGCAAAAAAATACACGTTTATATAAGTTTATAAATGGTCCATGAAACACCTCATGAAGGGTAACTTCCCAATTTCCTTAAAAAATAAACTCATGGACATGTGCGACTGTGCGTACTACCAGTTCTCACCTACGGTGCTCAAACTTGGTCTTTGACGGAAGCTCTGAAGTCTAAAATCGGGGTTTGCCAGCGGGCCATGGAGCGCAGCATGCTTGGTGTTAAATTAATGGATCGGATCCGGAACACCGACCTGCGCTCCATGACTCAGATCACTGATGCAGGTCGAACGGCGTCTAAGCTGAAATGGGACTGAGCTGGCCATGTCTGCCGCATGCCAGACGAGTTGTGGGCCAAGATAACCACCGAGTGGAAACCCAACAACTCGAAAGTGCGACCTGGCAGACCCAGACGGCGATGGCGGGATGAACTGGACTTCTTCTTGGAGGACTGGCCCTCGTATGCAGCGGACAGAGAGCAGTGGAAATGTTGGGGGGAGGCTTTTGCTCAACAGTGGGACAGAAATCAGAATAGGGTAATAATAATAATTAATTGTTCCTTGAACACGGACTAGGTTCTCGTATGTACTTAGCATTATCATGCGTTCTGTCATTTTCTCCCTTAGGCACTACTGTTTGACTATTTTACATTAATAATAGGTAAAAAATTAGCTCAACGCTGCTATAATGCTTTCATACAAAATGTTCCCTTTCATTCTTAGCGCTTACATTTAGAGCCAAACTCTTTTATGATTTGAATTTTCACGATAACAATATACAGAATATACGTATTTGAACACTATTAGACTATCCATTGTAAGAAGTAGGTTTTGAGACATAAATAAATATAATTGAAATTATGGGATAGTTTTTTTACGATTCTGTAAACTTGGTTATTATCAGTTACTGCTTTCTTCCAGGAAGGGTGCGATGTTAGAACTGTGGTAGATAGATATTACCAGAAAAGTGAAACAATAAATAATAAAACGTTTTCCGTGAAATAATACACTATGAAATGAATCTTCGGCCAATTAAAAATCCATGAATTTAAATTACTAGCAATGACAATTCCATGAAATGAAATTTTCGATGAAATGAAAATACTCGAAACGTTGACTTTGAAATAAAATTCGATGATTTAAGTGTCGGTTATTTGATGATAAACCATATACTAGGTTAGGTTAGGGCATAAAAATTACAAAAAAGTCAGAAGTGCGAGCCCAAGCTCAAACTCAAGATTCTAGAATTGTTGTAAAATGTAAAATACTTTCCTTTAGAAACATACCGAAACGAACTGACTATAGTCTTTACGTGACCAGACCAAAGGCATACTGTTACAAATTGAAAATTAGAATGAAATAAACGACACATGGCGACATGGCCACACAAATAAAGACATACGATGGTGGATTTTCAATTTGCCGTCTGTCAAAAAAAACGGGACGTCAAAAGCAAACATGGAATGAAAACATAGCGGTATCAGTGCGAGGTGACAAAGGATATCGGGATATTAACCGCCTTTGTGGGTACGTGGATGGGTCGAGTTGTAAGATATTGCGTTTGTAATTAAATAAAAAACATGATTTATTGTACAATCAACATCAAACTAATTACAGAATAAATGTAGCTTACCATGCTTCATAATCATTATATTTATTCACTTGAGTAGCGGTTACAGAGATTTTCGATGGTTACGTGAGTATGTTCAGCGCTCTCGCCGGCATCACCAGCATGCGAATATAAAGTTGTGCCTAAAAAATATATTAATGAATTACATACTACTTAATTACTACAACAATGATCGACAGTGAAATCAATCAGTCTAGTCTAACTTAATCAAACTATTAAACAAGGTATATTACATTGAGAAAATATCAGTTTTAATACATTACGATACATATTTATATTATTTATTTATATGTTTTTTGTTTGTTTGTAATTATTTATTTTATTTTCTCTTAAATAGATAGATGACTTTCTGCCACGTTTCTTGCGGCGCATTCTTCTTGGCAATAATGTTTCTTCCAAAAGCGCTGGTAGTTTAAAAAAGTGACATGTCAAAGAACACTTTTGTGGACTAATTACGAAATAAACGTTTTCAATTTTTTTGATACATCTAAGAAACCTCTCCTTCTTCTGCCTTAGGCCGCAGACGTAAGGGGAGTGAACAAGCCGCAATGCTATGGCAGGTGCAGGATAAAATTGCCTTTTCACGTCGCCAAGTGCAAACCGGCAATCCAAAAACCCATAGGCATGAATAGTCGTAACTGAGTAGGTAAGTTTCGAAAAAGTATTCTAAAAGTCCCTGATATAGCCTCTCTAGCAGAGGATTCGAACCCGGGATTTTCGGAATTTATGTGCGAAATTCATCACCATCATCCTAACTTACCTATCATATGTGCGTCTTACTGTATATAGGGCACAGACCTTCTCTCAGAATGAGAAGGCTTGAGCTGACCTTTCTTATAGACATCCCCAATCTGATCATAGAATGTCCTTCTTGGTCTCTCTCTTCCAACATTTCCATCTACACTCGTATATCGTAAAGGTCGCGGGTGAGCAAGTTAATTATTTCACTTCATTTATGTGGACCTCCGCAAGGAAACGCCTGATTCAATAAAGGTAAGTTTTCCTCCGTCCATCCTCTCCACAAATATAAAAACCGGCCAAGTGCGCGTCGGACTCGCGCACAAAGGGTTACGTACCCTTATTTATAAAAACGGCAATAAAATCACGTTTGTTGTATGGGAGCCCCCCTTAACTATTTGTTTTTTTTTTTACTTTTATAATATTAGTACGGAATGGATAAATAGGGTTACGCATGTCACCTTGAAAAACGGAACTCTAGAAACCCACGCAAACGACACCGCAGTAAACAGACAGTAACTCAACCCCGCCCTAACAACCTTAACCGCCCCACTATATCCTCGTTTGTATGTTTGTCACTATGCAGCTCTCTAGGGGGATGAAATATCATCCCTCGAACAATATCCTTGAGGGTAATGAAGTTATCCAGTGTTGAAAATCCATGCGTTTCTTGTTATTACCCTCGTTTTTCCCGCGGGAATTTAGCTGTTGTTAGATTGGTATTCTACGGCAAAATGTACTTTTCCAGGAATCTGTAGCTGCAAAATCAATGATAGTTAAATTAAAAGAGGTAGAAATGTTATTTTTGGGGTCGGTCAGTTGAGTTTCTAGCCGGATTCTTCTTAACAGGGTTTTTCGAAACGTTGTTAGATTCTACTACGTTCATAAGTGCTTTTTTAATGCCTAAATAAAATAAAGATATTATTATGTTTACTTTGACTTTGAATTTGAATATATGCGGCAGAAAATCTTGACGACGTTTTATTTTGTACTTTTAATTTAGCTAATATTCAGTTTTAGTTTTATAAATGTGTTCTACTAGATAAGGTTTGATAATAAACCCTTTTGATTGATATTTGTTATTAGTGCACCGAAAATATTTTTTATGCATTGTAATAATAATAATAATAATTTATTTATTTACTCAGACAATTACATCCATTTTGTTAGTTTTTGGGGGTAGTTGTAATAGAGAGATCTCTCGCCAGGCAGATGTTATGCCTGGGGACCGAAGTCCAATGGATGAAAGTTGGAAGTTGTATTTATGCAGCCGAGTTGAGAAACTTCGATAGCGTGATGTAGGATTGTAGTGATTAGTTCCTTATGTGATGACTAGATGGCGCTAGTAGTCGCTAGATCAGCCCCACATCAAGGTACACAGTGCGGTGAGTATGGCTTGCTGTGAGACTGCGTCATCGTCTTGTGTGTCGGAAGGTTGCGATTTTTGTCCAATGTCGTGGGTCACCAATTTGGGGGTAGTTGCAATAGAGAGATCTCTCTCCAGGCAGATGTTATGCCTGGGGACCGAAGTCCAATGGATGAAAGTTGGAAGTTGTATTTATGCAGCCGAGTTGAGAAACTTCGATAGCGTGATGTAGGATTGTAGTGATTAGTTCCTTGAGTGATGACTAGATGGCGCTAGTAGTCGCTACAAGTTCAATCATACAAATAACTATTATCTATTAATAGTAAAATTGTACAATGTAACAAATGAATTCTCGAACCCACTGAGCATTTTGAGATCTTGACCATTTATCTTCTGTTCGTTTTTTCTATCATACAATTAGGCACATAAAGTGCATGTACATTAGGGTTTTGATTACCAAGTGTTGCATTCAGGTCGACAAATACAAGGCGTACACTAACCACACAAACATTCCGCGAGCCAAACTTCCTAGAAACTCTAACTAAATAACTGAAACCTGAGATGTAATTATAATTAGTTAATTACGGTTCAACACCCAGAAAACTTAATTAAAATTAACAAAGCAGATGAACATTACGGCGGTGTCAAGTTCACAAAGAAATGTATTTAATTAATACAATAATGAACAGGTGGTCCCAAAATTCAACGGATTAATTCACTGTTTATTTATCTAGGCTGACAACGTATTCATCTCGTGTTGCGGGTGTCCATGGGTGGTGGTATTCACTTACCATCAAGTGACCCTCTTACTCGTTTGACAGTCGGAATATATATTTTGAAAAAAGCTAATTCATAGCCAATGTATGTAATGCCTTTACGGTACTAAAAAAAATTATTAACCAAACAATATTATAAAATGCATTTATAAAAATAAGCTTCAGTAAAAATCATAGTGAGAAAAAACCGGCCAAGAGCGTGTCGGACACGCCCAAGGTAGGGTTCCGTAGTCATTACGAAAAAATCAAGTAATATTTTTCTAAGGATTTCGTATGTGTACGGAATCATCTAAGTTTAGGTATGTTTTATACCTTACGCTACTATTTACTCTAAAACTACAAATAATTTCCAAGCAATTTTAGCCGCTATAATTTTCCTAGTAAATTTGATATATTTACTACCATTCAGATTTTTTTCAAATTTTTCCGCCCAACAGTTTAGATTTTAGAGGGGGGACGGTCGATTTTAATGAAAATTTTCACTTTAAAGTTGAATATTTCGCAAACAGATAACTGAATAGAAAAATCATGTTAGCAACCCCACAATGGTTTTCAAAGACCTATCCAACGATACCCCACACTATAGGGTTAGCCGGGAAAAAAAAATCACCCCCACTTTACGTCTATGGGAGGAACCCTAAAAAAAATTGTTTTAGTTTTTTTTATGTAATCACTTTGTCGGCGTGACTGATATATATATTCATGCCAAATTACAGCTTTCTAGTACTAACGATCTCTGAGCTTAGCCACGGACGGACAGACAGACAGACAGACATGGCGAAACTATAAGGGTTCCTAGTTGACTACGGAACCCTAAAAAAGCATCTAGAACAAAATGTGAACGGAAATTTTGCTACTAATGCTATTTTGTGGCAAATTATTGATCTAACCAGTCAGCTGCATAGAACATCACGGGTGAAAAATCAACCTGATAGACTCATGTAAATATATCTAAAATCATATCTAAATCATTCTTAAATTGATTATAAATCAAATAACTTATTATGAGCCAAATATAACATATATTTTACAAATGTCCTAATGAGGCTAAATGAAGTAAATCAAGTCAAATCAGGAGCAAATTCATTATTTCTTCAAAGGACGTACATTAGAAGCTTCTTCAGAATATTATGATATACGTTTTTCGGATAAATTTATCTATTGAGTGCTTTCCATCCATAATAAATGTGATTCGTATGTACAAGCAGGTGATCTATTTGTTCACAAGCTTTTATTAGTACTAGCTTTTTCCCGCGATTCCCTCCGCGTGGAATTAGTAATTTGGGCAGCTTATTTTTTAGCCAATTTGCTTTTTCATCAATTATGGCTCTCCTTAGTTCCTCGATATAAAAAAAAATACCCCCCACTACAGAACCCCCCCCCCCCTGAATCCACCCGCACACCCGCGTTCACTTTCACCACCTACTCCCAAGTCAAGCGTGACTGTAGAAGTTTTACTTCAAACGATTTTGAAACATTCTTCCTTTCCGCTCCGCTCCTATTGGTGTTAGCCGTGATGATATTATAGCCTATGCCCTTTCTCAGGCTCTAGACTATCTGTGTACCAGTGGTTTTAGCGTGAAAGCGAGACAGACGAACAGACAGAGTTAGTTTCGCAATTATAACATTAGTTAGGAAGTTAACATTAGCTTAGTTTAGTACGATGGTTGATGGTTACGAAAGAAGATGGAGGCCAAAAAGGACATTTCCTGATTAGGTTGGGAATGGGGATGTCTTGAAGATGTGTTCGTTAGGGGTTTGACCTATGGCCTCTCAAGCCTCCGCTTCTTTTGCTTTTTTGAGTTCGAATCCCGGCACGCACCTCTGAGTTTTTCGGAATTTATGTGCGATATTACTTTTGAAATTGACCACGAGATTTACGGTGAAAGAAAACATCATTGTTCAATGGCGTGTACTGTGTGTGAAGTTCCCGATCCATGGTCCTCGTGGGAACTACCTACGGCCCAACCTGTCTCATTCTAAGAGGAGGCTTGTGCCCTGCAGTGGGACTTATATAGCCGGAAATGGTGATGAATTTTGGAGACATGAAATTTGGCACGGGTATTTTGTGCAACGCTAATACTAATTTTATTGCGTAAGCTTTGGGAATTCCCATGGAATCTGAAAATTTCGATTCAAAAACCGCAAAACCGCGGGTAACCGCTAGTGAACGAAAACACGATGTTATAATAGTTCTCCGCCATGAAGTCCGTTGGTCTCAAAAATACTCGGCAGCAACAATCTATGAATAGATGCGCGCATTCTTTATTGTGGATCTATAACGGTATAATAACGCTGTCGGCCGATAGACGGATCTATTCGTGGTCAAATTAAGGTCACTGTGTAAAACAATGAGTATCACAAGTGAGGCTCCACTGGTGCGTTGCGTAGCGTTGCGTTGTTGCAACGTTGACGCTGCGACGTTTTACATATTTTGACGTGACAACGTCTAATAAATCGATGAACGCCGGCTGCATACACGAAAAAGGATGACTCAATGTAACGTTACGTTGAGTGGCGAACGACAGTATGTATGTATGTATGTATGTAAAACTCTTTATTGTACGTAAAACATGAAAATTAACAGTTAACAAGAGAAACAGATGTACAAAGGCGAACTTATCCCTTAAAGGGATCTCTTCCAGTTAACCTTTGAACGATTGACAGGACACCAGAGACAAGAGTAGGCATACAATGCAGAGTAAAAAGAGTCGAAATCAAAAGTAAACCCAAACCAATAAACTTAACATAATCAATACATAAACATACAAAGAATACACGCAGGTACACACTAATATAATATATAATGAATACAGAAGACTAATACATATCATATCAACATAAATAGACTAACTACATAAAAATTACATAAATACATTAATATACGCATATACACTAAACAGAGAATACAATAGAGGTTGTCTCTATTTAAGAGGAACTGTCAAGCCAGTACGCCCCCAAGCGACTCCGGAAGATGGCTACCGACTGCGACTGCCTGATTTCACTCGGCAACCGATTCCACAGACTAACAGCGTGCACGGAGAAGGATTTGGAATAGGATTTGGATTTAGTTACAGGAAAAGCTAACGAAAGATTATTACTTGACCGCAACCGGTTCCCAGATCCAGCAGCCAAGTAATTGAATCTTTCGAAAAGGTAGGAAGGGGACTGTGGTTTAAAAAGGACATTAAAAAGCAACGACAGGATGTGAACATTACGGCGCAGACGAATTGGGAGCCACTTCAGCTGAGCGCGAAAACAGGACACGTGGTCGTATTTCCGGAGACCGAATATAAAGCGTATGCATACGTTCTGAAGACGCTCAAGCTTGTCAAGTAGCTGCTCAGAGAGATCGAGATAGGCAATATCCCCGTAGTCAAGGAGAGGGAGAAGAAGGGATTGAGCCAAAGTAATCTTGGTATGAAGAGGGAGGAAACTTTGCAGGCGTCGGAGAGAATGTACCGAAGCAAAGAGTTTGCGGCTGACTTCCGAGACATGAGCCGACCAGGAAAGCGTCTGATCCATGATGATACCCAAATTTTTGACCGTGGGTGAGAAAGGGACAGAGGTACCGTCAAATATCAATTCGGGCAACACCTGGTCAGACAGCCTTGAGATAAAGTGAGGACTTCCAATTACAATCGCCTGCGACTTCTTGGCGTTCACCCTCAAACCAAACTCATCCGCCCAAATCCGTATGGCCTCGAGGTCAATGTTGACGCGGTTGACCAAGTCAGGGAAATCATCAAAATCTGCCGCAGCATAAATCTGAAGGTCATCAGCATAAAGATGGTAAGAAGAATGCAGTGACGCCGTTATACCATTAATGAAAATCGAGAAGAGGAGAGGAGAAAGCACTGCCCCCTGGGGGACACCAGAAATGAGCTTGCTCCACTCAGAATAAGCATCATCCAATCTCACCCTCTGGCGCCTTCCCGTGAGATAGGACTGAAACCAGGACAAAGCCGGGATGGTGATATTCAAGGTTTTAAGAATACCTAGTAAAATATCAAAATCCACAGTATTAAAAGCGCTACTGAAGTCAAGAAGAACAAGAACTGTGAGTTTCCTGTGCTCAATATTAAGACGAATGTCATCGGTAACCTTGACTAGAGCAGTAACGGTGCTGTGGCCGGGGCGGAAGCCTGATTGAAAAGGATTAAGAAGGTTGTGGGTATTAAGATGTTGAGATAACCGCCGACACACGAAGTGCTCTGCAACTTTAAAAAGGATCGGAAAAATGGAGATGGGACGAAATTCTGAAAATGATGAGGGGTTGGAGGATTTTGGGAGTGGAATAACATTTGCTAATTTCCACGACGTGGGGAAATGACCAGAAGAGAAGGAAAATTTTATGATATGGGAGACAATAGGGGCAATAAACTCCGCCACGGGTAAAAGCATATCTACGCTCAGGCCATCCTCACCTATGGCCTTCGTCTTAATAGACCTCAGTAGCTCCAGCGTTTCTTTAGGAGAAATACTGCCGATATCAAAGAGGGAGAAGTCCAATTGAGGGGCATTGGCGAGCCTAGACAGAGTGAGCTGCTTAACGTGAGGGTCCAAAACTACTGGTGAAGCACTAAAGTGTGCGTTGAGGGCATTGAGATTGGTAGAACCAGAAGCTTTAGGTTTGGATTTGCCTAACCCCAAGGACTTGAAGAAATTCCACAATTTAGTGGGGGGACAGTTTTCAATCGATTCATGGATAT
This sequence comes from Archips crataeganus, assembly GCA_947859365.1. NCBI lineage: Eukaryota > Metazoa > Arthropoda > Insecta > Lepidoptera > Tortricidae > Archips > Archips crataeganus. The sequence goes on along the minus strand of OX402071.1, from coordinate 1,956,623 downwards.
AGCGGCGTCTGGCTTCTCTACACTTTTTATTGCAGAAATTGCGCAAATTGACATACTTCTGATGACTTCCCTCACACGGCTCATGGCGCAAAACTATCCGAGCACGATTTCTTTTTGCCATTAGGGCTCTAATCTCAGGCGTAAGCCAAGGCGCCGGAAAGTGTTTGACCCGCACGGCCTTCAAAGGGGCGTGTTTGTCAAAAATCGACAGCACCGTGCCATTGAACGCCTCAAGTTTACGGTCCATATCGGCACATGCCTCAATAGCCCCCCAATCAGCATTGCTAAAATCCAACCGCAGAGCCTGCAAATTAGCGTCACAAAGATCACGGCGAAAAATAATCTTGTGTCTACGTTTAGGAGGTCGTACCATTAAAGAGGCAAAAACTAAGTCATGATTCGAAAAGGCAACAGCATTAAACTGGCCATGAAATGAAACGAGATCAGGAGAAGAAGTTAAAATTATATCTAAAAGAGAAGGGGGGCCGTTATGCGGGAAATGAGTGGGAGAAAGAGGCAGAATACTAAGATTCAGTGAATTTACAAGGGAAATAAATTGAAAGGTCCGATGATCGTTTTTAACAAGACAAGTGTTAAAATCACCCATAATAAGGGTATGCTGGAAAAAGGGACTAAGATCAGACAAAGTTTTTTCAAATGACTCAAAGTAGTTGACATTAGAAGAGGGGCAATAATAAACACCAAGAAGAACTTTAGTATGGTGCAAGGAAATATTCAGAAATAAAAATTCAGGTACAGGTGTATAGGTTGATGAAGAAAAAGATGTCTGACCAACTACTTGACACTCAATGTCATCCCTTATGTAAATGGCAACACCGCCGCCACGCACAGTGCCGTGCCCGCCATTTCTGCTCCCGGTCCTGTCGCTGCGAATCAAATTAAAACCAGCCAACGGATAAAGGGAACTGGGAAGAGAAGGTTTGAGCCAAGTCTCTGAAATGAGGATAGCATGGATATTTCTGCCAGAAAAGGACGAGAGAAGGTCAGGAAAGTGAGCCGGAATACTCTGTGCATTTATATGAACAACATTGAAATTTTTAATAGAAGAGCTAAAAGTGCTGTGCAATCGATCCCCCAGATCAGGCATATCGGAGACATCACTCAAGGAATCGTAAAGGCTTGACGACGAAAGAGAGAAAAAATCACTCTCGCGACTAGCATCGAGAATGTCGGACATGACAGTACGTATCAATGATATTTAAGTATATATGCGTTTAAAACAAAATAAAATATATAAATTATATAGTAATAGAAATAAAAAAGGAAAAAAAAATGCAAACCGCTTAACAACCAATAAGCCGAGTCAATCGCCCACCAGTCAGCTGAGAATGGGAAATGAATGATAAGAAAAAAGAAAATATATATAAAGAATACAAATTATAAACACTACAGTTAAAGAGGCAAGAGGACAACAATGCAAATAAAGTACCTAAGATAATAGATCGTTAAACACAACAAAAAAGAAAATGCAATTAAAAAATAAAACATACAGAGAAGTGCAAACACAAAACGCAGTAACGAAACGCAGGCGGTCGCCGTCGGCCTGCTTCATATTTTACAACTGTCAGTGTCAGTACTGTCAGTGTCAAAGTGCTTTATAAAATAAAATGTAAATTCCTCAAAAGAGGGAGTGAAAACAAAACTAGATAATGTACTTGACTGACCCAGCACTGCACTGAAGACAAAGTAAAAACAATGACTTGAAATAGCCACGACGTCGCCCGATCTAGCGTTTCGCACTACGCTGCGGACGTTTGGTCCGTCCTCCCGTCGCCTCCGGCAATGGTGCCTCCGCCGGCGGCGCCGCCCCTTGCTGCCGAGTCCCAGGCGGCCCAGAGGCAGTGGCATCATCGGATGATGGGGCCGGCAATGCACGCAACTCGGCCATGGTAGTCACTTTATGACGAGTGCCGCCCGCGCTCACCACAACCCGTCCGCCGCTAGTCCAGCTATCCTTGATGCCGTAAACACGCCGAGCCTCGACAAATACCGACTGTCGGTTGCTTGTGAGGAACTCCGAGAGCACCATACCGGACTTCTTCAGCTTCGTCTTTGCTCTCCAAACCGCTTCCCGCAATAAATGTGTGGAGAATCGCAACAAAAGGGGTCGGGGTTTCGCGGTCCGAACCTGCTTACCAAGGCGATGGCAAACTAGGAGCGACGCCCTGTTAACCTCCTGTAACTGCAGCTTTGTGGCACAAATATCTATTGCTGTGCTAGCAACATCCTCATCAATAGCTTCCGGCACCCCATGCAGCAGAAGTGTTTTAGAGCGAGAACGCATCTCCAAATCATCCAATGACCTGGCAACTAGCTCCATTTGTGCCTGCAGACCTGATACCGCCTTCCAGATGAAAGTCTTGAATGTTTCAAATTCATTAATTAGGGATGCGGAGTCCGAACCGCTGCGTGGCACCAAACTCTCGAAGCTGGCCATCCTGGAGCTGAACACTTCCTTCATCTCCTCCAAGTTGATCATTAGTTGTGCAATGCTGTCCATAGTGCTTCCGAACTTGCAGCAAAAGTGAAAGTGAGATATCCAAGGTGAAGATGAAGCTTAAAATATTGTGGGTATGCTACCTCAATAACCAACACTTATTTTGTGGAGATAACAGCTGACTGAGGCAACTGTAGACCAGTTATTACACTGACATTCAATTTACAGTAAAAAAGTAAGTTTAACTATTTGATTTAAATAGATGAAAATTCAACTCAAAAAAGAACTTGTTTCTTTTATGCCTACCCGAAATATTTTTTATATTTTTATATTTTTATTTATATTTTTCCAGTATGTACCAGAGAGCGGTAAACGACAGTATGAACAAGAGAGCAGCGAACGCCAGCATGTACAATCTTAGTACTAGCGCTCGGTACTATATCTTGTCGTCCAATATACCGCAGTGTCTCAAGTCAAAAGTCTTTGACCAGTTGCCAGTGATGATTCATGGCACTGAGACGTGGCCGTTAACGATGGGACTCATAAGAAAGCTCAAAGTCACTCAGAGGGCGATGGCGAAGGCTATGCTTGGAGTTTCTCTGCGGGATCGCATTAGAAATGATGAAATCCGCGCAAGAACTAAAGTCACGGACATAGCTCGAAGGATCGCCAGACAAGTGGCAGTGGGCAGGGCACATCGCTCGTAGAACTGGCGGCCAATGGGGCCGAAAGGTTCTCGAGTGGCGTCCGCGGACCGGAAGACGCAGTGTAGGTAGGCCTCCAACAAGATGGAGCGACCTGGTGAAGGTGGCGGGAACGCATTGGATGCGGATGGCGCAGGGCCGATCTGTTTGGCGAGCCTTGGGGGAGGCCTAAGTTCAGCATAGGACGTCTTTTGGCTGAAATGATGATGATGATATTGATGCGCTGTCTCTAACAGTACATTTTTGTTGGGCGTCGACACAGCGCAGGTGTGGCATACAATGGGTATGTATTACAATACCGAAGTACGAAAGACCGAATGTATTAAAACATCGAATGGGTCAAAAGACCGACACGATTTTTTTCTGAAACTGTTAACTTTTTAAGATTGTTATTAAAACATACCTAACCTAACCTAATGGGTTCTGTATGATGCCGTTTTAATAAATTCTGAGAAGTTTACGGTTTCAGAAGAAAATCGTGTCGGTCTTTTGACCAATTCGATGTTTTAATACATTCGGTATTGTAATACATACCCCATACAATACGTTGATTCGTTGCGATGACGCGACGCGACGCAACGTAACGCAATACCTGAAGCGTTGTAAGCCTCACACTAACGCTAAAAATATGGTATCTCCAAACGCGCTGAATTTTGAATTAGTATTTGTTCTTTACTAGCTTCAACTTTTACTTTTACTTTTAGCCCAAATAAATTAAATAAATAAATAAATAAATAAACTTAGAGATTGACTGCGACAAAGTTCTTGAACAGCGCCCCCTCTTCCCAGCCAATATACGTCCCACTACAAGGCACAGGCCTCCTCTCAAAATGAGAGGGGTTGGGCCGTAGTTCCCACGCGGGCCCAGTGCGGATTTGGAACTTCACACACATGATTGAATTTCTATCCTCATGACGTTTTCCTCCACCGTAAAGGTCGTGGTAAAATTCAAATTAATTTCGCACATAAATTCCGAAAAACTCAGAGGTGCGAGCCGGGATTTGAACCGACGACCCTCTGCTTGAGAGGCCATAGGTTAAACCACTAGGCCACCACGGCTTAACTAGGCCACCACGACGCCCCCTGTTCTTGTTTAAAGGTTTTATCCTGTCTCAGTCTAGATCTTTGTCAATTAGCTCGCCAAGTTTTATCTTAATCTATACTAATATATAAAGCTGAAGAGTTTGTTTGTTTGTTTGTTTGTTTGTTTGTTTGTTTGTTTGAACGCGCTAATCTCAGGAACTACTGCTCCGATTTGAAAAATTCTTTCAGTGTTAGATAACCCATTTATCGAGGAAGGCTTATAGGCTATATAATTATCATCACGCTAACTCCAATAGGAGCGGAGCGGAGCGGAAGAATGTTTCAAAATCGGGGGGTTTTCAAGTAAAACTTCTATAGGCGCTAATCTCAGGAACTACTGCTCCGATTTGAAAAATTCTTTCAGTGTTGGATAGCCCATTTATCGAGGAAGGCTATAGGCTATATATCATCACGCTACCACCAATAGAAGCGGAGCGGAGCGGAAGAATGTTTCAAAATCGGGGGTTTTGAAGTAAAACTTCTATATAGGCGCTAATCTTAGGAACTACTACTCCGATTTGAGAAATTCTTTCAGTGTTAACACCAGGGGTAGGGTTGAGGGGGTGAGGGTGCGGGGGTGGGTTTGAGGGGGGTGAGGGGTGCGGGGGGGGGGTTAAGGGGGGATGAACATTTAATTGATTTATTTGACAAAAACCCAAAGGGGTTGGGGGTGGGGGGGGGGGTTGAGGGGGGAGGTGAGGGTGCGGGGGAGGGGGTGCGGGGGCTTCGGAGGGGGATTCAAATTTCATTGATTTGCACCGTTTTCGAGATATTTGACAAAAACACCAAGGGGGTGGGGGTGCGGGGGAGGGTGTGGGGTGCGGGGGAGGGTGCGGGGTGCGGGGGAGGGTGCGGGGGAGAGGGTGTGGGGCTGTTAAAGGGGGATGAAAATTTCATTGATTTTGCCGTAGGATGCACCGTTTTCAAGATATTTGACAAAAAAAAAACTTGAAGTAAAACTTCTATAGGGCACGCTTGACTTGGGATGGGACGAACGCGGGTGTGCGGGGGTGCTGTGTGGGAGGGCGTGCAGGGGATGCGGAGGGGCGCGGGGGGTGCGGGGTTGCTGTGCGGGGGGTGTGCGGGAGGGAGCGGGTTGGTGGGTGCGGGGGGGTAATTTTTTTATTATCGAGGAACTAAGGAGAGCCATAATTGATGAAAAAGCAAATTGGATAAAAAAAATAAGCTGCCCAAATTACTAATTCCACGCGGACGGAGTCGCGGGCAAAAGCTAGTCTTAACATAAAATTTTAACTTTGGATACCTCTTCCACGCGTATTTCTTCCTCTCATAAATAAATCGACTTACGGTAGACTCCACAAAAATATCCAAAACATCGCAAACTGATTGCGCCTTGATCCGCGCGTCGACGCGTGCGCACGTTGGCTTTTAATTATACCCAAGAATAATTCTCAAACAGATCCGAATAAATTTAGACAACGACGTCAGAGATGCAGTTAGTGCTTTATACAATCTCAACCATTGAGGCGATGGATGGACGATAAGATGATTCATTTGTTTTGTTTTTAAAATTTTTAATTTTCGTTTGTTATTGTAACAAACAATTTGCAATTTTTAGGGCTCCGCCGTTCGTCCGTCTGCTGTCCGTCCGTCCGTCTGTCACCAGGCTGTGTCTCATGAACCGTGATAGCTAGAAAGTTGAAATTTTCACAGATGATGTATTTCGGTTGCCGCTATCACAGCAAATACTAAAAAACAGATTAAAATAAATATTTAAGGGGGCTCCTATACAACAAACGTGATTTTTTTGCTCGCTTTTGCTCGATAATGATAACGGCAACAGGAATATTCACAGAATATTTAGTTATATTTAAATTAAAATAAAACAAAATTTTAATATTTAAGAGGGCTCCCATAATAAAACAAACGTGATTTTTTGCTGTTTTATTAGATAATGGTACGGAACCCTTCGTGCGCGAGTCCGACTCGCACTTGGCCGGTTTTTTTTAAAATTCTTAGATTAATCCTAGTTCTTGTAGTTACTAGATTGGTTTGGTATTAGTACAAACATCTTATCTTAATATATAAAAGAAGAAACTGACTGACTGACTGACTGACTGACTGACATATCAACGCACAGCCCAAACCACTGGGCCTAGAGATTCAAAATTTGGCATGTAGGTTCCTTATAAGGTCTAGGGGTGCACTAAGAAAGAATTTTTTAAAATTCACACCCTAAAGGGGTGAAACGGGGGTCCAAAGTTTGTATGGGGAAACAAGATTAGTTCGACTATTTTATTCGAAACTTCACAGAAGTACTCTGAATAATAAATGAGTAAACACGTGTTTCAGGTTTTTTGAGAATTCAACCCCTAAAAGGGGGGAAAGGGGTAACAAAGTCTGAAAATCAACATGGGTGTTGTTTCTATGGTTTATCGGGTCGCTGGTTATGAAAACAACAACGGTTTTAAAATCCGACGTGGCAGACGTAAAATACCATCTCCCTGGATGGGGTGCGATGGGGTTGAAATATTTAAATAAACTAAATGACTGTTGATATATCAACGCACAGTCCAAACCACTGGACCTAGAGACTTGAAATTTTGCACATAGATACCTTATACAATGTAGGCATCCACTAAGGAAGGATTTTAGAGAATTCTCTCGGGAACGGGAAAAAATGGGATTTATATATTCGATTCCGAGTGACCCTATCTCAGTAACTATAATAACTAGACTCTTCAAATTTGATACACAAGTGGGTATTACATTAGTTAAAACATTGATATTAGGATTTTTCACAATTCCCACGGGATAAGGAAAAAACGGCATTTATATATTCAGTTCAACGAGATCCTATGAACTATAATTACTAGACTCTTCAAATTTGGCATAGAAGTAGGTAATTAAAAAACCGTTCTAAGGATTATCGGAAATTCCCACGGGATAAGGAAAAAACAGGATTTTTCGTTTTACTGGTCGTAGAAAGCTGAAATTCGGCATGTAGGTTGCTTGGCAAGTGTAGAGCTGGATTGAGAGAGGACTTTCTGAAATTCTCACGGGAACGGGAAAAAACAGGATTTTTCGTTTTACTGGTCGTAGAAAGCTGAAATTCGGCATGCAGGTTGCTTGGGGTGTGTAGAGGAGCATTAAGAGAGGATTTTTCCCAAATTCCTACGGGAACGGGAAAAAACGGGATGTTTCATTTTACTGGTCGTAGAAAGCTGAAATTCGGCATGTGGGTTCCTTGGGGAGTGTAGGGGAGCATTAAGAAAACATTTCCCGAAATTCTTACGGGAACGGGAAAAAACGGGATTTTGCGTTTTACTGGTTGTAGAAAGCTAAAATTTCAAAATTCATAAGTTTATACTGTAAGTAGGCCGCAAAGGGCTCTTTAACCGACTTCTAAAAAAGGAGGAGGTTATGCATTCCACTTTTTTTTATGTAGGTATGTTCACCGATTTCTCGGTCAATTGTGGACCTGCTTGCTTGCTTGCCTGTATGCTTGCTTGCTTGATATCTTGGTTCTTTGAAATACTCATAGTACACGCGAGCGAAGCCGCGGGCAAAAGCTAGTTAGTTATAAAGGACATAGTCTTTAAAGTTGTTTGTTACTCGAATTTGGTGTATTTTTCGGTGCTCGCTGATACTGTATTATGTTTTAGAATTTTCTCAAGTATGGTAAACGTACCAATGCTGGACATCTCAACGCCCAGTAGATGACACCCATCTGTCACCCCTCTTAAGATTAAAGCCATGTATTGGGTCAGTGTCGAGCACAGGGAGGTTTACCTTAAGTGAAATGTAAAATTTCTATGAAAAATAAAGTTCTTTCAGCATAAAAAATCAGCTTTCATGATTAAAATGGAAAATATTCACGAATAAGAGTCTCTGCAGTAGAATAAGTCTCCTGTGATATAGATACAAGACACCTTTTTGACATCAACAAAAACATACCAAGCAATTTCCCTCTATTTTTTAAACTTGCCCTTTTATTGTAAGGCGTGCTGAAGCAATCCAACCCGACATATCTCAGCAAATAGGACCCCATGCCAGGAACCCAGAAGGGGCCAGGGGCTACATTTCTCATACCCGTTTTCATGGGAATTTTTCACCCTAAATTGTATGTTGGTGGAATTATTCTTGCTATCCTGTTTTGGGTTGAATGTGTTGGGTAAATTGGTAAAGGGCTTGGATAAATGCTGGAAAAATGAAATTATTTGTCAATTTCGTTTTATTTACAAATTTTTTTTTTTTAATTTACATGCAGATGATTGACTGAACAATCGGGTAAAGGTTGTAATTTTTGATTAAAATAAAAACAATACTTAGCTATTGCCCGTGACTCTTTTTGCAAAAAAAATATTTAACGCTATCCGCGGGAAATCAAGATTATAAACTATCCGTTAAACCGTTTTAGCGTGAAATACAAACAAACATAAACATCTGATGTAAATCTATCTACACAAACTTTCGCTTTTTGATATTAGTAAAATTACTCAACCAAAATAAAAAAAAATGAAAAAATTCCATCTATCCCATCCCAGCTTCCCACTGCAGGGCACATGCCTCCTCTCAGAACAAGAGGGCTTTGGTCGTAGTCCCCACGTGAGCACAGTGCGGATTGCGAATTTTACACATACCATTGAATTTGTAAAAAAAAAATATTTCGGGTAAATTTTTAACACCTACTTTTGAAAAACCGTAACAAAAAACGAGTGACTAAAATATTATTTTAATACATTATTTGTATTGGAAACGGTCGGAATTGTAAAAGCCAAAAACAAAGACTTATAATATCAAACATCCTTAATTGCTTAAAAATAACAAAAATTTCTCAGTCTTGAATTACTTAATACAAAAAACTAATTTTACCGAATAATAAACAAACTCGGATGTTCTACTTCACTTCCATAAAACAGACATTTAACGGTGAACATTATAAATACTAAAAAGCCGACTGCATCTCTGACGCTTTGGTCTAAAATTAAAGCAAAACCAACGAGACAATACACTTTATCCTTTTCTGTTACGTCGTTATTGCTATATCGTTCCTTTTCTCTCTCATGGGAACATTTAGCTCGTCTCGTCGGTCTAATTTACAATTTCCTAAAAACACCTCACGATGTTTTCCTTCATCGAAAAGCTCATGAGAAATTTCAGATATTATTTCGCACATAAATTCCGAAAGACTACTCTCAGTTTTGCTTTTTAGGTGCATGCCCAGGCTCGAACCTACTACCGTGACTACCAAAATTCAAGTCTCTAACTACAGTTGTTTAGGCTATGCATTGTGTGTCAGTCAGTCAAGTTAATCATCATCATCATTTCAGCCGAAAGACGTCCACTGCTGAACACAGGCGTCCCCCAAGGCTCGCCAAACAGATCGGTCCCGTGCCATCCGCATCCAACGCGATCCCGCAACCTTAACCAGGTCGTCGCTCCATATTGTTGGAGGCCTACCTACACCGCGTCTTCCGGTCCCTGGACGCCACCCGAGAACCTAGTTAACTCGGGGTTAGTTGAGTTAACTCGGGGTTAGTTGAGTTAACTTGGAGTTAGTTGAGTTAACTCGAGGTTAGTTGAGTCAACTCAAAGTTAGTTGGATGAAGTAGAAAAAATATTGTATGCAACGGTGTATAATTTGGTCTAAACGGCTCGTGCCGTCTTACATTGCGATACTCACTTCGTTCGTATCGCAACTCGCGTCACTCGCCTTTTAAGCCCTCACTTATATACAACCGTTACATAAAATACTATTGTGATTGCAAGTTTTTTTTTAATGTCAGTTTTTTTTTTCAGGTGACCCGATGATGTGCTAGTGCGACAGTGTTATGTGCGAGTGACGAAAGAGAACACAAGATGGCGATCGTGTTGATTGTGCTTGCTCTGTTCGGCTGCTGCGGCGTGTTGGCTGATAAAGGTACGTATAAGAAAAGAAGAGATTAAAAGACCTGTTGTCTGTAAAGTCGGTTTCCGGACGATAGTTTAACGTGACAACGTCATAACAAAACATTCAAAAAACAAAAATGAAACCCCCATTAATACCGCCGCACCTCCCCCGCCCCCCAAACGCCACCGCCCCCCCGCACCCTGCATTATATATCCTGGCGCGCGCTGCTCTCTTGTACATCCTGGCGTTCACTGCTCTCTCTTGTACGGGACATGTACACACATGTACGTTACATTGCGTCATCCTTTTTCGTGGATGCAGCCGGCGTTCATCGATATATTAGAGGTTGTCACGTCAAAAATTGTCGAACTCTGTAATTATTTTTGGTCCAACAGGTACAATACTATAAAATAAACAAAAGAACAATGTCTTAAATAATGAGTGGCTTAACTAAATTCTAACACTTAAATAGCATAAAACAATGTAAATTAAAAGAAAATTTTATAAAATAATCATGTAAGTCAGCCTTCTAAGTAAGTTAAAAGGGAAACAAAAGGTTAAAATGAAAAACTACTTATTAACACAACCACTGTTTGAAGTAAAAAAAAAACACAGTAGGAAAAAAGGGATCTGGACACAAAATATCAATTATCTAAGTCACAATCTATGAGCTCACCACACGAAACGCCGACAGCACAAAGAGCAACAAATACTTGTTTTACTTTTTATCAACATTTACCTGTTTATACTAATTCCAGGCAGAACATAAGCGCTTATAGACATAGCCATGTATTTAGTAACTCAGTGTAATCAAAGAATTCTTTTAAATTATGAAAACATTTACGACAAGCCAGTACTTGACCTAATTCTATTTATTTCCATCGTACACTTTTAATTCTGTCTAATTTATTATTATTACTAGTTTTATTTAGCCCGTGGGTTCAACGACAAACATTTATAATCATAGAATTTTGCTTCAAAAATGTGTACGGTAACATTACTAAAGAAAAACTTGGGTTACAGTATCTATCGATTGCTGACGAAGTTAACGACATCTTGAATCAACATTGTTGCCTTATACTACCACTACTACCAGGGCGCAGTGACCTAAAGTGGGTCTTGGCCTCCACTCCAACACTAGATTACGCCACGCTTTGCGATCTTGAGCCAGCTCTTGCCAGTCTTCGAACCCGAGGTCCAAAAGGTCTTTCAGGACCTCGTCCCTCCAGCGGTACCTGGGAGGACCAACCAGCCTACGTCCACTCGGTCGTCCCAAGTACGCTCTCTTCACGGCTCGATCCTCTCCTAACCTTTCTACGTGTCCGAGCCACCGGAGTCTGGACGCCTTGGTCTCTCCTATAACACTGGGCTCAGATATCAGGTCCTCAATTTCCTTATTCTTTCCTTATTGTTGCCTAATAATGTGTTTAAAACATGTATAGCAGTTACTGTTGTTATTTGAATTGCCAAAAAAAATAACTTTTAGATTACGTTTGATAATGAAGGTTTTTAACAATAGACTGTTATAAATTTAAAACAATAACAAAAGATTTACATAGTAGAAAACCTTTTAAACCTTCTTAATCCTCTTAATGTATTTTCTATTCATGAAAATCTTTAGCGAAAACCCTCAATTCAAACCCAAACGTTCTTAGCGTGAAAAACAATACAGTATCATGTTAATATTACATGAAGCTGCTATAAGATAATTGTACTGTACATTGTAGCACGTATGGTAATATCCTTCGCACATACAAACGGAAGCTATATGCGGGAAAGCTTCTTATTATAAGCTCTGGATTGAGCGCAAATTCAATTTTACGGTGATCCGGCGTTCTCAATTTTCTAAACACTTGGCTTCACGCAATGAATTGTGTCGCCTCCAGTAGGTGCGTAGTCATTTGAATTTTAAAGAAAGAAAGAAAGAAAGAAAAACATTTATTTTATAACAACAATAACACATACACAGGCAAAAATAAGAGTACAAACATACGTATAGACATAGACATAGAAATGTACATATTAGTGCTGCTACAAAAAGGGACCCGGCTCAGCATGTTGCTAGTTAAAAACCAGCACTGGTCTTCCGCCGGGCCACAGTACCTACAGCAACATCACGGAAGGCCACACAAAACAGACACAAATTATATAATTATTATAAAAAAAGAAAAACATATCATTCTAACATAAAACTATCTGACTACGGAACCCTAAAAACTAAACATTCAAGCATTCAAGGCTACCACAGACCGAAGCGCGGGGCGCGCGCGCGACGGCAACGAAAACGCTTCGGTCTGTGGTGGCCCTAAAATAATTGGCTGAATGTTCCTGAGACCTATGCCTCTTCCTAGCGGAACACGGAACACTAAAGAAACAAAAAAAAAAGAAAAAAGTATTAGTAGAAACAACAACAACAACCCAATCATAACCCGATTAAACTAAATAAAACCAGTTTTACCAGTTCTTTCCTCTGATCTGGGAAACAGATTTTGTTGCAACAGAACTGATAAGACGCGTGCTATAGCACTAAAACCATGGGCCAGTGGTTTGACTTATGTCCTCTCAAGCAGAGGGCCGTGCGTTCGAGTCAGTGCTCGCAGTTTTAAATTTTTCGGAATTTATGTGGGAAATCACATTTGCAATTTACCATAAGCTTTAAAGTGGAGAAAGCATCGTGAGGAAGTCGGTATACACCTGCGAAGAAATTCAATGTGTGTGTGTGTGTGAACTTCCATATCTACACTGGTCCTGCGTGGGAACTATAACTCAATCGGAGTTACTAGTTAACCCTGCGCGTAAATAGGATAAAAAAGTACAGTCATCAATATCCCTTGTAGTTTTTCCATCATCTCGGACTATATACATCCCACAGTTGGACACAGACTTTTTTCAGCATGAGAGAAGTCAGGGCCTTGTTTACACGCGGTGTGTTGTGCGAAATGAGAACTTCACACACACCAGCAAATTTTTCGGAAGTGTGTACCTTGTATAGGTACAACAAGGCAATAGATAAACATACTTAAATATGTATATTAATCATTCAAGACTCGAGCACAAACATTCGTATTCTTCACACACATATATGCACCGTCCGGGAATCGAACCCGGGACCTCAAGCTTCGTAGTCAGAGTCTCTAACCACTAAGTAGGCCATCCGGTCGTCAACTACCTATATCGACAAATATAGTACAGTTACATATCGTTATATAAAATCTTACATACATCGCCGATAAACTAATAAAATTAAGGTATTCAAGTTTTGAAATTAGTTAGTTGAAGATTGTTGATTTCTCTTCAAACTACAATCAATAAAGTTTCCAAGTTGCAGGTGCAATTTGGGATAGTGCTAAGTCAAGTACTCGTGCAAGTAACTAAGTCCTATAGAGTCGATGCTTGACTTGCCAACTGTACGGACAGTGTTCATGTTCAAATTTGATTCCAGATTTAATACAATTAATGGTGTCTAAGTTACTGAGAAATTAGATAGCAAATCCCCAATACTATAGGGACTATTGGACGAATAGTTTTCAGGCACACCTTGGTTTCTCATCCCTCCCCCAGGCCTCCCCCAAGGCTCGCCAAACAGATTGGTCCCGTACCATCCGCATCCAACGCGATCCCGCAACCTTAACCAGGTAGTCGCTCCATTTTGTTGGAGGCCTACCTACACTGCGTCTTCCGGTCCGCGGACGCCACTCGAGAACCTTTTTACCCCATCGGCCATCAGTTCTACGAGCGATGTGCCCAGCCCACTACCACTTGAGTCAGGCGATTCTTCGAGCTATGTCGGAGACTTTAAATAATGTATCATTCTTCATAATCAACGTTAGTCGTAACGTGATTTATAAAAATAAATAAATAAAATAAATATCAGGGGACAATTCACACCAATTGACCTAGTCCCAAAGTAAGCTAAGCATAGCTTGTGTTATGGGTACAAGGCAACGGATAAACATACTTATGTAGATACTTAAATACATATTAAACACTCAAGACCCAAGAACAAATATTCGTATTACTCATACAAATATCTGCCCCGACGCGGGAATCGAACCCGGGTCAGTCAGTCAGTCAGTCAGTCAGGTTCTCTACCTACTAGGCCGTCTGGTCGTTTCAGAAATAAATCGCTTTATGACTAACGTTGCTTATAAATGATACTTTATGACTTGTTAAATTATGTGAAACCATAGAGTCATTTCACACAAATAAAAATAAATAAATTCCGAAAACCTCAGAGGTGCGAGCCGAGATTTGAACCCACGACCTTCTGCTTGAGAGGCCATGGGTCAAACCACTAGGCCACCACGGCTTCTAATCACGTTTGAAATTTACAGTAAAGGAAAACATCCTGAGGAAACCTGCATACGCCTGCGAAGAAATTCGATGGTGTGTGTGAAGTTCCCGATTATTATTTATGATAAAATCATTAATTTCATAGTACGCCTTACCGCCCAACCACGGCTTGGCGCGTTTGGCGGCGCGGCAAGCGTTTTATCAGTTCATTGCGTGTGCGGCCAGGTAACCACTGTACGGCGAGCGTTTCGGCCTCGCAATGAACACAGAAAACGCTTGCCGCACCGCCAAACGCGCGTAGTCGTGGCCGGGGGCGGTTAGATTATTAATGTTTTCTTGACGATGTTTTTGAATTTGTATACGTTTATTTACTACTATGGGCAAACTTATTACTTAAGGAAATACTGATCCACGTCGGTCTCTGGGTGGAACCAATGTACCCAGCCTACTGTACCTCTCCCACTATGGCTATAACAGCACGCGCCAACTACCCCCAACTCTGCCACATCGCTGGTATTTGGCTAAAGTTTTAATAACACTGTAATATAGTGCGCTATCAGGACTCGGTTTCCTACCTAGATGTCTACTCCTGTACCTTTTGCTTTTAACCAGAATGTTTCTTGTGTTATCACGTGTTTTATCCCACGAACGTTATAAATGGGGAAGTTTGTGAATATAATTATGCGTGCGTGCGTGTGTGTGCGTGTTTGAGCATGCGTATGTAACTCCACGCTAAAACAGTTGGACGGATTTAAGAGGGCTACCTATCAAACCCTCGAAAAATGTATTTCCGAATATTAAAATCCCGAAAACGAAACGCCATTTTTTCATTTTCCAAATGCCTTATTTTATTTTACCAAATGTTTTAAAAATCCACCTTTTTATTAGACAACTGATTCAAAATCCAACTGTATGAAATTCCGTGGTGTCATTTGCTAAATACTTATATATTTATTTGGCAAAATCATTATCCGCGAAATCTACGTTTTGTATTTCATTAAAGCGATTTGAAATGTAAAGGGCTACGAGACTAAATATATCCAACAAGATGGAACGGCGACCTGCGATTGCGGGAAAGTTTTGGATTCGGATAGCGCAGGACAGGTCTATTTGGAGAACTCTGGGGCATATGTTCAGCAGTGAACGTCTTTCGGCTGAAATTATGTCGATGAAAAAAAGAGATAAAGCTTCACCACAAATTGCGCGGACGAAGTGGCGTGCCAAAGCTAGAATATAAATTGTACATTTACATCAGTTTCAACAAATTCTCGGGATGCAGAACCAATCCGCAGCGGCAAAGAGAATAAGTCACATTCGGCAGCTTCCAGCCACGCCCGGAACGCGACATGGCCGTAATTAAATTCTCCATTCTTTCGGTTGTGCACTTTTGCCGTCTTGCGGGCTTTTGTTTTGAGAAAAATTGGGTTGCACGTTTTTGTTTTTGACCTAAAGTATTGCGTGATTAATTAGTTTCGAGTATCCTTTTAATGAAAATAAACGGATCACTCACGTCTTAAAACGAGTTTAACTTGACATGTTTCGGGCTAATCCGTAGCCCTTCCTCTTCCTTCTTGTTATTATGTATATTTTTCTACCCTGGTTTTGTGTACAAAAGATGCTATCCGCATATCTGTCATTGTCATTCTCGTATCTGTTACGGAATAATCCGTTCATAATCGATGACAATCGTAGATAAAATCAGGGGCTTTTGTTCGACGCGTGATTGATGATTGTTGGTATTGGCTAACGAACGGTTCGAACGCAGCGGGTGGAACGCTCGGGTTAACATAAAAAAAATGATGCTTAGTGCGGCCACAGTCATGTGCTTATTTCATAATCATAATAATGTATATTATTATTATTATTTTATTGACCGCTTTAGCCTAGTTGGTAGTGACCCTGCCTACGAAGCAAGAGGTCCTGGGTTCGAATCCCGGTAAGGGCATTTATTTGTGTGATGAGCACGAATATTTGTTCCTGAGTTATGGATGTTTTCTATGTATTTAAGTATTTATTTATCTACTAGCTTTTGCCCGCCGCTTCGCTCGCGTGTACTATGACTATTACAAAGAACCAAGATATCAAGCAAGCAAGCATACAGGCAAGCAAGCAAGCAGGTCCACAATTGACCGAGAAATCGGTGAACATACGTACATAAAAAAAAGTGGAATGCATAACCTCCTCCTTTTTTAGAAGTCGGCTAAAGAGCCCTTTGCGGCCTACTTACAGTATAAACTTATAAATTTTTAAATTTTAGCTTTCTACAACCAGTAAAACGTAAAATCCCGTTTTTCCCGTTCCCGTGGGAATTTTGGAAAGTCCTCTCTCAATGCTCCTCTAAACTCCCCAAACAACCTACATGCCGAATTTCAGCTTTCTACGACCAGTAAAACGAAAAATCCCGTTTTTTCCCGTTCCCGTGGGAATTTGGGAAAGTCCTCTCTCAATGCTCCTTTACACTCTCCAAGCAACCTACATGCCGAATTTCAGCTTTCTATGACCAGTAAAACGAAAAATCCCGTTTTTCCCGTTCCCGTGGGAATTTTGGAAAGTCCTCTCTCAATGCTCCTCTACACTCCCCAAACAACCTACATGCCGAATTTCAGCTTTCTATGACCAGTAAAACGAAAAATCCCGTTTTTTCCCGTTCCCGTAAGAATTTGGGAAAGTCCTCTCTCAATGCTCCTCTACATTCCCCAAGCAACCTACATGCCGAATTTCAGCTTTCTACGACCAGTAAAACGAAAAATCCTGTTTTTTCCCGTTCCCGTGGGAATTTTGGAAAGTCCTCTTTCAATCCAGCTCTACACTCCCCAAGTAACCTACATGCCGAATTTCAGCTTTCTACAACCAGTAAAACGAAAAATCCCATTTTTGCCTTATCCCGTGAGAATTTCCAAAAATCCTTGTTATGTACCTACATCTCGCACTAATAAACAGTCAGTCAGTTACGGACCGCGCAGTATCATTCACGCTTCCTACCCGGCCTAAAGTACCTACATTTAACAGTGACGACGAGGATTGTGCATTGAGCGACGCGTGTGTTTTGTTTTGCTTATCATAATGCCGTTCGGTCATATCGAAAGTTTTAACATCGGTAGCAAAAATTGGGACGCATATGTGAGACGTGTGGAACAATTTATCACTTTAAATAACATCGCAAGTGATCTAAAGGTTGCCACATTAGTAACGGTTGTAGGCGAGGAGTGTTACGAATTAATGTGCGACTTATGTGCACCAAATACACCTGAGTCAAAAACTTTCACTGAACTCGTAAAACTGGTTAAGGATCATCTGGAGCCTGAGAGGTCTGAAATAGCCGAAAGACACATTTTGCGACAAAGAGTGCAGCAGCAAGGTGAAAGTGTGCGAGACTACCTTCAAGCCTTAAAACATTTAGCAAAAACGTGCAATTTCGGCAGCTGCTTAGAAATCTGCCTACGGGACCAGTTTGTATCGGGACTGCGTGATGAAGACATGAGGTCTAGAATCTTCGCGGAGAAGAATGTTGACTACAAACGCGCCGTGGACTTGGCGTTGGCGCTGGAGGCGGCGGTGCGGCACGCGGCAACGGCGTGCGCGTCGGGCGGCACGGGCGCAGCGCGGCAGGTGGCGGCGGTGGACGACGGCTTGCACCGGTTCGGGGCCGGGCCCAGCGGTGGGCGCGGCGCGCGCGGCGGCGGCGCGGCACGCGCCGCGTGCGGGCGCTGCGGCAGAACGGGCCACGGCGACGGCAAGTGTCGGTTCAAGCAGTATAGTTGTGACAATTGTGGCCAAAAAGGACACTTAAAGGTAATGTGCAAAGTTAAAAGTGCGTGTAGTGGTTACGGCGCGAAGGCGGCTACAAAAGGTCAGTTTTTTTTAAATAACTCTGACGAAAGTGACAATAATGAGGATTGTTCATTTTATAATCTGGTAGTAAATAGCGAGGGCGACGGTCCGTATTTCGTATCTTTAAGGGTCGAGAGTGTTTTGTGCAGATTCGAGGTAGATACGGGAAGTAAGATCTCGGCAATATCAAAACATTTTTATGAAAAACACTTCTCGAATTTACCAATCGAAGATAAACAATTGACTTTGCGATCTTATACGGGTGACGTCATCCACACTTTAGGCTATATAATAGTTAATGTCACTTGTGGAAATAAGTTGGCTACGCTTAACTTATATATCATAGAAAACGGGGGCCCGCCATTGATGGGGAGAACGTGGATTAAAAAATTGAATTTAGCAGTAGTCGAGTGCCACAACATTGGCGAGAATGATTCAATGGCGAGCACCTTAAAAGCAGAGTTTCCAGAAGTTTTCGCAGATGGGTTGGGAACATTTAAATCGGAGTTACGTTTATATTTAAAAGATACTACTCCGGTGTTTATAAAGGCGCGCACGCTGCCCATTGCCCTGCGTCGGCCAGTGGAGCACGAGCTCGAGCGGCTGCAGCGGGAGGGGGTGGTCCGCAAAGTGGATCGATCGGACTACGGCACGCCGGTCGTGCCCGTCGTCAAGGCCAACGGCAGCATCCGGCTGTGCGGAGATTATAAAATCACGATCAATCCACTACTGAAGGACTACCACTACCCGTTGCCGCGGATCGAGGATCTGTTCGTTGCGTTGGGCGGCGGCGAGCAATATACTAAATTAGATTTATCTAACGCCTTTCAGCAATGTCTGTTAGATAAAGAATCGCAGCCGATGACGGCTATTACCACTCATATTGGCACATTTGTATACAATAGGGTACCTTTTGGTATAAAATGCATTCCTGAAAATTTCCAAAAAATAATGGAGGAAACATTGAGTGGTTTGCCGTCAACGGCTGTTTTTGCTGATGACATTTGCGTCACAGGTAGGGACAGAACGACCCATCTGGCGAACTTGCGCGCGGTGCTACGAAGGCTGAAAGAGAATGGATTGAGAATCAATTTTAACAAATGTGAATTCTTTAAAGATAGCGTTACTTATCTTGGGTACAAAATCGACAAATCAGGCTTACATACTGACGCTAAAAAAATTGAAGCCATCGTAGCAGCTCCCGCACCGACTAATGTGTCGCAATTAAAGAGCTTCATGGGGCTTGTAAATTTTTATGCAAAGTTTTGTGTCAATATGAGTGATATTTTAAGCCCTTTGTATAAGTTATTAAAAAAAAATGTTTCTTGGGAATGGAGTAATCATTGTGCACGGGCGTTCGAGAAAATTAAAAAGGTCTTAAGCAGCGCGCCGGTGCTAGCGCACTATGATCCGACGCTGCCGCTGGTGCTGTCAGTGGACAGCAGCGCGTACGGGCTGGGCGCCGTGCTGACGCAGCGCGGCGTCGACGGCGGTGAGCGCCCGCTATGCTGCGCCTCGCGCACGCTCAACGCCGCCGAACTCAACTATTCGCAGTTGGACAAGGAGGCGCTCGCTATCGTGTTCGGAGTGACCAGGCACCATCACTATTTATATGGACGCCACTTCGTACTGCGCAGCGACCATCACCCCTTGAGTCATATATTTGGTAAACAAAAAGGATTACCGGTGACGGCCGCGAGTCGCCTGCAGCGGTATGCTGTTAAATTAGCTGCTTACGATTTCGAAGTAGAATTTGTAAGGTCCGCACAGAACTGCTTTGCAGATGCTCTTTCCCGCCTTCCTCTAGGATCTAATAATAAGAGATCTAGATGCGAGGGTAACACAGAATTCAGTTATCTTAATTTTGTGCAGGAAAGCTTTCCGCTCAGTTTTAAAGATATTAAAACCGAGACAATGAAAGATTCTTTGTTAAATAAAATTTATGGTTACGTAATGTTCGACTGGCCGTCAGACAGTAGCGCCATGAACGAGACGGAAAAACAGTATTTTAATCGAAAGGATAAGTTACATGTTGACCAGGGATGCTTAGTATGGGGTTACAGAATCGTAGTACCAACAGCATTGCGGAGCTGTCTATTGAAAGAAATTCACGATGGACACCCAGGGGTCGTTAAGATGAAGCAAATCGCAAGAAACTATGTTTGGTGGGAAAATATAGATGAGGACATCGAACGCGTCGCGCGGGAGTGCGTGCCGTGTCGCGCGCAGCGGCCTGCGCCGGCCGCTGCGCCGCTTCACTCGTGGCCGTGGCCGACCGAGCCTTGGTCGCGCCTGCATCTCGATTTCCTCGGTCCCTTTTGTAATACCTACTATTTAATAGTTATCGACGCACACTCGAAATGGATAGAGGCTGAAAGGGTAAAAACTACATCAGCGGCCGTCGTCATCGAGCACTTAAGGCAGATGTTTGCTCGATTTGGTTTACCAAAAAGGGTAGTCAGCGACAATGGACCACCATTTTCATCTTCGGAATTTTCAGCGTATTTGCAGCGCAACGGCATTAGGCACACGTTAACGGCACCCTATTTTCCGGCGAGTAATGGGGCCGCAGAAAATGCAGTACGTTCCATTAAGCGCGTTTTAAAAAAAGCCCAATTGGAAGATGAAAATCCGGAAACTGCTATCAGTCGCTTCCTATTTTCGTACCGAAATACTGAGCAAAGTACGACAGGACGCGAGCCGGCTGTTGCCATGTTCGGACGGCGTCTGCGCGGGCGGCTCGACTTGCTGCGCCCCGACGCGGCCGAGGCGGTGCGCGACGCGCAACTCTCGCACGAGCGGCGCTGCGACGCACGCCTGCGTGTAGCGCGCCCGGGCGATAAGGTGCTGTTAAGAAATTTTTCTAAGTCGGGTCATAAATGGGAAGAAGGCGTCGTGATCAGCAGGCCGAGCCCGGTATCGTATGTAATCAAGACGCCAGATGGGCGCGAGCAGAAGCGTCATGTCGATCAAGTTTTGACAACAAAAAATAATAAGCGGAAGTCGCGACATTCGCTGAGTAAGGTCAACGAAGAAAGTGGTAATGAGTCACCCGAGCGCGAGCCTCCCGCAGTTAGTTCGCAGTGCGAGGAGGACGGAGACGAGTTCTTTGATAGCGAGGCGGGGCGCGGGGCGGGGTCGCCGCCGGCGTCGCTTGCCAGCCCGGGAAGTCCGGGAACACCTAAGCAAGACCGCGGAAATCGCACGCGCCGGCAGGCTGCGTTACGTTGTATTGAGAAACTGCACAATGGTTAATCTATTTTCGATTAATGATTAGATCTAGTAAATTAAGATGTTATTTTTATTTTATTTAAGATAATAGCTTAAACGATCATTAAACTAAGGCAATTGTGTGTACCTACATATATAAATTTCCATTAAGTCTCATTGAAGTAACTATTAAGAATCATGTTAATTGTTGGTAATCACGTTAATTGATGTTTATAATTCTTTAGTTTTGAAGGGGAAAGATGTTATGTACCTACATCTCGCACTAATAAACAGTCAGTCAGTTACGGACCGCGCAGTATCATTCACGCTTCCTACCCGGCCTAAAGTACCTACATTTAACAATCCTTAAAACTGTTTTTTACTATTATAATTACCTACTTCTATGCCAAATTTGAAGAGCCTAGTAATTGTAGTTCATAGGATCCCGTTGAACTGAATATGTAAATCCCGTTTTTTCCTTATCCCGTGGGAATTGTGAAAAATCCTGAAATTAATGTTTTAACTAATGTAATACCTACTTGTGTTTCAAATTTGAAGAGTCTACATATTATAGTTACTGAGATAGGGTCACTCGGAATCGAATATATAAATCCCGTTTTTTCCCGTTCCCGAGAGAATTCCCAAAAATCCTTCCTTAGTGGATGCCTACATTGTATAAGGTATCTATGTGCAAAATTTCAAGTCTCTAGGTCCAGTAGTTTGGGCTGCGCGTTGATATATCAACAGTCATTTAGTTTATTTAGACATTTCAACCCCATCGCACCCCATCCAGGGAGATGGTATTTTACGTATGCCACGTCGGATTTTAAAACCGTTGTTGTTTTCATAACCAGCGACCCGATAAACCATAGAAACAACACCCATGTTGATTTTCAGACTTTGTTACCCCTTTCCCCCCTTTTAGGGGTTGAATTCTCAAAAAACCTGAAACACGTGTTTACTCATTTATTATTAGGAGTACTTCTGTGAAGTTTCGAATAAAATAGTCGAACTAATCTTGTTTCCCCATACAAACTTTGGACCCCCGTTTCACCCCCTTAGGGTGTGAATTTTGAAAAATCCTTTCTTAGTGCACCCCTAGACCTTATAAGAAACCTACATGCCAAATTTTGAATCTCTAGGCCCAGTGGTTTGGGCTTGGTTTGGTCAGTCAGTCAGTCAGTCAGTCAGTCAGTCAGTCAGTTTCTTCTTTTATATATATAGATATAAGTATGTTTATCGTCGTTTAGTACCCATAGTACAAGCTTTGCTTAGTTTGGGACTAGGTCGTTTTGTGTAAGATTGTCCCCTAATATTTATTATAATTTATTTTTTTATTATGCGTGTGTTCTTCATACAAAAAATAATCCTTCAGCCTCGCAAAGCGCGCAAAGCATTTTCTATAATCCAGCACAGCGCATTGAAGCTAACCTCAGCACGAATTATGCTGACGTCACAGACAGTCTGTAATTAAAATGGCTTTAAACTGATGACGTCACTGATATGTGATATTCCATCACTAGTTTTAAGAGAGCTCGTATCTCGAATCGATTGTGTAAACTAAACTGAATCTTAAAGCATTCGAGTTAAGGTTTACTTACTGGGGTTTGAGGTACGATTTTTAGAAAAGTACTTAGCCCTTGTCGGATCACTTTGTCTGTCATAGATAGGAAGTTTTCTGCTGAAACTTAATGTAATAATGTACAATTATGTCGCTCAACCACGAACATGTTGCGTAAATAAAGCATTTTTAATTTTTGGGGCAGATTTGGGGGCAAAAGTAAAAATAGCACTACAAAATAAAAAAAACCGGCCAAGTGCGTGTCGGACTCACGCACGAAGGGTTCCGAGCCATTATTTATAAAAACTGTAAAAAAATACGTTTGTTGTATGGGCGCCCCCCTTAAATATTTGTTTTATTTTAATTTCATTATTTATTTTTTAAAGTGAATATATAACTTAATATTCTGTGAATATTTCAAGCGTCTACCTGTTACCGTTATCAATATCGAGCAAAAAAATCACGTTCACTTAAATATTTATTTTATTATGTTTTTAGTATCTATTTGTTGTTGCTGTTGTTGTTGTTGTTGTTGTTGTTATAGCAACAACCGAAATACATCATCTGTGAAAATTTCAACTGTCTAGCTATCACGGTTCCTGAGCACAGTCTGGTGACAGACGGACAGATGGACAGACGGACGGACAGCGAAGTCTCAGTAATAGGGTCCCGTTTTTACCCTTTGGGTAGGTACGAAACCCTAAAATTACTAAGCACATATGGATGTCTATTGATAAAATGGTGATATCGGTAAAAAATGATGAATAAGCCACATTACGTCGTTCCAGTCACGAATAAAATTTCTTGTCTATTCGACCGCCATATTTAAGCCGTCGAGTGTCACGAAAAAGGCAATACTTTTGCCACATGAATAAATACGGAGCAGAATAAAAAGTTCAAACAACGTCGGCGCTCGCATTACACTACTACACGCACAACATGTCACACACAGGACGGGGGGGGGGGGGGCGTGCACCGGCGCCCGCTCGGAGACAAACCGGTTTGAACTAGCTCAGTGAGTAGACAAAGTTCAGGTGTGCCGCCAGCGACGACGCGACCGTTTAGCGTTTAGCTACATAGTTCGGGTGTTCAGTTGTTTTGAAAGATGCCTACCTGTTTTAGTGTTTGTAGATATACAGATATTAGATACTTAGGTACTTGTTTGAATAAAATATTTTGATTTTTAATTTTTTCTTTTTACCGAGCGACAACCCTATGATAATAGGTAAGAAATTCGAGCTCTGTTCGGAAGCTTTTATTCTGCTCCGTATTTATTCATGTGCTTTTGCGTCACATTTTACCCTATTCCAGCCTCTTGACGAATAAGTTGTTCCAATAAGTTCCCAGACTACCTTCATTTGCAACTTGTTGTAAAGATACTTGAAGACGTGCGAAAACTTCCAGTAAAATAATGAGGATATTCTAGTGTAACTTTTTGTCGCAAAAAAACCGGCTAAGCGCGAGTCCGTACAAATTTTAATAAGATGTTTTTTTCGGAAAATTGTAGGTATATTTCCAAGATAGAGCGATAGCCAGATTCTTCGTAGGCAAAGGTGCCTTCAGCAACTAGCTTATAAGTATAGAGCTCGCTCATGTATGAAAATAGAAAAAGATGCAATAAAGTCGTTATAATATATATAACGACTTAATCGCATCTTTTATATATATATGTATACTACCTGTTGCCCGCGACTCCATCTGCGAAAAATAGGGGTATAGAAATAGCCTACGACTTACCAAATATAGACAAAAATGTTTCATAAAAATCGGTCAAGCCTTTTCGGAGAACTTCGATCGATAACAAACACCGTGACACGAGATTTTTATATATTAGAAGAAGATTAGATATATTCAACGTCAAAGTACTTACGAATGTCGAAGAATCTACCTCCGGTTAAGAAAAACCCAGTTGGGAAGAATCAGTCCAGAAACAAGGTGTATTGTTTTCAAACCGATCTACTTCGCATTTGTCCTTTTTTAATTGTATTTCTGTCATAATGGCATTCTGGTGACATTTTGCGACACATAATAATCAATAAAACTAAGTATTACTATAAACTATTTTATTCATACACAAAATATGCGAAAATTAACAAAAAGTTTTGTAAAAAAGAAAAAAACTCAAAACTTACTTATTGAACTGAAACAATTACTTTGCTCACCCATGACCTTAAAAAAGGGTCAAGGGTTAAGGGGGTTTAAGGTCGCGAGTGAGCAAAGTACTTAATTGTTTCAGTTCATTAATATGGAACAATTCAAAAAAAAAAAAAAAAAAAAAAAATTGGATTCAAAGTAACGCCTAATTCAATAAATTATTTAAAACTAACATAATATAAACCTACTATCATGATTTTTAGTTATTTCTAAATAGGTATTTTACTCGTAAGTATGTTGAATGACATTCAAGAATTACTTAGATCTATACTATATATCTGATTTGCTTTACGATAAATTACGGTAGTAAATGTATCAAGAACACAAAACAGCTCTATTACTTAAAAGTTCCAGTTCGAAATCATAATTGTTTTGCAATGATTATTCTAAACTCTGTTTAAATACAATGAAAATATGACAACATGTCCAAACAGAATCGACATGACATATTAACCGCAAATAGCAATAAATTCCAATAAATCATGTCGCATAATTGAATCGAGGAAACGAATCCGGTAGATTATAAAAATTATGACACTCCAGTAAATTCAAATTGCTCGTTAAATTCTGCCCAGAAGATTGAAACCGTTATTACAGATTGATACATTTAAAAACGATTTCTCGTATATTAAACGTAACGAAAATTTACAAATTTAATATTATACAGGAGGTCAAATGCAATTTATGAAATGACTACCCAATTTTACTTTGGGAGTTTCGTAGCTAGGTAGCGTTGGCAGAAAAGCTGTGGTACATTTTCTAAATAAACATAAATAAGCAGTTTTGATTTTTATTGTAGTTGTAGAGGTATGTTGTAGTGTGCTGCACCACGAATGGGCCGGCTCGTTCGGGGCAGTACCACCCTCTCACAGAACACTGGCGTGAAGCAGCAGTACTCATGCTGCGTTTCGTACAGTCAGTGAGAGCGCCGTGAGCCCAGTACCTCTCCCCCTCCCCTATTCCCTCTCCATTTTTAAAGGCCAGCAAACATTTCAGTGACTCTTTTTGAGTTGTTTATATTTATAGGCGTTGGTAATAATTTTCCATCAGATGACCTGCTTGCTAGTTTGTCTCCCTCTCATAGAAAAAAATTATAGATGAAGTGACTTCTAGCACCATATAGTAATCAATTAGAAAATCCACTACATTTTACATCATTCTATCGAAGTTTCTCACCTTGGAGGCATAAATACAACTTCCAACTGTCTTCCTTCGGATTTCGCTCCCCAGGCATGATACCTGTCTGGAGAGAGATCTTTCAATTGTGGACTACTACACTTGATCTTGACTTGACTTGACTTGATCTAGTCCCGAAATAACCAAAGCTTTGTGTTATGGGTACTAGGCTAAGGATAAACATACTAAATTTATATAGACACCATACCATGCATCTCGTTGGTGGACGTCCCACGCTGTGCTTGCCAGACGGTGGTTTTCATCCGAGAACTTTTCGGCCCCAGTCGGTGACTCTTGTTCTTCTACGGATCTCCTCATCCCTGATTCGATCCCGTAGAGAAACCCCGAGACCTCTCCACAGCTCGTTGAGCGGCTCTGGGCTAATTCATTAGGTCTATAGTGAAGCACCAAGTCCCAGATCCTTATGTCATCATGCATGTGCCATGGATGTGTCTGGTAAAGGGTGCAGGTTCAAGATGGGCGCAAGCCGCTTCCAACCGTAACGATTGGGTACCAATGGGCCGTGGTGGCCTAGTGATTTGACCTATTGCTACTCCAGCAGAGGGTCGTGGGTTCGAATCCGGGCTCGCACCTCTGAGGTCTTCGAAATTTACGTGCAAAATTATATTTGAAATTTACCATGAGCTCTACGGTGAAGGGAAACATCGTGAACCTGTACACACCTGAGAAGAAATTCGATGGTGTGTGTGAAGTTCCCAATCCGCACTGGACCCGCGTGGGAACTACAGACCAAGCTCTCTCATTCTGAGAGCAGTACCACTACCATGAGTTTACACTAGTTTACGTGACCGTACCCGCTAGCGACGGCGTAAATGATTTGTATGGAGAATTGTACTTCCGTAAGTGACCGCTAGAGGCGCTGTACAATTCTCCATACAAATAATTTGCGTCGTCGCTAGCGAGTACGGTCACGTAAACTAGTGTAAACTCATGGTAGAAGTACAGGCCCTGCAGTGGACGTCCTACGGCTGAAATGATGATGTTGTTATTTGCCACCGCACCCGCCGGTTGCCCGCAAATGTCCTGATGTCAGTCCATCTTATGGGTGGCCAACGTTGCGTCGTCCGATTTATTTTCTAGGCTTAGGAGTAAACATGTAACGAAAAAATGAAGTACGTAACTCGGCGCGTTTTAAAAAGAAACATGTTCAAAGCGCTCACCTGCTGACGCTCCCGTAATATGTTATTGCCTATAATCCCGAGGGTGAATGTTATATTATACGTAACATTACATATTAAATCTACCGAAATTTCCCGCTCGATCCTGTAATTTTTACCCCATTGTTGGTGCTGAAATATTACCCGTTTCCTTTTGTTTCGTAGCGCGACCATTTTGTATGGAAATTTAGTAAATATTGTGTTTTGTTTTTGTAATTTCTTTTCCGGTGAAAGGTTGCGAATAATTATAGGTATAATGCACAGTACCAGTAAGCAGTGTAGTTAGGACTCCGACAAGATCGAGCGACGACCTGTGCCTCTACCATGAGTTTACACTAGTTCACAGTGACCGTACTCGCTAGCGACGGCGTAAATGATTTGTATGTAGAATTGTACTTCCGTAAGTGACCGCTAGAGGCGCTGTACAATTCTCCATACAAATAATTTATGCCGTCGCTAGCGAGTAGGTGCGGTCACGTAAACTAGTGTAAGCTCATGGTAGAGGTACTGGTTCAAGTTGCGGAAATGCGTTGGGTGCGTATGTTCAACAGTGGACGTCTTTCGACTGAAATGATGATGACGATGATGATGATAATGATGATGATGATGATTATGATGACGATGATGATGATGACATAAAGCACTATAGTGTGAGATCCCGCTATCAAATGCTACGAGTGATTGAATAAATTGTAGACAAAGATCATCATCAAAGCTAGATATCCAATGTTTTTGGACAGCACCCTGTTTTCTTGTTTAAAGTTAAAATTTTATCATACGGGACGGGTGTACCATACGGGAATATCCTTTATTGAACACCTAAAACGGTACAGAACAGTAAACAAAATTAAAATTCGGGCCGACAATAATAGCTATTAAGTATCCGGTCTCAACGGATGGACGGATGGGCGGAACGGAATGGATGAAGGAAGAATACGAAAGCGATATAATGCGAGTGTAGATGGAAATGTTGGAAGAGGGAGACCAGGAAGGAGATTCCATGATCAGATTGGGGAAGTCTTGAAGAAAGTCCAGGTAAAGTGTACCCGAAACCGGCGAGCAAGTGTGAATGTATGTCAGGATCGTAGCAAGTGGAAACCAAAATAGTCTATGCCCCCTTCGCTGGGAAGAAGGCGTGAGTATGTATGTATGTTCCATCCAAATTGGTTCAGCCGTTATTGCGTGTTTGTCTAACAAAAATCCAAACATCCAAACATTCTTACAAACTTTTTCAGTTATGATATTGTAGGATTCTCGCAACATTTACATGAAATTACATCTAAAACGACTCCCGCATAGCACAATAACACCAAGATCACAAATTGTATCAGCGGATTCCAAATAAAATACAATTGTAGCAAATAGGGAAAATAAGATGAGAAAAGGATTTTCTCGGGGCAAATCAATAAAGTAGTAAATACATTAGTTTAGGGGCTGAATGCACCCGCACGCCTTTGCCAGACGTGACCTAATTTAGAAAAAAACAAAAACATTTTAGTTCACAAACTTTCGACGCCCGGAAAACGGATCAAAAACCACCCCTAAAACTTAAGACGTAAAATTCTGGACAACTGCATGGATTGTCGCGGGATAGTGGAGAATACCACTAGACCAATACAGCTGAGCTGAACAAACATGAATCTTTCATCGTGGACATAAAAAACATTTCAGCGGAGTGGAATAAATTTGTAAGTTCGTTCTGGTGCTCGCAGCGGTCGGCTTTTTCTTTCTCAAAATAGAGGCTAAAATTCTTCGCTTGTATAGAACTGACGATTTTGAGAGAATCGAGTCGATTTGTCACTCTTGCGTCTCTTTTTAGCTTATACTATAGAAAAGAGATGCACTTGTCGAAAGGGAGAACATAGAAAACCTGCTAGTTTTCGTTTCAATCATTGAAATGAAATACGATGTGTCTTGTTGCCATTTTGGACAGTGACGTAGATAGCCGAAGGGCGTTCGTAATGTTCGGCAATCTTCGCCACGATTCAGGTTAGTATAAGATAATTATGCTGAGGAATAGAGGGTCAGTTTTTTGGACGAAAAGTGTGAAGGTTTTTCTCTCCTTGTAATATTCCTTTTTAGGGTTCCGGAGCCATAATGGCAAAAACGGAGCTCTTATAGTTTCGCCATGTCTGTCTGACCGTCCGTCTGTCCGTCCGTCCGCAGCGTAGCTCAGAGACTTAGGGCTAAAAAGCTTTAATTTGGCATGGAAATGTGTAGCAATTATCCGAGCAAGTGAAAAATAAAATTTTAGAAAAAATAATTTTTAGGGTACCTCTCATGGATGTAAAGTAGGGATGATTTTTTTTTCGTCTAACTTTACAGTGTGTGATATCGTTGGATAGGTCTTTTAAATCATTCTAAGGTTGTGTAAAATATCAATATCGAGCAAAAACGAGCAAAAAAATCAAGTTTGTTGTATGGGAGCTCCCTTACATATTTATTTTATTATGCTTTTTAGTATTTGTTGTTATAGCGGCAACTGAAATACATCATCTGTGAAAATTTCAACTATCTAGCTATCACGGTTCATGAGATACAGCCTGATGACAGACGGACAGATGGACAGACGGACAGACAACGGAGCCTCAGTAATAGGGACCCGTTTTTACCCTTTGGGTACGGAACCTTAAAAAAGTTCGACTATCTCGAACACCTAAACCTGTAAATCCATTTTAGAGACCTTCCTAAGGTGCCCTGTTGGTCGATGGAAGTTTCTCCATTATTTTTTTTCACATCAAATTTTATATTTGTAATAAAATTGACATTCTAACAATGTTTTTCAATAAAATAATAACAATACATTACAAGTCAATACAATACATTATTTTTGATCAATGTGTGATCGGCCCTGCGCCATCCGCATCCAATGCGTTCCCGCCACCCTCACCAGGTCGTCGCTCCATCTTGTTGGAGGCCTACCTGCACAGCGTCTTCCAGTTCGTGGACGCCACACGGAAAATAAACTTAATTCATCAAAACGAGAAAGGATAAAATTCTGAAACTCCCATGTCCTTTCCGCGTGTCTGTTTTCCCGTTCAATTTGTATCAACGTGTTCCTTTCACCGCGACTTTACGTCCACATTACTCGCCCTATCATGTATCGAGTTATCTAGACAATGATTCATTTCGACACGTAGCCCCCTTGGACGCTGGACTACAACTGACGGTACACTTGTAGTGGCAAATACTTTAAGAGATTCTTCTTTTTATACGACATTAAATGAATGATTTATTTATTTTGAAATACATCTCAGCAATATTAATACAGTGCTTAGCTTAAGTCTTAGAAAAGTAGGCACAATAAGTTTATTGTTGAGGTGATTCCAAATAATAGTTTAAAAAAACTAAAAAACACGCTTTAAAAAATAAAAAATAAATTTTAATAAATTTCAATTCACTATTCTTATAGTGCAGTAAAAAATCTTAATAAGCAATTATTATATTGTTATATCCAGATCAAAATTTGTAAACAATTCTAATTGATAATATAAATAATAATAGTTTAAAATATTTTATTGTAAAAAAGCGTGGGGTGCATGGTGTCAATTGTCAAAGATTATCATTTTGATAACATCTTAAAAAGCACCCCACGCTTTTTTTACAATAAAATATTTTAAACTATTATTATTTATTTTATCAATATTTAGAATTGTTTACAAATTTTGATCTGGATATAACAATATAATAATTGCTTATTAAGATTTTTTACTGCACTATAAGAATAGTGAATTGAAATTTATTCAAATTTATTTTTTATTTTTTAAAGCGTGTTTTTTAGTTTTTTTAAACTATTATTTATTTTCTATTTTTTAATTGCATTTTTTTTCTTTCTAACTTTACCCCCCTCACCTACAACCCCCAAACCCCCTAAACCGAACCCCCCAACATCCCCCCCCCATTTCCCCAACCCCCCCCCCCCCAAACTCCACACCCTTACCCCCCTCCTCATTTTACAAACCCCCGAACCACCTAAACCCAACCCCCCTAACACCGAACCCCCCAAACCCCCGGAACCCCGCCCCCCCCTCCCCCACCCCACCACCTGCCCCCCCAACCCCCCCCACCCCGCCACCTACCGCCCCCCCTTCCAGTTCCATCATCAAACCCTTGTTACCATCTAGGCCTCTTACCCCCTCCCCATTTCCCACAACCCCCCAAAATCACTTACCCCCAAACCCCCCAACACCCCCACCCTATTCCCCGTAAACCCCCCCCCATCTCCTAACCCCAACAGCCACACCCTAACCCCCAACCCTCTAAACCCCCCACCCCCTTACCCCATACCCCATTCCCCCCCCACCCCGCCACCTACCCCCCTTCCAGCTCCTTCATCAGACCCTTGTTACCATCTAGGACCAAAGTACTCGTCAAAACGAATCAAACGAGCCCAAACTCGATGGGTTGTTTCGTTTTATTGTAGAGTGCCTTTGGCCATCTTCCAGCTCCATCATCAGACCCTGGTTACCATCTAGGATCAAAGTGCTCGTCAAGACGAATCAAACGAGCCCAAACTCGACGGGGTTGTGTAGTTTTATTGTGGAGTGCCTTTGGCCATCTTCCAGCTCCATCATCAGACCCTGGTTACCACCTGAGATCAAAGTGCTCGTCAAGACGAATCAAACGAGCCCAAACTCGACGGGATTGTGTTGTTTTATTACATAGTTCCTATGGCCACCATCCAGCTCCATCATCAGATCAGCTCCATGTTACAATAATATTGCATTGTCATCCAATTTACACATATGTGCAAAATTTCAGCTCAATCGGAAACCGGGAAGTGGGTCAAAATCGCGCCCTAAGGAGTCGGTTACAAACATACAAACATACAAACACATACAAACATACAGGTGAAGCTAATATAAAGCGTGTAAAAAGGATTTCACTCAGCATTTTGTCGATACAATACAATACAATACAATACAATGACTCTTTATTGTACACCAGGAATAGTAAGCGATACAGAAAACAGGTACACAGAGAGTAAGTTACAAGGTAAGCAATAGGCGGCCTTATCGCTCAAGAGCGATCTCTTCCAGTCAACCCTTTACCAGAAAGAAGGAAGGACTAGTTTACAGCAGGTGGTGCATCAACAGTGGATCAGAAAATTAAAACGCAACAAAAATAGTACATCTACTCATACATATATATCGTACATATAATAGGTACACGTCTAAAACAAATATTAGCAAATATATACATTAAGTGCAACGACACTGATTTTACCGACTGATTGTGGGTGAGCAAGGAAACAATGTAACTGTAATCCAAGACTGATTTTATTGTTACAATTTCTACCTTATATACTAGATGCCTAGTTACTATGTTATAGCGGACGTGAAGATTGTTGTACGTTTAACAATACAGTTTTAGTTGTTTTTATTCAGTATCGATAACGTAAATCTAAGAGATAGAGAGAGTCGCATTGCAGATCAAAACAATACAGCGAAAAAAAAATTGAATCAGGCGTTACTTTGCGGAGGTCATTATTAATGAACTAAAACAATTACTTTGCTGACCCGCAAAAAAAATTGTACACTTAATTTTGGACTCCAAATTGCATAGAAATTTACAGGTAAGTAGCGTGAATGCAACTGAGCTTAACTAACAAAGCCCCCCAAAATGTCCTTCATTTGTATGGGAATTTCCTATTTTGTTACCCACCACGAACGTGTGTGTATGAGGTAACAAAAAAGGAGAAAAACATTTACTCAAGAGCCGACGAGGCAGCTTAATGATTCCGGTTTATTTTTAAGACAATTTTTAAATAGATCACAAATATTAAACCAGACTACAATACGCGAGTTTTCATTCCCGCTTCTATAAACAGAACATCTGTGCCGCACACGCTGTGGCTAATCTCTTCATCCCGCGGAGGGTCACTCGATCAGATCGCCCTCGCTTTGCTCGTGCCGGGTTATCGACACAACTCGACTGTTTATACCCTCGCTAGATGTCCACGGGCCGGAAGACGCAGTGTCGGTAGACCTCCAACAACAGCGACGACCTGGTTAAGGTTGCGGGATCGCGTTGTGTGCGGATGGCACGGACCGATCTGTTTGACGAGCCTTGGGGGAGGCCTATGTTCAGTTGTGGAGGTCTTTCGCCTGAAATGATGATGTGATTAGAAATGATGAAATCCACGCGAGAACTAAAATCATCGCTCGCATCGCAATATCGCTCGTAGAACTGATGGCCGATGAAACCAAAAGGCTTCCAAATGGCATCTACGGATTTGGAGACGCATTGTAGGTAGTCTCCAACAAGATGGAGTGTCCTTGTTAAGGTTTTGGGAGGGGGATATATCTACCATAAAAACATTTTTTTAAGATTTTATTTTCACATTATCCATGCAAAATAGCAGTCTCCTTGTTTGTTGGTCGCTTACTTGCTTGCTTGTTTGACTGCTTGTGAACAAGGTATTGCTATAATAATCAGACAGGCAGACATGGCGACGCAATAAGGGCTCCATGTAGTACTAGGCAGCCCTAAAAAGGCAGCCACAACAATCCAACAGATACCATCTTTGCGTAACTTTATCCATTGAATGACCCTTATTTTTACCTCTAATGACCCCTGTTTGTTCCATTGAACAAATGAAAGGAGATAGGGCTCGAGTAAAGTAGGAGGAAATAATTCATTAGAAAGGCTGTCTTCAGGTGTTTGTATTGGGTGAGGTAAAGGGAAACTTCCTGTACTATCAAATTCGGAAATTTCACTTGTCGATTTTTGTATTTATGTTCACGGATTTCCCCTTGGGATTTTCTTTAAGTTACACTGAAATAACATGTTGAAAAGCCGGTCATGTGCAAGTCGGACTCACGGACTGAGGGTTCCGTACAAACTTGTATGTAAATAGTTCGTATCATCATCATCATCATCATTTTAGCCGAAAGACGTCCACTGCTGAACATAGGCCTCCCCCAAGGCTCGCCAAACAGACCGACCCCGAGCCATCCGCATCCAACGCGTTCCAGGAACCTTAACCAGGTCGTCACTCCATCTTGTTGGAGGCGTACCTACACTGCGTCTTTCGGTCCGCGGAAGCCACTCGAGAACATTTCGGCCCCATCGGCCGTCAATTCTACGAGCGATGTGCCCTGCCCACTGCCACTTAAGTCTAGTTGATAGTTCGTATTAGTATAGTAAGTAATAAATACTTATTTTTATGTAGTTAGCAAACGATAAATCGCAAATAAAATTGTGATGGAATAACAGAGTCACGATTTTCGATTATTTCCTTTACTTGTCCTATAAGACTTTCCCTTATGCTAAATTACATGATTATTGGTCTATGGGAAGTACCCAATAGGTATTCATTCCCCTGTGAAATCACAATGAGTGAGCTTGCGCCGTAGTTCCCACGCGGGCCCAGTGTTGATTGGGTACTTAACACGCCATTTTTGTTTCTTCCCATGCGTGTGCAAGTTTCCTCACGATATTACCCTTCACCGTAAAGCTCATGGAAAATTTTAAATCAATGTAATTTCGCACGTAAATTCGAAAAAAAAATCGAACGCACGAGCCTCTGCTTATGAGGTCATAAGTCGAACTTTGACCTCTTTTACAAATATGTTATTACATTATTAAAGAAATGGCTAAATAAAATAAATTCAAAGAAACAAATATTCTGCGAAGAGAACATTCTGTCAAACGTTGGGTATTCGGCGGTACGTTAACCCCAATATGTTTATACCAATCAAAAGAAAAATGAAACAAATTACTGTTGAGTTTCCCAACCGAGGAATTACGAGTAAATTCAATTTATTTTCCATTTATTTACATTTTCCCGCCAATCTTTGTGCGAAAGGAGGAGCCGTTTACGAAAAAATACGCGGAAATAAACAGGAAAAACTAATTCTTCCGCCATTCCAAAGAAAATGCTTCATTATGCTTAGTTTGTTCAATTAATTATGAGTTTTTGAGTAAATAAAATATCGTGTCTTTTGTTTGACGAGCTAAATTGGGGCGGTAGAATGAAATGTTGAAACAAAGATGTTTCTAAAGTATGATAATAGCTCTGAAAGGGTAATGTGTGTGTGTGTGTGTGTGTGTGTGTGTGTGTGGGTATCTGAAGGCCGATGGGCCCAAAAGGTTCTCGAATGGCGTCCACGGACCGGAAGACGCAGTGTAGTTTTAAAAAGACTCTAACATCGAACTCGAGAATCGAACATGGGTGAACCAACTTTTTCTTGCCACCCGTTGCTGTGGTTACACAAATTTTGTCTCCTGGACAACCTAAGCATTCTTCTATGTAACAGTATGAAGATGTCACTTGGACAACTGGGGACAGAGTAAACAACACAAAAAATTTGACTCGCCTACATTCCCATTTTCTTCCCTAAACCGTAAAGATTTCAAACAATCCCTTCTTAGCAGATGCCTGGCCTACGTCAAAAAAATGAAAATGAAAATATTTATTTAAAAACCGGTTGTCTGTAAAGTCGGTTTACGGACGATAGTTTAACGTGACAACGTCATAAAACAAAAACTGATATCCCCTTTAATACCGCCGCACCTCCCCCCAGCCCCCCCCCGCCGCACCTCCCCCCTCACCCCGCATTATTATTATTATTATTTAATTTTTATTTCTGGCTGCATAGGCCCATATAAAAAATACCTTAAAGAATTTATTGAATCAGGCGTTACTTTGCGGAGGTCATATTAATGAACTAAAACAATTACTTTGCTCACCCGCGACCTTACAATAGTTACGTTTATGCAAGAAATGTGCGTTCATGCAGTTCCTCCACCTCCACACTGTACGAACACACACAAATCACATAAACCAAACCATCACCATCACCAAGCTACACTGACGCGTTTCGAACTCAACCAGAGCTCATCTTCAGAGTTACCACAACCGTATGCTATTACGGTTATGGTAACTCTGAAGATGAGCTCTGGTTGAGTTCGAAACGCGTCAGTGTAGCTTGGTGGTGGTGTTGGTTGGGTTTATGTGATTTGTGTGTGTTCGTACAGTGTGGAGGTGGAGGAACTGCATGAACGCACATTTCATGCATAAAAGTAACTATTTTAAGGTCGCGGGTGAGCAAAGTAATTGTTTTAGTTCATACCTTAAAGACTAACATACATATTTATATTATAACACATACATATTTATATTATTGTCTGGACTTCTGGCCTGCGCCGCTCTCTTGCAACTGGCCTGCGCCGCCTCTTGCAACTGGCCTTCGCTGCTCTGTACGTACATGTATGTAACGTACGTAACGTACGTAACGTTACATTGAGTCATAATTATCCTTTTTCGTGTATGTAGCCGGCGTTCATCGATTTATTAGACGTTGTCGCGTCAAAAGATTAACAATACAGAGACAAGGTTGGATCTGCTGTACATCACTACCAACATATACATATAGATAGGTATACATCTATAGATACGTCACATTAGTTCTTCACCAGGGCGTAGGGCAGCAGCACCTTCCATGCATGCAAATTTGACCATAGAGTTGCCACTCTTGTTCATATAATATTACAATACTCTTTGCCTGTGTCAGGAAGGCCAGCTCCTCCATAACTACTGTTATGTATGTATGTATGTAAACTCTTTATTGTACAAAAATAAGGAAAAAAAAAAAAGAAATACATTATTGACAACCGTTGAAATGCATGTGCAAAGGCGAACTTATCCCTTTAAGGGATCTCTACCAGTCAACCCTTGAGTGGATGAAAGGAGCATTTAGTAAGGGACCGACAAAGAGTAAGTCAAAATAATACAGTCGGACAAAGCAAAGGCTACAATACAACTTATCATCAGTTTTACAAAATAAAACAAAGAAACTACATACTACTACCTAGCCTTCGTCATAATAGCTATAATTTTGCCAAATTTCAGCACAATCCGTTCAGTGGTTTGGGCTGTATTTAGGTAGATACACCGACCCCCAAGTATTCAAATGAACCCTAAGCCAATAAAAAAACCTCATTGCAATACCCCCGAACTGGAATGTGGTAAATGGCGACATCTCTTACGACATCACCCCTATTTTAGCAAGTCAAGTCAGCTTTTAATCTGACGTCATAGTGTATAAAACCAGTAAGCAATCTTCAAACAACGCGTCGGACTTGCATTTGCATAACTGGGGGCTAAAAGTCCAAGCAATGGAGTAGTGTCGTCTTGAATAAAACGTTAGGGGGCTGTTTCACCACCCATTTTAACTGACGGATAAATGTGATGCCGTCTCCGTCTATTCGAACAAAACAAACACATTTATCCGTCAAATAGATTTGATCAATGAATGGTGAAACAGAGGGTTAACGTAAAATTGCTAAAAGTAGCTCCGAAACGTAAATGTACCTAACGTTCCGTGTGTTTTTACCTCTTTTTGGATACAGGCGTGATGTTTGTGTGTGTGAATAAAAAAGTTGAATGGACTCGTGCCCACGAACGCTTTAATGTGGCCAAAACGTCGAGGTAATTTTAGCAATTCAGAGTTCCCGATTAAGTCCCGTGAAATATTAGTTACTAGTGAGAATCGCGAAAGTTGAAAACATTATTGTGTAATTAGTACGTCAGAAAAAGCGAGTGAGTGCGACGGAATATGCATTCAAAGAAGATTTGGTGTCATTTTCTTAATTTACTAATTCTTCCCGTTCGAAGCCAGGCCAAGGATCTAGTTTATAATAATTTACCATGGGCTTTAGGGTAAAGGAAAACATCATGAGAAAACCTGCGCACATTATTATCAATATCCAAGCCTATATAACTCCTACTGCAGGGCACAGACCTCCTCTTAGAATGAGAGGGCTTGGGCTGTAGTCACGCAGGCCCAGTGCGGATTGAAAACTTCACACACACTATTGAATATTTTGGCAGGTGTACGCAAGTTTCCTCATGATCACCGTAAAGCTCATAGTAATTTTGTTCAAATGTAATTTTGCTCATAAATTCCTATAAACACTGAGGTGCAAGCCCAGGTTCGAACCCCCTCAGCCCTCTGGCCTCTGCTTGAGAGGCCATAGCTCAAACAATTAGTCTACCACGATTTATACGTAGATTGCTTACTGTATTTTTACTGTGGCACCACCCTTCGCAAAGGAATGATTTACTTAGATATGATAAGTAATTTAATGTCGGGGCTTGCTAATAACTATTAAATATAATTGAAATATGGGATTTAATGTAATTTTAGTCACTTCGCTATTCGGTAATCTGGTATTCGAGCTAGTATATTTTGACAGCGCAATAAAAATTCTAACAAGTTAGTACTTTGTTGCTTTAACATAAACTATTATGTCAGAATATAAAAATGGCCGTGGTGGCCTAGCGGTTTGACCTATGGCCTCTGAAGCAGAGGGTCGTGGGTTCAAATCCAAGCTCGCACCTCTGAGTTTTTCAGAATTTATGTGCGAAATTACATTTGAAATTTACCATGAGCTTTACGGTGAAGGAAATTAAACATCGTGAGGAAATAAACGGATCACTCACGTCTTAAAACGAGTTTAACTCGACATGCTTCGGGCTAATCCGTAGCCCTTCCTCTCGGACTCTCGTTTATTTTCACTATGAGTGAGTCTTACGGTAGTTTCATGTTTATCGTGAGGAAATCTGCGTATACCTGCGAAGAAATTCAATGATTTGTGTGAAGTTCCCAATGTGCACTAGCGGAAACTACGGCCCAAACCATCTCGTTCTGAGAGGAGGCCTGTGCTCAACAGTACGACGTGTACACGCCGGAGATAAGATAAAAGTTAGTTAAGTCTTGGGGAGGCCTATGTTCAGCAGTGGACGTCTTCCAGCCGAAATAAATAAATAAATAATAAATAAATATTAGGGGACAATCTTACACAAATCGACCTAGTCCCAAACTAAGCAAAGCTTGTACTATGGGTACTAGACGACGATAAACATACTTATATAGATAAATAAATACTTAAATACATAGAAAACATCCATAACTCAGGAACAAATATTCGTGCTCATCACATAAATAAATGCCCTTACCGGGATTCGAACCCAGGACCTCTTGCTTCGTAGGCAGGGTCACTACCAACTAGGCTAAAATGGTCGTGAAATGATGATGATACGTTGATTTCTAGCCTATTAAATGTATGAAACTCGTTCTGACGCATCACGTCACGAAGCGTCAGAACACGACACGTGAGAGTTACAAATCCAATTTTTTTTTTTTTTTGAATGAGTCGCCAGAGGGGCCAAAGACGCGAAGTCTTTGCTGTTTT
The DNA here is from genome assembly GCA_947859365.1 of Archips crataeganus. NCBI lineage: Eukaryota > Metazoa > Arthropoda > Insecta > Lepidoptera > Tortricidae > Archips > Archips crataeganus. The sequence continues at coordinate 1,916,920 of OX402071.1, read as the reverse complement.
TTACTTTAAGGATTGGAAGGGTGACTTGTGCTCGGGAAAAATCCCTTCGGACGAACTGGGAATGGAGGGCCCAGACAGTGTCCGACTTGCACGGACTAAAAAACCCGGTCACAAGTCCCCTTCTCTATTGGTTATCAAAACAAAAACGTGTGCTTTAAATTTTGAGGAGGGGAGGGGTAGGGAGGGGACTTATACAAATCCGGTTTTCTTAACACTTGTCAATACATCCCTTATCAGTTGTCAGACGTATTGACACAAATCCTAATATTACATAAACACTATTAAGGCTAATAAAAGGGGAGATAGGGGAGATGTGGGCCGACGTTAAGCGTATCTGTCAGTAATAAAGATAGAGTAGCTATTATTGCCCCGCGCTCTAAAGGGGTAGTTTATTTCCAGGGGTTTATTTTTTAGTGATATTTTTTTCAGATGTATCATTGAGAGGGGAAATATAATGTTAATATCAAATACTAGGTGATGCGGCTGATGCTGAGGCGGAAGACGCAATGTGGGTAGGCCTCCAACAAGGTGAAGCGACGACCTGGTTAAGGTTGCGGGAACGCGTTGGATGCGGATGGTGCGGGGCCGATCTGTTTGGCGAGCCTTGGGGGAAGCCTAAGCAGTGGACGTCTTTCTGCTGAAATAATGATAATGATGATGATGATGACCCAAAGGGTGCCAACAAAACCCTATTACTGAGACTGCCTGTCTGTCCGTCTGTCACCGGGCTCAACCTCTTGAATCGTAATAGCTAGCTAGACACTTGAAATTTTCACCGATTATGTACATATTACTGTGGCCGCTATAACAACAAAGACAAAATAAAATGAAAAGGGGACATCATACAAGAAACGTGTTATTTTCAACGTTTTTAACTCGATCTTTTTTTAATCAACTTTTTCTTGCCACCCGTTGCTATGGTACACAAATTGTGTCCTTTGGACAACCTAAGCATTTTTCTATGAAACAGTATGAAGTGTCACTTGGACAACCGGAGACAGAGTAAACAACACAAAAAGTTAATTCACCCATTTAAAAAAATGTACGGACTAACTTTTAATCTACGTTATTTTTTAGATCCCTTTAAGGTATAAGTTCGCCTTTGCACATCTGTTTCTTTCGTTAACTGTCAATTTTCATGTTTTTATGTACAATAAAGAGTTTAACATACATACATTTTGTATCTATTTGATTGAACAATCGAAACCTCCAACCTTGGCAAAGACGCCTTCCAATATAAGCCCAATATATCTACGGCGCCCTTTCTCCCCTTAACCTCTCAATCGCCCCTGCTTCCCCATCTATCTGTTTCAAGATATTTTACGGTTACACATTATATTGGACAGTGCGAGCTTTTTATCGCTCTAGGGATGATGGCGGTATTCCGGGGCCAAAGTATAAGATGTAGCCTTGCTTGTTCACTCAAATTTTGATTAATTAATTAGGTATCTTTTATCTTATCTCCGCCGTGTACACGTCGTACTGTTGAGCACAGGCTTTTTTTTGAGCTTAGGCTTTTTACGTTGTAGTTTTGATTTTATAAAAATCAACTAAATAGCCTGACCTATTGATTTTTTTAATAAATGCTTTTAAATAACATTTTTTTATATAAAAAAAGTACATTAACCCCTTCTTTGTTGCACCTGCGGCCTTCACCAAATCCATCCATCCATCCATCCATCCATCTCGTTGGTGGACGTCCCACGCTGCGCTTGCCAGTCCGTGGTCTCCAATCGAGAACTTTTGGGCCCCAACACGGCCATCTGTTCTGCGTGCTATACGGCCTGCCCATTGCCATTTCAACGAGCTAATCCGTTTGGCTATGTCGGTGACCCATGTTCTCCTACTGATCTCCAAATAAAAATATTGAATAATATAAATTGGACTCCACTCAGCACAATGCGTTAGCTGGTTATGTTATAAAAAGGTGAATTCCAGAGGCATCCCTAGCCCCAGATATTCCAATTTCCCGTTCATTTTTCACCCCATTGTGTGTACTGATGTGTTTCTATGTGTCAATCCAGAACAATAGCGGTAAGTGATGTCGGCATCCGATGTTGCTGGCTTTTTGTGTCGATGATTGTGATTTTACGGCTTGATATTTGGATGGGATCGTGTGCGTATAGATAGCTAGATAAGTTAAGTATGAAGTATCTTTTTCTATTTATTTTTTATTTTCTTCAACTTCATTTTTTTATTACTTTTACGGTCATCCCGTGAAACCATATATTTCAAACTAAATACAAACTGAAATATAGATGCACAGAAAAAAAACCCCAGAAAAAAGAACAATGCTGGGAATCGAACCCAGGTCCTCAGCGTTCCGTGCTGCGTGCTTACCCCTACACCACCACTGGTCTAGAAGTTAGCGACGAATCTTTCCCATACATCGTACACTTCAGTCTGTTATAATCACATTTAGGCAGTGATAAAGCGCATCTATGTTATGCCCTCTACTGAGAGACTTCAACACTCCTTCGGAGCTACCCGCTCACCTGGACCAAGAGATGTAACTTAACTTAACTTGTAAAAGTTGGCCTAGTAGCGCCATCTCTTGGTCCAGGTGAGCGGGTAGCTCCAAAGGAGTGTTGAAGTCTCTCAGTAGAGGGCATAACATAGATGCGCTTTATCACTGCCTAAATGTGATTATAACAGACTGAAGTGTACGATGTATGGGAAAGATTCGTCGCTAACTTCTAGACCAGTGGTGGTGTAGGGGTAAGCACGCAGCACGGAACGCTGAGGACCTGGGTTCGATTCCCAGCATTGGTCTTTTTTCTGGGGTTTTTTCTGTGCATCTATATTTCAGTTTGTATTTAGTTTGAAATAGATAGCTAGATAGTAAAAGCCATGGTAACCCAGTTGACCTATGGTCTCCAGGAAATAGGCCGGGGTTTGAGCTCGGGCTTGCATGAATTTTTCGCTATAAACGAGTGAAATTTTTGGTAGAAATTTATCTTCACAGTGAAGAAAATTTGCACACTGTAAAGAAAATCAGAGGTGTGTTTAAATATCCTAATCTGCACTGAACCCGCGTGGGAACGATCCAAGCTTCTGAGAAGACGCCTATGCCCTAGAGTGGGATGTTTATAGGCCAGGATGACGATGATGATGAAAAGCCGTTGTATGCAGATGTTATGTCTGCCTGAAGTGTGAAGTGGTCCCTCTCTCACCACTCTTTTTTCTGTCTCCTTACCCCTAAATGAAAAAAGACAATCCAGCAAGAGTCAAGGTTCTACGGAGCTATTGATCGGGTCATTCACGATGACGCGCGCCGTAGTTCTTATTGAGAAAGAGAGAGAGAGAGAGAGATATGTTTATTGTTTATGTATTGTTTATATGTGTAAACATATTCAATACAAACACAGAAAAAATACATTTGACAGGAAATATACGATTTAACGACCGCTTTAGCCTAGTTGGTAGTGACCCTACCTACGAAGCAAGAGGTCCTGGGTTCAAATCCCGGTAAGGGCATTTATTTGTGTGATGAGCACGAATTGTTCCTGAGTTATGGATGTTTTCTATGTATTTAAGTATTTATTTATCTATATAAGTATGTTTATCGTCGTCTAGTACCCATAGTACAAGCTTTGCTTAGTTTGGAACTAGGTCGATTTGTGTAAGATTGTCCCCTAATATTTATTTATTTATTTATTTATACAAATAAAAAATATCGAATAGTATAAATAAAATTGTGGCCCACTCAGCATAATGTTGTGGAAAGCCACAACGCAGTTTTTCAGTGGGGCCCATTTAAAACTAAACACAAAAATACAAATATACACACTGTGATGAAACGAACGCCAGCGGAAAGAATAGTTCGCAACAAACACCTAATTAGAAGCCGGAAGTACGTATGGCAACACTTGATCGGCTTAATCGCGTTTTAACTATTAAACCGTAACAAATTAAGCCAAGATTTGTTTTGGCTATTGCAATAATACTGATACTGTAATGCATCACATAACCTTCGGATAAAAAAAAACTTAAAACAATAAAACATTCTTTTGACCTAAGGTTGGGTGGGACAGTTGGGATTACTGTAATGTCATTAATGTCTAATTTTGACCAATTCACCCACTGCTAGGTAGGTTATTACCATCAAATCTATGTTTCCTCTCTCCCATCGTCATAACACTCGCGTATTAAGTACTACAGGATGGTGTAATCATGTAAATATCCGCTGACGCATCTTCGCCTAATCCTTCGTAAGGGGAATATTTCACCCCCCGTGTAATGACACGAAACAATAATACTTCCCCGTTAAGGTAGGGGGGGGGGGGGAGCCTGTTCATTGAGAACAATAAACGATCGTTTAGTTCCCCTTTTAATAAGCTTTTACTTAACTTCATCGGTACCGGTTCCCGTGTTCTAAACTGAAGCTTAAAAATTGCTACGTTTGATGTAACTGTAACATGTGGTATCTATTCCTGGCTTTCAATACAATACAATGACTCTTTAATGTCCACCACAAAGAAAACAATACAGAAAAACAAGTACTTGCATGGAAAAAATATATAAGGTAAGCAATAGGCGCCCTTATCGGTCCATCTTATTGTTTCTTTGTTTTTTAAGGGTTGCCTGGAAGAGATCGCTTCGAAACGATAAGGCCGCTTATTGCTTACCTTACATATTTTTTCATGTAATTGTTTTTTCTCAAAAATGGTATGAAATGTTGCCATTACGTCATCAAAAACGTCTTAGAAAGTAACGCATCCTGGAGACTAGCTGCTAGCGACCAGGAAGTAATCTCGAGCTGCCAGGAAGTAAGTATGAAATTCCATTACATATCAAGTGTTTAAATTTGGAACCCGTGCCGTGCTTCTACGTCTGTTTAAAACTTAAACTAATAATAAAAAAGTTCACACTTAAGAGGATGTATGCAAATTTGACAGTTCTCTGATTAAATAACTGGAACATTTTTCACTAATTTTTTGTTGTTGTAATTAGAATTATTGTGTTACAAATGTTTCAAAATTAAGAAATTTTTTATTAAAATGATGACGTTTGTAATTTAAAGTTGGCAGATATCTTAGTGTTGCCGGACAATTGTTGGTGAATCGATTAATCGTCGATTATAATTGCGGCGCACAAATAATCTAAATATCGATTATCCAATCGATGTATCGATTAAATCGATTATATCGATATAATCGATTATGTAGATAAAATCGGTTTAATCGATTATATCGTGTACTTGACCGATTATAATCGATTAATCGATTGTAATCGATATAATTGTATGAATCTTAGTATCGATTATATCGAGATAATCGATTGGATAATCGACATCTAGATTATTTAGGGGAAAAATAATCGATTAATTAATAATCGATTATCCGGCAACACTAAGATATCTAAACTTCGCCGCCCGGTACCTTTAAAAAAAAAACAATCATACCATAGACAGACATAGGTTAGCGAGTGAGTAGCTAATGGCGGGTCGTAGATTTTCTTTATTTTTTCAATGTGCAGTTTTATTTTATTTTTATCAACTTGTTTCATTTTTGAGAAAAGCACTATACAAGCTTCGCCCAGTAATCGCCATCCTGGCCTCGTATCATTGCTGGCCTCACCTAGCGGTTCGGCCATCAAACTTCTACTCGTCCAGGATGGCTTACTTACTGGTCTCTGCAGTAATGTACTATTCTGTGTTGTATTATTTGTGGTGTACAATAAAGAGTCATTGTATTGTATTGTATAATGCTGCATTTTGATGTAATTTGATTATAATTGTAACCTATTGTAATTTGTAGCAAATAGTAATCATACTCATCATCATCATCATCATCATTTCAGCCGAAAGACGTCCACTGCTGAACATAGGCCTCCCCCGAGGCTCGCCAAACAGATCGGTCCCGTGCCTTCCGCATCCAACGCGATCCCGCAACCATAGTACCCATACTAATAAATATTATTAATGCGATAGTGTGTCTGTTTGTATGTTACCTCCTCACGCTCAATCGATTTAGATGAAACTTGGTATGGAGATAGTATGAGACCCTGTAAAGGACATAAGACAGTTTTTATCCCGGAAAATTGTACAATTCCCGCGGGATAGCGATAAACTAATCGGAGTCGCGGGTAATAGCTAGTCATGTGTAAAACACAGTAGCAGACCATTCAAACAAACGCGCGTTCTATTTCCAAGTGGACGGGCTGTGATGCCTGCACCATAGGGGTCCAAGTTCGAGTCCCCGGTGTAGCAGACTGCGACAATTTGATTTGATCGCCTGCAGGGGACACGTAATGAAAACGTAAGGGGACACCGTACACTCAAGTGCAGGGAAAACGGGTCGGGCGGTGCAATAAATCTGTAAAGAATCAGAGACATTTTAATTGCTCTTTAAATATCAGAATTTAACTTGTCTTTTTATTATAGCTAGTGGTTACCTATTCATCTGCGTCTGGGAATGCGAGAAATAGTCGAGCATTGGTACGTTTACCTTAGCCTATGTTGATCAGGGATAGTGTAGTTTTCTATTAGTTAAAGATTTCACGTATTACTCAATCATATTATTATATAACTACGTCCCACTACACGGCATGGGCCGTAGTTCCCACCCAGGGCCAGTGCGGCTTGGGAACTTCACATACATCATTGAATTTCTTAGTTCAAAGTTACCTAACGATATTTTCCTTCACTGTAAAGATTAATATAATAAAAGTTTCGCTTAAAACGCACGGTACTAGACTGCCAATCATCAAGATGGTGAGGATGGAAAGACAGACGGTTCCTCGAAGTTCGGCAGTGGAATTTAGCCGCAGGCAGCAATTCGAACAGTTCGTCAGAACACTCCCCATGATAAATACGGTATAATATGCAGAGAGACGCTACATCCCTCCGCAAAGCCAAAGGATCGAGTAGGCTAAAGTCAAGTCTACATCGGCGTGTGGGACGCCTGGCCAACTTTCGACTCATTTATAGTACATTACTACAGAGGCCGGGAAGTAAGGGGTTGCCGACCGAGTAGGTTTGACACGAGGCCGGCAACCCCTGCTCCGAACGAGGCTTGTATAGTGCTTTTCTCAAACATGCAATGAAATAAATAAAAAACTTCAAGAAATTAAAGTGCAAAGAAAGCTACTGCTTATGTTTTTTTTAGGGCTGAATGCCATGATGCCATAGACCTATAACTTCATGAGGCTGTGTCACATGAAACAACAGACGATCGCTTTCCCAGCCCAGGCCTGCAATTCTGTATGAAAATCCATTACATAGCACTCGTCTAACCGCGCCCGTAATGTGATACGTCCCGGCCTATTATTTGGATCAATGAGAAAATTATTTTTTTAATTTGCTATTTTGAAGTCGCTGACTTTATGCCCACCGGCAACGACTTTTTTTACACTGTTATAGTTTCTTAAATAATCTCAACAATTCCCATGTTTACTGCTCATAAAATACCCGAATTCAACTAAAATAAGCCATAACACTCAACACTCCATGCGTGACGCAATCGGCGGCAAAAAACAATGTCCCTCCGTTCGCGGGAAAATAAAATTCCCATTGGATTGTCGGGAAAAAGTCCAATAGTGCAATTCTGAAGCGTCAGCAACTATGTTGGGGGGCTGTGTGTGGATCGAGTACATTGCTGGTCTGATATTATCTTTACGAATGATTTTAAATGACTCGTTGGAATGGCAAAGGGTATGCCATATAGCACGCAAAACAAATAGGTGTCGGGATGTTACCGCCATAAAAAAAAAGAAACGCTTTAGCCCTGAAAACCAGATTAATTTACGATTAACTGCAAAATTAGATTTTTTGTTGCTTTAAAACAAATAAATAGTTAGTTGATTGAGTTGGCGAACAAGTGACGTCAAAAGTTGCTATTGACATTCAAACTCTGGGAGAATTTGTGTTTTGACACATTTGTCAGTTGATTGATTGGTGATGTCAACATCCCTGTTGGGACTGGCAAGCGCAGCGTGGGACGTCCGCCAATGTGGGACAGCGCCATCTATGTTATACTCTCTTCACTGCATAATGTGATTATTTAGCAAGCTGACATGTGCGATGTACAGGAATGTCTAAACTCCTGACCAGTGGTGGTGTAGGGGAATAGCACGCGGCACGGAATGCTGAGGAGCTGGGGGGCTACTCCGAAATTCGAAAATCGAAGTTCGCATCGTACCGTCTCGCTCGCTCTCGTATTAAATGCTAGGTATTAGCGTGAGCGGAACGGCACGATACGAAGTTCGAATTTTGCACTTCGTAGTATAAGGCCTGGGTTCGATTCTCAGCGCTGGACTTTTTTCTGGGTTTTTTTCTGTGCATCCATGTTTCAGTTTGTATTTAGTATGAAATATATGCATCTATATTGGTTATCCTATCATGCTAAAACGGCTAGACAACTTAAACTACTACTACTACTTTTATCCCGGAAAATTTCATAAATTCCGTTGGATAGCGATCAATGAATTTCCATAGACGAAGGCACGGGCAGCAGTTAATAATAAATAACGATGAAAGATAATACATATATTTTACGTGTTTTTTCCTGATGACGCCGTGTTAAAATACGTGGTATTTTTCCTGTAAAAGCTACTTCTTCTCGCAAAAGCTAATAAATAAAACCGACTTACTACAGTTGATAAGCAGCAATGTACTAAATATTAGAGGAAGGGTCGCGAAGGGACAGGGTAGGTTACATTGGGGGAGGCCGGGGTGTCGCGAAATCGCTGCGTTTTGTACGATAATGCCTCTTAGGCATGCTTTCCCCTCGGGCGCTCTTACACCGAATCTTTTGGCGAAATAAGTTTTTACAAAAGAATTATTTTTAAACTTCATAACTAACTAACTAGTTTGGCTCAGTGACCCAAAGTGAGTCTTGGCCTCCGAAACGAGAGCACGCCACTGAGCCCGATCCTGCGCAATTTCACGCCAATTACCGGCCTGAAGCTGTAGCAGATCCGCCTCCACAGCATCAGCCCAGCGATACTTTGGCCGACCAACCGGACGACGTCCAGCAAGAATGCCGAGATTGAGGAGCTGGTGGCTGAGCCTAATATAATCGGAGAATTTAAATCTCACAGGCTTCGGTGGCTCGGCCACTTGCTGAGAATGGGGGAGGATCGAGGGGTCAAGAGGGCATTTTTTTTAAACTTCATGCTCTTAGATCATTTATACACTAGAACTAGATAGAGCTTAGGCGGCATAAAAACGTCCCGAAAAATATGAGCCAATAGTTGGCTTATATGTCATTTGCCCCTTCAACCGGAATGACGTAACGCGATCGTAAGATGAAGCTGTCAAATGGGTTTTTGGACGTTTTTTCCGCAGTGTTTGCTACTGACACTCTATCTTGTGTGTAAATAATCTAAGTTCATACTATGCAAAAGTGATATCTTATCACTTTTAGTGTTAGATATATTTCCGAAAAAAATGCATGTTATCTATCGCTTAACAATGTGACATGGATTTTTTTTTCAGAACTGTCATAACATGGCTTGCTGCCCGGTAAGGTAAACGTCCCTGTGCTAGACACTGACCCGATACCTGGCACCTTAATCTTATGTCACAGTAACAGAGATGCCAGATGGGTGTCATCTACTGGGCGATGAGGTGTGTCGAGCATTGGCACGTTTACCTTACCATAGTGTCGTTGACACACTGTATACGCCTGATACAGCTTTCTAGCACTAACAGTCTTTAAGATAAACCACAGACGGATAACAGTCACATAAGAGTTCCTTTTACGTAGTCCCACGTAACTTTGAAAATAAGCTGTATAAGAGCTCCAATGGTGACACGGTGTAATTGAAAGCCGCCTAGTGTAAATCTCGTCGCGATACATTACGCAGCACCGAGGACCTAGTGTTGGTTTTATTGTACGCATTTACTTGAAAATGTGGGGAACTATTGGATGACGCGCCGATATTCCGTGGTACGTTTTGAAAATCAATTGGGGCCTTTTGCCCATGTCGCTGTGATGCGTAGACTCTTCAAAAGGGTTAGGATTTTTAAAAGCTTTGACTTGCAATGTTCACTAGTAGCATAGTGTATAAATTGTTAAATTATTTTTAAATCCAACAAGTCGAGTTTGTCATATGTAAATTTATTTCAATATTTAAGTATAAAGTAATAATAGAGAAACTAAACTAACTGTATATTAACTAAAATATTTTACACTAACAATACTAGTGTTGTCTTAAAATTACCTAGGTGTATAGGTAGTTTGGATGTCAATTTAAGAACAATCAGGGTAAAAAGCTTGTATAAATAAATATCAAAAAAATATTAATAAACTTGGGAGGTAAGTATACATACAAACAAGAATAACAGTTGTTGGTAAGTAATTAGGTCGACGAGAGACTACTGGAGCTACGGATTGAATAGCGTGTGTGTGATAGTCATATTACTGAGCAATCTTGTTCCTTATAATAATATATCTCAAGCAGAGGATCTCGTTTTATGTGCAAAATTACATTTCAAATTCACAACGAGCTTTTTCGTGAATAAATCCACATGTCATGTTATCATATCGTGAGGAAGCCCACAGACACGTGTAAAGAATTTGAATGATCGAAGTTTTCAATCGCCAAACTGGTAACTGCAGCCCACGCCCTCTTATTCTGCGAGGAGACTGTGTCCAGCAGTGGGATGTGTATAGGCTGGAGATAATGTAACGGATGTCCATGGGCAGTGTCTATTATTGCTTTCTCGCCTGGTCGTTTTGGACCTATTCATACCATACCACGAATCTCAGCATCTTGTAATCATGCCATAATACCATCGCCTCTAGTACAGATCTGAGGCTATAAAACAATGTCTCAGTTACGTCATACGTCTTTTTACAACCACTAAACAGAATTACCGAAACCAGAAGAAACCTTAGCTAACATTTTAACCCAATCACAGACATTGTAACCCCTATAAAGCTATTATATAGCCTATATTAGCGTGTGCAAATCGCCTTTCAACCTCTTCCGATCGCCCCATATTTATCGTTGTAACAACTTCAGCAGTTTACTAAGCACTTAGGCAAGCTTAAAACGGCGCTTAAAGTCTTATGTGCGTTTATACAACTATTATAACTTTCATGCATCATGCTTTACTTACATCAATAATTTTAAGGGTCCGATGTTTTCGAGTAAGGACGTGTTAAAAATGTACGTCGACTTGACATTTGGAGTTCCGTGTGTATTTTGCATCTGGTTTTGCTGTCAAGCATTTCACGTAATTTGTTAAGATTGTATTTTTATTTTTGTCATGTCACTGTAGGTATTGTTTTTAGTTTTCAATTAAAGAATATTTGTATTGTATGTTGTATTTTTACGCTGCAGTTGTATGCAATTTGGTAATAGACATAGGATAGGTTAACATAATAATATTTTATCTTCTATCTAATATATATAAATCTCGTATCACGGTGTTTGACACCGAACTCCTCCGAAACGGTTAGACCGATATTTATGAAACTATTTTGTCTGTATTTGTAAGGTCTGAGAATAGGTCGTGGGCTATTTTTTTATACCCCTATTTTTATAGCTAGCTTTGAGCGTACTTACAGAATTAACCTTTTGATTTGATTTTATGGGCATTTTTGATATTTTGGGGTATCGCATGGGTATTTCATCGAATCTCGAAATTGAATTTCAACTGTCATCCGTCGCTTGCATGGTACTTCGAGCTTAACATGATTTGGCAGTACTTTTTTTGCATTTAGCTTGTAATAAGAGAGTTTAATACGACAAAGTTCTAAATCTATGTAATTTAATGAACTAAAACAATTACTTTGCTCACCCGCGACCTTACAATAGTTACGTTTATGCAAGAAATGTGCGTTCATGCAGTTCCTCCACCTCCACACTGTACGAACACACACAAATCACATAAACCCAACCATCACCACCACCAAGCTACACTGACGCGTTTCGAACTCAACCAGAGCTCATCTTCAGAGTTACCACAACCGTATGCTATGCTACCAAATGTTAAACTAACAAACCAAAACAAATGTTTTAACTTGTCACTGTAACTTCTCAAGTACCCACTTTATTTTTCTTATTCTCAAACTACCCCACAAAAATTAACTTTTATTGACATATTTAAAACTACCTTGAATTTTTTTGTTTATTTATTTATAAGGCATATTTAATTAATACTAACTGTTCAAATTCGACCCAAGCCGCAGTAAAGGAGAAGATACTAAATTTACCTGTTCATTAATAATAGACCCCATAGTGTTGTACCTAATTATTTCCATGCATTCCAGAGCATCCAGACGCAACCCCTTGCCGCAATAATGTAACACTTCATAAGAATCTGAATCTAACAATGAATGATTTGATTCCAACAAATGTTTTGCAAAATTCGATCTATCTGGATGCTCATTCCTATATGCCGAAACATGCTCTTTAAATCTAGTATTAAAACTTCGGCCTGTCTGTCCTACGGCTTGGGTCGAATTTGAACAGTTAGTATTAATTAAATATGCCTTATAAATAAATAAACAAAAAAATTCAAGGTAGTTTTAAATATGTCAATAAAAGTTAATTTTTGTGGGGTAGTTTGAGAATAAGAAAAATAAAGTGGGTACTTGAGAAGTTACAGTGACAAGTTAAAACATTTGTTTTGGTTTGTTAGTTTAACATTTGGTAGCATAGCATACGGTTGTGGTAACTCTGAAGATGAGCTCTGGTTGAGTTCGAAACGCGTCAGTGTAGCTTGGTGGTGGTGATGGTTGGGTTTATGTGATTTGTGTGTGTTCGTACAGTGTGGAGGTGGAGGAACTGCATGAACGCACATTTCTTGCATAAACGTAACTATTGTAAGGTCGCGGGTGAGCAAAGTAATTGTTTTAGTTCATTAATATGGACCTCCGCAAAGTAACGCCTGATTCAATAAATTATCTATGTAATTTGTTTACAGGTACGTTCCTGTTTCACATGAAAATCCCACAATGAAAGGAATATACAGTAAATATGTAAGAAGCGCCCATAACACAAGCCTTGCGTACTTTGGGGCTAGGTCAATTAGTGTCAATTGTCATGTCATTTTTATTGAAGTGAAACTTCTAATGCGACTTCCAACAAGCGTTGCGTTAAATGCGTTGCGTTAAACGCAACGCAACGCAAGTTGACGTTTACGAGACTTTTGTTTTTGAAGTAAAACTTCTATAGGCACTTGAGAGCGGGTTGGGGGCGGGTTGGGAGCGGGTTGGGGGCGGGTTGGGAGCGGGTTGGGGGCGGGTTGGGAGCGGATTGGGGCGGATTGGGAGCGGGTTGGTTTATTATGAAGTTTCACTTCTTCCGCGCGGAGGGACTCCACGCACTGTTTTTTATTACTTCACATCCACCACTTATAAAAGTCATGATCAAGGTAAACGTCTCTGTACCCGACGCTGACCTTCAATCTTATGTCATAGTAAGAGAGGTGACAGATGGGTGTCATCTACTGGGCGTTGAGGTGTCGAGCATTGGTACGTTTACCTTACCCAATTAAGGGTTAAGTGAAGATTTTTTGCATCGCATTTATCTTTCTAGAACCCCCTTCCATTCATTACACATGTCATTTTACCCCCTTTCCCTTTTCTCCACTTAACACACGAACGTAATAAACTAATGTAAAAATCTCTTCGTTCCCCTCGTCAGCTATCACTTCACCTATCACCCTCCTTCACTTAAATTGACATAATATTTCAAAGCCCTCTAATCTCTATCACAAACTATTTGTCATAAGCATCCATTGAGTTTTCCCCTCTTGTAGAAAACATTTCAGCTCGGATACGACTATGCGCGATTGGTGCCGCAACGAACAGGGAAAATTCCATCTTACAGACTGGCTAAAACCAAAAAGTCGTTTCTGGCAAGTTGCATACGTTTTTATTATAGTAAAATTCTGAAAACAATAACCGAACCAACTGATACAAAATTAAAATCCATTGTGAAGAAGACATTAATATCTAAGGCGACATATCATACATATATATAATAATATCATGGACAGGGATGTTTGGAAATAATTCCGATCCGCACTGGCGATCCCTAGTCTCAAAAAGCGTATCTACTGTGTTAAAAATTTAATTGTATTAAATACTTTAGATATATCATATAATTTAATAACAATGTTACCGGTTCTTGCCGGTTTCTTCTCAACAGGGTTTTTCCGAACCTGTGGTAGATTCTTCGACGTTCATAGGAGAACTTTGAATTCCCTATTCGTTGCGGCGGCAGAGACGCTCTCTACAGTAAACGCAGCAGACTTCCTTTCCACCCTGACCATCTTAACTTAACCGTTAGTCTGCCACAGTTCCGTTCTCGTGAATCTGTTTAAACAAAAATGTTAAAACTTTGGGATCAGCTTGCAGCGGGATCTTCAATAACGAGCCTGCTTTTTCCTCAAAACGCAACCATAATACCATTTATGTTTACGTTACGTTACTTTATGTTACGTTACGTTACATTATTTTACGTCATTTCACGTAATTAAATTAATTAATTTTCATGTAATTTATTTATTCAAAGTCAAACTATCTTTACATATTTAAGCTATACCACCGGTTCAGAAAAACCATGTCAAGAAGACATGACATTTTTATTGTTACATAGCTAACCCAGCAAACTTTGTTCCGCCTTAGAGTAGACGCAAAAAAAAAAGAAACCCATCCTCTTATAACTGGTTTACACTCGCGTACGAGTGGCGAGACGAACTGCGGGGCGAGCCACGAGACGAGAGTGTGAACAGGAACAGGCGCGCCTCGTGCCTCGTCTCGTGATTTGCCTTGATTTTGAGGCTCGCGTCCGGAGCGAGACGACGAGGCGAGGCGCGAGGCGAGATGACGAGGCGAGAGTGTAAATCAGGTAATACATCCTCTTGCAACGAGTTCGCCTCTCTCTTGCAACTGGCCTACGCCGCTCATGTACAGTCGACTACAAAAAAATCGATACGGCCAAAGTTACAAAAATATGTATACACGACCTTAATGTTAAGTCAATAAAGGTGTGTATACATATCTTTGTAACTTTGGCGGTATCGATCTTTTTGTAGTCGACTGTACTTACATTGCGTCATTCTTTTTCGTGTATGCAGCCGGCATTCATCGATTTATTAGAAAAAACTAAGGTTTGAACCACCCTTAACATTTAGGGGTATGAAAAATAGATGTTGGCCGATTCTCAGACCTACCCGATATGCACACAAAATTTAATGAGAATCGGTCGAGCCATTTCGGAGGAGTTTGGTAACAAACACCGCGACACGAGAATTTTATATATAAGATTTAAAAACTTCCTTTGCACTGTCATTGTTTGATGCTGTAGTTGACGTTAACGCTAATGACCCCAGCGTAACGTAATGATTCGATCAAGGAACTGCGGAAACGCCGGGAGCTGGTGATTTTTTGCGAGGAGTAGGCGTCTTTAATCCCGGTAGTAGATTGATGAACGCTGAGGTATCCCAATGTAGGGACGTGGCGCAGTCAAAGGGAAAGCAGTAATGCAATTATTTCGGCTCATGTGAAATGTTAGGTCTAATAATATAACAGTAAAAATCAAGTCCTCTCATAATTACGAACTTAATTAAACGGCATAATTAAGAGCTATGGGACATATTTATGAGCAAATTGTATGCACCCATATTTTTACACTTGACTGTACTGTTGTCTCAGCGAACTTCGTAACGCCTAAATAGTCAAATCACAACATTTCGAAATTTACTTTAGTCAAAATAAAAATAAAAAACTTTCTAGATTGTATGATAACCAACAACCGGTAAATTCACAACATAAACAAATGTTCGTAACCTTTGCAACTAAGTTAAAGAAATTTCCGTAACCTTGGCAACAAAGTTAAATAAATTTCCGTAATCTTGGCAACCAAGTTAAACAATTTTCCGTAGCTCCAGTTCAAAAGTCATAAGAAATATTTGAGGTCTGTACGTGGTAATAAACACGAGTTGTGTAAACCGCATTTCATGGAACTGTAGATACTGACTCTGCCTTTCCTCTACGTTACAATTTAAAAAATGTAATACGAGTCAATTCTCAAAATTAACATGGGAAAATTAGTGCAAGCCATCAAGAACCGCTTTTTTGTCAAAGTGTCTTTGGGATGGGGCACTACTTGACTACTAGCTGTTCCCTGCGACTCCGTCTGCGAAGAATACTTTAATTGCTACTCCGCGGGAACTATCAAATTTTCCGGGATAAAAAGTATTTGGTATTTTAAACCAGGTTATAAACTAATCATACTCTGTGTTTTCGTTTGAAGCCGTCAAACAGTTTAAGCGTGAAAGAGAAAAGCATACCAACACAAAGCGTTTTCGCTCTTCCTTCATCAACCGCACAGCTAAGGAGTGGAATTCTCTGCCTGCGACTATGTTCTCTGAACACTACAATTTGGCCGCTTTCAAGTCTAGGGTGAATAAGCATTTACTAGGCAAGTGTGCTCCATCGTAGGCCTCATCTTCGCTTTCCATCAGGCGTGATTGTGGTCAATCGCAAGCCCATATTGTATAAAAAAAACACTTCTATAATATATTATATAAACTTTATAATAGTAGTAAGATATGCCTACGCTCTCCATCAGGTGACCCGTCTGCTCGTTTGCCCCCTCTTATATAAAAAAAAATAGAAATTCTTGCAATACTGACAATTTCTAACTGTGACCCACTGCGGAATACAAGTATCACCGTCCTTATCCTTTCCCGCCCAAACCTTGTAGTGCAAGCGAGACGCAAGACTGCTGAGTAAGGGTGGCTGGCCTGATATATTGGAACAGGTTCGTCTTATTACCCTCCTTGTTCAATTAAAAAGCTAAATCTACTTGAATGGGTACAATTTAGGTTTAGAATGACGTGGCGCGTGCTCTGTTGAATATGTGGGGTTATATGGAGTGCACTTTAGATGAGCTTATTGAAAAACGTACGAGCGTTAAGTAGAAAAAGAGTAACTCAATATTTTGTATTTTTTGTGAGAGTTTTTTTTTGTTATTCAATGTTCACGGAGCATAACAAATGCAGGTTTTTAGGTTTTGATTAAGTTATTTTTATTTATTTTTCATATTTTTCGTGTAATTTTGCGTGTTAATTAAAAATGTTATTATGTTAAATATAACCCGAAGAACCGATAACCGTTGGGGTAGACGAGTTCTTGAGTGGAGACCACGGATCGGTAAACGTAGCGTGGGACGTCCTCAGACTCGGTGGAGTGATGATCTTCGCAAGGCGGCTGGCAAGAGCTGGATGAGTGTGGCCGAGGATCGTGCTCAGTGGCGTGCCATGGGAGAGGCCTATGTCCAGCAGTGGACGAACATAGGCTGATGATGATGATGATGATGATGATGATGATGATGATTATGCTAAATAACATGAGGGTTTGAATTATGGTAAGGCACCGGTAGTCGGTCTCTGCCAATCTCTCGCACGAGTGGGAAGAGCACGAGAACTCATATACGGCCGACAACCGGTGCCTGCTGGCCGGTGGCTGGGCAGCGTTCGGGAAGCTCCGCAATATCTTGTCATCCAATATACCGCAATGTCTCAAGTCAAAAGTCTTTGACCAGTGTGTGTTGCCAGTGATGACTTATGGCAATGAGACGTGGCCGCTAACGATGAGCCTCATAAGAAAGCTCAAAGTCACTGAGAGGGCGATGGCGAAGGCTATGCTTGCAGTTTCTCTGCGGGATCGCATTAGAAATGATGAAATCCGCGCAAGAACTAAAGTCACGGACATAGCTCGAAGACTCGCCAACTCAAGTGGCAGTGGGCTGGGCACATCGCTCGTAGAACTGGGAGTAACGTAAAGTGGTGTCCGCGAACCGCAAGACGCAGACGCATGGAGCGACGACCTGGTTAAGGTAGCGGGGACGCGTTAGATGCGGATGGCGTAAGGCCGAGCTGTTTGGCAAGCCTTGGGGAGGCCTTTGTCCAGCAGTGTTTGGTACGGGCTTGTACGGTACGGGCTCGTTTGGTACGGGTTTAGTTCCTGACCCCGTATAACTGCACGACGCGGCTGAAGGCACCGGCGAAAGTTAAGCCTAGTCTAATCACCAATTTAAATTTAGAGTTAAGTAAACGTGATCAGCCAAACATTCAACCAATTTCTACCCCCCTTCGATTTAAGATAAGTGTTACCCTAGAATAAAGATACGCTTAATTTAAGATAACTTCCTTAAGTTTAGTACTAACATAGAGGTTAAGACCGTGGAATTGTTGTTCAGTGATTAATTAAGAATATAAATAAACCTGTGTCTAAGAAACTGGATTTCAATCCCAACCTCATAGGGTAACCTTTAACGATTTCAACTACAACTAGTCTTTCTTTGTAAAATAACATACCTACAGAAAAATTATCATTACATTGGCTGAAATATTTACATTGGCGTAGCTGAAATAATGATGCTGATGACTAGTGCCTGGCTGACTACCAGGTACTTTACCCTATATTATTGTCATTCATTCTGGGTCCACAATTATAAGGCGTATTTTAACCACACCCGAATCTACACCTCGAAATCATAAAAAATGCTACTGTAAGAGTATCGTGATTTTCCTTTCACATGTATCAATTAAGCTTGAACTAACTTTTGCTATAAAAGCCTAGAAGTAGCGTCGAGTTCGCCATCCCTCGGGATGAAATCAGAACATTAGGAGCTGATAAGATATCCCTGAGGATGGAATTAGTAGTTAATAGAACACAGAGCCTTCGGGTGTTCGAGAACAAAAGGATCGGAGCCTGTGAGCGATTTCCATGATCAGTTAAACAATATTGAGATAGATTTATCACGCGGTTTGGGTTTAAAATGGTCGTGTAATAACTATTTGTCATAATTCATGCTTATAACATGGTTGAATATTTTACACAGATTTTTATTTGTGCATACACACCGAATGTAATCCAAATCCATCTTACTGTTAAGCGTGAAAGAAAACACACCAGCACGCACGCACTCACTCACTTCACTCAAACCCACTCACTCACTCACTTAGTATAAAGCAAAAGTCGCTTCTCGCTGTCCGTCCCTCTCTGTACGCTTAGATATTTTAAACTACGCCTCGAATGGCCTAGTGGTTTGACCCATGGCCTCTCAAGCAGAGGGTCGTGGGTTCAAATCCCGGCTCGCACCTCTTAAGTTTTTTGGAATTTATGTGCGAATTTACATTTATAATTTACCACGAGCTTTACAGTGAAGGAAAACATCGTGAGGAAACCTGTATACACCTGCGAGGAAATTCAGTGGTATGTGTGAAGTTCCCAATCCCCACTGGGCCCTCGTGGGCCCTGCAGTGGGACGTCTAATAGGTTGGGATGATGATGATGATACACACCAAATGTAATCCAAATCCGCCTTATGGCCGGCGCCCACTGACGGCATGGCACGGCGTGGCATTTTATTACTATCAAGTTATTTTGAATCTTATTTCAATGAGTTTAGAATTCATGTTACTTTATTGCGATACCACGTTGCCGCGACGTCCTGAGGGCCGATGCCACGCATAACCAATAAAGTAACATGAATTCTAAATTCATTGAAATAAGATTCAAAATAACTTGATAGTAATAAAATGCCACGCCGTGCCATGCCGTCAGTGGGCGCCGGCCCTTACTGTTTGGCGTGAAAGAGAACACACAAGCACGCACGCACGCACTCACTCACACAAACCCACTCACTCACTCAATATACCTAAAGCAAAGTCGCTTCTCGCTGTCTATCTCTCTCTATAAGCTTAGATATTTTAAACTTCGCAATGGATTTTAATGCAGTTTTCACCAACCATTAAATGTTTTTCCACAGAACATTTAAATAATAATAGAGATCGCTTCGAAGCGTTAAGGCCGCCTATTGCTTACCTTGTATATATTTTCCATGTACTTGTTTTTCTGTATTGTTTTCTTTGTGGTGTACAATAAAGAGTCCCTGAATTGTATTGTTTTGTTTGATATATATTATTAGGAACTAGAGTTGATTTGTGTGGAATGAAAGTAAGTTTTACCAAGAAAACCGTTTAATTAAACTTCAAGCAATGAATTTAAGTTCTATACAAGACAAAGGTACACTGAAAAACCACTTATGAATTTAATTATCGCTAGAATTGCTTATTTCTTATCTAAGTATTAATCACTTCAACGGACAATTTATATGGCTCACGCAATCCTTGGACAACAAGGGATCCTGGAGACGTCTGCCCGCCGCCAGTGCCAAGAAGTCAATGCCGAGAGATCGCGGCGGTAGCTGTTCGCACAGCGCTGTGCCTGGGTATCTACGTGTAGGATGTTGACGTCAGTGGTAAACTTAAGGGTTTGCCACAATAGTATCGGCCCGGCTTCACGCAGTTGTAGATTTGTAGAGAAAGTCATCGCAGAAGAGTGGCTTCCCTGTCGGTATTCTACAGGCTACATTTCGGTGAGTGTGTTTCGGAACTGCACGACCTTATTCCATCTGCCTTTCTTCCACAGGTCGACCAGAAGTAGGCAGGGTCTCCACCCTTACGTTGTCAGTATTCCCAAAATCCGCACAAAGGGTTTTCGCTCTTCCTTCATCAACCGCACAGCTAAGGAGTGGAATTTTCTGCCTGCGACTGTGTTCCCTGAACACTACAATTTTCGATTTCAAGTCTAGGGTGGATGAGCATTTACTAGGCAAGCGTGCTCCATCGTAGGCCTCATCTTCGCTTTCCATCAGGCGTGATTGTGGCCAAACGCAAGCCTATCTACCTACACTAATATTATAAAGAGGAAAGATTTGTATTTTTGTATGTAACGAATAAACTTAAAAACTACTGGACCGATTTTAAAAATTATTTTGCCGTTAGAAAGCTTGAGTGACATAGGCTACTTTTACCGCGGGAAAATACCTTTTCCTACGGGAAAATTAATTTATCGCGGTCGAAGCGGCGGACGGAAGGCTAGTATTGTATAAAAAAAGTGAAGTGCCTTGAAATATAGACTTTGTTTTTTCAAAGTTGTAACCGTGTTACGCTTAGGAGTCGCTAATTAATATTATTAGTTGGGTAGGATCGAAACAATACCTTCAAACTAACCCTTTGAGCGTTCTAATGAACACGTTAACAGTGTATTTCTGTTAACAAAAAAACAGTGAAGATATTATTAACAGGCTAAACAATGAAAACAGCTGAATTGAGGCTATTGTTAGGAAAATGAAAGGTCGTCTGATAAACTGGGGATAATTTGTGTTATTATGATATTTCGGTAGGAACGTTTTGTGATGTGGCGACATGCCGTTTGTTTTGTGTATCTTTTTGTCACTCACGATACTATCGATAAAATCAGTGCCGAAGTTGAATTTACTTATTAGGCACATAACTTTAAGTTTGCTTACAATAGTATCGAATAATTACTGGCAATCGATAGTACAAAACTATCGACACTATCGATAGTATCGATTGTTTTCGGCCATTATTGCCTGATTTTGCAATACTATCGATACTATCGATTTTATTGGACATAATATTATTGGTAGTATCGATAGTATTGACATGTGGCGATACTATCGATAGTAATATCGATATCCTGAATAGTTTTCGAGGTCAATGATCGATAGTCAAACTATCGATAGTTCTGCAACACAGACTGACATTGAACCTAAGGGTGGTAAAGGAATTACTTGGTCGACTACACAAACTTGCCATCTCCTGATGCTTCGTGCTCCAAGGCATATCCAGTCCCGACTTTGATCAAATAATTCAGCATCTTAAATAATTCCTAACGCTCCGGTATTACTCTAGGGAAATACTTCAAATTGCTGTAATTGAATGAGATATTTTTTTTGACAAGATCGTTCCACTAGACGCGCGGTAGCGCATCAAGCCAAGTTAAAGGAACTGGCAACGCAGCAGCCGTGTGCAGTTCGTAGACCCATTTGGGGGGTTATTTATGACACCTCAACAACTCGATTTAATTTTTCACATACGTACATAAAACTAAAACCGACATAAAATCACGCCTGTATTCCCAAAAGCGGTAGGTTCATTTACGTCTCGAGGCCATTTTTAGCAATTTTAAGTTTAAGGGTAAAAGTGGTATAATAGTGACAGGTTGACAGCATATCGCCTATGATATACGAAGACGTGAGTGGATGAAGGGGGTTTGTACATTTTTGCTAAGTCATAATTTATGACTTAGCACCATAAATTATGACATAAAACCGAAAATCGAAAAAAACGTACATACCCTCTACGTCCACTCACGTACCTAAACGTATTTTTAGTCTTTTCTTACGATATTCACGGAGGAAATGGATTTTTTTTCAGGCATTTTTTTCTCGGCGAAGATAACAGCCACGTAGGTATATTCTTAATATCTAACTTGGCTCGATTTTCACCTTTCTGTTTTCGATGGGATGTTTCTTTAAGCGAAAAGCTTTGCTCGTTGATAATTGTACTGTTTATACGCGTTTCTGTTTACATGTTTCCAAGAAAATGAATAACCTACTTTGGTATGATATAACGAAATTACATTGTTGCCAGATTTTATTAACTTTACTTCGTACCTAAACCATAATAACATGATTGAATTTATGTTTCTTCAATTCTTAGAACTTACTTTTTTATGCAATACTAGCTTTTGCCCGCGACTCCGTCCGCGTGGAATTAGTAATTTGGGCAGCTTATTTTTTTTATCCAATTTGCTTTTCCACCAATTACGGCTCTCCTTAGTTCCTCGATATAAAAAAAAATACACATTCACCACCGTACTCCCAAGTCAAGCGTGCCTATAGAAGTTTTACTTCAAAAACCCCCGATTTTGAAACATTCTTCCGCTCCGCTCATATTGGTGTTAGCGTGATGATATATAGCCTATGTCCTTTCTCAGGCTCTATACTATCTGTGTACCAAATTTCATTTAAATCGGTTCAGTAGTTTTAGCGTGAAAGCGAGACAGACAGACAGAGTTACTTTCGCATTTATAACATTACTTAGGAAGTTAAGATAGGCTTGTGTTTGACCACAATCACGCCTGATGCAAAGCGAAGATGAGGCCTACGATGGAGCACGCTTGCCTAGTAAATGCTCATTCACCCTAGACTTGAATTGAGGGGAATAAGCAGAAAGAAGGCAGTTGAGCGCGGTGACTTTTAACTTATTCAGTGGTTGTATTGACTTGAAGACAAGTATTACATGTAGGGCTCTGAGGCCCTACCACGAAGTGCATAATTCGAACTTCGTTTCGTTCCGTCCCGCTCACGCTAATATGATTTGACACGAGAGTGAGAGGGATAATACGATACGAACTTCGATTTTCGAATTTCGTAGTAGCGCCTCTGCAGGCTTATTGTCTAACGCTTCTGACGCTTGCCTTCGCAATCACTATTTCTTTCTGTCAAACGGTATAACATTGACAGAAAGAGATGGTGAAAGGAAACTAGATCCACTAATCAAGTACCGTTAGCAAAAGAGCTTGTATTAAAGTTTCTCATAGAGTTTATTTCCTAATTTTTGTATACGATTTTACGGTTTTCCCTTAAAACTTATGTAATTTTAATAATCCTAAAAACCAGGAAAGAAATGCTGGGGCCTGGGTTCGAACCTGGGTCTTCGTTAAGCCGGCACGCCTTGCAAAAGAATCTTAACAGATAATTAAATAAATCATGGGACCGTTCAATGAGATAGACGGACGATTTGGTGAAGGCCGCAGGTTCAGGGT
This sequence comes from Archips crataeganus, assembly GCA_947859365.1. Taxonomy (NCBI): domain Eukaryota; kingdom Metazoa; phylum Arthropoda; class Insecta; order Lepidoptera; family Tortricidae; genus Archips; species Archips crataeganus. The sequence goes on along the minus strand of OX402071.1, from coordinate 1,893,308 downwards.
AAATGCAAATCGCTTCAAATCGTAATGATTGGGCATCAATGAGGGAGGCCTATGTCCAGCAGTGGACGTCCTATGGCTGAAATGAAGATGATGATGGGACAATTGACACCAATTGACCTAGTCCCAAACTAAGCAAAGCTTGTACTACGACTGAACAACTGATAAACATACTTATTTATATATATTTTTTATATATACATAAGTTGTGGCAAACGATAGAGACAATAAGATAGAGATAATATAAATAGAGACAGCAAAATTATCCTAAAAGGGTTCCTTTTTCCTTCTAAAGTCCGGATCCCTAAAAAGAATAGCAACAGCGGCTTTTACTCTTCATTGTTTAAATATTTCACAAACCATAAAGCTGCAAAATAGCTTAAAATATTTCAAAAATCTTTGACTCAAAGAAAAGCGCTCCCCCCTGTCACTAGGAAGGGTGACCAAGATTATTTTACCTTAGCATTTTAGAGTTACCCTGAAAGGGTAACGCCGGGTCGGCATACTTGCTCAAACTATTTCTCTATTACCCAATGTACACAGATATAAATTAGGTTAGAAAAAGTGAACGGCTCTATCTTCCTGAATTCTGACTTTTATAGGGTTCCGTACCCAAAGGGTAAAAACGGTACCCTATTACTGAGGCTCCGCTGTCCCCGTCTGTCCGTCCGTCCGTCCGTCAGTCACCAGGCTGTATCTCATGAACCGTGATAGCTAGATAGTTGAAATTTTCACAAATAATGTATTTCGGTTGCCGCTATAACAACAAATACTAAAAACCAGAATAAAATAAATATTTAAGGTGGCTCCCATACAACAAACGTGATTTTATTGCTCGTTTTTGCTCGATATTGATAACGACAACAGGTAGACGCTTGAAATATTCACAGCATATTTAGATATATAATCACTTTAAAAATCCCATACAACAAACGTAATTTTTTTGCCGTTTTTATTATAGATAATGGTACGGAACCCTTCATGCGCGAGTCCGACTCGCACTTCATCCGTTTTATAAGAATTAGGTACTGTAGTTTTAGTTTTTTTTTTAAATTTTAATCTAGTTTTATAAGTATACTCAATTATAGAATTATCATTATAGTTTTAATAACAATGGCAACCTCTTCCAGTAATTTTATATTTTAGTTGCGTCAAACTGTCCGACAGCCCGTTATTGCTGAATTTGTCTTCTCCCTCACACCCCTTCTATTTTCAGGCAATCTACTTAAACTCGTTGCAAATACAACTCTATTTTCCGACAATAAGGTCCTTGGATTATTTATACAATGTCGTTATGAGTTGGTGATTATAATTTGCTAGAGGAATGTTGACAGTTAGGTTTTGAGGCTATAGAGCGTCAAGTAATTATGACTGGAGATGGTTTTGCTAGTGTCTGTCATTTAATTCATCGTTTTGGTCGAAAGAAATCCACTCTGGAAAATAGGCCTCCCCCAAGGTTGCCCATCTGCATACAAATTGTTCCTGCCTTAACCAGGTGTCGTCGTTCCATGTTGTTGGAGGCCTACCTACACTGTAACTTTCGGTCCATCAGTCATTTATATAATTTTCGGCCTATATACCTCCCACTTCTAGGTACAAGCTTACTCTTAGAATGAGAGGGTTTGAGCTGTGGTTCCCATGCGAGTCCTTCACATACTGTTTGAACGTAGAACGCACTTGTTACTCAAGCAACGGTTGCTTTGGTAATGAGTAAATTTAATAAACTTGACAGCCCTTTGGGTGCGCCTCGATAGATATGACAACATTTGATATAACTGTAACATTTGGTATAATGCTACATTTGATATAATGCGATTTACTCAAAAAGTAAACTTCGGAGGATTGATATTAATTCCATTTGATATGCATTAGGTTAGGTTAGGTTAGTTTATTTTATAAAAGAATCGTAGAATGTTTACTTCTCGAGTAAATCGAATTATGTCAAATGTAGCATTATATCAAATGTTACAGTTATATCAAATGTTGTTATATCTGTCATTACACACCCCAGCCCTTTTATAAGGCTGCCGGAAAACTCACGAAAGCGCGATTTACAATTTTCGGTAGGCGAGACAGTGCCATCTATCGCATTATATCAGAACTAAAAGTTACAGTTTAACACATACTCCTTTGAAGTGATTTGCTGCGCAGGCTTATACAGTTTTTCTGAAGATATTTTTCTTTGCCGAAAAACTCATATTAAGTAATTTATTGAATCAGGCGTTACTTTGCGGAGTAGGTAACACAACTGTAACCTATGCTACCAATGTTGAGATTGTTAGACACATCAAGTTAGGTCGCGGGTCAGCAAAGTAATTGTTTCAGTTCATTCATAATAAGTCTTAAATGTATAAGACGGAGTGGCGGGCGGAGTCGCGGGTAACAGCTAGTTTGATATAAAACTCTTTTCATCCATTTTTCAGATGGGGTGATGGTAATGTTTAGTTCGGATCTTACTCTATTAAATGTTACTGGTCCATTATGTGCCACACATAATAAATTAACTTTAATTTCTGATTAAATTTTTAACAATAAATGATAGGACATTTGAGTTAGATTAATTAATTAGTAAACAGAAATAAAAACAGTATACAGCAAAACCTTAAAATGTGTAATTGCGAGTAGTTCCCGATCTCGACCCAAATAAAGTAAACTAACCAAGTACCTACGAAGCAAATACACAAAATTGGCGAAGTTTGTTTTATATTGTTGGTTAACCTGTTCATAGCAACAGTTAAGACAACAGTTCTCGATTTTGGATAAACTACCTACAGAGTAAAGGTAAATGCAAAACAGCATAAACTATTGTTTTGACTTGTGCGATTTCTACCCCTTTGGGTATGCGATTGCCTTAAAGCATTTACTACTGGAGATGGTTACAGAGTCTGTTCACTGTGCAAATAAATACGATAAAGAGAACACTAACAATATTAAATCCGGTCCGAATCCGTGGGAATACAAATCTCGAAAATTCTGATCTAAATAAGCAATCCTTTTTTGTATTATACTTTATATTGTTTAGTTTCACCTAGTATATTCACCTACCAACCGGCAGTTAGACCATTTTTCACGGAACGCTTGTAACATGTATATATGGAAGAGATCGCTTCGAAGCGTTAAGGCCGCCTGTTGCTTACCTTATATATTTTTTCCATGTACTTGTTTTTCTGTATTGTTTTCTTTCTGGTGGACAATAAAGATCCATTGTATTGTACTTATTGTATTTTAACATAATATTATTATACAGGGTGTACCAAACTCAACGATGACCGGTACGAAGAAAGAGGGCAAGTCATTACAGTTCTGAAAAAAAACATGTCACTCAATTAAGCGATAATAGAGACACATAATAGCTTTAGTGTTACATATTTTCTGAATAAATGTGTCATCATCATCATCATAGGCCCACATTCGTCCACTGCTGGACATAGGCCTCTCCCATGGCACGCCACTGAGCACGATCTTCGGCCACTCTCATCCAGCTCTTGCCAGCCGTCTTGTGAAGATCATCGCTCCACCGAGTCTGAGGACGTCCCACGCTACGTTTGCCGATCCGTGGTCTCCACTCAAGAACTCGTTTACCCCAACGGTTATCGGTTCTTCGTGTTATATGACCGGCCCATTGCCACTTCAGCGTGCTAATGCGGATAAATGTGTATGATCAATTGATCACTTAAATAAAATTTAGTAATTATCCGTGTTAGGTGCACGTCACACCGACACGTCACAGTGATACGTCACAGCGCTACGTCACAGCGCGTCACCAGTGCATCGCGAGTGCTTTGTTATTGTGCAACGGCAACCGCGCCGCCAATAAAACCAATCAACGCGAGTGGCCAGTGCTTCTTTGACACCTAAACATTGGGTCATTAAGACATTTAGGATTAAGTAATTGTAAACACCTTTTTCTTTAATAAATTCATTTATTATTCTAATCCGCCTTGTGATTAATCTCCTCCGCTGCTGCCCACTCCATCGAGAAATGAAATATTATTATTATTAAACCCAGTGTGGGAACTGGGGTGGGCTGGTATTTTCAAAGCTAAAAAACTTCAAGCTGTCATCTATCTCACTTCAAAATTATAACATCTTACGATAAAGAATTACGGGTAAAACGTGTGATGAATACTTGAGTTTATTTTTCTCGGATGCAAATTAGGGAATTCGGTCGAAACGAGGTTAAAATTGACCGAAGGGAGAGGTCGTATACAGTCTCTATCATAAATATTTGACGGTGCAATCAAGGTGGTCTAAAATGTCTAAACACTATTAACAATAACAATATTTTTGACCACTCAGATTGCTCCGATGTTTAAGTTGACGACTGTACAAGTCGTAACTGTGATGTTATTACAATATCAAAATTATTGAAATTGTTGATGATTCGCTGTAATAGCCATAACAAAGTTTGGCCTAAACTGTCACGGCTTAATAGTTTATATTGTCATACGGAAACTCATTACCGAGATTATTATATCCCATGTTTCATCTTAATCCGTTCAGCTGCTATTTCATGATTGATTGACAAACATTCAAACATCCAAACATCTTCACAAACTTTCACGTTTATAATATAAGTAAGATTTCAGTTGAAATCAGGTCAGGATTTGTCGATGTACGAAGCCATAGTATTCATAAGCTGTAATCTCTACTAATATTGAACGACCGAGTTGACGATAGGTGACCCGAATGGGTGGAGTACCAGACTACAAAGTTTGAGGTGCCGGGTTCGATTTCCGGTCGGTATGCGTAGGAGGGCCAATTTTTATTTAGTTTTACTTTTTTTTATTTGGAAATTTTTATGTGATTTCTGCTCAGAATCACGAGCTTCTAGGAGAACAAAAATGTCCCAAGTTTTTTTCCATTGAGTTACCATTGTTAAAACAAAATAAAAATTGGCCCAGGTATGAAAATGAATGTTCGTTCTTAAGTCTTGGGTGTAAAATATGTCATCATCATTCTTATGTTGTTATCATTGCAGCCGTAGGACGTCCACTGATGGACATAGGCCTCCCTCATTGACGCCCAATCATTATGGTTAGAAGCGACTTGCATCCATCCTGAACCTGCGGCCTTCACCAAATCGTCCGTCCATCTCGTTGGTGGACGTCCCACGCTGCGCTTGCCAGTCCGTGGTCTCCACGGACGGACGGTAGAATATGTATTTAACTATATTTATCGGTTCCTTATTATCCATAACACAAAGCTTTGCTTACTTTGGGACTAAGTCAATAGGTGTATATACATATAATAGGTGTAGGTGTATCTACTTTAATTGCCCTGTCTATCTATCTATCTACAGCTATTGTCCGTCCACTGCTGGACGTAGGCCTCCCTCATATTGCGCCAACATTCGCGATCCTGGGCTTCCCTCATCCATCCACTGCCCGCCCAGCCCAAATTGTCCTGTGACAAAAAAATATTAACTAAAACTCAGTGGCCATTTTTTAAATAATAACCAAAGTATCAAAGTCTAATGGTCCCCCGAACCTGATTTTTCCGACGCGGTCCTTCGAACCGGATTTCAGGCGCAATTTTTGGGTAAAAAAAGAAACAGTTAAGCGTGTGTGGTAATGGAATTGAACCCGGTATCGGTGTCCGGGTTTAGATTTAATTTATGGAGCTGTTTTTCATTATTTAACGGGCAGTTAAATGGAGGTATGGAAAATATGGAGACGGCTTTTGTGAACTTAAATGTGAATGGTACTTTTAAAGTGATGAAGCCATGGACGTAATACCAAAGGACTGAGTACTGACTTTTATTGGTCAATCAAAAATGACCCATATTACCAAGTCATTCAGTTTAATAATGGCAACTAGAGACAGGGGTCCGAGAGAGAAACCCAAACTAGTGGATTGTGTCCCACTCGCACCTGTTGCCAGTGGAAAAAAAGATAATGAAATAGTGGTATTAATTAGTACTGAAAATAATTACCTTCTTTATAATAAATAGCTATATTTAGATACAAATATTACCTTTTACCTAATTTGTAAATCATTAAGATTGCAACTAATATTTACTGATTAAAACGCGATAATGCATTAAATATTGTGATGATCAAGTGGTGATTGTAAATTTTAACTGGTATCACCGACGTTGACAAATTTTCCATCAAATTTCAAATTTGTTTAGTGGCTCTTGTTATTCTGTCAGCTAACTAAATTCAACTAAGTAAATTCGCTAAAAATGGTGAAAATGTGCTGTGTTAAGGGGTGTAAGAGTGAATGCTTTGCTGATTGTGGCATATCATTTCACGATATTTCATTCATCATAGTACGTAGTAGTAGTTCATTTACGATAGAACGACAAAACTAGATGCCAAACATTATTAGGGTGCCTATGATTTAGGCCGGTGTGAGTATGTCTACTAATGCAATTTCGTAGATAAGACGGAAAAGCAGGTTGGGGTAAAGGAAAAGGGGCCCGATTTTAGGACTTAAAAAAATTTGGATCAGAAAAATTTTTTTCGGGTTTTTCGTAATTTTTTTTTTAAAAAAACTTTTAAGAATACATTAAAATAAGCATCTTTTATACATATAGAGATGATCTAAGACTGAAATTATTTTTCATTTTAGGGTTCCGTACCCAAAGGGTAAAAACGGAAACCCTATTACTGAGGCTCCGCTGTCCGTCCGTCCGTCCGTCTGTCCGTCTGTCACCAGGCTGTATCTCGGGAACCGTGATAGCTAGAGAGTTGAAATTTTCACAGATGATGTATTTCGGTTGCCGCTATAACAACAAATACTAAAAAATGGAATAAAATAAATATTTAACGGGGCTCCCATACAACCAACATGAATTTTTTTGCTCGTTTTTGCTCGATATTGATAACGGCAACAGGTAGACACTTGAAATATTCACAGAATATTTAATTATATATTGACTTTAAAAATAAATCATTAAATTAAAATAAAAATAAATATATTTTTTTTTCATGGTAACTCGACTGTTGAGGTTTGTAATCACGCGACGCGATTGATAGGTACTGGCAGCTACGAAAAAGAATAATGTTAAAAGTACTGTGACATCATGTCACTGTCGTTTATATCTTGAGTATGTGTGGTTTTCTTTACGAAATGTTTTTATAGAAATTGATTCAATACAGTTTAATTATGGTGTTTTTATGAGTTTATTTACTTATTTACTTCAATATCGACCAATTATTGGATGAATTACTATGAACAACCCAAATTTCAAAATTTAAAAAAAAATCTTGAACAGATAATCATGATCTATCAACGATACTGAATCACGTATCAAAATTTGTGCACTGATTAAAAAATTACCCTGTATTACTCAGAAACAATGTAGCATTCTATTCGTGAAAGAATTTTTGAAATCGGTCTAGTAGTTTTGGAATTCATTTGTTACAAACATACAAAAATACAAATGAATCCTCTGTATAACATTAATAAAAGTAAAACAATAATAAAAATAATTAAAATAATTGTAATATAAATATAAGATCGGTGTAGGCTTACCTTATTTTTTTCTAATTCTGATTTGACTCATTTATACTTTTTTAAGAAAAATCTTGATAATTATCCGCAGCGCAGGTGTACTTGGTCAACCTAATTAGAACGAGATGCAAACCACTAGTTTGGTTTCTCTGTCGGCCTCACTTTTATGTCGCAGTACTCAGTCCGGGTTAGGTATTAAGTCCATGGATGAAGCACGTTTTTGTATGGGATTTTTCATGGAATGGGTTGAAAGGGAAAAGAGCCAGTTGGAATTTTGGGATAAAAATTAGCCTGCTTTTTTTCATAATCCAGCTACCTGTACAAAAAAATTCAAATAATTGTGATAGGAACTAATTTCTCCCATTAACTTTCATACTTAAAATGTCTTCCATTAGACGAAGACGTCTCCGAAATCTCTACCATAATAAAAATGCGATTCATTTTCTTGCATACGCCAAGCCCCAGATGGCTCTGTAATATCAGTTAGGCTATAGGTAATATCGATATTTCCACGTGTAAAATCTCAAACTCAACGTTACATAATTCCAGAACACAGCAGCAGGTCCCTTCTGCAGAGATTGTGATACTCGGCGATTTCAACGCCCATCACGTCGAATGGCTTGGCTCTGGCAGGACCAATCATGCAGGGAGATCTGTTCGCGACTTTGCTCTGGCAAATGGCCTGACGCAACTGGTTACTGCGCCTACGCGAATACCAGATGTGCAGAACCAAGAGCCTTCTCTGCTTGACCTTTTGCTGACTTCTCATCCGGCAGGCTACCAAATCTCCGTTGAGGCCCCTCTCGGCTCCTCGGATCATTGCCTGATCCGGAGTAAGGTGCCACTCACGTGCCCGCTGCGTCGGCGAGTTGCTTGTAGCCGTCGTGTGTGGCATTACAAGTCAGCAGATTGGGATGGGATGCGGTCCTTCTTTGCGTCCTACCCTTGGAGGCATGTTTGCTTCAAGCTGGATGATCCCAACGTCGCTGCTGACTCTGTTACTGACGTGGTGCTGCAAGGAATGGAACTCTTTGTTCCTTCCTCAGCGGTCCCCGTTGGTGGCAGATCCCAACCTTGGTTTGGTCGATCTTGTAAAATGGCTTCTCGCCGAAAGCAGGAGTGTTACCAAGCTTGGGTAAATGCAGCGAAGGTTCGGGATGTAAAGACCAGTGTTTTAAAAAAGGAGTTTAACTTTGCCTCCAGGTCCCTTAAAAGAGACATTGCCAGAGCTAAATCGTTGCACATTGGTAGAATTGGCGAGAGACTAGAGCGCCTCCCTTCGGGAACTCGTGCGTTCTGGTCTCTTGCCAAAGCTATCCAGGGGAATTTCTGCACGCCTTCTTTTCCGCCTCTACACGCGGGTAACGATTCTTTGGCCCACGACGCAAAGGAAAAAGCCGATCTTCTAGGTAAATTCTTTGCGTCCAACTCGACTTTGGATGACGGGGGACGCATGCCACCGACCATACCGCGTTGTGAGAGCTGTATGCCGGATATCCGGTTCCACCAAAGCTCAGTGCGTAAAGCACTTCTCTCCCTCGATATCCATAAGTCCAATGGGCCTGATGGAATCCCTCCGGTAGTGTTGAAGATGTGCGCTCCTGAGTTGGCTCCGGTTTTAACGCGTCTTTTTCGGCTCTCCTACTCTTCTGGCGTAGTCCCGTTCTCATGGAAGTCTGCTCTGGTCCACCCGATCCCTAAAAAAGGTGACCGCTCTAATCCATCTACCTATAGGCCAATAGCCATAACTCCCCTGTTCTCTAAGATAATGGAGCCCGTTATCAACCGCCAGCTCCTTCGATACCTTGAAGACCGACAATTGCTCAGTGACCGTCAATATGGTTTCCGTAGCGGCCGCTCGGCCGGCGATCTACTGGTTTACCTGACACATCGTTGGGCACAGGCGATTGAGACAAAGGGTGAAGCATTGGCTGTTAGTTTAGATGTGGCGAAGGCCTTCGATCGGGTTTGGCACAAAGCGCTCCTCTCAAAACTTCCGTCCTTTGGGCTTCCTGAGAAATTATGCGGATGGATCAGCAGCTTCCTAACGGACAGAAGCATAAAGGTTGTAGTTGACGGTGCATGCTCTGATTCCATGTCTGTGAATGCTGGTGTCCCTCAAGGCTGTGTGCTATCGCCTACACTCTTCCTTCTGCATGTCAATGATATGCTGCCATCCGGCGGCATTCACTGTTATGCGGATGATAGTACGGTTGATGCTTCTTACACCGGCCGCGCCGGTATTTCTCGGGAAAACGTTATAGAGTGCCGAAACAAACTTGTGTCTGAAATTGAGACTTCCCTAAAAGAAGTTTCAGAATGGGGTCGACTTAATTTAGTCCGTTTTAACCCCACTAAGACACAGGTTTGCGCGTTTACCGCAAAAAAGTCTGCGTTTGTCGCGTCACCTCTTTTCGAAGGCACTCCCCTTGCTACCACAGCCAGTATCGGAATCCTTGGTATTGACATCTCGAGTGAAGTCCAGTTCCGCGACCACTTGGAGAGTAAGGCTAAATTAGCCTCGAAGAAGCTCGGCGTGCTCAACAGATCGAGACGGTATTTCACTCCAGCCCACCGCCTTCAGCTTTATAAGGCGCAGGTTCGCCCACATATGGAATACTGCTCTCATCTGTGGGCAGGGGCTCCCCGGTACCAGCTTCTCCCTCTGGATCGCATACAACGGAGAGCGACTCGAATAGTCGGCTGCCAACGAACTTCTGATGGGCTTGATTCCTTGGCGCTGCGTAGAGATGTAGCTTCACTGTGCATCTTCTATCGCATGTACAACGGAGAGTGCTCCGAGGAGTTATTCGGGTTGATCCCTGCCGCATCCTTCCGCCACCGCCCTACGCGACAACACATTCCATCCTCACCATCTGGATGGTTGGTTGTCTTCTACTGTGCGTTTTTCCAGAAATTTCCTGCCTCGCACAGCAAAGCTCTGGAATGAGGTTCCTGCTGCGGTATTCCCGGACCGATATGACCTTCAAGCTTTCAAAAAAAGAGCGTACTCCTACCTAAAAGGCCGGCAACGCACTTGTGACTCTTTTGGTGTCGCAGGTGTCCATGGGCGACGGTAATCGTTTACCATCAGGCGATCCGTCTGCTCGTTTGCCCCCTATATCATAAAAAAAAAAAACACAAAATTTTGCAACTTAAATAATTGTTAAGACAAAGATTTAATATTTGGGAATTTTCAAATGTAAGGCTTAATGATGCAATGACAAAATCGAGTATGTTTGTAATTGAATCCATCCATTCATCCTAGCTACGTCCGTCCGTACATCCAGCACAGGCCTTCTCTCAGAATGAGACGGCTTGGTTCGACGCAGCCCTGGTGCAGATTGGAAACTTCCCACACACCATTGAATTTATATAGCATTTGTGTACAGGTCACGATGTGTTTCTTCACCGTAAAGCTCATGGTAATGGTAAATATCAAATGTGATTTCGCACATAAATTCCGAATAACTCAGAGATGCGAGTCCGGGCCCGACCCCATGACCCTCTGCTTGAGAGGCCATAGGTCAAACCACTAGGCCACCGCGGCTGTTTTTGAATATTTTAAGATAAAAAAGTCTCCTCCACACAACACAGCCGGATCGTCGCAATTCCTCTTTTTTGTTATTTTTGAAAGGCCCGCATTGAAAACTGATTCGCACAATCGCCCACTGCCTTTTGTTTACCCGTCCTTTATTACAGACTTAATATCACGTCCCGAGAGGATAAAAACAACCTTACTACCCTCAGCTAAAGGCTGGCGGAGGAGAAAAATATAATTTGGTGAAACCAGTACATTTTCATATTATTTTGACTAAACAAAAATAAATGGCTATTTTTCTTCATAATGGGCTTCGATTCTATCGTGTTTTTAGGGTTTCGCATCCAAAAACAAAGACAAAAACCCTCATGACGAGTACCGACCGCATAGCCTAGTGGTTAGAGAACCTGATTAAGCTTGAGGTCTCGGGTTCAATCCCCTGTCGGGGCAGATATTTGTACGAATGCGGACACTATCGAAATTTAAATTTGACCTGTTTTAGTTGCATTTCTTTCACTATATTGTCAAACTCAAGTTTAATACTTAAGTTTACTTATTCAATTTATTTGGTTTTGCATCTTAAAATATCATTGTGCACCTGTAGTATTAAGGTTATTAATAGGGTTGTACCAGCGAAGACTTCAGTCGCTATCGAATGGTAAGCAGATATAAACCTTATAGCCCTGTAATAAAAACTGCATAGGTATGGTGACTGAGTCTTCGTTTGTACCTATATATTTTATCTTTTTATCTTTAGTAAAGTTATGTAGTTAGTAAGCATCACTTGGCAGGCACGAGAATCTTATTGTCAGAACGTGACGCCAACAAACTGCTTCACAGTTTGGTGTACTTAAATATATTGTTATGTGCTAATATTAAAAATAAATCAACAAATAAAAAAATTACTTATGGTTAGATACTTCTGGATATTAGGTATTATGATATTATTTTGGATATTATTTTGTTTAGTATATTGGTTTCGGTTTACTTTTCATTGCGAATCTTTTTACTCTGCATTGTATGCCTACTCTTGTCGCTGTTGTCCTGTCAATCGTTCAAAGGTTAACCGGAAGAGATCCCTTTAAGGGATAAGTTCGCCTTTGTACATCGATTTCTCTTGTTAACTGTTAATTTTCATGTTTTACGTAGGTACCTACAATAAAGAGTTTTTTTACATTGTGTAAAATAATCAAAAACGGTTCATAAAGGGATTAAGAACCATCCCGAAATTTAAATTATGTATAGATTCAGGCGTTACGGAGTTTTTTATATTCTTTTTTTTTGCAAACGTACCTATTTTGCAAGAATCGGCCTCACTACATCGCGGAGGAGCAAAATACGTATTCCATTGATTTTGTATGTATGTATGTATGTATGTAAAACTCTTTATTGTACATAAAACATGAAAATTACCAGTTAACAAGAGAGACAGATGTACAAAGGCGAACTTATCCCTAACTTTTATTTATTTAAACTTTTTTTGTACAGAACCCTCAGCGCGCGAGTCTGATTCGCACTTGGCCTATTTTTTAAGGTTAGGATGTAGATTTTTGGAACGTTTGTGTATCGGAAGGCTTAATTGGATTTCGTGCTCTCTTGGCTTTTTTTTTAATAAAATGTTTTGGTAGTTTTATGTCGTAAAAATGTCGAGACATTCGCAATGCATTAAGGCCGCACCGAGCTTCTTGCGCTAATCGATTTTAGGTATTCTATGCACTCGTGATGTGTGCGTGAGAGGGGCTCGAATCAAAGCCGTGAGGTACTTAACTCCGAGTTAACTGCTAACCCAGGGTTAACAAGTGTCAAAATGTATGGGATTTTTATTAAGTGGGTTAAGACCCAGGGTTACCGATTTAATTTTTTAACCCTGAACTGTGCAAGTGGCCCTTAATGTCGAAATGTCAAATGAAACACTTCAATGCAACATCGTATATATAGCTGCTCATATAGTAACAGTTTGCTGTACAATATTCAAACTTAGGTAGGTTGGAGATTATATTCCTTGACTGTAGTCATCAAGATTTTTCAGGTTGATACCTCTTACGTCAGCTGCCATTTAGGTCAGATTTTCTTTTTCATACATCAGAATTTAAGAAATTCCATATAGGTCAGAAAATCAAAACGGCTGACGTAAGTGGAATGTTTTAATGCTAAATCGCGTTTTTTCCCAATTCTAATGGACACAGAAGGTAGGTTATGTTAAGTTTTCATCGGCCCGAAGGGCGAAAAGCACTCATAAGAAGGAGCTCAGCGTGAGCGGAGCTCCGTCGACACTGTTTCTGAGTCAATTCAAATTGGGAGAACCGACATTGGAATCCAACTAATTGGTCATAGATGACCTAAATGGAACAATTTTTTTTCTGACCTAAGTGGCAGCTGACGTAAGTGGAATAATTCATTTTTCAAGTGTTTTCTTGACACACTAACAAAATGACGATGTATTTAGCCTGCCACGGCAACTTTTTTGTCAACCCCCGTGAATGCTCTTGACAAAGCTTTTTGCCATCAATCGCCGTCTGTCGGGAGCTTTCGTGAGCTTTTATCTAAAGTTTACATAGGAGATGTAAGTGGTGCCTTCTGTAAGCGCCCTGTGTCAACTTCGGATAACTTCGGATAGGGCGTACAAATACTTGGTGATCTGGAAAAATACTTGTCGAAAATACTCGGTGTTTCAATGCATATAATCTGAGCAGTGTGAAGCTGTAACAGTTTATAATAAAATAATAATCATTATAATAAACAAGACTTATCACGCAAACAATATTTACCTCAACGTTTCGGCCACATCGCAGCGACCGTGTTCACGAGTTGATTTAGTATAGATCACGAAAATCAGGAAAGTTCATAAAAGTATATCATCATCCCAGCCTGGGCAGGAACGTACGAGGGGCGTTCAATATAAAGTGAGAATGAGATGCAAACTCTTTTAATATTACGAAATTAAATACTGGCCAGTAAAGCTAATCTATCTAGCTGATTGCTATGAAAAAAAAAACTAACCGTCTTTTGTTTAAAAAAATATACGGTAATTTCTTTGCAATGCTATTGAGTACGTTAGCGAAAATGGAGAAAATTGAACTGCGCGCCGTTATCAAATACTTGTATTTGAAAAATTTTTCTACGGACCAAGTCAATTTGGATTTGCGGGACACTTTAGGGTCTAATGCTCCTCCGTATTCGACAGTCACACGTTGGTGCGCCGGATTTAGACGTGGAAGAACATCGACAATGGACGACCCCCGCTCCGGACGCCCTACTACAGCAGTAACTGAAGAAATTGTGAAAAAAGTCGAAAACTCAGTTTTGGCGGATCGTCGTGTCACAGTTCGTTTTATTGCTGAAAATGTAAAGATTTCAACGGGGAGCGTGCATAATATTTTACATGAACGCTTGGGTATGAAAAAGGTATCTGCGCGTTGGGTACCAAGAATGCTTACTGACACGCAAAAACAAACTAGACTAGAGATTTGTCAAGAAGCTTTGAACCTGATGCAGCAAGACCGGGAACTTTTTTGGCGCGATTTATAACAATGGACGAAACATGGCTCCATCATTACGACCCAGAAACGAAACTGCAGTCTATGACATGGAAAAGGCCATCATCTCCAACTCCGAAGAAATTCAAGGTGAGCCCATCTGCCGGTAAGGTCATGGGCTCTGTTTTTTGGGATGGTAAAGGGGTATTAATGATTGAGTATGTCGAGCATGGAGCCACTATTACGGGCACTTTATACGCCAAATAAATAGCAACATTGTGCAATGAGATCCGCGAAAAACGGCGAGGTAAACTCTCGAAAGTTGTGCTGTTCCACCAGGACAATGCCCCGGCACACAAGTCCGCCGTTGCAATGGCTGCAATTCGTGATGCTGGGTTCGATATCCTTAAGCATCCTCCGTATTCACCAGATCTCGCTCCCAGTGATTTCTACCTATTTCCGAGATTGAAACAATACCTGAGAGGCCAGAAATTTGAAGACGACGACGCGGTAGTCGCTGCAGTACAAGATTTTTTAAGTACTCAAGATGAGACCTTTTCTAAAAATGAAATTTTAAGTTTAGAAAAAAGATATACTAAGTGTATTATGCTAAAAGGTGACTATGTCGAAAAATAAAATGACATTTAGTAAAAGTTGTTTATAACATACTCATTCTCACTTTTTATTGAACGCCCCTAGTATATACGTTCCTGTGCAGGGTACAAGCCTTCTCTCAGAATGAGAGGACTTGGGCTTTAGTTCCCATGCGGCCCCAGTGCGGACTGTGAACTTCTCACACACCATTTAATTTCTTCTGAGATAATACTTTTCCTAACCGTACAGCTTATAAAAAAATTCAAATGTAATTTCGTATAATATAAATACCAAAAAACTCAGAGGTGCGAAATACTTGTTTAGTAATGGCCCCCATTATACCAACTATTAATACCTAGTATTCGCTGACCTTATCCGTAGTCGGCTAATCCGGGGAAGTTCTGTTTGTTATTGCGCTCTAAACTTATGTGTTAGAGTTTCGCATAATACTATGTAATAGGATTTAGTAACTAATTATCATGGTTTGAACCGGGTGGCTTTTGAAATATAGGGTGGATAATGATGAGGCTGTAAATTTTGGCGACAGTATTTACAAGCTTATAGCCGCTGTTTCGCTCGCTTGGTTAGTCGACCAAGACATTTTTTACCACGAAAATACCAGTACTAACAACAACAACCAATTCTTTATAGCCTATGTTTTTGTAGTGGTAGAACAAAGTGGCGTCCACGGACCGGAAGACGCAGTGTAGGTAGACCTCCAACAAGATGGAGCGACGACCTGGTTAAGGTTGCGGGAACGCGTTGGATGCCCAGAGCGCCGGGGGCCCAATACCTCTCCCCCTCCCCTATTCCCTCTCCTTTTCCCAGGGCCGACAACGCATTGGCATCGTGTAAAGCGCTGCGGGTGTCTATGGACAGTGGTGATCATTTAACATCAGGTGACCCACTAGTTCGTTTGTCTGGCCTTTCTAACATAAAAAAAAAAAAAAAAAATGCGGATGGCACGGGACCGATCTGTTTGGAGGCTTATGTTCAGCAGTGGACGTCTTTCGGCTGAAATGATGATGATGAGAACCATGTTGTAGCTCGGTCCGGACCTTTCGGTCCCATCGGCCTTCAGTTCTACGGGCTATGTGCCTGCCCATTGTCACTTAAGTCTAGCGATTCTTCGAGCTATGTCCGTGAATTTAGTTCTTGCGGGGATCTCATCATTTCTAATGCGGTCCCGCAGAGAAACTCCAAGCAGAGCCCTCTCCACCGCCCTCGGAGTGACTTTGAGCTTTCTAATGAGGCCCAACTTTATCAGTTGACACTACCAACCAATAATTCCAAGATTATTTTAGCACTCAAAACCAAGCTTCACTACTTCCCGTAGCATACAAAATGGAACTCTACAAAGTAAAACAGCATTATTTTATTAGTATTAATTGATTGTTGGTATCATACACACTATTCTACTAAACATATTTAAAACTTTCCGTAGATGAAGTCATCACAAAAAACCGTTCCCACGCTGGTCACGGTCCCTGGTTGCACATAACCTTTAAACAAGTAGGGGATACCTACCGTCGTTGGGATACTTAACTATCTTCGTTTTTGTTGGTAAGCAACGTTATACCAATAAAACACGACACAATTAATATTATTTACTAGCTGTCCTAGCCAAAATTGCTTTTACAAAGAGCCACTAGGAAATCGCAGAAGTTTTTATAGTAGGTACCTAAACTAGCTGATTTCGAACATAAAACTACCGTGAAAATCACTCATACTGAAAAAATACGGATATCCCATAACTCTCACTTGAGCTTAAGTGATGAAATGTTATTTTTTGATTGGGTACAAAGGTAGTACCTCTTCAACCTCTTTCTTCTAACTTGTACTTGTAGAGGCCAATGAACCGAAATGAACCGAAGCTCATAGAGAGCTGCAAAACAATGGTGTGAAGATTTCCCACGATTATTGCCTCAGTTACATTTACAAAACATCTTCAAAGAAAACTCAATCTTATTACTATCATCACAAGGCCCTAATATGTGAAAAACTGGTCTCCATACCCCTGCGCACAAATTTGGCTTTAAATAAGGAGGATATAAGGCTGATTGTGGCATAAAGATGTAAAGGTTACATAAAACTCAGGTTACACTGTTCCCATAAGAATCGCGTCAATGGTAGTTAACATTATTTTGCATCGAATTGTATTTGATTCGAAGAAATAATTGACAGCTAAGAAACGGTGATTTCTTTATTCTACTAGAATTACTCAAAGGCAAAATTCGTAATAATTACTATAGTAATAATGGCAAAGAGATGAGCCCATCGTCCGCTGGTGTTGTGGTGTCACCAGTGCAGTCAGTCATCGCAGGGCGGCTTGTGGTGGGCTGTTGGTGCGTAGCGACACCACGAACCTGAGACCTCCAGGAGTACATATTTCAAACTAAATACAAACTGAAATATAGCTGCACAGAAAAAACTCCAGAAAAAAGACCAATGCTGGGAATCGAACCCAGGTCCTCAGCGTTCCGTGCTGCGTGCTTACCCCTACACCATCACTGGTCTAGAAGTTAGCGACGAATTTTTCCCATACATCGTACACTTCAGTCTGTTATAATCACATTAAGCAGTGATAAAGCGCGCATCTATGTTATGCCCTCTACGGAGAGACTTTAACACTCCTTCGGAGCTAACCGCTCACCTGGACCAAGAGATGAAAAAAAATGAAGTTGAAAAAAATAAATAGAAAAAGATACTTCATACTTAACTTGTCCAGGAGTACACATACACACATGTGCTTATACACACTCACACACAGTTAAACACCCACCCCGCCCCTAGTTTGCCTTTGCTGGTCGCTTAGAGTGGAGCGCAAGAGCTAAATTTAATGCTCGAAGGATGGATGTGTTTCCGTAAGAGGCGAACTGGCACTTCGAAGTTTAATGTGCAGGATCACATCTTTATCTTAGCTGTTCCCACTAATTTTGACACTTCGTTACCCCGAGCAGGCAACAGCTTGAGGGCCTAGAGAACGGCGACTCACCGACTACCAAAAGTTCATTTATGAGATACTAGCTGTTGCCCGCGACTCCGTCAGCAAAGAATTCATTTACCGCTATCCCGCGGAAACTATCCAATTTTCCGGGACAAAACTATCTTATGTCCTTTCCGGGGTCTCAAACTATATCTATACCAAATTTCATCTTAATTTGTTTAGCGGTTTAAACGTGAAGAAGTAACAAAAAGACAGACACACTTTCGCATTTATAATATTAGCATTGGGTGGCTATGGGCTGAAGAAGAGAGAGAGAGATGGATTGAAATGGTAGGTAGTGTCCGTCATCTTATTCCATAACCTGGTAATCCTGTCCACAACATCCCAGCCGATAACTCATTCCATGTCGCTTCCTACCTGGCAATAGTTTGGCAAACGTGAAGAACCCGCTGACACATCCTAATGGTGCATAAGGGGATAGACCTCCATTGTTGCGCCCATCTATCATATTACATGGTACCAAAGGCCTATTCATGTTGGTTTTGGCCCCATGAATGCCTTTTAAATGACCGGGTCCCCATGGGCTCGTGACTGCAAATGCATATCAATATTAGTAATTGTTTATTTGTTAATAAATGATCTTAAAACTAGTCTAAATCTTCACTTTCTATCCAGAAATAGTGTGCAAATTTTTCAGATAAACATAAAAAAAAACTTAACTTTTTCTTGGGCGAGGCCTATGTTCAGCAGTGGACGTCTTTCGGCTGAAATATTAATGTTGAAAAAAAAACACATCAAGCGGAAAGTCAGTTTAGTTACATGATAAAAATTCGATATACCAACCATAATTAATAAAAAAAAAATCAAAGGTACAAAGTCGGGTTTGAGCACATGATTTTTTGCTCGAGAGCCCACAGGTCAAAACTTGTGTCAGTAATGTCCTATAGTGGCAACCACAGGTTTTTCATGAATCGATATGAAAGCAGTTCTTTTCGAAATCCACCTCGAAAATATTCTCATTTCATTTTACCAATCTTCGCAGCAGATTCCGATATTCGCACCACATTTATGTCATAAATCTTACATTCCAATATAATAAATTATACCCAAACTGAACACAATATATTTCTTTATCAGATGCATTGCTATCTACTTGAGAAGGGTGAGCTGGGATTATTCTAGATTTATTCCTTCAATGATTGACGGTTCTAGATCCTATTTTTTGGGGGTCCACATTTAAGGCTGCCAAAGGGTTATTACTTATTTATTACTAAAGTACATCGTAATATAATAGACTTTATTAATTATTGTTTATGATACTTATTCAATATTGAAATGTTTTAAATTTTCTGCTAATATTTACATACAACTATCCTAAACTAAAAGTAGTTACAATAAGAAAGAAGAGAAAATAGACAACATGTATTCTATGTGTTTTAAACATGGTAATCCTCATGGCCTATGGCCAGCAGTGGGATCCTTTTTACTAACAGGGGCAGTATGAACGGAACCCTTCGCAAGTGAAGTTGGTTTCGGTCGCTTTTTCATTATGTAGACAGCTGACAGCTGGGATCAAATTAAACGAGTGTTGATTTTCATATCAAAAGCAAAGTTGAAGATTGTGTTAGAGTTTCAGTTTTGGTTTATCTTACCCACTACGGTGGAAAAAGTGAGAGCTGAATATATTCTATTCTCGATAGCATTAATTTTCACTAAAACTGTTATTTAACAAAATGGGTGTTGCTATTTTTTTTTTTTTTTTTTTTTTTTTTTTTATTTTTTTTTTTTTTTTTTTTTTTTTTTTATTTTTTTTTTTTTTTTTTTTGATCACCTAGCAACCGTGAAACAATTCGCAATTTTCAGTCTTTCCTGAATTTATTTATTTTCACCCCTTTTTATTTTCTGATTTTATGTTTTATGCAAAGATATCGCATAGACAACCCTCTGCGGACGTTTTGGGAACCCGGAGCCCGCCGCGCGGGCCTGCCCGCAGCGGCGCAGCGCCCGACACCGTTTTGACAAATGTCAAACTATCAAAATATTTCAACAAAATGTTTATTTCCGAACTTTATTCTTCCATTTTATAATTTATATTAGGTACTCATATAAGGAAACTTAACTGCCCAGTGTGTTGTGCTCACGGAATAGAAAAAACTAGGTTGTGCTTGTGTCCCTGGTGCCTGTGTATTTTGTTTGCCCGTACTTTTTGGTGCCTTGTTTTAGTTTTAGATTTTCATACCTATTTAATTTTACTGTTTTAGACTTAAGTTATTTTATTTTGTGTATTTCTTTTGTAAATGCAAACTGCTACTCAGCCGTGTAATAGCACGTCGACCAATTTCCACTGTCAGGTATGCCGCAAAACTTTCAAAACCATAAGAGGTCGAAATATTCATACAACTAAAGTCCACGGCCATAGTCTTAGCCAAGATGCCATACCTCTTAATAACATCCCAATTACTCCGCTTACCGATCAATCTGCTACTCCGTTCTATCTTCAACTAAGTGAACTTAAAAAAAAAGTCCCTATAGTTAAAAGAATACCCCGGGGGGCCCGGACTATCGCTGCTTCACATCTGGCCCATTTAATTAATAGATGTGTGGATAGCAATACTATCAAAGACTGGCATGATCTTTTGCTTTTTTCTTACATGTCGCTTCACGCACAGGAAGATGGTTCCAACATTTCACTCACCCAAAAAATAAAAAACAACTGTTGTAATAACTGTACTCTTCCATCCATAGTACCAAAACACACCGCTTCGTCTTTTAACCGCAGTAAAACCGTGGAATCGAAAATCAGCGACGGCGATCTGAAAGGCGCCGCTCGTCTCCTTTTCTCAAGCGACGTGCTATCACCGGATACCCCTGACACCCTCTCGGCTCTACAGACGAAACATCCTCCAGGTCCTTCCATTCCCTACTTTTTCGACCCTCCCATGGCAAACCAGGCCTGCCTACAAATAAAAAAAAGAGACGTATACGATGCAATTTTATCATTCAAAACTGGTTCTGCTGCAGGCCTGGACGGACTCTCACCCCAACATTTGAAGGACTTAACCAGTCATTTAGTGGGCGATGCAGGCGAGCGTCTAGTTGATTCAATTGTAAAACTAATCAACCATATGTACTCGGGTAATATCAACCCAAACATTGTTCCAATTTTATATGGCGCAAACCTCATTGCCCTTACCAAAAAGGACGGAGGGGTGAGACCGATTGCCGTTGGTTCCACACTTAGACGTCTCGCCTCCAAAATTGCAGTTAGATATATTACCTTTAAATTACAGTCACTTTTCGAACCTATACAACTCGGTTTCGGCATAAAAGGAGGATGCGAGGCAGCCGTCCACGCCTTGCGTACATATCTCTCCAACGAACCATGTGATGCACTGGTCAAAATTGATGTCAAAAATGCTTTCAACTCTATAAATAGAGACACCTTGCTGACAGAAGTCAAAAACAATGTCCCTGAGTTATACAATTACCTTCTCCATTGTTATGCAGATCCCACTAGTCTTGTATACCGTGACAATGTTTTATCTTCAGAAGTGGGCTGTCAGCAAGGCGATCCTCTCGGGCCGGCAATCTTCAGTTTGGCTATTAACCCTGTTATTCAAAATTTAAAATCCAAATTCAATGTCTGGTATCTAGACGACGGAACCTTAGGAGGTGATCTGGATACCTTACTGTCTGACCTTTCAACAATCAGATCCAAATTCCAAGCAATTGGCCTTGAGTTAAATTTTAGCAAGTGTGAACTTTATGTGCAAAATCCTGACTTAAATTTACTAGATTTAAAAACAAAATTTGATGCACTGACGCCAGACATTAAGATAGTAGACAGATTTTCTCTCAGCCTCCTTGGGTCTCCTATTTTCGAAGAATCCTTTCCGAATTACATTTTAGATTCTATTTCTAAATTCAAAAGGTATGAAAGTCGTTTGCTTGAAATTAGTCCTCATTTCGCATTGACAATTTTAAAATTCTGTCTTTTCGTTCCAAAATTTACTTATGTACTTCGCTGCTGTCCATTCACTAAATTCAAAATTTCACTGTCACAAATGGATGACTTAATCAAAGCGAACCTGGAATCAATTCTGAACATTCAGCTAAGCGAAGAATCCTGGACTCAAGCATCCCTTCCCATTCGCTTTGGTGGGATAGGGATTCGCAAAATTTCTTCTATTTCCGCACCAGCTTTTTTGTCCTCCGCCCATAGCTCGGCAGATCTCATAGGTAAAATCCTGAGGGCTTGCCCTTTAAACTATGAGACTGCGGGTTTAACGGAGGCTAAAAATGATTGGTCTATTGCCTGTCCGGGAAAGGATTTCCCAGAAAATTTAAAATTTCAAAGGTCCTGGGACGACATTCAGTCAAATTTGACTTATGAATTCCTTCTGAGCCGCAGCACGGGCTCTCATCGTGCCAGACTATTGGCTTCAGGTACGAAGGAAGCCGGCTGCTGGTTGCACGCCTTTCCATCAGCCAACACTGGTACTTTTCTAGAGCCCGACACTCTCAGAATTTCCATCTGCCTGCGACTTGGAGTAGCAGTTTGCGCACCGCATAAATGCCCCTGCGGCTTTGAGGTCGACGCGCTGGGACACCACGGCCTTTCGTGCCAGAAGAGCGCGGGCCGCTTCTCTAGACACTCTGCTCTCAATGACATTATCCGTCGCTCTCTTGCCACCGTCAATGTGCCTGCGTTACTGGAGCCATCGGGCATCGCCAGAGATGATGGCAAGAGACCAGACGGAATGTCATTGATTCCGTGGAAATTGGGTCGTGTGCTAGTGTGGGACGCTACTTGTGTAGACACACTGGCTCCGTCCCACATCCGCGGAACAGCAAATCAAGCTGGTGCAGCAGCAGAAGCGGCAGAAAAGCTTAAGAAAAATAAATACAAAGGTCTTGGCTCTGAATACAACTTTGTTCCATTCGGGGTTGAGACCTTTGGTCCGTGGGGCTCCAGCGCAAAAAGTCTTTACAAAGATATTTGTAAACGGCTTTGTGACACTACAGGAGACCAAAGAGCTGGCAGCTACCTCGCACAACGTATCAGCATTGCTATACAGCGAGGTAATGCTGCCAGTGTCTTTGGGTCCATGCCGCGGGGGGAACCTTTTGTTAATTTTATTTAGTTTTAGTTTAAGTTAGTTTTATTTTATTTTATTTATAGTTATAGTATTAATTTATTATTCATTTATTGCTTGGGATTGTTATAAGTAATAAAATACACGTTATAGATTTTATTATTAAACATTAGTAATAAAATGGATAAAAAATTTGAAATTATTAAATAAATTATTTTTCACCTCTCATGCTTTTAAAATGTCACTTTAGTCTGCTCCTTACTTGTCTTTAGGGATTAAACGATTTTTCAGGGTTACGTACCCAAAGAGTAACCGGGACCATATTACTGAGATTCCGCTGTACGTCCGTCTATCTGTCCGTCTGTCACCAGGTTGTATCTCATGAACCGTGATAGCTAGACAGTTGAAATTTTCATAGATGATGTAATTTTAGTTGCCGCTATATCAACAAATAGATACTAAAAATAAAAAAGGAGTCCTGAGTCCTGAATAGCCAATATAAAATGATCTCACACTGGGTACATCAGACAATTTTTAGGGCGTAGAAATAACCTCAATAATACTAACTAAACTGAGCAAAAAAAGATTTAATTTCGTGAAACACGAATAAAGATTACGAATATGAATCTATTTAATGAATTCATTTTAATATGCAAATTCCAATTGGTTTTAAAATAGTTTTCGGAGTTTATGCGCGAAATTACATCCGAAATTTACCATGAGCTTTACGGTGAATTATCGTGAGGGAACCTTTACACACCTGTGATAAATTCAGTGGTGAAGTTCCCAATCTGCACTCGGCTCTCGTGAGAATTACTGCCGAAGCCTTCATTCTGAGAGTCTGTGCCCTGCAGTGGGACGTATATCGACTGTGATAGTTTGAATGTAGTCCACGTGTAATGGCGTCGAAAATGCTAGTTTGCGATTATTTTATAACCAAATCCGTTAAAAACCACAAAAAGACCAGAAACAATACAAAAACATCCCCGAAAAATTCCTATTCCCGCGTTCCGTCTTTATTTATTTAAGTACAAAAACCCTAATGACCTCCCATCAAAGGCGAATAACGGAATGCATAAAACAAACGCCTCGAATCTATTAACCGACTGCGGCGAATCGTGGCAGTTGCTACAATGGCCCTAACGAGGGCAGTGGCAGGTTAGTATGGAGGAGTGACCGCTTAAAAAAAAGTCATAGAGCGAAAATGATTATTCTTTACGTTTGTTGCATGTCGTGAGCGGAAAGTTGATAATCCTTTGAGCCGCACTGACGTTGTACCTAATTATCTAAAAGTGAATGCGACAAAGTTACTAGCTATACTGACCTGGAAATCTAATTGGTTGATTGTACCTACAAATTCATAACATAACATTACTAATGTACGAGGGGCGTTCAATATAAAGTGAGAATGAGATGCAAACTCTTTTAATATTACGAAATTAAATACTGGCCGGTAAAGCTAATCTATCTAGCTGATTGCTATGAAAAAACAAACTAACTGTCTTTTGTTTAAAAAAATATACGGTAATTTATTTGCAATGCTATTGAGTACGTTAGCGAAAATGGAGAAAATTGAACTGCGCGCCGTTATCAAATACTTGTGTTTGAAAAATTTTTCTACGGACCAAGTCAATTTGGATTTGCGGGACACTTTAGGGTCTGATTCTCCTCCGTATTCGACAGTCGCACGTTGGTGCGCCGAATTTAGACGTGGAAGAACATCGACAATGGACGACCCCCGCTCCGGACGCCCTACTACAGCAGTAACTGAAGAAATTGTGAAAAAAGTCGAAAACTCAGTTTTGGCGGATCGTCGTGTCACGGTTCGTTGTATTGCTGAAAATGTAAAGATTTCAACGGGGAGCATGCATAATATTTTACATGAACGCTTGGGTATGAAAAAGGTATCTGCGCGTTGGGTACCAAGAATGCTTACTGACACGCAAAAACAAACTAGACTAGAGATTTGTCAAGAAGCTTTGAACCTGATGCAGCAAGACCGGGAACTTTTTTTGGCGCGATTTATAACAATGGACGAAACATGGCTCCATCATTACGACCCAGAAACGAAACTGCAGTCTATGACATGGAAAAGGCCATCATCTCCAACTCCGAAGAAATTCAAGGTGAGCCCATCTGCCGGTAAGGTCATGGGCTCTGTTTTTTGGGATGGTAAAGGGGTATTAATGATTGAGTATCTCGAGCATGGAGCCACTATTACGGGCACATTATACGCCAAACAAATAGCAACATTGCGCAATGAGATCCGCGAAAAACGGCGAGGTAAACTCTCGAAAGTTGTGCTGTTCCACCAGGACAATGCCCCGGCAAACAAGTCCGCCGTTGCAATGGCTGCAATTCGTGATGCTGGGTTCGATATCCTTAAGCATCCTCTGTATTCACCAGATCTCGCTCCCAGTGATTTCTACCTATTTCCGAGACTGAAACAATACCTGAGAGGCCAGAAATTTGAAGACGACGACGCGGTAGTCGCTGCAGTACAAGATTTTTTAAGTCCTCAAGATGAGACCTTTTTTAAAAATGGAATTTTAAGTTTAGAAAAAAGATATACTAAGTGTATTATGCTAAAAGGTGACTATGTCGAAAAATAAAATGACATTTAGTAAAAGTTGTTTATAACATACTCATTCTCACTTTTTATTGAACGCCCCTAGTATAATGTATGTGTTTGTAATTACTATGGGGAAAGAACATTGGACTATTTTGGACTCTCGAATTTTTAATACCATAAAGTTTCCGTATGATAATAAAAAAATAAATAATAAATATTAATAAATATTAGGGTACAATCTTACACAAATCGACCTAGTCCCAAACGGGAACGTATCAAAATATATAAAGTTTAAAACGAATAATGGACGAAATACATAATGGTCATAATACATACTAAAATTTTCCATGAAACTATTGATTAAACGAACTTTTTTAATCGTGTAATCTACAGATCGGTTTAGGTTAGGTTAGGTTTATTTTATGAAAATGCTCTAGAGTTAAGAATTTCCAAGAAAATTGGTTTATATCAAATGACCATTATGTATTTCATCCATTATGACTTTTAAACTTTATATATTTTGATACGTACCCTCCCAAACTAAGCAAAGCTTGTACTATGGGTACTAAACGACGATAAACATACTTATATAGATAAATAAATACTTAAATACATAGAAAACATCCAAAACTCAGGAACAAATATTCGTGCTCATCACACAAATAAATGCCCTTACCGGGATTTGAACCCAGGACCTTTTGCTTCGTAGGCAGGGTCACTACCAACTAGGCTAAAGCGGTCGCTATAATATAAGTAAAGCAACATTTAAGATTAAGCTGAAAAATGCACTATTAGAGGCGTATATCAAGTAGCAAAAGTGGTTCGTAATTTAACTTGCTTCGTCTTAGTGTTAAGATGCATGTCTTCGCTAATTATTAATTTTAATATCATTAGCATTAGAATAACTCTAACCTTATAACCTTTTTAAGTAGTAATGTGATTTGAGCGTGGCGCGCCAACAAACTGGCCACTCCAGTTTGGCGCATTTAGTGAAATTTAAATTGTATTTGTTTTTTATATGAATAAATGATTTCTATTCTATTCTATTCTAAGTAGGTAGTATACCTAATTCCGTATGCTGACTAAAACTTCCTAATCCATATATAATCCCATCAAAGTCAGCCGATACTAGGTCATCCTGTCCCGCGGGAATTCTGTAAAAGCGTGTCTATCCTGCTTGGTACTCATTATGCAATGCCAGTTTCGTATCACTGGCACAATTCCCAAATGGGATAAGTAGAATGCATGGAGTATGTTACCAACTGGAGGTCCCTTTCATTTTGAACATGAGACTACTAGACTCCTAGTGAAAACAGTAGGGTAGACTGGGTACGTAAAGGTTCGTGTTTTCTCATAGGGTACTTATATAAAATCCTAGAATTTAATCACATAAAATATCCAAACCTGTTTAGTGTAATTATAGTAGTTCCAATCATTTATTTTCTCGATGACAGCTCCCGTAGAATGTAACTGCGTTTAGTTACGCAAAAATTAACTTTTAAATGCGATATAAAAAAATACGACAACTGCCTAATTTTGTTCCTTGATCCCATATAAAATAAAATAAATAAATCTTTATTCAAAAATACTTTAAATCTTTATTCAAAAATACTTTTACAATATAACATCTTTAGTCTAAACATACAAAAGGTAAGAAACACTTATGCCTGAACTAGGATTTTCCTGTGTTTCAGGCGAAAAGGACTTATAAACTATCTTAAATTAACACTCGCAAAATACAGTAGTACTTAATAACTTAGCTAAATTACAAAACACTATAAATAACAAAATATGAAAAATGTTCATTTCGAAATAACCAATAGTTTCTCTGTATCTTCGTAGGATAGTTTTTGAAGTTCATCTTGAAGAATTTTCTTAGTATTTTTATAAGTAAGAGGATATATGCCCCACTTGGCGTTTAATCTATTGTAAAGAAATGGTCCTAAGAATACGTAAAATCTGGAAGAGAAGGCATGTTTTTTTCCCATATTTCGAGGGCAAACTATATCTTTCCGCCTTTTGTTAGTAGATTCAATGCTGTAGGGGAGTGCAGCGTGATGTTTGAGGGCTGTGCTCATTATTCATCTAAGACACATTGAGTCCATATATGCAATATTTTCTTTTTAAAGTACGATAAATAATAAACGTTTTAATTAAGTTACATTCGATGGCAATACAAATGTCATGTTATGATTGCCATAGAATGTAACTTTATTAAAACGTTTATTATTTATCATACTTTTTAAAAAAACTACTGCATATATGGAATCAATTTGTCTTAGATGAATATTATATGTATAGGATCAAGGAACAAAATTAGGCAGTTTTCGTATTTTTTGTACCTCGTATTTAAAAGTTAATTTTTGCGTAACTAAACAATGTTACATTCTACGGGAGCTGTCATCGAGAAAATAAATGATTGGAAATACTATAATAACAAAACCTCAGCCCAAGTATTGCACTTCCGATCTCTCGCGATGTATGTCGAGAATTGCCAAGTGCCAAAGTGGAAATAATCTTACTGTAGAGCCTGTCTAATTAAAATGACGCGCCACACCACCGCATTTACGCACAGGATTTGAAAGTAGAAAACGGCCCTAAATACAGATTCAATAGGTTCAAAATCCTGTGCGTAAACGCGGCGGTGGGGACGTCATTTTAAATTGGACAAGCTCTACGTATAACTCACGTCTATGATCGAGGTTAGCTCGACATGTTTCGGGCTAATTTGTAGCCCTTAAGGCCCTACTGGGTTTTTGACGCATTTATTGCATTCATTTAATCTCGTGCTGTATCATTACTAGCAAAGCTTTAGTAATGAAATTCATATGTGAGATATTTAAGGATTCACTCTAATGACAAGTGTTTATAGAAACATGATTACTTTTAGTTTGCTCGATGGAAAAAAAAATAAAAGTCGTCTCTAAAAAATAAAATAAATTCGTAGTACGACGCTAATACTGCAGGGCAGGTCATGACTTTTAGAATGTTAATAAAACACAATGTTTTCTAGGGCGTAGTGTTGCTACATTTTTAAAATGTGTATTTGTTTTATTAATACGATGAAAATACCTAAATCCTCTCCTATAGCCTCGAAGAAGCTCGGCGTGCTCAACAGATCGAGACGGTATTTCACTCCAGCCCACCGCCTTCAGCTTTATAAGGCGCAGGTTCGCCCACATATGGAATACTGCTCTCATCTGTGGGCGGGGGCTCCCCGGTACCAGCTTCTCCCTCTGGATCGCATACAACGGAGAGCGACTCGAATAGTCGGCTGCCAACGAACTTCTGATGGGCTTGATTCCTTGGCGCTGCGTAGAGATGTAGCTTCACTGTGTATCTTCTATCGCATGTACAACGGAGAGTGCTCCGAGGAATTATTCGGGTTGATCCCTGCCGCATCCTTCCGCCACCGCCCTACGCGACAACACTTCCATCCTCACCATCTGGATGGTTGGTTGTCTTCTGCTGTGCGTTTTTCCAGAAATTTCCTGCCTCGCACAGCAAAGCTCTGGAATGAGGTTCCTGCTGCGGTATTCCCGGACCGATATGACCTTCAAGCTTTCAAAAAAAGAGCGTACTCCTACCTAAAAGGCCGGCAACGCACTTGTGACTCTTCTGATGTCGCAGGTGTCCATGGGCGACGGTAATCGTTTACCATCAGGCGATCCGTCTGCTCGTTTGCCCCCTATATCATAAAAAAAAAAAAAAAAAAAATACACGCGCAGTCTAATCAACCTATCTTGAGCCACCGGGTTCCCCCTATGTCCGCGTGAGTGCTGCTTTAGTTCTCCTTCGGCCATCGGACGGGGAGCTCGTGTCGCTCGCGCTTACGCACGGCTTTGATTCTAGCCACTCTCACGCACACATACACGAGTGCATAGAATACCTAAAATCGATTAGCGCCAAAAGCTCGGGGGTCTTAATCTTGGATAGTACACGTCACAGCAATGCAGTGGCAATGCGCGTTTGGCAGCAGCCGCTGTAGCTTCTCTATCCATCCATCCCAGCCTATATACGTCCCATTGCAAGGTACAGGCCTCCTCTCAGAATGAGCGGGCTTGCGCCGTAGTTCCCACGCGGACCCAGTGCGGATTGGGAACTTCACACACACCATTGAATTTCTTCGCAAGTGTATGCAGGTTTCCTCACGATGTTTTCCTTCACTGTAAAGCTCATGGTAAATTTCAAATACAATTTTGCACAAAAACCCCTAAGCGATCGAGCTCTAAGGATGTAGAGTCTGTCTCCTTGCTTAGCGAGCCCGTTTTGCCTCAAATGACTCTCAATACAAAATCAATGACTTTTTACGGAATCAGAGCTCCCGGCTCCCGGTGTCCGTTTGGTGCAAGTCAAGAGAGATAGAATCTAAATAAGTAAATAAATATAATAAAAATAAATAAATAAATATTAGGGAACAATCTTACACAAATCGACCTAGTCCCAAACTAAGCAAAGCTTGTACTATGGGTACTAGACGACGATAAACATACTTATATAGATAAATAAATACTTAAATACATAGAAAACATCCATAACTCAGGAACAAATATTCGTGCTCATCACACAAATAAATGCCTTTACCGGGATTCGAACCCAGGATCTCTTGCTTCGTAGGCAGGGCCACTACCAACTAGGTTAAAGCGGTCGTTATATCATAGTAACAATTGACACCAATCGATCTAGTCCGAAACTAAGCAAAGCTTGTACTATGGGTAGGTACTAGACACAAATATACTTATATCAATAGACAAATACATACTTAAATACATATTAAACGATTAAGGCTGGAGAACAAAACATTCTTATTTTTCATACAAATTATCTGCCCTGACTAGGACCGAACCCGGGCCCTCAAGCTTTATCTAACCACATATCCAGTCGTCAAGAAGAAATTTAAAATTAAAAGCGAAACAAAATTGTATGGCCCCCTTTTGATAAATGCTGTAAGTCAGAGTCTTAATCATCATCATCATCCCAGCTTGTATACGTCCCACTACAGGGCACAGGCCTCCTCTCAGAATCACTTAATACTTGACACTAACTATCGTTAGTTAGCCATGAACCTCGAAATCATTAAGTCCCTGTGGCTTTTCTCGTGTTCACGTTTTGCCGCGATCTCAAAATTTCTGACTACATTTTTTTTTATATTCGACCAGAACATTCATATTTTTCATACAAATATCTGCCCCAACCGGGAATCAAATCCGGGACCTCAAGCTTCATAGTCAGGTTCTTTAACCACTAGGCTATCCGGTCGGTCAATCTCGGTCGGTGTATCTTAATATTTTTATGTATGTAAAACTATTTACTGTACATTAAAAACAGATGTACTAAGGCATTTGTAATTTTTGACGACCAGATGGCCTAGTAGGTAGAGAACCTGACTACGAAGCTTAAGGTCCCGGGTTCGATTCCCGCGTCGGGGCAGATATTTGTATGAATAAATACGAATATTTGTTCTCGGGTCTTGGGTGTTCAATATGTATTTAAGTATGTATCTATCTATATAAGTATGTTTATCCGTTGCCTTGTACCCATAACACAAGCTATGCTTAGCTTACTTTGGGACTAGGTCAATTGGTGTGAATTGTCCCGCGATATTTTTTTTTTTTTTTTTTTTACATTAAAAAGTTTACATTATAAATAAAAACAAACAAATCGCTACCGCTAGAACCTTGTCCCTCAAACCGTTGGTTCCTGTCTTCAAATGAGACACATTCAGAGTTCTTAGTCTTAAGAAAACCGTTTTACCTTATTCGTTTCGTCAATATTACCGGTAATTGAACTCCACGTATTTCAGAAGGGCCTAAGTCACTGGGTACCTATGGCACATACGCCCTTTGGTTTTTATACTGTAGGAGGAGCGCGATACGTACTAAAAGGTCGTAAGTCTTTGGTAATGTGTGGCGCTTATGACGATATATCGTAACTGTTTGGGTTAGCGTTATAAAAGGGCGTATGTCGTGCAGTAAATGAGTCGCTTATGACGTTACGTCGCTAGTAGAGGGACTTACTGATTTACTTAACTTTTTATGCTGTTTACTTTCGCGACTGATTTTTGAAGTAAAGGGAGGTATTTATTTTGTTTTGTGAGGAAGTTTAATAAGTGATACACGCATAGTCGTCGTTAGGCTTTATCATCATCATCATCATTTCAGCTGTAAGGCGGCCTCCAAACGATCAATTATATTGCGCAATATTGCGAATTGTGCAATATTATTGACCGTTTAGAGTTAATATTGGAGATTGCGCAATGATTGACCGAAAGTTTGAGCGAGTTTAATTTTTATTGCACCATATTTTCCATTGCATCGTTTAGAGTTAGTATTGTGCAAAATAATTCAGTCTGTTGTTTACGAAAACATTGTGCAGTTCGTATTATCGTGTAATATAATTGCTCGTTTGGATCCAGAGCGCCTTTCAATCTTATTGTACAATAAAAACTATTGTACAATGTTATTGTAGAGGTAGGTCTAGGGGCCGCCTAAGATGTCCACTGCTGGACATTGGCCTCCCTCATTTATACTCAATAGATTTGTATGGATTTGTGTGGTTTGATAGCCGGGACCATTTTGTAACAGCATTTGTACCTATTTCTGTTTGTAATTTTACTATAAGCCTGTGTACTATGTGCTATTTAATTGTTGTTATAAATTAATGTTTTTCTTTCTTTCTTTCATTAGGCGGGTTTGGACCGTAATATTATGGTTGTTATGGTAAAATCATGAAATAAATTATCCAGGACTATATCATAGAAGTATTATTTTCCAACAAAAAACTATTGAAATATTCCATTTCCAACAAAAAAATGATTTTTTTTTCGTTTCGGTCATAAAAAAAAACAATCAAAAGAGAAAAAAATAGAACCGAATTGATAACCTTCTCCTTTTTTTTAATCGGTTAAAAGAGTATTGTAAACAGGCGGTCTTATCATATAAAAGCGATTTCTACTAGACAACTACATGCAGAATATAAACATGTTAAAGTGAACCTCTACATACAATACATTCTTGCCTAGTTTCACTTAGGGGGTGTATTTCAAACTCCTCACTGGCCGGGGCGATAAATTTCGCACGACTGAGAATAGGTCACTTCCACCTGAGAGTTAGAAACGTTATTTATTGCCTGATGGTAGCTGAAACAAATTGTTTGGCTTAAGGAACTGTGTTCAGGGAGTTTCGTGAGTGTACGTATGTATGTAGGTACAGTCTCGGACAAACAGGGATGACGACATCATAAAATCAATAAATTCTAAGACGAGTTACTATTAACAATTAAGAGGATACGATGGCCGAGAGACTTTTGAGAAATAGGTATTTTAATGAAATGTCGCTGTCTCGCTCGAACCTCTCCGTGTCAGTACAGCGAGAGCGGGACAACTGCAGCTCAGACCGTTAATAGGCGCGTAAAATTGATCAAAACAGCATTTCGTAGTCCCCTGTTTTCTTCTCGAAAACTGTACCAATAAAAATATTTATTTCAAAAATAATTAGAGGACAGATTTAACTATGCCCCTATGTTTTCTTTTTTTTGTTTATATAAGGGATTATTTTCTGATGAGTGTCTTAAAATGACGTTCAAATTGGGCAATTTTTTCAGTTTCTGATAGCTCTTATTTCTTATGTTCATTTAGGTGTACTTTCGTTTGGCAAATTACGTTTTCCAAACTGATTCATTTGGCAAATGTTTCATTTCTCAAATGTTTATTTTTTCTGAAACTGTAAACTATTCAGGATATATTTCAGAACTATTTTGTAGGTTAGGTTAGGTTAGGTTAGGGTTGTTTTATAACAATCCTGAAAAGTTTACAGTTTCAGAAAAAATAAACATTTGGGAAATGAAACATTTGCGAAGTGAATCAGTTTGGGAAACGTAATTTGCGAAACGGTTTACTAATGTTTCGCAAATTACGTTTCCCAAACTGATTCACTTCGCAAATGTTTCATTTCCCAAATGTTTATTTTTTCTGAAACTGTAAACTTTTCAGGATTGTTATAAAACAACCCTAACCTAACCTAACCTACAAAATAGTCCTGAAATATATCCTGAATAGTTTACAGTTTCAGAAAAAATAAACATTTGGGAAATGAAACATTTGCCAAATGAATCAGTCTGGGAAACGTAATTTGCCAAACGAAAGTACACCGATTTTTTGACTATTTTTATCGACCTCCGCATAAAATCCGGACTTTCAATTTTCCGCATTTCTCCACGACCTATGCACAATAATTGGTTCACGATTGAATACTTTCGATCACTATTTTGGAACTGCTTCTTGGAAAACGCAAAGCAAACGAAACGCAAACGGTTAGATTTAATTTGACATTGACAGAAGCGACAGTTGAATTCGTTTTTTTTCTATTTCTTCTTAGTACTGAGCACGAACCGCTTGTCAGCCATAAAATCTCACAAATGTCATCTCGAACACTTAAAAAAATATTTCCAATAAATAAAAGGAGATAAAAACGTATTATACCGGTCGCGCTAATTTATCCAGGGAACACGTCATTGAAAGCCGGAATATACTTGAGTCTCAAATTGAGATCATGCTGAAGCATGTCGCAGATTGGGGTAGACTAAACTTAGTTCAGTTTAATGCCCAAAAGACTCAAGTATGCGCGTTCTCCACTAAAAAGGATCCCTTTGTTGTTTCGCCTTGTTTTGATGGTACTCCCCTTGATGCCAAATCGTCTATTGGGATCCTGGGTGTCGACATTTCGAGTGATGTTCAGTTTCGTGGTCATTTGGAAGGCAAAGCTAAGTTAGCTTCTAAAAAATTGGGGGTGCTTAATAGAGCGGGACGGTACTTCTCGCCAGCCCATCGCTTACAACTTTATAAGGCGCAGGTTAGGCCGCACATGGAGTACTGCTCTCATCTCTGGGCTGGGGCACCCAAGTACCAAATTTCTTCCATTTGACCGCATCCAACGTAGAGCTGCTCGATTTGTCGGTAATCAGGCACTCTCTGGCCTACTCGATCCTTTGGCTTTGCGGAGGGATGTGGCGTCTCTCTGTATATTATACCGTATCTATCATGGGGAGTGTTCTGACGAACTGTTCGAATTGCTGCCTGCGGCTAAATTCCACTACCGCACTTCGAGGAACCGTTTGTCTTTCCATCCTCACCATCTTGATGATTGGCATTCTAGTACCAAGACACTGCTGAAGATAGGCCTCCCCCAAGTCTGACCAAACAGCGATATCCCGTGCCGTCCGCAACCAACGCGTACCTGCAATCTTAACCAGGTCGTCACTCCATATTGATCGAGGCCTACCTACACTGCGTCTTCCGGTCCGTGGATGCGACTCGAGAACCTTTTTGCCCCATCGGCCGTCAGTTCTACGAGCGATGTGCCCGGCCCACTGCAACAACTTGAGTCTGGAGCTATGTCGGTGACTTTAGTTCTTGCGTGGATTTCATCAATCATCAATCATTCGGTTATTGTAAATAGACATTGACGGTCCCCTAAATTTAATTGTGCTTGGTATAGATATAGAATTATAGATAATCGATTTGTAATAAACCAAACCTAACCCGTAACCCCGACCTTTGTCAATCCAGAACCGACCCCAAACTGATACAGCCATGTTTCACCCCCATCAAACGTAACTAAGGAATCCTTCACACTAAAACTTAACCAACGCATCGTTTACGCAACGGTGTGTTTATTGCGTTAAATTTAAAGTGCGTGTTAGATATACTAAGTAATAGAAACTATTATAATATTATTAGACATGTAAGGTGATAAAATATATTGGTAAAATAAGTAAAAAGTAAGTAGGTGCGGTAGAGGGCATAACATAGATGCGCTTTATCACTGCCTAAATGTGATTGTAACAGACTGAAGTGTACGATGTATGGGAAAGATTCGTCGCTAACTTCTAGACCAGTGATGGTGTAGGGGTAAGCACGCAGCACGGAACGCTGAGGACCTGGGTTCGATTCCCAGCATTGGTCTTTTTTCTGGGGTTTTTTCTGTGCATCTATATTTCAGTTTGTATTTAGTTTGAAATATATGGTTTCACGGGATGACCGTAAAAGTAATAAAAAAATGAAGTTGAAGAAAAATAAAAAAAATAAAAAAATAAAAAAATAAAATAGAAAAAGATACTTCATACTTAACTTGTAAAATAAGTAAGTAAATGAGATATAATTATGGTCAAGCGAAATAATAATTAAGATACTTTCCGATTGTCTAACACTGGTGACGTCAGTTGTTTGCGACTCACCCACACGGCAAGGCAAACCTATAAAAGGCCTTCTTAGGCCAGGTAGAGGGCACTTTGTTACGAGCCGTCACCGAGGTCACATGACAGTTAAGTACTTTGTCTGTATACTTATAAATGGCTATAATTTGTTGCTATATCCTTCATATATAAATATATTAATAATTGACGTAAAAACTTATAACTTATATTATTGTTAACGTGTAAATGTATAAAAATATGTTAATGAATGTTTGAATTATGTAAGTGACGTAATTATATTGATATATGTCGAGTATCTTATGTGTTGTTGTTATTTGTTATCTTTAAAAAGCTATTATTTCCTTGGATGATAAGATTTGTTTCAATATAAGCGTTTTCTTGAAACATGATTAGACATGTTTGTTTTACTTACCAAATACATATATCTTAACCCATCATAAACCTATTATTTCATACTTCGTTACCTCTTGGCTCCGCTAAATAAGAGAATATTAGTTAATATCTTATATGTGACTTTGACCCTTTCTAACATGCGCTTCCATTAAAACGGAGCAGAGACGTGTAGAATCCGACCAATCGCATTTCGGTCGATGTCAGCTGAATTTTTCTTTATTTAAGTTCTACTGTCTATCTTTTAATACGTAGGTATGCACTGCTGGGGAATGGAATTCCCTTCCATCGTCGAATAAATTTAATTGAAATAAATTGGCAAGCATAGTTGCCCAAATCATGTGAGTGAACCAGAGAGATACACCTTTGGCCTCATCTGCATTTTTCATCAGGTAAGATCAGCCGTAGGTCGTCCACTGCTGGACATATGCCTCCCTCATTGACGCCCAATCATTACGGTTGGAAGCGACTTGCATCCACCCTGAACCTGCGGCCTTCACCAAATCGTCCGTCCATCTCGTTGGTGGACGACCCACGGTGCGCCCCAACTTCCATCTGTTCTTCGTGCTATACTTATATATTCACGAGTTAGTTTTATGTAAAAAAAAACAGTTCTTGAGGTGCAGCCATGTGACAGACAGACAGTGATTGTCATTTTTTTGTCAGACTTATTTCGCTTTATTTTCAACAAAAAACCAAATCCAAAACCGCAAACATGAATTAACGCAACACATGCGTTACGGCAGCGTATTTCGATTAGTGTACTCGATCCCTTTGTCTTTCAAAACTACAGCTCAGACAATAATCAAACTCGGGTTAGACAATAATCAAAGTCGGGTTAACGTGTTCTCGATTGAGACGGAATAATTTATCGCACTGACTCTTGCCGGGCCCGGTGGAACTTGTAACTGGTGTTTAATTGACAGTTAAAATGGCGAGTTGCCGAGTAGCAGGTAGTTTGTTTGACAATAGTTCAAGTCAGGGTTTTAAACGGTTTTTGGTGCCATGTTTTGCTGTTTGTTTTATGCTTTGATACTTAGTCGATTTAATTGCTTTCTGTATTAGTAGTCAACATTAGATATTCCTATGTTTATGAAATGTATAACGGGCATTTCAAAAAAAAATATACCCTTTACTTTTTTTTTCAAATGAGGATATTTTGGGGACTTCTTACTCAGAATCATGAGCACTAAGTATAATTTTGAATTGATGCACGAATATCAACAACTCAAAGAGAGTCACTGGTCTGTTGCCAGCCTTTAAAGGAAGTATATCTAGACGGCCGGATAGCCTAGTTGTTAGAGAACCTGACTACGAAGCTTGAGGTCCCGGGTTCGATTCCCGGTCGGGGCAGAAATTTACGTGAAAAATACGAATTTTTGTGCTCGAGTCTGGGATTTTTAATATGTATTTATCTATATAAGTATGTTTATCCGTAATCTAGTACCCATAGAACAAGCTTTGCTTAGTTTGGGACTAGGTCAATTGGTGTGAATTTTCCTGTGATATATATATTTTTTTTATATCTTCTCTTCTAATATATACAAATCTCGTGTCACGGTGTTTGTTATCGAACTCCTCCGAAACGGTTTGTCCGATATTTATGACATTTTTTGTCTTTATTTGGTGGGTCTAAGAATAGGTCGTAGGCTATTTTTCATAGTCCTATTCTTCGCAGACGGAGTCGCGAGTAACATCAGAGCTAGTCTAATGTATAAAAATCTCGTTTGTATGTTTACGGTGTTTGTTATCGAACTCCTCCGAAACGGTTTGACCAATTTGTATGAATATTTTTGTCTATTTTTGGTAGGTCTGAGAATAGGCCTTAGGTTATTTTTTATACCATTATTCTTCGCAGACGGAGTCGACGGGCAACAGCTAGTAAATGCATAAAAATATCCATGTCACTTAGTAGAAAGCAATAAAAAAGTTACAAAACATATCACTTTGAAATTGAAATGCATTTCAACCTTTACCCTTTAAATTTAACTCTTTTAGTGCTTATACAACCAAAGCCTTTAGTAAAGGCTACTATTATTATGTATTCCAGGCCAAAGGCATCTTCATTACATCTTGGCACCACCAAACGTTCATCTCAGTCCGTGAGGAAGTCATCCGAGTATCTCCGAAGTCACGTCCCTCGTTTAATCTCGCCCATCTGAGTAAATCTCAATTTGCTTGCGATAGCCAATCCGACTACTGACTCTTCATTAATCTCGTTACCAGAATTAAATGGCTCAGTTATTAAGGTCTGACCTGGAATTTGCTGAGAATATTGGCTACAGTGAGAAATGGCTAACATAAAAATTTAAGCTAATACTATAGACTGCCGTTTGTGTCGTCGCAGTGTGTATATATTTTATGTTTGATAAACAAGAAAGAAAGTATTTTATTCGTGACAACATTCAAATGAATTTCGAAGTCACGGACATAGCTCGAAGAATCGCTAGACTTAAGTGGCAGTGGGCAGGGCGCATCGCTCGTAGAACTGACGGCCGATGGGGCCGAAAGGTTCTCGAGTGGCGTCCGCGGACCGGAAGACGCAGTGTAGGTAGGCCTCCAACAAGATAGAGCGACGACCTGGTGAAGGTGGCGGGAACGCATTGGATGCGGATGGCGCAGGGCCGATCTGTTTGGCGAGCTTTAGGGGAGGCCTATGTTCAGCAGTGGACGTCTTTCGGCTGAAATGATGATGATGATGAACATTAAAATTAAAATCAAACAAGAATAAAGGTCGATTCATTATCTACAGACACCGAAGGTATCAGATACGTGGCGTGGCAGACAAAGTAATATTCTTCTATAATAATAGAATAGAATAGAATCATTTATTTCTGTTTAGAGTTACATTTAAGTACAATTTGTATTAATTGTGCCAAATTACAGAGCAGTTTGTCGGCACTTTAGCTCTTGGTTTATGAAATTACAAGCAACGCTAAACATAGGTATAGTTAGTATTAAAATTTGAAATGGTTAGTGTTATGTTATAAGTGATAACTTATGACATTGTACAAATTTAAACTATTTAATTATTATAACTAGCATGATACATATGCACCGCACTTGTTGCTAAACAATTAATTTGTAATGATCAATAAACAACTTTTTAAATTTTAACTTAAATGAATGTTTTTTTGTCATTTTAAATCCCTAATGAGTTCACTCGGTAATTCATTATAAATTTGAGGAAGCAGGTAACTACTAGTTCTACGACCATAATAGTTGGTGAAGGTCGGCGTGACATATGGTTTAATCTTTTTGGGAATACTTGAGTAAAAGTGCTTAAGTGTCTTCCTATTTGCATATTTTCCTTCCTATTTAATTATTCCCTTAGGCATATCGAATACCTAAGTGTAAATATAAATAAATGTCTCTCTAAATATCCTGTATTGATTCAGGCGTTATTATTTTGCTCGTCCGTGAAGTATTGAAGTTACTTAGTTAGTTGAAATATTCTTTTTCACG
This sequence comes from Archips crataeganus, assembly GCA_947859365.1. Lineage (NCBI taxonomy): Eukaryota > Metazoa > Arthropoda > Insecta > Lepidoptera > Tortricidae > Archips > Archips crataeganus. The sequence goes on along the minus strand of OX402071.1, from coordinate 1,853,557 downwards.
CAATTTCCCCTCCCTGCCTCCGGATAATAAATAAAATTCAGTAACACAAACGTAACTAAACCCACAATCGTCATAAACAAAAATTCAAAAATCCATTTTGTTTGGACGTAAATAGGCTGGGATGATGATTATGAATATAATATTTTTTTTTTCTGTATTTATTTGGTGATCAATAAAGAATATTTGTATTGTATTGTATTGTATGATAATGGAATAGCACAGATATATTTTTCCGTAACTCTGACTGAAAGTTCCAAAGGATGCTGTAAAATAATCTTGATGCTGCCGCAGATTTCTCCAACAAAAGCATATAATCTCAACAAGCCGTTAGCTTGGAAATGTCCTGGATATCTTTATTAAAGTGTAGGGAACTTTTATCACCTGGCAGCAGGTAATGGCTAAGCTGCTTTCAGTTTTTAGTGTTAGAGTAAGCTTTTATAAAGACGGAACAGATATGCATTGTTTAAAAAATCGAATTAGTTCAAATCCGGTGTACTTCCGTTTGGCAAATGATTATTCCCAAACTGATTCATTTGGCAAATGTTTCGTTTCCCAAATGTTTATTTTTTCTGAAACTGTTAACTATTCAGGATATATTTCAGTACTATTCTGTAGGTTAGGTTAGGTTAGGTTTGTTTTATAACAATCCTCAAAAGTAAACAGGTTAAAAAAAATAAACAGTTGAGAAAATATTTAATACAGGAAAAACCTTAGGGAAAAACACTAGCTAGAAACAAGAGAAGAATCCGGTAAGAATTTCATGAAGGTTTTTTTTTCAAACAGGTGTACAACTGACTGACGATCTGATTTAATTATTGATCTAATGATATGACAGCCTGCTGTAGGTAAATAATAATTTTATGAGTAATTCAGTAACAATAAAAATAGGTTGGTTTAACGACCGCTTTAGCCTAGTTGGTTGTGACCCTGCCTACGAAGCAAGAGGTCCTGGGTTCAAATCCCGGTAAGGGCATTTATAGTACCCTAGTAAAATGATCGGTATTCTCTAAGAGAAATCCGTTTTCTCATAGCTCTCAGGTATTCACTGACTAAAGTACGAGGGGCGTTCAATATAAAGTGAGAATGAGATGCAAACTCATTTAATATTACGAAATTAAATACTGGCCGGTAAAGCTAATCTATCTAGCTGATTGCTATGAAAAAAAAACTAACTGTCTTTTGTTTAAAAAAAATATACGGTAATTTCTTTGCAATGCTATTGAGTACTCTAGCGAAAATGGAAAAAATTGAACTGCGCGCCGTTATCAAATACTTGTATTTGAAAATTTTTTCTACGGACCAAGTCAATTTGGATTTGCGGGACACTTAAGGGTCTAATGCTCCTCCGTATTCGACAGTCGCACGTTGGTGCGCCGAATTTAGACGTGGAAGAACATCGACAATGGACGACCCCCGCTCCGGACGCCCTACTACAGCAGTAACTGAAGAAATTGTGAAAAAAGTCGAAAACTCAGTTTTGGCGGATCGTCGTGTCACAGTTCGTTTTATTGCTGAAAATGTAAAGATTTCAACGGGGAGCGTGCATAATATTTTACATGAACGCTTGGGTATGAAAAAGGTATCTGCGCGTTGGGTACCAAGAATGCTTACTGACACGCAAAAACAAACTAGACTAGAGATTTGTCATGAAGCTTTGAACCTGATCAACAAGACCGGGAACTTTTTTTGGCGCGATTTATTACAATGGACGAAACATGGCTCCATCATTTCCTTTTCCATGCCATAGACTGCAGTTTCGTTTCAGGGTCGTCCCTGAAACGAAACTGCAGTCTATGACATGGAAAAGGCCATCATCTCCAACTCCGAAGAAATTCAAGGTGAGCCCATCTGCCGGTAAGGTCATGGGCTCTGTTTTTTGGGATGGTAAAGGGGTATTAATGATTGAGTATCTCGAGCATGGAGCCACTATTACGGGAACTTTATACGCCAAACAAATAGCTACATTTCGCAATGAGATTCGCGAAAAACGGCGAGGTAAACTCTCGAAAGTTGTGCTGTTCCACCAGGACAATGCCCCGGCACACAAGTCCGCCGTTGCAATGGCTGCAATTCGTGATGCTGGGTTCGATATCCTTAAGCATCCTCCGTATTCACCAGATCTCGCTCCCAGTGATTTCTACCTATTTCCGAGATTAAAACAATACCTGAGAGGCCAGAAATTTGAAGACGACGACGCGGTAGTCGCTGCAGTACAAGATTTTTTAAGTACTCAAGATGAGACCTTTTTTAAAAATGGAATTTTAAGTTTAGAAAAAAGACATACTAAGTGTTTTATGCTAAAAGGTGACTATGTCGAAAAATAAAATGACATTTAGTAAAAGTTGTTTATAACATACTCATTCTCACTTTTTATTGAACGCCCCTAGTATGAATATCTCAGATCTGCAATAGAATGTCAATTTGGTGCCCGTAAGATGAAATGAAGTAAATTTAATGAGATATTTAATGACCTACATACATACATCTAGGTTTTGTTGCGAACTACACTTTGCGCTGGCGTTCGTGTCATTACAATGTGTTGTTTGTTTTTTTTTTGTGTGTGTTAGTTTAATGACCAATAGAACCAACGAACGGGTGGTAGAAGCCAATAACCTTGGTCTACTTATGGACGGCAAGCTGAGCTTTGAGAACCACATCCTAAAAGTTGTGAGTAACTGCTTCTACCGCCTCAAGGTTCTGTACAGTATACGCGATTACCTTAGTGTTGATTTGCGTGTTAACCTTTGTGAATCGCTTATATTGTCCAGATTAAACTATTGTGATATTGTTTATGACGGCTGCATTGTTGGTCGTTCCAAGAGGCTTTTACAGCGAGTGCAAAACGCATGTGCTCGTTTTTGTTTCCGTGTCCCTCCCCGGTCCCACATCACTCCTTACCTGAACGCCGCTAACTTGCTGAACATGCCTGCACGCAGGCGCATGCACCTCGCCACTTTGCTGTTCGGTGTGAGACGCTACAGGACACCGTTGTACCTCTTCAATAAAATTGTTTGGTCGAAGAGTGAGCGCAGGAGTGCTATGGTTCTTGTGCCTAAACACCGGACCGCGGCATTTCGAGGAAGTTTTAAGTTTGCGGCGTCCAAGTGCTGGAATGATATTCCTCCCCCTATCCAAGGAGCGTCTAGTAGGTACACCTTCAAGCGCAAGCTGAAGGATCACTTATTAACGCTCCAAAAATCCTACCTATAAAACCAGCACTTGATATGCCAACCTGTTGTTTTACAGGGTTATGTTTTCGCAGTTTACTTTTTCTTTATTGTATTTATTTATTTACATATTATGCTACGCAATAATAAATCTAAATTGTTTGTTAATTCATTATCTTTTTATTAATTTATCTTTTTATTAAGTAGTTTATATAGTATATTTGTGTATCGTTCCGTGTGTCACAGACGGTTCTGGCAGAAAATCAGCGCTGCAGGCGTCTAACGCCTCAGCATAATGCTGAGTCAGCGACCGTTTCACTTTTGCATGGACACACATGCAGATCTGTGTATTTATTACTTCGTTGTTTTGTGAACCTTGTTTATTTGTATGAATTTGTGTGTACTTTCTTGTATTTGTGTGTCTTGTAAAAGTGAATAAATGTCTTCTTTCTTTCTTTCTTTCTTTCTTAATGGGTCCCACTGAAAAACAGCGTTGTGGTTTGCCGCAACATTATGCTGAGTGGGACTATTCGATGATTTTTTTTTGTATCTTTTCCTGTCAACTGTATTTCCTGTGTATCGAATATGTATAAATAAACATCTCTCTCTCTCTCTCTCTCTCTCTCTCTTTCAAACATGCAGAATTGTGTTTATGTTTTACTATTTTCATGTTTGCGATTTTTGTTTATCCGTGAAATTGTGTGCATTTTCTTTTATTTCTGTGTCTTCTTTCTTTATACCTAACTCCTAGCTTGGTATGGTTAGGTGCTTCATACAAAATTGCTTATGGTCCTTTACGTATTCCAGAATCAATCGAGCAAAGACATTCTTGGCTTCGTTCTGCATAGCTCTATTCTTCCGTGTTCGATAGCTTCTAAAGCCCCCATTAGTTCTACGATCGTGATAGTTAACGTGTTATCGTGGAGCTTAAGCACGCTGTAAGCTTTAAGTGGTTGCGAAGACGTGATTCTTAAACTTTAAGCTCAGTGCAAGCTTGTGACAAAGCTGTTTATGTATAAGAAAGTTCTAGCACAAGATTATAAGTTTATCTACCTAGCTTATATTATTTATTACAGAATTTTGTGTGTTTTTGTAATGTCACGATGCTAGTTCTAATAGTCTATCCAAGCAAAGCGAGTGTTGCGACGAACATTTCCGGAACCTCGGTAAATTGTTAATTTACTTCAATTGTTAACTGATAACGAAGTTGCCAGCACTTATTGTGGAGTTAGGGCCGCGTTTTACTTCGGCAAAGTTCTAAATTTATGTAATTTGGTTACAGGTACGTTGTTTTGTTTGCAAATCTGGAGGAGCTTTTAAAGTGGAGGAATCTGTAAGTATTTATGCCATCGTTAGTTTAGTTCAGTTTATTTATCTACTATTCTTATCTATATTAAACTAGCTATTGCCCGCGACTCCGTCTGCGAAGAATAGGGGTAGGTATACAAAAAATAGCCTACGACCTAATCTCAGACCTACCGAATACAGTCCAAAAATCGGTTAAGCCGTTTTGGAGGAGTTCGATAACAGACACCGCGACACGAGATTTTATATATTAGAAGATATATTATCGCTAATATAAGGGGGTAAATTTCGTACTTAAGAGGGTAATCCGTAAGGACTGCGGAACATATTCATTCACTTTATTATCCACTGATAAAGGAAGAATGATTTCTAATGAAAATCATCATCATCATCATCATCTTAGCCTATATTTACGTCCCACTACAGGACACAGTTCTCCTCTCAGAATGAGTGAGCATGGGCGTAGTTTCCACATAGCCACAAAGCGCATTGGGCAATTCACACACACCATAGAATTTCTTCGCAGGTGTGTCCAGGATTCCTCGCTATGTTTTTCTTCACCGTAAACCAAATCATCATCATCGTTTCAGCCGCAGGACGTCCACTCCTGGTCATAGGCCTCTCTCATTGATACCCAATCCGGTTGGAAGCGGCTTGCATCCACTTTGAGCCTGCAGCCTTTACCAAATCGTCCGTCCATCTCGTTGCGCTTGCCAGTCCGTTGTCTCCATTAGAGAACTTTTCTTCCCCAACGGCCATCTGACCAAACCAAACCACACAAACCAAAGAACTAAAGTCGCCGACATAGCTCAAAGAATCGCCAGACTCAAGTAGCAGTGGGCAGGCCACATCGCTCGTAGAACTGATGGCCGATGGGGCAAAAAGGTTCAGAAACCAAATATTAAAAAAAAATTTAGACTGTTTATTTCATTAAAAAAAATACAATATTGCATGCATTATCTTAACTTAAAAAGATTAAGATTGAGTTAAGAAGTCTTTTTGTGTATACAGTCAAGGTCACAAACACACGCACGGTACCCAGAAGTCAAAAACATCTGTACACCTCTTTATCACTAATCATAAAGGTTTATTACGGATTAATATTATAGCTCAGGTGTACTTATGTATGTTAGTTAAATTCAGTTCTCCTGTAACAATATTCACGTAACGGTATAACGGGTCAATGGACCAGAAGTAACATGACCTAAAATAACACAAACACTCTGGCTTTAGAAAATACAATATTAAGGAAATACCCTTGAGTTTGACTTAGGTGGCAGTGGGCGGGGCACATCGCTCGTAGAACTGACGCCTGATGGAGCCGAAAGGTTCGTGAGTGGTGTCCGCGGACCAGAAGACGCAGTGTAGGTAGGCCTCCAACAAGATGGAGCGACGACCTGGTTAAGGTGGCGGGAACGCGTTGGATGCGGGTGGCGCAGGGCTGATTTGTTTGGCGAGCCTTGAGGGAGGCCTATGCTTAGCACTGGACGTCTTTCGGCTGAAATGATGAATGATGAAGGTATTTACCTTTGTTTGAGCCTTGAAGCCTTGGTGGCCTGGCGGTTTGACCTATAGCCTCTCAACCAGAGGGTCGTGGGTTCAAATCCCGGCTCGCAACTCTGAGCTTTTCGGAATTTATGTGCGAAATTACATTGTAAATTTACCATGACGTTTACGGCGAAAGATAATATCGCGAGGAAACCTCTGTACACCTGCGAAAAAATTCAATGGTGTGTGTGAAGTACAGTCGAGTTCTCCAATATCTGTACAGCCAACCGTTCATAAATATCTGTACATAGACCTTATTACCGTAACATAAGGTTCATGTTTATATATTTATGAACGGTTGGCTGTACAGATATTGGAGAACTCGACTGTACCAAATTCACTGGGCCCACTTGGGAACTACGGCCTAAAACCCTAGGCCATGATGATGATTCTTAAGGTATGAAACTTAAAAAAAATACTTACCGGTTTTTTTTCGTAATTCGTCAGTGCTGTTTCACTCTGCTAGAATGGGAACATAAAAAAACCCCAAAGGAAATAAATCACGTTGGAATCACACATAAAAAACTGGGAAAATGTGGTCGTCCAGTATTTTCCAGTTAAATTTTAATCAACATTAATTGGTGCCCCGGAAATTGAATATATTTGATTTGTTGTTGTTTTTTCAGTTTTGATTGTGTTTTACGGCGCTTCTAGACGCGGGGTTTGAATGTAGATTTAAATTAACACCGGCCATTTTGTTGTGGACGAATTTTCAAATTTGACTGCACGAAGCACCAAAAAAACCGTGGAGGCTTAGTGATTCGACCTATGGAGTCTCAAGCAGAGGGTCGTGGGTTCAAACCCGGGCTCACACCTCTGAGTTTATCGAAACTATGTGCAAGATTGCATTTGAAATTTACCATGAGCTTTACGGTTAAGGAAAACATTAAAATCAAAACGTTTATTCTGTAAGCAGGGATCATAATTACAATTTACCTAGCTACAAATAAAAAAATACAACATAAAATATGAAAAAAAAAAACAAATAAAGATTCGCGGCTTTAGCCCTAAAATTTTCTCATTTTCTTAATCGTGTCGGTTGAACAAACAAACGGAAGGATCAGCTCGTGTTGTCTCTTTCACACATTATCCGTCACTTTCGCGCATATTTACCGAAGGACATAAGTCAGCACTGTCCTCACCTTCCGCAATTAGGGTTCCCCAGGGAGGAAAAACGATCCTTATGGTGCGTACAAACTGGAGAAAAGTATTTTCTTTATCAATTGACGTTTTTTTTAAAGGGTCAGCCATGTGGTGAAACTGGCGAAAGCCACATTCTTTAGCATTAATCTTATACGTGTTAAGATGTTTCTTTCACCATCTCTTTCTGTCACCATCTTATTCCGTGTGACAGAAGGAAATAGCGAATGCGAAAGCAAGCGTCAGTGCGTTAAACAACAAGCGTACTACTGTACCATGACCACTCGCCAAGTACTCGCTAGCGACGGCGTAAATTATTTGTATGGAGAATTGTACAGCGCCTCTAGCGGTCACTTACGGAAGTACAATTCTCCATACAAAACATTTACGCCGTCGCTAGCGAGTACGGTCACTGTGAACTAGTGTAAATTCATGGTAGAGGTACAGGTCGCCGCCATCTTGTTAGAAGCCTACCTTCATCGAATCTTCGGGACCGTGTGTAACGCCCAAAATTCGAGTTGACCGTTTGGGCCCTAATTCTATTTGCCGAGAGGTTAATTGGTAGTACTGGTGTCTCATTTTGCTAGCAGTTGCTGTGTTCTAGCCTTTGTTAAGAGCTCCTGATTTCTACATTACTACACATTCTACAACATTCAAGAACCTTAAATTAAAAATATTTTTTAACACAAACTTATTTTAAATTCTAACATACGGAACCTTTTCTTTCATCTAGTGTCTCACTGCCGCCCCATCTGCCGGTGGCGTCGGTTAAATCCACAATTTATGTTTCAAATCCACTTTAACGGCACTGGACGGATAAAAAGGTGAATAACTACCCCCATTTAAGTCAACCTGCGGTAACTATGCGTTTTATTATAATGTTAGATACTAGCTTTTACCCTGGCTTTCCTTTGGTGCTAAATGTCTTACATCATTTTACCCAACATCTCTCTCTACTCGTCATAATCAATATCATCCCAGCCTATATGTCTAGGGCATGTGCAGGGCACAGACTTCCTCTTAGAACCCACGCGGGCCCGGTGCGGATTAGGAACTTCACATATACCATGAAATGTATTCGCAACTGTGGGAGGGTCCATATCGGGTTGCATAAAATTTAAAATCCGAACTCATCATTTTTCAGAATTTAGAAAGAAAGAAGGAAAACATTTATTCGCGATATCAAACCATTTCAAAAATAACACACGAATAAAAATATAAAAAATGCGGATATCACGAAATGGTCCCAAATCAGCAAAGTGCCGATCTTGCGAAAGGCGCTGATCTTCCTTTGGGACCAATTTATCATTTCACCGAAATCTTATTTTCTCTGACACCATTTATTATTCCGGAATTTTTAAATGGTTATCCTGTAGGACAAGATCGACCAAACCCCAGACCCATAGGCCACGAAGTAGCCGCCTAAGGCATTTGAATTTGCCGGCCGGGTAGCCGGCGTGCGGTGGCAGCGTTTCCACCTGAGGCCTTATTATAATTGCCTAACGCTTCTGACGCTTGCCTTCGCTTTCACCATCTCTTTCTGTCATATCGTTTGACAGAAAGAAATAGTGATTGCGAAGGCAAGCGTCAGAAGCGTTAGACAATACGGCCTCTGGTTGGTCGATTGAAATATTTGGATAAAAGTTTCTAGTGAAGATTTCCCAACATTGCGCGATCTTGTTATGAAAATTTGAAGCAAGTTTGATTCCACCTATGTGTGTGAAAAATTTTCAACTCTATCAAACATTGAAAATAAATATCGCACATATTTCATCTCCTCGCCCCGAAATTCCGAAGAACTCAGAGGAGCGAGACCGGGCTCGAACATACGACCCGCCGCTTGAGAGGCCATGATTCAAACCGCTTGTTCCCTAAATGTCAGAATTGTAAAATACTAGATTGCCGACTTACCCTATTTCTAAAATACCAAATTCCCAGAATACCAGACTTTCCTGTTACCGTGTTTTTCTCTATATCGGATTGCCATAAAAGCTTGGTTTTCAATACACCATGTTCCATTCAAAACCGAATTCCCATAATACCAGATAGTGAAATCACCAGGCTCGTAAAACACGACCCCCTGGCGTCTCCACGACGACCACGACCTGCCTGAGGAGGCTTTTTGGGTATAACGTTCAACCACCTACAAAATTCTAGTTTTACTTCTTTATCTAACTACATGTTTCTCTGTTCATTTGGTCTGACCGTGTGAAAGTCTTGTTTTGGCACACAATAGCCTAAACAATCCCACGGCATTGACTCACAAAAATAACATATTATTATCTGTCTGAGTCATTCGCTTCTGTTGTAATTATTTAGGAGATAATTGTTACATAAATTACAAAATTAACTTAATACCATGTTAGCCTATATACCTAATACGTACCACTGCAAGGCACAGGCTTCTTCTCAGAATGAGAGGGCTTAGGCCATCCTACTAATATTATAAACGCGAAAGTTTGTAAGTGGATGGATGGATGGATGGATGTTTGTTACTCTTTCACGCTAAAACGGTTTGACGGATTTTGATGAAATTTGGCAAACAGATAGTTTATAACCTGGATTAACATATAGGATACTTTTATCCCGGAAAATTGCATAGTTCTCGCGGGATAACGATAAAAGGATTCTTTGCAGACGGAGTCGCGGGCAGCAGCTATATAATATAAAATAAACATTCCAAATAAAATACAGATCATTTCGGTGGGACCTGCCTGCCAATTAAAAAATTTAGGGTCAATTTAGACGACTAGATGGCCTAGTGGTTAGAGAACCTGACTACGAAGCTTGAGGTTCCGGGTTCGATTCCCGTGTCGGGGCAGATATTTGTATGAAAAATACGAATGTTTGTTCTCGGGTCTTGGGTGTTTAATATGTATTTAAGTATGTATCTATCTATATAAGTATGTTTATCCGTTGCTTAGTACCCATAACACAAGCTTTGCTAAGCTTACTTTGGGACTAGGTCAATTGGTGTGAATTGTCCCATGATATTTATTTATTTATTTATTTATTTAATTGCTGATTGCTCTCGGACATGAGTTTCAAAGTAGCTTTACGTTTGGCTAAGCTTGACGTTGAAAAGTTTAAAAAAGGCACTAGAGAATTATAAGAGTAGATTATTATAGCTAGACCGTTTAAATGTGTCCTCGCCCGCGCGGTACAGGGGCTGGGGGGTATGATTAGAAAGGGGCCGAGAGAGGTGCATTTCATAAAATCATTTTATAAAACTCGCGAGATCTACTACAGCTCACAGAGCCAGCAGTCTATCCATACTAATTCCATACTAATATTATAAATCCGAAAGTGTATCTGTCTGTCTGTCTGACTGTCTGTTACCTCTACACGCTTAAACCGCTGAACCTTATTATATTAGTCTTTCTTTTCTCATGTAAGTGAATTTTGTAATTCTTTGTGAGAAAGAAAGTTCTTTACAGACGGTTCTGGCAGAAAATCAGCGCTGCAGGCGTCTAACGCCTCAGCATAATACTGAGTCAGCGACCGTTTCACTTTTGCATGGACACACATGCAGATCTGTGTATTTATTACTTCGTTGTTTTGTGAACCTTGTTTATTTGTATGAATTTGTGTGTACTTTCTTGTATTTGTGTGTCTTGTAAAAGTGAATAAATGTCTTCTTTCTTTCTTTATTTCTTTCTTTAAACCTAAACTTATCTATAGCAACGTAGTACAAGTACAGCACATCTCGGGTGGACAGACACCCTGAGCAATTCCGCAAAATGGCAACCGATCGCGTCCGCCCGGTGTGATGTGTAATGACATTTTATATGACCTAAGACACAGGAATCTTAGGTCATATAAAAGTGCTCGCCAGGCTATAAATTCTGCAACACCTGCCTCGGTTTAGTATGTCTGGTCTCTAATATTCCCTGTAGTAAACTGCAAGTAACTTTTATCGCCATGTTATGTTGTAAAATCTGGACTAGCTTTATTTTAGTAGACTACTTGCGTTGTATTTAAATTAATACGAGTACTCACCTAGTTTTAGTTAATTTTGTATTTTTTGTTTGAATGTCTAAATAAAACATACGTATTAAATATTTCTTGATAATCTAACTTCCCAATCCGCACTGGGCCCTGCAGTGGGACGTAGGTATACATGTTGGGATGATAATGATCACCATCATCATCAGTTCAGCCGAAAGACGTCCACTGTTAAACATAGGCGTCCCCCAAGGCTCGCCAAACAGATTGGTCCCGTGCCATCCGCATCCAACGCGATCCCGCAACTTAACCAAGGCATTGCTCCATCTTGTTGGAGGCCTACTTACACTGCGTCTTTCGGTCCGTGGACCCCACTCGAGAACCTTTTTTTCCCATTGGCCATCCGGGGATGATGATGATGATGATGAATCTAACTTAAACTTACTTACTAGCTGGGCGCAGCGACCCAAAGTGGGTCTTGGGCTACGACACCAGACTACGCCATGCTTTGCGTTCTTGGGTCAGCTCTTGCCAGCCTTTGACTCCGAGATCCGAAAGATCCTTGTGGACCTCGTCCTTCCAGAGGTATCAGGGACGACCAAACGGTCTACGTCCACTCGTTTGTCCCAAGTACGCTGTTTTCACAGCTCGATCCTCTCCCAACCGTTCCACGTGTCCAAACCATCGAAGTCTGGACGCTTTGGTCTCTCCAATAATATAACAGACGGACTAATACGGATGTTGGCACCACCAATCAACTGACATACTTTTTATGAGCTGTCAAAACACAATTCTCCCATATAGTTTGAATGGCAATAGCAACTTATGGCGTCACTTGTTCGCCAACTCAATCAATTAACTATTTATTTGTTTTAAAGCAACAAAAAAATCTAATTTCGCAGTTAATCGAAAATTAATCTGGTTTTGTTGGTTTGGTTGGAGTTGTATTTTCGAATTATTTTTGAATGGCGTCAACATCTCTATTTTTTGACTCTGGACACTATCCGATTTTGCGAGAACTTTGAACTCGTTTCCTCTGTATAGAATAATTGCTTCATCCAATCAAAATTCGCTTCACTCTGAAACTGTTCTTCTAAATATTTTCACAGGTCGTCCACAGGAAACTGTCGTATATTTGTTTTACGAGTCTATCCGTCTGGCACGACTGCTCTAACTCTTAAGTAATGTTATGACGTACTAAAATATATCACAGACAGTTTTCAAGCTTTACATAACAATATAAAACTGGAATCGATACGAATCGTTCGGCAAGTTTTAAAAGATTTACTACAATGAAATGAAATTTAGAATGAAATGAAATTTATTTATTCTGCTTTACATCTCATACATCATCTCTACATATACCTATCGATATACGTTGATGATTCGTAAAACAAGAAGTTATTGGCAAAATAGATCTTCAGCTATAGAAGTGTCTTTTTGCAGTAATTCCACGCAGACAATCCTAAATTATAGTGTGTATTTCACATTTCATTATCATCATTTCAGTCGAAAGACGTCCACTGCTGCAATGAACATACTCTCCAAAAAAAAGACTCTGTATGGTCACCTTTGTTAGCAATTCGCATCGTTTTTGGTAACGAAAATAAATTTGTTAACTGCGAGACAGGCTATGCTTAGTGAAGGGACCAGTCAAATCCTGATTGGAAATTTGTTGCTCTTATAAATTACATGTTAAACTTACACGGATCGGCAAACGTAGCGTAGGACATCCTCAGACTCGGTGGAGCGATGATCATCGCCAGGCGGCTGGCAAGAGCTGGATGAGAGTGGCCGAGGATCGTGCTCAGTGGCGTGCCATGGGAGAGGCCTATGTCCAGCAGTGGACGAACATAGGCTGATGATGAAAACTTATTACATGTAAAACATAGCCTATTACGTAGACCTCTCCCAAGGCTCGCCAAACAGACCGGTCGTGTGCCAGCCGTATCTAACACGTTTCACATTTATATGGTTTTAACTATTGTGTCCCATATTGCACCGCACGTTGGTAGCCATAGAGGATTTTTGTATTTTGTTGATAAGCAGTATTTAAAGATGGAAGAATAGCAATTAGTTGGCAAACTGATTCACTGTTTCAGCTTTTTCAATAATTTATTTAATCAGGCGTTATTTTGCGGTAGTCTTATAATACTGAAACAATTATTTTGCTCACCCGTAACTTTATTACCGCGACCGCGATAGTATGTTTATGCAAACTAACATCTGGTGGCATAGTGAACGGTTGTGATACTTTGAGAATGAGCTCTGAGTTTGAAACGCGTCAGTGTTGTTTGGTGGTGGTGATAGCTGGGTTTGTGTGTGTTCATACAGTGTCGAGGTGGAGGAACTGCTTGAACATACATCTACTTAGCTATGATAAGGTCGCGGGTGTGGGAGGATTGTTTCAGTTTGGGTTTTTCAGTAAGTTCTTCAAAAACGAAACAAGTATGATTTTTCTTCGCCAGATAACTAATAATGTAAAAAGTTTACTGTACCGTAAAAAAAAAACAAGCTTGGCAAAACCTCGCAGACAGTGTGACGTCGTCGTGCACGAAACATTAGTAAGGATTAGCAGACCGAAAAATATAATAAAGCAGCACATAAAAGTCGCTTTCCGCTCGTAAAGCAGCCGGGTCGGGGTTCAAATCCCGCTCAGGCACTAAACAGTTTTTCGGGCTCTCGAGTATTACGAGATTTGAGGGGCGAAATTATTTGGCTGATATTTTTTTGCGAGGATTTTTTAAAATTCTACGTTGGATTTACATTTGGTTGCCTGAGGTGTTTTTATACCTAAAATTGCTGGCTGGGTCTAAATAATACCTATGTATTATTTAGGTCATGTTTTCGGGACCAAACAACCAAACCAAAGGTTCCTAATAATAAAAATGCTAAAGTTTGTGAGGTGTGTCTGCGTGCGTGTAAACTTTACACACACCACTGAATTTCTTCGCAAGGGTGTGCAGGTATTCTCACGGTGATTTCCTTCACTATAAAGCTCATGGTAAATTTCAAATGTGATTTCACACTTGAACTCCGAAAAACTTAGAGGAGCAAACTCGGGCTCGAATTCACGACCCTCTGCTTAAGAGACCACAGGTCAAATCACTAGACCACCACAGCTTCAACAAAAAACAAACAACAAAAAATGTTATTGAGTGACAACTACGATTCGGAAGATGCAGCATTAAATATCAGGCGTCCCACTAAATTCTAGATGGACTTGTGGGTTACCTATCATATCCTCGAAAAATTTTTTTCCGAATATTTAAAATCCCGAATGCTTCATTTATGCGAATGCATTTTTTTGTGAAACTGTAAATATTTCAGGATTTTTATAAAACAACCCTAACCTAACCTAAAGGGTTTTCTACACGATGGTCCTGAAATAAATCCTGAAATATTTACAGCTTCAGAAAAAAATGCTTTCGGACAAATGAAGTTTTCGGGATTCTAAACCTTCGGAAATAAAATTTTCTAAACGTCGATAGGATCCCGGACTTATGATAATAATATGCACTGCAGGCAACCAGAGGATGTATTGTGGGTCGTTCACTGTGGCATTATTAGAGTGAGTCCTTTGTCAAACAGTGGATGCCTTCTGTCTGATAATGATGAAGGCTTGCTTTATGTTTTACACATTATTATTATTAGCTGTTCATCAGCCCGCTCGAGTTACAAAGGACTAACAACTTCAGCTCATTTAGGCTCCAAGTGCCTGCCAAGCATCAGCAGATATTCCTGCGCTCCGACTTCTGGCTGAAGGGTGTGGTGTTCCGTCGTTTTAGGGTTTTCAAAAATCCCTGAATAGTTATTGTGTTTATTTGATTTAAATGTTTTTGTCTTTTTATTTGTATTTTTCAATTTCACAGCGCATTGGTGATGCAGTCATTTTTGTTGATGAATAAATAAATAACTACAAGACAAACGAACCATTTTATACTCGTTTACATTTATCTCCCTCTGTTACAACTCAAGATTTGCCTAAACACCCTCACAAAAGAAAAACTCTTAAACTTACCAAGCGTTCAACAAAAAGAGGGAAACTTGTAAACACCTCCAGTCCGGAATTCATTAGGAATGCTTTTCCTAAAATTAACGAACTTGGAAAAATCATTAATCTTTCACAAAAAATATTCGATGAACGTCCCGAGTTGATTTATTTTTGTGTGTATTTTTATTGGAATTCTGACGTCAAGCAATTTTTTTTCTTTGTGCTAAGTTCATTAATCTTCTAAGTATTTGGCAGTTTCGAGCTTTGTTTTTTTTTATATTGGATTCGTGCAGAGAAGGTGTATAGAAGTTCATGTAGTGGGCTTGAAATTAATCCTTGAGGCAATCTCAAAAAATATCAGAATTTAGTTGAAGTCTGAAGGATTTGCCACACTGGATGCGTTCTGCGGTCGCGGTCAGGTCTAATTGAATGCAGCCGGCATTATGTATGAACAACATTGGCGGTCTGTATATATTTTGCATAGATCTGCAATCTGGCCGTGCCAGCGACCGACATGCGCATGGACCGAGAATGTTGTTCATACAAAATGCGGGCTCCGTTCAATTTGACCTGACCGCGACCGCAGAACGGATCCAGTGTGGCAAATCCTTTAGAAGCCCTTGCGACCAGTATTCAATATTACAAACCGGTAAGAAGTTGATCACCAACATAGCTCGAAGAATCGCCAGACTCAACTGGCAGTGGGCTGGCCACATCGCTAGTAAAACTGTTGGCCGATGTCAAAAGGTTTTCGAGTGGCATCCACGGACCGGAAGACGCAGTGTAGGTGGGCCTCTAACAAGATGCCGCGATGACCTGGTTAAGGTAGCGGGTACGCGTTGGATGCGGATGGCGCAGGACCGATTCTTTGCTCAGCAGTGGACGTCTTTCAGGCTATGATGATGAAGAAGTCGACAAGAAGTAGGAATAGAAGAAGAACTAAAGTTGAGAAGAATAAGACAAATATTCAAGTACACCGCAGTAATTTTAGGGGGCACCTAAAGACCTTTGAAAATCAGAACTGGGACAACATAGAAACAGATCATAATCAAGAAAACTGCAACTATAGTATAAAAGCTTGCCACTGAATACTTCTTAACTATTAAAAAACAAAAGAAATCTTGGCAATATCACAAAACAACTGCCTATTACACTTGAAAACGATTAAAAAGAAACACCTATCATAACCTTACAAAGTCGGCCTAAGAGATTTAATACCGACCACAATCGGTTACAAACGAGCGACAAGCCAAGGGTACGAGCAAATGGCACATTTTCAAAGAAATATAACAGCAATAACAACTATAAAGCCGAAATCTTTTGTAAAATTATGCCTGAGGTTTGCGGCCACTCTTTGACATAAACCATTTTAATATGATCTAAGAGCACCTTCAACTACCCAGAAAATGTAGCTCATTTTATACTGGACAATCCAGAGTTAACCAGTTTAAGCTTGACCTGCATTGTCAGCACATTTTTCCCCAATTCCATCTATTTTTAATACGATTGGGAGAGGGGAGGGAGGCCTTTGTATATTGGACGATGTTTGGACATTGAGTTAGAGGTATAAAATTGCTCCCTTCGGACTTTCCGAAGAAAAATGCACTTTTGTACCGTTTGCTTTTTAAAATGTCTACATTTTATTTTATCTCACGAACTTCTAATAGAGTTTATTTTAAGGTATACTTTTTTAGATTGATTGTTTGAGTGATTGGTTATCAATGAGGGAGGCAGTCCAGCAGTCGATGTCCTACCGCTGAAATGATAATGATACTTTTTTAGGGTTCCGTAGTACTAAAAGGAACCCTTATAGTTTCGCTATGTCCGTCTGTCAGTCCGTCCGCGGTTGAGCTAAGAAACTGTTAATGCTAGGAACATCTTATTTTTCGTACCACGCGAACAAAGCGGTCAAAATTAAATAATAATCTTCATCATCATCATCATTGAATTTCTTCTTAGGTGTTTGCAGGTTTCCTCTATGTTTTCCTTCCCCGTAAAGCTCATGATAATTTTCAAATGTAATTTCGCACATAAATATTAAGTTTTATTTCTGCGCGGATGAAGTCGCAGGGCAAAGCTAGTGTATAAATAAGACTTAAAGAATACAAGTGCTGTGACAGACAGACAGATGAACGGACATACAAGAGCCTTAGTAATAGTCCCGTCGGAATCTGTTACAGAACCCACCAAACAGTCGATTACTAATTATTAGGGATCGGATTACCGAGTGCAAATGACACAAAAAATAGGACTAATGGAGTAGAAATCAATGTTATAATTTTTATGCAGTTGACTTTGTCAATAGCGTGTAGGTAAAATTTCTACATGATTATTTTATCGTTATAAATGGAGATTTATCTTTAAAAAGTGAGTATGAACTTACAGTGAAAATAAACGGATCACTCGCGTCATAAGACGAGTTTAAATCGACATGTTTCGGGCTAATCCGTAGCCCTTCTTCCCGGAGTCACACGTCACGGTGGCTGCCAAACGTGCACTGCCCGAAACAACTCGTCTCGTCTTAACAATCGTATTTTGTAGTATATAATGAACTGATTCAAAAACATGCAATCTTAGATTAACAACATCGCTAGGGTGTGATCTAAAACTTATCCATTGCAATTATACGTATAGATACTGTAATGTAAAAGGAATGGACTGTAATGAAAACGACGATGTGACTTAAATAATGGTAAAATTCGTTTAATATCACCAACAAAACCATACAAACTCACTTACAGAACTTCAACGAACGTATGAAACTAACAGACAAGTACGTTTTTTTAAAAAGATATATTGAAAAACAATTAAGAAGTATCAAAAATGCAAGGTGTTCGCAACATTTATAATAAAAATTTATACCTAGCCACTTTTTATAGACGGAATTATGTAGAAATATTATTTACGAAGACATCGTAACATTTGTTGATTGCGTAAAAAATACAACACAGATTTCTACTCCATTACTCCTGTTCCTTATGTCATTTGCACTGGATCGTCCGATCCCTACTAATTAAGGCCGGCGCTCACTGACGGCATGGCATCAAGTTATTTTGAATCTTATTTCAATGAGTTTAGAATTCATGTCACTTTATTGGTTATGCGTGGCATCGGCCCTCAGGACGTCGCGGCATCGTGGTATCGAAATAAAGTAACATGAATTCTAAGCTCAATGAAATAAGATTCAAAATAACTTGATAGTAATAAAATGCCACGCCGTGCCATGCCGTCAGTGCATGGGCGCCGGCCATTATTTGTTGCAATGCCACCAAAATGGAAGGCATCCTGAAATATGTTCCAAAACATTGACTTGTTAATTAATTACCCAAAAACCGCCAAATCGTTAGCGTAAAATTACCGAAAGGAAAAACTTGGACAAACTTTTCAGAAAAAAATTCAAGGGAAAATAACTTTTAAATATACAAGTGTAAAGTACAAGGGGAGGACAGCGAGAAGTTTGGTAAGAAAAAAACAACCAAGAATGTTAGCTATATTTGCGTTTCAAAAAGAAACGTGTACGTCTTGTGGTTCAAGAAATAAGGGCGAGTTTTGAGTGATTTGGAACTTTTGAATTTGAAACGTATTTAAAAGAAGGCAATTAGAAGGAAATATTGAAATACTTTGTTAGTTAGTTTTTTAAGTCGAAAAAGTTTTTTTCTTCCTGTTCTTGACTTCTAACCGAGTTTTGTAATAGGGGTTTTTTAATTACGAGTTTTCGCTTTTTCCTTGAGATTATATAATCTTGAGATTTTAACGTTTACTTGAGGGAGTTAAAAATGCCTCTAGCTGGTGTAATGATTCAGCGTTTAACAAAGTTTTCCAGCTTTTCGATTTCCTCCATTTCCAGCTTTCATCGTATCGAGCCTTTACGTCTTTTTACAAGGCCCAGGTCTTTTCTGACTGACGATATACAGCCTAAATCCATTAAGCGTGCCTTGGTACGTATAAGTAATTTTTATCCGATCCGTGGGCGCTTCTCGAGAACTTTCGGCCCCATAGGCCGTCAGTTCTCGAGTAGCGCCTACGGATCGGAAGACGCAGTGTTAATAGGCCTCCAACAAGATGGAGCAACGACCTGGTTAAGGTAGCGGGAACGCGTTGGAAGCGGATGGCGCAGGACGGATCTGTTTGGCGAGCCTTGGGGGAGACCTATGTTCAGCAATGGACGTCTTTCGGTTGAAATTATGATGACGATGATGTTTTATCCGTTGTCTAGTACCCATAGTACAAGCTTTGCTTAGTTTGGGACTAGATCAATTAGTGTCAATCGTCCCATGATATGTTTATTTAATACATGCTGTTGCCCGTGACTCCGTCTGCAAAGAATTTGTTAACCCACGGGAACAATTCAATGTTCTGTGATAAAATCTATCTTAAGTATTTATGTCCTTCCCAGGGCCTCAAACTATCTCCATAACTTTCGTTTCATTTCATTTGTCAATGAGTGGCTTTTTAATTTTTCTCACCATGACGGATATAAACGTCACAAAGAACAACGTCAAAGTGATCTTCACGCAATGACATAAGATTCAAAGTAGCTTTACGTTTTGGCTACGAATGGCGTTGAAAAGGTTAAAACGATTGTTTCTTTCTAACCTGATTACAAACATTAACGACCTGAGATACAACGGATTCGAACTCAGGACCGCACAGCAAATACAAAAGTAACGATCATTATTGAAAAAAAAAATGCCGTACTACCTGTTTTACGTAAAAGCCCTTGAAAGAGCGAATTGTAGGGCATTGTGTCTTTCCTATACTTAAACGCAATTGTAAGTTCGCGAACATGTTTCATGCATTTTTTTTCCAAGCAAATTGGTTGAATAAGTGCTTGGCCGTATGTTACACCGAAGCGCAACAGCGCTCGAACCAAGCATATCTTAGTCTCCTACAAGCTTTTTGACGTGACAACGTCTAATAAATCGATGAACGCCGGCTGCATGCATGAAAAAAGATGACGCAATGTAACGTACAGTGTTTGCTATCGAAGTCCTCCGAAACGGCTTGACCAATTTTTATGAAACCTTTTTGTCTATATTTGGTAGGTCTGAGAATAGGTCGTATGCTATTTTTTATACCCCTATTATTAGCAGACGGAGTTGCGGGCAACAGCTAGTCTAATATATAAAAATCTCGTGTCACGGTGTTTGTTATCGAAACCGCTTGACCGATTTTTATGGATTTTTTTTGTCTATACTCGGTAGGTCTGAGAATAGGTCGTAGGCTATTTTTTATACGGACGGAGTCGAGGGCAACAGCTAGTAACTTAATAGTATTCAAGAAATTGTAACAAAGAGTTTGAATCCAGCCAATACACCTATTCCAGAATTAAATTCAAATTGCTTTCAATATCGAAGAATATCACGTTGGGTTTAGACTGAGATTTTTTTATTTCTTCAATCATCTTCATACAGTTTCATAGCAAAATGTTTAGGTTGTCCACGAGACAAAAAATGTGTCATAACAACGGGTGGCAAGAAAAAGTTGATTCACGCCTGTGAAGTGGTTCCTGGACTATACAATTTGAATGCTCAAATGTAGCATTACGGTGTGATAGGCTCGCACTTCACACTCAAGTGCGCTCACTCAGAATAATCCCGCTCTCAAGACAGCGTATGCTCACGCTATAACTCGCAGCGGGCCTGACGCCGACGCCGCGTCAAGTGCCAAGCCAGACTATTATAGTCAAAGAGCAAGATTAGTGGCTTTTTGGGGGCTCACACCTAAAGACCATGTTCATTCATCATTTCAGCCGAAAGACGTCCTCTGCTGAACATAGGTCTCCAAACAGATCAAGTCCCGTGCCATCCGCATCCAACGCGATCCTGCAACCTTAACTAGGTCGCTCCATCTTCTTGGAGGCCTACCCACACTGCGTATTCCGGGCCGTGGACGCCACTTGAGAACCTTTTTGCCCCATCGGCCATCAGTACTACGAGTGATGTGCCCTACCCACTGCCACTACCAAAGACCATGGTATTCAGAAGATATTCAAAACTGGGTTAACATCATCCCAACTACGTCCCACTGCAGGGAAAAGCTCTTCTCAGAATGAGAGGGCTTGGACTGTAGTTCCCACGGGGGTGGTGCGGATTGGGAACTTTACACGTGCCATTGAATTTCTTATCGGGTGTGTGGTGTGGAGACCACGGGCCGGGGGCAGAAATGTGGGAAAGCAGCCCACAAGATAGACTGTCGATTTGTCACGAGCGTTGGGGAGAGATTGGATACAGTACGCTTAGTATAAGTTTTACTTCACCAAAATACTTCTCGATCGCGTTTACGTAAAAAAATCAATTACTAGGGAAACATGGACAGCGTCTCCGCGCGCGCGCTTCCATGTTTCCATAGAATTGATTTTTTTACGTAAACGCGATCGAGAAGTAATGAAGTGAAGGAAAACCTATACTAAGCGTACTGAAAGCACGCGAACGCACGATATGGAGTAATTGGAAGAGTCCTATATATACTCAACATTAGGTAGATCTATAAAGGTTGAAAAAAAGTAGGAGAAGCGATATAACATATCCCACTCGGGCATTGTTTTGAGAAAATGGCCGCTAATGATTTTTATTACGGATGAACTAACGCAGTTATCTTTTCTATTTTTGCCGTTTCTCGGTGTTGTGAATTTGTTAAATAAGCACCACTGAATTTCATAAGAAGCTCTGTAATTTTTTGGAATACAGTAAAATCTCGGAATTTCAATGCCGGATCTAATGGTTTACACGGGCGGAGCCGCGCTCAAACGCTAGTTAACCAGAAATATCTGGAGGCTAGGTGGTTTGACCTACATTCTCAAAACCCAGGTATGATAACATTCGGCCCATATAATATTGTATAATATAGTAAATGTTACGCCTGGAATTCTCCAAAAATCTTAATAGAAAAACACGTATTTTCTGCGAAGTAATATCGCAATGTTATATTACTTAGTAAAATTACCTTCTGAATTCGAGGGGAATCTGATAAAAGGAACTCTTACACGCCACGTTTTATCCCCGGAACAAAAACAGGTGTTTAAGTGAAATCATAATGTGTATATGTATATTATTGTATGTATGACATGGCACGGAGACAAAAGTTCTGACACAGCTCACTACAGCCAAGTCGGTGGGGTAAATGACGCTGAGAAATTTAAGTTAAGAAAGGAATTGCGATTTGCAGTAACCTTTGTATTCATAATACCGTGCTGAGTCAGACAAAATAAACAATGAACTGAAACCATTTGGCTTTTGACTGATAATTATGATGATGATGATGATGATGATGATGATGATTTGTTAGCATACGCTTTCTAACGAACGGCTAAAAAGCAACCACGAACTCAAATTAAGAAGGCAAGAGGACTCAACCACATTATTTTTTCTAGAAAATTGCCATGTATGTTTAGGGGCTGTTTCACCACCCATTGATTAATTTTCACGACGGACGGATAAATGTGATGCCGTCTCCGTCTATTCGAACAAAACAAACAAAGACGGTATCACATTTATCCGTCAAATAAATTTGATCAATGGACGGTGAAACAGGGGGTTGTGTTGTGAATTTTAACTGACAGCGATGTCTTCGCCGTCAAGAGGATAATTAACAACTGCTAACATCCATTACAACTTTGCGGACGGAACTTGTGTGCGATTCTCCCTGTGTTACGGCTAAAAATGTTAGAACACGTTAAAACATGTCCACAGAGTTTTATTCAGTGAGACGCCGAAGCTGTCACCACAGTCGAAATCGGCATGGTTGACATGTATTAAGAAGAAGAGAGACCCAATCTTACGGCGTTTTTTGAGCGAAGTGAACCCATTGCCAGTTTGAACAAGTTAAGGTTAACAAATGAAATGGAGATGTAATACACGCGTCGCCTCACCTGTCTCCATATTGCTGTCGCGACGCTGTGAAGGGGGTATTATAAAAACGAGTGCCGCGAGATGAATGTTAGTATAAGTGTGTTTTTATAGTAGAGTAAAATACCTCATATGAGTGTTACAAATTGAAAGTAATAATTGGTTTTCCCTTGCCATTTACACTTTTTTTTAATTTGAAAAGGATTAACAAGTTAGGCATGAAGTATCGTATTGTATTTATTTTTTTTCAACTTCATTTTTTTATTACTTTTACGGTCATCTCGTGAAACCATATATTTTAAAATAGTTTGAAATATAGATGGTTTCACGGGATGACCGTAATAGTAATAAAAAAATGAAGTTGAAAAAAATAAATACAAAAACATACTTCATACCTAACTTGTTAAAGTTGACACAGTAGCGCCATCTCTTGGTCCAGGTGAGCGGTAAGTTCCGAAGGAGTGTTAAGTCTCTCGATAGAGGGCATAACATAGATGCGCGCTTTATCACTGCATAAGGTGATTATAACAGACTGGAATGTACGATGTTTGGGAAAGATTCGTCGTTAACCTCTAGACCAGTGATGGTGTAGGGGTAAGCACGCAGCACGGAACGCTGAGGACCTGGGTTCGATTCCCAGCATTGGTCTTGTTTCTGGGGTTTTTTCTGTGCATCTATATTTCAGTTTGTATTTAGTTTGAAATATATGAAAAGGATTAGTCTGGCCTCGCCCCACGCCAAACCATTGCGAGCTAGCTTGTAATGTGTACATGTTTTTTTTTTATCTTTTAATGGGCACAGGAAACACTACCTATGTCTACGCAGACACCGTTGTGCATTATTGTTGTTGTTTTTCGTTTTAAATGTCTATTTTTGCATTGGGTATTTTTAGATTGGTGTAATTGTGTTTAGTGATCAATTTGAGTTGTCGGGTTCATTGTTGATTTTCAAGTTGAATTGTATGTGAAATGGTTGGCGTTGAGACCATTTTTAAGCCCTGAAACAAAAAGAGGGGTGTTATAAGTTTGACCGCTATGTGAGTGTGTCTGTCTGTCTGTCTGTGGCACCATAACTCTAAAACGGGTGAACCGATTCGGATGCGGTTTTTTTTATTTGAAAGCTGGTTTCTTGGCGATGGTTCTTATACATGTTTTATCAAATCGATTCAGCCGTTTCAAAGCTATAAGCTCTTTTGTCAGCTGCGGAAGGGATCTTAGACGCATAATGGGCATTTAGGCACTTTATCTTCAGACATATGTGCGACCAAATTGGGTTGGGGGTTTTTAAAATTTTCAATTTATAGTTATGTGACAGTAGGGATGTTGACGCCGTTAAAAAAATATTCAAATAGACGACTCCAGTAAAAAAATGCTTTATTTTATCCCTGAAAACCAGATTATTTCACGTGCGAAATTACATTTGTACCATGACCTGAACGTCGAAGGAGGAAACTGCTCTATTCTGTGAATAGTTTTTTCATTGCTTTAGGGCGATTGTGCACTACAAGACAAGATAAGTTCGCCTTTGTACATTTCTTTCTCTTGTTTACTGATATTTTCATGTGTTCATATTCGTGTACTGCCTTTTCGGCGTATTATTTTTCGCAAACTGATTCATTTGGCAAATGTTTCATTTCCCAAATGTTATTTTTTTCTGAAACTGTTAACTTTTCGGGATATATTTCAGGACTATCCTGTAGGTTAGGTTAGGTAAGGTTAGGTTAGGTTTGTTTTATAACAATCCTGAAAAGTTTACAGTTTCAGAAAAAATAAACATGTGGGAAATTAAACAATTGCCAAATGAATCATTTTGCGAAAAGTTTTTCGCCGAAATATTAGTAAACCGTTTATATTATGAAGGTACAATATAATGAGTTTTCCATATCGCAGCGTAAAAATTCGGACACTTTTGTGTAACTCGCAGGACGTATGTATGTAACCTGAGAGACACGTCGCATCACATGTATGTCGAACCTAAAGCTAACAATTATTATGGTAAAAGAACGAGAATGTATGTCACTCCAAGATTGTTCAATAATATTTTTCCGGAAAATGAATGTAATAGTCTGCAAATGTTTAAGAATAAATTAAAAAAGCTTTTGCTGGAAAATTTTGATTCGCAAAACTAAAATTGATATGGATTGCCTGGTTAGATTAGTGTAGTTGTGGAATAAAAATAGGCATGATAGTATAAGTATGAAACAAGAATTGTATGGCATGCGGTCCGGGGCTCATGGGTGCATGGTGCATGGCTCGGGGTCGTGTGTATTATAATGTATGTACCTATAATATAAATAGTTTAGTTTTTTAATTAAGCAGGGTACAGCTGATGTTAAAGTGAGCGTAGTATTCGCCAATAAACATTATAGTTTGGCGAAATTAGTGATGTACCTAACTAGAACTATGTACCTTTTTGAGAATAAATAAAAAAAAAGACTTTTCCCCATTCCGGGCCGTTTTTTTCCGGACCGGTCTTGTAATGCACAATCGCCCATACTGATTGGCAAAGGGGTAGAATCTTACGTAAGTGAAATATTTCAAATAAAAGTTTTTAAACTTCTTAAATAAAACAATGCTGCACTATGTTCCCTACTTTAAATACGTTGACCTATTTTAGATGACGTAGCAGAATCACAGTCTCGCATAATATTATACCCATATTAAATTAAAACCAGCAGAATAATTTTGATGTCCATTCGCTCGCAAACGAATGGGATTGGATTCCATTAGACATTCCGGTCACCTGTCCGAATGAGTGAATGGGCGTACGATGGCGATGCGTCAACCGCTAAAGTTTTTTATTCTGTAAAAACCGGCCAAGTGCGAGTCGGACTCGCGCACTGAGGGTTCCCGTACAAATTTATATGTATATATGAACATCCAGTCTTATCAGACCCCTGCTCCTAAGCAAAATGTGCGCTGTGTGGGATCATTGTAGATTGGTTACTGATATAGACAGACAGACAAAAAAAATTATGCTTTTCGCAATGTTTCCTTTATCTGTGCTATAAGACCTTGCTTCGTACCAAATTTCAAGTTTCTGTGTTCACGGGAAGTACCCTGTAGGTTTTGATTCCCTTGCGAGTGTCGACAATTTGCGGAAATACGCGGCATAAACGGCTGTTGCAATAATTGGAAAAAACAGCTACTTAATTATTTTCCTCGATGTCTTTGGTTCGCTGAGTAATGGGCCCATAAAGTGTGAAAGGCGCACAAAAAGCAAATCAGGCCACAATGGTGCCTCAAGTAAATTCGTAATAGCAGCCACAGTCGATGCAGAAAGCAGTATCATACTAATTTTGTTTATTCAGGCGTTAATTTCCGGAGTTTCATATCAATATGCTGTCGTCCAGGTTTACCATCATTTTCGTAAACAAAATTTTGTAAACAACGATTAACAAACCATAAACCATAATATATTTTTGACAAATATTCATTTATCACATATAGTACTTTAAAATACTATTTAACGTTAAATTGTCATTAGTGGTACCATTTAGTTTCTGTGGGGGTTGTAGTTATAACCTAATTTAACCGACTTTACTGGCAGAAGTTCGTTTCTGTGTGGGGTCGCAGCTCTTACCTAACCTAACCTAGGTACATTACTGGTGGCATTTCGTTTTTGTTTGGCGTCGCAGTTCTAACCTAACCTCCTTTGCTTGTAACAGTCCTTGCAAAGCCCACGTCAAATATTAACCACCATAATTTAAAGCTTAATGTCGATTAAAAAAAATCCCATTTGCTTTGACGTATGTACTTAACAAGTTAGGTATGAAGTATCTTTTTGTATTTATTTTTTTCAACTTAATTTTTTTTTTTTATTACTTTTACGGTCATCCCGTGAAACCATATATTTCAAACTAAATACAAACTGAAATATAGATGCACAGAAAAAACCCCAGAAAAAAGACCAATGCTGGGAATCGAACCCAGGTCCTCAGCGTTCCGTGCTGCGTGCTTACCCCTACACCATCACTGGGTTCGATTCCCAGCATTGGTCTTTTTACTGGGGTTTTTTCTGTGCATCTATATTTCGGTTTGTATTTAGTTTGAAATGTATGTACTTATAAACCTTAGCAGTTTAAAGAAACTGTACTGTTTACCATCGTGCTTTTTATCATCGTACTGTTTATTTTCCACCGAGTCTCCAGCCTTCATCTGTCAAACCAATCATCTGTTATTGAGCCCCTCGACGCCATTTTAAATTCACCCCCGCCGCTCCAAATAATTGATATTGACGTCGTCCGGAACGTCCAAATTAATTTACAATGATTTAGGCATTGTTTTGGTGTGTGACGTATTACAAATAAATTAATTGTGTTGGGAGCGGTTGCTTTTTTTCAGATTTGATAATTGCCTTGGTATTGTTTCTACTTCTTCTACAAGTGCCTCTCCAACTAGTGGAGGTTGGCAGTGAGCTCTGCATATCTACGAGTAACTCGGTCTTTTACCAGTTTGAAAAGCTCCGCGGCGCTCTTATTCCCGTCCACTCCCGGATATTACACAGCCACGATTTCTATCTACGACCCACTGATCTTTTGCCTGCCACTTTGCCCATCATTATCAGTTGCAGAAGCAAGTATCGGTCGTGTCTTAGCACGTGACCAAAATAGACAACTTTTTTTTTTGATGGTCTACAGTCTCCGGCGTCTCATTGCAACCGGCGCGGCTGGCATTGTTTAAATGGATATATTTGACATTTTACAATTAAAAATAGAAAAATCCAAATATTCATTTAAAACTAATAAAATTAATTATTATTTTAATCCTAGTTTAAAATAAAGGTTTATAATATTCTATAGGTACCTACATCTTTCGTAAAAAAATAAATTTCTTAAAGTAACTTGAGACGGCGAACTTAAAACTTGTAATTCTAGATTCACCGCACCAATTATCCCAACGCTTTACTCCCTAGGGTAAGAAACCGCGAAGTTTAGTGTAAATTGATTGTAATTATAATTAGTTGGTGCATAAAACTAGAGATGAGGAGATCCGTAGAAGTACAACAAGGGTTGCCGGCATAACCAAACGGGTTAGCTCGTTGAAGTGGCGATGGGCAGGCCATATAGCACGCAGAACAGATGGCCGCTGGGGTTGGAAAGGTCTCTAATGGAGACCACGGACTGGCAAGCGCAGCGTGGGACGTCCACCAACGAGATGGACGGATGATTTGGTAAAGGCTGCAAGGGTTAAGGTGGATGCAAGTCGCTTCCAACCGACTGGATTGGATGATTGGGCGTCTATGAGGGAGACCTATGGCCAGAAGTGGACGACCTACGGCTGATCTTACCTGATGAAAAATGCAGATGAGGCCAAAGGTGTATTCTCACTGGTTCAGTGACAGCCTATCCTTGAAGAGCCCTCACTCAGCTGTCTAGAGCAGTGGATGTCCTTACGTCTGAAATTATGATGATGATGATGACATAAAACTAGACGATTCAGTGCTTACTTACATTACACCCATCCCAGCCTATATAGGTCCCAATGCAGGGCACAGAATAATCACCTCAGAATGAGAGGGCTTGGGCCGTAGTTCCCACGCGAGCCCAGTGTAGATTGGGAACTTCACACACACCATTTAATTTCTTTGCAGGTGTATACAAGTTTCCTCACGATGTTTTCCTTCACCCTAAAGCTCATGGTATTTACATCAAACTAATAAAAAGGTCAACTATTCATAGTCAAAAAACATTGGTTCGACTAAATTCAGTTAAACATAATTTTCTATTCTTTTTTTTTAATTAGTCATAATTTTATTGAAACTAAGAATACAAAATAACAAGTTGTGTTTAGTTTAGACGGGTTTTACCACACAAATATCATTAAAATAACGTATCAGTAATTACAACAAATTTCACAGCGGTAAGCAGCATATTTTTTTTGTAGTTAAAGCTATATTATTTCTTAAACTGCAATGCATATGCATTTCATAATTAGGGGGACAATCTTACACAAATCGACCTAGTCCCAAACTAAGCAAAGCTTGTACTATGGGTACTAAACGACGATAAACATACTTATATAGATAAATAAATACTTAAATACATAGAAAACATCCATAACTCAGGAACAAATATTCGTGCTCATCACACAAATAAATGCCCTTACCGGGATTCGAACCCAGGACCTCTTGCTTCGTAGGCAGGGCCACTACCAATACCAACTAGGCTAAAGCGGTCGTTATATCATAGTACTTCTTCTTTTTTTTAAAATATGGCTTCTGTCCCACTTTAATGGTAGGACAATTTCGCCAGTGTCGAAGTAAGCTCTCTTGGGAGCGACGTTGTACGGTGATTGTAGTTTCTGCAACTTGATAGAAAAAATCCAGAAACCACGTGGAAACAACTTGCGCATTAAAAAATGTCAGACACGAGAGCAATATAGAATTTTGTGATCACTGTTAATTAAGGTTAATCGCCGCATAAAACACTATCAAAATTATACTTCAACTAGCCAAAGAAACAGAAATACCAAAATTAGATACTGTCTACATCCGCCATGTTCGAATGCTACAAATCGAATCCCTATATCATAGTAACAATTGACACCAATCGATCTAGTCCGAAACTAAGCATAGCCAAAATGTCAAATGTCATAAAAATCGGACAAACCGTTTCGGAGGAGTTCGATAACAAACACCGTGACACGAGATTTGTATATATTAGAAGAGAACATATAAAAAAAAATATATATATCACAGGAAAATTCACACCAATTGACCTAGTCCCAAACTAAGCAAAGCTTGTACTATGGGTACTAGACAACGGATAAACATACTTATATAGATAAATAAATACTTAAATACATAGAAAACATCCATAACTCAGGAACAAATATTCATGCTCATCACACAAATAAATGCCCTTACCGGGATTTGAACCCAGGACCTCTTGCTTCGTAGGCAGGGTCACTACCAACTACTCGTATATAACGTAAAATGCGCGAAATTCTAAGTTTATCGCTGGAATTTATTTAAAAATGACAAAAGAAATAGAGAAGAAGGTTTATTTTCACTTTTTGTTTTGGCTCTCCTGAGAAATCATGCTTGAAACGTGTTGTATTGTCTTATTATTAAAGTGTCTTAGGAAACCTACGAATCTTTTCGTTCCACCTCATTATTTCTGTTTCTTTTAACCTAAAAATCGAAATCGTAAGTTAATAAACTAATTCATTTATCAAAATTCGTTTTGCTTCAGATCCAAAATACTTCCGTCGTTAAAATTGTCCTACATTTGAAGCCAATCAAATTCCAACTCTAAATTCTCATACCCAAGACTCCTAATTAAAAGCTACAGGGATCAAATTCTGGGAGTGAAAACGCTTTTCAAAATGTTACTTACTTTAGTTTGACATAAGGTATAATTTCCATTGTTGTAATTGGTGTTATACTCAAATCAGTGACCCGACCAATCAATGGTCATTAATGAATTCAAACACGCAAAATTTCAATTAAAACCTTTAATTGCTTCTGCCAAAAAGCGCTTCGATTCTACTACTCTGAAAATAAAGTTCTTATTAGTTTGGATTTTCATTTCGTCAGCGTAAGTTTATCTTTGTGTACAAATTTATGAAAACAACGTTTAAAAACCGATTTGATTCTTAAAGTAGTGAATTTTAAGTTTATAATTGGTGTATTTTTAGTTTTTGGAGTGTATTATTACTGTGTTTTTAGTTATGATGCTTGTAGTTTTCACCGTAATTACGTACTAGTTATTTTATGATAAGATAAGGTACTAATTGGTCACAAAATTTTAATTTATGGTCCTGAAAATATGGCAGAAAGTGTTCGTGTATTTTTTAAACTGCTCTAAAATGTCTTGTAATTATACAAGCAAACTAAACTACGTTTCACTAACATCATCGAGGCTTTCTAGTAACCGCCTAAAAGTGGGACCGCTGGGGGAAACTAGAATGAAACCTTTCACAGCGATCGTAATCAAATATCTTTAAAGCATTGACAAACCTACTTTACTATGTAGTACTTGTATGTGATTCCCGGGAAATTTCCAAAATTTTCCGGAAAATATTTTTTAGGGTTCTGTAGTCAACTAGGAACCCTTATAGTTTCGCCATGTCTGTCCGTCTGTCTGTCTGTCCGCGGCTAAGCTCAGAGATCGTTAGTACTAGAAAGCTGTAATTTGGCATGAATATACATATCAGTCACGCCAACAAAGTGGTAAGATAAAAAATAAAAAAATATTTTTTTAGGGTACCTCCCATAGACGTAAAGGGTGGGTGATTTTTTTTTTCTCGTTTAATCCTATAGTGTGGGGTATCGTTGGATAGGTCTTTTAAAACCATTGCGGGGTTGCCAACATGATTTTTCTATTCAGTGATCTGTTTGCGAAATATTCAACTTTAAAGTGAAAATTTTCATTAAAATCGAGCGTCCCCCCCTCTAAAATCTAAACTGTTAGGTGGAAAAATTTGAAAAAATTCAGAATGGTAGTAAATTTATCAAATTTACCAGGAAAATAATAGCGGCTAAGATTGCTTGGAAATTATTTGTAGTTTAAGAGTAAATAGTAGCCTAAGGTATAAAACATACCTAAACTTGGATGATTCCGTACACATACGAAATCCTTAGAAAAATATTACTTGATTTTTTTGTAATGGCTACGGAACCCTACCTTGTGCGTGTCCGACACGCTCTTGGCCGGTTTTTACTAGCTTGTATCTGCGGTTTCACTCGCGGTACAGCGATTCACGTGCTGATTTGGAATTTATTTGTGCCTCGGGTTATTGAGATTATTATCAAATTTCGTTCAAATCCGTTCAGCCAAATCAGCGTGACTGAGTCGTAACGCAAATACACACGCAAAGTACACACTCCCAAAAAATCACAATTATACATTTGAAGAGATGTTTACAAAAACAACATAACTGATTGGCACCTGTTGTCAGTAATATTTTCTCTACAAGTGTCAACCAGTCTAGTCTATGTTGTTTTTGTAAACATCCCTTCAATTACTAGAACCATAATTTTCCAGGAGTAATCCTTCGATATAAATATAAGGTGTCCAGGCATGTCTTGTCGATGCCTGAAAACACCTAACCATCCGTAAAACCGTATTTAAATCAATTATTAAAACTTAATTACGCGTTAACCTGCAATATCAATCGCGCCGCGAACCACCGGAAATAATTAGTATAGCGAATCACGCAGAATGCGCTATCGGCTGCGGTCGGTTTTGTTTGGAGTGTATGTTGATTGTGCTGTGTTTAGAACGGGCGAGTACTAATGAGTAACTAACTAATCTTGTGTGGTTGGTACTTAGTGTAAAGTTCGAGTGCGAAGTGTTAATCCACGGGCCAAACGAAATACAGTGTTATGACAATGTCATAAAGGCGTTGTCATGGAAGATCTATAAAGTAGACACTGGTTTGAATTTGTGTCTTCTAGAATTTGAATTAAGAAACGAACAGCGGACATCAGACGATCGGGGAGCCATTCTTCAATAGGTTGTGCTAATGAAATGTTCTTAATATAGTCTCTCGCACCTTCACCAACTTGTGATGGGGCGTAGCTGAGAGGCGTAGGTGAAAACAAGTAACGAGTGGCGTAACTGAAAATAACTGACTCTAACTATTTAATTAAAAACCGGTTGCCTGTGAAGTCGGTTTACGGACGATAGTTTAACGTGACAACGTCATAACAAAACATTCAAAAAACAAAAACGAAACCAGGTGGTCACCCATCCAAGTACTGAGCGCGCCCGACGTTGCTTAACCTCCGGTGATCGGACGAGAACCGGTGTTTTGTCAAATATCTTGAAAACGGTGCATCCTACAGCAAAATCAATGAAATTTTATCCCCCTTTTGAAAACCTCGCACCCCCACCCCCGCAAATATGAAAAGCCGCCGGTTTAGATTGTTTACCAATATTTTACTAAACATTACTGAATTGAGAAAGGTATTATACGTACAAATTGTTTTAAATTTAATTTTGTATAGATTGAACAGAGCTACATAGCATGTTGCGTTTTATAGCTGGCTGACATAGATGTAAGTCCACGCGGACAAAGTGTCGGGTACTGCTAGTATATGCCTATATATTCTTATGGAACGCGGAGCTCCTAGGTCGCACTAGACTGAGCAACCTATATCGCCTCTATGAATAATCCAGAAGGTTCCAAACGAGGCACATTTCCGAACACTGTCCTAAAATAGCATACAAGTTAGTATAATTCTGATTATTTGTTTTATGTTTACATTTGCTGTTGGATTGCATCTGCAATTTATTGGTGAGATAATGAATGTTTGTTTGTGATGCCAGTATTAAATTTTGCAACGGAATTGATGAGTGTTCATGAATGCGTAGAGTGAAATTATTGTAACAAAAACGTTTTGAAAGACTATTTAAACGCATATTCATTGGCCACGTCATCTATTGTAGATGATTGTTGCAGTGTCTCAGGTAAAATCAGGTGTTACGGGGAGGTTGATTGCAACGTCTGCGATGACTGAAGAGTCCTATATCAGAGCGGCATCTTCTGCCACAGCAATCACAAACATAACGAGAGTCCAGGGGAGGTGGTCTGGCAGCGCGGAGTCTTTTCTGCCTAAGCCTCTCTAACCAGTCGTGCTTGTCTACACGCTGGTCTCATTTACAAACACCTAATTTAAAAATAAATTTATTATTCATAAAGTGTCCTGGAAGCACCCGCGCTCAGGACACTGGCACCAGCTTAAACGCACATAATTAGCAGTTTTGACAATTAAAAATAAATGTCCACTATCAGGTCGGTCTATATGCGTTCCACTGCTAGGGATAGGTCCCTTCTTAGAATGAAAGGCCTTGGGCTGTAGTTCCCACGTGGACCCAGTGATGATTGGGAACTCACACCAAGCAACTGTTCAGTTTTCCTCATGTTTATCCTTCATTGTAAAGCTCGTGGTAAATTTCAATCAAAATTTCGCATCTGATTTTTGCAAAAATTCAGAAGTTTTAGCCCTGGTGTTGAACCCACGATCATCTGCTTGAGGGACTATACTACCTCTAGCGCCATCTAGTCACCAATAGGCTACTTTCCTAACTAGTCAGTCTTTTAGATTATCAAAAAATATTGGACACGTATTTTTTATTTTGTCAATTAAACAAAAAAATACGAAGATATGGCGCGTTGAAGTTTCGCGTGACGTCACTTGTTCCTACACTTTGTATGAGCGTTTTAGGAACAAGTGACGTCACGCCTCGTCACGCGGAACTTCAACGCGCCATATCTTCGTAATTTTTTGCTTAACTGTCAAAAGAAAAATTATGTGTCTAATATTTTTTGATAATGTAAAATACGGACTAATAAGAATTATTATATTTTTACCTAAACATCCCTATTAAAGAAACCGCTGCATATTAAATCACGCTATTGAAGTTTTTCCATTTGGATGCATAAATATGTACAATTTAAAATTATTTTTCTTCGGGTTTCAATCCCAACCTCTGCCTGGGGAAAGATCTTTCTATGGGGGCCTATGCCTATAACCTTTAAAAAATCATCAGCCGTTTTCAATTATCCCTTCTGTCAGCCCTTAAAGTTATTAAAAAAAGGTCCAGAAAAAAGGTACTTCGCAGCGCATTTCCAAATCTTATATCTAACGAAGTGTACGAAAAACCCCCGATGTCCTTTCTAATATAAATTATCTGGTGTCAACTACGCACTCTTTTACCCTAATACGAAGCCACCCCACATCACCCAAAAGAGAACTTAGCGCGGAAGTTTATAAAACTCAAATTTCTTTAACAGCTATCCACACTTTTAAAAACACAGGGTCTCTTCAAATTAGAATGTATCGTTCTTCGAATAAAGATCAATTTTCAATGGGGTCTTTATGAAAACTCTAGGGTACGGTAACGTAGGTTTTATTCCTAGTGATGATAAGGTTGAGTTCAGCTTGCGGTGGGACCTCCATCGTTTCGGTCGTTTATCAAGTCGGATAGAGGCCGTCAGTCCTCTGATATCCTTCCACCGATATCTCGCCTAAGAAAGGTGATATTTTTCCTTAAATGTACATATATATATGTTTGGATCCCATTCATATGATAAAACAGTCGGAGTGACGTTACTTCTTGAGATTGGCTGTAAATCTACATAGGTAAGTATAAACTCCAGTTTAGTAACAGAAAGTCTTACTTTTTTACTAATATCAAGGACGATTGAATAAATCCTTATGAAGAGTGCAGTAACTCGTATTTTTGGCAAAATTGCGTTAAATACAATATATTTTATTTAATCAGGCGCTACTTTGCGGAGGTCCATATAAACTGTAACAATTACTTTGCTCACCCGCGACCTCACGATAGTTACATTTATGTAAGAAATGCGTGTTCATGCAGTTCCTTCACCTCTACACTGTACTCTACCTACTCTACCTACTCTGAAGATGAGCTCTGGTTGAGTTCGTAACGCGTCAGTGTAGTTTGGTGGTAATGATGGTTGGGTTTGTGTGATTTGTGTGTTCGTACAGTGTGGAGGTGGAGGAACTGCATGAACACGAACTTCTTACATAAGCGTCACTATCGTAAGGTCGCGGGTGAGCAAAGTAATTGTTTCAGTTCAAAAATATTTTAAACCGTCTTAAAAACCAAATAAAAATTAAGTGCCTATTATTTAATGCGAGTTGGAACATTTCATTCCAACTTTTCGCATTTGGCAGCTGTTTTTAACAATCAACCTTCTTAAACGCTCCGATGTAGGTTAAAAGCTTAAAGCCTGACTATGAATGTGGTGAATGTACGTTCAGAATTGGTTTACAATTTAATTTTTGGGTCAAATTGAAATGGGGAAAATTGTTGTTTTTTGTTCCATATTCTATTGAGCCAACGGGGTCCTTCGTTAAGGTTTGAGATGCATATGCCTGTAACTGGTACGATTTTAACCTCCGACACAAAAAGAGGGGTTTTATATGTTTGACCGCCATTATGTCTGTCTGTGGCATCATAGCTCTTAATACAGGTGAACCGATGTGGATGCGGGTTTTTTATTTATTTGTATGTTTGTTCTTAAATATATTATTGTAATTTTTTAGAAGAATGATTATCGGGACCGTGTACGACGGTGGCGCCGCGTAGCGTTGACAACATTTCCTCCTCATTTACTTCCAATTTTTGCCATGTTGTGCGCTGCGATCGTTTTCTGTACCCCACCACCCGCTTTGCACATAGCCAATACCCATCTTTTTTTTTTGGGCCCTCCATTCCCAGTTCGTCTGAAGGGATTTTTCCCGAGCACAAGTCACTCTTCCTACCCTAAAGTGAAAAATAGCAAAGACTTCGCGTCTTTGGCCCCTCGGGCGATTCATTCAAAAAAAAAAATACTCATCTTTTGTGTGTAGGTAAATGTAATTTTTATGTCACATTTTTTCTTAATTAACCATTGTTTTTTGTTATAGGTATTTAAATGATACAGCATCAAATATGTATGACTTGAAAGCGCACGGAAGATCATAAAATATAAGGGTATGTTATCTATTTTAAGTTATAAAAATTACTTTAAAGTCGTCATTCATAATTAATCGCCGATAATACGGAACTGATGGCCGGTGGGGCAAAAAGGTTCTCGAGTAGCGTCCACGGACCGGAAGACGCAGTGTAGGTAGGCCTCCAATAAGATGGAGCGACGACCTGGTTAAGGTTGCAGGATCGCGTTGGATGCGGATGGCGCAGGGCCGATCTGTTTGGCGAGCCTTGGGGGAGGCCTATGTTCAGCAGTGGACGTTTTCGGCTGTAATTATGATGATGATGAATCAATTGACATATCTACAAGAATAAAGTCTAGTTTTATAACTATATGGGTCAATCAACTTTTTTTTGTAAATTTCTATTTACTCCTTTACAAGTAACTCTGTAATCTCTGGTTAGTGAAACCATGATTTTGCAGTAATTAGATAAACTGTTTATCATAGTGCGTATGTGAAAACCAAAAAAAATAAGTATTTCTATGAAAAAATCCGGTCACCCAGGGGAAATATTACTATTTTCATACAAATTTCGGGTACATCATTGTCCCCTGGGCCACCCCCGAAATAGAAGCTAAACAAAATAAAATAAATATGGCAATTACACCATTTATGACTACAAAAATCTAGGGTTTTGAAAAGTATACTTTAAATAAGGAAAAATAATCAGTTTTTTAATTATTTCGGTTTTCATAGAAAGTAGCAGAAAATCGTTTACAAAAAAAAGTTGATTGACCCATATATTAAAAATTATAAAAACCCCTAACGCAATTAGGTCACACGTATTGAAAATAAAGTTATTTAGACGACCCTATGTGGCCTAGTGGTTAGAGGACCTGATGATGAATCGTGAGGTCCCGGGTTCGATTCCCGTGTCGGGGCAGATATTTGTATGAAAAATACGAATGTTTGTTCTCGAGTCTTAGCTATTAGTAGGTATTATTAGTAGGTAGTATTAGGTATGTATTTAGTAATGTATCTATCTATATAAGTATGTTTATCCGTTGCCTTGTACCCATAACACGGGCATTGCTTACTTTGGGAACTAAGTCAATTGGTGTGAATTGTCCCGTGATATTTATTTTATTTATTATGTGTCTAAGGTCCCTTACGCAGCTAGCAAAAGAGCTGATAACTTTGAAACGGCTGAACCAATGTACTGAGACTAACGATGAAGGAAACCATCGTGAGAAAAAGTGCATGCACCTGCCGAGAAATTCAATGGTGTGTGTTAAGTTCCTAATCCGCACTGAGCCCGTTCTCACTCTCAGAGGGCTGTGCAGCGTGTCATTATTGGAATGATGAAAAAATGCGTTTGTGATTTCCCGGAGTAACAATAACATGATATATTTATTGCATTCACATTTATTCTATACATACAAAAACTTTTCTCCAACTATTACTGCATTATCATAAAAATAAATGTTCTGTGGAAAAAAAGTCCTCGACAATCGAGAATCGGACAATGGGGTAACTTTTGAAACTCCTTTCACGAACAAACTGAAATAAATCATCTTTTATAAGAATCTATCGATAAATAAACAGATTCCTTTGGGATTGTGCTGTCAGTCGGTAAGGGATAAATCATACTTCACGCGATACGATTCTGAAGCGAAGCGAATTCCAAGTATTATAGTATACTTACTCGTTCGTACATTTGCGGAATGATTTGCATAATCATCATCAATTCAGCCGAAAGACGTCCACTGCTGAACCTAGGCCTCCCCCAAGGCTCGCCAAACAGACCGGCCCTGCGCCATCCGCATCCAACACGTTCTCGCAACCTCAACCAGGTCATCGCTCCATCTTGTTGGAGGCTACATACACTGCGGCTTCCGGTCCGCAGACGCCACTCGAGAACCTTTCAGCCCTATAAGCCATCAATTCTACGAGCGACGTGCCCTGCCCACTGCCACCTGTCTGGCGATTCATCGAGCTATGTCCGTGACTTTAGTTCTTACGCGGATTTCACAATTTCTAATGCAATTCCGCAGAGAAACTCCAAGCATAGCCCTCTCCATTTAACACTGCGTCTGTAGAAAAAAATTAAGACTCAGGGTCTTCCTACATCCATCGACGTAGGCCTATATGTCAACGCAATAAGAGCGAAAAATAAATTGATCAGCTCGGCTCCGCGGGCCGAAGTAAGCCGAGCCGATCAACGACAATTTCGCTCTTATTGCGTTGACATAAAGGTTTTTCCGATCGGCTGGAGCCGATACTACGCCGATACATGTGGGGAGCCTCTAACAGTTAAAGTAAAGTAAAGCATCGCGTTCACTGTAAAACAGTTTTAGCGCATCAAAAATACAGCACTGTTATGATACACTGCTGCAACGAACTGTCTAAGTTTACGGAACATCACCGGTATTCGATATCGGCAAAGGAAAGTTTGTTCGTATAGTTTGAAATGTTTTCTACCAGTCAAAGATACCTTACTATTTGAAGTCACAAACTTGTTACAGCAAATGTAAGTACCTTATGATAAACTCAAGGAGTTAACAAGGGTTCCTAGTTGACTACGGAACCCTAAAAATCACCTAAAAGGATACAAAAGTAACCTTCTGGCAACACTGGTATGCAGGTTTCCTCCACGATGTTTTCCTTCACCGTAAAGCTCATGGTAAATTAAAAATGCAATTTTGCACATAAATTCCGAAAAACTCAGAGGTGCAAGCCCGGATTCTAAACCACGACCCTCTGCTTAAGAGACCATAATTATGAGTGCTAATTGTGAAAGTTTAAAACAATATATTATTACAAAAAAACATAACCCTAAAATTGCTAAAAGTGCCCCCCCCCCCACCACCTACCTGCCCCCTTTGGGAATACAGGCGCGATTTCATGTATGTATATTACAAAAAAAAAACCGCTGTCAACACAGTACAGGGTCTGGTATTAACGCTCATACGTCAAATTTATTCAAAATCATTTTACTCCTGCATATTTACTGGCAAATAACTTTTATGTAATAACAGATCGCAGATGTGTCCGTCCGTCAGTCACTAGCGTGACGAGGGTAAAACTTCGTTACAAACGAACCCCCAACTTTTTTTTGATATATTTATTGCAAGTGGCGACTACTTAATATGTATTACGAGTTGCTTTCTGGAAATATTGGTTCTTTGCGAATTTTTCGCGAGGGACTTAGAACAACAGGATGATTTATGGATGAAAAATGTGTCGAAGAACGTGTAAGAATATAAGGCATTTAAAAATTCGTCATCGTCATCATTTCATTTATGTTTTTTACATACATTTCAGTCGAAACATGTCCTTTACCGCCGATAGGGCAGAAAGGTTCTCGAGTGGCGTCCACGGACCGGAAGACGCAGGGTACTTAGGTCTCCAACAAGTAGAGCGACGACCTGGTTAAGGTTGCGGGATCGCGTTGGATGCGGATGACACGGGACTGATCTGTTTGGCGAGCCTTGGGGAGGCCTATGTTCAGCAGTAAACATCTTTTGGCTGAAATGATGACTGAATATAGGCCAAGAAATAGGATAAGACCGCCTAATTGTCTGCCTTAATTTTTACTTTTGTTATTTTTTTCTGTACTGTTCTGTTTTTTGTGCTTCCGCCATCCGCATCTAACGCGTTCCCGCAACCTTAACCGGGTCTTTGCTCCATCTTGTTGGAGGCCTAACTACAAAACGTCTTCCGATCCGTGGACACTATTCGAGAATCTTTTTGCTCCTTTATCTTGAAATTGATCTGCAATATTAAAGGAGATACCGTGGTGGCCTAGTGGTTTGACCAATTTTTATCCAAAGGGTGACTAAGGGCACCGTATTGATGTCTTTACTATGTCCGTCTGTTCGTCACAGGGCTGTACCTTAAGAACGAATAATGTGTATTTCAATTGCCGCTACAATGACAAAATTACAATTTTATGGATAGCCCCGACCATCCAATATAAAATGACCCCACGTTGCTTACATTTTGCTTAGAGACACGGCTCTGCTAAAACTGGATTTTAACATTTTGACATACCCACAAAGTACAAAATCCTCGGCGCGCGTTTACGACTCGTACTTGTTCGTTTTTTTTACTTTTTTATATTCTTAGCGTCAAACTACTTGAATTGAGTTTACATACAATATTTATGTCGACTATATGTTACTTCCATATTTATACAATCTTAAGCTTTGGCTTACACATAGCTTACACGAAACTAACGCATATATATTATATTTTCCTCCCTTGACCTGATGACCCATTACTCAATGGAAAAACCGGGCAAGTGCGACTTGGTCCGCAGGCCAAAGGTTCCGTAGGTACTTAAAATATAACATGTTCTAATTCAAATAATATATTACCTACTTAAGATGATATTATTTTCATCTTAAGTAATATTATAAATGCAAATGTGAGTTTGTTTATTTTACGCTAAAAGTACTCAACTAATCACAATATAACTTTAATTTCAATACTTACTAGATAAAAAAAACCGCTTGTATAATTCCCGTCGAATCCAGATGAATTCAGCATTGTGGGATGATCCGCGCAGAAGGAGTGAAACTTCTTAATGTGGAAATGAAAATGGCAGTTATACATCAATATGAACCTTATTGCAATAACTTAAAGAACTAAATTTACTTATGCATCTATGTGTTTAAATTACTCACTAGATGGCGCTTTTATCAAGTCTCATACAAATTTGCACGGGTGTGTAATGATAGATATAACAACATTTGATATAACTGTAACATTTGGTATAATGCTACATTTGACATAATTCGATTTACTCGAGAAGTAAACATTCTACGATTCTTTTATAAAATAAACTAACCTAACCTAACCTAATGCATATCAAATAGAATTAATATCAATCCTCCGAAGTTTACTTTTTGAGTAAATCGCATTATATCAAATGTGGCATTGTACCAAATGTTACAGTTATATCAAATGTTGTTATATCTATCGAGGCGCACCCAATTTGCACAGACAGTATGAGTTCTGCATCGCACTGTCGAAGTTTTTAACATCCGTTAGTATATAACAATGCGAGATTACTTGCTTTGGCAGTACATATACTAATGCTTTCATATCCCCTCCATGGTAGCGTTAAACGTTTAACGCGACCTTGTTGGAAGCCGCATTAGAAGTTTCACTTCAAAAACCCTCAGCTTCTTGATCGCTGCCCATCCATCTGAGCCGGAAACCTTATGACATAGCCCGGTCACTTTATTTTGAGACGCGGAACCCCAAAAACGCATCCGTATTCGGACAACTTGCAAGCTACCACAATGACGGTTAATTAACCATACACTGACAGTGATTAATAGCCTCGGAAACGTACAGCGTCTGGAGAATACGTTGTACTATGTAGACAGGACACGTGTATAATAAGGGTGCCTTTCCACCAGAGATGTGCTGCGTTACGTTGCTATGGATGTGTCTGATACCATAGCATAGCACTGGTGAAAACGGGTTCAACTAAGCTATGATTTTCGTCCGAAGAAAGATGCGTGCCCTGGATGCGTGCTATGGATGCATCCTACGGATGCGTGCTATGGATACGTGCAAGCGTCTCCCCCCATCACCGCGCTGCCGCTCCGCGCACCCTTGTCGATACATCGCATAGCTCGAGCTTCGCATCATCTGCGCATCTTCTTTCTTCGCACAGTTGCCTCGCGGCTGGTCATCTACATAGCGCATCTTCCTCGCACAGCTACAAAGTTTAGCATTGGTGGAAACGGTCACACAGTTTCGTAGCGTAGCTTTCACATCTTCGCAGCATAGCTGCATAGCACATCTCTGGTGGAAAGGCTTGGACACTGGTCCCACCGCCGGCGAGTAAGCGATGAGCTATCGGCGATTTTCTCGCCCAAGAAACGAACATAAGTTCAACGATAAAACTCGCTCAGCAGTACTCGGCGATGAACGCTTGGCGATCAGGGCGTTCATTCTACCGTACAATCGCCCGTCGCACTCGGATACTCGCTAATAGCCGAGCCACAAAACTACCGAAACTATACACTCGCTTCTCGCCGCTCGCCCACTCGTTTCTAGTTTCTAGTTCTACTCGTTTATCGCTCGTCGCCGGCGCTGGGACCAGTGCTTTATCTTGGTAAAGACATTGGTTAATATGACTAAATAATTAGGACAGACTAAGAGGACTAAAGTATCATCATCATCATCCCAGCTTAGCTTATATACGTCCTACTGCGCAGGGCACAGGCCTCCTCTCAGAATGAGAGGGCTCGGGCCGTACCCACGCGGGCCCAGTGCAGATTAGGAACTTCACACACACCATTGAATTTCTTCGCAGGTGATGCAGTTTTTATCACGATGTTTTCCTTCACCGTAAAGCTCATGGTAAATTTCAAATGTAATTTTCCACTTAAATTCCGAAAAACTCAGAGGTGCGAGCCGGAATTTGAACCCACGACCCTGTGCTTGAGAGGCCATAGGTCAAACCACTAGGCCACCATGGCTTCAAAAAAGAAAGAAATGATATCAT
Source organism: Archips crataeganus (assembly GCA_947859365.1). Lineage (NCBI taxonomy): Eukaryota > Metazoa > Arthropoda > Insecta > Lepidoptera > Tortricidae > Archips > Archips crataeganus. Next base: position 1,810,690 of record OX402071.1, on the reverse strand, counting down.
CATACAAAATTCCTCAACAGAATAAACTTTCATATTCAAAGGAACTCTAAAATATCGAAATGCCGGTCAACAGCTAGTCCATTACAAAATGTCGTTCCCAACGATCCAAAACTGTCGCCAGGCATCCAAAAAACCACAATTAAATGCCTTTTCGAAGTTCCTGTAGTGCAGGGTGGCTATACGTTGCGGTGACCCGGGACATTCCCAATATATTATATTTGTAATGATTTTGACATTATTGAGGACTTTAACACAAAACGGCATCGGATGAAACTCATTCCGTTAGGCTAAGTTAGGTTTCTGTTTTGTTTTTTAAAGAAAAAAATATTGAACTACATATTTATACAACTATACTGTAACTTAAGAAAAAAAAACACGCTTTAAAAAATAAAAAATAAATTTTAATAAATTTCAATTCACTATTCTTATAGTGCAGTAAAAAATCTTAATAAGCAATTATTATATTGTTATATCCAGATCAAAATTTGTAAACAATTCTAAATATTGATAAAATAAATAATAATAGTTTAAAATATTTTATTGTAAAAAAAGCGTGGGGTGCATGGTGTCAATTGTCAAGGATTATCATTTTGATAACATCTTAAAAAGCACCCCACGCTTTTTTTACAATAAAATATTTGAAACTATTATTATTTATTTTATCAATATTTAGAATTGTTTACAAATTTTGATCTGGATATAACAATATAATAATTGCTTATTAAGATTTTTTACTGCACTATAAGAATAGTGAATTGAAATTTATTAAAATTTATTTTTTATTTTTTAAAGCGTGTTTTTTAGTTTTTTTAAACTATTATTTATTTTCTATTTTTTAGTTGCATTTTTTTTCTTTCTAACTTTACCCCCTCACCTGCAACCCCAAAACCCCCTAAACCCAACCCCCTAACATACCCCACCCCATTTCCCCAAACCCCCCCAAACCCTACACCCTTACCCCCAATCCTCTAAACCCCCCTTACCCCCTCCTCATTTTACAAACCCCCGAACCATCTAAACCCAACCCCCCTAACACCGAACCCCCATACCCCACGGAAACCCCCGCTCCCCCCCACCCCCAACCCCCCCCCACCCCTCCCCCCACCCCGCCACCTACCGCCCCCCTTCCAGTTCCATCATCAAACCCTTGTTACCATCTAGGCCTCTTACCCCCTCCCCATTTCCCACAACCCCCCAAAATCACTTACCCCCGAAGCCCCCAACACCCCCACCCTATTTCCCGTAAACCCCCCCCCCCATCCCCTAACCCCAACCGCCACACCCTAACCCCCAACCCTCTAAACCCCCGACCCCCTTACCCCATTCCCCCCCCCCAACCCGCCACCTACTCCCCTTCCAGCTTCATCATCAGACTCTTGTTACCATCTAGGACCAAAGTACTCGTCAAAACGAATCAAACGAGCCCAAACTCGATGGGGTTGTTTCGTTTTATTGTGGAGTGCCTTTGGCCATCTTCCAGCTCCATCATCAGACCCTGGTTACCATATGGGATCAAAGTGCTCGTCAAGACGAATCAAACGAGCCCAAACTCGATGGGGTTGTGTCGTTTTATTGTGGAGTGCCTTTGGCCATCTTCCAGCTCCATCATCAGACCCTGGTTACCATCTGGGATCAAAGTGCTCGTCAAGACGAATCAAACGAGCCCAAACTCGACGGGATTGTGTTGTTTTATTACATAGTTCCTATGGCCACCATCCAGCTCCATCATCAGATCAGCTCCATGTTACAATAATATTGCACTGTCATCCAATTTACACATATGTGCAAAATTTCAGCTCAATCGGAAACCGGGAAGTGGGTCAAAATCGCGCCCTAAGGAGTCGGTTACAAACAAACATACATACAAACATACATACATACAAACATACAGGTGAAGCTAATATAAAGCGTGTAATAATAAAAACTGAAACATTTTATGAAAAGTGGTCCCTTTAGGCAAGTTTACGAAGATAGTGGCAGTGTTTTCCCTTTAAATAGCTAGCTGATTCTTTGTCCAAGTTAGTTGCCAGCTCTTCGGTCTCCTGTGACGTCTCTCTCCTTTTTTAAATAGCCTCAAAGTGATAGGACCCCACGGACCAAGAATTTAGTAAGTTTTGTACCAATTTTATAAAGTTTATGGTTTTAGAAGAAAAACATTTCGATGTTAAAACCCATTCTATATATTAAATATTATTAAATATACCTTAAATATTCGGATAGGTGCATTACATAATACATAATATGAAACAACCTATTCATCTCATCATAATTCTTAACTGACACTACTTAGTTTTAATGAGTGTTTGCTGACAGGTGAAATATCGTTTGATGGCGTTAGTATCATAAGGACCATAATTTGACGTTATAGTCTGGCTTACTATTGGCTCAAATTAGTTATAAATCTATCGTGACACACTTGTTTTCTAGACTGGCATTTTGCTGATTTCGGCCCTCTTTGTGATTTTTTTTATTATTTTTATTCTAGTTTTGTCCTAAGTCGAATTTGTTGTCACGAATAAACGTTTCTTTCTTTTTTCTTTCTTTTTAAATTTCAAAATTGTAAAACGGATTTCACGATACTAGCGCCAGCTAGCGTCTCCCTCATTATCCCGGTCGGTCCTACATTTATGGGGACCCTACCGTAATGTCAAATTAATTGGTAATTGGTATCCAGCCTCCGCCATATTGTTTCATTGCTTCGATTGTAACTGGAAACCTTTGCATCGATAATTTCAACTGTTTACTACTTGGTAATTAATGTGTACTCAGAGTCGGATGCAGATGGATATTTAATTTGTAAAATGTAAATAATTTGCGGAATGCAGAATGATGCGTTAATTCGCGGCGGTCAGTATCAATCAGTAGCGTGGCTCTGTAACAATTTGATTTTACTAGATTGACTGTAAATAGTACCAAAAATACCAAATTCCAAATTCTTCCGTTTGGCCGCATCCAACGTAGTGCTGCTCGATTTGTCGATAATCAGGCACTCTCTGGCCTACTCGATCCTTTGGCTTTGCGGAGGGACGTGGCGTCTCTCAGCATATTATACCGTATTTATCATGGGGAGTGTTCTGACGAACTGTTCGAATTGCTGCCTGCGGCTAAATTCCACTACCGCACTTCGAGGACCCGTCTGTCTTTCCATCCTCACCATCTTACCGTGCGTTTTAAGCGAAACTTCTTTCCTCGCACGACGAAGATCTGGAATCAGCTTACTGCGGCAACATTCCCGGAGCGTTACAACTTAGGGATCTTTAAAAAACGAGCCTCCCAATACCTAAAAGGGTCGGCAACGCACCTGTGACTCCCCTCATGTTGCGATCGCTCTCCATCAGGTGACCCGTCTGCTTGTTTGCCCCCTCTTATAGTATAAAAAAATGAACTGAAACAATTACTTTGCTCAGCCGCGATCTTTATATTAGCTACGTTTATGCATGCATTTCCTCCACTATTGCACTAACTGACGCGTTTCGAACTCAACCAGAGCTCATTTTCATTCTTGGTTGCTCTGGTTGGTTGGTTACATTTTCCACGGCGATTTTCATAGGAAAGTCAACAATTTTCTTGTGAATTGTTCTGATTTTATTATGAACATAAAAATATAAAGGTGCAGTTAATAAAAAAAAAAATTGTTTATATTTGATACTCATACTCATACTCATTTATTCATAATATTTAATAACATGTCATTTTTAAAATTATTTATAGATATTTTTAGATAGAGACCGTGTTGTTATAAAAACCCAAACTGATCCTAAATACACAATATGCTTTGTTAAAAACACCGCGTGAATATACAGGGGTAATTTAAATATTTACAGAGTAAACTTTAGGTGATTTTATTGATAGCAATTCTGTGAAAATTGCTTTTTAAAGATAATAAATTACATATTTCAAACTAAATACAAACTGAAATATAGATGCACAGAAAAAACCCCAGAAAAAAGACCAATGCTGGGAATCGAACCCAGGTCCTCAGCGTTCCGTGCTGCGTGCTTACCCCTACACCACCACTGGTCTAGAAGTTAGCGACGAATCTTTCCCATACATCGTACACTTCAGTCTGTTATAATCACATTTAGGCAGTGATAAAGCGCATCTATGTTATGCCCTCTACTGAGAGACTTCAACCAGACCAGTGGTGGTGTAGGGGTAAGCACGCAGCACGGAACGCTGAGGACCTGGGTTCGATTCCCAGCATTGGTCTTTTTTCTGGGGTTTTTTCTGTGCATCTATATTTCAGTTTGTATTTAGTTTGAAATATATGGTTTCACGGGATGACCGTAAAAGTAATAAAAAAAAATGAAGTTGTAGAAAATAAAAAATAAATAGAAAAAGATACTTCATACTTAACTTGTATAATAAATTACATTAAAAATTACTGCTGATGTTTGATGTTTTCGTTCAATGAAGTATTTACATACATACAGACGAAGGGAGCGAATTCCATTTCTTACTAGCTTGTGCTTTTAACTGAGAAAAACCGGCCAAGTGCGAGTCGGACTCGCGCTCGAAGGGTTCCGTGCCATTATGTATAAAAAATTGCGGTTTACGATTTATGACGTATTAAAAAAAAACTAGTTACTAGATCCGGTCAAACCATTTTCGGTGGAAGTTTACATGGTAATGTACATCATATATTTTTTTTAGTTTTATCATTCTCTTGTTTTAGAAGTTTCAGGGAAGTTTCAGTTTACACACATTTTACCACTTTGGAAGTGTCTCTCGCGCAATTTATTCAGTTTAGAAAAAAGTGATATTAGAAACCTCAATATCATTTTTGAAGACCTATCCTTAGATACCCCACACGGTATGGGTAGGGGTATGATGAAAAAAAAATTTTGAGTTTCAGTCCTAAGTACGGGGGACCCCCAAAATTTATGGTTTTTTTTCTTGTTTTGTGTGAAAATCTTAATGCGGTTCACAGAATACATCTACTTACCAAGTTTCAACAGCATAGTTCTTATAGTTTCGGAAAAAATTGGCTGTGACATACGGACGGACAGACAGACATAAGACGAATCCATAAGGGTTCCGTTTTTTGCCATTTGGCTACGGAACCCTAAAAAACGTCGAGGTAAATGTTGTTTACGTGATAAGTCCCGTTTAGTATAATAATAAAATTATGAGTGAAAATCACGAAAGTTTATAACGTCATATTGAGGAATATGTAGTTTTTAAGTGTCTTATTTTTACTTACAAGCACACAACTAAACCTGGGTCTTAGACCAAAGTTCAAACCTTAACGCTTAACCCTAAACTGCCGGCGATTTTTCGCCAGGCCCATACATCATGTTAACCCTCCGAACACCTGCTGCAAATTAAACAACTTGCGACCAACTTCGCCAACACCAATATATTATGGAGGTTAAGGATGGGAAGAGCGAGGATGGAGATGAGTATGGATAAAAGTATGAGTATGGTTTAATTACGAAGAGGCAGTGTAGGTAGGCCTCCAACAAGATGGAGCGACGATGGAGTGATGGAGGCCTACAGTGGATGTCTTTCGGCTGAAATGATGATGATGATGATAAAATGATGACAGAAAGAGATGGTGAAAACGAAAGCAAGCGTCAGAAGCGTTAGACAATACGTACGGCCTCGGCTTTAAGGCCCTACTGAACTTTTGACTCATTTATTTCATTAATTTAATCTCGTACTGTATCATTACTAGCAAAGCTACCAGTCCTGAAATTCATGTGTAAGGGTGTACTTCCGTTTGGCAAATTATTTTTCCCAAACTGATTCATTTGGCAAATGTTTCATTTCCCAAATGTTTATTTTTTCAGAAACTGTAAACTATTCAGGATATATTTCAGGACTATTCTGTAGGTTAGGTTAGGTTAGGTTTGTTTTATAACAATCCTGAAAAGTTTACAGTTTCAGAAAAAATAAACTGTTGGGAAACGAAACATTTGCGAAATGAATCAGTTTGGGAAAAATAATTTGCGAAACATTAGTAAACCGTTGCTACAATTTTAAAATGTGTAGGTATTTGATTTAGTAATACGATGAAAATACCTAAATACACGCGCAGTCTAACCAACCTATCTTGAGCCAGCGGGTTCCCTCCATGTCCGCGTGAGTGCTGCTTTAGTTCTCCTTCGGCCATCGGACGGGGAACTCGTGTCGCTCGCGTCTACGCACGGCTTTGATTCTAGCCGCTCTCACACACACATACACAAGTGTATAGAATACAATACCTAAAATCGATTAGCGCCAAAAGCTCGGTAGGTCCATAAGCCGTACAACAATTAACATTAAACCTTAGGCTAGTAAATCTTGGTCAACTATGTATGAGTAAGTCGTCCGTTTACTGCACCACTAGTTCCGCTGTGATTCACTTTATTCCCTCACCTATTCTCTCGTCTTGGACAACAACAGCCCTACGTAAGTACGGTCGGTAGACACGTTAATGTTTCTTACAGCGAATAGGTGCTAACGTGCTATATTTGAAGATGGGATGGGACGGTTTATGCTCTTACTTGGATCCTCTGATTTTGAATGGGAAGTTTTTGTATTTATAGACAAACTGGGATAAAAGGTGCCCTTGCAGTTTTATCATGTTTGTCGCGGCTTAGTTCAAAAATCTGGAATTGGTACCTATCTATTATATACAATGTGGGATTGTAAATTAAAGTAAACTACTTATTCTTCGAAGAAATAAATATAGGTATGAGACGTTGTATGAGAGCAATATTCAACCTAAGAATAATTGAATCATGTCGCCCATATTTCATTCAACATGGCATTCTCACAGTGATAGGTTTGTATATTTTGGAGGTTTGCGTTTTTGTACACAAACATTAGACTCTCTTTATTAAAAAACAAGATATGTGTACAAATACGGTTAGGAGTCAGTATAAACATAAATTGTATAAACCCTTAGTTAAACTGGCCCTAAATTCCAAAAACTCCTACATTATGTGCATCAAAATTTGGCGATTATAAAGAATGCAATTTAAATTTATTTAAGAAAAAGACTAAAGAATGGCTTAATGAGAAATGTTTTTATTCTGTTAAATAGATATACATTTACCTATTATTAATTATGAAACTTTATTGTGACATTTAATTTAATTCCATTTACAATTGTAATATAACTTTTTTTTTATTTATTCTCGATTATAGTGTAAGCAAAAAGTGTGAACGCCTGAAAAGGTAAGGTTTAGTGAGATTTATGATAAGTGTGCATTATTGAACACTATGTTACTGTACCTAAATTCTTCACAATAAATTGATTATTGTATTCAACAAAATCATCAAATAATACGTCTTGATCGTCTTGCTCAGATCCTGTTTTTTACTGTTCTTAATTCGAACACCTACCCGTCATTCATGCTTGCTCTTTCTTACTCATACATTCGAATCTCATGCTATCTCTTATACTCAGTCATACATTATACTGCGCTTCATATTCATTCTAAGGCACAGGCTTCTCAGAATGAGATGGCTTGGGCCGTAGTTCCCACGCGGGCCCAGTGCGGATCGGGAACTTCACACACACCATTGAATTTCTTCTCCTGTGTGTGAGGGTTTCCTCATCTTAACTACCTTAGCTTACCAAATAATCGCGAGTAGCGACCGCCCCTCTTCTAGGGACAGTCGAGTTCTCCAATATCTGTACAGCCAACCGTTCATAAATATATAAACATGAACCTTATGTTACGGTAATAAGGTCTATGTACAGATATTTATGAACGGTTGGCTGTACAGATATTGGAGAACTCGACTGGACCAGTCTGAAAACCAGCGCTGGGCGTCGTGCCTAGCATACGCTGAGATCGGGACCCATTGCCTAACCTAGCAGTAAGTTTAGCATAGTAGTTTTTGTAATGTTTTTAGTTTTACTTATCCTATTTTGTTTGTTTTTTTTTTTTTTTCTTTGTATTGAGTTAGGTATCAGCTTGGAATCAGCTTTCTGCGGCAGCATTCCCGGAGCGTTACAACTTAGGGATCTTTAAAAAACGAGCCTACCAACTCCTAAAAGGGTCGGCAACGCACCTGTGATGCCCCCCGTGTTACGGGTGTCCATGGGCGACGGTGATCGCTTTCCATCAGGTGACCCGTCTGCTCGTTTGCCACCTCTTATATTTCGTACTAAATACAAACTGAAATATAGATGCACAGAAAAAACCCCAGAAAAAAGACCAATGCTGGGAATCGAACCCAGGTCCTCAGCATTCCGTGCCGCGTGCCATACCCCTACACCACCACTGGTCTAGAGATTAGACACGAATCTTTCCTATACATCATACATTTCAATCTGCTAAATCATCACTTTATGCAGTGACAAACGCACATCTATGTTACACCCTCATCGAGAGATTTTAACACTCCTTCGGAACTAACCGCTCACCTGGACAAGAGATGGCGCTACTGTGCAACTTTAAACAAGTTAGCTATGAAGTATCTTTTTTTGTACTTATTTTTTCAACTTCATTTTTTTTTTTATTACTTTTACGGTCATCCCGTGAAATCATACATCTCTTCATCTCTTGTCCAGGTGAGCGGTTAGTTCCGAAGGAGTGTTAAAATCTCTCGATGAGGGTGTAACATAGATGTGCGTTTGTCACTGCATAAAGTGATGATTTAGCAGATTGAAATGTATGATGTATAGGAAAGATTCGTGTCTAATCTCTAGACCAGTGGTGGTGTAGGGGTATGGCACGCGGCACGGAATGCTGAGGACCTGGGTTCGATTCCCAGCATTGGTCTTTTTTCTGGGGTTTTTTCTGTGCATCTATATTTCAGTTTGTATTTAGTACGAAATGTATGATTTCACGGGATGACCGTAAAAGTAATAAAAAAAAATGAAGTTGAAAAAATAAGTACAAAAAAAGATACTTCATAGCTAACCTCTTATATAAAAAAAAAAGTTTCTGGTAATAAAGATATTTTTACTTTTACTTTACTTTACTTTACTTAGGCTTCACCATAAAGGTCGTGATATTCAAATGTAATTTCGCACACAAATTCCGAAAAACTCAGAGGTGCGAGACCGAGCTAGATTCCAACCCAAACCCAACCTAAAGTCAAGTTAGACTAATAGGCAATATTCTCCAATAGGCAATATCCTCCCGGTGACAACTGATTTATCTTACCCGTAGTTCGAACCGCTGCTCATTCATCGACCGGTTTTTACATCAACCGTACCGTAAAGTAGTCGGGGTAAGAAAAGGTTCGTCGCCTTAAAGTTGACATCTGCTTGCACCAAAGCAATAGGGATGTTGACACCACCAATCATCTGACGTACTTTTTATGAGCTGTCAAAACACAATTCTCCCATAGAGTTTGAATGGCAATAGCAACTTATGACGTCACTTGTTCGCCAACTAACTATTTATTTGTTTTAAAGCAACAAAAAATCTAATTTTGCAGTTAATCGAAAATTGATCTGGTTTGCAGGGCTATAATAAAGCGTTTTTTTTTAATGGCGTCAACATTGCTATTGTCAGTCCCGTCAACATTTTATTTCAAACGAAACAGAATAGGTATCGCATTGACGTTTCCCATTTTTTTTTTATTTATGTTAGAGAGGCCAGACAAACGAACTAGTGGGTCACCTGATGTTAAATGATCACCACTGTCCGTAGACACCCGCAGCGCTTTACACGATGCCGGCCGCGTGCGTTGTCGGCCGTAAGTAAAAAGGAGAGGGAATAGGGGAGGGGGAGAGGTATTGGGCCCCGGCGCTATCACTGACCGTACAAAACGCAGCAGGGAGTACTGCTGCTTCACGCCGGTGTTCTGTGAGAGGGTGTTCATTTAACACCATCATCGTTTCGGTGTTCATTTTTTAAAAGAAGTGCTAAGAGTGTAGGACTTGATTAAGAAATCAATTAAATAACTGAGGAAGGTACCAAAGGGATAGGCAGAGACTATTTGTTATGTCACGGACATAGCTCGAAGGATCGCTAGACTTAAGTGGCAGTGGGCAGCTGGGCACATCGCCCGTAGAACTGACGGCCGATGGGGCCGAAAGGTTCTCGAGTGGCGTCCGCGGACCGGAAGACGCAGTGTAGGTAGGCCTCCAACAAGATGGAGCGACGACCTGGTGAAGGTAGCGGGAACGCATTGGATGCGGATGGCGCAGGGCCGATCTGTTTGGCGAGCCTTGGGGGAGGCCTATGTTCAGCAGTGGACGTCTTTCGGCTGAAATGATGATGATGATGATGATGATTTGTTTCCAGCTGCTACGATCCAGACATACATCTCTCGCTTCCTTTTCATACATGCTGTAATTTAAAATTACAATCAACAAAAACTAATATTAAATTCACATAAATACCCCAATGGATAGCTCAGAGGTTTCCACGGCCCCAATAATCTTAACGTCACAAATCGAACCCCCTCCGAGGGGGGATTTACGATGTCCCCGAGAGCAAGTGATTTGCGGTCTCGCTCCGCTCTAAATCAAAGCACCTGGCTCCCCTGGGCCTTGGTAGACGGTGTAAAATATGGTATAAAGAGCCCTGTTAGCCTCTCATTCTGGGAGGAGGCCTGTGCCCCACAGTGGGGGTTACATAGGCTGGGATGATGATGATGAAGGTTGTCTTTATTTGGAGATGGGTTGATTCCACGATTATCTTTTATGTTTTTGATAGTTAATAATATCTTCCAGACTATAATAAGGTCACAAACTAAGCAGAACAGGTGACTTATCTGCTCGTTTGTCCCCTTATACACCGTGAAATTTTAGTGGTTGTTTTCCCGAAACGAGGTGATTTAGTTTCGATTGTACAATCGATTTATAATTACTATTTTGACTAGAGTCAAAAATCCAATTGTGAAAAACGGAAGTCGAAAATGACCGCAAACCAATAGTAACGCATCGTTGTTACAAGTCGCGTACGATCGTACGATAGGTTAGGTACCAACGAAGCGTTACTATTGGTTTGCGGTCATTTTCGACTTTAATTTTTCACAATTGGATTTTTGACTCTAGTCAAAATAGTAATTATAAATCGATTGTACAATCGATACTAAATCACCTCGTTTCGGGAAAACAACCACTAAAATTTCACGGTGTATATGTACTAGCTGTTGCCCGCGACTCCGTCCGCGAAGAATAAGGGTATAAAAATAGCCTACCTATTCTCAGATGTATACCAAATATATAGAGAAAAAAAATCATAAATATCGATCAAGCCGTTTCGGAGGAGTTCGATAACAAACGCAGTGACACGAGATTTTTATATATTAGTTACGGCTGTTTACGGCGTATATGTATTTTGACATACCTAAAAATTTGTACCGAACCCTCGGTACGCGAGTCCGACTCGAACTTGGCCGGCTTTATTAATATATAGTCCTATGACTGACAGATAGCGGTGGCTTAGTCGACGGGTCTCGTTGGTAATCTTTATAAGAACTATTCTGAGTTTACTCGCCACAAAGTTTAAATGCAAAAACAAGGACAATAATTTAAAACGACATTTATTCGGTAACAGGGCATTTTTCAACCAATCCGATGCATTGTCCGAGCGTTCGCGTACAATCACGCTCAAAGGCGTTATCGGAACAAAATGGCGCGCATCCGTCTGTGTTATCGCTGATACATTTTTGCGCGGCAGTGTACTAGGTAGTGCTGGAAAGCCAGTATGGATAAAATATCGACATTTTGTCAATTTTTGAGATATTGCAATGGTGTGTGTCCGTGACAGCCGTGTCCCAGTGCAGGGCACAAGCCTCCTCTCAGAATGAGAGGGCTTGGGCCGTAGGTCCCACGAGGGCCCAGTGCGTACTGGGAACTTCACACACACCATTGAATTTCTTCGCAGGTGTATGTTGGTTTGCTCACGACGTTTTCCTTCACCGTAAAGCTCATGGTAAATTACAAATGTAATTTCGCACATTAACTTCGAAAATCTCAGAGGTGCGAACCGGGATTTGAACCCACGACCCTCTGCTTGAGAGGCCATTGGTCAAACCACTAGGCAACCACAGCTTCTTTCCATACCAATGTAATAATAGGTAATAAACTTTGAAAGAAGTAACATCTTACACAGATTCGACAACAAAAGAATTACTCCCTTGACAGGTAAAACTCGTGCTCTAGGATAAACAGCGCTCCTCCCTATACAATCAAGAGCGTTGATGTATGATATATATTACCAAAAAAAAATGGAGAAAAAAACATGTGTGCTTTGCGAGCGCGTGTGTGAGTGCCGAAATCAAACTCCAAATTGGCGCCGTAATTCACCGTAACTGAAACCGCGTCGACGAAATTAAAATCTGGTTTAACGTAACAAAGTTTAATATGGTGGTTTTGGGCAGCTATCTCTCTCAACGAATCTCCATAGCCATTCAACGAAGGAATGCTGCCAGCCTTTTGGGTACATGCCATGGGGCCTTTTTTAGACTTACCCCATGTTTCACCATCCATTGATCAAATTTATTTGACGGATAAATGTGACGCTGTCTCTGTTTGTTTTGTTCGAATAGACGGAGACGGCATCACATTTATCCGTCAGTTAAAGTTAATCAATGGGTGGTGAAACAGCCCCTAATCTAGTAGTTTTTAATTTATTGTTAAGTTTTATTCATTGTTATTTTTTCGTAATATTTGTATTCTTAGTTTCATTAAATGTATACATAAAAACAAATACAAAATACAAATTCATTAAACACAAATATCAACATTAACAAAATATAATAAAACAGTTTTCAATAACCTGATGACCAAGAGACAATAAATAAATAAAAAATGTTTTTGCACAAACTTAAAACAAAAAACAATAAAAAAAGACAAATTAGTACAATTTCAATCATGCATCAGTGCTTCAAGTAAGATTGCACTGGCCCCTACACTAGGCACAGCCTGTCCCGTAGGTAGCCGAAATATCATCGACATTGTACCAGATTTTCAAAAGGTTTTCATCGACATCACTAGCATATACAATGTAACTGCCACAATCAAATTTCATTGTTGTGCGCGAGTGTATTTTAAAGCTTGTATGCGATGACAATGTAATACAAATTATTTTAACCTAACAGAAATCCACGAACAGGGAATTTTTTGAAGTTGGTTAAAACAAGGGGTGATATGTAGGCATATTTTTGTGCGTTTCATCATCATCATCATTTCAGTCGAAAGACGTCCACTGCTGAACATGGGCCTCCCGCAAGGCTCGGGTGTGTAATGATAGATATAACAACATTTGATATAACTGTAACATTTGGTATAATGCTACATTTGACATAATTCGATATACTCGAGAAGTAAACATTCTACGATTCTTTTATAAAATTCAGTTCATTGATATGGTTGGGCATTTATTCCTTAAGTACAACAGGTTATAAAACAATAACAAACATAATAAAAACTTAAACTATAAATAGAAAATTTGGCCTAAATCGCCGTCAATGGGCAAGATGCCCAGAAGGCTGGCCGTATTTCCTCGCTGTATAGCGATACTTATTCGCTGTGCGAAATAGTGGCCAGCCCTCTGGTCGCCCGAGGCCTCTATTAGGCGCGTAGACAAATCTTTGTATAGCCGACGCGCACTTGGCCCCCATGGCCCCAAGGTTTCAACGCCAAACGCCGCACACATGTAGCTAGTTCCTAGGGCGGCATATTTATAAAATAAACTAACCTATTCTAACCTAATGCATATCACATAGAATTAATATCAATCCTCCGAAGTTTACTTTTTGAGTAAATCGCATTATATCAAATGTAGCATTATACCAAATGTTACAGTTATATCAAATGTTGTTATATCTATCGAGGCGCACCCCCAAGGCTCGCCAAACAGATCGGTTTCGTGCCATCCGCGTCCAACGCGATCCCGCAACCTTCACCATTGTGCGCCTACACTGCGTCTTTCGGTCCGGTCGCTCCGGTCAGTTTGTATGTTTATTACAAGCTTTTTACTAACTTGCAATGCATATTAATTCGGGTGGAATCTTTCACCTCAACTTTGCAGTAGACGTCTTCAACTGATTGAGCTGAAATTTTGCATGCATGTGTAAATCCGATGACAATGCAATATTATTATGACATGGAGGTTATCTGATGATGGAGCTGGAGGAAGATCATAAGAATTCTGTAATAAAACGACACGACGGCATTGAGTTTACTCCCAAAAGTGAGTTTGCTGCCACTGGGGAACCAACTCTACATGCCATGGGTCGCGCAATTTATCTGCTCGTGGTTATTCGACTGATCGCATGATAAAACATAAAACAAACAAAAATATTTTTATTAATACGCGTTGGATGCGGATGGCACAGTACCTATTGTTGTTGAACTCTTTTTGGAGCTTATTGTTAGTCCAGCAGTGAAGGTCTTTTGACTGATATGATGGGCGTCAAAGCCAATTACAGTTTCTCAGAAATCGATTTTAATTTAAAAGATCCTTTTTAGGGTTCCGTAGTCAACTAGGAACCCTTATAGTTTAGCCATGTCTGTCCGTCTGTCTGTCTGTCTGTCTGTCGGTCTGTCCGCGGCTAAGCTCAGAGACTGTTAGTACTAGAAAGCTGTAATTTGGCATCAATATTTATATCAGTCACGCCGACAAAGTGATTGAATAAAAAAAAGTAAAAAAAATTTTTTTAGTGTACCTCCCATAGACGGAAAGTGGGGGTGATTTTTTTTTCTCGGCTAACCCTATAGTGTGGGGTATCGTTGGATAGGTCTTTTAAAATCATTGCGGGGTTGCTAACATGATTTTTCTATTCAGTGATCTGTTTGCGAAATATTCAACTTTAAAGTGAAAATTTTCATTAAAATCGGCCGTCCCCCCCCCTCTAAAATCTAAACTGTTGGGTGGAAAAATTTGAAAAAATTCAGAAGGGTAGTAAATATATCAAATTTACTAGGAAAATTATAGCGGCTAAGATTGCTTGGAAATTATTTGTAGTTTAAGAGTAAATAGTAGCCTAAGGTATAAAACATACCTAAACTTGGATGATTCCGTACACATACGAAATCCTTAGAAAAATATTACTTGATTTTTTCGTAATGGCTATGGAACCCTACCTTGGGCGTGTCCGACACGCTCTTGGACGGTTTTTATTTGTACACAGTAGTCGACTATTAAATGAAATTTTCACTAATTATTTGGTCAACATCAAATTCCACATACCTAGCATACTACGTCTGCTACCGTATCGCATCATATTTGGTCCAAATTACGAGCTAACATTATGGGGGTAGTTAATAGCACAAAAGCAGCCCGTTGTTATAGACCAGCAGATATTCTAGTGGCTGGAACAGATTTAGTAAACGATAGGGTTGGCACTTTAATAAAAAATTTAGGAACATTTTAGGAAGTTAACCTTAGTTGCAAGTTGAAGTGGCAGTGGGCTGGTCATATTTGTCGAAGAACCGACAACCGTTGGAGTAAACGAGTTCTTGAGTGGAGACCGCGTCTTGGCAAACGTAGTGTAGAACGCCCTCCGGCCAGGTGGAGTGACGATCTGCGAAAGGCTGCTGGTAGAAGCTGGATGCGTCTAGCCGAGGACAGGGCGCAATGGCGCTCATTGGGGGAGGCCTATGTCCAGCAGTGGACTGTTATAGGCTGATGATGATGATGATGATGATGAACCTTAGTTGCAAGCTATCCTCGTGTTTGTCGGTACACCTGTGTAAAGTCATGCAAGTTAGAGTTTCATCCAGTGATCAAAATTTACTTGAAATTTGGAACAGATAATACAGAGTGTCGTAGAAGTCGTGGTAGTAGTTTGACTTATAGTCTCTAAAGCAAAGGTTCGTGGATTCCAACTGGGGCTCGCCTCACTCGCTCACCTTTGAGTTTTTTTGGAATTAATGTCTAGAAATTCAATGGTATGTGTGCAGTTTCTAGTCCGCACTGGGCTCGCGTGGGTATTACGGTCCACGCCCTCTTATTCTGAGAGGAGTCCCCTGCAGTGGGACGTATATAAGCCAAGATAATAAACGTAGATTAGATGCCAGTTTAACTAAAAAATGTATTTAGTTTCACCGTTATTGTAGGACCACAATTGGTGGACAATGTGTAAACTTAAATTTGACCTACTTTCAGCTGCTGTCAGATTGACTCTAAATTTCTCATAAATGTGTCGATTAAACGTCAATTTAACTTCATTTAACAAAAAGAAAAATCATCACAAAAACTATTGATAAAATTTTAATTTTCGTGTCCATTGACTAATAACTAGAACTATTATCACTCAGATGACTTTGTAACTTTGTGTGAGAAAGCAACCATTGAACTATTTTGCAAATTGTATGGATAAACTTTGCTAGGTTTTGAACCGGCGTACTCACAGTGAATTAGCATTGCTGATTAGTAGAATACATTTAAAAATATTACCTGGTACGTTGAACTTTGGTTTGGCGAGTATTGTTAGGATATTATTACATGTGAATGACACAAACGGATAGCCAAACGGATAAGCTCGTTGAAATGGCAATGGCCAGGGTAAAATGTTCTCGAATGGAGACCACGGACTGGCAAGCGCAGCGTGGGACATCCACCAACGAGACGGACGGATGATTTGATAAAGGCTGCAGGTTCATGGTGAATAATAAATAAAAGTAAATATCACGGGACAATTCACACCAATTGACCTAGTCCCAAAGTAAACTTAGCAAAGTTTGTGTTATGGGTACTAGCTAACGGATAAACATACTTATTTAGATAGATATATGCTTAAATACATATTAAACACCCAATACTCGAGAACAAACATTCGTATTTTTCATACAAATATCTGTCCCGACACGGGAATCAAACCCAGGACCTCACGATTCATAATCAGGTTCTTTATCCACTAGGCCATCTGGGCCCAATTGCATAACAAAGTACAACTTATATTACAAGCGGAACTCCCTTTCTAGTTAATATTAATATATTAGTTGTACTTTGTTATGCAATTGGGTCCTGGTCGTCGAAATGAATGCAAGCTGCTTCTAATCGTAATGATTAGGTCTCAATGAGGGACGCCTAGTATAGAAAACTCTGAAATTTTCTCATTAAAAAACGTAAATACACTTTAAATTTAAAATGTCCATAAAATTCGACTGTATAAACTTAAATTTAACTTCGACGAAATTCCACGGCGTCAAAAGCGTACATTTTACTGTTAAATCCACACTTTAGAAATATGCTCGACCGACGTACAAATTTTCACGCCCGCCGCTCGGTCTAACAATCCGAGTATACAATAACAATATTACCAACTGCACCAGCGCTGGTAATACTATTCGAATCATACTTAAAAACGTACAAGGAAAATTCACCCTTATTAGCAGCGCACAAGAAACAAATTACTTTTCGCGCTATTTTGAAGTGCAGTGTTTTGCAAGTCACAACCGTGTGATACGGTCTTTAAGATACAATTTCCTATGCAAATGGTCTTGGTGTGGTGCAACGTAATGTTGCATTGAAATGTAGATTCTATCGTTTCGTTTTTAAAGTGCAATTTGGCTTGAATGCAATTGTTAAGGCTTTGTAGGAAAATTTCGCCGTAAAGCTGCGAATGTAGCGTTTGTACGAATTTTCATAGTTTGTGTTTAAATGTTCGAATTAAAGAGAATCCTTTTGGGGAAGTGAATATTTTGTTATATGTATTCTATGAAAACTGGGGATTTTTCAGTACAAATTGTTCCGGTAACATTTAATGCCGTTTACTTATATGTTTTCGCGCGAAATTCTGCGTAAGTGAACAGTTTACATGCATATTATTTTAACATTCCGCTACTTTCACTCCTAAGTAATGTCATGAGACTCATTTTTAGGGTTCCGTAGTCAACTAGGAACCCTTATAGTTTCGCCATGTCTGTCCGTCTGTCTGTCTGTCCGCGGCTAAGCTCAGAGATCGTTAGTACTAGAAAGCTGTCATTTGGCGTGAATATACATATCAGTCACGCCAACAAAGTGGTAAAATAAAAAATAAAAAAATATTTTTTTTATGGTACCTCCCATAGACGTAAAGGGAGGGGTGATTTTTTTTTCTCGACTAATCCTATAGTGTGGGGTATCGTTGGATAGGTCTTTTAAAACCATTGCGGGGTTGCTAACATGATTTTTCTATTCAGTGACATGTTTGCGAAATATTCAACTTTAAAGTGAAAATTTTCATTAAAATCGAGCGTCCCCCCCCCTCTAAAATCTAAACTGTTGGGTGGAAAAATTTGAAAAAATTCAGAATGGTAGTATATATATCAAATTTACTAGGAAAATTATAGCGGCTAAGATTGCTTGGAAATTATTTGTACTTTAAGAGTAAATAGTCGCCTAAGGTATAAAACATACCTAAACTTGGATGATTCCGTACACATACGAAATCCTTAGAAAAATATTACTTGATTTTTTTGTAATGGCTACGGAACCCTACCTTGTGCGTGTCCGACACGCTCTTGGCCGGTTTTTTATATATAGGGGGAAACGAACAGGCGAGTCACCTGATGGAAAGCAATCATCGCCGCCCATGGACACCCACAACACAAGTTGAGTTACGGATGCATTGCCGGCTTTAAAAATCATGCATTCAAACCTTTGGTAGCACAGTGGCCACTGTATCAAGACGTCTATTATAAAATGCCCTATCTACCTTAATATGAATTCTACTCTTACTTCTACTCCACCAAAGGTCCACTCTACCGAAACGTGCACTCTAACAAAAGGCCCACTCTACTGAAACGTCCACTTTAACAAAACTTCTACTCTACCAAAAGGTTGACTCTATGACACGTCCACTTTAGTAAAACGTCGACTCAATCAAAAGATCCATTCTGCTAAAACATCCACTCTAGCAAAATGTCCACTCTACCAAAAGATTTACTCCTACTGAAACGTCTACGAGCGCGCGCAGACAGAGAGCGGTCTGGAGTTCCGAGTTCCGCGTTCAGAGTTCTGTGTTTTGACCGCTCGAGAGTTCCAGTCGCCTGCTGTGTGCGTTATCGTAAGGGACTCAGTACATTCGAAAGAACGCAGAACTCTGAACGCGGAACTCAGAACTGCAGATCGCTCTCTGTCTGCGCGCGCTCTATCAAAAGGTTGACTCTACTGACACATCCGTCCACTCTAGTAAAATGTCAACTCTACCAAAATATTCACTCTACTAAAATGTCCACTCTACCAAAAGGTTCACTTTTCTGAAACGTCTACTAGCACAAGGCATGTTAATTTGTAGCTATTTGTATGCCGTATGGTGAAACATAATGCTACAAATTCATTACCTACTATGAGTATAATATCTCATCATCATCATCATCCCAAGCTATACGTACACTGCAGAGCACAGTCCTCCTCTCAGAATGAGAGGGCTTGGGCCGTAGTTCCCACGCGGGCCCAGTGCGGATTAGAAACTTCACACACACCATTGAATTTCTTCGCAGATGCATGCACGATGTTTTCCTTCACCTTAAAGCCCATGGTAAATTACAAATGTAATTTCACACATAAATGCCGAAAAACTCAGAGGTTATAACACGGCTTATAACATCTTTTGACATGTAATATTAACATGTTTAATAACCCTCCTTCGACAGTCGGGTTAAAAGAAAGAAATTTTCTTTTATCTCTATTTCAGACTTTTAAGTACTTAACGATGGACTGTTACATTATCGTCAGTTTTCTTTTTTACTCCATCTGCATGCGCCATTTTTATTTTTTCCCCGTAAGTTCACGTCCAGTAACGTTGACCCCTGGGAGCTCAAACTGTCAGCGATATGCTCCGGCATTCCCGAGTTACCTGCAAGACCATAGGTCAAGTTACGGTGGACAGTTTCATGTAACTCAATATGTGAAGCCCCAGGAGGCTTGGCGTTAGCTACTTGGGAGAGCTTGATTTGTACCACTTTGAAAACTTATAATGGTGTTAGCTTTATATTTCATACTAAATACAAACTGAAACATAGATGCAGAGAAAAAAAATCAGAAAAAAGACCAATGCTGGGAATCGAACCCAGGTCCTCAGCATTCCGTGCCGTGTGCCATACCCCTGCACCACCACTGGTCTAGAGATTAGACAATACATGGTTTCACGGGATGACCTTAAAAGTAATAAAAATGAAGTTGAAAAAATAAATACAAAAATTCATAGCTAACTTGTTAGGTGTTAGCTTTGTAAAGTAGAAATATCATCATCGTCACAAAAAGCATCCACTCAATCGTGAATATCATCAGAATATCGTAATTTAGTTAATTTTATGAAAACATTAAAAAACGTGTGCGTAAATAACAGGAGAGGCGAAAAAGGTGCGACGTGGGCTCTCGAAGAAAATATATAGTCAGGGTGGATGCAAGTCGCTTCCAACCGTAATGATTGGGCGTCAATGAGGGAGGCCTATTTCCAGAAGAGGACGTCCTACGGCTGAGATGGCGATGATGATGATGATGATGATGATGAATCCAAATTAGTTTCATCATCATCATCCCATCCTATATACTTCCCATTACAGGACACAGGGCTCCTCTCCGAATGAGAGGGCTTGGGTCGTAGTTTCCACACAGGCCCAGTGTGGATTTGGAACTTCACACACACCATTCAATTTCATCGCAGGTGTATGAAGGTTTCCTCACGATGTTTTCCTTCACCGTAAAGCTCATGGTTAATTACAAATGTAATTTCGCACATAAATTCCGAAAAACTCAAGAGGTGCGAGCCGGGATTAGAACCCACTATCATCTGCTTGAGAGGCCATAGGTCAAACCACTAGGCCACCATGGCTTTTTTAGTGGAAACAGCGATGTACTTATCAAAATCATTCTGACATCAATATTTATAATTCCATATACTTTAATATAATAAGTGTAAAGTGTGTTTGTTTGTTACTTTGTCCTTCTTTCACGACGAATCTGAGCGACTGGCTGCCGTGATTTTTTGTATGGACATAGTTGAATTGTTGGAGAGTGACATAGGCTACCTTTTACCACGGGAAAATATCTCATTCCCACGGGAAAACACGTTTTAATCTACACGTGTTATATTTTCTAACTCCTGCGTATAAACAATTTCTATTAATTTCGTTGCAAGTGAATCCAAATTAACTTACGAGGTTGGAAACAAACAAATATGAAGCTATAATAAAATCTTGTAAATAGCCTCGGCGTATCCCTCGCATTCCACCGTGGGTTCACGAGGGTGCAAGCCGAAGGTCGCAAGCGGACCGCGACGCAACCCGATATTAATATTAAAGCCCGTGGGAACAAAGTGGCGGTTACAGATGCACCACTTACTGTGAAGTTATTTGCGGGGTAATAATAAAGTTTAACGCCTGATTTAAGTATAGGGAACGGTTTTAGCTAATTAAGTAGCTTAATATCATTATCATCATCATTTCAGCCGTAATACGTCCACTGCTGAACATAGGTTTCCCTCAAGGCTCGCCAAACAGATCGGTCCCGTGCCGTCCGCATCCAGCGCATTCCCGCAACTTTAATCAGGTCGTTGGTTAATTTTGTTGGAGGCCTGGGTCCTCCGGTCTGTGAACGCCACTCTAGTCGTGGATGTCCGGTTTTTGCAGAACTCCCTCATCTTGGTCTTTATACGTCCCACAAGGCATTCAGAATAGGAGGCTTAAGGCTGTAGTTCCCACGTGGACCTTGCGCGGATTGGGAACTTCACATGAGCTTTACAGTGAACACATAGTTCGGTAACCTGCACACACCTGCGAAGAAATTCTATGTATATGCGAAGTTCCCAATCTCCACTGGGCCGGCGTGAGAACTACGGCCCATTTTCTTCCTGAGAGGAGGCCTGTGTTCTGCAGGGGGACGTATATAGGCTGGCTTGATGATGATGAAGATATTAAGGGTTCCTCATAAGGTTGTTGTATGCGTTCTTGAGAAAACTGGTCTCACCTAACAGACAAACAGACGTACAGTACAACGAAGTGATCCTATATGTTATAAAAATATAATTATTCAAATCCAACTTCGAAAGGTATAAAAATACATACAAATATCTAGAGAACCTTTTTAACGACTCACTTTAAAAAAAAATCAATCCCGCATAAACCGAATCGTGCGTGAAACAAAATTCATTATGACATTTTGCCTCGAGCCACAAAAAAAGCCATCATCATTAAGCCTCATATCTCAAAAACTAATGCACCGATCCTTTTGAAACTTTGCAGTTTTATGGACAATATATTTAGGCATGTTGTGATAAAATTTGAAGTTTCTGGGATGTGAGGGTAAGGAGTAATTAGGCAAAAAGTGAGGTCGTTAAAAACACAAAGGAGTGGGCAGCGGAGCGAGGATCCTTAACGCGGTTACCCGCTGTCGTACGTCCGTTTTGTAGGAAGACCTTTACAATCTACTATTATGTAATTGTGAAGTTATTATTAAAAAAAACTAGTCATTACCACAAACAGGTTATACACACCTAAAATGTTAACCTATGTTGGATATGGTGGAAGTTTAACCACTTATTTTTAAAATCATGTCATAAAAATTTTATGTACTGTCTGTATTTGACGAAGGGAATGTCAAAGTAATAGATATAGACAAACGATTGCTAAAGTTAACAAATATGTAAAAGGAAGCTCAAAGACATAATTATCGTAAATTTTTATAATCATAATGTTTTTTAATTAGGTAATAGCGTGAAAATAAATTAAAAAAAAATTATAAATTTGAAAGAAAAATCTAAACAGCTGTAATTGAAAAAGTACATCAACAGTAAATGTTTAACAATGAACTGAAACAATTACTTTGCTCACCCGCGACCTTACGATAGTTACGTTTATGTAAGAAATGCGTGTTCATGTAGTTCCTCCACCTCCACACTGCATGAACACACACAAATCACACAAACCGAACCATAACCACCACCAAACTACACTGACGCGTTTCAAACTCTACCAGAACTCATCCCTATAGTCTATAGTAGGTAACACAACCGTACGCTATGGTACCAAATATAAGACTCAATCATCATCATCATCATCATCATCATCAGCCTATAACAGTCCACTGCTGGACATAGGCCTCCCCCAATGAGCGCCATTGCGCCCTGTCCTCGGCTAGACGCATCCAGCTTCTACCAGCAGCCTTTCGCAGATCGTCACTCCACCTGGCCGGAGGGCGTCCTACACTACGTTTGCCAAGACGCGGTCTCCACTCAAGAACTCGTTTACTCCAACGGTTGTCGGTTCTTCGACAAATATGACCAGCCCACTGCCACTTCAACTTGCTAATTCTCTGAGCTATGTCGATGACCTTAGTTCTAAGACTAAATAACAAACTGAAACTTATATCCAACAAGTTATGAATATCCGTCTTATTGGCATAGCAAACTCAATATACCTACTCGTATAAAAAAGTAAGTTTGACATAGTAGTACCTAGTCGTACCGTTACCGCGTCGCGAGGTGTAAAAGCTCTTAAGGAGTGCCCAGCCGAGCGTGAATCCTGGTGTCAGCCCAAGGTCGGCCATTGTATCGCGCCCTTACGCGTGGTATGGCCACTTCTTTATTTTTTATAAGGTGTTTCCTCACCCATTTTTTTCCCAAATTTTTTTATTTTTTATTTTGTGTGAATTAAAAGATTATTGACACAACGACGATTACTGTCATAGTAGTAGTTTTTTTTTTTTAATTTATTTAATATAAACAAAGTGGTACAAATGAGTGGAAAATTACGAGCCACTATTGAAAACCCCTAAGGGGCTTATGTAATAACTGGCGAGTTATCGCGTTTCAATCCGCGTACAAACTTAAGCTATAGGTAGGTACATAAAGATCAAACCTGGTTATTACAGCCTAGGTAGTATTTTTTTAAAGTTATTTTACACCGTTTGGAGTCAGTGGCAGCACTCAACACATCACTTAAAAAATCTTTTGGAAGGGTATTCAATATTTTAGGGATTAGATAACCATTCGTTCTCCTTCCATAGATTCCGAGAATTCATAGATTTCGAAATGTTATACTGCTCTAGTAGATGACTGATGAAGATAAAATAATAATCGGTACTAATATTATAAATGTCAAAATGTGTTTTTATGTTTGTCTTTCTTTCACGTTGAAACAGAGCTACGTATTGCCGTGATTTTGTGTGTGGACATAGTTGAAAGACTGGAGAGTGACATAGGCTACTTTTACCACGGGAAAATATCTCATTCCCACGGGAAAAACGTTCCGTGCGCGGATGAAGTCGTGGGAAAAATATAGTGTTTTATATACGATTTTCTATACATAAAACTAAAAGTAACTCGCAAAAGTTACACAAAACTAAACTTAAACGTAACGTCTTCAAAATCAACCAAGCGTGGCGATACCAACACACTATCTTCTTGGGACGGGTAGAAGGGACTGTTGGAGGAACTACGCATCGATAAACACGTGGGGACGTTTAACAACACTAGCTCTCAGTGTCACTATGACAATGTTAAAATTGTTATTCGATAAAAGGGAAATATAGAACTATGTAATATTAGGCCAGCGAGATGTTTCTTTATTCATATATACCTGGAAAGAACGACTCACTGACATTTTATTCAACATATTTTTCACATTAAATACAAACTGAAACATGGATGCACAGGAATACTCAGGAAAAGAGACCAGCGCTGGGAATCGAACCCAGGTCCTCAGCATTCCGTACCGCGTGCTAAACCCCTACACCACCACTGGTCAGGAGTTTACACACAAATTTCTCCTATATATCCATCTCAGCTTTTAGTCACTTAAGCAGCGACACTACACACACTGCTCACTACTTTGTATTTCGTGTGAAATTATTAATGTAGATTTCACGGGATGACCGTAAAAGCAAGGATGATATAGACTGGATTGGCAGTCGCCATAGTACGGATCGGCCGCGGTTTTTGTAGGTCGATTATTAAATCTAGATGGCGCTGAAATATAGCCAGAGGCTTTGAACAATAAGACTACAGATGTTTCATATTACTATAAATGTATTATTTTTCAAAAATATTGCATAATAATACATTTGCAGTGATATGAAATATCTGTAGTCTTATTGTTTTGCCTTCAAAGCCTCTGGCTATATTTCAGCGCCATTTAGATTTAATAATCGAACTACAAAAACCGCGGCCGATCCGTACTATGGCGACTGCCAATCCAGTCTATATCATCCTTGGTAAAAGTAACAAATTTTGTAGTTGAAAAAAAAATACAAAAGACTCCAAAAAACCAATCTTGATTTTATTCAACATTTTAATCACGTTTATAAAAGGTTCGGTTTCGATTTCAGCCGAAACTATAATCAGAACCGAACCTTCGGTTTCGGTCTCGAAAAAAAAACATGTTTCGGTCGGACACTAAGAAAAACCCTGTTGACAAAAGAATCCAGTGTTTAATTATGTACTTACATCTAATTACATGTTTTGTACTCCTAATCACTTTCAGCTTTATTACAGCTTTGATATAATATACAAATTAACACATTTTCATGCACATTACATAATGACGTACTCACACAATATTTAAACACATTACGTCCCGGCGTAGCATCCCCCATACATTACACGCGGCAGCGGCAAAACCTCGTATCTGCATAATTGCACTTTATATCAAGACTGTGCGCTTGCCAAAACAGCACTTACGACATTTCGTACCCAAACCGTAAACTACGGCTTTATATTCTTCGGAAATTCCAAGGCTGGTAAATGTTCAGTTTTACAACAGATTTTTCATCTCTTTCATTAAATACTTAAGGCAAGAAGCGGCAAACATACCTACATCTATAACTCCTTTAAGAATAAGAATAAGAATAAGAATAGTTTATTAACCAATGAAGTTACACAGTACACGGAATAACTTATAACACATTGTTACTTAAGTGATAACATAGGTACTTATATGTGACATTACAGCGGCCTTCGCACTAGACTCTGGGTCTGCATCGCGAGTGCCAAGTGAGATTCTAAATCACAAAAAAAAAAAGGTAGAATAAAGAAATAAAGACTCAACAACTTACTTAATGTGATGTGTGTGTGTGTGTGTGTGTGTGTGAGAGAGAGAGCGCGTGTGTGTGTGAACGCGCGCGCGCGCGCGCGTGTGTGTGTGTGTGTGTGTGTGTGTGTGTGTGTGTGTGTGTGTGTGTGTGTGTGTGTGTGTGTGTGTGTGTGTGTGTGTGTGTGTGTGTGTGTGTGTGTGTGTATGTTTGTTCTTCCAAGCGTTTAATGACAGGCTTTAAGGAGATCTTCAGTATCTTGGTAATTCAGTTTAGCGAGACGCTCTTCTATAGCACTCTTTAGCTTAGTGGCAGACATGTCTTTGGAGTTTTTTAAAGTTTTACATATTTTGTTGTAAATGTTTATGTGGGAGTACGGTTCTTGATAGAAGTGATAGAAGCCAATCAGGTAGATGATTATAAGTCCACTCCTCCTGGCTAAGTGCTGAGGCACCGACTTCAAACTGGTACCTAGATTAAGGTCAAACAGAAAAGGTATTATTTTTTGCTTTTCAGTTTTTTCGGCGGTTTAATTTTTTGTTAAAAAGTTTTTTTAACCCCCGACACAAAAAGAGGGGTGTTATAAGTTTGACCGCTATGTGTGTGTGTGTGTCTGTCTGTCTGTCAGTGGCATTATTCTTAAATGGGTGAATCGATTTGGATGTGTTTTTTTTATCTGAAAGCAGGTGTCTTGGCGATGGTTCTTAGACATGTTTTATCAAAATTGGTTTAGCCGTTTCAAAGTTATCAGCTCTTTTGTATGCTGCGGAAGGCATCTTGGATTTAATTGCGTTGGGGGTTTTTAACATTTTTAATTTATTATTATAGATTTCGGTTCTCTTTACTATTCATTGCATGTCTATTCTTGTTGGCTCATACACATTTCTTTGCTGGCATCTCTCCTCTGGATATGGAAAAACTTTATGGGTCAATAGCCAATATTTTTAGTCAAATCTACATCGGCGTGTGGGACGCCTGGCCAACTCTCAGCCCATTTAAATAAATCTTAAGTTTGCTGACTCGGGGTCGCTAATTTAATTTCTGCAGGAAAGACAACTTCTGTATCTTACACTAGTGTATGACCCTGTTACTGATGTTCAAAGGTTATTTAGAAGAGATTCCTTTAAGACATACCATCCATACCATCCATACCATCTACATCATCACCATCACCATCATCATCACAATCTTTGTATATACACAGTTTTGCAGTAAATTTTATTTCTTTTTCATTAATTTAGCTCTTGTTACATACATTATTTATATGTATAAGTAATTTACACGAAGATTTGCCTTATTTTTTCTGAATTCTTTAATATGATAAAACAGTGTCTATACCGCAATCATCATTCAATTATCGCCTATTAATTTACGATTTTCTTTTATTTTTAAACATATCAGCCATTCAATTTGAAACACATAAACTAGATTACAATTACGTTAACATTTACCTTCTCACGATAAGCCCGAACAATACGCCTAATTTTTCAAAGATTTTACCCGCCGCACTTCCCCAAATCCAATCTAGTTGAAAGCTTTCACCGGGTTATGTAAATGTTCGGGGCAGATGTTCCTTTTACCGTCAAATTGAGATTTGACGCGAAATGTTTAGACATCTGGGTGAAGCAATCAAATAATAATATTCATTAAGCAATAAAACTGTGGGAGTCCATGTGCGGAACGGATTGTGATAGCTTCACAATAACGAACCCATCAAGAAGTGCATTCCACCTTTTTCTTCTTATCTACGGTTTTGCATACGTTCCGTGAACCGTGGTGGCTTAAGTACAAAGGCTACTTTAAAAAGTACAACCAAGTTTCACTACCATAGTTCGCGTAGTTGACGGCTACGGAAGAACCCCTTAAAATAAATAAATTATAATTTAGAATAAAATGTTGCAAGCAGATGCAACGTTATTCAATCTTAACAATATTAACGTGAAAATCCGTATGGATGGATGTGTAGATGTTTGTTACTCTTACACTCTAATACCTGGTTTACACTCGCGTACGAGTGGCGAGACGAACTGCGGGACGAGCCACGAGACGAGAGTGTGAACAGGCGCGCCTCGCGCCTCGCGCCTCGTCTCGTGATTTGCCTTGATTTTAGGCTCGCGTCCGGAGCGAGACGACGAGGCGAGGCGCGAGGCGAGGTGACGAGGCGAGAGTGTAAATCAGGTATAAAACGTTTTGACGGATTCTGGTGAAATTTGACAAAATTTGGCACACAGATAGTTCATAACCTGGATTAACATAATACGATATTTTTATCTCGGAAAATTGCATAGATCCGCGAGTTGGCGATTAACGAATTCCTTGCAGACGGAGTCGTGGGAAACAGCTACAGCTAGTTTAAAAATTGGTATGAAGTATCTTTTTGCATTTTTATTTTTCAACTCCATTCTTTTAAATAATTTATTGAATCAGGCGTTACTTTGCGGAGGTCCATATTAATGAACTAAAACAATTACTTTGCTCACCCGCGACCTTACAATAGTTACGTTTATGCAAGAAATGTGCGTTCATGCAGTTCCTCCACCTCCACACTGTACGAACACACACAAATCACATAAACCCAACCATCACCACCACCAAGCTACACTGACGCGTTTCGAACTCAACCAGAGCTCATCTTCAGAGTTACCACAACCGCATGCTATGCTACCAAATGCTTAATGCTTAACATAATGTAAAGATTATTTAAAAGCGAAAAAGTTGGCGTATGTAAGCGATTAAGAATTTCGGGGGAGTCGGTTGGATGCGACGTGGTTCAATTGGTAGAACACCCGTTGGGGCGCATACCCAGGAGACGTGGGTTCGAATCCCACCGGCGCACCCGAAAAACTTTTTCGCTTTTAAATAATCCATTCTTTTAATTTTACGGTTATCCCGTAAAATCCATATATTTCATACTAAATACGAAATGAAACATGGACGCCCAGAAAAAACACAGAAAACGACCAGATCTCGTCCCGAAACCCGGATTTACGGAGCTATACCTCTACCATGAGTTTACACTAGTTTACGTGACCGTACTCGCTAGCGACGGCATGAATTATTTGTATGGAGAATTGTACAGCGCCTCTAGCGGTCACTTACGGAAGTACAATTCTCCATACAAATCATTTACGCCGTCGCTAGCGAGTACGGTCAATGTAAACTAGTGTAAACTCGTGGCAGAGGTACCTACAGGTCTTTTTCTGTGATTTTTCTATGCGTCCATATGTTTCAATTCAAATGAAATATACGGCTAGAATAGTATAAAACTACACTCGAAACGATCTTCCAGCAAACGTCACCAGTAAGCCGTCACCAGACACTTCGCATTCGGTGGCAATATCATTTTATTGGAGACTAGCTTTTGCCCGCGACTCCGTCCGCGTGGAATTAGTAATTTGGGCAGCTTATTTTTTTTTATCCAATTTGCTTTTTCATCAATTATGGCTCTCCTAAGTTCCTTGATATTAAAAAAATTACCCGCCCCCGCACCCCCCCCGCACACCCGCGTTCACATTCAACACCGTGCACCGTACTCCCGAGTCAAGCGTGCCTATAGAAGTTTTACTTCAAAAACCCCCGATTTTGAAACATTCTTCCGCTCCGCTCCGCTCCTATTGGTGTTAGCGTGATGATATATAGCCTATAGCCTTCCTCGATAAATGTGCTATCTAACACTGAAAGAATTTTTCAAATCGGAGCAGTAGTTCCTGAGATTAGCGCGTTCAAACAAAAAAAACCTGTTCGATAAATTCTTAAAATAGACGTATCTTTCTTATTTGTGAACCGATACAAATGAAACAAACACTAAATGTTAATCCAAGAAAATACCAACGTATCAGTGAAAACCGCATCCTTCTAGGTTCAGCCGTTTCTGAGATTAGCGCGCACAAACGCACAGACAAACAGACAATAATTCTAAAAATCATTGTTTTGGGTTCTATTGTGCTAATAAATAGCCCTAGTGACAGTTTTTCTCAAATATCTTCAATGTACAGACACCGACTTGTTATAGATTTATTATATGTATAGATTTGGTCTCGCACCAGACTTTTATTATTATGCGATGTAGTTATGGCCGAGTTGCTGGTTCATTTCGTGTAATTTCAGAGATAGTTGACACATCGTGAAAAGTAAGTGGTTTGTTTTGAATTTTGAGTGTATGTATGAAAATTTATTTGTCAAAGACGGTTGTAAAATGTTGTAGCTAAGTTTCGTTCTGAAGTACTCCGCTGGCGTTCGTATCGTCACAGTGTGTTTTTAACCCCCCCACACTTTTACACTTTTTAGGGTTCCGTAGTCAACTAGGAACCCTTATAGTTTCGCCATGTCTGTCCGTCTGTCTGTCTGTCTGTCTGTCTGTCCGCGGCTAAGCTCAGTGATCGTTAGTACTAGAAAGCTGTAATTTGGCATGAATATACATATCAGTCACGCCAACAAAGTGGTAAAATAAAAAATAAAAAAATAATTTTTTTAGGGTACCTCCCATAGACGTAAAGGGGGGGTGATTTTTTTTTTCTCGACTAATCCTATAGTGTGGGGTATCGTTGGATAGGTCTTTTAAAACCATTGCGGGGTTGATAACATGATTTTTCTATTCAGTGATCTGTTTGCGAAATATTCAACTTTAAAGTGAATATTTTCATTAACATCGAGCGTCCCCCCCCTCTAAAATCTAAACTGTTAGGCGGAAAAATTTGAAAAAATTCAGAATCGTAGTAAATATATCCAATTTACTAGGAAAGTTATAGCGGCTAAGATTGCTTGGAAATTATTTGTAGTTTAAGAGTAAATAGTAGCCTAAGGTATAAAACATACCTAAACTTGGATGATTCCGTACACATACGAAATCCTTAGAAAAATATTACTTGATTTTTTTGTAATGGCTACGGAACCCTACCTTGTCCGACACGCTCTTGGCCGGTTTTTATTTTTAATACATAGTTGTACATTGAATGAGCAGGCCTTCTATGAATTTAAACTGGACAACAATAACATTGTTAGCATATTCCATTGAGCAAGTCGACCAATCACATCGGTCCGCTGATCACTGATTCGACCAATCAGAACACGACTTGTGCTGCATATGAAAATAAATTGGCCAGTGAGTAGTCGTTTTATTTTTTAATAATATTCATCCTTTCACTGGTAGGCAAAGGAATTAGATTCCATACAGCCATATAATTATGTATGTTAAAGTGTCTGTTTTAATTGTCTGAAATATAGTTCTGTCACGGTCAGAGTCGTCAGTCGGTCCTGGTTATGCCCTGTCAGCTCCTCATGCCTTCTGTAAAGCAATATAGTGTACTTTATGCCGAGCTAAGATGAGCGGCCAGCGGCTACTAGGGGGTAAACAAACAAAGGGAATACGCGTTTTTACTTGAATTCTTAATTTGCTTATACGTTTATTTGTTGTATAATTCACTTTATTTCATCGCAGCAGTCGTGAAAAGCACTGTGTTAAGCCTTGGCCGAAAGTGCAATAGATGGACTCGTACTTGAAATAACTCGTCCATCTATTGCTTACTTTCTAGCCTCTACAACAATGTACTATTCTGTAGAATAGGGAAGAAAATATTCTACTGCAATGGCAAAGCTGCTGGCGCAAACTAGTTTTACTACATAATCCATTGGTCCGAACCAAATTAATCCTACACTATAAACCATTTTCACCAACAATGAACACCCTATACCCGGCTCTACTATTGTTAGGGTGCTCTGAATAGCGCAGTTTAGTCGTTCGTTCAAGGGCTTTGCTAAATTATAAGCATAGTCAAGGAGTAAGGGTTTAATTTTCTTTTATAAAAAATATTTTTTTTCAGAATGCTTAAGTATCATCCGCATTACAGCCCACACTGGTCAAAGCCGTGGTGGCTTAGTGGTTTGACCACAAGCAGAGGGTCGTGGTTTAAAGTCCCGGCGGGCACCTCCGAGTTTTTTGGAATTTATGTGCGAAATTAAATTTGATATTTACCACGAGATTTACGGCGAAGGAAAACATCGTGAGGAAACCTGCACACACCTGCGAAGAAATCCAATGGTGTGTGTGATGTTCCCGATCCGCACTGGACCCGCGTGGGAACTACGGCACAAGCCCTTTCATTCTTAGAGGAGGTTTGTGCCCTGCAGTGGGACGTACGTAGGTACATATTATATAGGTTGCGATGATGATGATGATGATGAGGTTGGAAGAATCGAATGCCACATGGAGGGAAACTACCTGAAATATTAGAAAAAACACATTATTTGTGACGGAGACTATCCTTTATTAAAAAAAAAAAACAATAAAATAAATACTGCATTAACGTACTACCTTGGAGGAAGCACGTTCAGCAGTGGACGCCTATCGGCTGAAACGATGATGATGACTAGTACAGTTAACTCGCCAGCCAGCCTTGTGTAGTTTACAATATACAAAACTAGCTGACCCGGCGAACTTTGTACCGCCTTAGAGTAGAGGCAATAAATGAGCAAATTTTGCATTTTATCAAGTTCAATTTTTTATTAGGATTAAAAAACAAGTTAAGTATGAAGTATCTTTTTCTATTTATTTTTTCAACTTCATTTTTTTATTACTTTTACGGTCATCCCGTGAAACCATATATTTCAAACTAAATACAAACTGAAATATAGATGCACAGAAAAAACCCTATGCGCGCTTATCAGTGCATAATGTGATTATAACAGACTGAAGTGTACGATGTGTGGGAAAAATTCGTCGCTAACTTCTAGACCAGTGATGGTGTAGGGGTAAGCACGCAGCACGGAACGCTGAGGACCTGGGTTTGATTCCCAGCATTGGTCTTTTTTCTGGGGTTTTTTCTGTGCATCTATATTTCAGTTTGTATTTAGTTTGAAATATTAAAAAACAGTCAAAAAAACAAAAATGAAACCCCCTTTAATACCAATGCACCTCACCCCCCCGCTCCCCGCATTGTACATCCTAGTGTTCGCCGCTCTCTTGCAACTGGCCTTCGCGGCTCATGTACTTACATTGCGTCATCCTTTTTCGTGTATGCAGCCGGCGTTCATCGATTTATTAGACTTTGTCACGTCAAAAATTAAGGGGTGAACCACCCTTAACATTTAGGGGTATGAAAAATAGATGTTGGCCGATTCTCAGACCTACCCGATATGCACACAAAATTTCATGAGAATCGGTCGAGCCGTTTCGGAGGAGCTTGATAACAAACACCGCGCACGAGATTTTTATATATTAGATATTTACAACTCGCAATAAAATGAGAACGTAAAAATAAAACGATAGCAAGAAATTAATGCTATAACGAATGTTGTCCAGCTATTTTTACCCTCACAAATTACCCAGCAGAAAATCCAAGCTGAAATTTCCTTATTTTACTCGAGTCTTGAAATTGTAAAACCTCTTTTAAAATAATAGAAAGGGGGGACCAAGGGCCCACTTACACTGGAGGACTATTCAGCCCCGTTGAATGTAAAGCACCCTTTAAATGCGGGATATCTATCCGGGCGGAGTGGGCGCCATTTTGAAAAAAATAACTGTCTTTTTAATTGATATTATGCGATGGAAATTTTGTTTTTTATGAATTAAATGAATAACAAGATTTTAATTTGCCTTTTCGCTTCAAACTGTATACCACAGATACCTTTGTGCGACATGTATACAGGATTTCCCAAGACTCAGCACGGAACGCTGAGGACCTAGGTTCGATTCCCAGCATTGGTTTGTATTTAGTTTGAAATATAGTCCCAAGACTCAACGACAACTTAATGGCATTTTCACCTTAAAAGGTGCAGAAAACTTTAAAAAAAGCGTGGTGGCCTAGTGATTTGACCTTTGGCTCAAGCAGAGGAACGTGGGTTCAAATCCCGGCTCGCACCTCTGAGTTTTCGGAATGTATATGCGAAATTACATTTTTTGCCATGAGCTTTACGGTGAAGGGGAACATCGTGAGGAAACCTACGTACACCTACGTACACCTGCAGGGCACGTCCCACTGCAGGGCACAGGGCACAGGCCTCCTCTCAGAATGAGAGGGCTTGGGACCGTTAGTTCCCTGGCAGACCCAGTGCGGATTGGGAACTCCACACACACCATGCAGTTTCTTCGCAGGTTTCCTCACCATGTTTTCCTTCACCGTAAAGCTCATGGTAAATTACAAATGTAATTTCGCACATAAATTCCGAGAAACTCAGAGGTGCGAGCCTGGACTCGAACCCACGACCCTCTGCTTTGAGAGACCATAGGTCAAACCACTAGGCCACCATGGCTTCAAAAAGTTCACCAGCAACATATTGACTCAACTTCTAAGAAGATTCTTTACGTTTTCGCTTAACCATATTTCTAATAAAAATGCTAAACAATTTCGAGGTAAAAAACTTTACCATGACTCTGATATATCTAATAAATCACGACCGAAACAAGCTACAATACGTGGCATGGAATACATATTTGTTATTATAAATATTATATGTTCCGTTCGACACTCAATAAAGTTAAAATACGTTTTGAAATATTTCTACTAGCTTAACCCTTACAGTCTAAAATATGCTCGATATTTTCAAGTTTTATTTAGTTTTAAAACTTAGAGACTTCTCAAAGAGCTGTATTGAGAAAATATACTAGATGTAAATTGAATTTGGAGTCTAGGGTGGCGCTTTAGCTCTAGAGCCAAACTTTACAACTATGAGGGTGAAGATGAGTATGGTTGGAATATGAGAATAACTAGTTACTATACTACTAAAATACAATAAACAAAAAACAAAAATATAAAGTCGGTAAAAATAGATTAGGTATAAAGTCATTTCATCCTTGCTTATATTCTAAGTAGTATGTAGTTTATTATTAAGTTTATATAATTTTTTAGTGCCATATAGTTAATAGGTAAACTATAACTGTAACTATTTACTAAGGAACATATTGTTAAGTGGTTACTACCGCCATTATGTATACATATTGCTGTGCCCTTACAGGGTAAATGTTGAAGCTGTACTTTATTTTTAAGATCTTTACCCACAACATTTAAATGCAATAAAGAGTTTGAGTTTGAGTTTGAGTTAGACAGGTCTTCTAAAAAGATTGTAGGTTTGCTTAGACCTTTTTTCGATTCAAATATCAGCTTCAAAACATTTTTAAAATTCCATTTTAGTAGAGTGAGAAGAGCAGAATAGTTGCAACTATTTTATTACCTTTTTACTAACGTATCTTTTTTGTATGTGCTGACCATTTCCATTTTAACTTTTTTACTGTTTTTGTTGGAAGAAAAATGGTTGAAATTGGTAATGAACTGGTGCACAAGTCATAAGAAAAGGAAAAGAGGTAGACCAATTAGAAGATGGGTGGATGACATTAGGAGGCACATGGACGAGAACTGCTAAGGATAGAGTTGAATGGAGAAAGTTGGAGGAGGCCTTTGCTAATAAGTGGCATACAGACAGGGTTGTCGTAGCAAAATAGTAAGCGTAGAGTGTAAGAAATGGTATAAGAAAACGTGTTAATATAGTAAAAACTAAAATGTACTGTAAATTAATTACATTTAAAAACAAACCTGTGGTAGCCTAGTGGTTTGACTTAATATGGCCTGCCATGCTTAGGGGTGTGGGTGCGAGCATGGGCTCGCACCTTTGAGTTATTCGAATTTTACGTGGGAAATTACGTCACTCGAAATTTATCATGTGCATTTTATCATCAGTGAAGAAGCTACAGTAGAACGTACAAAAGTAGGAATGATGATTTGAAAGAAATACTTCCACAGCTTAAAAGGGTTTGCAAGTTAATGAGTTAGTTAAAACGGAATTCATACTAATATTATAAACGTGAAAGTGTATTTGTTTGTTTGTTTGTTCTTTATTCACGTCAAAATTGAGCGACGTATTGCCGTTATTTTTTTGTAAGAACATGGGTTACTTTTTACCACGGGAAAATATCTCATTCCTATGGGAAAAAAACGTTTTAATCTTCTTTAGCGGGCATCAGCTAGTATAGAATATTTGCTATTATCGGTGTGACTACACTGCATGTGGTTTATTTAGATAAAGGTAATAATGTCCCGATTATTAAAAATGAGCATGAGTATGAGTATGAAACAAAGACCGTAAAACACTTGTTCCTCCGTGTTTTAAGATAAAATCTTAAAGTTGTTTTCAATTTCGTAAAAGGAAAGTTAAAGCGAATTCTTTGGTTTAAATCGAGATTTTTAAAAGTTTCTTCAGCTTCTCTTGTTTCAGCTAAAAGCTCTTTATCAGGTTTATTCTCTTTGTGGGTTTTATTGATATTTAAATAGAGAAGTTGTAGTTCTAGTAGTTTGTCTGTTACCTTAACTTTGAAAGTTTTTTCTCGAGTTGGATTAAAAAAAAAATAAAGCTTGTTCTATGGGTACTAGACGACGATAAACATACTTATATAGACAAATAAATACTTAAATACATAGAAAACATCCATAACTCAGGAACAAATATTCGTGCTCATCACACAAATAAATGCCCTTACCGGGATTTGAACCCAGGACCTCTTGCTTCGTAGGCAGGGTCACTACCAACTAGGCTAAAGCGGTCGTTAAAAAAATGTTTATTTGCATTCTTTACACATTGTAACAGATTGTGGATTACAAATTACTTACTTTTAAACGATTTTGTTTGTTTATAAAGAAAGAAAATATTTTATTTACGGTTATACTCTTTATTGTACAAAAAGAAAACAAAAAAGTTACAGAAAAAAAACATAAGTATAAAGGCGGACTTATCCCTATATATATAGGGATATTTGTTTAGTTTTACCGATTTTTAGGGTACCGTAAAGAAAGTGTGCCAACGGGACCCTACTGTTGCCGATATAGCAACAAATACTTAAAATCCTAACCTCTAAAGCCACCTATAAAAATAAAATAAAATTAAAAGTATATTGTTGAATATAATTAAGTAGTAAGGATATTGAGTTAAAGTATACGATTCAGCAAATTTTAATGCATTCTTGTATGCAAGCGTAGGTATTATAGTATGTAGTTTTTTTTCTCTGTCTTTTTGTAAAGGATTTAGATTAAGATTAGAGTGTCAGAGAGTGAAATTTTTCTGCCAACAAACACTGTCATGCAGTTTGGCAGATAATTAATTTCAAAAATGTGTTCTGTTTATTAGAGAAATAAATTAAAAAAAAATAAGATAACTTTAAAAATCCAAGGGTGTCATCAACAAACATGTTTGTCATACAAGATATCTGCCCCGATCGGGGATAGAATCCGGGACCTCAGGTTTTGTAGTCAGGTTATCGAACCACTGGGCTATCCAGTCGTCAAAATATAGTAGATATATAAAATTAATTAATTTATTGTAGCTTACAGGGTTTAAGTTCATTTACTAAATCTCCGAAACCATTTGTCTTATGTGATGAAGTGAACCGCATATATATTTGTGGAGCCATATAAAGCTTTATATAGCGCTCTAGATAATTCAAGGAAGCTTGATAGTACGGGAGGTGATACAGTTTTTATTAAGTCATTCTAACGTCCAGAAAATACAGTGTGATTTCTTAATCACATTCCAAATTTCTACATTGAACTAGACATTGAACATTAAAAAAAAAAAAATTAGGGGACAATCTTACACAAATCGACCTAGTCCCAACCTAAGCAAAGCTTGTACTATGGGTACTAGACGACGATAAACATACTTATATAGATAAATAAATATTTAAATACATAGAAAACATCCATAACTCAGGAACAAAATATTCGTGCTCATCACACAAATAAATGCCCTTACCGGGATTTGAACCCAGGACCTCTTGCTTCGTAGGCAGGGTCACTACCAACTAGGCTAAAGCGGTCGTTAAAATTAGTAAAGGAACTTTCTTTAAATATTAACGACCGCCTTAGCCTAGTTGGTAGTGACCCTGCCTACGAAGCAAGAGGTCCTGGGTTCGAATCCCGGTAAGGGCATTTATTTGTGTGATGAGCACGAATATTTTGTTCCTGAGTTATGGATGTTTTCTATGTATTGAAGTATTTATTAATCTATATAAGTATGTTTATCGTCGTCTAGCACCCATAGTACAAGCTTTGCTTAGTTTGGGACTAGTCGATTTGTGTAAGATTGTCCCCCAATATTTATTTATTATTATTATTATTATTAAATAAACACATATCGTTAGTATCGTTAACTTTAAAATATTTTCCATTTTCTTGTGTGCATTTTGGGTTTTGTGTTATTTTATGAAACACCTTCATCAAACTTCATCAAACTAATGATAACTCTAAATCCAAACTGTCAATAATTCAACGAAACATAAGAAACTAACGATACCGAATCACACATCGTATTTTAAATGGTGACTATAAAAACATATTTGTATAGTGTATATATTTATTAATAATCGTACTCAATGAAATATTTTTCAGACTTTATTGATGGTAAGTATTTTGATGCACGACCTAGATCTGCCTGATTCAAATGTCTTATTTATCTAAATACTAAAGCAACTAATCCCAATCCGCGTTCGAGTGGGAACTACGGCCCAAGCCCACTCATTCTGAGAGGAGGCCTGTGCCCTGCAGTGGGACGTATATAGACTGAGATGATGATGATGATGAAATCTATTAAAAGTCAAATTGTTTTCCGCGAGAGCCTCTCAATTATTGCATAAACTTAAACCATTGATTAATTTACTAAGAGCGCGAGCAGACAGAGAGCGGTCTGGAGTTCCGAGTTCCGCGTTCAGAGTTCTGTACCTCTACCATGAGCTTACACTAGTTTACGTGAATTTGTATGGAAAATTGTACAGCGCCTCTAGCGGTCACTTACGGAAGTACAATTCTCCATACAAATCATTTACGCCGTCGCTAGCGTGTACGGTCACTGTGAACTAGTGTAAAGTCATGGTAGAGATACCGTGTTTTGACCGCTCGAGAGTTCCAGTCGCCTGCTGTGTGCGTTATCGTAAGAGACTCAGTACATTCGAAAGAACGCAGAACTCTGAACGCGGAACTCAGAACTGCAGACCGCTCTTTGTCTGTGCGCGCTCTAATTCATTCATTCATTCAGTCACATTATAGCTAAAACCCCATCAAACTCCCGCGCCACGAAAGCAGCTTGTAGCGTACGACCTAGATCGACCTGCCTGGCAAAGCTCATTACTTATGCGATGCCTGTGTCTTGTTTATCGTACGGGGAACGTAAGAAAATATTCGTAGAATACATAAATTACATTTATTTTAAACAAAGGCTTAAAAAGGTAATTTAAACATTGTTTCACGAGTTCCTTAAGGGCGATAAACAGAACCTTATTAATGTTTCTACGCGGTCCGTCTGTCAGGTCTGTCTGTCAGTTTGTATGTATCATCCCATCCCAGCCTATATACGTCCCACTGCGTGGCACAGGCCTCCTCTCAGACTGAGACGGGTTGAGCTGTAGTTCCCACGCGGGCCCAGTGCGGATTGGGAACTTCACACACACCATTGAATTTCATCTCAAGTGTAGCCCTGGACTAGTGGTTTCACCTATTGCCTCTCAAGCAGAGGACCGTGGATTCGAATCCGGGCTCGCATCTGAGTTTTTCGGAATTTATTTGCTAAATTATATTTGAAATTTACCATGAGCTTCACGGTGAAGGAAAGCTGAAATTTATACATGTAATTCTATAGTCGATACAATAACAAAAACAAAATTTACATAATTTAAAATCCCCGCTGCATACATCTTGCTAAGAAGCAGGGCTTTTAAAAGACAAAATTTTGATAGATACGGTCGTTGACAGTGGATATTTTAACATTATGTACCAGCGTACAAATTTTTACTAAATATTTATATTCCAAATGCAAATTATTAAACTAATAGACACAGTTCCACTTTTGCAAAGTCTTCTTTTATCCCGCGAAATTCCAAATTCCCGCGGGAAAGACTTTTTATTTGGTTTATTCTAGAATCTCATTTAAAATGTAATTACAACATTCTTTTTTCGGCCGCACGATTCAGACTGCCTAGGTAGGTAATCAATCTTTTGTACAAAAAAAAATAGAATTTCTATTCATTCTTTTAGGTTAGGTCATCTCATAAATTGATTGATGTTCTTCCAAAGAGAATGGAATAAGGTGGAGAAGCCTAGCGTAATTCAATTAGTCTACAAAAGAATAAATCTATGCATATATAAAAACTAGCTTTCTTCGTAAGCGTAGACAATAACGTTAGTTGTTTGGATGAAATTTGGCACACAGGTAGTTAATTTACATGGAACAACACAGGATAATATTCCAAGAAAATAAATAGAAAGTTCGCGCGTTATACACTAAATTAATTCTATAGAAAGTTACACCGACCTTTAATTAAACCGGCTTCTTTTATACTGGGAAAGAGCAAAGCTCCCGCGGGAAAGGAATACATAAGTGATTTTTAAAAAAAAGAACACTGATTGAAATCGGGTTATTTTATCCCGCGAAAATGCAAAGTTTCCGCGTGATATAAATAACTCACTTTGAATGGATTTAAAACTTTCACTAACAGAAAAGCTACATAATTATTATACTAAGCGTGATAAGTCAGTTTAGTATAACACCTACTTATGAGTGAAAATCACGAAAGTTTAAAACAGAAAAGCTACAGTTCTTGTCTTGAAAATGAAAAATTCCCGGGAGATAGATAAAAGTGGATTCTACATAATTTAGACCGATTAAAAAAAACTGGGATTTGTTCGATTCAGAGTGACCTTATCTCCGTAACTATGATAGCAAAAAATTTCAAAATTGGCCTGCAAGTAGAATGTTACAAAAAGTAAATCTCATAGGATAAGTAAAAAAAAACTGAATTTCTATTTCCACTAACTGATGCCAATGATGATAATGAATTTTCGTGGATGAAGATGTGGATGATGGATGGAGAAGTATTACCACAAGTTTGATTTCTGCGCGGGCGAAGTCGGGGACAACAGTTACTAATTAATACTTACAAGTTAAGTATGAAGTATCTTTTTCTATTTATTTTTTTATTTTCTTCAACTTCATTTTTTATTACTTTTACGGTCATCCCGTTAGACCAGTGATGGTGTAGGGGTAAGCACGCATCACGGAACGCTGAGGACCTAGGTTCGATTCCCAGCATTGGTCTTTTTTCTGGGGTTTTTTCTATGCATCTATATTTCAGTTTGTATTTAGTTTGAAATATAATTAATACTTCTTCGCAACATAACTTCTCTATAGTTTTCCAAAGCCGTGGTTCGCAGACTTTTTTCTAGCCCTAATTTTCTCTGATTTATGTTTAGTTTTCTTTCGGCAAATACAATATTCAATCATAATCATGACAGAAATATTTACCTTTCTTCTTATTAATATGTCAAATGTTTTGCCCAGGTTCGGGAAACTGTTTCTTATCTCATTAATTTATGAGGCTTCAAGGACTCTGCTAAAAGAGACTGTTTGTATTTAAAATAAATAAATAAATATTAGGGGACAGTCTTACACAAATCGACCTAGTCCCAAACTAAGCAAAGCTTGTACTATGGGTACTAGACGACGATAAACATACTTATATAGATAAATAAATACTTAAATACATAGAAAACATCCATGACTCAGGAACAAATATTCGTGCTCATCACACAAATGAACGCCCTTACCGGGATTCGAACCCAGGACCTCTTGCTTCGTTGCTTCGTAGGCAGGGTCACTACCAACTAAGCTAAAGCGGTCGTCTAAACATCCAGCAAGATCATCATCATCATATCAGCCGAAAGACGTCCACTGCTAAACATAGGTAGGCTTCCCCCACGCCATACGGACTGGTCCTGCGCCATCCGAATTCAACACGTTCCCGTTACTTTAACCAGGGCATCACTCCATTTTGTTGGAGGCCTACACTGCGTCTCCCGGTCCGTGGACACCATTCGAGAACCTTCTATGTGAAGACTCATCGCAGCCCTCTGTCACTTGAGTCTGGTCATTCATCGAGCTATGTTGGTGACTAATTCTTTCGCGGATTTCATCACCTCCAATATAATCCCGCAGGGAAACTCCGAGCACTATCAATAGGAGGAACTTATGAAAAAGAGGAGTGAGTGGCAGAGGCGTGTGGTGGATGGATGCCAAGGGCATGACCAAGCTTGGCTCCAGGTTTTGGCGTGCAGAAGAACGCGGTTTTGAACCCACGCCCCTTTGCTTGAGAGACCATAGATCAAATCTTTAAGGCAACCCGGGTTCCCTAGCTTTTCCCAGCTTGTTGCAAATGGGTAACCCTATGAAAAGTGAGAACGGCCACAAGCAAAAAGCTAATAACTTCAAAAATTGCATAAACTTAGCACATTAACAAGAGCAATATTTTTTAAAACAAGTGTATCGTCTGAATACTAACTAATGTTAAATGGCGTAACTTCACTGAGTTAACTCGCGAAATGTATTTTCTCATTCATAATACTCGCTAAAATATTTACGCGAAGCATTTGTAGTAGAAAAATACGAGCAATATTTTTACGGGTTGAATATGGAGTTAAGTCAAAAATATTATTTTTCGTTGAAAAGTTGTTTTGTTAAGACGTATTATGGTGTTAGTCGTGGCAGCTAGTCGTTTGACCAATGGCTTCTCAAAGGGTCGTGGGTTCAAGCCTGGACTCGCATCTTTGAAATTTTTGAAGTTACCATGAGCTTTACGATAAAAAAAAACTTAATAATTTCGAATTTCAAAATAGAATGAGCTGGCAACACATTCTAAATTGTTAAACTTTTTTTTTTAGCCTGTTGAAGTGTCCCACTGCTGGGCAAAGGCCTCCCCTTTTTTCCGCCATTCGTCCCTATCGAGAGCATGCTGCTGCCACCCTACTTGATATGCGTCCAAGTCGTCCCGCTATCTTCTCTTCGGTCTGCCTCTGTTTCGATGGCCATCCCGCGGAACCCTAATAGGTGGTAATTTGGGCCCATCGCTGTGGGTGCATGCGGCAGACATGACCAGCCCAGTCCCACTTGAGTCACTTGATCTTAGCGCCCACATCTGCAACAAGGTAATGACGTTATCTATATTAATATTATAAACCAGCTGTTGCCCGCGACTCCGTCTGCGTGCAATTAGTAATTTGGGCAACTTATTTTTTTTATCCAATTTGCTTTTTCATCAATTGTGGCTCTCCTTAGTTACTCGATATAAAAAAATTACCCGCCCCCGCAACCCCCCCCCCACACTCCCCTCCCAACCCCACCCCCCACCAAAACCCCACCCCCCCACCAAAACCCCCGCACACCCGCGTTCACATTCACCACAAGTCTAGCGTGCCTATAGAAGTTTTACTTCAAAAACCCCCGATTTTGAAACATTCTTCCGCTCCGCTCCGCTCCTATTGGTGTTAGCGTGATGATATATGGCCTTTAGCCTTCCTCGATAAATGTGCTATCTAACACTGAAAGAATTTTTCAAATCGGAGCAGTAGTTCCTGAGATTAGCGCGTTCAAACAAAAAAATCTGTTCGATAAATTCTTAAAATAGACGTATCTTTCTTATTTGTGAACCGATTCAAATGAAACAAACACTAAATGTTAATCCAAGAAAATACCAACATATCAGTGAAAACCGCATCCTTCTAGGTTAAGCCGTTTCTGAGATTAGGGCGCACAAACGCACAGACAAACAGACAATAATTCCAAAAATCATTGTTTTGGGTTCTATTGCGCTAATAAATAGCCCTA
The DNA here is from genome assembly GCA_947859365.1 of Archips crataeganus. Classification (NCBI taxonomy): domain Eukaryota; kingdom Metazoa; phylum Arthropoda; class Insecta; order Lepidoptera; family Tortricidae; genus Archips; species Archips crataeganus. Next base: position 1,767,203 of record OX402071.1, on the reverse strand, counting down.
GTGACAGTTTTTCTCAAATATCTTCAATGTACAGACACCGACTTGTTACAGATTTATTATATGTATAGTAGAAGATGTATAGAAGAAGATAGAAGATATAGATAGAAGAAGATAGATAGATGTATAGATTTTGTCTGTTGCTTTGTTTGCTTGAACACGCTGGTTTGTCTATAATAGTCCATTTATCAGCCGTGGTGGCCTGTCGGTTTGACCTATGGCCTCTTAAGCGGAGGACCGTGGGTTCAAATCCCGGCTCGCACCTCTGAGTTGTGAAACTCTCTCTGTTTTTGTGTCGGGGGTAAAAAAATGGTAAAGTAGGTACTCACTGTGTCGACTATACCATGAACCAAATGAACTTTAACCGTAGAGTACACCATATTTTTGGGCAAACTGTACCTGAAGAATCTATGTTTTAAGTCTGTTGTTCAGCCACGGTTTATAAGAAAACCGAAACAACCTTCCCTTTTATTGTCGCTTAAATCCGCCATCTTTAAACCGCATTTTTATATTTCCCAGCGTTCATAGCTGTACAGCCGGCACAAGTGGTACTTTCCTGCACAAAAGTGGTGTGCTCGCGCACAAAAGTGCTAGAGTTATGTGGAACAGTGCGAGACGTAAGTTGGAATTCAGAATACGGTGGGTAGGAAAAAGGGGTTAAGTCGGTAAAATAGGATTATGAGGAAAAATGGACGGAGAAGTAATCGAAACAGTTGAGAGAGGTGCCTGTCTTTTGGTCTGAGGTTGTGTCAACCAGGCGCGATACCCTGCTCTTTTATTCACCATCAAACGTCATAATCCCCATCATCATCATCGTCATCATCATCATCATCATCATCATCATCATCATCATCATCTCAGAATGAAAGGGCTTGGCCACATTTCACATGCGGGCCCGGAACTTCACACACGCCACTGAATTTCTTCGATTTTATCGTAACCAGGGTGTTAACCAATTTGATTCCTGGGCCAGAAAGAAGCTTATTGTCACTGTGACAGTTGACGGCATTCGATAAGCATTGCTATAGACAAATAAAATTATTCACTATGATAGGGTTCTACGGTGGCATAGGAATCAAATTAATTGACTGTACCTCATCCCATCCTAAACACGTACCACTGCATGGCACAGGCCTCCTCTCAGAATGAGAGGGGTTGGGCCGTATTTCCCACGCGGGCCCAGTGCGGATTGGGAACTTCACACACACTATTGAATTTCTTCGCAGGTATATGCAGGTTTTCTCACGATTTTTTCCTTTACCGTATAAAGCTCGTGGGAAATTTCAAATTAATTTCGTACAAACCAAAACAAACTACAAAACTCAAAACAAAACTCAGAGGTGCGAGCCGGGATCGGAACCCAAAACCCTCTGCTTGAGAGGCCATAGGTCAAACCACTAGGCCACCACGGTTTCTTACACGGCTTTTTCTTGGTGACTGTACATATGCATATATTTTATATGCAATTCCGAAATAGCTTAAATACGTGAAATCTCGCTCAGATGTCTTTCATACAGCTAAATAAGTGAAGACGTCTTTATATTTTTTGTAAATTTCCTTAAGAATACACTAAAATCCCGTTATCCCAAATCCAAGTAAGACCTAATTATATATGCAATGGAAGCTATGGGGAAAGGCTAGTCGATTACAAATTAAAAAAAGGTGTATTTCAGACATACAACACGAAAATGTACTCACATTCTATGTAAATTATGTAAATTGATATAAAAATGAATTCCATTTGATGAACAAACATATTCTTCCAAAAACCAATGTTTCTCTTTTATCGAACGTATTATTGTTTCAAATTTTACTCAAACATTCTACTTTAGACTCAGTAACGCATTGTGATAAGGTTTAAAATGGCAAAACTAAGGAAATATGAGAATTGAAAATTTAAAAACAGTACGTAAATGCTCTGGAATTGCAACAAAAAGTTTTCGCTGTTAAATTCGACAATTTATTTTAATTTGGCTGCATGCAAAAAGGGGAAGTAAAATTCCTATCCTATCATCATCATCATCATTTCAGTCGAAGGATGTCCACTGCTGGGATAAGGCTCATCATTGACGCATAATCATTACAGTTGGAAACGGTTTGCCTCCACCTTGGACCACCATAATTCAGAATCATATATCAATAATTTTGACATTGGAAGACTGTCTTCAATTTTTTTTATTTTTTTTTTGACGGTGTAAGTGTTATACACTTCCACTAAACGTAGCAATAGTTAAGATGTTTAATTTCTTAACTAAGGCACCCCATACATCCCTGTAATTTTTTAATATAATTTATCTTTAGTTGTATATTTGACCGTATCCAACGTCGCGCAGATCGACTTGTCGGCGACCCGCTAGTTTCTGGTCGTTTGGATCCCCTTTCCTTGCGAAGAGACGTAGGTTCTCTTTGTGTGCTCTACAGGCTCTACTACGGGGAGTGCTCCGAGGAGCTATTCAATTATTACCAGCTACGGGCTTCCACTATCGCACGTCGCGCCGTAAGTCTGCGTTCCACCGTCACCACCTTGATGAATATACATCTACAACTGTGCGTTTCCGTCGGCATTTTCTGCCACGCACAGTTAAATTGTGGAATCAACTCCCGTCTACGGTGTTTCCAACTAACTATGACATCGGGTCCTTCAAGAAAAGAGTGTATTGTTCCCTTAAAGGCCGGCAACGGACTAGTGACCCTTCTGGGGCTTCTGGTTCTCATGGGTGGTGGTGGTCGCTTACCAACAGGTGACCCACTTGCTCGTTTGCCTCCCTCTATCAATAAAAAAAAATATATTGTAATTTATATGTTTTTTTTGTAAGTATTCATCATTATCATAAGTTTGAAAAAATGACTTTCTGCCAAGTTTCTTGCGGTGCATTCTTCTTGGCAATGATGGTCCTTACGAAAGCGCTGGAAGTTTAAAAAAAAGTGACATGTAAAAGAGCCCTTTGCGGCCTACTTGCAGAATAAACGTTGTGATTTTTCTTTACTTTCAGCCAAGTACAACAGGTAAGGGAGAGTAACCTATATTGAAGTGGCGCTTAAATTGGACCACTTCCGTATTTCTACCAAATTACACTATTTATTTACACTGGCAACAAAAAATTAAGCGATGACAGCGCCACAAACAGTCCGCCATTTTGCATCATCGCTTAATTTTTTGTTGCCAGTTTAAATAAATACTTTAAATTGGTAGAAATACGGAAGTGGTCCAATTTAAGCGCCGGTTCAATAAAGGTTACTCTCCCCTATTTTTTTATATCCTTTATCCCTTAATAGGGCATAGGTATGAATTACGGAAATAAACAACTTAAGCATCTGATTATAATATTTATTGTGGTCACAACCAACATGGTTTCCAAAAAAAATTTTTCAGGACATCCATTTTCATGAAAAACAGGGTGGTAACTATATGACCGTTGCCTCTTTGTAAACTTTAAGAGGTGGTAACTATTTAACCGTTACCCGTAAGTGCTGCTTGAGGCAAAACTGTCGTCTGTGTGGTGAAGCGTAGGTATACCATCTGCAGGTACCCCATGAAAAGTTTTGAAGCACGGCGTGGCACATAAAGCCCACGTCACATCGTATCCAATCTGAAGACCAATACAAGTTGCAATCAGGCAGTGGATTGAGGCCCATCATTATCAGAACACCGAGAAATGCACGTATGCCAGTTTTATTTGTAGGAAGCCAGTGCAACGTGCCCTTTTGTGTAGCATAAATATTTAGTTTGTTCTACAATAAGTTCGCAGACAGTGTCGGGAAAAAAATGGTCAAAGAAACTAATAGGCTGTGTTTTGTGAGTAAAATGTCATTCGATTTTTAAAAGTCATGGATCTTTATTCTGTCAAACGTGGGTATGTGAATTTCTGGCAATTCTGTGGACCATTCTTGAGCTGGTTTTATTCGATGAAACCTACTTAGATCCATGTCTTCAGGTCTGTTTTGATCGATAGCAGGGGACTGAGCCTGTGTTGGAACTGAAAGGGAAGTAACACAGTATCTGTTATTTCATTTTCTACGACAATAACTCGTTGCAGTTCTTTGTTTGGCTGAGGCTGAGCTGTGTCTGAAAGGCTGGATGTGTCTCTAGGAATCATAACATCAATCAAGGGACTGAGTGGTTTTTCAATTTGTTCAATTTCCATGGTCACGTAGTCAACTAACTCCAAAATATCATCTGAAGACCGATCAAGGGCCCCATCACATATTTCTCTCACATGTTCACCAGTTTCTGAAGTGCTTTGTAGGGTGGTTTCCACTACCGCCATATTGTTGGTCTCTAGACAATCATCTCTATTATCAATACAACCCTCGCCATTAACCTCTAAACTCAAAATTTTTGACAATCCTCGCAAAACCCGGTTGTCGTAATATACTCATTGACGAAATTAGTAATGTATCCCAAGTCATCATCTGAGTCACTTTCGACACTGAAAAGATCATTTTCTAGTATTTCTTCGATGGCTTTATCGTAAAGCCTTTTTTTCTAGACATATACACAGAAAATAAGAAAAAAGAAAATACTTTTTTAAAATAGTTTCGTACTTTTACGACCTTACAAGGCAATGGTAAAATATTTACCACCAACTTTGAACTGTTTCTCCGAACCGCGAATATTTGTTGTCAAGATCAATAACACGTATTTTGCTAGATAAAATAACCTATTACAAGGAGAAAATAACAGAAATCACTTACCAGAATCTTGCTAGAACACACTGATAACAATATTCGACCAACGCCAACAAAAACGTTCGTTTTTTTTAAATTTTTTGCTTAGCAAGTAAATTCCCGACTTTGTGACACTTCAAGGTGTTGCCAACATTTTTTTATGGATGTTCGATTATCAATGCGTTCACAAAATGAAAAGAGACGTCGGATATGTCAAAATGTGTTTAATCTGTGGCCTAAAAAACGAAGTGGTAACTATATGCCCGGTGCCCTGTTAAGGGTTATGTAGTATTTCCTTACTATTCTTTGGACTAGAGAATCCTAAAAATGAACTTGACATGGTCCAAGCTCACTAAGTATACCTACTCCCTAACACTGCCACTGTTAAGTTACGCTAAATCTACCAAAAACAAAAGCCAAAACGTCCTCAAAGATGATAAATGAAATTTCGACTCCCAACTGAATGGAGTTTAACCTACCGTGCCCTTTCAGCACTAAATCTCGTCTTCACAAAAGTTCATAACGAACATTGAACGAATGGAACGAATGGAAGCGAATGAATGAAAAACACCGGTCCGTGTTTTAATTCAGATGTAAATCGGTACATTTATATTCAGATGAAGCGGACAGGGCTGCCTGGCTTGCGACTGGTGTCGTCTAGAGTGGCAACATTGCCTGGGTGAAGCAACTTTGCCCAGAAACGGGCAATGTTGCAGAGGTTTTGGCTAAACGTGTCCACTCTTATTTCTGATGTCTTGTCATTCGCTCAAAGATTAACTGGATGTGATCACTTCAAGAAATACGTTCTCTTTTCTACAATAATTTCTCATGTAATATGATATTTTTATGTGTGTCATGGAATACTTTTTTATTTGTTAAAAGAAAAAAATACAACGCCAGTAAAGGACAGTTAGTGCTATATAATTGGATTACACACGCATTAATTTGTGTATCTCCTCGTTTCATTATTGCTTATTAGATTAAGCTGGGAAACTGTGCTCCGAGCATACCTATAAATAGCTCACTCCGTCGCTCCACGTCTCAGTTCCGTAGGTTCCGTATGTCATCACTGGCAACACGCACTGGTCAAAGACTTTCGTCTTGAGTCTTATTGACTACCACGGTTGTAATTTTTAAATAAATCAATGAAAATATCTAAAAAACACACTGTTGGTTGCAAGACTGAAGACAGTAACTTGAATTTGCAATTTTGTTAGCTTTTTTATCAGTTTTTTTAGCTATCGTATTTTTGTGTCCCACTGCTGGGCAAAGGCCTCTCTACTCTTGCTCCACTTCTGCCTATCAAAGGCAAGCTCCCACTATCCCACGTGATAGGTACCTAGGTCGTCCCTCCATCTCCTCTTCAGTCTGCCTCTATTACGGTATCGTCGCTAGGGACCCATTCTATGGCAATTTTGGCCCAACGTTCTGGGTTCAAGAACCTTTTTGCCCCATCGGCCATCGGCCATCAGTTTTACGAGCGATGTGCCCTGCCCACTGCCACTTGAGTCTGGCGATTCTTCGAGCTATGTCGGTGACTTTAGTTCTTGCGCGGATTTCATCATTTCTAATGCGATCCCGCAGAGAAACTCCGAGCATAGCCCTCTCCATCGCCCTCTGAGTGACTTTGAGCTTTATGAGGCCCATCGGACCGGAAGACGCACTGTAGGTATAAGATGGAGTGACTACCTGGTTAAGGTTGCGGGATCGCGTTGGATGTGGATGGCACGGGACCGATCTGTTTGGCGAGCCTTGGGGGAGGCCTACATTCAGCGCAGTTAGACATTTTTATGCGTAATTTTTTTCATTTAGTATGGCAACCCTAAGTCAAAGTGCGATAGAATTATTACCGCGCTCCAAGGTTTTTGTTTTCGCTGTACAAATTAAGAGCTTTCTTTAATATGTATTAAATGTCTTTTTTTTCTGTTTCAGGTAATATGGTTTTACAAAGCTGAGCATTTAATAATGTAACTCGTTACATAACTTAGTACAAGTAAGTAACAAGTAGTGTAGTAGTCTACAAGTAAGTTCGGTTTGAAATGCCATTCAAATTCTAATTTTAAGGGTTCCGTACCCAAAGGGCAAAACGGGACCTATTACTGAGACTCCGCTGTCCGTCCGTCAGTCTGTCTGTCTTGTATTATTAATTTTTAACCCCCGACACAAAAAGAGGGGTGTTATAATTTTGACCGCTATGTGTGTGTGTGTGCGTGTGTGTGTGTGTGTGTGTGTGTGTGTGTGTGTGTGGGTCAGTCTGCCTGTGACACCATAGCTCTTAAACAGGTGAACCAATTTGGATGCGGTTTTCTTTTATTTGAAAGCAGATTTCTTGGCGATGTTGTTTTATCAAAATTGATTCAGCCGTTTCAAAGTTATCAGCTCTTTTGTTGGCTGCGGAAGGGATCTTAGACGCATAATGGGCATTTAATTTATTTTCAAACATAAGAATAGTATAAATAACTATAAATTTTAAAACCTCTAACGCATGTAACACGAGTTAGAGGTTTTTAAAATTTAAAATTTATAGTTATACTATTCTTCGCAAAGGAGTCGTGGGCAACAGCTAGTAATACAATAAAATGCCATGCTTGAGAATTTTAAAACATACATGGACCCTCATGTCCATAATCTTCTATCTTCTTTCTAATATATAAAAATCTCGTGTCACGGTGTTTGTTATCGAACTCCTCCGAAACGGCATGACCGATTTTTACCCAATTTTTTGTCTTCATTGTGTAGGTCTGAGAATAGGTCGTAGACTATTTTTTATACCCCTTATCTTCGCAGACGGAGTCGCGGGCAACAGCTAGTAATACAATAAAATGCCATGCTTGAGAATTTCTAAACATATCTATTATGGATCCTAATGTCCATAACCTAATATATAAAAATTTCGTGTCACCGTGTTTGTTACCGAACTCCTCCGAAACTGCTTGACCGATTTTTATGTAACTTTTTTCTTCATATTCGGCAGGTCTGAGAATAGGTCGTAGGCTATTTTTATACTTCTATCCTTCGCGGACGTGTCGCGGGCAACAGCTAGTAATTATGTAATATTCTACAAGCTCCTCTCATTAGTTATACTCGTCGGTTGCCAAATCAAATTTCCCCTCTCTGCCATAAATTTCGCCCATTATACTAGTTGTAATATATTAAAATATATTCCAGATATTCTGTCTCAGTGTACCTACGTCCGTCCGAGCAAACTCGGTCCCTTCGGGAAAACTATGATTAAAAGTAAATTCCCAGTGAATATGCAGCAGCAGTTTTGAGTTTAAATTAAGTGTAGTTAATAATTCAGTATTACGGTGTCTTGATTGCTTTTTTTGCTGCATATAACTGTCTCATCGTCATCATTGCAACCGTAGGACGTCCCCGGGATATAGGCGTGGCGTGGCGCAGGTGCTTAATACAGCGCCATCTAAAATGTATTTGCCGAACTAGATGGCTTGCTAATTAACTATAACAATCGATGCCTGTTGACAACCAATAACCTCAGTAGTTCTAATTTTCCACACAACTTGGTGTGGCGCTTAAATATATAAATTAAGGTTTGAGAGTATGTCTGGCTATTCCCGAGCCATCGGCTTCGAAATACAATCTCCCAAAAACCACCTATCTCTCATTTCTGGGCACCCTATTTTACACTTATTGATACCTAATTATTACACTTGGAAGCGGCTTTAATTTTCTTTGAACCTGCGGCCTTTACGAAATCGTTCTTCTATCTCGTTGGTAATCGTCTCGCGATGCACTTGCCAGTCCGTGGTCTCCATTCGAGAGCTTTTCAGCTCCAACGGCCACCCGTTCTGCGTGCTATATGACCTGCCCATTGCCATTTCAACGAGCTTCTACTGCGGGGTTCTACTCCTAGCCAAAGTCAGGGTATTTTTATTCAAATTAAACCATACTAAACACTGAATGTCGAAGAATCTACCACCGTTTCGGAAAACCCATTTTGAGAAAGTGTGCTTGTTATAAAAAGTTTTAAACAAATTAAAATTTTACAACAATACAATAGAAGCAAGCATGTCAAAAGTCTCGCCTAGTTTAAATTTAACAACTGTTTTCTAAAAATAAACAAAACGATTGCCCCATCAATGGTATCTCGAGTCGGCATCAAATTAATATAAGTGTTGGCGTAGTTTAACATAGTTCTAGGAAGGATTTATTGCAACTGGTCACGATATCGTGCCTCGAATAAATGGTAATATATTCCTAGCTAGCTTTTACCCGCGTCTCCACTCGTTTAAACTGTGTATTAGATCTGGTAGATGAAACGGAATTCCGGGGTTCTACTTATTATCATCATTCGTCCCAGCCTATATACGTACCACTGCCAGGCACAGGCCTCCTCTCAGGATGAAAGGGTTTGGGCCGTAGTTCCCACGCGGGCCCAGTGCGGATTGGGAACTTCACACCATTGAATTTCATCTCACGATGTTTGCATTTACCGTAGAGTTCATAGTAAATTTCAAATGTTTCAAATGTCAGAGATGCGAGCCCGGGTTGGAACCACGACCCTCTGCTTGAGAGGCCATAGGTCAAACCACTAGGCCACCACGGTTTACGAGTATAGGTATTGATCTAATAGATAGTTATTTTACTTAAACTATTCCTTTGTAATTAATATTGCATATTGGACATTATTGTTGTCGTTATTAGGACGTTTAATTAATAATAATAATTGGGAACTTCACACAGACACCATTGATTTTCTTTGCTGGTGTTTGCAGAATCTTTTCTTCACAATAAAGCTCATGGCGAATTTCAAATGTAATTTTATACTTACAGGTTCTGAAAAACTCGGTACCCGGATTCGAACCCACTACCCTCTGCTTGAGAGGTCATAGATCAAACCACTTAGCTAACACAGTTAGGCAAATAAAAACTTTCACAGAAAAACATTCAAACAAAAAAAATGTGAAACTGCAAAAAAAGTAATTCTATATTTCGTTCAAATTCAATTACTTACAAAAAGAAAAGCTGAACAATTAAAATGTTAAAAGTTATGATGCTTGTCTTGAAATAGCTCTTGAAGACGTTCATAAAAGATTAAATTTTGTTACGAAAATATTTTTATAACTTTATTTGAAACGAAACAACTGCTGTAAAATAAACAGTTAAAATTTTAGCGTACACAAAACATTCTCTCAAAATGTTAGTTTTAGATCTACAATAACCATTCTAAACCAAAATAAACAGAGAGCGCGTTTAAAAACCAATCAAATATTGCCATTCATTTTTAAAGCCCTATCCCAAACAGTTCATCTGTCACCGTTTGAATTTAGAACTCCTATTTTCGAACTGTTTTTTTTTTAATAGCAATTTTTAAAATTCGAACGGAATCTGAACGCAGCAAACAATTTTAGCGGCTTGTAAAAAAAAAAGCTGTTCCGGACGCGTTTTTTTCCGTCTAGTTGGGACGCTGTTCGAGCGTTTAACTATTTTTTGACAACCGATAGGACAGTTCCAGTTTTCGTCGTAAACTTTATTGTTTTTAACTTCGTCGCGAGCCGATAGTTTTTCGTTTGAATTTTTTTATAGATTTTGAATTCCTAAAAATGTATGGACCAACTTTAACACGATTCTAGTGCCAAATCAGATAAAAATTTATGACAACTTTCGACCTCTATAATACTGGAGGTAATTCCAAAACTCCCTTTTTACTCTGAAAATGTTTACGGAGCTAGTTTCCCTTTGATTTAAATATAATAAATCCCGTTTTTTCCTTGTCCCGTTCGATTTTCCAGACATCCCAAAATTAGTTTGGGTTATATCACGAGATAGGCCACTTTGAAGCAAAAATAGAAATCCCATCAATTATTCCCTATCCCGTGGAACGTCAATCCGACCACGAGAAGTGTGTCAAATTTAAATTTCTAGATTTGGTTACTAGAGTGTAATTTTTGTGTGTTTTTTAAGTAAGATTTTTTCAAATTTTTTGCAGTTGCAGTTTTTTTGCCACTAAAATCAATGACATGGTTCCTTGGGTAAGTAGAAAATATCTACCTATCTGTGTTTAAGTTTCAGAGTTGCGCATACTGACCGACCTAAATATTATCGCGGTATATTGATTGCATTGGCTAGTCAACCTATAATAGGGGAATTTACACTTAAATATCCCATTACACTTAACTTAGCGGCAGTTAAACAAAACGCATAAAATAAACAAATTATCATAATCATTAATTTTAACAGTGACAATAAAATCAAACGTTACAAAATAACATAATTTCCCCCTAAAATTTTCCACTTCGCCTGTTAATTTTTAACACAATTGCGATGCAAATGGCGGCATAGAATTAACGGGAGCGTTTGTTATAAGTTGGCAACCCAGAACCGTTAAATTTGAATTTTAATGGCAACACTCGAGTTATTATGGCAACACTGGTTCGGTTTTAAGCAACCGTTTCGTGTTAAACGTTATTTATTTAAGTTTTAAAAGGTTGTTCGAGAAGTAATAGGACTCTGTTTCGGTGCTATGGAGTAAAATCTTACGGGGTTTTATTTAAATATGTACATTGTTTTCGTAAGTATTTTTTTTATTTTGTGTATATCTGTCACTAAAATTGTACCTGTTATTTTATCCGGTAACCAGAATTTGTGAAAGAACACTAAACTTAATAACTTTAACGACCGTTTAGCCTAGTTGGTAGTGACCCTGCCTACGAAGCAAGAGGTCCTGGGTTCGAATCCCGGTAAGGGCATTTTTTTGTGTGATGAGCACGAATATTTGTTCCCGAGTTATGGATGTTTTCTATGTATTTAAGTATTTATTTATCTATATAAGTATGTTTATCGTCGTCTAGTACTCATAGTACAAGCTTTGCTTAGTTTGGGATTAGGTCGATTTGTGTAAGATTGTCCCCTAATATTTATTTATTTATTTAATAATAAGTTAAACGTATCATTTCCTTAAAGCGCCAAGAACTATTGCTATATTTTCAAGTTATAAGCTTCGTAATCATCATTTCAGCCGAAAGATCTCTACTGCTGATAAAGGCCTCTCCCAAGTTTCGGACCGGCCCAGCGCCATCCGCATCCAAAGAGTTCCATCCTTAACAAGGTCGTCGCTCTATCTTGTTGAAGGCCTACCTGCACTGCGTCGTCCGGTCCGAAGACAGGACATTGGAAGAGTATCTCCAATATTTTATTTTTATTTTTTATTTTTTGACGGTGGAAGCATTATACAATTCCACTGAACGTAGATATATTTAAGATGTAGGTTAGTTTTAGTTTCACTAAAGGACCCAATACACCCCCTGTATTTTTTTATATATTTTTTTCATTTAATGCTACAATTGTATGTTTTTTTTCTGTTTGTAATTTAATATATTTATTATTTCATTTTTAATACGAACTGAAACATAGAAAAACATAGAAAAATGTCAGCTCCGGGAATCGAATGCGAAATGCGAGCTTTTACCCCTTCACTACAGTTGGTCGGGATATAGGCACGAATTTTTCTTATGCATCGTACCTCTTAGCTCGCTTAATCGATAAAGCAACTTCTATGTTAATACTCTCAACGCGAGACGTCAACACCTTCAAACAACAATTTTCATTTGAAAAGATGACTTTCTGCCAAATTTCTTGCGGCGCATTGTTCTTGGCAATGATGGTAATTACGAAAGCGCTGGAAGTTTTTAAAAAAGTGTCATTTAAAAGAGCTCTTTGCGGCCTACTTGCAGAATAAACGTTTTGATTTTGATTTTGATTTTGACGCCATTCAAGAACCTTTCAGTCCCACTGGCATCAGTTCTAAGAGCGATCCCTGGCGGTAGCCTTTGTAAAATACATAGTGCAACTTCAATTATTAAAAAAAAAGCTCACAGAAAGCGCAAACCGAAGCTTAACTTCCAATACAACTTGAAACTTGAACACACGAGCTTTTAAGCTCTCTTTTCGAAGAACATGGTTTTTAACTAACTGAGCCAATAGCTAAAGATTCTCAAAGTTTCAGGAGCTTTTGTTGCTGTTTCGCGCATGTTAAGTGATGTTGGGAACTTAAACTGGGCACAGATTATAACAACAGAGGGGACGCTTGAAATAAACGCTACTTTCTGTGCAACAGCATAGCCACTTTAAAAAAAACTTTTGAATAAACTAAGCTCATAAAATACTCACTCTGGTCATATTTAGATATAAAATAGCGTCATACCTATATACCATAACGATGTATGACGTTATTTTGTATCTAAATATGAACAGAGTGAGTAGTTTATGAACTTCCTTAAAATTGTCGCGACAAAAATCAGTGAAAAAGGAACTTTTATCTTTTCGGAATTACAACTGCGTGTTTCGTTAAAAAAGTTTTTACTGAAATCTTGAAATCAGCAACTTTTTAATTTCAAAAATTGCCTTAGATGTACTTTTAGCAGAAAATATATTATTGTATAATATTGAAGCTGCAGTCGAATGGCAAATTAACAATGGCAATTTAACAAAAATCATTTAGTGAAATCGAAAGGTCGTATAAACGCCCTAAGAATAATAAAAGGTTGTATAAATAATTTAAAAAATCTAATTTTTCAACTATTTTATGACCGCGTTTTTGTCCACTAGATTAAATTTATTTATTTCATAATAAAAATTACAATATAAATTTGCGTTGATGTCAAAATTACAAGAATCCATACCATGATCGTCAAAATAATGTAAAATAATGCCATATCACCCCTTTTTTGAACTGTTTCCTACATTCCAAGTCTAGTTCCAACGGCTTAAGCTATTCGTCAGTCAGTTCGTCGGTCAGTTACATTTTTCTTTCAAAAGTACAGGTAACTAATATCTGTAGATTGATTTCTTTCATTTAATAGATCCCAAATCTATGTCATAATGTACGTGGTGAAATTATGGGTATTTTGGAATTTTGGTGGAAGCGCAATACATACAGTACCCGGCAATAAAGCAATGTCGGACATTTGCAGTCTTTTTTCCAAAGACCGATGTGTTTTTACATACACACACACACACACACACACACACGCACACGCACACACACACACACACACACACACACACACACATACACACACACACACACACACACACACACACATACACACAAAACACAAAAAAACATCGGTCTTTGGAAAAAGACTGCAAATGTCCGACATTTGCCGAGTCTTTTTTCAAAGACCGTGTGCAATCTTTATGGCCGGGTACTGTAATCTGTCTGATGTCTTTAAAGCAGCGTTTTTATGCTGCGTGCCTTCTCTGTTCTAAGCTGTCACTACGTGCGCTTCGCGTAACAAGATGCAGATCGTGCGCGAAAATTGAGGTGTTTAACCAAACTTTAAAACTCGATGTTTGTTTTGAACCTGTTTGCTTTGAACCGCAGTTAAACACGCCTCGCAAGGCAGGGAAGTTTAAAAACGAAGTTCATCCGTAATTTTAACCTAATGATGGTTAAAACTTCGGTTAGTCTGGTTAGGGGGGTTTGCTTGTACTAGTAAAGGGGTAAACTTTGTTTGTTTGTCAGTTTGTGTGCTTAAATTCATCATAATTATACTTTTTTTTATTTATTTTTCGTTATGAGAGGGAGGCAAACGAGCAAGAGGTTCATCTGATGGAAAATGACCACCACCGCCCATAAATATCAACTAGGTACTCAAAGAGAGCCTCTGATCTGTTGGCGGCCTTTAAAAATGAGAGGGAATACGGGAGAGGGAGGGGGAGGGGTATTGGGCCCCCGGCACTCTCACTGACTGTACGAAACGCAGCAGGAGTACTGCTGCTTCACGCCGGAGTTCTGTGAGAGGGTGGTACTACCCCGGACGAGCCTGGCATAAACGATGCAACTCTAGTGATTTCCGTATGATACTTAGTTTATCGATATCTTATAAGTGGCATTATATCAATGTGACACGTTTGAAAACATGTAAATAATAATACCGAACCAAATCGATGTTATTATTATGTTAAACATTAACCACACGTCGTTCGGGTCGGGAAAATCTCTGGGTATAATCATAATTATCGTTACAGGCGTAGGATTCTATAATAAACATAGCCCACCGCATTAGCACGCTGAAGTGGCAATGAGCCAGCCATATAAACCGAAGAACCGATAACCGTTGGTGTAGACGAGTTCTTGAGTGGAGACCACGGATCGGCAAACGTAGCGTGGGACGTCCTCAGACTCGGTGGAGCGATGATGTTCGCAAGGCGGCTGGCAAGAGCTGGATGAGAGTGGCCGAGGATCGTGCTCAGTGGCGTGCCATGGGAGAGGCTGATGATGATTACTATAGAATGCATGCAATGATATATCACTTAGCGATAAGTCAAAGCGTTTTTTATTAAAACAAGTTTTCAATACATACAAGATACAATCAAATAAAAATAAAATCTCAAATAAACCGCCCCGAATCGCACCAGGCGCAAATGTACCCAACACACTAGCCGCATTGCCTCGCTGAACCGCGATAAACAACCTTTGCCTCTGCACCAGAAACGACCCAGCAGTAGCTTTGCATTGATAACTTGGATATTGAGGGTTCATAATATGGCAAAACTATTTTGTAGGGATGTTCAAGGCTGCTTTAGACGTATATGTTTATGATAAAAACTTAATATATCTCATAGGAATCCATAGTAATAAAGAACGCATGCCTCAAATAGCCTATAAAACGTATGCTCGTCTGTCCGTTTATTGCTCTGCGTTAGACGAATGATGCGTAAACGTGCGCATCCATACAAGCAGAACCGTTTATTTATAAGAATAGTCATTATGTTGGTTTATTACTGCTTTTATTACGGTTCCGTATCCGAAGGCAGAAGGAATCTTATTATTGTCGCTACATCGTCCGTCCGTCCATCCGTCTGTCCGTCACAGAGCAATACTCAAAATTTTGACTAATGACATTTTTGGGAATTCCAATAGGAGTTAAATCATAAATATTTTATTTCTTTGCAAGAATGTAGTTTTACAAAAAGAAACTTAGAGACGAATTGAGAAACTCCTCTTTTTTTGAAGTCGGTTGAAAACAAAGTGTTTATTTTGATTTATTTCTGATACATTCTGATTTGATAAGCAATGTGAAGTTTTTACTTATTTATAACAAAGCTTAGAAGAATAGAGAGTTTCTTGAAATCCCAGATTTCAATTTCAATTCCAGACTTTATGATTCACCTGAGCAGAGCCGCAGGTAAGGGCTAGTCATAAAGTATTTTTTTGTTAAAAAAACAATATGCAAGTTTTTTTGACTGTACTTTTTGTTAACTTTTTTATATGATAGAGGGCGAACCAGCACTCGAGTTGCCAGATGGAATGCAATCACCGCCGCCCATGGACACCCATAACACAAGTTGAGTTACGGATGCCTTGCCGGCCCTTTAATAAAAGAGTAGGCTCGTTTTTTAAAAGTCCGGAAATACTCCCGCTGCAAGCTAATTCCAAAGTTTCACCGTGCGTATACCACCTGGCTTACCGATGGGGCAAAAAGTTTCTCGAGTGGCGTCCACGGACCGGAAAACGCATTGTAGGTAGGCCTCCAACAAGATGGAGATTAACCTGGTTAATGTTGCGGGAATGCGTTTGATGCTGATGGCACGGGACCGATCTGTTCAGCAGTGGACGTCTTTCGGCTGAAGTGATGATGAAAGATGATCCCACGTATATGTGTACCAAATTTCAAGTCACTCCAACCACTAGAATTGTATTAATCGACTTCCATGATTTAACCCATAAAGGGCAAGTTTAATAAAAGCTCGTGAAACTAACTGCAGCTAACTAAAAGCTAAACATTCCGCACGTACAAAATTACGTGCTGTAACTTTTATAAAGCCCCAGTTCAACAACTATGATTAGCCAGTTATGATGAAACTTTTAGGTAAACTAACTCCAATTGGACGGCAAAAGTACGAACCGTAGCGAATGGTCACGGAGGTAAAGAGAAAAATTGTGAGTAATTTGAAAGATAAATAAATCTAGAACAACCCGTGACTCCAATATACCGTAATGTCTCAAATCAAAAGGCTTTGACCAGGAGCTAAATTCAGGAACGGCCCAACACGGTTTGCGAGCGGTAATTCAATCGTTTGGGAGAGGATAGGAATGTGTTGTGCTTGGGATGGGCCTTATTTTCCTGTTAGTTCGCTTTGTAAATAAATAAACAAATAAATAAGGCTCATCCCAAACTCAGCTCAAACCTCTCGCAAACCAGTGATTTTTGGCGTTCCTGAATAGCAGTTCAAACCAAACCCAACCCAAACGATTGAATAACCGCTACCAAACCCGTGAAGGCCCGTTTCTGAATTAAGCCCCTGTGTGTGTTTCCAGTGATGACTTCTGACACTGAGACGTGGCCGCTAACGATGGGCCTCATAAGAAAGCTCAAAGTCACTCAGAGGGCGATGGAGAGGGCTATGCTCGGAGTTTCTCTGCGGGATCGCATTAAAAATGATGACATCTGCGCAAGAACTAGCTCGAAGAATCGCCAGATTCAAGTGGCAGTAAGGCACATCGCTCGTAGAATTGAGGGCCGATGCAGCCAAAAGGGTCTCGAATGGTATCTACGGACCGAAACACGCAGTGTAAGTCCAACCATCCACTGATAAATAGACTCTAAGGGTCGAAGAAGAGAATCGGATTCAGCCGATCAGAAAAACCTTTATCTCAATGCAATAAGGGCGAAAGACGTCGATCAGCTCGGCTCAATTCGGCCCGCGTAGCCGAGCCGATCAACGTCTTTTTCGCTACGTCGACATAAAGGTTTTTCCAATCGGCTAAAGCCAATTCCGAATCAATAGATACGGGGAGACCCGAAGGCTGTACCACAGCCCACTTCTTCAGCAGACAAAATCACTAACACTTTTTACATCACTCTCCTGGCCTAGAAGCCACCAGATGAGCTACAAAGTTTGCAATGCAAGACTCAAATATCAATGCAGTGAAAATTGTAAACTTGTTCACAAGGATGCAAAAAACAGCATAAAATGTTTGGGTGTGCATTTCATATTTTAAAATGTGTAGTGAAAAATTGTAAAAACACTTTATTGGGCATAAAATACATGAAATGTACAGAAATTTACAAAGGCGAACTTCTCTTCCAATTAACCCTTTGAATGATTCATAGGACTTCAAATACAGACCAAAATTTAAAATGAACCTTGATAAATCATCATCATCATTTCAGCCGAAAGACGTCTACTGCTGAACATAGGCCTCCCCCAAGGCTCGCCAAACAGATCGGTCCTGCGCCATCCGCATCCAACACGTTCCCGCAACCTTAACCAGGTCGTTGCTGGAGGCGTACCTACACTGCGTCTTCCGGTCCACGGACGCCACTCGAGAACCTTTCGACCCCATCGGCCGCCAGCTCTATGAGCGATGTGCCCTGCCCACTGCCACTTAAGTCTGGCGATTCTTCGAACTATGTCCGTGACTTTAGTTCTTGCGCGGATTTCATCATTTATGCATAACAAACATGTTTAACAAATATTAGACATCGGTAACTTGTGGCAATTAGCGAAAGCAAAAGGAACCAATTAGAAAAAATCTTTTCAACCATTTAATATTTGACTTTCGTGATAGACAAAAAATGTTTGTTCAAAATTTTTAGGAGCTATCCTACATCTTTTATTTGAGAAAAACCACTTGGTGTAAGAAAATGATATTTCGATTTCGACTTATGCGATGGTTAAATAAAAACATTCTTGCGTATTTTTGTTGGTGATCTCTTTGATTTCAACTTCTTTATTTTGTAATAAGCTATTAAAAATATTATTGTAAGATATCCTGGATTAAATTTTTTGATAGTGCTATTTTTAGCTTTTGATAAACAATTTTACCTTTTGGATGCAGTCTCGGTAGGTAATAAATGTAACCTTTCAATTTTAAAGACATATTTTATCTTACTGAAAAGACACTTGATAAAAACTTTTTAACGAAAAATTAAACCGCCGAAAAAACTGAAAAGCAAAAAATAATACCTTTTTTGTTTGACCTTAATCTAGGTACCAGTTTGAAGTCGGTGCCTCAGCACTTAGCCAGGAGGAGTGGACCTATAATCGTCTACCTGATTGGCTTCTATCACTCCTCCTGGCTCGTGCTGAGGCACCGACTTCAAACTGGTACCTAGATTAAGGTCAAACAAAAAAGGTATTATTTTTTGCTTTTCAGTTTTTTCGGCGGTTTAATTTTTTGTTAAAAAGTTTTTATTTTATACTTTTTTCCATCCTTGGGGTAACTTTTTTTCCAAATTTATAATACCAACTTCAAGGTATACTCTATCTATCCAATAAAAAAGAATTATTAAAATCAGACTACTCTGTAAAAAGTTAGTCAATCATCCCCTGTTTTCCTACCCTTAGGGTAAGAGTATTATTTCCAAATTGAAATGGGACCACCCTTGGGGTATA
Organism: Archips crataeganus; assembly: GCA_947859365.1. Classification (NCBI taxonomy): domain Eukaryota; kingdom Metazoa; phylum Arthropoda; class Insecta; order Lepidoptera; family Tortricidae; genus Archips; species Archips crataeganus. Next base: position 1,748,171 of record OX402071.1, on the reverse strand, counting down.
CGCTTTCCAATAAAAAAAGAATCATCAAAATCCGACTACTCTGTAATAAGTTATGCGTGGTCATATAGTACAATCAGTAACTGAACAATCAATCATCCCCTGTTTTTCTACCCTTAGGGTAGGAATATTGTTTCCAAATTTAAATGGGACCACCCTCGGGGTATACGCTTTCCAATAAAAAAAGAATCATCAAAATCGGACTACTCTGTAAAAAGTTATGCGTGATCATACATAAAATATATATATATATATATATATATATATACACGTCGAATTGAGAACCTCCTCCTTTTGTTTTCGTCGGTTGGAAACCGTGTCTCATCACTAGTGCCACCTAATTGCCACGAGTTACCGATGTCTACAAATAATGCATTAAAAAAACACCATCATCATCATAATCCCAGTCTATAGAACAAAGGGCTTGGGTCGTTGGCCCACCGCGGGCCCTGCACGGATTGGGAACTTCACATCCACGAATAAAATTCTTCAGTTTTTCTCGCGATGGTTTTCTTCATCGCAAAGCTCATGGTAAATTTAAATCTAATTTCGCACATAAATTCTGAAAAAGTCACAGAGGCGAGCCCGGACTCGACCACAACCCTCTGTTTTAGAGGGCAGGCAGGAGTGAAACCACTAGACTACCATAACTTCATCTACGTCATTATTCTTTGAGGTACTATCTATAAACACAAAAATAGCCCAAATTGTTTTCTATATTACCTTTAATGACAGTAAATTAAACAGGCGTATTTTAAATCAGTACTTCAAAACGTTGAAAACACGCGATTCGACATTTAAAAAGCTAAATTCAAACACCCTCCATACGTTATTAGAATGCAATAAAAAATACCCATTCATTCCATAAGCAAACGTACGAAAAACGATATGACGTTCGCTCCGCAAGATTATAAATTGTTGCTTTTACCGAAATTAAATTCACAGTGCTCCTAATGTTGAAGAGGACGTAAATACACATGAGCGCGCGTAAGACAGTGATGGTTATACATCCCCTGTTAGTGCTCCAAATCTTATAGAGGGCGCTGTAATGGGTTGTTTATTGTAGGCAGTTTAGAATGATGTCTTTTAATAACGCTCCTGGGCTTGCAATAAAAGGTTCTTTTTCGTACACAGTTGGGTGTTCGTGTTGTATTGTGATACGAGTAAATGATGAATTTTTGTGTGAAACGAAGCGAGGTACTCATGTGATAAATGATGTTTTATTTGATGTGTGATACACTTTTCTGTTATTGATATCGGGCTGTTATTATTTTTGGGTCACACATTTCTTTATGGGAGCTCTGTTTTTTATGTTTTATTTCTATTATTTTTATAAAGTCAAGTTTATAAAAAAATAGTTGATAGCCAGCTAAGGATGTCATTTTTAAATGTTTTTACTAGCCCGTGAGATTTTGAATTTTCCGACATACAAACTATCCTATATCCTTCCCGGGGTCATAAACTAACTATCTTCATTACAATTTTTAGTTTGCGAAAAAGTTACACTCCATTGGATCAAGTTACCCCGACCTTAGGGTACTTTGAGAATAAACAAGTTTCTTGCGGCGCATTCTTCTTGGCAATTGACGGTCCTTCCGGAAGCGCTGGTAATTTAAAAAAAAGTGACATGAAATAGAGCCCTTTGCGGCCTACTTGCAGAAAAACCGTTTTGATTTTGATTTTTAAACACTTTTTATTATTAATTCTTATTATTTCTAGCATGTTTTAGTGCCCCACTGCTGGGAAAAGGTCTCTCCCCTCGACTTCCAACTCGAACTGCGTTTATATCAGGCTAATCGCTCGAAAACGTGTCTAGGTCATCCCGCTATCTCAACCTTGGTCTACTGCTAACCATCTTAGGGCATACGTTGAGTGGTAACATGCGCCCGCCTTTCTGGGTGCATGCAGCAGACGAGGCCAACCCAGTCCCATTTCAGCTTACGATACAAGTTTTGGAGCCCAGTATAGCCTATTCATATTTATTGATTTCTGTATAATTAGCTGTCTAGAAAAGATCGATTTTTAACGATTAGACCGCTTATGGTCTCCCTGAATTTTTATTTTTGTAATGTCACTGTACTATGTTTGGTGTTCGATAAAGAATATTTGTATTGTAAGTATGGGTATGTATTGTAATACCGAAGTACGAAAGACCGAATGTATTAAAACATCGAATGGGTCAAAAGACCGACACGATTTTTTTCTGAAACCGTTAACTTTTTAAGATTGTTTTAAAACAAACCTAACCTAACCTAATGGGTTCTGTATGATGCCGTTTTAATAAATTCAGAGAAGTTTACGGTTTCAGAAATAAATCGTGTCGGTCTTTTGACCCATTCGATGTTTTAATACATTGTTTAGTAGTGGTAGAGCCATGTTGTAGCTAGCCGCTGCATCAAGAATGGCCCGGCTCGTCCGGGGCAGTACCACCCTCTCACAGAACACCGGCGTGAAGCAGCAGTAATCCTGCTTGCGTTTCGTACGGTCAGTGAGAGTGCCGGGGGCCCAATACCTCACCCCTTCCCTCTCCGCCTCCCTCACCCCCTTCCCCTGTTCCCTTTCCTTTAGGGCCGACAACGCACTGGCATCGCGTAAAGCGCTGCGGGTGTCTATGGACATTGGTGATCATTTAACATCAGGTGACCCACTAGTTCGTTTGTCTGGCTTTTCTGACATTAAAAAAAAAAAAAAATCGGTCTTTCGTACTTCGGTATTGTAATACATACCCGTAAGTATTGTATAGTTTTCCGAACCCGATCAGTCCATTTCACACCTAAAATGCTGCGCTCCATAACTCTCAGGCAGACCTTCTATTTGGATCTCGTTTAAGTACCACAGGTTACAGTGCACACTTGCACAATATATGTAAGTATACCTACACGTGTCGACAAGCTTCCTTTTGAGTGACAACGGCAAGTTTCAAGGTTTCTAATAGCTCCTGCATGGACCAGAGGCTCTTAACGGCCGCTTTAGCCTAGTTGGTAGTGGGTGACCCTGCCTACGAAGCAAGAGGTCCTGGGTCGAATCCCGGTAAAAAGGCATTTATTTGTGTTATGAGCACGAATATTTGTTCATGAGTTATGGACGTTTTATATGTATTTAACGACCGCTTTAGCCTAGTTGGTAGTGACCCTGCCTACGAAGCAAGAGGTCCTGGGTTCGAATCCCGGTAAGGGCATTTATTTGTGTGATGAGCACGAATATTTGTTCCTGAGTTGTGGATGTTTTCTATGTATTTAAGTATTTATTTATCTATCTTAGTATGTTTATCCTCGTCTAGTGCCCATAGTACAAGCTTTGCTTAGTTTGGGACTAGTTCGATTTGTGTAAGATTGTCCCCTAATATTTATTTATTTATTTATTATTTAAACACTATTCGGTTTTATTGCCCATCATGAGTGTGCCAGTTATTCCAGTACCTTCCAATTTTTCCCTCCAAAATAACCTATATAACCCTAGGGTCCCATCTGCAAAAGTGTTGAATCCACTCGCGACGCGCGACATTACAAATAGCAGCTTTTAGTCAAATCGTACTCGTGGTTACACCTCATTTGTTGCGGAATTCCCCTCCGAGCGAGACAGCGACACGCGAGCCCCGCGCGCTGGAAAGGGACAGCCATATTTCTAGGAGGTGTTTCTCCAAGTGGATTGAGTGTTTTTGTCAAGCGGGGCGCGTTTGTAATTTTTTTTATCAGAAAATGGGACGTCTGTATTTTTGATGGCTGTAGAAGTGGCGAAATAATCTTTGCTGAGATGGAACAGTTTCTTGTTCGCGAATTGCTACGAGTTATTTTTGTGCTTTTTAAAAGTATTTTCTCGATGCCATTTTACATGTCATTGGGGTGATCCATATGTATGTTGATACTGGGCTCAAGTAAGCTGATAAAGAATTGCAATGCGTAATAAAAAAACAAAACAAATTGGTTACAGTTTTTTTTTATTTTTTCCCACTGCTGGGCAAAGGCCTCCCCTCTTGACCTCCACAACTCCCGGTCCGGCGCAATGTCAGGCCAGTCCTTTGCGTACACGTCCAAATCGTCCCGCCATCTCCTTCTTGGTCTGCCTCGTCGTCGCTGGCCGTTCTCCGGCACCCACCCACCCACCAGTTGAAAAAAAAAAATATTAATGAACTAAAACAATTACTTTGCTCACCCGCGACCTTACAATAGTTACGTTTATGCAAGAAATGTGCGTTCATGCAGTTCCTCCACCTCCACACTGTACGAACACACACAAATCACATAAACCCTATGGGGTCTATTATTAATGAACAGGTAAATTTACTATCTTCTCCTTTACTGCGGCTTGGGTCGAATTTGAACAGTTAGTATTAATTAAATATGCCTTATAAATAAATAAACAAAAAATTCAAGGTAGTTTTAAATATGTCAATAAAAGTTAATTTTTGTGGGGTAGTTTGAGAATAAGAAAAATAAAGTGGGTACTTGAGAAGTTACAGTGACAAGTTAAAACATTTGTTTTGGTTTGTTAGTTTAACATTTGGTAGCATAGCATACGGTTGTGGTAACTCTGAAAATGAGCTCTGGTTGAGTTCGAAACGCGTCAGTGTAGCTTGGTGGTGGTGATGGTTGGGTTTATGTGATTTGTGTGTGTTCGTACAGTGTGGAGGTGGAGGAACTGCATGAACGCACATTTCTTGCATAAACGTAACTATTGTAAGGTCGCGGGTGAGCAAAGTAATTGTTTTAGTTCATTAATATGGACCTCCGCAAAGTAATGCCTGATTCAATAAATTAAAAAAAATATTATTCGGTATTTCGAAGGGCAGCATCGTTTAAGAATCGTTTCCGAAAACAATTTGATTCCTTTGTGTAACAAAAGTTACCCATATAGGTAGTTTGTTTGACTAACTTCGTTACACAAAGGGCGCGATCGTGATTTTGTTTTCAGTAAACCTTTAATGCATGTACATTTTTTTTAAAACGACTATTAATTCGGTGCTCTGTGTGCCGTGGATGCTCATACTATACTGGTGGCAAGTAATATGACGATCCCTATAATTTGATTTAGGACGGAACATAGTTCTTGTATCGTACTATGAAACTTTAGTCGTTAACCTGCGCTCCACATTAAAAAGGTCGCTACGGAGTTTTCCATCATAAAGCTAGGCGATGGTTGACTTGTACGGGGATACATAGTTGCAGGAATAGTCACTATACATTTTATTTCCTAATGAAGCCATGTTGGCTTAGTGATTTGACATAATGGACTCTCAAACAGAGGGTCGTAGGTTCGCATCTTTTTTAGAATTTGTGTGAAAATTTACATTTGAAATCTAACATGAGCTTAACGGTGAAGGGAAATATCGCGTGGAAACCTATACTGTTTGAGAAGAAATTCAATGGTGTGTGTAAAGATCCCAATTTGCACAATTTGAACTGCATTGAGACGTATAATAGGCAGTGACGATGATGATATTTACTAATATTTACCTAAAAAATATACCTTAATAATTACTTAAATAAGATACTCAGGCCACTAACGAACTTGTAGTCAAAGTTAGCCCCACATGACATGACAAGCGACTTTTGTATCTTATTTTAGGCGCAAGCCACACAAAACAGACTTAAGACGGGTGCGCATCGCAGCACGCGTCTTCGCCTCGTCTTTTTCTGTCTGCTTTGGATCGCGACGCTTCTATACATATAATAAATATTTTTTTTTTAAGTAAATTAGGTTTGAGAGTACCTCACCTGAATTCAAGAAATTTTACTGTATGCTTTATGAACCCTTTACCCATCCTAAGTATGCTGCGAACTCTTTTATTAAACGAGTTTGTAAAATGTACAACAGCAAATTTTCTGAAATTGATATTTTTAGCAAGTCTCTAAGCAAATATAAGTCTTTCATTAGTAATAAGTAAGTAATTTGTTTGCCATTTTTGTATTTGTTTGCTGAGAATGGGTTAGGTGCACATTCTCGTTTTTTTTTTTCTTAGTCGTAGTTTTTTGCATGCATGTTGTTTTTACACACGTTAAATACCTATATTATCATTAATAAGAGTTAATAACCTGTGACAACTTTGTTGGTTAATTTTTTAATGTAACTGTTTGTAGTATAAGTTTTATTGTACCGTTTGTGCCCAAAAACATAAATAAATAAATAAATAAATAAATAAATATTCAAAGGGCGCCGCAACTACGATGCGCCCCCGTCGTCTCTTCTGTGGGTGTGTAATGATCGATATAACAACATTTGATATATTTTCAAATGGTATAGTCACTCATTTTATATAAATAACGTTTGGTATATTTTTAAAATATATAATTTTATATGGTATAACGTTATTATATATTTTGTTGTTACATCTCGTGAGACGCAACCATTTGCTTTGTGTAGGAGGGTGTAGTTCTAACCTTTTTTTTTTTATTATTTTTTTTTTACGTGGGGAAATCCTCATGGATACCCACCGTCCTCGGGGGAGGACGATGGGTTATGTCAGACTCCTACTGACTAAAACCCTACGGTGTTCCCTCTTTCCGCTTAAGTAGGGGCTACGGGAACGGTTACGCCATCCGCGGCCCCCACCGGCGGTTGCCCTTGCGGGCCCACCTCTGTTTAAGGCGCTCCGGAAACACCTGGAGCGCCTTACAAGCTCGGGACATCTTTGGCGGGTGACGGACCCCCCGATCCACCACCCGATGCCCATGTCTGTCGCCTCACTGGGGCCAGGAAAAGACCCAAGGAATCCTTGGGCCACCCGGGGCACTCGGGCCCCGGGATACTTTTCCTCCAGGAGGCCCCCGGAGCTACCCCACACCACACCAGACCACACCTCGGCCGCAGAGGATAGGGCAAGCGGCGCACCGCAATACCGACATGCCTCCTCCTCTGCGGCCCCACCAGTGCCGTTTCGACGGAACGGCCCCGCCAGCTCGCAGGGGGTAGGGAGAGTGGCGCACCGTAATACCAACACGCCTCTCCCCCTGCGATCCCTCCACGGCCGCAGAAGATAGGGAGAACGGCGCACCGTAATACCGGCACTCCTCTTCTTCTGCGGTCCCACCTCCACGCGCGTCCGCAGCGGACTTGTTCAGCCCGCTGGGAGCGCCCTCCTCGGGCCAGCCGGCGACCCCAGCAGGCCGGCCCTGGTTGCCTCTTAGCTTCACCGTGAATGAGCAATCCACGGTTACTAAGCCCCCCCGCCACGACAAGGGGGGGGGTTGTAGTTCTAACCTAACCTAACCTACTTTTCTGGTATAACCATCATTATATCTTATGAACGTTATATGAAAAGTTGATTATATCAAATGATAATTTTTTATTTATTTGTTATAATATATTAAGTGTTGTTATAAGATTCAATAATTATATCAAATGAGCGTTATAGCGACTGAAGTTATATCAAAAGTTTTTATAGCGATCGTTGCGCACCCCTCTTCTGTGTGACTTGCGCCTTAGTAATAATTATGTCTGTCTCTCACGGTAGTTGATATTCAAAGTGTACCTAAATAGTTACAGTTACTTTAATTTACTTTAATGGTTTTGAAATAAATGTAGAAAATACAATGGTTTGATGTGTTGAATCAAATCAAGTAAAAATGTGATAAACACACAAGCACACATTCACAAACTTAACATTTGTAATATTAGGATATTTTTTCACATCCAGTTTCATAGATCACAGCAAAAACTAGTCTACATCAGCATATTTCGTACAAGTTTACGATTTCCGCCCTCGTAAATAAACGTGGCGCTACGTGCAAACTTTGGCGCTGCGGTCGTCTGTCACGGAGTTTGAGAATTAAATCTTGTGGTATTTTCAGTTGCGATTTTCTACATCTCAAGTGTAGAAATGTCTTGAGAATTCGTGTAAAAGACGTTTTTATTTACGTCATCATCATTATCCCAGCCTATACACGTCCCACTGCGGGGCACAGGCCTCCTCTCAGAATGAAAGGGTTTGGGCTAGCAAAACTTAATAATAATTAACTTCATAAATGACGTGATAGTTCGGTTTGTGTGACTTAATTATGTCGATTTATATAAATATCATAAATAAATAAATAAATAAATATCATGGGACAATTCACACCAATTGACCTAGTCCCAAAGTAAGCTTAGCAAAGCTTGTGTTATGGGTACTAAGCAACGGATAAACATACTTATATAGGATAAATACTTAAATACATAGAAAACACCCATAACTCAGGAACAAATATTCGTGCTCATCACACAAATAAATGCTCTTACCGGGATTCGAACCCAGGACCTCTACAGGAGGATTTATATGGAAACGGAGATGGGTGGGGCTATGGCATGAACATATATAATACTAGCTGTTACCCACGGCTCCGTCCGCGAAGTTGTTTATTGCCATATAAAATAGCCTACGACCTATTCTCAGTCCTACCTAACGTGGACAAAAAATTTCATAAAAATCGGCCAAGCCGTCTCGAAGGAGGTTCGATAAAAAACACAGAACGAGAGGAGGCCTGTTCCCTGCAGTGGGACGTATACAAGCCAAGAAGATGATGATGGTTCAGGCATTACTTTCGCTCAGTCATATGCAAGCGTACCTAGAGGCCTATTTAATGGTGCAAACAAACCCACGGGTAAAGACTAGCAATAATATTAATATCCTACCCAAAAACATGTCTGTTAGCTTTATTATTATTTTTGTCTGTCAAAGCTTTATGATTCGAACATAACACTAACGTCGGTTTGCCAGTTCTCCAATAAAAAACATAATAAATCATTCTAATGACTGTCAAGATTATATCCTGAATTATCATCATAATACCGTGACGACGCACATATCTCAACCCGACTGAATATAATGCGTAGTTTGATGTACGCACAATCATCATCATCATACGTCCCACTGCAGGGCAGGGCCTCCTCTTAGAATGAGAGGGCTTGGATAGTTCCCACGCGGCCCCAGTGCGGATTGGGAACTTCACATACACCATTGAATTTATTTTCAGGTGTATGCAGGTTTCCTCACGATGTTTTCCATCACCGTAAAGCTCATGGTAAATTACAAATCCCAGCCCGACTGAATATAATGAGCACTTTGATGTACGCACAATCATCATCGTCTTACGTCCCCCTGCACGGCACAGGCCTCCTCTTAGAATTTGAGGGCTTGGGCCATAGTTCCCACGCGGGCCCAGTGCGGATTGGGAACTTCGCATACACCACTGAATTTCTTCTCGGGTGTATGCAGGTTTCCTCGCGATGTTTTCCTTCAGCGTCAAGCTCATGGTAAATTACAAATGTAATTTCGCACGTAAATTTTTTTTTTTTTTTACATAAAACTGACCCGTTATTGACCACTATCTCACGTGATGAAAAGTGTAGATGAGGCCAAAGGTGTACCTCACTGGTTCAGTAACAGCCTATTCACTCTAGCCTTGAAGAGACCTAGGTTGTATTTATCAGGAAATACAGACGACGGGAGCGAATTCCATTCTTTAGCAGTTCGCATTAGGAAGGATGACGCGAAGCGCTTCGTACGGGGCCACTGGAATACTAACCACATAAGGATGAAGACGCTCCCCCCGCCTGGATGTCCGATGGTGAAATGGAGATGGAGGAATTAAATCATGTAATTCCTGCGCACACTCTCCAAAATGTATCCCATAAAAAACAGACAAACAAGCAACTCGACGACGGTGCTCGAGGCTCTGTAGCCTACCACCGATTGACGAACTATCACCAATGAGTCTTCGGGCTCGATGCTCCACCGAATCCAACGCCGCCAACTGATACTTGGCAGAACCGTCCCGAAGGTGGCAGCAGTATTCCATACATGATCTAACCTGTGCTTTGTATAAAGTAAAAAGTTGCTCCGGCGTGAAATACCGTCCCACCTTATATAAGATACCAAGTTTCTTAGCAGCAGTTTTCGCCCTGGACTCAATGGCCGCGCCGAAGTTGAGATTAGATGGCACGCTCAGTCCAAGAAGCTCAAGGTGGTCTTTGGGTGGTAAGGATAAATTCCGGAAAGTAGGAGCCAAGGTGAATGGACTCCGCTTTGCGGTGAACAGACACGCCTGAGTCTTGGCAGCATTAAACTGGACCAAGTTGGCCGATCTCCAGTCGGACACGGCCTCCAAGGTCTTATTCGTCCGTTGTACCATAGCCTCCCTGAGTGATCCAATCCCGTCACCACTGGCTCGGCTGTTAGATAGGTACCTCTCTGTGACTGTGCTGTCATCCGCGTACCCATAGATACCGGGTATGAGCAAATCGTTGATGTGCAGCAGAAAAAGAGTAGCAGAGAGAACCGATCCCTGAGGCACCCCAGCATTAATGGTCATGAGATCCGACGAGCACCCGTCAATGACGACTCGTATAGATCGATGCCTCAGGAAATCAGAGATCCAAGAGCAAAGGTCAGCCGGGATCCCATACGCAGAGAGTTTGCCAAGAAGGCCCTCGTGCCAGACCCTATCGAACGCCTTGGAAATGTCAAGAGACACAGCAAGAGCCTCACCATGTCTCTCAACAGCCTCGCCCCAAAGGTGAGTGGCATATACCAGGAGGTCCCCAGTAGATCGATTTCGACGAAACCCGTATTGTTGGTCACTGAGGAGATCATTACCTTCAAGGTATACTAGGAGTTTGGCGTTCAATACACGCTCCATAACCTTACACAGTACGGAGGTGATAGCGATAGGTCGATAGTTTGACGGGTCGGCACGACTGCCCTTTTTAGGTACAGACTGCACATTGGCAATCTTCCACGATTCCGAAAAACTCAGAGGTGCGAGCCCGGACTCGAACCCATGATCCTCTGCCTGAGTGACCATAGGTAAAACCACTAGGCCACCATGGCTTATCATCAACATACCAACTTATTTAGGACTAGCTGATGTCTGCGGCTTTGCCCCCACTGAAGTATATTAAAACGTGTTTTCCCATGGGAATAGATATTTTCCCGTGACTGTGACTTTAACTCAACTTTAACTGTATGAAAAAATGTCACAAAACTGTCTCAAAAAATAAGCACACTTCATTTATTTATGAAAATGAGTTGTACTCGTGATTTTTATATCACGGGACAATTCACACCAATAGGCTACTTTCCTAACTAGTCAGTCTTTTAGATTATCAAAAAATATTGGACACGTATTTTTTATTTTGTCAATTAAACAAAAAATTACGAAGATATGGCGCGTTGAAGTTTCGCGTGACGTCACTTGTTCCTACACTTTGTATGAGCGTTTTAGGAACAAGTGACGTCACGCCTCGTCACGCGGAACTTCAACGCGCCATATCTTCGTCATTTTTTGTTTAATTGTCAAAAGAAAAATTACGTGTCTAATATTTTTTGATAATGTAAAATACGGACTAATAATAATTATTATTTTTTTACCTAGGAAACATCCCTATTGACCTAGTCCCAAAGTAAGCTAAGCATAGTAGGGTGTTTCACTTTTGTAGGAGAAAAAAATTTTTGTGATATTTTTTCTGACTTTGCTCAGCTTCCGGTTCTAGCTTATGTTAATAGAATATTTTCCAAATTTCAAGTGGATTGGACCATGTTTAGAGGTTGCACAGAATGAACAGCTCTAAAAAAGAATAAAAAAAAAGAAGTAATTACTTTTATTTAAAAATAGCACAATATGGTAGCCACACATCGTTTTTAAGTGAAAGAAAATTAAATTAAGCATAAAATAGAATATTAAGTACTAATAAATAATTTACTACTTAGGCTACACAAGTTGCAACCTCATCTTTGGTTCGCTTGACCATGCATTTTCTGTTGCATGCTTGTTTCTGCTATTCGTCTCTGATCGAATCATTAAATAAAGAGTAGTTACTCTGTCTTCTAGAATCTTACAGGATGCGATTGATGGCAACAATTTACTGTTTCAATGTTAGAGTAAAGGTGGATGATGATAATTTTTTTGAACCATTTCGCTTCTTTTGGTCACCCGAGCTCGATGAATAGTATACGGCGATATAGAAACATCTAAGACATCGTGACCAGGGGTTTTAACAGCTGTAATAAACGAAGTATCTACTAGCTTTCCGAGTGGAGCGGTCCTATGCAGCTATGAGTGTCCAATCGAGAGATTTTAGTTTACTTATAAATAGGACTTGACATTTTTGCTGGTGGTACAGAGAATAGAATTATTTTCATCGTCTTCATGACTTGATGACTACTTAATGAAGGGCATTCTTGGTCCAAGATCACAGTCATGTTGATTTCTTTAATCGATTTATAATGCTACATTTTATAAGCATCCACTTTGTATTGTCTCTTACGCTTTCGGATAATTTGTAAGGAAAACGTTAACAAATTATGGTAAGTGTTCCTTATAAAGTTATTAAATGTTAGCTCAAACAGTTACTGTCTTGACATATAATATTAGTCTTCTTCCACACTTCTTGCAGTTTAATACTTGTCTACTTAGTGGCGTCCGAAAGAGTTTCAACAGCACTTGTTCCTTGGAAGGAAGTTCAGCTCCTAAGAAAATATCACAAGGAAACCTCTCGAGTAACCGAATTCGTCGTTGACTATTCATATTATTATTTACGTTAAAATATGCTTCAATCTTTTAAACGACACACTTAAATCACTTATAACCCTCCACTTCAGATAATAGACTTGAAAATTTTGCTATCCTCTAATACACCGATATCAATTACTTGACATAAAAGTCATCAAACTGTGCAACCTTTAGATGATAATCGATGAATACTGATTTTTGGCGTGTGAACTTTACATATGAGTGGAAACAAGAATTCGAGCAAAGTCAAAGAAAAATCAAAAATTTTGAAAAATGACACACCCTAAAGCATAGCTTGTGTTATGGGTACAAGGCAACGGATAAACATACTTATATAGATAGATACATACTTAAATACATATTAAACTAAACACCCAAGACCCGAGAACCAATATTCGTATTATTCATACAAATATCTGCCCCGACGCGGGAATCGAACCCGGGAACTCAAGCTTCGTAGTCAGGTTCTCTACCTACTAGGCCATCTGGTCGTCTCAATAAGAATGCCTCAAAATTAACTCAGTGAAAAAAAGCAAAGTTTACTCTTTATTTATACACCTGATAGTCATACTATAAATTAAATAGTTTCACTACAGTGCTCAATTTTAACCACACCGCTTAGAAAATTTCCAGACAAGTGACACTCGAGACTGTAAAGTTTGCGAAAGAAGAAGTTTGGCAAAGTTGCTCAAAGACTGGCAAAGTTGGCAAAGCTGGCAAAGTTGTGTAATTCAAGTCCTGCGCTGTGCCGCTTTACATGCGAGATCTAGTTAGGATTTATATTTGGTTGATGATTTATTATAATTTGCAACAGTTTTCGACCTTTTTCATGTTGCACCATTCGATCCAAAAAAATACTTTGCGTCTCCCTACCTTGTTAAAAGTGTTTCGGTCCATATTCTACCCTATCTTATCGTACTTATATTAATGAAATTATTATAAAAGTAAAGTTCTCTTCTGTATAAAGTTGCTACCTAAGTTCTTAAATAAAAAAAAAGCCTTAACTGTGGCTTCATGTATTGTAACAGATTATAATACTCTTATATTGTAATTTTGTTTCCTATAGTAAATTTATTGTAAAACCGAATCAGGCCCTCACGTGACAGGCGAAGCCTAGTGTGGGGCGCCGGATAGTCAGTGAATGTTCATAAGGTTTTCTTTTTATAAACATTTTTTTTTTGTGAAAATGTTTGAAGGAGAACGGATTTGATGACACTTGGCGTACAGAACTAAAGCAAGAACTTAAGTCACCGACATAGCTCGAAGAATCGCCAGACTCAAGTGCCAGTGGGCAGGGCACATTGCTCGTAGAACTGATGGCCGATGGGGCGAAAAGGTTCTCGAGTGGCGTCCACGGACCGGAAGACGCAGTGTAGGTAGGTCTCCGACAAGATGGAGCGGCGACCTAGGTAAGGTTGCGGGAAGCGGATGGCACGGGATTGATCTGTTTGGCGAGCGATATTGGGGGTCCAAATCGCTCTTGTCCGTAGATTTACGCTTGAGGGCCTACGTAAACTGACGCGGACGTCCGCCGCGTGCGCCCGCTCGCGGGTCTAAAATGTACCGAAAATCCGTCGCACGCGCCCGCGCCACTTAGCGCTGTTCATACAATTTCTTATTAGACGCGCGCACGACGGGCGTCCGTTCCGGGTAATCTCTGAGACCCTACACGTGACCCCTGGGTGGTGCTAAAGGTGGTAGGTTGAGCCTATAGGTTGAGCCAGGCCGCCAAGTGACTCGTTGTGTTTTGGCCTGTTGCCTATAGTAGCCGTTCTGGAGAAAGGGTCTGAGCAGTGTCGCTCAACTGCCTTCTTTATGCTTACACCCCTTTACTAGAGTGAATGAGCATTTACTAGGAAAGCGTGCTCCAGCGTAGGCCTCATCTTCACTTTCAATCAACCCTGAAAAAACGAATTCTTTGCAGACGGAGTCGTGGGCAACAGCTAGTTTAGCCATAATTTTCGCTTTATGAGTTCTGTCGCCCGTCAACTTTTAAATCTGTCGAGTTGTTCGTAAGCCACGTTGTACTCTGTAGCAGTCCCGAAAATTCAATTTCTTAAACAGTGCCGCAGCAAAACAGTCGAATAACAAAACCCGAAGTGGTCAATTTACAAAACGTCTTACTCTAGCAACACTCGAATTCCCCGAGTCAATGTTGCCACAACAAACACAAGCATATTGCTTTCTTCCCCTTGCCACCATGAGTAATCAAATTTGTAGACGGTTCGCAATAATTCTTCAATTAACCAGACGGTGGAATGCGCGAGTGGGCGGGAATGGTGTGTGTTAGGAGCGCCAAGCGGAGCATATTTAGGTCATAACCTCAATTGGGTATTCCAAGATGCAATTGCTTAAAAAATCCATACTATTTTAGCTCTGAAAACTACATTAATTTTCAACGATACGTATGTTTTAATGTGGAAAACCTGTTCTCATTAATTTCCGCATAAATCAACACATATATAAACACATTATACAATGTCTTAAACACTTTTTACCGTGCCCTTTCTTAGCTATTTAGACAAAAATACAGCAAATACACAACAATGAAGTGAACCATAGGAAATTAAATTTTACACATACTGTTTGCGTGTGGGAGAAGAAAAAACAGCATTTTTTGTGCAATGTGTCAGGATAACTTTATAAGGGCAGTTGAATTAAATAAGTTTTTACGTAGGTACAGTAATTTATTACTTGTATTGTGAACACTATTTTTTTCAATGAGTCAACTTACCTTATTATTTGTCATGAGCTATGTAAGACTGTTTGTGTTCCAATAAATAAAAAAATAAAATAAAAATAAACAGTTGACTATAGTAGGTTAGGTTGTAATCTGATTTGCGCCATTCCGTCCTCCGCTCGTAACTTGCGCATACGCTAAGGCATAAGCGAAAATGACTTCCCAGTTAACGATTTATGACTACACCTCGATGGAGTATCTAGTAGATTATTGGGGACTGGAAGGTCCAACTCGTATTAACTTGGTCCATGAGGGGTAATCGTTAGGTACCTTATACAACGCTGAATAATATGGACGTATATATCCGTTACAAAAGCCATGGTGGCCTAGCGATTTCACCTATGGCCTCTCAAGCGAAGGATCGTGGGTTCATATCCTGGCTCGCACCTCTGAGTTTTACGGAAAGTTACCATGACCTTTTACGGTGAAGGAAAACATCGTGAGGACTGCATACACCTGCGAGGAAATTCAACGGTGTGTGTGAAGTTCCCAATCCGCAGTGGGCCTGCGTGGGAACTATGGCCCAAGCCCTCTCATTCTGAGAGGAGGCCTGCAGTGGGACGTATATGGGCTGGGAAGATGATGATATGTGGTCTACCCACCAAATTTTATTGCATGTTATTAGTAAATGGGTTTTTCTGCTTCGATTGAAAGAAAGAAAGAAAGAAGAAAGAAAGAAGACATTTATTCACTTTTACAAGACACACATACAAGAAAGTACACACAATTTCACACAAAAAAAACAAAGATAACATACAACGAAGTAACAAACATGTACATACACAGCTCTGCATGTGTGTCCCCGCAAAAGTGAAACGGTCGCTGACTCAGCATTACGCTGAGGCGTTAGACGCCTGCAGCGCTGATTTTCTGCCAGAACCGTCTGTGCCTCACGGAACGATACACAAATATACTATAATAAACCACTTACTTATATAGAAATAAATTAATAAAATGATAAAGAATTGATAAATAGTATAGTTTTATTATAGAGAAGCATAATAAGTT
Source organism: Archips crataeganus (assembly GCA_947859365.1). Taxonomy (NCBI): domain Eukaryota; kingdom Metazoa; phylum Arthropoda; class Insecta; order Lepidoptera; family Tortricidae; genus Archips; species Archips crataeganus. The sequence continues at coordinate 1,731,941 of OX402071.1, read as the reverse complement.
AATAAGTAAATAAATAAATTACAATAAAGAAAAAGTAAACGAAGGAGATATGTTTAAATTGGTCTATATCTCGTGTTTCAACGATGAAAAAATATATCTTTTATAAGTTTATTCTGTTTAGATTATCATCGAACATTAAAATGCTGCAAAACTTTGAGAAACCTTAGAAATTGTGAAAATCAAACTCATTAATTTTTAGCGCTTCTTATAACTAAAAAAAAATACAAGAAAATACGAAAGAAATGAAAACAGACTACCTTCAAAGTACGAGTTAGTGTTTTTCAACATATTCTTACAACGCTTCAGCTCCCGCTCCCGCCTCCGCTCGTTACTTGCCCATAAGCCGAGGCATCAGCGAAAATGAGTTATGTTAACGATTTATGACTACACCTCGATGGAGTATCTAGTAGATTACTTGGTCCATGAGGAGGTATGTATGTATGTATGTACAAACCCTTTATTGTACATAAAAAAACCGCTTTTTAAATGACAAATTTAATTCGTTTTTTTATTCGGATTCGAGAATAGTTAATGAGATATCCCTAAAAACCCAATAAATAATTATTCTTGGCTATTCATTCGACGAATAATTTATTCGAATAGGAATAATCATTCGATAATTTTATTCGTCATTCGCGAATAATTTGGTTATTCTTATCCGTCATTAAAATATTTTTTTTCCATATCGCGAAGTATATTCCGACTGTATCAAATAGAAACCTTGGCTTGTTTGTTTACTGAGTTACGGCTCGGGTTAGTAACGAAGATCAAAACGATAAATCTCCGCCAGAGGGCGTTGCTGGCAACTTAGACAGGCGCAGAGAAAGCACTAAAGGTTTAATTAGTGAACGCTACAAGCATAACGTAATCCACTGCTGAACATAGGCCTCCCCCAAGGCTCGCCAAACAGATCGGTCCAGTGCCGTCCGCATCCAACGCGATCCCGCAACCTTAACCAGGTCATCGCTCCATCAAAGGCATTTTTTCAAAAACTCTAAAAGCATAGTCAAAGATACAATATATATATTGGGTCATGAGAATACTGGCTAAAGCATTCGGAATCATATTCGCTTTCTGCTTTCTTATTCTTTTTACCTAGCGTGGGTGAAGGTAGAAAAAGACGATGAACATGATATCTACCATACGCGCGTTAAGCAATGCGGGCTCAGGAATGGATCTAAAGTTATACTTCACTTGCGTTTGCCTGCGACTTCGCCCGCACAGGGATAAAATTTGTGAACAACTCTTGGTCTCGAACTATACCACGCGAAATTCCAAAAATCTCTTTTCACTACACCTCTATGATCCTAAAAGATGATATTACGCGCTATGCTACAGTGACAGTGATATATCCCGTTTATTCCTTATCCCGTGGTATTTTTTCTGTAAGAACTGCATTAAAGTTTTAAAATTCGTTCTCAAATTATGGTCACCCAAGGTAAAAAGGCATTCATTTATATGTACACCGATCTAAAAATCTCGTATCAGGGTATTTTTGGTCGCACTGTTCCAAAACGGCTCGACCGATTTTTATGAGTTTTTCTTCACCCTCCCATTTTTAATTGCAATTTTTTTTATATAGCAGAATATTTTTATACCGTGGCATCTAGTATATAAATAATATTTATTGTACAAAATAAAACTTTTATTTACAACAGGTTAAAAAAACAATAACAAACATGATAAAAACTTAAACTATAAATAGAAAATTGGGCCTAAATAAGAATAAGAATAAGAATAAGAAATTTATTTGATTTCTCCACCACCAAGTACAATGTAGGAACTTAAATATTATAATAAAGTTGTAATTGGGAGACTTGAGTGGGGGAGACTGGTGCCCGAACTAGGGAGATCCTGTGTGTCAGGTCACCAGGTCTCCTGCCCTCAGATGTCCGCAACTACTGAGTTACAGTTAAAAAATATAAAAAATAAAAATAAAAACAATTTGAAAAAACAATTTGCGTTACAAATTAAATCGCCGTCAATGGGCAAGGTGCCCAGAAGGCTGGCCGTATTTCCTCGCTATATAGCGATACTTATTCGCTGTATATAAATAGTTTTTAAGTCTAAGTTTTAATATTGTTTGTCCTGTCATCTTTTGGTAAGTATCTGAACTTCCTCAAAAAATCGAGTAAATATCTAAAAATACTGACTAGTACGACGCACCCTCATAGTTCTTTACAAACCATCTTCCCCTATTTAAGATGCAGAATTGCTTAGTATTCAGAGGCTGGGAGTCATTTTATTTATGACCCCCGTAACAACATCGCTACAAGACTCCGACCAATTCACGGAGGCAGTACAAGGCTCTGAGAGCCAATTCAGAGGCAAGCGAAGGCTCTGCTGATTGGAGAGATTTAGTGCCGTCATGGCAGCGTTTAAAATGTAGACGTAGAAGCGAAGATAGGTAGCTGAGTGCTTTAAAAATATTGATTCGTTAACATGTAGTGGAAGTGATTGAAGTGATAGAAGTGATATTGATTAGTTAACATGAAGCCGTGGTTGCCTAGTGGTAAGCAGAGGGTCGTGGGTTCAAATCTCGGCTCGCACCTCTGAGTTTTTCGGAATTTATGTGCGAAATTACATTTGTAATTTACCATGAGCTAGTAAATTACCCATGAGCTTTACGGTAGAGGAAAACATCGAGAGGAAACCTTCATACACCAGCGAAGAAATTAAATGGTGTGTGTGAAGTTCCCAATCCGCACTGGATCCGCGTGGGAACTACGGCCCGACCCCTTTAATTCTGAGAGGAGGCCTGTGCCCTGCAGTGGAACGTATACAGGCTGTTATGATGATGAGCATGTAGTATAATGTATTAAAAATATGAACTAAATTCATGGCGCACTGAAGATTCACGTAGAAGGCAAACAAAAAATAAGTTTCTCATGTTTGGTTTGAAGTATCTTTTTGTATTTTTTATTTTTTTCAACTTCATTTTTTTAACTTTTACGGTCATCCCGTGAAATCCATATATTTCATACTAAATACAAACTGAAACATATAGATGCACAGAAAAAACCCCAGAAAAAAGACAAAAGCTGGAAATCGAACCCAGGTCTTTGGCATTCCGTGCCACGTGCTAAACCCCTACACCACCACTGGTCAGGAGTTTAGACACAAATTCTTCCTATGCATCATACATTCCAGCCTGCTATCATCACTTTTGCAGTGATACAGCGCCATCTATGTTCAGTTCTCATCGATAAACATCAACACTACCCAAGTACCAAATTCTTAAAGGGAAAGCGATAGTTTTAATTTAACTTTAACAAGCTATCACGAATTTGCGGCGCTTGTTTTTGAGACCATGGGACGATGGTCAGAAGACACAAAACTTTTCCTAAAAGATTACGTCTGATTTTGGCCTCAGGCGACCCCAGGGCTGGCACTTACCTCTCACAAAGACTAGGAATAGCAGTTCAGAGAGGTAACGCGGCCAGTATCTCGGGGTCTATGCCTGTGGCGGAAAATTTAGACGATATTTTTACTTTGTAGTTTTAGTTTAAGTTATATTTAGTTCTAGTTTTCTAATTATATTTTGAGTTTATGTTCTATAATTAATATCATTGTCATTTAACTGGCGGATACTATTATCTATCTACAGCCATTGTCCGTCCACTGCAGGACGTAGGCCTCCCTCATATTGCGCCAACATTCGCGATCCTGGGCTTCCCTCATCCATCCACTGCCCGTTGTCCTCCTAAGGTCATCAGTCCAACGTGTTGCAGGGCGTCCCACACTACGCTTTCCTAAACGTGGTCTCCACTCCAGGACACGTCTGCTCCAACGATCGTCAGTTGTACGAAAAACGTGACCAGCCCATTGCCTGTAATCCTTCGGGCTATGTCAACGACTTTCGTCTTTTGTCTTATATGCTCGTTGCGGACCCTATCTCTCAACGAGATACCAAGCATAGCCCTCTCCATAGCACGCTGAGCGACTCTGAACTAATGGACTAGTCCTCCTGTGAGTGTTCACGTGTCCACTATTATCTAGGGATTGAAAAATCGGTCCATAATCAGATATCTTAAAGTGGGTCAAATTTAACTTGCAAGATTTGATGACACACATACAACGGGACAGGTGAAGGTAGATAAAAGCTTGTAATAATTAATGTTTGTATACATATAAAACTCTTTATTGAACATAAAACACAAGAAATAAACAGATTAGAAGACAGTACAAAGTCGAACTTATTCTTTAAAGGGAACTCTTACAAATAATCTAATACCCAATTATTTTCCAACACGAACTGCTGAGGAATGAAGTTCACTCTCATCGTCTTTATTTCTAGATAGGTGCAACTTAGGGCTCTTCAAGGTTGTGAATAGGCTGTTACTGAACCGTGTGAGATACATATTTGGACTCATCTGCTCTTTTCATCAGGGGTTAATCGCGGGTCAGTTTTATGTAAATACCCTTGAACGATTGAAAGGACACCAGGAAGAAAGTAAATAAGTGCATAAATCGGTGTTTTTTTGCATTCCTGTGAGAATTTGATACCTATACTCGTTCCTGCAAAAGTAAGTATATGTAAAAATAACTAAAAATAAAATAAATATCGCGGGACAATTCACACCAATTGACCTACGAGGGGCGTTCAATATAAAGTGAGAATGAGATGCAAACTCTTTTAATATTACGAAATTAAATACTGGCCGGTAAAGCTAATCTATCTAGCTGATTGCTATGAAAAAAAAAACTAACTGTCTTTTGTTTAAAAAAATATACGGTAATTTCTTTGCAATGCTGTTGAGTACGTTAGCGAAAATGGAGAAAATTGAAATGTGCGCCGTTATCAAATACTTGTGTTTGAAAAATTTTTCTACGGACCAAGTCAATTTGGATTTGCGGGACATTTTAGGGTCTAATGCTCCTCCGTATTCGACAGTCGCACGTTGGTGCGCCGAATTTAGACGTGGAAGAACATCGACAATGGACGACCCCCGCTCCGGACGCCCTACTACAGCAGTAACTGAAGAAATTGTGAAAAAAGTCGAAAACTCAGTTTTGGCGGATTGTCGTGTCACGGTTCGTTTTATTGCTGAAAATGTAAAGATTTCAACGGGGAGCGTACATAATATTTTACATGAACGCTTGGGTATGAAAAAGGTATCTGCGCGTTGGGTACCAAGAATGCTTACTGACACGCAAAAACAAACTAGACTAGAGATTTGTCAAGAAGCTTTGAACCTGATGCAGCAAGACCGGGAACTTTTTTTGGCGCGATTTATAACAATGGACGAAACATGGCTCCATCATTACGACCCAGAAACGAAACTGCAGTCTATGACATGGAAAAGGCCATCATCTCCAACTCCGAAGAAATTCAAGGTGAGCCCATCTGCCGGTAAGGTCATGGGCTCTGTTTTTTGGGATGGTAAAGGGGTATTAATGATTGAGTATCTCGAGCATGGAGCCACTATTACGGGCACATTATACGCCAAACAAATAGCAACATTGCGCAATGAGATCCGCGAAAAACGGCGAGGTAAACTCTCGAAAGTTGTGCTGTTCCACCAGGACAATGCCCCGGCACACAAGTCCGCCGTTGCAATGGCTGCAATTCGTGATGCTGGGTTCGATATCCTTAAGCATCCTCCGTATTCACCAGATCTCGCTCCCAGTGATTTCTACCTACTAGGGGCGTTCAATAAAAAGTGAGAATGAGTATGTTATAAACAACTTTTACTAAATGTCATTTTATTTTTCGACATAGTCACCTTTTAGCATAATACACTTAGTATATCTTTTTTCTAAACTTAAAATTCCATTTTTAAAAAAGGTCTCATCTTGAGTACTTAAAAAATCTTGTACTGCAGCGACTACCGCGCCGTCGTCTTCAAATTTCTGGCCTCTCAGGTATTGTTTCAATCTCGGAAATAGGTAGAAATCACTGGGAGCGAGATCTGGTGAATACGGAGGATGCTTAAGGATATCGAACCCAGCATCACGAATTGCAGCCATTGCAACGGCGGACTTGTGTGCCGGGGCATTGTCCTGGTGGAACAGCACAACTTTCGAGAGTTTATCTCGCCGTTTTTCGCGGATCTCATTGCGCAATGTTGCTATTTGTTTGGCGTATAAAGTGCCCGTAATAGTGGCTCCATGCTCGAGATACTCAATCATTAATACCCCTTTACCATCCCAAAAAACAGAGCCCATGACCTTACCGGCAGATGGGCTCACCTTGAATTTCTTCGGAGTTGGAGATGATGGCCTTTTCCATGTCATAGACTGCAGTTTCGTTTCTGGGTCGTAATGATGGAGCCATGTTTCGTCCATTGTTATAAATCGCGCCAAAAAAAGTTCCCGGTCTTGCTGCATCAGGTTCAAAGCTTCTTGACAAATCTCTAGTCTAGTTTGTTTTTGCGTGTCAGTAAGCATTCTTGGTACCCAACGCGCAGATACCTTTTTCATACCCAAGCGTTCATGTAAAATATTATGCACGCTCCCCGTTGAAATCTTTACATTTTCAGCAATAAAACGAACTGTGACACGACGATCCGCCAAAACTGAGTTTTCGACTTTTTTCACAATTTCTTCAGTTACTGCTGTAGTAGGGCGTCCGGAGCGGGGGTCATCCATTGTCGATGTTCTTCCACGTCTAAATTCGGCGCACCAACGTGCGACTGTCGAATACGGAGGAGCATTAGACCCTAAAGTGTCCCGCAAATCCAAATTGACTTGGTCCGTAGAAAAATTTTTCAAATACAAGTATTTGATAACGGCGCGCAGTTAAATTTTCTCCATTTTCGCTAACGTACTCAATAGCATTGCAAAGAAATTACCGTATATTTTTTTAAACAAAAGACAGTTAGTTTTCTTTTTCATAGCAATCAGCTAGATAGATTAGCTTTACCGGCCAGTATTTAATTTCGTAATATTAAAAGAGTTTGCATCTCATTCTCACTTTATATTGAACGCCCCTAGTAGTCCCAAAATGAGCTAAGCATAGCTTGTGTTATGGGTACAAGGCAACGGATATACATACTTATATAGATAGATACATACTTAAATACATATTGAACACCCAAGACCCGAGAACAAATATTCGTATTATTCATACAAATATCTGCCCCGAAGCGGGAATCCAACCCGGGACCTCAAGCTTTGTAGTCAGGTTCTCTACCTACTAGGCCATCTGGTCGTCTAAATAAATAAATATATATATTTTTTTTAAATATAAATATGTAAATAAATAAATATCGCGGGACAATTAACACCAGTTGACATAACCATAAAGTAAGTTTATGTTATGTGTATACACCTAATAGGTAACGGATAAACATACTTACAGATAATTTATTGAATCAGGCGTTACTTTGCGGAGGTCCATATTAATGAACTAAAACAATTACTTTGCTCACCCGCGACCTTACAATAGTTACGTTTATGCAAGAAATGTGCGTTCATGCAGTTCCTCCACCTCCACACTGTACGAACACACACAAATCACATAAACCCAACCATCACCACCACCAAGCTACACTGACGCGTTTCGAACTCAACCAGAGCTCATCTTCAGAGTTACCACAACCGTATGCTATGCTACCAAATGTTAAACTAACAAACCAAAACAAATGTTTTAACTTGTCACTGTAACTTCTCAAGTACCCACTTTATTTTTCTTATTCTCAAACTACCCCACAAAAATTAACTTTTATTGACATATTATAAAACTACCTTGAATTTTTTGTTTATTTATTTATAAGGCATATTTAATTAATACTAACTGTTCAAATTCGACCCAAGCCGCAGTAAAGGACTGTGCCTCTTTCTAAGGAACATTTTGATTTAGAGTTGAGTACTATTTATCAGATAGCGATCTCAAATGGTTATACAAAATCAATGGTAGATAGTTTAGTTCAAAAGAAGCAGGCACGGTTAGTAAATAGCATGCTTTACGCTGCGTTACCTTCTCAGTCTACTAACAAATATAGATCTAGCATCTCTTACGTTGGGGGGTTGTCTGATAAGATTTATGGCATTTTAAAATCAAACAATATTAATGTTGCCTTTAAGACTAACAACTCTTTGTACTCTAGGCTATGTAACCACAAAGAACAGGTAGATAAGGGAACTAGATCGGGGGTATACAAGCTTACTTGTAATGACTGCAATGGGATATACGTAGGACAGACAGGCCGAAGTTTTAATACTAGATTTAAAGAGCATGTTTCGGCATATAGGAATGAGCATCCAGATAGATCGAATTTTGCAAAACATTTGTTGGAATCAAATCATTCATTGTTAGATTCAGATTCTTATGAAGTGTTACATTATTGCGGCAAGGGGTTGCGTCTGGATGCTCTGGAATGCATGGAAATAATTAGGTACAACACTATGGGGTCTATTATTAATGAACAGGTAAATTTAGTATCTTCTCCTTTACTGCGGCTTGGGTCGAATTTGAACAGTTAGTATTAATTAAATATGCCTTATAAATAAATAAACAAAAAATTCAAGGTAGTTTTATAATATGTCAATAAAAGTTAATTTTTGTGGGGTAGTTTGAGAATAAGAAAAATAAAGTGGGTACTTGAGAAGTTACAGTGACAAGTTAAAACATTTGTTTTGGTTTGTTAGTTTAACATTTGGTAGCATAGCATACGGTTGTGGTAACTCTGAAGATGAGCTCTGGTTGAGTTCGAAACGCGTCAGTGTAGCTTGGTGGTGGTGATGGTTGGGTTTATGTGATTTGTGTGTGTTCGTACAGTGTGGAGGTGGAGGAACTGCATGAACGCACATTTCTTGCATAAACGTAACTATTGTAAGGTCGCGGGTGAGCAAAGTAATTGTTTTAGTTCATACTTACAGATATTAACAAAAACAAGCAAATAAACTTCATAAAAATAGAAGTTGAATGCACGTCAGTCTAATTGTTCTACAACAAAGTTTCTGTATCAAAGTTAGAACTGTTATGGACGCAAACAATAAACAGAGAAATAAAATTACAAACTATAACGAACTAGCTCTAATAAATTAAATTTAATCATTGCCCAAGCCTTAGAAGATCGAGCAACTCGGGAACTAGAAATTCAATTTCAGCAAATAAAGACACTGACTGCAGAGTTGTCCTTTTGATGGCGGAGACTAGAATTTTATGATAAAAAAAGAATTGAAGTGATGTTGGACTTTTAATGCACCGTTATTTTTAAGTTTGTGCCGTTATTTTTTAATTAAAAACTAGTTTTTGCCAGCAACTTCGTCTGCGCTGAAATAAATTAAAATTGACCCCTCTTTCGAGTTTTCACTCCAAATTTCACCCCTTTAAGAGAGGTCACTTTCAGAAACAATAAACGTCATAGCTAAAACCTAAAATTTAAAGTCTGTAAATCTGTCATCTATATAATATTCGGCTCTATCAAAAACATAACACATAATGTTCACTGTTGATTTTCGGTACGGGCAGACTCTTTATAATGATCTACTCGAGTCATACATTTGTATTTACATCATAATAGTTTTTTTTTACAAAAATAGTGCGCGGAGTCCCTCCGCGCGGAAGAAGTGAAACTTCATCATAAAAAATAAAAACCAGGCGGTCACCCATCCAAGTACTGTCCGCGCCCGACATTGCTTAACTTCGGTGATCGGACGGAGAACCGGTGTTTTAAAGTCAAATATCTTGCATCCTACGGCAAAATCAATGAAATCTTATTCCCTCTTTGAAGACCCCGCACCCCCCCCCCCCCCCCACCTCATCACAATTTACTATTGTAATTTACCATAAGCTTTTATGACAGTCAATGTAAACCTGCAAATATAATGTTAAAGGCAATTCTTGTCGTTGCTTTGTGCATGATACCATTAAACCACTACAATTTATCTCATGCTCTTAGATACGACAGTTGAATAAAAACAACTACGAAAATTCCAAGTATAGTAATACACGTTTGTTCTTATTTATATTCGCTGATAGAGATCTTGATACCGCAGACGGAATCATAATAATATATCTCTTGAGGGCTGAAGGGAATGTTGTCAAGCATTTATGCTTTAAAGGGGTTCCGTATAAATTATAATTTTTCGTATAAGACCAAAATAACGGGTAAGTAAATCTGATAATTAATAGGAACGTCAGGGTGCGAAAGAAACAGAATGCGTGAGTTTATTGATGTAAGACAGAGACGTATGAAAAGTAAGTTTGAGCGATGAATGAAAGGGAAGATTAAGTTAGATAGATTTAATGTAACGTGTTAGAGAGGGACAGATGATATTTTAATAAAAGCTTTATGGTGGAACCTGTGTTTTACTTCTTACACCGTGATAAATAAAATAAATAAAAATAAATAAATATTAGGGGACAATCTTACACAAATCGACCTAGTCCCAAACTAAGCAAAGCTTGTACTATGGGTACTAGACGACGATAAACATACTTATATAGATAAATAAATACTTAAATACATAGAAAACATCCATAACTGAGGAACAAATATTCGTGCTCATCACACAAATAAATGCCCTTACCGGGATTTGAACCCAGGACCTCTTGCTTCGTAGGCAGGGTCACTACCAACTGGGCTAAAGCGGTCGTTAAATTATTTATTTTAATATTAATTTATTTATTTTATGTAGCTTTTATTGCGGAACCCTAAATTTACCGACAAAAAGAAAGACAAACTCCCAAAGGGTTCGGCGGGAGAAAGTAAGGAATGACACTATCAAAAATGTTATTTCAAAAGGAAGTACCGCCCGCGGGTGTTTGCAGTAAAACTGAGATAAGTGCGACAGACGGACAGACAGACTAGTGCAAATAAACGACAAAGAGTATAGTAGTGGATAGAAAGTCAGTTGTATTATACGTATAATGCTCGTTCGTCTCGTCTAAAATAATATAGTTGAAATTTTGTGTGTGTGTGTATATTATTGAAGGGTTGGAGAGTGACATAGGCATACTTTTTGCTCCAAAAAAATATCTCATTCCCACGGTCAAACACATTTTAATCTAGTTCAGCGCGCGGGCAAAGCCGTAGGCATTAGCTAGTATCTAATAAAACATACAAAAATGTAGATGCCAGCGAGATTTGAACGCAGGATTCTTCTGCTTCAGAAACCACAGGTCATGCCATCAAGCCACCTGCCCTTGGAATTAATGCTGAAAAACTCCATCCTATATATCCGTGTGTACGGCGAGATAAGGTGGGATGAACAGGCTTGGGTGTGCCTGTGTAAATTGTACGTTATTTGTATCATTCTTATTTACTACACTATCTATACGAATGGATTACGTCGTGTCATTTTTAGGGTTCCGCACCTCGAAAAGACAAAGCGGAACCCTTATAGGATCACTTTGTTGTCCGTCCGTCCGTCTGTCAAGACCCTTTTTCTCAGGAACGCGTGAAAGTACCAAGCTGAAATTTATATCAAATACTTAGGTCTACTGTCACTTAGAGCTGTGAAAAAATCAAACTTCTAAGCCAACGCAATCAAAAGATACAGCCATTTATGCCGCAAATTTTCGACACTCGCAAGGGAATCAAAACCAACAGGGTACTTCCCGTGAACTCAGAATCTTGAAATTTTGTACGAAGCAAGGTCTTACAGCACAGATAAAGAAAAAATTTAGAAAATTGTACAATTTTTTGTCTGTTTGTCTATATCATTAACCAATCTATAATGATCCCACACTGCACACATTTTGCTTAGGAGCAAGGGTCTGCTAAGACTGGATGTTCATAGATACATATAAATTTGTACGGATCCCGCGGTGCGCGAGTCCAACTCGCACTTGGCCGGTTTTTTTTCCAAGACATAGTAATACAGTCAAGAATGCAGTCGCTAAACGCAAATCAGAGGTGAATATTTTGTGAACTTGAATACTCGTACACCTGCGAAGAAATTGAATGGTGTGTGTGATTTTATTCCAAGAGTTTATACTATTATCTTTAAAAACAAAACAATCGTTTAGAGATATATAGGTACATTTAATAAGAAATCTTTTTAAGTTTGATTTGTTTCGGGATTACATTTGGAATTTAAAATGAGCTTCACAATGAAGGAAAACATTGTACAGAAACCAACAAATATTAGCTAAGAAATTCAATGGCGTGCGTTAAGTTATCAATCCACACTGGGCCCGCGTGGGTACTACGGCCCAAGTGATCTCATTCTGAAATGAACCCTAAGCCCTACAGTCTGACGTATATTGGGGAACCTATCGATGTTTAGAAAATTTTATTTCCGAAGGATTAGGTATAATCCCGAAAATTTCATTTGTCCGAAAGCATTTTTTTCTGAAACTGTAAATATTTCAGGATTTATTTCAGGACCATCGTGTAGAACCTTCGGATAAATGAAGCATTCGGGATTTTAAATATTCGGAAAAAATTTTTTCGAGAACATGATAGGTAACTCGTATATTGGCCGAGTTGATGATGATGGCAACTCGTCACCTTCTATTATTTCCACACAGTGACTGCCCATACTAAATGTTAGTTGTAATAAATCTAATCTAATATATAAAAAATCTGGTGTCACGGTGTTTGTTACCGAACTCTTCCAACACGGCTTGGCCGATTTTTATGAAACTTTTTATGTGTATTTGGTAGGTCTCTCTCTCTCTCTCTCTCTCTCTCTCTCATAACATTTATTTTTTGGTATATTTTTTTTCAGTACGTTTGTCCTTCTTATTTATCGTCTCATCTATCTAGCTATAAAACTAGAGAAAATATTAAAGAAACAAGTCGCACTATCCCATCCAACACGTACGTGAGTAGTCTTTTTTTACTTACCCATTAAAAACCCGAGTCATTTAAAACGAACCAACCAAGGAATTCTGTCTGTTATCTTGCTACGTCTTTTGTTCGTAGCAGCGCTACGCCGTAGCGCTACGCCGTAGCACTGCTACAAAGGCTTTGTCTACTATATACTGAATGAAATTAGTTTCTGTTTAATTTTTATGAAGTCGCATTTTATTGTTTAACTTGTATCTTAGTTAAAGTTTTTGTACCAATTATCATCATCATCCCAGGGCACAAGCGTCCTCTCAGAATGAAAGGGCTTGGTAGTTCACACGCGGGCCCGGTGCGGATTGGGAACTTCATATGCACTATTGAATTTATACACCAGGGCCCAATTGCATAACAAAATACAAGCAAATTGTATTAGTGAATTTCAATACAAAATAGCTAATACTATTAGCTTGTAATTAAAATTTGTTATGCAATTGGGTCCTGTATGCATGTTTCCTCACGATGTTTTCCTTCACCGTAAAGCTCATGGTAAATTACAAATGTAATTTTACACATAAATTCCGAAAAACTCAGATGTGCGAGCCGGGATTTGAACCCACGACCCTCTGCTTGAGAGGCCGTAGGTCAAACCACTAAGCCACCACGGTTTTTTTTAAATATCGGAATTTATTTTAATTTCTATTTGAATCATCAAAACATTCAACTCATTACCTAATGAACGAAGTCAAGCTGAAATTTAACTAGTTCACGTAGAAACGTCGCTAGCAGATGCCAGAAGTTAAGATCTGAGTTAAATTTCAATGTTTTCAAGTTAGTGAGAGACTAGTTTAATATTAAATTAGTATAATTTTTCGCCGTGTTATAACTGTTTTTAACCCCCGACACAAAAAGAGAGGTGTTATACTGTCTGTGGCATCATAGCTCTTAAACAAGTGAACCGATTTGGATGCGGTTTTTTTTATTAAATAATAATAATAAATTTATTGAAACAGTGAAAATACATGAGTTCAGTACTACAAATGATCAAGTTTGCACAGACAATTTCACTGTACATGATTGTATGCAGTTTATAATTATCCGAATCACCTACACTGGGCATGGGCCTGTCCCGTAGAATGACACCTTAGTTTGTTTGCCTAATAACAATGTTTGAGCGTCAAGAAAGAAACTACTTATAACTAATTACAAATTTTGAATTGAAATAAACATGAAAATACTGAAATAGAGATGGAAAGAGAGTAGGAAAGAGTGCAAGCGTGTTAATGTGTGTATTTGTATGTGTGTTATTGTGTTATGTGTGTTATTGTGTAGTGTAGTGTGTGTTATTGTGTTATGAATAATATCTCTGTTTCTGTATAGTTCAACGTGCTCAGCCATCTTTGAGTTTTTACTTTAACCTCATTTAGGGAACATGATTTTAGGTTACAAAGCTAGAAAAGCTATTAGAAAGCTAGTTTCTTGGCGATGGTTTTTAGATATGTTTCATTAAAATCGCTTGAGCGGTTTTAAATTTATCAGCTCTTTTGTTAGCTGCGGAAGGGATCTTAGACGCAAATTGGGCATTGACATAATTGCTTTGGGGGTTTTTTTAATTTTTATTTTATAGTTATTTATAGACAATTTTCATTCACATTTTCTTGTTTGCGTCTCTCCTGTGGGCATGGCAAAAGTTAGGAGTCTATCATCATCATCATTTCAGCCGAAAGACGTCCACTGCTGAACAAAGGCCTCCCCAAGGCTCGCCAAACAGGTCGACAGGTCGGCAGGGCACATCGCTCGTAGAACTGATGGCCGATGGGGCAAAAAGGCTCTCGAGTAGCGTCCACGGACCGGAAGACGCGGTCCGTGACCGCGGAAAATCTATGTCTATTCTTATACTGTCCAGGCTATTCGGTTGTGGTATTCCTTACCGATTGACTTAAGACGGGCAAAATCTCTGTCAATCTTTAAATCTATGCTTAAGGAGCACTATCTGTCATCTTGTAATAGTTAACTTTACTATACCTAGTTTATTTATTTATTTATATGTGGCTGTTTATCCCACTGCCTATATTTATTTTTGACGTCTATTATATGTACGATGTATGTATGAGTAGATGTACTATTTTTTGTTGTGTTTAATTTTCTGATCCACTGTTGATGCGCCACCTGCTGTAAACTAGTCCTTCCTTCTTTCTGTTAAAGGGTATCCTGGAAGAGATCGCTCTTAAGCGATAAGGCCGCCTATTGCTTACCTTGTAACTTTCTCTCTGTGTACCTGTTTTCTGTATTGCTTACTATTTCTGGTGTACAATAAAGAGTCATTGTATTGTATTGTGCAGGTTGGCCTCCAACAAGATGGAGCGACGACCTGGTTAAGATTGCGGGATCGCGTTGGATGCGGATGGCACGGGACCGAAGAGCCAATAGCCAAATTTTTGAGATCGACGGACGATTTGGTAAAAGCCGCTTCCAACCATAATGATTATGTCCAGCAGTGGACGCCCTACGCCTGAAACGATGATGACGATGATGGTGAAAATATAAATTAAGTTATTTCGCCTAGTTAAAATATCCAGTGGAAGTCTTTTGGCTAAAATGATGATGCTGAAATATCCAATATTCAACCTCTAATTATATTTTATTTTGTTACAGGTACTGCAATGCATACACAATAACTAAGCGGTCATAATGTATCATTATGATGTAAGTATGTCTAATTTAACAAAAATCGTGCGTGCAGCTCCTCCGCGCGGAAGAAGTGAAACTTCGTAATGTGGAAATGAAAAAGGCACTTATACATCAATATGAACCTTATTGCAATAACTTGAAGAACTAAATTTACTTATGCATCTATGTGTTTAAATTACTCACTAGATGGCGCTTTTATCAAGTCTCATACAAATTAGCGAAACAAGTTACATAACTCGTCGCTGGATGGCGTTGCTCCTCGTGCGCACGTTATTTTCAATAATTTTTCTTGATTTTTCGTAATTCTCAAAGATATTCAATACTTTTTTTACTAAATAAGTTTAAAATACTTTATTCTACGATCTACCATTAAAATGGTTTTTATTTTTACAAGTTTTTATACTAAACCACGCAATTATTCTGGATCGCACTGACGAAGTTTTTAACATCCGTTAGTATATACACCTACAATGCGAACGTCTCGTAAACGTCAACTTACGTTGCGTTGCGTTGCGTTGCGTATTTAGCGCAACGCTTGTTGGAACTCGCGTTAGAAGTTTCACTTCATACCTGATTTACACTCTCCCCTCGTCACCTCGCCTCAGAGAGCCTCAAAATCAAGGCAAATCACGAGACGAAGCGCGAGGCGCACCTGTTCAGACTCTCGTCTCGTGGCTCGTCCCGCAGTTCGTCTCGCCACTCGTACGCGAGTGTAAACCAGGTATCAAAAAACATAATCCTCCTTCGACAGTCGGGTGAAAATATCTGCTACTGAAAGCGGAAGAAATTACGAAAAAACTCGACTCAAAATTCACTATGACAAAAAGTCATGCTTTAAAAGCTTAAAGTGCCTCAACCCTTGTATCTGTTGACTTTTAAAATGGCGGCTGCATAATATCGCTGTGTTACAGAAAGAATTTGCATAACTGAGGAACTAGAAAAGTCTTTTGTTTTTGACAAATATTATAAAGATTCTTATACTATCCTCTCCTATTTCTGTAATGTATAATGATGAAATTGGAACCAGTTTTTAGAAAAAAATACTAAAAAAAAAGAAAAAAAGTGAATAGACGTGTAGCTAAAGAAACTGAATGCGAGTGCTAATATCATGTTGACATTCTATACATCTGCCAATGAAATATAACTATAAATACATATCGTGAAGTTGGGGCGTAAAGGTTCTACCCCAGTACATGATTCAATTTCCTACCCAGTAATGCTAATCATATTATTTTTGTTCGAACAACATACACAGGCAATGATGCATATTAAAAACTATCTCAGTGAATACACCGTTGAAAATACTTCCATGTTCTTAAAGCAAAATTGCTCTAGAATTACATTGTTTTCAAGAATATAGTGTGTACAAAATTCTACTTTGATGCTTTATATGCTTCCGGCAAGCTAGCGAGGGAGCATAAAACACACTATATGTAAGGTAATAGGTGGACTTCGTAGAGAAAACGACTTTGGTTACACGTGTGATCCATATTCACTGACATGAAACCAAGAATTCTACTGGTAAATTATAAACATGCTGAAACGGCGGGCGGGACGGATTTTTGACGTGACAACGTCTAATAAATCGATGAACGCTGGCTGCATACACGAAAAAGGATGACGCAATGTAACGTACATGTACGGGACATGCCCCGTGCATGTACCTACAGAGCAGCGAAGGCCAGTTGCAAGAGAGCGGCACTTGGGGTGCGGGGAGGGGTTGGTTGGGAAAGGTTTGTAGGGGTGGTGGGGCTTCAAAGGGGGGATGAAAATTTCATTGATTTTGACGTAGGATGCACCGTTTTCAAGATATTTGACAAAACACCGGTTCTCGTCCGATGTCAGTGCTTGGATGGGTGACCGCCTGGTTTTTGTATGTTTTGTTATGCCGTTGTCACGTTAAACTATCGTCCGTAAACCGGCTTTACAGACAACCAGTTTTTAAAGAAATAATAATAAATTTATTTTCAGACAAAAATCCATAGTCATAGTCATAAACATTACCATGGGACAATTGCACATAGGACAAAAAACCGTGGTAACCTAGTGGTTTGACCTATGGCCTCTCAAGCAGAGGTTCAAATCCCGGCTCGCACCTCTGAGTTTTTCGGAATTTATGTGCAAAATTACATTTCGATACCGTAGTTCACACTCGTACTAATTACAAAAAAAAAACAAATTTTATTTTTATTGCCAGTATTTATATGAAATTCTGCGTCGTTTTCTCTTTTCAGAAATCCGTAAAGCCTTAACCTTCCATTAAAAACAATGTGACACCATAATACTAACTGCGACGGATGCGTGTAATATTATACTAAAATCCATTATTTTTTTAGAATGTTATGTACCTACGTATATTATAAGTGATTTAAGGTTGATAGACTTAAATTCATCGTGAAATTGGTTGTGAACACCACGTGTTACGTGTTGTAGCACGTGATTCAGTTTCCTTGTCTGTACGCGTATAATTGCAGAATGGCTGAACCTTATCTTTCGTACCGGTGCCATTTTGCGTAAAAGTCAAAATCGATTTTTTTGTCGATTACTGCATTCTTCATTATGAGGGCAGATCTGTCTAATACTTTTTTGCTGTCTTACCTCTAATAACTATTGAGTGAAATTTGTATGAAAAAAAGATTTTTTTATTAGTAGTACGCCCATCTAAAGCTGGGGCAGCCAGCTAGTAAAGTATAAGAAAAAGTAAAAATGCAATATAAAGTCGATATTTTGTTAACGTGTATTTTTAATCTGACTAAAAGCTTCACGATTAAATCCCCCATTTTTCATGCTTTAATTTAAAATGAAAATATGAACACTTCCATTTGCTAAAGGGCTCTCCAGGTTTTTCATATAAATGTTTGAATGGCAACCGTTTGTCGGTCCGCCGGTTCTCGTAAGTCGTGTGTAGGGCAGCCCCTCGTGTCAAGTACGTCTTAGAGTGTGGATTAAAAAGTAAAAAACGTATGAGTGTTTTTAAATGAGAGGTGAAACATACTGAGTGAATTTTTTCTCTGCTTTTAATTTAGATTTTATTATATGAATAATCATCATCCTGTCAGCCTATGCACGTTCCGCAGGGTTTGAGCTGTAGAATCCACGCGTGCTCAATGCTGATCGGGAACTTCACACTTACCATTGAATTTCCTCGTAGGTGTGTGCAAGTTTCCTCGTGATGTTTCCCTTCATTGTGAAGCACATGGTAAATTTCAGATGTAATTTGGCGCGTTAATTTCTAAAAACTAAGAGGTGTGAGCCTGGGCGTGAACCCACGATCCTTTGCTTGAGAGTTTATATAATGTGTAGGTCAAACTTCTGAACTATTACGATTTATTATATGAATATTAGCTGTTGCCCAAGAAGGGGTAATATATATTCTCAGGCCTGCCAAATACAGACAATTTTTTTTATAAAAATCGAACAAGCTGTTTCGATATTCGCGATTCGATTCCCGATTATGTATGAGAGTTAAAATAAATATTTGAATACCATTTTTGCTAACCCTTAATTTGGCAAAATTTCTAAAAGTTGGGTATTCAAACCCTGTCTTAAATTAGAAGTCCTGGCAATTCTACATTTAAAAAAAAATACAAAAAGATGGTATTAAATAATGTGACTTGAGGGGTACATTATCACATTAAGGGTCAAATCTAAAATCGAAGCCATGGTTCTAAGAACAGATTTCGCAATCTCTCATAATTTCTTATTTCTCAACACTGACCCATTTGGATTGATCACCCTGTATATGTATAAGTATGATAATCCGTTGCCTAGTGCCCCTAACACAGGATACTTACTTTAGGACTAGGTAAATTGGTGTGAAATGTCCCGTGATATTTATTTATTTTATTTATTATGAGAGTTACAGTCTACGAAGAACCTCTAAGAGTTCCAGTTCCTCTGCTTGTCTGTTACGTTCTTAGATCCAAACCTTTCCAGACATCTTAGGTGTACAAGTCAAAATAGAAAAACGAAGCTGAACGCTTTGGCAGACTTTATTAAGTTCACAAACTAGCTTTAGAATTTTCAATGAACTTCTGATGCTTCAATCATGTACCGTCAACTTTTATTGCTTGAGCTTGACTGTCGGCTTTATATAGTAACAATCAATATCTTGAAAATTGAGTTTGTGTGATTTGTGTGAGTTCGTATTTACAGTGTGGAGGTGGAAGAACTGCATGAATACGCATTTTTAACATAAACGTAACTATCGTAAGGTCGCGGGTGATCAAAGTAATTGTTTCATATATAGGTATTTCATATTAAATACAAACTGAAATATGGATGCACAGAAAAAAACCCAGAAAAAATATGAATGTTTCAGTTCATTAATATGGACCTCCGCAAAGTAATGAAAAAAATTTAAAAATATTTATTTTCGTTAACAATTGTGCATAAGTAGTGTCTAGGTGGACTTCCTAGTAAGTATTGTAATACCTGTAGCAGGAAGTCCCGCTCCTCCAAAAACAAGATAGTTGTTTCTTAACAAACGATACTTATAAAACTAAAGTTTAAGTAATGCCTGATTCAATAAATTTTGTTAAAGTTATTCGCTTTTATGATCCACAAGTTATTTATTTACGCATGTAGTTTCTGAAGCTATTAGTGTGCAGTTTATCTATCTATATAGCGATTCGGGTATCACTAACGGTGCTGGCTGAAAATCAGCGCTGGGTGCTATAAACGCACGCATCAGCATTATGCTGAGCCAGTGTCAAATTTACAACCGCAATGACACACTCTATCTTTAGCTTTCGTGTTGTCATTTTTGTAAAAATATTTAATAATAATAATAATAATAATAATAATAACTTTTATTTCGACCTTCAGGGATCATAGTTTAAGTGTCTTTAGTTGTTGTACATAAATGTATTTTCTTATTTCTTGCTTTTCTAAACTCAACAAGGTATATTTTTTCAATACAATACAATGACTCTTTGTTGTACACCACACAGAAAACAATACAGAAAAAAAGTACATGGAAAAAAATAAACAAGGTAAGCAATAGGCGGCGTTATCGCTTTGAAGCTTCAAAATAGATATCTAAAATTCATCTATCTAATAATAACTCAATCAACTCAGAAATGTCAAAAGCATATCAATTTAAGTCTGATCTTTAAGACACGCTTAACTCAATCTCTTAGATATACAGTTATAGATAGTAGAAGTGTTAAGCCATATACGATATACACATTTTACATACAGACGTACGTACGATTACGTTAATAAAACGTACGTCGGATTAAAATGCTATAATCCGACTCGGTTTACCGGATTATGAGCGAATATACCACGTTAACATACAAACATACAAGTGTACTGGATACGGCATAATATTATGCAAAACTCAAGGGCTCGAGACGGCTTGCACCTCTGAGTTTTTCAGTATTTAAGTATGTTGGACGAGTGAAATGGAGCGCAGTATGACATAATGACTGAGTAAAATAGATAGCATGAGATTCGAATGTATGAGTAAGAAAGAGAAAGCCTGAATGAAAGGCAGTTTTTGAAATTAGAACTGTAAAAAACAGAGGAATTGAGCAAGACGAGCAAAACGTGTTATTTGATGATTTTTGTTTTTTTAATATATATCTTACTTCGAAGACAAAGTGGTTTTTCTTCAAATTACAATTCCACATTTATGTGCTAAATTAAATTCGGGTTTTCACCATTGTTCCGAATAAGACGGAAGCTATTGCCATCTCGCTTTCTATCTTATCGCTTCCAAGCCGTGCAAGTCGCTCTCGACTATTTAATTCTAAAATAAATATATTATTATGGTGAAAAACAATAAAGTTTGTTAATGCGATAGCAAGCGTTTGCGCTTTATACAACACGGCATCTAGTTGAAGTTGCCGGAACGCGTTGGATGCGGATGGCGCTGGACCGATCTGCTTGGCGAGCCTTGGGAGAGGCCTATGTTCAGCAGTGGATGTTTTTCAGTTGAAAGGGTATGTATTACAATATTATACCGAAGTACGAAAGACCGAATGTATTAAAACATCGAATGGGTCAAAAGACCGACACATTTTGTTTCTGAAACCGTAAACTTCTCAGAATTTATTAAAACGGCATCATACAGAACCCATTAGGTTAGGTTAGGTTTGGTTTATAACAATCTTAAAAAGTTAACGGTTTCAGAAAAAAATCGTGTCGGTCTTTTGACCCATTCGATGTTTTAATACATTCGGTCTTTCGTAATTCGGTATTGTAATACATACCCCAGTTGAAATGATACATTTGTTGAAAAACCACGCTCTCGCCACTTCTAGCAAAATCAAAGATGGCCGCGCTCGGTCGCGCCGCGCCACCATATTGCGTTATTAAATGTAAGCACTTAGTCTTTGAGCATCTACTTATATGTTAACGAGTTATAAGTTTAGATATATGGCGCCAAGATAGGAATTATGGCGTTCTTAATCCTTCATAGAGTGGTTGAGAATTAAGTCAAACTATGTTGATTGTATAGTAGATTATTTGAAATTACATTAAGTATCTCACAAGCTTTTACTTAGTTTCTATTGTTAGTTTTGCCCGATTACTCACACTTAAATAGATTGGGTTTAATTTATACTAGCTTAAAAAACTCTTTCAAACAAACCTCTTAATAATTCTGTTACTTTGTCAATGCAACTTGCGTGGATGACTTTACGCAATGATACGCAAAAATGCATATATTACAACACATGGCGCCTACCTGTATTATACATATCACGACATCGAGAACCAATCAGCATCGATATCACGTCATTTACGGCTACTCCGGTTGGTCGAGACTCTCCGCGAGAGGGGTGCGCACCACCGTCCGGCATTCGCCTTCTACCTTACCGCGCCGATGCGCATATTTTTTTGTACAATTAATTTTCATATTCTAATTAAATGCTGAAAAGCTAAACTTCTTCTCGGAGGACTGGCCCTCGTATGCAGCGGACAGAGAGCAGTGGAAATGTTGGGGGGAGGCCTTAGCTCAGCAGTGGGACAGAATAGGCTAATAATAATAAAAAAACGTGCGTGCAGCTCCTCCGCGCGGAAGAAGTGAAACTTCGTAATGTGGAAATGAAAAAGGCACTTATACATCAATATGAACCTTATTGCAATAACTCGACAGAAAGTCATTGTCTAACGTGTGAGATAGAAGACGGTAGATTATGATTTACTCAAGGCAGATGTTATGTACGCCTTAAAATAAATAAATAAATAATAACTTAAAGAACTAAATTTACAAGTTAAGTATGAAGTATCTTTTTCTATTTATTTTTTTATTTTCTTCAACTTCATTTTTTTTTATTACTTTTACGGTCATCCCGTGAAACCATATATTTCAAACTAAATACAAACTGAAATATAGATGCACAGAAAAAACCCCAGAAAAAACTAAATTTACTTATGCATCTGTGTTTGAATTACTCACTAGATGGCGCTTTTATCAAGTCGCTAGCGAAACAAGTTACATTACTCGTCGCTAGATGGCGTTGCTCCTCGTGCGCACGTTATTTTCAATATTTTTTCTTGATTTTTCGTAATTCTCAAAGATATTCAATACGTTTTTTTACTAAATACGTTTAAAATGCTTTATTCTACGCTTTACGCTTTACGCTTTACGCTTTATTCTTTATTTTGTTGGAAGCCGCATCAGAAGTTTCACTTCAAAAATAATTAGACAAATAGGTGCAGCCGTTCTACAGTTCTACGCGTACATACATATTATTTGAATAGTTACTCTGGATCTCAGTGCGAAGCGGCGGTTTATGGCTGGTTAAAGATAAACTAAAGAAATGCTCTGAGAATCTTACCAATGCTTGCCACAAAAAGATGAAATATTCAAATAACTAAACTAACAAGCCAAGGTCGTATGTTGCCGCGAAAAAGTTTTCACGACACTGCTCGAAAATGTGGCCATAGATAACCTAAATCCAGTCAGTACTCAAAACTGCCTATATATGTACATTTAACAGCTGACTCATTTATGGCGCGCAAACACGACAACAATGTTATACTAATCAGCAGCAGGAAACTTTAGCACATGATACTAGTTGCATTTAGTTTGTTAGAGGTTATGTATAGTGCTGGCGCTGCGTGTGTACCTTTTTGTTTGCGGCCCATCTACTTTGCTGTGGGTGTTTTTTAGTTTGGTGGTTAGGTGCTTATTAAAATCGCACTTTAAGTGAGTAACTGCGTGCTGGGAACCTGCAGAATAATGGAACAAATTAGAGTGGATACTTATTGTATACATGCATAGACGGAAGTTTAAACTCGTTGCATTTCACACCATTTTTGTTGGGTCATATTATATTATATTATGAATGCTAATAAGGATAATGCATACCTGTATCTGCTTTCCCATCTGATTAACCGTTCTTTCTTTCTTTGGTACACTGCTTTTGACTTCTATGAATTGCACTTCTTAGTTACTAGTTTACACAATGTTGACCAAAGAGTATTATTAGTGATGTTGACCGCGTGGTCGCACGGCTTTGGTTCACGGTGGTTGAGCTGCCACTTCACTTCACTTTATCTTCATTTGTATAAACTGTCAACACCTTTCTGCCAATTACTGATGTAAAATGATCAAAATCAAACCAACAATATAAAATTGAGTTATTGTGTGTGCTGTGAACGAATGATTGAAATACTTAAGGATATCGCGTGTCCTGGCGCCTGGCGTATACATGTTATATTGGGTTATAGGTTATTATAGCTTGTTTGTTGTTGTTTACTTTTTAAATTGTTATCACTTGAAAAAGTAAAGGTTTTTAAGCCATACAGCCTTTCGGTTCACTTTTGTTGCTTTATTTTATTTTTAACTTAAAATTTGTGTTCGGTTTCACTTTATGTTTATTGTTTGTTGTTTTTTCAATGGATGGATGACGTGATGGTCCCAAAGGAAGATCAGCGCCTTTCGCAAGATCGGCACTTTGCTGATTTGGGACCATTTCGTGATATGTGCTTTTTTTTTCTGTATGTTTTATTTCTGTCATTTTGTTTTTTATATATCACGAATAAAATTTTTCTTTCTTTCTTTCTTTCTTTCTAATCGAAAACAGGACGTATCATTATATGTATTTCAATATACGATACGACTTTTTGAAAGATAATTTCTGAATTTCATTCCTGGCGTGCTGAAACGACATTATTGGACCAATCAACAGTAATCGTCTGCTGCATGTGATGGATGGATGGATGGATGGACGGACGGACGGACGGACGGACGGACTGGATGGACGGATGGACGGGATGGACGGGATGGACGGGATGGATGGACGGATGGACGGGATGGACGGAATGGACGGGTTGGACGGAATGGACGGGATGGACGGGATGGGCGGGAAGGACGGGATGGACGGAATGGACAGAATGGACGGATGGACGGATGGACAGATGGACGGAATGGACGTATGGAAGGATGAACAGATGGACGGGATGGACAGGATGGACGGCTGGACGGATGGACGGGATGGACGGGATGGACGGGATGGACGGATGGACGGATGAATGGACGGACGGACTGGATAGACGGGATGGACTGGATGGACGGGATGGACGGGTTGGACGGGATGGACGGGATGGACGGGATGGACGAGACGGATGGACGGATGGACGGGATGGACGGATGGACGGGATGGATGGACGGATGGACGGATGGACGGGATGGACGGGATGTACGGGATGGACGGGTTGGACGGGATGGACGGGATGGACGGGATGGACGGGTTGGACGGGATGGACGGGATAGACGGGATGAACGGGATGGACGGGTTGGACGGGATGGACGGGTTGGACGGGATGGACGGGATGGACGGGATGGACGGGACGGATGGACGGATGGACGGGATGGACGGGATGGACGGGATGGATGGATGGACGGGATGGACGGGATGGATGGACGGATGGACGGATGGACGGGATGGACGGGATGGACGGGATGGACGGGATGGACGGATGGACGGGATGGACGGGATGGATGGGATGGATGGATGGATGGATAGATGATTATGATGATGATGATGATAATGATTTCCTCGCATTAGTCGTGAAAAGCACAATGTTTAGTCTCGGCCAAAAGTGCAATAGATGGACTCGTACTTTCGAGGGCCTCCGCTACGCGTCGGCCCTCAAACAAACTCGTCCATCTATTGCTTACTTTCCAGCCTCTACAACAATGTACTATTTTCGAGCTATGTTCTTTGGAGAAAGTTGTTCAGTTTAAGCAACACTAACCTGTTTTGGGGAACGGCTGTCGTTAGTTTACATATTGTATTCGGTACACATGCAAAAAATACAAATAGAAAACGTCGAATTGAATCATTTTTCTGATTTATTTTGTATTAAGGATAAGATAGAGATAGCATTTATAAAGAAAAAACTCACTTTTGATGTTAATAGCAGAGTTAGCAACTACGATCTCCTAAATTAGTTTAGTTACTCTAAAACCGCCACGAATCCTATCGCAAACAAAATTAAACCAAATCGAAAACCGATAGCGTTCAATTTCCATTGCCATTAAATAATACCCGCATCACATTTACAATTTTTAACTGTAACGCGCTATAAATAAGGTATAATCTTCCGTGGTCGCAGCGGCCGGGCCCCAAATCCGGGGGTTGTCATGTACGTCACGCGTTGGCATAGTACGTGACATATAGGACGTGACAAAAAAGGTTTAACTATCAAGTTATGACAAGTTGGTAATGATTTTGACGAGGATTAAAAGCTGCATTGGATCCTTTTTCTCGTAATAGGCGGATACTCCGTCTCACTCTATATATAGTGCTGTCACAGCGTGGGACGTCCACCAACGAGATGGACGGACGATTTGGTAAAGGCCGCAGGTTCAAGGTCGATACAAGTCGCTTCCGACCGTAATGATTGGGTATCAGGCATCCTCTCAGATTAAGAGGGTTTGGGGCGTAGTTCACACGCGGAGTCAAGGGCAGATTGGGAACTGCACTCACACTATTGAACTCTGTCTCGGGTTTCCTCGCGACGTTTTCCTTTACCGTCCACTGTCAAGCTCATGGTAAATTTCTAATGTAATTTCGCACAAAAATTCCGAAAAACTCATAGCTACGAGCCCACCCACCCACGAACCCACGACCCTTTGCTTGAAAGGCCATAGGTCAAACCAGGACTCATCATCATCAACATTTCAGCCGAAAGCCATCCACTGCTGAACATAGGCCTCCCCCAAGGCTCGCCGAACAGATCGATCCTGCGCCATCCGCATTCAACGCATTCCCGCAACCTTAACCAGATCGTCGCACCATCTTGTTGGAGGCCAACCTACACTGCATCTTTCGGTCCGTGGACGCCACTCGAGAACTCTTCTAGACTAATAAAGTTTCTTTCGGAATAGTGCAAAACTCACCGGGAGGCAGATGGAGCTGCTTTCAACAGCTAGTAGAGTAGAGACTAATTGTATAGTCCATTGAAAAACTGTCGAGTGTCATGTCACTGGACGCGATGCGACATGCCCGACACGCTCGGACATGTCGAGAGCTTTTAGCTTTTCCAGTTGTGGACTTCTGTTTGACGACCAATTTAGCCTTGTTCAGAGAATCTGATACAAAAGTTGAGGTCTCGGATTTGATCCCTGTTCGGAGCGGATATTATGCTAAGTAATGTATATGCAAATGTAACTAATTATTATTTATTTATTTAGCGGTTTACTCGGCGGCATAATAGGTTCTTTTATAGGGCGAGAGAGTAAATTTATTTTATACTTTTCATAGCTCATTTACACTCGCCTACGAGTGGCGAGACGAACTGCGAGCCGAGCAACGAGACGGGAGTGTGAATAGACGCTCGCGGCTCGCCTCGCGCCTCGTCTCGTGATTCGCAGCGCTCGCGTCCGGAGCGAGACGCCGAGCCGAGACACGAGACGAAGCGAGGCGAGGTACGAGGTGAGAGTGTAAATGGGGTATTAGAGTTTTACTATAGTAAATAATTTTTTGAATCAGGCGTTGCTTTGCGAAGGTCCATATTAATGAACTGAAACAATTGCTTTGCTCACCCGCGACCTTACGTAGGTAGGTAGGTAGGTTACCCGCGACCTTACGTAACCTACCTACCTACCTTACCTTCGGTTGCGGGTCGAGGGTCGAGATTGCGGGTGAACAAAGTAATTGTTTCAGTTATTTTTTTTATTTTTGTTCATCTGTTGTTTTCGAGTCTCGGATGTTTAATATTTATTTTAGTATTTTTATTCGCTTCCATTGCCGTAGCTTTACTTACTTTACTTACTTGACTAGGTCAATTTGATAGTTAATAAAGGGTTTTTTTTAGCTCTAATCTAAACCATGTGTTATTTTAAGACGTTCTATGTACAAGATTATCTAAATCCATCTAACCATTTTAGTTTGACGAAGTAACACATAAAACGAACTTTTACATGTAAAATATTAGTGGAGGCACGTAGGAATTGAGGCCCAAGCCCAAGCATTCTAAGAGGAGACCTGTGCCTTACAATAGGACTTATAAAGGCTGAGATGATGATATTTACTAAGTTTAATTTAGTGATAATTTTTAAAAGAAGACAATGTTAAGCCAGATTCAGAACCTCAACATTTTCTTGAAGTCAATTTGAGACAAGCTTCCAGCTAAGTCGATTGGTTTCGATAACCATTAGGATTTATACCGAATCAATCAACAAACACATATCTCGATACAAACATACTCCCGGATATAATTTAATTACGGAATGGATAACTAATCCTATCGGTTTCAGTAGAGCATGAAAACTAATTTCTGAAACTAATAACTAAACCAAATTGAAAGTGGTCGAGTAAGGTTGATAGCTAAATTGCTGTAAATATTGCGTGGCGGTTGTAAAATCCACTGCTTCGTCATCATCATCAGCCGAAAGACGTCCACTGCTGAACATAGGCCTCCCCCAAGGCTCGCCAAACAGATCGGTCCTGTCGGATCCGTGTCCAACGCGATCCCGCAACCTTAACCAGGTCGTCGCTCCGTCTTGTTGGAGGGCTACCTACACTGCGTCTTCCGGTCCGTGGACGCCACTCGAGAACCTTTTTGCCCCATCGGCCATCAGTTCTACGAGCGATGTGCCCTGCCCACTGCCACTTGAGTCTGGCGATTCTTCGAGCTATGTCGGTGACTTTACGGCCTGTTTTTAAATAACCTCTGGTGATGTAATGTCCAGTCATTATTCGGTTCTTAGTTATCAGGTTGCACTTATTTCTTTTGCCACCATTTGTGGATAGTTTTTAGGGTTCCCTACCCAAAGGGTAAAAACGGGACCCTATTACTAAGACTCCTCTATCTGTCTGTCTGTCAACAGGCTGTATCTCATGAACCGTGATAGCTAGACAATCGAAATTTCACAGATGATGTATTTTAGTTACCGCTATAACAACAAAATTGGACCCATTTTGTAACAGCTTTAATATGTGCACCTATGTCTTTGTCTGATTTGTACTCTTATTTTTGCCTGTGTGCGTGTTATTGTTGTTATAAATAGATGTTTTTCTTTCTTTCTTTTCTTTGTTTTAAATACTAAAAATAAAAAATAAATGAAAAATGAATGGGGTCAGCATAACAGAAACGTGGTTTTCAGCGTTTTTAACTCGATCTTTATTAATGGCGTTAATTGGACACTTGAATTTTTCACCGATTATATTACTGTGGCCAGTACAAGAAAAAGTAATAAATAGTACATTACTGCAGCGGCCGCGAAATAGGGGATTGCCGGCCGAGTAGTTATAGATGGCCGAGTGTTAACGAGGCCATCTAGAGATACGAGGCCGGCAATCCCTGTTCGTGGCCAAGGCTTGTATAGAGTTTTTCTCAAACATGCATCATCATCATCACCACCATCATCACCGCCATCATCATCACCATCACCATCACCATCACCATCACCAACAACATCATCAACATCCATTAACATCCATCAACATCCATCAACATAAATCAACAACCATCAACATCCATCAACCAACATCCATCAACATCCATCAACATCCATCAACAACCATCAACCAACATCCATAAACATCCATCAACATCCATCAACATCCATCAACATCCAACAACATCCATCAACATCCATCAACCAACATCCATCAACATCCATCAACCAACATCCATCAACATCCATCAACATCCATCAACCAACATCCGTCAACATCCATCCATCCATCCATCCATCCATCCATCCATCCATCCATCCATCCATCCATCCATCCATCCATCCATCCATCCATCCATCCATCCATCCATCCATCCATCCATCCATCCATCCATCCATCCACGTCGACCACGTCGACCTATTAAACGTCATGGTGCTGTGTCACATAAAACAATAGACGATCACTTTGCTGGCCTTGGCCAGCAATGTTGTATGAAATTCCATTATTGACCTCTCGTCTAGCCGCACCTGCAACGTGACAGTTCGTGGCGTATTTTAAGGAACATAACGTCAATATTTCATAGCATGTTTGAGAAAATATAATTATATTAAATATTAAGGGGGTCCTGACTAACCAATATAAAATGATCCTACTTTGCGTACATTTTAGTTAATTAAAAACAGAGCCCCCTTCCAACACTAGATTATAATTATGGTAAGCCCTGTTTACGGAGTAAACCTGTTTGACGTACCTACCTAAAAAATATTTTATCAACCCAAATAAATTACTGCAACCCCTCGCTGCGCGAGTCCGACTCGCACTTGGCCGGTTTTTCAAACTTCCCTCAGCGCTGCATTTTTATTGGCGTATTTTTCTCGCAAATTTCTGGCAGATAAAAACTAGAACACATTTCCGCAAAAAATCTCCTATCACAGATACACATCATTTTTCAAATGAAACCCATCTTTTTCTAAATCGCCGTAATATATCGTAAAGGCGTTTCTATTTCTACACGTGACAATGCCATCCTCCAATCGCCACTCGCCTCTTGAAGGGACTATAACTCAGAAAGATGTGAGCAGGCTTTATAAATAAACATGGGTAGCAGAAAGATTTAGATTTACAATAAAATATTCAATAACTCTTTACTGAACAACATACAATAAACTATACAAAGCAACATGAATGTAATGACTTTCTGCTAAGTTTCTTGCGGCGCATTCTTCTTGGCAATGATGGTCCTTACGAAAGCGCCTGGTAGTTTAAAAATACCGGCCAAGTGCGAGTCGGACTCGCGCACGAAGGGTTCCGTACAATCTTAATATATAAAAGAAGAAACTGACTGACTGACTGACTGACTGACTGACTGACTGACATATCAACGCACAGCCCAAACCACTGGGCCTAGAGATTCCAAATTTGGCATGTAGGTTCCTTATAAGGTCTAGGGGTGCACTAAGAAAGGATTTTTCAAAATTCACTCCCTAAAGGGGTAAAAAGGGGGTTCAAAGTTTGTATGGGGAAACAAGATTAGTTCGACTATTTTAATCGAAACTTCACAGAAATACTCCTAATGATAAATGAGTAAACACGTGTTTCAGGTTTTTTGAGAATTCAACCCCTAAAAGGGGGGAAAGGGGTAACAAAGTCTGAAAATCAACATGGGTGTTGTTTCTATGGTTTATCGGGTCGCTGGTTATGAAAACAACAACGGTTTTAAAATCCAATGTGGCATACGTAAAATACCATCTCCCTGGATGGGGTGCGATGGGGTTGAAATGTCTAAATATCAATATGGGTGTCGTTTTTAATGTAGGTATAGCCCAAACCACTAGACCTAGAAACTTGAAATTTTGCACATAGATACCTTATACAATGTAGGTATCCATTAAGGAAGGATTTTTGGGAATTCCCACAGGAACGGGAAAAAACGGGATTTATATATTGGATTCCGAGTGACCCTATTTCAGTAACTATAATAACTAGACTCTTCAAATTTGATACACAAGTGGGTATTACATTAGTTAAAACATTAATTTCAGGATTTTTCAAAATTCTCACGGGATAAGGAAAAAACGAGATTTATATATTCAGTTCAACGGAATCCTATGAACTATAATTACTAGACTCTTCAAATTTGGCATAGAAGTAGGTAATTATAATAGTAATAAACTGTTTTAAGGATTTTCGGAAATTCCCACGGGATAAGGAAAA
Source organism: Archips crataeganus (assembly GCA_947859365.1). Lineage (NCBI taxonomy): Eukaryota > Metazoa > Arthropoda > Insecta > Lepidoptera > Tortricidae > Archips > Archips crataeganus. The sequence goes on along the minus strand of OX402071.1, from coordinate 1,700,488 downwards.
AACGGGATTTTTCGTTTTAATGATTGTAGAAAGCTGAAATTCGGCATGTAGATTGCTTGGGAAGTGTAGAGGAGCATTGAGAGAGTACTTTACAAAGTTCCCACGGGAACGGGAAAAAACGGGATTTTTCGTTTTACTGGTCGTAGAAAGCTCAAATTCGGCAAGTAGGTTGTTTGGGGAGTGTAGAGGAGCATTGAGAGAGGACTTTCCGAAATTCCCACGGGAACGAGAAAAAACGGGATTTATATATTCAGTTCAACGGAACCCCATGAACTATAATTACTAGACTCTTCAAATTTGGCATAGAAGTAGGTAATTATAGTAGTAAAAAACAGTTTTAAGGATTTTCAGGAATTCCCACGGGATAAGGAAAAAACGGGATTTTTCGTTTTACTGGTCGTAGAAAGCTGAAATTCGGCATGTAGGTTGCTTGGGGAGTGCAGAGGAGCATTGAGAGAGAACTTTCTGAAATTCCCACGGGAACTAGAAAAAACGGGATTTTTCCTTTTACTGGTCGTAGAAAGCTGAAATTAGGCAAGTGGGTTCCTTGGGGAGTGTAGGGGAGCATTAATAAAGCATTTCCCGAAATTCTTAAGGGAACGAGAAAAAACGGAATTTTGCGTTTTACTGGTTTTAGAAAGGTAAAATTTCAAAATTCAAAAGTTTATACTGTAAATGGCCACAAAGGGCTCTTTAACCGACTTCAAAAAAGGAGGAGGTTATGCATTCCACTGTATGTATTTTTTTATGTAGGTATGTTCACCGATTTTTCGGTCAATTGTGGACCGATTTTAAATATTATTTTTTTATACGAAAGAATATAATATACTCCTGAGATGGTCCCATTGTCACCAAATCAGGATCAGATGACGGGATCTCAGGGAAATACTCATGGTACACGCGAGCGAAGCCGCGGGCAAAAGCTAGTTATCTATAAAATCGGCATAAATATCAATGATAATACATATATAATTATCATATCAAGCAATATGGCTTGTCGTTATTAGTCTCTAGGTCAGAGTCCATACATTTCTGCCTATAATCTTTTCATCTGAATCTGTCAAACTGTTTTTTTTATTTGTAAAGGGAAACACACACAATTATTATTATAATACAAGTAGTTAACTTACAAAGTTAATACTTAAGCCACTAAAGTTTACACCAAATTGTTTGAACAATTTTGCTTCCTCAGGAAGAACAACATCCGAACATTAGTTGGTTATCAAAGTCTAATTAAGATGCACATAAAGAACTATCATACAATAATAAAAAGAACAAAGCCAAGAAAGCGTGATAGAGTAATAAACATCCACACATCCATCCATCCATACACACTCTCACGTTTATAATATCAGTGGAATTATTACGTCAGCCTTCCCTGTTTTTTACGGCGTGCAAAATTGCAATATTATGTAGCAATCCTACTTAGGGTAAAGATATCAACCACTGAACCCTGTCGCCATTCCCTATCCCTTCCAAGTATCCATAAAAACCATTTTTGAAAGTCAAGGGGAAGGGCATAGGTTAGTTTTTAAACTGTTGTTGAAGGCAAATTGATAAATAGAGTTTGGAAACAGTTTTGTCAATGATTGATCCAGGCGTTGTTTTGTGAAATCGACGAACTAAAACCTTTTTAACCCCCGACACAAAAAGAGGGGTGTTATAAGTTTAACCACCTATGTTGTCCAGCATTTTAACTAAGCTAGAAATACTAATTTTGTATCACGTTCAAAATTTCACCCTGTATTGGCTGCGATGATGATGATAATGATGAACACCCACTAACTTGAGCCACATCTCGCTTACATCATCCTGTGGCATCGTCTGTAAATCATATGCAAACTTTGACAGTAACGCGGTAGTTAGCCGGCAACTTGCCGAATTAGCCGAATTTATGTAGCGGTAAAAATGTTAATGTGGCGTGTAATATTCTGGACGTTTTGCGGAATAACGGGAAGTTTTGTTATGGAGGGATATCACCCTTTTTATGAGTTTCGCGATGACATTAATCGTTTGACCTTTGCGGGTCGGTTTGTGGTTTTATTTTTGTGCCTCACGCCCGCGGTTTTGCCTCTGTTCCAGGATTACCTAATTATGAGGGAATTTTGAAAATAAGTAATATGCCTTTTTAGGATTCCGTACCCAAAGGGTAAAATGTATGTACCTGAGTCTGTCTGTCCGTCTGTCACCAGGCTGTATCCCAAGAACTGTGATAGCTAGACAGTTGAAATTTTCACAGATGATGTATTTCGGTTGCCGCTGTAATAAAAAATACTAAAAAACAGAATAAAATAAATATTTAAGAGGGCTCTCATACAACAAACGAGTTTTTTTGCTCGTTTTTGCTCGCTATTGATAACGGCAACAGGTAAACGCTTGAAATATTCACAGAATATTTAGTTATATACACATTTAGTTATATATTCACTTTAAAAATAAATAATTAAATTAAAATAAACAAACATTTAATAGGGGCTCTCATACAACAGACATGATTTTTTTGCCGTTATTTATTATAGATAATGGTACGGAAACCTTCGAGCGCGAGTCCGACTCGCACTTGGCCGTTTTTTCCACTTTATTTGGATAATTGCTAGAAATGACCATGCAAAATTACATCTTTATAGCCCTAATAGTCTCTGAGCTAAGCCGTGGACGGACGGACGGACGGACAATGGAGAAACCATAAGGGTTCCGTTTTCGCCATTTTCGCTCCGAAACCCCAAAAAATCCCAAAATTTCCTCATTGAAAAAGTAAAGGATTCACTATTTATTGAAAATAACCATTAGCAGTTGCTAGCAATTTCATCGACGTTTTTTTACGCGGAAAAAATCCATTGCGTTTAGATTCAATCGATACACCATTCCTGTGGCCCCTATTTATTTTTTAACGAATTGTAAGGCCGGGGTCGCACGCGCCCACTTAGCGTATACAATATTAATGTGTGGTCACACTTGCGCTTTGTATTTTTTTCTTGGGCTACACGAATTCACACTTAGCCGTATAAAAAGGTGAAAAATTGGGTTAGTGCCATTTACATAGTGGAAGTATTGGGTAAAAGATGCATAAAATTACGTATATCACCCTTATTCGGCAATTTACTCTTGTTATTAATTATGACTGTATCTGTTTTCGTCGTGGCAGCTTAGTAGTTTGACCTATGGCTTCTTAAGCAGAGGGTTGTGGGTTCGAGACCAGACTCGCATCTCAGGGTTTTTCGGCATTTATGTGCAAAATTGCATTTGGAATTTACCACGAGCTTAACGGCAGCGGATATTTACACTTAAATAGACATTAAACATCCAAGATTCAAGAACAAACATTCGTATTTTTCATTGTAGGGTAAATCGCCAATAACTGTCCACCCTTCAATAACTGGCCTGGCTATAAAATGAATTCTATTACGGGTGAATAGAGTTCATTTTTAGTATGAGGTGGCCAGTTATTGAACGCCAGTTATTGCTTGCAGATTTACCCTACTTAGTGTAATATTTGCCACGAGCGGATCGAACCCGGGACCTCACCTTTGTATGTTCTCTAACCACTAGGCCATCCGGTTAGATTATTTAACGATGATGACTACAAGTCAGTGTTGCCAGTGTTAAACCGGAAGGCAGTAAAGCCGGCTATTGATTATCCCGGCCGTCCGTCCGTCTGTATTCAAACTAGCCAATCAACATGATATACGCGCTGTTTCCGGGAATAATGTGATTGATTTACATGGCCAAAGTCAGGGTTGCCTCTATGATTTAAAAAAAATAGTGATTGCAAAGGCAAGCGTCAGAAGCATTAGACAATAAGCCTGCCGGTCATTTATAAGGTCGCACCGAGCTTCTTACGCGAATCGATTCTATACACTATGTGTGCGTGAGAGCGGCTAGAATCAAAGCCGCGCGTAAGCGCAAGCGACATAAGTTGCCCGTCCGATGGCTGAAGAAGAACTAACGCAACTAACTACACGGAAAACGGGGAAGCACGACGGCTCATGATAGGTTGGTCAAATCGCGCGTGTATTTAGGTATTTCCTCCGTATTAATAAAACAAATAATATATATTTTTAAAATGTAGCATCACTAGGCACTAGAAAACTTTTTGTTTTATTAACATTCAAAAAGTCATGACCTGCGGTGTGGTATTTACGTGCTAAGGATTTATTTTATTTTAAGAGACGTCTTTGGGTTTTTATTCTATCAACCAAACTACAAGTAATCGTGTTTCGTAAATCACTGGTCATTAGAGTAAATCCTCAAATAATATCTTACACATGAATTTCAGAACTTAAGCTTTGCTAGTAATGATACAGCAAGGGATTAAATGAATGCAATAAATGCACGAAAAGCTCAGTGCGGCCTTAAGTTTTTCACCTATACACTCTTACGCTTTAAACAATCGCAAGTCGCTTTTAACGACCGCTTTAGCCTAGTTAGTAGTGACCCTGCCTACGAAGCAAGAGGTCCTGGGTTCGAATCCCGGTAAGGGCATTTATTTGTGTGATGAGCATGAATATTTGTTAGTTCCTGAGTTGTGGATGTTTTATATGTATTTAAGTATGTATTTATCTATATAAGTATGTTTATCCGTTGTCTAGTACCCATAGTACAAGCTTTGCTTAGTTTGGGACTAGGTCAATTGGTGTGAATTGTCCCGTGATATTTATTTATTTTTATTTATTTAAACAATGTTTATGAAAAGTGACAACCCTGGAAAGTTGGCCATCAAATCAGCTAGAAGTAGGTCGCCGTTTTGTGCCGGCGCAACTCGGTCACAGTGTGGACACCATAAACATGTGACTTAGTATCATTTATCTTTATTAGCACTAGCTTTTACCCACCGCTTTGCTCGTGAAAACTATCAGATCTGCCAATCTAATTGAATCCCGAAAAACCACATTGTGGTCACATATTTACGATTCATAAAAATACCCGTGAAAAAACCGGCCAAGAGCGTGTCGGACACGCCCAAAATAGGGTTCCGTAGCAGTTACGAAAAAATCTTTGCATACTTTATTAATGTGGTTGTTTTGGTCCCAACGTCGGCGGTACAGCGCCATCTATCGGCGAATTGGGTAACTAATCTGTAGTCTACTAAAACTAGTAAATGTATGTTGATTGTTTTTCAGATGTAATACTTTTTTTTTATTAGAAAGAAGATACTGTTAGCGTGATGTTATAGTTACTTAAAGAATAAAAATGCTTGCAGTGGCGGTTAAATTACAATCTTAGTTTAGAAATATTTTTTACAAAAACTTAAAAACTGCCCAACTTATTAAGTTGAAAATAATTTTCCTACAAAGTTTTTATTAAGTTTAACTTACGTGATTTTTTTCATATTTTTTAGACGTGCGGTTTAAAAGTTAAGAGGGGGACATTATTTTGAACTTTCGGAGTGAATATCTCCGAAAATATTCACTTTATCGAAAAATAGTTCTAGACAACCCCTATTTATTTTCAAATACCTATCCAATGATACCCCACACTATAGGATTAGTCGAGAAAAAAAATCACCCCCACTTTACGTCTATGGGTTAAAAAATTTTTTTAGTTTCTTTATTTAATCACTTTGACGGCGTGACTGATATATATATTCTTGTCAAATTACAGCTTTCTAGTACTAACAGTCTCTGAGATTAGCCGCGGACGGATAGACGGACAGACATGGCGAAACTATAAGGGTTCCTAGTTGACTATGGAACCCTAAAAAGGGTTCTTTGCCTTTTCCCAATTGATCATTTGCTGAAACTTTAAACTTTTTAGGATTAAGTAGGATTGTTAAACCTAACCTAACTTACAGGATAGTCCTGTATATCCCGAATAGTTAACAGTTTCAGAAAAAAAAACAGTTGGCAAATGAATGATTTGGGAAATAATTTTCGGCCAAAAGGCAGGATATCAAAAAAAGCCGTGGAGGCCTAGTGGTTTAGCCTATATGGCTTTTCAAGCAGGGCCCAATTGCAAAACAAATTACAAGCTAATAGTATTAGCTATTTTGTATTGAAATTCACTAATACTATTTGTTTTTATTTTGGGTGTGTAATGATAGATATAACAACATTTGATATAACTGTAACATTTGGTATAATGCTACATTTGACATAATTCGATTTACTCGAGAAGTAAACATTCTACGATTTTTTTATAAAATAAACTAACCTAACCTAACCTAATGCATATCAAATAGAATTAATATCAATCCTCCGAAGTTTACTTTTTGAGTAAATCGCATTATATCAAATGTAGCATTATACCAAATGTTACAGTTATATCAAATGTTCTTATATCTATCGAGGCGCACCCAATTTTTTGTGTTTTTTTTTGTGTTCGTACAGTGTGGAGGTTTAGAAACTGCATGAACACGCATTTCTTACCAACATAAGTTCATTAACAAAGCCCGGAGGACGGGAGCAAAAATGCACTTTTCACTAGACTAGTGCTTAATTAAATATCGACTATTATCGACTATTCTATCGACATCCATACGAACAATAATTATTGAATCAGAAATCTATTGATTAAACTTATTATCTTACATGTCAGGTTGTTACACAATATTACTAGTGAAAAGTGCATTTTTTCTCCCGTCGCCCGGGTTTTGTACATTAATTATATGGACCTCCGCAAAGTAACGCCTGATTCAATGAACTAGGTAATTTCTATCGACATATTAAATATCTCTTTGTTGAAGTTAACGGATAGGGGAAAATACGGTGTATACATCTAGTAACGTAACATTTATTATTAGAGATACATCGTTAAAGTTTTCAGTCAGTCCTTCCCCTCCCCCTCCCCCTCCCTATAATCCGATTATAACAGTGGGTAACAGAAACTAAGTAAAAGATATTAACCGCTGACTTTGACAACGTCGCATCTGCCCAAACCGCGTATTAGTTTCATTGTCACTACTAATACACGTAGACTTAAGGTTGTTTTTAGAACTACGTGACTTGTTTAGATAGGACAAGATTGGTAGTATCGTGGACTCAATTTATTCATATTGAGGTGGTTATTAAAAGATCGATATAAAGTTCGCAAACCAAGTAAAAAATCGTAGTAGTTTAGCGGTTTGACCCATGGTCTCTCAAGCAGTGGATCGTACACGACTTGATGGATTTGTATGTATGAACTGAAACACTTACTTTGCTCACCCGCGACCTTATGCGTTACAATACAATACAATACAATGACTCTTTATTGTACACCAGGAATAGTAAGCAATACAGAAAACAGGTACACAGAGAGTAAGTTACAAGGTAAGCAACAGGCGTTACCTTTATGCGTTTCGGGATTTATGTGCGAAATTATATTTGAAATTTACCATGAGCTTTACGGAGAAGGAAAACATCGTGAGGAAACCTGCACGCACCTGAGAAGACATTTAGTGGTGTGTGTGAAGTACCGAATCCGCACTGGGCCCGCGTGGGGACTGCGGCCCAAGCGCCTTTCATTCTTACGGCCAGAGATGAGCTACGCTACGTTGCATGGACGTGTCTGATATTCACCAATCATGTTCATTGGTCCACATAGCATAGCATTAGTGGAAACGAGTTCAACTAAGCTATGATTTTTATATGGAAAGATGCGTGCCCTGGATGCGTGCTATGGATGCGTGCTATGGATTCGTGCTATGGATAGTCACGCGCCCCTGTCGGTCGATACATCGTATAGCTCGAGCTGCGCATCTTCCTCGCACAGCTACACATAGCTCAGCATTGGTGGAAACGGTCACACAGTTTTGTAGCGTAGCTTTCACATCTTCGCAGCATAGCTGTTTGGTGGTAGGCTGCAATAGAGAGATCTCTCTCCAGGCAGATGTTATGCCTGGGGACCGAAGTCCAATGGATGAAAGTTGGAAGTTGTATTTATGCAGCCGAGCTGAGAAACTTCGATAGCGTTATGTAGGATTGTAGTAATTAGTTCCTTATGTGATGGCTAGATGGCGCTAGTAGTCGCTACAGCTGCATAGCACATCTCTAGTGGACAGGCACCCTTAGAGGAGGCCTGTGCCCTGCAATGGGACGTTTATAAGCTGGGATGATGATGATGATGATAATGACATGTTTTTTTTTCCAGTACCGCTAGAATTTCACCTCTTGATTTTGAGACAGCTGCATTTTATGCCAGGAAGGTTTTAAATTCCTAAGGGCCACAGACGATGTTGCCAGCAACATATACTTTAGTATAAAGTACGCATACCACTGTCCAGTCAACAAAGCTACACAATGTCGCTCGTTCAGGAGTTGGGCAGTAAACAAACAAACATCAAACTTTTCTAATAAAAAACTCCGGAGGTGTGCGGTAATATGAATTTTAAACGCAATCGAGTTTCCAGAAACGTTGTATATATATATATATGACGGCGCGCTGCCAAAATAATGCTAGCTAGACCTAAATTTATTAACACGATTTGATTATGTGTTTCACTTGGCACTTTGTTTTGATTGTTAAACGTCAATGATTGATGCAGTTAATTGTAGTAATAGTAAGGCGGTAGTTTTGAAACGAACGTTGATAGTTATAAAATTATAGAAGGTAGTGTAAAAGAAAAGAGCGGGTAACCCCGAATAGGGTAGCAGGTGGCCGCCAACTGACAGTTGGTCATTCTTTTGACAACCTCGCTCGGTGGTGCACGCGTGCTAACCTATTGGCTCTTTAATCCGGCTATATTTCATTAATCACTTGTGATTTTAATTTAAAGTGTTTTTGAATTAAATCGGTAGTGTTCGTATGTGACGTAAGTGCTTTTATTTCTGTTCTTCAATCATCTGTACGCCCCAATGGAAGGTGCAGGTAAAGACTGTCCCGCCGAGCCTCCTGATGCTTCGATTTATATATATATTTAGACGACCGAATGGCCCAGTGGTTAGAGAACCTGACTACGAAGCTTGATGTCCCGGGTTCGATTCCCGTGTCGGGGCAGATATTTGTATGAAAAATACGAATGCTTGTTCTCAAATCTTGAGTGCTTTATACGTATTTAACTCTTAAATCGATACCGGCTATATATTTGCCATATTCAGGGATAGTAGGTACTATCGATAGCATGTATGTATAGTTTTTCGGGTGCGCCGGTGGGATTCGAACCCACGTCTCCTGGGTATGCGCCCCAACGGGTGTTCTACCAATTGAACCACGTCGCATCCAACCGACTCCCCCGAAATTCTTAATCGCTTACATACGCCAACTTTTTCGCTTTTAAATTATCTTAGATTCGGTGAGCAGCCGTACTGCTAATAAAATAAAAATAATATATGTATGTATAGTGCTTTATAAGCATACTTTTTTCAGTCTTGGTCACTACATTCATCTTTCTCTGTATTATCATCATCATCATTTCAGCGCAGCTGTTAAGTTGTCCGCTGCTGGACATAGGTCTCCCTCATTGATACCCAATCACTACGGTTGGAAGCTTGCACCTTGCGGCCTTTACCTAATCGTCCGTCCACCTCGTTGCTATACGTCCCATGCTGCGCTAGCCAGTCCGTGGTCTCCATTCCAGAACTTTTCGGCCCCAACGGCCATCTGTTCTGCGTGCTATACGGCCTGCCCATTGCCATTTCAACGAGCTAATCCGTTTGGCTATGTCAGTGACCCTCGTTCTTCAACGGATCTCCTCATTCCTGATTCGATCCCGTAAAGAAACCCCGAGCATAGCCCTCTCCATACCTCGTTGAGCGACTCTGAGCCTAGCCTAGGGTTGCCATAAGTGTGGGGACTCAGACCGGGACATTTAAAGAAAAACTAGTAAAGGTAAAAAAAAAACTTTTATTACAGCAATAGGTAACTTTAAAGAACTAAAACAATTACTTTGCTCACCCGCGACCTTACAATAGTTACGTTTATGCAAGAAATGTGCGTTCATGCAGTTCCTCCACCTCCACACTGTACGAACACACACAAATCACACAAACCCAACCATCACCACCACCAAGCTACACTGACGCGTTTCGAACTCAACCAGAGCTCATCTTCAGAGTTACCACAACCGTATGCTATGCTACCAAACGTTAAACTAACAAACCAAAACAAATGTTTTAACTTGTCACTGTAACTTCTCAAGTACCCACTTTATTTTTCTTATTCTCAAACTACCCCACAAAAATTAACTTTTATTGACATATTTAAAACTACCTTGAATTTTTTTGTTTATTTATTTATAAGGCATATTTAATTAATACTAACTGTTCAAATTCGACCCAAGCCGCAGTAAAGGAGAAGATACTAAATTTACCTGTTCATTAATAATAGACCCCATAGTGTTGTACCTAATTATTTCCATGCATTCCAGAGCATCCAGACGCAACCCCTTGCCGCAATAATGTAACACTTCATAAGAATCTGAATCTAACAATGAATGATTTGATTCCAACAAATGTTTTGCAAAATTCGATCTATCTGGATGCTCATTCCTATATGCCGAAACATGCTCTTTAAATCTAGTATTAAAACTTCGGCCTGTCTGTCCTACGTATATCCCATTGCAGTCATTACAAGTAAGCTTGTATACCCCCGATCTAGTTCCCTTATCTACCTGTTCTTTGTGGTTACATAGCCTAGAGTACAAAGAGTTGTTAGTCTTAAAGGCAACATTAATATTGTTTGATTTTAAAATGCCATAAATCTTATCAGACAAACCCCCGACGTAAGAGATGCTAGATCTATATTTGTTAGTAGACTGAGAAGGTAACGCAGCGTAAAGCATGCTATTTACTAACCGTGCCTGCTTCTTTTGAACTAAACTATCTACCATTGATTTTGTATAACCATTTGAGATCGCTATCTGATAAATAGTACTCAACTCTAAATCATAATGTTCCTTAGAAAGAGGCACAGTCAACAATCTATTAACATAACAATGGAAAGCAGCCAGTTTATGCTGCCACGGATGATTAGAAGATGCTGGTATAACAGCATCTGTGTACGTGGGCTTACGGTATATTTTAAATTGATGTTTACCATTTAATTTTGAAATCGTTAAATCCAAAAAGTTCAACGAACAATTTTCCTCCAATTCTTTTTTGAACCTTATCTTTACGTGCTTGTTATTCAAACCATTAATAAACACGTCAAGCTGTCTCATACTCCCTCTCCAGCATAGGATCAAATCATCAACAAACCTAAAATAGTACACAATATTACTATTACCCACAATATACTGATTCTCAAAATGATCCATAAATATATCTGCCATTAAAGGACTCAGAGGTGAACCCATAGCTAAACCATCACTCTGTAAGTAATAAAGACCATTGAACCGGAAATAATTTTGTTTCATGCATAAAGTTACCAAATCTATTAATTCACAAACTTCACCCGGATGCAACCGCTTCCTTTCTAAGTGGTCTTTTAGAATTTCTAGTGTCTCACTATATGGTACGTTAGTAAATAAACTGTCTACATCCAAAGAAAGCAACGTTGCATTCGGCGGTATGCTGATGTCCTTAATTTTACTAACCAAATCTAAACCATTTTTTAAACTATAAGAAGGTTTAAAGGAAGCCTTCACACGAATAATACTATTTAATTTCTTCGCCAATTTATATGCTGGAGCACTCACGTATGAGACAACTGGACGAACAGGCACATCATCTTTATGAATTTTAGGTAATCCATATAGAATTGGCGCCTGCGGATACTCTAGGCTATGTAACCACAAAGAACAGGTAGATAAGGGAACTAGATCGGGGGTATACAAGCTTACTTGTAATGACTGCAATGGGATATACGTAGGACAGACAGGCCGAAGTTTTAATACTAGATTTAAAGAGCATGTTTCGGCATATAGGAATGAGCATCCAGATAGATCGAATTTTGCAAAACATTTGTTGGAATCAAATCATTCATTGTTAGATTCAGATTCTTATGAAGTGTTACATTATTGCGGCAAGGGGTTGCGTCTGGATGCTCTGGAATGCATGGAAATAATTAGGTACAACACTATGGGGTCTATTATTAATGAACAGGTAAATTTAGTATCTTCTCCTTTACTGCGGCTTGGGTCGAATTTGAACAGTTAGTATTAATTAAATATGCCTTATAAATAAATAAACAAAAAAATTCAAGGTAGTTTTAAATATGTCAATAAAAGTTAATTTTTGTGGGGTAGTTTGAGAATAAGAAAAATAAAGTGGGTACTTGAGAAGTTACAGTGACAAGTTAAAACATTTGTTTTGGTTTGTTAGTTTAACGTTTGGTAGCATAGCATACGGTTGTGGTAACTCTGAAGATGAGCTCTGGTTGAGTTCGAAACGCGTCAGTGTAGCTTGGTGGTGGTGATGGTTGGGTTTATGTGATTTGTGTGTGTTCGTACAGTGTGGAGGTGGAGGAACTGCATGAACGCACATTTCTTGCATAAACGTAACTATTGTAAGGTCGCGGGTGAGCAAAGTAATTGTTTTAGTTCATTAATATGGACCTCCGCAAAGTAACGCCTGATTCAATAAATTATGTAACTTTAAAGGTTTAGTCCTTGCCTAAACACAAAACAACTTTTAACACAGGCATTCAATGCCAGCGAGTTTTTTACTTTTTTTTTAGGGTTTTCTGTTTGTTAGCGCTTTTCGCTATATTGGTAAAAATGCACATTATCGGCTACGAGTAGCATGCGCTGCCGCTAGGTATATTACTGTTTACCAAGTCCAGCCCTCTATTAAATTACTATGATTTTTAAACCGGGACAATTTGCTTATCGGCCGGGACGCCGGGACACCATGCTTCAAACCGGGACATGTCCCGGCGTACCGGGACGTATGGCAACCCTAGCCTAGCCTATTCATTAGGCCTTATAGTGAAGCACTACGTCATGAGGTCATGTCACATACTGGTTAAAAACTTATGTCTTAAAGCACTGAGGTATTTTGGACTAAAAGACGTTGCGGAGTTTCTTGAACGCTGCTTTTTCTCTACTTATAGCAGATATGCCGAAGCTTATTCAAATACAAGGTCCCTGACACCTTGACATCAGAGATTAATTAAACAGTATCAAATTTTGAATAAAATAAACTTACAATCCTGGAATATTATAAATTTCATTCTAGACCTTGTAACGAATATCTGATTCTTGGCGATATTGTAAGAATTTATATATCTTCAGTATTTTCAATTACTTTAACAGTATTATTAAAGATTTCGAGATTTTATGATACCTTAATAATAGGGTTGATTATCTCTTGAAATTAATTTCATATAATCCCTGGAGATAAATAGGATTTTAGGAAATGCAAAGTGAGAAATAAAATCAAGCGTTAGCAATGCCAAAGTAATGAATTGAAGTCGGTGTCTCAAAGAAAGATGCCCTCATCATCCCAGTCTCTACACGCCCCACTGCTGGGCACAGGACTCCTCATAGAATGAGAGGGCTAGGGCCGTAGTTCCCACGCGGGCCCAAAGTGATTGGGAACTTCACACACACCATTGAATTTATTTTTAGGTGTATGCAGACTTCCTCGCGATGTTTTACTTCACCATAAAGCTGAAATTTAAAGAAATATTCTAACTTTGACTTTGAAAAAAAGTTTTGCAGATCTAGTATTGGTTCTTCGATCCATTCCAACTAACGATGATGATGATAATAATACTATTTGTAAGTAATTGGATCACAAATGTCAGCGTAAACGCCCAAAAGGATGGACGGATAATCTCCGACTATTAATAACGCTGTCTCCGTTTTGCCCGTTAAAAATGACGTGAAAAAGAAAAGTCATTAGTAAAGAAAAAGCGAGGAGCAAAATGAAAATGTCATTTTTCCCTCATAACGTTATATGTCTATGGTTAATATAATGTAATACCCTACAGATAGGTTAACACTATATTTTTGGCATTTCTCGAGACCCGACGTTAATAGGCACTTTCGTTATAAAGTGCGCAAAATACTCTTTTTTTATGATGATTGGTGTTTTCTTACTCAAAATCAAGAGATCTATTGTTTTCTTCTCAATAGGGTTTTTTTTGGAACCGGTGATAGATTCTTCCACGTTCATAAGTGCTTGTTAGATCCTAAATTGCATAAAAAACTAGTTGTGTTATATGATTTCATTAATTTTTTTATTGTTTAGTACACGCTTTTTGCTGATTGTATGTGCATTGTCATTTAGTAATCCAAATTATATTATACCCACACTAAATTTTAAAGAAATACGATCACTTGAAGTGGTTGAATTTAGACTTGCGAGCTTTGAAGACAACTAAGAGCGCGCGCAGACAGAGAGTATGTATGTATGTATGTATGTAAACTCTTTATTGCACATAAAAATAAAAATACAAGTACACAGAGAGGAGAACAAAGGCGAACTTATCCCTAAAAAGGGATCTCTTCCAGCTAACCTAGTTAAGAGAAGTAAATTTATTATATAGTGGATAAGCGGACAGTAACAATTACGTGCGGTAAAGAAAAAAAACAGAAATACTCAAAAGAGAAAGAAAATAAATAGGTGCTTACAAAATAAAATAAATACAAAATTTTACATTAAATGCAACATAAAACAGTTATTACAAAAGCGAACACAGCCTCACCTCAGATGTCAGTGTCAAGCCATCAAGAGTGGTCTGGAGTTCCGAGTTCCGCGTTCAGAGTTCTGTGTTTTGACCGCTTGAGAGTTCCGACCGCCTGCTGTGTGCATTATCGTAAGGGACTCAATACATTCGAAAGAACGCAGAACTCTGAACTCGGAACGCGGACTCCAGACCGCTCTCTGTCTGCGCGCGCTCTTAGCGGTATATCGCAAATTAAATAAAAATTTGTTAGAAAAATCGTCACATAAATGGAACTCATTACTTATTTCATTGCCATGGTGGTCATGAAGGTACTTGAGGAAAGCGGGAAGTGCGTTTTACCAGCTTCTGTCATGAGTTCTAAAAGGCCGGCAACGCACTTGTGACTCTTTTGGTGTCGCAGGTGTCCATGGGCGACGGTAATCGTTTACCATCAGGCGATCCGTCTGCTCGTTTGCCCCCTATATCATAAAAAAAAAAAAAAAAAAGTTCTTTGTAATATTACCATTTTCGCCTGTCGTTCTTGCTTGTGTTAAGTACATTGTGGCTGTCAGCTTGTTTCAAAACTTTGCAGCGTATGATTGAGGCATCATTACATTAAGTCTTAAAAGTTTGTGTTTAGGGGTTTGGCGTTAAAAATGTAGTCAAGGAATCAAACTGTGGTACTCAGATATGTCAATTTAGGATAATCATGCAGGTTGTAATAAAACTCAACGATACCGATACTCAACCTAGTACCGGTTGAGTGTTCAAGTGATTCCAGTTGTAGAAAAAAATAGAAATAATCAAATATCCCGGATTGACGAAAACCACGTTTCGATGCCCGGCTCCAGCATTTTCTGGTTTTATCAATAGGTTTTAGTTACAGAGTATATTTAACAGTATATAATTCAACTTAATGTTAGCTTTCATTTTAATCTGATGTTTCCAATTGTGTCAAAAAACTGATTGAAATCAAATTCGGAAATTTGAATACCGTATTTTTTGTTTATTTTTACGGTTTCCCAATAGAAACTAAACTAAATACTCAGATTACTTCATGTTTGTACAAAATAAGTAAGAAAATTTACAAAAATTAAAGCCCTGACTGATTGAGTAACTGACTCACTCCCATACTTACTGAATTACTGACTTTACTGACTCATTAAGAGGGTACGATGCGCACCATTTCTCCATACAAACGTAATCCTCCCTCCCTCCCTCCTCCCTGGCTTTAGAGCCAAATTTTTTTTACTGTGTAATCTGTATCTACCACAGCTATGCCCCTATGTTTCGTTTTTTTTCTATATTTCAATTAACATAAGAAATATGAGCTTTCAAAAACTGAATAAATTGCCCAATTTCAACTTTTCAGACAATCATCAGAAAAGAATCCCTCCTATAAACAAAAAAGGAAAACATAGGGGCATAGCTAAATCTGTCCTCTAATTATTTATGAAAAAAATAAATTTATTGGTCCAGTTTTCGAGAAGAAAACAGGAGATTACGAAATGCTGTTTTGATTAATTTTACGCGCCTATTAACGGTCTGAGGTGCAGTTCTCGCTCTCGCTGTACTGACACGGAGGGGTTCGGGCGAGACAGCGACATTTCATTAAAATACCTAAGGCCCTGGTTTGTCTGACCACCCACCGCCGGCGGCCGGTGACCGACGCGTGTCTGCGACCGACGACGTTCAAATGTTTTGCTCGGGAATGTTTAGGGGTAGTTTCTCTGAGACGTCATGCACTCGCAACCGACGGCGTGTGGCACAGCGTGCGACGCACATCCAGACGCCGCCGGTCGCGTGTGATGGGCCAGAGAAACCAGGGCCTAAAGCGCTGAAATTTTACATAGAGATTGTCTTTATGATGTAGACAAAGAGTTAAGAATGGATTGGTTGAAATCCTCGCGGAATAGGGAATAAAAGTGATTTATAATATGTTCGATTCACGGTGACTCTATCTCCGTAACTATTGTTACTTGACTGTTCAAATTTAAGATGCAAGTGGGTAATTATAACAGTCAAAAACAAAATTCATTTTTTTTAATTTCTCAAAGGGTAAGTAAAAGTTGATTTATATTTATTCACTTACTGCTTACAAATGGTGATTATGATGGATTTTTGATTAATTCAATGAAAGAGATGAAGAACCTTTAACATAAATTTTAATTCTGCGCGGAAGAAGTTGCTGGTCAGAAATAAACCTCCTGTAATCTTAAAATATATTAACTGACCTAGTATTAAGTTACTACGAAACACTAGCACTTTCAGACGAACTTGGTCCATCGTTTGGAGCGAAGCGTTGAATGGTTTTACTTTTATCTTTTTGCTTATCTGTATTTTTCTCCGTCACATTTTTGCTGGTCAGAAATAAACCTCCTGTAATCTTAAAATATATTAACTGACCTAGTATTAAGTTACTACGAAACACTAGCACTTTCAGACGAACTTGGTCCATCGTTTGGAGCGAAGCGTTGAATGGTTTTACTTTTATCTTTTTGCTTATCTGTATTTTTCTCCGTCACATTTTCAATAGTTTCTTCACTTGTCATTTCAGTGTCAGGTTCCGTTTTAGCTGTAATTTTTACCTTCTTTACTACCTCCTTAGATTTGGCTGACTCCAAACGCAACCCATCTCCTGAACTTGAATCGGAATCCTCGATATCATTAGTTGCTACTACTGCCGTTTTTGTAGTCGAGTGATCGCTTTGAGATGCTGCTGCACCTGCTTTTTTCGTATCTTCCCGCTTTTTGGTAGCCGCAGTCAGTTTTTCCTTTGATTCTGCTTCTATTGTTAGGAATTCTGCCTCTATATTTTGGTCTCTATCTGATGTACTGCCGTCCTTTTCAGTTCGGGTTTCCGCTTTTTCTTTGAAGTCATCACCAGGTTTAATGTTTTTTTCTGTCTTCACATTTGCCCATAGTCTAGTTTCGTTTTCAAACAAGGGACGAGCATTATACAACCACTCTAAAAGTTGCTCTCTCTTCATATTATCTTTCAACTCTTTGCTGTTTCTTGCGTGTAGCATATATAGTTTTGTTTTATTAGGACTATTCCCGATTTCATCATTTTTTTCCAAATGTTTCGGGGAATTTCTCTCTTTTGCTGCTTCAGCTTTTTCTTTGAGTTCTGTTTTAGTTTTAGTCATTTTAAGCTTTAACTTAAACTTGTTGATTGCGTTAACTATATTTTGTTTACTTGCATCGCTCATTTTTGTTTTGGGAAAAGGTTTTGTAGATTTATCTTGTAAATCATTGTGGTTTAGATCCGTAGTAGTTTCCGTTGTCTTTTGTTTTAATTCAGTAATATCGCTATATTTCGGACTAGAAACTCCATTTTTTTCTGCAGGCTTAATTTTTGGGCCTTCTTTGGGTGTTATTTGAATTTCTACCGTAGCAATTTGTGATGGTGGTCGTTCTGGCACTTTTTGAATGATGGCGGGTAAATTACCTGTTAATTTAGAGAGTGCCGTTAATATTTTATACTCATATACAGATCTAGGAATTCAGGGGGCAAAATTACTACAAAGCTTGAAGTCCCGGGTTCGATTTGAAACGTGTTTTTTTCATCATTTTTTGCTTTATCTTAATGCAATTGGTCAGTAATCCAAAACTTTTTAAACAGGAGTCGGACACACATTTGACCAAATTATTTTCATTTTTCGAGTTTTCTTTACTCTTTATTATAAGATATTAACCCGTGCCAACGACTCTTGAATGGATCGAAAACGCTTAATGCGTTGTTTCAGTCTGAACTTTTCAAATGAAACAACTTTTGGGGTTGAATGGTTTTAAAGTTAAGTTTAGAATGGACATAGATAGAAACATTATTTAGTTCTAGTTTTTTTATGACAGACAAGAATTTGGGGGGCAAAATTTAATGACAAGTAAGAAGTTCCTTAATGCCAGTTTCACACGAGGGCAGAACAGTCGGGCAGGACAGTAGACAGCACAGTACTGCTACAATCTGAACGCACACGCCGAGACAGAACAGTACTGTGCTATCGGCATTTTTCCCGTATGGTAGTGATAGGCATAGCTCCCTGTCCTGAGTGAAATCTGGCCAATTGTTTAATTCCGCGTCTAGGTCATCATCTCGCCACCTGGGCCTGGGCCTGCCTCGCCGACCCCCCCTCCCCTGTTTGTATGTATAGTATAATAAATAAAATAAATAACTTACCACTCCCAGACTCAGTACTAACAGCATGCTTACATAAAGCTAAAACATAAATAAAAATAAAATTGGAATGCTGCATGTTTTTACTAAAGTAACATTCAAATAGCTGTTGAGTAGTTATTGCTGTTCGAAACAATAATATAGAAGGGAAATAAAACTTTATGGTCGAACATAAAGTTTGGTATATTTCACAATGCGACGGTTAGACGCAGCCCAAACCTGAACTGATAAGGCTGTGATTCACCGACGGAGGTCGTAACGCAATATAATAATATCCCACAGAAAAACATAAATGGGCCTTTTTATAATTTAGTTGTATGTTATGACTCTTTTTAAATATGGGGATTTGTTTGTGATTTCTGTTTAGAATTTCGATTTGTTTTCCTCCTGCTAGGAGAAAAAAGTGTCCCAAAACTTCCATATAATTTTCGATTCCATTTAGTCACGGTTATAAAGTCTATGAAAAATGGTAACTCAACAGAAAAAAAACTTAACTTAGAACACTTTTGTTTTCCTAGTAGGATCAAAAAAGCTCGTGATTCTGACCAGAAATCACATAAAATTTTACAAATAAAAAAAAAGTCAAAACATGCAACAAAATAAAAACTTTTTAACAAAAAATTAAACGCCGAAAAAACTGAAAAGCAAAAAATAATACCTTTTTTTGTTTGACCTTAATCTAGGTACCAGTTTGAAGTCGGTGCCTCAGCACTTAGCCAGGAGGAGTGGACCTATAACCGTCTACCTGATTGGCTTCTATCACTCCTCCTGGCTCGTGCTGAGGCACCGACTTCAAACTGGTACCTAGATTAAGGTCAAATTAAAAAGGTATTATTTTTTGCTTTTCAGTTTTTTCGGCGGTTTAATTTTTTGTTAAAAAGTTTTTATTTTGTACTTTTTTTCCATCCTTGGGGTACTTTTTTCCAAAATTTATAATACCAACTTCAAGGTATACCCTATCTATCCAATAAAAAAGAATTATGAAAATCAGACTACTCTGTAAAAAGTTAGTCAATCATCCCCTGTTTTCCTACCCTTAGGGTACGAGTATTATTTCCAAATTTAAATGGGACCACCCTTGAGGTATACGCTTTCCAATAAAAAAAGAATCATCAAAATCCGACTACTCTGTAATAAGTTATGCGTGGTCATATAGTACAATCAGTAACTGAACAATCAATCATCCCCTGTTTTTCTACCCTTAGGGTAGGAATATTGTTACCAAATTTAAATGGGACCACCCTCGGGGTATACGCTTTCCAATAAAAAAAGAATCATCAAAATCGGACTACTCTGTAAAAAGTTATGCGTGATCATACATAAAAAAAAATATATATATATATATACACGTTGAATTGAGAACCTCCTCCTTTTGTTTTCGTCGGTTGAAAAATAGCCAACTTTAAAACAAAAAATACACACATCAAACAGCCTTGGTGGCCTAGTGGTTTGATCTATGGCCTCTCAAGCAGAGAGTCGTGGGTTCAAATCCCGGCTCGCACCTCTGAGTTTTTCGGAATTTATGTGCGAAATTACATTCGTAATTTAGCATGAGCTTTACGGCGAAGAAAAACATTGTGAGGAAACCTGCGTACATTTGAGAAGAAATTCAATGGTGTATGTGAAGTTCCCAATCGGCATTGCATGGGAACTACGGCCCAAGCCCTCTCATTCTGAGACAAGGCCTGTGCCCTGCAGTGGGACGTATATAGGCTGGGACGATGATGATGATGTAAAGGCCTTGGGATATTCTCATTATCTCTAGACTTATTTCATGTTTTGAATCAGTAGTAATATTATAATAATGTCTTTATTGAAATATTCAAAACTTTCCGTTGAAATGCTCGAATAATTATCCCCAAGATATGCTTAATACAAGTAAAGTATGAAAAAGCTAAGTTTACCTCCTGAAATATTATTTGACTACAAGACTTTTTAAATAATATCTTTACATTTCTGTCTGGCATCCAATAATTGGACGTTTCGTTCCAAGGCCCAAGGCCTTTTAATATTTCTTGAAATGTAATATTTAATAATGAAATGTTGACTGTTAGGTAAATAGTAATTTGGTAATTTGAATACCAAGCCCTAAAAACAAAAAAAAATCACTTAGATAACTCCATCTGTTGATTGTAGACGAATTTAACACGTCATCTTGAAAGGGTACTTCAATCACAGTATAACTAATAGTACTAAATAGCGTACAGAAGGATCACACTCGAATAAAAGTCAACTTTAGGTATAAAAAATTACTCACTCCTACGACCGTTAACTGCTTGCACGCGGAATTGAAACTTATCGTGTGATACGAGCGTTCATATTTTGTTGGGCACCGCTGATCCGAAACCAAGAGCACAGGGTTCCCACTCGCCGATATTTAGGTAGTGTATATAAATCAAGAAAGAATAGATAACAGTGTGTATTAGTCAGTAAACTACCTTTAGTAAGTTAGTAAGTTAATTATATCCCTAGTCTCAAATAGCGTATCTGCTGTGTTAAAAAATTTAATTGTATTAAATATTTTAGATGTATGTCATTTAATAACAATGTAGATCTGATTGAAAAAATATACCTTGTCGAGTTTCTTGCCGGTTTCTTCTCAACAGGGTTTTTTTCCGAACCGGTGGTAGATTCTTCGACGTTCATAGGAGCATCAATTGATGCCTAAATTGAATAAAGAATTTTGACTTTTGACTTTGACTTTGACTTATAAGATCATCTCTAAGTCCGGGTGAGCGGTTAGTTCCGAAGGAGGGTTGACGTTTCTCGATGAGAACTGAACATAGATGGCGCTGTATCACTGCAGAAGTTATTATAGCAGGCTGAAATGTATGATGCATAGGAAAAATTCTTGTCTAGACTCCTGACCAGTGGGTGGTGTAGGGGTTTAGCACGTGGCACGGAATGCCAAGGACTTGGGTTCGATTCCCAGCGCTGGTCTCTTTTTTTTGGGGTTTTTTCTGTGCATCTATGTTTCAGTTTGTATTTAGTATGAAATTATAAGATCGTTTTTAGAAGTCGTTGTTTGTTGCAAAAATCACAGAAAAAAAAAGATGCTTAATTACGCGCACCGCGGCTAGCGTACAAACCGCATGCCGAGCGACAACCCACTGCCATACGCCTGTCCGGGAGGCGCGCCGGCCGAACATACCCAAACTGCGGAGTGAAACCCCCCTGGGTTTCACTCCAACGTTCTCGAGCGCATCAATAAAATTTCTATTAAATAATGACAGTCAAATTAATTATTCTTTTTTACCATTCTTAGGAAGCAGACATGCAAATACGTACGCAAGTTCCAAGCGTGAACTAGTACGTGAGTGGCGCCATAAATAGACTTTTAACCTTTTAAAACTATGGCAATAAAAAAGAAATATTCGGAAGAACTTGGACGATAAATGTGCAGTTCTGTAATTGGCCAACAATTTATGTAGCGGAGTCAGAGGCCCGTTTGAAAGGGTAACAAGGTAGTAGAAAGGCAAGTAATGAAATGTTACTAAAGGTCTGTGTTTGTGGACATGTAAAGGCCTTGCTCAGGGGTCACCACTTAGTTTCGCTCGGGGTCCGTTTTAAGAAATGAAATGACCATCGCGGTCTGCACAATATTTTACGGAAAAAAATATTTAGTAAACAAAATGTAATTACGGAAATAACAAAGGTATTTTTTTTATATATCATTGAGAAAAATTACATTTTTTGTTGCGGACTATCTGTCTGAATTTTGAAGTCTTTCTCGAATTGACATCAACAAAGATAATGCGGGGTATATATTTTTATCTACTCTCATATCGTAAAATTCGAATTATAAAATTCAAAAAGAGTTTATATTGACATACTTTTTAAACACAATACCGAAATATTAAAAAAAAAATATTATAACACTTTTCTTCTAACGAAATAATGTTATAATACAATTTTTTTTTACCATTACGATACAGGGCAAATCCAAAAAGTTTATATCACCAAGTTTTGATTCCAATTTTCACTTGTCTGTGGCAGCGCCCGCTTCAGCGCATGCGCGCACATGCGCGGTGATGTACTGGGTTTTAGCGCCATTCCATTCATACGTGTCGTTTTGTTGTACGAATTTTCATGGGAAAATTTTGTTCTTGCTTAAAAATATCTGATATCAGTGAATGCGAAGAAAATTTGACTCCGTCCGATATTTTAGATGCGGCGAAGGAAATGACTCATAATTTATTACTAGCAAAGTTCAGAACATTATACGATAAATGCTATCAAGATTTTATGGCATGAAAAATGCAAAAAGGCTACTTCGTTTTTGGAAAAATGTGTGAGAGAAGATAAAATATTGTATGCAACTGTACGTAATTTGGCCTTAAAACACTCATGTGACTCTTTATGAAACTCGGCTACGCCTCGTTTCATGAAACCACATTCGTGTTTTAAGGACCCCTATTACGATACAGTTGCATAAATAGCTATTATTAAATTACGTACTCTGGAGTGCAAGTTGCTGTGTTCTCGCGTTCCACACAAAGTGGGTCGGCGGTCCGGACGCGGCCCCTGGCCTAGACCGCTAGATTGTGAGTACCTTTGTGCTGTGAAGAAGTTATAAGTACAGATAAAATATTTTTCCTACGACTCGACTCTACTGTACTGTACTGTACCCTACTGTAGGGTACAGTAGGGTACAGTCGGGTACAGTAGGGTAAAATAGGGTACAGTAGGGTAAAATGGGATACAGTCGGGCACAGTCGGGTACAGTAGGGTAAAATGGGGTACAGTCGGGTACAGTAGTGTACAGTCGGGTGAAATAGGGTACAGTAGGGTACAGTCGGGTACAGTAGGGTAAAATAGGGTACATTAGGGTACAGTAGGGTAAAATAGGGTACAGTAGGGTAAAATAGGGACTGTACCCGACTGTACCTTACTGAACCCTATTTTACCCTACTGTTCCCTACTGTACCCTATTTTACACTACTGTACTCGACTGTACCCTATTTTACCCTACTGTACCCGACTGTACCCAACTGTACCCTATTATACCCTGTTGTACCCGACTGTACCCTACTGTACTCTATTTTACCCTACTGTACCCGACTGTGCCCTATTTTACCCTACTGTACCCGACTGTGCCCGACTGTACCCGACTGTACTCTACTGTATCCTATTTTACCCTACTGTACCCGACTGTACCCTACTGTACCCGACTGTACCCTACTGTACTCTATTTTACCCTACTGTACCCGACTGTACCCAACTGTACCCTATTTTACCCTACTGTACCCGACTGTACCTTACTGTACCCGACTGTACCCTACTGTACCCTACTGTACCCTATTTTACCCTATTGTACCCGACTGTACCCGACTGTACCCTCCTGTACCCTATTTTACCCTACTGTACCCGACTGTGCCCTATTTTACCCTACTGTACCCGACTGTACCCGACTGTACCCTACTGTACCCTATTTTACCCTACTGTACCCGACTGTACCCGACTGTACCCTACTGTACCCTATTTTACCCTACTGTACCCGACTGTGCCCTATTTTACCCTACTGTACCTTTTTTTTTTTTTTTTTTTTTTTGTTCACGGAGTGGAAACACATTACGTGTACCCCCGGGCCCGGGGAGACCCGGTTTAGGTTATGTGGGGCTCTCTCTCCGGTCCTCTTCTCCTAATGAGAAGGGGACAGGAGAGCATACCCACTAAAACCACTCCGACGCTGACCCTCTTGCCGAGGTTGGTAGGCGCCGTGGGATCCCGAGGATTTCACCAAGACGACGCCTCCCGGCCGCCCCAGCTTACGCCGGGGCTATCCGCGCCAAAGGAGGGAGGAGTTGCAGCGTTTCAACTCCTCCCCCAGACATGCAGGACCGTGCAATGCAGACAAGGGATCCCCGTCCCTCGCCCGCTGGTCCTACTGGGGGATATGACGGGCGGCAAATTGCCTCCGCCTTACCCCCCCTCCGTCTGCGCCGGAACAGGGGCGCGAGGGCATCGTCCTCGCGCTCCCGTTCCGCGGCCTCCTTTTGCGAGATTACTGCCTCGCAAAAGGAGGCAACCGCTTCCCAGTTCTCCTCGCTCTCAAGCAGGGCCTCAATGACGCTGGAGAGCGAAAGATCAGACCTTCTGATGGCTGCCATAAGGGTTTGGCGTTCCGGATCCCAGCTGCTGCACTCGGCTAATGTGTGCTGGGCCGTGTCATCGTCATAACCACAATGATGACATTGTGGATCGGATTCCCTCTTTATTCGGTGCAGGTAATGACCGAAGCAGCCATGTCCAGTCAATACCTGCACCATCCTATATGTTAATGCGCCGTGCGCCCTCTCGATCCAGTCATCTAGTGACGGGAGGAGTGCCATTATGTGCTAGTTTTTTATCTGGGCGGATTGCTTAAGTTTCTCGATATCCTCTTTTGTTTCTGTGCTAATTACGACACCACCGTTCCGAGTCTTGCGCAAACCTTTAACGTGCAGTTTCATCTGTTCGGGGTTGATCAGTTTCTGGACAAGAGATTTCGTCTCATCGCTAGATTTTAATTTGTCGTTGGGATAAATGGTCACTGAATTGTTATGTTCGGGCTGTATGAAATTAGTAGGACTTTTCTTTACCATGTCTGCAAAGGAAGCCCCCGTCGTGGATGGTTTTACTGACTCCTGAATACACAGCTTGAGGTCTTGGAGCTGCTGCGAAAGTCTAATGTCTCCCTGTAAGGTCTCGACAGATGAATAAGCTTGCACGGTTTTCTGCTTAAGGGGCTGGTACGCCACTGCCATTTTAGATGTGCCATGTCCTACTTTTCGGCATAAATTACTGATACGTAATTTCTGTTCAGTGTTCAACTTTCCTGCTTCTGTAATGGCGCACACCTCATTTAAGCAGTCGTCAATTGTCTTCATCCAGTGTTAAATTTCTGGAGTTGAAATAAGGTCAGGCTTATCTTCGTCTACCTGGTGAGGCTGCGGCGCTGCTGGGCGGGGCGTGGGAACGGTCGCGGGCAGCGGGGAGCGCGCGGTCCTGCTACTCCGGTTAAACGGACTGTTTTCCATGTTCAAATATTTGAGATGTTACGTATGAACATTTCTCATATTAAGTACACTTAAAAACACCACAACACTTGACACATACCTAAACGTATGACACGATTACTTTTCTACCGACTTAGTAAAACAAGGTCACGAATCAGCATGCGATTATTCAATTATTTTTACAAATTATCGACACGTCTGTTCTTAACCAATGTATGTATGTATCGAAGATAATTTAGTTATTGTTTTGTTTTATTGTTTTGGCTTATGTTGTGAATATTTTGAATTTAATTTCCTTCCATTTCGTTTAATTTCATTTGTACAACTACTTGGTCGACTTACTTGCCCGTTCAAACGCTTCCTAGCTTCGAGAAAGCTCAAAAACTTTTCGTTTTTATGTCCCAGTCAAAAGTTCCGATCGGGACGTCGTTACTCGCGAGCTTTACGGCGGCCATATTGGGAGATACGGGGGGGATAAGTTACGCTTCCTACTAATACATATTATAATTGTTCCTCATGTGTTAGTATGATTGTGACTCATTTTTTCATAATTTAATCATAAAAATTATCCTTTAGATTAGAGATTTAGGTATTCAAATCTCTATTTTGGCCGTTTCCCTGTGACACATTTGAAAACCAAATTTGAATTTGATTCCTAGGCCACTATAGAGCCATGTCATAATACGAGTAAACCAATTTGTTTATCTTCTACGACATTAATTATTGTGTGATGTGTCATGATGACATCTCGATCTTTGCGAACATGCGTCAACGATAATGAATAGGAAAGGTGTTTGCTTGTGAATTAATAATAATAACTTGAATTGTCGCTGTCCGTCCGACAAAACGCTTCTAAACTTTTGACGTTTATTGCGTGTTGTGATCGGAAAAATGATAGGTCGTCGCTCCATCTTGTTGGAGGCCTACCTGCACTGCGTCTTCCGGTCCGCGGACGCCATTCGAGAACCTTTCGGCCCCAAAATCGGCTGTCGGTTCTACGAGCGATGTGCTGCATACTGCCACTTAAGTCTAGCGATTCTTCGAGCTATGTCGGTGACTTTAGTTCTTGCGCGGGTCTTATTTAAAATTTTTACTAAAGCTTTTAATTTCTCTTTAGTTGTGCATGACACGCTATCTTAACATTTGATATGGGGAAACACCGACGTGGAATTTTAATAAGAAAAACCTTCCCGCTAACAATTTTCTGCGAAAAGTTTTTTTGTAAAAGTATAACGAAAGCCGTTCCGTGTCTGGAGTTCAAATTAAAATTTTAACAAATTTTCTAGGAAATATCCAAGTTTCATGCAGCTCGCACTGCATGGGAACTATGTGATTATATTCTTCATTATCATAATTTCAGCCGAAAGACGTCCACTGCTGAACATAGGCATCCCTCAAAGTTCGCCAAACAGATCGGTCCTGCGCCATCCGCATCCAACGCGTTCCCGCAACCTTAATCATGTCTAATATATTGAGTCAGTATGAGTGGTGTTGGGCCGCAGTTCCCACGCGGGCCCAGTGCAGATTGGGAACTTCACACACACCATTGAATTTCTTCGCAAGTTTCGGCAGGTTTCCTCACGATGTTTTCCTTCACCGTAAAGCTTATGGTAAATTACAAGTAATTTCGCACATAAATTCCGAAAAACTCAGAGGTGCGAGGCGGGATTTGAACCCACGGCTCTCTGCTTGAGAGTCAAACCGCTAAGCCACCACAGCTCATAACAATGAACTGAAACAATTACTTTGCTCACCCGCGCAAAGTAATTGTTTCAGTAATTTAGTCATGTAGTCGCTTCATCTTGTTCTCCTACGTACACCGCGTCTTCCGGTCCGTGAACGCCATTCGAGAATCGTTTGACCCCATTGGTCATCAGTTCTATGAGCGATGTCCCACTGCCACTCGAGTCTGGCGATTCAGAGGCCCTACCACGAAGTGCATAATTCGAACTTCGTTTTGTGCCGACCCGCTCACGCTAATATGATTTGACACGAGAGTGAGAGGGATAATACGATACGAACTTCAATTTTCGAATGTCGTAGTAGCGCCTCAGCCTTGAA
Source organism: Archips crataeganus (assembly GCA_947859365.1). Classification (NCBI taxonomy): domain Eukaryota; kingdom Metazoa; phylum Arthropoda; class Insecta; order Lepidoptera; family Tortricidae; genus Archips; species Archips crataeganus. Next base: position 1,672,786 of record OX402071.1, on the reverse strand, counting down.
CGTTTTTCGGCTGAATTAATGACGATACCAAATTTCATCCAAATTCTTTCACTCTCTCCCTCTCTCTCTCTCTCTCTCTCTCTCTCTCTCTCTCTCTCTCTCTCTCGCTCTCTCTCACACACACACACACACACACACTCACTCTAACTAATATGAAAAAGGTGAAAGTTTGAGTGTGAGTTCACTTCACCATAAAATTCAAACTAAATTTAAAATATTATTTATTTTTATTAGCAGTTACGTCTGCTCACCGAAACTAAGATTTAAAAGCGAAAAAGTTTTCCGGGGGCTTACGCACGCCACTATTAATTGGCGTATGTAAGCGATTAAGAATTTCGGGGAAGTCGGTTGGGAGCGACGTGGTTCAATTGGTAGAACACCCAGGTTGGGGCGCATACCCAGGAGACGTGGGTTCGAATCCCACCGGCGCACCCGGAAAACTTTTTCGCTTTTAAACCTAAATTTCAAAATGTAGTTTCGCACATTATAGTACCTATAGTACGTATTTTTTGAGGCGTCCCGATCTCGTTAGCAGCCCACATTTCGAATAAAGCCATTGTATTCTATTATTTCCTCAAGTGCACAATCCTCAGTTTAAAATAAACAGAAATATATGATGAAATATCTCATTGAAATAACCACTTTATTATTTACACTAGAGAGTTAATTTTCCATGAAACTTTGTTGGCAGATAATATTTTACAACATTGAATGCGTCGTAGACATGCAGCCAATACAACCAAAACAAACAAACAAAGTTTCAATTAAAATTAACTCTCTACTGTACTAGGGGCGTTCAATAAAAAGTGAGAATGAGTATGTTATAAACAACTTTTACTAAATGTCATTTTATTTTTCGACATAGTCACCTTTTAGCATAATACACTTAGTATATCTTTTTTCTAAACTTAAAATTCCATTTTTAAAAAAAGGTCTCATCTTGAGTACTTAAAAAATCTTGTACTGCAGCGACTACCGCGTCGTCGTCTTCAAATTTCTGGCCTATCAGGTATTGTTTCAATCTCGGAAATAGGTAGAAATCACTGGGAGCGAGATCTGGTGAATACGGAGGATGCTTAAGGATATCGAACCCAGCATCACGAATTGCAGCCATTGCAACGGCGGACTTGTGTGCCGGGGCATTGTCCTGGTGGAACAGCACAACTTTCGAGAGTTTACCTCGCCGTTTTTCGCGGATCTCATTGCGCAAAGTTGCTATTTGTTTGGCGTATAAACTGCCCGTAATAGTGGCTCCATGCTCGAGATACTCAATCATTAATACCCCTTTACCATCCCAAAAAACAGAGCCCATGACCTTACCGGCAGATGGGCTCACCTTGAATTTCTTCGGAGTTGGAGATGATGGCCTTTTCCATGTCATAGACTGCAGTTTCGTTTCAGGGTCGTAATGATGGAGCCATGTTTCGTCCATTGTTATAAATCGCGCCAAAAAAAGTTCCCGGTCTTGCTGCATCAGGTTCAAAGCTTCTTGACAAATCTCTAGTCTACTTTGTTTTTGCGTGTCAGTAAGCATTCTTGGTACCCAACGCGCAGATACCTTTTTCATACCCAAGCGTTCATGTAAAATATTATGCACGCTCCCCGTTGAAATCTTTACATTTTCAGCAATAAAACGAACTGTGACACGACGATCCCCAAAACTGAGTTTTCGACTTTTTTCACAATTTCTTCAGTTACTGCTGTAGTAGGGCGTCCGGAGCGGGGGTCGTCCATTGTCGATGTTCTTCCACGTCTAAATTCGGCGCACCAACGTGCGACTGTCGAATACGGAGGAGCATTAGACCCTAAAGTGTCCCGCGAATCAAAATTGACTTGGTCCGTAGAAAAATTTTTCAAATACAAGTATTTGATAACGGCGCGCAGTTCAATTTTCTCCATTTTCGCTAACGTACTCAATAGCATTGCAAAGAAATTACCGTATATTTTTTTAAACAAAAGACAGTTAGTTTTTTTTTTCATAGCAACCAGCTAGATATATTAGCTTTACCGGCCAGTATTTAATTTCGTAATATTAAAAGAGTTTTCTCAAACATGCTATGAAATATTGACGTTTTATTCCTTAAAATACGCCACGAACTGTCACGTTGCAGGTGCGGCTAGACGAGAGGTCAATAATGGAATTTCATACAACATTGCTGGCCAAGGCCAGCAAAGTGATCGTCTATTGCTTTATGTGACACAGCACCATGACGTTTAATAGGTCGACGTGGTCGACGTGGATGGATGGATGGACGGACGGATGGACGGACGGACGGACGGACGGACGGAGGGATGGATGGATGTTGATGGATGGATGGATGGATGGATGTTGATGGATGTTGGTGGATGTTGATAGATGTTGATGGATGTTGATGGATGTTGGTTGATGGATGTTGATGGATGTTGGTTGATGGATGTTGATGGATGTTGATGGGTGTTGGTTGATGGATGTTGATGGGTGTTGGTTGATGGATGTTGGTTAATGGATGTTGATGGATGTTGATGGATGTTGATGGATGTTGGTTGATGGTTGTTGATGGATGTTGATGGATGTTAATGGATGTTGGTTGATGGATGTTGATGTATGTTGATGGATGTTGATGGATGTTGTTGGATGATGGATGTTGATGGATGTTGATGGTTGTTGATGGATGTTGATGGATGGATGGATGGATGGATGGATGTTGATGGATGTTCTTGTTCATGGATGTTGACGGATGTTGATGGATGTTGATGGATGTTGATGATGTTGTTGGTGATGGTGATGGTGATGGTGATGGTGATGATGATGGCGGTGATGATGGTGGTGATGATGATGATGCATGTTTGAGAAAAACTCTATACAAGCCTTGGCCACGAACAGGGATTGCCGGCCTCGTATCTCTAGATGGCCTCGTTAACACTCGGCCGGCAATCCCCTATTTCGCGGCCGCTGCAGTAATGTACTATTGCATCTCATTCTCACTTTATATTGAACGCCCCTCGTAAATAATAAAGTCGTTATTTCAATGAGCTATTTTATCTCATATTTACGTTCATTTTAAACTGAGGATTATTCACTTGAGGAAATAATAGAATACAATGGCTTTGTTCGAAAGGTGGGCTCTTATCGAGATCGGCACGCCACAAAAAATTCGTACCATACCCAAAAACTCAGAGACGCGAGCTTGGATTCGAACCCACGATCCTTTGGGTACGGACTCCTATAAACAAACTAAGAAAAACAACTTTCTTTTTTCACGACGTTGACTAAATGGATTTGAATTAGGGCTGGAGAGTGACGAACAGACGAAATTAAACTGTCTTATCTGATAAGGAGGATTTCGTCCATTTGTGTCGCCATCCTTGGGGAAATTCTTGGGAAATTTACTCATTAAAACGATTTGTATGATTATTCCCAGCCTTTAGATGCCGACTGTAGGATATTAAACATCCAAGACTCGAGCACAAACATTAGTATTTTGTAAGCTTTTGACTTGCAACCTATGTATATAATTAAGTATGTATGTATGTACGGGTCAAATCTTGGAAGTTGAATTTGATCCACTTCCAGTGGTCGGATTTTCTTGAAATTTGGTATACTTATGTAAGTTGGATGACAATGCAAGGACAGTCAACAAAAAGTACAGTCAGCGAAAAAGCTTGCATTAAAAATGAAATTTTTAACAAAAACTTATTTCCATAAAAATATCTGCCCCAAACGGGAATCGTACCCGGGACCTCAAGCTTCGTAGTCATGTTCTCCAACCACGGGGCTTCCGTCAGCCAGTAACAGAATATTTTAAAGTCTTATTTCACTGCATCAGGCCGCAGATTAATAATGATAAAGTTAGTTCACTCTGTTTTTAGGGTTCCGTAGTCAACTAGGAACCCTTATAGTTTCGCCATGTCTGTCCGTCTGTCTGTCTGTCTGTCTGTCCGCGGCTAAGCTCAGAGACTGTTAGTACTAGAAAGCTGTTATTTGGCATGAATATATATATCAGTCACGCCGACAAAGTGATTGAATAAAAAAAAGTAAAAAAAATTTTTTTAGGGTACCTCCCATAGACGTAAAGTGGGGGTGATTTTTTTTTCTCGGCTAACCCTATAGTGTGGGGTATCGTTGGATAGGTCTTTTAAAATCATTGAGGAGTTGCTAACACGATTTTTCTATTCAGTGATCTGTTTGCGAAATATTCAACTTTAAAGTGAAAATTTTCATTAAAATCGGCCCTCCCCTCTAAAATCTAAACTGTTGGGTGGAAAAATTTGAAAAAATTCAGAAGGGTAGTAAATATATCAAATTTACTAGGAAAATTATAGCGGCTAAGATTGCTTGGAAATTATTTGTAGTTTAAGAGTAAATAGTAGCCTAAGGTATAAAACATACCTAAACTTGGATGATTCCGTACACATACGAAATCCTTAGAAAAATATTACTTGATTTTTTCGTAATGGCTACGGAACCCTACCTTGGGCGTGTCCGTCACGCTCTTGGCCGGTTTTTACACGCTCTTACCGTACCGTACCTAGAAGTTGCTCGCACTATCTTCACATACTCGAACGTCGCTTCGAGTCTTCTGCGGTCGACGTTAAGTTCAATACCTTGTTGGGATGAAAGCCTTTTAGAAGTGAGGAATACTTGTATTTGGCTGGAATTAAATGTTTATCCTCGGTTTTTGTATTTGAAGGACAGAATCATACACAGAATCATATACAATAATATCAACGGTTTGATATTGTTAAACTGTAACTTTTAGTTCTGATGTTTTGCGATAGATGGCACTGTCTCGCCTACCAAAAATCGTAAATCGCGCTTTCGAGAGTTTTCCGCCAGCCTATAAAAGGGCTGTCAAGTTTTATGACCGTTTTTTGAGTAGCAAGTGCATTCTACGTTCAAACATGAAGTGAGTTTGCCCAGCACAAAAGCATGAATCTCAACCTCAAATTCAAGATTACGTATGTATTGGAAACCATTGTTGGGTTTTCCTCACTTCCTAATCCTGAAATGTTGCTTTTGTGGGTTATTTTTATGAGTCCTAGCAACTGGACTGCTGACTCCTTAATAACCAAAGCAACCGTTGTTTGAGTAAAAAGTACGTTCGACGTTCAAACAGATATTATTGTTTATATTTTCTAACTTGTCCCATTGATATAATGTCACCTATAAGATATCGATAAGTAATTATCAGAAGAAAGCATTGCATCGTTCGTTTACAAATCACACAAACCCAACTATCACCACCACTAAACTACACTGACGCGTTTCGAACTCAACCAGAGCTCATCTTCAGAGTGATACCGCAACCGTTCACTATGCTATCAAGTTTAACTGACAAACCAAAACAAATGTTTTTATCTGTCAGTGTAACTTTTCAAGTACCCACTTTATTTTCTCAAACAAACTACCGCTCAAAAATAAATGAACTTTTTTTTTGTTATGAGAGGGAGACAAACGAGCAAGCGGGTCATCTGATGGAAAATGATCACCGCCGCCCATAAATATTAACAACTCAAAGAGAGTCACTGATCTGTTGCCGGCCTGTAAACAAGGAGAGGGAATAGGGAAGGGGAGGGGAGAGGTATTGGGCCCCCGGCGCTCTCACTAACCGTACGAAACGCAGCAGCAGTACTGCTGCTTCCCGCCAGTGTTCTGTGAGAGGGTGGTACTGCCCCGGACGAGCCGGCCCATTCGTGATGCAGCGGCTAGCTACAACATGGCTCTACCACTACAAACACACATTTTTATTGTCTCATAAAACTAACCTGATTTTATATTTATTTAATGACAAGGTACTTATACTCGTAATTTATAGCCTTATTGTTTTCATTTAGATGTAGGATCTGTCACAAAAAATGGTAAATCACTGATTTGGTCGACCACACCTACGTCGTCATTCATCATTTCAACTGAAAGACGTCCACTGCTGAAGAACATAGGCCTCCCCCAAGGCTCGCCAAACAGATCGGTCCTTTTTTTTTTATTTTTTTTTTAAGGTCGGAATATGCGTTACGCATACAACCGCGCCGTCGGGACGGCGCGGAAGTTATGTGGGACTCACCTCCCCCGTAACCTCCTTCCCTAGTGGAAGGAGGGGGGGAGGCATGCCCACTAAAAACCCACCGGTATTCCCTATCTTGCCAATTGCGGATGCCATGGGAGAATTGAGAGTCACCATAGCATCCGCTGGCCGCCCCAGCCTATGCCGGGGCTCCCGCGCCAAGAGAGGGGGGACCGGAATACTTGGTCCCCCCCCCCTAGACGTGTGGGCTATTACGGCCGACAGGGGATCCCCATCCCCCGCCGGCTAGCACCACTAGGGAAGGTTGGCAGCGAACTGTCGCCGCCTCCTTCCCGTCCGTCTGCGCCGGAGCGGGTTCGCGAGGGGATCATTCTCGCGTCCCCGCCCCATCTCCTCCTTCTGCGATATGACGTCTTCGCAGAAGGGGGTGACGGCCTCCCAGGACGTCTCGCTCTCCAGTATCGCACGTACGACGCTGGGGAGCGAGAGGTCGCCGCCAATCGTCGCCACCAGGGTGCGGCGCCGATCAGCCCATGCGCTGCACACCTCCAAGGTGTGCTGGGCTGTGTCCTCGGCGGCGCCGCACTCGTGGCACGACGCCGTCTCCTTCCTTAAACAGATCGGTCCTGCGCCATTCGCATCCAACGCGATCGCGGGATCGCCTTAACCAGGAACCTTAACCAGGTCGACACTCCATCTTGTTGGAGGCCTACCCATTGCGTCTTCTGGTCCACGGACGCCACTCGAGAACCTTTCGGCCCCTGCGGCCGTCAGTTCTACGAGCGATGTGCCCTGCCCACTGCCACTTAAGTCTAGCGATTCTTAGAGCTATGGCAGTGACTAGTTCTTGCGCGGATTTCATCATAATTTCTAATGTGATCCTGCAGAGAAACTCCAAGCGTTGCTGCGCTCTCTCCATCGCACTCTGAGTAAATTTGAGCTTTCTTATGAGGCCCATCGTTAACCATTACCTACGTACATAATAATAATTTACCATGCAGCGACTCGTTTTCTCGTTTCCAATCCCAACATTTCTTCCCATGTCAATCCTTATGAAACTTTTGATACATTCCCATAATAACCTTTACTAAATAAAATCAAATATAGCGTCCGATATAATCCCATCACTCGATACGGGTCAGCATCTGACCCGATTTTTTCCCCAAAACGAAACTGCCCCTACCCGTACCTGCAGAACTCGACCTAGTTGAACAATTTTAATAAAATATCGAGGCGGAAAGGGACCTTTAAACCCTTGATCCGAAAGGAAAAAGTTACAAAGCCGGCCCTAATTGTGAAAGGCCGTTTAACGAAATTACAACCGTAATCTGCAATCCGTCGCGTCCCTTTGCACAGAAGTGGCGCAGATCGTTCACTGTGACATTAAAACGCAAACAACCTGTGTTACGAACTCATTTATTTTAATCTTTTTAACACACTTTTTTTAGTACAAATAAATTTAGTTGTGTCCGGGACATGGTCTTGCCAATGCTCTGATTGCTATCCTTTTATATTTTCCGTAACAATTTGCACCGAACGAAATGATAATTTTAAACAACGGAATCGTCATCATCCGTATTTTAAGAGGAAATAAACTGATTAACGTTTCTTACATACATAAACTGTCAAAATCATAATAACTTTTCCTTTGGGTTTTACTGCTATCGTAGTAAAGTTGATAAGTTAGTGTCAAAAAAGTACACACTTTTTGGCCTGATGATATTGAAGTTTTACCTGATCTAAAATTTAGGTCAAAAAAATATATATAAATATTAGAGGACAATCTTACACAAATCGACCTAGTCCCAAACTAAGCAAAACTTGTACTATGAGTACTAGACGACGATAAACATACCTACTTATATAGATAAATAAATACTTAAATACATAGAAAACATCCATAACTCACATCACACAAATAAATGCCCTTACCGGGATTCGAACCCAGGACCTCTTGCTTCGTAGGCAGGGTCACTACCAACTAGGCTAAAGCCGGTCTTTCTCCTTTCAGCTGTTCTACAAAGAAAATAAGTTTAATAAATGAAACTGTTGATGCACCACCTGCTGTAAACTAGTCCTTCCTTCTTTCTGGTTAAGGGTTGCCTGGAAGAGATCGCTCTTAAGCGATAAGGCCGCCTATTGCTTACCTTGTAACTTACTCTCTGTGTACCTGTTTTCTGTATTGCTTACTATTCCTGGTGTACAATAAAGAGTCATTGTATTGTATTGTATTGTATTGTGTTTATTGTAACAAAATTTATTAATTTAGAAGAATTTCTTCGTAAAAATACCTGCATTCAGAGTTTTATAAATTTCAGCTGATCCCTAATGTTTTCTTTTTTTATTCTTAGGATATCGGATATGTCATAAGAAGAGAAAATAAAAGTTTGTCTCATAACATGGATGAAGGAGCTAAGTGCGTACATAACACTTTCTTCTGTTACACTCACTCGCAAACTGGTAACCACTTCTAGAGTCATGTGCCCTTAGCACGTTCATTCACGTAGAACGTAACTTATTCTTGTACATAGAACTAAATGAACTAAAACAATTACTTTGCTCACCCGCGACCTTACAATAGTTACGTTTATGCAAGAAATGTGCGTTCATGCAGTTCCTCCACCTCCACACTGTACGAACACACACAAATCACATAAACCCAACCATCACCACCACCAAGCTACACTGACGCGTTTCGAACTCAACCAGAGCTCATCTTCAGAGTTACCACAACCGTATGCTATGCTACCAACTGTTAAACTAACAAACCAAAACAAATGTTTTAACTTGTCACTGTAACTTCTCAAGTACCCACTTTATTTTTCTTATTCTCAAACTACCCCACAAAAATTAACTTTTATTGACATATTATAAAACTACCTTGAATTTTTTTTTGTTTATTTATTTATAAGGCATATTTAATTAATACTAACTGTTCAAATTCGACCCAAGCCGCAGTAAAGGAGAAGATACTAAATTTACCTGTTCATTAATAATAGACCCCATAGTGTTGTACCTAATTATTTCCATGCATTCCAGAGCATCCAGACGCAACCCCTTGCCGCAATAATGTAACACTTCATAAGAATCTGAATCTAACAATGAATGATTTGATTCCAACAAATGTTTTGCAAAATTCGATCTATCTGGATGCTCATTCCTATATGCCGAAACATGCTCTTTAAATCTAGTATTAAAACTTCGCCCTGTCTGTCCTACGTATATCCCATTGCAGTCATTACAACAACAATACAATTAGTCTTGTACATAGGTCCTTCATATACTGGGCTTAAAGCTGTTATAGTTTAAAAATATGAGAACTGAAGTCTTTCGGTGTTGCATTATTACTTATCACCTTCATTTATGGCAAAAAACCGAAAATGGAAAAAATGCGACATACCCCCCTTCATCCATTCATGTCTTCAATTATAATAACTAAGTATGGATGAGACATATTTTATATCGGAAACTTAAAAAAGGTTATCGCAGTTCTTAATCCCGTAGAAAATTATGGCTTATGTAGATATTGTTACTTATGTGAAATAAAGACTTCTTATCCTTATTCTTATATATTTATTGGTGTCAACAGCGTTTTTTACTTCACATAGAAATATCTTCTGCTGCAAATCCCTGTGGAATCTCTGGCACAATTACACAGGTACTGCCGGTTGATTCGTGACGGGCAGCCCGCTGAAGTACACGATCCGTTCTCAGGGTTCCGTACCGTTAGGATGCCAACGGGACCCTATTAGGGATCCGCTGTCTGGTCCGTCCGTCACCGGCTGTACCTTTTAAATCGTTATAGGTATATGATCATTATATGATGACGCGTGCCGTGATTCTTATTGCAATATCATTAATGTCTAATTTTGACAAATGCATGCGTCTTCTTGAATGACACTTGCTATAAGTATATTAATGAACTGAAACAATTACTTTGCTCACTCGCGACCTTACGATTGCTACGTTTATGTATAAAATGCGTGTTCATGCAGTTCCTCTACCTCGACACTGTACAAACACACACAAATCACACAAACCCAACCATCACCACCACCAAACTACACTGACGCGTTTCGAACTCAACCAGAGCTCATCTTCAGAGTACCGCAACCGTTCACTGTGCTACCGAATGTTAGACTAGGTACAAACACTTAGCGCTTTTTAGTTGACCGAGTCCTAAACTAAGCAAAGCTTGTATGTACTAATTGCACAAGACGTCGGATGAACATACTTATAGCGATAAATACAATTAAAATACGTATTAAACATCCATTACTCGTGCATAAACATTTGTATTTTTTACACAAATATCTGCCCCGACCGGGAATCGAACCCAGGACCTCAAGCTTCGTAGTCAGGCTATCCAATCGTCAAAAAAGGTTTAGATTAAGGACTGGTTTTTCAGTTATCAGTATTTGTAAGTTCTGTTCTTTTTTTCCTATGACTCGAGAAAAGGAAACCGATAGTTTTAACTGACGGATACTTTTATCTGGAGATCGAAAAATCGGCCCTTAATTAAAAAATATTTATTACATTTTTCTACAAATATTTCTGTTAATTTTGTGTGTAAATAAATACCTAGAACATATGCGTACAATGCTACTGTAATCCCTATCATACAGGTTTCCCCGTGAGGTTTCTTGAAGGAAAAGCTCTTAGTAAATTTCAAATATAATTTCGTACGTAAATAATATATTACCAATTCAGTTCAATTCTCTCTTTCTCTCTCCGTCTACCTCTGTTTTCCTCCCTCCATCTTTATTTCTGTCCCTCATAATCACATTGTGAAATAGGTAACCAAAAACTTAAGTACGAGGTAATACACAGTGACATGGTCTTAATCGCGCTCACTTTTGCAACCGTTTGTAATTCGCTTTCCATGTTCAAAGGGGACTTTAATTAAAATGCCTTTGCTCTTAAATAATTATAATTACTGTCCACGACCTAATTACTAATTTATTCATATAAATACCCCATTAACAGCGATATTCCTTTTAATTAGGAGTTAATTTATAATAAATGAAGATTCATGGGGATGATAAAAGTTCAAGGTGTAATTTGCTGATTAAAGTTAAACAGTTTGTTACAACTAGCTCTAACTCGCGGCGTTGTCTGTAGAATACTTTTGTCGCTATCCCGTAAAATTACGCTATTTTTCGAAAAACCGATGTATTCAGATCAGTGTGTGTTGCCAGTGATGACATATGGATCCGAGACGTGGTGCTTCACTATGGGCCTGATGAATAGGCTCAGAGTTGCTCAACGAGCTATGGAGAGGGCTATGCTCGGAGTTTCTCTACGTGATCGAATCAGAAACGAGGAGATCCGTAAAAGAACTGGGGTTACCGACATAGCAAAACGGATTAGCTCGTTGAAATGGCAATGGGCAGGCACCCGCAGAACAGATGGCCGTTGGGGCCCAAAAGTTCTAGAATGGAGACCACGGACTGGCAAGCGCAGCGTGGGACGTCCACCGACGAGATGGACGGACGATTTGGTGAAGGCCGCAGGTTCAGGGTGGATGCACATCGCGTCCAATCGTAATGATTGGGCATCAATGAGGGAGGCCTATGTCCAGCAGTGGACGTCCTACGGCTGAAATGATGATGATGATGATGATGATGATGTATTTTATTCTCCAATGCACAAACTCTCTGCGCAAAGAAAGAGTATGGACTATGGTCTAGGGACCAATAACGAGAAGTCATAATACTTGGTATGGTAGGTCTAAGAGTAGGTCGTAGGCTATTTTTTGTATAGCTACCCCTATTCTTCGCAGACGGAGTCGCGTGCAACAGCTAGTCTAATATATAAAAATCTCGTGTCACAGTGTTTGTTATCGAATTCCTCCGAAACGGCTTGACCGACTTTTATGAAACTTTTTCTCTATATTCGGTAGGTCTGAGAATAGGTCGTAGGTTATTTTTAACCGATTAAAAAAAGGAGGTTCTCAATTATATTATTGGAAAGGTTTTTCATATCCTACAACTTTTTGTATGGCGGGTATCCAACTCCAACTAGTGGAGGTAGGCAGTCAGCTCAATCACAGGTCAGTTTTATGTAAGAAAAAACCGGTTGTCTGTAAAGTCGGTTTACGGACGATAGTTTAACGTGACAACGTCATAGCAAAACATTCAAAAAAACAAAAATGAAATCCCCTTTAATACCGCCGCACCCAAGCACCCCGCATTATACATCCTGGCGCGCGCTGCTCTCTTGTACATCCTGGCGTTCACTGCTGAGCTCTCTTGTACGGGACATGTACGTACATGTACGTTACATTGCGTCATCCTTTTTCGTGGATGCAGCCGGCGTTTATCGATTTATTAGACGTTGTCACGTCAAAGAAAACCTATTCCTTTTGTCGCTTCTTACGACATCCACGAAAGAAATGGAGAGGAGTTATTCTAAACCCGACACCACACAGGTAGAATTAAATGTTAGTTTTAGAAATACTCACCAGTGTTTCGTTTTCTACAGACACTTAGTTCAGGCCTCTTAATTTCATAATTAATAAACTATTTCAACTAAAATTAACATGTTAATTCAATTCAAGCAGTCCTCACGAAGTCTCTCGGTGAACTAACTCACTCAATTAATTTCTCCCCACTAAATACAGGCACATTTTGTAATTAATCATTAAATTTGGTAATTCAGTCTCTAACGGGCCATTTGGCGAAGACAAAGAACATTTTTGATGTGTTGCCTATAATTTTGAATTTATCTAATTTGGGTAGAGTATCAGATTTTTGATTGTATTTTAAATCTAACGTTGTTGCTTTGAAATTTTCTTCAATAAAACAATCAAATAGATTTTTAATCCAGTCAAATCTAATCAATAGAGATCGTAAACTACTAAGGCACTAGTTCCACCAAGGGAGAGAAAGCGATAAGCTATCGACTATTTTCTAGCTCAAGAAACGAACAACAGATATAGATCCCGTGTCGGTAAAAGAGAAAGACATATTTGTAGTTGATCGCTGGCTGTTCACACAGCCGGCGAGGACTCTCCCTTCACTAGTTGATCGCAACGATAAAAGCTATCAATGATAAAACTCGCGCAGCGGTACCTCGCTCAGCGATTCTCGCTTGGCCGTTTTAACTCACGCTGAGAAGCCAACCAGCGATCATTCTTCTGTACAGCGTGGAGCCCCGCCCGAGAGAGTGGTGCGAGTAATCGCCCGTCGCACTCGAATACTCGCTTATAGCCGAGCGACAAAACTATCGGAACTACACACTCTCTTCTCGCTGCTCGCAAACTCGTTTCTAGTTAGCCTCTAATCGCTTCTCGCTCATCGTCGGCAGTGAGGACGGTGCCTTAGACTAGATTCCTAAAAAGTTGTCAGTGATGTCAGGAAATCACGCCTAAATTATGTACATGTAATAAAATATTAATAATAGTAAATTTGTTTATTAAAATAAATCTAATTTACAAAAATTATGGCTTACCAAGCGGTCCCACACTAGGCAATGCCTGTCACGTGGTGACCGGATTCGGATTACAATTTTACATTACAGAATTAAAATAAGTAGGTACCACGATTAAGTACATACAAAGTTGGTAGGTACTCTTAAACAACTACGAGAGAAACAATAATGTTAATAAAGTATGTATAGTATAAATTTATCATTTTAGTATTTACTGTATGAAATTAGGGTAATTAACTTGAAATCTATACTTAGAAGTGACGTCACGGGTCACTCACGCGTGGTTTATCTTTGGCTTCTTTTATTTGGTTCACAAAAGAAAAAGTACGTGCTCAGTATTTCTTTGATACCTTATCTAACTGAAGTAACGGACTAATTATTACAATGTTTTTGTTCAGGACTTAGTTGAAATTAAATCACAAACACAAACGGGTGAGGGTCGGTCAAGGAAGAAACCAACGGGTAAAAACATAAAAGACCGACCTAAGCACCCCCCAGTGCCCAGCGGGAGAATACATGCTCCTCTTCCGGCCTCTGGCGACTCATTCAAAAAAAAATCACAAACACAATGTATGGACACCTCAAATTAAAAGATTAATTTAAATAAATGAGTTGGTGCAATATATTGTCCATTGAGACATTAATTGACACATTAATGTTGTATCACCATTTTGATTTCACCCTGTATAACATATTTTGTAAAAGAATAAAAAACAATAAATTGTGTCCGGAAAGTTAAATTGTATACAGCTCTAGAGATTAACTTAAAATTACACCTTTAATGCGGCGAAAATACGTAATAATACTCATAACAGGCGCTAAGTCCGTTTCCAACTAAACGAATACTTACCGCTTTTTCTCGAGCTTTTTGTAATTTTATATTTTCCTACAACACAATGAAATGAGTCAATTATTTAGCTTAAAAAGGGAAAAAAGCCGCGTTTGCCTAGTGGTTTGACCCATGGCCTATCAAGCAGAGGGTCGTGGGTTCAAGGCCGGACTCGCACTCACAGTAATCTGCCATCAGTGGTTATTAACTAATGTTCTCTCTCTTGTTCACAGAGCAAGCATCGGCCTTGGTCGGCGAGACAGCATCTCTCAAATGTCGTATAGACGTGGCAGCATGCGGGGAGATGCATAGCGTGAAGTGGTATAAGGACGACGTACGGATATACGTGTTTTCGGCATCCAAAAGCTCGGCCATCAACCGGCCTGAGGGCTCCATGATGGAAAGGTCAGTGTCTTTATTATTAAAAAAAATTGTGGTATTGTGGAAAAAAACCGGCCAAGTGCGAGTCGGACTCACGCACGAATCAAGTTTTTTGTATGGGAGGCCCCCCTTAAATAGGTATTTGTTTTATTTTAATTTAATTATTTATTTTTAAAGTGTATAATATAACTAAATATTCTGTGAATATTTCAAGCGTCTACCTGTTGCCGTTATAATATCGAGCAAAAACGAGTAAAAAAATCACATTTGTAGTATGGGAACCGAAGCAACCGAAATACATCATCTGTAAAAATTTCAACTGTCTAGCTATCACGGTTCCTGAGATACAGCCTGGTGACAGACGGACAGACGGACGGACAGCGGAGCCTCAGTAATAGGGTCCCGTTTTTACCCTTTGGGTACGGAACCCTAAAAACGACTGTGTCAAGTATATTGCGGCGCATTCTTCTTTGCAATCAAGGTCTTTCGGGAAGCGCTAATAGACTCGAAAAGAACTCATGTAAATGAACCCTAAACGGCCTATTTTTAACTTCGTCGTACTAGACACTCAAAGAACTGCAATCTGGCTATTTTCAAGTCTAAGGGTGAATGAGCATTTACTAGGCAAGCGTGCTCCATCGTAGGTCTCATCGTCGCTTTCCATCAGGCGTGATTGTGGTCAAACGCAAGCCCATATTGTATAAAAAAAACCGAGGGCTGTTGGGATCAAAGTGATTTTGAGTGGTGAGTATAATATTGGAAAACGCAGCGTGGGTACTGGGTAGGTTTTGTACTGTACAGGTTGCATGAGTACTTGGTACTGCTGCTTAAAAACTTGGTATCGTATAACGTGAGGCGATATTTCACGCCAGAACAGCTTTTTACTTTTTACAAAGCACTGGTTGGATCGTCTATAGAATACTGTTGCCGACTTTGGGACGGTTCCGCCAAGTACCGTATCACTTGAATTCGTTGGACCGTCGAGCTCGAAGCTAGGCTCATTGGTCTTAGTTCGTCGATCGGAAACAGGCTACAGAGTCTCGAACACCGTCGTGGAGTTGCTCGTCTGTTCTTTACCGGATATATTTTAATGAGTGTGCGTAGGAATTACATGATTTGATTCCTCCATCTCCATTTTACCAACGGACATCCAGGCAGGGGCACCATCTTCACACTTATGTAATTAGTATTGCGTTGGTCCTGTCAATTATGATGATGATATTCTTATAATAGGTATGCTAAAATACTATCATCATCAGTAACCAGCAAGAACACGTCTACTTCTTGTCCTATGACAATACCTTCCCCAAGAATCTCCGCGTCAATTACTTTGATAAATTATCATTATTTCTGCATCAACCACCCCTAAGTTGCATTGTCATTATATTGATGATACTATTATCCCCCTTTGAAGCTGTCTATAATATCACCGCTAATGGAAGCCTTCAAACAATGATACTGCTAACTGATTTCTATTTTAAACACTAACCCCCTTTGCAATAGACACCCTGCTGTCTAGACAAGTTATCAATATTTCAGTTCGACTGTACTTTAAAGTATGTATACCCTATGTTAGAGCGATAAGGTCTTAAGTAAGCTCAGACTGCGGTCGAAGAACTGATAGAATTTGTAATGAAGGTTGGCATTTGGTATTGTGTTAGGTATTACCTTATGTAGTCTATGATTAATTAGTAATAATTAAACAGTCGATCCTCCTAGTATTTAGCATAAAGTCGAATGTTTGTGAGTACACATACATATTCGCGTATATAGCATGTCTGTGTTTGTTAGTATTTAACGCTAAGACGGCTAGACGGATTTGTATGAATTTTTGGACCTATCTAAATAAGTGGGTCTCTGGCATTTTTATCTTGATTATTGTAGGAACTAATTATATCACTTAAAAATAAATAGTACATATATAGATGAACAGAAAAAGTGCAAAGGTGAATTTATCCCTGACGAGGGGTCTTTTCCAACTAACTTAGTGAACATAATAAAATTTACGAATTTAAAGCGAATGCAACATAAAAGGTGGAGTAAGCTTTAATGTTTTATGTTTATGTTGTTGTTGTGTTGTGTTGCTTTAGTGTTTGTTGTTTGTGTGTGTGTTTAATGTTTGTGTTGTTTGGATCTGTGTTTATGTTCTATAAACGTAAGAATAGATGCGCTATAAGTATTAGTGAATAATAAAACTACATTCTTTTCAGCGCAACTCCGTCTAGTTTTTATTTCACGGCTTCAAATAACCCACCAAGACTGCGTGGAACACTTATATTTGTGCTAGTTCATCACCAGAGCAAAGCTGTGATCGGATTCATTAGGTCATAAGCCCGTTCGGATTTATTAGCAGGCGATAATGGACTGCCCCAAATTGAGCACGTTTACCCTAATTTAAATTACATTCCCGATGGTGCTAGTTGGAATGTTCGCGTGCGAGCTAGCGGCGGTTAAATAATTTACTACTATTTACAATATTTCTCGTTAAAATACCAATCATCATTCGTAATAATTTCAGCCGTAGGACGTCCACCGCTGGATCATAGGGATAGGGATCATTGACGCCCAATCATTACGGTTGGAAGCAACTTGCATCCACCCTGAACTTGCGGCCTTCACCAAATCGTCCGTCCATCAAAATTATAAAAATAAACAATAAATTAATAAAGTAAATAAATAAAATATAAATATTAGGGGACAATCTTACACAAATCGACCTAGTCCCAAACTAAGCAAAGCTTGTACTACGGGTACCAGACGACGACAAACATACTTAATACTTACTACTTAATACTTAAACACATAGAAAACATCCATAACTCAGGAACAAACATTCGTGCTCATCACACAAATAAATGCCCTTACCGGGATTTGAACCCAGGACCTCTTGCTTCGTAGGCAGGGTCACCACCAACTAGGCTAAGGCGGTCGTTGCATAGGTGGGCGGTGAATAGTTTGCGCGAGAGACACTTCCAAAGTGGTAAAATGTGCCCCCTGTAACTTCCAAAATAAGAAAATGATAAAACTAAAAAAAATATACGATGTAAACTTCCACCGAAAATTGGTTTGAATGAGATCTAGTAAGTAGTTTTTTTTAATACGTCATAAATCGTAAACCACAATTTTTTATAGATAATGGTACGGAACCCTTCGTGCGCGAGTCCGACTCGCACTTGGCCGGTTTTATCCTTATTGATTTCCGTATTAAATTCATTTGGAAAACTAACCCACCCACATTTACAATCGAGGCCCAATGATTTAGAACCATAAATATTTGATAGGTAATGCTGCGGTTGTTGCAAGCGTCTGTTAGCGGCTGGAAATAGAGCAAACAGTAACGTTAGGTAACTACTAATGTGTTGTTGTATTTGCTAGTTGCTGTATAATTATTTATGATACATAAGTATATCTTATGGTTCGATAAAGGCCCAGATAAGATGTCATCATCATCGTCATCATCATTTCAGCCCAAAAACGTCCACTGCTGCACATAGGCCTCCCCCAAGGCTCGCCAAACAGATCGGTCCTGCACCATCCGCATCCAACGCGATCCCGCAACCTTAACCAGGTCGTTGCTCCATCTTGTTGGAGGCCTACCTACACTGCGTCTTCCGGTCCCTGGATGCCACTCGAGAACCTTTTTGCCCCATCGGCCATCAGTTCCACGAGCGATGTGCCCTGCCCACTGCCACTTGAGTCTGGCGATTCTTCGAGCTATGTCGGTGACTTTAGTTCTTGCGCGGATTTGATTATGAGATGTGATAACTTATGAAACCCACTAACTTCCCATATTAGTACATTTTTCAAGTGTGTCATAAATTCTTCCGATTCTCGGAATCAGTTGAAGAAACTTTCCGAGATCACAGATCATGTCTCAGCAAATATATCAGGGTGTTCTAGCGTAATTTAGACCGTAATTCGTATCAAATAAGTGCCGTTTTACCCTAATGGCGGTCACAAATCAAAGTCAGGTAGCTCTAATGTTCTGAGGATTTACTGAAATACCCTCTGATTTATACAGTTGGTGTTTGGAAAGGGACACACAAGAATCTAGGTCAGGTAATATTCTACGTCTAAATTATTCAATGAAACCTTGCTAACTTATCTAGTGCACGTGATTCTCCTGTAAGAAAAACTGCATGCATTTTTAATATAATCCTTTCTAAGTTAAGGTTGAAGTATCTTTTTCTATTTTTTTTTTTTAACTTCATTTTTTTATTACTTTTACGGTCATCCCGTGAAACCATATACACTGACGAGCAAAAATAAAGGGTCGGTTACAAAAATGACGATAACTACAAAACCCGCTGTGATAGCTTCTTCGAGTAAACTGAGTTTAGTAAAGAGTTTTAATCTTAACAAGAAAAAGTTTAATTGAGAATAAAACTCTTTACTAAACTCATTTTACTCGAAGAAGCTATCACAGCGGGTTTTGTAGTTATCGTCATTTTTGCAACCGACCCTTTATTTTTGCTCGTCAGTGTATTTCAAACTAAATACAAACTGAAATATAGATGCACAGAAAAAAGACCAGAAAGAAGAGGCGCTTTATCACTGCATAATGTGATTATAACAGACTGAAGTGTACGATGTATGGGAAAAATACGTCGCTAACTTCTAGACCAGTGATGGTGTAGGGGTAAGCACGCAGTTCGGAACGCTGAGGACCTGGGTTCGATTCCCAGCATTGGTCTTTTTTCTGGGGTTTTTTCTGTGCATCTATATTTCAGTTTGTATTTAGTTTGAAATATAATCCTTTCTATCCAACCATAGAGCCGTGGTGGCCTGGTTTGATCTATGGTCTCACAAGCAGACAGTCGTGGGTTCGAGTCCGGGCTCGCACCTCTGAGTTTTTCGGAATTTATGTGCGAAATTGCACTTGTAATTTACGGTAAAGTAAAAAATCGTGAGGAAACCAGCATACACCTGAGAAGAAATTCAATGGTGTAATGTAAAGTTCTCAATCCGCACTGGGCCCGCACGTGAACTATGGCCCAAGCTCCCTCAATCTGAGAGGAGGCCTGTGCCCTGCACGGGACGTATATAGGCTGAAATGATGATGATGATGATCCAACCATACTAATATTATAAATGTGAAAGTGTGTCTGTTCGCCTATCTATTACCTTTTCACGCTTAAACCGTTGAATCGATTTAGATGAAATTTCGCATGCGGATTTGAGATCCCGGGAAGACAAACGATAGATTTTATCTCTTAAAATTGCACAGTTCATTCGAATTCATCAGTTTCATCACAGAAAGAGTCACGGGCAACAGTTAGTATAAAAAATAATTCTAATTATCGGTTCATCCGTTTAAGAGCTATGATGCCACAGACGCACACACATAGCGGTCGAACTTACAACACCCCTCTTTTGTGTCGGGGGTTAATAAAATAACCTGGACTCGCTATTATAATCTGGATATCTTTAAGGTCAAAGTGAACAGACACCTTCTAGGCAAGCGTGTACCATCGTAGGCCTCATCTTCGCCTTCCATCAAGCGGGATTTTGGTCAAACGTAAGCCTATTTTTTAATAAAAAAAAAAACTTATTAAAATACATATAAAATAATTTGTTTCTGTGGCAGTCTTCTTTCATTCGTAAAGCTCTTATTCTAGATATGGGATAAAGTTTGAATACATTTAGGGAATACTAGAAAAGGATCGACTTTTGTCCTCGTCAATGTGGAGGTTACGCTTGTTCGGGAGGATTTAGGAATTGCTATTTGGAATCGTGATCGAGGACTTTTTGTAACTTGAGTTTTGGAACTGAATTATCTTATTTCAATATCAAACGCATTCCTAGAGCTAAACTAAAAATAAAAACAAAAGGTCATAGTTCCATATTTATTTAATTACTAGATGTTGCCCGCGCGACTCCGTCCGCGAAGAATCATCTTCTTCTTAAATTGAAGAGCTATGCCCTTGTCGGTGGAGTAACCGCCACTCCGCGCGGTCTTCGGCCAGCCGTCTGACTTCCTGATACGACATGACACCCACTTTTTCCTTCTCCTGGTTCAAATAGGTCAATCTTGGCCTTCCTCTGCCTCGTCTTCCTTAGGGGTATAAAAATAGCCTACGAACTATTCTCAGACCTACCAAATATACACAAAAGAGTTTTATAAAAATCGGTCAAGCCGTTTCGGAGGAGTTCGATAACAAACACCGTGACACGAGATTTTTATATATTAGATTATAGTTATGTTAGGTTAGTTTATCTCTATCCAATTTTATGGGATAAAAAACTATTCTGTGTTCTTTAAACTATCTCTGTATCAAATTTCATCTAAATCTGTAAACCGATCTTGAAAGCCGATGTACTCCTGAGGGCGTATTGTCTAACTCGCGGACGTTTGCCTTGTCTTTCGCTATCTCTTTCTGTCACCGTCTTATACCGTTTGACAGAAAGAAATAGCGATTGCGAAAGCAAGCGTAAGCGCTTTAGACAACAAGCCTACTGTTCTTGTGCAGCGCCCTCTACTCTTGTCTAAAGTAAAAAATAAATAACGGGAAAAATATCATATTTCAGACATGGGAGCCCCTTTTCTCCCATAATCTTTTTTATCCGAATTTTGAAAGTCAGAAATCGATGTCTATAATATTCTTGCTCATAAATATCGATGGTCATAATTTTTTTAAAGCATATGGCTTAATAGTTCTAACTGCAATGATCCATTATCCTATTGATCATAACTTTAAAAAGTCATAATATTGATATCAATAAAATTTAACGGAATATCGTTGATTATTCAGAAACATTGTAAGGCATATATCTTAAAGTAATAATTGTTTTCAGTCATAATTTTGCATTACCTAAAATGCACTAAGCATATACATCTAAATCTACAACATCTAAAGGAATATCGATAATTTATTCAGAAACATTGGCATATCGCTGGTAGCGAGCGAGCGAAGCGAGCGAGCAAGACCTTTCAGGGCAGAAGCAACTCGGACAGGTCAGGTTCAGAAGGCGTAGGTCAGGCGGGAGCGAAGCGTAGCGTAGCTCCCGCCTTAGCCTTCGATGTTAGGTATTTTTTATGACAGCACAGAAAAGGATTATTACCTTTAATATTATGAAATGTCATACAACCATGACACTGAATGTTATTACAAAGTAAAATTATGCCTAAAAATAATTATGACCTGCGAGAAAAGACCATGCAATCTAATACTTTTAAACGAGCAATTCTTGTATATATATAATCAGGATCTTGGAAACGGCTCCAACGATTTCGATGAAATTTGGGATGTGGAGGTTTTCGGGGTTGAAAAATTGATCTAGCTTGGTCTTATCTCTGGGAAAACGCTTGGTACCGAGTTTCAACCCGAGCGGAGCTCGGTTGCCCAGGTACTAATTATTATGAGTGACTTTATTACCTTTAACATTATGAAGAGTGAGTGATGCATTCATGACTGTGAATGATATGGCTTTACTTATTGTTCCTTACAATAATTATGACTTAAGAAAATCGTAACTCCAATTTATGTTCTTTAATATTATGACTTCCGATAATATGACGAAGAAAAATTATGACAGAAAACGTTATGGGCTTGAAAATTCGGAACAAAATTTTATGGGAGTCATTATAGACTCTTCAGACACATTTCGCCACTGCTAGTATAGTTGCGAAATGTTTTCCCATGACAGCGCCTTTATGACATTGTCATAACGTTGTATTTTGCTTGGCCTGTGGAAAAACACTTCGCACTCTACTATAGTCCTTTATGGACCATGTGAACAATGATTAAACCTGTTTACTGGCAACACATCGTTTAGGAGCGATCTCGAACAAAGATCAATATTTCCCGCTGTAAACATGGGGAGCTACCAACAGCGTTGTTTGTTGTTGCAACACTCGCACGGCAGGCTCGAATAAGGACGGGGGATTACCTAAAACATTCCTTAATATCCTTGTACTGATACAAATTGTTATAAAATTAATATGTACAGGCAAAAAGCCCCGACATTGACTGACTAGTTGGTAAACGAATGAGTTCATTAAATCACTGACTGACTGACTCATACGCCCAGCTCAAAATTTTTGCCCTAGATTGCTGATTAGTCTGATGCAGGGAAAGATGGTACAGAAAGTTTTAACCCACCTGCTACTGTTCGTAATTTAGCCAGGTAATACGCATTATTAAGGGTTGACTGGTAGAGATCCCTTAAAGGGATAAGTTCGCCTTTGTACATGCATTTCAGCGGTTGTCAATAATGTATTTCTTTTTTTTTTCCTTGTTTTTGTACAATAAAGAGTTTACATACATACATACATACATATTATGGAGGGATGACCTACATATTTATTACGTAGAATGACAGGAGCTCCCGCTTGATAGGCCAGAGTGTAGCAAGAGAGGAAAGGCCTTTGCCCAGAAGTAGGACAAACAAGCAGGCTTATTAAAAAAAATCCCGCTCAGTAAAACAAAACACAACGCGTTTTCGGTCTTCCTTCATCAACCGTACAACTAAAAAGTGGAATTTCCTACCTGTGTCTGTGTTATCGGACCGCTACTATCTAGCCATTTTCATGTCTGAAGGATTGAATATTTACTAAACAAGCGTGCTCCATCGTAGACTTAATTTTCGCTTTCTATACAACGTGATTGTGATTAAATGCAAGCCTGTATTGTAGAAAATACTACACGGCCAAATTACGAACAGTCGCAAGTGCCTTAATAATTCCGCGTTAGAAGTGTTTTAGTTCCCATCACTAACAAAGCCTTGTTGTCCTCTGTTCATCCGAAAACAAACAGAACTGTAGTTAACAGTGTATTTTAAGCACTATCGACTCATGACAAGCTGCCGCACCTTATTGTAAGGCTGTGCCAAAATGATACGTTTTGTAAAGAGATGGAGACATTTCGTCATCATTGTTTCAGCCGAAAGACGTTCACTGCTGAACGTAGACCTTTTTTTAAGGCGCGGAAAATGCGCCTTATCCATTCGTCTCTGTTCAGGGAAACAGAGGGTATGTGGGGCTCTCCCACAAGGGGCCTACCCACTAAAAACCGCACGGATTCCTTCATTGCCATTGTGAACGCCACGAGAGCATGGAGAGGCGGTGACGCCCACTGACCGCCCTGAGATGGGGCTCCTCTGTCGACACCGTGCAATGCGGGCTTGGCTTTCCCCGGCCTCTCCTGCTGGTGTCGGAACTGAACAAAGACCTGCCCAAAGGTTCGCCAAATAGACCGGTCTTGCGACATCAGTATCAAACTCGTTCCGCCAACCCCTACCACGTTGTCGCTCAATTTCGTTGGAAGTCTACCTACACTGCGTCTTCTGGTTCATGGAAGCCATTCGAGAACCTGTTGGCTCTATCGGCCATTAGTTCTACGAGCGACATTTCCTGTCCACTGCTACTTGAGTAAGAAGATTCTTCGAGCTTCGAATGTGGTACTTGTTGTAGCTCGGAAACTTGCTATACTTAAGTGCCACTAAGCAGTGCACATTGGTTGTAGAACCGATGGTCTATCAGGCAGTTAAGGGTCTAAAGAGGCGACCGAAAGCCAAAAGACGTGGCGAAGAAAAGCTTTAACTAGATGAACCGACGATTTGATAAATAAATAAGTAAATATCACCGGACAATTGTTTTATGGGTACCAGGTAACGAATAAAAATACTATATAGATAGATACATACTTACATACATAAAACTTAAACACCCAAGACTCGAGAACAAACATTCATATTTCCTAATACAAATATCTGCCCCGTCACGGGAATCGAACCCGGGACCTCAAGCTTCGTAGTCAGGTTCTCTAACCACTAGGCCATTTTGGTCGTCGAATGTTGCCAGATTGGCTTTACACAACAAGTTTAGAACTGGAACGTTCCGACACGAGCTCTGTTTGTGAAACGAAATTAGCGCACTTAGACAACAGAGGGGCTAATAGCGGTGATGTCCTGTTTAAATTGCTGCCGCTTGTTGTAAATAGACGAATGTTGCCAATGGAAATTATAGGGTGGAAGTATTTCAAATTGCATCATCAACATCATCACCCCAGCCTATATACGTCCCACTGCAGGGCACAGGCCTCCTCTCAGAATGAGAGGGCCTGGGCCGTAGTTCCCACGCGGGCCCAGTGCGGATTAAGAACTTCACACACACCATCGAATTTCTTAGCAGGTTACCCCATTATGTTTTCCTTCACCGTAAAGCTCATGGTAAATTTCAAATGTATTTTCGCACATAAATTCCGAAAAACTCAGAGGCGCGAGCATAGATTTGAACCCACGACCCTCTGCTTGAGAGGCCATAGGTCAAACCGCTAGGCCACCACGGCTCAATCTACTATTGATACTTTGATTTTGTTTAGTGCCTTAAAATCACTCTATATTCATAGTATAACTATTTCAGTCTCATCACATAATCTACTATTAAATTACTTACACCTAATAATATCACATCAAACGACACATTTTCCGCGCTCATTATGATATTAACTCGATTAGCGCGGTGATACGGACATAGCCGAGAGCGGCCGAGCGCTGCCGAGAGTGGCCGAACTACAATAAGCTGATTAACTAACTCTCTGATAATGCACAGACGTGAGTGGAAAGAGAGGCACGTAGTCCCACGGGGCGTAATTAAAGATGTAGCGGTAACGGAGGCGGTTATAAAACGCTGTGAGCTTGTGAAAAGATGTATAAAAACCGGCCAAGAGCGTGTCGGACACGCCCAAGATAGGGTTCCGTAGCCATTACGAAAAAATCAAGTAATATTTTTCAAAGGATTTCGTATGTGTACGGAATCTTCCAAGTTTAGGTATGTTTTATACCTTAGGCTACTATTTACTCTTAAACTACAAATAATTCCCAAGCAATTTTAGCCGCTATAATTTTCCTTGTAAATATAATATATTTACTACCATTCTGAATTTTTTTAATTTTTCCACCTAACAGTTTAGATTTTAGAGGGTGGGGGACGGTCGATTTTAATGAAAATTTTCACTTTAAAGCTGTATATTTCGCAAACAGATCACTGAATAGAAAAATCATGTTAACAACCCCTCAATGGTTTTAAAAGACCTATCCAACGATACCCCACACTATAGGGTTTGTCGAGAGAAAAAAAATCACCTCCACTTTACGTCTATGGGAGGTACCCTAAAAAAAATTATTTTAGTTTCTTTTATGTAATAACTTTGTCGGCGCGACTGATATATATATTCATGCCAAATTACAGCTTTCTAGTACTAACAGTCTCTGAGCTTAGCCGCGGACGGACAGACAGACAGACAGACGGACAGACATGGCGAAACTATAAGGGTTCCTAGTTGACTACGGAACCCTAAAAAGTTGTTGTGGTTGTTCAAGCGTTTAAATGTGTCCTCGCCCGCGCGGTACAGGGGCTAGGGGGTAGGACGACACAGGGGGCAGGGAGAGGTGCGGGCGGCAGGCACGCGAAAATGTAAAAAACGAAAGTCGAAAAGGACCGCAAACCAATAGTAACGCTTCGTTGGTACCTAACCTATCGTACGATCGTACGCTACTTGTACCAACGAAGCGTTACTATGGGTTTGCGGTCATTTTCGACTTCCATTTTTCACAATTGGATTTTTGACTCTAGTCAAAATAGTAATTATAAATCGATTGTACAATCGAAACTAAATCACCTCGTTTCGGGAAAACAACCACTAAAATTTCACGGTGTATAATGTGTTGAAAATCGCTGTAAGTTTCTGATTTGAATAATTTCTCTACTGATATTGGTTTTCGATTTATATTGTTGATACTGATATTTGATCAGCACGTAGTATTGAATTTATGTGCAGTCATTAGTGACTGCGAAATTAACCATGATTTTGGGTTTAAATGTCCGTACAAATTAGGCAGGCAGGTCATATAGCACGTGGAACAGATAGCCGTTGGGGCCCAAAAGTTCTCGAATGGAGACCACGGACTGGCAATCGCAGCGTTTGACGTCCACCAACGAGATGGACGGACGGTTTGTGAAGGCCGCAGTTTCAGGGTACCTACTTTTGTACCTTGATCCCATATAATATTCATTTAAGACAAAATGAGTCCATATGCACTATTTTTTTAAAGTAACATAAATTATAAACGTTTTAATAAGGTTACATTCTATGGCAATACATTATTGTATTAATTTATCGTCGCATTTTTTATACCTCGCATTTAAAAGTTAATTTTTGCGTAACTAAACGCAGTTTTTTTCTACGGGAGCTGTCATCCAGAAAATAAATGATTGGCAATACTATAACTATATTTAAAAAAAAACTAACACTACATTTAATCTTAAAATGGACCCTGCCCTGCGGCATGGTACCGAAGACTCTGGCAGCATTTCCTCGCTGGATCGTAAGACTGATGCGTTGAGCGAGGAAGCTGCCAGCTCTTCGGTCTCCTGTGGTATCTCTGAGTCTCTTTGACAAGTCATTGAAGAGACACTGCCAGGGCCCTACGGACCTAGGCTCTCGACGCCAAAAGGTACAAAATTATATTCGGCGCCGAGACTTTCTGTTAGACATAGAGTTAGTTTGGCAACTATTATATTAGTAAAGAGTGCAGATTAGTGTAAAATTAAGGCGTACTTCAACTTAAACTTAGATTAGTGGCAAAGGCAATCGGGCTACGCATACAGAGTCGTGCGTTTATTTTTTATTTTGTATTGTGTATTGCACATTAGTAGTGTTTTGTATTGTATATTTTCAGATGTGTGTATTATTTAATTATTATTAAGTTATAGAAATGAAATCGAAAAAATTAATGTTATCCAATTCGTAACGAAGTGATCCGACAGAGAACCAAAGTTATCGACATAGCCCACCGCATTAGCACGCTGCAGTGGCAATGGGCCGGCCATATAACCCGAAGAACCGATAACCGTTGGGGTAGACGAGTTCTTGAGTGGAGACCACGGATCGACATACGTAGCGTAGGACGTCCTCAGACTCGGTGGAGCGATGATTTTCGCAAGGCGGCTGGCAAGAGCTGGATGAGAGTGGCCGAGGATCGTGCTCAGTGGCGTGCCATGGGAGAGGCCTATGTCCAGCAGTGGACGAACATAGGCTGATGATGATGATGATAGAAATGAATCTTTGTCGGACTAACTATTGTTGCCAAATTTATCTGTCGGAGGGTAAAACGGTTCCAACGGAAGACCAGCGTCGGCTGCAAGGCCGATTTCATACTGAGTTGGGACCATTTCGTGACAATATAGAATACTTAAGTATATGTTTCTTCTTTTTGTAATTTTATTTTGTCACGAATAAAATGTTTTTCTTTCTTCCTTTCTTACTTAAACCCATAGTCCTTAAACTTCTAGCCCAAAAGCATTCAGACATTAAATTCCCCACAATTATTCTGAAGAATAAAATAAACAAGGATTTAGAGTGTTTAAACGAGTTTCAACGGCCCGTTTGCTAATTAGAGTTCCGAAAGTAGCCTCATTTGCACCGGATATAGTTATTGTCGCCGTTAAGGCTTAATTTTGGTGCGTATTGGTCTGTTAATGGCGGAACTTAACCGGTTTGAAGCGGTTGGAACCGGTTAATTTAGCGATAGACGAATGACGGAAGTTCACGGGAATCGGAAATATCGGATGTTCTTGTTTTTTAACTCCGACACAAGAAGAGGGGTGTTATCTCTGATCAATTATAACTGATCAGTTAGGTATAATTGATCAAAGGGTGTTATTATAAGTTTGACCGCGTGGCCTAGTGATTTGACTTACCTATGGCCTCTCAAGCAGGGTCGTGGGTTAAAATCTCAACTCGCACCTCTTGAGTTTTTCGGAATTTATGTGCGTAATTTAATTTGAAATTTACCATGAGCTTTACGGTGAAGAAAAACATCGTGAGGACTTCATATATCTGCGAAGAAATGGAAAACGGTGTGTGTGTGATGTTTCCAATCCGCACTGGGCCCGGGTGGGAACTACGGCGCAACCTTTCTCATTCTGAGAGGAGGCTTGTAGTCTGCAGTGGGACGTATATACGCTGGGATGATGATGAAGCCAAAATATGGCATTTTAGGTAAAAAGTTAATGTCATGAATCATTTACTTGCCAATATTACTTGCTGCGTCGCCCGATAACGGCATACATAATGGTATGTTGGTTTAATGTGGACAGACCACAGATTTGCATCAAAAACGCGCGTATATTGGACAAAGTCCGGTGTAAAAACAATAGGGATGCTGTTTTTAACATTATCATTATCTATATCATAATTTTACTTATTTTTTAATGTAATGTTCAGATGGGCATAATATTAAGCCAAGTTTTTTGTTCGCCGATTGGCAAAACATAGTGCAACAATAAGAAATGTAACATCTCTGTATTTATGCAGCCATCACCTATGTTTCACAAATAAAACACTTTTGACTTTTGACTTTTCTTGACTTTTAAACATTCATGATTTTAACTCATAACAGTAATAGTAACATCGGACATCGGAGCGGAGATGGAGTGATGACCTGGATATTTATCAATTGGAATAGTGGGAGCTCGTGTTTGATTGGCAGGAGTAGAGTAAGAGAGGAAACTTTGCTCAACAGTGGCATACATAACCAAGTTAACTGGGTGAATTTGCAGCGTTTTTACGGACTTTTCTTTCCACTTTACCATTTCAGCAAATATTATTAAAAAACCGGCCAAGAGCGTGTTGGACACGCCCAAGGTAGGGTTCCGTAGCCATTACGAAAAAATCAAGTAATAGTTTTCTAAGGATTTCGTATGTGTACGGAATCATCCAAGTTTAGGTATGTTCTATACCTTAGGCTACTATTTACTCTTAAACTACAAATAATTTTCAAGCAATCTTAGCCGCTATAATTTTCCTAGTAAATTTGATATATTTACTACCATTCTAAATTTTTTCAAATTTTTCCACCCAACAGTTTAGATTTTAGAGGGGGGACGGACGGTCGATTTTAATGAAAATTTTCACTTTAAAGTTGAATGTTTCGCATCCAAATCACTGAATAGAAAAATCATGTTAGCAAGCCCACAATGGTTTTAAAGGACCTATCCAACGATACCCCACACTATAGGGTTAGTCGATAAAAAAAAATCACCCCCCCTTTACGTCAATCAATGGGAGGTAAACCCAAAAAAAATATTTTTTATTTTTTATTTTACCACTTTGTTGGCATGACTGATATGTATATTCATGCCAAATTACAGCTTTCTAGTACTAACGATCTCTGAGCTTAGCCGCGGACGGACAGACAGATAGACAGACATGGCGAAACTGTAAGGGTTCCTAGTTGACTACGGAACCCTAAAACTAACTATTTATGAAAACTGAAGACATTGGTGCTGAATCTAGTTTGATCAAATTTCGTGCGACCTGTCCTTCGGTTGTGTCAATAATCATCGAATGGTAATGATGTTTAACCGAGCGATTAAAACGTTTTAATATTCACCCATACGTACATTGTTCAAACAGCGCGGTTTTTCTCGATACTGAATAGGGGGTAATATCTGTCCCTCTTCGCAGCCCGTAGGATATAGCTGCATAAATAATGTGAGCATTGCGTGTTTCATTTTGGTAGTGGGAGTATTTCTGGACTATTTATCCCACTACGGAGCTGGAGGGATCCCTGACTGACTGACTTGTCAACTACTATATAGATTCAGGCGTTAATTTGTGGAGTTCCATGATAAAATAAATGGAATTCATACTTAGTTTGCTCCACCGCGAAGTATAAAGGTCATGCTAAAGATTATGCCAAGTTTCTTGCGGTGCATTCTTATTAGTAATGATGGTAATTCTGAAAACGCTGGTAGTTTAAAAAAAGACTTGGAAAAAGTATTTTGCAGCATACTTGCAGAATAAACGTTTTGATTTTGATTTGATTTTGTGTGGAAAAAGCATATTTCAATGCAAAAAGAAGTAAATATTCTATTTATTTTGAGTCATCAAGTCATCAATGTCCAATCCAGGATTTATCAACGCATACTAATACATAAAAACTACTACTACTTACTAATATATAAAAATGTCCTGTCACGGTGTTTGTTATCGAACTCTTCCGAGACGGCTTGACCGATTTTTATGAAACTTTTTCTCTGCATTCGGTATTCTGTACTCGGTTATGTTTCTGAGGTCGTAGGCTATTTTTTATTCCCCTATTCTTCGCGGACGGAGTCGCGGGCAACAGCTAGTAAACTATAAAATATAGTAATGGACGATATAATGGTCATAATTTGATCTTACTAATGCTTTAACGCGAAAGTTTGTATCTATAGACGGATATGTGGATGTTTGTAATGCTTTCACGCTAAAAACTGTTTGACAGATTCTGATGTAATTTGGTACACAGATAGTTTATAACCTGGTTATACACAGAATCGTCGAAAATGGTGCAAATAGGGTTATGTATTTTTTATCAACTTTTTTCATAAATATGATTTATAGAATTGGGTGTTACTTTGCGGAGGTCCATTTTAATAAACTGAAACAATTACTTTGCTCACCGGCGACCTTAACATAACCCTTAACCTTAGGTCGCGGGTCATCAAAGTAATTGTTTCAGTCCATTAATAAATATGAGTTGCTTTTTTTAATTCTCAGTGGATAGAAAACCTAAGCGGCAAACCCAAAAGCGTAGGTCAGTTTAAACGTAAAAGTAAAAAACTAAATTAAAGTTCAGCAAAGCCGCGTTTGGACAAAATCCTCGGCGAGGTGAACGGAACATTGTTCGAATGTCCAACTTAATCCTAACTGGCTTTGCCAAAATCAATACGTACACGTAAATCCTGGGACTAGGGTTGTTGAAACGCGATACCTTTAAACGAGCATTTCTCGTCATCAGCATCATTCTGTGGGTCATTAAAAGGCCTTCTACACGGTCAGGACCAACCACCAACCATCGTGTCCTTGGTCGGGTTGATTTAAAAGTGGACAGTGTAGAAATCGGTTGACCCGACCGATATTTGGTTGATGTCAACGGCCTTGGTCGCGAGCGCATTGTCCGTGGTCGGCCTCAACCGTATGGAACGCTGTCGGACGGTTGGTCCCGACCGTGTAGAAGGGGTTCAAATCGTCGGTGCGATGGCCCAGTGATGGCTGCAACGCAACCATGGCAATGACCGGTTGTGATCTTTTGATGTGGGCCCAAAAACCGACACCGCGGTTAGTTCCGAAGTTCTCGATGAGAGCATGACATAGATGTCGCTAGTATCGCTGCAAAAGTGATAAAGCAAGCTGAGGTTGTGCGATGCATAGGAAAAAATTTGTGTCTAAACTCCTGACCAGTGGTGGTGTAGGGGCTTAGCACGCAACACGGAATGCTGAGGACCTGGGTTCGATTCCCAGCGCTGGTCATTTTTCTGGGTTTTTCTGTGCATCCATGTTTCAGTTTGTATTTAGTATGAAATTTATGTCTATGTTTACTTGTATTTATGGATGTTCCACCGTAGCGTCGAAACTACTCATCCGATTTTAATAAATAAGGTGTCAATCGATTCGTTATTATGCTCCGGGTGACATAGGATACTTTTTATATATAAAAATATAGGTCGGATTTTTTTGTTCGTATGTTGCTCTTTTGCCATCCTTGTCGTAGAGTGTCCGGGAATCCGTCCGGCCGGGTAATGCTCAATTTACCCAGGACTGCCGTGTATCAGGCTGCATTGTTTTATACGGTGAACAGACACGCTTGAGGGTGTTTTTGCACCAGAAATATGCTATGCTACGTTGCTATGTCCGGATAATTGCTACACATGAACATGCAAAATTACAACTTTCAAGCCCTAATTTAATAGTCTCGAAGCTAAGCCGCGGACGGGACGGACAGACAGACATGGCAAAACTATAAGGGTTCGGTTTTTGCCATTTTGGCTCCGGAACCCTAAAAAGTGGGGGTACGCTTTTTATGGTAAAATAATACGGATTACTCGCGTCTGAAAATGAGTTTGACATGTTACGGGCTAATCCGTAGCCCTTCCTCTCGGCACATACGCCACGGCTGCTGTACACTTCTTCTTCTGCTTCTTCTTGGTTTTGAGTGTTTAATATGTATTTAAGTATGTATCTGTCTATATAAGTATGTTTATCCGTTGCTTAGTACCCATAACACAAGCTTTGCTAAGCTTACTTTGGGATTAGGGCAATTGGTGTGAATTGTCCCGTGATATTTCTTTATTTATTTATTTATTGAAAACTCCCTTAATTCCTCTTAGAGCTGTTTACAATATATACTTCAACGAAGGCATGCTCTGGTCATTCCCACCCAATACAGATGTTATATTTATATATGGAATGGAGTAACGCATCCTTTCTCACGCTGTCAGTTAAGACTAACGTGACCATGTTTTTGTTACGTTAAAACGGGATAACGACTTTTCAAAGAAATTTTTAGGCAGATTTTTTTTTACAACAACAAGCTTATTTCCACCCAATTTTGTTTTTATTTTTTTTCCGATGCGCAAGTATACCATAGTACAGGGTGACAACTTCTTAAGGGTGTATAATTTTTGGCAAGATTTTTGAAATATCTTTAACAATTAATAATAATAAATAAATAAATAAATATTAGGGGACAATCTTACACAAATCGACCTAGTCCCAAACTAAGCAAAGCTTGTACTATGGGTACTAGACGACGAAAAACATACTTATATAGATAAATAAATACTTAAATACATATAAACATCCATAACTCAGGAACAAATATTCGTGCTCAATTACTATTAAAATAGTACAAACTACGTACACATCTACATAATTTAGTTTTCTTTTCTGCCCGCAACATGTTTACAAATGAAAATACATGTTTGACTACCGCTTAGCTACAGTCAACCAATTTGATTCCTAGGCCACTATAGAACCTTTTCGCATCAACTACTAGATAATTACAACGTCAGTGCGCGTCAAAGGATTATCAACTCTCCGATCACAACATCCAATAAACGTAAAGAGTTTATAAAAGTTTTCGCTCCATGACATGAGAAGAAAAAGAAGTTTTGACAAACGGACAGTGACAATTCATGTTATTAATACACAAGCCTTCACAAGCTAACCCCTTACCTATTCATTCATTATCGTTGACACTGTCCGAAAAGATCGATATGTCGTCATGACATACGTCACGCAATAATTACTGTCGTAGGAGATAAACAAATTGATTAATTATGACATGGTTCTATAGTGACAAATTGGTTGACTGTACGTGTCATAATTTATATACAAGGCCCCTTACATCTTGACAGATGATTTAAAATTATTAAAATTTAAATTAAAATTTAGATTTAAATTGTCATAATTTAAAATCTTAAGAAAACGGGACATTTTCGCGTCCCCGACTTGTTTTTCGGGACACCGACTTTTAGTAGTGGTAGCCATGTTGTAGCTAGCCGCTGCATCACGAATAGGCCGGCTTGTCCGGGGCAGTACCACCCTCTCACAGAACACCGGCGTGAAGCAGCAATACTCCTGCTGCGTTTCGTACGGTCAGTCAGGCCCCTCCCTCTCCCCTATTCCCTCTCCTTTTTAAAGGCCGCCAACAGATCAGTAACTCTCTTTGAGTTGTTGATATTTATGCGTGGTAGTGATCATTCTCCTTGAGATGACCCGCTTGTTCGTTTGTCTCCCTCTCATAATAATAAAAGAAACACCGGGACAGAGTATCTGAGAGCGGGACAGTCCCGTTCAAAACGGGACGTATGGTAACATTACTTAAGACTCGACATACGACTCGAGTCTGACGTGCAACCGTCCGTGAAGCATTTTCATATTGCAAATAAGACGGTATATTCCGTTTTTCTTGTTTACTGTCACATATTGCGACTTTTTGGACCACGAGTATGGACTTGAATGGAAATGACTGGGCATAAGAAACTTTTTAAAAACCGGCCAAGAGCGTGTCGGACACGCCCAGGATAAGATTCCGCAGCCGTTCCGAAAAAAATCTAGCATAAATATCTTGTTAATTTTTTATCTAAGTACTACACTGTCCGTATTAAATCAAGCAATATTTCATAGGTCAGGCTATTTACTCTTAAATTAAAACTTAGCCTTGTTAATTTGGCATATTTGGGAACTTAGCTTGGGAACTGGGCCCGCGTGGGAACTACGGCCCAAGCCCTCTCATTCTGAGAGGAGGCCTGTGCCCTGCAGTGGGACGTATATAGGCTGAGATGATGATGATGGATGATTGATATATTTAATCCCATCCCGATTTTTTTTTAATTTTATACGTATAGTCTGGTTTTTAGAGGGGGGACGCACGATTTTAACAAAGAATTGTACTCGCAAACGAATCACTATATCGAAAAATCGTCTTCACAACTTAGGAATAATTTTCAATGACCTATCTAACCACACTCCAAGGTTAGTGAAAAAAAATTACCCCCAGTTTATGTCTATGGGTGCAGTCAACGTCATAAAGAAGTGATCACTTTTGTAGGGTCAAGTGCAAAAATAAGTATCTATTCGAACCACTCAAAAATATGTTACTACGGCCTTATTGCGTCGGAATAAGAGTCTGTGGTACTTATTTTTGAAACTTTCATTAAGTACATATTTTTACACTTGACTGTACCTTGTTGCTTTCAATAGTTACACAATTTCTTATGGCTATTCAAACATAAGGTTAGAGTGACAAGGTACAGAAGTGATCACTTATTTATGACCGTTTTCAAGTCAAGGGTGAATGAGCATTTGTTAGCCAAGCGTGCTTCATCGTAGACCTCACCTTCGCTTCCCATCAGGCGTGATTGTGGCCAAACGCAAGCCTAAATAAGCCCCTCCTCTCTCTTCTGTACTCAGTAACCAGTGCAGCGATTGTTTACAACCTTTGAGCGCGGGGTTCGCACGACTCGGTTCGCGAAATGAAAAATGGAGATATTAAATGTGACCGTGAAAATATGCTTTATGTGTGCTTTGTACAAAGGTTCTGGTGTGGTTTTATATGTGACGTTCTTTTTGTGTGACAAGCGGGACGTAAAATTGGGCTAAAATATGAGCTGTGTAGCTGCCATTCACGAAGACTTATGAATTTGTCAAAATTAGACATTAATGAGATTGCAATAAGAGTCACGGCACGCGTCGTCATGACGTGAATGACTCGATCTATAATAGT
Organism: Archips crataeganus; assembly: GCA_947859365.1. Lineage (NCBI taxonomy): Eukaryota > Metazoa > Arthropoda > Insecta > Lepidoptera > Tortricidae > Archips > Archips crataeganus. Next base: position 1,637,086 of record OX402071.1, on the reverse strand, counting down.
GACTGTGACATATTTCCTACTAGTAGACTCGACAAACTTCGTACCGCCTAAAGAAACAGTCAATTTCTAACATTTCGAAATTTACGACAGCCAAAATAAAAATAGAAAAACCTTTTCTAGATTTTATGATAACAATCAACCAGTAATGTCACAATATGTTAAACTGATTTCAGGTCCGAGACGAATCCAACCAACTAAAAATAATTGAAATCGGTTCAGCTGTTGTTGAGTTATAAATAAATAAAATAAATAAATAAATATCATGGGACAATTCACACCAATTGACCTAGTCCCAAAGTAAGCTTAGCAAAGCTTGTGTTATGGGTACTAAGCAACGGATAAACATACTTATATAGATAAATAAATACTTAAATACATAGAAAACATCCATAACTCAGGAACAAATATTCGTGCTCATCACACAAATAAATGCCCTTACCGGGATTTGAACCCAGGACCTCTTGCTTCGTAGGCAGGGTCACTACCAACTAGGCTAAAGCGGTCGCTAAATAAATATGCGAGAGTATTAAAGGGGGGATGAAAATATCATTGATTTTGCCGTAGGATGCACCCTTTTCAAGATATTTGACAAAACACCGGTTCTCGTCCGATCAACGAGGTTAAGCAACGTCGGGCGCGGTCAGTACTTGGATGGGTGACAGCCTGGTTTCATCATTGTTTTTTGAATGTTTTGTTATGACGTTGTCACGTCAAACTATCGTCCGTAAGCCGACTTTACAGACAACCGGTTTTTTTTAATACAATATAGGCTTGCGTTTGACCACAATCACGCCTGATGGAAAGCGAAGATGAGGCCTACGATGGAGCACGCTTGCCTGGTAAATTCATGCTCACACTACAAGAAATACGAATAGTACACGCGAAAGAAGCTGCAGGTAAAAGCTAGTTATACAGCTTGTTCAATAGAACAAACATTATCGAAACATACACCAGATATAAAGAGCCAAATAACATATTAAAAAATCGCGATCCCACCTCGTTTGGTTATTCATGGCGCGTTGGCCAAACAGTTTGGTTAGGGGCGGACAGTCCTGTTTATTGTCACCCTTAGGGCGCACCCAAATACATGGGCGCGTGGGACAAGGGAAGACCTGAACTGTATCCCACCAAAAACATAAAGTGAAACATTTTGGCCAAGTTCAATACTAAAAATATCATGCTTGGTTGTAGAGTTCGCCGAAAAACGAATTGTTAATTTTATTGGTATCAATGAAGAAACCAAATTAGAAACGTACAATTGGGATCTAATAGCTAGCCGTGGTGGCCTAGTGGTTTGACCTATGGTCTCTCAAGCAGAGGGTCGTGTGTTCGAGTCCGGGCTCGCACCTCTGAGTTATTCGGAATTTATTTGCGATATTAAATTTACCATGACAAAACATCGTGAGGAAACCTGTATACACCTGAGAAGAAATTCAATGGTGTGTGTGAAGTTCCCAATCCGCACTGGGCCCGCTTGGGAACTAAGGCCCATATCAAAAAGTCAAAATTCAAAATTATTTATTCAATGTAAATTAAATATGCAAACCTATTGAATCATCATCATCATTTCAGCCAAAAGACGTCAACTGCTGAACATAGGCCTCCCCCAAGGCTCACCAAACAGATCGGTCCCGTGCCATCCGCATCCAACGCGATCCCGCAACCTTTACCAGGTCGTGGCTCCATCTTGTTGGAGGCCTACCTTCACTGCGTCTTCCGGTCCGTCACCAGGACGACGCCACTCGAGAACTAGTAGTCCCAGAGCTAGTGAACCCTCCGAGTAACGGTCTTCCTATAAGGCTTGAAATTTGTAGAATGATGATTTATAGCACCCTAAGAGCAATAACCATGACCTGGCAGATTCCTGGCTAATTCCGATCTTTCTCGATGTATGTCGAGAATTGCCGAGTGCCAAAGTGGAAATAATCTTACTGTACATTATATCCTTTTAAATTTGCATCCTCTTCTCGTTTGTACCAAGACCCGACAGTGAGCCTAAGTCAATATCACTCCCCGTGAGGTATGTTGTGAAATACCGTCTTTTACATAAATACGTACGTTTATGCCTTATAAATATTGTCGATATTGGATGTTTGCTGAAAGGGAGTATGGTTTCATTGAAAGCCTCACGAAAAATTCGATAATGTTTCTTTAGAAATTCCTGGCGTTTTAGTTCGTAAAAAAGTCTCCCATGCAAAGATTTGAGTTAAGACAGTACCAAATTACATTAACGATGCTAACGATGGGCCTCATAACAAAGCTCAAGGTCACTCAGAGGGCTATGCTCGGAGTTTCTCTGCGGGATCGCATTAGAAATGATGAAATCCGCTCAAGAACTAAAGTCACCAACATAGCTCGAATCGCCAGACTCAAGTGGCAGTGGGCAGGGCACATCGCTCGTAGAACTGATGGCCGATGGGGCTAAAAGGTTCTTAAGGAAGACGCAGTGTAGGTAGGCCTCCAACGACCTGGTTGAGGTTGCGGGAACGCGCTGCATGCGGATGGCGCGGGACCGATCTGTTTTGCGAGCCTTGGGGGAGGCCTATGTTCAGCAGTGGACGTCTTTCGGCTGAAATGATGAAGATCAATAAAATTTTAAATTTTACCATGAGTTTTATGGTGTAGAAGAACGTCGTGAATAATGCGCGCAATATGCTCGATACGTCAAGAGACTTATTACTCGTTTCTTAGTACATTAATGTTCAATTTGGGCAGTAAGTAAGAATGAAAAGACTAATATTATATTACTAAAAGCACCAACAGAGACATAATGTATAATTATAACAAAGAAAAAGGCTAAAGGTATTACGGTGTGTCTAATATCTGATATTATCTCTCTTTTCTGGTAAAATATCATAGTATATCTTTGCATATAAAATGTACACCAAAACATCACTGCTTTATCATCTTATATTCATTGACAATCCATCTTTATACATAAACTTGCTGTTGCTCGCGACTCCGTCCGCAATGAATAAAAACTTTTTAACAGAAAAATTAAACCGCCGAAAACACTGAAAAGCAAAAAATAATACTTTTTTTGTTTGACCTTAATCTAGGTACCAGTTTGAAGTCGGTGCCTCAGCCAGGAGGCCAGGAGGAGTGATAGAAGCCAATCAGGTAGACGATTAAAGGTCCACTCCTCCTGGCTAGTGCTGAGGCACCGACTTCAAACTGGTACCTAGATTAAGGTCAAACAAAAAAAGTATTATTTTTTGCTTTTCAGTGTTTTCGGCGGTTTAATTTTTTTGTTAAAAAGTTTTTATTTTATACTTTTTCCCATCCTTGGGGTAATTTTTTTTCCCAAATTTATATAATACCAACTTCAAGGTATACCCTATCCAATAAAAAATAATTATGTAAATCAGACTACTCTGTAAAAAAGTTAGTCAATCATCCCCTGTTTTCCTACCCTTAGGGTAGGAATATTATTTCCAAATTTAAATGGGACCACCCTTGGGGTATACGCTTTCCAATAAAAAAAGAATCATCAAAATCCGATTACTCTGTAATACGAGGGGCGTTCAATATAAAGTGAGAATGAGATGCAAACTCTTTCAATATTAGGAAATTAAATACTGGCCGGTAAAGTTAATCTATCTAGCTGATTGCTATGAAAAAAAAAAACTAACTGTCTTTTGTTTAAAAAAAAATACGGTAATTTCTTTGCAATGCTATTGAGTACGTTAGCGAAAATGGAGAAAATTTAACTGCGCGCCGTTATCAAATACTTGTGTTTGAAAAATTTTTCTACGGACCAAGTCAATTTAGATATGCGGGACACTTTAAGGTCTAATGCTCCTCCGTATTCGACAGTCGCACGTTGGTGCGCCGAATTTAGACGTGGAAGAACATCGACAATGGACGACCCCCGCTCCGGACGCCCTACTACTGCAATAACTGAAGAAATTGTGAAAAAAGTTGAAAACTCAGTTTTAGCGGATCGTCGTGTCACGGTTCGTTTTATTGCTGAAAATGTAAAGATTTGAACGGGGAGCGTGCATAATATTTTACATGAACGCTTGGGTATGAAAAAGGTATCTGCGCGTTGGGTACCAAGAATGCTTACTGACACGCAAAAACAAAATAGAGTCGAGATTTGTCAAGAAGCTTTGGACCTGATACAGCAAGACCGGGAACTTTTTATATACTAGAAGAAGGAGATAAAAAGAAAAAAAACTGATTGAATGAACCAACATTTTTTTTTTTTGGGATGATTGACACGAATCGAATACTCAAACTTAGTAAAACATGTACTATGAGTACACTGAATACTACGGGTGTAATTAAAGGCATAAATAATATATGTACACAGCCATCGCGTCAAATACGAGTATATGTAACGAGTAATATTAATCATTTCTTTGTTCCTAAATGTCAAAATATTTATGGTAAAAGGATCTGGTCCAACTACCTTCCTCAAATACTAAATAATTTTCCCAGGACTACAATTGATAAATTAACTAGTAATCCTAAGAACATTAAAAACATAATTAAGAATTTATTTATTAAGGGCAACTAATAGCCTAGCAATTAGAAATCTTTAAAAATAAAGATTGGCTAGGTATGTCAATATTGTATAATTGTTATGAAATAAACAGTTTTTTTTTTTATGTAAACGCCAACCTTAGGCTGCGTATCCACCGGAGCTTTGCGAGGATGCCGTTGCAAGGGATGTGTCTGTCATGAACCAATAGAAACACTTAATTTAAAAGGTCCTAAGTGAATGAAGTGTTTCTATTGGTTCATGACAGACACATCCCTCGCAACGCATCCTCGCACATCTCTGGTGGAAACGCAGGCTTATGGTTTAATAATTTTAATACATATGTTTCAGAAATTATATGTATGACCTCATGTAATTTACATATAAATATCTGCCCTGGCTGCAGTTTGAATCACCACTAGGCCAGCACGACTTGATGATTACAATGGAAAAATAAAAGCCAATACCTATAGCAAGCACGTAGATATTTCCAGAACAATATTCAAATATAGATGTCATTGAATTAGGCGGATTCGCTCAAACAGAAAGGCTGATAGTGTTCTCAGAATAGCTGGATTATAACGGATAACCTGTACAGCAGAACAGGTGCCATTCGTAATCAATAAAATTATTAACCGTCATGTAATGTTTTCCATAATTATCATTTGAAGGATTTGTTCCTGATTCGTCATAAATTCCTTATTGGTCATATTCCTAATTCGACACTTTCCTAACTGGTCATATTCCTTACTTGTCATTATCATGTACATTTGCCTGCACAAACTTTACATTTTCAAGAAGAGGATAAATGGGATTTTAAGGTTTTTGCTCCGGCTTTTCTTGCAAAAATTTTCACACTCCGCCACTAGGCCTCCGATAAGATGGAGCGACGACCTGGTTAAGGTTGCGGGAACGCGATGCGGATGGCGCAGGTCCGATCTGTTTAGCGAGCCTTGGGGGAGGCCTATGTTCAGCAGTGGACGTCTTTCAGCTGAAACGATGATGATGAACTTTATGGTCTTTACCCAGATATATTTAGACCTTCTGTGCCTTTGTATAGTACAGCCAGATTCTCATTAAGATGGTCCAAGCCAGGGGCTTTATAATTTAATCCTTCTGATACTCTAATCAACTAAATTAATTAAATACATGAAAATCATACGAGTTTCTTGCCGTTCGAGTCTGGAGAACTATTTAGACTGATTTATAGTTATCTATCTACGTTGAAATGTTTTATTCTACCGACTATATCTAATAGACCTAGATATTTTAAGTTATTAAGGAACCTTTCAATTGAAGGTTACTATAGTTTATTGGGCATTTATAATTTGAAATGTAATATGTTACTTTTTTATTTCAGAATTAGGTAGTTTTGTGTTTTTTACTCCCAATCAAGAGCTCTATTAATTTTCTCTACAATTTTTCTTAATGTCTCTAATTTTTCAAACAAGTTTTAGTGTCAGTTTTCGTGACGAGCTAAACTGTATGAAAAATATTCACAAAATTGACTTTAAAAAGTAAGGACACTTTTTAGGGTTCCGTAGTCAACTAGGAAATCTTATAGTTTCGCCATGTCTGTCCGTCTGTCTGTCTGTCTGTCTGTCCGTCCGCGGCTAAGCTCAGATACTGTTAGTACTAGAAAGCTGTAATTTGGCATGAATTTATATATCAGTCACGCCGACAAAGTGATTAAATAAAAAAATATAAAAAAATTTTTTTAGGGTACCTCCCATAGACGTAAAGTGGGGGTGATTTTTTTTTTCTCAACTAACCCTATAGTGTGGGGTATCATTGGATAGGTATTTGAAAATAAATAGGGGTTTTTTAAAACCATTTTATGATAAAGTGAATATTTTCGGAGATATTCACTCCGAAAGTTCAAAATAATGTGTCCCCCCCTCTAACTTTTGAACCGCACGTCTAAAAAAATGAAAAACATCACGTAATGTTAAACTTAGTAAAAAATTTCTAGGAAAATTATTTGAACTTAATCAGTTGAGCAGTTTTTAAGTTTTTGTAAAAAAATATTTCTAGTATGCAAAGATTTTTTCGTATCTGCTACGGAACCCTATCTTGGGCGTGTCCGACACGCTCTTGGCCGTTTTTTTGTATGAAAATGATAGCACTCGTGATTTTGAATTAATTAAAGTTTCCTCATTAAAACAACGGTACAATCTAAATTGAAAATGCACTGTTACGAGGTCGTATCTTAATAGCACACTTTCTGGCAACATATTTGAACAGGTTTGGTTCTCTTGTGAGTATTTCTACTTCCGAAACGTACAATGGTTTTAAAGCAACAAATAATTCATCCATCGGGTATATTTTCAAACAAAATGGCGTCGTTCCTTCCGCCACATTACTCATGTTAGAGCTTTATTCAAACGCATATCTTTTAAGGAAAGATAAGATAACGGGCATAAATCTTAGGGCGTATCTACCCTAGGGACGTAAAGGGAAATAACGGTTCAAATATTTGATTTGCTCCGCAATTTTTTTAGTATACGGGAAAATGCTTGTTTGTTTTAACGAACCGTTAAGTATACTTATTAGGGGGAAATATTTCGTTTTGGATAATTGTTGGTGTTCGTAATGGAAGACAATTTTATTATTTGTTTATTTTTTTCTTTTTAATGAAATGATTTTTTTTTTTTATGTTAGAAAGGCCAGACAAACGAACTAGTGGGTCACCTGATGTTAAATGATCACCACTGTCCATAGACACCCGCAGCGCTTTACGCGATGCCAGTGCGTTGTCGGCCCTAAAGGAAAGGGAACAGGGGAAGGGGGTGAGGAAGGGGTGAGGTATTGAGCCCCCGGCACTCACACTGACCGTACGAAACGCAAGCAGGATTACTGCTGCTTCACGCCGGTGCTCTGTGAGAGGGTGGTACTGCCCGACGAGCCGGCCCATTCGTGATGCAGCGGCTAGCTACAACATGGCTCTACCACTACTAATATGATTTGTTTGTTTGCCTTAAGTGTGGTGAAATAAGGGTGAACACAATGCAAAATTTGTTTCTTCCATGGTTTCTTTTGTGTTCCAAATAAAGATTTAATAGTATTATTATTATTTATGGATTTGTTCGAAACACATCCGGCATATCTCAACGTCTTATAAGTTTAACCGTATATCTTATTTTAGAAGGTAATTAATAGTTATGTAAATTTATTGACATTTGAAATTAATATTAATTTATTTTACAGCCCTATTGTGTGTATCTTTTTTCTCTATATATCTTGTTTTCTGTATTGCTTACTAGATGGCGTTCGAAAAATTCACTGTACTGTATTGTGAATACCAATCACTCCTTTATTTTTAGTTTGCTCAAAATCATGATCAAAAGTGATATTATCTAAGACGCAATAAACCAGTGTTATTTCCCAAATAGAAGTATAAAAATAAAAGGTAAAATATTACACATTATATACCGATATAATAAAAAAAGTCAGCAATATCTTATAATATAATAGACCCTAACACTTCATGCGACCAGAATCACAAAACAGCGGTCAACACCTCAAACGCTTGCCCTTTTTCCGAAAGGGCGTAAGTGTATTAAAATTACGATAACACTTACGCCCTTTCTCACCCAAACACTCCCAGTCCAATACTGATAATTTGTGATCAGAAGGACGTAAGCGCCTCGATATTTCAATACAGATACGACATTTTACGTGTCGGTTAGGATTCGTTGCTAGCCTTCACGTAGAGAACGACCATATACCATTAAGTTACGCATTTATCCTTTTCCTTATAATAATGGGCTATATTTCGGCCTGTTATGTTGGGACCAATGTTGGCCAAATATTTGGATAGGGAAATAGGGGGTGTTGGTTTGATTGAATATCGCGTTTCCGTTCAAAAATGGTGGTACGATAAAGTGAGTTATGGACTGTTATGATGTTCGAGTGATATGATAGACTGCTGGTAGCTGACATAGGGTAATTGTTAATAGAGTTTTAACTTGTGTGATTTTTGTGTAGCGATACTACAAAAAAGGGGCGAGAGACTAAATGTTATTGAAGTTTTCACAGTCTTTACTTATTATACAGGGTAATACGGGAGACGTGAACCGGACCAACTCTACATCCACAGTAAATGATATTGTATCTTTCATCATCATTATTTTTATTTTCATCATTATCATCAAAAAGTTAAAAGCTTAATTCTCTGGTTACCAAGTGATTTGACCCCTATGGCCTCTCAAGCAGAGAGTCGTGGGTTCCAACCTGGGCTCGCACCTCAGTTTTTCAGAATTTCTGTGCGAAATTACATTTGAAACTTAACCTGCTTTACGGTGATGGAAAACATCGTAAGGAAACCTGCAAAGAAATTCAATGGTGCGTGTGCAGTTCCCAATCCGCATTGGGCCCGCGTGAGAACTACAGCCTAACCCCTCTCATTCTGAGAGGAGGCCTATGCCCTGCAGTGGGACGTATATATGAGCTGGAATGATGATGATTATGATTTCTTAAAGACAACAATTATGTGGTGTTAGTTAATCTTAGTCTCGTTTAATCATCATCATCAGCCTATGTTCGTCCACTGCTGGACATAGGCCTCTCCCATGGCACGCCACTGAGCACGATCCTCGGCCACTCTCATCCAGCTGTTGCCAGCCGCCTTGCGAAGATCATCGCTCCACCGATTCTGAGGACGTCCCACGCGGTAGTCTCGTTTAGTTTCTTTCAATTAAAAAAAAAACTTACGCTTCATAGAAACAAGTCAGTTGTATCAAACTACATTAATGTTCGAACATTCATAGAAAGAACACTAAACTTGTTTTGACGCTTCAAACATTGGCCAATTGTACCCAACGTTTGGTCCAACGTTGGTGTTTGCCAGTATAGAGACCGGAACAACATAAAAACACTACGTGACCGTAAGGGTCGTGACGTAAGGGGTCGCCAGGTGAATGGCTTAGATTTAGGGGTTCCATTGTTTGACCTTATTGTGAAAGAATGTTGGTGCTATAACTATAACGGCGTAAAGGTACAAAAAAATTGGTAAAAAGACGCCTTTAATCCGTTTCGTAACCAACATTTCGAAACTACCTACAGCCACAGCGTGCTGGGTGGTTACGAAATTTTGGTTACCAAATGGGAGTTAAGGAAAAGCCGTGGTAGTCCAGTGGGACCTATGGCCTCTCAAGCAGAGGGCCGTGGGTTCGAGCCCGAGCTATAACCTCGTTTTTCGGAATTTATGTGCGAAATTTAGAAATTTACCATGAGCTTTACGGGGAAGGCAAACATCGAGAGGAGCACACATCTTCCGAAAAAATATGTGTTATGGTTATGGGTACCGGGCAACGGATAAACATACTTATATAGATAGATACATACTTAAATACATGATGAAATCCGCGCAAGAACTAAAGCCACCGATCTAGCTCGAAGATTCGCCAGACTCAAGTGGCAGTGAGAGTACATCGCTCGTAGAACTGATGGCCGATGGGCCAAAAAGGTTCTCGAGTGGCGTCCACGGACTAGAAGACGCAGTGTAGGTAGGCCTCCAACAAGATGGCGCGACGACCTGGCACACTTGGGACCTGGGACCGATCTATTTGGCGAGCCTTGGGGGAGGCCTATGTTCAGTATTGGACGTCTTTCGGCGGAAATGATGATGATGATGATACTTAATTACATATCCCAGAATTTTAATTCAATTGCCGAATCTAGTGGTTTACGTAAGCGAAGCGATAGATTCTTATACGACAAACATGATTTTGATCAATGGCGTATACAGTATACAATTTTATGGCCCTAGGCAGGAAGTGGATTTTATTACCATCGCAGCGCAGCGGGCGGTAAATGCTTCTTAAAGCTCGGGGTGACGCAAAATATAAAATGGCTGTCACTGTCAAATTCTCAGCCAAGTGCGTGTCGGACTCGCATACCAGAGGTTCCGTGCCTAACGTCATCATCATCTTCCCACCTAGCATACGTCCCACTGCAAGGCACAGGCCTCCTCTCAGAATGAGAGTGCTTGGAGTGTAGTTCCCAAGCGGGCCCAGTGCTGATCGGGAACTTATGATGAGCTTATTTTATAATGTCGTAGTAAAAAATTGAATGTCAATGTTTAGACGACCAGATGGCCTAGTGGTTAGAGAACCTGACTACAAAGCTTGAGGCCCTGGGTGCGATTCCCGTGTCGGGGCAGATATTTGTATAAAAAATACGAATGTTGTTCTCGGGTCTTGGGTGTTTTATGTATTTAAGAATGTATCTATCTATATAAGTATGTTTATCCGTTGCTTAGTACCCATAACACAAGCTTTGCTTAGCTTACTTTGGGACTAGGTCAATTGGTGTGAATTGTCCCGCGATATTTATTTATTTATTTATTTTATTACAATAAAATAGAAGAAAAGGAAGAAGTTCCGCGACTCCTATTTATTTCTTTCTTTCCGTTCATCATCATCATCATCCTAGCCTATATACCTTCCACCAGGGCACAGGTCTCCTCTCAGAATGAGAGGGCTTTGGCCCTAGTTCCCACGCGGGCCTAGTTCAGATTAGCAACTTCACACACACCATTGAATTTCCTCGCAGGTTTCTTTCACGATGTTTTCCTTCACCTTAAAGCTCATGGTAAATTTCGAATGTAATTTCGCACGTAAATGTCGAAAAACTCAGAGATGCAAGCCCGGATTTGAATCAACGACCCTCTGCTTGAGAGGGTAAACCACCAGGATACGCACAGCTACGTCATTCTTTCCGTTACGGAACCCTATAAAGCGGAATACCCGCTTGTGCATTGACAAATCGAAAAGCTAATAGTTGCATCTGTCGCGCGCAGCCGGCAAAGGAATTTGGTGAGCCTGCCATCGGAGTGAAAGTTGCGGAGTTGAAGAGAAATAGTTAGTTAGGTAGGTATGTGGTAGGCAAATGGTGCCCTGGCTTAGGCAACACCATCATATCTTAGGACTCAGGGCTCAAAGATTTAGTGCTGATGACGTCAAACCACACAGGATGATTTCAAGTAGTCTTTTCGTGAACATTACCACTTATCAACCTCTTTCGTTAAACGATATGGCCGCTTGAAATGAGCAGTATCATAATGTCTTGACTGAAATTGTCATCTTTCTATACATATAATAAATCTGTAACAAGTCGGTGTCTGTACATTGAAGATATTTGAGAAAAACTGTCACTAGGGCTATTTATTAGCACAATAGAACCCAAAACAATGATTTTTAGAATTATTGTCTGTTTGTCTGTTTGTCTGTGCGTTTGTGCGCGCTAATCTCAGAAACGGCTTAACCTAGAAGGATGCGGTTTTCACTGATATGTTGGTATTTTCTTGGATTAACATTTAGTGTTTGTTTCATTTGAATCGGTTCACAAATAAGAAAGATAGGTACGTCTATTTTAAGAATTTATCGAACAGGTTTTTTGTTTGAACGCGCTAATCTCAGGAACTACTGCTCCAATTTGAAAAATTCTTTCAGTGTTAGATAGCACATTTATCGAGGAAGGCTATAGGCTATATATCATCACGCTAACACCAATAGGAGCGGAGCGTAGCGGAAGAATGTTTCAAAGTCGGGGGTTTTGAAGTAAAACTTCTTCTATAGGCACGCTTGACTTGGGAGAGTACGGTGTTGAATGTGAACACGGGTGTGCGGGGGCGGGCAATTTTTTTTTTATATCGAGGAACTAAGGAGAGCCATAATTTATGAAAAAGCAAATTGGATAAAAAAAAATAAGCTGCCCAAATTACTAATTCCACGCGGACGGAGTCGCGGGCAAAAACTAGTTTGATAATATATTGATATCGTCAAGGTAGCAAGTTTTGTAGGGAAAACTTAATTAATTTATGTACCACGTCATCTGTATACAAAATAACGACGAAGAAATTCAATGTGTGCGAATTTCCCAATCTACACAGGGACTGCGTGGAAACTACGCCCTATAAGTGCTCTTGTTCTGAGAGACAGTAAGCCGTACTAACGTAACTAACTAAGAGTACTAACGTATTAGGCCGTACTGGTATTAGGCCGACATGGTTATACAGTAAACCGAACGTATTGACATAATAATACCGATGTTCTCCCAACTTATCTAACCTCTAAATTCTAACATGTCCGTGCTTGTCTCTCCTCCGTGTACAGTTCAGTCACATTGTCGGCATTGCGAGGATAGTTCCAATTGTGTTGCAGAAGCCATTCAGATCTCCCTGTCAATCATGTACAGTCAGAAGAAAAACCCGGACAGATACATAACTTTTTTTTTTTATTTTTTTTTATTGAGAAGAGAACTTTTGTATTCAATGATCCTACTTATAGTCAACGGCTGCTAAGAAGTACTAAATCCTGACACATTGCGCAACTATAAAGTTTCTAAATATTGACAATGTCAACCATACAAAAATAAATGCTATACATACTTGTTGCGTGTGTCAGAACAGTAAGTATAGAATTTTTAGGGTAAAAACGGGACCCTATTACTGCGACTCCACTGTGCGTCCGTCTGTCTGTCTATCCGTGTGACCAGGCTGTCTAGATAGGACAGCTACGGACAGCTGTGGTAGCTATGCAGTTGAAATTTTCACAGATGATGTATTTCAGTTGCCGCGATAACAACAAATACTAGAAAACAGATAAAACAAATATTGAAGGGGGCTCCCATACAACGGGTATGTATTACAATACCGAAGTACGAAAGACCGAATGTATTAAAACATCGAATGGGTCAAAAGACCGACACGTTTTTTTTCTGAAACCGTTAACTTTTTAAGATTGTTATAAAACAAACCTAACCTAACCTAATGTGTTCTATATGATGCCGTTTTAATAAATTCTGAAAAGTTTACGATTTCAGAAAAAAATCGTGTCGGTCTTTTGATCCATTCGATGTTTTAATACATTCGGTCTTTCGTACTTCGGTATTGTAATAACCCCATACAACAGACATGATTTTTGCCGTTTTTAAAGATAGCACGGAACCCTTCGTGCGCGAGTCTGACTCACACTTGGCCGGTTTTTTATCTTGATAGTCCCATGTGATCCATGTAAAACCTAAAAATCTAACATACAAGCACACGCACTCACACACATAAATTTTCGCATTTATAATGTTAGTGGGACGTCCTTTTAGCTCACTCACTCGAATAAACAATATCGTAACATTCGTAATCCATGCGAAAGATAATATTTTTGTGCTCATTCTTACGCGAATTTAAGCATCAAGCTTTTAAAATAATATACATATTTTCTGAAACAGAAAAAATACGGATTTAGTTTTTGTGTAATGTTTGTGACGAGCGTGTGGTCAAGTTATACAACTTATGCAACAAAATATATCCATGTCACTTAATTAAGCGATAATCGTCATCATCCTAGCGTATATACGTCCAACTCCTCTCGGAATGAGAGGGCTAGGGCCGTAGTTCTCACGCGGGCCCAGTGCAGATTGGGAACTTCACACGCACCATTGAATCCTTTCGCAGGTGTAGCAGGTTTCCTCACGATATTTTTCCTTCACCAGCTCATATAAAATTTCAAATGTTTTCGCACATAAATTCCGAAAAACTCAGAGGTGCGAGCGCGGGCTCGAACTCACGACCCTCTGCTTTCATAAAGTGAAACTACTTGCTTAGGCCTAAAAGGCCGTTAAAAACGATAATAGAGTCACAAAATAATATTGACAGTGCATAACAAGTATAAAATTATGCTAAAAATGTTTCTGCGATATCTGTTATGCGAATTCTATAATTCTATTTCCGGCAATCGTTACTAAGCAATGTAAAGGGACCCTAAATAAAAGTGAACTCAAATAATTACTTTGCTCACCCGCGACCTTATCAAATTTGGTATCATAGCTAGTTCGAAACGCGTTAGTATAGTTTAATGGTGGTGATAGAAAACTTAGTAAAAAAAGCCTAAGAAAACCTTTACAGCTGTTCGCCGGTCAAACTAACCTTATTATTCAATCAAACGTTTTGATAATCCATATACCTATCCTTTTCTAAAATTCTGGAGTTCATTTGAATATTTCGGCGATAGAGTCAAGAGTGTTCATTAGCTGAACGATCGTTGGCGCAATTAGTAATTTGTCAGTTCAAAAAGGTAGCTGATATTTTGTGGATAGAATCGACAGCAAAACTGTTATGTAACAAGCCGAATTTATTATCTTGTAGGAAATTACAATGAGAGTTTTATATGAGAGGCTATTTGGCGCTAGTATCGTCAGGTCCGTTTGACAACTTTGACATTTGTTGTATGGGTGTAACGTCAAATAGACCTTACGATACTAACGCCATCTAGCGATATTCCACCTGTCAGAAAACCCTCATTGAGATAGAAGAAGTAAAAGAACATGAAATGAAATTGAATTACATGAGAACTTAAACTAAATGTAAATGTATCGACCCAAAGACGATGGCATTTCCCCGCTGTACTCGTATGGCAATGCTGTAGTACCCAATCATTACGGTTGGAAGCGACTTTCATCCACCTTGAACCTGCGGCCTTTGCTAAATCGTCCGTCCATCTCTTTGGTGGATGTCCCACGCTGCGCTTGCCAGTCCGTGGTCTCCATTCGGGAACTTTTCGGCCCGAACGGCCATCTGTTCGACGTGCTATATAGCACGCATGTCTTCATATTTTTAGTGTGAGCTGTGCCCCACACACACACTCTCCCGTTATGTGTAGCATATAATAGTCATAAGCTTATGGAATAAATACAGTATTTAGGCAACACTCATGAGTTTGACTAATCCTTACATTACATTATAGTGCCACTTCATTATTGAAGGTTGGCAGTCAGCTCTTTAAATCTCGTTCTGTCCATATACAAATTAAATAGCTGTTTTACAGTCTTAGACAGATAGATAGTTTGCTAACTATGACACACACACACACACACACACATTTACGTAAATTAATTGTATTATAAGTATAATCTGATTTAATAATTTATAAGCTATGTTTATATAAAGCGAGCTACCTGCAGTCAAACTGCGTAAGCAGTTTTGCGGGGCATGGTTTAAATGAAAGTGTAACTTTTTATGAATAAATATAATTCATACACACACACACACACACACACACACACAATGTTTTTCTTCAAGGGGTCTATCACTGGTGCATCGGCAATGACTGAGTCATCATCATCATCATTATCCCAGCCATTCCCAGCCTACATACGTCCCACTGCAGGGCACAGGCCTCCTCTCAGCGTGGGCCGTAGTTCCCACGCGGGCCCAGTTCGGATTGGGAACTTCACACACAGCATTCAATTTCTTCGCAGGTGTATGCAGGTTTCCTCACGATGTTTACAAATGTAATTTCGCACGTACCTAAATTCCAAGAAACTCAGAGGTGCGAGCTGGGATTTGAACCCACGACTCTCTGCTTGAGAGATCATAGGTCAAACCACTAGGCCACCACGGTTTTACTCAGACTCATCTATACACATAAAACAGTACCGTGACTGACTGGCTGACTGACAGACAACGCAAAGTCTAAACTACTGGTGCTAGAGACTTGAAATTTGGCATACATGTACCTTGAGTATTGTAGAGGTGCACTAAAGAAGGATTTTTCTAAATTCCCATGGGATAGGGAAATATCTAGACTTTAATTGTTTCTTTGTTTGTAGCGGAATCTCTGAAACTATTGAGCCGATTTAAAAAATTCTTTTACCATTAGAAAGTTACACTATCCTTGATTGGCATAGGTTACTTTTTATCCGGGAAAATTCAAAATTCCCATGGGATAGAAATAAATTACATCAACTTCGGGGCTGATTTTAAAAAATCTTACATATTATGTGATATGACTATCCTCGAATGACATAGGCTACTTTTTCTTCGGGAAAATACATAATTCCCACGGGATAGAAAAAATTGAATTCAACTTCGAAGCTGATTTTAAAATATTCTTTCACCAATAGTAAGCTTCAGTATCCCTGATTGACATAGGGTACTTTTTCCGAGAAAATACAAAATTCCCGCGAGATAGAAATAAGTAAATTCAACTTCGGCACTGATTTTAAACATTCTTTCATATGATATGATGTGACTCTCCCCGATTGACAAGCTACTTTTTCATCGGAAAAATGTAAAATTCCCACGGGATAGAAAAAACTGAATTCAACTTCGGGGCTG
Organism: Archips crataeganus; assembly: GCA_947859365.1. Classification (NCBI taxonomy): domain Eukaryota; kingdom Metazoa; phylum Arthropoda; class Insecta; order Lepidoptera; family Tortricidae; genus Archips; species Archips crataeganus. Next base: position 1,620,485 of record OX402071.1, on the reverse strand, counting down.
ATTTTAAAATTTTTTTCACCAATAGAAAGCTACACTTTTCTTGATTCATATAGACTACTCTTCTTCGGGAAAATCCAAAAATCCCGCGGGATAGAAGTAAGTCAATCCAAATTTGGGGCTGATTGAAAAAATTCTTTCACTAATAGTATGCTACAGTATATCTGATTGACATACCTAGGCTACTTTTCTACGGGAAAATACAAAGTTCCCACGGGATAGAAGTATGTCAATCCAAATTTGGGGCTGAAATAAAAATTATTTCACTAATAGTATGCTACAGTATCCCTGATTGACATACCTAGGCTACTCTTCTTCGGGAAAATGCAAAAATCCCGCGGGACAGAAGTAAGTCAATCCAAATTTGGGGCTGATTTTAATTTTTTTTTCACTAATAGTATGCTACAGTATCCCTGATTGACATACCTAGGCTACTTTTCTACGGGAAAATACAAAGTTCCCACGGGATAGAAATAAGTGAATGGAATATAGGGGCTGGTTGTAAAAATGATTTCACTAATAAAAAGCTACATTGTCTCTGATTTTCAAAATAGGTCAAAAAGGTGTTTCTATCCCGCGGGAACTTTACTTTGCACTTTCTCGGGATAAAAAAGCCTGTTTCAATCAGGCACAGGCCTCCTCCCAGAAAGAGTGGACTCGGGCAGTAGTTCCCACGCGGGCCCAGTGCAATTCGGGAACTTCACATCCACCATTGAATTTCTCCTCAGGTGTGTGCAGCTTTCCTCGCGATGTTTTCCATCACTACAAAGCTCATGGTAAACTTTAAACGTAATTTAGCACATGAATTCGGAAAAACTCAAAGGTGCAAACCACGTTAACCACGGCTTAGCGGCTATTTTCCTGGCATTATCCTATGTGTTAATCCATAAACTACCTGTGTGCCCCATTTCATCCAAACAACTAACGTTACTGTCTTCGCGTACGAAGTCGCGGGCAAATATTATTTATATAACTAAAAAATACTAAATGGTCAATCACTGGTAGTTTACCCTAAAAACTTTGTGAAAATAATAATCGTAACTGACTTTTCTGCTGTCGCCCCTCCGTCACCCGGGCGTCCTATCTAACTAATTGACATTGGTCTAGACAAAAAATCGAAACCATTGTTCCTAATTCTCGCTTTTAGGAGGATATTTCTGTCCGCTCAGCCATTCGGGCCACTTTAAACTTTACGGCAACATTATAAGGGTCATTTTGTATTTTTGGACTTTTGAATAAAACAGTGACAGTTTGCGTTTAGGATGTTTTTAGTGAATGAATTATGAGATTTGGTCTGGATTACGAGTTGAAATGCTAAGAGTGTTGAATTTGGGGGAATTGACAGCTTGAAATGTTCCGAAATTTTAATCAAATCAACTAAAGTAGCGGAAGGTTTTAGTATCAAAAATTAACGTTAATTCACGGTTTCTATTTATAAATATAATAAAGTAGTCATTAAAGGTTGTCAAAAATGCGATTTAAATTTTTATAGTTCCGCAATTTTTACTCATCTCTAATATATAGAAATCTCGTGTCACGGTGTTTGTTACCAAATTCCTCCGAAACGGCTTGGCCGATTTTTATGGAACTTTTTTCACTACAATCGGTAGGTCTGAGAATAGATCGTAGGCTATTTTTTATCCCCCCCCCCATTCTTCGCGGACGGAGTCGCGGGCAACAGCTAGTACTACTATAATTATGTACCTAGTTATGTTATGTAGTTACTGAATGGTTTTTTTTATTTGTAATTTACCATGAGATTTACGGTAAAGGAAAACATCGTGAGGAAACCTACACACCTGCGAAGAAATTCAATGTGTGTGAAGTTCCCAATTCGCACTGGGCCCGCGTGGGAACTACGGCCCAAGCCCTCTCATTCTGAGAGGAGGCCTGAGCTCTGCAATGGGACGTATATAGGCTGGAATGATGAATTTTGTGCCATACTAGGTTTTGAAATGCTCAAGCCCATTTTTGTGTACTTAATATGTTTGGAGGTACTCGTATCTGTGAACTTGAGCGAGATAGGCCTCTAAATGTTTTTGTATCCTGTAGGCGCTTGCTAGAAACCACGTTTTATGCAAACATCGCAAAATTGATTTTTGACGGTTACTAGGTAGCGGTAGGTAGGTAGGTTAAGTTTTGGTTCTGAGTTTTCGGACTTTAAGTGCGAAATTACATTTAAAATTTACCGAGAGCGTTACGGCGAAGGAAAACACCGTGAGGTAACCTGCGTACAACTGCGGATAAATTCAATGGTGTGTGTGAAGTTTCCAATACGCACTGGGTCCGCGTGCGAACTACGGCCCAAGCCCAAAAGGAGGCCTGTGCCCTGCAGTGGGACGTATATAGGCGCTAGGATAATGATGATGGTTTTGAAATGCACAGAGCCGATCGTTGTTTAACTCTTTGGGGGAGGGAAGCCTTTGTCTATCAGTGATCGTCTTTTGGCTGATATGATGATGATGATGATGAAAATTTCGGCAACGCAAATAACCTACTGGTGTTACAGTAATTGTTTGCCCCCATTCGACGCTGCCACCATCACACAAAAGATAAGAAGCACCCTAAAACCCGACACGTCTCCCGAAATTCCACGAGCAAAACTTCGGGAATGTGTCAAGGTTTAATAAATGAAACAAAAAGTTTAGAATCTCGACCGCCGCGGCGCGTGACTCGAATATCGGCGCTGGGGTTGCCAGGGTTGAGGAGTTTTACTGACTTTTTGGGAATTTGAGTGACTGAAAAAAGGTTATAAATTCGACGTTATTAGTCGAACATCGATGCGCCGGCGCGCTCCTAGGTTTGAATAGTCAAATTTTAGGTTTCACAATGTCCCACTCAACTCTCGAATCCGCGACCCTCGAGATCTATTTTTCTGTTAGTTAAGCCCTAGGGGCCAAATATACGTCTTAAACTGGTAGCTTCTTTTACTCAATCTAAACCTCTACGGTCTTACCTGCTCTACCCTGGCAGTGACAAAAGGTCTTAGTCAAATTCAAAAACAATAGCGTTTGTCTTTCTAGGAGAGACTAATTTGGATAGTCAAACGGCGGAACTAAATTTAATGAGATCGAGGTTCTAGTAGTCCAGTCAGTAGCAGTAGAGGAAAACCACCGTCTACATGGTGGACTAATGTTGATAGGGACTTGAAAGCCTTGAATATCTCACAAACGACAACCCAAGACAACGCACAAGGAGGCCCGACCCCAGTTGAAATGGGAGGGGGGCAAGAAGAAGAAGAGGTTATATATATATCAGATTTAAGGTCCATACAATGTTAGCAATACATTATTTAAAGAGAATTATTACTAGTGTTTGTTAGTAAGTACATACAGCATAAAAGGAACAACTAAACTAGACAAAGACTTAGGATAAACTAGAACAAAACAATGACTCTTTATTGTACACCACAAATAATACAATATAGAAAAACAAGTACATGAAAAAATATGTAAGGTAAGCAATGGGCGGAATAATTGGAATAAAAGGTGAGGTAGGTATGGTAGGTAGGGTAAGGTTAGACAATGTAGGTAGAGCAGATCCGACTCAGTTGCGTTGTTTTTTATTTTATTTATGAAACTGCGTAAATGTACGACCTATACAATATTTTTAACCTGATTCTCTGCCATCAACCGTGTACCACAACTACGTCAGTGCTGCACATACATATATGTAGAAATACGTGCCCGTCTTCCAGTTCTTCGACACAAAACAATACATTTGCTACACAGGCTTAACTATCACAAATATCACACAAAATGCTAAGCGCATCGAACTCTCTACGAGTTCATTCTCAAAGCTACACAATTAACAATGTGCAATGAATTCAAGAACAGTACCTTTTTTGACTAAAGTCACCGACATAGCTCAAAAAATCGCCAGACTTAAGTGGCAGAGGGCAGGGCACATCGCACGTAGAACTGATGGCCGATGGGACAAAAAGGTTCTCGAGTGGCGTCCACGGACCGGAAGACGCAGTGTGGGTAGGCCTCCAACAAGATGGAGCGACGACCTGGTTAAGGTTGCGGGATCGCGTTGGATGCGGAGGGCACGGGACCGATCTGTTTGGGAGGCCTATGTTCAGCAGTGGACGTCTTTCGGCTGAAATGATGATGATGATGATGATGATGAATGAATTGATGGCATACTCTCGTTTAACAACGGTTGTTTGCTATGATTTTTGCTTAATTATATATTTAAAAAAAAATACAAAAGCTCTTTAATTAATTACTCAGGGTTTTTATTTTTCCTCGTCTGGCAACATTATCTGTGCCTCGAACAACCTCGCACGAGCGCGAACACGCGTGTAATGGGTGACCGAGTTTCGGTTGCGTATACGTTTTAGTAACGAACGGAACTGGTTACCAATCTGCTTTGGTATTCTTGTAACCAGATTGAAACATGTTCACAGTGATATTAAAAGATGGGTGTTTTCTTGCACCGGGTTGTCTAACAACATTATTTTTAAATTTCCGGAATATTTGTCTTGATGCGATGATGATTTCACCATGCAATTTTGGTCTTTTAGATATTTTTTTTTCTTTGGCTTGTAAAAGTGTTAATAGTTAGAAGAAATGTACTATGAGTTTTGTTTAAAAAAAAAAAACTCATTCTGAGGGGAGGCCTGTGCCCTGCAGTGGGACGTATATTGGCTGGAATGGATCCCTTGGTTTCGCATAATTTAATAAGCCATAATGCATCATTCTTCATAACCAACGTTAGGTGTACTTCCGTTTGGCAAATTATTTTTCCCAAACTGATTCATTTTGGCAAATGTTTTTCTGAAATTGTAAACTATTCAGGATATATTTCAGGACTATTCTGTAGATTAGGTTAGGTTAGGTTTGTTTTATAACAATCCTGAAAAATTCACAGTTTCAGAAAAAGTAAACATTTGGGAAATTAAACATTTGCCAAATGAATCAGTTTGGGAAAAATAATTTGCGTAAACCCTTATGATTCAAAACATAGAGTTGTATAGATACTTTTGACACTTGTCTTGTCTTGTCTAAGTCTTGTAAGTTATTTTTGATACTAATATTATAAAGAGGAAAGATTTGATTATTTGTTTGTTTGTTTGCATTGAATAGGCTCCGAAACTACTGGACCGATTTCAAAAATTCTTTTGCCTTTAGAAAGCTACGTTATCACTAAGTGACATAGGCTACTTTTTACCGCGGGAAAATACCTTTTCCTACGGGAAAATTAATTTATCGCGGGCGAAGCTGCGGACGGAAGGCCAGTATTTTTGCACTTGACCGTACACTAACACCATCTATATTCACATCACTAATACTTATGATCATCTCAACCAAAGTATATTAACGACAATCGCCGGCAGCGAAACTTCGCAATCCCAATGCTAAGCCGACTTCGATATAGTTCCCGCGAAACGATAGACCGGGCATTAGAGTTGTTGAGTTTGAAACTCGCCACCGGAATTAAAGATGCGGGCGTGTGTGGTCCAACAAGGAAAAAGGAAACAAAACACGAGCGTGCTTCGTGGAAAAGGTTCCGCGGTACGCGTATTTTTAATACCGTTAAGTTGGTGGACGGTTGTCCAAGAAAGTGGTCTACCAGTTTTGACAAAAGTTTATGTGAGGTCTCAATATTGCTAAGGTTGACTTTTAAACTGAGTGAAGTCTTTATTCACTGTCAGAATAATATTGCAAGGGAAAATCGACCTCGTTGTATTATAACGTGCAAATGAACTACAACCGTAGGGTGGTAGACCATATTTTTAGCCGATGGTACTTTGAACCAATGGCGAGTAACTTTGGCCTAGATGACACCTAGGTGTCTCCAAAGTCAACGATTTTTTTTTTTTTGAATGAGTCGCCAGAGGGGCCAAAGACGCGAAGTCTTTGCTGTTTTTTACTTTAAGGATTGGAAGGGTGACTTGTGCTCGGGAAAAATCCCTTCGGACGAACTGGGAATGGAGGGCCCAGACAGTGTCCGACTTGCACGGACTAAAAAACCCGGTCACAAGTCCCCTTCTCTATTGGTTATCAAAACAATAAACGTATGCTTTAAATTTTGAGGAGGGGGGTTAAGGAGGGGACTTAATCTACCCACAGTGTCCTGCCTCAGCCATTTGCTGGAAGGCCGGGAGAGGAGCATGCATTCTCCCGCTGGGCACTGGGGGTGCTTAGGTCGGTCTTTTATGTTTTTACCCGTTGGTTACTTCCTTGACCGACCCTCGCCCGTTTTCAAAAAGTCAACGATTAGGTACCTGGTAAAGTCAAGGAATTTAATTTCCAACCCATCTAAGTTTGAATCATCATCATCATCCTAGCCTATTTATACGTCCCACTGCAGGGCACAGGCCTCCTCTCAGAATGAGAGGGTTTGGGCCGCAGTACCCGCGCGGGCCCAGCGGATTGGGAACTTCACACACACCATTGAATTTCTTCGCAGGTGTATGCAGTTTTCTCACGATTTCTTCCTTCCGCGTAAAGCTCATGGTAAATTTCGAATGTAATTTCGCACATAAATTTCGAAAAACTCAGAGGCGCGAGCCGGGATTAGAACTCACGACCCTCTGTTTGAGAGGCCATAGGTCAAACCACTACGCCACCACGGCTTTCAAAGTTTGAATATCGCACAGCAAACTGTCACCATATGAGCTTAGCTACGATGTTGCTTTGATTTGTTGCATTTGACATTTCGATCTTAATGCATTGCGAATACTTAATGACATTTTTATAAAATAGGTAGAGAATTAAATTCCTTGACTATAACAGGCGATAGGTCAAGTATGTATGTACGCATGTAAACTCTTTATTTTACAAAAAGTAAGAAAAAACAAAACACTATTGACAACCGTGGAGATATGCTACAAAGACGAATTTATCAATTTAAGGGATCTATACCAGTCAACCTTTGAGTGGATGGAAAGAGCATTTAGCAAAGTTTCTTTTACTTTATAATTAAGAATAAACCGACGCCATTAGAATTTATCAAAATATTTTTTTGTTTTAAATTACATTTTCAATGCAAGCTTTTTCGCTGACTTTCACTTTTTGCTGACTGTACTTGCATTGTCATCCAACTTACATAAGTATACCAAATTTCAAGTAAATCCGACCACTGGAAGTGGGTCAAATTCAACTTCCAAGATTTGACCCGTACATACATACTTTACATACATTGCAATTTAATAAAGAGCTTTTAAAATTGATTCAAATCTGAACATTAATGAGGGTGAAAACCATGACTGATAAATGATAGAGTAATAGTACATTACTGCAGCGGCCGCGAAATAGGGGATTGGCGGCCGAGTAGTTATAGATGGCCGAGTGTTAACGAGGCCATCTAGAGATACGAGGCCGGCAATCCCTGTTCGTGGCCAAGGCTTGTATAGAGTTTTTCTCAAACATGCATCATCATCATCATCATCATCATCGTCATCGTCGTCGTCGTCGTCACCATCATCATCACCATCACCATCACCACCATCATCATCTTATCATCACCATCATCATCACCATCATCATCATCATCACCATCACCCATCATCACCATCATCTCATCATCACCATCATCATCATCATCATCATCACCCATCATCACCACCATCATCATCATCATCATCATCATCATCATCATCAACAACATCATCATCTCATCATCACCATCATCATCATCTCATCATCACCATCATCATCATCTCGTTATCACCATCATCATCACCATCATCACCCATCATCACCATCATCACCACCATCACCATCATCATCACCGCCATCATCGACACCATCAACATCACCATCATCATCACCAACATCATCATCATCTTACCTTACCTTAAATAAACGTAGTGGTAGAATTAAGAAATGAACCAAAACGCAAAATATTGCTTATAGTTTTTTTTTTAATGGCTAAATGCTATGATGCCTTATACCTATAAACGTCATAGTATGAAACAATAGACGATCACTTTGCTGGCCAAGGCCAGCAATGTTGTATGAAATTCCATTATTGACCTCTCGTCTAGCCCGCACCTTCAACGTGACACTTCGTAGCGTATTATAAGGAACATAACGTCAATATTTCATAGCATGTTTGAGAAAAAACATTTTACAAATGGATTTTTTTCGGGTTCTTTTAGTTAACACCGGTAGGTACCCTAAAACTGTAAGACAGACTTCCTTTCGCAGAGACCACAAAGTGTACTAATAAAACATTCTACTTTGTTTCAGGTAAATATCTGGTAGCTATAGCTGGGAGAACAGAAATAAAACAAGTTCGTAGTTGGAGGGGAAACTCGGTGTACTACGAGTACCGTAGTGTTTTAATTACATGCATAATTTAAATAATTTATTGAATCAGGCGTTACTTTGCGGAGGTCCATATTAATGAACTAAAACAATTACTTTGCTCACCCGCGACCTTCCTTCCTTCCTTTAAAGGTCGCGGGTGAGCAAAGTAATTGTTTTAGTTCATCCATAATTTAAGACTATCATCATCATCATCATCATTTCAGCTGAAAGACGTCCACTACTGAACAAAGGCCTCCCCCAAGGCTCGCCATACAGATCGGTCCCGCACCAACCGCATCCAACGTGATCCCGCTACCTTAACCAGATCGTCGCTCCATCTTGTTGGAGGCCTACATAAACGTCTTCCGGTCCGTGAACGCAACTCGAGAACCTTCTTGCCCCATCGGCCATCAGTTCTACGAGCGATGTGCCCTGCCCACTGCTACTTGAGTCTGGCGATTCTTCGAGCTATGTCGGTGATTTTAGTTCTTGCGCGGATTTCATCATTTAGAATGCGATATGAATTTTCGATTTTTCCATTCAATTGCGGTCGTAATGAATGAACTAAAACAATTACTTTGCTCACCCGCGACCTTACAATAGTTACGTTTATGCAAGAAATGTGCGTTCATGCAGTTCCTCCACCTCCACACTGTACGAACACACACAAATCACATAAACCCAACCATCACCACCACCAAGCTACACTGACGCGTTTCGAACTCAACCAGAGCTCATCTTCTGAGTTACCACAACCGTATGCTATGCTACCAAATGTTAAACTAACAAACCAAAACAAATGTTTTAACTTGTCACTGTAACTTCTCAAGTACCCACTTTATTTTTCTTATTCTCAAACTACCCCACAAAAATTAACTTTTATTGACATATTTAAAACTACCTTGAATTTTAATGAAGTCAAAACTTTTGACACTTTTGTTATCCTAGTATGATCAAAAAAGCTCGTAATTGTGAGCAAAAGTCACATAAAATTTTCCGAAATGTCAAAAGATATAACAAAATAAAAATGGCCCAGCTAAGCGATCATAAAACAATAAAAAATGTTTTACAAACTAGAAGAAAATATCACTTTCATAACCATTAGTGCCATGATAGCCATGGTGCCCTAGTTAATTGTCCTATGGCCTCTCAAGCAACGGGTCGTGGGTTCAAATCCCGGCTCGCACTCTGTGCGAAATTACATTTGAAATTTACCATGAGCCTTACGGTGAAGGAAAACATCATGAAGAAAGCTGTATATACCTGCGAAGAAATTCTATGCTGTGTTTGAAGTTCCCAATCCGCATTGGGTAGTGGGAACTACGGCCCCTTTCCTTCTGAGAGGAGGCCTGTGACCTACAGTGGGACGTAAGTACATAAGCTGGGATAATGATGATGAACCATTACTGTTTTTAATGAAACACCCAGTAACTTACATTGTCTCCAACGCGCAATGAACTAACTCGTAGCATCTAGATTTAATTTCAAGTTTTAATTCCGCACCAGATAAGATAAGATTTAATTAACTTTCTGTCCGTTTCGTTAAATTTCAAATGAAATATAGTATTTATCTTGCAGCTATTTTAACAGTTTGCTTTTATGACTAAGGGGTGGTTTTTAAAGGGTTCTTTACAAACAAAGTGCCAACAGGATCTTTAGTAAGGCTCCGCTGTATGTTCGTATTTCACAGCGCTGTATCTTTGGAACGGTAAATAAGTATATGGCTACAAGCTCTTATTTAATCTCGAATTTACGAATAAAATAAGAAATTCGTCTTTAAATATGGCTGAGCCACTTTTTGATCGGATTGACTTTAGGTATGAATATGCAGTTTATTTTATTTTTGGTATTTGTTAGTATGGCGGCCATCGTATTACCGTTAAAGAGATAGAACCCTGTGACAGACGGACGGACAGACACACAAAGGAGTCTCACTAATAGGGTTCCGTCGGCACCCTTTGGAATCCAAAAAATATGCGACTGACAAATTACATGACTCTTATTTTGCAGAAGCAACAAATGATATTCTATTGTTACGGCGCTACTTTGACTCAAGGAGCCGTCAAACTCGATAACAGTTTAACATAATTTGTTTGGCAACATTTTCTCTCCAAACTTTTAAATTCGAAAAGCAATCTTGCACCGAAACTTCTCAAATAATTCCCAATCGCTTTCAATTATCCCCTTACGGGGGAAATAAAGGAAAAACCTAGAGACGAATTCTAAATTGAAGAGGGGGCGAAATCTGAAACTTTCTGCCCCCACTGAAATATGCGTTATTGAGCATTTAGCTCGAAAAGGCAACTTTGTTGCACCGTAGCGAATTTTAACATAAAACCGGTTGTCTGTAAATAAAGTCGGTTTACGGACGATAGTTTAACGTGACAACGTCATAACAAAACATTCAAACTCCCCCGCACCCCGCATTGTACATCCTGGCGTTCGCCGCTCTCTTTCAACTGGCCCTCGCTGCTCTCTTGCAACGCTCTCTTGCAACTGGTCCTTGCCGCGCTCTTGCAACTGGCCTGCTTCGCTGCTCTGTAGAATGTAACGTTACGTAACGTTACATGTACGTTACAATGAGTCATGTTTTTTCGTGTATGCAGCCGGCGTTCATCGATTTATTAGACGTTATCACGTCCAAAACTCATTGTAGCTAAGAGCAGAGGCCTTATTGTCTATCGCGCAGGCGCTGGCAATCGCTTTCGCCATCTCTTTCTGTCACCTAATTATACCGTTTGACAGAAAAACTAGTAAAAGGAAAAGTGTTACGTTGACACAGTGCCATATTTGACACAATACAATACATAGTGAAATAACTATAAATTAAAAAAATTAAAACCCCTGACGCAATTTGGTCGTACATATTTTGAAAGTAAATCCCTTCCGCAGCTAACAAAAGAGGTGATAACCTTAATACGGCTGGACCCATTTTGATGAGACATATTTAAGGGGTGCGCAACGATCGCTATAAAAACTTTTGATATAACTTCAGTCGCAATAACGCTCATTTGATATAATTATTGAATCTTATACCAACACTTAATATATTATCATTTGATATAATCAACTTTTCATATAACGTTCATAAGATATAATGATGGTTATATAATAATGATTGTATTTAATGCCAGAAAAGTAGGTTAGGTTAGGTTAGAACTGCAACCCCCTACACAAAACAAATGGTTGCGTCTCACGAGATGTAACAACAAAATATTATATCATTTGAAAATATATCAAATGTTGTTATATAAATAAATAATAAAAATAAAATTCATTTATTTCGGGCAACAAGACCCATATTATAAGAATTTAAAATTTGATACAGCCAATATAATGCAATAGAAATAAATTAAATCAAAACATTAAGAATATGAAAAGAAGATTATATCAAATGTTGTTATATCGATCATTACACACCCACCGCTATGTGTTTGTGTGTGATTGTCTGTGGCCATTGTCAAGAAACCTGCTTTCAAATAAATAAAAAAAACCGCATCTGAATCGGATCATCTGTTTAAGAGCTATGATGCCACAGACAGTCTCACACGCACACACATAGCGGTCAAACTTATAAACACCTCTCAGCTTTTTTTGTGACGGGGGTTAAAAAAATACGGACAACTCACATCTATGATTGAGTTTGGCTTGGTGTTTGTTTTTTCACTATAAGTGAGTCTCACGGTAGTTTCATGTTACAATACAATACATTGTATAATTAACATAAACAGAATATTTCACTAGATATCGAATTGGGCATTAGATAAGTTTGACCTAAGGTAAATACCCCACTGTTCGACACTTTCATTGTAATAATCGACACCCTGCTTGTCGCCTTTATTGCTACAAATTAAGGTTGAAAGGGTTGGCTATTGGGACAGCGTCGGGTGGTGGTGGTGATAGTTGTGTTTGTGTGATTTGTGTGTGTTCGTACAGTGTGGAGGTGGAGGAACTGCATGAACACGCATTTCTTACATAAACGTAACTATCGTTAGGTTGCGGGTGAGCAAAGTAATTGTTTCAGTTCATTAATATGGACCTCCGCAAAGTAAGTAACGCCTGATTCAATAAACCACTTTTCCATATTTATTTTTTACAAAAAAAAATGCGCTTCGGTGTGAGAAAGCCCCTGAAGAGACAAGACAGAGAAAGCAGATAAAACTTAGCGCAGTATTAAAAACTTCTTTAATGGATTTTTTGTGTTTCCCAAGGAACGGTTTTTGAAGAGTTCCGCGATAAAAATATGCTTTCGACTACTCAAGATGTGTCCTTATTTTTTAAGTTACCAACTATTTAGAAGTTGGACACGGAAATGGTTTTAAAAAAGAAGAAAGTTTTTTACGATTGCTAAAGCGAGAACTGGATCGGTTGTTAATTTTTTTATATTAAAAAGACGGATAATATAGCAGTCAGAGCCAAATCACACAGGCGCTTTGCAAACAAATAAAAAAAAAAAACAGAAAACAGATTCTATAATGTTGTTAGTGACAATTAGCTTACATACTATGTTAGTTATAATAGAAATAAAAATACAAATAAAGAAAAAAGGGCCGAACAGCGATATGTTCTTGACCACTTCACCGAGGATGAAGGGTGAACTAAATTCGCACATAAACTCCGAAAAACTCAGAAGTGCGAGCCAGGATTTGAACCCACGACCCTCTGCTTGAGAGGCCATAGGTCAAACCACTGGGTCTTATTCTTACAATACGTACCTGTGTGGAAGATGCTGATCGGTCTAATTACGTGCCTGATTTAACATAGTTAGGTACAATACATACAATCACGGCGCTTTCCCAGCAAGTGGATAGGCAGAGACTATTTTTAGGGTTCCGTAGTCAACTAGGAACCCTTATACTTTCGCCATGTCTGTCCGTCTGTCTGTCTGTCTGTCTGTCCGCGGCTAAACTCAGAGATCGTTAGTATTAGAAAGCTGTAATTTGGCATGAATATACATATCAGTTACGCCAGCAAAGTGGTAAAATAAAAAATTAAAAAATAATTTTTTTTAGGGTACCTCCCATAGACGTAAAGGGGGGGTGATTTTTCTTTTCTCGACTAATCCTATAGTGTGGAGTATCGTTGGATAGGTCTTTTAAAACCACTGCGGGGTTGCTAACATGATTTTTCTATTCAGTGATCTGTTTGCGAAATATACAACTTTAAAGTGAAAATTTTCATTAAAATCGAGCGTCCCCCCCCCTCTAAAATCTAAACTGTTAGGTGGAAAAATTTGAAAAAATTCAGAATGGTAGTAAATATATCAAATTTACTAGGAAAATTATAGCGGCTAAGATTGCTTGGAAATTATTTGTAGTTTAAGAGTAAATAGTAGCCTAAGGTATAAAACATACCTAAACTTGGATGATTACACATACGAAATCCTTAGAAAAATATTACTTGATTTTTTTGTAATGGCTACGGAACCCTACCTTGTGCGTGTCCGACACGCTCTTGGCCGGTTTTTTTCCACCTGCTACGACCCTGACATACATCTTTTCGCTTCCACAACACTCATTAGTCTTTTCATACATGCTCGCCGGTTTCGGGTACTCTAGACCTGACATTCAAGACATCCCCAATCTGATCATAGAATGTCCTTCTTGGTCTCCCTCTTCCAATATTTCCATCTACACTCGTATATATATCTTTTTCATGATCCTTCGTTCGTCCATCCTCTCCTCATGTCCAAACCAACTTAACATTCCTTTCTCTATACGTGTCACGACATCGTCTTTCATGCCACAAAGTTCCCTCATTACACTATTCCTCATTCAGTCACTCAAAAATGTTACAATACAATACAATACAATGACTCTTTATTGTACACCAGAAATAGTAAGCGATGCAGAAAACAGGTACACAGTGAGAAAGTTACAAGGTAAGCAATAGGCGGCCTTATCGCTTAAGAGCGATTTCTTCCAGGCAACCCTTTAAGAGAAAGAAGGAGGGACTAGTTTACAGCAGGTGGTGGATCAGAAAATTAAACACAACGAAAAATAAGTACATATCTACTCATACATACATCGTACATATAATAGACGTCAAAAATAAATATAGGCAGTGGGATAAACAGCCACATATAAATAAATAAATAAACTAGGTATAATAAATTATAATAAGATGTTACCGTAACCTCCTAAAGCTGATAAAGATAGGAAATAATAACTGGTAATAACTATAAGTTAAAACACCAAAGTTAAAACAATGTTTTGAATAACTTTAACCGTAAGACGTGTTCTTTACCCTAAAACATTAACACGCATGTACTAATTATAAAGTTATTAAGTTAAATGTACGTTACAAGATAACGTACCGTTAATTGGGGCCTTGTTAGTTCATTACAGAAGTAGTTCTGGAGTTGCGCGTACGATGTTAAAATATACATACATACAAGCTCATTTTCATTTTCATAGTGTTAATTAGTATCACCATCATCCCAGCCTATATACGTCCTACTGCGGAACACAGGTTTCCTCTCAGAATAAGAGGGTTTGGGCTCTAGCCAGTCCAGTGCCCAGTACGTATTAGGAACTTCACACACCAAAGCACAGCAAAGCTCTGGAATGAGGTTCCTGCTGCGATATTCCCGGACCGATATGACCTTCAAGCTTTCAAAAAAAGAGCGTACTCCTACCTAAAAGGCCGGCAACGCACTTGTGACTCTTTTGGTGTCGCAGGTGTCCATGGGCGACGGTAATCGTTTACCATCAGGCGATCCGTCTGCTCGTTTGCCCCCTATATCATAAAAAAAAAAAAAAAAAAAAAAAAAAACATTATTTTTCTTCGCAGCTCATGGTAAATTTCGAATGTAATTTCGTACATGAATTTCAAAGAAGTATAAGGTTTGAAACGAGGCCGCTAACGATGGGCCTCATAAAAAAGCTCAAAATCACCAAGAGGGCGATGGAGAGGGCTACGCTCGGAGTTTCTCTGCGGGGTCGCATTAGAAGTTAGTGATAAAATCCGCGCAAAAACTAGTCACTGACATAGCTCGAAGAGTTGCCAGGCTCAAGGGGCATTGGGCATTGGGCATAGTCTTATTGTTTTGCCTTCAAAGCCTCTGGCTATATTTCAGCGCCATCTAGATTTAATAATCGAACTACAAAAACCGCGGCCGATCCGTACTATGGTGACTGCCAATCCAGTCTATATCATCCTTTGTTTGGCATAATGACACTACGTACATAAATAATCTAAAAGATGGCAGCACCTGTGACACGAGCCCGATTTTTTTAAAACAATGTCTATTTGAAAGCCAAACAAACCCATTAGCGTAGAAACCTTTTTCACCAGCCATACATTCTTCAAGGGTCTCATTTATCAGTCGCATTTGGGCCAGAGCGCGGTGTAAATCAATCGGGGGGCCATTGGGAAAGTGTCACACGTGGGAGGGGAAAAAATAAAATTTATACGCGGGCCCACCGCAAATAACTGGCGGTTGGGCCAAGTTGGGAGCTGGGGCCGTTTCAAAATACTATTCTATCCTAGATAAATGAGAATCGTTGGTAAATGAAGTGAATGAAAGTAGGTAAGAGCCATATCTTAATCATAATTATTATTTATTATCTTTATCGATAAGATTTTTTTTTGTAATAAATAAATAAATATCACGGGACAGTTCACACCAATTTTATTGACCTCGTCCCAACTAAGCAAAGCTTGTACTATGGGTACTAGACAACGGATAAACATACTTAAGTAGATAAATACATACCTATATAAATACAAATTAAACACCCAAGACTCAAGCATACGTAAGTCGTAACGACGTAGACGTAAGATACGTTATACAGGAGTAGAGGTGGAGGAACTGCATTGACACGCATTTCTTACACTAAAGTAACTATCGTAAGGTCGCGGGTGAGCAAAGTAATTGCTTCAGTCCATTAATATGAACCTCCGCAAAGTAACGCCTGATTCAATAAATTATAAATAGACGTTTCTTCACCCAGCCCGCTCATCTTTTATCCCTTAGCTCCCCATAGACCGCGTCATAAATTTCATAGGCCTACTATGTAGATCAGCCAATATCGATGAGTTATGCCCCTTTTGAGGGTCAGAGGTCGTATTCTGATTGGATCGCTCACGTCTTCAAGACGTACGACTGGCGGCTTGCGTTTGTTCTGCTATATATTTGCTGGAATTGATGTCGAGTTGGAACGGTTTCGTATTAGGTCTGATCCGTGTCCAATGCGGACCCAAAAAAATACGGTCCGGAGTGAAAATAAAAAAAAAAAAAAAATTTTGTTAAATTTAGTAAAAAATGGCACCAGACATGCTCCCGGTCTAGATTCTCCTTATTTTCCTGCAGATTTGCTTGGAACCGGTACCGGAAATACCTGTATCATAGCGATATTCATAGGTTTTCTTTGTTTAAGTCCAGAGTTCGTGATTAATCCCGAAAAAAAATTAGTCACGAAGAGTCGTGAGTCGTTTAAAAAAAATACACGATTAAAGGCTTACTTAAAACAAAATTTAATTGAAAATTTAGTAAAAATCTTCCCAGGTGAATTTTTCGCTTCGAGCCATTACATTAAATTTGAACCTTAATACTATGACGATACCGTTTGTTTTGAAAGATAAGGGCTCGAAGCGAAAAATTCACCTGGGCCCAATTGCATAACAAAGTACAACTTATATTACAAGCGGAACTCCCTTTCTAGTTAATATAACTGAAGCGAGAGTTCCGCTTGTAATATTAGTATTAGTACTTTGTTATGCAATTGGGCCCTGGGAACATTTATACTATAGTTTGGTCCAGATGGTTTCATATCAGGTTGCATAATTGTTGAAGGTAAATGTAATGTATGTAAACTTACTTCCAACAAACTGCTATGCAGTTTGGCAGATGTATTTTAACATAAGTATTTCTGTAGGTACTTCTTTTGTTTGTTTTTCTGTAAATACATTAAAAAAAAAAAATGTTTGTCATATCATAAGTATCGTTATTCAAAACTCTTTTTACTCTAAATCCATTGTTTTTTTTTGTTTTTTTTTTTATGAGAGGGAGGCAAAGCAAGAGGGTCATCTGATTCTGATGGAAACTGATCACCATTGCCCATAAATATTAACAACTAAAAGAGTTACTGATCTGTTGCCGGCCTGTAAAAAGGAGAGGGAATAGGGGAGAGGGAGTGGATTGATTGTACAGAATTGTTATAAAACAAACCTAACCTAACCTATAGAGTTTTATATGATCATCATCATCATTCAACTTAGACCTCCCACAAGACTCGCCAAACAGCCAACGCGATCCCGTAACCTTAACAAGGTCGTCGCTCCATCTATAGGAAATCATTTAATTTTTTTTGAAAAATTTACGGTTTCAACGGGAATAAGTTGTGACAGACAAAAATTATGACAAACATTACATTATGATATAAAAAATTTATGGCACCAGACATGCTCCCGGTCTAGATTCTCCTTATTTTCCTGCAGATTTGCTTGGAACCGGTACCGGAAATACCTGTATCATAGCGATATTCATAGGTTTTCTTTGTTTAAGTCCAGAGTTCGTGATTAATCCCGAAAAAAAATTAGTCACGAAGAGTCGTGAGTCGTTTAAAAAAAATACACAATTAAGGGCTTACTTAAAACAAAATTTAATTGATTCCTCTGTGTTACGAGAGTTACCCATGTAGTTTGTTCTTCTTTGTTACACAAAGGACATAAAGGTAATTTCGTTTTTTTGAAAACGACTGACAAGTATCTTTTAGCAATTTATATGAAATTCCTGCACCTTATTCAGCCTGTCACATAGCAGTTACATTTGCACAACAATAAACGTCACTTTGATTATGATTTACATACTAAAAGTACGTGTGTTCGTCTATACACGCCAACCGAAGTAACATGACCTGCCGACCTCAATACAATCGCGACAGCTCCATCTAAATTCCCAAGCGCAGTGAGATTACAGAGGTCGCGCGACGCTGGTTTTGCATGTCGTGATGCAAAGTTACAAGTTTACCTTTGCGGTTCGTTTGGCTTTTATTTCAAATACGATACGGGTGTTTTTTGAATAGATGAGGTAGTGTTTAGTTGGTACTAAATTGTCACGTTTCCCATTGGGTATTCATGATTACGTTTCGCCGTAAAATATAAGGTGCTAGTTATGACATGCGGCTTTGCCTTTATATGTCAGGTGATGTTAGGCAAGGTTTTTTTAACCCCCGACACAAAAGGGGTGCTATAAATTTGACCGCTATGTGTGTGTCTGTCTGTGGCATCATAGCTCTTAAACGGGTTGACTGACTTGGATGCGGTTTTTTTATTTGACAGTTTTGAAACTGTGCTACCAAATGTTACAGTTTTTTTGTTTGTGTTAGGAGTCTAACATTTGGTAGCACAGTGAACGATTGCTTTACTCCGAAGATGAGCTCTGGTTGATTTCGAAACGCGTCAGTGTAGTTTGGTGGTGGTGATAGTTAGGTTTGTGTGATTTGTGTGTTCATATAGTGTGGAGGTGGAGGAACTGCATGAACACGCATTTTTACATAAACATAGCTATCGTAAGGTCGCGGGTGAGCAAAGTAATTTCAATTCACGGTGTGCACGACTGTGCATATATAACCTTGTTTTTCTATGTTTATTGTTCCTTTTTAGGGTTCCGTAGTCAACTAGGAACCCTTATAGTTTCGCCATGTCTGTCCGTCTGTCTGTCTGTCTGTCTGTCCGCGGCTAAGCTCAGAGACTGTTAGTACTAGAAAGCTGTAATTTAGCATGAATATATATATTAGTCACGCCGACAAAGTGATTGAATAAAAAAAAGTAAAACAAATTTTTTTAGGGTACCTCCCATAGACGTAAAGTGGGGGTGATTTTTTTTTTCTCGGCTAACCCTATAGTGTGGGCTATCGTTGGATAGGTCTTTTAAAACCATTGCGGGGTTGCTAACATAATTTTTATATTCAGTGATCTGTTTGCGAAATATTCAACTTTAAAGTGAAAATTTTCATTAAAATCGGCCGTGCCCCCCCTCTAAAATCTAAACTGTTGGGTGGAAAAATTTGAAAAAAATTAGAATGGTAGTAAATATATCAAATTTACTAGGAAAATTATAGCGGCTAAGATTGCTTGGAAATTATTTGTAGTTTAAGAGTAAATAGTAGCCTAAGGTATAAAACATACCTAAACTTGGATGATTCCGTACACATACGAAATCCTTAGAAAAATATTACTTGATTTTTTTGTAATGGCTACGGAACCCTACCTTGGGCGTGTCCGACACGCTCTTGGCCGGTTTTTATGAGTAGTATTGTCTTTGAATTTAAGGATGATGTCAAATTGAAAAATATACGAATTTGGTTACAAAATGCTAATATCTTTTCTATTTTAATATTAGTAGACCAAACACGGGTAAAATATTATTTTTTATTAGCCTGTTATAGTGTCCCACTGCTTGGGCTAAGGCCTTCCCTCTTGACCTCCACAACTCCCAGTCCGGCGCAATATCAGGCCAGTCCTTTGCTTACGTCCAAATCGTCCCGCCATCTCCTTTTTGGTCTGCCTCGTCGTCCCTGGCCGTTCTCCGGCACCCACCAAGTGACTGTGTGAGCCCATCTTTGTGGTTCATACGACAGTTAAACCATTATTGTTTTTAAAAACACGACTTGCGATAAACCTACTTTACAACCAGCAGCGTGCGATGCTGTTAAATATTCTCAAAAAACGTAAAAGTTGGCAAAGCCTTCGCGGCTTAATGTTTCAGTATTCTTTTTTTTTTAATAAAAAAGGATTTAACATATGACAAGCGCAGGATATTTGGGTAAGCGCGCTTCCAGCGTTACTCTTAAGGAGATAATCCTTGAATAAAGCCTCTTATATTTTCTTTAGGCCACGAAACTGAAGGTTTCTTAAGAGACGTGAAGTAATTTACTATGATTTAGACATGGTAATTGGTTTTTGTCCGCGACTCCGTCTGCGAAGAATAGGGGTATAAAAATAGCCTTTGACCTATTCTTAGAACTACCAAATCAAATACCAAGATATAGACAAAAATTTTCATAAAAATCGGTGAAGCCGCTTCGGAACAGTTCGATAACAAACGCCGTGACGCGAGATTTTTAATATTAGACTAGCCATTGCCCGCGACTCAGTCTGCGAAGAGTATAGGTATAAAGGATAGCCAACGTACTAAATCTCAGACGAATGTAGAGAAAAAAGTTTGATGAAAATCGGTCAAGCCGTTCCGGAGGAGTTCGATAACATCACAAACACCGTGACACGAGATTTTTATTTATTAGATTAACCAGCTGTTGCCTGCGACTACTTTTGCGAAAAATACGGTTATCGCTATCTCGTGGGAATTATGCATTCCTATCCTATGTCCTTTTTAGAGCCTTAAACTATCTCCATACCAAATTTCATCTAAATCGGTTCAGCGGTTTAAGCGTGAAGAGGTAACAGAAAGAGTTACTACTATTACTATCCTATATGTTTATCCAGGTTATAAACTACTCGTATCTGTCTGCCGAGTTTCACCAGAATCAGTCTAATCGTTTTAGCGTGAAAGAGCAACTAACATTGTGCACTGCTGCTGTAGTGGCAGTGCGCGTTTGGCAGCCGCCGTGACGTGTGGCTCTCGGAGGGCTACGGATTAGCCCGTAACAATGTCAAGTTAAACTCATTTTGAGAGAGAGAGAGAGAGAGAAACGTGAAACTTGAGTCATCCGTATATTTTCACTATGGGACTTACCCAAACTTAAATTTGACACATTTTGTTACTTAGGCCATTGTTGGTTACGCGGTATGACAGTTTCATCGACGACAATACACTAAACCGTATATTATTTCATACTAATTACAAACTGAAACAGATGCATAGAAAAAAACCCAGAAAAAAGACCTGCGCTGGGAATCGAACCCAGGTCCTTGGCATTCCATGCCACGTGCTTAACCCCTACACCACCACTGGTGTCTCAACACGAATTTTTCCTATGCATCATACATTTCAGCCTGCTATCATCACTTCTGCAGTGATACAGCACCATCTATGTTCAGTTATCATCGAGAAACGTCAACACTCCTTCGGAACTAACCGCTCACCCGGACTAAGAGATGTCGCTACTAGGCCATACTTTAACAAGTTTGGTAACACTAAGCCGCTCACTCTCTGGCCCCGAACGCGAGAGGTTAATCTCCAACCACGCGATAAGTGGCGACGAGGGTCGGAATCCTTAAAAATTGCACCCCCGTGCCGACGCGGCGCTTGTAGAATACACGCCCGTTTGTAAGATGCGGAATACTGACAAGAAATACTCTGCGTTTGGGTTCTACAGGGGTTTGACGAGTTCTTTGGAAGCTTGAGGTGCCAGGTTCGATCCCTGAATGGTCCAATTAGATTTTTTTTAAAGTTTGCTCTACGAGCCGTCGGCAAATATAAAAAAACCGGCCAAGAGCGTGTTGGACACGCACAAGGTAGGATTCCGTAGTCATTAAAAAAAAATCAAGTAATATTTTTCTAAGGAGAAATCGTATGTGTACGGAATCATCCAAGTTTAAGTATGTTTTATATACCTTAGGCTACTATTTACTCTTAAACAACAAATAATTTCCAAGCAATCTTAGCCGCTATAATTTTCCTAGTAAATTTGATATATTTACTACCATTCTGAATTTTTTCCAATTTTCCCACCTGACAGTTTAGATTTTAGAGGGGGGGGGACGCTCGTTTTTAATGAAAATTTTCACTTTAAAGTTGAATATTTCGCAAACAGATCACTAAATAGAAAAATCATGTTAGCAACTCCGCAATGGTTTTAAAAGACCTATCCAACGATACCCCACACTATAGGATTAGTCGAGAAAAAAAAATCACCCCCCCCCCTTTACGTCTATGGGACGTACCCTAAAAAAAATATTTTTTATTTTTTATTTTACCACTTTGTTGGCGTGACTGATATGTATATTCATGTTAAATTACAGCTTTCTAGTACTAACGATCTCTGAGCTTAGCCGCGGACAGACAGACAGACAGACGGACAGACATGGCGAAACTATAAGGGTTCCTAGTTGACTACGGCACACTAAAAAATTGGCTTCGTAATTCCGCCAGGTTTTCTTGCCAGGTAACGATGTTTTTTTTCTAACTTACCGTGAAGTCGGGTCACTTCGGACTTAAATGGTAACTTTGATCATCGAGATTAACTCCGTCTAGATTTTATTTTTACACTGAAATTATGATGACATGATTATGATGATAATCCCAAATTTAAGGTACTTATTAAGAAGACTTTTATCATGGAACTTTTTAACGTTATTGAATCATGATTTCGAATTCAAGGGTGAAGTCGACCGTTTTTGTTTTTAGGGTTCCGTACCCGAAGGATGCCAACGGAACCCTATTACTGAGACTCAATAAAAAATTTAGGAAACCCTTGGAGAGCGAGTCCAACTCGCACTTGGCGGGTTTTTTCTCATCATCATCATTTCAGCCGAAAGATTGATCCCGCGCCATCCGCATCCAACGCGATCCCGCAACCTTAACCAGGTCGTCGCTCCATTTTGGGGGCATCGCTCATAGAACTGATGGCCAATGGGGCAAAAAGGTTCTCGAGTGGCGTCCACGGACCGGAAGACGCAGTGTAGGTAGGCCTCCAAAAAGATAGAGCGTTTTTTTCTAATCTCTAATTGAAAATATATGTCATCCATTTAAAGATGTAACTACTCTATCCTCTTCTAGATGGCGCTGGTGTCGAGGCCACTTGAAAACTAGATCGGCCGCACCGGCGCCAAGCGCCAAGCATTATCCTAATGAAAACAGCCACTTCCGCCCCATGATTGATAACGTCGCTTTCGATCGCCTCATAATGGCAATTTGCTATAGCGATTATCATTTACTTAAGGGCGATATTGGATGGATATTGTATGAGATACCATTATGTAAATAGTCGAGATCTTACATTATGTAATTAACAATGTAAATAAAGTGTTTAAACATACAATCGTTGTTTTACAAGTTTTTCTTCGGTAGAGAGTGAAAGATAAGAGCACGAAACCACCAGTATATCGTTAAGTTTTTGGACTTTTACAAAGTAGGAATAGTCATCATCATCATTTCAGCCGAAAGACGTCCACTGCTGAATATAGGCCTCCCCCAAGGCTGGCCGGCTCGCCAAACAGACCGGTTGCGTGCCATCTGCATCCAACGCGATCCCGCAACCTTAACCAGGTCGTCACTTCATCCATCTTGTTGTCACTCGGTCCGTGGACGCCGCTCGAGGACCTTTTCGCCCCATCGGCCATCAGTGCTACAAGCGATGTGCCCTGCCCGCTGCCACTTGAGTCTGGCGATTCTTCGAGCTATGAGCTATGTCATACTGATAACAAGTGCTTTTTTTTGGTAGAGAGAGAAAAAGACAAAAGCAAGAGCCCGGTTCAGGTTATCGTTTAGTTTTGAGATTTACCTATATAAAAATAAATAAAAAAAATAAAATAAAAGAATGTTTATTCACAAACTTAAAAAAAAACAATGAAAACAGAACAAGATACAAAAAACAAATGCAATTTTGTGAATAGTGAGGACTCAGCAAAGTTGCTGGTCCTTACCCAATACGAGAAAGGTGAAGGTTAAAATAGGTATAGTCGGTAAATATTTTTTTACAGGAACTTATTAAAAATTATGTCGACTATTTTCAATGTCACATCCCTTCACTTCCAGGGCTAGCTTTAGTGGGAGCTTTCAAAATTTACGCGACGCCGTAAAGCTCCCTAACAGGCCGTAAACGGTTAACCGGATCGACCTAGATAAGGGCAAGCTTTCGCAAGCTTTTAGCTTTCAAAATTTAACATGAAGCACATAGTTATTATAGCACCAGGGAGACAACCCGTGCCTATTGCCTCTCAAGCAGAGGGTCGTGGGTTCAAATCCTGGCTCGCATCTCTGAGTTTTTCAGAATCTATGTGCGAAATCACATTTTAAATTTACCATGGGCTTTACGGCGAAAGAATACATCGTGAGGAAACTTGCATAAACCTGCGAAGAAATTCGATGGTGTGTGTGAAGTTCCCAATTCGACTGGGCCCGCGTGGGAACTACGGCACAACCCCTCTTATTCTGAAAGGAGGCCTGTGCCCTGCAGTGGGACGTATATAGGCTC
Organism: Archips crataeganus; assembly: GCA_947859365.1. Classification (NCBI taxonomy): domain Eukaryota; kingdom Metazoa; phylum Arthropoda; class Insecta; order Lepidoptera; family Tortricidae; genus Archips; species Archips crataeganus. Next base: position 1,596,124 of record OX402071.1, on the reverse strand, counting down.
GGATGATGATTTTGATGAAGCGTGGAAGTGTTCCATACATTCATACATGCATCCACACAAACTTCTGCGTTTATAATTTAGTCAGAAATCGGATTAAATATTGAGTTCCGCTGTGCCTTAACCAACTTAAGCAATATTCCATAAACCCTTATAACGGCGCCCTTGTTTCGTACAGATTGTCTCCATACATACTTAACTAAAACTTTACCAGATGCTCATAAAATAGTTAATCTTGCCGGGTTTAGCTACCAATGTTTGAGGCAATAGCTATTGCACCAAAATAACTAAAAATAATAAGAATAATATAAATGGATTGTGAAATAAAAGCGCGTGAAGCCTATCATGTGTGGCTATAAAGCCTTGTACGAGTACTTTACATTACGAGTATGCTTGTACAGTCGACTACAAAAAAATCGATACGGCCAAAGTTACAAAAATATGTATACACGACCTTAATGTTAAGTCAATAAAGGTGTGTATACATATCTTTGTAACTTTGGCGGTATCGATCTTTTTGTAGTTGACTGTACATTTAACTTTTGGACTCCGCATTGCATAGAACTTTACAGTTACCTGTCCATGCAATAGGGACTATAGCTAAACCGTTTCAATGAGTCCTCGCCCGAGCGGCACAGGGGCTGAAGGGTATGACGACAAAGGGGCTGAGAGAGGTGCGGGCGGCGAGCGCGCCTTGTGTGCCTGCCGCCCGCACCTCTCCCGACCCCCTTTGTCGTCCGTTACTTTGCTCACCCGCGACCTTACGATAGTTACGTATAAGGTACGGATATGCTTATGTTAGACAAAAACACAAATGGTTGTGTATTTCTTTCTTTTAAAATGTCATGTCACTTAGCGGTTGAGATAGCGGTAGAGTAATTGTGTAACTTTTTTGACACTCTCCTGCATCGAATTGAAAGGACAGTTTTTGTATAGCTGTGACAGCTGGCTGTTTCCGATACCAATTGTCAGCCCATACAAGAACCAGTCATAACTATAAATTAAAAAAACCCCCAACGCAATTAAATCTAAGATTTATTCCGCAGCATACAAAAGAGCTGATAACTTTGAAACGGCTAGACCACTTTTGATGAAACATGTTTAAGAACCATCGCCAAGAAACCAGCTTTCAAATAAAAAAAAAATGCATCCAAATCGGTTCACTCATTTAAGAGTTATGATGCGACAGGCAGACAGACACACACGCACACATAGTGGTCAAACTATTAACACCCCTCTTTTTGTGTCAGGGGTTAAAAATGAACGCGATGGCGATTGCGAGGGAGTTAGACAATTAGCCTGCAGGATTATTATCTTTATTTTTTTGCTATAAAAATATTTTTAATCCAACCAGTAACATTTATTTCGCAAATAAAGCTAAGGAGGAAATTAAAATCTCCAGAAACGCATCCAAACGCTTTTACCCTTTCAATAAAAATACGAAATATCTTTACGACAGTCATCTTTTAAACAGCAAAAGATATTTCCGGGTCGTTTTGATCGCTCCGCTTTTATTACGTATTTCATTGCGGGAAAACGTAAACATAACCCCTTGTTTTGATAGGGGGGGGCAGTAAAATGAAGCCTACAATGTGACAGCGTTTAAAATGTAAGAACGACTCCTTTCTTGTGGAGGTTTCGGTTTAGAACATAAGTTAAGCCTGTCTACTGGAGCCTAAAAATGTCGAGACCTATGGCGTCTTAAGAGAGGGTCGTGGGTTCGAATTCGGGCTCGCACCTCTGAGTTTTTGGAATTCAAGTGCAAAATTGTATTTGAAATTTACCATGAGCTTTACGGTGAAAAAAAGCATCGTGAGATCTGCACACACCTGAGAAGAAACTCAATGGTGTGCGTGAGGTCCCCAATCCAAGGCCTCTCATTCTGAGAGGAGGCCTGTGCCCTGCTGTGGGACGTATATTATGGACGTATGTACGTCTACTCCAAATTCATCCAGCAATTCCTTATCTCACGGGCTCTGCGTTGATGTACTATTAACACTTTTTGACGTGACAACGTCTAAGGCCGGGGCCGCACTGGTAAGACGACCGCTGTCGCGTCGCGTCGCCGGTCACCTTACCAGTGCGGCCCGGGCCTGATAAATCGATGAACGCCGGCTGCACGCACGAAAAAGGATGACACAATATCCCGTACAAGAGAGAGCAGTGAACGCCAGGATGTACAATCTTAGTACTAGCGCTCGGGTAATTTTTAATGGGGGGGGGGGGTTGCGGCAGGGGGAATATTAAAGGGGGATGAAAATTTCATTGATTTGGCCGTAGGATGCACCGTTTTCAAGATATTTGACAAAACACCGGTTCTCGTCCGATCACCGAGGTTAAGTAACGTCGGGCGCGGTCAGTACTTGGATGGGTGACCGCCTGGTTTCATTTTTGTTTTTTGAATGTTTTGCTATGACGTTATCACGTTAAACTATCGTCCGTAAACCGACTTTGCAGACAACCGGTTTTTTCCTCAGTCTCAACAAAGTAACGACCAAAATGTGCAAACCAAACTTCATCCTAACAAAAGATTAGAAGGCGGCATTGTAATCAAACTTGGGGTGATATAGTACAGGCGAGCTTACTGCCTGCGGGCGATTTCACGCGTCATCGGAGCGAGAACGCAACTTTATTCCTGCTGCAGTGTTGCCGGGGTCAGGGGGAATTCCCGCAAAATTAGGGGGTTTTGAACCTGCGGACGGTACGGAAGGCGCGGTGTAGATAGGGCTCCAAAAAATGGAGTGACGATCTGGTTAAGATTTCGGGGACGCGTTAGATGCAGATGACAGTTTGGGGGTAGTTGCAATAGAGAGATCTCTCTCCAGGCAGATGTTATGCCTGGGGACCGAAGTCCGATGGATGAAAGTTGGAAGTTGTATTTATGCAGCCGAGTTGAGAAACTTCGATAGCGTTATGTAGGATTGTAGTGATTAGTTCCTTATGTGATGACTAGATGGCGCTAGTAGTCGCTACATCAGTATTAGTAAATTAAATGAGCTGTTAATTTATTCAACCTACACAAAAAATACATATTTACAGAAATATATATGAGGGCTGATAAGCTCTCAAGTCGTCAGGCCATCTCCTCTTGTATCTGCCTTTGCTCCTTTGGCCATCCCTATATAGATATTTACATATTTTAAAAGACAAAAAAAAACTTAAATTAACTTAATCTAAACCTAAAAACCTAAAACTATATGACCTTAAATTAAAGGAGTACAAAAATAAAGGAAGAAAAATTTCCGAAGCCGGATGTGGTCTAAATTAAATTTACCGATTGCCAGCTTTGCCTTGGTGGTTTTTAAAATATTGAATATGGCAGCACCGCTTAGCCGTTTGACCGACTTCATGGAGGGAGGTCAAGCCGAAAGATTAGGCGTGGGAAAGAGAAATATTGGTTTACGATGCTTTAACCGTTTACGGGTCAAAATAAACAGTGTTTTGGTTGTTATTGATTTAATAATAACAACCAAACAAGCCATGATAGTCTTATTAAGTATAACACCATTGTACCTACACAGTTTTTAAAATAAATTTATTCTGATTCTGATACTGGTTCTAGTAGTTTGACCGGTGGTCTCTCAAGCAGAGGGTCGTGGGTTCGAGCCCAAGCTCGCACTAAGTTTTTCGGAATTCATGTGCGAAATTACATTTGATATTTACCATGAGCTTTGAAGGGAAGAGAAACATCGTGAGGAAAAATTTATATTTTTCATACAAATATTTGCCTCGACCAGGAAATGAATCTGGAACCTCAAGCTTCGTAATCAGGTTCTCTAACCATTAGGCTATCCGTTCGTCTAAAATATTGAATTCATAAATGTTTTACAAAATATAACGTCAAATATAAATTCATACGATTCTCATTCAGAATTCCAATTGAATTATTTCCCGAAAAAACACAATTTATATCATAAAACAAACGTTTCCATTTTAAAAATCCCTTGCGGAATTTAGGCGCGTAGCATTCGTAGCACGTCTACGGAACGCGTAGCTATATGCGTAGCCCCGCTACGAATACAGGCCAGCGATTATTTATTCTTATTCAAAATCCAAAGTAAAACGATTCTGAATCAAACAAAAACACTTAAGCGAATAGAAAACTGGAGTGAAAACGTAAAATCTTCACATCAAACGGTTTTTGGTAAAATATTCAAAGAGCGGGATTACATTTTTCGACAATAATATAGACGATTCGAATAAATGAGTATAGAGGATTACTCCTGGTGTTTTAGACGAGGGACAGCGTTTTTGGTAGAATTTTACTTGGACTACCAACCCGCATACCGTAAAGTAGGAATTGGCATCATAATCGATCGGGGATGAATCTGCTCAATGGGCCCTATATGGGACTCCTTGGCGCTGCGTAGAGATGTAGCTTCACTGTACGAGCGCTTTAGCCTAGTTGGTAGTGACCCTGCCTACGAAGCAAGAGGTCCTGGGTTCGAATCCCGGTAAGGGCATTTATTTGTGAGCGCGAATATTTGTTCCTGAGTTATGGATGTTTTCTATGTATTTAAGTATTTATTTATCTATATAAGTATGTTTATCGTCGTCTAGTATCCATAGTAGTACAAGCTTTGCTTAGTTTGGGACTAGGTCGATTTGTGTAAGATTGTCCCAATATATACTGTGCATCTTCTATCGCATGTACAACGGAGAGTGCTCCGAGGAGTTATTCCGGTTGATCCCTGCCGCATCCTTCCGCCACCGCCCTACGCGACAACACTTCCATCCTCACCATCTGGATGGTTGGCAGTCTTCTACTGTGCGTTTTTCCAGAAATTTCCTGCCTCACACAGCAAAGCTCTGGTATGAAGTTACTGCTGCGGTATTCCCGGACCGATATGACCTTCAAGCTTTTAAAAAAAAAGCGTACTCCTACCTAAAAGGCCGGCAACGCATTTATGACTCTTCTGGTGCCGCAGGTGTCCATGGGCGACGGTAATCGTTTACCATCAGGCGATCCGTCTGCTCGCTATCGGGGGCAATATACCATAAAAAAATATATACAAAGTTTAGATACCTCAATTATTTCCCTATCCCGTGGAAATTTCGAAAAATCCTTCCTTAGTGCATCTGTGATGCTTTCGGTACATTTATGCGAAATTTCGAGTTTCTAACTCCGCAGTTCAGGCTGTACGTTCTCTGTCAATCAGTTAGTCACGGTACTGTTTTATAGGTACATCTATCAAAGAAATCATAGTGAAATTGGTTGTGAAAAGGTTTTATATAGATGAACTAAAACAATTACTTTGCTCACCCGCGACCTTACAATAGTTACGTTTATGCAAGAAATGTGCGTTCATGCAGTTCCTCCACCTCCACACTGTACGAACACACACAAATCACATAAACCCAACCATCACCACCACCAAGCTACACTGACGCGTTTCGAACTCAACCAGAGCTCATCTTCAGAGTTACCACAACCGTATGCTATGCTACCAAATGTTAAACTAACAAACCAAAACAAATGTTTTAACTTGTCACTGTAACTTCTCAAGTACCCACTTTATTTTTCTTATTCTCAAACTACCCCACAAAAATTAACTTTTATTGACATATTTAAAACTACCTTGAATTTTTTGTTTATTTATTTATAAGGCATATTTAATTAATACTAACTGTTCAAATTCGACCCAAGCCGCAGTAAAGGAGAAGATACTAAATTTACCTGTTCATTAATAATAGACCCCATAGTGTTGTACCTAATTATTTCCATGCATTCCAGAGCATCCAGACGCAACCCCTTGCCGCAATAATGTAACACTTCATAAGAATCTGAATTTAACAATGAATGATTTGATTCCAACAAAAGTTTTGCAAAATTCGATCTATCTGGATGCTCATTCCTATATGCCGAAACATGCTCTTTAAATCTAGTATTAAAACTTCGGCCTGTCTGTCCTACGTATATCCCATTGCAGTCATTACAAGTAAGCTTGTATACCCCCGATCTAGTTCCCTTATCTACCTGTTCTTTGTGGTTACATAGCCTAGAGTACAAAGAGTTGTTAGTCTTAAAGTCAACATTAATATTGTTTGATTTTAAAATGCCATAAATCTTATCAGACAAACCCCCAACGTAAGAGATGCTAAAGTAATTGTTTTAGTTCATTAATATGGACCTCCGCAAAGTAACGCCTGATTCAATAAATTAAATTTTATATAGATATAATGTACAATTCGCCTTAGTCCTGTCCCTGCGGAAGAGTGCCCATAAGGCTGGCAGCATTTCCGCGCTGGATTGTGATGCTAATACCATCCATCCGTCCATCCCAGCCTATATACGTCCCACTGCAGGGCACAGGTCTCCTCTCAGAATGAGAGGGCATTTGCCGTAGTTCCCACGCGGGCCCAATGCGGACTGGGAACTTGATGCTACTACGTTAGACGAGAAATGCACCAACTCTATTGGTCACGTGTAATTTCGAAAAATAGGCTTCACACGGGTGCAATTATGCATGTATTATACATAATAAACCTTCCTCTTGAATTACTCTATCTATTAAAAGAAACCGCATCAAAATCCGTTGCGTAGTTTTAAAGATCTAAGCATACCTACATAGGGACAGACAGCGGGAAGCAACTTTGTTTTTAACCGACTTCAAAAAAAAGAGGAGGTTCTCAATTCGTCTGAATGTTTTTTTTTATACTATGTAGTGATTTGGCCGAAAAGCTTTTGTCGATAATATAGTCATTACTTAGTGAAATTTCAATCTACCGTTCAAACTTCTGCTCGCCATTTTTTTGGAGAAAACCTCCAACAAAGGCCGTTTTATAGGTGTCCCAGAGTTTGCAATTTGCGATGCAAAAGGGACCTCTTTGGACAAAACTGAATATCAATCAGTTCGTCGTTTGATAGATTTTTAATTTAAGGTCGGCAAAGCTGGGTCCGTTATGATGGTATTGCAATTTAGACTTTATAAACGACTGGCAAGGTTCAAAATGGCGTTGAACAGCGACTATTATGATGGTAGCTATGTTGTTTTGTTTTGAATTCGATATGTACCGCCAACGTCCAAAATGTAGCCTTCTTTTTATTTTTTATTCTTATTACTTAACGACGGAGTTTTGCTGAAACATCGAAAACACGTGTTTTCCAACGATAAAGTCGTTTGTTCGCCCTTATGTAAATATTTCTGGTTTTGAAGTATTTTTTGTAAATCGAAAACCATTTCGAGATGAATGCTTTTTTATACATATAAGATAGGGGGCAAACGAGTAGGCGAGTCAACTGATAGAAAGCAATCACCGCCGCCCATGGACACCCACAACACAACCTGAGTTACGGTGTGTAGGCTCGTTTTTTGAAGATCCTCGACACTTTTATTCCTAGGGAACTTGGTTATCACATGGGATTGTTTTTTTCCTCGTAAAAAACTATTTTTTTTTTAGCTCAGGAGAAAAGTGTCTTCGTCGTGGGAAACCAAAATAAAATAACAGTTTTCTACAATGAAAAATAATCCCGTTCGATAAACCAGATAGATACGAAGAATTATTTTTCATAGTTTGAAACCAGTTATCAAACTTGGTTATCTACGAGGAACAAAGGGAACATTACATACTTGTCATTAGGTGGATCTTTTGCACGCTTGCTACATAAAACACAAAAAATATATATTTTTTGGAAGTTAACATAAGATAAAACTACATTTGAAATGTAACGTGACCTGGCATGAAAGTAAAACCGGTGCCCCTTTTCTCCCATAAAATTTTAAGTCATAATGTATCATTAGTCATAATCAACGTTAGTCATACAGTGATTTATTTCTGAAACGGTATTTTTTCACGACTTTTTTAAATGCTATCTTATATAATGCAGTAGGTTAGGTTAGGTTTGTTTTATAACAATTCCGAAAAACAAATTGTTTCAGAAATAAATCACTGTATGACTGACGTTGATTATGACTAATGATACATTATGACTTAAAATTTTATGGGAGTCATTACGAGTATAGTCCCAGGAAAAACATCTTCACATACCTTCTAATCAATTTAAAATTCAATGCTGTGAGCGAAGTTCCAAGTCGGCAGTGGGCCCGCGTGAGATCTATAGCCAAGCCCTCTCGTTCTGAGAGAAGGCCTGTGTCCAGCAGTGGGACGTAGGCCGAGATAATGAGGGTTCTTTTGGTAAAGTCTGTATTTCGTCAAAAAATCCGTCAGCCATTTTTAATGATTTGCCTTTGACCGATTGACAATAAAAATTGCAATACTAATGAAATTCCAAGCGTTAACGTCTTGGATAATGACGGCCGTATATTATTTTTTACGTTTACGATTTAACGGCAGCGGTACGGTCAGTGGAGTGTCCTGCCGCCGTAAAGTTTTAGAGATCCTTAGGCTGAATAGCTACTAAAGAAATGCGAGGAGCCCCAGTGGCAAGTGAGGAAAAGATGATCAACGTCCCCTGCTGAGGACGTTCATAGCCATCTTAACAATAACAATACAATACAAATATTCTTTATTGAATACCAAAAATAGTACAGTAGTACCAGCCACCGAACGGAAGGGCCCCGAGGCAAAAGGAAAAAAGGTTGGCCTAAAGAGCGTTGGACGGATGAAATCCAAAAAATAGCCGGTAACTACTACATGCTAAAAGCGCAAAGTAGATGAGCGTGCAAACAGTTGGAAGAGACCTTTACCCAGAACGGGGCCATGTCTTAATTAAAAAAAAATAAGTTGTTATATTTTATTTGTCTATTAAATCCTATATTTGTATATTTATGGAAAAAATAAAAGGCATTGTTATTATTATTACAGTAGTATTTGGGGGTTGAAATCGCTCGCGTCCGTAGGTCGCGACCTATACCCTCGAGACCTTACACATGACCCCTGGGTGGTGCTAAACGAGCGATACATCTCCGGTGGTAGGCTTCGGTCGTGGCTGGTCACCACCATATAGGTTGAGCCAGGCCGCCAAGCGACTCGTCGTGTTCCGGCCTCTATATTTGAGGAGCTCAGCAGAATGCAGATGAGGTGTTATGTCGACGGCGTTAGCGTGAATAACATAAGCTACGCCGACGATATGGTGCTGCTGTCCCACTCTGACAGTCACCTAAAATTAGGTACAAGCGATAAAAGTAAAAATTGCAAAATGATGTTATTAAATAAATAAATAAATCTTGAGACGTTTGATACTAATTGACCTTGTCCCAAACTAAGCACTGCTTGTTATATGGAAACAAAACAACGAATAATCTTACTTAAACTGATTAATACATATTTAAATGCATGCTAAATATCCAAGACTCGAGCACAAACATTTGTATTTTTTCAAACAAATATCTGTTTCGTCCGACGATCGAAGCCGCCAGTCGTCAATTAGATTGACATAAAAATTAATGTGTAACTCATGACCTCTGCTTTGATATTGTATCTTTGGAATTATTAAAAAGAAGTTAAAGAACCTTCTTCGTTGACTCCGAATCACGCTTTGCCGCACCAGGGTTTTACAACGGTAGGCCGTTAATCCGGTTTACGTGTTTTCGGATTATTAAATAGTTTTTATTGTTCGATTTTTTTTAAGTAAGTGCGTTCTATTTTTATGTCTTTTTGCGGCGCTTTATGACTAGATTGAAATTGCATTGCTTCTTTTAGACGTACGTTAATTTATGAAGAAAAAAGCCGTGGTGGCCTAGCGGTTTGACCTATGGCCTCTCAAGCAGAGGGTCGTGGGTTCGAATCCCGACTCGCACCGCTGAGTTTTTTGGAATTTATGTGCGAAGTTACATTTGTAATTTACCATGAGCTTTACGGTGAAGGAAATCATCGTAAGGAAACCTGGATACACCTGCGAAGAAATTCAATGGTGTGTGTGAAGTTCCCAATCTGCACTGGGCCCGCCTAGGAACTACAGCCGAAGCCCTCTCATTCTGAGAGGAGGCCTGTGCCCTGCAGTGGGATATACTAGGGGCGTTCAATAAAAAGTGAGAATGAGTATGTTATAAACAACTTTTACTAAATGTCATTTTATTTTTCGACATAGTCACCTTTTAGCACAATACACTTAGTATATCTTTTTTCTAAACTTAAAATTCCATTTTTTAAAAAGGTCTCATATTGAGTACTTAAAAAATCTTGTACTGCAGCGACTACCGCGTCGTCGTCTTCAAATTTCTGACCTCTCAGGTATTGTTTCAATCTCGGAAATAGGTAGAAATCACTGGGAGCGAGATCTGGTGAATACGGAGGATGCTTAAGGATATCGAACCCAGCATCACGAATTGCAGCCATTGCAACGGCGGACTTGTGTGCCCGGGCATTGTCCTGGTGGAACAGCACAACTTTCGAGAGTTTACCTCGCCGTTTTTCGCGGATCTCATTGCGCAATGTTGCTATTTGTTTGGCGTATAATGTGCCCGTAATAGTGGCTCCATGCTCGAGATACTCAATCATTAATACCCCTTTACCATCCCAAAAAACAGAGCCCATGACCTTACCGGCAGACGGGCTCACCCTGAATTTCTTCGGAGTTGGAGATGATGGCCTTTTCCATGTCATAGACTGCAGTTTCGTTTCAGGGTCGTAATGATGGAGCCATGTTTCGTCCATTGTTATAAATCGCCCCAAAAAAAGTTCCCGGTCTTGCTGCATCAGGTTCAAAGCTTCTTGACAAATCTCTAGTCTAGTTTGTTTTTGCGTGTCAGTAAGCATTCTTGGTACCCAACGCGCAGATACCTTTTTCATACCCAAGCGTTCATGTAAAATATTATGCACGCTCCCCGTTGAAATCTTTACATTTTCAGCAATAAAACGAACTGTGACACGACGATCCGCCAAAACTGAGTTTTCGACTTTTTTCACAATTTCTTCAGTTACTGCTGTAGTAGGGCGTCCGGAGCGGGGGTCGTCCATTGTCGATGTTCTTCCACGTCTAAGTTCGGCACAACAACGTGCGACTGTCGAATACGGAGGAGCATTAGACCCTAAAGTGTCCCGCAAATCCAAATTGACTTGGTCCGTAGAAAAATTTTTCAAATACAAGTATTTGATAACGGCGCGCAGTTCAATTTTCTCCATTTTCGCTAACGTACTCAATAGCATTGCAAAGAAATTACCGTATATTTTTTTAAACAAAAGACAGTTAGTTTTTTTTTCATAGCAATCAGCTAGATAGATTAGCTTTACCGGCCAGTATTTAATTTCGTAATATTAAAAGAGTTTGCATCTCATTCTCACTTTATATTGAACGCCCCTCGTAGGCTGGCATGACTATGTTTTCCTTCACCGTGGTAAATTTCAAATTAATTTCGTTCATAAATTTCAAAAAACTCAGAGGTGCGAGCCGGGATGTGGACCCACGACCCTCTATTTGAGAAGCCATAGGTCATACCACTAGGCCACCACGGCTTTGCGGGTTTTAATTTAACTGTAAAAAGGTAATCAGGTAAAGTTAATAAGTGAAATCATTTGCTGAACTTTATCAAAAATAATATCATTTTTTTGTCAAACATGCAATTAAAGCCCGACCAGAAAAATAAAAACCCTCGCCATATTGCGGAAAACTAATGCAACTAATTTCTTCAACTGGCAACAGTAACTTTGAAGACGTCATTAATGTCATCTGCCAATTGCTGTCTAAGTGTGGTACATTTCTTGGATATTGTGGATTATATTTGTGCGTTAAAATGCCTAAAACTGTTAAAAGACATGTACAAAAAGTTATATTCAATATGACGAAGTATTTGTCGGAGAGAAAGTCTGAAGGATTGGAGTCTATTTCTCTAAATAACATCACCGACCTTGTTGTCAACATGACTGGTAGGTACCTGGTAAAGTGTTGCTATAATTATTGCTAATTTAACGCCCCCAGAGCAGGGTTTTTATTTTCCTGGTCGGGCTTTATAAAACGAACAAAGTGTGGTAAGTGTGACATACCCATGAACACCCGCAAAACCAGAGAATTGCATCTTCCACAGCTCAAGCTTGCGCCTGTATGAACGCACCCCAAACTACACTGACGAGCAAAAATAAAGAGTCGGTTACAGAAATAACGATAACTACAAAACCCGCTGTGATAGCTTCTTCGAGTAAAATGAGTTTAGTAAAGAGTTATATTCTTAACAAGAAAAAGTTTAATTGAGAATAAAACTCGTTACTAAACTCATTTTACTCGAAGAAGCTATCAAAGCGGGTTTTGTAGTTATCGTTATTTCTGTAACCGACCCTTTATTTTTGCTCGTCAGTGTATACTGTAGTAAGTAGACTTACGCCGCACATTACTCTCTGGCCTTCTCGTTTGTCTAACCACCGCAACGTCTTAGCGCGGCTTGCTGAACTAGCAAACTGTCGTAAGTTGTGAATGAGATCCGGTTTGACAGGTCATTTGTTACGGTAACTCAGGTTTTGCTCGAGAATAATATTCATCATCATCATCATCATACCCGCCTATATACGTCCCACTGCAGGGCACAGGTCTCCTCTCCGAATGAGAAGGCTTGGGCCGTAGTTCCCACGCAGGCCCAGTGCGGATTGGGAACTTCACACACACCATTGAATTTCTTCACAGGTTTCCTCACGATGTTTTTCTTCTCCGTAAAGCTCATGGTAAATTACAAATGTAATTACGCACATAAATTCCGAAAAACTTAGAGGTGCGAGCCGGGATTTGAACCCACGACCCTCTGCTTGAGAGGCCATAGGTCAAACCACTAAGCCACCACGGCTAAGTGTTAAACGCTACTACTACGTGTACGTCTCTGAAGAATTCGTTTGTTGTGTTTGTATTTAATAAGGCCCCATTTATTAAGAGTCAGTGTGTGTAAAATCACGTTTGTTGTATGGGAGCCCCCTTAATTTTTTTTTATGTTAGAGAGGCCAGAAAAACGAACTAGTGGGTCACCTGATGTTAAATGATCACCACTGTCCATAGACACCCGCAGCGCTTTACGCGATGCCAGTGCGATGTCGGCCCTGCAGAAAATTGTATACTCGCCTCTTGAAGGCACCCAGGTCGTAACTCGATGGGAAGACCCCAGCGGGAAGCTCGTTCCAGATTTTGCAAGTTCGTGGCAAAAAAGACCGCTTAAAACGCACCGTCGAAGAATGCCATTCATCAACATGATGTCGATGAAATGAACGCTTACGACGGGTGGACCTGTACTGGAACCCCGCAGCTGGAATGAGGTCGAGGCTGGAATGTTTATTTTATTCTGTTTTTTAGTATTTGCTGTTATAGCGGCAACCGAAATACATCATCTGTGAAAATTTCAACTGTCTAGCTATCACGGTTCATGAGATACAGCCTGGTGACAGACGGACAGACGGACGTATAGCGAAGTCTCAGTAATAATCCCGTTTTTACCCTTTGGGTACGGAACCCTAAAAAGGCTGTAACATCAAAACGGGTTCTTATCCTGCTCGGTGACTCGGTTGTAGTACATAGATTGATTAGTTTATCGTCGCTTACCCTTATTTGACTGTCTAATTGTTAATCAAGTGCTATATTCTGAGTGCTTGTAATTTTTGTAAAATTTAATAAATAAACCACGGAAAATAACGTTTTTTCCTGTTTATAGTGAATTTACTATAGTTCCTCTAACACTACTATTTTTCTACGCGGTGACTTGCCTAAACTACTCTGGAACTTTAATACTAATAAAAAGTTTCGTAATGAAAGTCCCATTACTACGGACAGTATAAATTAGCGCAGCTTAGCTAAAAGCTTTCCTGCCTCCATATTTAATACAGGAATATCCATTAAGTTCTACAATAAAGGTGAGCGCGTAAAAACTAGCGCGTTGTTACACCGTTGCGTATTTAGGGAACGTGCAGAAACTATAGGTGGCAGCACTAATGCGACAGAAGAGACACTATGCGGTCAGTAAAAGAAACTTATCAGGGTACAACATTCAAATTGGCACCAGTTGGCAGCACCGTCTATGTGCACGTTCCCTATACTAGCTTTTGCCCGCGACCTCGCAGTCCACTCATGAGTGAACCGAATATACAGTCAGCCAATTTGATTCCTAGGCCACTATAGAACCATGTCATAATGTTTTTTTTTATTATGAGTGGGAGGCAAGCGGGTCATTGATGGGAAATGAACACCACCGCCCATAAATATCAACAACTCAAAGAGAGTCACTGATCTGTTGCCAGCCTATAAAGGAAGTATAAACTCTTTTCTTGAAAGCCCCGCCCGATGTCATTGTCTAGAAACATTATCTGTGTTTTTCTTCTACGACAGGGATTATTTCGTGATATATATCACTTTGGCAACACGATCTTTGCGAACATTGTGTCAACGGTAATGAATAGAAAAGGAGTTTGCTTGTGTATTAATAACTATAATCGCTACTGGCCGACTGTCTAAACTTCTTTTTCTTCTCACACAACACCAACAACGTCCGATGATCTCTCCGAACATTCAACATTCATTTGTTTATAATACAATACAATACAATGACTCTTTATTGTACACCAGAAATAGTAAGCAATACAGAAAACAGGTACACAGAGAGAAAGTTACAAGGTAATCAATAGGCGGCCTTATCGCTTAAGAGCAATCTCCACCTCTCTCCTATTATTCTTCGTTTCTGACATACTACTATAACTTGTCCGCACTGCACGACAAAGCTTATCGAGCTTACTGAACGCGTTGTTGACAAAACGTGGGGCCGCATGCTTGGTTGCTAATCGTACTTTATTGTTAAAGAGTAATATACACACACACACACTCGTCAGAACTTCCGCTTCTGCAGAGCGAAACTTAAATGATGACACAAAATTAGCGTTTGTAACTCAGTTAACGCTGGGCAACATAATGCATTAAGTTCGATTGATATGTACAGAACAAGATCCAATATACCGCAATGACTTAAGTCAAAAATCTTTCACCAGTGTGTGTTGCTAGTGATGACTTATGGCACTGACAAGTGCCCGCTAACAATGGGCCACATAAGAACGCTCAAAATCACTCAGAAGGCGATACAGAGGGCTATGCTCGGAGTTTCTCTGCGGGATCGCATTAGAAATGATGAAATCCGCGCAAGAACTAAAGTCACCGACATAGCTCGAAGAATCGCCAGACTCAAGTGGCAGTGGGCAGGGCACATCGCTCGCAGAAATGACGGCCGATGGGGCCGAAAGGTTCTCGAGTGGCGTCCGCGGACCGGGAGACGCAGTGTAGGTAGGCCTCTTACAAGGTGGAGCGAGTGAATGCGGATGGCGGATATATTGTATCAAATATGACTATGTAAATAAATAAATAAATATATATCTCTCTCTCTCTCTCTCTCTCAAGAACATGCAAATTAGCAATTTCAAAACATACAAAACCAGATTTTACATAAAACAAAACACTACTACAGTACTAACAAAAGACACTGGCCACTTTTGTTTTCCCAAGTTCGATTAAACGTTACGTCAAACGCATAGAGCTATCAATCTAGTAGAGGCACTTGGTTACTGCGTACTCACTGCCACACTATTAGGCCCATTGTCTATCAAAACCTTTGTTTTGTTGTTAATTAATTTGGCGTGACTTTGTTTTTCCTCGGCTTTTTTGTTTTTAATTGGCTGTGTGGTTGGATGGTTTTGTGAAAGTAGTTTTCGTGTCGTTTTATTACTATTTTTGAGAAGTTTAAAAGTTAGTGTTGTGAATAGGTGCTTTGTTACTTAATTTAATGTGAGGTTTGAAAGTTTATTATAATATTGTTGTAAAACATACCAAATATTTTCAACAATCATGTGTGTGTGGAAATGTTGGGGGGAGGCCTTTGCTCAGCAGTGGGACAGAATAGGCTAGTAATAATAATAAAAATAATGTGTGTAATGACGTAGACTCGTTCACGCACTGACCCACTGACGGACTCAACAACGCCCAACCCAAACCCTTAACCCTAAAAGGCTTGAAATTTCGCATTCAGTTTTACTTTATGATGTAAGCTAGCGATAAATAAAGACGGATTTCTTGAAGTTCTCATGGAATAGAAAAGAAAAGACATTTTTTTTGCACCTACCTCGTAACTTTGATTACTAAGAGTCTTAAAATTTGATATAAATGTATGTGATTATAACAGCAAAAAGTACTTTAAACATGAAACTATCGTGAGACTCAGTCATAGTGAAAATAAACGGATTCCTCACGTCTTAAAACGAGTTTCACTCGACATATTTCACGTTTGGCAGCCGCCGTAACGTGTGGCTCCGGGAAGAAGGGATTAGCCCGAAACATGTCGAGTTAAACTAGTTTTAAGAAAACCATATATTTTCACTATGAGTAAAAACTATTTTTTTTTTAGGAATTCCCACAGGACAAGGAAATATTCACTCCCTGATACTGATGATTTATCGTCAATATAACAGGCAAAGCCAATATGTATACATGAAGAGTAGAAAAGATAACGTAAAATGGTGTTCACAGCAAAAATGGCGTCAGTTGATTAATTTTGATTGTTTATTGAAAGCTGACATCGAAACAATGTCGCCAACATGTTAAAACCAACCTCGCTTAAGCAAAATAAATGCGCTAGCAACTGCGAATTAATGTTGCAAGCTGAAAATAAATCTTGCCAGTTACAACGCAAGCGAGTGAATTAGTCGACTGTCGAAAGGTCGAGATTTTTAAACGTCGGACGCCGTGTCTAGTATTTCACGAGGTCTGTAGTTTTATTTAAAAAGTGTTAGATGAAAAGTACTTCTCATTTGGCTAAGTGATGTTTTGTAGATGAAAGCTTGTTAATTTTTGAGGTTTTGGATAACTTTATTGCCGTACCTATAATTTTTTGTGTAGCTCATCATCATCATACCAGTCTGTATGCGTCTCACTTCAGGGCACACGCCTCCTCTCAAAATAAGAGGGCTAGGGCCGTAATTCCCCCACCCACCATTGCCAGGTTACTTAGCGACGTTTTCCTTCACCGTAAAGCTCATGGTAAATTTTAAATGTAAATTTTAAAAACTCGGAATTTCGAGCCGGGATATGAACCTACGACCCTCTGCTTGAGAGGCCATAGATCAAACCACTACGTTATTTTATTTATTTGATAATCTTTGGCGTAACGTCCCACTGCTGGACAGAGGTTCCTGCGTTTACAAGATCGTCGGTATTACTAGAGGCCTTTCTCTGCCATGTCAATCTTGCTTACCAAGCCACTAATTCTTTCTTCTTTGCCCGCAGAATGTCCATCACCCACGTGCCAAACTCCACGCATGCGGAAATGGTCATTACCAACGTCCAGGCCAGTGACGAAGGCCTCTACCGCTGCGAGATCACCTATCTCCAAGTTGGTGATGACTGCAATACTGTTCAGCTCACCAACTTCAACACTTACAGTAAGTAATAGTAATAATATTAATACGATATAGATGTGTTAGATTTTTTGAAGTGAAACTTCTAATGCGACTTCCAACAAGCGTTGCGTTAAACACGCAACGCAACGCAAGTTGACGTTTACGTTTGTCTCGCATTTTATATTATACTAACGGATGTTAAAAACTTCGATGGTGCCATTCAGAATTCATACTGTCTGTGCAAAATGTATGAGACTTGATAAAAGCGCCATCTAGTGAGTAATTTAAACACATTGGTACACATCTTGCATTGTATATATACTAACGGATGTTAAAAACTTCGATAGTGCGATTCAAAACTCATACTGTCTGTGCAAAATGTATGAGACTTGATAAAAGCGCCATCTAGTGAGTAATTTAAACACATTGGTACACATCTCGCATTGTATATAATATACTAACGGATGTTAAAACTTCGGTAGTGTGGTTCAAAACTCATACTGTCTGTGTAAAATGTATGAGACTTGATAAAAGCGCCATCTAGTGAGTAATTTAAACACATTGGTACACATCTCGCATTGTATATAATATACTAACGGATGTTAAAACTTCGATAGTGCGATTCAAAACTCATACTGTCTGTGCAAAATGTATGAGACTTGATAAAAGCGCCATCGAGTGAGTAATTTAAACACATTGGTACACATCTCGCATTGTATATAATATACTAACGGATGTTAAAACTTCGATAGTGCGATTCAAAACTCATACTGTCTGTGCAAAATGTATGAGACTTGATAAAAGCGCCATCGAGTGAGTAATTTAAACACATTGGTACACATCTCGCATTGTATATAATATACTAACGGATGTTAAAACTTCGATAGTGCGATTCAAAACTCATAATGTCTGTGCAAAATGTATGAGACTTGATAAAAGCGCCATCGAGTGAGTGAGTAATTTAAACACATAGATGCATAAGTAAATTTAGTTCTTTAAGTTATTGCAATAAGGTTCATATTGATGTATAAGTGCCTTTTTCATTTCCATATTACGAAGTTTCACTTCTTCCGCGCGGAGGAACTGCACGCACTATTTTTTTTTTAATGTGGTTCCGTCCTCTATCCACTAATATCAATAACGTGTTTCTTTAGAACAGCTCCTGCTGTTCTAATTGTGTAACTTTTTTGACTCTCGGCATCGGATTGAAATCTCAGTTGTTGTATGGCTGCGACAGCTGGCTGTTTCCGATACCAATTGTCAGCCCATACAAGAACTGTTAAAATGAACGCGATGGCGATTGCGAGGGAGTTAGAGTTCAGATCTTTCAATGTGTTATAGTTTCAGACTTGCCCATACTGACTCAGCTAAATGTGCCACCCGGTATAAGTTAAGTTAATTAAATAGGATCAAGGATGTTAGCATAATCACCCGACTGTCGAAGGAGGGTTTTTTTTAATGGTAACGGGAACATAGGCCTATGATATAAGGTTCGGAGCTTTTGTTTTCCTAAACTTTATATGCCATAATGTATCGTTTGACCCCCTTATTTTCAATCGTCATAAAGTAATTTATTTCTGAGACAGTATTTTCTTCAGAATAGTTTTTAAACTAACTTAATATGCTGCATTATATGATAAATATGAGAGTTTAAAAAAAACCTTGAAAACAGAAAGAAAGAAAGAAAAACATTTATTTATAACAACAATAACACGTACTTAGCACGCACGCTTTTAAGTATGTATCTATCTATATAAGTATGTATATCCGTTGCCTAGTACCCATAACTCAAGCTTTGCTTAGCTTACTTTGGGACTAGGTCAATTGGTGTGAATTGTCCCGCGATATTTATTTAGTTATTTATTTAGTTGATGGCAAACCAAGATTGTTTTTTGAAGTCTTTTCGTATTTTTTTATTTATCAACTCCAAATTTGTTACTTTTACGGTCATCCCGTGAAAACCATATATTTCACACGAAATACAAACTGAAACATGGATGCACAGAAAAACTCAGAAAAAGAGACCAGCGCTGGGAATCGAACCCAGGTCCTCAGCATTCAGTGCTGCGTGCTAAACCCCTACACCATCACTGGTCGTGCCCAGTCTTGACCAGTGGTGGTGTAGGGGCTTAGCACGCATCCTTTTTTTTTTTTTCAAACGTTGGTAAAGTGAAATGATGACAAACGAAACTATAGGAAACGAAGTGATACCATAGGCTTCAATAGCAAATTAACAAATTAAAACTTTACAGACTATTGTCTCTTATGGATCTTATTGTTTTTTTTTTCTGACAAAAGAACTGTCACAAATAAAAAGGTAAAGCACTTGCTTATCACAATACAATGATTCGTTATTGGCGTTATTGCACACAACAAAAAAAAACAGTAAAACAATTACATGGAAAAGATATATAAAGTAAGCCACAAGTGACTCCGATTCTTTATTCCCCGATTGAGGGCAGATAGAAAATTATCTTTTTATCGACAAGGATATCCCCTCACTAACAAAAGTTATCAGGCAAAATCTGTCAGTGTATCTCATAGCACGGTTAATCCGACTCCGCTGTCTTATCCGGATTAAGCAATATATCGTATGAGTTGTGTCAATAACCAATCACAGTGAAACAAATCCGGGTAGGGATGGGGATAGAGTATCGATACATTGAACTGAAAAAAATATTGTTACTGTAAACATGAAACTACCGTGAGACTCACTCATAGTGACACTAAACGGATCACTTGCGTCTTAAAACGAGTTTGACTCGACATGTTTCGGGCTAATCCGTAGCCCTTCTTCTCGGAGTCACACGTCACCGCCGCTTCCAAACGCGCACTGCGCGCTACCGCTCTGGTCGCGCGGCTGCTCGACGCAACTGACAGCGACACACAACTACCCCGTTTTCATCATCACTTTTATTGTCATTGTCAAATGTAGGGTAGCACTCAACACTAATAACATCACTTTGTAAAAGTTCGCTCACACTCACCGTTGACGCAGTAAGAACATTCAAGACTTACACAGAACCTTTACATATAAGTACATTCTGTCAACATTTCAAGTATCTACATAATATGCAAACGATACGGCACTATGACAGACGATGAAATAAATAAAAAAATAAATAAAAATAATAAATATCACGGGACAATTCACACCAATTGACCTAGTCCCAAAGTAAGCTAGGAAAGCTTGTGTTATGGGTACTAGGCAACGGATAAACATACTTATATAGATAGATACATACTTAAATACATATTAAACACCCAAGACCCGAGAACAAACATTCGTATTTTTGATGCAAATAACTGCCCCGACACGACCGAAATAGACGTATAGACATGGCGGAGTCTTATTAATGGAGTCCTAAGACGTCATCATCATCTCGTCCTATACGTACACGTAACGCTGCAGGGCATAGCACTCTTCTCACAATGGCTTAGCTTGTTGATCCCACGCGGGCACAGTGCAAATTAGTAACTTCACACACGCCATTGAATTTCTTTGCAAGTGTGTACAGGTTTCTGCACGACGTTTTTTTTTTTCATTAAGGCTCATGATAAATTACAGCTGTAATTCCGCTCATGAATTCGGAAAAACTCGGAAGTGCGATCCCAGGGTCGAACCCACGATCCTCTGCTTGAGAGGTCATAGGTCAATTACTAGGCTACCTTGATTTTTTACGTTAGTGCACTGAGATTAATTATTTTGAAGAGACTTGTGTTTTGTGCCAGTTTGTTGGCATAATGTGGCGATCTCACGACTACATAATTTTAAGACCTTTATGTATGTTTATCGCTCTTGAGCGATAAGGCCGCTTATTGCTTACCTTGTAACTTACTCTCTGTGTACCTGTTTTCTGTGTTGCTTACTATTCCTGGTGTACAATAAAGAGTCATTGTATTGTATTGTATTGTATTGTAAACCCACCATTAACAAATAAAATATTCATTTCATTTCATTTCATTTTACGTAAAAACCATCACCTATCGATATACCATTTTATCGACTGCGCGCCTCACTAGTCACATCCTCGCCACGATATTGTATTTGTCCCGCCTCGAGCAATTCTATTCAGAGGTGCTATATTTTATCTCTCTCCAACCTCATCCAATCCCCATCTTTCTTCTCATTCGACTTAAGAAAAAGCTTTACTGTGGGATAAAATGAACGTAGAATGTTTTATTTGAAGCGTTATTTTATTTTAGACATAAAAGGAGAATGATATTATACACAGTTCTATGGTCGTTCTCTATTTACTGTGTTATTGTTATAAGTATAATATCATCATCATCATCCCAGCCTATATACGTGCCACTGCAGGGCACAGGCCTTCTCTCAGGATGAGAGGGCTCGGGCGTACTTCCTACGCGGGCCCAGTGCGGATTGGAAACTTCACACACACTATTGAATTTCTTCGCAGGCGTATGCAGGTTTCCTCAGAATGTTTTCCTTCAACGTAAAGCTGATGGTAAATTTCAAATTTCGCACATAATTCCGAAAAACTCTGAGGTGCGAACCGGGATTTGACCCCGCGAACCTCTGCTTGAGAGACCAATACCATATATTATAAACCGCTAAGCCACTACAGCTTAGCGGCTATAGAATTCTTTTATACCTATTCGGCGGGAACTTTGCATTTTCTTGGCAAGCGTGTGACGTCCACCAACGAGATGGACGGATGATTTTATCCACCGTAATGATTGGGTATCAATGAGGAACGCCTATGTCCAGCAGTGGACGTCTTACATCTTCAAATGACGAAGATTATATGCTTTAATTTACTACACTGACTAAGTTAGGAACAAATCCACAGGGCGTTCCGTATTTCTTCATGTTATTTTACTACGGGTCCTTGATTCTGAGATAAAAATGTCTTGTAACTTTATGCGTCACACACTCTTATTTTTTATCGTTTTTACGGCTAAGATAATTTAGCTATAAAAGGAGAATGGCCTATAAAGATATAGTCGCCAAATTATCGGGTTTAGGGTTAATTCCAGTCGTAAACTTGAGTTTGAGGACAAGGTAAACCTTTGAGGTCGTCTAGTAAGTTTTTTCGAGGCATATCGAAGGTCGGTTCTTTGGTATCAGGTCAAAATATGACTCATTTAATTGGGTAAAACTTTAATACGTGTGGTGAGCGTTTAGTTGGTAAGCGTGCTCTATAGTAACCTCATCTTTGTTTTTCATCAGGCGTGATTGTGGTCAAACGCAAGCCTATATTGAGTTAAAAAATGCGGCTAATTTGAATGAAAAAGCCGTTGCACGTAAAGTTGTCGAAACTATACTTTTTTTTCAGCCAATAATGTTATGTCATCATCATCATCATTTCAGCCGAAGGAAGTCCACTGCTGGACATAGGCCTCTCCCAAGGCTCGCCAAACAGATCGGCCCTGCGCCATCCGCGTCCAACGCGATCACGCAACCTTAACCAGGTCGTCGCTCCATCTAGTTGGAGGACTACCTACCCTGCGTCTTCCGGTTCGCGGACGCCACTCGAGAACCTTTTTGCTCCATCACCCATCAGTTCTACGAGCGAAGTGCCCTGCCCACAGTCACTTGAGTCTGGCGATTCTTCGAGCTATGTCGGTGATTTTAGTTCTTGCGCGGATTTCATCATTTCTAATGCGATCCCCCAGAGAAACTCCGAGCATAACCCTCTCCATCTCCCTCTGAGTGACTTTGAGCTTTCTTATGAGGCCCATCGTTAGCGGCCACTTATCATTCTACACGTCTATTGATATGTCTTGTGTTGTTGTAAATAAATGTATTTTCTTTCTTCTTTCCAACTTATTTTAGTCACGGCAGCAAAGGGCTAGTTAACATTCAATTTTTTTTATTTTTTTTATTAGGGGACAATCTTACACAAATCGACCTAGTCCCAAACTAAGCAAAGCTTGTACTATGGGTACTAGACGACGATAAACATACTTATATAGATAAATAAATACTTAAATACATAGAAAACATCCATAACTCAGGAACAAATATTCGTGCTCATCACACAAATAAATGCCCTTACCGGGATTCGAACCCAGGACCTCTTGCTTCGTAGGCAGGGCCACTACCAACTAGGCTAAAGCGGTCGTTAAACACACGTGTGCACTCAATCCACAGCGTGTTTAGAACGCTGGGGAAATTCCAAACACGGTTAATTCGAACTAAAAAGTTTCTACCCCAATTTAAATAACATAAAGCATCACTTAATGCACCACTAAGCGTGCGATGAATATTAATGCTTTAACGATGTACAGATTCTCGCAGATTGATAGCCTCAGCCATTTTGATTTGCATTTAGATTTAAAATTTGACAGTTTGCCGCGGGGCACGGAAGGTAGGGGAGGGGAAATTAATCTTTTGAAAGAAAGTTTTTGGCGAAGTGTTGATGAAAAACTGGCGTAGTTTGACGTGACGAGGTTTTTGTACCACTAAAAAAAAGCAAAAGTTTGATGGTTAGGGATCTTCCTTTAGTTTAGTTCTTCTTCACAATAAGACTTGTCTTAATCCGCTGAACCGATTTAGATGTAATTTAGTATGGAGATAGTTTGAACCTTAGGAAGGACATAAGATTTAGATGTAATTTAGTATGGAGATAGTTTGAACATTAGGAAGGACATAGGTAGCATAGTTTTCATCCCGGAAAATTGCATACTTCCCGCGGGTAAGCAATAAACAAATTCTTTGCGGACGAAGTCGCGGGCAAAAGCTGGTTTTTTACAAAAGCAAGTGATAGAAATTGCCAATCAAATGAGTTACCAAAATACAATAAAAACGCTTTAGTACAACAAAATACCAACTGCTTTGAATCTCAATTGCTACATCATGTCAATATTGCTTTAGAAGCAATTAATCGAATCTTCCCCAGCGTGAAGGCACCTCCACAATATTATTTATCCCTTCCACCAATAGCCACATTACAGATTTCCCCCACTTCAACGCTTTAGGCTGTGTAGGGGTTATTAAGGCGATACCAAAGGGGTGCTTTAAAATGACAAGTTCATTTAAATAATTGCTATACTGCTTAAGGAAATTCAGTAATCAATAGATTGTTGCCCTAGGGGGGTAATTTGAGATTTCTAACGCGTTTGAAAGCTGAATTATGTTTTGTCTGAAGCAATTACTTAAGAACGTTTAGAATTATTCACTTTAATACTATTTAATCATCATCGTCATCATTTCAGCTCAAAGACGTCCACTGCTGAACATAGGTCTCCCCCAAGGCTTGCCAAAAAGATCGGCCCTGCGCCATCCGCATCCAATGCGTTCCCGCCACCTTCACCAAGTCGTCGCTCCATCTTGTTGGAGGCCTACCTACACTGCGTCTTCCGGTCCGCGGACACCACTCGAGAACCTTTCGACCCCATCGGCCGTCAGTTCTACGAGCGATGTGCCCTGCCCACTGCCACTTAAGTCACCCAAACCCACAAATACCCACTACCCCTAACAACTAGCATTACAATATGTACACTACCAATATTTGAAGAATTCTAGAATAATAAAGAAGGGATATTAAAAAGCTTACAATGTACTATTAAATCATTGCTAAGACAATTATTTATTATTATATTATATGTGCCCTTTCCTTGAAAACTGTAAGACGGAACTCAACTCTTTTATCCAAGCAATTTATTCCGCTATATATTATACACCGCTGTGTATAGCTCTCAACGGAAACGGATTCCGGAACAAAGCGTTCGGTGTACGTGATACATTGTTTCAGGCACGATAAAGTTAAGGATGACATACGGCTTTTTGTTTTGAAAAAATACTACATTATTATTGTTGTGCTGTTATATTTTTCGGTTAAGAAATGATGAATAAAATTGAGTTTTGGGATGGTTGGTATATTCTATTATGTATATATATCTTCTAATAATAAAACAGTAGAAATCATGCGTCTGTTTGTCTGTCTGTATGTACACGCTAATCTCCGAAACTACTCAACGGATTTCCTTGCGGTTTTCACAAACATGAAGCTCTCGTAACTTGGAGCAACATTTAAGCTTTGTTTCATTAAAATCCGATAACAATGAAAAAGTTATCGTCGTTTATATATCTTCTTCTATATACATAATAATAAGACAGTAGAAATCATGCGTCCGTCTGTCTGTATGTACACGCTAATTTCCGAAACTACTGAACCGATTTTCTAGCGGTTTTCGCAGATAGATGTCTCATCGTTAAACTGCATAAGCACATTCGGTCCATTCATGAGTCAATCGCGCGGAGGAAGTCGCGGGCAAAAGCTAGTCGTAAATACGCCAAAATGGGTTGAAATAAAATACGTAGAAATTATATCAAAAGTTTTCAACCCTAATTGAATCAGTGCAAATGAAAAAGGTCCTTTGAACCGTTCCGCCCAAAGCTCCGCAAAAGACATAATTTAGAAAAACAGGTTTTAATCTCGAAACTCTGAAAACTTTCTGATATCTTTGCTTTGGTCCGCTGATTTATATGATGCGATTTTTTTCACTGTTTTTGTAGAGCTGACATTTTGTTGGAAATTTTTGATAACGTTTGGATTGTCTTAGGGTGAGCTTTAGGAGGCAAAGTGGACACGCACATAATCAAGCATTCATATTAGTTGGAATCTTGCTTGCGAATGCTTTTTTTAATTATTTCAGGAAAAAAAATGTTTCATTTCTATTAGCAACGTACTCTTGTGATGCTTTAGTTGTGCACAAATACGCCCCACCAGCAGGGTAAAGGCAGAATAAGAAGGCTTGGGTCATAGTTGGGCCATTCTACTTTTAAGTAACCATTAATCTTTTGTGAAATATAAGGCATACCTGGTGATTTTTTTCAAGTGTAAATAACTTATATACAAACTGAAACACCTAAATTTAATGTTTTAAAGCAATAAAACTTTAAATTCAAAGAAATTTTGTGGAAAAAATTGGTAACTCAGCGGAAAATACATGAATTTCCATACAAATGGCGGGGACATGCATGCCCACTGCGTTACCTACTTTATAGATAATAATGATTACTTTTTATACGTAGTGATAATTTTAAATGTAAGCTTAATTATGTGCCTATTTAGATCTTTAATGATTTAAACCGAGGACTTTACCGTTTTTGTAAAAAAAATATTTGAAGAGCACACTACAAAAAATGACTGGTCAACGAAAAGTAGAATGGCCCAGTTACCACGTAGACTCAGTGCGGATTGAGACCTTCACACACTTATTTAGGATACTTAACCTTACCTTACTTATTTTTAATCAGTTTCCTATATATTATTTATTTTATTAGCAGTTACGTCTGCTCACCGAACCTAAGATTTAAAAGCGAAAAAGTTACCACACGCCACTGTTGGCGTATGTAAGCGATTAAGAATTTCGGGGAGGTCGGTTGGATGCGACGTGGTTCAGTTGGTAGAACACCCGTTGGGGCGCATACCCAGGAGACGTGGGTTCAAGTCCCACCGGCGCACCCGGAAACTTTTTCGCTTTTAAATCGTAGTTTCCTATATTTTCTAACATTATATAGCAATTACAGGTAATATATTACAAATTAAGTAGGTAAAAGAAAAAAGTAAATGTAAAAGTAGGGATAGGGGTAAGGTGTTTAGTTTTAATTAGGTATATTTACTCAAATAAAAACAAAAATTAAGTAACTACAGAATTACTTATCTCCATATACTTCTGCCAAATTGCATGACAGTTTGTTGGCAGAAAGTGTGACCAAAAGTTTTTCACGGGTTTTTCCTTCTGCAAAGAATTCGTTTATCGCTATCCCCCGGGAACTATCCTATTTCCCGGGATGAAAAGTATCCTTTGTCATTTTAAGGGTATCAAACTGTCTCTAAATCGGTTGAGCAATTATTGGTTTCCCACACAAACGTCCAGCCCCCTTTTCATCTCCTTAAAGGAAGATTTCCGAGATAAAAACTATTCTATTTATTTATTTATTAATCAATATAAAATTACAGCATTACAGTATAATACCAATGCGCTGTAAAATTAAAAATAAACATATTTAGATACATAAATATGTTTTTATATTATATTACTAGCTTTTGCCCGCGACTCCGTCCGCGTGGAATTAGTAATTTGGGCTGCTTATTTTTTTTTATCCAATTTGCTTTTTCATCAATTATGGCTCTCCTTAGTTCCTCGATATAAAAAAAATTACTCGCCTCCGCACCCCCCCCCCCTGACTCCCCCGCACACCCGCGTTCACATTCAACACCATACTCCCAAGTCAAGCGTGCCTATAGAAGTTTTACTTCAAAAACCCCCGATTTTGAAACATTCTTCCGCTCCGCTCTGCTCCTATTGGTGAAAGCGTGATGATATATAGCCTATAGCCTTCCTCGATAAAAGTGCTATCTAATACTGAAAGAATTTTTCAAATCGGAGCAGTAGTTCCTGAGATTAGCGCGTTCAAACAAAAAAACCTGTTCGATAAATTATTAAAATAGATGTATCTTTCTTATTTGTGAACCGATTCAAATGAAACAAACACAAAATGTTAATCCAAGAAAATACCAACATGTCAGTGAAAACCGCATCCTTTCTAGGTTAAGCCGTTTCTGAGATTAGCGCGCACAAACGCACAGACAAACAGACAAATAGACAATAATTCTAAAAATCATTGTTTTGGGTTCTATTGTGCTAATAAATAGCCCTAGTGACAGTTCTTTTCAAATATCTTCAATGTACAGACACCGACTTGTTACAGATTTATTATAATATAATACATTTTTCTCAAACATGCTATGAAATATTGACGTTATGTTCCTTATAATACGCCACGAACTGTCACGTTGCAGGTGCGGCTAGACGAGAGGTCAATAATGGAATCTCATACAACATTGCTGGCCTTGGCCAGCAAAGTGATCGTCTATTGTTTTATGTGACACAGCACCATGACGTTTAATAGGTCGACGTGGTCGACGTGGATGGATGGATGGATGGATGGATGGATGGATGGATGGATGGATGAATGGATGGATGGATGGATGGATGGATGGACGGACGGACGGACGGACGGATGGATGTTGATGGATGGATGGATGGATGGATGTTGATGGATGTTGACGGATGTTGACGGATGTTGACGGATGTTGATGGATGTTGATGGATGGATTGATGTTGATGAATGTTGATGGATGTTGATGGATGTTGACGGATATTGACGGATGTTGACGGATGTTGATGGATGTTGACGGATGTTGATGGATGTTGATGGATGTTGACGGATGTTGATGGATGTTGACGGATGTTGATGGATGTTGATGGATGTTGATGATGTTGTTGGTGATGGTGATGGTGATGACGATGGCGGTGATGATGGTGGTGATGATGATGATGCATGTTTGAGAAAAACTCTATACAAGCCTTGGCCACGAACAGGGATTGCCGGCCTCGTATCTCTAGATGGCCTCGTTAACACTCGGCCATCTATAACTACTCGGCCGGCAATCCCCTATTTCGCGGCCGCTGCAGTAATGTACTATTACGGATACTATACATATTATCTATAGATGTATAATATAAAAACACAAGAAACTATTTAGGGATTTTTGAAGTAGCCCTTCCGTTCCGTCTGTTTGTCCTTTTCCGGAACACACCACTACCACCACCCACCCACCACTATCTGTATACCAAATTTCATCAAGATTCAGCGGCTTAAGCGTGAAGAGTTAACAGACAGACGGACACACTTTCGCATTTATAATATTGGTATGGCTTTCAAATGTCATTCCTGAAGCCTGTTTCCGGCAGTGGGACGTATATAGGCTTTGAAGATGATGTAAAATATACAATTTTACATACATACTTCATACTTTACCACGTGGAATGAAGGTTGATTGGTTTTAGTTTGAATAGGGAACATGCACATAGACGGTGCTGCCAACTGGTGCCATCAATTTAGAATAGAATAGAATAGAAGAATACAATAGAATT
The DNA here is from genome assembly GCA_947859365.1 of Archips crataeganus. Taxonomy (NCBI): domain Eukaryota; kingdom Metazoa; phylum Arthropoda; class Insecta; order Lepidoptera; family Tortricidae; genus Archips; species Archips crataeganus. Next base: position 1,566,970 of record OX402071.1, on the reverse strand, counting down.
TTAATAACACACTAAATAAAAAAAAACACTCACACACACACATTTACGTAAATTAATTGTATTATAAGTATAATCTGATTTAATAATTTATAAGCTATGTTTATATAAAGCGAGCTACCTGCAGTCAAACTGCGTAAGCAGTTTTGCGGGGCATGGTTTAAATGAAAGTGTAACTTTTTATGAATAAATATAATTCATACATACATACATACACACACACAAACACACACACACACACACACACACGCACACACACACACACACTTCCTCCTCCACACTTATTACCCTGATAAGTTTATTTTACTGTCCGCATAGTGTCTTTTCTGTCGCATTAGTGCTGCCGCCTATAGTTTCTGCACGTTCCTTACAGCAAAATCGTGACGAGTTCGTGTCGTTGATTCAAATCAAGTCGTCGCAGCAAATATTGAATTCAGTATTTACCGAGAATGCATCGGATATTTATAAACTTTACTTTTTTACAATGCAAGCAATATCGATGCGATATTGCTTTCTCGATTGCCTCTACAGTCACGATTTGACCTTTAAATTAACTTTGCACTAGCTGTTTCCAGCGGCTCCGTCTGCAGAGTATTCAACATCATCACAACCTCCTCTCAGACTGAGAGGGCTTGGGCCGTAGTTCCCACGCGGGTCCAGTGTGGATTGGGAACTTCACACACACCATTGAATTTCTTTGCAGGTGTATGCAGAGAATTGGTTTGTCGCTATCCCGTGGGAGCTATGCAATTTCCCGGGATAAAAAATATTCTGTGTTAATCCAGGTTATAAAATGTGCGCCAAATTTTATCAGAATCCGTCAAACTGTTTTAGCGTGAAAGAGTAACAAACATCTATACCTCCATCCATACAACCTTTCACGTTAATAATTAAATTTTCAATGTGTATCTAATTATTCAAGCAAAAAAGCCGTGGTGGCCTAGCGGTTTGACCAATAGCCTCTCAAGCAGAGGGGCGTGGGTTCAAATCCCGGCTGGCACGTCTGTGTTTTTAGAATTTATGTGCGAAATTCTATTTTGAAATTTACCATGAACATTACGCTGAAGGAAAACATCGTGAAACCTGCATATACCTGCGAAGAAATTCCATGGTGTGTGTGAAGTTCCCAATCCACACTGGCCCGCGTGGGAACTTCGGCCCAAGCCCTCTCATTCTCAGGGGAGGCCTGTGCCCTGCAGTGGGATAATAGAGTCACTTTTTAACACATTCGCTGCCACGTATTGCTACGCGCTACGCTCGTAGCCCGTAGCAGCGTTTTTCCGCTTTGCAGCGAAAACTGCCTACGAACGGAGAACTCCCCTGTGGCGTTCCCGGCACTGAATGTGTTAACCCCCGACACAAAAAGATATTGTTATAGGTTTGACCGCTATGTGCGTGTGTGTGTGTGTGCCTGTCTGTCTGTCTGCGGCATCATTACTCTTAAACCGGTGAACCGAATTGGATGCGGTTGTTTTATTTTAAAGTAGGTTTCTTGGCGATTGCAATGGTTCTTAGATATGTTTTATCAAAATTGGTCCAGCCGTTTCAAAGTTATCGGCTCTTTTGCATGCTGGCGGAAGGGTTCTTAGACTTAATTGAGGGTTGGATTGGGAGTTTTGAAATTTTTAATTTATAGTTATAGTATGCACCCTTTGGTTATTGAACTCCAAGGTAACGCTAAAAGAAAGTTATAAAAAAATAGTCCTTCGAACCGGATCGTTAATACACTAACTATCAATTTTCACTTGCCTACTAAATTACAGGGCAGAAGCGTAACTCTATTATTAGGGCACTGTAATCAATACACATTCGAACCGCCCTCTAGTGGATGGAAATTGTATGTGTAATCCTGTCCTACTAATATTATAAATGAGTAAGTTTGTGAATGTTTTTGGATCTTTGAATGTTTGCTACTACAAGTACGGTCAACTACTTTAATTGTTTATTTTAGCCGTGTAATGCAAATCAGTTTTACCGTTTATACCGTTTAGACGACCAGGTGGTCTAGTGGTTAGAGAACCTGACTACGAAGCTTGAGGTCCCGGGTTCGATTCCCGTGTCGGGGCAGATATTTGTATGAAAAATACGAATGTTTGTTCTCGGGTCTTGGTTGTTTAATATGTATTTAAGTATGTATCTATCTATATAAGTATGTTTATCCGTTGCTTAGTACCCATAACACAAGTTTTGCTTAGCTTACTTTGGGACTAGGTCAATTGGTATGAATTGTCCTGTGATATTTATTTATTTATTTATTTATTTATAATGCAGGGTAACTTTGTAACTTTTTTGACACTTGCCATCGGATTGAAATGATAGTTTTTGTATGGTTGACAGCTGGCTGTTTCCGATACCAAATTGTCAGCCCATACAAGAACTGTCAAAATGAACGCGATGGCGATTGCGAGGGAGTTAGACCATTAGCCTGCTGCTGGCTTATTGTCTAACGCTTCTAACTTTTGCCTTCGCATTCACTATTTCTTTCTGTCAAACGGTATAAGATGATGACAGAAAGAGATAGGTTGTAGTTGACGGTGCATGCTCTGATTCCATGTCTGTGAATGCTGGTGTCCCTCAAGGCTGTGTGCTATCGCCTACACTCTTCCTTCTGCATGTCAATGATATGCTGCCATCCGGCGGCATTCACTGTTATGCGGATGATAGTACGGCCGCGCCGGTATTTCTTGGGAAAACGTTATAGAGTGCCGAAACAAACTTGTGTCTGAAATTGAGACTTCCCTAAAAGAAGTTTCAGAATGGGGTCGACTTAATTTAGTCCGTTTTAACCCCACTAAGACACAGGTTTGCGCGTTTACCGCAAAAAAGTCTGCGTTTGTCGCGTCACCACTTTTCAAAGGCACTCCCCTTGCTAGCACAGCCAGTATCGGAATCCTTGGTATTGACATCTCGAGTGAAGTCCAGTTCCGCGACCACTTGGAGAGTAAGGCTAAATTAGCCTCGAAGAAGCTCGGCGTGCTCAACAGATCGAGACGGTATTTCACTCCAGCCCACCGCCTTCAGCTTTATAAGGCGCAGGTTCGCCCACATATGGAATACTGCTCTCATCTGTGGGCGGGGGCTCCCCGGTACCAGCTTCTCCCTCTGGATCGCATACAACGGAGAGCGACTCGAATAGTCGGCTGCCAACGAACTTCTAATGGGCTTGATGCCTTGGCGCTGCGTAGAGATGTAGTTTCACTGTGCATCTTCTATCGCATGTACAACGGAGAGTGCTCCGAGGAGTTATTCGGGTTGATCCCTGCCGCATCCTTCCGCCACCGCCCTACGCAACAACACTTCCATCCTCACCATCTGGATGGTTGGTTGTCTTCTACTGTGCGTTTTTCCAGAAATTTCCTGCCTCGCACAGCAAAGCTCTGGTATGAGGTTCCTGCTGCGGTATTCCCGGACCGATATGACCTTCAAGCTTTCAAAAAAAGAGCGTACTCCTACCTAAAAGGCCGGCAACGCACTTGTGACTCTTCTGGTGTCGCAGGTGTCCATGGGCGACGGTAATCGTTTACCATCAGGCGATCCGTCTGCTCGTTTGCCCCCTATACCATAAAAAAAAAAAGATAGTGAAAGTGAAGGCAAGTGTCAGAAGCGTTAGACAATACGGCCTCTGGTATATCCTGATTTACATTACACGACTGAAATGCGAAGAGTGGCAGGTTGTTCAACAATAAAATTGTTTGAGCTGGTGCTCCTGCTTGACTGTTTGATGACGAATGCAAGGCAGCTGGTTCGCATATAAAAACTATGATGATTTTAACAATTGAACCACGTCGCTCCCAACCGACTTCCCCGAAATTCTTAATCGCTTACATACGCCAACAGTGGCGTGTGGTAACATCCATCACAATAATTAGAAGCTACGACTCCTACGTTCCAAATTAGTTGGAAAAGATGCACTACATCTATTTATTCAAAACTAAGATTTTAAAAGCGAAAAAGTTTTCCGGGTGCGCCGGTGGGATTCGAACCCACGTCTCCTTGGAAAAAATAAGTAATATATGATTTTAACAAACTAGTTCACAAGGTGTTGACGCTAAGACGGTCTGAATGTCACTCGCGGCGCAGCGGCTCCGCTCCCCGCACCTCTACCCTCCAAAACTAGTTTAACGTAGTGATACGACGGCGTACGAAGTTGCGATGCATCAACAATTAAAGCTGTTGATAGTACAAAGCCAAACTTGCAGAATAATTGAAATTTGTTTTTACCTTTTATATATTAGTATATATTAGGGGGACAATCTTACACAAATCGACCTAGTCCCAAACTAAGCAAAGCTTGTACTATGGGTACTAGACGACGATAAACATACTTATATAGATAAATAAATACTTAAATACATAGAAAACATCCATAACTCAGGAACAATTCGTGCTCATCACACAAATAAATGCCCTTACCGGGATTCGAACCCAGGACCTCTTGCTTCGTAGGCAGGGTCACTACCAACTAGGCTAAAGCGGTCTTTTTGAAGTGAAACTTCTAATGCGACTTCTAACAAGCGTTGCGTTAAATGCGTTGCGTAAATACGCAACGCAACGCAAGTTGACGTTTACGAGACGTTCGCATTGTATATATACTAACGGATGTTAAAAACTTCGTCAGTGCGACCCAAAACAATTAAAAAAAAAAATTAAAATTGAAAGCTGTTTATTTCAAGCAAAGAACATTTCATAAAACATGCAAAACGAGTCCTTAATCCTAATTTTAAGGATTTTGCGTGGCCTCGGTTAGCGAAAGACTGAGTTGCTCACGCGTAATTAGCCTAATAGGCTACTTTCCTAACTAGTAAGTCTTTTAGATTATCAAAAAATATTGGACACGTATTTTTTATTTTGTCAATTAAACAAAAAATTACGAAGATATGGCGCGTTGAAGTTTCGCGTAACGTCACTTGTTCCTACACTTTGTATGAGCGTTTTAGGAACAAGTGACGTCACGCCTCGTCACGCGGAACTTCAACGCGCCATATCTTCGTCATTTTTTGTTTAATTGTCAAAAGAAAAATTACGTGTCTAATATTTTTTGATAATGTAAAATACGGACTAATAAGAATTATTATTTTTTTACCTAGGAAACATCCCTATTATACAATACGAGTAGATAGTAAATTTACTATATAAATCATGATTTCCCATGCATGCAGTTTTTTTGTTTTAACTTACATATAACCTAAGTCTGAGTGCGCATCCGTCCCTTCCCTCTCAAATATATCTCTCATAAAATATCTTTTAATCACGCTTTTAATTTGTTTACTGTTACTACTTTCTAATTTTTCCGCAATAGACAACGGTAAATTATTTAATAGTTGGGGAAGGAGGAGGAGGGGTTTAATTGCGGGGTTTAGTATGAAAACTTGTAAAAATCAAAACTATTTTAATGGTAGATCGTAGAATAAAGTATTTTAACTTGAGATTTGAACTTGAGAACTTGAGTTTGTAACTTGTTTCGCTAGCGACTTGATAAAAGCGCCATCTAGTGAGTAATAGATGCATAAGTAAATTTCGTTCTTTAAGTTATTGCAACAAGGTTCATATTGATGTACAAGTGCCTTTTTCATTTCCACATTACGAAGTTTCACTTCTTCCGCGCGGAGGAACTGCACGCACGATTTTTTCGTATGGGTTCTATCTTGTAGAAGCATCGGGGCTGCATCGGGGCCTGTTCTAAATCCAGTCCCAGTCTTATTTTATATCTCCAAAGTGACAAATTACAAGAAACATGATTGCGAAATGGTGACAGGACTGTGCAAAAATGTAAAACGCATATAGGTATGAGCCAACAGTCATTCATAATCAACCTTTTTTTGAAACAGTTGCCTATAAACATTTTAAGGGCGAGGTCGATAAGGCCCAGACGTCGTTTGGGCGTCTTTAGTGTTAAAAAATATGTAATGAGATTTTTAACGACGTTTTAACGGCTTAATAAAGCCGTTTGGATATTTTTGGAACGCTAAATGTAGCGTGATGTTCATTGTTTTGTTTTGGTTAAGGATATCAAAGGGGTTGGGTAAAGCGGATTTAACTTAAAAATAAGATTATTTTAAAAATTAAATTTTCAATCCAAGCTTTTTCGCTGACTGTAATTTTTGTTGACTGCACTTGCATTGTCATCCAACTAAGTATACCAAATTTCATGTGAATCGAACCACTGGAAGTGGGTCAAATTCGACTTCCAAGATTTGACCCATACATAGATATTATATGTACGTAAGTCGTCTGCATAGATATATAAATAAGAAAGAGTGGATATTTTTATTTAAATAGTTTGAGTTACTTGGTAAGTTCTCAAGGAGATATCCTGCACAAGCAAACTGATTATGCCACGTCAGTCAAAGAAAATTTAAAACTCTTTATCACTACATAGTATAAAACAAAGTCGCTTCCCGCTGTCTGTCTGTCCCTATGTATGTTTAGATCTTTGGAACTACGCAACGGATTTTGATGCGGTTTTTTTTAGGGTTCCGTAGTCAACTAGGAACCCTTATAGTTTCGCCATGTCTGTCCGTCTGTCTGTCTGTCTGTCTGTCTGTCCGCGGCTAAGCTCAGAGACTGTTAGTACTAGAAAGCTGTAATTTGGCATCAATATATATATCAGTCACGCCGACAAAGTGATTGAATAAAAAAAAGTAAAAAAAAATTTTTTAGGGTACCTCCCATAGACGTAAAGTGGGGGTGATTTTTTTTTCTCGGCTAACCCTATAGTGTGGGGTATCGTTGGATAGGTCTTTTAAAATCATTGCGGGGTTGCCAACATGATTTTTCTATTCAGTGATCTGTTTGCGAAATATTCAACTTTAAAGTGAAAATTTTCATTAAAATCGGCCGTCCCCCCCCTCTAAAATCTAAACTGTTGGGTGGAAAAATTTGAAAAAATTCAGAAGGGTAGTAAAGATATCAAATTTACTAGGAAAATTATAGCGTCTACGATTGCTTGGAAATTATTTGTAGTTTAAGAGTAAATAGTAGCCTAAGGTATAAAACATACCTAAACTTGGATGATTCCATACACATACGAAATCCTTAGAAAAATATTACTTGATTTTTTCGTAATGGCTACGGAACCCTACCTTGGGCGTGTCCGACACGCTCTTGGCCGGTTTTTAATAGATAAAGTGATTCATAAGGAAGGTTCATAACATGCTTTACTACTACCCGTGCGAAGCCGGGGCGGGTCGCTAGTTCTACATAAAATACTAAATTGTTGCTGAAACAATTACTTTGCTCACCCGCGACCTTATGATAGTTAAGTAAGCATGAAATGTGTGATCATGCAGTTCCTCCACCTCCACACTGTAAGAACACACACAAATCACACAAACCCAACTATCACCACCACCAAACCAGACCTCATCCTCGTATCACAACCGTTCAATGCTTCCAAATGTTAGACTAATAAAAAAAATCTCCTTCCTCGCTCATCCCTGGTGGTCCGGAAGAACTTTCCCCCCCACAACACCCCTAATCTTAGAGGGGTGTTCCCGAAACACCTCCAAGGATAGCACATAGTTCTAAAGTTCAGGAGTTCACGATAAACAAACAAACTTCAGCATACACGGACAAACATACCAAGTTTGTGTTATTGGATCCTAGAACATTTGCTGAACAATATTTACATGAGGATATTACTATCGACTATGTTATCTTGTAAATTTCCTCAATTATCCTTGTTACTATGGGAGCTCTGTTACTACAGGTAAATCAACGCTGTTTATCTGTCTGTCACAGGGCTTCATATTACAAACCGTAACACTTTATGAAAATAGACTTTAAAATGGTATCTTTCGATCACTTTTTTTACATAAAACTGACACTGAATGGCAACAAGATCTAATTTTAATCTTCAAATAGAGCTTTCCCTTTAATAAAACTTAATTTTTATTTCATGACCATACACTAGTTGTTTTAATTATAATTATAATTAGTATTCTAGAAGGATATTTAATAATTAGTTTATTTTTTAACCGACTTCAAAAAAGGAGGAGGTTCTCAATTCGGTTGTATGTTTTTTTTTTAACTTGTGTTACCTCAGAACTCCGTCATTTATGAACCGATTTGGAAAACTCTTTCGTTGTTTGAAAGCATATGCTTCAAGGTTGGTCTCGTTGTTACCAGAATCCAGTTCTGATGATGGGATCCATGAGGAATTGAAGGAAGTATTCAAAAGTTCAAGAGAAATGTAAAGCGATTTTAGTATTTTCAGTGACAAATCAAGCATTTGCATTCAGAAAGTGTCATTTGCTAAACTAGATCTGATGAAGAAGACCGCAGATGGCCAACGGAAATCCTCAACGGGTCAAATCTTGCAAGTTGAATTTGACTCACTTCCCGGTTTCTGATTGAGTTCATATTTTACATGCATGTGTAAATCAGGTGACAATGCAATATTATTGTGACATGGAGCTGATCTGATGATGGAGTTCGAAGGTGGCCATAGGAACTCTGTAATAAAACAACACAACCCGGTCGAGTTTGAGTTAATTTGAAACGTCTTGACGAGTACTTTGATTCCAGATGATAAACAGGGTCTGATGATGGAGCTGGAAGGTGGCCAAAGTTACTCCATAAAGTTACGGCACTTACTCCATCGAGTACGGACTCATTTGACTCGTCTCAACGAGTACTTTGGTCCTAGATGGTAACCAGGGTCTGACAATGAAGTTGGATAGTGACCATAAGAACTCCGTAGTAAAACGACATAACCCCATCAAGTTTGGTCTCGTTTGATTTGTCTTGATGAGTACTTTGGTCACCAGAAATAATTTGAACAATTTTACCCGCTACTACTTCAATTTTTATTGCTTTACCATCTTTACGAGTCTAACATTTGGTAGCACAGTAAACGGTTGCTGTATTCTGAAGATAAGCTCTGGTTGAGTTCGAAACGCATCAGTGGTGGTGGTGATAGTAGTTTGTGTAATTTATGTGTGTTCGTACAGTGTGTAGGTGGAGGAACTGCATGAACACGCATTTTTTACATTAGCTTAGCTATCGTAAGGTCGCGGCTGAGCAAAGTAATTGTTTCAGTTCATCTATTATTTGACCAAAACTTATTATTTGAAAAACGGAAGAATGACTATTTTTACCTTCATTTTAAAGGAAAACCTATTAAGAAAATGTTGAAAAAACTTGAGAAGTTCGAATGACTAATGTATTATTTATTTAGACCGACGGCCGGGAAAAAATGATTTCTTCGTTAACTTCACGAACGCGACGTAAAGTTTGTGGTACACTAGACTAATTTCGTCAAATTAAACTGACAGAATTGTCAAAATACAATACAAATGAATACCTCACATCAATACAGTCAGTTAACTAGATAAAAGTTAACAAAACGAAGACAATAGGCGGCCTTAACGCTTAAAATTGATCTTTTCCCGACAGCCATTTATATACAGAAACAAATATAAGAAACATTATCCTGCTAATATCATAAAGGAGTAAAGGTTGTGAAGATGTTTGGATGTTTGTTCATGTGTACTGCGGAACGGATGTGAATGAAACTTGCATGTATGTAAACTCTTTATTGTACAAAAAAAAATAGGACAAAAAAACGAAACACTATTGACAACCGTTGAGATATTTGTACAAAAGCGAACTTATCCCTTTAAGGGATCTCTACCAGTCAACTTTTGAGTGGATGAAATGAGCATATAGCAAGGGACCGACAATAAGCACTAAGACTTTGCAATAAGACTAAACTTAAATAGGCACTATCGTCTATGAAACTGGAGTAGGTACCGCGTAGTAAGGCACTAAATTTAGGATAATGTCAAAGCAAACGTCAACCTTACGTTATTGACACTAAGTTTCAAAGTCTAATCTTACTATAGTTATTTGTGCAACAAGAGAGCAAAGTTGTTTTTTACTGCGAGTGCTGATTTTGAATCACGAGTTAGCGAAGGATTCTATAATTGAATCACGAGCGTTTGGCGAGTGATTCTAAGTTAGAATCCTGAGTGCGCGAGTGATTCAAATACACGAGATGCAAAAAAACTTTGGTCTCGTGTGACACATACAACTTTTCACCTCAACAGCGAGAACATAATAAATTATTAAAGGTATATGAACGTCGTCTTTTTGTCTTTGTTGTGGTTTTCAACATTGAGTAAATACTTCATATTATATATATAACAATAGGTACAGTCTCCGAAAAAGTGTTTGCATTGTTTAAAAATATCATAAGCTTTTAAATATTTTTCGCGAGACTTTTCAAGTAAGAAACTTACTCTGCATTATGTATTACTCCATTAATTCGTCTGGTGTACAATTGTTGACTTTGTCACTGGACTCACTCAATTCACTCATATCATATTCAAAAATGTATTAAATAAGTACTTATTACTATTCTAATAATTTCCAAATTGCCTCTGATCGTGTACCAAACTCATAGATATCGAACTCTGTAGCTAGAGAAACAGAAGAAAATAATTAAAATTTGAATCCCGCTATTTTTTTTAAAGATGCGTTCCGATACTACACTCGCTGCGTTCCGATGCTGCATCCGCTGTATTTACCACGATGTTCAAGATTATTAAAATTATTAATAATTATATAGATACATGTTTAAACTTTGTTTTCAACAACATTTTTACTATTAATTTGATTATATCAAAATATAATCCAATTATTAAAAAAGTACCTACAATAATTTAATTTAAAACCTTAACAGACGAATTACAATTTTAAGGTTAAGAACTTATTATGAGTATCCGAACGTTCAATCGTTCGCTTATTTTTAGGTCTACTAGGATAGAATTTGAAATCGAAATTCGAATCGATTTGATCTTATCTCTCGCTCTTTTCGTATCGAAATGAAAGTGACAGATCAAACTGAAGTTCAAATCTTTCGAATTCAGTAAGCAGACCCATCATTGTATTTGACTTTAAAAAAAAAAAATTAAAAAGCTACTTTGTCTCACGCAGTGAGCAAAATCGGATTTTGCTCACTGTTTTTTAGTAGCAAAACCTGCCTGTTTGAGGTGCTGAGGTGAAAAATATTATAAAGTGCAAGTTCGTATTGATGGATGCTTGTTGATTCATGCGAAAATGGTAAATGGATCATTTTTCTCATCATCATCATAATCATCATTTCAGCCGAAAGACGTCCACTGCTGAACATAGGCCTCCCCCAAGGCTCGCCAAACAGATCGGTCCCGTGCCATCCGCATCCAACGTGTTCCAGCAACCTTAAATCAGAAATTCTCGAAAAATTGCATAGTTCCCGCGGGATAGCGATGAAGACAGCACTAATAATGTCTGTTTTACGAGGAAATGGCTTTGTAGCCAGCGCAGTAGTGCTTTAAATCGCGTGACATATCTCCTCCACTTATTACTGGTTCTCTGCGCATTCAATACATTTTATAGTAACCATTTGTCCGGCATTCCGGCTGTTAACCGTAAAGAATAGTGCTTGAGGGAGCTCGCATAGTTCCGGCAACTTTGTAGGATTTTACTTAGAACTGCAACTTTGGCTAGTGACGGCGAAAATGTTTTCAAATATCGACTGTTTATCGATAGTCTCTATATTAGCCTGGGGGTTTCTACATTTTTGCCGAATTTATTTCCCTAACTGATTCATTGTAGGTATTGACGCAGTGTGGGTAGGCCTCCAATGATGGAGCGACGGCCTGGTTAAGGTTGCGGGATCGCGTTGGATGCTGATAGCACGGGACCGATCTGTTTGGTGAGCCTTGGTGGGAGGCCTATGTTCAGCAGTGGACGTCTTTTGGCTGATATGATGATGATGATGATGATGATGATGATGATGATGATGATGATGAACTGATTTTTCCAACTGTTTTTTTCTGAAACTGTAAACTACTTAGGATATATTTCAGGCCTATCCTGTAGGCTGTAGACCCCTTAGTGGGCGCTGGGGGTTTTCGTGGGGGCAGTAGCGGGTTCAAATAATTTTTACACAATAGACAGACATTATAGACAAGACAATTTTTTTAAGACCATTTTAGAAGGAAAAATCGAGGGGAAGAGAGGAAGAGGTTGACCTGGACTATGGCTATGTAGCTGCCTACATAGATCGATTAGGGGAAAAAAGGGTGGTGTGTGGTCGCAGAATTTCAATTGCTTTTAGTACATAAACATTATCCTTAGTTTTTCGTTAGACACGGGATACGACGGTTGAAACGCTTTAGAGTCCCACCCTAATAATGTCACTGAATACATTTTAGTAATCATTAATTTCTAGAATTCCCGCTTTTAACTGTAAAGAACAGTACTTGAAGCTGCTCGTATAGTTCTAGCAACTTTGAAGACTTTTCCTACCACGTACAGTGGAATTATGAAATCAACTTTCGGCAGCAGCGTTTTGAGACAACTATGACATTCGGGGCTTTCAAGAAAAGGGTCTATACTTCCTTTAAAGGCCGGGAACAGATTGTTGACACTCTTTGAGTTATTGATGCTTATGGGCGGTGGTGATCATTTTCCAACAGATAACCCCCTTGCATGTCATGTCGTATCAGGAGCTGAAAACGCTGGCAGAGAACCGAAAAGAGTGGCGATTACTCCACCGACAAGAGCTAAGCTCTTAAATTAATGATGATGATGAACCCCCTTGCTTGTATGCCTCCATCACATAATAAAAAAAAATTAGAGTTGTTAATTTGCTATGCTCATCGATAATCGAGTAACTGTACTGCAAAAATATCGATAAGGCTAATCATGGTATCAACACTATCGATATCTCGAGGCAAGCCAATACTATCAAAGACAAATTCAAAATAACTTTATGCAATTTTGGCAAACCTAAGCACTCATGAAATTCGAAGAAGCTACCACTGGTTCGGAAAATATCGATAGTTTTTGAATTTCTGAAAAAGAACAGTAGAGATTTTTTTTATTTCTATATTGACAGAAGCTGACGCTTTATAGCGATCGATGATATTGATGGTATAGTACTCTGCAATATTATCGATGTGTGTGTCTTGTTGTAGACAAAAACTATCGATAGTGTGGTAACATTAACTTACACCAAAGAAAACGTATTTACGTTTGAAAAGGACTGTTGTTAGTTTTACAGTAACATTGTAATGTATTGCTACCGATGTCTGTGTACATGTAAAATTTTTAGGTGGACAAACATTGAGTGGATGGTTGAGTTAGTGTTGTGCTACCTTTATTTAAACGAGGCAAGCGAGGATGAGTCACTTTTTCCATGTAGCTTTTTTTTATTATGAGCGGGAGGTATACGTGGAAGCGAGTCATCTGATGTAAAATGATCACCACCGTCCATAAATATGAACGACTCAAAGAGAGTTACTGATCTGGCCTTTAAAAAAGGAGAGAGAATAGGGAAGATGGGAGAGGTACTGGGCCCCTAGCGCTCTTACTGACCGTACGAAACGCAGCAGGAGTACTGCTCCTTTGCGCCGGTTTTCTGGAAGAGGGTGGTACTGCCCCGGACGAGCCGGCGCATTCGTGGTGCAGCGGCGAGCTACATCATGGTACCGCTACAAAAAGCTTATTAAATATCCCACCGCTGGACAAAGGTTTCGCCTTTTTCTCTCATCTTAGTTGCTTATTCTGAGGTTATGATAACCTAGTGTTTTGACCTATGGTCTCACAATCAGAGGATTGTGGGCTCGAGTTTTTTGGAATTCACGTGCAAAATTGAAATGATGAAATTTACCAGTACCTTCTTACAGTGAAGGAATACGTTCTAAGGCCGTGGTCGCTTTCACCCGCCGCACGCGGCCGACAGCGGCCCGCCGCCCGCGGCGTCTGAATGGTGTGTTCGGGAATGCTCGGGAGTGGTCGTTTTCGCCCGCCGCGTGCGACGTCCCGAACGCGGCGGGCGAAAACGACCACTCCCGAGCATTCCCGAACACACCATTCAGACGCCGCGGGCGGCGGGCCGCTGTCGGCCGCGTGCGGCGGGTGAAAGCGACCACGGCCTAAGGAAACCTGAACACCAAGCCAAGCCTGCGTAGGAATTACAGCTCAAATCATCTCATTCTGAGAGGAGCCAATTGCCTTACAAAAGAGTTACAAAGTATATACAATACTATGCGATTCAGAGCTCTTGATAATTTTTCTTTACGTTAATCTACCTACTATAATGTTGTTGTGCCTCGAATGCTTGTAGCGTATGTTTTGTTGGCGTTGCGTAACGCAACCCTTTACAATGTTTTTCTTAAAGTGTTTAAACACTGGTGCATAAGCAATAGCTAGATAGTTTATTTGAAACTGACTAGTGGCTGGCCTTAGATTCAAGTTACTGGTTCCAGTAACAGTCCATTCACTCTGGCATCAAATAGCTCTTTATCCTAAACAGATTCAGGACGATATGGTAACCTACGACCTTCTTTCTCGTCACAAACAAAAGTCTCCTAGTACATCAAAACTTTACCAAAAATAATACAATCTCGATTTGTAATGGAAATCGCCCGTTCAATATTCAAACGGCAGGTGTTAGGAATAATTAGAAGATGTTTTTGCCGCCATGATGGTTTTTTACTGTTTCAGAAAAGAATGGCATTTAAAACAGCTTCGACTCGAGCCTGCGTGATTAAAGTTTTAATTAAAACTTGACTGGACGCTGCTTGGCATTTGAAATTTGCCATTATGTAAATACGCGAAATGTTTGTTAGATTAGGCAAACATCATCAGATAGAAGTCTTCCTACTATTGAACAAAGGGAGCCTTTCGACCGCTACAATGAACGACAACTTCAGACGAAAATTTAGTTCAATGAATTATTTCACATTTTGATTTCGGGCACAATGAAAGAGATACAATTTTTCTTTGACTGTTTTCAAGGTAGCCTAGTGACTTGGCCTTTGGCCTCCCAAGCAAAGGGCCCTGGGTTCAAATTTGGGCTCGCGCCTTTGAGTTTGTCAGACATTTAAGTGTGAAATTACATTTGAAATTCACCATGAGCTTGATGGTGAAGGAAAACATCTTGAAGAAATCTGTACACACCTGCCAAGAAATTCAATGGTACGTGAAGATTTCAATCCGCATTGGGCCCGCTTGGTAACTACAGTCTAACTAACGCTTACATTCTGAGATACCTGTGTCCAGCAGTGGGCGTACATAAGCTAAGATGATGATGATGATGATGGAGTTTTATTTATATAATTTAGTAAAGTATTAAAACTATCGCGATACACAGACATGTCGGGTATATAAGGTCCTAATAAAGTATACCAATACCAATAGCACCAATATTTCCAGTGCGTTACTTACTCATCAAAACAAATCAGTTTAATTCAGACAACTTTTCAAAATAAAAAAAAAAACGAAATCTGCCAGTTTTCTTGCGGGGCATTCTTTTTGACAATGATGGTCCTTATGAAACCGATAGTTGTTTTAAAAAAAAGTTACATGTAAAAGAGCCCTTTTTGGCCTACTTTCAGAAAAAACGTTTAGATTTTTGATTTTGATTTTTGTTGAGAGACACGCGTTTCTTATTTTAGTAACTAAGTCTTCATATTTCTTTTCATTCTCGTTCCCCCTTGCCAGGGTATATGGCTTGAATTATTACCCTCTCCTGCATTTAAACTGTTTTTTTTTTCATTCAGTCTTAGATAGATTATTAAAAAGATGAAAGCTACCTACCTGCCTTTACCTATATCTTAAACCTTATCTCCTACAAAAGCTCTCCAAGCTTATATAAGCTCAGATTTCATTTGCCTTCCGATAAGCCCAACGACTCTCCGAGCGGAATCCATTTTTCTGTTTCAGATAAACCTGAAGTATCGATAGTTTTAGATTAAATTGGGTCAGTTTGTTTAAATGTTTGAAAGAAGAACCGGACGGTACGATAGATTGCGGTAGATTCTTTTAGATAAATGCAATCAGCAGTAGAATTGTTGAGATCATCTACTTCATTTATATCTATTACTACTATGTGGACGATGCTCTCTATATATCGGGTTAAAGATATACTTTATTCTCAAAATAATTACATAAATTCACTGAAATGAGAACATTAAAATAGTTACAATTAATTCAGATCGTGCAGTACATGACAACAATTTATAGTAACAACATGCGGTGCTATAACAATTATTTAACAAAAACAATTATGATTATATTCGTAAAATGTATAAACAGGGTAGATTACCACAGTAGCGCGGTAAGTACAACGATCGCCTCGACTAGCCGCCGCCCGCACGTGGCACGTTTATGTAAAATTGGCACCGTTTAATCATAATATCATTAGTCACATCTTCATCAATAATTTGGCTGTGTAATTGTAAGAAGACAACATGAAAGAGAAATGCATTTCTAAGTAGAAGTCATTCCTAGGGACTGAAGTCTACAAAAAAAAATACAAAATCGTTTATTAACAAAAACTACATATTTGCATTTTTGAGGGTATCCATCAGTGGCCAAACTAGGCTGAGCCTGTATCTTGGTCATCTGCGAGTGCATTAAACAGAAAAAAAAGAAAAAATATTACATAAGTGTTATTATAAATCACGCTTTCAATTAAATTATACTACCTATACCTATTTACAATCCTATACAGCAGGGTAAAGAAGGTTGGGGGATGTGTGTGTGTGTGTGTGTGTGTGTGTTTGTGTGTGTCTCTGTGTGAATGTGTGTGCGTGTGTATGTTATATGTCCTCATAAAATGGATTCACTTTATTCTTGTGATTTAATTATTTCTTCAGTGTCACTGTATGACAACGTCAGTAACCAATGTTTCACCATCCTTTTAGCTCTGGGAACTGACAGAAGTTTAATGTCACAGAAATTACAGATGTGGTTATAGTCTAAAGGAAAAGAGTTGGAAGTTGTATTAATGGATCCAAATTTAGAAACTATGAAAGCGCGATGTAGAAGGTTCACCGATCTTTGTAAACCTAAGAAAATAACGCCAAACCTTATCCAGGTTTGTTCAATCTTTCAGGTCAATGCGTCGCTTTTCTAGAAAATTTTGCACAAGTCTAGAGGAAGACCGATTCACGTTAAAATTGGTGCCGTGGCTAGGGTCTATCAGCGCGATATATTTTTACATCAATTTTAAAATTGGCGCCATGACTAGGGTACTCGATTGACACGATCTTCTTTTATATATTTAAATTTGGCACTGAAACCAGGATTTTCTATCGACACGACATGCTTTTAAATAAGTATTTAAAGTTGGTGCTGTGACCAGGATACTCTATCAGCTCAAAATACCCTATATTTAAAGTATGTTACACATATCTATGATGCCGTCTCGGTTTATTTAGTTCGATCAATGAGATACGGCATAACATTTATCCGTCACAAAATGTAAGGAAGTTATCACAGAACGGTAAAACAGGCTCTTAAATTCGGCGTTGTGACCAGGATACTCTATCGGCACGATATTTTTATTCAAACCGTAACGCCGAATGTAACAAAAGCGCGAGTTACGATATCAGTAACAATAATAGGGGGCGATATTTCGTCGGGTCGCGGCCATTCGGCGGACGATCCTCGCAATCGGTCGCATTACGGGACTGTGTGATTAAGGAGCGGGGAGCGGATACCTTTTCAGAAAGTAGGTCAGTGGATACTTTTTTGTGGCCAAATTTTAGTTTTTATTTTGAAGAATGTAAATTAAAGCTTTGTAACTTTGAACATAAAACTACCGTGAGACTCACTCATAGTGAAAAAAATACGGATAAATAACGTCTATGATCTAGTTTAGCTCGACATGTTGATCATAGACGTGAGTTATCCGTATTTTTTTTCACTATATAGCTTTGCGGTTTGAATATTACCGCGCTATTCGATAACTCACTGTCATAACGTGTTAATCGACTGTTTTAATAAATCTTATAATTTTCCTACTGCGTTTATGACGACGTGATATCGGCTAGAAAGTGAGAAACAGATAGAGGGAGAGAGAGAGAGAGAGACAGAGAGGTTCAGCGATATTTCGGTCGTTGCAAGCAACCAATAGTGTCTGTTATTTAAGAAAGGCTTAAAACTCTTTAAAACATATGGGTTGTTTTGTTCAGAATCACAGTACCTAGACAAAGACAGCTCGTGACAAGAAAACGATATTTCTAACAATATACCTTATCTCATTCCATCCTGTAAAAAAAATCACAATGTTAAAGCTTTGCTTAGTTTGGGGCTAAGCCAATTGATGCGAATTGTCTCAGTATTTAAATAATATGATTGAAACGCCTTCAGTAAATCGTTACAGCCCATCACTTGTGCCACTCTAGGGATCCTAGTGTAGGGCGTGGGTCAGCTCGTCTAATGTCACGTGAAATGACTCTTGGAGGACCTTTTTGATTTGCTAGTGACGTCGCACTTGTCTATCGATAAGTTGAGATCGATTTGACGATCATGGAGGAAATGGCGAGTCACGGCCGTTAGTGAATTCTGATTGGTTGACAGATTGAACTACCATTTTTTGTTTTAATTATACTTTTGCGTGGCTGTTTTAGACCTGCCTAAGTTATTATGAGACTTAATGTTTTTGTGGATGAATGTACGATGTTCAAATGTGCTGCCTAGATCTTTATAGTTAATTTTAATGTAGTAACATGACTGATTTTTGTCTTTATCTAAATACTCTTAAAGGTTTTTTTTTTTTATTCAATTTAAAAGAGAAAACAAAAAGAAGACCAAAACTAAAACAATATTTTATTTTCTTCCTTTTTAAGCGAATAACACCGTCGCTTATTTTTTGTAAAAAATATCTTATATTCTGTATAACCTAAACTTACAAGCCATTCACAAATTTATCATTCACTTTACTGACTATAACCGTTTCGGGATTTCGAAACGTCAAAAACATCGATACAACGACCCCACTACGCAGGTAATGCGTCGCGTAATGTTCGGTCACATCTGCACCCCCCTACGTAACGGCGCGTTAAATTATACCCCCCTCCCCCACTGTTTACTTACACATCCTATTCAGTTTAAAGTTCCGTCATTCTAAGGGACTTCATGTCATAAAGGCTTTAATTATATTGAAGTGTTTAGTTACATATGGGTTTTATTTATTTATTTATTTATTTATTTAGAAGGTTTTTTTTGGCATGCCTATTTTTGTGCCCCACTGCTGGGCAAAGGCCTCTCTTCTCTTGCTCCATTCCTGCCTAAAGTCGAGCTCCCGCCATCCCATGTGATAGGCATCTAGGTCGTCCCTCCATCCGTGGCAATTTTTGCCCAACGTTCTGGGTTCATTCGACAGACATGTCCAGCCCAGTCCAACTTCAACTTAGGCGTCTTTACGCCCACGTCAGTAATTCGAGTCTTTGAGCGCAGCTCAGCGTTTTTAATCCAGGTCGTTCTTCAGAAACCAAGAATGCTTCGCTCCATTTCCCGTTGGCAAACCTTGAGTTTGGAATTTTGAGCTTCTGTAAGTCGAACGGGCTAAAATATTTTTTAAAAAAAAAAGAGTAAATGGGTTACCTGATGTTAGTCAGTGCTACCTCCTACATACCTGCTACTGAACTAGAGGATAGCCAATGTGTTACAAGCTTAGTAGACTAAGATAGAATATGTCAAGTGCCAGTAATTTCGCCTGCTGTCTTATTCTCTACGTTAGGACATAGCAGCGCAAGCACTGCTACTTAGTAGTTAGACTGGTAATTTAAGACTGTGGTTGCGATCCGAAGGGACCCTATACAAAGAAGTTATTTATTTTTATTAAGTTATATGTGAAATATCATCGTATAATTAACGTAGCTTTATCTACTGACTTCGTTTCGTATTGTCATTATTTGAAGTACATAATCGATATAAATATCTAAAAAAAAAATTGTTTACGGTCAGTTAGATTGTGTTATTCTATTAAGCAATTAAAAAATATATATTATCTGTTTCGTTAACAAGACAAGCATATAGGCACAGCAAAAAACTAATGCGAAATAATTATTTTTGTGAATGTATGATGATATTATATGTATATTGCATAAATATAAAACCTCAATGTAGGTCGTTTCAACGAATTTTAAAATTGGTGGCTGTGACCAGGATATCGCTTTGTCGTACAATCGGTACTTGAACCAGAGTGTTTTTACTTAAATAGATTACCACTATTACACCTGATGGTGATCGATGATGTAGCCTCAAATACAACGCTCGAAACGTCAAACGTCGTACTAAACTACAGTGACATGAAATTTAGCACGGTTATTCTTCATGTAATTTTTGGGAATCCCAGTAGAAATCCCAGATGTTAGGTGTAAGACCGCTAGTGATAATATTATTTGATTTAAGAAATGCTCTCATGTCAGTAACATAATTTATTTGCCTTTATTAGCCTTTATTGCAACTCATATACAAACTTAAAACACTATTACGCGTAATTGTTCACTCTACACTTACGGTTTACGTTTAAAGCCGGGGTTTAACTAGATGTTTTACTGATGCAATAACATTTAAACAGTACAGGCTAAATGCAGCCTTGCCAGCACGTGTTTGAAAGCATTTTGGAGTGCGGCGGCGTTTTAATAAAACGGCAATTAGGACCATTTGCGAATTCAGAGCGCAATGGAATTACTTGTATTCGGGTACGTGATAGTTTGAAGTTATTGAATTGTATGCGCAGCAGAATAACATTTTATTTAACATAATAGATACTAGCTAGGGTCTTCAAGGCCTAGAGTGATGCTGTTACTGTACCAGTGAGCACCTTTGGCATCATCGGCACTTTTCACCAGGTGAGACAGAAGTCAGTAAGTATTATATAAAAAAAATTGGAAAATGTTTAACGGCAATCTCAAAATAAGAGATTGTTATCATCATTTCAACCGAAAGACGTCCACTGCTGAACATAGGCTTCCCCCAAGGCTCGCCAAACAGATCGGTCCCGTGACATCCGTATGTAATGCGATCCCGCAACCTTAACCAGGTCGTCGCTCCGTCTCGTTGGAGGCCTACCTACACTACCTATACTGAGACTGTTATCGTTATTATAATATTAACCAAAAGACGCCCACTGCTGGAGATATCTAAAGAGTTCCTCAAAAATCGGTCCTGCGATTCCTCCCCAACACTGACGATTTGGTAAAGGTCGCAGGCGCAAGGAAAGGGTGAACAAATAAATAAATATCACGGACGATAGAAACCACGGAATCTAAATTTTTTTTAAAAACATGAAATGATCCGTGATTAACTCCATCTCACCTGACAAATAGTGCAGGTGAGTAGGTACTATTCACTCTAGCCTTGAAGAGGCCTAGGTACATGCAAATCCACGAATATAAGGTACTACTGATACTGTTGATGCACCACCTGCTGTAAACTAGTCCTTCCTTCTTTCTGGTAAAGGGTTGCCTGGAAGAGATCGCTCTTAAGCGATAAGGCCGCCTATTGCTTACCTTGTAACTTACTCTCTGTGTACCTGTTTTCTGTATTGCTTACTATTCCTGGTGTACAATAAAGAGTCATTGTATTGTACTATAATAATACAGACCAATCACCAACCGACCACCAACCAGACCAATCAACGAGATGGACGGGCAATTTGGTAAAAACCGCAGGTTCAAGGTTGATGCAAGCCACTTCCGACCGTAATGATTGCGGAGGCATATATCCATCAGTGGACGTCCTACTGCTGAAATGATGATGATGAATAATACAGATGCAGTTCTTAGCTTTTGGAAACATTTACTATTTAAACAACGTCAGAATTCAATTTCTTTGACGTTGTGGTTCCGTGCAAGCCTACGCCACTTACAGTGACACGTGTAACATTTAATATTTACAATGGCTCGGTTTAAGTTTATTTAACATTTTGAAATAAGGCTTCCTACGAACGAGGCGGTTTTAAAACGCTCCTACGCGGCTTTCAGTTTTCCATCAACATAACTACGCATTGTGTTGGTAGAGCGCTTCAAGACGAATCTTCAATCAATGTTTACTTTGTTGCTAGTTATATCTCATAATACAATGTTTATTACATTTAATAATTCAATTGAAAGTCCGGGATTTTCAATAAATCCCGTGGGAATTCACTGTGCTCTTCTTTATCGTTGCATCAAAACAGTGCCAAATTTTATGTCTCAAAAGCAATTGAGATTTTGGAATTTTAACCCGATCCCGTAGGAATAGCGAGATAAAAATTAGTATTGTGTTATTTTAGATGTCCAGCTCTCTAAATACTAAATTTCATTCAAATCCGTTGAACAGTTTTAGCTTGAAGGAGTAACAAATACATACACTCGCACATACACGCACGCGCACACAAATTTGCGTATTTACGACATTAGCAGAAACAAAAATACTCATTTGTGATTCTTTATTTAAATCCACTGTAGTCTGACTGCCAGAAAGAAAGAAGAAAGAGAGAAAAAACATTTTATTTCTCCTAAAACAAATGAGCAAATTACACTGTAAAAATAAATAAAAAAAGAAAATATACTTATTTATAACAACACA
This sequence comes from Archips crataeganus, assembly GCA_947859365.1. Classification (NCBI taxonomy): domain Eukaryota; kingdom Metazoa; phylum Arthropoda; class Insecta; order Lepidoptera; family Tortricidae; genus Archips; species Archips crataeganus. The sequence goes on along the minus strand of OX402071.1, from coordinate 1,544,614 downwards.
AGACACATCATCAATATTTTTACAAAACAAAAGACAAAACGAAAGCTAAAGATAGAATGTGTCAATGCGGTAGCAAATCGGACAGCATAATACTGAGGCGTTTTTAGCACCCGAATCGCTGTTTAGATAGATATATAAACTGCACACTAATAGCTACATAAGACTACATGCGTTAATAGATAATTTGTAGATTATAAAAGCAAATAATAATAACAAAATTATAGTATAAATCTTCCCAGGTGAATTTTTCGCTTCGAGCCATTACATTAAATTTGAACCTTAATACTATGACGATACCGTTTGTTTTGAAAGATAAGGGCTCGAAGGGAAAAATTCACCTGCGAAGATTTATACTTAGTATACTTAAACATAATTACTATGTATAGTTGCCAAGTATACAACACTGCGCGGACTATATCAAAAAATGAAATAATCGATACAATAAAAACCAAATAATAGTAATAATAATAATAAATCTTTATTTATTTACAGTTCACCCATTAGCATAGATAAAGTTTTCACAATTTGATACGATGAAACACTGTACGATGCCTTTAACACATGATTTCCCGTATCACCTACACTAGGCTGGGCCTGTCTCGTAGGCTGACACTGCTATTCGATTACCATTATTTTGTAAATTATCTGGCGCAGAGAAGTTTAGATAACTTATATAATGCAATAATTTTAAATAGGTACATTACTAATTTATTATCGTAGTACTAGATATTAACACATAAATATTTATCTTTATCATCAAAGATCAAAGAAGTTTTGTGAAATAAACAATATACCATACCTATTTAAAAATAAACAATATATCATTATTAGGATTGTGATAATAGGTGTCGTTGTCAGCATAAGTAGCTGACTTCGACAAGACAGAGCAAAGAGAAGCCAGTGTTTGAAACCATTCCTAAATAAATATCGCTTTCTAAAAACTGTCATAGACCCTTCAAATTTTTTAAAATATAATCAGCGGGCAAACCTCTTTGTGTGTGAGTAGCTTTACAAGGTAAGGCATTCCCTAGTGCACCTGAAAATGTGCATGCCCGTGTCTTTCGGAATTTCAGGTGCAGCGTGCACTTTTGAAATACCGCCGCGATGCTTTTAGAATGTCATAACATAATAAAATGCACCGTTTAATATAAACTCAGAATTGTAAGTGTTTAGGTTGCCGTTTAAATATAATAGTAACATTGTTGGAATGTTCATGTTTTTAGGGTTTCGTAGCCAAATGGCAAAAAACGGAACGCAAGGCCTTTTTTTTCCGTAACTATAAGAACTATGCTGTTCAAATTTGGTAAGTAGATGTGTTCTGTGAACCGCATTGAGATTTTCACACAAAAATATAAAAAAAAAACAAATAAATTTTCGAGGTTCCCCATACTTAGAACTGAAACTCAACATTTTTTTTACATGAAACCCATACTTGTGGGGTATCTATGGATAGGCCTTTAAAAATGATAATGAGGTTTCTAATATATTTTTTTTCCAAACTAAATAGCTTACGCGAGAGACACTTCCAAAGTGGTAAAATGTGTGTCCCCCTGTAACTTCTAAAATAAGCGAATGATAAAACTAAAAAAAATATATGATGTACATTACCATGTAAACTTCCACCGAAAATTGGCTTGAACGAGAACTAGTGAGTAGTTTTTTTTAATACGTCATAAATCGTATACCGCAATTTTTTATAGATATTGGTACGTAACCCTTCGTGCGCGAGCCCGACTCGCACTTGGCCGGTGTTTTTGTGGTCATCATCATCCCAGGTCCCACCCTGTACTGTCGAATCCTCCAAAATCTGTACAGCCCACCGTTCATAAATGGGCCATTCTACTTTTAAGTAACCATTAATCTTTCGTGAAATATAAGGCATACCTGGTGATTTTTTTCAAGTGTAAATAACTTATATGAAAACTGAAATAACTAAATTTAATATTTTGAAGCAAAAAAACTTTAAATTCTGAGAAATTTTGTGGAAAAAATTGGTAACTCAGCGGAAAATACATCAATTTCCATACAAATGGCGGGGACACGCGTGTCCACTGCGTTACCTACTTTATAGATAATAATGATTACTTTTTATGCGTAGTGATAATTTTAAATATAAGCTTAATTATGTGCCTATTTAAATCTTTAATGATAAAACCGAGCACTTTACCGTTTTCGTAAAAAATATTTGAAGAGCACATTACTAAAAATGACTGGTCAACGAAAAGTAGAATGGCCCAAATATCAAAACCTGAACCTTATCTTACGGTTATAGTTTATACTAGCTTTTACCCGCGACTCCGTCCGCGTGGAATTAGTAATTTGGGCAGCTTATTTTTTTTATCCAATTTTCTTTTTCATCAATTATGGGTCTCCTTAGTTCCTCGATGTAAAAAAAATTTACCCCCCGAACCCCCCCCCCCCGCCAAACGCCCCCCCTCCCACCCACGTTCACATTCACCACCGTACTCCCAAGTCAAGCGTGCCTAGAGAAGTTTTACTTCAAAAACCCCCGATTTGAAACATTCTTCCGCTCCGGTCCGCTCCTATTGGTGCTAGCGTGATGATATATAACCTATATAGCCTTCCTCGATAAATGGGCTATCTAACACTGAAAGAATTTTTCAAATCGGAGCAGTAGTTCCTGAGATTAGCGCGTTCAAACAAACAAACAAACCTGTGTGCATGTCCAACTTAAGATGAACCCTATTTAGTATAGTTTACTATATTGTTGTCAGCTCCTTTTATGTTGGATTTTTTTTCTATGTACTATCCATGTTCGATAAATTCTTAAAATAGACGTATCTTTCTTATTTGTGAACCGATTCAAATGAAACAAACACTAAATGTTAATCCAAGAAAATACCAACATATCAGTGAAAACCGCATCCTTCTAGGTTAAGCCGTTTCTGAGATTAGCGCGCACAAACGCATAGACAAACAGACAAACAGAAAATAATTCTAAAAATCATTGTTTTGGGTTCTATTGCGTTAATAAATAGCCCTAGTGACAATTTTTCTCAAATATCTTCAATGTACAGACACCGACTTGTTACTGATTTATTATATGTATAGAAGGTCTCATTATCATCATCATCATCACCATCCCAGCCTATTGTACTTCCAACTGCAGGGCACAGGCCTCCTGTCAGAATTGGGAACTTAGTTATGGTTATAAGATCTATGTATAGATATTTATGAACGGTTGGCTGTACAGATATTGTTGAACTCCACTGTACACTGCATAGAAAAGGTCTCCTCTCTGAAGCAGATGCTTGGGATGTAGTTCCCACGCGGGCCCATTGCGGATTGCAAACTTCACACACGCCATTAAATTTCTTTCGCAGGTGTATACATGTTTCCTCACGATGACTGACTAATTCTTACTTGTGCAGTAATCTCTGGAACTACTCTATCATAACAATCTTCCACTAAAATGAAGCTACTATTCTTAATTAAATTAGCTTTTATCCCAGGAAAAATAAATTAAAATAAATGTTTGCAAGCAATTAGGTATACGAAATCGATCCTCTTACGAATTTCTTATATTATTATTTCCCTGACATGTTTTTGTAATGTATTTTTTCAGAACGTTATACAAATAGAATGTATCTTTTATTAAATATGTAGTACCAAAAGAAAAAAAAGAATATTAGACATTTTAACAATGGATGGTTATAAGTTCTAAATCGATTATTTGGGTACAAAATTGAATCTGAATAATGTATAAGTTTTTATTTACAAGTTTAGAAATTTCATCCATAACTCACTATTGCGATGCTAAATCTATATTTTATCACAAAGTCGATTCATCTTAACTTCAAAGGCGTGATAAATTGTATTTTAATGTCAATACTACTGTACATGTAATTTATATTCCGAACCATTCGAAAATAACTTTTAAGTTTACTGAAATACAGTTCAAAGTTACTTGGTATACAGATACACATTTGCAGATGTGGCAGTATTCCATATAAAGTTTAGAGTTTGAACTGTATTTTTGATGTATTAAGATTTGGAATTGCATGACGTTATATTTCTTAATTATCCAATGAGATAGTTATTATGTTATAACGGGTTGCTATCATTATATCGAAATTAGTTTCGTCGATTTTCGATTTTCATTTAATCGAAAACTACCTTCTGACAGCGACCAAACTGTGCAAAATAAAGCATCTCGGTGATATTTACTGTCGTAGAAACATTTTATCAAGTATAGTAACACTAATGAAACACTGGTGGTGGTTTTCTGTGTTATCATTTGTATCAGCATGTGTCAGCATTTGTGTCAGTATATTATAGATCGATATAATCTTTATTCTTCAAAACAAAGACATGGCTAAGTAACTACAGAATAATAAAACTAACAATTCAGCACTTAAAATTATGCCCGAAACAAAGTACTTACGATACCAAAGAGAAACATAAAATAACAATTAAACAGATCAGACACCATATACTAGGGGCGTTCAATAAAAAGTGAGAATGAGTATGATATAAACAACTTTTACTAAATGTCATTTTATTTTTCGACATAGTCACCTTTTAGCATAATACACTTAGTATATCTTTTTTCTAAACTTAAAATTCCATTTTTAAAAGGTCTCATCTTGAGTACTTAAAAAAATCTTGTACTGCAGCGACTACCGCGTCGTCGTCTTCAAATTTCTGGCCTTTCAGGTATTGTTTCAATCTCGGAAATAGGTATAAATCACTGGGAGCGAGATCTGGTGAATACGGAGGATGCTTAAGGATATCGAACCCAGCATCACGAATTGCAGCCATTGCAACGGCGGACTTGTGTGCCGGGGCATTGTCCTGGTGGAACAGCACAACTTTCGAGAGTTTACCTCGCCGTTTTTCGCGGATCTCATTGCGCAATGTTGCTATTTGTTTGGCGTATAAAGTGCCCGTAATAGTGGCTCCATGCTCGAGATACTCAATCATTAATACCCCTTTACCATCCCAAAAAACAGAGTCCATGACCTTACCGGCAGATGGGCTCACCTTGAATTTCTTCGGAGTTGGAGATGATGGCCTTTTCCATGTCATAGACTGCAGTTTCGTTTCTGGGTCGTAATGATGGAGCCATGTTTCGTCCATTGTTATAAATCGCGCCAAAAAAAGTTCCCGGTCTTGCTGCATCAGGTTCAAAGGTTCTTGACAAATCTCTAGTCTAGTTTGTTTTTGCGTGTCAGTAAGCATTCTTGGTACCCAACGCGCAGATACCTTTTTCATACCCAAGCGTTCATGTAAAATATTATGCACGCTCCCCGTTGAAATCTTTACATTTTCAGCAATAAAACGAACCGTGACACGACAATCCGCCAAAACTGAGTTTTCGACTTTTTTCACAATTTCTTCAGTTACTGCTGTAGTAGGGCGTCCGGAGCGGGGGTCGTCCATTGTCGATGTTCTTCCACGTCTAAATTCGTCGCACCAACGTGCGACTGTCGAATACGGAGGAGCATTAGACCCTAAAGTGTCCCGCAAATCCAAATTGACTTGGTCCGTAGAAAATTTTTCAAATACAAGTATTTGATAACGGCGCGCAGTTCAATTTTCTCCATTTTCGCTAACGTTCTCAATAGCATTGCAAAGAAATTACCGTATATTTTTTTAAACAAAAGACAGTTAGTTTTTTTTTTCTTAGCAATCAGCTAGATAGATTAGCTTTACCGGCCAGTATTTAATTTCGTAATATTAAAAGAGTTTGCATCTCATTCTCACTTTATATTGAACGCCCCTCGTAGATGAGAAGCCATGTGATGTACTAAAGAACAGGCGCTGGCTCAGCATAATGCACAATATTAGGAACTAACACTTACGATAAACCAAAATTATAGTAAAGGCCATTCGATGAACTGCTATACACCGTGAAATTTTAGTGGTTGTTTTCCCGAAACGAGGTGATTTAGTTTCGATTGTACAATCGATTTATAATTACTATTTTGACTAGAGTCAAAAATCCAATTGTGAAAAACGAAAGTCGAAAATGACCGCAAACCAATAGTAACGCTTCGTTGGTACAAATAGCGTACGATCGTACGATAGGTTAGGTACCAACGAAGCGTTACTATTGGTTGGCGGTCATTTTCGACTTTCGTTTTTCACAATTGGATTGTTGACTCTAGTCAAAATAGTAATAATAAATCGATTGTACAATCGATACTAAATCACCTCGTTTCGGGAAAACAACCACTAAAATTTCACGGTGTATAGATGTACAAATAAAAAAATGAAATAAAATTGCCTTTGTACATTTATTTCAACGGTTGTCAATAGTGTTTTGTTCTTTTTCTTATTTTTTTGTACAATAAAAAGTATAAACTAAATAGGTATCTAAAATAAAAATAAATAAAATTCGATGAATTGATTCTTGTGTGAAAGGTTTTTCGAGCAAATATACGACCAGTTGGGCATAGGCCTCCTCTAGGAATGACAGGGCTTGAGTTGTAAATGTAGGTAGGTAGTTCCCAGTGCGATTGGGAACTTCACCTAGGTTCAACATTGAATTTCTTCACAGATGTGTGGGTTCCTCACGATGTTAGCCTTCACCATAAAGCAAATGGTAAATTTCAAATGTAATTTGACATATATTCGAAAAATTCAGAGGTGCAAGCCCGGGCTCAAACCCACGACCCTCTGCGTGAGAGGCAAGGGATCGAACCACTAGGCTACCTCGATTTTATAAACAAAAATCTTTGTAATTGTGTTCACGTTAACTTATTCTAATACTGGATGAAATATCCTGGATTTTAGGTTAATTTATTTAATAAATTATTAATTAGTGTACATCATACTTTATTGTGTTTATTTATCAGCTCATATTAATTAGAATCACGGTGTTATCACGCACCACACAATGCGTTTAGTTTAGGCCTCAGTTTTGACGAACAAACAAAAGGGATTATACAAACATGCTATAATATTAATTATAACATTTAGGTAATGTTAAAATTAAATTAGTTACATAATTATAGACTCAACCCTCTCATTCGGAGAGGATGCCTGTGTCCTGCGGTGGGACGTATATAGGCTCAGATGATGATGATTATAGACACAGTCAACATGGTTTGAATATTAAAAAAAAATGCTACTAAAAATTAGCTGTTGCCCGCAACTCCGTCTGCGATGAATTCGTTCGTTATCCCGCGAGAACTCTGCAATTATTCCGGGATAAAAGCTACCCTATGTTTTTCCCGAAACTTAAAATATACACCATCTATTCAGACACACACACACACTTTCGCATTTATAATATTAGTATGGATATAAAAACAAAAATGTTTCGGAAGAATTTTAAGAAGCTTCACTAACCACTACTGGGCTATCCGGTCATTTGTATATTAAGATGTTGCTCCAGTAAAGTGTTCTTTTACGTCTATTTGTAGTTTCTCACCACCCAGTCACATATCTCCAAAAGTTGGAATAGCTCCAGGATGTATGTTTATCTGCATCGCGACACGTAGCCCCGGAACCGCTGAATTGGCGGATCCTGTTGTATTGAAACTTTAAGCGATGGTTTTGTGCCAAGTATTTTTTAAACTTATTTTAAGTTGTACATTTTCACTTGATGTTTCGTATTTTAACAAAGAATATGTTTTTAGGGTTGCGTACGCAAATAGTGCTTACGGGACTGTATTACTGAGACTCCATTGTATGTATATTCGTCTCTATCTCTTGAATCGTAATAGTTTGAAATCATCATTGTTAAGGGTGATATAAAGAATTTTGACTTTGAATTTGATATAACAACAAATACTAGAAGAATAGCCAGATTCAAGTGGCAGTGGGCAGGGCACATCGCTCGTAGAACTGATGGCCGATGGGGCAAAAAGGTTCGAGTGGCGTCCGCGGACCGGAAGATTCAGTGTATGTAGGCTCCAACAAGATGGAGTGACGAGCTGGTTAAGGTTGCGGGATCGCGTTGAATGTGGATGGCGCAGTACCGGTCTGTTTGGCGAGCCTTGGGAGAGGCCTATGTTCAGCATTGGACGCCTTTCGGCTAAAATGATTAATTGATTATATGTACAGCATGCAGGATGTATACGACAAGCAATCGTTTAATGCATCTAACGTATGTATGTGACCAATAGTAGCCACATGTCACGTCGAGTAAATCAGTGAAGTGGGGTCCTGTGTTTGAGTCTGGTCCGGTGCCAAGGGGATGAAGTGAAGCAAGGGGTTACTGGTTTGTTCCTGCTGGCACCAAAATATAGGCTTGAACTGTATTCACTTTGAATGTGTAATTAAAGTTATTAGTAATAGACTTCTGGAAACGTATTGAATCTTTTGAGGTGGGGCCATACAGGCGTATGTTGAGAAAAAGTTGTACGATGTGTTTATGGTTGGTAAAGGTGAAAAACTTAATAAATTTACTGATTACCTGTTGTGACCTGAAGTAGTAGCGTGTCCTTATAAACAAATTGACGTTCCTAATTAGAAAAATGACTTTAGCTCCATATCAATTTTGTGCATTACTACAAACAACAAGTCATTTGCTTAGTGTTTAATACAGCACGAATACGTTTGAATAACAAGCACGTAAAGATAAGGTTCAAAAAAGAATTGGAGGAAAATTGTTCGTTGAACTTTTTGGATTTAACGATTTCAAAATTAAATGGTAAACATCAATTTAAAATATACCGTAAGCCCACGTACACAGATGCTGTTATACCAGCATCTTCTAATCATCCGTGGCAGCATAAACTAGCTGCTTTCCATTGTTATGTTAATAGATTGTTGACTGTGCCTCTTTCTAAGGAACATTTTGATTTAGAGTTGAGTACTATTTATCAGATAGCGATCTCAAATGGTTATACAAAATCAATGGTAGATAGTTTAGTTCAAAAGAAGCAGGCACGGTTAGTAAATAGCATGCTTTACGCTGCGTTACCTTCTCAGTCTACTAACAAATATAGATCTAGCATCTCTTACGTCGGGGGTTTGTCTGATAAGATTTATGGCATTTTAAAATCAAACAATATTAATGTTGCCTTTAAGACTAACAACTCTTTGTACTCTAGGCTATGTAACCACAAAGAACAGGTAGATAAGGGAACTAGATCGGGGGTATACAAGCTTACTTGTAATGACTGCAATGGGATATACGTAGGACAGACAGGCCGAAGTTTTAATACTGGATTTAAAGAGCCTGTTTCGGCATATAGGAATGAGCATCCAGATAGATCGAATTTTGCAAAACATTTGTTGGAATCAAATCATTCATTATTAGATTCAGATTCTTATGAAGTGTTACATTATTGCGGCAAGGGGTTGCGTCTGGATGCTCTGGAATGCATGGAAATAATTAGGTACAACACTATGGGGTCTATTATTAATGAACAGGTAAATTTAGTATCTTCTCCTTTACTGCGGCTTGGGTCGAATTTGAACAGTTAGTATTAATTAAATATGCCTTATAAATAAATAAACAAAAAAATTCAAGGTAGTTTTAAATATGTCAATAAAAGTTAATTTTTGTGGGGTAGTTTGAGAATAAGAAAAATAAAGTGGGTACTTGAGAAGTTACAGTGACAAGTTAAAACATTTGTTTTGGTTTGTTAGTTTAACATTTGGTAGCATAGCATACGGTTGTGGTAACTCTGAAGATGAGCTCTGGTTGAGTTCGAAACGCGTCAGTGTAGCTTGGTGGTGGTGATGGTTGGGTTTATGTGATTTGTGTGTGTTCGTACAGTGTGGAGGTGGAGGAACTGCATGAACGCACATTTCTTGCATAAACGTAACTATTGTAAGGTCGCGGGTGAGCAAAGTAATTGTTTTAGTTCATTAATATGGACCTCCGCAAAGTAACGCCTGATTCAATAAATTATTTAATACAGCGCCATCTACAATGTATTTGCCGAACTAGATGGCTTGCCAATTAACTATAACAATCGATGCCTGTTGACAACCAATAACCTCAGTAGTTCTAATTTTCCACACAACTTGGTGTGGCGCTAGTATATAGTTAAGTATATAAATTAAAGTTTGAGAGTATGTCAGTCTATTCCTGAGCAATCGGCTTCGAATTATAATCTCCCAAAAATCACCCTATCTCTCATTTTTGGGCACCCTATTTTACACTTAGGGTTTTTACCTATAGGACTATAGTCCAGCGGAACTTTTTTCACGCACGACGAAATTATGGGACCAGCTTCCTGAGACAGCATTCACGGAGCGATACAAGTTAGGGATCTTTAAATAACGAGCCTATCTATCTCTGAAAGGGCCAGGAATCAATTTGTGATACCTTTAGGGGCCTGCATGTTCGTTTGCCCCCTCTTATCATCATTATCATTCTAGCAGAAAAGCCTCCACGGCTGAACATAGCCCTCCCCTTAGGTGTGCCAGATAGGCCGGTCCTGCGTCATCCGCATCCAACGAATTCCCGCAACACAACCATTGATCCCTCTATCTTGTTGGAGGCCTGCCTACTCTGCGTCTTCCAGTCCGTGAGCGCTATACGAAAATCTTTTAGCCCCAACCATCAGTTCTACGAGCGATGTGCCACTCGAGTCTGGCGATTCTTCGAGCTATGTCAGTGACTTTAGTTCTTGCGCGGATTTCATCATTTCTTATGTGATCCCGCAGAGAAACTCCGAGTATAGCCCTCTCTATCACCCTCTGCGTAACCTTGCCTTCTTATGAGCCCCATCGTTAGCGACAGCGTCTCAGTGCCTCTTAATAGCAAGAAAAATGTGTCTTACAAATGTAGGTTCCTTGCGCGTACGGTAACGGAGTAGCCAAAACGCGTAGTTCATTAACATAAACCTACGCAATATACGTCTAAATCAATTAATAGCCCTTCAAGTTTTTTTGGTTTAAACCCTGAGTTACCAAGTGGAGCAAATCATCAAGTTTACTCTCAGGCTTTTAGTTCGATTAAAATTGCTTAGCTGATAACAAAATCAACATGGCCGCCAAAGGGCCAGAGTGCTACTCGAAGCTAAGGGGTTCATAAGATTTATGTTTAAAAAATTAGCTAGTTTTCAGGGTTTCGTACCAAAGGGTACCAACGGGACCCTATTACTGGCACTCCGCTGACGATCTGCCTGTCCGTCACGGGGCTCTATCTCATGAACCGTAATAGATAGACTTTTGAAATTTTCTTGGAGTTAGAAATGCTGAGGAAATAACCTTTCTTGTTTTTTTCATATTTGTTGTTGTTGAAAGCCGTTGTGGCCTAGTGCTGTGACCTTTAGCCTCTCAAGCAGAGGGTCGTGGGTTCGAATCCCGGCTTGCAGCTCGGAGTTTTTCGGAATTTATGTGCGAATTTATATTTGAAATTTACCATGAGCTTAATGGTGAAGGAAATCATCATGAGGAAACCTGTACATCACCTGAGAATTCAATGGTGTGTGTGTGAAGTTTCCAATCTGCACTAGGCCCGCGTGGGATCTACGGCCCAAGCCCTCTCATCCTGAGAGAAAGCCTGTGGTACTTATGATGATGATGATGAATAATAAAATCTAGACCGAGCTAATCCGAATGGGCAAAGTTACCATTCCGGGCCAAAGTAACCAAACTTTAGGCTATGCGATTTCTATGACAAAACTTTGTGACAAGTTTTACTATAAGTGCCAGTCGATGCGCTGGCGTCTGTCTGTCTGTATGCAAATTATCCATAAACAGTTGAAAGTTCGCTTCAACTCCGGCGACATAATTATTTCCTAGTGCACTTAGCAAAGTCTAGGGGCATCTCATTATAGGAAGATAGCGGTTATACTGAACGACACGACTAACGCGACGATTTCGACACGTCGTCATCCCAGTCTGTGTCAGTGAGAGGGACAGGGCGATAATGCCTCTCGGATTCACATACTTACACCATTGAATTTATTCACAGGTCAGTTTATAAACCGGCCAAGCGCGAGTCGGACTCGCGCATGAAGGGTTCCGTACCATTAACCATTATCTATACTATAGGTATAAAAACGGCAAAAAAATCACGTTTGTTGTATGGGAGCCCCCTTAAATATTTATTTTATTCTGGTTTTTAGTATTTTTTGTTATAGCGGCAACCGAAATACAAAATTTCAATTGTGTGTGTGAAGTTCCCAATCCGCACTGGGCCCGCGTGGGAACTAAGCCCAAGGTTTTTCATTCTGAGAGGTGCCCTGCAATGGGACGTATATATAGGCTGACATGATGATGAAATTTAATCTAATCTTTAAGAAGCTCGCATCCATGAAAAATGCGAGGAAACTGTAAAAAACAAAGTCAAAAAGAAATGTCAAATAGTTTTTGATAAATTTATTGCTGACTGTATTTTTACCCTTGTTTACCAAAGTACTCGTCAAGACCAATCAAACAAGCCGAATCTCGATGGGGTTGTGTAGGTACTTTTATTCCAGAGTGCCCATGGCCACCTTCCAGCTCCATCATCAGATCAGCTCAAGTCATTATCATACTGCATTATCATCTGATTCACACGTGCAAAATTTCAGCTCAAACGGAAATCGAGAAGTGGGTCAAAAACATGCTTTCAAATAAAAAAAACCGCATCCAAATCGGTTTACTCGTTTCAGAGCTATGATGCCACAGACAGACACAGACATACAGACAGACACACACTCACACAAACTTATAACACGCCTCTTTTTGTGTCGGGGGTTAAAAATGTTTTCCATTACGAGTACTTCGTGTCGTAGCCTGTAAAAGAATTGGATATATCTCAGTTAACGGGTCCGATTGGGACGTTACGACAAATAACGAGACTCTTCAGTTAACGACGATTCCTAACGACTTCGTTAAATAGCTTTGGATGTTTGATGCATGTTTGTGTTTGAGAAAACTTTTAGATTCGTACAAGAATATGGTTTGTTAAAGAATAGTTATTTCGCATTCCTTGCCAAACAGAACGGTCCTGCAAGTCATATTCCCGCAATTTAACCAGGTCGTCGCTCCATTTTGCTGGAGGCCTACCTACACTGCGTCTTCCGATCCGTGGACGCCACTCGAGAACCTTTTTACCCCATCGGCCATCAGTTCTACGAGCGATGTGCCCTGCCCACTGCCACTTGAGTCTGGCGATTCTTCGAGCTATGTCGGTAACTTTAGTTCTTGCACGGATTTCATCATTTCTAATGCGATCCCGCAGGGAAACTCTGAACATAGCCCTCTCCATCACCCTTGGAGTGACTTTGAGCTTTGAGATTTCTTATCATTACACACACACACCAACAACAAGTAAATAAATATCACGGGACAATTCACATCAATCGATCGACCTAAACTCAAAGTAAGCAAAGCTTTTTGTTAGGGGTACCAGGCAACAGATAAACATTTAGATATAATACTCGTAGATAGATACAGACTTAAATACATATTTACATTTGAGACTCGATAACAAATATTCGTATTTTCAGCCAACGGTCGAAGGAGGGTTATGTTTTTCGAGCGTATTTTTGTATGTATGTATGTTATCATTCTTTGGCACGCCTTGCAGCCTAAACGGCTCAATGGATTTTAAAGTGTGAGGTGTCATTAGATTCGCTCCCAGTTCCGCGAGTGACTTAGCATATATATTTTCCCGGAATTTCCATAGGAACGAGAATTATACAAGTGGGTTTTTCATCAAGTATTGAAATTAAAGTTATTACGTATCTAAATTAATCTAAGAAAGAACATGCATGTCTCATCATTTCAGCCGAAAGAAGTCCACTGCTGAACATAGGCCTCCCCCAAGGCACGCCAAACAGATCGGCTCTGCGCCATCCGCATCCAATGCGTTCCCGCTACCTTCACCAGGTCGTCGCTCCATCCATCTTCTTCTTCTTTATTTGTTCTTGTTGTTGGATCATGCTTGCCTAATAACTAATGAATATAAATTTACCTTAATTCTGAAGACGTCTATCTAGGTTGCATTCAAAATAATTAATATTTTTAATTTTATTATTTTATAGACTTAATCACGTATATAATTGAAAAGAGAGTAGGTAAGTAATTAAAAAACAATTTTCTCCAACGAACAAAGTCACTTGATAACTTATTCTAAGTATTAGGTACTTATTGGGCATTTCAATTATGAAAGAAGCTTGATTTTCCATTAGCAAATGCCTCGAAAAAAGTTACTGAATTCTATGTAAAAGAAATTTCAGACAACAAAGCATTATTAGAATACCTACAACTTGATTTTCGCTGGAGTTTTTTAATGGAAAACTTTTATCGGATTTACCAATAGTTGTGCTATAGAAATGTTTATTGTAAAAGGAATACAGAAAAATAAAAATGTAAGATTGTATTTTTTGTCACCTCTTAAGCTTAACTCGTAAGACGCTTCTTTCAAAGTCAATTTGTGGACTTTGCACTATAAATGACACATAGTTCAAATTGCTTGAAGCAAAATTAGATTTTTGTATTTGTAGCTTCAATATTGTAATGACAATGTATTTTTTTGCTTGGGATTCTATTTTATTCTTAACTTAGAGCTTTCTTATTTATGAAACAAATATTTAAGTTGTTTATTTGCGTAGAAAAATATAGAACAAAGAACAGTCAATTGAAAGCGCCGCGAGCAAACAAGCTTAAGTATTCGAAATGTTTTTTAAGGTTCCGTACCGAAAGGGTAAAAACGGGACCCTATTACTAAGACTCTACTATACGCCCGTCTGTCACCAGGCTGTATCTCATGAACCGTGATAGCTAGAAATTTCAAATTTTCACAGATGATGTATTTCTGTTGCCGCTATACCTAACAACAAACACTAAAAATAAAATAAAGTTAAAAACCGGCCAAGTGCGAGTCGGACTCGCGCACCGAGGGTTCCGTGTAAATTTATATGTATCTATCAACATCCAGTCTTAGCAGACCCCTGCTCCTAAGAAAAATGTGCGTATTGTGGGATCATTGTAGTTTGGTTACTGATATAGACAGATAGAGAAAAAAAAATATGCTTTTCGTGACTATTCCTTTATCTGTGCTATAAGACCTTAACTCGTACCAAATTTCAAGATTCTGAGTTCAAGGGAAGTACCCTGTAGGTTTTGATTCCCTTGCGAGTAGTTGCGAGTTTGAAAATATGCGGCTTAAAAGTATTATAGACCTGAGTATTTGATATGAATTTCAATTCAATACCTCTACGCGTTCATGAGGAAAAGAATAGTAACTTTAAATTTATTAAAAATATTTCTTTTATATGATGTGACTAAAAATTTACGGTTTTCGCAATTTTTCATTTATCTGTGCTATAATACCTTGCTACGTACCAAATTTAAATATTCTGAGTTCACGAGAAGTACCCTGTAGGATTTGATTCCCTTGCGAGTGTCGAAAATTTGCGGCATAAATAGATTGGTTACTGATATAGTGATATAGACAGACAGACAAAAAAAAATGCTTTTCGCAATTTTTCCTTTATCTGTGCTATTAGACCTTGCTTCGTACCAAATTTCAAGATTCTGAGTTCACGGGAAGTACCCTGTAGGTTTTGATTCCCTTGAGAATTTCGAAAATATGCGGAAATTTGCGGCATAAACGGCTGTATCTTTTGTTTGCGTTGGCTTAGAAGTTTGATTTTTTCACAGCTCCAAGGGACAGTAGACTTGAGTATTTGATATAAATTTCAGCTTGATACTTCCTCGCGTTCCTGAGAAAAAGGGTCTTGACAGACAGACGGACGGACGGACGGACGGACAACAAAGTGATCCTGTAAGGGTTCCGTTTTTTCCTTTTGAGGTACGGAACCCTAAAAATGAAAGGGGGTCGTCATTCAAGAAACGTGTTTTTTTTCAGTGTTTTTAACTCGATCTTTAAATGGCATTAACTAGACACTTAAAATTTTGGCCGATTATGTATTACTGTGGTCGGTGCAAGTGGAGCGGAGCGGAGACAGGTGCAAAGCCTAGCTAGTCAGAATTGCTTTAAACCTTTACAGGGTTATTTGTAATTCACTGACATCCTCTTAACCCTGAATTCCTATCACTCAAACAAATGTTTTTTGTTTTACGACTTTTTAAAATGAAGCACTTTTTTTCCCATACAAATACACAGAGTATCGTAAAAATAAGAGGTAATCTCAAATTTTCAAAACTTTATTACACCAAAAATATTAAGCTATGACAAAAGCCGTAAAACAAAAAATATTTGTTTAAGTGGTAGGAGTTTAGGGTTAAAAGGATGCTAGTGAGTTACAAATAACCCTGTAGATTTAAAACACCTTTTAATTAACAGTTATCAAAGCGGGTCAAAAAGAACAAAGGGCACAGATTACTCCAATTTCATATAGCAACGTGGTACAACATCCAGATAACATACAATACAGTAAGATACTGAAGCGCCTGTCGCTGACAGTCTGCGCTTCTGCCAAGTAGGGACGGGACTGTGCCGTTTTAAATCGTGAAATGTGATATTATGCTCTGAATATGATAAATCGGTGTGTCATTTGCATAGGCTGGAGCTATCAATAACTTTTCGTTGGGTGTCGCTAGTTTTGGTTAAACTGTTTTTAGGGTTCCGTACCTCAAAAGGAAAAAACGGAACCCTTATAGGATCACTTTGTTGTCCGTCCGTCCGTCCGTCTGTCCGTCCGTCTGTCTGTCAAGACCCTTTTTCTAAGGAACGTGTGGAGGTATCAAACTGAAATAATTAAGGTCTACTGTCCCTTAGAGCTGTGAAAAAATCAAACTTCTAAGCCAACGCAATCAAAAGATACAGCCGTTTATGACGCAAATTTCCGCATATTTTCGACACTCGCAAGGGAATGAAAACCTACAGGGTACTTCCCGTGAACTCAGAATCTTGAAATTTCGTACGAAGCAAGGTTTTATAGCACAGGTAAAGGAAAAATTGCGAAAAGCATATTTTTTTTGTCTGTCTGTCTATATCAGTAACCAATCTACAACCGCATCGCATACAACAATCGCATTAACTAGGTACTAGACAATTACAACGTCAGTGCGAGTCAAAGCATTACCAACTTTATGCAACTGTATCGTAATAGGGGTCCTTAAAAGCACGAATGTGGTTTCATGAAACGAGGCGTAGCCGAGATTCATAAAGGGTCACATGAGTGTTTTAACGACAAATTACGTACAGTTGCATACAATATTTTATCTTCTCTCACACATTTTTCCAAAAACGAAGTAGGGTTTTTGCATTTTTCATGCCATAAAATCTTGATAGCATTTATCGTATAATTTTCTGAACTTCGCTAGTAATAAATTATGAGTCATTTCCTACGCCGCATCTAAAATATCGGGCGGAGTCAAATTTTCTTCGCATTCACTGATATCAGATAGCAAGAACTAAATTTTCCCACGAAAATTCGTACAACAAAACGACACGTATGAATGGAATGGCGCTAAAACCCAGTACATCACCGCGCATGTGCGCGCATGCGCTAAAGCTGGCGCTGCCACAGACAAGTGAAAATTGGAATCAAAACTTGGTGATATAAACTTTTTGGATTTGTCCTGTATCGTAATGGTGGTTTTTTTTAAATATTTCGGTATTGTGTTTAAAAAGTATGTCAATATAAACTCTTTTTGAATTTTATAATTCGAATTTTACGATATGAGAGTAGATAAAAGAGTTTATAAACGTTTTCGCTCTATGACATGGGAGGAAAAAGAAGTTTTGACAGACGGTCAGTGACAATTCAAATTATTAACAAACAAGCAAACTCCTTTCCTATTCAATATCGTTGATACCCGTTTGCAAAGATCGAATTTGTCATCATGACATACATCGCCCAATAATCAATGTCGTAGAAGATAAACAAAGTGATTCGTCTTGACATGGTTCTATAGTGGCCTAGGAATCAAATTGGTTGACTGTACGATATTATAGATATGTAGATATGGGGCTATAAAGATATTCTTGCATTCCCATCTCTTACTTCCGGAGGTCGAGTCGGCAATCATAGCTATCCTGACTCTAGACAGCAGCATGGAATACTGACAGTAGAATTAAGAACCTGTAGTTCCGAAATAACACCATCTCATTAGACACGATATATCGACGATCTGTTATATTGAAACAATAATTAATATGTAAATCTCTGCCAAATTACAGCTTTTAATTACTAGGAGTCTTTGAACAATGCCGCAAACAGACGTAGGTGGGCATTTCTATTTTTCCCCTGTAACCAATTAAGAAATTGTTAATAAGGAGTTAAAATTAGTCTGTTTTGTTACGCACTTTTTCAAGCCTTACAATAAAAGAAACGAATGTAACAAGTCGGAGAAGTTTAACAATGAAATGAAATGTTTGAAAAAAAAATGAATTGTTTTATAACACCAGGAGATTACAAGCATTCATTATACAGTGGATCCCAAACTAGGCTGAGCCTGTATCTTGGGACCCGAGACAATGTTTAACAAGATACTGAATAACTGTCCCGTTTGTTACGTTTTTCTTTATTGGAAAGGCTTGAAAAAGTGCGTAATTAAACGGACTAATTTTAACTCCCTATTAACAATCTCTTAATTGGTTACAAGATAAAATAGAAATGCCCAGGTACCTACTAAAACAGAGTTCCTTTTTTTTATTCTGACTACTAACTAAACCCTAAAAGTGCGATTAAAAAAATAGGAAACAAAAATTACTTTTACAGTTTTTCTGTTGGTCGTATGCTAGCTTCCGGGATCAGATAAGTCAGGTTTATCTATAAAAGTATTCAAATTGAAGAAGCATTTTATAGTTAGGTTTTATCAATGCTTTGAATTTACGTTTTGAGTCAAATACGGACCACATTTACTGCACAAGGAGATTTGCTTGCTTGCTCCATCTTAGATCGCATCTTGGTTTACCATCAGGATAGTTGGTCACATATAAGTTTGGTCGCATTTCTTGACAAGAAAATCATTATCTCGGTCTTCCATTACTAAAACAGTAATCCGTTTAGATGGGTATGTATGTCCGTTTGTATGGGTTAGACGACCAGATGGCCTAGTGGTTAGAGAACCTGACTATGAAGCTTGAGGTCCCGGGTTCGATTCCCGTGTCGGGGCAGATATTTGTATGAAAAATACGAATGTTTGTTCTCGGGTCTTGGGGTGTTTAATATGTATTTAAGTATGTATCTATCTATATAAGTATGTTTATCCGTTGCCTGGTACCCATAACACAAGCTTGCCTAGCTTACTTTGGGACTAGGTCAGTTGGTGTGAATTGTCCCATGATAAAACAAAAAAAAAATTATGACTCTTACTGTGAAAACGTTCTACGATAGAATAGAAATCGGCCGAGCAAGCTTCGAGTTCGTGGTAGACTTTTTGACTTATGGCCTCTCAAGCAGAGGATCGTGGGTTCAAACCCCGGACTCTTATGAGTTTTTCAGAGTTCATGAGTGAACTTTACGGTAAAGGAAATATTGCGAGGAACTACTACGTAAAGTCTTATTACCTAACTAAATAAAACATTTTTCATTTTCATTCCAAACCCGCACACAAGGAATTTCAATGGTGTGTGTGAAATTCCAAATCAATACTGGGGCTGCGTGGTAACTACAGCCTTCTAAATTTAAGAGGTCTGAGGCTCTACCACGAAGTGCATAATTCGAACTTCGTTTCGTGCCGTCCCGCTCACGCTAATATGATTTGACACGAGAGTGAGAGCGATTTTCGAATTTCGTAGTAGCCCCAAGCAGCAAAAATTGGTTTTATAATTATCCTGGAACCACCATTTTATCAGGACTATAACGGGATAGTAAGCTCTTATAACAACGGAAAAGGGCCCAATTTATAGGCCTACTTTTTCTTTTAAGACACCCATAATAGATTTGGTGGCTACCACTTACACCACTAATATCCCTATAGTCGAACTACGCAGAACTAACTGCTCCCCGCGAAGTCAACTATTAGCGTCTTACAGAACCACACACGACTCTAACGTACTCCGTGCTCCTGTTACATGCTCTTTCAAAAACAGTTGGGAATTATAAAGTAAACGTGGTCGTTGGAGCGCATATTGAAAAAAATATACAAATAAGTATTTGGTATAATTGGGCCATTCTACTTTTCGTTGACCAGTCATTTTTAGTAATGTGCTCTTCAAATATTTTTTTTACAAAGACGGTAAAGTGCTCGGTTTTATCATTAAAGATTTAAATAGGCACATAATTAAGCTTATATTTAAAATTATCACTACGCATAAAAAGTAATCATTATTATCTATAAAGTAGGTAACGCAGTGGACATGCGTGTCCCCGCCATTTGTATGGAAATTGGTGTATTTTCCGCTGAGTTACCAATTTTTTCCACAAAATTTCTTTGAATTTAAAGTTTTTTTGCTTTAGAATATTAAATTTAGTTATTTCAGTTTTCATATAAGTTATTTACACTTGAAAAAAATCACCAGGTATGCCTTATATTTCACGAAAGATTAATGGTTACTTAAAAGTAGAATGGCCCATTTGATAAAAAGGAAAGTTATTTTTTCTTAATAATGTATTATCTACAGTGTGGCATAATAACAAACGTGTTACTTGTGTTCGTGTGGCAAACGAGTATTTTCGATGAAGTATATTATGTTTTATATCTAAATTTTTACTCGCTTCTTGAAATTAGCGTATATAAGAAGTTGCATTTGAAAATAATATTCATTTTAATAAGGCATACAACGAAAAGTTGCCATTTTTTACAATTAGCCTTCCTAAGTTCATTACAGATCTGTTATAGACGTTCTTGGTCTTAAAAAGGTTTGCATTAGAACCACACCATCGCCATATTGTTAGGAATTAGGGTTCCACGATTATTTTAAAGACCGAACGATTTTCGGGGATTTATGGGGGATTTTCGGCTACGATTTAAAAAGAAAATAGTTCGTAAGTGATCGATAGATGGCATTAACAAATAATGAAGTGGCCAAAGATGTATTAACGGTAGTATTGTTATGAGGGTTTTCGACAGGCGAAATAGCGCTAGACGGCGTCAGTATCGTGAGGTCTGTTTGACATTTGCATCGCGCTCGTGATTGGTTAAATAACTAAAAAAGATTGAACGTCAAATGGACCTCACGAAACTAATGGTATCTAGCGATATTTCGCCTGTCGAAAAACCTTCATTAAGAAAATATGAAGTTTAAACATAAAATTGCAGCGAAAATTACTTCAAAACGTGATAAATATTATGGTGATGAAGGAATTTTATTGATTCTTTCTCAAATAACTATTTCTTTGTAAAAAAAAACTCGTACTCGATAGGTAATGTACTTAATTATTTATGAACGCCATCTGTTGCAGTTTTAAATGACTCAAAAGAACAATTTGTTTTTATTTCGAGCTGTCAGAAAATCCCTCATGGCTCTCATGTCTTATTTTTAATATTTTTAGGTTTATGTGTCGCCCTTTGAATCTATCATGGTAGTGCTTATGGACGTCGATGTTGTTGTTTTGTCCAGAACCATCAATATTAACATTATGTCTACAATTTTCAAATTTACTATTTTGTCCGGAACCCTCGCTAACTTCTACGATACTTCCTTTGTCTAAAATTTATAACCACGGTCCACGCACGACACAACAAAATAGCTGCGATGGGACTATAACAGTATTTCTGTGACCATTAAAAGCAATTGTACACTTTTACTGGACTTCACGAAGACAATTTTGGATAGTAATTATATTACACGGAACTCTTATAATAATGTTAAGATTATAACAGCGTTCGACGTATCCACAATGGAACCAAGTATACTTACTCTTGGAATAAGCCGTTATAGAACTAATTTACTTATTATTGATCCACATTGTGAACTTATAAACTCTTATAAACTCAAGTAATAAGTGCAAATGGTTTCCAGTACATTTAGTTCTAATTGATACTCTTATAAGCATACTTTGCTTACAATGGACTTATAATTATTCTTGTAGGCAATTATAAGTATAGCTTACCAGAGCAAGTATTCTCAAGCATGTTTACACCTTTGCAGTACTTTTATAGGACATCTCAGCTTATACTGTGCTGTTAATTTAGGTCTATAAGCGGTAATAAGTTAACTTATAAGGACGGATGTTCTACAAGAATAACTAGACTCCGTGCATGCTATAATAAGCGGGGCAGTAAATTCTAGAACCAATAAGAGACCGTTATTAGTGCCGCAGGCCTATAAAGCGTGCACTATAGGATAATTTTGTTGCTTGGGGCGCCTCTGTACTTACCCAGCAATAAGCGGCGTTATCACTTCAGAGCGATCTCGTCTAGACAACGTTTTATAAAGAAAAAAAATTTTTTTTTTGCTTAAGATATTATCGATATTATGTCTCGTCACTAGCGAAGAGCAGCCCATAACTTAGGGTATCGATAAACATGGCCCGAAGAAGCATTAGTGGAGTGAAGACGTGGCGCTTCGCCAGCACAACACTGTGCGGTTAATGCGGCCACCAACCACTTACAACTGGAGATGGCAACGTTTACCCCTTGCCAAAAATATAAACCCGATAATATGACAGAATAATAATATAATATAACTAGCTGTTGCCCGCGACGCCGTCTGCGAAGAATAAGGATATAAAAAAAAACCTACGACCTATTCTCAGTCCTACCGAGTGTAGGCAAAAAAGTTTCATAAAAATTGGTCGAGCCGGTTGTAAGTTTACTGGCATGATCCTCCTAAAAATAACGCCTGAATTAATCAATTAACCCTTTCCCTGTCCGTACCATAAAATAGTACCTTATTACAATGGAATAAGAGCTATCGTGCCCCACATATGGGTCACTGGACTGTGAATGTGTTAAGCTAAAGGCAACTCCAGTGAAAATTGCTTGATGAATGTAAGTAAAATAGTACCTTATTACAATGGAATAAGAGCTATCGTGCCCCACATATGGGTCACTGGACTGTGAATGTGTTAAGCTAAAGGAAACTCCAGTGAAAATTGCTTGATGAATGTAAGTAAAGTAGTATCTCACTTCCAGATTTGGACTCTGCAGAATGTTATTTGAGGTTGTAAGGTGCAAACGAGGAGCGGAAATATTTCAATAACTCTTTCGTGGCGACGGTTGGAGGTGACATTGCCTGTGACGAATCTGGCAGTGTTATGAGTTTGACGACGACATTGAGCTGTGACAGCTGTCAAAATACTGTCAAAGATGAAGGAAGAAGCTTAAAGGCCTTATTTACTAGTTAAGTTAGTAAAAATTAAGTTTAATAAAAATTCAAAAAAAGTTATGGTTGCCTAGTGGTTTAAGCTATGGCCTCTCAAGGAAAGGGTCGTGGGTGTGGGCCCCCGCTCGTACCTCAGAGTTTTTGGAATTTATGTGCGATATTATTTATTTATATTACGTTTGAAATTTACCAGGAGCTTTACGGTTAAGAATATCATAACATGAAGGTGTACACATCTGCAAACAAATTTAATGATATAAAATACAAATTCAAATTCAAAAATATTTATTTGCCAAACATAGATAAAAAAAGTATGGGCATAAATATTAGTATGATGGGTCATTATCATTAGTATCACTATGCTTCGCCATAAGGCATACAAATAACCACAGCTTGACATGCAGCATGCTTCTTATGAACTAACTCTTGTATGTGAAGTGAAGTTCCCTATCCCCACTGGGCCTATGTGGGAACTACGGCCCTCTCATGAGAAAAGCCATGTGTCCTGCAGTGGGACGTATAAATATATTGAATGATGATATGTACAAGAAACACTGTTGACAATCGTTGAGATGCATGTACAAAGGCGACTATTCTTTTAATGGATCTCTACAAGTTAACTTTTAAGTGGATGAGATGGAATAGAAATAAGATTTATTTTATAAAATAACAACAAATAAGCAATCAGCTCGTTATACAGAGTGTTGTGAATGTGCTCCATTGTAGTTCGCAGCTGAACGCGAGAGATAGTATCGCATTTGAATACAGGATGCCTCGATAAAGTGCTAGATGTGACATTATTTTTTTAATGAAAACAAAAAAATATCTTGACTGATTACTATGCTTTTTTTATTGTGAGAGGGAGGCAAACGAGCAAGCAGGTCATCTGATAGAAAATGATCACCACAGACCTTAAATATCAACAACTCAAAAAGAGTCGCCAATCTGTTGGCGGCCTTTAAGAGGGTACGATGGCTGAGAGACTTTTGAGAAATAGGTATTTTAATGAAATGTCGCTGTCTCGCCCGAACCCCTTCGTGTCAGTACAGCGAGAGCGGGACAACTGCAGCTCAGACCGTTAATAGGCGCGTAAAATTGATCAAAAAAGCATTTCGTAATCCCCTGTTTTCTTCTCGAAAACTGGACCAATAAAATTATTTTTTTCAAAAATAATTAGAAGACAGATTTATATTTTTTTTGTTTATATGAGGGATTATTTTCTGATGAGTGTCTGAAAATGACGTTGAAATTGGGCAATTTTTTTCAGTTTTTGAAAGCTTATATTTCTTATGTTAATTGAAATATGGAAAAAAACGAAACATAGGGGCATAGCTGTGGTAGATACAGATTACACAGTAAAAAAAAATTGGCTCTAAAGCCATTATCCAGGGAGGAAACTGGGGATTACGTTTGTATGGAGAAATAGTGCGCATCGTACCCTCTTAAATTAAGTATATAGTATATTTCATTACGAGTGCGGAAAGCCTGTCATTGCAAAGAGTTCCGACAAATGTCTACCCGAGCCGAGGCGCAGCCGAAGGTGAGGGTTGACAGTCGGAACAAGTTGCAATGACGGTTCCGCACGTGTACTGAACAACTATTTTTAATACAGTTGTGAAAAAATGTAGCAATTTAATAAAATAATAAAAACACAATAAACTCAACTAACCAATCATTTATTTCTTATAAAAGTTATAATTCACATATATAACATATATATCTTTTAAAGTAATATTGGCTAGCTCCTCTGTGCGGCAAGCTCCAACAACGCCAAAAATCAGCGCAACCTACAAAAAAAGGGATTTGATTATTATTTTTTTAAATAATATATTGACTGTATTTTGCGATTTCGTAAACTGAATACTAAAGAAAAATATAAGTATTTATTAATAAATTACCTTTGTGGCTAAATAACGATCATCGGGAGCTTCGTTCAATAACCTTTCCACTTCATTCGATGTTAATATTTTCGACTTTTTAGTTGTAAAACCGTCTGATTGTCGTTTTAAGCAACGCATTTAGTTTTGGGTATTCACTTATATCCACGCTGTTCCTTATTTTCAGTATACTTTTTATCATCGAAAACCTCGACCATAACGTAGAAGGTTTTAATTTTGCTGAGAGTTCGGAGAAGTATGCCAACATAACATTTTCTGAAAAACTATTTGCTTTTTTCTTTTCTCTCCACGCAATAAATTCGTCGTATATAGATATGTAGCGACTTTTTGACTTTTCCGGTAAAATTATCTCCGAAGCATTTTGTGCAATTATACTGAGTTCCAGTGGTGTTAATTCAAATAAAATATCGTCGAAATTACTCATTTTGTGCAACAAACAACAAAACTCGCAAAGAACATTTTTGGAAAATGGCGCCAACCGTAAAAGAATATAAGCAGAGATTTTTTTTTGTTTTCTTCACCCATTCTGGGTAGGCAAAGGGAACTATGCCCATACAGCCAAGTCTTCAGTAGATTTTTTTTATTGATAAGAAATGAAAATGAAATTTAATGAGATGAAATGAAATGAAATGAAACCTAACTAACTCATTGAATCAAATCATTAAATCTGATATTTAAACAAATTAGTAGCTTCTTTTTAGAAATATTTGCATGAATCATAAAAACTTCGATGAATTTTTTTTAGTAAAAACTTCGTGGTTGGTTTTTTCTTTTTAATAGACAATATTTTGACAGTTGGGAAAGAAAAACGCACGAGTTCGGAAAAGGTAAAGAAAAAGCTCGAGTATGTAATAGCCCACATCCCGAACGCTAAAAATAGAAAATTGAAAATCTTCATCTAAGTTCCTGTCAAAACGTAACAAGTAATAGTCTTTGGGATCTTTAAAATACAAGCCTACTCTTTTCTCAAAGAGAAAGAGTTTGAGTGATAGGAATTCAGGGTTAAGAGGATGTCAGTGAGTTGCAAATGGCCCTTTATATATATATATATATATATGTATATATATGTATATTGTGTGTTCATGTGTGTGTTTCTACGTACATGCACATGTCTATGTATCTATGTACATATTTTTATCTGATGCACTTAAATTGCATCTACATGCCCGCGCATGCTTCACACATAAGCGCGCTCCGCATACATATTGTTCCGCGCGCGCGCACACACGTACATCTCTCACGGTAATAGTGCATATGCCCTATTTGATGAGTTAGGTAAGGTACAGTAAGGTACGATTTATAGCAATTAAAAATGTATCACTACGGAAGGGTCCTGTAACACAGGGTATCCTAGCGCAGGACCCTTAGTTGTAATTCTCTCCTTTCCAGCACTATTTCACAAAACTTCTTTGATTTTTATTGTCTTGGTTATTTCATTTTTCGTTTTAGTCCGCGCAGGGTTGTATACTTGGCAAGTGAGATATACTAATTATGTTCAAGAAATTTTGTTATTATTATTTGCTTTTACAATTTACAAATTATTTATTTACGCATGTACCTAGTCTTATGTATGTAGCTATTAGTGTGCAGTTTATTTATTTATTTATCTATCTAAACAGCGATCCGGGTGTCACCAACGGTACTGGCTGAAAATCAGCGCTGGGGTGCTTTAAACGCCTCAGCATTATGCTGAGCCAGTGTCCGATTTGCAACCGCAATGACACATTCTATCTTTAGCTTTAGTATTGCCTTTTTGTTTTGTAAAATATTGTGTCTTGTGATGTTGTAAATAAATGTATTTTCTTTCTTTCTTTCTTTCTTAATTTTTTTTTGGTGAAAACATACTGAAATAAACGCTTTTTCATTTTCATTTTCATTTTCAAAGGGCCGGCAACGCATCCGTAATACAACTTATGTTATGGGTGTCCATGGGCGGCAGCGATTGTTTGCCTCCTATTAGGTAACTATAAATTATTTTTTTAAAAACCCCCTAGCCCCCAACGCGATTATGTCACACATAATTGTTTGAAAATAAAGTAACTGCCCATTACGCCGTCTAAGATCCCTTCCGCAGCTAACATAAGAGCTGATAACTTTGAAACACCTAAACCAATTTTGATGAATTATATCTAAAAGCCATCGCCAAGAAACCTGCTTTCAAATAAAAAACCGCATCCAACTCGTTTAAGATCTATGATGTCACAGACAGACACACATAGCGGTCAAACTTATAACACCCCTCTTTTTGTGTTAGGGGTTAAAAAGGCCGTGGGCAAAAGCTAGTTTATAATAATACACTCGTTTAAGAGCTATGATGCCACAGACAGACACACATAGTGGTCAAACTTATAACACCCCTCTTTTTGTGTCAGAGGTTAAAAAAGAGTTGATTAATAATATTTATCTTAATGTTCCTTCCACTATCGTAGAGCTCTTTGTTATTTAACTGCACCAGTTGTTGTCAGCTGATTACGCCGCGCTTTATACCCCTTAATTAGCACATTTTGTTTATTTTATAGACCGCTTCATTGCAATTTAGTTTATTTAGTATTTTTAGGGTTCCGTACCTAATTAGTGCCAATTAGATCTTACTACAAAAAGGTTCTCGAGTGGCGTTCACGGACCGGAAGACGCGGTGTACGCCTCCAACAAGATGGAGCAGTGACCTGGTTAAGGTTGCGGGATCGCGTTGGATGCGGATGGCGCGGGACCGATCTGTTTGGCGAGCCTTGGAGGATGCCTATGTTCAGCAGTGGACGTCATTTCCGCTGAAATGATGATTACGAGACCTTACTACTAACTCCCTAGCTAGTTTTTGTTTTGTGTTACAAGTTTGACTGCTCGTTCCCTAAATATAAGAATTGCAAAATACTAGGTTGCCGACTTACTCTATTTCTAAAATACCAAATTCCCAGAATACCAGACTTTTCTATCACCGTGTTTTTCTCTGCATCGGATTACCAAAAAAGTTTATTGTCGTGGTCGTCGTGGGGAGGCCAGGGGGTCGTGTTTTACGAGCCTGGTGATTCCACTATCTCGTTAGGTTTTCTATGGAAGCACTAATAAAAAAGATGGAAATTAAAGAAGGTCACAAAAGACATGGTTAGTAATAGGCTGTAGTAATTATCGCACGGAACTTTTTGTGTGTGAGGTTACATGCACTTGACCAGTTTTGAAGCGATAATGTTACGCTGACGTTTCGTCCGCCTTGTTGATTTTGTATTAAAAGCTCGGCTAAGTTTAAAATGAACGCTTGTTTTGTTAACTCATGGCATCAGAGTGGGCGTTTTGTATGAGGTATAAAATTATGAAGTATCAAGTTTTATGTGTTCTGTAGGCGTTTTAATGGTAGGAAGGTAGCAGGTAGTTTATGAGGACATTTTGGTGTTTATTTTGGGCCACTTTTAAGCTATGATAGCTTGGTATACGTACTGGAGAGAGTAAACGGTAATGTGTTTAGGTCGGTTCGTTTATGACAAAGATAATAACCATTTGTAGACTAGTTTTCGCCCATGGGTTTTACCCTGTTGCAGAATTCCTTATCACTGAATAACACTTTTTTTTTATTAGCCTGGCATAGTGTCCCACTGCTGGGCAAAGGCCTCTCCTCTTGACTTCCACAACTCCCGTTCCGGCGCAATATCAAGCCAGTCCTTCGCATACACGTCCAAGTCGTCCCGCCATCTCTTTCTTGGTCTGCCTTGTCGGCGCTGGCCGTTCTCCGGCACCCACCAATATAACACTAACCTTTCAAATAATATTATACAACTTTATTGTAAAGAACACTTCCCTTAAGTAGCTTAGCTATTCTAGGTGCCAGTACCTTCGGAATCTTGCAAGGGGACTCCTATTTACAGATGTAGTGCAAAATGATTTTCCATCGGCAAAACTCGGATCTCAATCGGAAAACGATGGCACCCGAACTATCAATGATTGTAATCAAAACCAGAATGACATAACTACCCGCCATCGCAGTCAAACACACTCAAGCATAGACAATCTCTTTTTTAGGGTTCCGTAGTCAACTAGGAACCCTTATAGTTTCGCCATGTCTGTCCGTCTGTCTGTCCGCGGCTAAGCTCAGAGATCGTTAGTACTAGAGAGCTGTAATTTGGCATGAATATACATATCAGTCACGCCAACAAAGTGGTAAAATAAAAAATAAAAAATATATTTTTTTAGGGTACCTCCCATAGATGAAAAGGGTGGGTGATTTTTTTTTTCTCGACTAATCCTATAGTGTGGGGTATCGTTGGATAGGTCTTTTAAAACCATTGCGGGGTTGCTAACATGATTTTTCTATTCAGTGATATGTTTGCGAAATATTCAACTTTAAAGTGAAAATTTTCATTAAAATCGGCCGTCCCCCCCCTCTAAAATCTAAACTGTTAGGTGGAAAAATTTGAACAAATTCAGAATGGTAGTAAATATAT
Source organism: Archips crataeganus (assembly GCA_947859365.1). Lineage (NCBI taxonomy): Eukaryota > Metazoa > Arthropoda > Insecta > Lepidoptera > Tortricidae > Archips > Archips crataeganus. The sequence goes on along the minus strand of OX402071.1, from coordinate 1,515,233 downwards.
CAAATTTACTAGGAAAATTATAGCGGCTAAGATTGCTTGGAAATTATTTGTAGTTTAAGAGTAAATAGTAGCCTAAGGTATAAAACATACCTAAACTTGGATGATTCCGTACACATACGAAATCCTTAGAAAAATATAACTTGATTTTTTTGTAATGGCTACGGAACCCTACCTTGTGCGTGTCCGACACGCTCTTGGCCGGTTTTTTTTAAACTAGAAAAGGCTTGGGTATTCCGCAAACTGCCAGTGTCGTGTACGTTGGTTGCGACACACATAATAACTCACCCGCACCATCTAACATACACAACACACACACACACACACACAAACACACACACACACACACACACACACACATACACACAAGCACACACACGCACATACACACACACACACACACGCACATACACACACACACACACACACACAAATTCGATTGCATGTTAGTCTAAGTTATATTTTTGATGCTTGATTTTATTTTAATTTTTTATTTTTATTTTCTGTTCGAGCTTGCTATTTCAAGCACATAGTAATTGTAATGTTATTAATTAATTGTTACAAACTGTAATAACTCTAAGTGTAATAACGGAAAAAAGGTGCCTCTTATTCTGTACTTTTGATACCCTTAAACGATTTTTTTTTTGAACTAAACATCATTATCAAACTGGCAACATTTATTACAATAAAGTGGTCAGGAAAATTCACTTCGCCCTAAATTAATAGGTTAATCGAGTTGTCTCGTTAAAAATAACGACAGGTTTATATTTCAAAAACTAATTTCCCCCGAAAACTCGAGGACCGTTCGGAGATAAAATATCCCGTCATAATTCCGGTCGGGAACATTACGTTCAATTTGGTTTGTTAAATTATTGAGATGCCTTAATGCTAGTTAGATGAACTGCCTTTTAAGATGAAAGTTGTAAGTTAATACGACCGTACGGGTTATATTTAGACGGCCGGATAGCCTAGTTGTTAGAGAACCCGACTACGAAGCTTGAGGTCCCGGGTTCGATTCCCGGTCGGGGCAGATATTTGTTTGAAAAATACGAATGTTTGTGCTCGAGTCTTGGCTGTTTAATATGTATTTAAGTATGTATTTATCTATATAAGTATGTTTATCCGTTGTCTAGTACCCATAGTACAAGCTTTGCTTAGTTTGGGACTAGGTCAATTGGTGTGAATTGTCCCGTGATATTTATTTATTTATTTATTAATACCACTTTTCGACTTTCACTTTTTGAGTTTTAGGATCCTATGTCCAATCCCAATTGCCTGCCTTTAGATCATCTTCCCAGCCTATATACGTCCCACTGCAGGGCACAGGCCTCCTCTCAGAATGAGAGGGCTTGAGTCGTAATTCCCACGCGGGCCTGTGTGGATTCGGAACTTCACACACACCATTGAATTTCTTTGCAGGTGTACGCAGGTTTCGTCACGATGTTTTCCTTCAACGTAAAGCTCATAGTAAATTTCTGTAATTTCGCACATAAATTCCGAAAAACTCAGAGGTGCGAGCCAGGATTTGAAGGCAAGACTGCTTGAAAGCAGATATCTATCTTTATTTTATGTAGACTATAATCTCTCATTTTTAAAGGCCGGCAACAGATCAGTGACTCTGTTTGAGTTGTTGATATTTATGGGCGGTGGTTATCATTTTCCGTCAGATGACCCGCTTGCTCGTTTTCCTCCCTCTCATAATAAAAAAACCCTTATAAACGCCAGTGATACATAAAATAAAGTAGCTATGTTAATTAGATGCTATGTAGCTTAACCAGAATCTAGAACATTGAAACATGAGGCAGTATAAGGCTGTAATTTATGCATTTTGGCAGCGAGTCTAGCCCAAAAGTACACGAAGCCTATTGTCCAAAATCTTAATGAATATTGGGAACTAGTTAATTGAATACTTGTTTATGTTAAAATGTTTAGTGAATTTGAAGCATATCATTAAACGCAATGGAAGACGCAGTGTAGGTAGGCCTCCAACAAGATGGGGTAACGACCTGGTTAATAAGGTTGCGGGAACGCCTATGTTTGGTGAGCCCTGATAGAGGCCCATGTTCAGTAGTAGACGTCTTTCAGCTGAACTGATGATGGTGATGAGTACATTTTTACATGTGGGAATTATTAACTTTTTCCAACACCAGCAAAGCACGGTCCAATTGTATCGAAATCAGGGAGACAATTAAGAACTGTACAAACTGTGGATTTGTTATTTTAACGGGCAATTACAATCAGTTTAATGCGCGGAAACAATTTATGTGTGGTCTCCCTGTTTGGGGTGTAATGCCGTTGTCACATGGGTCTTGTTGGGTTTATTTGAATTTAAATGTGAACATAATGTCACCATTATAACATGTCTTGTTGTGCCGTGGTGGCCTAGTGGTTAGACCTATGGCCTCTGAAGCAGAGAATCGTGCGTTCAAATCCCGGCTCGCGCCTCTGAGTTTATCGGAATTCACGTGTGAAATCACATTTAAAATTTACCATGAGCTTTACTGTGAGGGAAACATCGTAAGGAAACCTGCAGCACCTGCGAAGAAATTCAATGGTGGTTGAAGTTCCCAATCCACACTGGCCCCGCGTGGGAACTACAGCCCAAGCCCTCTTATTTTGAGAGGTCTGTGCTCCACAGGCTAGGATGATGATGATGATTAACTACGAAACCTTTAATTACTTTTCAAGTATAGAACTCTACATATTTAAAACTACATATTTATTTAAATTATCAACCAGATATGAGTACAAGATAATTTCTTGATCAATGATCATCTACATAGTAACAGTATTTACAACATAACATACATAGATCGGAAAATTCCGCCATCGCCCAGTAATTAGTTTAATTGGCTCTCACAGTCTTTAATTAACATTTGGGGTCAGGCCAAAGGAATGAAGGTTAATGACGGTTTAATATAGGGTTTGACACCTCCGCGTGTCACTTACGAGTAAAGTTCGATTCATATCTACATGTATTGAGCGTGTCGGACATGAGCCTATCCAGACACCGTTTAAATTCAATATGTAAATTTAAAAAAATCATGTCAAATTCAAAACATTTATTTCTAAGAATACAGTGGGTAAAATGATCTTAAAATAAGTTTAGCACATTTTTATTCAGCATGCAAGCAAGCGTACAAATAATTAGTTTTAGGTCACTAAGATTAATTTACAATTTTCGACAAAATTCTTGGTTTCATGTTATATTATTATTAATAATAATTAATAAACGAGTTACTATATTTAAAACACTTGTTGCATTATTACATTATATCTTGGATTATTATTGGGTATACTAAATCATAATTGAAAATAAAAATAAATACATAAAATAACAGTAAACAAATAAATAAATTACGACTCCTTGTGACTCTAGTAATCCTTGACACTATAGAATAATTTTTCCATAAGCAATTTTGTTAATATATTTACAGACTAGCTTTTGCCCGCGACTTCGTACGCGAAGACAATAACGTTAGTTGTTTGGATGAAAATTGGCACACAGGTAGTTTATTACATGGATTAACACATAGGATAATGCCAGGAAAATGAAAAGTTCCCGTGGAATAGGAATAAGTGAATTCTATAGCCGCTAAGCCGTGGTGCCCTAGTGGTCAGACCTATGGACTCTTAAGCAAAGGGTCGTGAGTTTGAGCCCAGGCTTGCACCTCTGAGTTTTTCCGAATTCATGTGGTAAATTACGTTTGAAGTTTACCATGAGCTTTATATTAAAGGAAAACATCGCGAGGAAAGCTGCACACACCTGAGAAGAAATTCAATGGTGGGTGTGAAGTTCCCAAATCTTACTGCCCAAGTCCTCTCGTTCTGGGAGGAGGCCTGTGCCTGATTGAAACAGGCTTTTTTTTATCCCGGAAAGTGCAAAGTAAAGTTTCCGCGGGATAGAAATTCCTTTTTGGACCTTTTTTGAAAATCAGAGACATCGTAGCTTTTTATTATTAGTAAATCATTTTAACAATCAGCCCTTATATTCAATTCACTTATTTCTATCCCGTGGGAATTTAGTATTTTCCCGTAGAAAAGTAACCTGTGTCAATCAGGGATACTGTAGCATACTATTAGTGAAAGAATTTTTTAAATGAGCCACAAATTTGGATTGACTTACTTCTATCCTGCGGTAATTTTGCATTTTCCCGAAGAAGAGTAGTCTATACCAATCAGTAATAGTGTAGCTTTCTATTGGTGAAAGAATTTTCAAAATCAGCCCCGAAGTTGAATTCAGTTTTTTCTATCCCGTGGGAATTTTGCATTTTCCTGAAGAAAAAGTAGCCTATGTCAATTGGGGATAGTCATATCATATCATATGAAAGAATTTTTAAAATCAGTGCCGATGTTGAATTTACTTATTTCTATCCCGCGGGAATATTTTATTATCCTGGAAAAAATACCCTATGTAAATAAGGGATACTGTAGTTTACTATTGGTAAAAGAATTTTTTAAATCAGCCCCGAAGTTGAATTCACTTATTTCTATCCCACGGGAATTTTCATTTTCCCGAAGAAGAGTAGTCTTTACCAATCAGGAATAGTTGTAGCTTTCTATTGTTGAAAGAATTTTCAAAATCAGCCCCGAAGTTGAATTCAGTTTTTTCTTTCCCGTGGGAATTTTGTATTTACCCGAAAAAAAGTAGCTTTTGTTAATCGGGGATATTCATATCACATAATATGTAAGAATTATTAAAATCAGCTACGAAATTGAAATAATTTATTTATATCCCGTGGGAATTTTGAATTTTCCCGCATAAAAAGTAACTTATGTCAATCAAGAACAGTGTAACTTTCTAACGGTGAAAAAAATTTAAAAATTGGCTCAATAGTTTCAGAGATTCTGCTATAAACAAAAAAACAAAGAAAGTTTAGATATTTCCCTATCCCGTGGCAATTTCGAAAGATATATACTGTGGTGGGTTTTTTTTGTAGGACTATTTAAGATAAACATTTCCATCATACATTACATATGTGTAACTCTAGCGGTTTTGGCATTCCTGCGAAGAATTCGTTTATCGCTATCCCTCGGGAACTATGCAATTTTCCGGGATAAAAAGTATCCTATATGTTAATCCGGATTATAAACTATCTGTGTGCCAAATTTCATCAGAATCCGTCAAACCGTTTTAGCGTGAAAGAGTAACAAACATCCATCCATACATACATACATTCTTACAAACTTTCGCGTTTATAATATTAGTAGGATATTTGTGTGATAAATACGAATGTTTGTGCTCGAGTCTTGGATGTTTATAATATCTATTTAAGTATGTTTATCCGTTACCTCGTACCCATATCACAAGCTTTTCTTATTTTGGGGCTGGGTCAATTGACGTGAATTGCACGTGATTTTTATTATTTTTATTTATTTAAATTCCAAAAAACTCGATTTGAACCTACGACCCTCTGTTTGAGAGGCCATTAGTTAAAGCCCTAGTCTCCTACGTTTTCACCGAAGTAAATATTCCAACCAAACTGCAACTAACTTATTTCATAATTAAAGTCCGAGTATGCATCCAAATTAGGGTGACCAGATGTCCCGTATTTTACGGGTTTTCCCGTATTTCAGGCACGAATTTTTCATTGTCCCGTAATTTTATGACTCAATGGCATTCAACGTCAAAAATACCTAGTCGAACAATATTTATTTTCTCGCGCATTAATATTGCATACTATTTTAAATACCGTTGGGGAAGACTAGTTCTTGAGTGGAGACCACGGATCGGCAAACGTAGCGTAGGAAGGACGTCCTCAGACTCAGTGGAGCGATGATCTTCACAAGGCGGCTGGCAAGAGCTGGATGAGAGTGGCCGAGGATCGTGCTCAGTGGCGTGCCATGGGAGAGGCCTATGTCCAGCAGTGGACGAACATAGGCTGATGATGATGATGACTATTTTAAATATTTTTTAATGTCTTTCATTATGAAAATTAAAGTAATATATTTTTTAAAGTCTTTCATTATACATATTCATTTATTTTTAAATTTAAGTAATTAAACAATAAACAAACAATATCACGGGACAATTCACATCAATTGACCTAGTCCCAAAGTAAGCTAAGCCAAGCTTCTATTATGGGTACTAGGCAACGGATAAACATACTTATATAGATAGATACACACTTAAATACATATTAAACACCCAAGACCCGAGAACAAACATTCGTATTTTTCATACAAATATCTGCCCCGACATGGGAATCGAACCCGGGACCTCAAGCTTCATAGTCAGGTTCTCTATCCACTAGGCCATCGGTCGTCTAAACTGTATAAGTTTATTTAATTGATTACTATGCCAAAATTAGTAGTAAAAAAAATTAAGGTTGAGTTTTCATAACAAAACGGCCCGCCCCGTATTTTCACCTTGAATCCCGTATTTTCAATGTAGTTTTCCCGGAAAACAGATCTGGCCACCCTAATCCAAGTCCAACTTAAACTACCAGTTCTTATGCAGCTTTGAAAGTTTGAAACACTCTTGATACGCCGTTACTCTTTGAGGATAGACGGAGATGGAGATAGGAAGTTGTAACGGGTGCGAGGGGGACCTTATTAAATACTGTATTGCCGGCAAAACATGAAGTTGGCGGATAGCGTAATAACATCAGAGGATTAAATTGTGGCACAGTGTGCGGGGTACAGAAGAAATGCTATTACAATGAACCTACTCATATGTGGTTTATTTTTTTATTTAGCCTATAATTGTGTCCCACTGCTGGGCAAAGGCCTCTGCTCTTTACTCCACATCTTTCTATTTTAGGTCTTTACTAGGCCTAAAAAATTGACTGAAACAATTACTTTGCTCACCCGCGACCTTATGATAGCTATAGGTTTATGCAAGAAATGCGTGTTCATGCAGTTCCTCCACCTCCACACTGTACGAACATACACAAATCTCACAAACCCAACTCATCACCACCACACTTACTGACACTGACACGTTTTGAACTCAATCACAACTCATCTTCAGTGCAACACAACCGTTCACCATGCTACCAATTGTTAGATATACACATTCATTCATTCATTCAATGTAGTCAAATCTATCTTCTTCTTCTAATATATAAAAATCTCGTGTCACGGTGTTTGTTATCGAACTCCTTCCAAACGGCTTGACCAATTTGTGTGAAACTTTTTGACGTGACAACGTCTAATAAATCGATGAACGCCGGCTGCATGCACGAAAAAGGATGACGCAATGTAACGTACATATACCTACAGAGCAGTGAAGGCCAGTATGTACAAGAGAGCAGCGAACGCCAGTATGTACGAAAACAGCGAACGCCAGCATGTACAATCTCAATACTAGTGCTCGGGTAATTTTCAAGTTCGGGTTTCGGGTTGAGGGGGGGGGGTGCGGGGGGAGTGCGGGAGAGGGGTTCGGGGGAATTAAAGGGGGGATGAAAATTTCATTGATTTTGCCGTTCTTAGGATGCACTCTACTGTTCTTAGTTATATATTGCATAAAACGGCCAAATGCAACTTCTGCAACAAACTCTTACATTCAGAACTTTCCGCATACGTATTTTCTTGCGCTGTATGCCCATAATATACTAGCTTTTACCCGCGGCTTCGTTTGGATCAGTTTCATCATTTTCACAAAGTACTTACCCATGGAAATTGAAATGTTCACCGATTATTTATTACTATTACCCGCTATAATAAAAAATACTAAAAATAAAATAAGTTAAATATTAATGAGGATAGTCATACAGGAAACGTGTTCTCTTCAGCGTTTAAAACTCGATCATTATAATGGCATTAACTAGATACTTGAAATGTTCACCGATTATGTAGGTACAAGAACAAATACTAAAAATATAATTATCTATACATATAATAAATCTGTAACAAGTCGGTGTCTGTACATTGAAGATATTTGAGAAAAACTCTCACTAGGGCTATTTATTAGCGCAATAGAACCCAAAACAATGATTTTTAGAATTATTGTCTTTTTGTCTGTTTGTCTGTGCGTTTGTGCGCGCTAATCTCAGAAACGGCTTAACCTAGAAGGATGCGGTTTTCATTGATATGTTGGTATTTTCTTGTTGGTTTTTTGTTTGAACGCGCAAATCTCAGGAACTACTGCTACGATTTGAAAAATTCTTTTAGTGTTAGATAGCACATTTATCGAGGAAGGCTATAGGCTATATATCATCACGCTAACACCAATAGGAGCGGAGCGGAACGGAAGAATGTTTCAAAATCGGGGGTTTTTGAAGTAAAACTTCTATAGGCACGCTTGATTTGGGAGTACGGTGTTGAATGTGAACGCGGGTGTGCGGGGGAAGGTGCGGGGGCGGGTATTTTTTTTATATCGAGGAACTAAGGAGAGCCATAATTGATGAAAAAGCAAATTGGATAAAAAAAAATAAGCTGCCCAAATTACTAATTCCACGCGGACGGAGTCGCGGGCAAAAGCTAGTATTAAATATTAAGGGGGTCCTGAATAACCAATATAAAATGATCTCACATCTTCATCATCATTCAGCCGAAAGACGTCCACTACTGAACATAGGGCTCCCCCAAGGCTTGCCAAACAGATCGGTCCTGCGCCATCCGCATCCAACGCGTTCCCGCAACCTCTCACACTGCGTATATTTTACTTAGAAGCAGCGCTCTGCTAACACTGGATTATCATAGCCGACTCGGACTTGGCCGGTTTTTTAATCCAACTCTACCCATAATTATCCTTGCATAAACAAATTACTATTTCCCAAACTTCCATTCATTCCCTAAGTAGACTCACGACAGAAACTTGCCAAGGCCTTTTATTAACGCGACAAAATACAACTTACGAACAATAAAACAAATCGTAAGTCCGTACACGAACCTAAGTGCATTATAAGTTCTAAGTTCCTCGAGTCATTGTTCGTAACTTGGCGCTTAATACCAGATTTCGTTAAGCTATGTATATAACTTCTGTACGTTAGAATAAGAGCGCAAATGGAGTGAAAGTTAATTTGTTAATTGTGAGAACTTTTGTAATATATTGAGAGTGAAAAGTCTGCTTTATGTGACACGCTATGTTTCGGATTAAGGGTGTCTTTTTTTTTTTTATGTTATAAAGGCCAGACAAACGAACTAGTGGGTCACCTGATGTTAAATGATCACCACTGTCCATAGACACCCGCAGCGCTTTACGCGATACCAGTGCGTTGTCGGCCCTAAAGGAAAGGGAACAGGGGAAGGGGGTGAGGGAGGGGATGAGGGAAGGGGTGAGGTATTGGGCCCCCGGCACTCTCACTGACCGTACGAAACGCAAGCAGGATTACTGCTGCTTCACGCCGGTGTTCTGTGAGAGGGTGGTACTGCCCCGGACGAGCCGGCCCATTCGTGATGCACCGGCTAGCTACAACATGGCTCTACCACTACTAAAGATCTCTTCCCACTAGAGATGTGCTATGCTGGTATGCTGCTAGGATGTGAAAGCTACCCTACGAAATTATGTGACCCTTTCCACTAATACTAGCTATGTAGACGTTTGTGTGGCGTGTAGGAAGATCCAGAGGATGCGTCTTTTCGTGTCATAAGCAGTCTATGAAAAAAAAAAACCGACTGTGCTTTAGACCACACGACTGAAGTAAAACTTCTTCAGCTCCATCTATATGATTTTGTATTAGAAGTTAAAAATTAAGCATTCACTCGAATGAATATTCATTCAATTGAAACGTCTGACATCATCTTAAGTTTCAAATTCTGACAATCAAAATTTGATGTGGCTCTTACGTGGTCAAGACAAACACATACAAAATTGGTTAAACTCGTTATTAATGTCTGTTTATTACAAAGTTCGGACTAAAAACATTAACTCGTAAACAAAATGTCCCAATTTATAATAATACTACCCTGTATCATCCGACGATTAGTCGTCGACTGGGGACACATAATAACCCCCTAGAATCTTCTAATTAGGGGCATTTGGTGCACGCGGCGAGAATTTATAGAATAACCCCCGAGAAAGGTAGTGGGGGAGATATGGCTGATAAACGCTGAGATGATTACCTATTTGTCTGGACATAGAGGCCTTATTTTACTTATTGTAAAGTACAATTGTGGTAGCTAGTGGCCTTTTGACCTGTCGCCTCTCAAGCAAAAGGTCGTGGGTTCGAGCCTTTTGCACCTGTAAGTTTTTAGGAATCTATATGCAAAATTACATTTGAAAAAATAAGTAGATAAGTGCGAGTCGGACTCGCGCACGAAGGGTTCCGTACCATTTATCTATAAAAATAGCAAAAAAAATCACGTTTTTTGTACCTAACCTATCGTACGATCGTACGCTACTTGTACCAACGAAGCGTTACTATTGGCTTGCGGTCATTTTCGACTTTCGTTTTTCACAATTGGATTTTTGACTCTAGTCAAAATAGTAATTATAAATCGATTGTACAATCGAAAGTAAATCACCTCGTTTCGGGAAAACAACCACTAAAATTTCACGGTGTATAGATAGATACATACTTACGTAGATACATATTAAACACCCAAGACTCGAGCAAGACATCGTATTATTCACACAATTGTCTGCCCCGACCGGGTATCGAACCCGGGACCTCAAGCTTCATAGTCGGGTTCTCTAACCATTGAACTATCCGCTCGTCCAGATAAGAAATTTATTTCATTTCTCTACCAGAGGCCGTACTGTTTAACGAGTTTTACTGTTTATTTCAAACTAACAGAATATCGCATTGACGTATCCCATTTTTCAAAAGATAGTTTAACGACCGCTTTAGCCTAGTTGGTAGTGACCCTGCCGACGAAGCAAGAGGTCCTGGGTTCGAATCCCGGTAAGGGCATTTATTTGTGTGATGAGCACGAATATTTGTTCCTGAGTTATGGATGTTTTCTTGTAGGTATTTAAAGTATTTATCCTAACTCCTAACTAATATTATAAATGCGAAAGTAACTCTGTCTGTCTGTCTCGCTTTCACGCTAAAACTACTGAACCGATTTAAATGCAATTTGGTACACAGATAGTCTAGAGCCTGAGAAAGGACATAGGCTATATATCATCACGCTACCACCAATAGGAGCGGAAGAATGTTTCAAAATCGGGGGTTTTTGAAGTAAAACTTCTATAGGCACGCTTGACATGGGAGTACGGTGGTGAATGTGAACGCGGGTATGCGGGGGGGTTCTGTGGTGGGGGTGGGGGGGTCTGTGGCGGGTAATTTAAGGACAGCAATAATTGATGAAAAAGCAAATTGGATAAAAAAAATAAGTTGCCCAAATTACTAATTCCACGCGGACGGAGTCGCGGGCAAAAGCTAGTTTATCTATATAAGTATGTTTATTGTCGTCTAGTACCCATAGTACAAGCTTTGCTTAGTTTGGGACTAGGTCGATTTGTGTAAGAATTGTCCCCTGATATTTATTTTTTATTTATTTATTTTATAGTATATACTAAGAGTCTACGACTTAGGCAATAAAGGAATCAATTTAATAAACTAACTGACTAAGGTTTTCCTACTCCGACTGTACCTACAGTCAGCGTCAAATAGTTCGTGACACCCAAAGTGGTCAAATAGTTCGCAACACGTCTTTATTACAGTTGGAATAAGGCCGTGTTGCTAACTTATTGGCCACTGTGGGTGTCACGAAGTATTTGACGCTGACTGTACATACTCTTATCGATAAATGCTACCATACCAAAGGTATCAGTAATTTGAGCAATATTTCCCTTTCCAAAGTTAAAGCATAAATCTTAAAACTCCAGTTTTCGATATTCGACAACTTCGAAACATTTCGAATTCCGACAAAATTTAACTTCGAGTTGTGCGAATGAAATATAGCGATCGAGTCCACTTGAAGTTTGAAAGAGAAAACAAACCTTATGTCTTTGAGAAAAAGTTGGAATTCTAGTGTGTTGTCTAGTTTTTATTTTTAAGCGTATTTGCATTTGGAAAAATGCCATGGTGAAATAAAATGTGAAATTGGGCGAAAACTATATCTCAGGGGTTTTGTTTGCTTTATTATTTGTATTTGGGAAAGTTGAAAAGATCGCTTGTTCGGGAATTCTTTGTTGTGAGATTTAAGGATCGCAGGGAACGAAAAATAAAGGCAGAATCAAACAAATTTAAAAAAAAAAAACAAATTCACTGGAAGAATTATTATCTCTTGCCTTAGACATTTGCCATCATCCCAGCTTATATACGTCCCACTGCATGGCACAGGCCTCCTCTCAAATAGAGAGGGCTCGGACCGTAGTTTTCACGTGGGCCCTGTGCGGATTGGGAACTTCACATCATTGAGTTTCTTCGCAGGTGTTGACAGGTTTACCGTACCGTAAAACTCACGGTAAATTTCGAATATAAAGCACATAAATTCCGAAAAACTCAGAGGTGCGAGCCGGGATATGAACCCACGACCCTCTGCTTGAGAGGCTATAGGTCAACACGGCTTGAGAAAGCCCTAATTGAGAAAGTGTACGATTCAGGAGTGTAGGTATAGCGGAAAGTGAACTTTTAGAGAAAATACACATTTTGGTAAAATGTGTTTTGCGATCCTAGCCAATACATTACAAACAAACAACGTTCCCAATTAACATGATACATAAAATTAATTAACAAAAAACCCTCTCACGATTCAATCCGTCTTAGCTGTAACACACTCGCCAAACAGCCCCCCTTTTACGAATGGTGGGTAATTTATGACCATCACTTGTACGGAAAAAGGTTGTATGCATAGCAAATATGTTTTTGATTTATGCGAGAGGATGGAACGGAAAAGAAATGGGGTTACGGATAACTTTAGCTGGTTATAACTAGCACACATACATACGAGTATACACTTTTATACCGTATGTATCAGAACGAAGACCAAAGCTGATACATGGGCACCCACTGCTGGGCAAAGGCCTTTTTCTTTCCACCCGTATCTGTCCCTCCCAAAATCCCACCAAAATTGGTCAAAACAGTCATCCCGCCAACTTCGTTTTAGCCTGCCCCTGCTCTGGTGCCCGTCGCTTGGAACCCAATCGGTGACGATTTTTGCCGCGATCCAGATGTATTCGGCAGACATGTCTCGCCCAGTCCCACTTGGGTCTGGCGGTCTTTATCGCCACATCGACAATCTGAGTTCTGGAACGCAGGTCGGCGTTTCTGATGCTATCAGTTCTCCATCTAGAATGATGCGCTAAGCTCCATGGCTCGCTGGCAATTTCGAGCTTGGAATTCTGGGCCTCGGTTAAAGACCAAGTCTGGGCTCCATAGGTGAGGTTAGGCAGTATACACATATCGACAAGGTTACGCTATTATAGGAGGACATTATCTAATATATAAAAATCCCATGTCACGGTATTTGTTATCGAACTCCTCCGAAACGGCTTGACCGTTTTTTATGAAACTTTTTTAATTTATTGAATCAGGCGTTACTTTGCGGAGGTCCATATTAATGAACTAAAACAATTACTTTGCTCACCCGCGACCTTTTTTGTCCATATTCGTAGGTCTGAGAATAGGTCGTAGGCTATTTTTTATATCCCTATTCTTCGCGGACGGAGTCGCGGGCAACAGCTAGTCTAATATATAAAAATCTCGTGTCACGGTGTTTGTTATCGAACTCCTCCAAAACGGCTGACCGATTTTTATGAAACTTTTTTCTCTACACTACACTCGGTAGGCCTGAGAATAGATCGTAGGCCATTTCTTATACCCCTAATTCTTCGCAGACGGAGACGCGGGCAACAGCTAGTAACATAATAAAATACGTAGGGTAAATAAAAATAAACGAAGCTTATTCAAGAGGGTAATTCCTTTACGCGACCTCGGCCTTTTTAGTTTAGTAAAAGATTAGTTTCATTTTAGATGTGGAGCAGAGATTCTTGTCATTCAATATACCGCAGTGTCTCAAGTCAAAAGTCTTTGACCAGTGTGTGTTGCCAGTGACGACTTATGGCACTGAGACGTGGCCGCTAACGATGGGCCTTATAAGAAAGCTCAAAGTATGTATGCATGTATGTAAACACTTTATTGTACATAAAACACAAAAGTAATACAAAACAACAAAACAAAAAGAGTACAAAGGCGAACTTATCCCTGAAAGGGATCTTTTCAAGTCACTCAGAGGGCGATGGAGAGGGCTATGCTTGGAGATTCTCTGCGGGATCGCATTAGAAATGATAAGATCCGCGCAAGGACTAAAGTCACGGACATAATCTCGAAGAATTACTAGACTTAAGTGGCAGTGGGCAGGGCACATCGCCCGTGGATCTGACGGCATTTCAGCCGAAAGACGTCCATTGCTGAACATAGGCCTCCCCAAGCCTCGCCAAACAGATCGGCCCCTGCGCCATCCGCATCCAATGTGTTCCCGCCACTTTCACCAGGTCGTCGCTCCATCTTGTTGGAGGCCTACTTACACTACGTCTTCCGGTCCGCGAACGCCACTCGAGAACCTTTCAGCCCCAGCGGCCATCAGTTCTACCAATAATAATAAGGATGATGAATTGAATCCCTTATCTATCATTTAAGTTATCAGTAACCCGCTCCACTACGTGGAAGGCTTAAAGGGATGAACATCCCTCCTGATATTGTCTGAACTTAATAAGGCCCTAAATAAGCATAATTATGTACTCGAAATGTTAATATCAAAACACTTAGGTAAATAACTTCAAAAACGATATACTGTTTTAAGCTTTCGTGATTTTCACTCATAATTAGAGCTTGTCTAATTTAAAATGACGCGCGCCCAACCACCGTATTTACGCACATCTGCCAAGAGAAATATTTCTCTATTGCAGCTTAAATAGAGTTTCAAATCCTGTGCGTGAATACGGTGGTGGAGCGCGTCATTTTAAATTAGACAAGCTCTACTATAAACGGGAATCCCTAAAGACGCTACGATTCCTCTACGTGGTCGCGGTGAAAACGTTACGCCAGTTTTCGTTCCATAAGGAATATTTCTAACACAAAAAACATCACGTTGCAAACTTACCGTCAAAATTATGCTCCAAACAGAGCTTTATAACGTTATGAAAATAAAAACCGGCCAAGAGCGTGTCGGACACGCCCAAGGTAGGGTTCCGTAGCCATTACGAAAAAATCAAGTAATATTTTTCGGAAGATTTCGTATGTGTACGGAATCATCCAAGTTTAGGTATGTTTTATACCTTAGGCTACTATTTACTCTTAAACTACAAATAATTTCCAAGCAATCTTAGCCGCTATAATTTTCCTAGTAAATTTGATATATTTACTACCATTCTATTTTTTTTCAGATGGGGGGGACGGCCGATTTTAATGAAAATTTTCGCTTTAAAGTTGAATATTTCGCAAACATATCACTGAATAGAAAAATCATGTCAGCAACCCCGCAATGGTTTTAAAAGACCTATCCAAAGATACCTCACACTATAGGGTTAGCCGAGAAAAAAAAAATCACCCCCACTTTACGTCTATGGGGTACCCTAAAAAAGTTTTTTTTGTTATTTTTTATTCAATCAGTTTGTCGGCGTGACTGATATATATATTCATGCCAAATTACAGCTTTCTAGTACTAACACTCTCTGAGCTTAGCCGCGGACGGACAGACAGACAGACAGACAGACAGACGGACAGATATGGTGAAACTATAAGGGTTCCTAGTTGACTACGGAACCCTAAAAAACTATATAATACCGGAATATATCGTTTGTGTTTAAAATTTCGTTCAAACAAATTCTATATTCCTTCATAACGTTATATCATATCATAACGGAAAGAAATCCATAACGTTATGAAATAGCGTTATAATAACGTTATAATACGCTCTGTTGCCGCTCCATATAGGTATTTTGGGCACACGCACGGCACGTCGGCACTCGGCCGGCGCTGGATGGAACTATTCCATGCTCCATCACTCCATGCGCCGCGCCCGCAGCGCAGGAGCGGGTGAAATAAAGTGTAAGAAAAAGATGGTCTATAACGTTATAATGGATACCGCTACAGAATAACGTTATTATATCGCTTGCCGAAGTATCGATATAATATATCTATTAATAACGTTATAATGGATACCGCTACAGAATAACGTTTTATTAAAAAACGCTATAGGGCTAATACAACGCTATGAAAAATAGCGTTATGCAAAAATAACGTTAAATAAAGCCCTGGCTCCAAACTCTGGGAACACGAAAACAATAACAAAGTAACAATTAAACTGACAACGGCAGCCATCTTGTCAGCGCTGTCAGTTTTCGCGCCAATTCTGCTGTCAGAGAAAAGCGTGTTTGAGGTTAGGAACAGAGATATCACTATTAATATAATTATGAGAATCTTTAAAAAGTATTTTCTTTTTTCAAATAGTTTCGCGCTTTTGGCGCATGAGCCGAAGATCTTTAGTTACTGCTCGTATATTTTTTATAAATCAGAGCTTCCGGAAACAATTTACGAGCAGGTAAAGAAACATGTTTGAAATTCACCTTTTTTAACTAAGTTGGTGTATGGTATTATTAGTATGTAAGATAATCTTTAAGTTGTTATTTTTTATTTGCTATTCTTTGTATGATATTATTTTACTAGCGACCCGCCCCGGCTTCGCACGAGTGCAATTATGCATGTATTATACAATTATAAACCTTCCTCTTGAATCACTCTATCTATTAAAAAAACCACATCAAAATCCGTTGCGTAGTTTTAAAGATCTAAGCATACATAGGGGCAGACAGCGGGAAGCGACTGATTGATACTATGTAGTGATATGAATGGTGACTAAATAATCGTCTCGGAGGTAAGTATTTATAGTTACAGTTTATTTATTTAAAAAACAAAATGACATGGTTAAAATGGTTATACAAGAAACAGTATTATCCGGCAAGCGCCAAACTAGGTTGAGCTTGTATCTTGGCACTCACTGAGTCAGTTTACAAACATTATGATATAACTTTTAACACATTACACGGTTAAGAGTTGTCCCGTTGGTTTTAGTGGAATTATAACCATAAACACTGCAGTTGCAATATGACAAAATATTCTATGAAGCTATCAGAACAATATCTTGAATGGAGAAGAAAATTAAAATTAAAAATAACAAAAAATAAGACTGCATTTGTGTTCTAAAAAGCTGCTATAGGTAGTTCTTCTCCCGCTTCTCTGTGACACAGCTGTGCTGTTAAATCTGTGGTTAAGTTGTGACACTTTGTTGGGTGCGACATATAATTTTGAATGCCCGTAATTTAATAATTATTGCGGTGTTGTCACCTCATAATATTTATAATTATGAAACCACATTAGGGTTGCCATGTGACGCGTGTCAACATTATTTGAATAAGCTTTTAGCGTCTGTGTTTAGAGTTATTTTTTTAAGATTTTCGGACATCACGTTTAATTCTGTTCGGGGAAAAGTTTTTTAAATCATTCGAGAATAAAAGTTTTTGTTAAAAACTTAATTTATGTAACGAGATTTTTGTTGATTTTTGAACTGCGTTATATATAGCTACTACACTGAAAGTGGAGGATTGAGGCAAAAAAAGTGTTCAACATTGGGAGACTATAAAAGGCAAAAACTAAAAAAACCGGTCAAGTGCGAATCGGGCGCGCGCACCGAGGGTTTCATACAATCTTGTAGATACTTATGTCAAAATTTACGCCATAAGCTGAAATGAAATGTTTATTTGCTATAACACTATGTATACAAATGTGATGTTGAAATTTCTTATAGTGATTATATAAGTTTCAATAGTGTTAGCTGCCCTATGAAAGTAGGCATGCAAATCTTTTGACTTAAATCTAGTTTACTTACATCATTATATTATAATCATTAATAAAGATCAAATATGAATACAGCACAATATTATAAATCATAATCAACAAAATAAAATCCATATTCTAAATCAAAATAAATATTATAAGAATTATTACAATAGTATCAAAATAAATGTCTTAATCAAAGTTATTCCCTTAAATTAAAAAAATCATTGAGGCTATAAAAATTATGAATCATAAGCCAATTAATTAACGAAGATTTAAATTTTCGCACTGGCAACTCTAATAAAGCGGTCGGTAGTTTATTAAAAATTTTGACAGCCATGCTGTATACATTGTTGCGGCAAATTTGCATATTTATAAAAAAAACAGTGTTGATAGAGCTCTGCTTCTAAGCAAAATAAGCGCAGTGTGCATTTGATGTTGATTTCCAGGATCCATATATTTTTAATTTTATTTCAATTGTTTGCTATTCTAATACTAATATAATGTATAAATTTTGCTATCTATTCATTAAAGTTCTTGAGATACAACACTGCAGCCAAGAGACAATTAGTAGACAGATGAATCCAAATAAAGAACGTTAAAAAAAAATATTTACATAAATTAACATCCGATTAAATTAATTACATTTTATTTACAGCAGACTCTATTTGAATATAAAATGGTGAATAGAGAAATTTTGTCACGAATTAGCGACATTTATCTGATGCCTAATTTCGTTCCAAATGAAGCAATTAAGGCTTTTGTAATTACTAGCTAGAACTCGATTAAACTTTTCGACGTAAGCTGCTTTTAATTACTTTATTTCGTATGTTGAATGATTATTTTCGCTACAAATTTTGTTTAATTTCACAAGCTTTTATTTAACTTAATGTTTGTATGAAAGTTTGTCTTCGAATTTCGCAAGTCATTTCACCCACTTCCAGTGCACGGGCTTATCTCGAATTATAATGTGAAGATGGTCTGAGGTCACACATCATCACCATATTAGCTGAAAGACGTCCACTGCCAAACATAGGCTTCCCCCAAGGCTAGCCAAACAAATCGGTCCTGCACCATAAGTATCCAACGCGTTCCCGCAACCTTAACCAGGTCGTCGCACCATTTTGTTGGAAGCCTACCGACACTGCGTCTTCTGGTCCGTGGACGCCACTCGAGAACCTTTCGGCCCCACCAGCAGACGTCAGTTCTACGAGCGATGTGCTGTCGGTGACTTTAGCTCTAGCGCGGATTTCATCATTTCAAATGCGATTCCGCAGAGAAACTGCGAGCATAGCCCTCTCCATCGCCCTCTGAGTGACTTTGAGCTTTCTTATGAGGCCCATCGTTAGCGGCCACGTCTCAGTGCCAGAAGTCATCACTGGCAACACATACTGGTTAAAGACTTTTGACTTGAGACACTGCGGTATAATGAATGACGAGATATTGCGGAGCTTTCCGAACGCTGCCAGATTCAGATTTGTCGATTGAATTGATTGATTGATTTGTCGAAGTACCTACCTAATTTGATAATAAGATAAAAGATGTAATACGCTATAAGACTTTTTAAGGAACTAGCAAAAAGTTTAGTCGACATCACAGGAGACCGAAGAGCTGGCAGCTACCTCGGACAAAGAATTAGTTTAGCTATTCAAAGGGGGAACGCTGCCTGTATCTTCGGAACCTTGCCTAAAGGGACTCCCTTTCATAATATACTTTAGTTATTATTACGAGTACTTATTATATTTCTTAAGGTTTTTGATTTTGGGTTAATTATTCTTGTATATAAAATGTTTATTATTTATGTATATGAAGGTTCGTAGATTTGAATAAATAAAATTGGATTGTATGTCCCAGGTTGTATGTTCTAGCCTTTATATCTAGGCTTATGAACTTTTTACACCCACCCTTCGAGCGTGGCACAATCGCCGTCAACTCCCGTAATTCTGGCTGTCAAGGGACCGCAATATCTGTCAGGGTATGACGGCTTTATTTTATTAATCTGACACGGGATATATTGTGCAAGTTTGTTGATTGATAAGGGTAATGGTGAGTTAATTAAAAACCAAGACGTTTAATTAGTTAGGGTTTTTTGTTTGAGTTAAATTTGTGGTGATGATGTTGGAAACGTTTTCATTTGTTTCTATACTAGTTTTGAAGTTGGCTTTGCTTGCGAAAATCTGGCAGTCGTTTTAAGATTCCGGGTTTAGTAAAAAACCCATGGGAATTCTCAAAAATTAATATTTTATTAGAATGTATCCCGCGCAGATATCGGGATAAAAGTAGTCTATGTGTTATTCCAAAGATTCAGCTATCTAAATACATACCTAATTTAATAACGACCGCCTTAGCCTAGTTGGTAGTGACCCTGCCTACGAAGCAAGAGGTCCTGGGTTCGAATCCCGGTAAGGGCATTTATTTGTGTGATGAGCACGAATATTTGTTCCTGAGTTATGGATGTTTTCTATGTATTTAAGTATTTATTTATCAATATAAGTATGTTTATCGTCGTCTAGTACCCATAGTACAAGCTTTGCTTAGTTTGGGACTAGGTCGATTTGTGTTAGATTGTCCCCTAATATTTATTTATTATTTAATATCCAAATTCGTTCAGCCGTTTCCCAAGGCTCGACAAGTTTAGTAGTGGTAGAGCCATGTTGTAGCTAGCCGCTGCATCACGAATGGGCCGGCTCGTCCGGGGCAGTACCACCCTCTCACAGAACACCGGCGTGAAGCAGCAGTACTCCTGCTGCGTTTCGTACGGTCAGTGAGAGCGCCGGGGGCCCAATACCTCTCCCCCTCCCCTATTCCCTCTCCTTTTCCCAGGGCCGACAACGCACTAGCATCGTGTAAAGCGCTGCGGGTGTCTATGGACAGTGGTGATCATTTAACATCAGGTGACCCACTAGTTCGTTTGTCTGGCCTTTCTAACATAAAAAAAAAAAAAAAAAATAAAAAAACAGATCGGCCCTGCGCCATCCGCATTCAATGCGTTCCCGCCACCTTAACCAGGTCGTCGCTCCATCTTGTTGGAGGCCTACCTACACTGCGTCGTCCGGTCCGCGGACGCCACTCGAGAACCTTTCGGCCCCATCGGCCGTCAATTCTATTAACGATGTACCATTTGTTGACCCCAATCCGCATTGGGCCCGAGTGGGAACTACGGCCCAAGCTCTCTCATTCTGAGAGGAGGCCTGTGCCCTGCAGCGGGACGTGTTTAGGCTGGGATGATGATACCGTTAGTTGGGCACAGGCCTCGTCTAGAGAGGAAGAGAGAGATAGATAGAGTAAGATTTACACATAATATTGAAAGTATTGTATGAAAGTAACGCGTCGACTGGAAAACCTTTTTAACGCGTGATTGGTTGAAATCAGTGCAATGAAGTAATAATGTTAAGCACTTGCCTCTGATTGGCTGGCTCGCGCGGTGGTACTGTTGAGTAGAAAATACAAGTTTTATAACGTAAATTTTGCGATTTTCAATCAAGATTTTCTAACATACTCAGGATGTTATCACGATTTTTGTATTGCTTACATTTACGGTAAAGGAACCGGTGTCCTGTGGTGTGTGTAAAGTTCCCAGTCAGCACCAGGTCTGCGTGGAAACTGCAGGCTTCGTTCTGAGAGGAGGCCCGTGCCCTGCAGTGGGACATCAATCTAGTCAATTTCAATAAAAACTGACAATCTCTTTTTTTAGACTTGTTTTTTTTTTACTGTCTCTTAATTATCTGTAGCCAACCGACATGGACACCTGATTATCTAGCTTCCTAGAGGTATGATTATAATCGAAAACCAATAAATAAAAAATCGTGCGTGCAGTTCCTCCGCGCGGAAGAAGTGAAACTTCGTAATGTGTAAATGAAAAAGGCACTTAAACATCAATATGAACCTTATTACAAAAACTTAAACTAAATTTACTTATGCATCTATTTGTTTAAATTACTCACTAGATGGCGCTTTTATCAAGTCTCATACATTTGCACAGACAGTATGAGTTCTGCATCGCACTATCGAAGTTTTTAACATCCGTTAGTATACATACAATGCGAGATTACTTGCTTCGGAAGTACATATACTAATGCTTTCATACCCCCTCAATGGTAGCGTTAAACGTTTAACGCAACCTTGTTGGAAGTCGCTTAGACGTTTCATTTCAATAAATAAAAAGATTTTAATAATATTACAAGGAACATAAGCAATAATTAAGCGTTCATGTGAGTTGGCCATAAGTGTCTACAATATTGTCAGTTTCTAACGAAATGAACTTACTTATCACTAACACTTTTCTCCTCGATATTACCAATCGCACTGCGAGGCAGTATCGACGTAAAGCTTTCGCCTTGTTAACAGTTAAATATTTTGTCTGTCGTAATGAGACGCCCGGCTAATGAAGCAGCGACAGTGGGCGCCCGAGCTGTTCTTATTTTTAGGGTTCCGTACCCAAAGGGTAAAAACAGAACCCTATTACTGAGACCTCGCTGTCCGTCCGTGCGTCTGTCCGTCTGTCACCAGGCTGTATCTCACGAACCGCGAAAGCTAGACAGTTGAAATTTTCACAGACGATGTATTTCGGTTGCCGCTATAACAATAATAACAATAAATACTAAAAAACAGAACATAATAAATATTTATGGGGGTTCCCATACAAGAATCGTGATTTTTTTGCTCGTTTTTGCTCGATATTGATAACGGCAACAGGTAGACGCTTGAAATATTCACAGAATATTTAAGTATAGATTCGCTTTAAAAATAAATAAAAACAAATATTTAACGGAGGCTCCCATACAAAAAACGTGATTTTCTGCCGTTTTTATAGATAGTACGGAACTTACGGAACGCACTTAGCCGGTTTTTAAATTACGTTTATTTAAAACTATAATAATAAGCAAGGGTCAGCAACGCACGTCATTTTAAAAACCTAGCCATGTTTCATGCAGTAAAGACTTTGTTACAATGTTATCTAACTCCTCCGAAACGGTTTGACCGATTTTTATCAAATTTTTTCTCTGCATTTGGCAGGACTGAGAATATTATAGGTCGTAAGCTATTTTTGAAGTGAAAGTTCTAATGTGACTTCCAACAAGCGTTGCGTTAAATGCGTTGCGTTAAGTACGCAACACAACGCAACGCAACGCATGTTGACGTTTACGAGACGTTCGCATTGTATATATACTAACGGATGTTAAAAACTTCGTCAGTGCGATCCAAAACAATTGCGTGGTTTAGTATGAAAACTTGTATAAATCAAAACTATTTTAATGGTAGATCATAGAATAAAGTATTTTAAACGTATTTAGTAAAAAAAGTATTGAATATCTTTGAGAATTACGAAAAATCAAGTTAAATTATTGAAAATAACGTGCGCACGAGGAGCAACGCCATCTAGCGACGAGTTATGTAACTTGCCTTGCTAGCGCTGTAGTTGGTTGCTTGCTAGGCGCTGCTTTGCTTTGGGTTTTTATTATGAAGTTTCACTTCTTACGCGCTAGGGACTCCACGCACTAGTTTTTTTTATATCCGTAGGTAATATATGGCAAAACAACGTTTGAGGGGTCAGCTAGTCTAATATTTAAAAATCTCGTGTCACGGTGTTTGTCACCCAACTCCTCCGAAACGGCTTGGCCGATGTTTATGAAACTTTTTTTCCTGTATTTGGTAGGTCGTAGGCTTTCTTTTCATACCCCATTCTTCACAGACGGAGTCGCAAGTGGGTAGTATTTTATAATGTAATCCTAACTCCCAAAATCTTGTTACTCGCTACGGGCACATGAACATGACTCCTGAACTAATTTAACATAATTCTGCATAATATTTTAATTCTATTGCATCGGACACGTGCTACGGCGTAGCACGTCTAGGAGCTACGGCGGGCATTGCTACGCGGCTGTTGCTACGAATGCTAATTGTGTTTGGCGATTTCTGGTGCCGTGTTTCTGGGAGAGCAATATTATATTCTTAACTAGCTTATGCCTGTGGCTTTGCATGGATAAACCGTTAGATCTGAATTGTCGTTTTAAAATCCCGGATTTTACTAAAGTGCCTCGAGAATTTCCAAAAAAATTCATAACGTGTTTTAAAGAATTACTCATGAAAAATCATGTTTTTACAGTTATCAGTTGAGGCTTAAGGATTTTATCCCGTGGTATAAAAAATATTTATTTATTTATTTATACATAAATACACACGCACGAAAAATATAACCCTCCTTCGATAGTCGGGTGAAAATACGGATTACTCTCACCTTTAAACGAGTATAACCGTCATGTTACTGCAGCTGTAAAACAAAGACAAAAACTTATATCACTACATAGTATAAAACAAAGTCGCTTCCCGCTGTCTGTCCCTATGTATGCTTAGATCTTTAAAACTACGCAACGAATTTTGATGTGTTTTTTTTTAAATATAATAGAGTGATTGAAGAGGAAGGTTTATAATGTATAAAACATTCATAATATAGTAGAAAAACACTGATAATTTTAGAGGTTTCTAATGTGATCAGCATTGCACCCGTGCGAAGCCGGGGCGGGTCGCTAGTTTAGTCTAAAATTAGTTTATAAATGTTTTCATTTTGTAATTAAACACACTAATCCATCTATAACTCACACACTACACCACGTTAGCTGTAGATATGTGTGCGCATTACCTTGATTTATCTACGTTACCCGAACCACAGGTCGCTAACACTGGCTATTTACTGCGCCATGATTGGCCAATGACATGTCAAATTGAGTCAGTTTATTTATAGTGTGGTTCAATCAGTGTTAATCCTATTTTAGTCATGCTAGAGTAAAGAGGACACTCGAGAGCCTTTCGGCCCCATCGGCCGTCAGTTCTACGAGCGCTGTGCCCTGCCCACTGCCACTTGAGTCTGGCGATTCTTCGAGCTATGTCGGTGACTGTAGTTCATGCGCGGATTTCATCATTTCTTATGCGATCCCGCAGACCGCGGCCGCGCGTGACAGGCGTCCGCGGACCGGAAGACGCAGTGTCGGTAGGTCTCCAACAAGATGGACCGACGACCTGGTTGGATGCGGATGGCGCAGGGCCGATCTGTTCGGCGCGCCTTGGGGGGGGCCTATGTTCAGCAGTGGACGTCTTTCGGCTGAAATGATGATGATGATGAGAGTAAGGAGGCAATCGGTCAGGCTCGCACACTGAGGTTAACAGACAATTTTAAAGTTAGCAAAATAATCAAATACATAAATAATCATGCGACGATTGACACCAATTGACCTAGTCTCAAACTAAGCAAAGCTTGTTACTATGGGTAATAGACAAAAGGAAAAACATACCTATATCGATAAATACTTAATATTTCATACTAAATACAAACTGAAACATGGATGCACAGAAAAAACCCCAGAAAAAAGACCAGCGCTGGGAATCGAACCCAGATCATCAGCATTCCGTGCCGCGTGCCATTCCCTTACACCACCACAGTGACCACTGGTCAGTCACACTGGTTTATCACAGCAAAAAGTGATTATCTAACAGATTGTGATGTGCGACGTATGGGAAAAATTCGTGTCTAAATTCCTGACCAGTGGTGGTATAGGGGAATGGCACGCGGCACGGAATGCTGGGGACCTGGGTTCGATTCCCAGCGCTGGTCTTTTTTCTGGGTTTTTTTTCTGTGCATCCATGTTTCAGTTTGTATTTAGTATGAAGTATATGGATTTCACGGGATTACCGTGAATGTAATAAAAAATGAAGTTGAAAAATAAAAAATACAAAAAGTTACTTCATATCAAACTTGATAAATACATACTTAAATACATATTAAACATCCAAGACTCGAGCACAAATATTAGCATTTTTCACACAAATAGCTTCATAGTCAGTTTCCCTAAACATATTTGGTTTTCCAGTCGTCCTAATAATATTTTAACTAAAACTTACTGTATCTAAATCTAACTATATCTTTCTCTTGTCGACAGTAAAACCAAAGTCAGTGGAGCTGCTGACTAGCGACGGCGACACTCTAGCCGACGGTGCGACGGTGGGCCCCCTTCCTGAACGAAAACAGCTGACGATCAGCTGTCTCGTGAGAGAAGGGAAGCCCCAGCCCACCGTCACCTGGTACTTCAATGGCCAGGAGAGGAAAGATGGTAAGTCATTTATATTTATATTAATGTAGCTAACCGCCCCCGTCTTCGCATGGACTATCAAGCGAGCGAACTGTGAAACGTACTATACTGAAAGATTCAGGTATATAACACATAACTAAATAAAAGATAAATAAATAACGTGACAACGTCATAACAAAACATTCAAAAAACAAAAATGATATCCAAGTACTGACCGCGCCCGACGTTGCTTAACCTCGGACGAGAACCGGTGTTTTGTCAAATAACTTGAAAACGGTGCATCCTAAGGCTTTTGCCTTAGGATTTTTGATTTTGCCTTATTTTAGTATGAGAGGGAGGCATTAAAGGGGGGATGAAAATTTCATTGATTTTTCAATGAATTTCATTGATTTTTCAATGAAATTTTCATCCCCCCTTTAATGCCTCCCTCTCATACTAAAATAAAATCTGATATGTACTCGTAAAAATCTCGTGTCACGGTGTTTGTTATCGAACTCCTCCGAAACGTCTTGACCGATTTTTATGATTTTTTTGGTCTATATTTGGTAGGTCTGAGAATAGGTCGTAGGCTACTATTCTTCGCGGACGGAGTCGCCGGCAACAGCTAGTTTAGCATGAAAACTGATTTTAGGGGCGCCGCGACCGCGACGCGCCCTCGACCCACGTCTCTTCTGTGTTGTTTAGTGGTTGTGTATCAGTCTTTCCAAGATACTTGAACGTCCTGAACGTATCGCCATAACAAACTTTGTGTTTATAGTAAACTACCTAATTAGGTTACTAATATTAGGTTATAATGGCGTCCTTTGTGTTGGCTACATTGTTCGGGGTCTAATAGCGTTACTAAATTTTATCATAGGCAACACTATGCTACGTGCGGTTTTATCATCATCATAATCCCAGCCTATATACGTCCCACTGCAGGGCACGGTCTCCTCTCAGAATAAGATAGCTTGGGCCGTAGTTCCCACACGGGCCCAGTGCGGATTGGGAACTTCACACACACCATTGCATTTCTTCGCAGGTGTATGCTCCTCACGATGTTTTCCTTCCCCGTAAAGCTCATGGTAAATTTCAAATGTAATTTCGCACATACCGAAAAACTCAGAGGTGCGAGCCGGGATTTGAACCCACGACCCTCTGCTTGAGAGGCCATAGGTCAAACCAGTAGGCCTCCACGGCTTTATCATGTTTACAAACATTGCGCAGCGTAAATTTGATTTTACGGAAACGGGATATAATTAAATGAAAATATGTGGAGAGAATCGCCGCGTGGTGGCCTAGTTGTTTGATCAATCTATGGCCTCTCAAGCAGGGTCGTGGGTTCAAATCGGATATGTATTACAATACCGAAGTACGAAAGACCGAATGTATTAAAACATCGAATTGGTCAAAAGACCGACACGATTTTTTTCTGAAATCGTAAACTATTCAGAATTTACTAAAACGGCATCATACAGAACCCATTAGGTTAGGTTAGGTTTGTTTCATAACAATCTTAAAAAGTTAACGGTTTCAGAAAAAAATCGTGTCGGTCTTTTGATTCATTCGATGTTTTAATACATTCGGTCTTTCGTACTTCGGTATTGTAATACATACCCTTCAAATCCCAGCACAGCATCTTTGAGGTTTTCGGAATTTATGTGCAGGGGTTTGCACATTTTCCCACTATGTATTCACCGTAAAGCTCATGGTAAATTTCAAATATAATTTTGCACATGAATTCCGAAAAACTCAAAGGCAGCCCGGATTCGAACCAGACTACTTTGCTTGAGAGCCATAGGTCAAACCAATAGGCCACGGCTTATAACTTTAACCAAAACTTTAAAAAAAAACTACAATCGCCTGTTACACCCGTAAACCGGGTGGGTAGCCGGGTAAACAGGCGCTGGTTCGATCCCTGGTGTAATTTATCACCTGCGCGGCCGCCGCATACCAATGTGTATGCTATGAATATTATACGGTGTACAGTCGGCGTCTAATATACCAAAATGTCTCAAGTCAAAAGTCTTTGACCAGTGTGTGTTGCCAGTGATGAATTATGGCACTGAGACGTGGCCGCTAACGATGGGCCTCATAAGAAAGCTCAAAGTCACTCAGAGAGCGATGAAGAAGGCTATGCTTGAAGTTTTTCTGCGGGATCACATTAGAAATGATGAAATCCGCGCAAGAGCTAAAGTCACCGACATAGCTCGAAGAATCGCCAGACTCAAGTGGCAGTGGGCAGGGCACATCGCTCGTAGAACTGATGGCCGATGGGGCAAAAAGGTTCTCAAGTGGCGTCCACGGACCGGGAGACGCAGTGTAGGTAGGCTTCCAACAAGACGGGGCGACGACCTGGTTAAGGTTGCGGGATCGCGTTGGACGCGGATGGCACGGGACCGATCTGTTTGGCGAGCCTTGGGGGAGGCCTATGTTTAGCAGTGGACGTCTTTCGGCTGAAATTATATACAATCGGCAGGAAATTACACATATAGTTGCCCAAGACATTACCAGCCCAAGGCTCAATGTTAGATACGGGTTAAACCATCAAAGGTAATTTTCACTTGCGAGCTTACATGTCAATTACGACCGGGTAGACTAGTTAAGTTGTTAGAGAACCTGACTACAAAGCCTGAGATCCTAGGTTCGATTCCCGCGTCGAGGCAGATATCTGTGTGAAAAATACGAATGTTTGTGCTCGAGTCTTGGATGATGGTTGAGTTCGAAACGGCTCAGTGTAATTAGGTAGTGGTGATAGCTAGGTTTGTATGATTTGTATGTGTTCGTACAGTGTGGAGGTGGAGGAACTGCATGAACACGAATTTCTTACATAAACGTAGCTATCGTAAGGTCGTGGGTGAGCAAAGTAATTATTTCAATTCATTGATAAGTAATGGACCTCAGAAGAGTCGTTACTTTCCCTGAATTCAATAACAATTTTGCCTGTCGACTACACTATGTCGGCGACTTCAGTCCTTCGACGAATAACTTAGTTCTGGATTCGATAATTCGTTATTTTCTAGATAAATACAATCTAGGTATCTTCAAGTCTAGAGTGAATAGGCTGTTACTGAACCAGTGAGGTACACCTTTGGCCTCATCTTCACTTTTCATCAGGTGAGATAGTGGCCAATCACGGGTCAGTTATATAATAATAATAACTCTTTTTTTTCAGACAACTACATAGTACATATGTTAGTAACAATATCTTATAGCTATGTTAGTGAGTATAATTAAGAAAATGACATGCTTATTTAAATTTACAGATTTACAGATTATCAACCAAGTGCTACATGTAAAAAAAAATATTGGGCCATCCTGTCTGTCCCATATTGATGCCGACTATACCCCGAGCGTGATGTCTTTGAGCTAAGAATGATAGCCCCCTCCAGGGGTTTGCTGTGAAATATTCTCAAAATAACATTCAATATGTATCCAGGCAATTTGTGTCAAAACATATCATTGTGACTTCACAATATATAAAGATAAATTAAAAAAATTAAAAACCCCCAACGCAATTATGTCACTCGTATGTTTGAACATTAAGTCGATCAGTGCCCTTTATACGTCTAAGATCCCTCCCGCAGCTAACAAAAGAGCTGATAACTTTAAAACCGCTGAACCGATTTTGATGAAACATATCTATAAACCATCGCCAAAAAACCTGCTTTCTATTAAAAAAAAACGAATTCAAATCGGTTCACCCGTTTAAGAGCTATGATGCCACAGACAGACAGACATACACACACACATAGCGGTCAAACTTATTACACCCCTCTTTTTGTGTCGGGGGTTAAAAATAAAAGTTTGTTGCTGTGCAATAAGATTTTTTCGCACTTTTAAAATTGAAGGGTCCCCGGTAAGCACACGTCTAGCCACCTTTTTTTGAAAATTAAGATTTTAATCTCAAAACGCAAAGTACTAGACTTACCTTTGAATTAAGTATGGATATCTGAAAACAATTTATTTTTCACTTTTATAGAAATGGTTACCAATAATAATTGGGAATGTCTAAAAAAATACCAGTGGTTTTTATATTTTTTTTGTATAGAAAAGTCAATTATAAGAAACTAATTTCAATATTTTGTCATTTACTTCTCTACTTTTTTCAAAATTAATTATTGAAACTATTTTAGTTGATGACGTCAGATTATAATTGAGGGCTCCCACAATGCCAAATTTCTAAATCTATCTAAATGCGTACGATAAGGCAACCCCTTTAATTATTTTTTGCGTAGTGGTACACTATACACTGTGTCACTTTACTGGCACTGACAAAGTGCTAGATGTCAGACAGCGGGTCCAAATCAAACTCCGTAGTATAATCCACGCGTAAATTGTGAAGAATCTAACCACACACAATAAAGTACGACCGGTCACGCAAAATACACCAATTTCAAATGAAAGTCATTGCTTATTTCTTATTTAATTAATTCATTACGTTGTATAAAAAAATAATAACTACAGAAAACGAGTTAGAAAGCATTTATCTCGAAATGGTTTTCGATTTACTATACATTGCAAAAAAATAGACATCCCCAATTGTTCGTAATGACCAACTTTCAAACCGCTAGAACTCAAAAAGTAGGTTAGTTGACTAGACACGTTCTTTTCGTGGACCCTTTAATTATTCTTACGTCTAATATATAAAAATCTCGTGTCACGGTATTTGTTATGTATGGAACTCCTCAGAAACGGCTTGACCGATTTTTATCAAAATTTTCTCTAAATTTGGTAGGTCTGAGAATAGGTCGTAGGCAATTTTTTGTATACCTGCCCCTATTCTTCGCAGACGGAGTTGCGGGCAACAGCTAGTCTAATGTATAAAATCTCGTGTCACGGTGTTTGTTATCGAGTCTCCTCCGAAACGACATGACTGATATTTATGATTTTTTTTGTCTACATTTGGTAGGTCTGAGAATAGGTCGTAAGCTATTTTGCATACCCCTATTCTTCTCGGACGGAGTCGCGGGCAACAGCTAGTATATGTATAAACTAACAGGCCACCAATTAAACGAAAAAATTCGCGACCAATTTAAAACAGTTACCAACCAAAATTGAACCGCAAGTACTTGTAATACGATTCATTCTTGATGCATTTCTCTCACGTTCAAGATTTCCTGATACACTGCCGCATTCAATTTTGAATTTAACCGAAGTGTACTTAAGATTTGGTTTTGCTCGAGTGCAGTTGGTGAGATTTTGCTAATATATTCTTAAGGCGTTCGGCAGATATCTAGAATGGTGCCTATGAATATATAAGAGGGTTTTGGTCAGAAATCTGTCTGCTAGGTAGGATAACATCTGTTTTATATTAATAGTGGTCACGAAGAGACTCGTGTTTCGAACCAGATGTAATTTTTAGGGTTTATCTGCCAACTGCTAAGCCTTAACTGGCTGTCTGTATCTTTAGAACTATAATATTTAGCCTTTAATTTAGCTTTAAATTTTACACAGCGCTTCATTTCATCATTATCTCATCCTATATTTCTCTTTTCTCTCTCTCTCTCTCTCTCTGTCTGTCTCTGTCTCTCTTACCACTAGTTCCCACGTATGCCCAAGTATGTTATAACACGGATGTTGACCCTATTAAAAAATAATTCGACTATACGTCTCCAGTAAAAAAACGCTTTATTTTAGCCCTGAAACCAGATTAATTTTCGATTAACTACAAAATTAGATCTATTGTTGCTTTAAAACAAATAAATAATTAGTTGATTGAGTTGGCGAACAAGTGACGTCATAAGTTGTTTTGCCATTCAAACTCTATGGGAGAATTGTGTTTTGACAGCTCATAAAAAGTACGTCAGTTGATTGGTGGTGTCAACATCCCTATTAAAACCATAGATAATTTCTATATTATATAATACTTATGACTGTGATGATTGGATATGAATGATAGCCCTATATCCAGCTATGGACGTCCTATAGCTTAAATGATGATGATGATTCTGAGTTAGAAAACTCCAAATTACCTAATTCTAAAAAAACAGGTACAATTTAAATTGAAAATACCCGTCTATCAAACCCCCATTGACATCAAACAGGTACAACTGACATATTAATGCGAGTAAATATTCATATATGTCGCTATGTATGCAACGCGCGTCGACCGCGCGATATATCACAGACGCGCGCGGCGTCACAATCGACTAGGGACAATATATACTCGTACATACTCCGCTCCACTTTACGATAAATGAATTTGATACGAGAATACTAGGACTATTATTAATATTATTATTAGTTTGTCTTAAAATATATGTAGCATGAGAATTTTATTTTCAAAAAAGTTGAAATAGATAATTATCCTCGATATATCTCTCTCACTTACTTTCTCAAATCATGTGAACAACTGAAAATCCAATTTCTCTGACCTCCAAAATTTTTTTTATGTTATATTCAGACTAGTGTTTTAGATGTTGGTGATTACTTTAATTTCAATTCTAGATTAAAGAAACCGCCTGTATAATTCCCGCTTCCATGGGAATTCCGGTAAAAAAATGTATTTCCTCCTCATCGATTTCGACTCCCACTATTCTATAAATTAAGACGGCTATCATGGGGTCTGTACCACTACCATGAGTTTACAATGACCGTACTCGATAGCGACTGCGTAAATGATTTGTATGGACTCACTGGAAACCGTCACTGTAAACTCATGGTAGTGGTACGGATATGGCTGGCTAGGCCGAATTTACTTTTAAATACACGCGTGACAGCACAGTTGCCCAGCTGAGTTGTATGTATACGTGTAGGAGAACTTAGGTATCTCTTTACGTAATTGGCGTTTTACGTCTAACGCCGTGAGACGCTCTTCCTCAAATAATTTGATGCCTTTTGAGATGGTAGATCGCCAAGATGACCGCTTTGCAGCAAGTTCCTCCCAACACTCAGGATCGATAGCACAGGCATTCAGATGTCGTTTGAGCACATACATCCGGTAAAATATATATCCTATGTCACTCGCGGAACTGAGACGAATGTAATGACACCTCACACTTCAAAATCCATAGAGCCATTTAGACTGCAGAGCGTGCCAAAGAATGATAGATACATACATACATACTGGGTGACAAATGGGAAGTTGCCTAAAGTATATGCATCTCTTTCCTCCTTTACTCTACCGTATAAGGCTGGGCCCACGTAGGTATATTCTAGAATGTTGTCAGTTTCTGTTGAGACGCCGTAAAGAGCAGTATGTGTACTTTAAAATGAGTGACCTTACGAACGAAGAAAAGGTGTATCTCATGGAGTGCTTTTATTCTAGAGGTAAAAACTATACTGAAGCATATAGAGGTTTTCGTACCAAGTTTGGAAGTAAAAGAGTAGCCAGTAAAAATACTCTTAGAAGGTAAGAATGAAAAAAATATATTTGACTGTATAGTATGACCGCATTCTTTAATAAAGTATTAATTTTTTTTACTTCTTTCTCAGAGTAATTGATAACTTCATCAATTATTATACTCTTGACGATCGTCGTCATGATCTTCCTGGTCCTTCATACACAGTTACCACAGAAGATAAGGTTGCTGTGGTAGAAGATCATTTTAAATTTTTCAGCTTTAAAGCTGCAGCAGCTTTAAAACTGAATCGAGAGACACTAAGATTAATAATGAAAAAGTTCATCAAGTTACATCCTTACAAAATCACAACTCATCAATTGCTCACCGTAGATTGTAAAGAAAAAAGAATTGAGTTTAGTAAAGTTATGACAAATAAATTTGAAAACAACGAGATCAATATTAATCACATAATCTTCTCAGACGAGGCTCACTTTTATTTGAACGGATATGTCAATAAACAAAATTACCGTTTTTGGGGTACTGAAAATCCACATTTAACTGAGGCAAAGTCCTTACATCCTGTTAAGGTGACTGTTTGGGCAGCTATTTCAATTAAAGGAGTACACTTAGAATTCTTCGAAGGGACAATAACGAGCAGTAGATATCGAGAAATGCTACAAACAAAATTTTTTCCTTTCGCTAAGAAACGTGGATTAGTCAAGAACTATTATTTTATGCAAGATGGTGCTACGCCGCATAGAACTCGAGAGGTATTTGAAGCCATTTACGAAGTTTATGGTGAACGCGTCATCGGTTTAGGATATCCCAAGTTTGCACACGCAGGTATAGAATGGCCCCCGTATTCACCGGACTTAAACCCGTGTGATTTCTTCTTATGGGGCTTCCTGAAAGATTACTGTTATGCAGAAAAACCCAAGACTAAAGATGATTTGAGAGAAGCTATTAGAAAAGGAATTTCTAATATTTCTTCATCTACAATTGAACAAATTTTTTATAGCTTTCAAAAACGACTTGATTATTGTGCAAGTTCAGATGGGAATCATTTCGAAAATATTTACCATTAATAGTCATTCCCTAGCCAGATTTTGTCATTTTTTTTTAAAACTTAATTGTGCCTGTTGAAAACGTTCAATTAAACTGAAACCTATTTCAAATAAAAATGACTACTTCAGTGATTCAATGTACGTTTTTATTTTTTTTTCCTGAACCCTTCTCAAAATTATAAGTGATTACTTTAGGCAACTTCCCATTAGTCACCCGGTACATACACTCGAAAAACATAACCCTCCTTCGACAGTCGGGTGAAAAAGCCTGTATTTATGAGCAATTTGTGTGCCACCCATGTGTTTCTTGATTGTACTGTAACGACCGAATACCGCGTAAAGTCCGGGGCAGCACCTAGTTGTCAATAAAGCTCCGGCAAAATATCAAAGCAAACCAACCTACCCGGTTTCCAATTGCGCCGACGGTAACATTCCGAAACTATTCCGCACTATTTGCAGAGTGAATCTGAAATCTGCGAGAGCCTATCAAAAATCTATTCCTAAAAAAATTTTAACGAACGGATGTTAAAAAAACTCAATCGTATATTTTTCGCTCGGTTTACTTTACCAGTTGAAAAAAATGCATTGGGAAAGTAACGAAATCTGTTTTTGGGAGCGCGCGTGTCGGATGAGGTTTATTTTAACCGTGCAGTTCTATAACGTATAGCGAATTGTTTTCTATTTATTTATATTCAACTAACTACCTAGCTCTAACCCGCCGACGGCCGATGACGCGGGTTAATAGAGCTATACACCGTGTTTTTTTTTGAACAGAATCTACCTGGTATATTGATTCTTATTTAAGTAAATTGAAAATAAAATATTATATCGCGACATGTTCCGTTGAGATAAACACAATTATTGATACAATACCAATGTTTACGATTATGACATTTATGTGACACATAATAAAAGAAAAAGTGTGTAATGTCGAACGAACTCGCCTGAATAATTTCCTTGTAGTGAATAACTATGAATGGAAAACTCTTTAACGTAATGTATAACCATTTAGACTGGTTCAGCCATTAAATTTAACTATTAAATATCTCAAAAATAGTAGGAGTTAAGACACTAGTTTCTTCGAGAAATTAACTCTATTTGACCTGAATAGTCATCCCTTACAGTTAACGGAAATAAAAAAACATCTGCGATCTGCGAACGTAATTAAGGCACTGGTCCCACCGCCAGCGACGAACGATAAACGAGTAGAACTAGAAACTAGAAACGAGTAGGCGAGCGGCGAGAAGCGAGTGTATAGTTTCGATAGTTTTGTTGTTCGACTATAAGCGAGTGTTCGAGTGCGACGGGCGATTGTACGGTAGAATGATCACTCTGATCGCCAAGCGTTCATCGCCGAGTACCGCTGAGCAAGTTTTATCGTTGATAGCTTTTATCGCTACGATCAACTATAGTTCGACAAGCTCGTGCGCCACCCTCCGCGGAACTCTGTCGCAGTCAGCGTTTGCCGCACTTATTAAAATTACTAAAGAATGAACTAAAACAATTACTTTGCCCACCCGCGACCTTACAATAGTTACGTTTATGCAAGAAATGTGCGTTCATGCAGTTCCTCCACCTCCACACTGTACGAACACACACAAATCACACAAACCCAACCATCACCACCACCAAGCTACACTGACGCGTTTCGAACTCAACCAGAGCTCATCTTCAGAGTTACCACAACCGTATGCTATGCTACCAAATGTTAAACTAACAAACCAAAACAAATGTTTTAACTTGTCACTGTAACTTCTCAAGTACCCACTTTATTTTTCTTATTCTCAAACTACCCCACAAAAATTAACTTTTATTGACATATTATAAAACTACCTTGAATTTTTTTGTTTATTTATTTATAAGGCATATTTAATTAATACTAACTGTTCAAATTCGACCCAAGCCGCAGTAAAGGAGAAGATACTAAATTTACCTGTTCATTAATAATAGACCCCATAGTGTTGTACCTAATTATTTCCATGCATTCCAGAGCATCCAGACGCAACCCCTTGCCGCAATAATGTAACACTTCATAAGAATCTGAATCTAACAATGAATTATTTGATTCCAACAAATGTTTTGCAAAATTCGATCTATCTGGATGCTCATTCCTATATGCCGAAACATGCTCTTTAAATCTAGTATTAAAACTTCGGCCTGTCTGTCCTACGTATATCCCATTGCAGTCATTACAAGTAAGCTTGTATACCCCCGATCCCCGGTAAATAAATTAAAATTACTACTTATTATTAGCAGAGGCTCCCTGCGACAGGGTTCCGCCGAGCGCCGCGCACGAGCTTGTCAAGGTATAGTGAAGAGAGAGTCCTCGCCGGATGTGTGAACAGCCAGCGATGAACTATAAATATATATCTCTCTCTTTTATTTACACGGGAGGGATTATCTTTTGTTCGTTTGTTGGGCGAGAAAATCGCCGATAGCTCATAGCCAGTGCCTAAAAGCGAAGCGAGCGAGCAGCGTTTTGGCCGCGAGCACGCAATGGATTCGCCGCAAATGCGCAACGTTCTCGTCGCGCGCGCGCTGCGAGTTCGTCGAGCCTGTAAAGGCTTGAACGCCATGCCGTGTAAGCGAAGTAGTCTTATAAGGGCTCGTTTTGGGGTTCCGTACCCAAAGGGTAAAAAACGGAAACCCTATTACTGAGGCTCCGCTGTCCGTCCGTCCGTCCGTCTGTCTGGCCGTCTGTCACCAGGCTGTATCTCGGGAACCGTGATAGCTAGAAAGTTCAAATTTTCACATATGATGTATTTCGGTTGCCTCTATAACAACAAATACGAAAAAATGGAATTAAATAAATATTTAAGGGGGCTCCCATACATCAAACATGATTTTTTTGCTCGTTTTTGCTCGATATTGATAACGGCAACAGGGAGACACTTGAAATATTCACAGAATATTTAATTATATTTTTAGCTTACCCGCTATTATTTTATTAAAAGAAAAACACAATTCACGGTAACGAACTTTAATTCAAACGGTTTTTACAATAATCACAAAAACAAGGAACAAAGACTGTAACTCTTATAGCGTAATTAGCACGATTCAGCACACAAATAAATCAATAAAAGCAAATAGAAAAGCAACTCAAGATAGCTCACAAATCACGGAGACAAAGACGATGCTTCCACGCCGGCTAAGGAAAAAGTAGCGGCAGTGGCCAGTTGCTCTCGCTCGCCACGCGGCGAGCGGCTGGTATTTTAAAAACTAGTCGCGTGACGTCACTTTACTGCTTCTGGCTGCATCTACCCTAACAATATATTGACTTTAAAAATAAATCATTAAATTAAAATAAAAAAATATTTAAGGGGGGCTCCCATACAACAAACGTGATTTTTATAGGTAGGTAATTGTACGGAATCCTTCGTGCGCGAGTCCGACTCGCACTTGGCCAGTTTTTTTAACCTTAATAAAAGGCCAACTCCATACATTCGGAGCTCCAGTACGTCGCCAATCCTCTCGAAATTCGATGACGTCCGAACAAACCGAACATCACCGCACCGAGGTGTGTCTTGTTTGTGGCTCTCAAACTTTCGAACAGATACTTTTTTTGGTTCGGTTGTTTCATAAGTGTGGGTGTGTGTAGTGTTAAAGTGTACTCGAACTTACCCACAGATCTGAAAAAAAAAAGTGTGAAGGGTTGGACTGAAAACCAGCGCTGTGCGCGTGCGCACCTCCGTGGGCATGCATCCACAGCTCACGCTGAGGCCTAATCCATTTAACACGCTTAGTTATAGGTTCAATGTAGAAAATAATATTGTATCTTTTTTTTTTCTAAGATTTTTAATAAAATTCTATTCTATTCTATTCTATTCTATTCTATAAAAAACACAAAAATGAAAACTTTCTAAATTCGGAAGTAAGCGCGATCATCACGTTAATTTAAAAAATAGTTTACTGCAGTCGGCTAACAATATTTAAATTTAAAAAAAATATCTCACCGAAAACTAACAGTACCTATTTTGGCCAACGGTTACAGGGAGAAAATTTATATCCCGTCACCCAACCTCGATGACGGAGGAATCATCACAAAGTTGAAGGAGCCTTTTCGATAGAAAGACAGAATCTTTTTTGATGCATCAACAACTCTTACGGAACATTTTTATAACAAAGTAGCTGCTGCCTTTACTTTTGTCTGCGTCTCGCGTGACCTTCGAGCTCTTAACAAAAAAAGATCCAAATTGATCCAATAGCTCCGTAGATTACTCCCTGCAAACAAAAAAACGAATCGAAAAAAATCTTTGCAACCATCTAAATCTTTTACAATCGCACATTTTCTGTTTTTTTTTTTATTTTGTTCCATCCCTCAGCTCTACCATTTCAAACAGAGTGCTGCAGAAAAATACACTTTCAGATTCATAGTCCGCTGAACGACAATAAATGATCGAACAGCAAAACTTTGAGCAACGCTCGCTCAATCATTCATCGTTTGGCTGTCCGACCAATCGCGCGCTCGCTTTTGTCACGCCACACGCCCCCAAACTTTTGATGCGTCCATTTCCAATTTGACTTTCGTCCTGATGATTTTTAAATGTGTTTTAATTATAAATACGCTGCCAAAACGAATCGAGCGATGCGATACGTGAAATGTGTTTAATTCGACGTCATGTCATGCACGCTAAAATAAAATTTGAATTCCAATTTATTTCGCCAGTTTTATAAAATTGATACGCCGCCATGACACGTGTTTTGAGGTACGAAGTGTTAATGAGTTTGATTAAAATTGACATCAAATAAGAAATCCTTGACTGCATTGATACGAAAATAATTATGATGAGGTTAAGAGCAGACTAGTTATCAAATGCAAATTGATGAGTCGTGGTGGCCTAGTGGTTTGACCTATGGCCTTGCAAGCAGAGTATCGTGGGTTCAAATCCCGGCTCGCACCTCTGAGTTTTTCGGAATTTATGTGAGAAATTAAATTTGTTTTTTACCATGAGCCTTACGGCGAAGGAAAACATTGTGAGGAAACCTGCATACACCTGCAAAGAAATTCAATGGTGTGTGTGAAGTTCCCAGTCTGCAGTGGGCCCGCGTGAGAACTACGGCTAACCCCTCTCATTCTGATAGGAGGCCTGTGCCCTGCAGTGCGACGTATACAGGCGAGGATGATGATGATGATGACGATGACAATGCAGGTACATTTTAGTAGGTAAAGAGGCTAAATTGTATTGCATAGGTTATTATGTTATGGGATTATGATGATGATGATGATGATGATGATGATGATGATGATTATGTTATGCCAAACAAATCCAATTGCACTAGAACATTCACTTCCAAGGCTACGTTTTTCCCAACATTTTTGTATAGGCACTCGGTATCCAGGCAAAGTTAGTGTCGGAGTAAACTAATTACAAAAGCCGCGATGAAAGTGGTTTGCTGCGGACATATTTTGCCAGCACGTGACATTTTTGCAGTGCGTGCATGTTTCCATTGTTTCGTCGTGACGGCACAAGCCACGCGGAAGTGAAGTGGGACGGGGGCGCGTCGCAGTCCGCGTCATTTGTCCGCAGGCCGCGTCTCCGCCCCGTCTCTTCTTTCTGCTTTGGATCGCGACATTTCTATAAATTTAGTATGAAAACTGATTCAAGGGGCGTCGCGTCGCGACTGCGACGCGCCCCCGTCCGACGTCTCTTCTATGTGGCTTGCGCCTAACTTGACTTGTGACGTAACTAAATCGTAAACGTGTAACGTGTTATGGGTACTAGGCAACGGATAAATAAATATACTTATATAAATAGATACATACTTAAATACATATTAAACACCCAAGACCCGAGAACAAACATTCGTATTTTTCATACAAATATCTGCCCCGACACGGGAATCGAACCCGGGACCTCATGTCCCTCATGCCTCATGACCTGGGCCATCTGGTTGTCTAGTTACAATACTTAGAGCATTTTACGAAAAAGCGTGAATAACAACCATTATGCAATACCTAAAAAGCCGTTGATATTAACACGAATGACAAAATTTAGCCGATATCATGGTACAATGGACACACACACAGCAACACTCCTATAATAAATTAGTTTCGACCGATGCCAGCCATTCCAGGTAATACTTCGAATGCAACTGACGGTGCGTGCGACAACCCTAATTCAACACACACGGAAAATCCAACCTTAAATTTATAAACACAAGGTAGAAATTACATTGGCAATTCTGACGTTCACTTGTAAAACTTTAATCAAACTGTTTTGTGACGTGAGTAAATATAAATAGGGTTGAAATCAAATTGGTTAGTGGTGTTTGAAAGTTTGATTGAGTTAAGTTAATGAGCAATTTTAAGCTCTAGTAGGGTGTGAGAAAGTTTGTTATTGAATAAGTTTTTTGTGGTTAGGGTTGCAAGTTTTAGTTTAGTGTGTTCTAGCAATTAGAATTGGGAATGAGTGAGAATTATGTGGAATTATATACAATGTGTATGTAAAAAAGCCGTAGTAGCGTAGTGCGATCCATGGCCTCTCAAGCAGAGGGTCGTGGGTTCGAGACGGGCACCTCTGAGTTTTTCGAAATTTAGAATTATATTTGAAACCAGCTGTTGCCCGCGACTCCGTCTGCGTGGAATTAGTAATTTGGGCAGCTTATTTTTTTTCTCCAATTTGCTTTTTCATCAATTGCGGCTCTCCTTAGTTGCTCGATATAAAAAAAATAGACGTATCTTTTTTATTTGTGAACCGATTCAAATGAAACAAACACTAAAGTTAATCCTAAAAATACCAACATATCAGTAAAAACCGCATCCTTCTTGGTTAAGCCGTTTCTGAGATTAGCGTGCACAAACGCACAGACAAACAGACAAACAGACAATAATTCTAAAAAAATTGTTTCAGGTTAAATTGCGATAATAAATAGCCCAAGTGACAGTTTTTCTCAAATATTTTCAATGTACAGACACCGACTTGTTACAGATTTATTATATGTATAGAATAGATGTACAGATTTACCGGTTATGTACAAAAACTGAAGTTGGTAAAATAGATGTAAGCTGTCGTACGTGACGTACATCATGGCGTCCCAGCACTATAGACGCGACAAACTCGCTGCCTGGTACATCTACCATGACTTTACACTGGTTTACGTGACCGTACTCACTAGCGACGGCGTAAATTATTTGTATGGAGAATTGTACAGCGCCTCTAGCGGTCACTTACGGAAGTACAATTCTCCATACAAATCATTTACGCCGTCGCTAGCGAGTACGGTCACTGTGAACTCACACACACACACACACACACACATACACTCACGCACACACACACACACACACACACACACACACAAACACACACACACGCAAACCACCTGACGCATGCGCTTGTCTTAGTTTTCTTTTACGTAATTTATGTTTCTCTGGTCTAAAATTTGGTTTTATTCTGTTAATTTTTTTTTGTATTATTATTATTATTTTTAATTATTCCTACTGTTTCACATCTTGCACTCCAGGGTCCCAAGATACAGGCTCAGCCTAGTTTGGGGTCCCTCAGGAATACTTACTCTGTACACTTGTGAATTATTGAGCAAATAAATATTTTTGTATTTTTTTTTGAACTAGTGTAAACTCATGGTAGAGGTAGGTACTGTTCGTGACGAAAACGAACGCATTCGCGTCGAATACGTTGCGTGCGCGCAGCGAATAAAATGCGCGCTCGCTCGTTTTTAATACGTTCGCAGATCGACAGTGTGATATGGCTCTTAAATAGTCATCATCATCATCATTTCAGCCGAAAGACGTCCACTGCTGAACATAGGGCTCCCCCAAGGCTCGCCAAACAGATTGGCTCTGCGCCATCCGCATTCAATGCGTTCCCGCCACTCTTACCAGGTCGTCTCTCCATCTTGTTAGAGGCCTTACTACACTGCGTCTTCCGGTCCGTGGACGCCACTCGAGAACCTTTCAGCCCCATCGGCCGTCAGTTCTACGAGCGATGTGCCCTGCCCACTGCCACTTGAGTCTAGTCATTCTTCGAGCTATGTCCGTGACTTTAGTTTTTGCTTAAATATTAGTCAAATGTAATTAAAATAGTTCACATAAAAATAATGTAACGTATCGATATATCGTATATTATCGGCGATGGCGGGATGAACTGGACTTCTTCTCGGAGGACTGACCCTCGTATGCAGCGGACAGAGAGCAGTGGAAATGTTGGGGGGAGGCCTTTGCTCAGCAGTGGGACAGAATAGGCTAATAATAATAATAATCCTTAGCCGTTCACACCAATGTTGCCGCCTCGTTGCCCCGAGTGAGCAATAGTTTGAGGGCCCATTTAGTGAATGGCGAGTCACCGCCTACCGAAAAAGTTCAGTTTATGAGATATTGAAATGGTAGGTGTCCATTATCTCACTCCATAGCCCGGTAATCCTGTCTACAACATCCCAATCCCATAGCCAATTCCATGTCGATTCCTACCTGGCAATAGATTGGCAACTGTGGAGGACTGTCCGCTAGCACATCCTCATGGTGTATTAGGGGATAGACCTCCATAGTTGCGCCCATCTCATTTATATTATATGGTACCAAAGGCCTCTTCATGTTGGCTTTGGCCCCATGAATGCCTTTCAAATGACCGGGCCCCCATGGGCCCGTGATCGGAAATCCGTACCAACATAATAATAATAATAATCGTACAGACGTAGGTCCGTATTAAACGTAGGTCTACTACGTTTAATAGCGGAGTGGCAATGTAACCGGTTATATATATAGTTCGTAAAATAAACTGCCACTTGTTATAACTTCTATTTCAATTACTTATTCCTCTAATTTCTCCCCTAATTGCTCTCATAATTCCTATTAAAAACAATCTTACTATTTAATATTAAAAGGCACTTGAAACGAGTCGAGTAATTCTGGCGAAAATGAGTTAAATCTGGTTTAAGCCGGTTCTTTGGAAGATCCTATCGGCGACTTAAGTTTGCTGACCTCTCGAGTTATCATACTTGAAAAGTATTTTGTTGGATGATAACATGGAGTACTTAGAACTGGAGCTGCCTTAGGCGCAAGCCGCAGAGAAGAGACGTGGGATGGGGGCGTGTCGCAGCCGCGGCGCCTCTTAAATTAGTTTTCATAATAAAAGTGTAGAAGC
The DNA here is from genome assembly GCA_947859365.1 of Archips crataeganus. Taxonomy (NCBI): domain Eukaryota; kingdom Metazoa; phylum Arthropoda; class Insecta; order Lepidoptera; family Tortricidae; genus Archips; species Archips crataeganus. The sequence continues at coordinate 1,472,053 of OX402071.1, read as the reverse complement.
GTCGCGATCCAAAGCAGACAGAAGAGACGGGGCGGAGACAGCGACGTCTCTTTAGTGTGACTTGCGCCTAAGACTTTGATCAATTATAATAAAACGACGACCGCTTTAGCCTAGTTGGTAGTGACCCTACCTACGAAGCAAGAGGTCCTGGGTTCGAATCCCGGTAAGGGCATTTATTTGTGTGATGAGCACGAATATTTGTTCCTGAGTTATGGATGTTTTCTATGTATTTAAGTATTTATTTATCTATATAAGTATGTTTATCGTCGTCTAGTACCCATAGTACAAGCTTTACTTAATTTGTGACTAGGTCGATTTGTGTAAGATTGTCCCCCTAATATTTATTTTATTTTTTATTAAAAAAAAGCCGTAGTAGTAATTATGCCTATATGGCTTCTTATAATCGTGGGTTCAAGCCTGGACTCACAATTCCGCGTTATTCGGAATTTAAGTGCGAAATTACATTTTTAAGTTATCTTATCACTAACTTTAATTTCCATTGGGTATGTATTACAATACCGAAGTACGAAAGACCGAATGTATTAAAACCGATGTGTATAAAGACCGACACGATTTTTTTCTGAAACCGTAAACTTCTCAGAATTAATGAAAACGGCATTGTATAGAACCCATTAGGTTGGGTTAGGTTAGTTTTATAACAATCTTTTAAAGTTAACTGTTTCAGAAAAAAAACCTTTCGGTCTTTTGACCCATTCGATATTTTTAATACATTCGGTCTTTCGTACTTCGGTATTGTAATACATACCCTTTCCTTTATTGGTTTAAAAAAGGGGAACTATCACACAAATATTTAACTAAAAAAAAGTTTTAGTAAAAACTAACCCTGGTGTTAGGTAACTTGTAACTCTAACACTATTTTTTTTTAAATCAGAAATAAAGTATTTGAATTTGTGGCGTGCCTGTCAACACAATTTGGCGGGGAAAATCGCGTGGTATAGTTAACAAAGAAACTCCTTTACCACCTTAAGGCTCCATGTCAGTTTAAAACATCAAAGGCTACCTTCGCTCACATGTCAATGTGAGAATCGGCCTTATTGCTTTTATACTGATGTAGGAACTGTCATTAAAAATGGTACCTAAAGCACTTACTATACTATCTCCTGTAATTAGTGGTTTAAGGCTGAAAAGTAAGAAACGTTAAAGAGTAGGGCTTGAATATTAATCACAATTTGCATTTCCATTGGAACTTTTCTAGGCAACTTGAATTATGTCATTGTAAGCGAAAAACTATTTCCTTTAACAGTTAATAATTATATTTTTAATTACCATGAACTTCACGATAAAGGAGAACATGGTGCGGAATTCTGCACACACTTGAGAAGGAATTTAAGGCCCTACTGTGTTTTTGGCGCATGTTTTCTAGGGCGTAGTTTTGCTACATTTTTAAAATATGTATTTGTTTTAGTAACAAGATGAAAATACGCAAAAACACGCGCAGTCCAACCAACCTATCTTGAGCCATCGTGTCTCCCCCAAGAGGCCCCACGCCCGAAATCGCCCACCCAAAATCGATTAGCGCGAAAAACTCGGTGGGGCCTTAATAGTGTGTGTGAAGTTCCGAATCCGCACTGGGCCCGCGTGAGTTCTACTTCCCAAGCCTAGCTAGCTTTACTACATACAAAAGGTCCTTGACTTAAGTTTTTTCGACTGCCTAAGGAAGGTTAAGTTTTTGAGCGTATGTACAGTCGCCCAAAATATGGTCTACCACTCTACGGTTGAATTCATTTTGCCCGTCATGTTACAACGAGGTCGATTTTCCCTTGCTATAATATAATGACAGTGACTAAAGACTTCACTCAGAAAAGTCAACCATAGCGATATTTAGATCTCACAGAAACTTTTGTCAAAACTGGTAGTCCACTATCTTGGCCGACCGTACTTATAATCATCCTCATCCCAGCCTGTCTACGTCCCACTGCAGGGCACAGGCCTCCTCTCAAAATGAGAGGGCTTTGGGCGTAGTTCCCACACGGGCCCAGTGCGGATCGGGAACTTAACACACCATTGAATTTCTTCGCAGGTGTATGCATGGTTTCCTCACGATGTTTTCCTTCACCGTAACCGTAAAGCGTGTAACCGTGGTAAATTTCAAATGTAATTTCGCACATAAAATCTGAAAAACGGCCGTGTGGCCTAATGGTTTGAACTGAAGAAAGAAAGAAAGAAAGAAAGAAAATACATTTATTCACAACAACACAAGACACATAAATATTTTTACAAAAAGATACAAAGGCTAAATATAGAGTGTGTCATTGCGGTTGTAAATTGGACACTGACTCAGCATAATGCTGAGGCGTTTATAACACCCCAGCGCTGATTTTCAGCCAGCACCGTATACCTATATGGCCTCGCAAGCAGAGGATCGTGGGTTCAAATCCCGGCTCGCCTCTGCTCTGAGTTTTTGCAATCTATTTTTGGCGAGAAAGATGCTTCAAGAAAAATAATGCAATTGGAATAAATAATTTAAAGCTCTCACCTAAACACCTAAGTTACGCCAAAACACCTCTCACCACTGCCAGAATAACGCGCACAGCAAATGCATCGGGCGAAGAGATTTCCACCGCTGAGCAACGCAAAGCATGACGGGAGTTGACTTAAGCTTATCATTACCACATTTTGCTGTGACTTCAACTTTGCTCTAAACCAGAGCGGTGAGTGAGAATCGATCAATTCATCATCATCATTTCAGCCGTAGGACGTCCACTGCTGGACATAGGCCTCCCTTATTGACACCCAATAGTTACAGTTGGAAGTGACTTCACCAAATCGTCTGTCAATCTCGTTGGTGGACGTCCCACGCTGCGCTAGCCAGTCCGTGGTCTCCATTCGAGAACTTTTGGGCCCCAACGACCATCTGTTCTGTGTGCTATATGGCCTGCCCATTGCCATTTCAACGAGCTAATCCGTTTGGCTATGTCGGTGACCCCGGTTCTTCTACGGATCTTCTCGTTCCTGATTCGATCCCGTTGAGAATCTTCGAGCATAGTCCTCTCCATAGATCGTTGAGCGACTCTGAGCCTATTCATTAATCAGGCCCATAATGAATCGATCAATCGGATTACTTTAATGGATGGCATACGCAATAACATATAACTGTAACTACCCAACCCACACGAACATTATTTAGAGGAAATGGCCGCTTTTTGTTAGGGATGAGGTAACTCGTTTTTATAAAATCTATAGGAGACGATAAGGTACGATTTAGTATTCAAATCTAAATTTTTGAGTTTTAATTATCAGTATCTTCTTTAGACTCGATCAGAATAACATGTCTCTATAGTTAGCACTTTATATTTTGTGTGTTGTGTAGTATTACCAAAAGTTATAGGTAGCACAGTTAACGGTTGCGGTACTCTGAAGATGAGCTCTGGTTGAGTTCGAAATGCGTCAGTGTAGTTTGGTGGTGGTGATAATTGGGTGTGTTTGATTTTGTGCGTATTCATACAGTGTGGAGGTGGAGGAAATGCTTGAACACGCTTTTTTTTTACATAAACGTAGCTATCGTAAGATCGTGGGTGAGCAAAGTAACTGTTTCAGTTCATTAATATGGACCTCCGCAAAGTAACGCCTGATTCAATAAATTACTTGTACCTATTTATGTGTTAACCGGCAGCATCTTGATTGATTAGTGTTAGATGTTAGCACATTAGATGTAAGTAAAATTGTACCGTTTTTTCAACAATATATTTAATATTCTAGCCGACTCAAAGTAACGAGTCATCTCCTCTCGTTAGTGCTTCACGGTATCGGCAGAGGGATTTCAGCTGAGAAATGATGTGTCGAGTTCCTTTGCTTCGAATGCTCTGGCGCACCACACTCTGGGCGGCTGTTCGTGCATTAGTATTAGCGTTAGCTCTGGTTTAAACCGTACTTTGAAATGTTCGATTTATGTGTTGTTTTTCAATCTCCAGCTTCGATGGTTGAAAGTTTATTTTTACTTTTAAATTTTTGAGCTGAGCTATTTTTGGAGCTTTTGGCAGTGCTCCGTCTGGTCTGCCATTATAAAGCCAAGTTAATGACAGTCCCTAATGACCTGAAACAATTACTTTGCTCACCCGCGACCTTACGATAGTTAGGTTTATGCTAGAAATGCGTGTTCATGCAGTTCCTCCACCTCCACACTGTACGAACATACACAAATCACACAAACCCAACCATCACCACCACCAGACTACACTGACGCGTTTTGAACTTTTAAATTTTGAACTTTTAGTAGAAAGACGTCCACTGCTGAACATAAGCCTCCCCCAAGGCTCGCCAAACAAATCGGCCCCGTGCCATCCGCATCCAACGCGATCCCGCAACCTTAACCAGGTCGTCTCTCCATCTTGTTGGAGGCCTACCTACACTGCGTTTTCGGTCCGTGGACGCCACTCCACTCGCACGCTCACTCGCTCGTAGAAATCTTTTTAAATTAAGATAATGCATGTAACATTGTATTTTACTGAAATAAACAGTTTAATTTTTTTTAACTGATGGCCGATGGGTCAAAAAAAAAGGTTTAGGCTACTATACTACAATTTTTTTTTTACTGTTAGAGAGGCCAGACAAACGAACTAGTGGGTTACCTGATGTTAAATGATCACCACTGTCCATAAACACCCGCAGCGCTTTACGCGATGCCAGCGCGTTGTCGGCCCACACACACACACACACATCTTAGGTGGCCATACTTCTAACAAGAGCGCAAACAATTCCTTCGCACTACAAAATCGGTTTCAACACTATCAAACGCAGCCGCTAAAATTCCCACATAACCTAAAAATATTCTCTCCGTATAGAGTCTCCGTAGAGTATATAATAAAGTACCTAATGAGCTAATGCAAATAGAAAACTTGATAGAGTTTAAAAAAGAATTATATAAATTTCTTGCTAATAAAGCGTTTTATACAATAAACGAATATATGACTAGTATTAATTCAATAATAAGAACTGCATGTGCTTAGTTAACTGACCCTACAATTTGTATGCCTCACGGCTCAACATAGTGATACAAGATATTCATAAGACCTCATGTAACTTACCTGTGTTGAACAAATAAACGAATTTGAATTTGAATTTGAATTTGTATATTCAAGAATACCAGTGGAACCAGGTAGGATCTGTCCGGGAATTTTCGAGCTAAATCCCGGAGCGAAGGGTTAAAATGTTTTCCAGCAAGAACTGGAATGTGTATTGAATGGTATTCTGTAGAACTGGTGCAACTGCTATTTGGAAATAGCAAGCTTTGTTTTGTTCAACAACTTCAAGAGCACTTGCGATGCCTTGTTTCTTCTTAAAAATAATATCTGATCTTGGCGTTTTCATATGGGTAAATTCTTATACATATGTATATCGAATTCAACCACGCAATAGACAAACAAGAGAAAATGTGCAGTAAGCTATCGAAGGAGGGTTATTCTACCAACTTAGCCCATTATCAACCCAGCCTATATAGTCAACCAATTTGAGTCCTAGGCCACTATACAGAACCTTGTCGTATTAACCACTAGACAATTACAACGTCAGTGCGGGTCAAAGCAGTATCAACTTTTCGAACACAACAATACAATACATTACAAAATATTCTTTATTGATCACCAAAAACAGTACAGTGACATTACAAAAATAAAAATTCAGATAGACAATAGGCGCTCTTATCGCTAAAAAGCGATCTCTTCCAGACAACCAATTACTTAATTAATAAATATCAACAGACTAATGTAGGTGGCAGAAATAACAGACAAGAGAAACGCAGTATTAGGTACATTAATAGACAACAAACAATAAAAACAATACAAATATAATATAAATTATATAAATAAACAAATACATTCAATATAATACTTATACATACATATACTTAATACAAAATATCAATGGAAAAAAATGTCAAAAGGTCGCATGTGAGAAAAGGATTTAAAAAGGAAATTAAAGAAACAATATAAATAAACAAAAAACAAAAAAAGAATAAAGAAGGGTCAAAGACCGAGGATTACGTCACAACTTGCAATAAACGTATAAAGTATGAACGTTTTCGCTCCATGACATGAGAAGAAAAAGAAGTTTTGACAGACGGCCAGTGACAATTCAAGTTATTAATGCACAAGCAAACTCCTTTCCTATTCATTATAGTTGACACACGTTTACAAAGATCGAGTTTGTCATCGAGACAATACATCATGCAATAATCACTGTCAGAAGATAAACAAAGATTCGATTTGTGGCATTCGAACATGGCGGATGTAGACAGTATATAATTTTGGTATTTCTGTTTCTTTGGCTAGTTGTGGTATAATTCTGATAGTGTTTTATGCGGCGGTTAACCTTAACTGTTACAGTGATCTCAAAATTCTATATTGCTCTCGTGTCTGACATTTTTTAATGCGCAAGTTGTCTCCACGTGGTTTTTGGAATTTTACTATCAAGTTGCAAAAACTACAATTACCGTACAACGTGAGTCGCTCTCAGAGCAATTAACTGATATTGGCACAAGCCTAGTGGCCGCCATTAAGGAAGAAAAGAAAGAAAGATAAACAAATTGGTTTATTTTGACATGGTTCTATAGTGGCCTAGGAATCAAATTGGTTGACTTTACGTCCCACTACAGGGCACAGGCCTCCTCTCAGAATGAAAGGGCTAACAACAACTTAGCCCGCCATCTTCTAATTCCCCACCATTATTATGTTAATACGCTCGCAACTCAAACGAATCCGAACATACTTAGTTCCAAACTTTAAGTCAAAATATAAACCCGCTGTTTGGTGAACTTTAGCAGTTGGGGAAGATAACCGGCAAGTTCGAGAGTTGATTTAATTTGAGATTTCATGCGATTCTGAGCACCAAGTTGGTCTGATGTGATAATGTGGCCGGAATCAGGTTTGGCGACAGTGTTTCAAACTGAATTCATGGAGCGACCTTATGTGAAGTTTCCGTGATCATAATTGATCAAAGCCGTGATCTATATTTACTTACAAAAGAGTAATGTGACTGACAGTACATAGTAATTACCTTTTGGCGACTAAGGTCTAAAAGGAAAAATTACATCACACATCTTTCGGCTGAAATGTTAATGACTCCCGCAAAGATATGTAAAATACCGAAATTCTAACTCAGTCTCGACAGACATCAAAGTTTATCGAAGTGTTCTTCTTACAACGTTTGGTTTAAGTATTTATATTTTGGGGGTAGTTGCAATTGAGAGATCTCTCTCCAGGCAGATGTTATGTCTGGGGCCCGAAGTCCAATGGATGAAAGTTGGAAGTTGTATTTATGCAGCCGAATTGAGAAACTTCGATAGCGTGATGTAGGATTGTAGCAATTAGTTCCTTATGAGACGACTAGATGGCGCTAGTAGTCGCTACATCAGCCCCCCTTTTAGACCGGAGGTCGATACGAATTGCAGTGGAGTGTAGTCTGTGCGTCATGTGGGCGCTTGCAAGGGCCAGTCGCTCAGAGCCTCGTCGGCGAGCATTGTTGTTCCTCTGCTACTTGTAGATGCATGCCTGTTGCGTGACTGCTCGGAGCATTGTTGGCGAGCGTTGGATGATTGATTGGCAAGTGGAAGTAGTGGGAGGAGGATTTGCGAACTGTAGACACCAGGCAGATAATAGATACATGCTAATGGTGCACAGTGCGGTGAGGTGGCTTGCTGTGAGACTGCGTCATCGTCTTGTGTGTTTGAAGGTTGCGATTTTTTGTCCAATGTCGTGGGTCACCAATTTGGGAGTGGTAACCATAGAGAGATCTCTCTCCAGGCAGATGTTATGCCTGGGGACCGAAGTCCAATGGATGAAAGTTGGAAGTTGTATTTATGCAGCCGAGTTGAGAAACTTCGATAGCGTGATGTAGGATTGTAGCAATTAGTTCCTTATGAGACGACTAGATGGCGCTAGTAGTCGCTACAATATTATTTGGAAATCTTCTTCTAATATATAAAAATCTCGTGTCACGGTGTTTGTTATCGAACTCCTCCGAAATGGCTTGACCAATTTTTATGAAATTTTTGCCTATATTTGATAGGTTGTAGGCTATTCTTACACCCCTATTCTTCGCAGACGGAGTCGCGAGCAACAGCTAGTATAATATAAAATTGGAATTAAGTACAAAGGAATTCGGCTGTCAAACTTCACGGTTTACGCAAGCAAAGCCGCGTGCAAACACCAGTTTTTAATATAACCATCTTAACGGTCCTCCCTCGGCAAAGAATGTTAGAATTCTCAAGCCTTAATATATCTGCCGCGAAATTCCCACTTTACTATAAAAGTCGAGTCTGTTTAATTAAAATTCTAATTTTAAGCGCCAATGGCTGCTGACCCCTGGCGTGTGACAAATTAGATGTAGCAGAGCTAATACGATAAAATAAAATAAATAAATTAATATCACGGGACTATTCACACCAATTTATCTAGTCCCAAAGTAAGCTAAGCTAAGCTTGTGTTATGGGTACTAAGCAACGGATAAACATACTTATATAGATAGATACATACTTAAATACATATTAAACACCCCCGGAACATACATTCGTATTTTTCATACAAATATCTGCCCCGACACGGGAATCGAACCCGGAACCTTAAGCTTCGTAGTCAGGTTCTCTAACCACTAGGCCATTTGGTCGTCTAAACGATAGTAGGTCAAGACCTTCAAGAAGGCTGGCTCCTATTCCACCAACATCATTGTCATCGTCGTCGTTCCAACCTATATACGTCCCACAAGGGCCCAGTGCGGATTGGGAACTCCACACATACCATTCAATTTCCTCTCAGGTATGTGCTTCCTCACGATGTTTCCCTTTACCGAAAAACTCAGAGGTGCGAGCCCGGACTCGAACCGACGACCCTCTGCTTGAGAGACCATAGGTCACACCACTAGGCCACTACGGCGTTTTACCACGCTTTCTATACAGGCTCATTGTAAGCGATCACATATCAGTTGTGACCACATGTCGTCTCCATCACATCACTTGCACTTTTGGCGCAAGCCACACAGAGGAGACGTGGGACGGGGGCGCGTCGCAATTGCGGCGCCCCTTGAATCAGTTTTCATACTAAAAGCTAGGCCCCTAGGCCGCACTAAGTCTAAACCGCTGCGGTTGTTAACCACGTGACTTTTTAATCAAGTGAATAATGCAAGTCAATCGGCGAATCCAACTCGGATGGGCAGCGTTCGGGAAACTCCACAATATCTTATCGTCCAAAATACCTGAGTGCCTCAAAACAAAAGTCTTTAATCGTGTGTGTTGCCAGTGATGACATATAGATCTTAATATGAAACGTGGTGCTTAATAACGTGGTGATTAATAGGCTCAGAGTCGCTCAACGAGCTATAGAGAGGGCTATGCTGCTCAGAGTTTTTCTACGGGATCGAATCAGAAACGAGGAGATCCGTAGAAGAACCGGGGTCACCGACATAGCCAAACGGATTAGCTCGTTGAAATGGCAATGGGCAGGCCATATAGCACGCAGTACAGATAGCCGCTGGGGCCCAAAAGTTCTCGAATGAAGACCACGGACTGGCAAGCGCAGCGTGGGACGTCCACCAGCGAGATGGACGGACGATTTGGTGAAGAGCGCAGATACAGGGTGGATGCAAGTCGCTCCCAATCGTTATTATTGGGCGTCAATGAGGGAGGCCTATGTCCAGCAGTGGACGTCCTATGGCTGAAATGATGATGATGATGAATTTAAGTGGCCGCACTGGCGGCTTAAAATTTACTTGATGAAAAAGTCACAGCGTTAAAAACCGCGGCGGTCTAGACGTAGTGCGACCTAGCTCTTAATTAGGAGTGCACGATATATATCGATGTTTCAAAAAATATCAATATACGTACGCGATATATCGTTTCAACCCGATATTATCGAATCATCTAGTATCGATTGACTGTATATCGATATATTTCATCCGATCCGATATACCAAATATCGTGTCCGATTCCATTTATTTGAGGTGTCCATACATTTAGTTCATAATTTAACTACAGCAAAGTACGAAAATCCAAAATTTTATCAGACCAATTTCAACAATTGAGTAAATGCATTATGTTGTCCAGCATTAACTAAGCTTGAAACACTAATTTTGTATCACGTTCAAAATTTCACCCTGTATTATTATAAAGACTTGTTGAATAGGTACAAGTAATTACTTACGATATCGATATTTTTAAAGTATCGATATATTTGTTCGATATATCGCAAAGTATCGATACAACAATACGATATATTATATCGAAAAATATGTTGATATTTTTTTTACATGAACATCCCTACTTTTAATGTATAGAAGCGTCGCCATTAAAAGCAGACAGAAGAGACGGGGCGGAGACGCGGCCTGCAAAAAAACGACGCGGACTGCGACGCGCCCCGTCCCACGTCTCTTCTGTGTGGCTTGCGCCTTTGACTTCGTCTGCACTTTTGTCAGTTGGAATAGATGTCAATCACGGGTCAGTTTTACGTAAAAAAAACACAGAACAATCACCCATCCGCCATCTTGCATTAACTACTAAGTTTAAAACCTTCTGTCGCACCCATAACGGACTTCAGGGACAACTTCCTATAATTAAAATTCTTGATCAAATTGAACTTGTTGAAACTATGCGCTGTATAATTGATATTTCGTGACCCAGTTCTGGCGGAGATAGAATAAATATTGTTTTAATTATATACCACTCGCTGTTGCTAGCGACTTCGCCTGCGAAGACTCGTTCTGACATCTATAATAACTTTTTAGTGAATCTGTATGTGTCTAAGTCTTTGTGCTTTGATGCAATGTTTGAAATAAAAAATCCTAATCACACTCCTGAGGAAGACCACCAACGTACTGTCGTATGTACAGTCAAGGAAACTGAATTGCGTAACAGGGTGGAACCTCTTCACAGTTAGTTTCCCGATGATTTCTTTGGCAGATGTAGGGAATGGCAACATGACATTTGTAACGAAAAGGTTCCATCCTGGACACAATTCAGTTATTGTACGTTAGGTAACATCTATTCTCCTTTTTTTATTATGAGAGGGAGGCAAACGAGCAAGCGGGTCATCTGATGGAAAATGATCACCACCGCCCAAAAATATCAACAACTCGAAGAGAATCACCAATCTGTTGCCGGCCTTTAAAGGAACTATAAACCCTTTTCTTGAAAGCCCCGATGTCATAGTTGTCTGGAAACACTACTGCCGGAAGCTGGTTCCACAGTTTCACTGTGCGTGGCAGGAAGTGCCGAATAAAACGTACAGTGGTAGACTGCCATTCATCGAGATGGTGACGATGGAAATTAGACTTTCGGCGGGAAGTGCGATGGTGGAATTTTGCAGCAGGCAGCAAATTAAATAATTCTTCAGAGCACTCGCCGTGGTAGATCCTATAGAACATACAAAGAGAACCTACGTCCCTTCGCATGGACAAGGAATCCAAACGATCGGAAATCGATGACTGATCACTATATATCTTGGCGTTCCAGCCCTATAGGCGCGACTAACTCGCTACGCGCTCGCGACGAAATCCTCACGCATTCGCGGCAAAATCATTGCGTATTGCGTGCTCGCTTCGCTTGTGCAAGTTCGCAAATCGCCAATGTGATAGGCTCTTTATGTATATCTTTAATACTAAGAGATACAAAAGAACCCTCAGTTTCCCGATCACGCTTCACCGTTTTTTAATTCTCTGCCGTTGTTTAATTAGTTTTGTTCCGGTCAATAATTCCGGTGGCCATTTTGTAGTCATTTTATAGTTTTCTTTTAATGTCCCATTAACTTGGATCTTCGCTGCCGACCTAGTACATGGAATGCAGGGGTTTTGCATTGCATTTATATGCATCAACTATTACGGTATTATTGAAACTTAGGTTCAAATCCAGGCTCGCGCATCTTGAATTTTTCTGAACTTATGTGCTAAATTACATTTTTAATTTACTAATTATGTGTTCGTGCCGTGGTGGCCTAGTGGTTTGACCTATGGCCTCTTAAGCAGAGGGTCGTGGGTTCAAATCCCGGCTCGCAACTCTAAGTTTTTGGAATTTATGTGCGAAATTCAATGCGAAGAAATTCAATGTTGTGTGTGAAGTTCCCAATCCACACTGGACCCGCGTGGGAACTACGGCCCAAGCCTTCTCATTCTGAGAGGAGGCTCTGCAGGGGGACGTATTTATAAGCTGGGATGGTGATGATGATGATGATGAATTATTTATTCAGCTCGGAGAGTATCCATACTTAAAATAGCAGTGGTCAGGGCACATTGCTCGTAGAACCGAAGGCGGATGGGGCACCAGGTTCTACTCGTAGAGTGGCGACCGCTAATTGGAAGGCGTGGCATGGGAAGGCTCCCAACAAGATGGACAGACGATCTTTTAAAGGTCGCGAGGATTACTTGGACGCGGGCAGCACAGGACCAATCGTTCTGAAACTCTTTGGGAACTACCTTTGTCCAGCAGCAGACGTCTTTTTAATTCAATTAGGTAGGTCCGGGGTAGGAATGAAGGGGAGGAAGCGCCGGAAGATGTGCTCCTTCATTCCTACCCCGGACCTGCTGAAGAATTGGACGATCTGACTCCTGACGTAGCTGCCTGGCTTAGCAACCTCAAAGCTGTTCTCTGATTGCCCTCATATTTCTAATGCCATACGATTAATAATAATAATTAGGTAGGTCCAATATCGAGAAAGAGGTCAATCGACAAAAACGACGGCTCTGAAATGTGTCTAGTACCCATAACACAAGCTTCGCTTAGCTTACTTTGGGACTGGGTCAATTGGTGTGAATTGTCCCGTGATATTTATTTATTATTTATTATAACTGAGTTCGAGATCTCGGCTATTGGTGTGTCGAGACTGGCCGAGATCTAGACCGACACCTAAATCACGTCCAAATAATGTTATGCCAGCATCAAACTAGTGTTTTAGTTGTAAACTCCAGTTTGCGTGTAGAGTCCACAGCCTTTGTCATTGGATGCCTGGTTTACAAATTATACTAGGGTACAAGTTGGCGGGTGGAGTAAGTTATGCTATAAAAGCGATTAAAAATAATATTTGCTTCAAATATCGCTTCAAATAAGACTTTGTTGTAGTTCGTGTGGTCTCAGCGCTAACAGGCTATTAAAGCAAAGAGGTTAGTGGACGTTACATGAGATCGAAGAGCTGGCAGCTTACTCGGACAAAGAATTAGACTAGCTTTTCAAAAGGGGAACGCTGCCAGTATCTTCGGAACCTTGCCTGAACGGGCTCTTTTTCATAATGTCTTTTAGTTTCTGCATATACATTCGAAGCAATGCCATGGTGTTTGTGAAGTTCCCAATCCGCACTTTGCGCAAGGGAACGACCCAAGCCCTCTCATTCTGAGAGGACTGTAACCAAATAATGGGACGAACATAGGCTGAATTGAAAGGAGAGACCTTCGTCTGATAATCATCATCATCATCTCAGCCTATATACGTCCCACTACAGGGCACAAGCCCCTCTCAGAATGAGAGGGTTTGAGACGTAGTTCCCACGCAGGCCCAGTGCAGATTGGAAACTTCACACACGCCATTGAATTTTCTTTTCAGATGTGTACAGGTATCCTCACGATGTTTTCCTTCACCGTAAAGCTCATGGTAAATTACAAATGTAATGTTTCATTATCACCATCATTTCAGCCGTAGGACGTCCACTGCTGGACATAGGCCTCCTTCATAGACGCCCAATCATTACGGTTGGAAGCGACTTGCATCCACCCTGCGGCTGAATCTGTGGCCTTCACCAAATCGTCCGTTCATTTCATTGCTAATCCAATTGGCTATGTCGGTGACCCCTGTTCTACTATGGATCTCCTCGTTCCTGATTCGATCTCCTAGAGAAACTCCGAGCATAGCCCTCTCCATAGCTCGTTGAGCAACTCTGAGCCTCTATGTAATATAACTGACTGATAACGATACTTTCCAAATTCACTTCGCATTTCATACTCACCCCGCCGCTCCAACAATAACCGCCGTATCTTCTAACTCAAACCTATTACCCTCCAATCTAGGAACTAGTTCAAAGTTAGTATAGTTTCGGCGCTCAGTTATTATTGGGCTTCAGTAGTGGCACAAATTCTGCGGCCTGCGAGCCACATGCCTTGCTTATTTAGTGCGGCTAATTTTAACCTACGTTTGGGATTTAAGATAAATAGATACAGACCTTATTTACAACAAACAACAGAGCTCAAAGATAGGCTTACACAGAAAATTCACAAAAATATAAGGAAAAATTCGTCGCTAACTTCTAGACCAGTGATGGTGGAGGGGTAAACACGCAGCACGGAACGCTGAGGACCTGGGTTCGATTCCCAGCATTGGTCTTTTTTCTGGGGTTTTTTCTGTGCATCTATATTTCAGTTTGTATTTAGTTTGAAATATATGGTTTCACGGGATGACCGTAAAAGTAATAAAAAAATGAAGTTGAAAAAATAAATAGAAAAAGATACTTCATACTTAACTTGTAAAAATATATTGATTTATACTAATGATTAAACTATACTCTAAATTAAGAGCCATGCGGTAATTTCGCAAATATGCGCAATGTACAAGCGAGCAGAGAGCTTCCATGTTCACTCTCGCACTCGGCCTGTCTCGTCGAGAGTGTACACCCGCCATTATTTATAGTACGAATTTTTTGAGGTGTCCCGATCTCGCTAAGAGGCCACCTTTCGAACAAAGCCATTGTATTCTATTATGTCCTCAAGTGAATAATCCTCAGTTTAAAATGAACGCCAATATATCTAAGATAAAATAGCTCATTGAAATAACCACTTTATTATTTACAGTAGAGAGCTCATTTTAATTGAAACATTGTTTGTTTTGTTTGTTTTGGCTGCATGTCTACGATGCATTCAATTTTGAAAAATATTATCTGTCAACAAAGTTTCATTGAAAATGAACTCTCTATAGTAAATATAGGTAATTAAGTCGTTATTTCAATGAACTATTTTATCTTATATAGCTGATACCCGCGGCTTCGCCCCCGTTCTATTTTTTCTAAAATTTATTTCATACAAACCTTCTCCTGACAGTAACAAACGTAACAAAAAAAGAATTACCTAATTTGGTGCAGTCAATCGAAAGACAAGTTATGCGCGTACAAACATTTTGGTCATTCATTTTTATTTATATAGATAGATTTCTGTTCATTTTAAACTGAGGATTGAGCACTTGAAGACATAATAGAATACAGTGACTTTGTTCGAAATGTGGGCTGCTAACGAGATCGGGGCACCTTAAAAAATTCGTACTATACTAATATTTGTTGACAAACATACATACAAACACGCCTCCTTCTCAGAAATGGGGTAGGCAGAGACTATTTGTTTCCACCTGTTACGATCCTGATCTATCCTTCTCTTCGTGTACTCTTGACCTGATTTTTCTTCACAACATCCCCAATCTGATCTTCGAATGTCTTTCTTGGTCTCCCCCTTCCAACATCATCAAAAATTGCAAATTTAAAATTACAATGAGCAAGAAAAAGTAATGTTTAAAATTAATATTTTGGCAAGAAACAGTTTAGTTTTTATATTCGCCACGATTCCGCGAAAAATAGAGTAGAATAAGATTTGTAAGTGAATCCTTAACTTGCCACTTAGCTCGGGTCGCAGTGACTTTTTGTTAGAGGTCGGGAAGGAGTCATGCGAGATGGAACCAGCTACAATCATTCATGTTCATCAATATGGACCTCCGCAAAGTAACGCCTGATTCAATAAATTAAAAAGTTTAGTTATATTAAATACTTTAGATATATTTAATTTAATGACAATGTAGATCTGTTTGAAAAAATGGGATCCCTTGGTTTCGCATAATTTAATAAGTTATAATGCATCATACTTCATAATCAACGTTAGTCATACAGTGGTTTATTTCAGAAATTCCGAAATAATACTGTACTGATTATGAAGAATGATACATTAGGACTTGTTAAATTCTGCAAAATCATAAAAGACCCGAAAAAAATATACCTTGTTGAGTTTCCTGTTTAAAAAAAGGTATAGGTACCCGCCATCTAATTACAACAATAATATATCATCCTAATCGTTTAGCCGTTTTGGCGTGAAAGAGACAAACAAACACATCCCCGCGAGCACGCACCCACGGACATACACCTAAATTTTCGCATTTATCTATACATATAATAAATCTGTAACAAGTCGGTGTCTGTACATTGAAGATATTTGAGAACAACTGTCACTAGGGCTATTTATTAGCGCAATAGAACCCAAAACAATGATTTTTAGAATTATTGTCTGTTTGTCTGTTTGTCTGTGCGTTTGTGCGCGCTAATCTCAGAAACGGCTTAACCTAGAAGGATGCGGTTTTCACTGATATGTTGGTATTTTCTTGGATTAACATTTAGTGTTTGTTTCATTTGAATCGGTTCACAAATAAGAAAGATACGTCTATTTTAAGAATTTATCGAACAGGTTTTTTGTTTGAACGCGCTAATCTCAGGAACTACTGCTCCGATTTGGAAAATTCTTTCAGTGTTAGATAGCCCAGTTAGATAGGGCGGGTTGGGAGCGGTTGGGGGGCGGGTTGAGAGCGGGTTGGGGGCGGCTTGAGAGCGGGTTGGGGGCGGGTTGGGAGCGGGTGGGGGAGCGAGTAGGTAGCGGGTTTGGGGCGGGTTTGTAGTGGGTTGGGGGCGGGTTGGGGGCGGGTTGAGAGCGGGTTGGGGGCGGATTGGGAGCGGGTTGGTTTATTATGAAGTTTCACTTCTTCCTGAAGGATCTAAGGAGAGCTATAATTGATGAAAAAGCAAATTGGATAAAAAAATAAGCTGCCCAAATTACTAATTCCACGCGGACGGAGTCGCGGGCAAAAGCTAGTAAATTATATATCATTAAGATTTGTCAACCACAGTTTATGTTTGAATTGTGGGTAAAATGGTTCCAACGGAAGACCAGCGTCAGCTTCACGGCCGACATCATGCTGAGTTGGGACCATTTCGTGATAATTTTGCGTCTGTTACCGTTTTTATTTGTTAATTTTTAAGTTTATATCACGAATAAATATTTTTCTTTCTTTCTTTCTTTCAATTTAAATAGTCCTAAAATATGTCTACAGGGTGTCTAGTAAAGCTAACCCTAGTGTTTCCTAATTTTACTACACCGTGTTAAGGCCAGTGACGATGACGATGATAATTGGTTGGTTGGTTATGCATTGCATAGCGCCATTCAAACAGCAGACAACCCGCGCCTACCCTCGAGACCCTAAAAAGGGTCTACAACTCGATAGATTCAAGGTCTTACCAAGTTTCAATATAGCTTTTTACTTGTTCATTACACACCACACACATCGCTTGTAGTAGATGGGGCCAAAACGTTCTCTATTGACGTCCTCGGATCGGAAAACGCAGTGTAGGTAGGCCTCGAACAAGATGGAGCGACGACTAGTTAAGGAAAACAACGCAAAGTTTTACAAAAATGGCGCGTCCGTAATGCGCATGCGTAAGTTTTGTTTTTAACTTCGGTTCGACGTGTTCAACCAAGCACTGCGATTTTTTCGAATAAATAAAAGGTGGAAATCATTAAAATCTGAGGTAATTAAATTACAGTACATAATAATTACAATCAATTTTGCAAATTCATTACTTAGTTTTGTATATTTATACATTTTTCTTCGTATATGTCGATATTTTTTATTTTTGTCATTTAAAAAAACTAAATCAACTGCTGCTTTCACTTGATCGCATACAGCGCAGGGCGTCCCGAGTCGTCGGCAACCCCTCACTCTCCGATAAACTCGATCCTCTTGCTCTCCGCAGAGACGTTAGCTCCCTTTGCGTGTTCTATAAGATCTACAACGGGGAATGCTCTGAGGAACTCTTTGACCTCATTCCAGCTGCGGGGTTCCATTACAGATCCACCCGTCGTAAGCGTTCATTTCATCGTCATATGGTGATGCATGGCAGTTTTCGACGGTGCGTTTTAAGCGGTCTTTTTTGCCACGAACTTGCAAAATCTGGAACGAGCTTCCCGCTGGGGTCTTCCCATCGAGTTACGACCTGGGTGCCTTTAAGAGGCGAGTGTACAATTTTCTGCAGGGCCGACAACGCACTGGTATCGCGTAAGGCGCTGCGAGTGTCTATGGACAATGGTGTTCATTTAACATCAGGTGACCCATAAAAAAAACTCTTTGCTTGTAAACTTTTAAAATGGAGAATTAAAGAAAACTGTAAAAAATCGCACTAGTGCGGTAAAATGAACTTACGAGCCATGTATACATCCTTTGAAAGTGAATTTTTCGAGCAAATGTATTGAAAAAGTATTGTATGGGACAATGAAATTAATCGTAAAGTCCCTAATAAACTTTTAAAGCTATTACAGGGGAAAATTTTCCCTATATCACTAGAAATAGTCCAGGGATAGTCTCCCAATTTCCGCAGTAGGTTAAGCAGGATTTATGGACCTTAATTAATAGCCTGCCAGAGTGGCCTTATTGTGAATGGGGGCCTTATTCATTAGAAGGGATTTGGGATAGGTACGTAATTTATTCTACATCCTGTATTGTGTATTTTTGAAATTATTTGAAGAGCAACACATTCAATGTCTCACAGTACAACCTTACCAAAGTAACCTCATCATCATCATCATCATCCCAGCCTGTATACGTCCCACTGCAGGGCACATGCCTCCTCTCAGAATGAGAGGGCTAGGACCGTAGTTCCCACGAGGGTCCAGTGCGGGCTGGGAATTTCACATACACCATTGAATTTCTTCTAGGTATATGCAGGTCATGGTAAATTACAAATGTAATTTCGCACATAAATTCCGAAAAAACTCAGAGTGTGCGAGCCGGGATTTGAACCCAGGACCCTCTGCTTGAGAGGCCATAGGTCAACCGTGGCCACCACGGTTAGCACCACTTTGACACTCGACAATTTAGAGAAGGATTGGTGCAATACTTAGGCTGGGGTTTGTTATAATAACGTTAAATAGAAGAAAGAAAGAAAATAAAGAAAATACATTTATTTACAACAACACAAGACACATAATAGTACATTACTATTGCAGCGGCCACGAAATAGGGGATTGCCGGCCGAGTAGTAATAGATGGCCGAGTGTTAACGAGGCCATCTAGAGATACGAGGCCGGCAATCCCTGTTCGTGGCCAAGGCTTGTATAGTGCTTTTCTCAAATAAATCCAAGGAAATGATACGAATGTTCAACTTATATATTCATATTTAATTCAAATTGTTTTTTTTTTTGATTCCCGCCAAAATATTTATTTTCCAGCAATTTATTTGTAAGCTGTTCCAGTTAATGTTTTTGACGCAAAATCTTGAGATGATTTATATTTATTCAAAAATTACGACCTTATTAATAATAAATTGTTAACAATAAACGCCAATCCTTATTTATTTTATTGAATACCTGATTAAACCTAGCCAAGTAAGATATTAAAAAGTAAATTCACAAACTAAATTTTTCTTAATTGGCAGTATGTCATTGATAGTCAATAAAAGAAAATACGACCCACTAAAACAAAAGACAATCTCTTTGCTGGCCTTGGCCAGCAATGTTTGTATGAAATTCCATTATTGTCGTCTAATTTGAAATTGGAACGAATCTTCCTCAACTGCTATACAATGACATACTTCGTGTTCTATTGTCACGACTATAAGGACCACATTTCCTTGGATGTTTGAGAAAATATTTTTACAAAAAGAACAATACGATGGCTACAGATAGTGTGTGTCAAAAATAAGTCAATAGGTTTGGATATCGTATGTGATTAAATTCTAGGATTTTATATAAGTACTCTATGAGAAAACACGAACCTTTACGGTTAAAACTGTGACGTCCCGAGTGACAAAGTGGAAATAATCTTACTGTAGCTCCATACTATTAGTAACAGATTCTGCGCAATACTTGAAAATTACCCATACAATGTATGTATGACCCGCGCACTCCCGTATTTACTGTTACCACCGACATATTTCAAATACGCTCAACAAACTCTCCGTTTTAAAATAATACAAAGATTCCGCAATTGTCGGCACATACATATTTCATGAAGGGGGGCTATCCTGAAACTGTGCGGAACAGATGGTGGAAATTTTCACTTCATTGACTTAGGTTTCCGCTTAACGTTTTCTGTGTGAATTTCCGCAGGGCTGCCCCGAGCACAGGTGTGGCATTGTTATTGTAGATCTAACTTATATCATGCTAGCTTTTGCCCGCGGCTTCGCTCGCGTGTACTATGAGTATTCCAAAGAACCAAGATATCAAGCAAGCAAGTATACAGGCAAGCAAGCAAGCAGGTCCACAATTGACCGAGAAATCGGTGAACATACCTACATAAAAAAATTCATAAAGTGGAATGCATAACCTCCTCCTTTTTTAGAAGTCGGTTAAAGTGCCCTTTGCGGCCTACTTAGGTACAGTATAAACTTATGAATTTTGAAGTTTTAGCTTTCTACAACCAGTAAAACGCAAAATCCCGTTTTTTTCCGTTCCCGTAAGAATTTCGGGAAATGTTTTCTTAATGCTCCCCTACACTCCCCAAGGAACCCACTTACCAAATTTCAGCTTTCTACGACCAGTAAAACGAAAAAGCCCGTTTTTCCCGTTCCTGTGGGAATTTTGGAAAGTCCTCTCTCAATGCTCCTCGACACTCGCCAAACAACCTACATGCCGAATTTCAGCTTTCTACAACCAGTAAAACGAAAAATCCCGTTTTTTCCCGTTCCCGTTGGAATTTGGGAAAGGCCTCTCTCAATGCTCCTCTACACTCTCCACGCAACCTACATACCGAATTTCAGCTTTCTACGACCAGTAAAACGAAAAATCCTGTTTTTTCCCGTTCCCGTGGGAATTTTGGAAAGTCCTCTCTCAGTCCAGCTCTACACTCCCCAAGGAACCCACTTGCCAAATTTCAGCTTTCTATGACCAGTAAAACGAAAAATCCCGTTTTTCCCGTTCCCGTGGGAATTTTGGAAAGTCCTCTCTCAATGCTCCTCAACACTCCCCAAGCAACCTACATGTCAAATTTCAACTTTCTACGACCTGTAAAACGAAAAATCCTGTTTTTCCCGTTCCCGTAAGAATTTTGGAAAGTCCTCTCTCAATCCAGCTCAACACTCCCCAAACAACCTACATGCCGAATTTCAGCTTTCTACGACCAGTAAAACGAAAAATCCCGTTTTTTCCTTATCCCATGGGAATTTTTAATTACCTACATCTATGCCAAATTTGAAGAGTCTAGTAATTATAGTTCATAGGATCCCGTTGAACTGAATATATAAATCCCGTTGTTTCCTTATCCCGTGGGAATTTTGAAAAATCCTGAAATTAATGTTTTAAATAATGTAATACCTACTTGTGTATCAAATTTGAAGAGTCTAGTTGTTATAGTTACTGAGATAGGGTCACTCGGAATCGAATATATAAATCCCGTTTTTTCCCTTTCCCGTGGGAATTCCCAAAAATCCTTCCTTAGTGGATGCCTAGATTGTATAAGGTATCTATGTGCAAAATTTCAAGTCTCTAGGTCCAGTGGTTTGGGCTGTGTGTGACTGACTGACTGACTGACTGACTGACTGACATATCAACGCACAGCCCAAACCACTGGACCTAGAGACTTGAAATTTTGCACATAGATACCTTATACAATCTAGGCATCCACTAAGGAAGGATTTTTGGGAATTCCCACGGGAAAGGGAAAAAACGGGATTTATATATTCGATTCCGAGTGACCCTATCTCAGTAACTATAACAACTAGACTCTTCAAATTTGACAAGTAGGTATTACATTATTTAAAACATTAATTTCAGGATTTTTCAAAATTCCCACGGGATAAGGAAACAACGGGATTTATATATTCAGTTCAACGGGATCCTATGAACTATAATTATTAGACTCTTCAAATTTGGCATAGATGTAGGTAATTAAAAATTCCCATGGGATAAGGAAAAAACGGGATTTTTCGTTTTACTGGTCGTAGAAAGCTGAAATTCGGCATGTAGGTTGTTTGGGGAGTGTTGAGCTGGATTGAGAGAGGACTTTCCAAAATTCTGACGGGAACGGGAAAAACAGGAGTTTTCGTTTTACAGGTCGTAGAAAGTTGAAATTTGACATGTAGGTTGCTTGGGGAGTGTTGAGAAGCATTGAGAGAGGACTTTCCAAAATTCCCACGGGAACGGGAAAAACTGGATTTTTCGTTTTACTGGTCATAGAAAGCTGAAATTTGGCAAGTGGGTTCCTTGGGGAGTGTAGAGCTGGACTGAGAGAGGACTTTCCAAAATTCCCACGGGAACGGGAAAAAACAGGATTTTTCGTTTTACTGGTCGTAGAAAGCTGAAATTCGGTATGTAGGTTGCGTGGAGAGTGTAGAGGAGCATTGAGAGAGGACTTTCGCAAATTCCAACGGGAACGGGAAAAAACGGGATTTTTCGTTTTACTGGTTGTAGAAAGCTGAAATTCAGCATGTAGGTTGTTTGGGGAGTGTCGAGGAGCATTGGAAAGAGTACTTTCCAAAATTCCCACAGGAACGGGAAAAACGGGCTTTTTAGTTTTACTGGTCGTAGAAAGCTGAAATTTGGCAAGTGGGTTCCTTGGGGAGTGTAGGGGAGCATTAAGAAAACATTTCCCGAAATTCTTACGGGAACGGAAAAAACGGGATTTTGCGTTTTACTGGTTGTAGAAAGCTAAAACTTCAAAATTCATAAGTTTATACTGTACATAAGTAGGCCGCAAAGGGCACTTTAACCGACTTTTAAAAAAGGAGGAAGTTATGCATTCCACTTTATGAATTTTTTTATGTAGGTATGTTCACCGATTTCTCGGTCAATTGTGGACCTGCTTGCTTGCTTGCCTGTATACTTGCTTGCTTGATATCTTGGTTCTTTGGAATACTCATACGTAAAAAATCTTTTAATTTAATTTAATAATTTAATATATATTTTTTCTCTCATTATTTTTACGTCTGTTTTCCTCCACGTGCCAGCCCTGGCCACACGTGCTGTTTTATCGCATCAGATTAGAAGGGTCTGGGGCGTAACTTCACTTTATTTATTCTCGTTAATTTGATCGAAATCACGCGCCGAGAATAGCCCCACCTTTAAATCTTATTGCTTTGGACGGAATTCGCGTCAAATTTTAGGGCTCGGCTCCAATTTGTCGGATATGAAGCCTATATACGATAAAACCAAATCAATAAAAAAAAAATCAAATCGTTTATACTGCAAGTACTTAGACAAGATGTCACTTTTTGACGTGACTGACAACGTAAATAAATAAATATAAATAAATCGATGAACGCCGGCTGCACGCACGAAAAAAGATGACGCAATGTAACGTACATGTACGTACATGTCCCGTACAGAGCAGTGAAGGCCAGGATGTACAAGAGAGCAGCGCGCGCCTGCCAGGATGTGCAATCTTCGTACTAGCGCTCGGATAATTTATAATGAGGGGTGAGGGGGTGCGGGGTTTTAAAGGGGGAATGAAAATTTCATTGATTTTGCCGTAGGATGCACCGTTTTCAAGATATTATTAAATGAACTAAAACAATTACTTTGCTCACCCGCGACCTTACAATAGTTACGTTTATGCAAGAAATGTGCGCAAAGTAATTGTTTTAGTTCATTAATATGGACCTCCGCAAAGTAACGCCTGATTCAATAAATAAGATATTATTTGACAAAACACCGGTTCTCGTACGATCACCGAGGTTAAGCAACGTCGGAAGCGGAAAATACTAGCCCTCCGTCCGCAGCTTCGCCCGCGATAAATTATATTTCCCGTAGGAAAAGTATTTTCCCGCGGTAAAAAGTAGCCTATGTTACTCAGTGATAATGTAGCTTTCTACTGACAAAAGTATTTTTCTCAAACATGCTATGAAATTTTGACGTTATGTTCCTTAAAATACGCCACGAACTGTCACGTTGCAGGTGCGGCTGGACGAGAGGTCAATAATGGAATTTCATACAACATTGCTGGCCAAGGCCAGCAAAGTGATCGTCTATTGTTTTATGTGACACAGCACCATGACGTTTAATAGGTCGACGTGGTCGACGTGGATGGATGGATGGACGGACGGATGGACGGACGGACGGACGGACGGACGGAGGGATGGATGGATGTTGATGGATGGATGGATGGATGGATGTTGATGGATGTTGATGGATGTTGATGGATGTTGATGGATGTTGATGGATGTTGATGGATGTTGATAGATGTTGGTTGATGGATGTTGATGGATGTTGGTTGATGGATGTTGATGGATGTTGATGGATGTTGATGGATGTTGGTTGATGGATGTTGATGGATGTTGGTTGATGGATGTTGGTTAATGGATGTTGATGGATGTTGATGGATGTTGATGGATGTTGATGGATGTTGGTTGATGGTTGTTGATGGATGTTGATGGATGTTGATGGATGTTGGTTGATGGATGTTGATGTATGTTGATGGATGTTGATGGATGTTGTTGGATGTTGATGGATGTTGATGGATGTTGATGGTTGTTGATGGATGTTGATGGATGGATGGATGGATGGATGTTGATGGATGTTCTTGTTCATGGATGTTGACGGATGTTGATGGATGTTGATGGATGTTGATGGATGTTGATGATGTCGTTGGTGATGGTGATGGTGATGGTGATGGTGATGGTGATGGTGATGGTGATGATGATGGCGGTGATGATGGTGGTGATGATGATGATGCATGTTTGAGAAAAACTCTATACAAGCCTTGGCCACGAACAGGGATTGCCGGCCTCGTATCTCTAGATGGCCTCGTTAACACTCGGCCATCTATAACTACTCGGCCGGCAATCCCCTATTTCGCGGCCGCTGCAGTAATGTACTATTTGAAATCGGTGCAGTAGTATTTAAGTTTATACGTTACATAGATATTATGTAGATGTAGATTCAAGCACTATTAAAATTGTCATCCATTGCCAATTCATTGATTTTCCCGTATCTCTTTTTATCGCGAAGTATAAATTGGTATCCATTGTTCCCCTGCGTCTCACACGGTTTTTAGACAAAGCGGACAATGACCCCAATCACACGATCCCCGGGAATCCCGGGATGGACCTCAAACTTTTATCCCGAACTGAAAGTTGCCCTAAAACAAATTTAATTACGGCAAGTAGTGCTGAATGGGCCTAATACGTTTCGTATTGTGATGGATTTTATGACGAGCTTTGTTGGTAGTAACTTAACTAGCTGACGCGTGTGGCTTTTCTCTCAAGGAGTCTCAAGGAATTTATAAGCTTTTAATCTGGTCTTACTACCAAGCAACAGGGATGTTGCGGGTGTAGAATTTTCGAAATTTGGATGTAAGATTTGGTAGGTAAATACATAGTTAAAATAACCAAAAAATATTCATCATCATCATCCCAGCCTAAATACGTCCCACTGCAGGGCACAGGCCTCCTCTCAGAATGAGAGGAGTCGGGCCATAGTTCCCGAATTCGATCGAATTTCTTCTCAGGTGTATGCAGGTTTCCTCACGATGTTTTCCTTCATTTATTATTAATTTACTGCATCAATAAAATTTTTGCAATTGGCTAAGTAAAGTTTTTTGAAGAGGTGCTAATTATATTTTTTTTCGACAGTCGGCGTTCTGGAGATCGAGAAACTGCAGCTGTTTTATTTTTATCTCCTATTGTTTACTGGAAATATTTTTTTGAGTGTTCGAGATGACATTTGTGAGATTTTATGGTTGACAAGCCGTTCGTGCTCAGAACTTAGTAGAAACAGAAAAAAAAACCGAAGTGAACTGTTACTGCTGTCGATGTCAAATCGTTTGCGTTTCGTTTGCTTTGCGTTTTGGTGTGCTCAGTGTGATTTTTTGATTATTTTTATCGACCTTCGCATAAAATCCGGACTTTCAATTTTACCGCATTTCTCCACGACCTAAGTATGCACGATAATTGGATCACGATTGAATACTTTCGATCACTATTTTGGAACTGCTTCTTGGACAACGCAAAGCAAACGAAACGCAAACGGTTAGATTTCATTTGACATTAACAGAAGCGACAGTAGAATTCGTTTTTTTTTCTATTTCTTCTTAGTACTGAGCACGAACCGCTTGTCAGCCATAAAATCTCACAAAAGTCAATTCGAACACTTAAAAAATATTTCTAATAAATAAAAGGAGATAAAAATAAAACAGCTGCAGTTTCTTGGTGTTGAAGTCGACCACTGTCGAAAAAAAATATAATTAGCATCTCTTCAAAAAACTTTACTTAGCCAATTGGGGATGTCTAATTTTTGCAACTCGTTTTCTGTAGTTATTTAATTTTAATATTATGTAATTAATTTATTTTATAACAAATAAGCAATGACCTTCATTTGACATTGGTGTAAATTGCGTGACCGGTTCAAGTCGTACTTTATTATGTGTGGTTAGAAATTCTTTACAATTTACGCGTGGATTATACTACGGAGTTTGATTTGGACCCGCTGTCTGACATCTAGCACTTTGACAGTGCCAGTAAAGTAACACAGTGTATAGTGTACCACTACGCAAAAAATAATTAAAGGGGTTGCCTTATCGTACGCATTTAGATAGATTTAGAAATTTGGCATTGTGGGAGCCCTCAATTATAATCTGACGTCATCAACTAAAATAGTTTCAATAATTAATTTTGAAAAAAGTTGAGAAGTAAATGACAAAATATTGAAATTAGTTTCTTATAATTGACTTTTCTATACAAAAAAAATATAAAAACCACTGGTAATTTTTTTTAGACATTCCCAATTATTGTTATCTTTTTAATTCAATTATAGTGTTCCATAGTAAGTATGTCGTCCGATATTATTTTGACGTAATTTTCATCTGTCAGCCGCCCCTTAAATTATGAGCCATACAACATACAACGCTGCGAGTCCGGTGAAAAAACGGTCCGTTGTCCGGTGAAAACAACGGACGTATACGAGCCTGAACGTATCAAAGTCCAATTCCCACGCTTGAATGCAAATTCCATTAATGCCATAGAACGAATCACGAGTGTTAACACTACAGGTAAATTACCCTTAATCTGGGGAAACTACGATACGGGGTAACTCGGATTGGGTTATAGTAGGTAATTTATGGCTGTTAGGCAATTTTACGGACACGCTCTGAATAACGAAGTGTTAGGGTGTTAGAATTGCGTGGTTCTTGCAACGAAATTTATGCTTGAACAGTCGGCGCCGAAAGTTGCGGGAACACTTTTAAAGACTCCGTAGCCGACGAATGAAATGAGTGACGAACAGGACTTTCTCAATGTCACTAAGCTGGACATCCGTGTGACCGTCACAGAGGTATATCTCAAAAACGGCACGCCCAGGATAGAGTTCCGCATCCGTTACTTGTACTAACTATCTGTATTCAACAAGTAATATTTTTCTTTACGAGTATTATAGTTAAATATCATATATAACTACCGCGGACTGGCAAGTTCAGCGTCCACCAACGAGATGGACGGACGATTTGGTGAAGGTCGCAGGTTCAGGGTGGATGCAAGTCGCTTCCAACCGTAATGATTGGGCGTCAATGAGGGAAGCCTATGTGTGTGGGGCTAAAATGATGATGATGAGGTCAGGCTACTATTTAAACAAACTGCTAATAAATTCTGAAAATCTTAGAGGTGTCCGGCCCGAACCCACGACCCTCTGCTTGAGAGGCCATACATCAAACCTCTAAGCTACCACGGCTTTTACATAGGAACGTGTGAGTTAATTAAAAACTTGTAATAAAGATACGTTAATTAGTTTTTCATAGAAAAAGCTTCAAAGTGGATACCTAGTAAAGACCTCCTATGCAAACAACTTGTCTATTTAAACAAGGATGTGTAAATAAAAGCTACAGACTGGAATAATGGTGTACAGTGCTGTGTTACAAAAAAACCGGCCAAGTGCGAGTCGGACTCGCGCACGAAGGGATCCGTACCATTATCTATAAAAAATTACGGATTACGATTTATGACGTATTAAAAAAAAACTAATTACTAGATATATTTTTTTTAGTTGTATCATTCTCTTATTTTAGAAGTTACAGGCCCCCCCTGACATTTTACCACTTTTGAAGTGTCTTTCGCGCAAACTATTCAATTTAGAAAAAAATGACATAAGAACAATATCATTTTTGAAGACCTATCCATAGATACCCCACACGTAAAATTAGATGAAAAAAAAATTTTGAGTTTTGTTCTAAGTACGGGGAACCCCCGAAATTTAATGTTTTTTTTTCTATTTTTGTGTGAAAATCTTAATGCGGTTCACAGAATACATCAACTTGCCAAGTTTCAACAGCATAGTTCTTATTGTTTCGGGAAAAAGTGCTGTGACATACGGACGGACAGACAGACAGACATGACGAATCCATAAGGGTTCCGTTTTTTGCCATTTGGCTACGGAACCCTAAAAATACGTTATTTAAAGTAGCTAAAAAAAATTGGGAATTTATCCCTCAGCACTGTACACCAACCGTAACCAGTTCGAACCGCTTTTCGCCAGCACAGTTCGGTTCGACCCGGTAATCCGGATTAGAGTGGGCCAACACTGAAATATCGCAGTATTTACAGGTACCCGGAAAAATAGTGGAAACCTAGACTAAAAAACCGGCCAAGAGCGTGTCGGACACGCCCAAGGTAGGGTTCCGTAGCCATTACGAAAAAATCAAGTAATATTTTTCTAAGGATTTCGTATGTGTACGGAATCATCCAAGTTTAGGTATGTTTTATACCTTAGTCTACTATTTACTCTTAAACTACAAATAAATTCCAAGCAATCTTAGCCGCTATAATTTTCCTAGTAAATTTGATATATTTACTACCCTTCTGAATTTTTTCAAATTTTTCCACCCAACAGTTTAGATTTTAGAGGGGGGGGACGGCCGATTTTAATGAAAATTTTCACTTTAAAGTTGAATATTTCGCAAACAGATCACTGAATAGAATTATCATGTTAGCAACCCCGCAATGATTTTAAAAGACCTATACAAAGATACCCCACACTATAGGGTTAGCCGAGAAAAAAAAAAATCACCCCCACTTTACGTCTGTGGGAGGTACCCTAAAAAAATTTTTTTTCCTTTTTTTTATTTAATCACTTTGTCGGCGTGACTGATATACATATTGATGCCAAATTACAGCTTTCTAGTACTAACAGTCTCTGAGCTTAGCCGCGGATAGACAGACAGACAGACGGACAGACAGACAGACAGACAGACAGACAGACAGACAGACAGACAGACGGACAGACATGGCGAAACTATAAGGGTTCCTAGTTGACTACGGAACCCTAAAAAGGTAACTTTTTTAAAAAGAGAATGACACTGGCTGTCTTTTTTTTAATAGTTGAATATATGAAATATATGATAGGATATGGAATGAATGAAAGAGGATTATACAGAAAATATTGTGTTACGGACGGACAGTATTGACACGTCAATGAACCATAGTCATCATCATTGTTTCTGAGTTGATCAGAGAAGTATAGCTGGAGCTGAGAATCGAACCCAGTTCCCGGGACGCGGGCTTTACTCATCATCACCATCCCAGCCCGTATAAGTCCCACTGCAAGGCACAGGCCTCCTCTCAGAATGAGAGGGTCTGAGCCGTAGTTCCCACGCAGCTCCAGTGCTGATTGTGAACTTCACACACACTGTTCAATTTCGTAGTATGTGTGCAAGCTTCCTTGCGATGTTATCCTTCACCGTAAAACTCATGGTAGGTAAATGGCACATAAATTTCAAAACTCTTTTTTTACGGGTTATTGTAGTAATTGAGAAATTTAAATAATTACGTTTCTTTTCCGCAATTTAAAAGAAAACAATTAATTCAATTCACCGTACAGTTGAATTCACATAAAAAAACTGGCAGCGGCCCAGCATTTGAGCACCACTGATCAATCACCAGTCAGGGGCTATCAATCTTTTCCTGCTTTGTTTTTTACCTTAAATACGGATTTACATACTGGCAGTTCAAAATCCAAAAAATCCTAAGCGAAATGTTTATGAAGGAGAAATGAGAGTAATTTCAAGGCGCTTAGGTATTTTTTGTAATCGTCGTGTTCTGTCGCTTAGGAGTTCTTGCCTTTCAACCGTCCATACGTATTAAATTCAAAACGGGTATTGTATTGTCGACTTTATCGGCTTTGACATAGAGCTCCTTGACAAACGAATGAGTTAATTAATTAAAATGTGCGTTGAGTTGGTGTTAAATATGTATGACGATTATTAGAAAATTGAAATTAAGTATATTATTAGAATCGATTTTGTTTAAATTCACTTTATCCGGTAAGTAGCGAAATTTTTTTCATGAAAAATAAAATATTAAGTGGTGAAAAATTTTCGTGTGTATTTTTATTTTATGTAAAATAGATTAGATGCGTTGCCAGTCTAGAGGGCTGAAATAGAACCCCTGTGCCACTATTTATTTATGCAAATGATCAATTTGAACAGATTTAAAAAGTCTGTTTGCAACTTGTCTGTTTATTGATAAAGATGAAAAAAAATAATCTAAACAAGTATTCAACGCGCTGTTATCTTTGTTGCAGCGACCCGCTCGACGCCGGACAACGCCACTGTGCGTCACGACCTGGCGCTTACGATATCTCGCTCCGAGTTGGGCGGGGAGCTGAAATGTTCCGTACACTCCGACGCACTCGAGGAGCCCATCATTAAGCGGGTGAAGCTAGATGTTCGAGGTGAGTGTTCCATAAAATATTTTTCACTTCTCATGCTCTTAAAATGTTACTTTAGTCTCTGCATATCGGGACTAAAGCTCTTTTTTGATCTCTAGGGATTAAAGTATTTTTTTTTAATTTACTTTGGAAACTGTTCAGACTGCCAAACACGGTGTTTGTGAATGGAGGATTATCGCCATTTTCAGTGACTGGACATAGACTATTGTAAAGCCTTCCACAGACCGAAGCGCGCTGCAGACGCTCCGTGACATCGCGCGCATGCCTCGCGCTTCGGTCTGTGGAAGCCTTTAAGGCGTGGAAATAACCTCAAAATGACAACTGTGCAATAATGCTTAAAATAAAAAGATTTAATTTCGTGAAACATGATAAATGAGTGAATCTATTTAATTATATTAAGGATGAATTAATTTTATTATGCAGACCTCTAGTCCAATTAGTTTTAAAATAGTTTTCTAGTTTGAATCTGATGGCTGAATATGCAAGCATTTAAAGCGTCACTAGTCACTTTACAAAATCTTAATATATAAAAGAAGAAACTGACTGACTGACTGACTGACTGACTGACTGACATATCAACGCACAGCCCAAACCACTGGGCCTAGAGATTCAAAATTTGGCATGTAGGTTCCTTATAAGGTCTAGGGGTGCACTAAGAAAGGATTTTTCAAAATTCACTCCCTAAGGAGGTGAAACGGGGGTCCAAAGTTTGTATGGGGAAACAAGATTAGTTCGACTATTTTATTCGAAACTTCACAGAAGTACTCCTAATGATAAATGAGTAAACACGTGTTTCAGGTTTTTTGGGAATTCAACCCCTAAAAGGGGGGAAAGGGGTAACAAAGTCTGAAAATGAACATGGGTGTTGTTTCTATGGTTTATCGGGTCGCTGGTTATGAAAACAACAGCGGTTTTAAAATCCGACGTGGCATACGTAAAATACCATCTCCCTGGATGGGGTGCGATGGGGTTGAAATATCTAAATAAACTAAATGACTGTTGATATATCAACGCACAGCCCAAACCACTGGACCTAGAGACTTGAAATTTTGCACATAGATACCTTATATAATGTAGGCATCCACTAAGGAAGGATTTTTGGGAATTCCCACGGGAAAGGGAAAAAACGGGATTTATATATTCGATTCCGAGTGACCCTATCTCGGTAACTATAATAACTAGACTCTTCAAATTTGATACACAAGTAGGTATTACATTATTTAAAACATTAAATTCAGGTTTTTTCAAAATTCCCACGGGATAAGGAAAATTCGGGATTTATATATTCAGTTCAACGGGATCCTATGAACTATAATTACTAGACTCTTCAAATTTGGCATAGATGTAGGTAATTATAAATTCCCATGGGATAAGCAAAAAACGGGATTTTTCGTTTTACTGGCCGTAGAAAGCTGAAACTCGGCATGTAGGTTGTTTGGGGAGTGTAGAGCTGGATTGAGAGAGGACTTTCCAAAATTCCCACGGGAACGGGAAAAAACGGGATTTTTCGTTTTACTGGTCGTAGAAAGCTGAAATTCGGCATGTAGGTCGTTTGGGGAGTGTAGAGGAGCATTGAGAGAGGACTTTCCAAAATTCCCACGGGAACGGGAAAAACGGGATTTTTCGTTTTACTGGTCATAGAAAGCTGAAATTTGGCAAGTGGGTTCCTTGGGGAGTGTAGGGGAGCATTAAGAAAACATTTCCCGAAATTCTTACGGAAACGGGAAAAAACGGGATTTTGCGTTTTACTGGTTGTAGAAAGCTAAAATTTCAAAATTCATAAGTTTATACTGTAAGTAGGCCGCAAAGGGCACTTTAACCGAATTCTAAAAAAGGAGGAGGTTATGCATTCCACTTTATGAATTTTTTTATGTAGATATGTTCACCGATTTCTCGGTCAATTGTGGACCTGCTTGCTTGCTTGCCTGTATGCTTGCTTGCTTGATATCTTGGTTCTTTGGAATACTCATAGTACACGCGAGCGAAGCCGCGGGCAAAAGCTAGTAATTATATAAAAGAAAAAAAAACCGCGGGATAAAGTTTTTTGCTAAGTACACATATAGTATTTGAATTTAGAACAGATGTCCATTATTCGTATTGAGCGATCGTTGTAAAAAAGTAGTATTGTAATTTTGTATGAAACCCGGTCGTTTTTTTTCCTCGCATTCAAAGTGAAAAGTAGAGTGTTTAACGCAAGACTAAACAATCACAATGACACTCGAATTATAGCCACCCTCGCTGTGCTCGGGTGGCTAAATATCTTGTGTCATTATGACTTGTTTTAGTCCCTTGTTGAACAATCTACTATTTTTAGGTAATTTTCTACAAGACTGCAGAAAAAGAGCGTAATAATTTCATGGTTTATATCGATACCTATCTTACTACTTAGAAAAAATTACTTTGTGTAAAGTGAACTCAAAAAGAAGACGTAAAAGAGCTCTTGGCGACCTAATTACAAAAATAATTGTTCGATTTTAATTTTGATTTTACCAATATTATAAATGCTGAAGTTTGTACTAATGGATATTTGTTGCTCTTTGACGTTAAAACTCGTTTCCACTCCATTGAATTTCTTCGCATATATATGTTTGCCTTCACCCTAAAGCTCATGGTAAATTTCAGATATGATTTCGCACGTAAATTACGAAAAACTCAGAGGTACGAGCCCGGGCTAGAACCTACGACCCTCTGCTTGAGAGGCCATAGGTCAAACCACTAGACCACCACGGCTTTACTAGCGATATTTGAATCATAACAGAACTATAAATTAAAAATTATAAAAACCCCCAACCCAATTAAGTCTAGTCTAGTCTAGTCTAGTCCGCTGCATACAAAAAAGCTGATTACTTTAAAACTTCTGGACCAATTTTTATGAAACATGTCTAAAAACTATCGCCAAAAAACCAGCTTTCAAATAAAAAAAACCGTATCCAAATCGGTTCACCCGTTTAAGAGTTATGATGCCACAGACAGACAGAGACACACACCGTCATCA
Organism: Archips crataeganus; assembly: GCA_947859365.1. Taxonomy (NCBI): domain Eukaryota; kingdom Metazoa; phylum Arthropoda; class Insecta; order Lepidoptera; family Tortricidae; genus Archips; species Archips crataeganus. The sequence goes on along the minus strand of OX402071.1, from coordinate 1,438,416 downwards.
TCATCAGCCTGTATTCGTCCCACTGCTGGCTACAGACCTCCTCTTAGGTTAAGATAACTTAGGATTAGTGTCCGACCGAAACACGATTTTTAGCCGAAACCGAAACCGAAACCGAATATTCGGTTTTTTTCTGATTTCGGCCGAAACCGAAACCGAAACCGAAATTTTTGAAGACGTATCATATCAAACAATATATTCAAAATTACTGTACAAATCGTAAGGAAAAGGTTATTGCAAGGATTTCTTATATGGGAACAGTTACTTTTTTTGTTAAAAAAAATAAAAAACGTTTATTTTTAATGAAAAATAACTTGGCATAGGTATTATATTATTCAAAACAAACAACCTATTCTTATCACGTCTAAACTAAATTCACAATCCTAATTTCAAACGTATTGTTCATTAATCACAGCATAAAATGCAGTAACAGATTCTAAAAAGTAAATAATGATTTAATAAATAAACAACATTCACCATATTTTGTCGCGCGCTATGTGGTTCTCAAACAAACTTCACAAACTGCATGCATACTACTATCGCTGGTCCCAGCTGGGCCGGCCGCCGATGCATTACCTATACCTACCCGGCCGAGCGTGCCCGAATTAAGCCGAGCGCTCCCGATGCGAGAGCCGCGAGAGGCCGCGAAGTAATTTCGGCCGGCCGAAGATTTCGGCCGGATTCTGGCCGAAACCGAAACTTCGGCCGAAATCACTTTTTTGGCCGAAATTGGCCGAAACCGAAACCGAAACCGAAACTTCGGTCGGACACTACTTAGGATATATTACCATGCGGGCCCAACCTGATTTCGAAATCACAGACCACTCAATTTCTTTGCAGATGTATTTAGGTTTCCTCAAGATGCTTTCCTTCACTGAAAAACTCAGCTAAATCCAAGTTCCAAACCCACGACCTTCTCCTTAAGAACCCATAGATCTAACCACTAGGCAACAGTTATTAAAAAACTTACAAAAATATCCAATTGGATAACACCCGAATCTCAACCTCAATAACCTCACATAATCACACGACTAATTCACTGTATCACGAACTAGTACCCCAATTACACTTGCACAATAAAAAGTTCATCCAATTGGATAACTCCCAAATCTCAACCTCACTAATCTCACGTAATCTCGCGACTAACTCTCACTGTATCAGTAGTTCCCCAATAAGTATTAGCGCAATAAAAAGTGTTCATCCAGTTTTAACGTGGGTTTAGCCCAAAAAATGTCGAGTTAAACTCTTTTTGAGACGAGTAATCCGCATTATTTCACTAAGAGTTCATCCAATTTGATAACGCCCAAACCTCAAATTTACTAATCTCACAAAATCTCACGACTAATTCAATGTATCACGATCTAGTACCCCAATAACACTTGCACAGTAAAAAGTGTTCATCCAGTTTAAACGTTGGTTTAGCCCGAAACATATCGAGTTAAACTCTTTTTGAGACATGAGTAATCCGCATTATTTCACTAAGAGTTCATCCAATTAGATAACGCCCAAATCTCAACTTCACTAATCTCACTGAATCTCACGACTAATTCATTGTATCACGATATAGTTCTCCAATAAGTACTTGCACAATAAAAAGTTCATCCAATTGGATAACTCCCAAATCTCAACCTCACTAATCTCACGTAATCTCACGACTAACTCAGACTGTATCAGTAGTTCCCCAATAAGTACTAGCGCAAATAAAAAGAGTTTTTCCTTATCCAGCTCTATAATTGCTGCCATTAATAACCCCGTATCTTGCTTAATGAAAATTTATACGCTCGCGAAATTAAAGTGGAAAAAGTCGATGTAAAGGGACAGTTGGCTTAAGATGTCCTGAGGATTCGCTTCATTATATTATTAATAGCGAAGGATATTAATTACATTTATGCGGAAAACTGGGACTTTTATGCTTGACACATATTTGAAAAAGCAAAGATTCGTGGGTTGAAACTCGAGCTCGCCTGAGTAAGACGTACCAATGCTCGACACCTCAACGCCCAGTAGATGACGTAACTGTTACCTCTCTTACTATCACATAAGATTGAAGGTGCCATGTATTAGGTCAGTGTCGAGAAAGGGACGTTTGTTTACCTTATTACGGAATTTACGTGCGTAATGTTTGAGTCGCCGGCAATTGCTAGAATTCGTATAAGTTTTAAATCATCTTTTAAGAGGCGTTAATTATAGTGTTAATTTAAAGTTAATTTTATTATGTCATGTATTTATTAAACAATTAAAGCCCATTTTGAACTTTATAACCTCCTTCTTGAAAAATGTACCGAGTTGAAAAAACTTCATGCTATCCTACCCTTAACCGTTTAATCTAAGACTTACAACGCTGCTAAGCAGATAATAAAAGCAATGGAGTGCAAATAATTACATTTTATTTTCACGAGCACTGCAACAAATGGAACCTTTCCTTGAGAATTATAATTCCCACTCTTCCTACCAACGTCTCCTATAGGAGCCAGTTTTTAATACAACCCTCGGCACCGGGCACTTGAGAGACAGCCTTCGCTTTGTGAAAGAAATTTACTTTATGATTGCTGATATTTTTTTCCTTTGTACTCCCTTTTTCTTTTGTTCTTGTGTTTTTGTGATAATTATTTTGTCACAATTAATTCTGTTTTATCTCACGAAAAGGAGTTGTTTATTCGTTTTTTTTTACTCCCTGATTATTTTGTAATTGTAGTGTTTCCGGAGCGGTCGAGTAAAGAAAACGTAATATTTTTTCTCAAAAATGACTTCTTTCTTCTTCTTCTTCAGCTTTTCTCAACCTTTTCGGTGTAGGCCTCCTTCAATTTTTTCCATTCGTCGCGACATTGAGCCTTTCGGGTCCAATTTAAACCAGCAACCTTTTTCAAATCGTCCTTCCAGCGCATTTGTGGTCTACCCTTCAACTCAAAAATGACATCGTACGTAAATGATGAATACTTGATAACCACTTTTACTCGGGTCATTCACACAGTAAGAAACAAAAGTGGTCGCTTCTGTGGACATTAAATTAGCGACACCGAGCGAGATTTATTTAATGGGCCGAAAGTTGGCCAGGCGTCCCTCACGCTGATGTAGATTTTGACTAATAAATATAAGTTATTTACCCTTAGCTTTTCATATATCTACAGGAGAGACGCGAAAGAAAGAATGTGTATGTCCCACTACCTTGGGCCAAGAGTCAAAGCCAAAGTCAAAGTCAAAATTGTTTTGTTTGTTCTAAGTATACGTACACGTAACACCTAAGCAGGGGGTTTCACTCCGCAGTTTAGGTATGTTCGGCCGGCGCTCCTCCCGGGAGGAGTATGGCAGTAGGTTGTCGCGCGGCCTTCAGTTCGCACGCTAGCCGCGTCGCGCGTAATTAAGCATCTTTTTTTCCTGTGATTTTTGCAACAAACAATGACTTCTAAACGATATTATAAATAACTTACTTACATACTAAAGGTAGTTTACTGAATTAATACACACTGTTATCTTTCTTGATTTATATACCTACCAAATATGGGCGAGTGGGAACCCTGTGCCCTTGGTTTCGGATCAGCGGTGCCCAACGGAATATGAACGCTCGTATCACACGATAAGTTTTAATTTCGCGTGCACGCAGTAGGAGTAGGAAAGTTTTTATACCTAAAGTTGACCTTTGTTCGAGAGTGATCCTTCTGTACGTTAGTACTATTACTTATTCTGTGACCTAAGCACCACCTTCAACTGTATAAGGCCCAGGTGCGGCCGCACTTGGAATACTGTTCTCATCTCTGGGCAGGGGCACCCCAATACCTTCTTCCATTCAACGTAGACCAGCTTGACTTGTCAGTGATCAGTCATTGATTACCGATTGTTTGGATTCCTTGTCCATGCGAAGGGACGTAGGCTCACATTGTGTATTCTATAGGATCTACCACAGCGAGTGCTCTGAAGAATTATTTAATTTGCTGCCTGCTGCAAAATTCCACCATCGCACTTCCTGCTCAGTTCCATCGTCACCATCTCGAGGAATTCCGTATTAAACTCAAGAACCGAAATTTTTTGACTTCGGCCCTTATTGCATTCAGCAGGCGATACAACTAAATATTCTTTGAAATTTCAAGCGTCTACATGTCACCGTTATCACTATCGAGCAAAAACGAGCCCCCCTAAATATTTATTTTATTCTGTTTTTTTAGTATTTGTTGTTATAGCGGCAACCAAAATACATCATGTTTGAAAATTTCAACTGTCTATCATGGTGCATGAGATACAGCCTGGTGACAGACGGACAGACAGACAGATAGACGGACGGACGGACAGCGAAGTCTCTGTAGCAGGGTACGGAACCCTAAAAGACATTGATTCAGTAAATTTACTCGCTTCCTCTCGGTAACATTAATAAAGCCCAATCGATTCATAAACTGTAACACCCGATGTTCGCCAGATCATCCAATTAATGTAAATAATGCCCCGTCCCTCGTAAAGCCCCTGACTCGCCCTGGGTTATGCTAAGACTGTAATAATCGGAGATTAGCATTGACTTAGATTGTTTTGCCTCAGAAAGTTAATCGGTTTCATTTTTTCACCCTTTTATCCGACTACAAAGCGGGAATCGTCTCAAAGCTTTTTAGATTAGAGTAAGTAATATTTTTCGAGATTTAATCACGAACTAATTTTTGCTATTATTACCTTTTTTATTTTATTTAACCTTTTCAACGCTCTTTCAAATACAACAGCTCTCACTCGTACGCCATGACATCGGAATGTCAAACGCGAAATTGAACCCTACCGAAATGCATGTGGGTAGATATCGCTCTGCACGCCGTGACTGATATTATCAGTTGTTGGCGTAGAACCTGCGGTGCTGATATTGACGTCGAAAAGGTTAAGAAAAAGAAAATTAAGTATACATATGATAACAAATAAAATAATTATGAACAGCGAGCGAAAATAGCGAACGATTTATCTGTCCCTGATTGTAGCAGGCTTCCAGCGCATCATCATATAACCTAGAATAATACCTACTTAACCTTTTGACCGCCACGCATCGTTTTTGTTTGGAACAAAATTGATTCTTATGCGGATGCGTGTAGGTTTAATTTTGAATTACCGTACTTTCGTCTATAGCCGACGCTGGCGGTCTAAAGGTAAAGGGTGAAATTTTGAACGTGATACAAAATTAGTGTTTCAAGCTTAGTTAATGCTGGATAACATAATGCATTTACTCAATTGTTGAAATTGGTCCGATAAAATTTTGGATTTTCATACTTTGCTGTAGTTAAATTATTATGAACTAAATGTATGGACACCTCAAATTTAACAATGCTAATTCTAACAACTGGGTAAGTGCATTATGTTGTCCAGCATTAAGTAAGCTAGAAACGTAGGTGAAACTTAAACTAACGTATCAAGTTTAAAATTACACCCTGTATATTAAGCTGTTATTCTATGGTCTCACAAATAACACATACTGTTCTAAACTACCTAGGTACTTATTTTATCTAACATCATAATTGATTTTATTACCTCAACGTCTCTAAACTTTTGTAAAACTAATTTCTTCTGAAAATATGGTAAGGTAAACGTACCAATACTCGACACCTCAACGCCCAGTAGATAACACCCATCGGTCACCTCTCTTACTATGACATAAGATTGAAGGTGCCATGTATTGGGTCAGTATCGAACATAGGGACGTTTACCTTACGTAAAAACGTTATTTAAAAAGGATGACGGAGAAATCTATCTGAATGTATAGTCAGTCAAAAGCATTCTACAGACGGCTAGATACTTCAGTCGATCGTAAACATAACCCAACCCTTTGTGCGTGGTCGGGTTCCTCCTTTAATAAACTCGAGACAGCGGATAGATTAGTTGCCGGAACTAACATTGAAATCGAAAATTGGGCAAGTCCCGACATCAACTATCGCTTTATTGGATGCTGTAGCTTGAAGGGACGGACTGGTAAACTATTCATTGACAACTAATACCGGGTACGTATCAAAATATATATAACGGCGTGGGAATAATGGGAATGCTTTCAGGGTTCGTGTCGTCGCCCTGGTTGACGCCACTATACCCACCACCGCCTGAATCATCCATACCTAAGGCTTATGTTACCTCTTAGTTACGGATCTAGCAGGATAATTATTAAGTAGAGATAAACAATTAAGGAGAGACAAATAAATGAAAATTGATAAGAATACTCAGCTTTGTATTTTCTTATGGCGCTCCCTCGATACACAACCGTCCAGGTCAGGTGCTCCGCAAAAAGTGCCCGACCTGGCATCCGTTTCAATAAGACGAAACCTCAAAAAGAGGGAGCGAACTGTCACTTGGTTTGTAGCGTCCTTATTGGTTGCAACAAACCAAGTATCGTGATTGGTCGTCTTGTTCAAACGTCACAAAATAACGAAGTTCTTTGACAGTCTTATTTATTTTAACTATCACCTTTTTTATTGTAATTTAAAACTGAAAATCGCATTAATGACAAATAACAAAACACTGATTATTTGTATTTCAGACTTGATCTAGACTAAGTCAAATTAAACTCTTAATTAATTAAAGCAGTAACAATAAATGGCGCCACTGAGCTGCGCACAGAAATGGAACTAGTAGCTGAATTCTGACCTATTGGATATTGATAATGTTCGAATTAACTTCTATTTAGACAGTACTTAAATATTCTAGAATTAAAATAAATTCAATTTTGATGTCGTTGCGCCGATACGGCCGTTCTGACAGGCGGTGCGCGCTCTGCACTGCACTGGCCATTGTCTGTAAAAAGAAAAGTTATCTGAGCTAGGTATCCGTAAACAGGCATTACCTAGCCGTCTATTTAACTATGTGACCCACGATGTAGAGTCACTCAACTGGAACTGATACTTATTCAAGTTAGGGCTACTAAGTAGTGGCAAACCTAGCAAAATAATGTTTGCTAGACACATTTTTAGTTTAGTTATTTAATTATTTACTTTATTATTTAGTTTTCTGTCACTGAGATTTATACAACAGTGGCGAGTATACACATGCACATAGTTTTCATACAAGTGATACTTATGATGCGTAGAATAATTTAATCAAAAATTCCATATCAATTTTGCTGTTAGTACATTTCCATAATGTCCAACATTATTATTATTGTTTTCTAATATTGTTGTTCGTCTCACTACGACAACAATGCTTTACAAGGGAGTGATGCTGTGCTCTGGGCTGTCTTGTAAGCCGTGGTACACAGGGGAAAAAGGGAAATTGTGAAGGTCGATGCTGTGCTCTAGGTTTTTTTTTAAAACCGTGGTACACAGAGGCTCTAGAATAAAATAATTTTAGGAAATATTTATAACTTTATAAGAATATGGTTTGATGCTGTGCTCTGGGCGGTCTCGTACGCCGTGGTACACAGAGGCTCTAAGGAAAAGGTGGGATCGATGCTGTGCTCTAGGTCACGTGACCGTGGTACACAGGGGCTCTAGAATTGGAATTTAAGGAAATTAAGATACCAAATGGTACTCTGCATATAACGTAAAATGTTATTTTCTGAGCTTTTAAATAAACAATGAGTAAACGGTTTGTGATTGCTGGTTAGAGTTGCTGTAATTTACAGACATTACGAATGGCTTTAATTATGTAAATAAACTGCACAGGAATCGAACCCATACTGTAAAGATAGAGTAAAGTATTAGTAGAGTAAAGGTAAATAAATAATTTGGGGACTCACATATCTTAACATTTTTCGGTGTCAGATGAATCCGTCCGAAGAAAATCGGCGGTGTGTGGAGTGTGACTGCACCCTGGTCGTGGGGAGCGCGGAGTATGCGCGTTGGTTTGGAGCTCAGCAGATGTGAAGTCTTGCTCATGCGCCGATATGGCCGCCTGCTCGCTCGGCTGCGGGGCGCGGCGCAGCTGGTCATGCGCCACTTTGCGCGGCCGCCCGCGGCCGACCACTTTCTTCACCAAGTAGCGATCGTGCTCCAAGACTCTGAGAACTTCATAAGGGTCACTAAATTTGAGGTCTAAACAGGTCTGGTTACGGGGATTATTTTTGATTAGTACGTAGTCCCCTCGTTGAAAATGAACAATTTTTGCCTTTGTCTTGTCGAACCTTTCTTTGTCCTTTTGCGCAGCAGCAGTGATGCGCTGACTCACAGCCTGTTGCAGCAGATCCACGTCGATTGATTGTTCATCGATGTTGACTAGGTTTAAAAGTTCTGGGGGCACGCAGTGCTGGCGGCGGGTGAGCAGCGTGAGTGGGGCAACGCCAGTGACCCGGTGCGGTGTACAGTTCATTGCCAGCTGGAGGCTATCTAAAGCAGTGTGCCAGTGTATGGTTTCGTAGTTTTTAATAATTACCAATGCAGTTTTCAGCGTGGCCATAACGCGCTCTACCTGGCCATTAGCTCGGCTTACTCCTGGCGATATAGCGTGAATGTTTATACCATACCTGTCGCAATAAGTTTTAAAGTCTCCAAGAAACTCGCGGCCTCCGTCCACTATTATTTGTTCCGGAGTTCCAAACAGATGTACTGCTCGCTTCAGTGCTGCCAGTGTGCTAGAGGGGTTTTTATTAACCACGTAATGAAGTAACACGTATTTAGAGAACGAATCTATGGTAACCACCACATATTCGTGCTGTCCAGTAGTGCCCAATTTACCGGTAATATCCATGTGGACAACTTGGAATGCTGCCTTCGGTTTCTGGATCGGATGGAGTTCAGCTTGTACCGCTCCTGAAGGACCTTTCGAAGTCCTACACACTATGCAGTTATCGATGAAAGTACGAACGATCGTACTCATTTTGTCAAACCAATAAGAGTCTTTTACCTTTTGCAAAGTCTTTTCCCATCCTGCGTGCTTGAGAGAGTTGTGGTAGCTGTTGATGAGACTCCACTGAAAAGCTTTCGGGACCACTACAGTGTTGACTTCTCCCAATGCAGGAACAGACTGGGAGCGTTTCAGGACACCATCCTCCATATTATAGTTGCTGATAGACTCATTACGCCCCAGTGCATCTATTATAGGACGTAAAGTGTGATCACGGTGCTGCTCTACCTTTAGCCAGTCTAGATCTCTAGTCATGATATTGACTTCCATCGAACTTGGGTTTCGACTGAAAAAATCAGCGTGTTGCAGCCGCTCTCCCTTTCGATACTCTACCTCAAAATCGTAATTCTGAAGAAATGACCACCATCGGTACACGCGAGGCAAGAGTTCCTTTTTGTGTTTGGAAGCTTTAAGAGCATTACAATCTGTAATTACCTTAAATTTGCGGCCATACAAATATTGGCGGAAGTGTTTTATAGCTCGTACTACAGCCAGCGTCTCGAGCTCGTACGAGTGGTACCTGCTCTCGACGTCGGTGGTGCGCAGGCTCATGTAGGCCACGGCGTGGCGCCGGCCGCCCAGCACCTGCACGAGCACGGCGCCGTAGCCCAGGCTGCTGGCGTCCGTGTACAGCTCGATAGGCGCGTCCTCCTGAAATATGGTTAAAACAGGAGAGCCAGTAAGATGCTTTATAATCGTGTCACGCGCCTCTTCGTGCCTGTGATTCCATTCCCATTTGGCCCCTTGTTTAGTCAATTCATATAAAGGAATCATTACCCGAGAAAAATTTGGAATAAAGCGTCGAAAATAACCAGCGAGACCGTTTAGCTGTCTCACCTGCTTTACATTGCTCGGGATCGGTGATTTGACGAGAGCTTCGATTTTACGAGGGCTGGGACGAACTTCACCGTCCGATATAACATTACCCAGGTACTCAATGGATCGTTTGAAAAATGCTGACTTTTCCACATTGATCGAGAATCCAGCTTCCTGAAGCGCGATTAAGATCCTCTCTATGTTAGATAGACCTTGTTGGAAATCTGCGGCTTTGCTTAAAACGTCATCGACATATACCTGAGCGACTCCAGCGCTGCCCAGCAGTGGGAAGAGTGCCCTGTTGATACACCGTTGATACACCGAACACGCGTTGCTGAGTCCAAACGGCATCGTCAGATATTCATACAAACCGTCGGGCGTGACGAATGCAGTCTTCTCTATCGATGCTTCAGCGATAGGGATCTGATGGAATCCTGCTGCCATGTCGAAAGTTGTGTAGTAGTGTCCGTTTGCAAGTTGGTCGATCTGGTCGGATATTAGTGGAAGAGGGTAGTGGTCACGAAGTGTATTAGAGTTTAACTCGCGGAAATCCACGCATAAACGATCGTCACCGTTCTTTTTCTTCACTAATATAATTGGACTCGAAAATGGAGACTGACTTTCCCGAATAATATTGTGTTCTAGTAAGTCTTTAATTATATTACGAACTTTTTCACGTTCTACAGGGCTTAAACGGTACGGCCGTCGCTCAACGTATTTATCGGGATTTTTCAATCTAATCTCCAGTTGCCCAGTCTTAACACGAGTGGTTGGGAATCCTCGAATAAATAGGTGAGAGTACCTATTTAATAGAATTCGCAACAAATCTATCTCGTTACTGTCAGTGAGGTCACAGTCAATTTTGTCAAAAATCTCGTTGTGAGATTGGATATGCAGTATTGAAGTACCGCGGACAAGTTTTGCGCCATTAGCGGTCACTAAGACGTCAAGGTTAGTGTTTTTAATTAAATCTACCCCGATCAAAATCTTCGAACCCATGTTATAGTCCGGCACAATAAAGAATTGCATTTCGACATGAGTTTCGTCGATCATGCAAACGGTTTTTAATGTCACAGTAGAAATTACAGGAAACTGACCAATACCTTTTAAGTAGTTGACAGTGTGAAGCCTCTTTCCTGGAAGTTTCTCAGCTACAGACTCGCACATCACCGAACACTCCGCACCGCTGTCGAAAACTGCGTTGACGGTAAAATCACCAATACTGACCCTCATTGGTGTCAATTTGTCACCGCCTACACAATTCACATTTGATACTACCGACTTTTCACGTTTGAAGCAGGTTTCAAACGTATGGCCTACCTTCGAGCAAAATGTGCAGGTAGGTTTATTTTGTGTTACCTCCATCTTATTAGTTGGCGGCGCCGGTGTCGGTGGGCGTAAACTATCACTTTGTTTGAAACGACAATCTCGCGAGATATGCCCGTTTTTCTTACAGTTTTGACAAAATGGTAGGATTTGGGATTCTATTAAACGGGGTTTCTTATTAGAAAAAGTGGTGTTTGAATAAGGATTAGAGCGCTTAACGCGTATTGCTGATGCCACCGAAATTAGTTCAGGTACAGACGATGCCCTGGCACTAAGTAACTTTATGCGAAGGTTTTCATCATTAACGCAGCCTATCACAGCTTCTACAGCGTCGTCATTATTTAATTTGTCTTTTGTTACGCGTTTCCACAGAACCCACGATCGTGTCAAAAACTCTGCTATATCTTTTGAAGAGTCATAGCTATGCTCACGAAACTTAACAATGTCGCGCGAGTACCTATTTTCTGGCTCGAATGTAGTTATTAAATTATCCCGTAATTCTTCCCAGGATGATGTGGTCACCAGCCAATTATCTACCCATAGTTTAGCACGACCTTTAAGCAAGCTACCAACCTTCATTCTGACGTCATAATCTTTGAGTTTATAAGTCTCAATAGCTTGAGACACGTGTTGACACCATTCTCGTATGCCAACATTGGCATCCGGGTCGAAGGAGGGTAGAAAAATGTCATTTATTTTTACCTTCTCATCGCGATGGGTAGCAATCTGATCGGTCATTTGCTTCATCATCTGCATCATGTTTGAGAAAAACTCGACTGGTACACTCTGCAGTGTGTGATTACTCGTGGAGTTGCCGACATCTGATGGGCTGGTACTTACATGACTTTCAGGATGCTTGGCAGAAGCCAGAAGCGATCCCACTTCTGATAACGGCGTGGGAATAATGGGAATGCTTTCAGGGTTCGTGTCGTCGCCCTGGTTGACGCCACTATACCCACCACCGCCTGAATCATCCATACCTAAGGCTTATGTTACCTCTTAGTTACGGATCTAGCAGGATAATTATTAAGTAGAGATAAACAATTAAGGAGAGACAAATAAATGAAAATTGATAAGAATACTCAGCTTTGTATTTTCTTATGGCGCTCCCTCGATACACAACCGTCCAGGTCAGGTGCTCCGCAAAAAGTGCCCGACCTGGCATCCGTTTCAATAAGACGAAACCTCAAAAAGAGGGAGCGAACTGTCACTTGGTTTGTAGCGTCCTTATTGGTTGCAACAAACCAAGTATCGTGATTGGTCGTCTTGTTCAAACGTCACAAAATAACGAAGTTCTTTGACAGTCTTATTTATTTTAACTATCACCTTTTTTATTGTAATTTAAAACTGAAAATCGCATTAATGACAAATAACAAAACACTGATTATTTGTATTTCAGACTTGATCTAGACTAAGTCAAATTAAACTCTTAATTAATTAAAGCAGTAACAATAAATGGCGCCACTGAGCTGCGCACAGAAATGGAACTAGTAGCTGAATTCTGACCTATTGGATATTGATAATGTTCGAATTAACTTCTATTTAGACAGTACTTAAATATTCTAGAATTAAAATAAATTCAATTTTGATGTCGTTGCGCCGATATATATGTAAAGTTTAAAAATAATAATGGACGAAATACATAATGGCTATTTGAACCCTGTATCGGACTTTACAGTCACGAACGGTGTTGCCTCTCTCAAACAGACGCTGCTTAAATCATCTGTCAAGGTGTAAGAGGCCTTGTATGTATTTGAACCCACGACCCTTTGTTTGAGAGACCACGGCTTTTTCGGTAAGTCAAAGCTCATGTAAAATACCAAATCAAATTTGGACAAAAAAGTGTTCGACAAAATTATAACCATAAAATCCTCACAATCAAATAATACTATTAGCTCTTTTATAAAATTTTTTGATCCCGCAATTTTTTTTAATTCTCACAAATTTAGTGGGACTGTCATTTTCTCAAGTAGCTGTCAATTCGCCCCTGCCACGCTTTGCAAAGCATTAAACCATCACTCAGGCCGGGGGCAATTTGCAGCTGGTCGATAAATTGTCGGGGTCTATAACTAATAAGTGGGGGAGATATCGATAGACCCGAGAATTGAGTCGATAACTTAAATTTTACAATAAATCTGTACTTAAATGTTGTAGTATTAAATTCTCAATAAAATACAATGTTTTTATTGTGCGAGGTAATAAACAATGAAGAAAGTAGGTACGTGGAGTTTATTTACTCGGCTAGCAATATAGGAAACGAACTAAAACAATTACTTTAGATAGATAGATAGATAGATAGATACAAACTTTATTCACAACAAACACGTACAAAGCTCAAAGATAGATAGATAGGCACAGAAAATTAATAAAAACAAAAAAAATTAAATTTAGACAAATTAAATAAATTTTCTTACATAATCCCTAAAATTAAGAGCCATGCGATGATGTTACGAATAGGCGCTGACTCAGCATGTACTACAGGTTACAGCAGTAACCTGCAGCGCTGATATTCTGTCAGAAACCTGAGGTGTTTGCTGTACAAGACAATCAGTCTGTGCCTCTTCGCTCATTTCCTTGACAAGAAAAACTAAAAACAAAAAAGAAATAATTACAAATAATTAGAAATTCACATTTATAATATGGAGAATATACGTAACAAATCGCTTAAAACAGTCGACCACCGACCACTCAACAAGGCGTCAATGCGACAATTGATAGGAAAGCACAATATGGACAAAAAGTAAGGTAAGGGGGACAGAATCAGGCTCAGGACGATTGCAACTGGATAGATAGCAAGTGAACCTTATATTTGCTGCGAAAATTGGACCTCGATTCTAAACTACGAATCGGTGGCGGTATATTATTCCAGCACTTCGTTGCCTGGTACCTGAAACTACCCCAAAAAGCGCAAGTTTTGCTGGCAGGGACGCTTAACACGAGGGCACGCGTAGCTCTGATTCTGTGACATGAAGGTGACCATTTAAGTTTATCATACATGGAACCCGGAGTTTTAGATTTTATACAGTCAAACAATAAACAGGAAAGTAAAAGATTATAATTATGTGAAATCTTTAAAATATTAAATTGATTAAAATATGGGGTAACATGGGTGCGCGGTGGAATTTTAAACTTTGCTCACCCGCGACCTTACAATAGTTACGTTTATGCAAGAAATGTTTAGTTTAACATTTGGTAGCATAGCATACGGTTGTGGTAACTCTGAAGATGAGCTCTGGTTGAGTTCGAAACGCGTCAGTGTAGCTTGGTGGTGGTGATGGTTGGGTTTATGTGATTTGTGTGTGTTCGTACAGTATGGAGGTGGAGGAACTGCATGAACGCACATTTCTTGCATAAACGTAACTATTGTAAGGTCGCGGGTGAGCAAAGTAATTGTTTTAGTTCATTGAAACTATGGTTACTAATCTGGATAAAAAAAAAATGGACCTCCGCAAAGTAACGCCTGATTCAATAAATTAGCAATATAGGCCTTATCGCTTAAAAGCTTTTTGTTTTAATTAACCTCATTCCAGTTTATTATGTATACGTACGACCTGTTGCAAGGCACGCCTCCTCTCAGAATAAGAGGGCTTGGGCCTTAGAAAAAAGTGTCTATGAAGAATGGTAACAGAACGGAAAAAAACTTGGGACACTTTTTTTCTTAATAAGATCGAAAGATCTCGTGATTCTGAGCAGAAATTACATAAAATTTTCCGAATTAAAAAAAAGTCAGATGGTACCTATAACAAAATATAAAATGGCCACATAAGGATGAAGACGCTCCCCCGCCTGGATATCCGTTCGTTAAATGGGGATGGAGGAATTAAATCATGTAATTCCTGTCACTTTGGAGTAACCTTTCAAGAACGGTTTTTATAAACACCGATCCCTAAACGTAAACAATAAGAATCACTAACAAAAAACTAAAGCCCTTAGAAACTTAACTAGAACATCTTATCGACCGGCACGGACCATCGATAAAGTGTCCCAGCACTAAAACTAATGGAGGTCGGCAGTTTTACCACCTTGCTGTATCGGTCGATACGACACTGTGCGATACAATGTCGAAGGGTTTGGGAATAAGCCCATTTGTCGTTCGCTAGGTAAAGCAAAATTGTCGGACGATTTTGCGATGCGTAAAATAAATATTTAAATGGTTTAATAGTTAAGACTCTGGCTACGAAGCTGTGATTCCGGGTTCGATTTTCGTGAGGAACGTAATGTTATGTTTCGATTAACGTAATGTTACTTTACTAAATTAAATTTATTAATAAAAAAAAACGGTAAAATTATCCTGAATTTCATAACTATGAATGAATATGTTTAAACGACTTAATTATAGAAGAAATTGATTTTTGAGACTGTCACGTTGGACAGTATAATCTTTAATAAATTGAAAAATTGCCAGCCATAAAATTTTCTCTGTACATGATGGATGAGTCACACACTCACACTACATTACTACATTTTCTAAAAAAAACTACCTTCAGTATGCAGACATGCTATTTCTCCATATGACATAACTATCACTCAAACAAAACTACAACAAAAACTACCAAGTACTAGCACTCCTGATGACTAATGAGAATATATCCGGCTCGAAGGACCAAAGTGGTTTTTTCTGCAGATGGTATCCCATAGTATAAAGTATGGATAAAGAATGAGGAATAATAAGACCACCGATACACTGGACGGTTAACTGGAAGAGATCCCTTTAATAGATAAATTTGCCTTCGTACATCTGTTTCTTGTGTTGTCGGTTAATTTACATACATATCTACTGGTCAGATAGACCTTTGGGATAAAAGGTTACCTAAACAACGTCATCAGATACAGATCTTGCCACTTGCTTGCCACCCTATCAAAGAATTATCCAGTTCCACCACCACACGTGCAGATCAACTACATCTGAATGACACGTCCATTTTTAATTACGAAAAACAATCACCGCGATCTTTCCACTAACATTTTTCCCATCACAAGCTTTCATAAATCATAACAGGAAAATGATTCGGCTCAATTAGTGGGGCCAGTAGCGCGTATGCCCGGCCAGCCAATCAACGACCTTGTAATTGACCCGCCCACCCCATTATTTAGGCTGGGGTCCGAGCGTAATGCTTACAAATTGGATAGTGGTGCCACTGTTAGCGGATAGTTTGCAACATGTTTTTTATAAGTTTTAAAAAGTTTAAGCTTTGATTGACGAGCGAGCGAAGCGTCTCCGTTTCAGCTTGTTCGGCTGTTCGATAATTATATTTTTTAACGATTCAGTTTTTGTAAATTTTTATAAATTACGGACACCAAAATGTTCGCGGTATCCACTAGGATACCCCCAAAACAATTATTGTATCTGCTATCGAATTAGGTGATCGTAGTGGATACCGCGAAAATGTTGTGTGAATTAATTAATTGATGAGACAAATGGATGGGTATTCCTCATACTATACTAGAAGGTCGTACAATAAATCTAGCGGCGTGGTTGCTTATATTAAAAGTGATCTGCAGGCCGCAGTCTCTGAGCCTCTTATCCAGGATGCTGACAGCCTTTTCATTTCGGTCCCCGGATGCTTTTCTTTACTGGGAATCTATCGCTCTCCCTCTTTTAATGACGCTAGCCCCTTTATAAATTCATTGGAGTCATTTATTAACAATTGCTCCCACAATAAATATCAACATTATGTCTTCTGAACCGTGCACAAACGAATATTTATGTGTTATGGCAAGTCTTGGCTTCGATGGCGTGATAGATAAATCCACTAGAAAGGATGCCTGTTTGGATCATATTTTTGTCCGAGCTGCTGGTTTTAAAAATGCATCTGTTGTTTGCGCTTCGGACATTACTGATCATAACATGGTAATGGTTGGCGTTAGTAATTTGTGTAAATTTAAGCCCCTAAGCCCTAAGCCATCTAAATCCTTTTTTAAATATGATTTTGAAGGTTTGAGGGTAGAGCTTGCTAGCGAGGATTGGGGGTCGGTAACCAGTGAGAAGACTGCGACGGAGGCTGCTGCTGCTTTCTCCTCTATATTGTCCGTTGCAGTTTCAGAGCATACTTCACTCAGAACAACAAGTGGCTCGAAGCTGATTATCAAGCCCTGGATGACGCCAGGTTTAATTAGATGCTCAAGGGTCAGGGACAGACTGCACGCCGGTTTCCGGAAGAACCCGCAGAGTGAAGTTGCTAGATTAACCTACACCAAGTATAGAAATTTCTACGTTAACCTACTTCGTAAACTCAAAGAAGATTTTGAAAGGAAGGAATTAGAGCAAAATAAAAATAATCCATCAAAATTATGGCAAACCATTAAAAACATAGCTCATCTTCAGCAAAGTAAACATCAAAATTGTGAACTTGCTTCTATCAAATCAAATTTTGCGGATTCTTTGGACTTTGTTAATTCTTATTTCACATCTGTGGGCCGGAATTTGGCAAGGGATTTTCTGGTGCGTGGTGGTGTCTCCGAGGAACTTTTGGCGGCCAGGGCAGTCGTTCCAAGATCGCCCCTGGGATGCTTGGAAAGTGGCGGCTGTTGTTCCCGTCCATAAGGGAGGAAAAAGTGACTGTCCTAGTAACTACCGACCTATCTCTCTTCTGGGAAGTTTCTCCAAATTGCTCGAGGCGGTCATAAATAAACAATTGGTCAAGTTTCTTGAATCTGAATCTTTGTTATCCTCTCGACAATTTGGTTTCAGGAAGGAAAGGTCTACCGAGCAAGCTGCTTCTCTGTTGGTGCAGACAGTCTCATCCCATTTGGATAGGGGTGACGCTTGCATAGGTGTCTTCCTTGATCTGGCAAAGGCGTTTGACACGGTCTCCATCCCCATCTTGTTAGCGAAACTAGAACTTCTAGGAATTAGAGGAACTGTATGGAACTGGTTTAAGAGCTACTTAACAAATCGAAGTCAATGCGTCATATTTGGTAACGGGATTAGTGCTCCAATGTCGGTAGATTTTGGGGTGCCTCAGGGCAGTTTGCTTGGACCTACCCTTTTTCTGGTTTATCTGAACGATTTGTTATCTATACCCATCGACCAGGCTGAGATCGTTTGCTACGCGGATGATACTGCCCTGGTTTTCTACGAGGTTTCTTGGAAGAGATGTTTTGCTGTTGCGGAGAGAGGGTTGTCTGTGGTCTCGGGGTGGCTTGGTGATAACTTACTTACTCTCAACACCAAAAAGACAAAGCATCTATGTTTCCACAAAACCGCTTCGTCAGCCCCGCGTTCACGTCCAGAGATTGCCTTTGGCTCCCATTTGCCGGGTGATGTCGATGGAATTGCCGCTCTTGCTGGAGACACTAAGGTCATCAGTAATTCTCCCCTAATTAAATACCTAGGTATCACGTTGGACGAAAATTGAAATTTCAAAAAACACGTTGAAGTGGTCTCGGCGAGGACAAAGAAAATTGTGTACCTCATGAAGTTGCTCAGAAACTCTGCGGGGTTGGATTTGCTGAGGTTGGTTTACACCTCTACGTGTGAATCCATACTGTCCTACTGCATTGGCGTGTGGGGGGGTGCTACCAGCTTCGCTCTCCTACCTCTGGAAAGGGCGCAGCGCTTTGTCCTGAAAGTCATGCTCAGGAGGCCTCGTACTTTCTCTACGTCGGCTCTTTACGAGGAGGCGGGTGTTCTGAGCGTGCGACGGTTGATGCTTCTGCGAGTTGTCACTCAGGTGCATCGTAAAGTCATTCGATCTGAGCTATACCAAACCTTGATCCGGAAGCGGGTCTTCAGGATTCCTACTCCTCGTGTTAGAACTGCCTTTTCGAGGAGACTGCCGGCCTTTCTACACCCATTCATTTATAACACGGTCATGAAATCTTGCGATATATCTAGAGCCTCCCCGCACGAGGCCAAGATCATGGTTAGGAACTGGCTAGGTGGACTCAATTATGGAGAGACTGAGAGTCTGCTCAGGGTCGTTGCCTAGGTGACTGCTTACACACCTACATACACACACTCCCTCACGTACTTCACACACTCAGTCACACACTCAGTCACACACTCAGTCACACACTCATTTTGCTTCGGTCTAACCAACCCCCTCTTTCTTATTGTAGTTTAAATTAAAGCTTTTTGTTATATTGTGTAATTTCTACCTTGATTTTGTTTTGGTTTATAACTTTATTTCTTATTTTTATAATTTTAATGTGTTTGTACCCCGAATCCTGGTTGCCACGTGACAGGCATTTCCTAGTGTGGGACCAACGGTAATCGTTTTTTAACCGACTTCAAAAAAAGGAGGAGGTTCTCAATTCGGTTGTATGTTCTTTTTTTTTTTTTTTTAACGTGTGTTACCTCAGAACTCCGTCATTTATGAACCGATTTGGAAAATTCTTTCGTTGTTTGAAAGCATATGCTTCAAGGTTGGTCCCGTTGTTACCGGAATCCAGTTCTGATGATGGGATCCATGAGGAATTGAAGGAACTCTTCAAAAGTTCAAGGGAAATGTAAATCGATTTTAGTATTTTCAGTGACAAATCGAGCATTTGCATTCATAAAGTGTCATTTGGTAAACTAGATCTGATGAAGAAGACCGCAGATGGCCAACGGAACTCCTCAACGGGTCAAATCTTGCAAGTTGAATTTGACCACTTCCCGGTTTCTGATTGATTTCATATTTTACATGCATGTGTAAATCAGGTGACAATGCAATATTATTGTGACATGGAGCTAATCTGATGATGGAGTTGGAAGGTGGCCATAGAAACTCTGTAATAAAACAACACAACCCCGTCGAGTTTGGGTTCATTTGAAACGTCTTGACGAGCACTTTGATCCCAGATGGTAACCAGGGTCTGATGATGGAGCTGGAAGGTGGCCAAAGTTACTCCATAAAGTAACGGCACTTACCCCATCGAGTACGGACTCATTTGACTCGTCTCAATGAGTACTTTGGTCCTAGATGGTAACCAGGGTCTGACAATGAAGTTGGATGGTGACCATAAGAACTCCGTAGTAAAACGACATAACCCCATCAAGTTTGGTCTCGTTTGATTCGTCTTGATAAGTACTTTGGTAACCAGAGGCAAAAAGTACAGTCAGTAAAGAGTGCCAGTCCAGGCCATTAGCAACAACTAAAAAGAAAAAAATAAAAAATTTTAAATAAAAAATAAAACCGTCTTCAAAAAACACCCAAAAAAACTTGGAAATAAAAAAAATTTAAATAAAAAATAAAACCTCCTTCAAAAAACCCCCAAAAAAACATAAAATAATAATTGATTGAACCGACCACAATAAGCATGAAAATATCTTTCTACTAATCTGTTTGAAGTTGGTGCCTCAGCACGAGCCAGCAGGAGTGGACCTAGTAATCTAACTTACCTACATACCTATTATAGGGCTTCTACACTCCTGCTGGCTCGTGCTGAGGCACCAACTTCAAACAGATTAGTAGAAAGATATTTTCATGCTTATTGTGGTCGGTTCAATCAATTATTATTTTATGTTTTTTTGGGGGTTTTTTGAAGGAGGTTTTATTTTTTATTTAAATTTTTTTGTAAAGACATCTTCTTTTAATAAACTATTTTTATTTTACCACTTTTCAAACGATTAAATCTATTAACAGTGCCATGTCTATATATTTTTGAAATGTGCAACTTCGTCAAATCATATCCATACTACTTCAAAAGGAAAGACCAAATATGTAATTTTAATACAAGATTCCCGGAAAAAATAATTTACCCCAAAACTAACACACACTTATATCGCAGAAACTGTGTCCCAATGGCAATACGAATTTTTAATGGGCTGCCTAAGAGCATAACTGAGTTGCCCCGGAACAAATTTAGATTTAAATTATTTCAATGGCTTAAGGATAAAGCATTTTATTCAATTAAAGAATACTTACAATAAAAAATACAAATAAAATTATTCCACTGTCAAATTGACACTAAACCTTAATTTAATTTTTAAATAAACTGTATTTAACCTAGGTTTCAACATAAAAAATGTAGATATTTCAGCTAAATAAATCCTTTTTAGAATATAAGACAATGTTTTGCATGCCAATGTATAAACAAAAAAAAAATTTAAACTGTTTATTGCAATTAATGTTGTAACAATTTTCTTATACTTAGTTACAATCTTTAAATATTTAAGACTAGCTTTTGCCCGCGACTTCGTCCGCGTAGAATTCTAATTTGTGGTAAAGCTTCTCCATCTCTTTCATTATAAAACAAAAAACCGGCAACGGCAACATCCATTATTATTATCATTTCATCATCATCAGTATCAGTTAGTGAATATTATAAATCCCGTTTATTCACTATCCCGTGGGAATTTCAACAAATTTGTCCTTATTCTATGCAAATTTTCGCTTATATTAATCCCGCGGGAATTTTGCATTTTCCCCGAGAAAAACTAGTCTATGTCCTTAAAGGTGTAGATTTCTACCGGTAAAAGAAGTTTTAAAATCAGCCCCGTAGTTGAATTCACTTATTTTTTTCCCGTGTGAATTTTGCTTTTTCACGGAGAGAAGTAGTCTATGTAAATAATGGTTGGTGTAACTTCCTATTGGTGAAAGAAATTTTCAAATCAGCCCTCAAGTGATGTTCACTTCTTTCTATCCTACGGGAATTTTGCATTTTACCGAATAAATAGTAGGTAACCTAGCCTATACCAACAAAGGATAGTGTAGCTTTCTATTGGTCATTTTTTTTAAAACTCAGCCCCGAAGTTAAATTTACTATTTTCTATACCGCGGGAATTTTGCATTTATCCGGAAAATAGCATCCTATGTTAATCAAGGACAGTGTATCTTTTCTATTGGTGAAAGACATTTTAAAATGAGCTCCGAAGTTGAATTTTTATTTCTATCCCTTAAGAATTTTGCATTTTTCCGGAAAAAAGTAGCCTATGTTAATAAAGGATGGTGTAACTTTTTACTGGTAAAAGATTTTTTTTTAAATCGGCTCGGAAGTTTCAGAGATCCCACAGGAATTTCCAAAAATCCTGCAATAAGTTTTTTTGCTGTTATGTATGACCATTTACGTTTATACTGAATTTGAAAAGTTTAGTGCTTAATTGTAGTTACGGAGATAGGATCCAGTTGATTTGAGTATATAAATCCTGATTTATCCTTATCCCGTGGATATTTTCAAAATTATTGAAATTAGCTTTATACCTGTTCTAATAGTGTACTTGCAGGCCCAATTGGAACAGTTTAGTAATCTTCGTTATGGGGATAGGGTCACTCTCGATTGATGATATATATACATCCCGTATATTCCTTATCCCGTGGGGATTCCGGAAAATTCTTTCTTGTCGGATGCCTACGTCATACAAAAGACACATCCTCCAAGTTTCAGATCTCTACATACAGCGGTTTAGGCTGTGCGTTAATCCGCCAGTCAGTCATTTAGGACTTCAGGACAAAGCATTTTATATGTATTTGCATTGCATCAAGCTTTTATGCGAGTTCAACAATGATGTTTGAATACTCAATTCGATTTTATTCGAAAAAGGTTGAACTCACATAAAAGCTTCATCATTATCATCATCATTTCAGCCGTAGGACGTCCACTGCTGGACATAGGCCTCCCTCATTGACGCCCAATCATGGCCTTCACCAAAACGTCCGTCCATCTCGTTGGTGGACGTCCCACGCTGCGCTTGTAAAAGCAAAAGCTTGGTGAAATGCAAATACTTATTATAATTAGTTATTATCAGAGATCAGATCAGGAAGTGGTTGACAAACGTAGACAAATGGTTTGCAAAATTTGAAGTTTCGTTTCGTTTACATTGTGTCAAAATAAAAAGTAATTTAAATCAAAAGCACTAAGGAGTATTGATATCAATTTCGAAGCAAATCACCCCCAAAATAACTTTCTATTCCTTTTTAACCCCGTCAAGGGATGAATTTCAATGAAATACGAAACACGTCTTCCATCAATTTTGTTATAGAATGTTTATGCAAAATTTGAAGTAGATTGGACCAAGGAATCACGATGTCCCATACAAACTTTGCCCCCCTTTTTTACCCCCTTAGGAGTAGAACTACGAAAAATCCTTTCTTATCGGATGCCTACGTCATACAAAGAACACACCCTCCAAGTTTCAGGTCTCTACGATCAGCGGTTTAGGCTGTGCGTTGATCCGTCAGTCAGGACAAAGGATTTTATATGTATAGATTAATATAACTAAGGAAATAAACGTATCTGGCTAGACATGTCATAGCACATTAGAACTATTTTATAAGACCATTTTACCATGTCTAGAGCAAATAAATATTTCATTTCATTTCATTTCATTTCATTACATTTTTTTTTTTTTTAATTATTATGTATTTCATCACACTTGCTCGTCAATGGTGTTATTCCATGCTTGTATACTAAATGACAATGGCCTAAATTGTTCTTAAGGGAGTTATAGATTTACGTACAGTTTTTCTACCCAAGGGAGTTCTAACTTTAGTTTTAAAATTTGCAAACTAGTCATTTCAGACTAAGGAGGTTTCAAGACAGCCAACGTTTTATTTATTATCTTTAAAACTTAGCTATAACCCAAATTTTACAACACAAAACTTATCTACGCTTCATGAAAATTCGTTATATTTATATTTTGAATTTACCTATATCAAATAGTTTTGCAATAATTTTAGTAAAAATATTTTTTTAAACATGTTGGCAGAATCTGGCCGTATGACCTTTCGAATTCTAAGCTAAACACAGTTTACATTATCTATGGTAGGTGACTCGAAAAAAGTGATAATCTGTATTGGCGGATAGCCATTATTTTATTCAATTTAAGTGTTTAGAGACAAATTAATTTTATTTTAGGATTTTTTTTCTCGCAATGTGATGAAAATCATTGTGTGTATCACGGGCAGTAAGGGGATTACAAACTCGAGTCATTAAAAGCCCTCCGCCTTCGGCGTCGGGCTTCTAATAGACTCTCGTTAGTAATCCCCTACTTACGGCCCTATGCACAATGTACCATTTCTGTATAAAAAAAAATTACAACTAAAAAATGACATATTTCAGCCATTTTGCCGTGCCGTGGTGGCCTAGTGATATGAAACTCTGAGTTTTTCGAAATTTATCTGCGAAATTACATTTGTTTACCATGAGCTTTACGGTAAAATAAACGCACGTTTGCTCACTATGTTGAGGAAACGTGCTCACACTTGCGAAATAATTCATTGATGTGTGAAGTTCCTACTGCACTGGGCCGACGTGGGAACTACTACCCAAGCCCTCTTAATCTGAGAGACCTGTGCCTAGTAATAGAACATATGTTTGCCGCGATGATGATGGTAATAATAGGGTGCAATTTATACTATTCAATGAATTTTATTTGTTCCTTCCATATTTATTTTTTGTATTGAATATGTTTAAAGAAATCTGTCTCTCTCTCTCTCTCTCCCTCTTCGCTCTTTCTCACACACACACTAGTTTCTTGTACTTCCCGCTTCTACCTTCTAACTTGGACGATCCTAAGACGCTCGAACGCGATGATGGCCCGTTACCTCCACGGCAAACCACGATATACTCCTATATTTATTCCTTCCAATTTTCCTCTATTTGCACCATTCACTATAACTTACCAAACGAGGTGGTAAGGGTACGCTTCAATAGAAGCATAGCGATATTAAAAATTTGACCAATCATCTTGAAGAAGACGTGTACTGCTGAACAAAGTCGAAACTTAGATAGGCGTTGAACATTGTATTAAACACATGCCAGTTTGCATAAAGTTAGCGTTTTAAGTATGTATACGTCCCGCTGCTGAGTACAGGCCTTATCTCCGAAAAAGAGGGCTTGGGTTGTAGCTCCCATGCGGGCCTAGTACGGATTGGCAAACTTCACACACACGATTTTGAAGCGTGAAGGGTTTCTCACTGTATTTTTCTTCACCAAAGCACCAATGCTCATAGTAAATTACAAATAATTTCAAATGTCAGTTCTGTTGACATATATTATTTATACACTAGATAGAGTGTCAGTAGCAAACACTGGCATACAAAACGTACAAAAACCCATTTGACAGCTTCATATTACGATCACGTTACGTCATTCAGACTTTAGGGGGACAACTGACATATAAGCCAATAGTTGCCTTATATTTTTCGAGACGTTTTCATGCCGCCTAAGCTCTATCTAGTGTATAAATAATCTAAGTCTGTTGATTGATGGAGTGCCTTTTGCACGAAACTCTGAGATAGTGGCCTACTCACACTTGGACGATTTTATTTGGTGGAGTATACAGACAGATAAAACGCTCGCAAAGCAAATCTAAACTCTACATATATTTTTGATGAGAGTCGATTTAGTGTCTCCTAAATCGACGGCAGCAAAGAGTAAACTGTTATCTACGGAATTGAAAATTTACAGTACAACCTGTGTTAAGAAAAAACTTAATATTTTTTAAAGTAATGGACCTATTTTGTTTAAATTTGGAGCAGTGCTCATAAGAAGCAATACTTTTATAATAGATATTTATTGCCGGTAAATATATTTACTTGTATATAAACTGTAAATAGTGTACTCGTACTTGTCTTCATCTACCTATAATCATCATTTCAGCCAAAAGACGCCCATTGCTGAATATGTATCATAAAATAAAACAAAGTCCGGTAAAAGAGCGGTAGCGCGCAGTGCGCGTTTGGCAGCCGCCGTGACTTGTGGCTCCGGGAAGATGGGCTACGCTTTAGCCCGAAACATGTCGAGTTTTTCATGGTAGTTTTAAAAAGTAACATGTAAAAGAGCCCTTTACGGCCTGCTTGCAAAATAAACGTTTTGATTTTTGAAACTCGTTTTAAGACGTGAGTGATCTGTATATTTTCAAAAAAACAAAGTCTTCTATTTTAAAGGGTTTTATGAAAAAAAGTGAATTTCGTAATAATCTCACTTATCCGTTTACTCTTTGCTGCCGTCTAAATGTGTTTTCGGCTCATACATATTTATCAGTCTCTAAACCTTTTCTAAACAATAAAGAAGTTCGAGAGAAATAAATGCTTAGGTATTTATAGCTTTTAGTAAAGATGGAAATTTTGAAAGTCCAATTCGGATCACAGAGCGCTTCGGGAGCTGTTTTTGGACATCGATGAGCTCATTTTAAAAGCCGTGGTGGCCTAGCGGTTTGTCCTATGGCCTCTCAAGCAGAGGGTCGTGGGTTCAAAGCCCGGCTCGCACCTCTTAGTTTTTTGGAATTTACGTGCGAAATTACATTTCAAATTTACCATGAGCTTTAAGGTGAAGGAAAACATCGTGAGAAATTCAGTGGTGTGGGTGAAGTTCCCAATCCGCACTGGGCCCGCGTGGGAACTACGGCCCAGGCCCTCTCATTCTGAGAGGAGGCCTTTGCCCTGCAGTGGGACGTATGATGATTCATTAAAATGTTACCGAGCAGATTATAGCGAATTAGAGCGAAATTCAATGGTGTGTGTGAAGTTCCCAATCCGCACTGGGCCCGCGTGGGAACTACGGCCCAAGCCCTCTCATTCTGAGAGGAGGCCTGTGCCCTGCAGAGGGAGGGAGGGATGATGATGATGAACAGATTAAAGCTAGTTTAAAATGTTAGTAGGACCACATTTAACGTCCCAAAATTACTTTTGAATCACTTAAAACACATATAGACCAACGTATGGTATATCGTAAGTTTCTAGTTCAGAAAATAACTTCGTAGGAAATCTGCCGACAGTTGGATACGTATCTAATGGGAAATAAAAAAGTTAGGCAAGCGTGGCTCCCTGTAGAACAATCCCATCCGAAGTTACTGGGAGTTGCAGAAGGGTCATAATGTACGGTCCTTTAGTGTGTTTGGATGGTCGAGTAGCTGGAAGGCAGTCGAGCGGGCCAGTAAAATACTGTGAGCAGTAACATGAGTAAGTGAATCGCCCAACGGGTCTGTGCGATACGTATAATGTTAACAGGCAGAACCGGCTCTCTTCTTCCACATAAAAAAACAACAAAAAAAACAATTATATCTCAGAATGAGAGGGCTTGGACTGTAGTTCCCACGTGGGCCCAATGTGGATTGGAAACTTCACACACACCATTGACTTTCTTCGCCGGTGTATACAGGTTTGCTCATGATGTTTTCCTTCAACGTAAAGCTCATGACAAATTTGAAATGTAAATTTGCACATAAATTCCGAAAAAAAAGAGGTGCGAGCCGGGATTTTAACCCACAACCTTCTGTTGGAGAGGCCATAAGTCAAACCGCTAGGCTACCAGGGTTTGACATTACAATATCCATACCAAATTTCAAATTAATCCTATTAGTATCAAAAGTTGCTGACATTCGATTTGCGAGATTCGACCTATAAAAGCAATTGAGCCGTTTCCGAAATCTCCGATATAAATAAAATACAAAAAATATTACCTCTCACGTTGCTTATCAAGCAAATAGTATTAAATATAATTTACCACGACGTTAAAACATTATATACCTACAAAAATTGCTCATTTAAATAACAACAAAAAAAATATGACCAACTAGCCTTCCGTCCGCAGCTTTGCCCGCGATAAATTAATTTTCCCGTAGAAAAAGGTATTTTCCCGCGGTAAAAAGTAGCCTATGTCACTCAGTAATAGTAATAATGTAGCTTTCTAACGGCAAAAGAATTTTTGAAATCGGTCCTTTAGTTATTCGTTACATACAAAAATACAAATCTTTCCTCTTTATAATATTAGAAGTATACAAAATTTTACAACATTTTGTACAATTTGAGAGAGCGTGAGAGAGGGATATTTATTTACACATATTTGATAAGCAGAAAAAAAATGTCAGCAAAAGATACAAATAAAAAACATTGAAACATCGAATAGTATGATTTGGTTTAAGTTATTTAGTTCATTTAATGGATTTATTTTATTTATTTATTTATTTATTACAGAGATAAATCAAAAATACATAACAATAATATAAGACCATCGTTAAACCAGAGTGGTTTGTCTCGATGCTCCATTCCGCAGAACTTAAAGTTTACTAACAAAATCATGCAATAGTTACACAAAAAATACCTATTCAACAACTCATGAAATTTAATCTAACACAACGTGCACTATTTATTTACTAGTTTGATATCGCGGCGCATCGGACGGTCGCTAAAAACGTGTCAAAATATCTACTGTCTTTTACCAGTTACTTTAACAAAACCAAACGCAGCACGACACATCTCGAAAGCCGAAAGACATAAAATAGTTACTGATCTAGCATTTTTTCCCGTCCCGCGGGATTCCCGGCAATAGGCGGGATATTTCTGGCCCGGGATCGAGGACAATAATCTACCCTCGTTCGGGAAATACAATAAGTGTGGATAAAAGTGTTTTCGTGCATTTGTCTTTGTCTTTGAAAAATGACAGGTACGCGCCGAGTGAAAAAGCATGGGTAATAGATTTGGAAGAAAGTAGATGTTAGGGTTGTAAAGGGTGTCTTTCTACCAACGTGCTCTGCTACGTTGCTGTGGATGCATTTGATATCAACCAATCAAATTCATTGGTTCACATAGCATAATAAATAATAATAAATAAATAATAAATATCATGGGACAATTCACACCAATTGACCTAGTCCCAAAGTAAGCTTAGCAAAGCTTGTGTTATGGGTACTAAGCAACGGATAAACATACTTATATAGATAAATAAATACTTAAATACATAGAAAACATCCATAACTCAGGAACAAATATTCGTGCTCATCACACAAATAAATGCCCTTACCGGGATTTGAACCCACGACCTCTTGCTTCGTAGGCAGGGTCACTACCAACTAGGCTAAAGCGGTCGTTGCATAGCATCGGTGGAATCGGGTTCAACTATACTAAATGTTTAGGTTTATTTATAGTCTTATGTAGTTATTAGTGTGCAGTTTATTTATCTATCTAAACAGCGATACGGGTGTCACCAACGGTGCTGGCTGAAAATCAGCGCTGGGGTGCTATAAACGCCCTCAGCATTATGCTGAGCCAGTGTCCGATTTGCAACCGCAATGACGCATTCTATCTTTAGCTTTCGTGTTGTCTTTTGTTTTGTAAAAATATTGATGATGTGGCTTGTGTTGTTGTAAATATAGTACATTGTTGTAGAGGCTGGAAAGTAAGCAATAGATGGATGAGTTTGTTTGAGGGCCGACGCGTAGCGGAGGCCCTCGAAAGTACGAGTCCATCTATTGCACTTTTGGCCGAGACTAAACATTGTGCTTTTCACGACTAATGCGAGGAAATCATTATCATCATCATCATCATAATCATCCATCCATCCATCCCGTCCATCCCGTCCATCCGACCATCTGTCCATCCGTCCATCTATCCCGTCTATCCCGTCCATCCATCCATCCCGTCCATCCCGTCCATCCCGTCCATCCGTCCATCCGTCCATCCGTCCCGTCCATCCCTTCCATCCTGTCCATCCCGTCCATCTGCCCATCCGTCCATTCTGTCCATCCCGTCCATCCCGTCCATTCCGTCCATCCATCCCGTCCATCCGTCCATTCTGTCCATCTTGTCCATCCCGTCCATCCCGTCCATCCGTCCATCCTGTCCATCCCGTCCATCTGCCCATCCGTCCATTCTGTCCATCCCGTCCATCACGTCCATCCCGTCCATTCCGGCCATCCGTCCCGTCCATCCTGTCCATCCCGTCCAACCCGTCCATCCCGTACATCCCGTCCATCCCGTCCAACCCGTCTATCCCGTCCAACCCGTCCATCCCGCCCATTCCGTCCATCCGTCCATCCCGTCCATCCGTCCATCCGTCCATCCGTCCATCCGTCCATCCATCCCGTCCATCCGTCCATTCCGTCCATCCCGTCCATCCGTCCATCCGTCCATCCTGACCATCCCGTCCATCCGTCCATTCTGTCCATCCCGTCCATCCCGTCCATCCCGTCCATCCCATCCATCCGTCCATCCAGTCCGTCTGTCCGTCCGTCCGTCCGTCCGTCCGTCCGTCCGTCCGTCCGTCCGTCCGTCCATCCATTCATCCATCCATCCATCGCATGCAGCAGACGATTACTGTTGATTGGTCCAATAGTGTCGTTTCAGCACGCCAGGAATGAAATTCAGAAATTATCTTTCAAAAAGTCGTATCGTATAATGAAATACATATACTGATACGTCCTGTTTTCGATTAGTGTAACTTTGTTGTCGTGTTTGTGCGCCATAAATGAGTCGGCTGTTAAATGTACATATATAGGCAGTTTTGAGTACTGGATTTAGGTTATCTATGGCCACATTTTCGAGCAGTGTCGTGAAAAATGTATTTTCTTTCTTTCTTTCTTTCTTTCTTTCTTTTTAGGGTTCCGTAGTCAACTAGGAACCCTTATAGTTTCGCCATGTCTGTCCGTCTGTCTGTCCGTCCGCGGCTAAGCTCAGAGACTGTTAGTACTAGAAAGCTGTAATTTGGCATGAATATATATATCAGTCACGCCGACAAAGTGATTGAATAAAAAAAGTAAAAAAAATTTTTTAGGGTACCTCCCATAGACGTAAAGTGGGGGTGATTTTTTTTTTCTCGGCTAACCCAATAGTATGTATGTATGTATGTAAAACTCTTTATTGTACGTAAAACATGAAAATTAACAGTTAACAAGAGAAACAGATGTACAAAGGCGAACTTATCCCTTAAAGGGATCTCTTCCAGTTAACCTTTGAACGATTGACAGGACACCAGAGACAAGAGTAGGCATACAATGCAGAGTAAAAAGAGTCGAAATCAAAAGTAAACCCAAACCAATAAACTTAACATAATCAATACATAAACATACAAAGAATACACGCAGGTACACACTAATATAATATATCATGAATACAGAAGACTAATACATATCATATCAACATAAATAGACTAACTACATAAAAATTACATAAATACATTAATATACGCATATACACTAAACAGAGAATACAATAGAGGTTGTCTCTATTTAAGAGGAACTGTCAAGCCAGTACGCCCCCAAGCGACTCCGGAAGATGGCTACCGACTGCGACTGCCTGATTTCACTCGGCAACCGATTCCACAGACTAACAGCGTGCAGACTAATAGTGTGGGGTATCGTTGGATAGGTCTTTTAAAACCATTGCGGGGTTCCTAACATGATTTTTCTATTCAGTGATCTGTTTGCGAAATATTCAACTTTAAAGTGAAAAATTTCATTAAAATCGGCCGTCCCCCCCCCCCTCTAAAATCTAAACTGTTGGGTGGAAAAATTTGAAAAAATTCAGAATGGTAGTAAATATAACAAGTTTACTAGGAAAATTATAGCGGCTAAGGTTGCTTAGAAATTATTTGTAGTTTAAGAGTAAATAGTAGACTAAGGTATAAAACATACCTAAACTTGGATGATTCCGTACACATACGAAATCCTTAGAAAAATATTACTTGTTTTTTTTCGTAATGGGTACGGAACCCTACCTTGGGCGTGTCTGACACGCTCTTGGCCGGTTTTATTTAGATACTTAACTACAGGTAAACACACATAAACAACCAACTGTAATGGCGTCGGGTTAATCAGCCAAATGCATTATTTGCAATTGACTTTCACGCGTCACATTATCGACGTACTCTTTAGTTTAATGGCATGATAAATTATTATGCGATTATTACAAGCTTTGCTTAGGTTGTGACTAGGTCAATTGGTGCCAATCGTCCCATGACTTATATATTTACAATTAAAAACCCCTTTTTTTGTCCCCAGTACCCCCCAACAAGATCGACATCTACGGCGTCGGCGAGCATGTCACCAAGGGCACCATACTCACCATGGTGTGTGTTGTGTCCGGTGCCCGTCCGGCGGCCAAGGTGCAGTGGTACAATGGTACCACGCTACTGGATCCGAGCAAATATACTATACAGGTGAGTGGTAACACAAACAAAACACAGAACCAATAACTTTAATTTCATTACTAGATGAAAAAACTCCGCGTGTATAATTCCCGTTACATATATCCTATGTCACTCGCAGAACTGAGACGAATCTAATGAAACCTCACACTTCAAAATCCATTGACCCGTTTAGGCTGCAGGGTGTGCAAAATAATGATAAATACATAAGTACATAAATAATGTAATAATAATAATAATTTATTTAATTCGAGTAACGGAGCCTTCCTTCGACAGTCAGGTGAAAAGCGCAAAACTAGATATTATAATGAATTAATGATAATGAAGTTATGTTTCCGTGTCCACGTATTTTTGTCTTTTATAGATGGTTCATTTACTTTGCCTTGATTGTCTTAATTTTAAAGTAAATTGTAATAAAACTTTTCATTCTGAAAAAATGGCTTACTGCCAAGTTTGCGGCGGACTTTGCTTCTTGATAGTCATTCCGAAAGGGCTGGTATTATAAAAGTAACATTTAAAAGAACGCAGGAAATGTCTTGATTTTGATCAAGACAAGTGTGGCCATCAAAAAAACTCATTACCCTCCACTTATTTACTAAAATTAACAAAAAATTAAATCGCCGCCAAAAAAAAATCTGAAAGCAAAAAATTATGGACCTTTTTTATTTACAAGTTAAGTATGAAGTATCTTTTTCTATTTATTTTTTTATTTTCTTCAACTTCATTTTTTTATTACTTTTACGGTCATCCCGTGGTTTTATTTAACCTTAATAACTAAGCTCTTAAACTAATGTAAGTATACCTAAGTAATTTTATGCGTACTGCTGGATTATTTTATAATAGATACCTACAGCTGTTTACGGCGTAGATTTTCAATACCTTCAAACTTGTACGGAACCCTCGGTGCGCGAGTCCGACTCGCACTAGGCCAGTTTTTTTTATTTACCACCATTTCTCAGTCTCGTGAGTGAAACAATTTTCAAAAATGTCAATACTTAAACTCCCAAAGCTAACTCCAAATGATTGAATCATCAAATTACATCAAGTTAAATGGGCCTTAGCTGGCCGTCGGCGAACAAATCTTAAACGCGAGGTTATCTCCAAACTCTAATGTGAAATTCCTCCACTTAATTTAACTTAAAGACGGTCGCGAATTCGTCTTCATTAAGACTACGTTTTTCAAAGGCGGCGTCCACAGAAATAATAGATGCTGAAATTCTGACAGGCCAAGATAATGTAAAAATAATGATTTTGATTTAAAAAAACTACAATGACTCTTTATTGTAACCACAAAGAAAACAATACAGAAAAACAAGTTCATGGAAAAATATACAAGGTAAGCAATAGGCGGCCTTATCGCTTCAAGCGATCTCTTCCAGGCAACCATTTTACAAAGGAAAACAGCAAGGAATAGATTTCAGCAGGTTGTGCAATATAAAAATAAAAATAAATAGTAATTATAAACATTATAAAATATAAAAACAACCTAATATACAATACACATCATAAAACACATAGGTATATTATACACAACAATAAACTTGTAAATAGGTATATAAACGGGTTATAATTTTCACGCACAAGATAGCAAATAGTGTTAATTAATAGTATTTATTACGTTAACAATCTCTAAAAATTGTAATGAACTTTGATTGTACCACCTGCTTTAATCTGTGACGTTTCCAAGCATTACCTGGTAGAGATTTCTCTGTGTAGCAATGCACCCTTGTACACGAGTAATTTTTTTCGACTGTACTTGACGTGTAAACAGAATGAAAATGAAAAAATAAGAACGAAAGAATGAGCATGAGAGAATGAAAATGAAGGAATGAGAATGAGAAAATTACAATAAGAATGAGAATGATAGAATGAGAAATGAAATGAGAGGAAGACAATGAGAATAAATTTAAAGTCACAAAACTTTTTAAACCGCTGAAAAAACTGAAAATCAAAAAATAATACCTTTTTTTTTATGGGACAATCTTACACAAATCGACCTAGTCCCAAACTAAGCAAAGCTTGTACTATGGGTACTAGACGACGATAAACATACTTATATAGATAAATAAATACTTAAATACATAGAAAACATCCATAACTCAGGAACAAATATTCGTGCTCATCACACAAATAAATGCCCTTACCGGGATTTGAACCCAGGACCTCTTGCTTCGTAGGCAGGGTCACTACCAGCTAGGCTAAAGCGGTCGTTAAACCTTTGTTTGACCTTAATCTAGGTACCAGTTTGAAGTCGGTGCCTCAGCACGAGCCAGGAGGAGTAATAGAAGCCAATCAGGTAGACGATTATAGGTCCACTCCTCCTGGCTAGTGCTGAGGCACCGACTTCAAACTAGTACCTAGATTAAGGTTAAACAAAAAAGGTATTATTTTTTTGCTTTTCAGTTTTTTCGGCGGTTTAATTTTTTTGTTAAAAAGTTTTTATTTTATACTTTTTTGGCTTATTAGTGATAACATATAAACATCATCATCATCCCAGCCTATATTATATCCCACTGCAAGACACATGCTTCTTATCAGAATGAGAGAGCTTGGGCCGTAGTTCTTACTTACAACACACTATTAAATTCCTTCGCAGGCGTGCGCAGGATTCCTCACGATATTCTCAAGCTTCAAATGTAATTTCGCACATAATTTTCGAAAAACTCATAGGTGTGAGGCAGGGCTCGAACCCACGTGCTTGAAAAGCCGTAGGTCAAACCACTAGGCTACCACAGGTTTTTAAATGTGTCATGGTAGGGTCAAGTTTGTACCTTTTCACTTTAATGTCATGTTTGAAAAGCCATACGAAATTATGAAACGACTAAAAGCGACAAGGTACAAAAGTGATCAATTATTTATGACCTTGGCTGTACTATGTAATACCTAAGGTGTGTATGGCAGCCGCCGCCGCCATCTCTCCTAAACTGAATCACGTAGAATAACGAATCCCCACCGGCTTCCTCGCGATAATCAAAGGCGGAACCTGACTGCTCCGTATTTTGAATACGTGGCGATAATATTAATAAATATACAGTAAAGACTAAGTACAGTGGTAATGCAATATAACCCGAAGAACCGATAACCGTTGGGGACGAGTTCTTGAGTGGAGACCACGGATCGGCAAACGTAGCGTGGGACGTCCTCAGAGTCGGTGAAGCGATGATCGTCGCTAAGCGGCTGGCAAGAGCTGGATGAGAGTGGCCGAGGATCGTGCTCAGTGACGTGCTACGGGAGAGGCCTATGTCCAGCAGTGGACGAGCATAGGCTGATGATGATGATGATAATACAGTAAAGTTCATTACATAGTTTTTGTATTTTTATCTCGAGGGCTTAGGCTCGTGAAATCCACTTTCAATCCACATCACAAAGAGTCCTTTCGACGTATAGTGACCTGAATTTCTTGAGCAAAAGACCCGATCCGCAAATTACTTGAATTTCTTGCCGAAAAGACTCGATCCGCAAATGACCTGAATTACTTTTGCGAAAGACCTGATCCGCAAATGACCTGAATGTCTTGGGCAAAAGACTCGATCCGCAAATATCTTAAATGTCTTACGCAAAAGACTCGATCCGCAAATGACCTGAATTACTTTTGCGAAAGACCTGATCCGCAAATGACCTGAATGTCAGGCGCAAAAGGCTCTATCTGCAAATGACCAGAATTTCTTACGCAAAAGACCCGATTTGCAAATGACATGAATTTTTTTAGCAAAAGACTTGGTATGCAAATGACCTGAAATTCTTTCGCAATATACCTGAAAGGATGTTCTTTTTTCCTACGTGACCACATACCCAGTAAACACTAAATAACAAGCCTTGTGTGTTTTCATTTGTGATGGAATAAGTATCGTGTAAGTTCAGAGGTGAAAAAAATAAAAAAAATTGCCCTGACAGGGGAACGAACTGGGGACCTCAAGCTTTTTCAAAGGTAATCAACTATACTATGAAGGGGATAAACTTTTCTATTAAAACCTTTTTCCAAAGAAACCATAGCGAATCGAGTTAATAAACTTAGCAAGAATTAAAAATCAGCAGATTTGGTAACTTTTTAAAATATTAGAAACTCTAATTTGATCCGAAATCATTCGAAGGGGGCTGATTACACAGTTCCGTCTGCCAATATTTATGGGGGCTATTCTCTGTCGCTCGACAATTGTTCGCTCGCAAATCGGAACTACTTTAGAGACTCGAAGATTATGAAATGTACTAAATAAATGTATTTTAACGACCGCTTTAGCCTAGTTGGTAGTGACCCTGCCTACGAAGCAAGAGGTCCTGGGTTCAAATCCCGGTAAGGGCATTTATTTGTGTGATGAGCACGAATATTTGTTCCTGAGTTATGGATGTTTTCTATGTATTTAAGTATTTATTTATCTATATAAGTACGTTTATCGTCGTCTAGTACCCATAGTACAAGCTTTGCTTAGTTTGGGACTAGGTCGATTTGTGTAAGATTGTCCCCTAATATTTATTTTTTTATTTATGTGTTGACGAGTTTCGAACTCAATCAGAGCTCATCTTCAGAGTAGGTACCACAACCGTACGCTATACTACCAAATGCGGCATTGCAGCAGTAGCGTAGTTTGGTGGTGGTGACAGTTGGGTTTGTGTGATTTTTGTGTGTTCGTACAGTGTGGAGGTGGAGGAACTGCATGAACACACATTTCTTGCATAAACGTAACTATCGTAAGGTCGCGGGTGAGCAAAGTAATTGTTTCAGTTCTTCAATTAAACCTAAAATTGTTAAAAGTGGCTTCGAAACGTAAATGTAATATTCCGTGTGCTCTACCAAAGGGGGTCCTTTGAGAATACAGGCGTCATTTTATGTCAGTGTAAATACACATAAACAAAAAATAAAATTTATTTATTTATTTATTTATTTATTCACATTATCATCACTTACACTGTCATTACAGGAATAAAAAACCTAAGGCGATACAGAAGGCCTTTAACAACACAATTATTTACTATATTTAACGTTCATAACATATTATATGTAAGGCAACACTTTGCATCCGTTCCTTCCTTCGTTCGTTCCTTTAAAAGTCTGCTATTTGGTCAAAAAACAGCTGCGCCAGATTTGGTCAAAAAACAGCTGCGCCAGATTTGGTCAAAAAACAGCTGCGCCAGATTTGGTCAAAAAACAGCTGCGCCAGATTTGGTCAAAAAACAGCTGCGCCAGATTTGGTCAAAAAACAGCTGCGCCAGATTTGGTCAAAAAACAGCTGCGCCAGATTTGGTCAAAAAACAGCTGCGCCAGATTTGGTCAAAAAACAGCTGCGCCAGATTTGGTCAAAAAACAGCTGCGCCAGATTTGGTCAAA
This sequence comes from Archips crataeganus, assembly GCA_947859365.1. Taxonomy (NCBI): domain Eukaryota; kingdom Metazoa; phylum Arthropoda; class Insecta; order Lepidoptera; family Tortricidae; genus Archips; species Archips crataeganus. Next base: position 1,401,383 of record OX402071.1, on the reverse strand, counting down.
AAACAGCTGCGCCAGATTTGCTCCCATTCCTTCCACGATACAGAAGAAAATTGAATTTTAAGAGCGAACTTTTCTTTACCGATAATACCATTTCTTCGCTCTATTGTGGGTTCTGAGAATGCCATAGTGCTTCGGACGTTTGCAAATAAAAATGGTTAAAACTCGAACGGTTAGTCATTTCATTCATTTTTTTATGAATCTTTCATGGACCTTGGTTGAAGTTTTTTAAAGCTGTTTGTATATTTTTGGAATCGCTTAAAGAAGCTATGGATCTAAGTGTGTGTACTTTAATTTTGTTTAGATTTTGTTTGTTACTTTCATAATACAGTATATAATAGTATAGTACCTGAGCAACCAAGCTTTGTTTGGAATTCTTTTTTGAAATACAGTTTATTTTTTTATGAAACTTAAGAACTAACTAAATACAAAAATAAAAAATATATTTATTTTTCATTTTTTTACGTCTGACTGAAATTGAACCCGACACTTCAATTTGCAAGTCTTATCTTAAGTTTGCATTCACGTTGATGGAAGTGAAATTACCGATTTCATTGCGCATTTTCAACACATAAAAAAATCAAGCCGAATCGATTGCTTGCGCCTGAAAACCTCCACATATTTAACAAAGGTTGAAATAATTAGAACCGTTTTCGAGATTCTAGAAATAAATAAATTGACAATAATTTCACGTTATGAAGTATTTCATTTGAAAGACTTCACTCTTAGCTCCTTGTACAACTAAACCTGTACCAAATCGCGCTAAACTTAACTGAAACTGTATTTTCAAAGCCCAACCGACTGTCGACTGGCTCAGAATATCCCCCGACAAGGGCCAGACCCCATATTAATTACATTACCGATTGTTGTACTTTCACAAAGTTTTATCGCTCCGAATGGGCTTTAATGATCTTTGGTTTGCTAAAACGCTCTTTTGTCGGCCGGGTAAAGTGGCCATTCTGATTTTTACAACCAAAAAAACTTAGGGTTGCGTACTAAAAGATTGCTAAAAGGGCTAGGGTCTATAAAGCGTATGTACATACATCATACGATGGGCCTCATAAGAAATCTCAAAGTCACTCAAAGGGTGATGGAGAGGGCTATGCTTGGAGTTTCTCTGCGGGATCGCATTAGGAATTATGAAATCTACGCAAGATCTAAAGTCACCGTCATAGCTCGAAGAATCGCCAGACTCAAGTAGCAGTGGGCAAGCACATCGTTCGTAGAATTGACGGCCGATGGAGCCGAAAGGTTCTCGAGTGGCCTCTACGAACCGGAAGACGCAGTGTAGGTAGACCAACAAAATGGAGCAACGACCTGATTGGGGTTGCGGGAACGCGTTGGATGCGATTGCCGCAGGACCGTTCTGTTTGGCGAGCCTTAGGAGAAGCCAGCAATGGCTGAAAAAATGATGATGATAGAAGGATTTTTAAGCATAATGCCTGGAAAAGCCAACGGGCATTTCACTCGTACTCCAACTATTTAAGGCATTATCTTTCCAAGGCAGGCTTGCCGCAAAAAAATGAATTAATCCGACCATTCCTCACTGTCGTCTTGGCTTAACTTCAGAGTTATTCTATCGTGCACCGATCCAGGAAAATGTTTTTTTAAACGACCGCGCTCAACTTTTATGTTGACTTTTTTCACGAAAAATTCTTGCCACTTAGGGTACCTTTCCACCAGAGATGTGCTTCGCTACGTTGCTATGGATGTGTTTGATATCCATCAATCATGTTCATTGGTCTACATAGCATAGCACTGGTGGAAACGGGTTCAACTAAGCTATGATTTTTATATGGAAAGATGCGTGCCCTGGATGCGTGCTACGGATGCGTGCTACGGATGCGTGCTACGGATGCGTGCTACGGATGCGTGCTATGGATGGTCGCAAGCGTCTCCCCACTCACCGCGCTGCCGCTCCGCGCGCCCCTGTCGATACATCGCATAGCTCGAGCTGCGCATCTTCTTCGCACAGCTGCCTCGCGGCTGCTCATAGTTTAGCATTGGTGGAAAAGGTCACTCAGTTTCGTAGCGTAGCTTTCACATCTTCGCAGCATAGCTGCATATCACATCTCTGGTGGAAAGGCACCCTAAAGTCGGCTACTTTGATCTAATGAAAACATTGGATATACACACACACAAGCAAGAGGTCCTGGGTTCAAATCCCGGTAAGGGCATTTATTTGTGTGATGAGCACGAATATTTGTTCCTGAGTTATGGATGTTTTCTATGTATTTAAGTATTTATTTATCTATATAAGTATGTTTATCGTCGTCTAGTACCCACAGTACAAGCTTTGCTTAGTTTGAGACTAGGTCGATTTGTGTAAGATTGTCCCCTAATATTTATTTATTTATTTTTAAACGGTGATCGGGAATTGAACAGTTAAGCTTTTATCAAAAATTATATTTTTAATACAAGCTTTTTTGCTGACTGTTCTCTTACCTCTGATCACCAAAGTACTCTTCAAGACAAACCAAACGAAACCAAACTCGATGAAATTATGTAATTTTATTACGGAGCTCCTATGGCCACGTCCCAGCTCCGTTTAGTTTGGCTCTAAATATCTGGTAGCCTATTGGTTTGACCTATGGCCTCTCTAGCAAAGGATCATGTGTTCAACTCTGGGCTCGCACCTTTGAATTTTTCGGAATTCACAACCGAAATTACATTGAAATTTTACGAGCTCTACGGTAAAGGACGAAGATCCGCGTGCATTTCCCAAAGTTACCTTCAAAAACTAAGATACTCTCAGTCACAAATAATTTTATTTAAGCTCAAACTCACCCTCTTTTAAAGAATTTCAAAACATCTTTCGCCCTTTAGAAAATTTCACCTTTTAAAGTTGCTGAATCGGGCAAATTCTTTGGAACAATATTAAGGGAAGTTGCCGTTGAAATATAAAATTCCCGGAGCAAAGTGTGACGTTTCATTTGGGGACATTATTGAATTTGACTTATTGGAGACTGGCTCGGACTGGCTGGCTGGGAACAGGGGAAGGGATAGAGTAGACTAATTTATTGTTGAAGTACAAAATTTATACATGAGAATTTATGAGTGTACGTGTATTTGTTACTTTCTACTTTAATGCCGATTTTAACGACCAGATACGAATGTTTGTTCTCAAATCTTGGATGTTTAATTTGTATTTGGGTGAAGACCAAAAAGTTGCACACTGTTAAAGCTGCATTAGCAGGTAGTTAAAATTGCCATTAACTTCTTCCATTGTGACACGAAAATTAATCATAGAAATGTATACAAATGTAAATACAAATGTATGGTTAATTTTCGTGTCACAATGGAAAAAGTTAATGGCAATTTTAACTATCTGCTAAAGCAGCTTTAACAGTGTGCAACTTTTTGGTATTCACCCATTTAAGAATGTATCTATCTTTTAAAAATTATGTTTTCCGTACCAGCCATAGCACAAACTTTTCTAAAAAAAGGTCACAATAAAAATTAAATAACAATAACATAAACAACGTGTTCGTGCAAATGTATTTTAATCAGTACCAGTTTGTCAAAATTTAATACTCGAGACTATTAGCTGTCCTCTGGCTGTATAAGTCATACTTTTACGGCATATTTGGATGTTTATTTATAAAAATAAGAGAAGGGCAGCAATGTAAATGGAGAAAGGTAGATAACGAGGACGCCCACTAACGACTTTGATGCAGTAAATCTCGATAAAGAAATCATAGCCGACCGAAATAAACGACGTAATAGTATAATTACGGCCAATCTCAAATATATAAATAAAATAAATACATCAATTCACACCAATTGACCCAGTCCCAAAGTAAGCTAGGAAAGCTTGTGTTATGGGTACTAGGCAACGGATAAACATACTTATATAGATAGATACATACTAAATAAATAAATATATAAGTGAATTGAATAAACTGAAACAATTACTTTGCTCACCCGCGACTTTTGCGCTTTGTCGCTGATGAGCAAAGTAATTATTTCACTTCATTGATATGTACTTGTTCAAAGTAACGCCTGATTCAATGAATTAGGGAATAGTCATTAGTCATTCCCAAAAAGAATAATTTCAAAATTGTTTTTCGACTCCTCCCCGTCTCTGTTCTCCCACTGCCGCCGGCAGGTGCGGCGACCGCGCAAATTCACAGGCCAGCCGGAACGCAGCCGCTGCTGCCACAGCGCTGCCCGGGAAAATATTGGACGGAGTGGACCCTCTGCTGCATTTATTCTGTGACAAATGTTACTAGTTTCGTTGGTGAAATTTTGTTTTTTGGTTGATAAAACTTTTAAGTGCGGTAAATGACGATGATAATAATATACAGTCGAACGCATAAATGGGCCAACTTTTATTTTGTTGTATGTTTTGACTTTTTTTAATTTGGAAAATTGTATGTGATTTCTGTTCATAGTCACGAGCTTTTTCGATCTTACTAGGAGAAAAAAAAGTTTTCTTGGCTGCTATGATGATGATGATGATATTATACATATTTTGTAGGTACTATAATACATATTATTATAGACGTTTTTCACTGTGAATATTTAATTTAGCAAAATAAACCCTCTGACTTTATTTACTCTGTGCCAAAATTGTCTGACTTCATTAACGATACTGAAAAAATGGTTTAATAGTATTTTATGCAACGGTTGTATAAGTGGGGTCATAAAAGGCGAGTGGCGTGAGTTGCGATACGAACGAAGTGAATATCGCAATGAAAGACTGCATGAGCCATTTAGACCAAATTATACACCGTCAACCAACGACAACGTAAGCAAACGAAAAAAATTATGTTTTTTGTTACATCCTTCATTCCTCGAACAGCACAAAGTCTCGCAAAACCCATTCTTCCATCAATTTAATTAAACTCCGACAAAATAATCATACAAGCGTCCAAGTAGACAACAGTTTTTCCCAATAAATCCTTTGACTTTTCTGATCCGTAATATAAAGCTTAAAGCTTGTTTTGTGCCAGTTTTAAAGCTCCTAGTTAACTCGACAAAAGCTCGCAAATCGCTGGAAAGCTGTAACTTTGAAGAAATTAGCCGAGAGGAGAAAAAACGTGGTGCATTTATTTAAGCTCTTGAAGGAGCGAGGCGGTTTATATTGAGTGGTTCTCTTCATAATCCATACACCGTGTTTTATATACATAGACCTTATTACCGTGGCATAAGGTTCATGTTTAGATATTTATGAACGGTTAGATATACAGATATATAGACGACCAGATGGCCTAGTGGTTAGAGAACCTGACTACGAAGCTTGAGGTCCCGGGATCGATTCCCGTGTCGGGGCAGATGTTTGTATGAAAAATACGAATGTTTGTTCTCGGGTCTTGGGTGTTTAATAATTATGTATGTCGTCGCGCGCGTTATATTGGTAGCATTATAGTTGCTGATTTGACTACCTAGTACCGGATCTTATCTCTGATTGGTTGAATTAAATTGTAAAGTGCAGTGAACGCAGTGTGGTTGGGCGAGTATCGCTTTGGCGCCATTACACGAGGACAGAGTCGATGTTCACTTGATTGCCGACCGCCGTTGAGAACGGTCATTTCCTACTCCATCGAACCTGTCACGTTCACAGTCACTCCTGCAAGTACCTACCTTTTTTTTTTTTTTTTTTTTTTTTATATAAGAGGTGGCAAACGAGCAGACGGGTCACCTGATGGAAAGCGATCACCGTCGCCCATGGACACCCGCAACACGGGGGGCATCACAGGTGCGTTGCCGACCCTTTTAGGAATTGGTAGGCTCGTTTTTTAAAGATCCCTAAACTATTATTTCAAATAATTACACGTTGCAAGGTAATCTGCGTTTCTCCATATCGCCCACTAACATGGAAACTCCACCACGAGACGACAGTGATGATCCACCTACCGCTCCGTTTCGTCTCTCGCCGTCATGTATTTAAGTATGTATCTATCTATATAAGTATGTTTATCCGTTGCCTAGTACCCATAACACAAGCTTTGCTTAGCTTACTTTGGGACTGGGTCAATTGGTGTGAATTGTCCCGTGATATATTTTTTTTTTCTTTTTTTTTATTGAAGAACTGGACTGTACCAGGCGCAAAGGTGCCCAACACACTAGCCGCATTGCCCCGTTGAACCGCGATGGACAACCTTTGCACCAGAAACGACCCCGAGCGATGGTCAAGACCTCTCTCACGAAGACGGCGCCCCACTTCTTTAAAAAAGTATTGCTTTGGTTTTCAGGATAGGCTAAGGAACCCTAAAAAAAGCTTGAAAGAAAAACTCGAATAAGCGATGAAAACGCTGCGAAGACTGGTCTTTTGTTGCGCGTTGCAATGCGATCACGATCAGTGATGCGATAAGCCGACAGTTTATCGATATCGATGCTTTTTAATCGCCTGCTCAAGTATACGTGAAACTTGGTTATAGTTTTAGCGAAAACACACTCTTCGCTTAAGTATATCCAAGTATAATATATCTAAGTTTATACCTAATGATTCTGTTTGATAGTATTTTAGGTAGAATAATTTCAGTTATTTTCTCATAATTTCACTTGCTGTATAATATACTAGCTCTTTTCCGTGTCTCCGTCTGCGAAGAATAGGGGTATAAAAAATAGCCTACGACCTATTCTCAAACATACCAAATATAGAGAAAAAATTTATAAAAATCAGTCAAGCAGTTCGATAACAAACACCACGGTGTCACGACACGAGATTTTTATATATTAGAAGAAGACAGAACCGTGATGTTATCAGGATTTTTTTCAATGTCATCCTATAGAAAACAGTCGGTTAGATAAAATTAGTTCAATATCAATTCTTAAGAAAATACTGTTTGGCCATAGTCCCCACGCGGGCCCAGTGCGAAACGAGAACTTCACACACCATTGAATTTCTTGCAGTTGCAGGTCTCTCACGATGTTTCCCTCCACCGTAATCAAATGTAATTTCACAAATAATTAAAAAAAAACTCATAGTGCGAGCCCGGCCTCGAGCTCACGATTCTCAGCTTGAGAGCTATCATGACCTATCCCACGCCATGACGGGGCGACAATAGATGGAAATGAATGGATTTAGGGCCGACAACACACTCGCATCGCGTAAAGCGCTGCGGGTGTCTATGGACAGTGGTGATCATTTAACATCAAATGACCCACTAGTTCGTTTGTCTGCTGGCCTCCCTAACATAAAAAAAAAAAATAACTATCGATAACTGACCTTGATCCGTCCCCTCCCTAGCGTTGTTTACGGACAACTCTTGCGCAATTATTTTAATAGAGGACATCTTGGGCACAGCGCCGCGTATTTCATCCTTTCATTTACTTAGCGCTCTTTATTGCGGGACGAGTCAAAAGCGCTCAGCGGGAAGCGTACGTACGCCTCTTACACTGTATTTAGACGTCATGCCATGCAGTATACGAGTATTATACAGATTAGCCTAGTGGGAGGTCTGGCAACGCGTCTCCGACTCATATTCAACTACTATGCATAATTACTACATGGATACTTCAACTTACATACATATGTATTCTTAGGAGTAGATAAATAGGCATAATTGGGTGAATCAACTTTTTTGTGTTGTTTACTCTGTCCCCAGTAGTCTGTAGTCTGTGGCCACTGTCAGGGTAGAACAGGTGAGACCCTAGGGGTTTAGTTTTGAGAAAAACAAAATGAAGATTTAAGACGTATATTTAGCCCCTAGGGCTTAACTGACAGAAAAATAGACCTCGAGGGTCGCGGATTCGAGAGTTGAGTGGGAAAGCGTTTCTTGGCAAGGCTTCCCTGGATTAGGGTCCGAAGCGTAGACTGCCGGTGCTGGTAGAAGGCTGGAGTCAGGTAGTGGCCCCAGGGTCAGCAAGCGGCAGGAGTAGGCCTTGCCTTGCTTGCCTTGCATTAGCAAGGAGGGTCTTCGGTTCCAGGAGCCAGCCGAAGAATGCGAGCAGGAGTAGATGTGCGAATGTTGGAGTGGTAGCGAGATTCCAATCCGTGCTGTGCTGCCCAATTTTGGGCAGAGTGACACTGAATTTATTTTATTTAAAATATTAAAAAAAAAGTAGAAAGACTGGAGTTGTTTCCTTTTTTTATATTGTCCAAGTGACACTTCTCATACTGTTTCATAGAAAATTCTTGGTTGTCCAAGGGACATAACCATAGCAACGGGTGTCACTAAAAAGTTTATTCACCCAATTATCATTTATCACGACTTGGTTGTAAAACTACTTAGGAGAGATGTGGAGGTCAAAGCAGTGATTTTTAACCAGAACAATGACAAGATACAAGCTAACAAGTAATTTTTACTTCTTTACTAATATTATAAATGCGAAAGTAGCTCTGTCTGTCTGTTACCTTTTCATGCTTAAACCGCTAAATTGATTTGAATTAAATTTGGTATGGAGATAGTTCGAGACCCTAGGAATGACGTAAGATAGTTTTTCCCTGAAAATTGCAAAGCTCTCGCGCTATAAATGAGTAAAACTTGAAGGCGTTCTTGCGCGGACCTGGGTTAGCTATTTAACTCCAAGTTAACTGTTAACCCAGGGTTAACAAGTGTCAAAATGTATGGAGATGTCATTCTTAACCCTGGGTTACTGATTTAGTTGTTTAACCCTGAACTGTGCAGGTGGTCTTAATAGCAATTCGGATGGATCTTGCACTGCACAAGGTTACCACCTGTTTTTTTTTAATTTATCTCAAAATAACAATTACATTCCATTTATCAAAAATATACGTCAAACTGCAAAACAGTTTAATCGTATGGCGTAAAATATTAAACAATTGCACTAAAGAAAGAAACTACAAACTAGCTATAAATCCACATTCAGACGACCAGATGGCCTAGTGGTTAGAGAACCTGACTACGAAGCTTGAGGTCCCGGGTTCGATTCCCGTGTCGGGGCAGATATTTGTATCAAAAGTACGAATGTTTGTTCTCGGGTCTTGTGGTGTATAATATGTATTTAAGTATGTATCTATCTATATAAGTATGTTTATCCGTTGCCTAGTACCCATAACACAAGCTTTGACTAGCTTACTTTGGGACTAGGTCAATTGGTGTGGATTGTCCCGTGATATTTATTTTTATTTATTTATTTATTTTATTCAGGGTCCTAAGCCACGTAATTATTATTGCTTTCAATCGCTACCTCATATGACTTGTGTCAGATGAGAAAACGTTTTGAATTAGAGAACATAATTACTTTCCGCTTGCTCTGTTCTATAAGATACACGATTATACGACACTTAAGTACTTACCTTGATTAAAAACGATATTTGGTAAACGATATAATGTATTTAATGAACTATTCTCAATCTTTTCAATCTTCCGTGATATCCACCGTGCAGCACAGTTACGTATATTATGCGACTCATATATATTACCAGCTGTTGCCCGCGACTCCGTCTGCGGAGAATTGGGTTATAAAACCTATTCTCAGACCTACCGAATGTAGAGAAAAAAATAAAAATCGATCAAGCCGTTTCGGAGGAGTTTGATTACAAAAACCGTGACACGAGATTTTTTGAAGTGAAACTTCTAATGCGACTTCCAACAAGCGTTGCGTTAAAAGCGTTGCGTTGAATACGCAACGCAACGCAAGTTGACGTTTACGAGACGTTCGCATTGTATATATACTAACGGATGTTAAAAACTTCCTCAGTGCGATCCAGAATAATTGCGTTGTTTAGTATGAAAACTTGTTAAAATCAAAACTATTTTAATGTTAGATCGTAGAATAAAGTATTTTAAACGTATTTAGTAAAAAAAAGTATTGAATATCTTTGAGAATTACGAAAAATCAAGAAAAAATATTGAAAATAACATGCGCACGAGGAGCAACGCCATCTAGCGACGAATTATGTAACTTGTTTCGCTAGCGCTGTATTTGGTTTTTTAGGGTTCCGTAGTCAACTAGGAACCCTTATAGTTTCGCCATGTCTGTCCGTCTGTCTGTCTGTCTGTCCGCGGCTAAGCTCAGAGACTGTTAGTACTAGAAAGCTGTAATTTGGCATGAATATATATATTTGTTACGCCAACAAAGTGATTAAATAAAAAAAGGTAAAAAAATTGTTTTTAGGGTTCCTCCCATAGACGTAAAGTGGGGGTGATTTTTTTTTTCTCGACTAACCCTATAGTGTGGGGTATCGTTGGATAGGTCTTTTAAAACCATTGCGGGGTTGCTAACATGATTTTTCTATTCAACTTTAAAGTGAAAATTTTCATTAAAATCGACCGTCCCCCCCCCCCTCTAAAATCTAAACGGTTGGCTGGAAAAATTTGATAAAATTCAGAATGGTAGTAAATATATCAAATTTACTACGAAAATTATAGCGGCTAAGATTGCTTGGAAATTATTTGTAGTATAAGAGTAAATAGTAGCCTAAGGTATAAAACATACCTAAACTTGGATAATTCCGTACACATACGAAATCCTTAAAAAAATATTATTTGATTTTTTCGTAACGGCTACGGAACCCTACCTTGGGCGTGTCCGACACGCTCTTGGCCGGTTTTTATTATGAAGTTTGACTTCTTCCGCGCGGAGGGACACCACGCACTATCTTTTTATATATTAGAAGAAGATGTTACATGTATAACTCGCTTACCTCTTCCACCTAAAAAAATGTATAGTTGTTTTATGTAAAATAAAGAATTTTGATTATTGATTGATTGGAAAACTTAAGTAAAGGACCAGCAGGCTTGTCTAACGCGCTGACGCTTGCTTTCGCATTCACTATTTCTTTCTGTCAACCGGTATAAGAGGGAGACAGAAAGAGACGGTGAAAGCAAAGGCAAGCGTCCGCGCGATAGACTATACGGCCTCTGTTGTATGTATACTAGTAGTGTACAGAATTGATATGGAGCTTAAGTCATTTTTCTAATTTGGAACGTCAATTATAATAATTTGGCATAATTCATCATTTCGCATTAAAACCATTAATTATTCTGAATTGTTAATAAACCTTCTTCTTCTTAAATTGAAGAGCTATGCTCTTGTCGGTGGAGTAACCGCCACTCCGCGCGGTCTTCGGCCAGCCGTCTGACTTCCTGATACGACACGACACCCACTTTCTCCTTCACCTGGTTAAAATAGGTCAATATAAATAGGTAGGCCTTTCTCTGCCTCGTCTTCCTTCTATTTTTCCTTCCAGCAGGTTTAAAAAGAAATTGTCGTGTCGTATCAAGTGTCCCATCATTATGTTCCCTTCTACAATTTATGGTCTCCAGTAAAGTTCTTTTTCTTTTTAATAATCCTAACCTAACCTAAAGAGTCCAACATGATAACCATTTCAAAAATTCTAAAAAGATTACGGTTTCGACAGGAAAAATTATGACTCACAAAAATTATGACAAACATTACATTATGACTAAGAGTTTTATGCCAACAAAGCTCCCATTAAATAATCCTGAATACTGCGTCGTCTCCAGTTATATAAGAACTAGAGCCATCTTATTAAAACGGTGCGCTGACAGAATGAAAAATTGCTATCCACGACCTAATTTCGTCACCCATTAGACTAAGATGTGGGGGGGATGGAAGGGATTAGGCAAGCTACGAGCGGGGTTTAAGGGAGAGAGCGAGCGTGGTCGAGATCTTGCATCTTCAGATATTTGACGAGTTACGTCTGCGCGGAGAAAGCTGTGAACAGATTAGAAGCCTTTCTATAAGCTTTGCAATTTCCAAATCAAATAAAAAAAAATGTTTGTAAGAACACAGTAGGTAAAATGATTTTAAAATAAGTTTAGCACGTGTATTGTATGGAATGTATGTATTTGACGACCAAATGGCCTAGTGGTTAGAGAATCTGTCTACGAAGGTTGAGGTCCCGGGTTCGATTCCCCCGTCATGGCAGATATTTGTATGAATAATACGAATGTCTGTTCTCGAGTCTTGGGCGTTTATACAGGGTGCTACAAAATAACCCCTAAAGCCTGAAACCCCATGAACAGTAAATAAAACTGTAATAATTCGCGCTGTTCTTTTTCTCTGAAAAAAAAAAAATTTTTTTTTACAAAAATAGGCGAAAAAAATAATATTTTTTTAGCCTATTTTTGTGTCCCACTGCTGGGAAAAAACCTCTCCTCTCTTGCTCCACTCCTGCCTGTCAAAGGCGAGCTCCCGCCATCACAAAAAAAAAAATATACCAATTTAATTCTTTACTGGATCAGGTGCTTCCACTTCCATACCCTTGTAACTGAAGAGTTATTACGAGTAATTTTGTAACACCCTGTATGTATTTAAGTATGCATCTATATAGTTTCCCCATCCCTGAGCTAGTGTATTGGGCACCTTTGCGCCGGGCTTTGTGTCGGTTTTATTTTGTGATTGTGCTTCTTGCCATGTGTCTTTTACTATTATAATATTAAATAAAGAAAAAATATGTATGTTATTTCATTTCATTTTTTTTTTTTTTTTTTTATGTTAGAAAGGCCGGACAAACGAACTAGTGGGTCACCTGATGATAAATGATCACCACTGTCCATAGACACCCGCAGCGCTTTACGCGATGCCAGTGCGTTGTCGGCCCTAAGGGAGAGGGAATAGGGGAGAGGGAGGGGGAGGGGGAGAGGCATTGGGCCCCCGGCGCTCTCACTGACCGTACGAAACGCAAGCAGGATTACTGCTGCTTCACGCCGGTGTTCTGTGAGAAGGTGGTACTGCCCCGGACGAGCCGGCCCATTCATTCATTCATTCATTTGCAAATAAAGTGAATTAATTCGTTAATTCGTTCGTCTGTCACATCCAGCACCCATACTCCGTGTACTCGGTAGTCTTGTGTGCAAAATTCAATTTTCCTTAGAGGGTGGGATGTTTTAATTAGAGACACGCACCGTGGATTGATGTCCTAGGCGGTACACGGCGCCGCTACGACCTTTGCTAAGTATACTAAGTATACAGGATGCTAACAAATTAGGTACCCAATATTTCTATGGCTTAACTTACTCATCAAAACAAGTCACTTTTATTCCAAAAGCTTTTTAAAATTTGAAGAAAAAAAATCTCGGTCTTCCATTACTAAAACAGTAATCCGTTTAGATGGGTATGTATGTCCGTTTGTATGGGTTAGACGACCAGATGGCCTAGTGGTTAGAGAACCTGACTATGAAGCTTGAGGTCCCGGGTTCGATTCCCGTGTCAGGGCAGATAATTTGTATGAAAAATACGAATGGTTGTACTCGGGTCTTGGGTGTTTAATATGTATTTAAGCATGTATCTATCTATATAAGTATGTTTATCCGTTGCCTAGTACCCATAACACAAGCTTTCCTAGCTTACTTTGGGACTAGGTCAATTGGTGTGAATTGTCCCGTGATATTTATTTTTATTTATTTTTATTTTATGTATGAAAAGTTTGCGTTTTTTTTTTTAAATTTTGAAATGTTGTCTGAGTGATATTATATTTACTAGCTGTTGCCCGCGTCTACGTTTGCGAAGAATTCGTTCATCCCTATCCCGCGGGAACATTGCGATTTCCCGCGATAAAAAGTATACTATATATTAAGCCAGATTAGAAACTAACTGTGTGCCAAATTTCATCGGAATCCGTCTAACCGTTTTAGTGTTAAAGAGTAACATACACACATCCACACATCCATCCTTCATCCATAAAATTATAAGCCTAGGTCGTAGGCTGCTTTTTATACCCCTATTCTTCGCAGACGGGGTCGCGGGCAAGAGCTAACTAGTGTATCACCATATTTTTAAACGTGTAATTATTCATCGATATAAAGTATGTATTATTCTGCGAATAATATTTGACAAGCACCATGTTTGTTTTCAATTACAGAAAGGGTATTTTCGACTGCAAATAATGTAGCATTTTTTACCCCTGAGAATACTGACGTATGAGGGTATCGTAAAATATATTCGCCTGTTTGTCTGATGGGAATATTACCTGTTTACTTTGAAACTGAAAAGGATTTGTAATTTTTAGGGCTCCGTACCCAAAGGGTGCCAACGGGACCCTTCGGAAACTCCGCTGTCTGTACGTCTGTCTGGCACAGGGTTCTGCCTCGTGAGCCGTAATAGCTAGCTTGTGTAGGCACTTGAAATTTTCATCGATTATATATTACTGTGGCCGCTGTAGCGACAAATACTTAAAATAAAATAAAGCTAAAAACTAAATGGGATCGTTGTACAAACTGATAATGTATAGTCGACCAAGTAAGTGCTTTACCATTTTCTGTGACAGTTCCTACATCAGAATAAAAACAATAAGGCTGATTGTCACATTGACTTGTAAGTGAAAATAGCCTTTGATGTCTTAAGTCGTACAACTGACATTGAACTTTAGGGTGGTAAAGGAGTTTCTTGGTCGACTATACCTATACTATAACTGTGGCCGCTATGACAACAAGTACTAAAAATAAATGAAAATTAAACAATTTGGGTGTCCGGACTAACCAACATTAAAATACTGCGTACATTTTACTTAGAAGCAACACACACACACACACACTGGACACACTGCATCACACTGGATTATTATAGTTACGGCTATTACGACATACCTAAAAATTTGTACAGACAGAGATAATTTGACGTCTACCTGTTACCGTTATCAATATCGAGCAAAAACGAGCAAAAAAATCATGTTTGTTGTATGGGAGGCCCCCTAAATATTTACCTTATTTTGTTTTTTAGTATTTGTTGTTATAACGGCAACCGAAATACATCATCTAAGTAAATTTCAATTGTGTACCTATCACGGTTCCTGAGATACAGTCTGGCGACAGACGGACAGACGGACGGACAGTGAAATCTCAGTAATAGGGTCCCGTTTTTAGGGTTCCGTAGTCAACTAGGAACCCTTATAGTTTCGCCATGTCTGTCCGTCTGTCTGTCTGTCTGTCTGTCTGTCCGCGGCTAAGCTCAGAGATCGTTAGTACTAGAAAGCTGTAATTTGGCATGAATATACATATCAGTCACGCCAACAAAGTGGTAAAATAAAAAATAAAAAAAAAATTTTTTTTAGGGTACCTCCCATAGACGTAAAGGGGGGGTGATTTTTTTTTCTCGACTAATCCTTTAGTGTGGGCTATCGTTGGATAGGTCTTTTAAAACCATTGCGGGGTTGCTAACATGATTTTTCTATTCAGTGATCTGTTTGCGAAATATTCAACTTTAAAGTGAAAATTTTCATTAAAATCGAGCGTCCCCCCCCCTCTAAAATCTAAACTGTTAGGTGGAAAAATTTGAAAAAATTCAGAATGGTAGTAAATATATCAAATTAACTAGGAAAATTATAGCGGCTAAGATTGCTTGGAAATTATTTGTAGTTTAAGAGTAAATAGTAGCCTAAGGTATAAAACATACCTAAACTTGGATGATTCCGTACACATACGAAATCCTTAGAAAAATATTACTTGATTTATTTGTAATGGCTACGGAACCCTACCTTGTGCGTGTCCGACACGCTCTTGGCCGGTTTTTACCCTTTGGGTACGGAACCCTACCTTGTGCGTGTCCGACACGCTCTTGGCCGGTTTTTACCCTTTGGGTACGGAACCCTACCTTGTGCGTGTCCGACACGCTCTTGGCCGGTTTTTACCCTTTGGGTACGGAACCCTACCTTGTGCGTGTCCGACACGCTCTTGGCCGGTTTTTACCCTTTGGGTACGGAACCCTACCTTGTGCGTGTCCGACACGCTCTTGGCCGGTTTTTACCCTTTGGGTACGGAACCCTAAAAATGACCACAGTTTATTTAAAACGGAAATGGCCGTTTAAATAACACTCATAATAAAGAATATTTTCGCGAACCAACGGACTTTGTCCTAATTATGAGAGGTCTAAATTAATTACCAGGATAAAGGCCGACCCGTAAATAATGAGCACGTCATTACGGCTACCTGACAGGGATGTCCTGGAACAGGGAAAAATACTTAGTATTTTTTGTAAGAGTAAAATACTATTACCATGAGCTTTAGAATAATCGAGGAAACCTGCATACACCTGTGAAGAAACTCAATGGTGTGTGTGAAGTTCCCAATCCGTACCAGGCCCGCGTGGGAACTACGACCCAAGCCCTCTCATTCTGAGAGGAGGGCTGTGTCCTGCAGTAGGACGTATAAAGGCTGGAATGATGATGACGATAATGATGAAATATACTCTGTGTGGAACACCGATCTCTATCATACAAGTACCATTAGAAAGAAAGAAAGAAAGAAGACATTTATTCACTTTTACAAGACACACATACAAGAAATTACACACAGTTTCACAGTTTCAAAACAAAGATAACAAACAATGGAGCAATAAATAAACATTTACATACACAGCTCTGCATGTGTGTCACCGCAAAAGTGAAACGGTCGCTGACTCAGCATTATGCTGAGGCGTTAGACGCCTGCAGCGCTGATTTTCTGCCAGAACCGCCTGTGACTCACGGAACGATACACAAATATACTATATGAACCACTTACCTATATAGAAATAAATTAATAAAATGATAATGAATTGATAAATATTTAGTATAGATTTATTATAGAGTAGCATAATAAGTTAATAAGTAAATAAATAAATTACAATAAAGAAAAAGTAAACGGAGAAGATTATGTTTAAAACCACAGGTTGGCATATCTATGTGTGGGTGCTGGTTTTTACGGATAGGATTAGGATTACGGATTTATTAGCCTGCGCTTTTGGCATCATCCCTGTCTTTTAGGTGTACTGATGACATTGCAACAGTTGCGGGCAACCGATGACTGCAGGTGGCGAGTTTGTTCATTGTAGAATTGTAAGAGGGAACCTTGCGTTCAACATGGACATTATTCCTCCTACTGTATTCATGATGATCATGAAGGAATATCTATGCAAAATTTCAGATTTCTAGGCCCAAAGGTTAAACTGGGTGTTTATAAGTCAGTCAGGATTTTTCTGTAAAGTTACTCGAAATAAATGATTTATTATTATTATTATTTATTTATTTTTCTTTTCATTTGTTCGCGTCCAAAAGTCCGAGTTCAAAATGGTATTTCGTGTCTTATGTTTATGTTCAAAATTTAATTTGTAGTGTGTACGAGCGTTTTTGCTGACTGTATTAAATGCTGTCATCTAACAATGAACATCAAATTTCAACTCAATTTGATCACTAGAAAAAGGTCAAATTTAACTCGCAAGATTTAAACTATACTCTTATACTTACACCTACCTACCTATAGCACGTAAGGATACAAACTTGCTGTAATACCAACTATATTGAACAAATCTTTGCAAAAACCAGTCACGAACAAAGTATTAACTCTGTCAGAAATACCTAGTATTTATACCTCTTCCAGTAGGTACGCCCAATGACAATATCACATTTCTGAGTCGGGGTTACTCTTTAGAGAATTATTTTAAAAATTTAAGTCAACATTAAAAGTTTAAGGGGGTGTTTCACCACCTTGCTGTCAAACTACTGGTCACGTAACCAATGAATAAACTAAGTACTGGACAGATCTGTCGGCTAGTTTTTTTTCAGTTTCACCACTCCGGTCCTGTGCAAACTAATTACCACTTAACTAATCGTCGGCTTAACATAGAGGGGGAATGGCAACGTCACATTTCACGATCACGCGTTCCTGTTCGCACACTTTCGTTCAAAGAGTCGCTCATTGTTAAAGCAAAAGAAATCGTAAAGTGTGTAATTTTTAAATACATCTATTTTTTTGCATAAACAAATGTGTAACATTATAATTAATCCAAAAACGGTATTTATTTACGATACTTTGTTAACAATAACAAAGAAAAATAAAATCACGTAAAACGAATCGAAAAGTGGCGCCAAACCATTTGACAGATTAACTTTTTTTTGTAATGGCGATGTACAAGTTCAAGTAGAACAAACGATTGTGCCACTGAAAAAAGTCTGTAATTAAAAAATATTACAAAATGTTGGATTTATTTTTACATACTAAAAGCGTACCTATATTTTTTTATTCAAATCTTGATATTTGAATCCTCGTTTGCAATTTAGCATGACTTCTTTCTTTAAAAAATAAAAAATTCTTTGATTTATTTTTCTGAAACCGGCTGAAGGGCTCTCCAACCATGACCACAAAAAAATTAACTGACTAATTAAAAAGTTATGTGACGGATAAAAATGCTAAATGCCACCTGATCTGCTGGTCAAATTAAGAAACAGTTTGTTCGTCACTTAGCGCTAATCGAGACTGGTGAAACGGAAATTTTAATTCCATCTGTCAAATAATGTTATGATTAAGCTAATCCGAACTTTAAGAAAAGTGGTCAAACAGCCCCTTAATGTATTAAAAGTTTAAATGCGATTAAAAAAGGACTTTACGATGTAAATTAAACGTAAATTGAATTGATTATTAGGTTGAAAGAAATTTATTATCAACAGAGACATAATCGTCACTTATGTGATAACATCATTTTACCTTAATAACTATTTGATGGATATTCGCCGCCGCATTTATTGAACATAAGTTGTAAGTAAAGTACATAAATTAAACAAGTAGGTAATAAATCTTACAAACAATCACAAACAGATGAGTAGGTATTAAAAAATGTCATCGTTCCATTTTTATTTTATCTAGAAAATGTCCTATAGTAAAATATTCATGTTAGTAAAATTATGTAATTATGTGTCTTATTATGAAACTCACCTTCGGTTCGTTTCATAAAACCACACTCATGTCATGTGTTAATGCGTCTCTTTATGCACCAGTTACATAAATAACTGTTATTTGCGTAGAACGTTCGTGTTTGCCAAATACACAAATGCCGTATTCCAACTAGTACATCCGGAAGAAATTTACTGTGACAGACAGACAGACACATGAGTGATCCTATAAGGCAGGGTTTTTCAACCTTTTGTTGTCAACGGCACACTTTTATTTTCAGTAAACTTTCACGGCACACCAGTAAAGAATTCGGTATATTAGAGGCTTTGATTTACATGTAACGGACGTAGGGGTTGTATTGATACCCTTTAGGTTGGACTGCAATTAAGCGTCGCGGCACACTTGAAAATGTACGCGGCACACTGGTGTGCCGCGGCACACCGGTTGAAAAACCCTGCTATAAGGGCTCCGTTGTGGAATCCTAACAAATTTGCATTTTGACCTGCACAGCACTTGAGTTGCATAATTTTGCAGACTGAAAAAACAATCGGCACGAAAGAGAATATCCTTAACGTCCAGTCTGCTGGTAATCGTATTAACAGTGGGGTTGGGACACGGTTATCGATAAACAGTTCGATTTTTGTCACAAGCGGTTGTGCTATTGGGCGTTGAGATACAGCTACGCACGAGTAGATAACTGTATACAAGTAAAACGTATTTTTTTTTTCATCATCATCATCATTTCAGCCGAAAGATGTCCACTGCTTGTTGCTTAACCTCGGTGATCAGACGAGAACCGGTGTTTTGGCAAATATCTTGAAAACGGTGCATACTACGGCAAAATCAATGAAATTTTCATCCCCCTTTAATACTCCCGCACCCCCTTCAACCCCCCCCCTCCCCCCTCCCCATTAAAAATTACCCTACCGCTAGTGCTAGTTAGTAATAGTAGCACTAAGATTGCACATCCTGGCGCGCGCTGCTCTCTTGTACATTCTGGCGTTCACTGCTCTCTCTTGTACGTTACATGTACGTACATGTACGTTACATTGCGTCATCCTTTTTCGTGCGTGCAGCCGGCGTTCATCGATTTATTAGACGTTGTCACGTCAAAAATTGACAATGGCCCTCATAAGAAAGCTCAAAGTCGAAACAGCGAAACCGCGGGTTGAGACTAGTTTTCTACAAAAGCGCCGTAAAACAGTCCGTTCGGAAATGTTGTTTCCAAAAGTCCACAGTTTCCGCTCACCTGCCAATAAATTCAAAACAAAATAAATACAACTGATAACCGTTTGGCGGACGCCCAAACATCTCTAAGTAACGAACTGCCAAAATTTTATCGATAACATCCGACACTGCGTCGTGGTTAGCAAACCTTTCGTTACAGAACTAAACGGAGGGGATCGGGAGTTACGTAGATATGTTTTACGTAGGATGCAATACTTTGCAGGCAGTTTTTAGGGTTCCGTACCCAAAGGGTAAAACCGGGGGTGAGACATCGCTGTCCGCCCGTCCGTCTGTCACCAGGCTCTATTTCATGACCCGTGACAGCTAAACAGTTGAAATTTTCACAAATGATGTATTTCAGTGGCCGCTATAACAACAAATACTAAAACCAGAATAAAATAAATATTTAAGGGGGCTCCCATACAACAAACGTGATTTTTCTGCCTTTTTCATAGATAATGGTTCGAAACCCTTCGTGCGCGAGTCCGACTCGCACTTGGCCAGTTTTTATTTTTATTTTTTTGTTATGAGAAGGAGAGAAACGAGCAAGCGGGTCATCTATTCTATATCTAAGCGGGTCAAAATATTTTTTTAGGGGCCATTAATTTGAACTTGTTTGAATAACCACAAAATAAGCTTTTCCTATGAAGATTCTCCATTCATTATGCTCCGTACACTTTGATCCTCAATACGATGAAAAAAAAACATATTGAAATAAATATTAGCTAAACCAAGCACATCAAATCCTTGTTTAAACAAACAAAACATCGATATCGATACATTGCTCCATCCCTAGCGCCTTCGTAAACTTTTCCAAGTGAAATTCCGCCCAATTAATTCGTTTTCACGAACTCAAAAATCCCCCATTCGTAATCCCCGCTTATAACTCTTGGTCTACATCTGTCGTGAAATATTAAAAAGTAAAAAGGAAAGATGGCGGCTTCCCGCCTTTTTCGCCATTATTCGTTCGAAAATTCGGCATTAATTGATGTCTCTATCGTGCTCTAAATGCAGGTGGATTTTCCACAATACAGCTGCTATTTTTGGGGATCCTCAGACCTGTAGGTATAATCACTTGCCCCAGCACAGAAGTGTTATGTTTACAAACGTTTGTCAATGTATGTATTTTTATTGCATTGCAGTGCCACATAGCAAAGAAACAGATGTATAATGGCGAACTAATCGTTTATAGGGATCTCTTCCATTTAACCTTCGAACGATTGATAGAGCATTAGAAAAAATAATAGATACGGAATGAAAAATTAAAAGAATACTCGTCACTTTGTCATTTGTATTGGCCAAACAGGGAAATAAAAACAAGCCACACAGAAATGACGTGGGATGGAGGCGCGTCGCGCCATCGCGCGGCACCTACCCCGTGGCTGAGTGCGCCCATCTTTGTGGGCGCATCCGGCACACATGCCCGGCCCAATCCCATTTAAGCTTGGCGGTCGCTTTTCCAACATCTGCGATTTGAGTTTTGGAGCGCAATGTGGTGTTCCGGATCCAATCGATCCTTGTAACTCCTAGTTTGCTGCGCTCCATAGCTCGTTGGCAAACCTTGAGTCTGAATTTCTTGTTCTCAGTTAAAGACCATGTTTGCGCACTGTAGGTAAGCAGGCTAATTGTCTAACTCCCTGTCAATAGCCATCACGTTCATTTTGACAGTTGTTGTATGGCTGACAATGGGTATCGGAAACAGCCAGCAGTCACAGCAAAACTGTCATTTCAATCCGATGCCGAGTGTCAAAAAAGTTACACAACTTTTTTTTTAATTTATTTACTCAAAAACAAACAAGAGAAGTACAGAAATACTTATCTCCAAATACCTCTGCCAAACTGCACAGAAGTTTGTTGGCAGAAAGTTCAAAACTAAACTCTCACTACTTAAATTAATAGGGTTCCGATTCTGACACTCACTTGTCCGGTTCCGGTTTTATTAAATATTCAAACCCGGTGCCGGCTGCGTAGGCACAGCCTGCCGGACAGGGAATACACACACACAATGTCGACAAGTCTTCAAAAAAAGCAAAATAAATATTGAACCCAAATCATAAACTAACTTTTACGCTTACCTATTCCTCCTCAGGCCGGTATAGATGGATTAATTAGACATTTACGTTTTAAAAATGGCTGCCTTTTATCGCCGCTCTCCGTTTCATCTTATTTTAATGTCGTAAATTACCTACTAATGAATACTGAAATTGTTAATTCTTCTCGTTTACTAATTAACATAGACTTTGGACGTGTTTTGATGGTTTTTGTTTTGTTTCATGTATGGTGATGCAGCAACTGGCGGTTGAAATGGTAAGTTTGTATTAAGATATCTAACTTATCGTAGTTAGTGCAGAACTATTTAGTTCCCGGTTCCCGAACTGTGCGTCGCGCCGCCCCGAGGCGTCACGACACTGCATTAGGAGCGTCGTGAAACCGTACACTTGGTTGCACATGGCATACGTATCTAGACTATCTAGAGCTACATCTTTATTTTCTTTTATAAGGGCGTTGCAAAAAAATTAGGGTCGCAGAATAAGATTGGGAATCCATGATTTAGTTATTAAAATTACGGGCATATTTGTGTCACTAACTTGGGTACTCTAGATGCTCTGCCATTGTGCATTAGTACAGGCTTGTAATGACGGGCCGTGCAACCGCTCGAAACGAGTCAGGCATTTGTAATCTATATACATATAACAAATCTCATTAGTTCGTCTCAGTTCGGGGCACATGCCTCCTCTCATAATGAGGGCGCTGTAGTTCCCACGCGGGCCTGGTATGGATTGGGAACACGCCATTAAGGCTGCGTTTCCACCAGAGATGTGCGAGGATGCGTTGCGAGGGGTGTGTGTGTCATGAACCAATAGACACACTTCATTCACTTAGGACCTTAAATAAATAAATAAAATAAATATCACGGGACAATCCACACCAATTGACCCAGTCCCAAAGTAAGCTAGGAAAGCTTGTGTTATGGGTACTAGGCAACGGATAAACATACTTAAATACATATATTATTAAACACCCAAGACCCGAGAACAAACATTCGTATTTTTCATACAAATATCTGCCCCGACACGGGAATCGAACCCGGGACCTCAAGCTTCATAGTCAGGTTCTCTAACCACTAGGCCATCTGGTCGTCTAAAGTGAAGTGAAGTGAATGAAGTGTTTCTATTGGTTCATGACACACACATCCCTCGCAACGCATCCTCGCACATCTCTGGTGGAAACTGTAGCAATTGATATGCTACAAATTTATTAGTGTAACCTTTTTATTGGTATTGTGTCTCGTGGTTGGTCTGGCTGATTTGGCTGTCAGCTTGAATTTAAAAAGAAGGGGAGCTTGACAGAGGCAGAGAGATTTGGGACGTGACAGGGATGACAGAAAAAATAGGAGAGCTCTCGAGAAAAATAATCTTGGTGCCTGGTATTCATGATATCATAAATTACTACGTGGTTTGTAGTGGTTTCCCCATTTTTATAAAATTGCGCTACAAAACGCAGCCTAAAGATCAGCGTCGGCTGCAAGGCCGACATCACGCTGAGTTGGGACCATTTCGTTTTCCCTTTGTTGATTTTAAAATTATGTCACGAATAAATGTTATCTTTCTTCCCATTGAATTTCTTCGCAAGTGTATCCTCGCGGTGTTTCCCTTTAAAGCTCATGCTAGTTTCAAATGTAATTTCGTATATACATTTTGAACCCACGAACTTCTGCTTCAGAGGCAAATCACTGCACTAGGCCACCGCGACTTATAGTGCCCTATTGTAACCCTGTAATGTATACAAATTACATAAGGGCTCGTATCAGGACCTGCATTATTAGGTCTTACATTCCAGGGCACCTAGTCTCCCACAATAATATCCAACAAACGAAACTTACACGGAACCAGAGCTTTGCTTCATAACAGTATTGTATGCAACGGTTGTATAAGTGAGGTCTGAAAAGGCGAGTGACGTGAGTTGCGATACGAGCGAATGCGAGTATCGCAATGGAAGACGGCACGAGCCGTTAAGACCAAGTTATACACCGTTGCATACAATATTTTTCCTACGACTCGACTCTACTGTACTGTACTGTACCCTACTGTAGGGTACAGTCGGGTACAGTAGGGTAAAATGGGATACAGTCGGGAACAGCAGGGTAAATTAGGGTACAGTAGGGTACAGTCGGGTACAGTAGGGTAAAATGGGATACAGTCGGGAACAGCAGGGTAAAATAGGGTACAGTAGGGTACATTTGGGTACAGTAGGGTAAAACAGGGTATTTTACCCTACTGTACCCGACTGTACCCTACTGAACCCTATTTTACCCTACTGTACCCTATTTTACCCTACTGTACCCGACTGTACCCTATTTTACCGTACTGTACCCGACTGTACCCAACTTTACCCTATTTTATCCTGTTATATATTTTTTGTTAGCTATTTGTTATTTGCTAAGTATTTATTTTTTTTTCACACGAAATGGCGGTGGCTTAATTTTAATGTGAACGACTTTACAAAGGGCCGGGCTGCGTTCCTGCCTAACCTTAAGCCTGGTCTTAAGAATGTTTTGTTGTTTTTAAGTTTGTTTTATCGAAGGTTGAGTGAATGCGTCACAATATCAAAATTTGTGAAATTGCTGATAATTCACTACAGTAGCCAGAATAATCTTTGGCGTAATTTGTTGCGGTTTAATGGTTCTGATACGATTAAACTGATCAAGTGTTGCCATACATACTTCCGGTTTGTATACCTATCTAGGTTTTTGTTGCGAACTACATTTTCCGCTGGCGTTCGTGTCTTCACAATGTGTTGTTTTTTTTTTGTGTTTAGTTTTTAAATGGGTCCCACTGAAAAACAGCGTTGCGGCTTGCCGCAACATTATGCTGAGTGGGGCCCAATTTATACTATTCGATGATTTTTATTTGTATCTTTTCCTGTCAAATGTATTTCCTGTGTATCGAATATGTGTAAATAAACATCTCTCTCTCTCTCTCTCTCTCTCTCTCTCTTGTACCCAACTGTACCCTACTGTACCCTATTTTACCCTACTGTAACCAATTGTGCCCTATTTTACCCTACTGTACCCGACTGTGCCCGACTGTACCCGACTGTACTCTACTGTACCCTACTGTACTCTATTTTACCCTACTGTACCCTATTTTACCCTACTGTACCCGACTGTACCCAACTGTACCCTATTTTGCCCTACTGTACCCGACTGTACCCTACTGTACCCTATTTTACCCTACTGTACCCGACTGTGCCCTATTTTACCCTATTGTACCCTACTGTACCCGACTGTACTCTACTGTACCCTATTTTACCCTACTGTACCCGACTGTACCCTATTTTACCCTACTGTACTCTACTGTACCCTATTTTATCCTACTGTACCCGACTGTACTCTACTGTACCCTATTTTACCCTACTGTATCCGACTGTACCCTACTGTACCCTATTTTACCCTACTGTACCCGACTGTACCCGACTGTACCCTATTTTACCCTACTGTACCCGACTGTACCCGACTGTACCCTATTTTACCATACTGTACCCAACTGTACCCTATTTTACCCTACTGTACACGACTGTACCCTACTTTACCCTACTGTACCCGACTGTACCCTATTTTACCCTACTGTACTCTACTGTACCCTATTTTACCCTACTGTACCCGACTGTACTCTACTGTACCCTATTTTACCCTACTGTATCCGACTGTACCCTACTGTACCCTATTTTACCCTACTGTACCCGACTGTACCCGACTGTACCCTATTTTACCCTACTGTGCCCAACTGTACCCTATTCTACCCTACTGTACCCGACTGTACCCTTTTTTACCCTACTGTACTCAACTGTACCCTATTATACCCTACAGTACCCGACTGTACCCTATTTTACCCTACTGTACCCGACTGTACCCTATTTTACCCTACTGTACCCGACTGTACCCGACTGTACCCTACTGTACCCTATTTTACCCTACTGTACCCGACTGTACCCTACTCTACTCAACTCAGCAGGTCTAAACTGGGCTTTAGTGTTGAGTGTACCCTACATTTAATATTATGTGGCAGCTAGGTGTATCGTAATAACGACATTACGACACAAGTGCTGTTATGGCGAATAGATTAAGTATAGACTTTCTGAAGTCATATTATCTATGTTCTTATATATTTGTTCGCGACCATGTAAAAACCAGATAAAAGTACAGGAGTAGTAAAAGTTATTTTAAAGCATATTTTCCAATTTAGACAAACAGTTTCACTGTTTGCGATGAGTTATCGTCAGTCGTAAATTACGTTCAAAGTTTAAACTTTGTTGGAAGATTTATATCAGAAAAAAGCCTTTAAAATGTCTTAGAAAGTTGGTAAAGATGTTTGGATATTTTATAATCAGAAATAACAGAATATCCTTCTGCATTCGTATCGCAAAATGTGAACGGCGAAAAAGCAAGAGAGCAGGTACGAATGAATCACAGAATGAACTTAAACAAAAAACATTGGAGGGGTATAAAGTGTTCAGGCCTGTACCTCTACCATGAGTTTACACTAGTTCACAGTGACCGTACTCGCTAGCGACGGCGTAAATGATTTGTATGGAGAATTGTACTTCCGTAAGTGACCGCTAGAGGCGCTGTACAATTCTCCATACAAATAATTTACGCCGTCGCTAGCGAGTACGGTCACGTAAACTAGTGTAAACTCATGGTAGAGGTCCAGAACACAAAATAATGAATTTTTGTTCTAGCACGAAAAACACACTTTTTCGCATCCCCCCGTAGATCCTGGCACACCTGCATAAATTGACGTGCTATTTTCCTTGCCCGTGAAGCTTGAATTTAAAATTCAAATTGGCAAACTTTTCGAACTCTTCGGTGTGTTCGGAATTATTTGTAGACCGTGATACGTCATGTCCGTAAGGATGGCACATTTGTATCTTTTTTGACGTGACAACGTCTAATAAATCGATGAACGCCGGCTGCAACGAAAAAGGATGACGCAACGTAACGTACATCTAACTTTACGTAATGTTACATGTACCTACAGAGCAGTGAAGGCCAGTTGCAATATTACATAATACAATCTTAGGCCGGGGCCGCACTGGTAAGGCGACCGGCGACGCAACGCGACGGCGACTAAATCAAACATAGTTGATTTAGTCGCCGTCGCCGCTGCGGCCGCTGCGGCTGCTCACCTATTTCGAACTATGTTTGATTTAGTCGCCGTCGCGTCGCGTCGCTGGTCGCCTTACCAGTGCGGTCCCGGCCTTAGTACCTACTAGCGCTCGGGTAATTTTCAATGCGGGGGGGTGCGGGGTTTGGTTGTTGTGTTATGACGTTGTCACGTTAAACTATCGTCCTTAAACCGACTTTACAGACAACCGGTTTTTTTTAGCGTTTCGGTCTTGATACACCGAAGAGTATCGCTAACTCGGTTTCATTTATTTAATCCATGGTAGCATCATTTCATCATTTCTGGATTTAATTAAGAAAATGACTATTTTAAGTACTTATTTATACATATTCTGGTTAAGCCTATTTATTTAAAAGGCTTAATTTCACTGAAAATTTAGATAAATAAAAAAAATTAAAAAAAATCACGGGACATTTCACACCAATTGACCTAGTCCCAAAGTAAGCTAAGCAAAGCTTGTGTTATGGGTACTAAGCAACGGATAAGCATACTTATATAGATAGATACATACTTAAATACAAATTAAACACCCAAAACCCGAGAACAAACATTCGTATTTTTCATACAAATATCTGCCCCGACACGGGAATCGAACCCGTGACCTCAAGCTTCGTAGTCAGGTTCTCTAACCACTAGACCATCTGGTCTGGTCTAAAACGAAAGCCGAAAATGACCGCAAACCAATAGTAACGCTTCGTTGGTACTGTGCTAAGCCTTAGGCTCCGATAATATTTATTTATTTTGTTTTGGCATGATCGTCTTAATTTGGACCGTATATACGTTGTGTAGTTTTAAAATAATAATAACCAGGGTTCACAACTAGGTGAACTATTAGACCTTACATACTTATGTAAATAAATAGATTATAGTGAATATATGTATAAATTCTTAAATATAAATCCTCAGACAGAAATGGACAAAGGTTTAATAATTAGTATTATTTATTTGCCCCAGAAGACATTCTATAGAAATATGGTCTTATAATCGTAAAGGAAGAGCCCTCTCCCCGCTCTTTCCAGTAAAGTTCGTCTCCATACTGGTCACTTTTCCTCGATACTACCACGACCATTTCAAGAGGGAAGAACAAACTATGTCGCCCGTCTATAGATCGTATGTATCGGTCACCAAATGAATAAGAGGACAAACAAGGATGTAGTTACCCCTGTGGTAGGATTTTATTACTCCTAAAATTTACACGGAGTAACTACCCTACTCACTTGAGACTACTTCTGTTCCCCCCTTAGACTCTAGTATAATAAGAAGGTACTTCGATTAATGTATGAGTAAGCTGAAGGACGCTCCATTACTTGGTCTACAACCCAGATCGAGTAATTGGCCTCCCCCCACGTACCTCCCTAAGACACCCAATTCTGCACGGATCGCCTCTAGGGACGTTTTATCCTTAGCCGCAACCTCACTAACGACACCTATTGCCGAGCGAGTAAGTAGACACCCCGTTGGATTACGCATAATCACTACGTGCCGATTGGTCAGACCGAACACTAGGGGGCAACCTTCAGCACGCCAGAGGCAGAATTGACCCTTGGAGACCATACGTATATCGCCAATCCTCGCACCCAAATAATAATTTTGATAATCTACAGACCGCATAATGAAAGCTTCACATCAACCGTTGCTTAGCCTAGCCATCGCAACTGTATCGTCTGTACTATGGTACGTGATGGTGTAACTGCGTGCTATCAGGACCATTTCACTTGGTCGGTCGTAACCATACTGGCATTTGTGCCTACCAGTATTGTCACTTCCCCACTCTCAGAGTAATAGTACGGATAGAAGTGTGTGAAATACTTTCTCTATACTGGTCTGACTAAATCCAAGGTTAATATTGAGGACTGGTAAGTATTAGTGGTTTAATTTAGTCTCAAGTATTATGAAACCCCATTCTAGGTTCTAATAGGTTAACAGATTTTATACCAAAATCAAGGGATGAATTTTGAAAATGATATTCTTTCACTGGAGCAAATAAAATAGATAATACAATACACCATAAGTCTAAATGGACTTGTATAACAGCACAACAAAGGTAATAAACAGTAATAATATGGCCGTTTATCCATTTCTATCAGTAATTGATCAATTACTTCCCAAAAATAAATTCATAATAAAAACACAAGGTTAAATAATAATAAACCCTATTAAATTATACTGGGAGTTCTTACCTAGAAGGTACAACTGTTCCACTGTTTAAATACTCTGTGGTATTATCGAATATAGGTTCCCCAGTAGGTTACAAGATCTCCGGTTGTTCAGATAATATTCAATTCAACTATTATCTCAAGACAAGGTCTTCAGTAGCTCAGTTAATATTCACTTCAAATATTACTTCAAGACGAAGGTATGACAACATAAACGCACAAGGTTCTCAGTCAGAATATTGTTCAGATCCACTGTCAATTATCGAAGATAATTCCTTTCGGGTTTCAAAAAGATTTAAATTTAAATAATAATTCCAAGAGAAAAGACAATAAAAATAAAATCAATTCAAAACATTGTATAGCTCAACTCAAAGTGGTTTCTCGATATCAAATGCCAATAGACATTCTAATTTATTTAAACAAAGATTCAATTGGCCTGTTCTAAAATTTAAATATTTAAACCTATTGTCATGTTTATTTGTATTAGCAAAATAGAACCCTATTACTCATCTTGACATTAACTGTCAGTCATCAAAATCTTGTTTAAAATTGAACCTTAAATTCCGTTGACCTAAACATCTATCTTACTATGTAATTTGGTTCTATATGTATGATTTCAATAAATGTTTAGCCGCGAGAGTCAACCCCGGTAGGTTTAAGTTAAGATCACGTTTGATTAAAATATACGGAGGGCCGATATAGCTGATAGAAGTTCTTAATATTCGTATAAGTTCCTACTGACACGTTAAATAAAATTATAAAGACACTTAGCTAAGATTATGGTCCAAACGCATCGCGTTCCCAGCATACAGCCCCGAAGTCTGCATCTCCATACTCCAGCAGCTCTCCTCACAGCTTACTGCATCTCGCAGCTCTCAGCAGAACTCCAATCAGGAACCCGCCGTCATATCCAGTGAATGGATATCCATGTCAAACAAATTATATATTAATATTGCATCAAAATCATTATTCAATCCTGATATGGTTCAGGAGGTTTCATAGATCATGTATCCCTGCGATGTCTATTATATTGGTCCAATAGTTCCAATGCCTGACGTATGACGGATATAATAATATACTGGAAATAAGTCTATTATGCTTTGGTTTAAAATATAAATTATTGTTGAATTTCCAGTCGTCACTTTGATCCCTGTCATATTTGTATGTAATTCATCACTACTCCATTATCTAAATTCCCCATAGTTCCCCAATAAGACATCAGTATTTTGACTTACGCGTCAAATGATTCCTTTCGATCTTCACTCCATCAACCCTTGACGTAGACTCCTGACTTCTATTCTTCTACTCCACATGACAGCTGACGTCACGCGCCTCTAGGCTCCCACTATTTCTGAAAATAGTTAAATTAGCCTGCGAAATATCATTTTGGACTCACGGCAGTACTTCACACTGATACACCATTTAATTCTCTACACAATTCTCATTATTAGAACACTCCCGATTCAACAGACACTGAGTTATAGTCATTTTAATCCCAAACACATTATCACAAGTTTGTTATTATTATAACTTCACTCGTATGTCCCGTAGATTAGACATCAAATTGACAGCTCTCGATGCTGCTTTCTTGGAAACCAAATTTAATTATCTTTGACTAGGCGAAGCCTTTCCTTCAGCTCTATACGGTCTCGCTATATGATGATTGATAAATAAATCGACTGTTGTTTATAACGTTTTCGTTGTCGTAATTCCCAACGCCGTAATTCACAGTCATTTCAAGTCGTCGCGTTTGTGGAAAGAATGAGGAAATAACCATAGAAAAATACACACACACACCACACGACACTTCACTCGCACAATCATGGATCAAATTATCAGGATTAACTTTCTCCTTTTCGATAAAATTATTTTGGTATCCCCGTTTTCTTTCTCCGACATCCCTCCTGTCAATTTCCATTTCTTTTTTCCGACCGGTGTCATTAAACAAGGTTTGTTATTCAAACTTTTTCAAAAAAAAAAATAATACCTATATAACGAGTTCAGTACAGTACCTAACCTATCGTACGATCGTACGCTACTTGTACCAACGAAGCGTTACTATTGGTTTGCAGTCATTTTCGACTTTCGTTTTTCACAATTGGATTTTTGACTCTAGTCAAAATAGTAATTATAAATCGATTGTACAATCGAAACTAAATCACCTCATTTCGGGAAAACAACCACTAAAATTTCACGGTGTATTATATCGATACCTTAGTTCACACTCATACTAATTACAATGAACTGCACATACAAATTAGCACTGTATGTCCTAGTAATACAGTGCTAATTTTGTATGTGCAGATCATTGTAATTTAGTATCAGTGTTAACTAAGGCACGTGTCGATTCACAAGAGCTGGCACGAATGGATTGAACGAAAGTACCTAATGTCAATTTGACATTTTTGTAGGGAAATGACTGAAGCATGATATTTTCATATTTGTGTGAAGTGTATTCAAATATGTAAAACATAGATACTTTCATTCACTCATTCGATCCATTCGTACCAGCTCTTGTGAATCGACCTGTATCGATATCCACTATCAACAACGCTGCATAAACAATGGAGCCATATAGACGACCAGATGGCCTAGTGGTTAGAGAACCTGACTACAAAGCTTGAGGTCCCGGGTTCGATTCCCGTGTCGGGGCAGATATTTGTATCAAAAATACGTATGTTGGTTCTCGGGTCTTGGGTGTTTAATATGTATTTAAGTATGTATCTATCTATATAAGTATGTTTATCCGTTGCCTAGTAGGTACCCATAACACAAGCTTTGCTTAGCTTACTTTGGGACTAGGTCAATCGGTGTGAATTGTCCCATGACATTTATTTATTATTTATTTATGTATTTATTTTTATTATTTTAAATCACACTAAATACTTAAGTCTAAATACGTTAGGCGTTTGCGGCGAATCCGTTGCGCCCCCGCAGCAACCACGCCACGCGTTGGCTCCGCTTCTAATTAGGTACGTTCCCAAATCGCCAGCGTTTTATGGCTCTTAGAAATCTGCCTTGTGTATACATTTTATATACCCACGGTGTATAATTAATTTAAATATGGTGCGTTTAATTCCTCATAAACCGTTTTAAACTCTTCGAAGCTCACATCATCTTAAAATATTCACGACCTGATACCCGTTAACAATTACCAAATTTCACCCCAACTTGGGTCTTGAAATTTCATTACTTTGTCAACTTTGCCCAACGCGCATGTATTAAATAAATTGCCTAATATTAAACAATACACACGTCCTGAACTTAGCCCTGTTATTTTCTATGCATATCTAATTAACGGTGATTTACATTGCTAATACTTGGGCAAAGTTTCGGAGTTAGGGCGATGGAAGTGAACATACCCCGTGAGTAATTGAGGCGTAGTAATAATATAACTTGTTTACTGTGTAATTACGGGCAAAGTTTTATTAGTGAAGCTTTTTAGGTTTGGTCATCGTCATCATATCAGGCAAAAAACGTCGATTGCTGAACAAAAGCCTCCCTCAAAAAGTTGCTCATCAAGTAGTTCCAGCGACCTTTTCCAAATCGTCGGTCCATCTTGTGGCATTTTCTACGCTGTCTTCCGATTTGTGGTCACCATTCTAGACCTTTACTGTCCCATCGGCCGTCGGTTCTACAAGCAATGTGCCCTTCCCACTGAAACTTAAGTCTGGCGACTCTCCTAGCTATGTCAGTAACTTTTTTAGGGTTCCGTACCTAAAGGGTGAAAACGGGACCCTATTACTGAGACTTCGCTGTCCGTCCGTGCCGTGATAGCTAGACAGTTGAAATTTTGCCAGATGATGTATTTCTGTTGCCGCTATAACAACAAATACTAAAAATAAAATAAAATTCAAAACTAGGGGGGTCGTCATACAAGCAACGTGGCTTTTACAGCGTTTTTAAATTGATCTTTATAATGGCGTTAACTAGACACTTGAAACAAAGCTATTAAGAGGGGTCTTGACTGACCAATATAAAATCCGTATATTTTGACATATCTAAAAAGTACGAAACCCTCAGTGCGCGAGTCCGACTCGCATTTGGCCGGTTTTTTCTCCTCTGGACCTCCTCATTTTTGATTTGATCACGTAGAACAACTCTAAGCGGATAAGCGGACTGTGTTTTTCCATACGTAGAGCTAGCTCTCATTTCTCCGCCCCGCTGCCCCACTTCCCCGCTCCTATTCCGCGCCCCGTTTCCTGATTTAGAATAAACTTAACTTCTTTTGCAACTCGCTATCCACTGGTCAGTGGCAGATACTTCAATGGTTTGAAGTAAATATACTCTCATGAAAAAAAATTCTCATGATTGAAAAAACATTTACAGCTACATCCGCTCCGATGCATATGAATCAGATATGATGATGATGAATCAGATATTCTGCATTAAGGTCTTCCATTCTCTTTACATCCTGGATACAAACTTTCAAAGACACTGTCAGTTCCCGAGCCCCGAGGGGGAGAATTAAAATTTTACGGCCTTCCAGCCCAGACCTATCACTGCCTATTATACCCTATTACGTAAAGTAATAAATTCGGAAAAAATCTTGCGAACTTTTATTGAGAGTTAAAACGAAAAGCGTTTAGACTTTAGGACGATGGGATTTTTTGTATTAAAGTGGGGAGATTAAGCTTTTGAAGCGGGGATATTGTGCGTTTGGTCCCATTGCTGGGTCGTGCGTCTGTGAATTTATAAACTATCTCTCATCAATGACAATGTTTATGTATGCATGTAAAAAGAAAAGTTCTGAGTCATCAACGCCCAGCCCAAGCTCTTAGCCCTAGATTGCTCAAATTTTGCATAGAGGTTGCCTGAGGTTGAAAATGGACGGACTTGTTGAAATTCCCGTAGATAAAGAAAAAACCGGATTTATATGGTTCGATACAGAATAACCCTATCTCCCTAACTCCGATTACTAGATTCTTCAAAATTTGGTCTTGTAAAAATCTATCTGATATATAAAAATCTCGTGTCACGGTGTTTGTTATCGAACTCCTCCGAAACGGCTTGACAGATTTTTATGAAACTTTTTTTTCTGTATTTATATGGCAAAACAGAGTTTGCTGGGTCAGCTAGTATTAATAAAAAATGTAGACACGAGACATTTCTACATCATCTATACATATAATAAATCTGTAACAAGTCGGTGTTTGTACATTGAAGATATTTGAGAAAAACTGTCACTAGGGCTATTTATTAGCGCAATAGAACCCAAAACAATGATTTTTAGAATTATTGTCTGTTTGTCTGTTTATCTGTTTGTCTGTTTGTCTGTTTGTCTGTGCGTTTGTGCGCGCTCATCTCAGAAACGGCATAACCTAGAAGGATGCGGTTTTCACTGTTATGTTGGTATTTTCTTGGATTAACATTTAGTGTTTGTTTCATTTGAATCGGTTCACAAATAGGATAGATACGTTTATTTTAAGAATTTATCGAACAGTTTTTAGAAGAATTGACTGACAATCGCTCGCCGGACTTCAGGAACTACTGCACCGATTTGAAAAATTCTTTCAGTGTTAGATAGCCCATTTATCGAGGAAGGCTATAGGCTATATATCATCACGCTAACACCAATAGGAGCGGAGCGGAGCGGAAGAATGTTTCAAAATCGGGGGTTTTTGAAGTAAAACTTCTATAGGCACGCTTTTGGTGGTGAATGAATGTGAACGCGGGTGTGCGGGTGGGGTTCGGTGGAGGGGGGGGGTACTTTTTTATATCGAGGAACTAAGGAAAGCCATAATTGAAGAAAAAGCAAATTGGATAAAAAAAATAAGCTGCCCAAATTACTAATTCCACGCGAACGGAGTCGCGGGCAAAAGCTAGTACTTAATAAGAAAATAATAGTCAGTACGACAGTGTTTTCTGTCTGCAATAGCTATAGTTTGGCTTATGGCCTCTCAAGCAGAGGATCGTGGAATTCGTGGGATTATGATTATGATTATTTAAGCCTGAACATGTACCTGTGAGTTTTTCGCTTAAGAAGTCGCGGGAAAAAGCCAGTCTTTAATAAATGTTTCTCAAGTCCCACCAACCTCGTTTCAGCGCGACACGACATTCGAGACGACAGCCAACCTCACGCTCAACGTCACTCGCTTCGACGACACCTGCAAGTTCCACTGCCAGGCCGTCAACGACGTCATCACGGAGAACAAAGATCCACCCTTCACAAGGACCAAGGAGCTTGAAGTTTGGTGTAAGTAAACAATATTATACTTCATTTGAAGGGTCCACGGAAAGCCTTTCTTAACCGTAGTACTCCCAATAGAACCACCAGTGGTACCACAGGAACCCTTGTACCACCAACCTACGGCCAATGGTACCACGGTTAGACCACACACGAGTACTAATTGTACTAAGGTTAAGGAAAAGTAATCTTGGTACCACTTATCAAGATAGTACGAAGTTTATAGCCGCAGTAAAACAGAACAATTTTACGGCTATAGATGAGATTATTATTTTGTAGCACGCTCATCACGGTCAGCCAAAAGCCGTTGGTTTAAGTACCATTCAGTATAAATATCCTAAAAACTTTTTCATTAAACAATTTTTCTGTTTATTAAAATAAATCTAAAAGAATCACAACCTTATTAGCGTTAGAGAGAGAGAGAGAGATGTTTATTTACACATATTCGATACACAGGAAATACAGCTGACAGGAAAAGATACAAAAAAAAATCATCGAATAGTATAAATTGGGCCCACTCAGCATAATGTTGCGGCAAACCTCAACGCTGTTTTTCAGTGGGGCGTTAGTGCTTTTCAAGAAACCAACAGTCAAAGATCACGTCCCAGACCCATATATTATCATCCTGGTTGAAGACTGTAACAAATTCAGAATGATGCGTTCGAAAGAAGAAGAGTCTGCACATCCATCTTTTTTTGTTGCCATTCGAGCAGTTTTAATTCTTATAGCCAGATTTACAAATACAATTAAGTTCTTTTCTGGCATGTAGATCAAACGAAACCCAGCAATTACTGATCTAACTTAGATTCAATTGAATTGTGTACGCAAGGACCACAATTAACTTGTAAACTTTAAATTCCAGATCCGCCAGAAGTCGAAGTGTCCCCTGCCAACATCACAGTGATCCAGGACTCTAAAATCCTTCTCAACTGCACGTACAGGAGCAATCCTTCCGCTCTGACCAAGGTTTTCTGGTAAGTTAAGTACAAGATGAAGTAGGTTTGGTTTTAGTGGTCAAACACCACCATCACCACCAACACCACCATCCATCTGTATCCATATTCCATCCGGGTTCGTAAAATGCGAGCAAAATTCTTTGCAGTGCTAACTGGTTCTCATACTTGTCTTCATTTCAGTCGATTTTGTTCGCATTTTACGATCCCTATCATCATCATCCCAGCCTCCCACTGCAGGTTACAGAACACCTCTCAGAATGAAAGCGCTTGAGCAGTAGCTCCCACGCAGGTCCTGGTGTATTGAGAACTTCAAACACCTTTAATTACTTCACAGATGAGTGCAGTGCAGGTAGGTTTGTCACGATATTTTCCTCTACCGTAAAGCTCATGGTTTTCAAATGGAATTTCGCACGTAAGTTACGAAAAACTCAGAGGTGCGAAGAACCCTATCTCTAAACTTAAGTCTATTGCAAATTCAAATCATAATAAATCATGGGATGATTGACACCAATTGACCTAGTCTCAAACTTGCAAGCAAAGCTTGTACTATGTGTACTAGACAACGGATAAACATATTTATATAGATACATTCATTCCTAAATGTATATTCAACATTCAAGTCTCGAGTGCAAACATTTGTATTACTTATACAAATATCTGTCTTGACCGGGAATTGAACCCGGGACCTCAAGCTCCGTAGTCAGGATCTCTAACCACTGGGCTATTCGGTAGTCAAATGGTATAATATCTTATTCATCCTTATCATTCCTCCAAATTCCAGGTACAAGAACGGCGAGCTGCTTAGCGTGGGTCCTCCCCACTATAACCTTGGGACCTCCAGCCAGCCCTCACTGATCATCAACAATGTCACTGGCAATGATACCGGCAACTACACCTGCCAGCTCTTCAACGATGTCGGGAATGGCACTAGCCAAACTAGCATCAGCGTTAATATCCTATGTAAGTTCAATTATACTCTTAACATTTTCACCATCATTGCTAATCATCCTCAATGCCACTTGCTAAGATACTGGCAACGGTACCTGTTAGCTATATCTCAAACTTATCATCAGGGTTAATATTCTGTTTCATTGTCACCCTTAGCCCTTTCATCATCTTTGCTAACATCCTTAATGTTGACGTCGGGAATGCCACTTTTATCATGATAGCTAATATCAAGCAATTAGTTCTAGCAAGTGCCCCAAAAAACTTTGATTTCAGAAAAGTTATGGCGTAATTAGCAAGTTTTGTATGCCTATTAGTAATGGACATGGCATTCTTGATGTGCATTGATATGGTTTACCGCTTGATTCATTCAAGTAATTTATTTACGTAATAACCTTGTGTATTCTTTCAGACAAACCCTCAGTCCGTCTAGTAATGAGCGAGAAGAGTCCTCTAAATGAGATCGATCATAAGAACGTTACACTCACCTGTGAAGTGGCTGACGGAAACCCAAGGATCCTGGATGAAGTCACCTGGTATCTGGATGGGGAGGTGCTGAAAAAACTGCCGGAATGCAACAACGGGACTGACAGTAAGTTAACGACGCAATCGACATGAAATTTATATTATTCAGCCATCTCTACGCTTTTTTGACATAAATTTATTGTAATTCCAGAAGCTCTCTGTGATGAAGTGGATCCATCAATGTTGCTTCTCCAAGATACCACCAGAAGCTTCCACGGGAACTACTCGTGCCGCGGCAAGAACACAGCTGGTGAGGGAGAGGAGAGCCCTAAGACTGAACTCATTGTTAACTGTAAGTAAATAAGTTACTGTTATTTCGGAACCACTAATCTTTTGATCATTATTATCAGCATCAACATCAGCATCATTATTGTCATTAGTATGATCGTCCTAGGGTCATTATTCAAGCGTTTCAACCCCCCCTTGGTCACATTTGTAACGAATTGGCTGTAATGTAAATAGATTTTGATGGCGTCTTCGGTTATATATTAAAGGTCTTGTACTTGTACCAGGTAACTGGAAACTGCATTAAAATCTTCTGCCATTTCTACAAAAATGTTTCCACGAAAACCATACCGAAGAAACGTTAGAATAATAAGTAAAAACCGTACCATAAACATTAACAAGAATTAAGACAAAACCAATGCAGTGTTATGTGTAAAGTTCCCAACCCATGCGTGGGAACTAGAGCTCAGCAGTGGGACATTTAAGCTATACAAATGATGATGATGTGAGGACTTACATCAATGTATTATTTTCCAGATCCTCCTGGACCTGCAAAGTTGGTGTACTCCCCTTGGCGCGTGGTGAAGGGAAAGTCTCTCATCCTGACCTGCAGCATTGAGGAGTTGGGCAGACCTGAGACCAACAGGTAGGTGACAAAAGATTATTGATTTCTACTGAGAGAAGGACACATCAAAAACAACTGAAAAGTACAATGTTAAGTTCAACCAATCTTGCTTAGTTTGGGACTAGTCAATTAGAGTTCCTAATTCGTGAAACATTAAGGTCACATTTTGAATGGACTTATAAACGAGCGGTTGCCCGCGACTTTGTCTGCAAAGAATTCGTTTATCGCTGTCCCTATGCAATTTTCGGAGATAAAAAGTAACTTATTTGTTAATCCAGGTTATAAACTAGCCGTGTGCCAAATTTCATTAGAAAACGTCCAACCGT
Source organism: Archips crataeganus (assembly GCA_947859365.1). Taxonomy (NCBI): domain Eukaryota; kingdom Metazoa; phylum Arthropoda; class Insecta; order Lepidoptera; family Tortricidae; genus Archips; species Archips crataeganus. The sequence goes on along the minus strand of OX402071.1, from coordinate 1,362,505 downwards.
TTTAACGTAACAGTGTAACAAACATGCATCATCATCATAATCATTTTACTTAAGAGCTATGCTCTTGTCGGTAGAGTAATCGCCAATTCTCTTCTTTGAGTCTTTTGAGTTCCTCATACGAGGCGGTCTCCTTTATTTGACTTAAAAATGTTATTCTAGGCTTCCCGCTATCTCTCGTCTTCTCAATCCTGCCTTACAAAATATTCAGAAAGAAGTCCACGTGGCGTATAACAAACATTCATGCAACCTTTGCGTATATAATATTAGTAAGAGTAACCTCACGACACTATCGCCACCTAGCGATATTCCACTCCCCAGAAACCCTTCATTAGTGCCAACTGTCCCACGATATTCATTTATTTATTCTTCAGGTTCCGTTGGCACCGCGGTGGTCGCGTGGTCGCCGACATCGTCTCCGCAAATTGGACCATAGACCCGATCAGTCTGGACCATCGGACCAACTTCTCCTGCCGTGGCTCCAACTCAGGGGGCGAGGGGGAACCGGCTACTACTTACATCAATGTGCTTGGTGAGACCATAATAATATAAATCTTAAGTACACATATACATACATACAACGCCTTTTCCCAGCAAATGGGTAGACAGAGACTTTACTACAATCCTGACGTACATCTATCGCTTCCCCAACACTCATTAAGTCATTACTTCTCTCATAATTATGAGGAACATTTTTGAATTGATTGTTTATAAAGGGGTCAGTTCACAACCAAAACGCGATACGACGTGAATAATAATTAATACGTCAACAAGTACTGAAGTAAGCGGAGTCTCCGCCTCTGCTCCAAATCTGTATAAAGCGTACTCACTTTTCCTTCCCTACATGCTTCTGTGTTCTCTGATTACTACAATCTGGCTGACTGGCTGTTTTCAAGTCTAGGGTGAATGAGCACTTACTAGGCAAGCGTGCTCTATTGTAGACCTCATCTTGGCTTTCCATCAGGCGTGATTGACATAAAAATAGTCTTGTTTGTCGATTTCGTGCAATTTTTCCTCGATAAGATCGATTTTTTTTTTATCCAGATTAGTAGCCATAGTTTCAATGAACTAAAACAATTACTTTGCTCACCCGCGACCTTACAATAGTTACGTTTATGCAAGAAATACGTGTTCATGCAGTTCCTCCACCTCCACACTGTACGAACACACACAAATCACACAAACCCAACCATCACCACCACCAAGCTACACTGGCGCGTTTCGAACTCAACCAGAGCTCATCTTCAGAGTTACCACAACCGTATGCTATGCTACCAAATGTTAAACTTTAACATTTGGTAGCATAGCATACGGTTGTGTTAAACTTTAACATCTGGTAGCATAGCATACGGTTGTGTTAACTCTGAAGATGAGCTCTGGTTGAGTTCGAAACGCGCCAGTGTAGCTTGGTGGTGGTGATGGTTGGGTTTTATGTGATTTGTGTGTGTTCGTACAGTGTGGAGGTGGAGGAACTGCATGAACACGCATTTCTTGCATAAACGTAACTATTGTAAGGTCGCGGGTGAGCAAAGTAATTGTTTTAGTTCATTAATATGGACCTCCGCAAAGTAACGCCTGATTCAATAAACCATAGTTTCAGCTTTCAAAACGTAACTTGAAAAAATCTGGAACCCAAAAATAGGCCAGAGCGTTAAAAAAAGGCTTAATAAGCTACAGCTTTTTTTATTAAGAAAAGCTTTTCGCAAGCCTTTTCTGCCACCTATAAAAATATATATAAGGGGACAATGCCCCTCCTCGGCTTTAAAAGGGACTATGACTTTAGATTTGGGACAAAAAGCCTCGAGTCTCTCAAAATACTACAGCACACTAAGATTGTATGGATATCTGTTTGTGTTTATGTTGAAATTAATATTTTCTATCATTCCACAGCCCCACCCAGCTTTAAATACGCCATGAACCACTACAGTGGAGCGTTATACAAATCACCGGTTAGTATTTTTTCGTATGAAATATTATCATCGTCATATTAGCAAATCAGCTGCCAAGTTTATTGCGTCGCATTCTTCTTGGTAATGATGGTCTTTCCAAAAGCGCTGGTAGTTTTGAAAAAGTGAGATGTAAAAGAAAGAGCCCTTTGCGGCTTACTGGCAGAATAAACGTTTTTCTTTTTTAAGAAAAGACAAAGCAAAGTGGTTCCGGCGACCTTGATCAGATCGGCGGTCTATCTATCTGTCGTCTGTCTGATCCATCCCTACCGAGCTTTTAGCGCATTTATTGCATTAATTTAATCCCTTGCTGTATCATTACTAGCAAAGCTTTAGTTCTGAAATTCATGTGCAAGATATTTGAGGATTCACTCTAATGACCAGTGATTTTCGAAACACGAATACTTGTAGTTTGCTCTATAAAAAAAAAAAAACAAAATCGTCTCTAAAAAATAAAATGAATCCTTAGTACCTACGGCGTAAATACTGCACGGCAGGCCATGTATGACTTTTTAAATGTTAATAAAACAAGACGTATTCTAGGGCCTAGTGTTGCTAAATTTTTAAAATATACTCGGCAAATATACAAGCCATTATGTTTCGTTTAAATTAAACATTGTTGATTTCAAACACATTAAACGTGTTTTTAATTATACTACATAATATTAATTAGGTAACATAATTTCGCTAAGGTCTAGGATTAGCTTGAATCTGATTTTCGCGGAGGGGCGATATTTTTGACGCCGAGTATATGTATTTGTTTTAGTAATGCGATGAAAATACTTGAATACACGCGCGGTCGGACCAAATCTTATAGTTAGTTGCGTTAGTTCTCCTTCGGCCATCGGACGGGGAACTTGTTTCGCTTGCGCTTACGCACGGCTTTGATTCTAGCCTCTCTCACGCACACATACACGAGTGCATAGAATACCTAAAATCGATTAGCGCAAGAAGCTCGGTAGGGCCTAGATATTACATAGCATTTTTAATAAGTTATTACAGAAATAGCGATGTACAAAAAAATTAAATCTTGTCAGTGGAATTTAGTGGACATTTATCTGCAATGTTGCTGTTTAATTTTCTCACATAATGGAACTGAAACGCAGATTGTAAAACTCGTTTTTAAAACCTTTTACTTGAGACATATCCACCCGAAGCGAAGGCAAGGGTTGTTAATTAAGTTGCGTGTTTTATGCAGACATTGTTAGCCGTGGCGGCCTAGTGGTTTGACCTATGGCCTTTCAAGCAGAGGGTCGTGGTTTCAAGCCCGAGCTTACACCTCTGAGTTTTTCGGAATTTATGTGGGAAATTACATTGAAATTTACCATGAGCTTTACAAAGCCATCGTGAGGAAACCTGTACACACCTCACTAGGTGTAGGCTCACGTGGGAATTACGGCCCGCCTCTCATTCTAACAAGGGGCTTGTGCCCTACAGTGTGACGTATACGATGGATAATGATGCACTTATTGTACAAACTATTTATGTTCCAGAATATATCCCTCTCGTGCACTGTGGAGTGCTTTCCGCGGTGCAGTGTGCAATGGCTAAAAGATGGCCAGGTCATCGAACCCGAGAAGACTGACCGGTACTACGTGAACGAGAATTGGATCGATTCACAAGTCAATAGAAATGATTTCGAAGCTACGGAGAGCATTTTGGTAAGTAATGAGACATAAATGGATCCCTTGGTTTCGCATAATTTAATAAGTCATAATGCATCATTCGTCATAATCAACGTTAGGCATACAGTGATTTATTTCTGAAACTGTATCTTTTTCACGACTATTTTAAATACCATCTTATAGAATGCAGTAGGTTAGGTTTGTTTTATAACAATTCCGAAAAAAAAACTGTTTCAAAAGTGATTTCACTTAGGACTAACGTTGGTTATGAAGATCAATACATGATGACTTGAAGACCAGTGCTGGTTTTTAACTAGCGACATGCTGAGGGACCCTTCTTGGGACAGCATTAACATGTACATACTTACCTATGTCTATGTCTATGTTTGTACTCTTATTTTTGCCTGTGTACGTGTTACTTTTGTTATAGATAAATGCTTTTCTTCCTTTCTTTCTTTTACTTGTTAAATTATGCGATATCATAGAGACACGAGACATAAAAACTTGTCATCTGTTACTTGGAGGGTAGTATGATTTAACATACGCGTTAAATTAAATATTTTCATTTGTGAGCACAACACACGCTCTGTCAGAGTCTAAAAGACAAGAAAGGCCCCTAGTTTAGTGTTGCCTCTAATTAAAAGCAGTGTCTAACATTCTTCCCTCTTTTAAATTATGAATGACCTTGTAGCGACTAGGTACTAGCGCCATCTAGTCATCACAAACATAAGGAACTAACAACTACAATCCTACATCACGCTATCGAAGTTTCTCAACTCGGCTGCATAAATACAACTTCCAACTTTCATCCATTGGACTTCGGGCCCCAGGCATAACATCTGCCTTGAGAGAGATCTCTCTATTGCAACTACCCCCAAAAACTATCTACTATGTAGACAAGGAACTATGTCGGCTAGGGTTTCGCCGAAAAAGTGTGATCAATTAAGGTTCCATGGTCAAATAAAACTGGAAATCTCTGGTCTACAAGGTGCTCTATGTTGCTATGTATGTTATAGCACTGGAACATGACAGCGTGGCCTGGCAACGTGTTGGACCGGACAGCGGACACGGCGAGCTACACGTGCCGGTCGTCCCGGAACGACGCCGGGCCGCCGGTGAACAGCACCACGAAGTTCGCCGTCGAGTGTGAGTGCTCTTCTTTTGTTTTTTTGTTCCACTTCCATCAGCTAGTTCCGTCATCAGGATCCAGTTTGGTGGTGGTTTATACGCAAACTATAAATTATTCAGGAATTTTGAAATGGTTATCCTGTAGGACTCTATGGCTGTGTTCAGACCAAACTGACTGTCAGCCGCCGAAAGTGAGCGAGTGTTACGCAGTTTATTGTATTTCCATACATATTCATTTTTTCGTTCACACCTAACCTACAATACGCTATTACGCTATGCGTAGACGCTGACATAAAATACCGTACAAATAATGTTCACACTGGGGCTCACAGTGAGCCTGCTTACATTCGGCGGCTGACAGTCAGTTTGGTTTGAACACGGCCTATAGGTTAGGTTAGGTTTATTTTATGACTGCTCTGAACAATTAACAGTGTCTGAGAAAAAGGAGTCATGCGAAATTAATAATTATGCTGAATGATGAATTATAAGTAAAAATATTATGCAACCCTATATGGTACCTCCGTCATCATATCATATCCGTCAGTCTCATCAGGTCTCATTCATCATCATCATCATCATTTCAGCCGTAGCACATCCTACGGCTGAAATGAGCAGCCATCTGTTCTGCGTTCTATATGACCCCATCATTTCAACCGCAGGACGTTCACTACTGGACATAGTCCTCCCTCATTGATGCCTAATCATTACGGTTGGAAGCGGCTTGCATCTACCTTGAACCAGCGACCAAAAATTAACTGACAAAATTGTACATCTTAAATTACTGACCAAGCTCTTGTCTATAATAAATACCTTCTGAATTACAGACGAGCCTGAAAACATCACAGTAACCCCAAGCATAGTGCGAGTCACAGAAGGAGACATACCTGAAAAGGTCGTATGCTCAGCCAGGTCAGTATTTTTGAAGTAAAACTTCTAATGCGACTTCCAACAAGGTCACGTTAAACGTTTAACGCTACAATGGAGGGGGTATGAAAGCATTAGTATATGTACTGCCGAAGCAAGTAATCTCGCATTGTATATATACTAACGGATGTTAAAAACTTCGATAGTGCTATGCAGAACTCATACTGTCTGTGCAAATGTATGAGACTTGATAAAAGCGCCATCTAGTGAGTAATTTAAACACATATTAGATGCATAAGTAAATTTAGTTCTTTAAGTTATTGCAATAAGGTTCATATTGATGTATAAGTGCCTTTTTCATTTCCACATTACGAAGTTTCACTTCTTCCGCGCGGAGGAGCTGCACGCACGATTTTTTTTACATAAATCTGACCTGTGATTGACCACTATTTCACTTGATGTATAGTGCGGATGAGGCCAAGGGTATCTCACTGGTTCAGTAACAGCATCACTCTTGCCTTGAAGAGCCCTAGGTTGAAAATATCAGGAAATACAGATGATAGGATCGAATTCAATTTCTTAGCAGATCGTGATAGGATGAAGTAAACCAGTGGGCCAATGGAATACCGACCAAATTAGGGTGAAGGAAAACATCGTGAAGACACACCTGAGAAGACATTCAATGGTGTCTGTGAAGTTGCCAATCCGCACAGGGCCCGCGTTAGAACTACGGCCCAAGCCCATTCATTCTAAGCAGGGCTTTATACAACGTTATTTTTGCATAACGCTATTTTTCATAACGTTATATTACCGAATAGCGTTTTTTAATAAATTTTTCATAACGTTATATTACCGAATAGCGTTTTTTAATAAAACGTTATTAGAATAGAATAGAATAGAATAATTTTTATTTCGGGCTGCATAGGCCGATATAAAAAATACCTTAAAGACTAACATAGGTACATATTTATATTATAACTTAATTACTAACACGAAAAGTCTGTGACGTGGGCACTTTCGCGGTGTCAGTTAACCGGCCACGAAACCGCCGGCCGGTATGCGACACCTTTCGGCCAAAACTCTTCTTTTGTGAAGGTCGACAGTTGATCAGTCGGAACCCTCACCACAAATGAATTAAAATTCGCGTCATGGCGGGACTCCAACCGCTCGACCCTCAGAGTGAGCTTGGTCTTAACACGCACATATTCCACGATGTCCGCGACCTTCGTGGAGTGATGCAGGCGGGACACGTACAGCTGTGTCGTCGGTGTCGCGGGACGCAGCAGGTGGTTCGGTCCGGTCAGGGCGAGGGGTTATTGTGTAGCGGTATTCATTATAACGTTATTAATAGATATATATCGAAACTTCGGCAAACGATATAATAACGTTAGCGATTATAACGTTATAGACCATCTCTTTCTTACACTCTATTTAACCCGCTCCTACGCTGCGGGCGCGGCGCATGGAGCATGGAATAGTTTTGCCTAGCCGTCTGGCCCGCCTGCTTGATACAAATACTTAGTGTACTCTGTGTACTTACCTACATAGTTAGTGTAATTTCTAAGAGGAGTCCTGCGCCCTGTAGTGGAACGTATTAGACTGGAATAATTGATTGACTGAACCATGAAATGGGCGAATCAACTTTTTGTGTTGTTTACTCTGTCCCCGGTTGTCCAAGTGACACTTCATACTAAGATTATTTAAAAGCGAAAAAGTTTTTCGGGTGCGCCGGCGGGATTCGAACCCACGTCTCCCGGGTATGCGCCCCAACGGGTGTTCTACCAATTGAACCACGTCGCATCCAACCGACTCCCCCGAAATTCTTAATCGCTTACATACGCCAACAGTGGCGTGTGGTAACATCCATCGCAACTATTAGAAGCTACGACTCCTACGTTCCAAATTACATTGGAAATGCGTAAGAAATGATGTACCACATCTATTTATTCAAATATTATTTATTTTATTAGCAGTACGGCTGCTCACCGAATCTAAGATTATTTAAAAGCGAAAAAGTTTTTCGGGTGCGCCGGCGGGATTCGAACCCACGTCTCCCGGGTATGCGCCCCAACGGGTGTTCTACCAATTGAACCACGTCGCATCCAACCGACTCCCCCGAAATTCTTAATCGCTTACATACGCCAACAGTGGCGTGTGGTAACATCCATCGCAACTATTAGAAGCTACGACTCCTACGTTCCAAATTAATCCCGCCGGCGCACCCGAAAAACTTTTTCGCTTTTAAATAATCTTAGATTCGGTGAGCAGCCGTACTGCTAATAAAATAAATAATATTTGGACACTTCATACTGTTTCCTCGAAAAATGCTTAGGTTGTCCAAAGGACAGAATTTGTGTAACCACAGCAACGGTTGGCAGCAAAAAGTTGATTCACCGAAATAGTATCTAATGCCAGTGTATAGGATGTTTTATTCGTTTTAACAGAGGTTTCCCAATGCCCTCCTACTCCTGGCGCCGTGGGAACACGAGCAAGGCGATGGGCAAGGAGCACAGCAACAACTCTCTCGTGCTGTCTTCTTCTAACACGCTGTTATTGGGTCCCGTGCAGAGAAAGGACGGAGGGCAGTACCTGTGCGAAGCATACAATAGACATGGATCAGTGTATACAACAGCGTTTTTGGATGTTTTGTGTAAGTAAAACATAATCTCAATTATAATCAAAGAACCTCGATAAATTTAGAATGGACTGCTGACTAGGATTTTCCGAACATTCTATGAAATGGGTGCCTTTGATAGCAGAGTGTGATGTTTGTTATTAGTATATTTGAAAAAGAACTTCCAGAAATATGCACCTTCGTCGAACAAATATTGTATAACTATAACAAAAGCTATAAAAATTTCATGGTATGTCCATTTAATGATTTTACTTTTAATATACACAGTGATCAGTAGCCCAATAATATTGATCCCTATCCAAAATGGAATTTTATAGATTAGGTCTAAAAGAAATGAACTCTCTGTTTATTTAATTATAAAAAAAAATTGCTAAAACTTTCTCCATCCGCAGAATGCATGGTCATCCTAAATTTGTTGAAGTTAAGTAATTTCTTCAAGTGGCATCGCTTTGGCGGGGAATTTAAAAGGTCCCATGTCAAATTCTGTTTAAGAAACTGACTTGTCAAAGAGGTTTTAAGCTCATAGACTAAATCATGTGTAGGGTGACAAAAATTGTATTTAAAAATAAATTTAAATAAATAAATTTCAATATCATGGGACAATTCACACCAATTGACCTAGTCCCAAAGTAAGCTTAGCAAAGCTTGTGTTATGGGTACTAAGCAACGGATAAACATACTTATATAGATAAATAAATACTTAAATACATAGAAAACATCCAAAACTCAGGAACAAATATTCGTGCTCATCACACAAATAAATGCCCTTACCGGGATTTGAACCCAGGACCTCTTGCTTCGTAGGCAGGGTCACTACCAACTAGGCTAAAGCGGTCGTTAAATGACTTTTAAAATAATAATTCTTTAAATAAATAGACGTTTTGTTATGTAACTGCGACTTAAACGTGGTTGGCATCGAATACTGACCTAGAAAAATTGGTTCCTGATCACCGATTTAAAATCATCGTGTATTGGTTAGTTTCGGTATATTTATTTGTAAAAAAAGTATTGTATACAATCATTACATAATAATGCTTTAAAAGTCTCGTACCTTAGTTAAGTCAGTCAACAAAGACTCATGACCTAAACAGGGTTCTCGACCGCTCATTACGCAACGGTTCTATAAAATATTATTCAAGTATTTCTTGTGGCAGTTGTCCCGGAATGCGGCATTAAGCAGGCAGAGCTGAATGGAGAACAAGTCCTCATTTGCACAGCACACGCCAATCCCAGCGAGGTAACTGACTTCTTAAACTTTATGTTATCGCTGGGGGCAATGACACTCGACGATGAGGTTGAGGTAGGAAATGAAGGGCTTAATTGAGATGATGATGGCGGGCGTCGGGAGATGGAGATGCGCTGATGGTGATTCCTTTAACGAAGATTGAGCTGGTTGATGTCACTGTACTTTCAACAATTTTGGTTTGAAGTATCTTTTTGTATTTTTTACTTTTTCAACTTCAATTTCTTTACTTTTACGGTCATCCCGTGAAATCCATATATTTCATACTAAGTACAAACTGAAACATAGATGCACAGAAAAAAACCCCAGAAAAAAGACCAATGCTGGGAATCGAACCCAGGTCCTCGACATTCCGTGCCGCGTGCTTACCCCTACACCACCACTGGTCAGGAGCTTACACGCAAATTTTTCCGATTCGATTCCCAGGATTGGTCTTTTTTCTGGGGTTTTTTCTGTGCATCTATGTTTCAGTTTGTTATTTAGTATGAAATATACTGTACCTACTTTCACTATATCACTCATGTTTTTTACTTGATTTATGTTGTGCCCATAAATCATCTTTTATTCTATCCTTGTCGTTTCTCAGGTATCTTTCTCGTGGAATCTCAAGAACGTTAATGACAGCCTTACCGACGAGAAGATCTGGCAGCAAGGGAGCCAGAGCTACCTCCGCTTGAGTACTAGCGTCGAGGTGTACAGAACATACCTCTGCTTCGCCAACAACTCCGTTGGGAAGTCGAGGGCCTGTGAACGGGATGTCATGGGTATGTTCGACAAAATTGCGCGTATTCGCTGTTTAGAACAGTGCCCATTATTCGAATAATTTCTTATCCGAATAATTCTTTGAATTAATAACGCACGATTTTTTTATTCGCGAATAATTTATCCGCTTAGTTTTCTAATGACGAATGATTTGTTCGTTATTTTATTCGGGTCCGAGAAAGTTAATAAGGATATTCTATTAAATGGCAATTCATTCGATGAATAAATTATTCGCAAACAAATTTTATTCCATGGATAATGTAATACTTAGCCAACTATTTAATTTAATATTTAATAAGACTTATTGTGTTTATTGTACATAATATTAAAAAAAATGCTCAATATTATTATTAAAAGTCTATCTTATAAGAGCAGTTTTGCACTAGGCCTGATTTGAATCCGTAAAAGTACGGTTCGGAGTAGTCATAGACTATTATGTGCTAGTTAGTTCACGCATTAGATCCGATTTTCGCCATCCAATTTCTTTCGGATTGAGTGTTATAACCATTTCTGATCTTATTATCACGGATTCGTATCGGATTCGGATTATATTATAGTTTGAAAGTAACTTACTTATTAGAATTAAGTCAGCATCTTACTCTTAATATTGAGCATTATTCCAACTTAAAAACAAGTGTTTAAACATTCTTATTTGTAAATAATAAACTGAAATCTAAATAAAGTGAATAAACCTCTGTTGTAACTAAGACGATTTATGTTGCACATCCACCAAAGACGTATGAGAAAGCGAAGCGGTGTGCGAGGAAAATATCTACAAGTATTGCCCTAAACCGGGGTGGGGTGACTTTGGTTAAAAAGGGTATTTGACACAATTTACTAATAATTCCATGACAGATTCAACAAAAATAATTGGTCAAGTGTAAGTCAGACTCTCGCTCTTGACCAATTTGTAGATATGTCAAAATAATACGTTATAAACTGATGTTCAAAATCCAGTGTTAGCAGAGCCCCGGAGCAAAATGTACGCGGTTTGGGATTAATTTATATTGAAAAATTTATCCCCCTTTATTTACAAGATACACCCCAGTAACATACAGATGGACGGGTGGACAGTGCAGTGAACTTAGTAGAGTTTTGTGTCCGACTAAAAGTTAAATACAGTTAGACAACTGAGTCAGCTAACGAGTAACGTCACAGTTAATTACCCAACTATATCTAAGGGGGAATTGTGTCTCGACAGCTTATAACAAATTATATTAAATATATCCGTGGCGTGATCGCTCACACTATTCCACCGCTTCGCTACGCCTCCTCGCACATCTCTGGTGGATGACCAGCCTTCTGTGTGCCATAACATATTATTATATTTTCTAGCCAACCTGGAAAGCTACAGTAAGTACTGCATTTAAACGTTGCGTCAAGCTTAAAAGCCTTCATAAATCATGAGTTCTGACTTAAATGTGGAGCTTGGTCTAAGGTCCATCCGTACCGCTCGCACCTTCTTAGTCCCGCCAAAGAATTATTTTCTGTTTTTTGTACAATAAAAAGTGCAATACATACAAGCAGCAGTACTTGCGCTTGTGTTCTGGCGTGGAGAGGAGCCGGTGAAATTGCTGGCGCATGAACCTTTAGTCCCATCTTGTAGCCAGATTCCTTAAGTCCCAAATCGTAGCCAGATTTGGTAGCTAGCAACAAAACGGGATTGTTCTTTCTATCTTGTGGCTAGCTACCAAGTGGGAATGTTTTTCCCACCTCGAATCCACATTTGGTAGCTAGCTACGAAATGGGAATTGTTCTCTCTATTTTTCTCGTGGCTAGCTACCAAGTCGGAACGTTTTTCCTACCTCGAAGCTACATTTGGTAGCTAGATGCAAAATGGGTATTTTGCTGTCACGTCTTGTAACTATATCTGGTGTTGCAATGCCCACTTGCCATCAGATGACCCGCTTCGCTTGTTCATTTGAGAGCCTAAAATAAGTCGTTAGAGCCCTTTCATAACTGACGAAAAGTAAAGCAGAACTCATGATCGAAACCGGTGAATATAGACTTGTATATCTTATTTCGCAGCTTCGCAACTGAATTTGGTAATTTGGTAAATTTTAACGCATTGGCTGCGTGTATTTGAAAAACGTTAGCAAAACTACTCAGAAAAATTATAACAGCACATTTTTTGGACAATTGACAACACGGTTGAAATTAAACAATTGGCTTATTAACGAACTGAATTATTCAAAACTATTTAATCGGTATAAACCGTTTACTGCAAATAAGTCGTTATAAAAGTAAGTTGCTGACTTATAACTTGTTTGAGCAGGCACGCAAGTATGGTGGCGGGATCGACAGCAGCTCATACTGATTGGATGCATCGCTCTTGCTGTCCTTGTCATTACTGTGATACTCTGCATCATCATCATCTGCATTTGCAGGCGAATGAGGGCGAAATCCAAATGTAAGTCACTTATAATAATAAGTCTCTTGTAAATAATTAGGTATTGCTTATGTGTTTTTCAAGTGAATTTTTGGCTTATTTATCGTGTGATTCAAAGTTTAAACGTATCTCATTGTTGTTTGTTGAATCGTTAACATTTCACAGTTTTGTCAGTATGTTATTGTAAATATATTTGAAGTACAAATTAAATAATAAAAGGAATCACTCATTTTAAATTATAATTAGCATGATCGTTATAAGATATTTTCAGTCGTTGACTAAAAAAACGTAGTATTTTAGATAATATTGTTTGCTATTTGTTAACTAAATTTGTTTTCTTTTTCTTGGATGCTGCCTACTAAACCACACTTAACACGACTAAAAATAATACAAAATGATGTAGACAATAATCCAGTGGAGTTAGAAGAGAGAGAAAAGTAAGTTTTATTTTGTTTCTGTTTTAATTTTGCTAGATTACTAGTTGAGAATGATTTATTCGTTTAGATTAATTATCCAATTCTTTACGTTAGCTATTGACTGAATTTTAATTTATGTTCTTAATAGGAAGTATTAAATAGTTGCTTTAGTCAAATATGGAGTCAATGTAATTTAAAAGTAACATATTTCTATATTCATTTAAATAATCAGTATTGGTATCTACATTGACTTCAATAAATTTCGATTTCAAAGATTCTTTATGTGCCTTAGTTATCCCTAAAAGTATTAATAGCCATAATTTAAAGTCTTAGCTTTTTTTCTATTTTTTTTTTATTTGTTTAAATGTATACCGATTATAATATTTTGGTGATGGTTTCTTTGTTATTTTTTTAAATATAATCTTCATCAGATTACAGAGTAACATTCTTAAATTTTTGTTTGTTTTTTATAGAAAATTTATTTTTTCCTAGCAATAAACGTTCAAATAATAATTTTCAGCGACGCCCTTGGTCCGAGCAGATTCTTGGCACACTTTGTCAATGCCACCCTCAAGGTCACCTCTTGTAGTGCCCATGCAGAGGTACTAGGCCTCCGAAAGTTCAAGGGCAAACACCAAGGTCAATGAGTTTGAGTTTGTGCCTGTAAATGCTTGGACCAACGGCTAGTTTTTCTAACTTTGTTCTAGCCTAGAATTTGAATGAGTTTTTTTAAGTAGATGAGCACTTTTTCATTTTAACACGGAGTGAGGTTTTATATTTGTATATATTTTGGCTAAATATCTTATTGTTGCCTAGGTTCCTAACAGCACTAACTCCAGATGTTCTCAGACTGACTACAATTAATACCTCAGGTATATTTACTAACAATTATAAAGTTTTCTTTATAGTTGAGGAATGCTTTCTTTTTTCACGCTGTTTTGTCTTTGAAATAGATAAAGATCACGGTAAATAGAGTCAGCGTTACTTTTTTCATAATGAACTTTTATTATGCCGCAGACTTATTTCTTTACTTGTGACTTATGTGTTTATAAGTTATCACTTATATGACACACTTGAATAAGTTATTGGCTTATTAGTTATGATGATATTTTTATGCCTGAAACCTAAAAAAAATAAGTCTGTAAGTAAAATAAAAGTCCATTTGCTTAAGAGTGGTTTTGTATGGTTTCAAATGTGTGGTTTTTCAAACAGTAGAAAAGACATTTTTCGTAGAATCAGATTTTTTACAAAGTTATTTCCAACCGCTGCATGTAAAGCAGATGGAAAGCATTCTTCTAGCTTGTTATATCACGGGTTTCAATATATTTGTAATATGTCTATGTATTGTATATGTCCATATTATATAATCATCATGTTAGGGTTTGTAGGTAGGAGATTAAGTTTGTTTTACGTTAATTTTTTGCATGTTCCTAAATATTTTTCGTTTTATTTCATTCAGCCCTGATGGAAGCTGTCTTAATGAGATGTCAATTGCTCAGTCAATCATATCACAAGCATTACCCGCTTTATCACCACGTCTTAACCTAACATTCAGTCCAAAAACATCTGACAGAACGAGATTAGTTGATCCCCAAAGCTATCCCGAAGCTAACAAAAGCAGAGAATTACATTCAAGTAGCTTACAAGCTAATCTATCGCAACTAGAAGCTACAATCAATGCAAACAAGGCACCAACTGAAAATGAAGCAAACGAACAGCAAACACCAAAACCTGAACCACGAGCACATAGTGATAAAGTACAAACTGTGGTAACGCCTAGCAAATGGCCATTAAAACCTGGAGTCCTAGTTCATGTCAATTCAAATCATACACTGAGTCCCAAAAATCAAGCACGAATGGCTGCCAATGTATCTAATGCTAATGAGAAGGAAGATGCTACTCTAGGTCTACTTGAACGGAACAAGAGCAAAACTGATGATGAGACATCGCCAAGTAAGTCAGAATATTCTATAAAGAATGGTAAACCAAGGAGCCACACGCAAAGCGTAGTGAGTGGAATCTTTAAGAATTTAAGGAAGAGAAGCGATAATGATTCTGACGATGACAGCGGCAAATATAAGAAGATAAATAAGACTAACAAAAGGGCTGTATCTTTAGTTAAATTGAATAAACCGGGATATAGCTTACCGAAGAGCAAAATAAGGTCGTTCTTTCAGAGTGAAACGCCTAATGTCATTGTCACTGAAGGAGGTAGTTCATAATGTTTTATTTTGCACATTTTATGAAAAAAAGAGCCATTCCGTCGTTTGTAGTTTTAAAATCTTTAAGATTTATTAAGTATTAATTGTATTTCAATGATATTTTTGATTACTGAACGAACCATTAATGAACATTAACGACTAATTGGTCTCTTTTTTTAAATATTATCTAATTTATCACTATTCTTTACAAAGGTCTATGAAAAAACATCCCTTTATTTAATGTTAATATCATCACTGTTAAACTCTGTGTCATCTTCAACTTATGAATCTAAATCAATATTTTTGTGCGAACACTTAACAATAACACATTCCCATCTTTTTCCTTTGCGATTATGTTTTTATTGTTTTCGTTGATTCCGCTTGCATGTAGTTTGTTTTTGCATGTTTTAGTCGTGTCGTTTAAGAGGCCTGATAGAATAGCTGCCAGCATAAAACCTTTAAACGAGGAAGCTTCCAAATGCACTAGGAAAAGAAAAGCCCCCGGAGACAGTAAGTTTGGCACTACTTTTAGTATTATCTTCATAATTGTAATCGAGATAAGTGTAACATAGGATGTAAAATAAACAGCGCTGGTGCATTTCTCGTCCAACGTATTGAGACTTTTCAAATTAAAGTGTACCATTTACTTTTTAAATGAGGAAATATTGGGGTCTTATTCAAAACCACGAGTACTGTGTACTGTTCATTTTCATTTCCTTAGTTTGATTATCAGTTTTGTGACTTTGTCATACAGTTTATAAGTTTATAAGGTTTATAAGGCCTTTAGTCCGTTTTTATAACTGCGGTTTCTTAATTGGCTACGTTAGATGAATCATTTTTCACCGTTTCATAGTTAATTATCAAATAAGAATTTATATGCAGTTTTTGTAGTTGTGTTTCGTGATAAACTACGCAGGCTCGTCACAAAACTGGCACAAAAAAATTGTACGGAATATTGCTGATATTTTATTTTAAATCATCAATAAATAGTAGAAGGCAAGTACAATTTTAAGTTGAAACTGCTTTTTTCTTTGACTGCGGTCTTCCAATAGTCTTGGTTATAATTATTTTACAATGTACAAAAGCTAGGATTGATTATTCTATAAATAACAATATCGCGTTTCATATTTGAAACACTTAGGTACCTTGATTAGCTTTGTTTTGTCTTACCGTCAACTGTAATAACTATGTTGTTACGATTACTCTAAGTAAAGTCAAGTAAATTATCAACTATCATTAATAGCTCATTTCTACGTTGATACTAGGCAAATAAATATTTAATATTGTGAATCAAAATAGTTTTTTGTATAATAAATTATGTGCTCTTACTTTTTATTTTAAGTCGTACTGAAATTGCTGTCGTCGATTTTTATATGAAACTTTTGGGGCCATTTGAGTATTACTTAAACACCGAAGGGGGTGACATGTTTTGTTTGGTTTCAATAAAATGGGAGCTAAGGAAGTCTGACTGACAATTACTTTAGCAATAATTACTTTTTTACAATTGACTCCTCAAAATTATCTTAGTGACATTTTGCAAAAAGTATGCCAATGTTTACGTACACTTTAACGAGCCATTTTCCTTGGTTAAGAATAACTTGGTTAGGATCTCAGGATCTTACTATTTACGGAAATTTAGTGCATTATGCAAAACCTTATTATATCTGTAACACAATTTTTTATGAACATTTTCTCCAAATTATACTGTAACTAGAACACTTAGTAAAAACCAAAAAAGGCTTGGAATTTCGTAACACGTAGTAATACATTAACCCGAGCAATCAATAAATTATGTTCTAATTTCGGTATGATTGGGGAAAATAAATACCAAAATCAAGAGGTAAAATTTGTGACATTAATAATAGTTATGAATTTTTCTCCAGGCCCACCTACGAATGGCATAGATAATGCAGCCAACGGCAACCTTGGAGCGGACAATCCCGGTCTTTACGAGAATCTTCCGTTCCACGGCCTACAACAAGCACCCAATAAGGTAAACTATATTGTAGATGATGATCACAAACCAAATGTTGACCCTGTCATTTCACCAGTAACGATGAAGAGATCGATCGAAATAATTAAAAATAAACAACTGAAGCTGCTTGTAATGTTTTCAAATAAAATACTATAAAACCCAACGCAAAGCTTTTTCACAGTAGGTGAACTTTATAGTGATTTTCTTTAATATCAGGCAATGGCATTATGACATTTTCCAAACTGGATTACAAATCAATTAATTTGATAGTACTGTAGCGACCCTGGTGCCATCTAGTTATCAATTAGAGAAACTGCTATATTCTACCTACATTTCAGTATCGAAATTCCTCAAGTCTGATGCATCAGTACAAAATCTAACTTTCATTCAAGCATAACATCTGCCTGAAGTGAGATCTTTCAATTGTAGCCTATCTATCCTCACTGTATAAACAAAAAGCTTTATGTTCAGGTGAAAAAAGGACTAACATATCATAGATTTTTTTTTCATACTTTTAACTTAGAACATTTTATACTAGTAGTCCAATTCAAAGCCTTGATAAATTATTTCGATCGATTTTAAGCGTTTTGTTTAATCGATTTAAATTAACATCATTTAATTGTTTTTTGTTTGCTTCGCCTACTGATTTGCTAATTTTTGTTTCGTTCATTTCATGTTCGTTTGCATGTGCAGCCAGTACAGGCTATACAACCTCGAATCGATACTACAAAAACGGCTAAAGGGATTGAGGCATTACAAAAACAACTGACAACCAACCCGTCATTTACACCAAGGATAGTATGTCCTCCATTTGTGCAAAACATACCGTATCCTATGACGACTGCCTCCAACTCTCAGTATCAATATGGAATACCGTTGCTATCACCCATCCAGCAGATGTATCCACTTCATCAAACAGTATTGCTAAATCCTTACTTACCGCCGATGCAGACTTCGTTCCTAAAACAATTTCCAACGATCGATGAAGAGGTCTTAGAGACAGGCACGAAGAAATTTTCTTCACTGAATACTAGAAATCCGAGAAAACTGCCGCAATTTCAATCTATGCGGGCAGTTAGGAAAAGAAACATTGAACGCTTTTATCCTAATACTGATTATGGTGAGAATTTTACTGAAATCAATAATAATAAAAGTAATGCGGATAGTAATGAACATGAGAATATTATATACGCCAATTTTCCTTCGCTATTAAATGTAAAGTCAAACATAAGTGGGGTTGAAGAGTTTGAGAATTTAACGGACTCAATACAAGTTTATGAAGAAAGCAACGAACAAATGAACGTATCTACTAATTCTCTAAGGCCAATACCAGCTCCACGAACAAAATTATCACCCATGTCGTCGCCAGAGAAAACTGACCATGTTTATGTCAATTTATCAATGCCTTTGATAAATACCAAGTTTTCTACATTTGATGTGGTTGATGCGCCTATACGGCCTACTAAATCAGTAGATGATGTATCAAAAAAACTTCCAAATGAAACTAAAAATACTGAAAGACTGAAATTAGATAATAATGTTGAAAAAGAAAATGGTGATAGTGATGATGAAGGAAATAGTGAGAATCCTGACGAAAAGAGAGATTTATCAAAACCTAATATTATCGGAGCAACTCCTAAAAGAAACATATCTGTAATACTCCCTTCTACCTCTTTAGTCAAATCAGCGGTGAGTAAGCTGCATGATCAAGGTATGAACAAAGTTGGACTACCAAAAAAGCAAGTGATATCTCCAAACAAAACACTACAGATACCAAAATTAACTGAAAAACCAATACCAAAGAGAAATCCAATTAGGCGTAGTAACTCTGTACAGAGTAGCATTACTATAAACGAAGCTCAGGTATAATGCTTTTTGTTTTTATTTTCTTCGATCATCTTTTGTTTTAACACAACTTACAAACTTTCATCTGTAACTATAACTGATACACTAACATTTTCATTTCCAGAATACTAACATACTCCAACAACAATATCTCCAAAAGCGTAACTTTGTAAATTTAAATAGTAAAGGGAAGCATAAGAAAAATTTCCAAATCCCATTGCAAAAACATCACAGTTTCTGTTACTTCCAGCCGGTAAGAGTAGACAAACGAATACCAGTAGACCAAGAAAGATCCTACAATAATACAATCGGGCCAATGATATACCAGCCTGCTGAAGCCCAATATTACACAAAGACTTTAAACCGGAGTAGAGACAAAAACAGCCACAAGCTAAACCGCCTAAAAAAGTCTGAGAGCCTTCGAGAGAAACTGTCATGCGTAGGAGTATACGACAACTATGAAAAACCGAACTACCCTGAACCAGAATACAACGATTCAGAAAGAAGATCCTATCTCCAACTCCTCAAAGGCAATTACATATCAAACTCTACTAGAAACTTGGGCCCTGAGCATAACTACAATGCTAATTTTAATACGATGGGTCCTAGAGACGAAAGGCCCAAGCATAAAAAACTAGTGTACGCTGATTTAGCATTAGGTAATCATAACTTGAAGTTTAAGAATACTGTCAATTCAAATAGACATTTATACGATACGTACACTATAGGTAACAATGATAGTACTAACAAGGAGACTAACAGTAGTCATAGTAACGTAGCAGGTAGTCGGAAGGGCAGTCACAGCCAGCAGCGTAGTGACTATGCCACGCTAAAGTTTAACGAGATCGATGTCTGAGGTGAGTAACATTTTAACCATCATCTATTAGCTCTATAACGCTTCCATATTGGGTCGCACAAAATTTTTACGCGTAATTCATTTCGCATAACTAGCCATTAATTATTCAGCATTCATAAAATAAACCTAACCTATAAAGTCATACATGATAACCATTTAAAAATTCCTGAATACATAATGGTTTCTGAGAAAAAAGAACTATTCATAATGATGAATTATGCGTAAAAATTTTGTGCCGCCAGACTGATTTATAATACTGTTTTTGCAAGTCATGAGGAAAATCAAAAATCGCGAAATCGGGAAAGCGAAATCGGGTGTTGTTACAAAGCTTACATACATTCAATCGTATAAACTCGTTCAATCACGAGTTAAGCTCGCTCGCTTTGGTGGCTTGCAAGAGCTGCATAATGTACAGGGCGATGGTGAAGATGAGATCATGGGGGCTACTATGAAATGGGAAATTCGAAGTTTTTTTTATACCATATAGGCTTGCGCTTGAACACAATCACACCTGATAGAAAGTGAAGATGAGGCCTACGATGGAGTTCGCTTGCCTAGTAAATGCTCATTCATTCAGGGGAATAAGCAGAAAGAAGGCAGTTGAGCGCGGTGTTGCGCGCGCCCCCAAGCAGTGCAAACCGTACAACTAATAGGGGGCACTGTAATCGGTACGGGCGCGCCGCACAACTGCTTAGACCCTTCCTACAGAATAGCTTGTATAGGCAACAGGTCGGAACACGACGAATCGCTTGACGGCCTGGCTTAACCTATAGGGTGGCCAGACACGGCCGCAGCCTACCACCGGAGTTGGATCGCTCGTTTAGCACCACCCAGGGTTCACGTGTCGCGTCTCGAGGGTAAACCTACGAACGCGAACGATTTCAACCCCCAAAAGTTGTAAAATCATTCGAATGGCACAATACGTAGTTCAAAAATCGACTTTCTTAGTACAAGCCCAGGTACAATCCTTACCAACTGCGTTAGTTAAGGTTGGTCTTGATGGCATTTTCAGCATCACCCTGTATTTAATAAAATGATGATTTTTGATTTTCAGATTTATCTAGTTTAGATAGTATTTTTATCGAAACTTTACAGATCCTTATAAACTAGAAAAATAAACCATGTAATAATTGGCTTTAATCTGCCATCAATTTTTATATTGGTAATATGTGCCTAGGTGATCGCTTCGAAGCATGATTACCCAGATTTTACAATGGATGCTTTTAAAGGCATGATCTCTCAAACTACTTAAAATTTAACCTTTCGAAGCTGATACATAATCCCCCTACGCAATTTGGTAGTTGACACCGAAAAACAATTGACATGTTTATGAGCGCATACCTACGCTATTGGATTTCAGGCAAAAGCAAGAATAATTTGACGTCGCTATTGGGCACCTTAACTGACTACCTTAAAGTCGGGGTACTTCGGCCTATATAAAATCTCGTGGTTTTTTTATGAAAATCGCGTCTTTAAAATATCGGTAACGGTGCCAACTACCTAATTATGTTAGTGAACTCAGTCATGTAAAATTAAAACTTATGAATGAGGGCTAAGCTAATGACTGAAAACCGTGCAGCTAGATGGCGTTAGTGTCGACTGTTGCGATACTAACACCATCTATCGGTAAGCCTGTCACTTAGCTCTTTTAACCAGGCGTGGTTAAAAGGTTAAAAGCATGTGTGCCGTGTTGTGACGTTTTTGTCTTTTTCTAGGGACGCCATAAATTATTTACCAAGAGTGACACGTACATTTTTTAAAACGAGGTAATATTTAGTTAATTTTCAAAATTGTTTAACCAACGCTTTTATTAACAACACGCGCTAACATGTTTTGGACTGTTTGAGACACATTAGTTAATTATTCATATTTTGAGTAATATTCATAATACGTTTAAAATTTGTAGTTAAAAATACTTCATTTTTAAAAAAATTATAGTAATTTTAAAAATATTAATATAAATAATTTCAAAAGGCTTTAAGCGCCAATAGTAACATATTTTTATTTTAGCCTTTCATTTTTCCTTTTTTTCTACATCTAACCAAATGCTTCACTTAACACATATTACCAAGAGTACCAGTATTTATGTCATGGCTTATCTTTAATGATGTTTCTGTTCGTCTTCGTCTTTCAGGTAACTAATGACTTGAACTTAGTTAGTAGATGTTATATCAAACTAGTTTACGCGGTGCGGCATTACTGTTCCTTTTTCCAACATTATATTTTTAAATTTATTCCTGTAACTGACTCACCGATTTGATACGTTCTTGAGTAACGATAATCACATTTGCGATTGATTTTATTTGAAAATATAGATTTAAAATACTTTTATAGCTCAAAAAAGAGATAGGTCAGTTGTCACCATTAAACGATAATTCCAAGACAGCTGTATAATATTTCAAGTAACAAAAATTGTATTTAAAGCTTTTAAAAATATATATGTACAGTTGGCTAATAAGTGATGTGGGGTCTATTACTTGTCTTATTATATTAGCATACAATTTATTTGTGGAAATCGCGTTTTGACAAGTCATAAAAAGTACGTCAATTCATTAAATGTGTCCAATTTCATGATGTCGATTACCATTTCAAAAGTACAAAAGTTTTCTTAGAACGACTCTACTATAGTAGATGGAGACATTAAATTTAATCTGATGAAGTCGTACATGGTTATAAAATTTATTTTTTTCCACAGCCTTTCAAACCTGACGATCAATTCATCTACGCCGACGCAGACCTTAAGGACTACGGGCCAATCAACTACAAGCAGGCCTCCATCTACTCCCAAATGAAGAAAGTAAAAGAGCAACAAAGACTCCAACAAATATACGACAAAGAGCACGAAGACTTACTGTGACCTTTTAACCTAATTTTATAACACGAAATGTGCAATGAAAATAAAATCACGTAAAAATGTACAATTTTTGTATTACATCCATAGATTCAGGCCCAATTCGCACGAAAGCTTTTTAGACGTTCGTTAAATATTCAAACAACAATATGATAATGATTTAAGACGATAGTTCTTTTAGATGCGGCGCTTTTTTATCAAGCACTGTTGGTTTTGTCGTTGAGCGGTAGACAGTTAATTAAATCGAATTTAACTTTTTAGACGCTTTGTCAAATACAACAGTTTACCGTGACATCGGAATGTCAAACGCGAAGTCAAACCCTACAGAAATGCATGTAGATAGATATCGCTCTGGCTCGCCGTGACTCATATATCCGTCATTGGCATAGAACCTGCGGTGTGGATATATGGGTCATTCGCGTCGAAAAGGTTAAAATAGCGCCAACATCGGATTTCGACGCGTCGTTTTATAAACTCTCGTGCGAATGAGGGTTCTCAGACAGGAATATCGATAGATGGCGTTAGTGTCATGAGATCCGTTTGAAGTTACGGTCTCGCGATTGGTTGTTAGTTATAAATCAATCACAAATGAGACTCAAAATGTCAAAGTTGTCAAACCTCACGATACTAACGTTAAACTGTCACAGATACCCTTTGAATATACTACAATAGATCGGTGATGCGAGATAAAAAGCATTAGTATTAGACATATTTGCTATTATAGAATGTGATACCTGTAACGAGCTCTAGAAATTTCGATGCATCTACCAACACTATGATCTCGATGAACGACTAAATTCCAAGTGGATATTCTGGCTACACTTATTTTTCTCTGTCATCAACTGCGTGCGTTTTTTTTTACATAAAACCGACCCGTGATTGACCACTATCTCACCTGATGAAAAGTGTAGTGTGGTTTCACTAAATACTCTTACTCAGGGGCTCACTAACGGTTTATTTATTTATTTACTCATTTATTATGGGTTGCCAACAAGTAAAATACTATTTCTTTTGATTACTCATCTTTATCCTCGTCTCGTAGCAAATATGTCAATTACTTCAAAACAGATTTAACGGTGGTATATGCTAAATCTATGATTGTGTCTATGTCCATATGATAATGCGATTGACTAAAAAAAAGTCACACTTCTTTTGTAAACTACTGGAGATTAATTGTATTTATTATAATTATTTGGTGCTTGCTTACCCAGTGAGATTATTTGTACTCATATTAGCAGATGTCTTTATGAATCAGAATCAAACCTTATTATTCCGCGTGTTTTGTGCGATGTGTAACGCCTGATACATAATAATTACTGTATAAACGTTAGACATATTTTCTACACGATGTAGACTCCATGAACTCTCGATATTTCGACTATAATATTTTATTGCGACGAAATATCAGAAGCTCTAGATCGCTGTATATAATGTCTAATGTAATTTACTTTCAATCATTTGAAACTATGTAAACTGTTAATTGTCCGTAGTTCCTTAACCTTATCAATGTTGATTATCCTAGAGGAAGTTAGTCACTGAACTTTAATGATTTCACTTTCTTAGCTTAAAGAGAAAAGGTTAAAATATGTCTAAAAATCAGTGTATAAAATCAAATAAATATTTTATGCCAGCGGAACTTGCTATGGTTCACTTGTCTTGTATGGTTATCAGTTTTTGCTTGGCATTTGTTATCAATAGTATAAACTGGGTCACGCACATAATGTATGGTACTATTATCACCTATTCGACAAAAATGCATTGTAATAAAAGTTATAATCAGGACTGACAGCGAACCCCAATTTTGACATTTAGCCTAAAACTGTACAGATTAGCGTAAATAATATCGGTATGTAAATAAAAAAACTTAGTTTTCTAAATAATCGACCTGCGGTTATAATGGCTATAGGTACCCAGTTTCCTCTTATTCTGAATTAAATACCTTCTGAAAATAACCCTCTTTTATGTAAACGGCTAAAACGACGTTGCCGCTTATATTTTGTTTTACGTCATTTTTATATTAAAAGTTAATTTTTGACTTATAAAATAAAATCTAAATAAATGATTAATTATTAGTTGATAAATAATTACTTATTAGTCAATCAATTAACTACTTATTTTTAATAGTATATTAATTAATTATTAATTAATAGTAATTAATTATAAGTTAATAATTATCTTAAATTATAAAAATTAAGTAAAATTAGTAAGAAGCGACAACATCTTTTAGTACGACAACTTTCTAAGCAGTATTTAAATAGAAGCAAGAGTAATTTTGCAAAATACTCTGAATTATTTTTGAAATGACTATGGCTAATGTTCTTTCTTCATTTGGAACTTCGTAAGACCTGTAAGTAATTGATGGTATAAATAATGTATGTTTAAACTTGCATAGAATAATAATAAATTTTTGACGACATAAATGTTTCACTTTGTTATTATGCATCCCTTTCCCATAAACAGGGTATTTGAATGGAAAATGATAAACTGATGAGTGCTCTGGCAAACATGGCTGATAATGCAACATACAAAAATAAGTTTTTTTTATTTTTCATATAAAAGTTAGAGCGATTAAATTTCATTATGTCGCTATGTTATCGTTGATTTTTGATAAAAAATGCGTAAACCCATAAGTTATAGTAAATTATAAGTAATCCCGTCACAGTCGAATCGATCCAAGACTAAAATAGAAATAAGACATGAAACACTGTACCGCGTAAAATTTTAAGAAAAATGACAAACTGTTCTATGTTTATTTCTATTTTAGTCTAAGTTTTTGGTAGGATAACAACACAGTTAGATTTTACTATCCGTCCAAGCGGGGAAGTCTACAAAATTAGTTGAATTTAGCTAAAACCCATTTTAGATAAATTGTAATTAGTGTAAAATACGCTTAACTGTATAAAGTTGGAAAAAGTATAGTCGAAAGATCAAAGATAGAAATAATGAGTTAGTGTTTAGTAATTTTGAATGCATTTTGATATTAAAATCAGTGAACGAAATGTCAGTTTTAAATTTAAAGTTTCTTTTTTGATGTTGACCGATTTATTAATATTGGAAAAATAAATTTTTCACGTAATTAAAACTGTGTTCACAATTTTATGATTATCGATGGGGCCCGTAGTAAAATCGGCATTCAACTATTTTTTTGTAATTTTTTTATAACTTTGACCTATTTAATTTAATTTTGCAACGAAATACGAATTTTAATGTACTTAAATAGTTATATTTTAACATTGCTTTAAGGAATAACATCGCTGTTAATTGTGATAATAGTACGAGCTATTGTTATTAAATTGAGGTACCATTATTTAAAAAAATGGTGGTACCGCTACTTTATGATAAGTTTTTTTAACACATGGACGTTGTCATTTTAACGGGATAATTTACTAGAAAGTGCCACTGGCTGATAGTTGATACTTATGTTTTAAAAAATATCTGTGCTAAAAATGTTGAGTGGGGCATAAATATGAACTGTCATTTATAATTCTTGTAAATCCTCAGATAATAAGTATTTGTGAGACTAAACCATTTTATTATTTAAATGTACTAATGTAAATAAAATCTCTTAAAAATAATGCCAAAAACTTTTTTACCATGTAAGATACACTTTCTTATTTAGGACTCCTTCTGTTGGTTTATTTGAATGAAAAAAGCAAGATTGAAGTACATTTTCCGGTAAAATTTTAATTTTGTAATGGTGCGTACAGACTGGTAAATAGTTTGTATTTGGAGTTAATACACACATATATATATTATTATGTGCTATCAAATCGCGATTTTCTCATAGATTTTGTATACCAATACAGAAATGAGATGGAATTTGTGAACCAACTGAATTGATAATTATATTTAATTCGATGCCTCTAAATTTTATAGTTGGTTGAAAATTATTCAAATTAAAATTAAAAGCGTAATTCTACAATTTTAAGTTACATTGCACAATATTACGTCTCACCAGTCTGTACCCGTCCTAAGATTACAAAACGAATTATAAATTATTTTAACACGTTCCAATGTGTAAGATTTCAGTACGATTTGGAATTTATTTTTAAACTGGGAATGTCATTTCGCGACTGTCAAAAACGAACGGTCAAATTTTCCTAATAAATAAACCAGCTCTTTAAACGTGTATTTTAATAATTAATTAATTTAATTCTGCGATGGCTACAAGTTGATACATACAATACATAAAATGTTAATGTAATTAGAGATTTTGTACATAATGCAACTTGTTATTATATTGTCAAATAGTGTTAATAAATTAATTTATGGATTTTTAAACGTTTGTTTAATTTATCACATCACGATACTTCTCAAAGTTTGACTGGTAGGAATTCCTTGAAGGTATAATTTCACCTTCGTGCATGCATTTTAAGTGCTTGCCAATTGTCATTGTTCCTTTACTATTCTTTATGGTTATAGTTTAATAAAAAAGTAAATATAAATTAAAAAAAATAAAACCCCCAACACAATTTGGTCAAGTAAATGCCCATTATGCGTCAGGTCCCTTCCACGGCTAACAAAAGAGCTGATAACTTTGAAACGGCTCAACCAATTTTGATAAAACCGATTTTGAAGAACCATCGCCAATAAAAGCGCTTTCAAATAAAAAAAAACGCATAATAAAAACACCACACACACACACACACACACACATAGCGGTCAAACTTATAACACCCCTCCTTTTGTGTCGGGGGTTAAAAATGTATTTTAGCCTCCTGCAAATCTACTTACTAATTTACTGTCTTTTTACACTTTCACGTTACCATTGGTGAACACAAATAATAACCTGTTTTAAATAATGCCTCATTTTAAAACTGTACGTAATGTTCCAAACTCTTGTTTATTTTGTTGAGTTTTAGATACGTTATATGTCATTATTAAACCTTTGAACGCCACTATATCCTGTAACTCTTGACAACTTTAGTCGTCGCTGGCGTTCCAAAGGTTAAATGTTAATGGTGCTTTCAAGATTTACCTGGCGTGCAGGTGGTAAAAAAACTGTCGTCTGTGAATAATAGGTCAATCCGAAGGTAATTACCCTATAAAAGTAATTTGTTTTTCATATCATTGCGGCTGCGTTTGACATTCCATGACGTTACCATCTGTTCTTAGTTACTACTTATAAATTATTCATGTAATGGTCAATGAAGGATTGGAAAAATTTTCGTCATTTCAAAATTATAGCATAATTTGGTACATCTTCCTTAGAATATGCTGTAACGTAGAATGAACGAACATTTCGAAGCATAAACTAAACGCGTCCTAAATTGTTGTCATTGTGCGTCGATGTAAAATGTAAAATGTAAAATGACGGACGTTTTTCCAATCCTTTATAATGAAATGAATTCATCGTTCACAAGGAAATTAAAAGGAGGTTATATGGTTATTATCCGTATTTGTTTCCGTCGCTTTTTGTGTCAGGTATGGTTGGACTGGATACCCTAAACCACAGGCGGAAGTTGCATCTACTCGTACATTACTGTTATTTATTACAGAATAGAGTCAATAATCCCTTGGCACTGCGGCAAATGACACTATTCGTCCCGCAACAGTATGTACGGGCGGGAGTGCGCCGCCGCCACCACTTATTCGCGGCGTTGGCGGGGCTGAGGACTCGTAGAGCTAGGAACTGTCCAACGTCCAGGGCAATTGCGCTGTTAAATGAATTTCTGTCCGAAATCCAGGACGCTGACGTGTTTGCCGATAGTTGGGGAATACTTTTGTCCAAAATAATGTTATTTTTAGCATAAATATAATACTTAATAATTTTAGTAATGTTTTTTTTTATATTAACGAGTTAGGCGTTTTGGTGCAAACTGTAAGCCTGACTTTGTATTGAATTGAATAAATAAATAAATAAATAAAACAACATCATAAATAAATTTCCTATTTATTATATAATTTTACCAAATTTATTTAGTTTTTTAGGTTAAATTAAAATTATCACAGCCATTTTTGAGGCATACTTTAGACACGATTTTTTGCACCATAGGTACTTACAATTACGTACAAAAGGTACCCAATTTATAACCCGACAACCAAACAGCTATATTTTTCATATATTATAAGTGACCATTATCAACAGTTCTCACGAAGCTATTCGGTAAACGGATAATCGAAAACAATATGAAAAAAAGATTATTCACAATCCATTTTTTTTACAATCTAGTCATCACATATACATTTCAATTTAGATAGCTCTGCTGTTCAAGCAATCGGATTCGGTTTCTTAATAAATATGACACCTGTCAACATTTTATTAACGCGCTGATCGTTTATGTGTCGAATTTTTTTCACATAATTTGAGCACTACTCTGCTCTATTGTTTTTTTTTTGTAGGTAATGCAGAAAGTAAATTAAATCTAGACAAAATTGAATTCTGCGCGGGCAAAATTGCGGGCAAAATTAGGGCAAAATGGTCACTTATGAAGCCATAAGCTTCAGGGGCTAGCAGGGTAACGAAACACATGATAATCTCGTACCGTCTATAAAGCTTCGAGGTTCAGGTGTCACATTTTTTTACGAATGATTCATTCACATTTTACATCATAATTTGAAATCCATTTAAAATAGCGTCTTTACGTTAGTTTTCAAAAAGCTATGATGTAATATCACAAAGGAGACTATATACAACAATACATACTAATACTAGACATAATTATCACAAGACGTATTCTTTTATCACTGTTCTGCCATGCCATCTCACTCTTACCACCTTATTTTAAAAATATACCGTAAGGTCGGGGTACTTTGAAAGGTAGCTTTGCCCAATGGAGTTACGAAAAGAAGGTTCACCTTAACCCATATGAAAACCACATTCATAAGAGTCTAATAAATACATATAGACGAGGGCGATCAGCTAAAACCAACCATATTTTATGAGCATTTCTAAAAATTTTGTAGGTACAGGTTATAAGTTTGAAAATTAAATGTACACACTTTTATAGAAATTCTTATATGGTAATATGCCATAATTTCAACGCAATAAGCGAGACCGAGTAAATCCCCGTGGGCAAACTTGCCCTTCAGGGCCAATGTAACCTTACGGTAAGGGAAAAAGCATTTCGAAAAATCCAGTTTTTACAAAAAATAACAAAATTACATGATTTAAAAGAACTGAATTCTCGCCTAAGAATTAACACAAAATTTTGTGTAAAACTGTGCACCTTTCGAAACACTACTCCTAAATTTAAAACTAAAATTAGAATATAAGAATGTGAAAAATGTAGGTATTACTGAGTGCATGAAAGTCAGATGAAATATCTTATATATTATGTTATGTGGTCCTTTTAGAAAATAACCGTATCTACCCAAGAACTAAAAAAACTAGAAGAAGAAACAGCGCAAAGTTAATGCATCTAAGAGGCGTGGTTAAAGCACCTCCTGGAATATACCACCTGAAATATACGACCTAACAATGCACGCCCTGGTAATTTGTGTTAGTACACAAAATTACATAAAGGCCTGAATTATTAGGGTGTGGATTATTGGGTTATTGATGGCCTATAATTAATTAATTTAGTTAGAATCGCCTGAATATGTATAACATTAAAATAATTTCCACTTCTAATGCTTGTAAAGTTCGTACTGGCTGCATAAAATGAAGTAAAATCTTCACCAATCAGCAATCAGGCACTTAATGCCACGAACATTAGGTATTTTTTTTCTTATTTACTAGATGATAGTGAACGTTCTTGCAATGTTGCTATTTAATTACCATGCAATCCAAGTGAAACTATGAGTTTATGACACATTTATAAAACCCATATCACCCTCGCATGCTGCTCGCGTAGATATAAACGCCTCGGGTAAATTAACGCGTTTTACGCACTTGTCTACTTATTGAACTGGGTAGAGACGGTCTAACTTAAATATAAGTATCGCCTTTCATTTATCCTGCATACTTCAACATTCAAAAGCCTTAGCAAAACGCCTTTCACGCTTTTCGTAACTTTAACTCCCGAACTAGAGATCCTCAAGGCAATGTCCTCAGACCAAATAGAAGTCGTATTGGCCTCTACCGAAGTAGACATAATCGGAGCACCACTTCCTTGCTTGAAGGTCTGTGGAACAGCAGGCAGGGTACGCCAGCCGAGATTTCGTCAGCTTGGCACATCTTTGGCAGAGGTCTAGAAGTTCATCCTGTAGAAGAAAGAAAAAAAATGTGATTTTTTTGTAAGTATTTTTTTGTCTCTACTTAATATTATATAAAGAGGAAAGATTTGATTGTTTGTTTGTTTGTTTGTGTGTTTGTTTGTTTGTTTGCATTGAATAGGCTCCGAAACTACTGGACCGATTTCAAAAATTCTTTTGTCGATGGAAAGCTATATTATCACTGAGTGACATAGGCTACTTTTTACTGCGGGAAATAGTACATTACTGCAGCGGCCGCGAAATAGGGGATGGCCGGCCGAGTAGTTATAGATGGCCGAGTGTTAACGAGGCCATCTAGAGATACGAGGCCGGCAATCCCTGTTCGTGGCCAAGGCTTGTATAGAGTTTTTCTCAAACATGCATCATCATCATCACCACCATCATCACCGCCATCATCATCACCATCACCATCACCATCACCATCACCAACAACATCATCAACATCAATCAACATCCATCAACATCCATCAACATCCGTCAACATCCATGAACAAGAACATCCATCAACATCCATCCATCCATCCATCCATCAACATCCATCAACAACCATCAACATCCATCAACATCCATCAACATCCAACA
Organism: Archips crataeganus; assembly: GCA_947859365.1. Taxonomy (NCBI): domain Eukaryota; kingdom Metazoa; phylum Arthropoda; class Insecta; order Lepidoptera; family Tortricidae; genus Archips; species Archips crataeganus. Next base: position 1,331,033 of record OX402071.1, on the reverse strand, counting down.
ACATCCATCAACATACATCAACATCCATCAACCAACATCCATCAACATCCATCAACATCCATCAACAACCATCAACCAACATCCATCAACATCCATCAACATCCATCAACATCCATCAACCAACATCCATCAACATCCATCAACATCCATCAACCAACATCCATCAACATCCATCAACCAACATCCATCAACATCCATCAACATCCATCAACATCCATCAACATCCATCAACATCCATCCATCCATCCATCCATCCATCCATCAACATCCATCCATCCCTCCGTCCGTCCGTCCGTCCGTCCGTCCATCCGTCCGTCCATCCATCCATCCACGTTGACCACGTCGACCTATTAAACGTCATGGTGCTGTGTCACATAAAACAATAGACGATCACTTTGCTGGCCTTGGCCAGCAATGTTGTATGAAATTCCATTATTGACCTCTCGTCTAGCCGCACCTGCAACGTGACAGTTCGTGGCGTATTTTAAGGAACATAACGTCAATATTTCATAGCATGTTTGAGAAAATACCTTTTCCTACGGGAAATTTAATTTATCGCGGGCGAAGCTGCGGACGGAATGCTAGTAATTTATAATTAAAGAAACTCCGCCATCCGCTGTCAAATACCATTTAAATTAGTCTCTATGGCTTGCCATAATTTGCTGCCGTACTCTTGACCGATTTTTATGATTTTTTTGTCCGTATATGGTAGGTCTAAGAATAGGTCGTAGGCTATTTTTATACCCCTAATCTTCGCAGAAGGAGCTGCGGGCAACAGCTAGTCATCGTCTCATCGCAAAAGGTTTTTTTATAACAATTTTATTAATGGATTCCGAGTAACAAGAGTTATGAGTTATGAATAACGATACATTTTGACCTTCAACAATTATGCAACGCGATATCAGTCAAGTTTTAGATCATAACTACCGCTGGCTCTAGTCTCCTTGGAAACAAGAACTTGGTTTGATATCAAAGTGGAATATTTCGAGCCAGGTCTTAAGGATATCAGAAAGGAAAATTTTACACACAAACAGCTATTTTGTATCGACGAGATAATGTCTAATTTATCGACATTCTCTGAGGTATAAACATGAACGACCCACAACGCCCCGGCGCGTACGCAGCGAGCGTTTTCTGTTCATTGCGTAAGCTGGTAGGCAACCATTGTATAGTGAGCGTATCTGCTGCGCAATGAACAGTCAAGACGCTCGATGTATCGACAGTCTCAGCTTCCACATAAATCCATATCGTCGATGAGACTGCAATACCGCATAACCAACAATGGTTAACCGCGTAAATAACAAAATGTGTCAATTTAAGTTTGGGGGATTTCACTCCGCAGTTTAGGTATTTTCGGCCGGCGCGCCTCTCGGGCAGGCTTATGGCAGTAGGTTGTCGCTCGGCATTCCGTTCGCACGCTAACCGCGTCGCGCGTAATTATTTTTCTGTGATTTTTGCAACAAACAATGACTTCTAAACGATCTTATAAGTAATCCGTATAAAAGATACTATTGCGTTTAAAGGTAGTTTACTGGATTAATACACACTGTTATCTTTCTTGATTTATATAGCAAGTTAATAGATTCAACAGTGAATTGCAAAATTGACAATAAAATTCTTCAACCTATTCAATTCAATCATAATAAAAAATAAAACATTTTGATCTTTTTTTAGGGTTCCGTAGTCAACTAGGAACCCTTATAGTTTCGCCATGTCTGTCCGTCTGTCTGTCTGTCTGTCCGCGGCTAAGCTCAGAGATCGTTAGTACTAGAAAACTGTAATTTGGCATGAATATACATATCAGTCATGCCAACAAAGTGGTAAAATAAAAAATAAAAAATATTTTTTTTAGGGTACCTCCGATAGACGTAAAGGGGGGTGATTTTTTTTTCTCGACTAATCCTATAGTATAGGGTATCGTTGGATAGGTCTTTTAAAACCATTGCGGGGTTGCTAACATGATTTTTCTATTCAGTGATCTGTTTGCGAAATATTCAACTTTAAAGTGAAAATTTTCATTAAAATCGAGCGTCCCCCCCCCCCCCCTCTTAAATCTAAACTGTTAGGTGGAAAAATTTGAAAAAATTCAGAATGGTAGTAAATATATCAAATTTACAAGGAAAATTATAGCGGCTAAGATTGCTTGGAAAGTATTTGTAGTTTAAGAGTAAATAGTAGCCTAAGGTATAAAACATACCTAAGCTTGGATGATTCCGTACACATACGAAATCCTTAGAAAAATATTACTTGATTTTTTGTAATGGCTACGGAACCCTACCTTCTGCGTGTCCGACACGCTCTTGTTATTTAAATGAGATAAGCATATTTTTCGCTATTTATAAAATACCGATTATTTATTTGCGAATATTTCTTATAAGTTTCAAATTTTTTTATTTCAAAAATAGGTTATAATGTGCATAGTATTATATAGGTATTTTATCATAAGATCGCATAACTCACATTTTCATTCAACACTCATTTCATTCATTCACTTCTTTGCCATCAGTAGTTTATGTAGCTGTGTATGTAATCATTCGCCACAACTCTCGTGGGGAGACCTATTAAACAGTCTGATAGGCAACCACAAGAGTGCTACGATAGCGCGGTTTGATCGCGGCCGTTAAATTATCACAATATCCTTGACTTTATTATCGACTCATAAAAAATTAGGGTAAACTTTGGTTAAGCAATGACAAGCACAATTTGGTACTGATAGGTATTCAAATGTTTTGCTCTATTTGTCGATCCTTGTTTTTTGATTGCTCTCCTCTACCACTCAAAGGTTGACTGGCAGAGATCCCTTCAGGGATAAGTGCGCCTTTGTACTTATCTTTTTTTTCTGTAACCTTTTTGTTTTCCTTTTTGTACAATAAAGTATAACAAACAAAAAGGTTTAAAAATGTGACTTACGTCAGTATGACACTCTGCTGACTCCTTGAAGACCCCGCCGCTGCCTTCCAGCCATGGGGGTCGCGCGTTTGATTCCCGAATAAGCACCACCAAGCAGAGCACCAGAAGCAGACATACTATCGAGTGCTTCTGTGAACAAAAAAAAATATTTATTAATGAATAAAAGTTTTTTATTTAGTTTAGGCGTCCCGAATCAACAACAGTCGAATAAAAACCAATATTTACTTTACGTGCAGCTTATCTAAACAATAAATAACGGGATTGCTCTAATTGACAAGATTATCTTCAACATATTTATATGTGTTAATAAAACAAACATTTATTAAGATACGGATTGACCTTATTTTGTAGATCAATTAAATGCCAATTATATTTTACTGTGTTAAAAACAACCTTATTTTATAGACAGTAAATTATCACAAGTCAGATAAGTAATTTTTCATCACACTTGCTCGTCAATGGTGTTATTCCATGCCTGTATACTAAATGACAAAGGCCTAATTTGTTCTTAAGGGAATTATGGATTTACGTACAGTTTTTCTTCCCAAGGGAGTTCTAACTTTAGTTTTATAATTTGCAAACAGACTAAGGAGGTTTCAAGTCAGCCAACGTTTTATTTATATGTTTAAATCTTAGCTATAACCCAATTTTACTACACAAAACTTGTCTACGCTTCATGAAACTTCGTTATTTTTATATTTTAAATTTATATCAAATAGTTTTGCAATAATTTGAGTAAGTATTTTTTAACATGTTGGCAGAATGTGGCCGTATGTCCATTCCAATTCTATAAACACAGTTTACATTATCTATGGTAGATGACTTGAAAAAAGTGATAATCTGTATTGGCGGGTAGCCATTATTTAGAAACGAAATAATTTTATTTTTGGATTTTTTTTCCTCGCAGTGTGATGAAAATCATTGTGTGTATCACGGGCAGTAAGGGGATTACAAACTCGAGTCATTAAAAGCCCTCCGCCTCTGGCGTCGGGCTTCTAATAGGCTCTCGTTAGTAATCCCCTACTTACGGCCCTTAAATGTATTACAACTTTAATTTATTAAAAACTGCATGACATCCTTTTTTTTTTTACTGTTATTAAGTATATCTTTGTAAAACGCCGTGGTGGCCTATGGCCTCTCAAGCAGAAGGTCGTGAGTCCAAATCCCGGCTTGCACCTCTTCTGAGTTTTTCGGAATTTATGTGCGAAATTACATTTGTAATTTACCATGAGCTTTACGGTGAAGGTGTTTCGTGACTTGTGAGGAAACCTGTAGACACTTGCGAATAGTGTATGTGAAGTTCCCAATCCGCACTGGGCCGCGTGGAAACGGTTACCTATCAAAATTTAGAAATACTTTTTTCCGAATATTTAAAATCCCGAATGCTTCACTTATCCGGATGCATTTTTTTCTGAAACTGTAAATATTTCAGGATTTTTATAAAACAACCCTAACCTAACCTAAAGGGTTCTACACGATGGTCCTGAAATAAATCCTGAAATACTTACAGTTTCAGAAAAAAATGCTATCTTATTGTTACTTTTTTTAAAGCAACGGCGGTACCTTCAATTATTGTACAAAGGGCGGCTGTATTCCCACCTAACCGTCATAAGAATTTTTTATTGTTTTAAGTTTGTTTTATCGAACGTTATGGAATACATCATAATATCAAAATTAATGAAATTGTTGATAATTCACTGCAATAGCCATAACAAATCTTGGTTTGATTGTCACGGTTTAATAGTTCAAATACGATTAAACTGATCAAGTGCCTTATGCTTCCGTTTTCTACTTAGGTTTTGTTGCGAACTACACATTCCGCTGGCGTTCGTGACGTCACAGTGAGTATGTTTTATGCGTTTAATTTTTAAATAAGTCCCACTGAAAAACAGGGGATTGCCGCAACATTACGCTGAGTGAGGCCTATTTTACACTATTCGATGTTTTTATTTGTATCTTTTCCTCCCAAATGTATTTTTTTCTTGTGTGTTTGAATAGGTATGTGTAAAATAAATATCTCTCTCTCTTTCACGCAAGACGTCCACCGCTGGACGTAGGCCTCCCTTATTGATTGATACCCAATCATTACGGTTGGAAACGACTCGCATCCAACTTGAACCTGCGGCCTTCACGAAATTATGAAATAGACAAAGATGGCAAAATTTAACCAAGTGACAAATGCTACCGCCGTGTGCAAATCATGTGATGCGATATCAATGGTCATTAAAATCACATGTTGACCTATGTCAACCAATTAAAATAGTACCGAATACCTACAAAATTATATACATATAAAACAAAGTCGTGTAAGTAAGGTTTTTGATCCTGGTAAATTCAATAAAACCAATGTACTAATTACAACCCAAAACGAGGTCAATCCGTGTCTTATTAAATAATTGTACTTATGTAATCAACTATTATTGATTTAAGACTGATAATCTTGGCAATCATAACGAGCTGCTGTTGGAAAGGCCTACGTAACGTAAAAAATATATCTAGTTAAAAAGACGCAGACACACAGTAAATGCAGTGACGCAAATCATGCGTCACATTTTGGTGCTGGACGTATCATTGCTGAAAATGCGCTGACGCGCCGTAAACACAGTGGCATGGCTCACGCGTAACGTGTTTATCGCGTAACTGGCCACACCGTTGCTCAAAATGCGCTGACACACTTGAGTTCAAAATGCGCTGACACACCGTAAGTGCAGTGACGTGACTCACGCAGCACGTGTTTATCGCGTACTGGCAACACCGTTACTTAAAATGCGCTGACCCGTCGTAAACGCTGTGACGTGGCTCATGCGTCACGAGTTTATTACCGCACCGTTGCTTCAAATGTGCTGACACACCGTAAACGTTGTGATGTGACTCATGAGTACTGGGCGCACCTTTGCTCAAAATGGGCTGACACACAAAATGCACAAAATGCGCTGGCCCACTTGAGCTCAAAGTGAACTGACACACAATAAACGCAGTGACGTAGTTCACGTCGCGTGTTTATCGTGTACTAGCCACTCGGGTGGTCAACGCTGAAACATCGTAAACCAAAGTGTACTTCAAGCATCGGTTTGGAAGTTACGCGTCAAAAAAGCATAAGTCACGTCACTATATTTAAAACGCGTCAGTGGACGATCAATAAAGATAAACGCATGAAATAGAAAGAGCGTTCACCGTCTTTAACGTCACAAGGATGAATTAGTTTATAAGCACATGGCTGTCACTAATTAGTTTGTTTAATTCAGTTACCCAATATCTCGCATGGTAACTGATAGGACTATCATAGTTTATTATGTTTACAACTCGGATTAGGATAGCTTCGAGTACCTATCTGACATATAGCACGTACCATTTAACCAACAGAATCGTGATGCGTTGTGGAATCTTTTCACAGAACACTCAGTTTCTGACAAGAGGATTCGTTAAGAAACTCACTGTGAGTTCTACAGCGGGTCAGAAATCAAACATAATGGTTTGATAATACACAGTCGACTGCAAAAAGATCGATACGCCCAAAGTTAGAAAATATGTATGTACGCCTTTAATTGACTTAACATTAAGGTCGTGTAGACATATTTTTGTAATTTTCTCCGTATCAACCTTTTTGTATTCTACTTTACACTATACGACAGATACAAGTAGTGTTAGGAAATGCTTTGATATCATCTAGACTTTGACCTATATTGAAACGATCGCCTTTATTCTGACTAGTCAACATCATCATCTAAAAGACGTCCACTACTGGACACAGGCTTCCACCAAAGAATGCAGTAATGACTGTTTCTTTTTTATTGCATTCACTATTTTTTTTAGGTATTGCTGGTGCATTTTTTCACTATTTTTGAATTTTTATCTCACTCTATGTTGGTCTATAAGTTTTCTTCTCATCCACTCAAAGATTGACTAGAGTGACTAGCAGATGCCTTGAAAAGATAAGATCACCTTTGTACATGTAAGTATCTCAAAGTTTTCAATTGTATTTGTTTCTTTATTTTTGTACAACAGAGGGTTTACATTCATACATATACACACAGACATCTCCAAGTCATACACGTGCTGTACAACAGCATTTCTCAAAACAATATTTTTATCCGAACCAATTAATTTGATTATGCGTTTTAATACCTAAATATTTCAAGTTTGATAACATTTAATGAATTGATAAAAATCGCTGAATGTTTACATTTAGCATTAATTGGGTTACATCAGAGAAGCAGATAATGCTTAAAACATTTTGCACATGAGATTCACGTGGTTCTGATACAGTATCACTGGGTTTTCTAACAATATTTTATGTAGTTCCGGGATCATTTACTTCATCAAACGCTTTCTGTTGATCTGGAGTGATTTCATAAAAGTAATGATTCTGCTTTTTGTCTTTCATTTCTAAAGCGAGTTTAGATAGATAGAAGTTAATACAAACTACAGTTTTTAAACTTTACTAGTCTTTACTCCAATCCGTTCCATTCCATTGTGGTCTTCATTTACGTAGCATCAAAAACACCCATGAAAAATTTCATATTTTCTAGACTCAGGGATTGAGATTTCATAGTTTCATGTACATAAATCTCGATAGTGTAGGAATGGAATTTACTTTTAAAATTTTACACCGTTTTAGTATGGAATGAAAAGGGGGGACCCAAAAACGTGTCCTTGGGGAATCGCAACGAATGTTCGTATTTTATCAGAAAATTTGTACTCATGCCAACTGGAAACGATATTTTATCTTCTAATTCTGAACTTCTTGAATTCTTATCGGAATATTAACTGGACTCGGCAAAGGACTCGGCGCTAATATTTTGGGATTCAAGTGATGAATATGACGATTACATTGTAGACTGAATAATGATGTTTTATTTCACCTTTAACTCCATAATTATTTTACAATAAAATTACTGATACTCCTAGACAAACCACTTTTTTTTAAAGCAAGATGCACATTTTCAGCTGGCATATCAAAATAACAATTTTCTAACGAACATACATATATATTCTCTTTGAGAATCTTATCAAGCATCCTCAAATTAGTTAAGATCCACCAAATCTGAGTAAAAAAATCTACGTTTTTGGGTCCTGTACTTGTATTTGGTGAATATTCATGGAGTGGCAAAGAAGGTACTTAATAAAGATCGTGGATAGCTATTAGCTACTGGTAGCATAGATATGATCGTCATGGAGATCCATGTTGCAGGCCTAAGTCCAGGAGTGAATCTTCCGGCTTATATCACGATGATGATCAGTTACTGCATGGGATCTCTCATGAACTGTTCTCACTTTAAGAAGCCTTTCAACAAAAACGTCGTAATTCAACTGTTGTTTACTAGAATTATGAGTACAATCTAGTTTAATGCCAACAGCTCCAGTTAAAATTATAAGTTGTTTTTAAACTAAAGGTGTTCACAAACACAAACAAGTCGGACCTTTAACCTTTGTATCTAATATTTAAAACGAACGATTGCGGGTTAATTAGTAACAAGTAAATAACCTATTTTTATTCTTTATATCGCTTTCGCAACAAACATTACACATTGTTGCAAAGAAGCGAGATTTTCTTTACTATTTTACCTGTAACGCGGTTAAATTGGCAGCATTATGTTCTATTCGTAAGCCACTCAACATCTATTTGTTAATTATTGTGTTAAGCGAAAGAACCAGGTCTCTAATGCTCAGCTACAGTATAATTCTCAATGTCTTCATTTTTATCATCACCATATCAGCCGGAATCGTCATCATCATGCATGCTAGAACTCAAAAATCTTCACAGTGAGCGTTTGTGCTTCCTATTGCCAATGGCTTTCCGCGATTTTTACCTAAGCATCTGTCCTTGCGGAAGGCCTACGTCTAAATACAACACTGTCAACCAAATCTTTGGCCTCTTTTTTATCATCAATTTGCTTAAGACTTGGAGCCAGGATATGCGTGTCTCACACCTGCGTTTTCACCAAAGGGATGGGGACGGATCAACTGGGACAACATGGTCTTTCATTTATCAGGAGCGCCGGCCGTATGTACTACCATGGCACCAGCATCATTAACAACTTGGTACGACGGTGCCACCGCGTCATTCCGCTTTAGAGCCAGCTGGAATGGCTGAAGAATTTACGAGACTGGTTCCACTGCAGTACCCATCCTTGTTTAGAGCAGCGGCCTCCAAAATCAGAATCGCTATGACCAATGATGAATGTCCAACCTCCGATAGGAGAGGAATGGGAAAAAGAAGAAGAAGAAGGAATGGCAAAGGACGATGGCAAGCGTCTAGGTTCACTCTCGTGCTGTAGAAACTCAATAGAACCCTGGTGTGGGACAATACATGCGTTCACACTTTTGCTCTGTTCCGCATCCAGGCTACTACCTCACAAGCCGGCGCTGCAGCTGATCAGGTCCAAATCCTCAAGCGCCCCAAGTACTCCACCTTACTAAAGGACTATAAGTTTGCGGCGCTTGCTGTTGAGATTTTAGGACCTTGGTCGGCCGATATGAAGCCTTTTATAAGGGTTCTGTTGACCCGGTTGATTGACACCTCAGGGGATTCAAGAGCTAGCACATAATTATAAGGGTCGGCCTAGAGATCTAAAGGAGTAATGCCTCTAGCTTCAAACCTTTTAGACGGGGTTTTTTCTTTTTAATTTTATTGATATCATTTATTATTTAAATATACACTACATTTTACAAGCTTTTTATTAACTTGCAATGTATGTATGTATGTACGAGTCAAATCTTGAAAGTCGAATTTGACCCACTTCCATTAGTCGGATTCACTTGAAATTTGGCATACTTATGTAAGTTGGATGACAATGCAAGTACAGTCAACCAAAAGTACAATCAGCGAAAAAGCTTACATTTAAAATGGATTTTTTTACAAAACTTATTGTGTTCAGTTCTCCCACATTGCAGTTAGTTAGATAATGTTTATATAATGTGAGTAAAATAAATAATTAGTTACCAATGTGTATAAAATTATTTCTACTTATATGACTTTAATAGTGGCAGTATTGATTAGGTACAATCAATAAATCTGTTAAGTTATTTTCACCAAAAAACAAAATGTTTTTTATGTTTTTTGTAACTGCAACAGAAATACTAAACTTATTTCTATGTACCTTTGTTCGCGGAACCTTTTATCTCATAATTATTAATATTAAATAAAACTTCATTGACATAGTGTTTCTGTAACATATATGCACAAAAATTTTATTGAAATTCAAAATTACTTCCGAACCCTTAAAGCAATTTAGACAGGAACCAACGAACTTTCACTGCCGCTTTTTAAAATCATTTACAAAATCGTATTTTAAAAAATATTTAAAAAATAGACATGTACAAATTTACTGCCGCTAAAGAAAGCTTAAAAACAAAAAACTATCACCAGATCCACTAACACCTACCTGCAAGCAAAACACAGCCGGCACCATTTTCACGAACTCACAAAAAAACAGGACTCGAAACTCGAAGCTTCTTGCGTCAAAAACGCTTAGGAAACCACTAACGTTCGTGGCGAATGTCTCAGACGTTATGACGGTTCAAGTTGTCGATGTCAGTTATATTATAAACGTCTAGGTCTACTTATCGGGAAACACCTTCTGTTCGCGTGCTTTCCCTGTGATCAAGATAACAGTGAGACGGTTGTGGCTATGCTTTTCTTGTGTAAAATTAGCGAATCACATGACGCAATAGGTTATATTATTTTAGGACGTGAGCCAATTTTAGACATAGTCAGTTTTGGTTAAGGTTAAGAGAGCAACGGTAAGATGGAGTTAGTGAAGCGACAATGCCGCTGCGTCAAAGCGGTTTATAAAGACTCTGACGTGTAGTGAGAAAGCTACTGTCTTTTAAAAGATATTCAAACTTTTTCAATCAAGATAAGAACGCGAGACGGTTGTGGCTATGGTTTTATACACGATGATTTTTAATCGGTGATTGATTAGGAACCAATTTTTCTAGGTCAATATTCGGTGGCGACCACGTTTAAGTCGCAGTTGCATGAAACGAAACGGCTATGTTTTTTAAATAATAATTATTTAGGAAATCACTTTTCAAGTAAAATCATTGTCACCCTACACATGGGTATGGGTTCTTCTTCTTCTTCCTTAATGGCGGCCAATAGGCTTGTGCCAATGTTAGTTAATTGCTAACAAACATGGGAAACATGGGAGCGACGTTGTACGGTGATTGTAGTTTTTGCAACTTGATAGTAAAATTCCAGAAACCACGTGGAGAGACCTTGCGCATTCAAAAATGTCAGACACGAGAGCAATATAGAATTTTGTGATCACTGTAACAGTTAAGGTTAATCGCCTCATAAAAGACTATCAAAATTATACTACAACTAGCCAAAGAAACAGAAATACCAAAATTAGATACTGTCTACATCCGCCATGTTCGAATGCCACAAATCGAATCTACACATGGGTTAGTCTATGAGCCTTAAACCTTTTTGAAAAGTCAGTTTCTTGAACAAACTATGACGTGCGACCTGTCAAATTCCCCGCCAAAACGATGACATTTGACGAAACTACTTAACTTCAACAAATGTAGGATGAACATGCATTCGGTGGATGAAGGAAGTTTTAAAAACATCGTTATTTTTTAAATTAAACAGAGACTAGCTTGCTTAAAATCTTATCTATTAAATAAATGTTTCATGCAAGCGAATCCACGCACAAAATATAACTTCATGTACTTACATCACGCCATATTTTCGATGTAGGTAGATAGAGTTAGTCCAAAGGTTGTCTGAACTATCGTTTTAAATGATAAGGCTATATTAAAAGGCTCGAATCTTGTCACTTTTTAATCATTTTTGGATAGTTGGACATCCGGGTAAAAACAGGACGTATCTTGGTGTGATATGCAATAAACGATTTTGACCATGACTTTGACTTACCAAGATGGCACCACCAATCAACTGACATACTCACCCGACTGTCGAGATCTCGCAAACGGCTCCAACGATTTCCATGACATTTAGTATGCCGGGGGTTTTGGGGGCGATATATTGATCTAGCGCGATCTTATCTCTGAGGAAAAACGTGTTTTCGATTATTATGCGTGTATGGAAATATTTGTCAACCACTGAAATTTCCGAAGAATCGCCAGAATTAAGTGGCAGTGGGCAGGGCACATCGCTCGTAGAACTGGCGGCCGATGGGGCCGAAAGGTTCTCGAGTGGCGTCCACGGACCGGAAGACTTGTAGTTTAATAATTTTTAAGCATGTTGACTTTAGGTATCTAAAACATTGTATACCGTAAATCGGTTGATTGTGACGCACTACTGAATTATGTAATATCTGTATAATTATCGACAATCTGGCAATAAATGAATCTGAATCTGAATCTGAATCTGACGCAGTAGGTAGGCCTCCAACAAGATGGAGCGACGACCTGGTTAAGGTTGTTGCGCGGGGCCGGTCTATTTGGCGAGCCTTGGGGGAGGCCTATGTTCAGCAGTGGACGTCTTTCAGCTGAAACGATGATGATGAACACAAAAATTTTAACCAGAAGTTAAAAAATATGATACTGAAGGGCTCTTATCTAACTGGGCTTCTGTTTATTACATTGTTATGTTATGATCAAACATACAGTATTATATTTCCCGTCTAGCTTTTCAAGGTTTAAGGTTAAGTCTAAAGTCTTGTTTACAATTCGATCTGATATAATCATTGAAATAATTTCTTCCTCATTCATTTGGGTCAATAAAAATAATAAAATGACTCATTTGTTTATTGAATTTGTATTTCTGCATTTACACGGTGATTTTTAATCGGAGATCAGGAGTTAAAAAATATTGGTCCCTAGCCAAAATGGAATTTAATCATCATCATCATCATCATCATCCCAACCTATATATATCCCACTGCAGGGCACAGGCCTCCTCATAGGATGAGAGGGCTTGGGCCGAAGTTCCCACGCGGGCCCAGTGCGGATTGGGAACTTCACACAAACCATTGAATTTCTTTGCAGGTGTATACAGGTTTCCTCACGATGTTTTCCTTCACCGTAAAGCACATGGTAAATTTCAAATGTAATTTCGCACATAAATTTCAAAAAACTCAGAAAGAAAAAAATAAGGCTCATCCCTCCCAATCTCAGCCCAAACCTCTCGCGAACCAGTGATTTTAGCCGTTCCTAAAATAGCAGTTCATCCCTATCCTCTCGCAAACGATCGAATTACCGCTCGCAAACCGTGTTTGGCCGTTACTGAGTTTATTTTATTTATTTATTTATTTAGTACTTAAAGACAACAATGTGGTCCACTTGTGTTAGTTAATCTTAATCTAGGTTAGTAACGTATAGTAAAAAGGGATTTAGTGCGTTCGGTAAGTATTTTTGTCAAGGGACAATCAAACTTACCAGCTACAATTTTCAGGATGCTGTTGCTACTCCCACGCATTCTATTCAGGAGAGAGGCAGACTTTTTGCGCCAGACGGCATCAAAGCCGTCTGTACGCGCCTCGGCAAACATAGATGACGCACTGCAGAAGCGTGGCAGCTGCAACAGCGCCCTGAACGCATTATTGAACTGGATGCGCAGAGCGTTGTACGCCTTTTGGGTGTATCGGAACCACAGGCTAGCCGAGTACAGTGATGTGCAATACGCTTTGAACAACGTTATTTTCACTGTATCCGTACATCGAGCAAATCTGCGAGCCAACATGTTCGCTCGGACTGACAACGCTCTGCGTTCCCGCTCCATATCTAAATCGTCCTTAAGGTCATCGGTTACCAAATGCCCAAGATACTTAAACTGAAATACACGTTTAAGAGGGACCCTATTAAGCATTAAAGGTGGAACAAAAATTGGGCATTTGGTTCCCGCCTTAAATACCATATATTCTGTTTTAGACACATTATAAGCTAGACCGTGATTTGTCGCATACGACTCACAAACTGCAACTAGTTTTCTGAGTGCGCCAATTGAGGGAGCCAGAAGAGCCATGTCGTCCGCATAACTGATGTTATTGACACACACATCGTCAATAAAACAGCCGACATGCGTATTTCTGAGTTCCTCAATCAGCGCATTGATATATAAGTTGAACAGCAGCGGTGAGCTCAGTCCACCCTGCCTCACCCCGCACTCCAACCGCCAGGGATCCGAGAGCTCACCTGCCCATCTCACAAAATTCTCCTGACTCAAGTACCAAGACCTAAGGAGTGAAACTAGCTCAGGCGGAAGCCCCGTCTCGTGTAATTTCCGCCAGAGAACGTCATAGGAAACTAAGTCAAAAGCCCTTGAGAGGTCCATAAAACAGGCGTAAACCGGAGTTTGTCTATCGGTATAATACTTGACAGTGTGCTTTAAACTAAGAATGGCAGTCTCCGTTGATAGCCCAGGTCGGAATCCAAACTGGGCATCATGTAACTTGACATATCTACTCAAATGCGAGTTAAGCACACAGTCGAGTACTTTTGCAACTATCGTGGCTAGCGAGATTGGCCTATAATTTGACCTATCTGATACATCGCCCGTCTTGCTCTTGACAATAGGTACCACCAGAGTCTTTACCAGATCCGGAGGCAGATATGAGTGGCTCAAGCAAAGGTTAAAGAGCATAGCGAGCACTCGTGGAAGGTGGGGACCAGCGTGCCGCAAGTGTTCAACGCTGAGCCCATCGTGCCCCGGCGACTTACCCTTAGTCATTCTTTTAATTCCATGTTTAACGTCCTTGGCAAAAAATATGGTTAATATGGTTGTTATCTTGTCACCAAGAGCGTCAGCACTGAACTCCCGACACGGCGGTCCCAATGGTGATTGCACTGCAAAGTGATCTCTGAATATATTGGCTATATCATTAGGGTTGGAGATACCCTCTACACTCACGGGGGTACCAAGCCTTGGATTCAATTTATTAGTAGATTTCCAGAAATTTTTAAAGTCAGATTTCGAGTGATGTGATGCTAACAAGTCCATTTTTATTTGCTCTTGATGATTTTGGCACCACTTCAACCTCCCTTTAAAAATCTTACGCGTTTCGATCATGTCACTGTAAACAGAGCCGCAAGTAGGTTTTCCGTGCAGAACCCACGTTTTGAATCCAAGCCTTGCACTCGCGTGAGCCTCGCTTACGTGCCTGTTCCAACCCACTAGGGTCCGTTTCTTGTTACTATAATTGCTATTACCGTCAGTGGAAGCTGCAGCCTTACATAATATATTTATCACATCCGAGTATAACTTATTTATAATCTCTTTATGGTTGGAGTTACAACAATTATAGCCACAACATTTCTGACACTCAGATGGAAAATCTATGT
This sequence comes from Archips crataeganus, assembly GCA_947859365.1. Classification (NCBI taxonomy): domain Eukaryota; kingdom Metazoa; phylum Arthropoda; class Insecta; order Lepidoptera; family Tortricidae; genus Archips; species Archips crataeganus. Next base: position 1,315,871 of record OX402071.1, on the reverse strand, counting down.
TTATCAAATGATTATGACATATTTTTTGATAAGTGTCTGTTTGTAATGCATTTCGCTCACCCCACCTTACTTTGTTGACTAAAGAGGCTTTTAAAACTATTTTTTGACTTATCAAGTTAAGATTACATTTAACTACTAAAGGGAAGTGGTCAGACCAATATACGTCATGTTTAACATAAACATCTACAACACACTGCATCGCGGCCCTCGTGACGACGCAATGGTCTAACCACCTAGCGCACCCGTGCGCTTCGCTGATGAATGTGTACGTATCGGACGATAAACCTAGTTTTTCAACATCCACACAAGTCCAATCTTGCTCTGCTGAAAATTTTAACAGTTCATTGTAAAAACGCTTGTGCGGATGCGCGTTAAAGTCCCCTAGTATAAATGCAGATTCTACGTCATTTTCCTCGATAATTGCATGTATAGTACTCAAACAGTCTATAAGCTCCACTATGTTTTCAGCGCAGTCAGTCGGCAAGTAAACACTAAGAATAAGGACAGGCCGGTCACTTGTCACAATTCGTATAGCTGCTATACGTGGGTTCGCACACTTGACCACCGATACGCACTGAAACACCGTTTTACGCCACAGCAATGCAACGCCGCCGTATGGCCTGCCTTTCAGCATCCCCGCACTTATATCCACTGCCGAAGTTCCGGTGCTTCCAAAATTCTCATGAATCTCACCCAGACCCGGCAGGTCACACGGCAGCAGCCACGTCTCCTGAAGAGCGATCACGTCTGCAAAACCACACAGCTGCTTGATGCCTTCCAAAGAACGCTTAATACTCTTGCAGTTATAAGTAATAAAAGTAGTATTACCCATTAATTTACACCGGAACGTTTCTTTTCTGTTCGCCCGAGGGCGCATTATTTCTATACGGCATAAATCGTCGACAAGTAATACCGTCTGGCCAAAGTTCATCGTTTAAAAATACGTCAATTTTACTTCTTAAAACCATCATTTTATAGGAATTATAACCTTTTTCTGTTTTTGATTTTATTTTCTGAAGCATAATTTTTTCATTTGTTTTAGACGAAATGTACTCGCTTATATCATTTTCCGATGTATCTTTGTGCACATTGGATACAAACAATGATATTTTGAGATCAGCAGGCTTAAACCTATCAGTAGGATTTATTGTTGCTTTCCCTCTGACACTCTCCCCCCTTCTACTACTCTTTTGGCGCCTTTGCACCACGATCCAATCTTCCTCAAGTTGTACAGGCTTAGTTTCCGCTTGCTGCATCACAACGTCGGCAATTGATTTGTTGCTTACGTTAAGTTCCAAACCGTCATTTGAAGCCGCATTCCCTACGGTGTCACAGGCGGCCTGCGACGCCGCGCTCAGCGGTTCCGACGTATCAAACCGGTTCGCGCGCTCCTCGATAGAAACATACCCTTTGACGTCACTCACGTGCTGCCTCGCTCTTGTTGCGACAGTGAAGCATTCACTTTGCATATTTTTTATTTGTTCGGGTGAAATAAATCGTTGGTTTTGTAATTCTTGTTGCATATTTACGGTTTTTTGTCCCTCTTGTGTACTATTTGCAGTGTGGGTAGTTGAGAAATTGAGGATGCCGTACGGCCCGCTATCTTCCAATAAATACCCACCCCGACGCTTGTTTACATTATTATGCTGATCGTTATTTAGCAATGATGCATATTTCATATTATCCAGGTCTGATTTAATGTAATTCAATTGTTCAACTGTAGCATACGTTTCCTTTATAGTTTTTACTTGAGATTGCAGTGTAACAATATCTCTTAAAATCTTTGTGGCATCCAAATGATCAAAAGTAATCGGTGGTAACTTTTGGAGTTCTCTCGCCACAAAGATAGGAGTTAGGTCCGGATCAGTGTTCTTGAAAGTACAAACGATGTCCTCTATATCCTTCTGGTCCTTGTTTTTACGTCTTATGACATTTCGTTGGGTAGTCGATATCGACTTGAACAACAGTTCCTTTGCCGCACTTATTTCCGACGAAGAAAAAGCACTTGCAACTAATTTAGCTAGACATTCTTCATCCATTATGTCTATTTTGTTCTGTACGAAACACAACAACTCATTTATGACTATATTGCACTGATTACACTTTATTATTTTTGTAGCCATTTTTTTAGCCCCAGGACGCTGAATAGGGATTAAGGGATGCCAATTCGTTGAGAGATATATCTTTGGTATTTTGCCTTTTTTAACAAATCACTAGCTATCGCTCCGCTCGTGTAAACCTTTAGGTCACACCAAATTCCAGGATTTTACTAAATTCCCATGGGAATTTCTATACATTTCGCTGTGGACTTCATTTACGTTGTATGATGAACAGCCGTGTAAAATTTCTATACATTGCGCTGTGGACTTCATTTACGTTGTATGATGAACAGCCGTGTAAAATTTCTATACATTGCGCTGTGGACTTCATTTACGTTGTATGATGAACAGCCGTGTAAAATTTCTATACATTGCGCTGTGGACTTCATTTACGTTGTATGATGAACAGCCGTGTAAAATTTCTATACATTGCGCTGTGGACTTCATTTACGTTGTATGATGAACAGCCGTGTAAAATTTCTATACATTGCGCTGTGGACTTCATTTACGTTGTATGATGAACAGCCGTGTAAAATTTCTATACATTGCGCTGTGGACTTCATTTACGTTGTATGATGAACAGCCGTGTAAAATTTCTATACATTGCGCTGTGGACTTCATTTACGTTGTATGATGAACAGCCGTGTAAAATTTCTATACATTGCGCTGTGGACTTCATTTACGTTGTATGATGAACAGCCGTGTAAAATTTCTATACATTGCGCTGTGGACTTCATTTACGTTGTATGATGAACAGCCGTGTAAAATTTCTATACATTGCGCTGTGGACTTCATTTACGTTGTATGATGAACAGCCGTGTAAAATTTCTATACATTGCGCTGTGGACTTCATTTACGTTGTATGATGAACAGCCGTGTAAAATTTCTATACATTGCGCTGTGGACTTCATTTACGTTGTATGATGAACAGCCGTGTAAAATTTCTATACATTGCGCTGTGGACTTCATTTACGTTGTATGATGAACAGCCGTGTAAAATTTCTATACATTGCGCTGTGGACTTCAATTACGTTGTATGATGAACAGCCGTGTAAAATTTCTATACATTGCGCTGTGGACTTCATTTACGTTGTATGATGAACAGCCGTGTAAAATTTCTATACATTGCGCTGTGGACTTCATTTACGTTGTATGATGAACAGCCGTGTAAAATTTCTATACATTGCGCTGTGGACTTCATTTACGTTGTATGATGAACAGCCGTGTAAAATTTCATGTCTCTACTTCAGTGTTTCTTAACCTTTTTCATGATGCGGTAAAAAAAAATATTTCGTGACCCCCTACCCTTCGGTTTTATATCATGTACCTATGTATGTTTATGTTACAGTGTTACAAATATTCATTCTATACGACGTTTTTATGCGTCTCCATAATTAGGATTCGGATTTAAGTACCTCTGGCGACCCCCCTACAGAAGCTCCGCACTGCACAACAACACTGCTCTACTTAAATACTACTCTACTTAGGCTTAAATAGGCTTGGCGGTTAAGACTTTGGCATTTTACATGGCTGCTGTATTATAATATCGAGATAGAAAGTAGCCTATGTGTTATGTCAGACATCCAGCCATCTACATACCAAATTCCATACAAATCTGTCAAGCCGTTTTAGCGTGGAGGATTAAATTAACAAGAACACAAAAAATGTACCTTTAATTTTTTTATTTAAATGATGTAGGTAATTTTGATGTTTTCTTATTCAAAATCAGGAGTAAAATTAATTTTCATAAAAAAAGTATGTTTGGGTCAGTTTTGTGACGTTTTCTTCATGCAGTTGTAGCGAGTACTAGCGCCATCTAGTCATCACATAAGAAACTAATTACTACAATCCTGCATCGCACTATCGAAGTTTCTCAACTCGGCTGCATAAATACAACTTCCAACTTTCATCCATTGGACTTCGGTCCCCAGGCATAACATCCACCTGGAGAGAGATCTCTGTATTGCAACTACCCCCAAACAGTTTATATGCGTCGTCACAAAACTGACACAAGAAAATTGTATGGAAAATTAGGTACAATTTTTTTTTAAATACAAAATAAATAATATAAAATTTCCTTTTTTCAAAAAAAGCGAAAATGAAACTTTTTATTGAAAATGCCCGCGCGCACAGACAAACTTTCAAGCTTACAACATTTATTTATTTATTTTCATTAACTTGTTTATTAAGATGTTTAGCGGGCGTCTGGACCTTAAATTAGTTCGCTACGTTAAACTACAAGTTACCAGTTATCTGATTAGATCCATTCTTGTCTGCATATAACTGCACATCGCTGGGCAAAGGTCTACCGCCACGCCCCTTGGACCTTTTGATAAATCTACAACTCTACATGCTCTAGTAACATCATACAAAATCATACAATAGTTTGTAGAAAGGAATACAAGAAAGTAGTTGGTCAGAAGGCCTTGAGGTAATTAATAAGTCATCATCATCATCATCATCATTCAAGCCTATATTATGTCCACTGTAGTATAGTGTGGGGCAAGGTGTGGGGGTAAGCCACCATTAATTACGCAATAATATATACCTACCAATAATAATACCGATAATCAAAAACAAATAAAATAAAAAAAAAACAAAGAGCAGTCGGCATGTTTTTGAATTTGGAATAAATGGCATTTAAATTAGTGGCCTGTAATGTTATTTTTGCAAGAAAAAGTTTTGGATTCTACGCCCGGGATACAAAAAGTACACTGGGAAAAATGTGGGTGAGCGTGTCTTTTTTTTATTATCTTGGCATTTTGATTTTAAATTCAAAAGGTAATTACTATTTTTAAATTGTCAATAAATTTACATGTTTTTAAGCTTATTGGCAACTAGATGGTAGTGTATTTTTTTTCACCATGAGAGCTGAAAGTTCGATCAACGTACGATTGAAAACGCAAAAATTAAGTATGCGATTTTTTTATTAAAAATCAAATGTAGTCTCACAAAAATGGTGATGCCTATCTGATAACACAAGTATTCAAGAATATTGCGCAAAAATAAAAAAAATAAAAAATTAGCTTTAAATGGTGCTATGATCAAAACATTGAACAAGGGTGTTCATTTTCTAAAAAAACCTAAAAGTCCAAATATCTCGAAAACCGTGCCACTTTTACTAAACCTATAATTAGCTTTATTATAACGTCCTAAGTGCCCTCTATCCGTAGTTCAAGGATTATCCACTCATTACCTAACACCCTGTATAGGCTGGGCTGTTGCCCGCGACTCCTTCTACGAAGAATTCGTTTAAATCGCTATCCCGCGGGAACAATGCAATTTTCCGGGATAAAAACTATCCTATGTTATTCCTACGGTCCCAAACTATCTCCTTATAGATCCGGCAAACTATCTCCTTATAGGTACCGGCAAACTATCTCCTTATAGATACCGGCAAACTATCTCCTTATAGATACCGGCAAACTATCTCCTTATAGATACCGCCAAACTATCTCCTTATAGATACCGCCAAACTATCTCCTTATAGATACCGGCAAACTATCTCCTTATAGATACCGCCAAACTATCTCCTTATAGATACCGGCAAACTATCTCCTTATAGATACCGCCAAACTATCTCCTTATAGGTACCGGCAAACTATCTCCTTATAGATACCGCCAAACTATCTCCTTATAGATACCGGCAAACTATCTCCTTATAGATACCGGCAAACTATCTCCTTATACAGTGTGTTACCGGTGCCGGAGCTTTTATTAAAATGGGGTAAAGTAACATAGTTCTCTAACTTAACCATGACCTTTATTAACCATTAAACTATAATTCTGAATTCATTTACTTTCTAACAAAATTTAAATTGCCAGCAATGTACAGCGTAGTAAATTGACAAGTAAGTGTAAATGACAGCCCTTCATACTTTGTTTACTTATGATAACTACGGCAAATTAAGAGCACTAGTTACATTGATAGACACTTTATTACCTACTGAATAAAACTTTAAATACAAACCCCGTCTTTAATTAATCATTCCGTTTTGAGAAAAAGCACATCCTTCGGTCCGTTTTATTTTTCGTAGAAAGTAACTTTCCTCTTCACAGTTTTGTAAAAACCAATCGCAGTAACAGTTTCTTATTGGAGAAGTAATAATAACACCTTTAAAAACAAGAAGATATGTTTTCTATTCCTTTTTAAAATCGTATGCACAGTTTTGTTACGGGCAAAGGGCTCGACGTTGGGATATGTCTGTAGTACTCGAGAATCTATGCACTGGCACGATCCTGTTCATGGTCCTTTCAGGCTGACCAGGGGCGATTGGCCTGTTCTCACGAACTCGCTGAAGCGCCGCCGTTATCAATCGAACATTGTGTGGATGTCGTCAATTTGGGAAGCGTTCTCGATAAAGCTAGGCTTGAGCTGCATTTCCATGTGTCTTGCCACTCTTGCCGTATTATTAAAAGCATATCAGATAATTCTCGTGCATCGTAAGCCATTTTAAAGAAAAATAAGTACCAGGTTTGCTAATGTTTTGGTTTGTAATTTGACAACCCGACGTCAACACTTTTGAAATTGTCATGTCAAAGTTTACAAAAAACTCTTTAATTAATGTATCAAAACCTCCATACATGAACGCAATGATAAGGACGACGACAATTTTGTGATAGTTGTCTCAGTTTTTTTACCCCCGTACCACTACATGCCTTGTACCAAGTGCATTAGCGATATGAGTAACGACAATTACGTAGTAACCCACTACATTTAACCTGCGGATTTTGGAAAATTAATTGTGCAGTTAATTCACATTATTATGGTTTGCTAATACATGCAAACAATTGCTAATGGAACATATTATTAGCAGTTTTAATAAATGCCCACGCACCGGTAACGCCCTGTAGATACCGGCAAACTTCTTGACACTCGGGCGACTTGTCTTCTCTCCATATCTTATTAAATATTGATCCTAGTGAAAAGTAAGTACATACTTTTGTAGGGAATTTTATGTAGATTACTTATGTAGCAATTTTTAGTATGAGCCATCGTTTACGAGTTATTTACAAAAAACTAAAATAAAATGTTCCAAGTTATTTGCCACTAACTATACCAATTTTCATGTAAATCCGAGACGTTATCGCGTAACAAACATCCAAACATCTTCACATACTTTCACATTTATAATATTAAGTAGGGATATATACACGCGCTTAGAATGGCTCGCCTTCTATCTCGTATGAGTCACGCCCATCACGAAATTTGCGGCTGACTGAAATTATAAACATTGTTAATTAACTCGTTATGTTTAATTAGCCTACGATCGAGGTAAGTGACTAGACGGCATGGCAAGCGCGTGCTATTGTTTGCCGGGTGGAATACCGGCAACTTTTAAAGCTTTTTCCTACTCCTGTACTTTTATCTGGTTTTTACATGGTCGCGAACAAATATATAAGAACATAGATAATATGACTTCAGAAAGTCTATACTTAATCTAATCGCCATAACAGCACTTGTGTCGTAATGTCGTTATTACGATACACCTAGCTGCGACATAATATTAAATGTAGGGTACACTCAACACTAAAGCCCAGTTTAGACCTGCTGAGTTGAGTAGAGTAGGGTACAGTCGGATACAGTAGGGTAAAATAGGGTACAGTTGGGTACAGTCGGGTACAGTAGGGTAAAATAGGGTACAGTCGGGTACAGTCGGGTACAGTAGGGTAAAATAGGGTACACTAGGGTACAGTCGGGTACATCGGGTACAGTCGGGTACAGTAGGGTAAAATAGGGTACAGTCGGGTACAGTTGGGTAAAATAGGGTACAGTCGGGTACAGTAGGGTAAAATATGGTACAGTAGAGTACAGTCGGGTACAGTCGGGCACAGTCGGGTACATTAGGGTAAAATAGGGCACAGTCGGGTACAGTAGGGTAAAATAGGGTACAGTAGGGTACAGTCGGGTACAACAGGGTAGAATAGGGTACAGTTGGGTACAGTAGGGTAAAATAGGGTACAGTCGGGTACAGTAGGGTAAAATAGGGTACAGTAGGGTAAAATAGGGTCCAGTAGGGTACAGTCGGGTACAGTCGGGTACAGTAGGGTAAAATACCCTATTTTACCCTACTGTACCCAAATGTACCCTACTGTACCCTATTTTACCCTACTGTACCCTACTGTACCCTACTGTACCCTATTTTACCCTACTGTACCCGACTGTACCCTACTGTACCCGACTTTACCCTACTGTTCCTGACTGTAACCCATTTTACCCTACTGTACCCGACTGTACCCTACAGTAGGGTACAGTACAGTACAGTAGAGTCGAGTCGTAGGAAAAATATTGTATGCAACGGTGTATAACTTGGTCTTAACGGCTCGTGCCGTCTTCCATTGCGATACTCGCATTCGCTCGTATCGCAACTCACGACACTCGCCTTTTAAGACCTCACTTATACAACAGATGCATAAAATACTATTATTTAACTGACAATAAAGATTGTTTTGTTGGAGTCTTATTTTATTTTTTTATTTATTCAACTCCAAATTTGTTACTTTTACGGTCATCCCGTGAAAACCATATATTTCACACGAAATACAAACTGAAACATGGATGCACAGAAAAACTCAGAAAAAGAGACCAGCGCTGGGAATCGAACTAATCCTTCCTCCTTGTTAATTTGACATATTTCCTCCCATCCTGATTTTTTAATAATTTGATTTGATTTATTCAAACAGTTTTTTTTTTTGAAGTTAATCGAAAATTAATCATTTATTATAAAATAAGGTATAAAAACAGGGACTAAGTATAAAATTAACATAATATAACAACACAACATAATATGTCAATAAAAGTTAATTTTTGTGGGGTAGTTTGAGAATAAGAAAAATAAAGTGGGTACTTGAGAAGTTACAGTGACAAGTTAAAACATTTGTTTTGGTTTGTTAGTTTAACATTTGGTAGCATAGCATACGGTTGTGGTAACTCTGAAGATGAGCTCTGGTTGAGTTCGAAACGCGTCAGTGTAGCTTGGTGGTGGTGATGGTTGGGTTTATGTGATTTGTGTGTGTTCGTACAGTGTGGAGGTGGAGGAACTGCATGAACGCACATTTCTTGCATAAACGTAACTATTGTAAGGTCGCGGGTGAGCAAAGTAATTGTTTTAGTTCGTTAACTAAAACTAACTTAAAATAGCTAAACAGAAATTAAAAACTAAAAATTATTATCTAAATTTGGACCCTTAGGTAGGGTGCCCATCACGCAGGCAGCATTCCCACGTTGAATTGCTATAGCAAGTCTTTGTGCGAGAAAGCTGCCTGCGCGAGGGTCACCTGTTGCCTCTCTCAGGCGCTTGCTTAGAGCTCCGTAGAGCCCTCGTGCGCCCTTGCCCCACGATCCGAGTGTCTCGACACCGAATGCGACGAACTCGTACTGGGCGCCGAGACACTCGTATTTAATGGCCTTGAGCCGTTCTCGGGTGTCGGCCGCTGCACCGGCACGTCTGCTCGTTGTGGGGAGGTAGGACGCTTCCAAGGTGTCGGCGCAAGTGGCGTCCCACACCAGTGCACGGCCCATCCTCCATGGAATTAACGACATCCCGTCAGGGCGCTTGCCATCACTCCGCACGATCTGGGGCTCCAGAGCAGCAGGAACGTTGGCACTGACGAGCGCTTAGCTTTTAGAGGGGGGGACGCTCGATTTTAATAAAAAATCGCACTTTAAGGTTGAATATTTCGCAAACGAATCACTACTTATCGAAAAATTGTCTTAACAACCTTAGAACGATATCCCACACTATATGGTTAGACGAGGAAAAAACTCAACCCCACTTTATGTCTATGGAATGTACCCTAAAAAAGTTTTTTTTACTGCATTTTATTTTTTCACTTTGTCTGGATAATAAATTGCTACACATGTCCATGCAAAGTCTCTGAGCTAAGCTAAGCCGCGGACGGACGGACGGAAAGATATGGCGAAACTATAAGGGTTCCGTTTTTGCCATTTCGTCCCGGGAACCCTAAAAATATACGTTACGATAACGATCGTTTCGTCAGATACAATGAAACGGACCGCTTTGGGAGCGGAACATAGCCTAACACTTTCTGGGGGAAGGCCACAATATAGGTCGAGAGATCTGTGTCCAGGCAGATGTTATGCCTGGGGACCAAAGTCCGATGGAAGAAAGTTGGAAGTTGTATTTATGCAGCCGAGTTGTAGTAGTTAGTTCTCCATTTGATGACTAGATGGCGATGTGGTTTTTAGACCAGAGGTCTGTACAGATTGCCGTGCAGTCAGTGCGCCATGAGGGCGCTTCTAAAGGCCAACACAAACCGGGAGAGAGGGGCGCCGGAAGAGCGTGCCCAGCGCGGTCATTAACCCTGAATCAAATACGGTGTGCCGCGCCGCCGGTGTGTGTCACCGTATATTTGATTCAGTGTTATAGAGCGCGCTGAGCACGCTCCGTCGGCGCCCCGCGCTCCCGGTTTGTGTTGGCCTCAAGTACCAGTTGCGTAGTTCCTCAGAGCCACATCAAAATCCAAAGCCAAAAAAAAGCCAAAGGGGTTAGGAAGAGCGTACTAAACCAGTGTTTAGTGTTTATCAGTGTTTGTTTTAGGGTGTTTCGCGACACACTGGACCGTGGTCATTAGTTGGTGTGCCTCAAACATAACGCTGATTCACATGATTTTTCATTTATGTTGTAGGTACCTCCAAAAAATTTCGTTTGACTAGGTGTGCACTAAACTCTACATTTAGGTTCGGGGCTGCTTTTAGCAACTTTAGGTTTAAGATATAAGTGGTATTATAATGACAGGCTGCTAGCTTAATTCTTTATTATTTTTTAAGTCGGTTAAAAATGGCTCAGATAAGTGTGTCGTTGTTATTTAATGTTTTCGGAAAAGTTCCACAAACAACAAACACGTGTATGGATGGGGTAAATGACCAGACAGCTCTGTTGTCTGCCGATAAGCCTTCAAGTGTAAGTTTTCTTATATCTTTGTCCTGACTGACTCATCAAGTCAACTAGCAAATAGGATGACTATCGTAAATAGAACAAAATAATAAGATAAATCATCATAGTCACAATATATTTTTATTAACTGTTGTATTCTCAGACCTACCGAAGATAGCGAAAAAAATTTCATAAAAATCGGTCAAGCCGTTTCGGAGGAGTTCGATAACAAACACCGTGACACGAGATTTTTATATATTAGAAGACTAGCTGTGGCCAACGACTCCGTCCACGAAGGATAGGGGTATAAAAATAGCCTACGACCTATTCTCAGACCTACCAAATGTAGAGAAAAATTTCTTAAAAATCGCAGTTACCGCCGAAAGTCTAAGCTCCATCGTTACCATCTCGATGAATGGCGGTCTACTTACTGTACGTTTCCTTCTGCACTTCCTGCCACGTACAGTGAAACTGTGGAATCAACTTCCATCAGCAGTGTTTCCAGACAACTATGACATCGGGGCTTCCAAGAAAAAGGTTTACTGGGTTATACTTCCTTTAAAGGCCGGCAATTCAGATCGTGAACACTGCCCTTGTTAGATTACAGAAGGCCCAAAAAAACAACCGTTTCCTATTGTTTATTCGACTTTCTTTCGAGAGAAAACAGTGCAACGACCAAACAGGAGGGGTCGTAGAATGACGAGCAACTTTTATATAACTATTTATGTGATATTTAATTGAACTCAAATAGTTGTAGTCTAGATATCGAGTGGATTTATATTAGTGCTACAGTCGCTAACATGTTGCAGATTTGTTCGGGGGTTGAAATCGCTCGCATCCGTAGGTATACCCTCGAGACCTTACACATGACCCCCGGGTGGTGGTAAACGAGCGGTACAACTCCGGTGGTAGGCTTCGGCCGCGGCTGGTCCCCCTATAGCTTGAGCCAGGCCGCCAAGTGACTCTCGTCGTGTTCGCCTGTTGCCTATAGAAGCCATTCTAGAGCAAGGGTCTGAGCAGTTGTGCCTCGCGTACCGGTTACAGTGCCCCGTATTTATTGTACGGTTTGCACTGCTTGGGGGCGCGCGCAACACCGCGCAACTGCCTTCTTTCTCTTATTCCCATAAATTCAGGTCTAGTGTGAATGATCATTTACTAGGCAAGCGTGCTCCATCGTAGGCCTCATCTTCGATTTCCATCAGGCGTGATTGTGGTCAAACGCAAGGCTATATTCGTGACGCATTTTTATTTATTTTTGCTTAATAATTCACGAATACGTAAATTTCACTGGTAAATAGTGGCAGTTGGTCCGCCGCAAGTTCCTTTTTTGGCCACGGCGCGCGCTGTGATCGATTCGTGGTTTCCTCCTACTTCGCACCTAGCGAATAGGCTTGCGTTTGACCACAATCACGCCTGATGGAAAGCGAAGATGAGGCCTACGATAGAACACGCGTGCGTAGTAAATGCTCATTCACCCTAGACTTAAATTTAGGGGAATAAGCAGGAAGAAGGCAGTTGAGCGATACTGCTCAGACCCTTCCTCTAGAATGGCTAATATAGGCAACAGACCGGAACACGAGGAGTAGCTTGGCGGCCTGGCTCAACCTATAGGGTGGTAACTAGCCGCGGCCGAAGCCTACCACCGGAGTTGTATCGCTCGTTTACCACCACCCGGGGGTCATGGTCATGTGTAAGTTCTTGAGGGCAAACCTACGGATGCGAGCAATTCCGACCCCCAACCACACAAACTCCAACTCCACACAAATTCTAACAATTGGGGTTATTTTCACACTTCTAGAGAGTGATTGATTGGGAACTGCTATGTTTATGAGTTAAGATTAAAAACAGTCAAAACAAAAATCGCAGAGTGACACATAACGATATCGGCGTTTTCTTGAAATTTTAAAATGTACCAGGTGAAGTAAACAGGATAAATGAACAATTAAATAAAATCTTATATATTTAATTTTTCTCAACATCCACCTTTCCTCTGGTAAGCTTTGTAGGTAGGTAAACTATATGTATAGTGCACTCCAAGGCCCCAAGAGACAGGCTCTGTCTAGTTTGGGGTCTATATTCACCTTGTATATTGTTGATGTATGTTTTTGGAAATAAATTTTATTATTATTATTATTATGTTGGTACGGATTTCCGATCACGGGCCCATGGGGACCCGGTCATTTGCATGGCATACATGGGGCCGAAGCCAACATGAAGAGGCCTTTGGTACCATATAATATAAATGAGATGGGCGCAACTATGGGGGTCTATCCCCTAATACACCATGAGGATGTGCTAGCGGACAGTCCCCCACAGTTGCCAAACTATTGCCAGGTAGGAAGCGACATGGAATTGGCTATGGGGTTGGGATGTTGTGGACAGGATTACCGGGCTATGGAGTGAGATAACGGACACCTACCATTTCAATATCTCATAAACTGAACTTTTGGTAGGCGGTGACTCGCCATTCACTAAATTATATTATATTATATATTATATTATATTATATTATATTTAATTATATTATATTATATATTATATTCACTATTCATTATTATTATTATTATCTGAAGTTGTTGTTAAGTCTTACTAAATCCCCAATGAAAGGCCGGCGCAGAGGCGTGTGCGTGTCACGCACCAGTTGTAATGAATGGAACTGTAAGAAAGATGGCACACTATGTGCACGCATGTAGTGCGCCATCTTTCTTGCAGTTTAATTTATTACAACTGGTGCGTGTACGTGACGGAATATGAACACGCATCTGGTCTGCGCCGGCCTTAATTAAACCCAAGCATACACGCACTCATGCATAAACTCACACATTTATACCAAGGATGATGTCAGCGCCATCGCGCCATCTAGATTTAATAATCAAACTATTTTTCCGCGGCCGATCTGTACTATGGCGATTGCTAATCCAGTCTATAAATTATCCTTGATAATACTAACACAGTACACGAATTATCGACAAGTCGAGTCGTGGAGGCCTAGTGGTTTGTCCTATGGCCTCTCAAACAGAGGGTCGTGAGTTCGAGTCCGGGCTCGCACCTTTTTGTTTTTCGGAATTCATGTGCGAAATTGCATTTGTAATTTACCATGAGCTTTACGGTGAAGGAAACATCGTAAGGAAACCTGCATACATCTGAGAAGAAATTCAAGGGTGTGTGCGTGAAGTTCCCAATCCCCACTGGGCCCGCGTGGGAACTACGGCCCAAGCCCTCCCATTCTGAGAGGAAGCCTGTGTCCTTCAGTGGGACGTAAATATATAGGCAAGTATGATAATGACATTTGAAAAATAGCGAAGTTTTACGGTGAAGGAAAACATAGGTGTATGTAAAGTTGCCAATCCGCACTGGGTCCGCGTGGGAATGACAGCTCCAGCCTTCTCGTTCTAGGGTCTGCGTGGGAACTGGGGACCAAACCCTCTCATTCTAAGAGGAGGCCTGTGTCCAGCACTAAGACACATATAGGCAGAGATGATGACATGAATCATCAGTACATTCTGTGCATACTTCAGGACTACATTAAATCATACCTAGATTTTTTTATTAGCGAGCAACGACCTGGTTAAGGTTGCGGGATCGCGTTGGATGCGGATGGCACGGGACCGATCTGTTTGGCGAGCCTTGGGGGAGGCCTATGTTCAGCAGTTGACGTCTTTCGGCTGAAATGATGATGATGATGAAGAGATTTTTATAATCAAAAAAGTCAACGATCCGTCTAGAAACAGTCTAATTTTAGACTCAGGCCATTTCAGTAGTCATTGTTTACAAAAAGTGCCATATTTAAAAAACACTTATCATTTAGGTAGCAACTTGCTTGGATGCATACTATCAGCCGCATTTAAAAGTAGCCATTTTTGAGCAGATATTTGATTTGAAAGTGTTGAAATCTCTCGATGAGGGTATAACATAGATGGCGCTGTAACACTGCAAGTGATGATTTAACAGATTGAGATAATATGGATGTATAGGAAAAAAATTCGTGTCTAGACTCCTGACCAGTGGTGGTGTAGGGGAATGGCACACGGCACGGAATGCTGAGGACCTGGGTTCGATTCCCAGCGCAGCGCTGCTCTTTTTTCTGGGTTTTTTTCTGTGCATCCATATTTCAGTTTGTATTTAGTATGAAATATATTTCGTGATTTTCACTCATAATTACCATACTAAACGGGACTTATTACTGGATTGCACTGCACAATCCCAAAATTCTCTCAACGGAACTAAATAAATAATAAAATATTATGTGCGTGATAAGTCCCGTTTAGAATGGTAATTACCCACGTTTTCATCGTCATTTTTATTGTGATTGTTAAATGTAGGGTAGCACACAACACTAACAACATCAGCCTGTAAAGGCACGTTCACACTCACCGTTGACGCAGTACGACGTTTTAATTTAGACTCTTGATACTGGAATGCGATAGGTATATAGAAGCGTGCTGTTTCTAGGATTTTTTTTTAAATCTTAGAGAATATAGTAGGTTAGGTTAGCTTAATAACAATTATAAAGAAATACTAAATAATAATACATAAATCATAGGACAATTGACACCAATTTTGACCTTGTCCCATACTATGCAAAGCTTTACTATGGATACTAAATAGACAACGGATAAACATACTTATATAGATAAATATACTTACACTTATTTAGACGACCAGATGGCCTAGTGGTTAGGGAACCTGACTATGAAGCTTGAGGTCCCGGGTTCGATTCCCGTGTCGGAGCAGATATTTGTATGAAAAATACGAATATTTGTATTTCTCGGGTCTTGGGTGTTTAATATGTACCTACTTATTTAAGTATGTATCTATCTATATAAGTATGTTTATCCGTTGCCTAGTACCCATAACACAAGCTTTGCCTAGCTTACTTTGGGACTAGGTCAATTGGTGTGAATTGTCCCGTGATATTTATTTATTTATTTAAATATACACTTAAATACATAAAAATATCCAAGACTCGAGCTCAAACATTTAAATTTTTCACGCAAATACCTGCCCCGGTCGGGAATCGAACTCTTCGTAGCTTCGTAGTCAGGTTCTCCAACCACTAGTTTACCGTCGTCAAAAAAATTAATTGTTTTGGGAAAACGATACATTTACGGCACAAATTCAGGCAGATGTCAGAGACCCAATGTAAACCGGTGCCCGTGGCCACATCGTCCACATTCCCGTTACGCCGTCTTCTTAAATCACCCTCATTGTCGTATGGTCTACTGTTCTGATTCGCCAACATTCCTATATCGTCACTTTCCTATCTTGTCGGCATTCCTACGCGGGTCACATTACCAAATCGTCAACATTTCTATTTCGACCACAGTGCCAACCCTTCAACAGTCTTATTTCGACGACAATGCTAACTCATCAACATTCCTATTTTATACCAAGCAGCACTGTGGTCGATAAAGCAATGTGGACGAGTTGACACTGGTGACCAGCAGTAGTGTGATCGATAAAAGAAAGCAGACGAGCATCTATGTTTCAGTGGATTGGCAGTCGCCATAATACGGATCGGCCGCGGTTTTTGTAGTTCGATTATTAAATCTAGATGGCGCTAAAATATAGCCAGAGGCTTTGAAGGCAAAACAATAAGACTACAGATGTTTCATATCACTGCAAATGTATTATTATGCAATATTTTTGAAAAATAATACATTTGTAGTAATATGAAACATCTGTAGTCTTATTGTTTTGCCTTCAAAACCTCTGGCTATATTTCAGCGCCATCTAGATTTAATAATCGAACTACAAAAACCGCGGCCGATCCGTACTATGGCGACTGCCAATCCAGTCTATATCATCCTTGGTTTCAGTTTGTATTTAGATGAAATATATGGATTTCACGGGATGACCGTAAAAGTAAAAAAATTGAATTTGAAAAAATAAATGTAAAAAAAAGAAACTTGAAACCAAACTGGTTAAAACTATGGCCTTGTAGCGACATCTCTTGTCCGGGTGAGCGGTTAGTTTCGAAGGAGTGTTGATGTTTCTCGATGAGAACTGAACATAGATGGCGCTGTATCACTGCATAAGTTATGATGGCAGGCTGGAATGTATGATGCATAGGAAAAAATTGCGTGTAAAACTCCTGACCAGTGGTGGTGTAGGGGTAATCACGCGGCACGGAATGATGAGGACTTGGGTTCGATTCCCAGCATTAGTCTTTTTTCTGGGGTCTTTTCTGTGCATCTATGTTTCAGTTCGTATTTAGTGAAATATATGAAAGCAGACGAGTTGGCACTGTGGTTTAAATAGGAATGTAGACTAAATGGGACATTGACGATATCAGAAAGTGGACGAGTTCGGAAGGTGACGATTTAGGAATTGTAAGCTGACCACATGGCACTGTGGACGATTTGAGAAGGTGACGAAATGGGACTGTGGACGAAGTCATCCTGACCCTAAACAGGTTGTAAAACCTCTGACAACGGCTAATTTGTTAATACTATTGCCACCAAGTCGTATAAGCAACTGTACAATGAGATTAGACGAGTCGATAAAATGGCTCATTAACTCGTAAAAATATTTACTTGAAAATTTCCGTAATCAATTATCACGCGAACTTCACGCCATATTAAGATCAGGTACTCCGTTCACTTCAATGCAATCAGAAATAAAGTTCAAATTTGAATAGCTCTAATTAGTATTAAAAACTTTAGGCTAAATCACACCGTGCCACTGTGATAATAACCTCACCTCACGAGATAAAATCGCATAAACAAGAAATGTCTTATGTTAGATTGCTTTGGCACACCGTGGAATTGTATAGAAATATAGCATTCAATGATGTTTTTGGGCATTTTTATTTTTCGTTGTACCCAAAATTAAGAAATTGTTAACACAGGAGTTAAAATTTGTCCGTTTGGTTACGCACTTTTTGAAGTCTTTACAATAAAAAAACCGGCCAAGAGCGTGTCGAACACGCCCAAGGTAGGGTTCCGTAGCCATTACGAAAAAATCAAGTAATATTTTTCTAAGGATTTCGTATGTGTACGGAATCATCTAAGTTTAGGTATGTTTTATACCTTAGGCTACTATTTACTCTAAAACTACAAATAATTTCCAAGAAATCTTAGCCGCTATAATTTTCCTAGTAAATTTGATATATTTACTACCATTCTGAATTTTTTCAAATTTTTCCACCCAACAGTTTAGATTTTAGAGGGGGGGGGACGGCCAATTTTAATGAAAATTTTCACTTTAAAGTTGAATATTTATATAGATCACTGAATAGAAAAATCATGTTAACAACCCCGCAATGGTTTTAAAAGACCTATCCAACGATACCCCACACTATAGGGTTAGTCGAGAAAAAAAATCACCCCCACTTTACGTCTATGGGAGGTACCCTAAAAAAATTGTTTTAGTTTTTTTTATGTAATCACTGTCGGCGTGACTGATATATATATTCATGCCAAATTACAGCTTTCTAGTACTAACAGTCTGAGCTTAGCCGCGGACGGACAGACAGATGGACAGACATGGCGAAACTATAAGGGTTCCTAGTTGACTACGGAACCCTAAAAAACATAACAAACCGGACAATTCTTCACTTCATGTTAAACATTGTTAAACTTGTCCGATTTGTTACGTTTTTTTTATTGCAAAGGCTTGAAAAAGTGCGTAACCAAACGGACTAATTTTGATTCCCTGTTAACAATTTCTTAATTTTCGGTACAACGAAAAATAGAAATGCCCTTTTGGAGTTTAGATGCGTGTTGGAATCAGAAATGAGATCTGCCGGAGAACGCCGTTATTTTTATTTTCTCCGATTTTAGAAATTTTCGCATGGATTTGCTCAGAATCAATATGCTTATCAATTATAATGGAGTAAAAAAATGTCACCAGTTTTTCATAAAAAATAAGTGTCGGTTTTGTTACCTTCAAACACCAATGTATGAAAAGTAACAAAACTGACCTCGGGACACATTTTTCTTTATGTAGAATTGTGTGTTGAGTAACAAGCATTCAAACATCTTCACAAATTTTCTCTATAGAGGGTGAAATTTTGAACGTGATACAAAATTAGTGTTTCAAGCTTAGTTAATGCTGGATAACATAATGCATTTACTCAATTGTTGAAATTGGTCTGATAAAATTTTGGATTTTCATACTTTGCTGTAGTTACCAGTTACGGAAGAGCGGGGCATCCTAACACAGGTTTACTACCTAAAGGGAAGCCCCAATTTACAGCATAGCATTGTATTGTGTAACAAAGGAAATAAACAATTTTTCATTTTCATTTTTCAGTTAAATTATTATGAACTAAATGTATGGACACCTCAAATTTAACAATACGAATTCTAACAACTGGGTAAGTGCATTATGTTGGCCAGCATTAACTAAGCTAGAAACACTCATTTTGTATCACGTTCAAATTTAACCCTGTATAACCTATATCTAACGACCGCCTACGAAGCTAGAGGTCCTGGGTTCGAATCCTGGTAAGGGCATTTATTTGTGTGATGAGCACGAATATTTGTTCCTGAGTTATGGATGTTTTCTATGTATTTAAGCATTTATTTATCTATATAAGTATGTTTATCGTCGTCTAGTACCCATAGTACAAGCTTTGCTTAGTTTGGGACTAGGTCGATTTGTGTAAGATTGTCCCCTAATATTTATTTATTTATTTATTTATTTATCTATACAAATAAAAATGGATCGCCAAATATGATAAGTGCAAAACTCGAGAACGACTCTACCGACTTTATCCATCTTTTTTTAGGGTTCCGTAGTGAACTAGGAACCCTTATAGTTTCGCCATGTCTGTCCGTCTGTCTGTCTGTCTGTCTGTCTGTCCGCGGCTAAGCTCAGAGATCGTTAGTACTAGAAGACTGTAATTTAACATGAATATACATATCCGTCACGCCAACAAAGTGGTAAAATAAAAAATAAAAAAATAATTTTTTTTAGGGTACCTCCCATAAACGTAAAGGGGGGGTGATTTTTTTTTCTCGACTAATCCTATAGTGTGGGGTATCGTTGGATAGGTCTTTTAAAACCATTGCGGGGTTTCTAACATGATTTTTCTATTCAGTGATCTGTTTGCGAAATATTCAACTTTAAAGTGAAAATTTTCATTAAAAGCGAGCGTCCCCCCCCCCCCCGTCCTCTAAAATCTAAACTGTCACGTGGAAAAATTTGAAAAAATTCAGAATGGTAGTAAATATATTAAATTTACTAGAAAAATTATAGGGGCTAAGATTGCTTGGAAATTATTTGTTGTTTAAGAGTAAATAGTAGCCTAAGGTATAAAACATACCTAAACTTGGATTATTCCGTACACATACGAAATCCTTAGAAAAATATTACTTGATTTTTTTGTAATGGCTACGGAACCCTACCTTGTGCGTGTCCGACACGCTCTTGGCCGGTTTTTTTAAAAGATTTTTAGGGTGAATCAACTTTTTGTGTTATTTACTCTGCCTCCGGTTGTCCAAGTGACACTTCATACTATTTCATAGAAAAAAAGCTTAGGTTGTCCAAGGGACAAAATTTGTGTGGCCATATCAACGGGTGGCACTAAAAAGTTAATTCACCCTCTACGTCTTTGTAGAAAGTTCTTACGGGAAAAAAATCCCACGGGATAAGGAATAAACAGCAGGCAGGGCCGATCTGTTTGGCGAGCTTTGGGGGAGGCCTATGTTCAGCAGTGGACGTCTTTCGACTGAAATTATGATGATGATAAAGGAATAAACGGAATACATATGCGATAACCTTGTCTTTGTAACTGTAGATATAGACTTGATACTTGGCTGATAAGTAGGTATATTTTAAGATCATCGAGGTGCAGTGAGAATTTTTAACAAATAAGAAACTTTTATTGTTTAAAACCATGTACAAATTGAGTTAGCACTTATGCATGAAGAAGGTATCAACAGTTTGCCCTTTCGAACGTACAATTTAATAACTTAATATTAATTTACGGGACGGGGGTCGTCCATAATTTTATTTTCGAAGTCGCGGGAAAAAGCTAGGTTATAATACTAGTAATATAAGCAATTACCTAAAAACCTTGAAATATAGGTAAATGTGAATCGACGCTTTCGAATTAATCAGCCATATCATGAAAATCAAACAGAGAAGATAGTAACACAGGATAATGTACTTTCGATAAAGTTTCCACGATGCGTGGAAAATGAATTTGTGATCACGTGCAACGTCCGGAGTCGACGTTCAAAAACTTGTTAGCAACTCAAAAAGTGTAGGTAGGCCTCCTACAAGATGGAGCGACGACCTGGTGAAGGTAGCGCGAACGCTTTGGATGCGGATGGCGCAGGGCCGATCAGTTTGGCGAGCCTTGGGGGAGGCCTATGTTCAGCAGTGGACGTCTTTCGGCTGCAATGATGATGATGATGATGATGAACTCAAAAATAAAAACAGCTTCCCATCATTCTTTACAATATGGATTGCTTATCAGTGGAATTCCCTTCTGTTGTCTGTTTTTACCCGACTGTTCGCAGTTCTTCGGAAGGAAGTTAGTTGGGCCATTCTACTTTTAAGTAACCATTAATCTTTCGTGAAATATAAGGCATACCTGGTGATTTTTTTCAAGTGTAAATAACTTATATGAAAACTGAAATAACTAAATTTAATATTTTAAAGCAAAAAAACTTTAAATACAAAGAAATTTTGTGGAAAAAATTGGTAACTCAGCGGAAAATACACCAATTACCATACAAATGGCGGGGACACGCATGTCCACTGCGTTACCTACTTTATAGATAATAATGATTACTTTTTATGAGTAGTGATAATTTTAAAAATAAACTTAATTAAGTGCCTATTTAAATCTTTAATGATAAAACCGAGCACTTTACCGTTTTTGTAAAAAAAATATTTGAAGAGCACATTACTAAAAATGACTGGTCAACGAAAAGTAGAATGGCCTAATTACGAATAAAAACATTGAGAACCAAGTTTCATAGCAGGCGGGACTCATTAATTTTCTTTCGATTTATAATTTGGAAATGCGTCCCGCCTGCTGTGAAACTTGGTTCTCAATGTTTTTACTCTTAATAAAATTCATCATAATTATTTTCATTCTTATTACAGTGTATTCTTAATAGTGTAAACTACTAGGAAAGGTGGAAAAGGGCGAAAATGGAATGTTCTGATTGCGTTTATATTCTACCTTTTTAGTAAAACTCTTAATCAATCTTAACAGCACGCACCCAACGTCAGGAAATATGATGAAGTCTCTTAGTGTTATTTGCTTATTTTTAACCGACTTCAAAAAAAGGAGGAGGTTCTCAATTCGGTTGTATGTTCTTTTTTTTTAACGAGTGTTACCTACCTCAGAACTCCGTCATTTATGAACCGATTTCGAAAATTTTTTCGTTGTTTGAAAGCACATGCTGGGATCCATGAGGAATTGACGAAACTCCTCAAAAAATCAAGAGAAATGTATAGCGATTTTAGTATTTTCGGTGACCAGTCGAACATTTGCATTCAAAAAGTATCATGGAACTCTGTAATAAAATGACACAACCCCGTCGAGCATTAAAAATAGAATTTTCAACATAAACTTATTTCGAAGTCAAACTGATGATTTTAGCCTACGCATCTATTTTATACAGAAACAACTAAAGAGCAAAAAATAAAAATTTTCAATAAAAAATAAAACCTCCTTCAAAAAACTTCCAAAAACCGATGAAATAATAATTGAACCGAACCGACCACAATAAGCATGAAAATATCTTTCTTCTAATCTGTTTGAAGTTGGTGCCTCAGCACGAGCCAGCAGGGGTGTAGAAGCCCTATAGATACTAGGTATGTAGGTAAGTTAGATTACTAGGTCCACTCCTGCTGGCTCGAGCTGAGGCACCAACTTCAAACAGATTAGAAGAAAGATATTTTCATGCTTATTGTGGTCGGTTCGTTTCAATTATTATTTCATAATTTTTTGGATGTTTTTTGAAGGAGATTTTATTTTTTATTTAAAATTCTTATACTTTTTAGTTAAACTTATAATGTAATGATTAAAATCATTTAAACTTTGTCTTTTTTACACCGCAATCGGTTTTTTAGTTCTCTTAATTACTTATTTTTTCCAGACAATAGTTACAATTTAGGGCTATTCAAGGCCAGCGAGAGTGAGGACTGTTACCAGCCCTTTATGAAAAAAAAAATAATAATAACGGTATATAATTCCGTTTGTGTTTTAAAATTTCTTTCAAACAAACTCAATGTTTCTTCATAACGTTATATCATATCATAACAGAGTGAAAATCTCTTTATCGTCGCCTATCATCCCCACAAATTAGGTAATGCTCAATCATTTTTTATTTTACACGACGTTGCAGCATGACGAGTACAAAATATAAAGATTTCAAGCTTGATCAGGTGTTAATTTTAATGACTTTAACCCGCAATAGGCATTATCGATATTTACAGGTTTTATCAGACTCGCAGTCTGTGGAACTAAACACATTCCGAATCCCAAGGCCATCTGTCACGCGTCTCTCTCGTGGTTTAGTTTAATCAGAATTTTATTGCACAATTATATAATATATATAATATATAATAACCTTTATAGTGTGTCTCCAGCAGATATTTGCTATGTTATAGCTAAACCGTTTAGCTGAAACCTCGTCCGCGCGATACAGGGTTTATAAAAAAAACCGGCCAAGTGCGATTCGGACTCACGCACCGAGGGTTCCGTACAAATTTATATGTATCTATGAACATCCAGTCTTAGTAGACCCCTGCTCCTAAGCAAAATGTGCGCAGTGTGGGATCATTGTAGATTGGTTATTGATATAGACAGACAGACAAAAAATTTAATGCTTTTCGCAATTTTTCCTTTATCTGTGCTATAAGAACTTGCTTCGTACCAAATTTCAAGATTCTGAGTTCACGGTAAGTACCCTGTAGGTTTTGATTCCCTTGCGAGTGTCGAAAATTATAGATTGGTTACCTGATATAGACAGACAGACAAAAAAAAATGCTTTTCGCAATTTTTCCTTTATCTGTGCTATAAGACCTTGCATCGTACCAAATTTCAAGATTCTGAGTTCATGGGAAGTACCCTGTAGGTTTTGATTCCCATGCGAATTTCGAAAATATGCGGAAATTTGCGGCATAAACGGCTGTATCTTTTGATTGCGTTGGCTTAGAAGTTTGATTTTTTCACAGCTCCAAGGGACAGTAGACCTGAGTATTTGATATAAATTTCAGCTTGATACCTCCACGCGTTCCTGAGAAAAAGGGTCTTGACAGACAGACGGACGGACGGACAACAAAGTGATCCTATAAGGGTTCCATTTTTCCTTTTGAGGTACGGAACCCTAAAAAAAAAAAACTTTGTTTGCATTTAACACAGATTAAGATTTTACATAAGTATAAGGTTGAGACCTCCCATTAAGTCGGAACTTGTGTTTGTGGTGTATGACGATAAAGGGGGTCGCGAGAGGTGCGGGAGGCAGGCACACGAGGCGCGCTCGCCGCCCGCACCTCTCCCGCCCCCTTTGTCGTCATCCCCCCAGCCCCTGTACCGCGCTGGCGAGGGCTCAGTTGAACGGTTTAGCTATACATTGCTATGGATTTTACAATATTAATAAGGAAGAAAAGGATAGAAACACTAGCTGCTGCCCGCGACTCCGTCTGCGAAGAATTCGTTTATCGCTATCCCGCGGGAGCTATGCAATTTTCCGGGATAAAAAGTATCCTATATGTTAATCCGGATTATAAACTATCTGTGTGCCAAATTTCATCAGAATCCGTCAAACCGTTTTAGCGTGAAAGAGTAACAAAACTAACAAACATCCATCCATCCATCCATCCATACTTACAAACTTTCGCGTTAATAATATTAGTAGGAAGTAGGATGATAGTTGAAACAGATACCATATTTTTGACACAAGGTTAGTTATAGAAACAATAGGTGACACTATCAACGGGTAGATTAACAAAGCGTGCGTGTATGCGACGTGCGAGTCTACGTGCAAGCGTGCATGCGTGAAGCGTGTGTGCGTGCGTATGTAGGTACGGTTGTTTTTTATTTTCATCCTATATCTGCCGAACGGGTGTAAATACATACATAACGTACAATCACGCCTCCTTCCTAGCAAGGGGATAGGCAGAGACTATTTGATTCCACCAGCTACGATCCTGACATACATCTTTCGCTTCCATAAAATTCAATTAAATACGTGAGCGGGTGAGCGGTTAGTTCCGAAGGAGTGTTGACGTCTCTCGTTGAGAGTATTAACATAGATGTCGCTAGTATCGCTGCAATAAGTGATTGATTAAGCAAACTGAGACGTGTGATGCATAGGAAAAACTATAGTGTCCCGACCAGTTGTGGTGTAGGGGATTAGCACGCAGCACGGAATGCTGAGGGCCTGGGTTCGATTCCCAGAGCTGGTCATCCGTTTCAGTTTGTATTTATTAAATTCACTCATTTAATTTGATATATTTAGTGATTATGTCACTGATCAGTGCTTTGGCATGCGACGGGGGTGGCACTGAACAGGGCTAAGTCTTACGAAGGGTTAAGGCTGCATTTCCACCAGAGATGTGCGAGGATACGTTGCGAGGGATGTGTGTCATAAACCAATAGAAACACTTCATTTAAAAGGTCCTAAGTGAATGAAGTGTTTCTATTGGTTCATGATCCCTCCCTCCCAACGCATCCTCGCACATCTCTGGTGGAAACGCAGCCTAAGCCCCGCGTTTCGGTATATGGAAGGCTTAAAGGCCGGTGCAGAACAGATGCGTATGCGCATCACGCACCAGTTGTAATGAATGAAACTATAAGATAGATGGCCCACCATGTGCATGCATCTAGTGCGCCATCTTTCTTACACTTTTATTTATTACAACTGGTGCTTGTGCGAGTTGTGCGTGACCTGACAAACACTCGTATCTGGTTTTTTTGAGCTATGATGCCACTATTATAGGTATCGCCACGAGAGTTGCGGTCACGCACACAACAACATGTCATGTAATGACCGCGGGATTTTGACATTTATTCGTACAAATAGCAAGTTCAACAGTGAATTACAAGATTGAATAAAATTTTCTTCAACTCAATTCAATTCTTCAATTTTTTTCGTTAAGAATTATTTATGAAAATAATATCTAGTTCAAATAAAACGAAAAATAAAATATTTTGATCCATTTTATTTAAATCAGATAAGCATACTTTTCGCTATTTATAAAATACCGATTTTTTTGTTGCGAATATTTTTTATTAGTTTCAAATTGTTTTATTTCAAAAATATTATTATGTTCTATAAAAAAAAGAAAAATTATATTGTGCATAGTATTGCGTAGATAGATTATATAATATAACTCACATTTTCATTCACTCACTCATTTAATTCATTCGCTACTTTTTTGCAATCAGTACTTTATGTAGCTGTGTGTGTAATCATTCGCGTCAACTCTTGTGGCGTTACCTATAACACGATTTTTGTCGTTTTGTTTATTTTTTTCATATGTATATAGAAATCTAGACGCCTTAGGAGATTACTGCACAACTTTGTTGAATAATTAGACGAGTCTATACGCAATAGTAAGTTAATTAAAGTTGTTTGGAAAGTAATCAGTTAAAATCATCAATTAATTAGTGAAGGTTATCTAGAGTCATGATTTTGAACCCGGACTCTGTTGGTATTTTAATTGCCATAGGATTTTTATTGTTGCGCAGAATAAGTTATTTTTATACTTAGGTACAGTAAGATTATTTCCACTTTGACACTAAAAATAATAATAAAAACCGCGCACGAAGGGTTCCGTACCATTATCTATAAAAACGGCAAAAAATCACGTTTGTGGTATGGGAGCCCCCTTAAATATTTATTTTATTCTATTTTTTAGTATTTTTTGTTATAGCAGCAACCGAAATACATCGTCTGTGAAAATTTCAACTGTCTAGCTATCCCGATTCATGGGATACAGCCTGGTGACAGACGGTCGGACAACGAAGTCTCAGTAATAGGGTCCATTTTTGCCCTCTGGGTACGGAACACTAAAAAGTAAAAAATTAAAGGGGGTCGTCATACAAGAAACGCGTCTATTTCGACGTTTTTAACTACGGCGCTGGTTGCTAGGCAACAGCTGACAGTTGCTAGGCAACGATTGACAGTTATAGCTATGGCCGCGAGCGAGAAACCCTATGCTGTTTGGATGTTTAGTTTGCGATTTTAGTGCTTCATCATCATCATCATCAGCCTATGTTCGTCCACTGCTGGACATAGGCATCTCCCATGGCACGCCACTGAGCACGATCCTCGGCCACTCTCATCCAGCTCTTGCCAGCCGCCTTGCGAAGGTCATCGCTCCACCGAGTCTGAGGACGTCCCACGCTACGTTTGCCGATCCGTGGTCTCCACTCAAGAACTCGCCTACCCCAACGGTTATCGGTTCTTCGGTTTAGTGCTTACATTCAGGCAATTTATTACTGAACTGTTTTTAGAACGTTGTACGTAGGTACGGAACTCTCTATTTATTTTATTGAAGTGAAACTTCTAATGCGACTTCCAACAAGCGTTGCGTTAAATGCGTTGCGTTAAATACGCAACGCAACGCAACGCAACGCAAGTTAACGTTTACGAGACGTTTGTTTTTGAAGTAAAACTTCTATAGGCACTTGAGAGCGGGTTGGGGGCGGGTTGGGAGCGGGTTGGGAGCGGGTTGGGGGCGGGTTGGGAGCGGTTGAGAGCGTGTTGGGGGCGGGTTGAGGGCGGGTTGAGGGCGGGTTGGGGGCGGATTGGGAGCGGGTTGGTTTATTATGAAGTTTCACTTCTTCCGCGCGGAGGGACTCCACGCACTGTACAATTTCTACATGTGGTGGTTTACCCTAAATATTAAAGTACCCCCCCCCCCCCCGACTGTACTGTAGCTGAGATATACCTCTAACGAATTTCACCTTCATGTTATTATAATAAATTCATTAAGATAAGCAGAAATTATCATTTTGATGCCTTATTTTAACAGTGTTAGAGTTCAAAATGCGTATTCTTATCTTGTTAGGTGGGATTGTCTGGTAAACACAATTTATTCTTAGAATGTATTATAAATGGCTTTATTTACTCCTTAAAGTTTTGGAAAAACAATATCCTACTAATATTAACAATGGGAATGTTCGTCAGTTTGTCTGTAGTTTAATGATCGACACCAAAACGTCTGCACAGATCTAAATTATGCTGTGAAATATTTACACCGAACTAAGGGTTAATTATGTTTTTTTAGAGATGTGTTTGGTTTTTTTCTGTCGAACGAACTAGAAGTAATTAATTGTTTTTCTAAAGTAACTGAGGGAATCCTGAAATTTCAAAACAAGTTTTACTACTTGGTAATAAAATAATACAGTAAGGGATTAAATGAATTCAAAATGCGCCAAAAGCTCGGCACGTTCTTATTATTATTTAATCGTATGGCGTTAGAAATATGAGGGCAATCAGAGAACAGCTTTGAGGTTGTTAAGCCAGGCAGCTACGTCAGGAGTCAGATCGTCCTAGTCTTCAGCAGGTCTGGGGTAGGAATGAAGGGGGCAGCGCCGGAAGATGTGCTCGATGGTTTGCTCCTCCGCCCTGTTCCACAGCTCAGACTTTGAACGGCTTTAGTCTCGCGGATAGGTGGAAGGCTGAATGGTCTTCTGCATGGTGGGAAAATCCGCACTGCACACTGATCCCACAATAAAGACAAAAGGTTTCGATCTGCCCCGCAAGCTCTGGTGCCGTTTGAACAGGCTGAGAACTGGGCATGGGCGTTGTTATTCCCTGCAGCATAAGTGGGGGGGCTCTCCACTCTGCGATTGTGGCACGCTCTTAACCCTTAAATACATGATTTTTTGTATAATTTCCTAATAAACTTATATAGATTATGTTGTATAGATTGTGGGAAAAAAAAGGAAACTAACTAACTAACTAATGAAGTGGACTAACGAAATGCTAGTTAAGTATGAAGTATCTTTTTCTATTTATTTTTTTATTTTCTTCAACTTCATTTTTTTATTACTTTTACGGTCATCCCGTGAAACCATATATTTCAAACATATATTTTAACTTGTAAAAGTTGGCCTAGTAGCGCCATCTCTTGGTCCAGGTGAGCGGGTAGCTCCGAAGGAGTGTTGAAGTCTCTCGGTAGAGGGCATTAACATAGATGCGCTTTATCACTGCCTAATGTGATTATAACAGACTGAAGTGTACGATGTATGGGAAAGATTCGTCGCTAACTTCTAGACCAGTGATGGTGTAGGGGTAAGCACGCAGCACAGAACGCTGAGGACCTGGGTTCGATTCCCAGCATTGGTCTTTTTTCTGTGCATCTATATTTCAGTTTGTATTTAGTTTGAAATAACGAAATGCTGTTTTGACCAATTTTATGTGCCTACCTCTTAACGGTCTGAGCTATACAGTTGTCCCATTCTTGTTGTATGTACCTACCTATACGGAGGCGTTGTAGCGAGCAAGCGAGATATGATGAAAATACTTAACTATTTTTCAGAGGCTCAGAGTCGCTCAACGAGTTATGGAGAGGGCTATGCTCGGTGTTTCTCTTTGGCATCAAATCAGGAACGAGGAGATCCATAGAAGAACAGGGGTAACAGACATAGCCAAACGGATTAGCTCGTTGAAATGGCAATGGGCAGGCCATACAGCACGCAGAACAGATGGCCGTTGGGGCGCAAAAGTTCTGGAATGGAGACCACGGACTGGCAAGCGCAGCGTGGGACGTCCACCGACGAGATGGGCGGACGATTTGGTGAAGGCCGCAGGTTCAGGATGGATGCAAGTCGCTTCCAACCGTAATGATTGGGCGTCAATGAGATAGCCTATGTCCAGCAGCAGTCCTACGGCTGAAATGATGAAAAATTATGAACTATTTTTCAAAAGTCTCTCAGTACCTCTACCATGAGTTTACACTAGTTCACGGGTGTGTAATGATAGATATAACAACATTTGATATAACTGTAACATTTGGTATAATGCTACATTTGACATAATTCGATTTACTCGAGAAGTAAACATTCTACGATTCTTTTATAAAATAAACTAACCTAACCTAACCTAATGCATATCAAATATAATTAATATCAATCCTCCGAAGTTTACTTTTTGAGTAAACCGCATTATATCAAATGTAGCATTATACCAAATGTTACAGTTATATCAAATGTTGTTATATCTATCGAGGCGCACCCCTAGTTCACAGTGACCGTACTCGCTAGCGACGGCGTAAATGATTTGTATGGAGAATTGTACTTCCGTAAGTGACCGCTAGAGGCGCTGTACAATTCTTCATACAAATAATTTACGCCGTCGCTAGCGAGTACGGTCACGTAAACTAGTGTAAACTCATGGCAGTGGTACAGGCATCGTATCCTAAAGGTTAATAAAGTCTTGGTGAATTTCACGTTTGTATTTCTGTATATTTAAGATTTTTACTATCAACCGCTGACCTATTAAATTGAGATCATCTTCATGTTCATGACCTCATTAAAGAAACACAAGGAATTTTAATAAGCTTACACAAAATAAACAAAACAGGTGCGTGATAACCTTAAATTATCAGATGTTTGCAGCACTGCACGGTTATTAATTTATATAATAATGCAAGCGTGGCTAGAAGCCAATTCCCATCAGGCGACGGTGATCATAAAACCGGCCAAGTGCGAGTCGAAATCGCGCACGAAGGGTTCCGTGCCATTATCTATAAAAACGGCAAAAAATCACATTTGTTGTATTGGAGCCCCCTTAAATATTTGTTTTATTTTAATTTAATTATTTATTTTTAAAGTGAATATATAACTAAATATGCGGACACGGGGGAAGCACGACGGCTCAAGATAGATTGGTCAGACAGCGTTTAGGTATTTTCATCGTATTACTAAAATAAATAGATATTTAAAAAATGTAGTGTGATGTATGAAGAATATACTGATGACCGAGGATGTTCATAATTTTAAAAAACAACTTTTTAACTTTTTGGTGGATAAAGCTTTCTGTTCATTAGATGAGTATATGCGTGATAGTTGAACAGTTTTTTAGACTATAAGTATATTGATTTGTGCATGACTGAATGTGAATATTCATATTTGTATGCCCTTGGGTGCAGCATAGTGATACAAGCCTATGATCATTGTACAATCTATCTATGTTACATATAATAAATCTGTAACAAGTCGGTGTCTGTACATTGAAGATATTTGAGAAAAACTGTCACTAGGGCTATTTATTAGCACAATAGAACCCAAAACAATGATTTTTAGAATTATTGTCTGTTTGTCTGTGCGTTTGTGCGCGCTAATCTCAGAAACGGCTTAACCTAGAAGGATGCGGTTTTCACTGATATGTTGGTATTTTCTTGGATTAACATTTAGTGTTTGTGTCATTTGAATCGGTTCACAAATAAGAAAGATACGTCTATTTTAAGAATTTATCGAACAGGTTTTTTTGTTTGAACACGCTAATCTCAGGAACTACTGCCCCGATTTGAAAAATTCTTTTAGTGTTAGATAGCACATTTATCGAGGACGGCTATAGGCCATATATCATCACGCTAACACCAATAGAAGCGGAGCGGAGCGGAAGAATGTTTCAAAATCGGGGGTTTTTGAAGTAAAACTTCTATAGGCACGCTTGACTTGGGAGTACGGTGTTGAATGTGAACGCGGGTGTGCGGGGGGGGGGGTGCGGGGCGGGTATTTTTTTTATATCGAGGAACTAAGGCTCTCCTTAGTTCCATAATTGATGAAAAAGCAAATTGGATAAAAAAAAAATAAGCTGCCCAAATTACTAATTCCACGCGGAAGGAGTCGCGGGCAAAAGCTAGTTTAACCTGTGTTTGACAAATAAATTATTTGTATTTGTATTTGTATGATAGATATAGTCTAGTTATACATAGCTCATAGATATATAAATAGTAACAACCATTGTAATCTTAGCAGTAATAAATCATATTAACACTAGATTGGTCGTCTATTACTCTACGCCAATCCTCTCACACCCTACGGTAGCAACACTAGGCCCTAGAAAATCTTGTTTTATTAACATTCATAAAGTCATGACCTGCCGTGCAGTATTTACGCCGTAGGTACTAAGGATTTATTTTTGGATTTTTTTTCGAGCAAACTACAAGTAAGTAATCGTGTTACGAAAACCACTGGTCACTACAGTGAATCCTCAAATATCTTACACATGAATTTCAGAACTAAAGCTTTGCTAGTAATGATAAAAGAAAAAGAGAGAAGGAAACATATTTATTCGTGACATAATCTTAATAAATTAACAAAGGAAAACGGTAAAAGGTACAAACATTATCACGAAATGGTCCCAACTCAGCATGATGTCGGCCGTGAAGCCGACGCTGGTCTTCCGTTGGAACCATTTCACCAACAATAAAACATAAATACAAACTGAAATATAGATGCACAGAAAAAACCCCAGAAAAAAGACCAATGCTGGGAATCGAACCCAGGTCCTCAGCGTTCCGTGCTGCGTGCTTACCCCTACACCATCACTGGTCTAGAAGTTAGCGACGAATCTTTCCCATACATCGTACACTTCAGTCTGTTATAATCACATTTAGGCAGTGATAAAGCGCATCTATGTTATGCCCTCTACCGAGAGACTTCAACACTCCTTCGGAGCTACCCGCTCACCTGGACCAAGAGATGGCGCTACTAGGCCAACTTTTACAAGTTAAGTATGAAGTATCTTTTTCTATTTATTTTTTATTTTCTTCAACTTCATTTTTTTTTATTACTTTTACGGTCATCCCGTGAAACCATATATATGTTCGAAATATATGGTTTCACGGGATGACCGTAAAAGTAATAAAAAAAAAATGAAGTTGAAGAAAATAAAAAATAAATAGAAAAAGATACTTCATACTTAACTTATAAACTGTTACAGCAAGGGATTAAATGAATGCAATAAATGCGCCAAAAACTCGGAAGGGCCTTAAACATTCATACTAAACCAGGAAGCGGAGCGAGGGCATAACATCTCTGCCAAGAGAAATATTTCTCTATTTGTAGCTTAAATTGAGTATGTTACCTCCCGCCGCCCACGTCGAATTTTGTTCAATGAAATTTAAACTTTTTCACTAATGAGTTGAGTTCAATGTCACATTAGAATAAGTCCTAATAATAGGACATCGGACCTCAGGAGGTTAACTCCGCTGCACCATCTTACTGAGCGTCTGCCTTGCTCCGTACCGGGTATGTATCATAATACCGAAGTTCGTAAAACCGAATGTATTAAAATACCGAATGAGTCAAAAGACCGAAAGGTTTTTTCTGAAACCGTTAATATTTTCAAATTTTTATAAAACTAACCTAACCTAATGAGTTCCATGCAATGCCGTTTTAATAAATTTTGAAAATTCTAGTGTTTCAAAAAAAAATGAACTTAGGTCTTTTGACCCATTCGATATTTCAATAAATAAATAAATAAATAAATATCACGGGACCATTCACACCAATTGACCTAGTCCCAAAGTAAGCTAAGTAAAGCTTGTGTTATGGGTACTAGGCAACGGATAAACATACTTATATAGATAGATACATACTTAAATACATATTAAACACCCAAGACCAGAGAACAAACATTCGTATTTTTCATACAAATATCTGCCCCGACACGGGAATCGAACTCGGGACCTCAAGCTTCGTAGTCAGGTTCCCTAACCACTAGGCCATCTGGTCGTCTAAATACATTCGGCCTTCATACTTCGGCATTATCAGTGGATAGAGAAGACAGCCTTAGGCAAGGAAACAAATGCACGTAGTCAAAGTAATTATATTTCTTTGGGGTAGGCTGTAATAGAGAGATCTCTCTCCAGGCAGATGTTATGCCTGGGGACCGAAGTCCGATGGATGAAAGTTGGAAGCTGCATTCATGCAGCCGAGCTGAGAAACCTCGACAGCGCGATGCAGGACTGCAGCAATCAGTTCCCCATGTGACGACTAGATGGCGTTAGTAGTCGCTACATCAGCCCCCCTTTTAGACCGGAGGTCGATACGAATTGCAGTGGAGTGTAGTCTGTGCGTCATGTGGGCGCTTGCAAGGGCCAGTCGCTCAGAGCCTCGTCGGCGAGCATTGTTGTTCCTCTGCTACTTGTAGATGCATGCCTGTTGCGTGACTGCTCGGAGCCTTGTTGGCGAGCGTTGGATGATTGATTGGCAAGTGGAGTAGTGGGAGGAGGATTTTGCAAACTGTAGACACCAGGCAGATAATAGATACATGCTAATGGTGCACACAGTGCGGTGAGTATGGCTTGCTGTGAGACTGCG
Organism: Archips crataeganus; assembly: GCA_947859365.1. Taxonomy (NCBI): domain Eukaryota; kingdom Metazoa; phylum Arthropoda; class Insecta; order Lepidoptera; family Tortricidae; genus Archips; species Archips crataeganus. The sequence goes on along the minus strand of OX402071.1, from coordinate 1,281,618 downwards.
TCATCGTCTTGTGTGTCTGAAGGTTGCGATTTTTGTCCAGTGTCGTGGGTCACCAATTTGGGGGTAGTTGCAATAGAGAGATCTCTCTCCAGGCAGATGTTATGCCTGGGGCCCGAAGTCCAATGGATGAAAGTTGGAAGTTGTATTTATGCAGCCGAGTTGAGAAACTTCGATAGCGTGATGTAGGATTGTAGTGATTAGTTCCTTATGTGATGGCTAGATGGCGCTAGTAGTCGCTACATTTCTAACTCTGCTTATAGTAGTGCGGCGCTATTTCCAACAGCCAGTCCTTGTCGATCGTCATCATATCCCGCATGTATGTCTTGTCTCCTGTACTTTGCACGCTAGCAAACACCACCCTGAAGATAAATAAGTTAATAAATAAGTTTATGTTTATGTCTAGCTCAGAATACATAACTACTCTAAAAATGCATAAATTAAAATGTCAATTTTAGACATACTTTTTTCAAGTTTTTTTTTTATAACACACAGCTTTGCTTAGCGTACTTTGGGACTAGGTCAAATGGTGTAAATTGTCCCGTGATATTTATTTTTTTTTTTAGAGGACAATCTTACACAAATCGACCTAGTCCCAAACTAAGCAAAGCTTGTACTATGGGTACTAGACGACGATAAACATACATATATAAATAAATACTTAAATACATAGAAAACAACCATAACTCAGGAACAAATATTCGTGCTCATCACACAAATAAATACCCTTACCGGGATTCGAACCCAGGACCTCTTGCTTCGTAGGCAGGGTCACTACCAACTAGGCTAAAGAGGTCGTTATTTATTTAGTCCAAAATAATGTAAGCAAAGCTTTTGTTATGGGCAACGGATAAACATACTTAGATAGATAGATACAGGTCGATTCACAAGAGCTGGCACGAACGGATCGAATGAGCGAATGAAAGTATCTATGTGTTACCTATTTGAATACACTTCACACAAATATGAATATAACATGCATTTGTCATTTTCCCAGAAAAATGACAAACTGACATTACTTTCGTTCAATCCCTTCGTGCCAGCTGTTGTGAATCGACCTGTACATACTTAAATACGTATTAAACGTCCAAGACTCGAGCACAAACCTTCGTATTTTTCATACATGATGTCTGCCCCGACCGAGATCGAATCCGGGACTTCAAGCTACGTAGTCAGGTTCTTTAACCGCTGATTCATTCAGTCATTAAGTCATTCATTAATTCATTCTCTCACTCATTCATTTATTCACTCGTTCATTCATTCCCACATTTATTTCCCTCATTCATTCACTAGTTCAGGGGTTCCCAAAGTGTGTGCCGCGGCGCCCTGGGGCGCCGTAGAGGGTAAAGAGGGGCGCCGCGAAATTGTATGTAACGCTCACTTGCTGATTGAAACTTGCGTTCTGAAACTGACGATATTCCTCGCCTTCTAGGCAATAAATTGATTATTTTCTTTCTTTCAATTATTTGGGGCGCCGAGACAAAATACGAAACCAAAAAGTGCGCCGCGCACTGAAAAAGTTTGGGAACCCCTGCACTAGTTCATTCATTCCCTTATTTCTTTCACTCATTCACTCATTCAATCACTCACTCATTCATTCATTCACTGTGCGGTCGTCTGTATTCTCATTATTAGTTCTGCAGTTTAAAACTAGTACCAATAATACCGGTATTAAAGCGATACCGGTACTCGCCGATTTCGTTTATAAAAAAATAAATAAAATAAAATAAATAAATATTAGGGGACAATCTTACACAAATCGACCTAGTCCCAAACTAAGCAAAGCTTGTACTATGGGTACTAGACGACGATAAACATGTACGACGACGACGATGTATAGATAAATAAATACTTAAATACATAGAAAACATCCATAACTCAGGATCAAATATTCGTGCTCATCACACAAATAAATGCCCTTACCGGGATTTGAACCCAGGACCTCTTGCTTCGTAGGCAGGGTCACTACCAACTAGGCTAAAGCGGTCGTTCCCACCCACAGCACCCAGCTTAGTACCACAGCCACTCACCATTTCGGCTGCTGCACTCTATACAAACAGCTGTCCGGGCTGATGTGTAGCACAGCGCCTCTGATGCCTCTGTACGTCGAATCTGTGCTCAAATGCGCGGCTTGAGGGAAGAAACCCGATAGGACGCATTTCATGACACGTTGGCATTTTGCTGGAAAGATAAAGATTAGAAATTAACTTTATTCCCGTCGGGCACTATGCCCCACTACTATACGTCGTTTTTTTTAGCATTGGAAATAAGGTAAACAATCTTGATGAGTATTTTTATTGAAAAACCCTTTTAAAAAATATTAACTATTAACTTATGAAACCAAAATAAGTCAACAAAAAGCTTTTTCTCAAACATGCTATGAAATATTGACGTTATGTTCCTTAAAATACGCCACGAACTGTCACGTTGCAGGTGCGGCTAGACGAGAGGTCAATAATGGAATTTCATACAACATTGCTGGCCAAGGCCAGCAAAGTGATCGTCTATTGTTTTATGTGGCACAGCACCATGACGTTTAATAGGTCGACGTGGTCGACGTGGATGGATGGATGGACGGACGGATGGACGGACGGACGGACGGACGGACGGAGGGATGGATGGATGTTGATGGATGGATGGATGGATGGATGGATGTTGATGGATGTTGATGGATGTTGTTGGATGTTGATGGATGTTGATGGATGTTGATGGTTGTTGATGGATGTTGATGGATAGATGGATGGATGGATGTTGATGGATGTTCTTGTTCATGGATGTTGACGGATGTTGATGGATGTTGATGGATGTTGATGATGTTGTTGGTGATGGTGATGGTGATGGTGATGGTGATGGTGATGGTGATGGTGATGATGATGGCGGTGATGATGGTGGTGATGATGATGATGCATGTTTGAGAAAAACTCTATACAAGCCTTGGCCACGAACAGGGATTGCCGGCCTCGTATCTCTAGATGGCCTCGTTAACACTCGGCCATCTATAACTACTCGGCCGGCAATCCCCTATTTCGCGGCCGCTGCAGTAATGTACTATTTCTCAAACATGCTATGTAATATTTACGTTGTGTTCCTTAAAACAGGCTTCAAAATACACCGTTGCAGGCCTAGGCCGGCAATGCGATCGTCTATTGTTTCATGTCACACAGCACCATGATGTTTATAGGTCTATGGCATCATAGCATTTAGCCATTTAAAAAAAAACTATAAGCAATATTTGCGTTTTGGTTCATTATGATATTCTGCCACTACGCTTATTTAAGGTAAGGTAAGATGGTGATGGTGATGGTAATGGTGATCTGCCTAGAGAAAAATTTCACCATCAACATCATCATCACCATCATCATCATCACCATCATCACTATCATCATCATCGTCATCATCATCATCACTTTCATCATCATCATCATCATCACCATCATCATCATCATCATCACCATCATCATCATCATCACCATCATCACCATCATCATCATCATCATCATCACCATCATCATCATCATCATCCATCACCATCGTCATCATCATCATCATCACCTCCATCGTCATCATCATCATCATCATCATCATCATCATCATCATCATCATCATCACCATCATCATCATCATCATCATCATCATCATCATCACCATCACCATCATGATGACGACGACGACGATGATGATGATGATGATGATGATGATGATGATGGTGATGGTGCATGTTTGAGAAAAGCACTATACAAGCCTCGGCCGGTACAGGGGTTGCCGGCCTCGTATCATGCCGGCCTCGTGTACCACTCGGCCGTCAACCCCTTACGTCCCGGCCTCTGCAGTAATGTACTAATATGAAAAATAGAATTTTTAACAAAAACGTATTACTTAGGTACCTGTTCCCAAATCAAGTTCTTCGAACGTCTTATTCCCGATTCCAAATTTTCGTTTCACAAGTTTTTCGAGGCTCTCCCGTATGTCACATGCCTGAAAAAAGAATGGAAATTCAATAAATCGATGATTGCAAATACAAATAGTTTATTTGTACATATTAGGCACAGATTTTAAAGCCCTACAAAGCTTCTTGCGCTAATCAATTTTAGGTATTCTATGCACTCATGTACATACATGTGCGTGAGAGCGGCTAGAATCAAAGCCGTGCGTAAGCGCGAGCGACACGAGTTCCCCGTCCGATGGCCGAAAGAGAACTAACGCAACTAACTATACGGACAACGGGGAAGCACGGCTCATGATAGGTTGGTCAGAACGCGCGTGTATTTAGGTATTTTCATCGTATTACTAAAACAAATACATATTTTAAAAATGTAGCAACACTAGGCGCTAGAAAACATCTTGTTTTATTAACATACATAAAGCCATGGCCGGCCGTGCAGTATTTACGCCGTACAGAATTTATTTTATTTTTTAGAGACGAATTTGGATTTGTTTCTATCGAGCGAACTACAAGTAATCGTGTCTCAAAAAACACTGGTCACTACATTGAATCCTCAAATATCTTACAAATGAATTTCAGAACTAAAGCTTTGCTAGTAATGATACAGCAAGGGATTAAATGAATGCAATAAATGCGCCAAAAGCTCTGTAGGGCCTTATATTGTTACTGTTACATTCTACGCTGTAAGCATTGGGAACTTTGACTTTAACATTTTTAGTTACTTTAAAACAAATATTATAGTAAGTCGATTGAGCTGACAAAGAAGTGACGTCATAACTAGTTATATCTGGATATTGCCATAGAAAATCTATGACAAAATCATGTTTTGATACCTCGTAAAAAGTACGTCAGTTGATTGGTGGTATCGTCAATATCATCATTCCTAATTTAATGCTTACTAACGCCATCTATCGTCGAATGGCAGAGCTAACTCGGACAAATAAGTATTCTGTTAAGCTTGTTGATTGTTGTTCAATAAGATGCTAGTTAATTTTATAATTATTAGTTCTTTTATGACATTGGTGGGTAACGGACGTATCTATAAAAATCCAGTGTTAGCAGAGCCCTGCTTCTAAGCAAAAGCCTCTCTTCTGCCTTTTTGTTTATATTGGTTGATTGGGGCCTCTTAATTTTTTTTTTATACAATATAGGCTTGCATTTGGCCACAATCACGCCTGATGGAAAGCGAAGACGAGGTCTGCGATGGAGCGCGCTTGCCTAGTAAATGCTTATTCACCCTAGACTTGAATTTAGAGGAATAAGCAGAAGGGGAGAGATTTTGTTTTAATTAATTTTATTATTTGTTGTTATAACGACAATAGAAATACACATATTTCAGCTGTCAGCGTTGTGTCAGACAGACGGACGGATGGAGAGCATCACGACATTAATAGGGTTCCGTTTGTCACCCTTCTTGTGCGGCATCCTAAAAAAAGTACCACATTATAACAAAATGCAAAAAAAATTTAATTTGTAATTTTCATGCCAGTGTAAGGAAACTGTACAAAAAGCAGGATGAACAAGCTTTTGTCTCTACCATGGAATGAAATGACATTTGATGTGACTTCTTCTATGCAAATAAATCTTCTATTACTCTTATTCTATTCTATCGACACCTAGCGCCATCTATTATAGCCTGGAAGAACTAAAGCTACTGTTACACACATTTTGTAATTTTATTTTTCAACACCAATTTTTTTTTACTTTTACGGTCACCCGTGTAATCCATATATTTCATACTAAATACAAACTGAAACATGGATGCACAGAAAAAACCCACCCAGAAAAAAGACCAGCTCCGGGAATCGAACCCGGGTCCTCAGCATATTGCTTTTGAATGGTACGAATTTTTTCCTATGCATCACTCGTCTTAGCTCCCTTAATCACTTATAGCAGTGACAAAGCAACATCTATGTTCATACTCTTAACGAGAGACGTCAACACTCCTACGGAACTAACCGCTCACCCGGACCAAGAGATGTCGCTACTAAGCCATACGTTTTCAAGTTTGGTATGATAGGAACAAGGATTATACACTGTGAAATTTTAGTGGTTGTTTTCCCGAAACGAGGTGATTTAGTTTCGAATGTACAATCGATTTATAATTACTATTTTGACTAGAGTCAAAAATCCAATTGTGAAAACTAAAGTCGAAAATGACCGCAAACCAATAGTAACGCTTCGTTGGTACAAGTAGCGTACAATCGTACGATAGGTTAGGTACCAACGAAGCGTTACTATTGGTTTGCGGTCATTTTCGACTTTCGTTTTTCACAAATGGATTTTTGGCTCTAGTCAAAATAGTAATTATAAATCGATTGTACAATCGATACTAAATCACCTTGTTTCGGGAAAACAACCACTAAAATTTCACGGTGTATAGACTGGATTAGCAATCGCCATAGTACAGATCGGCCGCGGGAAAATAGTTCGATTATTAAATCTAGATGGCGCTGACATATAGCCCGAGGGTTTGAAAGCAAAACAATAAGACTACAGATATTTCATATTACTGCAAATGTATTATTATGGAATATTTTTGAAAAATAATACATTTGTAGATATTTATTTATTTATTTATTAAGTAAAACAAAATTTACACAGTATTACAGCTGTAAGCCAATTCACTGGAAAATTCAATTTAAACATTTGAAATAAGGAAATAAAAGCATAATATTATACATTTAAGAAATAGATAACAATCCACTTCCATCCATCGCCTCACAGAACCTCAGACATGTGCGACAGACCTCGGCCCATATATATGAAACATGAAACATCTGTCTGTAGTCTTATTGTTTTGCTTTCAAAGCCTCGGGCTATATTTCAGCGCCATCTACATTTAATAATTGAACTATTTTTCTGCGGACGATCTGTACTATGGCGATTGCTAATCCAGTCTATATCATCCTTGGTATGAAGTATCTTTTTGTATTTTTATTTTTAACTCCATTTTCTTTTCTAAGCTACAATAGAGAAATATTTCTCTAGGCAGATGTTACGCCAAGATCATCGAGATTGTTTACCCTATTTGTAATGCTAAATAAAACGAAGTAGGTATAGTAAGACACCAAACCTGTACATACCTTCTCCATAACTCTATGGTTCACATACATCTTCTGACACCAGTCTTTACACGCTTTCTGTGACCGCTTCTGGTCCGTACTCGAGTTTTTCACTTTCATATACGAATCAAATACGTTCAAGTACATTATTATATCGCCTTCTGCTACCTGAAATTAAAACAATAATATACTCACGAGCAGAATAATTGCATCACTTTGCATACATGTACACATAATAACTTTGTGAACCTTTAAATCTTCTAACATATAAAAATCTCGTGCCACGGTGTTTGTTACCGAACTCCTCCGAAACGGCTGGACCGATTTTTATGAAACTTTTTTCTCTACACTCGGTAGGTCTGAGAATAGGTCGTAGGCTATTTTTTATACCCCTAGGTCAGGGTTTTTCAACCGGTGTGCCGCGGCACACCAGTGTGCCGCGTACATTTTCAAGTGTGCCGCGATGCTTAATTGCAGTCCAACCTAAAGGGTATCAATACAACCCCTACGTCCGTTACATATAAATCAAAGCCTCTAATATACCGAATTCTTTACTGGTGTGCCGTGAAAGTTTACTGAAACTAAAAGTGTGCCGTTGACAACAAAAGGTTGAAAAACCCTGCCCTAGGTGATATGGCAAAACAACGTTTGCGGGGTCAGCTAGTAACTTTGTAAAATTTTAAAATTTCATAGAGCTTAAATTTCAAGGAACAGCATCACATAATAGTACATTACTGCAGCGGCCGCGAAATAGGGGATGGCCGGCCGAGTAGTAATAGATGGCCTCGTTAACACTCGGCCATCTAGAGATACGAGGCCGGCAATCCCTGTTCGTGGCCAAGGCTTGTATAGTGCTTTTCTCAAATAAATCCAAGGAAATGATACGAATGTTCAACTTATATATTCATATTTAATTCAAATTGTTTTTTTTGATTCCCGCCAAAATATTTTTTTTTAATGTTTTTGACGCAAAATTTTGAGATGATTTATATTTATTAAAACATTACGACCTTATTAATTGGTTATTTTAATAATTTGTAACAATAAACGCCAATCCTTATTTATTTTATTGAATACCTGATTAAATCTAGCCAAGTAAGATATTAAAAAGTAAATTCACAAACTATATTTTTCTTAATTGGCAGTATGTCATTGATAGTCAATAAGAGAAAATACGACCTACTAAAACAAAAGACAATCTCTTTGCTGGCCTTGGCCAGCAATGTTTGTATGAAATTCCATTATTGTCGTCTAATTTGAAATTAGAACGAATCTTCCTCAACTGCTATACCATGACATACTTCGTGTTCTATTGTCACGACTATAAGGACCACATTTCCTTGGATTTTTGAGAAATAGTACATTACTGCAGCGGCCGCGAAATAGGGGATTGCCGGCCGAGTAGTTATAGATGGCCGAGTGTTAACGAGGCCATCTAGAGATACGAGGCCGGCAATCCCTGTTCGTGGCCAAGGCTTGTATAGAGTTTTTCTCAAACATGCATCATCATCATCACCACCATCATCACCGCCATCATCATCACCATCACCATCACCATCACCATCACCAACAACATCATCAACATCCATCAACATCCATCAACATCCATCAACATCCGTCAACATCCATGAACAAGAACATCCATCAACATCCATCCATCCATCCATCCATCAACATCCATCAACATCCATCAACAACCATCAACATCCATCAACATCCATCAACATCCATCAACATCCAACAACATCCATCAACATCCATCAACATACATCAACATCCATCAACCAACATCCATCAACATCCATCAACATCCATCAACAACCATCAACCAACATCCATCAACATCCATCAACATCCATCAACATCCATCAACATCCAATAACCAACATCCATCAACCAACATCCATCAACATCCATCAACCAACATCCATCAACATCCATCAACATCCATCAACCAACATCCATCAACATCCATCAACCAACATCCATCAACATCCATCAACATCCATCAACATCCATCCATCCATCCATCCATCAACATCCATCCATCCATCCATCCACGTCGACCACGTCGACCTATTAAACGTCATGGTGCTGTGTCACATGAAACAATAGACGATCACTTTGCTGGCCTTGGCCAGCAATGTTGTATGAAATTCCATTATTGACCTCTCGTCTAGCCGCACCTGCAACGTGACAGTTCGTGGCGTATTTTAAGGAACATAACGTCAATATTTCATAGCATGTTTGAGAAAAAATAATTTCAGATAGCCAAGGAAAGCCGGTTATTGGGTGCACATGAAAAAGCAAAGCGATGCAATTATTCTGCTCGTGAGTGTATATGACTTGTTGTTTGATTGAAGTTGTAGAGCAACTTATTCAGTTTCGTTCGACCGAGTGGTAGAGGTGACTATAGCCCGACAAGCTCGTGCGCGACCCTCCGCGGAACCCTGTCGCAGTCAGTATTTGCCGCACTTATTAAAAACAATCTTGTTGAGGACAGCAGAGGCTCCCTGCGACAGGGTTCCGCCGAGCGCCGCGCACGAGCTTGTCAAGGTATACAATAATTTATTTTTCTCAAACATCCAAGGAAATGTGGTCCTTATAGTCGTGACAATAGAACACGAAGTATGCCATTGTATAGCAGTTGAGGAAGATTCGTTCTAATTTCAAATTAGACGACAATAATGGAATTTCATACAAACATTGCTGGCCAAGGCCAGCAAAGAAGAGAGTCTTTTGTTTTAGTGGGTCGTATTTTCTTTTATTGACTATCAATGACATACTGCCAATTAAGAAAAATTTAGTTTGTGAATTTACTTTTTAATATCTTACTTGGCTAGATTTAATAAAATAAATAAGGATTGGCGTTTATTGTTAACAATTTATTAAAATAACCAATTAATAATAAGGTCGTAATTTTTTAATAAATATTTCATCTCAAGATTTTGCGTCAAAAACATTAACTGGAACAGCTTACAAATAAATTGCTGGAAAAAAAATTTTGGCGGGAATAAAAAAAAAACAATTTGAATTAAATATGAATATATAAGTTGAACATTCGTGTCATTTCCTTGGATTTATTTGAGAAAAGCACTATACAAGCCTTGGCCACGAACAGGGATTGCCGGCCTCGTATCTCTAGATGGCCTCGTTAACACTCGGCCATCTATTACTACTCGGCCGGCAATCCCCTATTTCGCGGCCGCTGCAGTAATGTACTATTTCTTTTGATAGTAGCTAAAATTATTAGTAGGTAATTCGTGTTATTTTGTTCATAGGTGTACCTTCGCAAGTACTAAACTTGTTGGAAAGAGCTGTCAAAAAATATATCGACTATTTTTTTACATGTGTATTTAACGACCGCTTTAGCCTAGTTGGCAGTGACCCTGCCTACGAAGCAAGAGGTCCTGGGTTCAAATCCAGGTAAGGGCATTTATTTGTGTGATGAGCACGAATATTTGTTCCTGAGTTATGGATGTTTTCTATGTATTTAAGTATTTATTTATCTATATAAGTATGTTTATCCGTTGCTTAGTACCCATAACACAAGCTTTGCTAAGCTTACTTTGGGACTAGGTCAATTGGTGTGAATTGTCCCTTGATATTTTTTTTTTTATTTTTTTTTTATGTATAAAATATTGATAAAATTGTAGTGTATACAAAATTACCTCAAAATTATTCCTTCTCGACACCCTCGCAGCGATATTGTCCTTCCCTGTAGCGCTTTTCGTGAATATGCCGTCGACTTGCAGCATGCAAGCTATAGACAGTGCCTCCTCTACGCAACCATATTCACCTGAAATGTATTCTAGGTGTATTAGCCCTAAAGCTCCAAACGGACAGACGCTCCAAACGGACAGACAGCGCAGGCGGTGACGGTTGTAATATTCTAACTTATATGAACGGTTGTGCAGTACCGTACCGCGAACTCGTTCATGCAAGCTAGAATATTACAACCGTCACCGCCATGGTTCCGCTGTCTGTGCGTTTGGAGGCTTAAAAGCTTACATTAAGTATAGTATCAAAAAATCAAAGTACTGACTGACTGACTGATATATCAACTATCAACGCACAGCACAAACCGCTGCAGCTAAAGATTGAAATTTGGCACACATATGCCTTGAGTATCATAGAAGGACAATAAGGGATTTTTCGAAATTCCCACGGGATAAGGAATAAACAGGATTTATAATATATCCAATTCAATGGGACCCTATCTCGGTAACCACTCGTTTAGGATAGTAGAGGTGGAGTAAAAAGGATTTTTTACAATTTCCCGCGGAAGAGATCGTGAGTTTGACCATCATTTTTATTTGTGCGCGGACGAAGTCGCGGGAAAAAGCTAGTTATGTTTATAATGCATACATGTCTTATAATGTGGTTCCATAGCGTATAACCAAAAGACGTGAGTGAGTACTAATCTGGGGCTAAATTCAGGAACGGCCCAACACGGTTTGCGAGCGGTAATTCAATCGTCTGCGAGGATAGGGAATAGGGATGAAGTTTACGAAGCGAATTAAAAAAGAAAATAAGGCTCATTCCGTTCCTATCCTGTCGCAAAACGTGTTTGGCCGTTCCTGAATTTAGCCCCTGGACTGGACCTTCAAACACACAGGCACATCAGTCAGACAGAGTCATTACTTCACACCTGTACCTCTACCATGAGTTTACACTAGTTTACGTGACCGTACTCGCTAGCGACGGCGTAAATTATTTGTATGGAGAATTGTACAGCGCCTCTAGCGGTCACTTACGGAAGTATAGTCGACCAAGTAAGTGCTTTACCATTTTCTGTGACAGTTCCTACATCAGAATAAAAACAATAAGGCTGATTGTCACATTGACTTGTAAGTGAAAATAGCCTTTGATGTCATGTCTTAAGTCATACAACTGACATTGAACTTTAGGGTGGTAAAGGAGTTTCTTGGTCGACTATACAATTCTCCATACAAATAATTTACGCCGTCGCTAGCGAGTACGGTCACTATATACTCTAGTGATGAGTCCCTCACTCGTGAGGTACCTCGTTTGAGTTCCTCATCGCGACAAAATGAGGGAGTACTCGAATTGCAACTTTGAACCACCTCATTTAGCTCCTCATTTTCTATCACAAGACGCGAGCACAGAGTACGAGGCGCGAGGTGCGAGCACAGATAACGAGGCGCGAGGCGCGAGCACAGATAACTCACTTTACAAAGCGGCAACGATGCGCGTGCCTCGCTACGCATTTACTCATTCAACTCATTGCGAGTTGCGATCGTTTTAATTCCTCACACCTCACCTCACCTCAAATGAGGGGCACCTCGCGAGGCAAAACGAGTTACTCCCTCATCCTCATTTTAAAAGCATGAGTAACACAACGCTAATATACTCGGGTAGAGTAACTAACGAGAATTTTAGATTATTAAGGGGGGGACGGCGCGTACGCAGTCCCCACTACCAAAAATTACGCATCCGAGTTATCCACATTAGGGATAATCGCAAGGGTCAACTCAACCGCAGTGCAATGGAAAAGTCTCGCCCTGGGAGAACCGCCTACATGATCACGGTATCTCCTATGCCAGGTAAGTATGATTTCACTACGAAGTACCGCGAGGGTCATTGAAACAGGGAAAATCTTAACAGCGCGATGTAGGATGGGGAGGGCGGGTGATAGTGACATCTAGTGGTTCGTTTCGGAACTAAAGTTAGTATGGCGCTGTATTATAAGAACATAGAAACACGTTGTGATGAATTTCCAGGGAAAACGTTGGATAAGGTGATGATAGGATGTTATGATATACGGAAGGTTTGTTTTGTTTTGAATAATATGTGAAATTGCATAAAAAAAAAGAATTTAAGTATCTTAGGGACGGTGGTAGTGACATCTAGTGAGTAGTTTTGGAACTAAACTTAGTACTGAACTGTGTGTAGTGTTTTATTATTTTTTTATTAAATTCTAGTATTATTTTTGCTTGCTTTATGTTTATAACTGACATTTAAATGTATTTTAACTATTTCTTCGACGAACCTCGTGCCATTTTCTCTGACGTGTTAAATACAATTTATTTTTTAAATCTGAATCTATCGAGCGATTAACGTATTAAGAACTGAGAAAACTTTTCGTTCAGCGACTGCAAGTCCATAGCTGTAACATAATAATCATCATCATCATCATTTCAGCCGAAAGACTCAACTGCTGAACATAACTCGCCAAACAGACTGCCCCTGCACTATCCGCATTCAACGCATTCCCGCAACCTTAACCGGGTCGTCGCTCCATCTTGTTGGAGGCCTACCGCCACTGCGTCTTCCGGTTTGGATGGCACTCGAGAACCTTTTTGCCCCATCGGCCATCAGTTCTACGAGTGATGTGCCCTGCCCACTGCCACTTGAGTCTGGCGATTCTTCGAGCTATACCTATGCCGGTGACTTAGTCACATATAATCACTTACCACTATTACAGAGCATCTTAGCGCACATAGGCCTCAACGGGAGCTCGGCCATACTTTCTCCAATGTCGCTAGTCAAATTCCCATCTTTATCTATAGCTTTCAAAGCGTATAACGTCTCGAGACCAGCCAATAGGCTCTTTGCTGGCGGTGGTGTTGGAAATGTAAATCTAAAAAAAAAACGTTAATAATTTGCATATACATCAGTTTCTATAAGTCGTAAGTAGTAAGAACAAGGCAATCATGTGCAAACATCCACGAACAACAGAAATTTATAAAAATATTAGTTTCATGTTTTTTTATGACCGGTGTTTTATGGGAGTTTTCAGAAAAAAATGTACCCGTTTTGCCTTAATTATCCTTAATTCCATACAAAATGTATTAGTCAGTTTTGAGACGGTCCATACAACATGTATGGTTAACTGCGTCACAAAACTGACAATTAAAAGTGGGACACTTTTTTTATTTCTTAAAACGATAGTGCTTGTGATTCTGAGTAGAAATAACCCAAAATTTGTTAGGTTTTTAAAAAAAAGTACAGGGTACAATTTTTTCTTAAATTTTCTTAATATTTTTTACTAAAATGATAAAACTAGACAAGTCTCGTACATTATTAAAGAAATTGCAATGCATTAAAAATAAGAACTTAACTTGGAAATGAACATTTATTTCCAATTTTAATTTCCTTGCAATCGAAGTTAAAAGCAGAGTGTGAAACTTAAGTATTACCATTTTCCCCTCGACGTGTCTATCCGCCCTCGTCTCGACTCGGGCTATATATTATGTCTCGGGTAAAATGGCTCGTTTTATGCTCTTGTTGTACAATATACTACAGTAGTAATCACCTCAGTAAGTTGTGTATGCCGAGCGCTTTTAGCTGCAATAGGACAGAAGAGAGGTCGCTTCTGGACATTTCGGGAGGCACGCTCGCAGGCAACTTCTCGAATTCAGCTTCTGTATACAACCTGAAATACATTTGTTTACATAGGTTACCTATCTAAATTTAGAAATATTTTTCCGAATATTTAAAATCCCGAATGCTTCATTTATCCGAATGCATTTTTTTCTGAAACTGTAAATATTTCAGGATTTTTATAAAACAACCCTAACCTAACCTAAAGGGTTCTACACGATGGTTCTGAAATAAATCCTGAAATATTTACAGTTTCAGAAAAAAATGCTTTCGGACAAATGAAGTTTTCGGGATTCTAACCCTTCGGAAATAAAATTTTCTAAACATCGATAGGTTCCCATTTACATAATGTATTATAATAAAAACCGGCCAAGTGCAAGTCGGACTCGCGCGCGAGTACAAGTTTTTTTTTAAAATGTATGAATGCGGTTTTTCTTCTTATTAAAATCGATGACATTATTCTTAAGAACAGATCTTCGTATGTCTTATAGTTTAAATGAAATAAATGATAAATGAAAGTTTCAGACTTTCCCGTACTGACCGAACTAAATGAGCCACACTGTATAGATAGATTTGTTAGTAACCGTGGTGGCCTAGTGGTTTGACCTATGGCTTCTCAAGTAGAGGGTCGTGGGTTCAAATCCCGGCTCGCACCTCTGAGTTTCTCGGAATTTATGTGCGAAATTACATATGTAATTTACCATGAGCTTTACGGTGAAGGAAAACATAGTGAGGAAACCTGCATACACCTGCGAAGAAATTCAATGGCGTGTGTGAAGTTCCCAATCCGCACTGGGCCCGCGTGGGAACTACGGCCCAAGCCCTCTCATTCTGAGAGGCCTGTGCCCTGCAGTGGGACGTATATGGGCATTTTCAGAAAAAAGTGTACCCTGTACTTTTTATTAAAAACCTAACAAATTTTGGGTTATTTCTACTCAGAATCACAAGCACTATCGATTTAAGCAATAAAAAAAGTGTCCCTCTCTTAATTGTCAGTTTTGTGACGCAGTTAACCGTACATGTTGTATGGACCGTCACAAAACTGACTAATAAATTTTGTATGGAAATATTAAGGATAATCAAGGAAAACAGGTACATTTTTTTCTGAAAATTCCCATATAGGCTGGGATGTGTGTGTGTCTGTATAGATAGATTGTATATTAACGACCGCTTTAGCCTAGTTGGTAGTGACCCTGCCTACGAAGCAAGACGTCCTGGGTTCGAATCCCGGTAAGGGCATTTATTTGTGTGATGAACACGAATATTTGTTCCTGAGTTATGGATGTTTTCTATGTATTTAAGTATTTATTTATCTATATAGGTATGTTTATCGTCGTCTAGTACCCATAGTACAAGCTTTGCTTAGTTTGGGACTAGGTCGATTTGTATAAGATTGTCCCCTAATATAATATATATATATTATTATCTAGCCTGGATTGATGTCCCACTGCTGGGCAAAGGCCTCCCCCCATGTCCTCCATTTCTCCCGATCCAAAGCAGCCTGAGGCCAGTCGTCGAGAAATATGTCCAGGTCGTCCCGCCACCGCCGTCTGGGCCTACCCCGTCGTCGCCATCCATCCTGTGGCGCCCACTCAGTGGTATTTTTAGCCCACCGCAGTGGATGCATTCGGCTGACGTGGCCGGCCCAGTCCCACTTCAACCTGGCAGTATTTGCACCGACATCGACAATGCGTGTTTTAGAATGCGTATATATACACCGTGAAATTTTAGTGGTCGCTTTCCCGAAACGAGGTGATTTAGTTTCGATTGTACAATCGATTTATAATTACTATTTTGACTAGCATCAAAAATCCAATTGTGAAAAACGAAAGTCGAAAATGAGCGCAAACCAATAGTAACGCTTCGTTGGTACAAGTAGCGTACGATCGTACGATAGGTTAGGTTAGGTTATGCATCGTGTGGTCTCACCTGTAGCATTTCCCCCTGGCGGTGCGTCCGGCGCGTCCGGCGCGTTGCCGCGCGTTGTCGCGCGACGCCGGACACACGCACACACTCTCCACGCCCACGCACGGCTCGAAGTACGGCAGCTTGTGGAAGCCGCAGTCTATCACTGCAACACCAAACATATTAGTAGGGGAGCCCAAGAGGGGATTTGTGAAGTTACTCGAGCGCAGCAGATTAATATACGGGGTGATACCTTAACCCCTCTCGTTAACTTGCTTTTCGGCGAATTATTTTCCGCAAACTGATTCATTTGGCAAATGTTTCATTTCCCAAATGTTAATGTTTTCTGAAACTTTAAACTATTCAGGATATATTTCAGGACTATCCTGTAGGTTAGGTTAGGTTAGGTTAGGTTTGTTTTATAACAATCCTGAAGAGTTTACAGTTTCAGAAAAAATAAACATTCGGGAAATGAAACATTTGCCAAATGAATCATTTTGCGAAAAGTTTTTCGCCGAAACATTCATAAACCCCCATTGAATATGAGCACTTCATGTGGGGGAGGGGGGTTTACCTGGGACACCCCGTCAAAAAACTTAGTAAAAAAATAGATTCTTTGAAATATTCGAGCGCGTCAGATTTTGATAATTTGATACTCCAGCGTGCCACTGATAATAAATATATGATAATCTGTCACTTTGCATGGTGGGGGTGGCCATACGGAAGGTCGCGCGTCAGGTTTTCATAGGGGATGTTAATTCCAAAGACTGACGATTTGCAAGTGAAATGTGCATTGTTCTGCTATTAATTAACACACCTTATCTTAATCTGACGCGCTCGAATATTTCACAGAAACACTTTTTTAACTAAGTATTCTTACGGGGTGCCCCAGGCAAACCCCCCCACATGAAGTGCTCATATTCACTGGAGGTACTCTACAACAAGGACCAAGGTACAAGGTACAAGGTATCCCCCATATATTAATCTGCCACGCTCCAGTGGCTCCCCAAATCCCCTCTTGGGCTCCCCTACTATGATGACCACAACCACTCTGTCAAGAGTGATACCGACAAAGAAGACTCACCATAAACTATCCCAGGTATAGTGACGCTGGTCTCAGCAATGTTGGTGGCTAGCACAACCTTCCTCACGTTCCTGTCTCCCATCTGGAACACTTTGATCTGCTTGTAGTGCGGCAGGCTGCCGTACATCGGCAGAATGGTGAGATTAGCGGCGTTCATCCCGCTCGGGAACTGCTTTCTGTATTTGTTTGTCTCGTTGTTTTGCTCGGCGTATGTTTGGAGGGTCTCTAGGGCGGTAAGGATTTCTTCCTGGAATTTAATAGACAAATATTAGTGTCCGACCGAAGTTTCGGTTTCGGTTTCGGTTTCGGCCAATTTCGGCCAAAAAAGTGATTTCGGCCGAGGTTTCGGTTTCGGCCAGAATGCGGCCGAAACCTTCGGCCGGGCCGAAATTACTTCGCGGCCTCTCGCGGCTCTCGCATCGGGAGCGCTCGGCTTAATTCGGACACGCTCGGCCGGGTAGGTATAGGTAATGCATCGGCGGCCGGCCCAGCTGGGATGGGACCAGCAACAGGAGTATGTATGAGTGTTGTTTATTTATTAAATTATTATTTACTTTTTAGAATCTGTTTGGCGACCGCTTTAGCCTAGTTGGTAGTGACCCTGCCTACGAAGCAAGAGGTTCAGGGTTCGAATCCCGGTAAGGGCATTTATTTGTGTGATGAGCACGAATATTTGTTCCTGAGTTATGGATGTTTTCTATGTATTTAAGTATTTATTTATCTATATAAGTATGTTTATCGTCGTCTAGTACCCATAGTACAAGCTTTGCTTAGTTTGGGACTAGGTCGATTTGTGTAAGATTGTCCCCTAATATTTATTTATTTTATTTATTTTTATTTGTTACTGCATTTTATGCTGTGATTAATGAACAATACGTTTGATATTAGGATTGTGAATTTAGTTTAGACGTGATAAGAATAGGTTGTTTGTTTTGAATAATATAATACCTAAGCCAAGACATTTTTCATTAAAAATAAACGTTTTTTATTTTGTTTAACAAAAAAAGTAACTGTTCTCATATAAGAAATCCTTGCAATAACCTTTTCCTTACGATCTGTACACTAATTTTGAATATTTTGTTTGATATGATACGTCTTCAAAAATTACGGTTTCGGTTTCGGTTTCGGTTTCGGCCGAAATCAGAAAAAAACCGAATATTCGGTTTCGGTTTCGGTTTCGGCTAAAAATCGTGTTTCGGTCGGACACTAACAAATATATTAAAGGCATAGCTCGACTATGACTAACAGATAACACACAGCAGATTGTTATCTGTTACCTAATGTTTTAGGTCCCATTGTCTTGTCACCAAAGTAAGGATCTGATGAGATCCTGGGGAAATTCAGGGAACTCTTCAAACGTGGTATCGATTCGTAAGTATAGTGATTTATTTATTTATTACTAGCGACCCGGCCCGACTTCGCACGGGTGCCATGCTGATACTAAATATACTACAGAATGTCTTTATATACAACGTTCACAGCTTTTTAACCCCCGACACAAAAAGAGGGGTGTTATAAGTTTGACCGCTATGTGTGTGTGTCTGTCTGTGGCATCATAGCTCTTAAGCGGGTGCACCGATTTGGATGCGGTTTTTTTAAATAGAAAACAGGTTTCTTGGCGATGGTTCTTCGTTATGTTTCATCAAAATCGGTGCAGCCAATTCAAAGTTATCAGCTCTTTTGTTAGCTGCGGAAGGGATGTAAGACGCATAACGGGCATTGACAGTGACATAATTGCGTTGGGGGTTTTTTAAATTTTTAATTTATAGTTATTTTGTCATTAGCCCTTTTAGTCCCAATATTTCAATAAAAGCGTGTTACATTTTGAAGTCAAGAGAAATAATGAAGGAAAAACGCAAAGATAAAATGCATGATCTATTTTTATCAGAATTAAATTATTTGTGCTTTTTAGTTATTTTTATTAACTACTTAGTAAAAACTTGTTTGTAAAAAGTTTTCTTTTTAAGATGAGTCTTCTTCGTTTACCTGTGACGTAAGGAAAGCTAGTATGTCTCCGAATGGCTCGTTCTCGTGTATCTTTATGACGGTATCTACTGTGGCTTTCACGTAGTCAGCTACGGGCTCTGTAAACAGATTATAGAGTTCAGTTAAAAGCCAAGTGCAAGTGGAACTCACGCACAGAGGGGTTTCTTACCAGCGTGGGCCCTGTTAAGATCACATCAAACCGGGAGCGCGGGGCGCCGACGGGGCGTGCCCAGCGCGGTCAATAACACTGAATCTAATACGGTGTGCCGCGCTGCCGGTGTGTGGCACCGTATATTTGCAAGTTAAGTATGAAGTATCTTTTTTTCTATTTATTTTTTATTTTCTTCAACTTCATTTTTTATTACTTTTACGGTCATCCCGTGAAACCATATATTTCAAACTAAATACAAACTGAAATATAGATGCACAGAAAAAACCCCAGAAAAAAGACCAGTGCTGGGAATCGAACCCAGGTCTAATGTGATTATAACAGACTGAAGTGTACGATGTATGGGAAAGATTCGTCGCTAACTTCTAGACCAGTGATGGTGTAGGGGTAAGCACGCAGCACGGAACGCTGAGGACCTGGGTTCGATTCCCAGCATTGGTCTTTTTTCTGGGGTTTTTTCTGTGCATCTATATTTCAGTTTGTATTTAGTTTGAAATATATGGTTTCACGGGATGACCGTAAAAGTAATAAAAAAATGAAGTTGAAGAAAATAAAAAAATAAATAGAAAAAGATACTTCATACTTAACTTGTAGAACTTGTACCTATTTATGCATCCGAGTTTGAAGAATTCAGGTTAAGCTCAAAAAAGCGACTTTCCCGAAATGTGTACTTTCTCTAAAAGTGGCACTTTTTGCGAAACGTACACTCTAGAAACGTAATCATCATCATATCAGCTGAAAGACACCCACTGCTAAGCATTAGCGTGGGACGTCCTCAGACTCGGTGGAGCGATGACCTTCGCAAGGCGGCTGGCAAGAGCTGGATGAGAGTGGCCGAGGATCGTGCTCAGTGGCGTGCCAAGGGAGATGCCTATGTCCAGCAGTGGACGAGCATAGGCTGATGATGATGATGATTATCTTACCTTGCAAGTTAAGTATGAAGTATCTTTTTCTATTTATTTTTTTATTTTCTTCAACTTCATTTTTTTATTACTTTTACGGTCATCCCGTGAAACCATATATTTCAAACTAAATACAAACTGAAATATAGATGCACATCAATATGCAATATGATGCTAGTAGCGCCATCTCTTGGTCCAGGTGAGCGGGTAGCTCCGAAGGAGTGTTGAAGTCTCTCGGTAGAGGGCATAACATAGATGCGCTTTATCACTGCCTAATGTGATTATAACAGACTGAAGTGTACGATGTATGGGAAAGATTCGTCGCTAACTTCTAGACCAGTGATGGTGTAGGGGTAAGCACGCAGCACGGAACGCTGAGGACCTGGGTTCGATTCCCAGCATTGGTCTTTTTTCTGGGGTTTTTTCTGTGCATCCATATTTCAGTTTGTATTTAGTTTGAAATATAGGAGATGCCTATGTCCAGCAGTGGACGAGCATAGGCTGATGATGATGATGACTATCTTACCTTGCACATAAAACACATCGATAGGATGCACGCGCCCCTGCATAGACATAATCACGGACGTGGGTTTGTCCATATTTTCGTGCAAATTGAAGAAATCCTTTAGGAATTCCGCATCCATGGTTGCCGAGGAGACGACAATCTTTAAATTTCTTCTTTTCTGAAATATACAATATAGTACAATAATGACTCCTTAGTGAGCAACGGCATAAAAAAACCGGCCAAGTGCGAGTCGGAGTGTCGAAGGAAAAAATCACGTTTCTATATTTATGGGAGCCTTCTTTAAATGTTTGTTTATTTTGTATGTATGTATGTAAAACTCTTTATTGTGCATAAAACATGAAAATAACTAGTTAACAAGAGATACAGATGTACAAAGGCGAACTTATCCCTTAAAGGGATCTCTTCCAGTTAACCTTAGAACGATTGACAGGACATTAGAGACGAGAGTAGGCATACAATGCTGAGTAAAAAAAAAAAAAGAGCCGAAATCAAAAATAAACCCAAACTAACAAAACAAACAATACCCATACTTACAAAGAATACACACAAGTACACACATATATTTTAATTTAATTATTTATTTTTAAACCTGTCGAGCAAAAAAACGAGCAAAAAAATCACGTTTGTTGTACGGGGAGCCCCCTTAAATATTTATTTTATTTTGGTTTTTAGTTTTTGTTGTTATAGCGGCTACTGAAATAAATCATGTGTAAAAAAATAAACTGTCTAGCTATCACGGCTCCTGAGATACAGCCTGGTGACAGACGGACAGACAGACAGACGGACGGACAGCGAAGCCTCAGTAATAGGGTCCCGTTTTTAACCTTTGGGTACGGGACCCTAGAAAATAGAAAAGTATTGATAAAATGTACAAGTTATGCAAAGAGCGCGGATATATGTCAAGTTTTTATGGCAAGATTTCAGTAAGTACTTAAAATACACACACATCCATCACGCCAACATCCTCAGGGGGTCTAGGCAGGGCAGACCAAAAGCTATATTTACGTTTCGGGGCTACTTTTAACAATTTTAGGTTTAAAGTAAGATAAAAGCTGTACAATAGTGACAGGTTGCGAGCATATCGCCTACAATATAACTTAACCTATCTCCTTAGTCGCTTCTTACGACATCCATGCAAGAAATGAAGAGGTGTAGTTCTAAACCCCTACAAGTAGAATAGGTTATTATTAAAAATCATAAAACTTTTCGTTGACTGTATTTGCATGGGCGTCAAATCGACGTAAAAAATGTAAATGGACTTAAATAAAAGTGAGCAAAGTAATTGTTTTAGTTCATTAAATAAAAGCTTTAAATAAGTACAAGATTTTTACCTTGGCTATTTTCTTCAGCAAACCCATGAGCACATCTGTCATTTGCGATCGTTCGTGGACCTGGAAATGGACAGAAAAATCCAGGTTTAATCTAACTTGTTTGACGACCAGATGGCCTAGTGGTTAGAGAACCTGACTACGAAGCTTGAGGTCCCGGGTTCGATTCCCGTGTCGGGGCAGATATTTGTATGAAAAATTCGAATGTTTGTTCTCGGGTCTTGGGTGTTTAATATGTATTTAAGTATGTATCTATCTATATAAGTATGTTTATCCGTTGCTTAGTACCCATAACACAAGCTTTGCTAAGCTTACTTTGGGACTAGGTCAATTGGTGTGAATTGTCCCATGATATTTTAAAAAAATTTAAAGATATTTTAAAATTTATTTTTAAAAAACTTGTTAATTTTTTTACAGTTCGGTACCTCGGAAAGACAAAAAAGGCATACAGGATAAAGTTGAAATTAACAGCAAGTTTTGATTTCAAGCAATAAATGAATAGTCTCTTCAAACTGTAAAAAAAAATCAAATAAAAATAAAAATACACAAATAGAATTAATTTGGGGAGCGTCTGTCGCGTCCACTATGCCTTTCCCCTCCCCCTCTTCTATTCTATTCTAGAGCAAATATATTAACCTCGTCAAGAACAATACAGGAATACTGCATAAGCAACGGGGAAGCGAACATCTCTCGAAGCAGCACGCCCTCTGTCATGAACTGCAAAATAAAGTTATTGTAATTACAAACTCAAAGATAGATGGCGTTGGAAGATTGAGGGAACAGCTCAAAGGGCCTCCATAGACGGACTGCTTGGAGCAGTCGAGATCAACGGCACTGGAGCTGTGGTGTTGAGGTTGGAGTAGACTTCAACCCGAATGCTCTGAATGTTGTACTTGTATTGAAACTGCACTTTGCACCCGACTGTCGTAGGAGCGTTATGTTTTTCGACAGTATGTATTTATGTATGTATCATTCTTTGGCACGCCCTGCAGCCTAAACGGTTTAATGGATTTTGAAGTGTGAGGTGTCATTAGATTCGTCTCAGTTCCGAGAGTGACATAGGGTTTATGTTTTCCCGGAATCCCCATGGGAACAGGAATCATACAGGCAGATTTTTTCATCTAGTACTAGTATTGAAATTAAAGTTATTAAGATAGTTATAATTATAAAAAAACAGTGCGTGGAGTACCTCCGCGCGGAAGAAGTGAAACTTCATTATAATCAAACCCGCTCTCAACCCGCCCTCAACCCGCTCCCAAACCGCCCCCAACCCGCTCTCAACCCGCCCCCAACCCGCCCCCAACCTGCTCCCAACCCGCTCCCAACCCGCCCCCAACCCGCTCTCAAGTGCCTATAAGTAGAAGTTTTACTTCAAAAACAAACGTCGTAAACGTCAACTTGCGTTGCGTTGCTTTGCGTATTTAAGAGGGTACGATGCGCACCATTTCTCCGTACAAACGTAATCCCCTGTTTCCTCCCTGGATAATGGCTTTAGAGCCAATTTTTTTTTTACTGTGTAATCTGTATCTACCACAGCTATGCCCCTATGTTTCGTTTTTTTCCATATTTCAATTAACATAAGAAATATGAGCTTTCAAAAACTGAAAAAATTGCCCAATTTCAACGTCATTCTTAGACACTCATCAGAAAAGAATCCCTGATATAAACAAAAAAAGGAAAACATAGGGGCATAGCTAAATCTGTCCTCTAATTTTTTTGAAAAAAATAATTTTATTGGTCCAGTTTTCGAGAAGAAAACAGGGGATTACGAAATGCTGTTTTGATCAACTTTACGCGCCTAATAACGGTCTGAGCTGCAGTTATCCCGCTCTCGCTATACTGACACGGAGGGGTTCGGGCGAGACAGCGACATTTCATTAAAATACCTATTTCTCAAAAGTCTCTCAGCCATCGTACCCTCTTAACGCAACGCATTTTTAACGCAACGCTTGTTGGAAGTCGCATTAGAATGAAAGAAAGAAAGAAAAATATTTTATTTAAGGTTACAAGAGTACCACCACCAAACAGTAGAAAACAACACACACACACACACAACACCTAATACACAAGTTTGTTATGGTAGTGACACCAATTGTCACCGAAAAAGGGTCTCCACTCAGCATGTGTTGCTACACAGTGAGTGCAGCAACGCTGGTTTTCTGTAGAGCCCAGATTTGAGCTACACGACAGCTCCACCTGTTACAATAATACACACAAGCAAGGCCTAAGCATTTGTTTTCAACTAAAGTGAAGGGCGCCAAGCAAAAGGTGTGGTGCAAAATAAAATAACAATATTACATCATATATATATACAAATACCTACACAACATTATATACTATTACATATCATTAGAAGGATGTAGCACTGCACGGACTGACAGTGTGATTTTTTTTGCACATCCAGCAAATACTTTTTGAATTTAAATTTGAAAGAACCAATCGTACTTGAATTCCTTATTGGTGGTGGTATATTGTTCCAACATTTCGTGGCAGCATAACGGACGCTACCACGAAAAGCAGCCGTACAATGCTTAGGAAATATCTAGTGGCAGCCCTAACCACGCGCCGAGAAATGATGAGCCTCTCAAACAAATACCGTGGCCGCTGGAAGTTCACAACGCCAAAGAGTAGACTAGCCAGGTGAAGAGAGCGCCTGGCATCCATTCTAAGTAAATTACTTTGGTCAAGGTAAGGTGACACATGCGTCCTAGGAGGGATTGAGAAACAAAATCGAGCACAAGCATTCTGGACACGTTGCAGAAGAGACTTGGAACGTGCCAGTAAGCAGCCACTCATAACAATGTCAACATAATTAAGCTTGGACAAGATTAATGATTCACAGAGCCTGATTCTAAGGTCAGTGTTGAGATGATCTCGAACCTGATACAATATACTTAACCGATAGAAACATTTCACTTACATTAGAAGTTTCACTTCAAAAAACTTATGCGTATACGTTTTAATAAATTCTGAGATGCTTACGACTTCAGAAAAAAAAACTTGGTCGATCTTTTGACCCATTCGATATTTTATACATTTGGTCTTTGGGGTTTGGTCTTTCGTACAGCTGATCTGATGATGGAACTGAAAGGTGGCCATAGGAACTTTGTAATAAAACGATATCACCCCGTCAAGTTTGGGCTTTTTAGATTCGTCTTGACGAGTACTTTTGTTCTAGATGGTAAACAGAGGTGAAAAACTAATTAAAAAATTAATTTCTAACAAAAAAGAATCCATTTGTAATTAAGTAACAACAATGTAATAAAAAGGATTTCGTCGTTGTGTGTATCATGCAATTGTTATTGTATAGCGAACAGCGTCAATTGAAATGTCACTTTGTACGTTTGTGTCATTGTCTATCTGTCTGTCTGTCCCGATTCTCACCAAAACCATTTATGCGAGAATTTTAATAAAAACGTAGTAATCAGATATAGAATTACTTTTTAAATGTAAAAAAAAAAAAGTTTTTACACGGGACGAGTCAATGTGCACAAGAGTTTAAAAAAATGGAATAAGTAGTTCCCACGCCGGAACAAACACCATTGCGTTTCTTCACAGGTGTATGTGAAGTTCCCGCACCGCACTGGGCCCGCGTGGGAACTACGGTCCAAGCCCTCTCATTCTGAGAGGAGGCCTGTGCTCTGCAGTGGGACGTATAGGCTGAGATGATGACATCCTGTTTCTCTTACAATACTTTTTATATACAATAAAGAGTTATACATACTTTATTTGTTATGTTTGTTTGATTTCCTTTCACATAGTTCCCTATCCCTAATGATAATCAAATCTAGACTTTGACTAACGACAGCCCTAATGACCTGTCAGTTAACCAAAACCCATTTGAGTCCAGCGCCGTAACACTTGCCACCTACTTTGCACCGTAAGCCGACCGGAGGTGTCTTTTTTAATTTGTATACAAAAAGTTCGAAGGAATTCCTTTACGGGATGTTTTCCTTCACCGTGAAGCTCATGAAAAATTACAAATGAAATTTCACGGATAAATTAGGAAAAACTCGAGATTTTCCAGCTCGGGCTCGAAACCTAGACCATCTTCTTGAGATGCCATAGGGCAAACCACTAGCCCACCGCGACATTTATGTTGCGAAACAAGAATTATTTTTCCTAGTCGACGTATTTGTAGATTTGTCGGTGAATCATAAGAATAAACCTGTGTCAGGGTTGCGTTACAACTGTAGTGTTTCGTGGTTAACGTATGCGTAATTTAATAACTATAAATTAAAAAAATTAAAAACCCCCAACGCAATTAGGACACATAATGTTTGAAAATAAAGGAAATGCCCACTATGCGTCTAAGATCCCTTCCGCAGCTAACAAAAGAGCTGATAACTTTGAAACAGCTGAACCAATTTTAATGAAACATGTCTAAGAACCATCGCCAAGAAACCTGCTTTCAAATAAAAAAAACCGCATCCAATTCGGTTCACCCGTTTAAGAGCTATGATGCCACACACAGACACACACATAGCGGTCAAACTTATAACTTAATACCCCTCTTTTTGTGTCGGGGCTTTCAGTGAAAGTAGCGTCAAAGCTGTCAGCGTAGTGAAATTGGGACCAGAGGCCATACTGTCTAAGGCACGGCCGCCCACCACCACAATCTCTTTCCGTCACCATCCTATACAGTGTGGCAGAAACAAATACAGTAAAATTACATAAAGTTTACCACTGACAGATGGTTTGCCTTCATTTCATATTCAACTTTAACGACCTACAAATAACGCCTATTTTTGAATACTGTTACCCACGTTTGTAGATTTTGTAATAGCTACTTTATTTGTATGATGTTAAAGTTGGAAATGAAATGAAGGCAAGCCATCTGTCAGTGGTAAACTAAAAGTAAACGTAGTTGTAGTATATGCGACAGCAAGCGCGCGCGCGTTACACAATAAGCGATGGAAGCGATCGAGTCGGTCGGAGTCCTGTAGACTCCAGTTTTCTTTGACATTACGCGCGACTGTTGGTCACATTCTTTCCGGTCAATACCTTCTCCGGTAAGTTCAATGCTCTAAGTCGCGACACCATCTAAATGCCTTAACCTCAAACGTGTAGGTGTTTGACAAACATGCCACCACGGACATGTAGGTTGGTCCAGTAATTTTATTATTGTATGACAGCTGTATGCAGAGCTGTGAGTTAATTGACAGAAAGTCAAACTATGTAAGCGTGTTAATCAAAAGTAATGAGTTTTTTTTTATTATATGGAGGCAGAACACTCGTTATTCTACGTCAAACTATGTAAGCATGTTTATTAAATTTAATTAGTTTTTTTTACAACATGGATGACTATTGGTATTGGAGGAAGAACGCTCGTCATTCTAGCAACGTAATCGGCTCGCTGACCAAAAGTTTCGCTTAACTCATCAGCGACTCATTTATACCATAGAAATAAGCACACTGCAATACTGCTCTTGGACGAACAATAACAGACTAAACTGGGACAGTAAAGAACTTTTTGTCATATGGGCGTTCGCGATTTTAATGTTACTAGACAATTATGACCTCGGGGCTTTCAAGAAAAGGTTTTACGTTTACTTTACAGACAAACAACAGATCAGTGGTTCTTCTTGACTTGGCTTCATGGGCGGTGGAGATTATATCCCACAGATAGCCCGTTTATTCGTTTTCCTCCCTCTCATAATTAAAAAAATACTCGCATGACATTTGTATTCTTCTTATTTTTAGTCGTTTTCACATCGCTAGCGTTAGATACACCAGTATACAAGTAGTAGGACACACACCACAATGCTGCTCTCGGGCGAGCGCACGCTCGTCATACCAGCAGCGTAACCGACTCGCTGACCAAGCGTTCCGCTCAACTCATTAGCGATTGACTGTAGCATAGAAATAAACATACCACAATGCTGCTCTCGGGCAAGCGCACGCTCGTCATACCAGCAGCGTAACCGACTCGCTGACCAAGCGTTTCGCCGACTTCGTCAGCGACGCGCGCCGCCAGCGATGCAGCGGCCGCTACACGAGGCTGCGTCACGCACACCTTATGGCCAATCTCGTGGAGATACTGTAGGATAGAAACACGCATGATAATAATAATAATAATAATAATTCCTACCTGGCAATAGATTGGCAACTGTGGAGGACTGTCCGCTAGCACATCCTCATGGTGTATTAGGGGATAGACCTCCATAGTTGCGCCCATCTCATTTATATTATATGGTACCAAAGGCCTCTTCATGTTGGCTTCGGCCCCATGAATGCCTTTCAAATGACCGGGTCTCCATGGGCCCGTGATCGGAAATCCGTACCAACATAATAATAATACCTACCTGGCAATAGTTTGGCAACTGTGGTGGACTGTCCGCTAGCACATCCTCATGGTGTATTAGGGGATAGACCTTGCGCCCATCTCATTTATATTATATGGTACCAAAGGCCTCTTCATGTTGGCTTCGGCCCCATGAATGCCTTTCAAATGACCGGGTCCCCATGGGCCCGTGATCGGAAATCCGTACCAACATAATAATAATAATAATTCATTTATTTACGACCAACTTGGATAATGTCCGAGTGAAACTTAGTATCTACGAAACCGACTTTCAGTTACTACGGTAACTTAAATCGATAGCAATTCTAGCCCTTTTTAGGGTTCCGTACCCAAAGGGTAAAAACGGGACCCTATTACTGAGGCTGTGTCCGTCCGTCTGTCACCAGGCTGTATCTCACGAACCGTAATAGCTAGACAGTTGAAATTTTCACAGATAATGTAGTTCGGTTGGATTCGATTTGTAGCATTCGAACATGGCGGATGTAGACAGTATCTAACTTTGGTATTTCTGTTTCTTTGGCTAGTTGAAGTATAATTTTGATAGTGTTTTATGCGGCGATTAACCTTAATTAACAGTGATCACAAAATTCTATATTGCTCTCGTGTCTGACATTTTTTAATGCGCAAGTTGTTTCCACGTGGTTTCTGGAATTTTTCTATCAAGTTGCAGAAACTACAATCACCGTACAACGTCGCTCCCAAGAGAGCTTACTTCGACACTGGCGAAATTGTTCTACCATTAAAGTGGGACAGAAGCCATATTTTAAAAAAAAGAAGAAGTAGTTCGGTTACCGCCATAACAATAAATACTAAAAAACCGGCCAAGAGCGTGTCGGACACGCACAAGGTAGGGTTCCGTAGCCATTACAAATAAATCAAGTAATATTTTTCTGAGGATTTCGTATGTGTACGGAATCATCCAAGTTTAGGTATGTTTTATACCTTAGGCTACTATTTACTCTTAAACTACAAATAATTTCCAAGCAATCTTAGCCGCTATAATTTTCCTAGTAAATTTGATATATTTACTACCATTCTGAATTTTTTCAAATTTTTCCACCTAACAGTTTAGATTTTAGAGGGGGGAGGACGCTCGATTTTAATGAAAATTTTCACTTTAAAGTTGAATATTTCGCAAACAGATCACTGAATAGATAAATCATATTAGCAACCCCGCAATGGTTTTAAAAGACCTATCCAACGATACCCCACACTATAGGATTAGTCGAGAAAAAAAAAATCACCCCCCCCCTTTACGTCTATGGGAGGTACCCTAAAAAAAATTATTTTTTTATTTTTTATTTTACCACTTTGTTGGCGTGACTGATATGTATATTCATGCCAAATTACAGCTTTCTAGTACTAACGATCTCTGAGCTTAGCCGCGGACAGACAGACAGACAGACAGACAGACAGACAGACAGACAGACAGACAGACATGGCGAAACTATAAGGGTTCCTAGTTGACTACGGAACCCTAAAAACCAGAATGAAATAAATATTTAAGGGGGCTCCCATACAACAAACGTGATTTTTTTGCTCGTTTTTATAACGGCAGATAGCAGAAGTACGGTGAAAGAAAACATCGTGAGGACTGGACCCGGAGTGGGAACTACGGCCCAAGCCCTCTCATTCTGACAGGACTCCCGTGCCCTGCAGTATATAGGCTGGGATGATGATCAGATCTTCGTAGCTGGACATGAGTCTCCCTCATTGATACCCAATCACTACGGTTGGAAGCGGCTTGCATCCCCCTTGAACCAGCGGCCTTTACCAAATCAAATCAAATCATTAATCTTTCTCAAATCGTCCGTTTCACACGTACCACAACCACACCACGTGGCAGCGTTACAATGCGGCCAAGCAGTGGTTAGAGCTCGTTCCCACTATGTCGTGTGTCGGATTCCGATTTGAATCGGGTGTCGGCGCCTCTGCACATGTTCACACTAGTCGCCTGTCGGCCACGACCGCACAGTCATTTCGAGGCTTCTGTACACGATTTGCGGACGAGGGCTGAAAAACCACACGATATTTTTGTCGGACACTGGAACGCCCGATTAAAAAACGGACCGACACACGACATAGTGGGAACGAGCTCTTACGTGTGAATATTTAGTCGGTACATACGCGGTCGATACGACGGCAAAATGTGGTACCATCGGCCAAAAATATGGTCTACCACCCTACGGTTGAAGTTCATTTGCACGTCATAATACAACGAGGTCGATTTTCTCTTACAATAATATGATGACAGTGACTACAGACTTCACTCAGAAAAGTCAACCTTAGCGATATTTAAATCTCACAGAAACTTTTGTCAAAACTGGTAGACCAACTTTCTTGGTCGACCGTAGAGAGATAAACTACGATAACATGGCCCGCCCCTCCACATTATTATTTCAATGTGTATGTCACATATTTAAGAAAAAAATAATATGTAGTAGTATCTGCTTTTGTTTGACGGCTGTCTCAACACGCACGCAATGCGTTGAAAGTTTTGGTGTGCTTTATAAATACTTTCACAATACATTGAAGACTTTTTGAATTGTGGAGGGGCGGGCCATGTTATCGTAGATTATAATATGCGTCCGATCACGTTTGGTGGGTGTGGTCTTCGTTGGGCGTCCCACGCTGCTTTTGCCAGTCCAGTGCAGCGGATGATGATGATGTCGAAATTTAAAAAACTCGGTGTATATTCTAAGCTTAGGTTATTTATACACTAGATAGAGCGTAGGCGGCATGAAAACGTCCCGAAATATATAAGCCAACTGTTGGCTTACATGTCAGTTGTCCCCCTTCAGTCTGAATGGCGTAACGTGATATTAATATGAAGCTGTCAAATGGGTTTTTGGACGTTTTGTATACACTAGTGTATAAATAATCTAAGATTCTAAGCTTTTAGTCCTTTAAAAGGGTAATAAATTTTCCTACAATGTGGATACAATGATAAATATGGGTTTAAAACGATTGATGGTATATCGTGTCATGTTGTCGTGTAATTACGAACATAATTAATTGATGCAGACGTTACTTAGCACAGGTCTTCCATTAATAACATCAAAGACATAACTACTTATGTATATAGGTAGGTATTCAGAAATGGGTCGTTTTAGAAAAAAAATGTACATAATTAAGGGCTTAGTGAAAACAAAATCACGATCGCGTCCTTTGTGTAACGAAAGGTAGTCAAAGACACTATATGGGTAACTTTCGTTAAACTAAATTTCAATTGCATCAAAATAGGAATAAGAAATGAGGATTTTTTATTTCTTTTTTGTTAGACTATTTGCAGTTTGTTGCATGCTCACTTTATGGTAAATGTATATTTTTTTTATGTAATGTCGACGTCCAATGTTTATTGATTGTGTACTATTGTACTGGATTTATTTTTTAAGATTTATGGGTGTACCTACTATGCCTGCAATAAAACATTATTATTATTATTA
Source organism: Archips crataeganus (assembly GCA_947859365.1). NCBI lineage: Eukaryota > Metazoa > Arthropoda > Insecta > Lepidoptera > Tortricidae > Archips > Archips crataeganus. The sequence continues at coordinate 1,249,616 of OX402071.1, read as the reverse complement.
TTAAATTTATTTCATTTCAACCTACATATCGTGCCCGACGTTATACATAGAACTAACTACTTAACACACCCGTATCTATTATATCTAGCTAAATGGAACGTCCAAAATATATCAATTTGCGGACAACCTTGTGCACATGTTAATTTTATTACGAGGGCTTGTCTCGTGTTGCATCGATTAGGAACAGTGTACGTACATACTTTGCCATGCGCGTATCAATTTAATCATACATTGCTGCTTCGCTTTAGAAAACCAAAGGTTTAGAGCAAGGTCTTCAACCTTTTTGAAGTCAAGGGCCTAGTATAATACTCTGATATTGGTTTGGTGGGCCGCAACATAATAAAAACAAGTTAGCTATGAAGTATCTTTTTTTTTTTTTTTTTTTTTTGTACTTATTTTTAGGAGTGTTAAAATCTCTCGATGAGGGTGTAACATAGATGTGCGCTTGTCACTGCATAAGGTGATGATTTAGCAGATTGAAATGTATGATGTATAGGAAAGATTCGTGTCTAATCTCTAGACCAGTGGTGGTGTAGGGGTATGGCACGCGGCACGGAATGCTGAGGACCTGGGTTCGATTCCCAGCATTGGTCTTTTTTCTGGGGTTTTTTCTGTGCATCTATATTTCAGTTTGTATTTAGTACGAAAAATATAATAAAAACATTAAATAAACTAAAAGTTCTTTTTAATCTGTAAATAGGTATAATTTGTAGACATGTGAATTTAATTTTGTCAATGTAACGTCGGACCGCCATTGACGCAACGCAACGGCGGGCCGCCGGCGCGCGCGCCGCCGTTTGAAGACCCTTGGTTTAGAGAAGCCATTTTGACACGTGTTTATATTGAACGCTTTTTAAAAAGGAATAACTCTTCATAAAATAAATAAATAAATATCACGGGACAATTCACACCAATTGACCTAGTCCCAAAGTAAGCTAAGTAAAGCTTGTGTTATGGGTAACTAGGCAACGGATAAACATACTTATATAGATAGATACATACTTAAATACATATTAAACACCCAAGACCCGAGAACAAACATTCGTATTTTTCATACAAATATTTGCCCCGACACGGGAATCGAACCCGGGACCTCAAGCTTCGTAGTCAGGTTCTCTAACCACTAGGCCATCTGGTCGTCTTCATAAGTGCAGACACTTATTGATATTGATAATAGAATCAATAGATTTACGTATGCTTTGCATATTTGGACTCTATACTCGGTAAATGTTGTAATTTGTTTTATAAAAAATATTAATATCATATCTGACAAATCTGTCACTAATTCATACTCATACTCATACTCATACTCATACTCATTTATTCATAATATTTATTACATGTCATTTTTAAAATTATTTTATTATATTATTCCAAAGTCATCATTAATAATTAGTAAATCGAAGTTTCTGGCTGAAAGTCAAGGAATTCATCAAACGTGTAGAATGTGTGTTCGAGAAGCCAATTTTCACATTTCAATTTTCACACCATTTTATGGTAATTTTTAATTTGTATTTTATTTAAGTAATATAATTTGATGTTTTTTCCACAATTTAGAACTTCATTGTACTAAAATAACAATTTAATTTATCTGCACACTCTACCACTGATACCTGGTTTACACTCGCGTACGAGTGGCGAGACGCACTGCGGGACGAGCCACGAGACGAGTGTGAACAGGCGCGCCTCGCGCCTCGTCTCGTGATTTGCCTTGATTTTGAGGCTCGCGTCCGGAGCGAGACGACGAGGCGAGGCGCGAGGCGAGAGTGTAAATCAGGTACAACAATGTCATATCATGCATTAGTTCAAAAATTACATATAAGCTCAATCCCTTTCTAAACGCAGTTTGATAATATCCTATGTGTTATTCCAGGCGTTTAGTTTAGCCATCTACATATTAAAGTACATCTGAATTCGTGTAACCGTCGTAACGTGAAGTAGTAACAAACTCACAGACACATGCACACACACACAGGACACTCATAAACTATAGTTAAACTGTTTAAACCAGTCTTCAGCCGCGCGATACAGGGGACCGGGAGAGAGGCACAGGAGACGCGCTCGCCGCCCGCACCTCTCTCGACCCCCTTTGTGGTCTACCCGCGCGCCTCTGTACCCCGCGGCCGAGGACTCATCTAAACAGTTTAGCTATTCCTTAACTTCGCTCGCTTAAGAGGGTTTATACCTGCTGAGCTGGCAACGTTGCATTTTTGTTAGTTTTTCTCGATTATTCCATAAAAGTTGAATGAGAATTATAAATGTTTTGTATACAAATTGTTCTAATATATAAGTTTATGTGTCTACTGCAAAAATAATTCGTGATAGACTTTTATTTTCTTTAAAAACAAACAAATTATTACCTAACGGCTTTTAAAGAAAATAAAAGTCTTATCACGAATTATTATTGCAGGAGACACATTAACTTATATATTAGAACAATTTGTATACAAAACATTTTTAATTTTCATTCAATTTTTATGAAATAATCGAGAAAAACTAACAAAAATGCAACGTTGCCAGCTCAGCAGGTATAAACCCTCTTAAACAAAAATTCTGGTAGTCAAATTCAACCTCCGGAATTGCAGTTTGAAGCGGAACGGAGCCCTTTAGCCATTATGGTAAATAGCCACTGTATGGGGCTAAAAGAAATAGGTTAAGTTTGAAGATGCCATCATAAGAACGTTGAGTCTTCATTCTATATTAGAGATATCGACTATCGAGCATGAAAAGGCGTTAATACGTAAACGCTATCGCTTTGCTATCACTGTCGTCTTTTTCCGATATACGATGAAAGCCGTATATGACTAATTTGAAAAGCTGCCTAGCAATGTGGGACGATTATAGGCCGATGACGAGAACGCGGAGAAAACAATCACCGCCGTCCATGGACATCTATAACATAAGTAAAGTTACAATAGGGATGTTGACACCACCAATCACCTGACGTACTTTTTATGAGCTGTATTCCTCCCATAGAGTTTGAATGGCAATAGCAACATATGACGTCACTTGTTCGCATACTCAATTAACTAACTATTTATTTGTTTTAAAGCAACAAAAAATCAAATTTTGCAGTTAATCGAAAATTAATCTGGGTTTTAGGGCTAAAATAAAGCGTTTTTTTACTGGAGTCGTGTCTTGGAATTATTTTTTAATGGTGTCAACGTCCCTATTGCGTTGCCAGCCCTTAAGAAAAAATTAGACTCGTCTTTAATCATAATATCCTACGAAATTTTAACTGTTTTTGATTATTTTCTCATGCTACGTAAATTAAGCCCACGAGGGAATTTAATAGACCGAATGCTTCACGCGAGCGAAGAGTGGAAGAGTCCTTGGATATTTCTTCAGCTTTGGAGCAATGACAATTTAAGGACCAAATTTCCATGAACTAAAACCGTTTCAATTCGCTTCGGAGCAAAATGCACGAAACGCAAAATGTACACTACACGCAAAAACTAAATTATACGTAATTAACTGTAGGTATCAATAAATTTATTCTTATTTGCGACCACACTACACAACTCGGTAGCGGTCATTGCGATTTTTAATTGACGGACATTAGTCGGTTTTCGTAACACACGGAATAAGGCGGTTGAAACGCTTCAGAGCGCCCCCTGATTTTCGTAACACATGGGATGCGGCGGTTAAAACGCTTCAGAGCGCCCACTGATATTCGTAACACACGAGCGAGATACAGCGGGTGAAACGCTTCATAGCGTCCCCTGATTTTCGTAACACATGGGATGCGGCGGTTAAAACGCTTCAGAGCGCCCACTGATATTCGTAACACACGAGCGAGATACAGCGGGTGAAACGCTTCAGAGCGCCCGCTGATTTTCGTAACACATGGGATGCGGCGGTTAAAACGCTTCAGAGCGCCCACTGATATTCGTAACACACGAGCGAGATACAGCGGGTGAAACGCTTCAGAGCGCCCCCTGATTTTCGTAACACATGGGATGCGGCGGTTAAAACGCTTCAGAGCGCCCACTGATATTCGTAACACACGAGCGAGATACAGCGGGTGAAACGCTTCAGAGCGCCCGCTGATTTTCGTAACACATGGGATGCGGCGGTTAAAACGCTTCAGAGCGCCCACTGATATTCGTAACACACGAGCGAGATACAGCGGGTGAAACGCTTCAGAGCGCCTCCTGATTTTCGTAAGACATGGGATGCGGCGGTTGAAACGATTCAGAGCGCCCCCGATTTTCCTAACATACGGGATACGGCGGTTAAAACGCTTTAAAGCGCTCCTGATTTTCGGAACACATGGGATATGTCAGTTGGAACGCTTTCCTAACCTACGGGATACGGCGGTTGAAGCGCTTTAAAAAGCGCCCCTGTTTTTCCTAACAGACGGGATACGGCGATTGAAACGCTTCAGGCCCTATACTACGAAGCACAAAATTCGAACTTCGTTTCATGCCGTTCCGCTCACGCTAATGGTAACTCTTCGAATTTCGTAGTAACCGCCCTGAGCCCCTGATTTTCGTAACACACGGGATACGGCGATTGAAACGCTTCAAAGCCCCCAATCAAATTACACTTACGTAATGCGACCGGCACCATTGAAACGCGCATCATCTGGCTCCCCGCCAATCTCGAAACTGCTGATATTTTTATATATCCACAATGTCGTGGGCTGACCTAGCTGTACCGAAAGCGGGTTCTGTTTGCAACCCTTTGCACGACTAATGTCAAAAAGAAAAAAAAAAACTTCATAAATGCCCAATCAGTAATTTGCAGCCATAAAAATGTCCAACTGTTTAAAAACCCAACCAGATAAACGACCAGCTATATTAACGACCAGCCATAAAAAATATCCAACAATACATACCCATATACAAGGTGTCCCAGAAGTCGACGTCAAGGCGGAATCAAGTGATTCTCGTATGCCAATAATATCAGTTATAATAATAGTACATTACTGCAGCGGCCGCGAAATAGGGGATTGCCGGCCGAGTAGTTATAGATGGCCGAGTGTTAACGAGGCCATCTAGAGATACGAGGCCGGCAATCCCTGTTCGTGGCCAAGGCTTGTATAGAGTTTTTCTCAAACATGCATCATCATCATCACCACCACCGTCACCGCCATCATCATCATCATCACCATCACCATCAACATCAACATCCATCAACATCCATGAACATCCATCACCATCCATCAACATCCATCAACATCCATCAATATCCATCAACATCCATCAACATCCATCCATCCATCCATCCATCCATCCATCCATCCACGTTGACCACGTGGACCTATTAAACGTCATGGTGCTGTGTCACATAAAACAATAGACGATCACTTTGCTGGCCTTGGCCAGCAATGTTGTATGAAATTCCATTATTGACCTCTCGTCTAGCCGCACCTGCAACGTGACAGTTCGTGGCGTATTTTAAGGAACATAACGTCAATATTTCATAGCATGTTTGAGAAAAAAATATTTAATAAAATTATCATCCTGTGATAGTCTTTTCTTTCCTGTAGCTACAAATCTATACTGTTTATTTATTTATTTTTGTTACGTAATCCTGAATAATGATTATATATGAATCGTTGTTTAAAATTTAGAGCCAACTGTTTCAGATACGAAGAAAATGTCACTTTTTGCTCAACCAAGTTTTGAGAATTATTATTTCGCCTAGTTTTAACTGACTACTCAAACAGGTTTAGATGAAATTTGGTAACGAGATGGTTTAAAGACCATGGGAAGGAGATAGGATAGTTTTTGTCCCATAATATTGCAAAGTTCCCGAGGGAGTCGCGGGCAAAAGCTAGTGTTCTTATAAGTAAACATACGTGATACGCTTACAGAACAAGCTGACAACATGTTCTCAGCGCAGTGGCAACATACATACAGGTTTTATGTCCTTTTATGAAAGGTATTTAGGAGGTACGGTCGTCCCTTTCTTCGACGTAACTACATACTGTAATGAATTAAATAAATAAATAAACAAATAAATAACGTGAGACCAATCTAAAATTGTCGCCATTTTTTTACGCTTTGATTAATAACGTATCTACCTTTTAACATATCTAATACTTTACCCGCGACTCCCTCTGCCAAGAATTCGTTTATTGCTGTCCCGCGGGGACTATGCAAGTTTCCCGGATAAAAAGTATCCCTATGTTAATCTAGGTTATAACCGTTTCAGTATGACAGAGAAAAAAACATACCTACATAAAACTTTCACATTTATAATATCATTGTTTAATCAAAGCAAATTCGCCTGTATTTCGAGATAGATTACAGCCAAGGTCGCAAATATATGTACATTGCCAAGGCCGAAAATATTTGCATTTATAACTCTATGTCACTAACTTTAAGGTTGGTGTTCGCATATACTTGACGCGATGCCTGTATATTTAGATATTTATACCTTCGACTGTACACTCTAGGGCTTTTCAAGGCCAGAGTAAACCAGTGAGTTATCTTTTGTTTCAACTGAACTTTTTTTCATCAGGCGAGATAGAGGTTAATCTCTATCTATTCTATACATATAATAAATCTGTAACAAGTCGGTGTCTGTACATTGAAGATATTTGAGAAAAGCTGTCACTAGGGCTATTTATTATTGCAATAGAACCCGAAACAATGATTTTTAGAATTATTGTCTGTTTGTCTGTGCGTTTGTGCGCGCTAATCTCAGAAACGGCTTAACCTAGAAGGATGCGGTTTTCACTGATATGTTGGTATTTTCTTGGATTAAAGTTTAGTGTTTGTTTCATTTCAATCGGTTAACAAATAAGAAAGATACGTCTATTTTAAGAATTTATCGAAAAGTTTTTAGAAGAATTAATAAGCTGAAGAGTTTGTTTGTTTGTTGTTTGAACGCGCTAATCTCAGGAACTACTGCTCCGATTTGAAAAATTCTTTCAGTGTTAGATAGCCCATTTATCGAGGAAGGCTATAGGCTATATATCATCACGCTAACACCAATAGGAGCGGAGCGGAGCGGAAGAATGTTTCAAAATCAGGGGTTTTTGAAGTAAAACTTCTATAGGCACGCTTGACTTGGGAGTACGGTGCGGTGGTGAATGTGAACGCGGGTGTGCGGGGGGTTTGGGGGGGGGGGGGGGGGGTTGGGAGGGGGGTTTGCGGGGGCGAGACAAGGAGAGCCATAATAGATGAAAAAGCCAATTTGATAAAAAAAAATAAGCTGTTCAAATTACTAATTCACGCGGACGGAGTCGCGGGCAAAAGCTAGTACTATAATATAACTATAATGGATTTGTCACACTAGATGCGTTCTGCGGTCGCATTATGTATGAACAACATTGTCGGTCTCCATACATTGCGCGTGCGTGCGATCTGCCCGCGCCGACCGCACGGTCAGATCGCATATCTATACAAAATATATAGAGACCGAGGATGTTCATACATAATGCGGGCTGCGTTCAATTTGACCTGGCCGCGACCTCAGAACGCATCCAGTGTGACAAATCCTTTAAGGTTTAGGAACTTTACTAAATGTAAATGTAAACAAACATCAGCTGTCAATAGGACCAAAAATTATGGCGTCGGGTTAACCAGCCAAATGCAATATTTGTAATTGAATTTCACGCGTCACATTTTCGACGTACTCTTTAGTTAAGTCGCAGAATATGGAGCCTTTATAGTATAGGCGGATTATTGCAAAAAAAAGGCATTACAAGGCAAATAAAAGCTTGGAAAGGTATAATGGTAAATAAAACATATTATTCGAAGCATCAAACACATTTACTTTTCAGGTTGTTATTTAACTAAAATAAAATTATACAAATCGCTTGAAATAACAAACAATTAAATCACAGACGTAGTCTACGTATAAATAATTAAATTATATGCCTATCTATTACGAAGTCTTATGTTTCATAGCAAAATATTTAAAATGAAACCACGTGTCAGTAAATTTATATGTAGTTCAATTTTAAATAACACAATGTTAAACACAGTCATCGCTGTTAAAGCGACTTACAAAAGTCATAAACAACTTTTTAATTCCAAATGTATAAACTATGCAATAATAACTACATGATTAATATGAATAAGTCTGAAATTACTAGAAATATAAGGTAAATAAAAGAAAGAAAGAAATCTTTCTTTCTTTTTTTCTTCTTTCTTTCTTTAAAATATAAGGTAAATAAAAATAGAACTATAATAGTGAGTTTCGAATTTGGTCAATGATTTTCGCCTAATAGCCACTTTTACTGGCCAATTTATAATATCAGGCCAGTGAAATTCACGAATATTTAAAAAAAAATCTATCATTTTTGGCTTGACGGCAAGTCTTTTCAATTTTCCAAATGTGAATCTTATTTTGTAGAGTTGATAGTCTCACAAGTTTTTGACCAGATGCCAATGTGACAAATGACTTTTTGACGAAATGACAATCATCATTTCATTCTGAATTACTTAGTTGCTAACCGGTGTGTTATGGGTTGAGTTTCTGATGATTTAACAATTCAATTATTAAAAATCTAAGTGGGTATTTTTAACGCGTTCGCGTTATGATTTCTCCCGATAAACGAACAATATAGAACACAATACAGAAGATTTGTTCAACGTTTAAAAATAATCTGGAGATACATCTTAAAAATGCTAACAGTGAATAAACATTTACTATTTACAAACATTTCATTTGACAACATTCATAATTCATAATCTCAAAAAAAAGCAAAAACATCGAAAGTCAATGAACAAAAATTACCAAAATTGACATAATACCATCACTGACATGATGTTAAATAGTAAGAACAGTATTCGACAAAAGCATTACAAAACATCGATTCGTAATTTAATATTATATTCATAATTATAACAAATTGAACGTACATAAGAGCAGGTATTTCGCTGATACATTTCGTCAGTTTAAAAGATTTCTATTCACACTTATTAATTAATTAATACTTAATATATCAAGCCCAGACTTCACGCGTGATATTCATAATCATAACATGTTCTTTAATATCGAATAAGTTAAAACATGTTTTAATGAATCACGCGTATACCTCTATAACTCTCATAGAATTTCCTACACCAAAATCAGTCAAATTTCTAGCATTCTCAACATATGATAAAGAACTACTCGAAACAGTTTAGTTAGGGTCGGCCAAGAAAGTGATCAACTAGTTTTTTTTGACAAAAGTTTCTGTGAGATCTAAATATCGCTAAGGTTGACTTTTCTGAGTGAAGTCATTTGTCACTGTCAACATTTTACTGCAAGGGAAAATCGACCTCGTTGTATTATGACGTGAAAATGAACTTCAACCGTAGGTAGACCATATTTTTGGCCAACCCATCAATTACATTTTTCTATTTTTGGGACGAAAATGACACGTCTGAAATAACACCATTCGTGAAAAAAAACAAAAGATATTATAACTTACGACTTACTTCCACGTGTAAGCTTGGAGTCTACACATACAAAGAGTCTTGACTGACTGCCTGACTCATCTCATCAGCGCCAAACCCAAGCCCCTGTAGGCTAATTGTCTGACTTCCTCGCAATCGCCATCGCGTTCTTGTATGGGCTGACAATTGGTATCGGAAACAGCCAGCTGTCACAGCCATACAAAAACTGTCATTTCGATCCGATGCTGAGTATCGAAGAACTTACACAATTACCCTGCTTGTCCTAGAAGGCTGAAATTTTGCGTAGTTTATCCTTGTGGTGTACTTAGGTAAGGAATAAGGACTGTTTTGTTGAAATTTCCACGGGATACAAAGTTGTTTAGGCAACTTGCTTCTCAGACATTGCCTTTTGGTCATCTTGCTTTTAGACATCCTGCCTGTAGTGATCTTGCTTTGTAGACAAATCGCTCAAAACAGGATTTTATATTAGTGCATAAGATATAGAAGGATTATAACTACTTGCAACTTTGATACAACAAGCAGCCATCTTGACAGGTCTTAGTCGCTCGTGTTAGTAAACAGAAAGATAACTCTTTGACCGTATTCAAAATTGCTGAGATTGTTAAAACAGCATTTTTGATTTTGCTACATTTATTATCGATAAGCTTATGCACGCATGGTGCGATTTTCAGTTGTCATTTTTACCTCAACGATAGAAGAAATACTTTTAGAGCAAGACAGCGGACGGACTCTTCGATTAAACACTAACGCCGTGCATGGTACCGTATTAAGATAGTAAAGGAGCTACCTAGATGCGTAGTTTATTTATCTATCTAAACAGCGATCCGGGTGTCACCAACGGTGCTGGCTGAAAATCAACGCTGGGGTACTATAAACGCCTCAGCATTATGCTGAGCCAGTGTCCGATTTGCAACCGCAATGACGCATTATATCTTTAGCTTTCGTGTTGTCTTTTGTTTTGTAAAATATTGATGATGTGTCTTGTGTTGTTGTAAATAAATGTATTTTCTTTCTTTAGTTCATTCGACGCTGGATTAAACGACTCCAAATAAAAAATGTTTGTACATTTACTTGTAAAAGAGCCCTTAAGAGCCTTCTTATAGAAATAAACTTTTAATTTTGATTTTTTACATGCTAGCAGGCTTGTCTTTGGCTTGAACTTCAGAACCAGTATCTCAGAAGTTTATCCAGCTGTATTGCTCTAATAGTAGAGACACCGCATCGGCCCATTCGTTAACAGCACCGAGGTAACAAAACATCCAACTTAAGGCTTTACATTGGCACAATCGCCATTAAAATATCACATTATCTTAGAAATATTTACAACACGTAATGACGATTCACATGAAAAATTACCGACGCAAAGATGACGGCACTTTTGAGACACTAGGAAGCAAGTTCTCAGCTTCAAAATTTCTTTATTTTAATCGTGGTTAACACCAATCTACCGCTCTACATGAATTCATTCCTAATGCCTTGTTGTCTCACTCGGAATCACAATGACTTTCACGACTTTTCCTATCACTCACAAAAAGAGCACAGCACACATGAGACGACTATTTAAAGATAGATCCAACGAAAATAACCATTTGCCATCATAGTTTGTGACATTCCGTACAAAGAGACAGTGAGATCAAACAATGCAAACAAATCGAAATGGCTAGTCGCATACCAATTACATCCAACAGTTAATAATGACTTCTGCAATTAGGAAACAAGTGAAAGAGTCGAAGAATCGGACCCTAACCTTCTACCATATCCAAAGACTTCAGAAATGGCTGACCAACTGATCATTCATAACACCAGAGTAAATAGAGCAAAAGAGCAGGTTAATAATTCGTAGTAATCATATTTATAACTTTGCAACCTTGAAAATAATGCACTTTGCCCTTGCAGCATTTTGTATTAACATTTAAGCTGTAATGACGTGTAATTTGTAATAATAATTAACAGAAATGACCGCAGAAGAACCGCTTTAAGGGTATTAACCTTTTGCAACAAAAGCTGACTCAAAGGATACCTAATATGAAAAGAAGGCCAAATAACTGATTATTTTATTTACATAACAACAATGCAAGTTTCAAATGACCGGCGTTTCTGAAAATTCTTCCTTGAATATTGTAAACCAAATAAAAGAGCGAAGAAAACGTGTTTATTAAATAAATTTCACCGATTGGGTTCCACGCGACGGGCACCTGAGCAGTGGCAGACCAAAACGGAGATGGGGGGTGACTTGGACCGTTTTGACCCATTTTGCGGGATTTTGCGAGAGACAGAGAAGGGTGGAAAGAAAAAGTGGAGACCTTTGCCCAGCAGCGGGATATCCATTAGGCTAATTAAAAAAAATAACTGTTACCCGCGATTTAGTCTAGCCATCTTTTTAAAAGCTTTTTATTAGCTTGCAGTGTTACATGTAAATTATGTATGTACGGTTCAAATCTTGGAAGTTGAATTTGACCCACTTCCAGTGGTCGCATCAATTTGAAATTTAGTATACATAAGTAGGTTGGATGACAATGCAAGTACAGTCAACAAAAATTACAGTCAGCGAAAGAGCTTGCATTGAAAATGTTTTTTTTTACAAAAACTTTTTATTTTTCCACGGCGATACCGTAGAATATATATAGTTCGAAGACTTCAAAAATATTGTAATTGCAAAGTGGCATACTTTCTAAAAGTCTTTACAGTCAAGGAATTTAATTCCCTACCCATTTCGTAAAAATGTCGTGTAATATTCGCAATGCATTAAGGTCGAAATGTCAAATGGAACACGTCAAAACAACATCGTTGCTAGCTCTTATGGTGACAGTTTGCCGTACGATATTCAAACTTAGGTGGGTTGGAATAGTAGATTGTTTAACAAGGGAGGAAAATAACCAATATCACACGAGGTTACTTGGCACCCGAGCACAGCGAGGGTGCCAATATTCCGAGGGTGATATTGGTGTTTTTCCCGAGTTAAACACTCTGCTTTTCATTTCGACTACAAGGAAAGTAAGAAAATATAAGTATAAATAAAAATGTCTAAATTGGTCAATATGATCGTTGTAAAATATTTCAATGGAGTTTATTGTTAAGGAATAATTGATTTAACAAAATTTAGAATGTTCAATATATTAATCAATGAAAACAGTAGATAAATTAGGTATTTTAGTAAATTTATTTATAAAATATGTACTTAAGTAACCAATTAGGCTGTGTGGACAATAACATTGTCGTTTACCGTGTTTTTTTCTTAACATTTTCTAACTTTTCTGGTTTAAGTCACTAAATAAGAAACTAATGTAAATTAATAATTTAATTTAATAATATTTTACTGGCATTATAAAATTTGTAATATAACTAATTAAGAAAAAAAAACTCAATACTTAATTATTCCATGTATTTATGCTGTAATGCTTGGCTGAATGCGTATGTGTTCCATTGACAGCCAATGCCTTTATTTTTTTTAATTCATTTCTACCTTTGGGAAGAAAATAATAGTTATCCTCCCGTATGTCAGATATGATTTGCCTCACTTTCCGAGTATGAGTGATGAAAATTAAATTCCTTGACTGTACATACGGCTCAATCAACACGGCAACAGATCAGTGATCAGTGGCCCTCCTCGAGTTGTTGATATTCATGGAAGGTGATGACCATTTCCCATCGGATGCTCCGTTTGCTGGTTTGCCTTCCTCTCATACATAATAAAGAAAGAAAAAGAACTCAAAAACTCCGCCTCGCTCTTTCGCGTTACACAAATAAAGGTGACTTTGAAACCTACTCTGTCAAAAAAAGCTCCCAAACTGCATTGTACCCAGCTGGCGCATTTTAGCCAAAACGTTTTTACATCCTAAAACTGGTTTGGTCACTCAGCCACATTATGTAAGCTGTTATTCCTGTCGAGTTATTCATTGAGTGCAATTAAAGTGAGACTAGCGCCGTGTTTAATTTTGACAACTAAGACTGGTTTTAGCAAATGATTCATGCGGTCATCATCATCTTCATTTCAGCCGTAGGACGTCCACTGCTGGACATAGGCCTCCCTTTTGGGTGTAGTTGCAATAGAGAGATCTCTCTCCAGGCAGATGTTATGCCTGGGGACCGAAGTCCAATGGATGAAAGTTGGAAGTTGTATTTATGCAGCCGAGTTGAGAAACTTCGACAGCGTGATGTAGGATTGTAGTAATTAGTTCCTTATGTGATGACTAGATGGCGCTAGTAGTCGCTACATCAGCCCCCCTTTTAGACCGGAGGTCGATACGAATTGCAGTGGAGTGCAGTCTGTGCGTCATGTGGGCGCTTGCAAGGGCCAGTCGCTCAGAGCCTCGTCGGCGAGCATTGTTGTTCCTCTGCTACTTGTAGATGCATGCCTGTTGCGTGACTGCTCGGAGCCTTGTTGGCGAGCGTTGGTTGATTGATTGGCAAGTGGAGTAGTGGGAGGAGGATTTTGCGAACTGTAGACACCAGGCAGATAATAGATACATGCTAATGGTGCACAGTGCGGTGAGTATGGCTTGCTGTGAGACTGCGTCATCGTTTTGTGTGTCTGAAGGTTGCGATTTTTGTCCAATGTCGTGGGTCACCAATTTGGGGGTAGTTGTAATAGAGAGATCTCTCTCCAGGCAGATGTTATGCCTGGGGACCGAAGTCCAATGGATGAAAGTTGGAAGTTGTATTTATGCAGCCGAGTTGAGAAACTTCGATAGCGTGATGTAGGATTGTAGTAATTAGTTCCTTATGTGATGACTAGATGGCGCTAGTAGTCGCTACACCCTCATCGACGCCCAATCATTACGGTTGGAAGCGACTTCAGCAAATCGTCCGTCCAACTCGTTGGTGGACGTCCCACGCTGCGCTTGCCAGTCCGTGGTCTCCACTCGAGAACTTTTGGGCCCCAACGGCGATCTGTCAACCATTCTTCTGTGTCTGCCATTTCAACGAGACAGTAACGAAACAGATGTGTATGTTCTACCATTTATCCAGTTGATACAAACATCAATCAAAATATTTTTAGGTTAAGTCAAGGAATTCCAGCTATATATTACGTCTCATTTCAAGGCACAGACCTCAGATTGCCCGTAGTTCTCACGTGGGCCCAGTGCGGATTGGGAACTTTACACACACCATTCAATTTCTTCGTAGCTGTGGGCAATAGTCAAGATTTTCCTTCAAAGCTCACGGTAAGTTTCAAATGTATTTCTCACGTGAATTCCGGGAAACTCAGGTGCGATCTCGGGCTCAAACCCACGCACGACCCTCCGTTTGAGAGGCCATGGGTTAAACAAGGTCCACGACTTTTACGGCAAAGGTTAAGGAAGGGTATATACATAATAATTTAAACAATCTAGTTAAAGCATTATAAAGTCAGAATTAAACTGCTGTTCTATAATATTAATAACTATTAATTGAAATTTTTAAAAACCCCCAACGCAATTTGGTCACACATGTTTGAAAATAAAGTAAATGTCCATTATGCGTCTAAGATCCCTTCCGCAGCTAACAAAAATGCTGATAAATTTAAAACGGCTGAACCAATTTCGACGAAACATGTCTAAGAACCATCGCCAAGAAACCAGCTTTCAAATAAAAAAAACCGCATCCAAATCGGTTCACCCGTTTTGGAGCTATGATGCCTCAGAGTGACCCACACACATGACGGTCAAACTTATAGCACCCCTCTTTTTGTGTCGGGACATCGAGAGTTAATGAAACACCGTTAAACTCTTTCCATTAACTAAACGATGGTATAGCAAATTATCTTACTAGTTAAGTATGAAGTATCTTTTTCTATTTATTTTTTTTTATTTTCTTCAACTTCATTTTTTTATTACTTTTACGGTCATCCCGTGAAACCATATATTTCAAACTAAATACAAACTGAAATAACAGACTGAAGTGTACGATGTATGGGAAAGATTCGTCGCTAACTTCTAGACCAGTGATGGTGTAGGGGTAAGCACGCAGCACGGAACGCTGAGGACCTGGGTTCGATTCCCAGCATTGGTCTTTTTTCTGGGGTTTTTTCTGTGCATCTATATTTCAGTTTGTATTTAGTTTGATGATTGTAGTTTATAACATAACTACCTATGTTTAGTCAACCGCGTCCTACGCGTTGAATCATACAGTATATTTACGGAGAGATGTAACCATATATATTTATATTTCCATCTCGCTTTAACGCATCTATAGGTATATCGGCTGACGTTGGCTTAACGGTACGTGTAAGTATAGTAAGTATAGCGCAGGGGTATCTAAATTATACGACCTAACTTCTACTGTTTGCTGACTAGGCTTTTTACGATTTAGGAATTACATAGTCAGTATTTTTCATAAACATGGTTCTGCAAGCTCCAACCGGTCACCCGGTCGCTTCCAACCGTAATGATTGGGCGTCAATGAGAGAGTCACATGTCCATCAGTGGACGTCCTACGGCTGAAATGATGATGATGATAATTCTGCAAAAATATGTAACTTTTTACCATGACATGATGAAGCAATGGTTGCAATCGACCAAACATCCACCTTAGGTAAAAAGGTCTTTAGGATAGACAATGAAAGGCAAAAAATTACAACCTACGCCTCCTCGGTCCCAAATTTGGAGGTACAATGCAAACAATAGTTAGAACAATAAAATCTAGGTCACCTTTATAATACAATCACGCCTCCTTAACTTTCTGCTTAAAATAAAAACAGGCCAATAAACATTACGAGATAATAGTATAAACGCCTAGCTGCCAAATCATTCCATTCGAACAGGATTCAAATAATCACGGCAAAAATAAGAGGAAGCGACAAACAATCACAGTAAGCCGTGGGTAGTGGGTATGTCCCGCTTCAGATAAGGCGTGCAATTTTATGACAGCCAGACAGACAACCATATCTATTAACGATGCACGCACTGCATTGTCGATGTCGATTCACTTTCGAAACTAAGTCGTTAACTTTTTTAACCCCCGACACAAAAAGAGGGGTGTTATAAGTTTGACAGCTATGTGTGTGTGTCTGTCTGTCTGTCTGTGGCATCATAGCTCTTAGACGGGTAAACCGATTTGGATGCGGTTTTTTTTTTAATAGAAGCAGGTTTCTTGGCGATGGTTCTTAGATATGTTTCATCAAAATCGGTTCAGTCGTTTCAAAGTTATCAGCTCTTTTGTTAGCTGCGGAAGGGATCTTAGACGCATAATGGGCATTGACTTAATGTTCAAACATACGAGTGACATAATTGCGTTGGGGGTTTTTGAAAATTTTAATTTATAGTTATTGCATATTCAATGTGAACATGAAATTTATAGCATACTTACTGTTGCTTACTATTAAGTGACAAACATTTCTCACCCAAACTTCAACAAAAAAAAAAATTTTTATCTATTCGTTTGGTTTCCTATCAGGCTATCAGCCAATTCTATCAGCAAAATGTGTCGCACATCATTTAAGACCGTAAGTGACACCAGAAAAGCCCAACATGTGTGTATTCTGCGAAGCATCTAAAAAAACGTTAATGTCTTTTGCAAACACATAAAATACATTGTAAAACTTAGGACAAATTACGTAAATGCGGTTTTCAAAGAGGAACTGTTCACAACAAAATAATCAAATGTTTTTAGGGTTCTGCAACTCGAAAGGAAAAAGCGGAACCCTTATAGGATCACTTTGTTGTCCGTCCGTCTGTCCGTCCGTCTGTCTGTCAATACCCTTTTTCTCAGGAACGCGTGGAGGAATCAAGCTGAAATTTATATAAAATACTCAGGTCTACGGTCCCTTGGAGCTGTGAAAAAATCAAACTTCTAAACCAGCGCAATCAAAAGATACAGCCGTTTATGCCGCTAATTTCCGCAAATTTTCGAAACTCGCAAGGGAATCAAAACCTACAGGGTACTTCCCGTGAACTCAGAATCTTGAAATTTGGTACGAAGCAACGTATTATAGCACAGATAAAGGAAAAATTGCGAAAAGCATAAATTTTTAACGCAATCAAAAGATAAAGCCTTTTGTGCCGCAAATTTCCGCAAATTATCGACACTCGCAAGGGAATCAAAACCTACAGGGTACTTCCCGTGAACTCAGAATCTTGAAATTTGGAACGAAGCAAGGTCTTATAGCACAGATAAAGGAAAAATTGCGAAAAGTATACATTTTTTTGACTGTCTGTCTATATCAGTAACCAATCTACAATGATCACACACTGCGCACATTTTGCTTAGGAGCAGGGGTCTGCTAAGACTGGATGTCATAGATACATATAAATTTGTACGGAACCCTCGGTGCGCGAGTCCGACTCGCACTTGGCCGGTTTTATTTTCAGTGTTCTAAATCTAAATACATTATAGTATTACACTAGGTTTTTCCAGTATTACTGTTATTTCATGTAAAGACAATTAATTCAACTTTATGTTATTTTTTTATCAACAACAATCTGGCCGTTTTGAAGTCTAGGGTAAATGAGCATTTACTAGGCAAGCGTACTCCGTCGTAGACCTAATCTTAGCTTTCCATCAGGCGTGATTATAGTCAAACGCAAGCAATGCATAAAAAAAGGTTCCTTATTTTTCGAGAATAAGGGCATGATCATACATTTTACACCTTGACAGTTTTTAGGCAGTTACATGACACCTCGAATTAAGAGGACAGAATAGTCTATTGTGTCAATTATGTTAGGAAGGTCAGGCGGTCAAGGGTGAGCGTAAATCGGATATGGTTCGATCGTTACCGTAATTTGGAGGTCGAACAGATCACGATAAGGTGTTAGAAACAGTTAAACCGGTGGTGTGTTAAATAAAAATAGGTTAGGTAAGTCTAGCCAAGTGGTTTGACCTATGGCCTTTCAAGCAGAGGCACGTCGGTCGATCCCGGGCTGTAACGTCATATTTGAAATTTACCATGAGCTACACAAAAACCGCCAAGCCAAACCAAGCTCAGATGGTTGGACGGCGTCGAACAGGACTCCAAGAGTTTATGGTTTATTAGAACAAAATTGCTTAATGCCTATAACTAATTTGACTAAATTTCAAATGATTATGATCCCATAATGCCTAAATATCAAATTGACGCATTATTAAAATGAACGAAAGTCATAATGGCTTTGACCGAAAACGTCCTATTCCCGAAATGACTAAATATTGATATGTTAGGTAGGTGCATTTCCTTCAAACACCGGAAAGGCAAAATATCACGGTCTCTTTTGACAACCTAACTTTTTTTTACAAGCTTTTATCTAGTTTAACTGTCATGATAACTGTTAATATTTAGGTATTTTGGGATTAGGTTGTTTTGGGATGAAGGTGTAGTGATGTTTAGTTATTATGAGACAATGACATTTTAAAATTAAGTCGTATTATAAATACGGTGTTTTGAGAAAAAAATATAGGTATTTTGGGATTCAGCCATTTTGACACCAAGTAATTTTGAGATCTGGGTATGTTGGTAATAGGGTATAACGAAATCAAGGTAAAATGAGACCTAAACGACCATGAACCTAGGGGTGATAAGTTGGAGAAGGGAGCCTTATGGCCGGCGCCCACTGACGGCATGGCACGGCGTGGCATTTTATTACTGTCTATTTTATTATTTCAATGAGTTTAGAATTCATGTTACTTTATTTCGAGACCACGATGCCGCGACGCCCTGAGGGCCGATGCCACGCATAACCAATAAAGTAACATGAATTCTAAACTCATTGAAATAAGATTCAAAATAACTTGATAGTAATAAAATGCCACGCCGTGCCATGCCGTCAGTGGGCACCGGCCCTTAGATGATGATACAAAAACCTGCATACACCTGCGACGAAATTTAGTGGTGTGTGTGAAGTTCCCAATCCGCACTGGGCCCGCGTGGGAACTACGGGCAATCTGAAGTCTGTGCCTTGAAATGGGACGTATTATATAGCTGGAATTCCTTGACTTAACCTAAAAATATTTTGATTGATGTTTGTATCAACTGGATAAATTGTAGAACATACACATCTGTTTTTAACTTTTTTGTCATGAATCTTTTATTGTCTCGTTGAAATGGCAAAGGGCAGACCATATAACACGCAGAACAGATGGCCGTTGGGGTCCAAATGTTCTCGAATGGAGACCACGGACTGGCAAGCGCAGCGTGGGACGTCCACCAACGAGATGGACTTGGTGAAGAAGGCCGCAGGTTCAGGTTGGATGCAAGTAGCTTCCAACCGTAATGATTGGGCGTCAATGCGAGGCCTATGTCCAGCAGTGCACGTCCTACGGCTGAAATGATTATGATAAGGCTAAAGAACAAATGACCTCAAAGGTCTGAGTCAGCAACAGCGTTCAATAAATAATAGTACTTTAAACCTTAAGACCATGCGAAGATAAAAAATGAATATCGAACAGTGAAACCGATAAAATGTCAATAAAACGCTCGGTAGAGCCGTCACAGACGTACCATGCCAACTGAAGTATAACTGCAAACAGCCATACATTTTCCATTGTATAGTTGACCGAGTATAAGTACTTTACCATTTTTTATGAAAGTTCCTACATCAAAATAAAAACAATAAGGCCCATTGTCCCATTGATTTATGAGTGAAAATAGCCTTTAATGTTTCCAGCCGTACAAATGACGTTGAACCTTTAAGGCAGGTTTATACAGGGTCAGTAACTGACTTCGAATTCGAGACAAGTCAGCGCTGACCCGAGAAATACCCAATGTAAATTGATTTGAAGTCAGTACAGTGGTGGGGGTCAGCGCTGACTTTCAATTTACATTGGGTATTTCTCAAGTCAGCGCTGACTTGTCTCGAATTCGAAATCAGTTACTGACCCTGTATAAACCTGCCTTTAGGGCCACTTGCACAGTTCAGGGTTAAAAAATTAAATCGGTAACCCTGGGTTAAGAATGACAGTTCCATACATTTTGACACTTGTTAACCCTGGGTTAGCAGTTAACTCGGAATTAAGTAGCTGACCCAGGTCCGCGCAAGCCGGCCTAAGGCGGTAAAGGAATTGGTCTACTATACTCGACAAAACTGCAAGCAAACTGTACCTCTACAGCGCCTCTAGCGGTCACTTACGGAAGTACAATTCTCCATACAAATCATTTACGCCGTCGCTAGCGAGTACGGTCACTGTAAACTAGTGTAACTCATGGTAGAGGTACTGCCCGGTTGTCTAGCTGTGCGATTAAGACCCCGTTTACGCGGCGTCAAGTTCCGTCGGATCTACTATCAGATTTTGTGAAACCTGATAGTGTTTTCACATGGCTCTGTCCGGTGTTTTATGACCCTCCGATCGTGTAAAACCGGATTCCGTATGGTTAAACTATTCAGTTTATTGCGGGGTTGAGCCGTCTCTCACTATCATTGGACGCCAGGGGCGTGAACAATCTCGCTATAATATACAGGTATCATCACCAAAGACGCCATGGAAATTGAAGATTCTGGAAGTACGGTATTGAATACTGTTGCCGTTAAATCTTATCGAACGACCGGACAGATTTGTAGTCGCAAGGTCCGATGACATATTTCGCGGAATCCGTTTTACTGCCGGATCACGTAACACATTCATTGAAATACTGTTACCACTAAATCGGATCCTACAAACGGTTCCACCACTTCACCAGTTTCACCTTATATTTATATCTATTGTCTGTCAATAGTCATTGCATTTGTTTCCCCAAAGAATCGGATGTCTCCGAGTGAACGTGGTCTCTAATGTATGGACAGTGCACAGAAGCAGTTAGAATGCAGTCTCGTTGCGGCCCTTAGGGATTTCGCTCGTTGCAAGATTTAAAATGCAGCTGAGGTTACTTCGGTTCAGAAATACCTACAGAACTAGTAGTAAGAGGAATTTAAATGTCAAGCGAGGTAAAAACCTGCGTGTGGCGTTGTATGTAATTCTCAGACGAATGGACCGATTCGAATGCAGTTCGTAATAGCAAGGATGATACAGACTGGATTGGCAGTCGCCATAGTACGGATCGGCCGCGGTTTTTGTAGTTCGATTATTAAATCTAGATGGCGCTGAAATATAGCCAGAGGCTTTGAAGGCAAAACAATAAGACTACAGATGTTTCATATCATATTACTACAAATGTATTATTTTTCAAAAATATTGCATAATAATACATTTGCAGTGATATGAAATATCTGTTTTCTTATTGTTTTGCCTTCAAAGCCTCTGGCTATCTTTCAGCGCCATCTATATTTAATAATCGGACTACAAAAACCGCGGCCGATCCTTACTACAGCGACTGCCAATCCAGTCTATATCATCCTTGGTAATAGAAACCTAGCTATTCTACGTTGAAGTTCAATCGTTTTTAACATAATGCACTTTGAAATGGAAATATGGGAGGTTTCCCTTTTTTTGTAGTAGCAGTTACGGAGGGACCTTCCGGCCGCAACATAAAAACAACTGAATTTTCCATTGCAGTCAGGAAAACCGCACGCTAACCTACGATCGAAACATATGGACAGTTGACAATTATAGTTATTGAGCATACTTTTTTAAAACTACATATTGCCGACGTATAATTTATGGACCTTGAACATGTTAAAACAAAGAGAGAGAAAGGTTAAAGTGCAGCAGTGGACCGACACAGGCTGATGATGATGATTATAATATAAGGAAAGTAGCAGATAAATAGATATATTTACTGCATATTATTAAGAAGGAATTAGCACAAATCAAATGGTAGACTAGCGCCGGCAGTAAGGCCGGTATTATCCGAGTCGAGACCGAGACCAATTTGTGACAATTTGGCCACATTTCTTTTCCACATTTTTGTTGTAACTCTTGTAATATAAATAATAAATGTTTTTATTTCTTTCTTTTTGCAAAATTAAGTCTATCTTACACGATAACTTTACTCCTGTTACCATTGAATGAATTTTTCTGCAAATTAATTAGGTACACATAACAATGTGAGTAATAATGTGGCGGCAATTAATTAGGTGTGGTTGATTCTCATTATTCCGTTCATTTTTTTTCTTTAACTATGACCAGGGATGACGACTTTCTAAGTTTCTACTGTAGGTACTAAACGCTGTTTCTTTACTACAGCTCTAGGAACCGAAAGTAGGTGAGCGTAAGAGGTGTGGTAGGTATGACTAGTCTATATATACAAAAGAAGAAACTGACTGACTGACTGACTGACTGACTGACTGACATATCAACGCACAGCCCAAACCACTGGGCCTAGAGATTCCAAATTTGGCATGTAGATTCCTTATAAGGTTCTAGGGGTGCACTAAGAAAGGATTTTTCAAAATTCACTCCCTAAGGGGGTGAAACGGGGGTCCAAAGTTTGTATGGGGAAACAAGATAGTTCGACTATTTTATTCGAAACTTCACAGAATTACTCCGAATAATGAATGAGTAAACAAGTGTTTCAGGTTTTTTGAGAATTCAACCCCTAAAAGGGGGGAAAGGGTAACAAAGTCTGAAAATCAACATGGGTGTTGTTTCTGTGGTTTGCTGTGTGGGTTGCTGGTTATGAAAACAACAACGGTTTTAAAATCCGACGTGGCAGACGTAAAATACCATCTCCCTGGATGGGGTGCGATGGGGTTGAAATATCTAAATAAACTAAATGACTGTTGATATATCAACGCACAGTCCAAACCACTGGACCTAGAGACTTGAAATTTTGCACATAGATACCTTATACAATGTAGGCATCCACTAAGGAAGGATTTCTGGGAATTCCCACGGGAAAGGGAAAAAACGGGATTTGTATATTCGATTCCGAGTGACCCTATCTCAGTAACTATAATAACTACTCTTCAAATTTGATACACAAGTAGGTATTACATTATTTAAAACATTAATTTCAGGATTTTTCAAATTTCCCACGGGATAAGGAAAAAATGGGATTTATATATTTAGTTCAACGGGATCCTATGAACTATAATTACTAGACTCTTCAAATTTGGCATAGAAGTAGGTAATTATAATAGTAAAAAACAGGTTTAAGGATTTTCGGAAATTCCCACGGGATAAGGAAAAAACGGGATTTTTCGTTTTACTGGTCGTAGAAAGCCGAAATTCGGCATGTAGGTTGCTTGGGGAGTGTATATGAGCATTGAGAGAGGACTTTCCCAAATTTCCACGGGAACGGAAAAAACGGGATTTTTCGTTTTACTGGTCGTAGAAAGCTGAAATTCGGCATGTAGGTCGTTTGGGTAGTGTAGAGGAGCATTAAGAGAGGACTTTCCAAAATTCCCACGGGAACGGTAAAAACGGGATTTTTCGTTTTACTGGTCATAGAAAGCTGAAATTTGGCAAGTGGGTTTCTTGGGAAGTGTAGAGCTGGATTGAGAGGGGACTTTCCAAAATTCCCACGGGAACGGGAAAACCGGGATTTTTCGTTTTACTGGTCATAGAAAGCTGAAATTTGGCAAGTGGGTTCCTTGGGGAGTGTAGGGGAGCATTAAGAAAACATTTCCCGAAATTCTTACGGGAACGGGAAAAAATGGGATTTTGCGTTTTACTGATTGTAGAAAGCTAAAATTTCAAAATTCATAAGTTTATACTGTAAGTAGGCCGCAAAGGGCACTTTAACCGACTTCTAAAAAAGGAGGAGGTTATGCATTCCACTTTATGTATTTTTTATGTAGGTATGTTCACCGATTTCTCGGTCAATTGTGGACCTGCTTGCTTGCTTGCTTGATATCTTGGTTCTTTGTAACGACCGCTTTAGCCTAGTTGGTAGTGACCCTGCCTACGAAGCAAGAGGTCCTGGGTTCAAATCCCGGTAAGGGCATTTATTTGTGTGATGAGCACGAATATTTGTTCCTGAGTTATGGATGTTTTCTATGTATTTAAGTATTTATTTATCTATATAAGTATGCTTATCGTCGTCTAGTACCCATAGTACAAGCTTTGCTTAGTTTGGGACTAGGTCGATTTGTGTAAGATTGTCCCCTAATATTTTTTTTTTTTTTATTATTTTTTTTGGAATACTCATAGTACACGCGAGCGAAGCCGCGGGCAAAAGCTAGTATTTAATAAAACATACGATAAGAATACATACAAATATGCATTACAGCATATCTGAACGTCTGTCGCAACGGGATAGCTTTCATGTGAATCATCATAACGAAACAATTCGTACTACCAATAGTACCAATGTTACCAATCCCAAATTCCATCCATTCGTTAATTCAAAAAACTAGAGATCTGAACTATCTAACCTTAAAACTAATTAAGTTTGGCAATATTGAATAACGTAACGAACTTGAAACTAACAAATCATAATCCGTCGGCACCGTTTATGACGTAGGATTGTATCGTGTCCACCAAGTATTCAGAAGTGCCGACAGCGATAACCAAACACAAGTAACCGCTGTAGTGCACCGCCTTCAAGAATGCCCAGGTCTTATCACAGAAAATAGCCAAAGAGAGCAAATGCAGGTAGCTGTGGGGATTCACTATCCTCCACAAACTAGAAGCGAAAAAAAAGATGCCAGATTTAAACATTGTCTCTCTTCTCGCCAACTCATATTCTGGAGAATTCTCAAGCAATTCCTGATATATATCGATGTATCGATTCCAAGCCAGAGAAGAGAGCAACATTTGACCAGAAAACAGGCCTAGCACTTGAACTATACGTTGAAAGGTCACTTTGGTTTTATAAGAAATTCCGATCTCTGCTGTATGGTCCTTTTCTATGTCCTCGCTCGTATTTATTTCTTTCAGTTGATGGTAAGGTAGGGTGCTAACTGGAGTATCTTTGTAGCCCCGTCTAGGAGGATTGTTTTTAAGGTAGATAAGTATACCAATCATCATGGCCACAACGCCTATTAAATCGCAAATACCGTCGACCCAGAAACCTACCGAGCCCACTAAAGACCTCTCTCCCTTGATATTTGTCCTTTCCCTAGCGACGTGACCGTCTAGATCGTCTAGAAACATTCGAATTTGAAACAAAACGACCGCGAAACGACGGGCGGCCAAACTCTGGCAGGTAAGAAGCTTAGCACCAATCAGAGCAACAAACACGTGAAAGAAAGATATCATATTCGGAGTTATAAACAGCATTCGTTGCGAAATTCCGAGCGCTATGTCGACGATCGCACAAAAAGGCCCGTAAATGTAATGGTTAATATGATCTATCATTAAAGCTTTAACTGTTGGATGGCATAAAGGATTAATACTACACGGCACCCACAAAACGTCCTCATAATTTGAATCTTTCTTTAAAATAGACTTGTGCGTTGAGCTGTCGCTAGTGTTTTCTCCTGAACTCCCGAAATTGTCGAGCCTGTAGTTCTGTATGCGCAAAAACAGGAATGTGTCCATGTAAATGCAATAGATAAATGTAACTAGGAGAAGAAATGTGAGCACTTTGCTCGCTGTGGATGATGGCCACATCATTGTGAGTCTGCCAAGGTGAAGGCTTATAAACTATTAATAAAAACGTAGGGTTTCTCAGTTTCCCCGCGAACACTTTCAATTGCTAGTTGTTATTCTATGGGCCGTCGCGTTGGTGTAAACGAGGCCGCCTATTTTAGAATGAAAAAATACATCTGCGCGGATAGAATGTTATGAAATACCACCGTCGTTCTTTTTATAAACAGCACTGTAATATTTACTTAGAGCTACTCAAACACCTGAGTCGTAATCGCAATAACAGTTAAACAGTTATTAATATCAGAGGTAAGGCTATTGATTTGTACGTTGTTAAATCTCGTATATTTCTTGATACAGCCGCCGCATTCCATGGACCGTGTCTCGAACAAAAACAGCACGATTGTGTTATACCATTTTTTCACTTCATACACTGCCAAGCGGCCGTGAAACATTTACATTTCACAGAATTGAAAACCGGAGCTTTGTTTTGTAAAATCGATGCACTGTTCGCATTGTTATCAAAACACCACACTTGTAAATTATTTTTACACTGCCGCCACCAGTAACAAAGGCAACACTTCACTTGTTTGCCAATCAGTTCATCGTAAACAGTAGGTTTTTATACATGACCAGGGAGGGGTGTTTAAAACGGTTTGTGTTTTATCACTCGCGAGCTTGATTTCGAGTCCAGGCATGCGTGCGCATTGGAGGCGCGTAACGGAATGACGTTAGCGGGCGAAAATGGCCGCCGTTCCCGCCAAAATATAATGCCATCATAAAGAAAGCAACCTTGTCTTAGCGCACCACAGTACAGTTTAAGGTGACGCGTTTTTAGGAATGTCAGATGTTTTTAGATAAAGGGTGGAGTGATCATTGTGTGATCTTGTATTTGTAATTATAATTTATAGTATAAATCTTCCCAGGTGAATTTTTCGCTTCGAGCCCTCATCTTTCAAAACAAACGGTATCGACATAGTATTAAGGTTCAAATTTAATGTAATGGCTCGAAGCGAAAAATTCACCTGGGAAGATTTATACCATACTTTTAACTGAGCAAAGTTTGAACATTCTGGTTGATAACAGATGTTAGAATAACTCATAAATAGTCATAGCAATTGTTTTTGTGTTATTCAGTAGCGGCCATATATAAACAAACAAACACCTAATTAAATTGTTGGTTACACATAAATATTTTTATGAAAGAAAAACTGCTACATCATCTCAATTTGTTATAGTTTGGTTAATTTTGGATAGTTTCTTTTTTTTCTTTCTAAACTCCAGAATAGGTAAAATGGAGGCTCGCCAAACAGATCGGTCCCGTTCCAGCCGCATCCAACGCGATCCCGCAACCTTAACCAGGTCGTCGCTCCATCTTGTTGCAGGCCTACCTACACTGCGCCTTCCGGTCCGTGGACGCCACTCGAGAACCTTATTGCCCCATCAGCCGTCAGTTCTACGAGCGATGTGCCCTGCCCACTGGCACTTGAGTCTGGCGATTCTTCAAGCTATGTCGGTGACTTTAGTTCTTGTGCAGATTTCATCATTTCTAATGTGATCCCGCAGAGAAACTCCAAGCATAGTCCTCTGAGTGACTGTGAGCTTTCTTATGTCAGTGCCATAAGTCATTACTGGCAACACACACTGGTCAAATAATTTTGAATTGAGACATAGACGCAGTGTAGGTAGGCAACAAGATGGAGCGACGACCTGGTTAAGGTTGCGGGAACGCGTTGGATGCTGATGGCACGGGACCAATATGTTTGGCGAGCGTTGGGGAGGCCTATTTTCAGCAGTGGATGTCTGTGTTCTGTATTTGGTAGGTCTGAGTATTCTCAGCCTATAGCCTACAACCTATTGGTTGTAGGCTATTTTTTATACCCCTATTCTTCGCTGATGGAGTCACAAGCAATAGCTAGTACTGATATATAAACATACATCGTTATCGCGGGTGATAAACGATTTGACAGTACAGAAAGATTATGACAAACAAGCAATAACAGACGTGAAACTCATTTTTTTTTTTTTCTGATTTTTGTCGAGGCTTTTAACACTCCAGGTGATCATGTCAGCCTCATGGGTGCTTACACAATTCCCTATTCAAGGGACCTATCAATAAAATGGTAAATGCCGATTGCTCATTTTGAGGAACATTTATGCCTATGGAGTTTAAAATTTATCAACATTATTACTAATATCCGACCTCCATACTTGACATGAGTACCAATACATACTTAAATAGTTTAACCATGCAATTAAAACAAAAATATTAAATTAGCAATGTAAAAAAATTTCACGATGACAGCTCCCGTAGAATGTAACTGCGTTTAGTTATGTAAAAATTAACTTTTAAATGCGAGGTATAAAAAATACGACAACTGCCTAATTTTGTTCCTTGATCCCATATAAAATTCATCTAAGACAAATTGAGTCCGTAATATGCAGTATTTTTTTTTAAAATACAATAGATAAGAAACGTGTTAATAAACTTACATTCTATGGCAATACAACATCACTATAAAATATAAAAACCAAATAAAATACAAGTGAAAAATACATGTTAATAAAAATTACACACATTGTTGTCTTATTATTTAAGTAGACGTTTTGTCTTCTAAGTAGGTAAGCGTTAAATTAGTAGAAGATAATAATATAGACCTTTTCTAGCAAAAACTCTCCAGATGTGAAGAACTACTTAGATGCTTAGTATTTGTAGGCAGAATATGTCCGTTTCTACCAAATAGACATTCTGTTATTTTTTTTTTATTTATTAAGCCACAAATTACAAAAATAACAACTTAAAAATATTTTCGCCAAACTGCTAAGCATGTGTTCTTTATCTGATTTTTTATTGCCCTGGCGATAACGACGTATGTATATAAATTTGTTAGATTTGCTTTTGTTTACAGGAACTACATCTCTGTCCAAGGCAGCTTTTAATGTGTTTTAGTTTCCTGTGGCTTCCCATGAGGCTGACATAGTCATATTAGGTGTACTCAAGACATCAGGTTACTTTAGTTATTGGAAAAACATTAAATCAATGAATTAAGAATGCCTGCCTTGTATTAAGACTAACACTCACTTGATAGACATGTCTTCAGGTAACATTTGAATTTCTTGTACACCAAGAATTTTACAGACTTTTCAGCCTCATGGTTGCTTACTCAGTAAAAAAAGTTGAATAAGGGATAAATCAATAAAAAGGTATATGCTGATTGCTTTTTGTGATGCACTGTTAACCACCAACAATTGACCTGACTATAGAGTACATGGATTTTATAGACATTAAACAGCCCAATCTATGTATACGTTTAATTTTTTTCATTTACATGTTTTGTATAATAAATAAAAGTACAAAATTTATTTTTGACAGTTAACTGTTTGATCAAATTAATGGGTTCAAGTTATATTGTAGTGCCCCACTACAGGGTTTCATGTTTGAGAAATGTTATAATTTTTTAAGATCCAATGTACCCATGAAAAGTAATTAATAAATTACTAATGACCACTATGTACATTTTGTCTATTATTTCCTTCAAACTTTGATGTAATATATGATCGTTAAGACTCAATGGCAGTATGAACCACATTTCCTGCCCCTATCCCTAGCTAGAGGGATAAAAAAAAACAGTTTAGAACTTACCTGAGGTACTTGTGTTGACTTTCCACAGCCCGTCTCTCCAATAAGAATCAATGTCTGAAACTTCTCCAGTAAATATAATATGTGATTCCTATACTGAAACACTGGCAGCCTTTGCCGTTGAGTATCCAATGGTAGGTGATGGTATCGGTTGTACACAAAATTTGATTTTGCGTCATTATCTGTGGTCAATGCGGAATCAGTGTTTGGATTTATCAATATTTCTATTCCGCCATCTTTATTCCTGGATGGATAGAGAGGATCATTGCCTGAAAAATAAAAAACAAATGTAAACACAACCTCAAAATGTTCTGCAACCAAGATTGTAAATAAAGGTTCAAAATTTGCGAAAGCTATGAAATAATCTCAAGACGAATTAGTTTTGACTTTTATAAGCTATAACATAAATAAAACGGCACTTAAATTTGAATTACGCTATTAAACAGCGGTATTTTAACAGTGAGTAGGTTATTTACCCGGTTTTATGAATCTCGGTCTAGGAGTTAGCATTATGTATTCGGCACTTGGTTCACTATGTTAATTCACTCTTATTACAATTTATATCTTTTTGCACAAATTAACATTTATATACGAAATTAAAATGTATTTATTTTGATTGCAATAACTTAGTTGTCTGTCACTCACTCTCACTCACTTTCACTTGTCAGCGCAGAGATATTTCTACGTCTAACGTATTCAGCAAGCGCCTAATTTCGCTAATGATAAAAGAGTTATATTAACAATCACCTTTCAAAAATAAAATGAATCACTAACTGAATGTCATCGGACAGTTTAAAATACATTTCTGTTATAAATTTTACTTGATGTCAATACGAGTTATTATTATTTGGTAATTCGATGTGCTTGACATTACACTTTTGTAAAATAGCGTAATATGTTTCTATTGCAACGTAACTTTTACGTTCCTTTACACGTGTCTTTAATTTTGTGACAAAAAAAATGTACTTACTTTTTTAACCATCTGTAAATGAACTGCATGCATTCACGATTTACAATAATTTTAAAATAGGGATATTAATTAAAATTACTTACCAAGTTGACTCACTAATGCAGCAATAGAATACTTTGATATGATACGACATTGGTGTAGAAATAGTACAATGACACTTGCGATGATTCGACCCGCGCAAGTCCTTTGCTTGCAAATGGGGTGGGGTGAGGTGAAGAGTTGTTGTAAACGTCATTTTTAGTGAAAGTACCGTTAGCAACCAAAATCATTTGTATTTGGAAATAATAAACATTAATCGATTTTCAGGACAAGAAGATACAATTTACAATATATTTTATTGCAACATATTTTTTGCCATATTAAATGACTACAAACTATATATAGGAAAATTTAAATAAAATATTACAGTGTGTTAATCGAAAACTATTATAATAAAACAACTAAATACATTGCTGAATACTTTTGTATAAAGTTTAAATAAGGTGTAATTTTAAAAAATATTTTACTTGATAAATATTCAAATAAAAATCATTTCATAACCTCGTGTTTTAAAATTAAGAGGTCTGATTGAAGGTCCAGGTATGCAAAAATATAAAAATGTTCTGGTTGTGCTTTGGCTAAACCGATATCATCAATGCCAATCAACGGGAAATTAATACACTGACGAGCAAAAATAAAGGGTCGGTTACAAAAATGACAATAACTACAAAACCCGCTGTGATAGCTTCTTCGAGTAAAATGAGTTTAGTAAAGAGTTTTATTCACAATTAAACTTTTTCTTGATAAGAATAAAACTCTTAACTAAACTCATTTTACTCCAAGAAGCTACCATAGCGGGTTTTGTAGTTATCGTCATTTCTGTAACCGACCCTTTATTTTTGCTCGTCAGTATATAAGCTGTGTAAATTTGTTTATTAAAAAAAATCATAATACAAAACAACAGTGCGAACCCCATTCTTTAATGAAACCTACGTATCAGGAATTCAGGACATTCAGGGCTAAGTTCAAAATACCACTGACAAAGATCTGAAAGATTCTCACGACAAACTCAGCCAAAATATGGCGGCTGCACATACAAAGACGGTTGTCCTAAACCTAAACCATTGCCTAATTGATTACCTAGACTCGGCTGCCCTATTAAGCCTTGATTTCCCAGTATACCTAGATATGGGCTCCCTGGTCCGTTTGGATATAAAACTGGTCTATTATACCCATAATGATTTTGGTCCAAAAAGCCCCCCAAAAGTCGTCTCGATTGTCTAAATTTATACAAATTGTTTATTAAACTATTTCCTGAAAATTTGTTATTTAGCCCTAATGCAGCCTGA
This sequence comes from Archips crataeganus, assembly GCA_947859365.1. Lineage (NCBI taxonomy): Eukaryota > Metazoa > Arthropoda > Insecta > Lepidoptera > Tortricidae > Archips > Archips crataeganus. The sequence goes on along the minus strand of OX402071.1, from coordinate 1,218,020 downwards.
GCTCCTGTTACGTACGGAGCATGAATCGGTTCGACTTGGCTCAAAACTCTATATGGGGGCATACCCAAATATGGGGGTTTTAAAAATTGGTATCCAGGTTTAGCCAACGGAGTTTCTTGTTGATATTGGTTTGCTTGGAGGTACGGTGATGGTTTTTGAGTAAGCGCTGCTTGACTTCCTGATACGTATGGATTTCTTTGACTATCTTGATTGTTAGTTAAATATGCCGGATTGAATGGATTCGATGCAGTTTGTTGGATATCTTTATATGGCGAATATATCGGGTCTAATAAAGGCGGCTGATTTTCTATGTTATGTGGCTGAATTTCTTGATGATATGGTGCTTGGTTATCTAATGCATTTTGAAGATTATTTTGACTTGGTACAGCTACATTTGGTTCTTTAAGGGGCGCATTTTTTAGACCCAACGAAGCTAAAATTTTTGCTAAATACTGATTTTCTTGACGTAAAGGATAAAGGTTATTGTACAATGCAACTCTATTCCTTACTGCCTCGTTAAGTGCTGATAGATTTAGTTCAACTGCATTTGAAATCGGATTATTATACTCGCTTTGATGAGAGTTTAATCCATCATTATTCTTACTCTTTTCAGCGTTATTTTCAACATCACCTTCAAAAATGACTTCCCTCGAACCACGTTCTGGATCTCTAGTTGTGTCATTACCATCAGTCATGTTTGGCTCAATATATTTAGCTTTAACCAAAGCACCATCTTTGAGAACCAAGTTGTGTATTTCTTCTTTAGGATAGGCAGCCAAGTCCGGCGACACTTCAGTCGCATTTGATGGTGCTATTAAACCTTTGTACAGTTCAGTCGGAGGCGTGCTTAAGTCAGGTTCTAATGATAGCATGTGTCTTAAATTTTCAACAAAGTAGTTATATGGTAAACGATATTTCACATAATAAAATGGTTGGTATATCAAAGGCCGTTTCCGCTTCAATAAGTAAGTTAGTTCAACCTGACCTTTCGGTCTGATGGTTGTTTCCAATTTAGCACCATTTGCTACACCGCTTGCATCATGTGGCTGCTTATCAAGGCCAAGATTATTGTTTGGTTTGAATGCCCACGGAATACTGATTGGATTTTTTTCATTAGTTAGTGTATTTATACTACTTGGGTTATTTAATCCTTCTGGATAATAGTAGTTATTGTTAAAATTGTCACCCCTGTTATTATGGTATGCAATCGCTTTGAGTTTTTCATTTATTTCGATGTTAGCTGGATTTAGGTAAGGGTTGAGATAGGTATAGCCAATTGGAGGTGGTTGATACCAATTGTTCTGTAATAGTTGAGGATTTTTTAAATTCTGCATGTTTTCGTTATTTCCATTTTCAACAGGGATTTTATACAGTTTTTGTAATTCAGCTTCAGGTATTTGCTTATTAGGAGAATTACTGCCGCTATTAGGTAAATTATTTGCATCGGTAGGAGTTGTTTGGTCATTTGATTCAATTAAATTGCTTTTAGTTGCATCTGGATTTAAATTTTTGTACAGATTCTGTGCATTCAATTTATTAGCGATGTCTTTCGCATGTTCCAGATTTACACCGAAGTCACCATGGAAAGGTGAGTATTGATTTGTTGTATCAATGTAATTCCTATTACTTTCAGGCATATTATTAGGAGCATAATTTTGATTATAATCAAAAGCGTTATTCTGACTTTGCGGTTTAGAGTGAGGGTATAGTTGGAAGTTTAATGAATTAGCGTTTGGGACTTTCGGCGGCAAACTCTGTAGTAACGTAATAACATTGTTTAAATTATGATTCTCAGGAGCTTTGAGATATTCAGTTACTCTCTTCAACGCTTCTTGGCTTGGGCTAAGCAAAGCTGAATAATATGGATTTTGATACAATCCTCCATTTGGCACGTAGTAAGTAAAACCACCGGTATTAGGGACTAATGCTTCAGCGTTTGCGTCAGTGCAGACAGGACTTCTCGCCATATTAACGTATGCCTCTTGCGCCAGATCTATAAGATTCAAGAAAGCTGCTTTGCAACTCGGTTTGATGCTACTCGGTAAGTCATATCTGAATAGCATGTTTGATGACAAATCATTCTTGATAGGGTCTGCGTTAAGCATAGTACGCAAAGGTCGTTTATCATTTAGAATAATATCATTATTTTGCGCCAATTCGTTTTCAAGATGCTGTAGTTTCTTTGAGGTTTCGAGGTTTATAACAGGATTTTCTTGTAATGATTTCTTGATTAGTGTTAAGGCGTACTTGATTTGGGCTGAGTCTGGAACTTTGACTGATTTCCCATCAGGACCGAGTAGACCCGAAAGGATTGTCCAGACTTTCAACAGGACTTCGGAATTTTCGCAGTTTGTTGGTTGGTGGGGATCCACATTGTTTTGGAGGTTAATCTGTAGTCAGACATATATTATCTTAAACCAAAATTTTGAAATCTTGTTTTGCAACTAAAGATAAAAATATTTCAACGAAAGAAGTTTTATTTTTTATAGGTATACTAGTTTTTATTAAGTATGTACATTTGCAAACATATTGAACAAAATGTTTGGTTACGCTTTATTTACCACTGTCACAATAATTTATTTAATACTCACTACATTTCCACAAATAGCCGTTGTTAAGGATAGTCCCACCAAAAGCTTCAACATCATACCAATATGCCCAATTATCCTTACCTGCTGAATAAATAGCTTTTTCACAGCAATTTACATAACACGATGTCAAATTATAAACCGTGAAATCGATACCTAGATTACAAAATGTTAGGAGACATTTCTTTTCACATTAAAATAACAGTAAAAATAATCACATTCAATTAAAGAATGATGTTATAGATTTTATTGATAGTACTTACACGTCAATTCATTTTTTCTTTTGATAAATACTATTCGCTTTTGATAAATCAGCAGGTTTAGATCGTTTGTCATTCAACTAAATATGTAAAATTTAAATAAAGTTTAGCATCAAGTTTTGTATAAAACAGTTTGTCCCTGCACTGGAATGATGTGGTTCAATCATTTATGTTTTTTCTTTTACTTGTTTTTAAAATATAATTTTATTGGGAACTGCTATATTAGCAATAAATAAAAGTAGAAATGTCTTTTTATTATATTTATTTTTTTGGCCAATACGACTAGTAATATATTCAACTGATAAATAGAAAGTAATAAATAATACAAAAATATATAAAATCACAAGCTAGATCGTACTACGTCTAGCTTCTATACATAGAACGTGTCTAAGTCTGTACTTTCATCTTCTATACATTATTCACTTCACACTTTTAGTACGGATGTGACTGATAAATGCGCTGTCTAAATATTTATTCTATAAATACGTTTTCAGGGCATATTAATACAAAACATAAATACTATCATGACAGTCATATGGGCAATAAAATTAAATATTACTACAAAAATTAAGACAGAATGACGCAAATCGGTCAACGCATCTTCTTTACTTACAGCATAATTTTACATTGTTTTCGTCATTAAAATTAGCTTGATCTTTTCAAAATTCAAAGAAGTTCTTAAAAACATTCTGCTTTTTGTAAAAGTTCGATGATTTCTTTTACTTTCTGCAATAATTCTTTATGGATTGGGTTTCTGCACTGACCCTGTTTTTCCATAAAAGGCAGTATAAATTTATTGACGTCAGTTCCCATTATGTGAGGTATTAAGTTATTAAGGAGGTCCTTGGAAACATCACGGTCTTGACGAGAACCAGGTTCTTTTTTAACGTGAGAAATAGGTTCTTCTGTGATTACGGGACAAGGCAGGGGTTGTGATATATTATCTTCAGGATAATGTTCAATTGAAACACTTTCTGAACTACTTTCTAAATATGGCCAAGCAGAATGCTCATTTGAATCAATTATATCAGAAAATTGTAATTCGTTAACGATATCTGAATTGGGAGAATATGGTCTGTTGCCCCCATTTTCATCATCAAAATTTGGTAAATAGGAATTCTCTTCTGAAATAGACGAGTCCTGTTCCTCCAGTGAGCTACTAATGTCTGCACTTGGTGAAACGGGCAGTACATCTGCAATACTTTCATGTGAGCTAACCAGTAAGTCTGTAGAATTAAGTTCCGTTGAATCAAAATCTGATTCATCAGGAATTCGTCTATCGTTACTAAGATCATCTGATCTCGATGAATCAGGCGTCAATCCTTTACTATTATACTTATTTACAAACTCTTTCAGCTCTCTTGAATCAGATTCATCGGAAATGAGTGAATTTGAAATGTCACTTTCGTCAGAGCCAACATCTGGATCTTCTTGATTCTCAAAAATGTATTTAAGAAAAGCTGACAGTGAATCTGATGGTATTTCAACAGGTTCTAAAGATGTTTCGACATGAAAGTCTCTTAAACCATTTTCAGTGGAGTAGTTTTCTTCTGAGTCGTAATGATCATCATAATTTTCATTTTTGTAAGCTTCAACACTTCTGTCCCCACTTTCATTACCAATATCATCACGAATAGTTGCAAGTATTTTACTTAGAGGCATGTTCAGAAATTTTTTGTTTTTGCTCAGAGATACAAATGTACTGATAATTTTAAAAAGCTGCTCAACCTCGTTTATGTTTGAGACGGTGTAATCATTGTCGAGGCCCAGACGTTTTGCAACTTTCTTCCAGATATCTAGTATGTTAGTCTCCGATTTGTCACACATCTTTATAACAAGACTGGTCAGACGGGGAGCTGGGATGATTCTTATAGTTTCAAGAGACCGATCAGGTTTAATAATAAATTGAGGCAGATCCGATGACGGCTTGGTTTTGTTCTGTAAAAATATAATGCGCTCTAATTAAATATTTAAAGTAATAAAAAAAAACAATTTAAGATCCGGCACTATCTCAAATTTACAACAAAAGTAAGCACTGGCTTTGTAAATATCGGGAAAGGCAACAATAAATAAATGGAGCGAAGCCAAATACTACTACGGGCGTTCAATAAAAAGTGAGAATGAGTATGTTATAAACAACTTTTACTAAATGTCATTTTATTTTTTGACATAGTCACCTTTTAGCATAATACACTTAGTATATCTTTTTTCTAAACTTAAAATTCCATTTTTAAAAAAGGTCTCATATTGAGTACTTAAAAAATCTTGTACTGCAGCGACTACCGCGTCGTCGTCTTCAAATTTCTGGCCTCTCAGGTATTGTTTCAATCTCGGAAATAGGTAGAAATCACTGGGAGCGAGATCTGGTGAATACGGAGGATGCTTAAGGATATCGAACCCAGCATCACGAATTGCAGCCATTGCAACGGCGGACTTGTGTGCCGGGGCATTGTCCTGGTGGAACAGCACAACTTTCGAGAGTTTACCTCGCCGTTTTTCGCGGATCTCATTGCGCAATGTTGCTATTTGTTTGGCGTATAAAGTGCCCGTAATAGTGGCTCCATGCTAGAGATACTCAATCATTAATACCCCTTTACCATCCCAAAAAACAGAGCCCATGACCTTACCGGCAGATGGGCTCACCTTGAATTTCTTCGGAGTTGGAGATGATGGCCTTTTCCATGTCATAGACTGCAGTTTCGTTTCAGGGTCGTAATGATGGAGCCATGTTTCGTCCATTGTTATAAATCGCGCCAAAAAAAGTTCCCGGTCTTGCTGCATCAGGTTCAAAGCTTCTTGACAAATCTCTAGTCTAGTTTGTTTTTGCGTGTCAGTAAGCATTCTTGGTACCCAACGCGCAGATACCTTTTTCATACCCAAGCGTTCATGTAAAATATTATGCACGCTCCCCGTTGAAATCTTTACATTTTCAGCAATAAAACGAACTGTGACACGAAGATCCGCCAAAACTGAGTTTTCGACTTTTGTCACAATTTCTTCAGTTACTGCTGTAGTAGGGCGTCCAGAGCGGGGGTCGTCCATTGTCGATGTTCTTCCACGTCTAAATTCGGCGCACCAACGTGCGACTGTCAAATACGGAGGAGCATTAGACCCTAAAGTGTCCCGCAAATCCAAATTGACTTGGTCCGTAGAAAAAAATTTCAAATACAAGTATTTGATAACGGCGCGCAGTTCAATTTTCTTCATTTTCGCTAACGTACTCAATAGCATTGCAAAGAAATTACCGTATATTTTTTTAAACAAAAGACAGTTAGTTTTTTTTTCATAGCAATCAGCTAGATAGATTAGCTTTACCGGCCAGTATTTAATTTCGTAATATTAAAAGAGTTTGCATCTCATTCTCACTTTATATTGAACGCCCCTCGTAGTTGGTGCCAGGATTTGAGTTTAGCTGCAGTGAGTAAGGTTTCATTATTAAAACAATTACTCCCCGCAAGCAAGTCTGCACGACACGAGCGGGTTTTATGTTAATCGCAGAAGAGTAAGCTGATTTAATAAATGATTTGCGATTTCTCTGATAATGACTCAATAGAAGAGATGTACTTACACGATGTCGCAGACTGTTTTCATAATGAGGTTTATCATTGTTTTCATAAATATTGTTCTCGGCAAGTACATCTTCAATAGTTTCCCGGATTTTATTGCTTTGATTATCATCATCATAGAATGTATTTTCATCACTTTCTAATTGTTGTACATACGGATTTAATTGATTATAGGATGGGCCGTCTTCTTCTGAACTTCTTGGTTTATTGGGTCTTTTATTCACATTGTAGGGTAGATCGTAATTTTCTTCACTGGGTGGTAAAATTTCTTCTGGGAAATCATCAGTTGAATAATCACTGTCCTCATCACTTCGTGAAGCGTAAGGCCTTTGGATCTCTCTACTTTCAGACTGAAGGCTACTTTCACTAATACTATCGTCATTTTCGAAATGTTTGATGTCATTTACTTTAGAATAACTGTTATATTTGTCATTGTCTACAGCATCAGGATGTTCGTTATTTCCAGATGAATCGTCGGTTTCTGTAGAGTAACTGTTATGTTTCTCATTATTTATAACATAAGGACGTTGAAACTCGTTACTTCCAGACGAAGCGTCGATTTCACTAGAGTAACTGTTATATTCATCATAAGAGCCTGGTAGTTCATTACTTTTAGATGGACTAACATTTTTGTAATCGCTTATATCATTTTCTCTAGAATAACTGTTATGTTTCTGATTATTTATAACATAAGGACGTTGAAACTCGTTACTTTCAGACGGATCGTCGATTTCACTAGAGTAACTGTTATATTCATCATTAGAGCCTGGTTGTTCATTACTTTTAAATGGACTGAAATTCTCATTATTCTTTATGTCATTTTCTATAGAGTAACTTTTATGTTTCTCATTATTTATAACATAAGGACGTTGAAACTCGTTATTTCCAAACGAATCGTTGATTTCACTAGAGTAACTATTATATTCATCATTAGAGCCTGGTTGGTCATTACTTTTAAATGGACTGAAATTCTCATAATTGTTTATCTCATTCTCTCGAGAATAACTGTCATAATTGTCATTAACTAAAACTTTAGGGCCTTGATGTTCGTTACTTACAGACGGATCGTTGATTTCACTAGAGTAACTGTTATGATAAGAGCCTGATGGTTCATTAATTTTAGATGGACTGACATTTTCATAATCGCTTGTATCATTTTCTCTGTAACTGTTGCGTTTGTTATTATTTATAAAATAAGGACGTTGGAACTCGTTACTTCCAGATGAATTGTCGATTTCGCTAGAGTAACTGTTATATTTACCACTATTTACAATGAACGGGCCTTGAATTTCATTACTTCGAGATGAACCATCGATTTTATGATGCTGTACAACGTTAGGACTTATATCATTTTCGTTGGAGTGACTGTTACTTTCTACAACATAAGGTTCCTTAGATTCATTAATTGTTGACTGACTGCTACTTTCATGGCCATATATTACGTAAGGGGCCACAATATCATTTCTTTCCTGGCTTCGTAATGGAGAAATATTTGGAATCACATTTTCGTTGGGTGAACTCATATTTCCATTTCCTATGTCACTATTATTATCCTCGGGTTTTCCGTGATTTCCATTGTTCAGTGAATTTTCGTCTTCTTTGTGAACATTATTGCTAGTATGCTCACTTTCTATGTTATGTTGAATTTCAGCGCCAGGGGTATCACGGTAGTAATAAGCTTTGTTTTCTTTATTTTTATAAGCATCGTCGTAGTAGAAGCCTCCGTGTGCTAATTTATACCTCACTTCAGGATCCTCGGATCCTAAATCAGGGGCTGGCCTACCGGTGAGATTTTTCATCAACCACAGGAGACGCACAAAATACTCCTTCTGAGCAGGTGTCAGATTTTCAATGGGCTTGTCTACTATGTATTTCCGTCGGGAGCCACGTATTTTAACGGCCTAGGACAAAAAAGAAAATGTTGCTATTAACTAATTGTCGCTCGTAGAACTGACGGGGCCGATGGGGCCGAAAGGTTTTCGAGTGGCGTCCGCGGATCGGAAGACGCAGTGTAGGTAGGCCTCCAACAAGATGGAGCGACGACCTGGCTAAGGTGGCGGGAACGCATTGGATGCAGATGGTGCAGAGCCGATCTGGTTGGCGAGCCTTGGGGGAGGCCTATGTTCAGCAGTGGACGTCTTTTGGCTGAAATGATGATGATGATGAATGATGAACTAATTGTTTCTTGCCTTGGACTAAGTCTGCAAAGAATTCGGAAACTTTGCAATTTTGCGGGAAAAAAGGTATCCTATGTGCTAATCCTGTTTGTTAATTATATATGTGCTAAATTTTATCCAAACCTCTTGAGCAGCTTTGTGTAATGCAGTATCATTTAAACATCCAGACATACTTACAAACATCTAAAGTTTCGAATTTATAATAATTATTTATTAGGGTGAGGCCACACGAGCGTAATTTTGTGAGTTGTGAGCGGCAGAATTTCGGTTGCGCCATACATTGTGTCAAGTGAGTGTCACGTGATGGCCCGCATATTGTATGGCGCGAACCGAAATTCTGCCGCTCACGACTCACAAAATTACGATCGTGTGATGCTTATAGTGGGATGTTCAGTAGCTTAAGTATTAAGATGTTATACAAATTAATTTGGTTGATCTGACTTCAGATAAGACTATATAATAAATAAATGTCCCGTGATATATTAATTGACCTAGTCCCAAAGTAAGCTAAGCAAAGCTTGTGTTATAGGTACTAGGCAACGGATAAACATACTTATATAGATAGACACATACTTATAAATACATATTAAACACCCAAGACCCGAGAGCAAACATTCGTATTTTTGATACAAATATCTGCCCCGACATGGGAATCGAACCCGGGACCTCAAGCTTCGTAGTCAGGTTCTCTAACCACCATAACAGGCCATCTGGTCGTCGATAGATCTAGCCCCATATCAGCTGTTGTCGCTTTATTTTATTTAAGTTCTTTGGTAAAAGATTTTCTTGCGCTATTACTCTTCCGAAATATTTGGCATTAAAAAGACTGCAACACAGTCACGTTAAATACCATGCATTTTTCCGACGGCCACCGACATCAAGACAGGCCGAGGCAGAGATGACGAAACCTGCACGTGGAAGCCGCGGAACTGAGGGCGTGGCCAAAAATAGCTCTGAATAGGGAGACGTGGAAGTCAAGAGGAGAGGCCCAGCCCAGCAGTGGGACACAAATACAGGTTGCTAACAAAGTAGGTACCAATATTTATATGGCTTAATCTAAGTACTCATTAAAACAAGTCACTTTTATACTAACAAGATTTTAAAATTTGAAAAAAAAACTCGATTTTTGCATTACTAAAGCAGTGTACTTAATCTGTTTGGATGTATAATGAATATACTGTATGAAAAGCATGCGTTTTTGTTTTAAATTTTGAAAAGTTGTTTGTGTGAAAGTGACTTGTTTTGATGAGAAAGTTACGCCCTGGAAATATTGATACCTAATTGATTAGCACCTTATACAGGGTTATTTGTAATTCACTAGCATCCTTTTAACCCTAAACTCCTACCACTTAAACAAATGTTTTTTGTTTTACGACTTTTGTCATAACTTAATATTTTTGGTGTAATAACGTTTTGAAAATTGAAGATTACCTGTTATTTTTATGATACTCTGTGTATTTGTATGGGAAAAAAAGTGCTTCATTTTAAAAAGTCGTAAAACAAAAAACATTTGTTTGAGTGATAGGAATTCAGGGTTAAGAGGATGTCAGTGAATTAAAAATAACCCTGTATAGTATAATTATCAATAATAATTCCCTGAGGACCATTGAAGTGCACAAGAAGGCGAGGTAATTTTAATGTACATTTTGTTTCCGAAAGCTTACTCAAAAAACAATGCAGTTTCTCACATTATGTACAAAGTCCAATCTATTCGAAATACTCTTTTCCCGGTCGGAAACTAAATGTGATTTTTGATACGGAATTAGTCTTGCGCTTGCGTGAGAATATGCAAATTCTTAGCACCTGGCCACAAGTTACAACTGTCATTTCATACACTTGTTGTAAAATTGATATCTGAGCTTATTCTTGGTCTGATTACAGTTTTAATATAGAATGAGAAATCAAAATGGTGATACAGAATTAGTGTTGCGAACTCAGTTAATACTAGACATTATAATGCCCACTCATTTGTTTTTGTGTTCATTTTGTTTTGTGCCTAGTACCCATAACACAAGCTTTGCTTAGCTTACTTTGGGACAGGGGGGGTACACTTACATATATCACACTTTTCATGCGACTACAGCGATCTCTGGTTGTTTGGTAAAGAACTAAATTAGCGGCCATCTTGGTTGACTTGTCAAACTTGTCAGTTGTCATTCATCGGCCATTGCCATGGCGTACCAAATTGTACGGTGAAGGACTTTAATTGATAGGCCACTTGCCAATGTTCGTATTTTAGCCGTATAGTGCAAATCGGGTTTAGCCGCTTATACTTCGTATATGCTGATTTGAATTAGACGGCTAAAATACGAACAGTGGCAATTAGCCTATCAATTAAAATTACGCGTAATTATAGCTGTACATCACTACCAACATATACATATACAATTGGGATGCACCAAAAAAAATAACCTATAGTTTTTATATTTTATTTGGAAAGAATAGGATATTTTAAGATACCATTTTCATCGATTTTGAATTTGGTTGAGTATTTCATTTTTTATAATTTTTTTAAGAAATACGTTTGATGACGTCACAGTGAGAGAGCCACGTTCCATTACCTAGAAAAATTCAAGTCGTAGTACATAACATAATCTGTGGCACTGCTGAGGCGCTACTACGAAATTCGAAAATCGAAGTTCGTATCGTATTATCCCTCTCACTCTCGTGTCAAATCATATTAGCGTGAGCGGGACTGCACAAAACGAAGTTCGAATTATGCACTTCGTGGTAGGGCCTCTGATTTGTCTTGTCACTGTCAATAATAAGTACAAGTACGGCTTAGGGTCCTAAATGAACCATGACAAAATATAGTTTTATTTATTTCTCTTCTTTTAGCTTCAATTATTCCTGTTTGTTAAATGGTGTGATAGTAAATAGATATTTTTTATTAAAATCTGATATTTAAATTTTTTTATATTTACTTATAACGTAGTAATTTAATAATTAAATTTGTAAAAATACATTGGAAATACTCGTATACATTTCGGACTTTACGATAAATGACAACTGTTTAAAGCCAGGTGCGCATCATGTGATTAAAGTTCTGTCTTTGTCACTCTTTGCTGTTATAAGCAGGACAGCAACATTTCAAACTGTCAATTTGCTTTAGAGTGTAGACCTGCTTTATACCTTCCTTTGTGACGATTCACTGCAGGGGTCAAATGAAGGTCATCACTTAAATTTTCTTTATTTAATTCATTTTATCATATTTTTGGAATCTGATTTCTGAGAACGCTTCACAAAGCCTATTTATCCAAACGGTTTTCGATTTATTATACGTTGTCAAAAATTGGGACATCCCAATTGGTGTGAATTGTCCCGTGATATTTATTTATTTATTTATTTATTTAATTATTTATATAGATAGGTATACATCTATAGATACGTCACATTAGTTCTTCACCAGGGCGTAGGGCAGCAGCACCTTCCATACATGCAAATTTGACCATAGAGTTGCCACTCTTGTTCATATAATATTACAATACTCTTTGCTTTGGGACTAGGTCAATTGGTGTGATTTGTCCCGTGATATTTATTATTATTATTGATTAGATTAATTTAGATTCAAGTTTAGTGTTAACGCCCAAGACGAAAATATTTTTTCACCTGAGTGACACATACAATTTTTCACACCGACTAAGAGGAAAATTCAAATAAAATGCTGTAAAAATAATGAAACAACTTTTAATTAATAATCGAATCGAATCGAATTTTACAATGGTATCGAATATCAATATTCATTAAATTAGTTTTGCTTTCAGTAAAACGTATAATTTATTGTGACATTTTTTAACTATTACGAAAAATTCATTAATTTTCATATTAATAACGTTGTTAAAGTTAAATCTTGAAATATATTAGTTTTTAATCGATTACGATGAAATTACAATCGGTTATTTTACTAAGGTCTGCTTTCAATTGGCACATTGAGAAAATGACACATGCCAATGAATAAATTAAAAAAGTAGCTTGAACGGAAAAGTAGCATTTTGAAATTTTGATCCCTGTCGTTGGGGAGCAAAAGCCACTTTTCCGAATGAAAGGCGTGAAAACACTAATTTTGTGTCACCATTTAAATTTCACCCTGTAGGCTAATTAAAACAAGTGACCAGAGAATTTCTACTAAATTTTCTCAATATTGACATAGGCAAATGGTCCGGTTATTCCAGCGGATTAGTCGGGGACGTTATGGTGTAATTAGATATAGCACTATCGGCACGGTGAGGTAAGACGCGCGTGTTTATCATCCCAGCCTATATCTACAGGCCTCCTCTCAGAATGAACGCGCGTGTTCAAATCGCGGCTGTTATACAAAAAAAATATAAATACAAAAAGACTCCAAAAAAACAATCTTGATAAAGATTGCTTAAGAGCGACATCTCTTGTCCGGGTGAGCGGATAGTTCCGAAGGAGTGATGACGTTTCTCGTTGAGAACATGAAACATAGATGTCGCTAGTGTCTCTGCGTAAAGTGAATATAGAAAAACAAACTGTAAAATGTTGATAATATAGGGAAAATTTGTGTCTTAACTCCTGACCAGTGGTGGTGTAGGGGTATAAGCACGCAGCACGGAATGCTGAGGACCTGGGTTCGATTCCCAGCGCTGGTCTCTTTTTCTGGGTTTTTTTCTGTGTATCCATGTTTCAGTTTGTATTTAGTATAAGAATATTAAAAATATATATATTTTTTTTCACTATCTTAAGTATCTCGTCTCGAGCTTGGAAATTTTGAATACGAACCACCTCAAAAATAATTTTCATTTCAATTATTCTCTTGACGGTACTTTTGACACGTACAGGGTTGCCACTTGTAAGTTTTTCCTCTATTTAAGGGACAAGATAGAAGATTTTGAATTTTAGTTGCTTTGAAAGAATAATAGAAGTGACTTTATAACTAGTGATTACCATACAAAAATAGGTTACTTAATTATATGAAAAAAGAAAAATTATAATATGCATAGTTAGTATAGTATTGCGTAGGTTTTTCATCACAAGATCATTTAACTCACATTTTCATTCACTCATTGATTTCATCCATTCGCTACTTTTTTACAATCAGTACTTTTTGTAGCTGTGTGTGTAATCATTCGCCTCAACTCTCGTGGCGTTATCTATACTTAATACTGCGCTCACGCACCAAAATATATCCGGTAAAAGATAAACAAACAAACAACTCTACGACGGTATTCGAGTTCTGTAGCCTGTTCATTTTCATCATCAAAGACGTTGTTTTATTGTTTAATAAAAAGTTATTTATTGAATCAGGCGTTACTTTGCGGAGGGTATCAATGAACTGAAACAATTGCTTTGCTCAATCGCGACCTTACGATAGCTACGTTTATGCAAGAAATGTGTGTTCATGCAGTTCCATCATCATCATTTAGGCCTATGCGTCTCTTTCAGACGAATTATGGCGTATTGCCTGTGCACAACGCTTTTCGTGGCTGATTAGCCCGATGCGAGACCGACATGTTTTTTCTCAGGTCTGACAAGAGAAGTTTGCGGAGGTTGGTGCAGAGCTGCCTTAACGTCGCTCCTGTCTCTTGTCAGCAAGTGCCTTGAACCAGGCCTCATCGCAATATTTGCGACCCTTCAAAACACGTTCGCGCCAAACATACCGCCAGCTTTTCCCAGTCGTAGCGGTCAATTTTAATGGTGGCCATATCACGCTTAGCACAGTCCTTAAATCTGAGCAACGGTCTTCCGACGTTTCTCTTAGCATTTGCCACTGCGCCAAGCAAGACATGTCGTGGTAATCGAGAGGGCTCCATTCTGTAACATGCCCTAGCCAACCCAAGCGTCTCTGTTTAAGAAGAGCGGTTAGGCTAGGCAGCTGCAGTTCCATACAATACTACAAGACACACACAATACAAACCCAACTATACCACCACCCAGTGCCCAGCGGGAGAATGATGCATGCTCCTATCCGGGCCTTCCAGCAAATGGCTGAGGCAGGACACTGTGGGTAGATTAAGTCCCCTCCCTACCCCTCCCCTCTTCAAAATTTAAAGCACACGTTTTTTGTTTTGATAACCAATAGAGAAGGGGACTTGTGACCGGGTTTTTTAGTCCGTACAAGTCGGACACTGTCTGGGCCCTCCATTCCCAGTTCGTCCGAAGGGATTTTTCCCGAGCACAAGTCACCCTTCCAATCCTTAAAGTAAATAAAAAATATTAACAAAAAATTAAACCGCCGAAAAAACTGAAAAGCAAAAAATAATACCTTTTTTGTTTGACCTTAATCTAGGTACCAGTTTGAAGTCGGTGCCTCAGCACGAGCCAGGAGGAGTGATAGAAGCCAATCAGGTAGACGATTATAGGTCCACTCCTCCTGGCTAAGTGCTGAGGCACCGACTTCAAACTGGTACCTAGATTAAGGTCAAACAAAAAAGGTATTATTTTTTGCTTTTCAGTTTTTTCGGCGGTTTAATTTTTTGTTAAAAAGTTTTTATTTTATACTTTTTTTTCCATCCTTGGGGAAATTTTTTTCCAAATTTATATAATACCAACTTCAAGGTATACCCTATCCAATAAAAAAGAATTATGAAATCAGACTACTCTCTAAAAAGTTAGTCAATCATTCCCTGTTTTCCTACCCTTAGGGTAGGAATATTATTTCCAAATTTACATGGGACCACCCTTGGGGTACACGCTTTCCAATAAAAAAAGAATCATCAAAATCCGACAACTCTGTAAAAAGTTATGCGTGGTCATATAGTACAATCAGTAACTGAACAATCAATCATCCCCTGTTTTCCTACCCTTAGGGTAAGAATATTGTTTCCAAATTTAAATGGGACCACCCTCGGGGTATACGCTTTCCAATAAAAAAAGAATCATCAAAATCGGACCACTCTGTAAAAAGTAATGCGTGATCATACATAAAAAAAAAAAAAAAAACAAATATACACGTCGACTTGAGAACCTCCTCCTTTTGTTTTCGTCGGTTGAAAACAGCAAAGACTTCGCGTCTTTGGCCCCTCTGGCGACTCATTAAAAAAAAAACTATATCACCACCAAATTAACACTGACGCGTTTCGAACTTAATCAGACCAGACGGAATGTCACTAATTCCCTGGAAATTGGGCCGTGTGCTAGTGTGGGACGCTACTTGCGTAGACACACTAAACTACGATTTTTAATTTCGTGGAATCCTGACAAATGTCAGATTTAGATGTTTCAGAGATAACAAATTCATCATTCATCATTTCATTTTAAATCTATTTATTATTTCAAAAATATAATAAAATTATAAAATATAGTGGAGGAGAAGACGATAGAGTACTATAAGAAGAAGAATAGTATAAGAAGTTCATGATTCGTGTGAGACAGTTTATAATGATATTAGTCCTCTTTAAAAAACATTACACATTACAAAAAAAAACAAAACTTAGCAAGGAAATAACAATATCAATCAAAGAAAACGACAAACATAATACGGAAATAGGAGAGCGAGCACATTCGAACAATCAAGTCTTGTAAATTACAAACCTATTGAGACGACGATTGAAACTTAGTTACTATTAATTATAATTAAATCCGAGAGTTTGCGATATATGTCAATCATCGCAATGATACCAGAGGCAATTTATATTTTACTCATAAAAGGGTTAAATAATTTATTACGTCTAAACAGTTAGGTCAAAAAATATTTTAACTACGTATTTATTAATGATTTATTACATTATGTCAAATTTTAATGTGTACAGTAAGGAATTTGTGCTCTATATTTTCTAGTTTTTGTTTTATCTCGTTTAAATTTTCGGGAAATATTTTTTGAATGGTAACACTAAGAAATGTCAGAATTCCACGAAATTAAAAATCGTAGTCTAGCTCCTCCCACTTCCGCGGAACAGACAAAAGAAGGACCCGGACCCGGGTTTGGTTCCCGGAGCTGGTCTTTTTCTGTGTTTTTTTCTGTGCATCCATGTTTTAGTTCGTGTTTAGTATGAAATACCTTTGTATAGCATAACAACATAACACAACTTTGCATTGTATAACATGTTCTAATGTAATAATAATAAATAGGGATGTTTCCTAGGTAAAAAAATAATATTTCTTATTAGTCCGTATTTTACATTATCAAAAAATATTAGACACGTAATTTTTCTTTTGACAATTAAACAAAAAATGACGAAGATATGGCGCGTTGAAGTTCCGCGTGACGAGGCGTGACGTCACTTGTTCCTAAAACGCTCATACAAAGTGTAGGAACAAGTGACGTCACGCGAAACTTCAACGCGCCATATCTTCGTAATTTTTGTTTAATTGACAAAATAAAAAATACGTGTCCAATATTTTTTGATAATCTAAAAGACTGACTAGTTAGGAAAGTAGCCAATTGTTATATAGGTACTTACTCATTATTATTTCAAGACTGTGTTTTTTTTATTGTGTCAATTACTATCATAGGATATAAGAATTATGTATCTAACAAAATATGGGCGTTGTTGTCTGAATTAAATCATTATTATTATTATTATAGCAATGGCGACCCGATTCCGGTTGACTAAATTTTCGAAGTTACCAAAAGCTTCTCTTTCATAAACTGTACTTAACTACTTTCAAGAAGAGGATAATACGTAAATGGGTTTTAGTTTTTTTTTGTTCCGGCTTTACGTGCGAAAATTTTCACTTGACTTGTGATTTTGACAATATGACTTAACAAAGTTATATTTTTATTTAGTTTTGGATATGTTATTATGTGACAATGATGATATAATAAGTTGGAAATTGTGAGTTAGAAAGATTTAAGATCATGCATGACCCATAGGTTCATAAAGACAGTGATAAAGAACGACAGAGGTTTTAATGAAGATATACCTAGTTAAAATGTCCATATTATGTTTTATTTTTAGTTAACAGAGTGGTCAAGACATGGAACAAACTACCAGAACATGTAGTCTCAGCACTGAATGTTAATCAATTTAAAAACCGATTAGACCAACACATTAGCAGTACAAAGAATACTTGACTAAGGAACAGCTAGATACAGGCACCTATCAGTTGCCCTCAACTGCCTGCCTGATAATATAAATAATAACAATAATAAATAATAGGAACTCTCGTCATCAAAGCGCGCAATAGGAACTTACGCAATGTTTATTTTATTACATTAAGTTCATCCTTATCTTCATTTTCTATCTATTAGTGTAAAAAAAGCATGTACTCTAATTGTTTTTTTTTTGTTTAAGGGGGGAGGTGTAGTGTAGGCACACTCCTTTATCCCAAATCACTATATAACCATGTATTCTAGCTTAAGCTCGTAGTAATAAATCATATCTTAGACCTATCGGTTATTTCCCTAACGCCATCCTTACACCGCCACGTATAAGACCCTAAAAATACCTGAGCAGTGGAGGCAACCACACCGACGATCAACAGCAACGTCGTCGCCCTCATTTTGATGTCACTCACAAGCATGAAGAGCAGAACACGCACTCATATATATACCTTCACAAAACAAATTTACTATGATTCGTTCAACTAACACCATGCAGTCTACAATTATTATCAATTTCAATATAAAAACCATTAAATTGTACCAACATGTTTCTCGTGCGATCTACATGAATGATAAATTATAGAATTGTACGGAAATTTATATGGGGACCATATCGAAATCATACGATTTACAAACAAACTGTTTGAATGAATGAAACACGGAAACTCGGGGTGCCGAAGTAAATAATCTAAATTGTTGCCTTTTATCCAAGTAATATGTTTTTTGCATGGCAATAACCAATCGACCAATCAAATAGGGTACTAATACAAATACAAACAAATACAAGGTACAAATAGGGTAGGGGGTAGGGGGGTAGGGGTAAGGTGTAGGGTACAAATAGGGTCTGTTAATAGAAAAATATTAACACAATTGATTTTGCGAAAAAAATTGTTTTTAATACTAACGTTTATGCTGACCGTACTTTTGTTGGCTATACAGGGTGTTCGGCACATGGACCGTCAAATTTTTTGGGATAATGTCAAGTTCTAAGGGTCACGGTTTTGGAGATATGACAATTAAAATTGTTATTTCTGAAATTTCCCGTAATCCCACTTTTAAACGTTCGTAGCTTTTTTATTAATGTATGTTATAGTAGATTGTTTAACAAGGGACTACAACAAAGCTCTCGCTCGGGTGGCTAAATATCTCGTGACATTATGGTAGTGTACGAGGGGCGTTCAATATAAAGTGAGAATGAGATGCAAACTCTTTTAATATTACGAAATTAAATACTGGCCGGTAAAGCTAATCTATCTAGCTGATTGCTATGAAATAAATAATAGTTTAAAAAAACTAAAAAACACGCTTTAAAAAATAAAAAATAAATTTTAATAAATTACAATTCACTATTCTTATAGTGCAGTAAAAAGTCTTAATAAGCAATTATTATATTGTTATATCCAGATCAAAATTTGTAAACAATTCTAAATATTGATAAAATAAATAATAATAGTTTAAAATATTTTATTGTAAAAAAAGCGTGGGGTGCTTTTTAAGATGTTATCAAAATGACAATCCTTGACAATTGACACCATGCACCCCACGCTTTTTTTACAATAAAATATTTTAAACTATTATTATTTATTTTATCAATATTTAGAATTGTTTACAAATTTTGATCTGGATATAACAATATAATAATTGCTTATTAAGATTTTTTACTGCACTATAAGAATAGTGAATTGAAATTTATTAAAATTTATTTTTTATTTTTAAAGCGTGTTTTTTAGTTTTTTTAAACTATTATTTCTTTCTATTTTTTAGTTGCATTTTTCCTTTCTAACTTTACCCCCTCACCTACAACCCCCAAACCCCCTAAACCCAACCCCCCAACATCCCCCACCCCATTTACCCAAACCCCCCCCAAACCCCACACCCTTACCCCCAATTCCCTAAACCCCCCTTACCCCCTCCTCATTTTACAAACCCCCGAACCACCTAAACCCAACCCCCCTAACACCGAACCCCCATACCCCCCGGAACCCCCCCCACCCCCACTCCCCCCCCCACCCCTCCCACCCCGCCACCTACCGCCCCCCTTCCAGTTCCATCATCAAACCCTTGTTACCATCTAGGCCTCTTACCCCCTCCCCATTTCCCACAACCCCCCAAAATCACTTACCCCCGAACCACCCAACACCCCCACCCTATTTCCCGTAACCCCCCCCCCCCATCCCCTAACCCCAACCGCCACACCCTAACCCACAACCCGCCACCTACCCCCCTTCCAGCTCCATCATCAGACTCTTGTTACCATCTAGGACCAAAGTACTCGTCAAAACGAATCAAACGAGCCCAAACTCGATGGGGTTGCTTCGTTTTATTGTGGAGTGCCTTTGGCCATCTTCCAGCTCCATCATCAGACCCTGGTTACCATATGGGATCAAAGTGCTCGTCAAGACGAATCAAACGAGCCCAAACTCGATGGGGTTGTGTCGTTTTATTGTGGAGTGCCTTTGGCCATCTTCCAGCTCCATCATCAGACCCTGGTTACCATATGGGATCAAAGTGCTCGTCAAGACGAATCAAACGAGCCCAAACTCGATGGGGTTGTGTCGTTTTATTGTGGAGTGCCTTTGGCCATCTTCCAGCTCCATCATCAGACCCTGGTTACCATCTGGGATCAAAGTGCTCGTCAAGACGAATCAAACGAGCCCAAACTCGACGGGATTGTGTTGTTTTATTACATAGTTCCTATGGCCACCATCCAGCTCCATCATCAGATCAGCTCCATGTTACAATAATATTGCATTGTCATCCAATTTACACATATGTGCAAAATTTCAGCTCAATCGGAAACCGGGAAGTGGGTCAAAATCGCGCCCTAAGGAGTCGGTTACAAACAAACATACATACAAACATACAGGTGAAGCTAATATAAAGCGTGTAAAAAAAAACTAACTGTCTTTTGTTTAAAAAAAAAACGGTAATTTCTTTGCAATGCTATTGAGTACGTTAGCGAAAATGGAGAAAATTTAACTGCGTGCCGTTATCAAATACTTGTGTTTGAAAAATTTTTCTACGGACCAAGTCAATTTGGATTTGCGGGACACTTTAGGGTCTGATGCTCCTCCGTATTCGACAGTCGCACGTTGGTGCGCCGAATTTAGACGTGGAAGAACATCGACAATGGACGACCCCCGCTCCGGACGCCCTACTACAGCAGTAACTGAAGAAATTGTGAAAAAAGTCGAAAACTCAGTTTTGGCGGATCGTCGTGTCACGGTTCGTTTTATTGCTGAAAATGTAAAGATTTCAACGGGGAGCGTGCATAATATTTTACATGAACGCTTGGGTACGAAAAAGGTATCTGCGCGTTGGGTACCAAGAATGCTTACTGACACGCAAAAACAAACTAGACTAGAGATTTGTCAAGAAGCTTTGAACCTGATGCAGCAAGACCGGGAACTTTTTTTGGTGCGATTTATAACAATGGACGAAACATGGCTCCATCATTACGACCCAGAAACGAAACTGCAGTCTATGACATGGAAAAGGCCATCATCTCCAACTCCGAAGAAATTCAAGGTGAGCCCATCTGCCGGTAAGGTCATGGGCTCTGTTTTTTGGGATGGTAAAGGGGTATTAATGATTGAGTATCTCGAGCATGGAGCCACTATTACGGGCACATTATACGCCAAACAAATAGCAACATTGCGCAATGAGATCCGCGAAAAACGGCGAGGTAAACTCTCGAAAGTTGTGCTGTTCCACCAGGACAATGCCCCGGCACACAAGTCCGCCGTTGCAATGGCTGCAATTCGTGATGCTGGGTTCGATATCCTTAAGCATCCTCCGTATTCACCAGATCTCGCTCCCAGTGATTTCTACCTATTTCCGAGATTGAAACAATACCTGAGAGGCCAGAAATTTGAAGACGACGACGCGGTAGTCGCTGCAGTAAAAGATTTTTTAAGTACTCAGGATGAGACCTTTTTTAAAAATGGAATTTTAAGTTTAGAAAAAATATATATTAAGTGTATTATGCTATAAGGTGACTATGTCGAAAAATAAAATGACATTTAGTAAAAGTTGTTTATAACATACTCATTCTCACTTTTTATTGAACGCCCCTAGTACATCTTCCGGCGCTGCCCCCTTCATTCTAACCCCGGACCTGCTGAGGACTTGGACGATCTGACTCCTGACGTAGCTGCCTGGCTTAGCAACCTCAAGGCTGTTCTCTGATTGCCCTCATATTTATAATGCCATACGATTAATAATAATGGTAGTATAGTCTCGCGTTAAACACTACTACCGTGGGGCTATGACCCGGGGTAGAATAATTAGCAAATGACCTCACCTGTCCGCCGTTTTCATTTGGCCAACCGTCTGTCGAACATCCTGTATATAGTAGGCCTTTATATAAGCAATTATCTAACAAAGAACTATTGGCATCGCTCTAATAAAAAAAAAAG
Source organism: Archips crataeganus (assembly GCA_947859365.1). NCBI lineage: Eukaryota > Metazoa > Arthropoda > Insecta > Lepidoptera > Tortricidae > Archips > Archips crataeganus. The sequence continues at coordinate 1,196,004 of OX402071.1, read as the reverse complement.
TTTTATTTCCCACATTTATCCAAGTATTTTTTTGGCAAATTTTTCCCCGACCGGGAATCGAACTCGGGACCCTCAAACTTCGTAGTCACTTTCTCTAACCACTAGGCCATTCGGTCGGTCGATATCAAATGTCAAAACGCCAGTAGACTAATAAAACAAAAGATACTTTAACAATGTGTATTAAAATACATAACAATACAGTTCCAATGTTACCTGCATATCAATTTCAATTCATCTTAACACTTAAAAATAATAACGATTTTTAAACATTTGATCGTTCTGATATAATCTTTAACCGATTGTCGCTTTCTAATTCAGCTCTAGACTTAAGAGTGAAAGAGACAAATGCTGCTGCATTTTTTCAAACTTAAACGTTATACAATACGTTTACTTTTAGTTTACCACTAACAGATGGCTTGCCTTCATTTCATTTCCAACTTTAACACCATACAAATAAAGTAGTTATTACAAAATCTGCAAACGTGGGTAACGGTATTCTAAAATTGGCTTTATTTGTAGGTCGTTAAAGTTGAATATGAAATGAAGGCAAACCATCTGTCAGTGGTAAACTTTATGTAATTTTACTGTAACAGTGTATTACTTCAAATGAAAATATAGGTTACTTGAGTTTCATCAGAATAATTAAAACAAAATTAACATAATACATGTTTCCACGATTTCTTATTTCATCATCATCATCATTTCAGCCGAAAGACGTCCACTGCTGAACATAGGTATCCCCAAGGCTCGCAAAACAGATCGGTCCCGCGCCATCCGCATCCAACGCGATCCCGCAACCTTAACCAGGTCGCTTCATCTTGTTGGAGGCCTACCTACACTGCGTCTTCCGGTCTGTGGACGCCACTCGAGAACCTTTTTCCCCATCGGCCATCAGTTCTACGAGCGATGTGCCCTGCCCACTGCCACTTGAGTCTGGCGATTCTTGCTTGACTCAGCTTGAGTCTTGGCGGTATTGCCAGTGATGAGACGTGGCCGCTAACGTTGGTCCTCATAAGAAAGCTCAAAGTCACTCAGAAAGCGATGGAGGGGGCTATGCTCAGAGTTTCTCTGCGGGATCGCATTAGGAATGATGAAATCCGCGCAAGAACTAAATATTTCATTTATCGAAAGAAAATCAAGTAACCTTTATTTCCTTTTGAGGGGTATGTATTACAATACCGAAGTACGAAAGACCGAATGTATTAAAACATCGAATAGGTCAAAAGACCAACACGATTTTTTCTGAAACCGTTAGTTTTTAAGATTGTTATTAAACAACCCTAACCTAACCTAATGGGTTCTGTATGATGCCGTTTTAATATATATTTTTTTTTATACAATATAGGCTTGCGTTTGGCCACAATCACGCCTGATGGAAAGCGAAGATGAGGCCTACGATGGAGCGCGCTTGCCTAGTAAATGCTCATTCACCCTAGACTTGAAAGCGGCCAAATTGGGGATGTCTATTTTTTTGCAATGTGTAGTAAATCGAAAACCATATCGAGATAAATGCTTCTTAACTCGTTTTCTGTACTTATTTAATTTTAATATTATGTAATGAATTTAATATATAACAAATAAGCAATGACCTTCATTCGACATTGGTGAAAATTGCGTGACCGGTTCGAGTCGTACTTTATTCTGTGTGGTTATAATTTGAGTTTGATTTGGACCCGCTGTCTGACATCTAGCACTTTGACAGCGCCAGTAAAGTGACACAATGTATAGTGTACCACTACGCAAAAAATAATTAAAGGGGTTGCCTTATCGTACGCATTTAGATAGATTTAGAAATTTGGCATTGTGGGAGCCCTCAATTATAATCTGACGTCATCAACTAAAATAGTTTCAATAATTAATTTTGAAAAAAGTAGAAAACTAAATGACAAAATATTGAAATTAGTTTCTTATAATTGACTTTTCTATACAAAAAAAATATAAAAACCACTGGTAATTTTTTTTAGACATTCCCAATTGTAGTGTTCAGGGAACACAGTCGCAGGCAGGGAATTCCACTCCTTAGCTGTGCGGTTGATGAAGGAAGAGCGAAAACGCTTTGTGCGGATTTTGGGAATACCGACAACGTAAGGGTGGAGACCCCGCCCACTCCTGGTCGACCTGAGAAGCTGATTGCTGCTGATTGAAGCTGATTCTGAGAAGTTAACGGTTTCAGAAAAAAATTGTGTCGGTCTTTTGACCCATTCGAGGGTTTTGATACATTCGGGCTTTCGTACTTCGTTATTGTAATACATACCCTTTTTGAGCAACATTAACTATACTCAGACTTAATTTTTATTTTATTTGAAGGCAGGTCTGATTTCCAGCAGCTCATGGACACCTGCAACACAAGTGGTGATACAAACGCGTTGCCAACCTGTTTAAACTACGTTAGCCTTGAAGATCTCGATCCAGTAACCATCTGGGTCCTGGATGAAGGCTAGACCCTTCATCTTACCATCCTGTGGCTTCTTTATAAACTTGACGCCTTGCTCTTCAAATCTGTAACAGAAATAAAAAAGGAATAATTAAATATTCTGTTAATATTGCAAGAGTCTACCTGTTGCCGTTATCAATATCAAGCAAAAACAAGCAGAAAAATCACGTTTGTTGTATGGGAGCCCCTTAAATATTTATTTTATTCTGTGTTTTAGTATGTTGTTGTTATAGTGGCAACCGAAACCCCATCATCTGTGAAAATTTCAACTGTCTAGCTATTACGATTCATGAGATACAGCCTGGTGAAAAACGGACGGGCAGCAAAGTCTCAGTAATAGGGTTCCGTTTTTACCCTTTGGGTACGGAACCCTAAAAAAAGACAGACATATTATATACACACTTTCGCATTTTATAATATTGGTATGGATATGGATTGGTACAGAGATAGTTGGAAACCCTGGGAAAGACATGAGGTTGTTGTCATTTGGAAAATTGCATAGTTCCCACAGTATACTGAGAAACAATTTCTTCACAGATGTAGTTGCGGGCAACAGCAAATATTGATATATTTTTATCATTTTCCCTTAGCCTGGTTGATAATCATCATCATGTACTTACTTAGCACAGGCAGCATCCACATCGGGCACCAAGATGCCAATATGGCCGTAGCCTCTTGGTTCAGTGTTGCCGTTGTGGTAGGCAGAGTCGTCACTCTCTGTGCCCCAGTTGCTGTAATTATAGTAAAATAATAATTATTATAAATGAAGTCATGGTGGCCTAGTGTCTTGACCTATTTATTAATGCAACAAAATTCCATAGTGGCCTAGGAATCAAACTGATTGACTGCACATATATGTACTTACACAATTTTATAATTGTATACACAAATTAAAGTTAAGTAAATCATTCATTAATATGGACCTCCGCAAAGTAATGCCTGATTCAATAAATTAATATGGACCTCCGCAAAGTAATGCCTGATTCAATAAATTAATATGGACCTCCGCAAAGTAATGCCTGATTCAATAAATTAATATGGACCTCCGCAAAGTAATGCCTGATTCAATAAATTAATATGGACCTCCGCAAAGTAATGCCTGATTCAATAAATTAATATGGACCTCCGCAAAGTAATGCCTGATTCAATAAATTAATATGGACCTCCGCAAAGTAATGCCTGATTCAATAAATTAATATGGACCTCCACAAAGTAATGCCTGATTCAATAAATTAATATGGACCTCCGCAAAGTAATGCCTGATTCAATAAATTAACGTTAAGTGTCCATATCAATCTTTTTGTAGCCAAAAATTTAATTTTCGTCACCCTTCCATATTTGTATACAAAATTAAAACAAAAAGGCTTACTAAGTCAACTCCAACGTAGCTTTTCTCGTCATAGCCCAAACGGACCTCTTGGCATCATCCTCGGGGATATCAGCTGGGTCTTCATACCCCATGAAGAACAGAGAAAACTTCATGGCCGGGAAGTGAAGTTGCTTCAGCAAGGTCATGCCAAGCACACCCGTGTAGAATGGAAGGGACTTGCGGGGGTCCTTGATGCGGTACATTGTTTGTTGGAACAGGAAATCCTGGAATTTGAATTGAAAAGATTTTGAAAATGCATTTTATTGAAATGAAACAATTACTTTGCTCACCCGTGACTTTACCATAGTTAAGTTTATGTAAGAAATGCCTATTCATGCAGTTCCTCCACCTCCACACTGTATGAACACACACAAACCCAACTATCACCACCATCAAACTACACTGACGCGTTTCAAACTCAACCAGAGCTTGTCTTTAGAGTAGGTACAGTCGAGGACTTTAATTCATGAGCCACCATGGAACCTTTTCAAAGGAAAAGTCATTACGATTTTCCTTGTTAATTAATGCTATGTCACTATGACGTTTACTGTGAAATGGTTCCATGGTGGCTCATGAATTAAAATCCTTGGCCATACCACAACCATACCCTATGCTACCAAATTTTAGATGTTATTATGATGTGTTTTTTGTGTTGACGGCAGTTGGAAGATCCGGAAGAACGCTGAAATTGATCAACTGAACCCAATATAATTGGAGTGACCAGAGCTCACAGGCATCGCTGGCTTGGGCATTTTGAGTGTATGGTGGACGATTAATAAATAAAATAAATAAAAATAAATATCACGGGACAATTCACACCAATTGACCAAGTCCCAAACTAAGCAAAGCTTGTACTATGGGTACTAGACAACGGATAAACATACTTATATAGATAAATACATACTTAAATACATATTAAACATCCAAGACTCAAGCACAAACATTTGTATTTTTCACACAAATATCTGCCCCGACCGGGAATCAAACCCAGGACCTCAAGCTTCGTAGTCAGGCTCTCTAACAACTAGGCTATCCGGCCGTCTCAAATTGTACAGAGAAGAGGGCCTACTATACTAGAAATATTTAGGTACCTAACTAAATTTAAGCAAACATGAATAACCAACAGTTATGGCGGGAAATATGTAAGCAGCAGCCGAGGTCCGAAAAAAAACCAAAAATTTTAGACTAATTTAATTAAAATAAAAATACTTATTACAAGAGTTAAGCCTAAGTGGGTTGACAGTTGTTCGATGTGAGAACAGAAAGTGATTCCGTTTACAATTGCCTTGATTAGGTAAATGCAAATCACGTCCCGTTGATGCGTTGTCTCACGTAGAGGTAGGCGTCGTAGTGGCAGCTGGCATAAGCTAATTTTCAATACCAGGCTACTATATGCTCGCTCGGCGGCTCTCCCGGTAGCACATGGCGTACATATACGTAACACGGGTTAACCAGCCAAATGCAATATTTAATAATAAATAAATAAATCATGGGACTGTTGTACACCAACTAAGTCTAAAAGCGTGAAATTTTAATATTGGGAATTGAGAAAAGTGCAGGTGGAGTTGACCTTGATGAATCTACTAACATCGAGTTTGGCTTTAATCCTTCAATACTATCGGTTCAAGTATAAACATTTTTATCTTACATGTCAAAGATCAATTACTACTACCTACTTTACTTAAAAAATATCACAGGTTTTGGGTTCCTAAAACTTACCTTAGTTCCTTCATGAGGTTTTACGCAAAGCGATTCGACTTCTTGCGGGGAAATGCCTTCGGCGGACATGTTTCTGTGAATTATTAAAATGAAAGTTTTGATTTTGAGGTTATTTTCTGACAATGTTTACCACCGATCTCGAGAACGGAAACTGATGTTAGGATAATCAATGGTGTTGTTTTATATGTTATTTACCTGTGGGTAGTAAGATTAGGTCGGAAAGTTCTAGGAAATGATAAAAGCGATACGCGAATCACCCGCTGTAGCAAAGTCATTAAATTCGTCAATTTGACAGATTTGATAAACGCGTTTAGTTTCACTTCACTAATTCGGTGTAATCTTTATCGATCGTTGCGTTTTGTTTGAGCAATTCGCTGATAATTTTTGAGGTTTCAGATAAATTAGCTTTTTGAACTTCCACCTTTTAATTAAATTCCCGGAATTCCAAGAGCAGATAAGTCAGACCGCGGTCTTTATATACACTGTATGAAGAACAAAAAACATTATTATTAGTAAGGAACTACAACAGTTTACTTTGCTTGCTCCTCCGCTATCATAAGTAGGTAACTTACATGCAAGACGACTAGATCTATACGACACATAAGGTGTTTTCATACATAAAAGCCACCCTCTGCCAATTCCACGTACTTAAATAACAAATATATGGAGAAGATCCGAAATAAATATTATTATTTTTACTTAAACTTGATTTTCCTAGACGCAAATTCCGCACAAAAAAATTTGAGATTCACATGTTATTGTGTACTATTGTTCTGGCTACTGATTTCGCAAGATGAGATCATAAGTAATAATCATTGAGATCCCGGTAAGTTCCCATAAATCAATTAATCACACATCTTAGATAAATATTTCATATCATAGATTACTAATATTTATTTATTGAATGAACGCAGTGTAAATTTTGTTTGATGACTTGCATAAAATAAATTGATTATTTTATCCAAAGTTTATTTGTAATCTAATCATACTGATAAAAATATGGATAATTAATTATATAATTATTTTTGTAAATTATAAAAGGAAGGGGGAGGACGAACAGTGGAGGATCATACCTACATTGCAGTAATAAATAATGCAGTAAATTGTGATCATAATTCTCAATTTTTTTTTTATATTTTACTATGGTTAGGGTGGAGTGGGTGGAGGAGTATTATCTGTATTTGTCGACCCCAAATGAATGATAATAAATAATGAACAATCTCATAATTAAAATCTTCATAATTTTTTTTTTTTTTTCTGATTTTTGTCGAGGCTTTGAACACTCCAGGTGATCATGTCAGCCTCATGGGTGCTTACACAATTCCCTATTCAAGGGACCCATCAATAAAATGGTAAATGCCGATTGCTTTGTCTGACAACGGCTCAGATAGCCAACAATTCACCTGGCCATTGTGCATGGAACCCAAATCCCCAAGAACTCTTCTCCTCAAGTCCGAATTCCGGACACACTCCAACAACACATGGATCAAGTCATCACACTTCTGACAATCATCACATAGTGGTGATGATTTAATTTTCATCATATATAGAAACTTATTTGTAGGGATGTGTCCGGAACAAACTCTAAAAGCAGACACCAAAACTCTTCTAGCAAGGCCGGCTGAGTCAAACCAAGGCGTCCACCGGGGGCTATCATGGATAGTTCTGTACCAGATTCCTACACCCCTAGATACCCTGCTCACCAAAATGGTATTCCCATTTCTGTAGGCTCCTTCTTTTAATTCTGGGAACCAATTCACTAGAAAGGGGTTCAGAATCTGTTACAGAACCATCCACTACAGCCGCCTTGGCAAGCTTGTCCACTACTTCATTCCCAGCCAACCCTACATGAGAAGGAATCCACTGTAATTTGACGACCCTGCCTCTAGAATTCATCTTGTGCATCACCTGAAGAGCTTCATAGGCAACAGGCATCCCTCTTTGTCCAGACACACACCGACTAAGGTGCTGGAGCGCGCTCCTTGAGTCCGACAATATTACGACTACTAAACTATCAGCTAGATTATTTGCGTAAGTTAAAGCTTCTTTAATAGCAACGAGTTCAGTTCGCATAACACACGCGTCATTATGCAGCTTCCACATGAGAGAAACTCCAGTCTGAGGATCAAACAAGGCCGCTCCAGCACCCTGTACAGACTTAGAACCATCCGTAAATATTTGGTATGAATGGTGATATTGCTCACTAAGCATATTTAATGTATAATTTTTTAATGCTTTGTTCAGTAGATGCCTCTTGGGGACATCAATGTGATCAATATTGTCAATTATACAAATCTTCATAATATAATTGCTACAAGGGTTTGAGTTGCTTTGCATTTTCGGTCAACAAAATATGGGATCATACTTTAACTGAATCCGTATAGCTGTACTTTCAAACTTGGAATAAAACTACAAAGTAATAGATACTAAAAAAAAGAGTTTTATTCAATCCTTTGTTTATAGTTTTGGTACAGTCACAGCAATAATATTAGATAGGACTAACCACTCAAACATTTGATACAGTAAAATAGCTATAGGAATCAAGTTGTCTTTTGTTTTTGAATTCTCCATTTTTCCATTATCTTCACAACTCAATTGCATTGGTTGCTTGTTACTTTTCCTATACTAGAAAACTGTTTAGGTGACATTGGTAATATAAGCTGATGGATCATAAGCTTGGCAAAAGCAGTGTATTACATTCAGTACACTAACTTCAACATGTTGCATCGGACACATAATTCAAGCTTTTCGAACTCTCCGTTTCCTATCTTGTGCATTGAGTTAGTGTCTTATTGCTCCAAACTGCAATCAATTATTAATTTATTTCATTCTTTTCTCCATAAATAAAACTTCTCATACAAATATCTAAGCTCTTCTAACCATATCAGATCTCTTTCTACTGATGTCAATTGACATTGATACGCAGAAATCATCCTGACATTTGTAAGGTTGTCCACAAAAATATCACCAATAACATTAAGGCAATCCCCTACAGTAAAAAACAATGGGTTAACTTTTTTCTTTTCAATTGCGTCCAGCAACTTAGACATAATGGGTATATTCTCATTACCCCTTCTAGAAGCATCTGCGAATTCCGCAAATAAGTTGGTATACGCTTTAGTTGGAATGCTCTTATTGCTTTTCGTGGTATCATAGTATACCACAATGCTGCCCGTAGGATCGCTTAATTCGAAATTGGTTATCGTTTTCGAGGGGTTAGTATTAAAAACAGCAGTCACGGTGCCGTGTAACATCACATTTTTGAATTTCAAGCCGAACATTTCGTAAATATACTTGATTTCTTGCGTTCTTGAGGCGCGATAGATGTCCTGTATATACAACTTTAACGGGTTCCTTGGAAGGGTAATTTGAGCATTTTCACTGGTAACAGCCATTAAGTTTGTTGTTTGGAAACTTAAAAGTCCTATTTATTATGTTTATCTTGTTCTCACACTCACATTATTTAATAATGCTAAACATTTAGAGATTTTTGTAAGTTTCGCGAGCGTTAAACGTCAAATCACCGTCAAATTTACTTTTTTTTAAGCCAGTTGCCCTCTGGGTTAGCTAAAGGAAAGCAGCCATAAGTTTAATTCTGTCCAATTCGTTATATATTTCTTTTGATAATGAAATAACGTAGGTATTAGTTTGCAAATAAGATTGTGAGAGTAAGCGTGCGTTAATGGTATTAGTTTTGCTCTATTTACGCCAAATTCAAACAAGGTTTAGCTGCTTTCAAAAGAAAATAATAAAAATGTGACAAAGTAGATATAATACGTCTTCTACGATAAAAACCGGCGCTTCTTGTGCTAGCCGGGCATCGAACGCGGCAATTATGCAAACTGCTGCCTTCACTTATTTGTCGAGTGTTTTCTCGAGCATCTAGTGTTGTGAGTTTATCGATGATACCATAATTAGTTTTGTCGATAATTTTTATATGCTTACTATCATCAATCAGTTTAGAAATTTTGACAGAGGTAACTAAGATCACCTTTCAACTTAATTTAATTGGAGCAATCGCGATCGTCCACGCATAGTCAATACGTCCTCAGGTGGGTTGTGAATAATTTTAACAAAAAAAAAACCGATTCAGCCGAACGGAAATTAGTTATACCTACCTTCTCAAATAAAAAAAAATCCAAATCGGTTATGCATGAAGAAGTTCTGAAGTAATAACTTCCGTATAGTGTTTTAAAAATAGTTCAATAAAAAACAAGATAGATAAATAGGTAGGTATCTTGTTAATGCTATTACAAAGATCGAGTTAAAAACGTTGAAAAAACATGTTCTTTTTCTATAAGGACCTCCTTTAATTTTTAACTTTATTTTATTTGTTTTTAGTAGGTATGTGTGTGTTATAGCAGCCACAGTTTACATAATCGGTGAAAATTTCATGGAAAACTGCACATATTAGTGAAGTAATTCAAAGGTAAAGTTCCTAATCCATCCACACTGAACCCGTGGTGAGAACTAAAGCCCAGACCCCTCTCATTCTGATAGGTCTGTACACCACCTAGGGATGTAAATAAGCTGTGATGACGAATCAGACTAGGTACTGACCGTATTCTTTTTAAACCGATTTCAAAAAGTCGGCTTTTCGTGAATCGATATCGATGAACATTCCCATCCCTGTCGTTCGACGAGGCCGCATCGGAATGGCTCCCGCTCGAACTCTCTCGTTATCTCGACGCTGTAATCACAATCGATTGTTTTCGTTAACAAGATTACTTATCAGAGATGACTTGCGATTTGGATACATTAGAATTTGAGTATCGGCTTGGTATCGGTAAAAATACACTGCAATTTAGGAGTGGTCAGGGCCAACCCTAAGAGTTCGTTTAAGTAAAATAATGAAAAAAAATAAAGTAATAACAATAAAAATAATTGAAAGGGTATCCCCATCATCATTATCTCAGCCTATACGTATATATACTATACGTCCCACTGCAGGCCACAGGCCTCCTTTCAGAATGAGAGGGTTTGGGTTATGGTTCCCACGCGGGCCCAGTGCGGATTGGGAACTTCACACACATCATTGAATTTCTTCTCAGGTGTGTGCAGGCTTCTTCGCGATTTTTCCTTCACCGTAAAGCTCATGGTAAATTTCAATTGTAATTTCGCACATAAATGATGATGATGATGAAAATAAAAAAAAATGTGAATGTTTCGCGTAAGTCAATTACAGTTTCTACAGCGGTTGAGATTTCGAAATTATCTAACAAGCATAGGTACACACGTGGTCACGTGGGCTATGGCAATGGGCAGGCCATATCGCAGAAAAGATTTCCACTGGGGCCGAAATGTTCTCGAATGGAGACCACGGACTGGCAAGTGGAGCGTGGGACGTCCACCAACGAGATGGACGGACGATTTGGTAAAGGCCACAGGTTCAAGGTGGATGCACGTCGCTTCCTACAGTAGAGATTGGGTATCAATGAGGGAGGCGTACATCCAGCAGTGGACGTCCTACGGCTGGAATGATGATGATGATGATGATGATAAAAAAATGGCCTATTGTGTTAATCCCTAGATCAGACTAGTGCAGCCGTTTTAGCGTGAAAGAGCAACAAACACATACACACACTCCATAGTTTCGCATTTATAATTTTTATTTGACATTTACAGTAAAGAGTCACAACATTCGGTCTCCTCAAACAGACTACGGCTATTTGTACGTCGCAGCCGGACATTGCTTCGCTTCATATTTGTCTTGTCTGTGCCCTTATTCAAATTTGAATTATTCTGGAACCATTCGTTAAGCGGCAATTGGCTAAGTAAAGTTTTTTGAAGAGGTGCTAATTATATTTTTTTTCGGCAGTCGGCGTTCTGGAGATTGAGAAACTGCAGCTGTTTTATTTTTATCTCCTATTGTTTACAGGAAATATTTTTTTGAGTGTTTGAGATGACATTTGTGAGATTTTATGGTTGACAAGCCGTTCGTGCTCAGAACTCAGTAGAAACAGAAAAAAAAAACTGAAGTGAACTGTCACTGCTGTCAATGTCAAATCGTTTGCGTTTCGTTTGCTTTGCGTTTTGGTGTGCTCAGCGTGATTTTTTTACTATTTTTATCGACCTCTGCATAATATCCGGACTTTCAATTTTACCGCATTTCTCCACAACTTATGTACAATAATTGGCTCACGATTGAATACTTTCGATCACTATTTTGGAACTGCTTCTTGGACAACGCAAAGCAAACGAAACGCAAACGGTTAGATTTAATTTGACATTGACAGAAGCGACAGTTGATTTCGTTTTTTTTCTATTTCTTCTTAGTACTGAGCACGAACCGCTTGTCAGCCATAAAATCTCACAAATGTCATCTCGAACACTTAAAAAAATATTTCCAATAAATAACAGGAGATAAAAATAAAACAGCTGCAGTTTCTTGGTGTTGAAGTCGACCACTGTTGAAAAAAAATATAATTAGCATCTCTTCAAAAAACTTTACTTAGCCAATTAAGTACAGGGCCACTACCATGAGTTTGCAGTGACCGTGCTCGATAGGGACTGCGTAAATGATTTGCATGGAATCTCTACCTCTACCATGAGTTACACTAGTTTACAGTGACCGTACTCGCTAGCGACGGCGTAAATTATTTGTATGGAGAATTGTACAGCGCCTCTAGCGGTCACTTACGGAAGTACAATTCTCCATACAAATCATTTACGCCGTCGCTAGCGAGTACGGTCATTGTAAACTAGTGTAAACTCATGGTAGAGGTACTGGTTGAAACTTATGTTACAGAACAATTTCATTTCGTAAAAATACATTACATTTTGACACTTGTTAGCGGTTAATTCGGAGTTAAGTAGCTAACCCAGGTCTTTAGTCTCTAAGCTATATCGTCGATGAAAATGCAATACCGCGTAACCAACAATGTCTAATGCCGCGTAACTAAAAATGTGTCAAATTTAAGTTTGGGTAAGTCTGGCATCAATAAACACAAAGAAAAGACGTACAATTTGAATGCTCTTCTGTAAAGATTGCCACAATTATTATTTATTAAAATAAAATTAAAAAAAAAAAAAAATATATCATGGGACAATTCACACCAATTGACCTAGACCCAAAGTAAGCTTAGCAAAGCTTGTGTTATGGGTACTAAGCAACGGATAAACATACTTATATAGATAAATAAATACTTAAATACATAGAAAACATCCATAAATCAGGAACAAATATTCGTGCTCATCACACAAATAAATGCCCTTACCGGGATTTGAACCCAGGACCTCTTGCTTATTATAAGTAAGTAAAGTAAACGGGACTTATCACGCAAACAATACACCGTGAAATTTTAGTGGTTGTTTTCCCGAAACGAGGTGATTTAGTATCGATTGTACAATCGATTTATAATTACTATTTTGACTAGAGTCAAAAGTCCAATTGTGAAAAACGAAAGTCGAAAATGACCGCAAACCAATAGTAACGCTTCGTTGGTACAAGTAGCGTACGATCGTACGATAGGTTAGGTACCAACGAAGCGTTACTATTGGTTTGCGGTCATTTTCGACTTTCGTTTTTCACAATTGGACTTTTGACTCTAGTCAAAATAGTAATTATAAATCGATTGTACAATCGACACTAAATCACCTCGTTTCGGGAAAACAACCACTAAAATTTCACGGTGTATTTACCTCGACGTTTCGCCTCATCGTCACATTGCATTGCAGCGGTCGTGGTGTTCGTGGTGGTGGGGGTGTGGTTTCGTCGTCGATTGTGGTCGTGGTCCATGTTATAGTTGGGATGATAATTTCCACTGCAGTTTAGCCAGAATCAGACAACGGGGATCGATGAGGGAGGCCAAGTCAAAGTTACAATTTAATTTATTCCCTCCTAATTCCTAAATTCGTAGTTACTTGTTAATTAGTTGATGAATTGTGTTTATCGATCAGTTAATGTTTACGATTGGTAAACATAAACAACTCAAAGTTGAAATTTACTTTCTAATTTAGTTATTTGTTTATTAAATTCGCTCGTTCAAAATGGCTGAATGAACACAGCGGCAACGCGCGTAGGTACGTAAAAATAGCTATGTTTTTTTTTCAGGCGTTACTATTGCCACAGAGAAAAAGTTCCCGTGTTTAACTAAAGTGTTAATAGCTTAAGCTAGAAGCTTTAAAAACTTTAATAACATTAAGTTTAATCTTAACATTATAAGAACCAGTTAATTCGCATAACGATGCCTCTCCTTACAAGGAATAACGGTTATTGCTCCAGCCAGCCATTTTGAAAAGAAAATGGCAGACATGCTGCCTTTTAGCGGGAAAACGTGTTGACTTTCGAAATTAAAAATGGTTATTCTTGTTATATTAATAATGGTTATTATAATTAGCTAATTATAGCACCCTCTAAAAGGGGATAGGTTGTACGGCGGAATAATAAATATTAGGCAGGTACTTAGACAAAGATAGCAACAAAATAAAAAAAAATTGGAAGTGGGTTTTTCTTCATTCTAGTGAAAGAAAGAAACATTTGTTCGTGACAACGAAATTAAATTTGGACAGAATAAATGCATATAGGTAATAAAGGGTTTACTAACGTTTCGGCGAAAAACTTTTCGCAAAATGATTAATTTGGCAAATGTTTCATTTCCCAAATGTTTATTTTTTCTGAAACTGTAAACTGTTCAGGATTACAAGTTAAGTATGAAGTATCTTTTTCTATTTATTTTTTTATTTTCTTCAACTTCATTTTTTTATTACTTTTACGGTCATCCCGTGAAACCATATATTTCAAACTAAATACAAACTGAAATATAGATGCACAGAAAAAACCCCAAAGAAATTTGTTTTTTTCTGTGCATCTATATTTCAGTTTCTATTTAGTTTGAAATATATGGTTTCACGGGATGACCGTAAAAGTAATAAAAAAATGAAGTTGAAGAAAATAAAAAAATAAATAGAAAAAGATACTTCATACTTAACTTGTAAAAGTTGGCCTAGTAGCGCCATCTCTTGGTCCAGGTGAGCGGGTAGCTCCGAAGGAGTGTTGAAGTCTCTCGGTAGAGGGCATTAACATAGATGCGCTTTATCACTGCCTAATGTGATTATAACAGACTGAAGTGTACGATGTATGGGAAAGATTCGTCGCTAACTTCTAGACCAGTGATGGTGTAGGGGTAAGCACGCAGCACGAAACGCTGAGGACCTGGGTTCGATTCCCAGCATTGGTCTTTTTTCTGGGGTTTTTTCTGTGCATCTATATTTCAGTTTGTATTTAGTTTGAAATATATGTTCAGGATTGTTATAAAACAAACCTAACCTAACCTAACCTACAGGATAGTCCTGAAATATATCCTGAATAGTTTACAGTTTCAGAAAAAAATAACATTTGGGAAATGAAACATTCGCCAAATGAATCAGTTTGCGAAAAGTAATTCGCCGAAAAGGCAGTAGGTACACGGTAATAAATAAATGGTTCCAAATCAGAGCAAGTTTTCTGAGATATTATCATAAATGACTTCTCATTTCATTTTATCGATTTTCAATACATATCGATACATTAACTCTCAAAATATACAGTACCTCTACCATGAGCTTACACTAGTTTACAGTGACCGTACTCGCTAGCGACGGCGTAAATGATTTGTATGGAGAATCGTACTTCCGTAAGTGACCGCTAGAGGCGCTGTACAATAGGGATGTTTCCTAGGTAAAAAAATAATAATTCCTATTAGTCCGTATTTTACATTATCAAAAAATATTAGACACGTAATTTTTCTTTTGACAATTAAACAAAAAATGACGAAGATATGGCGCGTTGAAGTTCCGCGTGACGAGGCGTGACGTCACTTGTTCCTAAAACGCTCATACAAAGTGTAGGAACAAGTGACGTCACGCGAAACTTCAACGCGCCATATCTTCGTAATTTTTTGTTTAATTGACAAAATAAAAAATACGTGTCCAATATTTTTTGATAATCTAAAAGACTGACTAGTTAGGAAAGTAGCCTATTCTCCATACAAATACTTTACGCCGTCGCTAGCGAGTACGGTCACGTAAACTAGTGTAAACTCATGGTAGGGGTACAGAGTGATTCGGGAGCCGTGAGAAGGACCAACCCCATCGGATTTGGTATGATTAACGTTATTTTTTATGAACTAAAACAATTACTTTGCTCACCCGCGACCTTACAATAGTTACGTTTATGTAAGACATGTGCGTTCATGCAGTTCCTCCACCAGTTCCTGCAGGTGGAGGAACTGCATGAACGCACATTTCTTACATAAACGTAACTATTGTAAGGTCGCGGGTGAGCAAAGTAATTGTTTTAGTTCATTAATATGGACCTCCGCAAAGTAACGCCTGATTCAATAAGTTATTTTTTATGTAACGATAAAAACACGTTGTTAAAGTCACGGACATTAACTCGAAGAATCGCTAGACTCAAGTGGCAGCGGGCAGGGCACATCGCTTGTAGAACTGACGGCCGATGGGGCCGAAAGGTTCTCGAGTGGCGTCCACGGACCGGAAGACTCAGTGTAGGTAGGCCTCCAACAAGATAAAATAAATAAAATAAATATTAGGGGACAATCTTACACAAATCGACCTAGTCCCAAACTAAGCAAAGCTTGTACTATGGGTACTAGACGACGATAAACATACTTATATAGATAAATAAATACTTAAATACATAGAAAACATCCATAACCCAGGAACAAATATTCGTGCTCATCACACAAATAAATGCCCTTACCGGGATTTGAACCCAGGACCTCTTGCTTCGTAGGCAGGGTCACTACCAACTAGGCTAAAGCGGTCGTTAAAGATGGAGCGACGACCTGGTTAAGGCGGTGGGAGCGCGTTGGATGCGGATGGCTCAGGGCCGATCTGTTTGGCGAGCCTTGGTTGAGGCCTATGGTCAGCAGTGGACGTCTTTCGGCTGAAATAAATATGATGATGATGTTAGAAACTAAACCTATTAAATTATTTTCTAAGTGCATGGTCACTCACTCTACAGGGTGTTAACAAAATAACGGGTAAAGCCTGAAACCCCATGAATAGTAAATAAAACTGTAATTTTGCGCGCTGTTCTTTTTTTTGTAAAAAAAAAAATTAAATAAATAAATAAATAAATTTTTGTTTAATTTTTTTTATATAGCCTATTTTTATGTCCCACTGCTGGGCAAAGGCCTCTCCTCTCTTGCTCCACTCCTGCCTATCAAAGGCGAGCTCACGCCATCCCAAAAAAAAAATACTAATTTAATGAGGGTTTTCTATGAGAGGCTATTTGGCGCTAGTATCGTCAGGTCCGTTTGACAACTTTGACATTTGTTGTATGGCTGTAACGTCAAATAGACCTTACGATACTAATGCCATCTAGCGATATTCCACCTGTCAGAAAACCCTCATTCTTTACTGGAGTACTTCCATACCCTTCAGTTATTACCGGTAATTTTGTAACACCCTGTACAATGTGGTAATTTACGTTCTTTATACCTAATCAATAAAAAAAAATACAATCGTAACAATTATATTATGCTTTTGATTAGATTACATTTATTTATTTCATGATAAAAATTACAAAAATTTCGTTTGCGTTTGTTTGTTTGTTTGAACTAAAAACAAAAACAAAAAGGTGTGGTAACACAGTCCGGAGCTGAGTATTGGAGTTCACATGTTTCAATCATCATCTATATAGTATGTTCATTAAAATTTGATTATAACATAACCCTCTTTTGTGTAAAAAAGGGTACTCTCGAGTAGAGCGCTGGCACTGCGCCAGGCGACTCAGCGGCCACGTGAGATGCAAGCACTAGGGTTGTCCGGTATCGATATCGATACTTTTTAGATCAAGGCTTTACTTAGCAGAGTTCCATCTTACTGACATGAACGCGAAAGTTTGTATGGATGTATAGATGTGCGGATGTTTGTTACTTTTACCTGCCTCCAGCCTTCGTCCAGCACCGGCAGTCTACGCTACGGACCCTAATCCAGGAAAGCCTTGCCAAGAAACGCTTTCCCACTCAACTCTCGAATCCGCGACCCTCGGGTTCTTTTTTTATTTCCTGTCAGTTAAGCCCTAGGGGCCAAATATACGTCTTAAACTGTTATTTTGTTTTACCTACTCAAAACTAAACCCTAGGTTCTTACCTGCTCTACCCTGACAGTAGCAGACTGAATGTTTGACGGATTCTAATGAAATTTGGAACACAGGTAGTTTATCATCATCACCATCATTTCAGCCGAAAGAGCACTGCTGAAAATAGGCCTCCCCCAAGGTTCGCCAAACAGATCGGCCCTGAGCCATCCGCATCCAACGCGATCCCGCAACCTTAACCAGGTCGTCGCTCCATCTTGTTTTAGGCCTACCTACACTGCGTCTTCCGGTCCGCGGACGCCACTCGAGAACCTTTTTGCCCCATCGGCCATCAGTTCTAAGAGCGATGATCCTGCCGACTAAATTATATTTAAGCTTTAGGGTGAAGGAAAACAACGTGAGGAAATTCAATTGTGTGTGTGATCAGCATCCACACTAGGCCCCCGTGGGAACTCTGGCCCAACTCATCTCATTCTGAGAGGAGGCCTGTGCCATGCAGTGGGATGTATAATAGACTAGGATGATATCATTCACGATCCCTACTCAAGAATCTATTCAGAAAATATTTTGTTATTGCTTACAACATTGTACAGTAAAATTACATAAAGTTTACCACTGACAGATGGTTTGCCTTCATTTCATATTCAACTTTAACAACCTACAAATAAAGCCAATTTTAGAATACTGTTACCCACGTTTGCAGATTTTGTAATAACTACTTTATTTGTATGGTGTTAAAGTTGGAAATGAAATGAAGGCAAGCCATCTGTTAGTGGTAAACTAAAAGTAAACGTATTGTAGCGAGTTTCTATTTGTTCAACATAATCGAATCCAACAAGACGTGATATAACCGCCGTGTCCCGGTTTAGGTTTTAGATCGATTTTGAATCTAAAGGAAGAATAAACATGTTCGAACAGCCTAGTTCTAAATATAAGTAAGAGAGGGCAAACATTTGTGATTACAAGAGTTTTTACTAGAAATATCGTGTTTGCTGACTGTACTTTTAGGGTTTTGTGTCTTAAGGGTGCGAACGGGACTCTTTTTTTTTTGGCCGTGGAAGCCTACACTTCCACTGGACGTAGTAATACCTAGTTAAAATGTTTAGTTTTAGTTTCACCCATTATTTGGCAAAATTTCAAAAAGTTGGTAATTCAAACCTCGTCTTAAATTAGGTCTCCAGAAAATTCTATATTCAAAAAAAAATACAAAAAGATGGTATTAGGTTATGTGTATTGTCGTATACATTTCCAAATAAAGGGTAAACTAAGGGACCCCATACATCCCTGTATTTTTAGGGTTCCGTACCTCAAAAGGGAAAAACGGAACCCTTATAGGATCACTTTGTTGTCCGTCCGTCCGTCCGTCCGTCTGTCAAGACCCTTTTTCTCAGGAACGCGTGGAGGTATTAAGCTGAAATTTATATCAAATACTCAGGTCTACTGTCCTTTGGAGCTGTGAAAAAATCAAACTTCTAAGCCAACGCAATCAAAAGATACAGCCGTTTATGCCGCGAATTTCCGCAAATTTTCGAAATTCTCAAGGGAATCAAAACCTACAGGGTACTTCCCGTGAACTCAGAATCTTGAAATTTGGTATGAAGCAAGGTCTAATAGCACAGATAAAGGAAAAATTGCGGATAGGTAACATAATTTTTTTTATCTGTCTGTCTATATCACTATATCAGTAACCAATATATTTATGCCGCAAATTTTCGACACTCGCAAGGGAATCAAAACCTACAGGGTACTTCCCGTGAACTCAGAATCTTGAAAGTTGGTACGAAGCAAGGTGTTATAGCACAGATAAAGGAAAAATTGCAAAAACCGTAAATTTTTAGTCACATCATATAAAAAAAATATTTTTAATAATTTTAAAGTTACTACCCTTTTCCTCATGAACGCGTAAAAGTATTGAATTGAAAATCATATCAAATACTCAGGTCTATAATACCATTAAGCTGTAACAAAATCAAACTTCTATGTCAACGCAATCAAAAGAAACAGCAATTTAAGCCGCATATTTTCAAACTCGCAACTACGCGCAAGGGAATCAAAACCTACAGGGTACTTCCCGTGAACTCAGAATCTTGAAATTTGGTACGAGGCAAGGTCTTATAACACAGATAAAAGAAAAATTACGACAAGCATAATTTTTTCTCTCTATCTGTCTATATAAGTAACCAATCTACAATGATCCCACACTGCGCACATTTTGCTTAGGAGCAGGGGTCTGATAAGACTGGATATGCATAGATACATATAAATTTGTACGGAACCCTCGGTGCGCGAGTCCGACTCGCACTTGGCTGGTTTTTTTATAATAATTTCTCTGTACTTTTATATTGTAATTTATAATGTTTTTAGGGTTTCGTACCCAAATGATAAAAACGGGACAATACAAATACAATACAATACTTTACTGAGTGAGACTCCGCTGTCCGTCCGTTTGTCTGTCTGTCTGTCTGTCAGCAAGCTGATATAGATCTCATGAACCGTGATAGCTAGACAGTAGAAATTTTACAGATGATGTATTTCGGTTGCCGCTTTAACAAAAAATACTAAAAAACGAAATAAAATAAATATTGAAGGGGGCTCCCATACAACAAACGTGATTTTTTGCTCGTTTTTGCTCGATATTGATAACGGCAACAGACACGCTTGAAATATTCACAGAATATTTAGTTATTATATTAACTTTAAAAATAAATAGGTAATTAAATTAAAATAAAACAAATATTTAAGGGGGGCTCCCATACAACAAACGTGATTTTTTCGCCGTTTTATAGCCAATGGTACGGAACCCTTCGCGCGTGAGTCCGAACACTTGGCCGATTTTTAAAGATACGGTCATTTATACCGTATTTGCACGGGATGCTCGCTGCTAGAGTTCGACTCGCACTTCGCTGGCTTTTAATCCTGTTTCTAAATCAAACACTATCGATACATCCATCGACAAATCGTCCCAGCCCTAGCAGAGTCGTAGGCAATAATCGACAGCCGTGGACCGCAGCGTCTTATCTGCGATGGAGCTCTTCACTTGCAGTTTACAGGGTCCCGTACTCAAGGAACCATTGTTTGAAATACAAGACATGCACGATGGCCCATTTAGATGGGCCAGTATCGGGAACTCTAGAACTATAAGACTTGGAAGTATCTGAGGCCATGTCTGTCTAACCTCTATCACACTCGAAATGAACATTGCATTTTCCATTTCTTTTTGTCAAATCAAAATGTGTAATGCGGGGTATAATTACACACCCCCACGAGATATAATTACAAAATATCTAATTTCATTTTAATAACGTTCACAAGATATAATGAACGTTAGCTATAACAGCAAAAAGTATATTTTTAGGGTTCCGTACCTCAAAAGGAAAAAACGGAACCCTTATAGGATCACTTTGTTGTCCGTCCGTCCGTCTATCTGTCAAGACCCTTTTTCTCAGGAACGCGTGAAGGTATGAAGCTGAAATTTATATCAAATACTCAGGTCTACTGTCCCTTGGAGCTGTGAAAAAATCAAACTTCTAAGCCAACGCAATCAAAAGATACAGCCGTTTATGCCGCAAATTTCCGCAAATTGTCGACACTCGCAAGGGAATCAAAACCTACAGGGTACTTCCCGTGAACTCAGAATCTTGAAATTTGGTACGAAGTAAGGTCTTATAGCACAGATAAAGGAAAAATTGCGAAATGCATAATTTTTTTGTCTGTCTGTCTATATCATAAACCAATCTACAATGATCCCACACTGCGCACATTTTGCTTAGGAGCAGGGGTCTGCTAAGACTGGATGTACATAGATACATATAAATTTGTACGGAACCCTCGGTGCGCGAGTCCGACTCGCACTTGCCGGTTTTTTTTAACGTATACGCTTAAATTATATAACGTTATTTTTATATAACTTCAATTTGTATAGGATTTATATGGACTAATTTCTTTTAACATAACAAACATTAGGTATAACATTCATGATATATCACAATATGTGTAAATGTCAAATTATGTGGCGGTGAGCGAGCGAAGCGAGCGAGCAAGACTTTCGGGGCAGAAGCGACTTGGATAGGTTAGGTTCAGAAGGCTAAGGCGGGAGCGAAGCGTAGCGTACTGTGTTGTGTAAGAAGGGCTACGGATTAGCCCGAAACATGTCGAGCTAAACTCGATCATAGACGTGAGTTAGGGCGTTTGTGCACTACAAGACTGGACCGGAAAATTCCGGTCCGGAATGGGGAAAAGTCTACAAAAGTGTCCGATTTACCCACAACCAACAAACACCCTTAGTGGTGTTGGTGATTTTCATTTGTTTTTATGTACAATAAAGAGTTTTCCATATCGCACCGTAAAAAAACCGGCCAAGAGCGTGTTGGACACGCACAAGGTAGGGTTCCGTAGCCATTACAAAAAAATCAAGTAATATTTTTCTAAGGATTTCGTATGTGTACGGAATCATCCAAGTTTAGGTATGTTTTATACCTTAGGCTACTATTTACTCTTAAAGTACAAATAATTTCCAAGCAATCTTAGCCGCTATAATTTTCCTAGTAAATTTGATATATTTACTACCATTCTGAATTTTTTCAAATTTTTCCACCCAACAGTTTAGATTTTAGAGGGGGGGGGGACGCTCGATTTTAATGAAAATTTTCACTTTAAAGTTGAATATTTCGCAAACAGGTCACTGAATAGAAAAATCATGTTAGCAACCCCGCAATGGTTTTAAAAGACTTATCCAACGATACCCCACACTATAGGATTAGTCGAGAAAAAAAAAATCACCCCCCCTTTACGTCTATGGGAGGTACCCTAAAAAAAAAATATTTTTTTATTTTTTATTTTACCACTTTGTTGGCGTGACTGATATGTATATTCATGCCAAATTACAGCTTTCTAGTACTTACGATCTCTGAGCTTAGCCGCGGACAGACAGACAGACAGACAGACAGACGGACAGACATGGCGAAACTATAAGGGTTCCTAGTTGACTACGGAACCCTAAAAATCGGACACCTTTGTAGACTTGATGTTTTGCTCTATTTGTAGATCCTTGTTTTTTTTTATTGCTCTTCTCTACCACTCAAAGATTGACTGGCAGAGATCCCTTCAGGGGTAAGTCCACCTTTGTACTTATCATTTTTTTTGTACAATAAAGAGTTTAAACAAACAAACAAACTTTTTTTTCCCCATTCCGGACCGGAATTTTCCGGTCCGGTCTTGTAGTGCACAAACGCCCTTATCCGTATTTTTTCACTATGAGTGAGTCTCAGGGTAGTTTTATGTTCAAAGTCATAAAACTGACCAATAAATACGGAAACTGTTTTTCTTTATGAAAATCAATTTCGTTATTTTGAATAACAAAACCACAAAATAACCTCATTAAAATGAAGTTATACTTTGTTTTTAAAATGCCCATATAGGCTGGAATGATGATGATGGTAGTAAGTTAAGTGTTATTTTGAATAACAAAACCACAAAATAACCTCATTAAAATGAAGTTATACTTTGTTTTTAAAATGCCCATATAGGCTGGAATGATGATGATGATAGTACACAGAGCCACGTTGTGATAGCAAATATTCAACTAGAAATTGCACCCACAGCATTCAGCAGAATCCGCATAACTCTAAGTGAAATCTAGTCAAGTGTGAAAGCACTATTAAGGCTAACTTACTATATCTCAAACGGTACACGGGGTGTCCCTAAAAAGGGTATGTATTACAATACCGAAGTACGAAAGACCGAATGTATTAAAACATCGAATGGGTCAAAAGACCGACACGATGTTTTTCTGAAACCGTTAACTTTTTAAGATTGTTATAAAACAAACCTAACCTAACCTAATGGGTTCTGTATGTCGTTTTAATAAATTCTGAGAAGTTTACGGTTTCAGAAAAAAATCGTGTCGGTCTTTTGACCCATTCGATGTTTTAATACATTCGGATTTCGGTCTTTCGTTCTTCGGTATTGTAATAGGTACATAACCCCCTAAAAATGATGCTAAAATTAAGAGAGACGTTAAAGAAAATTTGACATTTAAAATAAAAAAATAAAAAATATTAGGGGACAATCTTACACAAATCGACCTAGTCCCAAACTAAGCAAAGCTTGTACTATGGGTACTAGACGACGATAAACATACTTATATAGACAAAATAAATACTTAAATACATAGAAAACATCCATAACTCAGGAACAAATATTCGTGCTCATCACACAAATAAATGCCCTTACCGGGATTCGAACCCAGGACCTCTTGCTTCGTAGGCAGGGTCACTACCAACTAGGCTAAGGCGGTCGTTGAACATTAAAAAAAACTATCCCTTCGTTTTACGTCATTTTCGTTCGCGCTGTGTTTCAGAATCTTTTTAAGTTAGATTAGGTTCGTTAGTAAAAATAATTCTGAAAAAAAAACACTATTTCTAAAATACAATGAAAAAAATGGAAAACTACATAATTCCATGAAATTTGGAAAAAAGATAAAATACCAAATCTTCTTCTATCTTTCTAAATATATAAAAACTAGTTGCTGCCCGCGACTCAGTCTGCGAAGAATAGGGGTATAAAAAATAGCCTAGGTACGACCGTTAGAATACTCAAACCTACAAAATGTAGGCGAATTTTTTTTGATAAGAATCGGTCAAGCCGTTTCGGAGGAGTTCGATAACAAACACCGTGACACGAGAACTAATCTTCTAGTCTAATATATAAAAATCTCGTGTCACGGTGTTTGTAATCGAACTCCTCCGACACGGCTTGATCGATTATTATGAAACTTTTTTTTCTGTATTCGGTAGGCCTGAGAATAGGTCATAGGCTACTATTTTTCGCAGACGGAGTCGCGGACAACAGCTAGTAAATATATATATAAATAAATAAATAAATATTAGGGGACAATCTTACACAAATCGACCTAGTCCCACGACGATAAACATACTTATATAGATAAATATATACTTAAATACATAGAAAACATCCATAACTCAGGAACTCATTTTGCTCATCACACAAATAAATGCCCTTACCGGGATTCGAACCCAGGACCTCTTGCTTCGTAGGCAGGGTCACTACCAACTAGGCTAAAGTGGTCGTTAAATATTTATATACATATTTAGTTATATTTTTTTACTTATTGACACTTTTATGACACTATGACATTTTCACTATTAATTCGCTTATGCATATAGGTAGCATATGAGTTGTTTTTTCAGCCCTTTTAGTTTTAAGGACATCTTGTATGTTAAATACATACATACATATATATCTTCAGATTGCATGCGGCTGAGCCGCACTTTGATGTAAGTTCCAGAATTGCCCGTTAACAGATCCAGAAGCTAAATATTCAAAACTTAGTTCGCTGACTCACGGATTACTAGATCTGGCAACATTTCCAATTGCTCGGCTGACATTTACATTAAATAATTAAATTATAGGATGGTTTACACCAATTGACCAAGTCCCAAACCAACAAGGAAAGGTACCCAACTGTTCGGCTCCGATTTGATTCATTTTGATGTTAGAGAGTTGGCTAAAATAAGAGACCCAAATAATATTTTTTTTATTTATTTATTTATTTAGCAGCCCAAACTCAACCTATTTGGAGAAATTGGCCTCCAAAGTACTGAAAATTTACTGTACGGACACGTGCAAAAATATATTTTACGACCGCTTTAGCCTAGTTGGTAGTGACCCTGCCTACGAAGCAAGAGGTCCTGTGTTCAAATCCCGGTAAGGGCATTTATTTGTGTGATGAGCACGAATATTTGTTCCTGAGTTATGGATGTTTTCTATGTATTTAAGTATTTATTTATCTATATAAGTATGTTTATCGTCGTCTAGTACCCATAGTTCAAGCTTTGCTTAGTTTTGGACTAGGTCGATTTGTGTAAGATTGTCCCCTAATATTTATTTATTATTTATTATTTATATATATACGTTGACAAGGTGTCAAAAATATCTAGACACCTCTATGTTATTAAGGTTGATGTTTACATATTTTGACGCGATGACTGTATACATATTTATGCTTTCGACTGTACCGTCCAACTTGTATAAAATTTCTGTAGAAGTTGGAAGGTTTAGTAAATTTTCAGTAATTTTTTGTAGGCCAATTTCTCCAAATAGGTTGAGCTTGGGCAGCTAAAAAAATATGGGTACTACTCTCTAACATTATATAAAAATAAATCAAATCGGAGCCAGACAGTTGGGTACCTTTCCTTGTAAGTAAGCAAAGCTTTTACTATGGGTACTAGGCAACGGATAAACGTACTTATACATGTAATTAGATAGATACATGCTTAAAGGGATATTAAATATGCAAGACTCGAGCACAAACATTTGTATTTTCTATAGAATAAATATTATGGCATCTTTAGACTTATGTTCAAATGCAATATTAATGGAACTGTATCTTTTATACTATTTTCTTACTCCTTTTCCAGATATATTGCACAAAGCGACCACATAAATCTACACAAAGATTCGACCTTGCCAACTTAACAATGTAGAAAAAATTGAAAAAAAAAATTTTTTTGAATTGAAAAATTTAAAATTGAATTTGTTTAAAATATATTTTGCTTTTAAATTAATCCTGCAGTAAAGAATATAATAATAAGTAATATTTCGCGTATCTAAATTGACGGGGCTGGAAAAGTTAATTAAAAATAATATTGTATGCTCGTCTACCACTTCACCCTTATGCCCCGTACCAAAGGCGCTTCAGCTCGAACCTCTGCTAACTCGGGCTGAAAAACCCCTTTAGAGGCACATGCAGTTTTAACGATACGTGTTAGTTCAGCAAGTTTAGCCATTTAAGTTTCAAGATTTTTTAAAGTTCAGGCTTAACGTCCTTTAAGATGTTTTCTGAGTTATACTGAAACTAGGAGACATAGAATACATCGCAGGCTCCGTTGAAATCATCATCATCCCAGCTAATAGACGTCCCACTGCAAGGTACAGCCTCATCTTAGAATGAGAGGCTTGGGCCGTAGATCCCACGCGGGCCCAGTGTAGATTGAACTTCACACACACCATTGAATTTAATTAAATTGCCTATTAAAATAAAACAAACGGTCAAGTGCAAGCCGGATTCGCTCCGTATGGCTCCGTTATGTGTGTCATCATCATCATCATCATCATTTCAGCCGTAGGACACGTGGTACTGCTGGACATAGGCCTCCCTCATTGACGCCCAATCATGACGGTTGGAAGCGACTTGCATCCACTCTGAATCTGCGGCCTTCACCAAATCGTCCGTCCATCTCGTTGGTGGACGTCCCACGCTGCGCTTGCCAGTCCGTGGTCTCCATTCCAGAACTTTTGGGCCCCATCGGCCATCTGCTCTGCGTGCTATATGGCCTGCCCATTGCCATTTCAACGAGCTAATCCGTTTGGCTATGTCGGTGACCCCGGTTCTTCTACGGATCTCCTCGCTTCTGATTCGATCCCGTAAAGAAACTCCGAGCATAGCCCTCTCCATAGCTCGTTGAGCGACTCTGAGCTTATTCATCAGGCCCATAGTGAAGCTCCACGTCTCGGATCCATATGCCGTCACTGGCAAAACACACTGATACAACAGACACAAAATGTTATAGCGCTACCGAATACGGAGAAAAAGTTTCATTGAAATCGGTCGAGCCGTTTCGGAGGAGTTCGATAACAAACACCGTGACACGAGATTTTTATATATTAGATAGATAAAACACTCGTGTCTCAAAAATTTACTGTTTGTGATGACTTTCGTAGAAATTAAAAATACATAATAATAATCTGTGTGTGTGTTATTATTTATTTTGTCATACTTTTATTATCTGCCTTAAGACTAATATAATTTATGTACAAAAATAGACTTAGGTAATGGTAACATATTTTTTTTATTAAGTAATAAATACTTACATTTGGTAACTTAATTAACTAAGTATTTTACAAAGTTATTGTATTTTTAAAATAACATTTTTAAATACTTAGTACGCTGTAACTATCATCCTTACTTTTTATTATTTAATCAAGAACACAAATATAAACAAGGTTGGAGTTATTATGTCACTATTGGAAAACCCACTAGGGGTTTGTGTAATAAATAGTAGGCGAATCACAGCGGTTCAGTACTAGTTTTAAATTAACCAAACTAAAGTACCACTAGGTAGGTACTTTATTGTCACTCTCTAGGGTAGACTTATTACATAGTTTCTTAGTTTCTGTTTTGATATTTGAATTAATGCCAAGACCAATGCCAAAAACTCAGATAGCGGTCTGGAAAGAAACTTTCTAAGTCTCTAAACTTATTTATAACTCAGGTATCTATTTATTTTATCAATAAAAGTATTTGTCAGGACCGGTTTTGCTCCAGAATAGTCTATATTCTTTTTCAAATTAACAAAAGACGCGATGGTTGATGCAAGAAAACTTCTAGGAGTTGTTACTGGAACATTCGATACTGTATACTGTGGTACAGGCGTTACATGTATAGGAGATACACTACTTCTTACACTAGTGTAAAGGTTTTTCGGTTTGCCTATCACAACAACTCTCTCTGTAGTTCCATCGAAGTATGGACTAGATGTTGTTGAAGGTACATTTATTTGGATAGGTATACTTGAGTACAAGTATTCATTGGTTGGCTGTGGAGCTTTGAATGGTTTCCTCTGTATAAAAAGAGGTTTCAATTCTTCATAAGAAGGTTTGACCGTTGAAGCTGTAACGTAGCTTTTGGTTGGTACAAATTTTGGATTCTTAGGACCAGTAAAAGCGGTAAATTTACTCTTATGAGGATCATATTTATCATATTTGTCATCATATTCTAATGAATAATCATTACCGAAATACTCTTTAGAGTCTGCATACTGATTATAATCGTCTCTATAATTGTGCTCCGTTACCGGTTTAGTTTCGATATTAGTTTCGATATTAGTAACATAATTATTATTCGTTAAATCATTGATACGCTTAACATTATATGGTTGTTGATCTTTATAATCATAATTAACATTCGGATCAGCGTTATAATTTACATTCTGATTCCTGTTAGTGCCATAATCGCGATTGCTCACATAATTCTGATTGCTTTCATAATTTCCATTATAGCCTTTATTAAAGTTTCTATTGACGCTGTAATCTATAGTGTTATCTTTTTTTTCGTCGTCGTATCTGACGTCGGCTTTGTAACCATTTTCGTCGGCTGTGTATGAGACAATCTGCATGCGACCATCTGGCAGACGAACCCTGTATTCACCGTTGGTGGCTGAACCGCTGCTCTGTTGGGAGTGAGAGAAGTCGTCACCGGTTTTCTGGTCTTTCACGGTGTAGGAGAACGCGTAGTCTTGGCCCTGGAAGCAATAATAATGTGGTTAATAATGTTTCATCATCATTTCAGCCGAAAGACGTCCACTGCTGAACATAGGCCTCCCCCAAGGCTCAACCAGATCGGTCCCGTACCATCCGCATCCAACGCGATCCCGCAACCTTAACCAGGTCGTAGATCCATCTTGTTGGAGGCCTACCTACACTGCGTCTTCCGGTCCGTGGACGCTACTCGAGAACCTTTTTGCCCCACCGGCCATCAGTTGAGTCTGGCGATTCTTCGAGCTATGTCGGTGACTTTAGTTCTTGCGCTGATTTCATCATTTCTGATGCTATCCCGCAGAGAAACTCCGAGCATAGCCCTCTCCATTGCCCTCTGAGTGACTTTGAGCTTCCTTATGATGTCGCTTAATAATGCTGTTTCACATTACACTAATTTTTTTTTTGTATTTTTTTTTTAATTATTCCTACTGTTTCACATCTTGCACTCCAGGGTCCCAAGATACAGGCTCAGCCTAGTTTGGGGTCCGTCAGGAATACTTACTCTGTACACTTGTGATTTATTAAGCAAATAAATATTTTTGTATCTTTTTTTTTGTCGTCTTATTTTGGTTTCAATTGGCTACTGAAATTTTGCTTTGATATTATCACATTATTTATTGTAAATCTAGGATATGACTCATCTGCACTCGTAAAATATGTATGCAAAAAAGTCTAAATGCTAATGTTATGCTAAAAAAGAAGTATGCCATCCAAATATACTGTATCTGTCTGTATAGTATCTGGTCCAGTTGTCGATTATGTAATTTAAGAATGTAAGTTACTAATGTACCCTTTCCTATTTATATCTATGAACTTACCGGGTTATAATCAGAATTGTCATCATCATTGATATTGTTGCTTTCATATCGATTCGAGTATTCCGGTTCTTTTACCTGAAAAACCAGTTAATGTTTATTTGTGTGACCTTATTCACGTGACTCCAGACCAAGAGCACCTATTATTGAAATTACATTACTCGAATTCACCATTCGAAAGTTGAAAATTTGTGTATTGCTACCAAATTGCTACAAAACTACAGCTCAAATAAAATTATCGACTAATTGACAAATTTAATGAAGGTGTTCTGACTGGTGGAATATCGGTAGATGGCGCTAACGGTCCTCATGATAGTAATATTGTACCGGATTGATCATCCTCACCTGCAACACGCGAAGTCGGTTGGCGGGTGAGAACGATCAGTTCCGAACATTCACGAGCACAGCATTTAGACGTTGCGGGTGACAGGCCGCCCAAGGCCATCACAAACCGAACGCGGGACGTGCGCTCTATAACACTGAATCAAATACGGTGTGCCGCGCTGCAGTGTGTGTCAGCGTATATGATTCAGTGTTGTCCAGCGCGCTGGACACGCTCCGCGCTGCGGTCTGTGGTGGCCTGTGTGTACGAGTACAACAGCAGTGGAGTTGCTAACTCCTCAATTTTAGAAAGCCTCGACCAAATAGTGGGACCTAGGCCACGAAATGAACTGGACACCAGCGGGCATCGGGCGTGGCGAGCGTTTTCTTTATACATTGCGTGTGCGTCAGATAACCACTGTACGGCGAGCGTCTCAGCCGCGCAATGAACAGTGAACAAGCTTAAATGCTAGGTTAGAATTAATACCAAGTACCTTATAGTTATTGTAATTAGTCCGAGGCCTCTGCTGAACGTTGAGATTTTGCTGGGCGTGGTCCGATATAGCTTTGTAAATGGGATGTACAGATGGCTGCTGGTTCTGTAACAATATGACAATATATTTACTAGCCATCATCAGCCTATACCGGACCGGAAGACGCAGTGTAGGTAGGCCTCCATCATGATGGACCGACGACCTGGTTAAGGTTGCGGGATCGCGTTGGATGCGGATAGCACGGGACCGATCTGTTTGGCGAGCATTGGGGGAGGCCTATAGCGGTCCACTCGTATACCTTAAAACGCATAATTTGAGAAAAGCTTGTGTAGATGTTTGGATGTTTGCATACTTGCTAGTCAATTTCATAGCATACGCGCTAGGCGTAAGCCACACAGATGAGACGTGGGACGAGGGCGCGTCTAAGTCGCACAGCCCCTTGAATCAGTTTTCATACTAAATGTATAGAAGCGTCGCGATCAGCTAGGCGTGAGCGATAAGGGCCGTCGCCCACTGCCTCGCGGTCTGAGGGGCCTCGAACCTCGAATGGTGCTCGTTTTTTAGCTCAATCAAAAATCCGTACTTTAATGTGTGGTGCGCCAGCGCAGGGGCACACAACATCAACATTTAGGTCCTGCACCGCCACTGGGTAGAACTTGGGAACGAGAGGAAAGGGGCCTCGATGAAGCGACTTCGCTCACGTCTATATTAGTCCACGCTACGCCACTGGTCGCGATCCAAAGCAGACAGAAGAGACGGGGCGGAGACGCGGCCAGCGAACAAACGACGCGGACTGCGACGCGCCCCCGCCCCACGTCTCTTCTGTGTGGCTTGCGCGGTGATAGCGAGGCGCACAGTAAATAAAGGTCATTGAAGACCTCCACAAAGTAATCCTTGGTTTAATTAATTACCCTTAAGATTCCCCAAGCCCTTAACGCAGAGATCGATAGCATTACTAATTAGCAACAAACAATACTGTTAATGTTACAAAGCACCTGTTCGCGATACAATGCGGGGTGATCAATCATAGCCGACGGAAAAAACACCCGAATAGCTCCTTGGGGCCAGAGGAAAAGCGGGGCGTGGAGCGGGAGCGATTTGAAAACGCTGGGTCTGCTGTTACGCCAGGACACTAGAGTATAGACCAGGGGCCTGTTGCATAACAAAGTACAACTTATATTACAAGCGGAACTCTCGCTTCAGTTATATTAACTAGAAAGGGAGTTCCGCTTGTAATATAAGTTGTACTTTGTTATTCAACAGGCCCCAGGGCTGACTGATTTTCCAGTTGAGCAAAATTTCTTAAAACTGACGGCGCCGGGCCACCACTACTACCATATTCGGTAAATTTACACAAAAAAGACAAAATTATGCTACTTAATACTATAATATTATGATACTTTGCTAGTAAATTGAATGAAATGTCGAAATACAAAATAACACAATTCTTTTTCTTTATTGAAAGCTGTGAAGAGGTACTTTAAGTCATCAAGGGCAGTGGTTTTATAAAATCTTTTTTTACACTTTCAACTGTGAAAAAATTTTCTATTATATTTCTTTCTACCACCCCGCGCCGGGTAGTATAATCCTCAAAGGTAGTATAGTATGACGGGCCTAAGTTTGGCCGGCCTTGGTATAGAAAAGCTTCAATCGCACTCAGTTTCCTGTCAGAAATAAGCTACAGTTAGCAGGAAGTTTTAACAATTGTTTTTTATCTTGAGGGGGAGGCAAACGGGCAAGCGTATCATCTGATGGGAAATGGTCACCATCGCCTATGAATATCTACAACTTAAGGGGAGTCAATGATCTGCTGCCAGCCTTTAAAGGAAGTGTAAACCCTTTTCTTGAAAGCCCCGATGTCATAGTTGTCTGGAAACACTCCTGGAAGTTGATTCCATAATTTCACTGTACGTAGCAAGAAGTGCTGAAGAAAAAAGTACTTATTCGCAGGGAGAGTCGCGGACAACAGCTGATTAGGAAGAAATTAGGATTCGAATTGTTTCAGGGTCACGCTACTTCTTAAACCGCAGTTCTTGTGGCCACCGCAAGCCTCTTGATAAGCAGCGTTCGCAAGTCACCGCGCCCGCGTATAATACGTATTGTTCCTTAGAAAATACACGTTTTTACGCCTTTTCATACGAGTGCGTTGGGAAAATCTGGCTGAATAGCCGACGTTTCGGCGTTCTTAGGTTTTATCTGTGTTATATACGTGTACAATGTACAATATGTAGTGTTTGAAAGTGAGTACATACGGTAGAAAAGCTCAAGGTCACTCAGAGCTATGCTCGGAGTTTCTCTGTGGGATCACATTAGAAATGATGAAATTGGGAATGTCTAAAAAAACTACCAGTGGTTCTTATATTTTTTTTTGTATAAAAAAGTCAATTATAAGACACTAATTTCAATATTTTGTCATTTAGTTCGCTACCTTTTTCAAAATTAATTATTTAAACTATTTTGGTTGATGACGTCAGATTATAATTGAGGGCTCCCACACTGCCAAATTTCTAAATCTATCTAAATGCGTACGATAAGGCAACCCTTTTAATTATTTTTCGCGTAGTGGTACACTGTAACTACTGTCACTTTACTGGCGCTGTCAAAGTGCTTGATGTCAGACAGCGGGTCCAAATCAAACTCCGTAGCATAATTAAAACTATAAACTAAATATCTAACTTAAAAACTACTAGACTAAGTCTAAAAAAGGCCCCTGTGGCATCGTACCCAAAAGGCTGGCAGCGTTCCCTCGTTGAATGGCGATGGCGATTCGTTGAGAGAGATAGCTGCCGGCCCTTTGGTCTCCTGTGGTGTCGACCAGACGCTTTTGTAGTTCTTTAATTAAGTTGTGTGCGTCAGGACCCCAAGGACCCAGGGTCTCAAAACTCATATTAAAATTAAATAACTACAGAAAAAGAGTTCAAAAGGGGATCCTATCGATGTTTAGAAAATTTTATTTCCGAAGGCTTAGAATCCCGAAAACTTCATTTGTCCGAAAGCATTTTTTTCTGAAACTGTAAATATTTCAGGATTTATTTCAGGACCATCGTGTAGAACCCTTTAGGTTAGGTTATGGTTGTTTTATAAAAATCCTGAAATATTTACTGTTTCAGAAAAAAATGCATTCGGATAAATGAAGCATTCGGGATTTTAAATATTCGGAAAAAAATAATTCTAAATTTTGATAGTTAACCGTTAAAAAGCGTTTATCTCTGAATGGTTTTCGATTTACTATACATTGCAAAAAAATAGACATCCCCAATTGTCACGTTGGTGAAATAGGGGCCAGGACACGTCGCCCGTAGAACTAATGGTCGATGGGGCAAAATGTTCTCGAGTGGCGCCATGGACCAGAAAACGCAGTGTAGGTAGGCCTCCAACAATATATTAGCTATCCGCATCCACTTAAGAATCAATCAAAAGGTTAAAGACAAAAGTATACGAACCTCATAATCATACGACCTCAAGTACTGTGGCTGGTAGACTCTGTTGATGGTACTTTGCTCAGCTACCGAATTGTTGAGGTCACTCCTGGCTATAGAGTCGAGGAGGGGGCGAGAGGTTACGATGAGCGGAGTCCGCGGCGGAGGGGGGGCGTCGTTCGGGAA
The DNA here is from genome assembly GCA_947859365.1 of Archips crataeganus. NCBI lineage: Eukaryota > Metazoa > Arthropoda > Insecta > Lepidoptera > Tortricidae > Archips > Archips crataeganus. The sequence continues at coordinate 1,161,864 of OX402071.1, read as the reverse complement.
CAGGACTGGGCCTTGCCTGTAAAAATAAGTAATTAAATTAAAAAAAAAACCATAAAGATACTTCATAGCAAACTTGTTAAAGTGGGCTTAGTAGCGACACCTCTTGTCCGGGTGAGTTCCGAAGGAGTGTTGACGCGTCTCTCGATGAGGGTGTAACATAGATGGCGCTGTATCACAGTTTAAAATGTGATTAGTTAACGAACTGCGATGTGCGATGTATGGGAAAAATTTGTGTCTAAATTCCTGACCAGTGGTGGTGTGGGGGTATGGCACGCGGCACGGAATGCTTAGGACCTGGGTTCGATTCCCAGCGCTGGTCTTTTTTCTGGGGTTTTTTTCTATGCATCCATGTTTCAGTTTGTATTTTAGTATGAAATAAATAAGCAATTGTTAAAAAAATCTATTGTTAATACAAGCTTTTTTTGCTGACTGTACATTTTGCCCGTGGTTACTGTTACCATCTAGGAACGAAGTACTAGTCAAGACGAATCGAACGAGCCCAAACTCGATGCGGTCGTATTGTTTTATTAGAGAGTACCTATGGCCACGACCGGGAATCGAACCCGGGACCTCAAGTTTCTTAGTCAGGTTCTCTAACCAATAGACCATCCGGTTGTCGAACAATATGACCCATCATAGAACGTCCTCATATTAAGGCACTAGTCCTACCAAGGGAGAGGAAACGATTAGCTAGCGACTATTTTCTCGCTGAAGAAATGTATAAAAGATATCCCGTGTCCGTAAAAGAGAGAGATATATTTATAGTTGATCGCTGGCTGTACGCTTAATATAAGTTTTACTTCACCAAAATACTTCTCGATCGCGTTTACGTAAAAATTTCAATTCTATGGAAACATGGACAGCGCCTCCGCGGCCGCGCGTCCATGTTTCCATAGAATTTAAATTTTTACGTAAACGCGATCGAGAAGTGAGAGAGAGTTATAAACTTTCTGCCAACAAACTGCTATGCAGTTTGGCAGATGTATTTCAACATAAGTATTTCTGTACTTCTTTTGTTTGTTTTTGTGTAAATAAATTAAAAAAAAAAGTATTTTGATGATGTATAACTTATACTTAGCGTACTGTTCACACTGCTGGCGATTACTCTCTCTTCAATTAGTTAATCGCAGCGATAAAAACTGTCAACGATAAAACTCGCTGAGCGATGCTCGCTTGGCGGTCAGAACTCACGCTAAGAGACCAACCAGCGATCATTCTACGGTACAGCGTGGAGCCCCGCCCGAGAGAGTGGTGCGAGTAATCGCCCGTCGCACTCGAATACTCTGTGACCAAGTACACATCGGTCCCACCGGTGTCGGGCAGCAGCGATACCGGTGTAAATATACTGCGATTGCCAACCCGCCTGCTCAGCGTGGCAATTAGAGCAAACCCGACCAAATGCAAGTCAACACGAACCACGGCCCCCAGTTCCCGGCCGCCCTGCTATTTCGCAAGGCGGCTGGCAAGAGCTGGATGAGAGTGGCCGAGGATAGTGCTCAGTGGCGTGCCATGGGAGAGGCCTAAGTCCAGCAGTGGACGAACATAGGCTGATGATGATGATGATGATGATGATGACTCGAATACTCGCTTATACTTAGCCGAGCGACAAAACTGGCCTTATACTACGAAGTGCAAAATTCGAACTTCGTATCGTGCCATTCCTCTCACGCTAATAGTATTTAGTACAAGAGTGAGCAAGACGATGCGATACGAACTTCGATTTTCGAATTTCGGAGTAGCCACCCTGTCCGAACTGCACACTCGCTTCTCGCTGCTCGCCAACTCGTTTCTAGTTTCTAGACTTTCTAGCTCTAATCACTTCCCGCTCATCGTCGGCGGTGGGACCAGTGCCGTTTCATAGTTTCCCATGCGATGTCACTATGACTTTACCCGTTAGGGCCGGCGCTCACTGCCGGGCCGGCACGGCGTGTCATGGCAAAGGATTTTATTACTAATCAAGTTATTTTGAATCTTATTTCAATGAGTTTAAATAAATAAATAAATAAATATTAGGGGACAATCTTACACAAATCGACCTAGTCCCAAACTAAGCAAAGCTTGTACTATGGGTACTAGACGACGATAAACATACTTATATAGATAAATAAATACTTAAATACATAGAAAACATCCATAACTCAGGAACAAATATTCGTGCTCATCACACAAATAAATGCCCTTACCGGGATTTGAGCCCAGGACCTCTTGCTTCGTAGGCAGGGTCACTACCAACTAGGCTAAAGCGGTCGTTTAGAATTCATGTTAAGTACTTTATTTCGATACCACGATGCCGCGACGTGCCGAGGCATGCTGCGGTAAAATTCGTATGTAACCTGCCGTGCCATGCCGTGCCATGCCGTCAGTGAGCGCCGGCCCTAACAAAGTTCCACGGTGGCTCTCGATTCACTTCATTCGAATACACACCATATAACGTTGGCCTTTCTCAAAATTGCTGCTGATTCCATTTAAAATCATAGCCGTGAATAACGTGGCTACGGTTTAAAGACAATATTAATACAAATAACACTTAACCGACGGCGTAAACGAGGTTAATGCCAGTCTTCCGCGAATGTTTACAAACGTTAGATAAAATTGTATAGTTCACACTTCGTTAGTATTAATGTTCCGGCAAATGGTGTGGATGCAGAGTACCTAAGTAATTCTAAGTTGCATCTTATACAATAAAAGTTTATAATCATCATCATTCCAGCCTATACGTCTCAATGCACCTGTGCCCTACATTTCTCAGAGTGAAAGGGCTTGAGCCGTAATTCCCACGCAGCCTCAGTGCGGATTGGGAATTTCACACACATCATTGAATTTCTTCGTAAGTGTGTCCTGCAAATTGTTTATTGAATTGCACATTATATTATGTGATTATACAGGGTGCTTACAAATCAGGTACCAATATTGGTATGGTTTAATTTACTCATCAAAAAAATTCACTTTCTAACAATTTTTTTAAATTTGAAAAATATATATCGATTTTCCATTACGAAAGCAGTAATCCGCTTGGATGGTTAGATATGGAAAGTTTGCGTTTTTTTTAAAATTTTGAACAGTTTTTCCATGTACAGTCGAGTTTTCCAATATCTGTACAGCCAACCGTTCATAAATATCTGTACATAGACCTTATTACCGTAACATAAGGTTCATGTTTATATATTTATGAACGGTTGGCTGTACAGATATTGGAGAACTCGACTGTACTTGTTTTTCTGTATTGATTTCTTTGTGGTGGACAATAAAGAGTCATTGTATTGTACTGTATTGTATTGTATTGTTGTCTGAGTGAAAGTGACTTGTTTTGATGAGTAAGTTACGCCCAGGAAATTATTGGTACCTAATTTATTAGCAACTTATATACATTGGCTGACAAACATCCCATTAATGAACTAAAACAATTACTTTGCTCACCCGCGACCTTACAATAGTTACGTTTATGCAAGAAATGTGCGTTCATGCAGTTCCTCCACCTCCACACTGTACGAACACACACAAATCACATAAACCCAACCATCACCACCACCAAGCTACACTGACGCGTTTCGAACTCAACCAGAGCTCATCTTCAGAGTTACCACAACCATATGCTATGCTACCAAACTAAAGTTTAACATTTGGTAGCATAGCATATGGTTGTGGTAACTCTGAAGATGAGCTCTGGTTGAGTTCGAAACGCGTCAGTGTAGCTTGGTGGTGGTGATGGTTGGGTTTATGTGATTTGTGTGTGTTCGTACAGTGTGGAGGTGGAGGAACTGCATGAACGCACATTTCTTACATAAACGTAACTATTGTAAGGTCGCGGGTGAGCAAAGTAATTGTTTTAGTTCATTAATATGGACCTCCGCAAAGTAACGCCTGATTCAATAAACATCCCATTGACTGAAATATTCCACATAAATTTTGTTACACCTAGTACATGAAACTAGAATGCTCTAGCGCACGATAGATTGAAACTGAACCATTTCGTGGTCTAGGTGCTTTAATGGCACTGGACGTTCGAGGTGTTAATGGCGTTACGAGCACAGTCCGAGCGATTGCAGGGTTGATTGCGAACCGTAGACAAATGTTCTGTTGAGTTGATTGTACCACCATATTAAATACTTCGGGGTACAGGTGAAAAACTTAAGTACGTAAATAACCTTTTGAATGTAACGCGTCTGTGTAAGAAAATTAACGTTCCAAATTAGAAAAATGACGTAAGCTTCATATTAATTCTGTGCACTATTACATACAACAAGGTTACATACAAAATGTCGCAGGGAAATTAGCAAAACAGTGATTTGAACAAAACTGAATTGACTTCAAATATGGTATACATGGTGTAGATAGGATGTATCTATACCCAGTATACCTACAAATAAATACAGTTAACAAAAGTACAGTCAGCGAAAAAAATTGAGTTTTATTTTAATCTCTGTTTTGGCCTTTTCCCTGTGACATATTGTATGTAACCTTGTTGTGGTTGGGCACGTTAAATGAGTCAAATAAAACTTTCTTGATTTGGTTATTGACAGACGGTTATCAGGACGGGAATGTAAATATTTTTCTTCAACATGACCGGATTCGATTCCCGAACCAAGTAAGATTTTTTTTGTAATCTATGAATGCAGTTTTTATTGTCACTAAAATCGATGACATGATTCCTTAGAACCGCAGGCTAATTGTCTAACTCCCTCGCAATCGGCATTGCCATTTTGACAGTTCTTATATGGGCTGACAATTGGTTTTGGAAACAGCTAGCTGTCACAGCCATACAAAAACTGTCATTTCAATCTGATGCCGAGTGTCAAAAAGGTTACATAATTACCCTGCAGGTCTTTCTACAGGGTAATTTTTTAGTCAGTGCACAAATTTTGATATTTGATTCAGTATCGTTGATTGATAGATCACGATTATCTGTTCGAGGATTTATTTTTTACATTTTGAAATTTGGGTTGGATATATATAGTAATTCATCCAATAATTGTTCGAGTTACTATGAAAAACAAAAAAATTAAGTAATAAATATTATAATGAAAAATTCTGATATTTGTTATTTTAACGATACTGAATGACATATTAAAATTTGTGCACTTATTAAAAAATACCCTGTATGCGTACCTAAGATCTAAATGTAACACCCGGTATAATACGCTTTGTGTACTTAACAAAAGGTATTCGAGTAATTCTGCAGCTAGTCTAAGTTCGTCTGTACCAGTTGAACTCCAAGCCTTTGAGCAGATGTGTAACTTAGGATCGATCTGGTTTAAGCCAGTTGAAAGCGGTTCAAACTGGTTTCCTAGTGTAATTTGTTACGTTCTGCGGCCAAAGGAATGAATCGAATAAAGTGCGAATGTGAAATTGTTTTTGTTGCCTCTTAAGCCGTTGGAGAGTCATCATCACAACATCGGTCACACTAGGCCTCCTAGAATGAGAGGGCTTGGGTCGTAGTTCCCACGCGGGCCGAGTGCTGATTGGGAACTTTGTACACCCCATTGAATTTCCTCGTAAATGTGTGCAGTTTCCTCACGATATTTTCCTCCAGCGTAAATCTCATGGTAAATTTCAAATTCACGGCGCAGGGATGTTGACACCACCAATCAAGTGACGTACTTTTTATGAGCTGTCGTAACACAACTCTCCCATAGAGTTTGAACGGCAATTAGCAACTTACGACGTCACTTGTTCTCAATCAACTATTTCTTTGTTTTAAAGTAACAAAAAAACAATTTTTTCAGTTAGCTATTCGAAAATTAATCTGTTTTTCAGGGCTAAAATAAAGCGTTTTTTTACTTTGAATTTTTTTTTAATGGCGTCTAGTCTACATCCCTATTGCCAATAACCAAAAGTTCTCCCAGTACGTGGACAAAGTGCTGGCCATAGCCAGTGAGAATTAAACTTACTTGGTAGGCTTCACTGCCTTCAAGTATTGCTCGTACGCGTCATGATTATAGTGCTTCGGCCCCAGCAAACTAGATGGCGTTGGTGTGTCAGCTGTCACTGATGACAGCACCAGGATATAAAGCAGTGGCGACATGGTCTGAAAAAAAAAACGAAGTTAAAGGTATTTCGTACTAAATACAAACTGAAATATAGATGCACAGAAAAAACCCCAGAAAAAAGACCAATGCTGGGAATCGAACCCAGGTCCTCAGCATTCCGTGCCGCGTGCCATACCCCTACACCACCACTGGTCTAGAGATTAGACACGAATCTTTCCTATACATCATACATTTCAATCAGCTAAATCATCACCTTATGCAGTGACAAGCGCACATCTATGTTACACCCTCATCGAGAGATTTTAACACTCCTTCGGAACTAACCGCTCACCTGGACAAGAGATGGCGCTACTGTGCAACTTTAAACAAGTTAGCTATGCGGCACGGAATGCTGAGGACCTGGGTTCGATTCCCAGCATTGGTCTTTTTTCTGGGGTTTTTTCTGTGCATCTATATTTCAGTTTGTATTTAGTACGAAATATATGATTTCACGGGATGACCGTAAAAGTAATAAAAAAATGAAGTTGAAAAAATAAGTACAAAAAAAAAGATACTTCATAGCTAACTTGTTTGAAGTTAAAGGTGACGGTGCTATGAAAACGGCTTCGGCGACAGTGACGCCGTGTCAGCGACGCCGCGTCTTTGACGCCAGGATATAGCGATATTAATACGATCAGTTCAATGATACGGTCTACTGAACATCACAATAAATGTGAGATTAAAAAAATAATAAGGTAGAGTCGGACATAAGCGATCTGTACCAGAAAACCATTAAGAAAGAAAAATAATATGAACAGGCTGTGGTAGATGGCGGAAATAGACAGTTGAAATACCTACAAAAGTAATAAAATAATAATAAAATACAATACGAATTTAATGAATCCATACTTTAAATTAAATATTACAAATGCGAAAATGTTTCCGTCTGTCTGTTACCTCCTCGCGCTTAAATGCAATAAATGCGCCAAAAACACGGTAGGGCCTTAACAAAATCTGACACTTCTTAAAAACAAATGGTTTGGTTAGTGGCGATATGGTGGAGTTGCTAGCATGCTCGACATTTTACAATTTTGCATTTGCCGTTCAAAATGTCAGCACTTTACGTATGCGACCTTTCCTAGCACTATGTTTTGCCTCACGGCACCGCTTATTATATCTTCCGATATTGACCAGTAGTAACCTTTATGTTATGCGGCGCTTAGGGCACATAACCTGACATTCAAGATAAGGTTTGAGATAAACAACACCATTATTATCGGCATGGTGGTTTTTGTTGGATTTACTAGGTACAGTTGAAGGCATAAATATCTGTACGGTCACGTGCAAAAATATACACCGTGAAATTTTAGTGGTTGTTTTCCCGAAACGAGGTGATTTAGTTTCGATTGTACAATCGATTTATAATTACTATTTTGACTAGAGTCAAATATGCAATTGTGAAAAACGAAAGTCGAAAATTACCGCAAACCAATAGTAACGCTTCGTTGGTACAAGTAGCGTACGATCGTACGATAGGTTAGGTACAGTCGAGTTCACCAATATCTGTACAGCCAATCTGTCATAAATATCTATACATAGACCTTATTACGGTAACATAAGGTCTATGTATAGATATTTATGAAAGGTTGGCGATACAGATATTGGTGAACTCGACTGTACCAACGAAGCGTTACTATTGGTTTGCGGTCATTTTCGACTTTCGTTTTTCACAATTGGATTTTTGACTCTAGTCAAAATAGTAATTATAAATCGATTGTACAATCGATACTAAATCACCTCGTTTCGGGAAAACAACCACTAAAATTTCACGGTGTATATAGATGTATATAGGCCTTTGCGTCTATTACAGACGATTCATGGCGTACCGTGTGGGATACAACGTCTTCTATGGCTATGCAAACCAATGCGAGAGCCACACACTCTACCGCAGGCTCGACAAGAGAAGTTTGCGGAGGTTGTTACCGAGGCACCTTGATACTGTTTCTGCCTCCTGTCAGCAAGTGTCTTGAACTAGGCCTCATCGCAAAACTTGCGACCCTCCACTACACATTTGCGCCATTCTGAACGATTTCCCGCGAGCTTATCCCAAGCCTGGTGGTCAATCTTAAAGCTGGCCATGTCACGTTTGGCGCTGTCTTTAAATGGCCTCCCAACATCTCTCTTTGCATTCTCTTGTACGGAGCTGAGACCTGGACAACGTATGCGAAACAAGCGCGTCGTATAAACTCTTTTACATGCGTTGCCTTCGTAAAATTTTGGGTATATCTTGGCAAGACAGAGTTACTAATGAGAGGGTTCTTGAAATTGCACAGCTGCCTAGCTTGACTGCACTTCTCAAACAGAGGCGCCTTCGTTGGGTAGGGCATGTTCACAGAATGGTATGCCGATTACCACGTCGTGTCATGTTAGGTGCAGTAGCGTATATAGGTTATATAGGTGTCAAAAATATTTATACAACTCTATGTCATTAAACATAAGGTTGATGTTTACATATTTTGACGTAATGACTGTATACATATTTATGCTTTCGATTGTACAGCCATCACGTCAAATATATGTATTGTAGATTTTGTAGCAATACCGGTACACTGACGTCACAATGACATATTATGACAGTTATTACCTAGGGTTGACGAGGTCTATATGGATATTGACGTTTAAAATAACGTAATAATAATAAAAATTATGTTGTTGTTGAAAATTAAACACTCAACTATTTATTACAATTGCGTTAGATAGATACTCATTCATTTTATCATTAAACCTTTCATTTCATAATGCACATTGGGCTATACATGTTCTACGAATATTTTCTGTATTTCCGATTTATCTAAAGTGTTTAATGCACAAGAAGCAAGACAATACAAAACAATACAAATACTCTTTACTGCACACCTCAAAAAAGTCAAACAATATAGAACATAAAACTTAAAAGTAGAGGTAGAAAACAGGCGGTCATCGAGACGAGACTCGACATCAAGACATCGAGAATCGTTTTAATGACATTTGGTAGCATAGCTACGGTTGTGGTACCTACTCTGAAGATGAGCTCTGGTAGTGATGGTGGCGATAGTTGGGTTTGTGTGATTTGTGTGTGTTCCGTACAGTGCGGAGGTGGAGGAACAGCATGAACACCCATTTCTTACATAAACGTACAGATCGATTCACAAGAGCTGGCACGAATGAATCGAATGAGCGAAGGAAAGCATCTATGTGTTACCTACTTGAATACACTTCACACAAATATGAAAATGACATGCATGCCTCAGTCATTTTCCTACAAAATTGTCAAAATGACATTACTTTCGTTCAATCCATTCGTGCCAGCTCTTGTGAATCGACCTTAACTATCGTAAGGTCGCGGGTGAGCAAAGTAATTTGTTTCATTTCATTAATATGGACCTCCGCAAAGTAACGCCTGATTCAATAAATTATCCTTTCTTCCGTTCCATGAGTACCAAACCAGAGTCAAGATTGGCCCCATAAGCTCCACGAACCATCAAAAGCTTGTAGTTTATCCTAGCAATCTCGAAGTCATGGGCAAAAGCTCAAACTTGTATCGCGCAACTTCAACGTCGGGGTACAACGATGCGGAAAACTTTAAAGCTGAGAAAACCTTATTTGAAGTAGAAAGTTGTTAAGTGTTGGGTAAAAGAAAGACAATATCTACTCGTTATATCATCATCATCATCATCATCATCGGCCTATATTCGTCTACTGCTGGACATAGGCCTCTCCCATGGCACGCCACTGAGCACGATCCTCGGCCACTCTCATCCAGCTCTTGCCAGCCGCCTTGCGAAGATCATCGCTCCACCGAGTCTGAGGACGTCCCACGCTACGTTTGCCAATCCGTGGTCTCCACTCAAGAACTCGTCTACCCCAACGGTTATCGGTTCTTCGGGTTATATGGCCTGCCCATTGCCACTTCAGCGTGCTAATGCGGTGGGCTATGTCGATAACTTTGGTTCTCTGTCGGATCACTTCGTTACGAATTCGATCTTTTAGAGAAACTCCGAGCATAGCCCTTTCCATAGCATGTTGAGCAACTTTAAATTTGTGGACCAGCCCTACAGTGAGTGTCCATTTTTCGGCACCGTATGTCATGACTCGTTATATATAAAAATAAAATAAATAAATAAATAAATATCACGGGACAATTCACACCAATTGACCTAGACCACTACCATGAGTTTACATTAACGGTACTCGATAGCGACTGCGTAAATGATTTGTATGGAGATCCATACAAATCATTTACGCAGTCGCTATCTAGTACCGTTAATGTAAACCCATGGTAGTGGTACTAGTCCCAAAGTAAGCTAGGCAAGCTTGTGTTATGGGTACTAGGCAACGGATAAACGTTACTTATATAGATAGAGATACATACTTAAATACATATACAACTTACACACTCACTTATATACATATATAAGTGCGTATTTACGTGTGTTCATTACATCATCATCATCATCCCAGCCTATATTATATGGGTATTTTCAGAAAAAAGTGTACCCTGTACTTTTTTAAAAAACCTAACAAATTTTTGGTTATTCTACTCAGAATCACAAGTACTATCGATTTAAGCAATAAAAAAAGTGTTGCTCTTTTAATTGTCAGTTTTGTGACGCAGTTAACCATACATGTTGTATGGACCGTCACAAAACTGACTAATAAATTTTGTATGGAAAAATAAGAATAATTAAGGCAAAACGGATACATTTTTTTCTGAATACCCCCATATACGTTCCACTCTCATAATGAAAGGGCATGGGTCGTAGTTGCCACGCGGGCCCAGTGCGGATTAGGAACTTCACACACACCATTGAATTTCTTCTTAGGTTTATGCAGGTTACCTCACGATGTTTTCCTTCACCGTAAAGCTCATAGTAAATTACAAATGTAATTTCACACATAATTTCCGAAAACTCAGAGGTGCGAGCCCGGACTCGAACCCACGACCCTCTGCTTGAGAGACCAAAGGTCAAACCACTAGGCCACCATGGCTTCTACGCGCATATTTATGAGTAACTCTTGTTATAAGTAGGTAGTATCTGTGACAGCTGTTTTTTCACTGCAAAATGTATTTTTTTTAATTTGTCGCCATTTTTCAGGTTCAGCTGTCGTATATGCCAAAATACAAAATTCTACTTTTCCAAAATCAAGCTACATTGATAAATTAACAATACTCAAATCAAACCCAATCACCTTTAATTAAAAAGCCATAGCGTGCTCGATAAAAAATAATTCTTGATTGCATCCATTGTCTTGTGTGAACGCGGCCATCTTGCATTGTTTGTGGGAAAATGGCGGTTGACGTGTGACCTATTTCGCGCGCTTTTTAAAAGGTTTATAACCTAAATATAACGAAAATTATTATATGTATTTATCCTTTTGTGAATTTGTTTAAAGTCTGTGTTTGAGGCGGTTTTTTATAATAGTAGAATACGATTAACCGGCAATTTTCTATTTTCTTTGTTTGACAGCTCGTGGTGTGAGTGAACCATGAGTGAACACGATTTCAAGTTTTCTATCAAAATGACGTCATGAATAAAAAAATATGGAAAAAGAGGTTAAAGGAGTGTGATCTATCGAACAACAGCCAACCGATAATATCTTTTCAACCGACGAAAACAAAAGGAGGAGGTTCTCAATTCGACGTGTATATATTTTTTTTTTTTTTATGTATGATCACGCAGAACTTTTTACAGAGTAGTCCGATTTTGATGATTCTTTTTTTATTGGAAAGCGTATTTCCCGGGGGTGGTCCCATTTAAATTTGGAAACAATATTCTTACCCTAAGGGTAGAAAAACAGGGGATAATTGATTGTTCAGTTACTGATTGCACTATATGACCACGCATAACTTATGACAGAGTAGTCGGATTTTGATGATTCTTTTTTTATTGGAAAGCGTATACCCCAAGGGTGGTCCCATTTAAATTTGGAAATAATATTCCTACCCTAAGGGTAGGAAAACAGGGGATGATTGAGTAACTTTTTACAGAGTAGTATGATTTTCATAATTCTTTTTTATTGGATAGATAGGTATAAAATAAAAACTTTTTAACAAAAAATTAAACCGCCGAAAAAACTGAAAAGCAAAAAATAATACTTTTTTTGTTTGACCTTAATCTAGGTACCAGTTTGAAGTCGGTGCCTCAGCACGAGCCAGGAGGAGTGATAGAAGCCAATCAGGTAGGCGATTATAGGTTCACTCCTCCTGGCTAAGTGCTGAGGCACCGACTTCAAACTGGTACCTAGATTAAGGTCAAACAAAAAAGGTATTATTTTTTGCTTTTCAGTTTTTTCGGCGGTTTAATTTTTTGTTAAAAAGTTTTTGAATCTCAACTTTGGCGGAATAACTTATAGTATCAATGAACCTAAATTTTCAAAAATTTAATAGGTACAATGACGCCATAAAACAATTATTTCACGACGTGGCTCTAGAAGGGGGTAAAAACACTTTATTTTCAAAAACTGTAACAACAGATAATTGCTAAAAATAGAACCTCTTTGATTGTCACGAGTCACGATGATATTTTTTTCTTTAATTATGAAGAAAGTAAATTGTCACGATTTGACAATGTCAATGTTAAGTAGGTATTGTAGAGTGACCATGCACTTAGAAGCAGCTTGGCAGTGGACTTCCTACGGCTGGCTGAAACGATGATGATGATGATATTTGAATCGGCTATACTGACTTGAATGACTAAAACTTGATAAGGCTAAACTTCGCAGTCAAGATAATATGTGTACGCGTAACTATTTACTTAATTATTAAAAAGTATTGTTGATTGATAGTACCTAATTAAATTAACTTAGAAAATAATTTAATAATTTTTTTTTCCAAAATAATAAAACCCACAAAAACATTTCATGTTAAATGTTGCCAAGACGAGACCATGTAGCTCGCACTGTCAAAAAGTAACCAGATCTCTTGTAGAGCAAAGTTTCTAACCCCACGTGCCCAGCTCTAAATCTATAAGCCCTAATTTTACACTAATTAATCTCGTAGGCGTGCAAACCGTGGACTAAACTGGCGAGTCGGCCGCACGGAAAGAGTTTAAAAGATTGAATAGATTTTTAAGTTCAAGCCCATATGCCGAATTGCAAAAGGTTCGTGCGGCCGACTCGCCAGTTAAGTCCGCGGTTTGCACGCCTACGAGATTAATTAGTGTAAAATTAGGGCTTATAGATTTAGAGCTGGGCACGTAGGGTTAGAAACTTGGCTCTACAAGAGATCTGATTACTTTTTGACAGTGCGAGCTACATGGTCTCGTCTTGGCAACATTTAAAATGAAATGTTTTTGTGGGATTTCATTTATTTTTGGTAGGGGATGATTTACTAAAAATCCTGAAATACATATCTTATTATTTATAACAAGGATAACAAGGACCCTCTATATCAATTTTCAGACCTCTAGCATCAAAATTTTCGGAAGTCTCATACAAGCTTTCACCCCCTAGTTTAAGGGGTTGGGGGGGGGGGGGGGTGAAAGTATCAAGTTTTAAGATTTTTTCGTTGTTTGTATACTATTACTAGCTTACATACCAAATTTCAGCTTTCTAGAACTTCAGGAAGTACCTTAAGAATTTTGATGATCAGTGAGTGAGTGAATCAGTGACAAAATCGGGGTTTTTTTAGACATTGATAAAATATAAAGTATAATAGCTACGACATTCAAACTTTGTATGTTTCATGTTTGTACTAGTGTTATTATATCTTGAAATTTTCAACTATTTAACATCATACAAAGCAAAGTTATAAGAGTTCAAAAAAACGACGAAACGTTTCGAGAAAAGGTAGGTAGTGCCCTTGCGCTCCGCTTGGCTCGTCTTGGCGTGCCCCCAGTACCACTACCATGAGTTTACACTAGTTCACAATGACCGTACTCGCTAGCGACGGCGTAAATGATTTGTCTAGAGAATTGTACTTCCGTAAGTGGCCGTTAGAGGCGCTGTACAATTCTCCATACAAATAATTTACGCCGTCGCTAGCGAGAACGGTCACGTAAACTAGTGTAAACTCATGGTAGAGGTACAGGTCGCATTACCTACTGCAGCTTAATGCTGAGTCAAATTCCTTTTCGGCATCATTAAATACGTTTTTGAATTTTTTATAGTAGTTAATGTATTTCAAACTAAATACAAACTGAAATATAGATGCACAGAAAAAACCCCAGAAAAAAGACCAATGCTGGGAATCGAACCCAGGTCCTCAGCGATGACCAGACCAGTGATGGTGTAGGGGTAAGCACGCAGCACGGAATGCTGAGGACCTGGGTTCGATTCCCAGCATTGGTCTTTTTTCTGGGGTTTTTTCTGTGCATCTATATTTCAGTTTGTATTTAGTTTGAAATATATGGTTTCACGGGATGACCGTAAAAGTAATATAAAAAAATGAAGTTGAAGAAAATAAAAAAATAAATAGAAAAAGATACTTCATACTTAACTTGTAGTAGTTAATGGTAATTTTTTTGTTGTCAAATAAAGTTATACATAAGTCCATGTCTACTATAGATAGACCGTTTAAATGTGTCCTCGCCCGCGCGGTACAGGGGCTGGGGGGTTTGACGACACAGGGGGCAGGGAGAGGTGCGGGCGGCAGGCACACGAGGCGCGCTCGCCGCCCGCACCTCTCTCAGCCCCCTTTGTCGTCATACATGCCCCCAGCCCCTGTACCGCGCGGGCGAGGACACATTTAAACGGTCTAGCTATAATACTGGTACGCCGCCACATCGTTAGAGTAACGAACAACATACTATGATTTTGTTAACATTAATTCTGTGGGAACTAACTAAATACTACTTAGTAGAATTTAACATTGCATCACTGTTATCAACCGTGAGAAAATCTGCACGCCATTGTTAAAAGAAACACTTTTGACTTCCCCAAGATATGGTAATTGTTATAATTGTTATAGTGTAAGATAATGTACTTCCTTCCTTATACATATAGGGTGGAATTTTGTAATGCCACATCCAGGGAAGTACTCTAAATACTGAAAACAGGAATATAAGTCCAGATGTCATGGTTTTTCCTTTATTTAATTTACCAAGTTTGATAGAGAGATTTAATCCTTATGATTGACCCTATCGATGAATGAAATAAAAATAGAGGGTGCTATTTTTTTCAAATTTTAGCCGCTTCGATTCTCGGGTGCGGCAATCGTGTTCAGTGTCTTCTTGACGATTCTTTGAATTATTCAGTAAATAATCTTGAAGAATGTCTTTTATATCGTATCTATTAATTAGAGATGTGCCGATCATGACTTTGGCCGACTAGCCGACTAGCCGATTAGTCGGTTGTACAGTAGCCGACTAGTCGGCCGACTAATCGGCCAAACCGATCACAGTTTCTGGGATTTCCGTGATGCTTCGTTTACAGCTGATTCACGCGCAAGTCGCCACTACCACCCTACGAGCATATCAGACCCTGTTTTCATCATCATCATCATCCCAGCCTATATACGTCCCACTGCAGGGCACAGGCCTCCTCTCTGAATGAGAGGGCTTGGGCAATAGTTCCCATGCAGGCCCAGTGCGGATTGGGTTGGGAGTTCCCACCATTTGATTTCTTCACAGGTTTCCTCATGATGTTTTCCTTCACCGTAAATTAGCTCATGGTAAATTTAAAATGAAATTTTGCACATACATTTTTAAAAACTCAAAGGTGGCAGCCCAGGCTTGAACCCACACACGTGAGAGGCCGTAAGTTGAACCACTAAATCACTCTTAGTTAATTTTTGCTTTTATATGGATCAGAGTGGTGTTTTTGAGTAAGTATAAAAATATTTTTGTGTGATAATTGTGTTGTTGTTCATTAAAGTGAAAGAGCTCAATTCAAATTTAATCATGAAAAAATGTTCTTTTGAACACTTGGACAATGATTCCCGTAAAGTCAGGTAACCAATGCCAAATGATAATTTCTCGTGGTGGGCAGGGAAAATTTTGACCATATTAAACCGACACACAACCCTGCTACCTCAGTTAGAATGTAAATGTTTGAACACAGACGATTCCTCAAAGCTTTTATTTAATGTAATTCCTCCTACATGTATTTTATTGAGGAATACATACAAAGTAAGAAGCCGGATAGTCGGCGCTATTTGCCGACTAATCGCCGACTAGTCGCCGACTACGAAAGTGGCCGGATAGTCGGCGACTAGTCGGCATATCTCTACTATTAATATAATTAATAATTATGAAAGTTTGTGAACTTTGTTGGATAGTCAACCATGCGAAAACTGCTGAACGTAAGGGGATAAAATTTTGAACATAGATAGATCAAGATTTTGTTTTACACAATTTACAAATATTGTTGTAGTAAACGCGCTGCTCTGTCCAAATATTTTTGGAAAAAAGTTGAAAATAAAACTATTAGGTTGTTATTCTCATACCTAGTTTTTCAATTCGTAAATACCTACTTGAAATTGGGAATGTCTAAAAAAATGTATGTTTTTTTTTGTATAGTAAAGTCAATTATAAGGAACTAATTTCAATATTTTGTCATTTAGATCTCTACTTTTTTCAAAATTAATTATTGACACTATTTTAGTTGATGACGTCAGATTATAATTGAGGGCTTCCACAATGCCAAATTTCTAAATCTATCTAAATGCGTACGATAAGGCAACCCCTTTAATTATTTTTTGCGTAGTGGTACACTATACACTGTGTCACTTTACTGGCACTGACAAAGTGATAGATGTCAGACAGCGGGTCCAAATCAAACTCCGTAGTATAATCCACGCGTAAATTGTGAAGAATTCTAACCACACAGAATAAAGTACGACTTGAACCGGTCGCGCAATTTACACCAATGTCAAATAAAGGTCATTGCTTATTTGTTATATAATAAATTCATTACATAATATTAAAATTAAATAACTACAGAAAACGATTTAAAAAGCATTTATCTCGAAATGGTTTTCGATTTTCTATACATTGCAAAAAAATAGACATCCCAATTGTTGGAGCTAATATTTGTCTCGCATTGTGACGCTTGTTTAGATTTCAATGAAACATTCACTTTGTAATTTTATAACAACTTAGCACTAGTTATTTTTTGCTAAAGCTCGAAAACGCGTTTTTCCGTAGTCTCATCGAAATCGTTAGAGCTATTTTCAAAATCCCGAAAAAATAAACAAAGATTTAAAGGTAACACAAGTGAGAGTACCTTCAACCTACAGAAAACAAAAAAACAAAGTTACGCGTTCACAATAAATTTATAAACACGTTATTTTTCAAACTAAGTATTAAAAACAATAAATAAATATCTCACCGAAACTGAGCAATCACTATTCTTTTAAACCGGCAACTTTTCTCAAATCACATAACTGTCACCGCACTATTAAAAAACAAAACACTAGTATAAACTAAATTAAAAAGTAACGATTTATTTTTAAATTCAAATAGTTTAAGGCACAAGCCTCAAGTATGACAGCCAGCAAGGAAATGACAGCACACTCTCCTCCGAACTTATTTTATCGCATTTTCATTGAAAGTATAGCCCATTATAAGTTCTGGAACCTTACCGTATTAAGCCCCACTTGTTGTCAGAAGTAACAGTTGGAGCGCGACCGCGAAGTTAGTTCGACAAAGAACTATAAGTTACTTTGTTAGGTTCTTCACGAGTTACGATTTCTTTAATAATGGAGGTTATTAAATTATGTTTGTGCACTAATTTCTTTATGTAAGTGGGAACACAGCTTTAATCCATTCAAATGGGTGGGAAAGCAAGAAATTTACGTAATACATACAACAATACAATAGTATCTGTCTGTTTATGTTTAATTAATTATGGGCAAACTACTGTTCTGGATACATTTTTGATTTTTGGCGAGTCCGCGCATGAATTAGGTACATTATTTTTTCTTTTTCTCCAATTTACTTTCGGACATCCAGGCGGGGAAGTTAACTGGTCATAAAGGATGGTCAGTGTTGGCCCGCACGAAGCGGTTCGCTTCATCTTTCCTAATACGAACTTATATGGAATTGAATTAGCTCCAATCGTCAGTATTTCCAAATAAATGCAATCTAGGGCTCTTCAAGGCTAGAATTTGATAAGCAAAAGGGTCGCTCGAGTAAAATTTTCGGGTTTCCATTGAGATAGTGTACATAATTATTATGCTATTTTGTATTAAGTAGTAAGTTTAATATGTACCTAGTGTATAAGTATTATATTTAATTAATTTGTTTATTTATGTAATTTATATTATATTCGTATTGTTTTTAATATTTATTGTCTATTAATTCTGCGTTTCTCCTGTCTGTTCTTTCTGCCCCCTACACTATATATTAGTCTATTCATATTGATTAATGTCTGAGTAATTGGTTGTCTGAAAGCGATCGCTTTTTAGCGATAAGATCGCCTATTATCTGCCTGAATTTTTATTTTTGTAATGTCACTGTACTGTTTTGGTGTTCAATAAGGAGTATTTGTATTGTTTTGTATTGTATTGTATTGTATAGTGTCGAAGAGTCTTGTGCGTGGTTGCCAACAATCAGTGCATCAGTGTTGTTGCATTTCTGTGGTCAGGCGTGGAGAAGAATGCCGGAGAAATACAAAAGGGATACGCTACTTTTGAGCTTTTAAGGATTTGCCACACTGGAAGCGTTCTGCGGTCGCGGTCAGGTCAAATTGAACGCAGCCCGCATTATGTAGAGTCTGTCTAATGAAAGCTGAACCCAGCTATTATTTGAGTGGCAAGGCAACACTATTCTAATGTCATGTCATTTGGACACTGACACTGACAAACAAGTCGTTCATGACTTTTTATTCCAATGATTTTATTAACTTTTTAGTAAAAATAAATAAGCATGTTAGTGGTGGTCTGCATTATTTTTCATCTAGGTATTTACTTATACAAATGGGCACAGGGTATCGCACCGTTTGTACGTATTAGTGAGGCTTGTATGAATAAACAACTCAAATATGATATCGACCGAATTAAGTGTGATCACTGATCACTGTGGACAAACACACTTGAGAAAGGTTAATGTAGTAACTTGAGTGTAGTTTATTAATACAGGCTTTTGTATTGTGAAAAAGTACGCGTTTTCTCTCCCGTAGCGTCCGCCGAAATGAACAAAGTAAGAAAGTATCACAATTGTTTAGTCCTACTATGATCGGTAATACCATATGAAAGTTTTTCGAATTTGCCGCTTTTTTGCAGGTTCAGCTTTCATTAGACAGACTCTATGAACAATATTGTCGGTCTCTATATATTTTGTATAGATGTGCGATCGTGCCGTGTGGTCCGCGCGGTCAGATCGCACGCTCGCGCACCGACAATGTTGTTCATGCATAATGCGGGCTGCGGTCAATTTATCCTGACCGCGACCGCAGAACGCATCCAGTGTGGCAAATCCTTTACCCCCATGACGTATTGTAGTGACATAGCCAACTGAAAAATAATGACCAAGAGATGAAGATGTATGCTATAGGGTAGAAGCCCTAGAGATCCTATACATACTACTTAGAGAAGTATACTAGGGGCGTTCAATAAGAAGTGAGAATGAGTATGTTATAAACAACTTTTACTAAATGTCATTTTATTTTTCGACATAGTCACCTTTTAGCATAATTCACTTAGTATATCTTTTTTCTAAACTTAAAATTCCATTTCTAAAAAAGGTCTCATCTTGAGTACTTAAAAAATCTTGTACTGCAGCGACTACCGCGTCGTCGTCTTCAAATTTCTGGCCTCTCAGGTATTGTTTCAATCTCGGAAATAGGTAGAAATCACTGGGAGCGAGATCTGGTGAATACGGAGGATGCTTAAGGATATCGAACCCAGCATCACAAATTGCAGCCATTGCAACGGCGGACTTGTGTGCCGGGGAATTGTCCTGGTGGAACAGCACAACTTTCGAGAGTTTACCTCGCCGTTTTTCGCGGATCTCATTGCGCAATGTTGCTATTTGTTTGGCGTATAAAGTGCCCGTAATAGTGGCTCCATGCTCGAGATACTCAATCATTAATACCCCTTTACCATCCCAAAAAACAGAGCCCATGACCTTACCGGCAGATGGGCTCACCTTGAATTTCTTCGGAGTTGGAGATGATGGCCTTTTCCATATCATCGACTGCAGTTTCGTTTCAGGGTCGTAATGATGGAGACATGTTTTGTCCATTGTTATAAATCGCGCCAAAAAAAGTTCCCGGTCTTGCTGCATCAGGTTCAAAGCTTCTTGACAAATCTCTAGTCTAGTTTGTTTTTGCGTGTCAGTAAGCATTCTTGGTACCCAACGCGCAGATACCTTTTTCATACCCAAGCGTTCATGTAAAATATTATGCTCGCTCCCCGTTGAAATCTTTACATTTTCAGCAATAAAACGAACTGTGACACGACGATCCGCCAAAACTGAGTTTTCGACTTTTTTCACAATTTCTTCAGTTACTGCTGTAGTAGGGCGTCCGGAGCGGGGGTCGTCCATTGTCGATGTTCTTCCACGTCTAAATTCGGCGCACCAACGTGCGACTGTCGAATACGGAGGTGCATTAGACCCTTAAGAGTCCCGCAAATCCAAATTGACTTGGCCCGTAGAAAAATTTTTCAAATACAAGTATTTGATAACGGCGCGCAGTTCAATTTTCTCCATTTTCGCTAACGTACTCAATAGCATTGCAAAGAAATTACCGTATATTTTTTTAAACAAAAGACAGTTAGTTTTTTTTTTCATAGTAATCAGCTAAATAGATTAGCTTTACCGGCCAGTATTTAATTTCGTAATATTAAAAGAGTTTGCATCTCATTCTCACTTTATATTGAACGACCCTCGTACAATGTAGTCAGATTTAGCTAGTAGAGCAAAAAAGGCGTGGTGGCATAGTGATGGCTGGTTTGATCTACGGCCGCCTTACGGCCGCTCCAGCAGAGGGTCATGAGTTCGAGCCCGCAATCGCACATCTCAGTTTTTCGGTACATTTGAAATTTACCATGAGGTTTACCCCGAAGGCAAACATCGCGAAATTGCACAAACCTACTAAATTCAATGGTACCGTTCTCAATTCACACTGGGCTCGTGGGAACTGCGGCCCAAGCCTTCTCACCTGTGCCCTGCGCTGGGACGTAGAGGCTGGAGTGATGATGATATAATTATCATTCTTTTAAAAAACGTGATGAACTGCCGACTTCCGCGCAACGCTGTATTATAACAAAGCAGATCTAGGCCGGACGGCGGCGGAAGCAACCGTACCGGGGCAGTACCGTCACGACCACGACACGCCGCTTGCGCAACTCTTCAGTTATTATTGACAGCATTAATACAAAGATAACGCGATTACAAGAGTGACTGAATGAGAAATGCATTTTTGAGAAATTTTTGCTGATACTTTTTGAATCCCATTAAATAATTAAACTCATTATATGACGAGATTGGGCTGAGTTTATCACGTTGGTCGGCGTCCTTACTCCCAACCCCACCCCCCACCGAACCCCCCCCGCACACCCGCGTTCACATTCACCACAAGTCAAGCGTGCCTATAGAAGTATTACTTCAAAAACCCCCGATTTTGAAACATTCTTCCGCTCCGCTCCGCTCTTATTGGTGTTAGCGTGGTGATTATGTAGCCAATACCCTTCCTCGATAAATGTGCTATCTAACACTGAAAGAATTTTTCAAATCGGAGCAGTAGTTCCTGAGATTAGCGCGTTCAAATAAAAAACCTGTTTGATAAATTCTTAAAATAGACGTATCATTCTTATTTGTGAACCGATTCAAATGAAACAAACACTAAATGTTAATCCAAGAAAATACCAACATATCAGTGAAAACCGCATCCTTCTAGGTTAAGCCGTTTCTGAGACTAGCGCGCACAAACGCACAGACAAACAGACAATAATTCTAAAAATCATTGTTTTGGGTTCTATTGTGCTAATAAATAGCCCTAGTGACAGTTTTTGTCAAATATCTTCAATGTACAGACACCGACTTGTTACAGATTTATTATATGTATAGATAGATTATATAAAAAAGCCGTGGTGGCCTAGCGGTTTGACCAATGGCCAACAAATAGTAGGTCTGAGAATATTATTAGATCGTAGGCTATTTTCATACCCCTATTCTTCGCAGACGGAGTCGCGGGCAACAGCTAGTAAATAAATAAAGATACGCTTCGTTGAAAAAAATGAAAAATGAAAATGAAAAAAATGAAAAATATTTATTTTCGTTTACAATTGTGCATTAATAGTGTCAAGGTTGGGACTTCCTAGTAAGTATTATAATACCTGTAGCAGGAAGTCCCGCTCCTCCAAAAACAAGACAGTTGTTTCTTAACAAACGATACTTATAAAACTAAAGTTAAAAGGAATTTACATTTTAAAAACAGTTATGAAAAATCGGGCTTCACGAATATTGTCGTGAGCCTGTAATTTTGAAAAAGTGAGTGTGTGTGTGTATGTGTGTGTGTGTGTGTGTGTGTGTGTGTGTGTGTGTGTGTGTGTGTGTGCAAATGCCACAGAAAACGCCAGTAACTTTGGATATTATTAACAACGGGATAAAGTGAAACTTTCAGGCGCATCTACGACGTCAGCCATACGTACTACTTATTAATATACATACATATACATATATACACATATATATATATATACATATACATATATATATATATATATATATATATATATATATATATATATATTACATACATTTGAACATTGTTATGTTTACTATAAAGAAAGTTATATTTAGTTTAATACATGATAAATTAGAAGTTCAGTATCTTCGTAGCTAAGTGTCTTCAACCATTCCGTTACAGATTTTTTACAGGTATATAATTGTTGCTGGTATATGTTAATTTTGTCATTTATTTTATTATAAAGGTATGCAGATTGAGTTTTATACTGTCTTTTAGCAAACATGGACTTACATATTGTAAGTGGGGCAACAATGTTTTTTCGTCTTCTCGTAAGAAGGGCAGGGTTAAACTTTAATGTTTTATGTAACTTTAGTATTGTACAGAGGATATACAGCTTTCTCATGGATAACTGGTCACTAATCTGATAAAGTTCGTTAGTGGGAAATCTGTAAGGCCTTAGGTACATTACCTTCAAGAGACATCGCTGTCCCCTCTCAACCTCAAGAAATTTAGTTTTAGTTGCCCCTCCCCAGGCAGTGATACAATAGCTCATAATGGATTGCGCTAAAGTTACATAAAGTTGTTTTAAAAGTGACTTAGTCGCAATATGTCTCAGAATCTTAAAGATCCATATGAGTTTTCTAATTCTACCGTTCACAAATTCAATATGCTTATGCCAGGAAAGGCGCTGGTCGAATATGACACCAAGGTACTTAGTGTGACTCACCCTCTCAATATCCATACAGTTACAAAGAGAACGATCAGCATATGAACAAGTGTGTAGTTTAAGTTTCAGACTAATCAGTGGTTGAGTGCTGTTGTATTTCGTAAAACATATGTGATTCGTTTTGTTAACATTTAAAGTGAGAAGGTTAGTTTTAAGCCAAGAGGATATCTTACAAAGACCATCATTAGCACACTCGAACACTGACTCCCAAGACTCTCCCTCAAAAACGATGACAGTGTCATCAGCATAAGATTGGATGTTTCCACGATTTATATTTAGGCTAATCAGGTCGTTGATGTAGATTAAAAATAACGTGGGCCCCAGGATGCTCCCCTGGGGGACGCCAAAAGTGATGTCAACTTCTTCACTTTTGTAGTCGCCCACCTTAGTTTTCTGAGTGCGACCAAAAAGATAATTAGTCAGCAATGCTAAAGGGGCACCCCTAATACCAACGCACTCCATCTTGCGCACAAGAGTGGGGAGAGAAACGGTGTCAAAAGCCTTTTTTAAATCAAGAAATACAGCTAAACATTTCTTTCCCGCGTCTACTTTATCAATAATTAAATTCGTGAGTGATAGGACTGCATCCTCCGTGGATCTAGCACGCCGAAAACCAAACTGTAATTCAGAAATTAAATTAAATTTTTCTAAGTACACCATTAGTCTATTATTGATTAGTTTTTCTATTATTTTGGAGATAGCTGGCAGTACTGATATAGGCCTGTAGTTGTTGACATCGTCTCTCTCACCACCCTTGTACACGGGAGTAACAATAGATTGTTTAAGTGGACCAGGGAAAATTCCTGTGTTAATATAACTTATCGATAATCTATAAAATGCAACGTTGGGAACTATTGACGTATGGTTTTTGCCATGAAAATTACTTACGCCCTCTGATAATGACGAAAATAAAAGACAATGCTGAATATTCACCCACTCGTATGATCAGTCCAGTTTCAAGTACCTACTAAATTGGTATATGTATATCGATATTTTTGGTACGGTTTTCAAACTGCTCGGATTTCACTGAATGACTGTGTCAGATACATTTTAACAGCGATGACGTTAAATCGCCATTATTTGACGTCCGAAATTCCGTCATATTACTGCCGTGGAATGGTTTCCTTAATGCGTTCAATATTTAGCCTATTGCGTCAAATATGTGTACATTGAAGATTATCTTATTTTTGAGTCATACAGTCGCATTTCGTGTGCAGCGACTACTAGCGTAAAAATCATCACTATCATCATTTCAGCCGAAAGACTCTCGGTCCTGCGCCATCCGCATCCAACGCGTTCCTGCAACCTTAACCCGGTCGTCACTCCATCTTATTGGAGGGCTACCTACACTGCGTCTTCCGGTCCATGGACGCCATTCGAGAACCTTTTGGCCCCATCGGCCATCAGTTCTACGAGCGATGTGCCACCCACTGCCACTTGAGGCCGTGAAAATAATGCTTCAAAATAAGTGCCTCTGTAAAGATAGTACACATTTCGGGAATGGGGTCTTACAACCCAAGCCAAAACGCTTAGTTGCAACAAGGAAAGGAAATCCTAATATGACTGCTGTACTAAAAATATCTTGTAGACGTATGTTAGTTTAGTCACTGAAAGGATAAAAGTAAAACAGGAAAACTGGGTAGCTTGGCGTCATTTTCAGTTCACATATAAACTCGTAGACGCATCCAAGAAGGCACCATTGAGTTTGGGATCATCGTATAGTGAAGTTCAATAGCAGAAAATCTGTAAGGTAAGACTTCAAATTTTTAAATCGACTTCAATTAAAATGTATTCCCTGTCTCCATGTCAGCTTATATATGTCCCACTGCAGAGCACAGGCCTCCTCTCAGAATAAAGGCTTCTAGATCATCTCAAAGTAATTTTTTAGTTATTTAAGGAAAATAAATGAAAATTGACCATTGCCCCCTTGGAAATTACTGGACCTAAAAATAAAAATAAAACTACGGTAAATAGTTCTATACTTATAGATTACAGGAGAACCTATAAAAAATGTGTGGTATAATTATGGACAGCACAATAAAAAAACAATTATGTGACTTTTTACGATAAAAGAATTAGTGCTTGAAGAACTGAGATATGTTTTATTTTCTGTTTTTAACGTTCTTCTAGTTAACTTGATTTCATCCCCAAATTTGAGGATTTTTAGGAATATCCATTGACAAACACCGAAAAAAATACATATTTTCACTTTTTGGTATCACTTTGCGATCTATTTTATCTGTTTTAATCATAATAGAACTACACACAACTACTTGACAAGCAAGAACTTTACTATTAACAGCTCAAACCCTTCAACTAACTAATCTATTATCTTCTGCTTACAGATCTTCATCATGATCTCCAAAGCCATCATCTTTTTACTCCCAGCCCTCGCCTTCTCCGAAATCACCATCGATATCCACGGTGGTCAGAACTCCAGGGTCGACTTCTTCGGGTCAGCCACCGACGTCATCAGCGACGCTGAACGAGGCACCTTCCGAATTAACGACAACGACCTTAAGAACGCTATCGACAAGTTAGCTAGAGACCGCCCAAGCGATGCATACGTAAAGAGCCCAACTCCCTGGGATGATTTGTACAGGCGCTTCGGATGGTCTGAAGTCAGGAGGACTTTGAAAGTCAGAAGCGCAAGAGTTATTGGCATACAGTCCAAGCCAGTCATTGTTTCTACGAAGAACTTCCACAACCAAAGCCCCCGTGCTGCCACTTATTCTGGAGTTATATCTCAATTAGAAGACAATACAGCCACTCACAAATGGACCAAATCTGGTTCCTTGACTGTAGGGCAGAAGATCAATTACAAAGTTGACGTGGGTGTTGGAAGCGTAGGTGGTACGACCAGCTTTTCCTACAAGAGTACGTTTGGCGAGGAAAATGTTAATACGATTTCAGTGAAACTTGGTTCGAAGGCTTCTGTTAGTGTTACATTGCAGCCTGGACAGTCCGCTGTAGCTGAGCTGACCGCTTCAAAAGGGACAATGGATGTTGAAGTTGAATATGAGGCGTCATTGGAAGGATCTGTTGCTACTAACTATGGTAACAAACACAATGGACATTATTTCTGGGCGTTTGATATCAATGCTGTTTTGGATGCTGGCGGCCTACCTAGGACGGTTGTGTGGAAGGAGAACATACATATTGGGTTCTTTTCTGATGAACGTGTCGTAGCTTACGATGCGAATGGGAGGCCGATGTAGTTTATTGAAAATTTTAGTCAATTTGAGCTTTAATATACCTTAGTAGTTTTTGAAAAATTGTGTTTTTTTCGGACCTTGTAATGTTATGAAGATTATTGGGTATTTAGGCTTGAAAATGAGATGAATATTTCATTGAGATAAGTTGGCTCTGCACATCTTCGCTCCACTTTGCTCCGCTGTGCGTGCGTGCTACGTGCGTGCGCGCAACTTTTTAAATTCATAACATAACACCATAATTACTTACTAGTACTTAGGCTCCTTACTTTTTACCTCAATATTTCCTAGGAATCCACGTAGAGTCCCAAATTCTTAAACGCTGAGTTTAGATACATGAAAATTTTTCACGAGTGTTGTACAGTCAGCAACAAAAGTAGCTGGTCATTGTTGTACCTTGTCGCTCTACAGTTAGGTGCAAAACGTCATACATGATTAACAATTGTGTTACTACGACAAAGTACAAAAGTAACCAGCTACTTTTGATGCTGACCGTACAACTCTCACTTAAACATAATTATGTAGTAAATTCCCGGAATCTCAATTTAACTCTTGGATCTTACAAAAGCAAACCCGCCGTTAAAGACTAGTCCCTAATAAAACTCTGTGATTGTTCCATGCTTTATCAAAAGTTCTTCCAAGTTTACGCAAACTTGCACTACCAATTTGCCGGCGAAGTCCTAGACACCGAAATAATTATCAAATATTTGTTCCGATCTGAAACTTCGGTTGTTTACAATTTAATAACACTTTGTCGTCGATTGTACTACTGTTATTTATTTATTTACTAGCTGGTGCCCGCGACTTCGTCCGCGCAGTAAAGCTTCTTCATTTCTTTCATTGAATAAAACAAAAATCCGGCAACGGCAATATCCACAAATCCACCATTATTTATTTATTTATTTATTTAATTCATTACATTTCACAGCATAACAGATCAACCAAAGCACTGTGAAATTCAGATACAATTTTTACAAAGAATATACAATACAGTTTAAAATTGAACAGAAGAAGGTCGTATATCCATCTTCTCGCAATATCTCATACTAGTTAAACCACACCGTTCAAACACAAACTTGATTTATTTTAACTTAAACAATATACGAGAAATACATGAAAAATGCTAAAAAGAGACAGACTGAGAATCAAAAAAAAAAATAAAAATCCTTTCACCTTATATAGCTCTCAGGGGAACATACCGTTCACTAAGTTAAACGCTTGATAGTGACATCTAGCGGCGCGCTGAGGAAGCTTACGCTAAATAGATATTAAACATCCCGCGGCCCAAGGACTAACATAGTCCTTTAAATTAATTACCGGTATTAGATCAAAGTGTGAACGCAAAGATACATATACAAGGTGAGAAACTTAACATTAAGATGTGGGAGCATCGAAGGGCAGGGGACAAATTTTTGTAACTGGTCTTTTAAAGACCTTATTTTTGAATCGTAATGAGACGACGCGAGTTATGCCATCTGCTCCAGGGTGCTTCGCCACGATTCGACCCAAAAGCCATTTTCCCGGAGGTAAGCGATCATCTTTGACTAAAACGACTGTGCCAACCTCAATATCAGGTTGATTTTGGGACCATTTGTAACGGTGTTGCAACGTGGTTAGGTACTCTGATTGCCAACGTTGCCATAGACTCTGCACCATCCTTTGGACCTTTTGCCAACGGTTCAAATAATGAAGTTGCTGATCCAGCAAACTTTCTTCTGGAATTGCGACAGGGGCTTCACCTATCAAAAAGTGACCTGGGGTTAGTGGCAATTCATCGCTAGAAGGATCGATCAACGTAATGGGACGAGAATTTACACAAGCTTCCACTTGAGTGAGAAGCGTATTAAACTCTTCAAATGTCAAGCAAGACTCTCCAATAACCCGTTTTAAATGACCCTTAATTGTTTTGACCCCGGATTCCCACAATCCACCGAAATGAGGGGCACCTGGTGGGTTAAAATGCCACGTGGTATTATCGTTTGCCAGCAGTTGGGCGATTTCTTCAACTACTGAGGATTTACTGTTCCTAAACATTAAGTCTAGTTCTTTGGATGCGCCTACGAAATTTGTCCCGCAATCACTCCAGATTTCCTTACAGTGCCCTCGTCGGGCAGTAAACCGCTTAAATGCAGCTAAAAACGCTTCACTTGATAAAGAACTCACTAACTCAAGATGAATGGCCTTTGTAACCATACATAAAAATACACTAATTTAAGCTTTAGAGGTTCTGGTGCATTTACCAGAGTATAATTTTAGGGTAAATGGACCAGCGTAGTCAACAGCAGAAGACAAAAAAGGTCGTGATGGCTTTACTCTACACTGTGGTAGGTTCCCCATTAATGGAGCTGTTGGTTTTGCCTTATAACTAAAACATGGTTTACATAATCGTATAATCTTCTTTACTAGATTTTTTACACTAATAATCCAGTAATTTTGGCGTATTAAATTTAAAGTAAGAGCATTTCCGCCGTGTAAAGTTCTTAAATGGCAATCAAGAACAATCAATTTTGCCAAATTACAAGAGGGCATAAGAAGGACTGGTGACTTCATATTATATGGGATTAGCGCATTAACCAGACGTCCACCAACTCTTAATATTTGTTCCTTATCTAAAATTGGATTCAAAGTGTGAATACGGCTCTTCTTAGGAATCGGTTTAGCCTGTTTTAACAAATCTATTTCTTTTTCAAAAAACAACGATTGTGACAGTCGAATACACACCCTGAGAGCGTTCTGAATTTCGGACGTTGTTAAATAAGTCCTTCCTATGTCATCCTGCTTACCTTGTATTTTATTTCTACATAATGTGACAAATCGGAAGCAATAGGCAGTCACTCGAACAAGTCTAAACAGACTGGAGTATCGGTTCAGATAGGCAGTAGCCTCAGGCTGCTCAGTAGTACAAGTGCAACTGACCTTCGCTTTCGGTTTGATTTCTAGAGTAGTTTCAGGTACATTAAAATTCGGATAGTTAATCTCTTCACTTTCACATAAAAATGGAGGGCCTCTCCACCACAGCTGTGACTGCTCAAGATCAGCTGGACTAACACCTCGCGAGGCGTCATCCGCTGGGTTGTCCGCAGACTTAATATGATGCCATTGATTACTGTTTGTGACATTAAGAATTTCTGTAGTACGATTCCCAACGAATGGTTTCCAAGTGCTGGGACTCTTTCGGAGCCAGGACAAAACTATGGTGGAATCGGTCCAGGCAAAAATACAATTGGTATCAATGTTTAAACTTGTCTTAAAAGTCTGTATCAATTTGGCTAACAAGACTGCCCCACAGAGTTCAAGACGCGGCAGTGAGATTTGTTTAACAGGAGCTACTTAAGTCTTAGCTGCGACTAAGTTGACTTGAACCTCACTGCCCGTGATGACTCTGACGTAAATAACCGCAGCGTAGGCGGCACAAGAGGCGTCGCAAAAGCCGTGTAACTCAACCTTCACATTAGTGTCACACATCCCTAACCAGCGTGGAAACTGAATGGGTGCCATATGTGCAAAGTTATCCAAATACGAAATCCATTCAGCTTTCAACTCTGGATCGAGTTCGTCGTCCCATCCTAAGCCGGCTAGCCACAACTTTTGCATAAAGATTTTTAAGACAATCACGAGTGGAGCTAGCCAACCTAAGGGGTCGAACGTTTTGGCAATAGCTGAAAGTACAGTTCGTTTTGTAATGACAGTGCGATAACATGGTAAGTTGACTACAAGTTCAAAGGAATCACTTTGTGGCTTCCAGGATATACCTAGAGCTTTCACGGAATCATCCATTTTTATATTGACGGAACTTTGCAATGCCTTATAGCAGTCGGGAATTTCACTTAACACTTTTTCACTATTGGACGAACATTTATGTAAAAGAAAGCCGCCGCGTTGCAATAGTTCACTTAAACGACGTTGTAGTGTAACGGCGCTGTCCTCTGTAGACGAGCCCGTCATCAAATCATCCATGTATAAATCGGTTTTCAAGATATCGGCTTCAGGGAAATTCTCGCGTTCATCGTCAGAGAGCTGATGCAACGTTCTGACAGCAAGATACGGTGCACAAGAAGTGCCATATGTGACTGTCAGTAAGCGATACTCTTGAATGGGTTCTGTTGGAGTTTCTCGCCACACTATTCTTTGGTAGTCGACGTCATACCTTGAGATAAGTATCTGTCGATACATTTGCTGTATGTCTGCTACCAAACAGAATCTGTGCACTCTCCATCTGGTAACTAAGTCTCTAATTTCTTGTTGCAGGGGCGGGCCAACAAGCAGCTCATCGTTTAGTGAATTTCCATTTACAGGTTTGGCGCTGCCGTCGAAGACCACGCGTAACTTCGTGCTGAGGCTGGATTCCCGTATAACTGCATGGTGAGGTAAGTAGTAAACGTTTTCTTTTCTGTTTTCTTTTTCAGGTACAGCCTCCATGTGACCCCGTGACTCATACTGCTTCATAAACTTACAGTATTCGTCTTTGAACTCGGGTTTGTGTTTAAATCTCTTCTCCATCTGAAGCAACCGATTGACTGCTAAAGATTTAGAGTTACCTAAGGTTTGGGTGTCTTCATTTTTAAAAGGTAAACGAACCTCGTATCGACCATCAGTGTTCCGAGTGTGAGTGTTCTTAAAATGTTCTTCACACTGAGTTTCTAGTTGTGAGAGAGGTTTAACCGTTGGTGAGTACTCGTCTATCTCCCAAAACTGCCTGAGCAACTGATCCACTTCAACTTGTGTGTGCATGACGACAACTTTTGGTGATTGTGAATCAGTCTGTGTAACCCGTCCGGATATAAGCCAGCCCAAGCGTGAGTTCAGAGCGATAAGTGATTCGTGTCTTCTCAATCCAGCAAGAATTATGTGAGCGTGCACGTCGGCACCCAGCAGGACATCAATTGACCCTGGCTTGTGAAAGTGTGGATCCGCAAGTTCAGATACATCAAATGAAGGCCAGGTATCAGAAGAAAATTCTTGTGATGGTAATAACGAAGTGAGTCGCTTAAGGACGTACGCCTCAGTGGTGACAGTTTGTGATTGATCTCGTAAAGCATGAAATTTCAATTGTACCATAGATTTGGTTGTGAGTGTCGCACTAGATATGCCTGTGATTTTACCACTAACAGAAATGCGTTCTAAGTTAAGCAGTTGAGCAGCAGCTTCAGTGATAAAAGACGCTTGAGAACCTTGGTCAACCAACGCTCTCAAAATAACGGTGTTACTGTTCTTAGACTTAGCTGCAATCTGAGCGGTAGCTAAAATAACTTGTTCGCTGAGTAACTCTGCCTTTGCTGTTACACTAAATGTCGAGGCCTGGTGAGTGTCAAGAACAGGCTCATCAACTTTCGGCTCCGGTGTATTCTTGTTGGGGTTTGTGTGGTGCAACAGAGTGTGATGACGTCGATTACATTTTTTACATGTGGTGCTCTGTCGACACGCGTTCACGGAGTGACCCTTAACAAGGCAGTTAAAACAGATGCCATTGGTTTTAATAAAATCCTGTCTCTTTGGCACGCTTAACTCAGCAAACTCCTTACAGTGACATATGTAGTGGTTTTGTGAACAATAAGTGCATACGCTGTTTACTTCTGTGGCAAATGATTTCATATGTGTGAGTTTGTTTGGTGTGGTGCCTTTGACTAAGTCTCTTTTCTGCGGTATGTCTTTTTTATGTGTAGCATTTATCATTTCCATAGAACGGAAACGCTCTTCCAAAAATTTCGATAAAAGGTCAAAAGTAGGTATGCTCGTAGACGATCCCAGTGACAATTCCCATTGTTTATGTGTATCTATATCCAACTTCAAGGCGACTAGGTAAACAACAATCGCATCCCAAGACGAAGTATCTATGCCGAGATTATCTAAAGAATGTAAACATTCCTTCGTGGTATCTAGAATTTCCTTTAAACTTCTAGAACATTCTGTGTTCATCTTCTTTTGGTTTACTAAACGGTTAAGTATTGTAGTGACGATCATACGTTTATTATTGTATCGATTTTCGAGTGTAGACCAAGCTTTACTGTAATTAGCTTCAGTAAGTGCAAAATGTTTGAGTAATTGCTCCGCTTCTCCTGTTAAACTCGATTTTAAATAATGATATTTTTCAATATTCGAAATATGTTCATTATTGTGCACAAGAGAAGTAAACAAGTCTTTGAAGCTCATCCAGTCATTATAATTACCCGAAAATTTCGGAATCGAAATTGGGGGTAGTTTGGTTTTCATCGAAGTATGTTCTATTTCTAAAGATTGATTTGAATCTTTCACTACAGGTTTTAAATTCCGTTCGAGTAATGAATCTTTTAATAGTGACATAAATTCTAGGTACACCTCTTGAGTTGCATCAAATATTTCATTAGCATTAAATTGCAACTGTGTTAACTCGCTAGGCGGAACCTTGGTGATAATTTCTTGGTGTCGCTTCTGAAATTGAATCCAATATTGTTCTAATGTTTGTACTCGCGTTTCCAAATATCCTTGTGTGTATCGTGATTTCGATGTCTTTTTCGTATTAGTATGTAACGTTACGATTCGTTCGTACAAAGATTTAACCAAGTCACAAAACTCAGCCATTATAACGTAAAATGTCTATTAACCACAAGTAAAACTAGTCCAATAATAACTTTGTATTAAATAATAACAGTTCTGAATATAACTTAATAAAATATTGTGGGTACGTCGTATTCGTAATATTATAACTTGCAGTTATAATGTCCAAGCAGCGAGAATAATACGAGTATCACGAATAATCCTGTCCAGCATTAAAAACAATGTAGAACTATGTAAAAGTTTTTTCCATAAGTAAAATGTTCGAAATCGCGTAATTAATTTCACAAATAAAGTTCACCAAATGTTTATAAGATGCTCAGCACAATAGTTATTTTTACAGTCTAGCCTTACCCACTCGCAGTATTTATAACTTAGTCACTTTAATTTGTTTATTTAATTCACTGTTCACTCACTGTAATTTACTTACAATCCAGTTCGAAAAGGACCACTAAATAGTTAAACCACACCGTTCAAACACAAACTTGATTTATTTTAACTTAAACAATATACGAGAAATACATGAAAAATGCTAAAAAGAGACAGACTGAGAATCAAAAAAAAAAATAAAAATCCTTTCACCTTATATAGCTCTCAGGGGAACATACCGTTCACTAAGTTAAACGCTTGATAGTGACATCTAGCGGCGCGCTGAGGAAGCTTACGCTAAATAGATATTAAACACATACATTCCTCACACAGTTGTAACCATCTGCTTGCAAACAAATCACAGCCTGGGGTCGATTCGAGGAGTGAGTTCATCTGGTGCAAAGCTCGAACTAGCGGAGATTTTCTGCGGGACACCGTTCGTGCTGCCGGCGCCGCCAACAAATGGCGACAGCGTGGCCGAAAGAGAAATTTAGTCGGCGAGGGAACATACAGACGCATCAACTGAGCCACCAATTCGGGACAATCAGAATCACCACGCAAAATACCGCTAGCTACCTCACCTCCAAAGAATTGAAGCCTAAGACGCCCAGCAAAAATTTGGTTGGGTATAAAAAAGGATAATACCCATATATTCTCTTATACAAATAACGCAAGAATGCCTTTTGCACTCTCTCCAGAAGCAAGATATAAGATGCTTCATGTGGGTTCCATACAACACAAGCTGCTTCGAGCTTGCTTCTGACAAGAGCTGTGTAAAGGAGCGTTATGGACCTGGCATCAACAAAGTCTCCAGTGTTCCGAATGACGAACCCCAGCCTCCTGTAACAGTCGACAGCCAAGGCATTAATATGCTCATGAAAGTTAAGGCTCGCGTCCAGAAAAACTCCCAAATCCCGAACAGTGTCAACCCGAACTATAGATTCAGAATCCAGGAGATAATTATTAAGTAAGGGATTACGGGCCCTACTGAAAGTTATGAGCACACATTTTGCAGCATTAAAATGAAGTCTGTTATTAATACTCCACTGGTAAACTCTATCAATGTCATTTTGCAGTGACCTACAATCAGAAATATCCTGCACGCCATAAATTAGCTTCAGATCATCGGCATAAAGCAAGCATTTAGCGCACTCAGGAACCAAGGCCAGATCATTGACCATAACTCCAAAGAGCAACGGGCCCAATATCGAACCCTGACTGACTCCAGAACGAGTATGGTACGGCTTTGAAACAAAGCAACCGCACTGCACATACTGCTGCCTGTCACGTAGATAGCTAGCAAAGAATCTGAGCAGTTTTGGTGAAAAACCAACACTACACAATTTGCTCAAAAGGACATCGTTATCTACGCGATCAAATGCCTTTTTGAAGTCGAAGTACAGAACGTCAACTTGAATTCCGTTATCCAAATGATCTGAGATGGAATCAATCAGGGTTAAAAGGTTAGTCTCTACTGAACGCCCGGACCTAAAACCATGCTGAGCATCGCAAAGTAACGGTTTTAATTGTGGCGCTACAATTCTATTTATGATAGACTCAAATAGTTTAGCTATAGAAGACAAAATAGCTATTGGCCGATGATCTTCAACTTTAGCCGTTTTGCCAGATTTAGGAATAGGCCTCTCTCTGGTAATCTTCCACTGGTAAGGGTACTCGCCGGAATCAAGAGCTAAGTTGAAAATGTGAAGAAGCGGCGGTATTAGCCACTCCTTGCATCCTTTCAAAACAAATGCCGGAAAATTATCAGGACCGGGGGAACTTCGAGGCTTCAGTCGGTTAATACCAGTTTCAATATCCAGGGATGTTACATGTTTAATATGGACATAGTTTGCATTACTAGTGAGGTCTTCGCGAATGGTCTTTATAAAGTCTAGGAGAGGTTTATTAGGCAAAAAAACCGAAGAAAAGAAATCAGCGAATGCTTGAGCCATCTCAGCACCCTCGTATTCCCTCCCCTCATAAGTAACGCGAGACTCGAAACCACCTTTTGATTTCAAGCCGCCCACATGTTGCCAGAAAGCGCGAGGATTGCACGTTAGCTTAGTCTGAATATCAGTAATAAAGCAATCATAGGCAAGTGATATTCGCGCTTTAAGGTCAGTCCTCAATCCGGCAAAGGTAGCGTACACAGCATGGTCACCAGAGCGTTTCCATTGCCGATGAGCCTTAGCTTTCCGCGAAATATCCCTGATTATGTCAGAAGTAAACCAGACGGGATAACGCCTGCTTGGAGAATTAGGCCTTATTTTTTTGGGTACACAATCATCAAAAATACCATAGACCAACCGGTAAAACTCCTCTACAGCAGTTTTGACATCGCGGGACTCCAGGACCTCCTTCCATGACACTTCAGAAAATAATTGGTACAGAAGTTCATAGTTACCTTTGGTAAAGTTCCAGTCGTGATTAGAGTCGACATTACTGGGTTCCAGAAAAAGAGGGTAATGCTTACTATCCATAAGGGGTATAGAAATCCCAAGCGGTGGATGATACGGATCCCGATGAGGCACTAACCCATCGTCCCCCGTGTCACAGACCTTTGCACCGCAGGCTCTCTCTCGCACCAGTACCACGTCTAACACACCTCCAAACGCATTCAAAACGTCATTCTTCTCTATCAGGTTACAAACAGTAGAAAAATAACAAAAGTAGCTTAAAATAAATAAATAAAATAAAATAAATAAAATAAATAAATATTAGGGGACATCTTACACAAATCGACCTAGTCCCAAACTAAGCAAAGCTTAAAAATACTTAAATGTTACTTGAAGTGTATTTAGGGTTCATATTTAAGTCACCAATAATTAACACAACACCATTAAGAGAGTCAATAAAAGACTCAACTTTATGAAAGAAGCGCATATAGACGTCGTCTGCAGTATTAGGCGGAATGTATATTACACACACATGACATACGGTTTCCCGCACCACAAGCGACACCCACAAGTCTTCACCATCGGAGGTCTCAAACTCGGGTCTGCGACATAGAGTGATACCCGGTCGCGCAGCCAATAAAACGCCTCCTCCATAACGCCCAGTGGCACGATCTCGGCGCAGCACGCTCCACTCACTCCCCACAAGTTCCGAATCTTCCACCGATGCAGAAAGCCAAGTTTCAGCAACACCAATGAGGTCACTCTCAAGAGCAAAAACAGTCTGTTTAAAAGTCTTTAATTTGGTATTAAGGCCTCTGACGTTCTGATATGTTATGAAAAGAGATGAGTCAGCGGAACAATCACATGGTGTTATCGTCACGCCCTTGCTTTTTGGCACTTTGTCCTCGAAATAACCACTTCTTCACCATAGCATTTTCAGACCAGACATCGGCGGAAAGGCATTTCTCAAAGAGCGTTGCCGGAACACCCAGCTTATACGATTTGTAGTCTCCCTTAGATTTAAGCTCCTCCACAGTGCAATTTCCATTGGGACACAAATTTTGTAGGTACTCTCTAACATCAATGGCACTAGACACCATGTTCCACAAGTGAATATGCCTACGGTATACGACAGCTTTGAGGGATGTGATATTGGGGCCCGCGGTGCAACGTATAGAGGTAAGCCGTCTCTGTTTCTTCGTTTTATCAACCTCATCTTGGCAACCGCGATTCTCTACCTTCGGCGAGCTGACATCCGGATTATCAGAGCCGGGAGACTCAGGACACTCTGGGGGGGGGCACAACATCGTTATTTGGCTTAGCTACAGGGGTGTCGCCATCGCTACTAGCCCGCTCACGCCCACTACCCACTGAATAGCCTTTCATAGGGCCGCGAGTACTTAACTTCTTATCCCGCTTCGCGGCCTCGCTATACAGCACCGTAGAAGGCGTTGGCGTTTCAACTGGTCGGTTCTGAGACCTGATGGTATGCTCTAGTTCAGTCAATCTTTCACTAATGGCCTCAACCTTATTTGTAGATAAGGTAAGAGCAGAGTGATACCGACTTATGGTGGCGACAGCAGTGGTGAGTTGCTCACTCAAAATAGTTATTTGCTCACGAAGCAATTGGAGCTCCAGTGAAGCAGACACCGGAATCGACATAGATCGTCTCATCATCTCACTCACTTACCATCTCATCATCGTTACTTAGTGAATATAATAAATCCCGTTTATTCCCTATCCCGTGGGAATTTCAACAAATCTATCCTTTTATGTTGCTCGATATTGATATCTAAATACTTATTTCAAGCGTCTACCTGTTGCCCAATTTTAATGAAACAAAGCTTAAATGTTGCTCCAATTTAAGCTTCATCTATCTGCGAAAACAGTATGCTTAGTATAAGTTTTTACTTCACGAAATACTTCTCGATCGCGTTTACGTAAAAAAATCCAAGTTTCTTTATTGAAAGTCACATTACAGACAAGGATTTTAAAAATAAATTGGTATAAGTACATGTGACGCCCTGCAAAGGCACAGCACAAACATTTTTTGACAAAGATTTCATTTTGGAGTCACTATTTTGCTATTATCAAATTATTATTCTTAGTCAAAATTTATACAATATTCATACACTTTAATACTTGTTAGTATACCCAAGATTTAATGTTCGAGATACAAAAATAAAAAGACTGGCAAAGTAAACATTGTCATCGACTGATGGAAGATGGAAAGAGTAATGCATGCAACTGCCTTTTTACTGAATAAGAGTTCCATTTAAATTAAAAGCTATCACTTTTTCGTCAGCAAAGAAACCGATTGTGGTGGTCTCCTTCCAAGATACTGTTTTCGGCAGTCCGCCAGCTTCAAGTAACGAGTTAATTTCATAACCCCAAAAATGGTGCCCGTTGTGAGTGAACGCGTAATTTGCTGCTGCATATCCACTTAAAGATGCTTCAAACTCCACCTCTACATCTATCTCTCCTTTTAAAGCTGTTAACACAGCGACTGCAGTTTCATTAGCTTGGAGAGTAATGCTCATTGAAGACTTCGAGCCAAGAGTTACGGGGATGTTGTTAACGCCGTCTTCTTGAAAAGAGTACTGACTGGATATTTTATCGTTCCCATCATTTCCTACATTGATGTTATAATCAATCTTCTGAATAACAGTTGCGTAGCTAATTCTTGTCCAGAAATGCCTGATAGTGTTCTCTTCTACTTGTGTGACGGCGGCTGTATAAGTAGCAGGGTTTGAGCCATCATTATGAAAGTTCTTCGAAGCTATCACCGTCTCCTCTGCCCTATAGCTCAGGATTTTAGCGTTTTTGGGCACCAAAGCTCTGCTGATTTCAGGCCAACCGTATCTTTTGTACAAATCATCCCAGGGCGTCGGGCCTCTTACGAAAATGTCACTTGGTGGACTACCATCTAATTTGTGAGCAGCATCTTTAAGTTCTGCATCGTTGATGCCGAAGGCGTTGCGCTCGGCGTCGCTGATGATGTCAGCCTGTGATCCGGAGATTTCGACCCTGGGGTGGGGACCACCGAAGACGTTGATGGTCATTTCGGAGAGGACTCCCGGGAGCAGAAGGAGGGTAATCCAGTACATCGCGCTGTTGATCTGAAAAGTGATGATTCATGTTTATATAAAGATGAAGATTTAGTGCTAACGGTTTGTAATATTTGTTGTGTGGCTACGCTCAACTACGACGCGGCTCACTCATGCCGTATAATAGTTGCCTGCTTCCAAAATGCCTTGAACATAAAAAACCGGTTGTCTGTAAAGTCGGTTTACGGACGATAGTTTAACGTGACAACGTCGTTACAAAACATGTTACCGGTGTTTTGTCAAATATCTTGAAAACGGTGCATCCTACCTACGGCAAAATCAATGAAATTTTCATTCCCCCTTTGAAGCCCCCGCACGTTCGCCGCTCTCTCTCTTGTACATACTGGCCGTCGCTGCTCTGTAAGTACATGTACGGGACATGTCCCATACATGTACGTTACATTGCGTCATCCTTTTTCGTGTTTGTATGTATGTAAACTCTTTATTGTACAAAAATAAGGAAAAAAAAACTAAAAAACACGCTTTAAAAAATAAAAAATAAATTTTAATAAATTTCAATTCACTATTCTTATAGTGCAGTAAAAAATCTTAATAAGCAATTATTATATTGTTATATCCAGATCAAAATTTGTAAACAATTCTAAATATTGATAAAATAAATAATAATAGTTTAAAATATTTTATTGTAAAAAAAGCGTGGGGTGCATGGTGTCAATTGTCAAGGATTGTCATTTTGATAACATCTTAAAAAGCACTTATTATTTATTTTATCAATATTTAGAATTGTTTACAAATTTTGATCTGGATATAACAATATAATAATTGCTTATTAAGATTTTTTACTGCACTATAAGAATAGTGAATTGAAATTTATTAAAATTTATTTTTATTTTTTAAAGCGTGTTTTTTAGTTTTTTTAAACTATTATTTATTTTCTATTTTTTAGTTGCATTTTTTCTTTCTAAATTTACCCCCCTCACCTACAACCCCCAAACCCCCTAAATCCAACCCCCCAACATCCCCCACCCCATTTCCCCAAACCCCACACCCCCCCCAAACCCCACACACTTACCCCCAATCCCCTAAATCCCCCTTACCCACCTCCTCATTTTACAAACCCCCGAACCACCTAAACCCAACCCCCCTAACACCGAACCCCCTAAACTCCCGGAACTCTCCCCTCCCCCACCCCACCACCTGCCCCCCCAACCCCTCCCCCCCACCCCGCCACCTAACGCCCCCCCCTTCCAGTTCCATCATCAAACCCTTGTTACCATCTAGGCCTCTTACCCCCTCCCCATTTCCCACAACCCCCCAAAATCACTTACCCTCGAACCCCCCAATACCCCCACCCTGTTCCCCGTAAACCCCCCCCCATCTCCTAACCCCACCGCCACACCCTAACCCCCAACCCTCTAAACCCCCGACCCCCTTACCCCATACCCCATTCCCCCCCCACCCCGCCACCTACCCCCCTTCCAGCTCCATCATCAGACCCTTGTTACCATCTAGGACCAAAGTACTCGTCAAAACGAATCAAACGAGCCCAAACTCGATGGGGTTGTTTCTTTTTATTGTGGAGTGCCTTTGGCCATCTTCCAGCTCCATCATCAGACCCTGGTTACCATCTAGGATCAAAGTGCTCGTCAAGACGAATCAAACGAGCCCAAACTCGACGGGGTTGTGTAGTTTTATTGTGGAGTGCCTTTGGCCATCTTCCAGCTCCATCATCAGACCCTGGTTACTATCTGAGATCAAAGTGCTCGTCAAGACGAATCAAACGAGCCCAAACTCGACGGGATTGTGTTGTTTTATTACATATTTCCTATGGCCACCATCCAGCTCCATCATCAGATCAGCTCCATGTTACAATAATATTGCATTGTCATCCAATTTACACATATGTGCAAAATTTCAGCTCAATCGGAAACCGGGAAGTGGGTCAAAATCGCGCCCTAAGGAGTCGGTTACAAACATACAAACATACAAACATACATACAAACATACAGGTTAAGCTAAAATAAAGCGTGTAAAAAAAAGAAATCCATTATTGACAACCGTTGAAATGCATGTACAAAGGCGAACTTATCCCCTCCGTGTTTGCACCCGGCGGCCGGCTTTCATCGATTTATTAGACGTTGTCATGTCAAAAAACCGGCCAAGAGCGTGTCAGACATGTTCAAGATAGAGTTCCGCAGCCATTACGACGTGTACTATCTGTATTCAACAAGTAAAGATTTTGTATTTTGAACGGAACTTCCCAAGTAGGTATATTTTCTAGGTCAAGCTGCTATTTACTCTTAAACTACTATTAATTCTCAAGCAAACTTAGCCGTTACAGTTTTCCTTGTTAATTTGATAATTATATTTACAGAGTATAGGTTTTAGAGAGGTGGTGGGGGGCGCAAAATCTTAACAAAAATTTGCAATTTAAAATTGAATATCTCGGAAACGAATTGAAAATCATCTTCACAACCCCATAATGATTTTAAAAGACCTATCCAACGATACCCTTCACTATAAGGTTGGACAACAAAAAAAACACCCCCTCTTTACGTCTATGGGAGGTACCATATTTTTTTTTCTGAATTTCATTTTACACTTTGTCGGGGTAATTACTACTACATAAATCCATGCAAAATTACAGCTTTCCAGCACTAATAGTCTCTACGCTAAGTCGCTCACAGACGGACGTACGGACAGACACGACGAAACTATAAGGGTTCCGTTTTACCATTTTGGCTCCGGATCCCTAAAAAAGCTTATCGCTTCGCGTCGGTCGTAGTTAGCCGATCGTATCTACACTCTTCCAAAGTCTCTAACAATATTTTTTATACCCAGAAAGTTTTTATAAAAGTCGGTCAAGCCGTTTCGGAGG
Organism: Archips crataeganus; assembly: GCA_947859365.1. Taxonomy (NCBI): domain Eukaryota; kingdom Metazoa; phylum Arthropoda; class Insecta; order Lepidoptera; family Tortricidae; genus Archips; species Archips crataeganus. The sequence continues at coordinate 1,120,106 of OX402071.1, read as the reverse complement.
AGTTCGATAAACAAACACTGTGAAACGAGATTCTTATAATTATATAGCTGGTGTCCGCGACTTCGTCCACGTTAATCATTGATGCTCCGCTCCTATTGGTCGTAGCGTGATGTTATAATATAGCCTTCCTAATGTACTATATAACACAAAAACCGATTGTCTGTAAAGTCGGTTTACGGATGATAGTTTAACGTGACAACGTCATAAGTGTCATAACAAAAAATTCAAAAAACAAAAATGAAACCAGGTGGCCACCCATCCAAGTACTGACCGCGCCCGACGTTGCTTAACCTCGGTGATTGGACGAGAACCGGTGTTTTGTCAAATATCTTGAAAACGGTGCATCCTACCGTAGGATTCCTACGGCAAAATCAATGAAATTTTCTCTCTAGTACATCCTGGCGTTCCCTGCTCTCTCTTGTACGGGACAAGCACGGACATGTACGGGACATTGCGTCATCCTTTTTCGTGCGTGCAGCCGGCGTTAATCGATTTATTAGACGTTTTCAGACGACCAGATGGCCTAGTGGTTAGAGAACCTGACTACGAAGCTTTAGGTCCCGGGTTCGATTCCCGTGTCGGGGCAGATATTTGTATGAAAAATACGAATGTTTGTACTCGGGTCTTGGGTGTTTAATATGTATTTAAGTATGTATCTATCTATATAAGTACGTTTATCCGTTGCTTAGTACCCATAACACAAGCTTTGCTTAGCTTACTTTGGGACTAGGTCAATTGGTGTGAATTGTCCCGTGATATTTATTTATTTATTTTATTTATTTTTATTTCACGTCAAAAAAATTCAATTCAAACCTAAAAACCGCACAAAGCGTTTTCGCTCTTCCTTCATCACATCAACCGCTGAACTAAAGAGTGAAATTCCCTGCTTGCCGCCTTCCGAAAACACTACAATTTGGCCGCTTTCAAGTCTGGGGTGAAATGAAAGAAAGAAAGAAAGAAAGAAAGAAAGAAAATACATTTATTTACAACATCACAAGACACAATATTATACAAAACAAAAAGGCAATACTAAAGCTAAAGATAGAATGTGTCATTGCGGTTGCAAATCGGACACTGGCTCAGCATAATGCTGAGGCGTTTAAAGTACCCCAGCGCTGATTTTCAGCCAGTACCGTTGGTGACACCCGGATCGCTGTTTAGATGAATGGGGGTGAATGAGCATTTATTAGGCAAGCGTACTCCATCGAAGTTGTTTAACTGTTCCAATTGTTATTAAACTAGCAGCAGCTAGCCTAGCAGTTTAAAATATCCTGATAACAGCAAGGTTCTAATCATCATCATCATCATTTCAGCCGAAAGACGTCCACTGTTGAACATAGGTCTCCCCTAGGGTCGCCAAACAGATCCGCCCCGTGCCATCAGCATCCAACGCGTTCCCGCAACCTTAAGCAGGCCGTCGCCTCACTGCTATACTGCGTCTGTCGCAAGTCAAAATTATTTGACCAGTGTGTGTTGCCAGTGATGACTTATGGCACTGAGACGTGGCCGCTAACGATGGGCCTCATAAGAAAGCTCAAAGTCACTCAGAGGGCGCCGGAGAGGGCTATGCTCGGAGTTTCTTTGCGGGATCCAAAGACTATGTATCTGCGGGATCGCATTAGAAATGATGAAATCCGCGCAAGAATAAGTTCAAGTAGGTGACTTAAGAGTCAGTTAAGAGTCACTTAAGAGTCCGCGCAAGAATAAGTTCAAGTAGGTGACTTAAGAGTCACCTACTTGACCTATTGCTTTCTATAAAATGGCACTTTAAAAGCTCCTGAAAACAGCACGGATCTACATACTTTATGGCATACGTTGCTATGCCAAGTGAAATTATGATAAATGAAAATATGGGAAACGAACTGATTTTGGTGCAATTACCAACATACTATCTGTTGCCCGTAACTCTGCCTCCGAAGAAATCCTTTATCGCTATCCCAGAATTTTACAACTTTCCGGGAAGAAAAATAATCTAATGCCATTTCCAATTTCTCAACCTATTTCTATGCCAAATTTCATCTAAATCGGTTCAGTGGTTGGTTAATGGTGTAGATGTATTAAACTGTCAAAGAGATAATAGTTACTTTCACATTTACAATATTAGTAAGCATTAGGGCTGTTCACACCACCAATCAACTGACGCACTTTTTATGAGCTGTCAAAACAAGTTCTCCCATAGAGTTTGAATGGCAATAGCGACATGTGACGTCACTTGTTCGCCAACTCAATCAACTAACTATTTATTTGTTTTAAAGCAACAAAAAATCTAATTTTGCAGTTAATCGAAAATAAATCTGGTTTTCAGCTAAAATAAGGTGTTTTTTTACTGCAGTCACATCTTCAATTTATTTTTTAATGGCGTCTCCATCCCTATTAGTAAGGGTTGTGAAATACGGCCATAAATTATGCCAGGCATGTTATCTTGACAGCAAGATAAGTATATTTCACACGAAACACAAACTGAAACATGGATGCACAGAAAAAACTCAGAAAAAGAAACCAGCGCTGGGAATCGAACCCAGGTCCTCAGAGTTCCGTGATGCGTGCTAAACCCCTACACCACCACTGGTCAGGATCAGGAGTTTAGACACAAATTTCTCCTGTACATCCATCTCAGCTTTTAGTCACTTAAGCAGCGACACTAGTGACATCTAAACAAGATAAGTTTAAACTATGAATAAAACAAAGTATAGTTTTTAATATAATAATACTAAACTTTATTTGTCTTCTGAGTGTACGTGAAAAAAAATCCATTAATGAACTAAAACAATTACTTTGCTCACCCGCGACCTTACAATAGTTACGTTTATGCAAGAAATGTGCGTTCATGCAGTTCCTCCACCTCCACACTGTACGAACACACACAAATCACATAAACCCAACCATCACCACCACCAAGCTACACTGACGCGTTTCGAACTCAACCAGAGCTCATCTTCAGAGTTACCACAACCGTATGCTATGCTACCAAATGTTAAACTAACAAACCAAACCACATGTTTTAACTTGTCACTGTAACTTCTCAAGTACCCACTTTATTTTTCTTATTCTCAAACAACCCCACAAAAATGAACATTTATTGACATATTAAAAAACTACCTTGAATTTTTGTTTATTTATTTATAAGGCGCGTATATACATAAGGCATATAAGTAACGCCTGATTCAATAAATTATTTAAAAATCCATTGTACAGTCGCGGAAGATAAAGGTTGGTTGGATCTTAAAGTCGACTTTTGATCACTTCGTTTAAATCAGAGTGTAATGGCAGGTCACGCTAATAAAAAGGTTAGCTCAACTATTCATAGCCAAGGAACAATGGTCCGACTAAATTTTAACTCTGTTGTCAATCAGTCAAGCACAATTTTCTTTGCAACTGCAACAGTCTGGTGTGTTACATAGTTTAGAAAGGTAACATGTGCTTGGAAATTGACGAATCTTTTCGTTCTGAGGCTGTGTTATAGTTTTTTCTTTCTAAAGATGTAATTATTTGTTACTACAAAGCAAAATATAATCATTATCCTATACATATTGATATAATCAAAGAAAAAACGCACAATGTTGTCTGAGTAGTTACATTTGATACGTGTAAAATAATTTTAAATGATCTAATAAAAATATTTGTAGATCCTTTGTCGTCAACAGAACTTTGTAGAATAAATTGGTTCTTGACAGTTGGTCATTTTCATTTTAAAATTTTGAGGTTACGCACAATTAGTTATACGCTGAAACTATTTGGAAACATAATCAAAATATTAATATTTTTTCAACAACGGGATTCAAAAATACAAGAATAACATAGATTGTGAGACAATGTCATCAACTGAATCAGATGGAAAGAGTAACTAAGTAAACCACAGAACAACAACTTCTCATTCAATAAGCGTCCCGTTTAAATTAAAAGCTAACACTTGTTCATCACAAAAGAAACCTATTGTTACGGTCTCCGTCCAAGACACGGCTTTAGGGAGACCAGCAGCATCCAGTAAATTATTAATCTCAAAAGCCCAAAAATGGTGACCTTTGTACGTTAACGCATAATTTGCTGCTGCGTTTCCATATAAATGCGCCTCATACTCAATTTGCACGTCTATCTCTCCTTTTAAAGCTGTTAACACAGCGACTGCAGTTTCATTAGCTTGCAGAGTAATGCTCTTTGAAGACTTTGAGCCAAGAGTTACGGGGATGTTGTTAACTCCGTCTTCGAGAAAAGAGTACTGACTGGATATTTTGCGGTTACCACCTTTTCCTACATTGATGTTATAATCAATCTTCTTAGTAACAGTCGCGTAGCCGATTCTTGTCCAAAAATGCCTGATAGTATTTTCTTCTACTTGTGTGACGGCGGCTGAATAAGTAGCAGGGTTTGAGCCATCATTATGAAAGTTCTTTGAAGCTATTACCGCCTGATATGCTCTATGGCTCAGTACCTTAGCGTTTTTGGGCACCAAAGTTCTGCTGATTTCGGTCCAACCGTATCTTTTGTACAAATCATCCCAGGGCGTCGGGCCTCTTACGAAAATGTCAGTTGGTGGACTGCCATAGAATTTGTTTGCTGCTTCCTTGAGTTGTGCATCGTTGATGCGGAAGGCGTCTCGCTCGGCGTCGCTGATGATGTCAGTCTGTGATCCGGAGACCTCGACCCTGGCATTAGGACCCCCGAAGACGTTGATGGTCATTTCGGAGAGGACTCCCGGGAAGAGAAGAAAGATGATCCAGTACATAGTGCTTTCGATCTGTAAAGAGATAGTTCAATTTGAAATGAAGACGTACTAAGCCGCAGGGTGGGTTTTAGAAGGTGCTAGAGTGCCAACCGTGAGCCGGAAGACGTAGCGAGGGAAAGATCCCAACTAGATGGGCCGACGAGCTGGTAAGGGCAGCTGGAACCATTTGGATGTAGGCAGCGGAGGACCGTTAATTGTGGAATTCTTTTAGGGAAGCCTTTGTGCAGTGGAGGTCTATTGGCTGATATGATGAGGTTAGAAATTAGCTGACATAGCGCTGCAATAATTGACAAAGCATTTGAATTTTGTAGTGTAAGGCCGGATTTATAATTTATTTATTATTATTTTTCTCCAATTCTTCGGTAGGATATACCCTTTACTTTAGTCTTATCTAGACTAAATTAAAGGGTATATCCTACCGAAGAATTGGAGAATAATAATAATAAATTAATTATAAATTGTTGATGATGACGACGAATTATAAATTAAATAGAAACCCTGGTGAAAAGTAAACTATCGGCGTATTAGTCTTTTCAAACCAAGTACGGAGTACCGACAAAATGAGTGGCTCAAAAAATGAAAGGTTGTCAATTTTGCGTGTACAGATTAATATTATTAAAGCAGAAAAATTACAGCAAGTAACAAAGATGGTTGACGTGGCGATGATCTTCGCAAGGCGGGTGGCAAGAGCTGGATCAGAGTGGCCGAGGATCGTGCTCAATGGCGTGCCATGGGAGAGGCCGACGTCACCTTTCAACAACCACCACCAACCAACGACGTTTGACGTCAACCAGATAGCCAAGTTTTACTTGGTTGGTGATCCTGAATAAGTATGAGGCTAGCTAGGTGTTCTGAGTTTGAATCTATTAGGGGCAGACACTTGTACGACAAAATACGAAATTTCGTATGTTTATAGTCCACAAAGTAAGTGCTTTTCCACTTACTTTTTGAGTTCCGTATTCCTACAAAAAACATGTTATTTCGTCATGTCTGTTTATCCGTTCTCGGTTTAGTTTAGAGACTGCCATACACGTATCAACTACGCGGACAAAGTGATGAAAGAAAATTTTGTAAAAACATTTGTGTAGGGTACATCCCCTACAAGTGATTTTTTTCGTATAATCATATTATTATAGTGCAAAATATAATGAATGCCTCAAAATGATTAAGTTGCATTAATAAGTCAGAATTCGAGGCAAACAGACATAATTTTTAGGCACCATACACTAAGGTATTTGGTCGTTTCGCTTGATTATTTACTTTAAAAAAAAAATATTCTGACGTCATTGATTTGTGACTAATAAAGTGTAGACAATTTAAATGTTATGTTAATTTTATCCTTATGTCTTATGTTCAAGAAACCTAAGTTAAAGGAACAAACACCTACACATACAGTTTTATATTATGTCATGAGTACCAAATAAGCTTTTGACGATAAATTAAACAAAGAACAGCTCAGTATAATTTATTTATTGTTAAATCAGTAAAACTATTTGTATTTGTACCATTGCATAATGTTCAAGTCTTTAGAATTAAACAACAATTAACAAAACAAACTAAATACAAACTGAAATATAGATGCACAGAAAAAACCCCAGAAAAAAGACCAATGCTGGGAATCGATCCCAGGTCCTCAGCATTCCGTGCTGCGTGCTTACCCCTACACAAAAAGATACTTCATACCTGACTTGTTATATATATAATGTCTAATACTAAATCATGTAATTGATTTACTTGAAATATTAGTTAAGTTTGACAATCATTTCGTTCTCTTTTCATACAATACCTGAGATGCTATAGCAAAAAACTTGGCGAACCTTAGTCAGAAGCAACGAGTAGTATATCTTGATCGTAAATTTTAATAACAAAGACATCACTTTATAAGAGTTCCATTCAAATTAAAAGCTAACACTCGTTCGTTAGCATAGAAACCAACTGTGATGGTCTCCTTCCATGACTTTGTTTTAGGTAGCCCAGCAGCGTCTAGCATACTGTTTATCTCTAAACCCCAAAAATGGTGATCTTTGTACGTCAATGCGTAATTCGCTGCAGCCTGTCCACTTAGAGAAGCTTCGAACTCCACTTCCACATCTATCTCCCCTTTAGTAGCTGTTAACACAACAACTGCAGTTTCTCCGGCTTGCAGAGTAATGTTCGTTGAAGACTTCGACCCAACAGTAACTGGGATAACATTTGCGCTGTCTTCAAGGAACGCATTCTGACTGGAAAATTTGTCGATCCCATCGACACCTACGTTGACTTTGTAATCGATTTTCTTCGTGACAGTAACGTAGCCGACTCTTGTCCAGAAATGCCTGATAGTGTTCTGTTCTACCTGTGTGACGGCGGCTGAATAAGCTACAGGGTCGGAACCTTCGTTCTGAAAGTTCTTCGAAGCTATTACAGTCTGTTCAGCCCTATAGCTCAAGAGTTTCGCATTTTTGAGTACCAAAGTCCTGCTGATTTCGGTCCAATTGAATGATGTGTATAAATCATTCCAGGGCGTAGGGCCTCTTACGAAGATGTCATCAGGGCTTTTGCCATAGTATTTGTTAGCAGCTTCCTTGAGTTCTGCATCGTTAATGCGGAAGGCGCCGCGCTCAGCGTCGCTGATGATGTCAGTCTGTGATCCGGACACCTCGACTCTGGGGTCAGGACCACCGAAGACGTTGATGGTCATTTCGGAGAGGACTCCCGGGAATAGAAGGATTATGATCCGGTACATCGTGTTGTTTTGATCTGTGGAATTTGAAGTAGTTAAGTGTTGATGGAAAGGATAAAAGTACAATCATAAATCAAGAGCAAAGTATTAATTATATTTAACATTAGTGGAACTAAATAGGCGGCTCTAAATGTTATAAAAGTAGCAATAAAACTTAGTAAGTTGCTTGAAATTTAAAAACCTAAAATGATGTATGTAACTGACTTCATTCAGAGTATTATTTTGTATGAATGAATTCAATTTTTTTAATAAAAAAAATGTCTTAGAAAAACATATATTTGTTATTTGAAATAAATAAATATTGACTTATTGATTGAAGCTTTGAATCAATCAATAAGTCAATATTTATTTATTTCAAATAAGAAATATATACGTGTGGTGGTAATTTTTATTTGTCTTGATAAACTAAAAAAAAAAAATACAGTAAAATGTCGTTAAAATACGCACCGAAATCTAATATCCTTAATATAATAGATATCTTTCTATCTGACAGACAGAAATTTAATTTTATATAACAAAAATACATGGTTCTATGAAAAAATACTAATAAAAACGAAAATATACAATTAAAAAGAACCAATTAAACTATACGTACTATCTACGAATGTAAATAAACAGACAGTGAGTATGTACTTGGACACATGTGTAGTAAACAGATATATTCATGTGTGTTAAAAGTGTTAAAACCGCAGAAATTTCTACGACTGACGCTCAAATGAAAAATTACGCACTTCTTAGACAGTTTAATTAAAATCGTTAATGATGATGATCGTTAAAACAAAAATGACTTACCAGATAATTTTCTTTGAAAGCTTCACATCACAAATTTCAATGCTGTCTTCGATGAAGATGCATAAGCTAATGCGTCATTTGCCAGTTTATTTGACGGTCTTACTCTGTACCAGTGCAATTGGTACCAACCTTTGCACCAACATTGGTTATTAGTACTATTGTACGACAGTGATTCGCTAATATATTTTCCTCCTAACTTCCCGTAGGTGACGGTCTGTGGTTTTCTCAAGTTTGTTTTATTAAGTTTATGCTTTACGTTAGTAAAGGTTTCGCAAACAAGTAATTAAGTTATTTACACGTACCTTTTTCCTCTTTTGGACATAAGTTATCGAGAATATTTTGGAGAGGTCACTGTGGGTCACCCAATACCATACACGCGCTAGTAAAATCAATGTAATGATCAGTGATTATCCCTGTGGTTCGGGAATCTAACTACGAAGCTTGAGGTTCCAGGTTCGATCCCCGGTAGGGTAAGGCATCATCATCATCATTATCACCACCATCATTATCATCATCATCATCATCATCATCATCATCATCATCATCATCATCATTATTTCAGCCGAAAGACGTCCACTACAACATAGGTTCTCACAACCTTAACCAGGTCGTCACTCTATCTTGTTGGGATTACATTAGAAACGATGAAATCCACGCAAGAACTAAAGTCACCGACATAATCTAAGAATCGCCAGACTCAAGTCAAGTGGCAGGGGGCAGGGCACATCACTCGTAGAACTACTTAATTGTCGATGGGGCCAAAGGTTTACTAATGTTTCGGCGAAAATTTTTCGCAAAATGATTCATTTGGCAAATGTTTAATTTGGCAACTGTATATTTTTTCTGAAACTGTAAACTTTCAGGATTGTTATAAAACAAACCTAACATAACCTAGAGGATAGTCCTGAAATATATCCTGAATAGTTTACAGTTTCTGAAAAAATAAACAGTTGTCGAATTAAACATTTGCCACATGAATCATTTTGCGAAATAATTTTCGCTGAAACGGCAGTACCCGATAATAGACATTTTTAGGGTTCCGTACCCAAAGGTTAAAACGGGACCCTATTACTAAGACTCCGCTGTCCGTCTGTCTGTCTATCCATCTGTCACCAGGTTGTATCTCATGAAACGTGATAATTAGACAGTTGAAATTTTCACAGATGATGTATTTCTGTTGCTGGTATAACAATAAACTAAAAAACAGAATAAAACAAATATTTAAGGGGCTCCCAAACAACAAACGTGATATTTTTGTTCGTTTTTTGCTGAATGTTATTGTCGATGTTGAATGTTATTGTCAGTGAATATAAGATTAATAAAACTGAAATGCATCGTTGCGCAGGATTGAAGTGAAATTGTTACCTTAGTATTCCAATACCAAACCGCTGATCTTCATAACACAGGTTATCCTAGCATGAAGGTCAGAGGATCTACCTTAATGTCTTTTAGCAAGCCTACTTATTGCATTATATGTTAGTTGTTTCGAGTGATTTTAAGATGCTTACTATACATAAGACTTGCATTGTTTGTTTATGTGTGGCTTATTATTCAATAAATTATTATTTATTATTATTTAAAATAAACAACAAATCAAATCAAATATTCACTTTGAAAATAAATAATTTAATTAAAATAAAACATAAATATAATATTGAAGGGGGCTCCCATACAGCAAACGTGATTTTTTTCGATATTGATAACGGCAACAGGTAATAGTAGGGAAACCTTCGTGCGCGAGTCCGACTCGCACTCGGCCGGTTTTTCCAAACTCTCGACCCTTTGCTTCACGTGAGGCCATACCACGACATGTGCTTGCCAAGTGTTAATTAAGGTATTTGGAAACTGACCAATCTTTTCGTGCCGCAACTCTCCAACAGCTTGAGATTGGGCTTCTAAACAATAATAATTATGTTGACTCTGATTCACGGTATTGCTACGTCATTATAATTATAAACAAGGAAAACCTTTACAATCATACTATACTATACTTCATTTGGCTTTTGCTTGCATAAATTATTAGTTATGGAGTTTGAATTGAAATTCCGAGATTTCACAAGATTGTCACGGGGATTCCCGTAAGGTATCGGTGTTTACTAACTTTATTAAAAAAAAAAAAAAATCACGTTACAATTGACACCAATTGACCTAGCCCTAAAGTAAGCTAAGCAAAGCTTGTGTTATGGGTGCTAGACAACGGATAAACATACTTATATAGATAGATACATACTAAAATACATATTAAACACCCAAGACCCGAGAACAAACATTCGTATTTTTGATACAAATATCTGCCCCGACACGGGAATCGAACCCTGGGACCTCAAGCTTCGTAGTCAGGTTCTCTAACCACTAGGCCATCTGGTCGTCTGACGTTGCATTCAAAGTCAAAGTTAAAATCATCATCATCATTATCATCCCAGTCTATATACGTCCCACTACAGGGCACAGGCCTCCTCTCTGAATGAGACGGCTTGGGCCGTAGTTCCCACGCGGGCCCAGTGCGGAATAGGAACTTCACACACACCACTTCTGATAACTACTACGTGTAGACGCAGAAAACCAAAGTAAATAGTTTTGGTTTATGTAGTGGTAAATGTATTGAAAAATGTACTGGATCAACTTCCTTCTCTTCCCGGGTGTCCTCTTGGAAATATCTATTAACGTTTTCGGTGGTCCTCACCCCAGGGTCGAGGTCTTCGGATCACAGACTGACATCAACAGCGACGCCGAGCGCAGCGCCTTCGGCATCAACGATGCAGAACTCAAGGAAACTGCAAACAAGTTCTTTGACAAAAGCTCTTATGACATTTTCGTTATAGCCCTGGAATGATTTATAGACATCATTGAATTGGTTCTCAAAAATGCAAGAGTCTTGAGCTATAGGGCAGAACAGACGGTATTAGCTTCGAAGAACTTTGATAACGACGGAGCAGACCCTGTTGCTTGTTCAGCCGCCGTCACACAGGTAGAACAAAACACTATCAAGCATTTCTGGACAATAGTCGGCTACGTCATTATTGCGAAGAAAATCGATTACAACGCAAACGTAGGTGTCGGTGGGATCGTCAAATTTTCCAGTCAGTATGCGTTTCATGAAGACAGCGCAAATGTCACCCTAGTTACTGTTGGTTCAAAGTCTTCAACGAACATTACTTTGCAAGCCGATGAAACTGCAGTTACTGTGTTAATACAGCTACTAAATGAGAAATAGATGTGCAGGTGGAATTCGAAGCTTCTTTCAGTGGATCATCCTCATTTCAGCCGTAGGACGTCCAATGCTGGACATAGGTCCCTCATTGATACCCAATCACTACGGTTGAAAGCACCTTACATCCACCTGCAGCCTTTAACAAATCGTCCGTGCATCTCGTTGGTGGACGTTCCAAACTGCGTTTGCCAGTCCGTGGTCTCCATTCGAGAACTTTTCGGCCCCAACGGCCATCTGTTCTATATGGCCTGCCCTGCCCATAGCCATTTCAATGAGCTACTCCGTTTGGCTATGTTGGTGACCCTGGTTCTTCTACGTATCTTCTCATTCCTGATTCAATCCCGTAAAGAAATACCGAGCATAGCTCTCTCCATAGCTCGTTGAGCGACTCTGAGTCTATTCGTTAGCCTTATGTGAAGCACCACGACTCGGCTCCATATTATGCAAGCAAAAGTGTCTAAGTGGCAATGCAGCAGCAAATTATGCATTGACACACAACGGGCATCATTTCCATTTCGATGACGTCAACGCTTTGCTGGATGCTCCTGGAATGCCTAAAACGAGGTCTTGGAAGGAGACAATCACAATAGGTTTCTTTGCTGACGAACGAGTGTTAGCTTTTAATTTTAATGGAACTCTTGTTCAATAAGAATGTACCGTGTATCTTGTCTACGTTACTTTTTCCATCCGTTGGTGATTGTGTCACCCAATCTTTTTCTTACTTAATTTTGGATTTGCAAAATATCGACATTTTTATTTGGGTTGTTATTAAAATATACGTCTTCTAATTTCAACATGAATTCGAGTGACTTGATATTGTTTAAAATACTAGCAGTTGCACGAAATTTTGTCTGCGTCTCGTGATGATTTTACATTTTTCCGGGATAAACTCAAACATTACTCCCAAATAATAAAGTATTTAAGCTGTCAAGTTTATTCATTACAAAAAAAACACGACAGAATTTTTATTGTTTATAATATTAGTTGATATCATAATCATAATCATTTATTGCAACCATGGTACATTATAGATGTTTAAGGATAAGGATACTTACATTTGTTTGTTTCACATGGATCCTGGTAGGGCACAGCATACTTTATAGTAAAAGTTGTACATTGTATTATTACAATATACAACTTTTTACATTTAAAATTTTGATTATTAATGAATTCAAAAGAGTCTACATATTATTTATACAATCAAGGATATGAATAAACTAACTCGGTAATACCCGAAATAGTTTTTATCGACCAGAGGGGTCGACGTACGCAAAAAAAAAACACAGAAGTCGATTACTTTGAGATAAAATAATATTAAATTTAAGTAAGCAGGGGTCTGATCAGAATCGAAATTTTTTTGTGGATCGGTACCTGATCTCGCTATAGGTATTTAATTTCATTAAAATAATAAATATCACGGGACAATTCACACCAATTGACCCAGTCCCAAAGTAAATAAATAATAAATAAATAAATATTAGGGGACAATTTTACACAAATCGACCTAGTCCCAAACTAAGCAAAGCTTGTACTATGGGTACTAGACGACGATAAGCATACTTGTATAGATAAATAAATACTTAAATACATAGAAAACATCCATAACTCAGGTACAAATATTCGTGCTCATCACACAAATAAATGCCCTTACCGGGATTCGAACCCAGGACCTCTTGCTTCGTAGGCAGGGTCACTACCAACTAGGCTAAAGCGGTCGTTGTAAGTAAGCTAAGCAAAGCTTGTGTTATGGGTACTAAGCAACGGATAAACATACTTATATCGATAGATACATACTTAAATACATATTAAACACCCAAGACCCGAGAACAAATATTCGTATTTTTCATACAAATATCTGCCCCGACACGGGAATCGAACCAAAAAATTAAGTTTTTGTTGACATTTTTAAAACTTTTTTCATCATCGAGTTAAATAAAACGTCATTCCATAACATTCAGAGAGAAAAAGTTCAATGGCATCTTTATAATACTGGTTTCCCGCACGCACTACAACTTTTGACCATACCTGAGCAACTCCTGGGCAATTTTCTTAGACAGCTGACGTCACAAACAATTGTTGATAAATTCACGTTAACACATATCTAAATTATTGACAACATTATCCACTGCGACGTTAAGATCGTATTGCTTCCACCGTGGTCTCGAGTAAACATAGCCTCAACCGGAATACACAGGCAAAACCTGTATAAGATAATAATATAAAAACACCTGCCAAGTGAGAAACGGATTCACACGCGAAGGATTTGATATGCAATTGGCGTTTTGTCGATCGAAGCCTAATGCCGAGAAAAACATGTTTCTTGCAAAGTTAACGTCATTAATAAGTCATCATCATCATTTCATTTGACGACCAGATGGCCTAGTGGTTAGAGAACCTGACTACGAAGCTTGAGGTCCCGGGTTCGATTCCCGTGTCGGGGCAGATATTTGTATGAAAAATACGAATGTTTGTTCTCGGGTCTTGGGTGTTTAATATGTATTTAAGCATGTATCTATCTATATAAGTATGTTTATCCGTTGCTTAGTACCCATAACACAAGCTTTGCTAAGCTTACTTTGGGACTAGGTCAATTGGTGTGAATTGTCCCATGATATTTATTTATTTATTTATTTCAGCCGAAAGACGTCCACTGCTGAACATAGGCCTCCCCCAAGGCTCGCCAAACAGATTGGCCCTGCGCCATCCGCATCCAATGCGTTCCCGCCACCTTAACCAGGTTGTCTACATTTTCAACTTCCAAGATATACGTACGATGTACGGGTCAAACATACATACTTACATACATTGCAAGTTAATAAGCTTTCGAGTGGCGTCCGTGGACCGGAAGACGCAGTGTATAGGCCTCCAACAAGATGGAGCGACGACCTGGTTAAGGTGGCGGGAACGCATGGGATGCGGATGGCGCAGGGCTGATATGTTTGGCGAGCCTTGGGGGAGGCCTATGTTCAGCAGTGGACGTCTTTCAGCTGAAATGATGATGATGATGAAAAAGCTTTTAAAAATGGTTCAAAAGAAACAGGCCAAAGGCAGATTGACGGATAGCTAAGCCTTAGTCATAGGGTTCCTTTGGCAAACTATGGGTACCCTAAAAACTTGCTTGTGCGACTTAGTGGCTAAGCAAGTAAATAAATAAAATGGACGTTTTCCTTAAAGTTTTCGTTTTTTGGTTTGAGTACATCAATATTTCCGGTCCGGTCTATAAACGTCCTACTGTTGTGTATTACCTTAGAATGAGTGGGCTAGGGCCGTAATTCCCGCGCGGGCCCAGTGTGAATTGGGAACTTCACACATACCATTAAATTTCTTTGCAGGTGTACCAGTTGTCTCACGATGTTTTCCTTCACCGTAAAGCTCATGGTAAATTTCAAATGTAATTTCGCACATAAATTCCGTAAAACTCACGAGAGGCCAGAGGGTCCTGGGTTCAAATCCGGGCTCGCACCAGCAGAGGCTTGAGAGGCCAAAGGTCAAACCGCTAGATCAGCATCTTATCATCATCATCATTTCAGCCGAAAGACGTCCACTGCTGAACATAGGCCCCCCCCAAGGCTCGCCAAATAGATCGGTCCCGTGCCCTCCGCATCCAACGCGATCCCGCAACCCTAACCAGGTCATCGCTCCATCTTGTTGGAGGCCTACCATCCTATAGTGATGTAAAATGATGATCAGGTATAATGAAGATGGCCTTATGGTTTACCGTTTGCTTGGCCAAAACCGGGGGGGGTAAGATCTAGAATGTAAATTTGGTGACGTTTGGTTTGCGATGTCGGTGCGCGTGTAAACACTAAGAAATTATTTAAATTATTGTTTATTCGATACTGTGTGGTGCGCGGAATAAAATTATCTGGAAACGGCATACGTAAAAGCTTGGTTTCATCATGCCAGCCTATATACGTCCGATTGCAAGGCACAGGCTCAGAACGAGAGGACTTGCACCGTAGTTCCCACGTGGGCCCTGTTTGGATTCAGTACTTCTCACACCATTGAATTTCTTCTCAGGTGCGTTTCCTTACGATGTTTTCCTTCACCGTAAAGCTAATGGTAAATTTCAAATGTAATAATACGTAAAGCTTGGCTATTTATTTATTTATTTATTCATCAATAAAGATTACAGCATTACAGTATAACACCAATGCGCTGTAAAATTCAAAAATACAAATAAAAAGACAAGAAAATTTAAATAATACAAATATTTAGGGATTTTTGAAAGACGTACATATGCACATATACATACACATATACACACACAAACACACACAAACACATACACTCTCCCACATACCACACACACACACACTCACACACACACACACACACACACACACACACACACACACACACACACACGCACAAACTCACACCTGTAGCTTTCTGTTTATCTGTTCTGTTTAACGACCGCTTTAGCCTAGTTGGTAGTGACCCTGCCTACGAAGCAAGAGGTCCTGGGTTCAAATCCCGGTAAGGACATTTATTTGTGTGATGAGCACGAATATTTGTTCCTGAGTTATGGATGTATTCTATGTATTTATGTATATATTTATCTATATATTAAGATGTTTATCGTCATCTAGTACCCATAGTACAAGCTTTGCTTAGTTTGGGACTAGGTCGATTTATGTAAGATTGTCCCCTAATATTTATTTATTTATTATTAATTTTATCTATAAAAAATGTATTTTTAGTTTGTTTAATGTTTGAATTTCACCTTCTTTTTTTTGTCAATATTTTGTAATTAAGATTCAGACCGCATCACTATGTGTAATTATTATTATGGTCTTTTGGCTGCCACGATACAGGCCTAGCCTAGTGGAGTCATTGGTATTTCTTTTTGTATGTATTGTTCTCATATGGTTAGTAAAAATTTACTTTACTTTACTTTTACGGCTTCATCGCTTCCCTAAAACGCAGGAACATCTGCTGGTGCTTGGCAGGCACTTGAAGCCTAAATGAGCCGAAGTTGTTAGCCCTTTGAGACTCGAGCGGGTTGCGGGTTGCGGGGTTGGCTATGTCAGCGTAAAATTCAATTCGTGGGTGAATCAAATTTTTCGTAGGTACCACCCGTTGCTATGGTTACAAAAATGTTGTCCCTTGTTTTAAACAGTATAAGATGTCACTTAGACCAGAGTTCCGCAAACTTTTTGTGTTCAAGGTACAGTCAACCAATTTGATTCCTAGGCCACTATAGAACCATGTCTTAATGAATCAATTTGTTTATCTTCTAAGACAGTGATTATTGCGTGATGTAAGTCATGATGACATCTCGATCTTTGGGAACATGTGTCAACGATAATGAATAAGAAAAGAGTTTGCTTGTGCATTCAATAACTTGAATTGTCACTGTCCATCTGTCAAAACATCTGTCCATCTGTTGCATTTTGTGATCAAAAAGTTGATAATCCTTTGACCCGCACTGACGTTGTAATTATCTAGTAGTTAATGAAACAAGTTTCTATAGTGGCCTGGGAATCAAATTGGTTGACTGTACATCTAGGAAAATGAAATTTTTTGGAGGTACACAATAAATGAAAAAACCATGTGAATCAGCGTTATTCAGGGTTATTTGTAATTCACTGACATCCTCTTAACCCTGAATTCCTATCACTCAAACAAATGTTTTTTGTTTTACGACTTTTTAAAATGAAGCACTTTTTCTCCCATACAAATACACAGAGTATCGTAAAAATAAGAGGTAGTCTCAAATTTTCAAAACGTTATTACACCAAAAATATTAAGTTATGACAAAAGCCGTAAAACAAAAAAACATTTGTTTAAGTAGTAGGAGTTTAGGGTTAAAAGGATGCTAGTGAATTACAAATAACCCTGTTTACATCTGTGTATTTTTTTTGTCTGTCTATTTAGCTTTATGAGATAACCTTATTTTCTCTAGGCACACCGACTAATGACCACGGTAGGTACACCAGTACGCCACGGCACACACTTTGCGGAACACTGACAGACAACCGGAGACAGAGTAAATAATGTCGTAAATCAAACTCCTTCAGTCCAATAATCACTATTTATTGCGTACATATATGTATATAACTGTATGTATATTTTTATTGCTCGCTTAACACCTTCCGCTTCGTACCAGATCTCTCGTCCGAATGCCCATCCTCACCTCGGCCCTCACATTTTATCTTCCCCTCGCTTTTACCAAATCGGCGGGTAGGTGAGAGTGATCATTTTCATGACTACCTGACATTTATTATTCAAAAGAACAAACAATCTTGATACCAAATTCTAGTAATCTAATCAAATTATCACATTAATACAAAAAATATTCATTTAAACATCAGTAATTACTTAGCTCTATATAAAGTATTATTTTTATTTTATTAGCAGTACGGCTGCTCACCGAATCTAAGATTATTTAAAAGCGAAAAAGTTTTTCGGGTGCGCCGGTGGGATTCGAACCCACGTCTCCTGGGTATGCGCCCCAACGGGTGTTCTACCAATTGAACCACGTCGCATCCAACCGACTCCCCCGAAATTCTTAATCGCTTACATACGCCAACAGTGGCGTGTGGTAACATCCATTGTAACTATTAGAAGCTACGACTCCTACGTTCCAAATTACATTGGAAATGCGTAAGAAATGATGTACCACATCTATTTATTCAAATATTATTTTTATTTTATTAGCAGTACGGCTGCTCATCGAACAAATAAATAATGTCAATGTAAAAATCAATTTTATGAATGTTTAATGTCTTGTTAAATTTCTTATGTCTATCTTTGCTTTTGTAAAATAAAAAAACTAAAAAACACGCTTTAAAAAATAAAAAATAAATTTTAATAAATTTCAATTCACTATTCTTATAGTGCAGTAAAAAATCTTAATAAGCAATTATTATATTGTTATATCCAGATCAAAATTTGTAAACAATTCTAAATATTGATAAAATAAATAATAATAGTTTAAAATATTTTATTGTAAAAAAAGCGTGGGGTGCATGGTGTCAATTGTCAAGGATTATCATTTTGATAACATCTTAAAAAGCACCCCACGCTTTTTTTACAATAAAATATTTTAAACTATTATTATTTATTTTATCAATATTTTTTTTATTTTTTAAAGCGTGTTTTTTAGTTTTTTTAAACTATTATTTATTTTCTATTTTTTAGTTGCATTTTTTTTCTTTCTAACTTTTCCCCCTCACCTGCAACCCCAAAACCCCCTAAACCCAACCCCCCAACATACCCCACCCCATTTCCCCAAACCCCCCCAAACCCTACACCCTTACCCCCAATCCTCTAAACCCCCCTTACCCCCTCCTCATTTTACAAACCCCCGAACCACCTAAACCCAACCCCCCTAACACCGAACCCCCATACCCCCCGGAAACCCCCGCTCCCCCCCACCCCCACTCCCCCCCACCCCTCCCCCCACCCCGCCACCTACCGCCCCCCTTCCAGTTCCATCATCAAACCCTTGTTACCATCTAGGCCTCTTACCCCCTCCCCATTTCCCACAACCCCCCAAAATCACTTACCCCCGAAGCCCCCAACACCCCCACCCTATTTCCCGTAAACCCCCCCCCATCCCCTAACCCCAACCGCCACACCCTAACCCCCAACCCTCTAAACCCCCGACCCCCTTACCCCATACCCCATTCCCCCCCCAACCCGCCACCTACCCCCCTTCCAGCTTCATCATCAGACTCTTGTTACCATCTAGGACCAAAGTACTCGTCAAAACGAATCAAACGAGCCCAAACTCGATGGGGTTGTTTCGTTTTATTGTGGAGTGCCTTTGGCCATCTTCCAGCTCCATCATCAGACCCTGGTTACCATATGGGATCAAAGTGCTCGTCAAGACGAATCAAACGAGCCCAAACTCGACGGGATTGTGTTGTTTTATTACATAGTTCCTATGGCCACCATCCAGCTCCATCATCAGATCAGCTCCATGTTACAATAATATTGCATTGTCATCCAATTTACACATACGAGGGGCGTTCAATATAAAGTGAGAATGAGATGCAAACTCTTTTAATATTACAAAATTAAATACTGGCCGGTAAAGCTAATCTATCTAGCTGATTGCTATGAAAAAAAAAACTAACTGTCTTTTGTTTAAAAAAATATACGGTAATTTCTTTGCAATGCTATTGAGTACGTTAGCGAAAATGGAGAAAATTGAACTGCGCGCCGTTATCAAATACTTGTGTTTGAAAAATTTTTCTACGGACCAAGTCAATTTGGATTTGCGGGACACTTTAGGGTCTAATGCTCCTCCGTATTCGACAGTCACACGTTGGTGCGCCGAATTTAGACGTGGAAGAACATCGACAATGGACGACCCCCGCTCCGGACGCCCTACTACAGCAGTAACTGAAGAAATTGTGAAAAAAGTCGAAAACTCAGTTTTGGCGGATCGTCGTGTCACGGTTCGTTTTATTGCTGAAAATGTAAAGATTTCAACGGGGAGCGTGCATAATATTTTACATGAACGCTTGGGTATGAAAAAGGTATCTGCGCGTTGGGTACCAAGAATGCTTACTGACACGCAAAAACAAACTAGACTAGAGATTTGTCAAGAAGCTTTGAACCTGATGCAGCAAGACCATGAACTTTTTTTGGCGCGATTTATAACAATGGACGAAACTTGGCTCCATCATTACGACCCTGAAACGAAACTGCAGTCTATGACATGGAAAAAGCCATCATCTCCAACTCCGAAGAAATTCAAGGTGAGCCCATCTGCCGGTAAGGTCATGGGCTCTGTTTTTTGGGATGGTAAAGGGGTATTAATGATTGAGTATCTCAAGCATGGAGCCACGGGCACTTTATACGCCAAACAAATAGCAACATTGCGCAATGAGATCCGCGAAAAACGGCGAGGTAAACTCTCGAAAGTTGTGCTGTTCCACCAGGACAATGCCCCGGCACACAAGTCCGCCGTTGCAATGGCTGCAATTCGTGATGCTGGGTTCGATATCCTTAAGCATCCTCCGTATTCACCAGATCTCGCTCCCAGTGATTTCTACCTATTTCCGAGATTGAAACAATACCTGAGAGGCCAGAAATTTGAAGACGACGACGCGGTAGTCGCTGCAGTACAAGATTTTTTAAGTACTCAAGATGAGACCTTTTTTAAAAATGGAATTTTAAGTTTAGAAAAAAGATATACTAAGTGTATTATGCTAAAAGGTGACTATGTCGAAAAATAAAATGACATTTAGTAAAAGTTGTTTATAACATACTCATTCTCACTTTTTATTGAACGCCCCTAGTATGTGCAAAATTTCAGCTCAATCGGAAACCGGAAAGTGGGTCAAAATCGCGCCCTAAGGAGTCGGTTACAAACAAACATACAAACATACATACAAACATACAAACATACAGGTGAAGCTAATATAAAGCGTGTCAAAAGGAAGATGTTGTAATATAATGCGTGCAATGAAACGCGACGCCCTCACGCGGCTGTAACTTGGACTAACGGTCTAATATAAATGTCAAAATCTTAGTTGTAACGTTAACTGATCTCCCCTGTCTGTAATATTTAAATACTTGAAATATACTAATATCATCAGCATTACAAAGTCGTTCCCTTAAATATAAATATATTTGTCATTATTTTTTTTTTTCGCTTTTAAATAATCTATATAAAGTAGTATAGTATATTGGAGGGAAAATATCGAATTTGCTTTGTTAATCATAGAGCATAGTGGGTAGATTTTCTGGACCTGTCCGCACTTGGGATGGCTTCCGTGGCCAGTATATCCAGTATATCTTACTCCTTCGCGTTATTATGCACGACCACGTAGTACCTCTAAACTGCTTAGGTATCGCCGAAGCGAATTTTTGCGACACTTTACTCACGATACATGAACACGATGCTGTGTAACGATGAGTTTGTACAGTCAGCCAAAAATATGGTCTACCACCTTTTTTAGGGTTCCGTAGCCAAATGGCAAAAAACGGAACCCTTATGGATTCGTCATGTCTGTCTGTCTGTCTGTCCGTCCGTATGTCACAAGCCACTTTTTTCCGAAACTATAAGAACTATGCCGTTGAAACTTGGTAAGTAGATGTATTCTGTGAACCGCATTAAGATTTTCACACAAAAATCGGAAAAAAGCAATAAATTTTTGGGGTTCCCCATACTTAGAACTGAAACTCAAAATTTTTTTTTCATCAAACCCATACATACGTGTGGGGATCTTCAGGTCTTCAATAATGATTTTGAGGTTTCTAATATCATTTTTTTTTTTAAATTTTTTTTTATTTTATAGTTTACACGAGAGACACTTCCAAAGTGGTATAATGTGTGTCCCTCCTGTAACTTCTAAAATAAGGGAATGATAAAACTAAAAAAAATATACATATGATGTACATTATCATGTGAACTACCACCGAAAATTGGTTTGAACGAGATCTAGTAAGTAGTTTTTTTTAATACCTCATAAATCGTAAACCCCAATTTTTTATAGATAATGGTACGGAACCCTTCGTGCGCGAGTCCGACTCGCACTTGGCCGGTTTTTTATTAAGAGAGGAAGGCAAACGAGCTGTGACCAGTGTGTGTTGCCAGTGATGACTTATGACACTGAGACGTGGCCGCTAACGATGGACCTCATAAAAGAAAGCTCAAAGAGTTTCTCTGCGGGATCGCATTAGAAATGATGAAATCCGCGCCAGAACTAAAGTCACCGACATAGCTCAACATCATCATCGTCATTTCAGCCGTAGGTCGTCCACTGCTGGTCATAGGTTTCCTCCATTGACGCCCAATCACCTCGCCTCGCCTCTTTTTAACCCCTGACACAAAAAGAGGGGTGTTATAAGTTTGACGGCGTCTGTCTGTCTATCTGTCTGTGGCATCATAGCTCTTAAACGGGTGAACCGATTTGGATGCGGTTTTTTTTATTTGAAAGCTGGTTTCTTGGCAATGGTTCTTAGATATGTTTCGTAAAAATCGGTTCAGCCGTTTCAAAGTTACAAGCTCTTTTGTTAGCTGCAGAAGGGATATTAGACGCATAATGAGCATTTACTTTATTTTCAAACATATGTGCGACCAAATTGCGTTGGAGGTTTTTAAATTTTTTTAAAATAGTTATTGTGTTGGGGGTTAATTATGTAAATTACATGATAAACACTGAAACACCACCACACACGCATTACCGATGTGGGTGCCAAGGCTGCCAAGCTTAAGTGGGACTGGGCAGGCCACGCCAGCCGCATGGATCCAAATCGGTGGGCTAGGTTAGCCACGGACTGGATACCACAGGATGGATGGCGGCGACGAGGCAGGCCCAGGAGGCGTTGGCGGGACGACCTAGACGTGTACCTCAAAGACTGGAAGGACACCGCTCAATATCGGGATGAATGGCGAAAATGGGGGAGGCCTTTGCCCAGCAGTGGGACACTTCTCCAGGCTAATTAATAATAATAACAATAATAACATGATAAACACTTGAATATCCAACTGCAAAATGTCGTATTATGACACAACCCGACATATAAAGGGTTAGCAAATATTTCAACTGTTTATGATTTCGGGGCAGCTCCTAAATTCCACAAGTTGTGGGTCGTATCATTTAATTGGCCAAGTTGTAATGTTTTGTGCTCAAATTGGAATTGTTCTGGTTTTACGGCTGTGAATTTTTGTATGATGCTACTGAAGGTTTAGCGACATAATAGGGATGTTGACGCCATTAAAAAAAATCGTGCGTGCAGCTCCTCCGCGCGGAAGAAGTGAAACTTCGTAATGTGGAAATGAAAAAGGCACTTATACATCAATATG
Source organism: Archips crataeganus (assembly GCA_947859365.1). Lineage (NCBI taxonomy): Eukaryota > Metazoa > Arthropoda > Insecta > Lepidoptera > Tortricidae > Archips > Archips crataeganus. The sequence continues at coordinate 1,096,888 of OX402071.1, read as the reverse complement.
AACCTTATTGCAATAACCCAAAGCAAAGAAGCGGCTAGCAAGTAACCAACTACAGCTCTAGCGAAACAAGTTACATAACTCGTCGCTAGATGGCGTTGCTCCTCGTGCGCACGTTATTTTCAATAATTTTTCTTGATTTTTCGTAATTCTCAAAGATATTCAATACTTTTTTTACTAAATAGGTTTAAAATACTTTATTCTACGATCTACCATTAAAATAGTTTTGATTTTTACAAGTTTTCACACTAAACCACGCAATTTTTCTGGATCGCACTGACGAAGTTTTTAATTTCCGTTAGTATACAATGCGAACATTATATACAATGCGAACGTCTTGTAAACGTCAACTTGCGTTGCGTTGCGTTGCATTGCGTATTTAACGCAACGCATTTAACGCAACGCTTGTTGGAAGTCGCATTAGAAGTTTCACTTCAATAATTCCAAGACACGACTCCATTAAAATGTGACTGTACTTTTTGTTGACTGTACCTACTTGCATTGTCATGCGACCTACAATAAGTATACCAAATTTCAAGTAAATCCGACCACTGGAAGTGGGTCAAATTCAACTTCCAAGTTTTGACCCGTAAATACATACATTGCAAGTTAATAAAAAGCTTTTAAAAACGCTTTATTTTAGCCCTGAAAACCAGATTAATTTTCGATTAACTGGAAAATTAGGTTTTTTGTTGCTTTAAAAAAATTAAATAGTTGGTTGAGTTGGCGAAAAAGTGACGTCATAAGTTGCTATTGCCATTCAAACTAAGGGAGAATTGTGTTTTGACAGGTCATAAAAAGTACGTCAGTTGATTGGTGGTGTCAACATCCATATTTCAGTACTACCAACCAAAAAATGATCGAAGCGGAGTTCTTTATGAGAAAAGAAATGCTGGCGGGAAATAAGCTCTGGGGTGCTATAAACCGATAGTAGGTATCCGATTTGCAACCGCATTGACAGACTATAATATCTTTATTCTACATGTATACAACTTTATATACAAACAATATCGAATTAAAAGCCATTTTAAATTAAAACAAAAAGCCCTTCATCGGAAATAAATTGAAGTGTTTTATGACCTAGATTTAAAACAGTGTAAAACATTGAAAAGCAGCTTAAAGTAAAAGCTCGAAAATATTTCTATGTGTATGAAAAATAAAGCTTTTTGCTCCGCTAAAGCATCGTAATAACTTTGGCAAAAACTGCCTATTCTGACGGTTGAAACTTTAAAATTATCACAATACTAGCTGTTGTTCACGACTCCGTCTGCGAAGAATTTGTTTATCACTATCTCGTAGGAACTAAGCTATTTACCGGGACAAAAAGTATCCTATATATTAATCATCATCATATATTTAAGAGCTAGGCTCATGTCGATGAAGTTCCCAGCTTATTCTACATTTCGCTCTTTCCTTCACTTCTTTATACAGGATGTTCCGTAAGAGTGCATTCTGATCCACCTTAAGCCTCAACTTACATAAGGTGAGGTAGTACTTACTGGCTTAACGAGATTTGTGGGGTACTTAATGCTTTGTATGGAGATTTTTTTTGTAAATATTTTTAGATTAGATTTTTATCATTTTTGAATGTCCATTAAATGTACATATTTTTAAGCTAATAAGCTAAACAGTTGTCATGTAATTTTTTTTTACTGTGGTAGTTCTAATCTTGACCAAAGCTTAGGAGAAGAGGCAAAATTAATTAATTAATTAATTTATTTATTTATTTATTTCACTGTAAATAAAAATAAATATAAAACTGCAATAGTTTTTAAAAATGGTCTTTTAAATCTCATAGCACAACTATTCAAAATTATTTTCCAATAAAAAAAAATGCAAAAAATTATTAATTCCGACTATCGCAACTTAAAATCTTAGTGTAGGTGTACATTTTTCAAAAAATCAGAAAAATCGAAATTTCTCGAAAACAGTGCGACTTTCACTGAGGTCATTTTTAGATATTTGGTAGATGACCTGCCCCACCTATCTACCATTTCCGTTTATCGTACTACTTACGGGACACCCTGATAAAGAAAATTTTTTTTTCTTTAATCTTCTTTGTCTTCCCCTTTTTCTTTTCCCTTCCATCTTTCCTTCTATTGTAGTCAGTCCTAATATTATTATCGTGCCGTAAGAGATGACCTACCATTGTCCTTCTCCTGTTCTCAATTATTTTCAACAAAGATCTTTTATTGTTCCCATGTATTAATTAGGTAGGTTATAAACTACCTATGTGCCAAATGTCATTAGAATTTGCCAAACTATTTTAGCGTGAGAGAGTACTTAACAAACATCCACACTTACATTCATCTATCCATCCACAAAAACTTTGTAATATTATAGCTAATGCGATCCCGCAGAGAAACTCCGAGCACAGCTCTCTCTATCGCCCTCTGAGTGACTTTGAGCTTCCTTATGAAGCCCATCGTTAGCGGCCATGTCTCAGTGCCGTAACTCATCACTGGCAACACACACTGGTCAAAGACTTTTGACTTGAGACACTGCGCCTGCGGTATATTGGATGATAAGATATTGCGGAGCTTCCCGAACGCTGCCCAGCCGAGTCTAATTCGAATGATGAAATCCGAGCAAGAACTAAAGTCACGGACATAGCTCGAAGAATCGCTAGACGTAAGTGGCAGTGGGCAGGGCACATTGCTCATAGAACTGAAGGCCGATGGGGCCGAAAGGTTCTCGAGTGGGGTCCGCGGACCGGAAGACGCAGTGTAGGTAGGCCTCCAACAAGATGGAGCGACGACCTGGCAAGGTGGCGGGATCGCATTGGATGTGGATGGCGCAGCGCCGATCTGTTTGGCGAGCCTTGGGGGAGGCCTATGTTCAGCAGTGGATGTCTCACGGCTGAAATGATGATGATGATTTTGATTATAGCTAAACCGTTGAAATGAGTTCTCGCCCGCGCGGTACAGGGAATGGGGATAAGACGACAAAGGGGTTTGGAGAGGTGCGGGAGGTGCTTATAGTTCGCGGGTGTACCTAATTTGATCATTGACACTTGAGTTGGACACTCTACTTTTCATCACAAATGCGAGGAAATAAAGAAAAACCTATGTTAAAAATGTATACGTACGCAATTTGTAACAGAGCGGAAGAAAATTTATCGCGCCAAACCATCTTTTGTTTTTTTTTTAATGGCCTCGCGTTCTTTGGCTTTGACACATTCAGCCAGCACTGGCCAGCAGCATTATGCCAGCATGGAGCTTTGGAGGTAAGTATTACGCATTACAATCTCCTTGTTTACCAGTTCGTGAATGGAACCCCATTCGATTTTTAAATTTACTTACATCCCTAATAGTAAGGGAGGGGAATAGGGGAATTTTCGGCAATACTCGAGCGTGGCAGTTTAAGATATGAGAGATACCTTAGACCTAATAGAACAACCTTGTAAAGTATTTAGCTCTATATATAGCGCGCCTAGGATAGACGATCAGATTAGTAAAAAAAAATGGATAGTCTGAAATACTCGAGCGCGTCACATTAAGATATTGGGGGTTGATTTTAGTGTTTAAAGACTAAATTTAACTAATCTGACGATAAGTCCTTGACGCCGCCGAGTTATAGGGTCGCGAACTTGTAAAAAAAAAACGTTAATCTCGAGCGCGGTTTTTTTTATTTTTATTTTGAAGAATATAATCTAAAACTTACTAAAAATACAAAATCTGCCGGTTTCCGCATGATCGGAAGTGTGGAGGAGCCATTTCGTCTTCCTAAGAACGCGTTACGGCATATAAGTCGCGAACGATACATTAAAGGTAATTTTATTTTACACAAAAAAGGTCTCTTTACATTTTTGTCCAAAGTTAAAACTTTTTGACTTGAAGCATTATAAAAACTCAAACTCCCGGTTTTTTGAGTATATCTCGAAAACTGAGGGTGTTAAAAAAAATGATATGAAATAACGATGATTAAATTATGTGACTTTTATTATATCTCAAAATTTTTTTTTTTCTAAAGTTTCTCGACAATTTTCGTGGACTCGGAAAAAGTTACGCGTATCTGTATACAAAAGTATTATTAACATGTACAGTTTCATATATTTATATTATTCAATAGCCTGTTGATCCTCAAATTGTTTTTTGGACGTAGAAAGAAAGGAAAAAAAAGAAACCAAAAAACCTTTTTCGGTCAGATTAAGAGAACCCACCAACATTTTTGTCAGATTAAAAAAATATGCTTTCAGGATACCGAGATAAACCTCCCCTATGAAAATCTGACGCGCTCGAGTATTTCAAAAAAACTTTTTTTTTTGCATTTTCAAAAATTCATCGTAACTTATCGTCACGCCGAAATCGTCAGTTTTTTTAAAGGGAGCTTCCTTGGGGCCTACTTAACATCCCTTCCGAAAATCTGACGCGCTCGAGTAAATTTTTTTTTTGCATTTTTGACTACTTTATATGCCTACCCCCACCACGCAAACCGGCAGATTAGTATACCGTTAGTAGGTAGATATTGTTCCTTCTGCCCCACTGCTTCGCCCGCTTCGCTTTCGCTCCGCGGTCGTGGGTCAGAAGGAACAATACCTTTTGAGGATTACAATCTCAACCGCATTGATCGGTACGCACAACGGAACCATGCGTTGATTAGATCAACGTAAGTAAACATATCGAGGGTTAGAATCCTGCGCTCGCGTTAACCGGAACGCACAATGGTATCATGCGTTGTTCATATAACGAGCGATCACCTTTACTGCACATTTTTAATAAGCTTTTCATGCTTGCAACACGCGCATCGCCTGAATTAATTTTGAGGAAATATGAAGTTTGTAAAACAAACACAGAGCTTGCAGTTGAATGTCGTTTGTTCAAGTCGCAATAATCGTTCTTTTCATCATGGAGAACTTTTACCTGACACAATTCGCAGTATAATTTGTGGGCCTTCTAATTGCGGAAAAACTAATTTAATTGTCGGTCTTTTACTCCATGAAAAAGGGCTCCGCTTCCTAAATGTTTATGTTTATTCAAAAACACTTTTCCAGCCTATGTATATGTATCTAGAAAAAATATTGAATTTGGTACCAACAGTCAAATTTCATAAATATCGTGAAAATGATGAAATACTAAGCCCACATGAAGCTGAAAAGAATTCAATCATAATATTTGATGACGTAGCATGTGAGAATCAAAACAACATAAGAGATTACTTTGCAATGGGAAGACATAAAAATATTGACAGCTTCTACTTGAATCAAACCTATAGTAAAGTGCCTAAACAATTAATAAGAGATAATGCTAATTTAATAATTCTTTTTAAACAAGATGAGGTTAATTTACGTCATGTTTATGATGAACACGTCGGAACCGATATGTCTTGGTCACAGTTTCGAGAAATGTGCGCAAAAGTATGGAGCATACCTTTTAACTATTTGGTTATAAATAAGGATTGTGCTAGAAATTCAGGATGTTATAGAATGGGATTTGATACATTTATCGTTTTGGATTAACTAAGATACTTATTGAGTCCCATTACAAGAAACTTTTATTGCTTCATATGAGATCCTCGAGATCAGACATGGCTCCTAAAATAACCGAACAAAAAACTTTAAAAGAAAAAGTAATTCAGTCTGCTGAGGCGATCAAAAAGAAAGTGAAACTGCTTCGTGACATGAAAACTAACAATAACATTGTATTGGAATCTGTCTTGAAACCAATAACAGATCCGCTTAATGAAATTGTTAAGAACAACGATAATAGTAATTTTAATTACTTTAACACCGACGATACTGATTTAAATGAAGATGTGTTTAAGTGGAAAAAGACAGCAAAAACATTAAAATTTAGTCCTACTACTGAAAAGAGAAGTAGTATTAATAATCAAACTATAATAGCAAAATCTAATGAATTTGGTTCAAACGATGATGACTACAGTCAAGATGATGATAGCGCATCATGTGAAAGTGATAACAGGCTTGAGCTTAATTCAACAGCCAATGCATCATTTAAGACGTCTGATTCGTATGCATCTCCTCGCGAAGACCCTGCATGGCAAAAGCAATATAACAGCGAGTCAAACATTCCTTTCGGCATACGAATAGAGCGTGACAAATTAATGCTAGGATCTAATTCAGTTTCTGTTAGCGACAAAATACTCAAAGTAAACGGGAATAGTTACAATTTAACACCAGGTTTATATAATTTGTTATTTGAGAAATTGCCTGATTTAAGTATTATAACTGAAGAGGATAAACGTTATTATAAAATGTTGTTACTAGAAACGAATGCCCACAGACGTGATTTTGACCCAAATAAACCAATAAAAAGCAACAAAGGTAAAAAATATTTGTACATTATAAAACCGCTTTTTAAATTATGTAAAGAACGTTTAATAAGCGATGGAAGTACTCAAGGCAAAGGGCTACCAACAATGAAAAAAGTTAAAAGGGATGTGTCATATGTATATTGGGATAACCCGAACGAATTAGTTGAAAGATTGAAATTACTCATAGCTTCTCGTGATGCTGGCAACACCGGATTAGACAATGAAATCATATCTATAGTTGAAGAGCTGCGCGAAGCTGACTTGGTTAATTAATGATATATAAATCGTTTATTTTACTTTGAACATCAGTCGAAGCTCGAATTTGACTATAAATACCTGAAAAATAAATAACAAAAATGAACATAGACAAATTCGGACATCATGTTCATAAACGATTGCGTGTATCTGAAGTTTCTGAATTTAAAAATAAAGCTTTGCTGCGTTCAGATAATGGTGATTTCGATTTACAATCGTCGAGATTAAAGGGGGTAGCGGATCCATCCTCACCTGATGATGCCGCAAATAAGCAATATGTCGATCAGCTCGTTCAGAACATTTACGATAAAAAGTATCTTGATTCTATATTTGAAATTATAAATTCTCAAATCTTACAGCTTTCTAATCAGTTAAGAATAAACTTTTATACAAAAGAGGACATAGAAGGTATTTTAAATCAAATCAATTATGGCAAAAGAACAAGTCGTGAACGAAATACATAGATCAGCAAGAAAAAATTTCAAGCGTCGTGCAGTTATATTAAAAGGAATTGACGATTTGTGGCAAGCAGATTTAATTGACTTACAGTATTTACAAACAGCTAATAAGGGAAATAAATACATTTTAGTCGTTATTGACACTTTTTCAAAATACACGTGGTGTATTCCCACAAAATCTAAATCTAAAACAGATGTAAAAAATGCTTTCAAACAAATTATAACATCGTCAAAACGAACACCTAGAAACTTGCAGACAGACTTTGGAAAAGAATTTTACAATGAAGAATTTCAGAGTTATGTGAATTCTTTAAAAATAAATCATTATTCCACGTATTCAATTAAAAAGGCATCTATTGTTGAAAGGGTAATAAAGACGCTTAAGAATAAACTTTTTAAATATTTTAGTTTTATTGGAAATTATAAATGGGTTGGTAAACCTTTAGATAACATAGTCGAATCTTATAATCGAACTGTGCACAGCACTACAAAATTTAGTCCGATTGATGTTAATTTTAACAATGATGTTAAAGTAAAGAAAAACATTGAAGAAAAACAATCTAAACTTTGTTTTCAATTAAATAAATTCAATGTAGGTGATTGTGTGCGTATAAGCAAGTACAAAAGCGTCTTTCATAAAGGTTATACACCTAACTGGTCAACAGAGCTATTTACTATCAAACACGTGAATCACACTTGTCCTGTTACTTACTATATTGAAGACCAACGAAAAAACACTATACTAGGTACGTTTTATGAACAAGAACTGCAGAAAACTAAGTACCCAGACGTTTACCTCATAGAAAAGGTGATCAAAAAAAGAGGGAAAAAATTGTATGTTAAGTGGTTAGGACTTAACGATAGCGAAAACAGTTGGATTGATAGAAATGCCATTGTGTGAATATATTTAAAAAAAAATCTTGCACAAAGTCATTAACACGCGGGAAATGAAAGGAAGAGGACTTCTAAACAGTATTATTAATCACTTACCAATTGAACTTCACATACCTGGTTACAATTATTGTGGGCCTGGCACAAAATTGCATAAGCGGTTGCAAAGAGGTGATAAAGGAGTTAATGAATTGGACAACGCGTGTATGCAACACGATATAGCATATGATAAATATTCTAACCTAGTAGACCGACATCGTGCAGATTTAGAACTCTATAAAATGGCTAAACAAAGATCGAATGCAAAAAGTGTTGGAAAACGAGAAAAACTTGCATCGTGGTTAGTTAGCAAAATAATGAAATCTAAAATTAAAGCTGGTGCTGGGATAAAATCATTTAAACGTTTTGTTTCTAAGATAGGCATCGAGTTGAAAAAAAATAAATCTAAAAGTAAAGGTACTGCTATTAATCAAGCTCTTAGCGCCGCAAATAAAATATTTCTTAATAACAAAACGAGTAAGCTGCGAGTTCCTCGTTTGATTCCAATCCCGAAAACTGGCGGTATATTACCACTAATACCCATTTTTGCCGGGCTTTCTGCGTTAGGATCATTAGCAGGAGGAGCTGCTGGGATCGCTAAAGCTGTTGGTGATTACAAAGCTGCAAGAAAAAACTTAGCTGAATCAGAACGTCATAATAAAATGATGGAATCTATTGCAATAGGAAAAGGGTTACATATTAAACCGTATAGAAGTGGAAATGGATTGTGTATAAAACGTACAAAAAACTAAATGAAAGGCTACCCAGACGCGCTCTTACAAATATTGATATTTTAAAGCATTCATCAGATATTCCTCATTTTCGCGGTGTTTACATGAGAGACAGTTTACCAAAGCGTGCAAAAAAAGTAGAATGTGCTATCATAAATTTAGATAGTTCTAAAAACCAAGGGACTCACTGGGTAGCCTATGTCAAAGATAATAATTATTGTGAATATTTCAATAGTTATGGTGACCTTCGACCACCGCTAGAATTAATAAATTATTTGAAAAATTATAATATCTTATACAATTATAATACTTATCAAAAATTTAATACTGTTAATTGTGGACATTTATGCTTGAAATATTTAAAACATTTTTGGAATAACCGTTTAAATACCTCTGATCAATAAATAGCTTCTCATTATCATGATGTCTTTCACTTTGTCTATAACTGGATCCTCCTCTACCCTAATTACGAATCATTCACCAGCCCTTCAATTAGATGGTGAATATGAATGTGGGTTGCTATACATGTCAACATTTAACTCAATACCTAATATAGACTATAGAAACAATAAGTTTTATTATGGTGATAACGAAGTAGTAGAAATTCCTGAGGGGTCTTATGAACTTCAAGATCTCGACGATTATCTTAAAAAACACCTCCAAGGATGTACATTTACACTGACATGCAACAATAATACACTAAAGACATCTATATTGTGTTCCAAAAACATTTATTTTAAAAAACCATATTCAATTGGTAAGTTACTTGGTTTTGGTGAAGAAACAGTGCGAGCGAATATATTAACCGAGTCCCCATTTCCGGTATCCATTCTATCGACAACTATAGTGCGAGTTGAATGTGACATTGTGAGCGGATCATTCGTAAACGGAAAACCTAGTCATATAATTCATGAATTTGTGCCTAATGTACCTCCAGGTTACCGGATTATAGAAACACCAAAAAACGTTATCTATTTTCCTGTTACTCAAAACAGCTTAAACTCTCTTAAAATAAGAATATTGGATGTAAACGATAATTTAGTGAATTTACGTGGTGAAGAGATTCAAATATATTTACATCTTAGGAAAAAATGATAGATTTTAATAAAAATTTGGTGTCGCACATAAAAACTGTTAGTGCTCATTGTGCTATCAAGAAAAGAAGACCTAAAGAGCAACTTACAAAAGAAAACAAACAGTTTTTAAAAAAAATTGGTTTATTAAAATGAGTATATTAAACTTATCCGATCCTTTTAGCGTTGATGACGCGATTGAAAGTATTGAATATCATTCGTATAAACCGTACGTAACAAGTTTCAATTTAAACGATGAAATCCGAATACCTATTAACCAACAAGATCTTTACGTACTACCATCATCAAGTACTTTATATATAGAGGGTACTATAGAAGTAATCAACAGAGAGACAAAAGCGAAGGTGAACAGTGTTCTTTTTACAAATAACCCTATACTTCATTTATTTCAAGATATTCGATATGAGCTGAATGGGATCGAAATAGATAAAATTAAAAACGCTGGGGTCACAACAACAATGAAATCTCTTGTATCGTTGAATGAACACGAATCCTCGATGTCAAAGTTATGGTTCTGGGACGTTAATGGCACAAAAATTTCGCAAGGAACGTTTTCTGTATCTATTCCTTTAAATAAGATTCTTGGCTTCGCAGAGGATTACGACAAAATCATTATTAACTGTAAGCACGAACTTATTCTTTTACGATCCAATACTAATTTAAATAGCGTAAAGCTGAACCCAAATGAGTATATAGATAACCTAACTATATCTAAAATAGTATGGCGTATGCCTCACGTTAAGGTTTCGGATCGGGAAAGATTAGGTTTGCTCAAATGTTTAGAAAGAGATCGCGCAATTCAGTTAGCATTTAGAAACTGGGATCTGTACGAATATCCTCTCTTACCTAAAACATCAAAACATTCTTGGGCTGTCAAAACTTCCTCTCAAATTGAAAAACCTCGCTATGTTATAATTGGGTTAAAAACAAACAGAAAAAATGAATCCGACAAAGACGTGTCACGTTTCGATCATTGTAATTTGCGTGATGTTAAAGTTCATTTAAATTCGTGCTACTTTCCTTACGAAAATTTGAATACCAGTTTTTCTGCTCAAAAATTTGCTTTATTATACGAACAGTACGCCAAATTCCAGCAGTCTTATTACAACCGTGGCCAAGCACCTTTGTTGAATCCTCAAGAATTTAAAGATAAAGCACCTCTGTTTGTTATCGACTGTTCACGTCAAAACGAGACCTTAAAAACGGGATCAGTAGATGTGCGCATTGAATTAGAATGTGAAGCAGATATACCTGATAATACTGCGGCCTATTGTCTTATTCTGAATGATAGTATTATAGAATATAAACCGTTGACCAATATTACAAAGAAGTTATCATAATGAATCTGAATCATCTATTCGTAGATGTTCAGGGGTTTAAAGCATCTAAAAATGAATTTATTATTAAAGAATTTGCGATCAGTACCAATGAATACACGCAAACGTTTTTAATAAAACCTCCATATTCATTTTCTACTTTATCGGAAAATGAAAAAAGTCAAGTGAAATGGATCGAGAAAAACCTTGGCATATTGTGGCGTGAGGGATATGTCGATTACAGAGAATTTAAAAGAATCATTCATAGTTATTTGACTGGTAAGATTATACTTGTAAAAGGTTTAGAAAAAATTGAATGGGTTAAGAATTTGTGTGCTGATTGCACTGTAATAGACTTGGGTGGTGAAGGCTGTCCAAATTTTCAATCTTTGTATACTATATATTGTATCGACAATAGATCGTACAACTGTATCCATCATAAAAAATCTTGCGCGTTAAAAAACGTTATATGTCTCAAAAAATGTTACTTTGATAATGAAATGTCACATGTTTTCACATTATAAGAATATTGTATGAATTAATTTTGTAAATAAAAAAGTTACTTCTACTATGATTGTTTTTTTACTTAGCTAAATAGAAGGAATAAAACAACACTTTCCTTAAATAATACAACTTTATTACTTATCAGTTCAAAAATACATATTTAGAAAAAGAAAAAGAAGACACTTAATAACTAACACTGTACCCACATAACTTTTTAGATATTTTGTTTATGACACTTTCAGTGCTTTCTATGATTTCATCATAACCGTCGTTTGCAACATATTGTGCGTTGAGTAGTATATTTTCATTGCTTTCTTCGTTTTCTGGCATGGATCCACTTATATCAATTATCTGGATTTTTATAAGTCTGTTCCCTTTTGATGCTTCGTTATTAATTACAAATGACGGTGGATGACCTCTCAAATTTCGTTTTATTAGTTTATTTAATACTTTCCCTTTTGTTTTTTTCGTTTTAGGGTTTCCTCTTGCAGTTTTAATTTTTTTCAATAAATCACATTCTTCTTCTTCTTCTGCTTCTTGAAATGCCTCTGACCAATCCTGTGCGTATTGTGAAAATATGATTGGTGTTGAATCTACTGTTCCTTCCATATTCTGCGAAAAAAAAAAGTTATTGGTAAACGATGTTATTCGTTAACACACACACATTAATCCATCAGTATGATAAAATGATAGTAATTAACTCCATCAGTTATTGCACGCTGTGTATAAATTTAATAATGTATACAAAGCAAGGAACCTGAAATTCTTTATGCAAACAAATTAAATTTCCAAGAAAAAAATTTTAAGTATCCGTAACCCGAAAGGGGTTTTTACATACAAGTATACGAAATAAAAATGGATACTACTACATACAAACACTCTAAATTATACGTGTAAGATAAACAAGCTAGAATATATCACTACTAACAAGATATAACTTACCAAATTAAAGATCGGCTTGTATTCCTTATTAAACAGTTATTTAAGTGAATGCTACTTTAGTGCTCGTACAGGTGAATAAAAATTGTCTAGCAAAATCGTTAATTATATACAGTTCACAATTCCATGTATCAGCAATAAACAGCCACGCGCCGCACACCCGTTGCTAACAAATTCCATTCATGTGATCATGTTACGAGTACGTTAACATTGCTGACACAATATCATAATAGGTGTTTGACACGTGTTAAAAAATACAGGTTATGACTTGTAAATGATAAACTAATAAATTAAATGAATATTAAAAAATATTTATGTAGTTCTGTACTATATTGCGAATTAATTTAATTTTAACCCGTGGTGACCTAGTGGTTTGACCTATGGCCTCTTAAGCAGAAGGTTGTGGGTTCAAATCCAGGCTCACGCCTCTGAGTTTTCGGTGAAGGAAAACATCGTGAGGAAACCTGCATACACCTGCGAAGAAATTCAATGGTGTGTGTGTGAAGTTCTCAAGCCCTCTCATTCAGAGAGGAGGCCTGTGCCCTGCAGTGGGACGTATATAGGCTAGAAGGTTCTAGTAGGTTAAGAAAATAAAAAACACATGTAAGTATTGGAAATTGCCGTTTATTTTATTTCATTACAAAACAAAAATAATATACAAATACAAATGAAGTATTGGATAAGTCAGAAACATTCATAGTAACATTCAGAAAATGTTTATTTATTGATTAATCAGAAGCAAGTACAAACATAATAATTAACATTAGAATTGTTGGCAAGCATTTAATATTAATGTCTCATTTTTTTAATACAATACGAATTACAGTACAATTAACAATAAATTTCATCTTAATAACTAATATTAAAAATTTATCATTAAACTACACTATTTTACATTGCTTCCTCGTTACAAACTGCTCCCCACAGCTACGTCTGAGCGACACATATATATGTTAGCATGCATACTTTGATAATGAATCCGTAGAGGATTTGAAACGCATCGGTGTTTGCGTGGTGTGTGTTAATAGTTGAGGCTGGGCATTATACATGTTTCGCTTGATGATGAAGAGAACGAAGGCTGGTTCTGCATGCTAACTTGTATATGTATTGCACAGACGTAGCTATGGTGCACAGTTTGTAGCGGAAAAGCAAGGTAAAATAGTGAAATTTATTGATATGAACCTCCTAAAAGTAACACCTGAATCAATCAATTAAATGTATCATTGACAATATTACCCAAGAATCATTACAAAGATTAATGTTTAAAAATTAAGTATTGAAGTATGTCCCCAAGCTCTAGTAGTAACTTTATCGCTAGAAATCATGCGTTTGTCGTCATTAGCAGATAGTGCAATTTTGTTCACACTTTGGGTGAATATTTCATGCTTTATGGATTTAAATAATATGTTTTTCTTTTTAATTATATCTCCTTGAAGCAATGATTTTTCGTAATCAGAAATATCAAATTCATGTATAACTGATGTTTTCACCCCTTTAGCTTTTTTTATAACATCATCAATGGTTTTAATACAATAAAGTTTAGACCGAAGACCAACAAATTCAATAATCATTTTCCCTCCCATTTCATCTTTGAAAAGACCTGGAACTTTTTTGTTTTGAATAGGTAAGTGTTGCTCATTATCGATACGATAGTTACTAGTATCAAAATAAGGTAAAAGATGCGTTTTTAAATCTTTGTAGTAGTTCTTGGTTTGTATATGATAAATAAAACTGTCCGTATCCGTGTAGCACATCTGTAGACGATTTTCATACAAGGGTTTAAATACTGAATAGTGAAAATCATACATATGACTTTTTGATAACTCTAGCACCGTGAAACCGATATATATTGGTTTGTCTAAAATAATGCGATCTGGATTTAACTGTACTGCCGCTAAATTTTCAGTAAACACCGAAGCACTATGGAAATTAGGATGTGCAATTAATTTATCAGCTGTGTTTTTTTTCTTAGTAAAGTTACTTTTATCACACCACTGATTAACCAATTGCACGTTAATTTTTTTCAAATTATTTTCTAGGGTCTTACCGAACAAGGAATTTATCATAACCTTGAACAGATCTTGTTCAAAGGTTGAGCTAGCTTTTTGACGTAACTTTGTATTAAGATCAATATACTGTTTTAAATAGGAATCTTGCAAAAATGTGATTGCTCTATGTATTTTTTTCAATTTTAATCCATGTTTAAGACATGTTTTAAGATGAACATAATGAATAACATAAAAGTATTTGTCATACAAGTTAGGCACGAGTTTGTAATCTTTTCCCCCTGGTGGTATACATTTTTCAGGACAAAAAGGAAAGTCATTATGATCGTTATGCTTATTTTTAGGGTAAATCAAGTCTACTTCAAGTATAAAACCATACTTAGCATCATTATCGATTTGTGTTATATCTAAAGCATCAATTTCATTTCGATCTAAAAACCTAAAGTTTGACAAAGGTAAGGACTGATACATGCTATAACCATATAAGTTGTTACAATCTATATAAACGAGGTACGAATCTGGTTGCAAAGGATCGTAACCTGGTATATACTTGTTATTAGCTTTAGCATGTCTGTGAGAGCACAAACAGACACCACCTCTAATTCCGTTCTGAATCATTGATATCATATTAAGATCGCTTATAAGCTCTAATTCAACACCTGTTTTTAACAACATTGCATCAAATGATAAACTAGGTGCTGTTAAATAAAAAGCTGGATCTAAGTCATAGTTTTGTTTACAAGTTGCTCTAAATTTTTCAAAAATATCAGTTAATAGAAGCACATCAGTTTTGAGATACAAATCTGTGTAATCACCCATATTAACGATATTAAACTCTTTCCATACTAAGCATGCATGATTATAGTCTTCTTCAGAAATATTTTCATTTGTGAGAGAACTGTAAAAATATTCTTTAGGAGGGAGAGAATCTTCTTGAAAACGAACCCAACTATCCATGTACTCATAGGGATAAACACCTTTACGTGTAAGTAATTTAAATTTGGTTGAATTTGGGAAATAGTGACGTAGATGCTCGAAATCTTCTTGTCGCATTGTTTTTGTTAATTTCTCTAAACTAGTACCCAAAAATTTAAAAGAGTCTACAAAACGAAGTTGAAAGAACTCGTTCTCGATTGGGATAAACTTTGTGAAAGAAACATAATTTTCTTTAGTCTTAGGTATTATTTTTATTGAGCCTGGTGCCTCTCCTAACTTTTTTAAAAATAAATGACTATCGTACCCAGATAAATTATGAAAAAATATTGGTACAAAAGACGGACGCTTGAACTGTAAATTGCAAATACTATGTGATGCTCCACGATAGCGACCTGTAATATGACAGTGGTCTCTTACCCTATCGGAAAAAAGAAAATTATCACAAATATAACATCGCGAAGCATTATCGAAATTTATCTTATCACAGGAATCAAATAGTATTGGTGTATTTACATTCAAAACTTTTTTTATTTCTGCTACATCTTTATAGATTGAATCTATAAACTTATCAACACAGTCAAAACCGCGATATGAAACGTAACGATTATAACTTGAATCAACAGAACAAACAATGTAATACGCGAACGCTGCAGGCGTGTGGTGTTGTAAAGTAACTGTGTTATCAGTATTGTAACTAGTACAGTCGACTCCACAGTCACATACATCAGCTTGCAGTAATAGCGATTCAAAATCAGCATAAATCACAAATGGTATATTTTGCTTGCGATCATAATTTTTAAATTTGATTACTGATCCCTTCTCAGGTAACACAGTGACTAAACCACCACACAAATGATTATCTAGTTCTTCTTCTTCATAAAAAAAAACTAAGCAGATTTCACAAAAGTATAACTTGGTATGGTGTGCGGTTATTTGACTCCTAACTAGCCGAGACAAGTTTTTGATCAAACAAAAATGAGAACTACTATCGTTTTCTAGTAACAGTAGGTGTATAGTTTTTTTCCGTTTATTATTTTCAGATTTATAAAGTGGGCCTACTATATTATTATTTTTTAACCCAAATATAATAAAAGCTAGCGTTGGATTATATTTTTCAAATGTTTTAATATCAGAAAATGTTACTGGAAAAGACATACCGCTAATATTAAGTACATCATGAAAATCAGGGTAAGAAGTTACTCTCTCAGGGTGTTTTTTAGCAGGGTACAAAGCGGCTGTTACGCACCACAGAAAACAGCATTGGTCATTGTTCTGAATATTAAGACATGCTTTTTTATTTCGTATATATTTTGGTAATTCTATAAAACTTGAACCACGTAACGGTTGGAATTTATTGATATTAATTTCCAAATGGGAATTATTTAAAAAAGCCCATCCGCTATCACGCTGTTGAAATTCTTCGACTTTTCTTTTAAAACAATTTAAAACTTCACTATACAATCGTTCAAAATCATAACTTTGGTATAAAATTTTATTTTTAGTACCAAAAGATTTAATAGATTGACTGTTATTTTTAAACAATACGAAAAGCCCATACAATTCAAAGTTAACTTTTATGCAAATATGTTTCTGCACTGAATCGTCCAAAAGCATCTTTATTTTATTGTAAATAGAGTTCATAAATACATCAACCGAACTCGTAAAAAGTTCATTTGCGTTTGAAATTCTATACGTAGCGATACGATTACGGAATGCAGACTGTACCAATTCAATACCATCGCTAATAACTTGAGTGGAATTATTTTTTGTTTTATGTGCGTTGCTTCGGATGTGACCAACCCATGACTTTTTTTCTACAGATATACCACACGATACGCAAAACGGCATTATGAAGGGCTAAAAGTAAAACAATATCTATAATACAATTTTGACCAACACCATAACTAGCTATTATATTTTTTTGAAAGAGTATTGGAAAAGTGAGTGGGTTCACAGTCTTGAAAAATGGTAAAGGCTGTACCGAGGAATTTCTGAATTTGTTCCCACTCTGAAGATTTCTCCTCACACTGTAGTTTAACAACGGCTAATGCCTTTTTGTAACGCTCTAAGCCATCCAACGTTTGCGCGTCTTCAACTTTAAATATCTTGAGATCAATAAAAAAGTCACCTGACGTGCTTTTGATGCGTCGAGTTGAACCCGAAGACACACGGCTGGTGAATGATGATATTGTTTTGGAGCTTTTTGGAGTTGGATTAAAGACGCATTTTTCTTCTTCTCTTATGATTTGAAATATGTCCGTGTTTTTCTTCGCAACGCTGTGAACAAATATAGTATTTTGTTAAGATCTTAATATGCAATAAATCATTACCTAATTACCTTAACAATAAAACAGTACCAATAGACTTATTAACACTTGTTCACATATATTTTTATTACTTTTAGGGGTCTGTAGGATTTTAAAAGGAACATTAGTATATAAAATGAAGTACCTGGTTTTTTATTGTTTTTTTTCGTTGATTCTAGTTCACTAGTGCTGGTAGATTTTCGTTTTAGAGGAGGAGTGCGTGGATCAGATTCACACCTGAAATAGATTGAACAATATATATTTATAAGATATAGTTATATAACTAAGGTAGGTATATCATAAACACAATTGGTGAAAACCAAAACAAAAAATGGAAGTACCTTGAAGTATGCAAACTCTCACTGTTCTTCTTCTCTGATTTTTTCTTTGACACTGGTGACGAACTGCGAGAACGAATTGAATTCACCGAGTTCGATCTAAAAAAATCAAAGAGAATTAAGTTTAATCTACAAAAGTTCATCAAACAAAAGTGCATTTTTTTATAATTTGGGTTTGTAGAACTTAAGAAGCATAAATAAAAATTAAGTAAGTACCTGCTTTCTTTCCTATACTTTTTCGTTGATGTTGACCGCTGTTCAGATTCACGCCTGAATAAAATTAAAAAGAATTAATATAAAGTAAAATAACTATACTCTGGTATTGTCGTGAACATAATTAAAGATAACAAAAAAAATACCTTGAACTCCTGTTTGCCTTCTCTAAACTTTTCTTTGGCACCGGGGACGAACTGCGCGAACAGAATGAATATTCGGAATCGGACCTAGGAAGCACACTGAAGTTAATATTTACTATCAGAAAACGTTAAAAAGTAATGTATTTTTACTAACCACACATCATAGGTCATATACTTACATTTTAAACTGAAATAACTTTCACACCACTTCAATAGAAAAAAGAAAAAAATGGGTGCACGACTGTCCAATAAAAGAATGAATGAAAAATTAATGTGTCTGAAGCTATGTCTATTTAAACACAAAAAAATGAAGAGTTATCACTTTCAATCATAATTTTTTACTGTTTCAACTACCAAATTATGTTATTCTATTTTATGACTTGCATCACATATATATTATACAATAAACAAAATAAAGTAATATTGTACTTATCACGTTTTTGAATGTAAGCGGTATCTTTGAAATAACGCGATTTCCTTTACATAATAACAAGTATCAAATGAAAACCGCTGATTCTATAATAAACTGTAGAATATGCAATAAAAATTTAGGTCACAACGTTAACTATCTTATTACCCGACTGTCGAAGGAGGGTTATGTTTATCGAGCGTAAGTATGTATGTATCTCTAATTCTTTGACACGCACTGTTTAGTACAACGTGTATCGGTTGCGTATATCTGATTGTATCCCTCTCAATTTTATCTAAGAGGATGAATCTGATGGTGATGATGATGATGATGATTGTACATTCGGTCTTTTGAATGATCAAGTATTAAATTTCAACCAGGGTTCCTTAAAGTAAAAAAAAACCTTAGCTGTAATCATTTTCCATGAGTATATTTATTATTGTTCACAGCGTATTGCACGCATTAAAATTAACAGATTTCCTGATCCAAGCAATATGAAGCGTTCTTTCGACACGTCTCCATAGTAACAACGATATTAAACACTCATAGAGTCATGAGATACATGTACCTCATGGGTGTACCAACAAAGTCATACATGAGGTGCATGTACCTCATAGGACTGGGTACCTGTTAATTAATTTATACGGAACGCTGATCGATAAAGGTTGATTAAAATAGCATTGAAAATGTGAGTATCACATTCATATTTGCTTGCGTTCACTTATTTCAGGCAGGGTTCCTTACGGCGTAAAAAACCTTTGATGTTATTAGTAAATTGTACGATTAATCATACTAAATAAAATCATCATACATGTCTGCGAAGTAATAAGCTCAAGGATTTATTTTAAGCCCTAAATTAAATCACTAGTTACAGATCTATGTACATATATTAATGAAATCTGGTTCCAAAGATTGAGTAGCTAATATGATTAAAAATCTAGTATTCCTCACGTTTGAAGCGACATTTATTAATGTAACTATACGGTAAACTCCTAGATTCAGTCATCATCATAATCGTGATCTATATACGTCTCACTACAGGTCACAGACCTCCTATCATAAACTTGACTTCATGATAACCATTTATGAATGGAGACTTGTATGATACTCCAATCAATATCCTCAAAGATTAAGTAGTCAATTTGATTCAAATCTAGTATTTCCAACATTTAAAGCAATATTAATTAATTAATATACACGGAACACTAACCCGATGTCAATATTCATTTTAATTGTTTACAGATTGCAAGTGAGCAATGCACGTGCGACTAATTACCTGAACTTGAAACCATCGTATAGAATAATTAATCAGATTGTGCACAATATTTAGTACTGACTATAACATGATCAATGATTTAAATCAGTTTTAACTCTCTCAGAGGTTAATGCCTATTGTGATATATAAAACGAATATTTTATATTCAGGTATTATGATAACCTACGTACTCTAAAATTAATTGTATTTTAAATGTTTTAGGATTAATGTTAAAACAATACAATAACACTTTATTGTACACCAAATAATAAACAGTCCAGAACAATAACACATTAAGAAAATGAGTGAAATTAATGTGTATGTTGTTAATTAGCCAATGTACACATACAAGTTTAAAAATCTCTCAGAGGTTTCAAGCTGTTAGGTAGAAACTGATTCCATGTTTATTTTATTTAATCTTAGTTTTGATCATATTACTAGTAAACTGTTTGTGATTAAAGCTTTATAGGCATATGTGAGATATTTTGCATTGGAAATTAAACTTAGTGCATCTTATTTCATGGTTTGTCTTTGTAGTTGACGAATTGTAGTAACTACCTTTAAGATTTCAACAAAACAGGTGTGTACATCACAGCACGTCATATCTACGTCACATGATTTAACCAATCACAAGCGCTGTTCTACATCGCGCTAACGAAGTTTTTAGTTTGATTCATATAAATAAAAGTTCCATTGTTTTAGCTGTTGGAGAAGCTGCGTCTACAAGCGAGCGTTAGATGCGGTGACTCCATACCACTTCATGTTGAAGAGTTTGGCTAACTCTGCGACTGTCTTGGTATAAGCGGTGGCTTATTATCGTACCTCTTGGTTGGTTTTAATAACTCCAAAAAGAGCGGGCCATTTGGTGGTACGGTATGACACAAACCTTAAGCGGCGGCTTATTACCATAGTTATGGTATGACGCACTCGGTAATCCAATGCTATATGCGCTCGGTAGCACTTGGAGAACCCCTCACTTTCCTCACGTTGAAGAGCTTAGCCAACTCATCACGTAGGAGAGTGCCAAACACCATAACGATCCGAGGTCTAATCCCATTAATCGGGTATGATTTAAGCGTGAGAGTTATGAGAACCCTTGATAATCCAGATACCGGTTACTCGTGGAGAGTCGAGGGTTCTGGTGTGTACATGAGTTCTTGTGCACACTGTGTTAAGCCTTTTGCTTTTTTTTTCCTAAAAAAACTCACGTTGAAGCGATGGTGAACGGAACAAAAAACATAGACAAAAAGAAAGAATATGAAGAATATGGTAAAACGGAATAACGCATAAAGAAATCAAGCAAACAGAACTTACTTTGTGTTAATCAACGGAAAGCGCACGATCATTGAGCGTTCTGGATAACGCGAGCGCAGGATTCTAACCCTCGATATGTTTACTTACGTTGATCTAATCAACGCATGGTTCCGTTGTGCGTACCGATCAATGCGGTTGAGATTGTAATCCTCAAAAGGTATTGTTCCTTCTGACCCACGACCGCGGAGCGAAAGCGAAGCGGGCGAAGCAGTGGGGCAGAAGGAACAATATCTACCTACTACCGTTGTTATCAGAGGCACTCGGGGCATACGTAGTATGAATATCTGACGCGCTCGAGAATGCCCAAGTAACTGTTTTTTTTAACATTTTTGAAAAACCGTACACGCCAAACCCACCGCTAAAATGGTTTTTGCCATACGAGCTTTTCTTTTCGAAATTATTTTATCTTTCGATTTTGATAGGTCTCGACGGCGCCGTTGAATTACGCCATTTAGCTACCTCGCCTCCCTAACTATAAAGATGTAAATCGAATTTAGAACTCGGATTTAAAGTTAAATGCAACCTACTTTCAGAGCTTAAGTGATGAAAAAGCAACTTAATCAACTGGCGACTCCTGATTTGCCCCTAATCTAAAACATGTAATATTTCACCCGCCAAACTACGGAATAGTGAACGCAAAACAAGCTCTGCATACGAACGGAGCTGGGTAATATATGCACTTGACGCCTCTGCTCACCACAGTGGACAGTGGTGTTGCAGTATCACCATGGATAAAAGAATGATGATCGATCAGGGCCCGTACTTTTCATGCCGATGACATCAATTTGACGTCACGCTGCATGTAGGATAATCCCAAATAGTTTTACTGTAATTAATCATTAGTCGTCAATCATTTTAATCATCTACAAATGACGTCAAAAGTAATCTATTCACACGTGGAACAATTAATACCTACTTGATGCGTGAAACGTAAAAGATACTATTAATTTGTTTTGATTTTACCACATTTCAATAATAACGTAGAAAATAGAATTCCCCTCTAACTTGATGCACGCCATCTTTCTTGCGTTAATTCCTACGCAGAGAAAATTTAAGTCATCTTCGTGTTCATACGTATTGCAATATCCATAAAAATACTTTTGTTTTGTAATCGTATTTTTATTTGTTGTGTCGCACATTTGGTTATTTTTTAATGATTAATAATAATGATTGACCATCACAACTATTCAAATTGCAATCATGCTGTACGCGGCGTGACGACATCGGCATCAAAAATGTACGGGCTCTGATTATGATTATTAAAGAAAGAAAGTGTTATGGCGTGTAAATAACCAATTTTCAAGTGGGTTGCGGAAGGCCAGGAGTCCGCTAGTGCAAAAATGGAATCACCTGTTTGAAGCTCCGGCGATGATACAGTATGTTGGAAGATGCGGTGGTAGTAAAGTTTTCAACGGTTCAAGCACAAGAACAATGTTTTTACAGTGTTAAGGAATTTTTGGAGTCATAATTGATTAAATATTTATTTCTTCTTAAGTAATCATATTGTAATAGTTAGTCATATTATTCATTTTGTAATTGATAATTATTGTAATGTTGTATAGTGATGTATAAAAATATTTTTCTTTTTTTTAAATTATGTTGACATTGAAATAATTTAATTTGGTTTGCATGACATATTGTAGTTTTGTATCATTGTAACTTTTTTATTTATTTTGAATGAAATTGACCTTGACATACCAATTTTAATTTGATTTGCATGTCGTTATCATACGACTGAATACTGTACTTGATTTACATTAATACCTTGTATTTATATTCTGTGTATTCTGGCAAATAAATGAATTATTAAAAAAAAAAAATCCGGCAAACGGCAACATCCAAAAATCCCGTGGGAATTTCAATAAATCTATCCTTTTTCGTTGCTCGATATTTATAACGGCAACAGTTAGACGCTTGAAATGCGAAAAGACGCTTGAAATTTCGGGTTATTTGGGCGGCCCATTGCCACTTCACTAATGCGGTGGGCTATGTCGATAACTTTGGTTCTCTGTCGGATCACTTCGTTACGAATTCGATCTTTCAGAGAAACTCCGATCATAGCTTTTTTATTATTTTATGATGTCTCTCAATATTTTTAGTACAAAATGAGTTTACTGTCAATATACACGTATATATAGGGCCCATGAAGCTCATTTATTGATGTCACTACAAAACATTGTAATTCGAGACGAGGGATTTCCCGCGGCAGTTACCAGGTACTAGCAATTTTTACGACTTCAAACATTGCATTACTGTTTCTCCCATCCATTTACTGCGCCTTCCGGTACGATATACTATATTTATGTATATTTATGCACGCCGTGTTAGCTGGTATATTTCAAAGGCTAGATTTTATCCGAGAATTTCTGACTCCTTTTGACTTAAGCACTATGGTTCCTGGAGCTAAAATCTAGAGCTAGTGCTAAGAATACGCCAGGAATTTCTTTAAGAAAATGCTTAAGCGCTCGTTTGTATGATGGTTATCAGCGCGTTGGTAGGTTTAAAAGAGATATTTCTTGCGGGCAGAGGGTTAAATAGCTGGAAAAATGGTACAACTCGAGTTAAAAGTTTTTGCGTAGAAAGTAACTTAAGAAAGTCTAAGCTCCGTCGTCACCATCTCGATGAATGTTGTTGGTTTTCGTTGTTGGTTATCGTTTTCCATCAGCTGACCTGCTTGCTCGTTTCTCGGACTCGCGCACCGAGGGTTCCGTACAAATTGATATGTATCTATTACATCCAGTCTTAGCAGACCCCTGCTCCTAAGCAAAATGTGCGCAGTGTGGGATCATTGTAGATTGGTTACTGATATAGACAGACAGACAAAAAAATTTATGCTTTTCGCAATTTTTCCTTTATCTGTGCTATAATACGTTGCTTCGTACCAAATTTCAAGATTCTGAGTTCACAGGAAGTACCCTGTAGGTTTTGATTCCCTTGCGAGTTTCGAAAATATGCGGAAATTTGCGGCATAAACGGCTGTATCTTTTGATTGCGTTGGCTTAGAAGTTTGATTTTATCACAGCTCCAAGGGACAGTAGACCTGAGTATTTGATATAAATTTCAGCTTGATACCTCCACGCGTTCCTGAGAAATAGGGTCTTGACAGACGGACGGACGGACGGACGGACGGACAACAAAGTGATCCTATAAGGGTTCCGTTTTTTCCTTTTGAGGTACGGTTCCCTAAAAGTACCAGGATGTATGTTCGCCAATTTTTTAAAACAAACAAGTGAACCGCTTCGTGCTGGCCAATGGAATACTAACCACATATGGATGGAGACGTTCCCACCGCCTGGATTTCGGATTAAAAAAGGGGATGGAGGAATTAATTGATGCTAAATTACAGCTATCTACTACACAGAGTCTGTGACAGACAAACGGACATAACAAAGCTGTTGCTTTTATACAATCTTGTCGTAATAAAACAAATTGTCGTATTACGAAAATTCCAACAGAGGTTAAACTTTAGTAAGCACGTTTCCACTTCTTTCTGTAACTACTAAACTCTATTTGCCAGGTATTAAACTAAATCGCACTTTGAGTTTAACTTACGAACTTAGATGCCGAGTTCTCGAGTTAGGGGTCGGCAGGAAGTTATTCCAGCGCTCGGAACCCTACTTATATTATAAACTTACTTCAACCGTTAGCTTCGCCCGCTTAAGAATTATCTTGACGACCAGATGGCCTAGTGGTTAGAGAATCTGACTATGAAGCTTGAGGTTCCTGGTTCGATTCCCGTGTCGGGGCGGGCAGATATTTGTATGAAAAATACGAATGTTTGTTCTCGGGTCTTGGGTGTTTAATATGTATTTAAGTATGTATCTATCTATATAAGTATGTTTATCCGTTGCCTAGTACCCATAACACAAGCTATGCTATGCCTAGCTTACTTTGGGACTAGGTCAATTGGTGTGAATTGTCCCGTGATATTTATTTAATTTATTTTAAACTACGTAAGTACCTATTTTTTGGTTACAGGAAGTCATCATTAACATCATTTCAGCCGTAAGACGTCCACTGCTGAACATAGGCCACCCCCAAGGCTCGCCAAACAGATCGGCCCTGCGCCATCCGCATCCAATGCGTTCCCGCCACCTTAACCAGGTCGTCGCTCCATCTTGTTGGAGGCCTACCTACACAAAACAACACTATGAAAACATTGTTTTGTGTTTTAATCCCCATCACATAAACATGGCGTCGCTAACCATTAAACCTTCCCCGTTAGTTACCAACCAGTTTAACTTAATTACAGCTAATTCTGTAGTTAACCGAAGCACCGTGGGAGCATCATTACTGGGGTTCTTTGACTAACGGCTAACTGTTTGCGTTAGTCTGATTGAATTCGGAATGTGATGTAATTAATTGAGATTAAGTTTAGTTGAAGTGGTTTGGTTAATCGAGGCTAAGTTAAAAGTTGGGTTAACTTAACGGGGAAAAGAAACAAAGTTGACTAGAACAATAGATAGTTACTTTGTTAATCTGCTGGAAGAAAAAGTAGAAGGAAGAAAGGCAGAGAAAGACCAAGATTGACCTACTTTTTTTTAAATACAATATAGTCTGCGTTACGGCGTTACGGCATTCTCTTCAACCCTGCAACTCCTCGCTACCTCAAAGAGCGATTTAGCTACGAAACTTCTATTCGATGCTCTCAGAACTTTCTCCTTACCGTGCCTCTCTCTAACTCCAAATTCTATGTCTATTCTTATACTGTCCAGGCTATTAAGTTGTGGAATTCGTTACCGATGACTTATGACTGGCAAAATCTCTGTCAATCTTTAAATGTTTGCTTAAGGAACACTATCTGTCATCTTGTAATAATTAGCTTTATTATAGTATTAGGGATGATCAAATAAATGAAAAATTACAACTACTAATTTTATTTAATCACAATAGGTAAAGTTACAAATAATTGCAAGACGAACGAAAATATGGAGAAAACACTTTCTAATCTTAAAATTAGGCGCGAAAGGATAAGCTCAGAGCAATACGACCGTCCTATGCCAAGTGCCCGGTAAGAATGGCTCATGAGACTGAGCTCCGGCGCTCACCACTGACATAACGGCGACGGAAGTCAATTGACGATCTCTAAAATCAACGCAGTGGTGTTGCAAGTCTTGTTTATTCCTAACAATAGTTTATTTATTTTCACCTCAGCACCTCAAACAGGCAGGTTTTGCTACTAAAAAACAGTGAGCAAAATCCGATTTTGCTCACTGCGTGAGACAAAGTAGCTTTTTAATTATTTTTTTTAAAAGTCAAAGACAATGATGGGTCTGCTTACTGAATTCGAAAGATTTGAACTTCAGTTTGATCTGTCACTTTCATTTCGATACGAAAAGAGCGAGAGATAAGATCAAATCGATTTGAATTTCGATTTCAAATTCTATCCTAGTAGACCTAAAAATAAACGAACGATTGAACGTTCGGATACTCATAATAAGTTCTTAACCTTAAAATTGTAATTCGTCTGTTAAGGTTTTAAATTAAATTATTGTAGGTACTTTTTTAATAATCGGATTATATTTTTATATAATCAAATTAATAGTAAAAATGTTGTTGAAAACAAAGTTAAAACATGTATCTATATAATTATTAATAATTTTAACAATCTTGAACATCGTGATAAATACAGCGGATGCAGCATCGGAACGCAGCGGGTGTAGTATCGGAACGCATCTTTAAAAAATAGCGGGATTCAAATTTTAATTATTTTCTTCTGTTTCTCTAGCTACAGAGTTCGATATCTATGAGTTTGGTACACGATCAGAGGCAATTTGGAAATTATTAGAATAGTAATAAGTACTTATTTAATACATTTTTGAATATAATATGAGTGAATTGAGTGAGTCCAGTGACGAATTCAACAATTGAACACCAGACGAATTAATGGAGTAATACATAATGCAGAGTAAGTTTCTTACTTGAAAAGTCTCGCGAAAAATATTTAAAAGCTTATGATATTTTTAAACAATGCAAACACTTTTTCGGAGACTGTATCTATTGTTATATGAAGTATTTACTCAATGTTGAAAACCACAACAAAGACAAAAAGACGACGTTCATATACCTTTAATAATTTATTATGTTCTCGCTGCTGAGGTGAAAAATTGTATGTGTCACACGAGACCAAAGTTTTTTTGCATCTCGTGTATTTGAATCACTCGCGCACTCAGGATTCTAACTTAGAATCACTCGCTAAACGCTCGTGATTCAATTATAGAATCCTTCGCTAACTCGTGATTCAAAATCAGCACTCGCAGTAAAAAACAACTTTGCTCTCTTGTTGCACAAATAACTATTATATATTTGTTTTCACCTCAGCACCTCAAACAGGCAGGTTTTGCTACTAAAAAACAGTGAGCAAATCCGATTTTGCTCACTGCGTGAGACAAAGTAGCTTTTTAATTATTTTTTTTAAAGTCAAGGACAATGATGGGTCTGCTCACTGAATTCGAAAGATTTGAACTTCAGTTTGAACTTCAGTTTGATTTGTCACTTTTATTTCGATACGAAAAGAGCGAGAGATAAGATCAAATCGATTCGAATTTCGATTTCAAATTTTATGCCTAGTAGACCTAAAAAATAAACGAACGATTGTACGTTCGGATACTCATAATAAGTTCTTAACCTTAAAATTGTAATTCGTCTGTTAAGGTTTTAAATTTAATTATTGTACTTTTTTAATAATTGGTTTATATTTTTATACAATCAAATAGTAAAAATGTTGATGACAAAATTCAAAGTTTAACATGTATCTATATAATTATTAATAATTTTAACAATCTTGAACATCGTGATAAATACAGCGGATGCAGTATCGGATCGCAGCGGGTGTAGTATCGGAACGCATCTTTAAAAAAATAGCGGGATTCAAATTTTAATTATTTTCTTCTTTTTCGCTAGCTACAGAGTTCGATATTTAAGAGTTTGGTACACGATCAGAGGCAATTTGGAAATTATATGAATAGTAATAAGTACTTATTTAATAAATTTTTGAAATGAGTGACTCCAGTGACGAAGTCAACAATTGAACTCCAAACGAATTAATGCAGTAATACATAATGCAGAGTTAAGTTTCTTACTTGAAAAGTCTGGCGAAAAATATTTAAAAGCTTATGATATTTTTAAACAATGGAAACACATTTTCGGAGACTGTACCTATTGTTATACATAATATGGAGTATTTACTCAATGTTGAAAACCACAACAAAGACAAAAAGACGACGTCGTTCATTATACCTTTAATAATTTATCATGTTCTCGCTGCTGAGGTGAAAAGTTGTATGTGTCACACGAGACCAAAGTTTTTTGCATCTCGTGTATTTGAATCACTCGCGCACTCAGGATTCTAACTTGGAATCACTCGCTAACGCTCGTGATTCAATTATAGAATCCTTCGCTGACTCGTGATTCAAAATCAACACTCGCAGTAAAAACCAACTTTGCTCTCTTGTTGCACAATGGCTGTTTATCCCACTGCCTATATTTATTTTAGACGTGTATTATAATATGTACGATATATGTACGAGTAGATGTAATTTTTTGTTGCGTTTTTATGTTCTGATCCACTGTTGATGCACCACCTGCTGTAAACTAGTCCTTCCTTCTTAAAAAAATAAATAAAAAAATATATATTAGGCGACAATCTTACACAAATCGACCTAGTCCCAAACTAAGCAAAGCTTGTACTATGGGTACTAGACGACGATAAACATACTTATATAGATAAATAAAAACTCAGGAACAAATATTCGTGCTCATCACACAAATAAATGCCCTTACCGGGATTCGAACCCAGGACCTCTTGCTTCGTAGGCAGGGTCACTACCAACTAGGCTAAAGCGGTCGTTCTTTCAGTTAAAGGGTTGCCTGGTTGAGATCGCTCTTAAGCGATAAGGCCGCCTATTGCTTACCTTGTAACTTTCTCTCTGTGTACTTGTTTTCTGTATCGCTTACTATTTATGGTGTAGGTACAATAAAGAGTCATAGTATTGTATTGTATATTATGTAGTCTTGCGTTTGGCTACAATCATGTCACGTCTGATGGAAAGGCCTACGACGAAGCACGCTTGCTTAGTACTAGGGGCGTTCAATAAAAAGTGAGAATGAGTATGTTATAAACAACTTTTACTAAATGTAATTTTATTTTTCGACATAGTCACCTTTTAGCATAATACACTTATTAAATCTTTTTTCTAAACTTAAAATTTCATTTTTAAAAAAGGTCCCATCTTGAGTACTTAAAAAATCTTGTACTGCAGCGACTACCGCGTCGTCGTCTTCAAATTTCTGGCCTCTCGGGTATTGTTTCAATCTCGGAAATAGGTAGAAATCACTGGGAGCGAGATCTGGTGAATACAGAGGATGCTTAAGGATATTGAACCCAGCATCACGAATTGCAGCCATTGCAACGATGGACTTGTGTGCCGGGGCATTGTCCTGGTGGAACAGCACAACTTTCGAGTGTTTACATCGCCGTTTTTCGCGGATCTCATTGCGCAATGTTGCTATTTGTTTGGCGTATAAAGTGCCCGTAATAGTGGCTCCATGTTTGAGATACTCAATCATTAATACCCCTTTACCATCCCAAAAAACAGAGCCCATGACCTTACCGGCAGTTGGGCCCACCTTGAATTTCTTCGGAGTTGGAGATGATGGCCTTTTCCATGTCATGGACTGCAGTTTCGTTTCAGGGTCGTAATGATGGAGCCATGTCTCGTCCATTGTTATAAATCGCGCCAAAAAAAGTTCCCGGTCTTGCTGTATCAGGTCCAAAGCTTCTTGACAAATCTCGACTCTAGTTTGTTTTTGCATGTCAGTAAGCATTCTTGGTACCCAACGCGCAGATACCTTTTTCATACCCAAGCGTTCATGTAAAATAGTATGCACGCTCCCCGTTGAAATCTTTACATTTTCAGCAATAAAACGAACCGTGACACGACGATCCGCCAAAACTGAGTTTTCAACTTTTTTCACAATTTCTTCAGTTATTGCTGTAGTTACGTCCGGAGCGGGGGTCGTCCATGGTCGATGTTCTTCCATGTCTAAATTCGGCGCACCAACGTGCGACTGTCGAATACGGAGGAGCATTAGACCCTAAAGTGTCCCGCAAATCTAAATTGACTTGGTCCGTAGAAAAAATTTTCAAACACAAGTATTTGATAACGGCGCGCAGTTAAATTTTCTCCATTTTCGCTAACGTACTCAATAGCATTGCAAAGAAATTACCGTATGTTTTTTTAAACACAAGACAGTTAGTTTTTTTTTTCATAGCAATCAGCTAGATAGATTAGCTTTACCGGCCAGTATTTAATTTCCTAATATTGAAAGAGTTTGCATCTCATTCTCACTTTATATTGAACGCCCCTCGTATATGCTCATTCACCCTAGACTTAAATGTAGGGGAATAATCACCAGCAGACCAGATGGCCTAGTGGTTAGAGAACCTGACTACGAAGCTTGAGGTCCCGGGTTCGATTCCCGTGTCGGGGCAGATATTTGTATGAAAAATACGAATGTTTGTTCTCTGGTCTTGGGTGTTTAATATGTATCTATCTATATAAGTATGTTTATTCGTTGCCTAGTACCCATAACACAAGCTTTACTTAGCTTACTTTGGGACTAGGTCAATTGGTGTGAATTGTCCCGTGATATTTATTTATTTTATTAATATTTATAATCAGGAAGAAGGCAGTTGAGTGCGGTGTTGCGCGAGTCCTCAAGCAGTGCAAACCGTACAACAAATACGGGGCACTGTAACCGGCACGCGAGGCACAACTGCTCAGACCCTTCCTACAGAATGGCTTCTATTGGCAACAGGCAGTCTGCCTCAACCTATAGGGTGGTGACCAGCCGCGGCCGAAGCCTACCACCGCAGTTGTATCGCTTGTTTAGCACTACCAGGGGGTCACGTCACGTCACGTCAATTTGAACCCCCTAAAATATTTTGAACCCTGTTTTGACCAGGTGAAGAAGAAAGTGGGTGTCGTGTTGTATCAGGAAGTCAAAAAGTGGCCGAAGTTGCGCGAAGTGACGGTTCATCATCACCATCCCAGCCTATACGTCCCACTGCAGGGCACAGACCTCCTCTCAGAATGAGAGGGCTTGGGCCGTAGTTCCCACGCGGGCTCAGTGCGGATTGGGAACTTCACGCACACCACTGAATTTCTTCGCAGGTGTTTTCTCACGATGTTTCCCTTCACCGTTAAGCTCATTGTAAATTTAAAATGTAATTCCGCACATAAATTCCGAAAAATTCAAGAGGTGCGAGCCGGGATTTGAACCCACGACCTTCAGCTTGAGAGGCCATAGGTCAAATCACTAAGCCACTACGTCTATAGTTTATATTTTACTTTTCTTTATTAATGGTACATATAGGTTATTAAATGTTAGTGTTTTTCTATATTTTATCAGTTACCAAATATATCCAAGGAGAATTTCGCACACAAATTTCAAAAAACTCGGTTCGAGCCCGGGTTCGAACCTACGACCCTCTGCTTGAAAGGCCATAGCTCAAACCACTAGGCCACCACGTCTACGATAACTATAGATAATTAAGATAAAATCAAACAGCTAGTAACAACGAAAGTAACGCACAATCTCAAGTCTCAAAGTCTCAGGCTTTATTGAGTGGGATTTTCCTAATCGCCTTCCCCCACCTCGGTTAAGCCGCACTTAATTTTTCCTCATCATTTATCTAAGCAATAGAATTAAAGTGTCCTGTAACAAATTGCCGGACGTTAGCCTTAAGTCCGCCTAATGGGACAGTTGACTAAGTAATGCCCTTTTTTTCCTTCAAGATGGATGCCACCCTTTTTTCCTGTCAGCGGGAGATAAAGTTAATTTTCTGTATTTTAACGCTATTTCTTAAGGTAACTTTTGACCTAGGCACAGATTACTTAATAGTTACTTCGTAACAGATACTGCATCCCGTACAAAATCTTGGTACTTACCGCGATTGTAGCCACAGATTATACTACTCCGTCTCCTTAAGAATGTGTGCGTGCCGACAGTGACAAGGGCTGGCAGTTTGGATTATTTTTTTTTCTCTACATGTTGTTTTACCATTTTGTCGGGATAATTGCTATATATTATATCCATGCAAACTTTCTAGCACTAATATTCCCTAAGCTAAGCCACGGACGGACAAAGGGACAGACGGTCATGGCGAAACTATAAAGGTTCCGTTTTTGCCATTTTAGCTCTGGAATCCTAACAAAAAAGGATATTTATTGTAATGCGCAGAACACATTGCCATGCTCACAGTACCCTAACTAATATACTAGATACGACGGTCAACTTTTGAACTTCGCATCGTGCCATCCCGCTCACGCTTATAGCTTTTTATAGAAGAGTAAGAGGGACAGCACGATACGAACTTCCAAATTGTTATATTAGCTATTAATTCTAGCATAGTCATATTAAAGTTTGCCCCTGTTTCACCATTTTCACTTCTAAAAGTCCAGGCGGCATATTTTTCCGTAGAACACGAATGAACGTGCGTCGGCGCGCGCTTGTGACAACCTACTGAAATTTCGATCGTAGCAGATGGTCCCCGCGGTAGGTAAATATCGCGCGTAAGTACATGGCATGCATGAGGCCTGACCTAGGTTTCAATCTGTTAGTTTCCAAATTCAAATTTATTTCCCTTAACTAACACAGCTAAAGAACTGAAACAATTACATTGCTCACCCGCGACCTTACGATAGTTACGTTTATGTAAGAAATGCGTGTTCATGCAGTTCCTCCACCTCCACACTGTACGAACACACACAAATCACACAAACCCAACTATCACCACTACCAAACTACACTGTTTCTACTCTATTTTGTTTTGTTTTGAGTTCGAAACGCGTCAGTGTAGTTTGATGGTGGTGATAGTTGGGTTTGTGTGATTTGTGTGTGTTCGTACAGTGTGGAGGTGGAAGAACTGCATGAACACGCATTTCTTAAGCCTGGCACACACGTTACAAGAAATCGTTACGATCGCACTGTACCGCTTAAACTGCACCGATAATCGAAACGTATGTGTGATGAAAACTTTACAGTTTTTACGATTTTGTAAAACTGTACCGTCGAACGGAACAGAATGAAAATTTGAATAGATAAAACGGAATCGGAGTAAACTATGCCGATAATTGTAACGTGTGTGCGGGCGCTCAGTTTTCTTGTGGATCGCGTATCTAATGGTCGTACGTACGTGCTTACAAAATGGCTCACCTCGAGTGGCTCGAAGAGTTTATTGTCACTATCCATTCTCAAAAAATTATGCCAGTCCTTTGGAAACGTCTTTAATTCCTTTAACAAATTTATATGAGAATGAACTTTTCTTTTCATTAGCCAGTCTTTGCACCAGGTCTCATGATTTTTCAGCTTCCTGGTTTTTTCTGCCTCTTGTTTTTTTTTATCAACAATAATGCAGCAATAGCTAATACATCTTCTGTCGATGCCATCGCGGAACGAAATGAATAAACTGCGCAGTTTTACTGTTTTTACTTGTACGTGTATGGTCTGTAGGGACGTACGACTTATCCGTACAGTTCAACTGCACAGTTTTATCGTACAGATGAAACTGAAGGTGTGTGGCCAGCATTACATAAACGTAGCTATCACGAGGTCGCGGGTGAGCAAAGTAATTGTTTCAGTTCATTAATATGGGCCTCCGCAAAGTAACGCCTGATTCAATAAATTATTTAAAACAGCTACTTAACATACGTAAGTAGGTTATCATTGCTGTGGGTTCAAAACCCGGCTCGCACTTCTGAGTTTTTCGGAATTTATGTCCGAAATTAATTTGAAATTTACCACGAGCTATTTAGAACATCGTGAGGAAACCTGCATACACCTGCGAATAAATTCAATGGTGTTTGTGAAGTTCCCAATCCGCCCTGGGCCCGCGTGGGAACTGTGGCTCAAGCCCTCTCATTCTGAGAGGAGGCTGTGCCCTGCAGTGGGACGTATGCAGGTGTTACAAAATAAGCCCTAAAGCCTGAAACCCCATGAACAGTAAATAAAACTGTAATTTTGCGCGCTGTTCTTTTTATTGTAAAAAAATATTTTTTTTTATTTTTTTTATTTAGCCTATTTTTGTGTCCCACTGCTGGGCAAAGGCCTCTCCTCTCTTGCTCCACTCCTGCCTATCAAAGGCGAGCTCCCGCCATCCCAAAAAAAATATTATACTAATTTAATTCTTTACTGGAGTACTTCCATACCCTTCAGTTATTACCGGTAATTTTGTAACAGCCTGTATAGGCTGGGATGATGATGAGGTTATCATTGAGTCTTGGGACATCCTGTAGATGTAATATCAACTGAGTGATCAAAACAACGTCTCCTACCCGTTGTCCTCCACATCACACTTGTCCCCTACACTGCGTCGTATATTAGGTTTGCTGCGAGTCAAAATTCCACACTCAAGATCTAACGTTACCAAGACTTTACTTTGACTAGGGAGGGGACACCGACGATGAATAATACTATCGATAAGATACCATTTTCATAAAATCTGTACACAGATAGAGCACACAAAACGCTTAGTTTCTCGGGCTACTTTTTGCAAGTTTAGGTATTAATGTTAGATAAAAATGGTATAATAGTGACAGGTTGCTAGAGTCTGTCAAGCGAGTCGTGTCCCTTGAAAACAGGTGGCATTCTCAAAAATCTTTCGGTGATCTTTCAATGACATTATCCGTCGCTCTCTTGCCACCGTCAATGTGCCTGCGTTACTGGAGCCATCGGGCATCGCCAGAGATGATGGCAAG
This sequence comes from Archips crataeganus, assembly GCA_947859365.1. Lineage (NCBI taxonomy): Eukaryota > Metazoa > Arthropoda > Insecta > Lepidoptera > Tortricidae > Archips > Archips crataeganus. The sequence goes on along the minus strand of OX402071.1, from coordinate 1,061,711 downwards.
AGACCAGACGGAATGTCATTGATTCCGTGGAAATTGGGTCGTGTGCTAGTGTGGGACGCTACTTGTGTAGACACACTGGCTCCGTCCCACATCCGCGGAACAGCAAATCAAGCTGATGCAGCAGCAGAAGCGGCAGAAAAGCTTAAGAAAAATAAATACAAAGGTCTTGGCTCTGAATACAACTTTGTTCCATTCGGGGTTGAGACCTTTGGTCCGTGGGGCTCCAGCGCAAAAAGTCTTTACAAAGATATTTGTAAACGGCTTTGTGACACTACAGGAGACCAAAGAGCTGGCAGCTACCTCGCACAACGTATCAGCATTGCTATACAGCGAGGTAATGCTGCCAGTGTCTTTGTGACACTACAGGAGACCAAAGAGCTGGCAGCTACCTCGCACAACGTATCAGCATTGCTATACAGCGAGGTAATGCTGCCAGTGTCTTTGTGACACTACAGGAGACCAAAGAGCTGGCAGCTACCTCGCACAACGTATCAGCATTGCTATACAGCGAGGTAATGCTGCCAGTGTCTTTGTGACACTACAGGAGACCAAAGAGCTGGCAGCTACCTCGCACAACGTATCAGCATTGCTATACAGCGAGGTAATGCTGCCAGTGTCTTTGTGACACTACAGGAGACCAAAGAGCTGGCAGCTACCTCGCACAACGTATCAGCATTGCTATACAGCGAGGTAATGCTGCCAGTGTCTTTGGGTCCATGCCGCGGGGGGGGAACCTTTTGTTAATTTTATTTAGTTTTAGTTTAAGTTAGTTTTATTTTATTTATTATTGTTATTATTGTTATTGTTTCTTAATATTTGTAGTTTATTTCATTATTAAACACGAATTTACAAAAAAAAAATCTTTTATATTTCAACATTAATAACACTTTGAAAACTATGATTTATACTGCCTTTTTAACTAATTACTGCTACATAAATTCGAGTATCAATCACAGTTTTCAGTATTATTAGTGTTGAAATATGAAAGATTTTTGTAAATGCCGCCGACTCTAGCCTATCGCCTACAATATACCTTAACCTTAGTGGCTTCTTACGACATCCACGGAAGAATAGAAAGGTATAATTCTAAACTTGACTTGGACTTCGGTCCCCAGGCATAACGTTTGCCTGGAGAGAGATCTCTCTATTGCAACTACCCCCAAAAATACAGTACACAAATGAAGCTACTTAGGCCAAGGGTGAATGTTCCCAATCCACACTGGGCCCGCGTGGGAACTATGGCCCAAGCCCTCTCATTCTGAGAGGAGGCCTGTGCCCTGTGGGACGTATATATAGGCTGGGATGATTATGATGAATTTTAAACCCGACACAACACGGGTAACAACGTAGAAGATATACCACGTGGAACAAAGTGAAGAGTTTTTAAAAAACGGGGAACTGCTCACCCTAGAGCTTCATTTTTTCTTAATAAACCATGTTAATATTCTTTATCGTTTACGAGTTAAAGTATGTTAAAGTTTAGCACAAAAATCCGCCTGTTTCAACCCTAGCAAGTTGATTGGGCAAGGAAGAAGTGAAGTGAATGTCATTGTGTCATGTGCAATTGTAAATACATCTGAAAACTGGAAAGATTACCTCTTACGTTTTGGCGAAGCAAGCTTACACCTAAGGATTGCCATAGCTCATCTAACCATGTAACTTAATAATGAATATGTTCCATGGAGCCACATACAAGCACTCATGTCAAGTCGCCTTGTAGCCCTTGACAAATGCCCCGGTGTGAGACCAATCGGTATTGGTGAATGCCTTCGGAGAATCCTATCCAAATGTATGATTGAAGCCACCGGCTCCGAGGTTACCGAAGCATGCTCCAACTCGCAACTCTGCAGCGGATTAAGCAGCGGCATCGAAGGTGCTATACATGCAATGAGCGATCTATTTGAAAAAGAATGCCAACCCGGCTCAAACTGGGGACTACTTCTTGTTGACGCAAATAATGCTTTTAACTCTGTTAATAGACAACTTGCCCTTTGGCAAGCAAGATTATACTGGCCACACTGCGCTCGCTTTCTTTATAATACCTATAATGGTCACGCAGAGCTCGTCATTCGCGATTCTGACATGAGAATTTATAGCAAAGAAGGTGTTACTCAAGGAGATCCACTAGCTATGCCTTTATATGCCCTTGCTACTTTACCTTTAATAAATAAACTCAAAGATGACCATAATACCACTCAATGTTGGTATGCGGATGACTCTTCTGCCCAAGGAAATCTTAATAACCTGTATCAATGGTGGGAAAAGATAAGTAGCATAGGGCCTGCCTACGGATATTTCCCCCAAGGCAAAAAATCATTCTTAATAGTATCTGAGACAGACAAACAGAAAGCAACTCATATATTCAAGAATACTAATGTTACAATTGTAACTGGATCTCGCTATTTGGGAAGCTACATCGGAGAAGGCAAAGAGAATTTAAAAAAAAGAACGTACATAAATGGGTTTCCACTTTAGAAAAATTATCTCTTATTATGTAAAGATTCACCACAAGCTGCCTATACTGCCTTAACCAAAGCTGCACAATTTCAATGGTCATTTTTGTTACGAGTCCTAAAAGATGCCGCAGAATACTTTGGTCCTTTAACAAATACCTTACGCACAACTTTTTTGCCGACCCTACTAGGGGGTGATGTGTCATCATTAGAAGCTGACTTATTTTCTTTACCAATACATAAAGGAGGATTAGCAATATCTGATGGTGCCACCACTTCAAATTTATACTATGATACATCCAAAAAAGGCTGCACAGTTCTTTCTTCCTCGTTAATTGAAATGAAACATATGGAACTTGCAGAACATCATAATTCCCTCATGGATGCACGTAAAGAATACCATAAACAGAAAGAAACTCGTGATGACAATCTTATGGATTCTATCTTAACCAAGCTCCCTCCCATCAAAAGAAGAGCCATTGAAAGATCAATTGCGACCATAATGAAAACAAAATCCTCCAATTGGTTATCCGTTATACCCACAAGAAAAGATCATTTTGACCTTTCTCCATATGAATTCCGTGATGCCCTTTCAATACGCTACCATCGAACACCAATCTCTATGCCAAAATCTTGTGATGGATGCGGCAATAACGATTTCAATATTGATCATGCCCTCTGTTGCAAAACTGGCGGTCTAATCACGAGACGTCACAACGAAATAAGAGATCTCTTTTGTGAATTATGTCAACAAGCGTGGGGAAATGTAGTCAAAGAACCAATTATCACTGAAGGTGATAGTGGCCTACGAGGCGATTTAGCTTGCCGCGGCGTGTGGGTTGCCCAGAGGGAGGCGTTATTCGATATCCGTGTCGTAGACACCGACGCTCCTTCTTACATCTCACGCCCTGTTGCTTCTGTCTTAAAATCTGCCGAATCGGAAACGCAAAACAAATATGCCAATGCCTGCGAGCTGCGTCATGCCACATTTACACCCCTTGTCACCTCCGTAGATGGAGTCTTTGCACCACAAATGGCCACCTTTGTGAAACACTTCGGGGAAGCACTTGCATCTCGCTGGGACCGCTCTTTGTCTTGCGTCTTGGGCTGGCTAAGAGCTCGGATAATAACTTGGGCTGGCTAAGAGCTCGGATAATAACTTCTATATTTAGAGCGACTAGCATGTGCATTCGAGGCACCCGACATAAATGGAAGCCAGCAGCGAAGCTGTTTGGCTTTGATGATGGTGCTGCCCTACCACACTCCAACTGACAGACTGACTTGACATTTTTTTTATAGTTATTAGTTTCCATTTTTATCTGTTATTACTTCCTAATGTATATTTCTAATTTATATAGAATATGTGTAAATAAAACTATGCTATATCATATTATTGTAAATAGTAACTTTATTGAGGCTGGGTTGTCACCTATCGTAAAAAGTTTAATTTTTGATGTAATTTTGTTATACTTAACCTAGCTTTAAAATGATAACAAATTGATTTACAATTAATTACATAACACTTTCAGCAAAGATCATAGTAAAGTGCCACCATGTATCTGTATCTAATAATTTTACTAAATTTCTGCAATGGCGCCAAACTTCAGCGTAAGCCAAATTTAAAAACAAACATGTTTTTACCTAAAGATCATTAAATTTCATATTTTCATTGTTTTCACCTTCACCTTGTGTTTATTACATGTTCGAAAAAAACTTCATAATTTTACGAAATTGCATATTTATTTGCTGGCATGTTGAGACTTTTAGCTACAAAATGAAGGGTACACTTTCGTATCGACACAAAATAAGTTAGAAAAACTAATTAAAAAATTTAGTTAAAATCATTTTCTAGTTTAAACTAACAGATAAAAGCATTTGGGTAATTCAGTAAAAGTTATAAAGAGGATAGAAACGATTAAAATTAATGTAATATTTATCACCTAGCAACCGTGAAACAATTCGCAATTTTCAGTCTTTCCCGAATTTATTTATTTTCACCCCTTTTTATTTTCTGATTTTATGTTTTATGCAAAGATATCGCATAGACAACCCTCTGCGGACGTTTTGGGAACCCGGAGCCCGCCGCGCGGGCCTGCCCGCAGCGGCGCAGCGCCCGACACCGTTTTGACAAATGTCAAACTATCAAAATATTTCAACAAAATGTTTATTTCCGAACTTTATTCTTCCATTTTATAATTTATATTAGGTACTCATATAAGGAAACTTAACTGCCCAGTGTGTTGTGCTCACGGAATAGAAAAAACTAGGTTGTGCTTGTGTCCCTGGTGCCTGTGTATTTTGTTTGCCCGTACTTTTTGGTGCCTTGTTTTAGTTTTAGCTTTTCATACCTATTTAATTTTACTGTTTTAGACTTAAGTTATTTTATTTTGTGTATTTCTTTTGTAAATGCAAACTGCTACTCAGCCGTGTAATAGCACGTCGACCAATTTCCACTGTCAGGTATGCCGCAAAACTTTCAAAACCATAAGAGGTCGAAATATTCATACAACTAAAGTCCACGGCCATAGTCTAAGCCAAGATGCCATACCTCTTAATAACATCCCAATTACTCCGCTTACCGATCAATCTGCTACTCCGTTCTATCTTCAACTAAGTGAACTTAAAAAAAAAGTCCCTATAGTTAAAAGAATACCCCGGGGGGCCCGGACTATCGCTGCTTCACATCTGGCCCATTTAATTAATAGATGTGTCGATAGCAATACTATCAAAGACTGGCATGATCTTTTGCTTTTTTCTTACATGTCGCTTGACGCACAGGAAGATGGTTCCAACATTTCACTCACCCAAAAAATAAAAAACAACTGTTGTAATAACTGTACTCTTCCATCCATAGTACCAAAACACACCGCTTCGTCTTTTAACCGCAGTAAAACCGTGGAATCTAAAATCAGCGACGGCGATCTGAAAGGCGCCGCTCGTCTGCTTTTCTCAAGCGACGAGCTATCACCGGATACCCCTGACACCCTCTCGGCTCTACAGACGAAACATCCTCCAGGTCCTTCCATTCCCTACTTTTTCGACCCTCCCATGGCAAACCAGGCCTGCCTGCAAATAAAAAAAAGAGACGTGTACGATGTAATTTTATCATTCAAAACTGGTTCTGCTGCAGGCCTGGACGGACTCTCACCCCAACATTTGAAGGACTTAACCAGTCATTTAGTGGGCGATGCAGGCGAGCGTCTAGTTGATTCAATTGTAAAACTAATCAACCATATGTACTCGGGTAATATCAACCCAAACATTGTTCGAATTTTATATGGCGCAAACCTCATTGCCCTTACCAAAAAGGACGGAGGGGTGAGACCGATTGCCGTTGGTTCCACACTTAGACGTCTCGCCTCCAAAATTGCAGTTAGATATATTACCTCTAAATTACAGTCACTTTTCGAACCTATACAACTCGGTTTCGGCATAAAAGGAGGATGCGAGGCAGCCGTCCACGCCTTGCGTACATATCTCTCCAACGAACCATGTGATGCACTGGTCAAAATTGATGTTAAAAATGCTTTCAACTCTATAAATAGAAACACCTTGCTGACAGAAGTCAAAAACAATGTCCCTGAGTTATACAATTACCTTCTCCATTGTTATGCAGATCCCACTAGTCTTGTATACCGTGACAATGTTTTATCTTCAGAAGTGGGCTGTCAGCAAGGCGATCCTCTCGGGCCGGCAATCTTCAGTTTGGCTATTAACCCTGTTATTCAAAATTTAAAATCCAAATTCAATGTCTGGTATCTAGACGACGGAACCTTAGGAGGTGATCTGGATACCTTACTGTCTGACCTTTCAACAATCAGATCCAAATTCCAAGCAATTGGCCTTGAGTTAAATTTTAGCAAGTGTGAACTTTATGTGCAAAATCCTGACTTAAATTTACTAGATTTAAAAACAAAATTTGATGCACTGACGCCAGACATTAAGATAGTAGACAGATTTTCTCTCAGCCTCCTTGGGTCTCCTATTTTCGAAGAATCCTTTCCGAATCACATTTTAGATTCTATTTCTAAATTCAAAAGGTATGAAAGTCGTTTGCTTGAAATTAGTCCTCATTTCGCATTGACAATTTTAAAATTCTGTCTTTTTGTTCCAAAATTTACTTATGTACTTCGCTGCTGTCCATTCACTAAATTCAAAATTTCACTGTCACAAATGGATGACTTAATCAAAGCGAACCTGAAATCAATTCTGAACATTCAGCTAAGCGAAGAATCCTGGACTCAAGCATCCCTTCCCATTCGCTTTGGTGGGATAGGGATTCGCAAAATTTCTTCTATTTCCGCACCAGCTTTTTTGTCCTCCGCCCATAGCTCGGCAGATCTCATAGGTAAAATCCTGAGGGCTTGCCCTTTAAACTATGAGACTGCGGGTTTAACGGAGGCTAAAAATGATTGGTCTATTGCCTGTCCGGGAAAGGATTTCCCAGAAAATTTAAAATTTCAAAGGTCCTGGGACGACATTCAGTCAAATTTGACTTATGAATTCCTTCTGAGCCGCAGCACGGGCTCTCATCGTGCCAGACTATTGGCTTCAGGTACGAAGGAAGCCGGCTGCTGGTTGCACGCCTTTCCATCAGCCAACACTGGTACTTTTCTAGAGCCCGACACTCTCAGAATTTCCATCTGCCTGCGACTTGGAGTAGCAGTTTGCGCACCGCATAAATGCCCCTGCGGCTTTGAGGTCGACGCGCTGGGACACCACGGCCTTTCATGCCAGAAGAGCGCGGGCCGCTCCTCTAGACACTCTGCTCTCAATGACATTATCCGTCGCTCTCTTGCCACCGTCAATGTGCCTGCGTTACTGGAGCCATCGGGCATCGCCAGAGATGATGGCAAGAGACCAGACGGAATGTCATTGATTCCGTGGAAATTGGGTCGTGTGCTAGTGTGGGACGCTACTTGTGTAGACACACTGGCTCCGTCCCACGTCCGCGGAACAGCAAATCAAGCTGGTGCAGCAGCAGAAGCGGCAGAAAAGCTTAAGAAAAATAAATACAAAGGTCTTGGCTCTGAATACAACTTTGTTCCATTCGGGGTTGAGACCTTTGGTCCGTGGGGCTCCAGCGCAAAAAGTCTTTACAAAGATATTTGTAAACGGCTTTGTGACACTACAGGAGACCAAAGAGCTGGCAGCTACCTCGCACAACGTATCAGCATTGCTATACAGCGAGGTAATGCTGCCAGTGTCTTTGTGACACTACAGGAGACCAAAGAGCTGGCAGCTACCTCGCACAACGTATCAGCATTGCTATACAGCGAGGTAATGCTGCCAGTGTCTTTGGGTCCATGCCGCGGGGGGAACCTTTTGTTAATTTTATTTAGTTTTAGTTTAAGTTAGTTTTATTTTATTTTATTTATAGTTATAGTATTAATTTATTATTGTTATTTTTCTTAATATTTGTATGTGTTTAATAATAATAAATATTTAACATGTAATATTCCATTCTATCGACATGAATAAGAAATTTTAGGACAACATTAAGGCATTGCTTCAAATCTTAAGCGGAGCGATTTCAAATGCTTGAAATTATATTAAAATTAGCTTTTCTTCACGGTCAACTCCCAAAATTTATCCTGCGGGAAATTAAAAAAATCCCTTTTTACTGCACCTCTATAGTCCTTAAGGAATGTAATGGTTACGGAGATAGGGTCACAGTGAATTGTACAATAAATCCCGTTTTTTCCTTATCCCATGGGATTTTCAGAAAATCCTAAAATAATCGATTTTAGTGACAAGAATTTAGTCAGCAATAAAGCTGTGTTTTGTACGGTGAAACTAAAACCAGCCTCCGGCAGCAGTGTTTCCAGACATCTATGACATCGGGGCTTTCAAGAAAAGGGTTTATATACCTACTTCCTTTAAAGGCCGGCGACATATTGGTGACTCTCTTTGAGTTATTATTTTCCATCAGATGACTCGCTTGCTCGTTTGCCTCCCTCTCATATAAATAGTGCGTGGAGTCCCTCCGTGCGGAAGAAGTGAAACTTCATAATAAAAAATAAAAAACCAGGCGGTCACCCATCCAAGTACTGACCGCGTCCGACGTTGCTTAACTTCGGTGATCGGACGAGAACCGGTGTTTTGTCAAATATCTTGAAAACGGTGCACCCTACGGCAAAATCAATTAAATTTTCATCCCCCCTTTGAAGCCCCCGCGTCCCCCTCATCCCCCCCACCCCCTCGGTGTTTTTGACAAATATCTTGAAAACGGTGCATCTTACGGCAGAATCAATGAAATTTTCATCCCCCCTTAGAAACTCCCGCACCGCACCCCCCTCAAATCCCCCCTCCCCCTCACCTAACCCCTCTCGCAAACGTCTCGTAAACGTCAACATGCGTTGCGTTGCGTATTTAACGCAACGAATTTAACGCAGCGCTTGTTGGAAGTCGCATTAGAAGTTTCACTTCAAAAGAAAAGTAACAGAGTGTTTTGCGCAAAATTTGAAAATGATCCAGGCCCCTAAATCTGCCGCTGTTCTGCCCCGCTATTCCACGCTCCACGCCCGCAGCCCCAACCGTTTGCTCGGCAAACCGCATTTTGTGGAAAGTCGCGCGCACCCGAAATTAGATTTGCTTTGTGAGCTGTAATTCTGATTAAAACCATTTTCTGGTAGATTCTACCGTCAATGCGGAATAATCCGTTTGGTTACGGCTTAACGTTTGATGGTTTAGCTGGTGCCGGTGTTACATACAAACAGATGTGGACGTCAAGCTTTGGGTGAGATTTACCTGCCACCCTTAACAGTAAAGAAATAAAATTCAAGGTATTTTTATGTAACAATTAAAGTTCATTAATTTTTGTAGGCAATTTGTTTGCGAAAAATAAAGTGGATACTTGGGCAGTTACAGTGACAAATTAAAACGTTTGTTTTGTTTTTTTTTAGTAACATGAGGTAGCATAGTGAACGGTTGCGATACTCTTATTGAGTTGTTAACGCGTTAGTGTAGTTTGGTGGTGGTGATAGTTGGGTATGTGTGATTTGTGTGTATTCGTACAGTGTGCAGGTGGATTAACTGCTTGACATATACACATATTCTCTTTATTATTGTTTCTGTGTTTATATCTTAGCAAAGTAAACGTTTGTAAGGCAGTCGGAACAGATCAGATCACAAGCATTACGTTGCCACTGACTTAATCGTCAATTAAACTTGCTTAGGTAACTACATTGCGCTACTAATGATTTACTTAGGGTGAGGGTCCACTGGTGCGTTGCGTAGCGTCGCGTCGTCGCAAGGAATCAACGCGTTGTATGGCACACCTGCGCTGCGTCGACGCACGACGAAACTGTACTGTTCGAGACAGCGCAGTCAACCTTATTTTCAACCGACGAAAACAAAAGGAGGAGGATCTCAATTCGACGTGTATATATATATTTTATGTATGATCGCGCATAACTTTTTACAGAGTAGTCTGATTTTGATGATTCTTTTTTTATTGGAAAGCGTATACCCCGAAGGTGGTCACATTTAAATTTGGAAACAATATTCCTACCCTAAGGGTAGAAAAACAGGGGATGATTGATTGTTCAGTTACTGATTGTACTATATGACCACGCATAACTTATTACAGAGTAGTCGGATTTTGATGATTCTTTTTTTATTGGAAATCGTATACCCCAAGGATGGTCCCATTTAAATTTGGAAATAATATTCCTATCCTAAGGGTAGGAAAACAGGGGATGATTGACTTTTTTACAGAGTAGTCTGATTTTCATAATTCTTTTTTATTGGATAGATAGGGTACACCTTGAAGTTGGTATTATAAATTTGGAAAAAAAATTACCCCAAGGATGGAAAAAAAGTATAAAATAAAAACTTTTTAACAAATAATTAAACCGCCGAAAAAACTGAAAAGTAAAAAATAATACCTTTTTTGTTTGACCTTAATCTAGGTACCAGTTTGAAGTCGGTGCCTCAGCACGAGCCAGGAGGAGTGATAGAAGCCAATCAGGTAGACGATTATAGGTCCACTCCTCCTGGCTAGTGCTGAGGCACCGACTTCAAACTGGTACCTAGATTAAGGTCAAACAAAAAAGGTATTATTTTTTGCTTTTTAGTTTTTTCGGCAGTTTAATTTTTTGTTAAAAAGTTTTTAACCATTTTCTCGGGTACGTCGGGGCTGAATATTGTACTACATGTATGCAATTTTAAAAATAAATAAATAAATAAATAAATACGTATCAAAATATATAAAGTTTAAAAGTAATAATGGACGAAATACATAATGATCATTTGATATAACTTCAGCAATTTTCTTGGAAATTCTCAACTCTACAGGCTTTTCATAAAATAAACCTAACCTAACCTAATAACCTAATCTGTAGATTACACGATTAAAAACGTTCGTTTACTCAATAGTTTTATGGAAAATTTTAGTATGTATATATGACCATTATGTATTTCGTCCATTATTCGTTTTAAACTTTATATATTTTGATACGTTCCCCATTTTCCCGTAAATAGTGAAAAACCTCTATTTTTTTATTCGAATCACAAATTTTCAGGTTATTTTGAATTATTTATTTATTTTATTTATTTATTGAAATAATAACACAGCATGACAGTTAGACCATGGCGCTGTGAAATTCAAACAATAGTAATAAGCATAATATAAGATAACAACAGCAATATACAACAACAACAACAATAAGATTACAAATAATATTAAAAATTCACAAATAGTTTACTGAAGACGGACGGTCATCCTTCGCCTCACAGAATCTCATACACTCATCACATACAATGCTCCAGTCACTCGCAAAAATGTCACAGACAGGTGTTAATGCAAGAAGCTCATTAATGTTGTGCAAAGCGCGAACAAGAGGTGAACTCTTGTACGACACCGTGCGCGCCTTAGGAACCGCCAGTAGGTCACGGTTGCGGGGCCGAAAATTGAACCTAGATTGGGACGGTGGAGGCGCGAAAAGGCGCACGAGTTGTGCTACCAGCTCTGGGCAGTCAGAATCCCCACGCAATATACGACACGCGCTGGACAAGAGCCCATAATTTCGTCTCGCTTCCAAAGACCTAAACCCCAAGGTGCCCAGTAGGAACTTTGTTGGGTAAAGGTAAGGATAGTACCCATAGCTTTTTTTATATAAAAATCGCAAAAACGCCTTCTGGACTTTCTCGAGGAGTAAAGAGTAATAGACCTCATGAGGATTCCACACGATAGACGCTGGCTCAAGTTTGCTCCTGACAAGAGCAGTGTAAACAAGCTTAATAACCTTAGGATTGTCAAAGTCACGGGCGTTGCGAATAACAAAACCCAACCTTCGGAAGCAATCAGAAGCTAGAGTCTTCATATGAGTATGGAAGTTGAGACGTGCATCGAAAATTACACCTAAGTCCTTAATCGTGTCAACGCGTGCAATGGTCTCCGTTCCAAGCAAGTAGTCTGCTGATAAGGAACTATGAGCGCGGCCAAAAGACATAACCGAACACTTTGCTATATTAAAGAGAAGTTTATTGCTAATGCTCCATTGATATACTCGGTTGATGTCCTCCTGAAGCGATTCGCAGTCAGAGAGCTGCTGTACGCCATAAACGAGCTTCAGGTCATCAGCATAAAGCAGGCACCTAGCATATTTAGGGACGGAAGCCAAGTCGTTTATCATGATTCCGAAAAGAAATGGACCCAGAATCGAACCCTGGCTGACTCCCGAACGGGTGTGATAGGAATTAGAAACAAAGCATCCGTGCTGCACGTACTGCTGCCTGTCTCGCAGATAATTAGCAAAAAACCGAAGCAGTTTAGGCGAGAAGCCAATTTTGCATAACTTGCTTAATAGTATGTCGTTATCTACGCGATCAAAGGCTTTTTTAAAGTCAAAGTACAGCACGTCAACCTGAATACCCTGGTCCAAATGTTCAGAAATGGAGTCCACCAGGGTCAAAAGATTAGTTTCCACTGAACGCCTCGGCCTAAAACCATGCTGTGAGTCACACAGATATGGTTTGATTTGTGAAGCTACACGTTTGTTCACGATGGACTCAAACAACTTGGCAACCGAGGAGAGGATGGCTATGGGACGATGATCTTCAACTCCAGTTCCGTTACTAGACTTAGGAATAGGGCGAACCCGTGTAAGCTTCCAGTGATTTGGGTACTCTCCGGTACTCAGAGCCAAGTTGAAAATATGAGACAATGGCAGTACCAGCCAATCCTTACAGCCCTTCAAGACATAAGCAGGAAGATTGTCTGGACCCAGAGAGCTTTGGGGCTTTAGACGAGCTATGCCAGCCTCCACATCCCGAGGATAGATCGTGTCAATGTGAACATAGTTTGCATTACAAGACATGTCCTCCCGAATAATTTTTGTATGGTCAAGAGACGGTGTGCCAGGAAGAAAGACACTTGAAAAAAAGTCAGCAAAGGCTTGAGCAGCCTCTTTGCCTTCATGCAAAACTCCATTGTATGACACTTGATTCACAAACCCACCCTTTGATTTCAAGCTGTTTATATGTTGCCAAAAAACTCGAGGATTACTAGTAATTTTGCTTTGAATATGACTAATATAATCATCGTAATTACTAGAAGTTTTCAACTTAATATTCGTTCTGAGTTTGGAAAACATTGCGTAAACATCCCTGTTCCCAGAGCGTTTCCACTCGCGATGAAGAAGAGCTTTATTTTTAATATCCTCAATAAGATCCGCTGTAAACCAAACTGGATAGGACCTGCAGGGCTTAAAAGATCTTCTTTTCCTGGGGATACACATGTCAAAAATACCATAAAGTATCTCATAGAATTGATTCACAGCGACATTAACATTACGAGCCTCGAACACGTCTTTCCAGGACACTTCAGTGATCAGTAGGTAAAGAAGCTCGTAGTCACCCTTGCAAAAATTCCAATCACGCTCGACATCAACATTACTAGGTTCAATTTTCGCCGAGCGACGTGCGGCGTTTGCAAGCGGAATGGAAATCTCCAAGGGAGGGTGATAAGCGTCAGGATGCGGAACCAGGCTACCCTCGATACTTTCAATAACCAGAGCTCCACAGGCGCGCCCCCGCACTAACACCACATCTAACACTCCTCCATGCGCATTTAATACATTATTCATCTCCGTTAAATCACACACGGTAGTAAAATAGCAATAATAACTTAAAACAGAAGAAGCAGTATACTTTGGGTTTAAATTTAAGTCCCCGGCAATTATGACAACACCGATAGAGTTAATAAAGGATTCTACTTTTTGAAAAAACCGCATATACACTTTCTCAGAGGAGTTGGGTGGTATGTACACAGTACATAAATAAAACAATGTATCGCCGACCACAAAGGATGTCCACAGGTCTTCCCCATCAGCTGTCTCGAGCTCGCGTCTACGTTGCAGTGTAATACCTGGCCTAGCCGCCACCAGAACGCCTCCTCCCTGTCGACCAGAGGCTCGATCACGGCGCAGGACACTCCAGGCATCTCCCACTAGTTCCACGTCCTCGACAGATACCGACAACCAGGATTCAGTGGCAACAATTACATCACATTCATGGGCTAAAACATTCTGCTTAAAGAATTTTAACCTGGTGTTAAGACCTCTGACATTTTGATAGGCAATGTTGATAGAGGGTTCATTTTTTATTTCATGTAGAATTTTTGTTTTGGACTGTTTGCCTTCGAAAAAACCACATTTTAACCCTTGCATTGTCAGGCCATACTTCCGCTGCCAGACACCTTTCATAGTAAGCAACAGGAACACCAAGCTTAAAAGACTTATATTCGCCTCTCGATTTAACCTCTTCCACGGTACACGTTTTCTGCTCACAAAGCTCTTTCAGGTATGCGTGGACTTCTTCAGCACTAGACACCATGTTCCACAAATGGATGTGCTTTCGCACTTCGACCGCCCTGAGAGCAGTGACGTTTGGACCCCCGGTGCAGCGAGTCGACGTTAGGCGTCTCTGCTTCTTTTTTGCTGGTATCTCCTTCCATCCATCACCCGAACTATCCTCGCCACCATCAGTAGACAACCGGTCGGCAGGTGTATCCGGCACCGTAACATAAACCACGTCCTTATGGTGTTTTTTATCTTGATTGCCCCCCGAGCCGCACGCCTCTCCCCCTCGACCAGTATTCTCAGCTCCAACGCTTTCATTATCATACCCTCGTAACACCTTCGAGAAGGTCGGCGCAGATGCAGTTGCGCAGCGGGACTCCAAAGACCTCTCCAATGCCTCAAGTCTGACGCCGATTGTCTCAACTCGACCCATGGATGCCATAAGCGCGGACTGGTACCGTGACATAGTGGAAACTGCATCCGCCAATTGCTCGGTCAAGAAGGTAATTTGCTCACGAAGTAGCACCATTTCCGAAGTCATAGGCATTGACACAGACGCATCCAATCCATGCGATCGGATGGGGGATTGCGGAGAAACGGGCCGCGACGGGACAAAAGGGCCAGTCGAGGAAGGCTTCCTGAGTGCTACATTTTTTATATTAACTGGGGTACCGACCGGGGTATCACAATTTCGCCCCCCCCTTTTAGCAGCACAAACACATTCCGGACACACCCATACGGCTTTTTCGGATTCCGATAGGACTTTATTGTTGCATTGGTGATGGTATAACTTCCCACACCCCGACACCATGCATAGCAAGTACTCTTCGCCAACAGACAAGTTTAATTGGCACGCGACGCATGCCATACTGTCGTCCAATAACGATACCGACGCCATCTCAGCCACACACTCGAAAACGAAACAATCGAAAACAAAATCACATAAGCGGTCTCCTTAAACGCATACAACAAGTTTCTGAACGTTTAAGTTGTGACGTTTTGCTGCTCTGTGACAGTGACAGCACTGTTGACATATATCTGCCGGTCAGCTGGCTGATGTTATTATACCGCTTATTTCCTGAGCAAATTTTGTGAAATTTTCAGTAAATTCGAAATTTTGGTACGTTCCAAGTGTTATTCAAAATAACGGGCTTAATCATCAGCTTTTTACGGCTCAGTATTGTACTTCAGGAGCTTACCAGAGTCTTGATTATGATCTTCCCCCGTGACTTGAACAATGTACCACAGGTATTTGTGACTTTTATTTCTCACTGAGTTGTTTAAACAATTTTTCCAAGTAACTAGATACGCAAAGCAATAACTACGTGTTCACTCACTAACAGGTAGGTAGAATTATAGCTTATTGAAACGTTATTCGTGTTAATAATGTAATTGCTTTAGCGCAATGTTACAATTGTTACATTATCGTCTATTTTTGTAGTTTATTTGATTTCGCTTTCATGCATTATACAAATATTAAAAATGATGATATTCACAGAAGGACTTTAGTTTGACCTCATCGATCGACGATCGGTTGATTGGTGCAATAGAAACTGTTGATCGACTTCGACCAATCCATTCTACCGTCGATCGATGGCATCGACCGACGACGACGACCGATCGCTTAGTAACGTACCCTAAGGGGCTGTTGCCCCCCGCCCCCCTGGTGGATGGTTTCACCATCCATTGAACAAATTTATTTGACGGATAAATGTGATGCCGTCTCCGTCTATTCGAACAAAACAAACAGAGACGGCATCACATTTATCCGTTAAATAAATTTGTTCAATGGATGATGAAACAGGGGGTAAATCTAGTACAAAGTATTCAACTAATAAACACTTCAATTTCTTAGTTTCACTTAAGCTTTTTACTAGGAACTCTAACGAGCTTTTCGCGCTGCTCTTCCTGATTTCGACGGAAAGCTTCCCTGAGACTATTTTACGCTTGAAAACACCTAAGTGCTCTACTAGTAATTAAGCATAATAATTTGAAGCGTGATTTTGCTATATTTTTACAGTCGGGGTCAAAATTAACACAAACAAATAGAACAAAATTAAATGTTACGTTAAATCAGTGCTGTTCTTAACAATATTAAAAAAATTGGCCAAGGGCGAGTTGGCTCCGTACTTTGCAGATTTTCTATTGTATTATTGACCGTATCAAATTTTTAATTTTAAATTCTTATGTCTTGTTGCCTGAAATAAATGCTTTTTTTTATAAGTCAGAATAATACGCTATTCATTTCGTACTAAATACAAACTGAAATATAGATGCACAGAAAAAACCCCAGAAAAAAGACCAATGCTGGGAATCGAACCCAGGTCCTCAGCATTCCGTGCCGCGTGCCATACCCCTACACCACCACTGGTCTAGAGATTAGACACGAATCTTTCCTATACATCATACATTTCAATCTGCTAAATCATCACCTTATGCAGTGACAAACGCACATCTATGTTACACCCTCATCGAGAGATTTTAACACTCCTTCGGAACTAACCGCTCACCTGGACAAGAGATGGCGCTACTGTGCAACTTTAAACAAGTTAGCTATGAAGTATCTTTTTTTGTACTTATTTTTTCAACTTCATTTTTTTTTTATTACTTTTACGGTCATCCCGTGAAATCATACATTTCGTACTAAATACAAACTGAAATATAGATGCACAGAAAAAACCCCAGAAAAAAGACCAATGCTGGGAATCGAACCCAGGTCCTCAGCATTCCGTGCCGCGTGCCATACCCCTACACCACCACTGGTCTAGAGATTAGACACGAATCTTTCCTATACATCATACATTTCAATCTGCTAAATCATCACCTTATGCAGTGACAAACGCACATCTATGTTACACCCTCATCGAGAGATTTTAACACTCCTTCGGAACTAACCGCTCACCTGGACAAGAGATGGCGCTACTGTGCAACTTTAAACAAGTTAGCTATGAAGTATCTTTTTTTTTGTACTTATTTTTTCAACTTCATTTTTTTTTTTTATTACTTTTACGGTCATCCCGTGAAATCATACATTTCGTACTAAATACAAACTGAAATATAGATGCACAGAAAAAACCCCAGAAAAAAGACCAATGCTGGGAATCGAACCCAGGTCCTCAGCATTCCGTGCCGCGTGCCATACCCCTACACCACCACTGGTCTAGAGATTAGACACGAATCTTTCCTATACATCATACATTTCAATCTGCTAAATCATCACCTTATGCAGTGAAAAACGCACATCTATGTTACACCCTCATCGAGAGATTTTAACACTCCTTCGGAACTAACCGCTCACCTGGACAAGAGATGGCGCTACTGTGCAACTTTAAACAAGTTAGCTATGAAGTATCTTTTTTTTGTACTTATTTTTTCAACTTCATTTTTTTTTTATTACTTTTACGGTCATCCCGTGAAATCATACATTTCGTACTAAATACAAACTGAAATATAGATGCACAGAAAAAACCCCAGAAAAAAGACCAATGCTGGGAATCGAACCCAGGTCCTCAGCATTCCGTGCCGCGTGCCATACCCCTACACCACCACTGGTCTAGAGATTAGACACGAATCTTTCCTATACATCATACATTTCAATCTGCTAAATCATCACCTTATGCAGTGACAAACGCACATCTATGTTACACCCTCATCGAGAGATTTTAACACTCCTTCGGAACTAACCGCTCACCTGGACAAGAGATGGCGCTACTGTGCAACTTTAAACAAGTTAGCTATGAAGTATCTTTTTTTTGTACTTATTTTTTCAACTTCATTTTTTTTATTACTTTTACGGTCATCCCGTGAAATCATACATTTCGTACTAAATACAAACTGAAATATAGATGCACAGAAAAAACCCCAGAAAAAAGAAGAAGTGGTGGTGTAGGGGTATGGCACGCGGCACGGAATGCTGAGGACCTGGGTTCGATTCCCAGCATTGGTCTTTTTTCTGGGGTTTTTTCTGTGCATCTATATTTCAGTTTGTATTTAGTACGAAATGTATGATTTCACGGGATGACCGTAAAAGTAATAAAAAATAATGAAGTTGAAAAAATAAGTACAAAAAAAGATACTTCATAGCTAACTTGTTTAAAGTTGCACAGTAGCGCCATCTCTTGTCCAGGTGAGCGGTTAGTTCCGAAGGAGTGTTAAAATCTCTCGATGAGGGTGTAACATAGATGTGCGTTTGTCACTGCATAAGGTGATGATTTAGCAGATTGAAATGTATGATGTATAGGAAAGATTCGTGTCTAATCTCTAGACCAGTGGTGGTGTAGGGGTATGGCACGCGGCACGGAATGCTGAGGACCTGGGTTCGATTCCCAGCATTGGTCTTTTTTCTGGGGTTTTTTCTGTGCATCTATATTTCAGTTTGTATTTAGTACGAAATGTATGATTTCACGGGATGACCGTAAAAGTAATAAAAAAAAATGAAGTTGAAAAAATAAGTACAAAAAAAAGATACTTCATAGCTAACTTGTTTAATACGCTATTTATAATAATAATATTTTGACTTTTTTTTTTAAATAACCTATACAGTGTCCCACTGTTGAACATAGGCTTCCCACAAGGCTCGCCAAATAGATCCGTCCCGTGCCATCCGCATCCAACGCGAATCCGTAACCTTAACCAGGTCGTCGCTCCATCTTGTTGGAGGTCTACCTACTCTGCGTCTTCCGGTCCGTGGACGCCGCTCCAGAACCTTTTTGCCCCATCGGCCATCAGTTCTACGAGCGATGTGCCCTGCCCACTGCCACTTGAGTCCGGCGATTCTTCAAGCTATGTCGGTGACTTTAGTTCTTGCGCGGATTTCATCACTTCTAATGCGATTCCGCAGAGAACCTCCGAGCATAGCCCTCTCCATCGCCCTCTGAGTGACTTAGAGCTTCCTTATGAGGCCCATCGTTAGCGGCCACGTCTCAGTGCCACAAGTCATCACTGGCAGCACACACTGGTTAAAGACTTTTGACTTGAGACATTGCGGTATATTGGCGTGGCTCATGTAACAAATGTAATTTCGCACATAAATTCCGAAAAACTCAGAGGTGCGAGCCGGGACTCGAACCCATGACCCTCTGCTTGAGAGGCCATAGGTCAAACCACTACTTCAAAAATAATAAATAGTTATAGATAGAGACAATATAATAATAATTAATAATAATTTTATTCATTTTTCAGACATTGTTTACATCCATTTTTTGTTAGTAAAAAGCATACAAATAAAAATTTATCATCTATCTATTCTATCTATTGTCAGTAAAAAAATGTCACAATTTAAAATGAAAATAAAAATAAAAATACATATTAAATCAAAGGACATGTCGCAGCACAGATTACAACTAAAACAAAATAAAAATCCAATACAAAAAATTACAAACTTAAATCATATAAGCCGTTGAAATGGAGGCATAGGTGCGTGCAGAGATAGCCAGTGCCTCATAAAAGGGCCGGACAGTGCATCGGCCACTGCCCTCGGGAGGCTGTTCCCGCTGGCCCGCGCCCGCCGCGCCATGGACGCGCACCTCTTGCGCATTGTGGCGAAGAAACAGTCCACGCGCGCGTCCGCGAACATGCCAGAGGCGCTGCAGCAGCGGGGCAGCCGCAACAGCGATCTGAAGGCATTGTTATATTGAACACGGAGCGCGCTATACGACTTCCCAGTATACCGAACCCACAGGCTGCTCGTGTAAAAAGATGTGCAGTATGCTCGAAACAAAGTTATCTTCGCTGCAACCGAGCAACGAGCAAACCTGTGGGCTATCATATTCGCTCTGACTGATAACGCTCTCCGCTCTCGTTCAATATCCTGGTCATCTCTCAAATCCTCTGTCAACACATGTCCAAGGTAATGAACTAAAACAATTACTTTGCTCACCCGCGACCTTAGAATAGTTACGTTTATGCAAGAAATGTGGGTTCATGCAGTTGTAATGACTGCAATGGGATATACGTAGGACAGACAGGCCGAAGTTTTAATACTAGATTTAAAAAGCATGTTTCGGCATATAGGAATGAGCATCCAGATAGATCGAATTTTGCAAAACATTTGTTGGAATCAAATCATTCATTGTTAGATTCAGATTCTTATGAAGTGTTACATTATTGCGGCAAGGGGTTGCGTCTGGATGCTCTGGAATGCATGGAAATAATTAGGTACAACACTATGGGGTCTATTATTAATGAACAGGTAAATTTAGTATCTTCTCCTTTACTGCGGCTTGGGTCGAATTTGAACAGTTAGTATTAATTAAATATGCCTTATAAATAAATAAACAGAAAATTCAAGGTAGTTTTATAATATTTCAATAAAAGTTATTTTTTGTGGGGTAGTTTGAGAATAAGAAAAATAAAGTGGGTACTTGAGAAGTTACAGTGACAAGTTAAAACATTTGTTTTGGTTTGTTAGTTTAACATTTAGTAGCATAGCATACGGTTGTGGTAACTCTGAAGATGAGCTCTGGTTGAGTTCGAAACGCGTCAGTGTAGCTTGGTGGTGGTGATGGTTGGGTTTATGTGATTTGTGTGTGTTCGTACAGTGTGGAGGTGGAGGAACTGCATGAACGCACATTTCTTGCATAAACGTAACTATTCTAAGGTCGCGGGTGAGCAAAGTAATTGTTTTAGTTCATTAATATGGACCTCCGCAAAGTAACGCCTGATTCAATAAATTACATGTCCAAGGTATTTAAAGCACTGCACCCATCCCAACGGTGCCCCATACAGCCTGACGGAAGGCACATCCTACGAACGCTTCAAGCCCGCTTTGAACATCATAAGTACGCTTTTATTGATATTATACTTTAAGCCGTGACTGGTAGCGAAATTTTCACATACAGGGTTATTTGTAATTCACTAGCATCCTTTTAACCCTAAACTCCTACCACTTAAACAAATGTTTTATTGTTTTACGGCTTTTGTCATAACTTAATATTTTTGTATTTCAAACTAAATACAAACTGAAATATAGATGCACAGAAAAAACCCCAGAAAAAAGACCAATGCTGGGAATCGAACCCAGGTCCTCAGCGTTCCGTGCTGCGTGCTTACCCCTACACCATCACTGGTCTAGAAGTTAGCGACGAATCTTTCCCATACATCGTACACTTCAGTCTGTTATAATCACATTTAGGCAGTGATAAAGCGCATCTATGTTATGCCCTCTACCGAGAGACTTCAACACTCCTTCGGAGCTACCCGCTCACCTGGACCAGGAGATGGCGCTACTAGGCCAACTTTTACAAGTTAAGTATGAAGTATCTTCTTCTATTTATTTTTTATTTTTTCAACTTCATTTTTTATTACTTTTACGGTCATCCCGTGAAACCATATATTTCAAACTAAATACAAACTGAAATATAGATGCACAGGAAAAACCCCAGAAAAAAGACCAATGCTGGGAATCGAACCCAGGTCCCCAAGATACTTCATACTTAACTTGTTAATATTTTTGGTGTAATAACGTTTTAAAAATTTAAGATTTCCTCTTATTTTTACGATACTCTGTGTATTTGTATGGGAAAAAAAGTGCTTCATTTTAAAAAGTCGTAAAACAAAAAACATTTGTTTGAGTGATAGGAATTCAGGGTTAAGAGGATGTCAGTGAATTACAAATAACCCTGTATACTTATAGGCTCGCGGACCTTTTTTTTTTTTAACGAAGTGGAAACACTTTTCGTGTACCCCCGGGCCCGGGGAGACCCAGATGGTTATGTGGGGCTCACTCTCCCATCCTCTTCGCCTGACGGGAAGGGGAGGGGGGAGTATACCCACTAACACCACTCCGACGTTGCCCTCTTGCCGAGGTAGGCGCCGTGGGATCCCAAAGATTCTACCACGATGGGAGACAATATAACCTAGATTAGGTACCATTTAAGATACTTTTCACATCGAAAAACTGCGTAGTTTCCGCGGTAAAGCGTCAAACGAATTCATCGCAGATGGACTCGAAGGCAACAGCTAGTTTTTAATAAAACTAGGATGCTTTGGTACTTAAAGTTTATAGTGTGTTTGTTACTTAAATGTTGGCAAGCTCCGCGGCATTAGGAAAACAAACAAAGACAGATGTCACCCACCAGCGTCATGCAGAGCGAGCGAGCGCATATTTCCGTCCCGTTTATTGCCTCGACCACTTAATAGCAAAACATGGATAGTGCACAGTCGGCTACAAAAGTGTTTAGAACTTAATATTATCCGCAAAAATAATTTCAATTGAACATAAAACTGCCGTGGGATTCACTCATAGTGAAATAAATAAATAATAAATCAAAAATCAAAAACCCGCCTGCAGAAATACTGAAAAGGTGGAAACAAGATAAAAAAATCAATAACAATAAAACGAATTTAAAACACGCCGATGGCAGTCTTGCAAAATTTAATACAACGATAAAATGCAGTCGGGGACATGCATGAAGTGACATTAAGTCCCATGTAGCCACTGACTCCCATGCCTCCGACTGCATCTTATCGTTGCATTAAATTTTGAAAGACTGCCATCGGCGTGTTTTAAATTCGTTTTATTGTTATTGAAGTTTTTATCTTGTTTCCACCTTTTCAGTATTTCTGCAGGCGGGTTTTTTGATTTTTGATTTATTATTTATTGATACCGCAGGCGGGTTTTTAGTTTTTTTAATTACTTTTTTATTTCTTGCTTTTTAGTGTAACCTCCTGAGACCCATATTAAATTATTGAGCAGTATTTACTATTCCAAATTAAATTTCAACACATAACTTGTATATATTTTTGTAATCTCTTTTCAAATCCCTTTATTTTGATACCCTACTCGATAGGTTTGAATAAAAAAATTTTTTTGAAGACTCACAATTTGGCGCCCAAAAATCTACCATTTTGATTTTTCAAGAATTTTATGTGTCCAGTGTTACTCGCGTTATCAAGACGAATCCAATGACGTATCATTTATCAAAATCGGTTCAGCCGTTGTGTAGTTACGATAGGACATAGGGATGGACATACATACATACATACGGGTCAAACACATAACCCTTCCTTCTTCGCAGTCGGGTAAAAATACGGATAACATCGAGTTTAGTTGGATATGTTTCAGGCTAATCCGTAGTCACCACGGAACGGTTTACTAATGTTTCGCAAATTATTTTTCCCAAACAGATTCATTTTGCAACTGTTTATTTTGTCTAAAACTGTAAACTTTCCTGGATTGTTATAAAACAAACCTAACCTACAGAATAGTCCTGAAATATATCCTGAATAGTTTACAGTTTCAGAAAAAATAAACATTTGGGAAATGAAAGAAATGGGAAATGAAGGGTTAAGAACTGGTATATTTTTCCAGAATATACCTACCAGTTCTTAACCCTTCGGCCTGTAATAGTTTATCTTTGAGTTTTGGGTTACCCCGTTTTTTTTTTATTTATTTATTTTTTTATTGGTAGAGGGAGGCAAACGAGCAAGAGGGTCACCTGTTGGTAAGCGATCACCACCACCCATGAGAACCAGAAAACCCAGAAGGGTCACTAGTCCGTTGCCGGCCTTTGATGGAACAATACACTCTTTTCTTGAAGGACCCGATGTCATAGTTAGTTGGAAACACCGTAGACGGGAGTTGATTCCACAATTTAACTGTGCGTGGCAGAAAATATAAATAGCACGAATATTAATAGCACGAATTTAAACACTTGTGTGCGCGACGTTATTTCTGCGCAACGGGTTAACATGATACAACATTATAGCTCTTTGTTTTATAAAGCTAACTTATCTTTGCTGCTAGATCAGAGCATTCTCAACCCAACCGCTATAATATTAAAGTCTAAGTAATAATCCTAGACTAGTTAATGCTCTCTGACATTGCTTAGATCGAAATTTTCTTTAATAAATTGAATAGCAGAAAATCGTTATAGTTTATTATATTGCTGTTTAGCTTTAAATATACATATATACGACTAGCTTTCACTTGCGACTTCGTCCGTGCCCAAATAAAATGTATGGTCGACTCCCTCTCTATCCCACGGGATATTTACTATCCAGAAGCCGTGGTAGCCGTGGTAGGTTCAAATCCCGGCTCGCAAAACTACGTTTCGAAATTTGAAATTTTGCCACTAGCTTTACGGTGAAGGAAAACATCTTGAGAAAACCTGCACACACCTGCGTAGAAATTCAATAGTGTATGTGAAGTTCCCAATTCGCACTGGGCCCGCGTGGGAACTACGGCCCAACCCCTCTCATTCTGAGAGGAGGCCTGTGCCCTGCAGTGGGTCGTTTATAGGCTGGGATGATGATGATTATCAAGTAATAAGTTATTTCAAGAAAGTAATTGATTTATTATCCAATTATTACTAGGATAAAATCTACAGCAAAGGGACTGGACTCGATTTCTGTTGGCATGCTTCATTTGACACTTTCAAAGACTGCTGACATTTTGACATTTATTGTCAACAAAAGTATTACGACTACAACATTCCCGAAGGACTGGAAAAACGCTCGAGTGACTCCATTACCTAAGAAACCGAATCCAGCTGACCTATCCGACCTTCGTCCTGTAAGTATTCTTCCTTGCACATCGAAGATATTAAAGAGGGTAATTTGTGATCAGCTGTCGGAATACCTGGAGAAAAATAGCATCCTGCCTGAACTACAGTCGGGTTTTCGCAAGGGTCGATCGACTGCTACTGCACTACTCGATGTAGTCGATAACATCTTACAGGCAAGGGATGCTGGCAGAAGTACCATTTTGGTTCTTTTGGATTTCTCTAGGGCTTTTGATTGCATCAATTTGTCCTTGCTATTATCTAAGATGTCATATTACGGATTTGATGCTATGGCGATTAGGTGGTTTGACAGTTACTTGTCCGGCCGGGCACAGGCGGTTGAGTTACATGGAATGAATGATGGTGCTTTGCGGTCTTCCCTTAGTTCTGTGAACAGAGGAGTGCCGCAGGGTTCGATCTTGGGTCCGCTGCTCTTTATACTTTACAGCGCTGATATCGTTTCTTGTATAAAGAACAGTAGATACCATCTTTACGCCGATGACTTGCAACTGTATGCATCCAGTGTGCCTTCAGATGCAGTCACCGTCGTGAAAAACATTAACGCGGACCTTGATCGGGTTTTCTCTTGGTCGGGGAGGTGCTGTCTGGCTCTTAATCCTGGAAAGTCCAAGTATCTTATATTTGGATCCAGGCATCAAATTCGTAATACTCTGAAATACCTGGCTTCCGAGGATGTTGCTATCATGGGCGAACCAATAGAGAGAGGGTAGACGTAGCAAGAAATCTTGGGTTACGCTTCGAGAGCCATATTGCTCAGTTAGTTAGCAGCTGCTTCTATCGTCTTCGGATTCTTTACAATATTCGTGATTACCTCAGTGTGGATTTGCGTGTCCGATTGTGTGAATCACTCGTATTGTCTAGGATGAACTATTGTGACGTCGTTTATGATGGTTGCTTACTTGGTCGTTCTGGGAGATTGCTCCAACGAGTTCAAAACGCATGTGCTCGTTTTTGCTTCAAAGTCCCTCCTCGGTCCCATGTCACTCCGTACTTGAACGCTGCTGATCTGCTTAAGATGCACAATCGCAGGCGCTTGCACCTTGCAACCCTTTTGTTCGGTGTAGTGCGACACAAGACGCCTTCCTACCTTTTTAAAAAAATCTCATGGTTGAAAAGTTTGCGCAGACTTAAGGCTATTGTGCCGCCGCACCGGACGGCGGCGTTTCGAGGGAGTTTTAGGTTTGCGGCGTCTAAGTGCTGGAATGACATCCCCCCTCCCATCCTAAGTGTGACTAGCAGGTACACCTTTGGGCGAAAGCTTAAAGGCTATTTGTTGTCATTGCAAAACCCTTAATTTCCTCTCCTTTCCAGCACTATTTCACAAAACTTCTTTGATTTTTATTGTTTTGGTTATTTCATTTTTCGTTTTAGTCCGCGCAGGGTTGTATACTTGGCAAGTGAGATATACTAATTATGTTCAAGAAATTTTGTTATTATTATTTGCTTTTACAATTTACAAATTATTTATTTACGCATGTACCTAGTCTTATGTATGTAGCTATTAGTGTGCAGTTTATTTATTTATTTATCTATCTAAACAGCGATCCGGGTGTCACCAACGGTACTGGCTGAAAATCAGCGCTGGGGTGCTTTAAACGCCTCAGCATTATGCTGAGCCAGTGTCCGATTTGCAACCGCAATGACACATTCTATCTTTAGCTTTAGTATTGGCTTTTTGTTTTGTAAAATATTGTGTCTTGTGATGTTGTAAATAAATGTATTTTCTTTCTTTCTTTCTTTCTTTCTTTCTTTCTTTCTTTCTTTCTTTCTTTCTTTCTTTCTTTCTTTCTTTCTTTCTTTCTTTCTTTCTTTCTTTCTTTCTTTCTTTCTTTCTTTCTTTCTTTCTTTCTTTCTTTCTTTCTTTCTTTCTTTCTTTCTTTCTTTCTTTCTTTCTTTCTTTCTTTCTTTCTTTCTTTCTTTCTTTCTTTCTTTCTTTCTTTCTTTCTTTCTTTCTTTCTTTCTTTCTTTCTTTCTTTCTTTCTTTCTTTCTTTCTTTCTTTCTTTCTTTCTTTCTTTCTTTCTTTCTTTCTTTCTTTCTTTCTTTCTTTCTTTCTTTCTTTCTTTCTTTCTTTTCTTTCTTTCTTTCTTTCTTTCTTTCTTTCTTTCTTTCTTTCTTTCTTTCTTTCTTTCTTTCTTTCTTTCTTTCTTTCTTTCTTTCTTTCTTTCTTTCTTTCTTTCTTTCTTTCTTTCTTTCTTTCTTTCTTTCTTTCTTTCTTTCTTTCTTTCTTTCTTTCTTTCTTTCTTTCTTTCTTTCTTTCTTTCTTTCTTTCTTTCTTTCTTTCTTTCTTTCTTTCTTTCTTTCTTTCTTTCTTTCTTTCTTTCTTTCTTTCTTTCTTTCTTTCTTTCTTTCTTTCTTTCTTTCTTTCTTTCTTTCTTTCTTTCTTTCTTTCTTTCTTTCTTTCTTTCTTTCTTTTTTTCAATTAATTAATTTTTGGAGTCATGTCCACAATATTGCAAACAAAGTCGCCAATCTGTCCGTTCCTTGGTAATTCCACATGTAATTCAAGTACGATACCATAATGATTACTTATTTATTATTTATTTATTTAATAGACACACCAACAAAGTACAGAGCAAAATACATTAACCAATTAAAATTTATAATAATTAACACGCCTAGCCCGTACCTCAATGACAGGCATGCATCAACATTCACTATGAGAAAAAATAGATAAACATCACATCACATTAATAATACGAGGGGCGTTCAATATAAAGTGAGAATGAGATGCAAACTCTTTTAATATTACGAAATTAAATACTGGCCGGTAAAGCTAATCTATCTAGCTGATTGCTATGAAAAAAAAAAGTAACTGTGTTTTGTTTAAAAAAATATACGGTAATTTCTTTGCAATGCTATTGAGTACGTTAGCGAAAATTGAGAAAATTGAACTGCGCGCCGTTTTCAAATACTTGTGTTTGAAAAATTTTTCTACGGACCAAGTCAATTTGGATTTGCGGGACACTTTAGGGTCTAATGCTCCTCCGTATTCGACAGTCGCACGTTGGTGCGCCGAATTTAGACGTGGAAGAACATCGACAACGGACGACCCCCGCTCCGGACGCCCTACTACAGCAGTAACTGAAGAAATTGTGAAAAAAGTCGAAAACTCAGTTTTGGCGGATCGTCGTGTCACGGTTCGTTTTATTGCTGAAAATGTAAAGATTTCAACGGGGAGCGTGCATAATATTTTACATGAACGCTTGGGTATGAAAAAGGTATCTGCGCGTTGGGTACCAAGAATGCTTACTGACACGCAAAAACAAACTAGACTAGAGATTTGTCAAGAAGCTTTGAACCTGATGCAGCAAGACCGGGAACTTTTTTTGGCGCGATTTATAACAATGGACGAAACATGGCTCCATCATTACGACCCAGAAACGAAACTGCAGTCTATGACATGGAAAAGGCCATTATCTCCAACTCCGAAGAAATTCAAGGTGAGCCCATCTGCCGGTAAGGTCATGGGCTCTGTTTTTTGGGATGGTAAAGGGGTATTAATGATTGAGTATCTCGAGCATGGAGCCACTATTACGGGCACATTATACGCCAAACAAATAGCAACATTGCGCAATGAGATCCGCGAAAAACGGCGAGGTAAACTCTCGAAAGTTGTGCTGTTCCACCAGGACAATGCCCCGGCACACAAGTCCGTCGTTGCAATGGCTGCAATTCGTGATGCTGGGTTCGATATCGTTAAGCATCTTCCGTATTCACCAAATCTCGCTCCCAGTGATTTCTACCTATTTCCGAGATTGAAACAATACCTGAGAGGCCAGAAATTTGAAGACGACGACGCGGTAGTCGCTGCAGTACAAGATTTTTTAAGTACTCAAGATGAGATCTTTTTTAAAAATGGAATTTTAAGTTTAGAAAAAAGATATACTAAGTGTATTATGCTAATAGGTGACTATGTCGAAAAATAAAATGACATTTAGTAAAAGTTGTTTATAACATACTCATTCTCACTTTTTATTGAACGCCCCTAGTAAGTAAAGTTAAAAAAACAAAATTTACAACCAGATAAGGTAAACGTCCCCGTGCTCGACACCGACCCAATATATGGCACTTTCAATCTTATGTCATAGTAAGAGAGGTGACAGAGGGTGTCATCCACTAGGCGTTGAGGTGTCGAGCATTAGTACGCTCACCCAAAACGACTATGAAATTTCGTTACATGACGCTTTGATTGGTAGTAGTATTTTACGCATCCAACTAGTAATGCTATCGGAATGGACATCAAGGTTGTATTTTTTCTGATACCTATTCATTGTAGTGTTTCGATCCTGCGCATGGTAGAAATTTTACCTAAATTCGACTTCATCAATTTAGGCCTAAAGGTAGTGACGAGTAATACGAGTAATATTGCCTCGTCAATATTTATAAATGAAGTAAAACAAACGTTACACAGTTTCCACAAAATTGGATAATGATTCCGACGACGTGGTTGATACCGAAACCACAATTCGACAGCAAGCCGGCTGCGTTTGCCGATACCGATACCAATACCGGATACCACTGACCGCAGCGTATGTGGGCACTGGGACATAATTACGTATTGACATTGGATTAAATAACTAGTTTATTCGTGCGGCTTCGCTCGCAAGAATCGTTGGGTCCGGTGGTTTTGAAACTATTATAGCCTACCTCTAGGATCCGCGTACACAACGACCTTCACCAATCTGGTTAATGGATGAAAAGTATTTTATATTAAATTAATTATGTTAATAAATATATTGCAAGTGGGTTGACTAAAAAAATCAGTCCCGATAATCTTAATCCCGATATTTGTCCATCAGTAACTTTCTCAGTTATATTACTATTATTAGTAGGATTAATGGCGAATGTGGTGTTTCCAGCAAATTCACTTAACTATATTGGGGTTTAACGCAAGCATAAAATAGACAAAAATACGTTTTGACGGTTCCAATAAAAACCTCAAACGAATTAAATTTATAGGTTCTAAATACCCGCAGGCTATTCAGCTCAAGGATGGATTTCATTGTTCTTTTTAACCCCCGACACAAAAAGAGGGGTGTTATAAGTTTGACCGCTATGTGTGTATGTGTCTGTCTGTCTGTGGCATCATAATCATAACTCTTAAACGGGTGGATCGATTAGGATGCGGTTTTTTTATTAGAAAGCATTTTTTTTCTTGGCGATGGTTCTTAGATATGTTTCATTAAAATCGGTTCAGCCGTTTCACAGTTATCAGCTCTTTTGTTAGCTGCAGAAGGGATCTTAGACGCATAATGGGTATTGACTTAATGTTCAAACATACGAGTGACGTAATTGCGTTAGGGCATTAAATTTTTTTATTTTTGTTTTTATTATTACGGAACTTTATCAAAAGGTGCCTAAAGTAAAGATCAGCTTGAGAGGCCATAGGTCCAACCACTAGGTTTCCACGACTTATAAGTACTCTTGCCTATTGCATATTTAAAGGTCCTTGTGATCGACACTGACCCAATACATGGCCTTCAATCTTATGTCATAAGAGAGGTGACAGATGGGTGTCATCTACTGGGCGTTGAGGTGTCGAGCATTGGTACGTTTACCTTACTAGGTACTGCTACTAAACTACTTAATGAACAAACTCCAGTTTTGTGACGGAACTGACACACGCACGTTTTTATTCACTCATGTTAAATGTACTTTAAACATTTTTGTTTAGGCGGCACGCAGTTAACCAGAGCTACACATGTCGACACAGCTTAATAAATTGTCGGCAATTTGGCGGCGCCTCGTCAGCACTACCTGGTAGAGTTGTCCCGGTATCGATAAAAGGTGGTTGGGCAAATTGGCCTATAGGGAACGTGCAGAAACTATAGGCGGCAGCACTAATGCGACAGAAGAGACACTATGGGCGTTTGTACACTACAAGACCGGACCGGAATTTTCCGGTGGGGAAAAGTGTCCGATTTTTTTACGGTGCGATATGGAAAACTCTTTATCTATATATATAAAAATGAATCCCTATTTCCCTTGGTCACGGTATCACGCATGAACGGCTGGACCGATTTCACTAATTCTTTTTTTGTTGTGTTCGTCATTGTCAGGAGAAGGTTCTTATGAAAGAAAAAATTAAGAAAGTTGCGCGGAAAATTAGAAAATATAAGAAAAATTACCGTCCATAATAACTTTTCTAATGTAACCTTATGGCGTTTGACATAACTGCCATGCCAGTCGTTTGACAGTTGGCGTGATTAACAGAATACGATCGTTTAAATTAAATGTACGGGTCGAAATTTTATTCATAAAACTAGCGACGCGCCCCGACTTCGTGTGGGTGTAGTTTGGGGAAAAAGAGGTAAATATATAAACTTACCACCTTAAATTATAGACTTTCTTTATTTTTCACACCTATTTTTCAAAGTTACACCCGTGCGAAGCCGGGGCGGGTCGCTAGTTGTACATAAAAACACATGAAAATCACCAACACCACCAAGGGTGTTGGTTGGTTGTGGGTTAATCGGACACAAAGGAACATGGGTCGGAATATGAAATAAAATTTTGGTCTCTTCATACTAACTCTGTCAGCTGATCGGATGTTTTGTATGGACAGTCCAATTTTTTTTTTGTATTTCGACCCCTGTTCCTTGGGGAAAGTTCTTCAGTTTCATGAGTACTGTCACTGGTTTTCGGATCGTACGGGATTTTTGAAACACCCTGTATGCTTGCGTTTGAACAGAATCACCCCTGATGGAAAGCGAAGATGAGGCCTACGTTAGAGCAAGAGGTACCTGGCAACTCTGGCCAAGTAAACAAGGACTAAGGACCTCTGTTCAATTTATTTCAAGATAACTAGTAATATTGCACTATTATTTAAGGAGTGTACCGTATAAAAGTTAACCAAGAAGTTTTCCGGTGGAATATCGACACTGAACATCATTTTGCGGCGAAATCTTCACAGTGAACACTTGGTGAGAATTTTATCTAAAACCGTTGGAATCTAATTTACTCAATTTAAACATTGAAACGGCAGTAAATTATAATAAATAACGGTTTCACTCTTATTGTTGAACAGCTGATTGGGCGACTGTGCTGACAGACTGTCATGTCTGACAGCTGACAGCACTAGCGCAGTGTTGCCACTTTAACACTGCGATCGGTGATAAGTTGAATTAAGTCCTGAAGCAGCGACATCTACCGATCGCTTCGCAAACTATCACTGGGAGCATTTATTAGTGTGCTAAAACTATTTCGTTTTTGTGGATTGTGCTGTTCAGAGCATTTGTTACGGTGCAAAATTATTATAAATATTAATATATTTATTTTATCGAGGATCAAAACAGTAACACTCCCTAATCGATCGTTGCGGGCATAAATCAAGTATTGTCTACGGATCGATTTTGCTGTTTGTAAATATGCCTAATAAGACTTGCGCGAAGTGTTTTAACGTCATCATTAGCAATCATTTTTTGAAATGCAGTATATGCAATGAATGTTACGACCTGGAATGCACGTGTGTTACTGAAAAGCGATTTTTCAATATCATGTCCATGGAGATTAAAAGTAACTGGAGGTGCCAAAGTTGTCGAGAGAAGGTTACGGACTTAGTTGGCATTGAACCATCAACTCCTACTGACAATGTTACTATCCGTAAGAAACGGGTTTGCAATGTTTCAACTCGTAACTCTTTTAATTTATTATCTGAAGAGGTAGACCTGGATTCTTCGGTGTCTTCTGTGTCTTCGCAGACTAGCAGATTGAATAGGAGCTGTCCAGAAATTGGGGAAGATTTACATAGTAGATTGGATGCAATGAATAGCAAACTACTAACATTGCAAGAAAAACTGAGATGCGCTGAGCAGGAGATAGAAAATCTCTTGACTGAAAACTATGATCTTAAAAATCAAATACTACGAAAGTTGACACTTTGACTCACATATGTAAATCCGATGCTAGTAAAACTCTTTCTAGAAGTCGCAAAAATAACAAATCCAAGTGTTCCTTTACGTCCACGCGTCGCGAATATTACAGAGATATCATACATCCAGCTACAAGAGAACCCCAGCCCGAGCTTAAAAGCGTGACTGAACTAGTTTTGGACCGAGAACTCAAACGCAGTAAATTGGCAGAAAATAAAGTAGATCAAGATGAGCCCGCAAGCGTGCTGCTAGATAATGCTGCATTGAGCTCAGCGGCTAATAAGGATAGAATCTGCATGCTGAGCACCAACAAACATAATAAATTGCTAAATATTGCTAATTATAATCTTGGAGAGAAATTTGATGTATGCCATTATCTTTACCCGAATGTCGGAATAGGTACTCTTCTTAGTGGCATTGATAAAAAAATGGTTAATTTTACGAAAAAAGACTACTGTATCATTTTTATGGGAGACGAGGACTTTAAAGTTGCAAGAAATTATGACAAATTAGTTTTATCTGTTCGTGATTGTTTGTTACTCCTATCCCATACAAATGTTATTTTTTGTAGTTCGACATTTAACATGGGAAATTATTGTAATATGTTCAACCATAGAATTGAAAATTTTAACAGGTTATTGTTCAATGATATTATAAAGCACGAATATGCGTACTTACTAGACAGCAATCGGCACTTAGCTTATGATTTCACTATGTTCAATAGGTACACAGGTCGCATTAACATGGTGGGCATGAGGAGAATGTTCCAAGACATTAAAGTGATGCTGACTGTAATTGAGGAGGACAATTATATTTTAAATGCTGCACTTCCACACTCGGGCAACGACGCCACGGTTGGCTCCTATCAGTTTTTTCGTGAATAAGCCTTCTACAGAGTTAAGTACAGGTCCAACTGATAAATTCAGAATTTTTCATCAAAATACGGCAGGGTTGTTGAATAAGCTTGATTTGTTAGAGGTCGCGTTACAGGATTTCTCCAGTGATATGAGGGAAATTGATGTAGTGTGTGTTAGTGAGACCTTTGTTAACCGTTGTTCAGAAAATAATATTAAACTTAAAAATTACAAACTAGCGGCATCTTACTGTAGAGAAAAAAGTAGAGGGGGTAGTGCCATACTAATAAGAAAAACATTAGAGGCAAAACCCTTAAAGTTTGTGTCTCAACTAGCAACCCAATTTTATTTTGAGTGCTGTGGGGTTGAGATAGTGGGTATGAACTTAATTGTAATAGTTATTTACAGAATACCTGAACAGACTCGGGCTCACGTAGGTATTTTCTGTTACAAACTGGAAAAACTACTATTCCGATTAAATACTAATTATAGTAAGAAAAAAGTGGTCATATGTGGTGATTGGAATATCGATATTTTAAAGGACAATACGTTTACAAGTGATCTTAAGACCGTGATAGCTAATTATAACTTTCGAATCCATATCCATTCACCCACCAGAATCAATGCAAGCATAGATCAGATTGTTAGCAATATAAGAAATACTGAGGCTAAAACTCATCGCTTGTGTCTATCCGATCATGACTACGCGCAAACTCAGGCGTTTAAAGCAAATAAGAGTAGGTCTTATGTGACTTGGTTCGAATGGAAAAGGGACTATTGTAGCGAAAATGTAGGCAAGTTTGTCAGGTGTTTGGAGTCTTTGTCTTTCTCGGATGTTTTGGACAATGAAAATTTCAGGGATGCTTTTAAAATTCTCTATGATTTACTGTGCTTATTCTACAATCTGTGTTTTCCGGTAATTAGGGTCAAGGTTAGTAACCGACAGAGCAACGTTAAGTGGTTAACGAAAGGAATAAGAAAGTCTTGTCATGTGAAACGTAACCTATTTATTAAAACTAGATCTAAGCATATAAATAAAAATTTAAGTAAAATTTTTCTTAAAAAGTATAATAACATTCTCAAAAAATGTATAATGAAATCGCAGAGATTAAGCAACAATAAATATATTTCATCGAATAGAAATAAATGTAAGGCTACGTGGGATGTAATATCTTCATCCTCTTCTAACAATACTCATGATAAAGACATAAATTCAATAAATTTCAATAATGTGACATATCAGAACCCACAAGACATTTGCAATATTTTTAACAATTATTTCATTGACATCATAAATGCACGTATTCCACATAATGGTACGAAGTCTAACCAAAATTTGACATTAAATTTTAATCATTCTTCTTCAATATTTTTGAGGCCAGTTACGGAAGATGAAGTTGTAAAGATAATAATGTCATTAAAAAACAGCAAAACTTGTGGTTGTGATGACATGTCAGCAAGTATAATCAAACAAGTTGGTGTTATCCTAGGTCGCCCCCTTGCACACTTAATCAACCTTTCTTTTAGTCAGGGCATTTTCCCCGATCAGCTAAAGCTATCAGTAGTTAGACCGCTTTTTAAGAAGGGTGATCGCAGCAATCCCGATGACTATCGGCCTATCACAATTGTCCCGATATTCTCAAAAATTTTTGAAAAGGCCGTGTGTGTTAGATTGTCGGATTTCTTGGAAAAGGGAAACTTATTGCGGATGGAACAGTATGGTTTTCGTAAGGGACATTCGACAGAGCTAGCTTGTTTTAAATTAATTGAACTCATAACTAAAGCAGTAAATAACAAATTGCCAGTAATGTCAATTTTTTTGGACTTGAGTAAGGCATTTGACTGTGTTGACCACAGCATATTGCTTTCAAAGTTACAGTGCTACGGAATAAGGGGAATAGCATTAAGCTGGTTCGAAAGCTATTTAAAAAACAGACAACAATGCACGGAAATTGCTAAAATTGCTATAACTGGTAACACTCTTACAAAAAATGTATATAGATCGCAGTTTCGTATGAACAATTCAGGTGTTCCCCAGGGAAGTAATTTGGGTCCAGTATTGTTCCTGATTTACATAAATGATCTGCCACTAGCCACATCTCATAAATGCATTTTATTTGCTGATGATACAACAGTAATAGTAAAGGGGGACAAGAAAAATTCTTACGAAACAAGTATTAATAGAGCGCTCACTGACATAGGTAACTGGACAACAACAAATCGGCTTAATTTAAATTTAACTAAAACGACATATATGCAGTTCCATTCTTATCAAGCGCATCCGGTTCAGTTGGACATAAATTATAATAACAATTCCGTGATGGAAACTAATACAGCAACATTCTTGGGTTTAGTTATTGATAGACACCTAAATTGGAAATGTCATATTGATTATGTGTGTTCTCAATTGGATAGGTTTGTGTTTGCATTAAGGAGACTCAGGAACACAGTCTCTATCGAGGCGGCGATCACTGCATATCATGGTTACGTGTCGTCGAGGCTTGATTATGGACTTCTCTTATGGGGAAATTCAGTGGATGTGGAGAGAGCATTTATTTTGCAGAAAAAATGTTTGCGTGCCATTGCTAATGTTGGGTTCAGAGATAGCTGCAGGCCAATTTTTAAGAAGTTTAGAATCCTACCTTTGGCTTGTATGTACCTAAAAAAGGCTTGTCTAATTACTAAATCACACTCACATTTTTTCGAAAGACGAGCGGATGTTTCTGTAAGACATCAGAGGGCGCAATACAGGAATCTTCTACATCAGCCACCTTGTCACACGGATATGTACAGAAGAAATGCGTTCAACATGTCAATTTTGCTTTTTAATAATCTACCGGACGAAATTAAAATTTTACAGAGTTTAGAATTTAAGAAGGAGTTGACATCTTGGTTGCATAAATATTGTTTTTATAGTGTTAAGGAGTACTTGGATTTGTCAAACTGCAATAAATAATTTAGTATTAAGTTTATTTTAGCCCATTTATAATTCTGTATTATTTTAGTGTGAAATTAACAAAATTTGTTTATTTGCAATGACTTATCTAACTTATATTAGACCACGACGTTTTCTTTGACATAGTTTCTTATTTTATTTTATTTAATTTTTAATTTGACATACATTCTATAATTTAATCTTGCAATAATATAGGTACTTATTAATTTTATTGTGTAATTGATTTGCATGTTGACTCGTCGACTGAATACTGGTTCTAAATAATAGCATTTTAAGATCTGTGTGTACTTACGTATTCTGGGCAAATAAAATTTCTTTCTTTCTTTCTTTCTTTCTTTGCCTAGTAAATTTTCATTCACACTAGACTTGAAAACGGCCCGATTGTAGTGTTCAGGGAACACAGTCGCAGGCAGGGATTTCCACTCCTTAGCTGTGCGGTTGATGAAGGAAGAGCGAAAACGCTTTGTGCGTATTTTTGGGAATACTGACAACATAACGTTACGAATTTTAAACAAAAACTTATTGAAATTGTTGCAAGGTAAACGTACCAATGCTCGACACCTCAACGCTCAGTAGATGACACCCATCTGTCACCTCTCTTACTATGACATTAAGATTGAAGGTGCGATAATTGGGTCAGTGTCGAGCACAGAGAGTTTTACCCTAGTTTACAGTATTTTTTTTATCGACATTGGACCGAACTATCGACCATTCCCACCCCTACGCGACAAACAGCTAGTGATTTGTATCTAAAAATGTTTTTTCTCGGTTCGCGGCAAGCGGGATTATTGCTCCCTTATTGGCCCAGCGATTTATTCTGTTTCCCCCCAATCGGTTTTATTTTCATAGAGAAGGGGTTGGAAAAGAAAGAATTCGCGAGACTTATCTGTCCCACTATCTTACATTCCTGTTGTTATGAGACAGATGTGATGCCGTCTCTGTTTTATTTTGTTCGATTAGAACTGATCCTTGAAGCGTCAACATCCGTTGAAGATGCCTCGAAGAGAAGCGAGACATCCGGCCTTGGCCTGTTTATTTGTAGTGGAGTTTGGCCCTGAACAAAAGGATACGGTATTATTTTTAAAAACAGAAAATTCGCTCGACTAACTAGAAGATACGCGGAACAATGTTATGCCATACAATATTCGGAGGAAAGTGGTTAACAGGGATGTCTATTTTTTGCAATGTATAGAAAATCAAAAACCATTTCGAGATAAATGCTTTTTAACCCGTTTTCTGTAGTTATTCATTTTAATATTATGTAATGAATTTATTACATAAGTTACATAACAAATAAGCAATGACCTTCATTTGTCATTGGTGTAAATTGCGTGGTTAGAATTCATCACAATTTACGCGTGGATTATACTACGGAGTTTGATTTGGACCCGCTGTCTGACATCTAGCACTTTGACTGCGCCAGTAAAGTGACACTAGTTACAGTCAGTGTAGCACTACGCAAAAAATAATTAAAGGGGTTGCCTTATCGTAAGCATTAAAATAGATTTGGAAATTTGGCAGTGTGGGAGCCCACAATTATAATCTGACGTCATCAACCAAATTACTTTCAATAATTAATTTTGAAAAAAGTAGTGAACTTAATGACAAAATACTGAAATTACTTTCTTATAATTAACTTTTCTATACAAAAAAAATATAAAAACCACTGGTAATTTTTTTTACACATTTCCAAATATGATATAGGACTAATTATTTTATGCCATCCGATATTCATACACCCATTCAGCGTTCAAGCGCGTTTTCACAAAATAAAATTGGCAGCAGTTACTGACTGCATTTCTCAACTGTTTTATTGCATCAGACACTAGAAAACCTAATATTGAACCCGATGCCATCTAAAGACTCGTCACACCACCAATACCTACACTCGTACACCCGTAATATATACCATCATCTGTCGCCTGCTATTTTATGAGGTCTAGCAATTTTTATGAATAGAGTTGATCATAAAAATGTGTGAATATATCCTCATAACATCACATAGCAGCTCTTGATTGCTTACAAACCTTAGTTATTGTAAGGAAGGTTTTATTTTATTAGCCATCGTAAAAAACCCGCACTTTTTATCCTCCAATGGATACCAAACGTTTTAATATAAAACAGATACCTCAGTGAAATATTGCTAGCATCAAATTAATGACCAGGCCTAGTGTTTAGAGAACCTGAATACGAAGCTTCCTGGGTTCGATTCTCGCGTCGGGGTGGATGTTTTTATGAAAAATACGAGTGTTCGATCTCTCTTGAAAAATTAAAAAAAAGGTAAAAAAAAGATTAAGTACCTATAATGTTTTAAATTTTCGCGATTAGTTTCAAGTTCAAAGTAAATTATTTTAGCGATATTTAAGAATTTCCTTAGAGTTTTAACTTACCTACTGGATAAAATACTATTTGTCAATAATTTAATTATAGTTACTATACTAAACGGGACTTATCACGCAAATAATATTTACCTGGACGTTTCGGCCACATCGCAATTTAATAATAACAAGAAAACAAAAATAAAACATGCATGGGCCCAAATATCTGTGATTAATCGAAGTATTGAATAATTCTAACGAATCACGAGGGACTGGCCAGGGACCTATTAATTAATTTCAGCCAATCAGGAACCAGCAGAACATTTGTTTTACGTCATAATTGAAAAATTGAATCACGAATGAGTTTGATTGAATTGCAATGTTCAGGGTTCCGTACCCAAAGGGTAAAAACGGGAACCAATTACTGAGACTCCGCTGTCCGTCCGTCCGTCTATCTGTCTGTGTCTGTCCGTCTGTCACCAGGCTGTATCTCATGAGCCGTGATAGCTACACAGTTGAAATTTTTACAGATGATGTATTTCGGTTGCCGCTATAAAAACAAATACTAAAAAACAGTTTTACCCAGTCCTTCAGTTTTAGTGCAGCAGCTTCCCGCCACTCTGTGCTGAAGAGTCATAACTAATCGAATCAAATCACTTTATTCTAGCCCCGCAAATGGGCTTACACGGGATTTATCGGGCCATTCCCATTTTCAAAATTACTATTGAGAAAAAGGGCTATTCATTCGTCGGTGGAGTTATTACCTATTGTTTCGAACACTAGATTCGGGGAATGTGGTAGAGAATGGGGTATTCGGATTTACGGTAAAGTTCCGGCGCCGGAAGAGGAAAATATCGGAGAACTCCGTACCTGATTCGTAAAGTCGCCAATGTAAGGGTGACGAGAAGGAGAGAGACAGATGAAGACCGGATAAATAAACCGGAGTGAAATAATACGATTTTGGGCTGATCCGTAGCCCTTCCTCTTGGAGGTGCACGCTAGGATCAAACGCGTACTACGCGCCACTGCTCTGCTCGCGCGGCTGCCCGACGAAACTGCTGTCAAATGTAGCTGTCACTGTCAAATGCAGGATAGAACACAACACTAACAACATCACCTTGTTAAGGCACGTTTTCATTCACCGTTGACGCAGTACGACTATTCAATACTGTCTTCCAACTCGGGGGTACCGACCAACCACTATCCCGGTTGAAATTCGGATTACGACTAATCTCAATGGCTTCACGCTCTTCCCGCAAAATAAAAAACTTTTCTCTTGCAAGTACCTACGGATGCCTTATCAAATCTAATGTAGTAATAATAATGTAGTAATGTGATAATTGAGCTCCATCTTGTTGGAGGCCTACCTACACTGCGTCTCCCGGTCCGCGGACGCCACTCGAGAACCTTTCGGCCCCATCGGCCGTCAATTCTACAAGCGATGTGCCCTGCCCACTGCCACTTGAGTCTGGGGCGATTCTTCGAGCTATGTCCGTGACTTTAGTTCTTGCGCGGATTTCATCATTTCTAATGCGATCCCGCAGAGAAACTCCAAGTAATCAAGATGGAGATGGAGCGACGACCAGAGGCCGTATTGTCTAACACTTCTGCCCTTGCCTTCGCTTTCACCGTCTCTTCCTGTCATCCTTTCATACCGTTTGACAGAAAGAAATGGTGAATGCGAAGGCAAGCGTCAGAAACGTTAGACAAAACATAAAAGACCGACCTAAGCACCCCCCCAGTGCCCAGCGGGAGAATGCACGCTCCTCTCCCGGCCTTCCAGCAAATGGCTGAGGCAGGACACTGTGGGTAGATTAAGTCCCCTCCCTACCCCTCCCCTCCTCAAAATTTAAAGCACACGTTTTTTTGTTTTGATAACCAATAGAGAAGGGGACTTGTGACCGGGTTTTTTAGTCCGTGCAAGTCGGACACTGTCTGGGCCCTCCATTCCCAGTTCGTCCGAAGGGATTTTTCCCGAGCACAAGTCACCCTTCCAATCCTTAAAGTAAAAAACAGCAAAGACTTCGCGTCTTTGGCCCTCTGGCGACTCATTAAAAAAAAAAAACCTTAGACAATAAGCCTGCTGGTTAAGGTGGCGGGAGCACATTGATGCGGATGGCGCAGGGCAGATCTTTTGCCGAGCCTTGGGGGAGGCCTATGTTCAGCAGTGGACGTCTGTCGGCTGAAATGATGATGATGTGGTAATGTAGTGTGTGTTTCACTATGTGTGAGGCTCACCGGTAGTTTCATGTTT
This sequence comes from Archips crataeganus, assembly GCA_947859365.1. Classification (NCBI taxonomy): domain Eukaryota; kingdom Metazoa; phylum Arthropoda; class Insecta; order Lepidoptera; family Tortricidae; genus Archips; species Archips crataeganus. The sequence continues at coordinate 1,020,677 of OX402071.1, read as the reverse complement.
AATATAAACCGGAGATTATAAAACTATTATAAAACTCAACGCAAAAGACTCCACGTGCCTTTAGGCTTGGCCAAAACAATCTCGAGATGTACTTCACCAAGTTATACCGAAAACAAACAATATCTTGGTAACAAAATTAATTAATCCATATATTTTCGGTGCGCGGTATTTTCCTATAATTGAGAGCTCTTCACCCTAAGATCCATCACAGGGTTGCCAAATAACAGAAAAATCGTTTATAATGGTATATTGCATTCCTCTATAGTTGTCTTATTTAGTAAACAACTTTCTTACCTCAAAATGCATCATTTTTAGCTAAAACAGCTACTTTCTCGTAAATAAAGCTACCAGAGTCAACGTTTTGCATAACATGTTAACTTCCTGGCTGAAATTGCTTGATTTATAAAACAAAATAGCTATTTTAGCTAAATAAAAGTGACCAGGTGGTGTAGGGGTTTGGCACCCAGCACGGAATGCTGAGGACCTGGGTTCGATTCCCAGCGCTGGTCTCTTTATCTGGGTTTTTTCTGTGTATCCATGTTTCAGTTTGTATTTAGTATGAAAATATTGGTGCTAAATAAAAGTGTTATTTGAAGTTATAAACTGGTTTACTAAATAAGACAATTATGAATGAATGCTATTGCATGCATGCATGCATAATTGTTATGCATTTTATATGTTTACATGCATTATAAACATATTATAACATGCATAACGTAAGAAAAAGTCGTGGTGTCGGAGTTTCACCTATGGACTCGCCGCAACTTTTAGTTTTTCGGAATTTAAGTGCGAAATTACATTTGAAATTTACCATGAGCTTGACGGTGAAGGAAAACCTACATACAACTCCGAAGAATTTCAATAGGAAAAACTATCACAGCTTAGCAGGTAGAGCTGTTTGATTCAATAGTCGATAGTAGGTTCAAATCTGGGCTCGCTTCGCTGAGTAGTTCATAATAACATAATGCGATTATGTTACTAGAGCTAACGAAAACATTGCTAGAACACCTGCAGACACATTTGAAGCAATTTAGTAGCGGTTGTGAAGTTTTGAAATCACTCTGGGACATTCTGAGAGGAACACTGTGTCCAGTAGAGATGATGATGATTAGTACGGAACAATACACTGCGCATGGACCGACACACGCTTGGCCGATTTAACTGTAGTTAACTTGGAATTATTGCTTAACTAGCTATCACCCGCGACTCCGCGGGAACTATGCAATTTTCCGTGATAAAAATTATCCTCTTTCCTTTCCCGGGACTCAAACTATTTCTATACCAAATTTCATCTAAATCGGTTCAGCGGTAGAAGCGTGAAGAGGTAACAGACAGACCGACAGTTATAATAATGTGTCCAGTATTCGTATATTGTTGACAACCCTAAGGTTAAGGAGTGAGGCAAACAAATAATATCAGCAATAACCCCAAGTTGCTAAACAAGTGGATTCAGGTACTTTAGTTTGTAAGTACTACAGGAATACTCGTTCCATCTCAGTAAATAATGGTACACAGGACAGGATACTTCCATGGAGGAACGTGTCAAAAATGGTTCATGACAATATACTTACATGGATGAATGTGTCAAAAATGGTACAAGGCAAGATACTTTTATGGAGGAACGTGTCAAAAATGGTTCATGGCAATATACTTACATGTAGGAACGTGTCAATACTGGTACAAGACAAGATACTTTTATGGAGGAACGTATCAAAAATAGAACACGACAAGATACTTCCATGGAGGAACGTGTCAAAAATGGTTCATGACAAGATAGTTACATGGAGGAAAGTGTCAAAAATGGTACAAGGCAAGATACTTTTATGGAGGGACGTGTCAAAAATAGAACACGATAATATACTTCCATGGAGGAACGTGTCAAAAATGGTTCATGATAAGATACTTATATGAAGAAGAGTATATTTCATACTAAATACAAACTAAAACGTGGATGCACAGAAAAAACCCCAGAAAAAAAAACCAGCGCTGGGAATCGAACCCAGGTCCTATGCATTCCGTGCCGCATGCCATTCCCCTACACCACCACTGGTCAGGAGTTTAGACACGAATTTTTCCTATACATCCATATCTCAATCTGCCATCTATGGGTCATCATAATGAAGCACCCGTATCTCGAACTACCCGCACTTGATCAAGATTTTTTAACGGCACCCCATCACACCGACACACAACACTCACAACATCCGACGACCTCTCCGAACACTCCTGCCGACGCCAACATTTGTTAGCTCTTGCGGCTAAACGAACTTGACACCCTACACTTCAGTTGACTCGTGACCACGGTTGCTGAAATGTGGCCGAAACGTCGAGGTAAATAAATAAATATTTATTGCGTGATAAGTCCCGTTTAGTTTAGTAATTATGAGTGAAAATCACGAAAGTTTAAAACAGTACATCATAATGAATTTAAGAGCCCAGCTCTTGTCGGTGGAGTAATCGCCACTCTGTTCGGTTCGCCACGATTTCAGCGCCTGATACGACATGACATTGACTTTTTCTTTGGCTTGATCTATAAAGGCAGGTTTAGACAGAATCAGTAACTGACTTCTAATTCGAGACAAGTTAGCGCGGACCCGAGAAATACCCAATGTAAATTGATTTGAAGTCAGTACAGCGGTGGGAGTCAGCGCTGACTTTCAATTTACATTGTGTGTTTCTCGGGTCAGCGCTGACTTGTCTCGAATAGGGATGTTGACACCACCAATCAACTGACGTACTTTTTATGAGCTGTCAAAACACATTTCTCCCGTAGAGTTTATATGGCAATAGCAACAATTATGACGTCACTTGTTCGCATACTCAATTAACTAATTATTTATTTGTTTTAAAGCAACAATAAATCTAATTTTACAGTTAATCGAAAATTAATCTGGTTTTCAGGGCTAAAATAAAGTGTTTTTTTACTGGAGTCGTGTCTTTGAATTATTTTTTAATGGTGTCAACATCCCTATTCGAAACCTGCCTTAAATGCCCGTCTCGGTCTTCCCCTGCCTCGTACCTATTGGTACGGAATCCTAAAAATATGAATTTTCAATAGCTCGCCAGGGGTCGCTGTAAGTACGAAAGGATAGCATTTCATTGTGCTCCCTACCCGAGGACACTTAACTATGACATAGTCAAGTGCGGGAAGGACGGAATGGAATATAGCGGTAGTATTGACACAGTTACTGAACGATGGACGTGGCCAAACATAAGCTTGTAACAACACAAACCACGCGTCACAGGATTTTATCGTTCGTATGTTGTGAGAATTGTGGGTTAAGAAATTGCAAACCATTTTTGGACCACTTCTTGGTATCCGATTGAGCTGAAATTTGGCATGGCATAATACAACACGGTTCTAAAGGATTTGCCACACTGGATGCGGTCTGCGGCAGGTCAAATTGAACGCAGTTCGCATTGTGATCAGTGGTGTAGGGGTTTAGCACGCAGCACGGAATGCTGAGGACCTGGGTTCGATTCCCAGCGCTGGTCTATTTTTCTGAGTTTTTCTGTGCATCCATGTTTCAGTTTTGTATTTCGGGTGAAATATATGGATTTCACGGGATGACCGTAAAAGTAACAAAGGAGTCGAAAAAATAAAATATACAAAAAGACTCCAAAAAACCAATCTTGATTACTTTGTGAGGGTTAACTTAACAGTTTCCTTAATTATCCGTAAGCTTATGAAATTACCTTTAAACATGTGCTTTACGCCTCAGCATTATGCTGAGCCAATGTCCGATTTACAACCGCAATGACTTACTCTATCTTTAACCTTCATTTTGTTCTTTTTGTAAAAATGTCTATGTGTCTTGTGTTGTTGTAAATAAATGTATACGAGGGGCGTTCAATAAAAAGTGAGAATGAGATGCAAACTCTTTTAATATTACGAAATTAAATACTGGCCGGTAAAGCTAATCTATCAAGCTAATTGCTATGAAAAAAAAAACTAACTGAAAGAAAGAAAGAAAGAAAGAAAGAAAGAAAGAAGACATTTATTCACTTTTACAAGACACACAAATACAAGAAAGTACACACAAATTCATACAAATAAACAAGGTTCACAAAACAACGAAGTAATAAATACACAGATCTGCATGTGTGTCCATGCAAAAGTGAAACGGTCGCTGACTCAGCATTATGCTGAGGCGTTAGACGCCTGCAGCGCTGATTTTCTGCCAGAACCGTCTGTGACACACGGAACGATACACAAATTTACTATATAAACTACTTAATAAAAAGATAAATTAATAAAAAGATAATGAATTAACAAACAATTTAGATTTATTATTGCGTAGCATAATATGTAAATAAATAAATACAATAAAGAAAAAGTAAACTGCGAAAACATAACCCTGTAAAACAACAGGTTGGCATATCAAGTGCTGGTTTTATAGGTAGGATTTTTGGAGCGTTAATAAGTGATCCTTCAGCTTGCGCTTGAAGGTGTACCTACTAGACGCTCCTTGGATAGGGGGAGGAATATCATTCCAGCACTTGGACGCCGCAAACTTAAAACTTCCTCGAAATGCCGCGGTCCGGTGTTTAGGCACAAGAACCATAGCACTCCTGCGCTCACTCTTCGACCAAACAATTTTATTGAAGAGGTACAACGGTGTCCTGTAGCGTCTCACACCGAACAGCAAAGTGGCGAGGTGCATGCGCCTGCGTGCAGGCATGTTCAGCAAGTTAGCGGCGTTCAGGTAAGGAGTGATGTGGGACCGGGGAGGGACACGGAAACAAAAACGAGCACATGCGTTTTGCACTCGCTGTAAAAGCCTCTTGGAACGACCAACAATGCAGCCGTCATAAACAATATCACAATAGTTTAATCTAGACAATATAAGCGATTCACAAAGGTTAACACGCAAATCAACACTAAGGTAATCGCGTATACTGTACAGAACCTTGAGGCGGTAGAAGCAGTTACTCACAACTTTTAGGATGTGGTTCTCAAAGCTCAGCTTGCCGTCCATAAGTAGACCAAGGTTATTGGCTTCTACCACCCGTTCTATTGGTTTACCCATAACGGCAACATCCCCGGTAGTCAGAGCATCAATAGTATTCCGAATTTGATGCCTCGATCCAAAAACTATATACTTCGACTTGTCGGGGTTGAGGACTAAACAGTTCCTCTCCGACCAAGCTGAAATACGATCGAGATCTGCATTGACGGCGTCTACAGCAATGGAAGTTTCTGACGGCGCGCAGGAGACGTACAGCTGCAGATCGTCCGCGTAGAGATGGTATCCACTGCTCTTTATACTGCTGACAATATCAGAACTGTACAATATAAAGAGCAGGGGACCCAGTATCGAGCCCTGCGGCACTCCCCGTGTCACAGGGCAAAGAGAAGACCGCAGAGTACCACCATCCACCCCACGCAATACGATAGTCTGCGCACGGTCAGTCAAATAACTGCTAAACCATTTTATCGCCGTGACATCAAATCCGTAATACGACATCTTGGATAATAGCAAGGGAACGCTAATGCAATCAAAAGCCCTGGAGAAATCTAAAAGTGCTAAAATAGTACTTTTTCCAGCATCCCTAGCCTGCAAAATATTATCGACTACATCGAGTAACGCAACTGTCTTTTGTTTAAAAAAATATACGGTAATTTCTTTGCAATGCTATTGAGTACGTTAGCGAAAATGGAGAAAATTGAACTGCGCGTCGTTATCAAATACTTGTGTTTGAAAAATTTTTCTACGGACCAAGTCAATTTGGATTTGCGGGACACTTTAGGGTCTAATGCTTCTCCGTATTCGACAGTCGCACGTTGGTGCGCCGAATTTAGACGTGGAAGAACATCGACAATGGACGACCCCCGCTCCGGACGCCCTACTACAGCAGTAACTGAAGAAATTGTGAAAAAGTCGAAAACTCAGTTTTGGCGGATCGTCGTGTCACGGTTCGTTTTGCTGAAAATGTAAAGACTTCAATGGGGAGCGTGCATAATATTTTACATGAACGCTTGGGTATGAAAAAGGTATGTGCGCGTTGTGTACCAAGAATGCTTACTGACACGCAAAAGCAAACTAGACTAGAGATTTGTCAAGAAGCTTTGAACCTGATGCAGCAAGACCGGGAACTTTTTTTGGCGCGATTTATAACAATGGACGAAACATGGCTCCATCATTACGACCCAGAAACGAAACTGCAGTCTATGACATGGAAAAGGCCATCATCTCCAACTCCGAAGAAATTCAAGGTGAGCCCATCTGCCGGTAAGGTCATGGGCTCTGTTTTTTGGGATGGTAAAGGGGTATTAATGATTGAGTATCTCGAGCATGGAGCCACTATTACGGGCACATTATACGCCAAACAAATAGCAACATTGCGCAATGAGATCCGCGAAAAACGGCGAGGTAAACTCTCGAAAGTTGTGCTGTTCCACCAGGACAATGCCCCGGCACACAAGTCCGCCGTTGCAATGGCTGCAATTCGTGATGCTGGGTTCGATATCCTTAAGCATCCTCCGTATTCACCAGATATCGCTCCCAGTGATTTCTACCTATTTCCGAGATTTAAACAATACCTGAGAGGCCAGAAATTTGAAGACGACGACGCGGTAGTCGCTGCTGTACAAGATTTTTTAAGTACTCAAGATGAGACCGTTTTTAAAAATGGAATTTTAAGTTTAGAAAAAAGATATACTAAGGGTATTATGCTAAAAGGTGACTATGTCGAAAAATAAAATGACATTTAGTAAAAGTTGTTTATAACATACTCATTCTCACTTTTTATTGAACGCCCCTAGTATAAAAAAAAAATAATAATTTTATTTCCAAAAACATACATCAGCAAAATACAAGGGAATATCTGGCAGACCCCAAACTAGGCAGAGCCTGTATCTTGGGGCCTTGGAGTGCACTATACATTATAGTTTACTTAGAAAGCTTACCAGAGGACTAGAGAGAAAATATATATAAAAATAAAATAAAATAAAAATAACAACGAGGCAAAAAAAAATAAAAAACAACAGCCAAATTACTTACTAAACTAGATTTACAGTAGGTACAATTTATATTTATAGTTACGCGTGCGAGTGTGGGTGTGTGTATGTGTGTGTGTGTGTGTGTGTGTGTGTGTGTGTGTGTGTGTGTGTGTGTGTGTGTGTGTGTGTGTGTGTGTGTGTGTGTGTGTGTGTGTGTGTGTGTGAGTGTGTATGTGTTTATGTCTGGAATTAGGGGCCGTTGTTAAAAAAGACCTCCGTATCATTATATGACAAAGTCTCGAGCCACTTTCTCACAACCATCACGAGTCTACCCATTGTGAAGCTCTGGATACTGTGCACCTTACATACAGAGTTATAAAGACGCAAGTGCATGTAGGCAGGGAAACGCTTTGCGAAAGCGGATTTGGTCTTTGGTAAGGGAACTCTAAACACACGCTTCGTCAGCAACTGAGTGTTAAGTGTACGATGTATGGGAAAGATTCGTCGCTAACTTCTAGACCAGTGATGGTGTAGGGGTAAGCACGCAGCACGGAACGCTGAGGACCTGGGTTCGATTCCCAGCATTGGTCTTTTTTCTGGGGTTTTTTCTGTGCATCTGTGTTTCAGTTTGTATTTAGTTTGAAATAAATGAGTGTAAATCGGCAATCTAGGGACGACGGTGTGCGCTCGCGCATTCTTTCTTTCTTTCTTTCTTTCTGTACCACAGGTGGAAAGGCGCGGGATGAAGCTAGTTAGTACCCAATGAGTCCATTTCCGAGCGTCCAATTATCTGCCGACTGTACGTCTCTACTACGATATACTATATCATCGAAGACAGGTGTACTAACGAACAAATATTTGTCTGACATGAGACAATATCGCCCATACTTCCTGTAGCGTCGGCAGAGAAAATCAAAGCAAATGTTGGTATGGTACTGAATTTAAAATTAATTTACTAAAGTTAAAATTTACTTACTAACTAGCTTTTTCCCGCTTCGTTCACGCACAAATCCCGATCTCAACTCCTAATCTCTATCCCGCGGGAAATTACAAAAATTCCTTTTTACTGCATCTCTATCATCCTAAAGGAATGGTTACTGAGATACGGTCCCATTGAATTTAACATATAAACCCCGTTTTGTCTTTATCCCTTGGGGTTTCCAAAAATCCTGAAATTAGTTTTTAACTTGTTCTAATCACCTACAAGTTAGGTATGAAGTATCTTTTTGTATTTATTTTTTCAACTTCATTTTTTTATTACTTTTGCGGTCATCCCGTGAAACCATATATTTCAAACTAAATACAAACTGAAATATAGATGCACAGAAAAAACCCCAGAAAAAAGACCAATGCTGGGAATCGAACCCAGGTCCTCAGCATTCCGTGCTGCGTGCTTACCCCTACACCATCACTGGTCTAGAGGTTAGCGACGAATCTTTCCCATACATCGTACATTTCAGTCTGTTATAATCACCTTATGCAGTGATAAAGCGCGCATCTATGTTATGTGTTGTGGATCTAACCACTCACCTGGACCAAGAGATGGCGCTACTGTGCCAACTTTAACAAGTTAGGTATGAAGTATCTTTTTGTATTTATATTTTCAACTTCATTTTTTTATTACTTTTACGGTCATCCCGTGAAACCATATATTTCAAACTAAATACAAACCAGACCAGACTCTAGACCAGTGATGGTGTAGGGGTAAGCACGCAGCACGGAATGCTGAGAACCTGGATTCGATTCCCAGCATTGGTCTTTTTTCTGGGGTTTTTTCTGTGCATCTATATTTCAGTTTGTATTTAGTTTGAAATATAATCACCTACTTGCATGAAAAAAATTGAAATTTCTAATAATTATAGTTGCGGAGATAGGGCCACTTTAAAGCGAAAATTAAAATTTGCTTACTAAATTTAAAATAATTTCCTAAATTATTATTATTATTTATATATATTATTATATTTATTGATAGTCAAGGTAGCCTATATAGTACTTACTTTAAAAATTCTATGCTGTGTGAAGGGTCCAATCCACACTGGGCCCGCGTGGGATCTACGGCGCAAGCCTTTTTATTCTGAGAGGAGGCCATTGCCCTGCAGTGGGACATAAGCCTAATATATGAGCCTATTATATGAGCTGGGGTGATGAGTATTTGATATAATCAACAATCATCCTTCTTACACGTATAAGTACTTAAAATAATGCGAAATTTGAGCCACCCTTTTAGGGTAGGTAAGGTATTTGAGTCAATTCTTTAACGAAATTCGTTACCGTCGAGGAAAAAGTACTTAACTGAATTTGCTTCCATACGCGGAAATATAAGACGCAAAGTCTCACCGTAAGATGCTTCAACCTAAATATATTGATACAAAGAAAAGCGAACATTTGAAAAGTCAATAATAATATCTATTATTATATTTCTTAAGGTTTTTAGTTTTGGGATATTTGTTCTTGTAAGTATATAAATTTGTGCAAAATGAACGTGATCCTATTTGAAATCTTATAAACATTTCAAGGTTTTGAAGATGATTTTTCGATAGGGGGCAAACGAGCAGACGGGTCACCTGATGGAGAGCGATCACCGTCTCCCATGGACACCCGCAACACGAAGGGAATCACAGATGCGTTGCCGACCCTTTTAGGAGTTGGTAGGCTCGTTTTTTAAAGATCCCTAAGTTGTAACGCTCCGGGAATGTTGCCGCAGTAAGCTGATTCCAGATCTTTGTCGTGCGAGGAAAGAAGTTTCGCTTAAAACGCACGGTACTAGAATGCCAATCATCAAGACGGTGAGGATGGAAAGACAGACGGTTCCTCGAAGTGCGGTAGTGGAATTTAGCCGCAGGCAGCAATTCGAACAGTTCGTCAGAACACTCCCCATGATAAATACGGTATAATATGCAGAGACGCCACATTTAAATTTCGAACATCTTCTTAAAAAAAAGAACCAAACCATATATTATTTATTATTTGGGTTTGATTATCGAATTAGTCGATTCGTAATTTCAATCAAAATTAAATTCTTGTTCTACACATTTTTTTGAATCTCAAATATTACAGTCGATTTAAGCATCGGAATCGACTCAAGTCTAGGTGCAAAATATTTAAATGTCAGTCGTCTGTTTCGAATTGGAACTGTCAAAGAAATAACTATTAATACATTCGGTCTTTCGTACTTACTTTGGTGTACCTATTAACTAATACATACCCTTTATTAATATTAAAACGCTTTTCTGCTAACCCTACCCGCCCGAAACACATGTCGTATAAAGTTTTTTGCTGACGTTCATCGTACTGTTGATGGGGACGCCTGCCTTTGAACGGGTGCCTGATACAACGTTTATAGCAACACTACTCGTAAAGACTTTGCTATTCGATGCATGCAGGCGCCAATACATTAAAATCTGTAATGTGTTTTGTTTATTTGGCACCTGTGACTTTATTTGCGCAGGATTAGTAGTAATAATAATGTAAAGCAGCACTGTGAGATGTCAATTAACATAATAATGAGCTATTTGGCTGTCTGAACGTGTCTGATGTGACGTGTCGTGAGACGTCAGAACGGTGTTGGTTCTATGCGTGCGATACAATTCTCCTAATTAATATAAGTGAGAAATTTTGTGATGATATTGGGGTGTTATGATTGGTCCTCGTATGCAGCGGACAGAGAGCAGTGGAAATGTTGGGGGGAGGCCTTTGATCAGCAGTGGGACAGAATAGGCTAGTAATAATAATAATAATTGGGGTGTTTGGATGTTTGAATATTTGTTACGATACTGAGTGATGAAAAGTCATTTTTTTTATTCAATTTAGGATTCAATTGAAGCTCTTATGAACGTTGAAGACAACTGTCTACATTGATATTAAAGTAAGTACATACACCTACACTAACGTCACGGTGTTTGTTATCGAATTCCTCCGAAAAGGCTTGACTGATTTTTATGATACCTTTTTGTCTATGATTGGTAGGTCTGAGAATAGGTCGTAGGCTATTTTCAACCGACGAAAACAAAAGGAGGAGGTTCTCAAGTCGACGTGTATATATATTTTTTTTTATGTATTATCACGCATAACTTTTTACAGAGTAGTCCGATTTTGATGATTCTTTTTTTATTGGAAAGCGTATACCCCGAGGGTGGTTCCATTTAAATTTGGAAATAATATTCCTACCCTAAGGGTACGAAAACAGGGGATGATTGACTAACTTTTTACAGAGTAGTCTGATTTTCATAATTCTTTTTTATTGGATAAAAAAGAATTATGAAAATGAAAATGAAAATGGTATTATATAAATTTGGAAAAAAAAAATTTACCCCAAGGATGGGAAAAAAGTATAAAATAAAAACTTTTTAATAAAAAAATTAAACCGCCGAAAAAACTGAAAAGCAAAAAATAATACCTTTTTTGTTTGACCTTAATTTAGATACCAGTTTGAAGTCGGTGCCTCAGCACTAGCCAGGAGGAGTGGACCTATAATCTTCTACATGATTGGCTTCTATCACTCCTTCTGGCTCGTGCTGAGGCACCGACTTCAAACTGGTACCTAGATTAAGGTCAAACAAAAAAGGTATTATTTTTTGCTTTTCAGTCTTTTCGGCGGTTTAATTTTTTTGTTAAAAAGTTTTTTTTATACCCCGATTCTTCGCAGACGGAGTCGCAGGCAACAGCTAGTAATATTATAAAGAGCAAAGATTTGTATGTTTGTAACAAATAAACTCAAGAACTACTAAACCGATTTCGAAAATTCGAATGCTACGTTATTCCAGAGTAACAAGGGGGCTGTTTTTGGGAGTAAGTTGCAAACATCCCAACGATCAGGATTGCTAACATAACGTAATATTGTTATCAAAAAGTACGGCGCTGTCAGCGAAAAAAGCAATTTTAATCTGCTTAATGTTCATGCGATGCCTTTACGTGTTACGCTACGATACATCAAAGGTTTATCAGCTCAAAGATAAATTCGGCTTTAAGATGTATCTCAATGCTTGTCAATTGTGTGTTTTTAAGGTTCCGTACCCAAAGGGTAAAATCGGGACTATATTACTGAGACTCCGCTGTCCGTCCGTCCGTCTGTCTGTCTGTCTATCCGTCTGTCACCAGGCTGTATCTCATGAACCGTGATAGCTAGCCAGTTGAAAATTTCACGGATTATGTATTTCGGTTTCCACCATAATAACAAACAGAACTAACTACCAAAATTCAGAATAAAATAAATATTTAAGGGGACTCCCATACAACAAACGTGATTTATTCCTCGTTTTTGGTCGATATTGATAACGGCAACAGGACGCTTGAAATATTCACAGAATATTAAGTTATATATTCAGTTTGAACATAAATAATTAAATTAAAATGAAACACATTTTTAAGATAGTACGGAACTCTTCGTGCGCGAGTCCGACTCGCACTCGGCCGGTTTTTTTATACAATATAGGCTTGTGTTTGACCACAATCACACCTGATGGAAAGCGAAGATGCGGCCTACGATGGAGCACGCTTGCCTAGTAAGTAAATGCTCATTCACCCTAGACTTGAATTTAGGGGAATAAGCAGAAAGAAGGCAGAGGGTTTCTTAAAAGGGTCATCATCATCGTCATTTCAGCCGTAGGACGTCCACTGCTGGATATAGGCCTCTCTCAATAACCCAGGCTATACATACCGGGCGTATCCGTTAACACGAACAGTAAATTAAATTAGACATCCTTTAACTAATCAGTAATTAATACCAAGTGGTTAAAGAACAGAAACAATTTTATTACTTTGCTCGCTTTGGTCGCGGGTGAGCAAAGTATTTGTTTCAGTTCATTAAGGCTGCGTTTCCACCAGAGATGTGCGAGGATGCGTTGCGAGGGAGTTGTGTGTCATGAACCAATAGAAACACTTCATTTAAAAGGTCCTAAGTGAATGAAGTGTTTCTATTGGTTCATGACACACACATACCTCGCAACGCATCCTCGCACATCTCTGGTGGAAACGCAGCCTTATATGGACCTCCGCAAAGTAACGCCTGATTCAATAAATCAAGTGGTTAACATTTTTAAAATTAAAAAAAATAAATCTGTAATTTTCTAACAAAATCAATGAGAATGACAGGGCTTGAGCGGGCCCAGTGCGGATTGGGAACTTCGCACTCGCCATGAATTTATTCTCAGGTGTGTTAAGGCTTCTTCACGGTGTTTTTCTTCACCGAAAACCTCATGGTCAATTTTAAATGTAATTCGCACGTAAATTCTGAAAAAACCCACGATTTCTTGAGAGGCCATAGGTCAAACTACTACGCTACCACGGCTTATACGGAGCTCTAAAAAGTATGTATGTATGTATGTAAAACTCTTTATTGTACATGAAAACATGAAAATTAACTAAAAAAGTCAAAGTCAAAGTCAAAATTCTTTATTCAATTTAGGCATCAATTGATGCTCCTATGAACGTCGAAGAATCTACCACCGGTTCGGAAAAAACCCTGTTGAGAAGAAACCGGCAAGAAACTCAACAAGGTATATTTTTTCAATCAGATCTACATTGTTATTAAATTACATACATCTAAAGTATTTAATACAATTAAATTTTTTAACACAGTAGATACGCTATTTGAGACTAGGGATCGCCAATGCGGATCGGAATTATTTCCAAACATCCCTGTCCATGATATAGTCATTAATTTTATAAAGTCATGATAAAGTCGTAAAGTAGTCTTGAGGACGTCGTGAGCTGTAAACCGGCCGCAATTTCTCATTCACGTCTGTCTTACTACGATCCAATGAAATACGTTGGACCCGTCACGTCGCTTGTATGGTATTAGATTATAACTTTGCTATGCTGTATAGCCCTCACGCATTTTATCAAACTTTTCAATCTACTATTCACCCCTTACATAAGCGATCCGGTAAATAAATGCGTGGCGTAAATGTTAAATGCGTTTAAAAACCGGCTTAATTGAGTTACGTTACGGCGTAACTCCTAATTGCAGCTTGAGTTCGTTAGCGCGAGCGAATTATTATTAGGGTTGCGTAGTAAAATCTACTCATAATCATCATCATTTCAGCCGTAGGACCCTCAATGATATCCAATCATTACGGTTGGAAGCGGCTTGCATCCACCTTGGACCAGCGGACTTTACCAAATCGTCCGTCCATCTCGTTGGTGGACGTCTTACGACGCGCTTGCCAGTCCGTGGTCTGCATTCGAGAACTTTTCGGCTCCAACGGCCATCTATTCTGCGTGCTATATGGCCTGCCCATTGCCATTTTAACGAAAGCCTACTAATATTATAAATTTAAATGATAAAGTTTGTGTACATGTTTCGTTTTATCAAGGATAAACAGAATAAGTATGTTGAGTTGACAGTCAACTTTCACTTGTTTACAAATATTTTCCGTGTTTTTCTAGACCCTTATTTAATCAACGTGATAATTGTCAGTGACATACGTAGAATGATAATTGTCTGCATTGAAATGAAATGAAATGAAATGAAATGAAATGAAATGAAATGAAATGAAATGAAATGAAATGAAATGAAATGAAATGAAATCCGATGATTGGTCCGGTTTGCAAGACAAGAGATATAAGGGCCCGCGCAGACAGAGAGCGGTCTGGAGTTCCAAAGTCCAGTGTTGAGAGTTCTCGTTTTGACCGCTCGGAAGTTCCAACACACACACAAGAGGCGTTCAAATTTTTGCGTTCCATTTTCGTCCATATATATCATATATATTGCAATATTTCGCTAAAATGTTTATCTTCCGAAGAAGAAGCCTAGAAACTTCTAAAAAAAGAAGAATATTTTGTGCACCCAATTAACACAGCACGAGAAGAATCCCATTGCCGCGGCAATTACAAGGAAAGCTTGTGATTTATTGTCACGATTTTTGTAGTGTACATGACTTAAATTATATAATAGTCTCCTTTAGCCTAACAAATTCAATCAGTTTTTCTGTATTTACAACTTCAGACATCGCGGTGAACGCGGTGTTCTGTCTCGGCGGCAAAAGAACTCTAGAACGCGGCGTTCCGCTTTGACCGCCGCGGTTTGACCGCCTGCTGTGTGCGTTATCGTTAGGGACTCAGTACATTCGAACGAACGCAGAACTCGCAACTCCAGACCGCTCTCAGTATGCTTAGTATAAGTTTTTACTTCACCAAATACTTCTCGATCGCGTTGACGTAAAAAATTCAATTACTAGGGAAACATGGACAGCGTCTCCGCGCGCGCGCTTCCATGTTTCCATAGAATTGAAATTTTTACGTAAACGCGATCGAGAAGTATTGAAGTGAAGGAAAACTTATACTAAGCGTACTGTATGCGCGGGCCCTAAGTAGTCTTTAACGGAACACTGCTATTTGCGGACCGCTCTGTCGCTGAATTCACGTCCGTCCCCGCGGGATTACGTGCAGCTAGGCGTCAGCGTTTCTAAAAAATGTTTAACATGGCATTTTGCAGAAATGCATTTTAAAGAAAACTTAAGAATATTCTATTAATTTGCATCTATGAATTAGAACGGGGCAACATAGCGCTAGTGGCCCTCCGACTATTTGGAGTGACGTAGGTGTACGAAAGTTGCAGGTGGATACATTGGTGTCGGTCATTGTGAGCAAAGAAATATCTTTCGAAATTGCTCCATTCCACTTTTTTATACAATACTAGACATATCCAATTGAGGTGTTTCGTGGTTAACATACGCGTCCTTTCAAAATGGCTCTCCATGAAAGTAGTAGACTACTACTACTTCACTACTAAGCCACTCAGTTGCTCGCGTGAAAAAAAAACCGGCCATGAATTGCTCTCGCCTTGCGTTGCAAACAGCGACGCGGTGTCGAATTACGTTTAAAAATCGTTTTTTTAATATTTCTCAAATATGAGTTACATAAATTATTACACAATAAAGCCAAAGAAACAGAGAACATGTTTCTAGTAGTAGTTTGGTGGGCTATTGTATTGAAATAATTAATAAAAATGTACAAAAAGCAAAACAATGCTTACGTACCTATGAAAATTCGGGGCACTTTTTCGAGTCGATTTCAAACACTACAAACCACTTATAAACACTTGAACTTATAAAAACAAACACTACAATCCTTGCCAATAACAACCGTATGCGTAACATTGTATTTACTAAACACGATATTAGTACATTACTGCAGCGGCCGCGAAATAGGGGATTGCCGGCCGAGTAGTTATAGATGGCCGAGTGGTAACGAGGCCATCTAGCGATACGAGGCCGGCAATCCCTGTTCGTGGCCAAGGCTTGTATAGAGTTTTTCTCAAACTTGCATCATCATCATCATCATCATCATCACCATCATCATCATCATCATCACCATCATCATAAAATCATCGTCATCATCATCATCACATCATAACACCATTACCACCATCATCATCATCATCACCATCACCATCATCATCACCACCATCATCATCATCATCACCATCATCAATATCACCATCATCATCATCACCCACCATCACCATCGTCATCACCATCACCTCCATCATCATCATCATCATCATAAAATCATCGTCATCGTCATCATCATCATCACTATCACCATCATCACCACCACCATCACCGTCATCACCACCACCATTACCATCATCATCATCACCATCATCACCATCATCATCACTATCATCATCATCACCATTACCACAATCATCATCATCATCACTACCAATTACCATCATCATCATCATCATTACCATCATCACCATCACCATGATCACCATCACCCACCATCATCATCGTCATCACCATAATCATCATCATCACCACCACCATCATCACCATCACCATCATCATCACCACCATCATCATCACCACCATCATCATCACCATTACCACCATCATCATCACCATTACCACCATCATCATCATCTCACCTTAAATAAACGTAGTGGCAGAATGTCATAATGAACCAAAACGCAAATATTGCTTATAGTTTTTTTTTTAATGGCTAAATGCTATGATGCCATAGTACTATAAATAACCGTCATGGTGCTGTGTCATATGAAACAATAGACGATCACTTTGCTGGCCTTGGCCAGCAATGTTGTATGAAATTCCATTATTGACCGCACGGCCGCCCGCACGGCTAGCCGCACCTTCAACGTGACACTTCGTGGCGTATTATAAGGAACATAACGTCAATATTTCATAGCATGTTTGAGAAAAATTTATTTCATCACAAATCTAAACAGCTGATCCGTGACCGTTACGACTCGAACTTTACTTGTGTCGTCGGAATTTTTTTTTCCTTCGAATTTTGTACCATAGACCTTCGGTTTTTTTTAATGTTGCTAGTGTTAGGAATAAATAAGACTTGAAACACCACTGCGTTGATTTTAGAGATCGTCAATTGACTTCCGTCGCCGTTATGTCAGTGGTGAGCGCCGGAGCTCAGTCTCATGAGCCATTCTTACCGGGCACTTGGCATAGGACGGTCGTATTGCTCTGAGCTTATCCTTTCGTGCCTAATTTTAAGATTAGAAAGTGTTTTCTCCATATTTTCGTTAATCTTGCAATTATTTGTAACTTTACCTATTGTGATTAAATAAAATTAGTAGTTGTAATTTTTCATTTATTTGATCGTCCCTAATATCAGAAGTGGGATCAAACTATGTGCTTTGCTTTTCCATCCGGTGTTATTTAGTTTGAAGTGCTTTAACGTAATAAAATATGGAGAACACTTATCGTCGTAGTCGTAGTCGAAGCCGTAAGCGACGTAGGCACGAGCATAAGGCGCGGCGTCGTAGCGGTTCGTTGAAATCAAATAGTGTCCGCGAGTCCTTACAAATAATAGTGTCCCGTTTGAATGCGTTAGAAAATCGAGAATCATCTGCGTTGCGTTCTGAAACTCCACCCGTACCTGCCCCTCAGGCTTTCGTGGTTGAGAATTCTACGGAGAAAATAGTCGAGGCCATTCGTTCTTTAAAATCAGTGCATACGTAGCGGTATTGTGTCTAATTTCGATTCAAATGTGCATGACGTTGACGCGTGGTTTCACTACCGACCGGACGTGGTCCAATTTTAAACGAGATTTAAATTTTTTATGCGTTAAGAAAATTGATATTGCGGGTATTTTTTATGACTGTCTACTGATTCTGACGAGTACGCAACTTATGCGGATTACGCTAGGCGTTCATTGTTGCGTTTAAAAGTCGTGAAACGTCTGAGCGATGATTTAGTATCGGAAATTCTGGTCAGGGGAATAAAAAATCCTCACGTGAAGGCGTGCGCGGCGAATGCTTATTTGTCTTCTAACGAACTTGTCTCTTTTTTATCAACGTTTGTTAGGCCAGTTCATAGTTCACGATCATTCTAGCCTCAGAGTAGTAGCACTAGAAGTTTCACTAATATCATCTGCGATTGTTAATCACTTTTCATGTGCTAGTAAACCCATATTTTGTGAGTGAAAGGGGGTTAGGTAGGTCAATGACGAAGGTTTCGTCATATGTGACACTACCCGTCGAGTTTAGCAAAATCACATTAGAGATAGATTTGCTCATAGTTCCTAGTGAAAGTATGAACGCTCCAATTATGTAGTTACCTACACGTGATAAATCGGTTTTCAATGTGGCAACAGTTGGGTTAGAAAAGCTACCTTTGCCTGTAAAAACTTCTCTGGTTTCTCTGCGTCCATGATAGCTGGTACTGCCACGTCGACTGTTACCACAGGCCGTATGCATAAAAGATTCAATAGTGACTCGCCAGTTTGTTATCGCCCTTATAAAATGTCGTTATGGCTCCTACCTCCCAAAATGTTGAACAGATCCGATAGTTTCTTGGGTTAGCGGGATAATTTAGGCGCTACATCCCTAATTTGACTAGGAAATCCGCAAATTCGCTTAACACGAAAAGACTCTTGAGTTTATTTGGGGTCCTGGGCAAGAGTCTGCTAGTACTGAATTTATTAAGTCTTACTAATGAGCCTAACCCAGCCATTTTTGATCCCGAATTACCGACTGAGGTACATACAGATGCCAGTAGCGCTGGTTACGGGGCGCCGTTTTGCAAGTTCACAAAGATAGAAAAAAACGGGTAGTCGCACTTATTATGTTTTGTACCCAAGGGGCATCGTTTAAGCCTACTTTAGTCTTCCATGACGAACATAGCCATATTTATGCTGGTAAATCCATTGACCTCATTTTGAAACATTTTTGATTTCCTGGCCTAAGACAGTTTGTCGTCAAAAATATTTCCCATTGCATTGTTTGCTTATCGTGCTTTTATACGTGATATCGTCGTAGAAGTACCGCGTAAAAGTCTAGAATCATTTAGGACAATGACGAGACAGGACGGCTGAGCGGTTACGATGAAACCAAGAAGCACAAGACGAATACGTCAATAAAGACAGGCGACCGCCTAGGGTATTTAAAGTAAATGACTTTGTTTTTTTTCTTTGTTACGAGCTGAAGCTACTGGCCGGGTTTATGGTGCCGTGGAGTGGAGAGTGGACGCCCGAGTCCTGTGCTGCCTTCTTTGAGGATGAATGTTGAAGTCTGAGCGGTATGCTAACTTGGAGCCTATGCCGGCAGCCACTAGGAGGTATGCGAACTTTGTGCCTATGCCTACAGTGTTGAAGTCTGAGCGGTATGCTAACTTAGAGCCTATGCCGGCAGCCACTGGGAGGTATGCGAACTTTGTGCCTATGCCTACAGTGTTGAAGTCTGAGCGGTATGCTAACTTAGAGCCTATGCCGGCAGCTACTGGGAGGTATGCGAACTTCGTGCCTATGCCTACAGTGTTGGCCACTGTGTGGTATGCTAACTCTGTGCCTATGCCAGCAGTGTGATGTTGTTCTTCTGTGTGGTATGCTAACTGTGTGCCTATGCCAACAGAATTATTATGAAACTTTGTTTTTCTGCGTGGTATGCTAACTTTGTGCCTATGCCAGCAGTACGAGTAATGACATCTTTTGTCGACTGTGTGATATGGTAACATTGTGCCTATGTCAAAAGTTCAGTTATAATTTTTACATACCTGCTACAAGCGTGGTAAGCTAACAAGGTGCCTATGCCAGCTTGTTAATAGGGACTAAAACTTCTGACATTTATTTTGTAACTTTTCTTTAAATACATGTTTCCACTTATTTTTCATTCCCGATTAAAATTTCGAAATTAAAGTAATACATAAGTAGCTCCATTACAGTAATGTGGTGACTTGTTTGTTTAACAATCTGCCTATCTGCTCATTAGCAGCATCCGCTTTAATTTTGCTATTGCATTTTTTTAAATTGGTGACCATTATAGTGAGACCTTTATTTTTGCCTACATCTCCGATACGTTATTATGTTACTTAGGTATGTTTGCATGTTAATTAACACTTTGCTCATATGTTTAAGCATTGATGAATGTGACGCGCCTAGTACAAGAGTCTGCAACCATTGAAGTATCAGCTGGACCTGGTCACGATGCTACGTCGACTGAACCAGCTGACGACACGGAGGCTAGCCGCGACTAAGGACCTGCCGAGGACAGCAGGATGTCAGAATTGGCCGTGTTAGGAATAAATAAGACTTGCAACACCACTGCGTTGATTTTAGAGATCGTCAATTGACTTCCGTCGCCGTTATGTCAGTGGTGAGCGCCGGAGCTCAGTCTCATGAGCCATTCTTACCGGGCACTTGGCATAGGACGGTCGTATTGCTCTGAGCTTATCCTTTCGCGCCTAATTTTAAGATTAGAAAGTGTTTTCTCCATATTTTCGTTCGTCTTGCAATTATTTGTAACTTTACCTATTGTGATTAAATAAAATTAGTAGTTGTAATTTTTCATTTATTTGATCATCCCTAATACTAGTTTATCTCTCTGTATGAATGATACTATTAAGGTCTCAATACACGTTGACCAACATAAGGAGAAGACAAAAACTGTGAGATCGGTGTCTGGCAACCACAGTTGCCAGAAGCATTTTGCTAAAATATATTTGGCAACCGTAGTTGCTCAAAGCACGTGAGTGGGTAGTGACGACAGTGACAGTAACAGTGATTTTGATTTTGGCCTGGACAATAATGGCCGTACGTACGACTATAGTCCGACAAGCTTTTGCGCGACCCTCCGCGGAACCCTATCGCAGTCAGTATTTGCCGCACTTATTAAAAATAATCTTGTTAAGGACAGCAGAGGCTCCCTGCGACAGGGTTCCGCCGAGCGCCGCGCACGAGCTTGTCAAGGTATAGTCAGATTATTGCCCGACAATGCTATAACTTAGTAACTTGTGCACGTACGCGGTAATAAAACTTACATTAATATAATTATTCCGGCAAATCGCTGGTCGCACTATAAACGAGGAAACTACAGAGACAAAGCTTCGAGGCATATTTTTTAATATCATGGGACAATTGATAGCCATTGACCTAATCCCAAACTGAGCATGGATCTTACTGTGGGTACTAGGCAACGGATAAACATACTTGTTATATAGATAAACTATCTGTGTGCCGAAATACCTATATCAGAATCCGTCGAAACAATTTGGTGTGGAAGAGTTAATTTTCGTGTTTGTACTACTTATCTGAAGGTGGATTGACTCTTTATTTATTGAATCTCTCTTCTCTCTCTTCTTCAGCCCGTAGCCACCCAATGCTGAGTGTAGGCATCCTGCATTGCTCGCCACTCATCTCTGTCCAGTGCTCTCCTCATCCAGCACCTTCCCGCCACTTTGGCCAGGTCGTCAGTCCACCTCATCTCCTGTCTGCCAACGCTTCTCCGCCCGGTTCTGGGTCTCCACTCCGACACAGCCTTCCCCCATCTTCCATCACTCGTGCAGCATATGTGTCCAGCCCACTTCCACTTTCTTTGGGTGATTACCTTGAATGATTGGGTGATTTATTGAATACTTTTATTTTATTTGCGTAATTAAATGTTTAAACCTTAATATGCATGAATAAACGTTTTATATACAAGAATGTTGGTTTTGTTAATGTATTTGTATCTTTTATTGTATTAAACGGTTTCTATTTAAAAGTTAACTTATTTTTTAATTAACCTTAAATTAAAAACCTTAAGAAACATAATAATAATAATAATAACTAAAATATAAATATTATTAAGGGGAGTCCCTTTAGGCTAGGTTCTAATGTAATGAAACAAATTAGCTTTATTTTTTCAAATTCTTATGTAGTAGCTTTATTTTTGCAAATTCTTATTTTAAGTATTTTAATGACTGCTATAATAAAAAAAAAACACTTTTTAGGAAAAGATATGCGAAGTGTGTGTAGGTGTGTATACAAGGTAATTTATTTAATAAGTGCACAAATTTTAATATGTGATACAGTGTGTCGTTAAAATAACAAATTTCAGTATTTTTCGTTATAATATTTATCACTTATTTTTTTTACTTTTCATAGTAACTCGACCAATTTATTGGATGAATTACAATGAACAACCCAAATTTCAAAATGTAAAAAAAAATCTTGAACAGATAATCCTGATCTATTAACGATACTGAATCACGTATCAAAATTTGTGCACTGATTAAAAAATTACCCTGTGTATAAACGCATTAGTATACAAAAAATTTAGTAAAAAAAACACTATTGACAACCATTGAGATACATGTACAAGAGCGAACTTATTCTTTTAACGAATCTCTACCAGTAAACTTTTAAGTGGAGAGGAACATTTAGTCTTGCTGCTTGGTTGCTTTGTCTCTGTGAGCTTACACATTGTGGTGCGGGAGGCAAGTTATTGGAGAAGTATTGTTAACTTCGCGTAACTTAGTTATTTGTTATAATTCTTGCCGAACGGTATTGTCCGGAGACCTGTTGGATCGGGGAAGGATTAACAATTTCCTCGTTCTTCAAGGTTTATAAAGGTCTTTGGACTTCAACCTTGTGGCCATTTGTTTCATCAATTTACCAGAATCTTTAATTCCTAGTAGCAAAATTTCCATACAAATACAAATAACTTTATTTCGCTTGAAATATGGTACAGAAGATGGCTCAACAATAATATATAATGGCTCACATATTTCGCCAGTATCTGGCATGCAAAATTTTACAATAAATATTATAACATTACAATTAAACTACAGTAAATTATCGTGACATGCAAATTTTAACAATGATTCAAAGGCAAACTATAACTTAGCCAATTCAAACAATAATCCGCAGGTAAATCATAACTAATGTCAATTTTAAGTAGTCTATCTAAGCAAGTATGCATTCATTATTTTTTTTATATCGAGGAACTAAGGAGAGCCATAATTGATGAAAAAGCGAATTGGATAAAAAAAAATAAGCTGCCCAAATAACTAATTCCATGCGGACGGAGTCGCGGGCAAAAGCTAGTTATAAATATGAATAGACATCCAAAACGTGTTCTTACCATACAGAGCTGTTTTTTTCCGGGGTACAAACAAACAACCTTTCAGGGTACCTCGTATTCGCATTTTTTCCCAAATGATTTTTTACTGAAGAAGAAGTTATTTAATTTTAATATTATGTAATGAATTTATTATATAACAAATAAGCAATGACCTTCATTTGACATTGGTGTACATTGCGTGACCGGTTCAAGTCGTACTTTATTCTGTGTGGTTAGAATTCTTCACAATTTACGCGTGGATTATACTACGGAGTTTGATTTGGACCCGCTGTCCGACATCTAGCACTTTGACAGTGCCAGTAAAGTGACACAGTGTATAGTGTACCACTACGCAAAAAATAATTAAAGAGGTTGCCTTATCGTACGCATTTAGATAGATTTAGAAATTTGGCACTGTGGGAGCCCTCAATTATAATCTGACGTCATCAACTAAAATAGTTACAATAATTAATTTTGAAAAAAGTAGAGAACTAAATGACAAAATATTGAAATTAGTTTCTTATAATTGATTTATTGAATCAGGCGTTACTTTGCGGAGGTCCATATTAATGAACTAAAACAATTACTTTGCTCACCCGCGACCTAAGGTCGCGGGTGAGCAAAGTAATTGTTTTAGTTCATTCTTATAATTGACTTTTCTATACAAAAAAAAAAATAAAAACCATGGGTATTTTTTTTTAGACATCCCCAATTGGGAAAAAACGCTACTGTGAAATAAAACCGGTCAAGAGCATGTCGGGCCATGCTCAGTGTATTGTTCCGTAGTTCCCGACCGTCACAATACTTAGGCGGACTTATTTTAGTTTAGAAATATTTTTTACAAAAACTTAAATACTGCTCAACCGATTAAGTTGAAAATAATTTTCCTAGAAAGTTTTTATTAAGTTTAACTTACGTAATTTTTTTCATATTTTTTAGACGTGCGGTTCAAAAGTTAGAGGGGGGGGACACATTATTTTGAACTTTCGGAGTGAATATCTCCGAAAATATTCATTTTACCAAAAAATAGTTTTAGCAAACACCTATTTATTTTTAAATACCTATCCAATGATACCACACACTATAGAATTAGTCAATAAAAAAAAATCACCCCCACTTTACGTCTATGGGACATACCGTAAAAAAATTTTTTTAGTTTTTTTTATTTAACCACTTTGTCGGCGTGACTGATATATATATTCATGCCAAATTACAGATTTCTAGTACTAATAGTCTCTGAGCTTAGCCGCGGACAGACAGACAGACAGACGGACAGACATGGCGAAACTATAAGGGTTCCTAGTTGACTACGGAACCCTAAAAACGCTACTGTGAAAAAATGCGAATGGAAATTTTGCTACCAGGAATTAAAGATTTTCTCACTGTAGTTTTTTACTGAAGCTTATTTTCACGTTTTTTCCCAATTTGAATTAACACAGAAACAGTGTCGACAGAGCCCCTTATTCTGTAACTTAACATAACCTAAACCTACCTACCTACCTACTATATATATGTCGATTAAAAGGGTACGATGGCTGAGAGACTTTTGAGAAATAGGTATTTTAATGAAATGTCGTTGTCTCGCCCGAACACTTGCGTGTCAGTCAGCGAGAGCGGGACAACTGCAGCTCAGACCGTTAATAGGCGCGTAAAATTGATCAGAACAGCATTTCGTAATCCCCTGTTTTCTTCTCGAAAACTGGACCAATAAAATTATTTATTTTCCTTTTTTGTTTATGCGAGGGATTCTTTTCTGATGAGTGTCTGAAAATGACGTTGAAATTGGGCAATTTTTTCAGTTTTGGAAAGCTCATATTTCTTATGTTAATTAAAAAATGGAAAAAAACGAAACATAGGGGCATAGCTGTGGTAGATACAGATTACACAGTAAAAAAAATTGGCTCTAACTCCATTCTCCAGGGAGGAAACAGGGGATTACGTTTGTATGGAGAAATGGTGCGCATCGTATCCTCTTAAAGTTAAAAAAAAACGCGATTGTGAAAATAAGCTTCAGTAAAAAACCATACTGAGAAAAGAAGCATTTGGGAAAAGTCGCGAATGGAAATTTTGCTGCTAAGGAAATAGCGATTTTGGTAAATTGATCTAACTTCTTACTCGCGGGTAAAAGCTAGTTGCCCACTAAATCTAAACTATGTGATTGCAGCTGCCCTAATTATTCTATCCAAGCTCGAGTTATGCATATTTTGCATACTCGACATACAAACCTCATCAAAACTTTGGCAGTGAGGGACTTTGATTATTGTATCGAACTTATCGATTAAATTATCCAACCAATATTGTAATATAACTGAGTGATTGTAAACATGAAAGTTAGTATAAATTGAATACCTATCTTGCTCCTCCACTAACTAGTGAGGCCAAGTCATGCGAAACAGCTACGTTTGTGTTGAAAAAATGCTTTTTCATGCGATATTTACCGCCCTCCCTCCGCTAAAAAACTAAATATATATTTTAACATGGACCTCCACAAAGTAACGCCTGAATCTATACAGTGTGAAAGTTAGTTTCTGTGTATAAGTTTGTATGCATGTAAGCATGCATATGCTTGTCTTATTTTTGCAAGCGGATGAAGCGGATCTCTAAATCTAAAAAAGATTATTGCGCGTTTTCAATAAAAAGTGTAATTTTTTTAATTAGGAAATTCTGAGGTTTTCGTACTCAGCATCAAGAGCGCTAATTGATCTTTATGACTAAAAAAAAATACCCTATTTTCCCGTTCAATTCAGTTTTGTGATGTGATGCCCCATATAAACTGTATGACAAAAAAACATCACAAAACTGACCCAAAAATAAGGACACTTTTTTCACTTTAAATTGTACTCGTGCTTTTGATTAAGAAAACCACAAAATATAGGGTACACTTATTTTTGAAGATGCCCTTATAGCAAACCTACAAAGTCTTTAAATTATCTATCCAACGATATCAAATTACCATTGTCAAATTATTTTTCGTTAATTCCCATACTCATACTTACTTACTTACTCCATTGGCGCAGCGACCCAAAGTGAATCTTGGCCTCCGATATGTGACAGCGCCATATCTGTCGATCTTGCAAAGTATTCCGCCAATTTGTGGCTTGCAGTCCATCAAGGTCGGACTCCACGGCGTCACTCCAGCGATACCTAGGGCGGCCCACCGGACGACGGCCAGTCAGACGACTAGGGTTGCCAACCGTACTATAATATATAGTATTGTACTATATTTCGACTCTGTGTACTATATACTGTTGAAGAAATATATACCTAGTACGCAAAAATACTATATTTCGGTCAGTCCTTACGCATGCGGTTTGGGTAGGCCATTTTTACTATACTAATGTTTAATGAATTAATTTTCGCAATTTTAAGTACTTTGTACTATATTTTTTTTCAGAGTACTATATTTCTTGTAGTTTGGGCTGGGAAATACTATATTTTCTTAAGAAATAGTTGGCAACCCTACAGACGACCCTCATATGCTCTCTTCGCGCCAAGATCTTCACCCATTCTTTCTAAATGGCCGAGCCATCGGAGTCTATGAGCTTTGCTCTCTCCAATGATATTAGAGAGACCATACTCATACAATTCAATATTCCATTTTAATTACATAAATGCAAAAGTGTGTCTGCTTGTCTATTATCGCGGGCAACAGAGTTAATAATAGTGTATAGTAGGAAATATTATTAGAATTACAAAGGACAAGGAAAATACCCCTATTTTCTTTAGCGAACAAATTTTCAAACCCATATCTACAAAATACAATGTAATGTCACTTAGGTTTTGTCACTTTACGTCGTGCATGCCAAGTTTTATGTCAGCGAACCGCTGCCTTTATTTACACATTACGGTACGTTCCTTAGTTTAGGTGCCACAAATCTGCATGAAATGCGTCAACATAATATCGTACAGAATACTGGTAAGAAGTAACTCGCGGTGGCCCCTGTGGGTCAAGCACAGGGTCGTGGATTCAAGACCGGGATTGCACCTCTTTTTTCGAAGTTTATATGCGAAATTACATTAGAAATTTACCACAAGTTTTACGCTGCAGCCGCACACATCTGCGAAAAATTTCATTGCTGTGTGAAGTGCTCTTTTTATTTCGCGTGGGAAATACAGCCCAAGTCCTCTTATTTTGAGAGGAGTCCTGTGTCCTGCAGTGGGACGTATACGCATAGATGACAGAAATCAAAAATACCTACAAATTTATTTGACAAACACCACAATTGTCATCATCACCCCAGCCTACATACGTCATACTGCAGGGCACAGGCCTCCTCTCAGAATGAATGGGCTTGGGCCGTAGTTCTCTCTAACTTGGCTTATCCCCAGGAAAAACATTGAAAAACGAGAATCTACGCCATCTATAAACCACATTAGATAAACACCACGGTGTACCAAAATAATAGGCGATTTCTTTAATTGACATGATTTTGCAGACGTAAGTTTGTACAGTTAAAAACTGGATTTTGATAAATTAGACGGTTCAATTACGATCTAATTTACGAGCTATGTTTTGATGGAACTATTTAGATAAATAATTTATTGAATCAGGCGTTACTTTGCGGAGCTCCTTATCAATGAACTGAAACAATTACTTTGCCCACCCGCGGCCTTATGGTTACGCTTATGCAAGAAAAATGTGTGGTCATGCTGTTTCTCCACCTCCACACGGACACACACGAAGTATCATAAGATTGTGAGTGAGCAAAGTAATTGTTTCAGTTCATTGATTTATGTAGACAAAGTCAGTTAAATTTTAGAAATACAAATAAACTTTATTGTATAACTGTGTATAGTCGACCAAGTACTTAAGTGGTTTACCATTTTTTGTGACAGTTCCTACATCAGAATAAAAACAATAAGTCTGATTGTCACATTGACTTGTTAGTGAAAATAGCCTTTGATGTCTTAAGTCATACAACTGACATTGAACTTTAGGGTGGCAAAGGAGTATCTTGGTCGACTATACATACGGCCAAGGACTTTAATTCATGAGCCACTATGGAACCATTTCACAGTAAACGTCATAGTGACATAGCATTAATTAACAAGGAAAATCGTAATAAATTTTCCTTTGAATAGGTTCTATGGTGGCTCATGAATTAAAGTCCTTGACTGTACAAGGGTGGTTACACGAGATCAGTCTGAACTGATTGTACATTTCGTACGTAAAATCATCATCATCATCAATAATCCCAGCCTATATACATGCCACTGCAGAGCACAGGCCTCCTCTCAGAATGAGAAGGCTTGGGCCGTAGTTCCCACGCGAGCCCAGTGAGCATTAGGAACTTCACACACGCCATCGAATTTCTTCACAGGTGTATGCAGGTTTCCTCAGGACGTTTTACTTCACCATAAAGCTCATGGTAAATTTCAAATGTAATTTCGCATATAAATTCCGAAAAACTCAGGGGTGCGAGCCGGGATTTGAACCCACGACCCTCTGCTTGAGACGCCATAGGTGAAACCGCTAGGCCACCACGGCTACCTGGACCACACCTAGACGTACAATATAAATATGTACAATATATGTATTTTTTTTTCTGTGTTTGTATCGAATTTGTGTAAATAAACATCTCTCTCTCTCTCTCTCTCTCTCTCTCTCTCTCTCTCTCTCTCTCATAAAAACTAACCAACTAATTTTTCTTAAAATAATGCATATAATTATTACTTTTTTAATTTTAAGAAAATAGACCATCAAAGGGACATCTTACGGACCGAGGTGATGATAATGACGTGATAATACAAGTACATGATATAGTTTAAAATTATTTATCCTCAAGGCAAATGCAGCTAACTGGACGCCGCTATAAATCTACTTTAACTCCAACACCGTTTTAAATTCGCTTTTCCAGGAAACAAGGTTTAATGTTTAATTTCCTTCTTTGTTCGAAATGTTGGATAAATACTTAAAACTAATTTAGCCACGGCTGCAATTATTTACTTTCTCAGGGAATGCATTTTAATGTTGCACTAAGAATGTTTTCTATAGTTACCCTATCTCGAAGACAGACCCTAGATGCCCAAACTAGAACTATTACAAAAAATCGTTTTTGGAAAAAATTGTGTGCGTTTGTCTACATCTACACTAATATTATAAAGAGGAAAGATTTGTACCTATTTTTGTATGTTTGTAATGAATAGGCTCAAAAAGTACTGGGCCGATTTAAAAAATTCTTTCACCAATAGAATGCTACATTCTTCCAATTTGACATAGGCTACATTTAATTTTGAAAAAAATTAGGGATCCTTGGTAAAATTTGAACAATGTAACCGAAGGTGTAGAAAAATGAGTCTTAAAATGTCTTTCGTCGAATGCGCTGCCGAAACTATTAGCGATAGAACAAAATAATGTACAACAATATTGAAGAACATCATAATGTCTACAAAAAACTCCGCGGTAGCATATGTCCAACTATTGTAGTTATGTCACTACAACAACTTTTTTCATTTTAAACATTAATGAAAATGCTAACTAAATTCAAACCATGCTATTTATGTGTTTATATATTAGATAAAGTGATTCAAGAGGAAGGTTTACAAGTATAATACATGCATAATATAGTTGTACCCGTGCGAAGCCGGGGCGGGTCGCTAGTACGCTATAAAATGGTTCGAAGAAATTGGATGAAACTGGATGAAATTGAATATGTAGGTAGATAGGCTTTGAACAGGATGAAGGGACGACCTGGTTAAGGCGAATAGTCCGTTTGGTCTACCATTCAGACCTACTAATAGGACTAAACGGACGAAATAATCCATTTAGTCCTACTACCTCTGGCACGAATTTTAATAGTATTAAACGAACGAAATAATCTGTTTAGTCTCAATACTTCTGGCACGAAGTAGGGCTGATTAGATAATTTCTACACATTAATAGGTAGATTAGGTACGTTAGGTATCTTCAGATGCCCGAAGGGCAGACCGCCCAGAAACGTGAGCCCCGCGAAGCGGTGCTCCGTCGACATAAGGCGCAGGTTAGGTTGCCTAATGGAGTCATTCCGTTTAGCTCTACCAGTGGAACTAAACGGATAATTTTGTCCGTTAATTCCTACTAATAGGACTAAACGGAATTTTCTGTCCATTTATTCCTATTAATAGGACTTTACAGGGCGCAGGAATTACATGATTTAATTCCTCCATCTCCATTTCACCATCGGACATCCAGGCGGGGGGAGCGTCTTCATCCTTATGTGGTTAGTATTCCAGTGGCCCGTACGAAGCGCTTCGCGTCATCCTTCCTAATGCGAACTGCTAAAGAATGGAATTCGCTCCCGTCGTCTGTATTTCCTGATAAATACAACCTAGGTCTCTTCAAGGCTAGAGTGAATAGGCTGTTACTGAACCAGTGAGGTACACCTTTGGCCTCATCTACACTTTTCATCAGGTGAGATAGTGGTCAATCACGGGTCAGTTTTATGTAAAAAAAAAAAAAAAAGAATGGTAGACCAAAACGGACTATATCGGTCAAGGTTGGAGCAACGCGTTGGACGCGGATGGCGCAGTACCACCGCACCGGTCTGTTTAGGGAACCTTGGGGGACAGTATTTCAATTCAACTGCCAGTCTAAAGATTAACGCAAGCAAGCCGCGCGGAAGTCTGGTAGGTTATATACAGGGTACATATATAGAACAAAAAAGTGTGTAGAAGTAATATCCAAAGTCTCTAAGCTAGTGTATCATGAGAAGTAAATGTGGCACCAACTCGGCAGTCGGTAAAAACAGTCGGAGCGCGTGTCAAGCGCTGTTAACTCGAATCGAGTCGGGCTGGGCGGCTTCTTGTCGGTTAGCCATGATTCGGAAAAAGGAGGGACAATCATCATCATCCTTACAGCCGAAAGACGTCCACTGCTGAACAAAAGCCTCCCCCAAGGCTCGCCAAACAGATCGGTCCTGAGCCATCCGCATTATAACTGAGCCGGTGTCTAATTTACAACCGCAATGACACACTCTAGCCTTCCTGTTGCCCTTTTTGTAAAAATATTAAAAATCTATCAAGCACACCCGCTCAGGAGGCTGTTGGTACTGTCAAGCACTCTGGTCATCAGGGAGGCCACACGTAAAACCATATATAAACCATTATATATTAGTAGGACTGTCCTAACTATCTCCAAACCCGTGGCCACACCGAACCAACATCAATCAATTCGTAAATGGCGTCAAAAAAGCCCTCCTTCAATACTTTCCTAATAGTTGGTGTTTGGACAATATTTAATGGCTCTAGCGGAAAAAAAGAAGGGTTCGGCTTGACTGACAGCCGGCTGCGAGGTCAATTGCTTTTTTTATCGTTTCGGAGGACTTTTCCTGTAAGTTACTGACGTTTGGTCGTCCTAAGAAAATGTTAGAGACAGTTTGAGTTGCTTCAGTTTATGGAAGTGTGAAGTGGTTTTAATATTTTGTAAGGCAAAATGTTTATGGTTAGGTCAAGTCCGTGACTTCGTCTGCGAAGAATTCAAAGGCTATATTGTCAAGTTTCGATACTAAATAGACTCTGTTTTTTTTTGCGAGTACCTCTATGGTGAAATTATTTTATGCTGAGTATCAACATTTTGTGCCATTTTTTTGGCTTATTGTTTTTAGGTTTCTTTTTAATGTACTTTTTCGCGATGTTTTTTGAAATGATGTTCTTTATTTAGATTTGCATTATCACTAAAAACAACTAGGTATTACTAGTTATCCTATAAAAAAAACTAAATAAATACGATAGTATTTTGTATGTACCTAGTTGGGAATTAGTACCACCACTAGATTTTTTTCTCAGAATAGACCATACATTGGCCTACGACTTGACAAAATATCATAATTTTCCAGGCGGTATTTCCTATCAAAAATCTGAAACATGTGAACTTTGTATTAAATCGGTGTTTTTCAATGTCGTATACAAACTGCTCGATTATGTTTGATTTTTTTTATCAGTTTCATCATCATCATCCCAGTCCCACTGCAGGGCACAGGCCTCCTCTCAGAATAAGAGGGCTTAGGCCATAGTTCTCACGCGGGCCCAGTGCGGATTGGCAACTTATCAGTTATCGTACATAAATGAGTAAAATGCTAATGACAATGGTAAAATAATTATAGTTACGCGTGGGAACTACGGCGCAAGCCATCTCAATCTGAGAGGACACCTGCAAGTGGGACTTGAGTAGGCCATGTACTACGCTAAATTATACAAACATTATAATAAATCAAACCAAGACTTTTGTCCCAGACTAAAAATCATAAATTTCATCTATTTGCTCACAAAACTCGTTGTTCATAATTACTTACATCCAGTTACACAAAGAACTGATGACGAGAGTTGACTTAAACTCATCCGTAGCAATCCGCGTCGTTTGGCCGCGTCTCCGCCCCGTCTCTTCTGTCTGCTTTGGATCGCGACGCTTGTATACATTTTTTGTAGTGATAGAGCCATGTTGTAGCTAGCCGCTGCATCACGAATGGGCCGGCTCGTCCGGGGCAGTACCACCCTCTCACAGAACACCGGCGTGAAGCAGCAGTAATCCTGCTTGCGTTTCGTACGGTCAGTGAGAGTGCCGGGGGCCCAATACCTCATCCCTTCCCTCTCCCCCTTCCCCTATTCCCTCTCCTTTAGGGCCGACAATGCACTGGCATCGTGTAAAGCGCTGCGGGTGTCTATGGACAGTGGTGTTCATTTAGCATCAGCATCAGGTGACCCACTAGTTCGTTTGTCTGGCCTATCGAACATAAAAAAAAAAAAAATACATTTAGTATGAAAACTGACTCAAGGGGCTGTGCGACTGCGACGCGCCTCTGTCCTACGTCTCTACTGTGTGGCTTGCGCCTTATACATTTTTTAACCAATTCAAAAAGGGCGGTTCACAATTTGGTTTTATTTTTCTTTATGTGCGAAATTAAATTTGAAATTTACCATGAGCTTTACGGTGAAGGAAAACATTGGTTGAAACATGCACACATCTAAGAAGAAATTCAGTGGTGTGTGTGAAGTTCCCAATCCACTGGACACGCGTGGAAACTACGGGCCAAGCCCTCTCATTCTGAAAGGTTTTGCTCGATATTGATAACGGCTGGTAGACGCTTGAAATACTCACAGAAAATTGAGTTATATATTTACTTTCAAAATAAATAATTAAATTAAAATAAAACAAATATTTAAGCGGGGCTCCCATACAACAAACGTGTTTTTTTTTGCCGTTTTTATAGATAATGGTACGGAAACCTTCGTGCGCGAGTCCAAATCGCACTTGGCCGGTTTTTATATACAATATAGGCTTGCGTTTGACCACAATCACGCCTGATGGATAGCCAACACGAGGTCTACGATTCCATAACAATTGTCAATGCAGTGTATCTCCTGTCATTAGTACTACATGCCGCTCCCTTTCCATTGTTCAACACAGTATTAAGTACAACATATGCCGTATACATAAGCATACAGGCATAACGTGGGTAAATAATAACTTGACTCAATTCAAGTGTGAGTAATGGGCAGCGCGCGAACTGTCGTAACTCGACATTTTGAAAATAATGGACCATTGTTTGTGTTTAATCTAAAATAATAGATTTGATTGTGTTACTTTGTTTAAACGTACGTATATAGGACGATTCATATCTACAGGCAGCGAGCGTGTCAGACTCGTGTCGCGGCATACAAAATAATATTCTTCTATACAGTTTCTATTAACGAATTCATACCTATATCGTACAGTAAAATTACATAAAGTTTACCACTGACAGATGGTTTGCCTTCATTTCATATTCAACTTCAACGACCTACAAATAAAGCCAATTTTAGAATACTGTTACCCACGTTTGCAGATTTTGTAATAACTACTTTATTTGTATGGTGTTAAAGTTGGAAATTAAATGAAGGCAAGTAATCTGTCAGTGGTAAACTAAAAGTAAACGTATTGTAACACGACTGCGCAGACACGGGCCGTGCTAGGCCAGTAGGGCTTCCGATATTCGACCATTTTAATTATTCGAATATTCGATTAGTAAATTAGGAAGTATTCGAATTATTCGGATAATATTCGAATATTTTAGAAAGGTTTATTGAACACAGAAAACTACAAATTTAGCTGAGTAATTACGTAATCAGTCTCAAAAATCACATAGCAATAAAAAACAAAACAGTAATTATAATTTTTATAAAAAAAATCAACAAAAATATCATAATAGCATAGAAAACATGTATTAGTTTAATATGAATAACAAACTATAAATTATCATTATCACACACATCTAGCAATCAGTTTTAAGTTTTTAACGTATGCGTCGCTTTAAGTATAAATTATTGTTTAATTCACAAGCAGTGAATTGATACATTTAGGTAAATTATATTTTGATTGAACGTAATATTTATTTATTTTATTTAAATGTCTTCACTTTTAGGCGTTCGCGTCATGTCTCGTGTTTGCGAGGGGGTGCGGGGGTGCGGGGAGGGGTGGGGGTATTAAAGGGAGATGAAAATTTCATTGATTTTGATTTTGTCGTAGGCTATTTTTATACCTACCCCTAGTCACAGGTAGTCTATCTTCTAATATATAAAAATCTCAAGTCACGGTATTTGTTATCGAACTCCTCCTTTCGGTAGGTCTGAGAATTTAGGATGTAGGCTATTTTTTTATACCCCTAGGTTATGGCGAAACAACGTTTGAAGGGTCAGCTAGTAAATAAATAAAATTTGTACTTAACCGGTTTTACCACCCGGCCGCGCTCGCACATGTCACATTGAACAATGTTTCCGCTCGAGCCATCCGAAGACAAAGCTTTGCTCAGTAAAGGTACCGGGTTCGAATCCGGGACCCAGTTAATTTTTGTACAAACTTCTCCGGTAATTAAATATAGGTACAAGTAAATACGGAGTTTGAGAGTTAACCTGTTTTAGGGGTGTGTATTGTGTAATATATATGAGTCGAAATGCAGGTTTTGAGGATTGTTGTTTGTGTCAGTTTTGTTTCATCTAATATACGTTACACTGTGTAAGGCACAGTTCTCCTCTCAAAATGAGAGGGCTTGGGCTGTAATTCCCAATCGGACCTAGTGTTGATTGAGAATTTCACACACACCATTGAATTTCTTCGCATGAGCAGGTTTTCGCATTGCTTCACCATGAATCTCATGGTAAATTTCAAATGTAATTTCGCTCTTAAATTCCGAAGAAATCAAGAGGTGCAAGCTCGGGCTCTAACCCACCACCCTCTGCTTGAGAGGCCATAGGTCAAAACCACTAGGCTACAACTCTACTACAAAAATTTATTCACTAAAATCAAGATATTTTATCTTTTTATTTGTACGCCGAAAGGCAGAACATGACGGACATTATTGTAAACGTGTGACCATTATGTAAATTTACTCATGTTTTACAAATAAACTATGAAATTTTTCTAGCCAGAAATTATTGATCGAAATTTTGTTTCTCCGAATTATCAATATGTAGAAATTATTTTTGATTGAAATATTGTTTCTTCGAATTAGCACTAATATGTAAAAATTAATAGCACTACGTGTAGCGACTACTAGCGCCATCTAGTCATCACATAAGGAACTAACAACTACAATCCTACATCACGCTATCGAAGTTTCTCAACTCGGCTGCATAAATACAACTTCCAACTTTCATCCATGGGACTTCGGTCCCCAGGCATCAGGCAGGCATCTCTCTATTGGAACTACCCCCAAAATTGGTGACCCACGACATTGGACAAAATCGCTATCTTCAGACACACAAGACCATCGTCTTGTGTGTCTGAAGATAGCGATTTTCACGACGCAGTCTCACAGCAAGCCATACTCACCGCACTGTGCACCATTAAAAAAAAACCGTGTTGGCCTTGTGGCCTAGTGACCTATGGCCTCTCAAGCAGAGGGTCGTGTGTTCAAATCCCGGCTCGCACCTCTGATTTTTCGGAATTTATGTGCGAAATTACATTTGAAATTTACCATGAGCTTTACGGTGAAGGAAGACATCGAAAACTGCACACACGTGCGAAGAAATTCAAAGGTGTATGTGAAACTCCCAATCCGCACTGGGCCCGCGTGGGAACTACGGCCCAACCCTTCACATTCTGAAAGGAGCCTTGTGCCCTGCAGTGGGACGGGTATGTATTACAATACCGAAGTACGAAAGACCGAATGTATTAAAACATCGAATGGGTCAAAATACCGACACGATTTTTTTCTGAAACCGTTAACTTTTTAAGATTGTTATAAAACAAACCTAACCTAACCTAATGGGTTCTGTATGATGCCGTTTTAATAAATTATGAAAAGTTTACGGTTTCAGAAAAAAATCGTGTCGGTCTTTTGAACCATTCGATGTTTTAATACATTCGGTCTTTCGTACTTCGGTATTGTAATACATACCCAGTGGGACGTATATAGGCTGGGATGAGGACATAAGAATTATTTTTGATCGAAATTTTGTTTCTCCGAAATAGCACTACGTAGAAATTATTTTTGTGGCAGATTCTTTACGGTAATGAAGCCGGGAGATGAAGCTAATAGACAGTATACTGTAAGGCAAATAATAATTAAGTTTATCCGTATGTCTAAAATGCCAGTTTAATATGGCTTAATATTGTATTGTGAATTGACACGAGATTACAATATCCCGTCAGTTAATAGAGCAGCTATCGTTCACGGTCTACCAAGCTTTTCTATTAAGCTTAAATGCCATAGAGTAGTTACACGCATCAAAATAGATGCGACAATTCATAAACTATTGAAATTAATTTCAATACAGATGAAAAAAACCCGCCTGTATAATTCCCGTTCCCATGGGAATTCCAGGAAAATATATATCCTATATCACTCGCGGAAATGATGACACCTCACACCTCATAATCTATTGAGCCGTTTAGGTTGCAATACATATGCTCAAAAACAAAAATATAAGTAAGTAATAAATAATGTATGTGCTTTGATCATATAATACATAGATGCGCACGGTCCTATAAAAAATCAAACTCAATAAAAACTTTTTAACAAAAAAATTATCCGCCGAAAAAACCGAAAAGCAAAAAATAATACCTTTTTTGTTTGACCTTAATCTAGGTACCAGTTTGAAGTCGGTGCCTCAGCACTTAGCCAGGAGGAGTGGACCTATAATCGTCTACCTGATTGGCTTCTATCACTGCTCCTGGCTCGTGCTGAGGCACCGACTTCAAACTGGTACCTAGATTAAGGTCAAACAAAAAAGGTATTATTTTTTGCTTTTCAGTTTTTTCGGTGGTTTAATTTTTTGTTAAAAAAAATTTATTTTATACTTT
This sequence comes from Archips crataeganus, assembly GCA_947859365.1. NCBI lineage: Eukaryota > Metazoa > Arthropoda > Insecta > Lepidoptera > Tortricidae > Archips > Archips crataeganus. Next base: position 983,180 of record OX402071.1, on the reverse strand, counting down.
TTTTCCATCCTTGGGGTAATTTTTTTTCCAAATCTATAATACCAACTTCAAGGTATACCCTATCTATCCAATAAAAAAGGATTATGAAAATCAGACTACTCTGTAAAAAGTTAGTCAATCATCCCCTGTTTTCCTACCCGTAGGGTAGGAATATTATTTCCAAATTTAAATGGGACCACCCTCGGGGTATACGCTTGCCAATAAAAAAAGAATCATCAAAATCGGACTACTCTGTAAAAAGTTATGCGTGATCATACATAAAAAAAAAAAAAAAAAAAAAACAAATATACACGTCGAATTGAGAACCTCCTTTCGTCGGTTTTCGTCGGTTGAAAATCGTCTCCGTCGCGACAATACTGACTTATACAGATGCATGCACTTATACATACAGTGTGTGTTAAGCTCCCGGTCCGCACTGTGCCCGTGTGGGAATTAAACCCCAATCCTCTTATTCTGAGAGGAGGCTGAGATGATGATGATGATAATTTAAGCCAGTCACGTGTCATGGAGATTTGCCATGGTACAGCCAAGTCTTTCAATCTACAGCAGACTTACCAGTCTCACCCAAACCATCTCTTGATTCGCGAACACTAAATTGAACCCTATATCAACTGTGTCCTCAGCTTCCACACTAATCCCATATTTCAATATGGCAGTAATCTTTCTAAACAAGCGACCTTTACAAAAAGCAGTAGTTTATGCGATGAAGAATAGTTGTGTTAGGGTGTAAGCACATGTTGCCGAAATTACGCGACCGAATTACGGCGACCAAATTTCGGTAACCGTATTTTGGTGACCGAATTTCGGCGTGGTTACGCCTGCAATGCAAACAAAACATATTTGACTCACACATTTTTTTTGTAAACACATTTTTCGCAACAGTCAACAAAACAAATTAATGCATAAGTTTCGAACTACACTTTCTGCTGGTGTTCGTGTCATCACAGTGTGTGTATGTGTGTGTGTCGTTGTATTTTGTTTTTAATGGGTCCCACTGGAAAACTGCGTTACGGCTTCCCGTAACGTTACGTTACGCTGAGTAGGATTTTTCATAGGCAAATAGATAGGCATAGGTGTATCTAATGTGTAAATCTCTATCTATCTCTCTGTCTTTCTCTCTCTATCAATGCTGCTGGCTTCTATTAGTAGCAACACATTTTTCGCAATTACGTCACATTTTATCGTACAACCGGAATTCGGTCGAGCATAACTAAAGCTCCGCGGCTGATGACGCCAAAACGTAACGTGATTTCGGCAAACGCGTTGCACGTAATTTAAATAGCAATGCAGACGTATTTTCGGCAAATTTCTTCAAAGCAATTTACACTGCAATGCAGGCGTAATCATGTCGAATTTTTGTCGTTGAATTTCCGCGCTTGTGGTAGCATTTCAGCCGAATACATTGGAACGTAAAATCAGCTGCGAAACTTCGGTAGTGTATCTTCGGCACAGTGTGAGACATTTACATTGCTGTCTTTATACAATGACTTGTACAGTCAACCAATTTCATTCCTAGGCCACTTTAGAACCATGTCACAATGAATAAATTTGTTTACGTGTATTTTCTACGGCAGTGATTATTGTGTGATGACTGTGATGTACGTCATGATGACATTTCGATATTTGCGAACATCTGTTAACGATAATGAATAGGAAAGGTGTTTGCTTGTGCATTAACAACTTGAATTGTGATTGTCCGTCTGTCAAAACTTCTTATTCTTCTCATTTTTGTTATCGAACTCCTCCAAAACGGCTCGACCGATTTTTATCAAATTTTTTCTCTATATTTGGTAGGTTTATTTACAGCTTTTAGACTATTTTTTATACCTATCCCTATTCTTCGCGGACGGAGTCGCGGGCAATAGCTAGTCTAATATATAGAAATCTCGTGTCACGGTGTTTGTTATCGAACTACTCCGAAACGGCTAACCGATTTTTATGAAACTTTTTCCTCTGTATTCGGTAGGTCTGAGAATAAATCGTAGGCTATTTTTTATACCCCTATTCTTCGCAGAAGGAGTCGCGGGCAACAGCTAGTATACTTATAACGATAAATAATTTTAAACATCCAAAACTCGATTTACCCAAGTAACCCCCTCACCTAGTACAGTCGACATCAAAAGTAGCTGGTCACTTTTGTACCTTGTCGCTCTACATTGAGTTGCAAAATGTCACACTTGATTGACATATTGTGTTATTACGACAAAGTACAAATGTGACCAGCTATTTTCGATGCTGACCGTACCTTAGTACCGCAACGTACAATATTAAGGTTGCGACCAAACCGCCGCCGCTTAAAAAACGGTGACGTTACTGAATCGCAGTGACGCACCGTAAACGTCACAACTTTACTATGGAGAGCATGCGGTAAACTCTGACGTTTGACGGTCAAGGAAGTAACCAACGGGTAAAAACATAAAAGACCGACCTAAGCACCCCCAGTGCCCAGCGGGAGAATGCATGCTCCTCTCCCGGCCTTCCAGCAAATGGCTGAGGCAGGACACTGTGGGTAGATTAAGTCCCCTCCCTACCCCTCCCCTCCTCAAAATTTAAAGCACACGTTTTTGTTTTGATAACCAATAGAGAAGGGGACTTGTGACCGGGTTTTTTAGTCCGTGCAAGTCGGACACTGTCTGGGCCCTCCATTCCCAGTTCGTCCGAAGGGATTTTTCCCGAGCACAAGTCACCCTTCCAATCCTTAAAGTAAAAAACAGCAAAGACTTCGCGTCTTTGGCCCCTCTGGCGACTCATTAAAAAAAAAAAAAAAACTCTTGACGTTTACGGCACGTCACTGCGATTCCGTAACGTTTCCGTATTTTAAGCAGCGGTATGGCCGAACCTTTATCGTGTAAACTGGGCCTTACAAAAACCTCCGGTATATGTTGTGCGTCGTTATCCTTCGTCAGAGCTAATGAACTGTATTTACATACTGGCCACCCCTGGCCGTGTTCTGCATCATAATATCGTGTCATGTTGACGGGTCTTAAGGGCTCATGTAGAAAGAGAGAAAACATCTATAGGGACTTGAAATAGAGAAAAAAAATATTTTCACTTGTCATGCCCGTAAAGTTGTTCTTTATGTCGAGAGAATGGTGCATAAAATGGCTTTTTGTGCTCTTGTGCATAAAGTAAAATCTTCGTCTAAGACCAAGGAAAACAGCCACAAGCAATAGAAATTTATAAAATACCAGCTTTTGCCCGCGATTCCGTCTGCGAAGAATAGGGGTAGGTTTAAAAATAGCCTCTACGACCTATTCTCAGACCTACCGACTATAGAGAAAAAAATTTCACAAAAATCGGTCAAGCCGTCTCGGAGGAGATCGATAACAAACACCGTGACAGGAGATTTTTATACATTAGATAAGTTTCTTGTTTTTTTTTTAATCAGAAGGTGTTATATATTACGTAATTAATAAAACTAGGCCAGTCTGGTACATTATTATAGAAGTTATAATACATGAAAAATAAAAGCTTGTTATGTTTATTTCCAATATTGATTTCCTTGGAATCGAAGTGAAAAGCAGAGTGTAAACTTGAGCATTAATCCCATATTCCCCGTCTATTCACCATCACCGTACCGGCTCGGATGGCTATCTGACCACCTCGGGTAAAATGACTCGTTTTATGCTCTTGTTGTACAATCTACTATTGTTATACATATAAATGTCTACAAGGTGCCCAGCCCAGTAAATAATGGACACGTTTGTATCCAACGACAGCGATTAGTTTTCAAATAAAACATAATAATTAAAGTCCCAAAGTGTGGTTACTCTAAACAATACATCTTCCGTATCTCCCATCCTAGTCAATAATATGAAAAAAACCGGCCAAGAGCGTGTCGGACAAGCACAAGAAAGGGTTCCGTAGCCATTACAAAAAATCAAGTAATTTTTTTCTAAGGATTTCGTATGTGTACGGAATCAACCAAGTTTAGGTATGTTTTATACCTTAGGCTACTATTTACTCTTAAACTACAAATAATTTCCAAGCAATCTTAGCCGCTATAATTTTTCTAGTAAATTTGATATATTTACTACCATTCTGAATTTTTTCAAATTTTTGCACCTAACAGTTTAGATTTTAGAGGGGGGGGGGACGCTCGATTTTAATGAAAATTTTCACTTTAAAGTTGAATATTTCGCAAACAGATCACTGAATAGAAAAAACATGTTAGCAACCCCGCAATGGTTTTAAAAGACCTATCCAACCATACTCCACACTATAGGATAAGTCGAGAAAAAAAAAATCACCCCCCCTTTACGTCTATGGGAGGTACCCTAAAAAAATTATTTTTTTATTTTTTATTTTACCACTTTGCTGGCGTGACTGATATGTATATTCATGCCAAATTACAGCTTTCTAGTACTAACGATCTCTGAGCTTAGCCGCGGACAGACAGACAGACAGACAGACAGACGGAGACATTTTTTTTTTTTTTTTTAACTATGCGACCCAATACATCCCTGTATTGTTTTTTTATATAATAATTATTATTTTTTATTTAATTCTATATTTGTATGGTTTTTTAGTTTGTAATTTATTATATTTTAATTTGAAAAGATGACTTCCTGCCAAGTTTCTTGCGGCGCATTCTTCTTGGCAATGACGGTCCTTACGAAAGCGCTGGTAGTTTAAAAAAGTGACATGTAAAAGAGCCCTTTGCGGCCTATTTGCAGAATAAACGTTTTGACTTTTGACTTTTTTGACATGGCGAAACTATAAGGGTTCCTAGTTGACTACGGAACTCTAAAAATTGTGAGAACTTTTACTAGAAAATGAGTGTTAAAATTATAACTCTCCCTCCCTTTGTCGCAGTGGGGTAAAAAGACGCGCGGCAACATTGTGTCGGCATCACTGTGTTTTACCGTCTGTTTATAATTCTCCGAGCAACTGACGTTAGGGATGTGGTGTTCCAGTTAGAAAATCGATTATTTCTACAGAAATAATAATAAAGAGGATAGAAATGCCTTAGTTCCTATTTTCTTCCGGAACTCGTGTCGCTACTTCATCCCCTCTACTTACTGTGTTAATGCACACATGCAAAAGACCGGAACCGTACTACGCAATCACGCACACAATTACTAAAATTTTTGCTTACAAACAATTATGAACCTTACACCTTAGAGATAGCGTTGAATAACACTCAACGTAAGTCATACCCACATTTACACAACGGCGCCATTTATTGGCCGCGTCGGCATTATGTCTGTACTAGTCGTAACCTGTTTTTTTGTCCGTGCCACGAACTCTTGTGCAAGACGGAAGGGTTATCAAAAATTACTTTACATTGCTGCGTATAATTCAAAACGATCTGCGTTTTTATGGGCATGAGTAGCAATGGTATATGAAGTTCCGTGTTAATAACGTGTAAACCAATATTTCATAATGAAATATTTTCTCAAGTTGTATTTTGATTTAAACCGCATTATTACATTAAATTAATACATACCAATGAAATGTAATCCCCTTATTAGTGTAATTACACAGTGTGGACGAGTTTCCGCAATTGCTAATGCTGCAAAACACCATTTTAAAGAACTTGTTGTCATACCCACGTTTCAAATAGCACTGAGCCACAAGTCGCGCGCTTGTGACCTACGAGTCACAAGCGCGGCGCCAAGGTCACGCGTCTAAGGCACTTCTATCCTCTTTATTATTATTTCTGTGATTATTTCCGTATTATTTAAAACTAGATTTTGCTTACGATTTTGTCCACGAAGAATCAAATTTGGGGCAAGCTTCTTCATCTATCATTCGATAAAGCAAAAATCCTAAAATCCATCATCATCGATATAAGATAGTTATAAATTCCGTTTTTTTTATCCCGTGGGAATTTCTACAAATCCCGTTTTTTTTCTTTTACTCGTAGGTATAGTAATTATAGTTACGGATTTAGGATCCTGTCTAATTGCATATACAAATCCCGTTTTTCCCTTATCCCGTGGGATTTTCCGGAAATCCATATTAATATTTTTTTTACTGTTTTAATGAGCTTCTTGTATGCCGAGCCAAAGAAGTCTCCAATGATTATAGTTACGGAGATAGGGTCACTTTTAAGCAAAACTATATTAAATACTATTAATTTCCTATGAGTGTCCTATGAGTGGCGTCCACGGACCGGAAGACGCTGTGTCGGTAGGGAGGGGGGTGAGGGGGAGGGGGAAAATTTCATTGATTTTGCCGTAGGATGCACTGTTTTCAAGATACTTGACAAAACACCGGTTCTCGTCCGATCACCGAGGTTAAGCAACGTCGGGCGCGGTCAGTACTTGGATGGGTGACCGCCTTGTTTCATTTTTGTATTTTGAATGTTTTGTTATGACGTTGTCACGTTAAACTATCGTCCGTAAACCGACTTTTTAACAAAAATTAATACATTACTGCAGAGGCCGTGAAGTAAGGGGTCGCTGGACGAGTTTGGGGTAGAACGAGTCCTGCAGTACCTGTTCCGGCCCAGGATTGTATAACGCTTTTCTCAAACGATGTGAAGAAATAGTAAAATTAAAATAACAACTAGGTAATACAATACTTTTTTTTAATTTGCAGCCTTTTTTGTTTTTTAGACATGCCATTTGAACGAGCTATTCGAGCGCCATGCTTAACCGCATATAATTATGGTACCACAGATTTTTTTTTAATGTTGCAAATATGCTTACAGTCTAGTGACGGCTCTATGTGATTTTTCCTTTGTCAGTTTAATGTTAGTAAGCAAATTTAAAAAGTTAGAGCAGCGGACGATAATGGTTTTTCATACTTGCTTTTTTGGCCTAGCCTCGTCCTGCCCAATGTACTTTATTAAGGATATCCCCATTTCAAAGCAATTTATATTATGCTAAATTGAAACAGAGTTGCGCATTTACTTAGAATAGTGCGATTTAAAAAAAAATGAATCTTTTCCTATTTACAGTTGATTCATATTTCAGGCATTTTGCTTGTATGGTGGGCAGGATGAGGCTAGGCATAAACAAGAAACTTCATTATATTTCAAACTGAATACAAACTGAAATATAGATGCACAGAAAAACCCCAGAAAAAAGACCAATGCTGGGAATCGAACCCAGGTCCTCAGCATTCCGTGCCGTGTGCCATACCCCTACACCACCATTGGTCTAGAGGTTAGCGACGAATCTTTCCCATACATCGTACATTTCACTCTGTTATAATCACCTTATGCAGTGATAAAGCGCACATCTATTTTATGCCCTCTATCGAGAGACTTCCCTTCCTTCCTTACTTATAATATGGTTTCACGGGATGACCGTAAAAGTAATAAAAAATGAAGTTGAAAAATATAAATACAAAAAAATACTTCATACCTAACTTGTTAAGAAACTTCATGTCTTCATTTCGTGATATTACCGCGTACATTTCCGAGCATGTTTGAGAAAAAAATATTTTTTATTATTTTCCCGTCGCTTGCTGGCATCACTAGCATAGCATGTCAAATGAGTGCTTACCTAGTGTCCGAGGCAACTAAGTAGCTTGGCTCAGCAAACATTTTGGTTCCATTGTGTACAACTAGCCTTTATCCGTCCGCACCATCGTCATCATCATCATCTTATACACACACACACACACACACACACACACACACTAGACACTGTATTTTATTGTATAATTATTTTGGTCAATAAACGATTTTGATTTGATTTTGATCTTAGACGACCGGCAGGCTAATTGTCTAACTCCCTCGCAATCGCCATCGCGTTCATTTTGACAGTTCTTGTATGGGCTGACAATTTGGTAGCCAGCTGTCACAGCCATACAAAAACTGTCATTTCAATCCGATGCCGGGTGTCAAAAAAGTTGCACAATTACCCTGCTGATAGTCCAGTGGTTAGAGAACCTGTCTACGAAGATTGAGGTTCCGGGTTCGATTCAGGCAGATATCTTGGGTCTGGGGTGTTTAATATGTATCTAATTAAGTGTGTATCTATCTTTATAAGTATCATAATCATCATCATCAGCCTATGCTCGTCCACTGCTGGAATTAGGTCTCTCCCATGACACACCATTGAGCACGATCCTCGGCCACTCTCATCCAGCTCTTGCCAGCCGCCTTGCGAAGATCATCGCTCCACCGAGTCTGAGGACGTCCTACGCTACGTTTGCCGATCCGTGGTCAAAATAATATCCGTGGTGGTGGATATTAAGTAAGTATATTTATCCGTAATTGCTTAGTACCCATAACACAAGCTTTGCTTAGCTTACTTTGGGACTAGGTCAATAGGCGTTAATTGTCCCGTGATTATTATTAATATTGTTTTTTTTATTTTTCTCAGTGTATTATTAGTCAGTGTATTTTCTTTTTTAATGTCGAATAAATCTATGCCTATGATAGCGATAAAGGAATCTTCGCAGACGGAGTCGCGGGCAACAGCTAGTAAGCTATAGCTCTTTGAGCCAAATGTGGTAATCAAAATGTCCCTTTCGCAGTACGTAGCCCATTTTTTAGCCGCCGCTATCAGTCCATATTAGGAGCTGTAATGGAGCTTTGATTCGAGGAGAGCAAGATGTACGCGGGTCCATAATATACGAGGTGTGGCTAGCATGCTCTAACTCAAATAAAACTAGCGACTTTGTGAGCTGTAGATCATTCTAGTTTTTTTTTTAATGGTTAAAACATTATCATTATTATTATTATTTCTGAGGGGAGGCTTGTGTCCTGCAGTGAGACGTATATAGGCTGAGATGATGATGATGATGAAACATTGTATTTTTTTACGTTTTTAACCCCTACAAGATACAACATCATTTATTGACACAAAACAATTCAGAGAAAGTACAGATAAACAAGACTTAACACTACTACATTTATTGGGTTCCCTATGGTTCTGCCATTTTAAATTATTTCCTATAGTACTTACCTAATTATTATCTATGCCTTCGCATTCACTATTTCTTACAAATTTCTTCTTTTCTTAAAAGATACCCCGGACCCCGGATGCCGGGATGCCCGGGCGTTAAACAATACGGACTCAGATCACAAAATTTCACAAGAATCGGCTGAGTAATGCGACTTGTAGAGAACAGGTTGGACGTTCAAAAGCGTTTTTGCAGGCAGAAGGAGAGGGGCTGAGGGAGAGGACGAGGAAGAGAGGTCTACAGAGAGACAGAGAGAGAGAGAGAGAGAGAGAGAGAGAGAGAGAGAGAGAGAGAGAGAGAGAGAGAGAGGCTAAGGGAGGGAGAGGACGAGGAAGAGAGGCCTACAGAGAGAGAGAGAGAGAGAGGCTTAGGTAGGCAGAGTACGAGGAAGAGAGGCCTACAGATAGAGAAAGAGGGAGAGAAAAGGCGGGTGAAAGAAAGAGAGATAAAAGTCAAAGTATTTTTTTGATTCAATTTATGCTTTTGTGAAACTCGAATAATCTACCACCCAATTTACTACTTAAAACCAAGCGCCTTACTGTTTTTTTTAAATATTACAATAAATTACTGGCCCTTGAAAACTAGAATGAGCCAGTTAAGTCTATATGTGACTCATACCCGTATAGCAGGAAGCAGAATCTGCCCATAGTGTAGAGCTGTCAAACACGGTAATTAGCAGAAAAGCAAAGTAAAAAAAAACCGGCCAAGAGCGTGTCGGACACGCCCAAGGTAGGGTTCCGTAGCCATTACGAAAAAATCAAGTAATATTTTTCTAAGGATTTCGTATGTGTACGGAATCATCCAAGTTTAGGTATGTTTTATACCTTAGGCTACTATTTACTCCAAAATTTTCCACCTAACAGTTTAGATTTTAGAGGGAGGGGGGGGGGGGACGGCCGATTTTAATGAAAATTTTAACTTTAAAGTTGAATATTTCGCAAACAGGTCACTGAATAGAAAAATCATGTTAGCAACCCCGCAACGGTTTTAAAAGACCTATCCAACGATACCCCACACTATAGGGTTAGCCGAAAAAAAAAAATCACCCCCACTTTACGTCTATGGGAGGTACCCTAAAAAATTTTTTTTTTACTTTTTTTTATTCAATCACTGTCGGCGTGACTGATATATATATTCATGCCAAATTACAGCTTTCTAGTACTAACGATCTCTGAGCTTAGCCGCGGGCAGACAGACAGACAGACGGACAGACATGGCGAAACTATAAGGGTTCCTAGTTGACTACGGAACCCTAAAAAAGTAGTAAAAATATGCGGATCTCTCACCTCTTAAAACGAGTTTAACTTGACATCATCATCATCTCAGCCTATATACGTCCCACTGCAGGGCACAGGCCTCCTCTCAGAATGAGAGGGCTTGAGCCGTAGTTCCCACGCGGGCCCAGTGCGGTTTGGACCCAGTGCCCTTCTTCCCGGAGCCACACGTCACGACGGCTGCCAAACATGTCGAGTCAAACTCGTTTTAAGACGTGAGTGATCCGTATATTTTCACTATGAGTAAGTCTCACAGTAGTTTCATGTTTAAAGTAAAAAAAAGTAGGTTACACTACAGCCATTAAAAAAAAATAGAATTTTCTTATGCAATAATATAATAGAATAGAATATGTGAAGTTATTCATATATTATTTTATTAATTCACATTTCACAGATCCATAAATTTTTTAGTAAAGAGCTTAAAAAACCAAGTTAGTTCAATTACATCTACACTACTATTATAAAGAGGAAAGATTTGTATTTTTGTATGTAACGAACAAACTTAAAAACTACTGGACCGATATCAAAAATTTGTTTGCCGTTAGAAAGCTACATTATCACTGAGTGACATAGGCTACTTTTTACCGCGGGAAAATACCTTTTCCTACGGGAAAATTAATTTATCGCGGGCGAAGCTGCGGACGGAAGGCTAGTAGGAAATATAATCGAAATAAATAATGCTAGTCCTGTGAACTCAAATATGACGCTACGAGTTACGCGCGTCGTAGCGGCTGGCGTAGCTCGTAGCCATTTTGGCGCTTTTTACTGAAAACGTCTTGTTCATGTCGGACATTATAGACCAAGATGGCGGAGAATATATTACATGAACTGAAACTATTACATTGCTCACCCGCACTTAAGGCTGCGTTTCCATGAGGGATGTGCGAGGATGCGTTGCGAGGGATGTGTTTGTCATGACAAGGTCCTTTTAAATGAGGTGTTTCCATTGGTTCATGACAAACACATCCCTCGCAACTCGCAACGCATCCTCGCACAGCTCCGGTGGATACGCAGCCTTAGGACCTTAAGGTCGCGGATGAGTAAAGTAATTGTTTCAGTTCATTAATATGGACCTCCGCAAAGTAACGCCAGATTCAATAAATTATTGAATATATTACAGTCAAACTACGTATTTTTTTATACAATATACCCTATATATACCCTATATATATGTGTGTAAGTATTTAAAAATAAACATACAGATAGTCAGAAAAAGCACAAAAGCGAACTTATCCGTAATAAGGGATCTCTTCCATTTAACTTTGTTTTTTATGTAATAAGAAGGGGAAAACGAGGATGAAAGTCACCTGATGGTAAGCAATCACCGCTGCCCATGGCCACCCGCAACGCGAAGGGTATCACAGGTGCGACGGCGGGCTTTTGAGAGATACATTAGTTTTCTAAAGACTCTTGCTGGATCGCTGAGTCCCACGAAGCTGGTTCCATAACTTCTTCGTGTATCCAATGGGGGCTTCAAAAGCAGAGGGTCGTGGCACGTTTGGAAGCCGCCGTGACGTGCGACTCCGAGATGAAGGGCTACGGATCGTGGGTTCAAATCCCGGCTTGCAGCTCTGAGTTTTTCGGAATTTATGTGCGAAATTATATTTGTAATTTAACATGAGCTTTACGATGAAAGTAGTACTGGGCCGGCGTGGGAACTACCGGTCTAAGCCCTCTCATTCTGAGAGGAGGCCTGTGCCCTGCAGTCAGACGTATACAGGCTGGGATTATGATGATAATGAACGTAACCTTCTATATTCTATAAGATCACTTTGAGTGAATGCAAAATAGTTACTTTAAACGCGCTAAAATTTATCAAGCCAGTTAAAAATGGCATTAATCTGTAAAAAGTACAGTCGCTCGCAATATCGCGTGCACCGCAACTGGGCGATAAATTGTACAGTCGAAAAGAAAAGACACATGTGACTACGTGCGCGCGGCGGCGGCGGCACAATCGTTCAAGCAATTGAAGTGCAACTTTTGTGAATTACTGTGTGTTGGCCGCTACCTCTTGGATATTACACAACGGGATTGATGTGTTAAGATCTTTTAGAAAAGAAGTTGATTTTAGAAAATGTTATGTTGTTAGTGTTGTGCATTTTGTTAGTGTTGAGGCTAGAGTGAATAGGCACTAAACCAGTGAGATATGAAGTGAATAGGCTAGAGTGAATAGGCACTAAACCAGTGAATATATAAGTGAAGTGAGATGTGAAGTTTTTGCCTCATCTACATTTTTCATCAGGTGAGATAGTGGTCCATCACGGGTCAGTTTTATTTACTTAAATAAAAAAAAAATTTGCCCATTTATTTTTTTAGGGTTTCGTATCCAGAGAGTGCCGACGGGACCCTATCACTGAGACTCCGCTGTCTGTCCATCCGTCCATCCGTCTGTCACAGGGCTCTTTATTACGAACCATAATAGCCGCTATAGCAAAAAATACTAAAAATAAAATAAAGTTAAAATTTAAAGGGGGTCGTCGTACAAGGAACGTGTTTTTTTTCAGAATCTTAACAACTCGATCTTTGTAAGTTTTGACTGAACTATTTTAAAAAAAATGTACGGAGGTACGGAACCCTTCATGTATGAGTCTGACTCAATTCAATTCAATTCATTTTTAAAAAATACCAATCCATCGATACCACTACCACCGATGATTCTGCCAATGCCGACGTCGATAAAGACACTATCGTTTGGCTTTTGTTCGGTAGAGTCTCACTCGTACATACGTAACAGGTTTGTTGACATACTTTTTGCTAACTTCTTTACAATTCGTCCATTTGACCGCATCCAACGTAGAGCTGCTCAATTTGTCGGTAATCAGGCACTCTCTGGCCTACTCGATCCTTTGGCTTTGCGGAGGGATGTGGCGTCTCTCTGTATATTATACCGTATCTATCATGGGGAGTGTTCTGACGAACTGTTCGAATTGCTGCCTGCGGCTAAATTCCACTACCGCACTTCGAGGAACCGTTTGTCTTTCCATCCTCACCATCTTGATGATTGGCATTCTAGTACCGTGCGTTTTAAGCGAAACTTCTTTCCTCGCACGACAAAGATCTGGAATCAGCTTTCTGCGGAAGCATTCCCGGAGCGTTACAACTTAGGGATCTTTAAAAAACGAGCCTACCAATTCCTAAAAGGGTCGGCAACACACCTGTGATGCCCCCGTGTTACGGGTGTCCATGGGCGACGGTGATCGCTTTCCATCAGGTGACCCGTCCGTCCGTTTGCCACCTCTTATATATAAAAAAAAAACAATGCAAGTGTGAGCGTCTGTGTAGCTCTGTTGTATGCATGTTTGTTATTCTTTCAAGCTAAAATAGCAAGACGGGTTTGGATCAGATTTTGTGCGGTTATCCCAAAATCACAACCGCCAAGTTTAGAAAAGTCCATTAAAGAATGAACGATTTGCTTTGATAATTTAAGTGATCTCGCACCTTTACCTAGTGAGTGAATTTAACCCGTCTTCATACCGCGAGACAACTAATTTTTCTCATTTGATTACAGGCAGGTTACGGGGCGGGGTAATTCCGGACGTGTAATACAGACGCGTAATGCATTTAAATGGATTAAGCAAACGGTTATTTTTTAAGGCTTTGGTAAATTTGAATCATCATCATTGTCGCGGTACTAAACGGACTCAAGCGACCGCACCAGTATCATCATCTCGGCCTAAGCCCCATTGCTTGAAGGCGTCTTCTCAGAACAAGTAGGCTTGGATCGCTTCGCAGGTGTATGCAGTTTTCGTTCACCGTAAAGCTCCATGTTATAATAATTTATTGAATCAGGCGTTACTTAGCGGAGATCTATATCAGTGAACTGAAAGAACTACTTTGCTCACCCGCTACCTAATTACTTTGCTCGCGGGTGCCTGTGCGATGGGTAGGCCCTGGAACTCTGTGCATAACTATGGAGTCCAGGGGTTGTATTTATAGTTTAATGTAGTACAGTCAAGGGCAAAAATATGTATACACTTTAGTACCTTGTCACTTTAACCACTGTGACAGTTCATATTATGGCAGTTCAAATATGACGAAAATAGACAAGGTACTAAGGTGTATACATATTTTTGCCCTTGACTGTACCGTAATAAGCATTTTTTTCACGTAAACTAACACAATATAAACTTGTTCTGAAATAAATAATAATTATTATTTTTATCAATTATTTTTTTATTTTTTTATTTGTGTGTACTTTCTTGTATTTGTGTGTCTTGTAAAAGTGAATAAATGTCTTCTTTCCTTCTTTCTTTCTTTAATTATGTGCTAAAATCTTTACGTTTAGTCCAAAACCTCACCACGCATTACACGGGATTAAAAGTTGTTAAAAAACATCACGTGATTAATCAACCTTAGCTTTTGATCTCGGAATTCAGGGTGTTTTGATTAACTTCTCGTACTAGCGGCTGTTGACTTGGGAAAGGTAGTCGCCGATGCGATATCAGTCTAGACTGAGATGGAACACAAATAAACGGTGTAGATAATGACTTTTAGATTCGAGGGGCTAGCATGTTGGCTTAAATACAAACTTTGAATTTATATATTTTGAATTCTAATATTTAAAAATGTCGTGCCACGGTGTTCGTTATAGAACTGCTCCGAAACGGATCGACCGTATTATATCAAATTTTTTCTCTATATTTGGTAGATCTGAGAATAGGCAGGCTATTTTTTGTACCCGTATTCGTCGCAGACGGAGTCGCGGGTAACAGCTAGTCTAATATATAAAAATCTCGTGTCACAGTGTTTGATGTCGAATTCCTTCGAAACGGCTTGACCCATTTTTATTAGTTTTTTTATTAAATGAACTAAAACAATTACTTTGCTCACCCGCGACCTTACAATAGTTACGTTTATGCAAGAAATGTGCGTTCATGCAGTTCCTCCACCTCCACACTGTACGAACACACACAAATCACATAAACCCAACCATCACCACCACCAAGCTACACTGACGCGTTTCGAACTCAACCAGAGCTCATCTTCAGAGTTACCACAACCGTATGCTATGCCACCAAACGTTAAACCCCTGATTCAATAAATTATTTTTTATTAAACTTATAACACCTCTCTTTTGGTGTCAGGGGTTAAAACATATTTTCTTAACAACGCACGTATCATGTTAGGACTCTCTCCCTTTGCTAGGGCTCCGCCCTATTTATAATACCTTCTATCGATCCCATTTTGTTGCAGTTAATTAATTCTAGCTGCGTCTGAAATGTTGACGACCCCTGCACCGTTCGTATTGCTCTGCTAAAGATCCGCTTTCAAGGGATATTTTGTTGACGGCTTGATTGCGATAGTCAGGGGTATTAAACCTTTTGTTTTATTAAGGTTATTTGGATTTCAAAGTGTTGTTTTATTGGCTCGTGAAGCTGGTTTGAGATTTGGTTACAACTTTTAATTCTACTAATAAAAATGCGAAAAATTATTTGTGCGTTTATTACTTTTTTTGATGAAATTTAGTGTGAAGATAGTTGGATCGGTCCCGTGCCAGTCGCATTCAATGCAATCCCGTAACCTTAACCAGGTTGTTGGAGGCCTACCCACACTGCGTCTGCGTTTGTTTTATTTTATTTTTTTTCTTTACCGCACGTAATTTTTACTGTTTGCTTATCCACTATATAATACATTTTCTTCTCTTAACTAGGTTAGCTGGAAGAGATCCCTTTTTAGGGATAAGTTCGCCTTTGTTCTCCTCTCTGTGTACTTGTATTTTTATTTTTATGTGCAATAAAGAGTTTACATACATACATACATACATACATACATACTGCGTCTCCCGGTCCGTGGACGCCACTCGAGAACCTTTTTGCCCCATCGGCCGTCAGTTCTACGAGCGATGTGCTGCCCACTGCCACTTGAGTCTGCCGATTCTTCGAGCTAAGTCGGTGACTTTAGTTCTTGCGCGGATTTTATCATTTGAACCATTTTACAAAAAGAAAAACAGCGAGGAATGTATTTTTTCACCTTCACCTATATGTATTTTTTTTTTCAATTTGATTTCGCGAATAATAGCGGTTAGTGAAAAGAGAAGTCTTCGCCCCAGCAGTGGGTTACCAAATAAGCTTAATAAAAAAAACATTTAATTAAACAAAATAAACTAACGAGCGCAAACAAAGAACCAATAACGCTAACGAGGGCATAAAATTAAAAACTGCTATTCTAGCACGCCTCATTAACTTCTCTTGACGGGAATTCAACTGTTCCTGACTTAATGAATGGTTTTAAACCGGGACGAGGGCGAATGGATGTGGCAGTTTAAACGAAAGCCCCAGTTTTTTTTAAAGCTATTGTGTAGATTGTGTGTGCTGCGACGATGTCAAACCATAAGAAGATGTCGTGTCGCTTTGCCTTTAGTTGCAGTAGTTCGGTTGATTTGTCCGGGACCAAATGCTGCAACACTTTTGGTCTCAGATGTTCGGTTATGACGTTAAACTGAACTGTTGGGATGCCTTTGTTGCAGTAGTTCGGTTGATTGTCCGGGATCGAACTGCTGCCACACTTTTATTCTCATTAGTTCAGTTGTGACGTCAAACCGAACTACTGAGAATTGAAACGACTCAAAAGTACGTTTAAGGATATAGCTAAATAAATATTAGATTGTACAACAAGAGCATAAAACGAGCCATTTTACCCGAGACGTTCAAATAGATACGTCGAGGGGAAAATGGGTTTAATGCTAGAGTTTTAGACTCTTCTTTTCACTTCGATTGCAAGGAAATTAAATAGCAACATTGTAAACAAAATTAACTAGCTCTTATTTTTCATGGATTGTGTATTTAGCTATATTATTAACCGCACTTTTGAGGTGTTTTAATTCTTAGTAGTTCGGTTTGACGTCATAACCGAACTAATGAAACTTAAAGTGTGGCAGTAGTAAGTGGTTTCGTGGAGCACAGTCGCAGGCAGGGATTCCACTTCTTAGCTGTGCGGTTGATGAAGGAAGAGCGAAAACGCTTTGTGCCGTTGGGTGGAAAAGGTACCGTACCGCATCCATTTCATCCCACCTCCCGGTTCCTCATCAAGGGAATTCCCATTGTATCCCCCGAACGGAGGCGCCCGGGAAAAAACAGTCATAATCGTACCGCTCCTGAATTTATCCCCGTATCTACTTAATTGCTCAACAAAGAACAACCCCCACTTAAAGGGGAAGGGGGACAACTTAGTTTTGTCAGGGTTGGGTTTAATTTTGGGTAAGTAAGTGCATTTTTAGGGTTCTGTAGTTGAAGAGTAACAAATGGAACCCTATCAATGTTGCTACACTGTTCGTCCATCATTTCTACTGCAGTGACCTATCTCACGCAACGTAACAGACAGAACTGAAATTTACACCATGATTGCTGCTATTGCTGCTATAAAAACTAATAGTAAAAATCGATTTATTCGCATTTTATACACTTTCGAATTTTGTATACTTATAAAATTTTATTTTTTATGGGGCCAGTCTCGTCGTTGTCACATCATTGCTATTCGACGGACGGATTTCTAGCCTATTTGGTCTTCGGGCATTTATAAATACCTAAAGCGGGGTTTACACGGGTGATTAAAGCCGCACGATTTTTGCCGCGCGGCTAAAATCGACCGTCTAAATGGCAAATTTTCCGTCCGAATTACCATTTAGGGGGTGTTTCACCACCTTATTGTCAAACTGCTGGTTACGTAACCAATGAATAAACTAAGTACTGGACAAATCTGTCAGCTAGTATTTTTTCAGTTTCACCACTCCGGTCCTGTGCAAACTAAGTACCACTTAACTAATCGTGGGTTTAACAAAAAGTCGGAATGGCAACGTCGCATTTCACGACCACGCGTTCCTGTTCGCACACTTTCGTTCAAAGAGTCGCTCATTATTAAAGCAAAAGAAATGGTTAACTATATAATTTTTGAATACATCTATTTTTTTGCATAAACAAATAATATATGTAACATTATAATTGATCCAAAAACGGTATTTATTTACGATACTTTGTTAACAATAACAAAGAAAAATAAAATCACGTAAAACGAATCGAAAAGTGGCGCCAAACCATTTGACAGATTATCCTTTTTTTAATGGCGATATATAAGTTCAGGTAGAACAAACGATTGAGCCACTGAAAAAAAAGTGTGTAATTAAAAAATATTACCTACGAAATGTTGGATTTATTTTTACATACTAATAGCGTACCTATATTTTTTTGATCAAATCTTGATATTTAAATTCTCGTTTGCAATTTAGCATGTCTTCTTTCTTTAAAAAATAAAAAATATTTTGATTTATTTTTCTGAAACCGACTGAAGGGCTCTCCAACCATGGCCACAAAAAATAAAACTAACTAATTCAAAAGTTATGTGACGGATAAAAATGCTAAATGCTACCTGATCTGATGGTCAAATTAAGGAACAGTTTGTCCGTCACTTAGCGCTAATCAAGACTGGTGAAACAGAAATTTTAATTCCATCTGACAAATAAGGTTATGATTAAGCTAATCCGAACTATGAAAAAAGTGGTGAAACAGCCCCTTAGACTTTCGATTTTAGCCGCGCGGTAAAAATCGTGCGGCTTTAGTCACCCGTATAAACCGCTTAACTAACCTAACCTAACCTACCTACCTAGTATACAAAATGCGAAAGTGTATAAAATGCGAACAAACCTAAAATTAAGTTAAAGATTAAGCGGAGTCTCAAATAACCAATATAACTCTGCTAACACTTTTTTGATATACTTAATAAATTGTACGGAACCCTCGGTGCGCGAGTCCACTAGCACTTATCCGGTTTTTTTTACCCAAAAGAACCACTATATCCGGCAACAATTCAACGAAAGACTTACAACTTTCTCCCAACCAACTTTTTTTCATTACGTCGTCAGCTGTCACTTGATTGATGACGTCACATCCGGCGATTATGTCCACTTCCGGAAATTAAAAAGTGCAGAAAAGGAGGCTTTTAGGGGCTTCCGGCGGATTTGTTTTTTATATAATTTTGTCCCTTTTGCAATTCTCGGCTTATTATGAGGTTTTTATTAAACTTTAGGATTATTTTGGTCACGATAGATTTTACAGCGGCTTTCCTTGCGTGACTTAAAAGATTTCATAATTTAATTTAAACTCCGGGATTTCACTAAATAAATAAATCATGGAAACGATTGACACCAATTGATCTTGTCCTAAACTACTATGGGTACCTACTAGACATCGGATAACCGTGCTTACATATATAAGTTCATATTTAAATACATAAAACATCCAAGACTCGAGCACAAACATTCGTGTTTTTGAAAGGAACAAAAAAGAAATAAAATACATTTTCTCAAAAATATCCGTAAAAGTTGACATTATTCTTTACATATCAGAACGCGAAGTGTATAGTTTATGGTCAGTAAAAAAATTAAAAAGTTAAAAACATTGCAGGCTCGATAACTCGACAACAATGTCGTATACAAATTCCATTATTGTCGAGTCTCAAACTTTTAAAAAAGTTAAAACGGCCATGGTAATAAGTTGGCACTATTCGTATACAGCCAATTCAAATGAACGGTATCAGTTGTTTTGTTGGAACTCCAGACTTTTTTTATTGTGTTTGAAACAGCTTGTGGTGTTTTCGGTAGAAAAATACACCTGCAGTTTTTTTTAATGGAAAAAGGTGGGAAAAGGGTTTATTGACATTTAATTTTAAGTGATTTGCGATTCTTTGTACCTATTTAAGTTAATAAAAGTTTATTCTATTTTTTTCCCTTCACCATTTTTGAGAAAAGCTTTATATTAGTCTCGGCTGGAATAGCAATTGCTGGCTTCGTATTGGTTAAACGGACTCGCAAGCTCGTCCGTATAATACTCATACTCAGCCAGCAATTGCCTACTTCCAGGCCACGACAATCAATATTTTTCCTAAACAAAAGACAACACTAAAGCTAAAGATAGAATGTGTCATTGCGGCTGCAAATCGGACACTGGCTCAGCATAATGCTGAGGCGTTTAGAGCACCCCAGCGCTGATTTTCAGCCAGTACCGTTGGTGATACCCGATCGCGATTTAGATAGATAAACTGCATCTCTTCATTGCAACCTATCTCTACAGACTCATTTTCATCAACTGGAAAGTCCAATTTTTAACAAAAACTTCTCCTTAGGATGCCATAATTAACGACAACTTGCCGCTTAGGAAGAAATCCCATCATCATCATCATCATCATAGTTTCAGCTGTCGGACGTCCACTGCTAAACATAGGCCTCCCTCATTGACGCCCAATCATAACGGTTGGAAGCGACTTGCATCCACCCTGAACCTGCGGCCTTCATCAAACCCGACCGTCCATCTCTTTAGTGGTGCCAGTCCGTGGTCTCCATTCCAGAACTTTTAAGCCCCAACGGCCATCTGTTCTGCGTGCTATATAAAATAAATAAATAAATAAATAAATATTAGGGGACAACCTTACACAAATCGACCTAGTCCCAAACTAAGCAAAGCTTGTACTATGGGTACTAGACGACGATAAACATACATTATATAGACAAATAAATACTTAAATACATAGAAAACATCCATAACTCAGAAACAAATATTCATGCTCATCACACAAATAAATGCCCTTACCGGGATTTCAACCCAGGACCTCTTGCTTCGTAGGCAGGGTCACTACCAACTAGGCTAAAGCGGTCGTTAAACTTAATTTATACTGTTTTTATGGTATTATATGGTATTATGGTATTATGCTGTAATGGTATTATAAATAAATAAATCAATAAGTATTATTTGACTGACTTTTTATTTTTAATGAACTAAGGTCCATATTAATGAACTAAAACAATTACTTTGCTCACCCGCGACCTTACAACAATAGTTACGTTTATGCAAGAAATGTGCGTTCATGCAGTTCCTCCACCAGACAAATAAATACTTAAATAAATAGAAAACATCCATAACTCAGAAACAAATATTCGTGCTCATCACACAAATAAATGCCCTTACCGGGATTTGAACCCAGGACCTCTTGCTTCGTAGGCAGGGTCACTACCAACTAGGCTAAGGCGGTCGTTATATGGCCTGCCCATTGCCATTTCAACGAGCTAACCCGTTTGGCTATGTCAGTGACCCCATTCTTGTATGGATCTCTTCGTCCAAACTACAATCCAATGCTGTGTGAAATTCTCAATCCGCACTGGGCCCGCGTGGGAACTACACAGCCCACATTCTAAGAGTCCTATGCTCTGCAATGTGATGTAGGTATATAGGCCAGGATGACGATGAATATTAGTAAGGATTAACAATAACAATCAGACCATGCAAGTTTGATATTACCGCCGTCGGAACTAGGTATATAGGTAGGTAACCCAGTTGAAAAGTGTCGCTGCAAATGTCACCGACGCGTGAGCTGGTGAAGAGACGTGATCCGACGCGTCACATACGTTGCGTTCAAAGATGTTCCACTTTACACTACTACTACTACTTTACTACTCATGTGCACGATGTGTTTGACTTGACAACGTCTAATAAATCGATGAACGTCGGCTGCATACACGAAAAAGGATGACGCAATGTAACGTACATGTACGTACGTGTAACGTTACAGAGCAGCGAACGCCAGCAAGTACTTAATGGGGGGTTAGGGGGGTGGGGGGGGGGGCGGCGGCGGGGGTCCTAAAGGGGGATGAAAATTTCATTGATTTTGCCGTAGGATGAACCGTTTTCAAGATATTTGAGAAATGAGTGATTTGTCCGGTCACCGAGGTGAAGCAACGTCGGGCGCGGTCAGTACTTGGATGGGTGACCGCCTGGTTTCATTTTTTTTTTATGTTTTGTTAAGACGTTGATTGTTACGTTAAACTATCGTCCGTAAACCGACTTTACAGACAACCGGTTTTTTCTTTCACCGTAAAGCTCATGGTGAATTTGCAATGTAATTTCGTACATAAATTCCGAAAAACTCAGAGGCCCGGGCTCGAACCCACGAACCTCTGCTTGACAAGTCGTAGGTCAAACAACTAGGCCAACACGCTTTGATAAGGTACCACTGGTTGACTGCAATTTTTGCGATGTCGTGTCCACCTAAAAAAAATAAAGGCTTGCACTCCGGGAGTGCCAGAAGTGAAAACTTGAACATTAATATATTTCAAACTAAATACAAACTGAAATATAGATGCACAGAAAAAACCCCAGAAAAAAGACCAATGCTGGGAATCGAACCCAGGTCCTCAGCGTTCCGTGCTGCGTGCTTACCCCTACACCACCACTGGTCTAGAAGTTAGCGACGAATCTTTCCCATACATCGTACACTTCAGTCTGTTATAATCACATTTTAGGCAGTGATAAAGCGCATCTATGTTATCACTGCCTAAAATGTGATTATAACAGACTGAAGTGTACGATGTATGGGAAAGATTCGTCGCTAACTTCTAGACCAGTGGTGGTGTAGGGGTAAGCACGCAGCACGGAACGCTGAGGACCTGGGTTCGATTCCCAGCATTGGTCTTTTTTCTGGGGTTTTTTCTGTGCATCTATATTTCAGTTTGTATTTAGTTTGAAATATATGGTTTCACGGGATGACCGTAAAAGTAATAAAAAAATGAAGTTGAAGAAAATAAAAAAATAAATAGAAAAAGATACTTCATACTTAACTTGAACATTAATGTTGTGCCGTCTTAAGAACCCCCACCCCCCACCCCATCAAAACATCCAAACATTTTCATAAACTTTTTCATTTATAATATTTAGTAGGATTTCATATTTAATTTCATAATGTAAGCTGTGGCACGTCAAACAGCGAGGCGTGTAGATAACGATTCTGTCATAACTTGCATACAACGGACTCGCTGTATGCGCTGTGTAGTTAGCATAACGAGAATATCGTGTTACGTTGTTTATACGAAGGTTTATAATTTAAACTATTATAGTATTTGTAACTAGGAAAAACTGTTAGCGGTTCACCCGTTTAAAATTTACCATGAGATTTACGGTGAAGGAGAGCATCAAGAGGAAACCTGCAAACACCTGCTAAGGAATTCAATGGTGTGTGTGGGCCCGCGTGGGAACTACGGCCAGAGCCCTCTCTCAAATCTAACCTAACCTACAGAATAGTCCTAAAATATATCCTGAATAGTTTACAGTTTCAGAAAAAATAAACATTTGGGAAATGAAACATTTGCCAAATTAATCAGTTTGGGAAAAATAATTTGCTCAACGGAAGTACACCATTTTAACAATTGAGTTAATGCATCATGTTGTCCAGCATTAACTGCGTAAGAAACACTTATTTTGTATCACAATTTTGATTTCGCCCTGTATATCTTGGTCTTCATTAAAGTTGCGTAAGAACAGCCCTGCAGAATTTCATGTCTAAACGGTTATAATTTTGGGATTATATTCCGATCCCCTAGGAATGTAGGGATAAAAGGAAGCCTATATTTTATTCCAAAGTTCCAACTATTTACATACCAAATTTCATCACAAAGAGTAACAAACACACTTAAAAACTTTAGCATTTAAATATTAGTAGGATCCTGCGAAAATGTCCTTATTTACATGACGTCTGAAACAATGGAGTCGCTTCTCACTCCTCATTATTTAACCAGTAAGTAATTTGTTTGCTGAACAATATTGTAAGAGTGATGTGATGCACATAATGTACAAAATATTGTATATTAACGCCTACCCCTTATTACGAGGTGGGCTCGGACAGGGAGGGAATAGAGTCGCGTTATTTGATAATTTTTATTACATTTTTTTGTCATAACTTCTTGAATCATAGATTCTAAACTGAAAAGTATTAAAAAAATGTTTTTTTTTGGAATTTACTCGATAGTTGTCATATTTCGAAGACGTTAAGAATTAAAAAAAGGATGTAATTACACTACACCAAGAAATTTCATTATCACCCTTTGATTCGATATCGTTTGTATATTTCAAACTAAATACAAACTGAAATATAGATGCACAGAAAAAACCCCAGAAAAAAGACCAATGCTGGGAATCGAACCCAGGTCCTAAGCATTCCGTGCTGCGTGCTTACCCCTACACCATCACTGGTCAAACCACTAGTGATTGTGTAGGGGTAAGCACGCAGCACGGAATGCTGAGGACCTGGGTTCGATTCCCAGCATTGGTCTTTTTTGTGGGTTTGTATTTAGTTTGAAATATATGGTTTCACGGGATGACCGTAAAAGTAATAAAAATGAAGTTGAAAAAATAAATACAAAAAGATACTTCATACCTTACTTGTTATCTTTTGTGGAGTTTAAAATATAATTTCATTTAGAAGACAATATGATACTCACACATATTGCTTTTTAGGGTCTCGTACACAAAGGGTAAAAACGGCACCCTAATACTGAGACTTCGCTGTCCGTCCATCTGTCTGTTCATCTGTCACCACGCTGTATCTCATGAAACGTGATAGCTAGACAGTTTAAATTTTTAAAGATGATGTATTTTGGTTGCCGCTATAACAACAAATACTAAATTATGATCCGACATCATCAACCAAAATAGTTTAAATAATTAACTTTGAATAAGTAGTGAACTAAATGAAAAACATTGAAATTAGTTTCGTATAATTGACTTTAAAAAAGTAAGTGTATAACAGTGAAGTGTTTGTTTTGTTTATTTTATATTCCACTAGATGTCGCTGTCCAATGTGCTAGACAATGCTGAATCGCGCGGGCGAGATTTTTCTTGTATAGTATAAATAGGGTGTCAAAACTGATTAAATTGTCATTCGAAGAGCAACCGTCGTATCATTCACACCTAAGGCGGCGGTTGATGTTGAACAAAAAGTATAAAACCATTGGTATTTTTTTTAGACATTGCCAATTGGCCTAATCCCAAATTGAGCAAAGCTTGACTAATGTGTCATGGGTACTAAGAAACAGATAAATATGCTTTAATGCATATAAAACGCCTAAAACTCAAGAGTAAGTAGGTACTCGCATTTTTTATACACAGATTGTGTTTCAACCAATCCGTGGTTCGTTCTCAAGGTAAGTTCGGACGAATCCAACCGCGAACTCCCACCAGCGCTTTTGTAGCTTTTAGTTTGTTTTCAAAACATATCAGATATACCTCGACTTTACTTTATTTTAATAATTATTAAACTCCGAGCAAAGGTCATTCCATTGCCCTTAACAAATTAAATTTAAAGAAAGTAAAGTCGTCTCCACACCATCTACGTTCCTCGAGTGCGTAGAACAATTTAAGTAGAACTGATTGTTGGAAGCACAACATATATATGTGGGAGATAATGTAATATATAGCGCGCGTGCTCCGTGTTGTAATTACTTCATTTGTTTCTGGCCTATATTTCGTTACTAGGCTTTTGAGGCTATTATTTTGCTAGAATTTCTCGGAATCTTTCTATTATGTTATATTCATTATATCTGGTAGAAATAAATTTTTTCTGTGAATTCGGCCGCGCACTAATAAAATGTATGGTCAACTAAACATGAAACTACCGTGTGACTCACTCATAGTGAAAATGAACGGATCACTCAATTTTTAAAACGAATTGAAACAATTACTTTACTCACCCGCGCAAGCCCGTGGTCGCGGGTGAGCAAAGTAATTGTTTCAGTTCATTAATATGGATTTCCGCAAAGTAACGCCTGATTCAATAAATTATCTTAAAACGAGTTTAACTCGAAAGTTTCGGGCTAAGCCGTAGCCCTTCTTCTCGGAGTCGCACGTCACGGCGGCTGCCAAACGCGCACTGCGTGCTACCGCCCCGGTCGCGCGGCTACTCGACGCAACTGACAGCGACATACTAGGGGCGTTCAATAAAAAGTGAGAATGAGTATGTTATAAACAACTTTTACTAAATGTCCTTTTATTTTTCGACATAGTCATCTTTTAGCATAATACACTTAGTATATCTTTTTTCTAAACTTAAAATTCCATTTTTAAAAAAGGTCTCATCTTGAGTACTTAAAAAATCTTGTACTGCAGCGACTACCGCGTCGTCGTCTTCAAATTTCTGGCCTCTCAGGTATTGTTTCAATCTCGGAAATAGGTAGAAATCACTGGGTGCGAGATCTGGTGAATACGGAGGATGCTTAAGGATATCGAACCCAGCATCACGAATTGCAGCCATTGCAACGGCGGACTTGTGTGCCGGGGCATTGTCCTGGTGTAACAGCACAACTTTCGAGAGTTTACCTCGCCGTTTTTCGCGGATCTCATTGCGCAATGTTGCTATTTGTTTGGCGTATAAAGTGCCCGTAATAGTGGCTCCATGCTCGAGATACTCAATCATTAATACCCCTTTACCATCCCAAAAAACAGAGCCCATGACCTTACCGGCAGATGGGCTCACCTTGAATTTCTTCGGAGTTGGAGATGATGGCCTTTTCCATGTCATAGACTGCAGTTTCGTTTCAGGGTCGTAATGATGGAGCCATGTTTCGTCCATTGTTATAAATCGCGCCAAAAAAAGTTGCCGGTCTTGCTGCATCAGGTTCAAAGCTTCTTGACAAATCTCTAGTCTAGTTTGTTTTTGCGTGTCAGTAAGCATTCTTGGTACCCAACGCGCAGATACCTTTTTCATACCCAAGCGTTCATGTAAAATATTATGCACGCTCCCCGTTGAAATCTTTACATTTTCAGCAATAAAACGAACTGTGACACGACGATCCGCCAAAACTGAGTTTTCGACTTTTTTCACAATTTCTTCAGTTACTGCTGTAGTGGGGCGTCCGGAGCGGGGGTCGTCCATTGTCGATGTTCTTCCACGTCTAAATTCGGCGCACCAACGTGCGACTGTCGAATACGGAGGAGCATTAGACCCTAAAGTGTCGCGCAAATCCAAATTGACTTGGTCCGTAGAAAAATTTTTCAAATACAAGTATTTGATAACGGCGCGCAGTTCAATTTTCTCCATTTTCGCTAACGTACTCAATAGCATTGCAAAGAAATTACCGTATATTTTTTTAAACAAAAGACAGTTAGTTTTTTTTTTCATAGCAATCAGCTAGATAGATTAGCTTTACCGGCCAGTATTTAATTTTGTAATATTAAAAGAGTTTGCATCTCATTCTCACTTTATATTGAACGCCCCTCGTACAACTACCCCCGTTTTCATCATCACTTTTATTAACTCTTTTATCTTTTTAGGGTTCCGTAGTCAACTAGGAACCCTTATAGTTTCGCCATGTCTGTCCGTCTGTCTGTCTGTCTGTCTGTCCGTCCGCGCCTAAGCTCAGAGACCGTTAGTACTAAAAAGCTGTAATTTGGCATGTATATATATATCAGTCACGCCGACAAAGTGATTAAAAAAAAAACTAAAAAAAATTTTTTTAGGGTACCTCCTATGGACGTAAAGTGGGGGTGATTTTTTTTTCTCGACTAATCCTATAGTGTGGGGTATCGTTGGATAGATCATTTAAAACCATTGCGTGGTTGCTAACATGATTTTTCTATTCAGTGATCTGTTTGCGAAATATTCAACTTTAAAGTGAAAATTTTCATTAAAATCGAGCGTCCCCCCTCCTCTAAAATCTAAACTGTTGGGTGGAAAAATTTGAAAAAATTCAGAATGGTTGTAAATATATCAAATTTACTAGGAAAATTATAGCGGCTAAGATTGCTTGGAAATTATTTTGTAGTTTAAGAGTAAATAGTAGCCTAAGGTATAAAACATACCTAAACTTGGATGATTCCGTACACATACGAAATCCTTACAAAAATATTACTTGATTTTTTCGTAATGGCTACGGAACCCTACCTTGGGCGTGTCCGACACGCTCTTGGCCGGTTTTTTTTATTTTAGTTAACTCCCAATCTTTTTACCGTGGGACATTCCGAAAATCCCTTTTTGCTGCTCTATGATCCGAAGGGAGTGGTTGCTGAGATACCTATCTCCTCATCAGAGCCTTCTCGTCGTTGAATTGAATCTGACTATAACCAACACCAAACTACACTAACCATCCTAACATTTGGTAGCATAGTGAACGGTTGCGGTACTCTGAAGATGAGCTCAGGTTGAAACGCGTCAGTGTAGTTTGGTGGTGGTTATACTTGGGTTTGTGTGATTTTTGTGTGTTCGTACAGTGTGGAGGTGGAGGAACTGCATGAACACGCATAGTCTATAAAAATCTGGTGTTACAGAGTACTGCTTCGAAGCAAAATGTTCGCAGTGTGAGATCATTTTATCAACCGACGAAAACAAAAGGAGGAGGTTCTCAATTCGACGTGTATATATATATTTTTTTTTTATGTATGATCACGCATAACTTTTTACAGAGTAGTCCGATTTTGATGATTCTTTTTTTATTGGAAAGTGTATACCCCAAGGGTGGTTCCATTTAAATTTTAAAACAATATTCCTACCCTAAGGGTAGAAAAACAGGGGATGATTGATTGTTCAGTTACTGATTGTACTATATGACCACGCATAACTTATTACAGAGTAGTCGGATTTTGATGATTCTTTTTTTATTGGAAAGCGTATACCTCAAGGGTGGTCCCATTTAAATTTGGAAATAATATTCCTACCCTAAGGGTAGGAAAACAGGGGATGATTGACTAACTTTTTACAGAGTAGTCTGATTTTCATAATTATTTTTTATTGGATAGATAGGGTATACCTTGAAGTTGGTATTATAAATTTGGAAAAAAATTGCCCCAAGGATGGAAAAAAGTATAAAATAAAAACTTTTTAACAAGAAATTAAACCGCCGAAAAAACTGAAAAGCAAAAATAATACCTTTTTTGTTTGACCTTAATCTAGGTACCAGCTTGAAGTCGGTGCCTCAGCACGAGCCAGGAGGAGTGATAGAAGCCAATCAGGTAGACGATTATAGGTCCACTCCTCCTGGCTAAGTGCTGAGGCACCGACTTCAAACTGGTACCTAGATTAAGGTCAAACAAAAAAGGTATTATTTTTTGCTTTTCAGTATTTCGGCGGTTTAATTTTTTGTTATAAAGTTTTTATATTGATTAGGATTTAAAATTTGTTGATATAGCGGCAATATAAATAACACATAATTTATTGAATCAGTCGTTACTTTGCGGAGGTTCACATTAATGAACTGAAACAATTACTTTGCTCACCCGCGAAAAGGTCGAGGTGATCCGTAGAAGAACAGGGGTCACTGACATAGCCATACGGATTAGCTCGTTGAAATGGCAATGGGCAGGCCATATAGCACGCAGAACAGCTGGCCGCTGGGGCCCAAAAGTTCTGGAATGGAGACCACGGACTGGCAAGGTCCACCAACGAGATGGACGGACGATTTGGTGAAGGCCGCAGGTTCAGGGTGGATGCAAGTCGCTTCCAATCGTAATGATTGGGTTTCAATGAGTGAGGCCTATGTCTAGCAGTGGACGTCCTACGGCTGAAATGTTGAATGATGATGATGAGATGACCTTTAAGTTCGCGGGTGAGCAAATTGTTGAAGTTCAATAACACATAATTTGTATAACATTATAAATGTAAAAGATTGTGTGGGTGTACAGATTTTCTTCAAACATCAGATAGCATAGCATCATGCCCTTGACCTTTTCCCAAATAAAAAAAACAGCAGATTCTGGCTAGCAACAGCAATTCTTTTTAAACAAGACATCTCTCGTATTAGGGTAGATTACCCGAAGGCGGGTGGAAACATAATTAACAAGTATTACCTTATCTGTCGACTTACTCTGAGGTATAAAATTGGGTTCCGCAGGTTTCAAGGATTGTTAGAAGAATAAGAAGGGAAGATTCGGTTGGATAACGATCTATTATGGAATGTAACTCTAGAAGCTTTAATAAACTGATTTGTTTGTTTGTTGTATTTGAGTAAAATGTAACAGGTCGATTTTCCCTCATGTTCGGTGATTTAACTGTGTTTATCTGATAACTAAAGATCATTTTTTCACGAGTTCTTAATACACACAAAATACAATAAAATAAAAATAAATATATTTGGTAGCATAGCATACGGTTGTGGTAACTCTGAAGATGAGCTCTGGTTGAGTTCGAAACGCGTCAGTGTAGCTTGGTGGTGGGTTTATGTGATTTGTGTGTGTTCGTACAGTGTGGAGGTGGAGGAACTGCATGAACGCACATTCCTTGCATAAACGTAACTATTGTAAGGTCGCGGGTGAGCAAAGTAATTGTTTTAGCTCATTAATATGGACCTTAATAGTTCATTAAAAATAAAAAGTCAGTCAAATAATACTTATTGATTTATTTATTTATAATACCATTACAGCATTACAGTATAATACCATAAAAACAGTATAAATTAAGTTTAACGACCGCCTTAGCCTAGTTGGTAGTGACCCTGCCTACGAAGCAAGAGGTCCTGGGTTCGAATCCCGGTAAGGGCATTTATTTGTGTGATGAGCACGAATATTTGATCCTGAGTTGTGGATGTTTTCTATGTATTTAAGTATTTATTTATCTATACATATAAGTATGTTTATCGTCGTCTAGTACCCATAGTACAAGCTTTGCTTATTGTCCCCTAATATTTATTTATTTAAATAATACTTGGCTGCGGACTGCTCAGGACCGGTCGTTGCTGAACTCTTTTGAAGAGGCTTCTGTCCAGTAGTGGACGTGTTTTGGCTGCCATCATTATCATCATCATCATCATCATCGTCATCATCATCATCATCATCATCATCATCATCATCATCATCATCCCAACCTATAAACGTCCCACTGCAGGGCAAAGGCCTCCTCTCAGAATGAGAGGGCTTGGGCCGTAGTTCCCACACGGGCCCAGTGCGAATTGGGAACTTCACACGCACCATTGAATTTCATCGCATTTATGCAGGTTTCCTCACAATGTTTTCCTTCACAAGCTCATGGTAAATTTCAAATGTAATTTCGCACACAAATTCCGTAAAACTTAGAGGTGCAAGCCGGGATTTGAACCTACGACCCCTGTTTGTGAGGCTATAGGTCAAACCACTAGGCCACCACGGCTTTTTATGACTGTCATATTATGTACCAAAAGGTAGGTTAAGGTAAATTTGACTCTAAATTCAAACAAGTCTAAATTCATTTTAAAACGTCTTGCATTGTCAGATGCATTAATTATGTTTAGTTTGTTTGAAAATAAAAACAACATTATACTAAAGAAGGTTCCCTCTTGCTTCCCAAGGAACTCTAACACGTCCTTACATTTTTATCTCCGCAGTAATGAATTTTTAAATCTGACTTTGAACCGAGAACTCTGTTTAAAATTATGAGCGGTGATAATAAACGTGTTTGTTATGGAAAATGTTTCATGGTACAGGTTTTTTCATAATTTATGGGCATTAAATACAAGTTTATTTGAGGGCGACGGACTGGACTACGATTATGCTAGGAGTTTCTTTGCGGGATCACATTAGAAATGATGAAATTCTTCGTAAGAATTCTTTTAGAGCGATATCACGGCGATTTGCGAACGTATTAGAGGAGCGAATTTAGTGTAGGTATACAATGCAAATAGAAGGCGCGCACGGTATCGTACAAGAGTTCACCTCTTGTTCGCGCTTTACACAACCTTAATGTAATGAGCTTCTTGAATTAACACCTGTCTGTGACATTTTTGCGAGTGACTGGAGCATTATATGTGATGAGTGTATGAAATTCTGTGAGGCGAAGGATGACCGTCCGTCTTCAGTAAACTATTTGTGAATTTTTAATATTATTTGAAATCTTATTGTTGTTGTTGTATCTTGCTGTTGTTATTTCATATTATGCTTATTACTATTGTTTGAATTTCAAAGTGCTATGGTTTGACAGTTATGCTGTGTTATTAAATAAATACATTTTTATTAAAGAAATACAGGGTGTAATACATTTTTCATACATGACTAAAAATAAAAAAAAGGAAACATAATAAATAAAATCTACACAAATATACCTAACTATAAAAATAAAACACCATCAAGAAGGCCCTCCTGTGGCATAGAACCCAACACACTGGCGGCATTACCTCTCTGTACAGCCAGAGAAATTCGCTGGGAGAGGTAAGCGCCAGCTCTGGGGTCTCCTGAGGTCTCTATCAGCCGGGACGACAAGGCCCCCATTATAAATAAATAAATAATAAAAAAAATAAAAAAATAAATATCACGGGACAATTCACACCAATTGACCTAGTCCCAAAGTAAGCTAAGTAAAGCTTGTGTTATGGGTACTAGGCAACGGATAAACATACTTATATAGATAGATATATACTTAAATACATATTAAACACCCAAGACCCGAGAACAAACATTCGTATTTTGCATACAAATATCTGCCCCGACACGTGAATCGAACCCGGGACCTCAAGCTTCGTAGTCAGGTTCTCTAACCACTGGCCATCTGGTCGTCTAAATAAAAATATTCTTTATTGATCACCAAAAGCAGTACAGTGAGATAGTGTATTTAGACATAAGCGGGAAGCTCCGCAATATCTTGTCATCCAATATACCAAAATGTCTCAAGTCAAAAGTCAAAATTATTTGACCAGTGTGTGTTGCCAGTGATGACTTAGGGCACTGAGACGTGGCCGCTAACGATAGGCCTCATAAGAAAGCTCACAGTAACTCAGAGGGTGGTGGAGAGGGCTAAGCTTGGAGTTTCCCTGCGGGATCGCATTACAACCGCTTTAGCCTAGTTGGTAGTGACCCTGCCTACGAAGCAAGAGGTCCTGGGTTCGCATCCCGGTCAGGGCATTTATTTGTGTGATGAGCACGAATATTTGTTCCTGAGTTATGGATGTTTTCTATGTATTTAAGTATTTATTTATCTATATAAGTATGTTTATTTAAAAGCGAAAAAGTTTTTCGGGTGCGCCGGTGGGATTCGAATTTCGGGGGAGTCGGTTGGATGCGATGTGGTTCAATTGGTAGAACACCCGTTGGGGCGCATACCCAGGAGACGTGGGTTCGAATCCCACCGGCGCACCCGAAAAACTTTTTCGCTTTTAAATAATCTTAGATTCGGTGAGCAGCCGTACTGCTAATAAAATAAAAATAATATTTGAATAAGTATGTTTATCGTCGTCTAGTACCCATAGTACAAGCTTTGCTTAGTTTGCGACTAGGTCGATTTGTGTAAGACTGTCCCCTAATATTTATTTATTTTGTTTATTTTTATTACACATGATGTAATCCGCGCAAGAACTAAAGCCACCGACGTCCGACATAGCTCGATGAATCGCCAGACTCAAGTGGCAGTAGTCAGTACGCTTAGTATAAGTTTTACATCACTTCAATACTTCTCGATCGCGTTTACGTAAAAAAACAATTACTAGGGAAACATGGACAGCGCCTCCGCGCGCGCGCGTCCATGTTTCCATAGAATTGAAATTTTTACGTAAACGCGATCGAGAAGTATTTGGTGAAGTAAAAACTTATACTAAGCATACAGAGTATATCGCTGGTAGAACTGATGGCCGATGGGGCCGAAAGGTTCTCGAGTGGCGTCCACGGACCGGAAGACGCAGTGTAGGTAGGCCTCCAACAAGATGGAGCGTCGACCTGGTTAAGGTTGCGGGAACGCGTTGGATGCGGATGACACAAGACCGGTCTGTTTGGCGAAACTTGAGGAAAGCCTGTGTTCAGTAGTGGACGTGTCTCAGTTGAAATAAGAAAAACCAGCTAAATGCGAGTCGGACTCGCGCACGAAGCGTTCCGTACCATTATCTATAAAAAAAAAGCAAAAAAATCACGTTTGTTGTATGGGATGGGTCCTTAAATATTTGTTTTATTATAATGAAATAATTTATTTTTAAAGTTAATATTATATAACTAAATATTCTGTGAATATTTCAAGCGTCTACCTGTTGCCGTTATCAATATCGAGCAAAAACGTGTAAAAAAATCACGTTTGTTGTATGGGAGCCCCCTTAAATATTTATTTTATTCTGTTTTTTAGTATTTGTTGTTATAGCAGCAACCAAAATACATCATCACACATCACATCACATCACACACACACACACACACACACACACACACTTTCTGATTTCATTTAAGTTTTAAGTGCATTGTAGTTAATATTAATTTAAAAAAATTTACTTTGTTATTTTCTTATTAATTATATTTAGTTTAAGTCTTTCATTAAGGGGAGGAGCAATGTTCATCCTAAAATACAGGTTTACCTACTTAGGGAACTGAGTTCCATTTATTATAAGGATCTTTTGTTAAAAAAAAAAAAAAATTCTGTTAAATAAATAAATATTATATTATTAAATATTATATTATTATATATTATAGATTATATTATCATCTGTGAAAATTTCAACTGTCGAGCTATCACGGTTCATGAGATACAGCCTGGTGATAGACGGACGGGCAGCGGAGCTTCAGTAATAGGGTCCCGTTTTTACCCTCTGGGTACGGAACCATAAAAACATTAGTCGGGAGTTGACGGTAAGTACATTTTATTTGTGCGCGGGCGAAGTCAGAGGAAGCTAGTAGCATTGGTGCAATAATATTTCAATAGAATGATAAAACAATTCATCCGACAGCAGAACCAGCTGCCATTTGAACAAGGAACGAACGAACGAATGAATGAATGAATAATTATAAGAGTGAGTAATTCCGGATGCACTGGCCCGCTCCGGCCCGGTTCAGGCGCTAATGATATTTTCTCGGAAGATGAGCTCTCGGGACGGCGGTATACGAGATGCCGCCATTCTACATATAATCTATATAAAGAAAAATGAATCACCGAAATTTTTGTACGATCATAACTTCCGATTGATTGCACCAAATTGGATAATTATTTTTTTGTTGCGCTTGTTAGTGTCAGGAGAAGGTTCTTATGAAAGAAAAAATAGAACGGGAGCGAAGCCGCGGGCATCAGCTAGTAGGTAATAAATAAATCATGGTACTATTGACAGCAAGTGACCTAGTCGTATACTAAACAAAGCTTGTGCTTTGGGTACTAGACAACTGATAAACATACTTATGAAAAATACATACTTAAATACATATTTTAAGTCATCATCATCATCCCAGCCTATACACGTCCCACTGCAGGGCACAGGCCTCCTCTCGGAATAAGAGGGGTTGGGCCGTAGTTCCCACGCGGGCCCAGTGCGGATTGGGAAATTCATACATACCATTGAATTTCTTCGCAGGTGTATACAGGTTTCCTCACGATGTTTTCCTTCACCGTAAAGCTCATGGTAAATTACAAATGTAATTTCGCATATAAATTCCGAAAAACTCAATAGGTGCGAGCCGGGATTTGAACCCACGACCCTCTGCTTCAGAGGCCATAGGTCAAACCACTAGGCCATCACGGCCTAACAGATTAGATTTATTTATTAAATGTGTGTGATTTGTGTGTGTTCGTACAGTATGGAGGTGAAGGATGCATGAACACACATTTCTTGCATAAACGTAGCTAACATAAGGTCACGGCTTAGCAAAGTAATTGTTTCAGTTCACTTATATTTTAAGTAACTTTTTAACCCCCGACACAAAAAGAGGGGTGTTATTAGTTTGACCGCTATGTGTGTGTGTCTGTCTGTCTGTGGCATCATAGCTCTTAAATGGGTGCACCGATTTGGATGCGGTTTTTTTTAGTAGAAAGCAGGTTTCTTGGCGATGGTTCCTAGATATGTTTTATCAAAATCGGTTCAGCCGTTTCAAAGTTATCAGCTCTTTTGTTGGCTGCGGAAGGGATCTTAGACGCATAACGGGCATTGACTTAATGCTCAAACATACGAGTGACATAATTAATTGCGTTGGGGGTTTTTTAAATTTTTAATTTATAGTTATCAGTATTGTATAACACCGTCCTTTTGTCGCAAATTAATTTCTCTTAGTTCCGCTGCTAAGACCAAGCCCGCCATTGTACCTTATTAATTGTAGAATTTTTGTTATTAACTAATTTCAGACTGTTTTATGACAAGCTGTTTTGTCGGTTTATAAATCATGCTTTTAACCCTTTTCGAGTCTTTATTTACTTTTTTAAAACACGTTTTTGTTAATAAATACATTGTTTAAAACAAGCTTGCATTAGAAATTGAATTGGATAAAAGGTGGCACATTTAAATCGATCAGTAATGGGTAAGTTACTTAGACATTATAACACTCACAAATCACACAAACCCAAATCACCACCACCAAACTACACTGACGCGTTTCGAATTCAGGGCTCATCTTCAGAGTAGACACCGCAACCGTTCTCTATGCTACCAAATGTTAATGTCAATGTGTTGTTGTTAATGTTAAATGTTAATGACGATTTTCCGATAATTAAAATAGAGCGCTAAAAGCTAAACTCTTGGTATGAAAATCTACATATAACGGCTAAATTTGCTTGTGAATTATTAGCTCTCTAAGAGTAAATTTAATAAAATAACAGCCTAACTCATAGAAATACCTACTTAAAAAATTCCGTACAAAATAAAAAAACTTTGGAAAAATTTGGGACCTGTTTAATACGAGTAGTATAATTAATATTAATATTATTAAGATAGAAGACACACAGTTTCCGTGTCCACCTAGATAAAGGACCACCTTTTCAGCATAAGTACTTATTTATCGACCAAAACCTCCCCCTCTCGAAAGTTCGTTATAAATAGGACAATAACATTGAATAAAATCTCATCGACATCTTTAAGACTTTCAAGACGCGCTGCCACTGGCAACTCACAAAAAAAGCAAAATCAAAATAAAAACTCCATAAAGATTACTTCGAAATTGCAACTAGTCCTGGCAGGTTTAAAAAGCAAGGAGTTTCAAATTTGAATCTCATGAACGTACAGTGGAGTGCGGGCGAAGTGTTCGGATGCGGTGAACAAGAGTTTAAACTTAGTGTTAACTTCTTAGTGGGTATTTGAAATGGTGGGAAAATGCTGTTGGTTTTAACTTTCAGGTTGAGTTAAATGTTAACCCAACGTGTTAGGATGGGTCCACGTTTGAGTCATTTTAAACAGCGTATCGTTTCTTCATTGACCCCGATGAGTGCCACGACATTAAATATAGACGCGAAAAGTTACGCAATCATTTATACAAGCCGTGTCTAATACGTTGCCATCCAAACTACAATTCATTCGATAAATGTGAAACCATCTTTAAAGAAGGACAAATTACAGGGCCTTGCAGAAGAACTAAAATTACACACAAAGCCCGAATAATTGCTGAACTTATGTGCCAATGGGTGAGGCATATTGCTCGAAGAACTGCTGGCCGTTGGAGCTACAATTTGCAGGTATTTACAATTGGTAGGATGCTGATGAAGGTCGCATGGTTTAATGGAAGCGGGCTACGCAGGATCAGTCATTGTGACGTTCTTTGGGGGAGGCCCATGTCCAGCAATCAATGCAAACAAAGTTCGACCAAACCAAATAGGTAATAACCAAACCAATAACCAAAGTTTAGTTATCGACATAGCCCATCGCATTAGCACGCTGAAGTGGCAATGGGCCGGCCATATAACCCGAAGAACCGATAACCGTTGGGATAGACGAGTTCTTGAGTGGAGACCACGGATCGGCAAACGAAGCGTGGGACGTCCTCAGACTCGGTGGAGCGATGATCTTCGCAAGGCGGCTGGCAGGAGCTGGATGAGAGTGGCCAAGGATCGTGCTCAGTGGCGTGCCATGGGAGAGGCCTATGTTCAGCAGTGGACGAGCATAGGCTGATGATGATGATGATGAAAGTTCGTTTTAAAAAATATAAAAGAACTTCAGTTCAGTCGTCATCAATATCGGGACGACAAGGTGTTCGAAAATACCTAAACACGCACTTACGCCGTTGACAATAAGATAGTGTTTAGATATTTTTGACTACCTTGAACATTCAGATGTTTAGGACGGCAAATTTAACTACTATATTATAACTGATTGATTCAGGCATTTGTACGCAGATCTCCGCGACCGCTCGCTTTTCCACTTTCGCTCCACCCCCTTCTGAATAGCGGAGAAGCAAGGTAAAAATGTGATAGTTTACCTACTGTATGTCCATTTACGTAAAACGATTATTTCTTCCGTTTACACCCTTGTAACTAAATAACATGTTAATTAAAGCTGTTTCGGTTTCGTAACACGGCACCCCACCTGTACGACGCTCTCGGTTAAACCTCAGGAAGTGTAAAGTTACGAATAGGAAGCCATTCTCAAGCATGATTATTCTAATAAAGACACGTATGTTCATATAGAGGAGTACAATCGTTACACGATTATATGAAGAAATTTTGACAATACGGCTTAGAGTGGGGATCCACTGGTGCGTTGCGTCGCGTTGCGTTCTCACAACGTTGACGCTGCGACGTTTTTATTATATTTTTTTAATTATAAATTTCACGAGATGACCGTAAAAATAAAAAAATGGAGTTGAAAAAATAAAAAAATAAATACAAAAGATACTTCATACCGAACTTGTTAAAGTATGGCCTAGTAGCGACATCTCTTAGTCCGGGTGAGCGGTTAGTTCCGAAGGAGTGTTGATGTTTCTCGATGAGAACTGAACATAGATGGCGCTGCATCACTGCAGAAGTGATTATAGCAGGCTGAAATGTATGATGCATAGGAAAAATTTGTGTCCTGACCAGTGGTGGTGTAGGGGTTTAGCACGTGGCACGGAATGCCAAGGACCTGGGTTCGATTCCCAGCGCTGGTCTTTTTTCTTGGGTTTTTCTGTGTATCTATATTTCAGTTTGTATTTAGTATGAAATATATTTTTTATGTCATGCAACATTGATGCGTTGCGTCGTCGCACGCGACGTTTCAACGGATCGACGGACAAGAGACGAATCTGGGGCGGAGGGGTGATATCGCTGCGCTGCTTGTAACAGTACATTTTTGTCGTCCACCGACGCAGCATAGGTGTGGCATACAATGCGTCGATTCATTGCGATGACGCGACGCGACGCAACGCACCAGCGGAGCCTCACCTTTAGAGCGCGCGCAGACAGAGAGCGGTCTGGAGTTCCGCGTTCCGCGTTCAGAGTTCTGTGTATTGACCGCTCGAGAGTTCCGACCGCCTGCTGTGTGCGTTATCGTAAGGGACTCAGTACATTCGAAAGAACGCAGAACTCTGTACGCTTAGTATAAGTTTTACTTCACCAAAATACTTCTCGATCGCGTTTACGTAATAATTTCAATTCTATGGAAACGTGGACGCGCGCGCGCGGAGACGCTGTCCATGTTTCCCTAGTAATTGATTTTTTTACGTAAACGCGATCGAGAAGTATTGAAGTGAAGGAAAACTTATACTAAGCATACTGAACGCGGAACGCGGAACGCCAGACCGCTCTCTGTCTGCGCGCGCTCTACGTGAATTCCGTAAAGCATAAGGTTCATTCGGATAACTCTATCTATTTACTGCAGTCAATGTTAACGCACCATCTTGAAAGGTCCGATACCTATCAATTATACTTTTAGCTAACATACTTAAATATAGTATTGTTAAATTTGACAAGAAGTAAAGTGTTGTGACACATATAAGTCCGAAAGACACTCATTAACTTGCAATTTTTTAATTCGATTAGAAATTGGTTTCCGAATGTTAAATTTGACCCATTAACTACCAAACTTTTTATATAAAGAGCGCACAGTGCAAATGCCAAACTGCAATGCTCGAGCACCAAATTTGCGCTGCATTTAAATGCCTAGCGGTTGGAATTACCGTCCGCCATTTTAATTTCAAGTGTAACACATACGCCCGCAGCCAATGGTACCAGCGAGATCTTTTGAAATTAGAACGTGCGAATTCCATCGTGGCATATTTCACGTTGAGTTTTCGCGCCAAAAGCGCACGTTAATTTATTTTTAATTGGTGGCTTTTTGAATGTGGAATTGAGCACGGGCTCTGAACGTGGATTGTTTTTAATTTGAGAAATAGGTTTTTAGTGAAGTGTTGCCAGTATTAATTTTGTGTCACAGTGGCAATTATTGTCGTACTCGTAATAACCGCAAGTGCGCAACCTTTCCACTGTAAATTTTTCGATGCGGTCTTTAGCAGATGTATGAAATTTCAACATGACATTTAGAGCTAAAAGGTTACACCATAGTTTGTGATTTAGTTGCTCATCGCTTTTACGCGGAACTGTGCAATTTTCTTGGACGAAAGAAGGAAGAAAACTCGACTACGGAAAAATGGCACTTTAAATTACTACGGCACGAAGTTGTTTGTTTGGTCATCAACTGTCGGCTTTATCGTAGTAATAACAAAAACATTTAAAACTTTACAAAAGTATGATGATTTGGCTTTAAAAAATATTTTCATGCGCGTTTTTTAGGTTGATTGACTTCATGTACTGTATTCCCTCCCAATCCCTCCCCCCATTCCCTCATTCTTGGCCCTCTCATTCTGAGAGGAGACCTGTGCCCTGCAGTAGGACGTATATAGGCTGGGACGATGATGATGATGGTGTACTGTATTTACTAAAGAATAATATTGTAGCTTTCACTATTTCTTACTTTTAAACTTAGGTTGTCTTTGTCGGTCCCTTAATAAATGCTCCTCTCATCCAACCAAAGGTTGACTGCTAGAGATCCCTTAAAGTGATAAGTTCCCCTTTGTACATGTATCTCAATGGTTGTTAAAAGTGCTTTTTATTCTTGTACTATAAAGGGTTTACATAAATACACACTTAAGTGCATTGTGAGCCATTCTACTTTTTTTAAGTAACCATTAATCTTTTGTGAAATATAAGCATACCTGGTGATTGGTTTCAAGTGTAAATAACTTAATATTAAAACTAAAATAACTGAATTTAATCTTTTCAAACAATAAAGCTTTAAATTTTAATAAATTTTTTGGGTAAAATTGGTGACTCAGCGGAAAATACATCAATTTCCATACAAATAGCGGGATGCATGTCCACTGCTTTAGCTTCTTTATAGATAACTATCTGTTGCCCGCGACTCCGTCCGCGAAGAATAAGGGTATTAAAATAGCCTACGACTTTTTCTCAGACCTACCGAATATAGAGAAAAAAAATCATAAAAGTCGGTCAAGGCGTTTTGGAGGAGTTCGATAACAAACACTGTGACACGAGATTTTTATATATTAGAGAAAGAAGAAGACTAGCTGTTGCCCGCGACTTTGTCCGCGAAGAATAGGGGTATAAAAAATAGCCGACCTATTTTTACACCTACCAAATATGGACAAAAAATTTGATTAAAATCGGTCGAGCCGTTTCGGAGGAGTTCGATAACAAACACCGTGACACAAGATTTTATATATTAGAAAGAATAATGATAACTTTTTAAACGTAGTAATAATTTTAAATGTAAGCTTAATTATGTGTCTATTTAAATTTTAAATAATAAAACCAAGCACTTTACCGTATTAGCAAAAAAAATATTTGAAGATCAAATGACAAAAAAGTACTGGTCGTCGGAAAATAGGATGAGCCTTGTATGTCATTCATAACAGACATAAAACACTCGCTTCACTCATACATTTGCACTCGCCTCGCTCGTACCCAACAGCAAAATAACAATAATAAATCCATTCCAACGTTTGTCCGTCTGTCGAGGCGCCGTTACATCTAAAAGCACTTACCGCCATTGAATTAATGTGAACTCAAATGCCTACTTAAACCAATGAATTCTGAACTGGTTTGGCTTAAAAATCTATTCAGAGAAAAGTAGAATTAAGCTATCGCAAGTAGGTACTAGGGTAGGATCACAGAATTTATTTAGCGATATTCTGCGGGAACTATGCATTTTTCCGAGATAAAAACTACCCCATGTCCTGCTCAGGATCTCCAACTATCTTCATACCAAATTTCATAAAAATCGGTTCAGCGGTTTAAGCGGTTTAAGCGTGAAGAGGTAACAGACAGACACACTTTCGTATGTATATGTTACGAGGTGTGCAACTTAATACTTTAATTTTGGCAAGTAAGGTGTATAATTGCACAGCGTATCATTTTGAATTAGTGCATTGTTGTAGAAAAGTAGCGACAGATGTACAAACCCAACTTTACTCCGCAATCACATTTAAGCGCGCACTTGACGATTCAATTTTTAAATCCACAATTTCCACCGCTTCATAAAGCGGCACTACACGCTCCGACGTGAGCCCAAGGTCTCAAGGCGGGTAAACAACCACCCGACACTCAAAAATACATTTTTCTTCCGGAATAATGTTTTAATAATGTGCTCTTGCGGCCACAGCGAAAATATGGAGGTGTGAGAGTGTGGAGGCGGCTTTTTCTTAAACGAAAAACTCATGATACAAGGCATTTGTACTACGAAATTCAAAACTAGAACTTTGTGTCGCTCCCATATCGATGAATGAAAAATTAAGTGATGTTCAAAGTGTTCAGTTTCAAAGGTGTGATGACATCAACTCCGATGAAAAAACATCATGGGAGTGTTCAGTGGAAGTACCCCAACTTTTCGGAGTTCGCTTAAGTAATTTTGGTCGCAAATGGCTTTAACGATGTACTTATCAATCAACGTCTTACCAGTCATAAAAAAGATTGATTTTAGGTACTTTAATTAATTACAAAGCTACGTACTCGCAAAAGAATTGTTTTAGAAGAGTATCATCAAAATCTGTTCGAAAAAAAATCGATGATATTTTTCATTGTTCTGTACCCTGATGGGCGACGAACGAAAACATATTAATATCGTTACACTGCCCGTCTATCAATCTTTTCGGGTATGTATGTTACGGTTTCAGAAAAAAATCGTGTCAGTCTTTTGACAGTCTTTGCATGCAGGCTGAATACACTGTACCACTTTCTTGTAACACCTTAATAACTGTATTCTAGCAAATAAACTTATTTTGATTTTGATTTGATTTGATTTGATTTGACCCATTCGGTGTTTTAATACATTCGGTCTTTCGTACTTCGGTATTGTAATACATACCCATCTTTTCATGTATCGAGTAAAATAATATTAGTGCCAAACTGATTCACTTATGGCATCACTGTCTATGCAATCGTTGCTAACCTAACTTGATAGGTTTATAATGTCTTCTTCTTCCTATCATTGTTACAACTGTATTGCTGAGCAAATAAATCCATTTATATCTTTTTACTACTTTATTATTTTCATCAAAACCCATCCCAATGGAAGTACAGTCAACAAAAAGTACAGTCAGCGAAGAAGCTTGCATTGAAAATGAAATTTTTAAGAAAAAAATATTTATATTATTTTGAAGCCGAATATGAAAGCCGCCGCCGCACTAGCGCCGCCCCGCGCCCGGACATGTCATGAAATTCTCATTTGTGCGTCGCTTCATATCGCGACTCAGCCGGTTTACACTTTTTATCCCCCTTTTATGCTAATACCCCCTTTTTCCCTAGAAGTCAGATTTGTCAGTCGAAACAAATGTCTCGGCGAGGTTTGGAAATAGATTATTCAACGTGGGAGGAAAAACACCAATTACACGTGAGATATTTTGGTGCACGAGCAAAGAGAGGGTGCCGATGTTTTGAGTTTGAAATCTGAATAACTAATCCATCGTCATCATTTCAGCCGAAAGACGTCCGCTGAACATAGGCCTCCCCCAAGGCTCGCCTAACAGATCGGTCCAATGCCATCCGCATCCAACGCGATCCCGCAACCTTAAGGTCGTCGCTCCGTCTTGTTGGAGGCCTACCTACACTGCGTAAATTTCCTTATTTAAAAAAACCGGCCAAGAGCGTGTCGGACACGCCCAAGGTAGGGTTCCGTAGCCATTACGAAAAATCAAGTAATATTTTTCTAAGGATTTCGTATGTGTACGGAATCATCCAAGTTTCGGTATGTTTTATACCTTAGGCTACTATTTATTCTTAAACTACAAATAATTTGCAAGCAATCTTAGCCGCTATAATTTTCCTAGTAAATTTGATATATTTACTACTATTCTGAATTTTTTCAAATTTTTCCACTTAACAGTTTAGATTTTAGAGGGGGGGGACGCTCGATTTTAATGAAAATTTTCACTTTAAAGTTGAATATTTCGCAAACAGATCACTGAATAGAAAAATCATGTTAGCAACCCCGCAATGGTTTTAAAAGACCTATCCAACAATACCCCACACCATAGGGTTCGTCGAGAAAAAAAAATCACCCCCCCTTTAGTATGGGACTGGCGTGTATGGGCATGTATTTTGGTACAAGTGTACATTTAGCAGGTAGCAAACAGGAAGCCGGGCGGCCACTGATTGAACATCCGCCGCGGCCGGATATTGTCTATACAAAGGGCCTTTCAGAGGCTGGAGTACGCTGCAGTGTATAATAATAATACAGTCAAAACCGTTTATAGCGACGCCAATTACAACGACATATTGGATGTAACGACCAAGAAAAAAACCCAACACGATCTTATACACCAAAGTAACACTGGTTACAATGACCAACCGTGTTTAACGACCAAATATTGTTGTCCCTTGAATGTCGTTATAAACGGTTTTGACTGTAATTTAATTTGACTCCAAGAAGAAGGGCTACGGATTAGCCCGAAACATGTCAAGTTAAACTCGTTTTAAGTCGTGAGTGATCCGTTCATTTTCACTATGAGTGAGTCTCACGGTAGTTTCATGTTTAAAGTGGGTAATAATAATTTATTTAAACTTCACAAATGAATTATCCATCAGACCCCAAACTAGGCTGGGCCTG
The DNA here is from genome assembly GCA_947859365.1 of Archips crataeganus. Lineage (NCBI taxonomy): Eukaryota > Metazoa > Arthropoda > Insecta > Lepidoptera > Tortricidae > Archips > Archips crataeganus. The sequence goes on along the minus strand of OX402071.1, from coordinate 938,576 downwards.
TATCTTGGGTATCTGCGAGAGCGATTTATAAAACCGGCCAAGTGCGAGTCGGACTCGCGCACGAAGGGTTCCGAACAATTATCTATAAAAATCACGTTTGTTGTATGGGAGCCCCCTTAAATATTTTTTTTATTTTAATTTAGTTAATGATTTATTTTCAAAGTCATTATATAATTAAATATTCTGTGAATATTTCAAGCGTCTACCTGTTGCCGTTATCAATATCGAGCAAAAACGAGCAAAAAAATCATGTTTGTTGTATGGGAGCCCCCTTAAATATTTATTTTATTCCATTTTTTAGTATTTGTTGTTATAGCGGCAACCGAAATACATCATCTGTGAAAATTTCAACTCTCTAGCTATCACGGTTCCCGAGATACAGCCTGGTGACAGACGGACAGACGGACAGACGGGCAGACGAACGGACGGACAGCGGAGCCTCAGTAATAGGGTCCCGTTTTTACCCTTTGGGTGCGGAACCCTAAAAACCGGGTGTGCTTTAGACCACACGACTGAAGCAAAACTTCTTCAGCTCCATCTACTTCAGTCGTGTGGTCAGCACACTCGGATTTGTTGTCTGCAATAATAAAAGTAGTTTTAGTACAATCGCTTCCAAAAAAAATCAAAAATGAAACCAGGCGGTCACCCATCCAAGTACTGACCGCGCCCGACGTTGCTTAACCTCCGAGATCGGGCGAGAACCGGTGTTTTTGTCAAATATTTTGAAAACGGTGCATCCTACGGCAAAATCAATGAAATTTTAATCCCCCTAAAATACCCCCCTCCTGTCTGGATAGTATGGATAATTACGGGGGAAAGTAAGGGCAGTAGTTTATGGACAGTATGTATAGAACTTACAAGTAGTTTCATTTTAGAGCAGGTAGCAAACAGAGGCGCTACTACGAAATTCGAAAATCGAAGTTCATGTCGTATTATCCCTCTCACTCTCGTGTCAAATCATATTAGCGTGAGCGGGACGGCACGAAACGAAGTTCGAATTATGCACTTCATGGTAGAGCCTCAGGATGCGCGGCCGCTGATTGAACATCCGCCGCGGCCGGATATTGTCTATACGAAGGGCCGACCTGGCTGGAAAGGCTGGAGTACGCTGCTGTTTATAAAGTTGCAACTTCGGTACGGCACGCGCACGCATGCGTTGGTATTACCTGGAAGTTATCGCTTTCTTGAAGTGCTAGCGCGTATGTTTGCGCGTTAATATAGGGAACGTGCAGTAACCATAGGCGGCAGCACTAATACTACAGAAGAGACACTATGCGGACAGTAAAAGAAACTTATCAGGGTAAAACATTCAAATTGATGGCACCAGTTGTCAGCACCATCGATGTGCACGTTCCCTATAGTCGAGTAAGCGTGTTAATATGTACATACCTATGTCTATGTTTGTACTTTTAATTTTAGCCTGTGTACGTGTTACTGTTGTTATAAAATAATAAATGTTCTTCTTTCTTACTTTCTGTCTATCGTGTCCGCTCTCAGGCGCAAATTACACAGAAGACACATAGGACGGAGGGCTTGAATCAGATTTCATACTAAAGCGTCGCGATCTAAAGCAGACAGAAGAGACGGGGCGGCGACGCGGCCTGCCAACAAACGACATTTTTTTCCGTATTCGGTAGGTCTGAGAATAGGTCGTAGGCTATTTTTTATACCCCCATTCTTTGCGGACGGAGTAGCTGGCAACAGCTAGTTCACATATAATAATGATTAGTACACGTATCTCCCGTGTAGTAGGTATGCACTTCCCTGTATATCAATCACAAAGCTAGGTATATAAGTATTTTCAACCGCTAAATTTTTAAGAAATAAGTTTTTGTTTTAAATTATATTTTTAATGGGTACAAGTTTTTTTTCTGAATGTACTTTTTGCCCCTGGTTACCAAAGTACTCGTCAAGACGAATCAAACGAGATCCAACTCGATCGATGGTCATTTTATTACGGTGACCTATGGCCACATTTCAGCTCCATCGTCAGATCAGCTCTATGTTATTATTTTGACAATAATATTGCATAATCATTCTATTTACACATGCATGCAAAAATTCAGCTCAATCGGTTGAAGATAAACTTAAAAATTGAGTTTCAAGATTCCTCCCGAACAAACATACATTGCAAGTTACATAAAAGCTTGTAAAATAAAATCCAGTTAAAAATTAAAACTACATAGCAGTGTACACCAACAAGTTAGTTTATCTGAGTATACAGGATGTAGTCTTAAAGAGCGGTCAGATTACAGGTGGATTTATGCCTCGTGCAGGAAGCTCTGTTTCTGAACATGCCGTATAGAGAAAATATTACGTTGTCTGGCTTTTAAAAGATTAACCTCGTGATTTTACTTTGTAACTTGGTTTTTAGGGCTTACTATCAAAACAATACATACAATATAATAATATCATCATTATCATCATCTACATACGTCCCGCTGTAGGATACAGGCGTCCTCTCAGAATGAGAAGGCTTGGGCCGTAGTTCCCACGCGGGCCCAGTTTGAATTTATTTGCAGGTGTGTGCAGGTTTCCTTACGATGTTTTCATTCACCGATGATAAATTTCAAATGTAATGTCGCACATAAATTTCGAAAAACTCAGAGGTGCGAGCCGGGATTTGAACCCACGATCCTCTGCCATAGGTCAAACCAGTAGGCCACTGCGGCTATCATTATAGTGTACGAGTACTAGCTGTTGCCCGCGACTCCGTCCGCGAAGAATAGGGGTAGGTATACAAAAAATAGCCTACGACCTATTTTCAGACCTACCGAATACACAGAAAAAAAGTTACATAAAAATCGGTCAAGCCGTCTCGGAGGAGTTCGATAACAAACACCGTGACACGAGATTTTTATATATTAGATTAATTATACCAGTATACATACATACTATCACGGCACCTTCACAGCAAAGGGATATGCAGAGACTATTTGTTTCCACCTGCTGCGATCCTGACATACATCTTTCGCTTCCACAACACTCATTAGTAATTTCATACATGCTCGCCGGTACTGGGTACACTTGACCTGACATTTCTTCAAGGCATCCCCAATCTGATCATGGAATGTCATTCTTGGTCTCCCTCTTCGAACGTTTCTATCTATACTCGTAATCAAAAATCAAAATGATGCTGACTCTTAAGGCTTTGCTGTCTATTACTAAATACAAACTGAAACATAGATGCACAGAAAAAACCCCAGAAAAAAGACCAGTGCTGGAAATCGAACCCAGGTCCTCGGCATTCCGTGCCGAGTGCCATTCCCCTACACCACCACCGGTCAGGAGTTTGGACACAATTTTTCCTATGCATCATACATTCCAGTTTGCTATCATCACTTTTGCAGTGATACAGCGCCATCTATGTTCAGTTCTCATCGAGAAACGTCAACACCATAGGCCATACTTTTAACAAGTTTGGTTTGAAGTATCTTTTTGTATTTTTATTTTTTCAACTTTATTTTTTTTACTTTTACGGTCATCCCGTGAAATCCATATATTTCATACTAAATGCTTTGCTGTCTGTCTGTTCGCTTATCACTGTAACTGATAAACTGTAGTAGTGTGAACACTTGATAACGGAGCACGATCCCTTGGTTTATTCATCCGTGGACCTTCTTGTGGCAGGCAGTGGGTTTACCTGAAATTAATGAAAATATCTTTAAAAAGAAACTTGCTTCCGAGGCACAATTTTTTTTAAAGAATATAATAACATTAGGATCACCACGACGTTTCAGCGACACTGCAGTGTAGTGGCCGATGGTCACGAGATGACCTCGTGATAAATACCTAGTGTGGTAATAGTTATAAGTGAAAATCACGAGAGTTTAAAACATCACTTCACTTATTTTAAGCTATTTGCTAAACCTTTTAGCTGTCGTTTTATCATCATCATCATCAGCCTATGCTCGTCCACTGCTGGACATAGGCCTCTCCCATGGCACGCCACTGAGCACGATCCTCGGCCACTCTCATCCAGCTCTTGCCAGCCGCCTTGCGAAGATCATCGCTCCACCGAGTCTGAGGACGTCCCTCGCTACGTTTGCCGACGCTTACGTTTGTACGTTTGTCGTTTTGTATTTATTTTTATTCCGGAAGACCAGCGCTGGCTCCACCTCAGGAGTCCGCATTTATGCTGAGGCGGGACCTTTTTCACACACAATTTAATGTTTTATTTTTTATTTTATTTTATATATTTTGTAATTTTATGTGTTTTGTGTGTGAAATAAACTTTTTCATTCATTCATTCATTCAACAAACTTCCCAAAGACATAAAACAACTCCCCTTTAAAATATTAAAAAAAAAACTATATGCTTGGCTCTGCGAACTGTGTATTTACTCTATAAAAGATTTCATGAACAGGAAGACAAATAACAGATAAACTTGATTCACATAGTTTTAGTTATAGTTTCAGCTTTTATTTTTAGACTAAGTGATCACTTTTTTTTTGCTTCATAATTGAACAAAATCAAGCGACTTATTTGTTTGCATGCTTACCCAAGCCGAATTTGGCGCATTATGAATAATATATTATTATAACATCTTGTATGTACCCATTTTCTGCAATAAACTTTATCTTATCTTATCTTATCTTATCTTATTTCGAATCACTGGAAACTATCGAACCGTCAGCCATATTGTTTCCCCGGGCCCCTATTACCAGAGCGCTCGTAAATATATTTGGGCCGAATGCATCGCTAAGTGATATTCCGAACGATTGCGCGCCGCCCGTTTTTCGAGCGGTTTAACATTATGGACCCTTAAATCGAGTTCCCTGGCTATTCGCTAGTCGCACGATATTTTATTTATAGCTTCGAATTAGGCTGATGAGGCGATTTGGTTTGAAATTAGAATTCAATTGCTGTTAGGGTTCCTTAGGGTGCCAAGGGGACCTTCTGCTAAAGGTGTGTTTCCACCAGAGAAGCGCGAGGTAGCTAAGCGGTGTGCGAGGAAAAATTCATCAATAGATATACATCATTTGATGGTCGATGAAGCCAAAAGATTCTCGAGTGGCATAATATCCGTGGACCGGAGGACGCAGTGTAGGTAGGTCTCCAACAAGATGGAGCGACGACCTGGTTAAGGTTGCGGGAGCGCGATTTTTTATTATGCGAGGGAGAGTCGAGCAAGCGGGTCATCTGATGGAAAATTATCACCATCGCCCGTAAATATCAACAACTCAAAGAGAGTCACTGATCTGTTGCCGGCCTTTGAAAAAGGAGAGGGAATAGCGGAGGGGGATGGGGAGAGGTATCGGGCCTCTGGGGTCTCACTTACTGTACGAAACGCAGCAGGAGTACTACTCCTTCACACCAGTGTTCCGTGATAGGATGGTACTGCCCCAGCCGAGCTGGCCCATTCGTAATGCAGCGGCTAGCTACAACATGGCTCTACCACTAAAGAACCAGTTGGATGGGGATAGCGCAGGACCGATCTATTTACTCCCGAACCTACATTGCACGGTGTTTGCCAAGAGGGACCCCATTCCCGGGGTGGTCGGTAGGCGTCACGGACGACTCTTATGTTCCCGTGGCGTCTGCACTTACGACCGAAGGTGGAAACTCGTGTGGTTTTTATTCGGTAGGCCCACCTTAAAAGTGGGAGAGCCCGAAAGACCCCCCTGCTGCCTCGAGCGGGGGACATGCATAAGGTGCATTTTCCACACGTAAAAAATAAAAAAAAGGACCGATCTATTTGGCGAGCCTTGGTGGAGGCCTATGTTCAGCAGTGGACGTCTTTTGACTGAAATGATTATGAATGATGTCATGTCCTTAATATCCATGCGTATAAAGGAGCGTCCTCAATGAGAGAATTAAAATAAATAAATATCACGGGACAATTCACACCAATTGACCTAGTCCCAAAGTAAGCTAGGAAAGCTTGTGTTATGGGTACTAGGCAACGGATAAACATACTTATATAGATAGATACATACTTAAATACATATTAAACACCCAAGACCCAAGAAGATTTGTATTTTTCATACAAATGTCTGCCCCGACACGGGAATCGAACCCGGGACCTCAAGCTTCATAGTCAGGTTCTCTAACCACTAAGCCATCTGGTCGTCTAAAATTCCTACCCGATCTTTTTGTAAGCGAGCAATCGCCGGCGTCAGCGTGTAAGCTTCGTACGCTCGGCTCAACGTCCACAGACCACTTGAATATTCGACCCCGAATGCTCATTACACGCGAATGCTCTCACTGGGGACGCTCCTTAACAAAAACAAACCATCCACAGCTTTTATAATTTTAGTGGAACATCATTCGATAATATTTCAATTTCATTCGAATTAGGCCACGGTGGCCTAGGGGTTTCACCTATGGAAATTTTCCGAGGAAATCTTCATACATCTGGGAAGAAATTCAATGGTGTGTGTGAAGTTCCCAATCCGCACTCGGCCCGCGTGGGTACTGCTGTTCAAGCCTTTTCATCCTGAGAGGAGGGCTGTGCCCTTCAGTGAGATGTATATAGGCTGGGATGATGATTTCCTTTACCGTTAAGCTCATGAACTAAAACAATTACTTTGCTCACCCGCGACCTCGAGGTCGCGGGTGAGCAAAGTAATTGTTTTAGTTCATTAATATGGACCTCCGCAAAGTAACGCCTGATTCAATAAATTAGTTAAGCTCATGGTAAATTTCAAATGTAATTTCGCACATAAATTTCGAAAAACTCAGAGGTATTGTACGATAAAATGTCTACCGTCTCGTATTACAGAATAGTCCCCCATATACGGTTATATGATGGGATCGTTTACTTTATAATCAATTGCGATATAATATCGAGTGTTCAGCCAAGCGTCGCGGGTTCAAGTCCTGACTCGAAGATTTTACAAGTTAAGTATGAAGTATCTTTTTCTATTTATTTTTTTATTTTCTTCAACTTCATTTTTTTTAATTTATTTTATTGAATCAGGCGTTACTTTGCGGAGGTCCATATTAATGAACTAAAACAATTACTTTGCTCACCCGCGACCTTACAATAGTTACGTTTATGCAAGAAATGTGCGTTCATGCAGTTCCTCTACCTCCACACTGTACGAACACACACAAATCACATAAACCCAACCATCACCACCACCAAGCTACACTGACGCGTTTCGAACTCAACCAGAGCTCATCTTCAGAGTTACCACAACCGTATGCTATGCTACCAAATGTTAAACTAACAAACCAAAACAAATGTTTTAACTTGTCACTGTAACTTCTCAAGTACCCACTTTATTTTTCTTATTCTCAAACTACCCCACAAAAATTAACTTTTATTGACATATTTAAAACTACCTTGAATTTTTTCATTTTTTTTATTACTTTTACGGTCATCCCGTGAAACCATATATTTCAAACTAAATACAAACTGAAATATAGATGCACAGAAAAAACCCCAGAAAAAAGACCAATGCTGGGAATCGAACCCAGGTCCTCAGCGTTCCGTGCTGCGTGCTTACCCCTACACCATCACTGGTCTAGAAGTTAGCGACGAATCTTTCCCATACATCGTACACTTCAGTCTGTTATAATCACATTTAGGCAGTGATAAAGCGCATCTATGTTATGCCCTCTACTGAGAAACTTCAACACTCCTTCGGAGCTACCCGCTCACCTGGACCAAGAGATGGCGCTACTAGGCCAACTTTTACAAGTTAAGTGAAGTATCTTTTTCTATTTATTTTTTTATTTTCTTCAACTTCATTTTTTTTTTATTACTTTCGAAGATTTTCTTAATATTTTTTAGGGTTCCGTAGCCAAATGGTAATGGTAAAAACATACGTATATATTAAACATTAAGGGGGGTCCCGACTAAGCAATATAAAATGATCTTACACTGCGTTCATTTTACTTAGTACTGTCTTGCGATTACAATAATATTTCAAAACGAAGGTCCCGTAGAAAATAAACAGACAACGTTGAACTCTCGAGCCCTTTTATAAATGTTTTAGCAGAGTTTTATAGTGAAAATAAACGGATCACTCACGTCTTAAAACGAGTTTAACTCGACATGTTTCGGGCTAATCCGTAGCCCTTCCTCTCGGAGTCGCACGTCACGGCGGCTGCCAAACGTGCACTGCGTGCTAACGCCCGTCGTTTTAAGACGTGAGTGATCCGTTTATTTTCACTATGAGTGAGTCTCACGGTAGTTTCATGTTTAGAGTTTTATAGTGTTAGGGTTCTTTACTTAAAGAATCTGTCCAGACGAAGCGTTTTAGGCACTATTCCTACCAGGGGAGAGGAAGTGATGAGCTATTAACTAATTAGGTCATTTTTAAATTTTGCACAGAACGCTCTGTTACTATTTGTATGGAGCTACCGCGTGGTAACAGAGATGTTAGCATGCATTATTACAAAAATACAACATGAACACCAGAACATAATGTAGTCTCAGCACTGATTGTTAATCAATTTCAAAACCGGCCAAGTGCGAGTCGGACTCGCGCACGCAGGGTTCCGTACCATTATCTATAAAAACCGCAAAAAATCAGGTTTTTTGTATGGGAGCTTGCTTAAATATTTGTTTTATTTTAATTTAGTTATTTATTTTTAAAGTGAATATATAACTAAATATTCTGTGAATATTTCAAGCCTCTACCTGTTGCCGTTATCAATATTGAGCAAAAATCGACTCGCGCACGAAGGGTTCCGTACAATTATCTATAAAAATCACGTTTGTTGTATGGGAGCCCACTTCAATATTTATTTTATTCCATTTTTTAGTATTTGTTGTTATAGCGGCAACCAAAATACATCATCTGTGAAAATTTCAACTCCCTGGCTACCACGGTTCCCGAGATACAGCCTGGTGACAGACGGACAGACGAACAGGGACGGACGGACAGCGGAGCCTCAGTAATAGCATAATAGTGTCCCGTTTTCACCCTTTGGGTACGGAACCCTAAAAATCACGTTTGTTGCATGGGATATTGTATTATAAAATATTTATTTTATTCTGGTTTTTAGTAATTGTTGTCATAGCGGCAACCAAAATACGAGTACATCATCTATGAAAATTTCAACAGTCTAGCTATCACGACTCGTGAGATAAAGCCTGGTGACAGACGGACAGACGGACGGACAGCGAAGTCTCAGTAATAGGGTCCCTTTGGGTACGGAACCCTAAAAATTAAACGGGGTCATCGTACTAAAAATGTGGTTTTTTTCAGGGTCTCTCAAGCTACTGAACTATTTTTAAAATTTTGTACGGAGGTACAGAACCCTTTTCGAATGAGTCCAACTCGCACTTAACGGTTTTTTCCGGATTAAGTCTGTCCTAGGTTTTATACCAAACTACGGATTTTCATTTCGGTGCCCTTTTTCTTATCCCACGGGAAAACTTTAAGAAAATAAAGTGCCCTATGTCGAGACAGAAGTCGTTAAAATCTATTATTTAAGTGCTGAAACGTAAAAAAATAAAAATGTTTTTCAGACTTTAGTCCCATGTCGATGTTAAATCTTATTTCCACCTTGCAGATTTCCTACAGGTAGGCACAGGCCTTTTCTCACAAAGAGAGTCACTACATAGTATAAAACAAAGTCGCTTCCCGCTGTCTGTCCCTATGTATGCTTCGATCTTTAAAACTACGCAACGGATTTTGATGCGGTTTTTTTTTAATAGATAGAGCTTCGAGATAGAGTGATGCAAGAGGTAGGTTTATTATGCATAATTGCCCCCGCGCGAAGCCGGGGCGGGTCGTTAGTTAAATAATAAATAAATAAATATTACGGGACAATTCACACCAATTGACCTAGTCCCAAACTAAGCAAAGCTTGTACTATGGGAACTAGACAACGGATAAACATACTTATATAGATAAATACAAGATAAATACATACTAAAATACATATTAAACATCCAATACTCGAGCACAAACATTCGTATTTTTCACACAAATATCCGCCCCGTCCGATCGAACCGGGGACCTCAAGCTTCGTAGTCAGGTTCTCTAACGACTAGGCTATCCGGTCGTCCCGGTAGTTAGGGCTGTAGTTCCCTTGTGGACCCAATGTGAATCGGGTAATTCACAACGACACATTATTTTAAAGTTTCGCGATTTTCACTTAATAGTTATCACTAGCTGATGCCCGCGACTTCGTCTGCAAAGAATTCATTTTATATCTCACGGGAATTATGCAATTTTTCCGGGATAAAACTATCCTCTGTCCTTCCCAGCGTCTCAAACTATTTGTACCTACCAAACTTCATCTCCAACAAGCCTCCAACAAGATGGAGCGACGACCTGGTTAGGGTTGCGGGATCGCGTTGGATGCGGAGGGCACGGGACCGATCAGTTTGGCGAGCCTTGGGGGAGGCCTATGTTCAGAAATAGACGTCTTTCGGCTGAAATGGTGATAATAATGATCCTTTTCAAAAAAAAAAGCTTTGGTAGCGTAGTGGTTTGACCTTCGGCCTCTCAAACAGAGGGTCGTGGATTTGAGCCCGGGTTCGCACCTCTGAGTGTTTTGTAACTTATGTGCAAAATTATATTTGATATTTATCATGAGCTTTACATAGAAGGAAAACATTGTGAGGACTGCATATTATTATACCTGCGAATAAATTGAATGGGGTGTGTGAAGTTCCCAATCCACACTAGGCTTGTGTGAGAACTACCCTAAGCTCTCTCATTCTGAGAGACGGCCTTGTAGTGGGACGTATTATATAATTCTTTCTAAATTTAAAAAATAATGTGTCTTTGATTATTTAAAAGCGAAAAAGTTTTTCGGGTGCGCCGGTGGGATTCGAACCCACGTCTCCTGGGTATGCGCCCCAACGGGTGTTCTACCAATTGAACCACGTCGCATCCAACCGACTCCCCCGAAATTCTTAATCGCTTACATACGCCAACAGTGGCGTGTGGTAACATCCATCGCAACTATTAAAGCTACGACTCCTACGTTCCAAATTACATTGGAAATGCGTAAGAAATGATGTGCCACATCTATTTATTCAAATATTATTTATTTTATTAGCAGTACGGCTGCTCACCGAATCTAAGATTGTTTCGAACTTCGTAGAACACCCGTTGGGGCGCATACCCAGGAGACGTGGGTTCGAATCCCACCGGCGCACCCGAAAAACTTTTTCGCTTTTAAATAATCTTAGATTCGGTGAGCAGCCGTACTGCTAATAAAATAAATAATATTTAATGTGTCTTTGCCAATCGATAGTAATTGTAAATTCGGATTTGCACAAGTTCTATTCAAATTAGAGCTACCAACCTTATGAAGCCTTTGGTTAAATTCCATTTAAATACATAGTAAGATTATTCAACAGTTTGCTAAGCATTCCGTGTGAATGGTAAGTGATTGCTTCCACTACAAAGGCATTAAATTTTCAATTTCAATCACTCCCCGTGTGGCGGGCGGGGGGTTAATTTAGGAGCGACGAGAGCCCTTTAGGCATCGTCCTAAGAGAACGCGATTGTGCGTGTGCGATCATCGCGCGAGTAAGCGATGTGACCATGCATTGGTCCATGGTCACATCGCATACTCGCGCGATGACCAATCAATCATATTTCAAGATACCTAAGAGCATAAATCAATATGGCAAAAGAGTGTGGTCAAATTACTTGCCACATATCCTAAACAGCTTCCCTAACAATACCATAAATTGTATACTTAATAAGCCAACACAGCAGACTAAGAGTATTGTAAAAAAGTATCTATTAACAAATATTAACTAATTATAACAAGTTAATGTAGTGTTATGAAAGTAAGTTGTTAGTATATAATCTTAAAATTGAAAAGATTGTACTAATAATATTAATGTTTAATGTTTAATGTTTATTATTATTATTATTATTATTAAACACAGTTAATTAATAATTAATTTTGTATCTTATGAAAGTAATAAACAGTTTAAATTTTTTTTATCGCGCAATCGCGTTCTCTTAGAACGATGCCTAACAACCGAGTTCAAGAAGTTCAAAGTCAAAGTCAAAATTCTTTATTAAACTTAGGCATCAATTGATGCTCCTATAAACGTCGAAGAATCTACCACCGGTTCGGAAAAACCCTGTTCAGAAAAATCCGGCAAGAAACTTAACAAGGTACACTTTTTCAAACAGATGTATATTGTTATTTAATTAGATACAAATTTTATAGTACGCCTTAGATATTAATGTTTTCTTAACAATGGATTTTAATGTTGTATAAGTTTGGTCGGTTATTGTTTTCGTTAGCGGCCACGTCTCAGTGCCACAAGTCATCAATGGCAACACACAGTGGCCAAAGACTTTTGACTTGAGACACAGCTGCATCCAATATACGATGACATGATATTGCGGAGCTTCCCGAGTGCTGCGCTTTAATAACATTTTTTTTTCGAATAGAATATTTATATCGCGGGTTTAGTGACTTATCCATGTTAATATTTCTATTTTCATTTCAACCAAATCGATCATCATTCCAGCCTATACATACGTCCTACTGCAGGGCACAGGCCTCCTCTTAGAATGAGAGGGGTCGGGCCGTAGTTCCCACGCAGGTCCAGTGCAGATCGGGAACTTCACACACACCATTGTATCTTCGCAGGTGTATCCAGGTTTCCTCACAATGATTTCCTTCACAGTAAAGCTCATGGTAAATTTCAAATGTAATTTCGCGCAGGCACCTATAGGGCGGTGACCAGCCGCGGCCGAAGCCTACCACCGGAGTTGTATCGCTCGTTTACCACCACCCAGGGGTCACGTGCAGGGTGTCGAGGGTAAACCAACGGACACGAGCGATTTCAATCCCAAAAAACCGGCCAAGTGCAAGTCAGGCTTGTGCACCGAGAATTCCGTACAAATTTATATGTATCTATGAACATCCAGTCTTAGCAGACCCCTGCTCCTAAGCAAAATGTGCGCAGTGTGGGATCATTGTAGATTGGACACTGATGTAGACAGACGGACAAAAAAAATTATGCTTTTCGCAATTTTGCCTTTATTTGTGCTACAAGACCTTGCTTCGTGCCAAATTTCAAGATTCTGAGTTCACGGGAAGTACCCTGTAGGTTTTGATTCCCTTGCGAGTGTCGACAATTTGCGGAAAATTGCGGCATAAAAGGCTATTATATCTTTTGATTGCGTTAAAAATTTATGCTTTTCGTATTTTTTCCTTTATCTGTGCTAAGTATAATACGTTGCTTCGTACCAAATTTCAAGATTCTGAGTTCACGGGAAGTACCCTGTACGTTGTGATTCCCTTGCGAGTTTCGAAAATTTGCGGAAATTTGCGGCATAAACGGCTGTGTCTTTTGATTGCGTTGGCTTAGAAGTTTGATTTTTTTCCAGCTCCAAGGGACTGTGTAGAGCTGAGTATTTGATATAAATTTCAGCTTGATACCTCCACGCGTTCCAGAGAAAAAGGGTCTTGACAGAAAGACGGACGGACGGACGGACAACAAAGTAATCCTATAAGGGTTCCGCTTTTTCCTTTCGAGGTACGGAACCCTAAAATCAGAAAAAAAAACAAAAGGTTAAATTCGATTTCTATGTAACACGTTACTATCAGTTCTCTTGTAAATCAGACCGCCTCCGTTTGCTGAAACCGGATCGGTTTATTGGTTTAACGAGCCTTGTTCAAACCGAATGAGCGGCCAAATTTTATAACGCCCCACAGGTTCACGGATTCGCCAATTTATTATTCCTTATCGTCTTTCATTTAATAAATAGCTGTACTAGAACTAAGACGATGCAAAATGGACAAAGAGGTGTTGACACCACCAATCAACTGACGTACTTTTTATAAGCTGTCAAAACACAATTCTCCCATAGAGTTTGAATGGCAATAGCAACTTACGACGTAACTTGTTCGCATACTCAATCAACTAACTATTTACTTGATTTAAAGCAACAAAAAATCTAATTTTGCAGTTAATCGAAAATTAAACTGGTTTTCAGAGCGTCAACATCACTATTCAAGTGTACGCTTTTCTATTTGTATTTAATGGCAATGACAGTAAATCTTTTCGCGGTTCGATTTACAAATGGAAAATCGTCCACTGAATTGCCATTTTTGAATTTTGACCTAAAATAATACTGCTCAACTGTGCATTTTGAAAAAATGTAATTGTGTTGAAAAATAATTACAACCAATTTATTTTCGTAATAAAATAAATTAAGCCTGAATTGAATCAATCAACAATTGATAATTCAATTGGTTATTATTTATTTCGGCCTTTATCAATTTTGAAATTCATGGAGACAATTTAACTCGAAAGAAATTTTAAAAACACAGAGACAAAAATACTCCTTATAAATTTCGGTTAAAAATGTATGGATCTGTACATTTATGTCCTCTAAATTTCACTTCTGACAATTCTTACGTCAGAACGAGTACATATACTTAGTAATTTCTATTACTGTGCCATATATTATTATGAAACTACGTATAATTTCGGCACATCTCTGTCGATTAGGGTAACCAACATTTGCGATTTAACCGGACTCTTTACGCTTTACTTATTATTACACCTACCTAGTATCCCTTATGCGCAAGTCCACTCCCTTTAACCATTTGATTTGATGATAAAAACCGGATGTCTGTAAAGTCGGTTTACGAACAATAGATTAACGTGACAACGTCATAACACAACATTCAAAAAAACAAAAAAGAAACCAGGCGGTCACCCATCCAAGTTCTGACCGCGCCCGACGTTGCTTAACCTCGGCGATCGAAAGAGAACTGGTGTTTTGTCAAATTGAAAACGGTGCATCCTATGGCAAAATCAATGAAATTTTCATCCCACCTTTAGCACCTCCGCACCCCCCCGCACCTGCACCCCCCTCAACCCCCCTCAAACCCTAATGTTGCGTAACAATTCTATTTGTGTCAGTTTTGTGACACGCCACAAAAATCTATATGATAATAAGACACAAAAATAACTCAAAAAATTAGGACAATGTTTTCTTTATGAAAATGGATAGTACTCGTGATTTCCAACAGAAAGACCTCGAAAATAGCCTATTAAAAAAAGGATATGGTACACTTTAAATTGAAAATGACCATACATTTTGGTACACATTATCACTGTAAAACACAATGCTCGAATTTTTAAAGTAAAATCCAAATTTTCAAGACATTTTAAAGTTTAACATGGCAACCCTATTCACAATACACATGATCAATTTCCAGTTATCTCAATTCAATGAATAATTCAACTCTCATTACTGTATGTTGATATAATTTGCTTGGTTTGAATTCGCTGCTATCATCGGCGCGTTTGCTATGTCTGTAGATCTTTTAATTAGAATTTGCGGGGATCATGTACTGGATCTGTTTAAGGAACTCGACTCTGTCTTTATTTGAGTCGCGAGTCAATTTTTTTTCGATTTCGTAATCAATGAAGCTATCGCACCTCGAGGTAAGAGGGAGCGGCCGCTGAAGTGGCAGCCCTTAAAAAGCGCGAAAAGTACTCAGCAATCGCTAATTATTTGTTTGTGCCTCTTGCGGTAGAGACAACTGGTTGTTGGGGTTCCGAGGTGATACTTTTTTTAAAGAAAAGGGGCGCCGTCTTCGTGAGAGAGGTCTTGACCATCGCTCTGGGTCGTTT
This sequence comes from Archips crataeganus, assembly GCA_947859365.1. Lineage (NCBI taxonomy): Eukaryota > Metazoa > Arthropoda > Insecta > Lepidoptera > Tortricidae > Archips > Archips crataeganus. The sequence goes on along the minus strand of OX402071.1, from coordinate 923,038 downwards.
CTGTTGCAAAGGTTGTCCATCGCGGTTCAGCGGGGCAATGCTGCTAGTGTGTTGCACCTTTGCACCGGGTACGATCCGGCTCAGTCTGCAAAGAATTCGTTTATTCGAATAAGAACTATCCTATGTCCTTCTTCTTCTTCTTGTAGTGCCCTCACCTAACGGAGGTCGGCTATCATTAGAGCTATTTTTGTTTTAGAGACTGCCGCCCGAAAGAGGGATGTTATGTCCTTCATGCCAAGGCTACACACATCGCGATAGCGCGAATATTCGCGTAATCGCGATGTATGTAGCCGAATATTCGCGAATACTTTGGCACTTCGCCCGAAGCCGCAGACCCTTCGCCCCGCTGTCGGTAAATTTGCGCACATCAAAGGCTGCCAAACTAAACTAAACTCTGCGGCATTGCTCTCTATAGCAGTGTGGCCATGCACATTCGCCGTAGGCCGAAGACGAAGTTTTATCGCGATAATTCTATCGCGATGTGTGTAGCCCTAGTATCGCAAGGTCTTAAACTATCTCCATACTATATCTAATCTAAATCAGTTCAGCGGTTCAAATGTGAAGAGGCAACAGACAGACATACTGTCGCATTAATAATATTAGGTAGTATCGATTAGGTGGTGACAATAGGTACATGATGTAATATGGTAACCAACCTACAATGTTTTTAAAGACATACCCAATGATACCCGACGGTTTGGCACAAAATAAAACCATCCCTATTATAAGTGTAGGGAAGGGGCACGTATGTAATCGTATCTGAATATCAAAAATTATAATATCGAATGGTTAAAACATCGGAAAAGTTTTATGGTATCGTAAACGGTTAAGGATGCGGGAACGCGTTAGATGCGGATGGCACAGTACCAGTCTGTTTAACGATCCCTGAGGGAGGGCTATAACCAACAGTGGACGTCTTTCGGCTGAAATGATGACAATACACTAATCGTTAAACACAAAACGCAGTAATAAAGCCGTTCAAATTGCTAAGCTTAATTTCACAATCAAAAACCCGGATGTCCTGACCCGGTTGTACAGGAAAAACCCCAAAATAGATAATTAATAGCGATTTTATCAATTCGCCATTTTGTCCGTTTGCCCTAATTAGGGTAATTATGTGACCCGCGTCAAAACGCACCGCAAAAACGATGTGCCCGCACGACGGCGTAGTGGGATGTTTTAGCAGTAGGACGTTTCGTTTATCCAGATGGATAATAAAGGTGTACCATAGCATAGGATTAGAACTTCAGAATAGCTAATAGTACTAGCGTACAGAAGGATATCTCTCTCGAACAAAACTCAACTTTAGGTATAAAAATTTGCCTACTCTTACGACCGTTAACAGCTTGCACGCGAAATTTAAACTTATTGTGTGATACGAGCGTTCATATCATATTCCGTTGGGCACCGCTGATCCGAAACCAAGAGCCTGTGTTCCCATTCACCGATATTTTGGAAGGTATAAAAATCAAGAAAGAAGGTAGCTTCTTTGATATTCATTAAAGCTTGTTAAAGTCTAAATTGAATGATGTTTGACTTTCTCCAAGCCTGCTGTGTCCTTGTTGCTTGTGACGCTGTATATATTAAAACAGGCGACTTTTGTCCGCTTGCAGCGCTGTAATTAAATTTCAGCAAAATCGTTCGCGTAAAAATAAATGCTAGGAACACGTTTTATATCGCGTCCCACTGTTACTGTGTTGTGTACGCAACATTTGTTTGTTTTACGAACTAAATTAGTTTGGAGCAGTTTTGTTTTGGCTATTTAAATGCAAAACTTGTTGTTTTCATGAGGCTTTACCAGCTCACTAGACCGCGGGTTGCAATTCATGTGGTATTAGATAAATCTGATCCTTGTACTGTATTATACTATAACTAGCTGACCAGGCAAACGTTGTTTTGCCATATAAATTATAGCCTACGACCTATTCTCAGACCTACTAAATACACCGTGAAATTTTAGTGGTTGTTTTCCCGAAACGAGGTGATTTAGTATCGATTGTACAATCGATTTATAATTACTATTTTGACTAGAGTCAAAAATCCAATTGTGAAAAACGAAAGTCGAGAATGACCGCAAACTAATAGTAACGCTTCGTTGGTACCTAACCTATCGTACGATCGTACGCTACTTGTACCAACGAAGCGTTACTATAGGTTTGCGGTCATTTTCAACTTCCTTTTTTCACAATTGGATTTTTGACTCTAGTCAAAATAGTAATTATAAATCGATTGTACAATCGAAACTAAATCACCTCGTTTCGGGAAAACAACCACTAAAATTTCACGGTGTTTAGAGAATAAAGTTTCATAAAAATCGCTCAAGCCGTTTCGGAGGCGTTCGATAACAAACACCGTGACACTAGATTTTTACCTATTACTGGTGGCTGTATGGGCCGTAGACCGCACGAGTTTTTCTAAAGGTCTGAACTATGTTATCAGGGTTCCGTATCTCAAAAGGAAAAAAAACGGAACGCTTAAACTAACACTTTGTTGTCCGTCCGGCCGTCTGTCTGTCAAGACACTTTTCTCGGGAACGCGAGAATTAAAACCATATCTGAACTAAAGTCACCGAGATAGCTCGAAGAATCGCCAGACTCAAGTAGCAGTGGGCAGGGCACATCACTCGTAGAACTGATGGCCGATGGGGCGAAAAGGGTCTCGAGTGGCGTCCGAGGACCGAAAGATGCAGTGCAGGTAGGCCTCCAACAAGATGGAGCGACCTGTTTGAGGTTGCGAGAACGCGTTGGATATGGATGCCACAGGATCGACCTGTTTGGTGAACCTTGGATTTTGCCTATGTTCAGCAGTGACCATCTTTAGGCTAAAATTATGATGATGTTGTTGGTGTTGGAGAATATGGCAAGATAATTGGTTTAGTTCCATAAAAAATGTCGTTTTATGTTGTGTTGTATTGGTGTTGTTGGAATCGGTCGCGTGTCGTTGTCGGCGGCAAATGGCGCGACTTACGGCCAATCTTCTTTGCTAATACTTTAGCGATCGCTGTACCGTCAGCATGTGAAGTCCAAGAAATTGCTTTACCATTTTAACCTCATAAGGCCCAACGTCTTATTTTTGGGACTGTAAAATATAATCCTTTCAGCCCAAGTAATTGTTCATCATCATCATCATTTCAGCCAAAAGACGTTACGTCCACTGCTGAACATAGGCCTCCCCCAAGGCTCTCCAAACAGATCGGTCCCGTGCCATCCGCATCCAACGCGATCCCGCAACCTTAACCAGGTCGTCACCGACATAGCTCGAAGAATCGCCAGACTCAAGTGGCAGTGGGCAGAGCTCATCGCTCGTAAAACTGATGGCCGAAGTTATTATTAAAATTCATCAGATAGTGTCCCAATGTCTCAAAATAAAAACACGCATTAATAATTACAATCTTGTCTAAAATGTATTAAAGTATTATCTAATGATTTTGTAATAATTGAATTCCTGGGCTTGCAAGTACAAGTGCCTATAAATAGGACGCTGGGTCATTACTACAAAAGTCCTAAAAATAGTTTGAGCCTTATGAGATTAAGTGGAAGTTCCTATATAAAAAAACCGGCAAAGTGCGAGTCGGATTCCGTACAAATTTGTAGATAGTGCCAAAGTGTATGCCGTAAAAAGCTGTATCTGTTAAATTACAGTGTTAGCAGAGCCCTACTTTTATGTAAAATGTACGCATTTTATATTGGTAAGTCAGTCATTCCCCCTTACAAAATTACAAATGTATAGTTCTCAGATTTTTCTCTGTTATTATAGTATAAGATGGTATTAATTGCCCAATGTCATAGTTTCAGATCGATGGACTCCTTTGAAATGTGTTTGTAATGTTTTAAAAATAGCAAAATCAAATCTGCCGACACTACCCGAGAATTATCTGGGCGCAAGATATTTAGCCCATTAAAGCTTCCGAAAGTGAACCCTCCCCCGCATACCGCCCCCCGTCCTTGGCATTCTCCGAACCCCCCCCCCCCCCTAGTAAAGATTAAACCGTGATACACTTAAATTATTTCAATTGGATGCCCTTTGGCTATTTTGTTCTGTGGAGATTTTGCTGGGGTAGTGTTTTGGAGAGCGGATTGGAATTATAGAAAAAAAACCAGCCAAGTAGGTACTAGTTAGATTCGCGTACCGAGGGTTCCCACAAAATTTTATGTATGTCAAAATATACGCCGTAAACAGCCGTAACTAAGTGAGGGTATGTATTACAATACCGAAGTACGAAAGACCGAATGTATTAAAACATCGAATAAATAAATAAATAAATAATAAATAAATAAATAAATAAATATCACGGGACAATTCACACCAATTGACCTAGCCCCAAAGTAAGCTTAGCAAAGCTTGTGTTATGGGTACTAAGCAACGGATAAACATACTTATATAGATAGATACATACTTAAATACATATTAAACACCCAAGACCCGAGAACAAACATTCGTATTTTTCATACAAATATCTGCCCCGACACGGGAATTGAACCCGGAACCTCAAGCTTCGTAGTCAGGTTCTCTAACCACTAGGCCATCTGGTAGTCTAAATCAAAATGAGTCAAAAGACCGACACGATTTTTTACTGAAACCGTAAACTTCTCAGAATTTATTAAAACGGCATCACACAAAACCCATTAGGTTAGGTTAGGTTTGTTTTGTAACAATCTTAAAAAGTTAACGGTTTCAGAAAAAAATCGTGTCGGTCTTTTGACCCATTCGATGTTTTAATACATTCGGTCTTTCGTACTTCGGTATTGTAAACATACCCCTAAGTGAATAGTATAGATATAAAGAATTAACTATACATATATATTTCTGTTTGTATTTTTAGCCTGTGTACCTATGTGTTTTTTTGTTGTAAATAAAATGTCTTTATACCGTAACTATAATAAACCAGTGTTAGCAGACTGCTAAGTAAAATGTACGCAGTGTGAGATCATTTTATATTGGTTACTCGGGACCCCCTTAATGTTTCATTTAATTACATTTCTTTTGTTTCTTGTACAGCATTACAATACAATACAATACAATACAATGACTCTTTATTGTACACCAGGAATAGTAAGCAATACAGAAAACAGGTACACAGAGAGTAAGTTACAAGGTAAGCAATAGGCGGCCTTATCGCTTAAGAGCGATCTCTTCCAGGCAACCCTAAATAATTGGTGAAAATGTATGACTTAAAAGGTAATAATAATGAAAAGGATCTTGACCCTTAAATTTTCATTTTATTTTCAGTATTTTTTGTTAAAGCGGCAACTGAAATACATCATCTGTGAAAATTTCAACTGTCCAGCTATCACGGTTCATGACATAGTAATACAACTTGATGAAAGACAGACAGACGGACAGTGGAGTCTAGTATTAGGGTCCCGTTTTTACCCTTTGGGTACGCCTTTCAACAAGGGATGTGATGTGTGTGATATGATGTGAGTGTGTGTGTGTGTGAGTGTGAGATGTGTACTAGCTATATGCAGCTGCGCTAATAAACTAAGTTACCGTTTCCCGTTTGCACTAAATCCATCCACATCACACATCCATAGCACGCATCTTCTTCTGTATATACAGGTTGGAATTTTGTAATGCAACCTCAAGGAAAAGTACTCTAAATACTGAAAATAGGAAATTTTGCTCAAAGGAAACATTCCTTTATTTTTGAAAAGAAAGAAGACTGCATTCAATGATTTTCGAAACTTCGCTTGCCGCACCCGGGATCCGAACCGGCTAAAATCTGAAAAAAAATAGCAGCCTGTATTTTTATTTTCATTGATCGAAAATGTCAATAAAATTATCAATCATAAATGAAGGAGAAACCATGACATCTGGACTTATAAATTTGTGTATCCAACAAAATGGCGCCTAATTAAAAAATATAATGTGATTTCATGGTCTTCCTTTTTCTTAATTTACTAAGTTTTTAAAGAAATTTGATCCTTATGGTTGTCTCTATCGATCAATGAAATAAAAATACAGGTTGCTATTTTTCAGATTTTAGCCGAATCGATTCCCGGGTGAGGCAAGCGAATACCTTTTCGAAAATCATTGACTGCAGTTTTCATTCTTTTCGAAAATAAAGGAATGTTTTCCTTTGAGTAAGTTTCATATTTTCAGAATTTAGAGTAAGTAATTTCCCTGAAGGTGGCATTACAAAATTCTACCCTGTATGTAGCTATGTTCCCTCGTTAGCAACGTTCTGAGCCATCGTACCCTCTTAAGATTGTTTGTGAGGAACTAGTTCTTTTCGGTCCTTGATGGGAATTCATTCCTTTTAGTTCTTAGTTCAGGACCGACTAAAGCCTATATATCTTCGAGCTATGTTGATCAATTTAATTCTTGCGCGGATCTCATCATTTATTTCAATACTTATAATTTATTCATTATAAAATCAAATATACATTTTCGTGCTCAGTTTTCAGATAGCGTTTCCAAAAGGCATAATGTATGATCGAGGGCGGCGATGAATAACTGATTCAAAAGGTGCGAAGGGTCTAGCCTCTGAATTTTTTACCTTCTAATTTACAAGCTTTGTCTAAAGTATATGGGATTATCCTTTCATTCACGAAAAGTTATTTCGCCTACATACGTCCCACGGCTGGTGCAGACCTGTCATAATAAAAGGGCTTAAGTTGTAGTTCCCACTTGCGTGGGGTTGAGATCGGGACTTGTACACACACCATTGAACTGCTTTGCAAGTGTGTACAGGTTTTCTCACTATGCCCTCCTTAACTGAAAAGCTCACGTTAAATTTCAAAATGTAATTTCGCACGCAAATTCCAAAAAACCCAGACTTTGAGCCCTGAATTTTCCGTGGGAATTTAGAAAAATATTGAAATCAGTTTTTATTTGTTATAATTATCTATATCATCATCATCGTCCCAGCCTATATACCTTCCACTGCAGGGCACAGGCCTCCTCTCTGAGTTTTTCGGAATTTATTTATGTGCGGAATTATATTTGAAATTAACCATTCTTTATATACCTGCATACACCTGCCAAGAAATTCAATGGTATGCGTGAAGCTCCCGATCCGCACTGGGCCCGTGGGTCATATAATAATAGGTCGTATAGAGTAATAAACACAGTTTTGCCACTGGCAGCACAAACTAACATTTTACAAGTTAAGTATGAAGTATCTTTTTCTATTTATTTTTTTATTTTCTTCAACTTCATTTTTTTTTTTTTTTTACATGTAAAAGTTGGCCTAGTAGCGCCATCTCTTGGTCCAGGTGAGCGGGTAGCTCCGAAGGAGTGTTGAAGTCTCTCAGTAGAGGGCATAACATAGATGCGCTTTATCACTGCCTAAATGTGATTATAACAGACTGAAGTGTACGATGTATGGGAAAGATTCGTCGCTAACTTCTAGACCAGTGGTGGTGTAGGGGTAAGCACGCAGCACGGAACGCTGAGGACCTGGGTTCGATTCCCAGCATTGGTCTTTTTTTGGGGTTTTTTCTGTGCATCTATATTTCAGTTTGTATTTAGTTTGAAACTAACATTTTGACAACGCATAGAGACGAGGTGGGGAACGTCCGGCCGCCATCTTGTCTCTTCTAATTTTACGACGGGCGGCGCACGAAATACATCAAGTAATTGGAATATCTATTTTTCTAACACTAAGGTCTATTTTTCTGAAACTCGGAGTTTCTCTGCGGGATCGCATTAGAAATGATGAAATCCGCGCAAGAACTAAACTAAACTAAAGTCACCGACATATCCCTCTCACTCTCGTAATAAATACCATTAGCGTGAGCGGAACGGCATGAAACGAAGTTCGAATTTCGCGCTTCGTAGTATAGGGCCAGGGCACATCGTTCGTTCGAACTGAAAAAAAAAGCAAAAAGGTTCTCGAGTGGCGTTCACGTAGAGGAAGATGCAATGTAGGTAGGCCTCCAACAAGATGGGTATGTATTACAAATACCGAAGTACGAAAGACCGAATGTATTAAATGTTATTTTCGGTTGCCAAGTGACATCAGGCGGTCGCAGTCAATAGCCATCTTCCGGAATCGCTTAGGGGCGTACTGGCTTGACAGTTCCTCTTAAATTGAGACTACCTCTGTTGTGTTCTTTGTTTAGTGTATATGCGTATATTAATGTAAGTATTTGTAGTTTTTATGTAGTCTATTTATGTTGGTATGATATGTATTAGTCTATTGTATTCATTATATAATATATGTGTGTACTTGTGTGTATTCTTTGTAAGTATGGGTATTGTTTATGTTTTGTTAGTTTGGGTTTATTTTTGATTTCGGCTCTTTTTTTTTTTTACTCAGCATTGTATGCCTACTCTTGTCTCTAATGTCCTGTCAATCGTTCTAAGGTTAACTGGAAGAGATCCCTTTAAGGGATAAGTTCGCCTTTGTACATCTGTATCTCTTGTTAACTAGTTATTTTCATGTTTTATGTACAATAAAGAGTTTTACATACATACATACATCGAATGGGTCAAAAGACCGACACGATTTTTTTCTGAAACCGTTAACTTTTTAAGATTGTTATAAAACAAACCTAACCTAACCTAATGGGTTCTGTATGATGACTTTTTAATAAATTCTGAAAAGTTTACGGTTTCAGAAAAAATCGTGTCGGTCTTTTGACCCATTCGATGTTTTAATATATTCGGTCTTTCGTACTTCGGTATTGTAATACATACCCAACAAGATGGAGCGACAACCTGGTTAAGGTTGCGGGATCGCGTTGGATGCAGATGGCACTGGAGCGATCTGTTTGGCGATGCTTGGGGGAGGCCTATGTTCAGTAGTGGACGTCTTTCGGCTGAAATTATGCTGTTTTCTGTGGATGGGGCGCGCTGTACACAATAATCTACAATACAGCCTGTGAGTATACATGGCCGTATACACAGCGTATAACAGTGCTCGTTACAATTTGTTTTTATTGGTTCGTTCGACGCGCGTTTAATTGCCGCGACCTGGTGGCCGCTAGATCGAACGTGGATGCGACTTAACTGTTTTACTACTGATGCAAATATGCTGCTTGATTTTCTGTCTCATCATCATCATCATTTTAGCCGAAAGACGTCCACTGCTGAACAAAGGCCTCCCCCAAGGCTCGCCGAACAGATCGGTCCCGCGCCATCCGCATCCAATGCGTTCCCGCAACCTTAACCAGGTCGACACTCCATCTTGTTGGAGGCCTACCTACACCGCGTCTTCGCTACTCGATAACCTTTCGGCCCCATCGGCCGTCAATTCTTGATTGACGATTCTTGTCTGTCTGTTTTCTCAAAATCATCATCACCCGGAAGACATACACTGTTAAAAAGGCCTTCCCTTTGTGACGTCACAATAAACGACCACTTGCCACGTACGTGGAGGTATGTCAATTTATCTGCCGACTTCGCTAAATTAACCAAAAAAAACTACTTATGTATATTTTTTCCCTGTGTATCGACTATGTGTTTAATTAAATGAACCTCTCCCTTTCCCTCTCTCTCAAATAATAAATAATTAAAAAAGTCCATTATTTATTAGAGCAATCTACCGGACGCATCCGTACACGCTGGGAACCCAAAAGTATACTAACTGCGCTGGCGTGCGCACGCCGCTGATGGCCGTGACTTAGCGGAGACCCTTAAATGCACATTAAATATCCCAAATTTGAGAACAAGCATTCGTATTTCTATAAATAATATCAGCTCCAACCAGGGATCGTATGCGGTAATTAGTCCCGGATCTACATTTTTTTCGAACCGAGGCAGAAACTTGCCAGTATCGAACTTTACTCCAGTGTTTGAGTTTTATAATTCGACGGTGAGCCAACCAGGTCTTTGTTTTACGAGTTTTTTGGAGCAACATTTTTTTTTAATCATATTACAGTCATTATGATTTTGGCGCCCTTTCAAACTGCCACTCAAAGCGAGAGCCCCGGTTTGACCCTCCCCTCCCTCCCACTGGATCCAGGGCTGATAGGACCTCAAGCTTAGTGTAAGCAATTTATCCAACCACTGGGCTATCCAATCATAGTTATCACTAGAAGTGGGTGAAGTTTCATTGAAATTCGCAAAGATTTGAAAAAAAATACATACAAACAAAGTATTTACTTATTTCAAAAATGTTCCTACTACTTTAATAATTATAATTACAATGGCTCCTACACTAGGCAAGGCCTGTTCTGTAGAAAGTACGAGTAAACACACAAACATTGAAACATAAGGTAAGTTAAGTAAAGGCTCTTAGTACCTAATAATGAAAGGATTTGTATGGAATGTCCATATAATGCTAGCTCGCTCGCGAAGCTTACACCATGAAAACAATAGCATGAGAGTCTGATGATTCCCAATGCAGTTACGGCGCCGAGTGCCGGCGAAAACAGCCGAACATAGCCGAACTCGAAATAACTCATTTTTCTCCTGTTTGAAGACATGTGCCTTACAAAGAGAATAATTTTTAGGGTTCTGTACCAACGGGACCCTATTAACTGAGACTCCGCTGTCTGTCCGTCCATCTGTAACAGGGCTCTATCTCTTAAACTGTAATAGACAGACACTTGAAATTCTCACCGATTTTGTATTACTGTTTCCCTATAACAACAAATACTAAAAATAAAATAAAGTTAAAAATTAAAGGGGACCGTCATAGAAGCAACGTGTTTTTCTCAGCGTTTTTAACTCCGAACATGGTTGCTAGGCAACACGACAGCTGGCTGGTTGCTAGGCAACACAAGCGACACTATGCTTATTCAGATGTGTACCTACCTATAACTTTGCGATTTTAGTGATTATATTTTGGCGATTTTTTACTGAACTGGTTTTTAAAACAATCTGAGCTTAAAACCTCTTTGACAAGTCAGTTTCTTAAACAAACTTTGACGCGAGACCTGTCAAATCCCCCGCCAAAGCGATGACACTTAAAACTACAAATTTAGAGTGACTATGCATGCATTCGCCGGATGAAGGAAGTTTTAACAATATATATTTTTTTAATGAAACAGAGTCTTCATTGCTTTTAGATCTTGTCTATTAATATTTTTCAACTCCTGATCACCGTGTATAAATTAACTGAAGTTAATCGTAAGTTTTATCAGTGTACGGATGACACGCGGGCAAAAGCTAGTAAGGTGATATTGTCCCGTGATATTTATTTATTTATTTAAGTTTTAAGGTACTCGTACGATGCAATCAAACAACACTATAGGTATGCAAGCGATGGAAGATTTTATTTTCAAATAAAATTTTCAAACGCAGTTGGGGTCATTATTTGGTTTGAGACTGAACAAGTTAGTGTAATCAGAATAAACTATGTTGTAACCACCATCGAAGGTCATCCCTTCGGCAGTATCATCCAGAATCTTTTCCATCACGTTGGAATTTCTACTAACAGCGAAAATCCCAGAGAAACCGGCACAGGCGTAAACATCACCTACTTCATTAACAACAACGCCATCAAACGGCATATCTTCCGAATCTTTATAATAAACAGCATCTTGACTACCTATCTTCTGTCTGTACAAGCCGGTATCATTAGTGAAATACATGTTATCAAAGTCATCAATAACTAGTTTTCTTACTTCAATATTTTCTAGGTCTTTAACTTTAGATGCTACTCCATTTTCTATTTTGTATGCAACCAATCGATCTGTTGTAAAATAGACGATATCAGATTTGGCGAATAACATGAATGTGTATGAAGCTATTTCGTAATCATCTGCGAAGTATAACTCCGCATTGTTACTGTACTTGTTATACTTATAAATGCCGCCGCTCGCTTGGACGTAGATGGTATTAGTTTTTGCATCTACAGACGTCGTCGCTATGTTCTCGAGTCCAGTGATAGTTTCAAATTCGTTGGTGTTCAGATTGAATTTACCTAGTAACACAGAATACACAGGGTCGTCACTATGATATGAAAAGTATAAGCTGTTGGTGCTGCGGTCGTAACTGAGTGATTCTGCTGAGTTGAGGTTCTTTTTGAGGGTTTCCCTGATGTATTTTACGCCGTTGATTTTGAATATGGGATCCTTGCAGCCACCGCTGGGCTCTCCAAAGCCGGTACTCAGGACTGCTATGAGACAGAATAAAACTAGCAGTCTATCCATGATTACCTGAAACAAGGGATTTAATTAAAAGTGATATGTTAACTGCGAAAGGAACTTCGTCTCTGTCTGTTATCACTTCACGCTGTAACAGTTTAACCGATTTAGACGATAGTATGGAAATACTTTCAGAGCCAAGAAAATTCAAGAAGAAGAAGGACATAGGATTTTTGTCGCCAGAGCCTTCGTCATCGCAGAAGAGTGGCTTCCCTATCGGTATTCTACAGGCTACATTTCGGTGAATGTGCTTCGGAACTGCACGACCTGGTTCCACCTGCTCCTTTCTTCCACAGGTCGACCAGGAGTGGGCGGAGTCTCCATCATTACGTTGTCAGTATTATCAAAACTATACTGTGGCCCAGCGGAAGATCAGTGCTGTTTTTTCAACCAGCGACACGCTGAGTCGGGACCCTTTGTAGCAACATCAACATGTACCTACCTATGTCTATGTTTGTACTTCTATTTTCGGCCTGTGTACGTGTTATTGTTGTTATAAATAAAAAAATTCTTTCTTTCTTCTTTCTTTTAAAATCCGCACTAAGCGTTTTCGCTCTTCCTTTATCAACCGCACAGCTAAGGAGTGGAATTCCCTGGACACTACAATTTGGCCGCTTTCAAATCTAGGGTGAATGAGCATTTACTAGGCAAGCGTGCTCCATCGTAGGCCTCATCTTCGCTTTTCATCAGGCGTATAGTGGTCAAACGCAAGCCTATATTGTATTAAAAAAAAAACATACGGAGTTGTGGGCGACAGCTAATCACACTATCACACTAATATTATAAAGGCGAATGTTTGTGAGTGTGTATGTTTGTTACTTCTTCACGCTAAAACGATTAGACAGATTCTAATGAAATTTGGTACACAGATAGTTTATTCGAGTTTAGTCGACGTATTTAAGAGTAAAATGCTAATGACAAATCGAAGAGTTTGTATACTAATCACCCTGATTTTATACTATATATTTCGCTTGAAGTAACCTGAAGAACATGTTATCTATCTATATATATAAAATGAATCCCTATTTCCCTTGGTCACGGCATCACGCATGAACGGCTGGACCGATTTCACTAATTCTTTTTTTGTTGTGTTCGTCATTGTCAGGAGAAGGTTCTTATGAAAGAAAAAAAATTAAGAAAATTGCGCGGAAAATTAGAAAATATAAGAAAAATTACCGTCCATAATAACTTTTCTAATGTAACCTTATGGCGTTTGACATAACTGCCAGTCGTTTGACAGTTGGCGTGATTAACAGAATACGATCGTTTAAATTAAATGTACGGGTCGAAATTTTATTCATAAAACTAGCGACGCGACTCGACTTCGTGTGGGTGTAGTTTGGGGAAAAAGAGGTAAATATATAAACTTACCACCTTAAATTATAGACTTTCTTTATTTTTCACACCTATTTTTCAAAGTTACACCCGTGCGAAGCCGGGGCGGGTCGCTAGTGTTTTATATTTATCCGGTTTGCCGTCGGCCAAGTTCTCTAATGAATACATAATTAAAGTAATAAGTACTTACGTAATTACTCTGCAACTCGTGAACCGATTCTGTGATTTGAAGGAGTCCAGTACAAGTATTCTTAATTTAGTACAAACAAAACAATACATTGAAACAAAAACGCGTAGAGTCGACTGTGTTTTTTTTGCTATTATATTTTTTTACAAAAAATATATATTCATATTCATATTCATATTCATTTATTAATAAAATTACAAATTTTACAAGTCAAATTATATTAATGCATTATTATTATTATTCTCTTTATTTATATTTTTTTTCTTAGGTTAGATTTCTACAATAATTATACAAAAAGTAAAATATAAAACTATACATACAAATCATAAAATCATTATAAAAACCTAACCTAGGGTGCCACCGGCAGCAAGGCGGGGCCTAAGCTATCGGTGGTTAGGGCGACAGAGAGAGGAACCTCCTGACTATCCGCGCAGTGTCTAGGAGTACTGCCTTCTGTATCTGACCCTTGATCCAGCCATCTAGCGACAGTCTCTTGAGGTGTTGGTCGAGACTCTTCGCTATCAGCCCGTTCGCAGAAACGACTATCGGGACAATGATCGTCGAATCAACATCCCACATGGCGGTTATCTCGTGAGCTAGGTCAAGGTACTTGCTGGCTTTGTCCTTCTCAGCTTTCATGAGGTTCTCGTCATGAGGGATGGTGATGTCGACGAGCACTGCCTGGCGTTTCGATCGATCTGTTAGCACGATATCAGGCCTATTGGCTATAATAGTCCTGTCCGTGATAACAGACCGATCCCAATAGAGCGTGGCACGACCATTTTCGAGAACTGGCGCAGGTATATACTTATAGTAAGGCACTTCAAAGTCCACAAGGCCGTATAGCAGAGCAAGTTGCTGGTGAATAATTCTGGCTACAAGGTTATGTCTGTGCAAGTACTCACCGTTAGCAAGATGACCACAACCGGAAATAATATGCCTGAGTGACTCCCCGGGACGGCGGCATGCCCGACAAATGTCGACCGTACCGTCCTTCAGGATATACCTCCGGTAGTTGTTCGTCATGATAACTTCATCCGCAATTGCACAGACAAAACCTTCGGTTTCCCCGAAGAGATCCCCGAAACGTAGCCAGTTCACCGACGCGAGCAGATCTACATCTGGCCCTGTGAGTGCCTTGTAGAACCGCCCGTGTAGCTCCTTGCTCTTCCATACCGCCTTGCGGTCCTCGATGCTCATTACTTTAAGTCGGCGCCAGTTCTCGTTTGCCAAGGAAAGCGGGGTGAAGTTTTTGTCTACTGCTACTACGTCGCGATGCACCCCACACTCGTTGTTTAGGAAATAATCCCTGAGATTATACACCTCGCGGTTGTGGAGGTCTTTGGCATTTAAAAAGCCACGACCTCCATACTTCCGCGAGATGTACAGTCTCATAACAGACGAGCGCGGGTGAAGCAAGCGTTGCGCAGTGAGCAGTACACGAACTCTTCGATCCAAGGTATCCAGCTCAGTCTGAGTCCACCTTAGTATGCCAAAGGAGTAAGTGAGCAAGGGCATTACCCAGGCGTTGAAGGCGCGCATCTTGTTGCCACCTGACAAAAGACTATTAAGTACTTTTGTCAGACGACAGAAGAAGCGCTCCTTCACCGTCTGCTTTACGACCTCACTCTCAATACCCAATGACTGTGACATACCAAGATACTTATAGGTGTCTGCTTCGGAAATAGATCTGAGGGACATTGTATCAGAAAGCTGCAAATTTGTTGAATTTACAACTTTCCCCCGCTGTACATGCATAACCGCACACTTATCGACACCAAATTCCATTTTGATGGCGCTACTGAAAACTTCTGTTGTTTTCAGTAGCTCCAACAGGTCATGTTTATTTGGTGCAAATAGCTTAAGGTCATCCATATAGAGCAGATGAGAAATGACCTCACCCCCTCTTCGAAGCCGGCAGCCTAGCCCTGAATCCTTCAGCAGGGTGCTGAGCGGATTCAGCGCTAGGCAGAACCACATAGGACTCAGGCTGTCACCCTGGAAGATCCCTCGCTCAATCCTGATAGAGTCCTGTAGGCCAGAGGGGCCGTCTCCACCCCCCGGTTGACGAAGGACTGTGGTCCACTGTCCCATGCAAGCGCCTAAGAAAGATCTCAGGACTACATCAATTTTATTATTATTATTATTATTATTATTATGTTGGTACGGATTTCCGATCACGGGCCCATGGGGACCCGGTCATTTGAAAGGCATACATGGGGCCGAAGCCAACATGAAGAGGCCTTTGGTACCATATAATATAAATGAGATGGGCGCAACTATGGGGGTCTATCCCCTAATACACCATGAGGATGTGCTAGCGGACAGTCCCCCACAGTTGCCAAACTATTGCCAGGTAGGAAGCGACATGGAATTGGCTATGGGGTTGGGATGTTGTGGACAGGATTACCGGGCTATGGAGTGAGATAACGGACACCTACCATTTCAATATCTCATAAACTGAACTTTTGGTAGGCGGTGACTCGCCATTCACTAAATGGGCCCCTCAAACTATTGCCCACTCGGGGCAACGAGGCGGCAACATTGGTGTAAACGGCTAAGGATGGAGAGGTGTTCCTGGACTTTAAACTTCAAAATGCCAACTCGCCACTTACGGAAACACATCCATCCTTCGAGCATTAGCTCTTGCGCTCCACTCAAGGCGACCAGCAAAGGCAAACTAGAGGCGGGGTGGGTGTGTAACTGTGTGTGAGTGTGTGTATAAGCGCATGTGTGTATGTGTACCCCTGGAGGTCACGGGTTCGTGGTGTCGCTACGCACCAACAGCTCGCCACAAGCCGCCCTGCGATGACTGACTGCACTGGTGACACGACAACACCAGCGGGCGATGAGGTCGTCATATCCCTACGCCTTTTGACTGACTGCGCTGGTGACAGACACGACAATTATTATTATTATTATTATTATTATATTCTGACATGTCATAAAAAGCGGTTTTTGTTAGCCATTTCTTTAGTCGGTTGGAGAATGTCATGTATATATGTATAAAAATAAGAATATTAAAATAGGCGTATTTTTTTAATCATAAATGCAAAAGGAACAACAGCTCAACAGCTACCCGTTACGGGCATAACATCATCATCATCGTCATCATTTCAGCCGAAAGACGTCCACTCCTGAACATAGGCCTCCCCCAAGGCTCGCCAAACAGATCGGTCCCGTGCCATCCGCATCCAACGCGATCCCTTAACCTTAACCAGGTCGTCGTTCTATCTTGTTGGAGGAATACCTACACTGCTTCCGGTCCGCGGACGCCACTCGAGAGCCTTTTTGCCCCTTCGGCCATCAGTTCTACGAGCGATGTGCCTGCCCACTGCCACTTGAGTCTGGCGATTTTTCGAGCTATGTTGGTGACTTAAATTCTTGCGCGGATTTCATCATCATCACCGTTGAATCGATTTAGAATAAAAGTGGTACGGTAACTTGAAACTTTAATATCTAAAGCGTACTATAAAATTAATGATATCATGGTCAGGGATGTTTGGAAATAATTCCGATCCGTATTGGCGATCCCTAGTCTCAAATAGCGTATCTACTGTGTTAAAAATTTAGTTGTATTAAATACTTTAGATATATGTAATTTATTATTAACAATGAAGATCTGTTTAAAAAAAATTATCTACCTTGTTAAGTTTCTTGCCGGATTCTTCTCTACAGGGTTTTTCCGAACCGGTGGTAGATTCTTCGACGTTTATAGGAGCATCAATTGATGCATCAATTGAGTTAAGAATTTTGACTTTGCCTTGACTTTTGGAAGGACAAGGGAATTTATGTCTTGGAAAATTCCATAGGTCATACGAATTCTTCACAAACTGAACAACAGCTAGTACATTTGAACTCAAAATAAGGATTGAAAACATAGACTGACTTTTAAAATACTATAGCATAGCATCAATCAATACAAGAGTAACGTGTTTTTAAAAGCGGGTTATAGTTAAAGCTGTCGTGTTTACATGTTATAATGCCCACCCACTAATTTATATCTTATCGCCACGCGACCCCTATGCGTTTTGCGAACTTCATACGAGCTTTTGAACTGCTTGAATGAATGAATGATATTCGCGGAATATGGTTACAATAGGTGTTGCATATTCTACCGCTTCACAATTTTGCGCAGATTTTCTCGCGATGTTTTCATAGACTGACAGCTTTTGGTAAATAAGAAATTTAAAAAAAATAACAAAAAATTATACAATTATACAAGACTTGCCTAGTTTCATACGAAACTTGATAAAATGAGATAAAAAAAATAAAAACTTTTAGGCAGCTCCATACATGGCTCTGTTCCATATCACACGAATAATATTTTGACCGGAAGATAACTAAGCTATATTTTTTAGCCTAAGATTCGAATCTTAAGTAAACTACAATAAAGTTTAAATTTTATTGCATGTTTGAACTTTTTTCTGACATGGCAAAGGTCGTCTTATCGAATATGAAGTGGCACGATTTGCACAAGTGACCGTGACTTAGAACTGTTTGCTCTCTTTTAGAGATAAGATAAGATAAGATAAGATAAAGTTTATTGCAGAAAATGGGTAGGTACATACAAGATGTTATAATAATATATTATTCACAATGGCCAAATTCGGCTTGGGTAAGCATGCAAACAAATAAGTTACTTGATTTTGTTCAATTATGAAGCAAAAAAAAGTTATCACTCAGTCTAAAAATTAATGCTAAAACTATAACTAAAACTATGTGAATCAAGTTTATCTGTTACTACTAGAGCGGTTACTACATCCGATTCAAATCCGATACGAATCCAATCCGAATCCGATCTGAATCCGAATCGAAACCGATCAAAACTCCGAACCGAAACTGGTCCAAGCCCAACCCGAACCCGTGAAAATACGGCTATTTTTAGCCGTAGAACTATTTGTGTGGTAGTTTACGCATTTCCGCCATCGAATATCGATGATTTCCGCCATCAAATATCTACCATCATCACCATCATAATTACAACACCGCCGACGGCCACAAATCTACGCCTGTGGTTGGCAACAATCAACAGCAAGCTGACTCTGTTTCTGCCGTTGCGCCGGGGATTGCCTCTCTTCGCGGTGGTGACGCGACACTGCCTCCGCAGCCTCTGCCTGAGGCTTCAACGCGCCGATCCAGCTGTGGGGGGCTCCGGGCTGCTGGCCCCCGTGTAGTGAGCCTGCACGTTTTCAATCTAAGCGTGGACACCACTGCTGAGGATGTCATTCGCCACGTACAGAGTAGGATGGGAGTCCCGGCGCCCGTTTGTGAGAGATTGGTGGTGACCAGAGGCAGCTACTCTTCGTTTCGCCTGGACGTGCCAGCCGAGAAGCAGAAGGCAGCCAGAAATACACAAAACTGGCCAGAAGGAGTGTCAATTCGATTGTTCAACGTTTGGAAGCCAAAAAACTCCACAGCAAAACATGCCACAGCCAAACCAAAGTAAATACTAAATTTAAGATTATACACCAAAACGTAAGATCTATTTGTGGAAAAACTTCACTTTTAAACCTACTGGCAAACACAGAAAAGCTACATATATTAGGATTAAGTGAAATTTGGTGTCGCAAAAATGAAATTGAAAAAGTGAGGTTAAGTGGCTACACACTCGCGAATTCCTACTGCCGCACGCGCATCGCCCATGGCGGCGTCTCCATTTTTGTGCGAGAAAATATCGAGTTTAAGCAACGAAACGATTTGCAAAATTTATCTGTCCAATATCATGCCGAATTTACTGCTGTTGAAATTTTAAATTGTAAATTGATTATTGTTGTGTTATACAGAACCGGCAACGGTAACTTTGACATTTATTTAGATAAATTAGAATTGTTATTGTCTAAGCTTACTGACGAAAACAAAAGGTTTCTCATCATCGGCGATCAGAATGTTGATTATTTAAGTGTTAATATTTTGAGGCGGCGGGTAGACGACGTACTGGGCAGCTACGGGTGCGTGAACACAGTTACTTTTCCCACTCGCGTGACCGCAGACTCTGCGTCGTGCATTGACTGCGGGATAGCGAACCATGCTCGCGACAACCTCACTGTCTCACCCGTGGATACTGCTATAAGCGATCACAACGCACAGCGGTATGAGTTTGCTATTGAACATGATGAAAATAAAAATGGGAAAGGTGACTCTGTAGAACGCAGATTATTTACAGATGAGTCAATTAATTTATTCTATTGGGACATAAGTAATTATAATTTCAATTTTATTTATGACATGACATTGATATTAATGCTAAATTTTGTAAATTATTTAATATATTGACATACTACATAGATGTCCATTTCCCTATAAAAAAGTTAAAATTAAACCATAAAAAATCTAACGTCCCGTGGTTGACTGATGAACTGTCGGAATATCTTCGCAAGCAGAGTGATTTACATGAATTTCGACGACAGTACCCAGACAACACTATAATATCTGAATGTATATCACATTACTCTAATTTGATTAAGGATGCGACGTTGCGTGCTCGACAAACTCACATTCAAAATAGGCTGAGTAAATGTGAAAATTCGTCAAGGGAAATATGGAAGATTGTTAATGAGGAAATAGGTACAAAAACTAGTTCTTCAAATATTTGTCTTAAAGACCCCACAACGCGAATGGAAATCAAAAGCTGTGAGGTGCCTAATGTATTTAACTCTCATTTTTTAAGTGTTGCAGCCAAGTATAAATTGGACGGCAACGCCTCGTTATCGACACAATACATGCGCAGGTACATTAGTGATTTAAATGTACCGTCATTCGATATGCCAACCATAACACAGAATATTTTAGATAATGCTTTACAGTCCATGTTGAAGACACGGACAACAGTTGACACGTATGACATGTCTGTAAACCTTATTTTGTCTGTTTGGCCAGTGATCTCTGGGGTGATGGTGGTGCTTATCAACATGATGTTCGATACTGGTGTTTATCCTGAAGTTTTGAAAAGTACCACAGTATGCCCAGTATATAAGGGAAAGGGAGACAAGTGTGATGCCAACAGTCACAGGCCTATCTCAATCGTACCTACAATTTCTAAAATAGTCGAGTCCATTTTGTCGTCATACCTAATGAAGCACCTGGCAAGAAATGACTTACTGACGGACAGACAATTTGCGTACAGAAAAAACAAATCTACAACAACAGCAACGCTCAAATTTTTTGATTGTATTGTGTCTGGACTTGATGACAAGTGCAAAATGGCGGGTATCTTATGCGTTTTGTCAAAGGCGTTTGACGTCATTAGTCATGAACTACTTCTGAGAAAACTGCCGTACTATGGCGTTCGAGACACTGCTCACAGACTGTTTGCTTCATTTTTAACGGGACGTAAGCAGATAGTGAGATTATTGACAGATGGCAAAAGGTGCGATTCGGATATTGGCTCTGTGAGTGTAGGCATCCCACAGGGGTCGGCACTTGGGAATACCCTTTTCTTAATTTTTATAATCGACCTTCCGTCATCAATTTCAGCTGGGCTGTCTGTGCTATTTGCGGATGACACTACGGTTATTGTCAGCGGACAGTCTTATGAACTGCTTGCTGAAAAGATCCGTGAGGCGTGTGATCAGCTGCATGAGTGGTTCAAGACGAATGGTTTGATGCTAAACCTTGCAAAATCCAGTGTCATGATCTTCTCTGGTCGTAGTATTGCATTGCCTCCGTGTCTTATAAATAGCCCAATGCCTGTGACAATGGAGTGCCGTTTTTTCGGTTTCACATTGGACGCTCACCTCAACTGGAAGAGCCATGTGAGTGGGCTGTGTAATAGATTGAGTGGTGCAGTCTTTGCGTTGAAGAAACTTAAACTACTGATTTCCGGGGATGCTTTGAGACAGGTTTATTTCGCACATTTCCACTCGCTGATGTCGTACGGTACACTCGTTTGGGGAAACTCCACGGATGCCAATAGAGTAATGCTAATGCAAAAACGTGCCGTACGGACTCTAATCGGTGTACCACCAAGGCATTCCTGTAGAAACCTGTTTCGGAAGTATCGCATAATGACGCACTACTCAATTTATGTTTATGAGTTACTGATGTTTGTGAGGAAACACTTATCGACGTTTGAATGCGTAAATGTCCAAGGCAAAACTTTGCGTACCACAGGACGCCTTAGGACAGTCCCACGTCGCATGGCACTCTCAGAAAAGAATCCACGAGTTGTGGGGCCTACCTATTATGAACGTCTGCCCGCCGAAATAAAAGACCTGAGCGAAGAGGCATTCGGTCGCCGGGTGAAAAGCCTTTTGATGGATAACCCTCTGTATTCTTTAAGTGAGTTTTTGGACATAATTTTTTCTTGACATAATTTTAATATTGGTAATTATGTTTTAATTAAATTTATTATGTTATGACGATTCCTATTGGAAATACCATTTATTTGTAGTTATTTTTGTACTTTCATTGACATAATTAATTATTTGATTTTGACAACTCCCACTTAGGGACGAATTTATTTTGACATTTCCATTTTATTGATTGTTTTTTCATCTTTGGTTATTTTTATTATTATATTATTATGTTTTGTTTTTTATAAATTTTTGACGATCTCAGCATAAGTTCTTATATACTGACTTTAATGTATTATATAATGTAATTATTATGTCTGAGTGAATAAATAAACTAAACTAAACTAAACATCTATGAAGCTTCATTCGCATTTGATTCGATATAGCTCGAAGAATCGCCAGACTTGAGGTGCTAGTGGCACATGAATAAATACGGAGCAGAAGAAAAGCTTCCGAACAGTGCTCGAAATTCTTACCTATTATCATAGGGTTGTCGCTCGGTAAAAACAAAAATTAAAAATCAAAATATTTTATTCAAACAAGTACCTAAGTATCTAATATCTGTATATCTACAAACACTACAACAGGTAGGTATCTTTAAAAACAACCCAATACCAGAACTATGTAGCTAAACGCTAAACGGTCGCGTCGTCCCTGGCGGCACACCTGAACTTTGTCTACTCACGGAGCTAGTTCAAACCGGTTTGTCTCCGAGCGGGCGCCGGTGCACGCCCCCCCGTCTTGTCTGTGACAGGTCACGCACACATATGTTGTGCGTGTAGTAGTGTAATGCGTGCGCGACGTTGTTTGAACTTTTTATTCTGCTCCGTATTTATTCATTCATGTGCTATTGGGATATCGATCGGTCATGGTACAGATGGTCGATAGGGCCAAAAGGTTCTCTAATGACTGAATGAATTACCGGAAGACGTAGTGCAGGTAGGCCTCCAGCAAGATAAAGAGAAGACCTAGATGCGGATGGCACAGGACCGGTCTGTTTGGCGAACCTTGCGAGAGGCCTGTTTGGGGGTAGCTGCAATAGAGAGATCTCTCTCCAGACAGATGTTATGCCTGGGGACCGAAGTCCAAAGGATGAAAGTTGGAAGTTGTATTTATGCAGCTGAGTTGAGAAACTTCGATAGTGCGATGCAGGATTGCAGTGATGATGATGGTTTCTTATGTAATGACTATATGGCGCTAGAGTCGCTACACCTGTGTTCTCATTGGACGTCTTTCGGCTGAAATGAGAGTATATTGATGATGATCCAGAGTCATCTTCTCCAGTGTAGTAAGTAGGCCTCTGCGCTGATGGACTATGAAAGGAAAAAATATTACTTTAAAGGAAGATAAAGTAGTAACGTTGACCGAGGATTAGCGTGTTTATTTTAGTTTGTTAACCTGCGTTTGAACAATATTGAATCCCATTTCACCCGACTGTCGAAGGAGGGTTATGTTTTTCGAGCGTATGTATTTATGTATGTATCATTCTTTGGCACGCCCTGCAGCCTAGGACAATGGATTTTGAAGTATGAGGCATTAGATTCATCTCAGTTCCACGAGTGACATAGCATATATATTTTTTTCCGGAATTCCCATGGGAACGGGAATTATACAGGCAGGTTTTTTAAAATCTAGTATTGGAATTAAAGTTATTCTAGGGCTTAATTAGAAAAATAAAATTAATACCGACATCGCAGTCACTTGCAAAGATCATTCTGAATGGTATCCAATAAACTGATAACCTTTGCCATACCTATCTTTGAACTTTAAAAAAGTTAACTGCAATAAAATGGCCACTTTAGTGCAGTTTGCTTAAGGTCCAAAATTACAATGTCTTTCCTATGTTTTCAAATAAAATTTTGATATCTCTTGGTTCTAAAATGTAACAGGGCCATCATCGGAGCCGCCTAAAACACTTTTAATTGGTACCCTATTCTTTTGGGTATGGTTTGTGGTTTCGATGAGTTATTATTACTTATTATGTGGATTGGGATTGTGTATATTGGGACTCTGGGGTTGATATTTCGAGCGATGTTCAGTTTCGTGGTCATTTGGAAGGCAAAGTCAAGTTAGCTGCAAATAAATTGGAAGTTATCAATAAAGCGGCACAGTACTTCATGCCAACTTACAGCACAGGTAAGGCCGCTTATGGAGTCCTGTTCCACCTCTGGGCTGGAACTCCCCAGTATCAGCTTCTTCCATTTGACCGCATCCAACGTAGGGTCGCTCGATTTGTCAATAACCGGACACTCTCTGACCGGCTTGATCCACTGGTCATGCGGAGGGATGTACGAGTACCATCCCTATGCATATTTGTAGGGTCAACGTCATAAATAATCATAATCATAATCATAATATTTATTTTGCTTAAAACGTGAGTAAGTGATCACTTTTGTACCTTTTGTGTCACTTTAATGTCATGTTCGAAAAGCCATACGAAATTATGTAACGACTGAAAGCGACAAGGTACAAAAGTAAAAAAAAATATATAAGGGGACAATCTTACGCAAATCGACCTAGTCCCAAACTAAGCAAAGCTTGTACTATGGGTATCCATAACTCAGGAACAAATATTCGTGCTCATCACACAAATAAATGCCCTTACCGGGATTCGAACCCAGGACCTCTTGCTTCGTAGGCAGGGTCACTACCAACTTGGCTAAAGAGGTCGTTAAATATCTTGCAGTAATTACAGAGCTCTATTGGATCATAATCTTGAAATTTACTGATTTGATTACGAATTATTGGGTTGTAATAACAAAAATAAATGTAAAGAAACTGTTTTAATATAAATATAAATAAATAAATATTACGGAACAATAAAATTCACACCAATTTACCTAGTCCCAAAGTAATCCAAGTAAAGCTTGTGTTATGGGTACTAGGCAACGGATAGACATACTTATATAGACAGATACATACTTAAATACTTACTAAACACCGAAGACCCGAGAGCAAACATTCGTATTTTTCATACAAATATCTGCCCCGACACGGGAATCGAACCCGGGACCTCAAGCTTCGTAGTCAGGTTCTCTAACCACTCTAGGCCATCTTGTCGTCAATGATTGGTGTTTTGATTTTACATTTGTTATTATTAATAATTATTTCCATTTTTAATCGGATTTTTTATAAGGCAGGATTAAATTGAAGGGATGTTTACAAAAACAACATAAATGTCTAGAATGGTTGACACTTGTACAGAAACAATTTTACTGACAACCTGCTTTGCTAAAAAACCGGCCTAATTCGAAATGATACGCTGTGTAACTTAATACTTTAATTATTGCAAATAAAGTGGATAGTTACACAGCGTATCATTTCGATTTAGGCCGGTTTTTTAGCAAAGTAGCGATGTGTCAACCAGTCTAGTCAATTATGTTGTTTTTGTAAACATCCCTTCAATTTAATACTTATTGTTTCAGGTAACCATGAATCGCGTGCAAGTCATATTTGGCATCATAGTCACTCTGGCCACCGCCTTTGGGAAACCCAGCGGTGGCTGCAAGGGTTCCGTATTCAAAATAAACGGCGTAAATTACGCCAGACAAGTCCTCAAGGAGAACATCGATCTTACTGAATTTCTTAGCAATGACCGCAGCACTAACTGTTTATTCATGTCATTATAAAAGCAACGATCGTGAGTATTCACTGCTAGGCGGCAAAATTAATTTGAATACTAATGAATTTGAAAATATCAATGGAGTGCCAAGTGTAGAGTCAACGACTGTGGATATAAAAACAAACAAAGTCTATATCCAAGAAGGTCAAAACGTGTACTTCTATGACTCCATTGCTGAAATGGGCTATTTGTTATTCGCCAAATCAGACATTGTATATGTATATTTTAACACACCTTCAAAGTTTGTTTATAAAATAGTTAATGGTGATGTCGCCGCAATGCGCGATTTGGACCGAATGTTGAGTGAACTAAAACTGTCATTGATTTTGTGTATTGGTAACACTGAGAGTGAGAGGGTGAGCGATCTTTTTTGTCACTAGACAACGGTGACTAGTTTGAAAGTTAACGGCGAAGGCGCGACTGGTATAAAGGGCATTAACTTGTATTGAAAGTATGTATGAAGGATAGGGGAGAAAAATTGCACTGTGCGTTTGTGTAGTGAGTAAAAGAACAACCAATGGTGAGTCCCTAAACGTTCCTTATGTAATGTCGTGCCTGTTGTAGAGCAATATGATCACAAGAATGAACCGTATAATAATCAATCAAGTTTAAGGAACAGTGCATGTTAAGCACACAGCACAAGGTAACTAAACCTTGTATCACAACCCCGAACCGTGTGTTGGTTCAGGTGGTCAGGGCTGGCTATTAGGGGATTTGTTGGGAGGCCAGTGGGCGGAAGCCCGGTTGTGATTGTAGATTATTAAGTACAAATAAAGTAAAATGATTAGGGTTCATTCAACGATCATATTGTGCTATAAATGTGGTTACAGTAATCGTAGGTATATTGCGAAGCTATACCATACACCCCTAGTAGAAGGCTTTGCTACAGGTGAAGTGTCTAAATTTAAAGATCTAGAAAATACTCCAGTAATAAATTTAGTAATTGACGACAATGATAACATGTTTTTCACTAAGGACGGCGGCTTTCATAGACAGAAATGAGGTAGTCAGGAGGCTGTTTACTATGAAGACTCGTACGATATACTGTTTGAAGGTATTGCTATTAATAACAAAGGTGACGTTTATGCGTTTGCTGGTTTCTCTGGTATATACGCTGTTAGAAGAAATACAAATGAAATCGTTCAAGTTTTATATGAGACAACTGATGCGCTAGTATTCGATGATGATAACAATATAATTTATGCTGGCAACCGAAAATTGTACAGGCTCAAGCCATACACTGATTCTAACTGTGCTTGAAAATTTTGACTGACAAATAAATGTTGTATTTGAAGAAATAAATAATGTTGTGTTTTTTTATTGCATGAGTACTCCTGACTCATGAAGCCTTTTGTGATATAGCTATTACGCAGGCTTCTACGCTGAAATATAAAGCAGAAGGAAATATTATTTCAACGGTAGGTAATGTAGTAACGTTTTACGAGCATTAACGTAATTATTTAAGTTTGTAGTTCATAGATTTGCGTTTGGTCAACATTGCATCCCTTTCTCAGGGGGTTAATTAGAGAGAGGAAACTGTACCCACATCGGCAGTCGCGCAATTCACGCTGTGTGTTATCCATTAAGCTGATAACCTTTGTCATACCTATCTTCGGAAAGAAAAAGTTTAAACTGTAATAAAATGTCGACTTTATGAAAGTTTACTTAAGTCTCAAATCGCAATACCTGTCCTATGTTATTAAACATTGTTACATTTCCCATACGCAACAAATGATCTTGTTAAAAGTATCCGTGGATGGTCGGAGCAACAAATCGCCGCAACAATCGTTCTCGATCGCCTAATCAGCCAGGCGTTCCTGATATTATATAAAACTGTCATTAGGGCTGTCACTGCACTGCTTGTACTATTTTCGCCCCCAAAAAAAAAAATAACAAAGGGTAATCTATTAATATGAATGCTGGTTAATTTAATTCAGTTGTTCATCATCATCATCATTTCAACCCTTGATGCCCAATCGTTACGGTTGGAAGCGGTTTGCAACCACCTCGAACCTGCGGCCTTTACCAAATCGTCCGAACATCTTTCTAATATATAAAAATCTCGTGTCACGGCGGTTTTTCTCTATATTCGGCAGGTCTGAGAATAGATCGTAGGCTATTTTTTATACCCCTAATCTTTGTGGACGGAGTCGCGGGCAACAGCTAGTTTACTTATACTTTTTATTATTTAGGAAATCATCTAGTTGGTTGATTGCTCGTGTCAAAATCCTCAATAGTCTTTTCTGATTTTGTTTGTTTATGGAAACGTTTTCTATAGTACAATAGCAACTAAATTTTGAGAGGGTTATGCTCGGAGTTTCTCTTTGGGATCGCATTAGAAATGATGAAATCCGCGCAAGAACTAAAGTCACGGACATAGCTCGTAGAATCGTCAGACTCAAGTGACAGTGGGTAGGGCACATTGCTCGTAGAACTGATGGCTGATGGGGCAAAAAGGTTCTCGAGTGGCGCCCACGGACCGGAAGACGCAGTGTAGGTAGGCCTCCAATAAAATGGACCGACGTGAGTAAGATTGCGGGAACGCGTTGGTGAGCCCACCTACCTACACTGCGTTTAAAACAAGACATGAAACATATGTAAAAAAATAAAGTAATAAATAAAAGAACACAATACATTATATAAAGTTTTGTCAATGAAAAGTTCGTCAAATACATATTTCACAGTTTGGGAGATAACATCAAAAAAATGTCCTTAGGTATCTACACAAAATGACTAAACCACCTCGCTTTTTCTTTTTCTAAATCAAAATTAACTACCTGTTTCATTTATTTCTGTTTACTTTTCAATAAGTTTCATTTCTTTTTCGTTTTCTTTTCTCCATTCCATTTTATTCCATTCCATCCCTGTCCCTTTCATTCCTATTCCTTTTACTTTGTTTCATTCAATTCCATTTCAACTCTTTTCGATTTTTTCCATAAAGGTCCTTTTGTGCCAACAACTCGGAGATGCGGAAACCTACCTACTCTTTGTTCTAATTAGCCCTTTGCCGGCCCTTTGTCATGAGTTTGAGCGTCACGTATTTGGTCGGTTTATTTATAATCTTCAGGGGTCGGAATTTTGACAAAAGACTGTTGCAATGTAGCTAGTGTTAGATACCTGTCTTTATCGATATCGAGTATTATTAGGTGTATAGAAACCGGCCTAGAGCGAGTCGGACTCGCGCACGAAGGGTTCCTTACCATTTATCTATAAAAATGACAAAAAATCACGTTTTTTGTGTGTACAATTATTTATTTTTAAAGTGAATATATAACTAAATATTCTGTGAATATTACAAGCTACTACCTATTGCTGTTATCAATATCGAGCAAAAATGAGCAAAAAAATCACGTTTGTTGTATGGGAACCCCCTTAAATATTTATTTATAGGTAAGAATTTGGCAGAAAAAGTTCAGAGTCAGTCGCTTATGACGCCTTCAAACCAGTCGCAATCAAGTTAATTCATTTGTGCTGGCTGATACAGATGAAGCCGAGGTAGAAAGAATTATTATGGGCCTAAAGGACGTTTCTGCGGTTGGTTGGGATAACATTTCAAATAAAATGCTAAAACGTTTCAAGCATATCTTGTGGAGAGCCACTTACTTATATTTTCCGGAAATGCTTGGCCGAAGGAAGCTTTCCAAAATGATTAAAAAAAGCTATAGTCGTTCCTGTATACAAAGCTGGCAGTAAAGACCAAATAACGAATTATAGACCTATTTCGTTATTACCAGCAATTTCTAAAATACTAGAAAAAATAATAAATAACAGACTTGTTCAATATTTGGAAAAAAAATCAATTTTGTCAAAAACTCAGTTTGGCTTTAGATCCAATTTATCGACTTGTGATGCTGTGCATCAACTGACTGACTATGTTGTACAAGCTCTGGATAAGGGGAAGCGGACGGTGGGAATATTTCTAGACCTTGCTAAAGCTTTTGACACAGTTTCCATTCCCATCCTTTTGCAGAAGCTTGAATCCTTGGGTATAAGAGGCACCCAGCTTAAATTATTCGCAGATTATCTGGACAAGCGTTATATTGTAAAAGTATTTTTGAATAAAGATTTATTTATTTTTATTTATTTTATTTAATTCTGGTTTTTAGTATCTAATACCTTTAAACGAGTAATTCTTGTATATTATATAATGGAGCCGGTTTAAAAAGGGGTAGAAACTTATTTTAGGGGTGACTTGCTTCGAAGTTGATATCAATACTCCTTAGTGCTTTTGATTTGAATTACATTTTGTTTTGACACGTCATGTTTGAATTCTCAATCCGATTTTATCCGATAAAGGTTGAACTCACATAAAAGCTTGGTGCAATGCGAATACTCTTTAAAATTGTAATTTTCCGAAAGCCACCGTGCAACAGGTTCCTATTAGAACCATTTTTGACTTCTACGCGGACAAAGTCGCGGGCAAAAGCTAGTATATTTAAACATTGTTCTATAATCATTCGCGACAGTTTATTTAGAAATGGAAAATATAGACATAATTTGCTCCCTTAACGTCGAGTGAAGTTGTACGTTTATTATTATTAAGTACACATAAATGACTTTATAGTGATAAATGAAACAGTGTAGTCCCAGAGAATGTTAAGAAATTAATTATCATTTAAGTACTCCTATCACTACCACAAACCAAATAAAAAGTGACGACCACGTGACCTTATGGTTAACCTGACTGCGAAGCATGAGGTCCCGGGTTCGATTTCCGTGTCGGGGTAGAAAGTATGAAAAATACGAATTTTGCCCAGTCTTGGATGTCTAATATGTATTTAAGTATGTATCTATCTATTATAAGTATATTTTATTCGTTGCCTAGTACCCATAACACAAGATTTACTACTAGTCAATTGTCGTGAATTTGTCCCGTGATATTTACTTATTTCATGTGTTGCTGTATACTGACGTGGATTTCGAACACGAAATTGTATTTGTCACTATATTTATAATTTTATTACATTACAAGCCTTACGATTTTTTCATATTAAATAGTTGTTTTATTTGTTGGATAATTTTTTACTTCTATTGCACAACTATCGATATCGATAATAAAAAGTTTGTGACAGTCTTTTGTTTTGCCGTGAAAATTTCGACCTCTGAAATCTTACACAAGTCGGCAGCCCTTGCTTTCGTCAACTTCCAAATTGCACAATTCCGTAGAACATCCCGAAAACATTGTTATTGCGTTCTGTTTGTTATGAATTCTTTTGTTTGGGTATTTTGTAAAAATGTAAGGATTCACGGTAACACACATCAAATTATAAGCAAGTTGTTTGCTGTTTGAGATTTGTCGCGAGATGTTACATTTAGTATGAAAATGTAGGGATATATGACAGACATTCAGTTAGTCATTCAGCGACCCACCGTGATCTTTTGCGATACATCAATTTCCATTTCAAAAATACACGTACATTTTTATAAAAAAAACAAGTGAAAATTTAGCGATGCACTAACGTTTTTTTCGCTTCAATTTGGTAATTGGATTGGCACCAGATCGGCTGCGTATTACGGTGGTTATTGAACTTTTTAATTTAATAAACTTTTAAAACCGTCAACAGTGAATAAATTGGTAAAATTATTATTAAATTAGCCTACGAGTACCTACCTAGTGTCCCACTGGCGAAGGCCGCGATTTTTCTCCGTTTATCTCGATTTTGAGCGGTGTCATTCCATAAGACCAATTATATCAACGTCATCATAATCCCAGTCTATATAATGTCCCACTGCAGGTCACAGGCCTCCTCTCAGAATGAGAAGGCTTGGGCCGTAATTCCCATCATTTACATCATTGAATTTCTTCTTAGGTACGATAGATAGGTAGGTAGGATACGATGTTTTGTAAAGCTCATGGTAAAGTACAAATGTAATTTCGCACATAAATTCCGGAAAACTCAGAGGTGCGATACCGTACTCGAACCCACGACCCTCTGCTTGAGAGACCATAGGTCGAACCACTAGGCCACCACGGCTCTAAGGAACAAGAAGCAGTGGCTGTTGGTCGTGATTTCGTCTGCGAAGAACTCGTTAATCACTATCCCGTGGGAACTTTGCAATACAAAAAAAATAATGATTAAGTTTTGTTAAAAATTTCATTTTTAAAGCAAGCTTTTTAGCTGACTGTACTTTTTGTTGACTGTACTTGCATTGTCATCCAACCAACATAAGTATACCAAATTTCAGGTGAATCCGACCACTGGAAGTGGGTCAAATTCGACTTCTAAGATTTGACCCAAGAATAAAACAAACGGGGTGAGCTAAATAAAAAGCTTGTAAAAATGAAAGATTGTTTATTTTCCTTGTTTAGCAAGTACAATGGCTGTGAATTGGGACTTCCCTTTAGGTAGTAAACCTGTGTAATATTATAGTCCGTAGTGGGATCCTATCGATGTTAAGAAAATTTTATTTCCGAAGGTTTAGAATCCCGAAAACTTCATTTGTCCGAAAGCATTTTTTTCTGAAACTGTAAATATTTCAGGATTTATTTCAGGGCCATCGTGTAGAACCCTTTAGGTTAGGTTAGGGTTGTTTTATAAAACTCCTGAAATATTTACAGTTTCAGACAAAAATGCATTCGGATAAATGAAGCATTCGGGATTTTAAATATTCGGAAAAAAATAATTCTAAATTTTGATAGGTAACCAGTAGTAGTAGTAGTAGGATACTAGGTAAAGAATGCTCTCTAAGCTTTTCACGTACCCTAGTCTTTCACGCAGCGATAATAAATAATAAAAAAATCAAATCCAACAATTAAGTATAATGCTGCAACTTACAACAATTTACGGTGTAAGAATTGGTCATAAATAAAAAAAAGGAATGGCCGTCGGTTTAAAAGTTGAGCAGTTACTGAGGCAGCGCTTTAAAATTTATTATTAAACACCCAAGGCGGAGCGCCAGGGAGGGAAGTGAGAGTAACATCAGTTTATTGGGGTTCCTCGGTGAAACTTAAGCCTACTAAGCCTATATTTGTGTCCCTCTGCTGGGCAAAGGCCGACCTTGAATTCATCTCCCTATCCAGAGCTTCGTTTGGACACTCCCTCAGTTGCGTTGGACCACAATCACGGCTGACGGAAAGCGAAGATGAGGCCTACGATGGAACACGCTTGTACTAGTAAATGCTCATTCACCCTAGACTTGAAAACGGGCTGGAGATACTACGGTATATTACATGACAAGAAAGAATTGATTTGTATATTTGGCGCAAACGTAGCTGTTAGTAGCAGGGCAAAGGTTGAGTTTATTTTGTAGATTTTACGAAAAAACACCCCTTTTGAGCTTAAATCGTGAACCCAGCGAAATCCGGAAGGTACTCGAATAAATTAAATATTTAATGCAAGAACAGACATTACGCAGAGTTATGGGCAAAGTTTAGACAGACGGACTCACACGTTGTTCGCTGTAATGATGCTCTCAGATTGTTTTTACAGCCTGTCTCAACATTTGAGGTTGTAAACTTGATTTAGGTTGTAAAGTTGGTTGTAAAGTTGGCTTTGAGTTGACAACTTTGAACTGTGGTCTGCGCACCGTTCGCAAAGCATTAGACTAGTGTTTTTAAAACTGTGGGTCGTGACCCCTAAGGGGGTCGTGAAACTTTATTCAGGGGGTTCCAGATAAAAAAACATGTGTGTCTAGATAGGTAGGTGTATCTAAACTAAAATAAAAAATGCAAAGGATGGCATTGTTTGTTTTTTAAAATGAGACATCAATAACCAAATTTATTTTCAAGTTGCAGACTATTTCTCCTTTTAGTTTTAAAGTCGCCATGGAAGATAATTAATGTCAATGCACAGCGTTAGAAGTGCCACATGGCACTCACAATATAAAAGCATGTCCTGCCAGTTATGGATATTGGATACCAAATTTTTTAAATCACTAACATTTTGTTTGGTTTTGACCCTAGGGGGTCGCTAAAATATTTGCTCGAAGAATCGCTAGACTTAAGTGGCAGTGGGCAGGGCACATCGCTCGTTGAACTGACGGCCGATGGGGCCGAAAGGTTCTCGAGTGGCGTCCGCGGACCAGAAGACGCAGTTGAGTGTAGGTAGGCCTCCAACAAGATGGAGCGACGACTTGGTGAAGGTCCCATAAAAGTTTGCCCTTTGTCTTTAAATCTTAAAATGGGAGTGGTAGGTATGACAATATTATGACAACGACTTTTTATTGAGTACCACGTACTAAACAATTATAGTAAACCAATTTAATAAATAAATAAATGGAATAAAATCACAAGGTAAGCAATAGGACAAAATGATGTCCGATTCAGTCGCCGCTTTGAATATTTGTGGACTACTGCTGCCATCTGTGACAATAGCGTCGGACTAAAAGCACGCACGATCGATGCTTCAAGTGAAGAATCAAATAGTTCCAATGCAGTTGTAGAGATGGCACTGGCAGCCTCTTTAAAGACAAAGGTAAGTAAGATGAAAGAATTGCTTTAGTGCAACGATATTTTTTTTTTTTTCATTTACGTATTATTATAGGTAAACTAGTCAGTTTAAGGATCGAAAAGTTTGAAGAAAAACAAAAAGTACAAATTAATACAAATTGTACTTATAAAATGTAACTCTAAACAGAAATAAAAAAAAAAATGCCAACTCGTAGTTTTTAATAAAATTCAGCATAATTATTATTTAGTATTCTGACCTATAGTCTCTCAAGCAGAGGTTCGTGGGTTCGAGTCCAGGCACGCACTGAGTTTTTGAAATTTATGTACGATATTACATTTGTAATTTACCATTAGCTTTACGGTGAAGGAAAACATCCTGAGGAAACCTGGATACGCCTAAGAAGAAATTCAATGGCGTGTGTGAAGACCCAAATTCGCACGGGCCCGCGTGGGAATTACGCCCCAAGCCCTCGCATTCTGAGAGGAGGCATATGTGCCCTGCAGTGGGACGTACAGTCAACCAGTTTGATTCCTAGGCCACTATAGAACCTTGTCGCATAAACTACTAGACAATTACAAATTCAGTGCTAATCAAAGGATTATCAACTTTCCGATCACAAGATGCAATAAACGTACAGAGTTTACCAACGTTTTCGCTCCATGACATGAGAAGAATAAGTTTTTGTTAAAAATTTCATTTTCAATGCAAGCTTTTCCGCTGATTGTACTTTTTGTTGACTGTACTTGCATTTTGACGACCAGATGGCCTAGTGGTTAGAGAACCTGACTACGAAGCTGGAGGTCCCGGGTTCGATTCCCGTGTCGGGGCAGATATTTGTATGTATAATACGAATGTTTGTTCTCGGGCCTTGGGTGTTTGATATGTATTTAAATATGTATCTATCTATATAAGTATGTTTATCCGTTGCCTAGTACCCATAACACAAGCTATGCTTAGCTTACTTTGGGACTAGGTCAATTGGTGTGAATTGTCCCGTGATTTTTTTTTTTTTTTTTTTTTGTTCTCATCCAACCTACAAAAGTAAACGAAATTTCAAGCTGATCCGATCACTGGAAGTGGGTCAAATTAAACTTCCAAGATTTGACCCGTACATTTACTTATTTACATACATTGCAAGTTAATAAAAATCTTTTAAAAAGAAGTTTTTACAGACTGACATTGACAATTTGAAGTTATTAATGCACAAGCAGTCTCCTTTCCTATTCATTATCGATGACATGTTCACAAAGATCGAGATATCATGACATACATCACTTAATTATAAGCGGCTGTTTGACCACCCATTGATTAATTTTAATTGACGGATAAATGGATGGTGAAACAGGGGGTGTAAGTGTCGTAAAAGATAAACAAAATTGATTCATTATGACATGGTTTTATAGTGGCCTAGGAATCAAATTGGTTGACTAACCTATCGTACGCTACTTGTACCAACGAAGCGTTACTATTGGTTTGCGGTCATTTTCGACTTTCGTTTTTCACAATTGGATTTTTGACTCTAGTCAAAATAGTAATTATAAATCGATTGTACAATCGAAACTAAATCACCTCGTTTCGGGAAAACAACCACTAAAATTTCACGGTCTATAGGCGAGGATGTTGATGATGAAATTTTTTTTTTTTTTTTTTTACATAAAACTGACCCGTGATTGACCACTATCTCACCTGATGAAAAGTGTAGATGAGGCCAAAGGTGTACCTCACTGGTTCAGTAACAGCCTATTCACTCTAGCCTTGAAGAGACCTAGGTTGTATTTATCAGGAAATACAGACGACGGGAGCGAATTCCATTCTTTAGCAGTTCGCATTAGGAAGGATGACGCGAAGCGCTTCGTACGGGCCACTGGAATACTAACCACATAAGGATGAAGACGCTCCCCCCGCCTGGATGTCCGATGGTGAAATGGAGATGGAG
Source organism: Archips crataeganus (assembly GCA_947859365.1). Lineage (NCBI taxonomy): Eukaryota > Metazoa > Arthropoda > Insecta > Lepidoptera > Tortricidae > Archips > Archips crataeganus. Next base: position 887,236 of record OX402071.1, on the reverse strand, counting down.
GAATTAAATCATGTAATTCCTGTAATCATGTAATTGCTACTGAAACAAAAGCTTCTAAGTAGGTAATACTTGTAATCCATTGAATCGCAGGTTTCTCCAATCAATCAATAAAATAGGAGTTTAGGCTAGAGTTTATTAACGGCCGCTGGAAGTTATCGCGGTTTTATTATGATCCGGCGAGCAACGGGACCGCGTCTTGCCATGAGGGGAAGGAGCGTATAGATCATCATCATAATCCTAGCCTATACAGGGTGGTCCAAACACTGACGTCCAAAAAAAATAATTAGATGCCTCACATCCGGGGCTATCCGAATATACCCCATGTATGTTGGCCGATTTTTTTCTAGTTTTCGACTAATTAATTTTTAAAGATTTTTTCAAGAATTTTCGGGCCGAGCAGTTTAACATCACGTAACTTTTTTTGGTTACTTTTTTTCTGAGTGTTTTTTTTTGTGACATTATCCTCACAAAGTGTACTTTCACACATAAAATAATCAGCTTCCCAACCTTGACGCAAGTTACAATAAAATTGACCGAAAGTGAAAGTTTTACCATTGAGCAAATCGAAGTTTGATTATGTAAAAAAAAAAAATCTAAAATCTCAGAATTCAAAGACCAGAAGTAATTTTCTTCGCCAGTCTCGAAACTTTCAGAATAATACAAAAAAAGTGACACTCAAAAAAAACACTCAGAAAAAACGTAACCAAAAAAAGTTACATGATGTTAAACTGCCCGGCCGAAAATTCTTGAAAAATTTTTTAAAAATTAATTTCTCGAAAACTACAAAAAATCGGCCAACATACATGGGGTATATTCGGATAACCCCGGATGTGAGGCATCTAAATTTTTTTATTGGACGTCTATGTTTGGACCACCTTGTATAATGTCCCACTGGCAGGCCACAGGCCTTCTCTCAGAATGAGAGGGGTTGGGAAGTAGTTCCCACGCGGCCCAGTGCGAATAGAATAATCCGATCCAATCCTTTTTTTAAGGCGTGGTAGCCTAGTTTTGACCTATGACCTCTCAAGCAGAGGGTCATGAGTTCGAAAGAAGTAAAAGATAGTATATGTATAGGTATAGGTATACTTCATTTTTGAAGGAAGCCAAGCGGAGGATTCAGCTGGGCTGGGCAGCGTTCGGAAAATTGCGTCAAGTTTTCTCGTCATCCATACCGCAATGTCTGAAAACGAAAGTTTTCAACCAGTGCGTCCTACCCGTCATGACATACGGAGCTGAAACGTGGACACTCACAGTACGGCTAATCCACCAGTTCAAGGTCGCTCAGCGAGCTATGGAACGAGCTATGCTCGGAGTTTCTCTGAAAGATAGAATCCGCAACGAGGATATCTGACACAGAACTAAGGTCATCGACATAGCTCAGAGAATTAGCAAGTTGAAGTGGCAGTGAGCTGGTCATATCTGTCGAAGAACCGACAACCGTTGGAGTAAACGAGTTCTTGAGTGGCGACCGCGTCTTGGCAAACGTAGTGTAGGACGCCTTCCGGCCAGGTGGAGTGACGATCTGCGAAAGGCTGCTGGTAGAAGCTGGATGCGTCTAGCCGAGGACAGGGCGCAATGGCGCTCATTGGGGGAGGCCTATGTCCAACAGTGGACTGTTATAGGCTGATGATGATGATGATGATGATGATACTTCATCGATAAGAGCTCTGGAGACTCTACTTGGTATATGCGAGGTGTACGCGGTGACTCATGGGCTAAGGTACAATACAAAAAAAAGCAAACTGCTGGTTTTCAAGGCTGGTAGCAAAAAACCTAAAAGCGTTCCACCGGTAAACCTGCTAGGAATTCCTCTAAGAAGGGTCACAAAATTCAAGTACCTTGGCCACTGGGTCACCGAGGACCTCTCGGATGACCTAGATATTGACCGCGAGAGGAGGGCCATGGCAGTGAGAGCCAACATGTTGGTCCACAGGTTTGCTAGGTGCTCACGTGATGTTAAAATTACTCTTTTTAAGGCATACTGCCAGTCTTTTTACACCTGCAGCCTGTGGACCAACTACTCTCAAAAGTCTATGAACAGGACACGAGTTCAATATAATAATGCGTTCAGGATGCTGTTGGGACCGCCTCGCTGGTGCAGTGCCTCAGGCATGTTTCTAGAGGCTAAAACGGATGGTTTTAAAGCAGTGTTGCGGAAAAGGGTGGCCTCATTATTAAACAGAGTGCGAGGTAGTGTCAGCGGCCTCCTGAGCGCAGTTCTGCTTAAATTTGATTGCCCTGTGGTGAGACACTGGAACTACATACACATGGGAGACAGGCCTTTAATTTTTAATATTAAGTAATTTGTTAATTTGTTGTTCTATTCTGACATCTATTCAATAATTTGTAATAATATACTTACTAACCTAACCTTAAGTGCATAATTGTTACTAACATCTATGGACCAGTGCTGTTCGAAATAAAGGTTTATTATTATTATTATCTTTATTTATATTTTTTTTCTTAGGTTAGATTTTTACAATAATTATACAAAAAGTAAAATATAAAACTATACATACAAATCATAAAATCATTATAAAAACCTAACCTAGGGTGCCACCGGCAGCAAGGCGGGGCCTATGCTATCGGTGGTTAGGGCGACAGAGAGAGGAACCTCCTGACTATCCGCGCAGTGTCTAGGAGTACCGCCTTCTGTATCTGACCCTAGATCCAGCCATTATTATTATTATTATTATTATTATTTAAAGGATGTTAAAAGATTACCGAGTCTCCTTGAGTTATTTCATACTAAATACAAACTGAAACATGGATGCACAGAAAAAACCCCAGAAAAAAGACCAGCACTGGGATTCGAACCCAGGTCCTCAGCATTCCGTGTCGCATGCTGTTCCCCTACACCACCACTACTGGTCAGGAGTTTAAATATAAATTTTTCCCATACATCGCACATCTCAGTCTGTTAGATAATCACATTCTGCAGAGATTTCCTTGAGTTATTGATAATCATGGGCGCTGATCACCCTTCAGATGACCCGCTTGCTAGTTTGCCTCCCACTGATGATAAAAAAACTCAAAAATGATTTCGTGACTAAAACTTTAACTACATCTTGTGGTTTGTACCAAAAGGCTTGTAAACCGGTTATTTGTCGATACGAGAGTTAAATAGTGAATGAAGATGAAACAGGCGGGACAGGCTGCCCCTCACACCGAATTGTAAATGTAATAAAGCAAAATATTGTATAATTGAAAAAAAAAATGAAATTGTATTTTTTCAATAGCCATAGTAACATGCAAGAAGGTTAGAGACCTCCTAGTAGGTATGTGAAAATACCTGTGGCAGGAGATCCCGCTCTTCTAGAATAAAGTGCAATTATAATGTTATGTAATAATAAATTTTAATTTCATGCAATATTAATTATAATTCTATGTACCTAACAATAACAAATTATCAGTTTACTACAATTACATAACGTTCAACAATTCAACTCAAAACAATTATAATTGAGGCGTTACTTTGCTGAGTACATGTTGAAATATATGGAATACTTTTTTTGATCCTCCGCGAAATAGTGAAGCTCTAAGCCATGCAAAATTGTTATGTTTTCGTTGAAAATATACTTTTTGATGCAAATTTTTGCATAAATAATGAAACTAACCTACAGTAACGTAACTAAACCCACAACAAAGGGAACCACCACCGCAAATAAAAAACCGACACTTGTTGCGCCTCTCTTCAAAGCATCATAGCGGTTATTGTTCCTATGACGATCGACGTTCGTTACATTTGCGTAAATTAACTATAAGTAATTTAATTTTTTATCCTATCTTACTTCTTCATCATCGATGGATGCGTGCTATGGACGGTCGCGAGCGTCTCCCTCACCGCGCTGCCGCTCAGCGCGCCCCTGTCGATACATCGCATAGCTCGAGCTGCGCATCTTTTTCGCACAGCTGCCTCGCGGCTGCTCATCCACAAATCGCATCTTCCTCGCACAGCATTGGTGGAAACGAAACTTTCACACCTTCGCAGCATAGCTGCATTGCACATCTCTGGTGGAAAGGCACCCATACAGTATGAACAAAAACGCAGCTGTTAAAAAACAGTGCGTGGAGTCCCTCCGCGCGGAAGAAGTGAAACTTCATAATAAACCAACATGCTCCCAATCCGCCCCCAACCCGCTCCTAACCCGCCCCCAACCCGCTCCCAACCCGCCCCCAACCCGCTCCTAACCCGCCCCCAACCCGCCCCCAACCCTCCCTCAACCCGCCCCCAACCCGCCCTCAACCCGCTCTCAAGTGCCTATAGAAGTTTTACTTCAAAAACAAACGTCTCGTAAACGTCAATTTGCGTTGCGTTGCGTTGCCGCAACGCATTTAACGCAACGCTTGTTGGAAGTCGCATTAGAAGGTTCACTTCAAAAAAAATATCCTATCATCAGATGACTTACTCTCTCATTTGCCACCATATTTGAATTATACTAATTATCACCTACTTCGCTGTTTCAGTGTGAAAGCTTCCACCGTGAGATTCATTCACAACTTCAATAATAAAGGTGTAACATTACGTTTTTAGAGTTCCGTACCCGAGGGCCTATTGACAACGTTCCACTATGCGCCCGTCTCTTCCAATGATAGAGAGATAGAGAGAGAGAGAGAGAGAGAGAGAGATTTATACACTAGCTGTTGCCCGCGACTCCGTCTACGAAGAATTCGTTTATCGCTATCCCGCGGGAACTATGCAATTTTCCGGGATAACAACTATCCTATGTTATTCCTAACGTCCCAAACTATCTCCATAACAAATTTCATGTAAATCCGTTCAGCCGTTATTCTGTTTTTGAGTAAATAACATCCAAACATCTGCACAAACTTGCATATTTATAATATTAAGTAGGATATTCCATACATGGGAAAAAAAAATAACAAGAAGATATTAAAAACAAAACAAAAACATAGTATAAATAGTACTTTATCTTTTGAATTGTGATAGGAAAACATTTGTGCTAGCCTACTGGTGTGACCTATGGACTCGCAAGCAGAGGATTGTGGGTTCAAGCCCGGGCTTGCACTTTTAAATCTTTCGAAAATGTGCGAAATTACATTTGAAATTTACAATTATCTTTACGGCGAAGGATAATTAATTATTAGGAAGGAAATTTATCGTGAGGAAACCTAAACACACCTGCGATAAAATTCAATGGTGTGTGTGAAGTTCCTAATCTGTACTGGGCCCGCGTGGGAACTACGGCCCAAGCCCACTCATTCTAATTAGAGGTATTGCTGCAGTGAGAGGCTGGGATGATAATGATGATTAATGGCATTAATAATAAAATATTATGTTGGTACGGAACCTTCGCATACGAGTCAACCCACACTTGGCCAGTTTTTTAAGTAACAAATTGACGGACAGACCGCGTTTATATATTACAGTCTAGGTAGTATAGCGGATGTCGTTTTTAATCGTGCGTCTAAATATAATGTTACTTGAGGTCAATGACCTCGAATGTAAACAAGTTTTAACTAAAGTATAGTCGCTTTATGACTTTATGTCGATTAGTAGGTTAGTTTAAAGATTAATTTTAACTAGTATAATTATTACTAAATTAAGGTTATGATTGTTTCCGTTCTATAAGTCAATTTTGTTTGTCTAATGTTGTCTGCGACTCTGTCTGCGAAAAAACTCATATTGTATCCCACGGGAACTACGCAGTTTTATTTATTTATTTATTTTTATTATGAGAGGGAGGCAAACTAGCAAGCGGGTCATCTGATGGAAAATGATCACCACCGCTCATAAATATCAACAACTCAAAGAAAGTCTGATTTGTTGCCGGCCTTTAAAAAGGGGACGGAATTGGGTAGGGACAGGGGGGGACGTATTTTATAGGTTAATCTAGGTTATAATTAAACCGTCTGTGTGCCAAATTTCGTCCGAATCCAAGATACTGTGGAAGCGAACCTGATAAGGCAACAATATCTCGCGTCTAATCGCACTAGACCCGCGTGAGAACTACAACCGCAAGCAGTTACTGTACTGCTCATTCACGGTTGCCTTTAGGCGCAAGCCACACAGAAGAGACGTGGGGCGGGGGCGCGTCGCAGTCCGCGTCATTTGTCCGCAGGCCGCGTCTCCGCCCCGTCTCTTCTGTCTGCTTTGGATCGCGACGCTTCTATACATTTAGTATGAAAACTGATTCAAAGGGGTACTCTGACATTTGATAGCACAGAGAACTGCGGTACTCTGAAGATGAGCTCCAGTTGAGTTCGAAACGCGTCAGTATAGTTTGGTGGTGGTGATAGTTAGGTTTGTGATTTGTGTTTGTCCATAAAGTGTGGAGGTGGAAGAACTGCCATGAACACACATTTTTTACATAAACGTACCTATCGTAAGGTCGCGGGTGAGCAAAGTAATTGTTTCAGATCATTAATACGAACCTCCGCAAAGTAACGCCTGATGCAATAAATTACTTAAATTATGTTTATTGAAAGACTAAATTGATAACCTCCTTTTTTTAATTAGATCAAAACTGATACTGGAGATTTCCAAATTGCTCCTTAAACTTAAATTTAAATTGGCATGCATCAAAAACTCCCTTGCCCCAGCCCTAGCTAAGAATGTGACCCATATGTGACCTCCGACATGCCGGGAGCACATAGCATAGCCCAGTCTACAGGGCAATTCTAGAGACAAACTCAGTAATAGACTATCGTATCGTAAACACATAAAGATGTATGCAACTTTAATACGAGATAATCAGATAGACTTGTTGTACCTCACAAAAGAACGGCTGTGTATGGCAAAAACACTTTTCACTTGTCAATAAAATTTTTGAATCAATTAGATGATGACATTAAAAGGAATCCTCTGAAGTTATTTAAGCAGAAACTCAAAGCATGGCTTGTGGGAAAAGCCTTCTACTCTGTTGCTGAATATTTTTCCTCTTTTGACCAATGACCATTATGTTATGATGTTATGTTATGTTTGAGCATTAAAAATTTTAATTCATCTTGCTTCTTAGTATGTAGTAAAATTTTGCATGCCAGATTTTGGTGAAATATGTGATCTCTATTCTGTGTTCCATCTTCTGTACCATATTTTAAGCAAAATAAATGATTTGTATTTGTATTTGTATTTGTAATTACGAATGTGGTAGTAGACGCCTCAAAATAATATTTCCAAGAAGCACAACTGACTCTCTTAAAGAACCGGTCAAGCGCGACTCGGGAACGTACACGAAGGTCTCTGAACCTCCGTACGTGTATACGTTTTAAAAATAGTTCCGTAAAACACCTTTGGCCTCATCTACACTTTTCATCAGGTGAGATAGTGGTCAGTCACGGGTCAGTTTTATATAAAAAAAAAAAAAATTAAAGATAGAGTTTAACCCTTAGCTGCATGATTTAATATTTACTGTCGAAAAAATATTAGAAAACACGTTTTTAAAAATGAGAAAAATATTTTTAGAAAATCAGGGTTTAATTTCAATTTTTATTTTATTTTTTAACGCTATGTATCATTTGTGATACTCCGTGCAAATTGTAGGTAAAATTGCATACTGCTTGCAAAATAGAATAAGGTAAATTATAGAGTCTTATAATAATGGTCTTATACCGTTAATAATTAGACAAATCACGAAATTAGCAAACTTTATATAAGAATTAATAAAATGGTTAAAAGACAGATGTTTTTACAGTGTAAAGGAATTCTTGGAATATAATAATAAATAATTGGTAAATATATTTGCATTGCCTGATAATGTGACTTATGAAAACGATTAATCAAATGAATTTATATTGTTGTAATTGTATATTATTAATTCTTTGACATGGTGATGTAATTATATTTTCACATTTAGTTTTAAGACGATAAATTTTTGCATGCTTGTAATAGCTAAGTGTGTGTACAATAATAAATTTTACTAACATCGATTTAATCCCACGCTTAATGCAAATAAATTCAATTTCAATTTCAATAAAACCATTTTACGATCAGATTTTTTTGGAAAAAATATCAAAAACCTATGGTATCATTCTAATACCATATGGATATAAGGGTTAAAACGACCACTGAAGTCACCGACATAGCCCGAAGAATCGCCAGACTCAAGTGGCAGTGGGCAGGGCACACCGCTCGTAGAACTGATGGCCGATGGGGCAAAAAGGTTCTCGAGTGGCACCCCCGGATCGGAAGACGCAGTGTCGATAGGCCTCAAACAAGATGGAGCAATGGTTAAGGTTGCGGGAACGCATTAGATGCGGATGGCGCAGGACCGATCTGTTTGGCGAGCCTATGTTCAGCAGTGGGTGATGTTGATGAGTTAAAAACGCTGAAAAAACACGTTTCTTGTATGACGACCCCCTGTGATTTTTAACTTTATTTTATTTCTAGAGTTTGTAGTTATAAGAGATAGTGAACAAAACTAATTACCTGTCAACTTAACCTCTTGTTTCATACAGCTATGTCCGCCCGACACCTTCCAACCGTTCTGCATAAACCAACATATTAGGAGATTCAGGGTCATCGTTATCCCTAAACGTTGACACGTTTTTAATTTTAACAGGGATTAAATTCAGGTACGGGCCATCACGGGTTTGGCAGCGGTAATTCAACCGTTTGGGTTGGGTTTGGTTTGAACTGCTATTCAGGAAGTTCAGGAACGCCAAAAATCGCTGGTTAACGAGAGGTTTGGGCTGAGTTTGGGATGGAGCCTTATTTGATTGTTTATTTATTTATTTATTTATTTACAAAGTGAATTAACAAGAAAATAAGGCTCATGCCAAGCTCAACCCATTCATATCCTCTCCCAAACGATTGAATTACCGCTACCAAACCCGTGAAGGTCCGTTTCTGAATTTAGCCCGAGGTAGGTTCTTGTGGTTGAGCCCTGTATAAGAATGGAATGGGAAAGGCAATGGAAATGAGAATATAAATGGGATTAAAATCGGGAACGGTATTAGCAACGGGAACCGGAATTAGAGCAGAATTGGGAATCAGAATGAGAACGGGAATAGAGATGAGAATGGCAATGGGATTTAGAACGGGAATGGAATTAATAACAGGAACGGGAACGGGAACGGAAATAAGAATGGGAAAGACAATAAGAATGGGATTGAGAATGGGAATGGGAATAAGATTGGGAATGAGAATAGGAATGGGAATAAGAACGGGAACGAGAATAGAAATAGGAATGGCAATGGGATTAAAAACGGGGACACGGAGAATGAGAATGGAAATGGCACTGGGAATGGAATGAGAATGGGAATGGGGATGAGATTAGGAATGAGAATGGGAATAAGAACAGGAACAGAAACGGGAAAAGGGTTTATTTTTAACACTGTGAATTACAATTCGCTACACTGAATTTGAATCGGCTTGGGAATACGTGTCGCACAAAGCTGTATGACAAACTATGGCACTACATAGTATGTATTACTTACGATTCTGCGTTAGTTTTAGACGCGCCAACCCTGTCGGGCAGCTAACAATTACTCCCAACAACTATGTGGAGACGCCCTTACGGTTTATCGTTGGGATTCGGCGGCCGTGCACTGGCGAGCAATATTATTGGACCACCATGACATTCAAAATATTTACCACGAGTTTTTACTTCATCATCATCCCAGCCTATATATGTCCCACTGCAGGGCACAGGCCTCCTCTCAGAATGAAAAGGTTTAGGCCGTAGTTCTCACGCGGGCCCATTGTGGATTGGGAACTTCACACACACCATGAATTTCTTCTCAGGCAGGGTGCAGCAGTGCAGGCGTCCTCAAGATGTTTTCCTTCACCGTAAAGCTCATGGTAAATTTAAAATATAATTTCGCACATAAATTCCGAAAAACTCAGAAGCGCGAGCCCGGATTCGAACCCACGACCCTCTGTTTGAGAGACAATAGAACAAATCACTAGGCCACCACGGCTTTTTTTTAGAGAGTTTTTACTTAGGTGAGGATAAAACTATTATGAAAATTGCACATAATAACAAAGCTGTTCAATGCTGTTTCCAAAATAAATAATAAATTTCTAATACGCCCTCATCATAATAATCATCATTCCAGCCTATATACGTCCCAATGCAGAGCACAGGCCTCCCCTCAGAATGAGAGGGTTTGGATCGTAGTTCCCACGCGGTCCAAGTGAAAGTCTAAAAGGACTTTTTGTAATTTTATTATAAAAACGTATGCAGCATCCCAGAAATGACTTTTTGATTTCAGCCAATCTGTTACATGGGACTTTAAGTTTCTTTGTGTTTCTAGCCTCGGGCTTATCATATATTTTGGAAAATTCGCATATTTATTCTTGCATATATATTATTATGTACCCCTTACACTGTCCTCCTGCACTCAGAGTAATTAATTAAACTTAGACAAGTCGCCGTGTTTGCCCCTCAAGCCCGGACACTGGATAAGACATACAGTGATTTCAATACAACTCTAACTTTGTGTGTTACAGGGAAAACTTTTTATCAAATACTCGCTAGAGATCGTCCGGAAGCGATAAGGCCACCTATTGTTTGTCTTCTGAATTGTCTCCAATGTACAGTCAGCAACCCCTGAAAATTGGAGATACTGTACTCGAATAAGAAGAAAAGAAGAAGAAAAGAGAAAAGAGAGGAGGAAAAGAGGAGGAGGAGGAGGAGGAGGAAGAGATCGCTTCGAAGCGATAAGGCCGCCCATTGCTTAACTTATTTATTTTTTTCATTTTCTTGTTTTTCTGTATTGTATTATTTGTGGTGTACAATAAAGAGTCATTGTATGGTATTTTACTGTATAAGTTGTCGATGATTAAGTCGTATACCAGAATGGTGACTACCACACACTCTCGGATGTTAGTCCGACTCGGCTGGGCAGCGTCCGGGAAGCTACTCAATATCTTGTCATCAAATATGCCGCTGTGTCTCAAGAGTCTTTGACCAGTGTGTGTTGCCAGTGATGACTTATGGCACTGATACTAGTGGTAGAGCCATGTTGTAGCTAGCCGCTGCATCACGAATGGGTCGGCTCGTCCGAGCCAGTAGGTACCATTCTCTCACAGAACACCGGCGTGAAGCAGTACTCCTGCTGCGTTTTGTACGGTCAGTGAGAGCGCCGGGGGCCCAATACCTCTCCCCCTCCCCCTCTCCTTTTTCAGAGGCCGGCAACAGATCGGTGACTCTCTTTGAGTTGTTGATATTTATGAGCGGTGGTGATCATTTTCCGCTTGCTCGTGGGAACTCATAATAAAAAAAGACGCTTGTTCAGGCAGTGGACGTCTTTCGGCTGAAATAATGGTGATGAGAAATGACATCTGACACATTACATGACACTAGTGTAACGATCAGACGCGAGTTCGTAATCTGCTACATAGAAGCTATGAAGGCTTTAGCAATCTTCTGCTAGACAATAGCCTTCTTTGCACGCGTAATTTATCCCAGGTCTGTATCCAGGTTCTGCCTGATGCTTCTGATTTCTGCGCTACATTTTGATTCAATAAAATCATTTAAAATTGCAACAGACGCATCAAATATATAGACAGAAACAGAGACATTTCTACGTTCTATACATCCGTTTTATGCTAAGTCGGGGTAGATTGTAACACATTACGCCCCACATTATGAATTAGTCGGTTAAGTTTTATTAATTATGTGTGGGGGTGACTTTAGCGAGTGTTCGTACTCGTAAAGGAGTTCACGCAAAGGGTTGTTACAAGTTTCGGTCAAATTATTAATTTCAGGAAATAGTTTGTAAATGTTAACTGCGAACATAGACTTAAGCGATGATTCTCCATTGTGCTACGTTATCTTATCATCATCAAAGTCAAAGTCAACATCAAAATTCTTTATTCAATTTAGGCATCAATTGACGCTCCTATGAACGTCGATGAAGCTACCACCGGTTCGAAAAAAATCCTGTTGAGAAGAATACGGCAAGAAAATCAACAAGGTATTTTTTTCCAACAGATCAACACTATCTTATTAATTTCAGCCGTACGAAGGAATTTTTCGCAGACGGACTCGCAGACAAAAGTTTGTTATTAATAACTAATGAAAATAGCATCGTTAGCTATCCTTGGATTCGCAGGTCATTAGATTCACCGGACAAATAGTTAGGTATTAGTTGGTATTAGGCACGATAGGTGACTGCACTCTCTGAATAGGGGACATTAGCGCCCTCAGTTCAAGCTGAGTAAGCTTTTCATTTGGATAGTTAATGATTAGCTTGGGAAATTATTTTAAATTTTTGTGATTTAAAGAAAGAAAAAGGAAAGAAAGAAAAATATTTTATTTACGATTACAAGAGTACCACCAAACAGTAGAAAACAACATTAATACACCTAATACTTAAACAAGTTTGTTATGGTAGTGACACCAATTGTCACCGAAAAAGGGTCTCCACTCAGCATGTGTTGCTACACAGTGAGTGCAGCAACGCTGGTTAAGCTGCGCTGGCTGGTTGGTTGGGTATTTAATAACTATAAATTCAAAAAAATTAAAACCCCCGACGGAATTTGGTCACACATATTTGGAAAATAAAGTAAATGCCCATTATGCGTCTAAGATCCCTTCTGCTAACAAAGGAGCTGATAACTTTGAAATGGCTGAACCTATTTTAATAAAACATGTCTAAGAACCATCGCCAAAAAACCTGCTTTCATATAAAAGAAACCGTATCCAAATCGGTTCACCCGTTAAAGAGCTATGATGCCACAGACAGACATACATTATAGAGACACACACAAATAACACTTCAAACTTATAACACTTATTTAAAATACAGGTGTTCGGTTTTCAACCTTGATAGGAAAATACACCTCTCTGTGTATTCCTTCAGAAATACTCTTCTGACCTGTCAAGGTGACAGTTCCATATCTATCGAGTTTCGGTCGGCACGCGCTGAGTTCTCCTGCGCATATTAAAATACCATAAGTACGGTTTTCGGGCTTTATCGGATATAACACATACAAACACACACCCATACACCAACTCAAAGGTGGATCGAGCTGAAGAGCGCCGTGGAAGCGAGCTGGGCGCAGCGAGAAGCGACGCAGTGAAAGCCAGGTACACTTTCTTCACATTATTACATACTAGGGGCGTTCAATAAAAAGTGAGAATGAGTATGTTATAAACAACTTTTACTAAATGTTATTTTATTTTTTGACATAGTCACCTTTTAGCATAATACACTTAGTATATCTTTATTCTAAACTTAAAATTCCATTTTTAAAAAAGGTCTCATCTTGAGTACTTAAAAAATCTTGTACTGCAGCGACTACCGCGTCGTCGTCTTCAAATTTCTGGCCTCTCAGGTATTGTTTCAATCTCGGAAATAGGTAGAAATCACTGGGAGCGAGATCTGGTGAATACGGAGGATGCTTAAGGATATCGAACCCAGCATCACGAATTGCAGCCATTGCAACGGCGGACTTGTGTGCCGGGGCATTGTCCTGGTGGAACAGCACAACTTTCGAGAGTTTACCTCGCCGTTTTTCGCGGATCTCATTGCGCAATGTTGCTATTTGTTTGGCGTATAAAGTGCCCGTAATAGTGGCTTCATGCTCGAAATACTCAATCATTAATACCCCTTTACCATCCCAAAAAACAGAGCCCATGACCTTACCGGCAGATGGGCTCACCTTGAATTTCTTCGGAGTTGGAGATGATGGCCTTTTCCATGTCATAGACTGCAGTTTCGTTTCAGGGTCGTAATGATGGAGCCATGTTTCGTTCATTGTTATAAATCGCGCCAAAAAAAGTTCCCGGTCTTGCTGCATCAGGTTCAAAGCTTCTTGACAAATCTCTAGTCTAGTTTGTTTTTGCGTGTCAGTAAGCATTCTTGGTACCCAACGCGCAGATACCTTTTTCATACCCAAGCGTTCATGTAAAATATTATGCACGCTCCCCGTTGAAATCTTTACATTTTTAGCAATAAAACGAACTGTGACACGACGATCCGCTAAAACTGAGTTTTCGACTTTTTTCACAATTTCTTCAGTTACTGCTGTAGTAGGGCGTCCGGAGCGGGGGTCGTCCATTGTCGATGTTCTTCCACGTCTAAATTCGGCGCACCAACGTGCGACTGTCGAATACGGAGGAGCATTAGACCCTAAAGTGTCCCGCAAATCCAAATTGACTTGGTCCGTAGAAAAATTTTTCAAATACAAGTATTTGATAACGGCGCGCAGTTCAATTTTCTCCATTTTCGCTAACGTACTCAATAGCATTGCAAAGAAATTACCGTATATTTTTTTAAACAAAAGACAGTTAGTTTTTTTTTTCATAGCAATCAGCTAGATAGACTAGCTTTACCGGCCATTATTTAATTTCGTAATATTAAAAGAGTTTGCATCTCATTCTCACTTTATATTGAACGCCCCTCGTATATGTATTTATGCCTAATCAACTCTGCCTAGCGCAGATCTATACAACAGGAATTACATGATTTGATTCCTCCATCTCCATTTCACCAACGGACATCCAGGCGGGGGGAGCGTCTTCATACTTATGTGGTTAGTATTCCAGTGGCCCGTACGAAGCGCTTCGCGTCATCCTTCCTAATGCGAACTGCTAAAGAATGGAATTCGCTCCCGTCGTCTGTATTTCCTGATAAATTCAACCTAGGTCTCTTCAAGGCTAGAGTGAATAGGCTGTTACTGAACCAGTGAGGTACACCTTTGGCCTCATCTACACTTTTCATCAGGTGAGATAGTGGTCAATCACGGGTCAGTTTTATGTAAAAAAAAAAAAAAAAAAAGTTAAAAATTAAAGGGGGTCGGTCGTCATACAAGAAACGTGTTTTTCTCAGCGTTCTTAACTATATTCTTATAATGACATTAATTAAATAAGGTAGTTCAAATTTTCACCGATTATGTATTACTGCAAACGTAGCGTGGGACGTCCGCAGACTCGGTGGAGCGATGATCTTCGCAAGGCGGCTGGCAAGAGCTGGATGAGAGTGGCCGAGGATCGTGCTCAGTGGCGTGCCATGGGAGAGGCCTATGTCCAGCAGTGGACGAACATAGGCTGATGATGATGATGATGATGTATTACTGTGTATGTACAAAAACAAATAATAAAAAAATAATTAAGTAAATTGTAAATCAGTCATTTCTCTGTAAATACAGTGCCGTTTGGAGGCTTTGTATATAGCTTAGTAATACCCTAATCAGCACGACCTATTCGTCTACGTCCAGAGGGTAGAAACACATTGCATAGGTCGAGTCGAGATAACAAAACACTGTATGTATAACCCACAGATGTCACAACAAACAGCGTTAACACAACATCAATATTGCGATCCGTCGCATTAATTCAGTATTATGACAACTGTGACATCTATTAGAATGCTTTGATGAATAGTTTTAACCTCCATGCGAAAGGGGAGGGATCAGGTTCAAGCGTTTCTGAGGTAAACCGTCTTGTGAGATTTGGAAACAGCCATCATCATCATACCTCCGACTGCAGGGTACAACAGGCCTGCTCTCATTGAATTTCTTCGCAGGTGTATGCAGGTATCCTCACGATTTTTTCCTTCAACGTAAAGCTCATGGTAAATTTAAAATGTTATCAAGATTGGTTTTTTGGAGTCTTTTTGTATTTTTTATCTTTTCAACTCCAAAATTGTTACTTTTACTGTTTTTAAAATGTGATTTCGCACGTAAATTCCGAAAAACTCAGACTTGCTAGCCGGGATTTTCGACCCTCTGCTTGAGAGGCCATAGGTCAAACCACTAGGCCACCAGGAATTTCTGCGGGATAGAGATCAGGAGGTAACCATAAAATTTATTTGTGTGGGACTAAGTCGCTAAGAAGCTAGTACAAGTAATACAAGTATAAGCGGTTAAACCTGATTTAACGGCTAAAATACAAACATTGACAAGCTAATCATTTAAAATCCGTGACCGTACATTGCTGTTAATTATTTTGAATTCATGGCCTAGCCGCCCAGCAATGTACAGCCACACAATGTTTCTCGCATCGTCTAAATGAGACTCAAGTGCGTGCATGAATGGTCATTCATACAGCCGATGACGCCATCATACTACGTGGGTCGAACGGGGTCGCCTGTCCGTTAAAGCGTAAGCCCATTCATAAAACCATCGATGTTACCGGTTTGCTATTCGCTAGTTTTGCTTCAAAAGAACACGTTTTAGTTTGAATATTGTTTTAAGAAACATTATTTTCATAGATAAACTAGCTGGTGCTCGCGGTTTCGCACCCCTGAATTTTTTGTCATAAAAACCTTAACCTAACAATAACGAACACAACGAAAAAGAAAATCCAATTTGATGCAGTGGTTCTCGAGTTTTGCGCATTTGGATATTTATTTTTATTTATAACTAGCAACAGCAACAGCCCGCGAATCCGTCCGTGAAGAATAGGGGCATAAAAAATATTCTACGACTTCTCAGACCTCACAAGACAGGGAAAAGAATTGTTAAAATCGGTCAAGCCGTTACGGAGGAGTTCGATAACAAACATATTATAATTAAACATTCAAGACTCGAGCACGAACATTCGTATTTTCTAACACAAATATCTGCCCCGACCAAGAATTTAACCCGGGACCTCAAGCTTCGTAGTCAGGTTCTCTAACAACTGGCTATCCGGTCGTCTAATATATCATTTTTTAAATATGTTCCAGGAAAACCTTTCCAATATAAATTCTAACCGAATAAAACCTTAAAAACATGCAAGAAACAAAATTTAATTGCCACAACTACACGCTCAAGGAAATTAGCTGGGATACGGGAAAAAGGGTTTTCCATGGAAAATAACGTACTAGATGGTTTTCTCAGGCTTTAAATATGTAATTTAGAATTTTATGAGCTAACGCGTCTCAAGCTCTAAATTATGTAGTATTTATCTCAAAGGGCTTATCTTTATGCTTTGTTAATTAACTCGTATATAAACTCACCGGCAAAAAATTTGGCCCACAGTCCACCTTACATACAAACGAGGCTACTTTGATGCCTTATTTCTACACCAGGGCAGTGTCCCGGTTGAGATCTGATGATGGATATCCAGAGCATTGGTAATGGTGGTCCAGAGTTTCTAACACACACAACTGATTCAACAACCAGTTTACACCACAGCGAGAGAATTTGTACAGCACTGAGATTTTCATTCATTTTACTGCCATTTTAGCTGTATTTCTAAATGTGTATAATTTCCGTGCAGATTCAATCAGGTGAGTTTCTTAGGAACTCTGAATGTCCTTTATCAATGCTCGGAGTAGCCATCATCAGATCACAGTCAAAGCACCACCTAGTGGAGAACCAATACATCAAAGTGACCTCGTTTGTATGAAAGGTGGACTGTGGGCCAAATTTTTTGCAGGTGAGTGTAGTTTATTTCGTTGGCTTGGTTACCTCGAGCGTATGGAGGATGATTGTATAGGTACAGTAAAGAGGGCCTACGAGGATAAAGAAAGAGGGCGTCTCATAGGTCGCCCCAGATATCGGGTAGATGTGGTGGAGGCGGATCTGTGCGAGCTTGAGGCTGGTGACTGGCGGGAGACGGCACAGGACCGGGGTCACTGGCGGATCGTTTTGGAGACCAAGACAAGACACACTTTGGGTTGTTGCGCTGCCAAGTTTCTTGCGGCGCATTCTTCTTGCCAATGATGGTCCTTACGAAAGCGCTGGTAGTTTTAAAAAAGTGACATGCGGCCTACTTGCAGAATAATCGTTTTGATTTTGATTTTGGAGGAGTAAGTAAAGTAACGTTTATTGAGGTTATAATGACATGGCATGTGTTGATTTCTTCAGAATTGGAGGACGGCAAATTTCCCGTGTTACCAACACATACGAGCCTCGTATACCTACCTATACTGCGGCTTCCAGCCTGTAGAGTGTAGATGTCATTCGAGAAACTTTTGGCCCAATCGACCATCAATTCTACGAGCGGTGCCCTGCCCACTGTTACTTGAGTCTGGCGATTCTTAGAGCCATACAACAAGTTGGAACGACAACGTGGTTAAGGTTGCAGAAACGCGTTCGATGCAGATGTCGGAGGACCGGTCTGTTTTGCGAACCTTGGGGGCAGCTTATGTTCAGCAGTGGACGTCTTTCGGCTGAAATTATATTAATGATGGCTTTAGCGCTTCCATGCAGCCTCTATGCGTGGTTCTTGCGGCTTGAAGCTGCTCTGTGGCGTCCATATATTAACGTGGGGTCGGCGGTCGTATAGGTGTTTTGTTACGGTCGTATTGTAGTCGTATTATAGTGTTTTAAGATTATGTTGGTGTTTTGTGGAGACTGAAGCGGGAATTTGGGCATTAGTTTGCTTGTAAATGTTTCGATTGTATTATAATCATGTATAAGTTGAATTTGTATGATACATACAACACGCTTGTATCCCAAAGGCGTAAGCAGAACATACAAGACTCTACATTCGTTTCGAGGCTACTTTTAGCAATATTGAAAGAAAGAAAGAATGATTTATTTTGATCAAAACCCAACACATCATCAACATCATCATTTCAGCTGAAAGACGTCCACTGCTGAACATAGTTCTCCCCCAAGGTTCGCCAAACAGATCGGTCCGTGCCATCCGCATCCAACGCGATCCCGCAACCTTAACCAGGTCGTCGCGCCATCATGTTGGAGGCCCACGGTCCGTGGAAGTTTACTTCACTTCTTGCCAAATGTCATAGTCCTTCCGTTCGAGGTGGGGAACTCTAAAAAAAAGTTTTGACATGTCGAAAGTGATATGTATGGTTGCGTGTATACAGACAGCAAATGTATGCAAACAGACATAATTACCTAACGACCGGACGACGTGGGCGCAGGTCAAGAGTCGCTCATTATGTTGTATGATCCGGTAGCCGAACTTTGAATGGCATCGAGAAGTGCGGAGGCAGGAGTCGGATGGAGAAAGTTTCTCGACATTGCGCAATTATGTTTGTGTACCAACAGTATAGGTATTAAACAAATTTCCAATGCGATGTAGCTAGAATTGAAATTTACCATGAGCTTTACGATGAAGAAAAACATCCTGAGGAAACCTGCACACAACTGCGAAGAAATTCACTTGGCCCTCTTCGGAATTACGGCCCAATATCTCTCATTTTGAGAATAAGCCTGTGCCCTGCAGTGCGACGTTTGTAGTCTGGAATGATGATGACGAAAACCCAAGCCCTAACACCTGATTCAAAATGAAAATCAAAATTTAATTTAAAAAAAGGTAACGTTTCACATACCATTCAAAATGAAAATTAGACTCCACACTTACACACATTTACTGGATTAAGAGTATTACCTACTTACAAGATTTTATTTCAGTAGCAATTGTCATCATCATCATCCCAGCCTATATACGTCCCACTGCAAGGCACAGAGGCCTCTTCTCAGAATTAGAGAGCTTGGGTCGTAGTTCCCACGATTGGGGACTTCCATACACCATTTAATTTCTTTAGAGGTGTGTGCAGGTTTCCTCACGATATTTTCCTTCACTGTGAAGCTCATGGTAAATTACAAATTTTATTTCGCACGTAAATTCTGAAAAATTTAGAGGCACGAGCCTGGGCTAGAACCGACGACCCTCAGCTTGAGAGGCCATAGGTCAAACCACTAGGCCACCACAGCACCTTTTTTTTGTAATCTGTAGGTGGACAAGTTTCTACGTATGATTAAATTTAATTATTTTACATCGAAAAGAACTTTAATATGAAAGTTTAAAACAATATGAATATTGATAGATATGCGTGGGAAGCATATCTAAAATCAAGTAAAACCAGTTGCCGTGTTTAACGGAAAGTATAACCATAAAATGTAAACTATGCTAGCATTTTTGCTAAATGTTAATTTTATGGGTTAACTCGATCTTGATTAGAATACTTATAGAACAACAGACGTGGATGGGGATTTGTGAATGAAACGATAAGAACAAAAAATATTACACGACACAATAATATCTTAGTTTTAATTAAAACTTTAATTAAAAGTAAAATAAAAGTAAGTAAATTAAAAGTAGGAATAATATTTTTTTTCTTTATTATGAGAAGGAGGCAAACGAGCAAGCGGGTCATCTGATGGAAAATGATCACCACCGCCCATAAATATCAACAACTCAAAGAGAGACACCATTTGTTGCTGGCCTTTAAAGGAAGTAAGTGTAAACCTTTTCCTTGAAAGCCCATCATAGTTGTCTGGAAACACTGCTGCCAGAAGCTGGTTCCACAGCTTCACCGTACGTGGCAGGAAGTGCCGACGAAAACGTACAATGGTAGACTGCCATTCATCGGATACATAAATGGTTCCCTCCGCGGCATGGGCCCGAAGATACTGGCAGCATTACCTCGCTGTAAAGCAATGCATCAGCAATAATTTGTGCGATAAAGCTGCCAGCTCTTCGGTCCCTAGTCGTTGCAAGTTCATTATAAAAAAAAACAAAAACCAGCCAAGAGCGTGTCGGACACGCCCAAGGTAGGGTTCCGTAGCCATTACGAAAAAATCAAGTAAAATTTTTCTAAGGATTTCGTATGTGTACGGAATCATCCAAGTATAGGTATGTTTTATACCTTAGGCTACTATTTACTCTTAAACTACAAATAATTTCCAAGCAATCTTAGCCGCTATAATTTTCCTAGTAAATTTGATACATTTACTACCATTCTGAATTTTTTCAAATTTTTCACCCAACAGTTTAGATTTTAGAGGGGGGGGGACGGCCGATTTTAATGAAAATTTTCACTTTAAAGTTGAATATTTTGCAAACAGATCACTGAATAGAAAAATCATGTTAGCAACCCCACAATGGTTTTAAAAGACCTATCCAACGATACCCCACACTATAGGGTTAGCCGAGAAAAAAAAATCACCCCCACTTTACGTTTATGGGAGGTACCCTAAAAAAATTTTTTTTACTTTTTTTATTCAATCACTTTATCGGCGTGACTGATATGTATATTCATGCCAAATTACAGCTTTCTAGTACTAACAGTCTCTGAGCTTAGCCGCGGACAGACAGACAGACAGACAGACGGACAGACATGGCGAAACTATAAGAGTTCCTAGTTGACTACGGAACCCTAAAAAATAGCGCTGGGGATCCACGGATCAAAGGTTACAGCCACGAATGGAACAAAGCAACGATAACTACATAGTAATCTTAAATATCGTCATCGTTTTTAACTGTAGATCAGAAGGGGAAATGCATTGTTGACGGGCAATGTGTAAAATTTTAAAACAAAACATTGCTGAGCGCTGAACAGGGGCTAAATTCAGGAACGGCCCAACACGGTTTGCGAGCGGTAATTCGATCGTTTGCGAGAAGATATGGATGAACTGCTATTCACGAGCGAGAGGTTTGGGCTGAGATTGGGATGAGTCTAATTTATTTATTTATTTATTCATTTATTTATTTACAAAGCGAATTAACAGGAAAATAAGGCTCATTCCAAGCTCAGCCCATTCCTATCCTCTTGCAAACGATTGAATTACCGCTCGAAAACCGTGTTGGGCCGTTCTTGAATTAAGCCCCTGAATGCTGCAGCAATTTTGCATACTAATACCATTGTTGTCTAGTTAACAACTGTTTAAAACGTTGAAAACACCAGTATAAAATTTTATGCATCAAATTAAAAAGTTTTTGTTAAAAAACATATTTATTTTGCAAGTGTATTTTTTGCTGGCTGCACTTTTTGCAACTGGTTACCAAAGTACTAGTCGAGACAAATCAAATGAGACCAATATTTCGCCTGCTCCTTTCTTCCACGGGTCGACCAGGAGTAGGCGGGGTCTCCACCCTTACGTTGTCAGTATTCCCAAATTCCGCACAAAGCGTTTTCGCTCTTCCTTCATCAACCGCACAGCTAAGGAGTGGAATTCCCTGCCTGCGACTGTGTTCCCTGAACACTACAATTGGGCCGCTTTCAAGTCTAGGGTGAATGAGCATTTACTGGGCAAGCGTGCTCCATCGTAGGCCTCATCTTCGCTTTCCATCAGGCGTGATTGTGGCCAAACGCAAGCCTATATTGTATAAAAAAAAACCTCGATAGGATTATGTCGTTTTATACCGGAGTTCCTATAGCCACCATCCAGCTCTACCATCAGATCAGCTCCATGACATAATAATGTACCTGAAATGTGTTTTAACAGATTCATTTTTAATTATTGTGACTTTGGAAGACTATCTCAAATATTATAATTTTTTTTCTTTTTTTTTTTCTTTTTTGACGGTGGAAGCATTCTACACTTCCACTGAACATAGATATAGTTAGTTAAGATGTAGGTATAGTTTTAGTTTTTTTTTTTTTAACTAAGGGACCCAATACATTCCTGTATTGTTTTTTTATATAATTATTATTATTTTTTATTTAATTCTATATTTGTATGATTTTTTAGTTTGTAGGTAATTTATTATATTTTAATTTGAAAAGATGACTTCCTGCCAAGTTTCTTGCGGCGCATTCTTCTTGGCAATGATGGTCCTTACGAAAGCGCTGGTAGTTTAAAAAAAGTGACATGTAAAAGAGCCCTTTGCGGCCTATTTGCAGAATAAACGTTTTGATTTTTTTTTTGATGCGGATGGCGTGGGCCGATCTGTTTGGCGAGCCTCCCCGGCCTATGTTCAGCAGTGGACGTCTTTTTGCTGAAATGATGATGATGTGCCATAATTTGTTTTGGAAGCACTGTCGAAAAGTTATCATCTAATGTAGAGCCAAGCTTCTAACTCTACACGCCCTAACTTCACAAATTACTCTATAGAATCAGGCGTTACTTTGCGGAGGTCCATATTAATGAACTGAAACAATTACTTTGCTCACTCGTATCCGTAATCGGGTGAGCAAAGTACTTGTTTGAGTTCATTCACAAATTACACCTTAGCCAAAATACTCCCATACAACAAAAGTGATTTTTTTGCCGTTTTTATAGATATGGTACGCAACCCTTCGTGCGTGAGTCCGACTCGCACTTGGCCGGTTTTTATTTCTAACACGGACCAAGCTAGCTATAATGGATAATTCTTGATGTCTTCCTTTTTAACTCGAATTTCTTAATCTACCCCGGATGTTTTATAATTATAATACAGTCAAATTCTCCGAAAATATTTTATAACTTTACTATATGCGACCACCCATATTGTTTATATTTAATATTTTTATCACACGTCAGTTCACTGGATAGTTCTGAGACAAACATACAACATGTGGGATTGTTTGTTGATACAGATTTTCGGAGGGTAGTTTTTTTACTGTTTAAAAATGTATCCATGATTTTATAAAGATATAACAGGTGTGTTTAAAAGGTCTGTTTGTAAACAAAGAATTCGTTCAACTTATTATTTCAATTTTATCATTATGCTTAATAATTGCTACTTCATCAAACGTTTTGACATTAATAACATTGTGAATTTGCTCCGTAATAACCAGACAGGAATTTAGGGGGCAAAATTCAATGACAGATAGTGCGTTGTTTTATCGATAAACTCAACTATCGACGCTTTTCCCATATGGTAGTGATCGCCCTAAGCTTTGTTTGAAGTTTGTATTCTTTTGTAAGTCTTATTTCGGAGACAAATATAATAAAGTTCACACAAAGCATATTTTAAATAATAACTGGGTAATGAGTACCATTGCACTATAAAATATTTACAATAATCCCGTAAGGTCCAATTCGCTAAATTTAATACATTATGTCAAAGCAAACGTCAAATTGTCTTAATTGACAATAAGTTTCAAATTATGATACCTAGTCAAAATTTGACGTGGGCTTTACGAGGATAAAGAAGAAAAGCGGATCCTGCTGTTTGACCAAATTTATTTTGGTCAATTGTTTAATTTGGCAAATGTTTCATTTCCCAAATGTTTATTTTTTCTGAAACTGTAAACTATTCAGGATGTATTTCAGACTATTCTGTAGGTTAGGTTAGGTTTGTTTTATAACAATCCTGAAAGTTTACAGTTTCAAAAAAATAAACATCTGGGAAATTAAACATTTGACGAAAAATAATTTGGTAAAACGGCAGAGACCGGAAGAAGAGAATTGATTTATGTGTACCAAAAACTACTATGAAATTGAAAACTTATTCCAAAACGTTTAAAACACTGACACTGACCGGAGCCACTTTCTGAACAATAGTTATTTTATTTATATACACCAACACACACACACACACACACACACACACACACACACACACACACACACACACACACACACACACACACACACACACACACACACACACACACACACACCCACACACACACACACACACACACACACACACACACGCACACGCACACGCACATAAATTCGATTGCATGTTAGTCTAAGTTATATTTTTGATGCTCGATTTTATTTTAAATTTTTATTTTTCTTTTCTGTTTGAGTTTGCTATAATATAGTAATTGTAATGTTATTAATTAATTAATTGGTACAAATTGTAATAACTCTAACTGTAATAATGGAAGAAAGGTGCCTCTTAATACAGGTATTTCATACTTAAAAAGAGGTGCCAACCACTATCAACATTCTGTACTTTTGATACCATTAAACGATTTTGATTTTTTTTTATTTTTTTTTTGATGTGTTGAGTTATGTGTTTAATTTTTATACGTCCTATAATAGTACATTACTGCAGCGGCCGCGAAATAGGGGATTGCCGGCCGAGTAGTTATAGATGGCCGAGTGTTAACGAGGCCATCTAGAGTTACGAGGCCGGCAATCCTTGTTCGTGGCCAAGGCTTGTATAGAGTTTTTCTCAAACATACATCATCATCATCATCACCACCACCACCATCATCATCACCATCACCTTCATCATCGTCATCACCATCACCATCATCATCACCATCACCCACTATCACCCACCATCACCATCATCATCATCACCATCATCATCATCATCACCATCATCATCATCATCATCATCATCATCATAAAATCATCGTCATCATCATTATCATCATCATCATCACATCATCACCATCATCATCATCATCACACCATCACCATCATCATCATCATCTTACCTTAAATAAGCGTAGTGGCAGAATGTCATAATGAACCAAAACGCAAATATTGCTTATAGTTTTTTTTAAAGGCTAAATGCTATGATGCCATAGACCTATAAACGTCATGGTATGAAACAACAGACCAGCAATGTTGTATGAAATTCCATTATTGACCTCTCGTCTAGCCGCACCTGCATTGTGACACTTCGTGGCGTATTATAAGGAACATAACGTCAATATTTCATAGCATGTTTGAGAAAAATTATATTGTTACAGTAAAAAAACTTGGAGCGATCAGTAGTATATGGGTAAAGCATCGATAAAATCTCCCTAAATCCCTGTCATTAAATTTTGCCCCCTAAATTCCTATGTCTAGTAATAACATTAAATTAAATTAAATTAAGAACACAGTCTTGTATATTTACATTTTTAACATTATCATATCACTGGTAAATTTTGTAAGTAAACAGTTCCATAAAATAACAACTGGCCGCTTTCAAATTCAAACCACCCCTGAACAATGATTTAATTTCTAATAAGGAACTCAATCATGTTCTATATTTAAACACAGCCAGAGAGAACATTTACCCACGTTCGTTTTAATTCTGTTTTCAATTTTAGCGAATGCATCCAATAAATCTAAACTGGTTCTCTGTGCCCATAAACGCAAGCTAACTTTGTATTTTAATAACACACCCCAATCACAGGAAAAACAACTTTAAAGTAACTGCTTAAGGTAGTAGAGAACTGTATGAGTATTGTGGGGAATTAATATCACAGAGTCTAAAAATGCAACCGGCCAGTATTCCCACGAAAGTATAAAAAGATTAAAAAGTATCAAAGACATTCTGTTGCCAGTTTTTATTTTTTAAGGATATGACTGTGTTTGAGCGGTACTATGCTTTTTAGTTTTGTGTTTTTAAATTTCATATTTTGATTGGATTATTTTAGTGTGAAAACTTTGAGATAAAAGTAACGACTTATTTTTTATTCCTTAGTACAATTGTCTGAGTGTGTATGTAATTAGAACCGAACGTTACAATTATGGCAAGTCATAAAGCTTTATTTTATTAAAATAATAGTTATTTACTTAATAATTTCCTAGCGAAACAAAAAAATCAAAATTATTGTAGTGCATTTCTAAAAATTTAAACGTAGTGCAGCATTTGCAATCTCGCAGTTAAATTCTACTCAGATGAAAAATATTAAGGTCAACTTTTTTGCGTTGTTTACTCTGTCCCCGGTTGTCGAAGTGACATCTTCACAATATTTCATAGAAAAATGCTTAGGTTGTCCAGGAGACAAAATTTGTGCAACCATAACAACGAGCGTAGAAAAAAAATATTCACTAATTTTTTTCTTTTAACGAGGCTTTTCTTAGAAGTGAAATATTACTAGATGGCGTTAGTACCGTGAGGTCTGTTTGAGCTTACAATCTTGTTACGATTGGGTCATTTAGTTAAAAGGGTGAATCACCTTTCCATACCAGCCACAGGTAAACACTGTAGAGAGAGACAATTGAACCATTGAAGGTTTTCTGCCAGGTGTAATATCGCTACATGGCGTTAGTATCGCAAGGTCTATTTGGTTATCTTGGTTACGATTGCCTCATTTAGTTATAATCCAATCCCAAACATGACTCAAATGTTATCGGTCACGATTCTAGCGCCAACTAGCTTGTCACAAAAAGGCACTACTAGGTTTCTACTTAAACAAAATATCTGTCGAAGTTAAATTGGAAACTAAAAATTAAAACTAGATTAAAATTAAATAAAATAAACTAAAACTAAAGTAATTCTAAAAATGGCCCCTGCGGCTTGTTACCGAAGACGCTGGCAGCATTTTCCTCGCTGCATTGTAAGACTGATGCGTTGAGTGAGGAAGCTGCCAGCTCGTCGGTCTCCTGTGGTATCTCGGAGTCTATTTGACAAGTCTTTGAAGAGACGCCCCCGGACGAAGGGTATCGACGCCGAAAGGTACAAAATTATATTTTTTCTACTAATTTTTGTGATAAATTAAAGTGATACTATCTCAGGATAAACAAACGAAATAAATAGAGACAGCATCACAGACGAATATCACAAAAACACCCAACTTATTAGAGAATCGTATAACAAGCCCTAAAAACAAAAACTACATCTAAATTCAAAACTCAAACAATCCGTTAATCAGAACTAAACATCGAAGCAAACCCACCAACTTACATTTGCCGTTCCCAAAACCGGCCCTAACATAAATCCCTTAAAACTTAAACCGGAAGCTTTCAAACCAGCCGCAAAGATAACTTGGTAACACGCTCCACGCACGCGACTGCCCTTTCGGTTAGTAACTCCCGTTTACATTCGTATTTTAAACAAACTTATCGCAATCACCAACAAAATCAGTTTTGTTATAAATTTGTAGGCTACTCTCATTTTTCACAAAGCAAATGTTAAGTTTGTCGTTGTCTTCGGATGTCTTCGGGTAGCGTCGGCTCGCGCTCGGCACGCGACTGGAGATATCGGGAGAGCTCGGGATAACTTCGGCTACTCTCGGTTCTCGGTTGGCTCTTGACCTACGTTCGTGCTTCAAATTGGACCGTTTCAAACTTGTTTCGATTTCAATGGAAGGCATCGCATAATTTGTTATTCTTCTGAAGTCTGTTTTTTTCAAAATTTTAAAAGTCACTTAATTTACATGCACACATTATATTTGTAGTTATTACACACATATACATCACCATCATCATCCCTGCCTATATACGCCCCACTACAGGGCACAGGCCTCCTCTCAACTTCACACACACCATTGAATATCTTCGCAGGTGTATGCAGGTTTCCTCATGCTTTCCTTCACTGTAAAGCTCATGATAAATTTAAAATGTAATTTCTCACATAAATTCCGAAAACTCAGAGTGCAAGCCGGGATTTGAACCCACGACCCTCTGCTTGAGAGGCCATTGGTCAAACCGCTTGGCCACCACAGCTTATTTATTATTTTACACGAAACATATGATTTAACACAATATAACTAATTGATTCACACGTCCCGAGATCTAAACTCGTGACCTCACAAACTTCCGACCGCTCAAAGGCTAATTTAACCGACTTGGAAATTACTAGTTCCCTGTTTGGTTGCTAGTTGCTAACTTGTAATTAAATAAGCGTAGGTTAGGGGTTGCCATGGTAACGGTAATTAAGTAATTTAATCTTAAATTGGGCCATATCAATCGATTACGGGCGTTTTGTGACGGTAAAATTATCTGGCTATTGGTATGACGAGACACAAGTTCGATAATTTAAATTTCTATACTAGAGAAAAAATCCAAATGCGTGAAAACATTTTCTTATTTACCCCCAAAAGTATAGTAGCTATAGTCCGACAAGCTTGTGCGCGGCGCTCGGCGGAACCCTGTCGCAGGGAGCCTCTGCTGTCCTTAACAAGATTGTTTTTAATAAGTGCGGCAAACGCTGACTGCGACAAGGTTCCGCGGAGAGCCGCGCACGAGCTTGTCGGACTGTATAGTGACATGGCCGTTCAAACCACCATATTAATTTTGTCACTAGCTCCTTTTTATGGTTGCAAGATGTTGTTTTTAGGCTTAAGTACCATGTCACTCCGTACTTGAACGCTGCTGATTTGCTTAAGATGCACAATCGCAGGCACTTGCATCTTGCAACCCTTTTCTTCGGTGTAGCGCGGCACAAGACGCCTTCGTACCTTTTTGAAAAAATCACATGGTCGAAAAGTGTGCGCAGATTTTAGGCTATTGTTCCGCCGCACCGGACGGTGGCGTTTCGAGGCAGTTTCAGGTTTGCGGCGTCTAAGTGCCGGAATGACATCCCCCCTCCCATCCTAGGAGTGACTAGCAGGTACACCTTTGGGCGAAAGCTTAAAGGCTATTTGTTGTCATTTCAGAAAACTTAATTCCTTTCCTTTCCAGCACTATTTCACAAAACTTCTTTGATTTTTCTTTGTCTCGGTTATTTCACTTCTTGTTTTAATCCGCGCAGAGTTGTATACTTGGCAAGTGAGTTATATTATAGTATAGTAATTTATGATTAAGTAATTTTGTTAAAATTATTCGTTTTTATGATCTACAAGTTATCCATTTACGCATGTAGTTTATGTAGTTCATCGCTTATTTATAAGTGTACATTTTATCTATCTGTGTGGCGTTCCGGGTATTACCGACGGTACTGGCTGAAAATCAGCGCTGGGGTGTTATAAACGCCTCAGCATTATTCTGAGCCAGTGTCCAATTTGCAACCGCAATGACACACTCTATTTTTAGCCTTTGTATTGTCCTTTTTGTTAAAATATTTATGTGTCTTGTGTTGTTGTAAATAAATGTATTTTCTTTCTTTCTTTCTTTCTATATTTATATTGCATGCCAGGACCTGGCGGTTGTGATGATCAGAAATTTTGTATTTTAAGATCTTTGTGCCTACTCACTTCCTTGCAATAAACGATTTGAATTTGAATTTGAATTTGAAGATAAACATATACCTACTCCATGTCGATATTTATGTTACAACACACGCGTTAATACACATCCTCACACACGCACCACACACACACATACATTTAGGATAAATATTAATGTACTAGCTGTTGCTCGCAACTCCGTCTGCTAATTATTATAAACGTGAAAGTTTGTATGGCTGAATGTATAAATGTTTGTTACTCTTTTACGCCAAAATGGTTTGACTGATTCTAATGAAATTTGGCACACAGATAGTTTATAACTTGGATTAACATGTATGTTATTTTATATCTCGAAAAATTGCATAGGTCCCGCGGGAAAGCGATGAACGAATTCTCTGCAGACAGAGTCGCGGGGAACAGCTAGTTAAGATAAGGAAAGATAAGATAAGAAAAACATTATTTTTTCACAACACAAGGCACACACAAAAAAAAATGCAATCAAGTGAAACAATACTTAGAACTAAAATTATCAAAGCGTTAGAAACATAATCAACAAGAACAAAAGAAACACGAGCAGAATAAAAATATAAATAAAACAACAATTTTGCTGTATGCAACCAAACTGTATGGATGCCATGTGTCGTGATAAGAAAGGTGCTGACTCGGCATAAAGCTGCGGAAGCCGCAGCGCTGATATTCTGCCAGCACCAACTGAGCCAGACCTGTGGAACACGTATAAGGAGACGACACAGAGTACGGTAACGTAAAACTAAAGTGTGGATGATGTACATTAATTGTGTAAAAGGAATAAAGATAAAAAGAAAGAATAGGCGCACTATAAATACCTATGACAGGTATCCCAGACATCTAATAATAAACAAAGAAGAAAGTTACATAATAATCAATGAAAAAAAGGATCTAATCTAGGTGGAAAGTAGGGTACAATGTAAAAATAAATAAAAATAATACATTCAAATATATTCAATGCAGATGAAATGAAATATAGGTAATAAGATAAGATATAATGAAATATAATATAATGAGGGCAGGTATTAGACACAGTTTTTTTCCAAGTTTAATAAGTGACAACGAAATTTAATTTTGAAAGAAGCCTTAGAATTAAGATTACGAAGTGGGGGGGGGGGGGATATTATTCCAGCATTTAGTTGTTATGTTTAGATGAAATTAAGGGATACATCCCACTTCCAGTTTGAACTCGCCACTCGTTTTGTCACGTCTGCGACTTTGCTTTGATCTCGAAGCCGTTTGTTTGTTTTGCGGTCCATCAGCGACACTCCTACCAGCTTCCTCTCCACTGCCCTCTGGGGTGCAATCGATAGATCACGTTTTTTTCGTGAATACCCAAGTTTCAGCCCCATAAGTAAGCACCGGCAGGATGCACTGATCAAATATCCTGGCTTCTTGTTCCGCAGAAATTTTCATCTTAAAAGCAAAGTCCAGTTTCGAGTATGCGTATGAGTTTAAAGTGGAAGTGGGCTGGTCATGTGTCCCGGAGTGAAGGGTCATGGTGCAAGCGGCTCCTAGAGTGGAAGCCATGGGGGGAAAAGCGACCACAGGGTAGACCGCAAATGCGGTGGAAAGACGATGTAAAAAAGGTTGCTGGTTCAAATTGGATCCAAAAAACTTAATTAAACGAGTGGAAAGAATTGAAGGAGACCTACACCGAGATGGTTGAAAAGGGCTAAAGAAGAAGAAGGGATACAGCTCGATATTCATCATACAGGCGGCTGACGCCACCGGGATTTGAACCTGAAACCTTTAGCTTCATAGTCAGAGTCATTAACCCATAATCTATCGGGTCATATTGATAAAATATCGATATTGTCGGGTCGATATTATCGAACATTTGTTACATCCCTACACCTTGTGGGCTAAATGTCTGTCGATATGTCGACTCCTACGCAGACCGGTTCGCTATTATGTTCGCTATTGTGCCTGATTGAATTGAACCGTTACACTAGCTTAAATTAAAGTTAACTATACTGGAGTGTAAGTTTTGAAGGTTTAGACGGAGGTTAAATTTATATTTCAAATCTTAGCAAGGTGGTCATTAAGGTTGTAGTTACTGAATTATAGTATAATAGTACATTACTGCAGATGCCGCAAAATAGCGGATTGCTGGCCGAGTAGTTATAGATGGCTGAGTGTGAACGAGGTCATCTAGATATACGAGGCCGACAATCCCTGTTCGCGGCAGAGGCTTATTTTAAAATTGGGCATGGTCAGCGCGCAATGATTATTTCAGTACCACAAAAGCCTTGATTTGTAAAACGCCACCGCGCCTCATTAGCTAAAACCCCCATTTACAGACATTTGGCATCTAATCGTAACCATATTGGTTTAACGGGGTCATAAAATGCAAATTTAGGGTGTCGCCACACGCGCGGGCCGATCGCAAATGAATACAAATGCTATCCAAATATCATTATACATTTTGTAGGTCCGGCTCGTTTGGAACAAGAGCACTGAATGTCTGTAATGTCCAAAATATATTTGTATAGAATAGAACTGGATGTGATGCGTCGTAGTGCGTGCGCGCAACATTCTTGTGCGCACACAGCCACCCGAATCTACGATTTTTTCGATGCGAGGCAGAAACTTGACAGTGGCGCCATTCTTTCCAGTGTTTTCGAAGCGGGGCAGAAACTTGATATTGGCGCCCCTTTTTCCAGTGTTTTCGAACTATTGCAGAAACTTGATAGTGGCGCCATTCTTTTCAGCGTTTCCGAACCGGGGCAGAAACTTAATAGCGGCGGCCCTTTTTCTAGCGTTTTCGCAGTGGGGCAAAAACTTGATAGCAGCGGCACTCTTTCCAGCGTTTTCGGACCGGGCCAGAAACTTGACAGTGGCGGCGCTCTTTCCAGTGTTTTCGAAGAGGAACAGAAACTTGATCGTGGTGGCCCTCTTTCCAGTGTTTTCGAAACGGGACAGAAACTTGATAGTGGCTCACTCTTTCCAGCGTTTTCAAGCCGGGGCAGATGCTTGATAGTGGCACCCCTTTCTTTAGCGTTTTAGAACCAAAGCATAGACTTGACAATGGCGCCCCTTTCGCCAGCGTTTTCGAATCGGGATGGAAACTTTAATAGTTGGCTTATAAATATAATATAAATAAATATAAATATCACGGGACAATTCATACCAATTGACCTAGTCCCAAAGTAAGCTAAACATAGCTTGTGTTATGGGTACAAGGCAACGGATAAACATACTTATATAGATAGATACATACCTAAATACATATTAAACACCCAAGACCCGAGAACAAATATTCGTATTATTCATACAAATATCTGCCCCGACGCGGGAATCGAACCCGGGACCTCAAGCTTCGTAGTCAGGTTCTCTACCTACTAGGCCATCTGGTAGTCTGGTGGTCTTCTGGTAGTTGATTATTAGGTAGGTAGTAGTAGATGGAACTAATTATCTTAAATCTATTGCAAGGAGGCCCAACGTTATCTTGATGTTTGGCGACGCAAGAGGGCTACTACATAATTAGAAATTGAAGTACGTATTGTGCCGTCCCTTTCAATCTTCTATTAAATACTATAAGCGTAAACCAAATGGCACGATACAAAGATCGAATTTCGTAGTATACGCCCTGAGACTTCTATCGGGTGTTGAGAAAGAAACATCAGATTTTCAACAAAAAAACAACCTCAAAATCGTACTCACCGCAATTTGCCAAGATAAAGCGTCTAGTTACAATTTAATAAGCGAAAACTGAGAAACGGTGTGTGGAAGCGATTAACGGAGGTTTAACGCTGTTTTAACTGACACGTGCTCGCCATTATGCAACCTGGAACAGGTAAATGGATGCTTACGGCTTGGTTATGGCAAAAACTTCTAATGCCAGTTAGTTGATATTCACTAACCTTGCATGACTTGCTGATTTCTGCTCGAACCCAGTCATCATTATCATATCAGCCAAAGACATCCACTGTAGGACAAAGGCTACCCCTAAAGAGTTCCACAACGATCAAGATAGCCAGTTTATTTTGTTGGTTAGGTTCGCGGTTGCCCCATTGGCCGTCAGTTCTACGAGTGATATGCCTTACCAACTGCCACTTAGGTCTGGCAATACTCCTCTGTCAGTTGGCGTTCATTGCGGTTGCGGAGGTACTCCCTGCTGTTCAACTGTAGCGACAACTTCCAACTTTCATCCATCGGACTTCAGTCCCCAGGCATAACATCCGCCTGGAGAGAGATCTCTGTATTACAACCTACCCCCAAACAACAATGGACGCCTTCCAGCTGATGGTGATGATGATGATGAATCAGACTCTGCACATATCTGCTACGATTCTATAAAAGCGCACCCTTGTTCAATATAATATTAACGACCGCTTTAGCCTAGTTGGCAGTGACCCTGCCTACGAAGCAAGAGGTCCTGGGTTCAAATCCCGGTAAGGGCATTTATTTGTGTGATGAGCACGAATATTTGTTCCTGAGTTATGGATGTTTTCTATGTATTTAAGTATTTATTTATCTATATAAGTATGTTTATCCGTTGCTTAGTACCCATAACACAAGCTTTGCTAAGCTTACTTTGGGACTAGGTCAATTGGTGTGAATTGTCCAAAAAAAAAAAAAAAAAAAAAAAAAAAAAAATATGTAAGAACACAAGAATGCATGGCTTGCGTTACGTGATACGTTACGTGGCTTCGTGCACTCCAGAGATCCTGCTTTCCTCCAGTCCCACTGTCAATACGTTTGTGAGAAATAAATAGACGTATCGTAATCGTTTATATATTTATATGCCAACAACTTTGGACTGGCGCTTGCAGGCTTATCAGTAACTACAGATATACTTAGATAGATATACCAACCATAGTAGTTAAAAAGATGTTATAGTACTATCACAGAAGTTTTTACATTGCCATCCATCATAATCATTTTCAGATGTAAAACGTCCACAACTAAACAAACATAGGCCTTACCGAGGTTCGCCAAACAGACTGGTCCAGCGCTATCAGCATTCCGCATCCAACGCGTTTCCTCAACCTTAACCAGGTCGTCGTTCCATCTCGTTGGAGGCCTACCTACACTGCGTCTTCCGGTGGACGCCACTCGAGAACCTTTGGCCCCATCCATATCTGCTTCTAAATGTGCACTGCTCTAGGACTATAATGCCAACAAATTAAAATTTAACGTTATTCAATAAACAGGTTGTGATAATAGTTTGAAATACTGTCTAAGGCCCATAGCCCATAAACATCTCATTGTGCTAAACCTAACGAGTAGACACCGGGCTAAGCCGGGCAAGCTGCCGCTCTAAATCACCCTGTACAGTCCGCAAATTAGGCCGCAAGGACATAATAATACAGCCTGTATACGTTGGACGTGATGTGAGGGAGTTGGTAATTTTGGTTTAGCGAGGTGAGAATTTAATAAGAAGCGTTAAAATTTGAATAAAAATAGCGGAGAAAATACGTAGTGGTTATTCATACAATGAGGGTTTTCTATGAGAGGCTATTTGGCGCTAGTATCGTCAGGTCCGTTTGACAACTTTGACATTCGTTGTATGGGTGTAACGCCAAATAGACCTTACGATACTAACGCCATCTAGCGATATTCCACCTGTCAGAAAACCCTCATTGACATGCTCTCATAATTTTTAGGGAAACTCAACGTACTTTTCACCAGAATGTCGTAGGAGGGTTATGTTTTTCGGCGTAGCTATATATAGTGTATACGCCCTGCAGCCTGAACGGCTCAATGGATTTTGAAGTGTGAGGTGTCATTAGATTTGTCTCAGTATCGAGAGTGACGTAACAGTAACACAACTTCGTTCATATCGCAACTCACGTCACTCGCCTTTTTAGACCTCACTTATACAGCCGTTGCATAAAATACTATTATAAAAAGCTGAACTAAAACTACAAAGTAAAAACGTCTTCGAGAATCTTTCAAGCACTCGTTTTTGTTTTGCTCTGCAGACGCTACCAAATAATCTGTCCCCTTATAATCCGAATCTTAGCGGCCCCGGGATTCCCGCAGCGCCTGACACATGTTACAGCACTATCCTGAACGGATACGGGAATATTGGTCCGGGACAATTGATCTATGGCGGCGATTAGTTCATATTTGATTAGATTTGGGGCAATAAGTTTCGTGTTACAAATAATGGCGTGAGAATACAGGCCGTATTATCTATCGCGCGGGCTTGCATTCACTTTCTCCAAAATAATCTTCTTCTTTGTTATTTGACTGCTTGAAATTCGAAACTCCTGGTTATCTGTATTCAAAGCTTAAATGGCCGCCTTCTCTTCATAAAGCTAGAGCCTCGCGAGCCTTGGTGTTGAGCGTCTATCCTCACAAAACACGTGCGTTTCGTGGAAGTTTCAGGTACCAACAAAATGCTGGAACAATATACCTCCACTTATAAGAAATATGATATCAAGACCGACTTATCGCATTAAATATATTTTTTTTTTACTAACTCGTCAAATAGAAACGTCCTGAACTTCCTCGCTCATAAATATTTGTGTTTGTTTTAATTTTATTTCGTTTTTTATTGATAATATTAGTGATTTTTATTTGGCTTTTTGATATGACATTCCGTAGTTCACTTTGTTCTTTTCCCGGTATCTTGGTGTTCTTTCTTAATAGTTAGCTTAATGTTGTCCATAAGCTCGTTGGCACTACCTCAGGTCTCTGACAGAATACCAGCTCTGTTGCTATCCAGACCCACAGTAAAATCTGAGTCAGCGCCTATTCTCCACATCACGCATGGCTCTCTTAAATGAAGTTTATTTATTTATTTCAATATTAAATTAATGTTTGCTAGTTATAATGTTTGGAATTCTGTTGCATGTTAGTTCTTAAGTTATCCATGCTAGTTTTTAAGTCATTAAGCCAAGAATGTGTTGTGGTGATTAAAGATTTTTATCTATCTATCTTTCACCATCTCTTTCTGTCACCATGTTATACCGTTTGTCCATTGACGTACAATAAAACAACTAAGTAGACTCCCAATCACGCTCAAAAATTGTCCGAAGCAAAAGTCTGCACACGCGTCTATTGTGCAGAGTTTTGGTTCAGTTGTGTTTCGACCGCGCGTTGATTACAACGTCACTTCTCGCCCCGTATTCGTATATGTCTCTTTCGCACCGTAATCAAACTCACGAGAAAAAAAAAGAGACAGACAGTCTAGCTTCCGCTTCGCATGACCACTCCACTGCATTCTTTACTCTTTAGGCGGTTTCCAGCGCGTGACGTCATGTCACTACTTCGAACGATCGTATTCAATTGACATTAAACATTACTGCTACGAAATAAGGTGTTAATTTGAATGAATGCTGTTAATGTTATCTGTATAAATTGATGTATACGTACACACAACGCCGCTCGGACGTTTTTTGAGGAACTTTTGTTAAGCGATTGGGAGTCTAGTTGTTTTATTGTACGTCAATGCGTTTGTCAAAAAGAAATAGTGATTGCTAAAGCAAGCGTTGGAACGTTAGACAATAAGCTTACAGTTTCAGGTATGACCTGCTGGAGCATTTGATTAAATAAATTAACTTTTCCTGCTAATCTTCTTTTTTTTAATATACTTATTATATAAATAAATTTGAAATATATTATAAAAAAAAACAAAAACTATATAATTAAGCATAGATGTGCATAAAGAAATGAAAATAAATTAATTTGTTTCTAGCCCGTGGGAATTCTGCATTTTCCCGGATCCTATTATCCCGTGAGAGTTTCGAAAAATCCTTCCTTGGTGCACCTCTAAAATACTCTAGGTATATGTATGCCAAATTTCAAGTCTCTAGCACCAGTAGTGTAGGCTGTGAGTTGTCTGTCTGTCAGTCAGTCAGCCACGGTACTGTTATATAGGTATAGACAGATACTCACAGTTTCTCTGCGGGATCGCATTAGAAATGATGGAATCCGCGCAAGAACTAAAGTCACGGACATACCTCGAAGAATCACTGGACTAAAGTGGCAGTGGGCAGGGCACATCGCTCGTAGAACTGACGGCCCAAGATGGAGCGACGACCTGGTGAAGGTGGCGGGAACGCATTGGATTCGGATGGCGCAGGACCGATCTGTTTGGCGAGCCTTGGGGGAGGCCTATGTTCAGCAGCGGACATCTTTCGGCTGAAATGATGATGATATTAAAAAAAATGAAGTTGAAAAAATAAAAAAATAAATAGAAAAAGATACTTCATACTTAACTTGTAAAAGTTGGCTTAGTAGCGCCATCTCTTGGTCCAGGTGAGCGGTTAGCTCCGAAGGAGTGTTAAAGTCTCTCGGTAGAGGGCATAACATAGATGCGCGCTTTATCACTGCATAATGTGATTATAACAGACTGAAGTGTACGATGTATGGGAAAAATTCGTCGCTAACTTCTAGACCAGTGATGGTGTAGGGGTAAGCACGCAACACGGAACGCTGAGGACCTGGGTTCGATTCCCAGCATTGGTCTTTTTTCTGGGGTTTTTTTCTGTGCATCTATATTTCAGTTTGTGTTTAGTTTGAAATACATGGTTTCACGGGATGACCGTAAAAGTAATAAAAAAAAAATGTAATTGAAAAAATAAAAAATAAAAAATAGAAAAAGATACTTCATACTTAACTTGAAATGATGATGATGAATGATGAATGACTGTAGCGTGTCCAAGCGCATTATTCACACACTAAAACCCCAAATTTCAGGCTCAACTACGTACAAATAAAAAGGAGAGCCGCAATTAAATACGCCTCATAAAGGGCTATTAAGTGACGGCAACTTTTGGGTAAGTTAGGGAGAGATCGACTCAAACCTTAGAGTACTAACCAACCGGAGGTGCACGCGTTAGTATAGGTAACGCCACGCACGAGAGTTGAGCCGAATGACTACACACACAGCTACATAATAGGGTGTTTCATTTTTCAAAATTTTTGATTTTTTTTTGACTTTGCTCGAATTCTTGTTTTCACTCATATGTAAAGTTCATACGCCAAAAATCAGGAAAATCGATTATCATCTAAAGGTTGCACAGTTTGATGACTTTTATGTCAAGTAATTGATATCGGTGTATTAGAGGATAGCAAAATTTTCAAGTTTATTATCTGAAGTGGAGGGTTATAAGTGATTTAAGTGTGTCGTTTAAAAGATTGAAGCATATTTTAACGTAAATAATAATATGAATAGTCAACGACGAATTCGGTTACTCGAGAGGTTTCCTTGTGATATTTTGTTAGGAGCTGGACTTCCTTCCAAGGAACAAATGCTGTTGAAGCTCTTTCGGACGCCACTAAGTAGACAAGTATTAAACTGCAAGAAGTGTGGAAGAAGGCTAATATATATGTCAAGACAGTAACTGTTTGAGCTAACATTTAATAACTTTATAAGGAACACTTACCATAATTTGTTAACGTTTTCCTTAGAAATTATCCGAAAGCGTAAGTGACAAGACAAAGTGGATTCTTATAAAATGTAGCATTATAAATCGATTAAAGAAATCAACATGACAGTGACCTTGGACCAAGAATGCCCTTCATTAAGTAGTCATCAAAGTCATGAAGACGATGAAAATAATTCTATTCTCTGTACCAGCAAAAATGTCAAGTCCTATTTTATAAGTAAACTAAAATCTATCGATTGGACACTCATAGCTGCATAGGACCGCTCCACTCGGTAAGCTAGTATCTACTTCGCTTATTACAGCTGGTAAAAGCCTTGGTCACGATGTCTCAGATGTTTCTATATCGCCGTCTACTATTCATCGAGCTCGGATGACCAAAAGAAGCGAAATGGCTCAAAAAAATTATCATCATCCACCTTTCCTCTAACATTGAAACAGTAAAATGTTGCCATAAATCGCATCCTGTAAGATTCTAGAAGACAGAGTAACTATTCTTTATTTAATGTTTCGATCAGAGACGAATAGCAGAAACAAGCATGCAACAGAAAATGCGTGGTCAAGTGAACCAAAGATGAGGTTGCAACTTGTGTAGCCTAAGTAGTAAATTATTTATTGAGTACTTAATGTTCTATTTTATGCTTAATTTAATTTTCTTTCACTTAAAAACGATGTGTGGCTACCATATTGTGCTATTTTTAAATAAAAGTAATTACTTCTTTTTTTGATTCTTATTCAGAGCTGTTCATTCTGTGCAACCTCTAAACATGGTCCAATCCACTTGAAATTTGGAAAATATTCTATTAACATAAGCTAGAACCGGAACCTGAGCAAAGTCAGAAAAAATATCACAAAAATTTTTTTCACCTACAAAAGTGAAACACCCTACTACATAAAGTACTAAAATTATCCTATGTCTTTACCTGAGACTCTATCTCTATACTAAATAACATCTAATTGGTTTGGCGGCTTAAGCGTGAAGAGGTTCCAGACAGACAGACACCCTTCGCATTTATAATATTAGTATGGATCTACGAAAAACAAAGTTTTTTTCGACTCTCCGGATTGTCGTGGACTGACCTACCCTACCCATAACTGTTAAGTTAGGGAAGTGAGAGTGTCAGGAAGTCGGTTGAGGGTAGTGCAATAAATAAGCTTAGCTATAAGCAGTAAACTTTACTATGCGCATGTGTAGTGGTGGACTGCCCTACCCTACCCTAAACTGT
The DNA here is from genome assembly GCA_947859365.1 of Archips crataeganus. Lineage (NCBI taxonomy): Eukaryota > Metazoa > Arthropoda > Insecta > Lepidoptera > Tortricidae > Archips > Archips crataeganus. The sequence continues at coordinate 847,332 of OX402071.1, read as the reverse complement.
TAAGTTAGGGTAGTAAGGGTTTAAAAGGAATTCGGTTGAGGGTAGCGCAATAAAGTGCAATAAAAAAACTTAGCTGTAAGCAGTAAACCTTACTACACATACTAACAATCAATAACTATAATAAATTAAAAATTTTAAAAACCCCCAACGCACTCAGGTCACACATATTATTATGTTTGGAAATAAAGTAAATGCCCATTATGCGTCTGAGATCCCTTCCGCAGCTAGCAAAAGAGCTGATAACTTTGAAACGGCTTAACCAATTTTTATAAATCATGCCTTAGAACCATTGCCGGGAAACCTGCTTTTAAATGAAAACAAACCGCATCTAAATCGGTTCACCCGTTTTAGAGCTATGATGCCACAGACAGGCACACAGACACACATAGCGGTCAAACTAATAACACCCCTCTTCTTGTGTCGGAGGTTCAAAAGCAATAGTTCTTGTTACTACCACTACTAGAATGAACTACCTATTAACGGCGCAGCGCAGCCATCTCCAGTACGTTTAATGCTCCAAGCCCCAACTGCCTAATTCGGGTCTGACCCGAAGCCAATTGTGCGAAATGTATCATGTTCCTAACACCATTACTTTGTGTGAAATTGTGGTGCTATTGTGGTTTTCAGTAATTTTATGACTTTGCTAGCTGTTGTCCGCAACGTCGTCTATGTTCTGGAACTTTGGACTATTCCGCGATAACATAGTGAGCCACCATGGAACCTTTTCAAAAGAAAAGTCATTACGATTTTCCTTGTTAATTAATGCGATGTCACCATGACGTTTACTGTGAAATGGTTCCATGGTGGCTCATGAATTAAAGTCCTTGACCGTACATCTGAGATTTTTGAAATTTGTTCAGTGAAGTCAAAGTAAAAATATCGTTATTATTCAATAAATTCTTAGGCTATAACAATAACTACTACTACATTCTTTCTGTACATCTATACTTCAGTTTGCATTTAGTTTGAACTATAACAATAAATTATGAATGTCGAAGAAGCTACTTCGGATTCGAAAAAACTCTGTTGAGCAAAATCCGTCAAAGAAACTCAAAAAAGTATCATGCATGACTTTGACTTTTGACGTGACAACGCCTATAATCCTTTTCATATAGCTTGGGTTCGGTGACATTTGGTTTTTTTCGATTCCACGATTTCCACGCCTTGAACGTTTCAGGCCAATACTTTATGAAAGAATAAGGATATTGGAGGTTTCCAAGCATAGCTTTCTCTATCACCCTATATATGACTGATTTTGGCAAACTAGCTTTTTTTTCAAAACAGATCTATAATGTCCTATTCTTCTTTTTATATAACTTTTGTACTTCACATGAATCCTTCTTAGGTGTAGTTTTTCACGCCATGACATATAATAATTATGTGGTAACAAACATCTGGTGTATTTCAAACTAAATACAAACTGAAATATAGATGCACAGAAAAAACCCCAGAAAAAAGACCAATGCTGGGAATCGAACCCAGGTCCTCAGCGTTCCGTGCTGCGTGCTTACCCCTACACCATCACTGGTCTAGAAGTTAGCGACGAATCTTTCCCATACATCGTACACTTCAGTCTGTTATAATCACATTAGGCAGTGATAAAGCGCATCTATGTTAATGCCCTCTACCGAGAGACTTCAACACTCCTTCGGAGCTACCCGCTCACCTGGACCAAGAGATGGCGCTACTAGGCCAACTTTTACAAAAAAAGTTGTAAAAGTTGGCCTAGTAGCGCCATCTCTTGGTCCAGGTGAGCGGGTAGCTCCGAAGGAGTGTTGAAGTCTCTCGGTAGAGGGCATTAACATAGATGCGCTTTATCACTGCCTAATGTGATTATAACAGACTGAAGTGTACGATGTATGGGAAAAATTCGTCGCTAACTTCTAGACTAGTGATGGTGTAGGGGTAAGCACGCAGCACGGAACGCTGAGGACCTGGGTTCGATTCCCAGCATTGGTCTTTTTTCTGGGGTTTTTTCTGTGCATCTATATTTCAGTTTGTATTTAGTTTGAAATATATGGTTTCACGGGATGACCGTAAAAGTAATAAAAAAATGAAGTTGAAGAAAATAAAAAAATAAATAGAAAAAGATACTTCATACTTAACTTGTAAACATCTGGTGCTTGGATTCCAGCCTGGTGACCTGACATTCAGGTTTCCCCTAGTTCAGGTACCAGTCGCCACCGCACAAGTCTTGTATCTAATTGCAAATTGTAATGTGTAAATTAATCGATTGTGTTTACTGGAGCTGGTGGTGGTTATTATTATTCTACCTTATGGTGATTTAAGAAAAGCCCGTATTTGAACCCACGATCTTCTGCTTCAAAGGCCGTAAGTCAAACCATTACGCCTGTCGCAATCAGTGCGGCACCGCCCTGACCGGACCGAACCACCTGCTGCGTCCCGCGACACCGACGACACAGCTGTACGTGTCCCGCCTGCATCACTCCACGAAGGTCGCGGACATCGTGGAATATGTGCGTGTGAAGACCAAGCTCACTCTGAGGGTCGAGCGGTTGGAGTCCCGCCATGACGTGAATTTTAATTCATTTGTGGTGAGGGTTCCGGCTGATCAACTGTCGACCTTCACAAAAGAAGAGTTTTGGCCGAAAGGTGTCGCATACCGGCCGGCGGTTTCGTGACCGGTTAACTGACACCGCGAAAGTGCCCACGTCACAGACTTTTCGTGTTAGTAATTAAGTTATAATATAAATATGTATGTTAGTCTTTAAGGTATTTTTATATGGGCCTATGGAGCCCGAAATAAAAATTATTCTATTCTATTCTATTCTATTCTATTCTATTAGCTATTACGGCTCTGTGCTCACTGATATAGCGGATGCATTAAAAGGTGTTAGTAGATTTAGTAGATTGCCTGTTCAAACACATTGAATCGACTGATCGTTAACGCTTATTATAGATGTTATTAATCAGGCGTTAATTAGTGACTCTGGTTATACAAAACTTTTGCCCGCGACTTCGTCCGCCCTCGATTCAAAGAATGATGGAGAAGTTGGCCTATAACTCCAAGCTGCTGGAGACTAGGGACCGTTCCTATTTGGACTCAGCCGTTTGGCTATTTGCCATAGTCGCCACGCTTGGCAGGCGGGTTGGTGACCGCAGTGGGATACCGAAAATATCAAGGACGCTGGTGCTCGTCAGCTAGTTACGAGTAAGTCAAGTTAGGTAGGTTCAACTTCGAGAAAGAGGTCAATCGACGAATTAGACTCGGCTGGGCAGCGTTCGGGAAGCTCCGCAACATCTTGTCATCCAATATACCGCAGTGTCTCAAGTTAAAACTCTTTGACCAGTGTGTGTTGCCAGTGATGACTTATGGCACTGAGACGTGACCGCTAACGATGGGCCTCATAAGAAAGCTCAAAGTCACTCAGAGGGCGATGGAGAGGGCTATGCTTGGAGTTTAGCTGCGGGATCGCGCAAGAATTGCGCTGGATGGGAATTGGCACTCTGTGCTGGCTAGTAAATTGTGAAGTTTTTATCCAATATTTATTTGTAAAATATTCAAGTCCGTTTTCTATGTTCATTTTTTGGTTATGTTATTTCAGGTAGGTATTGTATTCTTTATTAATTTGTGTTCCATGTCCATCTATGTGAAGTTTGTTAAGTAACGTAATAGGCGTTTTATTTTTTTATAATGTGAGCCTATTATTGTATTAAATAAATAAATAAATAAATAAATAAATAAATAAATAAATAAATAAATAAATAAATAAATAAATAAATAAATAAATAAATAAGAACTAAAGTCACGGATATAGCTCGAAGAATCGCCAAATTGCCAGGGGCAGTGGGCAGGGCACATCGATCGTAGAATTGATTGCCGATGAGGCGGAAAGGTTCTCGGGTGGCGTCCGCGGAACGGAAGACGCAGTGTAGGTAGGCCTCCAAAAAATGGACCAACGACCTGGTTAAGGTTGCGTGAACGCGTTGCATGCGGATGGCGCAGGACCAATTTGTCTGACGAGACTTGGGGGAGGCAGTGGACGTCTTTCGGCTGAAATGATGATGATGATGATGAAAAAGAATACGATTACTTCCACAGTTTCTTCAACTCTGAACAAGTGATCTGATAGGGCGTGCAAAACCCTAAGAGGTAACGTTAAAGTAAATAATATGTCTGATATCAGGTGAATTATTATATTACATTTCTTTACCAGAAATAAGATACATTGTGTTGGTAATACGCCTTGAACGGTCCGCTTACACTGCATACCAACAATTTGTTGAACAGGAGCTCTGTGACACGTCCTAGCGAGTTTAACGCAAGCGAGTCACCTGACATATGGAGCCGAAACTTGGACGCTCACGCAGAAGGTCATACACAAGCTGCAAGTCACGCAAAAGGCGATGGAGCGGGCGATGTTGGGCATATCTCTCCGAGACAGAGTCCGAAATACGGAGATTCGGAGACGAACAAGGCTCACCGATATAGCCAAGGTAATCACCCAAAGGAAGTGGAAGTGGGCTGGACACATATGCCGCAGGAGTGATGGAAGATGGGGGATGGCTGTGATGGAGTGGAGACCCAGAACCGGGCGGAGAAACGTTGGCAGACAGGAGATGAGGTGGACTGACGACCTGGTCAAGGTGGCGGGAAGGTGCTGAATGAGGAGAGTGTTGGACAGAGATGAGTGGCGAGCAATGCAGGATGCCTACACTCAGCATTGGGTGGCTATGGGCTGCAGAAGAAGAAGAAGAGAGTCATCTTATTTAGACGACCAGATGGCCTAGTGGTTAGAGAACCTGACTATGAAACTTGAGGTCCCGGGTTCGATTCCCGTATCGGGGCAGATATTTGTATGAAAAATACGAATGTTTGTTCTCGGGTCTTGGGTGTTTAATATGTATTTAAGTATGTATCTATCTATATAAGTATGTTTATCAGTTGCCTAGTACCCATAACACAAGCTTTACCTAGCTTATTTTGGGACTAGGTCAATAATTGGTGTGAATTTTCCTGTGATATTTATTTATTTATTTATTTTATCTGATGGAAAATGATCACCACCGCCCATAAATATCAATAACTCAGAGAGTCACTGATCTGTTCCCGGCCTTTAAAAACGGAGAGGGAATAAGGGAAGGGGAGGGGGAGAGGTATTGGGCCCCCGGCGCTCTCACTGACCGTACGAAACGCAGCAGGAGTACTGCTGCTTCACGCCGGTTCTTCTAAATGTGACCTTTTTAGTTTTTAATTCTCATACATAGAATAATTCAAACTCTTATGACAGTTCTGACTTAACATGAGATTGAATTATAAGATCGTATATTATTGTTATTTTGACATTGTATAATTTAGATATAATTAATTTTCTAATTTCATTCGTAATATAAAATAATATTCTGTGTCTCATCTAAAATTGTATAAATTTGCATGCATGTAAGCATGTTTTATCGCAAATAAATGATTGATTGATTGATTGATTCATTCATTCAGGGTCAAGAAATATAAGTATTACAGAAAGAAAACATATTAGTGATGATAACATGATAAATAAAAATATGACATGTCCTTTGGTTTGGGACGATCAGGTCACCACACAAAAGGCAGTGTTGCGGGTGTCCATGGGCGACGCTGATCGCTCTCTAAAAAAAATACATCGAAAAACGCAAAAAAAGTGAAACCGACTCAATTTTTTGATTCCAAAAATACAAAAAATAAATCACTAATATTAAAATCATGGAGGCTTTTAACGGTGTCCATTTTAGTTAGTCTAAACCATAAATCGGAAAACATTTTTATGACTAAGGATCCTAGTAAAATTAACCTTAGTTCGATTGAATACCTGACCCGTGAAAGTGGTGCAAACAATAAAACTATATAATTTAACGTGCCATTGTATTTGATTCGTGCTATGATATACTGGCTGCTGCTCGCGGTTTCGCTTGCGTACCGTTGTAATTTAGCACTTTATTGGGAAACCCATAACCCATAAATTGATAATTAAAAAATAATTGTAGATTTTAATTTACATCCATATTCCATAATATCCATAATCTATAGTAATAATTATAACAAATACGAAAGTGTGTCTGTCTGTCTATCTGTTTCTTCACGCTTAAACCGCTGAACTAATTTAGATGAAATTTGGTATGTAGATAGCTAGAGACCCTGGCAAGGACAAATATTTATTTACTTTCGGAGAACCAACAGCTACAAAATTGGGGATGTCTATTTTTTTGCAATGTATAGAAAATCGAAAACCATTTCGAGATAAATGCTTTTTAAATCGTTTTCTGTAGTTATTTAATTTTAATATTATGTAATGAATTTATTATATAACAAATAAGCAATGACCTTCATTTGACATTGGTGTACATTGCGTGACCGGTTCAAGTCGTACTTTATTCTGTGTGGTTAGAATTCTTCACAATTTACGCGTGGATTATACTACGGAGTTTGATTTGGACCCGCTGTCTGACATCTAGCACTTTGACAGTGCCAGTAAAGTGACACAGTGTATAGTGTGTGGGTTGTCTTATCGTACGCATTTAGATAGATTTAGAAATTTGGCATTGTGGGAGCCTTCAATTACAATCTGACGTCATCAACTAAAATAGTTTCAATAATTAATTTTGAAAAAAGTAGAGAACTAAATGACAAAATATTAAAATTAGTTTCTTATAATTGACCTTTCTACACAAAAAAAATATAAAAACCACTGGTAATTTTTTTTAGACATTCCCAATTACATAGTAGGTAACATAATTAATAACATAAAAGCCAATTATTATAATAATAGTTTTAATCCCTTAAAATTGCGAAGTTCTCGCGAAATCTTTGCAGACGGAGTCGCGGGCAACAGCTATTATGTAAAGAAATCTCTCTCCCTCTCTATCTTTCCTTTTCTCATATAAAACGGTCAGAGGCCCTACCACGAAGTGCATAATTCGAACTTCGTTTCGTGCCGTCCCGCTCACGCTAATGTGATTTGACACGAGAGTGAGAGGGATAATACGATACGAACTTCGATTTTCGAATTTCGTAGTAGCGCCTCAGGTACTCTTGCACTGAACGTTAGGCGCCACACAGAAGAGACGTGGGACGGGGGCGCGTCGCGTTCCACGTCGTTTGTCCGCAGGCCGCGTCTCCGCCCCGTCTCTTCTGTCTGCTTTGGATCGCAACGCGTCTATACATTTAAAGGTATCGCCACGAGAGTTGAGGTCATGCACACAACAAGATGTCATGTAATGACAGCAGGATTTTGACATTTATTCGTACCGATAGCAAGTTCAACAGACTCGCCAGTGAATTACAAAATTGACTAAAATTTTCTTCGACCTATTTCGCTAAGAATTATTTAGAAAAATACATCTGGTTCAAACAAAACGGAAAATAAAATACTTTTATCTATTGTATTAAAATCAGATAAGCATATTTTTCGCTACTTATCAATACTGATTTTTTTATCGCGAATATTTCTTATCAGTTTCAAATTGTTTTATTTAAAAAATACTTTATGTAATAAAAGAAAGGTATGTATGTATGCATAGTACTGCGTTGGTATTTCATCATCACTACATAATATAAAACAAACTCACTTCCTGCTGTATGCTTAAATCTTTAAAACTAAGCAACGGATTTTGATGCGGTTTTTTTCAAATAGATAGAGTGATTCAAGAGGAAGGTTTATATATATATAACACATGCATAATATAGTTGCACCTGTGCGAAGCCGGGGCGGGTCGCTAGTAAGATCATATAACTCACATTTTCATTCACTCACTCATTTCATTCACTCGCTACTTTTTTGCAATCAGTACTTTATGTAGCTGTGTGTGTAATCATTCGGCTCAACTCTCGTGGCGTTACCTATACTATCAGAGGCGCCGTGACTGCGACGCGCCCCCGTCCCACGTCTCTTCTGTATGGCTTGCTCCTTGGGTAGCAGTGTGCGCCCTACCATCATAGTATAGCATAGTTACAGCCGAAACGACGACACGACGCCCTCGTTAATATAATGTTTTCCATTTTCTCTGTGACGTAGAGCTAGTAACACTTTGCCGTAGACACGGCAGTCAAAACCAAAGTCGAGTCTACATCTAACATATAAAATTCTCGTGTCACGGTGTTTGTTATCGAACTCCTCAGAAACGGCTTGACCGTTTTTTATGAAACTTTTTTCACCGTATTCGGTAGGTCTGAGAATAGGTCGTAGGTTATTTCTTATACCCCTAGGTGATATAGGGCAAAACAACGTTTGCGGGGTCAGCTATAGTTAAGCTATAAGAAGCAATGAACTGAAACACCCGTGACCTTTCGATAGCTACGTTTATGTAAGAAATTTGTGTTCATGCAGTTCCTCCACCTCTACACTGTACGAACGCACACAAATAATACAAACCCAACTATCACCACCACCAAACAACACTGACGCGTTTCGTTCTTACTCAAACAGAGCTCATGTTCAGAGTACCACAACCATTCACTGTGCTACCAAATGTTAGCCAAACAAACCCAAAACAAATGTTTTAATTTGTCACTTTTCTCAAATAAAATAACCCACGAAAATGAATGAACTTTCATTGTCACATAAAACTGCCCTGAATTTTCGTTTAATTAATGACAAGGCATATTTTATTAATACTAACTGTTATTGCTCAAATTAGACCTAACCGAGGTAAGAGAGAAGATACTAAATTTACCTGTTCATTAATAATTATAGACCCCATACTGTTGCACCTAATTCCATGGATTCTAGTGCACCAAGACGCAACTTTTCTTCTTCATAAGAATCCGAATCTAATAATGAACGCGCCATGATCGGTGAAAATATTAGTGTCTAGTTAACGCTATTTTTAAAATAACGAGTTAAAAACGCTGAAAAAATGCGTTTCTTGTATGACAACACCCTTTAACTTTTAACGTTATTTTATTTTGAGTATTTGTTGTTATAGCGGCAACCGAAATACATCGTCTGTGATAATTTCAACTGTCTAGCTATCACGGTTCCTGAGATACAGCCTGGTGACAGACGGACAGACGGACAGCGAATTCTCAGTAATAGGGTCCCGTTTTTACCATTTGGGTACGGAACCCTAATAAACGTTAGTATTTAACGACCGCTTTAGCCTAGTTGGTAGTGACCCTGCCTACGAAACAAGAGGTCCTGGGTTCGAATCCCGGTAAGGGCATTTATTTGTGTGATGAGCACGAATATTTGGTCCTGAGTTATGGATGTTTTCTATGTATTTAAGTATTTATTTATCTATATAAGTATGTTTATCGTCGTCTAGTACCCATAGTACAAGCTTTGCTTAGTTTGGGACTAGGTCGATTTGTGTAAGATTGTCCCCTATATTTATTTTATTTTATTTTATTTTATTATTTATACAAGAATTAAAAAAGGAAGCGGTTCTGAATTCAATGGAATCTTTTCTTTTCATTTATAAATCTCTCCCGACCGGCGATCGATCTTTCACTCATATTTGGAACACAGAAAATCCTAACCAAATATAACCGCCTTTTCTACGTGTTTTGTAGCTCTGTCCTCCGAATGTGTCTCAAATAGTTACGTTGTTTGATTCCCGGAGTTTCACGAAAAAATAGGAGAAAACTGTTCAAAGTAAAGCCTAAGCCCGCGATTCCGTTCGTATTAACCATAATATCATCATCATCGTCATCCCAGCCTTTATACTTTCCACTGGGCACAGGTCTCCTCTCAGAATAAAAAGGCTTGAGCCGTAGTTCCATGCGGGCCCAGTGCAGATTGGGACCTTCACACACACCATCGAATTTCTTCACAGTAGGTTTTCTCACCGTGTTTTCCTTCACCGTAAAGTTCGTGGAAGAAAATCCAAAAAGAGTTTCAAAAATCCATTCTTATCGGATGCCTACGTCATAATACCTATCTGTGTGCCAAATTTCAGCAAAATCCGTTCAGTGGTTTGAGCAGTGCGCTGATAGATCAGTCAGTAACGAATTCGTTTCGCTATCCCACGGGAATTATGCAATTTTTCGAGATAAAAACTATCCTATGTTATTCCTAAGATCTCAAGTTTGAACGGATTTAAGCTATCTTCATACCAAATTTCATGTAAATCCGTTCAGCCGTTCTTGCGTGATTGAGTAACAAAAATCCAAACATCCAAACATCTTCACAAACTTTCACACTTGTAATATTAGTGGTTTGACCTATGGTCTCTCAAGCAGAGGGTCGTAGGTTCGAGTCCGGGCTCGCACCTCTGAGTTTCTCGGAATTTATGTGCGAATTACATTTGTAATTTACCACGGTGAAGGAAAACTACGGCCCAAGCCTTCTCATTCTGCGAGGAGGCCTGTGCCCTGCAGTGGGACGTATATAGGCTGGGATGATGAATATTAGAAGATTCCAAAAAGTGTAATCGACTAAACGTGTGCAAAATTTAAATAAATGGTAGGTAAAGGAAATCAATAACCATTGAACTATACCTACGCATTAACGGGTAACAAAAGAGTAGTAAATCAATCAATGCCCGTGATTGTTCGTTTCAGCCACAGCTCCTGGTCTAGCTTGTATGCGAAATCAGGTGTGACGACTCGATTTATAGACCGGGAGGTGACATTAAAAAGTCACATTCAAGTGATTCTGGGTACATCATCATATTAATTTATACCTCTTGTGACCATACGTCCCGCTCTCAGGTATTCTGTCCCGGCGTCCCGAAAAGCAAGTCGGGGACGCGAAAATGTCCCGTTCTCATGAGATTTGAAATAACGACACGTAAGCCTTACTGTATAGATCAATTTACCAATACTATTTTTCCCCAATATTTTTATTCTCATTCGCATTTTTCCCCAAATGCTTTTTGTCCCACTATGATTTTTTACTGAAGCTTGTTTTCACAATCACGTGTTTCCCAATTTTAATAGGCTACTTTCCTAACTAGTCAGTCTTTTAGATTATCAAAAAATATTGGACACGTATTTTTTATTTTTTCAATTAAACAAAAAATTACGAAGATATGGCGCGTTGAAGTTTCGCGTGATGTCACTTGTTCCTACACTATGTACGAGCGTTTTAGGAACAAGTGACGTCACGCCTCGTCACGCGGAAGTTCAACGCGCCATATCTTCGTCATTTTTTGTTTAATTGTCAAAAGAAAAATTACGTGTCTAATATTTTTTGTTAATGTAATATACGGACTAATAAGAATTTTTTTTTTTTTACCTAGGAAACATCCCTATTGGCACAGAAACATAGGTAGGTTTAGGTTATGTTACGTTTGCATCGGTCCGCAGGGCCAAAAGCACGCAGAAACAGGAGCCCCGGGTGAGTGGAGCTCCGACGACACTGTTACCGTGTCGATTACAAATAAAAAAAAATCAAATAATCAAAATTTATTTTAGTTAGACTTGACTGTAAATATTGGCTGTCGACCCTTTGCTTTTGCAATGCCCTCAGGATGTCACGAACAGAAAATAATATGTTTAAGTACGACCCCTTGCTGATGTGATCCCGCAGAGAAACAAAAACTTATTTTAACACAACTTTTACGTGTCAGCTCTCGTGCTACAGTTTGTACTATTTCCTCTTTTCGCTATTTTATCAGCTATTGTTTTCTTTATGAGGCGATAGCGGTGCACATAAACATTTGATTGCTATTCAAATAACCGATCGGATTAAGATTAAAACTAGATAATGTGACGTAGCGTAGGGCTTAAACCGTCCATATATATCATACTAAATACAAACTGAAACATGGATGCAGAGAAAATCCCAGAAAAATATAGTTTATAGTTTATTGGTGGCTTTTTCCTGCGGTTCCCCTTGTTAACGCATATGTGCAAGATGGGGGGAATCCGTTATCTGCATGCATTCAGCTAATTAAGTCTTATTTTCATTACTTTTGTTGTTTTTTACTTTGTGCATTACATTTTTTCTTATCGATATACTAGTGAAAACTTTGCTGGCTTATGTTCTACCTGTTTGTATTACTTTTATGTATGATTGTTGCTGTTTGTTTTCCTCAATAAAGAAAATAAAAATAAATCAAATAAAAAGACCAGCGCTGGGAATTGAACCCAGATCCTCAGAATTCCGTACTGCGTGCTAAAACCCTACACTACCACTTGTCCCAGTGGACCTCAGTTCGTATTTAGCTTGATAAAAAATTTGGAGTTGAAAAAATAAAAAAAATAAAAATACAAAAGAATCCAACAAACAATCTTAAACAGTCCACCAAGAAATTTCTTTATTCTAAGCATGTTAGTTGCATGTCTTAAAAGATCCAAAGCTATCGTCACTTACAGTCATTGTCATGATCAGGGCATTAAATGACTTATTTTTCAACAAAATTTTTTTTGCTTATATGTATAATCCATAAATTTCATACTAAATACAAACTGAAACATGGATGCACAGAAAAAACCGGGAAAAAAAAGGAGAAGAAGAAGAGCGCTGGTCTTTTTTATGGGTTTTTTGTGCATCTATGTTTCAGTTTGTATTTACTATGAAATATAATTATGTCATTAATTGTGTTATTATTATGTCATTTAGATTAACAATAAATTTACGCTCTGATAAGTAATAGAATTGACAATATACTGATATTGTCAAATGTATTTTATTTAGCACATCTACTTTTATTACAGTTCCAAAGACAATGCATAGCATAGACTAAACAAAAAATTATTAAATAATCGTGTAAAATTACAGGAGCAAATTTTGTAAAACTTATTTTATTACGGTACCACATCATAGGCTGCGTACAAAATGGCGTCATTTTTACGTCATCCGCACCAAAAGTTAGAGCCTTGGTGATAATCAGTCTTAAACCCCTTGAGTGCTTCGCTTTTTCGGCGGCCGCTTTAGAAGCTGCACCAGGTTTGTTGCAAGTTCCATGGAGATGGGAAGGAGCGACCTTACAATACATGACCTTATCCCACCTGCTCCTTTCTTTCAAATTCTCGAGATCGATCCTGTATGGAGTATTACTGGCTCCTTTGGGATGGTTCTGCTGAATATCAGCTAGCTTTGGATTTGGTGGACGGCGAGCGAAAAGACTCATCGCCGGCGTTTGTGATACGTTTTATGTCGCCAGAGCCGTCGTCATCGCAGAAGAGTAGCTTACCTATATCGGTATTCTACAGGCTGCATTTCGGTGAATGCACTTCGGAACTGCCCGACCTATATATTAATATTTCATCTGCTCCTTTCTTCCACAGGTCGACCAGAAGGGGTATGTATTACAATACCGAAGTACGAAAGACCGAATGTATTAAAACATCGAATGGGTCAAAAGACCGACACGATTTTTTTCTGAAACCGTAAACTTCTCAGAATTTATTAAAACGGCATCATACAGAACCCATTAGGTTAGGTTAGGTTAGTTTTATAACAATCTTAAAAAGTTAACGGTTTCAGAAAAAAACCGTGTCGGTCTTTTGACCCATTCGATGTTTTAATACATTCGGTCTTTCGTACTTCGGTATTGTAATACATACCCACCAGAAGTAGGCAGGGACTCCACACTTGTCAGTATTCCCAAAATCCGCACAAAGCACCCACGAAAGCGGAAGCTTCCTTCATCAACCGTAAAGCTAAGGAGTGGCGTCCCTGCCCGCAATGCAAACCTGGAATGCAAATCTTAACGAACGTCAACAAAAAAGGTATTTAAAACTGAAATTAATCCAGGTAAGGTTATTCAGGCAGACCTTTATTGTTCCCCACTTGAGCTGAGGTGCAATCTTACCTCTCGTTCAGCTCAATTAGTTTTAATACCATATTATGCAAACGTTCATTTTAGCCGTTACTGTCCGTAACTAAAACCCCATTAAACGCCACAAAAACTCTTGCCTGGTAGCGACTTTATTTTTGGTAAAAACATGGTATAAAATAGTAAATAATCAACCTTCGTTCACTCTGACAACGTCATCTATTTATTGATTGCAGACGAAGATAACACGCCAAAAACCGAGGCAAGTACGGTTGAAGGAAAGAACCGCGTACCACGGTAAGGGTGCCTTTCCACCAGAGATGTGCTACGCTACGTTGCTATGGATGGCTCTGATATCCACCAATCATATGATCATTGGTCCACATAGCATAGCACTGGTGGAAACGGGTTCAACTAAGCTATGATTTTTATTCGAAAAAGAAAGATGCGTGCCCTGGATGCGTCGTATGGATGCGTGCTACGGATGCGTGCTATGGATGGTCGCGAGTCGTGTAGCAAAGTCCCCCCTCACCGCGCTGCCACTCCGCGCGCCCTTGTCGATACATCGCAAAACCCGAGCTGCGCGTCTTCTTCGCACAGCTGCCTCGCGGCTGCTCATCTACATAGCGCATCTTCTTCGCACAGCTACATAGCTTAGCATTGGTGGAAACGGTCACACAGTTTCGTAGCGTAGCTTTCACATCTTCGCAGCATAGCTGCATAGCACATCTCTGGCGGAAAGGCACCCTAAACCCTCTTTTCATTGCAATGTCATGTTGACAATCCATACATTTGCCAAAGACATCATCGTGAAATTGGTTGTGAAAAGATTCCATCCTGGTAAGCGATTCAGTTTTAAAGTCAAAGTCAAAGTATTTTAGTTGATTCTCTGCGGTATCGCATTAGAAACGATCAAATCCGCGCAAGATCTACGCACTTCGAGGAACCGTCTTTCCATCCTCACCATCTTGATGATTGGCAGTCTAGTACCGTGCGTTTTAAGCGAAACTTCTTTCCTCGCGCGACAAAGATCAGCTTTCTGCGGCAGCATTCCCGGAGCGTTACAACTTAGGGATCTTTAAAAAACGAGCCTACCAATTCCTAAAAGGGTCGGCAACGTACCTGTGATGCCCCCCGTGTTGCGGGTGTCCATGGGCGACGGTGATCGCTCTTCATCAGGTGACCAGTCTGCTCGTTTGCCACCTCTTATATAAATAAAAAAAAGATCTAAAGTCACCGACATAGCTCGAAGAATCGCCAGAATCAAGTGTAAATGTTTGCCATGGAGTTATTTCTAACGCAGGAAAAGCCGCCAATAAAAGCTTGTTAAAAATAATTACTAAGGTGAAGTAATTTTACCTCTCGTTTCTGAAAACGCTCTTGAATTGAGCTCTGAAGCTCAATTAGTTTTATGAACATTTTATGCAGCGTTCAATCTTAGCCTTCACTGTCCGTAACTAAAACCTTATTAAATACCCCGAAAACTTTAATCTTGAAGCGACTTTATTTTCGCGAAAGGCATAGTATCAATTCAGTAAGTAATCTAAGAACCATTTAAAAGAAATGTTAGATGAAGAACGATGGTTTTTGTTTATTGCGCGGCCGAGACGCACTCTGCACAGTTATTAGAGATGTGTGAAGGCTGAAACCTGTCCACTGCTGAATAGTGAACATATGTCTCCACCAAGGCTCGCCAAACAGATCGGTCCTGTGCCGACTGCATCCAACGCGTTCCAGCAACCTTAATCAGGTCGTCGCTCAGTCTTGTTCGAGGCCTACCTACACCGCGTCTTCCGGCCACTCGATAACCTTTTTGCCCCATCGGCCATCAGTTCTACGAGCAATGTGAACTGCCCACTGCCACTTGAGTCTAGCAGTTTTTCGAGCTTTGTCAGTGGCTTTAGTTCCTGCGCGGATTTCACATTTCTAAGGGGATCCCGCAGAGAAACTCCAAGCATAGCCCTCTCCGTCGCGCAATATACCGCAGTGTCTCAAGTTAAAAGTCTTTGACCAGTGTGTGTTTCCAGTGATGACTTATGGCACTATTGACGGGGCCACTAACGATGGGCCTCATAAAGAAGCGTAAGGTCACTCAGATGCGTGATGTGTCACTTGATTGAAAAGAGTGATTATGTATTTTCAGCTCTCGAGATAATATTGTATCACTCATTTAGCTCACTAGCTCAATTAGCTCAGTAGCTCCTACGTATATCTATGGTTCACCTGATTCATATAATTAATTTCGTACAGTCGCTCGTTTACAGGTTGACTAACTAATCTGTGAATTGAAAAAGTTTTTATACTGTTCGCTAAAGGTGTAGTATAGCTTGGTCTCTTGGTCTTCTGAGCTTTCGTTTTCCGGCTATTTTCTCATGATGATTTGCAGAAGGCGATATTGTTGGTTAGCGAATGTGTTTCGCCAACAAACCATTTTCAGATATTTTTCCCGTTCAATGGTTTCTATGTTAATGTATCATGTGGTGGCAGCCCCATTGATTTATGTTAATTTAACTATTTTTTAAAGAACTATTTATGTACTGTCTACAATACAAATGACTCTTTATTGTACACCACAAATAATATAATATAGAGAAACAAGTATATGAAAAAATATATAAGGTAAACAATGGGCAGCCTTATCACTTCGAAGAGATCTCTTCCAGGAAACCTTAAAAAAAAGGAAGAAAGCAAGGAATGCATTTCAGCAGGTGGTGTAATATAAAATTAATAGTAATAAAAAAAAACAGACATTTCATTAAAACAACTAAAAACATACCTACAAAAAATTGAAAATAAATTACTATTATTATTATTTGTATTTCTGAATAAACATTTGAAATCGTTAAAAAACTGATTCATTCTGTTGTCTACAGTGGAGAGATCACACACCGTTTTTATACTGTTAAGATTTAAAGCGAATTTTCGTTAAAAAGCTCGCTATCTTGCAGTCAAATAACTCTCTAGAGGGTATTATTAAAAGCTAGATTTTAGCTCTAAGCCCAGCACTTATGCTATTGTACTGGAACGGAGTTAACGCCGCTAGAATAGTTCCATTATACTGGTGTTCGGAAGTTTTTGATGCCGCGTCGTAGGGTTTAAAATGAGCCAGAGGCCGTATTGTCTACCGCGTGGGCGCTCGAATTTTCCATTTCATTCTACTCAAGCAAGTAAAGCCGGATCAAACAAAAACCTAAGGCGGCCCCTAAACGATCAATTATATTGCACAATATTGCGAATTGTGGAATATTATTGACGATTTATGGTTAATATTGAAGATTGCGCAATGATTGATCGAAAGTTTGAGCGAGTTTAATTTTTATTGCGCCATATTTTTCCATTGCATCGTGTAGGGTCAGTATTGTGCAATATTTTAGTATCCGACTGAACACGAAAACATTGTGCGGTTCGTATTATTGAGCAATATAATTGCTCGTTTGGATTCAGAGCGCCTTTCAATCTTATTGTACAATAAAAAGTATTGTACAATGTTATTGTAGGTCTAGGGGCCGCCTAAAAACATACCCATTTATCCTCTCCTTGAAAAGCAGTGCAGTAATGGCAGAGAAACGTACGGTTACTTTGAAAGTTAGTCAACCCGGGGGAATAACATAATAAACTGTACAACAATACAATACAAAACAATGACTCTTTATTGTCCACCACAAAGAAAACTATACAGAAAAACAAGTAAGTACATGGAAAAAATATACACGGTAAGCAATAGACCGGCCTTATCGCTTCGGAGCGATCTCTTCCAGGCTACCTTTTCACAAAAGAATGAAAGCAAGGAATATATTGCAGCAGGTGGTGCAAATATATATAAAAAAAAAAAAAATTTGTTTACTAGTTTTTATTTATTGTAATATAATTGTATTATTAATATAATAATATAATATAATTAATCTAATATCTAATATATAAAAATCTCGTGTCACGGTGTTTGTTATAGAACTCCTCCGAAACGGCTTGGCCGATTTTTATGAAACTTTTTTCTCTACACTCGGTAGGTCTGAGAATAGGTCGTAGGATATTTTTTATCCCCCCCCCATTCTTCGCGGACGGAGTCGCGGGCAACAGCTAGACAGTATAATATAAGGAGCTCGATAACAAACACCGTGACACGAGATTTTTACACGCTTTATATTAGCTTCACCTGTATGTTTGTATGTATGTATGTTTGTATGTATGTTTGTATGTTTGTTTGTAACCGACTCCTTAGGGCGCGATTTTGACCCACTTCCCGGTTTCCGATTGAGCTGAAATTTTGCACATATGTGTAAATTGGATGACAATGCAATATTATTGTAACATGGAGCTGATCTGATGATGGAGCTGGATGGTGGCCATAGGAACTATGTAATAAAACAACACAATCCCGTCGAGTTTGGGCTCGTTTGATTTGTCTTGACAAGCACTTTGATCCCAGATGGTAACCAGGGTCTGATGATGGAGCTGGAAGATGGCCAAAGGCACTCCACAATAAAACGACACAACCCCATCGAGTTTGGGCTCGTTTGATTCGTCTTGACTAGCACTTTGATCCCATATGGTAACCAGGGTCTGATGATGGAGCTGGAAGATGGCCAAAGGCACTCCACAATAAAACGAAACAACCCCATCGAGTTTGGGCTCGTTTGATTCGTTTTGACGAGTACTTTGGTCCTAGATGGTAAGCTGGAAGGGGGGTAGGTGGCGGGTTGGGGGGGGATGGGGTATGGGGTAAGGGGGTCGGGGGTTTAGAGGGTTGGGGGTTAGGGTGTGGCGGTTGGGGTTAGGGGATGGGGGGGGGGGGTTTACGGGAAATAGGGTGGGGGTGTTGGGGGCTTCGGGGGTGTGATTTTGGGGGGTTGTGGGAAATGGGGAGGGGGTAAGAGGCCTAGATGGTAACAAGGGTTTGATGATGGAACTGGAAGGGGGGCGGTAGGTGGCGGGGTGGGGGGAGGGGTGGGGGGGGATGGGGGGGGAGTGGGGGTGCGGGGGAGATTGGGGTTTCCGGGGGGTATGGGGGTTCGGTGTTAGGGGGGTTGGGTTTAGGTGGTTCGGGGGTTTGTAAAATGAGGAGGGGGTAAGGGGGGTTTAGAGGATTGGGGGTAAGGGTGTAGGGTTTGGGGGGGTTTGGGGAAATGGGGTGGGGTATGTTGGGGGGTTGGGTTTAGGGGGTTTTGGGGTTGCAGGTGAGGGGGTAAAGTTAGAAAGAAAAAAAATGCAACTAAAAAATAGAAAATAAATAATAGTTTAAAAAAACTTAAAAACACGCTTTAAAAAATAAAAAATAAATTTTAATAAATTTCAATTCACTATTCTTATAGTGCAGTAAAAAATCTTAATAAGCAATTATTATATTGTTATATCCAGATCAAAATTTGTAAACAATTCTAAATATTGATAAAATAAATAATAATAGTTTAAAATATTTTATTGTAAAAAAAACGTGGGGTGCTTTTTAAGATGTTATCAAAATGATAATCCTTGACAATTGACACCATGCACCCCACGCTTTTTTAACAATAAAATATTTTAAACTATTATTATTTATTTTATCAATATTTAGAATTGTTTACAAATTTTGATCTGGATATAACAATATAATAATTGCTTATTAAGATTTTTTACTGCACTATAAGAATAGTGAATTGAAATTTATTAAAATTTATTTTTTATTTTTTAAAGCGTGTTTTTTAGTTTTTTTAAACTATTATTTTTACATATTAGATCTCGTGTCACGGGGTTTGCTATCGAACTCCTCCTCCGAAGCGGCTTGACCAATAATTATTAAACTTTCTGTATTCGGTAGGTCTATGAATATGTCGTAGGCTATTTTTAGGGTTCCGTAGTCAACTAGGAACCCTTATAGTTTCGCCATGTCTGTCCGTCTGTCTGTCTGTCCGCGGCTAAGCTCAGAGATCGTTAGTACTAGAAAGCTGTAATTTGGCATGAATATACATATCAGTCACGCCAACAAAGTGGTAAAATAAAAAACAAAAAAATATTTTAATTTTAGGGTACCTCCCATAGACGTAAAGGGGGGTGATTTTTTTTTTCTCAACTAAACCTATAGTGTGGGGTATCGTTGGATAGGTTTTTTTAAAACCATTGTGGGGTTGCTAACATGATTATTCTATTCAGTGATCTGTTTGCGAAATATTCAACTTTAAAGTGAAAATTTTCATAAAAATCGAGCGTCCCCCCCTCTAAAATCTAAACTGTTAGGTGGAAAAATTTGAAAAAATTCAGAATGGTAGTAAATATATCAAATTTACTAGGAAAATTATAGCGGCTAAGATTGCTTGGAAATTATTTGTAGATTAAGAGTAAATAGTAGCCTAAGGTATAAAACATACCTAAACTTGGATGATTCCGTACACATACGAAATCCTTAGAAAAATATTACTTGATTTTTTTGTAATGGCTACGGAACCCTACCTTGTGCGTGTCCGACACGCTCTTGGCCGGTTTTTTATACCTACCCGTATTCTTCGCAGACGCAGTCGCGGGTTACAGCTAGTAATAAATAATATAATTATTTCCGAGCATGTTTGAGAAAAGTAAAGGTAAAGCAGCTTCTGGTTATTATATATTCTGAGTATAAGATAGTGTTTGTGATTTACTATGCTCTATTGTTTGAACGATAGTACTCTCAAGTTTTTATCATGTTTTCAGTCGTTTCAAGAACAAGTGGAATATTTAATTGACTTCAATAAAGAAGTTTCCAAATTTGATTATAATTTTATGTGTATTAATGAACTGAAACAATTACTTTGCTCACCCGCGGCCTTACGATAGTTACGTTTATGTAAGAAATGCGTGTTCATGCAGTTTCTCCACCTCCACACTGTACGAACACACACAAATCACACAAACCCAACCATCACCACCACCAAACTACACTGACGCGTTTCGAATTAAACTTCAGAGTTGGTACCACAACCGTACGCTATGCTACCAAATGTTAGACCCTAACACTGTCTGTGTCTATCTGTTGTTGTGTCTAACATTTAAAAAAAAAATATATATCACGGGACAATTCACACCAATTGACCTAGTCCCAAAGTAAGCTAAGCAAAGTTTGTGTTATGGGTACTAGGCGACGGATAAACATACTTATATAGATAAATACATACATAAATACATATTAAACACCCAAGATCCGAGAACAAACATTCGTATTTTTCATACAAATATCTGCCCCGACACGGGAATCGAACCCGGGACCTCAAGCTTCGTAGTCAGGTTCTCTAACCACTAGGCCATCTGGTCGTCTGGGCGTACATTTGGTAGCATTTATCTAACTTTAAAACCCAAAATTATTTTAACATTGTAAGGAAGTCTTTACTGCATGAAACAGGGTTAGGTTTTTAAAATGACGGGTGTTTTTCCGACCTTTGATAATAATACAACACAAAAGATGGAAAATTTATTTAAAACTAAACACAAACTGAAACATGGATGCATAGAAAAAACATTTGGTCTTTTTTCGGGGGTTTTTTTCTATGCATCCATGTTTCAGTTTGTATTTAGTTTTAAATATATGGATTTCACGGGATGACCGTAAAAGTAAAAAAAAATAAGTTGAAAAAATACAAAGTATAAAAATACAAAAAGATACTTCATAGCAAACTTGTTAAAGATGGAAAATTATCACACACACCGACATAAATGTCACAAACACCCAACAATAACAATGTTAGTTTCAGTCAATGTTAGTATTGCAGCCAGTCAATCGTAAAAACTTTCAATAAACAAAACTGGTTCACATATTTCCGCAAGAAAACTTGGACCGGGACAAACTCCAACAAATAAACTCTTAAAGTTACTTTAACAAATTTAAAAGTTTCACCGAAAATAGATCTGCAATATTGCAAACAACAGGAATGTTCCCACTCTGTTTATTCAACTTTGACACTTTAAATTCAATGATGAAGAAAAATGACACGCAAAAATATACCTTAAAAATATGTCATCATTTCGGTCAATATGCGTCTCGTTGCTGGTGCCTCAAATAATAATAATAATAATATAAATCTTTATTTGGAACAGTAACATTTAGGTGCATTACAAAATATGAAAAACGATGTCACCCGCAGAAGTTAAAAACTGTGTCGCAGGTAGCAACGCCCCCCTCCGTAAACAAAGTGATTTTAGTTCCAAAAAGTAATACAAAAGTTTAACTAAAATTTAAGTAAATACACAAAAGAAATATACATATTATGGTCATTAAACTGGTTGTGTGTGTGCATGTGTGTGTGTGTGTGTGTGTGTGTGTGTGTGTGTGTGTGTGTGTGTGTGTGTGTGTGTGTGTGTGTGTGTGTAATGAGAGGGCTTAGGCTAGTTCCCAAGCCCAGTGTGGATTGGGAACTGGACACACAATTGCTCGCGCGCTAGTCTGCCTTCTTCCTGCTTATTCCCCTAAGTTCAAGTGTAGGGTGAATGGGCATTTACTAAGCATGCGTGTGTAAATAACACATGGGTGCGAGCTCCGTTTTGAACCTGCGATCCTCTTAGAATTAATTTTGTTAATAGTAGATTACACAACAAGGGCATAAAACGAACCATTTTACCCGAGAAGTCACCCTAGCTAGTCGGTACGGTGAGGGTGGCATAGACACGTCGAAGGGAAAATGGGTTTTACACTCTGCTTTTCACTTCGATTGCAAGGAAATTAAACAGAAACACTGAAAATAAAATTTACAAGCTATTACTTTTCATGCTTTGCAATTTCTATAATAATGTACTAGATTTGCTTAGTTTTATTAATTTCGCAATGTAAAACACCACTTATATAAAAATATAAAAAAAAAACTTACTCTATAAATTTTTACTGTTTGTGGCTGTTTGCACCTGATTGCCTTGGTCTTGGACGAAGACTTTACTTTATGCACTAGAGCATGAAAAGCTATTTGCAGCATTCTCTCGACATTATGAACAACTTTACGAGATCAGAATTACAAAAAACTCCGCCTCTTTCAAATTTGATTAAAAATATGGACTAAGAAAAAACATGGGAAAATATTAGCTAGCCAACAAAAAGTTCCCCATGTTCCCATACAGACAATAATAAATAATAATCGGTTCAGTAGTTAACGCGTAACAGACGGACAGAATGAAACGCTATATTGTTCTTAGTAAATGAAAGGAAACGTTTCTTTTCTTATAAGAGCAGTTCCCATGTAACAAAAGTTCGTGAATTACAATGGATTGTGGTAAAGCTTGGGTGCATACAAAGCTATAAAAAAAACCGGCCAAGTGCGAGTCGGACTCGCGCACCGAGGGTTCCGTACAAATTTATATGTATCTATGAACATCCAGTCTTAGCAGACCCCTGCTCCTAAGCAAAATGTGCGCAATGTGGGATCATTGTAGATTGGATACAGATATAGACAGACGATTTTTTTCTGAAACCGTAAACTTCGCAGAATTTATTAAAACGGCATCATACAGAACCCATTAGGTTAGGTTAGGTTTGTTTTATAACAATCTTAAAAAGTTAGCGGTTTCAGAAAAAAATCGTGTCGGTCTTTTGACCCATTCGATGTTATACATTCGGTCTTTCGTACTTCGGTATTGTAGTACATACCCAGACAGACAGACAAAAAAAATATGCTTTTCGCAATTTTTCCTTTACCTGTGCTATAAGACCTTACTTCGTACCAAATTTCAAGATTCTGAGTTCAAGGGAATTACCCTGTAGGTTTTGATTCCCTTGCGAGTTTCGAAAATATGCGGAAATTTGCGTCATAAACGGCTGTATCTTTTGATTTCGTTGGCTTAGAAGTTTGATTTTTTCACAGCTCCAAGGGACAGTAGACCTGAGTATTTGATATAAATTTCAGCTTGATACCTTCACGCGTTCCTGAGAAAAAGGGTCTTGACAGACAGACGGACGGACAACAAAGTGATCCTATAAGGGTTCCGTTTTTTCTGTTGAGGTACGGAACCCTAAAAAATATTAGGGGACCTAGTCCCAAACTAAGCAAAGCTTGTACTATGTGTACTAGACGACGATAAACATACTTATATAGATAAATAAATACTTAAAATCATAGAAAACATCTATAACTCAGGAACAAATATTCGTGCTCATCACACAGATAAATGCCCTTACCGGGATTCGAACCCAGGACCTCTTGCTTCGTAAGCAGGGTCACTACCAACTAGGCTAAAGCGGTCGTTAAATAATACAGGACTCATTGATCGTGGAACCAACGGTCGGCGGGGCAGTAAAGGTGCCTTCCTAACAGAGATGTGCTATAATACGTTATTATTGATGAGTTTGATATCCACCAATTGGGAGGTACCAAAAAAAATTACCTATAGTGTTTATAAAAAAATGCCTACGACCTATTCTCAGACCTACTGAATAAGACAAAAAAGTTTCATAAGAATCGGTCAAGCCGTTTCGGAGGAGATCGATAACAAACACCGTGACACGAGATTTTTATATAATTAGAATTTTTTTCAAGCAAATTGCAAATGATTACTGGTTTGTTTATATGTTTTGTTATATCGGCTCAAATTAATATTTTCCTAAAACAAGCACAGATGAGAAATATAAAACCTTGAAGGGGAAGTGGACGTCTTTCGGCTGAAATGATGATATATTAAATGAGTTATATAAATTCGTGCATGCAAGTGTGCGAGTGTCTTAGCTAGCTTCCGTATAGCATATCTTGCACAGAACTCGAACCTATGCTATGACCACGCGGTAATTTCAGTTCACTACGGCTGGGAAAGTGAGATGACCCGCGTCATTATGAGCTGACCGTATAATTGCGAACTAACGCTGATTACGGGTTATTATTGCAATAAATAACAATAACTCCAGTTCTTGACGCAGGAGGAGTAAAGAAAAATGAAGATTTGGAAGAAGACTTCAGGCCCTACCGAGCTTTTGGCGCTAATCGATTTTAGGTATTGTAAATAAGTCTGTCCACTAGTACAATGAGTCTTGTTACATGAAATAAATTATTTGAATTTGAATTATGCACTCGTGTATGTGTGCGGGAGAGCGGCTAGAGTCAAAGCTGTGCATAAGCGTCAACGACACGAGTTCCCCGTCGAATGGCCGAAGGAGAACTAACGCAACTAACTATACGGCCAAGGGGAAGCACAACTGCTCAAGATAGGTTGGTCAGACCGCGCGTGTATTTAGATATTTTCGTCGTGTTACTTAAACCAGTAGGTACATATTTTCAAATTGTAGCAACATTTTTACCAACTTTCAAAAAAGCATGACCTGCCGTGCAGTGCAGTATTTACGCCGTACCTACTAAGAATTTATTTTTAATTTTTTAGAGACGACTTTGGTTTTTTTTCTATAGAGCAAACTACAAGTAATCGAGTTTCGAGAAACAGTGGTCACTAAAGTGAATCCTCAAATATCTTATACTTTAATTTCAGAACTAAAGCTTTCCTAGTAATGATACAGGGATTAAATGAATGCAATAAATGCGCCACGAGCTCGGTAAGGCCTTAAGTATCTATTTTCTAGGTACCGTATAGGTAACGCTACGAGAGTTGAGGCGAATTATTAGTATTATTACACACATAGCTACATAAAGTACTAATTGTAAACACAAACATCTGCCCTGACCGGGAATCGAACCCGGGACCTCAAGCTTCGTCGTCAGGTTCTCTAAGCACTAGGTCATTTGGTCGACAAAAATGGTAAAGCACTTACTCGATCGATCAAACGGAACCCTAAAAATGTGGAAAAATAATTTAGTTTATTTCGTAGAAGTAGCTGCTCGTAAAAACTAAATTCTTGAATCCAGAGGTCGACGAAGATTAATGGTTTCAACGGTAATTAGAGTAAAAACTTACTCTAAAACTTTATTTGAGATTTGAGAGTCCATTTTGTTTATTTTTAGATAAATTATGTAGACAGAATTTCTGTATCTAAATGGTGATCTGGCACCTTTGAGCATTAAAACCTCATTTGAGCCAAATTTTTTGTAAATAAAGTAAAGTGTCATAACATACAGAAATTTAAAGAAGAAAGTATCAACATTTCAGCCGAAAGACGTCCACAGCTGAACATAGGCCTCCCCCAAGACTCACCAAACAGATCGGTCCCGTGCCATCCGGATTGGATTGCGATCCCGCAACTTTAACCATGTTGTCGCTGCATCTTGTTGGAGGCCTACCTACACTGCGTCTTCCGGTCCGTGGACGCCACTTCTTACACCTTTTTACTCCATCGGCCATCAGTTCTACGAGCGATGTGCCCTGCCATGCCCACTGCCACTTGAGTCTGGCGATTCGTCGAGCTATGTCGGTGATTTTAGTTCTTGCGCGGATTTCATAATTTCTAACGCAATCCCGAAGAGAAACTCCAAGCAAGAAGAAGAAGAAGAAGAAAGTGTAAAACCAAATTAAGGCCGGGGCCGCACTGGTAAGGCGACGGCGACGCAACAGCGATGTGACTAAATCAAACATAGTTCGAGTTATGTGAGCGGCCGCATTGATCAATATAAATTCCGAAAAACTCAGAAGTGCGAGCCCGGACTCGTTCCCACGACCCTCTGCTTGAGAGACCATAGGTCGAACCACAAGGCCATGGCTGGCCAAGGCGGTGGCTTGATTGTTAAAGATAATATTTAAAATTTAGTTTTTGAAGTCGTCATCCAGTACTAAATTGTATATGTATATTGGAAAAAAAATGGAAAATTGGGTGGTAAAATTTTTTTTTAGAATAAAAAGTTTTTTTCAGCCCAAAATCCCCTTAAAATGTCGTTGTCCCGTTTTAAGGTGACAAAAAAATGGCCACGTTACGTATAACCCTTAGACTAAAGGCAAACACCAAAAAATAACTTCCCAACTGTAAAACGAATTCCCAATTTCTCAATTCCCAATAAACCGTGACGCAAGTCTTTGATATTCGTATAATAATATAAATGGCCACGTTACGTATAACCCTTAGACTAAAGGCAAACACCAAAAAATAACTTCCCAACTATAGTTTTTACAAAACGAATTCCCAATTTCTCAATTCCCAATAAACCGTGACGCAAGTCTTCGATATTCGTAACTCATAATAAAATCAGTCGAACTTCCATCCGACTACCAAAAACTTCCCAAGACAAAGTTTCGATAAATACAAATCTCGAATAAACAAAGTTCTAGAAACGCATGCCTGCTTCGCGCGGGATGGGAAAAATCGGATTCTTGCCGAAGTTGAGTTAACCGGGAAATACCTGGGAATTTACGCGTGAAACGGCGGCCTGGGAAAGGAAAACGTGATATAAAATGAACTAGATAGGATCGTCGTGGTCGCGATTTTTTACATGAAACTGGCATGCAATTGACGTCTATTTTGACGAGACAACGTCTAATAAATCGATGAACGCCGGCTGCACGCACGACAAAGGATGACGCAATGTCCCGTACATGTCCCGTGCAAGAGCGAGCAGAGAACGCCAGGATGTCCAAGAGAGCAGCGCGCGCCAGGATGTACAATTTTAGTACTAGCGCTCGAGTAATTTTTAATGGGGGGTGCGGGGTGCGCGGGGGGTGGGGTTGAGGGGGGTGCTGGGTAGGGGAGGTATTAAAGCGGGGATGAAAATTTCATTGATTTTGCCGTAGGATGCACCGTTTTCAAGATATTTGAAGCGAAGATATTCAATGGTGTCTGTGAAGGTTCTAATCCACACTGTGCCGTGTGGGGATTACGGGCAAAACCTTATTGTGAGAGGAGGCCTGCCCTGTAGTGGGACGTATATATACTGGGACGTTGATGGTGGATGCTGGAAGGATGGTCTTTTTAATGGAAAAGAAAGAAATATAGCAAAAGCCGAAGAAAAAGAATCAGGAAATGGCCCCGTATCAGGTCTTCTGTAAGCATCCTGCAGTTTTAGCGTGAAAGAGTAACATGTAATAGTAATAAACATACATACACACACAGACAAACTGCCACCTTTTTAATTATTAGTAGAAACCTCTTTATTCGGCTCTTCCAAACATTCTAGCTAGATCCACGCGAATAAGAGCGCTCCATTTAAGAAAAGTTGTGAATACCGTGAACTTGTACGCTGCATGCCTTAATTGCTTCCCAACTGTGTGTAGTGTGGGGGAAACGTAGATTCAATAGGTAAGTTCCTTTGGGAAATTTTAGCTGTAAAGATTGTCGAGTATCGATTCAAACTTTGCTACTAGAGGAGTAATTGGTCATATAATTTGCACTACTACACACACTATTTTACACTATAATAAAATTATAAATAAAATAAAACTAATCTTTAAAACTAGATAAAATTAACAAAAGGTTTCCCCCGCGGCATTAACGCAAAGACACTGGCAGCATTACCTCGCTGTATAGCAATGCTGATACGTTGTATGAGGAAGCTGCCAGCTCTTCGGTCTCCTAAGCTGTGGTATCACAAAGCCGTTTAGAAATATCTTTGTAAAGACTTTTTACGCTGGAGCCCCACGGACCAAAGGTCTCAACCCCGAATGGAACAAAGTTGTATTCAGAGCCAAGACCTATGTATTTGTTTGTCTTAATTTTTTCTGCCGCTTCTGCTGCTGCACCAGCTTGATTTTCGGTTCCGCGGACGTGGGACGGAGCTCCCACACTAGCACGTAACCCAATTTCCACGAAATCAAAGACAGTCTTGTTCTACTAATATTTTAAAATCTCGTCTCACGGCTTTGACCGATTTTTATTAAACTTTTCTGTCAATACTCGGTAGGTCATAGGCTATTTTTTATAACCGTATCTTCTCAGATGGAGTCGAAGACAACAGCTAGTCTAATATAATAAAAATCTCGTGTCACGGTGTTTGTTATCGAACTCCTCCGAAAGGGCTTGAGCGATTTTTATGTTTTTTTTGTTTGTATTTGTTAGGTCTGAGAATAGGTCGTACCTAGGCTAATTTATATGGCAAAACAAAGTTTGCGGGGTGAGCTAGTATCCTTTTAAAAAGTACTAAAAGGTACACATACCAATGCTCGACACCTCGACGCCCAGTAAATGATACCCATCTGTCACCTGTCTTACTATGACATAAGATTGAATGTGCCAGTGGGTCAGTGTCGAGCACAGGGACGTTTACCTTGCTCCTGAAAAACATAAAATAGTTTTTAGCCCGAAAACTACAAAGTTACCGGAGGATACAGGCAAGTTACGAACAACAGCTATGAATAAAGTAGGTGCATCAGAGCACTTCTTTCCTATATACTATAAAAATACTTGCTTCTGACATCCAAACAAAGATTCTCTTGAAACTTCTGCTTTTATAATTATATGCTCATACGACGCAGTTTCAGTCAGGGTTGCCGCTGTTACTTTATTTTCAGACATACATCATCATCATCATTTCAGCCGTAGGACGTCTATTGCTCGACATAGGTTCTCATTGACGCCCAATCATTACGGTTGGAAGCGACTTGCATCCACCCTGAACCAGCGGCCTTCACCAAATCGTCCGTCCATCTCGTTGGTGGCCGTCCACGCTGCGCTTGCCAGACATTCTTCTTCTTAGTCGTGCACTCTTGACAGAGTGGTCGTGGTCATGCTTCGGTCGATCGACTCCTGCGCCACTGCTGCTCTCGCGACGCGTCGCCAAGTAGCCCGATGTCTGGCAGAGTGGGAGCAATCGTTTATGTTAGAATGCGTCACAGTTTTGATGAGGTCTGTCCACTGTGTTGGGGAGCGCCCGCAAGATCTTTTGCCCTCGACTTTCCCCTGCACCACAAGCTGCAAGCATCTGCCTGGAGAACTCTATGGAGGCCAATCTCCATATTACGGGTGACGTATCTAAAGAACTTGAGGATTCGTATTTGCACAGTCGATTCTTTAAGGATCGAAACGTTGGTGCGGTGCGCTGTCCACGGGATTCTGACCAGGCGTCTCCAACACCACATTTCCAGAGCGTCAATTTTGCGACGGTCCTGTTGCCATACATACACCCAATCTTATTGGATCAATCTTACTGCGTCTTCCGGTTCGAGAACGCCGTTCGAGAACCCATTGGCCATCAATTATACGAGCGCTGCCCTGCCCACTGCCACTTGAGTCCGGCGATTCTTCGACCTTTTTTGTCGCTGACTTTAGTTCTTGCACGGATTTAATTTCTAATGTCAGGTAACCCTACCACTGCTCATTACCTCAACGCCCAGTAGATGACACCCATCTGTCACAGACCTCTCTTACTATGACATAAGACTGAAGGTGATTGAAGGTGATTGAAGGTGGTCAGTGTCGAGCACAACGTTTACCTTAGCCCCGCTGAGTCAAGAGTCGAAAGTCAAAATTCTTTATTCAATTTAGGCATCAATTGATGCTCCTACGAACGTTGAAGAATCTAGCACCGGTTCGAAAAACCCTGTTCGAAGTTCGAAGAATCCGGCAAGAAACTCAATAAGGTATAGAAACACCGTTTTAACATAAAAAATAGTTTGAAATGGCAGGCAACCCTAAGCTCAGTTATCTCAAAGTGGCTCGCCAAGTGGGTAGCAAGGAGTTTTAACTAAACAGAGCATTACTGAACTCTTGGTAACGTAGGTATGCGAGACAAAGTGCAAGAAATTGCTACTTTTCAACTTGCTCTATTTTAAGGAGGGAGCTGCAGTGGGAGCTCTGAAAATAGTAAAAAAATCTAATATATAAAAAATCTCGTGTCACGGTGTTTGTTATCGAACTCCTCCGAAACGGCTTGACCGATTTTTTTGAAACATTTTTCTCTATATGTCTGTCTGTCTGAGAATGGTCGTAGGCTATATTATTCGCAGACGGAGTCGCGGGCAACAGCTAGTCTAATATATAAAAACCTCGTGTTGTATAAATTTTACATGTTATATTGTAGATTTTTCCCCGAAGCGAAATTAACTAAATGCTTGTAAAATGCAGTATAGTCATTATCGTTCCTTAACGTAACTTCCAGCACCATATTTAACAAGACGTCACATTAAACTTGCTCGCACTGTGCCCTGACTTAACCGCAGAATAAGGACGAGCTGAACAAAATATTGAATTGAAACTCTTCATACTTGCGTTTACAGGAGTTCGCTCACTTTATGTCTCCGTTCAATTTAAAAGTCAAATTTTACTTCTGTGTCGAGTGAACGGTTCTAGGAGTAAGGCTGCATTCACGAACAGCGCGGCCGCGGGCCATAACCGCCCGGCCACGACTTCGCGCGTTTGGCGGCGCGGCAAGCGTTTTCTGTGTTCATTGCGCGGCCGAGACGCTCGCCGTACAGTGGTTACCTGGCGGCACACGCAATGAACTGATAAAACGCTTGGCGCGCCGCCAAACAAGCGAAGTCGTGGCCGAGCCGTTACGGTCGCGGGCGAACAAACTGTTTCAGATCGTAAATAATAACATTAGTTCAATAATATTTCAGAGACTTGAAGAACACGAAGAAAGTGTATGTGAGATGAATGAAACAATTAATAATAGATTTAGTACAAAGGTATTTATTTTAACAAACCCGACGGTATCTGCTTCTGTGTGGTACAAAACAGAAGAAATGGATAAGTTTCAAAAACAGTTTTTAATACAGCTTTTCAATTGAATTGAAATTTGTAGGTCTTTTGCTAGCTATGGGAAAAAAAAATGTTATGGGTAAAAAAATAAAAAAATAAAACGTTAGATACAATGCATTGATATTTATATTTAGTAATGATTAGGATGTCTAGTAAGAGTGCGCTGCGGATCTGATTTTGTTGTATCCTTTATTCATCATCATCATCATCATCTCAGCCAAAAGACGTCAACTGCTGAACATAGGCCTCCCTTATAGCTCGCCAAACAGATCGGTCCCGTGCCATCCGCATCCAACGCGATCCCGCAAACTTAAGGTCTACGCTCCATCTTGTTGGAGGCCTACCTACACTGCGTCTTCCGGTCCGTGGACGCCACTCGAGAACCTTTTTGCCCCATCGGCCATCAGTTCCTATACTGTATCCTTTATTATTACTAATATTTCAATACATTTTTTATATGGTATAAGGATGTGGATGTGAGTTTTTTATTTGTTCATTAAGCTTTTACACATAAACCGCTGAACCATTTCGTTGAAATTTGGTACGGAGATAACTTGACACCTTGGAAAGAACATAAAATATTTTTTATCCCGAATAACTGCATAATTTTCGCGGGATCGCGGTAAACGAATTCTTCGCTGAAAAAGTCGCGGGCAACAACTTTAAGAAGGTATACAAAGTAACATAATTATTAATCATACTTATATAGAAGGGCTGTGTTCTTATGGTAATAGGGGGCAAACGAGCAGACGG
This sequence comes from Archips crataeganus, assembly GCA_947859365.1. NCBI lineage: Eukaryota > Metazoa > Arthropoda > Insecta > Lepidoptera > Tortricidae > Archips > Archips crataeganus. Next base: position 815,438 of record OX402071.1, on the reverse strand, counting down.
ATCGCCTGATGGTAAGCGATTACCGTCGCCCATGGACACCTGCGACACCAGAAGACTCACAAGTGCGTTGCCGGCCTTTTAGGTAGGAGTACGCTCTTTTTTTGAAAGCTTGAAGGTCATATCGGTCCGGGAATACCGCAGCAGGAACCTCATTCCAGAGCTTTGCTGTGCGAGGCAGGAAATTTCTGGAAAAACGCACAGTAGAAGACAACCAACCATCCAGATGGTGAGGATGGAAGTGTTGTCGCGTAGGGCGGTGGCGGAAGGATGCGGCAGGGATCAACCCGAATAACTCCTCGGAGCACTCTCCGTTGTAGGTTTTTTTACGTAATCGAATCAGGAATGAGGAGATCTGTAGAAGAGTAAGGGTCACCAACTTAGCCAAACGGATTAGCTCGTTGAAATGGCAACGGGCAGTCCACATAGCATGCAGAACAGATGCCCGTTGGGGTGGAAATGTACTCGAATGGAGACCACGGACTGGCTGGCGCCACGTGGGCCGTTCACCAACGAGGTGGACCGACAATTTGGTTAAGGCCGCTGGTTCAAGGTATAATTGGATATCGATGAGGGAGGCCAATTTCTAGCAGTGGACGTCCTACGGCTGAAATGATGATTATAACCTTTATAGACAAACACTTACTTAGACAAATACGGGTATTCAACCAAGGCTCCAGCAAAAATTCGTATTTTCATATAAATATCTGCCCCGAACGGGATCGAAGCTGAGACCTCAAACTTTGTAGTTAGGTTTCCTAATCATTAGGCTATCCGATCACCATGTTAGTACCAGGTTCTTGCTACTTAGGCCACACGTCGTAGAACTTTCTCGTTCCACACTACAGGCTATTGTTCGCGCGCTGGATCCTGTTATTTCCGAGTCTGAATGAAAAACTTCTACTATTGAGACCTCTCGAGATCCACTGAGATCCATTGAGATCCATTGAGATATATTGAGATGCACCGTTTCGTTCCTTGTCATGACTGTAACTACTGTGTATAAAGTATGATGTTTAAAAACTTGTTTACTTTTGTTATAAAAAGTGTTTTAGTCATTTATTGTTTATTTTATTGTTACATTTGTTTGAATTTACACCGAATTGAGATCCACCTCCCTTTATTAAGTCGGCTGAAAAAAATACATTGTACATTCTTACTGCGAACGAGTACCTACGGATGTGCGATTTGGGAATGTAGACGAGTTGGGAATGTGGACGAAATAGGAATGATGCCAAAATCGACGAAGTGAACCTAAACAGTTTAAATATGTCATAACAGTCATAACGACCGCCTTAGCCTAGTTGGTAGTGACGCTGCCTACGAAGCAAGAGGTCCTGGGTTCAAATCCCGGTAAGGGCATTTATTTGTGTGATGAGCACGAATATTTGTTCCTGAGTTATGGATGTTTTCTATGTATTTAAGTATTTATTTGTCTATATAAGCATGTTTATCGTCGTCTAGTACCCATAGTACAAGCTTTGCTTATTTTGGGACTAGGTCGATTTGTGTAAGATTGTCCCCTAATATCTATCTATTTCTACTTATAACCAATTGGGAATGTCTAAAAAAAATTACCAGTGGTTTTTATATTTTTTTTGTATAGAAAAGTCAATTATAAGAAACTAATTTCGATATTTTGTCATTTAGTTCTCTACTTTTTTCAAAATTAATTATTGAAACTATTTTAGTTGATGACGTCAGATTATAATTGAGGGCTCCCACAATGCCAAATTTCTAAATCTATCTAAATGCGTACGATAAGGCAACCCCTTTAATTATTTTTTGAGTAGTGGTACACTATACACTGTGTCACTTTACTGGCACTGTCAAAGTGCTAGATGTCAGACAGCGGGTCCAAATCAAACTTCGTAGTATAATCCACGCGTAAATTGTGAAGAATCTAACCACACAATAATGTACGACCGGTCACGCAAAATACACCAATGTCAAATGAAAGTCATTGCTTATTTCTTATTTAACAAATTCATTACGTTATATAAAAAAATAATAAGTACAGAAAACGAGTTAGAAAGCATTTATCTCGAAATGGTTTTCCGATTTACTATACATTGCAAAAAAATAGACATCCCCAATTTGTCACAAAACTTAGACTAACAATTAAAGTTAACTGTTAATGTTAACTGACGGATAAATGTGATGCCGTCTCCGTCTATTCGAACAAAACAAACAGAGACGGCATCACATTTTTCCGTTAAATAAATTTGATTAATGGATGGTGAAACAGGGGGTAAGTTTCACAATAATAGGTACCAAAACAATTACTATATTGGAACAGGCGAAAACCTATACATCGTCTCACAGAATCTCAAGCATTCACTACACATCACACTAAATATTATAAAGGCGAAAGTTTGTGAGTGTGTGAGTGTGTATGTTTGTTACTTCTTCGCGCTCAAACCGCTGAATCGATTTACATGAAATTTGGTATGGAGATTGACTGAAACCCTGGTAAAGACATAGGATAGTTGTTATCCCGGAAAATCGCATAGTTCCCGCGGGATAGCGATAAACGAATTCTTTGCAGACGGAGTCGCGGGCAACAGCTAGTACACACATATTTATGATACTTTTTATCCTATAAAATTGCATAATTTAAACGAATTCTACGTAGCAGCTAGTCTCCTATATCTAGTCAACCATGATTTATGCTTACATGTGTTTGAGCTCAATGGCTAAACATTTTCTAATGCAACGCTATTCGTATTCGAACCATATATTCTACGCCGAAGCTAGTTTCCTATATCTCATAAACCATGACTTCTGCGTGCATATGTGGCTTGATCTCAATGGCTAAACATTTTCTAATCTAGCGATATTTGTATTTGACTCATATTTATGTGTCCCCGATCGCCGATCGCTCGTCCATCAGCAGATTAGGGTATATTTACGGCCCCCAGCGTCCCTGTGGCGCAATGATACTGGAATTGATGCTACTAATAGTTGTTTTGTTTCTAGGAACAACTCTTTGTTTTTGCCTCAAAAGGGCCGGGGAAACGCGAGTCGAACTAACAAAGAATCGACCACTATTCTGAGAAAATGCGTTTCAAAATCAAAGCCAACATATATCTGACTATCTTGATAATAGATTTACACTCTCGTCTCCCGTCTCGTGTCTCGGCTCGGCATCTCGCTCCGGACGCGAGCGTTGCGAATCACGAGACGAGGCGCGAGGCGAGCCGCGAGCGTCTATTCACACTCCCGTCTCGTTGCTCGGCTAACAGTTCGTCTCGCCACTCCTACGCGAGTGTATATGATCTATGAGAGGGCTATGCTGGGTGTTTTTCTGCGGAATTGCATTGGAAATACTGCATTATTGTATAACTTGTACAGTCGACTACAAAAAAATCGATACGGCCAAAGTTACAAAAATATGTATACACGACCTTAATGTTAAGTCAATAAAGGTGTGTATACATATCTTTGTAACTTTGGCGGTATCGATCTTTTTGTAGTCGACTGTACCTGTATTTTATTTTATAAATGTTTATGAAGCTATTTTTAAAGTTTAATTTAATTTAAATTTAATTTATTTAAAAGGACATGATATTTAATCGAGTTTTTTTTTATTTTTTTTTTATTGGACATAATAATTTCATTTGTATTTTGTGGCATGCATGATATTATATTGGTTTATTTTCTATTTTCTATTGTAATGTACTCTTGACATTTGTTTTAAGTTACTTATATTACTATTATTATTATTGATATTACATCATGTCAAATGTTTAGGCTTAAGACCATTTAATTTTGTTCTCCATTTTTTTAATTAATATGTGAGTGTTTTGGTTCTGTTCTGTAAGCTTGCATGTGATTAATTCAATAAATAAATTACGCGCTAAAACTAAAGTCACCGATATAGCTCGAAGAATCGCCGGACTCAAGTGGTAAGGGTGAGCGCAGTAAGTGATGGCCGATGGAGCCAAAAGATTCTCATATGGCGTCCATGGACCGGAAAACGCAGTGTAGAGGCTCCCAGCAAGACGGAGTGAGGACTTGGAGACAAAATTTGTGTAGCCATAGCAACAGGTGCTAAGAAAAAGTTAATTAGGTGCCTAACTGTCGAAAAAACTTTCGCATTTATAATAGTCATCAGTTCATACAAAGGTTCTGAATCTCCACAAAATACTACAATATGCGACAGGGGGCGCCACTGGCGCACGCATGGGCGACCACAAAGCTCGGAATGCTTTGTCTGCACGAACACACGTACATGTATGTCTGTATATCTCGGTATTGTTTCAACGAGCTTATTCTGAGTTTCTTGCTAAGTTTAAGATAGAGTTTTGCAAGCGTTAGGTCATGATGTCAAATTGACTTAAAATAACTACTAGTTATAGTATTTAAAAAATATAAATAAATGCTGGAGTTGGAAATCGAACCCAGGTCTTCTTCAATCCAGCTGGCATAAACACCTAAACACTCATACAACTTTTGCATTTAATTTAATTATCTAATATCTAATCTAATATAATTAAAAATCTCGTGTCACGGTGTTTGTTATCGAATTGCTCCGAAACAGCTGGACCGATTTTTATGAAACCCTCTTTGTACTCGGTAGGTGTGAGAATAGGTCGTAGGCTATTTTTTATACCCCTATTCTTCGCGGACGGAGTCGCGAGCAACAGCTAGTTCTAATATATAAAAATCTCGTGTCACGGTGTTTATTATCGAACTCCTCCGAAACGGCTGGACCGATTTTTGTGAATTGTTTTCTCCACTATCAGTAGGTCTGAGAATAATAAGGTCGTAGGCTATTTTTTATACCCCTATTCTTCGCAGACGGAGTCGCGGGCAACAGCCAGTAATAATACATTATCAGGTAATATGTGATCTGATTTAATTTAACTTGTACCTCACTTTTCATTTAATGATATTGCACTTATTAATTTATTGATAATTGGGGATGTCTATTTTTTTGCAATGTATAGTAAATCGAAAACCATTTCGAGATAAATACTTTTTAACTCGTTTGCTGTAGTTATTTAATTTTAATATTACGTAATGAATTTATAATATAACAAATAAGCAATGACCTTCATTTGACATTGGTGTAAATTGCGTGACCGGTTCAAGTCGTACTTTATTCTGTGTGGTTAGGAATTCTTCACAATTTACGCGTGGATTATACTACGGAGTTTGATTTGGACCCGCTGTCTGACATCTAGCACTTTGTCAGTGCCAGTAAAGTGACACAGTGTATAGTGTACCACTACGCAAAAAATAATTAAAGGGGTTGCCTTATCGTACGCATTTAGATAGATTTAGAAATTTGGCATTGTGGGAGCCCTCAATTATAATCTGACGTCATCAACTAAAATAGTTTCAATAATTAATTTTGAAAAAAGTAGAGAACTAAATGACAAAATATTGAAATTAGTTTCTTATAATTGACTTTTCTATACAAAAAAAATATAAAAACCATGGGTATTTTTTTTAGACATCCCCAATTCAATACAATAAAACAAAAATAAAAAGCCAGTCAATTAAATCGTACCAGACGAAAATGTGCCCAACACGCTGAACCGCGATGGACAACCTTTGCACCAGAAACGACCCAGAGCGATGGTCAAGACCTCTCTCACGAAGACGGCGCCCCACTTATTTAAAAAATTTGATTAGTAGATATACATCGTGAAATTTTAGTGGTTGTTTTCCCGAAACAAGGTGATTTAGTATCGATTGTACAATCGATTTATAATTACTATTTTGACTAGAGTCAAAAATCCAATTGTGAAAAACGAAAGTCGAAAATGACAGCAAACCAATAGTAACGCTTCGTTGGTACCTAACTTATCGTACGATCGTACGCTACTTGTACCAACGAAGCGTTACTATTGGTTTGCGGTCATTTTCGACATTCGTTTTTCACAATTGGATTTTTGACTCTAGTCAAAATAGTAATTATAAATCGATTGTACAATCGAAACTGAATCACCCCGTTTCGGGAAAACAACCACTAAAATTTCACTGTGTAGAAGATCTCGTGTAGATTGGTTTCTAGAATAAATTATTTCATTAATTTCATAAACGAATAATAATAAATATCACGGGAAAATTTACGCCCATTGGAATTTCTCACAGGATAGAGAGTGGGAATTTTCAACAAATTTTGTATTTGGGCGAACGAAATCGCAGGCAAAAGTTGCCAGACATAAAAAAAGAACAGAAAATAACTTCAAATACCAAGCAATAATTATAAATATTCATTCATTCATAGCCGTGGTGTGGTGGCCTAATGGTTTGACCTACTGCCTCTCAAGCAGAGGGTCGTGGGTTTGTTTAGGAAAATACACTGCTAATCTAGTCTGGCAACATTGGCCAATATCTCATACAGTAACTCATTCATACATCCTTTACCTTTTTCCATTCATTCATTCAAAAGTTCAGACTTTTCACTTTTGCTCTTCCTGAACTTGCTGTTAGCACGCTCTCCGTGAAAACTTCCAAAACCTGCATAAAGTTTGAGTTCCTATGTCTGCCTTAAGCATTAATTAAATTCAGAAGACTTATGTGACGTGCATACTGACGGACAAGGTGTATTTTCAAATATATTCTGAAGACAAGCGGCGCCGCTCAACGTGGGAAATTTCGGATAAGTACTGAAAGCAACACACCTACACCCGACTGGACGCAAGTTACCATATTTCGATTTCCCAAATTGAATTCCTGTGTCTGTTCCTTAACATGGGTTCGAATCCGGGCTCGCACCTCTGAGTTTTTCGGAATTTATGTGCGAAATTATATTTGAAATTTACCATGAGCTTTACGGTGAAGGAAAACATCGTGAGGAAACCTGCTCACACCTAAGAAGAAATTCAATGGTGTGTGTGAAGTTCCCAATCTGCACTGGGCCCGCGTGGGAAGTAGGTAACCGCGCCCCAAAAACTATCATTCCGAGAGGAATGATGATGATAATGAATCATACCTTTTCCGTCTCCTCATACATACATGCATACATACATACAAGGATTACGACAGTATTCCAACGGTCGAGACCGACGGTAATTGTCACCAAACACAGTCATATCTACTTCATTAGAGCGACATCAAAACTTCCATAACAACAGGACAGTTCAAACAAATGTGCACGAAATAAATTGACAGATTCCTTTTTTGGTATCGGCTAAAAACTTAGGACATATAATAGTGTGAATAAAAAACCTGTTACGTTTTTTACCGCTTTATTACTGTTAAAATGTCAGTGCTTGTAACACAAGAAAATTTCACTGAATATTATTAAAATGGCTCGAAGAATCACCAGACTCAATTGGCAGTGGGCAGGGTACATTGCTGTTAGAACCGATGGCCGATGGGGCCAAAAGGGTCTCAAATGGCATCCACACAAGACGCAGTGTAGGTAGGGCTTCAACAAGATGGAGTTAACATCTGGTTAAGGTTGCGGGAACGGTTTGGATGCGGATGGCGCATGACTGGTCTGTTTGGCGAACCTTGGGAGAGACCTTATGTTCAGCAGTGCACTTAATTCGGCTTCAATGATGATGATGATGATGATAAATAATTAATTACGAATGTAATTCATAACGGGTCCTACCCGTTATGACTTACGCTGCAGAGGCGTGGACACTCACAGGAGGACTAGTCCATAAGTTCAAAGTCGCTCAGCGTGCCATGGAGAGGGCTATGCTCGGTATCTCGTTGAGAAATAGGGTCCGCAATGAGCATATAAGACAAAAGACGAAAGTCGTACACATAGCCTGAAGGATTAGCACGCTGAAGTGGCAATGGGCTGGTCACGTTTGCCGTACAACTGACAATCGTTGGAGCAGACGTGTCCTGGAGTGGAGACCACGTTTAGGAAAGCGTGCTGTGGGACGCCCTGCGACACGTTAGGAGGACAGCGGGCAGTGGGTGGATGAGGGAAGCCCAGGATCGCGAATTTTGGCGCAATATGAGGGAGGCCTACGTCCAGCAGTGGACGGACAATGGTTGTAGATAGATAGATAGATAGATAGAATGTAATTCTTTGTGAGTTGCATGGTACTAACACATGTGAAGCCGCAGGTTTAAGCTAGTAAACTAATAAATGCACATACATCTTTTGCTTCCACATCACTCATTAGTTTTTTCATACATGCTCGCTGGTTTCACAACTAATAGATAATCTGCCTCGACTTGGAATCGAACCTGGGACCTCAAACTTCGTAAGTAATAAGGTTTTTCAACCACTAACCTATCCCTAATCTAAACAAGTTAGGTATGAAGTATCTTTTTGTATTTTTATTTTTCAACTTCATTTTTTATTACTTTTACGGTCATCCCGTGAAACCAAATACATTATTACATTATATATTTCAAACTAAATACAAACTGAAATATAGATGCACAAAAAAAACCCCAGAAAAAAGACTAATGTTGAAAAAAGGCTAATCGAACCCAGGTCCTCAGCATTCCGTGCCGTGTGCTATACCCCTACACCACCATTGGTCTAGAGGTTAGACACGAATCTTTCCCATACATCGTACATTTAAGTCTGTTATAATCACCTTATTCAGTGATAATTTGCGCGCTTTATCACTGCATAAGGTGATTGATTATAACAGACTGAAATGTACGATGTATGGGAAAGATTCGTGTCTTACCCCGGCGCCACACATAGCACAAATGTTTCAACACATATTTGAACAATGGTAGATTGTATGGTTGTTCTATTGAACAAATAAGCAAATACCGGTGCTTCACTCACATGTGATCAAATATGTGTTCAAATATGTGTTGAAACATTTGTTCTATGTGTGGCGCCGGGGTAACTTCTAGACCAATGGTGATGTAAGGGTATGGCACACGGCACGGAACGCTGAGGACCTGGGTTCGATTCCCAGCATTGGTCTTTTTTCTGGGGTTTCTTCTGTGCATTTATATTTCAGTTTGTATTTAGTTTGAAATATTTCCCTAATCTATCCGGTTGGTATGTTTCCTTCTTTTCATTCCTATATTTTGTTTATCTTTTTTTCAAATGGACTTCTAAAAATAAAAAATTTTAAATAAAAAATTAAACCTCCTTCAAAAAACATCCAAAAAACTATGAAATAATAATTGAACCAAACCGACCACAATAAGCATGAAAATATCTTTCTTCTAATCTGTTCGAAGTCGGTGCCTCAGCTCGAGCCAGCAGCAGGAGTGGACCTAGTAATCTAACTTACCTACATACCTACTATCTATAGGGCTTTCACACTCCTGCTGGCTTGTGCTGAGGCACCGACTTCGAACAGATTAGAAGAAAGATATTTTCATGCTTATTGTGGTCGGTTTGGTTCAATTATTATTTCATAGTTTTTTGGATGTTTTTTGAAGGAGGTTTAATTTTTTATTTAAAATTTTTTATTTTTTGCTTTTTAGTTGTTTCTGTTTAAAATAGATGCGTAGGTTAAAATCATCAGTTTGACTTCGAAATAAGTTTATGTTGAAAATTCTATTTTTAATGCTCGACGGGGTTGTGTCGTTTTATTACAGAGTTCCATGATACTTTCTGAATGTAAATGCTCGATTTGTCACCGAAAATACTAAAATCGCTATACGTTTCTCTTGAATTTTTGAGAAGTTTCTTCAATTCCTCATGGATCCCATCATCAGAACTGGATTTTGGTAACAATGGGACCAACCTTGAAGCATATGCTTTCAAACAACGAAAAAATTTTCCAAATCGGTTCATTAAGGACGGAGTTCTGAGGTAACACACGTTAAAAAAAAAAAAAAAGAACATACAACCGAATTGAGAACCTCCTCCTTTTTTTGAAGTCGGTTAAAAACCGTGGCAGCTCATTCGAAGGGGATTCTAAATTAATTACGTCGCCTTGTAACGGTTGCCACTTGGCAAGAGATGTTTGAATTTCGAGTTGGCAAAGATTTTACTATTATTTAATCCTGGGACGGAGAATGGGGACATACAGAGTTGAATTGCACCGCGCAAGTCTGTGAGCGGCTGATAAACGGCCTATTTTTGGGGCTCGACAAATTATTATGCTGATGGCCGATGGGGCAAAGGTTCTCGAGTGGCATCCACGGACCAGAAGACGCAGTGTAGGTAGGCCTCCAACAAGATGGAGCAACGACCTGGTTAAGGTTGCGGGAGCGCGTTGGATGCTTATGGCGCGGGACCGATCTGTTCGGCGAGCCTTGGGGGAGGCTTATGTTCAACAGTGGACGTTTTTCGGCTGAAATGATGATGATGATGATTTCATTGATGATATTATAATGTCCTCGTGTCTTTGACACTTTTGCTAAGGTTTCGCTGTCAGTCAATGTATTAGGGAAAAGACCTAGATAGTTGCAACTATTGCTTATGCTTATTACATTGGCACTGGCACGTGGAATCGCCTTAGTCTTACACGTTTATAAGAAACACAAAATAGTATTTAAAACGGTTATTTAGATTTTTACTTTACGTACTTTTTATACTTAGACCTTCTAAATTAGTTCAAAGTCGCTCAATGAGCTATGTAGAGGGCATGCTCAGTGTTTTTCTACGGAATAGAATCAGGGATGAGCAGATTCGTAAAAGAATGGTTACCGACATAGCCTAACGGATAGTCGTCGAATTGAAAGTCGAAATGGCAATAATCAGGCCCAATAACACGCAGATCAAATAGTCAACGGGTGGAAACTACGGACTGGCAAGCGCAGCGTATTATTAAATTTACAGTGTTTAATGCTTGCTCCCCGTAACTCTACCCCGTGCACTCCCAACCCCAACTCCTAAGGAGAGAGCTATCCCGTGTTAGCCGCTTCCGCGAAATTTACTGTGACGTACAACCAGCTTTATTGTTTGCTCTATTTATCTGCCCGCGCGCCGCCGCAGGAACGGATGACTAATGAAATTAAAATCATACAATTTTTGGAGCAAAATCGGTCATTGAATCGGATTTGTTGACTGTCGAAGGGGGGTTATGTTTTGGAGCGTGTGTATTTGTTTTCACTTCTCATGCTCTTAAAATGTTACTTTAGTCTCTGCATATCGGGACTAAAGCTCTTTTTTGATCTCTAGGGATTAAAGTATTTTTTTTTTAATTTACTTTGGAAACTGTTCAGACTGCCAAACACGGTGTTTGTGAATGGAGGATTATCGCCATTTTCAGTGACTGGGCATAGACTATTGCTAAGCCTTCCACAGACCGAAGCGCGCTGCGGACGCACCGTGACATCGCGCGCATGCCTCGCGCTTCGGTCTGTGGAAGCCTTTAAGGGCGTGGAAATGACCTCAAAATTACAACTGTGCAATAATATTTAAAATTAAAAGATTTAATTTCGTGAAACATGATAAATGAGTGATTATGAATATTAATTAATCTATTTAATTATATTAAGGATGAATTAATTTTATTATGCAGACCTAGTCCAATTAGTTTTAAAATAGTTTTCTAGTTTGAATCTGGTGGCTGAATATGCAAGCATTTAAAGCGTCACTAGTCTCTTTACAAAAAAAATATATAAAGGAAAAGAAAAAACCGCGGGATAAAGTTTTTTTGCTAAGCATATAGTACATATAGTATTTGAACTTAGAACAGATGTCCATTATTCGTATTGAGCGTTCGTTGTAAAAAAGTAGTATAGTAATTTTGTACGAAACGCGGTCGTTTTTTTTCCTCGCATTCAAAGTGAAAAGTAGAGTGTTTAACGCGAGACTAAACAATCATAATGACACGCGAATTATAGCCACCCTCGCTGTGCTCGGGTGGCTAAATATCTTGTGTCATTATGACTTGTTTTAGTCCCTTGTTGAACAATCTACTATTGTATCATTCTTTGGCATGCCCTGCAGCCCAAACGTCTCAATGGATTTTGAAGTGTGAGTGTCATTACATTAGACTAACTATTTATTTGTTTTAAAGCAACAAAAAATCAAATTTTGCAGTTAATCGAAAATTAATCTGGTTTTCACGGCTAAATTAAAGCGTTTTTTAGTGGAGTCGTGTCTTCGAATTATTTTTTAATGGCGTCAACATCCCTATTACGCCTAATTATTGTCGCGTACCTAATTTATGCGTCACGTAACTTCAGCATAGCGTGGTTTGAAACTCTCCACGCCGCAACGTATCTCAAGTCCACTTCATTCATCTACTAAGAGCCCATTGAGTTAATCAACTACTGAGTATCGAAAACCTTCCGTACTATCGGTTCCCTTTCAAAATACCCGCATATATTCAATAACATATGACATATAGCGCAATCCGGGAAAACATATTCCTCGTAAGTTATAGCTCATATTATTTTGATTCATGGAGCACTTCGATCGATGCGTATATTGTCATGCTATATTTCGTGACATATTGGATTATGTGAGTAGTTGTAGAACTAACCTTTACGCGTGGGTTTGCTCATTGTAACTTTATTAGGTCTAGCAAGGGTATTGTAGTTGATATCATCATCATCATTTTACCTGAAAGACATCCACTGCTGCACACAGGCCTCTCCCAAGGTTCACGAAACATAAAAGTTCTCCGAACCTTAACCAAGTCGCCGCTCCATCTTGTTGGAGGCCTACTTACACTGCGTCTACCGGTCCGTGGACGCCATTCGATAACCTTTCGGCCCCATCAGTTCTACGAGCGCTGTCCTGCCAACTACCACTTGAATCTGGCAATTTTTCGAGCTATGTCAGTGACTTTAGTGACAAGGCAACTGTGGATTTCATTATTTTCGATTGTAGTTGAATTGAAGTAACGGAATTTTACTAAATTCTCATGGTAATCACATTTCTGTATTAATTTCCATTTTATAAAGAATACCAGTGGAAAATTTCATGGCATGACGACAAAATATATTTATTTTATCTAAGCTATAATAAGCACTTTTATGAAAGTCGAAGAATCTAAAATCGGTTCGGAAAATCCCTGTTGAGAAGAATCCGTCAATGAACTCAGCACAGCAAGATATATTTTTTCCAAACAAATCTACAATGCTAAAGCTAATATATTAGCTTATATATTAGCTTACTTATTATCATAAACACGAAAGTTCGTGTGGATGGATTGATGGAGTATATATGGATGTTTGTTACTCTTTCACGCTAAAACCATATGACGGACTCTGATAAAATTTGCCACACAGATAGTTTACAACCTGGATTAACTCGAAAAATTACATAATTCTAGTGTAATAGATATCGATAAAGGAATTTTATTCTGGGTAGACGGAGTCGCGTGCAACGGCTATGCAATAAACACTGTGGATTACTCTTTTTTTGATATTAAGGTTCTAAGACAGTAGTTTTCCGCGTAAAGAACGAAACATACAAAGATAGATTCACTATAAAATTTATGATTATACTTACATAATTATGTCTAGTAACAAATAAATAAATAAATAAATAAATATTAGGGGACAATCTTATACAAATCGACCTAGTCCCAAACTAAGCAAAGCTTGTACTATGGGTACTAGTCGACGATAAACATACTTATATAGATAAATAAATACTTAAATACATAGAAAACATCCATAACTCAGGAACAAATATTCGTGCTCATCACACAAATAAATGCCCTTACCGGGATTCGAACCCAGGACCTCTTGCTTCGTAGGCAGGGTCACTACCTACTAGGCTAAAGCGGTCGTTACAAGTATAGTAAACCAATTTGATTATTTTGAACTAAACTAATTTGATTCCTAAGCCACTACAGAACCTTGTCACGTTTACTGTTACATAATTACAACATCAGTGCGGGTCAAAGGATTATCAACTTTTCGATCACAACATGCAAAAAAACGTTTAGGGTTTAAACGATTTCGCGTCATGTCATGAGATGAAAAATAAATTTTCACAGACGGACAGTGACAATTCAAGTTAATAATACACAATCCTTTCCCATTCATTATCGTTGACACTTGTATATGTCGTCATGGCATAAATCACGTACTTAATAATCGCTATCGTAGTAGATAAACAAATTAATTCATTATGACATAGTCCTATAGTGGCCTAGGAATCAAATTGGGGATGTCTATTTTTTTGCAATGTATAGTAAATCGAAAACCATTTCGAGATAAATGCTTTTTAACTCGTTTTCTGTAGTTATTTATTTTTAATATTATGTAATGAATTTATAATTTAACAAATAAGCAGTGACCTTCATTTGACATTGGTGTAAATTGCGTGACCGGTTCAAGTCGTACTTTATTCTGTGTGGTTAGAATTCTTCACAATTTACGCGTGGATTATTACGCGGAGTTTGATTAGGACCCGCTGTCTGACATCTAGCACTTTGACAGTGCCAGTAAAGTGACACAGTGTATAGTGTACCACTACGCAGAAAATAATTAAAGGGGCTGCCTTATCGTACGCATTTAGATAGATTTAGAAATTTGGCATTGTGGGAGCCCTCAATTATAATCTGACGTCATCAACTAAAATAGTTTCAATAATTAATTTTGAAAAAAGTAGAGAACTAAATGACAAAATATTGAAATTGGTTTCTTATAATTGACTTTTCTATACAAAAAAAATATAAAAACCATGGGTATTTTTTTTTAGACATCCCCAATTGTTTGATTATACAATGGCATCTAGTTTTACGTACGAACTACAATAATTGGACGAACACAAAGGCTCAAAAACTACCGACACATAACATATATTATGTGTCTATTATATGTTGTTTACGCGAAGCCTTTGACGGGTAATGACGTCGTTCCTTTTCATAAAGAAATGTTGTTTCGTTATTTACCTATGTTGTTGTAACTCGAGTAGTTGGAATAACATTGTTTACTTATTTTTATTGGTTATTGTTTTCATACAAATAAAATATTTTTTTTGGGATCAAATAACAATCAAAATGACCATCCCATATTTCCGATAGCCGCCTGTATTTTCTTTACATAAATAAGTACCTATTTGGTCGGGTTTGCTCTAATTGCCACGCTGAGCAGGCGGGTTGGCAATCGCAGTATATTCACACCGGTATCGCTGGTGCCAGACACCGATGTGTACTTGGTCACAGAGTCTCTTACTCGCCTTTTACGACACCCGCGAGATGAGTTGTGCTGAGTTGCGGCTGGCAAGAGCTGGATGAGAGTGGCCTAGGCCGATGATGATGATGATGATGAAGTACCTATCTGAACCCGTGCTTGTCCTCCATCTCACCTGATGAAAAGTGCAGATGAGGTCAAAAGGTGTATGTTTGGGGGTTGAAATCGCTCGCGTCCGTAGGTTTACCTTCGTGACCCTGGGTGGTGCTGAACGAGCGATACAACTCCGGTGGTAGGCTTCGGTCGTGGCTGGTCACCCTATAGGTTGAGCCAGGCCGCCAAGCGACTCGTCGTGTGCCGGCCTGTTGCCTATAGAAGCCTTTCTGGAGGAAGGGTCTGAGCAGTTGTGCTGCAGTGCGCGCGTAGCGGTTACAGTGCCCCGTAATAGTTGTACGGTTTGCACTGCTTAGGTTCAGCTAGTAGCTCAAGAAACCTCCTTTCAAATAAAAAAAACACGCTTTAAAAAATAAAAAATAAATTTTAATAAATTTCAATTCACTATTCTTATAGTGCAGTAAAAAATCTTAATAAGCAATTATCATATTGTTATATCCAGATCAAAATTTGTAAACAATTCTAAATATTGATAAAATAAATAATAATAGTTTAAAATATTTTATTGTAAAAAAAGCGTGGGGTGCATGGTGTCAATTGTCAAGGATTGTCATTTTGATAACATCTTAAAAAGCACCCCACGCTTTTTTTACAATAAAATATTTTAAACTATTATTATTTATTTTATCAATATTTAGAATTGTTTACAAATTTTGATCTGGATATAACAATATAATAATTGCTTATTAAGATTTTTTACTGCACTATAAGAATAGTGAATTGAAATTTATTAAAATTTATTTTTTTATTTTTTAAAGCGTGTTTTTTAGTTTTTTTAAACTATTATTTATTTTCTATTTTTTAGTTGCATTTTTTTCTTTCTAACTTTACCCCCTCACCTACAACCCCCAAACCCCCTAAACCCAACCCCCCAACATCCCCCACCCCATTTCCCCAAACCCCCCCAAACCCCACACCCTTACCCCCAATCCCCTAAGCCCCCCTTACCCCCTCCTCATTTTACAAACCCCCGAACCACCTAAACCCAACCCCCCTAACACCGAACCCCCATACCCCCGGAAACCCCACCTCCCCCCACCCGTCACCTGCCCCCCCCACCCCACCCCTCCCACACCCCCCACCCCGCCACCTACCGCCCCCCCTTCCAGTTCCATCATCAAACCCTTGTTACCATCTAGGCCTCCCCATTTCCCACAACCCCCCAAAATCACTTACCCCCGAAGCCCCCAACACCCCCACCCTATTTCCCGTAAACCCCCCCCCCCATCCCCTAACCCCAACCGCCACACCCTAACACCCAACCCTCTAAACCCCCGACCCCCTTACCCCATACCCCATTCCCCCCCAACCCGCCACCTACCCCCCTTCCAGCTCCATCATCAGACTCTTGTTACCATCTAGGACCAAAGTACTCGTCAAAACGAATCAAACGAGCCCAAACTCGATGGGGTTGTTTCGTTTTATTGTGGAGTGCCTTTGGCCATCTTCCAGCTCCATCATCAGACCCTGGTTACCATATGGGATCAAAGTGCTCGTCAAGACGAATCAAACGAGCCCAAAATCGATGGGGTTGTGTCGTTTTATTGTGGAGTGCCTTTGGCCATCTTCCAGCTCCATCATCAGACCCTGGTTACCATATGGGATCAAAGTGCTCGTCAAGACGAATCAAACGAGCCCAAACTCGATGGGGTTGTGTCGTTTTATTGTGGAGTGCTTTTGGCCATCTTCCAGCTCCATCATCAGACCCTGGTTACCATCTGGGATCAAAGTGCTCGTCAAGACGAATCAAACGAGCCCAAACTCGACGGGATTGTGTTGTTTTATTACATAGTTTCTATGGCCACCATCCAGCTCCATCATCAGATCAGCTCCATGTTACAATAATATTGCATTGTCATCCAATTTACACATATGTGCAAAATTTCAGCTCAATCGGAAACCGGGAAGTGGGTCAAAATCGCGCCCTAAGGAGTCGGTTACAAACAAACATACATACATACAAACATACAGGTGAAGCTAATATAAAGCGTGTAAAAATCGCATCCAATCGGTTCACACATTGGTGTAGGGGAATGGCACGCGGCACGGAATGCTGAGGACCTGGGTTCGATTCCCAGCGCTGGTCTTTTTTCTGGTTTTTTTTTTCTGTGCATCCATATTTTAGTTTGTATTTAGTATGAAATATAAGACTATCGTTCCCAAAAAGAATGCACCGCGAGGAACTTTGTAGATCGAGCTCTTAGTATAAACTTGTTTGACTCTAAGGCTCTAACACAGTTATTTGCGTGAAAGCCTTTATAAATGATGTATAATTTCATCCCCGGCACGCGTGGAGGCATGCAGCGGAAGATTTATCCATCAGCTCGGAAATAAACTATAAGAGACTTTACGTCCTACGATCCGACGCGGACAGTCAGCAGCGAAGTGGATGAACGGGTACGGTGCTCACAATTATTTATTTACTAGCTTTTGCCCGCGACTCCGTTCGCGTGGAATTAGTAATTTGGGCAGCTTATTTTTTTTATCCAATTTGCTTTTTCATCAATCCTCCTTAGTTCCTTGATATAAAAATAATTACCCGCCCCCGCACCCCCCCCCCCCCCCGCACACCCGCGTTCACATTCAACACCGTGCACCGTACTCCCATGTCAAGCGTGCCTATAGAAGTTAAACCCCCGATTTTGAAACATTCTTCCGCTCCTATTGGTGTTAGCGTGATGATATATAGCCTATAGCCTTCCTCGATAAATGTGCTATCTAACACTGAAAGAATTATTCAAACCGGAGCAGTAGTTCCTGAGATTAGCGCGTTCAAACAAAAAACCTGTTCGATAAATTCTTAAAATAGACGTATCTTACTTATTTGTGAACCGATTCAAATGAAACAAACACGAAATGTTAATCCAAGAAAATACCAACATATCAGTGAAAAACGCATCCTTCTAGGTTAAGCCGTTTCTGAGATTAGCGCGCACAAACGCACAGACAAACAGACAATAATTCTAAAAATCATTGTTTCGGGTTCTATTGCGCTAATAAATAGCCCTAGTGACAGTTTTTCTCCTATATCTTCAATGTACAGACACCGACTTGTTACAGATTTATTATATGTATAGATTTTTAAGGTCTATCGAGCTTTTGGCGCATTTATTGCATTCATTTAATGCCTTGCTGTATCATTACTAGCAAAGCTTTAGTTCTGAAATTAATTTGTAAGGTTAAGAAAGGGACCGGGAGAGGTGCGGGCGGCGAGCGCGCCTCGTGTGCCTATCGCCCGTACCTCTCTCGGCCTTTGTCGTCTACCCTGTACCACTACCATGAGTTTACAGTGACCGTACTCGATAGCGACTGCGTAAATGATTTGTATGAAGAATTGTGCAGCGCCTCTAGCGGTCACTTACGAAAGTAAAGATCGCTAGTATGAGTGCAACGGTAAATAACCTATCGAAATCCAAGCGCTAGCGACTAACGTTTTGTAGCTGTCGCCATAGAACATCGGTACCATGAGTCACAAATTTGACAGACGTTATCGAACAACACCGTATCGACTGTAGTTAACTCTCTCACTAGTAAGTTGGAGGGTGAAAACTTATAAGAACCATCGTTTAATACATTATTTTAATTATTTACTTATCAAAATAATGTCGGCTAGGCATTATTTGGCATGGAATATGCTATTGAGGGCTGTTTATGAAGGCGAACGACGAGAACACGGAAAATTTCACAAGCTAATATCCACTTCGGTTAACACTCTAAACCACATTCCTCAAGTTTATCTAACCACTTGTAACAAAATATTTGATCAATTGATCATAAAAACTGGGGTCACTGTATTGTATCACCCAAAATGTACCTTATAGGTACTGGTACTAAATTAACGTTACTAGAATGTTTATTTAAAGTTTCCATATACTCGACCAGTAATTGTAATCGAGACACACTAGTCCGCATCTTTATAAAAAATAAATACCGAAAAATAATAACAAAAAACAACAACAGCTTAGCGTGTC
Organism: Archips crataeganus; assembly: GCA_947859365.1. NCBI lineage: Eukaryota > Metazoa > Arthropoda > Insecta > Lepidoptera > Tortricidae > Archips > Archips crataeganus. The sequence continues at coordinate 796,347 of OX402071.1, read as the reverse complement.
AACTAACTCACTATAACATCTTAACATCTATCTATGGATGCACTCCATGAACTGTCACACTGATGAAATAACCAAAACAAATTCAAGAACCACGTACGCTTTACATTACCACACTGTTCTATGACGCTTTAAATTAGCAGGGTTATTTTTATATTTTTAATGGAAGGACTTGGATACTTAGCTTTTTGCCCAATATCATGCTCACTCAGTCTTTTCAATATAGTTAGAAAGAGACAGCACAGTTCGATGTGAAGTTAGGCACGTCAGTCAGTCACGTAGCGAAAACTACACGAAGGATCGAGTTAACGTTAGCGAGTATAGTAAACGTTAACGTGACTCATGGTACGAGTTTAGTAGAAAACTATTCGAAGCTCGTTTACTCGCTATCGACTGTAGTAACGTAATGTGTGTTTTCGATAGCAACTCATGGTAGAGGTACTGCGCTTCTTTACCCCGCGGGAGAGTATTCATTTATTTTAAACCGTTTACTTATATTATAAAATCAAAATAACAACGGGATTCGAGAGTACCGTTAGCACAACAGTACTACTACCATGAGTTTACACTAGTTTACGTGACCGTACTCGCTAGCGACGGCGTAAATTATTTGTATGGAGAATTGTACAGCGCCTCTAGTGGTCACTTATGGAAGTACAATTCTCCATACAAATCATTTACGCCGTCGCTAGCGAGTACGGTCACTGTGAACTAGTGTAAACTCATGGTAGACGTACTGTACTTATAAACGATTAATTAAAATCATAAGTCAATCTTTGATATCTTCATAAGTGCAGACACTTATTGATAATAGAATTAATAGATTTACAGAGTATCCTTTGCATATTTGGACAATTCTCGGTAAATGTTGTCATTTGTTTTATAAAAATATTAATATGATTATCTGACAAATCTGTCACTAATTAACAACATTTTCGCGTTATCAAATTGCCGTAGCTGTTAAAAAATACTATACATATATAAAATATGAATCGTGGTAAGTAAAGGTATTAAACGGTCGGTGCCGAGAAATTATCTGCAATGCACTAACATATTTCAATAAATAAAAAGATAACGCAGGTTCTTCTGAAAACTTTGATGGCCATTTTAAGCAATTATTTACAAGATTTGTATTTTATTTAAGTAATATAATTTGATGTTTTTTTCCTTGCTTTAGAACTTCATTGTACTAAAATAACAATTTCATTTGTCTGCACAATGCCATATCATGTGACAATGACATCAATGAGCTCAATCCCTTTCTAAACGCGCTTTGATAATAGTAGCGTATATTTTGACATACCTATTTACAGTACGGAACTCACAGTGCGCGAATCCGACTCACACTTGGCGCGTTTTTGCTTCACTCAATTAAATATTATCCTTGTATCCAACAATCATTCTCAATCAACACTATCATTACATTCCGCAAGTCGCTCCATCAGTGACACTTCGAATGGAATGCGAAGCAAAATTAACCTTTTCAACGCCAACGACACATACACCGTGAAATTTTAGTGGTTGTTTTCCCAAAACGAGGTGATTTAGTTTCGATTGTACAATCGATTTATAATTACTATTTTGACTAGAGTCAAAAATCCAATTGTGAAAAACGAAAGTCGAAAATGACCGCAACCAATAGCAACGCTTGGTTGGTACCTAACCTATCGCACGATCGTACTCTACTTGTACCAACGAAGCGTTACTATTGGTTTGCGGTCATTTTCGACTTTCGTTTTTTACAATTGGATTTTTGACTCTTGTCAAAATAGTAATTATAAATCGATTGTACAATCGAAACTAAATCACCTCGTTTCGGGAAAAAACCACTAAAACTTCACGGTGTATAGGTGTCACGGAGTACAGTGTCAAAGTGATCTTGACACAATGACATAAGATTCAAAGCAGGTTTACGTTTTGTCGAGGCGTGGCGTTGCAAATGTTAATGACCGCTATATTTAGTGCTAGCCTCTGCCCGCCGTTTTGCTCGCGTAAACCATTGGATCTGCCAGTTGTATTGAGTCTCCGAGATTGTATGTGGACCAATTGATCGACCGTCGACGACGACCGACAGTTTCTACTGCGCCAACCTGCCAAACTAATCAAATGACGACGAGCAGTAGCGTCAATACTTCTGTGATCCTTTGCTTGCCCTTGTCCTTTTTGTCTGTCCTTTTTTCAGTGTCAATTTTATTGGCGTCACCACCATTAGTAATTTTTTGTCAAAATTTTACCTGTGTAATTATTAGGCTGTGTCAGGGGCTTGACTCGTCGCAGGGGCTTGACTTGTGGGGCAGGACGTGTCGTATCCCTCTTGGCTAGAGCCATATTTTTAATTGTAAGGTTGGGTTGGTAGTTTTTTTTTTATCTAGTTAAGGCCTATTGGAACTGGCATGTTCAATTTACTTGATCAAAGTTCCTTAAAATAGAGATTAAAAAAAAAAAATATTTTAAAAACCTTAAGAAATATAATCATCATCAACATCATCATTTCAGCCGTAGGACGTCCACTGCTGGATATAGGCCTCCCATCATTGACGCCCAATTATTACGGTTGGAAGCGACTTGCATCCACTCTGACCCTGCGGCCTTCACCAAATCGTCCATCCATCTCGTTGGTGGACGTCCCACGCTGCGCTTGCCATAATAGTAATAATAATAATAACTAAAACTAAAGTATACTACGAAAGGAGTCCCTTTCCTGTGCATCTATGTTTAAGTTTGTATTTAGTATGAAATAAATGTAGTATTTTGTAAAATCTGGTATTTTGGAAAGTGGTATTTTAGGCACAAGCGGATTTCTTTGGTGGAATGCCATATTTTGGATATCTGATACAATGGGAATGTAATAAAGTAATGTAGTATTTTGTATAATCTGGTATTTTGGGAATGTCAATGGGCCGGCTCGTCCGGGGCAGTGCCACCCTCTCACAGAACACCGGCGTGAAGCAGCAGTACTCCTGCTGCGTTTCGTACGGTCAGTGCAATGAGAGCGCCGGGGGCCCAATACCTCTCCCCCTCCTCCCTTTCCTTTTTCCTCTCCCTTTTAGGGCCGACAACGCACTGGCATCGCGTAAAGCGCTGCGGGTGTCTATGGACAGTTGGTGATCATTTAACATCAGGTGACCCACTAGTCAATGTCATGTCGTATCAGGAGCTGAAAGCGCTGGCAGAGAACCGAAAAGAGTGGTGATTACTCCACCGACAAGAGCTAGGCTCTTAAGTTAATGATGATGATGATGACCCACTAGTTCGTTTGTCTGGCCTCTCTAACATAAAATGTGGTATTTTAGGCACAAGCGGCTTTAGGATAGTAAAGGTATTCCTTGTTCGAGTACCTGTCAACAACTTGCGGAGCAGGGGTGTCAACATAACTCAAACCTCGTGCCGTCTACCGTAATTACAAACAGCTATTGTTCGTCCCTAAACGCTCATATTTTGCTGGTGGGGTGTCAAACATAGGAAGTACGGAGTGATACGCGTAACGACAAGCGTTTTGATTTTACAATCATCATCAACATCATCATCCCAGCCTATACAGGGTTATTTGTAATTCACTGACATCCTCTTGACCCTGAATTCCTATCACTCAAACAAATGTTTTTTGTTTTACGATTTTTTTAAATGAAGCACTTTTTTCAGAGTATCGTAAAAATAAGAGGTAATCTCAAATTTTCAAAACGTTATTACACCAAAAATATTAAGTTATGACAAAAGCCGTAAAACAAAAAACATTTGTTTAAGTGGTAGGAGTTTAGGGTTAAAAGGATGCTAGTGAATTACAAATAACCCTGTATAAGTCCCACTGCAGGGCATATGCCTCCTCTCAGAATGAGAGGGGTTCGGCCGTAGTTCCCACGCGGGCCCAGTGCGGATTGGGAACTTCACACACACCATTGAATTTCTTCGCTGGCGTATGGAGGTTTCCTCACGATGTTTTCCTTCACCGTAAAGCTCATGGTGAATTTCAAATGTAATTTCGCACATACATTCCGAAAACTCAGAGCTGCGAGGAGGTAAGTCAAACCACTAGGCCTTCATGGATTTATCATCCATCATATCAGTATAAGACGTCCACTGCTGGACAAAATCGAGCAAAAACGAGCAAAAAAATCACGTTTGTTGTATGGGAGCCACCTTAAATATTTTTCTTATTCTGATTTTAAGTAGGTATATGTTGAACTAAAACAATTACTTTGCTCACCCGCGACCTTTTTTTTTTTTTTTTTTTTTTTTTTTTTATTAAGGTCGCGGGTGAGCAAAGTAATTGTTTTAGTTCATTAATATGGACCTCCGCAAAGTAACGCCTGATTCAATAAATTAGGTATATGTTGTTATAGCGCCAACTGAAATACATCATCTGTGGAAATTTCAACTGTCTAGCTATCACGGTTCGTGAGATACAGCCTAGTGACAGATGGACAGACAGACAGACAGACGAACAGCGAAGTCTCAGTAATAGTGTCCCGTTTTTACCCTTTGGGTACGGAACCCTAAATAAACTTCAGCGGGGGCAATGCCCACATCAGCTACATTATTATAGCAGCAGTCTTAAAACTAAAGTCCAGTTTAGATTAAGAAAAAACGTGTAAGTTGCATTACATTGCTGCGCTCGATTGACCATTTCAAACTCGTTCGCTTTACGGCGGCGCAACGTAATGCAAATTGCACGTTTTTTCTTATGCTGGCACTTCACTTGGCGTATTTCAAGAAATAGTTGCGTGTGCGAGAGAGGAGCACTATGCCGATTATAGCGTGAAAGACGGAGATGGCAATAGCGCAACGCGAATACGCAACGCCAAGTGAAGTGCCACCATTACAGGTCTAAACTCAGCTTAAGACTGTCACCCTCACCGTGCCTTTACACATCCAGTGTAGTGTACTGAGTCTGCCCCGGACTTCCGGCCGGGGCATTAGCTTGGATGAGCCTTTGAGACAGGCATTCGACAAGTCTAGAGGATGTAAAGACGTGGTTATAGACATACTTACTAATATTTTTAACGAACTATCCAACGATACTGTAATAGTTGGATCGTCCACATTTTGTTGGTCTAAGAGTCAGTTAGTAACAAGTTACCTACAGGAAAATAACAATAAAGTTATACTTACTCACAAAATTTTGTAATTGGGGATGTCTATTTTTTTGTAATGTATTGAAAATCGAAAACCATTTCGAGATAAATGCTTTTTAAATCGTTTTCTGTAGTTATTTAATTTTAATATTATGTAATGAATTTATTATATAACAAATAAGCAATGACCTTCATTTGACATTGGTGTAAATTGCGTGACCGGTTCAAGTCGTACTTTATTCTGTGTGGTTAGAATTCTTAACAATTTACGCGTGGATTATACTATGGAGTTTGATTTGGACCCGCTGTCTGACATCTAGCACTTTGACAGTAAGATAAGATAATATTAAGATAATATTTATTTAACAGAATTTTTTTAACAAAAGATCCTTATAATAAATGGAACTCAGTTCCCTAAGTAGGTAAACCTGTATTTTAGGATGAACATTGCTCCTCCCCTTAATGAAAGACTTATACTAAATATAATTAATAAGAAAATAACAAAGTAATTTTTTTTAATTAATATTAACTACAATGCACTTAAAACTTAAATGAAATCAGAAAGTGTGACAGTGCCAGTAAAGTGACACAGTGTATAGTGTACCACTACGCAAAAAATAAATAAAGGGGTTGCCTTATCGTACGCATTTAGATAGATTTAGAAATTTGGCATTGTGGGAGCCCTCAATTATAATCTGACGTCATCAACTAAAATAGTTTCAATAATTAATTTTGAAAAAAGTAGAGAACTAAATGACAAAATATTGAAATTAGTTTCTTATAATTGACTTTTCTATACAATAAAAATATAAAAACCACTAGTAATTTTTTTTAGACATTCCCAATTGACATGATTTCATATTTCTAAGACTATAATTTGATTCGTTCCCTGTACTACTACCATGAGTTTACACTAGTTTACGTGACCGTACTCGCTAGCGACGGCGTAAATTATTTGTATGGAGAATTGTACAGCGCCTCTAGTGGTCACTTATGGAAGTACAATTCTCCATACAAATCATTTACGCCGTCGCTAGCGAGTACGGTCACTGTGAACTAGTGTAAACTCATGGTAGACGTACTGTATTCTGTTTGGAAAGAGAGACGCTGATAGTTTTAAATTTTCACTACGATTATTTACAATTTTTTCAAGATAACTCCAAAACTACCACACAATAGATCCATTGCATTAGTCTAGTCTCTATTAAAAAAAAGTGATTAACTACGTAAATCTGACGTTGACATTGTGTCTGGTTTGCTTAGTCTTTCTTGCTTTTCGATCACAACTACGGGCTCCTTTAAAATCTTATTTGTAATCAAATAACACGTCGTTCGTGTTCGTGCATTAACATTAATAAAAATAGATTATTTATGTTATCTGTCAAGTCTCAATGTTATGTCAAATTTAAAATTATGACAGATCTTTTCAGGCAAAGGAAACATAATATATCTTTTCTGTGGTAGTGTTAGTAAATTCAGATATATTTTATAATTTCTTGTAGGTATTTTTTTTTAATATGGAGAAATAAATTATAATAAATATTTTTCCGTATTCAGAAGACAAAACTCTTTCGATTCCTGTAGTAATTTTCAGGTGTCAAAAAAATTAAATCTCGTCAATTGTAATAATATTATACTAGCCCTGCCCGTGACTCCGTCTGCAAAGAATTTGTACATGCACAAGTATAATGTCATTAATGTCGCTCGATATCACGCGGGCACTATGCAATTTTTTTGGGATATAATACCTATTTTTTTGTTCTATATTCTTTGCAGGGTCTCCAATTATCTCCATAGCTACCAAATTTAATCTAAATCGCTCCAGCGATTTATGCGTGAAGCGGTAACAGTGTAACAAACAGACAGACAGATAAGAGTTAGGTACTTTCGCATTTGCAAAAAAAAATCGTTAGGTGGGCGCTTATAAACTCATCATAAACATATCAACTTAATTATTAAATCACTTTTCAAATTAACTAATGACCATTAAATTATGAACGCATTGCAAAATCGCGCCTAAAATTAAAATTAAAACGAATGCGTCGTTGCCAAGCAGCAAAGCGGCGTTGCGAGTTCGCGCCCGGCCACGGCTGCCGGCCCGGCAACAGTGCCCGTCGAACTACCGTGAATGAGAGTATACATCAACATTAAACTCATTTAAAATCAAAAACATCAAAAAAATACGTTAAAAAATCACAAATAAATATTTATGTGCCATTTTAATGCTAGTTCGTGGAGAAAGTGTGGTTGTGTAAGTGTTTTTCGGATAAGAATTGTGATACGGCAGCCATCATGGAATCGGATGCCATCAAGGAACGGCGAGTGAGTGGATACGGTATGTGAATATTGCGCAGTAACCGGCGCGCTCAAAAGACGTTCGTTAACATTGAACAGTTCAGTTACCGTCCTAGACACAACCAATTTAATTCCTAGGCTGCCATAGAACCTTGCCAAAATAAACAATTTTATTTATCATTCATAATGCTTATCGAATAACTTACAATGTTACAATGTTATTGTGGTAACCTTAGGGATCAAATTGCGGTGCGGCTAAAATATTATCTGGAATGAATGGCTTGGTAATTCAAACCTACATGTAATTGCCATAAATAAGTCCATAAGGGTTTTTTGTTTAGTGTGGGCTTTATTTATTTTGATGAACATCGTGAGAAAACCTTTAATACAGCTGCAAATAAATCCAATGGTGTGTGTGAAGTTCCCAATCCGCACTGGGCCCGCGTGGGAACTATGATATGACTGAAACTCTCTCAAGCTGAGATGAGGCCTGTGCCCTGCAGTGGGACGTAATATATAGGTTGAGATTATGATGATTTTTTTGGTCACAATTATTCAGACGACGACGTAGGTAGGTACATAGTTAAACTATATCTGCCAGTTGTTATATTATTTTTACATAATTTTATCTAATAGTGGTAAAATATAAAAAGAAATAAAATTATGAAAATAGCTACAAGTTTTACATAAAAATATCAATTTAATTTTGCGTCACGAAACATGAGCAATAATACAATGTCGGTCAATGCGTTGGTTAGACTAACAAACCAAAATTAAACTGAAAACCTGAAGCATAGAGTTCATTTTCTATCAACGATTTTACTGATGCAATTCTTACGCACGTCATGGCAAGCTAAAAAGAACTTTAGCGTTGTTGGTTTAGAGTGCATTTTCAAATTGTGTTAACGTTATCATTTCGAAGTGAATAAATGGCATAGTTGTCAAAGTCTGCGGCCTGGCCTTATACCACGAAATTATCTTGTTCCGTTCAAGCTTATATATTAATAAGCAGAAGAGTGAAAAAGGCAGTATGATAAGACCTTCGAATTTCGTAGTAGCCCCCTGTATATTTTAATTACGTAGGTACAGAACAAGGCAGTACTGGATCCGATTCATCATCATCACAACCTATATTATACGTCCCACTGCAGAGCACATGCCTCCTCTCAGAATTAAAGGTCTTGGGCCGTAGTTCCCACGCGGGCCCGGCGCGGGTTGGGAACTTCACACCCACCATTGAATTTCTTCTGACGTGTCCTCTGAAGGGGCGAAATAAGGGGTGAAATATTGTATTGAGAATGGAAGCCACAGAAATCAAAATTTAGGTAATAGCTTTAAAATTCAATGTTTTCTGATAATTAATCGCTTAAGGGGTGAAAGAAGAGCAAATTAATCCCTTAAAAGGGTGGAAGAAGATTCCATATGCAGCGCAGTAGTTTCGGGGGATTCTGTATCATTTGCCGGAATTTATTATGGCATAATGTATCGTTATCATAATTTTCATTTGTCCTAATCTAATTTATTTTTCAACCGACGAAAACAAAAGGAGGAGGTTCTCAATTCGACGTGTATATTTTTTTTTTGTTATTTTTTTTTTATGTATGATCACGCATAACTTTTTACAGAGTACTCCGATTTTGATGATTCTTTTTTTATTGGAAAGCGTATTACCCGAGGGTGGTCCCATTTAAATTTGGAAACAATATTCCTACCCTAAGGGTAGAAAAACAGGGGATGATTGATTGTTCAGTTACTGATTGTACTATATGACCACGCATAACTTATTACAGAGTAGTCGGATTTTGATGATTCTTTTTTATTGGAAAGCGTATACCCCAAGGGTGGTCCCATTTAAATTTGGAAATAATATTCCTACCCTAAGGGTAGGAAAACAGGGGATGATTGACTAACTTTTTACAGAGTAGTCTGATTTTCATAATTCTTTTTTATTGGATAGATAGTTGATAGTTGGTATTATCAATTTGGAAACAAAATTACCCCAAGGATGGAAAAAAAGTATAAAATAAAAACTTTTTAACAAAAAATTAAACCGCCGAAAAAACTGAAAAGCAAAAATAATACCTTTTTTGTTTGACCTTAATCTAGGTACCAGTTTCAAGTCGGTGCCTCAGCACGAGCCAGGAGGAGTGATAGAAGCCAATCAAGTAGACGATTATAGGCCCACTCCTCCTGGCTAAGTGCTGAGGCACCGACTTCAAACTGGTACCTAGATTAAGGTCAAACAAAAAAGGTATTATTTTTTGCTTTTCAGTTTTTTCGGCGGTTTAATTTTTTGTTAAAAAGTTTTTATAAACAGTATTTTCTTCAGTATTATTATAAAACAAACCTAATCTAACCCACTGTATTCTATAAGATGACATTTCAAAAAATCCTGGAAACTGGACGCTTCTATATATTTTACGGCAATAATGTTGATATGGGAAACAAAAGGATCCGGTTTCGGTGATAAAGTTAAGGTGGTCTAAAATGCTTCCGTAAGGCCAGCAAATTTCCGTACTTTCTCCGTGTCGCATTTTTCAACCGACAATCGTGAAATTTGCTAAGCCTATTTGATAATAGATAGATTTTCCTTGTCAATTTACTTTGTAAAATTACAGTATTTCATATTTCAACCATTTCCGAAAAACTCGCGAGATTTACATACAGTTCATGGTCATTTATCTGGTCACATTTTTTAAGAAATGGCTGTAGATTTTGATATGTATGTACGTCTACAATAGAGTAGAAACTGTAACAGAATCTTCTGCAACTATTAAAAAGGAATGAGGCGGTTAAAACGCTCGAATAAACGCCGTCACAGCGCGACTAGTTTATCTTGCATGAAAAACATCTGTGCAAAATGTGTCAAGAGGCTAATTTAATGATTATTTAGTAGTGTTTAAGATTTTGGAATCATAATAAAAAAAAATCCCGATCCCGTAGGATCATCAAGATAAAAGTAGGTAGTCTATTTTTACGGAGATGCAGCTAAGTATCTGCATACCAAGATTCATCCGAATCCGTTAAACTGTTAGCGTGAAGCGTGAATGAGTAACAAACATACACCCACGCACATATACACTGCCAAAAATCCGCGTTCGTAATTGTAAGATTTTTCATCTACATTCTAAAAAGTTTTTCAGGTTCATCGTACGCGACGTGAACCCGCATTTACTAACAAAAATATTCTTGTTCTAGAACCAGAACCAACAACGTTCACTTTCCGCAACACGAAGCGACTCATCCAAATGGTCCAAGCCAGGCCTTGCCTATGGGATCGCCACTCACCAGAATATAAGGACCGTCTGGCCCGAGATCGGGCCTGGGCCGACATATTCAGCGAACTGGACCCCGCCTACAACGCTGCTAGTGGCACACAAAAACACGAAATTGGTAAGTACAGTTTTTGCTATACGATCAAAAAGTCTGCATCTGCCATCTTCCAATGTTGCAAGTGTTTTTATGAGTAGCGGTGACTACACCTTCAGATGACCCACTGGATCGAATATGGTTGCTTCGTAAGATGTATTTAAAAACCTGAATTCCCTGCCAGCGAATTTTCCCTGGACACTAAAATTTGGCCGCTTTCAAGTCTAGGGTGGATGAGCATTTACTAGGCAAGCGTGCTCCATCGTAGGCCTCATCTTCGCTTTCCATCAGGCGTGATTGTGATCAAACGCAAGGCTGTTTTGGATAAAAAAAAACCTTCATTCAAGGGCTTATGTTTCTCACTTTATATCAATAAATCCAAATTTAATAAAAACCGGCCAAGAGCGTGTCGGACACGCCCAAGGTAGGGTTCCGTAGCCATTACGAAAAAATCAAGTAATATTTTTCTAAGGATTTCGTATGTGTACGGAATCATCCAAGTTTAGGTATGTTTTATACCTTAGGCTACTATTTACTCTTAAACTACAAATAATTTCCAAGCAATCTTAGCCGCTATAATTTTCCTAGTAAATTTGATATATTTACTACCCTTCTGAATTTTTTTAATTTTTCCACCCAACAGTTTAGATTTTAGAGGGAGGGGGGGGGGCGATTTTAATGAAAATGTTCACTTTAAAGTTGAATATTTCGCAAACAGATCACTGAATAGAAAAATCATGTTAGCAACCCCGCAATGATTTTAAAAGACCTATCCAACGATACCCCACAATATAGGGTTAGCCGAGAAAAAAAAATCACCCCCACTGTACGTCTATGGGAGGTACCCTAAAAAAATTTTTTTTACTTTTTTTTAATCAATCACTTTGTCGGCGTGACTGATATATATATTGATGCCAAATTACAGCTTTCTAGTACTAACAGTCTCTGAGCTTAGCCGCGGACAGACAGACAGACAGACAGACGGACAGACATGGCGAAACTATAAGGGTTCCTAGTTGACTACGGAACCCTAAAAATTGAGCATTACGGTAAACCACGTATTCAGCGAACTGGACCCCGCCTACAGCGCTGCTAGTGGCATGCAAAAACACGAAATACGTAAGAAAAAGACTTTAAAATTTACTTGTTTGAGGCTTAGCTACATTACGTCTTCTAGTCCGTCCGTATCGGCCATTAGTACTACGAGCGCGCCCTGCCCACTGCCATTTGAGTCTGGCGATTCTTCGAGCTATGTCGATGACTTTTAGTTCTTGCGTGGAATTCATCATTTCTAATGTGATCTCGCAGAGAAACCCTCTTAGACCTAGAGCTTGCTTATGAGGCCCATCGTTAGCGGCCACGTATCAGTGCCATAAGTCACTGTAACTTAATCAGTTTTAATTATATCTTTTTTTCAGGCCTTTGCATCATGAAGAAGTGGTACAACGTACGAGATTCCTACGTGAAGTCGATGAAGCCTGGCTACCTGGGCAGTCGCCGAAACAGACCGTACATACACTCCGACTTGCTCAGATTCTTAGACGACAGGTGAACTTCGCACAATTTGAATTAGCTAGTTGACATGCAAACACCCACGACTCCAGAACAAACGTGTGTTATTATTGTGGGGGTAGTTGCAATAGAGAGATCTCTCTCCAGGCGGATGGTATGCCTGGGGACCGAAGTCCGAAGGAAGAAAGTTGGAAGTTGTATTTATGCAGCTCAGTTGAGAAACTTCGATAGCGCGATGCAGGATGTAATAATTAGTTTTATTTATGTGATGACTAGATGGCGCTAGTAGTCCATTATCATCCATACTGATATTATAAATATGAAATTATGTCTGTCTGTTACCTCTTCACGCTTAAACCGCTGAACCGATTTGCATGAAATTTGGTATGGACATAGTTTGAGTCCCTGGAAAGGATATGTTACTATGATAGAGGAAAAGTGCAGGGAACTTAGCTATCCGGTCGTCAAATGTTAGTTAATATTAGTTTTACTGCAAAACAAGATTGTACAGGTCGATTCACAAGGGCTGGCACGAATGGATCGAATGAGGGAATGAAAGTATCTATGTGTTACCTATTTGAACACACTTCACACAGATATGAAAATGACATGCATCAGTGTGTCAAAATGACATTACTTTCATTCATTTCAGTCGTGGCAACTCATGTGAATCGATTTGTAATATGCATTTTATTATAATTTAAGTTTTAAATTCTTCTTGTTAGTAGACCTCTCACAAGGTAGACAGACGCACTGATAATAATCGCTGGTAGCATAGATATTCAGCACAAATAGTGTCTCTCTTCTACTTCACTCCTGTCGATCATGAAAAAATAAATAAAGTAGCAAATTGTTTTGTTCAAACAGATATTTTGAGAAGATAAAAAGAAGATGCAGAAGCACACAGCGCGACGCCGAGCATGAAGACGACATCGAAGAAGTAGAAACTGAACCTTGGGACCACGAAGTATTTGTAAGCATAGACGAATCGGAAGAGGCTAATCCGAACAAGAGACTAAAGCTAGAATATTCTGAAGATTGTCTCAAAGAAGAAAACTTGAAAGTCAAAGAGGAAGAAGACATAGTCGCTGTCCTTTCCAATCTAATACAGAAAGAGGAGGACGAGGATAGAGCGTTTTTCAAATCGATAACGCCGTCAGTGAAAAAGCTGTCGGAAGATTCAAAATTTGAGTTTAGGATACAAGTTATGAAGTTAATAAAGAGCTTGAGAGCTAAGGATAAAAGTAGAATCGATTTAAAAACTGAAAGGATATCGAATATTGATAGTGAAACGGAATGATGTTTGTTGATTGTTGTAAGTTTTGCATTAAACGTTTATGAAAGAAACGTTAATTTTTTTAAAAAGTTAACCCTGCTCTAACTGTAATATTATTTTTCTCTTTGCTATATCATTTTACTCCTCTCTTTGGTTTGTTTTAGTATCACCTATATCATCATCTTCATCCCAGCCTATATACTTCCCACTGCAGGGCACAGGCCTCCTCTCAGAATGAGACGGCTTGGGCCGTAGTTCCCACGCGGGCCCAGTGCGGATTGGGAACTTCAAACACATCATTGAATTTCTTCGTATGCAGGTTTCCTCACGATGTTTTCCTTCAGCGTAAAGATCATGGTAAATTACAAATTTGAATTTTTTGAAATGGGATTTGAACCCTTTGCTTGAGAGGTCCTAGGTCAAACCACTAGCCACCACCAACTATATAATAATGTGCATTATATAACTAAGTAACCCGTAACAGCAATTAATGTACTTGAATTAACTCAACGGGTACCAAGATACAGTCTCAGCTTAGTTTGGGGCCCACTGGATACTGATTATAACGCTTTTTCTGTAACTAAATATTTTCATGTCATTTCCACTACTAAGAAGTATACTTCCTACCTAACTAACGTAACCTGTAGGCTAGAAGCTGTAGCAGTTAAAAAAAATCTGCCGTAAGACGGGTTACTTTGGCCGTAACTATAACCTTAAGGATTAACCAATTTCAGGTTTTATTATTGCATTTAAATTATGAAAAATTAGGTAAAGTTTTGGCAGGGCAGCGTTCGGGAAGCTCCGTAATATCTTGTCATCAATTATATCGCGTGTCTCAAGTCAAAAGTCTTTGACCAGTGTGTGTTGCCAGTGATGACTTATGGCACTGAGACGTGACCGCTAACGATGGGCCTCATAAGAAAGCTCAAAGTCGCTCAGAAGGCGATGGAGAGGGCTATGCTCGGAGTTTCTCGGCGGGATCGCATTAGAGATGATGAAATCTAAAAAGTAAACAAATAATAAAATTAATGCTGTTAGACAAATAAGTAGGTAGTTTAGAACAGTAAGTGTTGTTTGTGAGACCATAGAATAACACCTTAATATAAGTATGTTACTATCTAGCCATATGATGTTGATGATGCACTGGAAGCGTGTTACAATCAGCGACAGACAAATCATTCGCGATTTTCGCTCGCTGTTTATAATTAATATGTATACTTAATTTTCTTTTTTCTTGAATAAATGAACTAAAACAATTACTTTGCTCACCCGCGACCTTACAATAGTTACGTTTATGCAAGAAATGTGCGTTCATGCAGTTCCTCCACCTCCACACTGTACGAACACACACAAATCACATAAACCCAACCATCACCACCACCAAGCTACACTGACGCGTTTCGAACTCAACCAGAGCTCATCTTCAGAGTTACCACAACCGTATGCTATGCTACCAAATGTTAAACTAACAAACCAAAACAAATGTTTTAGCTTGACGTGTTTATTAATGGTTTGAATAACAAGCACGTAAAGATAAGGTTCAAAAAAGAATTGGAGGAAAATTGTTCGTGGAACTTTTTGGATTTAACGATTTCAAAATTAAATGGTAAACATCAATTTAAAATATACCGTAAGCCCACGTACACAGATGCTGTTATACCAGCATCTTCTAATCATCCGTGGCAGCATAAACTGGCTGCTTTCCATTGTTATGTTAATAGATTGTTGACTGTGCCTCTTTCTAAGGAACATTTTGATTTAGAGTTGAGTACTATTTATCAGATAGCGATCTCAAATGGTTATACAAAATCAATGGTAGATAGTTTAGTTCAAAAGAAGCAGGCACGGTTAGTAAATAGCATGCTTTACGCTGCGTTACCTTCTCAGTCTACTAACAAATATAGATCTAGCATCTCTTACGTCGGGGGTTTGTCTGATAAGATTTATGGCATTTTAAAATCAAACAATATTAATGTTGCCTTTAAGACTAACAACTCTTTGTACTCTAGGCTATGTAACCACAAAGAACAGGTAGATAAGGGAACTAGATCGGGGGTATACAAGCTTACTTGTAATGACTGCAATGGGATATACGTAGGACAGACAGGCCGAAGTTTTAATACTAGATTTAAAGAGCATGTTTCGGCATATAGGAATGAGCATCCAGATAGATCGAATTTTGCAAAACATTTGTTGGAATCAAATCATTCATGGTTAGATTCAGATTCTTATGAAGTGTTACATTATTGCGGCAAGGGGTTGCGTCTGGATGCTCTGGAATGCATGGAAATAATTAGGTACAACACTATGGGGTCTATTATTAATGAACAGGTAAATTTAGTATCTTCTCCTTTACTGCGGCTTGGGTCGAATTTGAACAGTTAGTATTAATTAAATATGCCTTATAAATAAATAAACAAAAAATTCAAGGTAGTTTTAAATATGTCAATAAGTTAATTTTTGTGGGGTAGTTTGAGAATAAGAAAAATAAAGTGGGTACTTGAAAAGTTACAGTGACAAGTTAAAACATTTGTTTTGGTTTGTTAGTTTAACATTTGGTAGCATAGCATACGGTTGTGGTAACTCTGAAGATGAGCTCTGGTTGAGTTCGAAACGCGTCAGTGTAGCTTGGTGGTGGTGATGGTTGGGTTTATGTGATTTGTGTGTGTTCGTACAGTGTGGAGGTGGAGGAACTGCATGAACGCACATTTCTTGCATAAACGTAACTATTGTAAGGTCGCGGGTGAGCAAAGTAATTGTTTTAGTTCATTAATATGGACCTCCGCAAAGTAACGCCTGATTCAATAAATTATTCTTGAATAAACTAAAAAAAAAAAAAAAAAACTAAAGTCACGGACATAGCTCAGTGGCAGTGGGCAGGGCACATCGCTTGCAGAACTGACGGCCGATGGGGCCGAAAGGTTCTCGAGTGGTGTCCGCGGACCGGAAGACGCAGTTTAAGTAGGCCTCCAACAAGATGGAGCGACGACCTGGTGAAGGTGGCGGGAACGTATTGGATGCGGATGGTGCAGGGCCGATCTGTTTGGCGAGCCTTGGGGGAGGCCTATTTATTTATTTATTTATTTAACAACACTCTTACAGCTAATATTCCACTAGTATTAAGATTAGTTCTGTTATCGATCCAGATAAGCGCCTAAAGACTAGTGTGCAGTAACAGCCCAAAAAGACCGAAGCCTGTGTTAGGGCTAGTTACACAGTAGCGTCATGGTTCGAAGAGAGCAATCGATGTTCACTATAAATTATATGGTTAGTTTCAAAAAAACAATAATAAAAAATAAAGCAAAATAACAAAAAAACTAAGAAAATAAAAACACTAAATTAACCAATAAAGAGATAAACAATTCACCAAATGTGGAGGTATTGTAAGCCATAAGTTAGTTTCGACGAAACTTTAGGAAAGCAAGACACAGTCACATAAACAAATTCTGGTAGAAGGTATTAAATTCAGAAAAAGAGAAGCCCAGGATAAACTTCTTACTTTTACTGTTTAAGCTATTAATATTTAAGGGATAATTGTCATCTAGTACACTGGGATCATTCATCATTTTTAACAGCTCCTGCAGTTCAATGTTCAGCAGTGGACGTCTTCCGGCTGAAATGATGAATGATAAGGTAAAGTTTTTTGCGGATTTTAACTTAGCATCCACCTTTTTATGTTTTTTTATTAGATACAAGCGATACAAGGGTGTATTATAAAATATGTGGTGGTGTTGAAGTCTCTCGGTAGAGGGCATAACATAGATGCGCTTTATCACTGCCTAAATGTGATTATAACAGACTGAAGTGTACGATGTATGGGAAAGATTCGTCGCTAACTTCTAGACCAGTGATGGTGTAGGGGTAAGCACGCAGCACGGAACGCTGAGGACCTGGGTTCGATTCCCAGCATTGGTCTTTTTTCTGGGGTTTTTTCTGTGCATCTATGTTTCAGTTTGTATTTAGTTTGAAATATATGGTTTCACGGGATGACCGTAAAAGTAATAAAAAAATGAAGTAGAAGAAAATAAAAAATAAAAATAGAAAAAGATACTTCATACTTAACTTGTAAAATATGTGGTTTTTACATAAATGATCCAAATTTACCTTTCATCGAGTTGAAGTACTATGACCTTACAAATGGGCGTAGGAGCTTGAAATTTGACGTAAGGCTACCTTTCTATTTACTTTAACTTTTTCACCCCTTACAGGGGTATAATTAGAGGTGAAGGTTTATAAAGATACAACCGCATCGAGTTCTTGATCGACCAAGTGTCTTACCCTCAACCGCACCCTGAATCACCAATAGTTCCATTGCGTTATTTTTATTTATTTATTCATTTATTTATTTATTTAATAGACACACCAACAAAGTACAGAGCAATTACATTAACCAATTAAAATTTATAATAAGTAACACGCCTAGCCCGTACCTCAACGACAGGCATGCATCAACATTCACAATGAGAAAAAATAGATAAACATCATTGTCTAACGCATCTGTGCATTATAGTCTTTGCCATATAACTTTAAAAATTTAGTAACAAATAAATCAGTATCGAAACTACATGTGTCTTTCTGTTGCTCCGCTCCCGCATTCAAAACTGAGCTTTAAACGAAGGAACATTTGGTCCTAAATCGAACCGGATCGATTACGGGAGTTATGCAAGCGGCCGGCCGGCGAGAACAATAGCGGATAGATAAGCCGAAGTTGTTTACATCGTTTGGTGCACATTTAAGCTACGTTAAATAATAAATGAGTTATAACAAGATTGAATTGATTTAAAATATGAAGTTATAACGTTGGAAATACGAAGTTTATGCAACATTAAGTGATTATTCGGTGACCGTGGACTGTGATACGAAGTGACAATTGCTACATTGACTTTAAAGTGAATAAATCGGGACTACGTACTAAGTGTTATTACTGCTACGATGCCGCCACCAAATCCAGAACAAAATCTATTAATTACGAAGTTAGAAGATGTTGCCGGCATGATTCAAAAGACACAAACAAATATAAAAAAGTGTCCAAAACAAAGGCTCACTCAAGGTTATGTTAGTCAAAGGATAAAATTATTAAAAGATTATTGGAGTATGTTTCAACAAGCACACAATGACCTTCTGAGGTGCACGCCACGCGAACAACGGGGAGAAATACAGTACTTCCTAAATGAAGATTACTACAGCATTGAGGACCTTTATTTATGTTTACAAGCCGACTTGACCGATTTATTAACAAAATGGGAGCTTGAAAGAAAGTCATCGGACGTATCTAATATGTCATCGTCGATGAATGATGGGCAGTTGGCGTTCGTCAATTTACCTAAAATCCAATTGCCAACGTTTTCGG
The DNA here is from genome assembly GCA_947859365.1 of Archips crataeganus. Classification (NCBI taxonomy): domain Eukaryota; kingdom Metazoa; phylum Arthropoda; class Insecta; order Lepidoptera; family Tortricidae; genus Archips; species Archips crataeganus. Next base: position 777,476 of record OX402071.1, on the reverse strand, counting down.
GTAAATACGAAGATTGGACAACGTATGAAGATTTGTTCACAGCCCTCGTTCACAACACGAAAATAACAAATGTACAAAAACTACACTATTTAAAAACAAGTGTTTCCGGTGAAGCCGAGACATTGTTACGTCATATTCAAATAACTGAAAACAATTATACACAGGCGTGGGAGCTGCTGAAAAACCGCTTTGGCAATAAGAAGATGATCGTTCACTCTGTTTTAAAGAAGTTGTTTGGACAAAAGAAGATACAATCTCAGTCTGCAAGCCAAATCAAAAGTTTGCTCGATACTACAGTAGAATGTATAAACAGCTTGAATAATTTAAAAATAAACACTGACTCTTGGGATCCAGTCATTATATTTCTGGTGGGACAGAAGTTGGATGCAGAGTCAGTAAAGGACTGGGAGCAATTTGCGCACAAAGACAGTAGTGAAGACATGCCTAAGTGGGAAGAATTAAAGAAGTTTCTCATCACGAAGTTTCGTACATTGGAGATGGCTACGGTGGTGACCGCGGCACCTACACGAGAAAAGTATCAGACTCACAAAACCTACCACGTCACTGAAGATCAAGAAGAAGAAGACATTAGTTCAATTCAATCTGCACATGCTAACGTAGCTGCTTCACAACCGATATGTACCTATTGCCAAGGTTACCACTACATATTTAACTGCAAAGAATTCACAAAAAAGCCGGTGGATTATAGACAAGAATTTGTGAGAAAGAACGGACTGTGCTACAACTGTCTAGTTCCATATCACAGTGTTGTTCGATGTAAACAAAAGACGTCGTGCCGTATCTGCAGGAAAAGACACCATTCTCTTCTACATCAAACTAGAGAAACAAATCAAGAGGAAACTACACAATTACAGCAACAACCAGAACCTGATACAAAAGTTACAACCGCGCACCTATCTAAGCAACAACCTGGTCGACAAGTGTTACTAGCCACAGCACAAGTACAAGTTAAGTCGAGTGATGGTGAGATACACATACTTCGTGCTCTTGTCGATCAAGGCTCAGAGGCATCGTTTATATCGGAGAGAGCAGTTCAGTTACTGGGTTTGGCGAGAACTAAAATCAACGGCGTTGTCTCTGGAGTGGGAAAAAGTGCACAAATAAGTATAAATCACTTCGTTGACCTCACAATCACATCGAGATTAGAAAATGAGAAGAGGATTCGAGTTACGGCTTACATCTTAAAGTCAATATCCACACATTTGCCCTCAAAATACACCTCGATAGAATCTCAAGACATCCAAACTTTACCATTGGCTGATCCTACCTACTGCACACCAGGCAAAGTAGACGTCTTGCTCGGCGCCGACGTCTTCTGTCAGATTATAGAAGAAGGGTTGGTAAAAATGGATAACGGGGTAGTGGCTCAGAAAACATGTTTAGGATGGATACTATCGGGTCAAAAACAAAAAGACAAACACTGTGACCAGCACAAAGTAGTTACCCTACATATAACAAGAATGGTAGCGGAAGACAATGACTTACTGCGGAAGTTCTGGGAGATTGAGACGGATTTGTACACAAAAAAGAGATTATTGACAAAGGAAGAAGAACAATGTGAAAAGATATACAAAGAAACCACAATAAGAGAGAAAAACGGGAGATACAAAGTACACCTGCCATTAAAACAAAGTATAGAAGAAACTGTAAATCTATGTGGAGATACGAAACAAAACGCTATAAACCGGTTCAAAGGTCTTGAGAGAAAATTTGAAAAAAATCATACTTTGAAAAAGGAGTACATTAAAGTCATCAATGAGTACAAAGACATGGGTCACTTGAGAAGATCGGACAATCGAGTTAATGACAAAGCAGTTTATCTACCTCATTTAGCTGTGGTGCGAGAGGACAAAGACACCAGCAAGTTAAGAGTCGTATTTGATGCTTCTGCGAAGGGTGCACACGGTCACTCTCTAAATGATGCTATGATGGTTGGACCTGTTTTGCAGCCTGACCTTCGGAGCTTGGTTATAGCTTGGCGAAGACATAAAATTTGCGTTGTAGGAGACATTGTGAAAATGTACAGGATGGTGAACATGACGGAAGAACACACAAGTCTGCAACGCATCGTCTGGCGAGACAAGCCTGAAGATGAGCTCGATAGCTACGACTTAACAACGGTAACATTTGGTACCGCTGCAGCGCCATTCCTAGCGGTGCGTACATTAAACCAACTGGCCTGCGATGAATCACACGAGTTTCCAGAAACCGCACCTCTAATAAAAAAAACATTTTATATGGATGACTTAATGATAGGAAGTGAAAACATAAATGAAACGAAGAACATGTGTCAAGACATTAAAGAAATATTAAGAAGAGGAGGATTTCAGATGCAAAAGTGGTCCAGCAATTCAGAAGAAGTTTTAGAATCTTTGAAAGAAGACAATACAAGAGATAAAATTGAAATAAAACTAGATAAAGTTATTAAGATCCTTGGGTTGACTTGGAATAGACAAGACGATGCTTTTGAAATTACTGTGAATTTACCTGAGATGAGAAATCCTGTAACTAAGAGATCCATTCTGTCTGATGTTGCTCACCTGTTCGATCCATTTGGCTGGCTGGCACCTGTAATAGTCACAGCTAAAGTTCTAATACAACGCTTATGGCTTAGCCATTTGGAATGGGATGATGAATTACCACAAAACTTGACACGCGAGTGGATAGATTATAGGGACGAATTGATACATTTGAACAACATTAAAGTACCAAGGTGGTTGAAGACGACTCAAAACGATGAAGATGTTCAGTTGCACGGGTTTTCAGATGCATCAACTCAAGCGTACGCGGCAGTGACATATCTGAGAGTTGTCCAAAATGGTATCGTGCATGTCTCGATGATCGCATCACGGACGAAAGTTGCACCTCTTAAGCAATTGTCTGTCCCAAAATTAGAACTCTGTGCAGCTGCATTATTAGCAGAGCTGATAAACGATGTCGCAGAACTCTTTAACATTTCAGCAAAGAAAATATTTGTGTGGACGGACTCAATGGTCGTACTTTCATGGCTACAATCCCAACCAAGCCGTTGGAAAACGTTTGTAGCGAATCGAACAGCAGAGATAACACGCTTGATAGACAATGATCGGTGGAGACACGTGCAATCTGCTGAGAATCCTGCTGATATAGCAACTAGGGGAACCAAAGCACAAGATCTAGCTACACAAAGTATGTGGTGGAGTGGTCCACAGTGGCTTAAAGAAGAAGTATTACCATATCAAAGGCCAGAGATTTTACCAACTGAATTAGAAGCTAAATGTTCACATCATACAGTTCTAGAAGAAACACCAATATGGGAGAGATTCTCCACAATGTCGAGAATGAAGAGGGTGTTAGCTTATTGTAGAAGAATGTTAAGAAAAGAGAAAAGGGAACCAACACATAACACACACATCACACCTAAAGAAATGGAGAAAATAGAAGAAGAATGTATAAAATTCTATCAAAATTTAGTTTATGAAAAAGATATACACGATTTGAAGAAAGATGGAAGAGTTAAGAAAAGAAGTACTCTAATCACACTTGCACCATTCTTAGACGAGAAAGGATTGTTAAGAGTGGGAGGACGTCTTCAAAATGCTTCAATGTCTGAAGGATCCAAGCATCCAATTATAATTCCATCCAACCAACATTTGACTAAATTAATTATCAACGAGGCTCACACTAGAACACTTCATGGTTGGAATCGGTTAATGATGACATATTTAAAAACGAACTATTGGGTTATTGGCTTGAAGTCAGCAGTCCGAAAATGCATTCATAATTGCAAGATCTGTATAATAGATAAAGCCAAGGTCAAGAATCAGTTCATGGGTCAGCTGCCACCAATGAGAGTCACCCAGAATAGACCATTTATTAACAGCGGAGTTGACTTTGCAGGACCCGTCTCAATTAGAACAGCTAAAGGCCGTGGACACCATGCAACGAAAGGATATATTTCTTTATTCGTGTGTATGGCCACGAAGGCTATCCACCTTGAGGCTGTCACGGATCTGACATCTCAGGCCTTTATAGCCGCATTTCGAAGATTTGTCGCACGCAGAGGCCATTGCAAAGATATATGGAGCGACAATGGCACCAATTTTGTCGGCGCTGCAAAAGAGATAAAATCTATGTTTGAACCTGGAAAAAGTAACATAGCTAGTGAAGTTGCAGAACTGCTGGCTGTTGAGGGGACCACATGGCATTTTATACCCCCTAGAATGCCATCATACGGAGGCCTATGGGAAGCCGGGGTGCAATCTGCCAAAAGACATCTAGCTAGAGTAAATAAGGACACAAAACTCACATACGAAGAATTAGCAACTTTATTAGCACAGGTAGAGGCATGTCTCAACTCTCGGCCTCTTTGCGAAATGGATAAGAATACAGGAGTGCCATTGACGCCGGGACATTTCTTAGTGGGCGAGCCTTTGGTGAGCGTTCCAGACCTTAACTATGAAAACAAAAATATTCACATACTTACCAGATGGCAACTAGTTCAGAAGATGACGCAAAATTTCTGGCGACAGTGGCAAACAGAGTATCTGAACACACTGCAACAAAGATATAAGTGGCAAGTCGCAGTGTCAGCACCCTGCGTTGGAGATCTGGTTATAATAAAGGATGAGATTTTGCCGCCCACAAAGTGGTTACTTGGAAGAGTGAAATATCTTCATCCTGGAAGAGATAACCTTGTGAGAGTGGTAACGGTGCAGTGTAAGGGAGATCGCGAAATTCAAAGACCTTTATCTAAGTTGATACTCCTTCCTAAAGAATGACTTTACAATTTTTTTTAACTATATTATGTGACTGTAATTTGAGTAAACCGAAGATTGTGCATGTGAAGTGAAATGGTCAATTTACCTTAAATATGTAGTTATATTCCCTTTGTGTAACAATAATAATATCTATCTGTGATTATTTACAAAGTTAGTGATGCCACTTGAAATAAACAAACATAACAATTGTAAAGGGAAATGCATGCTCAATTTTGTATAATTTAATTGAAAACTGTCAGTTTTGGCGGCCGGTATGTCTAACGCATCTGTGCATTATAGTCTTTGCCATATAACTTTAAAAATTTAGTAACAAATAAATCAGTATCGAAACTACATGTGTCTTTCTGTTGCTCCGCTCCCGCATTCAAAACTGAGCTTTAAACGAAGGAACAATCATATCACATTAACAATAAGTACGCAACTACAATTAAAAAATCAAAATTTACAAACAGATAAGGTAAGCGTCCCCGTGCTCGAAACCGACCCAATATATGGCACTTTCAATCTTATGTCATAGTAAGAGAGGTGACAGATGGGTGTCATCCATTAGGCGTTGATGTGCCGAGCATTAGTACGCTCACCCAAAACGACTGTGAAATTAGCGGCTGACGTGTCCAAAGAACCTGAGAATTCGTAATTGCACAATCGACGACAGTCTTTGTTTAATGTTTGTTTAGTCCCTTTGGGTAGAGTAGAGAAACCCAAAAACAAATAAAATTGAGTCACTATTTAGGTTTTATTCCGACTAGTTACATTATCAAGTTCCATTGATGGAACTAGTTGGACTTTTTTTCCGAGTAGTTACATTCAACAAAGAGGGTGTCCTTAATGGAACTAGTTGGACTTTTTTTCCGAGTAGTTACATTCAACAAAGAGGGCTTCCTTAATAGAACTAGTTGGACTTTTTTTCCGAGTAGTTACATTCAACAAAGAGGGTTTCCTTAATGGATCTAGTTGGACTTTTTTTTCCTAGTAGTTACATTAATAATGCAGAGTTAATTTAATGGAAGTAAATAGAATGTACTAAGTATAAATCATTTTTTTTAATAACCAAAGGAATTCAAATTAAGTAAGTACCTACTTTCTATTATTTGTACTCATTCGTTTTTATTTTATATTAAATGTTTTTATTTTATTTCGTTGAATGTAACTATGTACTGGGAAAAAAGTCCAACTAGTTCCGTCAATGGAAGTGATAATGTAACTAGTCGGAATAGACCACTATTTTGCTAAGAAACTTTAAACTGTAATTTTAATTGAAAGCCTAAATAACTCCGAACCTTGACCGGATGTAGCAATCTCCAATTAATAGGGCTAACGAACGCCACCGGAAGTGCCCACTTCCGCCGCCATGACACTTCCGGGCAGCGCAGTAATTAGTGGCGATTTTGGATGGGTTCAGTAAGTTGGCGAAACTGTAAAATTTCTAACAGTAGAAATTAAATCTCGTTTGGACTGTACTTTTGAAGAGCCGTGAAAGAGAGAAAGCAAGGAATGCATTTCAGCAGGTGGCGCAATATAAAATTTAATACATAATAATAAAAAACAGACATTTTATGAAAACAACTAAAAACATCCAATAATAACATCATAAAACATACATAGATAAGTGATACACAATATACTTGTAAATAAATGGACTATATAATACAATACTTGCCCAAAAATATTCAGACAAAATTACTTGGCAGCACAAACATTTTGTACTTCAAACTAAATACAAACTGAAACATAGATGCACAGAAAAAACCCCAGAAAAAAGACCAATGCTGGGAATCGAACCCAGGTCCTCAGCGTTCCGTGCTGCGTGCTTACCCCTACACCATCACTGGTCTAACTAGGTCATTTTGTACTTTTTAAACATGCATCTCAAAACTACTCGTATGTATATTTATAACATGTTATTAAGGAAACGTACATTTATTTATTACCACAAATAAATGTGTACTGTTTACATGTCATTATATCATATTGCCGCTGCCCCGTCCTTAGTTGTGTTAGTTATTGATTGGAGTACCTATACACAGTGAGTAGATTGCGAGCAGTAAGAAAACAATATTATGTACTTTTCGTTAGAGATGTAAGGTCACGAGTGAGTGATTCAAAAGAACTATATCTATACTGTGTGTGTGTGTGTGTTGCCAGTGACGACTTATGGCATTGAGACGTGGCCACTAACGATGGGTCTTATAAGAACGCTCAAAGTCACTCAGAGGGCAATGGAGAGGGCTTTGCTCGGAGTTTTTCTGCGGGATCGCATTAGAAATGATGAGATCCGCGCAAGAACTAAAGTCACGGACATAGCTCGAAGAACCGCTAGACTTATAAGTGGCAGTGGGCAGGGCACATCGCCCGTAGAACTGATGGCCGATGGGGCCGAAAGGTTCTCGAGTGGCGTCCGCGGACCTGAAGACACAGTGTAGGTAGGCCTCCAACAAGATGGAGCGACGACCTGGTGAAGGTATCGGGAACGCATTGGATGCGGATGGCGCAGCACCGATCTGTTTGGCGAGCCTTGGGGGAGGAATATGTTCAGCAGTGGACGTCTTTCGGCTGAAATGATGATGATGATGATGATGATATATAGGCTCTATATCTTAATCCCTAATGATTATTTGTCCTAATGTAATGTTTGTCCTAATGATCGATTGTCCTAACTCTTTTTATTTAAAATCTATTAATTGCTTTGGATTGTTATAAAACAAACCTAACCTAACCTAAAGAGTTTTAGAGGATAATCACATCAAAGTCCCTTCTCATCTCTTCTCATCTAGATTTTACGCATTCCTTGCACCTCTTCTTTACAATAGATTAAACGCCCAATTAGACATTTACTCACTTAATTATAATAAAGTTAAGTTAATTCTCCAAACAGCACTTCAACAAATGTCCTATGAGGATACAGAAAAATTATTGTCAGTCCTAAAATAAATACACCGTGAAATTTTAGTGGTTGTTTTCCCGAAACGAGGTGATTTAGTTTCGATTGTACAATCGATTTATAAAGTTTTATAAAGACTAGAGTCAAAAATCCAATTGTGAAAAACTAAAGTCGAAAATGACCGCAAACCAATAGTAACGCTTCGTTGGTACAAGTAGCGTACGATCGTACGATAGGTTAGGTACCAACGAAGCGTTACTATTGGTTTGCGGTCATTTTCGACTTTCGTTTTTCACAATTAGATTTTTGACTCTAGTCAAAATAGTAATTATAAATCAATTGTACAATCGATACTAAATCACCTCGTTTCGAGAAAACAACCACTAAAATTTCACGGTGTATACTTAGATGGGTATAGAGTTTGTAAGAGTTGTAGATACTGTCTTTATGTTAATAATTATTAGTTTATTTTTGTATCTATGTTATAAATGTTACGATTTTATTTTTTTCTTGTGTTTTAATGTAGTTAAATAATTTAAGGCTTGTTTTTTTTTAATGTATTTACACCTGAAACACAGGATTTTTTTTTCCTAGTTGAGGTATAAGTAACATGTTCCCTTTTTAAATATGTTTAGTCTATAAGTTGTTATGTTTTGTAACTTTCAGTATGATAAATAAAGATTTAAAGATTAAAGATTAAAGTTCATGAAAAATTCACGGTTTCCGAGAAAAAAAGTGTTAGGACAAACGATCATTAGGACAAACATTACATTAGGACAAACGATGTTAGGGATTTAGATAGAGTCCCTGATTATATACCATATCTATGCTTGAGGTCCCGGGTTCGATTCCCGTGCCGGCACAGATATTTGTATGAAAAATACAAATAATTAAAAACACATCGGTCTTTGGAAAGAGACTGCAAATGTCCGACATTTGCCGAATCTTTTTTCAAAGACCATGTCCAATCTTTATGACCGGTTACTGTAGATAACCTGACGACTGTGCCTAAAGGAAGTTAGTTTCTCTAACGCTGCTGCTAGTGGCTTTTATATCCTTTCATTGCCTTCCTGTAAATTAAATGAGGTTCTGGAAACAACTTCGTGTAGTTTAGATCGGGTGAACTGTGTTAAAAAAATATTACTGTACGGTTTGAAATCAATGATGATGATTCGAAATTAATGTTCCTAACTCAATGCTGGATAATATAATGCACTAAGCTAAACCGCTTAAGGGTGCCTTTTCACCAGAGATTTGCTATGCAGCTATGCTGCGAAGATGTGACAGCTACATTACGAAACTGTGTGACCGTTTCCACCAATGCTAAGCTATGTATCTGTGCGAGGAAGATGCGCAGCTCGAGCTATGCGTTGTATCGACAGGGGCGCGCGGAGCGGCAGCGCGGTGAGGGGGGACATTGCTACACGACTCGCGGCCATCCATACTGCCCTCATACAAGAGAAGGCCGCTAAGTGACAAAAGGTAGTTTTGAGAAAAATGGAAAAAAGGTGGGAATGTATTTTTCTAGAATTCTATAAGCATTTCTGCAAGTCTGTGAATTGAGTTTGGTAGAAGACCGTATGATGTATCTATTTACATACAAATTAGGGGTTTAGTGCTTTGTTAAGTATTTAAAAACAATAAATTTGCGTGTGGGTTGCCCAGAGGGAGGCGTTATTCGATATCCGTGTCGTAGACACCGACGCTCCTTCTTACATCTCACGCCCTGTTGCTTCTGTCTTAAAATCTGCCGAATCGGAAAAGCAAAACAAATATGCCAATGCCTGCGAGCTGCGTCATGCCACATTTACACCCCTTGTCACCTCCGTAGATGGAGTCTTTGCGCCACAAATGGCCACCTTTGTGAAACACCTCGGGGAAGCACTTGCATCTCGCTGGGACCGCTCTTTGTCTTGCGTCTTGGGCTGGCTAAGAGCTCGGATAATAACTTCTATATTTAGAGCGACTAGCATGTGCATTCGAGGCACCCGACACAAATGGAAGCCAGCAGCGAAGCTGTTTGGCTTTGATGATGGTGCTGCCCTACCACACTCCGACTGACAGACTGACTTGACATTTTTTTTCATAGTTTACTAATTTATTAGTTTCCATTTTTATCTGTTATTACTTCCTAATGTATATTTCTAATTTATATAGAATATGTGTAAATAAATATATATAAATTTGAGCTTTAATTCCATTATACTATAAAAGGCCGTTAAATATACCTTAACGGCTTTTTTACTTATTATATATATCCTTTACATATTTATGGTTCCTATCAACTGTTCAGCGATCATAAGAAAAAAGCCGCAAGAAAACTTAGCGGCTTTTTAACGTCTGTTAAAGTATTTGATTTTTTAAGCGTAACGAACTAATAACACCGCTAAGCAAAATAACTGCTTTTTAACTTAGTTTTACTCTGCATCTATTACTAAATTTATGGTTAATACTAAATTAAAACGCAGTTAAAGGCACACCTACGTTATGTAACGACCTCTTTGCTTAGCACGTTTTGTTAACTTATGAATTTTATTTGATATAAAAAGCCGTTATGGCAAAGTTCTCAGTCGGTCCTGAAAATTAAGAAAAAATAAGTCTGAAGAAATAAGACGTTAATTAAACTTTTATTAATGAAAAATAGTACGGAATAGATTCAGTCAAAGTTCTATCTGAGATACAGTTATTAAGTATCTGAAAATGACGCTTTGTGATAAAATCAACATAAATATACTTACCAGCAAATCTAACCGTCCACTATACATACTTGGTCGTAAGGAAGGAGGGCGATTAGATTTTCCGGGGAATATATTAATTAACTAATCGACTAACAAATAAGGTTAACTTCTTTTCAAAATATCAAATAGTAATACTATAAAAAACAGGCCAAATACGAGTACCGACACCGAGAGTTCCGCACTATGCTAACATGTTGTGTAGCAAAATAAACCTATTAATACTGCACGGAACCCCAAAAAAAAATCTCTACGAGGTACATTAATCAACAATTATTTTCAACATTTTTACTTAATGTTATACCTACCAAGTAATAAACTATTAAACAATATGTAATATACCTAAGATCAAACGAACTTCTTGAAGCGAAGTTCGATCGATATTAAAAGAGTCATTTCATTCGAAGATATAAATATTTACCAAGTAGTCCTTTAACCTACTAGGTAGCATTCGCACATTTTAAAAAAGATTTATTTTTGACTATTTCCTATTTAAACAACTTCCGGCAACCGCCGCGCCTCGGTATGCCGCCATATTATTTGTCATTCTTTTTAGAGTGTATTCAATACTAAAACTTTCCATGGGGTTACTGGGTGGGAGGGATCTTATATCTCCGAATGAAATGACTCTTATAATATCGATCGAACTTCGCTTCAAGAAGTTCGTTTGATCTTATATTATAATTCGTCATTTCATTCTCAATATAAATATATACCAAGTAGATGTTCAGAGTGGTAGGTTTTGGATTGAATAATAAGTACATATAATAACACTGAGTATTTAATCATTCTCAACGTTTCTTTTCACTTTACTTGAGAGAAAGAATCTTCAGCTCAACTAATTGACACTTAAGTATTATGGTAAAATAGTTTAAACCAAAAAAATAAAATAAGTAAGTATAAAACCCAAAATTAGTTCTACTATTTTGTATTATTTGCGAAATAAACATACCAAGCAAATTTACTGTCATCTATAACAGGCTTGTTATTAGAACTTGGCAAGAGTATGCAACGAGCTCGAACAGCCTACGATTTTGCGGATCGCCTCCTGGCCGACGCGATCGCGCTCGCCGCTGACGTGGTGGTGGTCGGTAAGGTTGCTTAGTGTTCATGAATAGATTACAAATACTATTGATCTGATATCTTTAGTCATGACCAAATAATCTTGCGAAGTTGTACCTTTTGTACCTTCCGTGAAGCAAGGTAATATTAACGCTGGCTACTCACCATTTGGGTCTGGTCTTTTTATCATGCTAAGGATGAAAATATTTGCCCCGTTGCTATCAAAATTGATATTTTCAGTCTAAGTATATTAATTAAAGAGTTGGAAGCAAGTTACTTTACTGACCTTTTAGTTCAGATTTAGAGCGACGTATTCTGATAAGGAACCGATTTAAAGTTGCATTTTTTATGGGACAAAGCGGAACAATAAAAATTTATAGTAAGTACTATAAGAAACCCCCTTATATGAGTAAAACTGCGCAGACAAAAGACATATAATCGATTCAGTAGAACAACCAAAATATATATTATATTATATATTACTTGATAACAAAAATCCACCCAAAGCTTTAGCTATGAACCATATATAATATCATCAAGTCAACCGCGGGTGCTGGGGTTCCCTCAGTGCCCTGCTATGAAAACGCAACCCGCAGCACCTCGCGGCATCCAGGGTAAGGATATTGAAGAGTTAGGACTCCTGAAAGGAAAATATAACAAATCTTTACTAGGTTTTAAATATATTATTTCGGAATCGATTACGATTTCTATGAATAAGTGGGTACCACGACTATGATGGCCAGGTTGGAAATATAATGATGCCGGTTGCTTTGTGCTCAATAAACTCTTGGACGCATTACGAAATTATGGAAAAAGTTGGAAAAGCGTAAAAAATGTGGTTTCCAAATTATCGTATACACATATTATATAATTAATATAGCATCCGGATCTTTTTTCCAGGATATACATACACGAGTAGGTATCGCATATACAGTGTCAAAGGACGCACTAACTGCAACTCTAACTGCCGGGTCGCTCCATTCTCGGTACCAACGGGAAGTGCCCCGCACCCCGCGCTTCCTTGTTCGATCATCATTTAGCTGCGTTTTAAAGTAGTATTGTAGATTAACGGCGTTTAGTAAGAATTTTTGATCATATATTTTCATTACTTTCATACATATTAGCCGTTGAACATTTTTAGTTTCGTATTTTATTAGCGTATGGAAATATGATAGCGGCTTTTTAGCTTATTTATCCAATACTTTTTTTAAAAACTATACTAAACAATAAAGCAATTATAGTCGCTTAACCGCCTTTTAGGTAAGTAACGGTAGTTAACGACGTTGTTGTACAGTATTAAAAATTATTTTTTCGGGGAATCAATAAGTAAAACCGCCGTCAAAGTACTTTAACGTTTTTAAAGCGTATTGCCATCAGAAAACTGCCTTATTTCTTATGAGAAGATCAAAAAAAGCTGCATTTAGCGGCTAAAATGCTTAACGTATCTCGGAAACTAATAGAGATAAAAATATGGGTCTCAGTTGGGTCGAAAGGAAATCGTCCGTACATTTTTATGCTTAAATAAATGTGAAAAAGCCGCTAAGCTGCTTAGCGGCTTTTTTTCGTATGAGGGCAGCATAGCACGCATCCGTAGCACACATCCATAAAACACATCCAGGGCACGCACCATTCCATATAAAAATCATAGTTGAACCCGTTTCCACCAGTGCCATTTTTATTTTTACGGTCATCCCGTGATATCCATATATTTCAAACTAAATACAAACTGAAACGTGGATGCATAGAAAAAAAACTCCAGAAAAAATATCAGCTGAGGACCTGGGAAAAAGACAATCAGCAATAAAAGTACTTATTTCCACAAAAGTACTAAAGCAAATAGCTAATGAACTATCTCCTGTTCTAACTTATTTAATAAATTTGTCATTTTCAAAAGGTATATTTCCAGATAGACTAAAACTATCTCTAGTTAAGCCAATTTACAAAAAAGGAGATCGTGATAAAATGGACAATCACAGACCCATATCGTTAATACCTGTCTTATCAAAGATAATTGAGAAAGTAATGCATAAGAGAATTAGCACATTTTTAAATAAATATAATATATTAGCAACCCAACAAAATGGATTCCAAAAGGGCAAATCTACCACTCTAGCAGCTTTTAATTTGATCAAAGAAATAACACTCAAGATGGATAGCAAAATACCAACAACAGCAGTGTTCTTTGACATGAGCAAAGCTTTTGACTTTGTTCCCCATAATCTTCTTCTAAAGAAATGTGAATTGTATGGTCTTCGTGGCATTACTAGAAGCTGGATAAAATGCTACCTTAGTGATAGATATCAACAGGTGGAAATAAATAATATTAATACAGACGGAGAAGAAGCGTCTTATTTATCTAAAGCTGAACCAATTAGCATAGGTGTCCCGCAAGGCAGTATATTAGGTCCGTTACTATTTTTAATTTTCATCAATGATTTGCCTCTTACTACACATCATCATTGTACACTTTTCGCAGAAATCTCATTAATAATAACTGGAAAAAATAAAAAAACGTACAATACTGATATAAATAATACTGTTAGTGACATAATAAACTGGCTGAGAGATAACAATTTGAAAGTTAATTTAAATAAAACAACATACATACAATTTAGAAATAGAAACGACCGCTTTAGCCTAGTTGGTAGTGACCCTGCCTACGAAGCTAGAGGTCCTGGGTTCAAATCCCGGTAAGGGTATTTATTTGTGTGATGAGCACGAATATTTTTTCCTGAGTTATGGATGTTTTCTATGTATTTAAGTATTTATTTATCTATATAAGTATGTTTATCGTCGTCTAGTACCCATATGATAGTACAAGCTTTGCTTAGTTTGGGACTAGGTCGATTTGTGTTAGATTGTCCCCTAATATTTATTTATTTATTTAATTATTTAGAAGTGCAAATATTGAAAATTTAATAGTATCCTACGAAAATGAAATAATAATGGAATCAAGTGAAACAAAATTTTTGGGTATAATTATAGATAACAAGTGTTCTTGGAAACAGCATGTACAGAGTCTGACTACCAGAGTTAATCGCTTTGCTTATGCACTCTGGAGGCTTACCAAAATTACAAATGAGCAGACAGCATTGAAAGCATATCATGGCTACATTGGGTCAATACTAAGATATGGTATACTATTGTGGGGCAATTCGGTAGATATTAACAGAATTTTTATAGGGCAAAAACAATGTATTCGCGGTATCTGTGACGTCCCCCCTCGAACATCTTGTAAACCACTTTTCAAACGGTTGAATATTCTGACAGTACCTTGTTTGTATATTTTTGAGATTTGTAATTTCGTAAAAACATATACAGAATATTTTAAGAAGAAAAGCCAGGTATGCCACTTTGATACTAGATATCCAGACATATTTATCTACCCAAAAAGTAACACACACTTATGCCGCCGAAACTGTTTTCCAATGGCGGTACGTATTTTTAATAAGCTGCCAAAAGATATAGCCGAGTTGCCCCGGAGTAAGTTTAGGGCCAAACTATTCCAGTGGCTTAAAGATAAATCATCTTATTAAATTAAGGAATATTTATTACACAAGGACATTATTTATTATTAGGAGTATAAAATTATAACATATAAAAGATTTGGTAATTATATAAATTGATTGACATTTAAACCTAATAGAAATAATTCATTATAACTAATTTATTTCTGTATAATTCATTCAATAATTTAATAGACATTTTAATCATTATAATTTTGAGTAAATAATTTAGATTATAAATAGAATAAGAATTTTGCATGCCAATGTAACTGGCTAGACATGTCACGCACGGCACTGTACACTCCTCTACAACATATTTTGTAATACCATGTTTAAAACAAAAAAAAAAAAAAGCTTGTCAAAAAAATTAAATTTTTGAAAAAAAAACTTATTTTGATTTCACCCGGTACTAGCGCGTTCGTACTGATTAAACATGCGACAAAATAAGTTTTCTTTTAAACAAGTCAATTACGAGTCGCAATCGTACTTGAAGGGTCCCGTCCTCCGTACAATTTAAACAGAAGTCCGTGATATCGCTAGCACTTGCTACGCGATCTACACATTTCACCTGTCTTGACAGATGCATTGAAATGTCAAGGTTAGGTATGTTTTGCGGGACTGTCATTGCCATAATAAGCGCTACCATACTACCATCTTATTCTTACCTACTAATATTATAAACGGGAAAGTTTGGATAAGTAGTTGTTACTCTTGTACTTTGTTACTCTTTCACGCTAAAACGCGGTTGGACGGATTCTGATAAAATTTGGCACATAGATTGTGTACAACCTGGATTATTATAGATACACCGTGTTTGTTTTGATTTCATACTAAATGTATAGAAGCGTCGCGATCCAAAGCAGACAGAAGAGACGGGGCGGAGACGCGGCCTGCGGACAAACGACGCGGGCTGCGACGCGCCCCCGCCCCGCGTCTCTTCTGTGTGGCTTGCGCCTTGGAGGGCGGGTGTGTCAGTCTCATACTAAAGGTGCGATCCATTCAATTACCCCCAAGGCCGTGGTGCCCTCGTTTGACCTATGGCCTCTCAAGCAGAGGGTCGTGGGTTCAAATCCCGGCTCGCACCTCTGAGTTTTTCCGAATTTATATGCGAAATTAATTACATTTTAAATTTACCATGAGCTGCTTTACGGTGAAGGAAAACATCGTGAGGAAACCTGGATACACCTGAGAAGAAATTTAATGGTGTGTATGAAGTTCCCAATCCGCACTTGGCCCGCGTGGGAACTACGTGCCCTGCAGTGAGACGTATATAGGCTGGGATGAGATGACAGGATGGAGCGACGCGACGACCTGGTTAAGGTGGCGGGAGCGCATTGGATGGCGTAGGGCCGATCTGTTTGGCGAGCCTTGGTCCGGGAGGCCTATGTTCAGCAGTGGACGTCTTTCGGCTGAAATGATGACGATGATGACTATTTTGACGGTGATTGCTACAAATTGTTACAAAAACAATAAATTCCGTCGCAGCTGGTTCAAAAGTCATCGGCTTGTGCTTATTATTTCATTTATACCCAAAAGGCGGAACTCGGGAAATATTGTAATTCCCCATCCCGGGGGAAAGAAGGCAACCCTAAAATATTCAAATACCGGTACGGTCAAGGACAAACGGAATAAGTAAGGAAAAACCTTTTACGAACGTTTCCATAGAACTAGGCCACGACGAAACAATTATAATAATAAACAATTATTAAATGTGCAAGTATAATTAAGTATAAGCAAGAATAGTGTTACTATTATAATAAGACTACGTCAAAATAAAAATTGTTTGTGCTTGATGCACCTGTCATTTAATAAATAGGTATACATACATGTATACATGAATTGTATCAAATTTTGTGTATATTATTGAAGGTAACTAATTTTAATGGCCTAGTGGTTAGAGAACCTGACTATGAAGCTTGAGGTCCTGGGTTCGATTCCCGTGTCGGGGCAGATATTTGTATGAAAAATACGAATGTTTGTTCTCGGGTCTTGGGTGTTTAATATGTATTTAAGTATATATCTATCTATATAAGTACGTTTATCCGTTGCTTAGTACCCATAACACAAGCTTTCCTAGCTTACTTTGGGACTAGGTCAATTGGTGTGAATGGTCCCGGGATATGATATTAAACATAAGTATTAAAAATTTTAAAAACCCCCAACGCAATTAGGTCTAAAATCCCTTCCGCAGCATACAAAAAGAGCTGATAACTTTGAAACGGATAGACTAATTTTGATGAAACATGTCTAAGAACCATCGCCAAGAAAACTGCTTTCAAATAAAAAAAACGCATCCAAATCGGTCAATCAATCAATCAATCAAATAAATGTATTTGTCGGTTCACCCGTTTAAGAGTTATGATGCCACAGACACACACACACACACACAGACAGCAGTCAAACTTATAACACTCCTCTTTTTGTGTCGGGGGTTAAAAACAAAGTCTTGGTAGCCTATTGATTCAACCTATTATGGCCCCTCAGGCTCTTAAGCAGAGAATCGTGGATTTGAACACAAGATTCCACATCAGAGAATTTATAATTCAAAATGATCATAAGAAATCTGAAGTGCCATTGAGGCGGCCATTGATGCATTTTGCGTTGGGATCGCATGGGATCTACATCTCATCTCATTCTAAGACTTCTTCTTGCCTATTCCCAGTAGTGTGACGTATAGAACAAAATAGTTTATTTGCTTAAATATGGTATGTTCGTATAAAAGTCAGTATTTCAGAATTGTTGTAGATTAGGCATCACAATATCTCTTGTCTAATTGTAACAGCCGGAGACGAAACATATATTTCAGAGTAATATATATAACCGCTAGAAGAACCTCAAATCTATATTCTTCTTGTATTCAATCTTCAAATATATAAAAATCTCGTGTCACGGTGTTTGTTATGGAACTCCTTCGAAACGGCTTGACCGAGTTTTCGAATTTTTTTGTCTTTATTTGATAGGTCTGAGAATAGATCATAGGCTATTTTTTATAACCCTATTCTTCGTAGGTAATCTTTAGGTTTAGTTTCTTGGTGGCTTATCTTTTGTCCTCTTTATGTGTTTTTTCTCTCTTTCCTTCTTACTTACTCTCTTAAGTTACTTTCTTCTTTCACATTAATGAGTTAACTAATGGTGACATCTTTATTGGTTAATGTTAGATGTAAGCAAATTTAAAATTGCACAGTTTGTACCCCAATGAACATAAACCTTAAAATATTCTTCGTAGACGGAGTCGTCTAGTCGTGGGCAACATTTGTTTATTCATAATAATTGAAACGCGCTCCAGACATCAGAAGCACAGACAATGACGTGTTATGACGTGGATTCAATAAGAGGTCAATCGACGAAGTAGACTCGGCTGGGCAGCGTTCGGGAAGCTACGCAATATCTTGTCATCCAATATACCGCAGTGTCTCAAGTCAAAAGTCTTTGACCAGTGTGTGTTGCCAGTGATGACTTATGGCACTGAGACGTGGCCGCTAACTTTGGGTCTTATAAGAAAGCTCAAAGTCACTCAGAGGGCGATGGAGAGGGCTATGCTTGGAGTTTCTCTGCGGGATCGCATTAGAAATGTGGAGATCCGCGCAAGAACTAAAGTTCGTACATAGCTCGAAGAATCGCTAGACTTAAGTGGCAGTGGGCAGAGCACATCGCCCGCGGACCGGAAGACGCAGTGTAGCTCCACAAGATGGAGCGAAGACCTGGTGAAGGTAGCGGGAATGCATTGGATGCGGATGGCGTAGGGCCGATCTGTTTGGCGAGCCTTGCGGGATGCCTATGTTCAGCAGTGGACGTCTTTTGGCTGAAATGATGATGATGATGATGATGATGATGACGTAGATTTCCGTCGCATAATGGACTCGCGCACTCTAAAGACTATCATCGCCGCATTGCGACGTCGAATTAAACTAAACATATACATTACTAGTTAAACGAAACAGTACAGGTTAAACTGGCCAAGAGCGAGTTGGACTTAGACAGGAAGGGTTCTGTACGGTCGGCCAAGAAAGTGGTCTACCAGTTTTGACAAAAAGTTTCTGTGAGATCTAAATATCGTTAAGGTTTTTTTTTTTTTTTATATAAGAGGTGGCAAACGAGCAGACGGGTCACCTGATGGAAAGCGATCACCGTCGCCCATGGACACCCGCAACACGGGGGGCATCACAGGTGCGTTGCCGACCCTTTTAGGAATTGGTAGGCTCGTTTTTTAAAGATCCCTAAGTTGTAACGCTCCGGGAATGCTGCCGCAGAAAGCCGATTCCAGATCTTTGTCGTGCGAGGAAAGAAGTTTCGCTTAAAACGCACGGTACTAGAATGCCAATCATCAAGATGGTGAGGATGGAAAGACAAACGGTTCCTCGAAGTGCGGTAGTGGAATTTAGCCGCAGGCAGCAATTCGAACAGTTAAGGTTGACTTTTCTGAGTGAATTCTTTAGTCACTGTCATTATTATTGCAAGGTAAAATCGACCTCCTTGTATCATGACGTACCAAAGGAACTTCAACCTTGTGGTGGTGACACTACCATGGACTTAATACCTAACCAGGACTGAGTACTAACTTTTATTAGTCAATCAAAAGTGACCCATATTACCGAGCCATACAGTTTAATAATGGCAACTAGAGACAGCGGTCCGAGAGATTACATACAAACTAGAGAAACTAGAGAATTGTGTCCCACTTGCACCAGTACTTGATCACCCTAATTAGAACGAGATGCAACTCTCTGGTTTGTTTTTTTTTCGGCCTCACTTTTTTGTCGCAGTACTCAGTCCCTGGTTAGGTATTAAGTGGTTAGGAAAAGGACACTTGGGCGTGCCCTGAATGCTATATCGAGCTAAAGAAAGGTGGACGTAATTGCGACACCCCCGTTGGAACACCTGTTACTGTTAAGAATATAGTAAGCCGCAATAAGAGTGGAACCCCTATCATGCCCTCGTGTCTTCCTGAGGAGTTATCATCTATGACGCCTGAGATGCGATTGATGTCGGATCAAATGGCTCTATTATCTGGACAGTTATCGAATGCGGTATCCACAATTGCACAGTATCAGTTTGCTCTTACTGATTTTGCTGCAAAGTTTGAGGCTCTCCACGATAGGTTCACCAAGATGGAACTAGCTATGGCTCATTCTAGTGTATGTACCGTATCGGTGGCATGTGGACCGGATCATGATGTGGCAGCCCGTAAGCTCAAACCTAAGCGGAAGCCTAAATCCACAGTTCGTGAGGACCGCCCGTCGGACACGACAGTGCAGTTTCCAGTGAGTGGTATGGAGGCTGACCCTCAAGAACAGCGGGTGTCGAATGATGTTGATATGGATGCAACAAGCCTGGTGAACTCTTCGGATGGTGAAGAGAATGAGGACACTGTGGCAGGAGGTTGGCTGCCGAGTACCGCAAATATATTCATCTCTCTCTGAAACATGGTTTCGGGAGCCGATGAAATACGCACTTATTTGCAATTGCTTAGCCCGGAGAGTACGTGTACAGTCGACGAACTAAAGCCAAAGGGTGAATACAGGTCTTACAAAATCGGAGTTCCAGCTACGCAATATGAAAGATGTTTGTCTGCTGCTATCTGGCCGGCTAATGCTCGTGTTCGCCCTTGGTTTTTTCGAAAACCACATCCTGAGGGGCCCCGAACCTAATTTAATGTCGGGTCCAAAGATCGCCGTTGACCTACAATTAATTTATCAGAACGTCAGGGGCCTCAATACCAAACTTAGTTTTTTCAGACTTAACCTATTATGTCTGGACAGTGATTTAATAGCTGTAACCGAGTCCTTTTTAACGGATGCTGTTGAGAATCCTGAACTTGTTGGTAATGAGTGGAGCGTGGAGCGACGGGACCGCGCCGGCGGCTTGCGTGAAGGCGGCGTGCTGCTCGCGGCGAGGCCAGGACTCGTTCTGCGGCGGCGGCGTGAATTAGAGACACTGTTTGTGGAGGACCTATGGGTCGTTTGTACTATAAATGACATTAAGTGTTTCATTTGTGTGGTGTATATACCCCCGAGTACTTCGGATGATGTATACATGAGATGGTTCCAAGCAGTCGAATCAGTGATGATTACTTGAGATAGTGTCGTAATTGCGGTCGGTGACTTAAATTTGAACCCTCGTTATACTTCTCAGAGTGTTTTATGTTATTATGGTTACTTTTTATCTATTTGTGGTTTGAGTGAGATGAATGATATAATGAATGCTCACGGCGGGAAGCTCGATGTGGTCCTGGCATCGGAGCGCGTACGCGGGGTTCATGTTAGTGAGATTGAGGGAGGTGGGCTCGTCCCTCGACGTGACGCATATCATCCTCCGCTGGAGGTTTCCATTCCTCTGCGTGAAGACTTGCGGCGCTCCTTCACGGAGCGAATAGATCCCAGTAACTTAAATTTGCAAAAAGATTGGAACTTTGCAAAGGGGGACTACCAGCTGTTGTATGAACTGGTCTCTGAAGTAAACTGGCAGGAGGAGTTTCAGACTCAGGACATTGACATAGCGGTGGACTCCTTTTATAAAGTTATGTACGGTATTTTTGATGTCTGTATTCCTAGCAAGAATCGCAACAAAAGCCGAGCTAGACGCTATCCGGTATGGTTTACTGCAGACCTTATTAGTGATTTAAAAACGAAAGCGGATGTGCATCGACAATGGAAAGCGACTAAAAACAGTAATATATATACCACCTTCTCTAGACTTAGAGCTGATATCAAGAAACGGGTTTCCTCTGCCTACAATGTTTACATTCACCAAATACAGGCTGAAGTAAAGACCGACCCGCGCGCTTTTTGGCGGCATATTGATGGCCTTAAGTCTAAGGGAGGTTTCGTGTCACAAGTTGCTTTCGAGGGGAGACAGTTTGTCGGACCTGGGACAGCTGAAGCATTTGCTGGGTTTTTTTCGAGCGTTTTTTTGCCTACTGTTCCACGTCTTGACCCTAACGACTGCAGGGATAGTGGGCGGAAAAAGTCTGCCCATTATACTGACGTCAATGAGGTAACCCTGCAGGAAGTCGTGATGGCTATAAAGCGCTTGAAACCCAGCAGCGCTGTTGGGCCCGATAAGATCCCGGCATATGTAGTGAAGGGATGTATTGATTACCTTGCGGAACCTCTTTGCTTTTTGTTTAATCTGGCTCTCTCTTCTGGATCGTATCCTCAACAATGGAAGACCTCTAGGGTTCGGCCTATCCCTAAGACGAGTGATGCTATTAATGTGGAAAGTCATATACCCATCGCAATTTTGTCAACCCCTGCGAAGCTTTTTGAATCTATACTCCACCAAGCGCTTTCTGTACAGTTGAAACCTTTCTTGAGTGATGCACAACATGGTTTTAGAGCGAATCGGTCTGTCAATACTAACCTTACAATCTTGACTGATATTATCTCTGAATACCTTGATAAGGGTATACAAGTTGACGTACTGTATTTTGATTTCCGGTTAGCTTTCGATCGCGTGGATAACGATGTGTTGCTACAAAAGCTAGACACTATTGGATTCGCTTCTAACCTGCTTAAATTTTTTGCAAGTTATCTACGCGATCGTCAGCAATACGTGCAACATGGTCATTTCATCTCGACTCCTTACCATACCCGGTCCGGCGTAAGCCAGGGATCTATACTGAATAGAATAGAATAGAATAGAATTTAATTTATTGCCACAACATAAAGTACAATATAGAAAACTTATTATGTAGGTACATAATTAATTAATATTAAAAAAAAAACGAAACTAAAAACGAAACTAAAACTAACACTGTCCCATTAGTTGTGGCAAAGGGGATGCACTCAGCATATGCTGTGAGTCAGGTGCCCACAGGAGGCCCTGATTGGCACAGCGCTGATTTTCAGTACACCCCCTTAATACATCCCTGTTTTCAAACGATGGGTGCCGAATGTTGAAAGCAAGTTAAAAATAAAAATAAAAAATTTAAAAAACAAAACAAGATAAGGGAATAATACTAATTGTAGGTACAGTCACAACACGGGCCCGTCGATACACGCAGCTGGCGGCCCGACTCCCCCGTGCTGCCACTGTTCCTACTGTAGCCGACATGCACCAAAAATATAAACTAATAGGCTTGCAGCGCTGTGCAGGACGTGGTCACGATACCCCTAATGGACATGCTTCAAATTCTATCTGTCGATTTAATAATAAAATTCTCAATTTAGTTTTAATATTACTGATCCTTTTCTATTTGGTACAATGGTTAATGATCTTGAATTGGTCGTCAGAAGTGCAGAATGCCTTCTTTATGCTGACGACCTGAAGCTGGTTTACGGAGTGGAGCAAGCTGCGGATTGCATCTCGCTGCAGGAGGATATTGACTCTGTGTGGCGGTGGAGTGTTGACAACAAGTTGTCTTTCAATACGGCCAAGTGTGGTGTGTGCACTTTCAGTCGAGCTTGTTTTCCCATACACAATCAGTATGTGCTGGGAGTCGAGCCCATAAACAGACTCTTCTCAGTAAAAGATCTGGGCGTTATATTTGATACGCGTCTAACTTTCCACGATCATATAAAGGCGTTGGCTGCTACTAGTTTTCGTAGACTTGGCTTTGTTTTTCGCAACGCCAGAGATTTTCAAGATCCTGTGGCGATAAAACTGCTATTTAATGCCTTGGTGAGAAGTAAGTTGGAAGCATCTGCCATTGTATGGAACCCATATGAGTCAACGTACATCCTACTAATGGAAAAGGTGCAAAAGGCCTTTTTAAGAATGTTGTACAAAAAATTGCATGGATATTACCCGTATTTATATCCAACGAAGTTTCTTCTTGGCGCTCTAGGCTTTAATTCGTTGGAGGTGAGGCGGAACCTCGGCCTTCTTCTATTTGTGTGTTGTGTTCTGCGAGGGGATGCTGACTGTCCCAAGCTTGTGGAGCAACTAGTCAGGTTGTCTGTCCCGGACGTGCCCAGGATAAGCCTGAGACCGCGTATGCGCCCCCTGCTGTGTGTGCCGGCAGCGCGAACCGCGGCGCGCAGGCAATCGCCGCTGCCCCGCGCCCTGGCGTTGCTGAACTCGCTCCTGGTATCGGCACCGGAGTGCGACTTGCTGGCGGGGCGGTGGGCGGCGGTGACTCAGCAAGTATTGATTTTTTGCGAGAAGATGGATGACAGGCTGACTACGGTTCCTACTTGATGTTCCCCAGCTTATTTTTTGTTTGTTTTTAAGGTAATGTTATTTATCTTATTATTATTATATTGTATTTTTTCTTTTTTGTTCTCTTGCTTTTGTTTTTGTAAATTTTATAGCGCTTTGGGTAATACTGTTATGCTGTAAAATTCTTTTTTGAAATAAATAAATAAATTAAGTCCATGGACACCACCAATCAACTGACGTACTTTTTATGAGCTGTCAAAACACAATTCTCCCATAGAGTAAATGGCAATAGCAACTTATGACGTCACTTACTTGTTCGCCAACACAATCAACTAAATATTTACGTTGCTTTATAGCAACAAAAATCTAATTTTGCAGTTAATCGGAAATTATTCTGGTTTTCAGGGTTAAAATAAAGCGTTTTTTACTTGAGTCGTGTCTATTTTATTATTATACTAGCTTTTGCCCGCGACTCCGTCCGCGTGGAATTAGTAATTTGGGCAGCTTATTTTTTTATCCAATTTGCTTTTTCATCAATTATGGCTCTCCTTAGATCCTTCCGGAAGAAGTGAAACTTCATAATAAACCAACCCGCTCCCAACCCGCTCTCAACTCACCCCCTACCCGCCCCCAACCCGCTCTCAACCCGCCCCCAACCCGCTCCCAACCCGCTCTCAACCCACCCCCAACCCGCTCCTAACCCGCCCCCAACCCACTCCCAACCCGCCCCCAACTCGCTCTCAACCCGCCCCCAACCCACTCCTAACCCGCCCCAACCCGCTCCCAACTCGCCCCCAACCCGCTCCCAACCTGCTCCTAACCCGCCCCAACCCACTCCCAACCCGCCCCCAACCCGCCCCCAACCCGCTACCAACCCGCCCCAAACCCGCTCCCTACTCGCCCACCCACCCGCTCCCAACCCGCCCCCAACCCGCTCTCAACCCGCCCCCCGAACCACTCCCAACCCGCCCTATCTAACTGGGCTATCTAACACTGAAAGAATTTTCCAAATCGGAGCAGTAGTTCCCGAGATATAGACGTTTTATTTCCAAAACCCCCGATTTGGAAACATTCTTCCGCTCCGCTCCGCTCCTATTGGTGTTGGCGTGATGATAATATTACCTATAGCCTTCTTCGATAAATGTGCTATCTAACACTGAAAGAATTATTCAAATCGGAGCAGTAGTTCCTGAGATTAGCGCGTTCAAACAAAAAACCTGTTCGATAAATTCTTAAAATAGACGTATCTTTCTTATTTGTGGACCGATTCAAATGAAACAAACACGAAATGTTAATCCAAGAAAATACCAACATATCAGTGAAAAACGCATCCTTCTAGGTTAAGCCGTTTCTAAGATTAGCGCGCACAAACGCACAGACAAACAGACAAACAGACAATAATTCTAAAAATCATTGTTTTGGGTTCTATTGCGCTAATAAATAGCCCTAGTGACAATTTTTCTCAAATATCTTCAATGTACAGACACCGACTTGTTACAGATTTATTATACAGGGTGATTGGAAATTCGACATATTCCTTCAAGGGGGGTATTCTACAGCTTATTTGCAATGATTTAAGTGCAGTCAACCAGGGGTCAAAACTCATTGGTTTTCAAGTTATTCAAGTTTTTAGATTTTCCCGCCTTTCGACCTAAAACTAGTGATTTTGTAAAAACTACGTTATTTTGAAATAAAAAAAAAGGATTTTCTAAATAGCCAATGAACCACTGATTACGTAAAATAAAAAAAATACAGAATATCCCAAAATTTTGCAAATAAGAGGATTTGAAGTCAGAAGTTTTTGTATTTTTTTCCAAATCTTGTAACATTTTAAGGCATAACGAAAAAAACAGTACAACACTTCGCGTACAAATTGCAGAAATAATTTTCTCAGTTCATAAGCTTTCTAAAAAGGTACCATGTTTGACATTTAATGCTCAATTTTTACAATTAATAATAATAATACCAGAGCAGGTACATGACTTAGCGTACTTGACCCTTATGGCTTTGTTCGTGTCGTTTTAGATTCTCCGAGGGCTTACTTTTTCTTTAGTTTCTTATCTTCTTAGACTCTAAGTTGCTTTAGGTGATATTTTGATAAGTAATTAAGTAAGGCAATGAGAAAATTTGGACAAAATAACAAACACTTTGATTATCAAATAAAAATTCAATCTTCAAAGTAAAATAAATCATAAATCTTGCTTGAACTGTTTGCCCTGGTTTCGTACGCAAGCACAAAGCCTTCTTCGTACTTCAGTGATTATCACTCGCCTCGAAAGCCCATCTTTCATTGTTTGTGCAGCTGCTAAGATTTTTTGCCATAACTTTTTTAGTTACGTATCGGTCTGTCGTAGACCAACGCCTTCATGTGACCCCAGATCTGATCAGATCAGAAATCACATGGAGTCAAATCTGGGCTCCTGGTTGGCCAAGGGGTTGGGCAACCTCAACCAATCCATTTTCTTGGGTAGTTCTAATCCAATCACTGTCGCACACCCCCGTAAAAGTGAGCAGGGCATCCATCGTGCTGATAAATCACATGATTTACGCTACTGGAAGATGTGCTGCTTGCGACAAAGAATGAACATTCATTCTTGTCGCAAGCGGCACATCTTCCAGTAGCGTCGGTAGCTCATCCTTCAAAAACTTAGCAGCTGCACAGACAATGAAAGATGGGCTTTCGAGGCGAGTGACAATCACTGAAGTACGAAGAAGGCTTCGTCATTGCATACGAAACCAGGGCAAACAGTTCAAGCCTTGATTTATTTTACTTTTGAAGATTTAATTTTTATTTGATAATCAAAGTATCACCCAAGGTAACTTAAATTCTAAGAAGATAAGAAACTAAAGAAAAAGTAAGCCCTCGGAGAATCTAAAACGACACGAACAAAGCCATAAGGGTCAAGTACGCTAAGTCAAGTCATGTACCTGCTCTGGTATTATTATTATTAATTGTAAAAATTGAGCATTAAATGTCAAACATGGTACCTTTTAAGAAAGCTTATGAACTAAGAAAATTATTTCTGTAATTTGTACGCGAAGTGTTGTACTGTTTTTTTTAGTTATGCCATAAAATGTTACAAGATTTGAAAAAAAATACAAAAACTTCTGACTTCAAATCCTCTTATTTGCAAAATTTTGGGATATTCTGTATTTTTTTTTTATTTTACGTAATTAGTGATTCATTGGCTATTCAGCAAATCCTTTTTTTTATTTCAAAATAACGTAGTTTTTACAAAATCACTAGTTTTAGGTCGAAAGGCGGGAAAATCTAAAAACTTGTATAACTTGAAAACCAATGAGTTTTGACCCCTGGTTGACTGGACTTAAATCATTGCAAATAAGCTGTAGATACCCCCCTTGAAGGAATACGTCGAATTTCCAATCACCCTGTATGTATAGATATAGAAGTGGTTTGTAGCTTTGCGCAACGCAGCTTTCCGATTTGTAGATTTTTTTCATAGGTACACTGCTTGTTTTGTAGTCATGGTAGCCTAGTGGTTTGACCTATGGCCTCTCAAGCAGAGGGTCGTGGGTTCAATCACCTGTTCGCACCTCGGAGTTTTTTTCCGATTTCATGATTGTGATCATTTGAAATTTTACCATTAGTTTTTCGGTAAAGAAATATTATACATATATGACTTCTTTGGTGTGCGTGGAGACTGCAGCTTAAGCCCTTTCACTCTTAGAGGAGGCCTGTGCCCAGTAGTAAAATGTATAAAGTCCGGGAGATGATGTATAATGGTCATTCCTCGACCTATATTTTATACTAAGAAGTTCTTGCGATACCGTCCTTTAATAAATGCTCTAAGCCAATCATAAATATTTTCTAATTATTACTGGCCGCATTTTCTTTTCAAAAATGGAACAAGAACATAAAAGCCAACATTCAAACCTGTAACGAATTCAGAGAATGGACGGCATTCATTTGGAATGACTTTTTAATTGTTCGAAATTCGAATGCTGAAGCTTTTTTTTCTGTAAGCCGTTTTGAATACTTTGCATTGGTTGGCATGCGGGTTGGCTGAGATGATTTTTAGTTGTTGCTGTTTTTTCTAGATGACGCTGTTTACAGTAATGTCATTCTGAAGATATTGCCTTTTTTAGGGTTCCGTACCCAAACCTAGTAGTAGTAGTACTGAGGCTCCGCTGTCCGTCCGTCTGTCACCAGGCTGTATCTCATGAATCGTGATAGCTAGACAGTTGAAATTTTCGGTTACCGCTGTAACAAAAAATAACTACTAAAAACCAGAATAAAATAAATATTTAAGGGGCTTCCAAACAACAAACGAGATTTTTTTGCTCGTTTTTGCTCGATATTTATAACGTCAACAGGTAGACGCTTAAAATATTCACAGAATATTAAGTATATATTCACTTTAAAAATAAATAATGAAATTAAAATAAAAAAAATATTTAAGGGGGCTCCCATACAAAAACCGTGATTTTTTTGCCGTTTTTATAGATAATGGTACGGAACCCTTCGTACGCGAGTCCTACTCGCACTTGGTCGGTTTTTTTTAATGACTTAACCTTACTCAAATAATGAGTTTTTTTTGGTTTTACAATAATTAGATGGGTATCAACTGAGGAGCTCAATTACTCCTTCTAGTTTTTTATTTTTTACAATATATTACTACCAAAAACGTTCATGTAAGTACATGTACACAATACACAATACTCTATTTTTAAAAACCTAACTGTAAAAAAAAGAGGATTTAGGACCATAGTGCAAAGATTATTAATAGTTACTAATGGTGTGTCTAACTAATGTTTCTCATATATT
Organism: Archips crataeganus; assembly: GCA_947859365.1. Taxonomy (NCBI): domain Eukaryota; kingdom Metazoa; phylum Arthropoda; class Insecta; order Lepidoptera; family Tortricidae; genus Archips; species Archips crataeganus. The sequence continues at coordinate 748,626 of OX402071.1, read as the reverse complement.
TTAACGATTTGATTTCAATAATTACTAATTAAATTTAACAGTTTTGGCGACAAAAGATTCGCTAGTTAAAAAATTGTTTCTGTCTCGAGAACGCATAGAAATGCTGTCGTGGAAGTTAAGCTTGAGTTAGTAGTGTGAGGGTTCCGATACGTCCCAGATTAATTTAAGGAAAAGCAAGAGATAAACGAATTTTAACTGCAGTTTCGTAAATTTTCTACAAAAAACTCCTTCAATAACCGAATTCATTGGATTTAACGATTTGTACTTAATTAAGTAAAAGGAAATAAATGCCAAATTCTGGTAAAAAAATACAATTTGAAAAATGTAGGTATTAGATTAACGTCTGAATTACTAATTTCGCGTGTAACGTCACTAATTTATGTTCCAGTCGCATTTTGCTCCAGCACAAACTGCTCTAATAAACTGGCTGCTATTGGCTGATATTAATTCATGTTTCGGAACAGTTAGAAATTATCAGGTTCAGATTCAGGCCCACAGAGGCTTATATCGTTGTCCAAGTTAAAAGAGGAGGCGGAGTTTACTATGAAACTAGTGTAAAAGTTTTTGTCACAAAACTTTAATACTGGCATGCTAGCGTCTATGCAAAAAGATGTTGGCGTGTTACGCTTTGATTATCTAGCACTGCAGTGCAAACAATTGTTATCACACTCCATAGCCCGGTAATCCTGTCTACAACATCTCAACCTTTAAGCCCATTCCATGCTGCTTCATGTCTAGCAATAGTTTGGCAACTGTGGAGGACTGTTCGCTAGCACATCCTTATGGTGGTGTAAGGGATAGACCTCCATTGCTGGCCCCATTTCGTTTATCGTACCAAAGTAAGTTCTCATTTATCAAAGGCCTCTTTATACTGACTTCAGTACCTGAATGCCTTTTAAATTTTTCTAAATCACTCACAATAAGTAGTTGCAAGTTCAGTATAGGTGAAAAACTTAAGAAAATGACCTATTGTATGTAATGGTGCACAGAATTGATATGGAGTTTAAGTTATTTAATAAAATTTGGAACATCAATTCGTTTATATGGACACGTTACTACTATATACAACCAGGTCATTTACTGTTGTTTTTCATCTATACCAAGAATCCAAAAGTTGGGTTTTACGTTCGTCGACAGTTTTTGTTACAAAGCGGAAAAACGCCGATTACAAAGTAGCACGTAGCGATTTATGGCAACAAATGTGCTAGACATAAAGTGACAGCTCAACTCCCTATAAGCTTATGCCTTGCGCCCTCAATTCACACGTGAAATGCGTAATGAGGCGTGCGATTTGCATATTATACCTGTTTATGTGCTATATTAGATGCGGAGCCGAACGAGCTAACTATGCGATGTGGTAGTAATTTACTATTCAGTGGGCAAGTACATAATAGATTATTACAATTTCAACACAAATAGCACATGAATTAAAACAAATGGTTCTGCGGCTCTACTAGGTAGTAACGATCATCGTTTTTAGTGCACGGAAATGCATGTTTTTCATATTGTAATAATCAAAAATCATCATTTCAACCGAAAGACGTCCACTGCTGAACATAGGCCTCCCCCAAGGCTCGCCAATAATCAAATACATCATCATCATTAACATTTCAGCCGTAGGACGTCCACTGCTGGAAAATACAAACACATACATACATATATACATACTGATATACATATATATACATATAAAAAATATATTAAATCCAAATTTGAAGGAGTGAGTAGTTGTTGTACTTCATCCATCCTTTGTTTATTAGGAATTGTAATTTATAGATTCAAAAGACATCTTTTTCGTCTTTAGGTTTATTTATGCAAAATTTCATCCAAGTACAAAAATTTCCATTTTAAGAGAGGTTTTAATGGTCCTTTTAAACCGTAATTTTATGACTTGTCAAAACAAATAATAAAAAAAACCATAGTGATCAATGACAACGTCACTGAACTACAATTCTTTTAAAAGTATTTTTTGGCAGTTAAAGTTGACTAAGGATTTTTTTTTGTTTCTTTGTTACGTAAAGTTAAAAAACTAAATAAGATACAAAGTAAAAATGTCGTTGAGACTTTTTGCCACAGGCGTTGACTCCATGACACTGGCCGCATTAGCCAACATGGGCCAGCCCTGGAGTCGCCTGAGGAATATGTATGCGTATATAGAGTAAGTTTGAACATTACGTCTTAAATCACAAAACATTCTGCTATGATTAATTTTTCATCACGTTAAGTACTATTTATCATAATTTGATTCGTCGCAGCGAACCGGCACGTGGCCTGCGGCTAGGCTGCCCCACAAAAGGACGCCGGGAAATTTGCATGGCGCCCATACAAACTAATTGCTTTCTGTCTTTAGTGGACGTTCTTTTGTATGTAGGAGTTAGTAAAGCGTCTAATAGATAGTCATTGTCATCATCATCATCATCCTCATCATAATCATTATCGTCATCATCATCATCATAATCATCATCATCATCATCATCATCATCATCCCAATCTATATACATACTACATGATGACAATGAAGAAATGAATATGAATATGAATATGAATATACGTCCCACTGCAGGGTACGGGCATCCTCTGAGAATGAGAGTGCTTGGGCAATACTTACAGTTAATGCAGATTGGGAACTTAATGGGTATGTATTACAATACCGAAGTACGAAAGACCGAATGTATTAAAACATCGAATGGGTCAAAAGACCGACACGATTTTTTTCTGAAACCGTTAACTTTTTAAGATTGTGATAAAACAAACCGAACCTAACCTAATGGGTTCTGTATGATGCCGTTTTAATAAATTCTGAAAAGTTTACGGTGTCAGAAAAAAATCGTGTCGGTCTTTTGACCCATTCGATGTTTTAATACATTCGGTCTTTCGTACTTCGGTATTGTAATACATACCCGAACTTAGCAGACGCTACTCTGCGAAGAAATTCAGTGGAATTTCTTCGCAGTTATGGTGGATTGGATATGGACCATTAACTTCTGCCATGCAAACAATGTAAATTTCAAATGTGTGTGAAGTTCTCAAGCCTCATTGGACCCGCGTGGGAACTACAGCTCAAACCCTTTCATTCTGAGAAGTGCCTGTGCCCTGCAGTGAATAGAGGCCGAGATGATATACAAGGAGTTTTGAACATACCTTTGTATATTAATAACATTATGGAGAGGTTAATTTTGTAGCTATATTTTGTTATGCGACTTAAGTCTTTGATTCTACTTTGCGTATTTGTAGAATTTGCGAGTCTCCGATCCTATGGAATAGCACCCTTAGCCGAATTGTCGCCGGTTTTAAATAAAAACGCGTCCAGAAAACTTTCCGCCTCCGGTCAGTTTAATTGGTTTTTCTTTGCTGTCGTTTTGCTGGCTTTCATTAAGATTCCTGAACGACAGTGCCACAGACGTACTGAATAGAACAAGCAACAGTAATAGAAATGTCACGAGCCAAAAGCACGAGGCCACGCTTGAAAGCCATCATCATCATCATCATTTCAGCCGAAAGACGTCCACTGCTGAACATAGGCCTCCCCCAAGGCTCGCCAAACGATCGGCTCTGCGCCATCCGCATCCAATGCGTTCCCGCCACCTTCACCAGGTCGTCGCTCCGTCTTGTTGGAGGCCTACCTACACTGCGTCTTCCGGTCCACGGACGCCACTCAAGAGCCTTTAGGCCCCATCGGCCGTCAGTTCTACGAGCGATGTGCCCTGCCCACTGCCACTTGAGTCTAGCGATTCTTCGAGCTATGTCGGTGACTTTAGTTCTTGCGCGGATTTCATCATTTTTAATGCGATCCCGCAGAGAAACTCCAAGCATAGCCCTCTCCATCGCCCTCTGAAAGCCATATAGTACATATATTTACTAGCTACTAAGTCATACTGTACTGTGGTGGCCTAGTGGTAAAATTTGGCGAGTGTTCCGAATTAGGGATGAGTAGTTTTTGTATACCTACCTTCCTTCCTTTGTTTATCTTTTTCCGTCGCCAGGTTTATCTAAGCGTTGATTTCTTCGAAATTCGTACAAAATGTTTCACTTTAGGAAAGAAAGTCTTAATGTCCCTTGTAAAGATTTGACCAATGAAAACCGTAGAATGATTTTACGTTTTATGTCGAAACTGAGCGACGGATTGCCATGATTTTTTTATACGGACATAGTTGAAGGTCTGGAGAGTGACATAGGCTATTTTTTACCACGGGAAAATACTATCCCATTCTCACGGGAAAACACGTTTTAAAATACAGCGGGAGCCAAGCTGCGGGCACCTGCTAGTCTCATTAATTCATTATAAACGAACGCTCGAAGTAATCTCACCATTTTCACTCAAGTATGGGACGTTTGGTCACGGCGCGGCTTTAGAGGTATTTAATTTGGAGCTGGCGAGCCGAATGAGGCGATTATTTGAAACTAAAGCTAGCTACATACAGACGTACATGTATACAAGTAGGGGTCGGGAAATTCGTGATTAAAATTGGGTCATTTTATTTACGGACATAGTATTTTACATATATTTTAAACGTGGACGATTAGGTGTCATAATCATCACTTCAGCCGAAAGATGTCCACTGCCGAACATAGGCCTCCCCCAAGGCTCGCCAAACAGATCGGTCCCGTGCCATCCGCATCCAACGCGATCCCGCAACCTTAACCAGGTCGTCGCTCCATATTATTGGAGGCGACTCCGTCTGCGAAGAATAGGGGTATAAATAAATAAATAATAAATAAATAAATATTAGGGGACAATCTTACACAAATCGAACTAGTCCCAAACTAAGCAAAGCTTGTACTATGGGTACTACACGACGATAAACATACTTGTATAGATAAATAAATACTTAAATACATAGAAAACATCCATAACTCAGGTACAAATATTCGTGCTCATCACACAAATAAATGCCCTTACCGGGATTCGAACCCAGGACCTCTTGCTTCGTAGGCAGGGTCACTACCAACTAGGCTAAAGCGGTCGTTTAAAATATAGCCTGCGACCTATTCTCAGTCCTACCGAATATGGAGAAAAAATTTCGTAAAAATCGGTCAAGCCGTTTCGGAAGAGTTCGATAACAAACACCGTGACACGAGATTTTTATATATATATTAGACTAGCTGTTTATTTTAACCTATACGTCAGCATCCCAGCCTATATATGTCCCACTGGAGGACACAGGCTTCCTTTCAGAATGAAAGGGCTTGTATCATAGCTCCCACGCAGGTATGCGTAGCATTCATTAAAACTGGCCAAGTGCGAGTCGGACTCGAGAACGAAGGGTTCTTCTTCAATATATAAAAATCTCGTGTCACGGTGTTTGTTATCGAACTCCTGCGAGACGGCTTGTCCAATTTTTATGAAACATTTTTCTCCGTACTCGGTAGGTCTGAGAATAGGTCGTAGGCTGTTTTTTAAAGCCCTATTCTTGGCAGACGGAGTCGCGGGCAACAACTAGTTTTTATATATTAGAACATTTATTTATCTTAACGCATTGGTCACAAAGTTGCACAGTCACATAGTTTGTAAGATGCAACAGGTGATATATAGCGGCCACCTGCCGTCAAGGTGAAGGGAACACCTGCAGCGGTGAAATATGTTGAGCATTGTATTTAGGTTAAAATGTATGGGATGCTGGACGTTTTATGTTCAAATTGTGGTGGTGCTTTGTAATTGGTTAAGAGTATTATTAATGCGAGAGAGTGTGCGTGCGCGCGCGCGTGTGTGTTTATTACGGTACTGGTATCCAATCACTTGATAAATATTTCACAGAAAGTAAGGCGAATCAATGATTCTCAAATTAGATATTTAAAACGTAATTCGTTTAACTATTAATTTACTAGTAATGTAAAATGGGTTCCGTTTGTTTCGTATAATTTAATAAGCCATAATGCATCGTTCGTCATAAGTAATCAACATTAGTCATACAGAGATTAATTTCTGAAACGGTATTTTTCCAGGACTTTTTTAAATGCCATCTTATACGTAGAATGGCAGGTTAGGTTTGTTTTATAACAATAATTATATATTTCGTACTAAATACAAACTGAAATATAGATGCACAGAAAAAACCCCAGAAAAAAGACCAATGCTGGGAATCGAACCCAGGTCCTCAGCATTCCGTGCCGCGTGCCATACCCCTACACCACCACTGGTCTAGAGATTAGACACGAATCTTTCCTATACATCATACATTTCAATCTGCTAAATCATCACCTTATGCAGTGACAAGCGCACATCTATGTTACACCCTCATCGAGAGATTTTAAGTAATAAAAAAATGAAGTTGAAAAAAAAAAAAAAAAAAAAAAAAAAAAAAAAAGATACTTCATAGCTAACTTGTTTAATAATTATATCCCGAAAAAAAAAATCGTTTCAGAAATAAATCACTTATGACTAACGTTGGTAACGAAGAACGATACATTATGTCTTGTTAAATTATTGGAGTCATTATATAATAGGCCCATGTAAAATAGTATGTAATTTCGCATTTCAACTTTTGTTTCACCCTGAATATCAACATTTCAAGAGGAGTGACTGATCTGATTTCGAAAAACTCAAAAGCTTGGAACTAAAACTCTGTTTAAGAGCCCATAACATAGCACATACCACTATGACTACGACTTTTGTCAACAGACATACAGCAAAACAATACAACGGTGCGTGTGAAGTTGCCAATCTGGAATGTTCCTTCCTTGACAACCTATAGTTATAAGCCTTCTGAGAGGTGGCCTGCGCCCAGTAGTGGGCCGACATGATGATGAAACAGATCGCTTAACGTCAAGTCGCCGTCACCTAACTTTGCGGAGCTAAGAACCTACAGCCTTTGCGCAGGTGCGCGACGCGTGCCCTACGAACTAGCTTCAAGGTGTAAGCTTGAGCGAAAGAACTGTCTATAAATCATCATCATCATTTCAGCCGAAAGACGTCCACTGCTGAACATAGGCCTCCTACAAGGCTGGCCAAACCGATCGGTACCCAGCTATCCGCATCCAACGCGATCCCGTAACCTTAACCAGGGCCCAATTGCATAACAAAGTACAACTTATATTACAAGCGGAACTCTCTTTCTAGTTTATATTACTGAAGCGAGAGTTCCGCTTGTAATATTTGTTGTAATTTGTTATGCAATGGGGCCCAGGTCGTCGCTTCTTGTTGGAGGCCTACGTACACTGCGTCTTCCGGTCCGTGGATGCCACTCGAGAACCTTTACTATTTCCTTTTTCTTTTTTTAACGACCGCTTTAGCCTAGTTTGTAGTAACCCTGCCTACGAAGCAAGAGGTCCTGGGTTCGAATCCCGGTAAGGGCATTTATTTGCGTGATGAGCACGAATATTTGTTCCTGAGTTATGGATGTTTTCTATGTATTTAAGTATTTATTTATCTATATAAGCATGTTTATCGTCGTCTAGTACCCATAGTACAAGCTTTGCTTAGTTTGGGACTAGGTCGATTTGTGTAAGTTTGTCCCCTAGTTTTATTTTTTTATTTTTTTCGCCCCTGCGGCCATCAGTTCTACGAAAAGTTCAAAGGAAAGCTCAAAGTCACTCAGAGGCGATGGAGAGGGCTATGCTCGTAGTTTCTTTGCGGGATCGCATTAGAAATGATGAAATCCGCGCAAGAACTAAAGTCACCGACACAGCTCGAAGAATCGCCAGACTCAAGTGGCAGTGGGCAGGGCACATCGCTCGTAGAATAAATAAATATCAAGGGACAATTCACATGAACAACACATTCGCGCGGGCATGGCTGTGGCTGTTAATCGTTGCCTAGCAACTGTCAGCTGTCGCCAAGTAACTAGCGCCGCAGTTAAAAAAGTCGAAAAAAACACGTTTTTTCTACGAGGACCCGCTGTAATTTATAACCTTATTTTGTTTTCAGTATTTGTTGGTATAGCGGCCATGGTGAAGGAAAACATCGTAAGGAAACCTGCATACACATGTGAAGAAATTCAATGGTGTATGTGAAGTTCCCAACCCGCACTTGGCCCGCGTGGGGACTACGGCCCAAGCCCTCTAATTCTGAGAGGAGGCCTGTGCCCTGCAGTGGGACGTATATAGGTTGGGATGAAGCGGTTCAAGAGATAGAGCCCTGTGACAGATAGACGGACAGATAGACAGCCGAGTCTCAGTAATAGGATCCCGTTGACACCTATGGGTACGGAACCCTAATAACTATGAATTAAAAAAATTAAAAACCCCCAACACAATTATGTCACACGTATATTTGAATATAAAGTTAATGCCCATTATGCGTCCAAGATCCCTTCCGTAGCTAACAAAAGAGCTGATAACTTTGAAACGGCTTAACCAATTTTGATGATACATGACTAAGAACCATCGCCAAGAAACCTGCTTTCAAACAAAAAACCTCGTCCAAATCGGTTCACCCGCTTAAGAGCTATGATGCCACAGACAGACACACACACACACACACACACACACACACACACACACACACACACACACACACATAGTGGTCAAACTTATATAACCCCTCTTTTTGTGTCGGGGGTTAAAAATAATAACTAATTCCCTTGTGACTTGGACCGCAACAAAATTACTGCAAAAACTTAATTAGAACGCAGTCACCTGTACAAGATGGCCGGTAATGTCAGTTTATCTCACAGCGCTGAATATGTCGCGAACTATGCGCGTGCGATGTTTTAATATGTGCAATATAGCGATCGGGTCGGTAACGCACCTGTAACTATTCGCGTTGCAGGTGTATACGGTCGTCTATTTTTATCTTGAATGATCGGTTAAGTGCAAATTAGACTTGAGTACTGGGTGTACGGGAGAGAGCGGCGGCCCGGTTTAGGTTGCGGGAACGCGATGGATGCGGATGGCGCAGTACCGATCCTTTTCTCTTTTCTTTATCTTGGGGAAGGCCTATGTTGGGCAGTGGTCGTCGTCTTTGGTCTGAAATGATAAACTATACAGTTTTTGGTGTTGTTTGGTAGTCCCGTGCCATCCGCATCCAACGCGTTCCCGCAACCTTTAACCAAGTTTTATCAAATTTTTTCTCTATATTCTGTAGGCTATTTTTTATACCCCTATTCTTCGTGGATGGAGTTGCGCCAACAGCTGGTAGATAATAAAAATTAAAAACAATAAAAATATTAGGTCCTATAAAAACTTTTTAACAAAAAATTAAACCGCCGAAAAAACTGAAAAGCAAAAAATAATACCTTTTTTGTTTGACCTGAATCTAGGTACCAGTTTGAAGTCGGTGCCTCAGCACGAGCCAGGAGGAGTGATAGAAGCCAGTCAGGTAGAAGATTATAGGTCCATCTAGGCACCGACTTCAAACTGGTACCTAGATTCAGGTCAAACAAAAAAGGTATTATTTTTGCTTTTCAGTTTTTTCGGCGGTTTAATTTTTTGTTAAAAAGTTTTTATTTTATACTTTTTTTCCATCATTGGGGTAATTTTTTTTCCAAATTTATAATACCAACTTCAAGGTATACCCTATCTATCCAATAAAAAAGAATTATGAAAATCAGACTACTCTGTAAAAAGTTAGTCAATCATCCCCTGTTTTCCTACCCTTAGGGTAGGAATATTATTTCCAAATTTAAATGGGACCACCCTTGGGGTATACGCTTTCCAATAAAAAAAGAATCATCAAAATCCGACTACTCTGTAATAAGTTATGCGTGGTCATATAGTACAATCAGTAACTGAACAATCAATCATCCCCTGTTTTTCTACCCTTAGGGTAAGAATATTGTTTCCAAATTTAAATGGGACCACCCTGGGGGAATACGCTTTCCAATAAAAAAAGAATCATCAAAATCGGACTACTCTGTAAAAAGTTATGCGTGATCATACATAAAAAAAAAATATATATATATATATATATATATATACACGTCGAATTGAGAACCTCCTCCTTTTGTTTTCGTCGGTTGATAAAAATTATAAAAACTTTCTCGTTTTGTAATATTAGTTATTAGTTGGATAAGGATTTTTCTTTGGTGAAAGTTTGACCAACCTAACCAACCTACGTAAGACCGGTAAGGTCTTTGCCCGGCTCTCGTAAGTGTATCGAATGCACAAAAGGCAGTCGCTGCAGGAAGCGCATTGTTCTTCGCGACACCCGTTCAAGTTCAATGAAGGAGTTAGTTTGAATCGTTCAGAAACAAGCGACAATCAAGTTTTTATTGTTGTCGATGGTGTTTTGTTTTTGGAAGACAACTGTTTGGTTAAAGTACAGTCGCCATCGCAAACATTGGAGCATTGAAGGTGGTTAAATCTGCCGTGCTAAGCGTAGAAGCGGTATCTCAAAAAAAAACATAAAGTTGAACAGTAAAGTAGTAGTAAAGTGAAAGTATGTATTACAAAGAAATGGAAAACGTTTCAAAAATCTAACGTCAAAAAATACGTTACCAAGACGTCAAAAGTTACACTGCTATGCCACTAATCATAAGGTAGGTAGGTACCTATTTAAATTCATGACAATTCACACAAAGTACAATATTATATAAAAATATAAATAAAAATATAAAGTCAGTCAAATAAACCGCCCCGGATCGTACCAGGCGCAAATGTGCCCAACACACTAGCCGCATTGCCCCGTTGAACCGCGATGGACAACCTTTGCACCAGAAACGACCCAGAGCGATGGTTAAGACCTCTCTCACGAAGACGGCGTCCCACTTCTTTAAAAAAGTATTGATTGCCTCGGTATTAAAATATACCTATTTGACTCGATAGCTGTATAGATACGCCCTCGACTCGACTATCTCACTGTGCATTTTCTCACTGTTTCCTACAAAACGTCTCCCCTACTGCCGCCTCAGCGCGTTGAGATTTTACACTGCATCGCCCCGGATATCCGGCTCAGACGGGGTAGGGGTAGATAAATAGGTAGGGGTAGTAGCGTGATGCTGTAACAAGTCTATTGTAGATCTATTTGAAAAATAGTAAATTACTGCAGGAGGCCGTGAAGTAAGGGATTGGTGACGAGTTTGGGGTAGACGGCCGAGTCGTAGATAAAAAGGAGTTCTGCAATCCCTGTTCTGACCGAGGATTGTATATTGTATAGTGCTTTCCTCAAACAATGTGAGGAATTACTAAAATTAAAATAACTACTCTAGGTGATCACTCATCATCACTTCAGCTGAAAGACGTCCACTGCTGAATATAGACCTCCGTCAAGGCTCGCCAAACAGATCGGCCCTGCGCCATCAGCATCCAATGCGTTCCCTCCACCCTCACCAGGTCGGCGCTCCATCTTGTTGGAGGCCTACCTACACTACGTCTTCCGGTCCGCAGACGCCACTCGAGAACCTTTCAGCCCCATCGGCTGTCAATTCTACGAGCGATGTGCCCTGCCCACTGCCACTTAAGTCTAGCGATTCTTCGAGCTATGTCCTTAACTACTAGGTAATTAAGTAAAGTTGTTTAATATGCCGCCTTTTTATTTTTTAAACATGCCATTTGAACGAGCTATTCGAGCACTATGTTTAACCGCACATAAATATAGTACTATAGATTTTTTTTATGTTGCAAGTATGCTTACAGAGTCTAGTGGGGGTTGGCTGTATGTAATTTTTCCTTTGACAGTTTAATGTTAGTAAGCAAAAAAAAGTTAGAGCTCCGGACAATAATGGTTTGTCATACTGGCTTTTTTGGCCTAGGCCAAAACCAGAAACTTCATGTCTTCATTTCGTGATATTAACGCATGCATTTCCGAATATGTTTGAGAAAAAATGAGTTTCTTGCCGGATTATTCTCAACAGGATTTTCTGTACTGGTGGTTCTACTCGTTAATTATGGCCTAAGGACAGGTTTTTCAATGTTCAGTTAACAGTGAGATAAATGTAAGCTCTGTCTTTTTTTTTCCATGACTTGAGAAAAGGAAAGCGATAGTTTTAACAGACAGATACTTTTATCTGGGGATTGAAAAACTTCCCCTAAGTTGAATAAAAAATATATTTTTCACGACACTGCTCGAAAATGTGGCCATAGATAACCTAAATCCAGTACTCAAAACTGCCTATATATGTACATTTAACAGCTGACTCATTTATGGCGCACAAACACGACAACAAAGTTACACTAATCGAAAACAGGACGTATCAGTATATGTATTTCATTATACGATACGACTTTTTGAAAGATAATTTCTGAATTTCATTCCTGGCGTGCTGAAACGACATTATTGGACCAATCAACAGTAATCGTCTGCTGCATGCGATGGATGGATGGATGAATGGATGGATGGACGGACGGACGGACGGACGGACGGACGGACGGACGGACGGACGGACGGACGGACGGACGGACGGACAGACGGACTGGATGGACGGATGGACGGGATGGACGGGATGGACGGGATGGACGGGATGGACGGGATGGACAGAATGGACGGGATGGTCAGGATGGACGGATGGACGGATGGACGGGATGGACGGAATGGACGGATGGACGGATGGACGGAATGGACGGGATGGACGGGTTGGACGGGATAGACGGGTTGGACGGGATGGACGGGATGGACGGAATGGACGGGATGGCCGGAATGGACGGGATGGATGGGATGGACGGGTTGGACGGGATAGACAGAATGGACGGATGGGCAGGATGGACTGGATGGACGGGATGGACGGAATGGACGGATGGACGGAATGGACGGGATGGACGGGATGGACGGGATGGACAGAATGGACGGATGGGCAGATGGACGGGATGGACAGGATGGACAGATGGACGGGATGGTCAGGATGGACGGATGGACGGATGGACGGGATGGACGGAATGGACGGATGGATGGACGGATGGACGGAATGGACGGATGGGCAGATGGACGGGATGGACAGGATGGACAGATGGACGGGATGGTCAGGATGGACGGATGGACGGATGGACGGGATGGACGGAATGGACGGATGGATGGACGGATGGACGGATGGACAGAATGGACGGGATGGACGGGTTGGACGGGATAGACGGGTTGGACGAGATGGACGGGATGGACGGGTTGGACGGGATGGACAGGATGGACGGGATGGACGGGACGGACGGGACGGATGGACGGGTTGGACGGAATGGACGGGATGGCCGGAATGGACGGGATGGATGGGATGGACGGGTTGGACGGGATAGACAGAATGGACGGATGGGCAGGATGGACGGGATGGACGGGATGGACGGAATAGACGGATGGACGGAATGGACGGGATGGACGGGATGGACAGAATGGACGGATGGGCAGATGGACGGGATGGACAGGATGGACAGATGGACGGGATGGTCAGGATGGACGGATGGACGGATGGACGGATGGACGGAATGGACAAGATGGACGGGATGGACAGAATGGACGGATGGGCAGATGGACGGGATGGACAGGATGGACAGATGGACGGGATGGTCAGGATGGACGGATGGACGGATGGACGGAATGGACGGGATGGACGGGATGGACGGGATGGACAGAATGGACGGATGGGCAGATGGACGGGATGGACAGGATGGACAGATGGACGGGATGGTCAGGATGGACGGATGGACGGATGGACGGGATGGACGGAATGGACGGATGGATGGACGGATGGACGGATGGACAGAATGGACGGGATGGACGGGTTGGACGGGATAGACGGGTTGGACGAGATGGACGGGATGGACGGGTTGGACGGGATGGACAGGATGGACGGGATGGACGGGACGGACGGGACGGATGGACGGGTTGGACGGAATGGACGGGATGGCCGGAATGGACGGGATGGATGGGATGGACGGGTTGGACGGGATAGACAGAATGGACGGATGGGCAGGATGGACGGGATGGACGGGATGGACGGAATGGACGGATGGACGGAATGGACGGGATGGACGGGATGGACAGAATGGACGGATGGGCAGATGGACGGGATGGACAGGATGGACAGATGGACGGGATGGTCAGGATGGACGGATGGACGGATGGACGGGATGGACGGAATGGACGGATGGATGGACGGATGGACGGATGGACGGAATGGACGGGATGGACGGGTTGGACGGGATAGACGGGTTGGACGGGATGGACGGGATGGACGGGTTGGACGGAATAGACAGGATGGACGGGATGGACGGGACGGACGGGACGGATGGACGGGATTGACGGAATGGACGGGATGGCCGGAATGGACGGGATGGATGGGATGGACGGGTTGGACGGGATAGACAGAATGGACGGATGGGCAGGATGGACGGGATGGACGGGATGGACGGAATGGACGGATGGACGGAATGGACGGATGGACGGATGGACGGAATGGACGGGATGGACGGGATGGACGGGATGGACAGAATGGACGGATGGGCAGATGGACGGGATGGACAGGATGGACAGATGGACGGGATGGTCAGGATGGACGGATGGACGGATGGACGGGATGGACGGAATGGACGGATGGATGGACGGATGGACGGATGGACAGAATGGACGGGATGGACGGGTTGGACGGGATAGACGGGTTGGACGAGATGGACGGGATGGACGGGTTGGACGGGATGGACAGGATGGACGGGATGGACGGGACGGACGGGACGGATGGACGGGTTGGACGGAATGGACGGGATGGCCGGAATGGACGGGATGGATGGGATGGACGGGTTGGACGGGATAGACAGAATGGACGGATGGGCAGGATGGACGGGATGGACGGGATGGACGGAATGGACGGATGGACGGAATGGACGGGATGGACGGGATGGACAGAATGGACGGATGGGCAGATGGACGGGATGGACAGGATGGACAGATGGACGGGATGGTCAGGATGGACGGATGGACGGATGGACGGGATGGACGGAATGGACGGATGGATGGACGGATGGACGGATGGACGGAATGGACGGGATGGACGGGTTGGACGGGATAGACGGGTTGGACGGGATGGACGGGATGGACGGGTTGGACGGGATAGACAGGATGGACGGGATGGACGGGACGGACGGGACGGATGGACGGGATTGACGGAATGGACGGGATGGCCGGAATGGACGGGATGGATGGGATGGACGGGTTGGACGGGATAGACAGAATGGACGGATGGGCAGGATGGACGGGATGGACGGGATGGACGGAATGGACGGATGGACGGAATGGACGGGATGGACAGATTGGACGGATGGGCAGATGGACGGGATGGACAGGATGGACGGGATGGACGGGATGGACGGGACGGATGGACGGGATGGACGGGATGGACGGGATGGACGGGATGGATGGATGGATGATTATGATGATGATGATGATAATGATTTCCTCGCATTAGTCGTGAAAAGCACAATGTTTAGTCTCGGCCAAAAGTGCAATAGATGGACTCGTACTTTCGAGGGCCTCCGCTACGCGTCGGCCCTCAAACAAACTCGTCCATCTATTGCTTACTTTCCAGCCTCTACAACAATGTACTATTGACTTTGACTTTGATTTCCACCCGATAGTCTATATTTTTATAGTTCCTTACCTGAATGTTGACAAATAAAAATAAAAAATAAAAAAATAAATATTAGGGGACAATCTTACACAAATCGACCTAGTCCCAAACTAAGCAAAGCTTGTACTATGGGTACTAGACGACGATAAACATACTTATGTAGATAAATAAATACTTAAATACATAGAAAGCATCCATAACTCAGGAACAAATATTCGTGCTCATCACACAAATAAATGCCCTTACCGGGATTTGAACCCAGGCCCTCTTTCTTCGTAGGCAGGGTCACTACCAACTAGGCTAAAGCGGTCGTAACAAACGGTAATATCGCAGCTTATTGTATACGTCTCACTGCAGATCACATGTTTCCTGTCAGAATAAGTCCCCATGTGGGCCCAGTGTGGATCGGGAACTTCACACACACTATTGAATTTCTTCGAAGGACTGTGCAGAATTCACAACGTCTTTCTATATCGTAAAGATCATGGTGAAAATAATTTTGCGCGTAAATTCTGAATGGGCTGGAACTCATGGCCCTCTGCTTGATAGGCCATGGGTCAAACCACTAGGGTACCATCACCATCATCATTTCAGCCGAAAGACGTCCACTGCTGAACATAGGCCTCCCCCAAGGCTCGCCAAACAGATCGGTCCCGTGCCATCCGCGTCCAACGCGATCCCGCAACCTTAACCAGGTCGCTCCATTTTCGTCGGTAGTGGTAGCCGGATCGCCCCCGGAGATTCTTAGCACCCCCTACCCGGACCCGGGCATGTCCTAAAACTGCGGCCAATAATACCGGAGGACAGGCAGCAGTGTTCTTTTGGTATCTTTCGGTATCCCACTGCGGTCGCCATCCCGCCTGCCAAGCGTGGTGACTATGGCAATAACCACCTATGGTTAGTAAATATTTTTTAACCCACGACACAAAAAGAGGGGTGTTATAAGTTTGACCGCTATGTGTGCGTGTGTGTCTGACTGTGGCACCATAGCTCTTAAACGGGTGAACCGATTTGAATGCGGTTTCTTTATTTGAAAGCAGGTTTCTTGGCGATGGTTCTTAGATATGTTTCATCAAAATCGGTTCAGCCGTTTCAAAGTTATAAGCTCTTTTGTTAGCTGCAGAAATCTTAGACGCATTGGGCTTTTACTATTTTCATACATAATAATGTGCGAAGAAATTGCGTTGGAGGTTTTTAATTTTTTTAATTTATTGTTATCTTAAATTCATCGAGCAAAGCTACACAGTTTTGTTGTGAATAGCTCTTTATTGTATAACTACAGGATCGCGCCAAAAGGCCGGCATTCAAGGTGGATTGTTAGAATTTCAATGGAGTTTCAAAACAATTCGTGTTCCCGCTTTTTTGTCGGGTTTTATTCATGCAAAACATACTTTTGGTTCGACGCTACGTTTTGTATTGCTGATGGGAATACATTAAATGAACCCTTCGCCATCAGACTAGACTTTTAGTGCCGATGACGTCGAACCACACATGGGATGATTTCAAATAGTCATTACTTAAAAAAAACCGGTCAAGTGCGAGTCGGACTTGCGCACGAAGGGTTCCGTACCATTATTTATAAAAACGGCAAAAAAATCACGTTTTTTGTATGGGAGCCCCCCTTAAATATGTTTTTTGTTTTAATTTAATTATTTATTTTTAAAGCGAATATATAACTCAATATTCTGTGAATATTTTAAGCGTCTACCTGTTGCCGTTATCAATATCGAGCTAAAACGAGCAAAAAAATCACGTTTGTTGTATGAGAGCCCCCTTAAATATTTATTTTATTATGATTTTTAGTATTTATTGTTCATGGTAAATTTCAAAATGTAATTATGCACTAAAGTCCGAAAAAATCAGAAGTGCGGGCCCGGATTTGAACCCACGACCTTATGCTTGAGAGGCAAGAGGTCATACCACTAGGCCGTCACGGTTCATATTATATCTTATTTTACGTCAAGCTAAACTAGAGGCGCTAAAGTCTACAGCAGTATTTCAATTACTGTGGAAAGTGCCAGATTGGCTCACCATTCAAATACTTCACGATGTCTTCATGCAGAATCTATCAATTACTTGAGCGCTCCCAAACTAGCGTTATATAGAAAATCGAGAAACCTCTTGAGTTACAAAGGTTAGGAATGCAATATCGTTTCCACTGAATCGCGACAGTTATATAGCTTTAGGTTCTTATATAGGTCTTGTGCGGAGAAAAATACGAATAGACCGGACACTACCGAACTAGTAATAAAATGAAACAAGCTTAAAGAGTCGTACTTAAAAAAAATAGTGCGTGGAGTCCCTTCGCGCGGAAGAAGTGAAACTTCATAATAAAAACCCAAAGCAAAGCAGCGGCTAGCAAGCAACCAACTACAGCGCTAGCAAGACAAGTTACATAACTCGTCGCTAGATGGCGTTGCTCCTCGTGCGCACGTAATTTAGACAAGTTACATAACTCGTCGCTAGATGGCGTTGCTTCTCGTTCGCACGTTATTTTCAATAATTTTTCTTGATTTTTCGTAATTTCTCAAATATATTCAATATTTTTTTATACTAAAAACGTTTAAAATACTTTATTCTACGATCTACCATTAAAAAAAGTTTTGATTTTTACAAGTTTTCATACTAAACCACGCAATTGTTTTGGATCGCACTGACGAAGTTTTTAACATCCGGTAGTAAATACACCGTGAAATTTTAGTGGTTGTTTTCCCGAAGCATTAAACCCATTTTCTCCTCGACGTCTCTATCCACCCTCGCCGTACCGGCTCGGGTGGCTATATGAACGTCTCAGGTAAAATGGCTTGTTAGCTCTTGTTGTACGATGGGCTGCAAAAGTGCATGGACATCTCGGGGCGATAATCGCGTGAGCAGTGTTTAATCGTTTGATGTTATTAACATACTCGCGCGCGCGCGCGCTCACGCGATTATCGCCCCTAGGTGTCCATGCACTTTTGAAGCCCACCGTACAATCTAGTAAGGATTCGATGTTTTAACCATTCGATATTCAGATACTTAGGGGGTGTTTCACCACCTTATTGTCAAACTGCTGGTTACGTAACCAATGAATAAACTAAGTACTGGAGAAATCTGTCAGCTAATGTTTTTCCAGTTTCACCACTCCGGTCCTGTGCAAACTAAGTACCACTTAACTAATCGTGGGTTTAACAAAAAGTCAGAATGGCAACGTCGCATTTCACGACCACGCGTTCCTGTTCGCACACTTTCGTTCAAAGAGTCACTCATTATTAAAGCAAAAGAAATCATTAACTATATAATTTTTAAATACATCTATTTTTTTGCATAAACAAATGTGTAACATTATAATTGATACCAAAAACGGTATTTATTTACGATACTTTGTTAACAATAACAAGGAAAAATAAAATCACGTAAAACGAATCGAAAAGTGGCGCCAAACCATTTGACAGATAAACTTTTTTTTTAATGGCGATATACAAGTTCAGGTAGAACAAACGATTGAGCCACCGAAAAAAAGTCTGTAATTAAAAAATATTACGAAATTTTGGATTTATTTTTACATTCTAAAAGTGTACCTACTTTTTTTCATTCAAATCTTGATTTTTAAATTATTTTATGCAATTTAGCATGACTTATTTCTTTAAAAAATAAAAAAACTTTGATTTATTTTTCTGAAACCGGCTGATGGGCTCTCCAACCATGGCCACAAAAAAATAAACTTAACTAATTAAAAAGTTATGTGACGGATAAAAATGCTAAAAACCACCTGATCTTATGGTCACATTAAGAAACAGTTTGTCCGTCACTTAGCGCTAATCAAGACTGGTGAAACAGAAATTTTAATTCCATCTCTGAAATAAGGTTATGATTAAGCTAATCCGAACTTTAAGAAAAGTGGTGAAACAACCCCTTAGTCACAGCGCTCGTAAAACTGATAGCCGATGGGGCCAAAAGGTTCTTTCTTGAATGGCGTCCGCGGACTTGAAGACACAGTGTACTATTTTTTTTTCGAGGCTTTAGTGCACCTGTGTGACTATGCCAGCCTAAGACACAGTGTAGGTAGGCCTCCAACAAGATGGAGCGACGACCTGGTTAAGCGGATGCGGATGGCGCAGGACCGGTCTGTTTGTTATCTTTCATCTGAAGTGATAATGACCCACGGAACCATTCGTATGCTTATCCAACTCACACTTACCATTTTTATCAATCACAAATATTTAACACCCAAACATAACCTAATTGTAAAGCTGTAGGCACACTGGACAGAAGGTGCTAAGTCATAAAGCTTACCCCGTCGTGACACTGTCATTTGACAAGAGAGGCGGAAGTACGACACGTGACGTCACAGGGTGATACGCCGCCGGATACCGCAGTGGGGGGATTATGGGAGTAGGAAACGAATTAAGGTAAACGTTAAAAAGTGCTATAGTATAGTACTATGAAAGTAATGACTATAATATGTATGTATCATGAACCGGGATCATCATTTCAGCCGAAAGACGTCCACTGCTCGCCAAACAGATCGGTCCTGCGCCACCCGCATCCAATGCGTTCCCGCCACCTTCACCAGGTCGTCGCTCCATCATGGAGGTCTTAGGTAGACTGCGTCTTCCGGTCCGCGGACGCCACTCGAGAACCTTTCGGCCCCATCGGCCGTCAGTTCTACGAGCGATGTGCCCTGCCCACTGCCACTTAAGTCTAGCGATTCTTCGAGCTATGTCCGTGACCGGAATGTTTGGAATTTGGCGATCCCTAGTATCAAATAGCATATCTTGTGTGTTACAAATATTTTATTTTCTGTTTTGTTTGAACTAGATGTATTTTCCTAAATAATTCTTAATGAAATAATTTGAAGAAATTTTTAGTCAATCTTGTAATTCACTGTTAAGTCTGTTGAACTTGCTATCGGCACGAAGAAATGTCAAAATCCCGGTGTCATTACATTTATTTATTTATTTATTTATTTATTAAGTAAAACAAAATTTACACAGTATTACAGCTGTAAGCCAATTCACTGGAAAATTGACATGTTATTGAGTGCGTGACCTCAACTCTCTTGGCGATACCTACCTATACCCCACGGAATCCTTAAAAGACCTGTAAATTCCTTTGTATTCCTTGTCCATGTGAAGGGACGTAGGTTCTCTTTGTGTGTTCTATAGGATCTACCACGGCGAGTGCTCAGAAGAATTATTTAATTTGCTGCCTGCTGCAAAATTCCACCACCACACTTCCCGCCGAAACTCAAAGTTCCATCGTCACCATCTCGATGAATGGCAGTCCACCACTGTACGTTTCCTTCGGCACTTCCTGCCACGTACGGTGAAGCTGTGGAAGCAGCTTCTGGCAGCAGTGTTTCCAGACAACTATGACATCGGGGCTTTCAAGAAAAGGGTTTATACTTCCTTTAGGCCGGCAATGGATTGGTGACTCTTTGAGTTGTTGGTATTTATGGGCGGTGGTGATTATTTTCCATCATAATGCTCCTTTGCCTCCCTCCACTCCTCCCTTTCTACTCCTCCACTCTTTCCTTTGCCTCCCTCATTTATTTTTATAATTAACAATAATAAATAATAATAATAAATAAATAATTATCAATAACTTATGGAATCTAATGAAGCATTGTCATGTATTTTCAATTATTATATTACGGTTTGAGTGAAAGATATTGTACTTGTAGTATCCTAACGTTGGTTGACGTGGGTGGCCAGCCATATTTAGATTAGGGTTTTTTTTTTTTTTTACTATAACCCGATAGGGTAAAGGACACAGGCCTATATAGTATTATTGCTTTTTTTGTATTTTTTGTTTTATTTTTCCGAGGTCTCAACTTGTTGGTTTCACTTTTGTTTTCTTGTAGTTTTTTTTAATGTCCCAAAGGAAGATCAGTGCCGTTCGCAAGAGTGGCAATTTTTTGCTGATTTGGGTCCATTTTGTGACACAAGTAAGTATGTTTCTTTTTTCATTGTGTTATTTTTACTTTAATTGTTTTTAATTTTTCTTTTGTCTATGTTACTTGTCACAAATAAATATTTTTTCTTACTTTCTTTCTTTTCCTCTCATAATAAAAAATAAATAAATAAACGCTTTACCCTTTCCCGTGACATCACAATTAAAACGTCATAAATTTCGCCATCAAACCTGTGTACTGCGGCCGGAAGCGACGCCGTAACGGCTTAAGCGTCGGTGGAAAAAATTACGCGCGTTTTTGGCGGGAAACGAGCGACTTCCGGCCGCGCACTAAGTGTTACGGATTTATGTGTACCCGGACACTGCGTGAGAGTTTGTATAGAATTATACTTCGTTTTTAGCATTAGAGAGAAGGTTAGCGACCTTGACGTGTCTTTTTATTGAAAAACACCTTTGAAAATAAGTTACAGCTAATAAATATGCAGCAATTTTGAAGGAAATATGGTCATTTACACTCTTTTGGTTTCATAAGACAAGTAATAGTAACTATTTTTTAGGGTTCCGTACCCAAAGGTTAAAAACGGGACCCTAATACTGAGGACCCTTTTTCAGTGGGACGTATAATAAAGGCTGGGATGATGGTGAGATCTCCGTTGCTGCCCAGGTTACTCCAGCCCAATCACTCCCCCTCTCAAGGGGGGGCCGTAGCGCTCAAGCACACGAGGTTATCTAGCATCCTTTACTTTTGTTTTTTTTTTTTTTTTTTTTTTTTTATTTTTTTTTTTTTATTATTATTATTTTTTTTTTATTATTATTTTTTTTTTTTTTTTTTTCTTTTTCTTTTCTTTTTTTTTCTTTTTTGACGGTGGAAGCATTCTACACTTCCACTGAACATAGATATAGTTAGTTAAGATGTAGGTATAGTTTTAGTTTTTTTTTTTTTAACTAAGGGACCCAATACATCCCTGTATTGTTTTTTTTTATATAATTATTATTATTTTTTATTTAATTCTATATTTGTATGGTTTTTTAGTTTGTAATTTATTATATTTTAATTTGAAAAGATGACTTCCTGCCAAGTTTCTTGCGGCACATTCTTCTTGGCAATGATGGTCCTTACGAAAGCGCTGGTAGTTTAAAAAAGTGACATGTAAAAGAGCTCTTAGGTTAGGAAAGTGTTTAACACTGGGACTAGTTTGCAGTAAAAACTGCAGGAGTAGGAAGATGGCTGCCGATGGAAACGTGTTATCCATTACAACTACAGAGTAACTTAGTACTTTATCTATAGGCTAAACGTTGAATTAAATCAAATATTGTGAAAAAAAGTCGATTTACGGACGATAGTTTAACGTGACAACGTCGTAACAAACCATTCAAAAAGCAAAAATGAAACCTGGCGGTCACCCATCCAAGTACTGCCCGCGCCCGACGTTGCTTAACCTCGGTGATTGGACGAGAACCGGTGTTTTGTCAAATATCTTGAAAACGGTGCATCCTACGGCAAAATCAATGAAATTTTCATCCACTCTCCCGCACTCCCCCCGCACCCCGCACCCCGCACTCCCCCCCCGCATTGAAAATTACCCGAGCGCTAGTACTAAGATTGTACATCCTGGCGTTTGCTGCTCTCTTGTTCTAGGGGCGTTCAATAAAAAGTGAGAATGAGTATGTTATAAACAACTTTTCTTAAATGTCATTTTATTTTTCGACATAGTCACCTTTTAGCATAATACACTTAGTATATCTTTTTTCTAAACTTAAAATTCCATTTTTAAAAAAGGTCTCATCTTGAGTACTTAAAAAATCTTGTACTGCAGCGACTACCGCGTCGTCGTCTTCAAATTTCTGGCCTCTCAGGTATTGTTTCAATCTCGGAAATAGGTAGAAATCACTGGGAGCGAGATCTGGTGAATACGGAGGATGCTTAAGGATATCGAACCCAGCATCACGAATTGCAGCCATTGCAACGGCGGACTTGTGTGCCGGGGCATTGTACTGGTGGAACAGCACAACTTTCGAGAGTTTACCTCGCCGTTTTTCGCGGATCTCATTGCGCAATGTTGCTATTTGTTTGGCGTATAAAGTGCCCGTAATAGTGGCTCCATGCTCGAGATACTCAATCATTAATACCCCTTTACCATCCCAAAAAACAGAGCCCATGACCTTACCGGCAGATGGGCTCACCTTGAATTTCTTCGGAGTTGGAGATGATGGCCTTTTCCATGTCATAGACTGCAGTTTCGTTTCAGGGTCGTAATGATGGAGCCATGTTTCGTCCATTGTTATAAATCGCGTCAAAAAAAAGTTCCCGGTCTTGCTGCATCAGGTTCAAAACTTCTTGACAAATCTCTAGTCTAGTTTGTTTTTTCATGTCAGTAAGCATTCTTGGTACCCAACGCGCAGATACCTTTTTCATACCCAAGCGTTCATGTAAAATTTTATGCGCGCTCCCCGTTGAAATCTTTACATTTTCAGCAATAAAACGAACTGTGACACGACGATCCGCCAAAACTGAGTTTTCGACTTTTTTCACAATTTCTTCAGTTACTGCTGTAGTAGGGCGTCCGGAGCGGGGGCCGTCCATTGCCGATGTTCTTCCACGTCTAAATTCAGCGCACCAACGTGCGACTGTCGAATACGGAGGAGCATTAGACCCTAAAGTGTCCCGCAAATCCAAATTGACTTGGTCCGTAGAAAAATTTTTCAAATACAAGTATTTGATAACGGCGCGCAGTTCAATTTTCTCCATTTTCGCTAACGTACTCAATAGCATTGCAAAGAAATTACCGTATATATTTTTAAACAAAAGACAGTTAGTTTTTTTTTCATAGCAATCAGCTAGATAGATTAGCTTTACCGGCCAGTATTTAATTTCCTAATATTGAAAGAGTTTGCATCTCATTCTCACTTTATATTGAATGCCCCTCGTACATGCTGGTCTTCACTGCTGTGTACGAACATGTACGTTACATTGCGTCATCCTTTTTTGTGCGTGCAGCCGGCGTTCATCGATTTATTAGACGTTGTCACGTCAAAACTAAAATGCTGACATTGAAATGAAAATTGACAGACGATGAGCAATGTCGCCGTGGTCATTTAAATCACAAAAAAGGCTACCATTTTGGCTTTTTGTGAAAATTGAGTTTTCGCCATTTAAAGTACAAAAACCAGTTTTGGAGATAAATAAATAAATAAATATAACGGGACAATTCACACCAATTGACCTAGTCCCAAACTAAGCAAAGCTTGTACTATGAATACTAAACAACGGATAAACATACTTATACATAAGTACTTAAATACATATTAAACATCCAAGACTCGAGCACAAACATTCGTATTTTTTACACAAATACCTACCCCGACCGGAAATCGAACCCGGGACCTCAAGCTTCTACCTACGGTGAAGGAAAACATCGTGAGCTGAAACCTGCAGACACCTGAGAACAAATTCAATGGTGTATGTAAAGTTCCCAATCCGCACTGGGCCCGCGTGGGAACTACGGCCAAAACCCTCTCATTCTGAGAGGAGGCCTGTGCCCTGCAGTGGGACGTATATAGTCTGGGTTAGTGAGATTTTCACTCTGTTCAAAGAAAGAGATGGAAGAAGTTTTACCATCTTGAATTCTGTGCGGATGAAGTCCTAATAAATAAATGGAGACGCTCGCTATGAATAACGCGCTACATCCTTTCTATGTAGACGAACCGGTTAGCAACTCAAGCGCACTTTTTGTTGGCGTCCAGTCCTATCTCATTATAAACACAATAACTAATCAGTTAGTATTTTTTTTTTTTTTTTAATGAGTCGCCAGAGGGGCCAAAGACGCGAAGTCTTTGCTGTTTTTTACTTTAAGGATTGGAAGGGTGACTTGTGCTCGGGAAAAATCCCTTCGGACGAACTGGGAATGGAGGGCCCAGACAGTGTCCGACTTGCACGGACTAAAAAACCCGGTCACAAGTCCCCTTCTCTATTGGTTATCAAAACAAAAACGTGTGCTTTAAATTTTGAGGAGGGGAGGGGTAGGGAGGGGACTTAATCTACCCACAGTGTCCTGCCTCAGCCATTTGCTGGAAGGCCGGGAGAGGAGCATGCATTCTCCCGCTGGGCACTGGGGGTGCTTAGGTCGGTCTTTTATGTTTTTACCCGTTGGTTACTTCCTTGACCGACCTTCGCCCGTTTCTGTACAATTACTTAGTCTTATTGGTTGGGTTATCAGTTAGTATTTTAAACTGTACGTCAGGCCGTCAGTATCTGTCTGTAATACGTCCCACTGGAGGACGCAGGCCTGCTTTCAGAATGAAAGGGCTTGTAGGTATCATAGTTCCCACACGGGTTTGTAGTAGATATGTATTATTAAAAATCAGAAGTATAATAGACTAAACTGTCGTCCACAACTCCGTTTGCGAAGAATTAAGTAGTTCATCGCTGTCCCACGGGAACTATGTAATTTAGCGGGATAAAAAGTAGGTAGGTATTGACTTACGACGGGCAAAATCTCTGGCACTCTTTAAATCAATGCTTAAGGTGTACTATCTGTCTTCTTGTAATAATTAGCTTTGTTATAGTTTATTTATTTATATGTGGCTGTTTATCCCAATGCTTATATTTGTTTTAGACGTGTACCTATTATATGTACGGTATACACCGTGAAATTTTAGTGGTTGTTTTCCCGAAAAAAGGTGATTTAGTATCGATTGTACAATCGATTTATAATTACTATTTTGACTAGAGTCAAAAATCCAATTGTGAAAAACGAAAGTCGAAAATGACCGCAAACCAATAGTAACGCTTCGTTGGTACAAGTAGCGTACGATCGTACGATAGGTTAGGTATTCTGAAACTTCATAATAAAAACCAACTACAGCGCTAGCGAAACAAGTTACATAACTCGCCGCTAGGTGGCGTTGCTCCTCGTACGCACGTTATTTACAATATTTTTTCTTGATTTTTCGTAATTCTCAAAGATATTCAATACTTTTTTTTTACTAAATACGTTTAAAATACTTTATTCTACGATCTACCATTGAAATAGTTTTGATTTTTACAAGTTTTCATACTAAACCACTCAATTATTCTGGATCGCACTGACGGAGTTTTTAACATCCGTTAGTATATATACAATGCGAACGTCTCGTAAACGTCAACTTGCGTTGCGTTGCGTATTTAACGCAACGCTTGTTGGAAGTCGCATTAGAAGTTTCATTTCAATAACAATTGAATTTAAAGCATTATCTTGCTCAGCATTAACTAAGTTAGAAACACTAATTTTGCGTAAGGATTTGATTTTCACCCTGTAATAATGTTTCTTCTCGAACAGATTTCCTTCTCTGTATCAACTTTATGAAAGCCCCCACCCGCTCTCCACATGCCTCTTGTTCCCTCACGTACAAAGACGCACGTACAACAGCTGTCTAATGAATGAAGTAATTACACGGCCTCTTTTTACGTTTTATGGATGTCTATAATACGTATGGTAGTTTCGGGTGAGCTATGAATTGAGGTGCGTGTTTTTGAAAAAAAAAAAGTATCTGTAAACAAATTGACACAGCCAGCGGGAACTATCTCCACTATCTCCATCATATAGGTTAGGTAAGGTTACGTACTGGGTTAACTATTGTCCAAGCCCTCTTATTCTGAGAGGAGGCCTGTGCTCTGCAGTGGGATGTATACATATATAGGCTTGGAAGAATGATTGGTAACTTTTATAACGGGTAAGTAATAAGAGATATAAGAACGTATGATATAATAGTTTTACCCCCTGTTTCAACATCCATTGATCAAATTTATTTGACGGATAAATGTGATGCCGTCTCTGTTTGTTTTGTTCGAATAGACGGAGACGACATCACATTTAATTTTATTCGTCAGTTAAAATTTATCAATGGGTGGTGAAACAGCCCCTTAATCTAATCTTTCTAATATATAAAAATCTCGTGTCACGGTGTTTGTTATCGAACTCCTTTTTTTTCTACACTCGGTAGGTCTGAGAATAGGTCGTAGGCTATTTTTTATACCTACCCCTATGCCTAGCCTAGCGGGTATTTTTTTTTTATATCGAGGATTTAAGGAGAGCCATAATTGATGAAAAAGCAAATTGGATAAAAAAAATAAGCTGCCCAAATTACTAATTCCACGCGGACGGAGTCACGGGAAAAAGCTAGTTGTACATTTATAAAACACAAAAATTTGTATTCTTAGTTTCAATAAATATAAAACACTACTATTATATTTAGTAGAATCATAAGCATTTTGTAATAACTACAAAAATATGTCTTCTCTCCCGCATACATTTTTTAACTAAACCATACCAGCACAGCAATTTACAATTACCGCTCTCGGGAAATAATAACTCAATCCCGCACACATTTTTAGTGCATAGCTAGCCCAGGAATCCCCCGTATTTATGGTCACCATAAATACTACATGGTTTTCCTCTTCCAATAAAAATGGCCTTTATTCTGTTATAGCCACAAACCGTAATTATTCCGAGTCTACGTTGAAATGTGTTCATTATTTATCTAGATGACAAAGGTTTTGCGACGGAGTCGGGGAAAGGAATGCTTTGTGCTCTCGGGTTTTAATATTCTTTTAAGCTTGTCTAAATGGCACATTGAAAAGTTAATACATGGATTGTCTAATAAGTTGTTTTTTGGGTTGAAATCTTCCCTTCTTCTGGTTCTGTACGCTAAAAGTGCAAAATTAATTCTGCTAAATGCAAGGACCCACCCTCCAAAATACGTTCGCGCCAAACAGCGCGGCTTTTCCCAGTCGTAGTGGTCAATTTTAATGGTGGCCATATCACGCTTAGCACCGTCCTTGAATCTGAGCAACGGTCTTCCGACTTTTCTCTTAGCATTTGCCACTGCGCCAAGCAAGATATTTGTATCATGTCGTATTTATATTAATCTAAGGGGCTGTTTCACCACTTTTTTTAAAGTTCGGATTAGCTTAATCATAACCTTATTTGTCAGATGGAATTAAAATTTCTGTTTATCCAGTCTTGATTAGCGCTAAGTGACGGACAAACTATATCTTGATTTGACCATCAGATTAGGTGGCATTTAGCATTTTTATCCATCACATAACTTTTTAATTAGTTAGTTTATTTTTTTGTGGCCAAAATTTAAGTGTCATAAAGGGATTTTTAGATA
Organism: Archips crataeganus; assembly: GCA_947859365.1. NCBI lineage: Eukaryota > Metazoa > Arthropoda > Insecta > Lepidoptera > Tortricidae > Archips > Archips crataeganus. The sequence goes on along the minus strand of OX402071.1, from coordinate 720,163 downwards.
CTCCCACGGGATAAGAAATAAATGGGGTTTATACTTTCGCTTCGGAGTGGCCCTATCTCCGTAACTATAATCATTTAAGACTTCAAATTTGCCATGCATTATAAAAGTAAAAAAAAACTAATTTAAGAAATTTCCGAAAAGTCCCACGGGATTTTTTTTTTTAATGTTAAAGAGGCCAGACAAACGAACTAGTGGGTCACCTGATGTTAAATGATCACCACTGTCCATAGACACCCGCAGCGCTTTACACGATGCCAGTGCGTTGTCGGCCCTGGGAAAAGGAGAGGGAATAGGGGAGGGGGAGAGGTATTGGGCCCCCGGCGCTCTCACTGACCGTACGAAACGCAGCAGGAGTACTGCTGCTTCACGCCGGTGTTCTGTGAGAGGGATAAGGAAAAAACGAGCTTTACATATTAAATTCAATGGGACCCTATTAAAGGTGCAGTAAAAAGGAATTTTTGGAAATTCCCGCGGGACAGAGATCGGGAGTTGACTTTAAAAGTTTTTGTGCGCGGACGAAGTCGCGGGTAAAAATTAGTTGTGTGATAAAAACAATAGATGTCATTGAGAGCTTGATAGGCCAGGAACTCTGATCCGTGAGAACCTATTTCGGTAGTCCATCAACAAAGAGATAATGAAGTATAAAATAGAAACAAGATATACTGATGTCACAAAACGAAAAAAACCGGCCGGTCGCGTCCGGTGCGCCGAGTGGCCGGACGGTTCAAGCGAGATGTTACCACGCGTTTGCTTAACCATATCGTCGGGTGACAAGCAAAAGTCACTAAGTACCAAATACCTACTTAAAACAAAGCTCGTATCTCAGTATGAAATTACTAACTAGATACGACTTTTTGAAGAGCAGTGACAGAAATTTTAGTGAGTTTTGTTTGTCATCCGGCGTTATTTTGTTTCACATTGAAGTATCTTTTTGGATTGTCTATCATTGGTATAATTTTCTATTATTTTCATTTTATTTATAGTAATTTAAGCAACGTTATTCGTTACGGCGGTGATTGTTTTCCATCAGGTGACTAGCCTGGTCGTTTGCCCACAATCATATAAAAATTATAGTAATTTACTCCTGAAACAGAATTTTCGTCAGAATTCTTATTAAGAGGGTACGATGCGCACCATTTCTCCATACAAACGTAATCCCCTGTTTCCTCCCTGGATAATGGCTTTAGAGCCAATTTTTTTTTACTGTGTAATCTGTATCTACCACGGCTATGCCCCTATGTTTCGTTTTTTTCCATATTTCAATTTACATAAGAAATATAAGCTTTCAAAAACTAAAAAAATTGCCCAATTTCAACGTCATTTTCAGACACTCATCAGAAAATAATCCCTCATATAAACAAAAAAAAAAAAAACATAGGGCATAGCTAAATCTGTCTTCTAATTATTTTTTAAAAAAATAATTTTATTGATCCAGTTTTCGAGAAGAAAACAGGGGATTACGAAATGCTGTTTTGATCAATTTTACGCGCCTATTAACGGTCTGAGCTGCAGTTGTCCCGCGCTCGCTGTACTGACACGAAGGGGTTCGGGTGAGACAGCGACATTTCATTAAAATACCTATTTCTCAAAAGTCTCTCAGCCATCGTACCCTCTTAAACTTATAATAACCTATTGCATTCTATGAGATGACATTAAAAAGAAATTGGGCACAACGTTCTATGTGCTGGTTTTAACTAGCGATATGCTGAGTCGGGTCCCTTTTGTGACAGCATTAATATGTACATCTATCTATCTATCTATCTGTCTATGTCTATTGTATTCTTATTTGTGCCTGTGTACGTTATATTGTTGTTATAAATAAATGTTTTTCTTTCCTCTTTTTTCTTTCTATGTGTTTTATGGCAAACGTCAAATTATGGGAAACGAAGAGACACCATTTCTATGCTGAGTCACATTTATTCATTGCAACCATGGTATTTACAGGATGTTCTTACTTCTAGCCAGGACAAACGTAACAATATACATATTTCATAATCATTACATAATATAATTACTGTTAGCTATGAAGTATCTTTTTACGAAATATATGATTTCACGGGATGCCCGTAAAAGTAATAAAAAAATGAAGTTGAGAAAATAAATACAAAAAGATACTTCATAGTTAACTTGTTTAAAGTTGCACAGCAGCGCCATCTCTTGTCCTGGTGAGCGGTTAGTTCCGAAGGAGTGTTAAAATCTCTCGATAGAGGGTGTAACAGAGATGTGCGCTTGTCACTGCATAAGGTGATGATTTAGCAGGCTGAAATGTATGATGTATAGGAAAGATTCGTGTCTAATCTCTAGACCAGTGGTGGTGTAGGGGTATGGCACACGGCACGGAATGTTGAGGACCCGGGTTCGATTCCCAGCATTGGTCTTTTTTCTGGGGTTTTTTCTGTACATGTATATTTCAGTTTGTATTTAGTACGAAATATAATTACTGTACTAAACGGGACTTACACGCAATTAATATTTACCTCGACGTTTCGGCCACATTGCAGCAGCCGTGGTCACGAGTTAACACGAGACACAGAGATAGAGTTAGAGTTAACTCGTGACCACGGCTGCTGCAATGTGGCCGAAACTTCGATGTAATATTAATTGCGTGGCAAGTCCCGTTTAGTATAGTAATTATAATATAATTAGTCACATCTATTGTCATTTTGCACATTATCATTATTCTGTATTTATTTATTACATAGTTATATACCATTCAATAATTCCAAGATATATTCACCGTTCCATATACTCCTTTAGGGAATACAGACATTTTGTCTATGAGGAAAGTTTTAAGTTGGTTAACAAAAGTTGAATAGTTTTCTTCTTGCGATATACACTAAGGAATTTTGTTACATAATTCTTATAGCCATCGCATCTGGACCTTACTTACTTACTTACCTGCAGCTAAATTCCACTACCGCACGTCGAGGAATCGTCTGTCTTTCCATCCTCACCATCTTCATGATTGGCAGTCTAGTACCGTGCATTTTAAGCGAAACTTCTTTCCTGGCACGACGAAGATCTGGAATCAGTTTACTGCGGCAACATTCCCGGAGCGTTACAACTTAGGAATCTTTAAAAAACTAGCCTACCAATTCTTAAAAGGGTCGGCAACGCACCTGTGGTTCCCCTTGCGGGTGTCCATGGGCGACGGTGATCGCTTTCCATCAGGTGACCCGTCTGCTCATTTTCCCCCTTTTATATATAAAAAAAAACTTATATAGAATACTGTTTAGAGATAATCTTGAGTGCATTTTGCATGTCGCCGTCCACCCGAACCGGTTGCATACTATAAAAACGGTAACAGGTCGACAGCCGCAGGTGCAGGCGAATGGGTGTATGTGTGTGTGTGTGTGTGTGTGTATCTCCGGAACTGATTGATAAGGGATATTATACAGGGAATCGATTATAACAACATTAACTATTAACTTTGAGATCTACACAATAGAAATGAACGTATCAACTAATTACAAATACAAATAAACTAAATCAAATATTATAAAGCAAAACCATGGTTAAACTAAATATTATTTTTCGATCACTGAGTTACCTTTGTTTAACAAATAGAATACTTTGACTTTGAAAGAACTTTGACTACCAAAGAACTGAAAACGAAGATTTTTATTAGAATTTGAGGATTAAATGGCTTATTGTTAGTGAACCTGACTACAATATTAGTATGAAAAATACGAATGTTTGCTCTCAAGTCTTGGATGTTTAATTTTGTATTCAAGTATGTTTATCCGTTGCCTAGTACCGATCAAAAACAACTTTCGTAACTTTTGGACTGGGTCAATTGGTGTGAATTGTCGCGTGATATATTTTATTATTTTAAGAACTATAAAAGTGTGTATTGCGAACTCCACCCTCGCAACTAATTTTTTTGCAGGCGTGTGCAGGTTTTCTCGCGATGTTTTCCTTCATTTCGCACGTCGTAAGCCAAGTGAGGATCTAAAAATGCAAAGGTAAAAATAGAGAAAAGAAATAATGAGGTAAGAAGTTACTTAATGCTATGTGTATTTTTCTATGGCTGCGACACGCACAAGGTAGGGTTCCGTAGCCATTACAAAAAAATCAAGTAATATTTTTCTAAGGATTTCGTATGGGTACGGAATCATCCAAGTTTAGGTATGTTTTATACCTTAGGCTACTATTTACTTTTAATCTACAAATAATTTCCAAGCAATCATAGCCGCTATAATTTTCCTAGTAAATTTGATATATTTACTACCATTCTGAATTTTTTCAAATTTTTCCACCTAACAGTTTAGATTTTAGTGGGGGGGGGACGCTCGATTTTAATGAAAATTTTCACTTTAAAGTTGAATATTTCGCAAACAGATCACTGAATAGAAAAATCATGTTAGCAACCCCGCAATGGTTTTAAAAGACCTATCCAACGATACCCCACACTAAAGGATTACTTGAGAAAAAAAAATCACCCCCCCCTTTACGTCTATAAGAGGTACCCTGAAAAAAATTATTTTTTTATTTTTTATTTTACCACTTTGTTGGCGTGACTGATATGTATATTCATGCCAAATTACAGCTTTCTAGTACTAACGATCTCTGAGCTTAGCCGCGGACAGACAGACAGACAGACAGACGGACAGACATGGCGAAACTATAAGGGTTCCTAGTTGACTACGGAACCCTAAAATCAGAGGTGCATGCCGAGCTCGAACCCACAACCCTCTGGCACGGCTCACGGATGAGTATTACCTATGTATCTATTTAAGTACTTATGTTTATTCGTTGCCTAGTACTCATAACACAAGCTTTGCTTACTTTAGATCTACGTCAAAAATTGTTGTCAATTGTACCGCGATATTTATTTGTTTTTATATTCAATTAGATTGAAATATCTACTTCACTTTGAATCACTAATTTTGGCGTTCTATTTTAAGAGCGCTATTTTGAATCCTAACAATGAAATTAACCGGGTGAAGGGTTTCCACGAATAGAACAGAAGAACTACGTTTTCCAGCCGATATACCTTCTAATTAATATAAATTAAGGATTTGTTTGTTTAGGTCATCGACATAGCTCAGAGAATTAGCAAGTTGAAGTGGCAGTGGGCTGGTCATATTTGTCGAAGAACCGACAACCATTGGAGTAAACGAGTTCTTGAGTGGAGACCGCGTCTTGGCAAACCTAGTGTAGGACGCCCTCCGGCCAGGTGGAGTGACGATCTGCGAAAGGCTGCTGGTAGAAGCTGGATGCGTCTAGCCGAGGACAGGGCGCAATGGCGCTCATTGGGGGAGGCCTATGTCCAGCAGTGGACTGTTATAGGCTGATGATAATGATGATGATGATGATGAAGGATTTGTTTAATTAATTGGTTTCAAGATATTGGCTGTGTTAAGGATCATGCTATTTTTAACCCCCGACACAAGAAGAGGGGTGTTATAAATTTGATCGCTAATGGGTGCATGTGTTTCTCCCTGTCTGTCTGTGGCATCATATTATCTCTTAAACGGGTGAACCGATTCGGATGCGGTATTTTTATTTGAAAGCAGGTTTCTTGGCAATGGTTCATAGATATGTTTCATTAAAATTGGTTCAGCCGTTTCAAAGTTATCAGCGCTTTTGCTAGGTGCGGAAGGGATCTTAGACGCAGAATGGGCATGGGAAAACTCAAGGTCACTCAGGGGGCTATGCTCGGAGATCCTCTGCAGGATCGCATTAGAAATGATGAAATCCGCGCAAGAACGAAAGATACCGACATAGCTCGAAGAATCGCCAGACTTAAGTGGCAGTGGGCAGGGTACATCGCTCGTAGAACTGATGGCCTCGAATGCCGTCCTCGGACCGGAAGACGCAGTGTAGGTAGGCCTCAATGATGGTGCGACGACCTGGTTAAGGTTACGGAAACGCGTTGGATGCGGATGGCATAGGACCGATCTGTTTGGCGAACCTTGGGACAGTCTTATGCTCAGCAGTGGACATCTTTCGGCTGAAATGATGAAGATGATGGCTAATTCAACTAGTATCCAAATGTAATTTAAACCGTCCGATGCCTATTGAAAACAGAGGTAATAATTAGAAACACCGTTCGATCCTACCATCCGGTTGTAAATCACATTATTACCCGGCGTAATGCCGTTATACCCGGGTAACTGACAGTCCCCCGGGCGTGTTTACCCATAGAAGAAGAGGCACCTACAGTAGGCTAATGAGTTTTTTGACGTGACGACGTCTAATAAATCGATGAACGCCGGCTGCACGCACGAAAAAGGATGACGCAATGTAACGTACATGTACGTGCATGTCCCGTGCAGAACAGTGAAGGCCAGGATGTACAAGAGAGTAGCGCGCGCCAGGATGTACAATCTTAGTACTAGCGCTCGGGTAATTTTTAATGGGGGAGAGGGGGTGCGGGGGCATTAAAGGGGGGATGAAAATTTCATTGATTTGCCGTAGGATGCACCGTTTTCAAGATATTTGACAAAACACCGGTTCTCGTCCGATCACCGAGATTAAGCAACGTCGGGCGCGGTCATTACTTAAATGGGTGACCGCCTGTTTCATTTTTGTTTTTTGAATGTTTTGTTAATTTACAGACAACCGGTTTTTTTTGGTCTATTGTGTGGTCCTTTAATTGGCTCCTATTTATGTTATTACATGTTTAACCCACTCTGTAATTCGTAGCTGTTGGTTCTCTGAAAATAAATAAATAAATAAATGGAATACTTGTTTTGCTTCTCCGCGAAGCAGTAGTAGATTCTTCGACGTTCATAGGAGCATCAATTGATGCCTCAATTGAATAAAGAATTTTGACTTTGACTTTAAATAGTGAAGTTAAGCTGTGTGGTGCCGGCGGCGAATAGTACCAACCCATTTCATCCCGTGGGTGTCGTAAAAGGCGACTAAGGGAATAAAGGAACACAGAAGACGGGCAGCAGCGTCTCTGAACCGTTTGACATCTTACTGCGATCGCCAACCCGCCTGCCAAGCGTGGCGATTATGGCAATTCCTCCCAAATGTTTGGGAGAGGCCCTTGCCCAGCAGTGGGATCCCTACGGGCTACTTAAAAAAAAAGTGAAGTTAAGTCGAGCATCGTCACCATCGTCTTTGTCATGTTAGTAGCTATACCCTTTTTTCCGGATCAATAATGTCAGCCTACTGTGTCCCTTTCACTTCAACGTTATTTGCTAAACGATTCTCCATTGAAAACCAGTTGTTCAATAGTTAGTTTGACAACTAGCGAAACGATTCAATTTTGATTAATATTTACATTAGTGTTATGAAAAGGATTAATTTCTAACGCGCTCACGCTTATTAATATAGATTACTAGCCTGTACACGCGGCATTACTCGACTAATCCAATAATCGGGTAATCGAATTGATTTCGGGTCATTTTCAAATTTTTCACTGGTAAACTTGTCCCAACCTAAAAAAAAAATTTCCGTTTACACTGTCTATTTTCTGCGATGATTTAAGTGAAATTATTGATGATTCGTGCCGTAGTTCTCACGCGGGTCCAGTGCAGATTGGGAACTTTGTACACACTATTGAATTTCCCCTCATATATAGGTTTCCTTACGATCTCTTCCTTCAGCGTAAAGCTCATGGTATATTCCAAAAAACTCAGAGGTGCGAGCCGGGATTTGAACCCACGACCCGCTGCTTGAGAGGCCATAGGTCAAACCACTAGGCCTCCACGGCTTATTTGTGGTCATCATCATCATCATTTCAGCCGAAAGACGTCCACTGCTGAACACAGGCCTCCCCCAAGGCTCGCCAAACAGATTGGCCCTGCGCCATCCGCATCCAATGCGTTCCCGCTACTTTCACCAGGTCGTCGCTCCATCTTGTTGGAGACTTACCTACACTACTACCTACTGTAAACAAACTTCAGTTTCCAAATTTGGCACATTCAAGGGTTCAAAACATTTTATTTATCTATCATTTTAATGCCTTAGTGCGGAGCAAATTAGAGACGTCTTCCCTTATTTGGAATCCATATGAATCCACATACACCTTGCTTCTGGAGAAAATTCAAAAGTCTTTCCTTAGGTTTCTCTACAAGAAAATGTTTGGATACTACCCTTATTTATATCCCACAAAATTCTTATTAGGTTGCTTAGGTTTTAACTCTTTAGAAGTGAGGCGAAATAACAATCTTCTCATTACAGTCTGCCGTTTTTTGCGTGGGGAGTCGGATGTCATCCGATTAGTGGATAGCGTACTTAGGCTAAGCGTCCCGGACGTCCCCCGAGTGAACCTCCGGCCGGTGCTGCTGGCGGTGCCGGCGGCGCGCACGGTTTCGCGCCGGAGCGCGCCATTACCGCGTGCGCTTGCTCTGCTCAATACGCTCCTGGCATCTGTACCCGAGAGTGACCTGTTTGCGTGGAGATGGGTAGCTGTATGCCGGGAATGTTTGAGTTTTTGTGAGACGATGGACAATAGGCCGACCACCGTGCAATAATAAAATGTCCAGCTGATTTTCTTTTGTATGCCTACTTAATTTTTGTTGTTTTTATTAGTGTTTTTCTTTAGTTTATGTATGTACTCAATATTGTTATTTATAATTGATGTAATTAATTTAATTTTAATTCTTATTCTCTTTTTAATTTTTAGTTATTACCTAAGTGTTATGATTTCTCGGCGTATTGGTTCGCTGTAATGCCGTGTAAATTAATTGAATAAATAAATAAATAAATAAATCATGGTAGTACAAACTAGACTAACGTTTTTTAATGCAAGAAATGTAAATTTTTAGATAGTTTAATGGGAGAATTACAGTATTTAAGACATCAGTTGACATTGTTTTTGTTTGCATTTGGTTAGTTACCTAGGCCTTCCAAGTATAAACACCTACAGTATAATTTCTGTCATATGAGTCTGGTTCGCCAGTATGTGTATCGCCGGCCTTTCATGGATGTCTGTACATAGACTTTACGTTACCATAATAGGGTCTATGTATAGATATTTGTGGGATGTTGGCGGTGCGGATATTAGTAGTATTGTGGTAGTCGAGTTTCTGTTTAATAAACTATTTTTTTATCAATAAATTATTATTTAATGCAATAAAGAGTTTGAGTTTAAAACAGAACGGGAAAATGCTTGTGTGACTAACACTGGCTTCGTTCAAATACAATGCATTCACATCCAACTCGTTATTAAACAGAAGCGTATATTAATTAGAATAGGAATGAAATATGGCGGACGTTTACAACAACTGTTTGTGTAAACTTAAATGTTTTGAATAAACGAGTATGGGTAGCAACGAGCGAAGAGTTCACGATGCGGGGAATGATTGTTAATTAGTAATCAGTACCTATCACAGTTTGACGCCGTAACTTAGTCATCCAGACTATGATCAGTCTATGATCCTTCATCCAGATTGTGGGTTCAAACTCGGCCTCACACTTCAAAGTTTTTTTGGAATTCATGTGCGAAATTCTTTTTCATATTATAATTCCGCTGCGTCTTCGCATTCGAAGGTCTTGATAAGTCTTCTAGTGCCTCACTCTCATGGAGACAGCTCGTATTACTGAGATTTGTGTTTTGACTTTTAACCAAAAAAAATTTGAGAGTATGATGTTTAATTTGGATGGTGTACTCTTCAAGAAATAGTTGTATTCAGTCACTATGGCTCCATCAGATGAATGACTAATGGTGTAAATGGGTCTTTTAGGTCTTCTGTGGCTCATTCGTATTTTAAATGTTTTTCTGGGCTATGTCTATGTGCTGTTTTTTGTCAGGTAAGGTTGCTGTGAGAAGAACTGTGACACAAGCTCCTTTGGACCCCTTACATACACCCACAAATACCATTTAAGTTTTCTCCATCGCGGAGCTCAGGCCTCAAAATTAAGTTTAATTCTTATTTTTTTAACTTCACATAATAACCGTCGTCCCTGTTCGAAGGTAGTTTAGTTTTTAAGCCCGAGACCCCTGTCCAATTTTACATTCGTGTTCATTTTATTTTAATTTTTTTAAATATAATTTCAACATTCGAACTCCAACTATCCACGAATCCTGTATTTTTTTTTGGAATATAATCAGTTTTGAGTGCAATAATATTTCAATTTCTCTCACTAGATATAAGTAAGTACCTTATCCTGTTTTAGATCTACAAAAACACGGTGGCCCCTTTAGTATTTGTTTTATTTTTTCATTTCTTTACTTAATGATTTTATTACTTTACTTTATGTCTATTCCTTTCTTATTTCTCCAAGTTTTTAACTGTCAAACCGAGCCCACCTGAACCTATACCCTGAATAGCTGGCCGGCACGTCATCATGTGTGGAAACCTTTTCAGACACCTTCACACCGAAACATTTGGCAGCCATCAGCATTAATTAACTATGCGAACGTCGAAGTAAACTTTCCTTGCAGGTTCCAAGACAATGTTCAGAAATAAATCCCTGTAAAGGCTGGCTGTGTAGTACTTGCATCACGCATTATGAGTCTTAAATGTTTAATATGTATTTTATAATGTTTATCCGTCGTCTAGTACCCATAGTACAAGCTTTGCTTAGTTTGGGACTAAGTCAACTAGTATCAATCGTCCCAAGATTTATTTATTATTATGTAAGCTTTCCTCTAATTCTGACAAAAAACACAAAACTCACTAAACGTTACCATAAATCTTATATTTAATCAACCACCCAGAAACATTAACTTAGCACGGCATTATTCAAAATGGCACATGTTTGTATATAGGTACTTTAAGCTCCAAACATACACACAGCGGATGCGTGGCGGTGCGGTGGCGGTGATGGTTGTAATATTCTAACTTGTATGAACGGTTGTGCGGCACCGTACCGCGAACTCGTTCATACAAGTTACAATATTACAACCGTCACCGCCACCGCACCGCCACGCCTCCGCTGTCTGTGCGTTTGGAGCTTTACCTTGATGTATCGTCGCTCATATTGCTACATGCAAATTGACCGTTATTTTATTAAGTCGGGTAATTGCGGCTTTTTAGGGTTCCGTACCCAAAGGGTAAAAGCGGGACCCTATTACTGAGACTTCGCTTTCCGTCCGTCCGTACATCCGTCCGTCCGTCTGTCTGTCTGTCCGTCTGTCACCAGGCTGTATCTCTTAAACCGTAATAGCTAGACACTTGAAATTTTCACCGATTTCGTATCACTGGTGACCTAGTGGTTTGACCTATAGCCTATCAAGCAGAGGGTCGTGGGTTCAAATCCGGGTTCGCACCTCTGAGTTTTTCGGAATTCATATGCGGAATCACATTTGAAATTTGTCATGAGCTTAACGGTGAAGGAAAACACCGTGAGGAAACACGCACACTCCTGAGAAGAAATTCAATGGTGTCTGTGAAGTTCCCAATCCGCACTCGGCCCGCGTGGGAACGGCTTAAGAGGGTTTATACCTGCTGAGCTGGCAACGTTGCATTTTTGTTAGTTTTTCTCGATTATTCCATAAAAATGAATGAAAATTAAAAATGTTTTGTATACAAATTGTTCTAATATATAAGTTAATGTGTCTACTGCAATAATAATTCGTCATAGACTTTTATTTTCTTTAAAAACGAACAAATTATTACCTAACGTTTTTTAAAGAAAATAAAAGTCTTATCACGAATTATTATTGCAGTAGACACATTAACTTATACATTAGAACAATTTGTATACAAAACATTTTTAATTTTCATTCATTTTTATGGAATAATCGAGAAAAACTAACAAAAATGCAACGTTGCCAGCTTAGCAGGTATAAACCCTCTTAAGCCTTTTAATTCTGATGAGGCCAGTGGCTTGCAGTGGGACGTATATATAGGCCTGATACGGAGGTCTGTAGATACTGAAACCTTCATTTACGAGTCCGTTTCACACTTGACCAGTTTTTGAACTATATCCTCTGTAAGCTGTGGGTGTAAGGTTCGAGTCCGGGCTCGCACCTCTGACTTTTTCAAAACTCAAATATTTTTACTAAATGTGGAATAAAAATTTGAAAACCATGAACAGTGAAGAAATATATCAAGATAAAACTTGCACATCATCATCATCATCCCAGCCTATACACCGTGAAATTTTAGTGGTTGTTTTCCCGAAACGAGGTGATTTAGTTTCGATTGTACAATCGATTTATAATTACTATTTTGACTAGAGTCAAAAATGCAATTGTGAAAAACGAAAGTCGAAAATGACCGCAAACCAATAGTAACTCTTCGTTGGTACCTAACCTATCGTACGATCGTACGCTACTTGTACCAACGAAGCGTTACTATTGGTTTGCGGTCATTTTCGACTTTCGTTTTTCACAATTGGATTTTTGATTCTAGTCAAAGTAGTAATTATAAATTGATTGTACAATCGATACTAAATCACCTCGTTTCGGGAAAACAACCAATAAAATTTCACGGTGTATATGTCCCACAGCAGGGCACAGGCCTCCTCTCAGAATGTGAGGGGTTAAGCCGTAGTTCCCACGCGGGCCCAGTGCGGATTGGGAACTTCAGACACACCATTGAATTTCTTCGCAGGTGCGGTTTTCTCGCGATGTTTTTCATCACTGTAAAGCTCATGGATAATTTCAAATGTAATTTCGCACATAAATTTCGAAAAGAAAAGAGGTGCGAGCCGGGAATTGAACCCACGACCTGCTTGAGAGGCTATAGGTCAAACTACTGGGTCACCACGGCTTGCTTACCAAAATCTACATATTATTATATCAGCGAAGAAATTCAATAGAGTGTGTGAAGTTCTAAATTCTCAATTGGCCCGCGTGGGAACTACCAAGCCCTCTCATTCTGAGTGGAGGCCTGTGGGATATATACAAGCCGAGAGACTCCCTCCCATTCATTCCTCAGACTACGTGACTGCTACTGACCTAATTCAAAAGAAATTATCAAGAAAAAATCTTCGAAGATGTTAATAAATTTATGACTTCGCCAAAGACCACGGAACCATTAGAAGGGCCATTAATAAAATGTGCCGTTTAGGGGTTTCGCTACGGAACCCTGAATTATGACAGTGGCGTTAAGTAATATTTAGTGTCAGATTGTCGTTAAAGTTATCAATGTATTTTTACCATGCACACCATCACGCCTGTACCCCAAAGGCTTTTAGCAATTTTAGGTTTAATATACTAATACTATAAAGTTGAGCAGTTTGTTTTTTAGTTTGTTTGATGGTTGAACGCGCTAATCTCACGAACTACAATACAATACAACACAATGACTCTTTATTGACCACCACAAACAAAACAATACAGAAAACAAGTGAAAAATATATAAGGTAAGCAATAGGCGGCCTTATCGCTTCGAAGCGATCTCTTCCAGGCAACCTTTTGACAAAAGAATGACAGCAAAGAATATATTACAGCAGATGACGCAAATATATAAAATGAAATGGCTTCTAAAGCCCTAATTAAAGGACGTGGGTTCCAGTCCAGGCTCGCGCCTCTAAGTTAATTAAGATTGTGATGAAACCTGCACACACTTGCGAAGAAATCTAATTGAGTGAATTTCCAATGCGCGCGTGGGAACTACGGCAAGCCCTCTCGTTCTTAGAAGAGGCCTGTGCGCTACAGCTAGAATGATGCTGATGATCAAAACGCCGTAAGTTCTTCAAGCAACGGTTCAGGGGTTAGGGCAGCTTGCAGCGCAGGTGGGGACAATACAACGGTCTTACACTGCGGGCCAATTTAAACTGTACAGGTCGATTCACAAGAGTTGGCACGAATGGAATGAACGAAAGCAATGTCACTTTGACATTTTTATAGGAAAATGACTGATGCATGACATTTTCATATTTGTGTGAAATGTATTCAAATAGATAACACATAGATTATATGTACGATGTACGTATGAGTAGATGCACTATTTTTTGTTGTGTTTAATTTTCTGATCCACTGTTGATGCACCACCTGCTGTAAACTAGTCCTTCCTTCTTTCTGTTAAAGGGTTGCCTGGAAGAGATCGCTCTTAAGCGATAAGGCCGCCTATTGCTTACCTTGTAATTTTCTCTCTGTGTACCTGTTTTCTGTATTGCTTACTATTTCTGGTGTACAATAAAGAGTCATTGTATTGTATTAAAAATAAAATAAATAAATATCTCGGGACAATTCACACCAATTGACCCAGTCCCAAAGTAAGCTAGGAAAGCTTGTGTTATGGGTACTAGGCAACGGATAAACATACTTATATAGATAGATACATACTTAAATACATATTAAACACCCAAGACCCGAGAACAAACATTCGTATTTTTCATACAAATATCTGCCCCGACACGGGAATCGAACCCGGGACCTCAAGCTTCATAGGCAGGTTCTCTAACCACTAGGCCATCTGGTCGTCTTGTATTGTATTGTATAGATACTTTTATTCACTCATTCGATCCATTCGTGCCAACTCTTGTGAATCGACCTAACTTTATATTTTTAAATTTATGAGAGGAACTGAGACGTGGCCGGTAACGATGGGCCTCATCATCATCGCAGCTCCATACGTCCCACTGCAGGGCACAGCATAATAAATAATTAAATTAAAATAAAACAAATATTTAAGAGGGGCTCCCATATAGGGTTACCATCTCTAAAAATTAAAAAGCCGAACTTACCTGTCAAAAAAGCCGGACTTTTGGGTCCCAAGGCCGGACATTAAGAAAAATTAGGGATTTTTGACAAAAATATCGAATAAAACACACATTTAAAAGTGGGACTTTTGAATTCCAAAGCCGGATGCTAAAAAAAGGGATTTTTGAGTGTGTGTATGTGTCCGTCCGATGCGGGCGGGGGCGGCGTGGCAAGACTGGGCAAGGCCGTGCGCGCGCGCAGTGTGATAGTAATAAAAAGCCTAACGAAAGCCGGACGGCGCGATGCGCGGGCGGAAGACAGTTTGCTCTCCGCTCGCCCTTGCCCGCTCGGGCGCTCGTCCGCCCATCGTCGTACGAATCGCCACTCTGACAAAAAGCCTGACAAAAGCCGGACAGGCCGAACACGTACATATTTGGCCGGACGCGACCGCAAAAAGCCAAACATGTCCGGCTAAAGCCGGACACCTGGCAACCCTACTCCCATACAACAAACGTGATTTTTTGCCGTTTTTGTAGATAGTGGTACGGACTCGCACTTGGCCGGTTTGTTTTAATTAACTTACATACATCCTAATTAATGATAGCTGATCTTAAAATTACAGTTGCAATTACTATAGCAAAAGTTAAAATAAAATAAATAACTACTTAAAAACACACAGTCTACTTTATTATCTAGCAAAATGTCTTAGAAACACTTTATTTACTCTACATTCTTAAATTTACGCTTAAACAGAAATGTACTAGCACTTAAAATGCATTACACGCTGGATCTTAAATTCCATTTAACACCATTCCAAATGAAACTTTGATCCAAAGGCAATAAGAGCGTTTTCCAATGCATTGCATAGCTAAGCTCTTAAATTGTCTCGAAGTGTAAATAGCCACCTGTTCTATTGAGGACGAATTCGACAGTAAACGTCTTATTCCTTCCCACTATATAACAGTAAGTAGTAGTAAAGTATCGCTTGTTACATTGTCCATTGACGCTTTTGCACCGAAGTTAAAGAATAAGTTTTATTTTAAAGCCGCAATGGATTCAAATGTAGTTAATAAGTTTGTGGTGGTAATAGGTTTGGAGTGAAGGATGTGGTTTTAAGTTGACGAATTTGTTTGAAAGAAAAAATTATGGGCTCCCTTATGGTGTTTTAAATATGGGTTTTATTTTTAGTATTTAATTTGTAAGACAGTTGTTATTGTAAACGCCTTTTGAGATCCTAAAATAATTAATCAACCATCACCTATTTATGCTTCTAGAACTATATCGAACTATGTCATCTGTGTTTTTAACTGCTAGTCATGTTGTTTTTTTTTATTATGAGAGTGAGGCAAACTAGTAAGTGAGTCATCATCATCACCATCATCATTTCAGCCGAAAGAAGTCCACTGCTGAACATAGATCTCCCCCAAGGCTCGCCAAACAAATCGGTCCCGCGCCATCCGCATCCAAGCGATCCCGCAACCTTAACTAGGTCGCCGCTCCATCTTGTTGGAGGCGTACCGACACTGCGTCTTCCGGTCTGTGGACCCTCTGGTGGGGTCTTTTTGCCCCATCGGCCACCAAGCGGATGACCCTGATGATGGTGTAATGGAAAATGATCACCACGGCCTATAGATATCAACAACTCAAAGAAAGTGATAATAAACGGATCACTCACGTCTTAAAACGAGTTTAAAGTTGCGACTCCGAGAGGAAGGGCTACGGATTAGCCCGAAACATGTCGAGTTAAACTCGTTTTAAGACGTGAGTGATCCGTCTATTTTCACTATGAGTGAGTCTCACGGTAGTTTCATGTTTAAACTCAAATAAAGTCACTGATCTGTTGCCGGACTTTAAAAAAGGAGTGTGTGTGTGTGTGTGTGTGTGTGTGTGTGTGTGTGTGTGTGTGTGTGTGGGTGTTTAAATACGTGTTTTAAAATCCCATGATACAAGCTACCTGCCAGAAAGAGACGCCCGTAGTTCTTACGCAGGCCCATTGCGGATTTGAAACTTCTCACACACCATTGAACTTTTTCGTAGGTAGGTATGCGCAGGTATCTTCACGATCTTTGCCTTCATAGAAAATTTCAAATGTCACTCAAACTTTAAATGCTTTGGAATAGCTCCAATCCGCACCGACACCACCACCACCACTTGACCTAGTCTCAAACTAAGCAAAGCTTGCAGGTACAGTCAAGGGCAAAAATATGTATACACCTTAGTACCTTGTCTATTTGCGTCATATTTGAACTGCCATATATTAACTGTCACAGTGGTTAAAGTGACAAGGTACTAAAGTGTATACATATTTTTGCCCTTGACTGTACAGTAAAATTACATAAAGTTTACTACTGACAGATGGTTTGCCTTCATTTCATATTCTACTTTAACGACCTACAAATAAAGCCAATTTTAGAATACCGTTACCCACGTTTGCAGATTTTGTAATAACTACTTTATTTGTATGGTGTTAAAGTTGGAAATGAAATGAAGGCAAGCAATCTGTCAGTGGTAAACTAAAAGTAAACGTATTGTACTATGTTTTGAAAAAATATGCCTTGCTGAGTTTCTTGCTGGATTCTTTTCAACAGGGATTTCCGAACCGGTAGTAGAAAGCTTCTTAGACTTTCATAAGCAGAGTACAGGTATATTATAGCCTAAATCGCATAAAAATAGTTTTGGCTTTGACTTTGACCACTTTGAGAAATAAAGAATATACAAGTATGTATACTTGTATAAGTATTCTTTATTTCTCAAACTGTAAAGGGTTGTTCAAAAAAAATATTTTTTGTTAAAAATTCCATTTTTAAAGCAAGATTTTTATCTGTCTGTACTTGCATTGTCATCCAACCTTAATAAGTATACCTCCCAAATTTCAAGTAAAAATCCGATCACTGGAAGTGGGTCAAATTCAACTTCCAGGATTTGACCCGTACTTACATACATTGCAAGTCAATATAAAGTACATGTTGTATACATTTGCTTTTGTTTGCTGTCCTTGAAATAAAAAAATAAATAAATAAAGCTATTAAAATTAAAAAAAATAAAAAGGTTTTAATTGATATATATTATTTTCCTAACCTTTTCTTAGCTATCCGTATTAATTTTCACCCAGTGGCTGACATCGCGTGGGAGCGTCCCACAGCGCGCACCCACTGTGACCGGACCAGATAACGCCGCTCTTGAGACGTACACAGGGTGCTCTGGGAATCGAGGAGCCCAAGTTGGGCGCGAATTTATTTTCAAAAATAAATAAACAGACAAATGTTGCAAAAATGGCAAAATTAAGTTACAAAGTCTGCAAGTTTGAGAAAATTCGTTGTTTAAAGCTTACGCAATTTACACGAATATTTTTTTTTCAAACTTGCACAAAAATGCGCTTGCGCTTATTCGTGACTTTTAATAGTAGACCGCTTCTTGCTGTAAAGAAGTCAACAATAAAAAAAAACTTGAAATCTAAATCAAGTTGCTATAGTCAAATAAATGCAATTGCAAATGCAACTGTCTACCTAAAAAAGCCTAAGTATGAATCTTTCACTCTATCAGTTAAAGAGAAAACCAATTGGTTATAAAAAAAACTCTGCTGCTTGATATAAAGCAATCATCCTCATGATAAATGTTTCGATTTTTGATCGCAATTTACGACGCAATTCCAAAATGAATGGGTAATTTAAAATATTCAACACAACGGCTGTACCTTTTATCTTTGTAGTTACCTTAAAAATATATTGAAAGTAAACTCTAAAATGTGTGTCTTAGCTCTATTTCAAACAGCTTTTGTTGTATTTCTATTATATGTGGATCTTTTCATGCAAGTTTTATTTATTCCTAATAATTTATATAAGAGAAGAAGTCGACAGAATAACTGAATAAAATATCAAACTATTGGAAATAGAGGAATGAAGTTTTATAGTTTTGCGCATCTTCCTTTTTCAATGGGATAGATTTTTCTTAAAATGGCGGTGAAACCACAGGCTTAAGTATATTAAAAGTAACAATTACATTAAAATATCAGGGGACAATTGACACTGATTGATCAAAATAAGCAGAGCTTGTGTTATTGGTTCTAAGCAACGGATAAACTTACTTACTAAAGATTCGAGAACAAATATTCCTATTTTTCATTCTTAATAATCTACCCTGACCGGATATTGTACCGAAGACCTCAAGTTTGATCAGATTCTCTAGTCACTCAGCTATCCTATGCCTAATGATATACAAAGTTAAATTAAAACTTTTTTATTTTATTTTTGAACACGCTGTATCCCACTCCACTTTTAAAGACACACACGCTAAGCCCCTAACTACCTCTGGAGTTGGTCCTATGAATAAATCCCATTCATTCATTCGTGGGACTATAATAATTACTCGACTATGAGGCCCCTAACAACGTACAGAGAGGCGAAAGGTTTACAACCACTGACTTCACAACTGCACGCAATTTTAAACTTTATCATCAAAATTTTAAAATTGAATTTATTTTTTCGTCGAGCACTATACAGGGCGTTTTTTGATCGCTGTAAAACAAGATTGGGTTGATTTTGATACTGACAGTATTAAAGTTTTTGATGACTACCAATTAGAGCAATTATGAATGTCGGTGCGTACCTACGTTTGGTTGTTTGTAATTAAATGCGTAGTTTTAATTTGGAAATTGCGTAAAGCGGTGGTTTTGCGCGTTCGTACAGTCGGGTCGATGACTTGTCGTTTCACCGAGTTTAATTACGCAGATTTTTGTTTCGCAGACAGTTATTGGTAGACCCAGAGTTGGGCGTTATTTATTAAATCTTATCTAGTTAATTATTTCAAATAAATCATTTAAAAATAATTTATACGAAAATAACTTCTTTTGTTTTGAAGTAAACTTATATAATTATATTTATAAATATAAAAAAAATAAAAAAAAAATAAATATCACGAGACAATTCACACCAATTGACCTAGTCCCAAAGTAAGCTAGGAAAGCTTGTGTTATGGGTACTAGGCAACGGATAAACATACTTATATAGATAGATACATACTTAAATACATATTAAACACCCAAGACCCGAGAACAGACATTCGTATTTTTCATACAAATATCTGCCCCGACACGGGAATCGAACCCGGGACCTCAAGCTTCATAGTCAGGTTCTCTAACCACTAGGCCATCTGGTCGTCTAAATTATAATAATAATATAATGTCACGTCAGGTCAAACCGATACACTGGCATTCATCTTTTATTTTAAGGCCCAACTCATTGATCTAGATAAAAATAAAGCTCGTCTAGATAAATTCAAAATAACAAATGGAATGACTGATTATTTACTTATTTCAAATGACGAATAATTTAGTTATCTTCCCGGTTATTCGTAAATAGATAAATCTTGCCCAACTCTGGGTAGACTAGTTATAAACTTTGCTTAGTTTGGGACTAGGTCAATTGGTTTTAATTGTTCCATGATTTTTTTTTTATTATTATCATTATCATCATCCTAGCCTGTATTCGTTCCATTGCCGGGCACAGGCCTTCTTTCAGAATTAGAGAACTTGAACCGTAGTTCTCACGCGGGTCCAGTGCAGAATTAGAAAGTTCACACGATGTTTTTCAAACGTAAAAATATATAACCTAGCCTATTATAGTCCGAGATCCCGGTGTCAAAGCGATAATCACATAGTTCTTGCCGGGTGGGAATCCTAACCCCCCTTCCCATGACCTAACCACCACTTTATGCGCACAATTAGTGGGAATGGCCCATCGAGTGGTCATTTGTACGGGAATGCGGATAATGGGTTCGGTTCCGGGTTGAACACCTTTATTCAAAAGGTCTATTTGTGTTGCTATAGGTTTTTAGGGTTCCGTAGTCAACTAGGAACCCTTATCTATCTGTGTGGCGTTCCGGGTATTACCGACGGTACTGGCTGAAAATCAGCGCTGGGGTGTTATAAACGCCTCAGCATTATGCTGAGCCAGTGTCCAATTTGCAACCGCAATGACACACTCTATTTTTAGCCTTTGTATTGTCCTTTTTGTTAAAATATTTATGTGTCTTGTGTTGTTGTAAATAAATGTATTTTCTTTCTTTCTTTCTTTCTTTCTTATAGTTTCGCCATGTCTGTCCGTCTGTCTGTCTGTCCGCGGCTATGCTCAAAGACTGTTAGTACGAGAAAGCTGTAATTTGGGATGAATATATATATCAGTCACGCCGACAAAGTGGTTAAATAAAAAAAGCTATAAAATTTTTTTTTAGTGTTCCTCCCATAGACGTAAAGGCGGGGTGATTTTTTTTTTCTCGACTAACCCTATAGTGTGGGGTATCATTGGATAGGTCTTTTAAAACCATTGCGGGGTTGTTAACATGATTTTTCTATTCAGTGATCTGTTTGCGAAATATTCAACTTTAATGTGAAAATCTAAACTAAACTGTTGGGTGGAAAAATTTGAAAAAATTCATAATGGTAGTTAATATATCAATTTTACTAGGAAAATTATAGCGGCTAAGATTGCTTGGAAATTATTTGTAGTTTAAGAGTAAATAGTAGCCTAAGGTATAAAACATACCTAAACTTGGATGATTCCGTATACATACGAAATCCTAAGAAAAATATTACTTGATTTTTTCGTAATGGCTACGGATTCCTAACTTGGGCGTGTCCGACACGCTCTTGGCCGGTTTTTTTTATTGTATTAATGCAATCCACATGTCATAGGTTTAAAGAAGTCCTTAGCTTATAATGCGTCGCTTGATAATCATCATCATCATCATCTCAACCTATATACATACGTCCCACTGCACAGGCCTCCTCTCAGAGTGAGAGGGTTTGGACCATACTTTCCACGCGGGCCCAGTGCAGATCAGAAACTTTACACACCATTGAATTTCAGCTCATGTGTGTGCAGGTTTCCTCACGATATTTTCCTTCACCGTAAAGCTCATGGTAAATTTTGCACATACATTCCGAAAAACTCAGAGGTGCGAACCGGCATTTGAACCCACGACCCTCTGCTTGAGAGGCC
Source organism: Archips crataeganus (assembly GCA_947859365.1). Taxonomy (NCBI): domain Eukaryota; kingdom Metazoa; phylum Arthropoda; class Insecta; order Lepidoptera; family Tortricidae; genus Archips; species Archips crataeganus. The sequence goes on along the minus strand of OX402071.1, from coordinate 698,671 downwards.
CTACAACCGCTAGGCCACCACGGTTTTCTGTTGCTTACAAATCGATTTATTTCTCGCACCGTCTAACTAAATAAAACTTTAAAGTACTAAAATAACACCTTAGGTAGACTGTACTTCTTTGCCTTAACGAATTTATTCCGAAGGAACCACTTATTTTTTTCTAAGAATGGACTGTTTAGGAAAAACTGCGGATGACAGTTCGTAGTAAAAAGTATGAATAATAATGAAGTATACGAGTAATTAAATGGCGTCCGTTTTTCTCGATCAATTTTTAATTAACTACGCTTACAAGTTAAGTATGAAGTATCTTTTTCTATTTATTTTTTATTTTCTTCAACTTCATTTTTTTTTTTATTACTTTTACGGTCATCCCGTGAAACCATATATTTCAAACTAAATACAAACTGAAAATATAGATGCACAGAAAAAAACCCCAGAAAAAAGACCAATGCTGGGAATCGAACCCAGGTCCTCAGCGTTCCGTGCTGCGTGCTTACCCCTACACCATCACTGGTCTAGAAGTTAGCGACGAATCTTTCCCATACATCGTACACTTCAGTCTGTTATAATCACATTAGGCAGTGATAAAGCGCATCTATGTTATTGCCCTCTACCGAGAGACTTCAACACTCCTTCGGAGCTACCCGCTCACCTGGACCAAGAGATGGCGCTACTAGGCCAACTTTTACAAGTTAAGTATGAAGTATCTTTTTCTATTTATTTTTTATTTTCTTCAACTTCATTTTTTTTTTTTTTTTTTAACTACGCTTGCATTAAAATTAATACGAAATTGATATGGATTCAAAGAAATTGTTTTAGTAATTTTACTAGGTAGCTGATAGTACTTACTTTACTTTACTTTCTCTAGGTATATAATGTTACACTGTTAACGTGAAGTCCGGTTACTTTGGTCCTGTAAGAAATAATAATAATAAATATTATCGCTCTCTTGCCACCGTCAATGTGCCTGCGTTACTGGAGCCATCGGGCATCGCCAGAGATGATGGCAAGAGACCAGACGGAATGTCATTGATTCCGTGGAAATTGGGTCGTGTGCTAGTGTGGGACGCTACTTGTGTAGACACACTGGCTCCGTCCCACGTCCGCGGAACAGCAAATCAAGCTGGTGCAGCAGCAGAAGCGGCAGAAAAGCTTAAGAAAAATAAATACAAAGGTCTTGGCTCTGAATACAACTTTGTTCCATTCGGGGTTTCCTCCCCCTTTGACCTTTGGTCCGTGGGGCTCCAGCGCAAAAAGTCTTTACAAAGATATTTGTAAACGGCTTTGTGACACTACAGGAGACCAAAGAGCTGGCAGCTACCTCGCACAACGTATCAGCATTGCTATACAGCGAGGTAATGCTGCCAGTGTCTTTGTGACACTACAGGAGACCAAAGAGCTGGCAGCTACCTCGCACAACGTATCAGCATTGCTATACAGCGAGGTAATGCTGCCAGTGTCTTTGTGACACTACAGGAGACCAAAGAGCTGGCAGCTACCTCGCACAACGTATCAGCATTGCTATACAGCGAGGTAATGCTGCCAGTGTCTTTGTGACACTACAGGAGACCAAAGAGCTGGCAGCTACCTCGCACAACGTATCAGCATTGCTATACAGCGAGGTAATGCTGCCAGTGTCTTTGTGACACTACAGGAGACCAAAGAGCTGGCAGCTACCTCGCACAACGTATCAGCATTGCTATACAGCGAGGTAATGCTGCCAGTGTCTTTGTGACACTACAGGAGACCAAAGAGCTGGCAGCTACCTCGCACAACGTATCAGCATTGCTATACAGCGAGGTAATGCTGCCAGTGTCTTTGTGACACTACAGGAGACCAAAGAGCTGGCAGCTACCTCGCACAACGTATCAGCATTGCTATACAGCGAGGTAATGCTGCCAGTGTCTTTGTGACACTACAGGAGACCAAAGAGCTGGCAGCTACCTCGCACAACGTATCAGCATTGCTATACAGCGAGGTAATGCTGCCAGTGTCTTTGGGTCCATGCCGCGGGGGGGAACCTTTTGTTAATTTTATTTAGTTTTAGTTTAAGTTAGTTTTATTTTATTTATAGTTATAGTATTATTTTATTATTGTTATTGTTTCTTAATATTTGTATTTTAAAGTCATTATTTATAAATATTTATTCAACAAAGGTATTTACAATACAAAAACAAATTAAAAGTGATGAATTACACCCAAACTCCCGAACTTTGACCATTGGAGGTTTACCCTTGAACCGTTGACAAACTTTTCATCGAATATCAGGTTCAAAGTCAACGTTTCCCATATTTTAATTTCATCGACAAGTCATGTCATCGAACGAATAAAGCAAGTATTTTTAAATTGCCGATTATGAAATTATAGAATAATAGTTTCATTTTTTTTATTAGCTATACGAGTACAGATATTCATTTCATGTTTTTTTATTTCATGTTTTGTTTAAATCTCGTAAATGATGTTTCATAAAAAGCATTGAAATGTGTATTAAAATACAACTAATTTGCTTAGTTTGGTGGAAAAAAACCTAACCGTTCCGAAACGTTTCCGCTCCGACGAGTCTTGCTCGCTTGCTTCGCTCGCTCGCTTTAAATAAATGAGATTTGTAATAAAATACCGATGAAATGAACTTCGGTATTTAGTTAATCTGTCTTTTGAATAGTTTATCAAATGTATGTTTAAGGAACAATAATCCTTGTATAGTCGGGGTAAGAAAAGGTTCGTCACTTTTCGGCTCTATGTCAACGAATTAAGGTCGAAAAGTGACGAACCTTTTTTTACCCCGACTATACTAGGAAATAAGAAAATATTTGATGTATAATCGATGAAACCAAATTACTTGTACAGAAATTATAGGAACTGAATGTTCTATAAATCGTTTTCTATGCAAAGAAATTCGATGAAAAGTTTGTTGCGATTCAAGAGGATCCCTTCGAAAGTACTTTTTTTCAACGTAATATTCTAAACTAAATCTTTCAAGCTTTCTTGAGCCTGGCGGGGAATCGAACCCTAAACAAAAGGCGGTAAAAAGCGGGTCCCACGACAGTCATATGCGCGGTGACCCGCGACGTGACTCAACCGCGGTGGGTGCGCGCGCGCCGCTTTTGGGGCTTCTTACAAGTACTAGTGTTCTAACTGGTATTGTTGATTTATTCGATTTTTTCTTATTTAGAACTGAGCCTGCCATGCAGTGGAACAACCAAGATGATTTTTCCTCTATTCCCACTAGTTCATTTGTCCTGTTCAATTGACTGAACTAGTGAGATTTTTTTTCTCGGTAGTTCAGTCAACTGAACTAGTGGAATAGAGGACTGATAGAAATGTTTCTCTCACGAGGACAGACGCGAAACCTGTTAAATTCCTTGTCAAATTCTTCACAAAAACTCAGAGGTGTGAGCCGCGATTTGAACCCACGACCCTCTGCTTGAGAGGCCATAGGTCGAACCGCTAGGCCACCACAGCAGCTACGACCGATCGTTGCGAAACTGTGGGGGAGGCTTTATTTTGTCCAGCGCAGCAGTGAACGTCTTTTGGCTGATATATGTCGATGATGAAGGACATTACAGTTTTAGGTTTAACGGCGTTTCAGACAAAGTAAGCTTTGGAGCAAAATGCACGAAACGCTAAATGTAACCAATGGCAAATTTTACATTATGATATACTGGGTGGAACCAAACAATGATCCTTTACTTAAACAGGTGATAGTGTTGCTTTAACTGAACAACTTTCTCCAAGGAACATAGGTCGAAAAACGAAAAAAACATTTCATACTCCCATACAAAATGTATTGGTTAGCTGACCGACTTACTATGGAAAGGCAAAAAAAATCGTTTTTCGACCTATGTTCCTTGGAGAAAGTTGTTCAGTTTAAGTAACACTATCACCTGCTTTCGGGAAGGACCCGCGTCCTCATCCACTCTGTATCTTAATATATAAAAGAAGAAACTAACTGACTGACTGACTGACTGACATATCAACGCACAGCCCAAACCACTGGGCCTAGAGATTCCAAATTTGGCATGTAGGTTCCTTATAAGGTCTAGGGGAGCACTAAGAAAGGATTTTTCAAAATTCACTCCCTAAGGGGGTAAAAAGGGGGTTCAAAGTTTGTATGGGGAAACAAGATTAGTTCGACTATTTTATTCGAAACTTCACAGAAATACTCCTAATGATAAATGAGTAAACACGTGTTTCAGGTTTTTTGAGAATTCAACCCCTAAAAGGGGGGAAAGGGGTAACAAAGTCTGAAAATCAACATGGGTGTTGTTTCTATGGTTTATCGGGTCGCTGGTTATGAAAACAACAACGGTTTTAAAATCCGACGTGGCAGACGTAAAATACCATCTCCCTGGATGGGGTGCGATGGGGTTGAAATGTCTAAATAAACTAAATGACTGTTGATATATCAACGCACAGCCCAAACTACTGGACCTAGAGACTTGAAATTTTGCACATAGATACCTTATACAATGTAGGCATCCACTAAGGAAGGATTTTTGGGAATTCCCACGGGAAAGGGAAAAAACGGGATTTATATATTCGATTCGGAGTGACCCTATCTCAGTAACTATAATAACTAGACTCTTCAAATTTGATACACAAGTAGGTATTACATTATTTAAAACATTAATTTCAGGATTATTCATAATTCCCACGGGATAAGGAAAAAACGGGATTTATATATTCAGTTCAACGGGATCCTATGAACTATAATTACTAGGCTCTTCAAATTTGGCATAGATGTAGGTAATTATAAATTCCCATGGGATAAGGAAAAAACGGGATTTTTCGTTTTACTGGTCGTAGAAAGCTGAAATTCGGCATGTAGGTTGTTTGGGGAGTGTTGAGCTGGATTGAGAGAGGACTTTCCAAAATTCCTACGGGAACGGGAAAAACAGGATTTTTCGTTTTACAGGTCGTAGAAAGTTGAAATTCGGCATGTAGGTTGCTTGGGGAGTGTAGAGGAGCATTGAGAGAGGACTTTCCCAAATTCCCACGGGAACGGGAAAAACGGGATTTTTCGTTTTACTGGTCATAGAAAGCTGAAATTTGGCAAGTGGGTTCCTTGGGGAGTGTAGAGCTGGATTGAGAGAGGACTTTCCAAAATTCCCACGGGAACGGGAATAAACAGGATTCTTCGTTTTACTGGTCGTAGAAAGCTGAAATTCGGTATGTAGGTTGCTTGGGGAGTGTCGAGGAGCATTGAGAGAGGACTTTCCAAAATTCCCACGGGAACGGGAAAAACGGGCTTATTCGTTTTACTGGTTATAGAAAGCTGAAATTTAGCAAGTGGGTTCCTTGGGGAGTGTAGGGGAGCATTAAGAAAACATTTCCCGAAATTCTTACGGGAACGGGAAAAAACGGGATTTTGCGTTTTACTGGTTGTAGAAAGCTAAATTTTCAAAATTCATAAGTACTGTAAGTAGGCCGCAAAGGGCACTTTAACCAACTTCTCAAAAAGGAGGAGGTTATGCATTCCACTTTATGATTTTTTTTATGTAGGTATGTTCACCGATTTCTCGGTCAATTGTGGACCTGCTTGCTTGCTTGCCTGTATGCTTGCTTGCTTGATATCTTGGTTCTTTGGAATACTCATAGTACACGCGAGCGAAGCCGCGGGCAAAAGCTAGTATATAATATAACTAAATACAAACTGAAACATGGATGCACTGCACAGAAAAACCCAGAAAAAAGACCAGCTCTGGGAATCAAACCCAGGTCCACAGCATTCCGTGCTGCGTGCTAAACCCCTACACCACAAAAATACAAAATACAAATTTACAATACGCAAAATGTACGCAACGCATTCTGAAAAACGCGGAACGTGCAAAAAGTACATTCGCGCAATGTACAAATCGGACAATTTATCTATTTATCATCATCATCATCATCAATTTGATTTGTTTCATCTTAATATAATTTAATGTAGTTTAATTGGATTAATTTAATTTGATTTAACTTAATTTATTTAGTTTGATTTGATTATGTTATTTAATTCGGTTTATTTATTTATAACATTTTACTTGATGTTTTTAATGAATAGTCTATTTTAAGTCTATTTTATAATGTTTTGTGTTTGTTTGTACACCTGAAAAGGTAGAGAATTGGTGTTTCTTTATATGAAATTGTTATTTGTATCAACAATGTAACCTAATCCTCACAAACAATAAAGAACTTTGAATTTTGAACTTTATTTATTTGTTAATTATCCAATTTGTACATCTCATCATCAGAGAATTTTCCATTTATTTATTTATTAATTATCTAATTTGTACATCTTGCGAATTTACTTTTTGCTTTTTGTACGATCCGCGTGTTTCACAATTATGCGTTGTGTACATTTTGCGTATTATACATTTTGCCATTTTGGTGTTTTTTGCGTTTTATGCATTTTTCTCCGAAGCTAGTATATATTCGTGAGAAACTCGCGATAGTTTTAATAAAAACCGAGTTAACATGCAAATCGTCATGCAAATGCATGTAAGCGTTCTAAATGCGCCCGTAATGGTCGCTATGAATAGATTAGTTATGGGAAGTGATATTGAAGTTATAGTGAGTATTATTTTTAATCACTCTGAGAAATGCGTGGCGTGAAGGGAATATTTAGAAAAACAATAATCGCTCCTTGTAATAATATTACAATGAACTGAAACAACGCATAAACGTAGCTATCATGTACCTAGTGATCGGCAACCGGAAGTATTTTAAATGTCACTTTGACGTCCAACGTAATGTCTAATATGGATAACACATTGTTAAAAAAAACCATATACATATGGTGTAAAAAACTCAACTGAATTGAATTAACCATATTTTGTTGTAAAAATTTTCATAGTTTCTTCTATGTTTGATGTTGTAAATCGATTCCTTTACACATTGGGGATCCATTTATATAAAGAGAACGAAAATATCTATGTATACCTACATAATTTTATAAGATAAATGTTAAAACCTTTTATATATCTACTATCGACGATAATAAAACTCGATAAAATAACATACATTTTTAATAAGTATATAAATAGTGCACGAAATTTAAATATAATCATCATCACGAATGATTAATAAATAAATAAATAAGGCTCATCCCAATCTCAGCCCAAACGATTGAATTGCCGCTCGCAAACAGTGTTGGGCCGTTCCTGAATTTAGCCCCTGTTATTTTTAAACCATTTCTATAGAAAATTGTCAACTGTCACCTGTCGTCGTCAATTGTCACTTTCGTGAAATAGGGGCCAGATAATTCAAATCCTCATGTTCGCCATAAAGGTTTGATTTATCAGATCGTGTATTATTGTCGTTCATTTGGAGTCCAGTGCGGGGTTGAAGCCGTGGTGCCCTAGTGGTTTGACCTATTGCCTCTCAAGCAGAGGGTCGTGGGTTCGAGTCTGAGCACCTTTGAGTTTTTCGCCATTCATGTGCATTCGTCGTCAACAATTCTGCGGCAGCATTCCCGGAGCGTTACAACTTAGGGATCTTTAAAAAACTTCCAAGGAATAAAGTCGTGTAAGGACAACCTCATCACAGCATATACTCGATAATTATCAGGCATACATCCTTTCTCAGACTGGCTAACGCAAATCGGATGCGGCGTTGTTTTTTTGTCGTACGCTAGGGGCATCACTAGTTGCATATCGATATGCAACTAGTGATGGACAATTCGGGAAGCGTCTCACGAGATTGGCTATGTGCAAAGTCATCATCGTCATCATTTCTGCCGTTGGACCTCCACTGCTCGACATAGGCCTCCCTCATTGATTCCCAATCATTACGGTTGGAAGCAACTATCATCCACCCTGAACCTGCGGCCTTCACCAAATCGTCCGCCCATCTCGTTGGTGGGCGTCCCACGCTGCGCTTGCCAGTCCGTGGCCTCCATTCCAGAACTTTTGCGTCCCAACGGCCATCTGTTCTGCGTGCTATATGGCCTGCCCATTGCCATTTCAACGAGCTAATCCGTTTGGCTATGTCGATGACCCCGGTTCTTCTACGGATCTCCTCGTTTCTGATTCGATCCCGTAGACAAAACTCCAAGCATAGCCCTCTCCATAGCTCGCTGAGTGACTCTGAGCCTATTCATCAGGCCCATTGTGAAGCAACACGTCTCGGTTCCATGTGCAAAGTGGGTGGTGGGGAACGTCAAATAGATCACAGCGCGCGATGTGGCAGAAGTATGAAGTAACTCGCGGCGTGTCATGACAATGTGTCAAATTGCTAATATAATAAAATTCCGAAAAAAATAACCGCACAAACTGATACGAAATTCAAATCATTTGTGAAGAAGACATTAATATCTAAGGCGTACTATAAAATTAATGATTATTTATCATGGACAGGGATGTTTGGAAATAATTCCGATCCGCATTGGCGATCCCTAGTCTCAAATAGCGTATCTACTGTGTTAATAGTACATTACTGCAGCGGCCGCGAAATAGGGAATTGCCGGCCGAGTAGTTATAGATGGCCGAGTGTGAACGAGGCCATCTAGAGATACGAGGCCGGCAATCCCTGTTCGTGGCCAAGGCTTGTATAGAGTTTTTCTCAAACATGCATCATCATCATCACCATCATCATCACCGCCATCATCATCACCATCACCATCACCATCACCATCACCATCACCATCACCAACAACATCATCAACATCCATCAACATCCATCAACATCCATCAACATCCGTCAACATCCATGAACAGGAACATCCATCAACATCCATCCATTCATCCATCCATCAACATCCATCAACAACCATCAACATCCATCAACATCCATCAACATCCAACAACATCCATCAACATCCATCAACATACATCAACATCCATCAACCAACATCCATCAACATCCATCAACATCCATCAACAACCATCAACCAACATCCATCAACATCCATCAACATCCATCAACATCCATTAACCAACATCCATCAACATCCATCAACCAACATCCATCAACATCCATCAACATCCATCAATATCCATCAACCAACATCCATCAACATCCATCAACATCCATCAACATCCATCAACATCCATCCATCCATCCATCCATCAACATCCATCCATCCCTCCGTCCGTCCGTCCGTCCGTCCGTCCATCCGTCCGTCCATCCATCCATCCACGTCGACCACGTCGACCTATTTAAACGTCATGGTGCTGTGTCACATAAAACAATAGACGATCACTTTGCTGGCCTTGGCCAGCAATGTTGTATGGAATTCCATTATTGACCTCTCGTCTAGCCGCACCTGCAACGTGACAGTTCGTGGCGTATTTTAAGGAACATAACGTCAATATTTCATAGCATGTTTGAGAAAAAATTTTTATTGTATTAAATACTTTAGATGTATGTTATTTAATAACAATGTAGATCTGATTGAAAAAAATATACCTTGTTGAGTTTCTTGCCGGTTTCTTCTCAACAGGGTTTTTCTGAACCGGTGGTAGATTCTTCGACGTTCATAGGAGCATCAATTGATGCCTAAATGGAATAAAGAATTTTGACTTTTTGACATTTTTTTTTTCTATATTTTCATAGAATTTCCATACTAAAAAAAAGTAAAAATAAAGGAAAGGAATGTAATAGTAAATAGGTTTTAAGTAAAAATGTTAAAATTCGCGATATGGGTCGTACCTACATGTTGTGTTGTAAAGTGTAGAAATAATTGAATGAACATTTGATGCAAGTGTTATTCGTTTCCAATATCAAAAATACGTCTCACCAATTTCGATCAATTTGGACCCCCTTGTCACACTTATATTACTATGAAAATCGCAAATATTTTGTTCATGTGTCACAGATCGCTTACCCCCCCCTCTCCCTAAATGTGTCATGTAATTTATGGACGGCCTAAACATAAGAAAATATGTTTTTCTTTATGCCCATCCATCCGACCGTGTTACTGTGAAAGAGTAACAACAAACACAGACAATATTTTGCATTAATAATATTGTTTTAAATAACGATTCAAGGGCCAACCCTCGTTCCTTCCCAGAAACCGCACAAAATGAACAAAATGGCGGCATTTAATACGTAATCGCACACGCAGGTCGGGACAGAGCGAGAGAACCCAAAACCGCTGCGTCAGAGTGAGATAGACGATATTCTTCACCGGATTCGAAAAAACTGAGACCTAGTTTCGAGGCCCGCGTAAATCGATGAATGGAAACTGGATATCTACAATGAAAGGCTTGTATGTGTTTGTAAATATGGTAATAATATCTTTTGCGTATTTTCATTCATTTTCATTACTGTGAATGATGCCTACAGACTTCTTTTGCATATCTAAATACTATAGTTTGTACAATCTTTTATTTAACTTGCAATGTAGTATGTATGTATGTACGGGTCAAATCTTGGAAGTCCAATTTGACCCGCTTCCAGTTGTTGGACTCACTTTAAATTTGGTATACTTATGTAGGTTGGATGACAATGCAAGTACAGTCAACAAAAACAACAGCCCGCTAAAAAGGTTGCTTTAAAAATGAATTTTTGAACAAAAACTTATTATAGTAAAAGCCGTTGTTGTTTGTGACATACAAACTCATTTTAATTAAAATATTGTTACTGGCCATCAAAAATGCCATATATTTTTTAGAAAAATCTTCTATCTTTTGTCATAAGAAAAAAAACATGTGTGTTAAATTTTTTAGTCTTCTTCTTTCTATCTCTAATATATAAAAATTTCGTGTCACGGTGTTTGTAATCGATCTCCTCCAAAACGACTTGACCGATTTTTATGAAATTTTTTGTCCACATTTGGTAGGTCTGAGAATAGGTCGTAGGCTATTTTCAACCGACGAAAACAAAAGGAGGAGGTTCTCAATTCGACGTGTATATATATATATATATATATTTTTTTTTTTTTGTGTATGATCACGCATAACTTTTAACAAAGTAGTCCGATTTTGATGATTCTTTTTTTATTGGAAAGCGTATTTCCCGAGGGTGGTCCCATTTAAATTTGGAAACAATATTCCTACCCTAAGGGTAGAAAAACAGGGGATGATTGATTGTTCAGTTACTGATTGTACTATATGACCACGCATAACTCGTCGTCATTAAGGAAGACTCGCTGCCACCGATGCGGTGGCGCTTGGGGCGCGTTCATCGTCTGTATCCAGGGCCAGACGGCATCACACGGGTGGCTGACTTCAAAACGGCTAGAGGAGTCATTAAGAGAGCTGTCAATCGAGTATGTCTTCTGCCTGTCGCTAACCAGAAGGAAGAAACTCTTGGAAGCCAGGGCTTCCAAGGCGGGGACCCTGTTCACGCGCACGGCACGAACTTATTACAGAGTAGTCGGATATTGATGATTCTTTTTTTATTGGAAAGCGTATACCCCAAGGGTGGTCCCATTTAAATTTGGAAGTAATATTCCTACCCTAAGGGTAGGAAAACAGGGGATGATTGACTAACTTTTTACAGAGTAGTCTGATTTTCATAATTCTTTTTTATTGGATAGATAGAGTATACCTTGAAGTTGGTATTATAAATTTGGAAAAAAAAATACCCCAAGGATGGAAAAAAAGTATAAAATAAAAACTTTTTAACAAAAAATTAAACCGCCGAAAAAACTGAAAACCAAAAAATAATACCTTTTTTGTTTGACCTTAATCTAGGTACCAGTTTGAAGTCGGTGCCTCAGCACGAGCCAGGAGGAGTGATAGAAGCCAATCAGGTAGACGATTATAGGTCCACTCCTCCTGGCTTAGTGCTGAGGCACCGACTTCAAACTGGTACCTAGATTAAGGTCAAACAAAAAAGGTATTATTTTTTGGTTTTCAGTTTTTTCGGCGGTTTAATTTTTTTTCAAACTAAATACAAACTGAAATATAGATGCACAGAAAAAACCCCAGAAAAAAGACCAATGCTGGGAATCGAACCCAGGTCCTCAGCGTTCCGTGCTGCGTGCTTACCCCTACACCATCACTGGTCTAGAAGTTAGCGACGAATCTTTCCCATACATCGTACACTACAGTCTGTTATAATCACATTAGGCAGTGATAAAGCGCATCTATGTTATGCCCTCTACCGAGAGACTTCAACACTCCTTCGGAGCTACCCGCTCACCTGGACCAAGAGATGGCGCTACTAGGCCAACTTTTACAAGTTAAGTATGAAGTATCTTTTTCTATTTATTTTTTTATTTTCTTCAACTTCATTTTTTTATTACTTTTACGGTCATCCCGTGAAACCATATATTTCAAACTAAATACAAACTGAAATATAGATGCACAGAAAAAACCCCAGAAAAAAGACCAATGCTGGGAATCGAACCCGTCGCTAACTTCTAGACCAGTGATGGTGTAGGGGTAAGCACGCAGCACGGAACGCTGAGGACCTGGGTTCGATTCCCGGCATTGGTCTTTTTTCTGGGGTTTTTTCTGTGCATCTATATTTCAGTTTGTATTTAGTTTGAAATATATGGTTTCACGGGATGACCGTAAAAGTAATAAAAAAATGAAGTTGAAGAAAATAAAAAAATAAATAGAAAAAGATACTTCATACTTAACTTGTTTAATTTTTTGTTAAAAAGTTTTTTATACCCCTTTTCTTCGCGGACGGAGTCGCGGGCAAAACTATGTAGTCTAAGATATAAAAATCTCGTGTCACGATGTTTGTTATCGAACTCCTCCAACTCGCCGTCACCGATTTTTATGAAACTTTTTTCTCCATATTCGGTAGGACTGAGAATAGGTCGTAGGCTATTTTTTGTATACCTACCCATATTCTTCGCAGACGGAGTCGCGGGAAACAGCTAGTGTTGTTCTAAACTGTGGTTGTTGTTTTATGTTAGCATTTTAAGTCCTATTATGTCCTATTATGTATTATGTTTTATGTTAGCATTTTTAGTCCTGAAACACAGGATTTTATTTTATCCTAGTTCAGGCTGTGTATTATTTTCATTTTTACTGTGTTCGTTTATCCTTTTCGTTATTTTTGTCAAATACGATGTAAAAGTTAATAAAGATTATTAGAATAGATTAGATTAGATCTATGGCCACTCAAGCAAAGGGTTCTGAGTTTTTCGGAATTTACGTGCTAAATTACATTTCAAAATTACCATGAGCTTTACGGTGAGGAAAACATCGCGAGGAGATTTGTACAACATCTGCGAAACAGTTCAATGCTATGGGACTATCAATATTATCACAATGATACACGCTTGCCACGATCTATATCACAACATTATTGACGCGTATATCGCAGTATCGTAAAAATTCTGAAGTGGGTTCCCGGATGTTTTGGGATCCGCTATAATATTGTCATTTTCATCCCTATCCCCAGTCTATATACGTCCAATAGCAGGGGACAGGATTCCTCTGAATGAGAGGGCTTGGGCCGTAGTTCCCTCGCGGGATCAGTGCAGACTGGGAACTTCACACACACTAATTTCGCACCAAATTCCGAAATCTTGGAGGTGCGAGCCGGGATTTGAACCCACGAACTGACTTGGCTTGAGAGGCCATAGGTCAAACCACTAGGCCTCCACGGCTTACAATAAATAATAAGTACACTCATATTAAACACCCAAGACTCGAGAAAAAACATTCGTATTTTTCATACAAATATCTGCCGAGACGCGGAAATCGAACCCGGGACCTCAAGCTCCGTCGTTTAATGATTATGACATCCCGTGGAAGAAGGGTATTGAGAGCCGGACAACGAAGTGTCCCCTTAAGGGTTTCTTTCTCCTTCTGAAGTAGGCAACCCTAATTATCATGCAAGTAGTTGTCAACATTTGCCATTTGGTCGTGATAGTATTGAGCATGAGTCCCACGCTCGCTGCCGCTTTACAATTCGAAGGCCAAGAAATGTCAGTATCCATTCTTTGACGTTCACTGGAACGTTCTCTTTAGAAGGGTTTACCGTCACTTAGGAGTACAGTCAACATCATCATCATACTGTTAATTTTCATGTTTTACATTATATCATCAAGCCAACGTCATAATTTAAAGTCATCACTATTGGGTCATACACCTTTTTTTGTTCGAATCTGTAAGAAAGAAATTGGAAAGACGAAGAAGTCCGGAATAAATACAAAATTTGACTCACCAGATTCGACGAGGTTACCAGGTTTACCAGGTTTCCTGGGGGGGGGGGGGGGCGTCTTTATATCCATAGGTCGCTGGCTGAACTGGTCAGAGATTTAAATACTGCGGTGCTCATGAAACTTTCTTCCGGGTTTTGCATTATTTCGTATGGCTTTACAAATATGAAGTTAAAGTGGCAAGGTACAAAAATGATCTCACCGCTTCTAAATTTATGACGTTGCCCGTGACTCCATCTCATCATCGTCATCATAATTTCAGCCGAAAGACGTCCACTGCTGAACATAGGCCCCCTTAAGGCTCGCCAAACAGATCGGCTCTGCGCCATCCGTATCCAATGCGTTCCCGCCACCTTCACCAGGTCGTCGCTCCATCTTGTTGGAGACCTACCTACTGTAGGCACTGGCCACCGAGACCGTGTTGCTGGTTCAAATATTTAAATCTTACGGATTCTGGAATTCGAATCCTGAAACAAACAGCGAACAGCGGACGGTCTTGGGAGCCATTTAGGCCGTACCACGCGAGTGTTCTGATATATTAATGCATTGTAAAATTAAATAAATAATGTTATAGATGAAAACCAAGTTTCCTTCAATTAAACAAGTCATGTTCAAGTTAGAATTTTAGCTTAGGCAGTATTTTGTCTTTTAGAGCATAGAGTCCCCCACCAAACTACACTGCATCTTCCGGTCCACGGACGCCACTCGAGAACTTTTCGGCCCCATCGGCCGTCAGTTCTACGAGCGATGTGCCCTGCCCACTGCCACTTAAGTCTAGCGATTCTTCGAGCTATGTCGGTGACTTCAGTTCTTGCGCGGATTTCATCATTTCTAATGCGATCCCGCAGAGAAACACCAAGCATAGCCCTCTCCATCGCCCTCTGAGTGACTTTAAGCTTTCTTATGAGGCCCATCGTTAGCGGCCACGTCTCAGTGCCAGTGATGTCTTATGGCCAGTGTGTGACTCCGTCTGCGAAGAATTAATTTATCGCCACCCCGCGGAACCTATTCAATTTTTCGGGATAAAAAGTATCCTACATTGTTAGGGCATAACATCTGCCTTGAGAAATATCTCTTTATTGTGGCTTAAATCAAATCAAATAAAATGTATTTATTTGCCAGAACACAGTACATATATTGTTAATGAATTCCGACGCGCTCTTCACTCCTAAATGAGCGTAAGGTGGCTACTATAAGCAGGTGGACACACAACCACCTGCGCTGCGCTCGCGACGCGAAAGGTGTAAGTTTGACCTTTTACACCGTTAGTATACTTATTAGGAGTGTTGTCTTGTATTTTTAGCCATCAGAAACTGGACATGAAGACCACCTTTAAGGGCCAGGCTTCTGGCGCATTTATTGCATTTATTTAATCCCTTGCTGTATCATTACCTACTAGCAAAGCTTTGAAACTCATGTGTATGATTATTTGAGGATTCACTCTAATGACTAGTGCTTTTCGAAACACGATTACATTATGTAGTTTGCTCGATAGAAAATAATCCAAAGACGTCTCTAAAAAATAAAATAAATCTTTAGTACGTCGTAAATATACTGCACGGTCATGCTCATGACTTTTTGGATGTTAATAAAAGATGTTTTCAAGGGCCTGTGCTTCATTTTTAGGGTTCCGTAGTCAACTAGGAACCCTTATAGTTTCGCCATGTCTGTCCGTCTGTCTGTCTGTCCGCGGCTAAGCTCAGAGACTGTTAGTACTAGAAAGCTGTAATTTGGCATGAATATATATATCAGTCACGCCGACAAAGTGATTGAAAAAAAAAAGTAAAAAAAATTGTTTTAGGGTACCTCCCATAGACGTAAAGTGGGGGTGATTTTTTTTTTCTCGGCTAACCCTATAGTGTGGGGTATCGTTGGATAGGTCTTTTAAAACCATTGCGGGGTTGCTAACATGAATTTTCTATTCAGTGATCTGTTTGCGAAATATTCAACTTTAAAGTGAAAATTTTCATTAAAATCGGCCGTCCCCCCCCCCTCTAAAATCTAAACGGTTGGGTGGAAAAATTTGAAAAAATTCAGAATGGTAGTAAATATATCAAATTTACTAGGAAAATTATAGCGGCTAAGATTGCTTAGAAATTATTTGTAGTTTAAGAGTAAATAGTAGCCTAAGGTATAAAACATACCTAAACTTGGATGATTCCGTACACATACGAAATCCTTAGAAAAATATTACTTGATTTTTTCGTAATGGCTACGGAACCCTACCTTGGGCGTGTCCGACACGCTCTTGGCCGGTTTTTTAAAATATCTTTTTTTTAACGACCGCTTGAGCCTAGTTGGTAGTGACCCTGCTTGTTTTCTATGTATTTCTATGTATTTAAGTATTTATTTATCTATATAAGTATGTTTATCGTCGTACCCATTGTACAAGCTTTGCTTAGTTTGGGATTAGGTCGACTTGTGTAAGATTGTCCCCTAATATTTATTTATTTATTTATTTTTATTAATAAAGAAAGAAAGAAAGAAGAAAGAAAATACATTTATTTACAACATCACAAGACACAATATTATACAAAACAAAAAGGCAATACTAAAGCTAAAGATAGAATGTGTCATTGCGGTTGCAAATCGGACACTGGCTCAGCATAATGCTGAGGCGTTTAAAGTACCCCAGCGCTGATTTTCAGCCAGTACCGTTGGTGACACCCGGATCGCTGTTTAGATAGATAAATAAATAAATAAACTGCACACTAATAGCTACATACATAAGACTAGGTACATGCGTAAATAAATAATTTGTAAATTGTAAAAGCAAATAATAATAAGAAAATTTCTTGAACATAATTAGTATATCTCACTTGCCAAGTATACAACCCTGCGCGGACTAAAACGAAAAATGAAATAACCAAGACAATAAAAATCAAAGAAGTTTTGTGAAATAGTGCTGGAAAGGAGAGGAAATTAAGGATTTTGCAATGACAACAAATAGCCTTTAAGCTTTCACCCAAAGGTGTACCTGCTAGTCACACTTAGGATGGGAGGGGGGATGTCATTCCAGCACTTAGACACCGCGAACCTAAAACTCCCTCGAAACGCCGCCGTCCGGTGCGGCGGCACAATAGCCTTAAGTCTGCGCAAACTTTTCAACCATGAGATTTTTTTAAAAAGGTAGGAAGGCGTCTTGTGTCGCACTACACCGAACAAAAGGGTTGCAAGGTGCAAGCGCCTGCGATTGTGCATCTTAAGCAGATCAGCAGCGTTCAAGTACGGAGTGACATGGGACCGAGGAGGGACCTTGAAGCAAAAACGAGCACATGCGTTTTGAACTCGTTGGAGCAATCTCCCAGAACGACCAAGTAAGCAACCATCATAAACGACGTCACAATAGTTCATCCTAGACAATACGAGTGATTCACACAATCGGACACGCAAATCCACACTGAGGTAATCACGAATATTGTAAAGAATCCGAAGGCGATAGAAGCAGCTGCTAACTAACTGAGCAATATGGCTCTCGAAGCGTAACTCGCCATCCATAATTAGCCCAAGATTTCTTGCTACGTCTACCCTCTCTATTGGTTCGCCCATGATAGCAACATCCTCGAAAGCCAGGTATTTCAGAGTATTACGAAAGAGTAATACGATTTTCCTCTTATTGTCCTCAGACTCGGTGGACCGATGATCTTCGCAAGGCGGTTGGCAAGAGCTGGATGAGAGTGGCCGAGAATCGTGCTCAGTGGCGTGCCATGGGAGAGGCCTATGTTCAGCAGTGGACGAACATACATACGATGAATACGATTTTGAGCCGTCGTGCTCCCTCTTTTCTGTATAGTTAGTTGCGTAAGTTCTCCTTCAGCCATCGGACGGGAACTTGAGTCGCTTGCGCTTACGCACGGCTTTGATTCTAGCCGCTCTCAGGCACATATACACGGGTGCACAGAATACTTAAAACCGATCAGCTCAAGAAACTCAGTGCGGCCATAACCAGAGGCCGTATCATTCACTATTTCTTTCCGATCAACGCCCTCCTACACCTACCTACACCTACAACTCGCGTGGTCAGCTCTGTTGCATCCCTTGCAACAGGGTTTTTAAGACAAGTTCGGTCTAGCGAGCCATATTAGGGCTCATAATAGAACATAAGTTTTATTTTATTTTGTACTAGCTTTTGCCCGCGACTCCGTCCGCGTGGAATTAGTAATTTGGGCAGCTTTTTTTTATCCAATTTGCTTTTTCATCAGTTATGGCTCTCCTTAGTTCCTCGATATAAAAAAATACCCCCCCCCGCCACAGAAATAATAATAAAGAGGATAGAAGTGCCTTAGACGCGTGACCTTGGCGCCGCGCTTGTGACTCGTAGGCCACAAGCGCGCGACTTGTGGCTCAGTGCTATTTGAAACGTGGGTATGATAACAAGTGCTTTAAAATGGTGTTTTGCAGCATTAGCAACTGCGGATACTCGTCCACACTGTGTAATTACACTAATAAGGGGATTACATTTCATTGTTATGTATTAATTTAATGTAATAATGCGGTTTATATCAAAATACAACTTGAGAAAATATTTCATTATGAAATATTGGTTTACACGTTATTAACACGAAACTTCATATACCATTGCTACTCATGCCCATAAAAACGCAGATCGTTTTGAATTATACGCAGCAATGTAAAGTAATTTTTGATAACCCTTCTGTCTTGCACAAAAGTTCGTGGTACGGACAAAAAACAGGTTACGACTAGTACAGACATAATGCCGACGCGGCCAATAAAGAGCGCCGTTGTGTAAATGTGGGTATGAATTACGTTGAGTGTTATTGTAAGCAAAATTATTAGTAATTTGCGTAGTACGGTCCCGGTCTTTTGCGTGTGTGCATTAACACAGTAAGTAGAGGGGATGAAGCAGCGACACGAGTTCCGGAAGAAAATAGGAACTAAGGCATTTCTATCCTCTTTATTATTATTTCTGTGCCCCCGCACACCCGCGTTCAAATACTCGTAGAAGTGCCTATAGAAGTTTTACTTCAAAAACCCCCGATTTTGAAACATTCTTCCGCTCCGCTCCGCTCCTATTGGTGTTAGCGTGATGATATATAGCCTATAGCCTTCCTCGATAAATGTGCTATCTAAAACTAAAAGAATTTTTCAAATCGGAGCAGTAGTTCCTGAGATTAGCGCGTTCAAACAAAAAAACCTGTTTAATAAATTCTTAAAATAGACGTATCTTTCTTATTTGTGAACCGATTCAAATTAAACAAACACTAAATGTTAATCCAAGAAAATACCAACATATCAGTGAAAACCGCATCCTTCTAGGTTAAGCCGTTTCTGAGATTAGCGCGCACAAACGCACAGACAAACAGACAAACAGACAACAATTCTAAAAATCATTGTTTTGGGTTCTATTGTGCTAATAAATAGCCCTAGTGACAGTTTTTCTCAAATATCTTCAATGTACAGACACCGACTTGTTACAGATTTATTATATGTATAGATATATTGTAAATTTTATAGGTATAGTCCATGACAAGATGACAAGCGCCCGCGCGTTGTACTGTACAGCTTCAGGTCGTCGCCCCATCTTGCTGAAGGCCTGTCTACACTGCGTTGTAAAAACGTAAGCAATCTGGTCCTGAGGATGTTGAGAGATATTAGCATTGGTCTAGTTGTTCATTAGACAGTAAAATTACTCTTTTATAATAATAACTAGCTGTTGCCCGCGACTCCGTCGCGAAGAATGGGGGGGGGAGGGATAAAAAATAGCCTACGACCAGACGCAGGCCTACCGAATACAGAAAAAAAAGGTTCATAAAAATCGGTCAAGCCGTTTCGGAGGAGTTCGATAACAAACACCGTGACACGAGATTTTTATATTATCTAATATATAAAAATCTCGTGTTACGGTGTTTGCTATCGAACTCCTCCGACACGGCTTGACTGATTCTTATGAATCTTTTTTCTCCACATTCGGTATGTCTGAGAATAGGTCGTAGGCTACTTTTTTTACTCCTATTCTTCGCGGACGGAGTCGCGGGCAACAGCTAGTTAGAGGATATTAAATTTAAAGTTAGATTAGATGTCAATGGACGAGTTGCCATTAGACTCTGAGTGTGGGCGTACAGACAAACAATAAAATCATTTATGTTACTAATTCAACGTTCGACGTATGCTAATGATGTTTTTATTTAACATCGGACTTGCGACTGGTTTTTTAAATCATCAATGACTTAAGATGATTTTGCGTTCGTTCAGATTTCATTCATACGGAAGGCTAGTTGAAGGTTTTTGGGTTCTGCACAGCGTAAGTACCAAAATTTGTCTCCCCTGTGTAAACAAAAAAATGCCAAGTGCGAGTCGGACTCGCACACGAAGTGTTCCGTACCATTGTCTATAAAAACGGCAAAAAACCACGTTAAATATAAGTGTTATTTTAATTTAATAATTAATTTTAAAATTGAATATAGAACTAAATATTCTGTGGATATTTCAAGCGTATCTACCTGTTGCCATTATCAATATCGAGCAAAAACGAGCAAATAAATCACGTTTGTTGTATGGGAGCCCCCTTAAATATTTATTTTATTCTGTTTTTTAGTATTTGTTGTAATAGCGGCTACCGAAATACATCTGTGAAAATTTCAACTATCTAGCTATCACGTTTCATGAGATATAGCCTGGTGACAGACGGACAGACGGCCAGACGGACGGACAGCGGAGCTTCAGTAATAGGGTCCCGTTTTCACCCTTTGGGTACGGAACCCTAATTTTAGTGACTCCGAGTCAGCAAACTTAAGATTTTATTAAAAGGGGCCGAAAGTTGGGCAGGCGTCCCGCACGCCAATGTAGACTTGACTAAAAAATATTGGCTGATAGAACCTTAACTTTTGCCACGTCCACAGGAGTGTTATGATCCTTTGAACGACGACCAGACGACAACCAGACGACCAGATGGCCTAGTGGTTAGAGAACCTGACTATGAAGCTTGAGGTCCCGGGTTCGATTCCCGTGTCGGGGCAGATATTTGTATGAAAAATACGAATGTTTGTTTTCGGGTCTTGGGTGTTTAATATGTATTTAAGTATGTATCTATCTATATAAGTATGTTTATCCGTTGCCTAGTACCCATAACACAAGCTTTCCTAGCTTACTTTGGGACTAGGTTAATTGGTGTGAATTGTCCCGTGATATTTTTTTTTTATTTATTTATTTGAAGACAGTTACACGAAATTGGGGATGTCTATTTTTTGCAATGTATAGTTAATCGAAAACCAATTCGAGATAAATGATTTTTAACTCGTTTTCTGTAGTTATTTAATTTTAATATTATGTAATTAATTTATTGCATAACAAATAAGCGATGACCTTCATTTGACATTGGTGTAAATTGCGTGACTGGTCCAAGTCTTACTTTATTCTGTGTGGTTAGAATTCTTCACAATTTACGCGTGGATTATACTTACTACGGAGTTTGATTTGGACCCGCTGTCTGACATCTAGCACTTTGACAGCGCCAGTAAAGTGACACTAGTTACAGTGTACCAACTACGCAAATAGTATTTTATGCAACGGTTGTATAAGTGAGGTCTTAAAAGGCGAGTGACGTGAGTTGCGATACGAGCGAATGCGAGTATCGCAATGGAAGACGGCACGAGCCGTTAAGACCAAATTATACACCGTTGCATACAATATTTTTCCTACGACTCGACTCTACTGGTACAGTCGGGTACAGTAGGGTAAAATGGGGTACAGTCGGGTACAGTAGGGTACAGTAGGGTAAAATAGGGTACAGTAGGGTACAGTCGGGTACAGTAAGGTAAAATAGGGTACAGTAGGGTACAGTCGGGTACAGTAGGGTAAAATAGGGTATAGTAGGGTACAGTCGGGTACAGTAGGGTAAAATAGGGTACAGTCGGGTACAGCAGGGTAAAATAGGGTACAATCGGGTACAGTAGAGTAAAATAGGGTACAGTAGGGTACAGTCGGGTATAGTAGGGTACAGTCGGGTACAGTAGGGTAAAATAGGGTACAGTAGGGTACAGTCGGGTACAGTAGGGTAAATAGGGTACAGTAGGGTATAGTCGGGTACAGTAGGGTATAGTCGGGTACAGTAGGGTAAAATAGGGTACAGTCGGGTACAGTAGGGTAAAGTACCCGATTGTACCCTATTTTACCCTACTGTACCCGACTGTACCCTACTGTACCCTATTTCACCCTACTGTACCCGACTGTACCCTATTTTGCCCTACTGTACCCGACTGTACTCTACTGTACCCTATTTTACCCTACTGTACCCGACTGTACCCTACTGTACCCTATTTTACCTTACTGTACCCGACTGTACCCTATTTTGCCCTACTGTACCCGACTGTACCTGACTGTACCCAACTGTACCCTATTTCACCCTACTGTACCCGGCTGTACTCTACTTTACCCTATTTTACCCTACTGTACCCGACTGTACCCAACTGTACCCTATTTAACCCTACTGTACCCGACTGTACCCAAATGTACCCTATTTTACCCTACTGTACCCGACTGTATCCTACTGTACCCTATTTTACCCTACTGTACCCGACTGTACCCCACTATACCCTATTTTACCCTACTGTACCCGACTGTACCCTATTTTGCCCTACTGTACCCGACTGTACCTGACTGTACCCAACTGTACCCTATTTCACCCTACTGTACCCGGCTGTACTCTACTTTACCCTATTTTACCCTACTGTACCCGACTGTACCCAACTGTACCCTATTTTACCCTACTGTACCCGACTGTACCCAAATGTACCCTATTTTACCTTACTGTACCCGACTGTACTCTATTGTACCCTATTTTACCTAACTGTACCCGACTGTATCCTAATGTACCCTATTTTACCCTACTGCACCCGACTGTACGTACCCTATTTTGCCCTACTGTACCCGACTGTACCCTACTGTACCCTATTTTACCCTAATGTACCCGACTGTACCCGACTGTACCCTATTTTACCCTACTGTACCCGACTGTACCCGACTGTACCCGACTGTACCCTATTTTACCCTACTGTACCCTACTGTACCCTATATTACCCTACTGTACCCGACTGTACCCTACTGTACCCTATTTTACCCTACTGTACACGACTGTACCCTACTCTACTCAACTCAGCAGGTCTAAACTGGGCTTTAGTGTTGAGTGTACCCTACATTTAATATTATGTGGCAGCTAGGTGTATCGTAATAACGACATTACGACACAAGTGCTGTAATGGCGAATAGATTAAGTATAGACTTTCTGCAGTCATTTTATCTATGTTCTTATACATTTGTTCGCGACCATGTAAAAAACAGATAAAAGTACAGGAGTAGGAAATAGTTATTTGTGCAACAAGAGAGCAAAGTTGTTTTTTACTGCGAGTGCTGATTTTGAATCACGAGTTAGCGAAGGATTCGATAATTGAATCACGAGCGTTTAGCGAGTGATTCTAAGTTAGAATCCTGAGTGCGCGAGTGATTCAAATACACGAGATGCAAAAAAACTTTGGTCTCGTGTGACACATACAACTTTCACCTCAGCAGCGAGAACATAATAAATTATTAAAGGTATATGAACGTCGTCTTTTTGTCTTTGTTGTGGTTTTCAACATTGAGTAAATACTTCATATTATATATATAACAATAGGTACAGTCTCCGAAAAAGTGTTTGCATTGTTTAAAAATATCATAAGCTTTTAAATATTTTTCGCGAGACTTTTCAAGTAAGAAACTTACTCTGCATTATGTATTACTCCATTAATTCGTCTGGTGTTCAATTGTTGACTTCGTCACTGGACTCACTCAATTCACTCATATCATATTCAAAAATGTATTAAATAAGTACTTATTACTATTCTAATAATTTCCAAATTGCCTCTGATCGTGTACCAAACTCATAGATATCGAACACTGTAGCTAGAGAAACAGAAGAAAAGAATTAAAATTTGAATCCCGCTATTTTTTTAAAGATGCGTTCCGATACTATACCCGCTGCGTTCCGATGCTGCATCCGCTGTATTTACCACGATGTTCAAGATTGTTAAAATTATTAATAATTATATTGATACATGTTTAAACT
The DNA here is from genome assembly GCA_947859365.1 of Archips crataeganus. Classification (NCBI taxonomy): domain Eukaryota; kingdom Metazoa; phylum Arthropoda; class Insecta; order Lepidoptera; family Tortricidae; genus Archips; species Archips crataeganus. The sequence goes on along the minus strand of OX402071.1, from coordinate 674,561 downwards.
TTGTTTTCAACAACATTTTTACTATTAATTTGATTATATAAAAATATAATCCAATTATTAAAAAAGTACCTACAATAATTTAATTTAAAACCTTAACAGACGAATTACAATTTTAAGGTTAAGAACTTATTATGAGTATCCGAACGTTCAATCGTTCGTTTATTTTTAGGTCTACTAGGATAGAATTTGAAATCGAAATTCGAATCGATTTGATCTTATCTCTCGCTCTTTTCGTATCGAAATGAAAGTGACAAATCAAACTGAAGTTCAAATCTTTCGAATTCAGTAAGCAGACCCATCATTGTCTTTGACTTTTAAAAAAAATAATTAAAAAGCTACTTTGTCTCACGCAGTGAGCAAAATCGGATTTTGCTCACTGTTTTTTAGTAGCAAAACCTGCCTGTTTGAGGTGCTGAGGTGAAAAAATAATTAAAGGGGTTGCCTTATCGTCCGCATTTAGATAGATTTATAAATTTGGCAGTGTGAGAGCCCTCAGTTCCAATCTGACGTCATCAACCATAATAGTTTCAATAATTAATCTTGAAAAAAGTACTGAACTAAATGACAAAATATTGAAATTAGTTTCTTATAATTGACTTTTCTATACAAAAAAAATATAAAAACCACCGGTAATTTTTTTTAAACATTCCCAATTGCTTTTTTTTCCGAGATGTTCTAAATTTGAATGTCACAATAAAACCGAAATCGACGTTATTATGAAGCCATAATAACATCTTCACAGATAAGAAATTTAGTCTAACAAAACAGTTTATCTTTATGCTGGTCGTAATTTGCAGTTTTTGAACGCATTATTGAGACTATGATATTTATGAGGGTATCTTATCGATGTTTAGAAAATTTTATTTCCGAATGTCTAGAGTCCCGAAAACTTAATTTGTCCGAAAGCATTTTTTTCTGAAACTGTAAATATTTCAGGATTTATTTCAGGACCATCGTGTAGAATAATCGTGTTTAGGTTAAGTTAGGGTTGTTTTATAAAAATCCTGAAATATTTACAGTTTCAGAAAAAAAAGCATTCGGATAAACGAAGCATTCGGGATTTTAAATATTCGGAAAAAAATAATTCTTAATTTTGACAGGTCACCATTTATGAGTGTAGATAATGTAAAAATAATTATGTATGTAGCTTTACGTAAACACTTTATTGTACATAAAACACAAAAATAATACAAAACAACAAAACAAAAAGAGTACAAAGGCGAACTTATCCCTAAAAGGGATCTTTTAAAGCTAACCTGGCATGGAAGGAAAAACTTAAAAAGAACTTAATTATAATTGTGAAATCTAATTATTTTCACTTCTTTCCCTTACTGGCAGATTTCGTGGTATGCGACTATCGACTAATTCTGGCAAAAGGCATTCTAGGTAAAATTTTTCTAGTAAGGGTTCCATTTGATACCAGAAAGCGTCGTCTTTTTCAATTACTTGGTAAAGTAGTCCTTTGGGGCTCCACAAAATGAAATAGCAGAATTTTCTGCGGGTTATATGCAACTGTCCTTGAACTTGATAGTAATAATTATGATTTTTTTTCAATTTTAGTTGATCACCTTCAATTGTACAGAAGTCAACTTTTTTTTGTTGAATTCCCTGCATAGGAGTTATTTTGGCAATCTTGAATGGACATTTCACTTCAACTATCGAGTCTTCACCAATTAGACCATCAGGACTCGCAGCTAAAAATCGTTTGTGGCCATCAATAAATAATCCACAGCTCGATACTTGTAGTCCCGTTTCAGCCATAAATTGCTCCACTGCTTCTTGTTCCTTTTGTTCACCATAATTCGTAGTCTGAGTGCCTAAAGTTTAAAAACTGAGAGTATAGTAAACTCTTTAGCAGTCCTGTTGCTGATGTTTTTTTTCGCAATTTACAAATTTTACCAAAATTGGACGCTGTCAGTCGCTTGCGCCTTTCAACAACCCACAGACTATTTTCACCCTGACCGACTGTATTCCGTTCTAACTCTTCATTATTTGATTGTAAGAGTTCTGCTAGAAATTCTTCTTTTTTTCTCATAAATAATTCAGTTGGCATATCGGTTTCTAACTCTAGTTGTCCATAATTCTCATCAGGCCCTGTAACATCATTACTGAAAAAAAAAGTTTTTTTTTAACATCATAAGAAAGAAACCGTGGCATGATTTATATTTATGCATCCGTGTGAGTAGTGAACAATTGTATGTATAACTAATCAACCCAGCCTATATACGTCCCACTGCAGGGCACAGGCCTCCTCTCAGAATGAGAGGGGTTGGGCCGTAGTTCTCAAGCGGGCCCAGTGCGGATTGGGAACTTCACACACATCATTGAATTTCTTTGCAGGTGTATGCAGGTTTCCTCACGATGTTTTACTTCACCGTAAAACTCGTGGTAAATTTCAAATTAATTTCCACATAAATTCGGAAAAACTCAAGAGGTGCGAGCCGGGGTTTGAACCCACGACCCTCTGTTTGAGAGGCCATAGGTAAAACGACTAGCCCACCACGGTTTCATGGGGTACGTATAAAAATATATAAAGTTTAAAAAAAAATGGACGAAATACATAACGGTCATTTGATATAACCAATCGATTAAGGAAACTATAGGTCTATTTACAGTTATCTATTTAATTTTCATATTTATGTATGACTATTTGTTTCTCAATAAACAAAAAAAAAATCTAAACATTACAGGATTTTCATAAAATAAACCTAACCTAAGCCCTAACTAATCTATAGATTACACGATTAAAAAAGTTCGTTTAATCAATACTTTCATAGAAAAATTTAATACCTATATTATTATAACCATTATGTATTTCGTCCATTATTAATTTCAAACTTTACATATTTTGATAAAGTTTTATGTATAACTAATAAAATATAATACATGGATCACTCACGCATTTGTAGTCGAGATATGCTTGACATGTTTCGAACCAATCCGTGGTTCCTTTTGAAAGGTGAGATCGAACACGGATTGGTTTAACACATGTCGGGCATACCTTGCCTACATGTACGTAAGTGACCAGGCCTCTACGGTACTGCCTACTTTGACCATAGTGGCTTTGACCCCGAATGGCCTTATATGGTGGACGACGTCTATTTCACTCTATCCTCAACTAATTAATACTGTACTGTACTGCTTTTGGTGATCAATAAAGAATATTTTATTATATTTATTGTATTGTATTATCTACATCCCAAATGTGGCAATATGCATTGGAGGTACAGTCAAGGAATTTAATTTCCTACCCACCTAAGTTTGAATATCGTACGGCAAACTGTCACCATAAGAGCTAGCAACGATGTTGTTTTGACGTGTTGCAATTGACATTTCGACCTTAATGCATTGCGAATATTACACGACATTTTTACGAAATGGGTGGGGAATTAAATTCCTTGACTTTACATAGGTAAGATTTGCAAATTAGTGACCAAACCTTAAATTAGGTTTTTTTTTTTTTTTATGTTAGAAAGGCCAGACAAACGAACTAGTGGGTCACCTGATGCTGATGCTAAATGAACACCACTGTCCATAGACACCCGCAGCGCTTTACACGATGCCAGTGCGTTGTCGGCCCTGGGAAAAGGAGAGGGAATAGGGGAGGGGGAGAGGTATTGGGCCCCCGGCGCTCTCACTGACCGTACGAAACGCAGCAGGAGTACTGCTGCTTCACGCCGGTGTTCTGTGAGAGGGTGGTACTGCCCCGGACGAGCCGGCCCATTCGTGATGCAGCGGCTAGCTACAACATGGCTCTACCACTACTAAAAGGTAAGAGTAAGATGCTTACAAAAGACCTGAGGCCGTATTGTCTAACGCTTCTGGCGCTTGCCTTCGCATTCACCATCTCTTTCTGTCATCATCTTATACCGCTTGACAGAAAGAAATACCTAGTGATTGCGAAGGCAAGCGTCAGAAGAGTGAGACAACAAGCTGGCTGGAGTTATATTATATTATCAAAATATCGTAATAGATATTAAAAATTGTATTAAAAAAAACATATGATTTTTATACACCGTGAAATTTTAGTGGTTGTTTTCCCGAAACGAGGTGATTTAGTTTCGATTGTACAATCGATTTATAATTACAATTTTGACTAGAGTCAAAAATCCAATTGTGAAAAACGAAAGTCGAAAATGACCGCAAACCAATAGTAACGCTTCGTTGGTACCTAACCTATCGTACGATCGTACGCTACTTGTACCAACGAAGCGTTACTATTGGTTTGCGGTCATTTTCGACTTTCGTTTTTCACAATTGGATTTTTGACTCTAGTCAAAATAGTAATTATAAATCGATTGTACAATCGAAACTAAATCACCTAGTTTCGGGAAAACAAGCACTAAAATTTCACGGTGTATTTTTATCGTCATCCCTATTACGTTTGTTCGTTACTACACCTAAGTTAATTTAAAGTAGGCATACCTGGAGTTCAAACGTTGTTCATGGATTTGGCGTTTTATACTGAAATGATTGTTCATCCGTTTCGAATGCATAAGTAAACGATATTTGCTTCCTTTTCTTTTACCCATTGTGGGTACGACTTACTTCGGTTCAGTTAACTGAAAAAAAAGGATAACCAATTGGGATGTCCCAATTTTTGAAAACGTATAATAAATCGAAAACCGTTTGGAGAAATAGGCTTTGTGAAGCGTTCTCAGAAATCAGATTCCAAAAATATGATAAAATGAATTAAATAAAGAAAATTTAAGTGATGACCTTCATTTGACCCCTGCAGTGAATCGTCACAAAGGAAGGTATAAAGCAGGTCTACACTCTAAAGCAAATTGACAGTTTGAAATGTTGCTGTCCTGCTTATAACAGCAAAGAGTGACAAAGACAGAACTTTAATCACATGATGCGCACCTGGCTTTAAACAGTTGTCATTTATCGTAAAGTCCGAAATGTATACGAGTATTTCCAATGTATTTTTACAAATTTAATTATTAAATTACTACGTTATAAGTAAATATAAAAAATTTAAATATCAGATTTTAATAAAAAATATCTATTTACTATCACACCATTTAACAAACAGGAATAATTGAAGCTAAAAGAAGAGAAATAAATAAAACTATATTTTGTCATGGTTCATTTAGGACCCTAAGCCGTACTTGTACTTATTATTGACAGTGACAAGACAAATCAGAGGCCCTACCACGAAGTGCATAATTCGAACTTCGTTTTGTGCAGTCCCGCTCACGCTAATATGATTTGACACGAGAGTGAGAGAGATAATACGATACGAACTTCGATTATCGAATTTCATAGTAGCGCCTCAGCAGTGCCACAGATTATGTTAAGTACGACTTGAACTTTTCTAGGTAATGGAACGTGGCTCTCTGACTGTGACGTCATCCAACATATTTCTTAAATAATTATAAAAAATTAAATACTCAACCAAATTCAAAATCGATGAAAATGGTATCTTAAAATATTCTATTCTTTCCAAAAAAAAATATAAAAACTATAGGTTATTTTTTTTGGTGCATCCCAATTACAGTAAAATTATATAAACTTTACCACTGACAGATGGTTTGCCTTCATTTCATATTCAACTTTAACGACCTACAAATAAAGCCAATTTTATAATACTGTTACCCACGTTTGCAGATTTTGTAATAGCTACTTTATTTGTATGGCGTTAAAGTTGGAAATGAAATGAAGGCAAGCCATCTGTCAGTGGTAAACTAAAAGTAAACAAATTGTAGGTACCTACCAAGTTTTTATTCACAGCATTTACATAATTCATGTGTAACTGTTTTATAAATGAAGTAGGTAGGTACTTACTCGCAAAATGCAGTAGGTAATGTATCCAAGTCACAAAGGGTAGGTAAAGTATCTAAAATCCAGTAAGCACAAGCCGGGTCCAAAGAATGGGCAGTATTAGAAATCCAGTAAACACAAGCCGGGTCCAAAGAATGAGCAGTATTAGAAATACAGTAAACGTAAGCCGAGTCGTAAGTAAGTAATACACGAGTAGTAAGCAGAGCAAGTCCAATAAACAAGCCAAAGTCAGAAAGGAGACATCGCGCACAACAATAATGAACAAGGATTCAGACTACAAAATGGCGTGAACAAGTGTAATGCACTGCACGCGCGGCCGCCGGCTCACCTATATATGCGCGTACGCAAACCCCGATACTCACTCACACATAGGTAGATAGAGCGGAGCGGGGGGGACGGCGGCGGGCTTGTGAGCGCGCATGCAGCGAGACAGCGACATTTCATTGAAATACCTATTCTTCAAAAGTGTCTCAAGCATCGTATCCTCTTAAGGCCTCTCCAGCAGAGTCGTGGGTTCAAATCCCGGCTCGCATCTCTGAGCTTTTCAGAATTTATGTGCGACGATGATGATTTTTTACGCATTGCTGCATATTTTGATGGCTTTTTCAGTTATTCATTAGAAGTCCTGTATCAGAATTGTCGACTATTAAAATACAACCCTTTTAAATCCCGACAGTAACTTTTCAAATGCCCACGAAATTACTTAAGCGCATTCACATAGAACATTCCTCTTGAAACCACTTTTTTCCGCTTTCCGATCAAACAGGGAATCTCCAAACATCACACAAAAGCGACAGACATACAGACAAAAACAAAAAAGCACTGGCACAAAACACCTGTGCATCCGAAAACCACAAACTTCCAAATTCGAAACGCAAACGAATGTAGACTTTAAAATTTAAAATTCGAAGATCTCGTTTAACCAGTGAGTTGCAAAGCTAACTTCGCTTTTGGATATCCGAAAAAAACGGGTATCGAAAAAAGTGAAACCTGTTCAAGATGCGTGTGAACAAAAAATCGGGGCACGTTGCTACTTCATATTTTTTTGGATCGTAACGTTGTAATTTATCAGTAGTCGGGTAGTATAAACATCGAGATATAACCAGCTTATTGGTATTGTTTTTGAGTTTTAAAAGGGTTGATTTTACGATGGCGTGAACGTTTTTGTTGGGCATGTGTTTTACAGACGAGCGAATGATTTTTTGTAACATGCGTTTTTAACGACCTGAATATGAACTGCAAAGGTTGAAAAAATAAAATTGAGCTCTGTTGTGGAGCATGTGAAACGTGTAAAACATTAAATGTATTTATGGGTTAAAGAATCAACAGTTTTATGTAACTACATACATACTGCAAGTAACTTTTTTAAAATAATTTATTGAATCAGGCGTTACTTTGCGGAGGTCTACATTAATGAACTGAAACAATTACTTTGCTCACCCGCCACCTTTAAGACCTTTTAACTTTCGCAGGTAGGTATAAATAAATAAAGTAATTGTTTCAGTTCATTATTTTTTTTACATATTATTATAAATAACAACTGAGACAAATGTACGCTCATGCACTATACAAATGATACCTAAGTAATATCTGTGATTCCCAAGCGGTCCCAAGTCCGATTGGGAACTTCACACTTACCATATTTGCTAAGCAGGTGTGTCCGGGTTTTCTTAGAATGTTTATCTTTTGTTAAATTTCAAGTAGGTATGATTGGACACATTAATTCCGAAAAACTAAGAGGCTCGAACCCAGGTTCAAACTGACGATCCTCTGCTTCGTATCATAGACCAAAACACTAGCACATAATAAAATGTATGTAGATCAGCTGTTGTAGGGTCAACGTCATAAATAAGTGACCACTTTTGTACCTTGTCACTTTAATGTCATATTTGAAAAGTTATACTAAATTATGTATATATAGCAAGTAGCGACCGAATGCGACAAGGTACAAAAGTGATCACTTATATATGACGTTGACTGTATAGGCTACCTCGGCTAAAATAGAATAATGCAACTGGTAAATATTTAAAAAAATACTGTAAATATCTAAAGATACAGATTGGCATCATTGGTGTACGAAATATTAAATAAGCATTTGTAAAAGAACATGTTTTTTTAGCTGGCTACCTACACTTGAACTGTCATCTTAAGGACGTATGTAAATGAAACAAGTCCATTCAACCACTAGAAATAGATCAAAGTCGACTGGCGAGATATGATCACAGATAGAACAAACACCGGGACAGGTATACCTAAATAAAACGTTAAATAATAGGATTCCCAGAAAATAGGCATTTAGTAACAACATCATCGTAGCTGTGTGCGTTAAAACTTAATTAAACTGCCTATTGAGTTACTTCTTTAAAAACTCAAAGCTTACCCTTCCATAATTACGCCGACATTAACAAAATACCTACGACTCATTTACAAAAAAAAGCACCGTAACCGAATGACGTGGCGCAAACTTATTTACCCATCCTTATTAAATAAGAAGAGGGAAAATACCCTCAAGTATCCATTTATTTCTTATAAACAATTTCTCGGGTCGAAATATTGCCGAAACATTGAGGGTTATTTGACGTTACCGTTTTCATTTGACCTTACGGCTTGTGAATTGGACGTATGGCAACACAGATTGGGTGAAATAGTCAGGGCGTTTGTCACTTTGAGTTACGATTGGGTGAAGTCGTGATTGAGTGAAGGACGTGATTGAAATTAAATTATGATTTGTTTTTGATGTAAAAATTTGGGCCACATATTTTTGAGGAATAGGGTAGTAAAAGAACTAATGAGGCATTCAAAGTCGAAATCATAATCGTTACTCTGTGAGATCACATTAGAAATCATGAAATCCGCGCAAGAAATAAAGTCACTGATATAGCTCGTAGAATCGCCAGACTCAATGGCAGTGGGCAGGGCACATCGCGCGTAGAACAGATGGCCGTTGGGGCGGAAATGTTCTCGAATGGAAACCGCGGACTAGCAAGCGCAGCGTGGGACGTCTGCTAATGAGATGGACGAATGATATGGTATAAAGCAGGTTCATGGTCATGGTGGATGTGAGACGCTTTCAACCGTAATAATTGGGTGTCAATGGGGAGGCCTATGTCTAGCAGTGGACGTCTTACGGCTGAAATGCTGATGATGATGACGTTTTGATGTGGCACACGTTTAGTAAAAAATAAATAAAAATACTGTTTATTTTAATAAATTGCAATACTGAATGACATGAAGTTTTGATGGGGATTAAATTTGTTTTTAAAGTGATCTTTAACTTAGAAGGGACATAATTTGAGATCAACTAACTAACGACCTTTAAAGGTTGTTTTGTCTAGGCAATATTATAGTTTGAAGTAGAACAAAATGCAAATACAGGGTTATTTGTAATTCACTAGCATCCTTTTAACCTTAAACTCCTACCACTTAAACAAATGTTTTTTGTTCTACGGCTTTTGTCATAACTTAATATTTTTGGTGTAATAATTATAATAACGTTTTGAAAATTTGAGATTACCTCTTATTTTTACGATACTCTGTGTATTTGTATGGGAAAAAAAGTGCTTCATTTTAAAAAGTCGTAAAACATAAAACATTTGTTTGAGTGATAGGAATTCAGGGTTAAGAGGATGTCAGTGAATTAAAAATAACCCTGTATACTGCAGAAGGGCTCTTTATTTTTTCTCTTTACTTCTACCACCAGACGATATTTTCAGAAGTTTCAATGAAGATTTCATATAGGTACAACACGAAAGAAAATCTTATTATTATTAAACATCAATCATAGACGAAATCCACACAGAAGAGAGTGAGACGGAGGCGCGTCGTATTCGCGGCGCCCCTTGAATCAGTTTTCATGCTAAATGTATAGAAGCGTCGCGATCTAAAGCAGACAGAAGAGACGGGGCGGAGACGCGGCCTGCGGACAAACAACGCGGAATGCGACGCGCCCCCGTCCCACGTCTCATCTTTTCTTATACACCATGTTTTATTTTGTTTTCTTTAATGTCCCTAAGACACCAATGTCGTGTCTAAGTAATAGTTTAATAAATAATCAACAATTATAGTATGTACATTGTGCATCGAGGGCTGTAAGTAGAAAATAAAAAGTTTGTAATACCCTTACTGCCCGTGATACACACAATGATTTTCATAACATTGCGAGGAAAACTAATCCAGAAATAAAATAATTTTGTCTCTGAACACTTAAATTGAATAAAATAATGGCTATCCGCCAATACAAATTGTCACTTTTTTCGAGTCAGCTACCATAGGTAATGTAAACTGTGTTTAGTTTAGAAATTGAATATTCATGCCAACATGTTAAAAAATACATACTTAAATTATTGCAAAACTATTGATATAAATTTAAAATATAAAAATAACGAAGTTTCATGAACATCTGACAAAGGATGCGAGTGTTTATCTGCATGGTTGTAAATTTTAATAATAATTTGTTTGTTTTAAGTTTAAATTTAATATGTATTTTGCTAACCAGTGTGTAATCGCCATACGATAAATAAATAAATGAAGCTTAGATCAGTTTTGTGTTGTAAAATTGGGTTATAACTAAGTTTCAATGATATAAATAAAACGTTGGCTGAATTGAAACCTCCTTAGTCTGAAATGACATAACTACTAACTTGTTTGTAAATTTTAAAACTAAAGTTAGAACTCCCTTAGGAGGAAAAACTTTACGTAAATCCATAACTCACTTAAGAACGATTTAGGCCATTGTCATTTAGTATACAGGCATGGCATAACACCATTGACGAGCAAATGTGATGAAATAATTATTTGATTATGCGCCATACATTATGTACATACAACTATTTTTTGACACAATACGCCCTGTAACGGAACGAGGGGCTTTCCTTTTTTAACATCCGATTCTACTTACAATTACGATCAACTTTTAGTACGGAAGCAACATCGAAATCTTAAAAAAAAATTGGATGGCCCATACTGAAGTTCTCTGTAACTGCAAATTTTGTATGGAGAAAAGAATTTTTTTGTACGATTTCGTTGTTGGTCCCATACTAAAAGTTGATCGTAATTGTGAGTAGAATCGGATGTTAAAAGGAAGGCCCCTCATTCTGTTACAGGGTGTATTTTTCATCGTCATCATAATTTCAGCCCCTGCTGAATATTAGCCCCATTAGTGTCTCAACCACTATCAGATTCCTGTCACATATATAATTAGAAGAAATAAGCTGCAGTTCGCATAAAATTTTAATATACAGGGTTATTTGTAATTCACTAGCATCCTTTTAACCCTAAACACCTACCAATTAAAAATAACTAAAATAAGTAAATAAATATCACGGGACAATTCACACCAATTGACCCAGTCCCAAAGTAAGCTAAGCAAAGCTTGTGTTATGGGTACTAGGCAAACAAATGCACTTAAACAAATGTTTTTTGTTTTACGGCTTTTATCATAACTTAATATTATTGGTGTAATAACGTTTTGAAAATTTGAGATTACGTCTTATTTTTAGGATACTCTGTGTATTTGTATGGGGAAAAAAGTGCTTCATTTTAAAAAGTCGTAAAACAAAAAACATTTGTTTGAGTGATAGGAATTCAGGGTTAAGAGGATGTCAGTGAATTACAAATAACCCTGTATTGAAATCGTACCGCAAGCACTGTATCGTTTCAAAAACCTTGTGACTGGTGCTCATTTATTCTTCAATATACGTGACGGGATCCTTAAGGGAATTGTCGATTTAAAATATAAGTACCATTTACTCTGTCTTCAATAAGGAAATTTAGGGGTTTCCCTATTCAAAATCAGGTGTAGATACTATTAATTTTCATAAATAAACATGTCCTTGGTTTTCAAGTCAGTTTTATGACCTTTTTCACACAGTTTATGAGGCTCGACGCAAAACTGGCACAAGAAATTATGTGGGAAACTAGGGATATATGTTTTACAATAAAAATCAATAGTTCTCTTGATACTAAGTGAGAAGACCCCGAAACTAGATACTTAATTGAAATCAAAAATCAAAATCAAATCCTTTATTCTGCTAGTATTAATAATATTATTATTATTTCCCTTACTGGCGGCCTTGGCTTGGGCCAATGTCAGTTACGATGACAGGTATTCCGCAAGTAGGCTTTTTAACATCACTTTTTTAAAAGCTACCAGCGCTTTCGGAAGCACCATCATTGCCAAGAAAGCCGAGAAACTTGGATGTATAGGGGTCCCTTACTTAAGAAACTAAAACTAAACATCTTGACTATTACTACGTTCAGTGGAAGTGTAGAATACTTCCACTGTCAAAAAAAAAATTGGAAATAAATTAAAAAAAATATAAATATGAAAGAAAAAGTAGCAGGTAGGTACTACATTTTATATGTAAATATCCAATAATACAAAATAAATAAATATAAATAAATATCACGGGACAATTCACACCAAAATGACCTAGTCCCAATCTAAGCAAAGCTTGTACTATGGGACAACGGATAAACATACTTATATAGATATATACATACTTAAATACATATTAAACACCCAAGACTCGAGCACAAACATTCGTATTAATCACACAAATATCTGCCCCGACCGGAAATCGAACCCGGGACCTCAAGCTTCGTAGTCAGGTTCTCTAACAACTAGGCTATCCGGTCGTCTAATAAGAACAAGTTTACTCCACACAAAATATAATACTTTATTTATATTTTGTGTGGATTAAAATTGTTCTTATTTTCTCGTAGTAGGATTGAAAGAGCTCGTGATTCTGACCAGAAATCATATAAAATTAACCAAATTAAAACAATGGCCCGGCTGTTGCATTCAACTTGTCCTGACCCCGGTTAAAAGGTACAACTACCCACCTAATTATCGAATAATGTAGCTACCTCGCTCAAAGAATTAGCCTAGCGATTCAACGAGGAAATGCTGCCAGCATCTTCGGCACAATGCCGCAGGGGCCATTTTTAGATCTAGTTTAGTTTGTAATTTAATTTAGTTTGTAATATTCAGATATTTAGTTTATAGTTAAGTAAGTTTTATTCACTGTTATTTATTCTTAATTGTTTTAGTTTTAGTTACATTAAACATCATTCATCATTCATCACACTAGCTTTGCCTAGCTTACTTTGGGACTAGGTCAATTGGTGTGAATTGTCCCGTGATATTTATTTATTTATTTATTTATTTATCATTATCGAATTGATAACAACCTGCAAGTGTCTTTAAATCAGCAACGAACAAGATAAAATGCAATGATACCGCAGTATCGGGAGGCTTCGGAGGCTCTGTCTCACGCAGCTCCGGCCGGGCTAGGACTGCGCAGATTCCCCCCCCTCTACCTCAGATGCTCGAGAGCGCCCGTGCGCTACGGACGTGCCGGCGTACCCCTAACAACCTGTAGGACAACGTTCCGTGAGGCGAGGATCACAGTGCTAGTGTTGTGAATGAAACCGGTAGGCTTGTACTGGTTTTGGCGTGGCCGTTTTGGATGTTTTAACTAGTGGGGGTTGATTGTATGATTGCTGGTTTTGTGATTTGGCTGATGGATTTTCAAATGGTTGGTGAGTAATCGATACAAACATGGTTAATCAAAATAAATTACGTCTATTTGATACTGTACTAACTACGCTTCTGTTACAAAAATAAAAATAAACAATGTTAAAACCTAATGTGTCCTAGCGTACTTTATAAAGAACGAATCAGTTGTCAAAATAACTGCGTAATTTACTAAATAAAGTACAATTTATTCGATTAGTAAAGAACTTTAAAAATGCTAAAATAATTTGCAGAATTACAAAGTTTTTGACTCTGATCTAGGTCTATACGTACTACGTCAGTCCAAATAAAAAAAAAACACTTGCGTCTGCGATTCGTGCAGTCACTATCATAATTTGTATATTTTAGAACCATGTCTCTCTAATAACTTAAAAGAGTTAAAGGGCCTAAAGATGTATAGTCGACCAAGAAACTCCTTTACCACCCTAAAGTTCAATGTCAGTTGTATAACTTAAGACATCAAAGGCTATTTTCACTTACAAGTCAATGTGACAATCAGCCTTATTGTTTTTATTCTGATGTAGGAACTGTCACAAAAAATGGTAAAGCACTTACTTGGTCGACTATACAAAATTAGTAACATTATATATCTTATCCTCGTGAGATCCCACGTCTTTCGAATAGCAGAATTTGAAACTTGACATTTTGAAGAATGTCAACATTGCCGCGTTAGGTCGATTTGTGTAAGATTGTCCCCTAATATTTATTTATTTATTTATTTATTCTTAGACGCACGTCCTAAATTTAGGACCTGGGGCTTAACGAGGATAGATAGAACCATTATTTATTTGTTTATTTATTCTTAGACGCACGTCCTAAATTTAGGACCTGGGGCTTAACGAGGATAGATAGAACCACCCTCATAACTTTAAATGTAAAACTATTGTCTTCAAATGTGACCAATATTATTAAGAATACTGCGTTCATAGGAGCTACAATAGAGGCCTAAACTGAATTTAAAAAAATTACTTTGACTTTGCGTGATTATTATTATGCTAACTATGACCAATTTAATTTGGTAGTCCGTGGCTACAAGTGCAAAATAGCTGTGACTGTGCGACACGTTTTTTTGTACTGTGTTAACATACATGCGGTTATAATTTAGCTTCACCCCTTTTATTTGTTTGTTTCATAGTATACAAAGTAACCTTCTGAATTCTGACATTTTCTAACAAAATAGTAGGTAATAAATTTTATAACTTTGGTGATTCGAGCATGTTTAAAGTTCTTTACGCATTAAATAATTTGTTCTTTATATAGCACATTCAGCAGCTATTCTAATTTATTTATTTTTTCATACAGTTACGCTAGGACTCAAACGATATCTCTTCTAATATAAAAATCTCGTGTCACAGTGTTTGTTATCAAACTCCTCCGTAACGGCTTGACCGATTTTTATGAAATTTTTTGTCTATATTCGGTAGGTCTGAGAAAAAGTTGTAGGCTGTTATTTATACCTTTATCCTTCGCAGATGGAATCGCGTGCAACAGCTAGTATTTTTATATAAATACTGTGTTTATCTGATGTTGCCTGTGTATCCTTTATAGAACAATCTTTAGTTTCAGATTAGTTCTCGGTGTCAATTTTCCCAAGATATTTTTAGTTTATTTTACGCGGAACTCTATATACCTAGTCCTCTAGCATTTACGTTGCTTGTCTATTATTAACTTAACGCCACACTCTGAGTCATTAAGTGTAGCTTAAGTTGCCCCTGTGCGTCTATTTATCGTAGACGTTGTCAAGTGACGAATTCAGTATAATTTGGTTATGAATAATAATTATTAGGCTAGAACATATGAGTTAGCATAGGTACAGTCAACCAATCTGATTCCTAGGCCACTGTAGAACCTTGTCGCGTTAACTACTAGACAATTACAACTTGCAATAAACGTAAAAAGTTTATAAGCGTTTTCGCTCTATGACATGAGAAAAAAAGAAGTTTTGACAGACGGCCAGTGACAATTCAAGTTATTGACACACAAGCAAACTCCTTTCCTATTCTTTATCGTTGACGCAATAATCACTGTTGTAGAAAATAAAAATCATTTTGACATGGTTCTATAGTGGCCTAGGAATCAAATTGGTAGACTGTACCTATAAATTTAGGGAAAATTTCGATTTATTATGATTCATTTCTTTCTAAAGAAATAAGTCCCATATTTAATACAATCAATTAATGAAAAATGTTTAACTTTTTTTTATTCATCGTCATCATCTCAGTCTGTATACGTCCCACTGTAAGGCACAGGTCTCCTCTCAGAATAAGAGGGCTTGGACCGTAATTCCCACGCGGGCCCGATGCAGGTTGTAAAAGTACTTCACATTATTATCAGCTTATTCTGTCCCACTGCTGAGCAAAGGCCTCCCACCAACATTTCCACTGCTCTCTGTCCGCTGCATACGAGGGTCACTCCTCCAAGAAGAAGTCCAGTTCATCCCGCCATCGCTGTCTGGGTCTGCCAGGGGCTAAATTCAGGAACGGTCCAATACGGTTTGCGAGCGGTAATTCAATCGATTGCGACAGGATAGGAATGGGATGTTGGGATAAGCCTTATTTTCCTCTAAATTCGCTTTGTAAATAAATAAATGAATAAATAAATAAATAAATAAGCCTCATCCCAAGCTCAGCCCAAACCTCTCGCAAACCAGTGATTTTTGGCGTTCCAGAATAGCAGTTCATCCCTATCCTCTCGCAAACGATTGAATTACCGCTCGCAAACCGTGTTGGGCCGTTCCTGAATTTAGCCCTATGTCCCCTTTTCGAGTTGATGGGTTTCCACTCGGTGGTTATCAAGCCCACAACTCGTCTTGGCTCTCAACTTCACATATAGCACTGAATTTCTTCGCAGGTGTGTGAAGGTTTTCTCTCGATGTTTGCCTTCACTGCAAAGCTCATGGTATTTCTAATGTAAACTCGAGTGTCCTCCCCCTTGCAAGCTAAACCGCTGGCTTGAAAAATCTGAAAAAAAGTAATACCTAGTATTAATTATAACAAATTCAAAAGGACAACTTTTTTACATAAATTAAATATACCAGCGTGTCCCTACTCCCTAGCTCATTTGATGAAATATGCATGAGGCCAAAGGTGTACCTCACTGGTTCAGTAGCAGCCTATTCACTCTAGCCTTGGAGAGCCCTAGGTTGTATCTGTCTGGAAATACAGACGATGGGAGCCTATTCTATTCTTAGCAGTTAATACTATGACCTTAGCAGACTTCAAAAGTTAGCGAGTAATAGTCCATCAAAACATAATATTAAATCATCATCCCAGCCTCCGTACGTACGTTTTGACGACCAGATGGCCTAGTAGGTAGAGAACCTGACTACGAAGCTTGAGGTCCTGGGTTCGATTCCCGCGTCGGGGCTGATATTTGTATGAATAATACGAATATTTGTTCTCGGGTCTTGGGTGTTTAATATGTATTTAAGTATATATCTATCTATAAAAGTATGTTTATCCGTTGCCTTGTACCCATAACACAAGCTTGCCTAGCTTACTTTGGGACTAGGTCAATTGGTGTGAATTGTCCCGTGATATTTATTTATTTATTTATTTTATACGTCCCACTGCTGGGCACAAGCCTTCTCTCAGAATGAGGGGTTGGGCCGTAATAAACCCCTGCCGCACCCTACCCTACCCTACCTTACCATACATTTAATTGACTTATAATTAACGCTATGAATTTTTTATGGTCGGAAATAAAAATATTTGAACTTGAATAGTATTGAGTATTGCAGCATAATTAGTACGGAACCCTGCTCTGCGCATAGCCCGGCTCGCACTTGACCGGTTTTTACTTTCGAGTTGCGGAACCCCAAAAACGAAGTAGATAAAATACTAAACTTATTATTATATGGGACAAATAAATCATTTTTGAAACACCAAACATTTTAATCCAATGACTAAATGACTAATAGGTGTGAGGGGAACTGCTAGTATGTAAAAAATGTCGCTTTTTCATCTAATATTAGAAATGCAAAAGTTTGTAAGTGTGTGCGTCTTATTACTCATCATTAAGTGTTAAAATTTTAATAGTAGAAAATAAAAAATCATCTGAATTTTCAATTTAACTGCCAGACAGAATGCTTTAATCTTCTAATATATAAAATTCTCGTGACGCGGTGTTTGTTACCAAACTTCTCCGAAATGGCTCGACCGATTCTCATGAAATTTTGTGTGCATATCGGGTAGGTCTGAGAATCGGTCAACATCTATTTTTCATACCCGTATTCTTCGCAGACTGAGTCGCGGGCAGCAGCTAGTTGCCTATAAAATTCCTAGAAATATGTTGTTTTTAGGTTTAGTTTCCAATCTGCACTGGGCTCGCGTGAGAAGTACGGCCCAAGCCTTCTCATTCTGAAAGGAGGCCTGTGCTCTGCGGTGGGACGTACATATTATATCGGCCGTGATGATGAGGTTTAGAAATCTTTATTCACTCGTAAAACGACATACAATATAGTTTACTAAAAAAGAGTTCACAAAACAAACATTGTTTTATAATCCAGCAAAGCATGAGTTTTAAGTGTGTTTTAGAAGAACATGTTTGAACCGTTTTAACCTAGTAGTTTAACCTATATGTGTCGTGGCTTTGAACCCGGGCCGGGCGCGCATCTCTTTAAGTTTTCCGAAATTAGAGTGAGAAATTACATTAGAATTCCAGCATGAGCTTTACGGTGAAATTCAATGGTGTGTGTGAAGTTCCCAATCCGCATTGGGCCCGCGTGGGAACTAGGACTAACGTGTAGGTACAGGCTGGAATGATGATGATTATATTTAACATTATGCATAACGTGGCAATGATACCACATAATAGATAAACTGAAACCCAATATGCATTACAAATGACGTTTAACAGACGTCGTATACGCCCCTAAAACTAATTATTTTGGCGTATTATTCATCATAATCATCATCCTAGCCTCTATACGTCCCATTGCAGGGCACAGGCCTCCTCTCACAATGAGAGGGCTTGGGCCGTAGGCTCGTTAACACTCGGCCATCTATAGCTACTCGGCCGGCAATCCGCTATTTCGCGCCTCTGCAGTAATGTATAGTCGACCAAGTAAGTGCTTTACCATTTTTTGTGACAGTTCCTACATCAGAATAAAAACAATAAGGCTGATTGTCACATTGACTTGTATGTGAAAATATCCTTTGATGTCTTAAGTCATACAACTGACATTGAACTTTAGGGTGGTAAAGGAGTTTCTTGGTCGACTATACTGTAGCGTTTCGTGTACTCTGCCTTCCAATTTGGGACCACTTTGGGATGTTGTGTGTGTGTAATTTTTGTTCTACCGTATCTCCTATTATAAGTTTAACCTCGCATGCGGCTGCGCAGGTTTGAGCGGATGCACTGGCGTGGACCGGTTGCGCGGGAGTCGACGCCAGGCGATACCCGATCGGCCGCTTTGACAGCATAGTTATAGGTTTTATGCGTTCGAGGTTGGACTTTGAAAAAACCGGGCAAGCGCGAGTCGGACTTGTATGAGTCGTTATCAAAAAAATTTTACACAATTAAGGGACTTAACATTAAAACAAAGCCTAATTGATTCCTTTGTGTAACGAAAGTTACTCACGTAGTTTGTATGCCTAACTTTCGTTACACAAAGGACGCGATCGTGATTTTAATAAAAATAAAATAATAAATATATAATAAATTAATCTTTATTCAAAATACTTACCTAGGTTTTTACAATATAAAACAAATTAAAAGTGAATTTGTTTTTATTAAGCCCTTAACTATGTACATTTTTTAGGGTTCCGTACCCAAAGGGTAAAAACGGAAACCCTTTTACTGAGGCTCCAGTGTCCGTCCGTCCGTCCGTCCATCTGTCTGTCCGTCTGTCCATCTGTCACCAGGCTGTATCTCGGGAACCGTGATAGCTAGAGAGTTGAAATTTTCACAGATGATGTATTTCGGTTGCCGCTATAACAACAAATACTAAAAAATGGAATTAAATAAATATTTAAGGGGGCTCCCATACAACAAACATGATTTTTTTTCTTGTTTTTGCTCGATATTGATAACGGCAACAGGTAGACACTTGAAATATTCACAGAATATTTAATTATTATTGACTTTAAAAATAAATCATTAAATTATACTAAAAAAATATTCAAGGGGGCTCCCCATGCAACAAACGTGATTTTTATAGATAAATGTACGGAACCCTTCGGGCGCGAGTCCGACTCGCACTTGGCCGGTTTTTTGAAAATTACCCGTATTGTCAACTAAGAAATTCGTTTACCACCCTAAAGTTCAGTGACTGGTTAGATCATTTTGCGAGAATTGTTATCAAAGTGGTGTGGTGTGGTGTTTGTTGTTGTTAATTGTTATCAGAATTGTTGTGTTCCTGGTAGCAAAATTTCCATTGGCATTTTTTCCCAGATGCTTTTTTCTCTTTGTTTTTTTTACTGAAACTTATTTTCGCAGAAGCATTTTTCCCAATTTGAATTGACACAGAAATGACGCGGAGCTCCTTCTTCTGTGTGCTTTTGGCCCTTCGGGCCGATGCATACTTGACGTAACCTAAAACCTACGTTTCTTTGTCTATTAAAATTGGGAAAAAACGCGATCTAACCAGTCGGTTCAATGTCGGTTGAACAGCCTAAAGCATCAAAGGCTATTTTTACTCAAAAGGCTTATTGTTTTTATTATGATGTAAGAACTGTCGTGAATAACTTAAATTAAAATTTTTAAAAAACTCCAACGCAATTATGTCACACGTATGTTTGAACATAAAGTGAATGCCCATTATGCGTCTAAGATCCCTTCCGCAGCTAACAAAAGAGCTTATAACTTTAAAACGGCTAAACCGCTTTTTATTAAACATATCTTAGAACCATTTCCAATAAACCTGCTTTCTAATAAAAAAAAACCGCATCCAAATCGGTTCACCCGTTTAAGAGCTATGATGCCAGACACACACACACACACACACACACACGCACACACACACACACACACATAGCGGTCAAATTTATAACACCCCTATTTTTGTATCGGAGGTTAAAAAAATGGCACAGTACTTGCTTTTAAAAATAGTTCGGTAAAAAACTTATAAAGATCGAGTTAAAAACGCTGAAAAAATCACGTTTCTTGCATAACCCATGATAGTAAATAAAATACTCAATTGGCCCTCTGTACGCTTAGTATAAGTTTTCCTTCACTTCAATACTTCTCGATCGCGTTTACGTAAAATTTTCAATTCTATGGAAACATGGAAGCGCGCGCGCGGAGACGCTGTCCGTGTTTCCCTAGTAATTGAATTTTATACGTAAACGCGATCGAGAAGTATTTTGGTGAAGTAAAAGCTTATACTAAGCATACTGATTATTGCTATGTCCTTACAGGGCGTCACGTGTACCTGGGGGGTTACTACGAAATTCGAAGTTCGAAGTTCGGATCGTGCGGTTCCTCTCACTCTCGTAATAAATACCATTAGCGTGAGCGGAACGGCATGAAACGAAGTTCGAATTTCGCGCTTCGTAGTATAGGGCCTGCTTATCGACTGCTTATCTATAACTATGTAGTCCGTCCGCAGCTTCGCCCGCGATAAATTAATTTTCCCGTAGGAACAAGTATTTTCCCGCGATAAAAAGAACCCTATGTTACTCAGTGATAATGTATCTTTCTAGCAAAAGAATTTTTGAAACCGGTCCAGTAGTTTTTAAGTTTATTCGTTACATACAAAAATACTAATGTTTCCTCTTTATTTTAGTTTCGATGTAGATAACATCCATGTTTGTAATCTGATTGCAATAAATAAAAAATAAAATTGAAATTGACCCTTTAAAAGGCTCATCTGAATTTAAGTCAATAGTGGTGATAATTGCTGTGTAATGTCTATAAAATTGTTTTACAGACTGACTTGACTACATTAAAATGGTTCAGACATTCTCGTATAAACACAAGCATAATTTGGGCCACAAGGACCACCACGGATATCGGGCACGTGCTTTCTGGGAGACGTTTTTGGATATTTATAGACACGACAAAAGTTTTTAGTCACAAATTGATCGCATTTCTGATTTTCATACTTGATTTAGAAAAAAGTTGAGTTCATGGACAAGGTGGTTTGACCTATGGCCTCTCAAGCAGAGGGGTTCAAATCCCGGCTCGCACCTTTGAGTTTTTCGGAATTTATGTGCGAAACTACATTTGAAATTTACCATGAGCTTTACGGTGAAGGAAAACATCGTGAGGAAGCCTGCATACACCTGCGAAGAAATTCAATGGTGTGTGTGAAGTTCTCAATCCGCACTGGGCCCGCGTGGGAACTACGACCCAAGCCCTCTCATTCTGACAGGAGTCCTGTGCCCTGCAGTGGGACGTATAGAGGCTAGGATGATGATGATAAAATCGCGTGATTGTATAACAAACATTCAAATATCTTCACAAGCTTTCGCTTTTATATTAGTAGGATTCTATGTTTGTAGCAATTAGGTAAATATAGTGAAAAACTAATTCAAATTATCACAAATATGATTATATTTAGTACGTATTGACCGTCCTCTCCCGCGTCGCAACATATGGCCTGCACGTTTTCAGCTGTTCTGCTATATGTCGCTATGCCAACGTCGGATTTAATTATGTCGAGTGAACTGCAAACGCTTGCAAAAGTTAACGGTTTTTTAACTGCTTGATGGTTGTTTAAAAAGCCGTGGTAACTTAGTGGAACCTTCAAGGGGTTTGAGCCAAAGCTCGCATCTCTGACTTACGGAACGTGCAACATTTTAAATATATTATACGGATTTTATGGGCAGTTATAGGGAACTCTAGTCGAAATTGCTCTCTGTAATTCAGAGTCACTTTAAATTATTTATTGAATCAGGCGTCATTTTGCGGAGGTCCATATCAATAAAATTAATCAATTACTTTGGCCACCCGCGACCTTATGATAGTTACGTTTAAGTAAGAAATGCGTGTTCAAGCAGTTCATCCACCTCCACGCTGTACGAACACACACAAATCACACAAACCCAACTATCACCACCACCAAACTACACTGACGCGTTTCGAACTCAACCACATCCTCAGAGTATCGCAACCTTGCACTATGCTACCAGATGTTAGACACACACAACACACATAAAAAGGTCATAATTTCTATGGTGGAGGAACTACATGAACACGCATTTCTTGTAAAAACATAGCTGTCGTAAGGTCGCGGATGAGCGAAGTGATTGTTTCAGTTCATAGTCGTTTGACAACAAACGTGACGTACTAACAAACAAACAACAATAGAAAATCGCGTTTGTTATTAAAACATTAACTAGACCAGTATAAACAGTTACAGGATGAAACGCTTGCAAGCTGAAGATAATTATTGAAATACGAAACATGTCACTCACTTTTTTTTATATACAATATAGGCTTGCGTTTGACCACAATCACGCCTGATGGAAAGCGAAGATGAGGCCTACGATGGAGCACGCTTGCCTAGTAAATGCTCATTCACCTTAGACTTGAAAGCTGTGATGATTATTTTTTATGTTATTGAATTAAACAACTGTTTCCAAACAAAAGGCTTTATTCATAAAACCTTGGTCCTTATTTCTACATAAACTAAACTAGACAAGGGGGTTCTAACCCTCGGTAGGACTTAAGCCTATGGTTTTAGGTAACAGGGTTTTAACTAACGCTTGATCGATAACGCCCGTCAGGTGTTAAGTATCTAATAAAAATTCTGTTCCCTTTTGGGGAAAGGGATAAAATTAAGTAGACTCAGCTGCCGGGTTCCAAGCCGGGACGGCACGGCCTCGGGGCACGCGACCGCGGCTCCAGACAGACCTCGCGTACGCTAACGCCGGTACTAAACGCCTCCTAGGGGAATAGGACATAAAATTAGTAACGGTGTAGGCCCCGTCGGGAAATAGGGGGAGATTAGCGTGCCCTCGATATGGGGCAGGTCCCGGGATCCAGAAGGGCCCCTAAAGTCAGGTACAAGAGGAACAGGGCAGAAAGGGCCCGCTAGGGGTTATAATTTTACTCAAACTCGACAACTATCTTTAACTCTAATAGGGATAGCTCGTACCACTTGGAGGAACTCGCCCAGCGACGGTCAATAGAAGACGACTGCCAACTCCGGACACGAATGGTACCGCGTCACGTCGGCACGTGGACACCGGAACTGAAAGAGGGAATAAATGATAGTTTTACGGGTTCTGATTTAGGGTAAACGGACTCCTAGTCACTGCTGAAGAACGTGAAACACTCACCTGAGGACTGCAAGCGCAGGACACGTACAATTACGTATGATACAGCGGGCCGCGACCGCGTGGCGTCCGGTCCGGGTAAGATATCTCAAATTGTATATGATTTGATACGCTGGACAGCTGAAACTGAACACCACGTTAAGCATGACACTATTAGGCGCATCACGAGCTCGAAAACTCCCAAAGAGACACTCACCATTAATTTCTAGTAACCAACAGTTAAAATGGCGGTTTACAAGCGCCTTGAAGAACGTAAAAATGCTACAACCTCTCACCGATTTACTTAACTCATCTGTCACGAGCGAGTTGCCAACGCCTGCCATCTAAAAAAAAAAGTCTTATTTTTTTGTTTTTTGCCAAAATTATTTTCTTGCTGCTATCAAACTGTTGGCGTTCTGCAGATTCAACCGCAAACTCCTCATTGTAACTGACATTGGCCCAAGCCTTAAGGCCGCCATTAAGGGGAAATAATAATAATAATAACAAACAACCGATTTAATTGTAAAAGTATACTAATTACCAGCTTCCGCTACCGAATACTTATCCCAGATGGACAGGAACTCCATGAGTGTGGTTCTGCAGTGATAATTTACCTAACCGCAAGCAAGGGAACAATGAGGAATGTGGAAAATGGTGAGCGTTAGATTATAACCATTACAAAGCGGCCCAATTGTAGTGTTCAGGGAACACAGTCGCAGGCAGGGAATTCCACTCCACGTATCAGGCTGGATTTTACCAAACTATTATTCCAAGGATAACGCTTACTCTCAGATAGTAATGTCAAATTACTATGGCGGTTTGACATTACTATCTGAGAGTAAGCGTTATTCTCGGAATAAAAGTTTGGTAAAATCCAAGCTCACTAATTAAAATTCAAATTCCTTATTAGTAGTCGAGATTATACCCTACATGTTTTGATTTCGTTTCAAACTCTTTGCTTTTGTCGCGGGTGGGCAAAGTAATTGTTTCAGTTCATTGATATGGACCTCCGCAAAGTAACGCCTGATTCAATAAATTATATCTTTATTCAATTTAGACTTTCGGCAAGTTTTAATGCCCCATCGGCCGTCAGTTCTACGAGCGATGTGCCCTGCCCGCTGCTACTTGAGTCTGGCGATTCTTTGAGCTATGATGGACTTTACTTGACTTTACAGGTGCTTGTATAGCCTAAATTGGCTCTATGGTTTCACACATGTCAATCTTCATGTCATGTCAAACACATCAATCTTCATAATCAACGTTAGGCCCCTAGCACACGGCGTTTTTTAAACGCGCCGTCGACGCGCATTTTAGGAACGCGCGTTTACAGCGCGTTTTTCATTCCATAGAACAGCCATAATAACCCGCGTTTGTATCGATACAAACACGCGTCGACGGCGCGTTTAAAAAACGCCGTATGCTAGGCCCTTAGTCATAAAGTGAAACGAATTCTGAAACGGTTTTTTTTTCGGAATTGTCATAAAACAAACCTAACCTAACCTAATGTACTCTACAAGATGGCATTTAAAAAAATCCTGAAAAAAATACTGTTTCAGAAATAAATTACTGTATGACTAATGTTGATTATAAATAATACATTATGACTTATTTAATTATGAGAAACCAAAGGATCCCCTAAATTAGATATAGATATTTTGGCCTTGACTTTTTACATGAGAAAAATATTCAGTATAATACTTATACGCAAGTCCTCGTTTTCAATTCCGCTACATATATCGAACACAGGTCGCCAATCAAGGAGCTTGTACATATAAGCAAAATAAACAAACATTACCTTCCGACGTCATTACAAGCAGCCTTTGATTTGAGACTTCGTAAATATTATATTTGTTATTGCTACGTCTAAATGAATTTTAATGTTGCTTCAGGATTTTAATAAACCTATGCATATTACAGTAAGATTATTTTCACTTTGGCACTCGGCAATTCTCGACATACATCGAGAGAGATCGGAAGTGCAATACTTAGGCTGAGGTTTTGTTATTAATTAAATACCTACATTAAATAGGTTTGGATATTTTATGTGGTTCAATTCTAGGATTTTGTATATGTGCTTACCTAGACCAAACAAACAAAATGTTACCAAATGTTGTGTCTAACATTTTGGTAGCATAGCATGCGGTTGTGGTGCCAACTCTGAAGATGAGCTCTGGTTGAGTTTGAAAACTACACTGACAGTTTGGTGGTGGTGATAGTTGGGTTTGTGTGATATTTGTGAGTGTTCGTACAGTGTGGAGGTGGAGGAACTGCATGAACACGCATTTCTTACAAAAACGTAACTATCGTAAGGTCGCGGGTGAGCAAAGTAATTGTTTCAGTTCATTCATATGGACCTCCGCAAAGTAACGCCTGATTCAATAAATTAAATATTTGAAAGAAAAACTCGAGCGTATATTTTATACACATCAGTAATATTATGTAGTAAGTATAAAAATGTATGTTTATGTACCCTTACATAGTCATAAAGGGTGCCGGTAGTAAAATAAAAGACTATCGTAACCAACATTCGCTGAACACATGTGTTTCATTCTCACGCACATAGCTTATTGCATATACATTATGTTTCGTCAAGTGTCTGGTGTATGTACCTCAAGTATGTTTAATGTACTATGTTGGAAGCTATTACGATTTACATCTTTTTTTGGGAAATCCACATTATGTATGTTACTATCTGTTTATTGAATCAGCCGTTACTTACGGAGGTCCATATTAATGAACTTAAACAATAGACGAGATTTCACTTTTTTGACACCTGAAAGTTACTACTGTAAACGAAAGAGTTTTGCCTCCTGAACACGGAAAAATATTTATTATAATTTATGACTCCATATTTAAAAAAATACAAGAAATTAGATTGTATTAGATTTTCCGTTACATAAGAAGCTGCATCAGAAAAAGCATAACACTGATTATCAATTGACTTATAAGTAAATTACTATAAATTAAAAATTTTAAAAACCCCCAACGCAATTATGTCACTGTCAATGCCCGTTATACGTCTAAGATCTCTTCCGCAGCTAACAAAAGAGCTGATAACTTTGAAACGGCTGCACCAATTTTCACGAAACATATCTAAGAACCATCGCCAAGAAACCTGCTTTTTATTAAAAAAAACCGCATCAAATCGGTGCAACCGCTTAAGAGCTATGATGCCACAGACAGACAGACACACACATAGCGGTCAAACTTATAACACCCCTCTTTTTGTGTCGGGGGTTAAGAATAGTCTTTGATGTGTTGTCGTGCTAAGACACCACAATACGGCACGACCGGTGGCGCGGTGAGCGTGTTCTTTATTCATTACGCAGCCGAGACGCTCGCCACACAGTGGTTACCTAGCGCCACACGCAATGAACGTTAAAACAACTGCTAAGATGCTAAGATAGTAAAAGAATTCCTATGTCGACTATTTATTGTCATTCAAGACTTTCCTTTTTACATTGAAATTGACAGGGAGGAATAAATTGTTGTCCTATAAAGCTTGGTCTCTTCAATAATAACGTAAAACCTCATTTCAGTATTCATATTTGTATACCCAATGCATATTACATTATACAACAGTTAATACTATCGCAACTCCACTTAAAGCATGTAATTCCTCCCATTTGCATAGCTTAAAAAGCTCTTTTTATGCAGATTCGCTTTCAACTGGACATTGTAAACATAATTTCTTTTCGTTGTTTGAAATTTATGCAAACTCTTTGCCGTTTACGCTAAAATTAATTTTGTCGTAAAAACCCATTTGGGTTTTGATTGGTAAATAGTTGGAGATTTAATGGATTCTTGAAGTAAATGTCAAATGTAATTGGTGATTAAGTTATATTGTGATTAATTGAAGCCATAATTCGTTTAATTAAAAAATGCAGAAATAAATTGCAACAATCTGTGTTGCCACTTACATAAGGTATTCATTAATTTTTATGACAAACATACGGCACTGTCCATTTGAAAAGTTAGAAGAAACTAATTGCTATGGCTGTATTTTTAACCTCCGACACAAAAAGAGGGGTGTTATAAGTTTGACCCCAATGTGTGCGTGTGTGTTGGGTGTGTGTATGTGTGTGTGTTTGTCTGTGGCATCATAGCTGTTAAACGGGTGTACCGATATGGATGCGGTTTATTTTATTTAAAAGCAGATTTCTTGGCGATGGTGTTTAGATATGTTTCATCAAAATTGGTTCAGCCGTTTCAAAGTTATAAGCTCTTTTGTTAGCTCCAGAAGGGATTTTGTTAGACGCATAATGAGCATTTACTTTATTTTCAAACATATGTGCGACCAAATTGCGTTGGGGGTTTTTAATTTTTTTAATTTAAATTATACAATAATTATTCAGAGTTCAAAATTAGCATGCTGTTTTATCCTTTACTACTTTCTATTTTCCTTTTTGTCAAATAGTGATTTTATCCTACAAGCAGTAAAAATGCGAAAGTTTCGTGGGTATTTGCGTACGGACGTGCGTGCTTGCGTGTATGTGTGTTTGTTTCTTACTCTTACACGCTAAACGGCCAAGTGTATTTAGAAGAAATTTGGTATGTGGATAGCTGAACGTCCGGAATAACACATATTAGGATATCCCGATATTTCTACGAAATCGGGATAAGATTCCCAAATCTCAACCACTATGAATACATTTATTTTGGCAAGAGTATTCTTTACGCAACGTTAGTGACACACACAAAATAAGACCACGTAATAAGTTGCTAATTCCTTTTGGAATTTGGCAAAATCCCGGAATTTCAACTCTATTTATTTATTTAGGTGTTCTACAGCGGTAGAATCAAGTTTATCCTAATTTACAGAGTGATTCTTAAGGCCAATAACAGAACTCCCTTAATGATATAATTGTATTAACCTGAGTAGGAGTAACGTACAGTCTAAAGCACAAACATCAATATATCTAACGTGTGAAATTTATGCAATGATATTTTGATTAGCTGCCACATCTTATAGTTTACATCTAGTACATTCAAGCTAGCAAAATTGCTTAACGATTTTGTAACTTCTATACTGAATTATATTTATGGAGTGACCCTTTAGATGCATCAAAATATGTGTTTCATTACTATTTTATGCGGCTCATAAATTAAGTGACACACAAAAGATACTTTTATACGTCGTATAATGTTTTATTAACAAATAAAAATGATCATAACGTTACAGTTTTAGTTAAAAATATAGTATGCTGCTTATATTTCGACTTATATGTGTTAACCGTTAAGCTTTAGCTATTTAAGTAATATTAACGAGATGTGAAAATTTTGTGTCGTTTTTACGACGAAAATTTGTCTTGTGGCGGTTACGACAGTTTATCCTACATAAAAAAGTACTTAGACAATAATTAAAAAAATATCGGACTTTTTTTTAAACGACTTGCTGAAATGTTTACCAGGAGTATGAAGCGAACAAGTTCCCTAATGAAATATGTAAAATTTACATATGCAACGCAAAATTGTTTGATTTGACACGAAACAAAGGCTCGCTCGGCGCACGCACGGACGGACAGACAAAATAATTGCCTCTCACAAACATTTTGCCGCCTACATGGGATTTGATGACATGGCCTAAGTTACAAGAAAATGCGTGTTATCAAAAACATTCTAATGGTCTCTTTGTACAAAATATTATCACAAATTGTCTGTGCACAATAATTGTCACCATCATCATCATCATCATCATCATCATCATTATCGATATTTCAGTCCCCAACCAACGCCCCAACGGCCATCTGGTCTTCGTGCTATATGGCCTGCCCATTGCCATTTCAACGACCATTAGGCTATGTCGGTGACCCTTGTTCTTCTAGGGATCTCCTCGTTTCTGATTTGATTCTGTAGAGAAACTCCGAGCATAGATCTCTACTTAGCTCGTAGCACGATAATTATAGTGTTAGAAACTGTAGCAGATTTTGCTCTGATTATACATACTCATGTTTATTTGTTACAAGCAACGGTAGCCAAATGGTTTGACCTATAGCCTCTCAACCAGAGAGTTATCGATGTATAAAATTACATTTAAAATTATGAGTATATTTACCTGTTGTTATGTGTAATTTTTCCCGCATGGGAACTACATTTTAAAGCCCTCTTCATCTCGCCCTCTCATTCTGAGAAGAAGTCTGTGACTTGCATCCTTTTTGAATGAAGGGCACTAATGAACTACAGTGGGACGTGTACAGGCTGAGATAATTTTGATGGTTGTAAAAGATCATACCAATAAAAGTAGTTCATAATAACCGCTGTAACCAGTGAATGAGACCATACAACAGTCCCACGTCGCGTGGGCAAAGACAGTGTCGCAACAACCAGTCGGTGAGCTTTTCGAAAAACGACACATAATGGGCTTTACGAGGTTAGTCACATTAATTAGAGGCGTAGGAGCGTGATTTACTAAAAAAATGGACTACGGTCGTTAACATTACCAAAAACACGTGTGTATTGACAAATAATACAATTTTAACAAAATAATTACGCGCATAAAAAGATGGTTATACAAACTAAATAGATAATAATAGTTTAGTTTGTCAATATTTCAACAAACATAGCTTGATTTGGACAGTGTGAGATTTATAATCATTTGAGTTTAGTAGGTACATTCAAACAAATCAATAATAAGTAGGAACATGCTGTTATCGGTTCAAAGAGGTTGATCACGTGCATTCTGTTCCAAAATTAATAATTAAATCATAAATACGTAATTTTCTCCGTTAATACTGTGGCGTTTAGTATGAGGTTGCAAATAAGTTAGAAATACGCTAATCACCACGTTCTATTCATCTTTGTCCAAAGGTTAGAGACACGTTGTTATGATCACTAAGCAATTGTTAGAAAAAATTGCATATTTTGGGAAAAATATACGTCTGTCCGAATACTGGTAGAAAAAGTTTCAATTAATTACATCCTGTCATACGCATGACTAGAACACATACTTAAATCAAACTGACCTGTATTGGGCCAAATATGTTGGCGAAGAGCCAACAGATATGTGGAATGATATACATTTTTATTTTTTTTGAATCATGCAGCAGGACACTTGGCCTTGTTCTTCATATCGTATTGGTTTTGCTAATGTAATTAGTAAAAAATATTAAAAAGTTGGCGTTTAGAACCAATTGAATTAGAAAAAGTTTTTTACGCCAAACTGACTCGTGCTTGATTGTACGCTATCTCACTTGACAAAAATTGCAGATGCCAGAGATGTATCTTACTGAATTAGTAACAGCCTATTCAATTTAGCCTCAAAGAGCGCCCTAGGTCGTATGTATGTGTTGTCTTTTAGATGTAGTTATTAATGTTATTTTCTAATGTTTGGTGGTAGTACTTTTAAAACCGTAAATTAAATATTTTTCTTTCTTTCTTTCTACGTGGAAACTCAGACGATGGGAGCGAATTAAATTCCCTATCAGTTCGTATTAGATAAGATAAAGCGAACCGCTTAAGTAAGTAGTTTTTACACCCCAAAAATATTGTAAGTCACTTTCTTATGATGTAGACACTACGACAATTTGAATATAATTGATTAACGACGGTAACAACGTACCTACAAAGATAATTTTAGAACACAATAAACAAAATAATAGGGGATAACATCGTGTACTGTCCCTTCTGCCAAAAACTATGGAAGATAATAAATAACCAATTGGTCATGGGAAATGCTTACTTTGCGTCTTTTGCATTTTATGGCATGATTTTGTTTTGATAAGCCATTGTAGGAATATAAAAAATGTCGTAAGTGGATTTCGCGCCCCAGGAAAAGTGGCGAAACAAAATGAAGAACAAAGACGTTAAAATGAGTTAAGCTGAAAAATGCAAAGCAAAAATCAAGTCTATTTATTTAGCTGAACGAAATTTTACGACACAAGGGAGACCCTGCATGCCGTGTTTTACAAC
Organism: Archips crataeganus; assembly: GCA_947859365.1. Lineage (NCBI taxonomy): Eukaryota > Metazoa > Arthropoda > Insecta > Lepidoptera > Tortricidae > Archips > Archips crataeganus. Next base: position 643,127 of record OX402071.1, on the reverse strand, counting down.
TATAACCCAAAAATATAATACTTTTTATCTACGAAATTAATATGTCATTTCTGTTTTATGGGCTACAAAAGGAAAATTGTGAACGCACTTTTTATAGCGATTTCGTTGGTTCCGTTATTTTTTAGTTGCGTTATTAAAATAAATAAGTTTGTATGTATTTATGGGGAGAACCGTTTTTTCTTGTTACTTGACCTTGTTTGGTTAGGTCCAATGGATTTATGATGTTTGTCGACCAAATTGTTTCAAGACCCCTAATCATGTTAGTTAAGCGGAGCTTGGCTTTTTAATTTGATTTTCGCTAACTTCTACTCTGTTTGCAACGAATTTTACAATTACTCCTGCCCCTGTCGTAGATTCGCCCGCCTAAACTATAAAGCCCATGAACTGAAACAATTACTTTGCTCACCCACGACTTTACGATAGTTACGTTTATGTAAGAAATGCGTGTTCATGCAGTTCCTCCACCTCCACACTGTACCAGCACACAAATTACACAAACCCAACTATCACCACCTCCAAACTACACTGACACGTTTCCAGCTCAATCAAAGCTCATCTTCAGAGGAAGGTATAGTCGACCAAGAAACTCCTTTACCACCCTAAAGTTCAATGTCAGTTGTATGACTTAAGACATCAAAGGCTATTTTCACTCACAAGTCAATGTGACAATCAGCCTTATTGTTTTTATTCTGATGTAGAAACTGTCACAAAAAATGGTAAAGCACTTACTTGGTCGACTATACCACAACTACGCTACCAAATGTTAGTGTAAATGCGTGCGTTTGTTGTTTGTGTTGTTTTGTTGTCTTAAGAATAAAGTCTTTAGTGGATTAATGACAAAAGAAAAACTTTACACGTATTAGTGTACTAAACACACGTTCAACGGTTGTCTAAGTTATCCTAGTAACACTTTACTTATTTGAACCTTTGTAAGTCAAAATGATTATTCTTTTTCGTATCACTGCAATTCATCAGGTTTCATTTCTAAATTTAAAACCTATGATCATCTAAGCTGACTAAATAGCACCACTTAAATATTTTACTACCCTCCGCCTAAAAGGCGAAATAAAAGTTTATTTTTATTAAGTCCAAATATTAACAAAATCGTTCTTACTTTTGATTTGTGACCCGAGGGAAACTGCCATAACTCAATTTGAGACGTTTATGGGCATAATTTATGAGAGTTATTTGATTTAAAAATAATAGTGTCGTATTTCCGCATCCGTCTGAAATAATCTCATTTTGAGATGGTTTTAATGTGATAGAATACGCTTTAATGTTTTATAGGACAATGGGTTTTTAATATAATCGGTTATTTGTTATTTATACATTTAGGAACCTCGAAAAATATCTCGAATGATCAACGTAATGAGTAAGTAGTCTTTGTAAAAAAATAGATTAGCTTATTAATAACAAAAAGTTAAAACGTTTTTTTAACAATGTAGTGCTAAAAAAATTAAAAAAATTAGTCATCGATAAGTCGATAAAACACAATGGATATAATCCCTCTTGATATTTGATTTTTGCTATGAAAATTCCGCCCTTTGGTTATGATAATATAGATAAGATGATAATAAAATACAATACAATACAATACAAATATTCTTTATTGAACTCCGAAAACAGTGCAGAAAAATTACCAAAAATAAAAATACAGGCACACAATGGGCGGGGCCTTATCGCTCAAAAATGATCTCAACCAACAGCCAATGTTGAATACGGATTGAAATAATATGAACAGTTTTATGTTGGTAATGGAAACAACAGACAGGAGATATGCAGACATAAATATTAAACAATACAAAAATATACTATTTATGTACAGTAAAGTGTAAAAATATGGGTGCACACATCTTGCTCATAATTATGTCCCATTAGCTCTTATGTCGTCGAACTAAGGTATATGTATATGACGATGGGAGGATTTAATCGATACATATTTTTGCACTTGACCGTGCATAAATAAACAAATATTATTTGAAAGCCGTTGCTAAATTAATAATTAATCACTTCCCACGTGTTTTATCGACACCCAGCACACGAGACCGATTGCTTGCGTCAGCCAAAGCACACGGCTCTAAAACTAAAATCTGTGAGGTTAAGTGGTTTCGCCTTTAGCACGATATGTTGGAGTTTCTTAGAAAAAATAAAGCGTGGGTGACTCGGCGACGTATTTTTTAGGCTTACCGTTGCCTCATACATTGTGACAGAGTAAAAACATAATTTATAGTTATATGATTTATTTGTTTACAATAAATTAAAGTATTTTTTTACTTAAAACTGACCCCTGACTGACCCTATCTCACCTGATGAAAAGTGCAGATGAGGCCAAAGGGTGTATCTCACTGTTTCAGTAACAGAATTACTCTAGCCTTGAAGAGCCCTAGGTCGTATCTATCTGGGAATACAGACGATGGGAGGGAATTCCATTCCGTATCAGTCTGTATTAGGAAAGATAAAGCCAACCACTGTTAGTGGTTTTTACACCCTAAAAATAATGAAAGTGACTTTCTTAGCGGTTGCTTTGTGCGGGCCAATACACAACATAAGGGTGAAGACGCTCCCCCCGTCTGGATGTCCGTTGGTCAAATGGGCCCTTGTTGAAAATGATCGCGTAAGTGACATATTTTAGTATGAAATTTCCAAAATACATCGTAGTCGTTTACGTCGCATGGACAAAATTCGTGTGGTTTATGCTTTAGGATATTTTTGAAAGATTCATATATTTATTTTGAAAGAGGAAAACAAAATTAAAACTAACAAGTAATATAAACAATTAAAAATCTGGTTCAGGATTACCTCCGCTTTTTAAAAGTACCTTTCACTCAAAGGCAAATACAAGAACAGTTGAAAAACATAACTTTAATATAGTAGAAAAAACTAATAATAGGTACTGATTTCGTGTAGGTACTACCATTATTAGTTTTCATTTTCCGTCCGTTCCGGCACAAACTGGACTTTTGTATGAAACCGAATGCACAAGAAATAACGCGATTAAACATACGCGACGCACAACTCAAATAATTACGTACGTTTGGTCTCACCCCAACAGCTATCAAGATTGACGTCCATATTTGTGACGTTGCTGCTCATAACTTAAATTACATTCACTTTATGCAAAATGCTCATAAATTCAAGTTTTGCGAGGCATAAACTTGTGCCGTCTTATGTATATTCGTCTTAGTCGATTCTTTGTTGGGTGTTTTTTCCACCTGTTCCTGTATATGTTATTGTAGCACCTGCCGGGGAAGTGAGTAGGACGGAAGATACCCGCTAAGCTATCTCGCTCTAATCATTAGTCTAAGACGACAGGTGTTAAGCCCATACATTTACAATTTTTTAATAAATTGGTTTTTTACGCGTTACTGTGTTAGACCATATTTTTTTTGTTTCTTTCTATCAAAGTCAAAGTCAAAGTCAAAATTCTTTATTCAATTTAGGCATCAATTGATGCTCCTATGAACGTCGAAGAATCTACCACCGGTTCGAAAAAAAACCCTGTTGAGAAGAAACCGGCAAAAAACTCAACAAATATTTTTTTCAATCAGATCATTGTTATTAAATTACATACATCTAAAGTATTTAAGACTAAAGTACTAAAGTATTTAGTCTTTGAGACTAGGGATCACCAATGCGGATTCCAATCCAACCAATCCGCATTGGCGATTAGTCATTAATTTTATAGTACGCCTTAGATATTATTGTCTTCTTCTATGTAATTATTACTAACTTAGTAAAAGGTTGGTTTTAGTGTGAATAAGCCAGCTTCTCTAATTATAAAAGAAAGCATAGTATCTGCTGTTTGAAGATTTCGTTGAACTGACATTTTTTATGTAGGTAATATCAGTTTTAATCATGTTTACATTTGAAGCCATCAACCATTTGATGATTTTGATTGACTCATCTCATCTGGTCTTTTTTCTGTTTTTTTTTTCTGTGCATCTATATTTCAGTTTGTATTTAGTATGAATTATATGGATTTCACGGGATGACCGTAAAAGTAATAAAAAAATGAAGTTGAAAAAATAAAAAATACAATAAGATACTTCATAACAAACTTTTTACAATACAAAACAATAAAAATAAATAATATTTTTGATGAATAATATATTTTTTTTCTTTTTCAGATACGCAAGTGTAGATGACAAATCGAGTAGGTATTAGTGTAGTGTGGTGTGTGACAATGTGCTGCATTTGACAGTGTTTGACAGTGGTTAACAGTGTTTGACAGTGAGACTATGTGTAGTGTGTTTTTTGGGAACAAAGATGTGTGCCACAACGAGGACTTTGGTAGCTGTTTTGTGTGGTAAGTTCATTTCACATTTTGTCGTAACTCAAAATATCTCAATAAAAAAATGGCGTAAAAGCATTATAAAAATGTTCTCCGATTTGAATTGACTTTAAAATTCATTACTTACAAAATATTAAATCAATTAACTCAACAAGATTTTTTCGCCATTCATTTCAATTAAGAGTAATCTTAAACTAAAATTATTTTTCCTTTCTGTAAAAATGAAAACAGTGACATTTTAAAAGCACTCCAATTAATTAACGTTGAAATATATTACAATGGTTTTTAGCCAAAACAGCTTTAGTAAAACTTTTATTTGCCAATAAAAGTAATCAAGTAGAGTACCCGCCATATTTTCTTTTGTTAGGATCGACTGCGTTGAATACCTGGGGTTGTAAAACCAAGGGGAGTTAGTGACGTGCTTATCCTCATATTCATACTCAGTTGCCGTAACTAAATACGTAGAACAGCTCGCTTAGATTTACTCGAAAAGTAAATTTTCTATCATTCTTTATAAAACAAACTTAACCTAACCTAAGCCAATGCATATCGATTAGAATTAAAATCCTGCAAAGTTTACTTCTTAAGTAAGACTAAATCGAATGAAATCAAACGTAGAATTATACCAAATGTTACAGATATGTCAAATGTTATTATACCTATCGAGCCTCAACTTTGTCGGTGACCAACTTATTAAAGGGACGTAGGTTCTTTTTGTGTGTTCTTAAGGCTCAAGTACCTGAAGCCATTTATTTTCAAAACTTGGGGACGGGAATAATAAACAAAAGGATGTCCAGCAGTACGGTACGTCTTTGGGAATAGACCGCTTCCAGCCTTCTCCGTCGCACTCTTTTCTCTGCAATTTCAAATCAGTAAAATCTCAAGCTCTTCCTATCTTGTTTTTGGACTTCCTTACTTTCAAGTTTCATCTCTTAGATACCATAGGGTAACTTAACTTGTTTACTCCATTTGTTTGTTTTGCTTTGAGCTTCTAGATTATCTGCCTGAAATAATTATGCTTCTATAAATTTTAACATCACCCTGCTCGTTGAATTGGAATTGACACAAAGAAACAATATTTCTGTAAACAAATGACGATATGAATATCGTTCCTAAGATTTTAAGCTATTTTCTTAGGTCAATGGTATTTTTGTTATGGGTTGAAGCACGCGAATGCTGTATTACCGTAGTGTGTTGTGTGAAATAGCAACAACATTTGAAATCGTATACCGCACTTATTAGATGTATTACGCAATGTGGAATAGATTATATTTTATTAACTGGCCACAAAGCTAACAACATAAAGAATAAAACCGTGATACTCGTGAGGTACAGATCTGGCTTTAAGGCCATATCTGCAACGGATCGCCGCCTAAATGTAGTGCTCGGTAATGGGTTCATCGTCATCATCATCCCAGCCTATATACGTCCCACTGCAGGGGACAGGCCTCCGCTCAGCATGAGAGGGCTTGGGCCGTAGTTCCCACGCGGATTGGGAGTTTCACACATACCTTTGAATTTCTTCACAGGTGAATGCAGGTTTCCTCACGATGTTTTCCTCCACCGCAAAGCGCATGGCACTTTTAAAATATGGTTCGCACGTTTATTAAAAAAAAACTCAGATGTGCCAGCCTGGGCTCGAACCCATCACTCACTGCTTGCACAAATAAAATACTAATATATTAAGCAACCGTTAATTAGTGTAGAGACATGTCGCTTTGCAGGGTTGTTCGTCATGTCACGTAAATGAAAGTAATAAACTGAAACAAATTACTTCGCTCACCCGCGACCTTACGATAGCTACGTTTATGTATAAAAATGTGTGTTTATGCAGTACCTCTATCACAGCACAACAACAACATTTGGTAGCACAGTGAACGGTTGCGGTACTCTGAAGATGAGCTCTGGTGGTGGTGATAGTTGGGTTTGTGTGTGTTCATACAGTGTGGAGGTGGAGGAACTGCATGAACACGCATTTCTTACATAAACGTAACTATCGTAAGGTCGCGGGTGAGCAAAGTAATTGTTTTCAGTTCATTAATATGGACCTCCGCAAAGTACCGCCTGATATAATAAATTATTTGAATGAAAGTAATTCTTACGGAAATATTGCATAAATTTTGGAATTTCTATTCGATTGCCGAATCTATAGGACCACGCAAGCAAAGTCACGGGTAACCGCTTGCAATAAATAACTCAGAAAGTAACCACAGTTCATCCTCATACCCATACTCGCTCAGCTCCCTTCCCTCCCTTATTTATTAGTAAAGAGGCCAAAGTTTAATTAAAATTAAACAAACGACGACCTCTCAAGTGTCAGTAAAAAGTTTTATATTGTTTTATTCCCGAAGTTAATTGCAATGGTCGTAAGCGACTAGCAGCTGCTTCTAAGTTTCTAGAGTGTTAGTGCCTTTGGGAATGTTGTAATTAAGGTCGTATGTTAACTTACCGTGGAGCGCAGTGACAAGCTTGGACTGACGGTTTTATTTTTTTATAAAAGCGCCTTTAAATTTTTACTTTATATTTTTTTTATTAGCCGTGGTAGCCTACCGGTTTGAGCAATGGCCTCTCAAGCACAGGGTCGTGGGTTCAAATTCCAGCTCGCAGCTCTGAGTTTTTTCGGAATTTATGTGCGAAATTACATTTGAAATTTACCATGAGCTTTACGGTGAAGGAAAACATCGTGAGTAAACCTGCGAAAAAATTCAATGGTGTGTGTTTCGGTCGGTAATATGTTTTTTTTACTTACTGTTTTTTATCTATTTTTTGTAGGGTCGCGAACGAATAAATAAGAACATATGACTTCAGAAAAGTCTATACCTACTCTATCTATTCCCCATAACAGCACTTGTGTCGTAATGTCATTACTACGATACGCTAGCTGCCACAGATTATTAAATGTAGGTTACACTCAGCACTAAAGCCCAGTTCAGACCTGCACGATTTTTCTAAACTCTGCTTAAAACAAACAGCTGAACTCATTCGGTTTTCATTAAAAATATAACTTTCTGAGAAATTTTTTTACTGTCAACATAAGAAAAATGTATTTTTTAATATCGAAAGTCAATTAAAAGCAAAGTTTACGACAGACAATGATATCTGTCAGCTATATGTCAAACATTTTTATATTATTCACTGGCTTGGCTCGTCCGCTCGTTTGTTTTTGCCATAATATTTTCCCATAATTAAAGTTAACTGAAGAAAATATGGATGAAGTAGAAAAAATATTATATGCAACGTTGTATAATTTGGTCTAAACGGCTCGTGCCATCTTCCATTGCGATACTCACATTCGTATGTATCGCAACTTACGTCAGTCGCCTTTTAACACCTCACTTATTTGCATAAAATACTATTTCGAGTTGTTGTAGCCTGCTCATTGCCACTTAAATTTTCATAATATTCTTCGAGCCATATCGCTAATTCTAGCTTTACCAAATAACAAATTGCAATTACGTGGTTCCCGGGTCTAACCAAATAATCTAACGTCAAAGGCCTCTGATGCTAAAACCAATTCCAAAAATCCAAAGGCAATTCATCAACAAACAAATTACTAAAATATAGGGATTCAAACAAGAAATTAATTCAATATTTTGGGCATAAAAGGCTTATCGAAGTTGCGTTGAAGGATGTACTGATAATTTTAGTAGGAGTAGGGGGTAAAAGGAGAACAAAGAGACAGTAGGCTCGCTATACAACCTTGTCACAGAATGCATAGCTACATGTCGTAAAAGCAAAGTGTCGATGTATGAATGGATTTTTGGGATTTGTTAACCTTCTGTGGCCCAGTGTTGTCCTGTGTTTAGGGAATATGCACATCGACGGTGCTGCCAACTGGTGCCATCAATTTGACTGTTTTACCCTCATAAGTTTCTTTTACTGTCCGCATAGTGTCTCTTCTGTCGAATTAGTGCTGCCGCCTATAGTTACTGCACGTTCCCTATAGGACTTATTGTAATGTGACATAGAACTCGCTCATAAGTGACAATAAAGTTTAAAGTTCATTGAACAAAATTTGACTTGGGCGGCAGGAGGGTAATTCAGAAGGGAAAAAGGAATTTTATTAGAATAGCTAGTTATGACATCACTTCTTTGTCAGCTCAATTATCTTTGTTTAAAGTTAGTAGCTGAAAGTCTAATTTTGCAGTTAAGTAGTTGTAATCTGGTTTTCAGGCGTGTGTTTTAGGCTTAGAATTTTTATTGTATGGTGGCATTTACTGTACCACGGTAAATCCGCTGACGAAATTTTCACAACATAGGTTGTATATTTAAGAATGAATTAGACTACTTTTTACTAGAAACAGTAGCGATTTTTCACATTATAGTAATTCGCAAACTTGCTCATAAGTTTATAGGTATCACGCAAGTCGTAACCACCACTGCTTTGTGGATGAAACATCGAGGTAAATATTTCTTGCATGATAAGTCCCATGTATAGTTATAGTTATGTATTATTACATTTTACGACCCAAAACCTACTGTGTGCTTCTCCACTACCAAAAAAGGTCCTCAGCCATCCAATTTTAATTACATCCGTTAATTGGTAGCCCTTTGGTCTAATCAGACGGACATTTATCCTCCGCCATTTGTGTGAGCTCAAAAAAGGTTTTTTTAATAATTGAATTTTGTAATCTGTCATGTAAGTTTTGATGAAGTATCTTTTTGTCAAAGGCTTTTTAAACGTATTTTTTTAAAATACCGCATTAAAGTATAAGTAATTATTTAATTGTGAAGCTGAGTCCTAAATCTAAATTTTAAAGCATACTTAAGTACTGAAAACCTTTTTTTTTAACACTGAAATTCACAAATAAATGTTTTTAAATCCTCCCATATTTTTTAAGATTAAATCGGATTTAGTTTACTCCACGTTTACTCTGTATGCTTAACCAGAATATTAGACAGAATATTTGAGTTCAAGTCAAACTCCGGGCGGCGCAATGGATAATTTTTTGTATTTAAAAATATACTTGTATATTCTGTATAACTAACAATCTGTTGCTTTAAAACAAACAATTAATGTTTAATTCTCATAACAACAAGTTTGTGTTAAAAATAAAATTACAAACTTTTGTCTATTGTACTCTAATAAAGCAAAGTGGATTAGCTCATTGAAATGGCAATGGGCAGGTCATATAGCACGCAGAACAGATGATCGTTGGGGCCCAATAGTTCTCGAATGGAGACCACGGACTGGCAAGCGCAGCGTGGGACGTCACCAACGAGATGGACGGACGATTTCAAGTTGGATGCAAGTTGCTTTAATGATTGGGTATCAATGAGGGGCCTATGTCCAGCAGTGGACGTCTGGCGGCTGAAATTATCATGAAGATGATTCTTTGTTGACTATAATTACACTGTCAGACCCAAAAACATTTTATTTAAAAAAACTTTTTTGTCGTATACGCCACATACATCATACACCGTCACAATCAGCCGTTCGATCATAGAGTACGTTACATTCCAGAGGCGACTATTTATCATGCCTTCACCCTAATTCCTGTATTAATGTTGCTCTCTCTGGCGCAAATACAATGAGTGATCTGTGCCCTTACTACGGGTATGAGTTGGTGAGACAAAATCACAATTATTATATTATATTCTATAAGCATATTGTAAAGGTTTCCTACGACAGAAAGAAAAAGGAATGTTCTTAAGTTAACTATCCAGTCTGTTTTCATACAAAAAACTATGGAAATTAAGACCTAAAGGCACAAGCCACTCAGAAGAGACGAGGGACGGGGTCGCGTCGCAGTCCGCGTCGTTTGTTCGCAGGCCGCGTCTCCGCCCCGTCTCTTCTGTCTGCTTTGGATCGCGACGCTTCCATACATTTAGTATGAAAACTGACGATGACGTGGCTTCTGTGTGGCTTGCGACTTAAGTGTAGAGAGTGTACTTCCTGATATCATAAAATTACATGATATTAAAAGAAAACAAACCAGCCAAGTGCGAGTTGGACTCGCGCACCGAGGGTTCCGTACAAATTCATATGTATCTATGAACATCCAGTCTTAGCAGACCCCTGCTCCTAAGCAAGATGTGCGCAGTGTGGGATCATTGTAGATTGGTTACTGATATAGACAGACAGACGAAAAAATTGTGCTTTTCGCAATTTTTCCTTTATCTGTGCTATAAGACCTTGCTTCGTACCAAATTTCAAGATTCTGAGTTCACGGGAAGTACCCTGTAGGTTTTGATTCCCTTGCGAGTGTCGAAAATTTTCAGCATAAATGGCTGTATCTTTTGATTGCGTTGGCTTAGAAGTTTGATTTTTCACAGCTCCAAGGGACAGTAGATTTGAGTAATTGATATAACTTTCAGCTTGATACCTCATCGCGTTCCTGAGAAAAAGGGTCTTGACAGACGGACGGACGGACAACAAAGTGATCCTATAAGGGTTCCGCTTTTTCCTTTAGAAAGAAAGAAAGAAAGAAGACATTTATTTACTTTTACAAGACACACAAATACAAGAAAGTACACACAAATTCATACAAATAAACAAAGTTCACAAAACAACGAAGTAATAAATACACAGATCTGCATGTGTGTCCATGCAAAAGTGAAACGGTCGCTGACTCAGCATTATGCTGAGGCGTTAGACGCCTGCAGCGCTGATTTTCTGCCAGAACCGTCTGTGACTCACGGAACGATACACAAATATACTACATAAACTACTTAATAAAAAGATAAATTAATAAAATGATAATGAATTAACAAATAATTTAGATTTATTATTGCGTAGCATAATATGTAAATAAATAAATAAATACAATAAAGAAAAAGTAAACTGCGAAAACATAACCCTGTAAAACAACTGGTTGGCATATCAAGTGCTGGTTTTATAGGTAGGATTTTTGGAGCGCTAATAAGTGATCCTTCAGCTTGCGCTTGAAGGTGTACCTACTAGACGCTCCTTGGATAGGGGGAGGAATATCATTCCAGCACTTGGACGCCGCGAACTTAAAACTTCCGCGAAATGCCGCGGTCCGGTGTTTAGGCACAAGAACCATAGCACTCCTGCGCTCACTCTTCGACCAAACAATTTTATTGAAGAGGTACAACGGTGTCCTGTAGCGTCTCACACCGAACAGCAAAGTGGCGAGGTGCATGCGCCTGCGTGCAGGCATGTTCAGCAAGTTAGCGGCGTTCAGGTACGGAGTGATGTGGGACCGGGGAGGGACACGGAAACAAAAACGAGCGCATGCGTTTTGCACTCGCTGTAAAAGCCTCTTGGAACGACCAACAATGCAGCCGTCATAAACAATATCACAATAGTTTAATCTGGACAATATAAGCGATTCACAAAGGTTAACACGCAAATCAACACTAAGGTAATCGCGTATACTGTACAGAACCTTGAGGCGGTAGAAGCAGTTACTCACAACTTTAGAGATGCGAAACCCTAAAAAATATTAGTTCTGTGGTTTTCCTTTTAAAACCTTTTTGTAATAGGTATTGTATGTAAACTCATTATTTTTTTTGTGCAAAAGGCTTTAGAACTCGCATGTTTCTCGCTTGCCCCATAACCTAGAACCATTGGTAAGGCAAGTCTGCCTCTAATTGATGGCATTGCGTTATTTTTCCCGTGGCATTAATTGTTCCGTTTTCCTCGACGTTAATCATCCGTTATAAACGAAATTTGACTTCTGACTCGAGTTTTGGACGAAATAATGCTTTTGAATTTTTTGAACTTTTAGCGCAAAAATACCAAAGATACTGATTGTCTTTGTAAATGAATCAGTTTTATTTTAATTTCGTATAAATTCCTTTGTTCTTAACCATAATTTGAAATTGTGTTTTTCATCTGTTTAAATTATCATGTCTTTGACCAGTATGTGTTGCCAGTAGTGATGACTTATGGCACTGAGACGTGGTTGCTAACGATGGGCCTCATAAGAAAGCTCAAAGTCACTCAGAGGGCGATGGAGAGCCTATGCTCGGAGTTTCTCTGCGGGATCGCATTAGAAATGAAATCCGCGCAAGAACTAAAGTCACCGACATAGCTCGAAGAATCTCCAGACTCAAGTGGCAGTGGGCAGGGCACATCGCTCGTAGAACTGATGGCCGATGGGGCAAAAGGTTCTCGAATGGCGTTCACGAACCGGAAGACCTTCAAGAAGAACTCTCGCTTCAGTTATATTAACTGGAAAGGGAGTTCCGCTTGTAATATAAGTTGTACTTTGTTATGCAATTGGGCCCTGGTTATGGTTGCGGGATCGACAATGACGATGAATTTTGAGGAACCCGCACACACCTGAGAAGAAGTTCAATGTTGCGTGAAGGTCCCTATCCGCATGGGGCCCGCGTGGGAACTACCTAAGCCCTCTTAATCTGAGAGGAAGCCTGTGCCCTGCCGTGGGACGTATAAAGGCTGGGATGATGATTATGATGCTAGACAATGATCTCGCACATGTAATGGCTTGAAATCTCAATATTTGTCAAACAGGCTCACCCATCACTCCATATCGACACCGATAAGCTGCCAAAACCATCGAGACTATAAATCCCGTATCGACATCCCGGATACCCGTTACGCGAACACTTTAACTTTCCCATAATTAGTATATAGGATAGATTAACTTGGAACTGTTAGGTCAGGTAAGTTAGGTAAGTAGGTTAAGGTAGGTCGCGGGTGAGCAAAGTAATTGTTTCAGTCCATTGATATGGCCCTCCGCAAACTAACGCGTGATTAAATAAGTTAGTTATTTATTGAGTCAGTTTGACATTTTTTCACACTGTTTATTTTTTCATTTTTTGTTATTTTTTCACACCGTGAAATTTTAGTGGTTGTTTTCCCGAAACGAGGTGATTTAGTTTCGATTGTACAATCGATTTATAATTACTATTTTGACTAGAGTCAAAAATCCAATTGTGAAAAACGAAAGTCGAAAATGACCGCAAACCAATAGTAATGCTTCGTTGGTACAAGTAGCGTACGATCGTACGATAGGTTAGGTACCAACGAAGCGTTACTATTGGTTTGCGGTCATTTTCGGCTTTCGTTTTTCACAATTGGATTTTTGACTCTAGTCAAAATAGTAACTATAAATCGATTGTACAATCGATACTAAATCACCTCGTTTCGGGAAAACAACCACTAAAATTTCACGGTGTATATGAATCGCCACAGAATTGGGACGCACCAAAAAAAATAACCTATAGTTTTTATATTTTTCTTGGAAAGAATAGGATATTTTAAGATACCATTTTCATCGATTTTGAATTTGGTTCAGTATTTAATTTTTTATAATTTTTTTAAGAAATACGTTGGATGACGTCACAGTGAGAGAGCCACGTTCCATTACTTGGAAAAATTCAAGTCGTACACAACAAAATCTGTGGCACTACTGATTTGTCTTGTCACTGTCAATAATACAAGCACGGCTTAGGGTCCTAAATGAACCATGACAAATAGTTTTATTTATTTCTCTTCTTTTAGCTTCGATTATTCCTGTTTGTTTAATGTTGTGATAGTAAATAGATATTTTTTATTAAAATCTGATATTTAAATTCTTTTATATTTACTTGTAACGTAGTAATTTAATAATTAAATTTGTAAAAATACATTGGAAATACTATATAAAAAAAAAAAAAAAAAACATTTATTTCAGGACGAGGAGTCCCATATACAATGTGTTAGTTACATTCTTAATATCTATGTTAGTAAGAGCATAAAATAAAATATGAATTTAAAATCAAAATTGCAATGAAGTCAAAAATAAATAAATAATTAAAATTCAAAAAATTAGCATTAAAATTTAAATCAAAGGTAAAATTAAAAATCAAAATTTGAATAAAGTTACAATTCACATTTAAAACAACATATAATAAAACAAAATAATTCATAAATAATGTAATAATAATGTAATAATGTAACAATGACAAAATTAATTATTTACTATACATTTCGGACTTTACGATAACATGACAACTGTTTAAAGCCAGGTGCGGTGTAGACCTGCTTTATATCTGCCTTTTTGACGATTCACTGCAGGGGTCAAATGAAGGTCATTACTTAAATTTTCTTTATTTAATTCAGTTTATCATATTTTTGGAATCTGATTTCTGAAAACGCTTCACAATGCCTATTTCTCCAAACAGTTTTCGATTTATTATACATTGTCAAACATTGGGACATCCCATGATGATGATGATGATGAGGTCAAACAACTAGGCCACCAGCTCTTTACCACAATAGGGTATTTGCACGAAATTTAATTTGCCCCCAAAATTTGCAAGGAATCGAGGACGTAACTCGCCCAACTGTCAGACGCAGGGCTCAATAAAATTTCTCATTAAAGTCAATTTCTTGGCTACGGAATACTTCTGGGGTTCCGTAATCTGAATTAAAAGGCTAATCGTTAAAAAGTTGGTATTGATTTTTAATTGGGGCAGTGAGAAAGTTTAAATTAAAAAGATGGTCGGAGGAATTGGTGGGAATGATGATAAAATGGTATTGTGCAAGTTACCTCATGAATTGTGGTTATAGCTGCATAATAATATGTACAGTAGGGTCAACGTCATAAATAAGTGATTACCTTGGTACCTTTTCACTGTAACCTCATGTTTGAAAAGCCATACGAAATTATGTTACGAATGAAAGCGACAAGGTACAAAAGTGATCACTTATTTGTGACATTGATTGTACGTTAAAACTAAAAGTTCTGGTAGAATTTGGGGCCTATGTACATCATTGATCAATACCTCAGTGCCTCGACGTAAATCTTTAACCAGTGAGTGTTGTCACTGATGACATATGAATCCGAGACGGGATGCTTCACTATAGGCCTGATGAGGCTCAGAGTCGCTCAACGAGCTATGGAGAGAGCTATGCTCGGGGTTTATCTGCGGGATCGAATCAGGAATGAGAAGATTCGTAGAAGAACAAGGGTCACCGACATGGCAAAACGGATTAGCTCATTAAAATGGCAATGGGCAGGCCATATAGCATGCAGAACAGAAGCTTAGGGCTGAAAAGTTCTTGAATGGATACAACGGACCGGCAAGCGCAGCGTGGGACGTCCACCAACGAGATGGACGGGCGATTTGGTGAAGGCCACAGGTTCAAGTTAGATGCAAGCCACTTACAACCGTAATGATTGGGTATCAGTGAGGGAGGCTTATGCAGCAGCAAGCCGTACATCATTCCAGCCTATATACGCGCCACTGCAAGGCACAGGCTTCCTCTCAGACTGAGAAGGCTTGGGCATGGTAAATTTCAAATGTAATTTCGCACATGAATTCCGAGAAACTTAGAGGTCACGCCTGGGCTTGAACATACGACCTTCTGGTTGAGAGGCCATAGGTCAAACCACTGCCGCTACTAAATACGGCTTTTTCACTAGGCATTGGTAACATTTTTGTGTAAACCCTTCAATTCTTAAACACGTCTCACTCTTGGCTACCCAAACAATCAATATTGGTGGGATGTCATCGTAATTGACTTACCAAACTCCTGGACAGGCTAAATACTGAAAAACTCCATCCGCAAGGATATTTCCAAGTTCCGAACTTCTTTTTTCCGACTCAAAGACTTCAGGAAAATGAGTGCGAGTATTTTTCTTTGAGTATTTTTACTCGGTGTTTTTACCTAGTATTTTCTTGGAGCTTTAATATTTGAACGCAGGTTTTTGCTCGAAGAAGTTTCGTTTTGTCTAGGGGGTGATTTCAGTTATCTTGACAGTAAGGTGTAAGATAGTATTGTTCTCCTAAATTTCACCAGCTAAATTAATAAAGCTACAGAATCGTCAACAACTTTTTGATTCATCAACATTTTCATTATTTTCAGACGTCCACTGCTGTACATAGGCCTCCTCTAAGGCTCTAGTGTTAAAGTTATCCGCATCCAACGAATTCCAGCAACCTTTACCAGGTCGTCGCTACATCTTGTTGGAGGCCTACCTACACTGCGCCTTCCGGTCCGCGGACGCCACTCGAGAACCTTTTGGCCCCATCGGCCGTCAATTCTACGAGCGATGTGCCCTGCCCACTGCCACTTAAGTCTGGCGATTCTTCGAGCTATGTCCGTGACTTTAGTTCTTGCGCGGATTTCATTATTTCTAATGCTATCCCGCAGAGAAACTCCAAGCATAGCTCTCGCCATCGTCCTCTGAGTGACTTTGAGCTTTCTTATGAGGCCCATCGTTAGCGGCCACGTCTCAGTGCCATAATTCATCACTGGCAACACACACTGGTCAAAGACTTTGGACTTGAGACCCGACCTTACTACACCAAAACCCAGCCAGCAGACAAAAACACAGAAGCCTTGCAGTTCAAATATTAGTAGGATATTCTGAGATCAAAATCAAAGCATTTCTATACAGATATTCCATTCCGCCACCGAATCCGCGATGATGTGTCACGACACGACATATCGACTGAGTTGGAACCGATCCTATTCGTTCCTTGTTTGTCACACGGAGAGCGAGGGTTCCGTAGAATTTGATAGTCGGGTGGGGCCGCGAAGCGTGTCAACCGCGTTTCCCGTGCGTTACCAAAATAGACTAATAAATAGTACGTCCGTCAACTAAAAAATCTCAGTGACCACCACCACGCGCGATGTGGTGTGCGGTCGCAGAATTGCAATTAAATATAAAATATAAATATTAGGCGACAATCTTACACAAATCGACCTAGTAGTCCCAAACTAAGCAAAGCTTGTACTATGGGTACTAGACGACGATAAATATACTTATATAGATAAATAAATACTTAAATACATAGAAAACATCCATAACTCAGGAACAAATATTCGTGCTCATCACACAAATAAATGCCCTTACCGGGATTCGAACCCAGGACCTCTTGCTTCGTAGGCAGGGTCACTACCAACTAAGCTAAAGCGGTCGTTTGGTTTTAGTTTATGGACATTATCCTTAGATTTTGGTAACACATGGGATACGGCGGTTGAAACGCCTCGCGGCCTCACCCAGTTAAGATAACTCCAATAATGAAAACGACGAAACGTAAACTATACCTTGACAAGCTCGTGCGCGGCGCTCGGCGGAACCCTGTCGCAGGGAGCCTCTGCTGTCCTTAACAAGATTGTTTTTAAGAGGGTACGATGGCTGGGAGAATTTTGAGAAATAGGTATTTTAATGAAATGTCGCTGTCTCGTCCGAACCCCTCCGTGTCAGTACAGCGAGAGCGGGACAACTGCACCTCAGACCGTTAATAGGCGCGTAAAATTGGTCAAAACAGCATTTCGTAATCCCCTGTTTTCTTCTCGAAAACTGGGCCAATAAATTTATTTTTTTCATAAATAATTAGAGGACAGATTTAGCTATGCCCCTATGTTTTCCTTTTTTTGTTTATAGGAGGGATTCTTTTCTGACGAGTGTCTGAAAATGACGTTGAAATTGGGCAATTTTTTCGGTTTTTGAAAGCTCATATTTCTTATGTTAATTGAAATATGGAAAAAAACGAAACATAGGGGCATAGCTGTGGTAGATACAGATTACACAGTAAAAAAAATTTGGCTCTAAAGCCATTATCCAGGGAGGAAACAGGGGATTACGTTTGTATGGAGAAATGGTGCGCATCGTACCCTCTTAATAAGGCTTGATTTCCTCCTACGCTGACATCGGTCGCTGACGTCGGTCGCGCGTCGAATATACACAATACTCTATGGGCCACCGCACAGCGACGCTGACGTCCGCGGCAGATTTATTGCTACGCGCCGCTGATGGCGCGCGTCGGTCTCGCTCGTCAGCGCGCGCGCGTCGGTGCGCTGACGCGCTATACACCAATGTCGCGCGCTCAGTACGAAGCTGACCGACATCGGTCGCTGACGTCGGTCGAGCGTACGAATAAACACAATACTCTATGGGCCACCGCACAGCGACGCTGATGGCCGCGCATTTGTCATACGCGACCGACGGTACGCTCGACCGACGTCAGCGACCGACGTCAGCGTAGAAGGACATCAAGCCTAAGCAGGGGGGGCACACTTACATATATCACACTTTTCATGCGACTACAGCGATCTCTGGTTGTTTGTTAAAGAACTAAATTAGCGGCCATCTTGGTTGACTTGTCAAACTTGTCAGTTGTCATTCATCGGCCATGGCCATGGCGTACCAAATTGTACGGTCAAGGACTTTAATTGATAGGCCACTTGCCAATGTTCGTATTTTAGCCGTATAGTGCAAATCGGGTTTAGCCGCTTATACTTCGTATATGCTGATTTGAATTAGACGGCTAAAATACGAATAGTGGCAATTAGCCTATCAATTAAAATTACGCGTAATTATAGCTGTACATCACTACCAACATATACATATAGATAGGTATACATCTATAGATACGTCACATTAGTTCTTCACCAGGGCGTAGGGCAGCAGCACCTTCCATACATGCAAATTTGACCATAGAGTTGCCACTCTTGTTCATATAATATTACAATACTCTTTGAGCCTAAGTGCGGCGAACGCTGACTGCGACAGGGTTCCGCGGAGGGCCGCGCACGAGCTTGTCGGATATAATACATGATTGTTGTTGTAAATAAATGTATTTTCTTTATTTTTTTCTTTCTCTTTCTGTCTTTGATATGCTATAAAATAGCAACGCCTTTGACGTTGTGAATTTTGAGGAGATTTTTTTTTAATGAGAAAATATTGAGGTTTTTTTCTTATTAAAAATCACGAGGACTATTGATTTTCTTAAAGAAAAACATTGTCATAGTTTTGAGTTGGTTTTGTAACTTTTTTTCATGTTGTTCAAATTCATCCCGAAACGGCAACAAAAAAAAATTAGACTTTTTTAATCATCAAAATCAATTACGCTCTCGATTCTGAGTAAGAAAATTCCAAATTTCCTCATTCAGACAAAGTAAATATCGCGTCGGTTGATTCCACTTACGTCAGCTGCCACAGAAACATAGGTAGGTTTAGGTTACGCCAAGTTTTCATCGGCCCGAAGGGCCAAAAGCACACAGAAGAAGCGACACTGTTTCTGAGTCAATTTCAATTGGGGAAAATGACATTGGAATCCAACTAGGTCAATAGTTAATTAAACAAGTTAGCTATGAAGTATCTTTTTTTTTTTTTGTACTTATTTTTTCAACTTCATTTTTTTTTTTTTTTTTTTTTATTACTTTTACGGTCATCCCGTGAAATCATACATTTCGTACTAAATACAAACTGAAATATAGATGCACAGAAAAAACCCCAGAAAAAAGACCAATGCTGGGAAAAAAAAAAAAAAAAAAAAAAAAAAAAAAAAAAATGAAGTTGAAAAAATAAGTACAAAAAAAAAGATACTTCATAGCTAACTTGTTTAAAGTTGCACAGTAGCGCCATCTCTTGTCCAGGTGAGCGGTTAGTTCCGAAGGAGTGTTAAAATCTCTCGATGAGGGTGTAACATAGATGTGCGTTTGTCACTGCATAAGGTGATGATTTAGCAGATTGAAATGTATGATGTATAGGAAAGATTCGTGTCTAATCTCTAGACCAGTGGTGGTGTAGGGGTATGGCACGCGGCACGGAATGCTGAGGACCTGGGTTCGATTCCCAGCATTGGTCTTTTTTCTGGGGTTTTTTCTGTGCATCTATATTTCAGTTTGTATTTAGTACGAAATGAATGAATAGTTAATTAGACGAGCTGCTACTTAAAAAATCGTGTAAGTAGACCATTTGTTTTTAGGCGAGTTGTTAATGTAGACGAGCTGCGATTTAGACAACCTGCGTTTTAGACGAGTTGCCCCATAGGCGAGTTGCTAATTAGACCCCGTGCTACTAATTTAACTTGTAAAAAAAGTAACTTAATAATGTTTTTGATACTGCCGTTGAAACCTCAAATAGTATGTCTCTTCGTCAAAAAAACCTGTGCCTACGGACCCCTAGTCACGCGTAAACCTGTCCGTACCCATTTACGATCCCTCGGGGAGTGATTTGCCGTCTCCCTCCCTCCACTGATTTAAAACACATTCCCTTACGAGTATTGACTTTGTTTTATTGCTTCATCGCAATCGTTGAAATGAAAGGACAATGCGGACAGATTGAAATATAATCATCATCATCATCATCACATTTTTTTAAACACAAAAGCGTCGGACGTTATTCTAACCCTCATCTCTTTACTATCCGCGCCTAGTAATATTACGTCCCACTGCAGGACACAGGTCTCCTTTCAGAATTAGAGTGCTTAACTGTAGTTCTCACGCGGCCCCAGTGCAGGTTATAAACTTAACACACCATTGAATTTCTTCGCAGGTGGATGCACCTTACGATCGTTTCATTCACCGTAAAGCTCATGGTAATTTTCAAATGTAATTTCGCACTTAAATTCCGAAAGATTCAGTGGTTTGACAACCTACGACCCTCTGCTTGAGAGGCGTAGTATCAAACCACTTGGCTATTACGGTTACCGTACCCAGAATACTAAATCAATTGCGGTATGGTACAGTCGTGGTAGCCTCGTAGTTTAACCTAAAAGCAGAGGATCGAGTCCGGGCTCGTACCTTTGTTTTTAGAAATTTATGTGCGATACATATCATTTTACCATGAGCTTTACGGTAAAGGAAAAAAAAAGGAAAAAAGGAATCCTGCACATACTTACCAGCACAAAAATTCTATGGTGTATGTGAAGTGGGAACTGTGGCCTGAGGCCTGAACCCTGTATTGGTAGGGTCAACGTCAAAAATAAGTTGTCACTTTTGTACCTTGTCACTTTAACGTCATGTTTGAAAAGCCATACGAAATTATGTAACGACTGCAAGCGACAAAGTACAAAAGTAATCACTTATTTATAACGTTGACTGTACGTATAGTATAGGCTAGGATAATGATTAAACTAACTTAGAACTAAAAGGGCTTAAGTGCTTTAGGCTTTCACTTATTCGATTAACTCCATGTATAAAGCTCCCACGTATAAACAAAACAATTTAATTTCAATTCGATCCCACACAAAAGTGTATTCCAAAACAGGAATACCAACATAACAACTTAACGATTGACACAAAAAGCCACTGGCCGGTGATAAAATTCAAATACCCTTCTAACGTTCCAAATTCAAAAGTAATAATCCTGCGCCCCGTTTTTTATAACTTGTCTTGCGCGTTTCAAAGTGGACTTTATTTAGTCAAATTTAGGGTTGGGTTTGGGTAAAGGGTGCTTGTGTGCGTGTGAATTCTTCTATGTAATAATTATTGTCAAGGAGATAATAGTTGTACAGTCAGGTGTGTTTTATTCGGTACTCTCGTCTCATTATGCATATATTTTTGATCAACATAAAAATATAATTTTTGAAAAAAAGGGATTATTTTTTTCGTTATCTGTAACTGTGTTTGTACAAGTATACAATGTCACTTGGTCTATTTACTACTTCTGGCAGGCTCTATTGTATACTGGCTGACATAAAACTCAATGATAACCTCAGTGCCTCAGTTACAAAATAATGCTCAGTTACCAAGCAAGAAGCCAAGTCATAGGTACCAGTTCATAACAACATAGCTCGAAGAATCGCCAGACTTAAGTAGCAGTGGGCAGGGCACATTGCTCGTAGGACTTTTGGCCGATGGGTCGAAAAGGTTCTCGAGTGGCGTCCACGGACTGAAAGACGCAGTGTAGGTAGGCCACCAACAAGATAGAGCGCCGACCTGGTTAAGGTTGCAGGATCGCGTTGGATGCGGATGGCGCGGGACCGATCTGCATGGCGAGCCTTGGGGGAGGCCTATGCTCAGCAGTTGACGTCTTTCGGCTGAAATTATGATGATGATGATATTATTTCATAATGCAGTATTTCTCACATTTGAATTAAGAATATAACATCCGTTGGACTGTACTTATTGACTGCAACTGTGTGTGTATTCTGGTTCCTAATTACCGGTTTCTAGTTACTATCTTTGGTTTCTTGGGTTCCGTATCAAAGAGGACCCTTAAGTTTACCGTCTATTTGTGTCACATGGCTTTATCTTTTGGACCTTCACTATAGACAATTAAAAATTTTAGAGTGCTAGCTTTTGGCCGTGACTTTGTCCGTGCAGAATTCAAATATGTGGTAAAACTTCTGCATTTCTTTCATTTAATACAGCAAAAATCCGTCAAAGCCACAACCATAAATCCATCATCATCATCATCATTGCTATCAGTTAGTGAATATGCCTATAGAAATATAAATTAAAATATAAATCCCGTGTATTCCTTATCTCGTGTCAACAAATCCACCCTTATTCCTGGTCTAATTCACGAAGAAAACCACTATGTAAAGTGTCCGCCGTCTTCTTCGTTGATCAGTCAATCAGTCAGTGAGTCATTCGGTTATTCAGTCAATTAATTCAAGTTTAGGGTGAAAGAGCATTTACTAGACAAGCGTGCTCCATCGTAGGCCTCATTTTCGCTTTCCATCAGGCGTGAGCTTTCTTATGAGCCACATCTCAGTGCCACAAGTCATCACTCGCAACACACACTGATCAAAGACTTTTGAATTAAGACATTGCGGTAAGATGGAGCGATTACCTGGTTAAGGTTGCGGGAACGCGTTCGATGCGGATGGCACGGGACCGATTTGCTTGGGGAGCCTTGGAGGAAGTCTATGTTCAGCAGTGGACGTCGGTCGGCTGAAATTAGTAGTGTACGGAACCCTTCGTATACGAGTCTGACTCGCTCTTGCTTTTTGTTTTTTTCTCTAGAGCTGTACCAATTAACTGGGTACCGGTTCTAGAGAAGGAAGTCGTCCGGTTATTTTTAAATATTTTTTACCTCACTAGTGTTGTTACTATACTTGTCGGTTCTTGGAGGCGCGTGAGAAAAACAAGTATCATATAAAATTAATTACAATAATAAATATAACAGTATGTGTATCCTGCTGATATTATAAGTGCGAGTGTGTGTGTCGCCGTGAAAAAAGGCGTTGTGGCCTAGTGGTTTGACCTATGGTCTCTCTGGTCGTGGTTTCAAATCCCGGCTCGCACCTCAGAGTTTTTCGGAATTTATGTGCGAAATTACATTTTGTAACTTACCATGAGCTTTACGGTGAAGGAAAACATAGTGAGGAAACCTGCATACACCTGAGAAGAAATTCAATGGTGTATGTGAAGTTCCCAGCCCAACTACAACAACAACTACAACTACAACTGCAGCCCAAGCCCTCTCATTCTGAGAGGAGGTCTGTGCCCTGCAGTGGGACGTATATAGGCTGGGATGAGTGTGTGTGTGTGTGTGTGTTTGTTAATTTTCCACGCTAAAACATGTGGACGGAGTTGGATGATGTACCAACTAATTTGATTCCTAAGCCACTATAGAACCTTGTCGCATTAACTACTAGATAACAAATCAGTTATGAGAGGAGGCTGATGATCTAATCCAATTCTGACGCATCTCACCAGCGCTAAAATAATCCCGTTTAAAGCAACATGAACAAGTTGCGAACTCTTAAAACATGTCTGTTGCTCGCGACAAAAAAACGTCTAAGGACGTCCTCGAGTCGAGTCTGTTAGGCGTCAAGCTCCATTGCGGGTAATACGAGGCTGCATCGTGGGGTGAATGACCCGTAGCATAGGCCGATATATGAAGGTTTTTGTTTTTATTCTCAAAGGTTTAACGTGGTATTTTTTTTGTTTAAAACTATAAAACTAAATTAAAACAGTCATACACATATAGGTAACTACATTATGGTACCGCGAAGATTGATACTGATTGTTCTTTAATATTATATTTATATTAATACTTTTTTTTGTTCTATCATCAATAGTTTTCGCAGTGCATTCGATAAAATATATTTTTTTATACCTTGGGGCGCATTATTGAAGTTTTATTTAGGATCCCTAATTTTTTGTAGTAAAAAAAGTATAGCCTATATATTGTGTTAATAAAGGATAATGTACCATTCTAATAGTGAAAGAATTTTGAAATCGGTCTGATAGGTTTTGAGTTTATTCGTTACAAATATATACGCAAATAAAAGTACAAATCTTTCCTCTTTATAGCTAATATTAGTGTAGAAGTGTAGATTAGCTTTTGCATTATCATCTAAGCGATAAAATTAATGTTAATCCCACTACTAGAAAGTTTGAGTTTAATTTCCAAGATTTGATTAGCGATAGACAGACACCGAGATTGGAATTAACTTACATTTTTTCATCAATACGACCGAGCCCATTTTACCCTCAAATTAACATCCACCCTCGTTTGCGGCTCGGGCATACACGTCTAGAATAGAACAACGCGTTCTACGAACTTGTTTTACAGTATTTTGTTTCTTTCCAGTGGTATCGTGCGCTGCCTTCCAGCAGCAGTACTTCAGGGTGGTCCCGCGCAGCCTGCGCGTGCGCGAGGGTGAGGAGGCTGTTCTGGAATGTTCCGTGGCCAACCTGGCCGGCCAGGTGCAGTGGGCCAAGGATGGCTTCGCTTTAGGTGAGTGAAAATTAAGGCCCTACCGAGCTTCTTGCGCTAATCAGTTTTAGGTATTCTATGCACTCGTGAGAGCGGCTGGAATCGAAGCCGTGCCTAACCGCAAGCGACACAAGTCCCCGACCGATGGCCGAAAGGAGAACTAACGCAACTAACTATATAGACAAGGAGGAAGCACGACGGCTCAAGATAGGTTGGTCAGACCACGCGTGTATTTAGGTATTAACCTCCCTCACTTCCTCACCCGCGACCTTCCATTTAGGTATTTCCATCGCATTAGTAAAAAAATACATATTTAAAAAATGTAGCAGCACTAGGCGCTAGAAAACATCTTGTTTTATTAACATTCAAAAAGTCTTGACCTGCCGTGCAGTATTTACGCCGTACTTACTTACTTACTACACTGGCTCAGCGACCCAAAGAGGATCTTGGCCTCCGACACCAGAGAGCGCCACTCTTCCCTATTTTGCACCACCTCGCGCCAATTGGCTGCGCCGAGGGCGGTTGCGTCTTTCTGCACTTCGTCCAACCAGCGGTATCTAGGGCGACCCACCGGACGTTTTCAGCTTGATCGCCCCATATACGCTCTCTTCACTGCCCGATCCTCTCCCATCCTCTCTAGGTGTAATTTACCCCGTACTAAGGATTTATTTTATTTTTTAGAGAAGACTTTGGATTTCTTTCTATGGAGCAAACTACAAGTAATCGTGTTTCAAAAAACACTGGTCACTAGAATGAATACTCAAATATATTACGCATGAATTTCAGAACTAAAGCTTTGCTAGTAATGATGCAGCAAGGGATTAAATAAATGCAATAAATGCGCCAAAAGCTCGGTAGGGCTTTAAATAAAATACATACTTACGATACGCTACGGCATAATAATATGGTATGTACAACTCTACCCAATTCTACACTGTTAAAGACAAAATAAAAATATGATTCCAATATTAATAAAATTTTAACGATCAAAGCGCATGTATCGTGACTTTTAATTATAAATTATCATATTTTAATGGAACTTTGTAAGCATTCGCATTCATTGGCTATTTTAATGTGATTTATGATCTTATATTAATTATTCTACTCTTATTTGCTACCTCAAAATGAATAAAATTAATATTGTTACACACCTACACACGACTACGGCAAAGCCAAAAGGAAAGTGTAATGAAATGGTTTTAACAGTCTATGTACTATGCTTTACTACATCTTCGGATTACTACGTTACATCGCTCAAAACAGGCCTACTCACAGAGTGAAAGAACTTGCTCGCTAGCGCTTGCTCGTTTGCCTCCCTCTCAAAAAAAAAGCTAACGTGCAATTTGCATGCAGTTTTCCTGACTGCAATGCAAAATGTATAGGCAGTCAGAAGTCAGCAGTATCGTTGCAGTTGGATTGGAATGCAGTCCGTCTGAATCACCCCCAAAGAGTATTAATACTCTTAATATTACAATTGTAATATTATATGAACAAGAGTGGCAACTCTATGGTCAAATATGCATGTATGGAAGGTGCTTCCGCCCTACGGCTGGCTACTCAAGAACTAATGTGACGTATCTATAGATGTATACCTATCTATATGTATATGTTGGTAGTGATGTACAGCTATAGATACGCGTAATTTTAATTGGTAGGCTAATTGCCACTATTCGTATTTTAGCCGTCTAATTCAAATCAGCATATGCGAAGTATAAGCGGCTAAACCCGATTTGCATTATACGGCTAAAATACGAACATTGGCAAGTGGCCTATCAATTAAAGTCCTTGACCGTACAATTTGGTACACCATGGCCATGGCCGATGAATGACAACTGACAAGTTTGAAAAGTCAACCAAGATGGCCGCTAATTTAGTTCTTCGTCCAAACACCTAACAGCAAAGGTCGCTGTAGTCGCATGAAAAGTGTGATAATATACAGGGTTATTTGTAATTCACTAGCATCCTTTTAACCCTAAACTCCTACGACTTAAACAAATGTTTTTTGTTTTACGGCTTTTGTCATAACTTAATATTTTTGGTGTAATAACGTTTTGAAAATTTGAGATTACCTCTTATTTTTACGATACTCTGTGTATTTGTATGGGGAAAAAAGTGCTTCATTTTAAAAAGTCGTAAAACAAAAAACATTTGTTTGAGTGATAGGAATTCAGGGTTAAGAAGATGTCAGTGAATTGCAAATAACCCTGTATGTAAGTGTGCCCCCCCTGATCACCCCTTAGTGGGAAAATTTGACTAGCTAGTAGAACTTCTCCTAAATTTGTTTTTTTTTCCAGGCTTTTCCTCCGTCATACCCGGCTACCCTCGGTACACGATGTTCGGAGACCGACGCTACGGCGTTTACAACCTTCGGATAGTGAACTCGACGCTGGAAGACGAAGCGGAATACCAGTGCCAAGTCGGTCCCGCGCAGATGCATAAAGTCATAAGAGCCAACGCGTCGCTTGCTGTCATAGGTGAGTATTATGTTCTAAGTTAGTTATAGGTAATTTAGCTATTAGAAAAAAGATGGCGCCACTAAACAACAAATCTGAATAAAAAATCTTCTATTTTTTTCTAGCTTTTATTTAACTGTTTGGGTCAAATCTTTGACGTCGAATTTAACTCACTTTCCAGTGATCACATGAACTTGTATTTTAGTATATTTATGTAGGTTGTATGACAATGTAAATGCAGTCGGCAAAAAGTTATTGGAAGATAGGGGATACACAGGAAAAAAAATTGCCAAGAAAAGATACAAATAAAAATATAAATTGGGCCCACTCAGTATAATGCTGCAACTTAAACAAACTAAACTTAAAAAAAAACTAAACACTGACATACACTGAGACGACACGAAAGCTAGCAGAAAGTGGGCAGTGATGATGATGATGACCTTTCTCAATAGAAGCACACCTCAAACCCCATGGTGCCTCAAAGTACCAAAAACATACAAGGATTCAAAATGTAATGTAAAATTTGATCCGACCGCAGGCAATTTCTCGTGTCATCTATACATATAATAAATCTGTAACAAGTCGGTGTCTGTACATTGAAGATATTTGAGAAAAACTGTCACTAGGGCTATTTATTAGCGCAATAGAACCCGAAACAATGATTTTTAGAATTATTGTCTGTTTGTCTGTTTGTCTGTTTGTCTGTTTGTCTGTGCGTTTGTGCGCGCTAATCTCAGAAACGGCTTAACCTAGAAGGATGCGGTTTTCACTGATATGTTGGTATTTTCTTGAATTAACATTTAGTGTTTGTTTCATTTGAATCGGTTCACAAATAAGAAAGATACGTCTATTTTAAGAATTTATCGAACAGGTTTTTTTGTTTGAACGCGCTAATCTCAGGAACTACTGCTCCGATTTGAAAAATTCTTTCAGTGTTAGATAGCACATTTATCGAGGAAGGCTATAGGCTACATAATCATCACGCTAACACCAAAAGGAGCGGAGCGGAGCGGAAGAATGTTTCAAAATCGGGGGTTTTTGAAGTAAAACTTCTATAGGCACGCTTGACTTGGGAGTACGGTGGTGAATGTGAACGCGGGTCTGCGGGGAAGTTCGGTGGGGGGGTGGGGTTAGGGGGGTTTGCGTGGGCGGGTAATTTTTTTTATATCGAGGAACTAAGGAGAGCCATAATTGATGAAAAAGCAAATTTGATAAAAAAATAAGCTGCCCAAATTACTAATTCCACGCGGACGGAGTCGCGGGCAAAAGCTAGTAACTACATATATTTGAGGGAGCATTTTCCCCAACTATATGTTATTAGGGAATTTACGGCCCTCAGCCGACTTCCGGTGCGCTTGAGACGAACGTAATAATATTTTTCTCAAACATGCTATGAAATATTGACGTTATGTTCCTTATAATACGCCACGAACTGTCACAATGCAGGTGCGGCTAGACGAGAGGTCAATAATGGAATTTCATACAACATTGCTGGCCAAGGCCAGCAAAGTGATCGTCTATTGTTTCATACCATGACGTTTGTAGGTCTATGGCATCATAGCATTTAGCCATTAAAAAAAAAACTATAAGCAATATTTGCGTTTTGGTTCATTATGACTTTCTGCTACTACGCTTATTTAAGGTAAGGTAAGATGGTGATGGTGATGGTGATGATGGTAATGGTGGTGGTGATGATGATGATGATGGTGATGATGATGTTGATGGTGGTGATGATGGTGATGATGACGACGACGACGATGGTGATGGTGATGGTGATGATGATGATGATGATGATGATGATGATGATGATGCATGTTTGAGAAAAACTCTATACAAGCCTTGGCCACGAACAGAGATTGCCGGCCTCGTATCCCTAGATGGCCTCGTTAACACTCGGCCATCTATAACTACTCGGCCGGCAATCCCCTATTTCGCGGCCGCTGCAGTAATGTACTATTTGTGAATGCCGTAAAATATACGCAGAGATATGGGGAGCGGGAGGGACAGCCTACTTATTTACTCGGAGTTACAGCTTCAAAAAAAAAATAGAATGTGCAGTCTAGCAATTTGATTCCTATGCCACCATAATAATACAGGCAGACATTTAAATCGGCCAGTATGGGAAAGTCTGAAACTACAAGACATACGAAGATCTGTTCTTAGGAACCATGTCATCGATTTCAGTGAAAAGAAAAACTGCATTCATATATTTAAAAAAAAACTAGTTCTCAGTTCGGGAATCGAACCCGGAAATTTTGAAAAAATATGTACATTATTTCTATTCAGATATCGATTGTGTAGGTCTTAAGCAGTAAATGTTACTGTGAAGCATGATATCTAAAACTAAAATGAATAAAATGCATTGTTTTTCATATCCTTTATTTTAATTTAGTAGGTGTTCGAAATGACAAGTATTTTTTTTTTTTTTTAATTTTGTAGGTGTTCGAAATGACAACTATTTTTTTTTTTGCAAAAAAAAATTTTTTTTCAAATCTATGAATGCAGTTTTTTTATCACTAAAATCAATGACATGATTCCTAAGAACAGATCTTTGTATGTCTTATGGTTTCAGACTTTCCCATACTTACCGATTTAAATGAGACACTCTGTATAACCTTGTCACATTTTAATCATCATCCCAGCCATATACGTCCCACTGCAGGGCACAGGCCTTTCAGGATTCAATGGTGTGTGTGAAGTTCCCAATCCGCACTGGGCCCGCGTGAGAACTACGGCCCAAGCCCTCTCATTCTGAGAGGAGGCCTGCACCCTGCAGTGGGACGTATATAGGCTGAGATGATGATGATGATGAGATACATGCAGATTTTTATGTTTAGACCTCGCCTTCCAAAGAAAAAATTGATAGCGGTTCACATAACAGATGAAAAGGCTCTTCATATCTGCCCGTTTGAATGTTGACACAGTATAATTAAAGTACAGTAACCGGGTAAGCACGGGGAAGTGAGTAATATGGGTAGCTTGGGTAGCTCCCAAGGATAGTGGCGCGTAATGGCATTGAGTTATTCACTGCGTTAGGAAGAGACGCGGTGGCCTAGTGGTTTGGGGTGCCGCTTATTATGAAGAAGGTCGAGCGTTCGAACCAGTAACTTTGGGTAGATCGGAATTTGTAATTTATTACAAATTTCTCGAGCATTTCTGTAATTTTTCATTTATTAGTCGTGGTGGCCTGTCATTTGACCTATGGCCTCTTAAGTAAGAGGGTAGTGGGTTCAAACCCGAGCTTTACAGTGAGAAAACATCGCGAGGAAGAAATTCAATGGTGTGTGTAAAGTTCCAATGCGCGCTGCGCCCGTGTGGTAACAATAGCCCGAGCCCTCTCATTCTGAGGGGAGGCCTGTTTCCTGCAATTGAAGCGTACATAGGCTGGGATGATGATGATGATGATAGGATAGTTTTTATCCAAAATGGCGTAGTTCCCGCGGGATAGCGATATACGTATTCTTTGCAAACCGAGTCGTGGGCCACAGCTATTTTTGAAGTGTAACTTCTAATGCGACGTCCAACAAGGTCGCGTTAAGCGTTTAACGCTACCATGGAGGGGGTATGAAAGCATTAG
Source organism: Archips crataeganus (assembly GCA_947859365.1). Lineage (NCBI taxonomy): Eukaryota > Metazoa > Arthropoda > Insecta > Lepidoptera > Tortricidae > Archips > Archips crataeganus. Next base: position 612,479 of record OX402071.1, on the reverse strand, counting down.
TATACACCGTGAAATTTTAGTGGTTGTTTTCCCGAAACGAGGTGATTAAGTTTCGATTGTACAATCGATTTATAATTACTATTTTGACTAGAGTCAAAAATCCAATTGTGAAAAACGAAAGTCGAAAATGACCGCAAACCAATAGTAACGCTTCGTTGGTACAAGTAGCGTAAGATCTTACGATAGGTTAGGTACCAACGAAGCGTTACTATTGGTTTGCGGTCATTTTCGACTTTCGTTTTTCACAATTGGATTGACCTCTATTGGACTCTATTGGACTCTAGTCAAAATAGTAATTATAAATCGATTGTACAAACGATACTAAACCACCTCGTTTCGGGAAACAACCACTAAAATTTCACGGTGTATGTACTGCCGAAGCAAGTAATATCGCATTGTATATAACCTACTAACGGATGTTAAAAACTTCAATAGTGCGATGCAGAACTCATACTGTCTGTGCAAATGTATGAGACTTGACAAAAGCGCCATCTAGTGAGTAATTTAAACACATAGATGCATGTAAATTTAGTTCTTTAAGTTATTGCAATAAGGTTCATATTGATGTATAAGTGCCTTTTTCTTTTTCATTTCCACATTACGAAGTTTCACTTCTTCCGCGCGGAGGAACTGCACGCACGATTTTTTTTATAAAAAAAAGTCTGAATGGTTTCTGTGTCGCCACGAAAACTGAGTCTTGTTATCCTAAGTGGGTGTTACGCCAGCATAATTAGCTTCCACCGTATACTGGCTGGCCAATCACTTTGAGCTAAATGGCAAGCTTTGAAAGCTTGAACAACGTTGAGCTCGGCCTTTGCAACCTGCAAACGTCGTTAATACAAAGTGCTACGTGGGTCAATCAACTATTTTTTCTAAATTTCTATTTAGTCCTTTACAAGTAACTCTGTAACCTCTGGTTAGTGAAACCATGACTTTGTAGTAATTAGATAAACTGTTTATCCTAGTGCGTATGTGAAAACCAAAAATTAACAAGTATTTCTATGAAAAAATCCGGTCACCCAGGGGACATACCACTATTTTCATACAAATTTCGGGGACATCATTGTCCCCTGGGTCACCCACGAAATAGAAGTTAAACAAAATAAAATAAATATGGCAATTATACCATTATTGACTACAAAAATCTAGGGTTTTGAAAAGTATACTTTAAATAAGGAAAAGTAATCAGTTTTTTAATTATTTCGGTTTTCATAGAAAGTAGCAGAAAATCGTTGACAAAAAAAAGTTGATTGACATACGTGTATGTTGTGTGTGCGAAGATGCCTTTTTGGGAATTCCCGCAGTATTTTTTAATGATGCTGGAATTCTAATTAAAATGCCTGATCTGATGGTTAAAGCGAGCAAGGATTCAAGTAAAATATGTTTAAAATTTGGGTTGGGCCGTAGTTCCCACGCGGGCCCAGTGCGGATTGGGAACTTCACACTCCCATTTAACTCACGATGTTTTCCTTTACATATTGCGCGAGTATTCACTGCGGGTTACCTTAGCTCTCAAAAAAAAGTTAAACAGAAAACTCGTTTTACAAAAAAAAAGTTGTTTTTTTTTGTACGGCTTGTTGAGAAATGTTTTAACGCTTTTTGAAGGCTTCATCCAACAGCGGCCCTTTTAAAAGTTCTTTGTTGGAGTTTGGTCTAGATTCTTAAACGCAAACAAGGCAATCTTGGCGCTTGTGGAAATGTTTTTCGATTGTTAGGGTTCAGTGGCCAAAAGTGAGGGGATAGCACACAAAAGATAAATCTCTAATACACGTTTGCGCCAATCAGGGCGTTTCCGCTAGCTTTTCCCAGTTGTAGAGGTCAATTTTAAAGGCGGCCATATCTCGCTTACCCGCTTGCTCGTTTGCTTCCTTCTCATAATAAAAAAACCGGCCAAGTACGCGCACTAAGGGTTCCGTACCATTATCTATAATATAACTGCAAAATAATGACGTTTGTTGTATGGGAGCCCCCTGAAAATTGAATTGAAGTGAATTTTTTAGTATTTGTTCTAATAGCGGCAACAGAAATACATTATCTGTGAAAATTTCAGCTATCTAGCTATCATGGTTCATGAGATGCAGCCTGGTGACAGATGGACAGACGGACGGAGGGACAGGGGAGTCTAGTAATAGGTTCCCGTTTTTACTCTTTGGTTACGGAACTCTAATAAAAAATACTGTCGACATTTTAGGCAAATAACAAATTGACATTAGAAAACATACAGACAAATTCATAGAAGAAGCAAGCGCGTCACAAAAAGACCTGTCAATTTCGTTTTACCCGTTATAATCAGAAAAGGATAGTTTTTATAAAGGGTTGAACCCTACAGGGTCAGGTTTTATAGCAGTTCAGGGGTTAAAGATGATAGCGTAGTGAAGTACCCTTTTTTATTAGAAGGGATTTTATCGATTTCTTGTTAAAAGTTTACGCTGTAGTTTTCTTTGTCTATGTAATAAAATTGGGGATGGAATTTAGTTTTGGTGTTTGTTTGGGATCTGTTAAGATATTTCGTTAGCGATTTTGATGTTTAGGAACTTTATTTTTTTTACTTTAAGAAGTAGCGTGAGACTCACTCATAGCGCAATAAATAATACGCATAACTCACATTTTTAAGCGAGTACTTTATTTAGATTGACATCATCATCATCATCATTGCAGCCGAAAGACATCCACTGATAAGCATAGGCCGCCCCCAAGGCATGCCAAACAGAACGGTCCTGCGCCATCCACATCCAGCGAGTTCCCGCAACCTTAACCAGCACATACGGACATAGCTCCAAGAATCGCCAGACTCAAGTGGCAGTGGGCAGGGCACAGCGCTCGTAGAATTGATAGCCGAGGGGCCGGAAGATTCTCGGGTGACGTCCACGGACTGGAAGACGCAGTGTAGGTAGGCCTCCAACAAGATGGAGCGATGGCCTGGTCAAGGTTGCGGGAACGCGTAAGATTGACATGTTTCGGACCAATCCTTAGCCACATGCCAAGCTGAACTCGATTAAAGAAATGAGTTATTCGTACATAATTATTTTAGTACTTGTAATATTACTAGCTGCTGCCCGCGACTTCATCTACAAAAAAATCTTTGTATAGCTATCTGGGATATATGATGATATCCTGAGCTTAAAACTATCTCTAATGTTATGTTATGTAGTGTTGCTCTCTAATGTCCAAGTAACAAACTACCGATTTGCAAAATTTCACCAAAATTTGTTTAGTAATTTTTTCGTGGAAAACGCCAAACAATGCGACTTATTAGTCATAAATGAGAAATATAGACATGTATGTATGTGTAGATTTGACTTGTAAAATTTGTAATTTTATTAATAAATGAATATGAATATGAATATGAATATATCACGACCACATTTTTCCCATAAACATTAAACCATTCCATTCTTGTTAACCAAATAACTAACTGTGTGAACCGAAGTTTTACCTTCTAAATTCATAAGTCCATAACCTTTAAATAAACCGGAAACCGCAATAAAAAAATCTCATTATATCTTATCGATAAATTTTATCGAGCGGTCCCCTCACTCGTAATAATAGCGCGACTATTTTACGAGCCCCCTTTTATTCAAATTGGGGCCTGGATCCAATAAGCAATTGGGGGACCGATATATCTCGAGCCCCTTTGTGACGTTTGGCTTGTGTAAACCATTCTAGACTTTAAAATCTTCGACGTAAGGTTGCAAGTGTGTTGGCGAGGATCCAGAAGCCAGGTGATGGTGCGAGTTTAAGCGTTTTAGACTTTATTGTTTGTGGGGTAGTGTTTTTAATTTAATTGGTTTTGTTTGGGGGCTTATTATGAAGTGGTTGTCCGAGAGTGAAGAGTTTACCGTGCTTTGTCTATGAAGGCATGGAGTAGTGGACTCTAAGACCGTATGTATACGTATATGAACTTCATTTTTGCATAGGTTGATTATAGATTTCAATCGGAGCTAGCTTGCGATTTTTCCAAATGCAATGACCTTTTTTTGTCACCAAATATGAACTGAAACAATTACTTTGCTCACCCGCGACCTTATTATGATAGCAATGATGGGGCGCGGGCGAGCTAAGCAATTATTTTAGTTCATTGATATGGACCTCCGCAATGTAACGCTTGATTCAATAAATCCACAAATATGTTTGTGTATAATGAATTATGATTTTGTTGTATACTTCAAGGATGAAAAATATACCCAACAGAAATAAAATGCTTAATTGCAAACCCACTTATCCGTATTAATTTTACATAAGATGGTTTCAATTTCATATTGCTCCTCTCAGAATTGCAGGCTTGACCCATAATTCCCATGCGGGCTCAGTGCGTATTGGGAACTTCATGCACACCATTGAATTTTTTCTGAAGTGTTTACAGGTTTCCTCACCATGTTTTCCTTCACCGTAAAGCTCATGGTAATTTTCAAATATAATTTCGCATTTAAATTCCGAAAAATCTGAAATGCGAGCTCGGATTCGAACCCACGACCTGGGCCAACACGGCTTTGAACGAATTTGTAGTAAAATTTGGAAACCGTCCAATCTATCCCCGACGGTGTGAAGTTCAGCTGTCTATTTATCACCGTTCTCGAGATACAGCCCTACAACGGGCAGACGGATACCATAGCGATATTAACAGGCTACAGCTTGTCACCCTTCAGCCTAAGAACCCTGATATCAGCCATTTACAACATTCAACACATTTGTCTCCCCCCCTCGAGACAAAGAACAGAATCATGCCCAAAGAGAAAAAGGTACAGATCCTAGCCCCCATTACGAAGAGTTACTCGAACTATAAAAGCAAAGGCGAAAACAATCCTTTCTGCTCAGGTGCCCGGTAAAGCTAAACAATGGTGGACGTTAAAAGTAATGTCTCCGAAATATATATGGGTCGGAACAAAAAATAAGCGGGGCCGAGACAATTTAAATGTAAAATTTTGTGATTACTAGGTTTCAGTTTGTAAAAAAAAAAACACCGTCAAGATAACATCCTTACTATGATAATAATAATAATGTTTATTATAGCACCAGGAGATTACAATCATTCATTATACAGTGGATCCCGAACTAGGCTGTGCCTGTATCTTGGGACCCGAAGTTGATACCTATATTGACTTGACAATAACAATGTTTACTGTTCCAATGCGCAATAAACGAAATTCTTAATACATACTCAATACAAAACTAAGTAAACATTTAAAATTAAACAAGATTCAAATTAATTATACTAAACGAGACTTATCACGTAACCATTCCGTTCAGTACAATAATTATAAGTAAAAAACACGAAATTTTAAAACAGTATACAAGATTAAAATTGCTTCGACACTTCCACCCTCACATTGTATAGAGTGCATGCATATTGTGCGTGTGTGTGCGTGCGTGCATGCATGTTTGTGTGTGTGTGTGTGTATGTTAGTGTATGTGTATACGTGTGCGTCTGTTACATGAGCGAAGAAATCCTACTGGTTTCCTGTTGAGAAACAGGGTTTTTGCGTAGTAGTAGATTTTTCGGCTTTCATTTAAGCCCTTGTCACAGCCTAAAATAAACCAAGATATTTAGACTTTGACTTTGAAAAAATATAGCTGTGTCAAGTTGAAGACAAATTTCCACTCGCTTTTTTTCCCATGTTCTCTCATTTTACTGCAGCTTATTTTCACAATCGCGTTTTCTCCCTACTTAAATCGACACAGAAACATAGGTAGGTATAGGTTATGTTAAGTTTACATCGGCGCGAAGGCCCAAAAGCACACAGAAGGAGCTCCTCGTGAGCGGACCACCGCCGACACTGTTTCTGTGTCAATTCAAATTGGGACAAAACGCATTTGGGAAAAAATAGTTAGTGGAAATTTGGCTACTAGGAAATAAATATTTTGGTAAATTGATCTATATTTCGTACTAAATACAAACTGAAATATAGATGCACAGAAAAAACCCCAGAAAAAAGACCAATGCTGGGAATCGAACCCAGGTCCTCAGCATTCCGTGCCGCGTGCCATACCCCTACACCACCACTGGTCTAGAGATTAGACACGAATTCTTTCAAAAAAAGATACTTCATAGCTAACTTGTTTAAAGTTGCACAGTAGCGCCATCTCTTGTCCAGGTGAGCGGTTAGTTCCGAAGGAGTGTTAAAATCTCTCGATGAGGGTGTAACATAGATGTGCGCTTGTCACTGCATAAGGTGATGATTTAGCAGATTGAAATGTATGATGTATAGGAAAGATTCGTGTCTAATCTCTAGACCAGTGGTGGTGTAGGGGTATGGCACGCGGCACGGAATGCTGAGGACCTGGGTTCGATTCCCAGCATTGGTCTTTTTTCTGGGGTTTTTTCTGTGCATCTATATTTCAGTTTGTATTTAGTACGAAATATATGATTTCACGGGATGACCGTAAAAGTAATAAAAAAATGAAGTTGAAAAAATAAGTACAAAAAAAGATACTTCATAGCTAACTTGTTTAAATTGATCTAACCAGTCGGCCATCTAAAGCAAAGCCATTGACACGTAAAATATGCGTCATCCTTGTCTGACTCATCATTATTAGCAACCATCTCATTCCTTTTCTCTCTCATAGCCATAACTTAAATCTTATCGCTATACTTTAATTCAGAATCCACAAAATAACGCCAGATTTAAAAAAAAATGTGGTCAAAATGCTTACTTTGCCTTATCTTATTACACATGGCGTTCATTTTTTGTCTCGTTCATTCTTGTAATGGATGATAATGATTCCAAGAAAGATTATCCCATCATCTTATCATGTGTTGAAACGTTAAATTGGTACAAAAAGTTGGCTAACAATTTTATTATCTAAACTAAAACATTATGGTAGCAGATAGAGCTGCTGATATTATAAATCCCATTAATACCACCATGCCATTAATCCCATTGTAACAAACGAATAATGGATCCGAGTTATCTGAATAAATAGAATCATCATCATCATCATCCGAGCGTATATACGTGCCACTGCGCAGAGCACAGACCTCTCATTTAAAGGGCTTGTGCCGTAGTTCCCGCGCGGGCTCAGTGTGGATTGGGAACTTCACACACACCATTGAATTTCTTCTCAGGTGTGTGCAGGTTATTATATAAATTACTAATAAATAAATAAATTGGTAACTACCTACAAAAAAATATCTCCCATCCGACTGCCTTATATACGCGCATTCACGCCACATACTAGGTTTTGAAATAGTCAAGCCCGTTTTTTATGTACCTACTTACTAGGTTTGGAGGTACTCGTATCTGAGAAATTGAGCGAGATAGGCCTCTCAATGTCTTTGGATCCTGTAGGCACTTACAAGAAATCACATTTTATGCAAAAATCGCAAAATTAATTTTTTGAGAGTTACTAGGTTTTTAAATGGGGCAGCCGTGCAAGGTATGCCCTATTACATATCTGCCGCAATCGACTTAATCCCAAAATCCCGACTCGCGCTCCCTAACCTTGAAACCACATGTCCGAAACTCAATTGCGCTCCACAATAGCCTGAAACATGTTACCGTAATATCATAGATTCCCGACACAATTCCAAATAAATCGGCTTTTTCAGCAAATTTTTATTCAGCCCGAGCATGTAGCCTTCGCAATCTCGTCCAGCATAAAATTTGCAAGATAGTATGAGTAAAGTTATGCTTTTCCCCTTAACCCTTCTAAAATATTGATGGAAATGTGCCCGGCTTGTGATAAAAAGTACGGTTCGCGTTGGACATGGTTCCGTATAAAAATCTAGTCACACCAATTTGCTACACTGTTGTGACTATGGTTCATTTTATTTATCCATAGTCACACTACTTCAGACCAACCCACCCTTGACTAAGTATAAATATTCAATTTAAACCAATTCGACGGTTCGAATTTCTATTCGGTTTGCCTACCTAACTCACCTATTTTCTGGACTGAATTATGAATGAGGGGTGCATTAGTGTGACCACGGATTGGGTAAAATGAACGGTCTCTCACCAGTGTAACTACGGATAAATAAAATGGACCATAGTCACACCAGTGCAGTGCAGTAAATTGGTGTGACTACGTATCGGTCGCTAGAAATCTCTTACGTTCCCATCTTACGGACTGGCTACGACCAAAAAGGCGTATGTTTTTATGATAAAATTCCTATAACTATAACCGGCCAAACACATACAAAACATCGTCAAGAAAATATTAATAACGGCGCAAGCCACATAGAAGAGACGTGGGACGGGGGCGCGTCGCAGTCTGTGTTGTTTGTTCGCAGGCCGCGTCTCCGCCCCGTCTCTTCTGTCTTCTTTGGAATGCGGCGTTTCTATATATTTTTCACGACACTGCTCGAAAATATGGCCATAGATAACCTAAATCCAGTACTCAAAACTGCCTATATATGTACATTTAACAGCTGACTCATTTATGGCGCACAAACACGACAACAAAGTTACACTAATCGAAAACAGGACGTATCAGTATATGTATTTCATTATACGATACGACTTTTTGAAAGATAATTTCTGAATTTCATTCCTGGCGTGGTGAAACGACATTATTGGACCAATCAACAGTAATCGTCTGCTGCATGCGATGGATGGATGGATGAATGGATGGACGGACGGACGGACGGACGGACGGACGGACGGACGGACGGACGGACAGATGGACTGGATGGACGGATGGACGGGATGGACGGGATGGACGGGATGGACAGAATGGACAGATGGACAGATGGACGGGATGGTTAGGATGGACGGATGGACGGATGGACGGATGGACGGATGGACGGGATGGACGGAATGGACGGATGGACGGGATGGATGGACGGATGGACGGATGGACGGAATGGACGGGATGGACGGGTTGGACGGGATAGACGGGTTGGACGGGATGGACGGGATGGACGGGATGGACGGGATGGACGGGTTGAACGGGATGGACAGGATGGACGGGATGGACGGGACGGATGGACGGGATGGACGGAATGGACGGGATGGACGGGATGGACGGGTTGGACGGGATGGACAGAATGGACGGATGGGCAGATGGACGGGATGGACGGATGGACGGGATGGACGGGATGGACGGAATGGACGGATGGACGGGATGGATGGACGGAATGGACGGGATGAACGGGATGGACGGGATGGACGGGATGGACAGGATGGACGGGATGGACGGGACGGATGGACGGGATGGACGGAATGGACGGGATGGCCGGAATGGACGGGATGGACGGGATGGACGGGTTGGACGGGATGGACAGAATGGACGGATGGGCAGATGGACGGGATGGACGGATGGACGGGATGGACGGGATGGACGGGATGGACGGAATGGACGGAATGGACGGGATGGACGGGATGGACGGGATGGACAGAATGGACGGATGGACAGATGGACGGGATGGTTAGGATGGACGGATGGACGGGATGGACGGAATGGACGGATGGACGGGATGGACGGAATGGACGGGATGGTTAGGATGGACGGATGGACGGATGGACGGATGGACGGATGGACGGGATGGACGGAATGGACGGATGGACGGGATGGATGGACGGATGGACGGATGGACGGAATGGACGGGATGGACGGGTTGGACGGGATAGACGGGTTGGACGGGATGGACGGGATGGACGGGATGGACGGGATGGACGGGTTGAACGGGATGGACAGGATGGACGGGATGGACGGGACGGATGGACGGGATGGACGGAATGGACGGGATGGACGGGATGGACGGGTTGGACGGGATGGACAGAATGGACGGATGGGCAGATGGACGGGATGGACGGATGGACGGGATGGACGGGATGGACGGAATGGACGGATGGACGGGATGGATGGACGGAATGGACGGGATGAACGGGATGGACGGGATGGACGGGATGGACAGGATGGACGGGATGGACGGGACGGATGGACGGGATGGACGGAATGGACGGGATGGCCGGAATGGACGGGATGGACGGGATGGACGGGTTGGACGGGATGGACAGAATGGACGGATGGGCAGATGGACGGGATGGACGGATGGACGGGATGGACGGGATGGACGGGATGGACGGAATGGACGGAATGGACGGGATGGACGGGATGGACGGGATGGACAGAATGGACGGATGGACAGATGGACGGGATGGTTAGGATGGACGGATGGACGGATGGACGGATGGACGGATGGACGGGATGGACGGAATGGACGGATGGACGGGATGGACGGAATGGACGGGATGGCCGGAATGGACGGGATGGACGGGATGGACGGGTTGGACGGGATGGACAGAATGGACGGATGGGCAGATGGACGGGATGGACGGATGGACGGGATGGACGGGATGGACGGAATGGACGGATGGACAGGATGGATGGACGGAATGGACGGGATGAACGGGATGGACGGGATGGACAGAATGGACGGATGGACAGATGGACGGGATGGTTAGGATGGACGGATGGACGGATGGACGGATGGACGGATGGACGGATGGACGGGATGGACGGAATGGACGGATGGACGGGATGGACGGGTTGGACGGGATAGACGGGTTGGACGGGATGGACGGGATGGCCGGGATGGACGGGATGGACGGGTTGGACGGGATGGACAGGATGGACGGGATGGACGGGACGGATGGACGGGATGGACGGAATGGACGGGATGGCCGGAATGGACGGGATGGACGGGATGGACGGGTTGGACGGGATGGACAGAATGGACGGATGGGCAGATGGACGGGATGGACGGATGGACGGGATGGACGGGATGGACGGGATGGACGGAATGGACGGATGGACGGGATGGATGGACGGAATGGACGGGATGGACGGGATGGACGGGATGGACAGAATGGACGGATGGACAGATGGACGGGATGGTTAGGATGGACGGATGGACGGATGGACGGATGGACGGATGGACGGGATGGACGGAATGGACGGATGGACGGGATGGATGGACGGATGGACGGATGGACGGGATGGACGGGATGGATGGATGGACGGGATAGACGGGATAGATGGACGGATGGACGGATGGTCGGATGGACGGGATGGACGGGATGGACAGGATGGACGGGATGGACGGGATGGATGGATGTATGATTATGATGATGATGATGATAATGATTTCCTCGCATTAGTCGTGAAAAGCACAATGTTTGGTCTCGGCCAAAAGTGCAATAGATGGACTCGTACTTTCGAGGGCCTCCGCTACGCGTCGGCCCTCAAACAAACTCGTCCATCTATTGCTTACTTTCCAGCCTCTACAACAATGTACTATATGTGGTATTAAAACTGGTTAAAGGGGCACCGCGACTGCCACGCGCCCCCGTCTCACGTCCCTTCTGTGTGGTTTGCGCCTACCGCGTAGTATAAATAAATAAATAAGTAAGTAAATAAGTAAATATTAGGGGGACACAAATCGACCTAGTCCCAAACTAAGCAAAGCTTGTACTATGGGTACTAGACGACGATAAACATACTTATATAGATAACTAAATACTTAAATACATAGAAAACATCCATAACTCAGGAACAAATATTCGTGCTCATCACACAAATACATGCCCTTACCGGGATTCGAACCCAGGACCTTTTGCTTCGTAGGCAGGGTCACTACCAACTAGAACAAAAAAAAAAAAAAATTAGCATAAAATATCATGGACAGGGATCTTTGGAAATAATTCCTATCCACATTGGCGATCCCTAGTCTCAAATAGCGTCTCTGCTGTGTTAAGAAAAATGTGTTAGATAAGTACCTCAAATGAATGTGATTTACCAACATAGTAGATCAGGGGCTAAATTCAGGAACGGCCCAACACGGTTTGCGAGCGGTAATTCAATCGTTTGCGAAAGGATAGGGATGAACTTGCTATTCAGGAACGCCAAAAATCACTGGTTTGCGAGAGCTGAGATTGGGATGAGCCTTATTTATTTATTTACAAAGCGAATTAACAGCAAATTAAGGAACTAAAACAATTACTTTGCTCACCCGCGACCTTACAATAGTTACGTTTATGCAAGAAATGTGCGTTCATGCAGTTCCTCCACCTCCACACTGTACGAACACACACAAATCACATAAACCCAACCATCACCACCACCAAGCTACACTGACGCGTTTCGAACTCAACCAGAGCTCATCTTCAGAGTTACCACAACCGTATGCTATGCTACCAACTGTTAAACTTTACTTGTTAGAGTTTAACAGTTGGTAGCATAGCATACGGTTGTGGTAACTCTGAAGATGAGCTCTGGTTGAGTTCGAAACGCGTCAGTGTAGCTTGGTGGTGGTGATGGTTGGGTTTATGTGATTTGTGTGTGTTCGTACAGTGTGGAGGTGGAGGAACTGCATGAACGCACATTTCTTGCATAAACGTAACTATTGTAAGGTCGCGGGTGAGCAAAGTAATTGTTTTAGTTCATTAATATGGACCTCCGCAAAGTAACGCCTGATTCAATAAATTAAAGCAAATTAAGGCTCATTCCAAGCTCAGCCCATTCCTATCCTCTCGCAAACGATTGAATTACCGCTCGCAAAACGTGTTGGGCCGTTCCTGAATTTAGCCCTAGTTTGCAAACACATATATACATATACCAGACAACCAGACGACCAGATGGCCTAGTGGTTAGAGAACCTGACTATGAAGCTTGAGGTCCCGGGTTCGGTTCCCGTGTCGGGGCAGATATTTGTATGAAAAATACGAATGTTTGTTCTCGGGTCTTGGGTGTTTAATATGTATTTAAGTATGTATATAAGTATGTTTATCCGTTGCCTAGTACCCATAACACAAGTTTTCCTAGCTTACTTTGGGACTGGGTCAATTGGTGTGATTGTCCCGTGATATTTATTTATTTATTTATTTATTTATATACATATTTTTAACTTTGACTTTCGAAACGAACCAGCGGCAATGCAAAGTGGACATGTTGACACATTTCAAATGAGCTGTCATAAGCAAAGTCGCGAATAAAAGCTAGTTATTTCACATAACAAGTTTCATCAAACGTCATCATCATCATCATCAGCCTATGCTCGTCCAATGCTGGACACAGGCCTCTCCCATGGCACGCCACTGAGCACGATCCTCGGCCACTCTCATCCAGCTCTTGCCAGCCGCCTTGCGAAGATCATCGCTCCACCGAGTCTGAGGACGTCCCATGCTACGTTTGCCGATCCGTAGTCTCCACTCAAGAACTCGTCTACGAAAACCGTCACTCGTCTATCAAGCGTAGTTTTTTAGAAATGACCACGGGACCCAAAGGCGTGATACTGCACTGTATCGAAACCATTCAGAAAAAGTTATTGATAGTCGGGGTCAAACTGTATATAATAAAAGCAGGGCTCGTAACAACGGGGTCGGAGGACCGCGACCTACGGTTTACGGGCGCTGATAGGGAGGTTCGTATATTGGACTCAAATTATTGATAAGCGTAGTGCTTGTGCCTAAATAACTATTGTAGGTGTTAATGATGCTTAGCACTGTTTTGTTTTGTTGTTTAATCTTTTGTTGTATAATTATTTTAATTAGTAAGTAATATTTTGTTCTCGATCCTCTGGGCTGTGGCAGAATATCAGTGTTTTGCTCCTATGAGCAATGTTGACCACTGAGCCACGGCCCTTTTGCACTACTGCAGCGCATACAATATAATATTAAATGTTTTACTTTTAAGTTTATACTGATATCTGTATTTTTGTTAATTTTGATTGTGTGTGCTTGCAGTACCAAATAAACGTCTTTATCTATCTATCTATCTATCTATCGTAGTAATAATCATGTCTTTTTGTTGTATTATTATGAACTTTTGCACACTTAAAATTACAGGGGGAGTTTTGTGAAAAATTTAGGTCTTACACAACGGAAGAAAAAAAAGTTAGGATTAGCGTTTCAGCAATCATCATCCCAGCCTATATACGTCCCAATGCAGGGCACAGGCCTCCTCTCAGAATGAGAGGGCTTGGGCCGTAGTTCCCACGCGGGCCCAGTGCGGATTGGGAACTTCACACAAACCATTGAATTTCTTCGCAGGTGTATGCAGGTTTTCTCACGACGTTTTCCTTCACCGTAAAGCTCATGATAAATTTTAAATGTAATTTCGCACATAAATTCCAAAAAACTCAGAGGTGCGAGTCGGGATTTGAACCCACGATCCTCTGCTTGAGAGGCCATAGTAGTAACGTACATAAGCCGGAGATAATGCTGACTTATAACTTAGAACACCGGTCACGACTTCCATTTATTAGCTCTTAAAGCTTCAATCAGATTGAAAGCTACGAGTTTGGTTACATTGCTTCGCCGCGTCGCTATGTATTTACAAATCTTCAATCACCAACAGCAATGTACAGCAACACGAACCATATTACCGCAGGATCTTAACGGGGCTCCAGACTTTTGTAAACGGCGTGCCGTGGAATACTTTAAGTATCTAGGATACGAAATATCTGAAATATTCAAAGTTTACAAGAAAAATCGTCGAAGCCAACTGTTTGTTCTGTCCATATTTTCTATAAAACTTCGCAAATAGAGACGAGGAAAGTTTTATCTGTGTATTGAATGTGCGGGACAGGTGAAATGCTTTTCAACTTCTCTAAAGTAAAGCCAAGTTTAAGGTGCAAGAGGTATTGTGCATGTTGTGTTACATTGCGGTGGATGTTTGACCACTTCAAATTCCTTCGCTTTATGGCCTCGCCATATTTACTACAAGCATTGGATTTTTATACAAGGTGACATCGGAAACATAATCAGAGAGCACTTTAAACATGAAACTACCGTAAGGCTCACTCATAGTGAAAGCATACGGATCACTCACGTCTCAAAAGGAGTTTAACTTGACATGTTTCGGGCTAATCCGTAGCCCTTCTACCCAGAGTCACACGTCACGGCGGCACAAGCAACAAAAGCAGCAGCAGCAGCGCGCCGTAACGTGTGGCTCCGGCAATAAGAGCTACGGATTAGCCCGAAACAAAACTCGTTTTAAGACGTGAATGATCCGTATATTTTCACTATCACAAACCACTTTTTCAGATTCGGTAATTGGCAGCCATTTCATAATAATATTAATTAACAATCATGAGACGATTGCCACCAATTGACCTAGTCCCAAACTAAACAAAGCTTATACTATGGGTACCTGACAACGGATAAACATATATATACTGATATAAATACATATTAAACAGCCAAGACTCGAGCAGAAAATATCTGCCCCGACTGGGAATCAAACCCCCCTCAAGCTTAGCAGCATGTCCTAAACACTCGGCTATCTAGCCGTCAATATACGAATACTTAGTCGTTGCACGAAACCAAAACTGCTTATTTATTGTTAATTTGGGCCTTATATTAGCAATTAAGCGTGGTCGCATTTAAAAAGATATTCAAATGATAAAGGCAATAAAGTGGATATTTAAGGCACGTGAGATAAGCTTATCTTTTCATATCTTTCTTTTCAATACTCTGACTCTGACCTCACCGTTAGCACAAAATCATGTAATTTTGAACACTGTTGTGATTATGTATAATTACTGCCTTTAGCCACCTATTCTTTGTTATTATGATCCCACTTTAATGCTTAATTAAGTCGTATCACTTCTAATTACGTTTCCAATGTCACCCTGTAGGATCTTTTATACCGTATACTAGTTTAAACATGAAACTACCGTGAGACTCACTCATAGTGAAAATAAACGGATTACTCACGTCTACTACGTATACCTACGTATACCTACGTATACTAGTTGTTGCCTGCGACTCCGTCCGCGAATAATATATGGGTATAAAGAATAGCATACGACCTATTCTCAGACAAACCGAGTAGGTATAGAAAAAAAGTTTCATAAAAATCGGTCAAGCCGTTTCGGAGGAGTTCGATAACAAACACCATGATACGAGATTTTTATATATATTAGAGGATTAGCTATTGTCCGCGACTCCGTCTGCTAAGATTAGGGGTATAAAAAATAGCCTACGACCTATTCTCAGACCTACCGAATATGGGGAAAAACTTCATAAAAATCGGTCAAACCGTTTCGGAGCAGTAGATAACTAACACCGTGACACGAGATTTTTATATATTAAGAAAGAAAGAAAAGAAAGAAAGAAAAACATTTATTTATGACAACAATAACACGTACACAGGCAAAAATAAGAATACAATAGACATAGACAGATAGATAGATACACACTAATGCACACATTAATGATGTCACAAAAGGGACCCGACTCAGCATGTCGCTAGTTTAAACCAGCGCTGGTCTTCCGCCGGGCCACAGTGCAGTAAACTCACGGAAGGCCACACACAAAACAACATAATACTAAAAACTAAACATGTTTGTACATTCAGGGCTTCCACAGACCGAAGCGCTGGGCGCGCGCGCGACGGCAACGGAAACGCTTCGGTCTGCGGTGGCCCTAAAATAAACTAGGCTGCATGGTTCTGAGACCTTTGCCTTTATCTATCAGAACACTAACTAAACAACAAACAAAAAAAAAGAAAAAGAAAATATAATAAAACCAACAATAACAACCCGCTCATAACCCAATTAAACCAATTCAAACCAGTTTTTCATTTTTCCTCTGACTGAACTGAGAAACAGATCACAAACTAAAACTAAAAATTATCACAAACAAAGAAACATAGTTTAAATTATGAAAAACACAGATTAAGAAAAAGTTAAGCTACAGTGGAAAAAGTGGAAAAGCAGTACATCCACTACATCCGCTCCGATGCATATGGGACAAAAAACTCGAGGTATGTATATCTATTTGAGACATGAATTTTGACAAACAAAGAAACACTCAAATTACGCTCGTATCATGGCTCAGCAGTTCTTGAGCCCTTTGGTGCTCAAACATCATTTTTTTCATCTTTAATTTAAAATTTTGTGTACATTTTAGGTCTCTGATCGGGGGCGGAATGTTGTTCCAACATTTCGTGGCTGCATACCTGAAACTGCCACGAAAAGCAGCAGTTTTGTGTCGAGGCATAAGCAGTTGTGTGGCACGCTTTCGCTCTCCACTTGACCTCAGGCAAGACGAAAGTGTGAGTTTACTGACAAGATACATTGGGGCTCTGTGCTTAAGTACGTCAAAAAGTAGACAAGCCAGATGAAGTTTACGTCGGTGATGCATTTTAAGCATTAAGTGCTTATTTAGGAAAGGAGTAACATGAGCCCTTAACGGAACATTAAAACAGAAGCGTGAACAGGCATTCTGGACTCTCTGGACGAGTCTTTTAGTTTTTGCAAGCAAACGCGGTCCGTACACTACATCCATGTAATTTAATTTCGATAGCACCAGCGACTCTACAAGCTGTACTCTCAACTTTTCACTCAAGAACGCCCTAGCTCTATACAACACTTTTAGCTTATAAAAGCAATTTCGTATTGTGTTTGCAATATGCTTTTCATATCGCAACTCACTATCAATTAAGATACCAAGATTTCGTGCCTCATACACCCGTTCTATACTTTCATTTAGTATTTTAACATCAGCAGTATATCTCAGAGCAGACAACTGTTGCTTACTTCCAATAACCATATATTTGGTTTTTGTTGGGTTGAGAAGCAGGGAATTGCTTGACGCCCAAGTAGTTATTCTAGTGAGGTCCTCATTTAGCTTACTTATTGCATAGTCAGCCTCTGAGGGCTTGCAAGATATATAAACCTGTATGTCGTCAGCATATATATGATACTTAGCATTCCTTATTTGTGTTTTTATATCAGCCAAATACAAAATAAAAAGAATTGGGCCGAGGATCGATCCCTGCGGCACGCCTCTTTTTACCACCTCTTTTTCCGAAATCTGTAAGGAACCATCAATTCGAGTCATATTTACATACTGGCATCGATTGTCAAGGTAGCTGTCAAACCAACGCAATGAATCACCATCAAACCCATAATAACTTAATTTAGACAATAACAGGTCAATATTTAGAGAGTCAAACGCCCTTGAAAAGTCTAGCAGTACCAGAAAAGTACACATTCCTTCATCCAGAGCACAAATCATATTGTCAGTAACATCTAATAATGCAGTTACAGTACTCCTGCCTTTCCTGAAACCTGACTGTAACTCTGGCAGGATTTCATTTCTCTCCAAAAAATTGGTTAGCTGAATACATACAGATTTCTCAAGTATTTTAGAGAGGCAGGGTAAAATACTAACAGGTCTGAGATCCCTCAACTCTGTAGGATTTGTTATCTTAGGCAGAGGTCGCACTGCTGCTATTTTCCATACATCTGGGACTATACATGTAGTAATTGACTTATTTATTATTTTTGCTATTATGTCAAGTGTGTATGGCAATGTCAAAATTATCATATTTAAAGTAATGCCATCATAACCCTCTGCATTTGTTTTTAAGCTCTTAATAATTTGCATAACTTGGTCTACACTAACAAGTTCAATTTTAAAAATAGTGTCACTAAACCTAAAATATTCAAAATATGTCAATTGTGAAATAGTAACACCTCCAGTACATGGCAATTCAAGGAAGTGATTGTTTATTACATTTGGGTCATTGAAATTGGAAGGTAATTCTGTGTCCTTTTTAGGTAATAAGGTAGACTTGAGATTGTTCCAAAGGGTCCTAGGGTCATGTATTTTGCTGTTAATTTCCTGCTTAAAATAAGCAATTTTTTCTGTATAAAGTGCTTTATTTACCATGGATTTCAAGGACATGTAATATTGCTTTTTACTGTCAGTTTTCGTTCTGTGATACTGAGATAAGGCCTTATCACGCAACCCCATCATCAGCTTTACTGTGTCTGTGATCCAGGGATAAGATTGATGTCTGACTACTACTGACCTCACAGGTGCAAAACAATCAAATAATGCTACCATGCGTTGGCTCAGACTGCTAACCATAACATTAACATCGCCATCTATGCTCCAGTCCTCATTCTGTAAAATCATGTCAAAACTATTTGTAATTATATTTTTTAAAGGTCTGTAAGTAATAGTATAAGGCTTAGGCTTTTCATAGCGGATATTTAGTTCACACACCACTAGGCAGTGACCATAAAGGGAACCTCCTACATGTTCAACGACTATGTCCCTGGGTGTCAAATCCGTACATACCACATCCAACAGCGTCTGGCTGGTCTCAGTAAAATGTCTTATCTTATCTGGTCTTAGACTTTGTCAGACCTAGAAATTTGTACGGAACCCTCGCTGCGAGACTCAAATTCGCGCTTGGTCGAGTTTTTTGGTAAAAATTCAGAGTGCGCCTAAAATATGTATCAGAGTTACTTTGCATTGTGCACGGAGTTAAGGGAAACTGCAAAAATATTCAGCAAATTTATAAGAGAGGGTGAATAAAGGATGCCTTAGTCCGTCTTGACACGAGGAATAATACTAAAAAATCGTCAGCATCTCAGACTATACTTCCCACCGCTGGGCATAGACCTCTCAGTATGATATTGCTTTGCGTAAGCACACGCACGCGCACGCACGCATGTAATCGAATGGTATGACATTTCCTTCAAGCCACAGTACAATATTTTCAACTAGCAGTTGCCAGCGGCTCCTCCTGCGTATACTTCGTTTATCGCTATCCCGAGAGAATTATTTGTCAATCCAATTTGTTAACTATCTGTGTGCCAAATTTTAGTAAAATCCCTGAAACCCTATTAGCGTGAAAGAGGAAGATCCATGCATACAATCTTTCACGTTTACTTATAATAATATTATACACCTATCCACCTAAGTTAGAATGAAATAAATAATTTGAATTTGAATTTGAATTTGAATTTGAATTTGAATTTGCATTTGAATTTGAATTTGAATTTGAATTTGAATTTGAATTTGAATTTGAAACTGAATTTGAATTTGAATTTGAATTTGAATTTGAATTTGAATTTGAATTTGAATTTGAATTTGAATTTGAATTTGAATTTGAATTTGAATTTGAATTTGAATTTGAATTTGAATTTGAATTTGAATTTGAATTTGAATTTGAATTTGAATTTGAATTTGAATTTGAATTTGAATTTGAATTTGAATTTGAATTTGAATTTGAATTTGAATTTGAATTTGAATTTGAATTTGAATTTGAATTTGAATTTGAATTTGAATTTGAATTTGAATTTGAATTAAACGACTTTAATGAAACTAAGAATATAAAATAACAATGAATAAAACTTAACTAAGTATAAACACTAACAAACTATAAAAATTAAAACTAACTATCTTAAAATAAAATAAACTAAAACTAAATTAAATCTAAAAATGGCCCCTGTGGCATGGTACCGAAGACGCTGGCAGCATTTCCTCGCTGGATCGTAAGACTGATTTGAATTTGAATTTGAATTTGAATTTGAATTTGAATACATACTCATTTAGATAAATACATAATTTTTACTACACATCCAAGACTCGAGCACAGATTCGTATTTTTCACACAAATATCTGCCCTAACCGGGAATCGAACCCCCTCAAGCTTCGTAGTCAGCTTCTCTAAACATTGGGCTTTCCGACCGTCAAATAATATTAGTAGAATCGATCGATTAACTGTGTTTAGTGGACATTTTGTGGCAATTTGATGTGTAACTAAGTCCCATTATAATAATGCAAGTACTTACTGTATTGGTGTTCATGCCCCTAATAAAAAAATCAATTTGTCTGTAGGATACAGTCGGTAAGTAAAAACATGGTGAACCGTTTCTTGTTCGCCCGGTCTTAGCGCGAAAGAGAGCGACAGTAAAAGAGAAGGACGTTGCGTAATCTGTTAAGTTCATTGTTATGAGCAAGCAAACCACGTGCTTTAAGAGCCAGGAGTTGGGAGCCCAAGATTTAGGATTAGGGGGGATTCGGAGCATCTTACTTTTATGATGTGGTTAGTAACTTTATACCGTGATGTGGTCAATGTGGGAAGTTAGCTTACTAATAAACGCGTGTACGGATGGTATGTTACTCTTTCACGCTAAAACGGTTTGACGGACGGATTTGGCACCATGATTTTGTCTATGAGCCTAAAACCTCTTTGACAGCCAGTTTCTTAACTAAACTGTGACGTGAGACCTGTCAAATTCCTCGCCAAAGGGGTGACACTTGACGAAACTACTTTAACTTTGACGAATTTCATCATCATCATTTCAACCGTGGGACGTCCACTGCTGAACATAGGCCTCCCTCATTGACGCCCAATCATCACGGATGGAAGCGACTTGCATCCACCCCGAACCTGCGGCCTTCACCAAATAGTCCGTCCATCTCGTTGGCGGACGTCCCACGCTGCGCTTGCCAGTCCGTGGTCTCCATTCCAGAACTTTTTGACAAATTTAGGATAATACAATCGGTGGATGGAAGGAAGTTTTTACCTTTCTTAAACTAAACAGAGACTTAAATTCTTGATATCTCATGTGTTCAATTTCATTTTGGCTAAGAATTAATATAGTTATTTCAACTTTTGATCACCGATAAAAAACATCGTGTAGATATTTGTGTGTAAAGCTTCATCTAAATGTGTTCCGCCATTATTATGTAATTGATTAATAAAAGATAATCTGAAGGCGCATTTATCTCAAGCTCGGGGAGTTCACTCCACAAGTTCACAACACGGTTGGGTAAGAAGTGTTTTCTAGGGTTACTTACAGTAAGTTGCTTTGTCAGTTTCTCAAACGTGTCCCACTGCTCTTAAATAGATTCTTAATGTTGATCCTCCACTTACTTGATGTAGTTAGTGCGCAGAATAAGTAATAACTACCTAACAAGGGTACTTACTATACATTGTCGGTGAAAATCTAAAAACCTTTCAACAGAAGTTAGACAAAACTCAAAGCTATGCACTACTTTTAGTTCAGAACATTCCCGTAGTATCTTCTTGAAGTTTCGTCGTTAAAACACTGCCTTACGTCCCTACCACGACCACGGTCTATCGGCGGTACAGTGAATGCTTCTCTATTCATTGCTTGCGCTGCAAGGTAACCACTGTACGGCGAGCGTCTCAGCTCCGCAGTGAACAGAGAAAACTTTCAACGTGCCGCCGGTCGCACGTACTCCATGTCTCGATACGTTAAAAAAGATCACAAAGTTTTTAGTGTGGTAGTTTGGAATTGACCCGAGGCAAGTAGTTTAGTTTTGCTGGAAATTAGCTTCGGTAAGTTACTATGTATAGGAGAACGAGTTAGCCTAGTTGTTAGACCTATGGCCTCTAAAGCAGAGGTCTGAGTTCGGTCCCGAGCTTGCACCTTTGAGTTTTACATTTGAAATTTAGCATAAGCTCCGCAATCCGCACTGAGCGTGGGAACTACTGCCCAAGCCCTCTCATTCTGAGAGGAGGCCTGTGCCCTGCAGTGGGACGTATATATAGGCTGGGATGATGATGATGATGATGATGATGATGATGATGATAAATTCTAGGAAAACTCAAAGGTGCGAGCCTGGGTTCGAACCCACGATCTTCTTGGGAGGGCTTACGGCAAACTAGGCTAGCACAACTTATATAGAGCGGCATAGTCCAACGCAATTAACAAAATCGCCCAGACGACAAACCCTGTTTGCTATCAAAGCGTGTGAAGCGTGTGATTTTTGTACATGATTACAACTCATGCCCGTAACCCGGAAATGCTGCTGCTGACAGGGTCATTAGTGGTCCTCAGATCTTGCCCGGCACAAAGGACCCATCGCCTGTCAGTGTGAAAGACCCAATCATTTCTGTACTTATAGAAAAACGGGACGCTGTAGTTTGATTTGGACGGAAATTGTGGTTTGACCGACGTGCGAACATCACATCATCAGTTATAAAGGCTTAGCCAAAAATACAGGAGACTTTTTTTTATTAACTCTTGACTGACCTCTATCTCACTTAAATACTACCAAGTAACTCCACTACTACTACACTCACTCTTACTAGACAAGCGTGCTCCATCGTAGCGTCGTAGCCCGCATCTTCGCTATCCATCAGGTGTGATTGTGGTCAAACGCAAGCCCATGTGGTATAGAAAGTGACTTATGGCCAAATGCTTAAGACGATGGAGATGGAGGAATGAAATCATGTGATTCCTGTGCACATTCACCAAAAGTTATCCGATAAAAACAGACAAACAAGCAACTCTACGACGGTGTTCGAGGCTCTCTGTAGCCCGTTTCCGATCGACTGGCTATCACCAATTGACGCCTGTCAATCACAAATCAGTTTTATGTAAAAAAATCGTTTAAAACAATATGATACTGGAGTTACTAATCGCAAAACAAAAACAAATGAACACTACTTAATAGCTGCGAATCGTTAGCCTGATCATAAACTTTTTCTTGTTTGCGTCTCTTGTGGGCATGGCACAAGTTAAGGGTCTATGCCAATAATTTTTAGTCAAGTCTACATTGGCGTGTGGAATGCCTGACCAGCTTTTGGCCCATTTAAATAAATCTTAAATGTGTAGACTCGGCTCGGAGTCGCTAATTTAAGTTCACAGGAGAGAATAACAACTTTAGTTACTCACACTGTGTATGACTCAAAGAACTGAATTGGTAAAGGTCCTCTTCAAGTTTCCAGGAATTCGCTGATATTCTGTCATCATTTGACATTTAAAGCATTGCAATTACTGGAGATACAAAAGGAGTCCCCTGCAGAGGTGATACGTCAATTAAGTTGTTCAGTAGAAAATCCGAGCGAAGATATTCCTTGGAGTATTTCAATGTTTAGAAGCTGTCGAAATGTTGCTTACCCATTTACGCTAAATGTTTTTGATGCAAATCGGTTGAAATATTCGTGCTATCTTGTATTTATTTTCAAATTCGCGCAAGAAAATCGTCCTTGGATATTTGAGTTTGTGGGAGCGTGAGTGCGTGCGTGTGTGTTTGTATATGTGCGTGTGTAAGTGTGCGCATTTGTGTATGTTTTTTTGTTTGTTACTACACAAATTAGGACGAAATTTGGTGTTCAGCTACTTACTTTTATCCCGACTTTCTCAAGTGGCCGTTGCGGCCAAGAAGTTTTCGAATGGGGACCACGGACTGGCAAGGGCAGCGCGTAACATCCACCAACGCGAAGGACTGTGGTGGGTTCAAACCCCGGCTTGCACCTCTGAGTTTTTCGGAATTTATGTGCGAAATTACATTTGAAATTTACCACGGCGAAAAAATATCGTGAAGAAACCTGCACCTGAGAAAGAAATTCAATGATGTGTGTGAACGGTCCAAGAACTCTCATTCTAAGAGAAAGCCTGTGCCCTGCAGTGGGACGTATACAGGCTGGGATGATGATGATGATGATGATGATTATTCAGAATACTTTTCACAAAATTGATATAATAATGACCAATATCTTTACCGCTGTTGTGAAAAAAAATCCGAAGTATGAATAAAAATAGCAGTCAAGTTACATTGTTTCTGTTGGCATTTTTTCAGGTAGGAGCGTTGTAATAACTTTATGAATGCATCCAACCAAACATTTGCTGGATGAATTCGATTCGATGCATTTGTGCTTTTGTTTTTCATTCGCTTGACAATGCACTGAATTTTTGGAGTGTTCCATCGATAGTTTTTTGATTTAGTTACGGTTTTGTTTTGGTACAGTTTTATAATAATGTACGAGTTGTATCATCATTATCATCGTCTCAATGCCATAAGTCATCACTGGTAACACACACTGGTCAAAGACATTGCGGTGTACTGGATGACAAGATATTGTGGAGCTTCCCGAACGCTGCCTAGCCGAGTCTAATTCGTCGATTGACCTCTTTCTCGAAGTTGCAGTGCTATCAGGATCCATATAATAATATATGTGAGTTGAAAAAGTTCGTTCATACTCAACGGATTTCATTGGAGCATATTGTATCTTGAGACAGTACCTACTGCAAGAAACAGGAGTTTCTTAGTCAGCCTGATTTTTCAGTGTTTCCTGTAACCTTTATCAAATCGTTGGTCTTGTTAAGAGCCTTTCCACGCAAAGTCTAGAGATTCATTGATTTGGCCAAGAATATCAGTCACATTTTAGCAAGTCATTAAAATCTAATTACATCCGCCGTCATTCATTTCTGATTCCTTGCAAATCATTATCATCATCATCATTTCAGCCGCAAGACGCCCACTGCTGGACATAGGCCTCCCTCGTTGATATCCAATCATAACGGTTGGTTTGGTAGAGACTTGCATTCAACTTGAACCCGCGGCCTTCACCATATCGTCCCTCCATCTCGTTGGTGGACGTCCCACGCTGCGCTTGCCAGTCCGTGGCCTCCATTCGAGAACTTTTCAGCTCCAGCGGCCATCTGTTCTGCCCGTGTGAATATCGGGATTAAAAGTGGCTTAATATTCCTAATATCCAGCCTCTTGAAAGCTTAAAACATTAGACTGGCTAGTTAATTTTCTTTTTAGGTCACCGATGTCATTAGCTCTTGTTCAACTATTTCCTCCCACACAAAACGAACCATTGTAGTAGTTTCCCAGGCCCGTTAGATATTGTCTCTGTAACTGTTGTTGATACTTTATACAGTTTGATAAAGTTAGTTAATTCAATTTTGATGTTGTGTCTTGGAGCGTTAGTATCGACATTTGAGGTGGCATTGACTTTGTCAAACTCGTCTTTGCTAGTTGGGTTGTTACTACAATTACTTATTATTGCTTTACTCATGTTTTACCTCTGAGCTATATGCGTCGAGTGTGCTTCCAACAGCACCACGTTACCCTCTATCAACCCTTCCAAAAATGTAAAAGAAATGTTAGATTTCGTTTAGTACCTGTTATTGCCAAGGCGAAGGTGTTGCTTTGAGACATATTCTAGAATGACTGGCCTGTCATACATAAGTGCAGACAGAATAAGTTGGCTGTACAGGGGTCTTACCCAGCAGTGGGACGCTATTACAAGCTAATAACAATTGGACTCTGGCACCGAAGGTTCTGTAGAAGTCTTATAGATACATTAAAATATACTGTGTAAATAGCCGTATCTATGAAGCGGTTTTTATTTTTATGTTTTTTTAATGGGATCCTCCTTATTTTTCAGAGGTGCACAAAAATTATGACCTATTTATCCGACTAAGGGTATTGAGACACATCAAAGGGGAAAGCAGAGACTATTTGTTTCCACCTTCTACGGTCCCGACATGCATCTTTCACGTTCACAAAACTAATTAGTCTTTTCATACATTCTTGCCGGTTTCGGGTGTAACACTTGACCTGAACTTTCTTCCAGACACATCATCAAGGTTCGGATTTTTTATCGCACGGTAAGATGAAAGAAAACTATGGAGTCGATATTAAAGTTAAAATTTGACTCATATTCATACTCATACTCACTTATTTTCTTAGTCTCGTAATACTTTTATCCCTTTATCAGGCTGACAGATCGAAAATGTCAATCGCAAGTTAATCTTACTTACTTAATGTAATTCAAATGATTTTTTGTAGTACGATGCGAGAAGTCTAGACTATACTACCAACCAATATAAAACCTCTTTTATTCTAGAAAATATGAAAAACGTCGCCATGGCGTTATACTCATTTTACGATTGTAATTTTGAAATAGACAATACACACGCCATACCTACCTTATCAAAATGTTGACGCTCATTCCTGTATCTCCATGCCCCATGGATATTACGAAATAAAAGCATTCTAAATGTTAATTTTTTTATTGTGCGGCAGTTCGTTTTTTTATTTAAAATATCATTTAATTGAATTCAAATTGTTTGTTTCATTTAAAATTTACTCTCGGTACTAATTACATGAATGAGTATGAGTATGAATATGAGTTAAATTTTAACTTTTATATCGACTCCATAGTTTTCTTTCATCTTACCGTGCGATGAAAAATCCGAACCTTGTACATCATAACATTATTATATTTTACTTATATTACATTATATTCCCAGATTCACAGTGCTTTACGACCGTAACACCCTGTAGCAGAATTTCATACCCGCCAAACAAGATTTCGCAACAAGTTAAAACTAGAACTGTTCGTTCCAGTAAAAACGTACATTAACATGTCCGGGCAGATTTCCCAGAGGATTTCCCGGGAATAAGGAATGCGGGTAATGCACTAGTGACATCTCGCGACGGATAGCTCGTTTATTTCCTTGACATATACTGCAACATAGTACACTGTTAAGACATTCTCGCTTTCAAAGTGCTAATATTTTAAAACCATGTTATCCTGTCTCGATTTAGTTTATTTTAAACTAGCTCTTGCCCACGGTTTTGTCCCGCACAAACTTCGCACAAATAAATTTACAAATTACCCCGCGGAAAAAAACAAAAATCCCTTTTTACTGCACCTCTTTGATCCTGAATGAATGATTACAGAGTTATGGTCTTGTCTTGGAAATTTTGCACACATAATACCGGGAGTGCCATAAAGATGGATTTTTCGAAATTATCATGGGATAAGAAATAAATTGGAATTATATTTTTGCTTCGAAGTGGTCTTGTATCCGCAACTATAATTATTACCTAGAGACTTTAAATTTGGGGTGCAAGGTGATTAAAAGAAAAAACTAATTAACGACCGCTTTAGCCTAGTTGGTAGTGACCCTGCCTACGAAGCAAGAGGTCCTGGGTTCGAATCCCGGTAAGGGCATTTATTTGTGTGATGAGCACGAATATTTGTACCTGAGTTATGGATGTTTTCTATGTATTTAAGTATTTATTTATCTATACAAGTATGTTTATCGTCGTCTAGTACCCATAGTACAAGCTTTGCTTAGTTTGGGACTAGGTCGATTTGTGTAAAATTGTCCCCTAATATTTATTATTTTTTTTATTAATAAGAAGATTTTTTGTATATTCCCTCGGGAAAAAACTGAATTTATATGTATATTTAATGACTGATACTGATGATGACGATGGATTTTTGGATGTTACTTTTCCATGTGTTTGCTTTATTCAATGAAAAATTTGAAGCTGTACAAATGAAATTCAATGAAATGAAATTGAATTTATTTGCTTTTTGTGTTGGAGCTGCGGCCGAATTTCAGACGGCAATGAAGCGGCAGAAGTATGCCCGTTTGGGGCAGGGGTACCATTTTGTCCCATAGGCGGTGGAAACGGCGGGTTGCTGGGGGCAGGACGCGAGACGGCTTGTGCAGGACATAGGCCGTCGTCTCAGGCAGAGGGGTGAAGATCCCCGCTCCGAATCGTTTCTGAGGCAAAGGCTTTCCTTGGCGATCCAGCGCGGAAATGCCGCAAGTGTTATGGGCACCGTTGCGCCAGAAGCGACTAGGAGCGTGGGTTTATTTGACTGAATTTCTTCTTTTTTGTGTGGGATTATTATATTGATGATAGTTAGTATTATTTTATTACTGTAACCCACA
This sequence comes from Archips crataeganus, assembly GCA_947859365.1. Lineage (NCBI taxonomy): Eukaryota > Metazoa > Arthropoda > Insecta > Lepidoptera > Tortricidae > Archips > Archips crataeganus. The sequence goes on along the minus strand of OX402071.1, from coordinate 584,269 downwards.
CCACAAATTAGAATTCTTCGCGGACGAAATTGCGGTTAATAGTAAGTGATTTGTATTTTATTGTGTTGAGTGATTGTATTTTATTGTTTGTTACAGGTATGTACTCTGTTCTAAATGGGGCCAAGTACTTAGTAAAAGTAAGTTAAAACTAAAATAATCATCAGAAAAAATATCTTTATAGGTTTACTAATGTTTCGGCGAAATTTTTTCCGCAAAATGCTTCATTTTGCAAACGTTTCATTTGGCAAATGTTTATTGTTTCTGAAACTGTAAAGTTTCAGGATTTTTATAAAACACACCTAACCTAACCTACGGGATAGTCTTGAAATATATCCTGAATAGTTTACAGTTTCAGAAAAAATAAACAGTTGCCAAATGAAACATTTGCCAATTGAATCATGTTGCGAAATAATTTTCGCCGCAACGGCAGACTCCCATTTTTTTATGACATAGGTTGGCAATCAAGCGAGTATTTTTACCTAGTGGTAAGTAAATGTCACAAAAGATTGTGTTTACGTTGGCATCGTACACATCAAAAACGTCTTGGGATCTTGACTCAGTAGTAATATGCCTATATTGAAATGTTCAAAGCTGTTTAGGGATCAAAATATCCCAAGGCACTTTTGATGAGCGTATTTGTAATCCTCTTGTGTAGAGTTTGTGAAGTTAAGGGCTTCTAAAGTTAGGGCGTGTAGAGTTAGAATCTTGGCTCTACATGAGATCTGATAATATTTTGACAATGCGATATAGTCTCGTACTTGGCAACTTTTTACATGAAAACCTTTTTCGGGGAATCCAGCCTCAAATATTAATTCCGAAAATGAAAAAGAAAAGTACTTTTAACTGTAATGTACAACTCCCGCAGGATAATCCCCAAAGCATTGAAGATATCATCTATTTCAACGTATTCTTATTTCCAACGTCAACGTTATTGAAACGTCATTAACCTTTCGCCGTCCCAAAACAACACGAGGGACTTCAAAAGAATCCTCACTCGGAATCAGGGCTTGAAATACCGGTAGATATATTCCGGAACCGGTATTAGTCTAAGTAACTGTTCCTACCAGTACCAAGTATAGGTCTTACATGATACCGATTTGAAAACCGGTATAATTGACAAAATTTATTTAAGAGCTGATGGGGCTGAAAGGTTCTTGAGTGGTGCCCACGGATCGGAAGACGCAGTGTCGGTAGGTCTCCAAAAAGATGGAGCGACGACCTGGTTATGGTTGCGGAACGCGTTGGATGCGGAAGGCGCGGGACCGATCTGCATATACATATATATTTTCCTTTATTATGTGTCACAACAATGCCATAATCGTAAACATTGGTATTGTATCAATAATCGTGTTTATCTCGACGGGAAATGACGCGATTTAATTTACAATTAAAAAAAAATCAATATACCAGGTAGCTTCTGTTAATGTACCGCGGTCGTGGGTTTAAGCCCCGGCTCACACCTCAGAGTTTTTCCAAAATTTTAAAATTACCATTGGCTTTGCAGCGAAAAAATACACCGTGAAGAAAACTGCACACACCTGAGAAAGAAATTCAATGGTGTCTGTGAAGTTCTCAATCAGCTCTGGGCCCGCGTGGAAACTACGGCCCAAGCCCTCTCATTCTGATAGAAAACCCTGCAGTGAGACGAATATTGATATATTACCGAAATAACCGAACTGTCAGCAAATAATTTGTGAAAAAAAATGAACTTTTCTACCATTTCTTTCCCGCGGGTTAAAAATAAGGTAAAGACATTTAGGGGCTGTTTCACCACTTTTCTTAAAGTTCGGATTAGCTTAATCATAACCTTATTTGTCAGATGGAATTAAAATTTCCGTTTCACCAGTCTCGATTAGCGCTAAGTGACGGACAAACTGTTTCTTAATTTGACCATCAGATCAGGTGGCATTTAGCATTTTTATCCGTCACATAAAGTTAGATTATTTTTTTGTGGCCATGGTTGGAGAGCCCTTCAGCCGGTTTCAGAAAAATAAATCAAAGTATTTTTTATTTTTTAAAGAAAAAGGTCATGCTAAATTGCATAAAATAATTTAATTATCAAGATTTGAATAAAAAAATGTAGGTACACTTTTAGTATGTAAAAATAAATCCAAAATTTCGTAATATTTTTTAATAACAAACTTTTTTTCAGTGGCTCAATCGTTTGTCCTACGTGAACTTTTATGTCGCCATTAAAAAAAAATTTTATCTGTCAAAAGGTTTGGCGCCACTTTTCGATTCGTTTTACGTGATTTTATTTTTCTTTGTTATTGTTAACAAAGTATCGTGAATAAATACCGTTTTTGGATCAATTATAATGTTACATATTTGTTTATGCAAAAAAAATAGATGTATTCAAAAATTATATAGTTAACCATTTCTTTTGCTTTAATAATGAGTGACTCTTTGAACGAAAGTGTGCGAACAGGAACGCGTGGTCGTGAAATGCGACGTTGCCATTCCGACTTTTTGTTAATCCCACGATTAGTTAAGTGGTACTTAGTTTGCACAGGACCGGAGTGGTGAAACTGAAAAAACACTAGCTGACAGATTTGTCCAGTACTTAGTTTATTCATTGGTTACGTAACCAGCAGTTTGACAGTAAGGTGGTGAAACACCCCCTTAGACGACGAAATAACTATCATCCGACAGAGACGGATGGTTGCTGCGACATTCCCATCACGCCCAGGGGACGTTTCCGCGCAACTGTGATCCGTGAGAAACTGTGTTCCTTTGTGTTAATATAATCCTATGCAGTAGAAAAAAGAACTATTTAATTTTTACCTTGCACCACTATATCTGTACGACAAACATACTTATATTTAATGAACTGAAACAATTGCTTTGTTCACCCCTGACCTCGTGATAGCTACGTTTATGCAAGAAATGGGTGTTCACGCAGTTCCTGCACCTCCACACTGTACGAACACACACTCTATCACCACCACAAAACTACACTGGCGCGTTAGCGTGACGAACTATGCTACCAGATGTTAGAGGCTGGCTGTGTCTAACATCTGGTAGAATGGTGAACGGTTGTCTTGCTCTGTGGGTGAGCTCTGGTTGAGTTCAAAACGCGTCAGTGTAGTTTGGTGGTGGTGATGGATGGGTTTGTGTGTGTTCGTACAGTGTGGAGGTGGAGGAACTGCATAAACACACATTTCTTGCATAAACGTAGCTATCATAAAGGTCGCAGGTGAGTAAAGTAATTGTTACAGTTCATTGACATGGGCCTCCGCAAAGTAACGCCTGATTCAATAAATTATATCTATTTTCATGGAACAGCACACCTCTTCCAATTTTTTAAGCCGTTTCTATGAACGACCAACCTAAGATGTCAGCGTATATTTAAAGAATCAGACTATATACGTCCCACTACTGGTCACAGGTCTCCTTTCAGAATTAGAGACCATAGGATATCCCAGTGCGGATTGAAACCTTCACACACACCATTGAATTTCTTCTCAGGTGCGTACACATTTACTCACGATATTTTCCTTTAACGTAAAGCTCATGGTAAATTTCAAATGTAATTTGGCTCATGAATTTTGAAAAACTCAGAGGTGTAAGCTCGGGTTCGAACCCGCGACCCCCTGCTTGAGAGGCAGGTCAAACCACCAGGCTACCACGGCGTCTACGGCAGTATTTCATGCTCTTTTATAAATTGAGAAATGATAAATACAATTTTATGAATAAACTACCTATAAAGGCACAATAGTGTCGTAACTGTTGAATTTAAAATTTACGGCAACACTTTAAATGTTATCGGAACGATAAAACATGGACGAATATTTAGGACGCCCGAAATGGCCCGATATGGCCCGAAATAAGTAGGTAAATCAACAATGTTTGAAGAAGAAAATGCTACATTTAAATGGTGATACAAAATAGTATTTCTAACTCAGTTAATTAACTGATTAATGCATTAACTATTTAACTTAATTGTTAAAATTAGTCTGAAAAAAAATTTAGGAATTTAGGAATTATGATGATGAACTAACTAAAGCCGTCGAAACAACTAACTGATCCGTGCGAAAAGTAAATTTTCACGACACTGCTCGAAAATGTGGCCATAGATAACCTAAATCCAGTACTCAAAACTGCCTATATATGTACATTTAACAGCTGACTCATTTATGGCGCACAAACACGACAACAAAGTTACACTAATCGAAAACAGGACGTATCAGTATATGTATTTCATTATACGATACGACTTTTTGAAAGATAATTTCTGAATTTCATTCCTGGCGTGCTGAAACGACATTATTGGACCAATCAACAGTAATCGTCTGCTGCATGCGATGGATGGATGGATGAATGGATGGACGGACGGACGGACGGACGGACGGACGGACGGACGGACGGACGGACGGACGGACGGACGGACGGACGGACGGACGGACGGACAGACGGACTGGATGGACGGATGGACGGGATGGACGGGATGGACGGGATGGACAGAATGGACGGATGGACAGATGGACGGGATGGTCAGGATGGACGGATGGACGGATGGACGGATGGACGGGATGGACGGGATGGACGGAATGGACGGATGGACGGGATGGATGGACGGATGGACGGAATGGACGGGATGGACGGGTTGGACGGGATAGACGGGTTGGACCGGATGGACGGAATGGACGGGATGGACGGGATGGACGGGTTGGACGGGATGGACAGGATGGACGGGATGGACGGGACGGATGGACGGGATGGACGGAATGGACGGGATGGACGGGTTGGACGGGATGGACGGGTTGGACGGGATGGACAGAATGGACGGATGGGCAGATGGACGGGATGGACGGGATGGACGGATGGACGGGATGGACGGAATGGACGGATGTACGGGATGGATGGACGGAATGGACGGGATGGACGGGATGGACGGGATGGACGGGATGGACAGAATGGACGGATGGGCAGATGGACGGGATGGACAGGATGGACGGGATGGACGGATGGACGGATGGACGGGATGGACGGGATGGATGTATGGACGGGATAGACGGGATAGATGGACGGATGGTCGAATGGACGGGATGGACGGGATGGACAGGATGGACGGGATGGACGGGATGGATGGATGGATGATTATGATGATGATGATGATAATGGTTTCCTCGCATTAGTCGTGAAAAGCACAATGTTTAGTCTCGGCCAAAAGTGCAATAGATGGACTCGTACTTTCGAGGGCCTCCGCTACGCGTCTCAAACAAACTCGTCCATCTATTGCTTACTTTCCAGCCTCTACAACAATGTACTATCGTGAGATTTAAATAAGAAATTTAAATGTAACATTTAAATAATCTCCCGCCCGTGTCCTGGAACTATTCTGTCCCGTCTTTATCTTTCCTTTTGAATTAACAGCGTCTTAATTTTTCCACGAGTACCTAATGAAGTTAAGAAGAACGTTTTTGCTCGGTTTGTGACGCTTATTACTTTTTTTTGTTATGAAAAGAACAATTCTTTACTTATCTCGTTTTCGCTTTTGAGGGTTACTGTTAGTCAGGTAAATAAAATTAGCTATCGTCGAAAATTCGTTGTGTTTAAAAATATTTTGGGAGATTATTTCGATGGGAAGAGTTCTCATTGAATCCTTACCTTATATAATAACTCTGCCTGTCTGTTACCTCTTCACGCTTAGTTATAAAGTGATTTAGATGAAAGGGTATCGATATAGTTTGAAACCCTAGGATATAAGATAGATTTTATACCAAAAAAAACCATAGTTCCCGAAGAGTAGCGAAAAATGAATTATTTGCAGACGGAGTCGCGTGCAATAGCTAGTTATCAATGTTAGTCACTCAAAGAGCGATGGAACGAGCTATACTCGGAGTTTCCCTTTGTGATCAATTCAGGATGGAAGAGAACCGCTGGGGAACTAAAGGTACTGGCATAGCTCAGAAAATAGCCAGATTTCAATGGCATCAGGGCGGCTCTATATCTAAATCCCTAATGATTGTTTGTCCTAATGTAATGTTTGTCCTAATGATCGTTTGCCCTAACTCTTTTTATTTAAAATCTATTAATTGTTCTGGATTTTTATAAAACAAACCTAACCTAACCTATAGAGTTCTAGAGGATAATCACAAAAAAGTTCCTGAAAAATTCACGGTTTCCGAGAAAAAAGTATTTGGGCAAACGATCATTAGGACAAACATTACATTAGGACAAACGATGTTAGGGATTTAGAATGAAACCCCATCAAGGGCACATTGGTCTGTACAACTGATGGCCGATGGGGTAGCAAGGTCCTAAAGTGGCGACCGCTAACCGTAAGACGGTCCATAGACGGAACTGCTTAGAGCAGCAGAGACAAACAACACGAGTGCAGTCGTGTTGCGGTTGGAGTCAACTTCAATCCGAATGCTCTGAATGTTGTATTGAAACTGCAGATCACCCAACAGCGACTGCTTGAAGCTGTTGGCATGGCACTGACTGTTCTAAGATGTCCGCCCAGGCCCTAAGACGTGGCGTGAGGAGTCCTGCAACAAAATGGAGTGACGAGCTGGTAAAAGTCGCAGAAACTACTTGGATGCAGCATAAAAGCGGTGTTTGTGGAACTCTTTGGATGAGACTTTTGTTCAACTAGTGGCAGCAAAAGCTTATTCCTTTTAAGGCGCAAGTTTTAGCTAAAAGTTGTAATTCATAATTACCAGAAAGAAGCTGTAACACTCCCGATTGGTCGAATAAACTATTACTCCACTCTGATTGGCTAATGGCTTCCTCTCTTAGCTCCGTTGGCTTCCGACGTCTAAAAAGTGTAGTAAGAGATAAACTTAATGTATTTGAGTGCCGGGAAATCTCTCGAGGCGACGGCAAAATTGAACAATCACAGTTACTACGGTTTGGATTTGCGAGAACTTAAAAGGCTAAAAGGGTTGGCACTACTTATATTTTGTTTGTGGAGGTTTTGGAATGCTTCTTATTTGCATAAAGCAATGCACTTTTGGCAATCAGTTAGCGTACTTAGTATTTATAAAACCTATGGCTTCAGTATTTTGAAAAAAAATCAATAGTTCATCATCACTTCAGTCGAAAGATATCTACTGCTGAACATAGGCCTCCCCTTTGGTTCGCCAAACAGACTGGTTCTGCGCCATCCTCATCACACTCGTTCCCGCAACCCTAACCAAGTCGTCGTTCCATCTTGTCGCAGGCCTGCCTAATCTGTCTTCTGGTCTGTGGACACCATTCGAGAACCTTTTGGCCCCATCGGCTATCAGTTCAACGAGCGTAGTGCCCGCAGCCACTTGAGTGTGGCGATTCTTCGAGCTACATCGATGACTTTAGTTCTTGTGATGACTTCGACATTTCTTATGCGATCCCGCAGACATAAATCGAGCATTATTCTAAAAATTAAATCGACATTTACGTCCATGACTATGGGATGTATTTGAATCAACCCACAAAAATTTCAAAATTAAAATCTCTACATATTTGAAATGAACGCTAAAGATAATATGGCCCAATTTCTTACTTTTAAAAGCATTCGCCAATAAGATCAAATTAAAGCAGAGCACTTTAAAACATCCTTACTTCGGAAAAGTGTATGGAATGATACCTAGAGTGTACAATCATTTGCCTAAAATAATAAGGCAGTCTGATCAACTTAAATTTAAAAAACTGCTATTTGATTTTTAGTTGAAAAGGCATTTTACTCAATTCAGGAATATTTGAATGAAAGGTGGTAATACTATGTTGTGTCTCATGTTATGTATTACTATGTACTTAAACGTTAATAACAAAACATGCATGCCTCATATTTGCTATGTATTTGTATGCCTCATGATGCCAACATAGTGATACTAAATTATACAGTTAAGATCTTTGTAGATGTATTTACCTATGTTTTGACCAATAAAATTATTGATTTATTGATTGATTGAAATTTAAATTGTTTACTCTGTCCTCGGTTATCCAAGTGACATGTTCATAATATACTGTTTCATAGAAAAATGCTTATGTTGTCCAAGGGACAAAATCTGTGTAACCATAGCAGACTACAGAAGTCAAGATTCACCCGAACTTAGTTAATAATACCCTGTTGTATTCTGTTTATTTTAAAAACGAGTTATGTCACTTAATCTTTTTCACACACAATTTAATGTTTTATTTTTTTATCTTTTTTTTTATATATATTTTTTTTTCTTTTGTAATTTTATGTGTTTTGTGTGTGAAATAAACTTTTTCATTTTCATTTTTTTTAACACCTTTATAATATCGAGAGACATAAAAATAGTTGACATACCTAAATACATTCGTAATAACATACTTTAGCGACTGTTTGCCCAAAATTACCATTATGTTGATCCAGTTATTGAAACTGCTCACAAAATTTCACGAAAATCCGCTGACACATAAACATTCACTGGACGAACATACGAAAGCATATCGTCTAAATTGAAACGGAGTCGCTTCTCCAGCACTGCACGCTCACTTGGCCAATTAACAGTCCCACAAAATAAAGCTTCCAGAGAAATTGTAAACGGTAACATTTAATTTTTTAATTCAACCTTTAAAAAGGCCACGGAAATGAGCGTGTCGCCGTAAAATATTACTTTGGTCCGTTTTAAAATGGCGGATGTACGATTTAAATCATCTGCGCTTACGCCTTTTCGACTGCCAAGCGCATGAAAGGCAAAGACGAATGGACGTTCGTGAATATTCTAGAAGGAAAACGAACGCTGGTGAGGGCTTGGAAGTAAATAGGTCCAGTTTCGGCATTATGTATATCTGGTATAAATATGTTCAAACTCGCTTTAAACTTAACTGCAGAATTAGGGGGTAGCTCTCAATCATTCATGTTTAAAGATAGCTAACAAAGTTATAGAAGAATTCAGGTAAGAAAGATTCGATCACGACAAGTATAAGTATAGGCAAATTGAAAAGCTCCATTGGAAGCGGCAAGTTCACACATGAAAATTCTCCCATTTAATTAATATTGCTATCACCATTTTTTCAGCCGAAAGTTTTTTTTTTATGTTAGAGAGGCCAGACAAACGAACTAGTGGGTCACCTGATGTTAAATGAACACCACTGTCCATAGACACTCGCAGCGCTTTACGCGATACCAGTGCGTTGTCGGCCCTGCAGAAAATTGTACACTCGCCTCTTAAAGGCACCCAGGTCGTAACTCGATGGGGAGACCCCAGCGAGAAGCTCGTTCCAGATTTTGCAAGTGCGTGGCAAAAAAGACCGCTAAAACGCACCGTCGAAGACTGCCATTCATCAACATGATGACGATGAAATGAATGCTTACGACGGGTGGATCCGCAGCTGGAATCTACTACTAAACATAGGCCTCCCCGAAGGATCGTCAAAAAGACGATCCTTCATTCGCATCCGACGCGTTCCAGCGCCCTTAACCAGGTCGTCGTTCCATCTTGTTGGAGGCCTACCTACACTACGTCTTCCGGTCCGTGGATGCCACTCGAGAACCTTTCCCATCATTTCCAGGTTAAAACGTAAAAAATCTAACTTTATAATAACAATATTTATTTTATAACAACATACCATTAAATAATTTACTACAAAAACAATTATGTTAATTGTGAATGCTGCACCATCTGCAGAGTAATTGTGTAACTTTATTGACACTTGGCATCGGATTGAAATGACAGCTTTTGTATGGCTGTGACAGCTGGCTGTTTCCGATACCAATTGTCAGCCCATACAAGAACTGTCAAAATGAACGCGATGGCAATTACAAGGGAGTTAGACAATTAGCCTGCTGTAAAACTGTATTCTTGCTAAGAAACATTTATATTTTCTGACATTGTTTCTCAGACCAACTTTGACGATCTTTTTACCGGAATTAATTTCGATTTTGTTTTTAGCCCTTAATATTCAAATAGGATAAACCCGATAAGTATCTGTAAAAATATTCATAAACTCAAACATCGGTAATTCCCTTTTAAAACTAACTTGAACCAAGTTTAATTCCCAGAGGGTACCGCGACGAAAATTCGGGACAAAAAATTCTAAGCCACCTTTGGCACCTAAACACGTCGGTAGCTCGTAAATAAACTTAAATCGAATTCCCCCTACTTTATTGGCTGGCCATGTAAATGGGGGGTGATATAAAGTCACCTTGACATAAATACGCAGTTGGAGGTGATATTATAATCTAAGTGTCGTATAAGTTGGGACTTTGGGGTTGCTCCGTGATTTTTGCAAGTGAGAACTTTATACGTTAAGGTTTTCTGTTAGTTATTAAATAGATTCATAGAGTAGTTTTTGTTTCACATATTATTTAGTTGTTCAGGACCAAATAATAATTAGAGTGGTCGAAAACTAATCAAGTGTAATTTGGGTTGCGCGCTGAGAGTTTTGTACATTTTTGAGACTGTAACTGACTCATATGATACAGATGAGTAACGTAAATTAATGAATTTTGCAAAGCTTACAACAAAGAAGAAAGAAAAAGGGTTCTTACATTTTTTGCAAATTATGACGTGTGAATTGAAAAGGCTTGTTGACAACACAATGTGATGGTCATGTCTACTTTTGAATTTAATTAGTTCTGTAGATTGAATTGATATGTGATTTTTTTTTAGTTACTGAAATTGAAATTGATGCTCCATCGTAGGCCTCATCTTCGCTTTCCATCAGGCGTGATTATGGCCAAACGCAAGCCTATACACCGTGAAATTTTAGTGGTTGTTTTCCCGAAACGAGGTGATTTATTTTCGATTGTACAATCGATTTATAATTACTATTTTGACTAGAGTCAAAAATCCAATTGTGAAAAACGAAAGTCGAAAATGACCGCAAACCAATAGTAACGCTTCGTTGGTACCTAACCTATCGTACGATCGTACGCTACTTGTACCAACGAAGCGTTACTATTGGTTTGCGGTCATTTTCGACTTTCGTTTTTCACAATTGGATTTTTGACTTTAGTCAAAATAGTAATTATAAATCGATTGTACAATCGAAACTAAATCACCTCGTTTCGGGAAAACAACCACTAAAATTTCACGGTGTATAATCTTTTAGTAAGATTATAGTATCAATTTCAGTAACCGATAGATAGGAAGTTTCAATAAGTGGTTTTTTGCTTGCTTGTGACAGCCTGTCCACATAAATCACAAATCAATTCAATCTACTGAACTAATTAAATTAAAAAGTAGACATGACCAATTATGTTTAAATTACCCGTTTGACGCTAAAATATATCATAATTAGTTTTTATTTACTCAACTTAAGTACGCAACAAAATAATCCCCCATTACGATTTGTCAAACACATCTCCATCATCCCACGCCACGGGACTTTTAATTTTAATAAAGCCTGTCAAAGCGCGAATTGGACTCATAATCGCCTAAAAACATTTCCACCGGCATCCGTTATTCTGACACATCGCAATTTTTCCCAACACAAAGATAAATGTGTGAGCGATGACTCTGAAAAAAATATAAACAGACACCGTACAGGTACTATGTAAATTTATTTTTACCCCTAAACAGTTTGAATAACGCCACCATCCATCAAGCACACTGGGCCAACTCCGCGCGCGCCAGACAAAAATGTCACACGAAATTATCTCGCGAAAATTCTCAGTCGTCACAAACGCAGATGGGCTTATATTTTACATCTCGGAATAAAAAGAAAACGGTAACATGCGTAATATTTTACCTTTTTATTGTCTCCGGAACTCATATATGAAATTACATGGCGTATAAAAAAGAAATTTGGCCGATATTAAAAAAGGTGGGTTAAAACGTTTTGCGGAGAGATTTAGGTATTTCGTAAGATGCCGAAGCCCTGTTTGTGTCGGAGCCACCTGCGCCATGTTTCTTTTAGAAATTTCCACGCGGTGAAATATTTTAGCTTCTGATTTTATTTTGAGTTGGGATTTTTAGTATTTGAAATTGATTCGTTGAACGTAGCCTCAAATGTGTGGATTTATGAAATGGTTTTTGAAATGCGAACTTTTCATGCGTGCATTTGAACGTGGTTTACCCTACATTTCTCCACTCAGTCGTATTTTACTGAAAATTTCTAAGATTTAATAAAAACCATGTTTGCTGCTTAAAGTTAAAAAAAATATTTTTCTGTAGGTACTTTTTTGCGGTATTGAAATACTTAAATGCATTTTCATATTTTGAAAGACCAAAGATTTAAAAGCGAAAAAGTTTCCGGGTGCGCCGGTGGGACTTGAACCCACGTCTCCTGGGTATCTGGATATCTGGGGCTTTTAAATCTTAGGTTCGGTGAGCAGACGTAACTGCTAATAAAATAAATAATTTTTGAAAGACCACTTCCTTATTCAAAAATTGCTAAAATAAAAAACACGGATCATTCACGTATTAGTATTTTAGGTATGCTTGACATGTTTCAAACCAATCCGTAGTGCTTTTTCAAAGTGGTTCAACCGTAATCAATCAGACATGTAAATCAAACTGTAATTTTAAATAAATAAATAAATAAATAAATAAATAATCGTCCCATGATAATATAATTCAGTGCCCGTGTTTCAAAAATTGTTTGTTTATTAAATACATACAATGTATGCATGCAATGTATACCATTCCATCCATTTTCAGATAGACTTAACCGTGATTCCCTTTTTAAAACAATAGTCTAGACTCTCCAGACGATCCCTAGATTCTAGATATTGATTTTAAGTCAACAATAAACCAAAGTAGACACTGGAAAGGTATTCTGTGTCCCAAATTTCAGGACCTAATTGCTGTGTTGTCAAGACCCAACTATTTTAATAGTAAAAAGGGTCTTTACTTGTCGAGATGGTATTTGTGTTAGTTTGAAGGATAAATTTCAATTTAATATTATTAGATCTGAACTATTTGATAACTTTATCAAAAGATATGATTAGATAGGTAGATTTTAGTTAAAATATCTAAGCATAGAGATGAGTTAGCTTCATCATCGTCATATCAGCCGAAAGACATCCACTGCTGAACATTGCTATTCTCCAAGGTTCACTAAACAGACTGGGTCCTGCGCTATCCCCATCTAATGTGTTCCCGCAATCTTAACCAGATCATCGCTTCACCATCTGCACCTGCATCTTTCGATCTGTGGACGCCATTCGAGAACCTTTTGCGATCATCTGTCATAGTTCTGTGAGCGATGTGCCTTACCCACTGCCACTTGAGTCACTATGCTTGCTTCAAGAAAAACATGCATAAATTTAATTTAAAGAATGCTAGCCTAATGGGTATTAAATTAATTAACGTATGATGTCTCAATCACTTTAAAGTCATTAAAAAAAACTTTTAGTTGTGTCTACAAGTAAACAATATAAGCTGGGTTAGTAACTGCATGTTTATGCCCACTGTTTCAGATTCATTTAGTGTTTATTGTCAAATTAAGGCTAGATTTAGTTAAAAACTATATTAATGCACGACCTAGAATTTTATTACTATACCTGGCTCCCACCCAAATCGCCCAAACACAATCACCAAAGAGTTCACATCTACAAACATTATTTGCGGGTATCTCCAGAAAACTGCTATTTAATTTTCAACTTAGCAACTGATACAATAAGGTCTAACATCGCAAAAATTACATAGGAGGCAAGGAACGCTCACTTGGTATTGAAGTTTCATTTTTATTATTACATTTTTGTGTTCGCTATTATGTTTTTGGACAATGGACTTGTCTGTTTGTATGCGAAATTTGCACGCAATTGTGTAATCTTACTAAATAATTAGCCATAACAATAGCGAAAAAATACGGGTATGTGTATGTATGTGATTGTTAATTCTTCATGCAAATATTTAGTATGTAGATAGCTCGACGTCTGGAATCCGTGTATGTAAAATATGAAAATCTTAACTGCTAAGTCTATGCTACTTCTATGCTGATGCTGCTGCTGCTGCGTGGGACGTCCACCAACGAGATGGACGGACGATTTGACGAAGGCCGCAGGTTCAGGGTGGATGCAAGTTGCTTCCAACCGTAATGATTGGGCATCAATGAGGGAGGCCTATGTCCAGCAGTGGACGTCCTACGGCTGAAATGATGATAATGATGATGAAATAAGCCTAGAGACTTGAAATTTTGCATAGGTGTTTGTCATGCGAGCTTATTGAAGACAACGATATAATTATTGCGAATCCCTTGCAGTATTTAGTAAAGCTCGGTATTTTAAGACTGACAGATATAATGGTTTAGGCAATGAAAGCCGGGATAAAGGCTTATAATTAATATGGCTTGTTTAATAAACTAAGGCTTGCTTTAGACTACAGTCACGCTCTCTACTCTTAGATGGAGCACGCTTGCCTAGCAAATTCCTATTTAGCCTAAATTCGAAGACGCACTGACTGTGACGATCTGGAAACATTGTGTCCTTTGTATCAGTTTCTTGTGTTTCGTGTTATATTTAAATTAAAGAATTTATCCTAAAATTCTTGTGTTTATTAAATTTTTGCACTTAAATATCATACATAACTTAATTTTAAAATAAATGAAACTATTTTTGTGAATAAAAATAAAACGTAGACAACTGTATAGGCAAATGCCGCGCATTCTTCACGTTCAACACCATATTTTTTTCATTCATCAATTATGTCTAAGGCTGGGCCTGTCGGCACCACTGTGCACTGTAATGCGAAACATTTGTCAGCGCCCGTTCGGATAAATGCGTTATCGCAGGGGTTACCGCGGGGCATAGGTGTTTGGTATAAATTGTGGCGCAGCTTGCACAGTGGGCGGGTTGTGGTGTAGTGGGCAAAATAATGCGGACAAAATAATGTGTGTTTTACGTTAACCGTATGGATATAAAGTGGGTTGAATCTGACTACCTAACCAAAAGAGGCAAATTATGGCGTGATTGAGAAAATATACGATAATGCAGGATAAATAAAATAAATAACAAGACTATTCACACAATTTATTTAGTCTTAAAGTAGCTGAGCTTGTTTTATGGGTAATAAGCAAAGGATAAACATACTTAAAGGATAAACATACTTATGTTACTAATGTATAAATAAATGCATATTAAATACCCAAGACTCGAGAGCAAACCTTCGTATTAACACGCTAACTGTCGCGTTTCAAACTCAACCACAGCTCATCTTCAGAGCTGAGCTGAGCTTCAGAGCTCGTTTGGTGGTGATTATAGTTGGGTTTGTGTGATTTGTTTGTGTTCGTACAGTATGGAGGTGAAGTAAATGCATGAAAACACCATTTCTTGCATAAACGAAGCTATCATAAGGTCCCGGGTGAGCAAAATAACTGTTTCAGTTCATTTATATGGACCTCCGCAATGTAACGCCTGATTCAATAAATTATTCAAAACATCGTATTTCTTTATTTAGGGCTCCCACACAAAACTGCGAATTCGCATCGCATCGCAAATATCTGCGAGCTGGCACGAATGCATCGCAAGAACTTGCGATCTGATCGCATCGCGCAAGGTTCAGGTGACCATACAAAATATATGGTCACCTGAACCTTGGTCTTACCGCACGAAATCGCATCGCAGCAATTCGGATCGTTAGTTCCTGCGATGCGACGTCGCGTCGCATCGCAGTATTATGTGGGAGCCCTTCCAGTTGAAAAATATGCGATGTTTTATAACACATCACACCTTGCAACCCTAGTAAACTCCAAAAAATAATCTTTACCGCTCAAACTGTTTGCTTGCCAGCCATATCACGTAACGCTGTATTTTTATTTTGGCAACACAGACCCAAGTCAACAAACTGATGTAGGTAGCGCTGTAAAGTACTGCACAGTGGGTCGAGGGCGGTTAGAGGGCGTTATACATTACAGCGCCGAGTGGAGAAAACGGACTGATGGGGGACAAAAACATTTGAACATTTGAAATCAAAATGAGCTTTATACGGTAGAGAAAAAAATCGTGGAACCTAAACAACCCTGCGAAGACTCAATTGTGTTAAAAAATAACGTTTTTGAAGTGAAACTTCTAATGCGACCTCCAACAAGCGTTGCGTTAAATGCGTTCCGCTAAATACGTAACGCAACGCAACGCAACGCAAGTTGACGTTTACTAGACGTTCGCATTGTATATATACTAACGGATGTTAAAAACTTCGTCAGTGCGATCCAAAACAATTGCGTGGTTTAGTATGAAAACTTGTAGAAATCAAAACTATTTTAATGGTAGATCGTAGGATATAGTATTTTAAACGTATTTAGGAAAAAAATGTGTTGAATATCTTTGAGAATTACGAAAAATCAAGAAAAATTAATGAAAATAATGTGCGCATGAGGAGCTACGCCATCTTGCGACGAGTTATGTAACTTGTTTCGCTAGCGCTGTAGTTGGTTGCTTGCTTGAGACTTGATAAAAGCGCCATAAGCGAGCATAGATGCATAAGTAAATTTAGTTCTGTAGTCATTGCAATAAGGTTCATACTGATGTATAAGTGCCTTTTTCATTTCCACATTACGAAGTTTCACTTCTTCCGCGCGGAGGAGCTGCACGCACGATTTTTTTTTACAATCAATTGCCCTGTTTTTGAATGTGACGAACCAGATTAAACTAAATCGGACTAATTATGTCATCGTGATTGTACAGGTCCTGAATTACATGCAATTATTTACCCCGAGTGTGCCATTTAGATAATGTCGCGGCCGCCTTGGTTTTTGTTTCGCTAATCCGGAGTTAAGTGAAAGAGACGAACGTTTATCACCTCTAGATGAAGCAGAATAAAGAAAATGTGGTAACAAAGTAACTTAGATTGTTTCAAAAAAGAAAAAGAATTTTTAACCCCTGACACAAAAAGAGGGGTGTATAAGTATGACGGTTATTTGTGTGTGTGTGCGTGTGTGTGTGTGTGTGTGTGTGTGTGTGTGTGTGTTTGTGCGTGTGCGTGTGCGTGTGCGTGTGCGTGTGCGTGTGCGTGTGCGTGTGCGTGTGCGTGTGTGTGTGTGTGTGTGGCATCACAGTTCTTAAACGGGTGAACCGATTTGGATGCGGTATTTTTATTTGAAAGCAGGTTCTTATACATGTTTCATCAAAATTGGTTCTGCCGTTCCAAAGTTATCAGCTCTTTTGTTAGCTACGGACGAGATTCTTAGACGCTTAAATTGCGTTGGGGATTTCGATGAAATTTGGTATGTGGGGGTTTTCGGGGATGAAAAACTGATCTAGCTATGTTTCATTTTCAGAAAACCGCTTTTACTCGTGTTTGCCGGCTATTTTTGTTTGCATTAGAATACAAAGCTAAATTTCGCCGGCTTCGAGCAGATCATAATAGCACAGTAGAAATCGGGTGGTCGCGGATCCAGCCGACCTCGGTTCGATTCCACGTTTATTTTAAGGATTTTAGTTTTTTTTTAAAGTTTATTTTTCATGAGAAAACGAAGTTTCTTCTTTTGTGAGAAAAAGTTACTTTTTTGTGAGAAAAAGTATTATAGGGAACGTGCAGTAACTATAGGCGGCAGCACTAATGCGACAAAAGAGACACTATGCGGACAGTAAAACAAACTTATCAAGGTAAAGCATTCAAATTGATGGCACCCTTATGACACCAGTTGGCAGCACCGTCTATGTGCACGTTCCCTATTGGGAGCAAAGAACAAGAAAAACCGGTTGTCTGTAAAGTTGGTTTACGGACGATAGTTTAACGTGGCTCACCCCCCCACCCCCTCCGGTTTTTTTGTCAAATATCTTGAAAACTGTGCATCCTACGGCAAAATCAATGAAATTTTCATCCCCCCTTGAAACCCGCGAACCCCCTCCCCCGCAAATATATAATCAGGATCTCGGAAACGGCTCCAACGATTTCGATGAAATTTGGTATGTGGGCGTTTTCGGGGATGAAAAATTGATCTAGCTTGGTCTTATCTCTGGGAAAACGCTTGGTACCGAGTTTCTGCCCGAGCAGAGCTCGGTCGCCCAGGTACTACATATTAAACACCCAAGACCCGAGAACAAACATTCGTATTTTTAAACATGAAACTACCGTGAGACTCACTCATAGTGAAAATAAACGGATTACTCACGTCTTAAAACGAGTTTAACTCGACATGTTTCGGGCTAATCCGTAGCCCTTCCTCTCGGAGTCGCACGTCACGGCGGCTGCCAAACGTGCACTCCGAGAGGAAGGGCTACGGATTAGCCCGAAACATGTCGAGTTAAACTCGTTTTAAGACGTGAGTGATCCGTTTATTTTCACTATTCGTATTTTTCATACAAATATCTGCCCCGACACGGGAATCGAACCCGGGACCTCAAGCTTCATAGTCAGGTTCTCTAACCACTAGGCCATCTGGTCGTCTAAAATATGATATATATGTGTGTATGTATGTATGTAACTCTTTATTGTACAAAAATATGGAAAAAAATAAATGAAGAAAATGATACCATAGAGTATCTTCGTGCCAGCTTCGAATGTATGCTTACAGTACCCTTTCGGTGTAGAACCCTAAAAGAACTTACATTTCGTTGACAAACCGCTCTGATAATAAAAACAAAGAACATTTGACGACAATACCGTTTTATATCCATAGTAAGGTATCATGAGTGTTCATAAAAACTTCAATATGATACAGAAGGCTGCATCCGCTACACGTGACCCTTGTCGATGTTGGATTGTAGCACAGAAGATTTGGGAGCTGATATTTATATTATTTACAGCGTATTTTTTACATTTATTTTCTAGAAGTCTCTATTAAAGTTATACATAAAACACCGGTGCCAAATATCATATTTCTAAGCCTAGCGGTAAGATTTCGAGATTTTATTCCGATCCCATAAGAATATCGTTACTCTACATTTGTGTTATTTTTCTTCTTCTTCGTCTTCTTCAGCCCGTAGCCACCCAATGCTGAGTGTAGGCATCCTGCATTGCTCGCCACTCATCTCTGTCCAGCGCTCTCCTCGTCCAGCACCTTCCCGCCACTTTGACCAGGTCGTCAGTCCACCTCATCTCCTGTCTGCCAACGTTTCTCCGCCCGGTTCTGGGTCTCCACTCCATCACAGCCTTCCCCCATCTTCCATCACTCCTGCGGCATATGTGTGTTATTACAATTGTCCAACTATGTGGATAGGTTACTTAATTTAATCCAAATCCTAAAGCCCAGGGTGCGCCAGCCCTAGTGTCACACTCTTACTAGTATACCAGAATGTAACACTCGAAAACACAAGGAGTTTCTAATTCGTACCTTCGTTAAAAAAGCTTCGCATAATTTTTAAATTCCTTTCCACGCTGTCCTTGCACGGACTGCCGTGGTCTCTAATTGAGAACTTTTCTTCTTTTTAGGGTTCCGTACGCAAAGGGTAAAAACGGGACCCTATTATTGAGACTCCACTGTCCGTCCGTCTGTCTATCTGTCCCTCTGTCACCAGGCCGTATCTTATGAACCGTGATAGCTAGACAGTTGACAATTTCACAGATAATGTATTTCTATTGCCGCTATAATAGTGGTCAATCACGGGTCAGTTTTTATGTAAAAAAAAAAAAAAAAAAAACAAACACTAAACATAAAATAAAGTTAAAGATAATCTATTTCTATTTTTTAGGTCTATTTATGTTGATATGATATGTATTAGTCTTCTGTATTCATGATATATTATATTAGTGTGTACTTGCGTGTATTCTTTGTATGTTTATGTATTGATTATGTTAAGTTTATTGGTTTGGGTTTACTTTTGATTTCGACTCTTTTTACTCTGCATTGTATGCCTACTCTTGTCTCTGGTGTCCTGTCAATCGTTCAAAGGTTAACTGGAAGAGATCCCTTTAAGGGATAAGTTCGCCTTTGTACATCTGTTTCTCTTGTTAACTGTTAATTTTCATGTTTTACGTACAATTAAGAGTTTTACATACATACATACATACATACATACATAAAAGGGGGGTCGTCATACAAGAAATGTGTTTTTTTCAGCGTTTTTAACACGATCTTTATAATGGCGCTAACTAGACACTTGAAATTTTCGCCGAATATGTTATTATATTATTATACTAGCTTTTGCCCGCGACTCCGTCCGCGTGGAATTAGTAATTTGGGCAGCTTATTTTTTTATCCAATTTGCTTTTTCATCAATTATGGCTCTCTTTAGATCCTTCCGGAAGAAGTGAAACTTCATAATAAACCAACCCGCTCCCAATCCGCGCCAACCCGCTCTCAACCCGCCCCTAACCCGCTCCCAACCCGCTCTCAACTCGCCCCCCACCCGCCCCCAACCCGCTCTCAACCCGCCCCCAACCCGCTCCCAACCCGCTCCCAACCCACCCCCTATCCGCTCCTAACCCGCCCCCAACCCACTCCCAACCCGCCCCCAACTCGCTCTCAACCCGCCCCCAACCCGCTCCTAACCCGCCCCCAATCCGCTCCCAACTCGCCCCCAACCCGCTCCCAACCAGCTCCTAACCCGCCCCAACCCACTCCCAACCCGCCCTCAACCCGCCCCCAACCCGCGACCAACCCACCCCAAACCCGCTCCCTACTCGCCCCCCCCCCACCCGCTCCCAACCCGCTCCCAACCCGCTCTCAAGCCGCCCCCAACCCGCTCTACCCGCCCCCCGAACCGCTCCCAACCCGCCCTATCTAACTGGGCTATTTAACACTGAAAGAATTTTCCAAATCGGAGCAGTAGTTCACGAGATATAGACGTTTTACTTCCAAAACCCCCGATTTGGAAACATTCTTCCGCTCCGCTCCGCTCCTATTGGTGTTAGCGTGATGATATATAGCGTATAGCCTTCCTCGATAAATGTGCTATCTAACACTGAAAGAATTATTCAAATCGGAGCAGTAGTTCCTGAGATTAGCGCGTTCAAACAAAAAACCTGTTCGATAAATTCTTAAAATAGACGTATCTTTCTTATTTGTGAACCGATTCAAATGAAACAAACACTAAATGTTAATCCAAAAAAATACCAACATATCAGTGAAACCCGCATCCTTCTAGGTTAAGCCGTTTCTGAGATTAGCGCGCACAAACGCACAGACAAACAGACAAACAGACAATAATTCTAAAAATCATTGTTTTGGGTTCTATTGTGCTAATAAATTAGCCCTAGTGACAGTTTTTCTCAAATATCTTCAATGTACAGACACCGACTTGTTACAGATTTATTATATGTATAGATATTATTATACTAAATAATAAGGGGGGGTCATGACTAACCAATATAAAATAATCTCACACTGCGTACATTTTACTTAGAAGCAGGGTTTGTTCTGCTAACGCTGGATTCATGTAGTTACGGCTGTTCAGGGTGTTACATTTTGACATACATACCTAAAAATTTGTACGGAACCCTCGGTGCGGGAGTCCGACTCGCACTTGGCCGGTTTTTATTTTGCCTTTTGTCTACTCCGCCCCTTTCTTCCTCTAATGGCTATCCCGGGCGTGTATCGACACGCCACGACCTTGCCCGGACTGGAGCAATGTGTCCGGGTCACAGGAGGGTACTCCTTACATTTGTTATAGAGATTTTCCAGTTTTGCCCTCTCTGTAGCTATGTTGCATCAAGTACTGTAAGCATGGGAAATTATGCAACTGTCTTTCAAGTAGAGACATATGCAATTATCTCCTGTGCACAAGAGAATATAGATAGGAAGGTAAAGGAAAAAACCATCTATACACTCAGTGACAGTCAAGCAGCTCTCAAGGCACTCACATCGCCAAGGGTTGACTCAAGACTGATCTATAATGGAGTACAAGCATTAAACAAGCTTGGCAGACGGAACAAAGTGAGACTGGTATGGATCCCAGGACACAAAGGCTTCATCGGAAATGAGAAAGCAGATAAGCTAGCAAGGGAAGGGTCGATGAATAAAAACATAGGACCCGAACCGTATGTGGGACTCTCACAGGGAACCATAAAGAATGCCATAAACGACCACACTAGACTTAAACACCAACAAGAGTGGAAAACACTGGTGGGTCTAAAGCATTCAAAACGATTCATTGAAAATGTCAACACTAGCTGGACTAAAAAACTCTGGACACTCAGTAGGAAACAACTCCGACACATTGTCGAGGCATTTACAGGTCACTTCGATACTAAACACATATTAGTAAAGATGGGACTACAGGACAATGAAGATTGTAGGATATGTGGTGAGGAAGATGAAACAATGGAACACATTATGTGTGAATGTGACGCCCTCGCCAGATTAAGAATGAGACTCTTTGGAGACGGATACCCCGCACCAGGAGACACTACCGCTACGTCAAATCATCCAATTTATGGATGAGGTGATAAAAGCAATGGAGTAAGTGCGAAGGAGGGGTAATTACACAAAAGATCCTTACGGGTCGAAGTGTATCCGCTAGGACCCCTATTAGTAAGATAAGATAAGATATGTTGCATCATGTGTAGTGACCTGAACCTATGTCACTTTTGTGATAGGAAATGATCCCTCTCGCACCTCTGAGTGGCTGGGGCTGGTTAGGTCAGTTTACCAGAATCGTTCAGTATTTCCTAGTAGCCAAAGTTCTGTTCGCATTTTTCCCAAATGCTTTTGTTTCTACTATGGTTTTTTTACTTATTTAATCGTATGGGATATTAATATTTACAGGCATTAGAGTAAAACCTTTAAATAGTTAAGCCATGCGGCTGCATCAGGCGTTAGTGCATCCAGGTCTTCGGCAGGTCCAGGGGAGTGAAGAGAGCAGCGTTGGTTGTGCTTCACTGTCTGTTCCTCTTCCCCGCACTCACAGAACAGAGATTCCCTCCACCCCCACTTGTGTAGGTGATATTACTGAAGCTTATTTTTACAGTAGCATTTTTTCTTAATTTGAATCGACACAGAAACAGTGATGCTTTTGGCCCTTCAGACCGATGCAAACTTAACACCTCAACCTACCTAAAAGAACTCAACGAAACTTCTCAGGCTAAAACGCTGGTGAGAGAGCTAGCGAATTTTCGAGAAGCTCTGCGTCAATCCACTAGGCTTTCTTGATACTAGAAATTACTGCTGGGCAAAGATTTCCAAAGAGTTCCACGACGGTCAGTTCTGCGTTGCCTGTATCCATATTTGTCCTCCTCTACCAGATCGTCAGTCCATCTCATCAATGCCTTCCAACGCTACTAGGAATAATGTATAGACAAATCAGAGACTCAAAATGAGTGTTATTTAGTATCGATCGTGCTTCACTCCTTCAATTACCTAATGAAGCAGTATGAGACCAAATCAATTAGCGTGATTAAAAACGTTCTACTCGTATGCGAGTGTGAACGTATACGAACTGTGAGTTAATTTAGATATTTAATTTTCGTACTCCAATATTGATCTAATTTTCCTACAAGATCAAAAGAGCGTAAATCTAATCTTTTTTTTTAAATAGCCTATACAGTGTCCCACTGCTGGGCAAGGGCCTCCCCTTTCTCCTTCCACTCGTCTCTGGCTTTGGCAAAGTGTTGCCAGTCCGGCTGGAATCGCTCCAAATCGTCCCTCCACCTTCTTTTAGGCATACGTATGCTCCGGTGCCCGTCGCTTGGAACCCAATCAGTAGTGATTTTAGTCCAGCGATCCGGATGCATCCGGCAGACATGACCTGCCCAGTCCCACTTCAGTTTGGCGGTCTAAAGTCTAATCTAATAGAATATAAAAATCTTGTGTCACGGTGTTTGTTATCGAACTCCTCCGAAACGGTTTGACCTATTTTTATGATTTTTTTTCTCTATATTTGGTAGTTCTTAAATCGTCACCATCGCCAGTGTGATATGGCTCTTATAATTGTTGGTAAGTAGGCAGTACCTTGTCAAATTCGCCACCTTCTTATATCGTCCTTACTGCCATAATTATGGTCTACTATTCTGATTTGCCAACATTCCTAAATCGTCACTTTCCTAACTTGTCCGCTTTCCTACTTGGGCCACAGTACCAACTCGTCAACATTTCTAGTTCGACCACAGCGCCAACTCGTCAACAATCTTATTTCGACTACAGTGCTAACTCATCAACATTCCTATTTATATCAAGCAGCACTGTCGTCGATAAAGGAATGTGGACGAGTTGACACTGGTGACCAAGTAGTACTGTAGCCGATAAAAGAAAGTGGACGAGTTGGCACTGTGGTCGAAATAGGAATGTAGCTAAAATGGGATATTCACGATATCAGAAAGTGGACGAATTAGGAAGGTAACGATTAAGGAATTGTAGGCTGACGACATGGTGCTCTGGACGATTTAAGAAGGTGACGAAAGGAATTGTGGTTGAAGTCATTCTGAACGCAAAAATCGGTTCACAATTTAATGTCTATAAATAGTTGTTATGATTTTGCGACTTTACATTTCGCACTCCTACCAGAACTCAAAATAATACCTCGTCTTAATTTAGATTTACTTTCAGGAAGGCATAAATTAAAATTCAGTTGATATACTCTTAACCTAGGAGTGGGATTTGTTAATCTCTACCCGTGGGAATATCGGGATAAAAGTAGCTTAGTTCCCTACGTAATCCATTTATTTACGAGCCTACTCTTTTCTCACAGGGCCGGCAATTTATCCGTAACTCAACTTGTGTTATGAGTGTCCATCCATGTTTGAAAACTTCATTTAAAAATGTAATTTCCAAAAGTGCCAACCCTGTAGCACAGGATCCTTTTAAAACCCGGCGGTATTAGGAATAGGGCTGCCAAATAGAAAATCTTCAGTGCAGCTGGATTTCAGGTGGCTGTCGCGAAAATAGTGCGCGTTACATACGGCTACTGTATTGCTTGGAGCGACAGCAGAAAAAGTAGTTTACTAATGTTTCGGCGAAATTTTTTTCGCAAATTTTTTTTTTTCTGAATCTGTAAACTTTTCAGGAGTGTTATAAAATTAACCTAACCTTACCCTAACCTACAGGTACTTGTAGTCCAGCAGGGTAATTGTGTAACTTTTTTGATACTCGGCATCGGATTGAAATGACAGTTTTTGTATGGCGTGACAGCTGGCTGTTTCCGATACCAATTGTCAGCCCATACAAGAGCTAACAAAATGAACGCGATGGCGATTGCGAGGGAGTTAGACAATTAGCCTGCTGAGGTATATCCTGAATGGTTTACAGTTTCAGAAAAAATAAACAGTGCCAAATGAAACATGTACCGAATGAATCACTTGCGAAAAGTATTTATATAGTTGCGAAACGGCAGTACCCCAGAAAAAATATATTTTCTTTCTAAGAAATACAGAGTCAAATCATAATGTATTAAATTTAGACCACAATAAGTGCTTACGACTGTGAAAAAATTTACCACCGGTTTGGAAAAATCTTGTGGAGAAGAATCGGGCAAGATACTCAACAACGTATATTTTTTCAAACAGATTTTCAATATTAGAAACTAGTGATCGTCAAATATTCATTAATTTTATAGAACGCCTTTATATATAAGTGTCTTAATTAACTACCTTGCTGGCTTAGTGGTTTGACCTGTGACGTCTCGAGCAGAAGGTCGTCGTTTCAAACCCGGGCTCGCGCCTCTGTGTTTTTAGGAATTAATGTGCGAAATTACATTTGAAATTTGCCATGAGCTTTACGATGGAGGAAAATATTGTGAGGAAAATTCTGAGAGGTTCTGTACCTTGCAATGGGACGTATAGGCTTAGGCTGGGATGGCGACTAAGAGAAACAGTATTAACAAATACTCTTTGTTATATTATAATACAATTTAGACAGATTATTCATACTTTGATGAAGAATTTCAAGTAAACGAAGCGTTCTGAAGCAAAATGAAAACTATTATTTCAAATATTTTTGTTAAAGGAAAGTCTTTCTTTTTCTGCTGACTCTCCAGATACCTTGCCAACCGAGCCGTTACTTTTAATCTCGAATATTGCGACGCGACAATTTGAAGCACTCCTTATCTCCGTCACTCCCGCGTCACTTCCCTATTCGCATCCTTGTCACTCTTATCGGAGTGACGCACCATGTCATACCAATTCTGCTCACTGCGAAACAATGGAAACTGAATCTTAAGCTGGTAAATTAAGATTGGTGTTTGTTTGCATGAGGTTTTCCTTCGGGTATTATTATGATTAAATTTGATAATAAGGAAATATATTTTTGGCACAAAACAGGGCTTTTCTGCGAGGTAATAAAAAAGTTATTTATAGATTTTTATCTCCAGTTGTACAAAGTGGTAGCAAAGAAGATTTGGTTACTTCTATACAAGAGGCCCATTTAAATCACGCAAGTTTCTTGTACGAAAATCGGCAAGAATTATATGCTATTACTAGCTGACCCCGCAAACGTTGTTTATAATTTCACCTAGGGGTATAAAAAATAGCATACGACCTATTCTCAGACCTACCGAATATAAAGAAAAAGTTTCATAAAATATCGGTCAAGCCGTTTCGGAGGAGTTCGATAACAAACACCGTGACACGAGATTTTTATATATTAGATTTTGTAACGATGGGCTTCATAAGAAAGCTCGAAGTCACTCAGAGGGCGATGGTGAGGAGCTGAGGGCTATGCTCGAAGTTTCTCTGCGGGGTCGCATTAGAAATGATGAAAACCGCGCAAGAACTAAAGTCACTGACATAGCTCTAAAGGATCACCAGACTCAGTAGCAGTGGGCAAGACAGCGCTCGTAGAACTGATGGCCGATGGGGCCAAGAGATTCTCGAGTGGCGTCCACAGACCCTAAAATTTCTTCAACCTATTTAGCTAAGAATTATCTAGGAAAATAAATCTAGTCCAAACAAAACAGAAATAAAACATTTTATTTAATTTAAATCAGATAAGCATTTATTTTTCGCTATTTATAAAATACCGATTCTTTTGTTGAACAATTCTCTTCTTCGTTGATTCTTTTGTTGTTGATCTACAAATAAATAAATTATAATTAGTCTTATGTAGCTATTAGTGTGCAGTTTATTTATCTATCTAAACAGCGATCCGGGTGTCACCAACGGTGCTGGCTGAAAATCAGCGCTGGGGTGCTTTAAACGCCTCAGCATTATGCTGAGCCAGTGTCCGATTTGCAACCGCAATGACGCATTCTATCTTTAGTTTTAGTGTTGTCTTTTGTTTTGTAAAATATTGATGGTGTGTCTTGTGTTGTTGTAAATAAATGTATTTCTTTCATTTCTTTTCTTTCTAAATAGTTCTTATCAGTTTCAAATTGTTTTGTTTCAAAAATAGGTTAAAATATGTTTAAAGAAAGGTTACAATATACACAGTATTGTGTAGGTATTTCAAGGTAAGATCATATAACTCACATTTCCATTCACTCATTTCATTCATTCACTACTTTTCTTGCAATCAGTATTTTATGTAGGTGTGTCTGTAATCATTCAAGTATAGTCGACCAAGAAATTCCTTTACCACCTGTACGGTTGTTAGCCCGTACTGTCAAAATGTCAGTTTGTAGGTATGTCAGATGATGCAGGAAAAATGTCAAAATTAGTAACACACGTTCGGCGTTAATGAGTAGCTTTAATGTACTGTCTTGTCACAAGTCAATAGGTAATCTAGGTCACGCATCAACACATTTGCATTAGGTAATTAATAGGGATGTTTCCTAGGTAAAAAAATAATAATTCTTATTAGTCCGTATTTTACATTATCAAAAAATATTAGACACGTAAATTTTCTTTAGACAATTAAACAAAAAATGACGAAGATATGGCGCGTTGAAGTTCCGCGTGACGAGGCGTGACGTCACTTGTTCCTAAAACGCTCATACAAAGTGTAGGAACAAGTGACGTCACGCGAAACTTCAACGCGCCATATCTTCGTAATTTTTTGTTTAATTGACAAAATAAAAAATACGTGTCCAATATTTTTTGATAATCTAAAAGACTGACTAGTTAGGAAAGTAGCCAATTAAGTATATAAAATCTTAGGTCAATGTACGCTAACTCGTACACCACCCTATGGTTCAATGTCAGTTGTATGGCGTACAACATCAAAGGCTATTTTCACTCTCAAGTCAATGTGACAATCGACCTTATTGTTTTTATTCTGATGTAGGAGCTGTCATAAATAATGGTAAAGCACTTACTTGGTCGACTATACACTCTCATGGCGAGACCTATACCAATCGTGTATACGGGACAATCTTTTTTCTCCGTTTTTCGCCCATAAATGGCACACATCACCCAACAGAGGATAGAAGGTTATTTCTCCAAATCATAAGGAATACCGTAAAATATTCACGAATTTTTTCCCCCTTTGCCTAAACGGGTATAAATCTTTCGGCATTTTGCGCTAAATAAGTATTAGCATTGAGGAAATTCGTACCTTTTATTTGTTCCAATCTGTTGTTTATATTGCCGAGTGTACCGAGTGGAATGTTTTGGATATTAAGCCTTGTGAGGCGCAAGCCCCACAGAGGAGAAGTGGGACGGGGGCGCGTCGCAGTCCGCGTCGTTTGTCCCGCAGGCCGCGTCTCCGCCCCGTCTCTTCTGTCTGCTTTGGATCGCGACGCTTCTTTACATTTAGTATGACAACTAATTCAAGGGCCGCCGCGACTGCGGCACGTCCCCGTCCCACGTCTCTTCTGTTTGGTTTGGGTTTCATGGCCGTTGGGCCCTTGAAGAGCTACAGAGTCACGGAACGAATATAGGGAGAGCTACCTATATAATTACTAGCTATTACCCGCGACTCCATCTGCGAATAATAACCTAAGGGTATAAAAAATTGCCTACGTACTATTTTCAGACCTAAAGATCCATAACTTCGTACAATATTTTAGAAACAGATCAGTAAAAATGAAAAACCGGCCAAGTGCCAGTCGGACTCGCGCACGAAAAGTTCCGAACCATTATCTATAAAAATGGCAAAAAATCACGTTTGTTGTATGGGAGGCCCCCTTAAATATTTGTTTTATTTTAATTTAATAATTTATTTTTTAAGTGAATATATAACTAAATATTCTGTGAACATTTCAAGCGTCTACCTGTTGCCGTTATCAATATCGAGCAAAAACGAGCAAAAAATCACGTTTGTTGTATGGGAGCCCCCTTCAATATTTATTTTATTCCATTTTTTAGTATTTGTTGTTATAGCGGCAACCGAAATACATCATCTGAAAATTTCAACTGTCTAAGCCTATCACGGTTCATGAGATACAGCTTGGTGACAGACGGACAGACGGACGGACAGCGAAGTCTCAGTAATAGAGTCCCGTTTTTACCCTTTGGGCACGGAACCCTAAAAACACTTTTTGTATAACAACCTTCTTTATTTTTAACTTTATTTTGTTTTAGTATTTGTTGTTATAGCGGCCATAGGTAATACATAATTGGTGAAAATTTTGATTATCTTTTATGGTTCAAGAGCAGCCCTGAGACAGACGAACGGATGGACAGACAGACAGACAGACAGCGAAGTCTCTGTAATAGCTTCCCGTTAGCATCCTTTGGGTATGAAATCACAAAAAGACCAAACAAAAGTAATCTTTTAACGACATTCTTTACAATATTAAAAAAAAACAGGAAGCTCTTGTCAGGCGCAAAACACTTTCATTATTGTTTTTTCCCTAGCAACACTGAAAGCATTGCAAAAACGTGAAAATACGAGTATTTCCATCTTTTGCTGGGCAAACGAAAAACTTCAAAATCTTTTTACGTTTTGCAATATTGTTTTTGGCTCCAAAAACTGTATAAACGCAATAGAGTTTTGCGCTAGATTGAGTTTAGCTGGTTCTAGAAATAGATTCCAAGCTGAAAATGGCTTTGTTGGCCATAGTTTGCTTGCCTAGGGAAATAGCTGGTTTTTGTAGAACTATAGTAACAAATTTATTGAATCAGGCGTTACTTTGCGGAGGTCCATATTAATGAACTAAAACAATTACTTTGCTCACCCGTGACCTTACAATAGTTACGTTTATGCAAGAAATGTGCGTTCATGCAGTTCCTCCACCTCCACACTGTACGAACACACACAAATCACATAAACCCAACCATCACCACCACCAAGCTACACTGACGCGTTTCGAACTCAACCAGAGCTCATCTTCAGAGTTACCACAACCGTATGCTATGCTACCAAATGTTAAACTCCACCACCAAATGTACCAAATGTTGTTGTGTTGTTGTGTTATGTGGTGGTGATGGTTGGGTTTATGTGATTTGTGTGTGTTCGTACAGTGTGGAGGTGGAGGAACTGCATGAACGCACATTTCTTGCATAAACGTAACTATTGTAAGGTCGCGGGTGAGCAAAGTAATTGTTTTAGTTCATTTAGTTCTATAGTAACAAACAGGCAAGAGGATCTCTCTTAAAACTACCAAAATAATTGTAAGCAAAAATGTGGTGTGTTGCCAGTGATGACTTCTGGTACTGAGACATGGCTGCTAACGATGGGCCTCATAAGAACGCTCAAGCTCACTCAGTGGGCGATGGAGAGGGCTATGCTCGGAGTTTCTCTGCGGGATCGCATTAGAAATGATGAAATCCGCGCAAGAACTAAAGTCACCGACACAGCTCGAAGAATCGCTAGACTCAAGTGGCAGTGGGCAGGGCACATCGCTCGTAGTACTGATGGCCGATGGGACAAAAAGGTTCTCGAGTGGCGCCCACG
This sequence comes from Archips crataeganus, assembly GCA_947859365.1. Classification (NCBI taxonomy): domain Eukaryota; kingdom Metazoa; phylum Arthropoda; class Insecta; order Lepidoptera; family Tortricidae; genus Archips; species Archips crataeganus. The sequence continues at coordinate 553,843 of OX402071.1, read as the reverse complement.
GATCGGAAGACGCAGTGTCGGTAGACCTCCAACAAGATGGAGCAACGTTTAAGAGGGTACGATGGCTGGGAGAATTTTGAGAAATAGGTATTTTAATGAAAAATGTCGCTGTCTCGCCCGAACCCCTCCGTGTCAGTACAGCGAGAGCGGGACAACTGCACCTCAGACCGTTAATAGGCGCGTAAAATTGATCAAAACAGCATTTGGTAATCCCCTGCTTTCTTCTCGAAAACTGGGCCAATAAATTTATTTTTTTCATTAAATAATTAGAGGACAGATTTAGCTATGCCCCTATGTTTTCCTTTTTTTGTTTATAGGAGGGATTCTTTTCTGACGAGTGTCTGAAAATGACGTTGAAATTGGGCAATTTCTTCGGTTTTTGAAAGCTCATATTTCTTATGTTAATTGAAATATGGAAAAAAACGAAACATAGGGGCATAGCTGTGGTAGATACAAATTACACAGTAAAACAAATTTGGCTCTAAAGCCATTATCCAGGGAGGAAACAGGGGATTAAGTTTGTATGGAGAAATGATGCGCATCGTACCCTCTTAATGTTGGGTAACGCGTTGGATGCGGATGGCGCAGGACCGATTGGGGGAGGCATATACACCGTGAAATTTTAGTGGTTGTTTTCCCGAAACGAGGTGATTTAGTTTCGATTGTACAATCGATTTATAATTACTATTTTGACTAGAGTAAAAAATCCAATTGTGAAAAACGAAAGTCGAAAATGACCGCAAACCAATAGTAACGCTTCGTTGGTACCTAACCTATCGTACGATCGTGCGCTACTTGTACCAACGAAGCGTTACTATTGGTTTGCGGTCATTTTCGACTTTCGTTTTTCACAATTGGATTTTTGACTCTAGTCAAAATAGTAATTATAAATCGATTGTACAGTCGATACTCTAAATCACCTCGTTTCGGGAAAACATCCACTAAAATTTCACGGTGTATGTTCAGCAGTTGACGTCTTTCGGCTGGAATGATGATGATGACTTGTCTTGATTGAATTATAGTTAAGAGAATTGTAAAAAAAATCCGTCATGTTTATTGCGGCGCATTTTAATACCTGATTTACACTCTCGCCTCGTCACCTCGCCTCGCGCCTCGCCTCGTCGTCTCGCTCCGGACGCGAGCCTCAAAATCAAGGCAAATCACGAGACGAGGCGCGAGGCGCGCCTGTTCACACTCTCGTCTCGTGGCTCGTCCCGCAGTTCGTCTCGCCACTCGTACGCGAGTGTAAACCAGTTATAAAGGTTTTTTTTTAAACTTGCAATGTATAAACTTAAGTATGTACGTTATGTGCGGGTCGAATCTTGGAACTTGAATTTGACCCACTTCCAGTGGTCGGTTTTACTTGAAATTTGGTATACTTGTGTAAGTTGGATGGCAATGCAAGTACAGTCAACAAAATGTACAGTCAGCGAAAAAGTCCAAGCTTTAAAAATGATTTTATTAACAAAAACTTATTTCTCGCCAATGACGCTTACTGTAAAATAATAGATATGTTAAAGATATGTTAAAGCCTTTTGGGGCCTACTTATATATTTTTTATACGATAGGGGGTAAACGAGCAGGAGGCTCAACTAATAGAAAGAAATGACCGCCGCCCATGGACACTCATAGCATAAGTTGAGTTACGGATGCGTTGCCGGCCCTTTGATAGCTAATATAGAAAAAAAATCTTTATTGATTTTACCATTTATTATTATTATTAATATTATTAAGTCGCGGTTTTTTCGTTTTATGAAAGATAGCTATATTTATTTTGTGAGCCTTGGGGGAGGCCTATGTTCAGCAGTAGACGTATTTTGGCTGAAATGATAATGATTATAAAAGATGAAGCGAAGCGCCTTGTCCAAATGCACGAATGACCGGAAGATTATCAACGTAAGGGTGAAGTAGCTCCCTACATAGTCTCAATATCAAAAAGTCGTATCGTGATTCAATTGGCGATCAACCAGAATCAATTAATCGTTCAGTGACTTCAAAATTTCACAAATGGATATTTCTGTTACGTAAAAGGCGTTGCATTTTTTAATTTTCGTGTAACTCATTTTACACGCTCCGTTCGGACATAGAGTATAATGGGTAACAGAAGCAAATCACAAAACCACAGTGTATTGTCTCTGGTCTGAACGTACTCTTCCACTACACACAGTTCATCCCTATCCTCTCGCAAACGATCGAATTACCGCTCGCAAACCGTGTTGGGCCGTTCCTGAATTTAGCCCCTGGAAACTTCACACACACCACTGAATTACATTACTATTATTTTATTATTAGATAACAAAAAAGGGTCTCTATTGTTTCGCATAACTTATCAAGTCGTAATAAAATAAAAAGATAAGATAAGATAAGACTTTATTTTTGAAAACACAGGCACACACAGACAAAAATACATAGTAACATCAAGGACCATAAAATATTTAATACTAGTCGTTAACAGAATAAAAAAGAGTGGATTAAAAAAACCAAGAAATAAAACAGCGCTAGCAACAAAAAAAGTGAAAGAAGTAAAAGAACAAGAGTAAAACTACTAGGGGCGTTCAATAAAAAGTGAGAATGAGTATGTTATAAACAACTTTTACTAAATGTAATTTTATTTTTCGACATAGTCACCTTTTAGCATAATACACTTATTAAATCTTTTTTCTAAACTTAAAATTTCATTTTTAAAAAAGGTCTCATCTTGAGTACTTAAAAAATCTTGTACTGCAGCGACTACCGCGTCGTCGTCTTCAAATTTCTGGCCTCTCGGGTATTGTTTCAATCTCGGAAATAGGTAGAAATCACTGGGAGCGAGATCTGGTGAATACAGAGGATGCTTAAGGATATTGAACCCAGCATCACGAATTGCAGCCATTGCAACGATGGACTTGTGTGCCGGGGCATTGTCCTGGTGGAACAGCACAACTTTCGAGAGTTTACCTCGCCGTTTTTCGCGGATCTCATTGCGCAATGTTGCTATTTGTTTGGCGTATAAAGTGCCCATAATAGTGGCTCCATGTTTGAGATACTCAATCATTAATACCCCTTTACCATCCCAAAAAACAGAGCCCATGACCTTACCGGCAGATGGGCCCACCTTGAATTTCTTCGGAGTTGGAGATGATGGCCTTTTCCATGTCATAGACTGCAGTTTCGTTTCAGGGTAGTAATGATGGAGCCATGTTTCGTCCATTGTTATAAATCGCGCCAAAAAAGTTCCCGGTCTTGCTGTATCAGGTCCAAAGCTTCTTGACAAATCTCGACTCTAGTTTGTTTTTGCGTGTCAGTAAGCATTCTTGGTACCCAACGCGCAGATACCTTTTTCATACCCAAGCGTTCATGTAAAATATTATGCACGTTCCCCGTTGAAATCTTTACATTTTCAGCAATAAAACGAACCGTGACACGACGATCCGCCAAAACTGAGTTTTCAACTTTTTTCACAATTTCTTCAGTTATTGCTGTAGTTACGTCCGGAGCGGGGGTCGTCCATGGTCGATGTTCTTCCACGTCTAAATTCGGCGCACCAACGTGCGACTGTCGAATACGGAGGAGCATTAGACCCTAAAGTGTCCCGCAAATCTAAATTGACTTGGTCCGTAGAAAAATTTTTCAAACACAAGTATTTGATAACGGCGCGCAGTTAATTTTTCTCCATTTTCGCTAACGTACTCAATAGCATTGCAAAGAAATTACCGTATTTTTTTTTAAACAAAAGACAGTTACTTTTTTTTTCATAGCAATCAGCTAGATAGATTAGCTTTACCGGCCAGTATTTAATTTCCTAATATTGAAAGAGTTTGCATCTCATTCTCACTTTATATTGAACGCCCTCGTATTAAACTTAATCTGAATGCCATGCGTTCTGAAAGAACAATAATGTATCATTCTTAATCAACGTTTGTCATAAAGTGATTAATTTCCGAATTGTTATAAAACAAACCTTACTTAATACTGCATTCTATAAGATGGCATTTAAAAAAGTCCTGAAAAAAATACCGTTTCAGAAATAAATCACTGTATGACTAACGTTGATTATGACTAATGATGCATTTTGACTTATTAAATTATACGAAACAAAGTGGCCCCAAAAAATAAACAGCCGTAAATATTCCAGATTTATTGTAAAATACGTTGTTTATTTTGCTGTCGCGCGCTTGTATGACTTGTATGGTTAGTCTCTGTGCTATTATACTCTGTGCTCCCGATGTCGTGACGAATCTATCAATCGTTTCATTTATTGTTTTCACAGTTATTTTTATTGTTCTCTGGCGCGTGCTAATGACCGAGTTATCTTGGCATTTGTAAGAAAAACTTGAAAAAAATAAGATATCAATACAATACAAGTATTTACTTATTGTTGACAACTTCATAGGCCTTGTGTTCTAAATTTAAAACATACGTGCATTATAACTTCATTCATCACTAATTGACGACCGCCTTAGCCTAGTTGGTAGTGACCCTGCCTACGAAGCAAGAGGTCCTGGGTACGAATTCCGGTAAGGGCATTTATTTCTGTGATGAGCACGAATAATTGTTCCTGAGTTATGGATGTTTTCTATGTATTTAAGTATTTATTTATCTATATAAGTATGTTTATCGTCGTTTAGTACCCATAGTACAAGGATTGCTTAGTTTGGGACTAGGTTGATTTGTGTAAGATTGTCCCCTAATATTTATTTATTTATTTTATTTATTTATAAATTCATCCCAGCCTATTTAAGTCCCACTGTAGTGCACAGGCCTTCTCTCAGAATGAGAGGCCATGGGCTGTAGTTCCACACACCATCGAATTTCTCCGCAGGTGTGTGCGGGTTTTCTCAAGATTTTTTCTTCGTAAAGCTCATGGTAAATTTCAAATGTAGTTTTTCGCACATAAATTCCAAAAAACTCAGAGGTGCGAGCCGGGATTTGAACCCACGACCCACTGCTTGAGAGGCCATAGGTCAAACCACTAGGCCACCACGGTTTCATTTAAGCTATTACTTTAATTAACCTTTTCAACGCCACGCCTTGACAAAACGTAAACCTGCTTTGAATCTTATGTCATTGTGTCAAGATCACTTTGACACTGTACTTTGTGACACCTATATGTGTCGTTGGCGTTGAAAAGGTTAAAACTATAAACTTTGGGACTAGATTCAAGCCACACAGAAGAGACGTGGGATGGGGGCGCATCGGAGTCGCGGCGCTTCTTGAATCAATTTTCATACTAAATGTACAGAAGCATCGCGATCCAAAGCAGACAGAAGAGACGGGCGGAGACGCGGCCTGCGGACAAACGACGCGGACTGCGACGCGCCCCCGTCCCACGTCTCTTCTGTGTGGCTTGAGCATTAGTTCTCTTCCGGTTTCAGTATTAATTGGGAACTACACGCACGTCAATTGAACAGATGAATGTAGATTAATTCCTCACATGTAACTATAAATATTTGTAATTTATTGAATCAGGCGTTACTTAAAACCGACCTTAAATTGTTTCAGTTCATTTATAAATATTGTTTATTTTTAGTAAATTGTTTTTCACTTTCCAATTTATTTTTATTTTTTATGAATAAAACTATTCGATGAAATCACATTAAAAACCGAACATTTAAATCATGTTATATTAATCCTATCCGTTGCAACATATGAAATTATAGGCAATGTGTAGCCAATTTGGCGGATAAACCATTTAAACAATAAAGTATTGCCAGCGTTAACTGGCCACAAATTTACGCTGCAGTTTCATACGGCGAATTGCAACCAGTTTACGCCACTTTTACGCTCGTTAAGTTTTTTGTTGAATTATTTTTTTACGCTCTGTTTGATACGTTTTAAAAGTTTTATTAATATCTGAAAATTTTGCTCTGTGTTTTTATTTTTCCAGAACTGGTATAACTTGGTCGCTCGTTTACAGTCAGCAGCAAAATTACTCAAAATTATTCACACACTCTTATCACCTTGGAAATAGAGTCGTGTTTAGATATTTTTGAGCGCCAGAACCGCTCATCCCCTTCTGTTCAGCTGCTGACTGTACACATCCACTTCCGCTGAGGAAACACATTTTTTTTTTAATTTAAGAAGAAGAAAGAAGAAGAAATACATTTATTCGTGACAAAAAAAATACCTAAAAATCTCTACTTTGTTGGATACACAAATTTATAAGTCCAGATGTCATGGATTTTCTTCATTTAATTTACCAAGTTTGAAGAGATTTGATCCTTATGATTGACTATCGATCAATGAAATAAAAATGCAGGTTGCTATTTTTCAGATTTTAGCCTGTTCGATTCCCGGGTGCAGCAAGTGAAGTTTCGAAAATCTTTGAATGCATGCAGTTTTCAAAAATAAAGGAATTTTTCCTTTGAGTAAATTTTCCTATTTTTAGTATTTAGAGTACTTTCCCTGGAGATGGCATTATAAATCCACGGATTACAGATAAGATACGCATTACGTACATTTCTTAGATTATTTATACACTAGATAAGAGTGTCAGTAGTAAACACTGCGATACAAAACGTCCAAAAACCCATTTGACAGCTTCATCTTACGATCGCGTAACGTCATTCAGACTGAAGGGGGCAAATGACATAATAAGCCAATCGGGACGTTTTAGTGCCGCTTAAGCTCTATCTAGTGTATAAATAATCTAAGGTACATTTATTTCCGGTCACGGGGACACAATAACAACCAGCATAAAAAGGCTTATAAATCATCGGAATTGTACGTAAACCCAAAACAACGGCTCGTTCATTTAATCGCACTCATTAAACGTTAACAATGTAACTTCATTGAATTGCTTCGTTAAATGCGAACAGTGCGGTGTGAGTGCACGGACGATGAATTACGTTGAGTTACGCCGGGGTAGATTCACCATTGAATTATTGAGGTAGAAAGAGAGGGGAGAGAGATAGAAAATAATAAATCGACCGCGGTCCTAAAGTTCATGGTAAAAGGGATGTTGACGCCATTAAAAAATAATTCGAAGACGCGACTCCAGTAAAAAACGCTTAATTTTAGCCCTGAAAACGAAATAAATTTTCTATTAACTGAAAAATTAGATTTTTTGCTGCTTTAAAACAATTAAGTAGTTAGTTGATTGAGTTGGCGAACAAGTGACGTCACAAGTCGCTGTTGCTATTCAAACTCAACCTTTCAAAATCACGTGAATAGGAGACTTACACATCATCATCATCAGCCTATGCTCGTCCACTGCTGGACATAGGCCTCTCCCATGGCACGCCACTGAGCACGATCCACGGCCACTCTAATCCAGCTCTTGCCAGCCGCCTTGCAAAGATCATCGCTCCACCGAGTCTGAGGACGTCCTACGCACGTTTGCCGGTCCGTAGTCTCCACTCAAGAACTCGTCTACCCCAATGGGTATCAGACTTACACAAACCTGCGAAGACATTTAATGGTCTTTGTGAAGTTCTCGATCCGCACTGGGCCCAAGTGCGAACTGTGGCCCTTTCATTCTGAGAGGAGCCCTGTGCCCTGTGGTATATAGGCTGGGATGATGTTTCTACAAGTGCTCGACAAGCAATACTCGAGTATGCTTTATAAACAACACGAGAGGGTTTAATTTTGAAACTTCCGAACTTGAACCATAATTACTCGGGCAGTTTAAACCGCTTCAACTATAGTTAAGGATTATAAACTAGGTTTAATTGGGAGGGGGCTGAGAAAATTGAGTTTTCCTATCATTTGGGGTAATCCTATAGTTAGTTCGAGCGATATTTGATAGCGGCCATAATATATTGTGAAGCCGTGGCGGCCTAGTGGTTTGACCTATGGCCTCTCAAGCAGAGGGTCGTGGGTTCAAATCCCGGCTCGCACTTCGGATTTTTTTGAAATTTACGTAGCTTCACGGCGAAGGAAAACATCGTGAGGAAACCTGCATACATACACCTGCGAAGAAATTCAAGGGTGTGTGTGAAGTTGCGAATCCGCACTGGACCTTTCATTCTGAGAGGAGGCCTGCAGTGGGTCGTAGGTATATAGGCTGGGATCATGATGATTCTAAAACCTTATTATCTCTAAAGCCGTGGTAGCGGTTTGCCTCTCAAGATTGTGGGTTCAATGCCCAGCTTACAATAATATTCGTCCTAATGCAGGCAAAATGGGAGGGGTTTAAGACGTAGTATGATGATGATAATAATATATTGTGGTAGCCCTTGCTTGCATAGACCATAATGCTAAATTAACACGCTTGCTGAGACTGGGCAAACGTCTACAAGCTCCCAGGCGCAAGCAAGCAAGAAGAGACGTGGGACGGGGGCGCGCACTCCCGGCGCCACTTGCATCAGTTTTCATACTAAATGTAGAAGCGTCGCGATCCAAAGCAGACAGAAGAGACGGGGAGACGCGGCCTAAGAACAAACGACGTGGACTGCGACGCGCCCCCGTCCTACGTCTCTTCTGTGTGGCTTACGCCCACAACAAACGTTTCGTAACAATCTTCTACAAAGTATAGAACAGTTTTGATCCCGGAAATTTGAATATTTAGTTAGGTAGTACAGTACCCGACCATAAAGATTGCTCACGGTCTTTGAAAAAAGACTCGGCAAATGTCGGCCATTTGCAGTCTTTTTCCAAAGACCGATGTGTTTTTGTGGTTTTTTAAGTGTGTGTGTGCGTGTGTGTAACACACAAAAAACACATGTGTGCAATCTTTATGGCCGGGTACTGTACAGCTACAAGCGTAATCTTCGCAGACGAACAGCAGCAGCTAGTAAAGAGTAAAACCATTACTTGCCTCATTATTCTAACACATAAACTTCTTTCAACATGTTAACATGTTAAACAAGCCGTGCCCTCATTACCTATAATTAACTGAACTCATCAAAAGAACTCAAAAAGTTCCCGACCTCTATTTAGGTGAAACTTTTGATTAAAGGTGACTGTGGAATTGTCCCAAAACTGGGCAGAACAGTTGCGCGGTTTTGCCACGGTGTCTATAAAAGAGTTCTGCTACTACGCTTTATTTTGACGCAGTGTAAAAAACAAGCATAAATAAATATGTACACATGTTGTTTTACCATTAATACCAATTAGTTCAGTCAAACTGATTTAATCATAGTTCGACTGAACTGGGGAATGGTAGCGGAAAAACGCGTTGATTTGCAACGTGTATTGGAAGGTCACGAGTATTGTGATGAGACCTGTGCCCGTATTGTCTAACGCTTCTGACGCTTGCCTTCGCTTTCGCCATCTCTTTCTGTCATCATCTTATACCGTTTGACAGAAAGAAATAGTGATAGCGAAGGCAAGCGTCAGAAGCGTTATTGAAGCCTGCTGGTTTCAGATACTTGCTCACGAGGAACAGAAACGACATCAAGGTGGTTCTGCACCAACCTCCGCAAACTCTTGTCGGGCCTGCGGACGAATATGTCGCTCTCGCATTGGTCTAGTCAGACGCGAAAGACGTTGTGCACCGGCAATAGGTTACCTATCAAAATTTAGAATTATTTTTTCCGAATATTTAAAATCCCGAATGCTTCATTTATCCGAATGCATTTTTTTCTGAAACTGTAAATATTTCAGGATTTTTATAAAACAACCCTAACCTAACCTAAAGGGTTCTACACGATGGTCCTGAAATAAATCCTGAAATATTTACAGTTTCAGAAAAAAATGCTTTCGGACAAATGAAGTTTTCGGGATTCTAAACCTTCGGAAATAAAATTTTCTAAACATCGATAGGATCCCCCGGAAATACGCTAGAATTCGTCTCAAATAGACGCATAAGCGTTTACGGTTGGTTCCCTTTATTTGACATAACATTATAATTCCCGTTCCCATGGGAATTCCGGTAATAAAATATTTACCCTATGTCACTCTCGCAACTGAGACGAATCTAATGACTCCTTACACTTTAAAATGTATTGACTCGTTTAGGCTGCAGGTCTTGCCAAAGAATCATCATCATCATTTCAGCCGTAGGACGTCCACTGCTGAACATAGGCCACCCTCATTGACGCCCAATCATTACGGTTGGAAGCGACTTGTATCCATCCTGAACCTGCGGCCTTCACCAAATCGTCCGTCCATCTCGTTGGTGGACGTCCCACGCTGCGCTTGCCAGTCCGTGGTCTCCATTCCAGAACTTTTGGTCCCCAACGGTCATCTGTTCTGCGTGCTATATGGCCTGCCCATTGCCATTTCAACGAGCTAATCCGTTTGGCTATGTCGGTGACCCCGGTTCTTCTACGGATCTCCTCGTTTCTGATTCGATCCCGTAGAGAAACTCCAAGCATAGCCCTCTCCATAGCTCGTTGAGCGACTCTGAGCGTATTCATCAGGCCCATAGTGAAGCACCACGTCTCGGATCCATATGTCATCACTGGCAACACACACTGATTAAAGACTTTTGTTTAATTGTGCCAAAGAATGATACATACATAAATTACATACGCTCGAAAAACGTAACCCTGCTTCGACAGTCGGGTGAAAATATGCCAAAATAGGGTGTACTGAGGGTGTTCTGAACCGTTTACAGCACGTCAGCGTGTTTTAAGCACCGCTGTGGACCTCTACTCGTTTTTACGCACTGCCGTCCCGTAGGCGGTGTTAGTTTCAAACTGCAGATCCCAAGCGTCTAATTTGTCGGCGACGATTTATGTTGCGCGAGTCCATTGTGCCACGGCGCAGGAATTTATCGTGCCAGTTTAATATTTACGCGTGGGACACGTGCGTTATTTAGATGGTACAGTCGAGAGTGCTTTACTACTTTTACGTGTACATCGGTATAAAAACAATAAGACAGTGTCATATTATGTCGCTTAACTTTCAGACACGGATAAATCCAAATTGTGTTTTTTTTTTTATTTTGGTATTAGAAAATACCAATTTTGGATTTATCCGTGTCTGAAGTTAAGCGACATAATGTGACACAGTCTTATTGTTTGTACAGAAGAAAAGGTACATTAGGATAATCTCCTGAAAGTAGAGTGGATTTATCCGGGTTTCAAATTACGAGGGGCGTTCAATATAAAGTGAGAATGAGATGCAAACTCTTTTAATATTACGAAATTAAATACTGGCCGGTAAAGATAATCTATCTAGCTGATTGCTATGAAAAAAAAAACTAACTGTCTTTTGTTTAAAAAAATATACGGTAATTTCTTTGCAATGCTATTGAGTACGTTAGCGAAAATGGAGAAAATTGAACTGCGCGCCGTTATCAAATACTTGTATTTGAAAAATTTTTCTACGGACCAAGTCAATTTGGATTTGCGGGACACTTTAGGGTCTAATGCTCCTCCGTATTCGACAGTCGCACGTTGGTGCGCCGAATTTAGACGTGGAAGAACATCGACAATGGACGACCCCCACTCCGGACGCCCTACTACAGCAGTAACTGAAGAAATTGTGAAAAAAGTCGAAAACTCAGTTTTGGCGGATCGTCGTGTCACAGTTCGTTTTATTGCTGAAAATGTAAAGATTTCAACGGGGAGCGTGCATAATATTTTACATGAACGCTTGGGTATGAAAAAGGTATCTGCGCGTTGGGTACCAAGAATGCTTACTGACACGCAAAAACAAACTAGACTAGAGATTTGTCAAGAAGCTTTGAACCTGATGCAGCAAGACCGGGAACTTTTTTTGGCGCGATTTATAACAATGGACGAAACATGGCTCCATCATTACGACCCAGAAACGAAACTGCAGTCTATGACATGGAAAAGGCCATCATCTCCAACTCCGAAGAAATTCAAGGTGAGCCCATCTGCCGGTAAGGTCATGGGCTCTGTTTTTTGGGATGGTAAAGGGGTATTAATGATTGAGTATCTCGAGCATGGAGCCACTATTACGGGCACATTATACGCCAAACAAATAGCAACATTGCGCAATGAGATCCGCGAAAAACGGCGAGGTAAACTCTCGAAAGTTGTGCTGTTCCACCAGGACAATGCCCCAGCACACAAGTCCGCCGTTGCAATGGCTGCAATTCGTGATGCTGGGTTCGATATCCTTAAGCATCCTCCGTATTCACCAGATCTCGGTCCCAGTGATTTCTACCTATTTCCGAGATTGAAACAATACCTGAGAGGCCAGAAATTTGAAGACGACGACGCGGTAGTCGCTGAAGTACAAGATTTTTTAAGTACTCAAGATGAGACCTTTTTTAAAAATGGAATTTTAAGTTTAGATAAAAGATATACTAAGTGTATTATGCTAAAAGGTGACTATGTCGAAAAATAAAATGACATTTAGTAAAAGTTGTTTATAACATACTCATTCTCACTTTTTATTGAACGCCCCTAGTAAGTGACACTCATTGACTTATAAGTGAATATAAAAAGTAGGTAAGAGATATTAATTTTAAAGGATTTCTTTTGACACAATCTAATTAATGTTTGTTTTTGTTGCAGGTATGTTCCGCAAGTACTCAAACAAACATGTATTTGTAAGTTAAAAGACATAAAAGAAAGCGTTAGATAACCTCTTCATTATCGTCATAGGCCTCATTAATACCCAATAATTACGGTTGGAAGCGGCTTGCATCCACCGTGAACCTGCTTCACCAAATTATCCGTCCATCTTCTTGGTGGGCGCTCACGCTGCCAGTCCGTGGTCTCCCTTCGAGAACTTTTCGGCCCCAATGCCATCTGTTCTGCGTGCTATAGGCCTGCTTATTCCCATTTCAACGAGCTAATCCTTTTTGCTATGTCGCTAAGCTAGAGTATCGTATAACAATGGAAACATACCGTCACACAGAGTGCACAAATAATATAGCACACAAATAGTTATCAGTGTTAGATGCTCACGCGCATCGTTAGACGCCTAAAAGGCGTGACCGTGCGCAGTGTACCTGTTAACTATACCAGTTATTAAATCACAACACTTAAATACGGGGGTAGATAAATAGATGATAAACATGACATGAAAATTAGAGAGAAGTAAACACTTCATCATCATCCAAGCCTATGTACGTCCCACTGCAGGGCACAGGCCTCCTCTCAGAATGAAAGGTCTTGGGCTGCAGTTCCCACGAGGGCCCAGTGCGGATTGGGAACTTCACACACACCAATGAATTTCTTCGCAGGTGTATGCAGGCTTCCTCACAATATTTCCCTTCACCGTAAAGCTCATGGTGGATTTCAAATGTAATTTCGCCAGGTCGTCGCTCCATCTTGTTGAAGGCCTACTTACACTGCGTCTTCCGGTCCACGGACGCCACATGTAGACATAGCTCGAAGAATCACTTAGACTGGCAGTGGGCAGGGCACATCGCTCGTAGAATTGACGGCTGATGGAGCCGAAAGATTCTCGAGTGGCGTCCGTTTTCCCGTTTTGTATGAATTTTTAAACCAATTTTACAACTCGCTGTCCATTGGAGTAGGACGCAGACTATGCAATTCTTTTGGTAGATTTTTGTCTCTGCTCAGCTGCTGCTTCGAACCGTTCTAAAACTCTGGCACCCTAAGAAGCAGACAAGTAACTTATTTGACTCATTCCCCGAAATTTAATTTATCAGGTTTATTCGGGAAATCAAATAACATCCCTAATTGCTGTTTATTAATGTATGGAGCAATTTGCCTGTTCGCAAAACGAATACGGACAGCATAATCAAATCTGATACAAGCGAATACTTAATACGACATTCTTTATTAAAATACTGGTTATAACGCACGGCTATGCCCGCGTTTGAAGTAAAAAAAAAAAAATATCACTGGATAATAAAATTCACACCAATTGACCTAGTCCCAAAGTAAGCTAAGCATAGCTTGTGTTATGGGTACAAGGCAACGGATAAACAAACTTATATAGATAGATACATACTTAAATACATATTAAACACCCAAGACCCGAGAACAAATATTCGTATTATTCATACAAATATCTGCCCCGACGCGGGAATCGAACCCGGGACCTCAAGCTTCGTAGTCAGGTTCTCTACCTACTAGGCCATCTGGTCGTCTACATGAACAAGTTTCATTATCATCATTTCAGTCGAAAGACGTCCACTGCTGAACATAGGCCTCCTCTAAGGCTCGCCATACCGATCAATCCTAAGCCTTTCGCATCCGACGCGTTCCCGCAACCTTTAGCAAGTGGAGGAACTGCAAGAACACGCATTTCTTACATAAACGTAACTAAGTATCGTAAGGTCGAGCGAGGGTGAGCATTTCGCAGGCGAATTTTTTCGAACCCAACGTGACAACTTATTTTATTGATCATACCTCGATGTTTTGACAACATTGCAGTTAAGTACCCGTACTCACGAGTATACATACTATCAAGTCTCAAATTTAACGATAGCTATGACTGAAAATAGCAAAAGCTTAAAACTGGGACATTTAGTTTATATTATATTTAGTTTATATTATTAAGACATGCAATATTCTCACGTATTGATACAAAAACAATTTTTGGGGCCGGAAGTCTCGGTGATGCTTGAGAAAATGTAATATTTTCCTTATTAGGACTTTTTTTGGTGACCGTATAAGGACGTTTTCCTCCAATCTTTTTATATTTTCAATGTAAATAATTACGGGAGACATATTAGAATAGGTGCTTGTTCTTTGTTAGGCAAACAAGAATTGTTATTAATTTTCTGGCTGTCTTCTTCCATTGAAACGAGTTTGCGTATTTTGATATCCTATATTAGGTGTATCTTGTAACTTCGTGCGTCCTATGTGTAGTTTATATTCCGAGATATAGTGTACCATTTATTTATACAAATTAACTTAAAGCGACATCTCGAAAGCTGAGGTATTCTTGGACAGAGATCTACGTTAAAATTATTACCCATGATGTATTGAAATATTCTATTATCTCAATCCAAATCCAGTCTTTATTGCCAGATAAATATAACCTAGGGCTAGAGTAAATAGGCTGTTACTGAAACAGTGAGATACACCTTTTTGGCCTCATCTGCAATTCTCATCAAGTATACTTTTGCTTGCCTGCCGCGCTCTCGCTCCGATCGTTCATTGGCTCGAGCGTAACGGGACGCGTAACGGGTCAATGCGTTATGTACGTTACACTGAGTCATCCTTTTTCGTGCGTGCAGCCGGCGTTCATAGATTTATTAGACGTTGTCATATTGTCATTCATTCATTCATTCATTCATTCACGTCAAAAACCATCAAGCACTTATTGTATGATTGACTGACAAAGAAGAATAGAAGCGTGGTGGCCTAGTGGTTTGACCTATGGCCTCTCAAGCAGAGGGCCGTGGGTTCAAAGCTCGGCACGCACCTCGGAGTTTTTTGGAATTTATGTGCGAAATTAATTTTAAATTTACCACGAGCTTTACGGTGAAGGAAAACAGCGTGAGGAAACCTGCATACAACTGCGAAGAAATTCAATGGTGTGCGGGGGAAGCACTGAGCCCGCGTGGAAACTATACGGCTTAACCTCTCTCATTCTCAGAGAAGGCACAGGCCCTGCTTTGGAACGTATATTAGGGGATGATGATGAAAAACATCCAGACATTTCACAAAATATCTAATTTATAATATTAGTAGGATCCTTGGATTACGGAGACGCTTTTACGATATTAAAGAATAATTTCAAGACCGTCTTTCTTGTTTTTTTGAGCAAAAAAAGATGAGTAAACGCCAGCCTTATTTTCCAGATAAGGACTTGAGCAGAAGCTCCATTGGAAGCTTATTAATCATGTGCTTTTGAACTCCGGAAAAGCTCAATGTTTGTTCGAATACGTCTTTTTAAAGTCTCCTTTGTTAAGGATGATAGGCCTTTTTTCCGGGGGGAAACGACTTAATTAATAAGGGAATAAAGGGACTTGAGAACGGGATTTTAAGCTCATGTGAAATACATTTTTGTAACTGTGCTTTGTGATTTTATTTGGACTGTTCAAAGTAAGTGTATTTCATAATTGAAAGCACCGTATCGGGCCTTATAAAAGGTCCGTGCGGATTACAACCACCATCTAGCTAATGCTACCGTCAAGCCTTAGAGTCAGTATCTCACCACCACCACCATAATCATCATCATCATCATCATCATCATCATCATCATCATCGTCAGCCTAACTCCCAACTGCTCCTGCGCTGTCCGCATCCATCAGGCTCCTGCACTCCTTCACCAAGTCATCAGTCCACCTTATGGTGAACCTACTCACGCTGGTACGTGGAAACTACTCAGAAACTGAATGCAATGGCCATCAGTTCTTTTAGGGTGAGGCCACACGAGCGTAATTTTGTGAGTCGTGAGCGGCAGAATTTCGGTTCGCGCCATACAATATGCGGGCCGTCACGTGACACTCGCGTGACACAATGTATGGCGCAACCGAAATTCTGCCGCTCACACCTCACAAAATTACGCTCGTGTGCCCTTAGTGCCCCAGCAATTTCCCCTTAAAGGCAATTCGAGCTATAATTAAATAAAAAATAAATAAATATCACTGAATAATTCACACCAATTGACCTAGTCCCGAAGTAACATACTTATATAGATAGATACATACTTAAATAAACACCTAAGACTCGAGAGCGAGCATTCGTATTTTTCATACAAATATCTGCCCCGACGCGGAAATCGAATCCGGGACGAGACCTCGTGCTTCGTAGTCAGGTTCTCTAACCACTAGGCCATTTTGGTCATTGAAACTAGAGCTAATACGGCAAAATAAACGTACCTTTTTACCTACCTACTTTTAAAATAAGCACACAAACCCTAGCTTTCAACACAAAGCTGCCTATGTGTATCATTTGCCCTATTCCACCCGAATTTTCATAATTACACCAGACAATTCATAGCCCTCCGGGGTCAGCCTTTGTTTATGTAGAGATAATTGGAGGCATTCTATGTGTACACACAACATATTGTATATTGTAAGTTATATAGGTACCTACAGTGGCGTATAATTGATGAAGGACCGGTTTTGCCACTGTAAGTTCTTGATATTTTGAGTGAAGGATATCTCTGATGACGACTCTGTATAAACTAAAATAATGAAAGTGAATTTAGGAGAGCGAGATAGGGACGGCGTGAGAGAGAGAGAGAGAGAGAGAGGGAGAGGAAGGGAGAAAGAGAGAGAGATGAATACATTTCATATTCACAAAAAATTGCATTTCGTGCCTTCAAAACTTTGCTTCAAAAGGACAGAAAATTAATAAGTACGTAATTTAAAATTTAGAAAGAACGAAACGAGAACTTTGAAAATTAAAATACTACTTGTACTTTACTATTATTTTTTAATTTTAATTTCATCAATTTCACTATCTTTTAAATAAGCAAAAACATTATAAACACGAAACTTTAGGATGTTTGACACTCTTTCACGCTAAAACTGTTTCACCGATTCTGGTGAAATTCGGCCCACAGATATATAATCTGGATTAACATAATATAACAATTACTTTGCTCACCCGCGACCTTTACCTTTAATAAGGTCGCGGGTGAGCAAAGTAATTGTTTCAGTTCATTAATATGGTCCTCCGCAAAGTAACGTCTTATTCAATAAATTATATAATATGACACTTTTTACCCCAGAAAATTTGTAAGAATAGGGTAGCGATAAACTGATTCCTCGCAGGCAAAGTAACGGGAAACATGTTTTAATAAATATGTGAGTAAGTTATCTAGAAAGTTCCATTAAGCTGTCACGGCTTTTTATACACATTGTATAATAATTTATACATTTCGTCGCATATGTACCTATTTCACCTTTAGTAATCTAATAGCATATCGCATTTCCGAAGCCAAATAAATAGAGAATTTCATTTCAGAGAATTAACGGAGTGCGGAATCAAAGCCGATTTTGTTGACATAGACTTGTTATTAATTGAATTAAAAGTTAAAGGTTCGCTGTTGACACAAATAGGCAGTAAAACAAACTTTCGGTATTGGCCAATAGTGATCCTGTTATGTTAACAATTACATTTTTTAACCTCCGACACAAAAAGAGCGGTGTTATAAGTGTGTCTGTCTGTGGCATCATAGCTCTTAAACGAGTGAACCGATTTGGATGCGTTTTTTATTTGAAAGCGGGTTTTTTGGCGATGATTCTTGGACATGTAAAATCAAAATTAGTTCAGCCGTTTCAAAGTTGTCAGCTCTTTTGTTAGCTGCGGAAGAGATTTTAGACGCATAATGGGCATTTAGTTTATTTTCAAACATATGTGTGACCAGATTGCGTCGGGGTTTTTTAAATTTTTTGATTTATAGTTAAAAACAAGCTCACACTCACACGCACACACACGCGCGCACACCACGACTCTCCTTTTAATCTCCCAAATTCAATACTTTTAGAAACGAAAATGGATACTCGATAATGACTGTATCCTCCAGGTGCTTTATTGACATGACATACAGTATATCATATTGTCATCGTTATCTCTAGACAAGACGGCTCGTCAGCGCCTGTCAGGCTGTCAACGGGCCCTGATTTATGTCCCTTGGCGTACATACCTTAATTATTTATCGCCCCGTGTCGTATAGGGAGCGACAAGGATAGGTGCTTAAGTTTTTATGATAATTTGCTTTTGTCACAGAACTATTGTATAATAAAAGTGATA